>OX383972.1:18352700-23352700 GCA_947532105.1 Athrips mouffetella | reverse complement strand
GTTAAATTAACTCGGGATAACAGACTTTACAGAGAATTCCACTCTTTAGGCGCATTATAAAAGATATTTCAAAGCGCTTTGTGCGAATGTGTGGAATATCAACCAAGACGTGTCAGATTATTAGCCTCTCAACAGGCTGGACCGTTTTCATCGATTTTAGCAGGAATTGATAAACTATTTCAGAAATGTTTTTGTCCATATAAGCGATACGATTACCTACCTAGCTTTTAACTTATATAACCCTGCTTTTTGTGGTCGGCGGTGAAAAACATCATACATATTTACTAATCAATGTTGATGACCCCAGAACCCAAGATAAGGAAGATAACAAAACAAAGAAACAGTGCTTGCATTAGAACAGAATACAAAATTTCTTTAACATAAGCACTATGCATCTACTTTCCTGAGTAGGTAATATAACCTACTAGCGACCCGCCCCGGCTTCGCACGGGTGCAATGCTGATACTAAATGTCCTCCAGAATGTCTTTATTAACAGCTCTTTTAACATTATCTTTACTGAAAATTGTAGGCGTTTAAATTGGAAAATCGACCGGTACCGCCGTGCCGCAAACGCGTCCCTGCATTTTAAATCTGTAATATCTTCGAAAGTATTCATTTGAATTACATGCTTTGAAGGGCTATATAATGATTGGCCACCTGATAGGACACGATTCGTTCATTAAGAACATCATAGAAGGGAAAATTGAGGGAAAGAGAGGAAGGGGCCGACCGAGGAGAACCTTTATGGAACAAATAAAAGAGAAAGTACAGGTCGAGTCGTATCAGGAGGTGAAGGAACTGGCGGAAACAAGAAAACATTGGCGATTACTCCACCGACAAGAGCACAGCTCTTAAGTTTAAAGAAGAAGAAGGGCTATATTGATCTATATTAAATGCTCAATATATTGGTACTTAATTGGATAAGGATTAATACTGTATTGTTTAAAATCACTTCGTAAATGAGCCAGTATTTTTCGAAGGAGAAAAAAGGGTTATCCATAAAAGATAGACATACTCGTATACCATCGCGGACTTTTTTGTAGACCTTTTTAAGGTGTACACACGGCCGCACATCAGTAGAAACACTTTTGGACCTTATGGCGTGGTAATAGAGTTCAAAAAGTTTCTACCGACAAGCGGTTGACCGTACAATACTGTAGTATATTATTTTGATCTATATCGTAGGGTTCAGCCAGAGTTTGCAATGTAAGCGCAAAAAAATTGTTTATTTACGATATCACATTAGAAACCCCTAAAATGATCAGTGTTTCTCTACTATATTATACATGTATTATACATAAAAACTTTCCTCTTGAATCACTCTATCTATTAAAAAAACCGCATCAAACTCTATTGCGTTGTTTTAAAGTTCTTAGCTTACATAGGGACAGACAGACAGCGGCCGACTTTGTTTTATACTTTGTAGTGGAGTGATAATTAATTTTTTTTTTTCGTTTATTCCAACGCTTACCACAACATTTTGTAGCCATGACACTAAAACCAGAATACCTAAATTTGACGGAAATAATAACATTGTTTTACAAACTTGTTTTTAGGATCCGTACCTAAAGGGTGAAAAATTGGACCTTACACAAGGGAAGTGCGCTCTACATACGCGCCAATTTACCAAGACCTTAGGCTAGACAATACGAACAACGAATTAGTTGTATTCGTCTAATCGCGTGTGTTTGGAGAACGTGTAGCGGGCTTGAAGTGATGATAAAAAGCGCATACAACATTTATTTATAAATAATTCTAAAACGACACGTGTTTCGTTATCACAGCGCATTATTGCATATCACCAGTAGACGTATATCAGTAGATAAAATAATGGTTTGTAAACAGGCCTTGAGTGGTCTTTGTGTATTGGACATAAGTGCATCCACTTTATGATTATTGAAGATATAATTCAATAACAGAAACTATCGTTTAGGTAATCAAAATATTACTGTTAGACTGATTTAGTAGCATGTTGTTTTAAATCATAACATAACGGGGTATTACGCAGCATACACGGTGAGTCAAGTAATCGACAGCTCTGAGAATCTCTAACAAAAGTGACAAAAGCACTGAACGTACACCCTCCGCCCCCCCGCACGCACCCGCCCGCATGATTCGCGTGGTGCTCCTGCGGGTCAGTTGTACTGAATATGCAGGCCTACGCGACCTTCCAATTTCAAATTCTAGCTCGTTGTGTGGCAAGCGGGTGGTACTTCCCCAGACGGACTTTATAAAAAAGCCCTACCACCTCCAAAACAACAAATTAACATTGTCGGCTTCTGTTTGTGACATTTTGTTTCGGACATGCATAATTCAACATGGGATGCAGAACATATCACGTCCGACGTGACGAAGGTCCCTTCGGACACATTTAAAAATATCCACGTCCTATTTTCCATTTTAACAGAGACATTAAGGGAATAATGCCAAATATTCAAAACGAGTCGTTAAAAGAATTTACTCCGTCGAAATGTGCATGGAATTCGAAATTTCGTGCTGCTTGTTGTTACAAGGAAAAAAATAAGATGTAATTTTGCTTCTAATCGACTTTATTCAAAAGTAAAACCTATCACAATGCTTTATTTCTCTTCTTATTTGGAAAATGCATGCTTTCAGTAAATTCGCCAATAAAAATAGGAAAAAGATCATAATGACTTGATACAATTTATATGTATAGCTGAGACCAACGGTTTACGTTAAGTTCCCTTCTCGGCGATACATATTAAATGAAAATAAAATATTTATTCATATTAGGATATCTTGATACTATTAGTAGATTTACTTAGAAAATTAAGGATTTTCAATTTCATCCCCCTTTTCACCAGAATTTTCAAAAACCCTGAGACACGTTAAACTTAATTTTTAGTCGTCAGCCTAAATACAAATTTTAAAGATCCTAACTTCAAAACTGACGAACTTTCATACAAACTTTCATCCCCTATTTTACCCCCTTAGGGGTAGAACTTTGTAAAACCCTTTCTTAGTGCACCCGTAGACCTCATAAGGAACCTACGTGCCAAATTTGGAATCTCTAGACCCAGCGGTTTGGGCTGTGCGATGATATGTCAGTAAGTCAGTCAGTCACCTTCTTCTTTTATTATTTATATACGTGGGACACTCAGAAATATTTGCGACACTAAAAAAAATTGTTCTACAGGTACATATATTTTTATTAAATCTTTTCAAAGTACTCTCCACCAGACTCTATACAAAGATTCATGCGTCTGAACCAGTTTTCAAAACACTTTTTCCAGTCCGCCGTAGACACCTCGTTTACAGCCTGCTCGAACGCAGCCAGCGCATCTTCCGGCGACGAAAATTGTATCCCCTTGAGCTGATTTTTTATTTTTGGAAATAAAAAGAAGTCACACGGTGCTAGATCAGGGCTGTAAGGAGGGTGACCCAGGAGTTTGACTGGTGTGCTGTCCAGGAAGTCCCTCGTTTTGAGCGCGGTGTGTGCAGGCGCATTGTCGTGGTGGAGCAGTAGTCCGCGGAGCCCTGTGTTTGGTCGCTTGTTGCTCACAACAGAAAAAACTTCTGGTAAACATTTGGTAGTATACCATTCGGCGTTGATGCTTCTTTGATCTCGTAAGGGAATTGAGGCCAAGTGGCCAGTCAAATTAAAAAAGCTGGCGATCAAAATCTTCCCCCCGCTTCGAGATCGCTTCACTTTGGTAGGCGTTGGTTCATTTTGAAACACCCAAACTGTCGACTGGCGCTTGGTTTCTGGATCGTATTGATAAATCCAGGACTCATCACCTGTTACGATGTCGTAAACACGCCGAGACGAGCCTGCTTCAAATTTGTTCAGCATATCACGGCACCATTCCACCCGGGCCTGCTTCTGAGCGTCGGTGAGGTAGTGCGGCACCCAGCGCGATACTATCCTCCTCACGCGAAGATGCCCGTGTAGAATCTCGTGAACGCTTCCCGATCCAATCTTTAATATGTGCTGAATCTCCTGATATGTAATTCGCCTATTATCTTGGATTAAATTTTTCACTGCTAGCACGTTTTCTTCCGTAATAGCCGTCAAAGGGCGACCGCTTCTTTCTTCATCCCCCAAGGTTGGTCGACCGCGCCTAAATTCGTTATACCAACGATACACGGTTGCCTTGGAGGGGCCTTCATCCATAAATGCCATTTGAAGTCTATCGAACGATTCATCCGGTTTCAGGCGACACTTGAAATCGTAAAAAATCATAGCTCTAAAATGTTCCCGGCGCAGATCCATTTTTCAGTAAGACACGATACTTTGAATTGGCTCGCAAAAAATGTGGAGGGAAATTTTGAAAATGGAACACACATATTTTTACTTACAAGTAATCATATTTTCGAAAAAGATTCTGACCGGCCAGTCTCCCATATATAAAAACTATTTTTCGCAATACTTTCTGAGTGGCCTGGTATATAGATAGAAGATATTTTTATATAGATAGAAGATAGATAGATTATGAGGTCAGTTAAGTTTCAAGTTTATTTATTTCTTAACAATAAAATTGTGTCGAAAATATCTAACTTATAAACAAAATGGCGCTATGTAAAAAAAATCCCGGTTGGTTGATACGGCTGTAAGTTTTACGTGGATACGTCTGGAAGGTACAGTCAAGATCACGTCAAGCTTCCCCCACCCCACCCACGTCCACTCACCCCCTCCCCTTACCCTCTGACTACGTAGTACCAATTACTACCGTCAGAGGGCCTATATCCACACAACACAACATCCCACGAAACGTGCACTGCAGGACAGGGAGCTCCAGAACTCCTGCAAAAATGCGTGGTACTTTGGAGGTGACTTACCATAGTCACCACTCTTGTAAGCGTTGCGGCTGGCGACCGCAGAATGTAATATGGTACGATAGATAAAAAGATGCTGCTGTCCATTCTCCGGTTCATAAGCCATTAGTCGCCTCTTGTGGCACCCACGGGTAGAGATGGGTTGGTACTATTCTTTGCCGGCACCACACGGACGCCTATATCCACTTTGCAAAAATTACCCTAACCATACCCGCCATATCGTTCAAAGCATAACGTTTACTTGACGATTGGCCCGGCCATGCTTGGGCAACAGTAGGGTGAAAAAAGTAACCTAACCTGACAGAGCGCACAGCCAACAGAGCGCACAGCTAACAGAGCGCACAGCAAACAGAGCGCAAACAGCGCCACAAGCGTCGCGAAACGGAACTACATTACGATGCGCCCAGCCTTATCTCGATGTGCCCAGCCATATCTCGATGTGGCCAAGTGACTAGTAGGGCAAATCGACAAATAGATTGCTTTCATCGATTTGCCCAATTTTATATTGGGCACATCATGAAATAATTGCGGCCAGATAACGAAATTCCGGCACATCGTGATCTGCCCAGACAGATCTCGATCGGCCCACGACATATACACTGCCTTCTTCTACTACTAAATGCCGGCACATCGTGATTTACCCAGGCACATCTCGCTCGGCCCAGTTCAGCGATTGGCCCACGACATACCTACTTATACACTGCCTTCTTCTTTTTGTGGGAATAAGCAGTTTTACTACGACACATTAATCTTCCTGGACACAATTCACCTAAAAGTCTCTACTGAAAGCTTTTAATTAATAGTCGTCGAAAGCAGACTAATCGAATCCAGCTGGTCAGCTTACAACGAGCGCGTAACCGATTAGATAGAAAAATAATCACTAATTGAAAATCTGATAACACTAAATGATATATCTTATAATAATACAAAGAGAAAACTTAACTGAAACTTAACTCTCAAGTCTCTTGACATAAATTTGACATTTGATCTCTATATTAATATTCCATACAGGTACCGGAAAAAAGAAAATGTAAGAAAAATGTCAAGGATTTTATACAAAATTATGCCTCATTGCGTCATTTTTCAATTATTTTTCATTCTTTCAAATTTTGACACGGTGCTTCAGAGGTAAAGCAGGGCTTTAACCATGTTAATTTAATAATAAAACAAAACCTAAATGTATAGTCTTGTCTTTGACAAAACTGTTTATTTTTATACTTGGTCTCTATCTTCTTTGCCTGGAGAAAGAGATGTGGTCGTCTATGTAAAAAGCCCATCTAGAAGAAGCATGTTGATATGAACCGAGCATGACAGGCGCGATTGTATAGTCAAGAGCAAGTCAAGCTTGACACTCGCAGTGAGATTTTCGTCTCTACGCTGACTAAAGAAGTTCGGTACAAAGTGCAATGTGTCAAACTTGGCGTGCTCTTGACTGTATATGTGTTATTGAAATATTTGATTTGATTTGATTTTCTAAAATCTTCATATTGAGGTATTCTGTCGGTGTTTGAACATGTGTAGGGTAGATTTATTTATGTAATTAAAATACCGTCAAAAGTTCAAATCAGTGTCATAGACAGAAAATATCGTCAGAATGTTTCTCTTTCAAACATCATCAATTCATCACACAGTTCATGTCTTGGTTAAAGTGCTCGATGGCTTTAGCCACGGCTTTAACTGAGCTAAGCGCAATCAAGACCAGATGTAAAGGTTACATTGGGAAGCCATTCATTTCGATCTTGAACATGTTGCTGAGAAAGAACTAATCCTACTTAAATGGTTACCTCTTAGATTACTCGTATGAATAACGGCAGCTTTACCATGGTTACCTCTTTACTCATTTTATAGCTTTGAGCATGACTGGATTTTCCCCCAGAAGTTTTCTCTTTGAAACATCAGTTTTACTGAGAGTTAAGTGTTCCTTGGCTTATTAGCTGAGCTTAACGCAATCAGTAATTAGCTCTAAAGATAATACTTCAGAAGCCTGTCTATCGTAAAAATGGTGACATGTGCAAGCGTTTGCACGTATCACCGTTTTTACGATAGACCTAAAACAAAAAAACGTAAAATAAATCCGTTTTTTTAGTGCGTTGCCCTTATTTTTTACGTTTCATAATTTTTTATTATGAATGAGTATGTCCACTATATTAACACATATTCTTCGAAAATTTCTAACGGCTATCCATTAGGGATCGAAAGATACAGCCATTTTAAGGCAGGACATTTAGACCGGCTTTCGGACAGATGGCAACAAGAAATGATATTTTTTGGTATCGGTGTGCATTTTGTGCCTTCAAAGACATCTAATCTCTTTTTGAATATCGTAAACAAGTCTCAAGAGGCCGAAAATACGTTGATTTCTGTCGATTTACAGTTTTTGGCCGCCATCTTGACAAAATTTATTATGTTATTTATGTAACAAGCATACATGAATTCGGCAGGGTCATATTTGTCTAAAAACACCTTAAAAATAAGAGATGTTCTATTTGCGTCTAGACGCAAAACGGAAGCCTTTTTCTCAAATATTTCCCTAACTATACATAACATATCACGCTTCTTTCCCGTCGGGGTAGGCTGAGACTCCACCACCAGGGTACTTTAAATTTTTAAGTATTTTAGAACACTATCTGACTACCTCAGAAGGTCGCGCAGTAAGCTGTCGGTCTATTTTCACCATAACCCAAAAAGAACTTGATTGGCTAACATTTCAAACAGAACCCAATCTGTTTATTTGTTTAGTAAACACGATACGATGGAACTGGGACACCTTATCTACGGGTTTCCTGTTGCAACTCTTGCATCACACAGCTGACTGCTTTCAGCTGAACGGCTCTAAACTTTGTGGTTTCGGCGTCCGGTATTATGACATGCTCATCTAAAATAATCATCATAACATCCCATGAAACGTCCACTACAGGACAGGGAGCTTCCTCCAGAATTCTAGCTTTTGCTGGAAAAATGTAGAGGGGAAGTACCATAGTCACCTCGCTTGTTAGCGTTACGGCTGGCACCATAAACCGCGGTTGTAGGTGACCGCAGTAAGATGTAAGATACAAAGGAGGATGCTGATGCCTATCCTCCAGTTTATAACCCTTAGTCGCCTCTTACGACACCCACGGGTATGTATGGGTTGGTACTATTCTTTGCCGGCACCACACGGGTCTAAAATAATACAGTCATTCATTTGTTTTAAAATTTTTGAGACATGATACTTTTGTGCGCGGTGTTCAAATCACAAATCTCTCCTTCGTCAATGAAAATAACTGTATTCCAAAATCCCTTAACTATCATCGAAATGCCCTCTTTGGGGTAAAATTGGAATCCAATTTTATTTTTGTCCAAAATTTCCTCTTTGGCTATCTTCCATATGAACACCATTTATGGCCGTAGCACTTGTTAAGATAAATTCAATGCAAAACGGGGCTAGCTTGTTTAATTAAGGCCTTTCATCAGACCGGGGCTCTAACATCATCATAAGACCGTGGACACTGTCGATATCCACAATATTTTTGTCGTCCAAAGATGTAGAAATTCGGAAAATTATATTATTATTCTATCGGAAAATTTCACAACCACAGGCAGGATTCGACGTCTTCTCCGTCAGTACCGGAGACGCTTTGAGGCGATCCGTTTTCCATACTAAATTCAAATGACTCGCATTCTTATGCGGGACATAAAATGCAGTTGAGAAAAGAGTGTAAACCTACTGCTATTTTTAGTAAAAATTTTCGCTGATTAATACAAAGATACAGCTAATGCACCGAAAGTACTAGTTTTTGTTAGCAATTTTTGGTTCAATATTACCATTGTGGGTGTGCGATCTATAGGGTGACTTTTAATTAGTTCTTGATAGCAAAAGATATGCATGTACTCATGATACTGAACAACTTTTCCCAGGGAGCATAGGTGCAGTTTCTATGGGAGGTCAAAACTTGATTTTCGTATTTCGACCTATGTTTCTTGGGGAAAGTTGTTTAGTATCATGCGTACATGCATACCTTTTTCTATCAGGAACTAATTAAAAGTCACCCTATATACTTTAGTTCTTTCGGTGCATTAGCTGTATCTTTGTTTTAATCAGTGAAAATTTTTACTAAAAATAGTAGTATACACTCGTTTTTCAACAGCATTTTATGTCCCGAATTAGAATGCAAGTAATTTGAATTTAGTAAGGAAAACGGATCGCCTTAACCAACTAGGCTACGGGGTCCTGCCTGATATTGTGACGCAGGTTCGAATCCTGCTGTAGTTGTGAATTTTTTTGTTTTACTACTTTGTAGATTTATCCGAACATAGGAAGAGGTAAATAAAATAATTTTCGTCATATTATGAATATAACTGAGCGTCCTCTTGCGTACTCCAGTTACTGGATAATAAAGCTCATAGCCGTGTGGGCGACACGGCGTAGTAGACTAGTAGGTACGATTAACCGCAGTTTAGTGAAATGGGAATATCAGCGAAAACTGCGTGATAGGTGCTGAGGGATTATAGATACAAACAGGTATATCGATTTCCAGCTCTGGGCGTTACAAAACCGTCTTATTCTCAATGCTATAGACCTGCTAAACGTGTATTAAGAGGCCGTTCCGTTTTGGGTAATACGAGGGCCACACCGAAATGATCGGGAATAGAAAAAAGTACAAAAATAATACAACAATATTTACTTTCATTGTTTTTCGAAGTATTCTCCGTGACAATCGATGCACTTTTGCATTCTATCAAACCAATTATTATAACAGTAATTCCAGTCTGAAGTGGATATAGTCGAAACGGCCGATTTGTAAGCTTCGACTGCCTCTTCTGGGCCTTGAAATCGTTGACCACGTAGCATATCTTTAATTCTTGGGAATGTAAAATAATCATTGGGGCTCAAGTCAGGGCTATACGGTGGATGGTCCATTAACTCCACGTTTTCCTGATTTAAAAACGCGATCGTTTTGCGAGCGGTATGTGAGCTCGCATTATCCTGGTGAAGAATGATGCGACGATTCGGATTAATTTTACGAAGTTCTCTTATGACTTCCGGCAAACAAACTATTGTGTACCAATCAGCAGTAACCGTTCTGCGTTCTTGTAAAGGAATCGTAGCCACATGACCAGTTTTCGATACAAACGAAGCGACCATTTTTTTCGACACGCTACGAGAGCGGACAACTTTTGTTGGCTTGACCTCGCCTTCGAAAATCCAAACAACCGATTGATGTTTTCTTTCGGGCTCATATGAATAAATCCACGATTCATCACAAGAGACGATATTGTAAACTGCATTTGAGCTCCCTCTATTGAACCGTTGCAGAGTAGACCGACACCAATTAACACGAGCCGACTTTTGTTCCTCGGTCAAACGATGGGGCACCCAGCGGGAAACTAACTTCTTGACACCCAGTTCATCATGTATAATAGTTTGAATTGCTGTCATACCAATGCTGAGAGAAGCCCGAATCTGCTCGTATGTCACATGTCTATCTTCTTTTACTAATTGGCGCACAGCATCGATGTTATCTTGTGTTACCGCTGTTTTTGGTCGACCAGTAGAAGGAACTGTCGTGAGAGAGGAACGTCCACGACGAAACTCAGAATACCAACGATATATAGTCGTTTTACTGGGTGCTTCAAGTTCATAAACAGAAACAAGCTCGGCGAGACATTGTTCTTGAGATAAACCTCGACGAAAGTTGTGAAAAATTACGGCACGGCAATGTTCCCGCGTAAGCTCCATTTTCCCCACTGACTTGTCAAATTCAAATGGCTACTACTCTTTTCTTTTTTACTTTTTTTAAAATTCAAAAATGGAATTGTGTTTGAAATAATACTACATGACATAAA
Source organism: Athrips mouffetella (assembly GCA_947532105.1). NCBI lineage: Eukaryota > Metazoa > Arthropoda > Insecta > Lepidoptera > Gelechiidae > Athrips > Athrips mouffetella. The sequence continues at coordinate 23,342,076 of OX383972.1, read as the reverse complement.
CCAAAAAGGTTTTAATCTAATTTATTCCTGAGTATTCTGTTCCCGATCTTTTCGGTTTGGCCCTCGTAATTACCCTTTGACAGCAGTCTGGACCACACATAATATGGACGTCAGAGCTATCCTGCTGTTAGGGTAATTTCTACCCAATACGAAACGCGTCCTAAAAGAAATACAACTGCTTTTCTTTAAAAACGGTTTCCGTTAAACCTACCTTCACTTATTTTAAATAGTTCCTACTCATTCACTACAAGCCCTACTGGGGGGACACTAACTCCAAGTTATTGACCCCCCGGAGCTTGTCTGGGCATGTCTGGCTTCCAACACACGGAGATACAAATGAACTCATTTGAATAAATGGAGACAATTTGAACAAATTGAGAGTTTATGAGGTGTTCATTCACCAAATTGCTGCGATTACGTAGATTTACTGGACATGCCATAAATATTTCATTTCAGTTCTGTGAAGTCCTATTTGTAGAAAGTGTAGGTAGACTAAAATTGAGAGAAATGCTGAGATGTATTGGTTATATAGAGAGGATGAATAAAAGGATAATGACACAGGACCAGGGTTAATGAAAATGTTGAAGGGAAAAACATCGCCGAATGTTCCAAAACCAAATTCAGGACAGAACAAAACACCGAAGAGCGTGTATGAAAGGGTAGATATGAGCAAAAGAAGCTAGGGAAAGTAGCAGTCAAGAAGAATGATGTGGTCTTTCCTACACCAACGAAAGAGAAGCGTTAGTAATATACTAAACGAAACCCTCATACACCCCAACTGATTTTTATTAAAATAAATCTATTCCCGTAAAAAAACCTTAATTTTTTTTTCTAGATATTGTTATTTTAAAGTTTCATCATTGTTCTAGTTTCATCGTCGTTCTAGTCCGCGCACGCAAAGCCCACCTCCCTCCCCTCCTCACCGATTTAATTTTAATAATAATAAAAAATACCCCTATCAAAAACCCGTGAAATTGATTCTACTCTCGATTCGTATTTTCTCAGTTTCGCTTATTCCGTTAACACGTTGTAGAAATATAATATAATATCGGTATGTAATGCAAGTCCTGAATTTAAATTTGATATTTTTCACCTCACTATAGCTCGGAAAACTTTGCTTTATCGGTAGAAATCTGCGTGCTACAGTAATTTTTGGCCGCTAGCAAGGAAAAGGTTTTTGAAATTTTTTCGTTAAAAATCTGCATGCACAAGTCATCATCATCATCATATCAGCCGAAAGACGGCATGCACAAGTAATTTTTTAAAAATTAGAATTTATTGGAACCCGATGATCAACTGTGGTGTTAAGGTACTGGCCGCTAATATACCGTAAATTCCAAGGATTTTGTTTTCTTATTTATTCAGTATTTTCATCAGTGTAGTAAGGTAAAGAATTGTGTGTTTCTCTCGCCAGCAAAATTATTTTGCGTCTTGCGTCTTGAAACCCTCGCTACGCTCAGGACTTATTCCTAGGATCTAATCCTAGTATACAGGGTGTTAGGGACAGCCTTCCGAATACTGAAGGGGCATGATCAGTCAACGACATTGAACAATTTTCAGTGAACAAAACTTTCAGGAAATGAAAAAGAAATCCGCGTCTCCATACAAAATTGTAAACTTGGTCGGGCAGTTTGTATGACGAAGCCGACTTTTTTTCGTTTCGTTAAGGTTTTGTTCACTGAAAGTGGTTGTGACAGTATTCGGAAGGCTGTCCCTAACACCCTGTATATCCTTCGCTTGCTCAAGTTTCAATACAAACCTCGCGCCAATTATCAATTTTACAGTCTTGCAAATAAATATTAGTCGATTAGGTACAACAATATTACCTACATAATATGACAGACATGCAAAATGAAATCAACCTACAGATTCTAAACATGGGACCAAACCAATAATGAAATATCCTGATTTGAAAATCCAATTTCCGGCCCGGAGATGTAAAAATATCATTTTTACATGATCAAAAATGTTGAAATTCTTTAGTACCTAGAATTAGCTGTAGAATTACAGCGACATCATAATTTATCAGCCGATAGACGTAGGCCCAGCAGTGGACGTCCATGTGGGGGCCCTAGACCTTCTCTAATACGACGGATACTGCGCTGCCCGCATCCAGTCAGTGGCTTCCCGCAACCTTCGTCGGTTCACCTTTATGAGGGCCTGCCCACGCACTTCCGGTTCGTGGTCGCCACTCGCCCCTCTAGAACCTTATCGACCTATCACCAGCACCCATTATAAAGCCTTTTTTTTATTGTCAATGGGTTTTCTCTTGACCTCGATCTAGTCTTGAAGACAGATATGAGGTCGACGATGGAACGAGCTTGCCCAGAAGGCTATTCACTCGCGTCTTAAATAGATTCGGGTTATATGAACTCGGGAACACGGACGTAGGTAGAGAATTCCTTTCTTTAGCCGTGCGCATTATTAAAGACGGGTTCGTGGAAACTGTCCATACATTGGGTCAAAGTACTTTAGACCCCACCGTTCTAAAAGAACCAAAAAGATCTCTGACCATAACCTCAAGCTAATGGAAGAAAGACGCGAAATGGTTCTGCAGTCAAGGTGGACCGACGATCTGGTCAAGGTCGCGGGAAGCCGCTGGATGCGAGCAGCGCAAGACCGGTCGTCATGGAGATCTTTAGGGGAGGCCTATGTCCAGCAGTGGACGTCTTTCGGCTGATATGATGATGATGATTATTATTATCAAAGATGTTTCAAAGCGCTTTGCAACAAACTAAACGTAAATAACAATGTAGATATCGCTGGTAGGTATGCTTTGGTCGTTATGCGATTGCGAGCTCTCACTTCGTATGTTTGACTTAGTATTGGACCTGCAAAGTTTGTTCTAACCTTTTCACTGTTTCTATTTCACTCCTTATCCTTAGAGCAATCAGCCAATTTTATTGTTTTAACACTCTGTAATTCATTTTGATATCCAATAGCTGGTTGCAGAAAGCATTTGTAAAGTTAAAGTATCTTTATTTGTCAACAAAACATGAAGTCGTTCTATGAATGCGCTTTAGTATCTAATGATAAAAATAACCTAAACTGTCTTTTTTTGACACTAATGAGACAGCAAATGCGCGTTGCCCACCCTGAGAACTAACGATAGATTGCATACGTGCCGGTAATTTTACAGCAAAACTCGAAACATGCGGGCGGTATACCTAGCCAGTTTAATACAGGGCGTTGCGTGTCGTTTTCACCTTAGCGTCTATTACACTACGCGATATTCAGACAGTAAGACTAAGACTTAGCATAGTGTAATAGGAGTTAGCAAGTTAGTCTGTCTAATTAGACCGACCGAGTGGATTCGGCCGTGCTAACTTGCTTACTTGCTGAATATCGCGTGGTCTAATAACAATTAGCACGTTAGACCGCTCAGTCAGCGCGCGTCGCCGCAGAGGACAGTCGTCTATATTTATGCTGTGCCCCGTGACTGTGCCGCAAACATGGCTTGTTCGAAAGAAAAAGAAGTTCTTCTTAATATTCTTGATTTATATCGCGAAATGCCATATTTATGGCAAAAAAGCCACAAAGACTATTCAAACAAATCAATGCGCACGGAAGGATTCCGGGTTTTACTAGAAATATATAAAAACTTTGACGAAAATGCCACAGTCAAAACAATCAAAAAGAAGTTAATGAACATGCGTACCAATTATAATAAGGAATTAGCAAAGGTATGTAAATTTCTTAAGTCAGATGGTTCCAAAACACTCAATATTTGCATATTTGATAATTTTTCCCGTAGAAGTAAGTACTCCTTCACCCATATTCTTCTTTTCTTTTTTTTAAATGTATTCAAACTAATACTCGCGGTAAGAGCTACGGCGATTTTCTGGTGTTTCGAAAGTTTTCCCATGATCACACAGAGGACAACCGTCACTGACAGCGTTCGCCTTGCAAATGAGTTAGCATGCGGTATTCAGCACAGTGTAATAGCGAGCTTGTCTAATTAGACTCTCAGACAGTCTTAGTAAGACAGTCTGAATATCGCATAGTCTAATAGGGGTTTAATCGTTGTTTTAACGAAGAACGCGGTGCCCTTTTCATCCGTTACATAAATACTTACTTCCGATGTTAAGTTATTACGTCGGGTTTCTATACATGAATATACAACGAGTAATTCCAAATATGCAAAACCTCTCGGGGGGTAGTTCTACCCATGTAAATGAACAACTTTTGTTCTACAAATTTTGGAAATTAAAATAAAAAACTGGTCACATTTTTTAAACTTTTTATTTTTCGAATTTCGAACTACTATGTTCTTTAGAAAAAGTTGCTCAAACTCAAAGTCAAACTCAAAATCATTTAATCATTGTTGGATATTAAAATCTCTTAATGACGTCAGCTAAACTACATCGCTTCACGAACAAAATAGCGCCAGTTTTAGTTCAGTTTCACGGTCTGAGCGCTGCTTAAACTAACTGACGACGGTTATTTTACAAATTAAGCACCTGACTACGACAAGATTTCCTTGGTCTGAAGCCAGATTGCTCCGAATCTGTTTCGGATCTATGTCAGGCGGTTTAGTATAATTCTCTCAAAGAGTTTATATTTATGTATGTCACAAAAGATATATCAGCCGAAAGTTTTTGCATCATCTGAAGTTTTCCCGGGCTTCAGGATATGTTCGATTTTCTCCATACAGTTGGGATTTTAGCGGTATCTACGCATCGTATCGTGTAAAGTCCATAAATGTTTAGTGAACAAATAACAATAAAAAATGGCTAGGGGCGCAAAATAACCGTATATAAAAAGAAATAAACTAATCGATCGGAAAGTATGTAGGTAGTTGTACACACGGCCGCACATCGGTAGAAACACTTTTGGACCTTATGGCGTGGTAATAGAGTTGAAAAAGTTTCTACCGACAAGCGGTTGATCGTACATACTTCGCCAATCGCCATTAATTTTGTAAAAAAGAACTACTACAAAGTATTAACATTAGTAGTAACATTAATATTATTTTACAGTCATCAGTTTGGGTTTAGAGCCGGGATGGGAACAAGGGAGGCTATATTTGCTGTTAACACGGTTGTTGAGAGAGCAATTGAACACCAGCAGGATGTCTATCTCTGCTTTATTGACTATCAAAAAGCATTCGACCGTGTCCAACATGGAAAGTTAATAGAGGTTCTGCGGAAAAGAGGTTTAGATGGCAGAGACCTGAGAATTATTGGCAACCTTTATTGGAACCAAGAAGCGGCAGTTCGAACGGATGGAATGCTCTCAGAATGGAAACCAATCAACAGAGGAGTCCGTCAGGGTTGTATACTCTCTCCGCTTCTCTTTAACTTGTATTCTGAAGACATCCTAACTGATCTGTATTTTTCTTTAAAAAACATGTCAAATAAGTTACAAATAAATTAAATAATAATAATTTCTATTAAAACAAAGAAACCGTCAATGAAACAGACCGCCCCAGAATCTGATCTGTTGAATGAAAAACCAGAAGGGATACTTGCCAACGGTCAGTTTATCAACAACATCAGATATGCGGACGATACCGTCCTGATTGCCAGCACTGAAGCCGGACTGCAGAAGCTTTTGGAGGATGTGGCAGCTGCTGGAGAAGCTATGGGGCTTGATATTAATATAAGTAAAACCAACTTTATGGTGATATCGAAATCTCAGCTGCCCCATCCGTGTATTACGCTCAGAGGCGAAAGGGTTGAAGGTGTGTCGAAATTCAAATATCTAGGTCGTTACTTCACAGCAGACTTGAACCATCAAGAGGAAATTAAATGCAGGATTGGACAAGCTAAATCAGCTTTCTTCAAAATGTCCAAAGTTTTATGTGACCCTAAAATCCCATTTACATTAAGATACCGCGTCATAAAATGTTACGTTTGGTCCACTCTCTTATACGGATGCGAAGCGTGGGTGCTAAGAAAGGACATATGTAAGAGACTGCAAGCGTTTGAAATGTGGGTTCTGCGTAGAATGTTTAAGATACCGTGGACCAGTTTTACATCCAACGCCAAAGTCCTGCAACGAGCGAAGCAGCGTAAGCCCGAGCTGTTGTTGACCATTGCCAGAAGGAAAGTGGCCTTCTTTGGGCACTTGCAAAGAGGCTCCACATTTCAATTCCTGCGGACAATTCTTGAAGGCAAGATACCGGGTAGAAGGCCACCAGGAAGGCCGAGACGGAAATGGTACGATGACATAAGGGACTGGACCGGATTACACTACCACGAGTTGAAGAGGGTGGCGGAACGCCGCGACGAATACCGATTGCTGACCTCCAAACTTCATTTCTAAGATGGCACCCCATGATGATGATTAATGTTATGAATACTTTGTAGTAGTTTTTTTAATAAGTAGGTAGACGTCGCACAAAATAACTTTGGCCATGTCAGTTGATACGCAGAAGTTAAGTCATAAGAAAATAAGTGATTTTTGACTTCTGCGCATCAATGACATGGCCAAAGTTATTTTGTGCGACGTTTACCTAGGTAGTTAACTAGGCGTGCCTACAAGGAGGTCTAAGTAGCAGCTTTTTCTGCTAAGGAGGGAGCCATAAGCGGGTCACTTTCTTGCGAGGGACCTCCATACTAAAATGTATGGATTTTTAACAAATCCTAAAAACGTAAAATTTTTATCTTTCTCTCTGAGAAATATGGGACATGGGACTAATAATTGCTACTACCACAGTTTTTCTGGTGAAAACACTTACCATTCAGGAAAAAAACGGTGAAAATCACGCATAAAATGGCTATTACGGATTATTTACGCTTCCGTTCGTAGTATTAATGATCAATTCACAAGTAAAAATCGATATATTTTCACTTTCGCAATACTAAAACATTAGATTTTTAAAGATATCTTGAGTTTTGTAAAACTTAACTGAGCTTTTTGACCGACTAGCATGGGCGACAGTGAGACGCTTTACACTTCACTAGCTCATACAGAATATGTATATGGCGGACTCTATAGTTTTTTTACTATGAGCGTACCTACTTATTTTACAATCTCCATTAATTTTGTAAAACAAAAACTACTACAAAGTATTCATAACATGTTTTTTTTAATAAGTAGGTATGCCTAGTTAACTAGGCGTACCTACTTTTTTTTTACAATTTACTCACTTTGTATTATACAGCAAGCATGTCTCTTGCAGACGACAAAAGAGAAAAACAACGGATATTTTTGTTAACAGCAGGCGGTCGTGGGTTTGTTCTGCAGTTCCGTAACATTCTGTTTCAACTTTTCAAGCTTATTATTATTTATTTACGTAACTACACCTGCCATGACACTACTACTTGTTACTGAAGGTTACTTGACCTCTTTAAAAGTCTGTATTGGTATAATAATAATATAAAGAAAAGAGCTCTAAAATGAAGTTACTGTTTGTAGAGTAAATCTTCATCGTATCTACCAGTCTGGTAGTTACCGAATTTAGTATTCACCTCCCAAAATTTGACTACCAACAGAACTGTTATGGCGTTTTCTGATGCCTCACTGGACAAGTTAGGCGGGCCGTGGAACCAGATATTTACCACTTAACTTATGAAATTATTAGAATGACTTCGTGTTTTAATATATCGTCAGGGACGGGTTTAAAGACATATCTGTATAATTTAAAATATAAAATTGCGTGCTAACGATGTCCACCATATTTCTTGTAATTTAATGCATAATAAATAAATTAAAAAAAAAAAAAAAAAACTTTTTTTAACTTGCGCTAGGTATACATTTAGGTATTTCCTTTTACTCTCGATAAATAACTAATACAATACAATAATGTTTATGTGGTGGTACGGAACCCTCAGTGCGCGAGTCCGACTCGCACTTGGCCGGTTTTTTATTATTTATTATTTGTTGTTATTCTATAGCTTATGCACTTTAAACATACCAATTTTCACGCTTGTATGTAAGTGTTATTTTAGTTAGGCCGCACGTCAGTAGAAACATCAAATTCATCCCGGGCGAGCCCCCAAAATTGTGGGATGGTGATTTGCGAAGAAAAACTCCAGATCGATAAAATTTTTGTTTTATTCCTCTCCAACACGTTTGTACAACCGAATGCAATCCACCATCTTTTTAAAATATGTTCCATCTCCCTCTCACTCCTTCACTCTCTCGCTCACTCATCCTACGTTCCATTAATACATAAACAACACTGAAACTGTTTATCCGCAATCCATAACTGAGCTCATCCAACAAAAACGCCAAGGAAGAAAACAATGGCAGCAAACTCGATACCCACAAGACAAAAAAGTTTTCAATTGGCTTGCTTCTAAGGTGAAATCTATCCTGGCAGAGTTTGATAACAACAGGATGGAAACCTATTTAACTAATCTGGATGCTACGGCCATATCTGACTACTCACTGTGGAGAGCTACAAAAAACCTTAAAAGACCAGTCACCTTCCGCTCGCCACTCAGAAAACCCGACGGTACCTGGGCCAAAAGTGATGCTCATAAAGCTTAACTGTTTGCAGATCACTTGAGTAATGTCTTCACCCCCAACGCCAATACTGGCTCAGATAAAGTAGCTGAAGTTGATGAACAATTATCCAGAACATACCAATTAGAACCACCTATAGAAAAGTTCACAACAAAAGAAGTAGAATACATAATAAAGAAACTGAATAACAAAAAGGCGCCTGGTTACGATCTCATAACTGCCTAAGTCTTGAAAGAACTACCAAAAAATGTAATATTATTCCTAACTCAGCTTTTTAATGCAATCGTATCAAGGGAGTTTGTTCCGCCACAATGGAAAGTTGCTCAGATTTCACTGGTTCCAAAACCTGGTAAGAGCCCTGATGAGGTAACCTCATACAGACCTATCAGTTGCTACCATTAGCAAATAAAGCGATGGAATCTATTTTCCTTAAAAGGTTGATGCCTGCTGTATCAGAAGCCAAGCTCATTCCAGACCACCAGTTTGGGTTTAGAGCAGCCGAAAAGATTAATGTTGGCTTTGAACAAAAAAAGTATTGCTCAGCTGCTTTTGTAGACATCTCTCAAGCATTCGATCGAGTTTGCCACGATGGACTTCTATGTAAAATCCAGAAGTCCCTCCCAGATAACTGCTTTCTATTTATAAAGTCATACCTGACAGAGCGTCATTTCTACGTGAAACAAGGAGAAGCCAATTCTGAACGGTTCAAGATCCAAGCAGGCGTCCCCCAAGGAAGCGTAATAGGGCCATTACTTTATCACATTTACACATCAGATCTACCAGTAACTCCAGATCCTAATGTCCTGGTTGGAACTTTTGCTGACGACACCGCTATTCTAGCGACCCACGAAGATCCGAAAGTTGCCTCCTCACTCCTTCAAAAAAGTCTAGATGACATAAGTGTTTGGTTCAGAGACTGGCGAATAAAAGCCAATGAGAACAAATCAGTCCAAGTCACATTTACTTTAAGAAGAGAGATCTGTCCTCAAGTGAAACTTAACAATGTAACAATCCCCCAGGCTGATGAAGTGCGCTACTTGGGAATTTATCTAAATAGGAGACTAACTTGGAAAAAGCATATCTACACTAAATGAATTGCACTGAACCTTCAACTAAGAAAGATGTACTGGCTAATAGGGTGAAAATCAAAGCTTTCTTTGGAAAACAAATTACTGCTATACAAATGTATCTTAAAGCCAATATGGACTTATGGCCTCCAGTTGTGGGAAACGGCTGCAAACTCAAACCTCGAAATTCTGCAACGCTTCCAATCTAAAATGCTACGCATCATAACAAATGCACCTTGGTATGTTACGAACTGCCAACTAAATCGTGATCTACAATTATCTACCGTCAAAGAAGACATAGGAAAAAAAATTGGAGTCGTACTCTATTCGTATCAAAAAGCATCCAAATGAACTGGCGTCCAACCTAATGAAGGCTGAAGCCCACTCAACTTTCCAAAAACTCAAAAGAAGAGCGCCGCAAGACCTGTTACCAGGAAGCTGATAAAACACCTTAAATAACACTAAATGGACATGCCACTACATGTGCACGACATTACTTAACTTCAAAACTCCAGCTAAATGTCCACGGTGACAGCTCACAGGATTAAAAGGGGAAAAAAAATCTTCATCATGAGGATTTCAGTAGGTCTTCAGAGTCCACGGGTCTCCAAAATGAAGGATTTTCAACTTCATCCCCCTTTTCACCCCTTAGGGTGTGGAATTTTCAAAAACCCTGAGACACGTAAATTTTAATCTTTAGTCGTCAGCCTAAATACAAATTTTGAAGATCCTAACTTCAAAACTGACGGACATTCATAGAAACTTTCATCCCCTATTTTACCCCCTTAGGGGTAGAATTTTGTAAAACTAGAGATGGGCGTTATGCAACGTAAATAGTTTCAATAACTATGTATCGGTTCAATAACCAAAATACGGTATTCGGTTCTGCAATAACTATTTATTGGGAGAAACTATTTATCGAAAAAAAAATTGCGTATTACGCCTACCCAAGGAGGTTTTAACCCACGCTACGCTTAAGCGAAGCGTAGTAAAACCTCCTTGCGCCTACCTTAACTAAGTTGAGAAACAACGAAATTGGAAAAAAACTAAACTGTAGATTATAAAAAAAAGTTTATGCAAACGAAGAAAAAAGTAAACAATTATTAATATTCACAAGTCCTATAAGAAATATTTTATTTTTATTCACAATACCAATAATATCGAATAAAATAACTAAAATAACGAACCACCTTGTTCACCGCGATTACGCAATAATACCAATAACGCACAGTAACGAAGACGCTTCTTGAATCGCCATACCATAAAATACATAGTTATTGAAATAAATAGTTTCAAAACCCGTTATCGGGTACTAATAACTAGTTACGTTTCGGTATTAGAAAATCGCGTACCGACCCACCCCTATGTGAAACCCTTTCTTAGTGCTCTCCTAGGCCTCATAAGGAACCTACATGCCAAATTTGGAATCTCTAGTTTCAGCGGTTTGGGCTGTACGTTGATATGTCAGTCAGGCACCTTCTTCTTTTATGTATATAGATTAGTTAAATAGCCTCTTAGTACTTTTATTGCCTTTTTTTTGCAATAGTAGACCCAATCCCAGATAAGGCGTTTGCTGAATTCATGGTTTACCAAGCTGTTAAAGTTTTCAAGCCGCCAAATGAACAATGACTTGGCTTAACGACTACACATACTAACAGTGACCAATACAAATGACTTAACATGCCTTACGTAGTTTGGGAAATGCTCTAGTTGTAAAACCAAAAGCGGTGTTGGTAGCTTTGCGGTTGATTTTGGGGATCGCGTAGGATCCGCAGACAGTACTTGACGAGCGCTTTGTATTTTTCACATCACATCGGAAAATGACCAATGATAAATTACTAAGACCTATCTTGTCTTAATTTGGTAGAAAAAAAATTTTTGGTGGTAATCTTTGAACCCCGTTATCTCAGCCCCGATATTATTTAGCTATATGGTGCCCATACTAAGAATTGTGCCCTGTTACCTAATCTTTCAAAATTAAGAAGTTTCATAAGTGGCCGTTAAGTTCGAAAACGACGCCAACTTTAATCAATGCCCTTTATAAAAAAAATCTGATAACGCTACGCGCTGACCGCCAACCCTAACCGGGGCTCCGAAGCATGTGCAGCCAGCGCGTCCTGCGTTTGGGTACCCACTTACTACGCCACCTTCTGTTCTCTACCACAGTGTCACCAAAAGCAATAACGCTGATAAAATAAGCTTCTACACTTTTGTTTAGTAATCAATTACATTATTATGAGTAAGTACCTTCCAATTTATGAACTCTAATTTAACAATGGCCCAACTATAACAATAATATAAAAAAAATATAAAAGCAATAAACATTTTTTTCTAAACTTTTATATGTAAGTTAATTAAGAGATTTAAATGCTATTTTAGAAATACCAGAGACTTAAAAACGGCACTGGCAAGATTACTAACATTTTTTCACTTAGATATGGGCCGACTAAATTACATTTCTGAAAACATAATAGCATAAAGATAAGATATATATATTAACATTACAAATGAGATGTCTTAATATTTTTCTACTCTAATTCTATATATAAAAAAGTTTTTTTTTAAAGAAATGTAAATACCTACATTAAACATAAAGCCGGATTCATGGGTTTCTGAATTTTTAGAAAATTACTTAAAAGTATGTCGTTAACAACATATCAAAAAACAAGATACTCTAATAATTTTATAACTTGATATTCTTCAGCGACTGGTCTAAAGATAGCAATTGCGCCACGTTTTTTACGGTTCTAAAGCACCTGTCATGTTTATCGATTCAGCACTTAAAAATGAAGCATTTTTCCGAACGAATATGAACAATGTAGAAAATCAAGAGAGAATGGAAACGTTGGAAGGGGAAGGCCTCGGCGAGCGTACCAAATTCAGGACGTTCTGAATAAAGGCCAGGTTAAAAGTACCCTAAACCGACGAGCATGTATGAAAGGATTGATGAAGGTTCAGGAAGCAAGGGAAGTATGTCAAGATCGTAGCAGGTGGAAAACTGTGGTCTCTGCCTACCTCGCCTAGCGAACAAGGCGTGATGTAATGTATGTATGTAAATAAAATAGTTTTTATTTTTGTACACATGTTTTGCTTAATTATAACAGATTGGCGCCTCCATTTAAGCAGAAGTTGCCTGTGTTTGGAGGCTCCGCAATTGCAGACGGAATATAGCCCACCCAGCTATGTTTCTTCATTATATAGTTCAGCCATCACTCGAACTTTATATAACATCTCATCTATTTTCATGCTCCATTCTCAAATGTTCACAAATACTAAATATAAACACATCAATTATTTCTGAATTTTTGTTATTCTTGTTCAAGAATCGAAGTTTAAAAGATTTAGCATAAAATTCTCTTTAACGAGAGATAAAGACTGAGTTTTGTGCAGATAAATGGCTAATTAGGATTTAGGCTCAAGGGTCAATTCGACCTTCCCATCCCTAATTCCTTAGAAATATGACCGTCTGGAGTCCTTTTTAGGGTTACGTAGCTCAATGGGAAAAACAAAGATCACTAGTGTCTGTCTTACAGACAATACCCCTTTTTCTCATGAATGTAAAGAGTAGACCCTTGAAGCTGTGATTTTAAACTACTACGTCAACAGAATTGAAAAATATACAAAAATAATAAAAAAAATTGGTACCTATAATCTATAAAAAAAAATGTAAAAAAATATTTTTCTTCGGGAAAGTTGCTCGTTTTCATGAGTAGAATCACTATCGCTTGCTTCGGGGGCAAATCCAATAAAAATTCACGCTAAATAGATTTCTTTCAGAATGCCCATACCTCTAGTTATGTATCATGTTTGGCTAGACTGTAAGTGATGTATTGGAAAGTGTATAAATAAATAAAAAACTTTTTCTACTAAAGTAAGAATACTTAATATCAGAATCAGTGTAAGAAAGAAAGTCCGTCCTTTCTTTCGTTCAGGTTATTAGACGAACAATTAGCGTAAAGTCAAACGAGTGAGAAGTCGAACAACAAAGACGAGGCAGGGCAGAATTTAGGTAAACTTTTTTTTACCGTCAATGAGCAAGACAAATATGAGATCGAAGATGGAACGAGCTTTTTCAGGAGCCTATTCTTTTTTTTTAAATGTAAGATAACCTTAACCTTCCTAAATACAAAGACTGATTCGGCATACATTGCTGGGAGGCTTGGTTTTGTTAATTCTAATCCAATATCCTCATTACAACCAGTAATGTATGCCGAATTACTTTCTGAAATCAGGAAGGTGTGATCGTGACTTAAGTAAGAATTTGACTCCTATCTCACCTGATGGTAAGAGACGATGTAGTCGAAGATGTAGCACACCTACCTAAAAATACCTTGAATAATTCACGTTCACTCTTGCCTTAAATGATCCAGATTGTATTGTTCGGGGAACGGTGGTATATACCCATAGGGGTGGAAGTGGAACTCCAACTAACGTCTAGTCTAACCAAGATGGAAAGGAGAAGGTGGAATTATGTTATGCAGTTCAGACGCACACTCTCCAAAATGTATCCCGAAAAATACCGATAAGCAGGCTACTTTGCGACGGTGTTCAAGGCTCTGCAGTTTTGCCTCAACTAGAGTTTCGGCTCCGATAAGCTGCCTGACACGCTTGTCAATTTTATTGTACTAAGACTGGCCAGTCGGTATTGAGCAGATCCATTCCAGAGGTGGCCATTCATTCACGATTTGAATGAATTCGGGAACACAGACGCGGTTAGAGAATTCCACTCCTTAGCTGTGCGCATTAAATAAGACGTAGCGAAAGTCTTTGTGCGAACGTGTGGAATATCAAATCAACCAAGTAGGTGATATCCTGCGGTGCGTCTGGCTGGACTTATTACTGATTAACATACAAATGGCGAATTTGAATATATTTTTAAGAAAATTGTTCCAATAATAACATGAAGTACATGGAATTCAAAAAGAATGGCCTTTTCCCTGTAGTGAGTTTGAGAGAAGAGGCTGATAATCTTGGATTGACTATAATTACAGATTATTTTTAAAACCTGAACTAACACCGCACCGCCGCTATGCGAATATGACACTTTTCAAGTAATATAAGACAGCAGCGCCCTCCTGTCTTCGTCATTCTTGTGCCAAGTACCAATAGGTCAATGTCGAGGTCCTTGTGGTTACCAACAAATAAGATACGCACGTGATTCAAAATTTTCTCCTCAAACACATGAACGATTTAGCTGCTGCCATCAATTCCTCGCTGTCAATCCCCGAGTATGGTCGTCTAAATGTCAGTCAGGTCAGTCATATCAAAAATGCAACAAAAGGTACGGTAATCGATTTAATGATGGGCAAGCGAGGTAGATAAGCCGTGGCTTGTGAAGGACATGATAATGGGCTTCAATTTCATTCAATCATTTCCATATGAAATATTCAATTTTAATGGTACCGCAAAAAGGGTAAAGTTACATAATATTTCTAGTCCCGTGTGACGCTGTCTGAGAATAGTACAACCTCATCAGTTAAAATACAATCTTCTTCTATCGAGTTGATTCTTGTGTGACACATTATAGTAATACTTTATTTGCCAAATATTCCGTCACATAGACAACACTGTCATTGGCGTTGTAAAGGTCCTCGTGTGAGCGGATGGTTGATGCAGGGTCGTGGAGGACCAAAGGTGTCATTGTTTAGGAACAGTAAAGACGATTAAGAGTGAAAAGTTTGCACCGCAAAAACCAGAGGATGGACAGCACGGTTTTTCTGTATGTCGTGCCACCATCTGCGTTTATTAACTACAACGGTCGTTACTTGCTAATGCAAAATAAATCAGTGAAAATCCTAGAGTACGCGCGGATGGTTACGGGCTGTTAGGAAAAGAAAGTTTCAGACGGGGTGTAAATGTAACGCAATGATGGTCGACAAAGTGGTCCCAACAAAGGAAAGGTTGAGATTCCGATTTCCGTCCATTTCAAATTACTTTTAGTGGACTGTCTCTGAGGACTGTTCCTATTAGTAAATCCATGAAACCGGAGCTTTTCGATCAAAAAACGTACGACTAGAAACAAGGGACAAGACGAAATGGAAGAAACGATTATTTCTCTGAAACGGAACTAATAACAAACCTGACTACAGCCCTGGCACAAAAACGTTTCACGTAAGAACGATCAAGTTCAATGACTCTGTGACTTATGGTAGTCAAGGCTATCCTAAGTACAATCGTAGGTCTAATGTAAGTAAGTAATGACTAATGGCTTTTTAATGATGAGGCCGAACTTGACAACATTTGAAGGAGGAACTGTGTGAAGGTATAACTCGGAAATGACGATCTCGTTAAGAGCCACCGCCCACTGGCGATTTCTTGTTGGCCGATAATTTGATCGTTCTGGGAATCAGTATGTATTCTATGGTAGTGCGCGCATTTGTCGATTAAAAGTTGAACTTGAACTTGTGAACGATTGCGACTGAACTGTCGGCCAACTAAAAATCGCAAGTGCGCGGTGGCTCTAAGAGACATCATGTGTTTTCTACTTAATGTAGAAATTAAGTGCATGAAGGTGCTGAAATTGACATCTTTTCGTCGATCGATCGAATCGACAAGTTTCTTCTTTTTTGTCATTAAATAAAGCACTGTTTTCACATGCTCTTGGCCAGATAATTTTTAAGGGCAATTTTTCACAAAATATTTCTGTGACGTAGTCCCACTACTGAAGTTATTTAAGATGTCAACTAGATTGACAGTACAGTGACAGAAAATCAAAACGGAACAAAAAAAGAAATAAAACGCAAATCAGAAAATCTAGAATGGCTTGAAAAAACTTTTTAAAGAGATCCTTGAATACAAGACTCATACTCACACTCGACTCATAGATCCCACAGACAAACTGCTGGATTTTGCAGTTTTGTGGGGCAACGTTTAGTTTTTAAGTTTACTGTACTTTTTAAATCTTAATAAATAATAATAATAATAATAAGACAAACATTTTGTAGAGCACCATGTAGACTGTAAGTTTAAAGGTTATTAATGAGTTCCTGAACACCCCGTATAACATAAATGTTAGCCTTGTGGTGTGGGTAATCAATTTACTGGCAAGTAGGTACAGAATGCACGCGATAGGTTCTGTTTTGCAATGCAAGCAATTATGCTGAAGCATGCTTCGGTTCACAGAGTGGAGGAGATAGCAGCAAAATTTAGCATGGTCGGTAATGAAATGAATGAGTTTAACCACCTTCAAAATAAAGTTGCAGCTCAATGTACTGTTTTGGCTGGTGAAACAGAAAGGGTATGCCAAGGTCCGCAGAAGAACTAAAGTAACTGACATAGCCCTGAGAATCGCTAAACTGAAGTGGCAGTGGGCAGGGCACATCGCAAGAAGAACCGATGGCCGATGGGGCGTGAGGGTTCTAGAGTGGCGACCACGTACCGGAAGACGAAGCGTTGACAGGCCCCCCACAAGGTGGACCGACGATCTGGTCAAGGTCGCGGGAAGCCGCTGGATGGATGCGAGCAGCGCAGGACCGGTCGTCATGGAGTTCTTTAGGGGAGGCCTATGTCCAGCAGTGGACGTCTTTCGGCTGATATGATGATGCCAAGGTTGTAAGATGTGAATCTACCCTCTTTTCCTAACGAACATAGGTCGAAATAAAAAATGCATATGTCACCGGAAAACGATAAGAATCGTAACACGATCAATTTTCGAAAAAAACGGCCAAGTGCGAGTCGGACTCGCGCACTGAGGGTTCCGTACCACCACATAAACATAATTGTATTAGTTGAAATTTCAGTAAGTTAATGTGCTAGATTTTTTGAGTCCGACACGCGCTTGACCAAATTTTATTATTTTTTGTTATTTTATAGCTTATGCACTAAACATACCAATATTCAAGTTTGTAAGTGTTCCCGTTTTTAAAATAGAACTAAAACAAAAATCGCCTCAGTGACCATCCAACTTGACCCCTCTCTTATATGAATGTTCTTGAAACGGGAGCTCACCACAATTGGTTACCATTAGTTGTGAGAAAAGTTTAAATATTTAATGATTTCAGACTTTTCCCATTATTTGTACTGTGAGACCTAGCATCTTGCCAAATTTCATAATTTTAGATCAACGGGAAGTACCCTGTAGGTTTTGCATTTTTGAATAAATGTATGGAGATGAGGACATAAAATGCCATATCTTTTTATTGCGTCATTGTAAAAAATTGAAATTTTCAGATCTTGTGTGGTTCATGGATCCTAATATATGGTATTAGTTTCAACCTGATACCTTTACCCGTTCGTGAGATAAAGGGTCTTGACAGACAGACAGACGGACAACAAAGTGATCCAATAAGGGTTCCGTTTTTTTCTTTTGAGGTACGGAACCCTAAAAATCATAAACGGCAGTTGAAATGTATTATTTTACGCAATAAATTTCTGCTTATTGATTAACTTACGCTGCCTGGCGGTAAGTTGATAAACTCAAGGGTTAAACTAACGATTTTGACACACGTCAAATCATACACGTATGAACCCTTAGATTATGAATAACGGCAGCTTACTGCCTATAGATAAACAAAGAGCCCGAAAACGCGTAACCAATTTTGATTTGTCAATGTGTGCGTTAGATAGTGATGTACATTTTGGTATCGATATTCGTGTACCCTGGCGACATTGACTTGTCTGTTCAGGCGGTAGCGTCGCTGTCAACAATCGCAGTGTTCCACTTGTAGTAGGTAGTAGTGTCGATAATCCTCCATTTCTCCGCCTGGGGCCGTAGATAAGTGGATTTCTACTATCGTAAATGCCAGTAGTATAGAATAAAAATGTATGAGATTGATATTCACTGACGAAATGTTGCGTGACGGCTATGGCTATACAGCGTGAATTTGTGTTGGTTTCGCACCCGAAGCCCAGTGACTCTGCTCATGAAAACAAGCAACTTTCCCGAAGAAAAAATTTTTTTACTTGAAAAAAGTTTTTCGTCTCCCCATACAAAATGAGTCGGTCACGTGACCACTTTACTCGTACTATGGAGAAGCGAAAAAAATTTTACGAGTAAAAAATTTTTTCTTCGGGAAAGTTGCTTGTAATCATGAGTAGAATCACTGGGCTTCGGGTGCGAAACCAATACAAATTCACGCTGTATTATATGCAACTACCGTTTACGATTACAGAAAGCCCCTTTTCTAGGTACCAACCCAAAAAAGTCGGTGGAACTGTAATTTATGTTTCTTCGTTCAAATCCCATTTTTTTATCTTCGTCACTGCACGACCAGTGCCACCAGCATGAGCCCCTATCTTAGGCCAAATGTATTTTTTTTATTTTTAATGTATGGAGGAAATGTCAAATTACAGCATTTGAGGCCGCCAAAGGCCTCTGACATATGGCTCTTTAACGACTACATCCATAGGTAGCAGTCGGGACCAACGGCTTAACGTGCCTTCCGAAGCACGGAATCATCCAACTTATCGGACTATCAGGTGATTCATCCTGCAATGTCCTAACCAAACTGGGGAAGTCGCACAAAGGGATTTTTGTCTGACAGAGTCCCCACCGGGAATCAAACACAGAACCACCGGACTCCGGATCGAGAGCCGAGCGCTCTAACCACTAGACCACGGAAGACGTTAATGGCTGATAATTCTACAAAGCAGAAAATCGCTAAATTTCACAACCACAAACGCAACGCAACGTTGGAATGCGTATTGAAGACGCATATTTCACAACATCAGACAGAACCACAATTTAGCCTAGTAGGTAAAACGTCATCGGTACTTACGGAGAAGACGCAGGTTCGAATACTGTCTGTGGTTGTGAAATTTAGCGATTTTCTACTTTATAAACAAAAATTTTAAAATAGTCAGTTTTAAGGAAGGAATGACATTATATTTTGGTAACAATTTGTTTGACCCGATAATAACTATACGGAAGTGCCTCCGCTGCTGCCGGCGCTGATTTTTTTTAAATTGGTAACAGAACTAAATTAATCAACCCCGATTCCAAGCTGCCGAATCTGTTAGCTCCTTTTAATAAAGTTGTATTTAGTCAACATTTTCTTTTATATACCTACATCTAGAAAATGTTTGCTACAAACTTAAGAGTATTTTTTAGGATTCCAACTCGTCCAATCACCCTTATCAATTTTCCTTTTATATTCGAATCCTTTGGAAACTGTTGAACAAAATGGCTAAACAAAGTTATGACTGACCTACTTCTGTTTATTTCAAGACGAAAATGGTAAATCAAGTATTTCAGTACGCGACGCGTAACAATGCGTCTGTGAGCTCGTATTATAAACATAAAGGAAATAGGTATCGATAAATTTGAGTCAAGCCCTAGCGTAAATGTGAGCTATATTGATGAAAAATATAACACTAAAATTCAGAACATTATCAACAACTTAACTTATTTCAATGCAAAATACGAAAATTAGCAATTCAGAAGAAGCTATTCTATATTTTAAACATGAAATATAAGTTATTTTAAGCAAAAAAACACATAGTTCAAAAGTAATAACGTCCTAGGAATTTACCCGTGAAATGTACATTTCTCTGGACTATTTTTGTGATTAACACCACATCCAACTACACTACACACCGTCATAATTAAAAGTATCCTTATTTTTATATAAATATGTAGTTTTTACGCAATTTTTTACAAAAAACTGGAAAGCTGGTTTTTCGCGTGGCTCCAAGTGGCCCCCTGTCATTCAAAATCGGTTACAGAGCTATTCGATTCGCTATCCTTTGCTATCTTGCAGTATCACCGTAAGAGATTTGTTTCTCGCTCGCACTCATTGTTGGTCTTCTATGCTTATGTCTATGTATGAACCAATCGTTGCTCAGTGCACGATTTTACGTTAAACTGACACCCGTAAAATAATACACGTTTTTCCTATTGGTCGATGGAATTGGTGGCAAGTGTGTGGTAAGTGACCAAGCACAGCGAGGTTCAAATCTCTTTGGGTAAGTGTTTAATCATAGAGGTAACAAATGACATACAACCAATCAGCGTACACCTGCAATTCGTCGGATTATTTTACCGCGAGACTCCGTAAATTGATCAAATACCTGAAATCTATATGTCATCATCATAACATCCCATGAAACGTCCACTACAGGACAGGGAGCTCTCTCTAGAATTCTAGCTTTTGCTGGGAAAATGTAGAGGGGAAGTACCATAGTCATCTCGCTTGTTAGCGTTACGGCTGGCACCATGGACCGCGGTTGTAGGTGACCGCAGTAAGTAAGATGTAAGATACAAAGGAGGATGCTGCTGCCCATCCTCCAGTTTATAACCCTTAGTCGCCTCTTACGACACCCACGGGTATGTAAGGGTTGGTACTATTCTTTGCCGGCACCACGCGGGGCAATCTATATGTAAAATAATACATTTCAACTGCTGTTTA
The DNA here is from genome assembly GCA_947532105.1 of Athrips mouffetella. NCBI lineage: Eukaryota > Metazoa > Arthropoda > Insecta > Lepidoptera > Gelechiidae > Athrips > Athrips mouffetella. Next base: position 23,321,249 of record OX383972.1, on the reverse strand, counting down.
TGATTTTTCGAAAGTTGATCAATTTACTAGGAAATTGATCAACTTACGGTTCTTATAATTTCCGGTGACATATATAGATAGGTAAGGTAAGTATATGACTTCTTTACAAAATGCGCTATCAGTTGTCGCAGTTTCTATGAATCTAGATGAAATTCTTCCGCGTATTCCTTGGGTAGTGCTTGTTTCATGGGCATATTCATATCTTTCAGGCTTATTATGTATACCTTTTCTGTCACACCGCATAATATATTACCACAGATTACAGAAATATATTACATATCCCTAGTACGGATGAAAACCGAGTAAAAAATATCAAAGATCACTCATAAAAAATAGCGAAGGAAGTCGCGGTTAAAAACTAGTATAATATTTACTTCAGGATACAGTATAGTAGGAAGACCAGAGCGTGGAGAAAGGTTCGTTGCACTTTCTAATAATAAAAGGTGGAATAACAATAGAAATGCAGGTAACATGAGACGAGGTGCGTGCTTTCAAAGAGTTTAGTTCAGGTCCTGACCGCGATAGGGTTGTCGGATCAGATTAATATAATCCGGAGGAAACCCTGTAGAAGAGAGTTTAGTTTATTTCTTTTCATATTGTAAAATTATACAAATTATGTCAAATTATATGCCTTCACAATATGATCGTCAGTCTGTACATAAAAATAATAAAATGAAATGATAGACAATATAAAATTCAATGTCAAAATAGTAATCAAATTTAGTAATAATTAGTTAAAATGTCAAATAGTAATACTTAATGTATAAAAATATGATACTCGTACTCTCTCAAAGAGTATAATACTTTATTCAATAAAAAGTTCTTTAGTCGACTCCTGAACGTTTCGTCAGAAGATTCATTTCTTATATATTGGACACTGTCATTATCCGTGGTCACAATAATTTAACATTTTCTATCATATTTCATCATTTAAATCATGGGGAACAAGTGAAAACAAAAACATTTCAGCATCATCACTGACTATGCTGGACAATATACTACGGCGGCGTTCAATAAGTAGTGAGAATGCACTTTTCTACTTAGGTTTAACATCATCCTGCTCATAAAGCTTTAATTTTGGTCCTACTAACTACCAAAGCTCTCCGTATGGGATCCATGACTTCGATTTTGCTTCCGTATCAGGGCGTCTACTCTCAATTTTCGATATATCGATACGATACTACTTCGATACAGTCGAATTTATAACTTCGTTCACTGACAATATAGTAGAATATTGTTTGGATGAATTGTCAAATTGGTAGTGATAAGAAACCAACCAATATCGTACTCTATCATTTAGGAACGAAGTTTTGAATTTGCATGTTTCGAATAGTATCGTATCGATATATCGAAAATTGAGAGTAGATGCCCTGTTTCTTCTTCGGTGTTGGGGAACAGTAGAAGTTACTATGAGTGGAGGACGACTCTCAGTTGAATCTAGTAAGTGGGGAGAATGGTTAACGTGTTTAAACTAGTCTCGGTGAATGGCATGCATCGAACCTTTAGTTTTATTCAATTTTAAAATTGCTAGATTGGCTGACTGTTGAATTTAACCTAATTATTTATACGTTTTTAAATATTATGGCCTAAGTTTCTGATACCGTCTTTATACTGAAATAAACTATCAATACTCATAAACATCAAAAGAGTACCGCCAACAAGTTATTCATTCTCACAACTTATTGAACACCCTTCGTAGATCGGCATGCCGACCGGTCCTACTGTGCTGCCCGCACCAACTGGTGTGGACCCTGCCTACGCTACTTCTGGTTCGTGGTGGTCACTCTAGAACCTTTCTGCGTCATCGGTAATCGGTTCTTCGATAAATTTGCCTTGCTCACTGCCACTTGTTGGTTTATTTTGTTCTACTGTTCAATAGATTTACATATTTGTTGTTTTTTTTACAACGTTTCTTGCATATTATGGACACCCTAGAATTCCTCGTGCATTTCGGACAAAAAGACAAGCAAGACCCCTACATAACTCTGGACGTATGGCAACCCTATGCAAGAGTCAATGTGAGCTGCCGTTCACACGTCTTGGGTTTCATGGATTCCGGAAATGCTAAGATTACTAAGTAAGTACATACTCTTACTGCACTATAGTTTGAATTTCGATGAAGAAAAACAATATTTCCTAGAACAAAAACAGAGGATGCTGCAAGGTCCTTCTACCATATCATCTGCCATATTGCCATCGACACCTGCTTGCCACTGTATAGGTGGTAGCCTCATGTAGAACCTAAATAGATTAGTTAATCCAAAAGTGCCCTGACAAATTCACATTGAAAGATCCTTGGTAAGCTTTTGAGCTTGCCGCGAGGCATACGGCTAAATTTGGTTTTAACTACCATTATAGATATAGGGAGAAGTAGAATCACATCATTTGTTATGGAGATCATTCAACTTGGCATCTAGGCATTTCAGTTAAAAGTCAGAGTTTATTTTCACTGAGTTCCAACCGAAAGAGAGCTCAGCCATTTCACAAGTTTCGAAAATGACAGGCAATCTAATGAAACAAAGGGTAGTCCTAACTTATTTTAATTTCAAAACATTCAGCAGAAGAGATAGCTTTACTAGGTAATTTTCTAGAGACAACTGTTTTGTTTCACTAAAGTTTTAAATGGACCGGTCTGTAGAAACCGCAGCATTCATTGTGTATACAGCAGTATGCATTTACGGCGGTTTTCATTTCTAAAGAAACTTTGTGTCGGCCGACACAGAATGTGTTGTTTTATTCATTTCGTTTTAATAAATACGATCCATTCTTCAGTCGAAAGAGCTTTTGAAACGCAGTATTTTCTGAGTTCTGACTTCACCTTTACTTAAATTTTGAAAGTGCATTTTGTTGAAGAATTTCATATCATAACTTTAGTATTTTATGATGAAGGAAGGTTGCGTTCAACCGTAACATAACTTATTTTGATTTAGTGGCTACACGAAACTTTTACTAACTGAGGAGCTATAAAATAAAAAGTTACAGGTAAAGAGATGGTACGAGTTTCTACCACACATGCCTACCTTTAATAGTAAGGGTGATGAAGGACAAATTTCTATATGATTTGCTCATGTCTGCCTCTTTGACTGATGATAAGGAGCATCCTCTAAAAGACACAAAAAATATTGGCGGACATCCACACCCCTGCGTTTTCGGAGAATTAAGTTTTTAACTATTTTGAAATTTGACAATGAAACGTATACCTGGCAGACTATGACTATCTGATTAAATACAACGTATAAAACCCCAGAAAAATAGTCTGCCACCATAATAGCCCTGCGTCGTAAAGTTACGGCGCTTCAAATGCAAATGCAAAAATTCACTACTTCGTCCCGTGATAATGCAGAGCCCTGCATGTCTGCATCTTCAGAAGTATTTTAAACAGGAGCCACAAAAGCAGATAAAAAAAACATTATTTAGTATCTTATTTTCATTGTTTTTGCTTTAACTCAAAAACGCAGCGACGCATAGAAAAACTTGTAAGGACCAAATCGATTCGTATTCAGCTGATCTGTCATCCCTATTAATATGAATCATGAGCAAATCATATACCCAAATTGCAGCCAGCACCCTAACTATAATAAAGGCCACGAAAGAACGCGACGTTTTGTAAACAAATAATTACACGTTATCACCACAATACACTCATAGAAAAATGCTTATAGTTTTACATAGGGCATGTCAGATATATCCACATTTTAACCCTTATTGGTTTGTTTTTTCCTGTTCATTTTATTGTTAGGGTTCCGTACCTCAAAAGAAAAAAACGGAACCCTTATAGGATCACTTTGTTGTCCGTCTGTCTGTCTGTCTGTCTGTCTGTCAAGACCCTTTATCTCACGAACGGGTAAAGGTATCAGGTTGAAATTAATACCATATATTAGGATCCATGAACCACACAAGATCTGAAAATTTCAATTTTTTACAACGATGCAATCAAAAGATATGGCATTTTATGTCTTCATCTCCATACATTTATTCAAAAATGAAAAACCTACAGGGTACTTCCCGTTGACCTAAAATTATGAAATTTGGCAAGAAGCTAGGTCTCACAGTACAAATAATGGGAAAAGTCTGAAATCATTAAATATTACAACTTTTCTCACAACTAATGGTAACCAATTGTGGTGAGCTTCCGTTTCAAGAATATTCATATAAGAGAGGGGTCAAGTTGGATGGTTGCTGAGGCGATTTTTGTTTTAGTTCTATTTAAAAACGGGAACACTTACAAACTTGAAAATTGGTATGTGTATAGGGCATAGGCTATAAAATAACAACAAATAATAAAATTTGGTCAAGCGCGTGTCGGACTCAAAAAATCTAGCACATTAACTTACTGAAATTTCAACTAATACAATTATGATTATGTGGTGGTACGGAACCCTCAGTGCGCGAGTCCGACTCGCACTTGGCCGGTTCTTTTTCTTTTCGTTTTGTTTTGTTTTTTGCTGTTGGATTTATTGTTCTCTTTTTTTTCGACAACTCGTCAAAAAACGTCACACACTTGTGAAAATGTGAACTCTGGTATACCTACCTACCGGACCTACAATGAACATACATATAAATCAGAGCTATTTATACTTGTATTATTTATCCATTAGCATCACGCAATAGATTATCTCATTCAGGGCTAAAGGGCACTCAATGTCAGTGATTGCTTAAGCTGCCTTTTGAAATGAAAATATGACGACCCTATCGACATGGAGGTCATAAAAATTGGGCCACCAAACCAAGGCTGCAAGATGGTCAAAAGAACAGGCCTGATTGAAGATTAGTGTCAGTGGCTCAAGATTGATTTGATTACACCACAGAGCAGAAACAAAGTAGAGTTGCCCTTTCTTGTTTTCTATATAGAATCAGGTGAAGCTGGCAAGCGGGGGTGCGGGGGACCTTACGCGATGACACCGCCACCTAGTAATGAGTATTAGAACCAAGTGGAGCTCTAGAATAGAACTTAATGGAATCTGGGGTGTGCTTATGTTGGTAACCGCTATTCAGCACTAGATGGCTAATAATTTTTTTCGACCAGGTACGTATAATAGGCACAACGTAAAATCCTCCCTCGGGGGGGCGGGGTTTCTAGGTAAAGATAAGAAATAATTCAAAATGAAATAAATAACTTTATCTTCACTACATAGTATAAAACAAGGTCGCTCCCCGCTGTCTCTCTGTCTTTCCCTATGTATGCTTAGATCTTTAAAACTACGCAACGGATTTAGAGGAAGGTTTTTATGTATAATACATGCATAATATAATAGAGAAATACTGATAATTTTAGAGATTTCTAATGTGATGTCGTAAATAAACACATTTTTTGCGCTTACATTGCAAACGCTGGCTGAACCCTGCGAGATAGATCAAAATTATGTATTGCATATAATGTATTGTACACCTTCAAAAGGTCTATAAAAAAATCCGCAATGGTATATGCCTATCTCTTAGAGATAACCCACAATAGCCATTTTTTATCCTTCGAGAAATACTGGCTTATTTATAAAGCGATTTTAAGCAATACGACATTAATCCTTATCCAATTAAGTACCTTTAACACATTGTGCATTTAATAAAGATCAATCTGGCCCTTTACAGCATGTAGTTTAAATAAATATTTTCGTTGATATTACAGATTAAAATGCAGGGACATACCGGTTCCGGCGGAACCGGCCGGGGGGCCGGCGGCGTGTGCCTCTAAAAATCTGTGAACGTTGTGTCGCAGCCGGATTGAAGAATCCGCCGTATTAAAATTTCGCGCCGCCGTATTAAAAAACGTCGCCGTTTTGCTTTGATTTCTCAGCTGAAAGATCGTAAATTTTTTGACCCCCCGTTTTACTTTATTCTCGAGTACGTCCCTGAAATTTGTCCCTATCAAGTACGTCTACTTGGCACTAGGTGGCGTTAAGAAAATTGCCATCGCGATGCAGGATTGTATACTAAATTCAATGTTCTAGAATATTCTACACAAAAAAATAAATAAATGTCAAATAAAATACTTAGGAGTGGAAAGTAAATCTGTTTCCGTTTATTTTATTTGGAACATCCGTGCAGCTTTTACATCCAATGATACAACACTTCATTTTGCACTGGTAAACACGTTAAAATAAAGATCTCCGAGGAACAGTAACGTGCACACTCCACGAGAACTAGTCGCGTACTGATGTCAGCGCTCCTAGCGTGGAGTATCAGGACTATAGAGTATGTGACGTCAGGACTACATTGATTGCATCAAGGCTACATTGCTTACAGCACCTCTACTTTGTTTCTGCTCTGTGGATTACACTATAGAGAGAGGCCCTGATGTGATGTATAAGGGCATACAGATTCTGTGCTAAGCCACGATCACACCTTCCTGAATTCAAAGACCAATTAATTGCAATATCCTTACTTCAACAAGCAATGATGCCGTATTAGCTTCTGAATTAAGGAAGGTGTGATAGCGGTTTTAATCCACTTTATACCGTTGTAGCGAAATCAACAAATTGTTGTCAATAAGTACCTACAGTAGGAATTCTGTTTTTAAGGGTAATTTATGCGGCGGGTCGTTTCTCTCTTTTCAAGTATATCTGACCGTTTTATTTATATTTCACTGTTTACGATCGGATCTTTAATGTTGAGCAGCATTTCCAAGCGGCTGATCATCACATCACAACCAGACATCGTGGTCTAGTTGTTACAGTTAAGATCTCGAATCTTTCGATACGGATGTTCTCAATTTTGGGTTCAATTCCTGATGGGAAGACTGTCAAACAAACGGTACTTCAGACTTTCTTGGTTTGGTTGGGAAATTACAGGATGACCTGACTGACAGAAAAGTTAGATGATTCCGTTTTTCTAAAAAGGCTCGCGGTAACTGTCTACGGATGTATTCGTTAATGAGCCATTTCAAAGACTTTTGGCAAATCAACAACCCTGGTAACAGAGGCGGTATTATTGCGAAAGTGGTACGGGGGCGGATCTGCGGGAAGAAAATACCGCGCCGCTAGGGGGCGTCCATTAATTACGTGAGGCGTTAAGGGAGTCGAGCCAAATCTCACCTAATCTCATGTGGGGGAGAGGGGGGGGGTCGCGGCAAATATCGCGTAATTTTTTTATCAAAAAGAGGGTACAATTGCCAGCTTACTGGGTTAAATTCAACAAAAAAAACTTACAGTAAAATTTAGCTAATTGAATCCTACACAATATTATGTACCTCTGTTATGCGACCACCACATAGTAGCACAAATAAAAGTGTTTAAGTACACTAAAAATGGGTCTTGGGTAAAAATCTCACGTGAGATTATGGGGAAGGGGGACGAGCCAGATCTCACGACATCTCACCAAGAGGGGTGGGGGGGTTGAAAAATCGCCAAAAACGCCTCTCGTAATTAATAGACGCCCCCCTACCGGTTTTCAATGTGACAGGGTGCATCATAAGAACTCATACTTTACAAAAAATACCGCCCCCGGAAGGCATCCGCTACCGCCTCAGTGTGACTCGGGCTTTACGGGTACCCACAGAATATTATCATGATGATAAAGTAGCGATTTGTATATTATCTGATCACCTACCTTCCCATTCGCCATTCAACATAAAATCATCCATCTTCTCACCACCCTTTCACTTCGAGACAAATCGTATTTGGTTACATCACACTTTGTTCCAACATCCTACTTTCTCTTTGCAAAGCGAACTGGGTCAGGAGTGCAGCTATGCAAACCAGAAGCTAAATAGGACCTATACCTACCACTAGGAAGTGACGTAACATGGCAGGATTGCACTGCCTGAAGCCTCAAAAGTGCCTCCGGTCAGGTATTAGTTGGGCTTGGTCTATTTTAGAGGGATTGATGAACTAGTTTTTAGGGTTCCGATACCAAAATGGTAAAAAAAAGGAACCCTTATGGTGCCGCTCTGTCTGTCTGTCCGTCTGTCTGTCACACCTCTATATCTCAGCAACCACTTATGCTATCAACCTGAAATTTGGAATAGTTTTAGAATATAGTTGCCCAACTTAATTGCACAAGAAAAAATTTTGAAAAAAGTATGATTATTAATATAAAGGGGGCCAAAATAGGGGGGGCCAAATTTCAAATTGTCGCTACTAGGTCGAGTGGGGTATCATATGAAAGGGCTTTACTTGTACATTTTAAAATATATTTTTGTATTTTTTTAAATTTCTTAGTTTTAAAGTTATGATGAAAAATGTCAAGAAAAATACCATTCCCCCCCCTTATCTCCGAAGTTTGAGTAAGGAAAAATCTGAATTAATTACAGTTGACAGAAGTTTATATAAACTTTACAGCAAAAATAAAACGATCTTTCTAAGTTGCACAGTTTTTCAGAAATCTGCAAAAAACCTTTACAAACAAATTTAGTTTTGCGGTCCTGAAAATGGACTTTATTGCTTCCAAAAATACTATAGGTATATCGGAACCCTCGGCGCGCGAGTCCGACTCGCACTTGACCGGTTTTTTAAAATCTGCGCGCAGTCGGGCTTTAAGAAGGTACCTAGGTACCTCACACCCACCTATATTCTTTGCTGACCATCGAAGACAATATTTTTTGATAGACGGATTTCGGTGGCTTCGCACGGTCGGACGGATAGATAGGATAGACTAGACCTAGGTACCTATCTACATCGGTTGCATTTTCGTAATTCTAGATTTCGGGTCGCTCATTGGGCAATGAATAAGGGTTCCTTTTTGTCGAAGGTGGTCAAACATAGGATCCTCTCCTTGTAAAGTTACAACGCAGAAACTTAGCAGCATTTGTACCTAGGTGGATTTTAGTTGCATTTTGCAAAGCATCCAATTTTTCTTGAGCTTCTAATTTCTATGCCCTGAATCGTACCTGATCCTAATGGATATTTCATTCATTCGCGACAACCTTCTGTACTCCGTGTTCGCGACAGAGCGATCGACTGCTTGCTATGCTATGCATTTGTGATTGACATCGTAAACTTATATCAGGATTGTTACTTTTGAGTTTTGACCAAAAAATGCAAGCACAAGGCCTACATCCGCTTTTAATTTCGGTAATAAATAAAGTCGCATTCACACCTTCCTAAATTCTTAAATTCTAAGACTAATTCGGAATTAGTACATTGCTCGGAGGCTTTGTTCTATTAACGCGGTCACTGCAAGGGTAGTTTATGATGTGATGTGATGAGTTACGCTTCAAGGAAGCTGTAGATTTTGCTTATTGGATGTACACCTCCTTGATCTCACCTCTAAACGTTGTAAAAACAAAGATGCTAAGTTAACTAACAGATATAATTACCTAGATAGGTAACAAATAGGTAGGTAGGCATCTGTAGGTCTGTAAGCATAATAGGCAGGTCAGATCAGACAAAAACTAACCCAAAGACGTGATCCAGAATGAATAATGTTTTCCTTCATGCATGACTTGGTGGTTAGACTGACAGGTAGGTAACCTACCTGCTAAACAAAAGTTCAGCTGGGGCACAAGTAAAAGACGTCTCGTTGACATAAATAGCTTATTGTTCGCGAGAGTCAGGAATGCGCAACAAAAGAATCTTTGGCACATGCCATAGAATAAAGTACCAGGGCGGCATGAAAGGAAAGCGACTCCGCGGAAGAGCATAAATAATCGGGAAGGCGAGACAGGGGGTGGGAAGCGGGGAACGAAGGGAAGAACCAGTTGCTCCCTTCCCCCCCTAAGCCACGCGCCGCCCGCGACCTCCCGAACAGCTGACTGTGTGAACAACAAAGAACATCGGGCTTGCACGCCAAACAATCACGACTCACGACATCCAACACGCGCTCGTATTGATTCGAACCCTTCTACACGGATTTAACAACGAAGAACGTGATTACTTGAACCATTGTATTGAAATTCGATAAAACGCCTGCGGACTTCAATATTCTACGAGTAGTCCCTATAGCTAGGTATAATGTATACCTACCCAGTTCTAAGTGTTACTCTGCGACGTAGTTATTAATAGTGGTTTTTTAATGCATAAGTGCCTAACTTCTTATTAAAATTATGTAGGTATAGATACGTTCGATACAATTATCTACGTAAACAGAGTTGACCATGAAAAAGATCTGTGAAAGGTGAACACTGGCTGGTAAACCCTGCTTGAACAAAGGGCTTCTACGGTACTTGCCTTACTGTTCATCCAATTCGCAAAGGGCGTCGAGACGTTGCACTCCGGAAAACGATAGTCTCTAACCCAAGAATAAAGTCAAATTCCCAAAATCACAGGAACATTTTACTAAAAGACGTCAATCACTTTGGTGTCGTAGTTATATCACTGTTCGGTTGCTATAGTGCTTCGATCTTCGAACGAACACGACACAGCTTTGTCTTTACGGCAAAATTATGATCGTAAGTACGAGATGAGGTTTTCTTTAGCAATGTTTGGAGGTTTATTCGTTATTTACATCACTTTTGCAAGGCCTGCGAACGTGTTGATAATCGTTGCACTGCCTGCGCAATTGCGCTTCTGCGTCAACTCGCCAAAGGCGTCAACAAAACATCGACAGCAGGGGGTCGTTTTCGGGTTACCTCGGCTCGTGCCAGTTTTCTCTCTCCGTCCCTAGCCTAGAAATCAGCTGTTTTGTGTCCTACTCTTGTGTTGACATTTGGTCGAGTGGGTTGCTACACGAAATTTTTAAAAACTACCATACGCTTGTGTATTTTTGTAAATGTTCTATGCATTTGAATAATGACACGCCTTTTATCAAAAATAATCGAAATATTCCATATATAAACCCGGCCAAGACTTTGTACAGTTGTTAGTTGAATTTAAGTACATCACTAGAACGCCTTTATGTTATGATTTTTGTTTAATTCGGCATAGTTTACATACTCGTACCATACGTACGTTTATAAACTTTAGTTTACTATTATTTAATCTGTGACCATATCCTGATTTTTTTTGACGTGGACACGTCTATGTTTTTGTTTGGTATTTCGTGCAGTGGATAAGGCCCTCTGGTGTCAATAATTGGTACACACCGCCGCTCGTCGGTAGAAACACTTTGACCTTGAGTCTGGTTTCGGGCATTTGTAGCGTAACGCTGGTTCAGCTTACACTGGCTTTGTTTTTATGTGCTTGCTGCCGTATGTACTACATCGAGCTTTGGATGAATCAGAAGGTGAGGGGTATAGTGTATGAGTTAGGTAAGGGGTATGGTGGATGTGTGTGTGTTGTAAAAGGCTTCACAGAGATTCTTAACCAGATAAAGGGCAAAATATAATGTCTCAACTGTATCGTGTAATTCGCCGTTTTACAACACAGTGCGTAATTAGTTTCTGGCACGCCATATTACAAACAAACGGCCTTAAATGGGTGCATTTTAGGTTCGTTAGCTAAGGTGCCAAACCAAACCTTGGTGGTAGGGCTGCTGTGAAGTACCACCCCCTTGCCTTTTTCTGCCGTAAAGCAGCAGTGGTTTCGTTGTTGTGTTTCTGTTTGATGGGTAAGGGAGCCAGTGAAAAAAAAACGGTACATAAGGCATACCATCTTAGTTCTCAGGGTGGGTTGTCAAATTATGTTACTAATAAGACAGTGGGTGAGGTGGCCCACTCGTTAGCCCACTTGTGACATAAAAAAAACTTAACCGATCCCGGTCATTACTAGAGATGGGTAACCACCCACACTTGGGTTTTAACCCAGTTATCACCCATTTCATTCCACCCACTGGGTTGAAATAACGGGTGAAATCGAATTCGTCCTATTATTTTCGTTTTGAATTAGTCGTTGCTTGTAATTACTTACATACCTAAAGCCTTAACGACTACGGCACATCTTTGCAAAAGAAAGGTAAGGTAGTGAAGGCATTAAAGAAATTGTGGTTAGTAAATATGCGCACTTTTCCTTTTTACCTCGATTAAGGGCTTCCCGCCCACGACCGTATTTTTGTCGGCCAATTTCTTGTATGATGATTAGGGAGGTAATCGATCAAAATGATATCGACACACCATGTTGATGATTTTATTTTTTGTTATTAAGATAAGATTCCATGAACATTATTGAACATATTTTCTATATTATTCATATTTTCTGGTCTCAATATCATCAAAAATGCTTCTAATGGTAATGGTCATTATTTGTTAATATACAGGGTGTTAGGGTAAGTAAGTATACAAGGTGTTAGGTTAGGATGATTACTATATGTACAGGGTGTTAGGGTAAGTATACAGGATGTTAGGTAAGGATTACTATACAGGATGTTAGGGTAAGTATACAGGGTGTTAGGTTAGGATAAATACACAGGGTTTTAGGGTAAGTATACATACAGGGTGTTAGGTTAGGATCACTATGATGTACAGGGTTTTAGGGTAAGTTTACAGGGTTACCCTAACACCCTGTATAGTAATCCTAACCTTGTGTTAGGGTAAGAATACAGGGTGTTAGATTAGGATCACTACAACTTGTTAATTAAATAACGCAAAACCTCTCGGGTGGTGGTGCCTCTGGACATGAACCTGAACAACCTTTATTCTACGCCTTTTGAAATTTCGTAAAAATATATTTTGCTTTTTCATACAAATTGCCTTGGTCAGCTTATCGATTTGTATGAAGGAGCAATTTTTTTTTGCGAATTTTCAAAAATCGTACAACAAAAGTTGTTAAGTTTCATATCCAGAGCCACCACCCGAAAGGATTTGCGTTAATAAATTAACACATTGTACATGTACAGGGTTTTAAGGTAAGTATACAGGGTGTTACTACACAGGGTGTTACGGTATGTGTACAGAGTGTTAGGATAGGATAAATACACAGGGTGTTAGCTTAACCTAACCTAACATCCTGTATATTTATCCTAACCCAACACCCTGTGTAGTTATCACTTTACATAGTAATGATCCTAACCCAACACCCTGTGTAGTTATCCTATGCTAACACCCTATATAGTTATCCTATCCTAACACCCTGAATACTTACCCTAAAACGCTGGATAGTATTCCTAACCTAACACCCTGTATACTTACCCTACAACCCTGTACATATAGTGATCCTTACCTAACACCCTGTATAGTTGTACTATCCTAAGACCCTGTATACTTACCCTAAGACCCTGTACATATAGAGATCCTAATCTAACACCCTGTATACTCAGTCTAAAACCCTGTGTATTTATCCTGATCTAACACCCTGTATACTTACCCTAACATCCTGTATAGTGATTCTAACCTAACACCCTGTATACTTACCCTAACACCCTGTACATATAGTAGTCATCCTAACCTAACATCTTGTATACTTACCCTAACATCCTGTATTAAAAACATTTTTGATAATACAGAGACGTATAAAAAATATGTTCATGGAATCTTACTAACAAAAAATAAAATCATCGACATAATGTGTCGATATTATTTTTATCGATCACCTCCCTAAACGTCATACAAGAAATTCGGTCACCGATTATAGGGAGCTCTAACGAAAAAGTTAGTTAAATAGTAGATAAACCAAAATAAAAACCGGCCAAGTGCGAGTCGGACTCGCGCCCTAAGGGTTCCGTACCTATCTACCATATGATATACTAATTAGTTGGATGGTCGTGGAGTTTTTAAAATCAAAGAGCAAAAGCTTTTAGTATATCATATGGTAGATAGGTACGGAACCCTTAGGGCGCGACTCCGACTCGCACTTGGCCGGTTTTTATTTTGGTTTGGAAAGAGGGGTCTTTTATAGATAAGTTCTTGAAACGGGAGCTCACCTTAATTGGTTACTATTAGTTGTGAGAAAAATTTAAATATTTAATGATTTTAGACTTTTCCCTTTATTTGTACTGAGAGACCCAGCTTCTTGCCAAATTTCATAATTTTAGGTCAACGGGAAGTACCCTGTAGGTTTTGCTTTTTTGCATAAATGTATGGAGATGAGGACATAAAAAGCCACATCTTTTGATTGCGTCGTTGTAAAAATTGAAATTTTCAGATCTTGTGTGGTTTGTGGACCTAAATATTCGTTATCAATTTCAACCTGATATCTCTTCTCGTTCGTGAGAAAAAGGGTCTTGACAGACAGACAGACTGATAACAAAGTGATCCTATAAGGGTTCCGTTCTTTTATTTTGAGGTACGGAACCCTAAAAACGAATAGCTTTCGAGTATCGAACGATCGATGAAGCTATTTACTGCAAGGTCACAACGTCAGTTAGAAAGAGACAATTGCCCGGCTAATGCATATTTCTCTATCATCTCTATTCACAATAGAATCCTTTACCGCCGGTCCACCCGCCGGTATCCCACATACATATTGAATTATTTTCAAATTTTTTATTTATTTCAATACGTGCGCTCGCAGTGATAGTGTGTAATATTTAAGTGACCTGAGCCAGCTTTATACTACTACGATTGCATTTGGACTGAACTTGATGGAATTGTCTGTTGTTTACAGAAATACTCGTAACGCACCTTATTGATAATGCATTATGTTGGCGGGTCTAGTTCCAACAACAGACAAGTTTATGCACGGATTGTAAGAATTTCCATTAGTAATAATCTTAGTCAATCATAGTATACCATCAGTTACATAACTTCACACTAAAACATAACTTTTTTGTACGGCAAATATTTCTACTCACCATAATGGGTGGTAATAGGTCAAAACCGGGTGATTTGGGTTTTAACCCGGTTAAAACCCAAATGGGTGGAATGAGTTATAACCCATCTTTAGTCATTACGCGCCATTTTGTAAAATGTCGTCACCGTTATGTCAAACGGCGAATTATACGATACGACTGTTTCAGAATGCCGCCGCCGTTCACTAAGCTGTTAAAATTTTAGGGGAAACCTTTGAGGGCTGTTGGGAAAAACCAAACACTGAGGACCTATGTCACCTTTTCTCGTGGGTGTCGTAAAAGGGGTCAAGGGGATCTTGAAACTAAGTATGGGCAACAGCGTTCTCCTGCGTTTCTACCATGCTCCGATGACTCCGACGTGCAAAGTCCATTGGCCAGCCAGTGAATTGACACATAACAGTGGCAACACGGCAGCGGCCGGCGAGTGTTAGAAGTCAACTTATTTGATAGAATATTCTGCTGTAAGACTCATAAGTTTTATTTTGTTTAGTTTAATTTGTTACCATTTATTATTTTTAAGATCCTTAGAAAAATTGTACACCTCTTATGGTAGATTGCAGAGAACAATTACATATTTGTAACACCTCACCGGGTAAACACCTGCTTTCACAAATAAATAATATTTTATTATTATTGTAAGTCTTAGTTTGTACACATTCCCACGCCAGCACGCCTCCGGCAGCTGTTCTCAATGCCGGCACCTATAGCGGAGGCACAGCCTAAAATTATTTATTCTGCTTAGTGTGATTTTTAAGTATAAAAATACAAAAAATCTACTACAATAGTAGAAAAATTACGCTGATGACAACTGGAATACGCATTTCTACCAAAAAACCTTCGTGGCACTAAATTCAAATCCTTCTGTATATAAGGCACAGAAAAATGAAGGTAATAGAAGGAAGATTAAAGAAATAATTCGTCACAAGGTAGTGAAGGCGTCGTTCTATGAATTTGACAGGTTATTTTGAATATTTCCTAGAGATCATTGATGATGTGACATTTAAATTTGGGACATGTTGGCAGATGTCATTCCATAGTAAAATAAATTAGCAAGGTATCTATTCCGAGCGAAGCAAGGAGGTCCGAAATCTTTGATATAAGGCAAAGATTTTGGAAACTACGCCACAGCGTTTTTTCTTACGTCAATGATATAAGGAGAGCGTCTCCTTGAGGTAAAGACAGGGTATAACAACCCTGAAGCAAATAATATTATGCCTGAAGGATGTAAATTGTCTGCTCATAAAACTGAACAACTTTCCCCAAGAAACATAGGTCGAAGTAAGAAAAAAAAATTACTTTCATAGACACCAAATCAGCTGATAGAGCATTTTGTATGGTAGGTTAAAATTTCTTTTTCGTATTTCGACCTACGTTCCTGCGGGAAAGTTGTTCAGTTTCATGGGCAGAATCACATTCTTTAGGGTTGATATGTACTTTTTCTGTTCCATCTTGTAGACCATAAAGTTTACATTGCAGGGCATATGTTACTCGGACCACAAAACTGAACAACTTTCGTAAAGGAACAAAGGCCAAACATGAAAAAACTATTTTGAACTGCCATAGAAACTGCGTCGGCTGAAAGCAAACATGGGAGGTCAAAAGTTGTTCAGTTTCATGGTCAAAATATCATACTGAAAGGAGTTGATTAGGACACAACCTACAGGTACACATGCGGGCGAGAAGTACACACGGCCGCACTTCAGTGGAAACACTGACCTTGAGAGGGTCGATTGTTTCAGGCGTTTGTAGCGTAGCGCTGGTTCAGCCTAAGGACTCCCGCACACGACCGAGAATCGGTGGGCGATTATCAGCCAGGACAAGGACGGAAGATTCAGGTGATAACACGTCAGAGCGGGATGCCAACAAAAAAATCGGTCACCGATTCTCGGTCGTGTGCGGGATCCCTAAGGTAGTTTTATTTCTATGTGCTTGCTGCCGTGTGTAGGTAGTTACCAAATAAGGGAAAGCGTGATATGGGTTCTCATCTCGGGCGAGAAAAAACAAGTGGCACGACGATCGCGAGTGTAGATTTGTTCTTGCGAGACTTCTTGACGTGATGCTGACCGTCAATACGCAGATCTCAAAAAATGGTATCGACCCAGCATCGGAGTTGTGACGATACTTGTACGGGCAATCACACGTCAGTGGAAGCAATTGCATTTCTATGACCTTGCCATAAAGTTCATAGTGTTTCTACTGACGTGCGGTTGGGTGTACAAAATTATTTTTCTCTTTGTAGATGTCTACTCCATCAGTAAATTAACAGTATAGGAATAATCGTTTATTAAATTATTTAAACATTATCACAAGTCGTAAATTACAAAGTTATCGGACGCCATTTTTATTCATCGATCTGTTCGCTTCTAAATTAAAAAATCTCTGGTTGGCAGTGTCGTTAATGCGGCCATAAGTTTTACACGCCCAGTATTATATTACTCTATGGTTTTACGTAGATACAGATCAGGTACAGACAAGAGCACGTCAAGGTCCCTTTCCCTCAACCTCGGACCCATCCAAAGCTTAATGTAGTACCAATTGTTGCCGCAAGAGGGCCTTTACCCACTTTGCACTTAATAACTCCCCAAACGAGCATAGACATATCCACGTCAAAAAAGTTAATACATTTCATCAGATGTTTTTCTAAAACTTGTTAAGTAGGTATATTATACAGGTTGTTTCAAGATTCATAAAAAAACATTTAAAATCTTTATACAGGGTGTAAGGGACGGTGTACCGAAAACTGAACGGGCGTGCTCAGTCAACGAAACTGAACAACTTTCTCAAAGAAACATAAAAAAAATTATGTCTGCATAAAAATTGCTCAATCTGATCGAAATTTTTTTAAAATTTTTTTTTAAGTCAATTTTTTTTTTTCATTTCCCAAAAATGTTTCTTTGGTAAAGTGGGTCAGTTTCGTTGACTGAGCACGCCTGTTCAGTTTTCAGTACACTGTCCCTTACACCATGTAGAATTATTCTGCAGGCTAAATGGAACACATTTTCTTTAACTTTTTGTAATTTGATTTTTTTTCTAGTTTCAGGCTCACAAAAATCGCATCCGATAACAATAGCCGATTAAATAGCATACATCAAATGACTTTTGAAGTTTATGTGTTCTTCTGCCAGAACTTAGCGGCATTGCGTGGGGTCTTCCCTTTTCCGGAGTTCTTCTTAGGGGCGGAGTGTGTTTCAGTGCCTCCTCCCGCTGCTGATTCTTCGTTCTCTTGCTGAGTCTTTAACGTCTTCTTAATGTACACTATCTGTAAAAGATATAAGATTGATTTGATACCAGATTCAGATCCGTATACACCCTGAAGGACACATCCACCAGCAAAAATTTTTGCCTACCCTATACTATATCAAATTATAATAATAATAAAAATAATTCTACTGCTAAGCCCACCCTGTTGCTTAACTAGGGGGCGTTTCACAACGATAAGAAATCACCCTGAAGCAGCTGGTGACATCTATACAACGTGAATTTTCATTGGTTTGCTCCCGAAGCCAAGTGATTTTACTCATGACAACAAGCAACTTTCCTTTTTTTTTACTCGCAAAATTTTTTTCGCCTCTCCATAGTAAAGTAGTCACGTGATCGACTCATTTTGTATGGGGAGGCGAAATATTTTTCGGGAAAGTTGCTTGTTTTCATGAGTAGTATCACTGGGCTTTGGGAGCAAAACCAATACAAATTTACGCTGTATGTGTGGTCACGAGGGAATGCTGTCACAGGGTAATTATTAGGACCCACCACTCAATGGATGCCCCAACAACCTAGACAGATGGCGAGACGAGCTACTCTTTCAAAGAAATTGGCCGGATGAATCACAGGATAGGACATCATGGAGAGAACAGAGGGAGGACATAAAGTAGTGGACATAAAGTACGAGTACTATCAAGTAGTGGACATAATGTAGTTTGATTACAATTACAACAGGACCGAGCTATGCGTGAGAGCAGGACGCATCGCTCCGCCCTGCTGACATTCTAGGGTGCGTTTCTGATCGGGTAATAATTAACCTGACAGCAGGATAGCTTTATATATGTGTGGTCGAGAAAGACTGCTGTCAAAGGGTAATTATTACCTGGTTTGGAACCTGGCCCTAATTAAGTTATGCCTATTTAAAAAAAAAAACCGGCCAAGTGCGAGTCCGACTCGCGCCCTAAGGGTTCCGTACCTATTTACCATATGATATACTAAAAGCTTTTGCTCTTTGATTTTAAAAACTCCGTGACCATCCAACTTGACCCCTCTTTTATAGAAAAGTTCTTGAAACGGGAGCTCACCTTAATTGGTTATTATTATATTATTAGAAGAAACTGAATTTTTATTGGAACGTGTTACATAGTTATACTTTCACTTACATACTCACACACACAAAATATACACACTTTCCTATGGAACGTTGTAAAATTAGCTATAGAGTGAAGCCCAACTGGAAAACTAGAGGTATTAAGAGATCTAGTAAAAACAAGCGTCGCCTCCACCTTCAAGTTCAGAATCATAAAGGACAAAGCAACTTGATAAAATACCATTATAAAGGCTACAGGAATCTATTAAAAAGAGTTATTCGTCACTCCAAAAGGAAAGTAAATGACGATTATATCCGGAAAAGTACAAACAAAAATAAAGCTACCTGGGGACTAATTAAATTACATACGAACAACACAAATGACATTAAGACTACTGTAGAGAAATTAGATACAGGAAATGGAATAATTGGGGACATGAACGATATAGCTAATCACATGAACAACCTTTATGCCACACAAAATTTAAATGATAATTTTGTTGATCAGTACAAGCCCTCTCACTACACGGTTAGCTCTTCAATTTATCTTAGGCCTGTAGATGAGCTTGAATTACTTAGTATTGTAAAACAGTTAAAGAACAAAAAAAGTTGCGGTGAGGACGGTATATCAATGCAGGCAATAAAAGCAAGCATAAACTATATTACGAAACCGATTACATATATAATAAATATGATGTTAGAATCAGGATATTTTCCTGACCAACTAAAACACTCATTGATTAAACCTATTCATAAAAAAGGACCTAAAACTGACGCCAACAATTATAGGCCTATTGCCCTTTTGCCAAGTTTTTCAAAACTCTTTGAAAAGGTAATTTATAGTAGGTTATATGGTTTCCTTGAAAGACATAATCTTCTACACCATCATCAGTATGGGTTCCGTAAATTAAGTTCGACATCTTTGGCTATATATCAATATCTCACTAGGCTATGGGTAGGTTTGAATGAGAAAAAGGATTGTACTGGCGTCTTTCTGGATATGTCGAGGGCGTTCGACTGTGTCATTCACTCTATTGTACTAAAACAACTTGAGAACATGGGAGTCCGCGGAGTAGCGAACGATTTGATGAGATCGTATTTGACAGGAAGGACACAGTCGCTTGTTCTCTCGACATTCGATAAGGCGTCTAAATCAGTTGTGGAAGTAAAATCATCCCATAAAAGTCTCCAACTAGGAGTACCACAGGGTAGCGTGTTGGGCCCGCTACTTTTTCTAATATATGTGAATGATTTGCCTAAAATCACTGAACATCTTTGTGTCATGTTTGCTGATGATGCAAGTCTATTGTTTGTCAATGAATTCAAAAATGCAAACACATTTGAGCGGGAAATTAACGTTACTCTGACAACTGTAACTTCGTGGCTACAGTCCATTAATCTTAGCGTCAACCCAAAAAAGACAAAATTAATTCAGTTTGGTAATTATAAAAAATCAAAACTAAACTTGACAATAAATTGTAATGATGTAGTGCTTGAAGAAGTATGTGATACGGAATTCCTTGGTGTCACTATTGACTCTCACCTTAATTGGAAAAAGCATATAGAAAAGCTTAATAACAAACTTAGTAGCCGATGCTATGCACTGTCCGTCTTAGTAGATGCTGCATCGACTGAGGTTGCGGTTAGTGCGTATTATGGAAATGTTTACCCTCTTCTTTTATACGGAATTATATTTTGGGGAAACTCTGTCGACGTATGTAAAACTTTCCTTCTGCAGAAACGATGCCTACGTATTATATTTAGAAAACCTAACAATTATTCTCTCAGGTCAATTTTTAGAGATAAGGGTTTCTTAACGGTTACTGGTATCTTTATAATGGAAATTTGTAGCCTAGTACATAAGCACAAGAATTTTTTTAACTGCGTTTCTGACATACATTCTAGGAATGTCAGACATAAACACCGTCTTGTTATTCCTACTTCTATCAGATGTATGATATTTGATAAATGTACCACAGTGACTGCGGTCAGAATTTATAATAGATTACCAGAAAGCATTAAATCCCTGGGTGACAATAAATTTAAACTGACATTGAAGACATGGTTAACGGACAATGTATTTTATAATTTAAATGAATTCTTTTCTGCGACATCTGTAAATTGACATATGATTTTAATTTTAATTTAGTTGTTATATAATTTTGATTTACTTATGCTGTAATTATTTGTTAATTTTTCTTAAGCTAAATTTAAAGTCATTTTATTTGTATAGTGTAATCGATTAGATCTTTTAAAAGATTGCATGCCTGATCTAAGGTAAGAGCTGTTCTGAACTATACTTACTACATACCATCTGTATTTTATTACCAGTTCTAGCAATAAAAACTATTCTATTCTATTCTATTCACCCACATCCTTATATTCATACACGCACATACACACACACTCACACATACACACGCACACGCACATATTCCACTATATTTACTCTTGCACGTGCAAGAGTAAATATAGTGGAATATGTGCGTGTGCGTGTGTATGTGTGAGTGTGTGTGTATGTGCGTGTATGAATATAAGGATGTGGGTGAATAGAATAGAATAGAATAGTTTTTATTGCTAGAACTGGTAATAAAATACAGATGGTATGTAGTAAGTATAGTTCAGAACAGCTCTTACCTTAGATCAGGCATGCAATCTTTTAAAAGATCTAATCGATTACACTATACAAATAAAATGACTTTAAATTTAGCTTAAGAAAAATTAACAAATAATTACAGCATAAGTAAATCAAAATTATATAACAACTAAATTAAAATTAAAATCATATGTCAATTTACAGATGTCGCAGAAAAGAATTCATTTAAATTATAAAATACATTGTCCGTTAACCATGTCTTCAATGTCAGTTTAAATTTATTGTCACCCAGGGATTTAATGCTTTCTGGTAATCTATTATAAATTCTGACCGCAGTCACTGTGGTACATTTATCAAATATCATACATCTGATAGAAGTAGGAATAACAAGACGGTGTTTATGTCTGACATTCCTAGAATGTATGTCAGAAACGCAGTTAAAAAAATTCTTGTGCTTTAAGCAGAAGTTGCCTGTGTTTGAAGGCTCCGCTCCTCCTTAAAAGACGTCGCAGTTGCAGACGGCATACAGCCCACCCAGCTATGTTTCTTCATCATATTTAGATTAGAATTTATTATAAGAAAATGCAGCTGGGTGAGCTGCACGCATAGAGTAGGTACATAAATGAGGTATTAACATAATTTAAACTTAAAGTAAAATTTATCAACTTAAAATAACAAATAAAACGGTTGAGAAAAACCTAATTGAGCTAATAAACCTAATTAAGCAGGTTAGAGAACCTTATAGCCTAATAAGTAAGTAAGTAATTACCGCACTCAGAGACGCCACACAAAGCCAACCGCCAATCAAGTCTCGCGCTGTCATATTCTTATTCAATGAAACTGAAAAGGACAGCACGAGACCAGACAAACGAACAACTTCAAGCGACGTCCCCGAGCATGGAAGCACTCACTTAACCTAATAATATCTTATAAATTAATAAATTGAGGGAATAGTTGTTTGCAAACAACTACAACTGCGCCGTCTGCAACTGCGACGTCTTTTAAGGAGGAGCGGAGCCTTCAAACACAGGCAACTTCTGCTTAAATGGAGGCTCCAATCTATGTTATAGTTAAGAAAACATGTCTACAGAAATAAAAACTATTTTATTTTTTTATTTATTTTACTATTAATTGTGAGAAAATTTGAAATATTTAATGATTTTAGACTTTTCCCTTTATTTGTACTGCTTCTTGCCAAATTTCATAATTTTAGGTCAACGGGAAGTACCCTGTAGGTTTTGCTTTTTTGCATAAATGTATGGAGAAGAGGATATAAAAAGCCATATCTTTTGATTACGTCGTAAAAAATTGAAATTTTCAGATCTTGTGTGGTTTATGGAACTTAATGTTCGTTATCAATTTCAACCTGATACCTCTTCTCGTTCGTGAGAAAAAGGGTCGTGAGAAAAAGGGTCTTGAGAGACAGACAGACAGACGGACAACGAAGTGATCCTATAAGGGTTCCGTTTTTTTTTATTTTGAGGTACGGAACCCTAAAAAAACGGTCAAGCGAGTCGGACTCGCGCACCGAAGGTTCCGATAAACCTATAATATTTTTGGAAGCAATTAAGTCCATTTTTAGGACCGCAAAACTAAATTTATTTGTAAATGTTTTTTGCAGATTTCTAAAAAACTATGCAACTTAGAAATATCGTTTTATTATTGCTGTAATATTTACATAAACTTCTATCGACTGTAATTAATTCAGATTTTTCCTTTCACAAACTTTGGAGATAAGGGGGGGGGAATGGTATTTTTTCTCGTTTTTCATCATAACTTGAAAACTAAGAGTAATAATCATAATTTTTGATGATTAAAGTAAAGGAGGCCTGAAGAATGTACATGTAAAGCCCTTTCATATGATACCCCACTCGTCCCAGTAGCGACAATTTTAAATTTGGTCCCCCTTTACTTTAATAGTCATATTTTTTTTAAATTCTTTCATGTGCAATTAAGTTGGACAACCATATTCTAAAACCATTCCAAATTTCAAGTCGATAGCATGAGTGGTTGCTGAGATATACAGGTGTGACAGACAGACAGACGGACAAAGTCGCACCATAAGGATTCCTTTATTTACCATTTTGGTATCGGAACCCTAAAAAGGAACATATATAAAAAATATCTCATTTTACTCGTACGAAACAGGTTTCCAACTATCCTTATTTGAAATCGTTGGCGTCAATACTTTTATTTAATACCGTTAATACCGTAAAACTAAATTTGTTTATAAAGGTTTTTTGTAGGTTTCTAAAAAACTGTGCTGCAATATTTACATAAATTTCTATCGACTGTAATTAATTCGGATTTTTCCTTCCACAAACTTCGGAGATAAGGGGAGGGGGGGGGTGTGAATTGTATTTTTTTTTGGCATTTTTCATCATAACTTGAAATCGCTAAAAAATACAAAAATATATTTTAGAATGTACAAGTAAAGCCTTTTCATATCATACCCCACTGGACCTAGTAACAATAATTTGAAATTTCCCCCCCCCTTTTTGGGCCCCCTTTACATTAATAATCATAATTATTTTTTAATTCTTTCATGTGCAGTTAAGTTGGGCAACCATATTCTAAAACTATTCCAAATTTCAAGTCGATAGCATGTGTGGTTGCTGAGATATACAGGTGTGAGGAACAGACAGACAGACAAAGACGCACCATAAAAACATCGTGTTGAATGTTTCCAAAATGAATAAAATTTTACAAAGAGGTTAAGGGAGCGGAAGATTTGTGAAAAAATTGCAAGAAACTTTTTCTATACAGTTTTGCAATTTCCGACTTTTTTTAAAGTTTTTGAGTTGGTCCCATAAGTTTTTGATCAGTATTAGAAACAGGATCGATTGGCATCAAAAAACATTTTCGTGAATGGAGATCAAAATTTTACGAAAAGTTGTGGTACGGTCAACTGCTTGTCGGTAGAAACTTTTTCAACTCTATTACCACGCCATAAGGTCCAAAAGTGTTTCTACTGATGTGCGGTCGTGTGTACGTCTCATAAGACATAAGACCATTACTTGTCGTGTTTGCCGTCTATCTCAAAATCCACCTGTATAATCCTTAGCACGTGAGTACGACTCGCACTTGCCCGGTTTTTTGTTGTTAATTGCAATAATTTGTTTGAAACAAATAGCAGACTTTGTTTAATTCCAAAGAGTCCGGACTTTTAATAAATTTTAATGTTTCCGTCTCATTTCTAAATGAACTTATAGATGGCGTTGTTAATTATTAAAACACGATATCGACATTTTTAGTTAACATGCCACTCTGGAATAGCAAATCGATTGAAGGGCATTTTTCAATTTACTTGTACGCTATTGAAAAATTCATGATTTTATCAAAGTTGATTACATTAGTATATTTTTAGCAATTATAAGTAGCCTAATAGATAAATTTTGTATTTTTATTTAAAGAACCAATCAATTTTAAATAATTATGATCTAATCAAAGAAAAATCTTAAAAGTTCGCTAAATTCTGTCATGTTCGTTACCGATAGAAGTATGGCTATAATTCTAAAATGAAATTTAAGTTTCATGTTTTAATACATTTATTGGGGAAAAAAATAAGTTATTTTTCTTATAATAATCACGTACTGTTTTAAAAAAATATTTATTAATTATTTTTGCATTTAATTGGTCCTTACCGTTACCTAATGAAAAATCTTAATATTTCACTTAGTGGTATAATCATATTCTTAAACAAAATAATAACTAGTTTTCTTAGCTATTTGAGCTCACTATATTATAGTTATTTTAATATTGATAAATTAATGGATTTCCGATAAATATAGGCAATAATCAAGAAGATTGGGGAATTTATTATGGGACAGTCACGTAACCTGACCTACTCATAACGAACAGGACACAGTAAAGATGTAGAAAAACAGAGAAACTTGCCTGCATGTATTGATGATCAGAAAGCCATAAAAACCTTAGTTTTTTTCCCAATAAATGTAAAAGGTTATATTTGGACCAGACATCAATTTAGACGCAACTTTATGTTGTCCTGTTCGTTACTAATTAGGTCCGGGTCGTACGTTACTGGTTTTAAAGTAACGAACAGGACGTAACGGAACCACATCATGCTACCGAAAACGGTTTCCTCGCCTAAAAATACTGTTTAAAAAGGCTTGTTGTGGTTATAGCTTTATTCCAAAATAGCTTAAACGTATGACAGTATAAAGTGAAGTTAAGTTTATTTTTAATTGTTTTTTGTACATTCAAATTACTGACCGGACAATCAGACGTGAAACCAAATAGATTATATACCGCATAGCTCACTCTACCCGTAAATCTTGTTAAAATGGCCGACAACATAGAGTGAAGTTTGAGAGATTCATTACAGTGTTACCATTTGATAAATACAATACGTATTTGGTAAAGAAATTCATAAAAATATCGCCTGTAACACGGTAACGGTGCTAGGCTTAGACTATATAATACTAACGTATAGTGCTAGGACATGTCCGTTTCAACCAAATGATGGGACAGTATTTAATATTGAAAATAAGTTTCTTAAGTAAGGTTTAGAGAGCTTTTTAGTATTTATTTGTAAGATAAAAAGATGTTTACACACAAAAAAGTCGAAACCACAGTATATTCTATGAAAAGTAATGTTGAAAATCAGGTCATCAGTTGATGAATGGAAATGGGACAGTACTGAACGACAAAATTGCCAATTTTTGAAATTATTCTTTATTTATTTTAAATATAATACTGTTAGTTTAAATGTATGTAAATCAGCAGAACAAAAGTTAATTTAATATTTAAAAATAATTAAAAAATATCTCAAGGATATAGAGACATAAAAAAGTAAATAATTGTCCATGGGACAGTAAATTTTACGGTATGTACAAGTAGTTTGAAATATGCCCTGAAACGTAATTAAAATCTGGATAAAATTTAGGAATTTTAATTTTAGGCTTAACTTTAGCGGCCACGCCTGAATCGACCCCATTGACGTTATATATGCCGTGTAAGAAGTCAATATAGTTTCCCAATAAGAGGTAAGGAAGAGGAAAGGTATTATGATATTTTGTTTATCGCAGATTTGAAAAATCTGAGTTATCAATTCAAAATCCTACTCATTTGGACTACTATTGGCTCAGTACCTGCAGCTTGCTAAGAGGTAATTAGTTGTAAGTGCAAACTTACCTATATATTTATCTTTGGTTGGTAATTAAATAACAATGAAATTGACGTTATATTCGGGAAACCTTTAGAAATGCTGACTAAGTTATGAAACTTCTCTCACTTGTTCATGAGGTCAAAAAAGCCGGATTAAAATCGGTACCCCAAGATTCAGATTCAGATAATTTTATTCAATGTAGATTCTTTACAGAATACTTATTGAATGTCATGCAGAATACAATGCAAATAGAGCGAGTCTACGCCGTTTCGGATCGTGCTATGGCAGCGTAAAAGAAACGGCAAGAAACCACTGCAGCACGGCCTACTTTAAGAGTCGGCTTTTTACAATGTGTTTCTTGTGTTTCGCTGGAATATCAGAGCACCATACCTCTTTGTCATTCATATAGTCATCCAATCTATAGTAAGCTTTTTTACATAACGTTTGCTTTACACATTCTTTAAACTTTCTCTCAGGTAATTGCACTATATTGTCAGGTATTTTGTTGTAGTATCGTATACACAGACCAACGAAAGATGTATTGACTTTAGTTAATCTAGTATATGGTTGATCAATTTTATGCTTATTTCTAGTATTAAAATTATGCCTGTCACAAATTTTTGGTAATTGATGAATGTTCTTTCTAGCATACATTATATTTTCATAGATATACTGGCATGGCACTGTCATAATGTTGATTTCCTTGAACAGTTCTCTCAGGGAATCACGAGTCTTCAGGCAATAAATTGCTCTTATAGCCCTCTTTTGTAAAACGAATATTGAATGTATATCAGCTGCTCGGCCCCAAAGCAGTATGCCATAAGACATAATGCTATGGAAGTAGCTAAAGTAAACCAGCCTTGCAGTAGCTACATCAGTAAGTTGTCTGATTTTTCTAACAGCATATGCAGCCGAGCTCAATCGACCAGAAAGAGCCGTTATATGAGGGCCCCATTGAAGTTTAGAGTCTAGTGTTAACCCTAAGAAAACTGTACTATTTACAAAATCTAATGGCTCATTATTCAATACTATGTTATGTGAAGTAGACCTTACATTTGGTAGTGCAAATTTAATACATTTAGTTTTTTTGGCGTTTAGGACTAGATTGTTAACAGTAAACCATGCATGAATCTGTCCAAGTGCATCGTTGACTTCGTTATAATTTTGTGATTTCCTACTTACATTGAATATTAATGAAGTATCATCAGCAAATAACACAATCTTTGACAGATTCTTCACCACAGAAGGAAGGTCATTAAAAATAAGGAACAAAAATGGCCCTAATATGGACCCAAGAGAACACCTCTACCTGCGACGAGAGGGGGGGTACAAAGGGACGCGATGTGTACGCTAGAATAAAACTATCAGGTAGAGTTTGGTATTACTTTCAGCAAAGCTTATATGCAATGTGACATATAATTTTGATATGATGGGTTCCTCAGGCGCTATTTTGGTCACCAGCAAATCTAAAATAGCCAAGTATCTTATCTTCTTAACTTAAACCTCACCTCTTGTTCAATAGCTTGCTGGTGCCTTATAGATCTTTGCTTGTGGTGGTTAGCCCTCTGAATGTGGCGATCCACTGAGCTTAGGACGGCTTCACAAGCATTGCACCAGTCAGCCAACACGTCTGCTATGGAGGCAGAGTCCTCAAGGCGAGCATCGCGACCCAAAGCAACGTCCACCTCCACTCTTTTGCATTCTTGATCTAACTTGCCATGGATTATGTCTAGAAATAGATAAAGAAGATGTAAGTTTAGTGTAGAAATAGGTGAAAAAGATGCAATTTTAGTCTAAGAATAAGATAATGAGTAGAAATAGGTTTAATATTCTACATTTTAATGTAGCACTCTATTTTTGCCTACTCATTTGGATGAATTGTAATGAAGTGTATTCCATTGTCTTTAAATCTTCTATTATAATATCTAATCTATCTTAATAGAGAAAAATGCTACATTTAATCTATCATAATGAATTGCAGTGTAATGTCTTCCTCTGACAGTACACTAGATGGAAAGATGACATAGTAGCAGGAAAGAAATGGACAAGGCTCGCCAGGGACAGGGACACAGCTGGAGGAGGCCTTTGCCAAAGGGCAAACAGAAGAGAAAGATAAATAGAGTACATAATGTATGCTAATGGAAATTACAAATTAAAATGATTATAAATGAGTGATATATTACTATTATTATAAAAATTTATTAATTATGAA
Organism: Athrips mouffetella; assembly: GCA_947532105.1. Taxonomy (NCBI): domain Eukaryota; kingdom Metazoa; phylum Arthropoda; class Insecta; order Lepidoptera; family Gelechiidae; genus Athrips; species Athrips mouffetella. The sequence goes on along the minus strand of OX383972.1, from coordinate 23,292,490 downwards.
TGTACTCAAATTTGTAATATTAATTTATAAAGTGTAAGTCTCTGAATAAAACGCAATTTTATTTTATTCAATGAATTGCAACATGTATGATGAACAGAGGTCGGAATCAGCCGGTCATTCCAGGTTATGTGATATGATCGGGGCCTTCTTATTTAACTGTATTGTGTCATTATGAGGGGCGGGGGGGGGGGGGGGGGGCTACTATGGATTGGCTTTTCATTATTATAAATATTAGAACTTCTTGCAAAGTCAATAAAGTAAAGTCATTAAAAAGAGGGCCCAATCATATTACTTAAGTACAGACCTGAAATGACTTATAGATTCCACCCTCTGATGATGAAGCAATACTTGAGAATGCTTCAACTAATTTTACTGATTTTATTTTTTTAGACAAATTGGATAAGTTTCCCAGAATATTTACGAAATTAAGAGGAAAAACAGAAAGTGCTGTTTTATATGGGATTATCGTATGAACTCAAACTTAGGCCTGGATCAGTGTGACGCGGACATCTGACGCAGATGTGGATAGAGAGCGTTGCGGAGTGGATCCCACATTTTACGGTTTGTTGCGGACACCTGTGTAGCACTGATTCAGGCCTTAGAGTTCCGGGTGCATTCTGCATAGTTGACTAATTTTTTCCTAAATAATTATAATATTACTCGTTTAATAGTAGTATAGGATTTACCTGCATAAATAGCTTCAATGATAAGATCCTCCAAATCCCTTACATTTTTGATATCCAATTCTTTGAGCAGAACAGAGTAGGGAATACACTTCTCTTGTGTAGCTAGTGTTGCAATGGTCAGATGTTGGAGCTTCTTGCATTGCACAGGAGTCAGTTCTAGATAGTCGGACTTGTTCTCTAGGTAGTCTTTGTATGTGCCGTAGGCAAATAAGTTGAGAGTGTTAAAGTGCTTTGCATATTGGCCCGTTTCTAGCTGTAATTATAAGAATTTTGGGATATATAGGGTAGATTTTTGAGATAAGTCAGCAAGGGTACCTTAATTGTTACGTCTGGAAACTATTCATAATTTTTAATGAAGTTTTGATCCCCATTCAGATTTAAAAAGAAATGTACAATTTTTCAGACAACATAAGATATTGACATTGCCTTATATACGAAACAGCAATTTTTGTCAAATCCAATCCGGATTTATTTATGGCTAATAGAAATGTTCACGATCGAAATTTACGTCACCGTGATAGACTCTGTCTAGTGCCATCAAAGACAACTCTGCTTTATAAAAGTTTTATATGCCTTGGGCCAAAAGTATTTAATAAATTGCCCCACGCACTAAAGGAACTGCCAATGAACATTTTCTGCAAGCGTCTGTTTGCTCTACCAGTGGATAAGGCTTATTATAAACTAGATTTATTTTTTATGGACCAATTTTAAATATTTTATAATTAATTTAAATTGACATTGATATTTTTGTATAGTGACATTGCTAGAATTTGAAGTGACATTGCTATTGTTTTTGTATTTAATTTGTTTGTTTAATATATTTTTTAATGTTTTGTATTTTAAATGACAATTTTTTTTTCTATTGTTCGCTGGAATTTTGCATACCTATTCAGGTGAAATAGTGTCGGATGTATATTAAATGACCAACATGTAACAAAAAGTACCACTATTTTTGGCAAATAAATGATTTGATTTGATAGCAAGAAAATTGCCATTTTATGCAAAAAAAAAATATACTGATCAAAAACTATCTTGTTTACGTAATACTGATCAAAAACTTCTATGGGACCAACCCAGATTGGAGTACTTAAAAAGTCAGAAATTGCAAAAAACTTTTACCATACATTTTGTATGAAAGTTTTACACATTGTTGGTTTTCGTACTATTTTGCCTACTCACCAAAAACCGCAATCCATGGTGCCAGCCGCAACGCTAACAAGTGTGGTGAGAATGGTACTTCCCTACCACATTGTTTTGTAAAAGCTGGAATTTTTGAAAAGGATCTTCCTGTCCTGCAGTGGATATTTCACTGTTATGATGATGATGGTGAGTTTGCTTACAAAACCCCAAAGTTTTAGATCACAAAAAGGTGACAATACTTATAAGTCAGCATTACTGCTACAAGCAATCTTAGCAGGTACTGGCGATCACTGTAATTAACACAATTAGATGCCAGCTATTGACTAATAAAAATGTTGAAGTAAACCTAACCTCTTTGATGTTCGGCATTTCCAAAAGCTCCCCGAATACATGAACCCCTGGTGCTTCCAGCACTTGCTTGATAAGATCAGCACAAGCCAAACCCTTGGCTCCTTTGGCTAACAGTATAAACTGCTCCAGAGGATGGTTGGATGGACACGACAGAAGGGAAGAAGGTTCGTCTTTGTCCATTGATATGGGATTCATGGTTTACACACTGATATTATGTTGACTTTAAAAATAAAATGGGACGAAGCTGTCTTGAAGAGATTTAGCCGGGCGTGTTCCCAATACGCAATACACTTTTCTATATATTTTTTTGGTCTACTGCACAGACTACTTAGATGATAGGTACTACCGTAGTCTACCCCAGATTAGTAAGTTAATGTACAGAGTAGTCTACTGTCAGCCAATGAGGATATAATTACAGCTAGCAGCAAAAGCAACACAAAACGTTTTGAAATTGCAAAGCGAAGCAAAATTCAATCAAACGTCAACAAAGAAACGCACACACACACGAAACGCAAATCCATAGACAAACCTCTGTTGTGTTGCCACCTCTAATGCAATTCTGGTTTTCGGAACTTCTGTAAAAGCGAAAAGTACTGCATTTTTTCTAGAAGCATTCATGAAATATTACGCAAAAAAAAAAATTGCAATGCATTGTACGTATAGTACTTATCTAGTCCCTGATTTAAGCCGACATTCCTGCCATATAAAAATTTTTAAGGACTTCTCACTCAAATACATTTCCCTTAGTTTCCAAAGCTGTAAATTAAATAAATTCTGAAAAAGTAAAAAGTACCATAGACAAAAAGATGGCGTCCAGTTTTTTGTGTGTGCGATAAAAATTATTGTTTTTATAAATTCGGAAATCTAAGCAATTTTAGAAGATTTTCTTTGCTAGATGTGATTTTTGAGCAATTATGGGACGAAAGATTAAGTTAAATAGGCCTAGTAATCTGCAGCAAGCTGGAAATTATGAATGTGTCTTTGTGCCCTGTAGCGTCGTTGTGGTATGCCTCCTTTTATATTGAGTTGATTAGTCCAATTTACGAGCATTTCTCTTTGTGAGATCGATTTCATTGAGTGCGGGACATTAATTTAGTGGAATTACAACGATATGTTCGTGTAGTCGGCAAGTTGGTTGTCGGCAGCATTGTGCGTTAGTAGTTGTGAAGGCGTACATACATGTTCATATTAGTAAAACTGTCATGACTCGTGTGTTTACTATCAAAATAGTGGTATTAGTGTTGGCCGGGATTTTGATGTAGTGTAGTGTAAATAGAAGTAAAAATGTGTATGCCGACGAGCAATGTTTCGGGGTTCGGGTATTCTTGGTTCACGAGCTCGGGGGAACTTACTAAGGCGGAGGTGGAGACTCCGAGCAGTCTCAGCTATACCTTGGGGAACACGGTAAGTCTGTTTTTTGATGCAGAAATTTGACCTAAACTAGCCTTTTCTTGCTAAAAACACTAAAACTAATTTTAATCCAAGTGAGACTAATTTATTTCGTTCTGCTTGTTCACCTTCACTCAGACATTGTTAGGATTTCCTTGATTATTTGTAACTTCATTCAACAAAATTCCTTTTTAGGTTTCACCAGAAACCACCCTTACTGTGATGTCCCACAAGACCCCACAAGTCCAAGAGAAAGTGGGAACTGTGGTTGCTGTGTCCAATACAGCTGGTACAGCGCAAGTGACACGAGTTGTGACTGCAGGCACACCGGGTACAGGCCGACGGGCCATGTTCGTGCTGAATGAAGCGCCTACATTGAATAGAGTAGTGCAGCAAGGTCAAACTGCTACTATCAATAGTAAGTGTACCTATAAAATTTGATTGTTTGGTCTGTATCTTACTTGAAAAATGTGTTGACACAACTGGTAAGGCAAAAGTTTGTTTTTGTTTTTATAATTATCATAAAACAACACAACAGCAAGTATACCAGAGTTCAGGAAAGATGCTTAGGTTTTGTAAAAAAAGTAATAACCATAAATTCATGTAAAAAGTATTAAATAAAAGTTTGATATTTCTGACTAGCTGTACGTAAAATTCGCTAGGGAAACTTATGTGCAAGGTACCTTGAAACTTGGCTCATAAACAGGTATAGGATCATTAAAGATTAAAAATACCAATTTTTTTTGGCCATAAATGACGAGGTTTTAAAAAAAATCATTTTCGTCCAATATCGATAGGTCGTATGGCAGAATGTGATGAGTAGTCATTGCCTATCATAAAAAAACTAACAGCTGTATAAACCGACCACAGACTACTTAGAACAGTTGTCAGTTTTTTTTTAAGACTGGCCATGGCTACTTTTCATTCTGCCATACAACCTATCGATATTTGACAAAAACAAAATTATTTTTTAACTTTTTTATTTGCAACCGAAAAAGATTCGTATTTTTTATTTTTACTTATTGAACTTATCCCTGTCTATGAGCCAAGTTTCGACGTACCTTACACATACGTTTCCTATGCGAATTGTCCCAGTGTGGTGCTGGCAAAGAATTGTATCAATCCATCTCTACCCGTGGGTGTCGTAAGAGGCGACTAAGGGTTACTGACCCAGAGGATAGGCAGCAGCATCCTTGTGTGTATCATATCATCTTACATTCTGTGGTCACCAACAACTGCGGTCCATGGTGCTAGCCATAGCGCTAACAAGCATGGTGGCTGTGGTACTTCCCCTCCACATAGTTTCAACAAAAGCTGGCATTTTGGAGGGAGTTCCCTGTCATGTAGATGATGATGGTGTGTAAAGATGTGTGTATTGTAGAACTTGTAATTGAAGAGAACTCCTTCCTTAACTGAAAAATTTTTGTTTAGAAAACCCCAACATCTCTTGTGAACTCTGGTATACCTTACAAACCAAAGCAGGTAACAACAACATTTTATAATTATAAAAACACTGACACCTCCAAAAAACTTAAATAAAAAGTTTTAGGGGGACAATCTGTGAGTTTACAACCTAGTTAAATTGAGCCACTCTTTATTGAATGTCAAAACAGATGTCTTCCATAGATTTTGTATGAGGTTTTTGAATGATGATGTCAAAATTTTACCAATCGTAACTTTTTAACACTAAATTAATTATAAAAAATATAAAACTACATACGGTAAGTACTTAAGATTAGTAGATTTTCATCAATTTTAAATAATCCTTTCTTAGATGCCAACATAATTTTATTTTATGTTTGTCCTGGTAAACTTGCAAATTAACAGTCATCTAATCTCAAACTAGGCAAAGCCTACCAGGCAAAGGATACCAGAGACTGACATTTAATAACTAGGGCCAATACATGATGTCTGTTTTGACATTTCCTTAGTACCAATACGCAGGGTTAATTTTTCTTTGCGGGTCATAATTTTGCATACATTTTACAGCTGTCAAAACGGGCTTAATGTGATAGTCTGACTGACTTTATACCTGTAATTTATTTGTTTGTTTTCATTCTATTATTTTGTTTGTGATTAATTTAATTGTGATTAAAATCTAAAATTTGCATACTTGACACAAGCAGACATTACAATACACACAGGACGGGACATAACAATTTAAGACCTTGTTATTTATCAACATGTATTCTTACTATTATATTTCGAGGGGATTATAAATTATACACGCCACGATTCATAGGAGCACATCTCCACGCTTTTATTGGTAATCACATACAAAAACTAGGTACCTACATCTTTGACATGACAGCTAGAAAAACACTATTTTATTATCTACCCACCCACATTCATTCATACACAACACCTTCCCCCAAAGACTACAACAAAATGATTGTGATTTATAATAATTAACACAAACTAAAACTTTAATCATGAAACTTTAAATGCCTATAATTTCAGCCCAATCTTCCGGTGGTGGGATAACAACAGAATCATTATCACTGTCCATGTCAGAATAATTTCTCATATCAATCTGTTTTTCGCCAGGGGGTCGTGTACGCAGGATTTGGTCTATGTGTCTCCGATGCGAAGTCCCATCTGAAGAACAGACGTCATACACGCCCGGGGCCACTAATTTCTTTATTACTCCCCGTTGCCACTTTTCATTCATATTATACATTCTGAATAAAACATGTTCTCCATTAATAAACTTCTTCTTTTTCTTCTTGTCTACATCATTGTCTGTCCTTGTCTCCTCCTCCTTCTCTAAATCAGGGTAATGGTCAAAATCTGGATGTAGTTGTGAAAAAACAGTTCTAAACTTTCTTCCATTTAACAACTCTGCTGGTGTCTTTCCAGTAGTTGTGCTTGGCACAGTTCGCATCAGAAATAGCACACGAGCTACTCGCGCTGGCCAAGACATTTCACAATCAGCAAGCTTCTTTAGCTTGTTTTTAATTGTCTGAATTATTCTTTCAACCTGCCTGTTTGTGGCAGGGTGGTAAGGTGCTCCAGTAATATGTTTGATATTGTTCTTTTGCATGAATTCTTGAAATTCTTTGCTCATGAAAGCAAGGCCATTATCGGAGACCACAATTTAAGGCAGTCCTTGGTCAGCAAAAATTCTGCGCAGGATATCAATTATGGTCTTGCTTGCCATAGATGGTGTAATCTCTATGATTGGCCATTTACTGTATGCATCGACCACTATAAGGAATGTTTTTCCCATGAAAGGGCCCATAAAGTCGATATGGATTCTAGCCCAAGGTCTGGTTTCTGTTGGCCATGTATGGTGTGTAATGGGTGGATTGTTGCAATTCAATTGACAAGCATCACAGTTAGAAATCATTGTCTCTATGTCATTGTCCAGTGATGGGAACCAAACATATCCTCTAGCCAACATTTTTGTCTGCACCACACCACTATGACCTTCATGTAAAGCTTTCAAGACCTTATTTTGGAGTCCAGTTGGGATTATCACTCTGTTGGCTAACAATATGCAATCTTTAGCCAATGTCAAATTGTCTCTTCTTCTGTAGTATGGTAATAAAGTTTCTTCAATGTGATCTGGCCAACCATGAAGCAAGAAACTTTTAATTTTTTTTAGAACAGGATCCTTTTTAGTTTCTTTAGCAATTTGCTTTGAATTCACTCCCATCAAATCGGTATGTTCCAGTAACAAAACATCTTCGGGCTCTACATCTTGTATATTACATGGTGTTGGCCATCTACTCAAACTGTCAGCATTTCCCATGTGTTTCCCAGCTCTATATTCAAGGCTGTAATCAAATGTACTTAAAGTCAATGCCCATCGAAGCATTCTGGCAGAAATAATTTATGGAATGGGCTTGCTGCGACCAAATATGCCTAATAGGGGTTTGTGGTCAGTACATATTACAAACTTACGGCCCAGTAAGTATTGTCTAAACTTCTTCAGCCCAAACATTATGGCTAAAGCCTCTTTGTCTATTTGGGCATACCGTCGCTCATGATCTTGCAGTGTTCTGGAACCCATGATGATTGGCTTTTCTGTGCCATCTGGCATCTTATGTAGAAGCACCGAGCCGACCCCGTACTCACTGGCATCACAAATCATGTACAGTTCCTTTTCTAAACTGTAGTGTACTAATGTCATATCCGATGTAAGCATTGCTTTTGCTTCCTCAAAAGATTTTTGTTCCTCTTTCCCCCACTGCCATTTTACATTTTCTTTCAATAGTTTGTATAGTGGTTGTAGGACAGTCGCTTTTTCTTTAAGGAATCTTTCATAAAAATTATAGAGACCCAGAAATGCTTTTAGAGACTTTTTATCACCTGGGGCTGGCTTTTCAGCAATCTCTTTGACCTTTTCTTTCAGTGGGTGAACTCCATTTTCGTCAATTTCATAGCCCAAGAAGCTGACAAGTTTTGCAGTGAAGACACACTTATCTTTGTTTAACTTGAGTCCCATTCGGTCTAGTCGCTGCAACACAATTGCCAACCGTTTGTCATGCTTCTCTACTGTGGATCCACTCACAACAACATCATCAAGAAGGCATGCTACACCATCAATACCAGCCAGCACTGATGTCATGAGCCTCTGAAAAATCGCTGTTGCTGCGTTTATACCAAAAGCCAGTCTATTCATACGCATCAACCCTAGTGGTGTATTCAATGTTAGGAGTTCAGAAGTTTCTTCATCAACTTTTAACTGATTGTACGCCTGTTTCAAGTCCAGCTTAGTGAAATACTTGCTTCCAGAAAGTTGAAAGAAAGCTTCATTTGCAGTAGGAAGTGGATAACTGTCGACTTCACATGCTGCATTAACTGTATTTCTGTAATCACAGTCTTGGAAACCTCTCAGCCACACTTTGTTCTGTTACTGCGTTCATTCCTTGCAATGCAATACCCAGAGCATCAAACCAAGCGCGTCCCAGTAGCGCTGGTCCTCTCCCACAACTCACTAGCAGTGGTAACTTCTCATTTTGATCGTGAAATTGCACCTCAACTTCCATTTCGCCTTGTATCTTCAATCTGTCATTTGTCCACGTAACCAACTTGTTGCTGCAGGGTGACAATTTAGACGGAAAAGCACTTCGATGTTGCAAGTACACACTATGTGGAAGGATGGACCGCGCTGAGCCTGAATCTACCTCCATACTGATTGGCACACCGTTTATCTTCACTTCCACCATCACCGGTTTGACCTGCGCCGCGCCCGTCGAGTTGTGAACTCCAAAATTGTCCTCCAAGGCTGCACATTCGCTATCAGAGTTAGATGTGCACTCGCAGCATTCATTCACTTGTATTTTTCGCTGTTTGTATACGTTACATGCTGCTTTTGTATGTCCCTTTTTATGACAGTTGAAAAAAGTTGCGTTTCGAAACCGACACTTCGTCGATGCGTGTCGTTTCATGCAGTGCACACACCGTTTGGTACTGATAACATTCACATCCATCGGCTCGCTCGAACATGAACTTCTAGATTCCTGAGCGGCATCACGATGGTTTCCCGCTTCCAATGTGCTCGCTGATCTCGCAGCCTCTTTCTTGTCTTCCTTGTTGTAGCGCCTCCAAGGTTAAAGCTCTTTGCAAAACCGAGTTATATGTCAATTCGCTAGGTTTAACTTTTAATAAATCTTTTCTTATACTTTCATCCCGCAGTCCAAGTATCAGCTGTTCAATAATACGCCGATGAAAGTCTTCAAACACACAGCGTGAACTTATGTCGTGCAATGCTGCTACGAAACTTGTGATAGACTCGCCGGCTTGTTGTTTTCGCATATAAAACTTCTGCGTTTCCAGGATCGGGTGCGGTACGGGCGTAAAGAATTTATCAAGAACTGCGATGATATCCTCGAATGAAACTGTACTCGGCTTATGCGGTGACAACAAGGACACAATCAGTGAAAAGGCGTCTTTTCCACACTGAGATAAGAACAGGGCTCGCTTTTGCGCACTTTCCAATGGCCCCGCCGCCTCCAACGCAAAGTACAATTGCTCTTTGTAGTTTTCCCATTTATCCTTGTTAGGATCGAATTTTCCGGGCAAAACAATACTTGTCACGTTTGCGGCAGCCATCGTCCGTATTTTCTCGTCGCCACTATTATATTTCGAGTGGATTAATACACGCCACGATTCATAGGAGCACATCTCCACGCTTTTATTGGTAATCACATACAAAAACTAGGTACCTACATCTTTGACATGACAGCTAGAAAAACACTATTTTATTATCTACCCACCCACATTCATTTATACACAACACTTACAAACAAGTAATTTCTAATTCTAATTCATACATACAATTAATAAAAGCTGGATATTACTAATGATTACATAACAGTGTATTTTATATTAAAAAAATCATTTTTTCCTTTACAGCTGCAAACTTAGCATCAAAACCATTCATGACCCCAATCGGTCCAATCCAGCTGACAGCTGAGGAATGCAATGAGATACTAATGAAAAGGGCTTTGCAAGCTCAAGGAATCGCCACCCCAGTGATAGACGCATCACAGTTGAATCACACATTGCTGAACGGTAGCCTAAAGAGTTTAGCGGAGGCGACAGCCCAGCAAACACACGTGGAGGTGGAAATTCAGTCAGCACCAGTACATCAGCAGCATCAATTGTTGCAGCATACTAAGCAGGAACCAGGCACTGACAATAATTCTCCGAAAGTAAGTGATTTAATAATACCAAGTACCGCGACTTGGCAGTAGAAGTAAAAACCCAGTGGAGAGCCGAAACAGTTCACATCGTCCCTGTAGTAATTTCTTCCACCGGAGTCATACCAAAAACCCTAAGTTCTAAGTTAAGTGTGTGGTTTCCGCACTTAATCCTATAAGGACCATTGTGCGTGGGCCTATGTGGCCATCAAGTTAGCCACCCTAACTGTTGCCAGAACTCAGTCAGTTTGTCCAGTCTGTTGGGTATTTGATCAAGGGTTATGTCTGTTCCAAGTGTGTTTTCTCTGATGCTATTAATTACTTTGCATTCTAGGATGACGTGTTCAATGGTTTCGTCCGTTTCCATGCATGCCCTACATAGAGGGCTGTCTGTTATACCTATAGTGTGGTAGTGTTTATTCAGAGCAATGTGCCCTGTTATTGTGCCTACTACATTGCGGAGCTTAGTCCTGTTCATCTGTAGTAGTCGTCTTGTTAAGCGTGTGTTAGTTGATGTTATAATTTTTTTGGATTGTTTGCATGTTGCAATGTCATTCCATTGTTTGTCTGCTTCAATTCGTGTCTTTTCTCGTATCCATGTCCGAAGCTGGTTGAAAGGTAGCGGCAGCATTGGTTCTGGTCCTTCATAGATCTCGTTGGATCCGCCCCTTGCCAATTGATCTGCCGCATAATTTCCCAGAGAACCACTATGTCCTTTTATCCATTGTAATGTTATGTTGTTCTTTTGTGATGACTTCTGTAATTCTTCATGGCATTGTAGTATTAGTCCTGAGGTTGTATAGCTACCTCTCAGCGTTTGGAGTACCGATGCGCTGTCCGAGACTATACGAATGCTTGTATTAGTGATGTTCCTTGCTGTTATTGCTTGTGCAGCTTGTATAATGCCGACACATTCGGCTTGATATACCGTGTTATATTGTCCTAGGGCACTTGATATTTCTATGTTAAGATCTTGTGAGTATGTGCCTGCACCTGTGCCCAGTTTTGTTTTTGACCCATCAGTATATATGCGCAGTTCGTTAATACCTGAGTAGTCATGTGTCTCTTCTTGCAGGTTTATGTTATATGTTTTGTTGAAGGTGTTTTGTTTAGGTATCCTGTCACATGGTGCCGCTAAAAGCGGCTGGTGGCTTAAGGCCTTGTCTTTTATTTTTGTGTGGTGAATTCTGGAGTCTGTGCTTAGTGTCCCTGACAGTCCCAGTCTGAGTGATGCTAGAGTTGCCTCCTGTTGTATGTATAGGTGTAGCGGTGGCAGGTCTAGCATCACCTGCAGAGCGGCTGTTGGTGTGGTACGCATTGCACCCGTGATGCAGATGCAAGCAAGTCTCTGTAGTTTTTCTAGGTCCGCTTGAGCGGTACTTAGGGTCGTCCTGGGCCACCATACCAGCACGCCGTATGTGGTTATCGGTCTTACTACTGTTGCGTACAGCCAGTACGCAATTTTAGGTGTGAGACCCCAATTCTGTCCTAGGAGTCTCTTACATTGAAACATGGCTATACTGGCTTTTTTAATTGTGTTGTCTAGGTGTTTTTGCCAAGTTAATTTGTTGTCTAGGGTTATTCCAAGGTATTTAACCTCGGTTGAGAGGGTTAGTTCTGTTCTGAAAAATTTTGGCATTTCCATTGCTGGGAGTTTCCTTTTCTTCGTGAAAAGGACCATTTCGGTTTTGGTAGGGTTTACGGAAAGATTATGTTTATCGCACCATTTCTCTACTATCTTTAGTGCTTGTCCCATGAGGTTGCATAAGGTGTTTTCTTGGTTGCCGTTGATTAGAATAGTGATATCATCAGCATATCCTACTGTGAAGTAGCCATTATCGTTTAGTTGTGTGAGGAGGCTGTCTATTACAAGATTCCATAGTAGCGGAGACAGTACTCCCCCTTGTGGACATCCTCTCGCTACTACGGCTCTTGTTTTGTCGTTCAATGTTACCTGTATTGCCCTTTGTTCTAGCATGTTGCATATCCAATCTTTGAGGGTTGTTTCCACCCCGTGGGTTTCTAATGCAGTTCTCATGCTGTGGAACGTTGTCTTGTCGAAGGCTCCTTCTATGTCTATGAATATGCCTAGTGTTGATAGTTTGTGTTGTATCGCACACTCTATTTTCCCTACCACCTCGTGTAGTGCCGAGTCAGTGCATTTGCCCGTGATGTAGGCGTGTTGTCGTTTGTGTAACGGTTTTTTGTAAAGTATAGTGTCTCTTATGTGTGTGTCGCATAGTCTTTCTAGAGTTTTTAATAGAAATGATGTTAAGCTGATTGGTCTAAACGATTTGGCCTGTGTATAGTCGCTTTTACCTGGCTTTGGCAGAAAGATTACCTTAACATCCCGCCACATGAGTGGTATATACTCATGAGCTAGACATGCCTGATATATCTCTACAAGCCAAGGTGTGATTGTGTCCTTTCCCCACTGTAGTAAGGTGGGGAATATCTCATCCAGCCCTGCGGATTTGTAAGGCTGAAATGTTTCTAAGGCGCACCTTACCTTGTCTTGGGTTACAATTACTTTCGCTGTCCTCCAGTCTTGTTCTGTGGCCGTTTTCGTTGTTGTTGTCCACATGTTGGTCTCCGTGACTCGGCAGTCTGGAAAGTGTGTTTCTAGTAGAATCCTGCAGGTTTCATTGTCCGTGGTGGTGTATGTGTTGTCTGGTCTTTTGAGAGTGCCTATAATGTTGTGAGGCTCTGCGGCTAGGATTTTTCTTACCCTGGCTGCTTCGTTGTTTGATTCTATTGACTCGCAGTAGTGGTGCCATGCCTTCCTTCTGCTAGTTCTGATCATCTTTTTGTATACATACTGGTCTTCCTCTAGCCTAGTGTTTTTTGCTCTGTTGAACAGTTTCCTTAGTCTTTTTTTCAGCTTGTTCAGACCCGCATTCCACCATTGGCCTTTGTTTTTGCCTCTGGTGGAGCCTGGTTGTAGCGGGCATGTCGCTTTGAATGTGTTAGTAATTATTTTTGTTAATGTACTTACGTTTTCGTCAATTGCTTTTGTGTCTGTTGACATTACCTGCATTGTGGCTTTAGTTAGCTCTGTTTTCAGTTTGTCTTTGTATCCTTCTACGTCAGTGCGACGTAGATTTCGCCTCGGAGCGGGTTCCTTGATGTCTGTGTTGAGTTTAAAGCGTATCCATCTGTGGTCAGAACAGGAAATCTCCTCTGAGACCTTCCAGTCCGACACCATCGATGAAGCGATCTGTGTGGCAAAAGTTACATCAATTATGGTTTGACCTCTGGACGTGACCCATGTTGGCTCAGATCCTTTGTTTAGTATGTTAAGGTTAGTTGAGAAGAGGTATGTTGATAGTACCTCGCCCCTACGGTTCGGTTTGTCGCTGCCCCACAATGGATGATGGGCATTTGTGTCTGCACATATGATGATTTCTTTGTTGTGTGAGTCACAGTAGTTTACTAGATCTGCAAGTTCTTTTGGCGGGCAGTCTTCTTCTTCACCCGGCATGTAGACGGATGCTAGTATTACTTCTGTTTCGTTTGGATCATCTGTCTGGAGCCTGACAGCGGTCAGGTCTCTGGAACAGAATTGGGTTAGTGGTGTGGCTGGGTAATGGTTTGGTATAAATATACATGTTCTTGGTTTTTCGGATACATTGGTGTTCAGTAGAAGCTTACCTCCTATATTGTTTAGTCCACAGATCCTGTTATTTCTGATCCATGGTTCTTGTATTAATGCAATGGTATGTTTGTTTGCCTCCAGCACTCTTCTCAAGGTAGCGGTTGCTGTTTGGCTGTGCTGGAGGTTTGCTTGTAACATATGTGTTGTTGTTGGTTTTGTCTGTGTGGGATGGGCGTTAGTCTGAGTCTGGGTAATCATCATCGTGACTATCGCCCAACAACACGCTTTCGTTGTCGTCGTCCTTGTCTGTCTGTTTGTCCTTGTTGAGTTCAAGTATCTCTTCAGCGCGCAAATTGCGCGCGATAGTCCTCAGTGCCAACCTTTCCGTGTCTTTTGTCATTTCGGCCAGTTCCTCTTCGGTAACCTCCTTGTCAAGTTCGTTGTCTGTCTGTCTCTGTCCTTGTTGTGGGGGTACGTCAGAGAGCCTACCGTTGTTGTAGAAGCGAGCGTATATCGAACCCATAAGGTACGATACACGTCGCTCCCGCAACACCAGCTTCTCAACTTCCGCCGGGGGGAGGTGGAATGTAAGGTACGTACCCCTCCATCTACCCCCTTCGGTCTGAGTGGCTTTCCCTAGTGTCCACTTAGTCATATCATAAACTTTCCGGTTTTGGCCAGCCAGCACTTCTTTTAAAATTTCCAGATCCCCAGTGTAGTCGGGGACAAAGAGCGCGGTGCGCACCCTTGTTGGCACTTCATGCTGGCTGACCACCCTTAGAGTTTCGTCTGTCGTTGTCCATTCCAGTGTCGGCACCACAGATTCAACCCATGACCTGGCATCGACGTCCTCACACCAGATTTTGAGTACGCCGTCTCCTACGACGGGGAATCCGCGGAATGATGGCATAATGTGGGTGCGGTGGTTGAAGAGGGCTGCCGACAGAAGGTCTTTAATAAGTCCTCCCTCCTCTTTTGTCATGTCTCTTGTAGGATGGACACACACCGCAACGCTCAGGTCGGCAGGATGTTGTTTTGAGGCGGCAGCGTAACTCTTTCGAGTTGGCACTACCGGACTGTCATCCAGTTTGGGCCTTTTAGGCTGTGCCGTTGCCTGAGCAGGAGAGATGGTGTCCTGCGATCTGTCCCGTTTTGCGGCTGATTCGGGTCTATGTTCCAAGTCTGTCTGTTTGTCTGTCTGTTCTAACCCTCTAAACGCAGTGCCCTTATTTTTGCCGCCGCGTTTGCGTCTCTTCCTTTGGTCTTGTAGTCCACTTGTGCTTGGCTTACTTGAGTCCTGGGCACCCCCTACGTGTACCGGTTCCTGTTCGGGTTTTGGCTCCCTTCCCGTTGCGTCGCCCTGTTGTTCGCGCAGAGCGCGCAGGGTTCCGCTGGGGTCGGTTGCATCTGCCCCTCCCAGTTGCTTTCCACATTGGGGGTTCCCAGCAGTCAAGGTTTGCCTTTGGTGGGCCTTGTCTTGTCCTTTGTAAGGTATCCGTCTCACGGGTACGTGGCCCCATGAGAACGGAACAGGAATTGTTTGTTTTGTTTGTTGGGGCGCAGGGGCAGCCACTGGTTTGTCTTTTTTGTTTGTTGTGGGCGCAGAGGCAGCTCCACTTTCATTCTCTCCTTCTCTCTCTTTCTGATTGGCCAAAATAGTGCCTCCCCCCAGAATACGATGGGAGGCTGCCCGGTGCGCAGCCAGCTGCTTATCACCGGGGCGGGATTCCCCAGTAGAACTGGGACCCGCCTGGGTAGTGTCTTCTATAGACTTACTTTCCATTTTGGCAATGGGTGGCCAATAGGGAGTCGAGGTTGGCCGTCCTCCGTGGGAGTGGGGACTTTTGGAGTGGGTGGGGATTGGGGAGGGGTTTAGGATGAGGTTGGGGAAGGATGGGCTTGGAGATAGGGTTGATTGGGTCACAATACAATGGATTTGGAATTCATTGTATTGCGCCCCGGTGTCCTCCTCGCACGACGGGCTCCCTTGTACCCCCCTAGTCCTCCAAAAGACACCCGAACGCGGAGAAGGTTTGTTGGTTCTCTGCCATACCTAGTGAGAGGTCCGATATGAGTCCCCCCCCTGTCCGGTCCACACATCGGTTCCAGTCACTAAGCATGTTGCCCAGGGTGTGCCGGTACAGCAAGTTGCTTTCACTGCTAATCCTGAGAGGATCTTCAGTGACTACAGCTTGCCGTACACACTAGGAGGCGACCAACCCACACCCTACCAAAAACCCTAAGAAATAGCTTAAAAACTCTGAACATCCACCCTTTAACTATACAAACCCTTCAAAAAGCAACAATCCTCAATACGTGCCGTGTAGTCAGGAAATTTCTTACCACCTCAGTAGCTTCATCCGATGACCCCTCCTCACTTGGCTAAGGCCCGTGAGGCAGGGAATGTACCTCTAAAAAGAGAGTAAAGAAGAGATACGACAAATAATAATAATAAAATTTGTTTATTTCTCTCCACAAACAAAATACTTACACAAAACATTTAAATGTAAATAAAAACTAGCAATATAACTTAGTAATTTGTTTGTGGGGTAGCTGGAGCCTAAACTAAGCCAAAGCCTGTATTTTAGGACTCCAGGTCCCCCCTCATGGACACCAATACAGTAATAGGTACATGTTATTAAAATTATAAGGTGGACATCCATTTTCTATTTAGAAACAAACTATTGTTAATTTAAAGTAATATTTTACATGTAATTACAAATATATTTAAAACAGAAGGCCTTTAAGAATTGGATCTATATGAATAATGGTACAGCAGCTTCTGACTTGTCTACCCATCCTCTGGATTGAGATCCATTAGTCGCTTTCTACTAGGTAGGATGGTACTATCCCTAGCTGGCAGTACACAGCCAACCAGCAATGGAACTTATAATATTTTGTTGAAATTATTCACCTTGTCCACACAGACGGTGTACTCCCAAACTGAACAGCTTCTGAACACGAACCAAGTGCTGACGTCACCCGCACCACAGCCAGCTAACGTGAAAGAGCGACCGTATTCTTGCGACGAGTGCGGAAAGTCTTTCCTGCTCAAGCACCATCTCACCACACATGCTAGAGTGCACACTGGTAAGTAGAATACTGAACAACTTTTGACCAAGTGCCGACTTCCTCTGCTCCACAGCTGATCAATGTAGTCAAGTCATCAAATTTCAAATTCTTTAAATAGCAGATTCTGCAAATGTCATGCTAGATTCTACAAATGACTGATTCCCCTGTTGAAGAAAAAGAGGTTGCCAATATTATGGTCTACCCAATTTCTTATGATAATGTGTAATTGTGTAATTATGATTATTGGTAGCAGTGGTGTTTGTAAGAAATGGCATGTGTAGAAAGTAGTATGTACTTGTAGATTGTCTGACATTTCTCGAATAAACTGCTTATGTTAAGAAGTATTCTTGTGACAAGTGCGGCAGATCCTTTCTTAAATGTCTACAGAAATCCCTTTGAAAGTACTTAAAAGTCTAAAAGAGAGTTTACTTGGATACCTCTTCTGCAGAAGTGGGACTTCCACCGCTTTTAGCGTGGCGGTTGCCTGAATTGAATGACCATTTTTGAGAGTCCAAGCAAAAATGGTTCAGCACCAGTGGTCGGCATTTTTACCCCACTTTTGTTTTATCTATTTGATCAGGTATCTATTATAGGTCCCGAATTTTGTCTCAACTCAAAACATGACAACTGGACTCTTTTTGCTTGGACGCCTACATCTGAATTTTGATTGCATGGGTGCGTTGCTACGTGAGGGCGCAGTGGGAAAACTTCCATTTCTTTTTACATCCTCAAGTGTATGTGATCTTTTCCCAGGTGAAAGACCCCATGTTTGCGCGCACTGCGGTAAAGCGTTTGCTCGTAAGCACTGCCTCAACACGCACCTGTTATTACACTCGGCGGACCGACCCTACCGATGCCACGAGTGTAAAATGGCATTCACGTTAAAACATCATCTCGTTACACACTCCAGGGTAAGTATTATAAATGTCGTGAAGCGGATTACAAGAATGTGATCTAGGCATTTACTTATATATAAGTACTAGCCCATCGGCACGTTACAATGTCCCCAATTCGTTGGTCCGAAATCTGACGTTTAGGACCAACAAACGTCAGTCGTTGTCAGTCATATTGTCAACATTGGATGCAAATAAACTTACCAACAAAATGGAATGTTCTTAGTTGAAGAAACAATATACTCTTCTTATTATTATTGTTATTTCTTATTATTGTTTTTGACTATAATCCAATTAATGAAACTGAAAAACTAGGCCTAAATCACATATAAACATTAAAAAGTTTGTTTTGTTTTTTCCCGCCATATTATTTCCGTTCCGTGTATTTAGCACCGACCGAAGTACTACACAACGTAGTTCACGCGATTTTTCACAGATGGCGCTATTTTTTCTTGTATAGGGAAATTTTGAACCGCTTGTTCCCAAGACCCTATCTTGACTATATAAATCTATGGATCTAGGGTACTTTTAAGGTTAGGTAACTATTTTTCGTAACTCCTTATCAAATAATAGTACATTAAGATGCATGTGCGCTATTTTGGATATTACGGCCGAGGCTCAGAAATTGCAGCCCGAGCCGCAGGCGAGGGCGTAATGGAGCCGAGGGTGTAATCACCAAAGCGCACAAGCTTCTTACGACGTTTTTCAACACATTTGCGAATAAAAACGAATCAAATTCGCTTACCTGCAATTCCTGAGCCTCCATTTTTCGTTCTCACAACACTTTTCAACATGGAATAAATACACCACAAAGAGCTAGGTTTATACTTATTCGCCAGCTCATTGAAATAAGCCAAAAAGACATTCTCTGAAAACGAATAGTATTTTGCCTGTTCTTCCATTCAATGAACTTTTCGTAGGCAAGAATGTACCTATTTTTCCTTTGATTTTGCTGGAAGGAGACTCTCACTTGCATTTTGTGCCCCAGTAATTATTTCCTGTGGGGTAAAATTAAGTTCTTCTTCATTGCTTGAAACCGACGAACGACATTGTTAGTTAGTCACAAAAATCAAAGCAAATGAAAATAAAATACTTCTGAAAAATGGCGCGCGGAATTCTTGTTGCGTGTGCATTTCTTTTTTAAAATTACGAGCTGTGACGAAGCAGTGGCAATGCTCCCAAACAGCGTAGTCATTGAAAAAATGCAAAAACTAAATTTATTGCTTACAAAATCAATTAATGTTAATTTGTTGTCAAATTTAACTAATCTCATGCAACAAACTGTTTATATATTATATTTTAATCAACATTCGGTATATATTTACGAAAACGTCATAAATATTTTAGACATTAGAACTCTTTGCTCTTTGTTAATATAAAAAAAAAGAAAAATTAAATAACTAGTGCTGTAATATGTAATGAGAAAAGCACGCGTTTTTAATAAGCTGGATTATGGACCTAAATACAGTGCAAATAGAGCTGTTTTATGAGCAAATGTGTTGAAAAGAATATTATCGTTGACCTTTGTAACTTTTCGTAACCGACGAAAAAATAAGTCTAGCTTGTGATGAAAACAATAAAAAAAAAATTGTGTATTTTTAGATGTCAAGTTTACATCTTGATAGACGGACGAGTGGTAAAATTCAGCACATGTGTGTATGCGAATTTTACAAAATGGACTTCTATGTAGATATAGGTACCATATTTTTGCATCAACTGATGTTTAATTTTTTCACACAAACTAGTTGATATTTTCGATATTTTTAACTGTTTTGAATTTTGTCTGTGCTAGTACTATTTTTACTATTTTTTTGTACTATTTTTAGGGTTCCGTACCTCAAAGGAAAAAAACGGAACCCTTATAGGATCACTTTGTTGTCCGTCTGTCTGTCTGTCAAGACCCTTTATCTCACGAACGGGTAAAGGTATCAGGTTGAAATTAATACCATATATTAGGATCCATGGACCACACAAGATCTGAAAATTTAAATGTTTTACAATGACGCAATAAAAGATATGGCATTTTATGTCCTTATCTCCATAAATTTATTCAAAAATACAAAACCTACAGGGTACTTCCCGTTGACCTAAAATTATGAAATTTGGCAAGAAGCTAGGTCTCACAGTACAAATAATGGGAAAAGTCTGAAATCATTAAATATTACAACTTTTCAAACAAATAATGGTAACCAATTGTGGTGAGCTCCCGTTTCAAGAACATTCATATAAGAGAGGGGTCAAGTTGGATGGTCGTTGAGGCGATTTTTGTTTTAGTTCTATTTTAAAAACGGGAACACTTACAAACTTGAAAATTGGTATGTTTATAGTGCATAAGCCATAACATAACAAAAAATAAAAAAATTTGGTCAAGCGCGTGTCGGACTCAAGAAATCTAGCACATTAACTTACTGAAAGTTCAAGTAATACAATTATGATTATGTGGTGGTACGGAGCCCTTGGTGCGCGAGTCCGACTCGCACTTGGCCGGTTTTTTATTATTATATTGGTGGACTAGCGGTTCGCCCCGGCTTTGCACGGGTAGATATAGGTTCTTGTTGCATCGGGGGTTACTAAAGAAACCAGCCAAGCGCAAGTTGGACTCCCACCGAGGGTTCCGTACCACTAAGGTAAAAATACTGTCCTAGTTATGGGCAGTCATACCATCTTAGTCACGCAGAAGTGCATTAAATTCGCTCGAGCCGACACGCACTTCATCAAAACCATCATAACATCCCATAATACGTCCACTACAGGACAGGGAGCTCCCTCCAGAATTCGAGCCCTTGCTAGAAGAATGTGGAGGGGAAGTATCTTAGTCACCACGCTTGTTAGCATTAAGGCTGGCACCATGGACCGCGGTTGTTGGTGACCGCAGTATGTAAGATGGTGTGATACACGGAAAGATGTCGCTGCCCATCTTCCGGTTTGTAAACCCTTAGTCGCCTCTTACGACACCTACAGGTTGAGATGGGTTGGCACTATTCTTTGCCGCTACCACACGGAACGACGCGCACTTGACCAGTCAAATTTTTCGTGTCTATTCTCTGTTGTAGATAAAACCATTACAGTCACTTAGGGCGCTGTTTCTTTAATTTCAATTTTGATAACGATTACACTCATGATAACTTTTGAATGGTATGTCCGATTTGAATAATTCAAAAAGTTATTTACAGGTACTGATATAGCCTTGAATACGAAATCATTTATTTGGATAAGGATTAATAGGTACGAATAATGTGGTCTATATAGTTTGTACCGGCGTTACTATTACATATTTTAACATGAAAAAGTAGTTATTGTGACATAACAACTCTCCGCTACAATGGCCCTGCAACATCCTTTATTTCATCGTTTGTTTTGTTTGCCTATTTTCCTCTTCCCATCCCGTGGTTACCAGTCTGACAGTTTGTGTCCATCTCTTGTCTTTCAACCGCACAACATGTCCCACTTACGTGTGTTTTAATTGTATGCAGGTGCACAGCCGCGACCGACCGTTCGTGTGCGGCGAGTGCGGGCGCGGGTTCCCGCTGAAGCGGCACCTGGTGACGCACAGCAAGTACCACGCGGGCGAGCGGCCCTACGTGTGCGGGGACTGCGGGGAGAGCTTCGCGCAGAAGGTGAGGCCGGTTGTTGTGGTCCCCAGTGGCCCCGCTAGCACACGGGCGCGGGTTCCCGCTGAAGCGGCACCTGGTGACGCACAGCAAGTACCACGCGGGCGAGCGGCCCTACGTGTGCGGGGACTGCGGGGAGAGCTTCGCGCAGAAGGTGAGGCCGGTTGTTGTGGTCCCCAGTGGCCCCGCTAGCACACGGGCGCGGGTTCCCGCTGAAGCGGCACCTGGTGACGCACAGCAAGTACCACGCGGGCGAGCGGCCCTACGTGTGCGGGGACTGCGGGGAGAGCTTCGCGCAGAAGGTGAGGCCGGTTGTTGTGGTCCCCAGTGGCCCCGCTAGCACACGGGCGCGGGTTCCCGCTGAAGCGGCACCTGGTGACGCACAGCAAGTACCACGCGGGCGAGCGGCCCTACGTGTGCGGGGACTGCGGGGAGAGCTTCGCGCAGAAGGTGAGGCCGGTTGTTGTGGTCCCCAGTGGCCCCGCTAGCACACGGGCGCGGGTTCCCGCTGAAGCGGCACCTGGTGACGCACAGCAAGTACCACGCGGGCGAGCGGCCCTACGTGTGCGGGGACTGCGGGGAGAGCTTCGCGCAGAAGGTGAGGCCGGCTGTTGTTGGCCCAAATTGCCCCGCTAGTACATAGGACCTTCAGTTCTCTCCGCTCCCCCCTGTCTTTAGCCGTTATTTTTGCGTCTTCAAAAAATCAATCTGAAGCAAAGATAACCTGTGTCGGTGGGGGTTCCTAAATAGCGCAGACGCTAGCTGTGAATGTGGAGAACCCCTGCAAACCATGGCACACCTTACTAATTATCCCGACCACCGCTTTCTGGGCAATTAACATTTAGCCCGTGTTCTTGCCGACACGATGATAGAAAAAAATAATAGGTATTTCTTGTAATTTTCTGCAGTTTTATTTACGCAACAAAAATGTTAGGCCAATCTGACGGTATTCCCTGGTTTGACAGGAGCACCTGGTGATGCACAGCCGCTTCCACGGGTCCCTGTCCCCCTTCGTGTGTCCCGACTGCGGCGTGGCCTTCGCGCGCAAGTTCCAACTCGTCAACCACGGGCGGGTGCACGGCCGCGTGCCCCACGCGTGCCCCGTGTGCGGGAAGGAGTTCCTGCAGAAGCGGACCCTCGTGGCACACATGAAGTATGTACAGCGCGTTAGGACAAGTCTGTCTATGACGGTTAGCAAGGTGTGATCGCGACTTTAAGTAGACACAATTAGGTACCTACCACACCTACCTACATTCCTCGATTGGGACTCGCACTTTGCTGACCATCAAAGACAATGTTTTTTGACAGACGGATTTTCAGACAGATCTAAAGTACATCGGTTGCATTTTCGTAATTCTAGATTTCGGGTCGCTCATTGGGCAATGAATAAGGGTTTCTTTTTTTTGTCGAAGGTGGTCAAACAAAGAATCCTCTCCTTGTAAGTATAGCGCGTTCAGAACAAGTTTGTCCATGACGGTTATTTTCTGCGCATGGGTGACAGGCGGAGAGCCAATGAACGATTCGCTCGCTCCCTGGGGGGAGCCGCGCTCACCCCCGCGACTCATTCTTTGACTTCTGCGCATTAACGGTCACAGACAGAGTTATTTTAGTGGTCACAGACAGAGTTACCATGTGTAGGGTGACGTCATTACCTTACGACTGCGGCTTGGCGTTCCAGCCCATTTCAATTTTGTCAGTTCCTGCAGATACAGTCACACGTGGCTCAGATGAAGTACGTGTCTCCTAATCTGATTCCTACTCACTGCGACTAATCTTAGCAGCGTGGCTCTTGCACCGTTCAATCACGCGGCTGAAGAACATATTATAAACATAAGCAGCACGCTTACCACGCTGCAATTACGCAATATCGAGGGATCACACAACTTAACAGAGCTGAAACCGTAGCAATGTAAATGCGCCTGCGCTTGCAGCTCTGATATCTCCTTTTTTCAACAACAGAACACGATATTCTATGGCCCATGTCGCCAAAACTCAAAAAAAATTTGCACGCCTGTACACAGGCCTAATTTGTACATGATTACCTTTTAAATACCTTTATTTTTACAGTATTGTAGCAAATAAACGGTTTTATTTAATTTGATAAACAACCACCTTGTGTGACTCAGATTTATCAGCAACCTAATCCACGCTAAACAACAGTCTCATAGTCTCAGGGTTTGTGAGGTCGGTCATCGACCTTGCAACCCACACGATATGATGATGATGATGATGATGATAATATTTTAAATATATATTTGGCTACCCGTGACGAAGGCCAAATGTTCTTAACAATGAACAAAACAATAGTCTATCAATAATATATATGAAATGATTTGTCCAAGTGATATTTTACTAATAATAAAAAAAATATTTTAGAATCCACACCGGCGAAGGCGTAGTCGCGTGTTTAGACTGCGGCGAAGCATTTAAATGCAAATCAGAATTACAACAACACTACAAACTGACCCGGCACTGTCAACCAACGCAACAACAACAAACACAACAACAGCAGCAGCAGCAGCAACAACAACAACAAGTTCAACAACAACATCAGCAGCAGGCTCAACAACAGGTAATTATGATTTTTTTTTATATTCAAATGCAAATCAGAGCTACAACAATACTATAACCCGGAGCACCGCGTTATCACCGAGCCAGCGCACGAGTAATGTATGTGCTTATCTTATCCACTGATACTCGCGCGCTGGCTCGGTGATAGCGCGGTGCTCCGTGCGGGTCATTGCCCTCCGCGTTAGTTTACTTTTAATAGAGTTGTAGTTTTTTTTACTTTCGAGCGGAGCTAGATATTTAAGTAGAATTTTCTTAATATTTTTTTGTATTCCTCTATCGTTACTGAAACACCCTCTAATCTTTGGCACGCAATAAAATGAACACCATGTATTTTGTGTAATCAGGCGCAGCAGGCGGCGCAACAAGCGCAGCAACAGGCGCAACAAGCGGCGCAGCAACAGGCGCAACAGGCCGCGCAGCAAGCCGCGCAACAAGCGCAACAAGTCCAGACCGTCATCAAGACTGACGACTTCAAGCCGCAGATCGTACAGGTATTCATAAACATTTATCTTGTTGCTACCTATATGAAAAAAAGGCAAATAATTATGTTTGAACAAGCTTTTTCAATAAGAACGAACTTTACATCTCTTATATTATTAGTCCTTTGTGTTCCTTGTGTGCTATAAGTAAATGGTCGAAACGATAGACGTGTTAGTTACGACGCGTGTCATTTTATGGTAATCCTACCATTTCAAATAATCACTTCATTGTTTAAGTTACCCTGCGTAATAAATGAAAAGATTGCGAATAACATTACTATAACATTACAAAATATTTTTGTAATTTACTCTCGGTGGTCCCGGATTTCTGTAATTTATGCTCGGTGTGCCCGGATTTCTGTAATTTATTCTTGGTGTGCCCGGATATCTGTAATTTACTCTTAGTCTGCCCGGATTTCTGTACAAAACCCCCTATTCGAACTTACAACGAAATTCTTGAATCTCACTCGCGAGACATCTAGACAATATTTTTAAAAATTTGTCATTTTGGCTTCAATTATTTTGTTTTGTGGTATGCCCAGCAGCCCCAAGTTAATTAGAGCTAGATGAATCAGTCTTTGCTAGGTTTATTTGACATTTTTTTTTGTATTTTTATCAAATTAGTAGCATTTTTTTTTAAATACTTATATTATTGCGCAACAGGTACTCGTATTACACGAAGTTTTACCTAAATTCAGTATTTACGATGCATGAGTTTCTTTTTATTTAAATTCATCCATGTTTTCGATTGAAAAGTTTTACGTTCTAAAACGACAAGCTGTTGGACAACGTCATGTCATGCTGAACGTTTTTTTGGGCTTTTGTAAAACACGAAACCACACCCCGGACACTAATTTGAAATTGGATGGTCGCGTATTCTTGTATATTCAGATATTCAGTAGAAAAGACCCTCAAGAGCACCTCGCGAATCGCGCGGGCGGGGTGGATTGTGGGCGGGGGGCGGAGAGTGGCCGTTCTGTATGATAGTACTATTACCTTATTCTGTGACGAAACTAAAGAATCTTGTTCTGTTTCTGGACAGAAAATACAAAATTTCGGGTCGAATAATACACTCAATGTTTTTGACGTTGTCGTAGGTGATAGGCGCAGACGGGCAGATAGTGTCAGAGAAGCTGACGACGAGCGGCAGCGGCGCCTACCCGTGCGGCGAGTGCGGCTCCTGCTTCAACACCAAGGAGGCGCTCACGCTGCACGTGCGGCTGCACGCGGGCGACCGCACCACCGTCACCGACCTGTGCGCCCTTACTGCGGCGCTGCAGCCGGGGCTCGTCGCCAGCCACAACCACAACCAGCACCACAGTCAGTATATCACCCTTACAGTCACCTGGGCTCTGACAACAGCCACAATTCAACTGTTGCACTACATTTTCCCCCACATTAAGTGAGGATGGACCTGTAGGGATCTTTCCTCTCCCACATTGAGTAGGGATGCAATCATAGTTACCACCGTCACCGACCTGTGCGCGCTCACCGCCGCGCTGCAGCCGGGGCTCGTCGCCAGCCACAACCACAACCAGCACCACAGTCAGTATATCACCCTTACAGTCACCTGGGCTCTGACAACAGCCACAATTCAACTGTTGCACTACATTTTCCCCCACATTAAGTGAGGATGGACCTGTAGGGATCTTTCCTCTCCCACATTGAGTAGGGATGCAATCATAGTTACCACCGTCACCGACCTGTGCGCGCTCACCGCCGCGCTGCAGCCGGGGCTCGTCGCCAGCCACAACCACAACCACAACCAGCACCACAGTCAGTATATCACCCTTACAGTCACCTGGGCTCTGACAACAGCCACAATTCAACTGTTGCACTACATTTTCCCCCACATTAAGTGAGGATGGACCTGTAGGGATCTTTCCTCTCCCACATTGAGTAGGGATGCAATCATAGTTACCACCGTCACCGACCTGTGCGCGCTCACCGCCGCGCTGCAGCCGGGGCTCGTCGCCAGCCACAACCACAACCACAACCAGCACCACAGTCAGTATATCACCCTTACAGTCACCTGGGCTCTGACAACAGCCACAATTCAACTGTTGCACTACATTTTCCCCCACATTAAGTGAGGATGGACCTGTAGGGATCTTTCCTCTCCCACATTGAGTAGGGATGCAATCATAGTTACCACCGTCACCGACCTGTGCGCGCTCACCGCCGCGCTGCAGCCGGGGCTCGTCGCCAGCCACAACCACAACCACAACCAGCACCACAGTCAGTATATCACCCTTACAGTCACCTGGGCTCTGACAACAGCCACAATTCAACTGTTGCACTACATTTTCCCCCACATTAAGTGAGGATGGACCTGTAGGGATCTTTCCTCTCCCACATTGAGTAGGGATGCAATCATAGTTACCACCGTCACCGACCTGTGCGCGCTCACCGCCGCGCTGCAGCCGGGGCTCGTCGCCAGCCACAACCACAACCACAACCAGCACCACAGTCAGTATATCACCCTTACAGTCACCTGGGCTCTGACAACAGCCACAATTCAACTGTTGCACTACATTTTCCCCCACATTAAGTGAGGATGGACCTGTAGGGATCTTTCCTCTCCCACATTGAGTAGGGATGCAATCATAGTTACCACCGTCACCGACCTGTGCGCGCTCACCGCCGCGCTGCAGCCGGGGCTCGTCGCCAGCCACAACCACAACCACAACCAGCACCACAGTCAGTATATCACCCTTACAGTCACCTGGGCTCTGACAACAGCCACAATTCAACTGTTGCACTACATTTTCCCCCACATTAAGTGAGGATGGACCTGTAGGGATCTTTCCTCTCCCACATTGAGTAGGGATGCAATCATAGTTACCACCGTCACCGACCTGTGCGCGCTCACCGCCGCGCTGCAGCCGGGGCTCGTCGCCAGCCACAACCACAACCACAACCAGCACCACAGTCAGTATATCACCCTTACAGTCACCTGGGCTCTGACAACAGCCACAATTCAACTGTTGCACTACATTTTCCCCCACATTAAGTGAGGATGGACCTGTAGGGATCTTTCCTCTCCCACATTGAGTAGGGATGCAATCATAGTTACCACCGTCACCGACCTGTGCGCGCTCACCGCCGCGCTGCAGCCGGGGCTCGTCGCCAGCCACAACCACAACCACAACCAGCACCACAGTCAGTATATCACCCTTACAGTCACCTGGGCTCTGACAACAGCCACAATTCAACTGTTGCACTACATTTTCCCCCACATTAAGTGAGGATGGACCTGTAGGGATCTTTCCTCTCCCACATTGAGTAGGGATGCAATCATAGTTACCACCGTCACCGACCTGTGCGCGCTCACCGCCGCGCTGCAGCCGGGGCTCGTCGCCAGCCACAACCACAACCACAACCAGCACCACAGTCAGTATATCACCCTTACAGTCACCTGGGCTCTGACAACAGCCACAATTCAACTGTTGCACTACATTTTCCCCCACATTAAGTGAGGATGGACCTGTAGGGATCTTTCCTCTCCCACATTGAGTAGGGATGCAATCATAGTTACCACCGTCACCGACCTGTGCGCGCTCACCGCCGCGCTGCAGCCGGGGCTCGTCGCCAGCCACAACCACAACCACAACCAGCACCACAGTCAGTATATCACCCTTACAGTCACCTGGGCTCTGACAACAGCCACAATTCAACTGTTGCACTACATTTTCCCCCACATTAAGTGAGGATGGACCTGTAGGGATCTTTCCTCTCCCACATTGAGTAGGGATGCAATCATAGTTACCACCGTCACCGACCTGTGCGCGCTCACCGCCGCGCTGCAGCCGGGGCTCGTCGCCAGCCACAACCACAACCACAACCAGCACCACAGTCAGTATATCACCCTTACAGTCACCTGGGCTCTGACAACAGCCACAATTCAACTGTTGCACTACATTTTCCCCCACATTAAGTGAGGATGGACCTGTAGGGATCTTTCCTCTCCCACATTGAGTAGGGATGCAATCATAGTTACCACCGTCACCGACCTGTGCGCGCTCACCGCCGCGCTGCAGCCGGGGCTCGTCGCCAGCCACAACCACAACCACAACCAGCACCACAGTCAGTATATCACCCTTACAGTCACCTGGGCTCTGACAACAGCCACAATTCAACTGTTGCACTACATTTTCCCCCACATTAAGTGAGGATGGACCTGTAGGGATCTTTCCTCTCCCACATTGAGTAGGGATGCAATCATAGTTACCACCGTCACCGACCTGTGCGCGCTCACCGCCGCGCTGCAGCCGGGGCTCGTCGCCAGCCACAACCACAACCACAACCAGCACCACAGTCAGTATATCACCCTTACAGTCACCTGGGCTCTGACAACAGCCACAATTCAACTGTTGCACTACATTTTCCCCCACATTAAGTGAGGATGGACCTGTAGGGATCTTTCCTCTCCCACATTGAGTAGGGATGCAATCATAGTTACCACCGTCACCGACCTGTGCGCGCTCACCGCCGCGCTGCAGCCGGGGCTCGTCGCCAGCCACAACCACAACCAGCACCACAGTCAGTATATCACCCTTACAGTCACCTGGGCTCTGACAACAGCCACAATTCAACTGTTGCACTACATTTTCCCCCACATTAAGTGAGGATGGACCTGTAGGGATCTTTCCTCTCCCACATTGAGTAGGGATGCAATCATAGTTACCACCGTCACCGACCTGTGCGCGCTCACCGCCGCGCTGCAGCCGGGGCTCGTCGCCAGCCACAACCACAACCAGCACCACAGTCAGTATATCACCCTTACAGTCACCTGGGCTCTGACAACAGCCACAATTCAACTGTTGCACTACATTTTCCCCCACATTAAGTGAGGATGGACCTGTAGGGATCTTTCCTCTCCCACATTGAGTAGGGATGCAATCATAGTTACCACCGTCACCGACCTGTGCGCGCTCACCGCCGCGCTGCAGCCGGGGCTCGTCGCCAGCCACAACCACAACCACAACCAGCACCACAGTCAGTATATCACCCTTACAGTCACCTGGGCTCTGACAACAGCCACAATTCAACTGTTGCACTACATTTTCCCCCACATTAAGTGAGGATGGACCTGTAGGGATCTTTCCTCTCCCACATTGAGTAGGGATGCAATCATAGTTACCACCGTCACCGACCTGTGCGCGCTCACCGCCGCGCTGCAGCCGGGGCTCGTCGCCAGCCACAACCACAACCACAACCAGCACCACAGTCAGTATATCACCCTTACAGTCACCTGGGCTCTGACAACAGCCACAATTCAACTGTTGCACTACATTTTCCCCCACATTAAGTGAGGATGGACCTGTAGGGATCTTTCCTCTCCCACATTGAGTAGGGATGCAATCATAGTTACCACCGTCACCGACCTGTGCGCGCTCACCGCCGCGCTGCAGCCGGGGCTCGTCGCCAGCCACAACCACAACCACAACCAGCACCACAGTCAGTATATCACCCTTACAGTCACCTGGGCTCTGACAACAGCCACAATTCAACTGTTGCACTACATTTTCCCCCACATTAAGTGAGGATGGACCTGTAGGGATCTTTCCTCTCCCACATTGAGTAGGGATGCAATCATAGTTACCACCGTCACCGACCTGTGCGCGCTCACCGCCGCGCTGCAGCCGGGGCTCGTCGCCAGCCACAACCACAACCACAACCAGCACCACAGTCAGTATATCACCCTTACAGTCACCTGGGCTCTGACAACAGCCACAATTCAACTGTTGCACTACATTTTCCCCCACATTAAGTGAGGATGGACCTGTAGGGATCTTTCCTCTCCCACATTGAGTAGGGATGCAATCATAGTTACCACCGTCACCGACCTGTGCGCGCTCACCGCCGCGCTGCAGCCGGGGCTCGTCGCCAGCCACAACCACAACCACAACCAGCACCACAGTCAGTATATCACCCTTACAGTCACCTGGGCTCTGACAACAGCCACAATTCAACTGTTGCACTACATTTTCCCCCACATTAAGTGAGGATGGACCTGTAGGGATCTTTCCTCTCCCACATTGAGTAGGGATGCAATCATAGTTACCACCGTCACCGACCTGTGCGCGCTCACCGCCGCGCTGCAGCCGGGGCTCGTCGCCAGCCACAACCACAACCACAACCAGCACCACAGTCAGTATATCACCCTTACAGTCACCTGGGCTCTGACAACAGCCACAATTCAACTGTTGCACTACATTTTCCCCCACATTAAGTGAGGATGGACCTGTAGGGATCTTTCCTCTCCCACATTGAGTAGGGATGCAATCATAGTTACCACCGTCACCGACCTGTGCGCGCTCACCGCCGCGCTGCAGCCGGGGCTCGTCGCCAGCCACAACCACAACCACAACCAGCACCACAGTCAGTATATCACCCTTACAGTCACCTGGGCTCTGACAACAGCCACAATTCAACTGTTGCACTACATTTTCCCCCACATTAAGTGAGGATGGACCTGTAGGGATCTTTCCTCTCCCACATTGAGTAGGGATGCAATCATAGTTACCACCGTCACCGACCTGTGCGCGCTCACCGCCGCGCTGCAGCCGGGGCTCGTCGCCAGCCACAACCACAACCACAACCAGCACCACAGTCAGTATATCACCCTTACAGTCACCTGGGCTCTGACAACAGCCACAATTCAACTGTTGCACTACATTTTCCCCCACATTAAGTGAGGATGGACCTGTAGGGATCTTTCCTCTCCCACATTGAGTAGGGATGCAATCATAGTTACCACCGTCACCGACCTGTGCGCGCTCACCGCCGCGCTGCAGCCGGGGCTCGTCGCCAGCCACAACCACAACCACAACCAGCACCACAGTCAGTATATCACCCTTACAGTCACCTGGGCTCTGACAACAGCCACAATTCAACTGTTGCACTACATTTTCCCCCACATTAAGTGAGGATGAACCTGTAGGGATCTTTCCTCTCCCACATTGAGTAGGGATGCAATCATAGTTACCACCGTCACCGACCTGTGCGCGCTCACCGCCGCGCTGCAGCCGGGGCTCGTCGCCAGCCACAACCACAACCACAACCAGCACCACAGTCAGTATATCACCCTTACAGTCACCTGGGCTCTGACAACAGCCACAATTCAACTGTTGCACTACATTTTCCCCCACATTAAGTGAGGATGGACCTGTAGGGATCTTTCCTCTCCCACATTGAGTAGGGATGCAATCATAGTTACCACCGTCACCGACCTGTGCGCGCTCACCGCCGCGCTGCAGCCGGGGCTCGTCGCCAGCCACAACCACAACCACAACCAGCACCACAGTCAGTATATCACCCTTACAGTCACCTGGGCTCTGACAACAGCCACAATTCAACTGTTGCACTACATTTTCCCCCACATTAAGTGAGGATGGACCTGTAGGGATCTTTCCTCTCCCACATTGAGTAGGGATGCAATCATAGTTACCACCGTCACCGACCTGTGCGCGCTCACCGCCGCGCTGCAGCCGGGGCTCGTCGCCAGCCACAACCACAACCACAACCAGCACCACAGTCAGTATATCACCCTTACAGTCACCTGGGCTCTGACAACAGCCACAATTCAACTGTTGCACTACATTTTCCCCCACATTAAGTGAGGATGGACCTGTAGGGATCTTTCCTCTCCCACATTGAGTAGGGATGCAATCATAGTTACCACCGTCACCGACCTGTGCGCGCTCACCGCCGCGCTGCAGCCGGGGCTCGTCGCCAGCCACAACCACAACCAGCACCACAGTCAGTATATCACCCTTACAGTCACCTGGGCTCTGACAACAGCCACAATTCAACTGTTGCACTACATTTTCCCCCACATTAAGTGAGGATGGACCTGTAGGGATCTTTCCTCTCCCACATTGAGTAGGGATGCAATCATAGTTACCACCGTCACCGACCTGTGCGCGCTCACTGCGGCGCTGCAGCCGGGGCTCGTGGCCAGCCACAACCACAACCAGCACCACAGTCAGTATATCACCCTTACAGTCACCTGGGCTCTGACAACAGCCACAATTCAACTGTTGCACTACATTTTCCCCCACATTAAGTGAGGATGGACCTGTAGGGATCTTTCCTCTCCCACATTGAGTAGGGATGCAATCATAGTTACCACCGTCACCGACCTGTGCGCGCTCACTGCGGCGCTGCAGCCGGGGCTCGTGGCCAGCCACAACCACAACCAGCACCACAGTCAGTATATCACCCTTACAGTCACCTGGGCTCTGACAACAGCCACAATTCAACTGTTGCACTACATTTTCCCCCACATTAAGTGAGGATGGACCTGTAGGGATCTTTCCTCTCCCACATTGAGTAGGGATGCAATCATAGTTACCACCGTCACCGACCTGTGCGCGCTCACTGCGGCGCTGCAGCCGGGGCTCGTCGCCAGCCACAACCACAACCAGCACCACAGTCAGTATATCACCCTTACAGTCACCTGGGCTCTGACAACAGCCACAATTCAACTGTTGCACTACATTTTCCCCCACATTAAGTGAGGATGGACCTGTAGGGATCTTTCCTCTCCCACATTGAGTAGGGATGCAATCATAGTTACCACCGTCACCGACCTGTGCGCGCTCACTGCGGCGCTGCAGCCGGGGCTCGTCGCCAGCCACAACCACAAGCAGCACCATAGTCAGTATATCACCCTTACAGTCACCTGGGCTCTGACAACAGCCACAATTCAACTGTTGCACTACATTTTCCCCCACATTAAGTGAGGATGGACCTGTAGGGATCTTTCCTCTCCCACATTGAGTAGGGATGCAATCATAGTTACCACCGTCACCGACCTGTGCGCGCTCACTGCGGCGCTGCAGCCAGGGCTCGTCGCCAGCCACAACCACAACCAGCACCACAGTCAGTATATCACCCTTACAGTCACCTGGGCTCTGACAACAGCCACAATTCAACTGTTGCACTACATTTTCCCCCACATTAAGTGAGGATGGACCTGTAGGGATCTTTCCTCTCCCACATTGAGTAGGGATGCAATCATAGTTGCCACCGTCACCGACCTGTGCGCGCTCACCGCCGCGCTGCAGCCGGGGCTCGTGCCCAGCCACAACCACAACCAGCACCACAGTCAGTATATCACCCTTACAGTCACCTGGGCTCTGACAACAGCCACAATTCAACTGTTGCACTACATTTTCCCCCACATTAAGTGAGGATGGACCTGTAGGGATCTTTCCTCTCCCACATTGAGTAGGGATGCAATCATAGTTACCACCGTCACCGACCTGTGCGCGCTCACTGCGGCGCT
This sequence comes from Athrips mouffetella, assembly GCA_947532105.1. NCBI lineage: Eukaryota > Metazoa > Arthropoda > Insecta > Lepidoptera > Gelechiidae > Athrips > Athrips mouffetella. The sequence goes on along the minus strand of OX383972.1, from coordinate 23,258,758 downwards.
GCAGCCGGGGCTCGTCGCCAGCCACAACCACAACCAGCACCACAGTCAGTATATCACCCTTACAGTCACCTGGGCTCTGACAACAGCCACAATTCAACTGTTGCACTACATTTTCCCCCACATTAAGTGAGGATGGACCTGTAGGGATCTTTCCTCTCCCACATTGAGTAGGGATGCAATCATAGTTGCCACCGTCACCGACCTGTGCGCGCTCACCGCCGCGCTGCAGCCGGGGCTCGTCGCCAGCCACAACCACAACCAGCACCACAGTCAGTATATCACCCTTACAGTCACCTGGGCTCTGACAACAGCCACAATTCAACTGTTGCACTACATTTTCCCCCACATTAAGTGAGGATGGACCTGTAGGGATCTTTCCTCTCCCACATTGAGTAGGGATGCAATCATAGTTGCCACCGTCACCGACCTGTGCGCGCTCACCGCCGCGCTGCAGCCGGGGCTCGTGCCCAGCCACAACCACAACCAGCACCACAGTCAGTATATCACCCTTACAGTCACCTGGGCTCTGACAACAGCCACAATTCAACTGTTGCACTACATTTTCCCCCACATTAAGTGAGGATGGACCTGTAGGGATCTTTCCTCTCCCACATTGAGTAGGGATGCAATCATAGTTACCACCGTCACCGACCTGTGCGCGCTCACTGCGGCGCTGCAGCCGGGGCTCGTCGCCAGCCACAACCACAACCAGCACCACAGTCAGTATATCACCCTTACAGTCACCTGGGCTCTGACAACAGCCACAATTCAACTGTTGCACTACATTTTCCCCCACATTAAGTGAGGATGGACCTGTAGGGATCTTTCCTCTCCCACATTGAGTAGGGATGCAATCATAGTTGCCACCGTCACCGACCTGTGCGCGCTCACCGCCGCGCTGCAGCCGGGGCTCGTGCCCAGCCACAACCACAACCAGCACCACAGTCAGTATATCACCCTTACAGTCACCTGGGCTCTGACAACAGCCACAATTCAACTGTTGCACTACATTTTCCCCCACATTAAGTGAGGATGGACCTGTAGGGATCTTTCCTCTCCCACATTGAGTAGGGATGCAATCATAGTTACCACCGTCACCGACCTGTGCGCGCTCACTGCGGCGCTGCAGCCGGGGCTCGTCGCCAGCCACAACCACAACCAGCACCACAGTCAGTATATCACCCTTACAGTCACCTGGGCTCTGACAACAGCCACAATTCAACTGTTGCACTACATTTTCCCCCACATTAAGTGAGGATGGACCTGTAGGGATCTTTCCTCTCCCACATTGAGTAGGGATGCAATCATAGTTGCCACCGTCACCGACCTGTGCGCGCTCACCGCCGCGCTGCAGCCGGGGCTCGTCGCCAGCCACAACCACAACCACAACCAGCACCACAGTCAGTATATCACCCTTACAGTCACCTGGGCTCTGACAACAGCCACAATTCAACTGTTGCACTACATTTTCCCCCACATTAAGTGAGGATGGACCTGTAGGGATCTTTCCTCTCCCACATTGAGTAGGGATGCAATCATAGTTACCACCGTCACCGACCTGTGCGCGCTCACCGCCGCGCTGCAGCCGGGGCTCGTCGCCAGCCACAACCACAACCAGCACCACAGTCAGTGTAACACCCTTACAGCCATCTGGGTTCTGACAACGGCCACAATTCAACTGTTGCACTACATCCTTCCCCCACATTGAGTAAGGATGCATCATAGTCACCACCGTCCTGTGCGCGCTCACGGTGGCGTTACAGCCAGGGCTCGTGGCCAGCCACAACCACAGTCAGTATATCACCCTTACAGTCATCTGAGGTCTGAAGTTTCTCCCCCACATTGAGTAAGGATGCATCATAGTTACTACCGTCACCGACCTGTGCGCGCTTACTGCTACGTTACTGCCGGGGCCGGTGGCCACACACAGTCAGCAGAACAGTCAGCATACCGCTGCTACAGCCAGCCGGGCTGGCTCATACATCGGCCACAGCTCAACTGTTGCACCACATCCTCCCCCAAATTGACTAGGGATGCGTCATAGTCACCACCGTCATCGACCTGTGTGCCCTTACTGCCGCGCTGCAGCCGGGGCTAGTGGCCAGTTATAGCCAGCAGCACATTCAGTTTATGATTACAGCCACCCGGGTTCCAACAAAACTATTGCTAGACATAAACCTCCCCCACATTGAGTATCATAGTCATCACCGTCACCGACTTGTGTGCTCCTTGCAGCCGGAGCTCGATGCTCACCAACAGCAAAAGCTTCTTAGAGATAGATAGCTAGAGAAGATAGCAAAGCGATTTCTCCATTTTAGAACTAAAAATTACAAGCCAACCTGAACCCAGCGGTGCAAAAAGTGCTATTTAACAAAAGGTGAACCATACTTCCTCAGACAGAGTTTGCACAAAGCCATTCCACAGAATATTCCTCAGTGTCCACGTTTTTTTGCGCCGTCGTAAAGACGAGAACTTGTAAAGTTATTAATCTTTGAATGTTGTTTCAGATCAACCGATCCAAATTATCACGTCAAACCCCAACAATGTTGTTCACACGCAAGTTATAGCTACGGTATGCATTCAAATACAATAATAGTACACTTTTCACAAGAGATAATAATGTGTACGCTAATATTAACACTATCTTTAGATGGGTAGGTATCATGAAATTAAGTACGATTACTAATTCGTTACATTTATTTTTGTAAGCTCATTTTTATGTCGCATTATCCCATCGAAAAACAGAACCACATGTTGTTAGAAACACTTCTATGTCGATTGCTTTAATCACGTAGCAGTAGTATGTTTTCACTAACGTGCAGTTAAAAAACATACTAGGTAAGAAAAGTATAATTTTATTATTTAGTTTAGTAATTTAATGAGTTAGTTTAAGTACTATTGTACTGTGGATTTTTTGGCTGACAAATAAACATTTTATTTATTATTATGTTTTATTTTCAGAATCACCATATAGCAGCGCCGCGGCCTAAAATCCACTTCTGTGTGGACTGTGGTAAAGGATTCGCTGCGAAACATGGACTATTAGCACATCATAGAAGGTAAGCGTCCATTGCTACTATTTGCGCTAGTTTTCCTCTAAAATATAAATCTAACCCACTACACAACTAATAGAGTCGAGATTATAGTTGCGGCATGCCTGTAATTTTTCTGAGAACACAAATGTCCTCATTGAATTTCTTTTCCCATGACAGTTTCAACTTTATTTTTTCATAACGCAAGAATGTAAAAAACGAGGGCTTATATTCTCGGTCTACCCACTGAATCAACTTGCGCGTAATTTTACTTACTTTAAAACCTTTTTAGCTTACCTATGGAAACTGTTAAATTTCAACTTTCGAGGTCTTTGTCTTGACAGTCAGTCGATGTGGTTTTTTTAATTTAAAGACGTTTTTAATTTGCAGGCATCCAGACGGTAGTTGTACATTACGGACGCATGTTTGCGACCAGTGCGGGAAGGCGTTCTTCCAGAAGAATCATCTCATGCTGCATCAGCGGCAACATATGGACCTGCCGCCGAGAAATGTAAGTATCATACGTACATAAAAACACGTAAATTTAGTGCTTAGTAATTTAGTGGATAGTTGAAAAGATCTTCTGGTTTGCATTCGTATTAAATAGTACTTATTAATTCGCCTATTTGCCAATTAAGGCGTTACTCTTTTAGCACCACCCAGGGGACACGTGCAGGGTAGCGATGGGTAACTCCTGCGGACGCGAGCATAAAAAATAACAATAATTTAAAACTTTACTTACGATTCAGGAAAAATAAATCACTTTAAAAAGACACGCAAATTTTATCCAAAAAAGATTAATTGAACAGTTTTGTGTAAGGAAAGAATTTTTAAACCGTGTAAGATAATTTACAAGGTTTTAAGGAAATAAAAATTTTGCTCTTAAAAGATCGACTGAGCCCGCGGGCTGAGTGACGGTTCCGGTGAGTTCAGTTGACTACAAAAAAGTAACAGAAATTGGTCAACTGCGCCCGCGGGCTCAGTACGCTGCAGGATCAGTTGACCGTGTCAGACCTTAGGAACTGCTATCTACTACTGTTAGCTTCTGCGCCGACACGCTCAGTCTATTTCATTAACTTTCAAATCCACATTTCAGTCGCAAGTTCAACAACAACAACAGCAACAAGCGCAACAACAACAGCAGCAAGCGCAACAACAACAACAAGCACAACAACAAGCTCAACAACAGGCGCAACAACAAGCGCAGCAGGCCGCCGCTCAAGTGGCAGCTCAAGTGGCGGCTCAAGTGCAGCAGGTGCAAGTGCAGCAGGTGCAGCACGTCCACCAGAACACCCTGGAGCTGGAGGAGCATCAGCAGCCCACGCATATACAAGTCGTGAGTACTGCATTATACTGTCATTATACACTCGATATTGTTCGTTTTCCACTAACATGGATGTAACTAAAATTCACGCCTTCCCACAATACAATCCGTAAAAATAATAGTCCAAATAACTTGCGGCGAATTCTTAATTCGCAACCAGACGCGATCTTGGCTTTATAGACTTATATAGTTTTTTTTTAAGACTTATAGCTACCTACCTAACCGCAAGTTGGTTCCAAACACCGTCATTATATTAGGTCTTTACCTATGAAATTGCCGTTTTGTATGGCGAATTTTAGGTAAACTCAATTTTCAGTACTAACATTTTTGCATTTTTCTTAGGAATTATAAATCCAATTTTTCATATTTTTTCAAGTGTTATTGGAAAGACATTAAGCTAACAGAAGCTTAAATTTAATTTTCGAAAAATATTATCTGTAAAAAAATATAACAAATTTAATGATGAAATCGGACGACATTTAAGACGAACAATTTTCGAACCTTTAATTTTATATATCAAACTAAAAATAAAAACTTTATTTTATGCGTTAATTGATAACCTTGAAGTCAACTTTCAAATATAAGATAAATGAAAAAAATAGCATTAGAATTATAGGAATTATGATCTCATTCATTTGTAAGAAATTTTCGGCAATTTCATAGGTAAAGACCTATTATTAACCGTACACTCCAAACCTTCATTATCTATCTAAAATAAATATTTTTTATTCAGAGATCAAACAGCCCTTTTACATATTTGGTTTTGGCAAACTGCAGGACAGTATTTTGGCTGTATAATCTAAGCTATTCGGCAATCTGGAACCCATTTTAGCGACATATCTGCCAGTGTCATATTCTGGAATATGCTTCAGTTTTTAGAATGTTAACAGTAACTCGCCAGTGTCGAGTGAGAGTATTACACAATGCTCCCCCCGTAAAGCGATAGTGGACTTACGAAGGAAAATCTTCATTGGCTGCACACTCCATTGTCAATTTACTACATAATACACTATATTTATTATCCACAAAATTACTAAAATTTCAATCGAGCAGCTACACCCCCAAGCGGAGTTCTTTTTTTTGTCTATAGGCTTGGCTTATTCTTGGGTCATGATGGGTCGACGATAGGACTTGCCTAGAAGAAGCCTATTTACTCGCGACTTGATAAGATTCGGGCGCTTGCACAGTTTGCGGATTACGTGAACTGTAGCCTAAATTGTAGGCAGCAGGTGGTGGTGGTGGTCTACATTGATTTCTAAAAAGCTTTTGATATGTTGGACCACCACCAGCTGCTGTATGCTATGGAAGAATGTGGAATCAGAGGACCTACAAATAAGTGGCTGTAAGCGTACCTGTTCCACCGGACGCTGAGGACCGCTGTTTGCGGCGTTACAGGGCATAGTACTCGGGTAACATGTGGTGTGCCAACTGGCTCCGGTTTGGGCCCTGTCGGGTGTAATATGCATGTAAACAGTATGAGCAGCGTTGTTCAAAGATGCCGCATTTATATGTACGCGGGTGACACATGCCTGGTTTACTCGGGGAATGATATATATGAAATTGAGAAATGTATACAAGAAGACCTTGAAAACATTACCAAATGAGCCCATGATAATGGTATCATTATTAAGTACCTGGGCGACCGAGCTTCGCTCTATAATAGCCGCCTCAACTTTAGAATATCATCGGGTGAGCAAGCTATGCTACCCGCCAACAGATGGCGCTGTAGGTTTTTGTCTGAAAAGCAAATGCTTAAAAACTTGGGGAAAACGAATTTTTCTAGACATGAGACCCAGCTATATCGATTTTTTGTCCCCGAAAACCCCCGTGTGGTAAATTTCATCGAAATCGTTAGAGCCGTTTTCGAGAAACCGTTTACAAATATATATATTTATATATATACAAATATTGCTCGTTTAATAGTTGTACCTGGTCGACCGAGCTTCGCTCTATAATAGCTACCTCAACATTAAAATATCATAGGGTGAGCAAGCTAGGCTACTCGCCAACAGATGGCGCTTTAAGTTTCTGTCTAGAATACGGAATTACAAAATGCTCAAAAACACGGGAAAACGAATTTTCCCAGACAAGAGACCTAGCTTGATCGATTTTTTGGCCCCAAAAGCCCCCGTATGGTAAATTTCATCGAAATCGTTAGAGCAGCGGAAAAAACTATGCGGGAGATCAATCAGGTCGGATCGATACTTGTCTCTGTCGCTCCGTCCTGCTCTCACACTTCTGTCATCCTACTTCCTACTGAAGCTACATTATTTCGACTATAGTTATATGAATGTGTTTGCAGGTAACGAATAGGTCGGGGCAGGTGATCGGCAACCAGATAGTGGTGGGCACGGTGGGCGGGCGGCGCGCGCTGCTCGGCTCGCAGCTGCACATCGTGGGGCGCGACAAGACCGTCACCTCGCACTCGCTCACTGCCAAGCACGCGCGACACAGGTACGAGTACGAGTACCACACTGTTACTACACCGCGCACCGCCTTCGTGCCAGAGTATACAATGTGTCTGGTGTCCGACTGTAAAAACTTAAGAGGATATGTAAAAAGATAGTTATTTGACAGTGGGCGCAGTCTTTTCGCTTGAAAGAAAGGGATAAAGAGCGCAATCCGCAACGCATTACATTGTGACAGATATACTGTGCATGTTACCAAAACTAAATGACGTAAGCACCTGATATAAATATCGACTTTTTGTAAAAACTAAGTAATAAAATAAAATAGTTTAGGCATATGATAGCAACTACAAATACCTTTCTGTATTCTTAATTTCACTACTTAAAACACCGCAGATTCCACAAAAAGCGGAAATAATGGAAATTGAAGAGGCAACTTTGGATTTTGATTTTGTCGAGCCGATTTCCACTAATCGTGTTTTGTTCTTAGCTATATTATCACTTGAATGGTCAAGAAACACATGAAAATAACGGCAAGATACTGAGTAAATGAAAAGATATTTGTCTTGAAAATACTCAAAAAAATTACTTATCGTCTTAAACGGCGCTTCAAACTTTCGACCCTGTACGCGAATCTTCTTCGACCTCCCGGCCAGCAGTTTCACGGACTGCCGTCTGTCGCCGTGTCTCGCCGAGCTCGATCACGAGCACGCGATGAAGTTCCGCGTACAGGCCGTACAGGATCGAAACTTGTCGGCCCTATGCTACGAATAAATAAGTCAGGCAATGTAACTGCGCTCAAAACATAAAAAATACAAAAATACAAAATTATTTATTTAAAAGTCCAGAACTACAAAAATTGTTAAAACTATGATACCCACACTAGGCAAAGCCTGTTTTGCGGTTATCATATTAAAAGCATTTTACATTTGGACACATCTTGAAAAGAAACAATTAATTTATTGATGTAAGTTACATAGTACCTAATTGGAAATTAGGAAATAAAAAATTAGTAAATAATAAAATAAAAAGAAAATATAAAAACGAAAACAGTGTGTGTGTGTGATGTTTTTGTGTGTATGTGTGTGTGTTTGTATGCAAGCGTCATTATTTTAAGGGAATCAGCATATTTTCCGTCAGTTCATAGGAAATACTTAATAGTTGTTGTTTGACTTTAATTTTTACTTCAGTTACTGACATATGTCTCATGTCGAGAACTTTTAACATTTTATTGTAAATGAAGGGGAACATAACCCAACGAAAGTCGTGTATTAGAAATCGTGTCACCGCGTCAATTACTCAACTAATACTAGCTGAGATTGCAGCTCGCGCGCGAACTAATCCCTGCGCTCGTTCTAAATTTGAACCAATTGATTCGTATTTTACGTACGTCCTTTTGGTTTCACGTAGGGCCACTTTTTGTGTGGAATTTGTTCTAAGTTAAGAGTTCCTGACTTATTATTTATTCGTAGGTACTATGCCGTCAATATAAAACGTGAGTTTATCCGTCGAAGTATATAATTATTTGTAACACTCACAAAACATTTGTTCAGTTTCATAGTCTAAGTAAAAGGCAAATTTTGTGCTTACAATTTTTTTACACCCGCTATAACGGCCGTAGGAGGTGACAAAAGTCGTAAACGTATTGGAAATACTGGTTTCAACAATCCCAGTGTTTCCACCAATAGAAATATTGGGATAAACTGATGTGATTTATATGTTTTTAAAACGTCTCGTACCGTACGCAAATATAACGTGGGTGGAGCGCGATACAAACGCATCGAATGCGCGCGTTCATGCTCAGACGGTCAGAACGAAACTAAGCGTTAGATCAATCAATATTTTGGTATCAGTGATACTGGGCTCGCGCTTAGTTTCGTTTGTGACTCTGTCGATGCGTCCCATTACTAGGCGAAAGCCTACCTTACTATAGTTCGTCCGCGTTAAGAATGCAGTAAGTCATTAATGGAAATGGAAGGGTAAAGGTGTATTTACAAGGGAGTATAAAAGCAAAAAAATCATTTTTCCCCGTCTTTTAAGATAAGGTTGTTTCCTTTGTGTCTTTTAGGCAACACACAAAGGAAACAACCGCTTATTTCGATGGTTTGCTTTCAGTTAGACCTCATTGGTTACGGGGCTTGGCTACCAGCGGCGGAAAGCGATAACTTACTGCATTCTTAAGATGAACGAAATATAATCCTAAAATCCTGAAACACACTTACATAGTTCTTTCTGTATACCTGTATACTAACTAATGTTTGATGACAGTTTTGCCAACAGCAGCGACGTGAAGGAGATGGGCGGGCTTGTGTTATCATCGAGTCGCAGCGGCGGACTCATCAAGTACGAAATCATACCGCAAGCAAACTCGGCGGTCGTACAAGTGCAGCAAATGGATTGAACTTCTGCATCCCATATACCGCCGAAAACTGGGTATCATGATGTGTGAAACGGGGCGTGAAATCGGAAGTGTGTTTTCCTAAGCGACTTTGGATCTGTCCGGTAATTGGGTTAGTGACTGCCAGTGAGAAACTAAATCGTATTCCTTGCCTCTTAAAGTGCTAAAAGGGTGAGATCCGTCTGGTGATGGTTTGAACTGTCTTTGCAGTGATAGTAATATAGGCACTGAAGCTCTTGTGGCCTTGTTGCTATTGAAAATCTACCGTCGGATCTGAATAGAAACTTGGAACTGGATTATACCGCCAGTAGTTTAATCGTCTACAAGAAGAGAATCAGAATGATTAACCGCAATCCACATGTGTCGTGTAATAACAGTCCATAGGCTAAACAGGTCACCTCACCTCGCACGCTATAAATTTAACACTCGTGACGATTTCCAAAGATATTTTCATTTAAACCTGGCCCGAAATCAGATATCTGACGGCCAGTGATATCAGAACTATAGCGTTTACCATGCAAGGCAAATTAAGCCAAGGATCCCAGATCGTTAGAGGCAATTCGCTAAACTTGGCCCATAATAGAGATGGGTTATTTTCATCATTTTCACATCATTAAGTTATTATAAAAAAAATTCGAACACGAGGTTAATTTTTTTTTTAATATTTCTTTAATAATTTATTCGTTAAATATAAAAACTGTCACCTCTGTTAGTGACATAACAGCTTTTTTTTTTATTTTGTGATAGGCTTGGAATAAATTTCGGTAATTTACGGTATTTTACAAAAAAAAAAACATATAGTAACTGCGTTATTTGCGTTCGAAAAACATTGATATTTTTTATAATAAACTTAACCTATCTCTATTTTTAGGGCATGTTTCAAGGTTCGTTACTTTTGAGTTTCTGTTGCGAATTTGGCAGCTTGAAAACTATAAAGTAACTAATAATGGCGCCAACTAAAGCTGTACCGATTAAAGTTTTCCTAAAAGCGCTGCCGAAACCGATTGTCAAACCGATTTCAAAAACGAAGAAAATTAACTACGAAATCTTCAGCATATAGTTGTTCAAGCTTGTTGTTGTTCACACTTTGCTTACATTTTGTTAGAAAAGTGTGAACAACTCCTTACATTACTTTTATGTATTGCAAAACAATGCAGTTTGTATGAATGTTTTTATTTTGTAAATAGTATCAAACTGGGCCAAAATATTAAAGCGATTTTAATGTGTTAATTATGTTTTGTAAATAGTATCAAACTGGGCCAAAATATTAAAGCGATTTTAATGTGTTAATTATGTTTGTATTCAAATTTTGCCCATAGGTTGGAAGCTTTATTTTCATCGCCTTATTTTAATGTTCTTTATTTAGATTTTGGACTACTGAATAAATTCGATCGGCAATAATTATTGAGATCCAAATGTGTAGATAGTATGGGAGATATGTTCTAAAATTTAGAGCATATTTTGTGGTCTGAATGTGTGTAAAAAGACAATTAATTGCGTGTAATTGTAATTAGTCTAGAATAAGGATATAGTCCTAGAGCTAGCATTGTACATATCAAATGTTTTTTTTAAAAGCACTGAATTTTTGTAATTAGCTGTACAATGTAGCTACGCATTTAAGTTGATACCTATCGTTTTAACAGTTTTCGAATAGCATCACTTTTAAGTACATTTTTTTCTTATGTATGTAGAATTCTTGGTTTAGATCTGATATTATTACTTGGAATGTTACTTTGTCGGACACTTTAATTCACCTTGCTCTTCGTAAGAATTTTTGTCGCCAAAACTTGAAGTAAGGGTTGGTTGGAAGAAATCTCTTGCACAGATAAGCCCGCGTTTGTAAATGTCCTTTTGTATGTTATAATTCAACAGTGTTTTAAAATCTATTGATTTTAAATCACTTTTGAATTCGTCTTTACAGTACAGAGTTTCTCAGAACTTAAATGGGTAAAAAATTTTTATATAATGTTTGGCTGACCTATCGAAAAACGAGATAAATATTTCCACCTCACTAGCGAGGAAAACTTTGCTTTATCGGACAATCTGCGCTATTCGTTAACATTTTTTTTTTAAAGGAGTTTATGGCTTGGTTGCTAGGACCTTTAAGCCAAGTCTTTATTTAGGAAAGTTCGTTAACATTTTGCTCGTAGTGTTTTGTAGTGAGGTGAAAATTATGTGCATCACTCGACAGTAAAGTTATTTCGCGTTTCGTGCCTGGAAACCCGCGCTACGCTCAGGATTCTTCTAGCTCAGGAGTCCTAGAATCCTTCGCTTGCACGAGATACCAAGCACTCGCGCCAAATAACATTTTTACTGCTTGGCATAACTATTTCTCATTTTTAGACCTATGCCTGTGTGAGAAAGCTAAAATAATGTGACGTTTTTCGCCCCATGTTACTTTAGCAAAGTTGTCTTAGATTCATATTTTGAGTAACATACAAACAAAAATTTGGCTAGGGGGCAATAAAGAGTGTTAGGGACGGTATACCGAAAACTGGAAGGGCGTGCTCAGTCAACGAAACTGAACAACTTTCCATACAAAATATTCGATCATAGTGAGCAATTTGTGTTTTTTTTTATTTATTAAATATTTTACAACTAAGTTTTACAAACTAAATATATCGCCAACAGTTTGTTGGCAATCAAATGCACTCTTTTAAAAATAATTTTAATCATAAATAATCATGCAACTTACAACTAAGGTGTGGAGAGGTCATAATTTTTTTTCATTTCTCAAAAATGTTTCTTTAGGAAAGTTGTTCAGTTTCGTTGACTGAACACGCCTGTTCAGTTTTCGGTACACCGTCCCTTAAACCTTGTATATATGCGCGGCTAGTAAGCGACGATGACCGCAAAAAAATTATCGCATGAGTGTGCGGGGCAGGCGTGCGAATCGTCCATTGACTCTCGCGTATTGCCCATGCGCAGAAAATAACCGTCAGCATCGGAACTGTTTGCCCATAGTTGTAGAAAAGTGTCCTACAAAGGGGTAATTCGGATAACTTCTGGATTCGTTGTGTTATCTAGTCTGTGATAGGGAATGTGTCTCGAACTTGTTAGAAGAAAAGTTTTTAAGTAATTTTTGTTTAGAATTATATCTACAGATGTGTAGTACCTATCCTCAAATTCATTTAAACTGCCGTTCTAATTTCGGACTATGAGTAAAATTAAATGTTTTTCAATTTTTATATGAACACGGAAAGTCTAACAGCTAGTTGCAGTGTTTTTTAGAGTAAAGTTTAAAAAAAATACGTAAACTGGTGGTGAAAGTTACTGCGTGAATGTAGGCGAAAACATTTATTCAATCACTGTTTTTAGGGTTCCGATACCAAACTGGTAAAAAAAAGGAACCCTTATGGTGCCGCTCTGTCTGTCTGTCTGTCTGTCCGTCTGTCTGTCACACCTCTATATCTCAGCAACCACTTATGCTATCGACCTGAAATTTGGAATGGTTTTAGAATATAGTTGCCCAACTTCATTGCACATGAATTTTTTTTGAAAAAGTATGATTACTAATGTAAAGGGGGCCAAAATAGGGGGGGCCAAATTTCAAATTGTCGCTACTAGGTCGAGTGGGGTATCATAAGAAAGGGCTTTACTTGTACATTCTAAAATATATTTTTGTATTTTTTTAAGTTTCTTAGTTTTCAAGTTATGATGAAAAATGTCAAAAAAAATACCATTCCCCCCCCCTTATCTCCGAAGTTTGAGTAAGGAAAAATCTGAATTAATTACAGTTGACAGAAATGTATATAAACTTTACAGCAAAAATAAAACAATCTTTCTAAGTAGCACAGTTTTTCAGAAATCTGCAAAAAACCTTTACAAACAAAGGAGATGGATTTTTTCGGTCTTTTAATCAAATTCCGAAAAAATCTAACCACTATGTAGAAAAAAAACATAGACTGTAGACTTAAAACTGAGCCTACATGCCCAGTTGTGGGACTTAAACGCCCACCATTTAGGAGAAATAAATTTTTAAAAATTAGCTAATTAGTCCACTCAGAAAGTCTATAAAACGCATGTGCCACTATCTAACTCTTTCTAACGCCTAGTCATTAGAAAGAGTTACGTTAACTGCTAAGTAGGCGTTAGAAAGAGATAGATAGTGGCAGATGCGTTTTATAGACTTTTTGAGTGGACTAGTTAACTGATTTTTGAAAATTAATTCATCCTAAATGGTGGGTGCTTAAGTCCCACAACTGGGCATGTAGGCTCAGTTTTAAGTCTAGAATCTATGTTTTTTTTCTACATAGTGGTTAGGTTGCTTTGGAATATTTTTAAATAAAAGACCGAGCTCCATACATTTTCCACCCTGTCCTTTAGTTTTGCGGTCCTGAAAATGGACTTTATTGCTTCCAAAAATACTATAGGTATATCGGAACCCTCGGCGCGCGAGTCCGACTCGCACTTGACCGGTTTTTTTTTTGCCAATAAACACGAGTCAATAGATCATAGGATGTAAAAAAGATACCTGAAAACTAATACCGTGGATTCATACCATGAAACCAAATAATTTTCCCTGAGGAACTTAGGTCGAATTAAGATAAAAAGACTTCCTAAAGTATCTATTACACCTGTGGGTATGTCGATATGAAACCCATATTATGTATGTACAAGTTTATTTACAATAGGTATTAATTACACCATGCGTTCATATATACGAAAACGTATTTACATTTGTCTAACACGTAAAAAATAATTATTAAATTTCTGCAGACTTTGCGTTATGACCATCTGTCTTGTCTGACAGCTTGAAAAACAAACCAGCGCGCGACAGAGTTTGAACCAAGGAGTTCAGTCACGCGCCACATCACCCCCCCACGAAGAAAGAAAAACCGATAATGAAACAAAAGCAATATATATTTCAAGGAAATGGGTGGGGAGGAAAGAAAAAACAGGTCAGTCAGTCTGAAAACGGACCCTGCGACCAGAACGGGTCGTGTACTGAGAAGGAAGGTCAGAAGGAGGAACAAAAGAGGAGGAAGATGGAGTATTATCAACTGATGGAGAAGGTATAGAAGGGCCAGAAACAGGTGGAGCAGCATCTGTAAGAACAGGCGGAGAAAGGCCAGTTGGAGATGCTGGGTGTGATGGGATTCGCACCCGTGGCACAGGAAAGGCAGAATCACCATCCACGAAAGCTGGCTTTACCCTATCCAAGCTGACTCGGACATCCTTCGCTCCCATAGTAATAACGATATTTTTATCGTTACGAGATACGACCCTGTAAGGCCCAGAATAAGGCGGCTTCAACGATGGTCGTACTGTGTCGTCTCGTAAAAACACATGCGTTGCAGAAGGCAATGACTTCGAAACAAACGTCTTCTGAAGTCCATGATGCGATGCAGGAGCTGGACGAAGATCGGCCATAAAATGGCTCAACTGCGACGCAAAACTCGAGACGTCCTCGAACCTAATAGGAGTTGTATCAGGAACGATAAACTCGCCAGGCAGACACAAAGGCTCACCGTACACCAACTCAGCCGGAGAACATTGAAGGTCCTCCTTGAGTGCAGCACGCATGCCAAGAAGCACAACAGGCAATACCTTGTGCCAAGAATGTTGATGGCACATCAAGGCATCCTTCAGTTGGCGCAAGGGTGATAGCTTGTGGCCCGAACACGTTTGATTGAACACAGATCAAGGAGAGTTCGGAAGAGTGCCGATTCAAACTGGCGTCCTTGATCTGTAGTCACTAGAGAAGGTACCCCGAAACGGGATATCCATTCTCGATGGAAAGTTTCCGCGACCTCTTCCGCCGTGATACCTACCATAGGCCATGCTTCGGGCCAACGGGTAAACCGGTCAACAGCAGTAAGGCCATACCGAAAGCCGTTACTATGGGGAAGTGGTCCAATAATGTCCAAATGAACATGACGGAAACGTTTGGAAGGGGCGGGAATAACGCCAAAGGGAGTAGCGGTATGCCGAGTGACCTTACTCCGTTGGCACGCGATGCAATTCCGGGCCCATGTCCGGCAATCTTTTTGAATGCCAGGCCAAACAAAGCGCTCAGCCACCATGCGCGCAGAGGCCTGTGCACCAGGGTGACTGAGGTTGTGCAGCTTTTCGAAAAATGGTCGACGAAAAGAAGGCGTCAGATAAGGTCTGGCCTTTCCAGTAGATACGTCACAAAATAGTGACACATCAGTGCCAGGAACTGAAACCACTCTGAGCTTGAGAGATGAGTGCATGCACATCTTAATCAATTCCCTGTCTTTGGCTTGATCGGCAGCGAGAGCTGCATAATTCTCTACTAGGCGAATAGTCTCGACACGCGACAAAGTATCAGCAACGACATTTTCAGCACCCTTGACATGTTGATGTCAGTAGAGAACTGGCTGATGAATGCCAACTGGTTTAGCTGAACTGGCGGAACTTTCTCACGCTTTTGACTTAAAGCATAAACCAGTGGCTTATGGTCAGTGAATATTGTCACGTGTTCAACCTCAAGAATGTGCCGAAAATGTTGCACACTCTCATAGATCGCCAAGAGCTCACGATAGTACGCAGGCCAACCAGATTGCTTGCTATTCAGCTTTTTGCTGAAGAACGCTAACGGTTGCCACTCATTGTTAACCATCTGTTGGAAGCACGCACCGACATGCGTTGAGGACGCGTCAGTGAAAAGTCCAAGAGGCGCCTCAACAACAGGGTGCACCAAAACAGTAGCGCTAGCAAGATGCTGTTTGCACTTCTGGAAGGAGAGCTCGAGCTCTGGCGTCCAAGGAACGGGTTTGGCACCCTTTGCTTGAGCCAAAGTTAGGGCGTCAATCAATGGCGCCTGTAACTCGGCTGCATGGGGAAGAAAACGACGGTAAAAGTTTACCATGCCCAGAAAACGACGAAGTCCCTCGATGGTCTTGGGCAAGGGAAAATCCTGCAGGGCCTCGATTCGTTCAGGAGGTGGGCGCGTACCATCTTTGGAAATCCTGTACCCCAAGAAGGTTACTTCGTCAGTACAAAAAACGCACTTTGAAGTGTTGATGACGACACCAAAGTCAGAGTCGCTGAAAAACGGCACGAAGATAAACAGCGTGCTCTTGAGCGTCACGTGAATAAATTAGGATATGGTCAACGTAGGGATAGCAGAAATCTAAACCACGCACCACCTCGACAATAAACCGTTGGAACGTCTGGCGCGCATTCCTCAACCCGAAGGTAATGAACGGGAACTCGAAGAGACCAAACGGAGTTGTAATTGCCGTTTTCGGAATGTCAGACTCATGGACCGGAATCTGATGGTACGCCTTGACCAAATCGATCTTGCTAAAGACTGTACAACCAGCAAGGTTGTTCGCAAAATCCGCAATGTGGCGTACAGGATAGCGGTCAGGAACAGTTCTAGCGTTTAGAGCTCTATAGTCTCCACAAGGACGCCAGCCATTCTCTCCTTTCCGAGCCATATGCAGCGGAGACGACCACGGACTGTCAGAAGGTCTTGCTATCCCACTCCTCACCATATCCTCAAACTCCTTCTTAGCCGCCTGCAATTTCTGCGGAGCGAGGCGACGAGGACGACAAGAAACAGGAGGACCATCAGTCGTAACGATATGATGAACAGTGGAATGCTTGACAGTTCTAGGGAGTCCGGGCGGTCGTGTCATATCCGGGAAATCTTGCAATAACATGGCAATAGGTGAGTCTGAGGCAATGGTCCTCACACTGAGCTGGTTGGTGTGAGCGACATGAACGGGAGTAGACAATTTAGTAGAACCATCAACTAAGCGCTGGTCACGACAATCTGGCAGTAAATGGTAGTGAGCCAAAAAGTCGGAGCCAATGATCGGTGTACAAACGTCTGCGATTACAAAATCCCAGTTAAAATCCCTGCAAACCTAAATCGAGCCGGAGAGGTAAAGAACCATATGTGTTAATAGTGCTGCCGTTAGCTGCGCGCACATCAAATGTAGTGGCACTGTAATGACCTCTCAGCAGTCGGCGTGGGAAACAACATATATCCGACCCGGTGTCAATTAAAAACCGACGACCCGAGACGGAATCAGTCACAAACAAACGACGGCCAGGATTTGAGCAATCAGCTGCCGCCGTTACTGGTTGCTGCTCGCGTTTCCCTGGTTCGGAGACTTCCAGTTACAGGGAACGATACATGTCTCATGTCTGTCTTAGAACCAAAGCGGCGATGGTACCAACACAAGTTGCCGGAACGAGATCTCGACCGAGAACGCGAGTTGGTCCTAGAGCGCGAGCTTGATCGCGAACGGCTGCTGCTCATCGCATCTACCCTCTTAGTCAACTGCTCGATGCACTTAACAAGAGAGGCTATTTCCGGCGAAACACTAGTCGACGGCACACTACTCGTACTATGAACTGCCGAATACGATGACGGTAAAAACGGAGTATCAACTATCGCGTCTGTGATCTCCGCGACTTTATTGAGAGCCAAATCCTTCTGCGCCATGAGAATTCGTTGCACCTCGTGGGGCAAACGGCGCATCCACAGCTCGCGGAGGATGCTCTCGTCAGCTTTAGAACCTGCGAGTGAGCGCAAGTGGCGAAGGAAAACAGATGGCTTCCGATCGCCTAGTTGCTCCTCACTCAACAGCTGTCGGATTCTCTGCTCCTTCGAAGCAGAAAGGCGCAAAGTGAGATGCTCCTTAAGAAAGTCATACTTACCCGCAGTAGGTGGACTTGTGATGATGTCCTCCACCATGCCAGCAACACGGGTTTCGAGCATAGAGAGAACGTAACCAAACTTCGTCGCATCTTGAGTAATACCACCAACTTCAAACTGTGCCTCCGCCTGCCCAAACCAAAGGGCAGGTTTATCAACCCAAAATGCCGGTAATTTCGCGGATACAGCACTTACTAAAGGAGGAGGGGTAGGACGCAACGCTTCCATTTGTTCCTGTAAGGCTCTTATTTGTGCTTCTAGCTGCTCCATGTTAAATTGTGAAATAAATAATAATAACGCTCTATGCCTAGGTCCCAACTCTGCCGAAACGTTATAAAAAAAAATTACACTTAATAAAAAAATATTTACAAAACACCTTAATTACATGGACAGGGCTACCCTTAGTCTCCTTGGAGCTCCTATCTTTTTTGAGGGCTTAAGAGAGTGCATGCAGACCAAGACTCATACCCTGGAATCACTTGCGGGTCACTTAAAGCACCTTCCGGCGCATGTGTCACTGACTCTTCTAAGGAACTGCTTCGCGATGCCTAAGTTGACGTATGTCATCAGGACGGCTCCTACATGGAAGCTCCCAGAAGAAGTTCTCAACTTTGACAATGTTCTCAAGAAAACCCTGGAAGACACAATCAATGTGTGCCTAAGTGAGACGCAGTGGTGCCAGGCTAGCTTGCCGGTGCGCCACAGTGGATTGGGGGTGCGCCGTTTGCACGAGACAGGTCCTATTGCCTTTTTGGCCTCCGCGTACGGGGTCACTGAGCTCGTCACTCACATTCTACCCTCTAATGGTGGCAGGATCTGTGTCCCTTTTGCTTCGGAGGCCCTGAGCCTTTGGGCCATCCTCTGCCCCAACGATAGCCAGCCATCAAATCCAGAGAGGCAAAGAAACTGGGACAACATTGCCTGCCCACATCTATTTTCGTCCCTTCTGACCGAAAGTTCTAGCAGCGAATCGGCACGTCTGCTCGCGTCGACCAAGCCCGAATCAGGCGCCTGGCTCCATGTTTTACCATCCCCCCACATAGGTACGTTGCTGGACAACGATCCTCTCAGAGTGGCTGCAGCACTCCGCCTTGTGTGCGAACCGCATACCTGCATCTGCGGTACTACGGTTGACGCTAAAGGCCACCATGGCCTAAGCTGCACGCGAAGCGCCGGGCGGCCACCTCGCCACCATGCAGTCAATGAAATCATTAGGCGTGCGCTGGTCTCATCCGGAGTGCCATCGATCCTAGAGCCTCCAGGGTTGTAGCGTTCGGACGGCAAGCGGCCGGACTGTCTTACTTTGACTCCTTGGCTGAGAGGGCGGTGTCTCATTTGGGATGCCACGTGTGTCAGCACTTTTGCGGCCTGCCATATTGCTGGCACTCTGCAGATTGCTGGTGCAGCGGCAGAGGCAGCTGCTCGTGGCAAACACACCAAATACTCTGACTTGGAATCAACGTACGTCTTTGTGCCGTTTGCCGTTGAAACTGCTGGACCGTGGTGCTCGGAGGCGAAGAAGCTGGTCGGTGACATTGGTCGTCGGTTGCGAGAGAAGGGTGGCGACGCCCGCTCGGGTGCGTTCCTTGTCCAGCACATCTCCCTCGCCATACAGCGGGGCAACGCGGCCTGTATTATGGGTACATTTGGCCAGGGATCTCTGCGCGGGGGACTATTTGACAAGTTTTAAGTGTCCACGTGTGTGTGCGTTTCTTTTATTTTGTTTTGATAATTTAATGAATCTACGATAATTTTATGTAATGTAATGAAATCTAATGTTTTTGACATGTAAAATTCTATATTTTATAAATAAAAATCTTTGACAGATAAACACCCTGTATATAAAATATACACAAATCACCTTTATATACAAAAAATACACTGCACTATATACAAAATAAAAGTATGCGGGCGAGTGTTCTTTGCGGCGAATAGACACAGGCAGTGAGCACGGAGCTGAGATGTACGCGGACAGTCACCGTCCCTGTCACTTTCTCACGAAGACGTAGTCGTCACGTAGGCGTAGGAAAATACCTCGGCGGTGGCGTCTGCCTCACAGTCGAGGCAGGGACGAAATTTGTCGCGACGTAGTTGGGGTACCTCTCAGCGCGCGCCACTAGTAAGCACGCGTCATCAGGCAGCACGTCGCAGTGCTGGCGATGATGAGCAGATCACGCTCTAGCAGCTTCAGAGAGCTTCCCTTGTAGCGCTTACACGCCGAGGACGCGAGATAAAATACGTATTTACATTTGTCTAACACGTAAAAAATATATATATATTTTTTTCATTATTTGTGGCACTAGTGTTATCTTTGTGCCAATTTCAAGTAAAAGGTAGGGAATCTATAGAAGATTAAAGGAACGGAACGTTAAAGTTAGGTAGGGATCAGGAAAGTCTAGGATAGGAATTATAATTATTAAATTTCTGCAGACTTTGCGTTATGACCATCTGTCTTGTCTGACAGCTTAAAAAACAAACCAGCGCGCGACAGAGTTTGAACCAAGGAGTTCAGTCACGCGCCACACACCTTTCCTTAATCAGAGTCTAATTCGGCATACATTAATAACAATAGTCGTGGTGCGTACGGGCATCAGGTGCCGCCGTGCCAGTAAGCTGCTCAGTGGCCGCCATGCCAGTTCTATTTGCGCGTTGTTGATTTAGTAAACTTTATCGTGAAAGCGCTTGAAATGCCAAATTTCGGCGTGATTAGGTGTTAAAATCGAAGTACAAGTAAAAAAAGTAAATGATGGCGTAATCACAATAATTTTTTTGGAGTAACTTTTAGCTTTAGCGCATATGAACCAGTCAAAGACAAAAGTTATGACCAATGGCACTAAACGTAGGGTCGTGGTAGACGGGCAAGAGATACAATATGTCGACGAATATATCTATTTGGGTCAGTTAGTTTCCTTCCACAACAGGCAAGATAAAGAAATCAGTCGCCGAATAGAAAACGCGTGGAGGAGCTACTGGTCCATGAAGGATTTACTTAAAGGGACTCTCCCATTATCCTTGAAACGGAGACTCGTCGACATGTGCATCTTGCCCGTCCTAACCTACGGAGCCCAGACATGGTCACTGACTGAGGCACAGAAGTCCAGACTTGCGGTCTGCCAAAGGGCGATGGAGCGCAGCATACTAGGTGTAAAGAGGACCGACCGTATCCGGAACACAACACTGCGGTCCAAAACCCTTATCGCTGACGTCGGCAAAAAGGCTGCCACATTAAAGTGGGATTGGGCGGGTCACGTGTGTCGGATGCACCCGGATAGGTGGGCCAAACGCGCCACGGAATGGGTACCACATGATGGACGCCGAGGCAGAGGAAGGCCCAAGAAGCGGTGGAGAGATGATCTGGATGCTTTTAGAGACCAGTGGCCCATAGTCGCAATAAATAGGGAGGAATGGAAATGTATGGGGGAGGCCTTTGCCCAGCAGTGGGACAGTATAGGCTAGAAAAAAAAAACTTTTAGCTGTTTAAAATTGCGCCTTCAGATTTTCTTGGAACACAAAACCTCAACCGCGCAAAAATCGCGAGTTATCCGTGATTTTAATATCCAACAATGAATAGACGATTTTGACTTTGTCTTTGCAATAGCTTGACGATGCGCCTGTCAGCCAATCGTAGTCGTAGACTATACAGATCGTCTTCTTTGCCGTTTCTAGGAGCTTCCGTGCCGTTTCTAGTAGCGGGGCGCGGAGCGACGCGGGATTCTCTGCTCTGTGAAGGAAACAAAAAAAATTGGTGAATATTTTATTTTACTCACGCTCCATTATTCAAAATATAGTGCTTCCTAAAAGATTTGTTATTTGTCGGAATTTTAAAAAATTGGATGTAGTATGTTGATTCTTACATTGCCATCGACTTACTTGTAAATATTATAGTGGATATCTATAATTTTTATATTAAATGAAAATACATTATATAATCATTCTTTGTGTATTTTTGAATTACCGGTCAAACGGTTACCCAATTCCCAGGTAAAATTCATTCGAATCACTTAAGGCGATCCGTTTTCCATACTGAATTCAAATGACTTGCATTCTTGTGCGAGCCATATAAAAATAATGCTGTTGAAAAACGAGTGTATACTGCTATTTTTAGTTAAATTTTTCGCTGATTAATACAAGTGAATTTAGTACGGAAAACGGATCGCCTTAAGGGGGAAGAATAGTACATACTCGTCCATACAAAAAGGGCAAATGTTTTTCCACTCCTAAATATTTTCCGATCTCCATGATTTTTAGGGTTCCGATACCAAAATGGTAAAAAAAAGGAACCCTTATGGTGCCGCTCTGTCTGTCTGTCTGTCTGTCCGTCTGTCTGTCACACCTCTATATCTCAGCAACCACTTATGCTATCAACCTGAAATTTGGAATAGTTTTAGAATATAGTTGCCCAACTTAATTGCACAAGAAAAAATTTTGAAAAAAGTATGATTATTAATATAAAGGGGGCCAAAATAGGGGGGGCCAAATTTCAAATTGTCGCTACTAGGTCGAGTGGGGTATCATATGAAAGGGCTTTACTTGTACATTTTAAAATATATTTTTGTATTTTTTTAAATTTCTTAGTTTTAAAGTTATGATGAAAAATGTCAAGAAAAATACCATTCCCCCCCCCTTATCTCCGAAGTTTGAGTAAGGAAAAATCTGAATTAATTACAGTTGACAGAAGTTTATATAAACTTTACAGCAAAAATAAAACGATCTTTCTAAGTTGCACAGTTTTTCAGAAATCTGCAAAAAACCTTTACAAACAAATTTAGTTTTGCGGTCCTGAAAATGGACTTTATTGCTTCCAAAAATACTATAGGTATATCGGAACCCTCGGCGCGCGAGTCCGACTCGCAGTTGACCGGTTTTAAGTATGTTATTGACACAATACGAGTAAAAGACTAGATTTTTAGGTTTTACTTTTTTCAAAATTTGCAATAGATTCGATCTTGTAGGCACCTGAAATAACGAAATTTTTGTGTTTGTCTAATTAGGCCTTTTTTATAACTATGTAATTTTTTAAAATAGCGAAACCTATAAACCTAGAATATACAGGGTGTTAATTTGATTGCGTGCCATAGCTTAGGGGGTGGTTCAGTAACGATAAAGGAACTAAAAAAAAACCGGCCAAGTGCGAGTCGGACTCGCGCACTGAGGGTTCCGTACCACCACATAAACATAATTGTATTAGTTGAAATTTCAGTAAGTTAATGTGCTAGATTTTTTGAGTCCGACACGCGCTTGACAAAATTTTATTATGTTGTTATTTTATAGCCTATGCACTATAAACATACAAATTTTCAAGTTTGTAAGTGTTCCCGTTTTTAAATAGAACTAAAACAAAAATCGCCTCAACGACCATCCAACTTGACCCCTCTCTAATATGAATGTTCTTGAAGCGGGAGCTCACCACAATTGGTTACCATTAGTTGTAAGAAAAGTTGTAATATTTAATGATTTCAGACTTTTCCCATTATTTGTACTGTGAGACCTAGTTTCTTGCCAAATTTCATAATTTTAGGTCAACGGGAAGTACCCTGTAGGTTTTGCATTTTTGAATAAATGTATGGAGATGAGGACATCCATATCTTTTGATTGCGCTGTTTTAAAAAATTGATATTTTCAGATCTTGTGTGGTTCATGGATCCTAATATGTGGTATTAATTTCAACCTGATAACCTTACCCGTTCGTGAGATAAAGGGTCTTGACAGACAGACGGACAAAAAAGTGATCCTATAAGGGTTCCGTTTTTTTCTTTTGAGGTACGGAACCCTAAAAAATCCTACTTAATTTTTTTTTAACTCCATTGAAACTAAACTAACGTGGAGGGCAATGATCCGGAGCACCGCGCTATCAAAAACGCGCGTAAGAGTTTCAGTTATGTATGTGCCTACCTTACTGATTCCCGCGCACTGGCTCGGTGATAGCGCGTAGCTCCGCGTTAGTTAAGTTTCAATGGAGTTTTAGTTTTTTTTTTCAGTAGGATTTTTTAAAATATTTTTTTGTGTTCCTTTATCGTAACTGAAGCACTCCTTAAGCTATGGCACGCAATCAAATTAACACCCTGTATATATGCTGAAACGATCGACATCAAAATCAAAGTGGTTTGTTATGATTTAGTTAGTGGAAACCGTTTTCTCCCGAAATGGAAATTTCATCAAAAAAGTACCTGTTGTCGGGTAGATTTAGAGAAAGAAAATACGCATTACAAATTGCTATTACTTAGGTATAATTGACCATGGAATATGAAAGATCCAATCACTTGAAAGATTTACGATGTACAAGCGGTAGCTATCTGAAATAAATCGGTGAAACTCATCATGTTAGCTATAAACAGGGTAGCGCGTGGGAAATGGGATCGAGAGAACGATCGGCCTCAAGGGAACGTGGAGGGAAGCATTTTATTGAGAGCTGGGAATTGGACACCGGAAGGAATCACACTTGTGTTGGAATTTACAGCTTGATAATGAATATCTGATCGACTTTCAGACCAATAACTATACTACGTGGAGCCGGTATAATGGGTCGACGGGACAATGGGTAAACAGCGACAAAATCGACTTAAAAAAAAATTATGCTCACCATAATGATACAAAATTGTTCACTTTGATTGATCGAACAGTTTGTATGGAGAAACCAAATTTTCTTTTTCATTTCATAAAAATGTTTCTTTGAGAAAGTTGGTCAGTTTCGTTGAATGAGCTGGTGTTCATTCAGTTTTCGGTACACTGTCCCTTACACCTTGTATATTGGTGTTTCTTGGTAAAATATAAGAGCTATGTAATAATATGCATTATCACCGAATTTCAAGTTATTAGGTCAATGGAAAGTTAAAAAATACTTCGGAACAAAATTTTGTAAAAAAAGAATGAAAAAGAAATGATGACCTTGGTGGCTTTTAGTTTATTTGTTTTCCAAAAAACACACTGTTTATCTACTCAACAAGCTCTTAAACGACACCCCACTTGATAGGGTAGGTCAATTTTTTTTCGTACCCCCTTTAGAAAATTCTTGGTTATT
Source organism: Athrips mouffetella (assembly GCA_947532105.1). NCBI lineage: Eukaryota > Metazoa > Arthropoda > Insecta > Lepidoptera > Gelechiidae > Athrips > Athrips mouffetella. The sequence continues at coordinate 23,233,940 of OX383972.1, read as the reverse complement.
GTTTAGAAAACTATAACATGGTCCATAAATACTTACTGCTCAGTCTCAGCAACTTCTCAGAATAAAGATCTCCTAAGCGAGGTTCAAACTTCTTGGTACGGACACGCGAGTGACAGCAATGCAGCTCCGTTTTTGGACCCTATACCCTAGGGCTTATTACTTATTTGAAGTCCTAGGATCCTAAAAACATAGTTTCATGGTTTTAATACAATTTCACATCTTTCAGGGACTCGATGCTTAATTATCCACTAGGAGATAAAATTTCATTCAACTTACTGATTTTTAGGGTTTCGATCAGCAACCACTCATGCTATCGACTTGATATTTGGAATAGTTTTAGAATATTTTTACATTTTGCTTTATATCAGCATAGGGAAGAGCGCAGTCTCCTAATACAGGCATTGCAATGCTTAACTGGAGACTCCAGTCATTTGTTAAAATGTGCAACTTTTTAAGAAATAAAGATTTTTATTTATTATTATTTATATAATATTGTTGCCCAACTTAATTGCACATAAAATAATTAAAAAGAAGTTATGATTATTAATGTAAACAAATTTCAAATTGACGTAACTAGGTCGAGTGGGGTATCATATGAAAGGGCTTTATCTTTTTACGTATCTTAGTTTTCAAGTTATGATGAAAAATGTCAAAAAAAATACCATTCCTTATCTCCGAAGTTTGTGAAAGGAAAAATCTAAATTAATTACAGTTGACAGAAGTTTATTTATGTAAACATTACAGCTAAAATAAAACGATCTTTCTAAGTTGCACCGTTTTTTAGAAATCTGCGAAAAACCTTTACTAACGAATTCAGTTTTGCAGTCCTAAAAATGGACTTTATTGCTTCCAAAAGTATATCGGAACCCTCGGCGCGCGAGTCGAACTCGCACTTGACCGGTTTTTTGTTTTTAAAAGTGACGATTCAATGAATAAAAGGTTTAAAAAAGTACGATGATTCTTCTAAAAGTGATTCTACATCTCTAATAGACTATAAAATAAATGAATAGAGTTCATTTAAGGGCTCCCGGACACGACCGAGAATCGGTGGGCGATTATCGGCCAGGACAAGGACGGAAGATTCAGGTGATAACACGTCAGAGCGGGATGCCGACAAAAAATCGGTCACCGATTCTCGGTCGTGTGCGGGATCCCTAACCCTCCAGGCCATAGCTCCAGGCGCTTTCACTTCTTCTTGAGCTAAAATAACTTTTTAAGATAAATATTTTTTATAACTACAATCTATCAGTGATGCACTTAGAATCAATCACTGCTTAAAAGGATCATGGTACTTTTTTTTCACCTGTTTAAAGTAGTGTTTGATTGCTAATTTCCATGTATTATTATAATTTACCTTTTACAGGTTGTCAGGATAAATTAGAATTTTGAAAGTGTCAAAAGTAATACTTTATTACCGGTGATGTCGTTATAGCTTTTTTATACTTATCTACTTACGTTGTTTTTGAAATGAAACTTGAAGCTTGTTGGATCTTAAAAAAAAAAAAAACCGGTCAAGTGCGAGTCGGACTCGCGTGCCGAGGGTTCCGATATACTTTTTGTATTGTTGTAAGCAAAAAAGTCAATTTTTAGGATCGCAAAACAAAATTTGTTTGTAAAGGTTATTTGCAGATTTCTAAAAAACTGTGCAACTAAAAAAAATCGTTTTATTTTTGCTGTAATGTTTACATAAACTTCTGTCAACTTTATTTAATTCAGATTTTTACTTAAAGAAATGGGGAAATGGTATTTTTTGACATTTTTCATCATAACTTGAAAACTAAGAGACGTAAAAAAATACAAAAATATATTTTAGAATGTACAAGTAAAGCCCTTTCATATGATACTCCACTCGACCTAGTAGCGACAATTTGAAATTTGGCCCCCCCTATTTTGGCCCCCTTAATAATCATTTTTTTCAAAATTCTTTCATGTGCAATTAAGTTGGGCAACTATATTCTAAAACTATTCCAAATTTCAGGTCGATAGCACGAGTGTGACAGACAGACAGACAAAGTCGCACCATAAGGGTTCCTTTTTTACCATTTTGGTATCAGAACCCTAAAAAGGTAAAATCCCCTTTTATTCCAACCATTTATTTTTTAGCTTCTATTCTCTTTTTAGAAGGAGTACAAAACGGAATTGCATTGTACCATAATTTTACAAGATTAGTCTTTCACCAGTCTGCGCTTGAAGCAATTTCAGATTATGTCTGTCAGCCGCTGAGCGTTAGGACGTAAAGCTGCTTTACGCTTGATTAAAATGGCCGACGCGAATGGAAATGTTTCTGCGTAATATTTTTTATAGCAACGAGATGAGATGGAGTGAAAAAACCGGCCAAGTGCAAGTCGGACTCGCGCACCGAAAGTTCTGTACCATTAAGGTAAAAAAATACCGTCTTTGTTATGGACGCGCAGTCTCGCAGAAGTGTGTTGAATGCGCACGAGGCCGACATGCACCTGACTAGTTTTTTTTATTTTTTGTTATTCTATAGGTTACGCACTGTAAACATACCAATTTTCATGCTTGTAAGTGTTCCCGTTTTTACGATAGAGGTAAAACAAAAATTGAGCAAAAACTGCCTAAAAATACGTTTTTAGTAGGGAAGCCCCCTTCATTATTTTTTTTATTATTTTATGTTCTAGCGGCAACAGAAATACATAACTTGTGAATATTTACGATTTTCTATATCTTATATTATCTACGATTTATGAGATATAGCCCGCTGTCTGACAGACATACATCGGCTCCATCTCTCAAAAAAAAAAAAATCTCTTGCCATTTTTAAGTCTAAGTTGCGTCATCATCTCCTTAATAAAATCGTTTAATATTCCTATTACTGACATAAAATATTTATTTGTTTTTGTTATATATGTAAGTATATATTTAAATTTATTTATTTATATACTAAAAAGCTAGAATTCTGGAGGGAGCTCCCTGTCCTGTAGTGGACGTTCATGGGATGTTATGATGATGATGATGATGATATACTTATTTATTTATTCATTAATATTTATTTAGTTTTTATTATATATTCATTTATACTTATTTGAAATGTTTCTTTGATTATTTACTTGTTAATTTATGTACTTATTCTATTTTTATAACTTTATAATTTATCTTTGTTTTTTTTTTCAATACACGCAGTGCTCCTACTGTATATCTATCCTATCTTCAAAGGTTGCCTTTAAAAGATCGCTTGCAGCGATAAGGCCGCCTTTGCCCACATTAGTTTTAAGTTCTCTTTCCTGTACAATTTTATTTATTATTATGTGTGCAATAAAGAATCAATCTATCTATCTATCTATCGGTCCGGTATTTGCACCTCTTGGGTACGGAACCCTATAAATGTACACGATGCGATGTGAAGCAAGTCATTTTAATTAGGTACGGTATTTCTGTGTGTACACGGTCGCACATCAGTAGAAACACTTTTGGACCTTATGGCGTGGTAATAGAGTTGAAAAAGTTTCTACCGACAAGCGGTTCACCGTACCTATAATCCATTCCACGAAAGAACGCGACATTTTCTAAACAAAGATTTTGCAGATAAAGAGAGGTTTCTCTACTATTATCTGATTTCTCAGGTTGGTAACAACAATACACAGCTGAAGAATGGAATTATCTGCGTTCCCGAGTTCATATAACCCGAATCTATTCAGTCGTGAATGAATAGGCTTTTAATGGGCAAGATCGTCCCATCGTCGACTTCATCCTTGTTTTCAAGGCTAGATCGAGGTCAAGAGTAAGCCCTTAGCCCATTCACAACAAACAGAAATAATAAAGTAAGTAATATAACATACAAAATAATCATAACATACATTAATCTATTTTTTCTGACTTTGTATTTAAAATCATTCGGTAATATGCAAATGCCTGCGTAAAGAGACGACTAAGGGCTTATAAACCGGAAGATGTCCATCAGGTCAGGACAGCAATGACGATAAAAAAAAATCTTTCTGTGTATTTTACCATCTTACATACTGCCACAGATTAAATAATAGTGTTTATATGTTAGTATACTGCGGTCACCAACAAAAGCGGTCGCCAGCTGCAACGCTTACACGCTTGGTGACTATGGTAAATCCCCTCCAAAGTACCGCGCGCTTTTGATGGAGTAAAAGAGGGAGCTCCCTGTCCTGCAGTGGACTTTTCATGGGATGTTATGGTATAAATTCCAATATGTCAACCTTGTTGTGCTCTTGACCACTAGTCATTTAATTTTCAAGAGCCAAGCCAAGCTGGCGGGAGCTCCCTGTCCTTAAGTGGACGTATTATGGGATGTTATGATGATGACGATGATGCTAGTGTGCAGATTTTCTGCCTGCGTCTGTGTTCCCGAGTTCATAACCCGAATGTATTCAAGTCGAGAGTGAATAGGCTTGTTCTGGGTAAGCTCGTTCCATCGTCGACCTCATCTGTGTCTTCAAGACTAGATCGAGGTCAAGAGTAAGCCCATTTTCAAAAGATCACAGATGTAGCTGCATCCATTTCTATCTCCGTCTTCTTTATGGCGAGTTTTATTCTTGTCACATTATGAATTTTTATATTGTTTATTTTACCTTTTCTCTGTAAAGAACCTGGAATTTTCAAAAAACATAATTGGATCGTGTTAAACAGAAAACAGCCATATGAAAAAAACCGCTTTTGAGTTTCAGACACTTTTTTGCCAATTTGTATTTTTTTACTAATTATCAATTTTTAACAATAATGCGGTATTATAACTAATTTGCAAAAGTCAGCCAGCTGGTTGGTCGCTTTCTACAGAATATTTTTATGCGATACTTATGAGATGGCGTTCTTAACCATACCATGAGTGCTTTTTACGAAATATTTTTTTAATTTTGTCTGCCTTATGCATTTCATATCTCTGTAAGGAATAAGGATATTAACATGGCTGTCTTCGGAAAAAAATCGCAGAGTTTGTAAAAGTTAGCTGAGTTTGAAACTTCATTTCTTCGAATTTACGACTTGGCTGTTTTCTGCTTAACGCGATCCAATTTTTGTTCCGATTATTCGTCACATCACAACGTTCCTCCAACGTTTTCGTTAAAAGCACCGGTGATTTGATTAACGACATCACCGCGATATCACGAACAACCTCGCTTCACGAGCCCCAGAGGTGTCGTTTTGCAAATCATCCAAATCTGTGGACTGAACGAGAAAAAGTTTAATAGGTACAGCCGTCCGCATCTCACTAAGCGCGTCTTTGGTTTCGGGCGATTGTAGCGTAGCGCTAGTTTAACTTATACTGATTTGTTACTAATTACTTGCTGCCGTGTGTACCTACACTAGTTTTAGAAAACGTGTGTAATAACAGAGATAAAAGGTAAAGTCTGAAGACTTACATTTAGGCAAACAGATTTTTTTAAAATCTTGGTTTTGATTTAGGTCTTACACTTACTACAGTTGTACGGTCATGAGCAGGTAAAGGTTGATAATCGCAGCGCAGCGCGACTTAAGTTTCTATGGCTGTTGGAGTGAACGGTACTAACTCCTATGTGTCAAGCTTGACGTGCTCTTGACTGCACGAAGATTATCTTCGGAAGAAAGTTGTTAGCACATCAATAAAACAAAGTTTAAAGTCAAGAAAAGTATTGTGCTCTGGCGGTAAATGCCTTGATTGACGGGAGTATGGTGTAATCAACGTCGATGGTAGGTTTTTAAACGGGGCCTTTTCCCGTGCCTTTTCCATTCTCGGAGGAACTAGGTACTAGATATTTTGTAAGATTTAAACTTGGAGGAACATAGAGATTCAAACCATATTCAAATCGGTAAATTAATAAAAAAAGGAGGATCTATACATTTCTATCCGATCGTCCGATTTATGGGATGAAATCTGATAAGTATGTGTGGTGCAATCAGAAAACCCGATATCTAACATCCGATGGATGACATTCATCGATCGATTCGATTTCATCTGATAATCGGCGATCGGAAAGGAAAGTGTGGATCCTCATTTTTTCAGCTGTTTCATTCATTTTCAATACCTTTCTCTTGTATAGTTGGCCTTTTGGATTATGAGTAGACCACCTGGTTCATTAATTACATACAAATAACGTAGCTACATTTATAATTACAAACTGTGATAGTGCTGCTGTTTGACGCGCAATGTACCTACTCTTCACCAATTCACTTCAGCAAGCGCGCCTTATAGGTGCTCTTCCTCCACCAAAGCTGGATTGCCGCATTTTCCTAGCTTAAGCCACGATCACGCCTAGCTGAATTCAAATACTAATTCGGCATACATTGCTGGGAGGCTTGGTTATGTTAATTGCAATATCCTTACTTCAACGAGCAATGTATGCCGAATTAGTCTGAAATTAGATAGGTGTAATCGTGTCTTTAGAATAGAACAATACCACACCCCTGACATTACATACAACAAACGCGAAATTGAAATTGGAAGGTCGCGTAGGCCTCTACAGTACAAAAGACCCTCAGAAGCGCCACGAGAATCTCGCAGGTGGGTGCGAGCGGGGGTGTGAGGTAGATTGCAAGGGGGGCGGAGAGTGTCCGTTCTGTATAATAGTACTATTACTTTATTCTATGACGATACTCTCGGATACATTTTTTCTAGCTCACAGGCTAGCTGCCTAGTACAACACTAGTGGAAAGCCACCCTTATGATGCCGCATGTGACCAAATGACCATCAATCTCTTTCAGGAGTAAAAGGATTCAGGGTGAGTGAGACCACTCGTCATACCCGTGTGGTGTCAAGTGACATACCCTCATCCGAACTTTAAGTGGGGGTTCTTTGTACATAGTTTAGTCCACTCTCCTACCTGTCCTTAACTATTAAAAGCAATTCAAGGGTTATTGAAAACTCCTCGTCGTTTTGGAGGATAAAGTAATTCGGATTTACGGTTTAGCCGAAAAAATCGATGAACACGGAAAATACGAATGTTCCCGAAATTGGGACATTGTGAATTTCCTTAGATTATGAATAACGGCAGCTTACTGAATTTCATAAAAATATATTTCGCGTTAGTCAACAATTAATACAACGTGTAACGGAAAAGTGTGATAAAACTGAAGGGTGTGAATCTGCTCATGAAACTGAACAACTTTTTAAGGAATACCAAATTTGACCTCCCATACAAAATGCGCTATCAGCTGATGCAGTTTCTTTGGGAGGTCAAAAATTGATTTCCTTATTTCGACCTATGTTGCTTGGGAAAATTGTTCAGTTTCATGGGCAGATTCATACACTTAATTATTATCACACCATTCCTTTACACGCTGTATTTGGATAGGATGTAGGCACAGTCAAGAGCAGATCAAGATTGACACTTGCAGTACGACTCTAGGTCCAAAGGTGATTGAAATACGAACGGTACGTCGGTAGAAACTTTTTCAACTCTATTACCACGCCATAAGGGCCAAAAGTGTTTCTACTGATGTGCGGTCGTGTGTACAAAGCCCAATGTGTCAAGCTTGACGTGCTATTGACTGTACGTGCAACGAGGCAGCACACTAATTCTTCCATCGGGCCCAGGTGTAAGAGGTTCTGACTGATTGTAAGATTACAAAACCGTAGTCGATGAATCGTTGAGTAAACAGATGACGTGTAATTCCAAATACCTACTTTTGGAAATGAAAATAAAAAATATTTAGTTTTCCATACAAATTTAACGGATCAGATTTTCATTTTGTATGAAGATTAGATTTTTTTATTTTAATTTCCAAAATTTGTAGAACAAAAGTTGTTCAGTTACAAAGGTGGAACGTCGGTGGAAACTACCACCACCTGAGAGATTTTGCGTATTTAGAATTACTAGTTGTATACGGCCGTGCTGTGAAACAAGCTTTTCACTCATGCTTTTAAGTCCCTTTGTTAAATTCCTGTTGGATCACAAAAATAAATACTATGGATATTAAAGAGTACTATTGCAGTCTGTTACGCCTGATCACTTAATTTTTTTTTGCTTGAATCCTGCAGGTTTTTCGAGCCACGCCACTTTCGCCTAATATCATGAAAGCGATGCCGATAATGCAATCAGTTGCAATCTGCACTTCGTAGCTTAATGACGTAGGTATCTTCTCAATTTTGAAAATTTTATCTGTGATTTTACGGATAAATGAATGTCAACTGGACGGGGCTCGAGTGCACTAATATCTTCGTGAGTGGTCTTTACCTATGAAATTGCCGTTTTGTATCGCGAATTTTAGGTACGGTCACAGATTAAGTAATAGTGTACGGTCAACCGCTTGTCGGTAGAAACTTTTTCAACTCTATTACCACGCCATAAGGTCCAAAAGTGTTCCTACTGATGTGCGGCCGTGTGTACCTAAACTCAATTTTCAGTACTAACATTTTTGCATTTTTCTTAGGAATTATAAATCCAATATTTTTTTTAAGCATTATTGGGAAGACATTAAGCTAACACAAGCTTAAATTTAATTTTCGAAAAATATTATCTGTAAAAAAATATAACAAATCTATTAATTTTTTATATCAAACTAAAAATAAAAACTTAATTTTATGCGTAAATTGATAACTTAAAGTCAACTTTCAAATATAAGACAAATGAAAAAAATTGCATTAGAATTATAGGAATTATGATCTTATTAATCTGAAAGAAAATTTAGGCGATTTCATTGGTAAAGACCTATTATCTCGAGTGCAAGAAAAATAGAGGTCAGGCGCTGGTAACAATGATAGTACCTACCTACAAAGAGCATTGAATTTCGAAGCAATCCATGCCGATCATGACATGAAACCCAATCGTGACAGCTAGAGCTACGCAGCAAGCTTAGAATCTGTACCACAACCTACACTTGATTGTAAAAGTAAATGATTAAATCAATCTGTAAATACTTTCTTGTGAAAGACCTAATAGGATTAAGTAACTTAATTAAAGACCACTAAGAGAAAAGTACCTAAGTGTTTTAATGGTTTTCGGATCTTTCCCGCTCCAACGAATCTTGGTTTAATTAATGTCTTAGTTAACCTACCTAATTGATTTCAAAGAAAAGTTCTTGGTTGTGGCGTTGTGGCCTTGCGTTGTGGTAAGATTTTAGGTTAGAAAGTATTTTCTAATTGTTAAAACTACCTACGTTGTGTTTGGATGTTTTTGGTTTTCTTTGGTTATTTTTGTTTAAAATTATTTGCTGAAGCGAAGCAAAAGCGGATTTCTTGGTGTTTGCCGCGAAGAGCGCCAGATCGAGACAAAACAATAGGTACAGCTTTGTAAAGATTGTGTGGCTGTCACACACGGAGTAAGAAAGTCACAAGACATACCTATAGGGTGACTTTTAATTAGTTCTTGATAACAAAAGGTATGCATGTACTCGTGATACTGAACAACTTTTCCCAAGGAACATAGGTCGAAATACGAAAAACCAAATTTGACCTCCCATACAAAATGAGCTATCAGCTGATGCAGTTTCTATGGGAGGTCAAAACTTGATTTTCGTATTTCGACCTATGTTCCTTGGGGAAAGTTGTTCAGTATCATGAGTACATTCATACCTTTTTCTATCAAGAACTAATTAAAAGTCACCCTATACAAGGTGTAACAGAAAGGGTATATCAACCCTGAAGGATGTGAATCTGCCCATGAAACTGAACAACTTTCCCTAAGCAACATAGGTCGAAATACGAAAAATTTTTTTTGACCTTCCATAGAAACTGAATCAACTGATTAGACATTTTGTATGGGAGGTAAAAATTTTTTTTTCATATTTCGACCTATGTTTCTAAGGGAAAGTTGTTCAGTTTCATACCTTCAGGGTTGATATACCCTTTCTATTACACCTTGTATTGTAGTATGAGCAATCTTACCTTTTCCGGTAGGTACCTATATATGGCAGGCAAATCGTTTAATTCGCCGTTTACAAACGGCGGGCAAACTAGGCTGTAAACGGTTTGCAAATTGTTAGGTTCGTTAGCCATCCAACCTTACGGATCCCTGCTCGGTATCGGTTAGGTTGGGTTAAGTTATCTTTCGACCACAACAAACGAATTACGCGCCGTTTTGTGAAATGCCGCGGCATTATGTAAAAAGACCAATAAAAAATTACTCAGCGTTTTGTAAAATGCCAAGGCATAATGTAAAACGACGAATTATACAATTTACCTGTGACCTAAACATACATCTATACATATTATAATAAAATCGTAAACTCGGCTACATTAAAAATATTTGCAAAAATATAACTTTAGGGGACACTTTAACAGTAATAGAACTTTTGTCTGTTTGTCCGTTATCTATAGGGTGACTTTTAATTAGTTCTTGATAGCAAAAGATATGCATGTAATCATGATACTGAACAACTTTTCCCAAGGAACATAGGTCGAAATACGAAAAACCAAATTTGACCTCCCATACAAAATGCGCTATCAGCTGATGCAGTTTCTATGGGAGGTCAAAACTTGATTTTCGTATTTCGACCTATGTTCCTTTGGGAAAGTTGTTCAGTATCATGAGTACATTCATACCTTTTTCTATCAAGAACTAAATAAAGTCACCCTGTATATTTTCAAAGATAGTATTATCCGAATTTTATTGTGCGTCAGAGAGCTTGATGTGTTTGCTTTGCGTAGAATTTCTGCTCGATTCGTGATAGGCAGCTTTTTACAAAGATTATGTTTACAATTGCGTGACAACGAAGATGAAGCGAAGTTTGCCCAGTGAACTTTGCAGAGGGAATTGGTAGGTTAAAAGGCAGAGGGTATTGGAAGGGTAAAAGGAAATTTTATAATCTGAATAAAGGAGAACGAAAAAATCATCGTAATTTGTAGGTACCTGCAAGTCGTTAAAGTCTACTTAGGGATAAGGAAGGAAGGGTGTGCTTTAACGTGTTCTCTTATGGTGGTAGGTTCCATCGAGTTTATGTATAGGTACGTAGGGTGGATTGTGCGCGTTTGTTGTGTTGCGAATGAAATAAGTAGTTGTGGAATTGTGTGTTGCTGGTTATACCTAAGTTTCAAATGAATAAGTACCTGTACTACGATACGACCTACTACTGTAAATATTAAGTCTTCACCCGACGGGAACCGGATTTACAAACTTTAACTGTAGATTCAGACCATGAAACTGAACAACTTTTCTCAGTAAACTAGGTCGAAATATCTAAAAAAAATCAACTTCATCTTCCCATAGATACCTACTGCGTAACCTGATACATAGATAACGCATTTTGGAAAATGTTGTTCAGTTTCATGGTCTGAATCTAAGTACCGTTTAGTACTTAGTTTAAAAAAATTGGCTTGTAACGGAAAGGTGTGTAATACTAAAGGGTGTGAATCTGCCCATGGAACTGAACAACTTTTCCCAAGAAACATAGGCCATACCTAGAACAAAATAAAATTTTGACCTCCAATTAGAAACTGCAACAGCGGATAGCGCATTTTGAATGGGAGGTCAAATTTGGTTTTTTGTATATCAACCTATATTTTCCTTGTTCAGTTTCATGGGTAGATTCCGTAGATTCACTCTTCAGTATCATCACATTTTTCCTTTTCACGTTGTATATTGAAGATATAGGCACCCATAGCCTCTCTCCAATTGACTTAAAAGCCTTGTTCTTCCAAGATTGATCGTCTGAGATATGTACTTGAAAAGAAACTCAAGGGAAAACGAAAAAAAAAGACAAGAAATTCGATTACAGTGTCTGTATTTTTCTATTAATCTCTATGTAAAAGTAATTTAATTGATAAATATCCTTAAAAGAATTAAATACTTAGCTCACTCTATTTTCTTGTCTTTGAGGAGTCTCGTAATCTAACAACAAATATCCATTTCGAAAACAATGACAATCTAAGCTGCATTTTGCAATACAAAATAATATGGCGGCTGTAACCTGTTGACAGAAGTGGTCACCATATTTGGGGCAGGTCCGTGCCATTCTAACCTATATTTGTCTAAAACTCGAGTGGCCAATGCCGCTAACATTTGTCCCACTATGCCCGATCCCGGACAAGCCTCGCCAAATGGCATGGAAGAGCAAGGATGAGCCTTTGATGCTCGTAGTGGTTTCCAACCTTCGGAACACCAGCGCTCAGGAATAAATGCTTTGGGTCGGCCATATTGTTTTTCTAAGTTGCTACTGACGCCATGTGCGAGGACTATGTCCACCTGGAAAAGAAGTGTACTGTTAGAGTCTTAAAAGTTTATTACCGACAACCTCAGTCGGGAAAAGTTCATGTCGGGAAATCTGAACTTACTAATCTCAAGAGACGGGTTGACTAAAATCTTTGTATGGCTTCCCTAAACAGTGGTGGAAGTAACTGATAGAAACTGCAGCTTAGTGGAATTTCAAGACTTTAAAAACAAGAAGTCCTGTGCAATCTCCTAGTAGACGGATGGATCCTCACAGGCAGCTATTTAAGAAGACTTAGGATACGCTTATTCCAGTAGGAACCTCATATCCAGCCAGAATCAGCGGTTCTATACTACTTCTTCTTCAGTCGTCAGATGGGATGGATGGCCTCATGACTTCCCATGACAGAACTAATGACACAAACTCACCCCAGCAGGCACTTCATATCCAGCCACAACCAGCGCTTCCCTGCTCCTCCTGACCACTCCCCCAGTGGCCGGATGGAGCCTCATGGCTTCAGTCGCACAGGCAGCTATGTACGGCATGTCAGGGCTGCCGGCGCCGGCGTCGGTGGAAGCCGCTGCCCAGAGGACCTCGTCGTGAGCGCGCTGTTGTTGGGCTGCGTGCAGAGACATGTGGTAGAACATGCTCACTGCTGTTTGGGCCAGCTGGAAAATAATAATTAATTGTTCAACTTGTGGTGCCATTATTATGCCTTTACCTGGTGGAAAAGACGTAGGAAGAAATGTGAAGAAGCATTGCGGAAAAGGCTTCACTGAAGCGTTGGAAAACCTGTGCTTCATCTGAAAACTTGGCCCATTAGTTATCTTGCTTATTGTGCCTTTCCATCTTAACCAGGATCTGTATTTTACGTATAACTGCTGCCAAATTGTATTAGGAAAATTTTTGTACAACAAAACGAAGAACACGGAAATTAATTTCTCTCCTTAGCGGCCCATCAAATCCACGAGGACATTTTGTGTGCTGCTAAAAAGTGCTAACAGTTTACTCACCGGATCAACTCCAGCCAGCAAGACATCGGAGGCGAGCGGAAGTATTCTGGATCCAAGTGGCCGTAGTCTGTCCAGTAGCACTTGTTCTTCGCTTAAACTGCTGCAGTTGAGTTTTTCTTGCGCTTTCCGTAAGAAGTGTTCGGTTAAACTGAAAGGAACATTTATGAATACGTATTAATCGTTTTAAAATTACTAATCAAAACCTCTGTTCTGTTGTGTATATTGAATCGATTTAATTTTTGTTGTTGCAAGTTAAAAATAGACTTCTAGTTCAAGAAATCGTAACGTAACAAATAAAACGTATCCCAATCTAGGAAAAACAATATTTTAGATATATTTTTTCCTTTGACATCTTTGTATCCAGGGTCTTGTAGGAAAACTTACCTAAGGTGAATGTCGAAGGTCTTCAAAGCCTTGCTGAAGACAGGCGAGTCGGTCTTCAGAGTTCCCTCGCTCCTCAACAGGAAGCTTCCGTCAGCGATGTCTCTGGTGCATCTCACCAGCTGCTCTGCCGGAGTCAGCTCCTGAAGGTCTCGTTGGGAAAGCGAGCAGAGATCTGGGGTGTCATCGTCGAAGGATGTCTTTTCTGGCTTTCTGAAATATATTTGCGATTGTTTGTCAAGAGATTCAAGCATTATTTCAGGATGGACATCATTCGGCTATTATAATTGACTGGATTTTCAATCAGCGCATCACCTGAATTACTGATGGTGAGTTTACACTAAAGCACAGAAGATCTTTAAGTAAACAAGTATTGTAGGACTGCAAGATAGATTAAAAACCCCATAAGCTTATTTTTTTAAATCCCATAGCGCACTACGTAGCCGACATCTTGAATTCTCCTTTTGGAATTGTAATATTTTGTTTTAGAACTTTTTTAGCTACGCTAGGCGCGCTGGGGCTACTTTTTCGACCTACAGCTGACATGATAAGGAAAGCAGGTAAAAATCTGCTTGATTGTACAATCAAGGCAATATTTGTCTATTTGTCTTTACTTGTTATCAGCAGTAGGCATGTGCACAGGTCCGTCGAGGCAGCCGAGTCTGATGCCGAAGATCATCATTCCGACGGTCTCCAGCGCCCACCGGTACAGCTCCGTTTCCATCTCCTCGTTCAAGGCATTCTCCGAGTGCCTTAGGTCCCCTAACCTGCGAAGACAAACAGGATTTTAGAGCCAAAACATAAAAATATCACGATTGCATAATTTTTTTGTAAATCAAGGTCGTTGCGGTCTTTGTAATATCGACCCGAACCGAAAATCGATAGCAACGTGTTAATTTACTAAACGAAAGAAACATAAAAATCTTGATGCTTGATGGTTTACTCTCAAAGTGGCTCGATATAAACTCACTGTCAAAATTAAATATCTGCGGTAGACTGACCTTCTGGTGGCATCAGTGGCAATACTGTCGAAAGCCCTGGTGTAGCTTTTGAGGAACGTCGTATCCTGAAGTAGAGCTCGGATCGCAACCCAGACTGCTTTGCTTTCCTCACTGAAAATAACAAAATAAAGTTTTGTAAACATCGGTAGACAATAACGGAATACCGGTATAGAAGACAATGAAATTCGAGTGGTGCCGGCTAGAAAGAGTACTAAGCCATTCCTATCCGTGGATGTCGTAAAAGGGAGTTTGAACAGGAGGATGGGTATCAACGTATTTCTGCGTATCGTGCCATCATTCATACTACGGTTACCAACAAAAAGTGTAGCAAGTATTTTTGTTCCCATTTTTTCCGTGAAGATCTTCGGAAGAAGACTTTTAATTAAATGTTATAATAAATTATCGTGTGGGTTGTATAAATGACCGACCTCACAAACCTTAATGATCAAGATGAAACGTAATTAAACTGAATAACGACAATAAGTATTTGATTTAAAAACTCTGTGGCCGCCAAAAAATAGCCTATGATTGCCAAAAAATAGATAGATAGATAGATAAACTCGTTTATTTTGTCTACAGACACACATACATAATACAGACAACACTTAAAATACAGAACAGAAATAAATCAGTATTGTAACTTTTTGAGCTATAGCTATTAGTATTGCGTATTTTGCGCTGTAATGGGAAATAGATACCCTTGTATTGGACATAAATCCGGAACGCTCTTCCGGTGCTGGGCGAGGGGCGATTTGTCCCACTTCGGTGGCTCAGTCACACCACTCTCATACACCTGGAACAAAGCATAAGCATTTTTTTTTAAAGAAATCTACACTTCTATTCTAGTATTTTTTACAACATTAGGCAGGCTGTCAAGAATGTTGCAGTTTGCCGCTGCAGGCATCAACGTACCTAAGCTCGGTTATGCTCTAAATTACGATACATAAATACCGTTAAAGCTGTGTCGTATGTATTGCTGTCACTATCTATTTTGATGACAAAGGGAGTGACCGCAAAGATTTTAAAGAAGCTGTATGTTAAAAGAATCTTTTTGCAAATGTCAGTAAGCTTTTGGTATAACAAAAAGGGTCTAAAGCCCGTGAAGGATTTTGCATGAAGCTGAAGAGCTGTTCCCAGTCAAATTTCACCAACTCGGTGACACAATGCGTCATTGTTTGAAACGCCTCGACTGGAATTGCGATAAGACAAGTCATATTTTCTCGATACTGTGTTGATTCCAACCTTATTTGGAATTTAATTAATTTGTGTACTTACTCGTATAAGGGCTTTTTTGTAGGTCAAATGCTACAACTATTGTGATGGTTTAACGACTGAATATAAATAAGTCGAAAGTAATTTATCAGAGTAAATAACTAGAAAGTAGTAAATAACTAAAAATGAACATTTTAGGCTAATAAAATAAATGGTACATCAGCACTGCACTTACTTTCTCGCGATATACGAGAGTCATCATTCGACAGTGTCTCCACCGGGAATCGACCCCAGAACTTCCAGATCAAGAGCTTATAAAGGGCTGCAGATATTAAAGAGAAAATAAGGACCAAGTGCACACTTAAGTTTGTAATTCCATACAAATAATCCATACTATCCATACTAAATAATATAAATGCGAAAGTAACTCTGTCTGTCTGTCTGTCTGTTTGTTTGTTGCTCTTTCACGCCTAAACGGCTGAACGGATTTTGATGAAATTTGGTATGGTGATAGATGGTAACTTGGAGACGGACATAGGCTACTTTTTACCCCGGGAAAATATCTCATTCCCGTGGGAATCTACACATACAATAATACTCTAGCGGGCTCTTTCACGCCTAAACGGCTGAACGGATTTTGATGAAATTTGGTATGGTGATAGATGGTAACTTGGAGACGGACATAGGCTACTTTTTACCCCGGGAAAATATCTCATTCCCGTGGGAATCTACACATACAATAATACTCTAGCGGGGTTGTATCTGCTACAGCACACCGAAACTACTTTACCGATTTTGATGGGACTTCTTTTTTTACTCAACTAAGTATCGCTGATTACGAAAACTACTACAATTTTGAAATCCAACGTGGTAGACGTAAACTACCATTATCCCCTGGGGATAAGGTTGAGGTGCGATAGGGTTGAAATGTCTAAAAATCAATATGGGTGTCGTTTGTAAGGTTTATCGAGCCACTGATTACAAAAACTACAACAATTTTGAAATCCAACATGGTGGACGTGAAATGCTATCATCCCTTGGGGATGAGATTGGGGTGCGATAGAGTTGATATGTCTAAAAATCAATATGGGTGTCGTTCGTATGGTTTATCGGGTCGCTGATTACGAAAACTACAATGATTTTGAAATCCAACGTGGTGGACGTGAAATACCACCACCCCTGGGATGGGGTTGGGATTCGATAGGTTTGAAATGTCTAAAAATCAATATGAGTGTCAGTTGTATGTTTATATAAGGATAGGGATAGCGGTTAAGATGGCGTTAGGGGTAGAAGCAGGGATAGGGGTAGGGTCAGGGATAGGGAGAGGGAGAGGGGGAGGGGTAGGGAGAGAGTGTAAGGGAGGGGAAAATGAGGGGAGAGAAAGGGGGAGGGAGGGGTAGAGGGCGTGGGAGGGGGTAGAGGGAGGGAGAGGGGGAAGGGGAGGATGAGTGAGGGGAAGGGGGAAAGGGAGGGGAATGGGAGGAGGGCGAAGGGGGAAAGGGAGGGTGATGGGGAGAGGGGAAGGGGGGAAATGGAGGGGGAAGGAAGGGTGAGGGGGGGAAGAGGGAGGGGCGAGGGAGAGGAAGAGAGAGTGGGAGAGGGTGAGGGAGGGGGAGTGGGAATGTAGGGGGGGGATACAAAAGGATAGATAGGGAGGAATAGGGACCTTTTTTACTTTTATGAATACCTCCTCGCTACCCATTCACTTCACTCCCTTTATTGCCTTCTTTTTTAAGTTCGCCTGTAACGGTTTACAATGAAAATTCCGCACTACCTACCAGTTAAATAAAATCAAAAGATAATTAAGTTTGTAGTAAGATGCATTTATTCAACTTGGATAAGTACAAATGCATCTTTTACGTAGGGATCAAGAAGGATAAGCGCTCCGTAAAATATGTTTCAATTAAGTTCGAGTTCTGTTTTTTTATAAAATCTACGCGGACGAAGTCGCGGGTAACAGCTAGTATGGAAATACGAACTTACCTATACTAGATTTATGTAAAAATGTTTAAATGAAATATGCAG
The DNA here is from genome assembly GCA_947532105.1 of Athrips mouffetella. Lineage (NCBI taxonomy): Eukaryota > Metazoa > Arthropoda > Insecta > Lepidoptera > Gelechiidae > Athrips > Athrips mouffetella. The sequence goes on along the minus strand of OX383972.1, from coordinate 23,216,262 downwards.
TCAGGTACATAACCAATTTAGAATTGCAATTTGAAGCATTAAAATAAGCTCATTGAAACCGATTCTGAGTAATTAACATTTTTAAAATTTGTAGTAAGGGAACACCCCTTATATGAACTTCCACAGACCAATGGATACTGCCGAAAGATACCTTGCATGGAGATTCTTGTTCATGCAAAATATCATCAAGATCGTTTGAGCCGTTTTTGAGCAAATCACAATTTTTCATTTCCATTGTATGAAAGCTACCCTCAAAAAGAGAGACAGCAAGAAACCACTCAGTATCCTTCGATGAATTTACAAGAAAATCTTAAATTTAAAACATGGTGTCAATCGGACTATTCGTCTAGCCGCTATGCCAAAGCGTGACGGCGCGGCCGACCGACCGACCGACCGACGGACGGACATTTTTGGGAGACTTGCTTTTTATGATGTATAAGTGATATAGAACACATTTTTGAGAAAATTAGAAAAACTTTTTTTTTCACGAATACAATACCTTTCTCGCTTCGCTCGAAAGTAAAAATCTACACTGTTGCACACAACTTCGTTCCCAGGTTACTTAATTTTATGCAAAAGTGTATCGTTAGAGTTACCTGTAGTGTTATTTGTTTGTTTGTTCCGTACGGAACGTATAGCGTGCCGAAAAAAAAGGAAGGATGGGCAGCAGCATCCTCCTGTGCATCATTCCATCTTACTTACTGCGGTCACTTACAACCGGGATCCATGGTGCCAGCCATAGGTGCCAGCCGTAAAGCTGACAAGCGAGGTGACTATGGTACTTTTTCCAGCAAAAGCTAGAATTCTAAAGGGAGCTCCCCTGTGTCCTGTAGTGGACGTTTCATGGGATGTTATGATGATGATGTGCAGACGAAGTCGCAGGCAAAAGCTAGTGTTTTTAGGGATCCGTACTTCAAAATAAAAAAACGGAACCCTTATAGGATCACTTTGTTGTACGTCTGTCTGTCTGTCTGTCAAGACCCCTTCTGTACACCGTGGTCAAGACCCTTTTTCTCACGAACGAGAAGAGGTATCAGGTTGAAATTGATAACGAATATTAAGGTCCATAAACCACACGAGTTTTTAAAATCCAAGAGTAAAAGCTTTTAGTATATCATTTGGTAGATAGGTACGGAACCTTTAGGGCGCGAGTCCGACTTGCACTTGGCCGGTTTTTTTTTAAAATATCAGTCATTAATATGCAATCACCAACAATGCTCGCGTGCCTGCTGTGTGAGATGCGGTCACTTTAATGTCATCAACTGATTACTCTTATCTCTAGCTGCTGACATAAGAGCAATAAAGTGTTATTGGATATAACAAGTCGTAAAATCTGACGATATCTAGTTATCGTTAACGTCAACGTTTCTTGACAATTTCCAGGTTAACAACTTCCCCATAATTTAATATAAAGACCACATAATTTAATTTCCGTTGTGTTTTAATGATTTAATATGAAAGAAATATATGATAGCATAACTTCAGGCATTGTTAGTTACAAAATGATGTAAATCTTGCAATCAGCTTTAATTTTCAGCACCAGCCCGACTGCCCCATATTTTATTAATAAAAAAATTAAAATAGTTTATTTCTCTCAAAACATACACTTCTGACTAATGGTTAAGGCCAGGGTCAACCTAAGTTACAATCAACCTGTGTCAGGTGACCCTAAATGATAATGATTCAATGCTTTTTTTATTTGTTGCTTTAATTTGTTTCATAACTATGATCAACAAAACATACTGGGATAAGTATCTATGCAAATGCACTATAGTTCACAGGTCGCAATGATTGCTGACCCAGATATTCTTCGTTGCGAGTTTTGTGACGCGACAGAATGTATATCATGCCCGTTTAGCGTAATATAAAATGAACTGTAATCTGTGGGTTAAATATAAAACAAAACAAGACAATTTTATTATTACTCGAATCATGTGCGTCACTTGTGGTAATGATAACGGATTTATTTATAAACTTTAAAGTTCGAAAGCCGTTGCTTTCCTGGATGCTATTTGCTATTATTGTTTTCAATAAAATTAGTCATACCTACGTATTGCTCGTTTAAAATTATCCGTCCTTTGATCCAAGAAGCTTGCGATCTGTACTATGTACTAGATCGCAAGCTGTGCAGACGATGTAAAATAATAATAATAATTAAATATTTTCTTGCCGAATCAAATCAAACATTTCTTTATTGCATCAGTTAAATTATTTCAGTTGAAAAATAAAGACAAAAAAAAGAAGCGACAAGAAAAAATCCAACTAACCTGGTTTATCTTACCTAAGTGGCAGTCGTAGTAAGAAAATAGGAGTGCACTAACGAAATCAATAACGGTAATCTAAATATATAAAATACTCCAGTAAAAATACTGTTTTGCAAAACATTAAATGTTAATAGCTACTTTTTTGTGTATATCGTATTTAAATATGATGTTAAGACGCAATATTTACGAATCCACCTAAAATTTAAAGCGAAATATTTTTTTCGAATAACAGCTAAGGCAAAAATAGTAATAGACAATTATATACTTCATATCATAGATAAACGTATAGTTTACATATAGGCATAAAAATCCACCATAAATATATCAATTTGTTTCAAAATATAAAATCTACACTTATTTTTACATATAAGATCCAATAAAGTCGAGGTAAAATAATACAGGGTGTTAATTTGATTGCGTGCCATAGCTCAGTGGCGAGATCAGTATCAGTAACTGAACAACTTTTCCCAAGGAACGTAGGTCGAAAAACGAAAATCTATTTTTGACCTCCCATAGAAACTGCATTAGCTGATACCGCATTTTGTATGGAAGGTCAAATTTGGTTTTCGTATTTCAACCTATGTTCCTTGGGAAAAGTTGTTCAGTTACTGATACTCATCCCGCCCATGAGCTATGGCACGCAATCAAATTAACACCCTGTATAAATAAACTGAGCTAAACTCAACCTTTTTAAATGTAAGTGATTCTAAATAAAAAAATGCCATACTAAATAAAAAAAAAGTTTTTTGTAATCGCTGGTTTATAATGATTTTGTAAACATTTATGTTGGATTTGCCAAAAATATGATTACTTAGCACTATTTAACTTATCAGAAAGCAAAACGGATCTATTACTATTTTTGGTTGCGAAGATAAGCTTTATTTAAATTTCGTGCTATAAAAGTTAAACAATACAAAAAAGCTAATATTTTTAGGTGGATTCATGTATAATATGAAATTATGAATACATAGCGAGTCGTAAATAAAAAAAATAATATATTAACATTTTTTTCCGAAATTACATATTTTTTTAATGTTTGGACGGAAAAATAAATGGAGTAAATTTAGGTGGATTCCATTAAAAAGCTTTACACAGAAATATAATCTATCGATCTGAAAAAGAAACACGGCTATTATCAATTATTTCCGTTTCGCCATACAATCTCTCGTAATTTTACTGGAGTAAAAGGGGCATGTCCTGACTGACTGACTGACTGATTCATCAACGCCGAGGCGTAACCGCTATAGGTACAGATCTGAAATTTTGTACACAGGTTCTATGCACGTCAAAAACACCTACTAAGAAAGGATTTTGGAAAATTAATCTCCCAAGGGGGTGAAATAAGGGATGAAAGTTTATATGAAAGTCCTTTGTTTCTTGAGCTAGATTCACACAAATTTGAATTTAAGCTTCTGGTAAAAAATAAAGTAACACGTGTTTAAGCATTTCTTAAAAATCACCCTTCAAGGGGGTGAAAAAGGGGGTGGGGGAAAGGAAAAAATAAGGGATGAAAGTTTTGTATGATAATCCTACAGTTTTGAAATGCGGTACTTGAAAATTTGGATTTTAGGTATTAATAAGAAACAAAGAAACATGTGTTTTAGCAATTTTTAGATATCATCAGATCATCACCCAAGGGGGTGGAATAAGGGATGAAAGTTCGTATGAAAATTCTACAGTTTTGACATGAGGTGTTTAAAATTTGGATTTTAGCTAATAATAAGAAGTAAATAAACACGTGTTTTAGCAATTTTGAGATTCATCCCCCAAGGGGTGATGTAAGTACGTATAATAATTGTATTAAAAATTAGGATTTAGGCTAATAAGAACAAAGAAATAAACATGTGTTCCAAGCTGTTTGAAAAATCATCCCCCAAGAAAGGGAGATCCCTCCCGACGGAGAGGGAGAGGGCGAGGGGCAGGAGGAGAGGGCGAGGGGTAGGGGGAGGAATGGGGAGAGGGAGAGACTGCACGATACTGCACATTGTCTGAATTCCACGCGGGCGAAGCCGTGGGCACAGCTAGTACTTAATATATTTGTTCGTATGTTAATCGTTAAAAAAATCATTTAATAACTAGATAACTTTAAATTATACGATGCGCATGTATGTAATCATACAACCACGATTTAAGGGTACTTGCACAGAATCTGCGTAGCGCATAGCGCTACTCTCTTCCGCCTTTTGCGCGGGAATATGTGTTGCATGCACAAGTGTTGCAAAGGAAATGGTTCGCATATGGCAGACACGTTCCCGCTACAGTGATAGCACCTCAGAAATAATATCCAACTTTTTTATACATTTTACATTCAAACTTGACGTAATTTGGTTTACTAAACGCAAAACGATATAGTTACTATAAAGGGCTTTATAGACGTACATTAAGATGCGAGTGCGCTATTTTGGTGATTACGCCCGAGGCTCAAGAATTGCAGCCCGGCCACAGGCGAAGGCGTTATAGAGCCGAGAGTGTAATGACCAAAGCAGACGTGCTTCTAACGACGTTTTTCAAAACATTTTCGAATAGAAACTGGTAAAATTTGCTTACCTTTCTTTCCAAATGAAAATCTGTATTGGAAGTTAGGTATTTTTCCTTAGATATCTACGTACACCCGATGCTCCGGAATTCTGTTTTGTGTCTAAGTATTATCAACGTTGAGAAATTATATTAATTATTGTTTTCATATTTGTAGAAGTTGATACTTTTGAAAATTATTACAACAAACATCACAGATATTTGTAAAAATGGCGCGCGCAATACATTTTTAGAAAACACAGATTATTCATGCGCGCGCAGGAAGCACGTTTTACTAAACTGCCAAACAACCTAATCCTTAAATTATTTAAAAATAAATAATTTTTTGCATAAAAGACAAACTTATTGTTGGTTTGTTGATTTATTTAAATAGTTTCATGAAATGAACTTTATTTATTATAGTACCGAACAGAGTTTATTCATTCATGAAAATAATATGAATGTTATAGACATCCGAAATAAAAAAAAACCGGTCAAGTGCGAGTCGGACTCGCGCGCCGAGGGTTCCGATATACCTATAGTATTTTTGGAAGCAATAAAGTCCATTTTCAGGACCGCAAAACTAAATTTGTTTGTAAAGGTTTTTTGCAGATTTCTGAAAAACTGTGCAACTTAGAAAGATCGTTTTATTTTTGCTGTAAAGTTTATATAAACTTCTGTCAACTGTAATTAATTCAGATTTTTCCTTACTCAAACTTCGGAGATAAGGGGGGGGGAATGGTATTTTTCTTGACATTTTTCATCATAACTTTAAAACTAAGAAATTTAAAAAAATACAAAAATATATTTTAAAATGTACAAGTAAAGCCCTTTCATATGATACCCCACTCGACCTAGTAGCGACAATTTGAAATTTGGCCCCCCTATTTTGGCCCCCTTTATATTAATAATCATACTTTTTTCAAAATTTTTTCTTGTGCAATTAAGTTGGGCAACTATATTCTAAAATTATTCCAAATTTCAGGTTGATAGCATAAGTGGTTGCTGAGATATAGAGGTGTGACAGACAGACGGACAGACAGACAGACAGACAGACAGAGCGGCACCATAAGGGTTCCTTTTTTTACCATTTTGGTATCGGAACCCTAAAAACAAAAACAAAACACAAGTGCGGTAATAATTATAATGAAAAAACCGGTCAAGTGCGAGTCGGACTCGCGCGCCGAGGATTCCGATATACCTATAGTATTTTTGGAAGCAATAAAGTCCATTTTCAGGACCGCAAAACTAAATTTGTTTGTAAAGGCTTTTTGCAGATTTCTGAAAAACTGTGCAACTTAGAAAGATCGTTTTATTTTTGCTGTAAAGTTTACATAAACCTCTGTCAACTGTAATTAATTCAGATTTTCCCTTACTCAAACTTCGGAGATAAGGGGGGGGGAATGGTATTTTTTTTGACATTTTTCATCATAACTTGAAAACTAAGAAACTTAAAAAAATACAAAAATATATTTTAAAATGTACAAGTAAAGCCCTTTCATATGATACCCCACTCAACCTAGTAGCGACAATTTGAAATTTGGCCCCCCCTATTTTGGCCCCCTTTACATTAATCATCATACTTTTTTCAAAAAATTTTCATGTGCAATTAAGTTGGGCAACTATATTCTAAAACTATTCCAAATTTCAGCTCGATAGCGTAAGTGGTTGCTGAGATATAGAGGTGTGACAGACAGACAGACAGACAGAGCGGCACCATAAGGGTTCCTTTTTTTTACCATTTTGGTATCGGAACCCTAAAAAGCACGCGTGTTTAATTAGCTGGATTATGAACCTGTGCAAATAGAGCTGATTTATGATAAAATGTGTAGAAAAATCTTTTTTGGGCTTATTCTAGGGGCTACATGCCCCCACGTAGAATGCGTCCTTAGAGAAATAATAAATAAATATAATAAATAAATATAAATAAAAAGATTTTACAAGACTTTGTAAAATATGTAGATGCCTATTTTTTATAAGAAGCTAACTGCTGCGAAGACTAACCAACCGTAAGGTAAAATTCTTGCGGATCATCGCATAAATTTTTTTCCAATCAAATCTCTGTCGCGAAATTTAAATGTGTCTAGACTGGAATCCGTATAAATTAATTTAGAAAGTTCGCTCATTATGGCGTTATACTGTAAGGCGACAGCACAGTTTTAGAGTATAATGTTGACACTAACTAGATTGCTTAGAATCTCCAGGTAAAATATCTGAGAATTAGTTTTTGTCCTCAGCTTTACAAAGCCGTTTAAATACAGAAGTTTATTTTCCGTTTCAGAAATAAAATTAAAATGTCTTCAAAAGTAAATAAATAACTAATAAAATGTCTGTGAAAGTAGATAAAAACGGGGCGAAAAGAATTAAACAGGCTTCAAATTAGCATTTACTGGGTCAGATGCGGAAACTTTTATTTTATGGGGCTACGACTTTTTGTAGTCCGAATGAAAACTATATCTAGTTACACTTACACTGATCAATTTCTTAGTAAGTTGATAACATATATTCTGTAAAAACTGCAACCATGTTAACAGCTGTGTATTAGCGTGCCACCAAATTTGAGTAAATTTTTACCAAATAATATTCACCAAATTTTGTCTACCAAAATGGATGAATGTACACCAAATTTGCTTTTGGCACTTTGCCGGCCGCTGCCGCGTACGCTTGCTCCGCTTGCTCGGCTCGTGCGTTGTGGTCGCAAGATAACCTAACACAACCTAACCGAACCGGTTACCCAAATTTGGTGTACGTTCAGCCAATTTGGTGTACATTCATCCATTTTGTCTGAAGTGTATTGGGGTATAAAAAGTTATTTTGGGAATCATTTAATTTGTTGCCCATGTTAACTACCTACTTACTAAGGCTCGAAATTTTTTTTTATGTCACAGTGGGCAAACGAGCAGTTAACCTGCTGGTAAGTGGTCACCACCGCCCATAACACTCACTGTCTTATTAGTGAATAATTTGACACTAATAAGACAGCAAAGCGCGTTACCCACCCTGAGAACTAAGATGGTATGTCGCATGTGCCGGTAATTTCACTGGCTTCACCCTTCAAACCAAAACACAGCAGTGCAAACACTGGTGCTTTATGGCAGAAAAAGGTAAGGGGGAGGTACTTTCCCAGAAGGACTTTGCACAAAAGCCCTACCACCTACAAATATACATATAATGGGTCTTTACCTATGAAACTGCCGAAATTTTCTTACAGATTAATGAGATCATAATTCCTATAATTCTAATGCTATTTTTAGGGTTCCGATATCAAAATGGTAAAAAAAGGAACCCTTATGGTGCGACTTTGTCTGTCTGTCTGTCCGTCTGTCTGTCACACCTCTATATCTCAGTAACCACTCATGCTATCGACTTGAAATTTGGAATAGTTTTAGAATATGGTTGCCCAACTTAATTGCACATGAAAGAATTTAAAAACAATTAGAATTATTAATGTAAAGGGGCCCTAAATAGGGGGGCCAAATTTCAAATTGTCGCTACTAGGTCGAATGGGGTATGATATGAAAGGGCTTTACTTGTTCATTCTAAAACATATTTTAGTATATTTTTACGTCTCTTAGTTTTCAAGTTATGATGAAAGATTAAAAAAAAAATAGCATTCCCCCCCCTTATCTCCGAAGTTTGTGAAAGGAAAAATCTGAATTAATTACAGTTAACAGAAATGTATGTAAACATTACAGCAAAAATAAAACGATCTTTCTAAGTTGCAGTTTTTTTAGAAATCTGCAAATAACCTTTACAAACAAACTTAGTTTTGCTGTCCTAAAAATGGACTTTAGTGCTTCCAAAAAAACAAAAAGTATATCGGAACCCTCTTCGCGAGAGTCCGACTCGCACTTGACTGTTTTTTTTTCATTTGTCTTATATTTGAAAGTTGACTTAAAGGTTATCAATTGACGCATAAAATAAAGTTTTTATTTTTAGTTTGATATGTAAAATTAAAGGTTCAAAAATTGTTCGTTTTAAACGTCGTCCGATTTCATCATTAGATTTGTTATATTTTTTTACAGATATAATTTTTCGAAAATTAAATATAAGACAGATAAAAAGAATTGGATTTATAATTCTTAAGAAAAATGCAAAAAATTGAGTTTACCTAAAATTCCCCATACAAAACGGCAATTTCATAGGTAAAGACATATTATACGTAGCCGTTAGAGACAACGTAGGCAGGTGCTCCGTTTAAATCCTTCGAGTACGGAACCCTAAAAATGGCCAATGTCAAAAGAAAATTTAGTGCTGAAAATAATTTTAGCTTGATATTTTGAACTTGCTTAACCATGTACGTACAACCTGCCTAAATTGAGTTAGAATAAAAACATGAACTCGCAACCTCAATACGGGGTTACTAACCTTTCAATTTAAATTGCATGTTTAGGTGTGGCTTCTCGTCTGAGCTGTTTAGGTATTTAAGCCTACAACTTACTTCAGACAGACGTCTCTGTTTTCTTAAAGCCACGATCACACCTAACTGAATTCAAGGAAAAATTGCATAAAAGTATCACGTTATTCAAATTAAGTATTTGATTTTTGTTGTTCGAGCATTTGATTCGAGCATCACGCAAAAACTACTGAACCGATTATAAATAAAACTTTTTGTTTGATTGCTAATAGACCTAATAGTATGTTTCTGACCTCCTATACAAAATGCGCTATCAGATGATCCACTATCCACTTACTATGTAGTCCAGGGAAATGATTATTTGACCTGGAAGTAATTAAGTATGACTGTTTTTTCTCGGATTATTGTTAAACAACTAATCTCTCCTATAAATGTATAATTATTAAAATCGTATGACCTCGGGAACATATATTTTTATTTTTTATTTATACTAAAATGCTAATGCAATCAATCGATTAGCATTGTAAATAGAACTATAATCATAGGTAGTTTACCTAAAAAATAAAATGTTTTCCCATTGGAATTGCTGAAATTCGGAGTTTCAGTAAGGTAATAAGTTAACTCGAAATTGCACTTAAAGGATAATATGTAATGGAAGTTAAGTTTAATGTTTTACTTCTTGAATATTATTTTAAATACATTTTATACAAAATTAAAATGTCAACTGTAATGATAAACTTTATTTTTGAATTTTTCGGTTTAAAATGTATTTTTCGTCAACTTCCCTATATTTTTTTTCTTTAATACTATTTTACATATATGTATTTAAACTTAAATTTGTCAATAATAATAAAAAAGTCACATTTATATTTACTTCAAACCCACTCATATAAAAGTTTCTAAATACCCTGGAGTAATGGGCGTTCAAGATTTTTTTCGTACCTATTTTGACCTATATTGTTATAGGTACTTCTACAGACTATTTGTTCGGTTACGAACCGAATATAACTTTTTACTTTTTCTTCAGAAAACTTAAATAAATGTAGTTTATTGCAAAGAATTATTGGTGTTCGGACAGTGAAACTGAAAACTTTCATCATAAATAGTTTTCGCATCCCTAAAAATTCTTGGTTTTACAAATGTCTGGTCTTACAAATATATCACGTTATGCAATTTTCTTGCGAATTTAGCAAAAGTTAATATTATATGGTCAGAATAATTCATTATCATAAAACTTTTCCTATTTAAAACTTACGAGTATGTGTCTGATTCTCCAATTCGCTTCTGTTTTTCTGTTTCGTCATGTCCGTCCGTCTATCTGTCTGTGCTCGTACAAACCTAAGAACTTGGCCGGTTTTTTTCGTAGTTGGATAATTGGTGAAATCATATTTTGGTTAAAGAGTTTAAGGAGATGATAAGTTTGAACCCCTTACCTCTCTCATAATCTCAGGGTCGAAGACGTACAACACGGGTCTAGTCCTGGATGCCTTTGCCAGACGGACGAGATCTCCGTATCTATCACGCATGCCTTCCAATAGACCCAGGCCTACGGAGTGGTGGAAATTACCTGCGAAAAAAAAACATCGCTCAAACTTCCAGCCTCAAACACTATGTAGGAAAATCTTGTATCGTGGGTATCGGACATGCAAACACGCACACAATAAGACCTCAATTCTTAAATCATTCAAAAAATTCTAAATAACCGGTTTTTCTGGTCAAAAAGGTTGCAGCGTTTTATTTGTAATTTTTAATGAAGTGAACATATAGGGTGACTTTTAATTAGTTCTTGATAGCAAAAGATATGCATGTACTCATGATACTGAACAACTTATCCCATAAAGCATAGGTAGAAAATACGAAAAACCAAGTTTGACCTCCCATACAAAATGCGATATCAGCTGACGCAGTTTCTATTGGAGGTAAAAATTTGATTTTCGTATTTCGACCTATGTTCCTTGACAAAAGAAATTCTGACTCCATATTAAAAGGAATGAGTTTACATTAGAACAAGCTTTACAGCAAAAATTTATCGCAGTCTGCGCAACCAGACAGAAAGTGGTCAGTCCGGTCTATATTTAGAAATATGGCAGCTGAGATAAACGCGCCCTATACGTGCAATGCAAGAGCCGTACAAGAGAAAGGAGCTGTCTGTACACACGGCCGCACATCGGTAGAAACACTTTTGGACCTAACGTCGTGGTAATAGAGTTGAAAAAGTTTCTACCGACAAGCGGTTGACCGTACTCCGCAATTTTTCGTTATGATTCTGACATGCTTGTCACAGGTTAGATAATAGTAAAATTACCTGATGTTGTGGGTTGATCCTATCAGGGTGGTGTGGGAATGTAACATTATGACGACTCAATTTGCGGAACTCATATGCATTCTATACAATGCCTATAGGCATTGTATAGAATGCCGGTTTATACATAATGCCGGTAACATTATATATTTTAGCAATAAAGAAGGTCGGTTTAGAACCTAACTAGACAATAATAAAGCCTTGAGGAGTAAGGCTCTTTTTGTGTCTAATTTGCATGTTAAGACATTTTATTATGAAGAATAGGTTTTAGTCATTATTAAGGCAGCTTTTTTGTTGGTAGTTTTAAAAAAGTGGATTTACAAAAGAATTGTGACGTGAAAGAACCTTAGTTAAAATTGTAATTAGCCAAGTCAGATACATATGGTAGTACCAGTCTTATTTGCGAGATATTTTGACGACAAAAATGCGTTACCCGCCCTAAGAACTAAGACGGCATCTATCTTGTGCCGGCAATTTCTCTGGCTCCCTACTTTTCGAAACGATTCGTAGCAGTGCAACAGATATTTAGGGTGGTATTAATAAATCCGTTCTTTTAAGTATGAGATTGCACTCAAGATGCATAATTTGTATGTGTAAAGTATACAAGTTGAGATCAATCTCAAACTTGAGAGGGATTTATCAATAGGACCCTTAGCTACGTAATGTGTGGAATCATTTGCAACTCTATTACCATGATATAAAATCCAAAGTGTTTCTACCAAGGAGGTTTTAATTCACGCTACGCTCTATTAAAACCTCCTTGGTTTCTACTGACGACGTGCTATTGGAGGGCTGTGACTTAATGAAACTTTTTGAAAATAATTCATTACTAAGTACCAGGAGTTAGTATTATATAGTCTAAGTACCAGGACGACCGAGCTTCGCTCTATAATAGCCACCTCAACATTAAAATATCATCGGGTGAGCAAGCTATACTACCCGCCAGCAGATGGCGCTCTAAAATACGGTATTTAAAAAAAACACTGGGAAATAGTACATTACTGCAGCGGTCGTTAAAACGGGTATTGAGGGACGAACGTGATAATGTGGGCAGTGGCGTTAGCCGAGGCCCACATACGTGAGTTCATCAATACCTGGTTTCGGTCAAGGCTTGTATAGTGCTTTTCTCAAACAATGCGCGGGTATTCAAATTCTTACATAAATTACTTACATTTTCAATCTCTTCTCTTTTTGCGACTGAAAAAGTTCTCATAAGATTTTAAATAGTCACAATAGTGACATACATGATATTTAAGGCACTATTTCTAAATTTCATTGACTTATTAATTTTATTCACAATTACAACCTAAATTATACTAAACATGTACTAAACTAATAACTTTTAATAAACAATGATGTTCGGGGTACCTATTCTTGAACCTCTACTAGTGATTGATAGATTTAGAATAAAAACAAATTCTTAGTCAAATCTTTAAAATGAAAGAATAAAATTTGTTAATTATGAAATAATATTTGATTCCTAATAACACAAATAATTGTAATTTACTTTTTTAGAGTTGATCAAGGCATTTCAAATTAGGGACATTATTTTTGTCATTAGATGAGTTCAAAACTCGGACCCTGCGCCACAGATTATATACTAGTTACTACGGTTCTGTGCGAAATAAATGGTGTGTTACCTCCTTGTTCAGAACTATTTTATTGGTTGCCATCTCCTTGGTAACCATGCTTTGGAGAAAAAGTTGGTTCCATTTTGAAATTAGATTACAGAAATGAGTTTTCATAGTAGTTTTATCTACTCTCATATCGTTAATCCTCAATAATGCGTTCAAAAATTGTAGGTTAACATCTTCATAATGTCAGTGCTTAGAAACACTTTTAGCAGCATTTTTTTATCTGTGGGAGTGTATTATGAAGTATTGAATTTACTAACAGTCATCGCGGGAGACCTATTAAACAATTTTTAAATTTTTATAGGCGCGCCATTGACAGCTTGATGCGTTTGTAGTCTGTGGCTGCAAGGAGGTTTCATTGCAATAACGGAAAACTCAGCACACAAAAGTTGTACTTACATATTTTTATTAGTTTTGTAATGAAATAAGTGATAAAATCGTTTACGATTTCCCTTCGAGTGTTTTTAAAGCAGTTATAGGAACTTCGCTTAGCAGTTATCACCGGAAAAAGAGAAAAACATTAAGGTTTGTTTTTGAACACATTATTTTAGGATTCACAATATGAGAGTAGATAAAGTTGTGTATGCAACTCCACATCTATATATATAAAAGAAGAAGGTGACTGACTGACTGACTGACTGACTGACTGACTGACTGACTGACTGACATATCAACGCACAGCCCAAACCACTGGGTCTAGAGATTCCAAATTTGGCATGTAGGTTCCTTATGAGGGCTAGGGGTGCACTAAGAAAGGGTTTTTCAAAATTCCACCCCTAAGGGGGTAAAATAGGGGATGAAAGTTTGTATGAAAGTCCGTCAGTTTTGAAGTTAGGATCTTCAAAATTTGTATTTAGGCTGACGACTAAAAATTAATAATTACGTGTCTCAGGGTTTTTGAAAATTCGACACCCTTAAGGGTGAAAAGGGGGATGAAGTTGAAAATTCTTTATTCTTAAAGTAAAATCCACATAATTTATTATTTAGGCATTAATGATGTAATTCTTTGCAACGTTCATCACTGTTATTGAAATTCCACCCCAAATTCAACCCCTAAAAAAGGGAAATGGGGTGAAAAAGTCTAAAAACCAATATGGGTATCGTTTGTATGGTTTATCGGGTCACTGATTACGAAAACTACAACAATTTTGAAATCAAACGTGGTGGACGTGAAATACCATCATCCCCCTGGGGATGGAGTTGGGGTGCGATAGGTTTGAAATGTCTAAAAATCAATATGGGTGTCGTTTGTATGGTTTATCGGGTCGCTGATTACGAAAACTACAACAATTTTGAAATGCAACGTGGTGGACGTGAAACACCATCATCCCCCTGGGGATGGAGTTGGGGTGCGATAGGTTTGAAATGTCTAAAAATCAATATGGGTGTCGTTTGTATAGTTTATCGGGTCGCTGATTACGAAAACTACAACAATTTTGAAATCCAACGTGGTGGACGTGAAATACCATCATCCCCCTGGGGATGGAGTTGGGGTGCGATAGGTTTGAAATGTCTAAAAATCATTATGGGTGTCGTTTGTATGGTTTATCGGTTCGCTGATTACGTAAGCTACAACAACTTTGAAATCCAACGTGGTGGACGTGAAATACCATCGTCCCCTGGGGTTGGGGTTGGGGTGCGATAGGTTTGAAATGTCTAAAAATAAATATGGGTGTCATTTCTATGTTAGGAATAGCGGTTAAATTGGCGTAAGGGGTAGGGATAGGGACAGGTAGAGGTAGAGGTAGAGAGGTATTGAGGTATTGAGGTAGAGAGGTAGAGAGGTAGAGTGGTAGAGTGGTAGAGAGGTAGAGTGGTAGAGAGGTAGAGAGGTAGAGAGGTAGAGAGGTAGAGAGGTAGAGAGGTAGAGAGGTAGAGAGGTAGAGAGGTAGAGAGGTAGAGAGGTAGAGAGGTAGAGAGGTAGAGAGGTAGAGAGGTAGAGAGGTAGAGAGGTAGAGAGGTAGAGAGGTAGAGAGGTAGAGAGGTAGAGAGGTAGAGAGGTAGAGAGGTAGAGAGGTAGAGAGGTAGAGAGGTAGAGAGGTAGAGAGGTAGAGAGGTAGAGTGGTAGAGAGGTAGAGTGGTAGAGAGGTAGAGAGGTAGAGTGGGAGAGAGGTAGAGAGGCAGAGAGGCAGAGAGGCAGAGAGGTAGAGAGGTAGAGAGGTAGAGACGTAGAGAGGTAGAGAGGTAGAGAGGTAGAGAGGTAGAGAGGTAGAGAGGTAGAGAGGTAGAGAGGTAGAGGTAGAGAGGTAGAGAGGTAGAGAGGTAGAGAGGTAGAGAGGTAGAGAGGTAGAGAGGTAGAGAGGTAGATAGGTAGAGAGGTAGAGAGGTAGAGAGGTAGAGCGGTAGAGATGTAGAGAGGTAGAGAGGTAGAGAGGTAGAGAGGTATAGAGGTAGATAGGTAGAGAGGTAGAGAGGTAGAGAGGTAGAGATGTAGAGACGTAGAGACGTAGAGACGTAGAGAGGTAGAGAGGTACAGAGGTAGAGAGGTAGAGGGGTACAGGTAGAGGTAGAGGGAGAAGGAGGGGAAGGGGGAGAGGGAGGGAGTGAGGGAGGGGGAGGGGTGATGAAAAGGGAGAGGGAGGGGGAGAGGGAGGGGCAGGGGGAGAGGGAGGAGGGGGAGGGTGAGAGACAGGGGGAGGGGGAGAGACAGAGGGAGGGGGAGAGGAACGGGGGAGAGGGAGAGAGAGGGAGAGGGTTTTAGTTTTTCTCAATTACTTCTGCGAATTGGCTCTGTTTTGAAATATTACATAAAGGTGTCTCTCATCTCTCTCTTTACATTTGTTAGGATACTGCTGCTAAGTTCCTCTGTTCTGAGTAATTTATGAGTAATGTCTGTATATTATATAAAATTCAGCTGGATCTTGAATTATACTCATTGATTTGCGCAGGGTTAGTCCTGTTTTTCCTTAGTTTAAAATAACCCCGAAATGACGGGAAATTATCTCATTGCTTCGGAAAACCGGTAACAACATAAATACGAAATCCACGCGAGCGAAGCCGCGGGCAACAGCTAGTAATCTATATATATAAAAGAAGAAGGTGACTGACTGACTGACTGACTGACTGACTGACATATCAAAGCACAGCCCAAACCACTGGGTCTAGAGATTCCAAATTTGGCATGTAGGTTCCTTATGAGGCCTAGGGGTGCACTAAGAAAGGGTTTTACAAAATTCCACCCCTAAGGGGGTAAAATAGGGGATGAAAGTTTGTATGAAAGTCCGTCAGTTTTGAAGTTAGGATCTTCAAAATTTGTATTTAGGCTGACGACTAAAAATTAATAATTATGTGTCTCAGGGTTTTTGAAAATTCGACACCCTTAAGGGGGAAAAGGGGGATGAAGTTGAAAATTCTTTATTCTTAAAGTAAAATCCACATAATTTATTATTTAGGCATTAATGATGTAATTCTGTTTAACGTTTATCACTGTTATTGAAATTCCACCCCAAATTCAACCCCTAAAAAGGGAAATGGGGTGAAAAAGTCTAAAAACCATTATGGGTATCGTTTGTATGGTTTATCGGGTCGCTGATTACGAAAACTACAACAATTTTGAAATCCAACGTGGTGGACGTTAAATACCATCATTCCCTTGGAATGGGGTTGGGGTGCGATAGGGTTGAAATGTGAATATGGGTGTCGTTTGTATGGTTTATCGGGTCGCTGATTACGAAAACTACAACAATTTTGAAATCCAACGTGGTGGACGTGAAATACCATCATCCCCCTGGGGATGGAGTTGGGGTGCGATAGGTTTGAAATGTCTAAAAATCAATATGGGTGTCGTTTGTATGGTTTATCAGGTCGCTGATTACGAAAACTACAACAATTTTGAAATCCAACGTGGTGGACGTGAAATACCATCATCCCCCTGGGGATGGAGTTGGGGTGCGATAGGTTTGAAATGTCTAAAAATCAATATGGATGTCGTTTGTAAGGTTTATCGGGTCGCTGATTACGAAAACTACAACAATTTTGAAATCCAACGTGGTGGACGTGAAATACCATCATCCCCCTGGGGATGGAGTTGGGGTGCGATAGGTTTGAAATGTCTAAAAATCAATATGGGTGTCAGTTGTATGGTTTATCGGGTCGCCGATTACGAAAGCTACAACAACTTTGAAATCCAACGTGGTGGACGTGAAATACCATCGTCCCCTGGGGATGGGGTTGGGGTGCGATAGGTTTGAAATGTCTAAAAATAAATATGGGTGTCATTTCTATGTTAGGGATAGCGGTTAAATTGGCGTAAGGGGGTAGGGATAGGGACAGGTAGAGGTAGAGGTAGAGAGGTAGAGAGGTAGAGTGGTAGAGAGGTAGAGAGGTAGAGAGGTAGAGAGGTAGAGAGGTAGAGAGGTAGAGAGGTAGAGAGGTAGAGAGGTAGAGAGGTAGAGAGGTAGAGAGGTAGAGAGGTAGAGAGGTAGAGAGGTAGAGAGGTAGAGAGGTAGAGAGGTAGAGATGTAGAGAGGTAGAGGGGTACAAGTACAGGTAGAGGTAGAGGGAGAGGGAGAAGGAGGGAAAGGGGGAGAGGGAGGGAGTGAGGGAGGGAGTGAGGGAGGGGGAGGGGGTAATGAAAAGGGAGAGGGAGGGGGAGAGGGAGGGGCAGGGGGAGAGGGAGGAGGGGGAGAGACAGGGGTAGGGGGAGGGGGAGAGACAGAGGGAGGGGGAGAGGAAGGGGGGAGAGGGTTTTAGTTTTTCTCAATTACTTCTGCGAATTGGCTCTGTTTTGAAATATTACATAAAGGTATCTCTCATCTCTCTCTTTACATTTGTTAGGATACTGCTGCTAAGTTCCTCTGTTCTGAGTAATTTATGAGTAACGTCTGTATATTATATAAAATTCAGCTGGATCTTGAATTATACTCATTGATTTGCGCAGGGTTAGTCCTGTTTTTCCTTAGTTTAAAATTACCCCGAAATGACAATAAAATATCTCATTGCTTATTGGTAACAACATGAATACGAAATCCACGCGAGCGAAGCCGCGGGCAACAGCTAGTTAGGTATAAAACACTCGTGTCTTCTATTGTGGAACTTGGCTCGCTACGCTCGCCTGCGTCCCATAAACCGATACTCGAGTTTTATACCCCTCATTATGTACCGTTGCATAAACTACTATTATGGATTTTCATACTGACTTTCCCGGCCACTGGTCGCATGTCTTTTACCAGTACGGAGATTTCGATTTTGCTCTAAGAAGGTTGTCAAAATAATGATCGAATTTCCAAGCATGTTTGAGAAAACGAATTTTTCCACACATGAGACCTAGCTAAATAGATTTTTCGCCCCCGAAAACCCCCGTATGGTAAATTTCATCGAAATCGTTAGAGCCGTTTTCGAGAAACCGATAATATATATATATATATATATATATATATATATATATATATATATATATCGGTGCTGGAAAGGCAAAATCGCTTATCTCCATTATGACAACTTTACAGGGGAGCATTTTAAAGTTTTGTTTTTTCAAAAAAAAATCAATACTCAAAATTCCTTTGATGAATTTTGGATTAACCAAAATAGATTGAAAGCTTGAATTTTTTGTATTTTTTTGGCTTTAGTGATGTCTTAGATACTCTCTTAGTTTAGCAGATAAATGGCGCTTCAGCGATTTGTCTTTCAAACATAGAAAAATTTGGGTAAGGAAAAATTGCTTATGTCCAGAAATAAACAGTTAATAAAATGTTCATATCACTAAATTAGCATTACGTTTTACTTATTAAATCTATGATATTTGCTTATCGGCCATGTTTTTACTGTTATCAATCGTTTCGTTTTACTTAAACACCTTCCACGTCATCATATACATAGAACAAATCACTTAAAGTAAGGTATGAATCCTGACAAAATGACTAAAGCTGCTTCATTAATGTAAATTTGTTGTATTAAAATGATTTACTGGATTCATTTTAATTTGAAACCGTGTTCTAATTTATTAATAAATATAAAAAAAACCGGCCAAGTGCGAGTCGGACTCGCGCACTGAGGGTTCCGTACCACCATATAAACATAATTGTATTAGTTGAAATTTCAGTAAGTTAATGTGCCAGATTTTTTGAGTCCGACACGCGCTTGACCAAATTTAATTATTTGTTGTTATTTTATAGCTTATGCACTATAAACATACCAACTTTCAAGTTTGTAAGTGTTCCCGTTTTTAAATAGAACTAAAACAAAAATCGCCTTAGCGACCATCCAACTTGACCCCTCTCTTATATGAATGTTCTTGAAACGGGAGCTCACCACAATTGGTTACCATTAGTTGTGAGAAAAGTTGTAATATTTAATGATTTCAGACTTTTCCCATTATTTGTACTGTGAGACCTAGCTTCTTGCCAAATTTCATAATTTTAGGTCAACGGGAAGTACCCTGTAGGTTTTTCATTTTTGAATAAATGTATGGAGATGAGGACATAAAATGCCATATCTTTTGATTGCGTCGTTGTAAAAAATTTAAATTTTCAGATCTTGTGTGGTTCATGGATCCTAATATGTGGTATTAATTTCAACCTGATACCTTTACCCGTTCGGAGGATAAAGGGTCTTGACAGACAGACAGACAGACAGACAGACAGACAGACAGACAGACGGACAAACAGACAGACACAAAGTGATCCTATAAGGGTTCCGTTTTTTTCTTTTGAGGTACGGAACCCTAAAAACAACAAACTTTAACAAAACGCTAATATACTTGAGAATACCTAAACAGAGTAAAATAAGATAGAGCACAAATAACTTGAAAAACAAGTCGAGAACCAATTCAAATATATTTTGAGCTAAAAGCTTATAGTTGAATTAAAGCAAATAAGTACCGACCATTTTCAAAAAAGATTGAATACTTAGTAGTATTATTAATACCCAGCCTGGTAATTTTCCTGGCGATGCGAGAACTGGTATGTTACGCCAACTGTGGTACGCCTTATCCAATGATATATTAGGCTCTTCTGGACTCTTTGGGACCAATCATTGCTGCCCTGCAAGCACATTGATCGTAACTCTTTTAGCACTTCTCTTGTTGAAAAAAGACTCTTTGATGACAATATCCAGTGCAAATTTTGTGTGGTTCAGTAACAGGAACGTGTGCACTATGGTAATAGCCTTGTTTATCTCCCAGATCTCATAGATCTCACGTAAGATTTGACTGACTGAGCATTGAAAATGATCTCGACTACCAACTCGTCTTCCTGAATGTACAACACCAGCCGACTAAAGACTAAGCTACTGCTAAAAAGTGAAGTACTCTTGGAATATATGTATAACCATTCTTGACTCTCATAGATGTTGATATACTACAGCTCGTTGGGGTCCCTTCACTAACACAAAGGCACATAACCATTATGCTCGCTGGGAAGTGGCACCTGCACAGGCAGAAAAAGTTCATTCACTGCCCCACCATAAAGATTCGGCTAAATGCGCTTTTAGAGGAGATTTCAGTCACGCTTAACATTGCATCTATTAATCTTGGCAATACAACCGGGATTCAGCTGGTGATGATCCAAAAGCTGTTTCGGCAGCTCTCCAGAAAGCCAACGCCGGTTAGATGTTTCGTCGCTTAGAATGGGACTTCCCGCTTTAGAACTGAAAATCCGATTGAAATCTATGCGAAGTGTAAGGAAACCTAATTTGGGCTGAACCACCACGAATAACAAATTTCCTAAAGCATAGCACTTTGGTTAGCTAATACCTTCTGAAGAGGAACCTGACGTCTTGTGAATGATTATTAGATTATAATCGTGCCGAAACTAAGGGCTGAGGGCGTTAAGACAGACCAAGTCTAATAAGGAACCGTTCCCAAACGCATTCTCATTAAGATATTTTGTTACCTCCACCAGCGTTAAATAGTCGCAGCGACGCACCCTTTCAATTGCAGAGTACGAATTTGAAGTGTGCCAGCCAATCACCTTGCAAGTTTCTATCAGTAAGTTATTTTCAAAATTTAATTAATACGCAAGATCCTCCACACAATGCTCTGGAATGAACAGTTTGATTATTGATCTGGGGGCTTGGACAACGTGCCATTTGACGAAAGCAAACGCCATGGAATTTAAGGGATGAGATTTGACATATTATGACATCCCATACATTTTCTAACGTTCGCTTTCATCATCTCCATATTTAATGGCACGATGTCTAGACTCCCTGAACACCCTGCAATGTTCCAGGCTTACTGATGACCCTCAGTAAGAGGAAGACTGCTGTAGTAAAACACCTCAAAATTGAGATGGCTTTCTACATCTATGACTCCTTGCTACCAATTCGAGAACAGATACATCCAAGTGGCAGTTGAAGGTGTCCTCATCCAAGCCAGATTGATTGAGAATAGGGGTCTCTAAAGCAGGTATCTGTTGCTAGTTTGTTACGCCTGCTACACAGAGGCAAAAGCGCTGGCCGTTTATGCTTATGAAGCCGACAAATTGCTAAGTTATTGAACTACGAGCTAGCTGCGAATAAAATGTAGATGGCTTTAATTAGACGTCATTCCAGCCTCGCTGGCTAAATAAAAACTTACATTGAATAAGATTAAATTCAGGTAATTAACGTGACACTTGATTGCCTAGAATTTGGGTAAAAGTATTTATGAGCTTTGGGTTTTATGAGCTGGTCAGTCAAAACCAACCACCAAAGACTGTTAGCTTGGAAGTTCAAGGGTTGGTCCAAGATTTGTCCGCAACGATATTATTATGTTAGGGAGGGCCTGCAAGTCTAAAGATTAGACTACTCTCGACACAATGTTGACGCAAGCAGTAGCTCAGACTTGTATCATCACCGACCGAGACTTGGACAAAACTTATTTCTCGCATACTGGCTGAATTGAAAACCCTAAAAAAATAACGTTGATGAAACGATCTATATTTGGTCTGCCAAAGCCGCTGGTTTGAAGACATGCGTCACTATGGTGAATTCAACCTGTATGATAGCTACCAAACACCTGACGCAACACCATAACATGCTTTTTGTCAGCTAAAATGGCCAAGTAAGAAATCAACGCTCAAGTGGGCGTCGAGAAGACAACTCTACTACAATAATAAATATGTAAGTGACGTTAAACATAAATGTCCGTTAACTTTTTTTTACTTTCAATATCGGAGACACTGGCATTGCTTTTAAGGTTCAGCCAGGCCGAAATTAACAATAGAAAAGTCGGTGTAGCCAAGCGCCATCAGGCTCTTACATTCAACCAGCCACTAGCGTCATCGAGCACCGGCTGTCTTCGGCGAATTAGATACGTCTGATTAATGTGTTGACAGGTGCGGAGCAGATGACTGATGACGACAAAATATACACTACTTGCGATTATTTAAATAAATAAATGTTGTGGGACAATTCAGGCAAAGCCTGTACGCTGTAGGTACCAGATATTGATATACATTGATAATAAACACCCAGATACAGAAAAAACACCCATGTTCATCATACAAATGTTTGCCCTGGGCGGGAACCCGCGACCCATGGCGTAGAAGGCAGGCTCACTACCTACCACGCCAATGGTCCAGTCAAATGTGACGAATCAAAAGATATCAAGTAAAAAAATAATTACCAAATCGTGTAGCAAATTTACTTTAACATGAAGGCAGTTTTCCGCTCAACACAACTGTTATCAATTTTTAAAGTATGTAATTAATGTTTAAAATACCATAACTAGAAAATTTTTGAAATTCGTTCTGACTTTAATCCAATGTAAATCAAAAAACTTCGAGTCAATTTAACCATTGTCACTACTCACGAAACAAAATTAACATTTTAAAATGTCTAACCTACAAAAAATAAATTATACGGAAAAGTAACACTGATTGAATTTACATCATCATGCTCTTATCAGTCGTTTATTTTGGCTAAATTACTTCTTTGTTTAACTTAAACAAAAGTCCGTTTCGCTTAAGCGCCACTGCAAAATAATTGAGACTATGGAAATCTTGCTGAAGTCCCTTAGATTATCATACATGCAAAAGGAATAATTTCTGAAGTGTGTTAATTGTCCAAGTAAGTACCGGAAAAATAGCTTAACTAACATATGTGTAAAAAAGACAGATTTTTGCGTCATTCAGCTAAACAGAAATCAAAATATCGTAATTTTTCATTTCGCTAAACAACCAAAAAAATGCTCTGATTGCTTTGAAACCTGGATAGATCGACGCGTAAAAATCAGCAGATTTTAAATATATAGATAACTCCATTTGCCCAAAATGGCGCTTAAGCGATATTTCCTTTCCAGTGTCGATATATACTAGCTGTTGCTCGCGACTTCGTCCACGAGGGATTCTATCTAGCTATCTATCTGACAATGCACCCTTCCGTCTATCTGTCGTCCGTCCGTCCGTCAAACCATCCCTGTCCCTGCCCCTCTCTCTCTCCCCCTACCCCTCCTCCCCCTCGCCATCCCTCTCCCTCCCTCTCCTCCTCCGCTTCCCTCACCCTGCCCCTCTCTCACTCTCTGTCCCTACCCCTACTCCTATCCCTACCCCTAACGCCATCTTAACCGCTATCCCTATCCTCATAAAAACTTAGAAACGACACCCATATTGATTTTTAGACATTTCAACCCTATCGCACCCCAACTCCATCCCCAGGGGATGATGGTATTTCACGTCCACCACGTTGGATTTCAAAATTGTTGTAGTTTTCGTAATCAGCGACCCAATAAACCATATAAACGATACCCATAGTGATTTTAGACTTTTTCACCCCATTTCCCATTTTAGGGGTTGAATTTGGAGTGGAATTTCAATAACAGTGATGAACGTCGCACAGAATTACAACCCTAATGCCTAAATAATAAATTTTATGGATTTTACTTTAAAAATAAAGGATTTTCATCATCCCCCTTTTCACCCTTTAGGGTGTTGAATTTTCAAAAACCCTGAGACATGTAAATATGAATTATTAGTAGTCAGCCTAAATACAAAATTTGAAGATCCTAACTTTAAAACTGACGGACTTTCATACAAACTTTCATACCCTATTTTACCCCCTTAGGGGTGGAATTTAGTAAAACCCTTTCTTAGTGCACTCCCAAACCTCATAAGGAACCTACATGCCAAATTTGGAATTTATAGACCCAGTGGTTTGGGCTGTGTGTTGACATGTCAGTCAGTGAGTCAGTCACCTTATTAATTAACATTAAATGCGTTTCCCGTGGGAATGAAGTATTTTCCCGCGGTAAAAAGTAGCCTATGTGCTATTCCAGGACATAACCTATATGTGTGCCAAGTTTCATTAACATCCATTAAGTAGTTTTTACGTGAAAGAGTAACAAACATACATCAATCCATCTATACTTAGAAACTTTCGCGTTTATAATATTAGTAGGATAGGATTATACAAATATTGCTCGTTAAATAGTATAGGATAAATTAGTACTATTTTTTATCATAATTTTTATTTCATCATTGTAATATCAATTATTTAAAATTTTTATTTTTGTGTGATGAACACATGTGTTTGTTCTGTGTCTGGGTGTTATTTATCTATTTATGTATGTATATCAGTCTCTGATACCCATAGTACAGGCTTTGTCTAGTTTGGGATCAGATAACCTTGTGTGAAATGTCCCCCCAATACGAGTATTTATACAAGGTGTAAGGGAACGTGTACCGAAAACTGAACGGGCGCGGGCGTGCTCAGTCAATGAAACTGAACAACTTTCCCAAAGAATCATTTTTGGGTTCGAAAATGAAAGGAAAAATGTTCCAGTTTTCTATACAAATTGTTCGACCAGAGTCACCAATTTGTATGGAGCGGTAAAAAACTTTTCACGCCCTTTCATTTTTCGATTCCCGTCTCTTACGGGTGGTTCATTTATTTATTTATATTTAATAACACCCGAATACTTACCGATCCTGGGCAGTACATAAGCTGAATGTTTCAACATAGGCAGTGCTAGGGGTCCAGGTATGTCGGTGAAAGGTTTGACAGTAGAAGAGATTGCAGGGTTGACCACTGCCTTCCTTTGAGGGGAGGTGGAGCTCCGTCGCCCTGATGACCCTGAGATCTGGCGGCGAGATTGCTGCGGGAGGCTGTGGGAGAAAGATAAATAGAACTATCGGAGCAAAACCTTTAAAGGGCCTATTTTAGGGACTAAATGCAACCAGTTTGGTTTTAAGACCTTTGGAAATTAGCAAAAAAAGGCTTGACTGATCTCCCTTAGACCCTCCGGCTTCAAACAGTGTCTTTTCCTTCTTAATCAGGGACTCTAAAGAATTAATAGAAGTGAGCGTTCGCTCTTTTGGCTCTTTACACGCAATTAAAATTGTGCTCCTGTACAATCTCGTATATCTCGCGAGATCTTGTTCGATTTTCGATCGAGATCAATCTCGGTGAATATGGAAGAGATATCGCGAGAACGAGATTGCATCGGGGGTCTACACAACGTACCATTTGACGAAAAGGAACACAATGAAATATATGGGATCGCATTTGACATATTATGTCATCCCATACATTTTAAGACGGTCGTTTTCGTCATCTCAAAATGTAATGGCACTAGGGTCGTATTGATAAATCCCTCTCAAGTCTGCGATTGCACTTAAGATGCATAATTTGTATGTGAAAAGTAAATCTTGAGTGCAGTCTCACACTTAAGTTGGATTTATCAATACAACCCTAAATCTAGACCCCCTGATATTTAAGTACGTGTATAAGCTTAGATAAATGCATCGAATCGAGTATAAGGTTTTCGCACAGTTTTTCGTAACAAAAAATAAGCATTTTGACGTAGAAATACTTAAGCAACTTTCTACGTCGAAATGGAAAAATATTCCCGCTCTGCTGAGTCTCGTATTCCAAGTGCAAATTAATACGGTTGGCTTGTTGTGAATAATGCGAATGCAAACGTCGGATATTTTTATTTTGAATTGCAAATCATACTTGGAAAGGATGTACACACCGCACACGTGGTCCTAACGTGCTATTCACGTGATAAAGACATGTTACTTAGACATAATAGCTACTGTTACTTTGATTATTATGATTCTTTTAATTAGGTTGAATTTGTGTTGTCGGCCGATAGGTACAGTTTTCGATATCGCAGCAGTACCTACCTATTTCCCGAGCCTTTATGTACCTACGAGTAGTACAGTCAACGACAAGCTTGACACTCGTAGTGCGACTCTAGCCCGTACGTCTATTGAAATAAGAACGGTACATAGTCCAAAGTGTCAAGCTTGATGTGTTCTTGACTGTACAACTGTCCTGTGGGTATGGAAAAGGTGACTAAGGGCATTTAAACAGTAGATGAGCAGTGTCTTACTGCATTTGACTCTAATATTGAGTTCACCTACCTCCTACCAAAATACAGTACCTACACGAATACTTCTGTTTCAGAATATCAATTTATGATTTTTGTACGGAACAAATCCACACAAATCCAAAGTAATAATTCAGTTTTCCCTCGAAATACCAGTAGCGAAAAAACGAAATGCCGCTTTCTGAACCTTGATACGATTCCTGTATCGATATTTTGAATGTATATTGAACTAGCTATTTCCCGCGACTTGGTACTAAACTCATCATCATATCGTGTGGGTTGCAAAGTCGATGACTGACCTTACTAATCCTGGTGTCAGAGTTGTTGAGCCGCCAAAGGCCTCTGACATGATTCATTAACGACTACATCAGTAGATAGTAGTCGGGACCAATGACTTAAAGTGCCTTTCGAAGCACCGAATCATCTAACTTTTCGGACAATTAGGTGATTCATCCTGCACTGTCCTAACCAAACTAGGGAGGTCGCACAAAGGGATTTTGTTTGACAGTGTCCCCACCGGGACCTCCGAACAGAACCTCCGGATCAGGAGCCGAGACCTCTAACCACTAAACCAAGGAGGCTGTTACTAAACTGGTACTAAACTAAGTAGCCTATTATAAGTCCTGTCTTATCATATCATTCAATCTATCAGCATACTAAATACACACAAAGATGCTGCTGTCCATCCTCCGATTTATAAGCCCTTAGTCGCCTCTTACGGCACCTTCGGGTAGAGATGGGTTGGTTCTATTCTTTGCCGGCACCACAAGAGCAACATTTCAGCTTGTCTTTAAAATATTTGTTAACTCGCTTCTTAAACTATTCCTTATATTAGTAAATGCGCTCCCTTTGAAAGACGCTCGCTCAAGGCACTTGCGCTACTTGGCCCACTCTAGCTACTCCACTGTCGTCGCAGTCTTTGTATAACTCCCAATTCAGAAAGTGACGTATTTTATTTTGGCTGATGATGAATAAATTTATTTTATTCGGTCAGGTACGAAAGTACTATTTGCTTGTTTTCAGAGGAATGTCGTAGCTAAAGTAATTTGTTCCGGAGCGATGCTTACATTAGGTGATATGATTAAGCCTCTTGCCATTGAAATCGCTTTCTTTGTCTCTGTCTAGTGTCTAAGAGTAAGTAGGTATTACTAAATAAAAAAGTGCCATATTTATCGTAAAAAAAGTGGTTAGGAGAGTTGCTTCGAGGCTTCAACTCCAGATATTTATCCAATAGTTCTAGAAACGTTTTAAATTCTTTTCCTATTTGTCAAAATTCTAAAAGCGTCTTAGTCGCGCCTAGTTATTGTTGGCTTTTCCTTAAATTAACCTTTTCAACCGAAGGTTTCGTATTTCACTACGAGCGTAAACGACCCCTGAATCTACTTTCCCATATAGGATTTCCATGTAGTTGTATCGCGTACGTGGCCACGCTTCGTAGACGTAATTAAAAGTCCTCAGCTGGGACCTTTTTCCCTCCAAAATTTTACAGCAAAAAATGCATGGTATATTTTCAAGCGGAAGTACCATAGTTACCACGCTTATTAGCGTTGCGGCTGGCACCATGGCCGATGTAAGATGCCGATACGAGTACGCAGTAGGACGCTGCTGCCCATCCTATTGTTCTAAATCCCTTTGTCGCCTTTTAGGACATAGGAAGAGATGGGGTGGTACTACCCTTCATAACCGGCACCACAAACATGATTAATTTAGTACGATTTGTTATTTTTCTGAGGAATGTACTGTTGCGGTACTTCGCATGATGATTAAAACTTTTTTTGCTTGAATCCTGCGGTGGCACTGAGCCAGGCTTTCAATTAGTTGCAATCTGTAACTTTGTAGCACTGTGCCGTATTTTGTCACTCCTTTTGTAAATTTTAGGTGGCTATGATTTTACGGACGAATTGTTTGACTTTGGCGAGGGGCTGGAGAGCAAAATGATGCAAAAAAAAACCGGTCAAGTGCGAGTTGGACTCGCGCGCCGAGGGTTCCGATATACCTTTAGTATTTTTGGAAGCAATAAAGTCCATTTTTAGGACCGCAAAACTAACCCCCTATTTGGGCCCCCTTTACATCAATAATCATAATTTTTTTCTTAATTATTTTGCGTGCAATTAAGTTCGACAACCATACTCTAAAACTATTCCCAAGTCGATAGCATGAGTGGTTGCTGAGATATACAGGTGTGGCAGACAGACGGACAGACAGACAAAGCGGCACCATAAGGGTTCCTTTTTTTACCATTTTGGTATCGGAACCCTAAAAACCGGCCAAGTGCGAGTCGGACTCGCGCACCGAGGGTTCCGTACCACCACATAATCATAATTGTATTAGTTGAAATTTCAGTAAGTTAATGTGCTAGATTTTTTTAGTCCGACACGCGCTTGACCAAATTCTATTATTTTTGTTATTTTATAGCTTATGCACTGTAAACATACCAATTTCCAAGTTTGTAAGTGTTCCTGTTTTTAAAATAGAACTAAAACAAAAATCGCCTCCGCGACCATTCAACTTGACCCCTCTCTTATATGAATGTTCTTGAAACGGGAGCTCACCTCAATTGGTTACCGTTAGTTGTGAGGAAAGTTGTAATATTTAACGATTTCAAACTTTTCCCTTTATATGTACTGTGAGACCTAGCTTCTTGCCAAATTTCATAATTATAGGTTTTGCTTTAGTGCATAAATGTATGGAGATGAGGACATAAAGTGCCATATCTTTTGATTGCGTCGTTGCAAAAAATTTAAATTTTCAGATCTTGTGTGGTTCATGGACCCTAATATATGGTATCAATTTCAACCTGATACCTCTACTCGTTCGTGAGATAAAGGGTCTTGACAGACAGACAGACAGACGGACAACAAAGTGATCCTATAAGGGTTCCGTTTTTTTCTGTTGAAGTACGGAACCCTTAAAATGATCACAGAGTTGATCTGGCGTGACTGAACGCGATAGTAGCCAAATTGATTTGTTCCGGAACGATGCATTCATTAGGTGATTATGATATAGTTATTTATGCAACTGTTGCGTAATGAGAGTAATTTTAACACGAGATCTGGTTTTTGATACGAGGCGCAGCCGAGTATCAAAATAGTATAGATCGAGTGTTAAAATGACTAATTACGTATAGTTGCATACAAAACTTTATCTACGACCGACAAAATAAAATAAAATTTTAAAAAGTAGTGATCAATTCATGGAACTAAGAGGACAGTTAGCTAGTACAGTTAATTAAAGTTATTCCGTTATTCCAGATCCAGAGCTTGTGGATGGAGTTGCTTTAACAATAACTTCATGTTACACCCGGTATATGGTTACTGACAGCCTCTTGTAGACTCATGTTCTCCTGGTACATACTTTCCATTTTGTTCAAGTCACTTCTTTTGTTGCCACGGTCAGTTTATATAGAAGCGAGCCAACTGTCAGCCTCTTGTCGATTTATGTACTCCTGGTACTCTCCGTTTTCTTTTAAATATAGGTAGGCAGTCGTCACCCCAGTAAAAAGTATTTTTACAAAATTACTTTAAAGTAGGCTGTATGTAGTACTGTGGTAGTATTGCCTTAGCCTATGCAGATTGAAAATTATGTATTATAACAGTTGCGGAATGAAAATCCATACTCCATTTCCGTACTGCTCGTAGTATGGAACAGTGTGGAAATGAAAATGATAGCGGACAATGACCTCAATTTCGAATCTGTCATTGGTTTCGAATTTGGAATATTCCGGTACGGGAGTAGATAAAATACCTAAATCTTTTGCCATACGAATTATTTGAATTAAAATCGCTTTGTGTGTGTCCGTCCAAGCGTATACTTTCATTGTTTTCGACTGTTCAAAATTCGTACAGTTAATAGCACGTCCAGCTTGACTTATTGTATACCGATCTTACTTTAAACGCTCGTTTTGACGTGCTAGAGTCGTGCTATAAGTGTCAAGCTTGATGTGCTCTTGACTGTACAGTATATCTGCCGTATTGTTAGATGTTCAGCCTTACATCCATGTTACAGCTTATTGTTTAAGAGTTTCGCGGTAACTATTACTAATTACGTTAATAAATTGTATAGTCTTTCCCAAGGACTTGGTCTCTGCTATCACTAATGAGATATCAGTTTAACAGGTCCATTCCCCCACCACCCTGTATATAAGATGTATTCGATGCTGTTGCACAGATTATACTAAACTAATACATAAGAGAGAGAAGAAAAAAACGTAATAGTCTAGGCAACGAAGGGGATCGTTGTATGAAGACCCCCGCATTAAATCCTCAGTCGATGAACTTTGCTGCGGTATTACACTATTATTAGACAAACCTTCCATAAAAAAATCCAAAAAAAATCGGTACTTTTAATTTTTCCATACAAAAATGACAAAAAATGCATGTAAAAATTTTCTTGTTAATTTTATTTTTATTTTTTGAATTTACATTTAATTCATGATACTTTATCAACCTGTCAAATAAAATCTGCCTGAGAGAATTATGTTGGGGTCAACTGCTTCGTTGCCTACACTATAAGCTATGTTATGTAAATTATCTATACTTACATATACAGTTAGCGATTCTAAGACGCAATAAAACAGGTAGATCAGGTTCAAGGACAATTAACGCTACTCAGACGTCTGGACAAACGATACTGTATGTTTAATTTATCACATAGTTGACCATAGATAAGTTTAAAATGTCGTTACAAAAACAACGCTGGCAGATAACACACACCTATAGCATATTTCCCGATTTCACCAAAGAGCGTTACTTTTTGTAAACAAAATAATAACCTCAAAAATGTCTATCGATTAGGGCTCCCGCACACGACCGAGAATCGGTGGCCGATTATCGCCCAGGACAAGGACGGAAGATCCAGGTGATAACACGTAAGAGCGGGATGCCGACAAAAAATCGGCCACCGATTCTCGGTCGTGTGCGGGAGCCCTTATGATTTGCGAACTTCGGAGATAAGGGAAATGGTTTTTTTTTGTTGACTTTTTCCATGATAAATTGAAAACTAAGTCGTAAAAAATACAAAAAAATATTTTGGAATGTACAAAAAAGCCCTTTCTCATGATACCCAAAACGACCTAGTAACGACAATTTAAAATTTTGCCCCCTGTTCAGGTCCCCTTTACAATTATAATATCCTTTTAATTATTTCATTTTGCAATTAATTGGGTCAATCATATTCTAAAACTATTTCAAATTTCAAGTCGATAGCATGAGTGGTTGCTGAGATTTACAGATGGGACAGACAGACAGACCGACAGACAGACGAAGTCGCACCATAAGCCATACGGGTTCCGTTGTTACCATTTTGGTTAGAAACCCTAACAATGTGTAAATAAAAAGTTTTAAAAAGTGGATCTTTTGTGTACCTATGTAAAACGGTAGTAAGCGTATATAATAAACGGTAGTGAACTTAGAAATGAAAAAAATTACGAAACGTTTAGTCATCGACTAAAAACTTTTTGTTGGATAAAGAACTTTATGCTATAAATGAATTTATATATATTTTAGAATAATTAAGAATATTTTTCATCAATTTTTGACGATTTCCATTTACCTTTTTGACAGTTTATTTGTTTATTTTGAATTGTACCTTTTAGATTATGTTGACGACCTTATGTCAGGTAGCCCTTTTTTACATTGTGTAAAATCTGATGTTACCTTAGAAATAAATAAACTAAACTATTTATGTGTGTATTGTGGTTACAAAGGTGTGACTCGTGTAATTTTTAGAGAAATCTTTTCTAAACTGCAAAATGTTTGTTTACGCAACGTGACGCTCTTTCTTGAAGTCTTTCATACATACATAATATAATTGCAAGAAATAAATTGGTTACAAAATACCTGGATACATCAAGTTGTGATTAGACACGATTCTTAGTGAAGTTTTATTTGATGTGATTCAAGCTAAGTAAGCAAGTTTTAAAAGTTTTAAAACCGTAAAATATTTTAAATTAAAAAACTTTTATTTGAAATTTTAATGATGTTGATTGAGGTCATCGCAACTTTGAATTTGGCACTTTCTAAAATTTTTGCAAAATGGCGGTCACAGAGTTACCCACCCAATATAGAGACCAGACCACGCGACACTCCTTTTAAAATGTTTTTGAACCACTTTCGTCCACTTTGTATAAGTAATTTAAGGTTGATGGTGAATGAAGGTGGTGTTCTTTTACAAGTAGGTAGGTACGTACGTTCGAAAGAAATAATGAAAAGTATTAATACTTACACATACTGCCGAAGTAGAGCAGTTGGTTTCGGCATTTTCACAAATTATATCACTCTTAAGTTTAAAACACTATACTAAATTTAAAAGTCAATATCACAATCACGAAACAAATACCATTTTAAATTGTTATTAACTGTAATCCTATTCTTCTTTATCTAATTTATTAAGTCTTCTTTTTGAATTTCGATCTTATTTTTATTTTGTTTATATTTATACGGCCAATATTGCGTCAACTACAGCCTGCGAACGCCGGCTGTTAATGCATTAAATTCATACATGGAACACGCGTCGAACGAACCGGTTAGATGATTAGTGATGTCCGCTGAATACAATATCGATAAAAAAACATAAACTTAATAAAAAATTTTTGGAACTCTCAGTAAACGAAACTGAAAAACTTCTCCAAAGAAAAACGTATCGGAAAATTAAAAAAATTAAAAAAAAAATTAAAAAAGTTTACTCCTCTCAAAAAAAAACCTTGTGGGTAAAGTTAGAGACACGTGTCTGACAGAGAAATTTCTTATCATTGCAATAAAATAAAGGGTGTTTATGAAAGTAGTCGCTTTGGAACAGAGGGCAGTCCAACTATATTACCAGAGTTTCTAAGTTGCAAACAGGATTAAAAAAAATTCAGACGGCTAGAATCTAACGGCGCGGCGGCGTGGCGGCGGCGGCGGCGCGGCGGTTTACCATGCCTTGGAAATGCAATAGATGTATTACTTACTGCCTCACAATTAGACATCTAGAAACGATATTCACAAGTTTCGTGACAGTAAAGAAAGAGTATTCGTCTCAATGTTAAGAAGGCTTTCATTGCAAATTATTATCGATATAATTAAATATTTGCGCTACTCTAACCGATGAACTTCTGACCTCATCTTATGTGTAGTTTGTACTATATTTTAAATTATAATCTTTGTAATTGTAAAGTAATCTTATCGTTAAAGGTCAGTTAAGAAAGTTCAATTCTTTTGTTATTTAAAACGGTAAAATAACTTTTTCTTTAAACATAATTTCTGGATAATTTGTTCTTACATTTGAATAAGTTCTCTCTGAGTGTTTGTAATAAATATCCTGGAACTTACCTTAATTGTTTACTTAGTTCTTTTTCACTGCCAAAAACATTTGATGTGTGAAGTGTTATAAAAATATCGATGTAAACAAACAAGTTGGCGAAGCGCATCACTAGCGCGTGAACTTTGGACCGTATCTTTGTTTACTATATTATTGGGCAGTTGAATTGCCTTCAAGGATGTAGGTGGCCAGCATGTAACAGGATCGTGGATCGTGGCTCGTTGATTCATTTCCTGTGCTTCTGATTGTATTGTTTCTTTGTTACTTATAGTGCGGGGCAAACAACTTGAACAATAACCGCGTGGTGGGGGAAGCTTTGCGCACGTCAATTTGTATTGTATGTAAAATCAACTCTGCGCAGCCAAGGTCATTGTTCAATCAAGTCCTAGTTTGCCAACGCCTATACGCGGAGTGTAAATAGAGAAGCGCGCGGTCATATGCATTGATTACTTACTCTCTGCGTGCGTCTGTGTT
The DNA here is from genome assembly GCA_947532105.1 of Athrips mouffetella. Taxonomy (NCBI): domain Eukaryota; kingdom Metazoa; phylum Arthropoda; class Insecta; order Lepidoptera; family Gelechiidae; genus Athrips; species Athrips mouffetella. The sequence continues at coordinate 23,182,172 of OX383972.1, read as the reverse complement.
CTCGAGTTCATATAACCCGAATATATTCAAGTCCCGAGTGAATATGCTTCTTCTGGGCAAGCTCGTTCCATCGTCGTTCTCATCTTTGTCCTCAGGGCTAGATCATGGTCATGAGTAAGCCCAAAAAAGAGTGCTTTCTATCCTACTAATATTATAAACGCGAAAGTTTGTAAGTATGGATGGATGGATGAATGGATGGATATTTGTCACTCTTTCACGTAAAAACTACTGAATGGATTATGAAACTTTAAAATAATATAGCTTATACATCAGAATACCACATAGGCTACAATTTATAAACCTGCGCAGACGAAGTCGCGGGCACCACCTAGTATTTAATAATTTAGTAATAAATTGCGTATACCTATAAGATAAGCGCCCTCAGTTTTGAACCTACCACTGAAAGCATTCGTCTCAAACACGACATGATGTCGTTCGTGGTACAGTCAAGAGCGCATCAAGCTTTACACTTTGTACCATTCTTGTTGCACTGCGAGTGTCTGAGTGATTCCCATTACGTCCCAATACCTACGCACCAACTTGGTTCGTGGACATTTCAGTTTTGTATTCCCAGTACGGCCCAACGCTTTTTAGGGTTCCGTACCTCAAAAGAAAAAAACGGAACCCTTATAGGATCACTTTGTTGTCCGTCTGTCTGTCTGTCTGTGTCTGTCTGTCTGTCTGTCAAGACCCTTTATCTCACGAACGGGTTAAGGTATCAGGCTGAAATTAATACCATATATTAGGATCCACGAACCACACAAGATCTGAAAATTTAAATTTTTTACAACGACGCAATCAAAAGATATGGCATTTTATGTCCTCATCTCCATACATTTATTCAAAAATGCAAAACCTACAGGGTACTTCCCGTTGACCTAAAATTATGAAATTTGGCAAGAAGCTAGGTCTCACAGTACAAATAATGGGAAAAGTCTGAAATCATTAAATATTACAACTTTTCCCACAACTAATGGTAACCAATTGTGGTGAGCTCCCGTTTCAAAAACATTCATATAAGAGAGGGGTCACGTTGGATGGTCGCTGAGGCGATTTTTGTTTTAGTTCTATTTAAAAACGGGAACACTTAAAAACTTGAAAATTGGTATGTTCATAGTGCATAAGCTATAAAATAACAACAAATAATAAAATTTTGTCAAGCGCGTGTCGGACTAAAAAAATCTAGCACATTCACTTACTGAAATTTCAACTAATACAATTATGTTTATGTGGTGGTACGGAACCCTCAGTGCGCGAGTCCGACTTGCACTTGTCGGTTTTTTTATAGAAACTTTAGTACATTCGGAAACAAAACTGTCACAATTTTTAAATTAATTATTTAGTTATCATAATAAAAGGCAGATAGTATATTTTTTTTAGTATATTATTTACAGTAAAATCACAGCATCATCAATCAGTTTTCATTAAAAGTTTGCATAATAATCATGTTTTGAACCTAATTTTACTCTTATTTAAAATAAAAATTTACAGTTTAAATAATTAAAAAATCAATAATACAAAATAATAAAAATCAGTCTTATTGTTATAATATTACCCTAATTTAACACTAAAAACCATCATACAATAAACTGTTTTGTTAATTGATTGGTTTTCTCTAATTTATAAACAATTCTGAAAGCCCGATTGATAAGTTATAACTAAAGTTCTATCTTCTTAGTAAATAATGTTGTACATTGAAATATTTGAGGTAGAGTCGACTACCATAAGTCAACTATCAGGCCTTTAGTCTGATGACAGGAACAATTACACAATATTTGTATACAAAGTGTTAATTAAATAACGCAAAACCTCTCGGGTGGTGGCTCTAGACATGAAACTGAACAACTTTTGTTCTACGACTTTTGACTCAGCAAAAAAAAAAAATTGCTCCTTCATACAAATCGATAAGCTGACCAAGCCAATTTGTATGAAAAAGCAAAAATATTTTTTGTGAATTTTCAAAAGTCGTAGAACAAAAGTTGTTCAGTTTTATGTCCAAAACCACCACCCGATAGGTTTTGCGTTATTTAATTTCCACGTTGTATTCTGTGTTTCGCTATCTTGCAAACATCAAATGATAATAAATATTTTGAAAACACTTTTGTTGTTAGCATTACTTTCCTTATAAAAAACGAAGTGGGACGTAATGGGAATAAAAATAAAATAAAATATTTAATTCCCATTACGCACCAAAATGGTGCGTTGGGACATGGGACGTAATGGGAATCACTCGAGTGTCTAGTTTGACCTGATCTTGACTTTGTCTACGGAACCCTCAGTGCGCGAGCCCGACTTGCACTTGGCTGGTGTTGATTCACCTACGTACAGTCAAGAGCACGTCCAGTTTTTTTTTTTAAAACACGTTGGACTTTATACCGTTCTTATATCGTTGGTAGTAGGAGCACAGATTACTAAATAGTCGCGCTGCGAGTGACAACTGCACAGTCAACGGCAGGTCAAGCTTGACACTCGCAGTGCGATTCTAACCCGTACATCTATTGAAATAAGAACTGTACAAAGTCCAATGTGTCAAGCTTGATGTGTTCTTGGCTCTACGATCAACGACCTTTTCGTGGATTTCGGAAGTAAATTATATTTACGCACGTATTTACAACAAAATACGAAGGATTTTTATTTATTAAGTACTTACTTGTGAATCATTTTAATTCAATGCTACTTCCTCATATAGGTACTCGTACCTATTACGCAACCTCTGTTTATACTTCGCCGTTCCTTGGTTTATACAGGGTGTAAGAAAAAGGTTATACCAACCCTGAAGGATGTGAATCTGCCGATGAAACTGAACAACAGTCCCTAGGGAACATAGGTCGAAATGTGAAAAAAATTTTTTGAACTCCCATAGAAACTATATCAGCTGATATCGCATTTTGTATGGGAATTCAAGTTTTTTTTCGTATTTTGAACAAAGTTCCTTGGGGAAAGTTGTTCAGTTTCATGGGCAGAATCATATCCTTCAGGGTTGATAATAATATACCCTTTCCGTTACAACTTATATAACTTATACGTAGCATACGCTATTTAAATAGAATGTTAGATAAAGTCAAGAACATATCAAGCTTGAGACATTGGACTTTGTACCGTTCTTATTTCAATAGACATACGGATTAGAGTCGCACTGCGAGTGTCAAGTTTGACCTGTCGTTGACTGTATTCAGTCCATAAGTGTAGCGACACACCCGCGGAGATTCCGACGCGGAAGGTTCTGTCAAGTATGATACCAGCGGAAATTCCGCCGGATGTGTCAAAAAACCGGTCAAGTGCTAGTCGGACTCGCGCGCCGAGGTTTCCGATGTATCTATAGTATTTTTGAAAGCAATAAAGTCCATTTTTAGAACAGCAAAACTAAATTGGTTTGTAAAGGTTTTTTGCAGATTTCTGAAAAACTGTGCAACTTAGAAAGATCGTTTTATTTTTGCTGTAATATTTACATAAACTTCTATTGACTGTAAATAATTTAGATTTTTCCTATCTCAGATTTCGGAGATGAATGGTATTTTTTTTACATTTGTCATCACAACTTGAAAACTAAGAGTTGTAAAAAAATACAAAAATATAATTAAGAATGTACAAGTAAAGCCCCCGACCGACCTAGTAACGACAAATTGAAAAAATTTCCCCCCTATTTGGGCCCCCTTTACAGTAATAATCATATATGTATTTCTTTTAATTCTTTCATGTGCTATTAAGTTAGGCAACCAATTTCTGCAACCCAAATTTCAAGTCGATAGCATGAGTAGTTGCTGAGATATAGAGGTGTGACAGACAGACAGACAGACGGACAGACAGACAAAGTCGCACCATAAGGGTTCCTTTTTTTACCATTTTGTTATCGGAACCCTGAAAAGCATTGCGAGCGTGATGCCTGATGAGAGGAACTCTCCGCATCGGAAAGATCCACACTTGTATATCTCAGCAACCACTAATGTTATTTGGAATTGTTTTAGAATAAGTATTGCCAACTTACTTGCAAACTTGCAAATGAAAGAATTAGAAAAATATTGTTGTTTATTAAAAAGGAGGCAAAATTTTAAATTTTCGTTACTAGGTCGAGCAGGGAAACCTATCATGTGAAAGGGCTTTACAAGTAAAGATTCCAAACATTCAAAAATAGCTTTTTGTATTTTTTTACAACCATTATCCTGGATCAAAAACCAGGATAGATTCTTGCTGTTAGCAATAAGACTTGACTCTAATCCACTTAAGAAAAAAAATTGTCATTGTCAGTGGACAACATTTTAATAGCATTAATTATTTTTCCAATAAGCCGGTTTCGCAGGTAAACGTCAACTAAGTATTCAAAGGTGTCGATAGATGGCTCTGAATAAATGTGTCATAGATGAAGCGTGAAGTAAATAAACCTCCTTAGGCAACACTTACAACAGATAGGAAAAATAACTTGACAGTTAAATTTTCCTACAACAACGCTATCTATGAAGAAAATTAAACTAGTTTTTCTTTTTTAAAAACTGGCTCATTTTAGAGTATTCTTGATGAGAACACCAAGAAGACTATAGCTTCCTGAGACCCCAGGTATCATCTATGATACCTATGGTATTTATGCAAACAAGCCCTATTGTGCTGCCAGTTAGGCCGGGTCTCAGGAGGATAGTATTATCACACCTTTCTGAAACACCCTGTATGTACAGTCCCACTGCAATACTCAGGCTTCTTTTCTATTCTTTCACTCAAATAAATTGTCAAATATTTATATGAGACACAAGACAACCCATCTGTGTAGCCCCAGTAAAGTCGTCCTTCTCCCGAAATGAGACAAAACTCAATAAATGCAAGCCCTGAGTAAGTATTTATATAGAGCAAGGTCGATGCTCACCACAGACCAAAGGACCACTAGACGCAAACTTCAAGTCGTGGAAATATGAATACTGATAATAAGCGAGTAATAAATATCTTGGTTAGTAGGTGTTATTTTGTAGATTTTTTTTCAAACTTAATAAAATTCAACCTTGTAAAAGCTTCATAATGCTCCTATAAATTTAAAAGTTACGATATGTTTAGAAAATTAATCAAAGGCTTAATAAAGTTGATTACATTCGGTATACACCAAGGCTGCTCAATTATTTTTAGTTGTGGGTCATAATTTCGATTTCTCGTCAGCCGTCGAGCCACTAGTTGCTTGAAAGGTTTGTAATAATATTTTTGATCGATTTGCGATTCTGAAACCCATTTTCGAAAGACTACAACAACAATTGAATTTACGATTGATATTTTGAGATTTTTTTTTGTATTTTGACCTATGTTCCTTGAGAAATTTTTTTGTTTTATGGATGGTACTACCTATATGGGATTACCTATTAAAATATACGGGGTCATAAAAAATTAAGGGTGATAGAATTGAGCTCGGAAGCTAGAACTCACGTTTAGATATTATTTTGTGGTTGTAGGTTACTCTTAAATTGTCCGTCGGAAGGTTTCCTAATCTGTGGCCTTAGTCCTTCAAATAATTCGCCCCCGAGTCTGCTCAATCTCTTACTTTAGACAAGCCCTTAATCGCTTGGAGACATTGCAGACGTATAACGTTGTTGCAATTTTATAGCGCAAGCCTTGACAAACGGATTTTAATTTTAGTTAAAATAAATAACTCTATTGTTTTTGTATCGTTCGTATTCTGAGTATTAGGTACCATTGCTTTTAGTTTTTATTTTCTAAATTAAGTGTACCTACTGTTTGATCATATGTAAGCAGCAGTAACCACGATACAGGCTGTGCCTAGTGTGGGTAGATACTACTCGTATAGCTTTTGTAAAATATAGCTGAACCATTTTAATAAATGATTTATTATTATTAGTTTCAAATAATAAGCACCTACCTTAGATGAATGAAGTAAGTATCTACTTACAGTATTTTGGATATATTAAAAATAAATTGTGTTTACATCTCTCATATTCGATAAGTAGGTCCTTATTACCCCCAAATGGGGCTTGTAGGTGACCAATTAGCACTCTAGGGTATTAATGTAGCTAGAAAAGCCCTAGGGCGGTAAGTAATTAAAACGCCCGCCGTCCCGCTGCTGGAGGCAGCTATCAAGGCGGACGTTTTAATTACTTACCGCGCTAGGGCTTTCCTAGCTACATTATTACCCTATAGCGCTAATTGGTCACCTACAATTTGGTGGTAATAAGGACCTACTTACCTCACAATCGAGATGTAAAGCAGAGTAGTTAGCTCGGGTGTAAGCATCAGTTGCACCCTCGAACTATAGGCGCCCTCGATACGCTCGTGCGCCTAAATATCTCGGGCTGCAATTGATGCCTTATAGCCCTTGGCTACTAATCTACTATTGTTTGCTGTATTGTGTTTTTTTTTCTGAAAGAAACATATAGTTTCACGGCTGTCACCTTGGTTAAACTTGTTTACTATATTGTGTTACTCTTACTCTCTGATTATGAAATGTCTGACTACAATTGAGTAGCGTAATTATTACATGAAACAGTATTATATTACTCTATGATGAAACTAAACAAATTCCCCCAAGAAACATAGGACAAAAAATTTGGTTTTTTTTTGGTCATCCCATACAAATTCCAGTATTGACGTCGCAAGGTTTGTATGAAAAAGTCAATTTTTTTTCTCATTTTCAACCTATGTTTCTTGCGGAAAGTTGTTCAGTTTTATGTCCTTAGTACCATATTCAAGTATTGTCAGACATTTCTTTTTATTTTCTATTTCTGACAACACGGGTTGACAACCATTCGGATCCAATAGATTTTATTTAAAAGCTGCAAACTATGTGATTGAAGCCACCAAGCCAAGGTGACCTTGGTTACCCATTTTAGCAGCCTTGCAACTGGCTGCTAAGTACAGTCAAGATCACACCAAGCTTGACACACTGGACTTTGTACTGTTCTTATTTCAATAGACGTACAGTACAGGCTAGAGTCGCACTGCGAGTGTCAAGCTTGTCCTGTCGTGGGCTGTACGTACATACATACCGTCAAGCTAGAAATGGCAGCGCGACTTTAGTTGCTCTTGAAGTCAGAACGGTACAAAGTCAAATGTGTCAAGCTCGACGTGGTATGGACTGGACGTTCAGCCAGTGCTGAAAATACGAAGTATAGAGCAGTTACTCATAAATTCACTTACTTTGTGATTTTTTGGAATTTTATTTCGTGTGTTTTCAGAGTAAACATTGTTCCAATCAACTTGACAAATATTGTCTGCCAGAGTTTATTATAAAAAGGGACATCGTTCAAAAATATTATTTCCTCGTAATGCATAGTACCTGGTTGACCGAGCTTCGCTCTATAATAGCTTCCTCGACCTGAAAATATCATCGGGCGAGCAAGCTACGCTACTTGCCAACAGATGGCGCTGTAAGTTTCTGTCTAAAACGCGGAATTCACAAAATGCTCAAAAACACGGGGAAAACGAATTTTCCCAGACATGTGACCTAGTTAGATCGATTTTTTGCCCCAAAAACCCCCGTATGGTAAATTTCATCGAAATAATTAGAGCCGTTTTCGAGAAACCTATTACAAATATATAAATCAAATCAAATCAAAAGTCTTTATTCGTCAACATAGGTAAATAAGTTGTTATAAAATATATTGTCTCACTATGTTGCACCTTCCGGCATACGAATTTACATATAATTTATTTACAAATACAACACATTCAATATTTATATATATATACAAATATTGCTCGTTTAGCTTTAGCCGATTTCTTTTGACATAATTGCAAAATGTGTTGGGAAGGGTTGAAATATAAACGAAACCAGGGTGTCTACTCTCAAAGTCCGATATATCGAAACGATACTACTCGAAACATGCAAATGCAAAACTTCGTCCCTTGCCAATAGAGTAGAATATTGGTTGGATGAATTTTCAAACTGCATCCAACCAATATTCTACTTTATTGTCAAAGGACGAAGTTTTGCATTTGCATGTTTCGAGTAGTATCGTTTCGATATATCGGACTTTGAGAGTAGACACCCAGTGCGACGCGGATGTCCACGACGACGGGTCGTAAAATTTATGACGCCCACAGAGCTCCGAAGCGCATGCGTCTTGCTCTGCCTCTAGAGACGACTTCTTTATGTCATTCAATACAAATCAGTGTCACCATTTACTAAAACCTAACACGTTTTCCGCACCCACACTACTAGCGTCATTTGAGTGCGATAAACATAGTACCATTATTGCGAGAGAGTAAGATGCAAAAAACCAGTGACAGCGTCTCTTGGGCAACGAATATGTTTATGATGTGCATTCAAAATAAGCGCCTACATAAATTGGATAGTATACCTCTTCAGTAAGGAACCAATTTTTTTTACTATATTCGCTTCTATGGGGAGGTGCGCGCGCAGTCGGAGTGGCCCTATCGTTGTTCTGTGATGAAGTCTATACAATCTGTTCAGTGCGTTGCGGAGCGGATCCGGAGTGGATAGCTCTGCTTTGAACTAGACGGACTGTATAGGATTCGTATATTTTACGGACATCGGCGTTGGACTGATCCAGGCCTAAAACATGTTTCCCATCCAAGATTCTAACCTTGTCAAATGGCCTGCAGTACCTACTTAAAAGTCAAATCGGAAATAATTTGTGGCTATAGCCGGCCTCCACATCTATCTATACATCTATATATCTATTATCTATACATATAATAAAAGAGTAGAAACCGCGTGTCTGTACTTTTGATGAATTTATCAAAAAATGAGTGTGGGCGATAAGAAAGGACTAATAGAACACAAATATATTTTTTTTGAATTTTTTGTCTGTCTGTCTGTCTGTCGGTCTGTCTGTCTGTCTGTATGTTTTCGATAAACTCCGAAACTACTGAATGGATTTTCACGCAGTTTTCGCAGGTAGATTGAGCTTAGCTCTGAGCAACATATAGGCTATGTTTCATTCAAATCGGTTCACTCAATCAGAAGCTACACTAATGTAAAGTATCAAACTGCCTGTGCGCTAATAACTCACAAACTATTAAGCCGATTCAAATGGGGTTTTCAATTACGAGTTTGGCTAACTTTTTTGCAACATAAAAATTAAATTTCATTGCAAACGGTTCACTCAGACAGAAGGTACGCGAAGTTTCATCCGACTCACAAACTATTGAACGGATTCAAACGGGGTTTTCAATAACCTGTCAAGCTTACTTCTTTGCAACATATTTGCTTACTTTCATTGAAAACGGCTCACTCAGACAGAAGGTGCGCGAAATTTAAAAAACGGTGGTGGCGCCAATAACTCACAAACAACTGAACCGATTTAAACGAGGTTTTCAGTAACGTGTTTGGCTTACTCCATGCAACATGTATGCTTAGTTTCATTGCAAATGGTTCACTCAGACAGAACATTCACTAAGTTTCAAGCGGCGGTTCCAATAACTCACAAACTACTAAACGGATTTAAACGGGGTTTTCAATAACGTGTTAAGCTTAATTCTTTGCAATATATTAGCCTAATTTCACTGAAAACCGTTCACTCTGACAGAAGGTGCGCGAAGTTTAAACGGTGGCACAAATAGATCACAAACTACTGTACCGATTCCAACTGGCATTTCCATGACGTGCTTGGATTAGGTACTTCCGTGCAACATATAAGCTTAGGTTAGTTGAAAACGGTTCACTCAGATAGAAGTTTCGCAAAGTTTAAAGATAAGGCGCGAAAAACTCACAAACTTTTGAGCCGATTCAAACGTGGCTTTCAACAACGCGTTTGGCTTACTCCTATGCAATATATAAGCTTAGTTTCATTGCGATAGGTTGACTTTGACAGAAGATACGCAAAGTTTTAAGCTACAGAACCAAGAACTCACCTACTGAACTAATTTAAACGAGGTTTTCAATGACGTGTCGGGCTTCTGTCTGTGCAACTTATAAGCTTTATTTCATTGCAAACGGTTCACTTAGACAGATGGTTCACGAAATTTTAAGCGGCCGCACCAATACCTCACAAATTACTTGAACGACTCAAACGGGGTTTTCAATAACGTATTTGGGTTGCTTTCGTGCAATATTTAAACTTTTTTTATTGCAATTGGTTCACTAAAACAGAAAATAGGCGAGTTTAAAGTTTGAAGCGGTGTAGCCGAGCTGAAATCAAACAAAGCTTATAACTTTGAACGGAAGAAAGCCAAATACGTTGTTGAAAATACCGTTTGATCCGGTCCAGTTGTTTGTGTAAAAGTCGTGGTTACAGCTGAAGATTGGTAAAATCTAGATTTAGTTTTATGATAAAAATAATAATAAAAAAATCCTGAAATATTAAATCTTGAAATACTATATCAAAATACTTCAAAAAATTAAGAGAGATGTGAATCATTGTTTTTTAGGAATTGTCTTTTAATGGGAGAAATAAGTTAAAAAGATGGTACAGAAGTGAAGTCCAACAGTTTTGTATGTAGGTACATGTACAGTTAAAAGCATGTGAAGCTAGAAACGTTGGACTTTGTACCGCTCTTTTTTCAGTGGCCACTGAAGCTAAAGTGACTGCGGCTCAGATTTAGTTAGGCTTAGTTTTGTATAAGAAATAACGAAACCCGTATCACAGTTCATCCGCGTGGAATTATACTATAATTTTACACTTACGAGGATAGTGGGCGACCTAACAGTCCACACGTAAACAAAATCATCGACATCGTGTGTCGATATTATTTTGATCGATCACCTCCCTATCGTCATTCGTCATACAAGAAAATCGGTCACCGATTATCGCCCGTGTGCGTTGGGTCGGTCACAAAATCGGTCGTAAGGGCTCCCGCACACGACCGAGAATCGGTGGCCGATTTTTTGTCGGCATCCCGCTCTTACGTGTTATCACCTGGATCTTCCGTCCTTGTCCTGGGCGATAATCGGCCACCGATTCTCGGTCGTGTGCGGGAGCCCTAAAATCGGGGGAAAAATGTGCCCGATAATCGGACCTACAAAAACTCGGTCGTGTGCGGGAGCCCTTAATTTACAAGAATCTGTATTATCGGTACTCTGTATACCTAATAATATAAAGGCGAGAACTGCACTGTCTGTCTGTCTGTCTGTTACGCTTTTATAGCTAATCCGATAAACCGATTGTGATAAAAACTTGGTACGAAGATAGTTTGAATCATGAGAAAAGTCATTAGCTACTTTTTCTGAACCCCACGCGGACGGAGTCGCGGGCAACAGCTAGTTTCCTATAAAAATGCTAAAATAAGTATTAACCAATTATTTTTAGATCCTTGGCCAAAATGATGTTACTTAGGACCTAAGTGTAGCAACACACCTGCAATTCTTTCCGACGACGCGGAGATTTCTGTTCACTACGCTCGCAATGATTTTCAAGGTACCTATGACAAATCTGGCGGAATTTCTGCTGGTTTCATACTTGAAAGATTTTTCGGTCGCGGAATTTTGGATTGTCGGAATTTATGCAGGTGTTACATGGGTCATCTATCTATCTATCTAAATTATATAAAATTGCTTGTCCTGACTGACTGATTCATCAACGCGGAACCGTAACCGCTATAGATGCAGATCTGAAATTTTGTACACAGGTTCTTTGCACGTCAAAACTTCCCACTAAGAAAGGATTTTGGAAAATTCATCTTCCAAGGGGGTAAAATAAGGGATGAAGGTTTGTATGAAAGTCCTTTGTTTCTTGAGCTAGATTCACACAAATTTGAAGTTTAGCTTTTGGTAAAAAATAAAGAAACAAATATTTAAGCATTTCTTAAAAATCACCCTACAAGGGGGTGAAAAAGTTGATTATTTTTTTCCCGTATGGTGGTCTATAAGTGTTTCATAGTTAAAGGTAGAATTATAGACATTTGTTTTTGAGCTTTTGGTAAAAAATTAAAAAGTATGTTTTAGAATTTTTAACAATTCATCCCCTAAGGGGGAGAAATAAGGGATGAAAGTTTGTATAAAAGTCCCTCAGTTTTGAAGTTAGGTTCTTCATAATTTGTATTTAGACTGTGGACTAAAAATTAAGTTGTATGTGTCTCAGGATTTTTGGAAATTAAACACCCTAAGGGGTGAAAGGGGGGATGAATTAGAAAATCCTTCATTTTCAAAGTAAAATCCACTACATTTATTATTTAGGCATTAGGGTTGTAATTCTGTGGAACGTACATCACTGTTATTGAAATTTCACCCGAATTCAACCCCTAAAAGAGTGAAATGGGGTGAAAATGTCTAAAAGCCAACATGTGTATCGTTTGTGTGTTTTATCGGGTCGCTGATTACGAAAACTACAACAATTTTTAAATCCAACGTGGTGGACGTGAAATTCCATCATCCCCTGGGGATGGGGTTGGGGTGCGATAGGGTTAAAATGTCTAACAATCAATATGGGTGTCGTTTCTATGTTTATATAAGGATAGGGATTGCGTTTAGATGGCGTTGGGGATAGGGGTAGGAGTAGGGTTAGGGGCAGGGAGAGGGAGAGGGAGAAGAGAGGGAGGGGGATGGAGAGAGGTTGAGGGAGTTGAGAGGGAGAGGGAGGGAGAGAGGGAGGGAGAGAGGGAGAGGGAGGGAGAGAGGGAGAGTCTGCACATTGTCTGAATTTCACGCGGGCAAAGCCGTGGGCACAGCTAGTAAAAGAACAGAACCGAATTTCGCTACGAAGATGAAGATAATGTAGAAACCGTAAAAGTATGTTACTCATAGTTACTCATAACGTCCAGCTACTCGAAACTTTTTCTATTAGCACCCGAGTTCTAATACAGTTCTAATAACTATAGTAACTGTTTTCAGTCAACACTAATGGACAATGAATGGTATGTGGTACTTATAAATCCCTCCCTAGTCTAGGATTGCACTCAAGATGTGTAATTGCTATGTGTAAGGCAGATTCAGATTAGATTCAGATTATTTATTCAATGTAGATTCTTCACAAAATACTTATTGAATGATTGCTCCATTTTTAGGGTTCCATACCTCAAAATAAAAAACACGGAACCCTTATAGGATCACATGTCCGTCTGTCTGTCTGTCTGTCAAGATCCTTTATCTCACGAACGGGTAGAGGTATCAGGTTGAAATTGATAATAAATATTAAGGTCCATAAACCACACAAGATCTGAAAATTTAATTTTTTTACAACGACGCAATCAAAAGATAAGGCTTTTTATGTCCTCCTCTCCATACATTTATGCAAAAAAGCAAAACTTACAGGGTACTTCCCGTTGACCTAAAATTATGAAAGGCAAGAAGCTAGGTCTCACAGTACAAATAATGGGAAAAGTCTAAAATCATTAAATATTTCAATTTTTCTCACTACTAATAGTAACCAATTAAGGTGAGCTCCCGTTTCAAGAACTTTTCTATAAAAGAGGGGTCAAGTTGGATGGTCGCGGAGTTTTTAAAATAAAAGAGCAAAAGCTTTTAGTATTTCATATGGTAGATAGGTACGGAACCCTTAGGGCGCGAGTCCGACTTGCACTTGGCCGGTTTTTTTTCTAGCTTAAGAAGCTGCGCTCGAAAATGGACCAATCCTATTGGTTGGAATTTTTCCAGGTCACAGGTCTGGTGGAAAGGCAGCCGCCTTTAGATGGTTACGGTAGATTGCAGAGGTAGCACCCCAAATACTTCCCTGGTATAATTACTATACTCTTTGTACTTCCCTATTTTCCTTGTGGTGGCTCTTCGTTACTGAAGATTAGACGTTAGATTTACATCAAATATACAAAAGTGCAAGCATGTATGAAAGGAATGATGAAAGTACAGGAAGCAAGGAAAGTATGTCAAGATCGTAGCAGGTGGAGGACTGTGGTCTCTGCCTACCCAGACTGAGGCGTGATGTTATGTATGTATGTATACAAAAGTATTCATAAATATTGTATATTGGTATCATTCAGAGACGTGTAATAGTACAAAAAGATGCAAGTGCGCTATTTTGCTGATTATACTCGAGGGTCAGGAATCAATGCGCACGTGCGTCGTAAGAATTTTTCAACACATTTGCGAGAAAAATACTAAAATTTGCTAACATTATGTCCACTGGAACATTTTGTAGGCTGCTTATAATGGTGTTTTTCATTGATTTTCCTGTATTTCGTGACTTAATATTTTAAACGGTTCAGGAAACACATTAATAAAAGTTTATTGATTGTAGAGGTCGACACTTTTAGAAATAATTACAATAACAAACAACATTTCTTATATTTATTTGAGAGGCAAAGACTTTGAGCCATAAAATGAATTTGTTGCTTAAATGTCAAATTTGTTGCTGTTTAGTTACTTAAAATAAATAATTTCATAAAATGAATATTCATTTATCATATTTTCTTGAGCTTTTTTGAGATTCTCTAGAGCTTAATTTCATAAAAATGTTACTAAAGTAATAAGCATACTCGTAAAAACTCCTTGCCGAGTTAAAAATGAAAAACAAAAATAAAACACTAGTGCGGTAATATAATTCATTTACAGGTTTTCAAACGTTTAACAAAGTTTTCATTTACATGGCATCTACTATAATGAGGTTGCATTAAGTGCACATTTAGAGAAATTAATTTTAAGTAGTAATATAGGCTAATGGAAGCTGAAAATAATAAAATCCGACTATTTTGTAAAAACCCTTTTTTTTTACCTACCAGTATAAGCTGACCTGTGCTACATGGTAAATATTATACAGGTTGAGTTCACCTTATACTGGTTTAGAGAATATCAACGTTTTGTCGGCGATTACTGTGTTTTTAAATTTTTTAATGATATTACTGGTAATTTAATGAATTATCCCCTAAAGTGCATTTAATGCAACCCTCTCCATACAAACTTTCGTAGATTGACTGGACAATTACGTGTAGGATATCTGTTTTTTCATTTTGGTATTGTAATTAAGTGGATTAGGTGGTCAAAAACCTATAATTTTGGTGGAAATTTCACTAGAATTACATAAAAAAAATCAAGATGGCGGCAGGTGGGCAGCCATATAATTTTGATGGATATTTATAACTGTGGTGACATTTACATACAATAGAATATAAGTATAAGTAAATATAAGTATAAGTACTACAAGAGAACATTTTTGAAGAACAGTGTTTTTGAAGAGAAACCTGTGTAAGAAGCAATTTTAATAAAAAAAAATCTTTATATTTTTCGAGTGTTGATTTAAATATTGTTGAAAACTCAAATAATTTAGGTAGATAACTTGATAATTCCAGTGGCATCAAAAATAGTCCAGCCATATTTCTTAAATGTCTCATGATATTTAAATGCCATTAACATACATTTATAAGGATAGCCTAAAGTAGAACTGAAAGAAAAAAAAACCCGTCAAGTGCGAGTTGGACTCGCGCGCCGAGGGTTCCGATATACCTACAGTATTTTTCGAAGAAATAAAGTCCATTTTTAGGACCGCAAAACTTAATTTGTTTGTAAAGGTTTTTTGCCGATTTCTTAGAAACCGTGCAACTTAGAAAGATCATTTTATTTTTGCTATAATATTTACATAAATTTTTATTGTAATTAATTAAGATTTTTCCTTTCACAAACTTCGGAGATATTTTTTTTTTTTGACATTTTTCATCATAACTTAAAAACAAAGAGTTACAAGTAAAGCTCTTTCATAATGATACATTCGACCTAGTAACGACAATTTGAAATTTTTCCCCCTTCTATTTGGGCTCCCTTTACATTGATAAACATATATATATTTTTTCAAGTGCTTTTAAGTTGGGCAACCACATTCTAAAACTATTCCAATTAATGAGGTGTTGCTGAGATATACAGGTGTGACAGACAGACAGACAAAGTCGCACCATAAGGGTTCCTTTTTTTACCATTTTGGTATCGGAACCCTAATTAATAAAAAAAACAATAGGTATAATAAAAACTCACACCAAAATTACAAAAAAATATTCAAAGCCTGTTGAAATTTACCCATTTATAAAAAAAATATTATTTCAAATTTTAGACTTGAACTATGAAGTCAGCTAAAACTAGTCATAACGGACCGGGAGCCGAAAATATTTGTCAATTTTTTTTTTCAGGGCGAATAGGAGATGTTTTAGTAGATAAGGGATAATGATGAGAGACTCTAAACAAACCATGTAAGATGATTCAGACCATAGCTGGTTGTTCAGGAGACCTTTATCAGATTTTTAAGTTGTTTTTAGGGTTCCGATACCAAAATGGTAAAAAAAAGGAACCCTTATGGTGCCGCTCTGTCTGTCTGTCTGTCCGTCTGTCTGTCACACCTCTATATCTCTGCAACCACTCATGCTATCGACCTGAAATTTGGAATAGTTTTAGAATATAGTTGCCCAACTTAATTGCACATGAAAAATTTTTGAAAAAAGTGTGATTATTAATGTAAAGGGGGCCAAAATAGGGGGGCCAAATTTCAAATTGCCGCTACTATGTCGAGTGGGGTATCATATGAAAGGGCTTTACTTGTACATTTTAAAATATATTTTTGTATTTTTGTATTTTTTTAAATTTCTTAGTTTACAAGTTATGATGAAAAATGACAAAAAAATACTATTCCCCCCCCTTATCTCTGAAGTTTGTGTAAGGAAAAATCTGATTTAATTAAAGTTGACAGAAGTTTATGTAAACTTTACAGAAAAAATAAAACGATCTTTCTAAGTTGCACAGTTTTTTAGAAATCTGCAAAAACCCTTTACAAACAAATTTAGTTTTGCGGTCCTAAAAATGGACTTTATTGCTTCCAAAAATAGTAAAGGTATATCGGAACCCTCGGTGCGCAAGTCCGACTCGCACTTGACCGTTTTTAGGGTTCCGTACCTCAAAAGAAAAAAACGGAACCCTTATAGGATCACTTTGTTGTCCGTCTGTCTGTCTGTCTTTCTGTCTGTCTGTCTGTCTGTCTGTCTGTCTGTCTTTCTGTCTGTCTGTCTGTCTGTCAAGACCCTTTATCTCACCAACGGGTAAAGGTATCAGGTTGAAATTAATACCACATATTAGGATCAATGAACCACACAAGATCTGAAAATTTCAATTTTTTACAATGACGCAATCAAAAGATATGGCATTTTATGTCCTCATCTCCATACATTTATTCAAAAATGCAAAACCTACAGGGTACTTCCCGTTGACCTAAAATTATGAAATTTGGCAAGAAGCTAGGTCTCACAGTACAAATAATGGGAAAAGTCTGAAATCATTAAATATTACAACTTTTCTCACAACTAATGTTAACCAATTGTGGTGAGCTCCCGTTTCAAAAACATTCATATAAGAGAGGGGTCAAGTTGGATGGTCACTGAGGCGATTTTTGTTTTAGTTCTATTTTAAAACGGGAACACTTACAAACTTGAAAATTGGTATGTTTATGTATGTAACAACAAATAATAAAATTTGGTCAAGCGCGTGTCAGGCTCAAAAAATCTAGCACATTAACTTACTGAAATTTCAACTAATACAATTATGTTTATGTGGTGGTACGGAACCCTCAGTGCGCGAGTCCGACTCGCACTTGGCCGGTTTTTTTTTTAGGTAAAGCTCCGACTTTATCTGGCAAACGTTTCTGAGTATCACCATAAGCTACTCTAAGTATCACTGGCAATCACTTTTATTCACTCTGAATATATCACTATGTAATCACAAAGGCACATCGCAAGAAGAACCGATGG
Source organism: Athrips mouffetella (assembly GCA_947532105.1). NCBI lineage: Eukaryota > Metazoa > Arthropoda > Insecta > Lepidoptera > Gelechiidae > Athrips > Athrips mouffetella. Next base: position 23,164,616 of record OX383972.1, on the reverse strand, counting down.
CCGATGGGGCGTGAGGGTTCTAGAGTGGCGACCACGTACCGGAAGACGAAGCGTTGGCAGGCCCCCACAAGGTGGACCGACGATCTGGTCAAGGTCGCGGGAAGCCGCTGGATGCGAGTAGCGCAGGACCGGTCGTCATGGAGTTCTTTAGGGGAGGCCTATGTCCAGCAGTGGATGTCTTTCGGCTGATATGATGATGATGAATCACAAAGGAATTGTCTATTTATTCGATATCATGGTGATAATCAGGACGAACAAAAGTGATTGCCGGTGATAGAGTAGCTTTTGGTGATATTAAAACATTTGCCAGACAAGAAAGTTGGGGGCTTCAGCTAAAATCTGGAAAAGGCCTCCTGAACACCGGGCTCCGTTCCAGTTCATACATAGTTTTTAGGGTTCCGTACCCAAAGGATAAAAAACGGGACCATATTGATATGCCTCCGATGTCTGTCTGTCTGTCCGTCTGTCAGCGGGCTGTATCTCATGAACCGAACTCATGAATAGTTAGAAATTTGAAATTTTCACAAATTGTGTATATCTGTTGCCGCTACAACAACAAATACTAAAAATAAAAAAAGTTTGAAATTAAGGGGGGCTCCCAAACAGCTAAAGGGGGGAGCGTAAAAAAGCTACCCCATCGAGTGGGGTATCGTTGTTTAGAGCTCGTTAAGTAGATAAATACTTTATTTTTTGTTTTAAAAACAAAGGAATACGAGTAAGATGCCATCAAAGTCAGCTGTTTTTACAAAATTTTGTTGAAGCTGTATCTCATGAACAGTAATAGCTAGACTGTTAAAATTTTCACAGATTATGTATTTGTCTTGCTGCTACAACAACAAATACTAAAAACAAAAAAAAGTTATAATTTAAGGGGGCTCCCATACTAAAGACCTGTTTATAGGCGATTTTTGTTTTAGCTCTATCTTAAAAACGGGATCACTTATAAACGTGAAAATTGGTATGTTTATAGTGCATAAGCTATAAAATAACAATAAATAATAAAAACTGGTCAAGCGCGAGTCGGATCCAAAAAATCTAGCACAGTAAGTTACTGAAATTTCTACTAATACAGTTAATATTACGTGGTGGTACGGAACCATCCGTGCGCGATTCCGACTCGCACTTGGTCGGTTTTTCTTGATCCTCTCATTGTCCTCCATCTACTGAGATACCTCGTTTTCGCCCTGAATATCGTGAAAAACCAAGGAAAATTTTTCTCATCTCCAGTGCCATAAGCCATAAGTAAAAAACTACGCTGAACTTTAACTGTAATGGAGTTAATCAAAATACAAAATGGTAAACTTACAAACTCATAAAAGTTTGGGTATCATAGAATAAATCATAACATAAGAGAAAAGTTGAGAACTTTTTCAATAGATATATTCGCAAGATATGAATATTCTAGGGCAGAAAAGTACAATGTGTTGAAAATATCCACCTATCTTTATTTAGGTAGTGTAATGAACTTATAGCAAGAGAAAAGCTGAAAACCAGTACTAGAACAAAATCAGTCTTTTCTTTTCTTTGGGTTGCGTGTGGATGGGTTCAGGAATGCTGCTTTTTCAGTAAAATCAGGATTTCAGACGGAGAAAAAGATTAAGTTTAAAAATATGAAGTTGTAAGTGATTTTATGGCATTCTTAAATAATTGGATAATAAATCTTTTGACACAAAGAGAAACGATTGGAAGAAAAACCGACTATTATTGAAAGTTAATAAATTAACATTATCCAAGCAAGCATTTTATTCATTCCTAAATTATAGCATTCTTTATTGAAACCTTATCGCTCTTTCGATTGCTTTTTGATAGGTCTTGTTTCAGGACATTTCTTTTATATTTATTTTATTACTTGAGCAATAAAAAATAATGCAAGTCACAAATGGGATTTTAGAGGGCAATCGTAAAGGGAATAATGACGTCGTGACATTGGTAATCATAAAATCTGCGACGATATAAATTCGTTTTATCTTTTTGCACATAAGTACGATTTTAAAGCCTGCGGAAGGAAGGTCCCCTTAAAAATAACTAAACGAGCGGGTGCGTATACTTCCAAGTAAAAAACCGGTCAAGTGCGAGTCGGATTTGCACGCCGAGGGTTCCGATATACTTGTAGTATTGATTATATTAGAAAGTCTATTTTTAGGACCGCAAAACTAAGTTTGTTTGTAAAGGTTTTATGTAGATTTCTAAAAAATTGTCCTCCTTAGAGGTAACATTTACCATATTTAAAAAACTTCGGGGTTTGATAATAATGGGATATGGTAATAGTATTTTTATAGTAATTTTTCATCATATGTCGAAAACAAAATGATCGTAAAAACTTACAAAATCATATTATGAAATGTACAAGTAAAGCCCCTTTATTAGAGGCCCCATTTGACCTAGTAACGACAACTTAAAATTTGGCAACTTTATTTTTACTTTACGTGTAGGGAAGGTATACTAAACAAAAAAATCCATGATTTGTACTATAAGAGTTCCTTGTTCACTACGGAACCATAAAAACAAAGAACCATATTAAGGGCGAACGCTGCGTCAGGCGTAATCACGTCGCGTGTCCACGCGCGCGTAACAAATTCAGCAAAATACAAGAGCACCGCTAGCTAGCGCGCGGCGAACGACCACGCGCCGCGGGCTGGAAATACGGAGCGTAACTACGCAGCGTATCGCGCGGCGCGTGTCGCTCGGGTGTGTTTGTTTCACGAAATTCAATCCTCGCCGCTACGTCAAGCGGAGCGCACGCGGGGCGTATCGAAATCGTACAGTCCGGTAAACACATCACGATGACACGTAGATGTGATGTAATAAATATGGCTTTTTATTGTTTTTAAGTCTCGGTATTACCAAATGCTTCTTAAGGTCATTATTTGTTAATTTAAATTGTAATATACAGGGTGTTAGGCTAGGATAACTATACAGGATGTTAGGGTAAGTAGGTATACAAGGTGTTAGGTTAGGATGACTACTATATGTACAGGGTGTTAGGGTAAGAATAAAGGGTGTTAGGTTAGGATAAATACACAGGGTTATAAGGTAAGTAAACAGGGTGTTAGATTAGGATCACTATATGTACAGGGTCTTAGGGTAAGTATACAGGATGTTAGGATAGGATCACTATATGTACAGGGTCTTAGGGTAAGTATACAGGCTGTTAGGATAGGATCACTATATGTACAGGGTCTTAGGGTAAGTATGCAGGGTGTTAGGAGAGGATTACTATACAGGGTGTTAGAGTAACTATACAAGGTGTTAGGTTAGGATCACTTGTACAGGGTTTAAGGGTAAGTATACAGGGTGTTAGGTTAGGATCACTTGTACAGGGTTTAAGGGTAAGTATACAGGGTGTTAGGGTAAGTATACAGGGTGTTAGGGTAAGTAAACAGGGTGTTAGAGTAACTATACAGGTTGTTAAGGTAATTATACAGGGTGTTAGGTTAGGATTAATATACAGGGTGTTAGATTAGGATCACTATATGTACAGGATCTTAGGGTAAGTATTCAGGGTGTTAGGGTAAGAATACAGGGTGTTAGGATAGGATAAGTATACACGGTGTAAGGTTAGGATCATTATATGTATAGTGATCCTACCCTAACACCATTTATCCTAACCCAACACCCTGTGTAGTTATCCTATCCTAACCTAACACCCTGTATAGTTATCCCATCCTAACACTCTGTATATGAACAAATAATGACCATTAGAAGCAGTTTTGATAACAACGAGACTTCGCGCGCGACTGTACACACGCTCAATCAAAATAGTACTGGCGGCGCTGCGTGAGGCGTGCTCGCCAAGCGACGCGTGTTTTGCTACGCAGCGTGTCCACGTCGCGCGATCACGGAGCGCATTTTGCCCTCTATCCAAGGACGTGTTGAGCGTTTTTTTCAATATTTTAGTTTCCACGGAGACGGTCCTGTGGTTAGAGTAATAGTAGGTTTTATAGGTTTTTATAAGATAGCGACGCAAAAGAGTGCAAATGATTGTCTGTGAAATAAAATCTGATACCATTGTTGCTGATAAATAAAAAGGATACAATAGCATATTGTTTTAACAAGGCTTGACAGCCCGACAGTGATATCACAAGTAATTCAGGGTCTATCTAGTATATCTTTCATAATTTAATCGTATGGCATAATATTACAGTAACCAAAGGAATATTATACCAATAAATCTATAAATCTAAATTAAGAGCTTTCAGCCCTTTAATTGCGTTGTCATTTAGGCTGGTATTTCACTGGGACACTGGTAGAGCGACTGGTAGCGCGACTGGTTGCGCCACTGGTGTCCGTAACTAGACACCAGTAAAGAAACACCCTGCGGCCACAGTATTAAAGGCTATATTTCACTGGGAGTGGTAGCGCGACCAGCAGCCGGACTGGTTGCGCCCTTAATACTGTGGCCGCAGGGTGTAGCGACTCTGGTGTCTAGTTACGGACACCAGTAGCGCAACCAGTCGCGCCACCAGTCGCGCCACCATGGCGTCCCAGTGAAATACCGGCCTTAGGGTGAACAAGTCTTCAGGTAGACCGGGATAACTATACAAAGCACACTCTGTAAGTATGTGCCACATCGATTGCACATCCGCACCGCAAGGACAACGGGGAGAGTCAATCCAACCGCAGCGGTGTTTGAAGGAGGCACATCGACCATGACCCCCGTGTGTACCTTCCGAGTCATCATATCAGCCGAAAGACATCCACTGCTGGACATAGGCCTCCCCTAAAGAACTCCATGACGACCGGTCCTGCGCTGCTCGCATCCAGCGGCTTCCCGCGACCTTGACCAGATCGTCGGTCCACCTCGTGGGGGGCCTGCCAACGCTTCGTCTTCCGGTACGTGGTCGCCACTCTAGAACCCTCACGCCCCATCGGCCATCGGTTCTTCTTGCGATGTGCCCTGCCCACTGCCACTTCAGTTTAGCGATTCTCAGGGCTATGTCAGTTACTTTAGTTCTTCTGCGGATCTCCTCATTTCTGATTCGATCGCGCAGAGAGACTCCGAGCATAGCCCTTTCCATAGCCCTTTGGGTGACTTTGAGCTTTCTGATAAGGCCCATCGTGAGCGGCCACGTCTCGGTGCCATATGTCATCACTGGCAACACACACTGGTCAAAGACTTTCGTCTTGAGACACTGCGGTATTTTGGACGTGAAGATATTGCGGAGCTTCCCGAACGCTGCCCATCCGAGTCGGATTCGACGAGTAACCTCTTTCTCTAAGTTGGATTTACCCAGCTGGACTGTTTGTCCCAGGTATACGTACTCATCAACAACTTCGAGCGTAGAGTCTCCAACTTTGAGTGGAGTGGGTACAACAAGGGCGTTAGACATAATTTTCGTCTTATCCATGTTCATTTTAAGACCCACTTGTTGTGAAACTCTACTGAGGTTATTGAGCATCGTGCCGAGATCTTCCAGGGTCTCAGCCATTACGACAATATCGTCGGCAAATCGAAGGTGGGTCATGTACTCGCCATTGATGTTGATGCCAAGTCCTTTCCAGTCCAGGAGTTTGAAGACGTCTTCCAATGCAGCGGTGAACAGTTTAGGAGATATGACGTCCCCCTGTCTCACTCCTCGCTGCAATTGGATAGGTTCCGAGTCCTGGTCCTGAAGACGAACTGACATAGTGGCGTTTTTGTACAGATCCTTCAACACTTCAATGTACCGATAGTCGACTTGGCACATCTGGAGAGATCGTAGCACGGCCCACGTCTCGATCGAATCGAAGGCCTTCTCATAGTCCACAAACGCTAGGCAAAGTGACTGGTTATACTCTTCGGTCTTCTGTATAACTTGCCGTAGCGTATGTATGTGGTCTATGGTACTGAAGCCTTTACGAAAACCGGCTTGTTCGGGAGGCTGGAAGTCGTCGAGCCTGCGCGCGAGACGGTTCGTAATGACTCTCGAGAACAGCTTATAGACATGGCTCAGAAGTGAGATGGGTCTGTAATTCTTCAGCAGGGTCTTATCACCCTTTTTGAAGAAGAGTACCACCACACCTCTGTGCCATGCCTGTGGCGTTTTCCCTTCGAGTATGACAGAATTAAACAGCTTCTGAAGAGCTTTAAGCACTGGCCTTCCGCCTGCTTTCAAAAGCTCAGCCGTAATTCCATCGTGCCCGGGTGCCTTGTTGTTTCTAAGCTGTCTGAGAGCCATTCTAATCTCGTACAAGCTGACGTCCGGGATATCTTCGGTATGGTGTCGGGTAAGTCTAGCTCTTGGATCGTTGGCCAGACTGCTAACGGGTGGGCCGGTTGACGTGTATAACTGCCCATAGAACTTCTCGACTTCCCTCAGTAGCTCAGGCTTGGACGATACGGTTCTGCCATCCTCGGTCTTCAGCCTCGTCAACTGGCTCTGTCCTATAGACAGATCTCTTGCGAACACTTTGGAGCCTTTGTTCCGCTCAATCGCTTCTTTAATATGGTTAGTATTAAATAGCCGAAGGTCGCGAGTCAGAGACTTAGAGATCTGTTTATTGAGCCGCCGATATTGAGAAGCATCTTCCGGAGACTGCAGAACCATTTCGCGTCTTTCTTCCATTAGCTTGAGGGTATGGTCAGAGATCTTTTTGGTTCTTTTAGTACGGTGGGGTCTAAAGTACTTTGACCCAATTGTATGGACAGTTTCCACGAACCCGTTATTGTAGTCGTCCACATCTACGCATTCACCAAGGCATTCAAAGCGGTTTTGCAGTTCGAGCTGAAAGCCGTCGGGGTTTTGGATATTGGTGGGTACTGGTCGGAGCGTAGACTTCATCAGTCGAGTTCTTTCCAGCTTTACGTTGATATTCAATGTGCCTCTTACCAACCGGTGATCGCTTCCGGTTTTAACCGCATTGATCACAGAGACATCATTGAATATTTGCTTCTTAGTCGACATGATAAAGTCAATCTCATTTTTTGTAGCACCATCGGGACTGATCCAGGTCCATTTTCGGTTTTCCGACTTTTTGAAGAAGGAATTCATCATAAAGAGTCCTTCTTTCTCCAAAAAGTCGGCTAACATGTGGCCTCTGGAATTCCGATATCCAACACCAAATTGCCCCACCCTCAGCTCACCATCGCCTCGCTTGCCTAATTTCGCGTTGAAGTCCCCCATGACAACGGTATAGTGGGTCTTAGACGTATGTATGGCTTTAGATATATCCTCATACATAGCCTCGACTTCATCATCAGAGTGTGTCGATGTGGGGGCGTATACCTGTATGACCTTCAGCGAATACCTTTTGGTGATTCTGAGTATAAGGTACGCTACCCGCGACGACACACTCTCGATCATGACCACGTTGTTCACGAGAGACTTGTGGACCATAAACCCGACACCTCCCTGGGACAGTTGGTCGCCCTCCCGGAAATAGAGCAAGTTACCTGATTTTAGGACTATCGAGTCCTCCCCCTCTCTTCGGACTTCAGATAGACCCAAGATGTCCCAGTGTAACCTGCTCAATTCTTCTTCGAGTTCTGCAACCTTCTCGTCGGTCCGCAATGTGCGCGTGTTATAAGTTGCCAGGGCCAGAGGTCGTCGTTGTTGGTAGCTCGACATCTGCCGGGGATTCTTCGCACCCCCTGCCCCACCGTTACCATGGCCGCTACCGGAGCCAGGAATAGCGGGGCCGCCGGGGACTAGGGGCCGGAGCTTATTGTTGTGAATCATTTTGATTTCTTAGGGGGTTTTACCATAGTCGCCACGCTTGGCAAACGGGTTGGCGCCCGCAGTAAGATGAAATAATACACAGAAGGACGCTGCTGCCCATCCTCTGGATTTCATTTCCCTTAGTCGCCTCTTACGACACCCACGGGAAGAGATGGGTCGGTACTATTCTTTTTAGGCCGGCACCGCACAGCTTGCACCTTCCGAGTAAGATAGCGTAAAGGGTCCCAATTAAAAACAGGGTCTTAATTACATTGCGTGTCATAGCTTAGTATCAGTATAAAGAACAATGGTCTTAAATCGAATAAAATAATTTTAACTTCCCATAGGAATTGCATCAACTGATAGCTATCACATACAATAGGAAGAGGATAATTTTATTATGCTATGTCTGAAATGAGCTGACCAGTGGATGGGCCAACCCACCTGATGGAGTGGTCACCACCACCACTTAACTATATTATGTGGATATATATGTTTATGTATTTTATTTTTTGTATAACTTATATTATACATGCCTATATTTATAATATAATATGTATTTAATTATACGTATGTATGTAGGCATGTTATATTTAAATATTTATTTCAAAATACTTTATAATATGTACCTATATATTAGTGCACTATACTACAGGCTCTCTTCAAAAGGTTGTCTGGAAGAAATCACTTTAGCAATAGGACCGGCTTTTGCCCACTTCTTGTATAAAATTTTTCTTCTTTGCTGTGTTATTCATTCATTCAAGAGAGAAAAAAAGTTTTGAAGTGACAAGAAAAGCCTGAATTTTGTACAAGTTAATTCCCTACAGACATTAATTTATGTTTTCCGTAGCTCTGACCTTTTATTAAAGCCTACCCAGACGCCTGTCTGTTTGTCTTAGCCTTCAATTAGCAGAGCTCATCTAATTGAAGGCTTAGATAAAACGGCTACACTGGAGAAGTGGTGATAAGAAACTGGATAAGGTTGACGAAGAATACGGACCCCTAGCCAAATTCTAGGAATTATTTGTGCCATACTAAAATTCTCATTGTGCAACAAAATATGTTTTTTTTTACCTATTGTGAATAAGAAAGAAGACACTTGTTGTGTAAATAAATGGTATTTACGCAGAAAAATAAATATTTGGCCGACAATATAAAAAAATGAGCGACAAAAATAAATATTTGACTGACAGAATAATTAGATGAGCGACAAGATATTGCAATTGAACTGCAGAAAATGTGCTTCATTTTAATCAAATGCGGGTATTAGCAATTCGATGTCATTAGCTATGTAACGTTTTGATTTAATTTATTTTTCAACACATTTGCTCATAAAACAGCTCTATTTGCACTGTATTAAGGTCCATAATCCAGCTTATTAAACACGCGTGCTTTTTTCATTAATATAAATTCACTAGTGTTGTAATTTTTGTCTTTTTTTTTATTCGGCAAGATGCAAGGAGTTTCTATATCTATAACATTCATAATATTTTCATGAATAAGTAAACTGTGTTCGATAATATGATAAATAAATGTTAATTACATGGAAATACTTATATTAATCAACCAACTGACTACAATTTTGTCGCCTGCGGCTCGGGCTGCAATTTCTGAGCCTCGGCCGTAATATCCAAAATAGCGCACGTGCATCTTAATGTATTTATACTTAATATTTGTACTTATTACACTTAAATATACTTACTATACCTTCATGAACACATACGCAGTCATTGAAAACATAAAATAATCTATTCAAGACAATACCCATGGGTCCGTTAGGTAAGGTATACCCTAGTTAGTTTAGGTTAGGTTCTCTTGCGACCATACGCACGAGCCGAGCGATCGGTCGCGGCAGCAGCGGCCGGCGAGTGCCAGAAGCGATTTAAACTGCACAAATAATTATTCATGTGCACCAATAACTATTTATATACACAAATAACTACTTACTACTACTAATATTTATTTTCATGGACAAATGAATTTAGAGCTTTTCAATTTCATATAATTTGCTGGACATCATTTGCATGCAAACTTGAATTCTTTGCGGGTAAAATACTTTTTTTTATGTAAAATTTTAAATATTTTGGTGCTCGTTTTTGGTTAAAGTATTGAGCTGGTGTAGATTTATCCTCAAATAATTAGGGTTAAAGGTATGCCTGCTTTGCCCTAGCTAAAACTTAATCTATTTAAGAAAATCCAAGGGTGTCGTCCCCTTATTCACTACAACATGTATGTACCTAATAAATGGTAAAGGCTGTTTGTAACTTTATTGATTTATTTTTATAATGTTTAAGAAATTTTAAAAATGATTCCTATTTTTAATTATTATAAATTTTGTTTTAAGGCAACTGAAGAACGGTATGCATTTCTGTAGAGTACTTATTTAGCACTCACTTCTTTTATTGAAGCCGTTGCACTGATACTGTCCCGTTTTCACTTAGTTTTTCTGGTTTATTTCCGTAGACTCTTACTAAGATCTAAGCCTCGTCGGAGCCACGGACAAAAGCAAAGTCATATAAGACAAGGGACTAAATCCTGTGTAGTGTTACGATCCGTGATTCCTTCACACACTACGTTGTCACATAATTAGGGATTGAGCAAATTAATCTCCTCCCAAAAGTCGTTTATCTTTCGTCTTTGTGACGCCTTACTGCTGGTTTATTTACTTTGTGAAAATACAGGATGTAATAAAAACTGTAATATTTTTTTCTGATTGGTTAAATAAAAGTGTTAAAATTTTTGTAAGGCCAAATTACTACGCTGCGTCAACTTGACGTCCACTCCTTTTTTTTCTTCTTTTCATCGACAATTTTCTTAAATTTTAATTTTCCATTTCCCGGGAACTCTATGGAAAATTGCTGTAAAGATCAAATGTCAAAATTTAACATAGAGTCTTTACAGGTTGCAAAGTTAGGACAATTAAGAATTCTTTGCATGTCAAGATTTAAACATTGTACCGTGCTTATTTTAGCGACCGCAAAACGCACAGAAGAAGCACGCACAGAAGTCGCACTGCAAGTGTCAAGGTTAATTTGCTCTTGACTGTACCTATTACTAATCGATCGATCAACAATTATAATTTAGTTATGTATGCTTATTTGTTTTAGGAAAGAAACTGACGTTTACTTTGACTCACTTTAACTTTACCACTGCACGAAATTATAAAGTAGACTTTAGCTTTAGCTTTTCTTTGCACCGATGAGGGTATTTTTTTATTTATGGTCGATGGGCTTACTTTTGACCTCGATCTAGCCCTGAGGAAAGAGATGAGGTCGATGATGGAACGCGACTTGAATAGGCGCGATTGTTTACGAATTGGGGAAAACAGACGCAGGCGAAAATTCCACTCCTTAGGTTTGCGCGTTATAAAAGATGTTTCAAAGCGCTTATTGCGAATGTGTGGTATATATCAACCAAGAGTGGGTGACCCTCGATGGTAGGTGGGAGGGGGATGGCGGGATAACCTCATGGAGCTCTTGGGCAGACTCTCCGAAGTACAACCTGTGCAACTATGCGACGGTGAATTAGTTTATCAATGCAAGTTTCTTATATCCATCGCTTTGGTGCACCATGTATCAAGTCGTTAGGGGTGTAGTGTTTTGATTTAATTTGCGTCATACGCAGAATAATGTAGTAGTTCTTATCTTATACAAACAGATTTAGGCATTGTCACTGAAATCTTAGTCAATGTTAAAGTGAAATAATATATTTTTTTAGAATACAATGTGATTATTTATGTTAGTGTACCTGTGAACAAAAGAAAAACTCACCTACTTAAAAAAGTCATACAACAATAAGTCACTTGATATAAAAGGATAAAAGCGAAATAATTATTAGAAAGTTAACTAAGTAATCAATCACTACAAACATTTATTTCTGTCTAAATCTACCTACAAGCGTTATGCTAGTCAATGACCCAAATACTGGAGCAAAATTTTTAACAATCTAGCTCGAGTGGGCGTGTTTAGTTTTCAAGTTATTATGAAAAATGTCTAAAAAAATACCATTTCCCCCTATCTCCGAAGTTTGCCAAACAAAAAATCTAAATTACTTATAAGTATAACTTCTATCGCCTACAGTCGATAGAATTTTAGGCAAATATTACAGGAAAAATAAAACGATCTTTCTAAATAACTAGTACAGTTTTTATAATATGCAATAAGCCTTTACATACACACTTAGTTTGCGGTCCTAAAAATGGACTTTATTGCTTCTAAAAATACTTGAAGTATTGAGTCTAACTCGCACTTGACCGTTTTTAGGGTTCACTCCAATACCAAAATTGAGAAAAAAAAGAACCCTTATGGTGCGACTTTGTCTGTCTGTCTAAACACGTATATATCAGCTATCTCTCATGCTATCGACTTAAAAGGCGGGTATTTTTATTTTTACAATGATTTAAAATGCGGACGAGCGAAGTCGCGGGCAAAAGCTAGTTAATAAATAAGTCATGGCGGCAGTTCGTTGTGACGACATAATACCCTGCCAAAACTCATTGAATTTTCTTCAACTTTGCTCCGTTAGGATCCTCTTGTCGTCAAAAGTTGGACAAAGAGCTTTTAAACTTGAATCCCTCTGTCTATTTTAAGTTAACGGGTGTGCCTCTTTTTTTATATAAAAAAGTTTTTTTTTATTTATATGTAGATTGGTTCTTATTTCAAATTTCCCGCGGAATTTTTAAAGACAGGCTTTCGTATACCAGCAGCACCCATGCAGTGGCCCAAGCACGGCGAACGTAGAATTAGTACCTACTGAATTTCCGTACTAATGTGGATTGTCGATGTTGGACGATAAAGTTGGCAATGATGGCTTTTTGAATTAGTCATTAGACATAAAAGAAGTAATAAGTTTACTTTTTTAACTACCTACCGTATTTATCGTACGTCATGTATTGAACAAGAAATATTTGCATTTACTATAAATTAAAAACATCGGCAAGGGTAAAGTGCATATATTTGTACCAAATACAAGTTTGTTAAATTTCATTATTTATAAGTGTTCAATTCTATTATTTTTACTTTCGAGCCGAGCGAGAAAGCTATTGTATTCGTGAATTTTTTTTTTCTAATTTTTTCAAAATTGTGATCTATATCACTTATACATCATAAAAAACAAGTCTCCCAAAAGTCCGTCGGTCGGTCGGTCTGTCCGTCACGCTTTGGCCTACCGGCTAAACTAACGGTCCGATTGATACCATATTTGGAATTTGAGAGTTTTATGCAAATCCATCGAAGGGTTTTGAGTGGTTTCCTGCTGGCTCTCATTTTGAAAACGGCTCATAAAATCTTGATGAAACTTTGCATGGCCAAGCATCTCCATTTAAGGTATTTGGGGTAGCATCAATTGGTCTCTAGAAATTCATATAAGGGGTGTTCCCTTACTACTAAAATTTAAAAATGTGATTTACTCAAAATCGGTTTCGTTGAGCTTATTTTGATGTTCCACAATTTGAATTCTAAATTGGTTTTCTACCTGACTGCATATTTCATTAAACCATTTTACATACCTAAATCTAGTTCGTATAGGTAAGTTTATATGTTCATATTAATTGTTTGGAATTACAAACTTAAGTTTGCAGTTGGTACTTATTTACTCATTACTATCCGCAGCCTTTATAATACAGTAGTTAGAGCATTCCGCTCTTGATCCGGAGGTTCTGGGTTCGACTCCCGGCGGGGACACAATTGAATGATGACTCTCGTATATCGCGAGAAAGTAAGTGCAGTGCTGCTGTACCATTGATTAAGTTTTAAGTGCGTGATCAAAGCGTGATTTTTCGTTTTTTTAAACTATAATATTTTATTTTATACTTTTTAGTCTTAAAATGACTTTGACACATTTATAACTGATAAAATAGATATAAAGGGTGTAAGGGACGGTGTACCGAAAACTGAAAGGGCGTGCTCAGTCAACGAAACTGAACAACTTTCCCAAACAAACATATGTTGGGAAATACAACAGGGTTGCGCACGGTGTCCTGAAGTGACGCTTGCGACATGACACATGACATGTTATTTTTTTTAAAGAATCCGCCAATGGTCCCGGTATTGTGCGGTAGTTGGCCAGTCGCCTTCCTGGTCATCATCAGGTCCTCCTCACCAAGAAAAATTAAACTGCTCATTGAGACAATTCTAATGACTCCAAACACGGCTCATTTATTAGAAACCGTTCAAGAGTTCCATGGTCCACCTTCCTGGTCATCATCAGGTCCTCATCACCAAGCAAAATGAAAACTGCTCATTGAGACAATTCTAATGATCCTAAACACGACTGATTTACTAGAAGCCGTTCCAGGGTTCCATGGTCCACCTTCCTGCTCCATCATGAGACCAGCTTCGTAGTTCCATATTATTGCATTGTCATTGGAATTACATACAATGATCCCAAACACGGCTCCTTTACTAGAAACCGTTCAAGAGTTCTATGGTCCACCTTCCTGGTCATCATCAGGTCCTCATCACCAAGCAAAATTAAAACTGCTCATTAAGACAATTCTAATGATCCCAAACACGATGGATTTACTAGAAGCCATTCCAGGGTTCCATAGTCCACCTTCCTGCTCCATCATGAGACCAGCTTCGCCGTTCCATAATTATTGCATTGTCATTGGAACTACATACAACTGCAAAGTTTCCACTTCCTACGACAACTAGAAGTGGGTGAAATATAGCTTCCAAGATTTTTTTACATTGTTAGTTAGTTACAGGCGAAGCTAATAAAAAAAAACCGGTCAAGTGCGAGTCGGACTCGCGCGCCGAGGGTTCCGATATACCTATAGTATTTTTGGAAGCAATAAAGTCCATTTTCAGGACCGCAAAACTAAATTTGTTTGTAAAGGTTTTTTGCAGATTTCTGAAAAACTGTGCAACTTAGAAAGATCGTTTTATTTTTGCTGTAAAGTTTACATAAACCTCTGTCAACTGTAATTAATTCAGATTTTCCCTTACTCAAACTTCGGAGATAAGGGGGGGGGGAATGGTATTTTTTTTGACATTTTTCATCATAACTTGAAAACTAAGAAACTTAAAAAAATACAAAAATATATTTTAAAATGGACAAGTAAAGCCCTTTCATATGATACCCCACTCGACCTAGTAGCGACAATTTGAAATTTGGCCCCCCCTATTTTGGCCCCCTTTACATTAATAATCATACTTTTTTCAAAAAAATTTCATGTGCAATTAAGTTGGGCAACTATATTCTAAAACTATTCCAAATTTCAGCTCGATAGCGTAAGTGGTTGCTGAGATATAGAGGTGTGACAGACAGACGGACAGACAGACAGACAGACAGACAGAGCGGCACCATAAGGGTTCCTTTTTTTTACCATTTTGGTATCGGAACCCTAAAAAGCGTGTTAATAAAAATACGTGAGAACAATATACCTACTTGCATTTCTCCCCAAATCTCCCTTATGATTGTTTTTGGTTAACTGCCGTTTTTGAGAGAACCATTGTAAAAATCTGGTATTAAATGAAAGCTAATGAAATTTACTACAATTTCATTTCAAATAATAATTGAAATGGTATGCTTATTTTTGAAGATATTTCACAAAATAAGTGACCATTTCGAAAAAATCACTTTTTGGGCCAATTTTCGGTCAACTTTATCTTTTGAACTAAAGGCTGTATAGAACTCCTTTTGGTCTCAAATTGTAGAATATTTTGTCTTCTTCAAAAGTATGTATACTGAGTATACCGGTCAGACCCTTCCTTCATTGAGATATTGAGCAAAAACTGAAAATAGTCAGAAAATGTCATGGTTTTTTTTGAGTTTACTGCCTCTCCTACAGCACTTTGGAAATTGCAATTATCTGTTTTTATTATATTGGTTTAGGTCCTAAAAACATATGAAAAATTCAGAACGATCGCTCCTTTTGCAAGCACGAATGTAGATCTTGGCAGAACAATAAGGTCAGTTTAAATGCTGCTGTCAAATATCTGTAAATAATTTCTAGTAAAAAAGTAGTTTCAAACATAATAGAAAATCCCTTCGATAGAAGCCATGCATAAATAAAAAATGACGGGTTGCACTCCGGGAGTGCCGGCAGAAGTGAAAACTTGCATTATTGAATATTATGCTTTTTGTAAGGGTCAATCGCGCTATTGCTTGCGTACTTCTTTGATGTCACTAAATACGTGGTTCCTTGCTCAGTGGTCACTAAATAAAAACCCGTATTATAACACCTTAAGAGCACATTCAGTTAACGAAACTGAACAACTTTAAGAAACATAGGTTAAATACGAATTTTTTTATGGGAGTTCAATTTTTTTTTGTATTTCAAACTAAGTATGTTTCTTAGGGAAAGTTGTACAGTTTCGTTAACTGAACGTGCTCTTAAATTAATGCATATCCTCAGGAACACGGTGTAGAAATCGTTACCCGGAAATTATAAAAGTAAAGGGTGAAATTGAAAACATTCAACAAATTTTGAGATTGAGTTCAGACCGCCATACTGGACAATGTTCGCCTAGGAACATAGATCATCGGACGAAAAAAAAATTACGACCTATGTTCCTTGGGGAAAGTTGTTCAGTTTCGTGGTCTGAACTCAATCTCAAAATTTGTCGAATGTTTTCAAATTCACACTGTAGATGGCGCTGACAAATAAAAAGAGCAGTTGTTACGTTCTATCGAATATAAAAAATTCAAATTCAAATTCAAATTTGTTTATTAAAATTTCATAACATAACAGTTTTTGAAAAACCAAAGCGTTATAAAAACAATTCAACAATAATTAATGACTAACTCCAGGTTAGTATAGTTGTCAATATTTAAAAAAAAAAAATATTAGTCAATATTTTTAAAAAAATCATTAAAGTAATTTATAAAAAATCGTTAAGGTACATTATTATGTCAATAATTCTAATATTAATTACAATTTATGGTTGTCACTCTTGCATTCATCTCGCATACTCGCTGGCATTCCCTCATCAGACATACAATCCCAGATGTAAACAAGTCACACTGTGGGCTTGCGATGAGCACAGAGTTGAGCAGGTTGGCGGCGCGGGCCGCGGGCGAGTGCTGGTGATGAGCGGTGCGGGCCGCGGGGACCGCCAGAGGGCCGCACACTCGCCCCCGCAGGTACATAGTGCGCTTCATGTCGGGTACAGTCAGTGAGAGGAACATGCTCACTAACAGTACACTGTCTATCTTATTGTTAACAATATTTATGACAAATTTGGCCAAGGCCAGAGATCTGCGCACTTCAAGTGACTGGTAACCCAGCTGACCCTGGATAAAGAGTGTAGGATACATGTACGGGTAATACGTGTACTCTTTTTTATACATACTCCTAAGAAACTTTTTCTGGACTCGCTCCAGCATAAGAATATATTTATCTTCATGGGGGCTCCATACTACCGAGTTCGTTTCTAGGATACTACGGACCAGGGCCGCGTAAAGGGTACGGGTCGCTGCAGGGTTCAGCGGAGCCGCGTTCCTTAGGACAAAGCCGAGACGGCGGTTGGCAGCGACGGTGACGTTCTGCGCGTGCTCGCGAAAGGTAAGTTGGGGGTCGAACAACACACCCAGGTCTCGCACTCGCTGGACGCGCGCTATGTCCACACCGCCCACCGTGTATTGGGACACGATAGGTTGTGCGGACCTAGTGAATGTCATCATCTCACATTTACTTGGATTAAAGTAAAGTTTATTTTGTATGCTCCATTCATGGACTGCGTTGATGTCACTCTGAAGCGCGTCACAGTGGGCTTGTGTTTTACACGGCATAAGCAGCTTAACGTCGTCTGCAAAAATTGAGAGGATTTGCGAACTACCTCTGGTAAGTCGTTAATTAGAATCACAAACAGGAGGGGACCTGGGTTCGATCCCTGACTTATACCTGATCGGGTGTTGTAGGAATCAGAAAGATGTGAACCATACTTCACGTACTGTTTCCGGTCAGATAAATAGTTAGCAAACAATTTTAATAGTTTTGGAGTGAAACCCATAGCTCCTAACTTAAGTAGCAGTATATCGTTATGGACACGATCAAATGCTTTTTGGAAGTCTAGATAGATACGTGAGGACTGGAAGTTACTCCATCGACAAGAGCCAAGCTCTTAAATTAAAGAAAGATAGATTATATCTACCTGGCCCTTATTGTCTAATTCACTTGAAATTTGATCGACTAGTTTTATTAGATTGGTGGCCACGGAACGCTTCGGAAGGAACGCATGCTGAGCGGGGGTAACGTACGGCATACACTGAGGTAAAATGCGTGCATGAAGTGTAGTTTCAAATACCTTAGCTAGAGCGCAAAGTATTGCGATAGGGCGATAGTTCTCGACCTTGGTTTTATCACCAGACTTAGGAATAGGTGTCATTCGCGACTTTTTCTAGATAGATGGATAGGTACCGGTATTCAATATAAGATTAAATATGAATAGTATTGGGTCAATTAACTCATCAACGCAGCCCTTTAATATGAAGGCTGGTATATTATCAGGCCCGGGAGAGGTACCTGGCTTAAGTTTAATGAGAGCACGACGTATGTCTGTGCGACTAAACGCGCGCACGTCGACGCGACGGCCGTCTGACGGGCCGGTGGCGCTGGCGACGGCCGGGTCGAGCGCGGGGGCGTCCGGCAAGAACACGGAGCTGAAGTGCTCCGCGAACGCGCCAGCCGCCCCCGCCCCCGTGTACTCGTCCGTCCCCTGCGTCACGCGCGGCTCCAGACCGCCAGGGCTGCGAAGAGAGTTTACATATTGCCAAAATTCCTTTGAATTTTTACAAAGATTTACAGAAATTCTATTTGTAAAGTTAGAATGTGCTTGCTTTATATCTTCCTTGATTTGAGAACGCATTTTTTCAAAGTCCCTACGCGCTTGGGTATCTCCTGTTTGCTTCCAATAACGATGAGTTTCCGCTTTATTTTGAATAGCACGAATTATACATACTACTCGTGTAAAAGACTGGGTACACTCGTTGGGACGAATTCTTTCTGACTTTTTTGGGAATGCATTGGTCAAAAATCGAATATATTATTTTGTACAACCAATCTAACGCTTCATTTACCCCAGAAAAACTATACAAAACACTCCAGTCTATGTCCCTAATCATACAGTAAAGTGCATAGTAGTCACCTTTCTGGAAGTTCCAGTCTTTTTCTATGGGGATGTTAGAGGGAGCAAGAGTTGTTACCTCCTTAGAAAAGCTGTACCCGACGCTCACGACTAAGGGTGGATGATGAACATCAATTCTGGTTATCACCTCGGCGGGCTCGGCGGCGCGCACACAGACCGCGCTGCTCAGCTCTGGGCTTGTCATCACCACATCGAGCACACGCTCGTTCGAATTCATCACTTGGTTATTGCTCTAAATTACAAAGTGTGCTGAAACAGTTGAAATAATTGTTGGTATTACTACTAGCACTATATAAGTTTAAGTCACCAAAAATTAAAATCTTAGAAGGCGAGTGCGCCAAACATACTTTTTCTACATTTTCGAACCACTTCATGTATGTATCATCACTGGACTTAGGCGGTATGTACATAACGCACACGTAAATGTAGTGACCGCCGAGCTGGAGCTTGGCCCAGAGGTCTTCTCCGTCTTCTGTCTCGTAGCGTGAGACGCGCTCAAGCACAAGCGGCGCGCGCGCAGCCAGCAGCACACCGCCGCCGTCGCGCCCGCACCGGTCGCGCCGCAGCACCGTCCACTCGCCGCCAGCACCACACAGCCCGGCGTCAGTCACTGACTCGTCTAAGTTTGTTTCTGTAGCCGCGACTAAGTGCATGTCATGTGATAATAACAGATTAGTCCGCCACTCAAATAGCTTAGTTCTTAACCACCTCACATTTTGGTAGTAGACGTTAAGCTTTGTTGTTTTTTGGTTTATCTTGGGAATGTTGAAGTTGCTCTGTTCGCTCGAGACGAAAAAGCCAGCGTTCGGCACACAGTCCTTTAGGCCAAAAGTGCGGAGAGAGAAATTCTTCATATATGTCAGCCGGAACGCCAATTTTAAAAGAAGCGTACTCAGTATGACGTTTAGACGTTATCTTGATAGCGGAGTATAGGTCAGATTTTTTCTTTGAGTTAAGGTAGGTAATAACGTCATTTTCTGTAGTGTCGGGCCGCGCGCCCCATACATGTAGGTATCTAGACCTATCAGCAGCACAGAGCACTTCGCTCGAGTCTCCACTACACCGAACAACTTGCCTATTCGGTCGTTTATTTTGCTTTTTTTGTCGCTTACGTTGAACAAGTATAAACGGTTCTTCATCCTTATGGCTTAGTCCTAGGTCCCCGTTTCCGCCGGTCTTGTTAGTTGGGGTCAGCAATGTTTCTGGTTCATGGGATGATGATTTCCTACATCCAGGCATTTGTTTAGGTGGCCCGGAAGGCTGGTGTCTTGCATTTTTGGTCGTCAATTGTTCTTGTACCGAAGTATGTTTACGCTTTCTCTTCGTCCTTTTCTGACTCGCCGGTACAGGTGAATCTTCCGTCTCGCTCGCACTTGTGGCAGTCAGGTATTCGTCATTCGCGGCGCGCAATTGCTTGCACTTGTCACATTTTATTTGTTTACCCTCACTTGACCGTTCAACTAGTAAAATCAATTTCGTTATTTGAGATTTTAGGGCACAAATCTCGTCACTTTGGGCACTAACTTTAGTTTCCAGGTTAGACAAACTAGTCTTTATCATCGCGGTATCGGTTTGGCGCACACCCGATGGCATTTCCACAAGAAAATCAATTTCTAACTCGGGAGCGTAGCTTATCACAACCGTACGAGTCCGCACGAGCGTAGCTTATCAAAAACATACCTTTCAACGTTAGCGTTTCTTTATATTGGAACTATGTTGAAATTTCGAACGATTTTTTAACAGAATACTTTTTGAGTAATAAGCACGAATGTTAGGAGGTTCATGAGTGAAAGTAACGTTCGTATTATATTACTCTATGGTTCAAGACAATCATGACACAACGAAAATTGAAAAATTATCCAGTACCTACAAAAAAAAGATATATGAATTTTAAAACGTTTTTCGGCAGAATTTTTTAAAAAATAATTTTTACTCAAAAACTACAAATAATCGTGCAACATACATACATGGGGTGATTTGGATACCCCTGCCTGACGCATAGAAATTTTTCTTTTGGACGTCTATCAATGGGCCACCTGTATATTTTTCTTTTTTCCCGACTGCCCCTAAACGGGAGGGTTATGTTTTTAATTAACACGTCGCACATAAAAAGTGCATAAGACGCATTTTCAAAAATTAAATACTTGCTTTTGCCATTTTCCTTCAGCTTACTCCGACTTACGCTCGTACGGATGTCGTTAAATCAAGAAGACACAACGATAGCGCGTTTCAATAACCTAGTGGCGCCATCTATTTTTTTTTGAAGAGGGAGACAGACGAGCAGACGGGTCAGTGATCACCTCAGAACAAAGACCTCCTTGCTTCGCTCGGAGAAGAAACCGTGCTATTTTTTTTCAGTATGGGATGACAACTGGTAGCACGTGTCATGCCATGTCAAATCATCAATGATCACATCCTACCAAATTAGAAGAACGACGCGTTCATTGCATTTACAAAGTTTATGGGATTATTGTAACTTGTTGGGATAATATTTAGGTAAAGAATATGTAGGTAACAACCCATGTTTACCCATGGGTGTCGTAAGAGGCGACTAAAGCGATTGTGACTGGAGTTTGGGCAGCAATGTCCTCCTGTTTATCGTATCATCTTTATCACTACGGTCTCTTACAACCGCGGTCCATGGTATCGACTGCAACGCTATCAAGCGTGGTCACTAGTTACTTCCCGTTCAACTTATACCATGTGTTTTTGCCGGATTTCTGGGGAGCTCCTTGTCCAGCAGTGGCCGTTCCATGGGATGTTATGATGACCTACGTAAATTTTCTGAAACTACTTGGAGATAGGTACTTCAAAGCACATTTTGTTGTGTTTGTTTAGGTAGGTATAACGGGAAAGGCTCACAAGCCACAAAAAAGCCTTGAACATTGAATGAAAAGCCCAGAAAATATCAGTCTCTTTAAGTATGGTAAGGTATGTCCATACTAGGAAGATAATTAACGTTGGCTAAAATAAAAATTCATTTATAAATAAATACAATTTTATTTATTTATTTAAAGATAAGGCCACCTACAGATTACACACCAATACAATTATAACCGAGTAACATATATGAGCTTAACACTAAATGGTAACCCAATTACAGGTGACAACTGCTATCTAAAGGAGACGGTTCAAACACATTTATACAAATAAGCTAAAAAGTTATCCGCCAAAATGTCACTCTGTAAAGCAAACTTATTATACGCACAGGCCATTCTATTTAGAGGTGAGTGGAACCCCAGATTAGTTCTGGCTGATCTCCTACTAAAAGGTCTGTATTTATTAGGGCGTGGTACCCTAGCTGGTACATTGATATTAAACTGAGAGAGCAGCTCAGGACAATCCAAGGAGCCCTTCACCAATTTATAGAAAAACATAATGTCCAAGTAGCGTCTACGATCAGAAAGCGAACCCATCTTAAAGAGCTAATACACCGACTAAATTGTCAGCCACACGCTCGTCAATGCAATGTCGACCTTATTTACACATTAATAACGTTCATGTATAACAATCTTTTGCAACATGGCAACATGGCTGTTACGACTAACATGCGATTTTTGAGCATTTGCTTTGCGAGCATTTTTTTTGTATTAATTTAACAAATATCAAAAAATATAAAGACCACATAATTCAACTTTTTTTTTTAATTGAAGTAGGACACCTTTACTTAGATATCTTACTGATATTACAATCTAGCTGTATAGCTAATAAGTAATTTTACATAAACAATTAAGCCTAAGAATGCGTCCAATAACAATATTCTTATTGTCTCTAATTACTTAAGGGGAAGACACATTGTTTTTGTGTTTCTATAACATTATGCACTAATGAGTTAATCACAACACTAATTACACTAACTCAAAGGGTTTGGTCCTTTTAAGTCGTCGCACTATGTCTGTGTTGTCGAGGAGCTGGATTGCCTCAACGTTCACATGATGGAGAAGTCTATGTTCATGAGCTTCTGCGTGTTTTTGAACAACTTTAGCCACAAACTCCTTTTTTAAGTCCCGATGGAGATCAGTATTGCGTACATAATGGGGAGCATTTACAATTTCCCTTAGCACCTTATTCTGAAATGTTTGTATTATTTTGATATTGCTCTGTTTGGTGCAGCCCCAAAGCTGGATACCATAGGTCCACACTGGCATAAGGACCTGCTTATATAACATGACTTTGTTGTGTATTGAGAGAGAGGAATATTTTCCTAACAACCAATACATATTCTTAAAACGTATCTCTAGTTCTTCTCTTTTCTTCTTGACATGAGCTTTCCAGCGAAATCCCCAAATATTCATCCCCAAATATTTCGCTGTGTTTTCATACGGTATCGGTTTCCCATGTATGTACACTGGGTGATACTGTGTTTTTTTATTTGTGAAGTCAATTTGAACCGATTTGGACTCGTTTAACTTTATTCTCCACTTTTTTGTCCAGTTGCTGATTTTGTTAACAGCTACTTGGACCTTTTCTGTAGCCTGCTCATGATTTTCTCCTATGGCCATTATTGCTGTATCGTCAGCGAATGTGGCCAAGGTGTTATTTTCAAGTTCTGGGATGTCACAAGTATATAGTAGGTACAGGACTCGACCTAAAACACTTCCTTGAGGAGCCCCTGCTTTTATTTCTTTAAGTTCAGAGTATGCGTCTTCTTGTCTAATTCTAAATACTCTATTAGACAAGTATGATTCCAATATATCAGCGTACTGTACAGGCAGCAACTTTCTTAGTTTGTATATCAATCCTTTGTGCCAAACCTTGTCAAAGGCTTGAGCGACATCTAGGAATATTGTAGAACAAACTTTCTTTTCTTCTAATGTTTTTTCAATAATGTTGGTGATTCGGTGCACTTGGTCTATAGTAGAGTGTTTTTCTTTGAACCCAAACTGGTGATCTGGGATTATAGTTTTAGTTTCTATAATGGGTTTTAATCTTTTCAGTAATAATAATAATTTAGTCGAAATGCAGCATTAATAAGTGTTGTTAGTTTTACAATGGCTTTACGTGGAAGATTATGAAGGATCTCTCCAGTAATTAGGTCATATCCAGGTGCCTTTTTAGGATTTATGTTAGATTTGATTTCTTTCAGTACTTCTTTAGGCGTCACAAGCCTTATTTCTAAATCTTCTTGCAAAGCTTCGTTATCTGTAAGATTATTATCATCTCCATCATTGGGTTGAAATATCTTCTCCAAATGTTGCGCAAACCTTTTCGCTTTTTGCTCATTATTAATGGCCCATGTTCCATTTTCTTCCTTGATAGGAGGAATTTGGTTGATTGGTCTGTTCATATCTTTTGTCGCCTTCCAGAGTAAGTAGTCAGTATTGCTGTCCTTTGACAACTCCTGAAGATATAAATTCATTGCGTTGTCTTTGAATGTTTTTATAGCACTCTTCACTTTTCTGGCAATTTTATTAAGCAATCTTTTATCATGTGGAGATCTACTGCGATGCCATTTTTTTCTTTGCCTTCTCTTTTCAGCTATTAGAGATGTTATATATCTAGGATAAGAGGCTCTTTTTGCCTTTGACTGTTGAATGTCCACTATGAATTTTTTAACTTCCATGTCTAACTGATCATGTGTTTTAAGGGGCATATTGAGATTTATGCAATTTTCTAAATCAATTTGAAAACTTTTCCAGTCTGTATTTTTATTGATCAAACAAATTTTCTTCTCCGAGTGCATTATTTCTTCACAAATTTTGAGGATTATTGGTGAATGGTCAGAATGCATATCAAAACTTTGTTCAACCTCCATGTAGGAGCTTGAAATATTTTTATATACAAAAAAGTCAATGAGATCAGGGATTTTGTTGGGATCAGTTGGCCAGTATGTAGGCTTACCTGTTGATATGACATTACATCTTGATTCTCTGATGGCACTTAGAAGTTCTCTTCCTTTAGTAGTAGTTAGCCTAGAGCCCCAAAAGGTATTTTTGGCATTGAAGTCTCCGCCAACAATGAATCTGTCTCCGAGTTGGTGTAAAAATCTAAGATAGAATTCTTTTGGCGGACAATAGGTGGCAGCTATTGTGAAGGAGTATCTTTTTGTTTTCACGCAGATAGCAACGTATTGAAGTTCTTCTTCTTCATGTTTGCTTACCTCGTAATGATAAAGATTTTCTTTTATTATGACAGCACTGCCTCCTCGAGCACGGTTACTAGGATGCAGGGCATGGTATATTTCGTATCCTTTTAATTTTACATATGATTGGTTAGTAAAATGTGATTCTGATATTAAACATATGTCAATATTTTCTGTGTTTAGGATTACTTCTAATTCGTTTTGATGTTTAGTAATCCATTCGAGTTCCATGCCATAATTGTTAACATATTATTCATTTTTGGGCTTTAGAGGAAGCATTTTTAGTGCTACTTTCAAGTTTTTTCAGTCGTTCGTTGAATGATGACATGGATTTGAGAATGGCATCGAATTTTTTCTCAAGTGAATTATTATTGGTCGACATTGCGCCCCCATGTTCTGTTTTGTTTGCCACGATGTGGGCATAAGAGGTATTCCCTGCTAAACCTGGATTAGAGATTGCAGGCTTGCTAGTGCTTACAGTTTTCTCTTTAGGTTGTTGCTGTCTTACAACCAATGGCTTCTTGGTGGTTTTGTTTTTGATGGTCTCCATTTCTTTAGCTACTATACATCCTCGGTAGTTTGCAGGATGCGATTCACCGCAATGGGCACATTTCGGTTTATCTTGGGCTGGTTTCTTGCAGTCTGCAGTTAAGTGCTTTCCTGTACACTTGACACATCTAGGCTCTCTATTGCAGTACTTTTGTGTGTGGCCATATGCTTGACATCTTTTACACTGAGGTACTAGTGTTGTGGTTTTCAGAGCATGAATTTCGACTTTTGTTCGAGTTTGAGTGGTTCTTTAGTTTTCCACTTCAATTTATTTACTGCATTTTCAATTTTGAAGCCCTTGCTTTTGAGCTCTTCAATAATTCTGGTAGGCTGGCACGAATGATGCAGCTGTTTTGCCATGACTCTAATGGGTCTCACTTGCTTATTTTCGTACGAGAACCATACGCAACTTTTTTGGGATAAGAATTTTGCAATAGCTCTATAGCATTCTTCATTAGTTGTGTTGATTTTAACACTTTCATTTCTCAACATTTTGATCGTGAAGGTGTCAGTGGAATGAACCGCAGACAACAGATCGTAGGTCTGATAATTTTTGATATTTTCCACCACTATGGGAGGCGGTGCCAAAGGTTTCTTAGTTTTTGGCCTATTATTTTCAGCAGCTCTGCCGTCGTTCTCTTTATTTTGTGGTGGAGAGTTGGATGTGTTCCGTTTTCTTTTCTTCCTATTTTTCTCTCTTATCCACTCAGTTTCTCTCGCAAGTTCTTCCTCGTCGGTGCAATATTCAACTTGGACGGGAGGACTTTTCATGTTGTAGTCTTGGTTTGGAACTTTCTGCTCCAATAAAGTCTGTAGTTGTTGTTGGAGACTTACGATTTTTTCTTCCATTTCTCGTACAGTACATTGTAGTTGTTCTCGTTGCGCTTTTTCTTCGCAGTAATGCTTATACAATAGCTGTTCATTTTCGGTTTCAATAGTGATAGTATCACTTTGTTTCGATTTACCGAACATGATTTCAGTGAGAGATGACTTCGCCTTAACAATAAAGCCTTAGTCGACGTGAGCCGAACGTAAGGTTTATCTAGGTCATCGCAACAAGCGCGCGAGCGGCGTATGCCGCGTCAGCGTTGTTTTGATGCGTCGGCACTAAGATATATCGGAGCAGCGCGATCGTCACTCACGTCTGTTATTAATTACAGTTGACAAAAAGTTGACATAATTCAACTGTCTACAACATTGTTAATATTCAAATATTTTGATAAGAATTGCAGTTGAACAAGATCTACATATGATCCAAGTTATAATGAAACTCAAGCCTTTGGAGGTTGCCTCGGGGATGCGCTTTTTTTGTAGTGGACTTTTTGTTGTTAGCCCTAATGGCTGTCACAACTTCACCGGACGGTTGGGGACCGGAAGTTTCTTTTATCGGGCAAAGTTTGTCAATAAACCGCTAAACACAATGTTACCACGTTTCAGAAGTACAGTAGTGACATCTATTGTCAGAATAAAACATAACATTAACGCACAACTTGAAGGCTAAAGTAAAAATAGGTTTTAAACAGCAGTAGTAAAATGAAAACAATATAAATTCTAGCAAAAAATTTACAGAATAGAATTAAATTAAGTGACATGTTCAAATTCGAGCCCGACCACATCATTTGCTATGTTGTAGATTACTACATCTTTTTGTAACTTAACAGAGTGTCAAGGTCGTTGGCGTGGGTATGAGCCTTAAAAAAAATCTGGTCTGATTTTCCAAAAAAAGTACGTTAAAAAAGGATAAAGCCACGACCACATACCTAACTGAATTCATAGAGTAATTCGGCATACATTGCTGGGAGGCTTGGTTATGTTAATTGCTATATCCTTACTTCAACGAGCAATGTATGCCGAATTAGTCTTTGAAGGCTTTAGCCTGATTGTGATAACTCGAAACATGGAGCAACACAAACTTCCCAAAGAAATTATTCGAATCGAAGATTCTAGGATTAAGCAACGATTTTTGATTCTAAGAACAACAAACATTTATGACCATAAACTTATCAGTTGTGGTTTAAATGAAAAGAAAATGTTTATTTTTCTACATCCTGTATTTTACGTGATTTTTTTTTCGTTTGGTTCGGAAGTCCTGTGATTCTAAAAATAAAAATTCCAGAAGAAAGCAGATATTTATTTAAAATAAATGGTACAGCAGCACTGCACTTACTTTCTCTCAATACTCAAGGAAAAACTATCAACCGCAAACTTAAATTTGTTATGCCATGGAAATACAAACTTTTATTTACGTTTTTCCAAAAAAATGTTCGAATGAAATATACAGATCAGAATATATGAAATATACAGAATTCAAAATGTCAAACATTAAAACAAACAAATCACATGTTTAACTTTTGGTAGTACTGGAACACCCTTTATATGAATTTTCACAGATCAATGGATACTACCGTAGAATACTTGCATGGAGATTTTTAATTTCCCTACACATGTTCCTTGTGGA
The DNA here is from genome assembly GCA_947532105.1 of Athrips mouffetella. Taxonomy (NCBI): domain Eukaryota; kingdom Metazoa; phylum Arthropoda; class Insecta; order Lepidoptera; family Gelechiidae; genus Athrips; species Athrips mouffetella. The sequence goes on along the minus strand of OX383972.1, from coordinate 23,136,800 downwards.
TAATTGTTCAGTTTGGTCTACTGAGCAAGCCCTTTCACCCTGTGTACTAAATTTTATTGAAAAAAATCATAAATAATATCCAGTCAGGTAGATATCAAATCCAGGATTAATATTATAGAAAATTTTAATAAACTAAATGGAACAAATTTTGGGTAAATCACATATTTACGATTTGGTGGTACAGGAACACCCCTTATATGAAATTACACAGATCAATTGATACTGGCGCAAGATATCTTACATGATGATGCTTGTTCATGCAAAGTTTCATCAAGATTCTATGAGCCGTTTTTGAGAAAATTTCAATTTTTCATTTTCGTTGTATGACAGCTACCCTCAAAATGAGAGCCAGCAAGAAACCACTTAGAACCCTTCGATGGATTTGCATAAAACCCCTAAATTCAAAATCTGGTGTCAATCGGACCATTCGTTTAGCCGTAGGCCAAAGCGTGACGGACAGACCGACTGACGGACCGACCGACCGACCGACCGACCGACCGACCGACCGACCGACCGACCGACGGACGGACATTTTTGGGAGACTTGTTTTTTATGATGTATAAGTGATATAGAACACATTTTGAGAAAATTAGAAAAACTTTTTTTTTTCACGAATACAATACCTTTCTCGCTCCGCTCGAAAGTAAAAATCTACTAATAGCAAGCATCGTCGAAGGTCCAACACTACTCGCCGGGAATCGACACATGTGTCCCTGCTCTAATTCTTTTTCTTTGGGTTCGGCAGTCTGCCGGAAGCTTGTATATGCTAAATACGTATCAGAGAATATATTTCTACAATACATAGTTTTCTATCTGAAAGTGATTGGAGTTTTATTCCCAACATTTCAGAAGTGGGATATAAAATCCAATTGCCCACAAAAGTGAATTTTATTCGAATAAAATGAAAAAAGAATGTTAACCTTCCTTCGGATTTCGGAAGTAAATTGCCGAAAATAGGGAGTTTTCCTTGACGTTTGTCAACTTTGTTTCTTAAATGTCGATGGGTGGTGTGCTGGTAACTGTTGGTAATTTCTTTTTTTAAATGTAATATTTTTTACAAGAAAAAATGTTACAGACATTTGACAGCAGCAGTCAAATTGACTTAATCATTTTCAAACAGATTACATGGCGGCACAATGATAGTTTTTCCAGCGCCATCCAGGGAGCCAATTCTTGAATATCACTGGGTGATAAAATATCACTCAAAAAATTCAAAATCATAGATTTTTCTTTTCAAAAATGAAGATTGATATTCGTAAAATATAAAGCAATCCTTGAATGTTAATTTTCATGTATTCTGATTTACATTTCAACAGTTTATCAGGGCAAATGTAAATTTTTAAAGTCTCAAAAGTGATATTTTATCACCCGGTGATTTTCAAGAATTGAGTCCTAGTTAGACTTTGAGGCGGTGATTGAAAACACCCTATTCACGTTGTACACACGGCCGCACATCGGTAGAAACACTTTTGGACCTTATGGCGTGGTAATAGAGTTGAAAAAGTTTCTACCGAGACCGTACAAATGAAACGCAAGTCATTTCCACGTTAATAGGAAATCTCTTTGGAAACAAAAACCCCGACTTGGTGACTAAACGATTCCCTAATGGCCTCACCCTCATTCCAAGACCTCCTTGGCTCGTACAGAATCTCGGACTGACATTTGTGTGCCGCGGCCTTCGAGATCGAATGTCCACGAAAGGAAGCAAAGATGGCGTGATTCAGCCTCCGTAATGATAGCGTGGGAACTTGCCCGGCTTGCTATATCTCGATAATAGTCAGTCTGAAACCAAGCAAACAGGGTTTTACAACATCCTAGATTAAGGTCAAGAGCTAGAAAGAAATCCTTTTTACTTTCGGCTAGGATCAGCACCTGGGCGGCTGAGCTATACTCCAATCTTGCCCTGCGTGCGTTAGCCAAGTTAATTATGTTCAGTGTAGAAATAAAGATGTCTAAAGTCGCCGTCACACCTTCCTTAATTCGGCATATATTACTCGTTGAAGTAAGGATATTGGAATTAACAGAATCAAGCCTCCCAGTAATGTACGTCAAATTAGTCTTTGAATTTGGGAAGGTGTAATTGCGGCTTTAACTGTTAAAGTTAGGAGGTTATAGTTAATTATCTTAACAGGAATTATGCAACATTTAATGGCAAAGTCATTGACTAGGTGCTTTCATAGATAGCAGCTGACAAAATTAATTGACTTCGTTTATGTAATTTTTTTGGGTATTTTGAAGACAAATATCTTTTTATGTACTCAGTATCTTGCCTTGATTTTCAGACATGTGTTTCATGACCATTCAAATGAGGGAATCACCAAGACCAAAACATGATTAGTGAAAATATCTATACAAAATAAAAATCCAAAGTTGCCTCTTCAATTTTCTTTTATTCCTTTTTTTGTGGAATAGTGAAAAGTATACAGAAAGGTATTTGTAGTGGCTAGGGTTTTCCCCAGCTAAAATTTTATTTTATTACTTAGTTTTTACAAAACATCGATATTTTTTATCAGGCGCTTACGTCATTTAGTTTGGGTAACACGCACAGTATAACTGTCGCAATCTTTTAAGCGAAAAGACTGCGCCCGCTGTCAAATAACTATCTTTTCACATATCCTCTTAACATGAGATCTCTGAAGTTTGCATAGTTCTTTTTAGGGTTCCGATACCAATATGGTAAAAAACAGGAACCCTTACGGTGCCGCTTGTCTGTCCGTCTGTCTGTCTGTCTGTCACACCTGTATATCTCAACAACCACTCATGCTATCGACTTGAAATTTGGAATAGTTTTAGAATATGGTTGTCCAACTTAATTTCACCTGAAAGAATTAAGAAAATATTATGATTATTAATATAAAGGGGGCCCAAATAGGGGGGGCAAAATTTCAAATTGTTGGTACTAGGTCAAATGGGGTATCGTATGAAAGAGCTTTACTTGTACATTGTAAAATATATTTTTGTATTTTTTTACAATTCTTAGTTTTCAAGTTATGATGAAAAATAACAAAAAAATACCGTTCCCCCCCCCCCGCCCCTCCTTATCTCCGAAGTTTGTGAATGGAAAAATCTGAATTAATTACGCTCGATAGAAGTTTATGTGAATATTACAGCAAAAATAAAACGATCTTTCTAAGTCAAACAGTTTTTTAGAAATCTGCAAAAAACCTTTACAAACAAATTTAGTGTTGCGGTCCTAAAAATGGACTTTATTGCTTCCAAAAATACTAAAGGTACATCGGAACCCTCGGCGCGCGAGTCTGGTTTTTTTTAAGGGAAAACTTTGTCACTATACGACCTGTGATTGAAAATAAGCCACAGGCAAATCGTATAACTCGCCGTTTACAAACGGCCGCCAAATTGTATCATCACAACATCCCATGAAACGTCTACTACAGGACGGGAGCTCCCTCCAGAATTCTAGCTTTTGCTGGAAAAATGTACAGGGGAACTACCATAGTCACCTCGCTTGTTAGCGTTACGGCTATGGCACCATGGATCGCGGTTGTAGGTGACCGCAGTAAGTAAGATGTAAGATACAAAGGAGGATGCTGCTGCCCATCCTCCAGTTTATAACCCTTAGTCGCCTGTTTAGAACCAATTTGGGTCTATTCATGTAGGTAGAAAATAAAATCGGTGTTTATTTTCTGTAGAAGAAATATTAGATTAGAGGTGGGTATTCAAGGAAAATGTAAGGCGCGATTCGAGCGCCGCCCGAGGTTTTGGCGCGTCGGTGCGAGAAGGAAAGCGGGCCGGCGCCATAGTTGTTAGCATTTAGTAGCAGTCGCAATACGGGAGATCTGGCGAACGGTCGCTTGGGTGCGCGCATCGGATAAGCCACATCGGTGGCCGCGCTTGGGGTTTGTTTTAATCCCGAATCACAATCGACAAACCGAGGACAATCATATTGGGTTTGCTCGGGGCAAAATAAATAAGTAATTTAGTGGTGAACTATCAATTCGGAGGCGTAAAGGGACTCGTGTCAGTGTAAACGAGACGCCATTTTGGGATAGCGCAAGCGGCGCGTATGTACTCATAATTATTATGTTACGGGAATAAGTGTGTAGTGAATGTGCCGTTCGGGACAGTTTCCTGGATCGCAGGGAGGACAGGAACTGCGGTTGATGGACAATTGTACGATAAGTGACTTGTTTTAATAGTTACCAACCCGCGTGGTCGGGGCGTGGCCGGTGATAATTTGACTATATCTTGGCAATCCGCGTGGTGTGTGGGACGATTGATAGCAATCGCCGCGGATTTGCTATGGACTTGTGATTGGAAGGCAGATTTCCGGAATATCTGCTATAACGGGTGTCGAGTGTGTCTACCTGCGCATTCGGGGAACGCGGCGTGCTTGGAGCATGAGGCTGGGGTTTGACCTGGATGCCTGCTGCGGGAGTGGCCAGCACTAAGATCGGCGCAGGATCATCGGATCGACACAGTACACATTATAATTTATTCTATTTAAGTGTATTTATTGGACATCACATATTCTTGCACACTGAGAGTAGGTATACCTCCAAATATCCATTTCGACTCGTCGCGATCACGGGAATCTCACCGGTAAGTGATTTGCATATTATTATCGAATTTGGTAGGGTCGGTCAAGCGCGAGTCATCTGGGGCTCGTTAGCTAAGTATTGAAAGCAGAATACTCCAAGCCGGTTGGAGAGGATTTATTGCGTGATGATAGTTCCTTGGGCGGTCGTCCTTAGGGTGCGTGTATACTAGCGGCAACGGGTGCCTCCGCAGTGGGACGACGGGGGGTTATTCTGCACGTAACGGGCGTGACACCGGTCACGAACGTACTATCTTGGGTACTATACGTGTAATATAGTTAAGGTAGTTATTATTATTATTATTTATTCAATAAACAGTTTAAACAAACAAAATTTTTTTTACAAGTAATGCGCCAAACTGTAAGGAGCAGTTTGATGGCGCTGTGCGCTCATTACATTTTTCAACTGCTTTAAAATAGCTACTTAGTTACTAAAATACACTAATTTAATTATACAGGACATGCATGCATTAAAGAATTAGAAAACGAATTAAATTATAAATTGTAAATTGATATTTTAAGTTTGAAAATTGTTAAAAAGTACTGAAAGAATTTTTGTATAAATTGATATTTTGAATTTGAAAAGTACATTTACAGTTAGTTATAAGTTTAGCGCTGTGTATCGCAGCCCAATTTGTTACGCCCCCGCTCGGGTCTACGAGTGCACAGTTGCACTCCTGGGTACGTTTTACTCATAGGGCCCAGCGGACGTATCGGACCCGGGCCGCGGAGCGGACAAAACATCGCCTCTTACGACACCCACGGGTATGCATGGGTTGGTACTATTCTTTGCCGGCACCACACGGGAAAATGTATACGTTTGGCAAATTGTAAAACGGCATCGGCAGATTGTAAACGGGGTTAAGGCAAACCTCTGAGCTTAGGTTATCTTACGACCACAACGAATTGCCAGAAACGTATTACGCGTTGTTATGCCGAGGCATTATTTAAAATAACGAATTAAAAAAATTAAATAAAAATACATATATATTTCGGTAACAATTTAGTCTAAAATACACTCTACTTGCTTTCTACTTGGATGGAACTACTCCGTTGAGCAAACAATGCTCGTGTTGGAGGAGCCCTCTCTTTCTCTTGCAGTAAATCTAACGAAGTAAGTAAGGCAGGTTAAAATTTTAAATAAGAAAAACTAAAATAATCAAAATGAAACAAAATAGTCTATTAGGAAACGAAGCGGATCGTTGTATGAAGACCCCCGCATTAAACCTCAGTCGATGAAACTTTGCTGGGTTATTACACTACATGAGAAAAACTTTCTATATTTTATTTTTAAATAAATCGGTACTTTTAACTCTTCCATACAAAAATTACAAAAAATATATGATTTTTTTTTGTAATTTTTTTTTGGATATTTTAAATTTACGAGTACATTCAATTCATGATACTTTATCATCCTGTCAAATAAAATCTGCCTGAGAGAATTATGTTGAGGTCAACTGCTTCGTTGCCTACATTAAAACAAAAAAAACATGTTAAGCCCACGTCACACAGAGCGGTACAAGCGGTAAAGCGGTCCGGGGGCAGACCTGCGGGAAGCGAAAGCGTTCCGGGACCGGTCACACAGAGGTACCGCGCGGAAACCGCGGCGGGACAGCGGGGCGGTAGTGGTCGGTGTGACATTATTTATGTGTGATTATTCAAAAGACGTAAATCCTTTGCTCTAAACAAAAAACCAAACTGATAACCTAAAAAAAAGTCTGCGTAAAAGCCACAAAATTCTTGTAAAAAAAAATACAACGTCAAAGTCCGCGCCCGGACCGCACCGCACCGCGCCGCGCCGCTGCCGCTCTGTGTGACGGGTTGCATTAAACGCAATGGAATACAGTGCCCGCTCCCGCCGAAAGTTCGGCCCCGCGCCGCGCCCGGTCCGCGGGGTTGTATTAGCGGCTCGGCCGCCCCCGCGCCGCACCGCGCCGCGCCGCGACCGCTTTCAATGTGACAGGGTGCATAAGAACTCATACTTTACAAAAAATACCGGCCCCGGAACGCTTCCGCTACCGCCTCAGTGTGACTTGGGCTTTAGGGTAGGTAGAGATCACCGCCCTCCACTTGCTACGATCTTGAGATACTTCCCTCGCTTCCTATACTTGACTTAATACACGCTCGTCGGCTTATGGTACTTTTAATCTAATTCTTCTAATCTAGGCTCCATTTTCTCATATTCCTAATTTTATCATAACTTAAAACCTTAATTTAGCAATTGTTATGTCTCAGTTATTCAGCAGTTTGATGTTTACTTAAGTAATTTAAAAGTCTACGGTCTTAAAGCCTTCGGGTAAAACACTCATGACATTAATGTGTGTTTTCTGTCGTGTATATATGTTTTTGATGATATGATTGTATGATATGTTTTTGATGCTCTTTTATCACCTTTTATATCTCCCACACGGTGACACACAGTACACAACGTATAGTGCAAGACATGACACAAAAAGTACATGACTTAGATTTTGGAAGGTGATAACATCAAAATTTTCCATGATAATAAATCAGATAGCGCATTTTGTATGAGAAATCAAAACAATTTTTTCGTGTATCGACCTATGTTCCTCAGAGAAAGTTGTTTAATTTTATGGCCCGAGTAACATACTCAAAGGATCGCAGTTGATTAGGAAGCACCCTATATAAGCTAATTTGTGGCCTTAAAAATGTCGAGACACGCGGGACAGGAGGTTAGGCATTGTTTGTGGGGAGGTACCACGCTCGCATTTCCCCACCCCACCTACACATACTGCAAAGACAGTACCTGTTTCCGTAAGTCTTTTTAAAGACTTCCAGATCGGTCTGGGCAGTTCATGTCGAGGGAGAAAACTTTCTGGTGGTGGCGAAAACCCGCTGAAAAAAACTGTAGGTCCCAACATAGTCTAGCCAACGAAGCGGATCGTTGTCTTAAATCCTCAGTCGATGAAACTTTGCTGGGGTATTACACTATATGAGACAAACCTTCTATAAAAAAATCCAAAAAAAAAATCTTTAAAACTTTTAATTTTCCCTTACAAAAATTACAATAAATGTATGAAAAATGTTTTTTTGTATTTTTTTTTGGATATTTTGAATTTACATTTAATTCATGATACTTTATCATCCTGTCAAATAAAATCTGCCTGAGCGAATTATGTTGGGGTCAACTGCTTCGTTGCCTACACTAACAGGATATGAGTAACAACGAAATTATGAGTTACAGCAGTATTGAATGGTAAGATTTACCTCATTAGCAACTATGCTAGGATTTACCTTAGTTAAAATTCTTTTTTATGCGAAATAGATCAGAAAATGATTTAATTTTAACACTTCCTGTGTTCGGATAAATCTAAAAAGTAGAAGACGTTGAAATGCTTACCTAGAGCGTGGCGAAACTGAGAAAATAGTTTGTTCAGATTCGAGAGTGGAAACAATTTCACGGGTTTTTGATAGGGGTAATTTTATTTTGTTTTTATTATTAAAATTTTTGCCGCTCCTTAATATTTCTGTAGCTACGGAGCTGGGGAGGGAAGTGGGCGTGGCGTGCACGGTCGCGTCACGATAGAACAACAACAACGATGAAACTTTAAAATAACAATATTTGAAGAAAAAAAAAGATTTTTTTACGGGAATGAAATTTATGAGGGTTTCGCTTATTCCATTAAAACATTGTAGAGGTCGCATATTTCACAACATCAAATATTTTTTGAAATCAGGCAGGACCACGGTAAAGTGTCTCCGGTACTGACGGAAAAGCCGCAGGTTTTTATCCTGCCGGTAGTTGTGAAATTTTGCGATTTTCTACTTTGTAGAAATAGATCAGCATTTGACCCCGAATACCCCGATCTCACAGGGTGGTAAGTGACGATGGGCTCGAATATGTAGCATGCTTACCTAGAGAATAACTGTTCACGTTTTTAGGGTTCCGATGCCAAAATGATAAAAAAAGGAACCCTTATGGTGCGACTTTGTCTCTCTGTCCGTCTGGGTAACACGCACAGTATATCTGTAGCAATCTAATGCGTTGCGTTGTGGATTGCGCACTTTATCCCCTTCTTTTAAGCGAAAAGACTGCGCCCGCTGTCAAATAACTATCTTTTCACATATCCTCTTAACATGAGATCTCTGAAGTTTGCATAGTTCTTTTTAGGGTTCCGATACCAATATGGTAAAAAACAGGAACCCTTACGGTGCCGCTTTGTCTGTCTGTCCGTCTGTCTGTCTGTCTGTCTGTCACACCTGTATATCTCAGCAACCACTCATGCTATCGACTTGAAATTTGTAATAGTTGTAGAATTTGGTTGCCCAACTTAATTGCACATGAAAGAATAAAAAAAAATATGATTATTACTGTAAAGGGGGCCCAAATAGGGGGGGCAAAATTTCAAATTGTCGTTACTAGGTCGAGTGGGGTATCATATTAAAGGACTTTACTTGCACATTCTAAAATATATTTTTTTATTTTTTTACAAATTACTCTTAGTATTAAAAAAAATCCATTCCCCTTATCTCCGAAGTTTGTGACAGGAAAAATCTGAATTAATTACAGTCAATAGAAGTTTATGTAACTATTACAGCAAAAATAAAACGATCTTTGTAAGTTGCACAGTTTTTTAGAAATCTGCAAAAAACCTTTACAAACAAATTTAGTTTTGCGGTTCTAAAAATGGACTTTATTACTTCCAAAATACTATAGATATATCGGAACCCTCGGCGCGCGAGTCCGACTCGCATTTGACCGGTTTTTTTTTCCACCATGGCGCCACCTTGTTTGTGAAGCGATGTAGTTTAGCTGACGTCATTAAGAGATTTTATTATACAAACAATGAATAAACGATTTTGATTTGATTGATTTGATTTGACTTTTGCATTGAAAAGATCCAGATTATATTTTTGTATGTTTATTTAAAGAGAAGATTTATCTAGGGAAAAACTCTTAGCAGTAATTTGTAGGATATCTTTGAATATAGGATTATCTAAGTAGGACGTAGAAGTTTATCGCCCACACAAACTTTTATTTGCAGGCAAGATATCTCGAATTAGGATTCCAATTTCGGCACATATCCTTCGGGGACAAAAAACGGGGTTTTGAGGATAAAAACGGAACGGGGGCGAGACGGGGTGACGCACGCCCACTTAAAGGAATGACGCGAAAGTGACAGATGCAGATGGTTCTTACCATTAATCAAGTGGTGTCAGCGAATTGGAGAAAAGTATTTTGTGATAAAAATCTCTCCTGATTTAGTTGTAGAGATAAATACGATAGCATGGCGCGCCCCTCCACACTGTTTTACAGATATTTATCGTATATACGTATGTTTAAATGTGATTTTAAATTTACCTTAATTTCGTCATTAATTACTGTGATTTATTTTTGAATTTTATAATTAATAATAATATTAGACAAATTGAATTTTATTTTTGATGTTGTGGTTCTGACTTGTAATTTTGTTGTGTTTAAATATGTATTTTTAAATTTGTGGGTCACAGATGCCTGAATAAATAATTTTTTTTATTTTTATTTAATAAATATTCATAGTGATGATGTTCAGATAATAGCCGTGGTCGTATTATGCCACTTACCTACAAAAAGCGATCAAGCTTTAGGGCTTAGTGGCATAATAATATGACCACGGCTATTATCTGAACGTCACTGTGATTTTTTATTAAATACATTTACTTATATATAAGTACTAGCCCATCGGCACGTTACAATGTCCCCAATTCGTTGGTCCGAAATCTGACGTTTAGGACCAACAAATGTCAGTCGTTGTAAGTGATATTGTCAACATTGGATGCAAATACACTTACCAACAAAATGGAATGTTCTTAGTTGAAGAAACAATATACTCTTATTATTATTATTGTTATTTCTTATTATTGTTTTTGACTATAATCCAATCAATGAAACTGAAAAACCAGGCCTAAATCACATATAAACAGTAAAAAGTTTGTTTTGTTTTTTCCCGCCATATTATTTCCGTTCCGTGTATTTAGCATCGACCGAAGTACTACACAACGTAGTTCACGCGATTTTTCACAGATGGCGCTATTTTTTCTTGTATGGGGAAATTTTGAATTGCTTGTTCCCAAGACCCTATCTTGACTATATAAATCTATGATTAAATACCATAGTTTATATAACAATTTCAGATGACAATATATTATTATTTTAGCGCAAGTATTTAATGTAGAGCAAGATTTTCCAGAAGTCGGCTTCTAGTTTTTGAAAATTTTTAGGGTTCCGTACCTCAAAATAAAAAAAAACCGGCCAAGTGCGAGTCGGACTCGCGCACAGAGGGTTCCGTACCACCACATAATCATAATTGTATTAGTTGAAATTTCAGTAAGTTAATGTGCTACATTTTTTGAGTCCGACACGCGCTTGACCAAATTTTATTATTTGTTGTTATTTTATTGCTTATGCACTATGAAAATACCAATTTTCAAGTTTGTAAGTGTTCCCATTTTTAAAATAGAACTAAAACAAAAATCGCCTTCGTGACCATCCAACTTGACCCCTAACTTATATCTTATATTATATGAATGTTCTTGAAACGGGAGCTCACCACAATTGGTTACCATTAGTTGTGAGAAAAGTTGTAATATTTAATGATTTCAGACTTTTCCCATTATTTGTACTGTGAGACCTAGCTTCTTGCCAAATTTCATAATTTTAAGTCAACGGGAAGTACCCTGTAGCTAGCCTTTTGCTATTTTGCATAAATGTATGGAGATGAGGACATAAAATGCCATATCTTTTGATTGCGTCGTTGTAAAAAATTGAAATTTTCAGATCTTGTGTGATTCATGGATCCTAATATATGGTATTAATTTCAACCTGATACCTTTACCCGTTCGTGAGATAAAGGGTCTTGACAGACAGACAGACAGACGGACAACAAAGTGATCCTATAAGGGTTCCGTTTTTTTATTTTGAGGTACGGAACCCTAAAAAACGGAACCCATATAGGATCACTTTGTTGTCCGTCCCTTTTTCTCACGAACGAGAAGAGGTGTCAGGTTAAAATTGATAACGAATATTAAGGTCCATAAACCACACAAGATCTGAAAATTTCAATTTTTTACAAAGACGCAATCAAAAGATATGGCTTTTTATGTCCTCATCTCCATACATTTATGCAAAAAAGCAAAACCTACAGGGTACTTCCCGTTGACCTAAAATTATGAAATTTGGCAAGAAGTTAGGTCTCACAGTACAAATAAAGGGAAAAGTCTAAAATCATTAAATATTTCAATTTTTCTCACAACTAATGGTAACCAATTAAGGTGAGCTCCCGTTTCAAGAACTTTTCTATAAAAGTGGGGTTGGATGGTCGCGGAGTTTTTAAAATCAAAGAGCAAAAGCTTTTAGTATATCATATGGTAGATAGGTGCGGAACCCTTAGGGCGCGAGTCCGACTCGCACTTGGCCGGTTCCGTACCTCAAAAGAAAAAACGGAACCCTTATAGGATCACTTTGTTGTCCGTCTGTCTGTCTGTCTGTCTGTCTGTCTGTCTGTCTGTCAAGACCCTTTATCTCACGAACGGGTATAGGTATCAGGTTGAAATTAATACCATATATTAGGATCCATGAACCACACAAGATCTGAAAATTTCAATTTTTTACAACGACGCAATCAAAAGATATGGCATTTTATGTCCTCATCTCCATACATTTATTCAAAAATGAAAAACCTACAGGGTACTTCCCGTTGACCTAAAATTATGAAATTTGGCAAGATGCTAGGTCTCACAGTACAAATAATGGGAAAAGTCTGAAATCACTAAATATTACAACTTTTCTCACAACTAATGGTAACCAATTGTGGTGAGCTCCCGTTTCAAGAACATTCATATAAGAGAGGGGTCAAGTTGGATGGTTGCTGAGGCGATTTTTGTTTTAGTTCTATTTAAAAACGGGAACACTTACAAACTTGAAAATTGGTATGTTTATAGGGCATAGGCTGTAAAATAACAACAGATAATAAAATTTGGTCAAGCGCGTGTCGGACTCAAAAAATCTAGCACATTAACTTACTGAAATTTCAACTAATACAATTATGTTTATGTGGTGGTACGGAACCCTCAGTGCGCGAGTCCGACTCGCACTTGGCCGGTTTTTTTTAAGTTTATTGCTGTCACTTTGATTGTCACCAAAACAGAAAATGACAAAATAGTCCTGCCCGTGCGGTGCCGGTAAATAATAGTACTTACCCATCTCTTCCCATGGGTGTCGCAAGAGGCGACTAAGGGACTATGGACCGGAGGATGGGCTGCAGCGTCCTTCTGTGTATCGCACCATCTTACATTCTACGGTCATCAAGAACCGAGGTCCGTGGTGCCAGCACGCAAAGTTAGTAAGCATGGTGACTATGGTACTTCCCCTCCGCATTCTTCCAGCATTTGCTGGAATTCTGGAGGAAATACTCTGTTCTGCAGTGGACGTTTCATGGGATGTTATGAATAAAGAAGTCAAGTGCAGCTGCTTCGTAAAGTCTTATTTGACCTATCATTTTTGACCCCAAATGTTAAGAGGTCGGCATCTCGGGTGTTACCACGGGAGTTGACCCGACTGAGGCCCATTTTATGACTACGCTGATACGCGACTGAACTTTTGATTTTCGATTTACATACATCTGCGACATACATTACTTTCTGTTCTTAGAATGGGGATTTCGGACAGCACACAATAATTTTAACACATTTTTGGGTTAAGGAGCTATATTTCTGCCAAATTTGCAGCTACACGCTCGTCAATGCAAATGTCGACTATAACGTTCACATAAGCGTGTCTTGAAACGCTTAAACGTGGTTGTTACGTATAAGTAATTTTTATAGTACTTATGTAAATAAACAAATATCAAAAAATTAAAACGCCCACATCACTTAACATTACTTTGTCTAAAATGGTTACAAATTGAAAAAATTTAAAAAACAAGTTAAATTTGGGTTTTTGTCTTTAGTTTCACTAATGAAAATAAAATTCGAGCCCGACCGCATCGCATTTTTCATACCTTGTAGATTACTACGTTTTTAGGGTTCCTATACCAAAATGGTAAAAACTGGTCAAGTGCGAGTCAGACTCGCGCGCCGAGGGTTCCGATATAATTTTTGTATTTTTGGAACTAACTTTGTTAGTAAAGGTTATTTGCAGATTTCTAAAAAACTGTGCAACTTAGAATATCGTTTTATTTTTCTGTAATGTATACATAAATTTCTGTCAACTGTAATTAATTCAGATTTTTCCTTTCACAAACTTCGGAGATAAGGGAATGGTATTTTTTTGACATTTTTCATCACAACTTGAAAACTAAGAGACGTATAAAAAAAATATGTATTTTAGAATTTACAAGTAAAGCCCTTTCATATGATACCCCACTCAACGTAGTAGCGACAATTTGAAATTTGCCCCTCCCCCTATTTTGGGCCCCTTTACATTAATAATAATATTTTTTTCAAAATTCTTTTATGTGCAATTAAGTTGGGCAACCATATTCTAAAATTACTCCAAATTTCAAGTCGATAGCATGAGTGGTTGCTGAGATATAGAGGTGTGACAGACAGACAGACAAAGTCGCACCATAAGGGTTCCTTTTTTTACCATTTTGGTATCGGAACCCTAAAAAATGAACCCTTATGGTTTATGGTGCGACTTTGTCTGTCTGTCTATCTGTCTGTCATACTTATATGTATATCTCGGCAACCACTCACGCTATCGACTTGAAATTTGTAATAGTTTTAGAATATGGTTGCCAACTTAATTGTACATAAAAAAAAAAGATTATTATTGTAAAGGGGGCCCAAATAGGGGGGGCGAAATTTCAAATTGTCGCTACTAGGTCGAATGGGGTATCGTATGAAAGGTATAAACTCTTATTTTTCAAGTTATGACGAAAAATAACAAAAAAAAAATACCACCCCCCCCTTATCTCTGAAGTTTGTAAAAGGCTAAATCTGAATTATTTTTAGTCGATAGAAGTTTATACATAAGTTTATTTTAAGTTTGTACATTACAGAAAAAACCAAACGATCTTTCTAAGTTGCACAGTTTTTTGAAATTTGGAAAAAACCTTTACAAACATATTATTTGGTTTTGCGGTCCTAAAAATGGACTTTATCGCTCCCAAAAACACTAAAGGTATATCGGAACCCTCGGCGCGCGAGTCCGATTCGCACTTGGCCGGTTTTTTCTGTTACCTACTAAAAATGCCATATTTAATGTAAAAAAGTGGTTACGTATTTATTCAGTCTAAAGATCATTCAGGGAGTGTAGTCTTAAATTGAACACAATTACTTCCGTAGACAGTAGTCGCGACCAATGTGCCTTCTGCAGCACGGAATCATCTTTCTTTTTGGACCATCAGGTGATCAACGAAAACCTAACCTAAAACCTCTAAATCTTGAGCTGAACTTAGTTTACTATTATTTAATCTGTGGCTGAACGCTCTAACTACTATTATACCTCAGAGGCTGTTAGCCAAATTAATAATTAAGTAACATTTTTACATATAAATCTAACTGGTAAAAAGAAGCAATGTATAAGTAATCGGTGTGTAAAGTTTGTAAATCGGACCACGTAGGCACCGTTTTGTATATCGCTTTATAAGATTTGCATATCACGACGTTTGGTGCGGTGAATATTTCAAAACCAGGGAAGGTTCGATCGATATACTGAATTTGTAGGCTATAACTTTTCGATGTACTGAATTTGTAACCCTGAATTTGTAGGCTATTTGCAGCACTTTGACCTTGAGACCGCGTCGCAAACGCAAAGTGGTTATTTCGTGATGTTGTCATACTTACTTACTACACTGGCTCAGCGACCCCAAGAGGATCTTGGCCTCCGACACAAGAGTTTTCTATTCTTTCCTGTTCTGTGCCGCTTCTTGCCAATCGGCTCTTTTGAGGGCATCTAGGTCTTTCCGCACTTCGTCACCCCATCTGTTCCTAGGACGACCGACTGGTCGTTTTCCACTCGGTCGTCCCACGTTATCTCTTCTGGCGGCCCGATACTCTCCCATTCTCTCCACGTGGCCGAGCCAGCGAAGCCTTGCAGCCTTGGTCTCCCCCATGATGTTGGGTTCAGGCACTAGGTCTACGATCTCCCTGTTTTTCCTTCGCCTCCATCTGCCATCCGCCTCCTTGACCGGTCCCAAAATTTTGTTGTTGTCAGATGTTGTCATAATGATATACATATTCTATACGTACCTACGTATACATGCGCACACGCATTTTATTTACTGTCTCAACTGTCTGATTGATACCTCTAAATCGAGTAGAAACTCGTCTACTACCAAGTCAACACCTGGCAAATCAATGAATAGGGGATTAAACCCAATTGTCTCTACTTCCACTAACAACCATCCTTATTCTCATCATTATCATAGCAGCCAAAGACGTCCACTGCTGGACATATGCCTCCCCTTAATATCTCCATGACGACCGGTCCTGCGCTGCTCGCATCCAGCGGTGTCAAGCGACCTTGACCAGATCGTCGGTCCACCTTGTGGGGGGCCTGCCAACGCTTCGTCTTCCGGAACGTGGTCGCCACTCTAGAACCCTCACGCCCCATCGGCCATCGGTTCGTCTTGCGATGTGCCCTGCCACTTTATTTTAGCGATTCTCACATGCTAGATTTAACTATACTCTGTTTTGTAATCTATCTGTGAGCTAACGTGCACTTACCTACTGTTTAGGTTATTGAGTGTCCCATCCTGCAAGCACTATTCTTTTAATTAAAAAAATCTCTTGTTGACTAGAAATGTTGACAAAACGAGTACGGTAAAATCAGAGCAAGTTTGTATTATTACAGTTCGGGACGGTTAGTATAAATCCTACTAATATTATTAACGCGAAAGTAGGTATGTATGGATGTTTGTTACTCTTTCACGTAAAAACTACTGAATGGATTTTAATGAAACTTTACAATGATATAGCTTATACATCAGAATAAGACATAGGCTACAATTTAATAATTAACCTGCGCAGAAGAAGTCGCGGGCACCGGCTAGTTATAAATAGACGAATACTTTTTGGAATTTGTAAGTGAGTGAAACAAATAAATTAGATAGGGATTTAGATAAATTCTCTGTAATCTGAACATCAGTGAATATCTGAAAAGTTTTCAGATGAAACGCCAGGAAGTCATTAAGTCGGCTCAAAGAAAAAGTAAATTTGATTCCTATCTGATTCGATCAGTTTGCTCTGATACTTTTGTAAGGCGTTCGCTTTTAAATTATGTTTATTCGGTGCGAGCCTCAGATAAAGTATACTCACTGACGTTCGTTGATATACCCATATCTCTGGTGCGAGCGACCACGTTATCTAAGCAATTGATATAGAAGCGAGTCTGTCAGAGAAACTTATCAAGAAAACTTTGGCCAACTGAATAGATAATTTTGTAGCTATGTATTTCAGAAAACTAAAGGCGAGCAATGAAACTTTTTAATACAAAAATACAATACAAATTACCTGCCTTAAGATCATATTTGATAATTTCGTATATGTCTCGATGCCATCGATATAAATTTTGTCTAAAATCACACTCGGTCGTGATCAATGGCATAAAAAGGGGTGAGGAAGAAAGATACATAATATGCAACGTGTTAAGTTAATTGCGCAAAAACCCTCGGGTGGAATTTCGTATATGTCTCGACGCCATCGATATAAATTTTGTCTAAAATCACACTCGGTCGTGATCAATGGAATAAAAGGGGCGAGGAAGAAAGATACATAATATGCAATGTGTTAAGTTAATTGCGCAAAAACTCTCGGGTGGAATTTAGTATATGTCTCGACGCCATCGATATAAATTTTGTCTAAAATCGCACTCGGTCGTGATCAATGGAATAAATGGGGTGAGGAAGAAAGATACATAATATGCAACGTGTTAAGTTAATTGCGCAAAAACTCTCGGGTGGAACGTGTTCAGTTCTACGATTTTGAAAATTCGCTGGACCTAGCTATACTTCTGTAGGGAAATGCGCGTGTGGAGAATTTTAGATCTCCATGAAGACCGGTCCTGCGCTGCTCGCATTGACCAGATCGTCGGACGTCTTTCGGCTGATATGATGATGATGACAGGAACTATAATGAATAATGCATTCTACGTATTTCGTTAGTTAAAAAAAACCCAGATTTCAAGTCCCAATAAGCAAACAACAAGACTCTTATAAGACACATTCTCAGGTGTTTGAAAAAGTTTTGTGAAATATGTTAAAATATGTTCCCGTAAATTTTTGGATTATTATAATCTTGCGGCCGCCGTTTGGAAGATTAAGATAATCCCCGAATTTATACAAACGAAGGATTTACGTACAGACTGGCAACCGTAGATACGACAATTTGTAAACTTCCTAATACTGTACGAGCCAAAGAGATTTCATACGAGCTGTATACAAAAGGTGTAAGGGAGAGCATTCCGAAAACTGATAGGAAATCAGATCAGTCAACGAAACTGAACAACTTTCAGTAAATGAAACTTTTAGGAAATAAAAAAAAGGCGCTGGCCTATATACAAAATTATACACTTGATTGGACAGTTTGGGAGACGCAGATTTTTCCTTTGATTTCCTAAATTTAAATAAAGTTGTTCAGCTTCAGAGAGCAGAGAATATAGTCGCGCAGCTACTAGAGTCCGCACGACGATATATTCCCTGCTCTGTGTTCAGCTTAGTTGACGGATCATAGCTCTTTCAGTTGAAATCTGTCCCTTAGATTAGACCATTTAGACCCCGTATGTTAATTTATATTTTTGCGTTCACGAAAACGGCTGTAACGATTTTGACGAAATATCGTATACATGAGTTTACGGAAGCGAAAATGATTCTGATTTCTAAAAATCTCCATGTTATGTGGTTTTTTTTCCTTTTTTTTTTCGTGAGCTTGGTCGCTCAAGACAGAAGGCAGTACGGTTAACTCATGTATGGAATATTGTTGTATTATGTCATCGGAAACTACCACAGAATTGCAAGTTGATCAATTTCCTACCAAGTTTATCAACTTTAGAAAAATAATAAACTGTACAAAATTCGCCTCTGGCATTCGGCGGCAGCTGCTATCGCAACACGCTAGCTTCGCTCGCTCGGCTCGTGCGTTTGGTCGAAAGAGAACCTAACACTATAGCACAGTAAATATATAAGCTAAAGCAGTATGGAAACTCCTAACAAACGTCCAAAACTGGCGCACTCACACATGGGCACACCGCTACAGGAAAATAAGCAGCTTTCGCGCTGAAGTAAGTCGTGCATGCCAAAACCATGATACAAACAAATAGGTACATATAGGATTCCTATAAGTGTGTCCCTGTCCTTGTGCGATAAAAGGCGACTAAGTATCTTAATCTGCCCTTGCGTGATAAAAGGCGACTAAGTGTCCTCATCTGCCCTTGTGTCATAAAAGGCGACTAAGTGTCTTTATCTGCCCTTGTGTCATAAAAGACGACTAAGTGACTTAACCTTCCCGTGTGTCGTAAAAGGCGACTAAGTGACTTCTTAACCTTTCCTTGTGTCGTAAAAGGCGACTAAGGGTTTCGGATAAATTTGTTTAGTTTTACGGTCCGAAAACATGCTGAAAGGAACTAAGTTGATAGAAGCACCCCAATATTTGAGTTCATCATACTATTCTTATTTCAAAACATCTGGGTTACAACCCTGACGCTCCGACGCAGAATAGTTCTTTTTTCAAAAAAAGGCCCGAGTTTCCATACTGCTTTAGCTTATATATTTACTGTGACTATAGTTTGTGTTTGCCTTACCTAAGGACCTATGGATCTACGAATTTCTTACGAGTTTATTTTTTTTAGAAACTTGATCAATTTACTAGGAAATCGATAAACTTACGATTCTTATTTTTTTACTGTGACATATATTATATTTATTTACCTTTATGGTATACTCGACCATCATCAATGATATTACAATTATACCATCATCCGTGGAAACACTCCCACTATCAGCGTTACTGCTACGTAAAAAGTGTTATTAATAGTACGTTCTTTTTAACAATGTGCAAATATAGAATTCCCAAGATCAATCCTGGGAATTCCAAGGTCTCGATATGGTCACCACCGCCCATAGCGCCCATTGTCTTATTAGTAGCATAATTGTCACTAACAAGACAGAAATGCATGTTGCCCACCCTGAGAACTAACTAAGATGGTGCGTCTCATGTGCCTGTAATTTCACTGGCTCCCTTCCTCTTCAAACCGAAACACAGCAGTGCGAACACTGCTGCTACACGGCAGACCAAAGCAAGGGGGTGGTACTTCCCCAGACGGACTTTGCCCTACCACCTTCAAAAGTAATCAATTACTTCTAAGCTAAGTAGAAAATATAGAGACCTTGCAATTTTCGAATGACCTTTTAGTCAGAAGGTGTCCCGGGCCTATCCTTAATATTCAAGACGTCTTCGGGATTCAAATTCAGTCCAATATATATTATTATTAAATTGTGAGGGAAACGAATTCACTCAGTGTTTTGTAGGATGTAGAGCGAATAGATTGAAAAATAAGTGAATCAATTATTTATTTTGTTCATTGCAATTTACATTTTCATTGTTTTTATGTTACAAGTTAGCAATCAAGCAGGTGGGCTACCTGATGGTAAGTTGTCACCACCGCCCATAGCACTTACTATCTTATTAGAGGTTTACTTTGACTTTCATAAGACAGCAAATCAGCAGTACAAACACTGTTGCTTTACGGCAGATATATCTAGGCAAAGGTGTGGTACTCCTCCAGACTTTGCACAAAAGCCTTACTACCTTTAAAGACTTAGTGGTGTTGGCTCAGAAAACTATAACCCCGTTTCCTTCTGTAGGCGTCGTAAACGGCAGTATGGGCTATGGGCACTCCCTGCCCTTTCTCGATTCGGCCTCACTTTGCCAGGCACGGATCCAGAGGGGGGGTCACAGGGGTCATGACCCCCCCCCCGAAATCCAAACAGATTTTTTTACGTTAATCTAGAAAACCTGTTACCCAAACTATACAGCGTGTTACGGAAAGGTGTGATAATACTGAAGGGTGTGAATCTAAAGATCTGCAATTTTGTACACAGGTTTTTTGCACTTCAAAGCCAAACACTAACGAAGGATTTTCCAAAATTCATCCCTTAAGTGGGTGAAATAAGGGATGAAAGTTTATATGAAAGTCCCTTATTTATTGAGTTAAATTCACACAAATTTGAATTTAAGCTTTAGGTAAAAATAAAGAAACATGAGCATTTCTTTAAAATCATCTTTGAGGGGGTGAAAAAGGGGATGATTTTTTGCCGTATGTTGGTCTATAAGTCTTTAATTTTTAAAGGTAGAATTATACAAATTTGGTTTTGAGCTCTCCGTACACATGTTTCTTTACTTCTAAAACTGTAGGATTTTCATACGAAATTTCATCCCTTATTTTACCTTCTTGGGTGATGATATCTCAAACTTACTGAAACACGTGTTTCTTATTAGCTAAAACGTGGTTATTATTAGCTAAAATCCAAATTTCAAGTATCTCATGTCAAAACTGTAGGATTTTCATGCGAAATTTCATCCCTTATTTTACCCCCTTGGGTGATGATATCTCAAATTTATTGAAACACGTGTTTTTTTGTACCGCATGTCAAAGCTGTAAGATTTTTATAAAAACTTTCATCTCTTTATTCACCCCTTTGGGGGATGATATCTCAAAATTTCTGAAACAAGTGTTTCTTTGTTTCTTAGCTTTAGCTTTATTTAAAAAAAATAAATTTATTAACATTGCCGTCAATGTACATATTTGAAGTATGTCTATTTACTAAAAATAATTTATATATATTTAGAAAGAATCGTGAAGTATGTGGATTCGCAACCCGGTATCCGGATCGTTTGATAGCGCTTCCTTGCTCTACTACAGCTAGTCAACGAAACTGTTATCAAATGTCGGCTAAACTCTATAATAAACTACCAGATACCATTAAAGATTTACCACATAATAGGTTCAGAACTGAGCTGTATAAATTTTTGTGCAATAAATGTTTTTATAGTATTAACGAATTTATGTCCTGCAAGTTCTAATCTGACTGATTTTTATTATTGTTAATATTAGCACTATCTCCTTTGACATTTGATATTTTATTTTATGTAAACTTGACATTTTATTGTGATTGTTATGATTTATTTTTCTTCTGACATAATTTGATTGCATGCTACTCTCTCTGTTTGCATACCATTATGTTGGTTAAATGTGAGATTCACTATGTTAATGTTACACCAATTTGTACCACATTTAATGCAAATAAAGATTTATTTATTTATTTATTAGCTTAAATTTAAAATTCAAGCACCTCATGACAAAACTGGATTTCTATACAAACTTTCATTCCTCATTTCATCACGGGATGAATTTCAAAAAATGCTAAAAGGTACTTTTTATTTTTTATATAGAGAGCTCAAAACCAAATTTGTATAATTCTACCTATAAAAATGAAAAATTTATGGACCAACATACGGAAAAAATCATTCCCGTTTTCACCCCCTTGAAGGGAGGTTATTAAGAAATGCTTAAACACGTATTTCTTAATTTTTTACCAAAAGCTTATAATCTAATTTGTGTGAATCGGACTCAAGAAACAAAGACTTTCAAACAAACTTTTTTTACTTATGGGGATGAATTTTGGAAAATCCTTCCTTAGTGGGTGGTTTTGAAATGCAAAAAACCTATGTGCAAAATCTGTAGCTATAGCGTTTACGGCTCGGCGTTGATGAATATGTCATTATGAGGACAAGCTAATTTATATATTTAGATTATTATCAGTATTTTAGCTCTATTACGTGAAATTTCGAACTCGCTTCGATGGTGAATTTGCAATATGTCTTTGCCTGTCTCTGTGAGTATGCGATATCTGTTTTTCTTTGCTCATAAAACTACCTAAGCTCATTTTTGTGTGGCCTCGATGACCCCCCCAAAATTTAGAGCTGGAACCGCGCCTGCACTTTGCTGGTACTCGAAACTGCTGGAAAACGAGTAGATAGGGGGGATAATTAGAGGATAACCAAAAACCATGGTAGATGTTCCGGACCGGAGCCCGATGTTCAGGAAGCCATTTTCAGATTTTTAAGCTGGTCTGTTTTGTCTTTTCCCGACTTGCACAACCCGACCCCCTTTGCGCCCGCCGCCATATTGAAAAAAAAAATCTACTCTTTCTTCAGATTTTTCGCTTATTAGGTGCATTTTAGCTGGAAAAGTGTTGTGCTTAATGTTGTAGAGAATTGAATTTCCTATAATTTAGGTTTTAAGTTTTGTTTCTAGAAATGATAGTTACGGAGATATGAACTTTAAAAAAAAATCTACCTCTGTGAATTTTTCTCAAACTTATAAATAATAACATAGTTCTAAAGTTAAAAGTTTGAGAACATTCCGGACCATTTTGAAGATTTTTAAGAAAAGTATATATCTCCGTAACTATCAGTCCTAGAAACAAAATTTAAAACGTAAATTATAGGAACTTTGATTCTCTACATCATTGTAAATGACACTTTTCTAGCTAAAATGCACCTAAACGAAGATATAAGCGAAAAATCTGAAGAAAGTGTAGATTTTTTTGTTTTTTTCGATATGGCGGCGATTTTTTAAAATTTTTACTCGAATATAATTTTTCGACAAGTACCTGCACAAAATAGGTCCTTTGGATCATGAAGACCACTTTATTATGGAGAGATGAAAAATTTTTATTTAGGAAATGTTTCTTTTTTCTTAAAGAAAGTTGCTTGTTTTCATGAGTAGGGTCACTAGACGTGAAACTAATGGAAATTCACGCTGCATATTACACTCCCAGACACATCTATCGGCCCACCTAGCATTCCGAGTGTTTAATGAACCCTAGCTTAAAATAAAATGATGCACAGTTAAGCAAAAATTTTAATGCAATAATGATGCAATATTGAAGCTGGCTCATTTGCCAACTCTTTAGCTTGCATTAAAACTTTTTGATCAACCTAACATTTATTTTAGCTAGGGTTTTTCAAAACATAAAATGCAAGGCGTATGTAAGGTGGGCCGATATAATGTGTCTGGGAGTTTATTTTACTGTACGCACGATAAAACTTTAGACACTGAAAGGAAAGGCTAATGACTGCATGGAAGCAAAAAGGTAACAAACAAGTACTTCTTTGTTATATTTGCCCCTTACAGACTTGTCAGGACTGGGCCTTGCCGCGCTTACGCACGCTGACTTATTTACCTGGTTCTTAATGGTTGGCACTAACTCGAAGCATCACCCATGGAATGGCCACTACAGGACAGGGAGCTCCATCCAGAATTCTAGCTTTAGCTGGAAAAATGCAGAGGGGAAGTACTATAGTCACCTCGCTCGTCAGCGTTACGGCTGGCACCATGGACCGCGGTTATAGGTGACCGCAGTAAGTAAGATGGTATGATACACAGGACGATGCTGCTGCCCATCATCCAGTTCATAACCCTTAGTCGCCTCTTACGACACCCACGGGTATGTATGGGATGGTACTATTCTTTGCCGGCACCACACGGGACACTCAACTACCGGTACCGAATTCGTCCTGACTGGTAATTAAGTTCTTCATATTTTCACCTTGACTTATTACGCAATCGTTATCTGTCCCAGTACAGAGATTAGGAAAACAATACTCTCAAAATCACAGCTTAAATACAACAACGCCCTATGTAAACTTTGGATACAGATCTTAAGTCAACGCTCAGTGATGAAGAGTCCTAAGTAAATATCATCTTAAAACACAAGAGCTCGAATAACTGAGATGAAATCTTCGTATTTATACTACATGACCCGTTGTGTCTTCGAGCTTGAAAATCCGAGACAATTTGTGGTACAGTTTCGTTAACGAAACCTGTCCTGTACAATATTGACATTATTTCGCTTGTACTTATTTGTATAAAATCATAGCTCGATACGATAATTTAATTAAGGGTCCAAGTAAAATTTAAAGTAGAAGACTTAGTAGTATGGTTGTTGGTTGTAGTTGGTTGTTGTAGTTAGTAGTAGTTGGTGTGGTTGTACAGCGTGTTACGGAAAGGTGTGATAATACTGAAGGGTGTGAATCTACCCATGAAACTGAACAACTTTTCCCAATGAACATAGGTCGAAATACGAAAAACCAAATTTGACTTCCCTTACAAAATGCTTTTCCCACATAGGTCGAAATACGAAAAACCAAATTTGACCTCCCTTACAAAATACGCTATCAGCTGATACAGTTTCTACGGGAGGTAAAAACAATATTTTGGTTTATGACCTATTTTCCTTGGGGAAAATTGTTCGGTTTCATGGGCATATTCATATCTTTTAGTATTATAACACCTTTTCGTTACAAGCTGTATAGATGTTAGTTTTATGATTTATACATACATACATACATAACATCACGCCTCTTTCCCGTCGGGGTAGGCAGAGACCACAGTCCTCCACCTGCTACGATCTTGACATACTTCCCTTGCTTCCTGTACTTTCATCAATCCTTTCATACATGTTCGTCGGTTTAGGGTACTTTTAACCTGGCCTTTATTCAGAACGTCCTGAATTTGGTCCTGGTACGTTCGCCTAGGCCTTCCCCTTCCAACGTTTCCATTCACTCTCGCCTGGTAGATCTCTTTCGTCAGTCTTCGTTCATTCATCCTCTCTACATGACCAAACCATCTCAGCATCCCTTTCTCGATGTTGGTCACTACGTCTTCTTTTACGCCACACCGTTCTCTTATCACACTATTTCTAATCCTGTCACTCAATTTAACACCAATCATACTCCTTAGCGCTCTCATTTCCACTGCATTAATTCTACTTTCATGCTTCTTCTGCCATACCCAGCTTTCACTGCCATACATCAGTGTTGGTACTAAAACACCCCTATGAACAGCCAAACGAGCCTTGTGAGACACCTTCTGACTCCTCATATTTATTTTTACTGTATATAGATACTCGCTTAAATTTGGCCCAAATTTTCATTAGTCCTATGAGTGTGAATCACTGTTAAGATAAGTATTACGAGGGCCAAACCGAAAAGATCGGGAATAGAATACTCAGGAATAAATTAGATTAAAACCTTTTTGGTTTATGACATGTAGTATTATTTCAAACACAATTCCATTTTTGAATTAAAAAAAAAAGTAAAAAAGAAAAGAGTAGTAGCCATTTGAATTTGACAAGTCAGTGGGGAGAATGGAGCTTATGCGGGAACATTTCCGTGCCATAATTTTTTACAACTTTCGTCGAGGTTTATCTCAAGAACAATGTCTCGCCGAGCTTGTTTCTGTTTATGAACTTGAAGCACCCAGTAAAACAACTATATATCGTTGGTATTCTGAGTTTCGTCGTGGACGTTCCTCTCTCACGACAGTTCCTTCTACTGGTCGACCAAAAACAGCGGTAACACAAGATAACATCGATGCTGTGCGCCAATTAATAAAAGAAGATAGACATACGAGCAGATTCGGGCTTCTCTCAGCATTGGTATGACAGCGATTCAAACTATTTTACATGATGAACTGGGTGTCAAGAAGTTAGTATCCTGCTGGGTGCCCCATCGTTTAACCGAGGAACAAAAGTCAGCTCGTGTTAATTGGTGTCGGTCTACTCTGCAACGGTTCAATAGAGGGAGCTCAAATGCAGTTTACAATATCGTCTCTGGTGATGAATCGTGGATTTATTCATATGAGCCCGAAAGAAAACATCAATCGGCTGTTTGGGTCTTCGAAGGCGAGGTCAAGCCAACAAAAGTTGTCCGCTCTCGTAGCGTGTCGAAAAAAATGGTCGCTTCGTTTGTATCGAAAACTGGTCATGTGGCTACGATTCCTTTACAAGAACGCAGAACGGTTACTGCTGATTGGTACACAATAGTTTGTTTGCCGGAAGTCATAAGAGAACTTCGTAAAATTAATCCGAATCGTCGCATCATTCTTCACCAGGATAATGCGAGCTCACATACCGCTCGCAAAACGATCGCGTTTTTAAATCAGGAAAACGTGGAGTTAATGGACCATCCACCATATAGCCCTGACTTGAGCCCCAATGATTATTTTACATTCCCAAGAATTAAAGATATGCTACGTGGTCAACGATTTCAAGGCCCAGAAGAGGCAGTCGAAGCTTACAAATCGGCCGTTTCGACTATATCCACTTCAGACTGGAATTACTGTTATAATAATTGGTTTGATAGAATGCAAAAGTGCATCGATTGTCACGGAGAATACTTCGAAAAACAATGAAAGTAAATATTGTTGTATTATTTTTGTACTTTTTTCTATTCCCGATCATTTCGGTGTGGCCCTTGTATAGATATTATTCTTCAGGATTGGTATACCCTTTTTGTTACACCCTACATATCTCGTCAAAGTAGTTTTACAATGGAAATCGATATGCAAGTAGTCGAGGCAAACGTTTTATGACTAAAAGATGAATAGATATTGATTGTACAACAACGCCTTTGGGTCAGTCGGTCGCAAAATATTTTAATTTTACCTTTTTCCATTGGTGCCGGCAAATAATAGAACCAACCCATCTCTACCCGTGGGTATCGTAAGAGGCGACTGAAGGATTTTGAACTTGAGGATGGGCAGCAGCGTCCTTCTGTTTATCGTGCCATCTTAGATACTGCGGTCATTTACAACCGCGGTCCACGGTGCCAGTCATAACTCTAGATAGCGTGGTGACTATGGTACTACTTCTATTCTGAAGGGAGCTCCGTGTCCTGCAGTGGACGTTTAATGGGATGTTATACAAGATGTAACAGAAAGGGTATATCAACCCTGAGAGATGTGCTACTGCCCATGAAACTGAACAACTTTCCCTAAGGAATATAGGTCGAAATACGAAAAAAAAGTTTGATTTCTCATACAAAATGCGCGATCAGCGGATTCAGTTTCTATGGGAGGTCAAAATTTTTTTTCGTATTTCGACCTATGTTCCTTAGGGAAAGTTGTTCAGTTTCATGGGCAGAATCACATCATTCAGGGTTGATATACCCTTTCTGTTACACCTTGTAGTACCTTGTTCCGTTGGTTTTTAGTGATAGGTGATTGCGGGTTATTTTCTTTGGGAAAGTATCATTTCCTTGCATACTTCCGGGGCGCTATTACGGTAGCGGGAACGTGCCTGCATTATGCGAACTATCCCTTGCCACACAAATCCACGCAAAACCCGGAAGGAAGTAGCCCTACGCAGTATTCCTCTCTGCCAAAGTCAAAAATGTCAGTACAGTTTGCGTACTCCCTTCTGGGTTTTGCGCGGGAGTTTGTGTTGCAAAGGAACGTTAGTTTACTATTATTTAATCTGTGATATAAGGCAGACTCGTTCCGGTTACCGTAATAGCCCCCCCCCCCCCCCGTTACAAAACATTTGTTTGTTTTGTTGTGTTCTGATTTAAATTGAAGGGTAAGCGTTATCTTGCCGGTGTATAACTAATAATTCCGCCTATGTACATTTGTGCATGCAGTTAAATAAATAAATAAGCCCAGAAGAAACGTATTGTTTTACAAAATTACCTAGATTTCCTTTAAGCTAGTTCTAATTGCTGTTTAGCAATAAGGCCGCCTCATTGTACACATATTTCTAATATTGTATTTTTTACTAAGTTTCGTGTGCAATAAAGAATATTGTATTGTATTATACTATTATCATTATGGAACACTCTGTAGCCAAGTTTAAAAGATAAAAGCTATTTGAAGAAAGTAGGAGTGTCGGTTGTTTAGCTTTAACAATGTATGGAGTATCGACATAAGTTCCGGCCAGCCACGCCCCTCATATAACATGAAAGACAAGTTTATTAAAGAAGGCACTGGACTACCACTTTGTGGCTTCAACTGTGCTACTTTTTGTTCAGCTATAAAATTACAAACTTGTTAAAAACGAGTTTTTTGTATCTATGCAGCATGAAAGAATAGTACCAACGCTCGGAAACTGAAGAACTTTTAGTAAGAAAATAAAACATAAAAAGTGCGAGTCGGACACGCGTACCGAGGGTTCTGTACCACTAAGGTAAAAATGCTGTCTAAGTTAGGGAAGCACAGTTAGTTAAAAAGGCGAGAGTCCGACACGCATTTGACCAGTTATGCTCAAATGCGTGCTAGCTTATGCACTATTCAAATACAAATTTTTACGCTTGTACGAGTAAGTGTTCCCGTTGTTATGATAGAGCTCAAACAACCATCGAGCAAAAATCCAGGCATTGCCCGTGGTACACCCGCGCCGCGTGGTTCACCTGGGTGTACCACGGGATTTTTTTTTCTCCCGTGGAACACCTGACCACTTTTGAAATAAAACTAATTCAAAACTATCGCCCGTGGTCCACCTATTGTCTAGAATATCTATGACAAGAATTTTTGACACAGGGCCGCACTAAGTGATTTCTTGTTCGTTCTAAAATGTAATATCTGTGTTATGTAACAAATATTACAGTCCTGGTTAATGTTTGGATGTTTGTTACAACATTGACAAATTTTTGATTTATTAAAAATCGGTGAAATTATAAATAGAAAATGAGGTCTATTTTTTTGTTGTTAATGATAGATCTCATCACGATCTTCATTTTTGTTGAGAGCTGTCAAATATATTAATCACTATAACTCGAAAACTACTGGCCCTAGACTACTTTTGTGCTGGGAAAATAATAGATCTCATCGAGATCTACATTTCGGATGACAGCAGTCAAACTAAAAATCGCTATAACTCGAAAACTACTGACCCTAGACTACTCATGTGCTGAGACAAATGATAGGTCTCGATGAGATCTACATTTCGGATGACAGCTGTCAAACTAAAAATAGCTATAACTCGAAAACTACAGACCCTAGCCTACTCGTGTACTGAGAACAATGATAGGTCTCGACGAGATCTACATTTCGGATGACAGTTGTCAAACTAAAAATAAATAGTTATTAAATAGTTATTAAAATAGGTATAGGTAGTGAGGTATGTTTTCTTGGCACGAGTCTATGATTATAATCCTAAGTACAGCCAGGTGGACCATGGAAAATAAAAATCTCCCGTGGAACATCTAGGTGAACCCCGCGGGTGTACCACGGGCAAAACCCGCAAAAATCGCCCTAAAACCACGTTTTTAGTAGGGGAGCCCCCCTTAATTTATGTTTTATTTGAATTTTTATTAGTAGTTGATGTTATAGCGGCAAAAAAATAACATAATCTGTGAAAGTTTCAACTTTCTATACCTATTACTGATCATGTATTACCATCCCATACATACCCGTGGGTGTTGTAAGAGGCGACTAAGGGTTATAAACTGGAAGATGGACAGCAGCATCCTCCTGTGTATCATAGCATCTTACTGCGGTCACCTACAACCGCGGTCCATGGTGCCAGCCGTAACGCTGACAAGCGTGGTGACTATGGTACTTCCCCTTTACATTTTTTCAGCATTATCTAGAATTCTGGAGCGAGCTCCCTCTCCTCTAGTGGACATTTCATGGGATGTTATGATGATGATGATGACAGACAGACTTCGGAGGCATATTAATGGTGTCCCGTTTTCACCCATTGGGTACGGAACCCTGAAAGTTAAATATTCCTCATATGCAAAAGTGGCAAAAGTAATATAATCAAGTTTTTCTTCTATTCTTCTTGGAAAAAGTTATTCAATTTCATGGCGCGGACGTTTTATGAGATGTTGTGATGATGATGATTTTGTCCAAAAGTTTTGGGTTTGTTCTAAAATGGGGATGAGTCGATAAGTTGTAATCCACTTCGATTACGCAAAAGAAAAAAGTCAACATCAATAATTTATCTCCATCAGAAAATTTTATCCAAATGAAATAAAACATTGATCGATCATCCTTGACATCGTTAATTATTAACCAATATTACAGTAAAAAGATTAAAAAGGTATAACGTCTACACCTTTAGTATATCGACTCTACCGCATGCGGTAGCGATACGAGTATGTAATGCGAAACTTGACAGCGTTTCAGTCCACTACAAGTATTTGCAAGATGAGATAGTTATCTTATCACCTACTGTTTCGCAGGTAAGAATTCCGTGCGTCGTCGTCGGCGTAAGGACAATTCCGCAGTGATCCGCAAAACAGTACAAACAAATCGAATAGACCGTAAGGGCACTGCATGTTATCCTACGTCATCTAGTACACGAAATTTGCAACTTTGTAGCGATAGTAGTGGCCTAGTAGGTCCCCAAAACGTTGGTCTGCCAATCCGAAACCTGGCAGGTTTTGTACAGATGGAGAGAAAAGTGGTTAAATGACAGATTACTCGAATGAAATCTATTCGTAGAAATAGAAGGTACCTATATAAGTAAAAAACAACAGGTCTGCCTTGCATCCCTCTTGGCAGTTTCGCCAGTCCGACCAAATTTGTGGTCCGATCACATCCGACCACATTTGTGGTCCGACTAGCGAAACTGCCAAGAGGATGCAAGGCAGACCTGTTGTTTTTTACTTGTATAGGTACCTTCTATTTCTACGAATAGATTCCATTCGTGTAATCTGTCATTTAACCACTTTTCTCTCCATCTGTACAAAACCTGCCAGGTTTCGGATTGGCAGACCAACGTTTTGTGAACCTACTAGGCCACTACTATCGCTACAAAGTTGTAAATTTCGTGTACTAGATGACGTAGGATAACATGCAGTGCCCTTACGGTCAGCTTCATCTGAAACTTGTTTGTGTGGTGTCGGCTAACATAAGTTCCAATTCATGTAGAGGTGGTAGGGCTTATGTGAAAAGTCCGTCCGTACCACTCTCTTGTTTTTTTCTGCCGTGAAGCAGCAGTGTTTGCACTGCTGTGTTTCGGTTTAAAGGGCAAGAGAGCCAGAGAAATTACTGGCACATGAGACATACTATCTTAGTTCTCAGGGTGGGTAACGCGCTTTGCTGTCTTATTAGTGTCAAATTATTTCACTAATAAGACAGTGGGTGTCATGGGCGGTGGTTACCACTTACCATCAGGTGGCCCACTTGCTCGTTTAGCCACTTTTGACATAAAAAAAAAAATGTTTTAATTTGGGTGTCGTAAAAGGCGACTAAGGGATTATGAACCGGAGGATGGGTAGCAGCGCCCTTGTGCGTGTGTGAGATTTAAAGAAAGAAAATATAGAGGAATGTTAAAAAGAAAATGTTATAACTGTTCGAGTGTTCTTAATTCATGTTATAAATTGGATATCTAGGCAAATAAGTAGTGAATTCCAACACTCTACGTACTACTATAATAAGTTGTATAATTACTTAAATGATATTAAAAGATTTTAATACCTTAGCTTGAAATTTTGTGTGCATGATACACTTTGTAGTAAAAACCTTTTTTCACTTCAGATTTCCGTAAGGAAACACGACAATCTATGATTGATGGTGACACCTGAATCAAATTGAACTGAGTCGAATCGCTCTACGGAAATGTAGATTGAACCTTTGCTTGCAATGCAACTTCAATATATCAGTGTCAGCTATTTGCTGCTTTTTGAGTAAACGTTGTAGGTATAATTTGATGATTTTAAAGATATGGAATTCAATTCAATGCTACCAATATAACATTGATGAAAATATTTTGAACTATTTAAGTTACGAGTATCCTATATAGTTTGCTTCTAAATTAAATGCGTTATGTCATGTGACTGAACAACTTTCCCTAAGGAACATAGCTGGAAATAAAAAAGAAATTTATCTGCCATAGACACTGCATCAGCTGATAGCGCATTTTGTATGGGAGGTAATTAGGGTTCCGAACTAAAATGGTAAAAATGGAACCCTTATGGTGTGAATTCGACTGTCTGTCTGTCACACCTGTTTATCTCAGCAAACACTCATGCTATCGACTTGAAGTTTGTAATAATGATTACCTAACATTATTGCAAACAAAAAAATTAAAGAAATATTATCATTATTATTGAAAATGGCACAAATAAGGGGGGATTTTTTTTAAATTGTTGTCGGGTATTATATGAAAGGGCTTTATTGGAGCATTCCAAAATAATTTATTATAACACTAACACATACACACACACACACACGCATACATATACATACATACAAATACAATAATCATCATCCATGAAATAAATTAAGTTTTTGCGGATTTATTATCAGTAGAATCGTAAGAGTATTTGGTATTTGGTTTTTTATTATAGTTTTAAATGTAAAAACTAAGTAGTAAAAGAAAAAATTAACAGCTAAAGTTTATAAAATAATATGTTATTAATACACTTACTAGTTTTTGTGGCTCATATAAAAGTATGTGCATATTTAGGAAGAGTGGTGTCTCCCGACACAGGCAACTTGTGGGCTTAAAGGGAGACATCAGTCACTATATTGGAAAAAAAATGTATGAAATGCCTAATTATATACTTTTTATTATTATAACAACTTTAGTTTTCCTGTTATGACCCTTATCCCCGAAGTTTGCAAGGAGATAAATCTGAATTAATTGCAGTCGATAGAGGTTAATGTAAAAATGTTTGACAGCAAAAATAAAACAATCTTTCTTACAAACAACCTTTACCAACAAACTTAGTTTTGCAGTCCTAAAATAGACATGATTGCTTCCGATGATACTATAGGTGTATCGAAACCCTCGGCACGCGAGTCCAACTCGCACTTGATCTTTTTTAGGGTTCCATACCACAAAATGAAAAAACGGAACCCTTATAGGATCGCTTTGTTGTCCGTCTGTCTGTCTATCACGACCCTTTTTCTCAGGAACGCGTGGAGGTATCAAGCTAAACTTCATATCAAATACTCAGGTCTACTGTCCCTTGGAGCTGTGAAAAAATTAAACTTCTAAGCCGACGCAATCAGAAGATACAGCCGTTTATGCCGCAAATTTTCGAGTTTTTCGAAACTCGCAAGGGAATCAACACCTACTGGGTACTTCCCGTAAACTCAGAATCTTGAAATTTGGTACGAAGCAACGTTTTATAGCAGAAATCAAGGAAAAATTGCGAAAAGCATTTTTAGGTACATCATATAATAAATTTTTTTTAAATAAATTTTTTAATTACTACCCTTTTCCTCACGAACGCATAGAGGAATTAAATTGAAATTCATATCAAATACTAAGGTCTATAATACCTTAAAACTGTAAACAAAATCAAACTTATATGTCAACCCAATCAAAAGAAACAGCAATTTAAGCCGCATATTTTACTCGCAAGGGAATCAAAACTTAAAGGATACTTTCAGTCGACCTAGAATCTTGAAATTTGGCATGAAGCAACGTTTTATAGCAACAACAAAGAAAAATTCCGATAAACTTAGATTTTTAGTTACATCACATAATAACTACTAACCCTACTGACTAAGACTTGCATGTTGTAAGACTGTAAATGTAAGTTGTATTTGTATGTGAATAAATAAATAATAAAAAACTTTTATTAATATACCTACAGGTTCGTACAGAACCCTCGGTGCGCGAGTCCGACTCGCCCTTGGCCGGTTTTTTTTATGACACATGGGCACACGAGCTTTATGAAGCACCCATGAACACCCCAGTCACTTTTTGTGGAGCATAAGGTTGCTGTTGCACTGCGATAACGTTAGATAACATTTGGTATCGTTATATTGTTATCGTTTCTACGGTATAATTTCCATACCTAAACTCCTCAAGATTCAACCACTACTATAAACGCACTAATAGTAGCCAAGGGCTGTAAGGCATTAATTGCAGCCCGAGATATTTAGGCGCACGAGCGCAGCGAGTGCGCCTATAGTTCGAGGCTGCAATTGATGCTTACATCCGAGCTAACTACTCTGCTTTACATCTCGATTGTGAGGTAAGTAGTTCCTTATTACCACCAAATTGTAGGTGACCAATTAGCGCTATAGGGTAATAATGTAGCTAGAAAAGCCCTAGGGCGGTAAGTAATCAAAACGCCCGCCGCCCCGCTGCTGGAGGCGGCCATCAAGGCGGAGCCGCGCGTGGAGGTGGAGGTGCTGCCGGGCGGGGGCGTTACAATTACTTACCGCCCTAGGGCTTTTCTAGCTACATTATTACCCTAGAGCGCTAATTGGTCTCCTACAAGACCCATTTGGGGGTAATAAGGACCTATTTACCGAATATGAGAGATGTAAAGTTAATTAATCAAACGAGGTTTATAAATTAATAGTCCTAAATATCTAGACTAATAGGAAAATAGTAGCATTTATATTGTTGCGGAAAAGTGTACCTTCCAAGTCACAATTTTGCTTTATTCTTCACTTGGCTATCCTGAGCTCGGGATGACAAATCACCACTTAGCATCAATGTTCACTTCAAGCCTCAGAATAAACAATACATAGAACATCGACTAAAATAGGTACCTATATAATGCGGTAGATTATGTTTATCATTTCCCTTTATACATAGTATTAATTCGATTCTAAATAAAAGACAGGACTTTATAAATCACTGGTATTTTCCTTTTAATCTCTAAAACCCAACACGCTACAATTTCTGTTCCCTCTCCAAATCTTACATTCTCGGCTTCTTGCCCTTTTTAAAAATAATCATCGACACAAACATCAAACTAGGTCCAGCTTTAGCATTGCAGTTCGCTTCACCATGCTTGCATGCATGCTTCACCATGCAAATCTTGGGGCCGATATAGTTCTTACCCTTATTGTTAGTATGAGCGAGACAGCACTATGATCGATGTTGGTCGAACTGCAACGCCACGCTTGAACCAATAACATCTAATTAATAATGGCAATACTATTTTAAATATTATGGATCAGCTGTACTGTTGTTTACAACCTTAAAAGTGGAGTGAAAACATGAGAACAGAAACTACAATTTTATCAATAATTAACACTATTTACCTAATCATTGCAATCATCGTAATAAATCTTGCCGGATTTGAAATTTAAGGGTTGTGAAAACTTTTAATTTACTTCAGATTTAAAATTAATGTGACAAAGAAAATAATAATCAGTATTCTCCCTATTAGTACCTATTTTTTTTAAATAGCCTATAATAGATCTCATTAGTAATTTGGTAAACTGGAGCGAGCTAGAGATACATGGTTATAAACTTTATTCTTAAAATATGCTGACGTAAGCACTTTAATTTTTATTATTCTAGTAATAACTAACAAATAATTAATTAATTAATTAATTACTAATAAATAATTTTCTAAGTATAGAAAATTATTTATTTGGTTGGCTTACGAAATAGTAGATTGTATCACAAGGCTGTAAAATAATATTTTTAAGGCGAGGGCGCTATTTTGAATCCAGAGCGAAGTGAAGGATTCTTGAGTAGAATCCCGAGCATGGCGAGGGATTCTAAAGTAGAATCTTGAACGTAGCGAGGGATTCAATAGGTCGCCCAAGGTAAAAATATTTTTGCAGCCGCGTAATACACTCTATTTTTCATCTCCCTCTATGAGAAAAGAATAAGATGCTCATTGAGACACACACTCGTCATTAATTTTAAATACAAAATACGTTTACAATATTTTATTACTTGATGAGACAATACTAAAAACCATATTAAGTATTATTTGTAACAACTGAAAATTTTATTGATATATCTCTTTGGTTAGTAGTCTTGTTTACATTTCAAGCATATTTCTTTTTTTATATTCATAATAATTTTAATAGTACCACCGGCCAGTATCATTTTTCATACAATATTTTGGTTCGACCTCTATGGTTGACCTAAAATATCCCTATGGTGGACCTAAATTCAAATTTTAAATCCCATTTTTACCCGCTACGGAAGTCTCTTGGAGAAAAAAGGTATTTTGTTCGTCTTTATTGACGAACCGTTCAGCGATTTTCGAATAGATGGGATGAAAAGATAGTTTGTATTCTACCTGTACTCTTTAGTGAGTGTTCCGAGTTTCAAGCAAGCAAGAGCTGAAGCGAGCGAGATAAGTAGATAATAGCTTCGAACGAACATCGTTTTTCTTGAAATGTGCTGACGTCGTAACTTATTACACTCTCGATTTATTACAAACTTTCTGTTTTAGTAAGCCTCTTATAGAGGTGTCGAGTTGAATGTATTGATCAAACTTTTATTTTCTCTCAAAGAAAAAAAAAACGGGATAGAGATTGAATTTTGGAGTCAAATGAAGAAATAAAAAAAAAATTACATGTTGCAAAATCGTCTTTTAAGAGGGTATAAAATTATGAAATGCTCAAATTTAATCATGGCTATTTAGTAAATATAAAGATTCCCCAGGAAGATACGATCAAATCTGACATACTTTTTGTGAGCCTGTCTGACAAGCCTGCAGGAAAAATTGCTTAGAAAAGCACGTGTCATAGTTGATGATATTTTTTTCGTATTTTGACCTATATACCTTAGTGAAAGTTGTTCAGTTTCATGGGCAGAATCACATCCTTCAGAGTTGATACACACTTTCTATTACATCTTGTATTATTTATTACTCAAGTGGGCCTAATTGGGCCCTAGTGGTAGAGGGCTAATGAACTAGAGGATCCAGCATCAGCATCCTTCTGTGTACCGCATCATCTTACATTCTGCGGCCACCAACAACCGCGGTCCAGCCGTAACGCTAACAAGCGCGGTGACTTTGATATTTCCCCTCCACAATGTTTTTTTTTATGTTACAAGTGGGTAAACGAGAAGATGGGCCACCTGGTGGTAAGTGGTTACCACCGCCCATGACACCCACTATCTTATTAGTGCATTCATTTGACTCTAATAAGACAGCAAAGCGCGTTACCCACCCTGAGAACTAAGATGATATGTCTCATGTGCCGGTAATTTCACTGGCTCCCTTACACTTCAAACCGAAACACAGCAGTGCAAACACTGCTGCTTCATGGCAGAAAAGGCAAGGGGATGGTGTTTCCCCAGACGGTCTTTGCACAAAAGCCCTACCACCTACAAACAAAAGCTGGAATTTTCAGTTTCAGCAAAAGCTGGAATTTCGGAGGGAGTTCCCTGTTCTGTAGTAGATGTTTCATGGGATGTCATGATAATGGATGGAGCCAGTTGTTTTAACGCAAACTCTTTAATAAATTGTAGCATACGGTAAAGAACTATCAGTGCACAACATTGCAAATACAGTTACTTGCAAATAGAGTTATCGTTTATCTATCTAGTTAGTATCTAGCTAGTAGTAGGGAGATTTTCTCAACTTTCAAAGCCACACGGTGCTCTCTCATTTGTTCTCAGTAGAACTTTTTGGCGTAGCTTACGATGCATCCTGTTAGTTCGTCTAGGCTAAGTCCTACTTAACCTAGACGAACTTCGAAATTCTGCCTTGCACAATGTCTTTTCCGTTCCAATAATTTAATCCAGCAAGGAATGCAACGTTTTGTTAACAAAATAATCAAAATTCTTAATATGAAAAGTTTTAAAAATGTGGATGTATCTGACTGATTGTATGTTAAGCGTCTAAGAATTTTCCGTGTCTGTTGTGGTTACAAACGTGAATCTCGTGTGACTGAAGAAAAATCTTTTCTCTTCTGAGCTATGGTTTGCGTGGGAGTTTGATTTACACACTACTTATCACACATGTCAAGGATCAAGGAACTCTTGGTTGTACAAGTTCGCATCGGCGACACGGAACATACTTACAGAACTTGCGTGCAGCTCTGTACACTTTAAGGTACTTGCTTTTTACTTTTGCAAATATTGCTCTTTAACATGCGATTCTATCCGCAAAAACATCTACAAATTGTAAAAAATTTGTGGATTTGATCTATCGGCAAAGAATAGTACCGACCCATCTTTACCCGTGGGTGTCATAAGACTAAGCGACGCGACTAAGGGTTAACGAACCAGAGGATGGGCAGCAGCATCCTTCTCTGTATCGTATCATCTTATATTCGGCGGTCATCAACAACCGCGGTCTATGGTGCCAGCCGTAACGCTAACAAACTATGGTACTTCCCCTCCACATTGTTTCAGAAAACGCTGGTATTTTTGAGGGAGTTCCCTATCCTGTAGTGGACGTTTCACGGGATGTCATGATGATCTTTTCCTCCGATCTATTCAATCCACCAAATTCTTACATGTTAAAAAAGGAAATATATAGGTCAAAAGTGCATGGTTATTAGTGTAGCAACTCACCTGCGGTCGATCTTTCCGACCCGGAGAGTTTCGCTCATTCGCGGAATTTTCGCTGCTGATGTCAGATTATTTGGTTGCAGAACTTTCTATACTTAATGCTTACTTAGCTACACTTAATGGTTTGTGAACAGCGATTTGTGAACCATTTGTCAATGGACAAAGCCCAGGCTTTTAAATTTTAAACCTTACTGAAATAACAATACATAAAATCACGTCTCTTTCCCGTCGGGGTAGGCAGAGACTACAGGCCTCCACCGCTACGATCTAGAAAAAAAATCCTTTTTGTCTCCATTATCCACGCAAAATTTATATAGAAGAGCAAATAATTTTCGATTATAATAAAAAAAAGTGCAATTTCATGGTCTCAGTAAAAAATTAGAACTTTCGTTTTAGTGATATGTGGATAACAATGTTTAGTTTCATTAGATAATTTTAATTATATTCAATGAGATTCTCTGAAATACCAGTGTGATACAAGATTCTGCATTATATGTATAGGGTTTGAAAAAAGAAATCACATCCATACTTTTTTATAACACCTTGTATAATATCGTTTCAAATTTATGGAGCTTGAGAAGTGCCTTGGAGAACGGATTTCGAATATCAACATTTATTCTTGAGGATAAAATACATCAACTTCTGGAATATTTTACGTGGGTACTTTTGTAAATGACAGCTGTTTTCAATGGCGGTTTTTCACATTCTGATCGAAATAGGTACTGAAAATATGTTGACAGATTACTGAAAGTATGATATGTTTTTTTTACACTCTTACACACTTACACATACATTTTCTACTTCTAAAGAAAGTCAAAAGGTTATTGATGTAGCTACTTTTTGGGCTAAACTTTTATAGTAGATGATGAAAATATGTCAACGTACACGTGACTGTACTATTTGTGCTCTGGAACACTTCTCTGCAAATCTGCTATCTATATTTAGTCGCATTTTATTGAATTCCCTTCGCAGGGTGCCTGTAATCGTCCCAATATAAACTGACCTCGAGCCGTCAGTAGCAGTACTGAAGGGATGTGCTGAAATCTCAGATTAAGAACTTAACGCATAGAATATGGACTATACCTACACGGTGTAATACTGAAAGGCTAAAAGGGCTTACTCAATAAACATAATCGAACAACTTTCCCTAAGAGACATGTGTTAGGAAATGAAAAAAAAAAACCGAGCAAGTGCAAGTCGGAGTCGAGTCCTAAGGGTTCCGTTCCTGTTTATCATTTGATACTAAAAGCTTGTCTTTTGATTTTAAAAACTCCGCGTCCACTCAAACTTGACCACTCTTACTTATGGTTATGTTGTGGGAAAAGTTGTAATATTTAAAGCTCTTAGGCTTTTTGCTTTGTTTGTGCTATAAGCCACGGTCAACGGAAAGTACCTTGTAGGTTTTGGTTTGGTTCACAAAATTAAATGTATGGAGATGACGACATTATATGGCCGTATCTTTTGTTTGTGTTGTTATAGAAGTTTTAATTTTCACATCTTTAAGGGTTCATAGACTTTTGTATTTGATATAAATTTCAACTTGATACCTTTGCCCGTTAACTTTTCAGATAATTTGACTTTCAGATGTTTGATATCCAACGAATTACTGATAATTGCAGTCATAACTCTATGGGAGTCGTATTTCGCAACTGTTCAAGTAAATACCTAAATTATTACAAAATTATGACGAGATCGGAAATGTGAAATATTAATACTGGAATCCTATTTAAGAGGACTATGGCCTGTGTAATGTGATGACTTCTACTTGATAGGGAAAATTATTGAAGCCACGATTACAGCTGCTTATGACTATCCATAAAATCAAAGTAGGTAAATGAATGTGTTTCAGTTGTCTATAAAGACCGGTATAAAAACAATAGCCCGTATTCTATGATTTAGTCTTTATTTTATGAACGGGATAGAACATTAG
The DNA here is from genome assembly GCA_947532105.1 of Athrips mouffetella. Taxonomy (NCBI): domain Eukaryota; kingdom Metazoa; phylum Arthropoda; class Insecta; order Lepidoptera; family Gelechiidae; genus Athrips; species Athrips mouffetella. The sequence continues at coordinate 23,096,344 of OX383972.1, read as the reverse complement.
TCAGAGAAGGACAGAAAAAGGCGATATGGAACAGATGGCTTCGAGATTTGCGTCAGATAAGTGGAAAAAAAAAATTTGCCAGCCCTAAATATTAATACTTTGTTGGTTTTCGACTATTGTCTTTCATAAATGCGCAAAGTTTGAATAACAAATAAAATTGCGTTAGTGTTCCCTAAAGAATATATACAGGTCCACGAAATTGTATTTTTTACGTAGCGTAATAGGCGGAAAGCGCTCAGTGGGCAACCCTACCTCATCGGGTACCAAAAAACGACTTGACTAGGCTGCTGCACAATGAAATGGTGATTCTAAAAAAACCGGTCAAGTGCGAGTCGGACTCTCGAGCCGAGGGTTCCGATATACCTATAGTATTTTTGGATGCAGTAAAATCCATTTTTAGGACCGCAAAACTAAATTTCTGAAAAACCGTAGGTACGGTCAACCGCTTGTCGGTAGAAACTTTTTCAACTCTATTACCACGCCATAACGTCCAAAAGTGTTTCTACCGATGTGCGGCCATGTGTACTAATTAGAAAGATCGTTTTATTTTTGATGTTATATTTTTCACAAACTTCGGAGATTAGGGGCGGGGAATGGTATTTTTTTGACATTTTTCATCATAACTTGAAAACTAGGGGTTGTAAAAAAAATGTGTTTAAGAATGTACAAGTAAAGCCCTTTCATTTGATACCCCACTCGACCTAGTATCGGTAATTTGATATGTTGACCCCCGTATTTGGGCCCCCTTTACATGCATATTTATATTTTTTTAAATTCTTCCATGTGCAATTAAGTTGGGCAACCATATTCTAAAACTACATATTCCAAATTTAAAGTCAATAGCATAACTGGTTGCTAAGATATAAGGGTCAAAATCAGAGAGGTGAGCATTTTCGGTTTTCAAATATCTGACAAATTAAGTTTCATTTCAAAGAAAACTAACAAGAGAATTCTCTTGTGTCATTTATCATGAATGTTCTCTGTGAAGAGGCACGCACATAAATATATATTTTCGAAATTCTACCTCTTAATAAAAATTTTGCCAGAGTCGTGAGTCATTTCGGGAACATTATTAAACAAATTTTAAATAATAATATAACTGAAGTATTAAAGAATCACCTTCAATAAATTGTAATAAACCTGTTCCTCAATTGGAAAATGTTGGTAAATTGTATATTTTTATAATCAAAATGCTTATTTTTCAAATTACTCCCATAAATTTTCAATTGGTGTAAATTCTGCTCCAAAATTTCAATTTATTTTATACATTCTTGCGCTACGTGTAATAATAATAATATAAATACAAAAATTCAAAGGTCATTTCATGTTGTATATGCAAGATTCATCTATAACGTTACTTATTTGTGATTTATTTGCCGTTTTTATGACGTTCCCGAAAATGATAGGGGTGTTCCCAAAATGACGGCGAAGTTACCTAAATGACGTTGACGTTCCCTAAATGAGCGCAATACCCGTTTTCCGACATATTTTATGCATGAAAATAATATACGTTTACAGTATTATAACTTTATTTGTACTTAAGGATTGAGGAACATGAGTATCAAATGTTAATCTTAAAATCTAATAATAAACTTAGTAGTTTCAGTCAACAAACATAAGATATTAGGAACAAAATGTTAATATCACACTCATTAAGATTACTTGCATATCAATGCTTAAAATTAAAATTGAACAACTGAGGTGTCAGCGACTGCAACGTATCTGTATTTATTTTTTTTATTTTCAGTTGGTACATTAACTAGCAAAAATGTCTTTGGGCGTATTAAGTTTGGATGCAAGTTCTCCTTGTCTTCGCCGTACGATGTACCAGCACCGATATCGTCATTCTTTCCATGAAGTTTATCTGAAACCGTTTGGAGATTCTCATCATCTGAAGTGTCTGATTCAGATCCGTATACGGCGTCGTAAATGCTTTTTCTATTGGGATGAAGAGGATTCAGAAACTCTCGATTCATTTCAATGTCTACATCTAGAATTTCTGATGGCGCTGGACTTTCTTTTTCTCCATCTTCGACTGAAAATGCCTGCAGTTTAATTTCTCGCAACAATTTAGAAAATTGATACAGTAGTATGGTCACATCAGAAGCATTCTGCCAGGCAACCTTAGTAACATTCATGATTCCGGGGATAGCATCTATCTTTTCAGGTATCAAGGTCTCTGCCTACCCCAACGGGAAAGAGGCGTGATGTTATGTATGTATGTATGTAAGTTTTTGATTGCAACTATTTCATCGTCGGTGACTTCATGGAGTAAAACAGTTGAACTTGTTAGTGAACGGACAAACTCGGCAGCTGTATTGACATCGTTTCCTCGTAATACATGGTTATCAGCAGTTCTTTTTAGCACTCCTCCTACGCCATCCATTGGCCCCTTACCATGACCTGGTTCACTGAATGTCCACGTTGAAGCAGTTATTTGCGGAAATTGGTCCATTAAGGTTTTAATCAGGTTTTGTTCAGGTGTCATGTTGTCTAAAAACTTGCGCTTCCTTGCATTAGCCTTTTCACGAAGCCTTTTATAAGCTATACTGTCCTGTATTAATCGTTTTTTCGACTTCCTTTTCTTTTCATTTTTATCGTTTTCCATGTTACTCGTACTAAATGGATACCTAAAACCAAAATTTAGAATGGTTATGATTTTTAAACGACTTAGAGTGTCATTTTGTTCACAGATTGTCATTTCGGGAACGGCCGTCATTAAAGAGAACGTTCCCGAAATGACCGTTCCCGAAATGATTATTCGATAAATATTTTCATGTCACGCTTGACGCCGCCATGTTAGACATTGAGTTCAGAGGTTATGTCCAAGTGAGCTGAAATGTTAATCAGAATTTTGCAAAAAATATGCAAATTAACGAAAAACTAATCATCAAACAGCGTTCCCGTAGTGACAGGGAATTAAAGTACGCTACACAAATATCAAATTAAATGGTAACTTACCAAAAAAATCAATTATTTTTTTCCGTAAACACGACACACGCCACTTACTTTGTCACGCGAACTTCACACTGCTACTCCCTAACGCCACCTAGGCTATTTTGTTTTAACTACGTCAACCAATATCAACCGTGTTCACGGAATGATTTGATAAACGTCAGACAGCATTTGAATAGCCAAAACAGGAAGAAATTAAAATTATAAGAAAAAATTTTATACATATATTCATAATTTAATGATTTTCAAAGTTAATATCAAAATATGACATTTTTATATCCTAATTGTATACATTTTTGAATTGTCTAAACTACGAAACATGGTATAAGGATGCGTTCCCGAAGTGACTATTTAGGCCTTATTTTGTTTAAAATCAAGTAAAACATTATATAAAAAATAAAATATGCTAAGTGCCTTGTAATTATGCACAGTACCTATATTATGAAATAAATATTGTAGTAAAATCATCTTATTTTATTGAGAAAAACATTATCAGAAGCATAATGCTCACCTCTCTGATTTTGACCCATAAAGGTGTGACAGACACCATAAGGGTTCCTTTTTTTACCATCTTGGTATCGGAACCCTAAAAACAGGGTTGCCTTGGCGCAATCTGGCACGTTTTACTCCCCCGTAACATACTCAACAAAAAACTGGTAATTTTTTTTTTCAACACATTTGCTCATAAAACAGCTCTATTTGCACTGTATTTAGGTCCATAATCCAGCTTATTAAAAACGCGGGCTTTTCTCATTATATATTACAGCACTAGTTATATATATATATTTTTTTGATATTAACAAAGAGCAAGGAGTTCTAATGTCTAAAATATTTATGACATTTTCGTAAATATATACCTAATGTTGATAAAAATATAATATATAAACAGTTTGTTGCATGAGTTTAGTTAAATTTGACAATTGTAAGATTTGATTTTGTAAGCAATAAATTTAAAGTTTTTGTACTTTTTCAATGACTACGCTGTTTGGGAGCATTGCCACTGCTTCGTCACAGCTCCCCATTTGAAAAAAAGAAATGCGCGCGCAACAAGAATTCCGCACGCCATTTTTCAGAAGTATTTTCATTTGCTTTGATTTTTGTACTACCTACCAATGTCGTTCGTCGGTTTCAAGCAATGAAGAGGAACTTAATTTAACCCAACAGGAAATAATTACTGGGGCACAAAATGCAAGTGAGAGTCTCCTTCCAGCATAATCAAAGGAAAAATAGGTACATTCTTGCCTACGAAAAGTTCATTGAATGGAAGAACAGAAAAAATGCCATTTCGTTTTCAGAGAATGTCTTTTTGGCTTATTTCAATGAGCTGGCGAATAAGTATAAACCTAGCTCTTTGTGGTGTATTTATTCCATGTTGAAAAGTATTGTAAGAACGAAAAATGGAGGCTCAGGAATTGCAGGTAAGCGAATTTGATTCGTTTTTATTCGCAAATGTGTTGAAAAACGTCGTAAGAAGCTTGTGCGCTTTGGTGATTACACCCTCGGCTCCATTACGCCCTCGCCTGCGGCTCGGGCTGCAATTTCTGAGCCTCGGCCGTAATATCCAAAATAGCGCACGTGCATCTTAATGTACTATTACCACTTCATGTCCCAAGTAAGTAAGTTTGCACTACATACATAGAATACATGATCTGTTTCATGTATTCTATGCATGTAGCTGACCAAAACAGCAGCCAATCCAAGAGTTCCGCTTAGCACTTTGTACTATGCGTTTCAAATTAGATTGGACTGAGCAAACGTTAGTTTACTATTATTTAATCTGTGACTGAGCTTAGATTTGTGGCCGCAAAGAGCCGTTTTAAAAAAAAGAAAATCTAGTTTTAATTTTCTTGATAGATAGCGTTGTTGTAGGAAAATTTAACTGTCAACAATTTTTTTCCTATCTGTTGTCTAAGTAAATAAGTGTTGCCTTAGGAGGTTTAAAAGTTAACCATCAACCAGTCTTATTCTCATTTGAAACCATAGATTTAGCACATAGCGGCGCTTCGTAGTGCTTTTTGAAACGTATTATATGAAAAATGGTTCAGCTTCATGGTGTGAAGCCACAGTTTTAGTTCTTGGGAGATGTCTATTTACTCCCTGTACACTTTTGTTGTTAACTATACAAATCATAAAAATGTATATATTACGCCTGAAATATTTACCGTCTGCATTCGTATCCTGTTTAGAATGCTAATTCAGGCCAAATGTCGTCATGAATTTGCAAGTAGGCAGAAATTGTTCTCTAAAATTTCTGGGCAATACGTGGGTTAGAGCACTTTTTAATTAGGCGATTTAGCCGCATTGTTTAACCGTGCCGCTGGCGACCATATTCAATACTTACCAACTGTGCCCACGACTTCGTTCACACAAACAACTGGATCGATTCAAACGGGGTTATCGATAATGTATTTGGTTTACTTTCGTGCTACATAAAAGCTTTGTTTTATTGCTATTGGATCACTCATACAAAAGCAACACGGCTTGGCCACTTGAAACCTTGTACCGAAATATCTTCAGCGTTGAGTGAACCGATTGCAATAAAACAAAGCTTTTATGTTGCACAAAGGTAAGCCTAATTCTTGATTGAAAACTAAGTTTAATTCGGTTCAGTAGTTTGTGAGTTATTGGCTTGAATTCCGATTGCAATGAAAATAAGCTTAGTTGACGCACGGAAATAAGCCAAATACATAACCGAAAACCGAGTTTCAATCGTTTTATTTGTGAGTTTACCACGCACCGACAAACGACCAATAGACAAATATTTCAAAAATTGCCCGAATGAGTTCTATTACGTTTTTTGTGACTTCCTAGATCATATTTTTGCGAAATTTCAATTTACAGAGTTGGCCTGTTTACGATTTGATTACAATATTAATATATATGTATGTATAGATCTGCAATCGTTAATCATTTATTCTATATGGTTATGACGACGTTTGTGAAGTCGGTCATCGACCTTGCAACCCACAGGACATGATGATGACGACCTTCAGGTAATTATTCTGAAAATAATCTAAAAAAGTGAAATCTGAACCTGAATATATATATCTTTTCGTTATTTGCTGTGTCGTAACTTAAATACTTTGACAAATAACTGTTATCCTTGTCTAAATGGAATGAATCCTGTACAAATTGGAATCCATTAGGGTGTCAGCTTTCTTCAGCCGACGGCTCGTTAGCTATTTAGGAAAGAATGTCCATCATCTTTTGCCTCAAATTTATCGTAATTCAGTGAGAAACTAAAATTATCAAAGTTTTAGCGTTTTCATGGGCTTTCAAAGGTTTTATGAGATTTACATCACGGGTCTTATATGATCTATTTTTTTCGTTAATTCCAACTCGTACCAATCTATTTTGCAGCCATGCCATGGCACTAAAGTCAGAGTATGTTTAAAGGAAAAAATAACATTGGTATGGTGTCGATTCTAGCAGACACAAACTTAAACTGAACTAAATTTGTCATTTCTAAAAATGTTACTGTCTTCATTAAAGTAAATTTGACAATTAAGTAAATTTGACAGTTCTAAAATGGTTGCTGACTCTTTTCAGCCTATAGGGGGTAGCTCTCGTATTAAAAAGGCCCTCATTTATTTTTTCGTTAATTCCAACACTTACCAACACATTTGCAGCTATGTCAAATGCAATCGGCTAAAACTGTCAGACTGCTGACTCTTTTCAGCCTAGGCTGAAAAGAGTCAGCAACCATTTTAGAACTGTCAAATTTACTTAATTGTCAAATGAGCCATGTCAGAGGCCTTTGGCGGCTCAACAACTCTGACACCAGGGTTTGTGAGGTCGGTCATTGACCTTGCAACCCACACGATATGATGATGATGATGAGAACTGTCAAATTTACTTTAGTTTTAGTTTGTGTCTGCCAGAATTGACTCCATTGTTTTACAAACTTTTTTTTTCTGACAGTTTTAGCCGATTGCATTTGACATAGCTGCAAATGTGTTGGGAAGTGTTGGAATTAAAGAAAAAATTAATGAGGGCCTTTTTAATACGAGAGCTAGATTCAAAACATTTACTCTTTAACTCGATCTAGCCCTGAGGGCTGAGATGAAGTCTGTTCACTCGCGACTTGAATAGATTCGGATGCTGCAGTGGTTTCATGCCGTTTCCTTGAACGTTGCAAAATTTACGATACTGGGTGTAAATGCAAAAGCTTGCGACAGCTCAAAGGTGTGATCAAACCACGAAATTGAACAATTCTTCCAAACAAACATGCATCGAAATAGGAATATTTTTTGTGGCTGCTCCATACAAAATGCACTGTCGACTGTTGAAGGTTTGTAAATCTAAAAAAAAATCTTCGATTTCGACCCGTGTTTGTTTGAAAAAGTTGTTCAGCTGTCGCACGTATTTGCATTTACAGGAATTGTGCCAAATTCATCTATGTAATAATATGTGCTATAAAGTATGGTTTTAGATGGTTATTAACTGAAAATCGCTTTATTGTTAGTGATATATCACAAGAATAATTTAAGAATGTTTTTAAATGAAATTTCATTAGTTTTGATTTTGAACCCAGTTGTTATCAAAGATCATTTTTTTTATTTATTTTTTATTAAGGGAAACATACAGTCATTAACAAATCTTGAAATAATATTAAGATAAACAAAAAGACCTAGAGTTGAAGACCATTGTTGGATATTATGTCGAACTCTATGAAGTTATCCCATAATTTCACATAGCATTGCTTATTTTAATGGGGATGTACCTCGCCCGTGTGGTGCCGGCAAAGAATAGTCACCAACAACCGCGGTGCTTGATGTCAACCGCAACGCTAATAAGCGTGGTGACTATGGTACTTTCCCTCCACAATGTACCACGGGTTTTAGCTGGAATTTCGGAGGGAGCCAGTCCTAAAGTGAACGTTTCATGGGCTGTTATGAAGTAGCCGCGCTATTTAGCTTTGCGGCTGGTGCAATGAATCGCGTTGTTTGGTGACCGCAGTATAGAATACGCTGTTGCTTATCCTCTGGTTTAAGATCCCCTAGTTACCTTTTAAGGCACTCAGGAGAGATAGTGGGGTGGTAACATAAATGACGTGGCGTGGCATGGCGTGGTGGGGTGGAATGGGGTTGTGGGGTGGATATAATGGGTTGGTGGGGTGGTGTGTCACAACAAACGAACCATAACTAGTATGTCTGTACTGAGAATAATAGGCATTCCCAGAATTCTAGAATTTGAAGTTCATACTTAGCAAACTTGCATTCCAAATAAGTTTACAAAGTTTACAACAACTGCGGTTGTTAGTATAAAACTTTGTGAAATATAAATTTGAACAACTAAATGTTTCATCTCGCCGCAGTGTTACGAGCATCTTGAGAAATCGTTTAGATTAAGTTTATTTTATGTACCAAAGTTAGAACATTAAGGTTACTGCGCTTAGTTGTATATGCTTGACATATTTGGCTAGATAATAGCAGAATATTTGTTTATTTACTATATACTAAAATCATACAAATTACAATTATAGTCCAGTCAATCTACGATATGAGGTTGCATTAAATGCACATTTATAGAAATTAATTTTAAATAGTAATATAGGCTATTTAAAGCTGTAAATAATTAAATCCGGCAATTTTGTAAAAAAACACTTTTCTGTAAAAGTACCAGTATAAGCTGACCTGTAAATGAATCATGGTAAATGTTATACAGGTTGAGTTCATCTTATACTGGTTTACGAATATTAACGTTATATCGATGATTCTGTGGTTTTAAATTTTTGAATGTTTTTACTGGTAAATAAACAAACTACCCCTAAAGTGCATTTAATGCAAACTTTGGTAGATTGACTGGACTAAAGCAAAGCAAGTAGGTACTAGTGGACGTTGCTCATGAAATCACGTGGCACTCAATATAATTGTAATATCATTGGTGGCACTACATATTGCAATAGTGTTACTCCGTACACTTGTTTCCTAGTGTTATTAGAGCGATATGAGTCGGAGCACCGGAAATTCGATTGATGTATAATCCATTTTTTTCGTTTACTCCAATGCTTACCAACTCAACTTGCAGGCTTGACACTAAAACCAGAGTATATTGGACGGAAAACAACATTATTTTACAAACTTCTTTTTCTGACAGCTTTAGCCGATAGCTTTTGACCAAAGATTTTGGAAACTACGCCAGGGCGCAGCGTTTTTCTTACGTCAATGCTTTTGACACATATTTCACTGGACATTGGCGTGTCGCCATATTTTTGTAACAATTCCTTTACTTTGACATTGGCGAAATACGTTTTGTAATGAGATGTGATGCCATTAAATAAATAAATATACATACATCAAGGAGGTTTTAATCCACGCTAAGAGGGTAGCGTGGATTAAAACCTCCTTGACATACATACATACATAGCTGCAAAATGTGTTGGTAAGCGTTGGAATAAAAGACGTATAACGTCATCATTTTTAAAGCATTTTTTTTACAGAAACCTATATATGATGTGCCATATCCAAGGACCTTTTGAGCCAATTTTAAAAATATATACTAGCTGAAAAAAAAATTTGGCTCTCCCTGGTAGGAAATGGCTGAACTAAGTCCTGTTATATCTATCGTCCTAAAAGCATTTTTCAGTATTTTAATAATATGTCTTTTATCCTGCCTGTGGTTGTGAAATTTTGCGAATTTTCTACTTTGTAGATGTCTTTTATTTTACAAGAACGGAAAACTATTTATTTGATATTTAGTATGTATTTTTATGATTTTTAGGGTTCCGTACCTCAAAAGAAAAAAAACCGGTCAAGTGCGAGTCGGACTCGCGCGCCGAGGGTTCCGATATACCTATAGTATTTTTGGAAGCAATAAAGTCCATTTTCAGGACCGCAAAACTAAATTTGTTTTTAAAGGTTTTTTGCAGATTTCTGAAAAACTGTGCAACTTAGAAAGATCGTTTTATTTTTGCTGTAAAGTTTACATAAACTTCTGTCAACTGTAATTAATTCAGATTTTCCCTTACTCAAACTTCGGAGATAAGGGGGGGGGAATGGTATTTTTTTTGACATTTTTCATCATAACTTGAAAACTAAGAAACTTAAAAAAATACAAAAATATATTTTAAAATGTACAAGTAAAGCCCTTTCATATGATACCCCACTCGACCTAGTAGCGACAATTTGAAATTTGGCCCCCCCTATTTTGGCCCCCTTTACATTAATAATCATACTTTTTTCAAAAAATTTTCATGTGCAATTAAGTTGGGCAACTATATTCTAAAACGATTCCAAATTTCAGCTCGATAGCGTAAGTGGTTGCTGAGATATAGAGGTGTGACAGACAGACGGACAGACAGACAGAGCGGCACCATAAGGGTTCCTTTTTTTTACCATTTTGGTATCGGAACCCTAAAAACGGATCCCTTATAGGATCACTTTCTTGTCCGTCTGTCTGTCTGTCTGTCAAGACCCTTTATCTCACGAACGGATAGAGTTATATTAGGATCCATGAACCACACAAGATCTGAAAATTTAAATTTTTTACAACGACGCAATCAAAAGATATGGCATTTTATGTCCTCATCTCCATACATTTATTAAAAAATGCAAAACCTACAGGGTACTTCCCGTTGACCTAAAATTATGAAATTTGGCAAGAAGCTAGGTCTCACAGTACAAATAATGGGAAAAGTCTGAAATCATTAAATATTTCAACTTTTCTCCCAACTAATGGTAACCAATTGTGGTGAGCTCCCGTTTTAAGAACATTCATATAAGAGAGGGGTCAAGTTGGATGGTCGCTCAGGCGATTTTTGTTTTAGTTCTATTTACAAACGGGAACACTTACAAACTTGAAAATTGGTATGTTTATAGTGCATAAGCTGTAAAATAACAACAAATAGTAAAATATGGTCAAGCGCGTGTCGACTAAAAAAATCTAGCACATGAACTTACTGAAATTTCAACTAATACAATTATGTTTATGTGGTGGTACGGAACCCTCAGTGCGCGAGTCCGACTCGCACTTGGCCGGTTTTTTTCTGTTATTTATTACAAGAAACTGTCATGTGGGGTGTCCAATGAAAGCGCTTTTCTAGGAATATAGTACATTTTTACATTTCAGCCATTGGTTTTCAAGAAATTGAGAAAAATAATATCAAATAGCTCTCTCCCTTCATATAAAAAAAGATACCTACCTAGTTCTTATTTATATTTTCAAAAATGTTTTCATGACGTATAGGATATAGTAAAATGATGTACATTTTTCCAAAAATCGTTCAGTCAATTTCTACCAGGGTGAGTCCAAATTTGGTATTTTTTTTTATAAAAAAAAAACAAAGTAAAAAAATCCGTGGCGCTGAGGTGTAACCATTGGGCAACTGAGCAAGTAGCAGACGATCCCACCTACCCGCCAATTTCGTATGTTCAACTGCCGAACAACCTGTTTATCAGGTCCTAATGAAATAGTGAACATAATTTTTGTATATTATTCAGACCATGAAACTGGACAACTTTCCACAAAGAACATAGGTCGAAATACGAAAAACCAAATTTGACCTCCCATACAAAATGCGCTATCAGCTGTTGCAGTTTCTATTGGAGGTCAAAAATTGATTTTCGTATTTCGATCTATGTTCCTTGGGAAAGTTGTTCAGTTCCATAGTCTGAATAATATACAAAAATAACATACTATAAAAAATAACATATAAAATTATGTTCACTATTTCATTAGGACCTTATATAATTCCAACGAAGATTCGAAATTCATCATCATCATCATAACATCCCGTGAAACGTCCACTACAGGACAGGGAGCTCCCTCCAGTATTCTAGATTTTTCTGGAAAAATGTGGAGGGGAAGTACCATAGTCACCTCGCTTGTTAGCGTTACGGCTGGCACTATGGACCGCGGTTGTAGGTGACCGCAGTAAGTAAGATGTAATACAAAGGTGGATGCTGCTGCCCATCCTCCAGTTAACCCTTAGTCGCCTCTTACGACACCCACGGGTATGTATGGGTTGGTACTATTCTTTACCGGCACCACACGGGACAACATAACTCTCCCATACCTCAATCGAATTTCCGATGCTCTGACACAAATTCCTCTAATTAAGGCTAGGAAACCAGTGTACGAAGTAACACAATGGTAATATTTAAAGCCAATTAATGCCGGTATTCTCCACGAAGCAAAGTCACTATACAATATTCTATTAAATGCGACAACGAAATACCCACAAAAGCCCCTAGAAGCGGACTTATTCCGCTACCTATACTCTAAAGCAGTGGTTCTTAACCCGTGGTCTACGGACCACTGGTGGTCCCTGAAAGCATCCCAAGTGGTCCGCGGAGCCACGAAAGATTAGCAAGGTCGATACTAAAAACTTTTTTACATTTGATACGGTCAAAATTATTGACGGGCTGCTGCTGTTATTAAAGTAAAAATACAGAAGAACATGATACTACATTGGAAAACCAAAAAAGTGAATTCAATGGCTATTTTCCTGACTGCGAAGACAAGTATTCAAAAATTGATTCGCAATCCTTTCATTGTCAACGTTTCAAAGGTGCCTGATGAAATTCAAGAAGAAGTGATTGAAACGCATTACGACAATAACAAGATCCATTCGAATCAGGAATTAATCTTGAAGATTTTTGGAGGCAAAAAGCAATCGCTTTACTAGTTCCTAGTTTCTAGGTAGTCCGTGGCAAGACAGAAATTTTGTCAAATGGTCCCTCATGTCTAAAAGGTTAAGAACCACTGCTCTAAAGGTAAAGAGATCTGATTTTTACTATTTATTAGTTTAGCGACACACCAGCATGAGTGCCGACGCGGACAGTTCCGCGACTGACACGTCTGTCAAGTATGACCACAGCGGAAATTCCGCCAGATGTCATAGGTAGCCTAAAGTGTGCGTGAGGCTCTATGAGCGAGAGTGCGGGTGAGAGTGAGCAAGATATAGTTTACGCACGTCCCCAGGCATACACTTGGAAAAAGGGTGGTCTTCCACCAGAGCTGTGCGAGGGAGATGTGAGCAATCGCTCCTTTTGACAAGCTAGAAAAATGTAGCAATCCTATTAGTTGAAATTGTCCCAGCTCACAGCTTAGTTCCCTCGTGCAGCAATAGTGGCAAACCACCTTTAGGGCGGGGGCAGGGCCGAGCTGCTAGCAGGGGGCAGAAATATTTGCTTGTTTACGCTTAGTGTCATCATCATATCAGCCGAAAGACGTCCACTGCTGGACATAGGCCTCCCCTAAAGATCTCCATGACAACCGGTCCTGCGCTCCTCGCATCCAGTGGCTTCCCGTGACCTTGACCAAATCGTCGGTCCACCTTGTGGGGGGTCTGCCAACGCTTCGTCTTCCGGTACATGGTCGCCACTCTAGAACCCTTAGTGTAATATGATCAAAAGCATGGTTCCACAATATAAAAAAACTATCTTAGATAAAAACTATCTGTGAGTGCACAGAAGCACAAACAATCATGAAAAAAACAACAGACGGGCTCACGTATTTTATTCTGCAGGACAAATGCAATGCAAGTTCTATTTGGAAAACAACTTTTTTTTGCATAAGTAACTACGAACACATCAACATTTGGAACATCAAGATTTTTCTTCGCTTTTCCGTAAGTGCTTAAAAGTGATCTTTTTCTAACAGATTCACCATCCATCAAAAAGTAGTTGTGCCGAAGTGAATAAAGCGCTACGGAGCGTAGCGTAGACGTTTTTGTAGCCAGTGCTACGCCGTAGCCCGTAGAGGCCGCACGCCGGTTTTGCTGAAATCGGTCTACGAACTTTAATACGAAAATACTCGTATGTATTATTACGTCCGTAAAAGTATTACTGCTTACAAAATTTATTGTAAGAAAAAGAAAGTGAAGTGAAACATATTACAAAAAATAACTGAAAATAAAACAGTTTAATGTAAATAGTGAAGTTCAAAAAGTCGTAAAATAAAAACTAATTGACAGAAATAAAATAAATGTCAGTGAAACTAAAATGAGTGTGGAATTCATAAATTTATTAAAGCGTGAAGCTAAAGTTCAAGGGAATTATAAAAGTAAGTTTTAAATTAATAAGTAGTTATTATCAAGAACCTGTAATTATGAATTCAAAAGAGAGTTTGACCGTCCTAATATTTAATTTGATGCTTAGAATTAGATAGTAAATTTAAAACAGTTTTGATTATATTGTAGTTGAAGAACTACGACACAAGAAACTCTCATCGATAAAATGCACCCATTCAAGAAACGTGGTTATTAGCAATTTTTTGTATTAGCTACGATAACGTAAAAACGGTAAAATATACAAGCGTCAATGTTGATCAATAAACAGTTAAATTAATAATTAATTAATCGTAAATGTCCTCTTGTATGTAACTCTCACATGGAATTCTGCTAGCGTTCTAACAGGCTCATTCAAAATTCAAATTGACTTATGTTTATTGTATCAAATCTGAACATTCAAACATATTTAAAAGAGCGCGTGGGTTTTTACTGTCGCATCTTTTTTTCGCACCATAGCGCCACTTTGTTTGTGAAGCGATGTAGTTTAACTGACGTCATTAAGAGATTTTAATAACTAACAATGAATAAACAATTTTGAATTTGAGTTTGAGTTCTTGTACAGTGAGAGTCAAATTCAACAAAACTTGGCACAGTAGTTATGAATTTACCACAAAAATTTTGTCTGCGTCGTGGTATTGCGTGCTGGTACGGAACCTTCTGTGCACGATTACGACTTACACCTGGACGGTTTTTATGCTGGCGTATTGGACGAGATGGTAGTGATCAGACGTATGTGCAAAGTTATTATCATGAATTGAAAGAGGATTATATTTCCCACATAGACTAAGGCGATGTGGGAGCTCATTTCCTATTGCCCATACCATACAAAAATTTGGGGACATGTTATACTTTTCACCGAGACCCGTAAATCGTAAATCACCGTTAAGTTGACTGTGTGACGGAAAAATTATACGAAATCGTAAATTGATCAATTTCTTAGTGAGTTGAATAAACTGTACCGAATCCGCTTCTAACACTCGCCAGCTGCTGCCGCAGCACGCTCGTTTCGCTCGTTTGGCTGGTGCGTTTGCTCGAATGAGAACCTAACATAACCTAACCGATCCCAATGGATCTATGAATTTCCCACGAGTTTATGATTTTTCGAAAGTTGTTCAACTTACTAGGAAATTGATAAATTTACGATTCTTACCATTTTCCGGTGACACATGCACACCCTTTTGGCTATTGAGGTTATAATAACATTTTACGCTTTTAGATATCATTAAATGCTTTCTCAAAACCGTGGGACCTTTGACCCAAAAGAAATTTCTGTTATCAGTACATCGACCTTTGTGTATGTGCAATAAAAATACATTATTACATTTGTTCCTTTCACCCCAAATATTGTTTTTAACTTCGTGATTGAATAAATGCCTATATAGGGTGCAAGGGACAGCCTTCCGAAAAGTGAAATTTTATAAGTCAATGAAACTTAACAACTTTCAGCGAATAAATCTTGCAGAAAATAAAAAAAAAATCACCTCTCCATACCAACCATCCAATCAAGTTTGCAATTTTGTAAGGAGAGGCCGATTTTACTTTTCATTTCCTGAAAGTTGTTAAGTTACGTTGACTGATCATGCCCTTTCAGTATTCGGAAGGCTGTCCCTTATACCCGGTATACTAAAGCTCGTAATCGAAAACAATTAATGACAAATGCTTTTAATGTGGCTTTATATTAACTTTACCATTAGGCTATAGGCATTTGAAACAGTAATGGTCAAAGTTTCGTTATAAAAATCTAGCCTCTGCCCGCGACTCTGCTCGTTTTAAAGCGCTCGAGTCCAATTAATTTTTGATCATGCCATTCAGCAACATACTTGCATAACTAAGTTCCTCTCGGGTAGCTGATAAAATGCTTCAGAGACTTGTATCATGAAGCCTCGTGAACTTCAGCTGAGATTCCGTGGGTGGACTGAGCAGCAGTAGCGTTATGTGATAAATTCTCAAACGGGAGGAAATGTTGTTCTTTTTCCATTGAACCGGAGCTTACGTTCACAAGATTTTATGATGTCTCTGAAGCATTTTACGGATTATCGCCCGAGAGGAAATGTTTGACGAAATTTGTACCTGGCTCAGTTTTGGTCGGAAAGCAACTAACCTAGGTAACTTCCAGTAGTCCATAGTATCCTATAAAACGTCCATTTCTGGGCAGGGAGCTCCCCTCCAGAACTCCAGCAAAAATGCATGGTACCTAGGTTATCTACCATAGTCACCACGCTTATAAGCATTGCGGCTGGCGACAGCTGTTGTTGGTGACCGCAGTATGTAAGATACACAGAAAGATGCTGCTGCCTATCCTCCGGTTCATAAACCCTTAGTCGCCTCTTACGACACCCGCGGGTAGAGATGTGTTGGTACTATTCTTTGCCGGCACCACACGAGTCCACCTACTAGTAGTATAACGGCTAAAATGTGTCCCAGTCCCGCAAACTAGAAATTGGTCATTAAGCCTTTCCAGGGGCCACTTGGCTCTTTCTTAATCTAAACTTGGCTTTCAATGTGTAGAAGTGCCATCAAGTGCTTAAATATACGAATAGATAAGACAACCATACGTTTTTAATATTTTCTTATATATCTACAACTGGTAAAATTTTATGATCGAAAAATAATTTTAGGCGTTTTTTTATGACGCTTGCAATTTATTATCGTCGCGTTCCTTAGCACGAAAGTTCGAAATTAATTTATGACCCATCGTAGAAAATAATAACTCAAGTGCCATTTTCCAGTTTTAAAGTTTTAAAACGCATGACTTGCATACATAGCTATAAAATTCAAAGCCATTGGACTTCCATTGAATGTTTAACATTGTACTTATTTGAGGAACTTTTAGGCAATGTAAAAGTGGTCCGTAATTTGGGAGTTTAGTTTAGAAAACAGAATCTATTGAATGCAAAATATCGTAAATATCTGGATATACCTGTCTGGTCAAAAAGGTGCAGCATATTATTATTTGTGTTTTAATTATTTTACAAAAAAGAGCAGCTTATTTGACTAGAATGGAACCCAGAAGATCGTTACTTAACTGTTAATAATTTTAGCTCTACGCTACGCTAATAATTTTACAGGTCATATGGTAAAACTTCAATAAAGGTGGTTTAGATGGGTTCGAAAATATCGATAGATAGATGAAAATACAAACACACACGGACAGCTTAACCTAATGTTGGCAAAGGCGGCCTTATCGCTGCTATCGATCGACAGGAATACACTTTCAGAGTCTGCAAGTAATTATGTGATAACAATTAATTGATCAATAATTGATTGATCAATTGGTTGATTTATATTAAATATCGGATATTTTCGAACCCTGCCCGCGTGACTGCACGTCCATACTAAGATGGTGTTCTTACTTTAGTTAGTGGTACGGAACCCTCGGTGTGCGAGTTCGACTCGCTCTTGATCAGTTTTTTTATAATAAACAGTTGGTTTGCTCTCGACTACAATCTAGCCAGAAGAAGAAGAAGCTAATTTGAGTAAAAAATTTAGGTAAACTAATCTTTCAGCACTTGCTATCTTATAATATGAGGGTCAGATTCCAATGACTGATACTGCAAGAGCAACAGTAAAACCATTGCCCCCGGGAGTCTACACCACCGAGGAACAGTAATTGTAAGTGGATGGAATGTGAGGCGTTACGAGCGTGAGGAGCTCCACACAGCAGAAGAAAAACAACTTGACAAGGTGACTCAGAGTTGCCGAACAAGTACCCATCGCACGAGTAGGTACAGTCAAGATCACATAAAGCTTGATACATTGGACATTTTACCGTTCTTACAGAGGCACGGGCTAGAGTCACATTGCGAGTGTCAAGCTTGACCTGTCATTGACTGTACATGGCGTTCTAGGGGATAGAACTCTAAATACAAACCATGTTGTCTTTTCCTGGGATAAAGTCTTTGCCCAGCAATGGGACAGTACAGGATAGAAAAAAAAGGGGAGGAAATGACTCTATCACCCGAATGTATGTGATTCTATCACCCGTCTTCATGTGTCGTGGCGACCCCAAATAAGAAATTAATGAATACTTTATGATATTCAAAACAGGAAAATTATTATTTGCGCAGCAATAAAAGTAGCTTTTGTGCAGCAAAATATGTGTTTACCGGAACACAATTAAAAGAATAGCAGCAACACTCGTTCTGTTAACAACCTTCGTGCAGCAACATAATTGATTGAACTAAAAAATAAGAAGCGAAATTGTGCGTTAGAAATAGTTTACTAGTATTATATGATCTGTGGTTAGAATACTCTACGTAGTCACTGAGAACATAAAATCATCCATTAACTAACATAACAACAATACTCAAGGTTGTGTTAGGTTCTCTTGTGACCACAACGCAACAAGCAAATTAAACCTAACTCCTTGCAGGTTATTTGCTTATTCTGCGGCACAAATATCTATTCTTGCTGCGCAAATATTCTTTGCGGAATCAATTTCAAGTGACTCACATGGTTTACCTATTAATATTTGCTGTTTCATGCAAATTTGATTTATTTTGTAAAATTATTTTTCATCTCTCTAGCTCGTACCTTGAAACCTGGCTACGCTCAGGTTTGCTTGCCCAAGTTTCAATACGAGATATTCGCGCCAAATAACAATTTTGCTTATCAAATAACTATGTTTTGTCTGGAAAACCTTTAATAATGATGTTCGCTTTTTGCTGCACAAACTTGAATATTATGTCGCACTTTTTAATAATAGTCTTCAAAAAAGGCCTGAACTGGCTGTAAGCAGAATTCTTGTTATTTCGGGTTTTCGGGCAGCATTCTTGTTTATCTAAATTATGTGTAATATTAATATTCCTTTGTCTACAAAGCACAGATCCCACCAAAGTGTTTCTTTATTTCAAAGAGAGAGCTGTTTTTGCATATAACTTAAACATAATTTAGTTAATAAAAGAAATGTGTAAAATGTTTCGTAGTTACGTGAGAATTGTTTTAACTCAAAACCTTTTTTGCTGTAAAGTTTCGATTAGCTCCATGACCAGCAAAGGAATTTTTTACTCTCCAGCACAACCATTGCTCCGTTACTGCGTTAAGAAAGAAGTAAGAAGAAGGAATAACGGAAAACTAGAAGAGTGTGTGTCGGCGCGCAATGTATGTTCGGTCTGCTGGCTCTCATTTTATTAAAGGTAGCTGTATTGCACAAAAACGGCTTAAACGATCTTCATAAATATTGCATGACATAGAATCTCTATATTTTATTGTTTAATAATTAATATTTTAATGTTAATAATTTGAGATTGGTTATCTACCTAACATATTCTGTGTAACTGCATACTTCATTTGAAAATTTTTTCATTAGATGAGCCATGTCAGAGGGCTAGCACGAACCCCTAGATATTGCTTTTCATTTACTCTTCATTCACTCGCGCGAGAAAATTGACCTTTACTTCGTATATTAAAACAAAAAAAAATACATTTGGCCATAGATACAGGGTGTAAGGTACGGTACAATTGCACACTCTGATTGTACAGTTTGTATCATCATGAAATCCCAAGAAACGTCCACTGCTGGACATTTCTCCTTAACTCCAGAAAAAACGCGGCTGGCGACCGCTGTTGTTGGTGACCGCAATATGAAAGATGTTATGATACACAGAAAGGATGCTGCTGTCCATCCTCCAATTCATAAGCTCTTAGTCGCCTCTTACGACAACCACGGGTAGAGAGGGTTGGTACTAACCATTCTTTGCCGGCAACACACGGGCAACAGTTTGTATGGAGAGGTCAAAATGTTTTTTCATATCCCAGAAATGTTTCTTAGGAAAAGTTGTTCAGTTTCGATGACTGACCACGCCCTTTCAGTTTCCGGTACACCGTCCCGTAGACCCTGTATTTTTCTTGAGGAGCTCGTGCTAAGGGGGCAGGGTTTGTGAGGTCAGTTATTGATCTTACAATTTACATGATATGGTGATGATGATGGTGGTGGTGGTGATATGGTTTATTTCTCGCATATCGCGAGGAATAAATGCAATGCTACTGTACCATTTATTGTTATAGAAAACAAACTGCGAGATAGAAGTTACTTGATGTTGAGAGGATTTAAAGTTTCTTTTAATTTTATACTACACTTCCGTTGTTTTATTCGTTTCGCCCATTACCACTTGGATTAGATAGTGGGAACCAGTGTTGCCAATACTAAATAAAAAATGTGGAAATAGCTCATTTTATTATGCAAGGAGCTGTTTGCAGACTGTGAAACCACTAATTATATTTTAGATCGTTTTAAACTTTAAATACCTAGACTTTTATGCAACATTTACGTGCGTTATAAGTTATTTCGCATTTAGTGTATTGCTTCTTTTTTTTTAGGTTTTATATCAAGACATTTTACAGTGCTAAATATAGGCCTGTTAATTTAATTTTGGTTTTATTTCCTAAGTTGGCAACACCGGTGAACCGTAAACGTTAGTGCCTAGATAAGCTGTGCGTTTCTATGACGGATATAAAACCGATCTTAAATTTTTTATGATCTCGACTGTAAATGGATGAGATGGGTATGCATACTATACCTAGGTATACAAACTGCAAACATCAACTATGTTAGTTTAAAAACATAATTTAATACAAAGTTGATGTTTTTAGCCTTGAAGGCGTAGTTGCGATCTGTTTCTAAAGAAGATATTTTAAAACCACAACACAAAGAAACACTTAGACCATCGATTAAGGTTCTCACCTTTTAAACACTTTTTACATTGAAAATTGAGGTTAGGTATTTTATTTATAGAAAGTCGTGTTCTTTGGTGGATTTCACAGGGTGTTAGAAAAAGCACTGCAATTCTTCAAACCACATGTTCTATCTATGGAACTGAACAACTTTTCCCAAAGAAAATAAGGCAAAATACGAAAATAGTTATTTGTTATGCAAGGGAGCAAAATTGTTGTTTGGCACGAGTGCCTTTTAAAACTCGAGCAAGCGAAGGATTCTAAGATTGTGCCACGAGCAAAGCCAGTGGTTCAAAAGAAGAGCCTTTAGCGTAGCGAGGGTTTCAAGGCATGAGATGCGAAATAAACTACCGAGAAAATCATTTTTTTTTACCTTACTACAGCAAAGAAAATGCTTACGAATAGCGCCAGTATCTTATAACGTTATAACATAATTCATCATTCTAATTTCAAAAACCATTTCAACGCTAGCGGCCAAAAATAGCTTTTGCACGCAGATTTCGACCGATAAAACAAAGTTTTCTGAGCTTGTGCTGAAGTAGAAGTAAAAAAAATACTTTGTGTTTCGAGCTATGATCAAGTGGTTTTAAGCCACATCGTCGTAGTACTTTTCCTGGAACCCTGTACATCTTAAAAAAATGAAAATGAGTGAAAACATCTATAATACAATTACAGTTTTATTTTTACATAACCAATATATTTTTTATATTCGTGAATTTCACTAGTTACTTGAACGATATTATATTTTATTGGAAAAGTCTTTTAATTTTTAACGAAACAGGGTCACTGTTATAAAATAAAAAATCCTTACATTTACATTTTTGTGACAAGTTATTGCATTTGGCCTCGACAATAAGCGCTTATCGAGAAGGGATCGGGGCGCTTTGCCATGCATATCTTATACAAATATGTCTCGTTAGATAGATAAATTAGTGTCTTTTGGGATATTTCTATGTCTATAGATATGCAATAGATATATTTCCACGATCAATAAAACCGTGTACACTTGCTTGTGGTTTTCAAGAATGTAGACTTATTCAGGGCGTCTTACAATAATTCGTTTCATATATTATTCACCAAATCGATCATAATAACCGAGTCATAGGTAGGCCTATGTTGAACAGCTGACAGGCATGTTTGTTTTCATAACCTTTGCACGGCCGCCCTAAGGGCCAACACACATAGCTCCGGCACGGCGCCGGACTACGGCACGGCGCCGTGCCGTAAAAAATCACGGCGCGCGCCGTGGAAATCTACGGCACGGCACCGTGCCGGAGCTATGTGTGATGGCCCTATGGGTTAAAATAAAAACCGGCCAAGAGCGAGTCAGGCTCGCGATTTAATGGTTGCGCACCTGTTCACCACATGATAAAGTAGGCAGGAGATAGTCAGTTACTTTAGGGCTAAAGCTTATGCCCTTTGATTGTAAAAACTCCGCCCGCGTAGCATCTGGTGCAAGGACCAATTAACCTGACCTCTCTATAATATAAATGTGCTTGAATATGAGAGCTCACCTTAAATTGGTTATGATTGGTTGTGAGAAAAGTTTCCTCCTTCAGTCCTTTACTTATGCTGTAAAGACAATTGTTATTTTTTTTTTATCTCATAAGTGGGTAAACGAGCAGGTGGGTCACCTGGTGGTAAGTGGTCACCACCACCCATGACACCCACTGTCTTATTAGTGAAATAATTTGACACTAATAAGACAGTAAAGCGCGTTACCTACCCTGAGAACTAAGATGGTATGTCTCATGTGCCGGTAATTTCACTGGCTCCCTTACCCTTCAAACCGAAACACAGTAGTGCAAACACTGCTGCTTCACGGCAGAAAAAGGCAAGGGGGTGGTGGTAATAGATTTCCTCAAAGGGCTGGCTGAAACACATTACAAATTATGTTACTTTCTGCCCCTTTCGTTCTAGAGAATCTATCTCTTAGTTATCTCATTTTAATCATTTGAGTCAGATGAAGCAAATAGAAAATGATGGAAGCGAGATCCCTTCATTCCGCACATTTCGTTAATCAAAGCGCGAAGGAAGTACAGGGTGTCCTGAATTAACGCGTTCCTTTTAATAAAGCTGCCTAAAGAGGGGATTTGAGAGCATTTCGACCGTTAAATTATGTATACATTCTGCAATTAGTACTTTTGATGTCGTGCCTATAACAAGAAAAGTTTCGGAGCTTTTAAACAAATCGAGGATCAGCCTATTATAGGCCAAACAAACGCTTGTGTGAAAAAAAATTATGCAGAAAAATAAAAAAAAAAAATCTTCTAAATTAAAAATAAACAAATCAGATGATGAATACATTCATAAGATGACAGCGCGGCACCGTACCACCGCTGTTGTAAAATTTTATTTGAAACGACGCAGTAGAGCTGAGGGCGCAACTTCTTTGTTCTATAACTTTATCGTCAGTCCACAAGATTACGGCCTTAAAAGTTCTAACTACTATTTATGGTCTATACCCATGCGAAAATTTTCTGCAAAAAGTCCAGCAATCAATTAAATCAGTCACATTTCTTTAAAAGCAGTCTCCCGGCATTTTGTATGGAAACCACTCTTGCATACTTTCTTGAAATGAAAGTGGTTCTAGCATGCTGGCTTTACGGCATGCTTTTCAGAAATAACTAGTTCTACTTAAGCCGTGTGTCCTGTAGGTATTTTTGGGAAACATAACACAGAAAACATAAAACAAAGGGACGTGGCCATTCACATTTGATTCGCCAAACAAAAACTTGGCCACGCCCCAATGTTTCGTGGTTTCTGTGTAATGTTTCGGAAAAAAAGCCGGTCAAGTGCAAATTGGACTCGCGCGCCGAGGGTTCCGATATACCTATAGTATTTTTGGAAGCAATTAAGTCCATTTTTAGGACCGCAAAACTAAATTTGTTTGTAAAGGTTTTTTGCAGATTACTAAAAAAACTGTGCAACTTAGAAAGATCGTTTTATTTTTGCTGTAATGTAAATAACTTCTGTCAACTGTAATTAATTCAGATTTTTATTTTCACAAACTTCGGAGATAAGGGGGGGAATGGTATTTTTTTTGACATTTTTCATCATAACTTGAAAACTAAGAGACATAAAAAAATACAAAAATATATTTTAGAATGTACAAGTAAAGCCCTTTTATATGATCCCCATTCGACCTAGTAGCGACAATTTGAAATTTGGCCCCCTTATTTTGGCCCCCTTTACATTAATAATCATACCTTTTTCAAAATTCT
The DNA here is from genome assembly GCA_947532105.1 of Athrips mouffetella. Classification (NCBI taxonomy): domain Eukaryota; kingdom Metazoa; phylum Arthropoda; class Insecta; order Lepidoptera; family Gelechiidae; genus Athrips; species Athrips mouffetella. The sequence goes on along the minus strand of OX383972.1, from coordinate 23,072,479 downwards.
TTCATGTGCAATTAAGTTGAGCAAATATATTCTAAAATTATTCCAAATTTCAGGTCGATAGCACGAGTGGTTGCTGAGATATAGAGGTGTGACAGACAGACAGACGGACAGACGAACAGACAGACAAAGTCGCACCATAAGGGTTCCTTTTTTTAACATTTTGGTATCGGAACCCTAAAAACATGCAGGAGACACGGCTTTATAGGTACTGCATATATTGGAAACAAATGTTTGAATGAAAGAGTTGATATTTTTTGTTACAATTTCAGAATTTCTCTTCGTAATCATGAGTATATCAGGTTTCATTTGCAAACCTTTAGTAAGACTCTGTATACATATTAGGTATATTTGGTTTTTTCTCTCCACTCAGACAGCCACATTAAACAAAGTCCAAGGAACCTTCATCAAGACTCTTGCGACTATTTGGAACACTAACGGTTCAAGTAATAAAGAAATAAGGGTGGGGTGAAGAATGTTCTTAATGAAAGCTGTGCAGACAGACCAGAGGAAAGGACATATCATTGGCTGGCCACAATAATTGTGAAAATGGGTGTGAAGGATGTGAAAATGAAACGACACAAAAGTAACTTAAGTGGAAAGACAAAAAGAAAAATATAATTTCCTATTGTAACAAGTTGCAATTACAATGGGATTTTGTAATTTTTAGTTGTTGCAGTTACAGGGGTATTGTTGAAGTCAAAACTTCTTTAGCGGCGCTTGGCACTTTTTTAGATTGGTAAAAAATGTTAAATTCACGTCAGATGTCGCGTCAAATGTTGCGTCAGATGTTTAAGTTTTCAAGTGAAAACTTCTTTAGCGGCGCGTCAGATCTGACGAAGATTGTCTATATGTAATATAAATTGTCATGTTTGTCTACGATAGCGCAATAAATGAATATTGTATGTACTTTTATACTGATAAATAAAACCATTCGTGCGAAATTATTCTCTAACCATTCTAATATTCAAAAATGCACAACGTTGATCTTTATGTTTTCACTTCTGCCAGCACTCCCGGAGTGCAAACCGTCCTTTGTTTTTTCTTATTTCGACCGGGGACCCTTGAGGAAAATGGTTCAGTTTCATGGGTAGACTTGTGAATTTCTTTTAGCAGAGTCGATTTTCGTTCTTTGTCAAATTGAAAGTGATAGATAACGGTATGAAAAATAATATATCGTTATCGTAAGTTCCGAAAACTGATACGAGTAGGGCGTGATCAGTCAACGTAACTAAATAACTTTCAGTGAATGAAACTTTCAGGAAAATAAATATGGTACGTATTTTATAGACATTCATAGTGATGTTCATAATAGTCGTGGTCATATTATTATGCCTCTTTGCCGTTAAGCTTATTATCGCCTTTTAGGGTAGGTGGCATAATATGTCCACGGCTATTATCTGAACATCACTATGAATACTTATTAAATACCATAGTTTGTACATAAGAATTTCAGATGAAAATATTTTCTTGTGTCATACTTTTTAGAGCTAGATTTTACAGTATAGAGCAGGAGACAAGTGATAATTAAATTTTCTCAGAACTTAAACGGGAAACGCATTTTATCTTAGGAACTTTTACTTAGTTTAGGCATTAAAATGCTGATTGAGACCGATATCCAATTATGTAATAATTTGTATGTTTTAAGTTAAGTGATACAAAACAAATGTTATCTTATCTTTATCTTATCTTATTTTTGACAACAAAGGTTTTATGGGGTTTTGGACATCACAGAATACAGAAATCAACGTTGTCAAGTCGAAATCCGACTAGCTAATAAAAGATTACGACCGAAGGTTTCTTATTTTTAAGTGTTCTTTAAGGGTTTCTGAACATATTTAGAAAATTGCTCATCGATCCTGTGTGCGCTCCTCCCTCCGCCCCCTCAAACAGGTCCCGTTTTTAGTTTTCTTCTAATTATCTCAGAGACGGTTGAAGCTAGATGAGAAAGTGAATAGCAGTGGGACACAATAGTGCAGAAAGTATAATTAAAATGAATAGGCAGAGTATAAATTGTTGTACTAAAGTACAGTAACAGACTCCTAAAATACGACCTCACCCTTTCTGCTGCGAAATTAATTTTACCTTAAACAATAAGCCGGTGGGTTTTAACAAGTTTCATGAACAAAATTAGGGTTGACTTCCATTACAGCTAAGAAAAAGCTAGGCGAAATTCAAGTGATAAGATTGTTTGATTGTCCTCAAGGCCCCCAATTTCTCGATTCTAGGATCAACAGGAGTCAAATTATTTTATTTTTTAGCTTCTTTGTAATATACAGCTCTCCTGGAAGGGTACCTTGATTGTATCGTCACCAGAATGGATTCTAATCTAACCACATTATAACTGACCCTCTCTAGCCTCGACCTAGCCTCTATATACCCTTTCTTTGCTTTTGTCCTTGGGTACTTGGCTGGTACTTGAACTGATAAACGTCATACATAAACGATATCTTATCAGTTTTCGCACTTTGAATTGTTTTGGATGTTGATAGCCAGTAACCGCAACTATTACGTATACAACATCAAATAGACCGCTAGTGGCCGCCTGTTCACTGCACGGACATACATGCATCCATAGCGCTACTTCGGCGCCGTAGTCATCTCGTTCTGGATATTATCTAGGTGACAGTGCAAAACAGCCTTATTTGCTGTTGACGATATGTCAACGATAACATCATTGTCGTGTAGTTATCGTTACCGGTCAGTGGGAAGCCGGCCTGTGTGGATTTCAGTTATTGATAATTGTCTCTATATCATAGTTTCTTCTGGAGAATTTATTATTTTTATTAGATCATCTGGTCTAGTTTTGGCCACATGGTAGTAAAAGTATTCTGATCTTTGTATTGTTTGACAATAAGCGAGCGAGACGTCTCAAGGCTGAAGATAGTAGGTATTATATCCTTCAAAGAAAAAAAAGCAAAGAAAGAAGAACGGTAGCTGTTTCAATACGTATAATTTTCTATATACAATTTACAGCCATTACTTCAATGAAGTAATTTGGTCTTCGGTTCGTTGGTAATTTTGATCGTCCCATATCGATTTTATTTCCATTAGTCGAATGAGATCTCGATGCGACACCGTTTGATCATTTCGATGATAGTGCTTGACTACTGAGTGTTAAATTCTTTATACGCAATGACCATTGGACAGTAATGGACCAGCTGCATAATGAGAGGACCAATGCCACCACATACCCTACAACCACCCTACACATGCACACCCTAACACATACACACAAACATATACACTCACCCAGACACTTACGCTCTCTCTCTCACACACAAATAAATACTCACACTTTCACGTACTACTCGTAATAGTCGTTTATAGTTCTTCTGAATTTGCATTTTCATTTACTTTGTTTATCTTTCTTCTTTTTTATGTACTAGTAAATCGAGATTAGTTTCTATATTAAAAAACTCTATAGTTGCAAATAAAGAATTTCTTAATTTAATTTATTTGAAGAATTTAATTGAATATAGATAAGATGAGTAAATATCAAAAATTCTAATATTTTACTTAATTCATTCAGGAGGAAGGAAACGGAGACCGATGGATCTGCTCTCTTAATTAGTATGCTTCTATCGAAATATATTAGGGGTACCGATGGCAAGAGGAAATAAGACAGTGTTTGGAAAAGAAGATGAACATTGAATAGCATACAAATGTCAGTAATTGAGTATTACTAGTGGTTGTTTGGAATTAGGGTTTGTGGGATAAAATGATGACGATGAATGATTATTTCCAATTGCAACTGGCATAACACTTTTTACTTTCGAGCGGAGCTAGAAAGGCATTGTATTTGTGAAAAAAAAAAAACGTTTTCTAATTTTCTCAAAATTCTTCGATCGGCCGGTTGGTCTGTCCGCCACGCTTTGCCCAGCGACTAAACGAACAGTCCGATAGACACCATATTTTAAAGTTAAGAGTTAAAAGCAAATCCATTGAAGGATTCTGAGTGATTTCTTGCTAGCTTGCATTTTGAGGGTAGCTGTCATATAAAGAAAATTAAAAATTGCAATTTACTCAAAAAGCCTGTAACGATCTTGATGAAACTTTAAACGACCTAGAATCACTATGCAAGGTTTATTGCGGCAGTATCCATTGGTCTGGGAAAAGTCATCTAAGGGAGGTTCCCTTACTAATAAAATGTAAAAATGAGGTTTACCCAAAATTCAGCTTATTTTAATATTGTATCATTTGGATTCTAAATTGCTAATTGATTCAAGCGACACTTTCAGGTTGGACTTACAGTTAATACGGCTGGATTAGTAATGAACTTTTTTTATTCAAATCTTTCAAATATCCATTGTTTTTGTAATTAAAACTTTTAATCTCATATTCAAATAATTCTACTAAATATTCAACAATATTCAGATTTGAGAAAACAGATGTTTACAGAGTTCAAACTTTAATATGAAAACACAAAGACCGTGAACGGAATCAAAACTTAGTTTGGAAGTTTATTCGATTTGATACAGCTTGAGATTGAATCTACAAGCATTTGTAACCAAAATGCTTAGTGAAAACATACAGCAACTTCTTCGCTCACACCGTACTTAATAGTGCGGTCAGTTAGCTGTTTCACGTAGACGCGCCTTAATTTCACCAATTTTTTTCCAGGTACTAGTTAGGTACATAACTCTAAATTTTTGATAGGAGCCAATTCTTGAATTTTCTATGTAAGTTTTTTGAAATTCAAGAATTGGCTCCTATCAAAAATTGAGAGCTATGTATCTAACTAGTACCTGGAAAAAATTTGGTGCAATTAGGAGAATTTTGCATTATTAGACTATAAGGGACCGGACTATAAGTCGCGCTTTCCTGATGAATAGTATAGATTGAAAAAGTAATTTTTCACACCAAATGCTAGTAATGTATCGGTATCGTCGTTGTGCCAGTGGCTAGCTGTAGTCAGAGTATCAAGGTGCCAAATGGACTCTTACATGGCATAACGACTACGACCTTGTAGCGGGAACCAATAGCGTGCCTTTCGGAGCTGCTAAGATACGCACTAACTCCAAAAGGTTGGTTTACAAAGATTCAGTAATTCGTTCCACCACTCCAGATAGTCTAAACTGTCGTAATTTATTCTTATTCTCGACAAAGTTAATAAACGTATTCTATTGGTTATATAACAATCTTGCACCACTTGGTTGCTGCGCTAGTAAAGAATAGACCAATGGAAATCTGCCTTGGCAGTTGCTTTACAAATGTAACCGAAATGGGATTGGGTGGATTTAACGAAAGCTCTAACAACAACAAACAATGGCACATCTCACCTCGTGACAGTGTCCCGACACTCTGCACGAAAGACCGCCCTAGGGAGTACTTATATTCCTTGACCAAAGAATACTATACTCTCTTTGACGAGGAGCTCTGCACCAAAGAATACTATACTCTCTGCTCTGCACGCATGAGGACTCATCATCATCATGTCGAGTGGCTTGCAAGGTCGATGACCAACCTCAAAAACCCTTCATGCCACTGAAAATGAAATGCGTGTGGCAAAGTACTGTCAAGTTAATAAGAAGAGGAAGGCGGAAGTTATGTAAAAGCAACCATTTCCAAAAAATATATCAAAGTTAAACTTAACATGAAATAATTACTAACCATTAAATATAACCACCCAGTAAATAATGTCACATCACAGCTTTGCGTCCATTTTTATCACTATTAAATATTGTAAAGGTCAAGTAATGTGAACTTGAGAGCGCTATTTAAGGTGGGGTTATAATAGCGTGCGCGCGAAGGTATTCGTGTATGTTTACGCATAGCCTAAAGCAGTACAGCAGCTCCACAGATAGGTCATGTAATGTCTGTGCGTCATGTAAAGCTCAGTATGAAGGATGACACTCTGAAAACTGAAAGTTCACCCAATCTTTGTATAACGGGCTATGCAAATAGCGTTTTTGAGCATCGATGAAGACGAGAGTCGAAAGTGCGTCATTTTGATATGCTACCGCAACTCATCATAATCATATCATGTATCGTGATAGATCATCATATCGTGTGCCCACGCGATATGATGATGATGAACTATGACCGTCTTCGCAGAACCCAGTGTCGGAGTTGTTGAGTTCTTTTCTATGGGGGTAGTCAGAGGACTACTTCCGTTTTATTGCAAGGCACAAGCCGTTGGTCTCAGCTACTATATAGGGAGTTGTCGTTAATGAGCCATATCAGAGGCATTTGGCGGCTCAACAACTCTGACACCAGGGTTTGTGAGGTCGGTTATCGACCTTACAACTCACACGATACGGAATCAAGTCCTCGAACCCGCTACAGCTCCTACTTCCAACCTTGTAACCGCCATGTCCATTAATGACTGCCAGTCACCCGATAGACGCTTGACACTAGAGATTGTGGGGTCGGTCAGTGTCTTCTTTTTCCACGCTATATGAGGATGATTACCAACTTTGCATGAGAAGCAAAGAATCTGACGAGGAGATGAGAAGTCGGACAATATTAAAGTTGCTTAAGGAATAAAAAAAATATTACGATTTATTACGATTGTTTCGTGATCATCATAGCATCCCCTAAAACGCCCATGGAGAAAAGGGAGCTCCTTCTGAAATTCTAGCTAAAACACGTGGTACATACGAGTATTGAGGGGGATGTACTGTAGTACCGTAGGTTAGCGTTACGGCTGGCACCACGGATCGCGGTTCTTGGTGAAGATTAAGCCCATTGACACTAAAAAAAAGACCGCAGTGTGTGAGGTGGTACGCTAATGTTACGATACACAGAAGGACGCTGCTGCCCATCATCCGGGTCACAATCCCTTAGTCGCCTCTTACGAAACTCACGAGTAGAGATGGGTTGGTACAGTCAAGAGCACATCAAGCTTGACACATTGGACTTTGTACCGTTCTTACTAGAGTCCCGCCGTGAATGTCAAGCTTGACCTGTCGTTGATTGTACTGTTCTTTGACAGCACAACATGCACGATTTTTTTATCATGACACTGAAAAAGGTACCTAGTTAAACAATGCTAGGGCCTCCTGGCTATAAGGAACCTTGGCCAACCTGGAGAAGTCTAAATAGGCTGAGGACCCAAGTTGGCCGAAGCAAGGATAACCTATGCCGGTGGGGGTTCCTAAGTAGCGCAGACGCCAGCTGTGAATGTGGAGAACACCTGCAAACCATGGCACACCTCACTAATTGTCCCGCGTGCCCGACCACCTGCTCGCGTGAGGACTTACTTGACGGTAACCAGAGGGCTACCACGGTAGCCGCTTTCTGGGCAAGTAAGATTGCGTAAGATTGTGTTCTTGCCGACACGAAAGAAGAAGAAGAAGGGCAATAATGATTGCTAAGTGTCATAACATCCGGTATTTTTACGAGTGGGTTGAGTTCCAACAGATACCGATGAATTATTTATTTGCGGGTACAATGCGCCTTAGAGCACGGCTATAAGTTATAGCTTATACGACAGGAGAGCTCAGTAAATCAATAAATTTACACAGCGGCATAGACTTTCCACGAAAGAAGAAGTTTTGTATGTCGAAACCTGATATTTTTTCGTCAATAATGACTTTAATAAAGCCCGCGTCACACAGAGGCGGTAGCGGAAGCGTTCCGGGGCCAGTATTTTTTGTAAAGTATGAGTTCTTATGCACGCGACCGCTTTTCAATGTGACAGGTCACATTGAAAAGCGGTATTTTGTTCCCGCCAAACCGCCCCGGACGGCTTTCGCAATCATACCTCTGTTTGACTTGAGCTTAATAGTTACTGACAATGTGTACGTTTCAGGCATTCTTTTAAAATACCCAGTTCGTGCAGGCGTTACATTTATTAAACACTTTACCTAGGCATTCTGTAGAATAGCTATGTAGAATACTAATACGACAGAGAACTAACAATAGGGTGTGCATCGCAGAAAATTGAATGGAAATTCATAACCATAAGATCAAATAAAGTCGCAACTCATTAACTGAAAAATCCCTCAAGGCTTTGTGCCTTAGGTAGTAAGCAATGGAATTGTATAAACGTTCATAATTATTGTACAATCAGCATAGAAATCCGCTGAACAAATTTAGTATGCATAGTGATTTTGTAAATCTGAATTTGTTTAGCAACTTTGGAGGCTGACCGTACCAACAACCACATTCAGGGGCACCAGCATGTAAATCCACGATCACACCTAGCTGAATTCAAAGACTTATTCGGCATACATTATACTTATTTGTACATAATAAAATAATTATTTACTACTAAAAATTGTTTAAATTTTAAATACTTTATATTTATTTGTTGAAAATTTATCTTTTTACTCAGATTTTTAGCTATTAATCAACATATTTCTGAACACTTAAGACTCCCTTGCTCTGAACTTTTTATCTCATGTACATTTAAATTAAAAAGTTACTTTCCCGCACGGGCTGGCAGATCATGCTGGAATGGTCTACTTTCCGCACGGTTTGCTGCTATGCAATTGACGCCTATTCGAGCAAATGCATTGTAAATTACTATTTCAGCTTCAGGTTTGCCCTTAGCAGGATAAGTATCAATCCAAGAGAGAAATAAAGCAGCAGACTTTCAATTTGTATTAGTTACTTCGCTATTGCATCTTTTGTTGCAGTTTCAGCAACTTCCCAGACGGTAGATTGTGTAAGCTCTTTGAGTTCACTTCTTATTTGTGTTTTCAAGTCTTAATGAGACTGAAACAAAAAGAGCACTCTGATTGGAGCATAGCACTTTCGTGCTATGACTTTAAAATAGTATTTGGCTTTCTTTACAAATAAAAGAACCATCTGCTAAATAATTATTTCTTCAGGTATTTATCTATGAAATTTCCTATTTTTCTTATGCAGTTTTATGGGATCATAAGTTCTATAATTCCAGGGGCGCTATTACGGTAGTCTGAACTATACTGAAGTAGATAGCTGTCATAAGCGAACCGTTTTGTTTGCAACTCAAATTCCTGCGCAAAGCCATGTCAAGCGTGACGTGCCTTTGAATGGTCCGTAAATAAAATTTTCTTTACGTTCTCCTTACAAAACGGCAACCTCAAACCAGTCGGCAGAGAACTAACATTTTATCCGACAATTTCGTCTTCACAAACTTTAAACTTGCAAATCACAAATATTGATAAGTCGTAAATTAAATGTTTGCCTTTACCAAAAATGCCGTGTGGTGCCGGCAAAGAATAGTACCAACCCATCTCTACCCGTGGGTGTCGTAAGAGGCGACCAAAGGATTATGAACCAGAGGATAGGCAGCAGCGTTCTTCTATGTCGTACCATGGTGTCAGCCGCAACGCTAGCTAGCGAGGTGACTTGGGTACACTTCCCCTCCATATTTTTCACCAAAAGCTGGAATTCTGGAGGGAGTTCCTTGTCTTGCAGTAGAAAGGAATACATATGTTATGATGATAATGGCCAAAAAATGTCTTCAATACCAATGAAATTTATTTGTTTGTAACAGGTACCGGTGGCGAGCATTGGTTGAAACGAAAAGAGGCTCTGCGTGTGCGCCGAGGACTCAGAACGAGATTACGACGACAGATAGGTGAATATTGTAACCTGTCTTTCTCTCACCATCAGCACATATTCAATATCTTAAAATCGTTTTCCTCTTTTGTGGACGTTGGTTACTATGGGGAAGCATAGATGTACGTCGTACAAATTAACTCTGGCTATGAACGGTAATGCGCAGAACTCAAAAAAATAGTTGTGGGGGTGAGCACGGCACGGAGGCGGGCGTATCGTTCATTGGCTCTCCGCTTGTTACCAATGCGCAGAAAATAACCGTCCGAGCCAAACTTATCCTGCGCCCGCTATATATAATTGACTATGAAACTGAACAACTTTCCTTGAAGAACGGGCTAATTCGAAAAGAAAATCAACTTCCCATAGAAACTGCGTCAGTTGATAGCGCATTTTGTATGGGAGGTAAAATTTTCTTTCGTATTTTAACCTATGTTTCTTGGGATAAGTTGTTCAGATCCATGGTCCAAGCAACATGCTAAAATTATGTTCACAGGACTCTATATAAAACTTTACTTTATTGCACGTTAAGATTTGCAGCAAGCAGAATGGCGTAGTAAATATAAATACGTTTTTAGCTAAACACAGGGACTCCAAGTTGGTCCAAAAGTATTTCTCGTTTATGAGCATTGTGACGTCTAAAAAATATTGATGTGTAAGGACCATGACTGTGGTATCTATACAGGGTCTTTGGTCAATGTCTGCAAACCTCTTAGCTGGTTGCTCCACCCATGAAACTGATCATCTTTCCCTAAGGAACATAGGTCGTAATCAAAAAATAAATTTGACATTCCATACAAACTGCGCTATCAGCTGATGCAGTTTCTATAAGACGTTGAAACTTTTTTTCGTATTTCGACCTGTTCCGTAGGGAAAATTGTTCAGTTTCCCCGGGTAGATCAACCACCTGAAAGGTTTGCAGGCATTTACCATTTTATGACTTTTGACTATAATCGAAGTATAAATAATTTCAAAGAAAAAAACCGGTCAAGTGCGAGTCGGACTCGCGCGCCGAGGCTTCCGATATACCTATAGTATTTTTGGAAGCAATAAAGTCCATTTTCAGGACCGCAAAACTAAATTTGTTTGTAAAGCTTTTTTGCAGATTTCTGAAAAACTCTGCAACTTAGAAAGATCGTTTTATTTTTGCTGTAAACTTTACATAAACCCCTGTCAACTGTAATTAATTCAGATTTTTCCTTACTCAAACTTCGGAGATAAGGGGGGAGGGGGATGGTATATTTTTTTTTACATTTCTCATTATAACTTGAAAACTAAGAAACTTAAAAAAATACAAAAATATATTTTAAAATGTACAAGTAAAGACCTTTCATATGATCTAGTAGCGACAATTGGAAATTTGGCCCCCCCTATTTTGGCCCCCTTTACATTAATAATCATACTTTTAAAAAAATCATGTGCAATTAAGTTGGGCAACTATATTCTAAAACTATTCTAAATTTCAGGTCGATAGCATAAGTGGTTGCTGAGATATAGAGGTGTGACAGACAGACGGACAGACAGACAGAGCGGCACCATATAGGTTCCTTTTTTTTACCATTTTGGTATCGGAACCCTAAAAATCAACATAAAATACGAATTCTAAACTTATAATATTTACAACTGTGGAATTACCAGTAATGCTATTTTTAAAGAACAACAAAACCCTTCACCCTCTACCCACAAAAACAGTAAAATAAAATGGGAGTAGGTTGAATTAGATAAGTACTAAAGGGGTAGGTAAGAAAATGAAAGAATGACGTCATTATGAGGAAAAAGGAACAAAAAGAGCATTAGCAGAGAGCGTTTTCAGTAAAAACTAAAACCCCTTCCATCAAAATAAACATCAACAGTTTTGAAGTAATTTCTCTTGCCATAATACGGAGGCTAATTACCTAGTAATTTTCTCGAGCTCAACGCTTTTAAGACGTGTTTACACTACAGTCGCAATCACACCTTCCAAATTCAAACACTAATTCGGCATACACTGCTTTTTTATTTATTCTGGACAACTTTTCTCAGAGATTAAAAATATATGGGGTTTGAACAACTTACAATGAATAAAACTTTCAGCAAATGAAAAATGAAATCGGCCTCTCGAACGTTTTTCTTACGTCAATGGCCTCTCCAAACAATTAGTATGCTGCTTTTTCTATTAATACCGTAATGATTTTTGCACTGAAAGTTGTTCAGTTTCGTTGACCTTTAAGTTTTCGGAAAGCTGTCGCACGTCAATCCATCGTTATTCATCACCGTCGAGAGAATATTGCAAAAAAAGAAATTGCTTCTATTGGTGGACTGATTAGTGATTAGCTGATAATTTTTCAAAACATAAAACTGATCAACTTTCCTAAAAAAATATTGGTTGAGGAATCCTCACAGCCACTGACTGGTTTGGTATGAAGATTTTGCGCTGAGTGATCGAGTGTCCCAGATGTGTCAGTGACGAGGTGTTGCAAGACCGTCTTACTTTTTACACCCGTTATAGTGCCTAGGAAGGAATAAAGCTACTTCATTCAATGTTTATTTTCACGAACAATAAAACTAGAGCATTTAGAGCTCTAAAATAAAGACCCGGTTTCCTTGAGTCCTGTATTTATTGCCTCCATATTTGGCACCAGTAATTTGCTGGTTTTGGCACGATATTTTATCTCAGTATTCTTCAACGGTTTCAGTTCAATATTTTACCCTTTTCTTCGTAAAACACGGTCTTTTCCTTGTCTAATAACTAGTACTTTTTATTTGAAAATAAAAATAAAATAGGTATTTATTAAGGACTATAATTATGGTACTAAAATATAGTTGTGGTTTTTCGGTGAAAAAAACAAAATTTCCCGAGGTTTGTATGGCCATGCAGCCATGACACTAAATCCAGAGTATTTTTGACGGAAACAATAACATTGCTTTACAAACTTGTTTTTTCTAACAGCTTTAGCCGATTGCTGTTTCTAGCTGCAAAATATATTTTAATAACCGAAAAAGAATGGGTCATACCAAGGAGGTTTTAACCCACGCTACGTAAAACCTCCTAGGATTATACTCTATACCGAGGTAAATACAAGTACTTACGTGCGTACGAGTATACTCGTATTATAGCTTGTAACCATATAGAGCGTTTTTTTGGAATTATTGTCTGTTTCTCAATTTGCGTTTCACTAACCATAAAGTTACTGGACCAATTAAAACGAATACCTATTTAGACCGGTTTCTATTTTAAAAAGCATAAAATACTAAAAGACGTTAAAATTAGTTGTATTTAGCCTTCAGAATAAGATCTTATTTTAAATGTACACGTCTTTTATAAAGGTATTACTAAAATAAAATCCTAAAGTATACTCACTCCTATTGCATTAAGAGAAGTCACTCAAAAATGTCTAAGTTTACGTGTAAATCATAGTATCATCTATCAAGCTTAAATAAGTCTTGTCTTGCCAGACTACTAAAACGGATTATTGAAGATGTCTGCATCATTTTATGCGTCAGTTAACGCGAAAGCTTTTCGTCTGAATTAATGATACAAAATTCTAGTTGCAAATAACAAATCGATTTAAATAAAAAGGTGAATTATTAACACGTGACGAATTCTCGTACTCAATTCAGTGAAAGCGTTGTTGCGTGAACCGCGATAAAAGTAAACAAACGAAACCCTCAAATAAAGTTTGGATGTGAGGTCTGCTGAATACTGAAAGGGCATGTCCTATCAATTATATTGAGGGACTATCCTGAGGCACAGAATAAAGTAATAGTACTATATCATACAGACCGGATACTCTCCGCCCCCCTTGCAATCCACTCCGCACCCCCGCGCGCAGCCGCCCGCGAGATTCTCGTGGTGCGTCTCTGTACATAAACTTACTAATCTGGGGTGCGTCTGGGAGTCTTTTGTACTGAATATGCGGGCCTACGCGACCTTCCAATTTCAAATTTCAAATTCGCGCTCGATCTATGTAGTGTCCAGGGTGTGTCTGAGGAAGCAGGTTTGCGTCTGAGGTTTTCGCGAATTGGGTAAATCACTGTATTATCTTGTATGCCAATGTGGTGTCGGTTAAGAAGAGTATTAATTCCTCGTGTCCATATTACTGTCCTGACCATTAAACCAAACGGTGGCCAAACTTTTAATTTTGGTTATACATTGTGTTACGAACGTGCCGTCGTGCTGCCAGCTGTCATGCGAAAGAACTGTATCAAAATTTCGACAAGCCAACTAAGAGCCGCGTGGTCCAGGGGATAGAGCGTTGGACTAACAAGCCGATGGTCGCCGGTTCGAACTCCACCTACCCATGAATGTTTTATCATTTATAGTTTGATTAAAACATTCTAGAAAGAAAAGGAAAGGATAGCTGAAGAAAGAGAGAAAATTACTAGAGATATCATAAGGGCCTTCAGAGTTCAAAAACGATGTGTTCGAGCTAGATAATGCATATATAACAGACAGCTGCGTACCTATTTTTAAGAAATGTAATATTTTGCCATTATCCTGCTTATACATTAAAACTCTGTGCCTATTTGTAAGATCTCATCCTGAATGTTTTGACAAACACTGCAATCACCGATCTCAGTATAAATATATGTTGTATAAACCTCCTTGCAAGAAATATATATATGAACATAATGTGTATAACATGTGCATCTTCATTTATAACGCATTACCTAATCATTTGAAATGTTTAGAAAAAAAAAGTTTTAAATGTAAACTAAATGTATGGCTTTTAGATAATTGTTTTTACTCCATTAAAGAATTCTTAGGTTATAAAAATTGACATGATGTAATTTAGAATCTAGACTAGGTATGTAAGTTATTTGTAAAATTTGCACACCTGCAAGCAGGTTGAGATCAATGGACTCCTAAAATTGTTAAAACATCTACTTGACATGAACTCTAGCAAATAAAATATTTTGATTTGATTAGAAAAATCTAACAAAAACCTAAATTCAAAAATGAGTCTAGAATGTTCAGGAACGAGTAGCATGGGTATATAAGCCGGGCCACCGAGCGGCTACGCCGTAGTTCAGTGGAAAGCGATCTAAAGCGAACAAGGAAAAGAGGAAACCTGGGATGACCAAAATGTTTTGTTTTTTTTTTTGTTTTTAGGGTTTTGATCCAAAATGGTGCGATTTCGTCTGTCTGTCACACCTGTTTATCTCTGCAACTTATCACGCTATCGTCTTGAAATTTGGAATAAAAATATTTTTTTTGTAAATATTTGAAGATTGTCCTCTTTTTATGGGATGTTTATATGGTTTGGACAAAGTCGATTCAAGAGTTACGCCGATAATTTTGTAGCCAACAACCTCGATCTCAAGCCAATCGCGGCCAACAAAGGGCCATAGATTGGAAGTTAATATTATTTGTTCGGCCAGTTTCTTCTTGTGACTCCCAAGACGATTGGATAAGCTTTAGGAGTTTAGCTTTATTTATTTGAACAATTGTATAACAGGTTAACTTAATCAGCAGTGTGTTTCAGGATGGCGGGTGTACAGTCAACGACAGGTCAAGCTCGACACTCGCAGCGCGACTCTAGCTCGTATACGCGTATTGAACTAAAAACGGTACAAAGTCCAAAGTGTCAAGTTTGATGCGCTCTTGACTGTACCACTGCAAATTGCAGTTTAGTAAGTAGATGATTCCGTGCTTCGGAATGCACGTTAAGCGTTGGACCCGACCACTATGTATGGATGTAGCATTTAACGAGCCATGTCAGAGGCCTTTGGCGGTTCAACAACTCTGACACCAGGGTTTGTGAGGTCGGTCATCGACCTTGCAACCCACACGATGCGATGATGGAACCCTTTCGGTCTATTAGGTCCACTTCCACGAATGTCCATTTCCGCGAACGTCAATTTCCGAGATCGTCCATTTCCGCGAAAGTCCATTTGACAGGTTGTCAACATTTCCGCTATATAGCATATAGTAAAATTTGTTTGTTAGTACTTATCCAATTTGTAAAAAAATTGACAGGTTAATCAGACCGTGAAACTGAGCAACTTTTCCCAAGGAATATAGGTCGAAATACGAAAAAAAATCTAACTTCCTATAGAAACTGCACCGGCTGATTGCGCATTTTGTATGGAACGTAAACTTTTTTTCCCACAATTTGATCTATGTTCCACAAGGAAAGTTGTTCAGTTTCATGGTCTAATTATCTAATCTGTAGTCTAATTATCTAATCTGCGGTCTAAGTTACGGACTAAAATATTTTTATCTTTTTTTGCACCCGATATAGTTAACATTCTGTAGAGTTGTCTACGCTCGTAGCAAAGTGCTACGACGAATACTATAACGTAGCCTCTCTACGTGTGTTGAATGAAGAAATTAATATTAAAAAGCTCAACAATGTGGCTCAAATAATTCAAAATCCGAATACCACACAGTATTGTAAATGATGAATAGTTTTGTTTGGTAATTCCAAAGATTTCGAACCTCCTTGCTTCGCTCGGAATAGATACCTTGCTAATTTATTTTACTAGGGGATGACATCTGCCAACATGTCCCAAATTTTAATGTCACCATCATCGATGATCCCTATTCAAAATAACCCGCCAAATTCATAGAACGGCGCCTTCACTACCTTGTTGCGAATTATTTCTTTGATCCTCCTTGTGGGTTATTTACACCAAAATCATGTTCCATGAATTTCAAAAAGATGTTTACACATCTTTACTTTTTATTATATTTTAGTGGAAGTGCCTCTATATTTTGATGCAGTCATCTTTGTGTCTTTAACGCTTGATCGGCCGAACCCCGCTTACTAAAATATACACCAAATATGTTGTGACGAGCTAATAAAAGTTTCAGGAAATGAAAAAAAAATCGGCCTCTCCATACAAAATTGCAAACTTGATTGGGCAATTTGTATGGAGGGGCTGAATTTTTTTTCATTTCCTGATTTTTTTATTCGCTGAAAGTTGTTCAGTTACGCTGAAGACTGATCATGCCCTTTCAGTATTCGGAAGGCTGTCCCTTACACCTTGTATACAATGTCAAGAAATTAGTTAGCTCTATTTTAGCATGTTCCTGAAACTAAAACAAACTAACAAAATAACTTAACTAAACTAAACTAAGCTAAGCTAAGCTAAGCTAAGCTAAGCTAAGCTAAGCTAAGCTAAGCTAAGCTAAGCTAAGCTAAGCTAAGCTAAGCTAAGCTAAGCTAAGCTAGGCTAAGCTAGGCTAAGCTAAGCTAAGCTAGGCTAGGCTAGGCTAGGCTAGGCTAGGCTAGGCTAGGCTAGGCTAGGCTAGGCTAGGCTAGGCTAGGCTAGGCTAGGCTAGGCTAGGCTAGGCTAGGCTAGGCTAGGCTAGGCTAGGCTAGACTAGGCTAGGCTAGGCTAGGCTAGGCTAGGCTAGGCTAGGCTAGGCTAGGCTAGGCTAGGCTAGACTAGACTAGACTAGACTAGACTAGACTAGACTAGACTAGACTAGACTAGACTAGACTAGACTAGACTAGACTAGACTAGACTAGACTAGACTAGACTAGACTAGACTAGACTAGACTAGACTAGACTAGACTAGACTAGACTAGACTAGACTAGACTAGACTAGACTAGACTAGACTAGACTAGACTAAACTAAACTAAACTAAACTAAACTAAAATAAACAAATTAACTGAAACATTTTTCCCAAGAAACGTAGGTCGAAATGAAAAAGAATAACTCCACCTACAGAAAATATACCACCCTATAGGAAGCTAATTGACAAGCCCGTTGGTGTGGTTGGTAGTGAGCCTGCCTCTCACGCCGTGGGCCGCGGGTTCAATCCCCGCCCAGGGCAAACATTTGTGTGATGAACACAAACGATTGTTCTGTGTCTGGGTGTTATTTATCTATTTATGTATGTATATCAGTCTCTGGTACCCATAGTACAGGCTTTGCCTAGTTTGGGATCAGATGACCTTGTGTGAAATGTCCCCAATATTTATTATTATTATTTAGTTTCATAGCCTTAGTAAAATGCTAAAATAGTTTTTAATTTTCTGTAGTCTGTATAACACACTATAGGTTGTACCCTAATAACAGCGGACGCCAACATACAGCCTTGTCTGCGCCTAGGGAATAAATTGTTAATGAGGCAATCAATTAGGCCATTTCATGCCATTTCGGCAATGCGGGCCTCGTGGGGTACTTACCCACCGATAGAAGGATGAAAATATACATTAGATAGTTTGATAGATCCGTTAGAATGATGGTGCAAAGAGACTTAACATTTCTATTGCTTTTTGTATGAATAAAACTAAAATTTATTGTTTTTTACCCCTAAATCTCCGGTGTGACCTTGAATTAAGTCTTTCTTAAAAAAATACGTTTCAAAATTATTTTTATCTACAATATATTTTATACTTAATTAAAACTATTTTAAAATAAGAAATTGATGAGAATTCCTCCTAGAATACGTCATACTTCTTGAGTTGACTTAATAAGCTTGTAGTAACGGTTTTAAAATATCTTGACTTCGATGTGAGGTCAAAGTTAATAACGGGTTCATTCTGTAAAATAGTAGAACCGCCAATCATATTCATTTTAAAATACCAATAGTCCAAAAAAAGTAAAAATCAATACGTAGTTTATTATTGGTCATTCAACAACGTCTGCACTCTGCCCTATACTGATATCTTTGTAGTACGGAGTGCGGTCATTGGCAGTAATTAATCTTATACACGGTGTAAGGGACGGTGTACCGAAAACTGAAGGGGCGTGCTCAGTCAACGATACTGAACAACTTTCCCAAACAAACATATGTTGGGAAATGAAAAAAAAAATTGACCCCTCCATACAAACTGTTCGACGAGAGTGGGCAATTTGTATGGTCAGTTTCAATGACTGAGCACGCCCTTTTAGTTTTCTGTACACAGTCCCTTACACCCCTTATATACGGCATATATACAGGCTGATATTTAAGATAGGTACGCAGTGGGTACGCACACTAATAAAACCCCAAGCTCCAGTGTTAATATGAATTGGATTCGCATAGGCGTTCTAAACGGTGGTTATTTTGCCCTTAAAATAATAATTAAAATTTCTTATAAAAGGGATTGAGTTAGGAATACACTACTTACATGAATAGTTCAAGGATGATATAAATTTATGATGTATTCATGTCCCAATTCTATCAAAATAAATATTGATTTTTGAATTTTAATACAACATCTACCCGAATTAATTTCATAAGAAGTGGAGCTTGGGGTTTTGTTAGGTTGCTTACCTTATCTGGTGTTCGTATTGTTATTATTTGCAACTTTCAGAAAGGTATGGTGTAAAATCAAAAAACATTAATAAATTGACCAAATGCGTTACGTACTTGAGCACTAAATATCGATCAACTTAATTTACTTACATCTTGCTTTGAAAAATGGTCTTCACGGACCAAGTGATCTATGTGACAAATATAATAATGAAATTGATTAATGATTAATTGTAAGTTAATAATAATTTAATTTTGAAAATTTCAATTTAATTTTAATAATTTAATCTATGATAATAATTTAATTTTAATTTAATAATGTTTTAAATGCCATGTGTGCCTCATAGAGGTGGATTGTAAACTAGTTTTAAGTATACAATCTGTAAATGGTAAATAAATGAAATGAAATGAAATGATCCGTAAAAGTACTTTTTGTTTTTCTTTTGCATGCGGAACCCTATAAGTTTGATTCGTTCCATTTAGGTAGGTTCACGTAGCTTAGCACAATTAATCTGTTTGGTTTGTTAATAGTCACTTTGATTTGATTTTATTTAGCATTGTGTATGAGGTAGATAACAAAAACCTACATCGAGCAATTTTTAAACTTTTTATGTTGTTTTCTGTCGTCTATAATGTCCCTTTTTATACATCAAATTTAAATATTAATTTTTGGGTTTAGAACGAAGAAATTAAAAACATAATTCCTTCTAAATTATTGATTTGGCATCTTTACAAAGAAGTTGTTTCTTTATGGCAATTAAAATATTTAATAACTTACCTAGTGATATAAGGATGCTGCTTCTTGTCAAATTAGTTTTTTTTTATAGAAGAGGGAGGCAGACGAGCAGACGGGTCACCTGATGGTAAGTGATCACCGACGCCCACAGACACCTGCAACACCAGGGGGGTCACAAGTGCGCTGCCGGCCTTTGAGATATTTATAGTGAGTTGGATAATTTGGAAATGGCCAATAACATGAACCTATGCCTGAACCACCCCATATAAAGGTCTACATTTATTATATTACCAGACTGAGTCACAGCCTCTAACAACAAAAACCAAATGTTTTCATTTCCTTTGTGTAAAGGGGAGCGAGAGTTTGTTTTCCCGACGGTGCAGAAGAATGGCCCAAATATAAACGTTTACGAACAAATACTTCCTTTGGGGACCAAAAAACACTAAGCCGAGAGAGTCAGGACCTTTTTGTTCATAAATACCTTCTATAGAGTTTTCTTTAAGGCAAAGAACACATAATATTAAGCGAAACTATCCGACCCCGAAACGGTAGTAGTTGACTGTATTCTGAATTCTGTTCTGAATTTGCATTGTATTCTGCATGTTATGATGACACTTAAGACGTTTAAATCTACCAAAGATTTTGGACGACCATAGTACTTATCTAGTCCCTGGGACCACCTTGCTTCGCTCGAAAAAGAAACCGTACTAATTTTATTTACTATGGGATGACATGTGCGAGAAGGTCACATCTCCTTATCTCATTTGCTATGCAATGTCATATAAAATTATTGATGATTATGAAATATTTAAAATAACCCTACAAAATTAATAAAACGACGCCTAAAAAAATAATAGGATGATGTAATTTGTTGCACCTTTACATCATACATCCCTAACTTGTGACGAATTATTTCTTTAATGCCACTTCTACAAGTGTTAATGGAATAAGCGAAACCCTCATACACCCCAACAGATTTTATTAAAATAAATCTGTTCCAGTAAAAAAAATCTTGAAAAAAGTTTTGTTACTTTAATGTTTTATCACTGTTCTAGTTTCATCGTTGTTCTAGTCCGCGCACTCCGCGCACGCCACGTTCACTTCCATGTATGTTCACTTCCCTCCCCTCCTCACCGCCCATTAACCGCGCGGCGCCCAGCCGCCAGCGCGCGTATCCACAGAAATATTTAGAATAGAAGCGGCAAAAATTTAAGTAATAAAAAAAATTACCACTATCAAAAACCCGTGAAATTGATTCTACTCTCGATTCTGAACAAACTATTTTCTCAGTTTTCTTATTCCGTTAACACGTTGTATATAACCCTTATTATTCTGAAGAATCTACATTATTGTGTTTCTTTAACTCACTCTCTCCTGGTGCTTTGACAAAGGGTATGGGAACAGATTTAGGTAGCAATACAGAAGAAAGTAATAACTGATCGTAGTAGCGGAATCGACCCGCTATTTAGGGAGTGTCATGGGTATACAGTTCCACCGACTTTTCTGTTCAGACGGACAAATGGAGAAATAACGTAGCCACTACTACAACTGACCATTGACAAACACCGGATACTACGTACAACACAAATAACGAGTGCGAATTTAAAATTTGAAATGGAAGGTCGCGTAGGCCCGCATATTCAGTACAAAAGACGCTCACACGCACAACGAGAATCTCGCGTTCGGGTGCGCGTGTTGGTTCGGAGTGGATTGCTAGAGGGTCGAAGAGTGTCCGTTCTTAATGATAGTCATTATAACATCTTATGAAACGTCCACAACAGGACAGGGAGCTCCCTCCAGGATTCTACCTTTTGCTGGGAAAATGTGGAGGGGAAGTACCATAGTCACCTCGCTTATTACCGTTACGGCTGGCACCATGGACCGCGGTTGTAGGTGACCGCAGTAAGTAAGGTGTAAGATACAAAGGAGGATGCTGCTGCCCATCCTCCAGTTAACCCTTAGTCGCCTCTTACGACACCCATGGGTATGTATGGGTTGGTACTATTCTTTGCCGGCACCACACGGGATGATAGTACTATTACTTTATTCTGTGTCATTGACGTAAGAATGCGCGCACGCCCTTCGCGTGGGTTTCCACAATCTTTGCAACTGACACAATTGACACAATTCGATGGATGACAGCGACTCCGCCGCCTTAACAGATAAGTTGGTGGCAATCTTAAGTGGCACAGCAGACGACAGACTTTTGTTCTGACAGTCCGCCAGTGTGGCCGGTACTGCAATTATTTTCGTATTACTATAGTCATTGACATGAAAAAAACGCTCCGTTTCTATGCGCGTATTTTCCAAAATCTTTAGTTTGGAAAGAAAAACAGCTTGAATTCAAAGAATTAATCACTCGAAAAGGTTGTTCGAAAGTTTAAAACATAGAGCAACTTTTAAACTTGTTATATTTGAATTTTATTCTGATAAAAACTATAATTTTCGCAATACCGGCCACACTGGCGACAATGTCCGTGACTGCCCGCGTATGTCCGCCCCTTCATCTGCTGAGCGCCTTAGATTATGAATAACGGCAGCTTTACGTGGCAATGTAGGAGGCCCCCCCTTATTATAGTACTCTTTGAGCAGGGGAGCTCTTTCTTATGTCATCATTGCCCTAAGATTTTTTGTTTGACGAGGGCATTGGTTTATACAATGACTGCCATCTTACAGGAACCCAAAGGGTAAACTGACTTTCAGAATTTTCTAGCCATCAAATAGGCTTTTATCAGTGACAAGTCTGTTTCTAAAAGCCCAAATTAGGATGGGTTCACCTTATAAATCATATAAATTAGAATGGAGTTAGCCTGCACAAAGTCTTATCGAAAACATTGTGGCTGGACTTATAATCTCAGCAGCGCACAAAAATGGAGAACTTAAGAAACTTTTACAACAAAACTTTTTACAGAATAAAACTCCAGATTTAAGACAACTACTCAAAAGTTATAAAGTGCCTGACAACGTGTGGTTTTAGGAAATTTTACGGTAAAAGTTGTGGCCATTTTAGGAGCGAAATAATTTTATATTCCACTTTCAAAAGTTTTCGAATTTCTTCTTTCAAGATTTTAGGTTATTTTGTAAATTTCGTTCTAAGTTTTTTTTTATTACATGTTTTATAATTATTTATGCAAAAATACGTATTATATTGTAGTTCACAAAAAAGCTGTTATTCATCTTAGCCAAGCCAAACTACTGTCCTGGGATATTCTGACCATGAAACCGCACTACTCTTCCCGTGAGAAAAAAAAATATTGATAGCTGAATCCTTTTATGAGATCATGAGAAGTCAAACATAGTTATTATGCATTCACTCATTAACCAAGCGTCTTTTTTTACTGTCAATAGGCTTACTCTTGACCTCGATCTAGTCTTGACGGCAGATATGAGGTCAACGATTGAACGAGCTTGCCCAGAAGAATCCTATTCACTCGCGACTTGAATAGATTCGGGTTATATGAGCTTGGGAACACGGACGCAGGCAGAGAATTGTCTGAATCATCAACCACACACAGCCAAAGTCACAGGGCATCGGATATCGATTTTAAACACGTCTATGGGACGGACAGCCAAGTGACACAACTTCTCGTGACCCTTGCTCGAGTAAGCAGTAAACTGTAATTGGAAGAGCTGTGGTGAATCAATACCGTCGAGCGACTATCGACCGACTGGTATTACTGGACATAGTGGTTACAAGGTTGCAAGTTAGAGGCTGAAGCGGGCTCGAGAACTAGATAAGTCACATCCTCACAAACACAAGTGTCAGAGAAGTTTAGCCGTCAAATTGATAACAACTTCCGTAGGTAGTGGCCGGTACCAATGGCTTAACGTGCCGTCCAAAACACGGAATCATTTTTTTTTTCAAATTTGTCCTGAAATGTTATAACCAAAATAGAGAAGTGTCACAAGATCAATTGCCCAGTTAGTTGATCAACTATCGAAAAATTATAAGCTTCCATTACCAAAATCGCCTCTGGTACTCGCCGGCTGCTGCCGCAGCAGGCTCGCTTCGATCGCTCGGCTTATGCGTTTGGTGGAAAGAGAACCTAACACACCTAACGGATCTGTGGATCTACGAATTTCTTACGAGTTTATGATTTTTCGAAAGTTGATCAACTTCCAATTCTTATCATTTTCCGGTTTATACTGCAGGTATATTGTCAGAACCGTTAAATTATAATTTACCTAGTTAAATTATAATTTGACCCGTAAATTGTAAATGGAAAATTATAAAGCAACCTAACCTTACCAAACCTAACCTACCTAACTTAAACCCACCAAATAAACCGAACCGAGCCTAACATCCCGTAAAAATACAAAATTATGCCCCGTGAAATATTTTTTTATTTACGTCTAGGTAAATTGTGAGAAGTGGAGCCTTCTTCTTCTTTAATTTAAGAGCTAGGATCTTGTCGGTGCATCATCCTTGTCAGTTTAACTGTGCAACTCCCTCCATCTTTTTCTGTCCAAAGCCACCTCTTTTACCTCCTTATACGATCTGACGCCTATCTTCTTCTTAATTTGTGACACGTAACTTAACCTTGGCCTCCCTCTACCACGCTTTCCTTCTATCTTTCCTTCCATGATGTTGTTAATAAATCTGTCATGTCGTATTAGGTGGCCTATCATCTTTCCTCTGCGATTTTCTATAATATCCATTATACTTCTCTTCTCATTTATTCTTTGTAAAACCGCTTCGTTTGTCACCATCTCAGTCCAACTTATGAGAGACCATACGCCTTCAGCACCACATTTCAAAAGCTTCTAAATAACATCTTTCTTTATGAGTTAAAGTCCAGTGGAGCATATTGAAAATTTACAATTTAACTGCGACATCTTTACAAATTATAGGTCTTTTACTTGCACCAAAGAAAAGTAAAGAGCTGGTCTGTCACAAACACTGGTGCTTTGCCGTTGTAACATAGCATGAACAAAGGCTAAACCCGGCGTAAATTAATTGATTTTATAAATACGAATACAATACTGAGCGATTTATATCTGCCATAGAATACGAATAATTGGCCTCCCACACAATAGCCGCTATTAGCTGATGTAAATGTAACTTTATGGAACAATTATATTTTTTTTGTCCTAGACATACGGAATTTACCAGTTTGATTGCATTCAGCCTAAAAAAGAGGCATAAAAAATCTCTTTTGTAAAAGCTTAAATATCAGAGTCATCATACCCGAAAGATGTCCACTGCTGGACTTAGGCCTTTTCTAAAGATCTGGCCGATCCTGCTTTCCAGCGTCTTCCTGCGACCTTGTCCAAATCGTCGGTCCACCTACCTGTACAACGTGATACGGAATAGTGTGCAAAAACTGAAGAATGTATCATACTAGCTGTGCCCGCGGCTTCGCCCGCGTTATATTCAGACAATGTGCAGTCTCTCCCTCCCCCCCTCCCCCTCATTCATCCTCTCCCACTCCCTCTCTGTCTACCTCCATCCCACTCCCTCTCCTTCTCCCTCTCCCTCTCCCTATCCCTGCCCCTACCCCTACATCTATCCCTATCCTTAACCCCGTCTTAACCGCTATCCCTATCCTTATATAACCCATATTGATTTTTAGACATTTTAACCCTATCGCACGCCAACCCCATCCCCAGGGGATGATGGTATTTCACGTCCAACACATTGTATTTCAAAATAGTTTTAGTTTTTGTAATCAGCGACCCGATAAAGCATACCAACGATACCCATATTGGTTTTTGGACCTTTTCACCCCATTTCCCTCTTTAAGGGGTTGAATTTGGGGTGGAATTTCAATAACAATGATGTATGTTTTATTGTAAAGTTAAGTTATAATATAACTCTGTAATTTTAATTATGTTACCCTGTTTAGTCCCGATGTTCCTCAATTGGTCGTGATAACCACGACACAGGCCTAGCCTAATGTGGTTATCAGAGAAAAATTGTTTCATTTGTTAGCTGGACTTTTTAAATAAATTATTTTAGTATTATATTTGTATTTTGTATGTTCCACAGAATTACAATCCTAATGCCTAAATAATAAATGAAGGAGTTTCAACTTCATCCCCCTTTTCACCCCTTAGGGTGTAGAATTTCCAAAAACCCTGAGACATGTAAAACTTATTTTTTTGTCGTCAGTCTAAATACAAATGTTGAGGATCCTAACTTCAAAACTGACGGAGTTCCATACAAACTTTCATCCCTAATTTCACCCCATAGGGGATGAATTTAGAAAAATTCTAAAACACGTCCTTTTTTATTTTTTACCAAAAGCTCAAAAACAAATTTCTATAATTCTACCTTTAAAAACAAAAGACTTATAGACCAACATACGGAAAAAAAGTCATTCCCTTTTTCACCCCCTTGAAGGGTGATTTTTAAGAAATGCTTAAACACGTGTTTCTTATTTGTGTGAATCTAGCTCAAGAAACAAAGGACTTTCATACAAACTTTCATCCCTTATTTCACCCCCTTGGGAGATGAATTTTCCAAAATCCTTTCTTAGTGGGTGTTTTTGACGTGCATAGAACCTGTGTACAAAATTTCAGATCTGTATCTATAGCGGTTACGGCTCGGCGTTGATGAATCAGTCAGTCAGTCAGGACATGCTCTTTTATATATTTAGATTAGTTCATGAAACTAAACAACTTTCCCCAAGAAACGTAGGTCGAAATACGAATATAAATTTTTGACCTTTTATAGCATTTAACGCATTTTGTATGGGAGACCAAATTCAGTTTGTCGCTTTTCGACTTATGTGCCTTGATAAAGTTGTTCAGTTTCATGGGCAGATTAGTATTATTATACTTTTCCGTTACATTTTGTTTACTCCATAGGCTCACTCTTTACAAGGTATATCAACCCAGGATGTGATTCTGCCCATGAAACTGAACAACTTTCAATTAATTAACTTAAGGGGCTGATAAGAGCTAAATACGCTTCACTTGAGCAGGTTTTTAAAGAAAAGTGATGTGAAAAAAAATTATGTGATAAGTAATTAAGCATCTTTCCAAGAATATGGCCGACTCCGAAACACGATTAAATATATTTAGTACGCCTTAAAAAAAATCCAAAGTTACCTCTGCTTTTTGCTTTTAAACCGTTTTTCTTAAGTACCCATTAATCTATGATGCCAAAACTTTTACACATTATTCAGTACATTATGCATAATAATATAGCTGTTTGATAATTAATATTATGGGTACAGGTTTTGAGAAAAATTGTTAGAAAGGGAGGTAATTCAGCTCTTATAAGCCCCTTAACCAAGCCTCCCAGCAATCTATGCCGAATTAGTCTTTGAATTCAACTATATGTGATCTTGGCTTTAGTTCTTCTTCGGATTTCCAAACAGCAGGTTGTGATGTTGTTTTTCTTTCATTGTTTCAGATGCAGTAACGATAACCACTGACTCTTCGGAAGCGACGGAGCAAGGTCCCACGCGACAGTCTCCTGTGCCTTCCAGAGTCTCCGCCGGTGAGAGTAGTGAAGCTTTACTTGTATTATGCATTATTAATACTTTTACAACTTAAGTCTTCAAGTTATGAAAAATAATAATAAAAATATATCCGAAGTTTGCCAAACAAAAATCTGAATTAATTACAGACGATAGAGGTTTATGTAAATATTACAGCAAAAATAATAACATCACTCTAAATATCACAGTTTTTTTAGAAATCGGCAAAACCCGTACAGTTGACTTTATCGCTTCTAAAAATACTGCAGGTACATCGGAATACCTAGGTAGGCCTCGCACTTGACAGTTTTTTCTTCTTCAATAATTCTCGTGTTTATTTGTGCAGAATGGAGCGGTATGACGGGTGGGCCTCCCACTGAAATCGAGCTGAGGTTGCATCCGCCCGTAGCCACAGTACGAGGAAACTCCTCATATACTGACATTGGTGAGTAATTACACTACAGAACAAAAAAAATTACCTCCCATAGAAATTGAATCAGCTTTTTCAGCAATCATACATTTTGTAAGGGAGGTCAAAAATTTATTTTCGTTACTTAGGGGAAGTTGTTCAGTTTCATAAGCAGAATCACATCCTTCAGGGTTGATATACCCTTTCTGTTACAACCTATACAGGGTGTAAGGGACGGTGTATCGAAAACTAAAAGGGCGTGCTCAGTTAACGAAACTGAACAACTTTCCCAAAGAAACATATGTTGGGAAATGAAAAAAAATGTTGACCTCTCCATACAAACTGTTCGACCAGAGTGGGCAATTTTTATGGTGGGAGCCACTTATTTTGACTTAGGTGTAGATTTTGTAAAGTTAGGGCTTGTAGAGTTAAGGCGTGTAGAGTTAGAAGCTTGGCTCTACATGAGATCTGATAAATTTTGAAAATGCAAGCTATATGGTCTCGTCTTGGCAACATTTTACATGAAAATGTTTTTGGTGGGATTTATGATTTAGTGTAACGACACACTTGCGGATCTTGCCGACGCGGAGAATTCCGCTCAGTACGCTTGCAATGGTTATATAGCGGAATTTCCGCTGGTTAGATAGTGCAACCCACCCTTAGTCTTATTTCGTTAAAAGACATAAACTTTGTTCATCGCAATCGGTTCAATTAAACAGCGGATATGCGAGCATTTCAGAGCATATGTTTGAGCATGTGTCTTCTTATCCGTTATTAGTAAAAGCACAAACTCCTCGCGAAAGAAGTCGTGACGACGACAACATAGGTTTCAAGGAAATTACTAAATTATACCCATCTCGTTATTCATCATCATGTTCAACAACACAACTGATTTCGTTATTCCTCTCTTTCTAACAGATGGCAGTGGCGTAGTGGTGCGAGCAGAAGAAGCTCTCATCGTATCATTCGTCCTCCTCTTGTGGGTAGCAGCCATAGCTCTCTTCTTCAACCGCTGGGGCAAGATCAGGTGCGTCTACAAGCTGTACGTAGCTCCCCTTTTACTTCCACTGCACTACGTAGTGATAGCTTCCACGAATATAGATGCAGTGTAAATAAGGAGTAATTTTCTGAAATTAGGGAAACTACGTGAGAATAGGCTTATTGTATCTTCGATGGTCAGGAAATGTAGGGAAATATAGACTGTGTTGCGCTGTTGGAGAAGTGGGCAGCAGAAAATAAAAGTAATTCCACAGCTTTTATGTAACTTTTTTATATAAGTATTAAGTCTGTGATGTTACTGATGTACCACCGATCCGTACCGTATATGGTACGAATTTTGTATATCAGATACTCCCGTCATTGTTTGAAATAATTTGTACGAAAAACCGAAATAGAGCAGGTAAAATAGCTTAAAGAGTGGAATCAATTTCCATATTTGCCAATTTTTATGGAATCGTTAAAAAATATAGAGAGGATGAATGAACGAAGATTGACGAAACAGATCTACCAGGCGAGATTGAATGGAAACGTTGAAAGAGAAAGGCCTCGGCAAACATATGGACCAAATGCAGGACGTCCTAATAAAGGCCAGGTAAAAGTACAATAAACCGAAGAGCATTTATGTAAGGATGAAGTATGTTAAGATCGTAGTAGTGTTGATGAGGATTCCGCTTCCGCTTCCTCATTATGCGAAAGTTCCGCATTTTTTAGACTTCCTCAACCGCTACCGATTCCCTATAAAAGCAAGTTAAAAATTCCTCTTCCGCTTTCGCTTCCTCTTAGAAACAAGAGGAACTTATGAGGAAGTCTCAGTAGCGCTGTGATTGGCCATACGACAGTGAGCGAGCCGCCACGCCCGCCACCTTTCCTCACAAATTTGATTATTAAATAAAAATTAAAAAATATTGCCTTATTTGAATCTTTAAAATTATTTTTATTTCGAACTAAAATTTATTATCAATCTATAGGGTCCTTCAAAAAAGTGTATAATAGAAAAAAGAAGAAGAAAGAAGAAGAAGTGTAAAGAGAGGATAGTGCAGATATAGAAACTGAACAAACTTTACAAAGAAACATTGGTTGAAATGGAATCGGAGAAAATTTTTTGGCTTTTGGAGAGAATTTGTGTGAAACTATCAATAATTTTCTTTAAAGAAGTTGTTCATTTTCTTTATTTCATTATCCTCTTAAAATATTATACACTATTTTTGTAAGACCCTATGTATTACTTTCACTCTTCTCAACCTTCCTTTTCCTCAACCGCTTCCTCTTCCTCATAAATATATCATGAAATATCCTCATCCTCATCCGCATCCTCTAAAATTCTGCTCTATGCTTCCTCTTCCACTTCCTCTTCCTCATAACCACTCTCTAGATCGTAGCAGGTGGAGGATTGTGAACTCTGTCTACCCTGACGGGAAAGAGGCGAGATGTTATATAATGTATGTAGGTATGTGTGTAGGAAAGTCTTCTAGATATTAGGTTTAAACTTTGAAGGGCCATAATTTTGGAATAAACAAAGTTCCAAGTACAAGTTTTGCTACACGTGTTGTCTTAGTGCATTATGTATAACTGTGATTATAGTAGAAACCATTTTATTATTCTTTTTTATTTGTGCCTTGGGGAAAATTTACAAAATCGTGCAAAATACCTTAGTGCATTTAAAAGCGGCGAAGGTTTGAAATAAAAAGTTATTTTATGCGGTTAACAGAAGTACAGAATACGTTACTATAGTCAAAATAATGAAGTTTGATTACAGTGATTTGAAGATGGCAGACGTGAATTTGTTTCAATTTTGATTTTATTTGTTGATTTGAGAGTTTAAAGTATAATTTTGATGGGGTATTATCAAATAAACCTCTTACAAAGTGAACATTTAATAGAAAATGGAAATATATTCTTCTACTAATATCGTTATCGTTATATCGTTACGTTGTTTATAGGCGCGATCGGGAAAGTTCCGGTTTTGTTAGTAACAAAGAGGGTGGCGGAGTATTGATAGCAGTTTCCACTAGATTTACTTCATCCCGATTAAAAGACAAGGAAAGTCTTTGCGAAGACCTTTGGGTGAAGGTTGACATATCAAAAAATGAGAGCACGTTCTTCTGTGTTCTTTACCAACCACCGCCCGTGAAAAAATCAACCCTTAACTATTTTATTGATCATTTCAATTGTGTTTCCGAGGGTATGAGTAATTTGTGTACTGTGGGAGATTTCAACCTGGGTTCAATTGTCTGGCCTGATCCTGGATCAGGAGCTTTACCTTGTAGTAATGGGTCTTCATTGGGACAGCTCTTGATTGATTTTATTGCTTTAAACAACATGACTCAATACAATCTAATCCGTAATAGTAGGGACAAAATTTTAGATTTAGTTTTATGTAATTTAAACAATATAAGTGTTACAGCCTCTCCGCATCCACTTGTGAAAATTGATCCTCAACATGTGCCGCTTATTATTTCTATACCGTTTAAGAGAGACAAGTTGCTCAAGGTCAATGAGAGTGAAGTAAAGTTTAACTACTTTAAAGCAGATTACGATATCATAATTTCAGAATTAGAGAAAGTGGATTGGCTGGCTTATTTATCCGACTGTATAAGTGTAAATGAAATGGTAGATAGGTTTTATGATGTGCTTTATGACATTATAGGTAAATTTGTCCCTAAAACAAAATTTCGTTCAAAGAAGCATCCTCACTGGTACTCTAAGGATTTGATTAAATTAAATAAAGAGAAACTAAAGATTCTTCACAGGTTCAGAATATACCAGAATCCATTGGACGGAATTTCATTATCTATCTTAAATAAAAGATGTAAGGCGTTAACTACATTATGCTACAATACATATGTATGTACTATCGAGGCCAATATTAGTAAAGACCCCAGGTACTTTTGGACTTATTTAAAGCAGAAGAATAATTCTTGTATTCCCTATCCAAATAAAATGAAATTTAATGATATAGCAGCTGAAAAAGGAGAAGATATCAGTAACCTCTTTGCGTCTTACTTTTCTTCATCGTTTTCTAGTTCTTTTTTGTCTGGAAGCACTATGTCTGGCAGCAAACAGGATATCAATAACAGTATAGGCATATTTAAAATCTCACGCCAAACTATTTATAAGAAGTTAAAAAGACTTGTTTGTAACAAAGGAGCGGGGCCTGATGGTATTCCTCCTTACTTTATTTTCAGATGTTCACATGTTCTTTGCCTGCCATTATACATTATATATAACAGGTCTCTGAACACTGGAGTATTTCCTCAGGCTTGGAAAAATGCTAAAATTGTTCCGATACTAAAAACTGGTGATTTGGACGATATATCGAACTATAGACCTATATCCATTTTATCTGTGTTTGCAAAAGTGTTTGAATCGTTGGTGTATCCACACCTGGATAGAAGTTTTAAGCAGTTTTTAACAAATGACCAGCATGGTTTTGTAAAGTCTCGCTCTTAAAATACCAACCTGGTGACATATTCTCAATATCTAACTGACGCTGTTGATGCAGGACACCAAGTTGATGCTGTCTATACAGATTTTACTAAAGCCTTTGACAGGGTGTCTCATAACATTTTAGTTAGAAAGCTGGAGCATTATGGCGTAGGTGGCAACATGTTGAAGTGGTTTTCTTCTTATTTACATGATAGACAGCAGTTTGTAGTGCTTAAGGGGTTTAAGTCTTTCTCTTACATAGCCACTTCAGGGGTTCCGCAGGGTTCCCACTTGGGTCCGTTATTATTTAACATTTTCATAAATGATATTTGTAATTGTATAAAACACAGTAAAGTTTATCTTTTTGCGGACGACTTGAAACTGTGTAGAATAATTGACACTGCTGATGA
Source organism: Athrips mouffetella (assembly GCA_947532105.1). Taxonomy (NCBI): domain Eukaryota; kingdom Metazoa; phylum Arthropoda; class Insecta; order Lepidoptera; family Gelechiidae; genus Athrips; species Athrips mouffetella. The sequence goes on along the minus strand of OX383972.1, from coordinate 23,040,410 downwards.
CAGCCATTTACTCCAAAAGGATTTAGATAGCATTGTAAATTGGTGTTCTGATAATGGCATGGATTTAAACAGTAGTAAATGCAAACACATAAAATTTACACGTGCACACAATTTCCTTAGAACTTGTTACAATATATCTGGCAATACTTTAATAGAATGTGATAATATTCGTGACCTTGGAGTAATATTCGATACTAAATTAACTTTCATTCCCCAGATAGATAACATTGTCAATAAGGCTTCAAGAATGCTAGGATTTATTCTCCGAAACGGAAAACTGTTCAAGAAGCAATCTACCAAAATTTGTATCTTTAACGCGTACGTTAGAAGCATCTTGGAGTACTGTAGTCCAGTGTGGTCACCTCACTATTCTGTTCACCAATTGCGTATTGAGAGGATTCAAAAGAGATTTTTACGGCACCTATCCTATTGCTGTGGGGTAATAAAAAGACTGCCATCCTATTCTGACAGACTTGAGCATTTTGAAATTGATAGCTTGATTGTTCGTAGACAAGTTGCTGACATGATTTTTTTGTATAACATATTGAATAACCGTGTAGATTCTCCTGATTTACTATCTGCTATATATTTCCGTATTCCTCGTCGTATTCCACGACAACCGCTAGGATTACTATATCTTCCAAGTTCCAGAACCAACCTTAAATATAATTCCCCTTTGCCCAGAATGTCTAGAGATTACAACAAACTAGGTCAGACTATTGACATCTTTAATTGCACTATGCCCGTCTTCCGTACAGAAGTATTTAACCTTCTTAGAAGTTAGCGTAAATTATGTTTAGTTTAGTTAACAATTCCAATTTATTTGTTATATTGTAAGTTTATTTTTATATATTCATTTAATTAAGTGATGTTGTACTGCCAATTGCATGCTGTGGCACCTAAAGACAGTGCATTTACCTTTAATTTATATCTAAGTTTTTGTGGTTTGTACTAATGTAACTGTTACTGGTTGTCCTAAACAAATAAAATAAAATAAAATAAATATTTTTGGATGGTGAGAAGCGGCTTTCTTCGAGACTTCAATAATATCCCCTATCAACTTATCGGAGTCATCGTCGATCTTCGAGATGCGGATTCCTGTGTAAATCATTCTTTCACTGGACATTGGCGTGTCGCCATATTTTTGTAACAATTCCTTTACTTTGACATTGGCGAAATTCGTTTTGTAATGAGATGTGATGCCATTAAATAAATATACATACATACAACGACAGCAGTGTGAGAACAAGACGGCGCGATGCGAAAGATACTGGACTGCTAAAGACACGGATCGCTCTGTCCTGCTAATATCCTACTGTCGTTCTTATTCTTATCAACGAGAAATATTTAACGGCATATCAAAAATACTGATTGCACATCAAAATACCGACTGTGTATTAAAAATACCAAATTCCTACTTTTAAAGAGAAATACTTAAATGCCCTCAAAAATAATGATTGTGCTTCAAAAAACTTTAGGTTCGTTAGCTAAAGTAAACCTATCTAGGGTAGGGTATCTCGAGTAGGGATGGGTTAGGTTCGGTTAGGTTATCGTGCGACCACAACGCCAGAATCGAATTACGGGCCGTTTTGTAAAATGCCGCCGCCGTTATGTAAAACGAAGAATTAAAAAATTCTCGGCATTTTGTATAATGGCCGGCTGTTTGTAATACGGCGTGTTATACGATATGGCTGCGACATATTAATAGCGATGCGTCAAGAACTCAAACTGTTGCTGAAATAATAATATTTTGCGGTAACTATTTTTCTGTGCAATCAGTATTTTTGATTAGGATTAGGATTTTCTTTGATTTGCCGATTCAGAATTCTTGATATGCAGTTAAATACTACCCCTTATCAAGCTACATTATTTCGACTGTATAGGCTTATCTACCATTTCTTGGACATCCTGTATATAAAGGTCATATATCATGTTGTTGTAGAATGTTGGAGCCCTATCAGCCAAAGTTCCAGCAACAGCATCGACAGAGTTGCGCATTGACTGAGAATGCTATTTCTATAGCACCACTTGTAAGTTTTACTTTATCGTTATCCTTGTATCATCTGCATTTATAAGGTACTGGGAACCTAGACTAGTGGCTTTCTATAATAGTGAACGCTAGTAGAATGTAATGAAAATGTATGGGATTGACATCAGCTGTTACGCAACATTTCATTAGCTTATGTCAATATCATACATTTTAATTTTCATGGCATTTACGATTATACGTAGAAAGTCACTTGTCTCCTAGACAGGGAACTCTTTTTTGTTGACTTATACATACTCGTATAAGTTAAGTTTATTTGAACAAAGCTCATAAAACGTCCACTGCAAAACGTCAGCTCCATCCAGAACTCCAGCATAAACGCGTGGTACTTTGGAGGGGATTTACCATAGTCACCACGCTTATATTACAAGCGTTGCGGCTGGCGACCGCTGTTGTTGGTGATAGCAGTATGTAAGGTGCTACAGCCCATCCTCCAGTTCATAAGCCCTTAGTTGCCTCTAACGACACCACAGCAAAAATACGTGGTACCTATGCATTGGAGGGGATGTACCTAGTAGTCTCCACGCTTGTAGCGTTGCGGCTGGCACCATTGATCGCGGCGGTTGGTGACCGCAGTATAGTGGTACGGTCGCCTTTTACGACACCCAAGGGATATGCTGAAGTTTAACAATTTTTGCCGGTACCACACGGTGCACAGTCAAACTGTTCCACATGACACATTTTTCTACCATAATATCCCATGAAACATCCAATGTAGGACAAGGAGCTCCCTTCAGAACTTCAGCAAATACTCGGGGTATTTTGGAGGTGGACTTGCCATAGTCACCACGCTTGTATAAGCTTTGCGGCTAGCGACCAGTGTTGTTGGTAACCGCGATACACAGAAAGATGCTGCTACTCGCCCCCGATTGATAAGCCCTTAGTCGCCTTTTACGATACCCACGGATAGGGATGGATTGGTACTATTCTTTGCCGGCACCACACAAACCATACACATTTATCTACTAAACGTAAAATATATAAATAAATATATAAGATAGCCCAGCTTAACTTAATAGTTGTTCTTATAATTAATCTAATTAATTTTAGTTCATAAGATTTTGTCAAGACTGTTCCCGCAGTCAAACTGTATTAACAGTTTTGCGGGTGCTTGTTTAGTTTTTTAAGAAAAACTGTAACATTTTTTAACAAATATATTCTATCTATCTATCTATCTATATTGGGAGACATTACACAAACGTCATCTGATCCCAAACTAGGCAAAGTCTGTACTATGGGTATCAGAGCCTGATATACATACATAAATAGATAAATACCACCCAGACACAGAACAAACACTTGTGTTCATCACACAAATGTTTGCTCTGGGCGGGAATCGAACCCGCGGCTCTCTACCAATTACTCCAACGGGCTTGCCAAACAATTAAATTAATTAAATAAAAATTAAAAAAATTGTGAAATTTATTTGCATTCAACAGCATCGCGCGTCCTTGTCGCGGGGTTGCATGTCTTACGACTGCGGTTCCACTTTTCCCGCGTACCAACCCTGCGCGTACCTCTCACATAGGCCAAGACAGGTAAGTCTGCCATATAAGCTTCCAAATTATTTCCGTCTCTTCCTTTCTTCCAACTCCCATTATACACCGAACACATAACTTGTAGAGACGAAATGAAAATGCTAAAAAGATCAAGATCTAAAATGAGATTTCATGGTCACAATTTTTTTAAAGTACTACAAGTGAGATATCCATTTACTTCTTAGTTGGTCTGTCATGAACTTATTAATGTGTACGCGTTGCTTTAAAATAAGGTAGCCCTGAATATGCAAGCGATAAGAACTGAATCAATAAAAATCTAAACGGTCTGTCAAAGTCAAAATACTGAAGGGGCATTATCAGTCAACCACACTGAAACACTTTCAGTGAACAAAACTTTCAGGAAACGAAAAAAAAATCCGCGTCTCCATACTAAATTGTAAATTAAATCGGGCAGTTTGTAAGGAGAAGCCGATTTTTTTTTCGTTTCCTGAAAGTTTTGTTCATTGAAAGTTGTCCCTTACATCCTGTATATCCTAAACAATAACAATCATTATCATCATCATAACATCCCATGAAACGTCCACTACATAACAGGACAGGGAGCTCCCTCCAGGATTCTACCTTTTGCTGGGAAAATGTGGAGGGGACGCTAACAAGCGAGGTGACTATGGTACTTACCATAGTCACCTCGCTTGTTAGCGTTACGGCTGGCACCATGGACCGCGATTGTAGGTGACCGCAGTAAGTAAGATGTAAGAGACTAAGGAGGATGCTGCTGCCCATCCTCCAGTTAACCCTTAGTCGCCTCTTACGACACCCATGGGTATGTATGGATTGGTACTATTCTTTGCCGGCACCACACGGGATCATTATATTCATTCACATATAAAATTAAAGGTATATGAAATTTTGTCGTTTTTATGACGTTTCAACAAGACCACACTGTCGCAGATCATGCGGCCATCCATGACTCTCTTTCTGTCAAAATTCGTATAGCGTGCACGATAAGTTTGGCTCAGTCAGATGATTCATGCCACAATTTCCTAACCAGACTGGGGAAAATAAACAAAATAAACAGGCTACCTACACAAATTGATATTTGTATGACAAGGTCCCTACCGGGAATTGAACACAGTACCTCCAGATCAAGAACCAAACGATCAACTATTCGATCAGGAAGGCTGCAAAGAGTATAGAAAATAAGTACCAACTGCAAACTGAAAAGTTTGTAATTCCATACAAATATATGAAAATACATACTTGCCTATGCTAGATTTTTCTAAAAATGTTCAAATAAAAGATACAGTCAGGTAGATAACCAATTCAGAATCCAAATCATAAAACATTAAAATAAGCTCAATGAAACCGATTTTAAGTAAATCCCACCCCTTATACAAATTTCCACAGACAAATGGATACTGCCCCAAGATACCCTGTATTCCATGTCATGCAAAGTTTCATCAAGATCGTTTGAGCCGTTTTTGCACCCCTCACCACCAAAAGAGAGCCAACAAGAAACCACTCAATATCCTTCGATGGATGTACAAGAAAATCCTAAATCTTTAATATAGTGTCAATAGGACTATTCGTTTAGCCGCTAGGCCAAAGAGTGACGGGCAGACCGACCGACCGACGGACGGACATTTTTAGGAGACTTGCTTTTTATGATGTAACAACACATTTTTGAAAAAAATATACTAGACAAACTTTTATTTTTTCACGAATACAATTCCATTCTTGTTCCGCTCGAAAGTAAAAATGAGTAGAGGGCAAATAACAAAATAGCATCGATTTAGTTTTCCAGACTCTATGTTCCGGACTAAACTATTCTTACTAAACTATTGATGCATTGATGATTGATGCAGAGAAACTTAATGATCGCCTTTTGGCAGGCAGGGACGTTAATGAGTTTGAAATAAAACAGCTAAAAGTCAAACTACAAGCCCAAGGAAACAAATTTGATACGATGAAAGAAAGTTTCAAGGAAGCCCAAGCCGAAGTTACTCGACTGGAAAATCTTGTCGAGTCTTTAACGTCCCTGCAGGATCAACATCAATCTGCCCTTGACAGAAATAGTTTGCTGCATCTTCAGCTGCAGGAAACACATTCGCAACTGGAAAAATTACACAAGGAGAAAGAAGAGGAAGACACTAAGCATGCAGTGTCCTTACACCACGAGTTATCAATTGTAGAAGAGCACAAGGAGGAACTTGAGGAGCTGGAGAAAATAATAAAAAACAAGGATGTTGAGTTAACAAAGGCACAACAATGTATTGATGCGCTCCATTCTAGACTGAGGGAGATTACAACCGCTTATGATAAAAGTCAATCTTCGCTTCAACTGTTGACAAATAAATATGAAGAAAGTGAGCAGCGCACGCATGAAATGTTGTCTGAGCTCAAGCAGCTTAATACCACTCAGCAGCAACTGATAGCCACCCTCACCAATGACAAAGAGGTTGCTTGTGGTCTAGAACCACCGCGGACATCAAATATCAGCATGTCTTCTAGCTGTACGCCTGCAACCTGCGGTTCAACCTCAACATTTTTTAACTGGCGATTTTCAGCTCGTCTTACAAGGAAACAACGCCGCCAAAAGCGACACGCGTACAATCGACGCCAGCAGCGCGGAGACCAGCATGAGCAGACCGCTGTGAGTGACGTCATCGTGGTGGCACCACGGCAGCACATCGATGAGAGCGTGGTGACTGCGAGTAAAGACATCACCACGTCGCCAATGTCGCCAACACATGATGCTGCCGCGCGTGAGCAAACTGCTGTGAATGACGTCATCGTGGTGGCACCACGGCAGCACATCGATGAGAGAGTGGTGACTGCGAGTCAAGACATCACCACGTCGCCAATGTCGCCAACACATGATGCCGCCGCTGGTGGCGCCACGGTGGAACAGCAGCCACCTGTCGATAACAGCACAGAGACCACGGATGGCGAGGACTTTTCGTCGACTTCCAATAAAAAGAAGACCTTTGTATATTCAGACAGGATAGAAGTAGGTCTAGGGTCTATTTTTAATTACTGCCATAATCAGCAGGTGACCAATATTTGCTGTCCCGATATTACTTTCGACGGTCTTGTAAGAAAGATTGCTGTAGGCAAGTTTGACATAAACACCACTGTTGTTATCGTGGTAGGCAATCATTCTGACATAAGTAGATTTATTTGTATGAATTTCCATCGCTGTGATAGCGCTGTGAGATCGCCGCGCCTGAAAATCTCTAGTGTGCCCGCGCCCTTTTTTTTACGTACGAACAATTCAGGCCCGCGCCGCGCGGTGCCATCGCTGCTTGCGTGCCGGATACAACTCGTCACTTGTGCAAATTTTATTGACTCCACCATTAAATTTTGTAAGCTTTTTACTGCCAAGAGTTTGGTAAAAATAGCTAAAACATGTTCCTATTCAAAATGCAAATTATGTTCTATTACATTGTTAATTTTCCTAATCACGAGAACAGTAATATTTTGGCGGAGAACACACTATATCGCGCCAAGTCGTGTGGCGTTAGGGTGCACTTTTTAAATTTTAAGGTTTTCGGGTTATTTATTCTCTCAATTTACGACATTAATCAATACGATACTTTCAGATTTCGGTATTTCGAAGAATTCACGAGTTGAATATGTGTCGGAAATTTGTTAAATAATTATTTATTCGAGGTCGTTGCCTAGGTACTTGTTGCCTACTCTAATCACTGTTAAATGACGAATCATTAAACTTCAACCTAACTGTTATTCTACTCGTACTCAGTCGAAATTGAGAGTAGATCTGTAAAACCTGAAAAATGTGCGGGTGAAATTCGATATGTGATTCGATTCTCTTTTGTAGAAGATCACATAGGTTTAACGTGGTATTTCTATTCCAGAATTCGGTGTTCGTAGGCAGCATGGCCCTTATCCCGGAGAGTCCCCCACGCCGTTCCCGCTCAGCCGCAGACTTACCAGCGCTGGTCCCCAACTGCGATGCCCCTCAGTCCACTCCTCGCTCCTCTCGCGCTGCCAGCCTGCACTCCGCCGTTGACCTTCGCGTCTGCGTGCCCTCGCCGCGAACCTCCAGAGCGGCAAGTCTTCATTCCGCCGTCGATATGCCTCCAGGATCAGTTCAAGTCCACGTAAGAGGCTCTGGCTCAAATCTACACCGACCAAGGAGTCCTAGGCGTTTGACTATTACTAATGTTTAATTGTACAATAATAAGGTTTGGTTTGGTGGTCAATTATGTTCCTGATGATAGGTACTTTATGATGTAAACAATATTACAATAAAAACTATATTGATCATTGATGTTGTGATCTCTCGTTTTCTGGTCTCTCTAGGTTAACAATACCTGACTGTATCATCATCATCATATGAGCCGAAAGACTTCCACTGCTGGACTTAGGCCTCCCCAAAGATCTCCAGGACGATAAGACGTTGTTGTCGCTACTCGCACCCAGTGGCTTCCCCCGACCTTGATAAGATCGTCGGTCCACCTTGTGGGGAACCTGCCCACGCTGCGTCTTCCGGTTCGTGGTCGCTACTCTAGGACCTTTATGCCCCATCGGTCATTGGTTCTTCTGGCGATATGCCCTGCCCACTATCACTTCAGCTTAACTAAACTTTCATCATATCAGCCGAAAGACGTCCACTGCTGGACATAGGCCTCCCCTAAAGATCTCCATGACGACCGGTCCTGCGCTGCTCGCATCCACCGGCTTCCCGCGACCTTGACTAGTTCGTCGGTCCACCTGCCAACGCTTCGTCTAACTAAACTTTACCTGACTGCAATATCTCAATACACAACTTATTCAGCTCGTAACGCCAATTTTTACTCCGCCTTCGATCCGTCTATGTGACTTCACCTCTACGCTTCGCCTCGAACCTGCAGAGTTGTAAACATACTTTCAGGATCAGTTCAAGACCACTTAAGGGTCATCATCGACCTTGGAGTATCAGGCGTTTAATTGTAACAAGTTTGGTTGCGTCGTTCATTTAGTATTTTATGATGTAAATCAAAAAGTTAATAGTCATAATGTCTAGAAAACCTTGGTTGGTTGTTCGGGTATATTCACCAATAAATAAGTCCACGGTGATATGCAAACGATCCGTATACAAATAGCCACTGCGTGACCACAGCCAATCGTTGGCTATAGTACAGGAACTATTAGGAGTCATTTGCCTGCCTCTACGAGTACCAAGTTTCCTTTTACTAATAAATTTCTTGTTTTAAACGTTATTTATCTTTAAATAATCGCAAAGCTTATGAGTAGATTCTTATTGACGATACAGAGAGACTCCTTTTGCCAAATAGGTAAATTATTATATGTGGCGTTCCGAGTTGCACTTTCGACCTTTTATCTAGCTCTATAAGGTCGAAAATACATGCCGCCATAAGGTCTCTTTTGATTTGGAACGTCACATATTTATGACCATTATTTGTACGATTGACAAAACACCTTTGAAAAATACAAAATAAAAGTCCATTGTATATTGTACTAGGAACAAATGTATAGTTTATTTTAATACTATAATTAATGTTAATCACAGTTAATTAAAATAATTACGTGGTAACATATAGTAAGAAGCTTTAAAAAGTACCAATTACTATAACTTTTTGAAGAATAGGTAATTATCTCTTATAGGTATCTTTGTCCTTCGCATTTCCAATATCTAGTTATCGAGACCCTTTCTCGTCGTCATATCTATTCTATTTATAAGTATGTCTTTATGTAAATCATACAGTGTGTCCAATCGATAGTAAATCAGTCAAAAGTCTGCATTACGTTCTGATACATTTTTAAAACACTTGCCGCTACCGACCTAGAAATATTTTATTTGAATGCCGTTTGCAAAAATGAAAAAAATGAGTTGTGAGTTTTTCGAGATATTATTCATAGCCTATTGTGCCCCTCTGCTGGGAAAAGGCCTCCCTCTCCTTTCACTTATCACGGTCTTGTGCAAGCTCCCACCAGTCCCGGTGGAAGGCGTTTAGATCGTCACTCCATCTTTCGCAGGGTCTTCCCCTGCGTTGTTGTCCGTCCTGGGGTAACCACTGAGTGACAATCTTCGCCCGACGTTCAGTGTACATGCTGCTTACGTGGCCTGCTCAGTCCCACTTCGAGATAATAATTTAAATATTTCGTAGAATTACGTCTATATGTATGTACGACAAAAACTCAAGCTCTTTTTATATCAAATATATAACCAGCTCACATTTTAAAAACTTTAGCAAGAGCCTGTGTTATTTGATACCAAATATTACACACTCTTGGAAATTTCTGTTTGTCTTATCGTCTTTCACACAACGCCTCGGGTGCCTTCATCCCTATGAATCTCCATGAAATGTGTATCTAGATTAGCCTGCCTCACTTATATCCTTTTGAAATATCGCCGTCGGCAAGGTCTATGAATCCTTTATAGCCCAAATATGAAATATAAAGCCTTCCTTTGTCAAACAAATCGTAATGAAAATCTAAAGTTGGTAGGTGCTTTGGGGTTTTCTTGATCTTTTTTTTTGTACAAAAGTTTTATGCTTCTGTTATATGATTTCGGATTATTTTTCTGTCTACAGAATACCATGTGTTATTTTGTTTTTACTGGTATCACGTCTGCATGTCCCATTTGTACACCTAGAGGTACAAATGGGACGGATTTGGTCAGGGGTACAAATCTAGGGGTCTAGTGGTCCTAGATCGTGTTTTCAGGGCAGAAGATTATACAGGGAGTAAAAAAAGTACGAAGATCCTTCTAAGTGGTGATTCTTTATCACTAATAGATTGTATAAAAAATAAAAAATATTTTTTTTTCCAAAACAAACAAGTTTTAGCTCAAGAAGAATTGAAGTGCTTGGAGGGTTCAATGACCTCTATAATCAACTGGTGATGCAGACAAAGATGATTTTTGTTATAATATTCAGTCACAAGCAAGTACCTATTCATTTCAATAAATTACTGTAATGTAATTCGAAGGAAAATCAAATTTCGTGATCACCCAAAATAAAAAAATATATGTAAAAAAGTATATTTTATATTTTTTAACCCCCGACGCAAAAAGAGAGGGGTGTTATAAGTTTAACGTGTCTGTCTGTGTATCTGTGTAACTGTCTGTGGTATCGTAGCTCCCAAACGGATGAACCGATTTTCGTTTAGTTTTTTTTTGTGTCATAGATAATTTTATTCCGAATGTTCTTAGCCATGATTTATGAAAATCTGTTCAGCCGTTTGAAGATCATCAGCTAATTTCTAGTTTATATCCGATAGATTCGAAATTTGGTACCGTGTTACTTCAATGATATTATAACTATATGGTAAGGTAACCATGACCTGATTTTGAAGATCATCAGCTCTTTAATAGTTGATGAGAGGATCTGACTACCTTTCATATGACCTATCGATTCAACATTTGATACCGTGTTACTTCAATAATATTGAAAGTATATGGTAAGCTAACCATGACCTGATGAGCCGTTTGAAGATAATCAGCTCATTTCTAGTTGATGAGGGGATCTGACTAACTTCCTTATATCCGATCGATTCGAAATTTGGTACCGTGTTACTTCAATACTATTGAAAGTATATGGTAAGGTAACCATGACCTGATCAGCCGTTTGAAGATCATCAGCTCTTTAATAGTTGATGAGGGGATCTGACTACCTTCCATATGTCCTATCGATTCCAAATTTGGTACCGTATTACTTCAATGATATTCAAAGAATATGGTAAGGTAACCATGACTTTAGATATGACATGTTAGGGTAAGGTTTAGATTTTGAAGATGGGTAATTAAATGGGATCAATTAGGCTCAATTACCACTGCGACAGAGTCAAAGCGACGCGACGCGTCAATTTTTTAAAGTGTAAACTTCTTTAGCGGCGCTTGAAAATTTTTATATGGGGTAAAATCATAGATTCGCATCAGAGTAAAGTAAAGAAATGGATTTGCAACTAATCATACCAAGTTAGAGTAGGCTCAATACATACAAAAGTTCTAAAGTGTGATAAAGATCAAAACATCTTTTTTGTCTTTGACATAGTCTCGGCTTTTTTAGTTGTGCACAAGCTGTCAAACTAAAAATCGCTATAACTCGAAAACTACTGACCCTAGACTACTCGTATGCCGAGTCATATGATAGGTCTCGATGAGATCTACATTTCGGATGACAGCTGTCAAACTAAAAATCGATATAACTCGAAAACTACTGATCCTAGACTACTCGTGTGCTGAGACAAATGATAGGTCTCAATGTGATCTACATTTCGGATGACAGTTGTCAAACTAAAAATCGCTATAACTCGTAAACTACTTACCCTAGACTACTCGTGTGCTGAGTCAAATGATAGGTCTCGATGAGATCTACATTTCGGACGACAGCTGTCAAACTAAAAATCGCTATAACTTGAAAACTACTGACCCTAGACTACTCATGTGCTGACACAAAGATAGGTCTCGATGAGATCTACATTTCGGATGACAGCTGTCCAACAAAAAATCGTTATAACTCGAAAACCACTGACCCTAGACTATTCGTGTGCTGAGACAAATGATAGGTCTCGATGAGATCTACATTTTGGATGACAGCTGTCAAAGTAAAAATCGCTATAACTTGAAAACTACTGACCCTACGCTACTCATGTACTGAGACAAATGATAGGTCTAGATGAGATCTACATTTCGGATGACAGCTGTCAAAGTAAAAATCGGTATAACTTGAAAACTACTGACCCTAGACTACTCATGTGCTGAGACAAATGATAGGTCCCGATGAGATCTACATTTCGGATGACAGCTGTCAAAGTAAATATCGCTATAACTCGTAAACTACTGATCCTAGACTACTCGTGTGCTGAGACAAATGATAGGTCTCGATGAAGAAGTACGCGAGCAATGGCGCGATTGACCCTTACAAAAATCATAATATTCAAAAATTCAAGCGGATTGCAACCCGTCCTTTTTTTAATATAATAAAGTAGGTAGGTAACTGCAATAAAACAACTTACGTATATTGTGTATTTAAATGTTTTCTTAGCGGTCCCCCAAGGCATTTAAGGGTCAACAATAGTAAAAGTAAGTAAAAACTGTTTATTGCACAACAACAATACAACAAAATATCACAAGTATCATCTTTAGCGCAAGTGTGTGTAGGCAATATATTATTTTTTACTTTTTAGGGGATCGTTTTTTGTTGGGGTTTTTTTAAATTTTATTTTATTTTACACTCTAATGGTGATGTAGAATCATCTCCTAGAAGGATCGTCGTACTTTTTTTGATACCCTGTAAATTCGGAAAAATTCTAGGAGCTCGTGGCATAACGATTATGTTTAGTATCTTGAACGGTATCAGTTCCTAATTATTTATTCATCGTATGGCATTTAGTTTACTGATACTAATAATTTCAAGCATAACTGAGCTCAGGTAAGTAAGTCCTAATGAAATTAAACAACTTTTACCAAGAAACTTAGGTTAAAATACAAAAAAAATTGTCAGCTGATAGCGCATTTTGTATGGGAGGTAGAACATTTTTTTTCGTATATCGATTTATGGAAAAGTTGTTTAGTTTCATGGTCTAGATAATGCGTTGTGTTTTGTGCTAAAATTATGTTCACTATTTTGTTAGGACCCAATATATTCTTCGTCTCAAGTTTAAACATTGGTATCGTTGACGAAATATAATTTTAACGTCTTATCTGCCAGGGAACAATAGAACAAAAGATGAGTAATTCGGTGGCTGCGCGTGTCAGTCTTAAACGGTATTTGTATCCTTTTGATATTTGAGAGGTGTCGGTAGTTTTATTGCCCTTTTGTACGGAAGACGTTTAGGGCTCAAATTATATTTCTTCAACTATAATTTCTCTGCTGTAAAATTGTTTTTCGATACTATAATCGGTACGTTAGGAGAACTTTTACCCAGAAAAATAATGAATCTGTCCAAGAAAACTAAAAAATAAATCAACGTCCCATTATCCCATACGTGGTCATTTGGGGACCTAGAAGTTTTTTTCTCGATGTCTTTTTAACTTAAAAATTAATAAAAATTTTGTGTTCAATTTACCTTTCAGTGTGTCCCCCGATTAAAATTTCACAGCTATGCCTTCTTATTTTTCACATTATCTTTGGACACATTGTACCTATATTATACTTGTATTATGTTGTAGGCAAATAGTATAATTTGCCGTTTACAAACAACGGGCAAACTGTAGACGGTGGGCAAATTGTAAAAAAACGCTAGAAGATTGTAAACATTTGGTGCATTTTAGGTTCGTTAGCCATGGTAAAGTCCACCTAACCGATTCCGAGCAGGGATCGGTTATGTTGGGTCAGGTTGCCTTTTGACCACAACGCACGAGCCGAGCGAGCGATGCGAGCGTGCCGTGACAGCGGCTGGCGAGTGCCAGAAACGAATTACGCACCGTTTCGTGAAATGCCGCGGCATTATGTAAAATGACGGATTAAAAATTTCTAGGCATGCCAAGGCATAATATAATACGACGAATTATACAATATGCCTGCGACATATACAGGGTGTAAGGGACGGTGTACCGAAAACTGAACGGGCGAGCTCAGTCAACGGAACTGAACAACTTTCCCGAAGAAACATTTTTGGGAAATGAAAATAATTTTTGACCTCTCCATACAAACTGCTTACTCTGATCGAACAGTTTATATGGAGAGGTCAAAATTTATTTTCATTTCCCAAAAATGTTTCTTTGGGAAAGTTGTTCAGTTTCGTTGACTGAGCACGCCCTTTCAGTTTTCGGTACACCATCGCTTACACCATGTAGATAGTGCGTCAAAAGCAAAACTTTAGTCTTGTGGTGCTACTATAAGAAATGAACCTTTGTAAGTAATTCAAGTTTAACTTATAAAATTTTGTTTTTTAAGATCGATTGAAAGCAATATTATGAAAAGCTTTTTCTATTTAATCTTCAGTGAAGTTTCATAAGCTTCTCGTGTTCATTCTAAAGGTATAACCACACAAATGTTGACAAACATTTGTGATAAAACAAACCAAATTTTTTATTTAATCTCAGCCAAAAACAAATGTCAAACAAATATGGAATAGATAGAAGTTAATTTGTACCTTGTTTGGTTTACAAAACATGTAAACTGATGACAACAGATGATCTTTCACAAATACTCGCAAGTGTGGAGGCACCTTTAGTTTCATAGCTTATTTTATATCGTTTCATAAAATTTTAACGTTATTTTAAGCATAGAGTTTTAACTTTGATATATTTCAAGCCCTATCATGTACGTCCTAAGAATATTTATATCGTCTACCTTGCAAATCTATAGGTTAAGCTTCTAAGCTATTCAAGTTTCTCTCGTTTTCTCTAAATAAATAATGCCTGATTAATGCCAAATACTTAGCTACTAGTTTATTTAGACCCTGTTCAGAAGAGGCGAATTCGCTGCGGTTTTGTGCTCGATTTTACGTACAATGCCGCTTTGTTTAGCCGTGCAAGTGATCAAATTGTTTACGATTAAGGAATGTACATTACAAGGCGGCAAACCCGCGCTTACTTATGGACAAGGCTTAAGCATGTAGTATTATTTTGCTAGTACAAAATGACGACAAATACACGGGATGTGTTAAAATCTCCCAAAAACAAAAATTAAAGCTTAGACCATGGAACGAAAACACTTATTCCGAAGCACATAAGGTCTATATGAAATAGTGAACATAATTTCACTATAGGTGGTTGCTGAGCAGAAGTGCTGCCACTTTGAGAAATAAATTTATTGCGTCATAAATACAAGACATATAATAAGGATTGTTTGATTGGCGGTAATTTGGGGTAGTTCTATATTTTATTATCCAACACATCACATCTTAGCTTATCGTGAATAGCTTTGTATTGTAAAACTGCCAAAAACGGCCACTTTTAGCACTTTACCAATACAAAGCTATAAATGATAAGCTAAGCTATGATGTCATGGGTTATAACATGTATAACTACCATATATTGCCGCCAAACGAACAATACTACCGAAAAGTTTTGTATTTGCGACGCAATAAATTTATTTCTTAAAGTAAGGTGCTGCCACCCAGCAACCACCTTAATCAGACTATAAAACTCAACAATTTGGCCTAAGGAACAAAGGTAGAAATACGAAAATAAATTTTTGATCTACCATAGAAACTGCATCAGCTGATAACGCATTTTGTATATGAGGTCAAATTTGGTTTTTGGTATTTTGACCTAAGTTTCTTGAGACAAGTTGTTCAGTTTCACGGTCCAAGTAACATGCTAAAATTATGTTCACTATTTCTGTTGTACCATATTATAGGGTGACTTTTAATTAGTTCTTGATAGCAAAAGATATGCATGTACTCATGACCTCCCTAACAAAATGCGCTATCAGCTGATGCAGTTTCTATGGGAGGTCAAAACTTGATTTTCGTTTAACGACCTATGTTCCTTGGGGAAAGTTGTTCAGTATCATGAGTTCATGCATACCTTTTTTTTTATCAAGAACTAATGAAAAGTCAACCTATACAGGGTGTTAATTTAATTGCGTGCCATAGCTTAAGGGGTGCTTCAGTTACGATAAAGGAACACAAAAAAAATATTTAAAAAAATCCTACTAAAAAAAAACTAAAACTACATTGAAACTTAACTAACGCGGAGCACCGCGCTATTACCGAGCCAGCGCGCGAGAATCAGTGGATAAGGTAGGCACATACGTAATTGAAACTCTTTCGCGCGCTTTTGATAGCGCGGTGCTCCGGGTCATTGCCCTCCGCGTCAGTTTAGTTTCAATGGAGTTAAATTTTTTTTTAGGTAGGATTTTTTTTTATAATTTTTTTGACTTCTTTTATCGTTACTGAACAACCCCCTAAGCTATGGCACGCAATCAAATTAACACCCTGTATAAGGTCCATATGAAACAGTGAACATAATTTCACTATGTTACTCAGACTGAGAAACTGAATAACTTCCCAAGGAACATACTTAGGTCGAAATACGAAAATAAATTTTTGATTTCTCATAGAAACTGCATCAGCTGATAACGCATTTTGTATGGGAGGTCAAATTTGGTTTTCCTTATTTAAGTTTCTTGGTAACCAAGTAACATGTTAAAATTATGTCCACTGTTTCTGTAGGACCCTATATAAAAATAATGTGGATAATCAAAATCATTTTCGTATTTCTTGGGAAAAGTTGTTCGGTCTGAACCCATAGTTTTAATTTTAGCTTATGCAATTTTTTTCGTTTAGTCCAACGTTTACCAATATATTTTGCAGCTATCACACCAAAGTATTTTTGACGGATAGAATAACATTCTTTACAAACTTGTTTTTTTCTGACAGCTTTAGCCGATTGCTTTTGATACAGCTCCAAATGTGTTGGTAAGCGTAGAAATAAATGAAAAAAAAAATATTCATACTTATTTCTACATCCTGTATTAGTTTGGCGAGATCTCAGCTTTAACTGTGTTGGTCATCTGTGGCCAAACGTATAATGAATCCAGAGCACAGGAAAACTGTTCTTATTTGAATTGCCAGAGGAGCTAGAGTCGAGGTGCGAGTGTCAACCTTGACTTACTCTTGACTGTACCTTGCACAGAGTGTGCGATATAAACAAAAACCGATTCGAATTGTTAGTTAAATTTTAAATGTGTTTTAATGAAGAATTCTGAAATAAATTGTTTCATTTCGTCCGATTACCGAATCAGTAGTATGTACGCACGGAAGCAAGCAAGTGGAAACAAAACCAGTTTAAGCTGAACCAGCGATACGCAGCAAACGCTCGATTTTAAAATGTGTTTTAATGAAGAATTCTGAAATAAATTGTTTCATTTCGTCCGATTACCGAATCAGTAGTATGTACGCACGGAAGCAAGCAAGTGGAAACAAAACCAGTTTAAGCTGAACCAGCGATACGCAGCAAACGCTCGATTTTAAAATGTGTTTTAATGAAGAATTCTGAAATAAATTGTTTCATTTCGTCCGATTACCGAATCAGTAGTATGTACGCACGGAAGCAAGCAAGTGGAAACAAAACCAGTTTAAGCTGAACCAGCGATACGCAGCAAACGCTCGAAACCAGAGATCAGCTTAAGATCAAAGTGTTTCCACCGACGAGCGCCCGTGTGTACCACCTGTGTGCAAACGAGACAATAGCATTTCTCAGTTGCTGCTAGCTTGTACAGACAAGAGCACGTCAAGCTTGACACTTTGGACTTTGTACCGTGCTTATTTTAGATTATAGAGACGGAATTCGTACTGTGGGTGTTAAGTATGACCTGCCTTTGACTGTACAGATACAAATCTGCGAGTTTATTGCGCGGCCTATATCCAATCAATCAGAATGCATGAGACCCGCTAAGCGGTAAAATATTTTGTTACTAGATATATTGTAATTGTAACTACAAACTAACTTACTGTAAATATGTAGATTATCTAATAAACCGACTCAAATTATAATTATGTAACTTCTGTAAACTACGTTCACGAAACAAACATTTTAATACAACATATAAAAAAAAACCGGTCAAGTGCGAGTCGGACTCGCGCGCCGAGGGTTCCGATATACCTATAGTATTTTTGGAAGCAATAAAGTCCATTTTCAGGACCGCAAAACTAAATTTGTTTGTAAAGGTTTTTTGCAGATTTCTGAAAAACTGTGCAACTTAGAAAGATCGTTTTATTTTTGCTGTAAAGTTTATATAAACTTCTGTCAACTGTAATTAATTCAGATTTTTCCTTACTCAAACTTCGGAGATAAGGGGGGGGGAATGGTATTTTTCTTGACATTTTTCATCATAACTTTAAAACTAAGAAATTTAAAAAAATACAAAAATATATTTTAAAATGTACAAGTAAAGCCCTTTCATATGATACCCCATTCGACCTAGTAGCGACAATTTGAAATTTGGCCTCCCCTATTTTGGCCCCCTTTATATTAATAATCATACTTTTTTCAAAATTTTTTCTTGTGCAATTAAGTTGGGCAACTATATTCTAAAACTATTCCAAATTTCAGGTTGATAGCATAAGTGGTTGCTGAGATATAGAGGTGTGACAGACAGACGGACAGACAGAGCGGCACCATAAGGGTTCCTTTTTTTTACCATTTTGGTATCGGAACCCTAAAAATATATGTTATTTTATTTCAACCCTTTTCCCCGAGTGTAAAACATTGACATATAGTCCATATTACGAGAAAATGTATTGAAAGGACTTTTAATAGTTAAACTCAGCCTGAAAATAGCTGAAAACAACCCACAAACCTTGAACCAGCCGCTTTGGCAGTAACCATGTATCTTTATTGTCTCTCGGCCAGATGTCTTCCCGTTAGTCTGTCCCTGAGAAGTTACATTATCGCTCTTCTTCGCCATTTCCTTATCCTTACGAGTATTCGGTCCCAATTAGAGTCGTATAAAAAGTTTCCTGAATTACATATTTTTTTAGTGAATAGGATCACAGTGGTGGTGATCAGCGTTTATATATAAGGTCCTAATGAAATAGGAAACATAATTTTAACACGTTATTTAGACCATGAAACTGAACAACTTTCCCAGAGGAACAACAAGAACAAATTGGACCTCTTATACTTACAAAATGCGTTATCAGCTGATGCAGTTTCTATGGGAGTTCAATACTTGTTTTTCGTATTTCGACCTATGTTTCTTGAGGAAAGTTGTTCAGTTTTATGGACTAAGTAACATGCTTAAATTGTGTTTACTATTTCATAGGGACCCTATATAGTCCAGATACGTCTTCAGTTGTTTGATTTATAGAGCGGGCTCTGAAGGATATTTCGTTTGCAAAAATAGCGCACCGCGAAATTTTTTGTAATTTGTCTACCTGAGACCCTCGACTTTATAAAAAGCCATGTTGCCCCGCGGTTGAACGGTCCGTCTGTTTGTCTGTCTGTCCGATTTTTAAAGGCTTGTATCTTTTGAACCGTAATAGCTAGCTGGTTTAAATTTTCATATAATATGTGTAATTATGGTGGACTTCTTAACAAATAACAAAAATAATTAAAAGTAAAAAAATAGGGGGACCCCATACAAAAACGTGATTTTTTTGCCATTTTTCGTTTTAGCTCTATCGTTGAAACTGTTGCAAATACTCCGGTTTAAGTTGGTGCGATTGTAGTTCATGAGCTAAAGTATAACAACAAATAATCAAAACTGGTCAAGTGTGAGTTTTACTCAACAAAATTAGGCAGAGTAGTAATTGTTTAGACCTACGTCCTATGGTAAATGTATTATTATAATACACACTTAAGAATACTAAATTAATTGTGCGAGTACTTTATCATTTAACAAAAAGGGTTTATCAACCCTGACAGATGTGAATACAGCCATGAAACTGATCAACTTTTCCCATAGGACATAGGTTGAAACAATTATTACTGTGCCAAATTTTGTAGAGTCCAACTCACACTTGACCAGTTTTGATTATTTATTGTTATACTATAGCTCATATCATCGTACCAACTTTCACGTGAGTATGTTACCGTCTCAACGATAGAGCTAAAACAAAAAACGTCAAAAAAAATATTTTAATTTCTTTTTGTATGGGGACACCCCCATATTTTATGTTTTTTTTATTTGCTACGATAGCCATTATAATAAAGCATATTATGTGAAAGTTTGAACCAGCTAGCTAGTACGGTTCAAAAGATACAAGCCTTTAAAAATTGGACAGACATACAAACAGACGGACCGTTCAACCGCGGGGCAACATGGCTTTTTATAAAGTCTAGGATCTCAGGTAGACAAATCACAAAACAATTCGCGGTCCGCAATTTTTGCAAACGAACATCTCATTGGAGCCTGCTCTATTAGAAAATAAAAAGGTTAGCTATCTTCTGCCACAGTAAAATCTGATTGGGCAGGTTACGTGTGTCGGATGTACACGGATTGGAGGGCGAAACGCGCCACGGAATTTTTAGGTACCACACGACGGACGTCGAGGGAGAGGAAGGCCCAAGAAGCGATAGAGGGATGAACTGGACGCTTTTAACCCTTTATAGGGCAGACACCCAGGTAAAGAGTTTGGAAATTTAACTCTATTTACAATTTTTAGAGGTTGTGAGCACACAATAGAACCATAAAAGCTCAGTCGTGGTGAGTCAGTACATTGTAAAATTAATAATTAAGTCCATTTTACAAACTTTTAGTGGTCTCATATGTGACCACTGGCCTATAAAGGGTAAGAAGAGTCGCCGACAGTCGCAATAAATAGAGAGAGGCCTTTGCCCAGTGACAGTATAGTCTTGTAAAAAAAAGCCTTTCGGTCTTCTGCCCCACTGGTCATCTCCACCTGTGGGGCCACAAAGACTCCATTATCTCATAGGCGCCACTGTCAGGCAAGTGGCAAACCTACCAGATGACTAATTATAATTATGCTCCTATAGAACCTAAGTATTAGTGATAACGCGTAGAATTGTCCGGGTCTCGTTTTCCTAAGACGATCTAAATGTTAGATACGATGTTGAAATATTATGAAATAGTATTCAAAACAAACTAAATTCCTCATACTATAAGTATTTGATTTTTGGAAAGTACAAATATTCTGATGATAATTTGTGTATGGTGTGCTGGCACCCTTCGTAAGGTGAGGCTGGAAGTGTGATAGTTTATTTGTTATGAACTCTATAGAGAAATATTCAACTTATAAAGTCACTAGCCGTGCCACTGAATGCAGCGGGCGTCTCGTTTTAAAGGCCAGGGACGTCTCACGACCAATGACCGAGATTCTGCACATTATTTCTCCCTCTTGGCCTATAAAACTCTCACTTAGAACGTGATCTCATTCTTTTAAATTAAAGGCAAAGATAGAAAGTAGTCGTAGCTGCAATATGTATGTTTGTTTACTGTGAGTATTCCGACAATACAGCCCCCTAAATAACTTATGCAGTGATATGAAAAGCATGGCAAAAAATAAACATTGAGCACTGATTGTTGTCTTTTCTATCATTGTATGTTTTAGGATAATTCAATTATTAATTACTTGTGCCCAATCGTATCTCTTTAAGTTTTAGGATCTATATCCATTTTATGTCATTTTGTAATTTTTTTCTTTTAATGGCAATAAAAGTAACAGCAATACACTTAACAGAGCTTTTACTTTAAAGACACTTTGTGAAACTGACACTAAGAATGGCAGTCCCCACTTTTCTCCGTTTTAACCAGCATGTAGGTAGGTGTTGATAATGTTATTTATAGGTGTAGGATCCGGTTGCAGCGGCGAACTCGACTCGTCGACGAGGGCACTCTACAATGCTCGAGTTCTTCACGTAATTTGCTTCGGCACTCGGCCTACAAAAGATGAAAATTTTGAAATCGAACGCATGATAATTTTTTTTTTTGTTTTGTTGTTTGCTCTGAAGAATAGAATAGAATAGCAAAGTCCTAAACGAAAAACGGAAAAATATGAGTTATTACGTTTATTTATTTGGCAGCCATGTACAGTCACGAGCATTAATATAGAAACACGCCAAAAATTCAATTTTTGTAAAACTATTTAAAACACATTTTTGACTAATACTCTCCAATTTTCATGAGTTTTATTAGTGCTCGTGACTGTTCTTTGCTAACCCGAGAAAGCCCTTCTTTTCCCTCTGAGTTGCGGAGTCACTTTTTGTAAAACAATACTAGAGCCCTCGTCAAATCGAATAGGCACAGAAAATACATTTTTAATTAGCAAGTAATTATTTTATTAACAGAAAAACAAATGTGTGAAAATATATTGTACCCTTGGGTTTTCACACGCAGGCTGGGCTTGGGCATTATCAAAATAACAACGTTTTTTAGGTGTTATCTTTTAGCTACGAGATGAGTTAAAATGAATGGTAAAACAAATTTCAACGAAATGAAAAATAAACTTTCTGGAAGCGTTCCCCTGGCTACTACATATTTTTACGCCGCCGCCGCACCGTTTCGCTTTGTAAAAAATAAACGTACAAAAGGTGCCTCGAAGGCAGTTCTGTTTATTCGAAAGACGACGTATTCGGTATATCAGCATTATAGATACAGCAATGACGTGTAGTGCATTATCAGAAGTGTTTTGGAACCGCCCAGTGCAACCCGAACTGAGCCAACTTGACCTGGGGCGGAAATAGGAGAAGGAGGGGTGAAAAAAAATAATAATCGCGAGGCAGCCGATTGAAACAGCGGTTGCCTGAAAGATGGCGAAATAATTGGGACGTTTTTATGGCGGACTTACATTTTCTTTGTAAAAAAAACGTATGATTTGAGAGCCGAATCTTAAAGCCGTTTTGCAGTGGGTTGCCTGCCGTTTCTTTTATGCTGTCATGGTCATCATCATAACATCCCATGAAACGTCCACTACAGGACAGGGAGCTCCCTCTAGAATTCTAGCGTATGCTGGAAAAATGTAGAGGGGGAGTACCATAGTCACCTCGCTTGTTAGCGTTACGGCTGGCACCATGGACCGCGGTTGTAGGTGACCGCAGTAAGTAAGATGTTAGATACATAGGAGGATGCTGCTGCCCATCCTCCAATTTAGAACCCTTAGTCGCCTTTTACGACACCCACGGGTATGTAAGGGTTGGTACTATTCACCACACGGGACCGACAGATAGCATATATCAAATGAGAAAAAAAACACACGACAAGCATCATTTTATACTAAACTGATCAGAAAGTCATTGAAACTTTTGTTTCTTCCTAACAATGGCTATTCATACAAGACTTAAGTGATCGCGATAAAACC
This sequence comes from Athrips mouffetella, assembly GCA_947532105.1. Classification (NCBI taxonomy): domain Eukaryota; kingdom Metazoa; phylum Arthropoda; class Insecta; order Lepidoptera; family Gelechiidae; genus Athrips; species Athrips mouffetella. Next base: position 23,017,181 of record OX383972.1, on the reverse strand, counting down.
TAGAACAAGCTATAAAACCTGAGTATAAAACAGTCATAACTTTGACCCCATCACTTAATCGAATCTTAACCAAAAATACAACCTTTTAATAGCCCAATGAGTAAGATTTAAAGCATGGAATATGCACTAAAAATATATGTATCCGGAACGTATTACTAGACTTGATGATTGCCGGCACCACACGGGACATGTGCTGTCATGGTACGTATCTAAAACTGTATCTTTTGATTGTTGTATTCTGCATTTTATTACGCTCAATATATTTTTTTTTCAAGAATTTTAATCAAAATCTGACAAGTAATAAACGACGGAACATGATTACTTCAAAACAAAAGATGACTCTGAAAAAGCCATTTAAAAGGTTAACAAGATTTTTTCAAAGGCTCTTAAAATTCTTAATATTTACATAAAAATGCCTCTTTGGTGTCGTAATGTAAGAAGCCATTGTCGGGTTAAGTACCCGAAGCAAGTATCCTACACTTTATGCGCGTAAAAACGAGCTATTATTACATTAATGCTAAAATTTTAGTATATTATTCATCCATACGAATTAAAAACTTTCCCATAAAAACATAGTTCATCGAGAAGAGTTTTGGCTTCCTCACGCAAACCTTGCGTCGTCGTCGTCGGACAACGTAAATATTTTTAAAGTCAGGTATTTTTTAAGTCAATATTTTTAAGTCAAACTCTTTCTCGTCAGGGTAGGCAGAGACCACAGCCCTACACCTGCTACGTTTTGACATACTTCTCTCGCTTCCTCTACTTCATCAACCTTTGCATACACGCTCGTCGGTTTAGGGTATATACTTTTAACGTAGCCTTTATTTAGAACGTCCTAAATTTGGTCATGGAACGTTTGCCAAGACCTTCCCCTTTTAAATTTTCCATTCACTCTTGTCTGGTGGATACCATAGCTATAAAATTAGTTTTATACCATTGCTATAAAACTAATTTTATAGCTATGGTATCCACCAGGCATACAGGAATATACAGGGTTAGCCCTGTATATTCAAGTTGTAAGTAATTACACTGAAATAAGACACAATAGGTACACTTTATCTCTCTACCCACAGTACAAGGTCTCCGGAACCTTACAAATTCGTGGAAATCCGGTCCATTATTACGCACCCAATTACTCCCAAGATACAAATTAACTGAGCCCTGACAATGTGCCGTACCCATTGAAGGGACAATTTACTATAAGCACATCTCCACAAGAGCTACTAGCTACACAAGAGAGTTCTATCTATATACTCGTATCTTTAAGAGCATTCTATCTATTCTGACTATTTCTATCATATTTTTTTCAATTCCGTGGGAATTTAGCAAAATGCTTCCTTAGTTCCCTCTTGTATCTAGGTTCAATAGATTTTGTTGTGCGTTGATATGTCATTTAAGCCGCAATCAGACCTTTCTAAATTCAAAGACTAATTCGGCATACATTGCTAGGAGGCTTGGTTCTGTTAATTCCGATATCCTTACTCCAACGAACAATGTATGCCGAATTAATTTCAGAATTAAGAAAGGTACGAGTATGATTTCAGCTTTAGCCATTCGCCATATCAATCTTTGCCAATAAGGTTCTAGTAATTAACTCTAATAACTTTGTTTTCCCTTCCACTCTTTGTAAATATAACCTGTACTTAACATACTAACCAGCCAGCTAATTAGGCATAATGTAATAACACGCTCGCAGTGTGAGGTACGAGTAGTCATGTAATGGGAAAACCGCAAACCACGCACTGCTAATAAATCGCTCAGAGGGGTACAAGATAAGCCGAATTCGGGGACATTCGCAATGTACCATGAATGTGTTACTGGTTGCACGCAGGGTTGTCATATCCAAAACGAGGCAAGCCTGACTGAATAATAAAAGATAATAATTAGGGCAAATACCCATCTACCAACGAACTACGGACATTCTACTTGATTTCAAAACTTGTTCTCAAAGCTGCCTAGGCATAGGCATAAACTAAAGTTTTAGCCTGAAAAAAGATTTAGTCCGTTAGCGTCGTAGAGCCAACTAATTATTCAGTATTGTATTGAGCTCATCAAAGCTAAAATAACATGCCCTAAGACTGAGACCGCTCCGCCAAAATATTTTCAACTCCTTTAGGGCAGGGCGAGCGTCTTATCTCGGATCAAGTTGTTTTGGGGGTGCGGTAGTGGAACGTGCTATTTTAGCTAAGGCAGACTATGAGCCGTAGCTTTTTATCCATAAAAAATAATGTATTACTTGTTACATAAATAAAAACAACCAACTTCCAAAATTGAAACTTTGGGATAAGAAAAATTTGTGACAACCCTGAATAATTTACAGCCTATTGATAACCGAGCATCGTCAGAGATTACTTTGATAGATGGCTTGTAATTTGAAATTGCTGACTAGAATTTTAATAATGGTACCTTTACGTGTGCGGTGAAATTGTTAGAGAAAATGTTAAATTCCTCAATTCAAAGAAAACTTGACTGGGTCCGTTTCAAACTTTTCCTCTGGTACTGTTAGAAGTTCTAACTTTCTAGGAATTTGGCGAAATAAAGAATAGTTTGTCAAAGACACGTGTAGTTTTCGAGTTCTTATAACATATTTGGAACTTTCAACAAAAGAAGAATGGCTTATTCAGAAGAGCTAAGTATCTCGCGAAGAGATCCATACTATTCTGACGCTTTCATGTTATCCGCTTATCTATGATGAAATTAGAGGAGAGTTCTGGAAAGTCCAGGGAAGGTAACACTTGTATTTTAAGGCGTAGACCTAAAATGTCCATGCCTCGTTTTGGAAGTTGCTGTTTTTTTTCTGACCAATATTTATTGTACCCTTAAGGCGCATGCAGTCAAGGAACGATTGCCCTCCTCACACATAAGTACACGTTGAGTAAGATGCATTGTATGCTAAAATACGAAATTATTTGGAATTTTCTTAATATGAGTAATGTAAAGTTAACTTAACACACGAATCAAAGACCTTTGCCTCATGTCATGACATGACATTAGGGTCGTGTTATTCTTTTGCGAAAATACTGTTTATTCTAGACCTAAAATGAGATTAATATTAAAAATAGGGGTAACTTTGAGATTTTTTCTATCAGTGAAATTTATCGAAACGTGTATTGAAAATCAACTAGCCGTAGGAACTGTCCTTAACCACAGATTAAATAATAGTAATGAACTAACACTTATTTTAATCAACTCAATTCAATGACTCTTTGCTGGAAAAAAATTAATCAAAGAATCGTATATTAGGGTACCATTCGCCTTAAATAAGTAGTTTATTGTTATGGATATTATGGATATAATATAATTTCGCATCTTGACGTAACGTTGCATAATTAATAATTCTTCCTTAGTATAACTACTTGAAATCGTGTTTCGTATATTCATGTCTATTTACAACTAAACCTATACTGGGGAGTTATTTTGTAAAACTGTCATTTTTTCTCGCAGCTTACTTGCTTATAAAGTACAAAGTAGATATAGAAACACAAATGGAATTACAAAAACACAAGAAACACACACACATGAAAAAAGTATCACTATTTTTTTGGTTGGTGTACTGTAGTTTAATAAACTAAGCAAAGCAAATAAACATAACAGTTATCACTGTTCTCAGGCCTCTGAATCAATAACTTAATAAACCATTCAATTTTGAATTCCACCTACAGACTCACAGGTGAAATCTGAGATATGGTTACAGAATAGCAAAGCAGAAATTCCATTAGCTTCTCCGAAAGGTGGCTAAAGCACGCTCTCGGTAAATCAAACCCCGCCTGCAATGCGCAAACACAGTTCAAATTTGAGTCGTTATATTAGTACCTACACACTGCGACTCTGCGGCGTTATTATCTTTAAGTAAACAGCCTCTGTGGTCTGGCAATTAGAGCGTTTGTCCTGGATCCGATTCCCAGTGGGGACGCTGTAAAAAAAAAGTCACTTAGTGAGACTTTTTCAGTTTAGTTCGGACATCGCATGATGAATCGTCCGATTGTCTGAGAAGTAAGATGATTCCGTGTTTGGGAAGTCACGTTAAGCCGTTGAGCCCGGCTCTTTTGTACCAAAATAGTCACACGCACGAATTAGAGATTGGAAGCGTGCGTAGGCCTGCATATTCACTACAACTGACCCGCAGAAGCACCACGCGAGTCGCGCGGACGGGTGCGCGCGGGCGGGTGCGCGCGGGCGGGTGCGCGTGGGATTGCGGGGGTAGACTTTGTAGTCTTGTGGGGGGCGGGAGTGTCCGTTCTGTATGATAGTACATCGGTGATCGATCGGATGATGTATGGTATGACCGTTATTTGGCTATGTAAAGTCAAACTTTTGAGTAATATTAAAATGCCAGTAAAAGTTAGTTTCATTGCCGATCTTACTTATAAAATGACCTGTAACTTATACAGAGTGTAAGGGATAGCCGCCATACTAAAAGGGCATGTTCAGTCAAGGAATCTAAACAACTTATTAAAACAAGACTGGCCGCTCAATACATTACTGTAAGATGATCATGTCACAAAATACAACTAAAAATACCTTCTCCAAAAAAGATGGGAATTGTTAAAGCCCCACCGGCAGAATATTTAAAATTTAAAATTAAATTTGAACTGAGTAGTTAATTTTTTTTTATTATCAGATTTCTCTTTTGGACGTTACTATTTTAACCACCCTTTACAGGGGGGATTGGTTGGTAAATACTGAAAGGGCATCAGTCAACGTAACTGAACTACTTCCAATGAATTAAACTTTCAGGGAATGAAAAAAAAATCGTCCAATCAATTTTGCAATGGAGAGGCCGATTTTTTTTTTCATTTATTAATATTTATTAATACACTAGCAGCACATGGTGCTGATGCGTGTATATCACTGCACTTGTGTCAAATATTACCTGAAAGTTTTTTTAATGTCACAAGTGGCTAAATGAGGAGGTGGGCTACCTGATGGTAAGTGGTCACCATCGCTGATGATACCCACTGTCTTATTAGTAAAATAATTTGACACTAATAAGAGGGCAAAGCGCGTTACCCACCCTGAGAACTAAGATGGTATGTCTCATGTGCCAGTAATTTCCCTGGCTCCCAATGCCCTTCAAACCGAAACACAGCTGCCTCACGGCAGAAAAAAGCAAAAAAATGGCTCTTCCCCAGACGGACTTCGCACAAAAGCCCTACCACCTCTAAAACCTCCAACCTCCTAAGTTTTATTCACTGAAATGGTTCAGTCAAGTTGACTGATCATGCCGTTTCAGTATTTGCCAACCTTATCCGTCCCTCACACCCACTTTAACCATTCCCTAAACTAAACAACTTCAGATTTACTCCACTCAAATGAAAGCAAGTAGATATCACGGTTCGAATTACAATTGGGGCTCAATTTTCCAAAAGGTCTCGAGCTAACATCGGCTAACTAGAATTTGTTGTGCCAGTAAAAGGCACCAATCATGATTACTGGGACCCTTGTCCGTGAGATGGCAAGACCCCATTTTGCTTCGAGGTAAAAAAACTATCCCGGAATACGAATTGTATTCCTACATTTACTTTTAAGGTGAGGCTTTTGTGCAATGTCCGCCTGGAGAAAAAGGTTTATACTTCTTAGGAGGAGCGTGTACACATGGGAGTATATCAAGGTCAGATCTGGTGCAAGGATGTGGACCCCACCTAGTCTCAATGTACATCACCAATAAGGCAGTGGTGGTGATCACTAACGAGGCTGTTTGAAAAATTTATACAAAGCAAAAATTATATGATTGATATTAACAAAAATCTCTCCTTTATAGTTATTTTTAAGAAAAGTATCCATTAAATACACTCAAAGAGTAAAAGTAGTAATGTAGTCTTCAAATAAATTACCAACAGCTGCCACAAGCTTGATTGCTCACTTGCTACATAAAAAAAAATATATGGGAGAAGTGTAGCGATACACCTGCGATAATTACTACGCGGAAATATCTACGCTGCGACCGAAAAATCTGTCAACGCTAGATGTGTCATAACATAACGTAAAAAGCGTTGCGAAAGTAATGAGCGGAACCCCTCCGCGTCGGAAAGATCCGCAAGTGTGTCGCTACACTAAAGAGCCGTGGACCTCGTTGTAAATAATTAAATTCGACAAATTTTGAGAACATCAATTTATGATTTTAGCAAATAAACGATGAAATATTGTAGCAAATCCATAGAAAAATAATACCCTTCCTGAGCAAATCATTGCTACATGATGGCTACGCTTTTTGCTACGCCGTAGCAAATGCTACATTCCAGCACTATTTAGTTGATGTGGTTTGCTTTCAAGGAATCGTTTTCATTATTCGGTATAGAAAGGATGCACGTAAGTTTATTAAATTGGATTTTTTAAGACCGTTTATTTTATGTCTCCAATTCTGAAGTAAGTCGCATTCGAACCGAGATTGATTGACTATTGATAAAACAATACTAACAGGCCACTTGCGCCTAGCTTCAGACTAGTTCAGAGGCGCCATTTATTGATTGTCAATAAGGTATAGCCCACTTGTTGACTTTGGCTCTGATCCAAATTGTCGAGACAAATTGAAGTATAAACCACAAATATATAAGAGGAGAGGAGAGCGTCTCGTATAAACCAAGGTATAAACTTAATTTTCTCATCATAGTACGATATTCCAGTGACGTATGTCAAAAAGTATTACAACGTATAACTAACAAAAATGATGGTTGTGAATCCGCCCATCAACTAAACAAGTTTTCTCAAGAAATACACCGAATCATGAATCACAAAAATTATCACATAGAAGGTGTTATCAGCTGTTGTGATTTCCAGTTGATGATTTTTTTTTTTTCACAAGTTGTTTCCTGAAAAATATATTTGGTTTTATTTGTAGAGAGAGACAATTCGTTTGTTAACGTTGCAGGTGTTGCGGCTGGCACAAAAGACCGTGGTATTTGGTGAACGCAGTATAGTGGCACGATATACAGAATAACGATGCTGTCCATCTATGGGATTAAATCTCTCAGTCACCTTTTACGACACCTACGGAAACACACAGCTGTATAAGTAACACAACCAGTCTATGCTAAATAAACGCTCCATGCTCCACTACAAACACTCAAAACCAGAGACCCGCTCAAGGTCAAAGTTTTATATCTGAGCCAATATCGGGAGCTCAATAAAAACCCATATCGTGTGGTAAGAACCCGTTATACATACAGTTTTGATACATTCAATACATACAGACTTGCGGTTGACTGTACTATTCTTAGACGGCACCACTTGGAGCGGCTGGTATACTCACTCATACATAAAAACATACATACAATAAAATCACGCCTCTTTCCCTGTGGGGTAGCCACTAGGCAGACACCACGACTTTCCACCTCGTACTATCTTGACATACTTCCCTCGCGTCCTCTACTTTCATCAACCCTTTCATACACGCTCGGCGGTTTAGGGTACTTTTGACCTTTCAGCCATGTGGTACCCGCAAAGAATATTACCGACCCATCTCTACCCGTGGGTGTCGTAAGAGGCAACTAAGGGTTTATCAACCGGAGGCATATGAAGCATCTTTCTGTGTGTCGTACCATCTTACATACTGCGGTCACCAACAACAGCGGTCGCCAGCCGCAACGCTTAGAAGGTGGTCATTCTCCTCCAAAGTACCACGCCTTTTTGCTGGAATTCTAGAGGGAGATCTCTTGCAGTGGGCGTTTCTTGGGATGTTAAGAATCTAGCCTTTATTTAGAATACTCACTCGCAACAAAAACAAAATCAAAAGGACTTTGTACAAAAGCCCTTCTACCTATAAACTTGATACCGTTGACCGACTTTGCCCTTTCAGATTCCGTTGAAGTGTCCCTTCTACCCCGTATTTACTATTTGTCACGTTTTATTTACGATCTCGATATAAGGCCAATCACAAACGACGGACGGAATCGCGCCCGAACCATTTTATATGGTGCCATAAAAGTTAAGGGGATACCCACACGTTCGAGTCAATTGGGCTGATTAAATTAGATTGGGGGAACCGAAGTGTTTGGAAATTAAAAGATACTGTGGCCATACAATTAGGTAATTTTGTATGCAATTTTGAGAGACCTTATGGGAAAGCCATGAAGATCTCTGTTGGGGAAAGTTGTTTAGCTATATTGTCTGTCCCGTGTGGTGCCGGCAAAGAATAGTACCAACCCATACATACCCGTGGGTGTCGTAAGAGGCGACTAAGGGTTACTGGAGGATGGGCAGCAGCATCCTCCCTTGTATCTTACATCTTACTTACTGCGGTCACCTACACCGCGGTCCATGGTGCCAGCCGTAACGCTAACAAGCGAGGTGACTATGGTACTTCCCCTCCACATTTTTCCAGCAAAGGCCAGAATTCTGGAGGGAGCTCCCTGTCCTGTAGTGGGCGTTTCATGGGATGTTATGATGATTGTCTGAAAACTATTCAACGATATAAAATAACCCTATCTCTATACCCGCTTATTTTTGAGTCACTCGAACACTGAACAAATATGCCAAAAAAGTGAACCAAAAAACGAGTAGTTTGTTTCTTTCTATACGTATCTTGCACTTAAAAAACTGTAATTTGTATGGGACGTCAAAACCTTTTTTTTTGGACATATCACGTCTCTTTAGGAAAGTTGTTCAGTTACGTGTTCTAAGTAACTTACAAAAATTTGGCCAGTTGTCCAAAAGTGACACCGTACCTATTTCGTCCATGGAAAAAGCTGCCCTTGACACATACGTCATACATAAGGTACGCGACAGCGCCATAAATTTCTCCCGCACTTTAGAACTTTCGTACTTTACCAGTACATACCAGTATGTACAAGTATTGTACCTTCTTCTTCTTCCATGCCTTGTCCCTTTAATCGGGGTCGGCCCTCCTCGTTATGCGGCGCCAAGCAAGTCTGTCTTGGGTTGTCTGTTCGTCCACCTGTTCCCGTTCTGCATCCTTAGCAACGGTTGTCCAGCACGTGGCCTGGGGTTGCCCTCTACCCGTTTTCTTCTCTGGGATAGTGTGCCTTCCTCACAACGTATTCTTCGTCCCGTCTCATCAAATGCCCGTACCAATGCAAACGACTTTCCACCATCTTATCCACAATGGGTGCGACCTTAAAAGAGCCTCTGATGTGTTCATTTCGCACTTTATCGAATCTTGTAACTCCAAGTACAAGTATTGTCCCAAATTCAGGTGTTTCACAGTGTAGAGCTGTGTATTCGTTCGTTAATAAAACGCTCCCGTTTTACCCGCTCTCCTGACTCCTGGATAAGTTTTATTTTTATCACCGGGCTAATTAAAGGCTATAACTATAAGCTGGCACAGTGCGGTACTTAAAGGAATTTAGATTCTTATTTAACGAGGTTAAGTGATCGTCGGTGCTGACTTTTAATGGATACTAATAGAAGTCGCTGACCTGTGTGTTTGGTTAGTCGAAAACAGGATATTTTGCAGCGAATTTGTGACTGTCTAATACCTAAATAGGCTTATTGTAAGTTGCTTTCTAGTATGCTTTACAGAATTAAAAAAAACTGGCTAAGTATGTAAGTTAGAATCGCTCCCGGTTCCGTTCCACCACACATTACCACGTGTATAATGTGTATATGTCGCAGTCAAATTTTATAATTCGCCGCTTCACATACAGGCATTTTACAAAACATTCTGGTGAACGGGGGATGAACGAACAAACCTAAAATGCACCAATGATTGTATTTGAAGATCGTCTGTAAACGGCGAACTGTACGACATTTCTTGTGATATTAGAAAATAGACGAAGTTTCAGTGACAGATTCAAAGTTTTGTGCCAAATTTTGTTGAGTTGAGCTGCTGGTGAGCAGCTTTGATCTAATACAGCTTATTTCCTACAACCGTACCTAGTACGCTTGTATGTGTTATTATTTGGCTTATGTTTAACTTACCACCAGATATAGTAACATTTTTACCAAATAAATGTTCACCAAATTTTGTTTACCAAAATAAGTAAATGATCACCAAATTTGCTTCTGGCACTTCGCCGGCCGCTGCCGCGGCACGCTCGCTGCGCTCGCTCGGCTCGTGCGTTGTGGTCGCAAGATAACCTAACACAACCTTACCGATCCCATTCGGGATCGGTTAGGTTGTGTTCTAACGAACCTAACCGAACCGGCTAATTTTGACCAGCATAAATTTGGTGATCATTTATCCATTTTGGTGGTCATTTATCCATTTTGTCTGAAGTGTATTGGAGTATAAAAAATTATTTTGGAAATCATTTAATTTAATGCCTTATTATTTTTATTATTTGATAGATAATAAGCCATACTAATATAATATATAACAAATACCTAGTTATTCTGTGAAAAATCGCTGTGGCTCTGAACAATAAGGTAGTACCATTGATTGAAAGTTCACATAAGGTAGCTAGCACGGTAAAAAACTCTTTTTAAAAGTCGAACGGACTGACAGACAGAGGAGACCCTTTCTACTGCTAAGACGACGCGACTATGATTATACTGCCTACTTTTAATATTTTTTTTTAGATAATATAAAATTTAAACGGAATGTTGGAGAAAAAATAATAACTGTTTTACCTTTCTAAAATATTTTGTGCTGTTACCAACCAACAGCATTTAATTTTTATTCTTACTTTGGGTGCCGTGACTTGATACATGGTACACGTTGTACGTTGTAGAGTTTAATTTTTAATTTTTAGTTTAATTTACTCCCGACAACAAGCAGTGGGGTGATTCCGGTAACTCTAAATATTTATTAGGCTTTTGGCATGTTACTCATAAAAAAAAAATTAGGATTAGAATCATGTTATTATTACAGGAAAAATATAGCAGCGACGTCTGTAAGTCACATTAATTTATACAAATTACCCCGTCCCTTACCTTGTCCAACGCGTTATATAAAAAAAAAAATATCGTTTATTGCACATAAAAAACAGTTTAAATTTTACATACAAGTTCCGCCAAACTATAAAATAGTTTTTTGGCAGACAAGGCTCCCCTTATTTTAACAAAACCGTTTATACATGTTTAACTGCACGCTTATATTAGCTACAAGATAACTACAATTACAAGTAACTAAGTAATACGGACAGATTCAAGTTTATCCTGAAACATTTTTAAAACATGCCTTTTTAATTTATTTTTGAAAATGTTTTTTGTGGTGCTTTTTCTAATCTCCAGCGGTATATTGTTATAGATTTTGGGAACAAGATACAATCTGGTTCGCTCACCATAATAGTTAACAGTACTAGGAACAATTAGTGCCTCATTATTCACCTTCCTAGCTAGACGTGAACACGTTACAGGGTTTTTATAATCAGTACATCCAAATTCCTCCGACGCTATCTGAAACGATACCCTCTCATGGACTGGCAATATTCTACACTTCAAAAACAGTGCATTATAATCTTGACTACATAGTTGTTTTGTTTTTTCATGTACCAAGACTTTCATAAACCTGATCTGTATATTTTTTTATTTTATCAAGGTAGGTTTTGAATGTTCGCCCGTAGGTGCTGAGCCCATAGGAGAGTATCGAATCAGTTAGCGCATAATAGACTGTATACAAAGTCGCCCGGTCTGTAAAGAACTTGAGGTGATGAAACTTTACAAGCACTGCCCTTAACTTATCGCACACTAAGTCCACATGCTTGTTCCATGTGAAACTCGAATCAACCGTCAGACCCAGATACTTGTAATTTTGCACAACCTCAAGCTCACCACATTGACAATAAGAAAAATCGCGATGCAAACAATCATAATCGTGACCTATAATTCTAGGTGACCTAGTTACACATCTGTTGTAGGGGGTATAAATGTGCATACACTTTGTTTTGGAAGTATTGATTATAATACCATTATCGTGCGCCCATTTTATGATATTATTATATTATATAGTGGGTGAAGAAGTAGAAAAAGGATTTTTTTTTGACGCGAGCTCCTTAGGAAGCTTGAAACTCTCCAGCGGCATTTGGGCAAACGTGCAGGTGAGCCACCCGGTGGTATTTAATAAAAAATATTACATTCGCATTTTTACTTTTCTGGAGCGAGTACATTGAAAACGGTTGGGAATCTGCTAAAGTCACAATTTGTAGGACATTTTATAAGGTTTCTTTTTTATTATATTTTTTCCTCAGATGCACTGTTTATGAGATATTAGCAAAAAACGAAACCGCCCCGCCTGGCCCGCCTTGTGTCTACTCTCTACCTGAACCAGTTTCTGAAGAAATCTCTTTGTTGCCTGCGCTCTCTATACTTAGAGAGTACTCTCTATACTTAGAGAGTACTCTAGCCCCCACGTTAATTAAGTGAGCTAACAGCTTAATCATAAAATCATAAAATACATTTATTTGCCACAAATTCATTCATTACAATAGGGATTTTTACAACAAGAAATAATAAAAATTATGTGGCAAAAGGCCATGACTCAGCTTGTGCAGTGCGGGAAGACACCAAAGGTTGCCGTTCCGCACGGCACTGGTTTTCAGTCATACCCTTTTCCCTGAGGTGTTAGGCGGGAAAAAAGTACTGAGGAGGGCACTAAAAGATCTAAAAATAAATTACGAAAATAACAACAAAAGGTAGACTAAACGAATGTAATTGGGTAGCAAAAACTGAAAGTAGGTACTCTTCTGTGAATGGAGCTTAGTAACATTACAAACTAAGCAAACAAGGTTATTAGCCAATAACAAAACTATCAGATTTTGAATTTTTTTAACTTATTTTATAATATTTAATTTGTGTTGTGATATACCATACTCACCTACCCAGTTTTTAAATTTTTATTTGGTGATACCAAGTGATTTTCGAGAAATGAAATATTATGAAATGCCCTAAAAACCTTCCACTGTTTTAGTGAACAGAACCCAAAAAGCAAATAAATTAATGAAAATGTAAAAAAAATTACTAGATTTTCTATGAAGTTTTATTATGTGTGGCTGCAGCATAATCCCTAAAGCCTAGATTAATGCCTAATTTGGAGCATTTATTATGCAGTTTTAAGTCTGCTTTACCCAGATTAGTTTTAGAAGTTTGGTTCTCTGCTAGTAAATGTAGTGATATCCTAAAGTTTTTGGAATAACCCCGTAGTATTTTATTACACTCACGATAGAAAAATTGGTTTTGCTGACACGCGATTGTGATATATGTAATGTAACCTATCTTTAAACATAATACGTGCTTGTTTTATTTAAAAAGTCTTTTAACAAGATAAAATAAAGACTTGGTAAAAAACATTAGTTTCAGACAGTAGATAAATAAAATAACCGCTAAATAAGATGGCGCTTTAGGTTTTACTGAATCGCTCTGTTTTTTTTTCTATACATTTGTTCTAAAAATGTACTTACAAAAAAAATCGTTTATTCACCAAAACATTCAGTAATACATATTCATTATATTCTGCCAAACCGCACAGCAGCGTAAGGATGTACACATTGCGCGTCGTAAGTAGTGACTTACCGAACTAGTGCGATTTACTGATGTGCTATCGAGTGTACTACTCAGTTTGTTCTAGCTCACGCACGCCACTCTCCCATTAAGGATGTTCATTACGGTGAAGTTTCTTTTCAGTCCTCGACCAGTAAAAGTTTTCAACGGTTTTTTGTGCCGGATTGTTCGGATGCGTCCGTGAGGATATTACTATCAAAGAATAAACAAGGTTTAATAAAAAATTATCACTATATTTTGAGCCTGTCAAAATACGAAAAAAAAAATCCTATAGAAACTGCACCAGCTGATTGCACATTTTGTATGGGCGGCAATAAATATTTTTATAGTGTGTTGGCTGGAATCTATGACTAAATCACTATTACACCCAGGTGGATCACGGAAAATAAAAATACAGGGTTTATAAAAATTAAGGTAATCACATGACTAATAGATTGTATAATAGTACATTGTTCATCGAGAGGAGAAAGTGACCGATTCCAAACAAGGGTGTCGTTTGAGTCCTTCGGCTTCGCCTCAGGGCAATACACCCGAGTTGGGAATCGCACTTTCTTTCGAGTGATACATAGTGCTTTATACTTCACCTACGAGGAAAATATTTCAGTTTTCCTTTTCAGATATGATGTAAGTTTTTTGTATTCCATTATATTGATATCATGTCTTGCCAATGTGGTACTTTTCAACATGGAATACAATGACTTGGCTTATATTTATACGCTTTTACACGATAGTAAGCAAGCAAAACAGTTTCCGAAAATCAATGCGCTTTTTTCTCGCTTTTCCAACGTATAAAACTATCACATACCTACATTGTTGTATTTTTTCGAGATTTTTCAGGCAATCAATAACCGCTTGCGCACTTTCTTGTAGTTCTAGCGGCGTCAAAAACTCTTCATCACTGTCACTATTTGACGACATTTTTTGTAAAAAGCACGCACCAAAAAAACTACAATTAAAACTTCCAACAACTTTGTAAAGAAAACAAGGGTCCAATTTTTGAAAATCACTGGGTGATAAAATATCGCTTGGAGGTTTAAACTTTTTTATTTTACCCTGATAGTATTAAAACGTTAGTAATACTTTATAAATTTTAACAATTAAACACAAATTTATATTTATGCTTTACAATTTTTCCCTGTTGATAAGAAAAAAACAGAAATTTTGATTTTATTGAGTAAGATTTTATCACACGGTGATTTTCAAGAATAGGTACCTAATTCGCGCGCGCGCTTTCGTTCCACATTTTGGTTTCGTTCTTTTTTCAAATTAATGGCTTTTTCAGAAAAGTGCAGGTGGCCAGCATCATTTCTTGGACTTAGAGATAAAAACTTTTTCTTTTTTTGGCATTATGATATTAAAATAGGTTATCGACAGATTTTGATCAAAATTAAAAAAAAAACACGTTAACAATGGATTTATTCCGTTCCATTAAAAGTATGTATTCGTAAAAAGTATGTATTCGTTTAAAAAACTCCTTAAACATCATATTCTTAACTCCAATCCATAAATAAAACACTGTCACTTCCAGACAATCTTATCTGTGTATATCGTTTGCAGTTCTTTGTCAACTCGTTGTAAACATAAAACTACCTTCATTAGTAGGTAGTAGATAAATAATGATTGAATACAATCAAAACTTGTGCATTTTATAAGTACGCTCTCTGCTAATATAATATAGTTTTATTATGTAAGTATTTTTAAGTTTCTCATGTAAGTGAAATGTATTTTTTATGAGAATAAACTATCTTTAACCTCATTTTCATACAAAATTCCATCCCGCTAAAACACGTTAACAATGGATTTCCATAGAACTTTTCCCCCCGCATATTTATACCATAGAAATGACGTATATTCTCCTTAGTTTTTAAAACAGGACTGAGGTACTTTCCGAGAAGGTGAAGAGATAAAAATATTTAAAGAGTACTATTCGTTAAAAAAAGTAGTTTTATCTCAAGAAGAAGGCGCCTGGAGGATTAAATGACCTCTTTGACCAGCTGGTGAAGCAGAAAAAAAAATTTTCAGTCACTAGTAAATACCTATTCCTTTCAATAAATAACTGTCACGTAATTCGAAGGAAAATCAAATTTCGTGATCACCAAAAAATAAGAAAAAATTAAATATTGTTTTTTTTTTATATTTTGTTTAAACTCTATTAGTGATGTAGAATCACCCCTTAGAAGGATCAACGTACTTTTTTACACCCTGTATGCCGTAGTACTTAAAACTAGATGAACTTAGGTGGACATCATGAGAAAAAATCGCCTACGACCCATCCAGGTGAAAAACACACAATAAGACTGCTCTCCACCTCACCTACCCGCACGCTGCGGGTGCGCGTGTGTTCTGTCTCTTTCACTCTCACCCGGCGCTTCATATAAGCCTCACGCTCTAAACGACTAGCCGACTAGCTTTAGCCCGCATGCTAAATAAAATATGCCACTGTTTAAGTCAAACTACGAGTATTAGCTATCAAAAAAAAGCTTCATTACATTTTTTTCCGTAGTTTTTACACAATCAAACAGACAGATAAAAAGTCTTTAAATCTGTGATTTGGATTCCAGGGTTAGCAAAATAGCATAACGTGACAATGTTTTTATAAATGTGTCGTGATAGACATTGGTGATAGTCCTAGATAGCTGTAAAGGCTTACTCTTCGATAACAATCACTCATTATCTTCGCCACATTGGGTGTCACTGTAGTCAGACTTGCGTATTTCTCCTGATGGCTCATATCAGACCCCCCCGCAGTATGATCCAATATCCAGCACAATAAGATTTTTTTTTTTACAATACAATAAGATTTTATTTGCTCTCACACATAAAATTCAGTTACAAAACTATAAGTAGCTAAAAGCTATTTTGCACAATTTCTATGGTAAGTGTGAGAGCCTGGTGTCTGTACTAGGTTGATCCTGTATGACAGATCCCCAGGCTCTCGCCCCTGGAAAATACAATTCTCTTTAGTTACCCATATATTGTAGAAGTGATGACTAATTAATCAATTTACAGAAAGCAAAAACTAGGTAAGTAATGAATGAAACTAAGTGTGT
Source organism: Athrips mouffetella (assembly GCA_947532105.1). Lineage (NCBI taxonomy): Eukaryota > Metazoa > Arthropoda > Insecta > Lepidoptera > Gelechiidae > Athrips > Athrips mouffetella. The sequence goes on along the minus strand of OX383972.1, from coordinate 23,000,736 downwards.
GTTTGTGAATGTGTCGGTTTGTGTGTATGTTTGTGTGAGTGTGTGTGTGTGTGTGTGTGTGGTTGTGTGTGTGCGCGTGTAAGTACGTGGGTTATTGTGTGAGTGATTGTGTGTTGACTCAGATTGAACGATAGAGAGGTGTGCATGTTTAAATAATATTCATTTGGCAAGATATAAAGTTATAGTGTTTGAGGTTGTAGATCAGGTATGTGGTTTTAAGAGTGATTCCGTGGATTCATAATTAAGCGATAACAGCCACGACGTAACAGCTTTTTTACATTCAATTTTGAGTTTTTCATATATTTTAAGATTTTTGTTAATTTTGTTGTACAAATAAGGTCCCAGAAAACAGAAGAATCTTTGGGCGAAAGATGTTCGAAAAGCAGTGATTGTGCACACTTCGTACTTTCTACGCTTGGTATTTGCAGCGTAGTCAACAGAGTACAATAGGCAGGAGTGCTTTAGGAGTACGGTGTACAGAATAAAAAGCTTTCTTACTGTTAGTACATTAAATCGGTGGTATAGTTCGTCAGTAGGGAAACGATAAGAAAGTCCCATGCTGACCTTTAATACGGCTCTTTGAGCACGTTCCAGACTAAGAAGGTGAGTCTTTGGGGCGCCTCCCCAAATTGAGATGCAGTATGTTATTACTGATTGACATAATGCGAAATATATCATTTTAATTATATTATCGTCTGCAATGTGCCGTAGGTTTTTAAAAATGTAAGTCAGCTTTCTTATTCTGCTGGATAGGGCTGTGATATGAGGAAGAAAACTAAGTTTGTTGTCAACAAGTACTCCTAGGTATTTAATAGTCTTAGTATTTTGCAGACACTGACATGTACAAGCTACGCCAGTGGAAGGGGAGCACGAATGAGCTTTTATTTTAAAAAAGTCATTATTAGGTTGGTCCTGATTGCGAATCGAAAAGGTGATAAATTTAGTTTTTTCAATATTAAGTGTAAGTACGTTATCATTGAGCCATTTGTAAACTAGGTCAAAACCTTTTTGGGCACTATCGTACACATCAGTCCAAGTATCAGCAGAAAACATCAGGGCGGTATCGTCAGCAAAAGTAATGATTTGTCCGTTTGGAAGGCTTAAATTGCATAAATCGTTGATATAAGTCAAGAATAGTGTTGGTCCGAGGATACTGCCCTGAGGAACTCCGAAGTTAACAGCCATTTCATTGCTCAAGTAGTTTTCTATTTTCACGGCTTGGTTTCGGTTAGTCAAATAATCTTCGAAAAGTTTGCGTTGAATTCCTCTGATACCTAGTCTGTCTAACTTATCTATTAATATGGGAATGGAGACGGTATCAAAAGCCTTAGTAAGGTCTAGATATATGACTAAGACTTTCTTACCAGCATCCAATCCAGAAACAATGAAGTTAGTCATACGAAGTACAGCAGCTTCTGTCGATTTGCCTTTCCTGAACCCGAATTGGTTGTCAGACAGAAGTTCAAAGCGTTCTAGGTAGTTATATAATCTTTTATTAATTAATCGTTCGAGAATTTTAGACAACGCCGGAAGTATAGAAATTGGTCTATAGTTGTTGACGGATTTTCTATCCCCACTCTTAAAGATAGGATGAACTAAAGACCGTTTGAATGCAGTTGGGATTACGCCGTTTGAAAAAGAAAGCACAAGCACAAGTCAGGACCCAAGTAACTTGCTCGGCTGCCGCACGTAGACTGATCCAAAAATGGAAACAGGGGAGGGGCGCGCACTCACAGTCACACCACTCTGAAGTTAGTTGCCTTTCAAATAATTGCTTGTCAGTACAAGAACCGTACTCATGACCCGGAAGTATACAAGACAAATATTTTAATGTACAGACAAATTCAATTTAAAATTTTATTAAAGTAGAGATATGCAAACATATTTCTTTACACGTGCTAGTGCAAGTAGCGGAATTAGTAAACTAGCAGTTATGTGGGTATGATATCTCATCTCTTAGGTTTGTCAAAAAACGACCTTTTTAACCGACTTCAAAAAAGGAGGAGGTTCTATGTTCCATTGTATGTATTTTTTTATATGCATATTCACCGATTGCTCCGTCAGTTGTGAACCGATTTGTAAAAAAAAAAAATTATACTTACGAAACAAGATAAAACATACAATAAAACCAGAGACTATGGACAGTATGGACCGCTGTTCTTAAAGAAATGTAATAAATCTCAAGACAAGAAATAGCGCTAGATTTTTCTTACCAAACAACTTGTAAGTTAATTATTAGAACTGCGGGAGAGAAAGCGAGGAGCTTTCTAGAAATATATTTGTTAGTTAAAAACTTTTTAATTTTACTACAGAGAAAAATAAGAAACTTTCCTAGGAAAAAAAACTATTTTTTTAGTTTCTACGAGCTTACTCTTCACTCCGATTCAGCCCCGAGGAAGAGATGAGGTTAACGATGGAACGAGCTTGACCAAAAAAAGCCTAGGGGCCATTACCACAGTAAATATATAAGCTAAAGCTAGTACGCAGTACTAGTAGGCAGCAAGTAAGTAATAACAAAATTAGTATTGGTTAGTAAGTATTAGTTCAAACCACAGAAAGTACCTGAATATTACATCTTACATAGGTGCTACGGTCACCAACAATCGTAGTCAATGGTGCCTGGTGCACTTCGGCCGCGTACGTAACCACAGGTTCGTAACTAGTTGCGGTAAAAGAAAATTTCTCCTTTGTTAGATACTAGTTTGACTATGAAACCTACTTCTACAAAGTAGAAACCATGGTACACACGGTTGCTCGTCGGTGGAAACTCTTTGACCTTACGCTGGTCTCTGGTTTCAGGTGTTTATAGCGTAGCGCTGGTTCAGCTTATACTGGTTTTGAAAATGATTTTAAAAAAGGATTTAAATTTTTTTTTAATCTACTTTTTTTATTATTTTTTAAATGTTTTTTTATACCGGTTTTATTTCTGCTAGCTGCCTTAGTTCCTCTTGAAAAAATACCATGCATTTTTGACGCTGAAAGGCTGAGTAATTCTGAAGGGGTTCTTAAGCAGTGGACTTCCTAATCTAATATTAAGTCTGTTCTGGGTCGCGGAGGTCGGATGGCAGCAGCTCTGTGTAAAAACCAGTGCCCTTGTCTAATCCCCTACAGTTAGGAAGCCGAGACCGTAACCCCACCCCTGGACACTACATACATCGAGTGCTAATTTAAAATTTGAAATTGGAAGGTCGTGTAGGCCCGTATATTCTGTACAAAAGACCCTCAGAAGGACCACGTGAATCTCGCGGGCGGGTGAGCGCGGGGGTGCGGGGTAGATTGCAAGGAGGTAGAGAGTGTCCGTTCTCTATGATAGTACTTTACTACTATCATAGTACTTTATTTGTACTTTAGTAGTATTAGTACTTTATTCTGTGCCGTACTCGTAACAACGGAAGGCAATGACGATGTTACAATTATTCAATGTTTTACATAATAATGGTAGCTCTATCGGAATGTATGTGTCCATCTTACATAGCGTTTTACCTACAATTTAAATTATTCTACAAAAGCAGGTTTTAAATTAATTCTGTACCGGAATAGGCAACGTCGAAATTTGTTAGCAAAGGGGTTGGTCGGTTCATAATTATGGCTTAATTAATTTTGCTAAAGTGTCATGCAATGTCACGTTACAAGAGGGAATAACCTATCCCACCCAGGGTAATTTAACCTAAGCTAATAATCACACGAGTTCAGGTAACTACAGTCGGCAGCACGTTATTGACAACACTTTGAACTGGTGTCAGTTTATACTGGATTTGATACCACTTACTTGCTGCAGTGAGTTCGTTGCAAATAAGACAGTAGATGTTCTAGACAAGGGTGTTTCTTCGCAACGATGGTGATTACTTACCGTTAGGTAGCCCATGGATCCCATAATCCATCTCGTCTTGTTTGCTTGAAAAAAGAAATACATTTCTTCAATTACAATGATAGGAAAAATTTAAAGGAGAAAAGAAAGAGACTTAACCGAAGTTACTTTGACCAAATCAGTGTCATAATCATCATCACATCAGCCGAAAGATGTCCACAGCTGGACATAGGCCTCCCCTAAAGATCTCCATGACGACCGATCCTGCGCTGCTCGCATCCAGCGGCTTCCCGCGACTTTGACCAGATCGTCGGTCCACCTTGTGGGGGGTCTGCCTACGGTTCGTAGGTATCGTATCAGGAACTAAAGCATTTGGAGAAGAAGAGGAAAGAACAGCATAGCTCTTAAGTTGAAAAAACAGAAAGGGAATAAGAACCTTGAAAGGAAACTGAATAAGTTACAATCAGGAACATAGATCGGTCTGAACATGAACTTGCTTTAGGGCGCATCTGGCCCTAGTTATTTTTCAAAAGGTTCATCTATTACAAAATCCATTCCAATCCAAATCCATTACAAAAAAGTCTAGTACCCCGTCCCTGTTCACACCTGGTCCAAACGTACCCATGACAAAAAAATCTAGTATCCCGTCCCTGATCACACCTGGTGCCTATGCCTGGTGCAAACGTACGCATGACAAAAAAGTCTAGTACCTCGTCCCTGTTCGAACCTGGTCCAAACGTACCCATGACAAAAAAGTCTAGTACCATGTCCCTGTCCACACCTGGTGCAAACTTACCCATGACAAAAAGTCTAGTACGTCGTCCCTGTTCGCACCTGGTCCAAACGTCTAGTACCCCGTCCCTGTTCACACCTGGTGCAAACGTACCCATGACAAAAACTCAAGTAACCCGACCCTGTTCGCAACTGGTCCAGACGTACCCATGAAAAAAAAGTCTAGTACCCCTTCCCTGTTTGCATCTGGTCCAAACGTACCCATGACAAAAAAGTCTAGTAACCCGTCCCTGTTCGCACCAGGTCCAAATGTACCCATGCCGCCAGTCGCGTTACTGCGTTGAAAGGTCAACGACAACTGTTTGACCAAGAACGAACTGGCATGGGAGTCACCACTACGATCCCTCAAGCACCTTCCAATTTTGCTTACAAAACATATCTCTACTTAGCGCCCCACACTCTCGAGGTCTCAACTGCGAAAGGTAAAAAATCATCTTTCAGGTATAATCCGGCCCTTTTTTACCCAACTGCGGCGAAACCCAAAATATATAACGTCCTAATGAAATAGTGAACATAATTTTAGAATGTGACTCAGACCATGAAACTGAACAACTTTCCCCAAGGAACATAGGTCGAAATACGAAAAACCAAATTTGACCTCCCATACAAAATGCGCTATCAGCTGATGCAGTTTCTATGGGAGGTCAAAATTGATTTTCGTATTTTGACCTAGGTTCCTTGGGGAAAGTTGTTCAGTTTCATTGTCTGAATAACATACTAAAATTATGTTCACTATTTCATGTGGACCTTATAATAGGTCTTTACCTATGAAATTGTCGAATTTTTTTTTACAGATTAATGAGATCATATTTTCTATAATTCTAATGCAATTTTTTTCATTTGATTTATATTTGAAAGTTAAGATAAGATAAAATTTATTTCAATAAAACTTAATCTAATTACAAAGTAGGACTAATTACTCGTATATGTTAAAAAAGGTATTAAAATAACAATTGTGTTGCCTAAACTAAGTAAGATTTTCTTACCTGTATCTTAGGCATCTACATACAGCTAAAAATAATATTAGGTGCTTACAATGTAAGATTTTCTTTATAAAATAGCATTATTTATTTATAGGCTGCTTGTACACTACTTAGGTAAATGTTATGTAAGATTACGCAAGTACTTCCAACAACTTCTCCGTTTCCTCGTATGTTTTCTTCTTTAACCAATTTTGTACAATTTTTTACACTTTGACTTCAAGGTTATCAATTTACGCATAAAATAAAGTTTTTATTTTTAGCTTGATATATGAAATTAAAGGTTTGAAAATTGTTCGTCTTAAATGTCGTCCGATTTCATCATTAGATTTGTTATATTTTTTTACAGATAATATTTTTCGAAAATTTAATTTAAGCTTCTGTTAGCTTAATGTCAAATGCCAATAATGCTTAAAAGAAATTGGATTTATAATTCCTAAGAAAAATGCAAAAATGTTAGTACTGAAAATTGAGTTTACCTAAAATTCGCCATGCAAAACGGCAATTTCATAGGTAATGACATAATATGCAGTATCGTATAAAATTCAAGTTAAGCAAATCCTATAGCTCCTATCTTGGTTTTCTGTTTTCTGTTACACAGTCGGGTTTTTGTTTTTAAATATTTTATAATACATTTACAGTTCGATAAGGCATTTAAAACCTCGTTTAAAATCTTTATCTATTCTATAGATTTCATCGTGGCGAGAGTTTGCTCTGGAATTATTATGTCTAAGCGGTAAGTCGTAGTATTTTAATTTGATTAAAATCTGAAGATAACGGTCCTAATTGCTATAAAATTACATTATACCATAATAAATCGTATTTTTAAGGCTTTCTCGTATCGATAACCAAATTTTACTTAGTTAATAAATATTCAGAAAGTTAACTAATTAAGTGATTAAAATCTTTTAAAGTTTATCGAAGAGTTCGTATATAGTCTAGTAAAAAATCACTTTATATAGGGTTCCGTACAAAAAGGGTGCCTAAAGAATCGCTTTAGTAAGGCTACGTCGTACGTATGTCTGTCCGACCTTTTAATTAATGTGTAATTATGAAATTGATACGGTGAAATAAATTAATCTAATGTAAAGGGCTGTATACAGGGTGTAAAAAAATACTATGATCCTTCTAAGGGGTGATTCTACAACATTAGATTGAATAAAAAATATACTTTTTCCTAAAAAACAATTGTTGTAGCTCAAGAAGAAGTGAAGTGCTTGGACGTTTCAATGACCTCTATGATCAGCTGGTAAATGGGAGTCTCTGATGTCCGGTATGGATTCCAAGAAATCCAGCAGAAAAGCCTGGAAAACTTTAAATAGCCTAACGGGAAAACATCACCCCCCGAAAAGCTGCTCCAATGTAAAACTAGATGCAATTGTTGCTCGTATGGTAAACGTCACAAGGGCAAAACGAGACAAAATCTTCACAAAAAAGGTTAAACACAAACTTAATCTACTGAAGCAAAGTTCTCCTTAAAACCAGCCACTAGCCAGACCGTTCGAAATTCCCGAATTAGTACATGCCATCAAACTTCTAAAGAACAATAAAGCAGCAGGCCCTGACAAAATGTATAATGAGTTTATTCGCCACATGTGACCAGTCGGAGTTAGCTGGCTAGCTGCTCTATTTACATACCTTCTGCAGAACAACCAACTACCAAAGGAATTCAAGCTAGAAAAAGTCATCGCGATCCTGAAACCAGGTAAAGCAGATCATCTTCCTGAAAACTACAGGCCAAATGCCCTCCTAAGCTGCGGATACAAGCTATTGGAACGCCTGATCCTGACTAGAATCGAACCCTACCTAGAAACGGTCACACCACCTGAGCAAGCTGGATTTCGCCGGGGCCGAAATTGTGTCGACCAAGTCTTAGCGTTAACAAACCACATCGAGAGCGGCTTCCAATATAAAATGAAATCTACTGCAGTCTTTATAGATCTCACCGCGGCTTACGATACCGTCTGGTCTCAGGGACTGATGTTCAAATTCATGTCAGTTGTACCATGTAGAGAAATCTGTGACCTTCTGTGTTCTTGGGACAAAGCAAGAGTCGTATGAGAAAAACTGATAATGGTCTGCCCCAGGGGTCGGTCCTAGCTCCGCAACTATTCAATTTATATATCCATGACCTACCATCCACTGCCGCGACGAAATTTATCTATGCCGACGATACGAGTATAGCTCTAGTGGCACAAAGTTGTGATTTTCCAACCGGAGAAAAAACACTTACAAACGATCTCGAGACTCTCTCCAAGTACTTCCAACAATGGCGACTTATACCAAGCACGAGGAAAACTGAAATATCGGTATTTCACCTCAGTAACCAACTAGCAAAGTATCAACCTACAGTTACATTTAGAGGAGAAGTTTTGAGGTTTAACCCCTACCCCAAATACCTTGGTCTGACGCTGGATAGGACTCTGACATACAGAGAACACATCGACAAGCTATCGATGAAGATCGCAACCCGCAATAACATATTGCACAAACTTTGCGGCACAACTTGGGGCGTTTCTGCCGACTGCCTGCGCACTACAGGGATTGCGCTTGTCTACTCTGCTGCCGAATACTGCGCACCAGTATGGCTCAACAGTGCTCATGTACATAAAATCGACACAAAGCTTAATGAAGCCATGCGGTGCATATCTGGCACAATTAAGTCCACAACTACCTGCCCACAAAGATTTTTGCCACCCCCCCCCCCCAAAACGACTTAAGTCTCGCCACCCCCCTTGTCAAACTGCCCAAGAACTGCAAGATTTTGACCTCCATACCAACTGGAAAAACCACTGGAAATTAGAAACTGCCGGGACCGACGCTCAAGCTACTGATCCAACATCAAAGCCAAAGGGCTTTGATCTACCTCGCAAGCTGTGGTGCCGGCGGAACAGGCTGAGATCCGGACATGGGCGATGTAATTATTTCAGACACATATACTAACCTCTGCGACTGCGGTCAAGAAGCGCAAACCATGGAGCATATAATGCAACGATGCCCACTCCATTCTTATCCGGGATCTAAGGAAGACATTTACAATCTTTCTCCTGACGCAGCCATTTGGCTGGGAAACCTGAAAGTTAATTTATAGTATCTGCCTATGTATAAACGCCATACGATTAAATAAATAAATCAGCTGGTGATAAATAAATAAAATAAAAAATCTTTATTTTCTCTCACAAACATTTAAAAATTCAGGGATATGTGATATAACAAAAAAAAATGACAAAGACAAAGACAAACAACAGACAAAGACTTTTTTTTGTTATAATATCCAGTCACTAGCAAGTACCTATTCATTTCAATAAATTACAGTAATGTAATTCAAAGGAAAATCAAATTTGATGATCACCCAAAAAAAAAAGAAAAAGTGAAAATTTTATATTTTTTACAATGTATTGGTGAAAAAGAATCAACCCTAAAAAGGATCATCGGACTTTTTTTACACCCTGTATTGTGAAAAATAAGAAAAGGACCACATACACCAAAAAAAAACGGCCCCCGGATGCCCGATTTACAATTGTTTGCAATAAGGCGAGAATTGACACAATTTGCATAATTCGACCTTTGAACTTAAGCCGCTGGATCTTACTAACTGTAATGATGATTGGGTCAAGGCTGGAAATTACATACATTTAAGAGCAGGTCAAGCTTGACACTCGCAGCGTGACTTTAGTTCCTAAGTAAAACGGCACAAAATCAAATATGTCAAGTTGACGTGCCCTTGACTGTACTGCGCTGAATTACTATAAGCATTCATGTTTGTAGAGTCAGCATTAGAAGTTGATTACCAAAAATTAAATTTCTAAAGTTACTAAACAAAACCTTCTACCTCTACTTCTACTTGTTCTGAGGGTTACTTTTGAAAATTCCCAAAATATTTCGGCTCTCTATACAAAATGATCAGATGATCGGTCCAATTTTTACGAAACGTAGATTTTTGCAAATTTTGCAAAAGTCGTAGAATAAAAGTTGCCCTTAAAAAGTTTGACACGATTTTTCCGTTTATGCAAAGTTATTGTCCGGAATGGACAGAAGGAAGGAACATATTTCCCACATGAACTAAATGTGGGAGCTCTTTTCCTTTTGCCCTTACCATGTAAAAAATTTGGGGACGTGTTATATTTTTCAACCGAGGCCCGCAAAATATAAAACGCTGGGTGGAAAGTATATTCGTTTTGCCCAATTAATGGTTTAAAGCCCTGCATAATGGTTTTGGAAATCTGAACCTTTGCAGACCTTTCATGTCCATCTTCGCGCAGTTCGAGCTCCAGGCGCTCTTACCTGGAATGAAAAAGTAAAACCCAAGGAGGTTTTAACCCACGCTACGCTAAGCGTAGTGAAACCTCTTCGGTAAAACCTGCAAAGATGTTGGAAACTACGCCAGGGGAAGCTGCGTTTCGAAGCGCAGCGTTTTTCTTACGTCAATGGAAATAAGTGAAAAACTGTGTTGTGGTGAAAAATCAATCGTTGTCATAATGAATTATAAGAAGAATATGAATGTCTAGATTTGTCTGTACCTAATAGGAGTGCTACAAAATGTTAAAATAAATTGAACCTGTGACAGTCATAGAATTTTAAGGTATTTATATCAAATGCGCGGAGACCTATCAATAATCTAAATATTATAATATATATATATAAATAAAACATGAGGGCAACGACCTAGGGTGTTTTGGGGCTTAGCCATTCACAATAGGAACCTTCTTCTATTAAGAACATAAACAGATAAAAAGTAAAAATATCGCAGAGTTATGGACCACGAAACAAAGTCTCTGCCTGTGTGTGTATACGAAAACAGGGCATCTCATCATCATCATAACATCCATTGAAACGTCCACTGCAGGACAGGAAGCGTTTGCTGGAACAGTGTGGAGGAGAAGTACCTTAGGCATCACGCTTTTTAGCAATGCGGCTAGCACCATGGACCGCAGTATGTAAGATGGTACGATACACAAAAGACGCTGCTGCCCACCCTCCAGTTCAATCCCTTAGTCGCCTCTCACGGCATCCATATGTAGAGACGGGTTGGTACTGTTTTATGCCAGCGCCACAAGGGTTTCTTTTAATTGATAATGGGCTTACTCTTGACCTCGATCTAGTCTTGAAGACAGAGATGAGGTCTACGATGGAGCGAGCTTGCCCAGAAGAAGCCCATTTACTCGCGACTTGAATACATTCGGGTTATATGAACTCGGGAACACAGACGCAGACAGAGAATTCGACTCTTTAGCCGTGCGCATTATAAAAGATGTTTCAAAGCGCTTTGTGCGAATGTGCGGAATATCAACCAAGTATGGGTAAAACTTATTAATCCAAATTCAATTTGTATGAATCCTGTCTAGCAGAGGAAGTATTATATAATCGAGGGACCACTTTGCAACCTGTTCTCCGAGAGTAAACCCCATTTTATAAAAACCGAATCAAAAACAATGATATCATAAAAATTTCAGGTGAAAGTTTACGTTGACAAATAGTTTTCACCGGCACGTGGCTATCCTTCCTCGATATACATACAAACGACCGATAAAAACTAGCAAGATGACGAAATATACTACGGATAAACTTGAGAAATTGTTTAAGTCGAGATTTAGCTTCTTACCAGGAGGCAAAGGGGCAGTTGAGGAAGAAGAAGCATTAGTTAGTACATTTTCCATATTGATTCATTACAAATAAGCAACAAATTGCAATTTTTTTACCACTATTTCTCTGTCTGTACCGGATACGCCTATACCAGCTAAACCATCGTAGTTTAGTCTGCTGTTTTGAAGCATGAACATTATATGTGTCGTAGGCCGATCGTTGAATTGGGCCGATCGAGATCTGCCTGGGCACATCACGATACGCCGGCATTTATTGATTTGTCTATCTAATACCCGCCATATCGTTTAAAGCATAACGTTTGACGATTTGCCCGGCCATGCTTGGGCAAATCGATTCTGTAGGGTGACCAAAGTAGAAGCAAATAAAATGAAGTTTAGATTATAATCATTTTACTATATAATAAAACCTAACATAACCTAACCCAACACATAGCTAACAGAGCGCAAACAGCACCACAATTTTACTAGATAATAAAACCTAACCTAACTAACCTAACCTAACAAGCAGCTAACAGAGTACAAACAGCGCCCCAAGCGTCGCGAAACGGAACTACATTACGATGCGCCCAGCCATATATCGATGTGGCCAAGTGACTATTAGGGCAAATCGACAAATACGTTACTCTCATCGATCTGCCCAATTTTATATGGGGCACATCATGAAATAATTGGCCAGATCTCGAAATGCCGGCGCATCGTGATGTGCCCAAGCAGATCTCGATTAGCCCAGTTCAACGATTGGCCCACGACATATGCATATTTAAGAACATTAGACTAAACCATGGTAACGGCCAGGCCATGGCCTTTCTGGTACGGTCCAAGTAGCACTTACATAGACTGCCTGCGTTATAAAAAGTTAAGATTCAACCTTAAGATTCAACGCTTAGTGACTTTAGAAGGGTAAAACTAAGCGTCAGAGATATTTGTATATGTTACGGCTAAAGATAGGTGTGAACATAAACTTAAGATTATCCGGCTAAACTTAGGTTTATTTTCGAGAAGCGGCTAAAGTTAGTTTCTTCTATCATTAGCTGGCTAAACTTAAGTTTAACCGCAGGCCCTTGGCTAAAAATGTAGAAGCAAATGAAAAAGGAAATGAAAGGTTGATATTGAAAGGAAAATGCATTTTTTCCCAGCGTCAACAAAAAAAAAAAGGTTAGGTTAGGTTTCCCCCCCGATGGGGCTCAGTACCTGTGACTCGGTCTCCCACGGCGAAGCGAAGAGGGCCGGGCGTTACTGCTCCACCGGGCTTTGGTCTCCAAGCCCGCGATGGAGCGGCCTAGGGCGGTAGGTTGCGGTAGTGTATGGGCGCTATGGCAACTGAGGCGGGCTGCGGTGTCGTATGGGAGGCATCGCGGTTGAGATGTAGGGGCCGCGGCGGGAGAGGAGTTACGTTGTGCCGCTCTCCCTACCTTCCGCGGCCTCGGCGGATGATGGCGGACGCGGTGGGGCCGCAGGGGAAGAGGAGTGCTGGTGTTACGATGAGCCGCTCTCCCTGTCCTCTGCGGCCGAAGTGGCAGGCGGCGGGGCCACTGACCTGACCCGTCGCAAGGGACCCCAGGCGTCCAGTCATGAGAATATCTGGCACCCATCTGGTGGGATAGCCGGGCACTAACGGTCATTTTCGGCCCCCTCCCTATGCGAAGGGGCGTGAATGGCCCGCCGTGGTGGCGGTCGGTCGCCGGTGTGGGACTGGGAGTAAAGGCTCTGCCGGTTTCCCAGTCCCCCGCCACTCGAGCGATGCGGGAGTGCCGCTGGGTCGTTTTAGTGAGTGGAAGTCCCACATACCCCTCTCAGTCCCCGATGGGGGGGAGATGCATAAAGATTTTTTCCCAGCGTTAACAAAAGAAGAAAGGTTAGGTAAACAAAAACATTGCATCGTGCGCGCATCGTCTCCCCTCCGCCCCCTCAAGCGACATGTTCGCCCCTGCGCGTCCATCGAATACATTTTTAGCCATTTCGTTTCGGTTAATGTGCACATTAGCCGGCTTAATATGGAAATTCACGACGCAAACTAACATGATATCGAACTTTAGCCGCTTCTCGAAAATAAACCTAAGTTTAGCCGGCTAATCTTAAGATGTTCACACCTATCTTTAGACGTAACATCAAAGCGCACGACAGTGCGCCGGCCAAGTTCTAAGCACAGGCCGCGCGCACACCGTGCACTACTTACCCGAACCGCTTCGAGCCACTTTTGACCCCCCTGTATCTTCTTACCTAATCAATAGATTTGGATGAAACTTAACGGACATAATAACACCATTAAGGGCTCCCGCACACGACCGAGAATCGGTGACCGATTTTATATCGGCATCCCGCTCTGACGTGTTAGCACCTGAATCTTCCGTCCTTGTCCCGGCCGATAATCGCCCACCGATTCTCGGTCGTGTGCGGGAGCCCTTAATATACTTTGAATAAAAAGTTTCAATATTGTAGCTATTACAGAATAAAAGTTATAGACTCGAGAAAATTGAAAATTTGGTACTCACTGACTGACAGCTCATCAAAATGTTTGACCACTTCTAGAAGGCCTACAAAGCTGAAATTTAACATTTAGCTAGTCGTCAGGGTAAGAGTAATGGGAAAATTCGAATATTGGAAATTGATCAAGTGAGAGTCAGGTTTTAGTCAAAATTATGTATAAGAATGTTGGTAATACTTCTCTAAGACTTACAAATCTGAGATTTGGCATGGGGATAGTCGTTAACATTTAAAAAACCGGCCAAGTGCGAGTCGGACTCGCGCACTGAGGGTTCCGTACCACCACATAAACATAATTGTATTAGTTGAAATTTCAGTAAGTTAATGTGCTAGATTTTTTGAGCCCGACACGCGCTTGATCAAATTTTATTATTTGTTGTTATTTTATAGCTTATGCACTATAAACATACCAATTTTCAAGTTTGTAAGTGTTCCCGTTTTTAAAATAGAACTAAAACAAAGATCGCCTCAGCGACCATCCCACTTGACCCCTCTCTTATATGAAAGTTCTTGAAACGGGAGCTCACCACAATTGGTTACCATTAGTTGGGAGAAAAGTTGAAATATTTAATGCTTTCAGACTTTTCCCATTATTTGTACTGTGAGACCTAGCTTCTTGCCAAATTTCATAAGTTTAGGTCAACGGGAAGTACCCTGTAGGTTTTGCATTTTTGAATAAATGTATTGAGATGAGGACATAAAATGCCATATCTTTTGATTGCGTCGTTGTAAAAAATTGAAATTTTCAGATCTTGTGTGGTTCATGGATCCTAATATATGGTATTAGTTTCAACCTGATACATTCACCCGTTCGTGAGATAAAGGGTCTTGACAGACAGACAGACAGACAGACAGACAGACAGACGGACAACAAAGTGATCCTATAAGGGTTCCGTTTTTTTCTTTTGAGGTACGGAACCCTAAAAAGTAAAGAAAACATCGAAAATTTGAAATTGGTCAAGTGCGAGTCAGGTTATAGTCATTATTATGTATAAAAATGTTGGTCATACTTCTCTAAGACCTACAAATCTGAAATTTGGCATCGGGGTAGTCGTTAGCATAAAAGTAAAGGAAAACTAGAAAAAAAAATGGTCAAGTGCGAGTCAGACTAAAAATAATTTACTAAATATTTAAAAAAGTAGTACTTCTAGAAGGTCAGAATTAGTCATGCATGAAAACAAGTACCTAACTATGTTTTAAAGAAACTATGAACGAACATTCAGATTTTATAAAACATATCTATTATATAAGTGAAGGAGTTTGTGTATCTGGGTTTAAGTTTACGAGAGATGGAAAGTGTGAAAGTGATATCGAAAGAAGAGTGAATGCTGGAAACATGGTGAATGGTGCTCTGCATGCTTTTATGAAGAGTCAGAAGGTGTCTCACAAGGCTCGTCTGGCTGTTCATAGAGGCGTTTTGGTACCAACACTGATGTACGGCAGTGAAAGCTGGATATGGCAGAAAAAGCATGAAAGTAGAATTAATGCAGTAGAAATGAGAGCGTTGAAGAGTATGATTGGTGTGAAATTGAGTGACAGGATTAGAAATAGTGTGATAAGAGAACCTTGTGGCGTAAAAGAAGACGTAGTGACTAAAATTGAGAAAGGGATGCTGAGATGGTTTGGTCATGTAGAGAGGATGAATGAAGGAAGATTGACGAAAGAGATCTACATGGCGAGAGTGAATGGAAACATTGTAAGGGGAAGGCCTCGGCGAACGAACCAGGACCAAATTCAGGACGTTCTGAATAAAGGCCAGGTTAAAAGTACCCTAAACCGACGAGCATGTATGAAAGGATTGATGAAAGTTCAGGAAGCAAGGGAAGTATGTCAAGATCGTAGCAGGTGGAGAACTGTGGTCTCTGCCTACCCCGACGGGAACAAGGCGTGATGTTATGTATGTATATCTATCTTAAAATATTGGTTTGGTAATCAACATAAGCTGGGAGTACCTCCACGCGGTGAAGGCGGTAACATTTTAGCGCTTTGATACTGGCTAAAACTCCAATTTCAATTACTATTTATATGTCTTCGGGCTTATGTTGTGTGTTTCGTTTACGTTTACGTGTTATTTGGCTAGGCTACCCCGGTAACGCAGGTGGGGCCGCTATCAAATTTCTCGTACATTTTCGATATTATTACATCTGGTGGACCAGACACACTTCATTTTAATAATAATAATATAATATGAACAACGTTGCGATAGGTACTATAAAGCAAACTGAGCAAAAAGAAATGAAATCCGACCAAAAACATTAATGTAAAAATGTAGGCCAAGTTCTTGTACATAAAAAAAGAGTTGAAATCAAATCTAAACTACAGCCAAGTTAATAATAATCAGAACCGATATTAATCATTCGAACTTGGCGGGTTTTGAAATTTTAATGAAGGAAAAAAGTCCAACTCTAAAACTTACCTCCGCAAGATTTGCTCTTTTCAGAAGTATTGGTGTGATGAAAACCCGCCAAGTTGGAATGATTAATATCGGTTCTGATTATTATTAACTTGGCTGTAGTTTAGATTTGATTTCAACTCTTTTTTTATGTACAAAAACTTGGCTTACATTTTTACATTTATGTTTTTGGTGGGTATAGATATACTAAACCAAACGTTGTCAAAACTAGGCCAATTCGCGGCGATTTTTGGCCTAATTTTATGTACAATGCCGCTTTGTTTAGCAGTGTAAGTGCTCAAATTGTTAACGATCAAGCAATGTGCGTGTGTATGTGTATCCATCACCCACAATACTGGATTGTCTTAGTGTCTGTGTTTCTATTTAGATAGACGAGCAAGTTGGAGAACCTGATACGTATGACCATGGCATACAAGGGAGAGTCCTTAAGAAACCTGAAATCCACGTGCGGCTTAGCTGGCTCGGCAAGACAGCAGAAGGTGAAGGGTTAGTGGATCATCAATTAATTGTAGATACTTATATCCATCGTTTTTGAAAATCGTATAGTAAGCGGCCGGCAAATTTTAAAACGGAATCGGAAGGTTGTGAAATGTGAATGTGTTAAGACTAAGAGTGAGTTTTAGGTTTTTTAGCCAAGGCAACTGTGACGTACACAATAAATGTGGGTACTCGGGGAGAATATCACTTCACAGCCAGCCGGCGAGCGGGGATGTTCTGTCTGTGTCCTACGTACCATTATTAGCTAGTTTTACTAGATGCATCCCGATAAATAACAGTACGTCCTACCGGACGCAACAGTGGCGACGACGATGAAATGAAAGCGTGGTGAGTGGAAAACAATTTTTGACAATATTTTCAAATTATCCGCAAAAAAAAAATAACTAGAAAAACCTTTGCCATCTCAAGCAATGGAAAAAAAGGAGGATTAGACACAAATCCACACTGAAAAATGTCTCCGTGCACGTATTTGCTAAATTATGCATTGATTAATAAAATTGAACCGTTTGTTTACAAGTGTTCGACCGCCATCCCAAACAATATTTCTAGTAGGTTTCGAAAAATATACAGATAATTTCTCTTAGGCTCTCATGTGTGTGGCATTACTTTAGCCCTTGCTGTGCCTTATTTCTCACACTCAAGAAAAATAAAATTACGGAAATGCGTTTCAAATATATCTTTCGTCAATTGTTTCCGCTGATGGCTGCCTGACCGTATTTTAATGATGCATTATTTCTGTCACCGAGGTAATTTAGGTAATTTACAGTTAGTAGCTGCTACTCGTAATACCTACACAAGAACTAAATTGTTACACGTGTGTGAATTCCTTTAAATAACCTAATACTTATACAAAAACAAAGCAAACAAAATATTTTTATCAGCCTCTGTAGGTAATCTATAGTGCAGTAAACAACGGGTCAAGCTTGATACTGGTAGTGCGAATCCAGCCGTACATCTAATGAAATAACAACGGTACAAAGTTCAATGTGTCAGGCTTGATGTGCTCTTGACTGTACCAACTTAGAAATTGCGGTTCTCGAACCATAATTTTTACAGTTAAAATAATATGAATGCGTGCTTCGGGATGCAGGCTTAAACGGTTGTTCTAGTTATTATAGGCAGATCAGTAACTCTGACACCAGGGTTTGTGAGGTTTTACGTAAGTGCTTATATGCTTATATGCTTGCGTAAGTGCTTATTATGACACCGACGTAATGGTAAATAAAACTCGTTACTATGTGTCGTACCGTACCTACTTATACACCCAACTTACTAGAGTACGACGACGTTTTGACGTGTATTTTGACGTTAACAAAATATAGGCAACCAACTAAAGATTATTAACAGAATCACCTGCACTATGTATATAACTTGCTTATGAAGCAATACCAGCTAATCTTGTTGTAAACAATTTATTATTAATAAGTAGACATTCGGTAGACAGGACCAAAATACCAAGACAAGAATAAAAAATAAAGCAGGTATATAAATAACAACTCTTGATGTGGAACAAATTTCACTGTGCTAACTGCTTATAAATATCTATTGATCCAACTATAATTACCTATCTACCAAATATTTTTTAATACATCATTAACAAACACCTTAAAACTACTTATTAACTTTTATTATTAATTATAAATCTTGGTAAGTAGGTACGGAATGGATGCAGTGTTATTAAATGAAATCCTAAAAAAAAAATACATGTAAAAAAGATGGGCTCAATAATTATTACACTTCTATATTACCTACAAAGTATAATATACAAGTACGAGTAGGTACAGCTAGGCAACTGAGCTTGCTCCGAATAACTTTTCTCGAAGCAGACCAAGGCACCAGGGGTTTCCTGAATCTTGAAAAAATAAGGCAAAATGAAAAGTTTCGTACACATGAGATTAGATCGATTTTCGGCCCGAAAACCACTAATAGTAAATTTCATTGAAACTCGAGTCATTTTTATTACATGTATATTTTTATTTATACAAAGCAAATGTTGCTCGTTGATAAGTAAGTATAGTATGTTGGGCACATTGAGTATTATCACTAGAGTAGAGGAGACATTTCGAGAAAAACTTGTGTGCCGGTTAACATTGAAAACATGCAAAGATGACTGACCAGCAGTGGCAGAACAGAATCCCTAGATGAAAGTAGGTGTAAGTAAGAAAGTCAAACAAACTTCATATGAAAAATAATTTGCCGCATAAGACGAAATAAAGTGCTTGTGGTGCTGCAGTACTTTCCTTCGTCATGTGTATAAAAAAAAATTTAGTTTTTCAATCAAATATAGTTTATTCATTGTTGGATATTACTATCTCGTAATGAATTATTAAATTAGAGCAATATTACAAAGGTGATATCCATTAACTATGAATTATTAAAGATTTGCTAGTAATTAAAAACCGGTCAAGTGCGAGTCGGACTCGCGCGCCGAGGGTTCCGATATACCTATAGTATTTTTGGAAGCAATAAAGTCCATTTTCAGGACCGCAAAACTAAATTTGTTTGTAAAGGTTTTTTGCAGATTTCTGAAAAACTGTGCAACTTAGAAAGATCGTTTTATTTTTGCTGTAAAGTTTACATAAACCTCTGTCAACTGTAATTAATTCAGATTTTCCCTTACTCAAACTTCGGAGATAAGGGGGGGGGAATGGTATTTTTTTTGACATTTTTCATCATAACTTGAAAACTAAGAAACTTAAAAAAATACAAAAATATATTTTAAAATGTACAAGTAAAGCCCTTTCATATGATACCCCACTCGACCTAGTAGCGACAATTTGAAATTTGGCCCCCCCTATTTTGGCCCCCTTTACATTAATAATCATACTTTTTTCAAAAAAAAAATTCATGTGCAATTAAGTTGGGCAACTATATTCTAAAACTATTCCAAATTTCAGCTCGATAGCGTAAGTGGTTGCTGAGATACAGAGGTGTGACAGACAGACGGACAGACAGACAGACAGACAGACAGAGCGGCACCATAAGGGTTCCTTTTTTTTACCATTTTGGTATCGGAACCCTAAAAAGAGATTTACAGCTATATTTTGTGTTTTGTAAATGTATGTAAATACGCATAGCATCATTATTGGCCAATATAACGGACTGATGTGAGATGTCAATAATAGGCAATTTTCTATGATATTTTCAACTACGGTTTTTAACTGTCGTTAGTTGAGATTTGCAACAAGTACTTGAGTTCAAATGCTTATGGTACTGTTTCTCAGTCAGCACCGGAGTGGAGGTTACTTAAAAAAAAAAATATGTTGAAACTTAGGCGCTAAACAATTTTACTATTACTAGATATTTCTTAAAACAGAAAAATAATATTAGAATAAAAACCAATAAAAGATACAAATCAATGTGATTTAAATAGACATACCGAGGTATAACGTATGCGAACATATTTTCACTATACTTTAGTATCAGTGTTTCCATTTTCCTGACGATAATCAGCAGCGCCATCCAGTTGAACTTTCACAAGGTGCGGGAAAACACCCTATTGAAAATAACAAGTAATAAGTACTGAACTTACGTACCAAGAGTAAAAACAAAATATCAACTTGTGTGTGTGTTTGCTTTTTATCACAAAAGAGTCTTGATATTCTATAAAGCCACAAAATAAACTAACGAAAACAAAACAAAGGAAAAGTTAGTTTTAACGATAATCCTCGAATGGATTGAAATCCTCAGTTATATTGGTGATGCAACGAAATCAAGCTAGTATTTTTCCATTGTGTATGTAAGACCTTAAAAGTTGCAAACACATATAGACAGACACCTTCTTTTATTGATCCAAACTTACAGTAAAAAAAAAAGGAAAAAAAAGAAGAAGGAAACGTATATTTTGTTTCGATTAAAATATACATAGGTGTCACAAGAGTTTGTTCGTCCATGTATTAGCTGTGAAAACAAATAAGGTCTTAATAATACCACAAATAAATATAAATACCTAACAACAGCGTCTCAAAATTTTAAATCCATAATAATATGTAGGTACAGATAAGGAATTAAAAGCTAAAAAAAAAGAGATTAAGTATTTATAAGGAAACTGTTATATGCTGAATATTGGGTATTTCAAGACGTAAATACTTCATTATTATTTAGCCAATCAAAAATAAAATAATTTTTATACTTGTTGCATCACTAATATGAGAAAATCTACGCATGTGAACCATGTGAATGGGGGAGTCTAGATGCGATAGCACAGTGGTCAGTGCATTGGATCGTGCTGCTTCTGGTGTCTGGTGTATGTAAATACAAAAAATACTAGTTGGTTCGGTTCAAAGGTGCGGGTTCAATTCCTGCTCGTGTCTTGAAAGACTTTTCATATCCATAAAGGTTTATATGCGTGGTCGGAAGGCATGTGTTGATTTGGCCACACGTCGAAAGACACCACAATAGCCCATGGGTCAAAAACACCACAATAATCTATGGGTCGAAAGACGCCACAAAAATTTATGGGTCTAAAGACGCCACAATAATCCATGGATCAAAATTAAAAAAACACAATAATCTATGGGTCGAAACTGTCGAAAGACACCACAATAGCCCATGGGTCAAAAACACCACAATAATCTATGGGTCGAAAGACGCCATAAAAATTTATGGGTCTAAAGACGCCATAATAATCCATGGATCAAAATTAAAAAAACACAATAATCTATGGGTCGAAACTGTCGAAAGACGCCACAAAAATCTATGGGTCGAAAGACGCCACAATAATCCATGGATCGAAAGACGCCACAATAATCGATGGGTCGAAAGACGCCACAATTACCCATGGGTCGAAAAATGCACAAATGTGTACGCATGGATCAAACGACGCCATAAATATTCCATGGGTCGAAAGATGCCATAAATCTTCCAAATCTTGAAAAACATTATAAATACCATAAATTTTTTATGGGTCGTTTGATGCCATTAATGCCATGGCAAAGCAACACATGTCTACTCGTAAAACTTAAAGAAAAAAAATGGGCTCCAATGTCAAACACACAGATAGGGTGACAGTTCAGTTTCTTATGAACCAAGACTAAACAAATGCTTTGTCATGCTCGAGTTGAAATAGTATTAAAAAATAAAAACTGCCAAAAGCATCCTGATTATCTTGATAACTAACTGTGGAATTGCTATTTTAAGAAAAAAAAAAAAGTATTATTTGTAAAGAGGTGGTTCACAAACCAATATTATAAAAAGTTTTGGATAAATTTTAAAAACATAATTCAAATTCTAATTAATTTGGAACAAATATCCTAACAATTCATCAGAAAACAGAAATCTCACTCCCTGACTTTTATAATAAACGCGTTCTTTTAACAAATAAGTGTAAGAACATGTATTTTCAAAACTTAGTTATAAGGAAAGCTGTTGGATATCCTAATAAAATAAAAATAAAATAATAAATAATACTACCTAAGTATCGCGCGCAAGCGCGAAATTGCACCTTAATGAGAATATAGATACTGCAATATTGTCCACAGGTGGAGTTTCTGCTTAAAGATGACTTTAGACTGCAGCGACCACAACAACAATACTGGAACTCTCAGTGTTGCAAGAAGCATCCACAAATGAAAGGAAAAATGGAGAAAAGTGGACAGTACCTAGAAGAAACTTAATTACCTAATGAACGAAGTTGTAAATTTTAATAATGATACTATCGTATCTAAATCGGTTCAACGTAAGACTTATAGTCCTTTGTTATTCTAGCACGACACAGTCAACCCATTGTATAAAGCCGACTCTTAAAGTAGGCCGTGCTGCAGTGGTTTCTTGCCGTCTCTTTTACGCTGCCATAGCACGATCCGAGACGGTAGTCGAGTCGCTCTATTTGAATTGTATTCTGCATGTTATGATGACCATTAAGTATTATGTAAAGAATGATATATAAAAGTATTTCAAATCATATAAAAAGGAAGAGATGTGACGTACACAATAAATGTGGGTACTCGGGGAGAATATCACTTCACAGCCAGCCGGCGAGCGGGGATGTTCTGTCTGTGTCCTACGTACCATTATTAGCTAGTTTTACTAGATGCATCCCGATAAATAACAGTACGTCCTACCGGACGCAACAGCAACGATACCAAACATGATCTGTTAGGTTGGGTAAGGTTATCTAGCGACCACGACGCACAAGCTGAGTGAGCGAAGCGAGCGTGCCGCGGCAGCGACCGGCAAGTGCCAGAGACGAATTAGGGTCATTCTCCACAGCGGCGATATTTGTCGAATGCATGCAAGCTACAAATATCGTTTGCAATTTAGATCTGTCCACGCAAGGGATAGGGAGAGGGAGAGACTGAACAATACTGCACATTGTATGAATTACACGCGGGCGAAGCCGCGGGCACAGCTAGTAATATTATAAAGTGTGATTAACTGACTCACAAGCACAGCCCTAACCCTTTATTCAAGACGGACAGGATTTTCCGAAATTCATCTCCCAGAATCCACAGAACTCCACGCGGATGAAATCACGGTCAACGGATAGTTCTCTACGCTATTTAAATAAACATTAAAAATTTGATGCTGTCCGTTTTAGTTAGCGCATTACTTGTAAACGGCTGGATTGTTGTGGCTTTTTTTAGGGTTCGGTAGTTGACAAGGAACCCTTATAGTTTCTTCATGTCCGTCTGTCTGTCTGTCCGCGGCTTAGCTCAGAGACCCTTAGTACTAGAAAGTTGTAATTTAGTATGCACATACATTTTATCCACGCTGACAAAGTGGTAAAATAAAATCTTGAAAAAAGTTTTTTTTGAGTGCCTCCCCTTACAAGTGAAGTGGGGTTGATTTTTTTTTTCTTGTCTGGCCCATCGTATGGGGTGTCGTTGGAAAGGTCAACAATTTTCTGTTGGAGTTAAGTGTCCCCCCCCCCCCCCCCCTGCTACCTAAACTGTTGTCAATGGAAATGTAAAAAAAAATCACAGAAGTAGCATATGTGATTAAAGTAAAAGGAAAACTATCACAACTAAGTAGGCTTTACAGGTCAATGAGGTATGGCCGACAAACTAAAAATAATAAAAATAGCAACAGCAATCAGTGAAAAGTTTATGTTATGAAAGTTATCTTCTTCTTCTTCTTCTTTCGTGGCGGCAAGAATACGGGCTGAATCTCACTTTCCCCTCTGGTTATGTAACGAACTAATGAACGTTATGAAATACTTAATCAAAACCTGCTTAGCGATAAAAAATCGTAAAAAATACTACGGAACCCTATCCCACGTGGCCTGACCGCACTTGGCCGGTTTTTTGTTTTGAAATGCTTGCAAGGTGTTAACTAAAAAAAAATCTCATTATTTTTTTTTAACAGGTATGCCTATCTAAAAGCGACGTGTACGGGCATGGCACTTACGCAAATAAATGCCATAGTATATTACAAACATCTACAATTCGTAGACGTGTCAAATAATGATCTCACGAGTGAGGCGTTGCAACCTGTCACCAAGTTACCGTTCTTGTTGCTACTGCAAGCAGACAGTAACAAATTGCATTCGGCAAAACTTAGCAAATGCAAGTACCTCCAAGTAATCATCATGAACAGCAACAATCTTGAAACAGTCGAAGACGTATATCAACCCGAATTGAGTACTCTAGAAGTGGGTAACAATAAAATATCAGAGATACACTTCAATAGACGAATGTCGAAATTAAAATGTCTCGATTTCCGGTACAACTTAATACGAGATTTGTTGGGTTTGCAATTTGCCAATCTAGATAGCTTATACTTAGCTGGAAACAAAATCAAGAGTCTTATGGGTGTAGGCGATTTGCCACAACTACGAGTTTTGCATGTAAGGAATAATCCTATAAGGCATCTTAATGGTTTTGCAAATGATATCCCCACTCTTAAGTATTTAAATCTGAGGAGCTGTAAGATAAAAACTTTGAAGCAGATCAAGCTTCTGCAGGCAAGTCGTTATTTTTATTTTTTTGTAAGCATTAGACTACTAGCTTTTACCCGCGGCTTCGCTCGCGTTATATAGTGTTTGTGTCATCCTAGCCTATGTTAATTGTAGCCAATATGTTAGTCCAATGATTGATCTATCTACTTCCCAAATTTCATCGAAATCGGTTCAGCCATTTAGGCGTGATAGTGGAACAAACTAACAAATACAAATACTTTCGCACTACAATATTACTGAATTGAGATGAGATAGTGAGATGATATGCCTCAACAAAAAGTAGAGATATAGGATTTTATAAAATTTTATGTGACAAGTGTACAAACGAGCAGGTGGTACACCTGATGGAAAGTGTTCACCTCCACCCATAGAGCCCGCTGTCTTATTAGTGGCACAACTTGACACCAATAAGACAGCAAAGCACGTTGCCCACCCTGAGAACTAAGATGGTGTGTCTCGTGTGCCAGTAATTTCGCTGGCTCCCTCACCCTTCAAACCGAAACAAAGCAGTGCAAACACTGCTATTTTACGACAGAAATAGGCAAAAGGGTGGTACTTCCCCAGAAGGACTTTGCACAAAAACCCTACCACCTACAATAGAGAAATTTTGTGTTAAATAGAGAAATGTAACATAAAATTTTGCTAACCTATTTATTTTGGAAGTTTACAGATCCACCAATTTACAGGAATGAAAACGAATATTTACTTTTTTATGGTTGATGGGCTTACTCTTGACCTCGATCTAGCACTGAGGACAGAGATGATGTCAACGATGTAACGAGCATGCCCAGAAAAAGCTTATTCACTCACAACTTAAATAGATTCGGGTTACATGTACTGGGAACACAGACGCAGGCAGAGAATTCCACTCCTTAGCTGAAGACTACTAAATAATATTTTGTTTGTCTGCCTTTTTTCAGACGCAATCTGGTTTAGAAACTTTAATACTGAGAAATACTTTATACATGGGTGGATTTGGTAAAGAGATCCCTGGTACGTTGGAAGAGGAAGAGGATCCTGCCAGGAGAGTTGAGGTCCTGGCAGCGTTGCCGAGACTCAAGAGGCTGAACAAAGACATCTTCTCGCCGGAAGAAATGTGTGTTTGACAGTTGCAAAAATTTCTTCTTCCTATTTAAGAGCCATGCTCTTGTCGGTGGAGTAACTTCCATGCTTCCCTATCTTCTGCAATTTCCTTGACTTTCTGATACGACACGACATTTGACTTTTCCTTTATCTGATCCATGTAGTAACGTCTGGGCCTTCCCCTATCTCTTCTGCCCTCAATCTTTCTCTCAATGATGGTTTTTATGAGTTCGTAGTGTCGTATCGGATGGCCCAACTTCTTCCCTCGACTACTTTCAATAGTATTTAATATGCTTCTTCCTTCATTAACCATCTTCAACACTTTCTCATTTGTTTTATTTTCTGTCCAGCTGATTTGATAAAATTTAAATGTTTACAAACACGTCCCATGAAAACTGAAATTGTGCATTCATACCACGGAACTGGATAGCTTTCCCCTAGGAGCTATAAATAAGTACGATTTTTTTTTACTCCCCAACTCTTCATACGAAATGCGTAAAACTTTTCTGTAATTCTTTCTTATTTCTTTCCTTTTTTTTTCTTCAATTCTTTTCTTATTTTTTCTTTTCTTTATTAATCTCTTTTATTTCCAGAGAGGAAGCTAAGGCGTTACGGGAGGCTTGGCTAGAATCAGGAGATATGGACGAGGAAGAAGAAGAAGAGGAAGAAGAGGAGGAAGAACTAGAAGAGGAACAACTGAGTGCAGAGTCACTGGAATGAAATATCTTTCTGGATAGAAACTGTCAGTTCGGTGCTGTCTATTGAGACTTTAAGGCTTAGATTATGAATAACGGCAGCTTACTGCCTACTTTAAGGCCACTTTTCATTCGTCGATATCTTGTTCACTAGAAGCAAGCGGGATGGTTTACTCTGTGACTCTTAAAATATCAATTTTCGAGTACTCACGCACCTCGCATTCACTTGCTATTAACCGATAAAAAATATTTTCCGTTTGAAAACCTGGCGTATGCGTTATATAAATTGCGCCTTAAGTTTGTACGTCAACAGCACTGTTGGGAAAAACACTTGGCCTAAAGACCGCTCTATTACCGCTGATAGTTATATAGAACAGTCATAAGCTGTCGCAGTACGAATTCTGTTTCCACGCCGACAAAGATGAGTGCGGTACAAAGTCTAATGTGTCAAGCTCGACGTGCTCTTGTCTGTACAAGTGCTTCCATAGATATGCAGTTGGCTATGTCTACGCCGATTGTAGATAGCACCGCTCCCCGTGTCAAGTATCAACCTAGGGCTCGTGGATGCATTTTTGGGAGTAAATAAACGGAATTATTAGGAACTTGCACACTAATTTAGATAAGGCATTATGCAGATGTGAGAAAGAAGTAAGTAACGCTTTGGTTGTTATTCGCTGGACAAAGTATAGAAAAAACTATAGTAAAAATAAAATCGTTATAATGATATAGAAGGCAGTTAATTGCTGTTTAAGGTTGTACTGGCTGTTGTAGGCCGCGCAATTCAGGAAATTCGTAGAAATGAAGCCATTGTTATACTATTTTGCAATTTACAATAGTAAATAAATTATTCTATTATTTCTTTCTAATGCGTTAAATATAGCTTTTTTCCTTTTTTTATTACGTAAGAAGTAATTATCTCCTAAGTTTACAACGGTTAGTTTTTTTTTTCTTTTTACTTACAAGGGATATAATTGTTATAATAGAAATATCGTTGGTGAAAGCCGATATTTAAACGACTCTTGTCTTAAATAATTTTAAGATGGTTATTGTACGTTAAGAAGTACTTGTGTCGCTTAAATAAGCTTAAAATTTTAAGTTTTTTTCCCTAACTAGGAATGCAAAATACAGAGACATCAAAGTTTGATGGCCTAAGATTTCAGTCCACCGATTATAAAGGGTTGTTTTCAAGCAAAATTTGCCACAAGTAGGTAAGTAATTTTCCATGTGGTTGTGTCGAACCCAAACTTGGTATGTTTTGAAAATATTTCTATGATTTTTACAAAACAGGTGGCCAAAAGGTAATGATGTAGTATATTTTTGGAATCTGCATTTGAAGCCCTTTCATTTGATATCACACACGATAAGTTTCTAAAGAATAAATCCAATACAAAAAGGGGAATATTTTTAAGAACTACCGCTCAAAATTATTGTTGTAAGCATAGTTGTAAGTAACCTAAAGTACCTGTGTACCAAACGGCAATCCTGTACATCGATTTGCGGTTTGTACACCGGAATTCTAGAGGGAGCTCCCTGTCCTGCAGTGGACGTTTAATGGGATTTTATGATGATTATGATGACACCGACCACTGGGAGGATTGGGCAGGGATTGGGCAGGGAGGAGATGGGCAGTGGATTTTTTATGCGATGTGATGAGTATGGATGACATAATTTTACCATGTTTATTTTGGTTATTTTATGAATATTTGCATCCATTACAAGTTTAAAAACTATCAGAAAGAGACGAATAAGAACTACATAGACCTTGATTTTAACTCTTGACTTTTTGCAATTTAATTAAAGATTATTATGGAAAAGATACTTTGCGGCAAGATTTTGCTGAACAATCAAGCGGAATAGTTATATTTTTCACCTTTGGTTCAATTTGCGTTTAGTCCAATTCGCTTTTTATCTATATTTGAATTTATTGTTGGCACTACTACCATATTGTGCTAATCGAGAATATGGAGCAACAGCGTGGGAACCATGTCTGAACTTCTGGAAACGAATTGGGCGAAAAAAATCGCATAATCATAATAGCAGTAGTGTCGGTGTGGAAAGTGCGTTTCCACTGAAGCAGAGAGATTTTAGTCAAAGACCTAGCAAAAGCGCGCGCTAACGTTTTAGTATTTATTTTAATTGCCACTGTTGTCAAAAGTCTGGGAGTAGAGAAGGTTTATAGTTTTAGTTTTAAGAGGATTATGATCCTGATATATGATATCCTGATTATGATATTATGATCGTGGTCATTTCATAAAAAATCATTTACTATTCTTGAGTTCTCGTTATCGCTCTAATTATCACATGTTATTGGTTATTTACTATGGCGAAGTAGCAATTTTAATTTTAAGTAAGTTTGTCATTTTACTTAATGGGCAAGAGGGCAATCAAAATAGCCGCCATTTTTTATGTTTTCTTAATTGACTGGCTGCCTGTTACACAAATCTATAGCTGACAAAGTTAGTGACGGTAATAGATTTAAGAGAGCTTTAATTATGAAGGCGCTTCGTGCAACTGGCTGTGAGTTATGAAACTTCGAAAGTGAATAATTATTTACAGAGAATAATTATTTCTCTAGTTTCACAATATTTAATAATGGCTAAAAATAAGTATACTTTAAGGTACGTTTGCTTAAGTTTGCTAATATACCTAAGTAGTGATGGATTTGTTTCTTATCACGATTTTGTGTCTCAATAATAAATATTTTAAACATGTAATATGTGTTTGTTTGTTACCTTTTATTCTAATTTCTACTTTTCTTGGTCTTCCTTGTAGGCATAGATACTTAGCATGAGCATAGAGCCGCCTCCAAATAGGAACGTAGGACCAAAATAATAGGTTTTTACCTATGAAATTACCGTTTCGTATGGCGAATTTTAGGTAAACTCAATTTTCAGTACTAACATTTTTGCATTTTTCTTAGGAATTATAAATCTAATTTTTTAAATTTTTTCAAGCATTATTGGAAAGACATTAAGCTACTCGTAACAGAAATTTAAATAAAATTTTCGAATAATATTATCTGTAAAAAGATATAACAAATCTAATGATGAAATCGGACGACATTTAAGACGAACAATTTTCGAACCTTTAATTTTATATATCAAACTTGAAATAAAAACTTTATTTTATGCCAAAGATTTTGGAAACTACGCCAGGGGGCGTTTATAGATATGCCATATACTCGGCAAAAGCGTGCCACGTAAAAGACAAAGTGAACTTGAAAATGGCGGTGCTTAGTAGTGCTGTCTAACTTGTAATCGATATTTTATCGATATTCGGGCTGGCAGACGATGTCGGAGACGTACAAGTAGACTTCGTTAAGTGATAGATAGATTGCTGATAGACAGCTTACTCGCCGCGCCATCAGTACTTTTATCTCCTAGTACTGAAACTCTAGCCCGTTCGGGTATTGAAATAAGAACGGTACAAAGTTCAATGTGTCAAGCTTGATGTGCTCTTATGTGGCTTATGATGCAAAGGATGGGCAGCAACATCTTTCTGTATATTTTACCATCTTACATACTGCGGTCACCAACAACAGCAGTGGCAAGCCACAACGCTAACAAGCGTGGTGACTAGAGTAAATCCCCTCCAATAAACCACGCGTTTTTTTGAAGAGAGCTCCCTGTCCTGCAGTGGATGTTTTATGGGATGTTTTGACGATGATAAAACATACTCTGTATTATTATGTAACTCGAGTTTCATAATTAATGTGATTATACAGTGTTATTTTTTTTTACCATCCGGTAATTTTAAGAGGTGATTCTTCTCATATTTCCCATATAAGTTAGAAACAGAATTTGTGCATCGGAGGATAAAACATCTATTAGGCTATTAACATATTAAATTCCTTTACATTCAATCTATAATATTGGTCGGGCAGCTGCTGCACAAAATTTCTCAATATTTTACAGTTTCAGGGTTCAGTACCACCACATAATCATAATTGTATTAGTTAAAATTTCAGTAAGTTAATGTGCTAGATTTTTTGAGTCCGACACGCGTTTGACCATATTTTATTATTTGTTGTTATTTTATAGCTCATGCACTATAAACATACCAATTTTCAACTTTATTTGTACAGT
This sequence comes from Athrips mouffetella, assembly GCA_947532105.1. NCBI lineage: Eukaryota > Metazoa > Arthropoda > Insecta > Lepidoptera > Gelechiidae > Athrips > Athrips mouffetella. The sequence goes on along the minus strand of OX383972.1, from coordinate 22,970,398 downwards.
GAGACCTAGCTTCTTGCCAAATTTCATAATTTTAGGTCAACGGGAAGTACCCTGTAGGTTTTGCATTTTTGCATAAATGTATGGAGATGAGGACATAAAATGCCATATCTTTTGATTACGTCGTTGTAAAAAATTGAAATTTTCAGATCTTGTGTGGTTCATGGATTTTAATATGTGGTATTAATTTCAACCTGATGCCTTTACCCGTTCGTGAGATAAAGGGTCTTGACAGACAGACAGACAGACGGACAACAAAGTGATCCTATAAGGGTTCCGTTTTTTTCTTTTGAGGTACGGAACCCTAAAAGTGAGTTGTAGACCCTGTGTGCAACTGGCCGTTATAACCAAAGACATTATACTCCCTACTTTTATTTTAATCTGTTGAAATGGCACGCTTTTAAATTGCTGTAAGATTGGCCAGCTGGTATTTTTCAGACCCATCCCAGAAGTGGCAGCAGATCTTCATAAATTATTGAATTGAAAGTTCCAACTGCAAAATGACCCCTTTTATATCCTTTAACCGTACACTTAATTATTTTGCTAAAAGTTAAGGTTTATTGAACAGCATTGTATGAGAATGTAAGAATATTGTAATATCGATATCAGTTTAGCTTGATTACATCACTACGTGTTTACATTGTTTGTATGTAAAAGTTTTGTAATGAAATAAAGACAATGGCAGCTTGAATACATAAAATAAATAGAAATTAGTTTACTTCATGGTTGAACACCGCTACATCAAAAATTCGATCAGACAAATATGCGAAATATTCGTCAAAAAGCCAAATAACCAGCGACTTACTTGTGCATAGATAATTGTGGATGGTTCTTGATTTTCCTTGCACTACACAACAAAATAGAACACTGGCATCCTGTCGAAGCCTAAATAAAGAAATCAATTTATAAAAACATTTCTAAACTGATATGTTTGTTTACAATAATAATAAAATTGTCGAACATGTACACCAATTTGACAGCCCACGTACTGTCGTATACCGTTTTTCAAAATGGCGAAATGGCGACAAAGTGTTTTCGGAAAAAAAAGTTTTGATACTGATAAAATATTGTTGTACTTTTTCAACCTTTCTAAATAAAGATTAGTTAGAAAGAAATAGCATTAACTTTATCAGTTAAGTTTTCCATAGACAATAGCTTCAGGTCCTTTAGAAGCGCAGCGTTTTTCTTACGTCAATGATTTTATGCGTAAATTGATAACCTTGAAGTCAACTATCAAATATAAGACAAATGAAAAAAATTGCATTAGAATTATAGGAATTATAATCTCATTAATCTGTAAGAAAATTTCGGCAATTTCATAGGTAAAGACCTATTATGCTAATGTCGCAAAGAAAACGCTGTTTACAAACGCAGCAAGCTATAAAAGGCGTCAACAGGTTGAAGACGAGTTAATAGCATTGACGTAAGAAAAACGCCCCCTGGCGTAGTTTCCAAAATCTTCGGTTAATAGATGGAAAGCTGGCAACGGATCGCGTTGACTCATTTACAGTACACCGAAACTACCCTAGTTAGTAAGCCCTACTACCGTTATATTAATCGATAAAGGCTCCGGCCAGCCGTGCGTTGGTGGATGTGGGAGTGGGATGACAGCTAAGGGGTTAAAAAATCGCTGAATAACCAGCTATAATACCACATCAAACCCAGAGCTCTATAAATGTCTCAACTTCATTGGATTTTTAGGGTTCCGTAGTCAAAAGGAACCCTTATAGTTTCGTCATGTCCGTCTGTCTGTCTGTCCGCGGTTTAGCTCAGAGACTAGAAAGCTGAAATTTTGTACGAATAAACACTTCATCTACGCTGACAAAGTGGTAGATGAAAAACATTTTTTTAGGGTACCTCCTATACAACTAAAGTGGGGATGTTTTTTTTTTCTCGTCTACCCCATAGTGTGGGGTAACGTTGGATAGGTCTTTTAAAAATAATATAATTTGCAAAGGTCATATTTCCATTTAGGGATCCGTTTGCAAAATATTAAGCTTGAGAGCGCAATTTTTTGTTGGAGTCGAGTGTCCCCCCCCCCCCGCCCCTGCCGGCTAAACAGTTATTATAGGAAATGATAAAAAATTCACAGTAGTAGCATATATAATGAAATTAAAAGGAAAACTATCATAGTTAAGAAGGCATCACAGGTTACTGAGCTATAACTGAAAAACTAAAAATAATAAAAACAGCAATAGCAATCAGGCGTTAGGTCGTCTGAGCATTAGGAGGTAAAAAGTTTATGTTATAAACGTTATGAAATACTTACTCAAAACCCGTTTTGTGATGAAAAAATCGTACAATAACTACGGAACCCTATACTGCGCGTGGCCCGACACGCACTTGGCCGGTTTTTCTCTCTATTCTCAGTGGTTTTTAGGGTTCCGTACCTCAAAAGAAAAAAACGGAACCCTTATAGGATCACTTTGTTGTCCGTCTGTCTGTCTGTCTGTCTGTCTGTCTGTCAAGACCCTTTATCTCACGAACGGGTAAAGGTATCAGGTTGAAATTAATACCGTATATTAGGATCCATGAACCACACGAGATCTGAAAATTTCAATTTTTTACAACGACGCAATCAAAAGATATGGCATTTTATGTCCTCATCTCCATACATTTATTCAAAAATGCAAAACCTACAGGGTACTTCCCGTTGACCTAAAATTATGAAATTTGGCAAGAAGCTAGGTCTCACAGTACAAATAATGGGAAAAGTCTGAAATCATTAAATATTACAACTTTTCTCACAACTAATGGTAACCAATTGTGGTGAGCTCCCGTTTCAAGAACATTCATATAAGAAAGGGGTCAAGTTGGATGGTCGCTGAGGCGATTTTTGTTTTAGTTCTATTTAAAAAAACGGGAACACTTACAAACTTGAAAATTGGTATGTTTATAGTGCATAAGCTATAAAATAACAACAAATAATAAAATTTGGTCAAGCGCGTGTCGGACTCAAAAAATCTAGCACATTAACTTACTGAAATTTCAACTAATACAATTATGTTTATTTGGTGGTACGGAACCCTCAGTGCGCGAGTCCGACTCGCACTTGGCCGGTTTTTTTAACCCCTTTGCTGTCCTCCCACTCCCAAATCCACCAACGCACAGCTGGCAGGCGACTTGATATAGGGCTTACTAACCAGGGTCGTTTCATTGCTCTAAAAATGACTCAACGCGATGCGTTGCCAGCTCTCGTCTATAAGATCACTGGTGCATTTTAGGTTCGTTTAACAAAGGGAAACCAAACCTAACCAATCCCGAAAGCATTCAGTTGGGTTGGGTTAGGTTACCTTGCGACCTCAGTAGTCCAGTATTTCTGAAGAAAGGTGCACTTTTTGTAAAAAGCAAGCCAGTTGGCACAGTAGTTGGCGTAGTAATTTTTGATTCACCCATGGTGGTTTTTGGAGGGTAGGGTGTTGATTACACCAATTTAACCGTAATAGAACATCAAGGAATAATTTCCTCATAACCTGAGGTTGCTGAATTCAAATTTGGAGTCATTTTTACTATCCTAAATGTAATTTTGGATATTTAGAAGCGTATTTATTATAGATAAACCGCCTAAATGAGTCCTCGCCCGCGGAGTACAGGGGCGCGGTGGTGTGACGACAAAGGGGGAACGAAAGAGGGGCGGGCGGCGGCGGGCGGCGGCGGGCGGCGGGGCACTCCCATTCTCTACGCGCATCCGCTCCAGCACCTGCCCTTGTACCCCGCGGGCGAGGACTCATTTAGGCGGTACTACTATAGTTGTGCCTACGTCTTTGTTTGCATGGTGTTGGGACTTTTATTACAGTAAGTAAATCCAAAGTACTGGATCGATTCAAACGGGGTTTCTAAAAATGTATTTGGCTTACTTTCATGCAACATATTAATGAGCTTTGTTTCATTGCAAAGAACGCAATTATCGTCCAGTCAATCTACGATATGAGGTTGCATTAATAGCACATTTAGAGAACTATTTTCCTTTGGAAAAGTTGTTCAACTTCATGGGCACATTTCACACCACTCCGTTACACGTTGTAACATACAAGTTTTCAGGCTTATAAGTTTCCCGGTTTAGCGATAAAGCTAAAACAAAAAATCGAGCAAAAATACCCTAAGAAACACGTTTTTAGTACGGGAGCCCCCCAAATTTTAACTGTCTACCTATTACGGTTCTTGAGATACAGCCCACTGTCAGACAGACAGACATCGGAGGCATATTAATAGAATACAATTTTTCACCCTTTGGGTAGGGAACCCTAAAAAACGTGCGCTCTAAGGCGCGCTCTTTGGTTAGAACTCGTTCGGTGGTAAAAGTAAAAAACAAAAAAATACCTATGTCAATGTCAAAGTTTGCCAACGTATTTGTTTTCGTACCTGAATCGTACTACTGTAATATTTGTAGTTATTTTTAATGCTAATCGTTTATAATTTACTCTGTCAACATGGCACCTAAGAATCAAGCTGTACAAATTGTCGCAAAGAAAATGTTCAAATCAAGATTTAGTCTGCTTCCTAAACTTCAAGATTCATCTGAGGAAGAGGTAATATAATACCGTAATTATTGCAATTTGTAACCAAAGGCACAGAATAAAGTAATAGTAGGTACTAAAGCAACTGACATAGCCCTGAGAATCGCTAAACTAAAGTGGCAGTGGGCAGGGCACATTGCAAGAAGAACCGATGGCCGATGGGGCGTAAGGGTTCTAGAGTGGCGACGAAGCGTTGGCAGGCCCCCCACAAGGTGGACCGACGATCTGGACAAGGTCGCGGGAAGCCGCTGGATGCGAGCAGCGCAGGACCGGTCGTCATGGAGATCTTTAGGGGAGGCCTTTGACCAGCAGTGGACGTCTTTCGGCTGATATGATGATAATGATGATGATGAGGTACTATCATACAGAACAGACACTCCGCCTCCCTTGCATTCCACCCCCGCACCTTAGCTCGCACCCGCCCGCGCGATTCGTGTGGTGCTTCTGCGGGTCAGTTGCACTGAGTACGCAGGCCTACGCTTTTTCCATCATCAAATTAGCGCTAGTTGTATGTGGTGTCTGGAGTGTGCCAAGAGGCTGGTTTCCACAATATGCCTATTAAGCGTATGGGTGGAAGAGCACAACTACTGAGCTCCAGATTGAAGGGTAGGTACCAAAAGGGCAATACACACCAAAGCCGCCGGCCCGCCGACACAACCCGGCGGCCTATTAAAAAGAATCAAGTCGGCAACATTTGCCGCCGACATGTCAGCGACTTGCGTACATACAAATGTCGAGCCGCCGACACGTCGCCGACAAAGTTTTCCGTCGTGTAATGACTGAAGTCGCCACCATAGCCCGTCGACAAAAAGTTGCCAACATATATCGGCGGGCCGGCGGCGGCTTTGGTGTGTAGAGCCCTTAAGGAATCTAGGATAAAAATCCTGCTTCTGAAGGAACGTTCAGCCGCTGGTCCTGGCTACTATCTATAGAAGAAGTCGTGAAATGAGCCATATTACAGTTTGTGACACCAGGGTTTTTGAGGTTGGTCATGGATTATTCAACTCAACTGATGATGGCTGACACTATCCTCAGGACCTGAACTGTCTTCAGTTCATTGGTAAGGCAACGTATTTTTGCCTTAAGCCACGATCACACCTAGCTGAATTCCAAGATTAATTCGGCATGCATTGCTGGGAGGCTTGGTTATGTTAATTGCAATATCCTTACTTCAACGAGTAAGTCATTACAAGAACCGTACTCATGACCCGGAAATATACACGACATATATTTAAATAAAAATCAATCTTATTATTTTTGTTCATGCACTACTATAACTTTTTTTGTTTATTTTTGTTCAAAAACGCAGTTTTAGAAGAATTCGTCTTTACTGGATCCTTGGACTGTTATTTATTTTTTGTTAGAAGATATTTACTAAAACAAGATGTTGGTGTCAAAGTTCAGTTTGGTACATCACGGCGTGGAAGAGGAAGGCAAGGTAAATCCTATCTTATACTATTAAACGAGCAATATTTGTATATTATTTATTACATATAAATATATTATAAACAGTAGTTTTCCCGAAAACGGTTCTTACGATGCGACCGTCGATGAAATTTTCTCTCTCGGCACATAAAGTCATAGTAGCGGAATGTCCTGGTGTCGCTATAAGTCCCTATAGCCGAATGTCCCTCTCGCTGAAAGTCACCGTAGCGAAATGTCCCGGTGTCGCTAAATATCCCTATAGCCGAATGTCCCGCTCGCTTTAAGTCCCTGTAGCTGAATGACCACACCGAAGCCAAAGAATATATAATATTACACTACGCGCCGAAAGCGGTGGAGTTGATATCTTCTATAATACAAAAATGAATCGCTAAATGTGTTGCTAACAGCAAATCTCGAGAGCAGCTGAATCGATTTCTCTAATTCTTTTTTTATAATATTTCTTAAAGTACGAAGATGGTTCTTACGGAGAGACAAAAATTAAAAATTGCGACGAAGATAGTAAAAACAACAATTTCATTTTACTTCCTTTTTTTCTTTTTTTATAATACTCCTTGAAGTACGAGGATGTTTCTTACGTAGAGAAAAAATTTAAAAATTGCGAGGAAGATAGTAAAAACAACAATTTCATTTTATTATTATTATTTATTTATTTATTTTCTGAAGTGGCAGTGGGCAGGGCACATCGCAAGAAGAACCGATGGCCGATGGGGCGCTTGAGGGTTCTAGAGTGGCGACCACGTACCGGAAGACGAAGCGTTGGCAGGCCCCCTACAAGGTGGACCGACGATCTGGTCAAGGTCGCGGGAAGCCGCTGGATGCGAGCAGCGCAGGACCAGTCGTCATGGAGTTCTTTAGGGGAGGCCTATGTCCAGCAGTGGACGTCTTTCGGCTGATATGATGATGATGATGATTTATTTCAAAACCCTCGGACACTATTTCAAAATCCGCAGAATGAGGCATTGTGCGAGTGTGACATTGCGCGAGTGTGACATTAAGAGAGAGTAAATTTCGAGCGGGACATTCCGCTACTGTGACTTTATGCGCCGAGAGGAAATTTTCTATACGGGGTTTTCGGGGGCGAAAAATCGATCTAGCTAAGTCTCATGGAAAATATTTTGTAATAGCACCTTTCAGAAACCCTACAGCGACATCTATACTTATTTATCTCCGTCGCTCCAACGTGTTGCGCATTGCTCCGCCCTGCTCTTACGCTTTTGACATTCTTATCAAGCTATATAATTTTGAAAAAGTATTAAACAAAAAACTTAACCCTTAAACCTAAGCCAGGAAGCAGCAAGGAGGAGAGACGGAAAATAAGATCTGCACTGTCGCTATGTGTCCGTATCTTTCTAAATTAAATTTTCACCTCACTAGATTGGAAAGGTTTGCTTTATCTCTCGGAATCTGGGTTCAAAAGTGTTTTTGTGCGCAAACATTGAAAATGTTTTTGAAATTAATTAAGGCGTGATAATGAACTGATGTACCTAATAGCGTTTTGATGTAACTATTCGCTTCTATTCAGCAGCTACATATTTGTAGCGCTTGATCTTTTAATTTCTTAGCATTTTATCGCCGTAGTGAGGTGAAAAATTTGTGTATTCCACTCTAAAGCAAAGATATTTTGCTTCTCCTGCCTTGAAACCTTCTCTCCGCTTAGGAGGCTCGCTCTGCTCGTGGTTCAATCCTAAAATTTTTCGCTTGCTCTGGTTTCAATACAAGCCACTCACGCCAAATAACAACATTGCATCTTGCATAAGAAATTACTATTATTTTCACAGATAGAAGAAGAGGAAAGCGACTTGAGATCCCCAGAAGATGAAAATGAAGAGTATGACTTTAGGCCGCTTTCTAGGCCTGAAGTCAGTGTTCGGCTAAGTTGGCTTGGCAAGACTCCCGACGGTGAAGGGTAAGGGTGTATACAGTAGAACCCGTTTAGTACGACATAGCTTATAATGACAGACCGCTTTTTGCGACACATAATAATGTTTCGCTAATTTGTTAAGAAATAACGTAAAAAAAATGACTTCTTTAATACGACGTCCGGATAATACAACGTAATATCACCAGTCACTTGAGTGTCGTTACGAGTATAACCGGATTGTACTGTATTTCCTTTTCTGTTACTCGTTAACTCCATAATAAGTAGAGCAGCAGAGGAGAAATGCGCCATTATGGTGGATGTTACGAAACTTATTGTTTTTATTTGAATCGAAATTCAAATTAACCTTTAGGAATAGCATGACAATTTTAACTAAATAACTATCAGCCAGAACCTTTAAAAACTGATGAGTTTTAGAATTTAACGAACAGTTATTTAAACATACTATCTTACAAACTAAGTATACAAACAACATTTACTAAGTATACAAACAACATTTGAACTAGGTGGTAGAGGAGCCGAGAAGGATTTTTCACGTGATAATCACTAAGAGATGTCTCACAAAGAGATGTCTCAGTAGATGGGGCTTTATGAGAGGATCACGAAAAACTATATTAGAAGTTTCTGACCGAAGCCCGGTGTTCAGGAGGCCATTGTCTGGAAATGAAAAGGAACAGAAAAACGTGATCTTCAGCAAAAACAATTCTCATGCCAAAAGATGAGGGCTGATGAGTAGTGATATAAAAACTTTGACCAGACACTGGTTTTCCAAACATCTAAAGACTGTTGGCAAACCAGACCATTAAATTGTTTTCTATCAGAAACGTTTTAGACCAGAGCGTGGTGTTCAGGAGGGCATTGTCTGGAAATGAAAAGGAACAAAAAACGTGATCTTCAGCAAAAAAAATTGTTATGCCAAAAGATGGGGACTGATAAGTAGTGATATAAAAACCTTGACCAGACAAGAAAACTGGGGGCTAAAGTCATTCCAGACAAGCCTGAAAATCTGAAAAGGGATATTTTTTGGTCTGGTTTGCCAAAAGTCTTCAGTATTTTGTCTGGTTTTTTTTGTATTTGTTATCAGTATTAGCTTTTCTATTACAAGCAATCACTTTTGTTCGCCTTGAATATCACGTAAAAAAATACTTTTCATTTCCAGACAATGGCCTCCTGAACACCACGCTCTGGTCTAGAACTTCTTACATAGTTTTTCGTGATCCTCTCATAAAGCATCTTCTATTGAGACATCTCTTTTTCGCCTTGATGATCGCGTTAAATTTTATCAGGTACTCAATAGAAAACAATTTAATGGTCTGGTTTGCTAACAGTCTTCAGATTTTTGGAAAACCAGTGTCTGGTCAAAGTTTTTATATCACTACTCATCAGCCCTCATCTTTTGGCATGAGAATTGTTTTTGCTGAAGATCACGTTTTTCTGTTCCTTTTCATTTCCAGACAATGGCTTCCTGAAAAACCGGGCTCCGGTCTGGAACTTCTTATATAGTTTTTCGTGATCCTCTCATAAAGCCGCATCTACTGAGACATCTCTTAGTCACCCTGATTATCACGTGAAAAATCCTTCTCGGCTCCTCTACCAAGGTATTATAGAATAATGTTGTAACATCGGCCACACATAGGGTGGCGGGCTTTTTGTTAAAACAGTAAAAAGACCAACAAGTGCGTGCCGGGCCACGCGCAATGTAGGGTTCCGTAGTAAAGTTTCTTTAAGAATTAATTTTTAGGCAGGTTTCGATTTTTTCCTCAAACTTTTCCGTCCTCGCCCTTTACTTAATCGACCTGGCTGTGTGAAAATTCAGTTAAATTTATAATCATCTCCATTTTTTTAAGGTATGCGTATTTAAAAGCAACGTGCACAAATATGCTGCTAACCCAAATAAAGGCAATAATAAATTTCAAGCACTTGCAGTTTGTGGACCTGTCAAATAATTTACTGACTCTACCTGCAATGCAACCTATCACTGAACTACCATTTTTATTGTTACTCCACGCAGATAACAATAAACTATCATCTGCTGCTCTGAATAAATGCAAGTACCTCCAGGTTCTTATCTTGAATCAGAATAACCTGACATCAGTTGAAGACGTATACCAGCCAGAACTGTGCACATTGGAAGTTGGTAACAATAGAATACCAGAAATCAAATTCACAAATAGAATGGAAAATATAAAGGTTCTGGATTTCCGAAACAACATTATTCGTCAATTACAGGATTTGAATTTCCCAAACCTTGATAGTCTATTCTTGGCTAATAATAAGATAAAGTATCTGATCGGTATACACACTTTACAGAATTTAAGGGTTTTGCACGTACGAAACAATCCTATAAGGTTTTTGAGTGGATTTGAGACTGACCTCAAGAAACTTAAATACTTGAATTTGAGAAGTTGTCCGGTTACATCTTTGAAACAAGTCAAGAAATTAAAAGTAAGTCTTTGATATTTATTTTGATGATTCGTTTCGTTTATGAGAGATGAAGGGAGGCTACATAAAGCTATGCTATGTCCACATTTTACATGGTCAATTCTTGTAACTACAGAACCTCCCAAACATCGTGATACAGCCTCCTTGGTCTAGCGGTTTGAGCTTTTGGCTTGCATATCAGAGGTTCTGGGTTTGATTCCCCATGGGGACACAGTTGCAGGTTGTATCACCTTGTTTTCCAAAACGTAAGATAAGTTCTGAAAGAAGCAGTCGTTAATGAGACTTTTACAGTTGGGCTTATGAGGTCAGTCATTGATCTTACAACCAACACAATTAGTCCGGTCCCTTATAGTCTTATATCGCCAAATTTACCAAATTGCACCAAATTTTTTCCAGGTACTTGTTAGGTACATAGCTCTCAATTTTTGATAGGAGCCAATTCTTGAATTTTGTATGGAATTTTTTTTGAAATTCAAGAATTGGCTCCTATCAAAAATTGAGAGCCATGTACCTAACTAGTACCTGGAAAAAAATTGTGAAATTGTAAGGCGTGTCTACGTGAAACAGCTAACTGACCGCACTAAATACCAACTAAACCAGTGTAGTCCTCATATAAACAATCTATGGAGACCGGATGTATACCGTTTTAACAATTATCGGCTAGTTTCAGAAAGCTTCTTTAAAGATAGACAACATTTTGTTTTGTTGTCAAAAATTATGTTAAGACACCTAACTGCTGACAAACTGTCTTATTTAATTTAATATACTCGTAATCCTTTTTAAAGATTCCTCACGTTATTTCAGTTCCAATCAAGTCTAGAAACTCTCATACTAAAAAATACTCTTTACATGGGTGGGACTGGAAAAGAGACCCCTGATACGGTGGAAGAAGAAGAGGATCCTGAGCTAAGGGTTGAAGTCCTGGCTGCCCTTCCGCGGCTCCTCAGGCTGAACAAAGCACCTTTCACGCCGGAAGAACAGTAAGTATTAACAAATTTTTTTTATTACCTATACAAGGTGTAACAGAAAGGGTATATCAACCCTGAAGAATGTAATTCTGCCCATGACACTGAACAACTTTCCCTAAGGAACATAGGTCGAAAAATGAAAAAAAATTTGACCTCCCATACAAAATGCACGATCAGCTGATTCAGTTTGTATGGGAAGTCAAAATTGTTTTTTCGTATTTCGACCTATGTTCCTTAGGGAAAGTTGTTCAGTATCATGGGCAGAATCACATCCTTTCAATGTTGATGTACCCTTTTTGTTACACCTTGTACACAGGTGAAACCGTAACAAATAATAAATGCCGGACAGTAAAATAATTTTACATCTCTCATATTCGGTAAGTAGGTCCTTATTACCCCCAAATGGGGCTTGTAGGTGACCAATTAGCGCTCTAGGGTAATAATGTAGCTAGAAAAGCCCTAGGGCGGTAAGTAATTAGTATTGAAAGAGTAAAGTGCTTTTTTTAATTACTTACCGCCCTAGGGCTTTTCTAGCTAAATTATTACCCTAGAGCGCTAATTGGTCTCCTACAATTTGGTGGTAATAAATAAGGACCTACTTACCTCACAATCGAGATGTAAAGCAGAGTAGTTAGCTCGGGTGTAAGCATCAATTGCACCCTCGAACGCTGTGCTCGTGCGCCTAAATATCTCGGGCTGCAATTGATGCCTTACAGCCCTTAGCTACTAATCTACTATTACATCTTTCATATTCGGTAAGTAGGTCCTTATTACCCCCAAATGGGGCTTGTAGGTGACCAATTAGCGCTCTAGGGTAATAATGTAGCTAGAAAAGCCCTAGGGCGGTAAGTAATTGAGTTTTGAAACAGTGATTTTTTTTTATTACTTACCGCCCTAGGGCTTTTCTAGCTACATTATTACCCTAAAGCGCTAATTGGTCACCTACAATTTGGTGGTAATAAGGACCTACTTACCTCACAATCGAGATGTAAAGCAGAGTAGTTAGCTCGGGTATAAGCATCAAATGCACCCTCGTCGAACTATAGGCGCCCTCGCTGCGCTCGTGCGCCTAAATATCTCGGGCTGCAATTGATGCCTTACAGCCCTTGGCTACTAATCTACTAATAAAGCCTAAGTGGGCGTTTTCAGGACCATTCAAAAAGGCGGGATTATAAACTGTAGGGCAGTAACGGAGTTTTGGGCGATCAAGAACGAAAGTGTGGTGCCGTAGATGAATACAGGGCTATTTTTTATCTCTTCATTTTGTCACTGTTACTGAGACCATAAAACAGTCAAATAAAACAGTCCTTGTGCTGTCGATAGAGAGTTTCATAAAAGGGGGCGACCAAACATTTTTCTTCTTTTTGGACCTATTTTTGGACTCATCATCATCAGAATCATGTTCTTTAGAAAAGTTATTTTATTTCATGGTCTGAGTAAATATTAAAAAAAATTGTGAGATGAAAAACTTTCAAAATGTTGGACTTCTTTGTTTTGTACAATTACTTGCTTACTTTCTCTAGCTCAGGGACCTAAAGAGGACCTTGGCCTCCAACACCAAAAGCCCGTAAAACTTTATACTCCTAGACCCGTAGATTTCATTTATTATAAGCCAGTAAGTCAATATGTTATCTCAGAGTCTTTCTACGTTTTGTCCAGCGTTCCGCAGCAGCAGGCAAAAGCAAAAGCTTGGTAAATGGTTGGTACTAGAATTCAGTCTGTTTCACCTTCTGGTTATCCTTCAGGGCCTATACACGTAGAATACAGGGAGCCTGTGCCGATCTTACAGCGCTTTTTAGGGTTCCGTACCTCAAAAGAAAAAAACGGAACCCTTATAGGATCACTTTGTTGTCCGTCTGTCTGTCTGTCTGTCTGTCAAGACCCTTTATCTCACGAACGGGTAAAGATATCAAGTTGAAATTAATACCATATATTAGGATCCATGAACCACACAAGATCTGAAAATTTAATTTTTTTACAACGACGCAATCAAAAGATATGGCATTTTATGTCCTCATCTCCATACATTTATTCAAAAATGAAAAACCTACAGGGTACTTCCCGTTGACCTAAAATTATGAAATTTGGCAAGAAGCTAGGTCTCACAGTACAAATAATGGGAAAAGTCTGAAATCATTAAATATTACAACTTTTCTCACAACTAATGGTAACCAATTGTGATGAGCTCCCGTTTCAAGAACATTCATATAAGAGAGGGGTCAAGTTGGATGGTTGCTGAGGCGATTTTTGTTTTAGTTCTATTTAAAAACGGGAACACTTACAAACTTGAAAATTGGTATGTTTATAGGGCATAGTCTATAAAATAACAACAAATAATAAAATTTGGTCAAGCACGTGTCGGACTCAAAAAATCTAGCACGTTAACTTACTGAAATTTCAACTAATACAACTATGTTTATGTGGTGGTACGGAACCCTCAGTGCGCGAGTCCGACTCGCACTTGGCCGGTTTTTTTAACCGGTCTGCACTTGTAGTTGGCACTGGCAGTTGGTACTGAGTCTCTATACTGTGTGCCACACCAGTATTTTTCGGTACCGGTCCGTGCTGGTTGGAGCTGGTTCCGAAAAGCGCTGGTAGATCGGCGCAGACTCCCTGATTTCTATGTACACAGTGTGTAATCGTTAAGTGTGTCCAGGCAATTATTCCGTAACTATTACAGATTTGTAGAAAGGTTTTAGTTTCCTTATTTTAAGGTAACTAAAACCTTTTTACTAATCTCATACTAAATGTATCTCGGACGAAGAAAAATGTATGGAAGTGTTTAATGTCAATAGTTTGGATATTTCTCATTTAATTTTTTTAAAGTTATTGATGTCATTTTATTCATTAGGTAACGTGCTTTCGATATTAATTTGAAGTTTTTTGATATCTGTAATAGTTACGGAATAATCGCCTGAACACACTCAACGATTACACACTTAACTATTACACTCTGTATACGCCCTTACATTAGGTAACGTAGACGTGGTATTCCATTTGGGTTCTCAAAACAATACTTCTCCAGGCAGGAAGCTAAGGATCTAAGAACGCAATGGATAGAAGAAGGCGAAAAGGAGGAAGAAGAAGAAGTATATGAGGTAGAAGGAGAAGAAGAAGAACATCTTGGGGAAGGCTAACTAAATGGGAAACCTTACAATTACGCGGAGCAACTGCCGCCTCACATATGCTAGTATTTGTAACTATAAGGTTTTAGACAAGTAGCCCACGTGATACGTAAATTTTTTTATGTTGCTGAGAACCTAAAACTGAAACTCTTTTCCAAAGACATGCCCACTGATCGAAAAAGGAATTTTAGCTGTCCCATTGAAATTTTAAGTACAGTTTTGGGACTGCAAAAAAACTCGTTTGCGATCTGTGATTCTTCGGGAAAGTCGTTCAGATTGATGTTCCGAGTATCAACAAAAAAAATTACAATGATAAAAAAAGTATTCTCGTATAGTTTAATTAACATATAGCTATTAAAAACAGTAGATAGTTATTTTTTTATCTCAACTATTTATATGTTTACGCATGATGTATTTTCCCGCGATGGCTCGATTGAAATCTCAAATTTAAATTCAGTCCTGTCACTTTAAACTTTGGGCAATCAAAATGTGATGCAGTTTTTCTTTATTGTCGATGTGCTTCCTCTTGACAGAAATGAGGCCGACGATGGAACGAACTTGCTTAGAAGAACGTTTAGTTACAGAATGACCCATCCCCAAAATATTCCTTTCCCAAAATGACAATTTTCTAAATAGTTCCCCTTTCCGAACACTTTTCCTAAAATATGTCCTCAGCCTACTTTTTGGTATCTACCTTTCACTGGTCACTGGCCCCTTATATTGACAACATGTGACCATGGCTATTATAGTATTATATTATCTGTGCCATGACCAAACTATGTAAAAGGGTTCTTTGTTGGCTACGGAACCATAACAAAAAAAAGAAGGCTGAATACATTTAGGAAAAGAGATATCAGGAAGGGGAACCTCTGGAAAAGGGACATTTTGGGGACAGGACATTTTGGAAAAGGGAAGTTTTGATACAAGCGGTCATTATGGCAAAGGGACATTAAGAAGCCTAGCCTACTCTGAAGCTCTGAAGTCTTGGGCACATAAGCTAAAGCAGTATGGAAACTTCTAACAAACGTCCAAAACTGGCGCACTCATACATGCGCACACCGCTACAGGAAAATAAGCAGTTTTCGTGCTAAAATAGCTACAAACAAATAGGTACATATAGGGTCCTAGGGTCCCTATAAGTATGTCCCTGTCCTAGTGCGATAAAAGGCGACTAAGTGTCTTTGTTCCCTTGCGTGATAAAAGGCGACTAAGTGTCTTTGTCTGTTCTTGTGTGATAAAAGGCGACTAAGTGATTTAACCTTCTGAGTTTACAGTTTATGCATAACTTTTTCTGTGTAACTTTCCTTAAAAATTGCCCCCCCCCCCCCCCCATACAAAATGCCCTATCGGCTGACGCAGTTTCTAATGCTATTGGCAATTGGATATAAAAGAAATCTTCTTCTTCTCCCGAGCCTATTTCCCATATCTCTTGGGGTCGGCCCTCCTAGACCTATTTCGCCATTCTGAGCGTTTTTGTATAATTTCCGGTTTTAAGTCCATCGTCTTCATATCTTTGGAAATGGTCCCCCGCCTTTTGGTTTGTTCAATTTGCATGACCGTTCTTGTCATGTGATCCTCGTTGCGCCTCATGACATGCCCCTACCAGCGTAAGCGATTTTCTCTTAATTTATCCGTAATATTTGCCACTTTAAACGTTCCCCTTATATGTTCGTTTCTCACTTTGTCTTTAAGGGTTACGCCCCCAGACCATCGGAGCATCTTCATTTCTGTAACGTGGAGTTTTTGTTCATCTGTCTTTCGCGTGGCCCAACATTCTGAGCCATACATTAAAGCTGGTCTAATTGCTCTCTTGTATATGTTTCCTTTCACTTCAATGGGCATCTTCGCGTCACAAAGAACTCCGGTCAAGGATCGCCATTTAAGCCATGCAGCTGTTTTCCGGTTTTCATTTCAATTGGATATAAAAGAAATATAATTTCGTATTTCGACTTCTAACGAAAAGTTGTTTAGTTTTACGGTCCGAAAACATGCTGAAACGAACAAAGTTGATAGTAGCACCCAATATTTGGGTTCATCATACTTTCCTTAATTAAAAAATTCTGGGTTACAACCCTGACGCTCCGACGCAAAATAGTTCTTTTTTCAAAAAAGGCCTTTTTTACTTTACTGTTTCTTGGGTCAATCAGATGACCTAGCTGTCTCGGCAAGGCAACATCAAGCGTATCATCCAATGATATCATGTGATATGATAATGATAGCATCCAATATGTGGTAGAGATTGATTTTAGTTAGCTTTCTATTTTGTTTATGATTCGATGGTGTTCATAAAATCTTCTCTTTCTACATAGTGTGTAAGAAACCTATCGAAAAAAATCGTGGATTCAGACCGCCAAACTGAACAATTATTCCCAAGATAAAGAAAATATATCAAATAAAGGAAACAATAATCAACTCTTCATAAAAAGTGCAACACGTGATTGTGAATTTTGTATGGGAAGACAAATTTTCTTTTTCGTTTTTTGGGAAATTTGTTCAGTTTCGTGCTCGAAAGCCATAGTTGTAGGATGTCTGTTTACAACCTGCATGTTGATTTTATGTGCTTTCTGATATTCAAATACAGTCGAGATAATGTAACTTGATGAGAATGACGACAGTGTGAGAGCAAGACGGAGCGATGCGTAAGATATTGGAGTGACAGAGACACATATCGCTCAGTCCGGCTCTCACGCATAGCTATGTCATGCTGCCAATGTAACTTGATGAGAATGACGACTGTGTGAGAGCATGACGGAGCGATGCGTAAGATATTGGAGTGACAGAGACACATATCGCTCAGTCCGGCTCTCACGCATAGCTACGTCATGCTGCTAATCGACTCTCACGCATAGCTATGTCATGCTGCCAATGTAACTTGATGAGAATGACGACAGTGTGAGAGCAGGACGGAGCGATGCGTAAGATATTGGAGTGACAGAGGCACATATCGCTCAGTCCGGCTCTCACGCATAGCTATGTCATGCTTCCATTGTAATCAAGCTACATGTTTATTTTTTTTTGTATTCTTATTTAAACTATGAAGATACATACCGTGACAATCTCGTTCAGGAACAGACCATAGCTTTTTTTGAACAAAATATTTGTGTATGGTATTTCATCTTGTTTCTTAGTTGTCTTTTGTAATTTCTATTCCAAATATTTTTTCATGTTTTATTTAGAATCTAGTGTCGTATAAGATTTCTGATTATAGTTTTACTTGTGTCTTGTAGTTCATTTTGTTTCTTGAATTAGTTGTACCTGGGTTTTCATTTAGTGTTTTTTTGAGCATTATTAGTGATTGATTTATTTCTTTTATTGATGCTTTCATGACCATTATTTGTCATCAAACAACACATTATTTGTTAATTTGTTTTACTTTCATATTACTTTGGCAGTACTATAATCATCATCATCATATCAGCCGAAAAACGTCCACTGCTGGACATAGGCCTCCCCTAAAGATCTCTATGACGACCGGTCCTGCGCTGCTCGCATTCAGCGGCTTCCCGTGACCTTGACCAGATCGTCGGTCCACCTTGTGGGGGGCCTGCCAACGCTTCGTCTTCCGGTACGTGGTCGCCACTCTAGAACCCTCACGCCCCATCGGCCATCGGTTCAGTACCATAATAATTTGTCCAAATTGGGTGGCGGATGGTCAGAAAAGCTTTTTCTAAGGGATTTTGTTTCGATGTACGGTCTACCGCACGTCAGTGGAAAAATTTGTAACTCTATTGCCATGTCATAAAATCAAAAGTTTCTACTTTCGATCTTTTGGGTGTACACAGTTTTATTAGCTGGATTTCTGGATTTTTCTGTAGTCTGGGTGGTTTTGAATTGTATTTCTGTTTTTTTTTTTTCAAACTATTTTATGTAGCTTCTCTCCTTACAGTCCAAATATAGGGTCCTAATGAAATAGTGAACATAATTTTGGTAGGTTACTTAGACCATGAAACTGAACAACTTTCTCAAAGGAACATGGGTCGAAATACGAAAAATCAAATTTGACCTCCCATACAAAATACGCTATCAGCTGATGCAGTTTCTATGGGAGGTCAAATACAGATTTTCGTATTTCGACCTATGTTCCATGGGGAAATTTGTTCAGTTTCATGGTCTGAGTAACATACTAAAATTATGTTCACTATTTCATTAGGATCTTATATACATTGATTAGTTATAGTTGACTTCTTTCTTTGTATAACTTTGTATCTTATTGTGTATACTAAAATTAGTTTCCCTTCACACAACATTAATTTTATAACTATCGCGATTGGTTTAAAATACTATGTGTCAAAACCATACCTAAATAATATTTGCCCTGCTTGTTTAGGGTGGTGATCGTGGCAATTTCAACGACATTACCAAAACAAAAGCGTTTGTCTCAAAAGTTATGTAAAATTTTTAACCAAGTGTTTTGGGCTAACGTTTTTGTTTTGGTAATATCGTTCAAATTACCATGATCACCGCCTAGGTTTTCAATCTTTCTTCTTTTTACTCCACGTTGTCTTATAAATGTTTACAAGCATTTGGATAAAGTTTCAGTTCTGTTAAGTTTATTGCCGTCTCTTTCTGTTTTGATGACAAAGAAAGTGACAGCAATATACTTTAAGAAGCTTTAAATTAAAAGATCATTTGTGCATCGGGCTGTTAATTAAGCGTCGCTAAATTTTGGCCAACTTATCGTAATTTTTTTTTTTTACTTTTGTCTCTACGGCGGTAAACACAATGTGTTGTGTAAATTTTTCGCTGCAAATTGAAGTGCGCTTCGTTTCGTATCAATGTGCGATTTATCAATATTTAACATACTTAATAAGATACTTCAATAGGTACAGTGCTAAAATGCGCAACGCGTCGTATGGCCTCGCAATGTGTTTCCTCATCATCATCATATCGTGTGGGTTGCAAGGTCGATGACCGACCTCACAAACCCTGGTGTCAGAGTTGTTGAGCCGCCAAAGGCCTCTGACATGGCTCATTAACGACTACATCCGTAGATAGTAGTCGGGACCAACGGCTTTACGTGCCTTCCGAAGCACGGAATCATCTAACTTTTCGGGCAATCAGGTGATTCATCCTGCAATGCCCTAACCAAACTGGGGAGGTCGCACAAAGAGATTTTTGTTTGACAGTGTCCCCACTGGGAATCGAACCCAGAACCTCCGGATCGAGAGCCGAACCCTCTAACCACTAGACCACGGAGGCTGTTAAATGTGTTTCCTGTCTATACGACTTGTAACTCTACCGACGCAAATCCTCTCGGATGGTACAGTCAAGAGCAGATCAAGCTTGACACTCGCAGCGCGATTCTAGCCCGTACATCTACTAAAATAAGAGCGGTACAAAGTCCACTGTGTCAAGCTTGATGTGCTCTTGAATGTACTCTGGCCAACGAAAGCTGTCTATAGGGTGACTTTTAATTAGTTATTGATAGAAAAATGTATGAATGTACTCATGATACTGAACAACTTTCCCCAAGGAACATAGGTCTAAATACGAAAATCAAGTTTTGACCTCCCATAGAAACTGCATCAGCTGATAGCGCATTTTGTATGGGAGGTCAAATTTGGTTTTTCGTATTTCAACCTATGTTCCTTGGGAAAAGTTGTTCATTATCATGAGTACATGCATATCTTTGGCTATCAAGAACTAATTAAAATTCACCCTATATACAAACCGCGGGAAATTTAAAAATTACAAGTTGATGAAAGTACAGGAAGCAAGGGAAGTATGTCAAGATCGTAGCAGGTGGAGGACTGTGGTCTCTGCCTACCCCGACGGGAAAGAGGCGTGATGTTATGTATGTATGTATGTTTAAACCCTGAAAATAGTGCAAAATAAAATTTTGATACTTTTAGTTGGTTTTCAAGACTACAAGTTACTACTCGTACCTGAAAAGCAACTAAAAGTATCAAATTGTTATTTTGGAGTATTTTCAGGGATTAAAACTTGTTATTTTAAAATTTCCCGCAGTTTTGTATGGACAGCTTTCGGTGGAACTTCCATTTGAGAGGTTTTGCGTCAGTGGAGCCTACATGTTGTATGCAAAGCTAGTTTTTTGAACCTGATTTGCGTATGCCACCTTATTAGTGAGGTCAAAATTAATAACTGGTTCACGACTCCTAACAAGGACCAAAAAAATGATGACTTCCCATACAAAGTGACGTAAACGTAAGCGTTGCATGCGTAATATGTATTAATAACTCTTTTTTATAATGTATGTAATAGTGCAAGCAACTGTTGGTAGACCTTAATAAATAAAAATAAAATAAAGTGACCAACACACTTTAGAAGTCGTAAATTTTTTTTGGTCGTTATTACTATATTCTTTATTGCACAATTAACATACAGATAATTACATACAAGAGGACATTTACAAAGGCGGGTTTATCTCTACAAGAGATTTCTTCCAGCCAACCTAAGGTCGTGAAAGAAAATGTTCGTTTAGCGGGACACAAGTGTGCAGAGAGAATTTTAAAAAGAAAATATATTGTAATATATTGTTGTTGTTAGCAAAGTCGAAGAACAAAAGTTGTTGCTTTTGATCTCACTAATAAGGTGGCATAATATGCAAATCAGGCCCAAAAAATAACATTGTTTATCGAGCTAGGTGTGGTGGTGTGATGTTAGATTTTTTAGCTTATACTTTTACTCGACATATTATTATATAAACAGACGTGAACTTTTATTGACACAAATACGCCCTCGCTATAATTTAATTTGTTGTTATTTTTCTAGTTTGTACTTATTTTAAAATATTTTGTTAGATTTTAAAGTATTTGTCTATAAACTACATTTATTTCGTTAAGTACCTAGTTTTAGGGTTATTGATAAACACTAATAAACGAATAAAGGTTTGAGAAGGTGTCTTTTATTTTTATAGCCTTGAAAGTGCAAAAATAGTCAGCTGAGACAAGAGGGGATGGTCGGTAAGGTATTCTTAATTTACAGTTGTTAAGAAGAGTAGTTACGGACACAAGGACACTCCCATCACAAGATAACCTAACCCAACCTTACTGATTGCTACTCAGGATCGGTTAGGTTGGGTTTACCTTAGCCAATTTGCAATAGCTAGTTTGTAATACTGCGTGTTATACGATATGGCGAGCCAAAAACGATCTACGCGCCGTTAGGTATGTAAAATGCCGCCGCCGTTATGCAAAACGGCGAATTATATTCCCGCCGTCTCATCTGCACCATTGACCTGCACCATTAATGGGGGAAACGAAACTACTATGTATCGTTTGCACCATTAATGGTGCAAATGAAACTTTCGTGTATCATTTGCACCATTGCATGTATACTTACTTTCCCTTACGAACAAACATACAGTAACAGAAAATAATAAACTAATGGCCAGAAGTATTATAAAAAAAAAATATAAAAAAAAAATTGCATAAAGTATTTTAATCTCTTTGCAAGATAATTTTTATTATTTTTTTTTATTATTATTATTTGGTATTCTGTTTTTTAAATCAGCTCGGTTTCAGATTTTTCACCGGTAATATGAGTGCCCATTATTATTATTATTATTTTTTATTATTATTATTTTATATTTTTATTTTTTTTATATTTTTTTTTCTTTCCTCATTGGTACAGATAAACACATGAATAAATGATGGTGACATGGGGAAGAGAAGCAGGGGGTAAAGGTTGTATTATTATTAATGGTGCAAGCGATACATAGTATGTGTTTATTGTAAGGTTTCATTAAAATCCATTCTGTAGTTTTTACGTGAAAGAGTAACAAACATCCATCCATCCATACTTACAAACTTTCGCGTTTATAATATTAGTAGGAAGTAGGATAGGATGGCAGCGACATGGATATCCCATCACCTTTTGTTTTCCTCTCCTTTTACGACCTCGTATTGTATTGTTCGACATTAAGTAACAACCCAAACCCGTCGTGGTTGTAAATCAACTCGACACTACTCTTGCGGTGGAGGCGGTGAAGCGGGGTGAGTTATAGTGTTCTGTAATGGAGGAATGAATCAATTTGGAATGGCCTGTGGTATTGTTGCTACGTTTTACAGTCACGAAATAATATTCGAGGTAGTACTTAATTTTATAAAAATTCCGTTCTTAAAAGCACTTATTACCACGTACTCAAGTAAAAAGAACAACGGGGGCAACCAGCCGGGGGCATGCAAGTATAACTTTTCATTTGATTTAAGCAAGCTACTAAAACGTTACAATAATGTTTTTAATGGCCTAGTCGCAGATGGTCCAATAAGCATTGTTGCTACGTTTTACAGTCACGAAATAATATTCGAGGTAGTATTAATAATTTTATAACAATTCCGTTCGTAACAGTACTTACCAAGTAAAAAGAACAACGGATTCGTCCCGGCCGGGGGCATGCAGGTATATAAAGTCTCAGAGAACAAATAAATATAGATGCGGATTCGTAAAACTGTTGTTTGATTAGGCGATTGTTGTACAGTTCACAGAAAACAAAATGTCACTTGAGTCACCGATTTGTATCAGTTCGAAAGTAGTGTTTTTTCTTGATTCACGAAACCCGTCGCGTGGATAACAGTCCTATTCCTTGTAAAACGTGGACAGTTTTTATTGGCTTACAAAATATGTATCCCGTAATTTCTTAGAAATTAAGCATAAGCTGTTATTGTCCCAAATTAAAATAAAATAAAATAAATTCATCACTTTATGTTTATTTTGTTTCGGGTCTTAGCGCGATAATAGTTATTAGGCAAAATAAATTACCTTATTATTCCTGACATTTCGGCTGCGTTGCAACAGCCGTGGTCACGGGTAGACTGAGGAGAGGTGAACTACGTAGATATTATTGTGAGGGTAAACTAAAATTGTTATTGTCTCGCACAGGAAAGTCACGACACACAACACTCACAACGTCCGCGGACCGGTCCGGAGATGCTACGCGCGGTTTTATGCGATCTATCACTGGGTTCCATGTCACCGATGATTTAAAACCATCTTCCCTATTGAAAGTTTTGTATTTCTTTATTTCAATAGCTTCACGGACCATTCTAGGGAAACATTGACGGTCGGTGGAGAGGACTTTCGGCGCATGTAACTCTATCCAGTGGTTAGTTCCGGAGTTCAGCAGATGGTTGGCTATTGCGGATTTGTAAGTTTGTCGGTTTTTTACTGCCGTAATAAACTAAAAAATAAACATGATTGAAAAGTGCGAAAGTCTAAATCATCACTTTATTACGTAAAAACAACTTGGAAATCTTTTAAAAACAGTAAAATTCTTAGAGGTCAAAGTAACGTTGCCGACTACCCGACAAGAAAAAAGAGATTTTGATGAGATCTATCATTTGTCCGAATATACAAGTGGTCTAGGGTCAGTAGTTTCCGAGTTATAGCGGTTTAAAGTTTAAAATCAGCTGTCAATCGAAATGAATATCTCGACGAGATCTATCATTTGCCCTGCACACGAGTAGTCTAGGGTCAGTAGTTTTAAGTAATAAAGGTTTTAAGTTTGACAGTTATCAACCGAAATAAAGATCTCGACAAGGTCTTTCATTCATCCGAACATACAAGTAGTCAAGGGTCAGTAGTTTATACCTCATTTTTAGTTTGCGATTTTTAGTCGCCAGTGGAAATAATGGGATACTTTTAGAAAAAAACCTAAGGGCCACATTTCCATTTTACATTTCCATGGAAATAGTGGGATAGACCCGAAAATTCCTCTATTTGTCTGTTACACTTTTACGACTAATCTGATGAACCGATTTTGATGAAATTTGGTAAGAAGATAGTTTGAACCATGGGAAAAGTTACTGGTTACGTTTTTCTGAACTCCACGCGGACGGAGTTGCGGGCAACAGCTACGAGTATAAAGATATAGTACCAATAAATAAATACCAATTCTATGACTGTCACACACTCTTACAGTTCAAAGATATGTAGGATCCGCTACAATTAATACTAGTCGTTTTTCTTAATAAATTTATTTTAGTTTTTGAACTTGATCAAAATTATTATCTAACGTTGACAAATCTAGACATTTATTTTTTTATAATCTATCTATCTCTTCTTATATTTAAGAGCCGCGCTCTTGTCGGTGGAGCAATCTCCATTTGTCTCTGTCCTCTTCCAATGATTTAACAACCTGATATGACTCATGCAAAAACTGCTGAACCGATTTTTATGATATTTTTAATGATAGTTAATTGTTTGACTTAAACACTGGTTTACTTTTTTTTTAATATGCGGACAAAGTCGCGGAAAAAAGCTAGTGAACAATAACATGATTGATTTATCCACACAGTTTTTCACTTAATATTTCGTAGAAAGGTCAAATCTTCTTAGAGGTTGCTTGAGACTTTTTCATTGCCGGCTCAACGAGCGCGCCTGGAACGCGCAGATGGAGTTGAAAGGTCTGAAAAAGAAAAAGACAGGGGTATCATCATTATTACCCTAGCCATATTCCGATTTTACCAATAGGGAATATGCATAATTTTTGAAGTGAAAACTTCTTTACACTTTTTTAGATGGGTAAAAAATTTTAAACTCACGTCAGATGTCGCGTCAGATGTCGCGTCAGATGTCGCGTCAGATCTCGCGTCAAATGTTTAAGAAGTGAAAACTTCTTTAGTTGTCAGATCTGACGAAGATTGTCTATATGTAATATAAATTGTCATGTTTGTCTACGATAGCGCAATAAATGAACTTTTATACTGATAAATAAAACAATTCGTGCGAAATTATTCCCTAACCGTCACATGTCACTAAGGCCATATAAACTCTGTGTTAAATTTCATAGTACTTCGAAAAATAGTTTAGCTAAAATAAAAAAAAACATAAAATAAAATTATTTTATTTAGGGATTTCATAATTTTTTTTTCCAATATAGTGAGTAAGATAATGAAGTTTACCTTGTAGGTTTTGGTTTGGTTTATGGAAGCTTGAAATTTTTAAAACCTACTATAATAGGGTCCATAGACCTTTAATGCAGCCAAGATCTACATTCGTGCTTGCAAAAGGTCGGATCGTTCTGAATTTTTCATATGTTGTTAGGACCTAAACCAATATAAGAAAAACAGATTTGCAATTTCTAAAGTGCTGTGGAAGCAGCAGTAAACTCAAAAAACCATGAAATTTTCGGACTTTTTTTATTTTTTAGCTCAATATATCAGTGAAGGAAAGGTCCGACGGTATACTCAGTTTACATACTTTTAAAGAAGATAAAATTTGCTACAATTTGAGACCAAACCGAGATCTGTACATCTATTGGTTCCCAAGATAAAGTTGACCAAAAATAGGCCTTTTTTCTCGAAATGGTCACTTATTTTGTGAAATATCTTCTAAAATACGTTCCACGTAAAATATAACGTGAAATGAAATTGTAGTAAATTTTGTTAACTTTCATTTATACCAGATTTTCACCTGTAGGCCTAACGGTTTTCTCAAAAACGGCAGTTAACGAAAAACAATCATAAGTGGGGAGAAATGCAAGTAAACTGTTCTCACGAATTTTTATGGTCTTATTTTTCAAACAGTTTTTTTTTTTACTAGCCTATACTATCCCACTGCTGGGCAAAGGCCTCCCCCATACGTTTCCATTCCTCCCTATTTATTGCGACTATGGGCCACTGGTCTCTAAAAGCATCCAGATCATCCCTCCACCACTTCTTGGGCCTTCCTCTGCCTCGGCGTCCATCATGAGGTACCCATTCCGTGGCGCGTTTGGCCCACCTATCCGGGTGCATCCGACACACGTGACCCGCCCAATCCCACTTTAATGTGGCAGCCTTTTTGCCGACGTCAGCGATACGGGTTTTGGACCGCAGTGTTGTGTTCCGGATACGGTCGGTCCTCTTTACACCTAGTATGCTGCGCTCCATCGCCCTTTGGCCGCCCGCAAGTCTGGACTTCTGTGCCTCAGTCAGTGACCAAGTCTGGGCTCCGTAGGTTAGTACGGGCAAGATGCATATGTCGACGAGTCTCTGTTTCAAGGATAATGGGAGAGTCCCTTTAAGTAAATCCTTCATGGACCAGTAGCTCCTCCACGCGTTTTCTATCAAACAGTTACAATTTATTTATTTATTTTTATTGTGAATAAAAGAAAATAATAATACCTATCGGAAATTACGTCATCATCAAACATTATTTTATATACTTATATACTAAAATGCTTGTACAAACGTCATGGTAACTGCTATAAGGACAAATTCCCTTCTCCCGACAAAAGCAGAAAAAGTACCAAACTTGGGCAAATGCAGGAGAAAATAAGGATCCAAAAGTTAATCTCTTAAAAAAGGAGTAATAACTATGCCTTTAGATTCCTCAAAAGGGCAGAGTACATCGGCAGAATTGGCGAGATACTAGCTCGACTTCCCTCGGGAACGCGCGCATTCTGGTCTCTCTCCAAAGCTATAGAAGGCAACTTTTGTCTACCACCTTTTCCACCTTTGCGCAGGGGAGATGATCCGTTAGCCCACAATTCAAAAGAAAAAGCCGATCTGCTAGGCGTCCTATTTGCATCCAACTCTACCTTGGACGACAAAGAGAACCAACCGCCGAAAATCCCGAGGTGCGAGAGTGATATGCTGTGTATCCAGTTTTCCCAGAAAGCTGTAAGCAACGCACTTCTCTCTTTAGATATCCACAAGTCCAGTGGGCTTGACGGTATCAATTGTGTTAAAAACGTGCGCTCCTGAGTTGGCACCGGTTATAACGCGTCTTTTTAGACACTCCTATTCCACTAGCGTAGTCCCGACCTCAGAGAAGACGGCTCTAGTGCACCCGATCCCTAAAAAGGGCGACCGCTCTGATAAACTACGGGGCCGCTCTGATAAACTACGGGGCCATGGCAATCACTTCCTTGCTTTCCAAAATAATAGAATACATTATTAACCATCAGCTCCTACGACACCTAGAGGAGCACCAGCTCATCAGTGATCGCCAGTATGGATTCCGTCAGGGTCGTTCTGCTGGTGACTTTTTTGTCTACTTGACCCATAGATAGATGGGTCTTCTTTGTGCACGTTTAAGAAATCATATTTTATTTACAAATCAATAATTCTGCTTTAACTTTTAATTTAATACCTTACTAACTACCCATATTGCACTTTCTACTTTCTTCTTTCTACTTTCACAAACACATAATTTTCACATGCACATCTCCTACTCTCATCTCATACTCTCCAATTTGTACAACACAGTTGAACTCCATTTATTTTACCTAATTATCCCTTTTACTTTTTTTCTTTGTTCCGTTTGCAATTTTGTAATTGTATCTATTAAATAACACAGAAGACAAATCTCTTGTTCCCAGTTAGATTTATTTTTCTGTTTTTACCAGCAGGAAACGAGCGCTCTGACTACTTTAAAAGTGGTCTGCCTTTTTAGTAGACATAGATAGTTATATGAAATAGTTTTAAATTTAGTTTATAAATTGTTTACAAAATTTTTTTTTCTATTCTGTTCTATTCTATGGGCGGAAGTGGTTGAAAGCAAAACCCACTTGTGATTGTTTTTGGTTATCTGCCGTTTTTGAAAGAACCGTTAAGCTTAAAGGTACAATTCTAATCTTAAATAAAAGCTAATTAAATTTACTACAATTTCATTTTTATGATATTTGACGTGGAATGCGTATTTTAGAAGATATGTCACAAAATAAGTGACAATTTAGAAAAAAGTCACTTTTTGGAGAAAATGGCCTATTTTCGATGAACTGTATCTTGGGAAGCAATAGCTTTATTGAGCTCGCTTTAGTCTCAAATTGTAGCAATCTTTGTCTTCTTTAAAAGTACATACTTTGACATCGAGACCCAAACAGATACATCGGGAACAGGGCCAACACATACTTGAAGTTATCCTGTAAATCCTGTTCAGATTGCTTTGCTATAAACACTCTCTGTAAAAGTGTGAGTACTCTTCTGTTTTTGCTCGGCAATTTAACGGATGAGGTGATCGAAGCTAGCGTGGTAACTTTGTTTTTCCGTTTTATTACTACCTTGTCGTACATTTGTCCCACAATTTTCAAAGAACTGTATCTTGGGAACCAATGGCTCTATTGAGCTCGTTCTGATCACAAATTGTAACAAATTAAGACTACTTTAAAATATGTGTACTGACTGTGCCAGTCAGACACGGAATTCCTTCGTTTTTCCAATGTTTCCATCTTGAAATAATGGAGTCTAGATCGGTAAGACTTTTCTTTTTTAGCCCTTCCAATTTAAAACGAGAGGTGACAAAGGAAACGCTTTTATACACGTTCTAATCGAAGTGAATGTACGGCATAATGTGGTCTCCTAACCACACTGCAATATTCTAACCCATTTCTAACCAGAGTGTTATAGAGCAAAATTTTGGTATTATTGCTAAAAAGTTTCGTGTTCCTAATGACAAACCCTAAAGTTTTTGATGTCTTCTTTATTATTGTATCTATGTGTGGCTTAAACGTGAGCTTACTGTCATAAAGGACGCCTAAGTCTTTGATACTATGTGCCTCATTAATTTTAGTATTGTTAATATTATATTCAAAATCTATTAGGTTGTTGTAATATTTTTGACATTTAAAATCATTTTGTTAATATCACACCATTTCTTTAATCTACTCAGGTCACTCTGAAGAAGAAGTGCATCTTCTACTGACTTAATCGACCTTGCAAACTTTAAATCATCAGCGTACATGAAGACTTCTGAGAATCGAAAACAATCCTGTACGTCATTTATGAAATAATTGAAAAGAATTGGGCCTAAATGCAAGCCTTGAGGTACCCCGGATAAAATTTGGTGGTATTTTGACTGAAATCCATTAATGACAACGTAAAAGGTTCTATTATTTAAGTATGATTCTACCCACTTCAGCAAGGACCCCGAGATTCCATGCAAAGAAAGTTTATAAATAAGTAATTCGTGAGAAACTTTATCGAAGGCCTTGCTGAGGTCGGTATAAATCACGTCAATTTGTTGACCGGAATCAACACCTCTTACCAACATCTCAGAAAATGATACCAGGTTGGTACTTGTAGACCTTGAGGTAACGAAACCATGCTGAAAGTCAATTAAATATAATTTCAGATGGCTCTGAACAATCGGACAAACAAGAGACTCAAAAATTTTTGCGAATTGAGATAAAATAGAGATAGGCCGGTAATTAGTTATTAAATAATCTTCATCTGATTTGTAGATTGGTACTACTTTGCCGTTATCCAATAGAATGGAAACACACCTGTATATAAAGATTTATTAAAAATAGCCACAAAGGATTCACTAGAATGAAGAAAGGAGGTATTTCGTCAGGACCAGCTCCTTTCTTACAGTCAATAAATTTTAATTTTGTTAACAAAGACTCGCTAGAAATTACTGGAGCTGTTAAGCACTGACTATTTAGCTGTATTAATCTTAAGGTAGGACTTATATCGTAACTTACATTATCACTTTTACTATATACAGATGAAAAATTTGCTGCAAACTAATTGCACTGTCAGAAGTAGCATTTGCGCCATCACTCATAGTCAAGGGGTAAATACCAAAGAGATTTGAACCTCGCTACGAGCGTAGCGAGGTTCAAATCTCTTTGGTAAATACTCGTGCCGCCACGCTTAGATTTCATATGGGACCAGAACAGTTTAGGATTTTTAATTCAGATTTTTCCATTCACAAACTTCGGAGATAAGGGGGGGGGAACGGTATTTTTTTTTAACATTTTTTATCATAATTTAAAAACTAAGAGTTGTAAAAAAATACAAAAATATATTTTAGAATGTATATGTAAAGCCCTTTCATATGATACCCCACTCAACCTAGTACCAACAATTTGAAATTTTGCCCCCCTATTTGGGCCCCCTTTACATCAATAATTATAATTTATTCTTAATTATTTTAAGTGCAATTAAGTTGGACAACCATATTCTAAAACTATTCCAAATTTCAAGTCGATAGCATGAGTGATTGCTGAGATATACAGGTGTGACAGACAGACGGACAGACAGACAAAGCGGTACCATAAGGGTTCCTTTTTTTTACCATTTTGGTATCGGAACCCTAAAAAGATCTTGACAGCCAGGAAAACAAATCCTACAGTCACAGGCAAAAATAACCGGCCGGTCTATTTTCTTTCGTACATTTTCATACAAGTAAGGGATCAAACGAAGCGACAATATATTTCCTAAACGATATAAATATCCGTATATAAACAGTGAGGTCATTAAATAAGATATCTGACTTAAGATTCTTGAAGATTAGACCTGTGCACGGTATCCAGGAAAGTCCGTGCATCATTCAGAAAAAAATATACGTCATTTCGTCAGATTTCTCTTACATTTAGAAAATTAAAATGTATAAAGTGTCGCACGGGTTATCTTCAACATTTTAGATATACCTAATCTTTGACAATATTGTTGATGTAAAGCCAACTTTAGAAGTCTGTTTTGACGTTTCCTTAACACCAACACACAGGGTTCATTTTTCTTTGCAGGTCGTAATTTCGCGTACGTTTGACAGCTGTCAGAAAGGACCTATTAGGATGGCCGTACTTTAATAAGGTTCTTATCTAAAGACCTCATCAATCAGATTTGTATTTTTATTCAATTTAGGTAAGATATTGGCGCTTCGTTTGCCCCCATATTTGTATGAAAATATATGAAAGAAAACAGACCGGCTGGTTATTTCTGCCGGTGAGTGTATAAAGGTTCCGTATCTTTTTCCTTTTGAGGTACGAAACCCTAAAAAAACTGAAGCTCACCTTGCTCAGGTTGCTCAGGTTGCTCAGGTTCCCTCACACGTACGCTAACGACACTTCTCATTGCTTTCAAATACACTTTCAGTAATACCATGCTGATGGCCATTATCATGATGAAAACTATCGCATTGATTATAGATGCAAAGATGTTCCATTGCTCCGCCTTACCCATTTAGACAGGTTCATCAATGGTTGCTTTAAGCTTTGTCCAGAGTGAACCTAGAAAGACAAAGGAAAATAATTTAATAACTTTCATAAAAGTCGGTTTTTCACAAGTTGACTACATGGGTCAAGGCAAGGTTATGTTAATAAATTATTTAAAAAAGCGCTCTATGTTCTCTATACAGGGTGTTAATTTGATTGCGTGCCATAGCTTAGGGGGTGTTCCGTACTTTAGTATTTTAATCACAACGTTTCATTTTAACTAGCACAAAGCCCTTTTATAATTTCGCATTAATATTAAACTATATGGAAATGGATCAGTTCACAAACCTTGCGTAGAACGAAACTGCAGCATGTACCAATCGACAAGTGCTGCCACCTACCAAAAAGAATCTTCTACAACTCATTCTCGTCAACGAATGCCGCTCCGTACAGCTGGCCGCGAAATTAATCTAAAATTAAGGAAAAACCGCGTCGTTTGTAGCACGAATCGACCTACAGCTGGAACCTGTGACCTGTAACATCAGCAGGAGCTGCCACAAGATCCAGGGCCCTGGAAAGAAGAAATCCACGCCAGTTCAGGTGAGTGACAGCATCCATTTCCCACCGGTTTACAATTTTCAACTCTTTAACTTTTCTCAACATATTTTTGGACCTTCGAACCGAATAATCACGGTTGTTGGTCGGTTTTGTGCTAGTTATTTCCTTAAAATCAATAAACATTCGATACTTTGCATAATTTCTTTGTTACCGGTGCGTTGTCTACCTTCATTATATTTCATTCAATGCGTACCACACATGCCGTGCGCCAAGAGCTAATCTGTCGTGAGCCGACTCGTTCGTTGCAATAAGGCTAGTTACAGACAATATTTATTTATTCTCACCTTTTACACAAATAACTTTGTAATAAGTCCACGACGTATTTTCGTACTAGGTACCTACCTACCTACATACGTCTAGTTACAATTTTAATTCTTGTATTTTCACACGGAATTTATTTCAGCGGCTTTGTATTACGTACAAGGCCCACAATAAGCGGTTTTTTTGTACATACTACGTAGTACAAAACTCCCACATAGCGATCCTCGCATGGGTCCACCCACCTACACAAGCTTAGCGGTTGATGTACTTATCTACATACCTAGGTACTAGACACCCGGCTTATTAGCTGTTTATGCATTACGTGCTAAACACACCCTAATATTTAGCATTACGTGTTAAATATTACCTTCATACATTCGTAGCTACATACATACTACATATTATCATAAAACACTAACCTACCTACTTGTTACTTATAATTTTTGAACCAGTGACTAGCCTACCTACTTATCTACTTACACTTACTTTACACCTAACAATATTGTATAACAGTAACTACTATTTTCACTAGGTACAGTCAAGAGCACACCAAGCTTGACACATTGGACTTTGTACCGTTCTTATTTCAACAGACGTACGGGCTAGACTCGCGCTGCGAGTGTCAGGCTTGACCTGTCATTGACTGTACCAATATCCTGTTTTGTATCCACAACAATGGAATTAAATCAACTAGTTTTCGAGCGTGAACTTGCCCTAAATAGTATCCAACGAATGGTAGATTGTTCGGAAAATGAAGCCGAATTTCGTATTCGTTCTAAAGAATTAAATAATGTCAAAAAAAACTTTTTTCAAGTGCAAGGAAAAATAGAAAAACTTTTAGCCAAAAACGGCGACTTCAAACAAGACGAACAGTTAGTCATCCGTAATTCGTTCGATACTTTATATTACAAGGTTCAAGTTGTTTTGGATAATCTGCGCGATATTC
This sequence comes from Athrips mouffetella, assembly GCA_947532105.1. Classification (NCBI taxonomy): domain Eukaryota; kingdom Metazoa; phylum Arthropoda; class Insecta; order Lepidoptera; family Gelechiidae; genus Athrips; species Athrips mouffetella. Next base: position 22,937,377 of record OX383972.1, on the reverse strand, counting down.
AACGTAAACAAAGCTTAACGCAACAAAGTATACCCTGCGCTCACGCGAACTCTCATGCTCACTGTGGCGAAGGTACCGCACAATCGCACATACGCTTACCTAAACTTACGTTACAAACTTTTGATGGCAACTTAACTGAATGGACCTCGTATTTCGATTTATTCAAATCTGTTGTGCATAATAATGAAACACTAACAAATGTTGAACGTTTTCGCTTTTTGCTATCTACATTAAAAGGCGAACCTTTTAATCTTTTAAAAACTATTCCGGTCACGGAAAATAACTACGAAGATGCTTTGGAAATATTGATTTCTCGTTACGAAAATGTGCGAATTATTGCAACCAAACACTTAGACAAAATTCTCGATGTCGAACCCATGAACGAGCGAAACATTGAACATAGTATACGGACTGTTGTGAATACCTACCTTGAAAATTTATCGGCTCTTAAAGCTTTAGGTATGGATGTTAAAGGATGGAGTTTTATTCTTTTGAATATTTTACTACGTAAATTAACTCCTAGACTACGGAAGCGTTTTGAACTATCTTTAGACAAACCTAATGAAATTCCAAATGTTTCCCTTTTGCTCGAATTCCTTGATAAGGAGTTGGCATCGGAAGTGGTGTTATCATCCACTACTACGACGTCGCGCCTTCTCGGCGCCCCCGCAGCGCCCGCGCCGCGCCCGCTCGCTGCTGGCGGCTCGGCCACCCCGGCCTCCGCTGCCTTTTCGTCGCGCCATGCTCAGTTCTCGCGAAATGTGCTGTCTCGCTCGCACTCTGATGCGCAGCACCATGCTAACGCCGAGAAATCTATATCGCGCCCGTCAACACGCACTATGAGTGTACACTCCGCGACTTCAGCGGATTATTTTAAATACTTACGATGCACATATTGCAAGGATATTTCACATCCATTAAGTAAATGCGAAAAATTCGCAAAGCTTACATTGACAGAACGTAAACAATTTATCGAGTCAAATAAAGTTTGTACCAATTGTTTAATGTTGGGACATGAAACGAAAAACTGTAAATCGCGTCATAACTGTCGTGTTTGCTCTCAGCGGCATCATTCTTCTATACACGAAGAAGTGCCTACAAAAACTGTAACTCTAACAACGGAATGTTCCGTCTCTTCCCCTGAGCTCCACTCAGTAGCGGAAAACTCAGCGCCCTCACCAATACTTGGTGCGTCTGGCCTTTCATCTTCAGATAAAAAATGCACAGTTCTGCTTACTACCGCACTAGTCAATTTACGACCAATGGACTCCGGACCTTATGCTCCGCGTACGGTACGCGCCCTCGTGGATCAAGGGTCTCAGGCCACACTCATTACTGAGTCGTGCGTCCAGCGTCTTGGCTTACCACGTTTTCACTCTCAATCGAGTGCTACTATCACTGGTATCGGCGACAAAGATGAACTGCCTCGTGGATATGTCATGTGTGAGGTTACACCTCATGACAAACCGATACCTAAACTATACATTGAAGCTCTTATCTTACCTAAGATAACAAGTTACTTACCGGAAATTCCCAGCTCTTTCGAGCATATTGCGCACCTCAAAGGTCTTCCTCTAGCAGATCCCGAACTGGGCTCTTCGCGTCCCGTGGACCTGCTCTTGGGGTCAGATTATAGTGATAGCATACTACTTCACAACAATATTAAGGGTCCCCAGGGCACGCCTGTGGCAATTAATAGTATTTTTGGTTACTTACTGAATGGTAAAATTTCACATAGCGTTCCTACACCACAAGTATGTATGAATGTTGCCTCAAGTCAACTTGATAACCAAATTCAAAGATTTTGGGAACTTGAGTCTGTTCCTGAAGACCAACCCCTAACACGAGATGAAATTCTTTGTGAGGGGATCTATCAGAAAAATCACAAACGCGCCGAGAACGGGAAATACATCGTGTCTCTTCCCTTTAAGGATAACGTGCCTCCCTTAGGCGAATCACGTGACATAGCTCTCTCACGCTTATACAAATTAGAAAAACGTCTTTCTTGTGATCCTGCTTTACGAGAAGATTACAACAAGTGCTTCCAAGAATATTTGGACTTGGGACACATGGAACTAGCTCCGACTCCAGACGAAAAGGACGTAAATCCTTATCACATCCCCCACCACTGTATAGTAAAAAAGGACGCTGCTACAACAAAAAACAGAATTGTTTTTGACGCTTCGTCTAAAACTACTTCGGGGCGCTCTCTTAACGACAACCTTCTTATTGGTCAAAAGTTGCACCAGGACATTACAGACGTTCTTTTAAAATTTCGGCTTCACAAAATCGTATTTACAGCCGACATCAAAATGATGTATCGTTTTATTGACATTTGTCAAGAACATAGGGACTTTCAACGAATCCTTTGGCGATTCTCTCCACTGGACCCGGTACAGGAATATCGTCTGTGCACTGTCACATTCGGTGTTGCTTCCGCTCCCTTTCTCGCTCTTCGCACGTTACGTCAGTTAGCGTACGACGAAGCCGAATCGTTCCCCTTTGCTTCTCAAGTGCTCCTTAACGAAGTATTCGTCGATGATATCGTTACAGGAACAGATAGCCTGCATGATGCTCTGAATCTTCAACGAGACCTTATTGCTCTATGTCAGGCAGGAACATTTGAGCTCCATAAATGGACAAGCAACAGCTCAGAATTTCTAGCTGCTTTAAATAAAGAAGATTCAAGTCCAGATAATGCTCTGATACTATCCGCTTTAGATAGTGACGCGTCAGTCAAGGTTTTGGGACTGAAGTGGAACCCAAAATCTGATACTTTTACATATCAAACCGAAATACCATCCCAATCGTGCACGAAGCGTGTTATGTTGGCAGCAATTGCGAAAATTTACGATCCTCTGGGCTTTCTTAGCCCCATTGTAATCTTCGCCAAACATCTGATTCAACTGGTTTGGGTGGCGGGTACCAGTTGGGATTCTACTCCTCCTGCTGGTATACGCGAACTTTGGTATAAATTTGTATCAGAACTTAACTTGCTACAAAATATAAAATTACCTCGTTTTGTTCTTCCAAGCATGAACGACATGCAACTTCATGGCTTTTCAGATGCCTCTGAAAAAGCATACGCAGCTTGCGTATATATGCGAGTTGTCGACTCGGAAGGTGTTATACACACACATCTTCTCTTTTCAAAAACAAAAGTTGCGCCATTAAAACGCCTCTCACTCCCTCGACTCGAGCTGTGCGGCGCATTGCTTTTAGCGAAGGTCATTCATAAAATATTAACATCTTATCGATTTTTATCGCTCGATAACGTGTTTGCATGGTGTGATTCTTCAATCACACTTGCATGGTTGCGCTCACCTCCTCACGAGTGGCGCACATACGTCTCCAACCGCATGACCGAGACCACAAACCGCGTGCCTGCCCCTCACTGGCGCCACGTGCGATCAGCAGATAACCCTGCGGACGCAGCGTCCCGTGGTGTCCTCCCATCCGAGCTGAACCAGGAGCATTGGTTCAGAGGACCTACTTGGCTTCGCCAACCCCAGTCTGATTGGCCTGTTACGAACATTGACACTGTTCAAACAGACGAAGAGCGGCGCAAGCACGTTCTTGTGTCTAATAGTAAACCGGACACTCAATTTATGGAACGATTTTCATCGTTACCAAAAATGATACGCATTATATCCTTGTGTTTCCGATTTTACCACAAATGTCGTAAATCGAAAACTTACGACTCACCTTATATTACAGTCCACGAAACGAGATTCGCTCGAAACCGAGTCATCCAACTTGTACAACAAGAATGCTTCGAAGAAGACATTCAACGTCTTAGAGACGATGATATAGCCACCAAGCGCTTACGAAAGCTGAAACCGTTCCTTGATAACGCTGGACTTCTCAGGGTCGGCGGCAGGATCGATCGAGCCAACGTACCTTATGATGCTAAGCATCAACTTCTTTTGCCTAAGCGACATCATTTTACAAACCTATTGATTGATTCTTATCACGTTACGAATCTGCACGTTGGTCCTCAGACGTTGCAATTCCTTCTTGCACAGACATACTGGATTCTTTCTGCTCGCGATGCAGTCCGTATGCGTACTCGCCGCTGCGTACGCTGCTTCCGTGCGCGCCCTATTGCACCACAGCCACCGATGGCTTCTCTCCCGGCCGCTAGAGTTCGCGCTCTTCGCCCTTTTCTTCACGTTGGTGTAGATTTTGCTGGACATTTTCACGTGAAGTCCCACAAATTTCGCAACGCGAAAGTTTTTAAATCATATGTGTGCGTCTTTGTGTGTATGTCCACGAAGGCCATACATCTCGAATTGGTCCCTGACCTATCTACCGAATCGTTTCTTAACGCATTACGCCGGTTCATATCCCGTCGCGGACTATGTACGGATATTTACTCCGATTGCGGTCGAAACTTTGTCGGATGCGATCGTTACCTATCCGAACTTTACTCGTTTCTACGCAACGAAGAGAACCAAACGGTTATTAGCAAACAGCTGACCGATCTAGCCATGACTTGGCACTTTAACCCCCCCTATGCCTCCCATTTTGGCGGGATTTTCGAGGCCGCTGTTAAAAGTATGAAAACTCATTTGCACAGAGTCATAGGGCACCTTACCCTAACTTACGACGAATTTAATTCAATATTATGTCAAATTGAAGCAGTACTCAATTCGAGACCGCTATGTGCACAAGGTAATGATCCAGTTGATCCATTACCACTTACACCCGGACACTTCCTAATCGGGGAACCAATTACTTCCTTGCCTGAGTTTGATTTTTCGAATGATAACCCAAACCGACTGGTTCGATGGCAAGTCATACAACAAGCTGTTCAACATTTTTGGAAGCGCTGGAGCGTAGAGTACCTCCATCAACTTCAACAACGAAGCAAATGGTTCCGCGATAACACTGACACATCTCTTCGTGAGGGTTCAGTAGTCGTGATAATAGACAACACACTACCACCACTACAATGGCGCTTGGCTCGCGTGCAACAGCTGCATCCAGGCGCAGATGGTGTTACTCGTGTCGTTACCGTACGCATTGGTAACACTCTAAGCAAACGGCCCGTTGTAAAGGTCTGTCCATTGCCTCTTGAATAAATAGGCAATGATAGCTTTCATAGTTCGTAAGTTAGGATAGTTTCTTTTTATGTATTCTGTTAAAATAAACTAGTTATTTTAAGGTCGGCGGCATGTTCCGTACTTTAGTATTTTAATCACAACGTTTCATTTTAACTAGCACAAAGCCCTTTTATAATTTCGCATTAATATTAAACTATATGGAAATGGATCAGTTCACAAACCTTGCGTAGAACGAAACTGCAGCATGTACCAATCGACAAGTGCTGCCACCTACCAAAAAGAATCTTCTACAACTCATTCTCGTCAACGAATGCCGCTCCGTACAGCTGGCCGCGAAATTAATCTAAAATTAAGGAAAAACCGCGTCGTTTGTAGCACGAATCGACCTACAGCTGGAACCTGTGACCTGTAACATCAGCAGGAGCTGCCACAAGATCCAGGGCCCTGGAAAGAAGAAATCCACGCCAGTTCAGGTGAGTGACAGCATCCATTTCCCACCGGTTTACAATTTTCAACTCTTTAACTTTCCTCAACAGGGGGTGTTTCAGGAACGATAAAGGAACATAAAAAAAATATGATTAAAATCCTACTTTAAAAAAAAACGAAAACTCCATTGATACTTAACAAACGCCGAGGGCAATGACCCGGGCAGAGCACCGCGCTACCATCGAGCCATCGCGCGAGTATCAGTGGATAAAGTAGGCACATACATAACTGAAACTCTTTCGCGCTTTTGATAGTGCGGTGCTCCGGGTCATTGCCCTCCGCGTTAGTTTAGTTTCAATGGAGGTTTTTTTTTAAGTAGAATTTTTTAATAATTTTTTTTTTGAGTTCCTTTATCTTTACTGAACCACCCCCTAAGCTATGGCATGCAATTAAATTAACACCCTGTATATACCCTTGGAGAAGTTGTTCAGGTTCATAGTAGCTGATTAGGATTGGAGACTTTATTTGGTGTTTGGACGTCGATGATTCTAACTCGGGGCTGCCAGGTCTGCAAGAGTTGGACTCGCGCATTATGGGTTCCGTACCTGTCTACATACGAAACGGCAAGCTATTGCCCTTCGATTTTAAATAACTCCGCTTTCAGCACAGCCTTCTACCTCTCTTTGTTATGAATTAATTAAACTTAACATAAGTCAATTGGTATATAATTATTGGTTGTAAGAAAAGTTGTAACATTTAATGATCTTAGACTTTTCTTTTAGTTGTGCTATTAAGACCTAGCTTCTTGCCAAATTTCATGGTTCTAGGTCAACGGGAAATACCTTGTAGGTTTTGGTTTGGTTTATAAATGTATGGAGATGGGGACATAACTGGCCGTATCTTTTGATTGTGTTGTTGTAAACTGCAGGGCAAAAATAACATAACATGAAACATAACATAGCACCACGCCTCTTTCCCGTCGTGGTAGGCAGAGCACAGTCCTCTACCTGCTACGATCTTGACATACTTCCCTTGCTTCCTGTACTTTCATCAATCCTTTCATACATGCTCGTCGGTTTAGGGTACTTTTAACCTGGCCTTTATTCAGAACGTCCTGAATTTGGTCCTGGTACGTTCGCCTAGGCCTTCCTCTTCCAATTTTTTGCGGGGCAAACAACTTGAACTATAGTCACGTGGTGGGGGGAGCTTTGTGCACGTCAATTTGTCCTATAAAAGCTTGAAATTTTCAAACCTACTAGGGTCTATAGACCTGTGGCGGCGCGCAATGTATGTTGTCGCGCGCCGCCGAGCAATGTACATCGCCCTGCCTCCGGTTACCATAGAATCAATCTTGTTATTCTTGCTTGCTGAAAATTTTTATACGTGGTTTCTGAATTTCTGGATATTATACATTTTTAACTCATCTTCCTCGCTTTATTGCTGCTCCCCCTCAGACCTTATTTCAACTTGATAATTTCATGACGAAAAAAAGGTCTTGACAGACAGACAGACGGACGGAACGGACAACTTAGTGATCGTATAATGTTTCCATTTTTTCCTTTTGAGGTACGGAACCCTAAAAACAAATTAAAGCTCACCTCGCTCAGGTTCCCTCGCGCGCACGTTCGCAAACGCTTCTCATTGCTTTTATATATACGTTCAGTAATGCCAAGGTGATGCCCATTATCATGAAGAAAACTATCGCTTTGGTTACAGATGCAACGATGTCCCATGGCTTCGCCTTACACATTTAGACAGGATCAACACTGGTTGCTTTAAGAGCTTTGTCCAGAATAAAACCTAGGAATACAAAGGAAAATAATAATTTTCATTAAAGTCGGTTTTGCGCAAGGTGATTTGTTGGATCTCCTACTACATGGCTTTTAACCGAGGTTAGGTTAATTTCAAAAAACGGCCACGCGCATTATACTCGTAGTGTTCCTAGTTCTTTTACGATTTTTTATCATAAAGCAATTTTTGATTAAGTATTTTAAAACGTTCACTAGCGACCCGCCCCGGCTTCGCACGGGTGCAATGCTGATACTTAATATACTACAGAATGTCTTTATATACAACGTTCACAGCTCTTTTGTCATTACACAATACAAACACGTTTTCTTTACAGGTTACTCTTGATCTCGTTTATGATCTTTAAATAAAAGATATTGATCAATATTCTATCCATATCCGTTTGACTATCTGTTATTGGGCTATTTCTCATGTACCGTAATAGGTAGACAGTTGAGATTTTCCCAGGTTAGTATATGTTTGTAAAAATAATAAAAAATAAAACTTTAATGGGGGATTCCCTACTAGAAATGTATTTTTGTAGGCGATTTTCACTTTTTAGGGTTCCGTACCACAAAAGAAAAAAATGGAACCCTTATAGGATCACTTTGTTGTCCGTCTGTCTGTCTGTCTGTCAAGACCCTTTATCTCACGAACGGGTAAAGGTATCAGGTTGAAATTAATACCATATATTAGGGTAAGGTCCAAGAACCACACAGGATCTGAAAATTTCAATTTTTTACAACGACGCAATCAAAAGATATAGCTTTTAATGTCCTCATCTCCATACATTTATGCAAAAAAGCAAAACCTAGAGGGTACTTCCCGTTCAAAATTATGGAATTTGGCAAGAAGCTATGTCTCACAGTAAAAACAAAGGGAAAAGTCTAAAATCATTAAATATTACAATTTTTCTTACTTCTAACCAACTAAGGTGAGCTCCCGTTTCAAGTACTTTTTTATAAAAGAAGGGTCAAGTTTGATAGTCGCGGAGTTTTTACAGTAAAAGAGCAAAAGCTTTTAGTATATCCTATGGTAGATAGGTACGGAACCCTTAGGGTGCGAGTCCCACTCGCACTTGGCCGGTTTTTTCCTTCGGGAAAGATTTTATAAGTAGAATTACAGGGTTTCGGTAGCGAAACCAAAGAAAAGTCACGTTTTATGTAAAACTAGACCAAAAACAGACAGAATTCTTAAAAAATCTCATAAATACTTCCATAGTAAAAGGAGCTTCCTGTCCTGCATTGGACGTTTTCATGGGATGTTATGAAGTAAGGCCTGCAGTGGACGATTGTGTATGTGTATACACAAAAACTTGTGGATGATGATGATGTGATAAATTCGCCTCACCTAGTTCTTTTAGCAGCTGGATCTATTGGCTTAAACGAATCATTCTTCAGGTAGAAATTTAGGCTACATGCCAGTAAGTATAAGTAAGGCCTGCAGTGGAAGATTGTGTATGTTTATACACAAAAACTTGTGGATGATGATGATGTGATAAATTCGCCTCACCTAGTTCTTTTAGCAGCTGGATCTATTGGCTTAAACGAATCATTCTTCAGGTATAAATGTAGGCTACATGCCAGTAAGTATAAGTAAGGCCTGCAGTGGACGATTGTGTATGTTTATACACAAAAACTTGTGGATGATGATGATGTGATAAATTCGCCTCACCTAGTTCTTTTAGCAGCTGGATCTATTGGCTTAAACGAATCATTCTTCAGGTATAAATGTAGGCTACATGCCAGTAAGTATAAGTAAGGCCTGCAGTGGACGATTGTGTATGTTTATACACAAAAACTTGTGGATGATGATGATGTGATAAATTCGCCTCACCTAGTTCTTTTAGCAGCTGGATCTATTGGCTTAAACGAATCATTCTTCAGGTAGAAATTTAGGCTACACGCCAGTAAGTATAAGTAAGGCCTGCAGTGGAAGATTGTGTATGTTTATACACAAAAACTTGTGGATGATGATGATGTGATAAATTCGCCTCACCTAGTTCTTGTAGCAGCTGGATCTATTGGCTTAAACGAATCATTCTTCAGGTAGAAATGTAGGCTACATGCCAGTAAGGTAAGGCCTGCAGTGGACGATTGTGTATGTTTATACACAAAAACTTGTGGATGATGATGATGTGATAAATTCGCCTCACTTAGTTCTTGTAGCAGCTGGATCTATTGGCTTAAACGAATCATTCTTCAGGTAGAAATGTAGGCTACATGCCAGTAAGGTAAGGCCTGCAGTGGACGATTGTGTTTGTTTATACACAAAAACTTGTGGATGATGATGATGTGATAAATTCGCCTCACCTAGTTCTTTTAGCAGCTGGATCTATTGGCTTAAACGAATCATTCTTCAGGTAGAAATGTAGGCTACACGCCAGTAAGTATAAGTAAGGCCTGCAGTGGACGATTGTGTATGTTTATACACAAAAACTTGTGGATGATGATGATGTGATAAATTCGCCTCACCTAGTTCTTTTAGCAGCTGGATCTATTGGCTTAAACGAATCATTCTTCAGGTAGAAATGTAGGCTACATGCCAGTAAGGTAAGGCCTGCAGTGGACGATTGTGTATGTTTATACACAAAAACTTGTGGATGATGATGATGTGATAAATTCGCCTCACTTAGTTCTTGTAGCAGCTGGATCTATTGGCTTAAACGAATCATACTTCAGGTAGAAATGTAGGCTACATGCCAGTAAGGTAAGGCCTGCAGTGGACGATTGTGTATGTTTATACACAAAAACTTGTGGATGATGATGATGTGATAAATTCGCCTCACCTAGTTCTTTTAGCAGCTGGATCTATTGGCTTAAACGAATCATTCTTCAGGTAGAAATGTAGGCTACACGCCAGTAAGTATAAGTAAGGCCTGCAGTGGACGATTGTGTATGTTTATACACAAAAACTTGTGGATGATGATGATGTGATAATTTCGCTTCACCTTGTTCTTTTAGCAGCTGGATCTATTGGCTTAAACGAATCATTCTTCAGGTAGAAATGTAGGCTACACGCCAGTAAGTATAAGTAAGGCCTGCAGTGGACGATTGTGTATGTTTATACACAAAAACTTGTGGATGATGATGATGTGATAAATTCGCTTCACCTAGTTCTTTTAGCAGCTGGATCTATTGGCTTAAACGAATCATTCTTCAGGTAGAAATGTAGGCATGTAAAAAAGTCTCCCAAAAGTAAGGAGCTTTTCTGTTGGAATTTTCAGGAATTACTTAAAAGAGTTGGTTCCATTAGCATATGATAAAGAATGAATAAATTTTTATATGAAATGTATAAAATGAATATCCATTTTTGTTATTGTTTGGTTTTCTGATTACGGAATGACTTTGACAGCTGACAGCGGTGACAAAGCTACCCTGCGCCATGCCTGCGCAAAGATTTTGGAAAACCGTGGGAAAACCAATTGAAGCCAAGAAGGTTTTTTTTGACGTGATAATCAGTAGTTAGGACGCTCGCTGGGATTTGGGCATAATGATTGGCTCATGATTCATATTAATAGGGATGATAGATCAGCTCAATACGAATTGATTTGGTCCTTACAAGTTTTTCTGTGCGTCGCTGCGTTTTTGAGTTAAAGCAAAAAAAATAAAAACAAGATACTAAATAATGTTTTTTTTTGTCTGCTTTTTGTAGCTGCTGTTAAAAATACTTCTGAAGATGTAGAAAATCAAAAAAGCAGACATGCAGGACTCTGCATTATTACGGGACTAAGTAGTGGTGTTTTGCATTTTGAAGCGCTTTAACTTTACAACGCAGGGCTATTATGATAGCAGACCATTTTCCTGGGGTCCTATACATTGTGTTTAACCAGACAGTCGTAGTCTGCCAGGTGTACGTTTCGTTACAATCATTATAAATCAAAACAAATATTTTAAATTTGTTTCGAATTAAAATTTTGTTCATTAATAACAATAAAAATCAAAATTATGTATTTTGTGAAAAAAAAATTATGTCCCAACTCCATAGCGCCCCCTTTGCTACAACCTAACCAAATTCCTCAAAAACGCAATGGTGTGGATGTCTGCCAATATTTTTTGTATCTTTTAGAGGAAGCTTCTTATTATCAGACAAAGAGGCAGACATGTAACAGACGTTAGGCCCAGGCGGCGATCACTTGGCTTTCGTGTGGCACAATCTGTTAACTTTATTTCTGTGCTTCATTGATGGGCATAGGTACCTAATGTGTTTTTATAAAAAGTATAAAATGCTTTTTGGCTTCAAATTTAGTTTTTGATCTTTTCTCTCTGTTTATTTACTATACCTGTAAACATTAATTATTGATTAAGTAAAAACAAAATTAATTCATTCACTATTTCAATTTCTCAGACAATTAATTTCAATGTAGTTTATCATAAATATTGCACTTACTTACATGCATGTGTCCATGGGTGTAAGCAACATTGGTTTATTTAATTCTTCTGTAATATCTACTTCTTTAGATTTTCAATATTTTTGTACACTATTTACATCGTAATAATTTATTTCGCACCCATTCGTCCGTGCCTCACTCTGCAGGGTTCACCGAAAACCAGCGTCGTGGCATGTGCGGCGACATTTGCTGAGTGAGGCCCTTTTATTCACTGTGGTTGTCACAGCACTAGGCGTAGTGTCATGTTCTTTTCTTTTTTTTTTGTATACCTTTTTTTGTTATTGTTCTTCTCTTATCCTATGTATGATTTTTGTGTTGTGTTGTGACGTCTCAGTAATAATAAATATTTCTGATTCTGACATGAACAAATCATATAGAAATTTTGTCCATCAGCACCCTTACTACATGGAGAAAACGTGCGGGCATTTTAGTAGATAGGGGGTGATTGGAGGATGATTAAAGGATCACAAAAAACATGTGAAAGGTTCCATATCGGAGCGTGGTGTCAAGCAGGCCTTTTTCAGATTTTCAAGCTGGTCTTTCTTGTCTGGAAGATATTTTTAGTGTCACCTTAAGCTTCTCTATCACCGGCATAGAAAAATACACTACGATCACCGGCAATCACTTTTGTTCGCGCTGAATATATTTTCGCCTCCCGTTCCACATGGGAATACATGGGAAAACCTTACCAGAGCGCGTTGGAAGCGCGCGTTTTCTTAAGTCAATGTATTAAGTGAAAACGTGAAAAGAGGTTTTCTAATTTTTGACTGTTCAATAAAAATATTAGAAACACTCAAATTGTATTTAATTGTTAAATTTTTATCTCAATGAACCTGCGCGTGGGTTAGCAAAATCTTTGCAAGTTACTAAGAAAAGATTTTTTATAAAACGGACACGGACCAAAAAATTGCCGCTGTAGCTTTCCAATTTTCTTTGATATAGCAAGGAAATTGGACCTCCTTGCTTCGCTCAGAATGGTAACAGGGTAACAATTAACAATAATAACCGGCCAAATGCGAGTCGGACACGCGCCCTAAGGGTTCCGTACCTATCTACCATATGATATACTAAAAGCTTTTGCTCTTTGATTTTAAAAACTCCGCGACCATCCAACTTGACCCCTCTTTTATAGAAAAGTTCTTGAAACGGGAGCGCACCTTAATTGGTTACTATTAGTTGTGAGAAAAATTTAAATATTTAATAATTTTAGACTTTTCCCTTTATTTGTACTGTGAGACCTAGCTTCTTGCCAAATTTCATAATTTTAGGTCAACGGGAAGTACCCTGTAGGTTTTGCTTTTTTGCAATGTATGGAGATGAGGACATAAAAAGCCATATCTTTTGATTGCGTCGTTGTTAAAAATTTAAATTTTCAGATCTTGTGTGGTTTATGGACCTTAATATTCGTTATCAATTTCAATCTAATACCTCTTCTCGTTCGTGAGAAAAAGGGTCTTGACAGACAGACAGACAGACGGACAACAAAGTGATCCTATAAGGGTTCCGTACCTCATAAGAAAAAAACGGAACCCTTATAGGATCACTTTGTTGTCCGTCTGTCTGTCTGTCAAGACCCTTTATCTCACGAACGGGTAAAGGTATCAGGTTTAAATTAATACCATATATTAGGATCCATGAACCACACAAGATCTGAAAATTTCAATTTTTTACAATGACGCAATCAAAAGATATGGCATTTTATGTCCTCATCTCCATACATTTATTCAAAAATGCAAAACCTACAGGGTACTTCCCGTTGACCTAAAATTATGAAATTTGGCAAGAAGCTAGGTCTCACAGTACAAATAATGGGAAAAGTCTGAAATCATTAAATATTACAACTTTTCTCACAACTAACGGTTACCAATTGTGGTGAGCTCCCGTTTCAAGAACATTCATATAAGAGAGGGGTCAAGTTGGATGGACGCTGAGGCGATTTTTGTTTTAGTTCTATTTAAAAACGGGAACACTTACAAACTTGAAAATTGGTATGTTTATAGTGCATAAGCTATAAAATAACAACAAATAATAAAATTTGGTCAAGCGCGTGTCGGACTCAAAAAATCTAGCACATTAACTTACTGAAATTTCAACTAATACAATTATGTTTATGTGGTGGTACGGAACCCTCAGTGCGCGAGTCCGACTCGCACTTGGTCGGCTTTTTTATTTTGAGATACGGAACCCTAAAAACAAACAAAACAGTGCTAGAAAAACAATAATTAGTACTGGACAACGAGGGATTTTCAATGGCAGACCAAATCATCTGTCCTTTGTTTAGGGAAAGCAATAAAATTAGGGACTTGATCAAATCAATGACGTAAGAAAAGGGCTGCCCTTCTACGCGTACTTATCTTTAAATCATGTCCCTCAGTGATTTGATGAAATTCCGGGAGAAGACATAAGATAAAGATAAGATAAAATTTATTTCAATAAATCTTAATGTAATTATAAAGTAGGACTAATAATCACAAATTTTATATTATTTCTAACCTAACTTAACCGACGTCTAACATAAAGAATCAAAACCAAACCTAGCCTAACCTAAAAGAGTTAAAGTTTTTGATCTCAGGGACAGAGAGAGGCCTCAGGGATATGATAAAATTTCACACATAATCAAATCCCGGTATTAGATCAAATCCCTTATGGATTTGACCTAGTCTCTAATTTTGTCATGTTACTGCGACAGATATTTTTGATCTTTGTCCAAGTGATAAGGAATCTACAATACAACACAACAAACCAGCAAAATGACCAACAGAATTTGTACAAAATATCATAGTGGTTATGAGACTAGTTATAAATAAGAAAGAATTTGATCCGTGCACAATACACAGCCGATCGAGATGCGATAGAGAGGGATGTCCTCCATTACCGCCATTGTGGGAAAATGGCGGGAAACCGCGCGTCGGGCAGACGATCAAACGGGACGCCATTTTCATGCGGTTTTATGGATTTTATGCCTTTCTTCGCCTTCAACTTGATTTATGCGAGGAAGATTACACATTATGGTGAGAAATTTTATAAAAAATGTTTGTAAGGGTCTTGAAGGCCAATATGGGGACGATAATCTCCCATTCGGATGCTGAAGACCGAGAAAATGGAGAAGTTCAGGACAGAACGACACTGATCGCTCTGGGAGTTTTATTTTATTTTATGTTTTCATTTTTAATTTCGAATATAAATTTACTATTTTCATAAATACAAATATCTTGTGTGGTGCCACCTCTACCCATAATAGTCGTAAAAGGCGACGAAGGAATTTTATCCGGAGTATGGGCTACAGTGTTCACGCGGTCCTTGGTGTTAGCCGCAACACTAAAATATGCGCCGTAACCACAGTTTTAACGGTGGGTGACTATGGTACAGTCAAGCGCACGTTAATTGAAACATTTGCAACTCTATTGCCGCGCCATAAAGTCAAAAGTGTTTCTACTGACGTGCTTCTTACTTTCCCTCCAAAATATACCACATCTTTTTGCTGTGATGTTCTTAGCTCCTTGTCTAGCTACCGACTTTTTAATGAGACTTTATGATTATAAAATTAAAATGACATCTTAGTATACGCAACCACTTATAATACGCTCTGTACAAATAGTATTAACTATACTTTAAAGGAATACAACGTGATTTTGTAATATCCGACTATACTTGAGTATGGTACTTAGTACATGAAACGGAAAAACTTTCCCCAAGAAACATAGGTTGGAAAATAACAAAAAAAATTTTGGCTTCCTCATACAAACCATGCGCCGTCAATAGTGGAATTTGTGTACGACCAAAAAAAAACAAATTTTTCAACCTAGGTTTCTTGGGGAAAGTTGTTCAGTTTCATGTCCTAAGTATCATACTCAAGTATAGTCAGACATTTCAAAATCACGTTGTATACAGTTGCAGCGTTACCGCGTACTTCCTTCGTTTTTCCTACTCGTATTATTTTAATAGAGGTACTGAAACAATCCATAAATTATTTATACGTAATCATAACATTCACAATATGATCAAATATTTGTCTTGTATGCATTGTACGTAAACAAAGAAATTATATCCTAACTAAGGACTGAATCAAATATTCAACTGGCGGAAAACATGCGTGACCAGGAAATCATATTAGCAGGTCAGGTTGAATGGAAGTACTTACATTAATTTAGGTTGTTCTATTTTAAGTAAGTATCTTTTGCTTTACAAAATACAATTTTTTTACTTTCGAGCGGAGCGAGAAAGGTATTGTAGGTATTCGTGAAAAAAAAAGTTTTTCTAATTTTCTCAAAAATGTGTTCTATATCACTTATACATCATAAAAAACAAGTCTCCCAAAAATGTCCGTCCGTCGGTCGGTCGGTCGGTCCGTCGGTCGGTCTGTCCGTCACGCTTTGGCCTAGCGGCTAAACGAATGGGCCGATTGACACCATATTTTGAATTTAGGAGTTTTATGCAAATCCATTGAAGGGTTCTGAGTGGTTTCCTTCTGGCTCTCATTTTGAGGGTAGCTGTCATACAACGAAAATGAAAAATTGAAATTTTCTCAAAAACGGCTCATAGAATCTTGATGAAACTTTGCATGATCAAGCATCTCCATGTAAGATATCATGCACCAGTATCAATTGATCTGTGTAATTTCATATAAGGGGTGTTCCTGTACCACCAAAACGTAAATATGTGATTTACCCAAAATTGGTTCCATTGAGTTTATTAAAATTCTCAATAATATTAATCCTGGATTGGTTGTCTACCTGACTGGATATTATTTATGATTTTTTTTCAATAAAATTTAGTACACAGGGTGTACCAAAAACTGAAAGGGCTTGCTCAGTAGACCAAACTCAACAATTATCCATAAGGAACATGTGTAGGGAAATTAAAAAAATGTGCATGCAAGTATCCTACGGTAGTATCCATTGATTTGTGAAAATTCATATAAAGGGTGTTCCAGTACTACCAAAAGTTAAACATGTGATTTACTCGAAATCGTTTGAGGTTTGTTTGTTTTAATGTTTGACAATTTGAATTCTGAATTGATCTGTATATTTCATTCCAACATTTTTTTGGAAAAAACGTAAATAAAAGTTTGTATTCCCATACTATGTGTATGGCATTACAAATTTAAGTTTGCGGTTGATAGTTTTTCCTTGAGTATTGCGAGAAAGTAAGTGCAGTGCTGCTGTACCATTTTTTTTCCACAGTTTATACCACGTGATTTTGTAATGTCTTACTATACTTGTGTATGGTACTTAGGACATGAAACTGAACAACTTACCCCAAGAAACATAGGTTGTAAATTGATATTTTTTTTTGGTCGTTCCATACAAATTTCAGTATTAACGGCGCATGGTTTGTATGGGGAAGCCAATTTTTTTTTCATTTTTCAACCTATGTTTCATCGGAAAAGTTGTTCAGTTTCATGTACGAAGTAACATACTTAAGTATAGTCAGACATTACAAAATCATGTTGTAGTGACATAGGGCAATGTAAAGCGTGAGTTTTCATAAGTTTTGCTCCCGAAGACCAGTAATCATGAAAACAAGATAAAACAAAATTAGATAAAAACTTTCCAGAAGATAATTTGTTTTACTCGAAAAACCTTTTTCGCCTTCCCATACAAAATGTGTCGATCACGGGACCACTTTACCACGGTGAGTCGAAAAGATTTTTTCAAATTTGTATGAGTGGCATCTCTGGGATTCGGTAGCAAAACCAATATAAATTCACGCTGTATAATGCTTAGCATCTATTTGTCGATGACTATATTATGGTGGTGCAAAGAATAGTACCATCCCATAGTACCATCCCATATATACCCGTGGGGGTCGTAAGAGTCCTAAGGGTTATAAACTGGAGCATCCTTCTGTGTATTATACCATCTTACTTACTGCGGTCACCTACAACCACGGTCCATGGTGCCAGCCGTAACGCTGACAAGCAATATGACTATGGTACTTCTTCTTTACATTTTCCCAGCAAAAAAGAGAATTCTGGAGGGAGCTACCTGTCCTGTAGTGGACAGGCTCCGCTCTTCTATAATAGGTTTTATAAACTAATACAAAGGTAAGTGAATAGTGCTTGAGTAGTCGGGTTTCATGCCGCCAAATCAATCCTGACATAGATTAAGAACCACAGGTAATCACGGGAATAGTTCTTTCATTCACCACACTTTTAATAGTGGGTGACTATGGTACAGTTAACCGCAAGTCAGTTGAAACATTTGCAACTCTATTACCGCGCCATAAAGTTCAAAATGTTTCGTTGTGACGTGCTGCAAGTAAATAGTGCTTGAGTAGTCGGGTTTCATGCCGCCAAATCAATCCTGACATAAGTAGATTAAGAACCACAAGTAATCACGGAAATAGTTCTTTCATTGTAATGTTTTTTTTTTGTTCTGTTAAATGCAATAACTTTTTGTAATTTTTTTTAATTCACTAAATATGCGAATTCAAAAATGTATGGAACACAAAACATCACGCCTCACTTAGCTCGCAAATAAGCCCTTAATCACATTTTATTAAAACTCTGTCTGGATGTATATCATATTGCGCAAGTACGACCACGTGTCCCACTTTCGTTCGCAGCTCAAGTGGCTCCCAATTCGTTTTCGCAGGAATACTCATATCCTTTCTCTCCTCTATAACATTTTGTACAATCCCTCTTCCCTATCTTATTTACGTGAGCGATTTTGTTTCTCTCGTTCACAAGTTGAGCCTTGCCGCCCCAGCGTCACGACTAACTTGTGTATCGCCTCCCACCACTCCGATTTCTATTCCTACTCCTTCACTGTTCATGCGGCTAGGCTGTGGAACTCCCTCCCACACACTGTTCGCGATAGTCCCTCTATCGCTATCTTTAAAAAAAAACCGGCCAAGTGCGAGTCGGACTCGCGCCCTAAGGGTTCCGTACCTATCTACCATATGATATACTAAAAGCTTATCCAACTTGACCCCTCTTTTATAGAAAAGTTCTTGAAACGGGAGCTCACCTTAATTGGTTACAATTAGTTGTGAGAAAAATTGAAATATTTAATGATTTTAGACTTTTCCCTTTATTTGTACTGTAAGACCTAGCTTCTTGCCAAATTTCATAATTTTAGGTCAACGGGAAGTACCCTGTAGGTTTTGCTTTTTTGCATAAATGTATGGAGATGAGGAAATGAAAAGCCATATCTTTTGATTGCGTCGTTGTAAAAAATTTAAATTTTCAGATCTTGTGTGGTTTATGGACCTTAATATTCGTTATCAATTTGAACCTGATACCTCTTCTCGTTCGTGAGAAAAATGGTGTTGACAGACAGACAGACAGACAGACGGACAACAAAGTGATCCTATAAGGGTTCTGTTTTTTATTTTGAGGTACGGAACCCTAAAAACGAGTCAAAGAGCACTTTCTTTCCCTGTCTTAGTTATTCATATATATATATATATATATATATATATATATAATATGCATAATATATATTTCATATATACATACATATATTTTATATTTATTATTATTTTATTTGTGTAGTAGGTTTATATATTGCACGGATATATTGTAATTAGATAAGTATCTAACATAAGTATGATTAATTAATATATTGTTGTTACTTTTGTATAATTTTTGAGCTTGCGCACAGTCTATCTGCCTTCTCCAATATTTTTCACACTCGCCTAGGTCTGCTGGAAGACATTTCTTTATTGAAATAAGTAGTACCTGTTGTGTCGTTTTTCTTTATGTATTGTCCATTGTATTTTCTTGTGTGCAATAAACAATAAATAAAAAAATAAATGAAAAATTAAACAGGAATTGTTGTTAAGGATTTCATACTAAAAAGTCTGTTTATTTGGGTAACTGGGAATGCTCACTAAGTCGAGTTTCATGAGTGTTATACGGATGATAATTTAATAGTTTGGGAACTTGTATTCCGTGCGGTTAGCGGACGAATTTTCTAGTGACTGCCTTCGGGTTTAATACACGAGTGAGTTAGGTTTTAGTACGAATGAAAACCAATGTGGGATGTTAAACACGCCTATTAGTTTTGCAAAGCAGAAGTTAATTTCACATTTTGAACAGAATGACGTATGTCGTTAACGTAGAGAATAAATAGGATACGGCCCAATACGCTGCCTTGCATTACAATGTAATATGTGGCGAGATACCTATTTGCTTAAATATGACCAACGATTTCGACGAGACTTTGCTGTCTTTCTGTAAAGTTGCTGACAAATCAATGCAAAGGAGTTCCCGGTATACCGGATGGTTCCAATTTTTCGGACCGATGCAATATCAAAAGCCTTGGCCAGGTTCAGGAAATCACTTACATTCCTTTAATTACCTAGTAACCCAGGTTTGCTAACCTATACATAAAACAACATAACCTAACCAAACCCAATCTAAATATATAACTATTATATCAGCATTCTGTAGGTGGTAGGGCTTTTGTTCAAAGTCCGTCTGGGGAAGTACCACCCCCTTGCCTTTTTCTGCCGTAGAGCAGCAGTGCTTGCTTACACTGCTGTGTTTCAGTTTGAAGGGTAAGGGAGCCAGTGAAATTACCGGCATACGAGACATACCATCTTAGTTCTCAGGGTGGGTAACGCGCTTTGCTGTCTTATTAGTATCAAATTATTTCACTAATAAAACAGTTGGTGTCATGGGCGGTGATGACCACTTACCACCAGGTGGCCCACGTGCTCGTTTTCCCACTTGTGACATAAAAAAGCATATTATTATGACTATCTTACTGCGAAATATTTATTTTTTTCTTGTAAAAAGATTTTTTATCCCGCATTGGGCCCCCCACCCTCCCGTCTCCACCCGAAGGTTTGAATATTACTTGTGAAGTTTACTAGCTCCAGTTAAGGCGAAGCTGTAAACTCTTGCAGCGAGTATTTTTATTGCAGCTCATTTAAGGGGCAGTTATATTTTATAGCCCCATATTGTTACAGACATAACTTTGGTTTCAAATTTTACAGTTATTTCCGGCACTTTCATTAATAGGACATATAAAAGGGAAAGCATGGATCACATGGCAGTTGGATGTCGGCGATAGGATAGCATTTCTGTCATACTTCTAGGATTGTTTCATTGTCATATGTCATTTCCAAGGCATTCCGTTACATTACGACCATGAGCTCCAGTTTTATTTGCTCGCTAGCATCTCGCTAGCGACTTTTCCGCAAAGTTTCCGCACAAGTGGATTTGACAAGCTCGCCTCACGTCAAACGATAAGTTTGTGCTCATAATTATCGTTGGAGATCTAAAGATTCGTATTATTTTGTCGTTCCACTGCTACGTTACAGTCGTTTCGCAATCGCTTTAAAATAGTGTAATTTTGAATCTGGAACGATAAGTAAACATAATATCGCTTAACGTGCGGTGAGCGAACAAAAATAGAGCTCCTGGCCACAACACGACGTACACCGTAGCAAGCAATTTTACTCTTTGCACTAAGCGTTATAAGTTCAGGGGTACTAGGGGTACAGATCTAGTCCGGGGGTACCACGCAGGGGTACAACTGGTCCCTGGATGATTATGCTCACAGCGGTGTGTAGACAGTACTAGGCAGTTTATTAAAAAAGAAGTATCTATAAGACAGATATATTATAGACCGCCACGAGCGGCTGTTTACATAGAACTAACATCTTGCCGTTAGCGGTAGTTTAAGAAATAATGTTATTCGACCATAAGTAACTAGCTGATTAAATTTGTACACGTAAATTGATAAGGTTCAATTTACGAGCAAGTTGATATGTCACGTTGTAAACTGTCCCGAATCAATAAGGGTACTATTGACCATTGCATAATGTTAGGACTATAGGTTTAGGCAAGCGGGTTCGGTTAGGTTGTATTAGGCACTCTTACGACCTTAAAGGCAAGTGTCAAATTAAAAGCGAATTTGGTACAGTTTACAACGAGACATATGCTGAAATTTTGCCAAGCGGACCGACATAAACACTTGACTTATGAAGGTACCTACTTTTCAATTATAACATTTTGAAAATTAAACCTTATCTATTTACGTTAAGGTACAAATTTAATCAGCTAATTACATGTGGTCGAATAACATTATTTCTTAACCTACTGCTAACGGCAAGATATTTGTTTCATGTAAACAGCCACTGGTGACTGTCTAGTCACTTCTTATAAAAATTTGATTACAATATCCCTTTTTTTCCGCATGGTGTCACTTTGTTTGTGAAGCCACATATTTTAGCTATTCTATTATTACTCGTATCAGGAATTTTGATTTGCTTTAATTTCTCCATATCCCAGTATCGTAGAACCACGCACATACACGAAAACAAACACACCCATATCCAGAAGAAGAACAAACACACTCTTAATAATTTTCTGCATATTTAATTTTGTCAAAGCCTGGAATCGAAGCCAAAACCTTCGGAAAACTAGGCAGCTCTACCATTTCTCCAAACAGACTAAAAAGGAACTTTCTCTGGTTCCATTTCACGCACTGACAGGGACGAGTCAGCGATTATAAATAGCCTTGTAAAACGGTACACTGAGCCAAGTTAAAAGCTCTATATATCATCTTTAATTTAGATATTCATATTGCAAATATCTGCAAACAGAGTGTAAAAAACTTACGCATTATTTTAGCCTGTTACTTAGACCACTAAACTCATAAATTTTCTCTAACAAACAAAACGTCGACATACGAAAATACGTGGCATGCCCCATAATTTTAATGCACAACTGAGACTGACTGATCTATCAACGCAGGCGCGAGCAAAGCTAGTCTATCATAAAATTGTGAATCAATTTTGACTGTACATTGAAGATATTTACACAAATTACAAGGTGTTTATTGTCGTAAAATCAATTTACAATTTTATAATAGTAGAGAGTCTATAAAAAAAAAACAACAAACTTAGATATAATATTTATTACTGGCAACTCTCTTCTGCCTGTCAATTTTTACGTGTGCATTACTTCTCAGTATCACCTCTACGCAGACGATTTGCAAATTTACCGCCATTTCCATGTTGTCGATGTTAACAAAGCTATTTCAGACCTCAACAATGACTTAGTAAAGATCAATGAATGGGCAAAATCATACGGGCTTTTAGTGAATCCGGCAAAATCACAAGTTTTAATTATCGGTAGCCACTATATGATCAGCTGCATTGACCACGCACATTTGCCTGCTGTATTATTTGACGGTACTTCGTTGGTATACTCAAAAACTGCCAAAAATCTAGGCGTTATCTTTGATTGTAATTTGTCTTGGTCTAGTCATATCAACGATATTAGTAGAAAAGTGCACTACTCGTTTCAGTCCCTCAAGCGTCTCCAACGTTTTTTGCCCTTCGAAGCTAAGGTCACTCTTGCCCTATCCTTACTCCTTCCTCTCCTTGATTACGCAGACGTCTGTTTTCTCGACGCCACGGAGGAATTGTTGAACAAACTAGAACGGCTCCAGAATCTGTGCATCCGGTTTGTTTTTGGTTTGCGCAAATACGACCATGTTTCGGAGTTCAGATCTCAGCTGAAATGGTTGCCCATCCGACTTCGCCGTGACGTGCATATTCTGTCCACCCTCTACACGATTCTTAATAACCCTGCATCTCCTCAGTACCTCCGTGAGCGCTTCGAATATCAGGTTCCTCGTGGTGAGCCTTGCCGCACCAGTCGATCCCTACTCCTCAAATTCCCTCAACACTCCTCAAGCCGCTACGGTGGTTCTTTCACGGTTCACTCTGTTCGTTTATGGAACAAACTTCCTCACTCCATTCGCGCTAGTCCGTCGCTGGATACTTTCAAGCGAAAGCTAAAAGAGCACTTTCTCTCTAACTAGTTTTTCATTTCTATTCTTATTATTTTTCTTTTTAGTATTAAAATATGTATTTATTTATTTATTTACGTAAGTTTAGTGTATAATATACCTATATATATTTTAATATATATATTTATATAAATATATATTACATTTCTATATTTATTACTTATTTAGTACTAGCTGTTGCCCGCGACTCCGTCCGCGTGGGGTTCAGAAAAAGTAGCAAATGAACAATCGTTGTAACTTATTTCTCCCCTTAAAAGACAATTCCTAAAAAACAATGATTCGTATTTTGTTTATAAGTACTTACCTAATTCCTAAGTTTTCAAAACTTTAGAACTTTCATAATTTTTTTTTACATTTGTTGCACTGCCATGCCGAAACAGGATTTTTTTTATTATTATTTTTATAATAAAACAATCTAGATTTTACCAATCTTTAGCTGTACCCACAACTTTTACACAAACAACTGGACCGGATCAAACGGAATTTTCAACAACGTATTTGGCTTTCTTCCGTACAAATATAAGCTTTGTTTGATTTCAGCTCGGTTTCACAGCTTGAAACTTTGAACTCTTCCATTTTCTGTTTGAGTGAAACGATTGCAATAAAAAAAAGTTCAAATATTGCTCGAAAGCAACCCAAATACGTTATTGAAAACTCCGTTTAAAAAAGTCGTTCAAGTACTTTGTGAGGTATTGGTGTGGCCGCTTAAAATTTCGCGAACCTTCAGTGTGAATGAACCGTTTGCAATGGAATAAAGCTTATATGTTGCACAAAAAGAAGCCCGACGCGTCATTGAAAACCTCGTTTGAACCAGTTCAGTAGGTGAGTTCTTGGTTCTGCAGCTTGAAACTTTGCGTATCTTCCGTCAGAGTGAACCTTTCGCAATGAAACTAAGCTTGTTTATTGCACAGGAGTAAGCAAAACGCGTTACTGAAAGCCACGTTTGAATCTGCTCAAAAGTTTGTAAGTTATTAGCGCCTTTGCTTGAAACTTTGCGTAACTTCTATCTGAGTGAACCGTTTTCAACTAACCTAAGCTTATATGTTGCACGAAAGTACCATTCCAAGCACGTCATGGAAATGCCAGTTGGAATCGGTACAGTAGTTTGTGAGCTATTGGCGCCGTCTATTGAAACCTCGGGCATTTCCTGTCTGAGTGAATCGTTTTCAATGAAAGTAAGCTAATACATTGCAAAGAATTAAGCTAAACACGTTATTGAAAACCCCGTTTAAATCCGTTTAGTAGTTGGTGAGTTATTGGGGCCGCCGCTTGAAACTTGGTGAATTTTATGTCTGAGTGAACCGTTTGCAATGAAACTAAGCATACATGTTGCATGGAGTAGCCAAATACGTTACTGAAAACCTCCTTTTAATCGGTTCAGTAGTTTGTGAGATATTGGCGCCTCCGCTGGAAATTTCGCGCACCTGTCTGAGTGAGCCGTTTTCAATGAAAGTAAGCTAATATGTTGCAAAGAAGTAAGCTTGACAGTTTATTGAAAACCCTGTTTGAATTCGTTCAATAGTTTGTGAGTTATTTGCTCCGCCGCATGAAACTTAGCATACCTTCTGTCTGAGTGAACCGATTGCAATGAAACTAAACTTTTATGTTGCACAAAAGTAAGCCAAACTCGTAATTAAAAACTCAGTTTGAATCGGTTTGCGAGTTATTGTCGTACAGGCAATTTAATACTTTACATTGGTGTAGCTTCTGATTGAGTGAACCGATTTGAATGAAACATAGCCTATATGTTGCTCAGAGCTAAGCTTAATCTATCTGCGAAAACCGCGAGAAAATCCGTTCAGTAGTTTCGGAGTTTATCGAAAACATACAGACAGACAGACAGACAAAAAGTTCAGAAAACATATTTTTGAGTTCTATTAGTCGTTTCTTATCGCCCACACTAATTTTTTTATAAATTTATCAAAAGTACAGACACGCGGTTTTTACTCTTTTATTATATTATATGTATAGATTTATTCGTGTTAAAGTATTGTAGTAAGGAATATTGTTTTAATTATTTGTGTTGTACACTTTTATGCCCGCTGTATTGTCTACTAGATTTTTCTATTTAAGGTTAGCTGGTAGATAACTCAATTTTGAGTTAAGCTCGCCATTGTTATATGTTCTCACTTGTGCTTGTTTTTGTAATGTATTCGTGTACAATAAAGAATAAAGAAATAAAGAATAAAGATTATGAATAACGGCAGCTTAGGATGGTGCATTGGTGCTCCAATAAAAAATTCAGTTAAAATATCAAGATTTGTTAAATTTTAAACGGAGAGAAGAGACTATTTATTTAGCCATACAAAAAAACCATGACAGCATGGTAATTGAAAGACTGCTAGGTCATTCCACTACTTGCAAAAACTTGTTTATTATTTATACAGGGTGAGATACGGTGTACTGAAAACTGAAAAGGCGTACTCAGTCAACGAAACTGAACAACTTTCCCAAAGAAACATTTTTGGGAAGTGAATAAAAATTTTGAACTCTCCGTAATAAAAATTTTGATCGATCAGAGCGAGCAATTTGTATGGAGAGATCAAAAAACTTTTTCATTTGACAAAAATGTTTATTTGGGAAAGTTGTTCAGTGTCGTTGACTAAGCACGTTCTTGATTACAATTTTCGGTATACCGTCCCTTACACCCTGTATATTCTGTGCCAGCAACCCAAAAGATAAAATCCAAAGAGATTTTAACCTCGCTGCGAGCGTAGCGAGGTTCAAATCTCTTTGATAAAATCGACTGACCGCGCGTTACAATATTCCCTTCAAGACACTCCGGGGAAATATATATTGTTATATTGGGACATTGATATGATTTATGGAGTATTTTGTTGGGACGATAGACACGCACAGTTTTCGATTGGCCAGTTCTAACAATCGTAAGAAAACTAACAACGCGTAATAAAAATGATATTCATGACTAATCTGAAGCTTTACATTTTGGAAGTAACACTTGAGTTACTCAGTCACATGGTCTCTACCTACCCTGACAGGAGAGAGGCGTGATATTATCACGTATGAAATTTTTTAAATTGTACAATCTTCACCGGCATAATTTTTTGTTGACGTTTCATCTATAGTTTATGATCGTTCCTCTTTCTCTTTGCCCTGTCTGCTCGCTGGCCGCGTTTCCTGCCTGTGATAATGTCTGTATAAGCCTAATTGTGTCTCCCCTTTTTATCAATATAATGTGGAACTAACACGCCGTCGTTTTCCTTTCTTCAAAGTCAAGCTTGTCGATACCCACCCAACTCTGCTACAATTACAGAACAAGGAGGTGATCGCACTGTGGTGTATGGAGACACTGAAGTATACGTAGACAACGTCACTGTTTATATAACCTTCAGATATTCTCAGGTTAATGTCCTAAGAGCAATGTCAGCATTCCTCTATTATAAACATTAAACACTCTACGTAATGTTATCTCCTATGTGCCGGCCAATACGATCATGAAAATCCTAGTATATAACCCTAACATTTTCCTGAATAAATCAGTCCTATTTCCAACATCAACCAATCTCCGCTCCAACGCCGCACCACCACAGCACACGCCGCCACTGTTCTTACAAATTTACCATACGGAGATTTTCGGGGGCGAAAAATTGATTTAGCTAGGTCTCATGTCTGGGAAAATTCATTTTCCCCGTGTTTTCAAGCAATTTTTTAAATTCCGCTTTTGAGACAAAAACCTACAGCGTCATCTGGTAGGCGGGTGGCATAGCTTGCTCACCCGATGATATTTGAATGTTGAGGGGGCTATTATAGAGCGAAGCTTCGCCCAGGCACTTAGTAACAAAGCAAGACAGGAGTAGATGCTATCGGTTCACTCAGACGCAGGTTATTCGAATGCAAAGTTCCAGGCGATTATCCGCGATCCACTCGCACACTAATAAAAGCATGTATAAAATATAATGCACAATACGTTAGAAAAAGTGTAATGTAAAAAACACGCGAACGAAGTCTCATGCAGGCGCAGTTGGTCCCAAATAAAATGTCGTTACAATAAAAAAGCTCTTGATATAAGTCTTAAGAGAAATCTGAAAAAGCTGTTCTTTAACTTCGAGGACTAAAAAGGATTAAAAAAGCTGTTTTGTAAATTACTTGCGAGTTCTATTCACAAAAAGATCAACATTATTCCTTCGCTTTTAATGCGGACGAACCAACTTGAAGAGACTTGAAATTTATCTTCTCACAACGATTCGTACTGTTTCTTTGTTCCGCGTTAGTACCGACAACAATAAAAAACACTAAAGTGATTTTTCGGTATTTTGCTTCTAAGGGATTCTAGTCTAAGGTAAATCTTATCTAATTACCTACTAATGACAGCAAACAGTTATACCGAAAAAATAAAACTTTTACACAAAAAAATTTGACTTTTCATTTGACTTCACCCAGATTTTGACCGATAAAGCAAAATTTTCCCTCACTACCTTAGTGAGGTGAAAAGTATAGCTTCTTTTTATAATTTCAATGTTTTTTTTCAATGAGTTACCTACTATGCTATTCGTAACGTACGTTCACTTCGGTTCTCGACTCGATCCTTCCAAATAAAAAAATGGTATTCTTAAGTCTATAGACATAGAGCACAAAGTTTTGACTTTAGTAGGACCAAGCTGATAAGTGAAGTGAACTTTCGCTACGGAATAGCACTCCTACTTTTGCTGACCGTACAAGATTGCTTTTAAACCGAAAGAGAGCCGCTAGATGGAAACAAAGCGTATAAAAAAACGTTCAAGACAAGACAAATTGTGACCATTTGTCCTGTTCGTCCCGAAAAGTTCTGTAGTTCCCATCAAGGTGCTGAAGGGTGCTTATATTGCCCTCTTCATAACAAATGACACTTCAAATATGTTTTCGTAAGAAGGGCAATAGAAGAAATTCACTATTTTATCGCATTTGTTATAGCGAAAGTTTGAAAGTAGTTCGATGGATCGATGGAAGAAGTTGGTAAAATAAGCACTTTTTATACTATGTATATTCGCAAAATAAAATTTGAGTACTCTGAACACGCTTGTTTGATACCGACCAGGAATAGTATTAACTACCCTTTCTCGTCCTGTGGGTGTCGTAAATGGCGATTAAGAGATCTTAAACCGGAGGATGGAGAGCAACCCTACTTTCTGCCTTTATATGACTCAGAATATAAATCTAAACACATTATCAGCCGAAAGAAGTCCACCACAAATTACTCGTTTCCACCGGACAGACCACGGAGTAAAGAAGTTACTCCGTGGGACAGACAGATATCAACACAAAACATAGTTTTTATACGCTTTTTCTTAAAACTAAAAACTATTCTAGTAATATTTCACTCAAACTTACAGCTCTATAAGTCAGTGCCCGAACTCACAATTGTTTTTTTATTGCTACGCAAAATTACTCCGTGTTTCGCAGGTGTGCTTTATTCCTGAGGAACAATTCAATTTTCTCGCAGCGTCTACTTGTAAGGGAAGAAAAAAGCGTGTCATATACGTAGCTGTGTAAAGTTTCGACCTCCCGTAGAAACTGTATCAGCTGATAGCACATTTTCCATGGGAGGTAAAATTTGGTTTTTCGTATTTCGATCTATGTTCCTTGGGAATAGTTGTTCAGTATCATGAGTACAGTCAAGAGCACATCAAGCTTGACACATTGGACTTTGTACCGTTCTTATTTCGCACTATAGTCGCACTACCAGTGTCAAGCTTGACCTGTCGTTGACTGTACATGCATATCCTTTGCTATTAAGAACGAATTAAAAGTCATCCTATATAGGTCGAAATACGAAAAAAAAATTAGATTCGATTTCATTATCTCACATTATCAATTTCAAATTTACAAAAATTGTCTATATGTCCGAGCATAACATGATCGTCAAAAATACAATGACGAAAAAATTCACTGAATGTCAAAAACATTGAAAATAATAATAAAATATACGAATTTTATAAATGTCAAAAATAAAAAATCCAATGAAAAAAAAATATAACAACAATACTAAAAAGTATTGAAAATGTTTTTCATTTTTCAATTAGCTGGTGCAGGTTCTGTGAAAAGTCAATTTTTTTATCATATTTTGACCTATGTTCCTAGCGAAAGTTGTTCAGTTTTGTGGTCTAAATGTACAGTTTCAAGGATCACAATGTATACCCCAAGGAGGTTTTAATCCACGCTACGCTCTAGGATGGAGAGAGGAATGGCCAAAAAAAGCGTGACGACGAGTATATCCAATAGTCGCGGTGGCATCTCTTTCACACAGTAGGGTGACCTTACTATTTTACGCTGGGGGATGTAATGTTATTAAAGCCCTCTGGAACAGCAGCTTCATTTTAAATATTTTATTTGTCAGGATATTATCCTTTAGTTTCTACCTGATAAGTTGTGCTTCTCTCGGCAACGAAGTGTTTCGTGTCTTAAAATCCTCGCAACGCTGAGGATTCTTCTTTAGAACCACTCGCTTGGCTCGTGGCTCAATTATAGAGTCATAGAGGTAAATGAAGTCAAGTCCGTTTGGTGCCGGCAAAGTATAGTACCAAGTACCAACCCATCTCCACCCGTGGGTATCGTAATGTACGTACAGATTACGTTTCATGGGATGTCATGTACAACATGAGAATATTATTCAAGCATGGTATGTGCATGTCATGAATATTATTCAAGCATGTCATGAGTACCTTGGGCTCAATTCTTGAATAACACCGGATGATAAATAATTATCACCCGAAAAATTAAAAATGTTTCTTTACAAAAGTGCAGAATGATATTCGATAAATATAAAGTAGTGATTGATTGTTACTTTTCATGTATTATGGTTTACATTTTTATCTGTTAAAAATCTAAACCAATCAGGGTACATTTGATATTTTTTATGTTAAAAGTTAGCGAACGAGCAGGTGGGCCACCTGATGGTAAGTGGTCACTACCACCGCCCATAGCACCCACTGTCTTATTTGATGTCTCAAAAATTATATTTTATCACTCGGTAATATTCAACAATTGGGTCAGAGTTTTTTCAGCAGCAGCATTCTTTTTGTTTGTTTCCAAAATAAACCTTTTTTTATTTCTTTCTTCTTGCTTTCCAGAAAAGCCCAGGGAATTCTTGAAAATCACCGGGTGATAAAATATCACTTTTGAGACTTTAAAAATTCACATTTGCGCTGATAAACTGTTGAAAGGTAAATCAGAATACATGAAAATTAACAATCAAGGACTGCTTTATATTTTAAGAAGATAAATCTCAACTTTTGAAAACAAAAATCTATGATTTTTAATTTTTTGAGTGATATTTTATCACCCGGTGATATTCAAGAATTGTTCCCCAGGTACGTTGCATGCCTCATCATCAAGAAGCAAAGCAATTAATAAAAATTGACGTGTATTTTTTTTTGTTATTTTCAGGAAACAAACAGTTTTTTTTTTACAAACAGTAATTACTCAAATCAATTTCTAATAAACCTAAAGTTCCCTAAATGTTTATAACAGTATAATGGTTTCGTCTTTAAGAACTAGATAAGATTTTAAAATTAACAACCTTAAACAATTTCATTTTCATTCAGGTTTTGCTCTAAACTTATCATAGCAGAAAAGTATAAACCTAAACACAACTAATCAGATGATTTATTGTTTATTGATAAACAAAATTCATTATAGGTACGACATGTAACAAAATAATCGAACAAATATTAGATTTTATTTCTTATTTAATCGATTCAGTTCTGACTTTACATTTATTTAGAAATAATTGTTTTTAAATAGTAGACGTGCCTAGTTACTGTAAAAATGGACGAATACAGTGTCGTTAACATAAAAAAATGTGAAAAAGACTATACAAATACGACTTGAACTCAATTAAAAGGGGCCGCCACGACCTGGAACCGCGATAGTTCAAAAATGTAGTACAACAAATAAAACTTTTAATCGTGTGATCAAACCAGAACAATATTTAAAAACACCTTGGATGTGCAGTTGTAAATAAATTGTTTTGTTTCCCATGTCTGGTATTTGGAGCTGGCGCTGGCTCGCATAATATGTAACAATAAAGCCATAAAAAATATTGCATGGCCCAAGTTTTCTACTGAAATCTTTTTACTGAAATAAACTATAAATACTCACAAACATTAAAAGACTTAAAACCAATATGTTGTTCATTCTCACTACTTATTGAACAGCCCTCGTAACATTAGCTGTCTCTTCGTCCATCTATATTTGCGATCCGTCTGGCTGTCCGGGAACAACAGGTCGATACAGGTTTTTGTTGGTATTCTTCTAAAAACTCATCATCAACCAACTTCATTTGGGCCTAATTGCGAGCCACCTACTGTTTAACCGACTTCAAAAAGGCGGAGGTTCTCTATTCGATCGTATTTTTTTTATTTATTTTTTAAATTAATGAATCATTCTTACCTACCAAGTGACATCTGTCCACATCTGAAACTTTTTTAAACAAATTCCAACCCAAGGGCATCACATAAAATCTCTCAATAACGCCCGGCACAAAACTTTGATGCTGACCGTAAATGGCTCGAAATATCTATCGCGCAGGGCAGGCGTGTGAATTATTGGCTTCCCGCATGTCGTCAATAAGAACGCAGCAAATAACCGGCAGCATCAGATGTACTATTTTCCTATTATTGTACAACAGTACAGGTTTCGTTGTTTTGTTTGATTGTCTTTTAAAACTAATGCAAGCTGTTTTTCTCTTTCATGTTTAGATTCAGATATCTTCATCATAATGTTATTTCATCATAACATTCTTTGGGACAAGTTGTTCAGTTTTATGGGCAGATTCTGCAGATTCACATCCCACAATACCGATGTGGTTGTACCTTTTTAGTTTCCTTTGTGTTCAAATATCGTACATTACAGCCACCCTACTTCATACGTAAAACAGTTCGGCTTTTTCATAGAAAAATTAAAGGAATAATGGATACCCATAGAAGAATATTCCGCAAATAGCATAACTATCAATTTTGCAGCCATTTACTCTACAATATTTCACTGTTTTTGCAGAAAAAATACGCGATTTTAAACAACATTTAGCATGACATAAAAATGTGTCAAAGACGGGGATACCAGTAATGTATTTAAAAATATTACCAAAAAGGTTGATGACCAATGAAGAAGTACATAACCTGCTTGACCTTAAACAACACAATTAGATCAAAAATATTTTTGAGAGTTTCCTAGATAAATCACAGAACCAAAAGCACCCGAAAAGTATTAAATTTTTAAGATTTAGCTCTAAAAAGGTTTTCTATATGAAAACCAAGCATAATGTCAAAATATGTTTTCCTACCAACCCGCAATTTCGTTTTGCTATGGCAACTGTGTGAGCGTGACACAACCGCGACTAATTGACCTCTCGCTCGGCACAATTTCTCTTCTTCGCGAATCACAGGAATTCATTCCGTATTACAATATACGATTGACTAAATTTGTGTAGCAATATTTTTGCATTAAACACTCCTTCCTAGAGCGTAGCGTGGATTAAAACCTCCTTGGTATACCCTAACACCCTCTTTTTCAAAACGCCAGTTCGCCATTGAGTTTACTGCACTAATTAAAAGTTCTACTTGGTCACGTATAACGTCACACTGTCTTTCAACTCGAGCTCCATTATGGACCAAAATTTGGCGGACACGTTGTCCAAACAATCGACGTAGTAAAGTCAGGCTGTTGTAGACTAGGAGGCAGATCTCTAGGCAGGGCTGGATTAAGGCCTATAGAGTAGAGGTCCCAAGGCAATGCAAATCATGGGGCCCCTCTCTCCTCAGGTCGCTACAGTCAGAATGTGGCTTGATTAAAATGAGAGAAATGGAAGCGATCAACATGTTGTGCTGACCCCAAATAAATTTGAATAAGGGCAGGCGAATGATGGTGATTAGAATGACAGCAGTATGAAAGCAAGACGAAGCGATGCGTAAGATGTTGGTGCGACAGAAACACGTATAGCTCCGTCATGTTCTCAGCAAGCTGTCATTCTACTTTAATCAAGCTATATTATTTCGACTGTAGATAGGTCGTAAGTAAGGGGGAAAAGAAACATCTATTATATTATATTCTATCTAGTTTTGATGTGTGAATAGTAATTTGCAGTTTCCCACGACCGTAATGTAGTGTATAGCCTTTGTCTCGAGCGTGCATACTCAGTCTGCAACCGACCGTACAGCGAGTAGGATGTGCAACGTGGTGTGTGCGTTGGCGAGCCAAATAAAGAGCTAAACAACTAACATCGGCGACGCTACAGTTGGCGACGAGGATTAAAAGTGAGTACTTGCTTAGAAAATAATAAAACAGAAGAAAAAGGAAAGGAATTACTTAATTTCACCGAATAGTTGTGAAAAAAAATTTTGGCCTGATGTAAACAAACATAGTTATTGTCGGCCGGCTATAAATAGAACAGGTTTGAACGGACAAAGGATGCGTGTTAGCCCATCCAGATTTTGCATTATATTTAAAGATTTCCTTGGCTGTGGTTTGAGTATTTTAACCAAAGAAATCGGAACGGATAGAAGTCAATACGTAGGTAGTTGCGTCAAGCCAATCAAAATGAGGAGGATTTATGGATTTAAGGAAACTTGAAAATAACCTATAGGGTTCCTGTAGGTTTCGCCGAACAGTGGTTCGGTCGGTCGTTGACAACTTGTCACGGCAAGAATTATTTTTGATGAATATACCAATGAACTACCTACACAAACTTATTTACTTTACTATTAAAAGGGCTGACCCCTCATAATTGACCGTGTGGCATATTACGGGGTTACCAGTACAGTAGATACTAATACTTTGATACATATTTACCATTGGTTTTGATACCACCACCCATGTAATAATATTTGGACTGCTACTTCGAATAACGTATAAAACTAGAACGCAAGGATATTACATGAGATAAAACGATACACTTCGTAGCGCAGACGAAGATAGAATGACTGAAAAAATGTTCGATGAAACTCGATTCAAAAATAAGGTTATTTTTTAGAGTATACGTCGTTGAGTTTTTAGGGCCGCTGCTAGAAAACTCCACTGAACCCAAAAAACTAACTAGCTGGATGCTAACTCAGCGCAGGTTATTTGTGCTGTTTTTACTACTATTTATAGAATAATTTACTTACCTTGGATCCAACGAACCAGCCAAGAGTTAGTTTTAATGATCCTAATTATTTTATATCCCGTGTAGTGCCGGCAAGAATGGTACCAACCCATACATACTCGTGGGTGTCGTAATAGGCGACTATGGCTCATAAACGGGAGGAGGTAACTGACATGCCAATTTTTATTTATCAATAAATTTTGAATTGTATTGATGGGTTATCCTCCTGTGTGCCTTACCATATTACATACTGCGGTCACCTACAACCGGGTTCCATGGTGTTAGCCGTAGCGCTGACAGGCGAGGTTCCCCTCCTCACTTTATACAGAAAAAGCTAGAATTCTGGAGGGAACTCCGCGTCCTGTAGTCGTCGTTACTTTGGATTATGATGAAATATTATATGATATAAAATATACTCTGAATTTGTCAAATGCAATCTATTTAAGTTGCGTTAAGTGGTACTTGTGCTACATATGTACCATGTTATGAGCAGTTATGATTATACTAGGCATTAAATTTCATATTATACATATTAGCAGTTATACACTGGGCATTAAATTGCATAGTCTTTTAGTAATTTGACATATTGGCAGTTATATACCTACTGGGCATTAAATTGCATATTGTCTTTTAATATTTTGACATACAAGCAGTTAAATGCTGGGCATTAAATTGCATATTATACGTATTGGCAGTTACATACTGGGCATTAAATTGCATATTACACGTATTGGAAGTTAAATACGGGGCATTAAATTGCATAATACACATATTGGCAGTTATATACTGGGCATTAAATTGCATATTACACGTATTGGAAGTTAAATACGGGGCATTAAATTGCATATCACACGTATTGGCAGTTATATACTGGGCATTAAATTGCATATTACATATATTAGCAGTTATATACTGGGCATCAAATTGCATATTACACGTATTGGCAGTTATATACTGGGCATTAAATTGCATATTACATATATTGGCAGTTATATACTGGGCATTAAATTGCATATTGTCTTTTAATAATTTGGCATATTGGCAGTTATATACTGGGCATTAAAATGCATATTGTCTTTTAATAATTTGGCATATTGGCAGTTATATACTGGGCATTAAATTGCATACTATCTTTAATAATTCGACATGTAAGCAGTTATATACTGGGCATTAAATTGCATATTGTCTTTTAATAATTCGATATATAAGCAGTTATATACTGGGATTTTAATTGCATATTGTGTTTTCAATAATCTGATAAACAAGCAGTTACAAACTGAGCATTAAATTGAATATTGTCTTGTTAATAATGCGATATGTTATAAACGGTTACAAACTGGGAATTTAATTGCATATTGGCTAATAATTGTGCCAATAATGAGATACATACGAGCAGCTACATACTGGCAATAAATTGCATATTGTCTTTTAATAATTTGACATGTAAACATTTATAAACTGGGCATTAAATTGCATATTGTCCTTTCAATAATCTGACAAACAAGCAGTTACAAACTGAGCATTAAATTGAATATTGTCTTGTTAATAATGTGATATGTTATAAGCGGTTACAAACTGGGCATTTAATTGCTAATAGTTTTGTCAATGTTGAGATACATACGAGCAGCTACATACTGGCCATTAAATTGCATATTGTCTTTTCAACAATTTAAAATATGAGCAGTTACTAACTGGGCATTAGATTGCATTATGTCAATTATAAAATGAGGCATAATTGGAGCAGTTGTGAATTCCAACTGAATTATTAATTGGTCGGCTCCAATGGTTGGAACGGCTTACTCCTCACCAGTAAACAAAACCATAGAATTACCATTATATGCATGTTTATGCAGGTAACATGAACAATACCTACATAATTATTTAACAATTCTGTAAACTGAATCAGCTTTCATTTCCTTTTGTTTAATATGTAGGCGTATGGAAAAAATATTTAATTATTAGACAAAAATGATAGTAAATCGTATGTTCATATTTGTTGCATCAATAATATTATGAAACTCAAAGAATAGTCACGCATAAACAAAATATAAAGAGAATAAGGGAGTCCAGATACGATAGCACAGTGGTCTGTGCATTGGATTCGTGCTGCTTCTGATGTTTGTTGTATGTAAATACAATTCATGCTTGGTCCGTTCCAAAGGAGCGGGTTTAAATCTAGCTCGCGTCTTAAAATATTTCTCATATATTTTCAGAAAGGTTATATGCGTGGGCGAATGACATGTGTTGTTTTGAGCCATGGTATTAAAGAGTGCAAGGAAAGTCCGGGTGGATAATGGATAATGATATGATACGATTCGGGAACTGATTAGTGTGAATTATAAATAACAAAATCCTTCCTTGTTTAGTTGAAAAGAAGTAACAAATGGATTTCAGATTCACACACATTGTTGGACAGTCAAGTCATCTTTATAAGGACATATGGTGACAATTTTATTTTGTCCCTAAATTCAGTTTAAACATGCTGAGTGTTTGGAAAAGGTATGATAAAAAGTACCAACCTACAGTTTGAAATTTAAATAGTTTGATACCTACCTTACCGTTTTCAATACCACTGACTGGTGTAGTTAGGGAGCAGGTAAATTCTGGCACTTGTAGCGAGAGTACCCATTACTGTACATTTCCTACTATAATTAATACATACCCACGAAAAGTCAAATTATTCTGGAAGGGTTTATTTAATGATCATGTTCCTATTTCATTATGTTTAACATACGTGCTTTGTACAACGATGCCATAGCAAAAAAAAAAAAAGAACTTGTGTACATCGGCGTGTAGCTAGTATATTGTATTGAACGATTTCACTTAAATTGGAAGGACCGGTACATAGACAATATGCGTACTTAATACATTTTAAAGTTATATTGATTCTCCTCTATGGGCCAAGACAACCACAAATAATACCTACCAACCTATTTCAAGTGCCTAAATCAAGACATTGGGATCAAGGATTATTTCTTCTTCTTGTCGTGTTAATCAATAAATAAATAAAGCTCAAGAAGCAATCGATTTTAAAGATAATTAAGTAAATAATTTTACAATGTTTGAAATAAATTATGTGGTTTGTCCATTTACAACGAAAAAAAAAAACTAACCTATCATTCTTAATAGGTACCTATTTAAAATTAGTGCATACTCAAATATACTTTGGTTGGTAAATAGCTTGGTTCCTGTGAAAGGCTACAGAAATTGGAATAATAATCCGGTCACCTAGTAGGATTTTTGTGGTAAATAAGCCTCGCAGGTAACTATTGAAAAGCAGTTTTAATTTAGGTTTTCTTATGTAACTTTACTGTAAAGCAACAAAATACTCTTTAAAAGCGTTGTAAAAATAAAGATACCTATGAACTTACAAAAACGTAATTAGGTATATTTGCTTAAATAAATGAATAGTTCTGTCCGAATAATGAGTCCCAATGAATTAAAAATTTAATGGAAAAGTTGATTTGTCGACATACACGGTACAGGTAAGATAATAAAATCAACAAAGTGGACAAGCAGCAATTCCACAAGAAATTTGTGAGCAAAGGTTTTAAGAGATTAGAAAAAAAAAATAAACGTGGTATAAAAAAGGGGTGCTGTTCTTTTGTGCAGCGGCAAATGTATAAATAATTCATTTACAAAATTGATACAACTGAAAGAAGTCTTAAAAATAAAAATAAACAATAATAATAATTCCTTAAATTTGACAATAAGGTTTGAAAATTGATCAGTAACATAAAAAATAGTTTTCGACAAACATTTCGAGTTTAATTCTGGTGAGATCCTACATTCTGATTAAAGGTACCAGTAGTTGAATTAGATTGAAAAATAACTTCATTTGATATCGCCATCTTATTAATTTATGTCAAATTGTGACGAAGCACTTTATTGCGATCAGGACAACTTTAGTTTCCTTTTTATATGGAAAAAACACCATGGTAAACAGAGATCATTCACCTGAAAGCTATCATTAGCCTATCTATATTATAAATGATTGATGTCATAATTGCCACCGTGCTAACAGAAATAATATAGTACAATAATAGTTTAAAATACTTATTCTTATCATAATAGTCTTGGAAGATGTGTTGGACGCTCGATCCAGACGTGGTGGGTTGGAGTTCAACAGGTACGTGCAGAGTAATGAGCCGAATTGATAGATCGACTTTCCGAGGAGTTCCTGGTTTGAAACAGCCAGTTTGTATCATCACCACACATTTCGATGACATAGGTGTGCACCATATAAATATGTACTTTGAAGAGTGCGTTTTGTATGTCTGGGTATAGAACATAATTTTAATAGGTGTAATTAGAACACCAAGAATTCGTTGACCCTGCAAACCATACGAAATAAAAGAAAAGAACCTAAAAAGATACCTATAATAAATAGCTGAAGAACTTGTTATTGTTCTGGATTAGTTGTAATATTTAAAACCTTCATTTAATTTGAATAGTCTTTGTATTTTTCTTTGTTTATCACCTGCAAACCTATGGAAACCAGTAGTGTGAAATAAAAATATTAAGAAAAAAGGTAGAGGAAAGACAGGTAGTGGTGTTTCTCACTCTTGCCTTCCTCTCAAGGCTTTAAAGTAACACAGGGCTTAAAAGTAAGGTCCTCCTGGAGTTTCTGGGTTGGCTGCTGTAGGCAAGCTTCATTGGTCAATAGTTGTTGTAAGTCCAGAACAAGGAGACGGGGCAGATAAGAAGAAACGTAGTACATTTGAAGAATATACAAAGAAAGTGTTAGACATAAAGAATAATTTGGGAAAAGATAACATTTGCAACAGTAGTGGAGAGGAGGAGTAACTAATTAAACTATGAAAAACTATTTTGTAGAAGGTACCGCTAGAAGCGTATTATGATTTGATAATTTCCGATTCAAATGTAATTTATTATTTTAATTAGGTAATTTATGAACGATATAAAAATCTAATTAAAATAGGAAGGGATGTAGTGTATAGCCTTTGTCTCGAGCGTGCATACTCAGTCTGCAACCGACCGTACAGCGAGTAGGATGTGCAACGTGGTGTGTGCGTTGGCGAGCCAAATAAAGAGCTAAACAACTAACATCGGCGACGCTACACGTAACAATAAACAAACACTCAAAGACGGAGACACTCTCGCCGCTCAAGATCGAAGTATCACCACTTAAATGTAGGTAGAACGGTATTGTTAATAATTAATCGGTGTATGGCCTGCTACGTAAGTGACTGAGGAGATTGTAAATTACAATGTTACCCAATTTATCTTATGTTTATTTAATTCCCCAGTTAAAAATACTTTACAAGGTAGATCGACGATCTAATCAAGGTTGCGGGACGTCGCTGAATGCGAGCAGCGCAGAACCGGTCGTCATGGAGATATTTAGGGGAGGAACCTCCAGCAGTGGACGTCTTTCGGCTGATGTGATGAAAAGTACTTTGCCTTTATACTCACGGACCAAGGGGCCCTAAGCAGCGCGGGGCCCATAAGCAGTTGCCTACATTGCTCTATCTATAATTCGGTACTGCCTTCGGGTCAAAGTGGTCCTTTGTTTGCGGTAGAGAGTGCTTCTGTAGCCCAGTGGTGTCGACATACAATGGGGGACACACGAGAAGTAAGTTTGGCTTACAGGACTGTATGACTGAAAGGGGGTGGTCGCCGCTGACTTATCGTACTCCAAAACGCGAAGGGTGCTGCATAGGCATGTCTATAACTACAAGGTTTCCTGCACGAAACCGCCCTTTTCAAGACAAAAAAGATATATTTTGAACTCATCTGCAAGTGGTTGCAGATGCCTGTGGAGGCATTCAATAGTGTTCATCAAGAATTATAAGTCAAAATTTTCATTAGTTTCTACTAGAAATGTTAATTTTACTGTAGGCCGACTCACAAAATTACTAGCCTAATAATACTATCCCACTGCAGGTATTGGATGCGACTATTGGCCATACGTCTTCAAAAGCGTCCTGATCATGCCTCCACTTTATAAATTACAAAAACATAGCTGGCTTGTACCCAATTAACTATGCTCTATGAAGATAAGGCGAGGTAACCCAAAAGATTCAAGTACTATGTTGCTCGTCCTTTTCTGCAACAATATGTTTCAAGTTTATGTAAGCAAGTTTCTCCTATATGTAGCAGCATCAGTGCATCTCGCTAATAAAGTATAGTCAAAATATACCTGGCTGGCGATATAAACAACTGTTTTGAGAAGAAAGTTTTTATTTTCAAGTTTATTTGTGCAATGCGACTTCTTATCTTGCTAATAAAGGATAGACTAAACAAACATGCCTGGCTGGCACTATAAACGACTGTTTTGAAAAGCAACTTGTTATTTTCAAGTTAATTTGTGTAAAGTGTCTTCTTATCCCGCTAATAAAGGATAGTCTCAACATGTCTGGCTGACGCTATACACAACTGTTTTGAAAAGCAAGTTGTTATTTTCAAGTTAATTTGTGTAAAGCGACTGCTTATAGAGACCTAAAAAAATTAAATAGTCTAAACATTCCTATACATTTTAGTTACAATGTACGTCAGTAAATAAGGGAAAAATCGACAAAGCTTTATTTTGTAAAGATGTTAATTTCAATAATAACAGACTAGGACTGCTGGAAGAAATTTCCTAGTTGAAATAAGCAGTACCTGTTGTGTCGTTTTTCTTAATCTATGGTTTTGTGTGTCATTTTCATGTGTACAATAAACAATTAAATAAATAAATAAACAGCTCATACAGAATAAACCTATTCACTCGCGACTTTAAAAGATATGGGCTATGAGCTCAGGAATACAGCTAGCCAGTTTACCAGAACATTTCACTTACATCCACTGCACATCTTAATCCAAAGCAATTTAATGAATTAAATTAGAAATCGTTGAGATTACGACTGTAGAGTCTTCTGGAATGAAAGCAGTAAAAAAAATTTATTAAATAACAAAAAAACCCAACTGCTTAGCACAAGAGAGGAAAACAAACATAAATCCTATTGGATTTGGTAATTTGAATTGTATATGATACTGCAGGCGGGGACGAAAAAACGTTTTGTGGATGTTTACGAATTAATTTTGTTCGTCCCCGCCTGCAGTATCATATACAATTCAAATTACCAAATCCAATAGGATTTATGTTTGTTTTCCTCTCTTGTGCTAAGCAGTTGGGTTTTTTTGTTATTTAATAATTTTTTATTTTAAACTTTTTAGTTTTCAGATTTGCTACGTCAAGTTATACTAAAACATTTGCTTAAACCTTAGAATCAGGTTTTTACCAGCTATTGTTTGATACCCATGTTGTAAAAGTAATGATTTTAAAAAATTTATTTCCCCCTTTTTTCTCTTCAAAGGTGCCGTACTAAAATATTATACCCTATGACACTCCTACAATAAATACAAATCTAACGACACCTCATATGTTGAAATCTATCAAGCCGTTTAGGCTGCAGAGCGCGACAAATAAATCGACATACATACATACATACATACTCGTACATCATCATCATAGGCCTTAGCCGTCTATGTCAGACGATTTAAGCAATATTCTGTCGATTTCACCGTTTTTCGTGGCTGAATAAGCCTGTTCGGGAGCGGCAGGTCCTGCCACACGCTCTGCAGGTGAAGCTTGTGTTATCAATAACTGATTTTATGTCGTTATTTTTCTTACGTTTCTCGCTTTTTTCGGCAATGGCACAACATCAGGCTTCATCGTGTACCTTGCGTCCATCCAGTAATGATTTACGCCATTTGGTTCTGTCATCAGCTGTCTGCTCCCAATCTAGGTGTTCAATACCAAAAATGATCATGTCTCACTTGGCGCATTCTTTAATAGCCCGGCCAGACACTCGTCGAGTGGCGTGGGAAGTAGCGAGGGAAGGAGGCAGAGACGTAGTGTGGTTGCGTTACTCGTCATGCCGCACGTATTGCTCCTCGTCATGCAAGGGCCGATCACACCTGACTGAATTCACACACTAAGTCAGTTAGTCTCCTACGTAGGAAAGGAAGGTAGAAAGATGGAACTTAGTAAGTCACTAACTGAGTAAGCCGCATAGTAAGCAACGCAGAAAGGAACTTTAGTGAAGGGCCAATACGAATAGAACACCTCATCGTACGGAAAATATTAATAATGGCTAATTTATATTGTATAGAAAAACACTAGAATAACTACAAAAAAAACCACAGAATTACCGGTATACTAAAAAACAAACAATAGGTTGCACCAGTCAAGTAAACACAAAGAATTTGAGTGCTTTATTCATTCTTTTAGTTAGAATAAATTTTTCATTCAAAATCGTACGAAAAGCGAATAATGATTCCAATGAAAAATAACAATTGAATGATAAAAGATTATTTGGATAGTACTAAGTAGTACATTCGAATATTTCGATTGTTTCTTCTTGAAATAATTGTACATCACTATTAAGGAACATCAACATAGTAGGGATCATAGTCAGTTCACTAGTTGTGCTATACGTTAGTATACCTCTATATTTTCTGTGCTGGTACACTTTATAGCGCGACTGATATGTTCAGATACTTTGTATAAAGGCTTCTATGAGTATTTTTAATGACCTTAAAATAAATTGAAAAGCAAGCTAAAAACTCGTTTATACTTTTATATTTAGTAGTAGACGTAGTTTTAGAATACGATTGTCTTACTTTATTGCAATTGAAATAATTATAATATTATTAATATTGTAAAGGGGGCCCAAATGGGTAGGTCAAAGTTTTTAATTGTCAGTACTAAGTCAAGTTAGGTATCATATGAAAGTGCTTCACTTGTACATTCCAAAATAGTTCTTTATATTTTTAACGACTCTTAGTTTTAAAGTTATGATGATAAAAGTTGTAAAAAATTACCCCTTCCTTATCCCCGAAGTTTTCCGAAGAAAAAATCTGAGTTAATTAAAGTCCATAGAGGTTTATGTGAATAATTAAAAAAAAAAACAATCTCTCTAAGCAGCACAGTTTTTTGGAAATTTGCAACAAATCTTTACAAACAAATTTAGTTTTGCGGTCCTTACAATGGACCTTATTGCTTCTAAAAATACTACAGGTAGGTATATCGGAACCCTCGATGCGCGAGTCCGACTCGCACTTTAACAATTTTTTTTGGTATGAGTCCATTGATGAAGTTTTCAGGAGATTGTTTGACACCTTGCACTTGTCCGTAATTTTGTTAGACTTCCTTAAAAGAGATACTTTGTAATCCTGACAAAATTTTCAATTCATGTCTAAATCAGTTGTCCCTTTCATAAAAAAATGTATAGGATCAAAACTGTTTAGTTTTCGCGTCGAGTCGGAAGCAACAGTAGTGTGCGTATGATCGAACACACACATGCGCGCAGTCCACGCGGAGTCGTAGTGCGTCATTTCACCCGAGACGCGTTCTCGCCCGCTCGGAGGAAACGACACTTTTTAAAAAACTGTGTTTTGAATGGAACTTTTTTCTCTCAAGGTATTTTTAATGAACTCTACTAATATAGCTCAGCGCAACGATTGTATAACGGAGGGTTACTCGAGGGGAAGCGAGGGGCGACAGGGAACAGCTCTTCAAGTTT
Organism: Athrips mouffetella; assembly: GCA_947532105.1. Lineage (NCBI taxonomy): Eukaryota > Metazoa > Arthropoda > Insecta > Lepidoptera > Gelechiidae > Athrips > Athrips mouffetella. Next base: position 22,893,326 of record OX383972.1, on the reverse strand, counting down.
GTATACTCAACAGCACGTCAGTAGAAACACTTTAGACTTACTCGTAATGACATGGTGGTAGAAACTATCATCCGCTCATCATCATCAGTCATCCACTCATCCACGCATCACTCATCATCCGCTCATCATCGTTCATCCACTCATTAACTATCATCCGCGCATCACTCATCATCCACTTATCATCATTCATCCACTGATCAACTATCATCCGCGCATCACTCATCATCATTGATCCACTCATCAACTATAATCCGCGTATCACTCATCATCCTTTCATCATCATCATTCATCCAGTCATCAACTATCATCCTGCCTAAGTTTGGCGCCGTTTGCTTTAAAAAAAATTATTCATTTAAATCCGTGCCATCGCTGTACATTTCGTTGATTTTGTGATCGAAAGATTTAAGGACACATACTAACGACCAAAAGGCAGTTTTATTTCGGAAAGCCATGCCATGGAAATCCGTCTCAAGAGGAAAATCTAACAGACCTGACGAAATAATGTAGCCTTTTTCCTGCCTTAGTTTGGCGCCGTTTGCTTCTTTTAAAAAAGTAATCCATTTTAATCCGTGCCATCGTTGTACATTTCGTTGTTTTTGTGATCGAAAGATCAAAGGACACATACTAACGATCAAAAGGTAGTCTTATTTCGAAAATCCATGCAATGGAAATCCGTCTCAAGAGGAAAATCTAACAGATCTGACGAAATAATGTAGCAAGCAGCACGTTCAAGTTTCCGATCATCGACCCTAAACAGCTCTACCTATTCCGACCACTGCCGATTACCCATCATCTACCGGTCACCCATCATCTACCATTGACTCGTCTTCCGCCGGTCACCCATCAATATCATCCACCGGTCACCCATCTTCGTCCGGACATCAATAACGTACCGAAAATCTATTACTCTGATAACCCTTCTGACCCATCATATACCTATCTTCCTCCGCCTACCCTTCATCACCAGTCACCCATCACAAAACAAAACTACCTAGGTATGGTATATAAGTAGGTACTTACTTGGTTAAAGGAATAGATATTTTTTGAATTTTTGACGGGATACATAATATTTATCTTTGCGCTTCCCCATTTCTCTAAAACAAACACTTTATAAATACAAGGAAAGAAATATCTTACTTACTATATATATATATACTATATAATATCTATACTATATACTATCTATACTATATAATATCTTACTATATCTTACTTTAGAAAATAGTAAAAAACAAAGTTACCTTGTTACACTATGAAAGCAGAGAATGTGTATACGTTGAAACGCGATCCATAATTTTGGCGCGTCGCGGTGCAAACTGACGTGGTCTCACTTCGAGCTCTTGTGGGTATCGGCCGCGTATCAGAGCTATTTATTAGACTTCGCGCGGTCATACTAAAAATGTATGGCGTAATCGTAATGGTTTAAAAAAAAATCATATTAAATATGTAAGCAATATTAAACCGTGATTGCCGTTTTGGTAGTTTTTACGTGGTGCAGTCTTAAGTAAAATATTTTCGGCCAACGATATTTTTACAGTAACAAAATGCTGAAGTCGATTCTTTTTATCTAAAAGTTTATTGATCGTATTTGGATTTTTTTTTCTGTATGTAAGTTAATTTATTGTTTGCCATAGTTTCTCATTATCTTTTGGATATGGTTTTAAAAGACCTCGACTAACAATGAATACTTTCGGGCGAAATGCCCAACCGGGCGAACTCGCCTCGGAGGAAATGACCACCGAAAAATGACATCGGAACATAGTAAGCCACTTAGTTAGGAGGTTTAGTGATGGGCAAATGCGAATGATTGACTCGAATCGAACAACTTGTCGAACAAAAAATAATGGCCTAACTGATGGTATACTTTTTTTACTTAAAACAAGCGCTCCTACTAGAAAAACAATTAAAGACCGCTATATTCAAAACTAACAGTGTTGCACTAGTCAAGTATTCTACACGGACACATCTGACTCCGTCGCGCTTTAACTGGCGATTGATTGAGTATCTAACCTAACCAAACCGTAAATTTTGAAAATTATTGAATCAGTGTTGCTGCGATAACGAGATCGATGGTTGAATTTTAAAAATACGTGGGACACTCAGAAATATTTGCGACACTAAAAAAAATTGTTCTACAGGTACATATATTTTTATTAAATCTTTTCAAAGTACTCTCCACCAGCCTCTATACAAAGATTCATGCGTCTGAACCAGTTTTCAAAACACTTTTTCCAGTCCGCCGTAGACACCTCGTTTACAGCCTGCTCGAACGCAGCCAGCGCATCTTCCGGCGACGAAAATTGTATCCCCTTGAGCTGATTTTTTATTTTTGGAAATAAAAAGAAGTCACACGGTGCTAGATCAGGGCTGTAAGGAGGGTGACCCAGGAGTTTGACTGGTGTGCTGTCCAGGAAGTCCCTCGTTTTGAGCGCGGTGTGTGCAGGCGCATTGTCGTGGTGGAGCAGTAGTCCGCGGAGCCCTGTGTTTGGTCGCTTGTTGCTCACAACAGAAAAAACTTCTGGTAAACATTTGGTAGTATACCATTCGGCGTTGATGCTTCTTTGATCTCGTAAGGGAATTGAGGCCAAGTGGCCAGTCAAATTAAAAAAGCTGGCGATCAAAATCTTCCCCCCGCTTCGAGATCGCTTCACTTTGGTAGGCGTTGGTTCATTTTGAAACACCCAAACTGTCGACTGGCGCTTGGTTTCTGGATCGTATTGATAAATCCAGGACTCATCACCTGTTACGATGTCGTAAACACGCCGAGACGAGCCTGCTTCAAATTTGTTCAGCATATCACGGCACCATTCCACCCGGGCCTGCTTCTGAGCGTCGGTGAGGTAGTGCGGCACCCAGCGCGATACTATCCTCCTCACGCGAAGATGCCCGTGTAGAATCTCGTGAACGCTTCCCGATCCAATCTTTAATATGTGCTGAATCTCCTGATATGTAATTCGCCTATTATCTTGGATTAAATTTTTCACTGCTAGCACGTTTTCTTCCGTAATAGCCGTCAAAGGGCGACCGCTTCTTTCTTCATCCCCCAAGGTTGGTCGACCGCGCCTAAATTCGTTATACCAACGATACACGGTTGCCTTGGAGGGGCCTTCATCCATAAATGCCATTTGAAGTCTATCGAACGATTCATCCGGTTTCAGGCGACACTTGAAATCGTAAAAAATCATAGCTCTAAAATGTTCCCGGCGCAGATCCATTTTTCAGTAAGACACGATACTTTGAATTGGCTCGCAAGAAATGTGGAGGGAAATTTTGAAAATGGAACACACATATTTTTACTTACAAGTAATCATATTTTCGAAAAAGATTCTGACCGGCCAGTCTCCCATATATAAAAACTATTTTTCGCAATACTTTCTGAGTGGCCTGGTACAGTAACTCTACCGAATATTCCTATAGAAATTATCGAGAATATCGAATTCTTAAAAGTACCGGTAATAATCGATACTAAATAACCGACCAAGTTCGTACTTCGTGTCAAGCCACGCGCAGTGTAGAGTTAAGGAGTGATCACACCTAGCTGAATTCAAAGACTAATTCGGCATACATTGCTCGTTGAAGTAAGGATATTTCAATTAACATAACCAAGCCTCCCAGCAATGTATGCCGAATTAGTCTTTGAATTCAGCTAGGTGTGATCACTCCTTTACCTAGTTCTTTTTACGATTTTTTTTTGTCGCAAAGCAGGTTTATTAACTCTACTGAACAGTCGTATAGAAAATATCTGAACCTTTCAAGTATCGATGGTAATCTATAGTGAATTTTTTATTTTTTTTTTTAGTACTTACACCATGAATAATAACTATTTTTTATCGACAAGTTGTTCATCATCATTCGCAAAATTTACCCATCACTAAACTTCCTAAGTTCTTTACTTGAAGGGAGTAAGGAGGTTTAGTGATGTCCGAGTTCGAATGATTAATTTTAATTTAATTCCGTGTTCGCATCGAAATTAAATTGACCAATACATGGTCTAAGGGACTGGTTTCCGAAAACTGAAAGGGCGTGGTCAGTCAACGTAACTGAATAATTTTCAGTAAATAAAACTTTCAGAAAATATTAAAATAATCCTCTTTTCCACAAAAAAGCCACCATCACACCTAGCTGAATTCAAAGACTAATTCGGGATACATTGCTCGTTGAAGTAAGGATATTGCAATAACACAACCAAGCCTCCCAGCAATGTATGCCGAATTAGTCTTTGTATCCAGCTAGATGTGATCGTGGCTAAACTGTCCATTTGCAATTTTATATGAAGAGTATTGAAGAGGCTGATAGTTTTATTTACTGAAAGTTGTTTAGTTACGGTGAATGACTATGTGCACCTGCAAGACTAGAAAAAGAGAAAAAATGTATCCACTTCATTTACCACAGCCATTGTTTTTGTTTGATCATAAATACTCTCATTCATAAGATTTGGCACGGCAATGTTCAGGTCTCATTTGTCCATTTAAGGTAAATAAAAATAAAAACATCACGGAAATGTATTGTCAGCCTATTAAAGCCACGATCACATCTAGCTGGATTCAAAGACGAATTCGGCATACATTGCTGGGAGGCTTGGTTATGTTATTACATTATCCTTACTTCAACGAGCAATGTATGCCGAATTAGTCTTTGAATCCAGCTAGCTGTGATCACTCCTTGACTCAACCGAACAGTCGTATACAATTTTTTTATAGTGAATTATTTAAGTTTGTTATTAGTACTTATTATTAAACCAAGATAATGCTTTATTTTTATTTTGCATGGACAAGTTGTTCGATTCGAATTAATCATTCGCAAAATTTTCACATCACTAAACCTTCTAACTCCTTTACTTGAAGGGACTTAGCATGTTTAGTGATGTCCAAGTGCGAATGATTAATTCAACATATCGAACAAAAATATACTTATATTAAAAAAAACGGTCAAGTGCGAGGCAGACTCTCGCTTCGAGGGATTCGATATTCCTGTAGTATTTTTAAAAGCAATAAAAGCCCATCTTTAAGACCGCAAATAAGTTTGTCTGTAATTTTTTCTTCTTTCAATTATCGGTTGTATTTGTCTTGAGGTTGTATCAGCCATTTTTTAACAATCGATAGCATTTTATTGTACAATAATTATTTTCGATAAGGCTATTCAACAGAGTTACTGTATTTCAAGATTAACTACCGACAGCGAAACTATCGCTATCGGAACATCACTATTCAGCAACTGTATTAGTAGGCACTTTTTCTACTTAGCTTCCTAGCTAGAACTCTGAATTCACAAACGTCTTTTTCAACGTAGCCTCCTAGGTAGATTTCTTATTCAGTCGTCAAATTCAAGCAGGTGTAATCGCGGCTTTAAGGACCGATCACACCTGACTGAATTCACACACTAAGTCAGTTAGTCTCCTACGTAGGAAAGGAAGGTAGAAAGATGGAACTAAGTAAGTCACTAACTGAGTAAGCCGCATAGTAAGCAACACAGTAAGGAACTTTAGTGAAGGGCCAATACGAATAGAATTTTTGTTGTATAAAAAAACACTAGAATTACTACAAAAAAACCCGGCCAAGTGCGAGTCGGACTCGCGCACCGAGGGTTCCGTACCACCACATAATCATAATTGTATTAGTTGAAATTTCAGTAAGTTAATGTGCTAGATTTTTTGAGTCAGACTGCGCTTGACCAAATTTTATTATTTGGTGTTATTTAATAGCTTATTAAACTTAAAAAAGCTTAAACATACCAAACGAGCAATGTATGCCGAATTAGTCTTTGAATTCAGCTAGCTGTGATGTGATCACTCCTTAACTCAACCGAACAGTCGTGTACAATTTTTTTATAGTGAATTTTTTTAAGTTTATTATTAGTACTTATTATTTAACCAAGATTATGCTTTATTTTTATTTTTCATGGACAAGTTGTTCGATTCCAATTAATCATTCGCAAAATTTTCACATCACTAAACCTTCTAACTCCTTTACTTGAAGGGACTTAGCAAGTTTAGTGATGTCCAAGTGCGAATGATTAATTCAACTTATCGAACAAAAAATATACTTATATTAAAAAAACGGTCAAGTGCGAGGCAGACTCTCGCTTCGAGAGATTCGATATTCCTGTAGTATTTTTAAAAGCAATAAAGCCCATCTTTAAGACCGCAAATAAGTTTGTCTGTAATTTTTTCTTCTTTTAATTATCGGTTGTATTTGTCTTGAGGTTGTATCAGCCATTTTTTAACAATCGATAGTATTTTATTGTACAATAATTATTTTCTATAAGGCTATTCAATAGAGTTACTGTATATCAAGATCAACTACCGACAGCGAAACTATCGCTATCGGAACATCACTATTCAGCAACTGTATTAGTAGGCACTTTTTCTACTTAGCTTCCTAGCAAGAACTCTGAATTCTCAAACGTCTTTTTCTACGTAGCCTCCTAGGTAGATTTCTTATTCAGTCGTCAAATTCAAGCAGGTGTAATCGCGGCTTAACACTTGATTGTCGGTTTTTCGGGCGCGAGTCAAAGGACCGGCAATATGAGCGCGAGTAGGCAGCCATACACTGCCCGCGGACGCAGTCTGCATCGAGCGGTGGTCACGGAAGCATGTCGATTTCACGCGTCAAATCATGTCGCTGCCAGCAGCAGAAAAGTGGTCTAATGAAAAAAACGTTAACATTCCGTTCCGTACCTATCCATCCACTATACTATATTATTCATGCTTTTGCCCTTTGAAATTTTGCGGACGATTTACAATAATTAATAATCTATTCTTATTTCGATAAATAGATGCCATACATCAACTCCTTTATATATTATCGTATATTTCTATAGAAGAAATTGGTATAAATAGCTTTACTAGAAATACATAGCGAGCATCCTGCCACAGTTTCGACGTCCATCGTGTAGCAATGGCAAGTGACGTAGTGCGGAGCGTCGCGATTAATCGCGCGAGTAGAGCAGTGTATGGCTAGAAAGAGAATAATCGCGGCAGCGCGAGGGGCAGAGCGAGGAGCAGCGCGATGGGCATAGTCTGGCGGCCCTATAAAGCGCAGCATTGGCCTACCAACACTTCTTTTTGCAAGCGCTATAGCACCAAGCAATACACGCTGAGGTAGACGGGTTGGTTCCATGCGGCGCACGTGTCCCAACCATCGTAATAGTCTCTGCTTCAGCAATGCGAAGAAACTGGGCAGCTGTGCTCGTTGTAAGACCGTTTTGTTGGTTACCTTGTCCTTCCAGGAGATGCCTAGGATGTTTCGGAATCAGCGCATATGAAAGGCATTAAGTTGTCGCTCTTGTTTTGCGTACGTCGTCCTTGCTGCTCCATACAACAGTATGCTTGAAATGCATGCTTGGTAAACGATCATCTTGGTGTTCGTCGTAAGATGTTTGTTTTGCCATACTCTTGTATTCAGCTAAACAAGGAACATGCCCGTGAAAACTTATCGACGATTATTTGTAAATCAATTGCAGTGTTGGCCACAAAGGCTGCATCATCAGCAAATAGAAGGCTGTCGATAAAAACGCCCTCGCGATGGCGCTTGTATACTTAATAAGTGAAATTATATTGTACAACTTCCCATCAGCTCTTGAATGTAGACGTATACCCTGCTGGTCAATGCCGAATGCTTCTCTTAATAGCAATGAGAAAAATATACCAAACAGGGTGGGTGCTAACACGCAACCTTGGCGGACACCTCTGCGCATTTTGAACGGCTCAGATGTAATGCCACCAGCAACGACAGCGCCATTCATATCTTCGTGGAAGCTCTTTATTAAACTAAGAAGGTTTGGTGGACACCCGATGCTGTTAAGAGCGATATATATATAATCCCTCTCTGCTGACTGTATTTTTCTACATACACCCAACAGCACCTCAGTAGAAACACTTCGAACTTTGTGACTTAGTAATAGAGTTGCAAATCTTTCCATTCACGTGCGGTTCACGTAAGGTATGGTTGAATTTGGTAGTCACAAGGTTTTAGTCGCTGGTGGTTCGAATCGCTTTGGCGAAGCGTGGGCTAAAACCTCCTTGGGTAGTCGACATCAAAAACAGCTTTGCTGCAGTCTACCACAAAAGTAATTAATACTGCATCATGCACGGGAAATTTAGTCATTGCTAAAACTTAGAAAATTATTTCCAAAAGGCCTAGCTAAACCCAAATATTTTATAATGAAAACTCCAAGAGTTGTTTTATCAATAGAATATTACCAGATGAGCAAGCGACGCTACCCACCAACAGATGGCGCTGTAGGTTTCTGAAACGCGGTAATAAAAACAGCGCCTCTGGTATGGAGTAGAAAAACTACAGTATATTACAAAAGTAATGAATGCGGCACCTTGCACGGGAAATTTAGTCATTGCTTTGTATGTTAAAACTAAGTGATTTTATTTCCAAAAGGCCTAGCTAAGCCCAAATATTTCATGAAGAAACCTCCCAGAGTTGTTTTATCATTAAAATATTACCAGGTGATCAAGCGACGCTACCCACCTACAGATGGCGCCGTAGGATTCTGAAATGCGGTAATATCTCCACTTTTTATGGATATCTTCCGGCTCCATCATCAGATCAGCTCCAAGTTACAATAATATTGCATTGTCATCCGATTCACATACGCATGCAAAATTTCATCTCAATCGGAAACAGATTAAGATTCTCTTTCAGTCGGGTATTTTATTTTTTGAAATAGTTTTTTTATTTAGTACTTTCTTTTATACCCTATGACACTCCTACAATGAATACGAACCTAACGACACCTCACATATTGAAATCTACCAAGCCGTTTAGGCTGCAGAGCGCGACAAAGAAATCGACATACATACATACATACATACATACATACATACATACATACATACACTTGAAAAACATAACCCTCCTGTTTTGGGGCAGTCGGGTAAAAAGATGGCGTCGCCGTTGAAATAAAGAGGTTATCGGATTAATCCGATCTCAAAACTTTTTCAATTTCGATTCTAGTTGGAACTGTCTGCCGCTGAAAACGCAGTGATAAAAACCAATTCTAGTTTTGAGTTTTTGGAAAATTGGAAACTTTGGTGCTACTGTCATCAATGCAGAAATCGCCTGATTGTGTTTTTTTTTCTTTATTTAAAAGTAAATTAGGTAAAACCTCATCGGGAACTGCTAGGTATACAGGGTGTAACGGCATGGGGTCCCATTCCGTACTACGGTTTTTTCGACGGAGTAAATAGCCCGAATTCATTTGGCCCTTTTGTATCTAATAATCAAACTAAATGTTACTACTAGGTTGGTAGGTAAAGGTGTAAACTATGACATTAATTCAATTTTAACATCCAGATATCAATTTATTCTAAGAAAATACCTTATGGAAAAATTAGCCCGATCAATTTTCTGTACTAGTATAGTATTATATTATCTGTGGTAACGGACAGGTTCCCGAAAACTAAAAGGACATGATTGATCAGTCAACGTAAGTGAACAACTTTCAGTTAATAAAACTTACACAAAATGAATAAATGGTACAGCAGCACTGCACTTACTTCCTCGCGTTATACGAGAGTCATTATTCGACACCAGAACTTCCGGATCAAGAGCCGAATGCTCTTACTACTAGATAGATTATAAAGGGCTGCGGATAGTAAAGAATAAATAAGGACCAAGTGCAAACTTAAGTTTGTAATTCCATACAAATAATATGGAAATACAAACTTACCTATACTAGATTTATGTAAAAATGATTAAATGAAATATGCAGTCAGGTACATAACCTATTTAGAATTCCAATTTGAAGCATTAAAATAAGCTCATTGAAACCGATTTTAAGTAAATCGCATTTTTAAATTTTAGTAGTAAGGGAACACCCCTTATATGAACTTCCACAGACCAATGGATACTGCCGAAAGATATATTGCATGGAGAGTCTTGGTCATGCAAAATTTCATCAAGTTTGTTTGAGCCGTTTTTGAGCAAATCGCAATTTTTCATTTCCATTGTGTGACAGCTACCCTCAAAAATAGAGCCAGCAAGAAACCACTTAGTATCCTTCGATGAATTTACAAGGAAATCCTAAATTTAAAACATGGTGTCAATCGGACTATTCGTTTAGCCGCAAGGCCAAAGCGTGACGGACAGACCGACCGACGGACCGACCGACCGACTGACGGACCGACCGACCGACCGACCGACGGACAGACATTTTTGGGAGACTTGCTTTTTATGATGTATAAGTAATATAGAACACATTTTTGAGAAAATTAGAAAAACTTTTTTTTTCACGAATACAATACATTTCTCGCTCTGCTCGAAAGTAAAAAGGAATCGGCCTCTCCGTATCATCTGCGCAACAAGTTTTATTAATGAAAGTTGTTCAGATACGTTGACTAATCATGCCTTTTCAGATTTCGGAAGCCTAACCATCACACCTATTATTGTAACTATGTTCTCGCGAGTCAACTCGCAAATAAAATGGCATAGAAGAAGTGAAGTAAGGAGCAGCAGGTTTTTGACTAGAAAAAATATATCATCTGATCGGAACTATTTTATTTAGAGTTTCATTCATTTTCAGTATTCATTTCAACAAACCGCACACAGATGTTTTAATTTTTTTTATTTTAACGTTGAGAACAAATGTGGCAAGGCATTTTCCACTTAGAAGATGTGTCGCTCTCGCGCAACGTCATACACAATTAATTTTTCACCTCAAAAATATGTGGAGGCTTATCTACTGAAAGGTAAGTCTACGGTCGCGAGAGCGTTCGCAGAGAACTTCGTCTTAAGGTATGGTATACCTAGAGAAATTGCTACTGATCGAGGAACTGAGTTTATTTCGAGTACGAGGGCAGATTTATGCAAATTTTTGAAAATAAACCAAATTATGTCAAAAGCTTACCACCACCAGAGCATTGGTTCGTTAGAAAATTCACATAAGCTATTAGGAGCTTATTTGCGAATTCAAACCGAAAATCATCGATCTGATTGGGGATCGTGGGTACAGTATTGGTGTTTCTCATACAACACTACTGTTCACACGAGCACCAAGTACACACCTTTCGAATTGGTGTTTGGTCAAGTTTGCCGGCTACCTAATAACTTATGTAATAACGTAGAACCATTGTACAACCATTATAATTATCCTTTAGAATTTAAATTCCGATTACAAAAAGCTCAAACTGATGCCAGAAAAAATTATTTTAAGTCTAAAACCCAAAGAAAATTACAGTATGATAAGGCAATAAATCCAGTTGTGTACAAACCTGGCGATTCACTATTGTTAAAAAATGAGACGGGTAGTAAACTAGATCAGCTGTACTTAGGACCATACGATGTTATTAGAGACGAAGCACCTAATGTAATAATAGATATTAAAGGTAAACATGTAACTGTTCATAAAAATAGAACGAAACTTTATAAGAAATAACTAATTTTGTATTGGTAAAATTTAAGAAAAAAAAATTAACTAATTGTTTAATTTTTTTACATTTTTTTAATGTAGTGTGTAGCGATTATGACTAAGTGACGTAAACGCGTGTCAGCATTTTCGTTAATATAAATGCGCTTACGCCATGTGCTCATGGCTCTCATTGCTTGTTGTGTCTCCAATACAGTATAGTGTCTAAAATGTAAGAGTTTTATAGACGGAGAGCGCGTGGTCGTCAACCCTACCTCATCGATTACCAAGATGCGACTAATCTAGGGTGATGCACGTTAAAAAGTTATATCCGAATCAACAGGGTTGCCTGGGCGCAACCTGGCAGGTTTTGTACAGTGGGCAAAAAACTTGTAATTTTTTGGGCAAAAATTACATCATCGAATACCAAATAGGTACATAGTACATTCGATAGTACTCATCAAGGAGTGCCTAAATCAACAGGGTTGCCTCACTCAATCCTGGCACATTCGGGAGTCGGCCTGATTTTAAGGTGGTCAAAAATGGCAAAAATTACCTCATCGATTACAAAGTAGGTACTTTTTACAACTGATAGAGCTCTTCAAGAAGGGGCAAAATCAACAGGGTTGCCTCGCCAAATCCTGGCACATTCGTGAGTCGGCCTGATTTTAGGTTGGCAAAAAAATGCAAAACTTACTAACGATTATGAGTAATGAATTGAAACTCATACCATTTGAAGGTTCTAGACATCTTAATAATATTTGCTATAGTATGCCGACACTTAAACTCATGTTTCATATTATTATACAGGATAGAAAGTTAAGATGGGGTACACACGGCAGCTACTATAAGCATTATAGCTAAAAAAACTTAGTAGAGAGACTAACCCTAATTTTTAGAGATATTTTGACCTACATTCACAGGTTTTGGAAAAAATATACAGTCAAAAAGAAAAATTCAAATTTTCACATATGTTTTTTTTTCATTCCATTTGAGCTTCTTATTGATAAAGAACATATTTTCTATGGGGTCAATTGACGTTAATGTATAAGAACTGTCAGAAAGCACAAAATTATTTTCCCATACATGTAATAGGAGAAACAGAAATTTTCATGTACCTTTTTTTACGAAACATTCTATCCTCTTGTTACTAAGAAACAGAAGTCTGTAAAAGGTCCACCAGGGTAAAGGTATTAGAACTTTTAGAATCCTATATATCCTAAATCCTTATCCAGAACTCTCAGTATTCTACTGACTTTTAGGGCCATTAGCAATTTCTAAGTGGGCATAACACTTTTTGGGCAAAAATTACCATTACGAATGTAGATAAAGTGGATGTATATGTGTGTGTGTTTGTGTGCATGTGATGTGTGTGTGTGTGTGTGTTTAGTGTAGGATGTGTGTGTGTATGTTGATGTAGTGCTCTTTAAGAAGTGGCAATATCTACACGGTTGCCTCCCCAAATCCTGGCACCTTCGGCCTGATTTTAATTTATTACTTAATAACCGATATATCGACGCACAGCCCAAACCGCTGGACCTAGAGACTTGAAATTTTGCACATAGATACCTTATACGAGTACTGTGTAAGCAACAAGGTTGCGTCCCCCGATCCCGGCAAATAAAGGTCAAGCATGGTCAAGGTATAAGAACTCTCGGAAAACATAATATAAAATTTCAACTGGCTTTTAGGGCAATTTGCGTTTTCTTAGTGGGAAAAAACTTCTCTTTAAAAATTACCTTATCTATTGTCAAATAGTTACATAGTTTATTCGACAGTGCTTTTTAGAAGTGGCAAAATCAACTGGGTTGCCATAATGAGTTTGCGCCGTAAAAACTCACGGCGTGCACCGTGGAAATGACCAGACATAAGCTGGTTTCTGCTATTTTAGCAGGATTCGGTCTCTGATTATTTTGAAGATTTACGTATTAAAATGACTGAATGTAAGAATACAATGAATTGCAAATGCAAGTTTGCAATATCATAAAGATTTTAAATTTAACTGAAATAATTTCAAATTTTAATTGAATCGGAATCGAATGGAAATGAAATGGCAATTGGATTGGCATTAAATTGGAATAGGGTATGTTATCGCCATCTATGAATTTTTTTGTTTACTAATTAAATACCTTTAGAGGCGAATATTACATCCCTCTCTTTCCTTCCTACCCATCCCTTATGCACGCACGCATTCGCCGTCTCAATCAGAACAAGATGCATCGGTGACACGCAACTAAATTGGATGGTTTTGGTCAAATCAGACCAGTCTACTACAATTCGGCTCACGGGCAAGGCTGTGCTTCTCGTGGAATCCAAAATACCTCGAGGTTCTAGACCTAAGACCCTATAAGTGTTCATTTTTTCAATAAGAAGATCAATTCTTCTTCTTCTTCCTAGCGTTATCCCGGCCTATTGCTAGGGTCCGCTTTCCGGCTTAATTTTCTCCACTTTGGCCGGTCTTTGGCATCCTCTGTGGTGAGGTTGGTCTCCCTCATGTCAGCCTTCACGACGTCCAGCCAGCGTTTCTTAGGCCTGCCGCGTTTTCTAGGACCTTGTACAGAAAGTGCAAGGCACCTGTTCCCGACATAGTCTGTCGCCCTGCGGCTGACGTGGCCGAACCTTCGAAGGCGGCTTTCCTGCAGCTTATCCGCTACGTCGCGAACTCCAAGGCTGCCACAGATGTGCTCGTTATGGATACGATCTAACCGCGTAACACCACACATCCATCGCAGCATCTTCATCTCCGCGACGTGAAGCTGCTGAACATGCCTTCCCAGGACCGGCCACGCCTCACTTCCGTACAACAGTACTGGTTGGATGATGCTCTTGTAAACAAGGCCCTTAAGTTTCACCGGCATCCAATGGCAACACAGGTCACACCGGTTACTTCACGCCATTTTGCCCACGCAGCGCTTATTCGGGCTTGGACGTCATGGTCAATTTCCCCAGAGTTGTGCAATACAGATCCAAGGTATTTAAATTTGTCCGTCTTCGAGACGTATTCAGCGCCGACTTTTATGGGATCCGGGTCTGTACTGCCACAGGCCATGTACTCGGTCTTCGACACATATAGTTCTAAACCGCCGTTCTCTAGCGCACCCTTCCAGTGGTTCACCTTTTGCTCCAATTTCTGCTTGTCCTCGTCTGTCAGCGCAATATCATCGGCATACATCATAAGCCAAGGAGATGGCTCATGGACTTCCGCCGTAACCACGTCGAGAACTACGCTGAACAGAAAGGGACTCAGGGCTGCGCCTTGGTGGACACCTACAGTGACTGAGAATGGGCGAGAATCACCAACGGCGGTTTGAACCACGGATACCGAGTCGTGGTACATGTCTCGGATAGTGTCAATATAGGCTTGTGGTACGTTCTTCACCTTTAGGGCCCACCAGATTACCTGGCGCGGTATGTAATCAAAGGCTTTATGCAGATCAAGAAACGCCATATATAACGGTGTTTTATTCTCTCTGTACGCTTCAGCTAATACTTTTAGGGCAAATATAGGATCTATCGTGCCACAGCCAGGGCGGAACCCATATTGACACTTCGAGATAATGCACTCTTGCCGGAGCCTAGTATCGATTATGCGCTCGAAGAGTTACATGGTGTGGCACATGACCTTAATACCGCGGTAGCTTCCATAGTCGCCTCTTACGACACCCACGGGTAGAGATGGGTTGGTACTATTCTTTGCCGGTAATGTTTCGCAATTGTACGAGTAAGTCATCATAACATCACATGAAACGTCCACTACAGGACAGGGAGCTCCCTCCAGAATTCTAGCTATTGCTGGAAAAATGTGGAGTGGAAGTACCATAGTCACCTCGCTTGTTAGCGTTACGGCTGGCACCATGGACCGCGGTTGTAGGTGACCGCAGTAAGTATAAGATGTAAGATACAAAGGAGGATGCTGCTGCCCATCCTCCAGTTAACCCTCCGTCGCCTCTTTCGACACCCACGGGTATGTATGGGTTGGTACTATTCTTTTCCGGCACCACACGGGACATAAGTATAATTGATAATTTACCTTTTCCACCTCCACACAATATAAATGTATCAAGGCGTTTCTTGCCATTGTCTGTGTCTATCGTGGCCGTGTGCTCGTCTGTGATTTGCTTAGCTAATTATTGAGCAGAACGTGCCGACTGCTTGATTACAAGACTTTTAAATTAATTCCATTAATGTCTTCTGAATTACAAACTGAAAATGAGGTATTACTCAAAATTTAATCAAGTTAATGTGATTTCGTGGGCAGGGCACATGGCAAGAAGAACCGATGGCCGATGGGCCGTAAGGGTTCTAGAGTGGCGACCACGTACCGGAAGACGAAGTGTTGGCAGGCCCCCCGCAAGGTGGACCGACGATCTGGTCAAGGTGGCGGGAAGTCGCTGGATGCGAGCAGCGCAGGACCGGTCGTCATGGAGATCTTTAGGGGAGGCCTATTTCCAGCAGTGGACGTCTTTCGGCTGATATGGTGATGATGATGAATGTGATTTCGTACGTTTTCGTCTATGCATTCTTAAATTTTTCGTGGACTCACAAAATTATTAGTATAATTTTACATCCTATTTTTATTAATTTCAAGGACTGTTTACAAAAATAATTGGAAAAATAACCAACCTACACATTACATACCACATTCTAGACACCGTGATTTTAGGTGATTCTACCCATGAAACTGAGCAAGAAATCCCTAGGAATATAATAAAATGTATATCTCCCATGTAAGGCACTGCTTTCCGAAAACTGAAATGGGGATGAAACTTTCAGGAATTCAAAAAAAACCGGTCAAGTGCAAGACGGACTCGCGCGCCGAGGGTTCCGATATACCTATAGTATTTTTGGAAGCAACAAATTCCATTTTCAGGACCGCAAAACTAAATTTCTTTGTAAAGGTTTTTGCAGATTTCTGAAAAACTGTGCAACTTAGAAAGATCGTTTTATTTTTGCTGTAAATTTTACATAAACTTCTGTCAACTGTAATTAATTCAGATTTTTCCTTACACAAACTTCGGAGATAAGAGGGGGAGAATGGTATTTTTTTTGAAATTTTTTATCATAACTTGAAAACTAAGAAAGTTAAAAAAATATAAAAATATATTTTAAAATGTACAAGTAAAGCCCTTTCATATGTTAGCGACCTCGACCTAGTAGCGACAATTTGAAATTTGGCCCCCCCTATTTTGGCCCCCTTTACATTAATAATCATACTTTTTTCAAAATTATTTCATGTGCAATTAAGTTGAGCAACTATATTCTAAAACTATTGCAAATTTCAGGTCGATAGCATGAGTGGTTGCTGATATATAGAGGTGTGACAGACAGACAGACAGAGCGGCACCATAAGGGTTCCTTTTTGTAACCATTTTGGTATCGGAACCCTAAAAATCGGCGTCTCTATACAAACTGCCCAATCAAGTCTACAATTTTGTATGGACATGTTTTTATTCTTAATTTTTTTGAAAGATTTACTGAAAATTGTTAAATTTCGATTACTGATCGATCAATGCCCAATGCCCTTTCAGTTTTCAGAAAGCTGTCTCATATACCTTGTATCTAATTTCATAGAAAGTTATTTTTTTGTTAGAAAATTCCTCGGGAAACTTTGTTAAATTCAGTGGACGAAAGTACCTACCCCTTTTTCTTCAGAAAAAAATTTCTTTCTCAATGTTATACGATAAAGACACCTTACTAGTGTATAAAATAATAGTTGACACTCTAGGTTTGCAGCTTGTATACATACCAATATAAACATGTACTTTTTTAACTGTTGTCAAAATAAAATAAAAACTAAATAACGATGAATAAACAAACCATTAAATTGGCTACAAAGTTTCATAGGTCACAAAAAAAGCAAGAATTTCAGACAACAAGGCCCCAAAAATCCGCAAATTTCACAGATTCTCTACACATATCATGGCAGGAATGCATGGATGTCTACCTCGCATATGCAGATTTATAACCGCGTATGATATACAGCCTTCTCGAGTGCGGGGGATGCGGTAATACCCAGTATTTTGTGGAAAAGTTGGAGCTCTACTACATGTCAACGATCCGATGTAAATAATCGTACAATCAATTTAGGATATTTTTTTATTGTCAATGGGCTTACTCTTGACCTCGATCTTGAGGACAGAGATGAGGTCGACGATGGAACAAGCTTGCCCAGAAGAAGCCTATTCACTCGCGACTTGATTAAATTCGGGTTATATGAACTCGGGAACACAGACGCAGGCAGAGAATTCCACTCTTTAGCCGTGCGCATTATAAAAGATGTTTCAAAGCGCTTTGTGCGAATGTGCGGAATATCAACCAAGTATGGCTGATATCCTGCGGTGCGTATGGACTCCCGACGGAGATGGTGGTAAAAGCACGTGGAGCTCTTGAACACACTCTTCGAAGTACAATCTGTTAAAGACCGACAGACATGCAACTTTGCGTTGGTCACTTACGTTACTTTTACACTTACGGCAAACGGATGTCAGGTCAAAAAGTTTTATAGAAGGTGGCCCATAGTAGCCCCAATTTTTTATATCAACTTATCTAAAACGAATGATACAGCAGCCCTGCACTTATTTTCAGCACTTATTTCCTGCACTTAATTTATAACACAAACAAAGACATAACATTTATTCATGAACTGCAAACTTAAGTAGGTACGGAAATACAATACATTGTTCAAATAAGTATAGGCAATCGAGCGGTCTTAATACTTTTCCGTTCACGAGTGTGATACTGCAGTTGTACAAATTACACTGCAGTGCCCATCACCCACGCTATGCGCAATTTCACTATTTACTCGAGAAATTTATTTACCTCCACGTCTATTACAGTACTTTTAGAGTTTCTTCTTTCTTATGGGGTATTTACTTTTTTTTATTGGAAATGGGCTTACTCTTGACCTCGATCTAGTCATGAAGACAGAGATGAGGTCGACGATGGAACGAGCTTGTCCAGAAGAAGCCTATTCACTCGCGACTTGAATAGATTCGGGTTATATGAACTCCAGAACACAGACGCAGGCGGAGAATTCCACTCTTATCCAAGCGTATTGTAAAAGATGTTTCAAAGCGCTTTGTGCGAATGTATGGAATATCAACCAAGTATGGGTGATATCCTGCGGTGCGTCTGGACTCCCGAGGGTAGAAGGGTGATGGTGGAATAAACTCGTGGAGCTCTTGAACACACTCTCCGAAGTACAATCTGTAGAAGACCGACAGACATGCAACTTTGGGACGGTGGGCTAGACTGTGAAACTTGGTTTTCACCAGCATCTCATCACCAACAAGCTTCTTGGTATGTTTTAAGTTTTTTTAGATATTAAAAAAGTTGATTATTGTAGGCAGCATCCTCATCATCACAGTCATCATTATATCATGTAGATTGCAAGGTCGATGACCGACCTCACGAACCCTGGTGTCAGAGTTGTTGAGCCGCCAAAGGCCTCTGACATGGCTCATTTAACGCCTACTTGTGTAGATAGTTTACCAACCGTTTATCGTGCCTTCCATAGCACGGAATCATCATACTTTCGGACAATCTCAATAAACATAAAATAACAAAAAAAACCTACAACTTTCTGTGAAGACTGGCATCAAAAACTCAAACTATACAGGGTGTACCGAAAACTGAAAGGGCGTGCTCAGCCAACGAAACTGAACAACTTTCCCAAAGAAACATATGTTGGGAAATGATAAAAAAAAATTACCTCTCCATACAAACTGTTCGACCAGATTGGGCAATTTGTATGGAGAGGTCAAAATATTTTTTCGTTTCCCAAAATATGTTTCTTTGGGAAAGTTGTTTAGTTTCGTTGACTCAGCACGCCCTTTCAGTTTTTAGTACACCGTCCCTTACACTCTTTATACAGGATGTAAGGGACAGGTTGGCAAATAATGAAAGGGCATGATCAGTCAACGTAACTGTCGGAGGGAAAACTGTGCTAGAGAGTGCAAGGAGGGAAGACCGCACGAAGAGGCTCAGTGGGCGAACGCGACGAAGCTCGGGTTGTATATAAGTCCTCTTAATAAACGGAAAAACCTACTTTGGCGTTTCACTCCAATCCCGAACCGCCTCTGAGTGAATAAAACTTTCAGGAAATGAAAAAAAATCGGCCTCCATACAAAATTGCAAACTTGATTGGACAATTTGTATGGAGAGGCCGATTTTTTTTTTCATTTGCTGATTGTTTTAATCACTGAAAGTTATTCAGTTACGTTTACTTCGTTTACTGATCATGCCCTTTCAGTATTGCCAAAGTATTTTCCATTATATAAATATAAATAAAAAATAAAAACATGGCTCAGATGCCAGTCGCTCTGTGCCCTCGTTTCTTCCCCTAGGTTAGGTGATAACAATGATGTGAAAATCTTACAGTGCGTGTTTGGTCGAGTGTACTAGTGGTCTAGGATCTTGTATTGTAACTGTGCTAAACAGCCATCATTTCCTTTCTCAAGATACTATTTGGAAGCAGACAAGCATTTTCTGTTTCGCCACACTGTGAAGTAATGTAGTGTGAATGAGTATAGGAGGAAATGGGTTCGACTTTGGAAATCCCCGCTTTTACATATTTACGACGTGTTAGGTAGTTGTAGTGTAGAGTTTTGTAGCTACAATCACGTCCTATATGTAAACATTAGCTAGATTTTTAAATTTAAATAGGTTTATGGGTATGTGGATACCTCCGAGGACACGAAGAAAAATACGCCGATCCACACACGGGCACACGTCGTAAATTTTAGGTCACCAATTATGGGTATGTGGATATGAAACCCCATACTATATGTATTTACAAAGTTTATTTACAATACAATGTACAAGTAACATTGAAGAGGTATTTACATTTACTTAGCACATTTAATAAAGTCAATTTACATCGGAGAAATTTCTAGCGTCGTGAAAAATCTGTCTCTTTTTTTTGACAGCTTGAAAAAACAAAACAGCGCGCGACAGAGTATGAACCAAGGAGTTCAGTCACGCGCCACAGGTTCTTAATAAGTAGATACTTATAGTTCAAACCATCCTCATGGGGTGTAAAAAATAAGCTCTATTTTAGCCCGTTATTTAGACTATGTAAGCATATGTACGTGAACAACTTTCCCTAAGAAACTTTGGTCAAAATACCAAAATTTTTACCTCTCATACAAAATGCGCTATATGAGCTCGTGCAGTTTCTATAGATAGTTGAATTTTTATTTCGACCTATTTTCCTTGGAAACTGGCAAATCTTGCTTTAAAAAGTAAGAAACAAGAAAATATTATCATCTGAAATCGTTGTGTCCAAACTATGGTATTTAATAAATATTCATAGTGATGTTCAGATAATAGCGTTATGCCTCCTACCCGAAAAAAGTGATTAAAGGCATTAGGGCAAAGTGACATAATAATATGACCACGGCTATTTATTTTTTTAAGAAAATATATATATTTTTTTAAACAATCTAGTCATGCAGAATCACCTATTATAAGGATCCTGAACATCACTATGAATAGTTATTAAACACTATAGTTTGTACGTACATAGCAATTTCAGATGTCAATATTTTTTGAATCAGCTGTTATAGTGCGATCTTTATATTGGCAAGTTCAATGTTTTATGGTTAAGTTTCAAGATTTTCTTAAAATGATGTCCCCACCAACGTCCGGCAATACTTAAAGAAAGACTCCTATTTTCTATACTAAACTATAACGCGCAAACACTTTGAAAGCCGCAATGGTCTAGAAACATCTGCAAACCGCAGTATAGCCTCGTTGAAACCGCTGTAATTCATACAAAAACGGAACCTTAACAACCTTAAAACCACCTCGTTACGAACTCTTCGTAATTATCCCGACACCTGTTTGCTAAGCACAAACAGACGAACTGCTTTCTCACTGCATACCGACTACACAATGGACGTGAAAAGGAAATCGTGTAACTGAACTAGTTACTCTTATTTTTATTGATTTTGTGTATTGGGAGTCTTCAATCGTTATTGTAAAGAGCTATAGATATATTCATATTATTAAAGGCAACAACCACTACTCCGTGGCAACAACCAAATACCTACCATGAAAAATAATTTTTTTTTAAACAAGATTTTATTAGATGTAGAAAAATAACTTAAACGTTATCATATCACAGTCTCAGGATTTCAAATAACGGTCTCTTATATTTTTCGTCCACGAAGTAATTTAATTGCACATGAAAGAATAAAAAATATAATGATTATTAATGTAAAGGGGGCTCAATAGGGGGGGGGGGGGGAGCAAAATTTCAAATTGTCGTTCTTAGGTCGAGTGGGAAAATGTAAAAAAAATACCACTGTACCCCCTCTTATCTCCGAAGTTTGTGGAAGGAAAAATCTGAATGAATTGCAGTCAATAGAAGTTGATGTAAATATTACAGCAAAAATAAAACGATCTTTCTAAGTTGCACAGTTTTTTTGAAATCTGCAAAAATCCTTTACAAACAAATTTAGTTTTATGGTCTTAAAAAAAGACAACAAAAATACTGTAGGTATATCGGAACCCTCGGCGCGCGAGTCCGACTCGCACTTGACCGGTTTTTTTTAAATCGACTATGGTCTGAAATTGAGAACGCACACGAAGAAAATCTTCTCGACTGAACGAATTCAACTCATGCGTGAGTGGCGATGGCGATATGCTGCCGCTTCATAAATTTTATCGCGTGAGAAACGGTCACGTGCGGGCTCGGGAGATGTTAGGAGAGATTAGCCTCCTTCGTCATGATATGGAAATCGTTGGATGGGAAAAATGTGCAAGTCACAAAGGGACAAAACCATCGAACACGTTATTCTGGAGTGCGAAGTAATCAACACTATCAGAGAAAACATACTTGGACCAGACATGACTTTACCTCTATATCAAGTGCCATTATTACCAAACAAACTGGACAAATTGACTGAGTTCTGGCAGCAGTTAGGGTGGCTAAATTGATAACCAGATAGGCCCACGCACAATGGTCCATATAGGATAAGTATCCGTAAGTATCCACACACTTAACTTAGACCTTAGATGTGCAAGTTACTTTACAATTTACATAGTATACTTACTTCGAAAAAATTAAGGGTGGGTTGCACCATAAACACGTCTTGCTCTCTCCACCCATACAGCAAGACGCATATATGCGTCTAAAAATTCACGTTAAACCTATTTATTATGAACCAGCATAAACACCATCTAACGTAACCATAGCCGAAATATTCGGTTTTGCAAGGTTTTGCTCCCGAAGCACAGTGAAAACAAGCAAATTTCACAAAAACGGGTGGATTTTAATTATCTGTGATTTGTTGGATTCGTTTCCGCCTAAAATAGCAGAATAACTATTAACCCATAACCCAACATGGAAAAGATTAACACGAAAAAAAATACTTTTAGGCAGTACGAAGTTCACCGTGTTAGGTAGTTACGGTTGTGTTGTTGAATTACATAAACATACGTAAAATGAAACTATTAACTTACCAAGATAATATTTGGTTGTCATCTGTGAGTGACCCAATATTTCCCACAAACATTTTCACCGACAGAGTAGATCAGTATGCGTAACGGCCGAGGGCGATCCTACGAAGCCGTCTTACCTGCAAGTGGGGCTTAGTGGGGTTTTTACGACTTTACATGGATTTATCGCACGCTGGGGACTGAATCATAATTAAATAGGACTTGGGTACAGGTAGCTTGGTTACGTGTTTTTTGCGATTTCAGTGAAATTCCTTCACAGCACACCGTACGAGAACTGAGGATTATTTTTACTTACATCGGTATTTTCATACGTGATAAACCCATTTAGATAGGCTTCTCTTCGTTTATTCCAAAACCAGAATATTATTTGAAGGAAAGAATAACATTGTTTTACAAACTAGTTTTTTCTGACAGGTTTAGCCGATTGCTTTTGACATAGCCGCAAAATGTGTTGGTAAGCGTTGGAAACGAAAAAAAATTATCAATGTAAGGAAATGGTTTGTGCTTTTAAAATAGCTAAATGATATACAGGTGAATTTTTATTCGTTTTAAACCCGAAGCCCATACCAGTGATTCTACTCATGAAAACAAGCAACTTTAACTAAGAAAAAAGATTTTTACTCGAAAATAATTTTTCATCTTCCCATACAAAATGAGTCGACCACGTGACAACTTTACTATGGGGAGACGAACAAATTTTTTAGCGTAAAAAATATTTTTCTTTGGTAAAGTTGCTTGATTTCATGAATAGAATCCCCGGGCTTAGGGTGTAAAACGAATAAAAATTCACGATGTATAGAAATTTACCTTTACAAAAAACGGTTTATAAAGAAGATACATAAGCATAGTATCCACAACTGGCTCTAATTTTCGCTTTGTTACTGGGTACATAATGTAATAGAGTGTAGGTATAGCTTATTACTCACATGCTAGTGAAACTATAGGTTGAACTAAAGTTTAAAATTATTGTACTTACTAACTAAGTAATTAGTCCCGTGTATCTGTATCCCTGAATGTCGTAAGAGGCGTCTAAGGGATTATGAACCGTATCGTACCATCATACATTCTGCGGTCACCAACAACCACGTTTACGAAGTTTATGTTAGATATGGTTAATTTGGACATCTAAATGAAGTAATTTTATATGTATTTATTCAATTATTATTTAAACGTACGACACTACAACACCGCGTAGTCAATTTCTACGCGTCGTAGCAGTAGCTACAACTCGTAGACAGTTGAGCCGGGTGGATTTAAAATCGTTTTGAAATATAAAACCCACATTCTACTACATACTTGTAAACAATACAAGAAAGTACAAAATTAATTATGTGATATAGTTTGGCGGATAGTTATGGTGGATGTAGTTAAGCTGACGTCATTAAGAGATTTTAATATCCAACAATAAAACAAAAAAAGGTTTTGACTTTTTATTTTACTTATAAATCTAATATTTCGGTGTCCCACGGGAGAAAAGCATTGCTAGAAGATCTAAAAGCATATTCAAATAGTTTTACGTCAACATTTATGACTATAAACCTACCTCAGTTAAGGTAGGTAGTACAGTTGATGCCGCAAGAGCTCATTGCCAAGGCGGTAAGGGTACTAAGTATGTAAATGCATCAACACCCACGTAAGTCTAAGCCCCTTAAAATGACCCTTTAAATACGACCCAAAAATATATTATTCAAAGGGTCCAGTTTAAGTGACGAAACGAGGAACAGTAAAATATTTGATGGTGCTAGAATTTCTACCCTTGAAACTTATTCATAGCCTTAGCCTTAAGGTGCCTTCCCACCAGACCTGTGCTAATCTGTGAGTTGGGAAAATTCCAAATACAAATATCTTTATTTGCAAGAAAACAGTAGTTGAAGATCTTAAGTTAGAAAAGTACAGTGTTTTCAGTTTACACGTAAGCATGCAAATATAACTAATTTGAATTTACATTATTTATAGTATATGTCAATTTTAAATATGTCAAAGTTAAACTACTCATTTTTTTTAAGCTATTTACCAAAGATTTCGGACCTCCTTGCTTCGCTCGGAATAGATACCTTGCTAATTTATTTTACTATGGGATGACATCTGCCAACATGTCCCAATATTTTATGTCAAACTATCAGTGATCACTAGGAAATATTCAAAATAACCCGTCAAATCCATAGAACGACGCCTTCGCTACCTTGTGACGAATTATTTCTTTAATCCTCCTTCTAAGTACCCTTATTTTTCTGTGCTATTTACACTGTAAAAGCAATGTTTTAATAGCCATTTTGTCAAATTATTTTTCAATGCATCTCTGGTCATAGTTTTAAAATTGTGAGGTAGCTTTATTAAATATTAAAATACACATATTAAATATGTTCCTCTTGTAAATGTCTTTCCTAGCAGGAGTATGGTACAGTAGTTTCATAATCTTTGATCTAGTTTGTCTTAACGTAACTTCTCCACGAGTTTTCCAATAATTTGGGTTTGAGGCAACAAAAATACACACGTCTCTAATATACAAACAAGAAAGGGGTAATATGTTAAGTTGTTTACAGCTGGTCTACAGCTGTCATCGACTTTAGCGTTGCATATTGCGCGCATGCACTTTTTCTGGAGTTTAAAAGCCCTTTAAGCCATAGCTAAGGATAAAGAGTTAGCCATGATAAGATAAGCCATTAGATCAGCTTCAACGGATATGGTGTGTTGTGTGTCGTGTACACATTCTTGTCCCCGTCTATATACTCATATTTTTCTTACTTAAGATTGGTTGGCTGGAAGAGATCTCTTCAAAGAGATAAGGTCGCCATTGTAAACTTCATCTGTAACTTTTTTTGTAATTGTTTTGTTGTGTACAATAAAGAATACATGGTTTGTCTCAACCTTTTGAGTGCCAAAACAAAGCGATTTAATATGTTAAAAACCAGATCAATATGACTTTTACAGCTTAAATGCCTGTCAACCAATAGGATGCCTCCATTTTCGGGCACAGCTCTAAGCTAGGGAAAAGAATAGTGTTAATCCTATCGTCCGTTTGGTGCCGGCAAAGTATAGTACTAACCCATCTCTATCTGTGGGTGTCGTAAGAGGCGACTAAGGGCTTATAAACCGGAGGATAGGCAGCAGCATCTTTCTGTGTATCGTACTATCTTAACATACTGCGGTCACCAACAACAGCGTGGTGACTATGGTAAATCCTCTCCAGAATAACACGCGCTTTTGCTGGAGTTGTATAGGTAGCTGTAGTGTATTAGGTCATGAGCATGGACTATTGACTATGATTTAGTTGTTGATTTGACTTGTAGAGTATCAGGTCATGAGTACAGACTATTGACTCCATTTAAGTTGTTAGTCACATGGTCGTTATTATAAATAGCCTAGGTAAGACGGCAGGGGGGATAGTTGATTGTTAGACGCGGACAGAGAAGGTTGTAACTAAGTACTTACGCGGCGATAATAATAAGTTAATTAATTAATACAGAAGTGTATGTGGAAAGTGGAATAAAGTGATTTATAACTACCGAAGTGAGTATTATTTGGGAGCTACTACAACTGGCGACGAGGAGAAAAACTGTAAGTAATTTTATTTTTTTTTAAAGGAAGGATAAAGAGAAAATGTTGTTAAACTGTGTAAGTAAAGTTGTTCTATGTGTGAAGTGTGCATAAAATGATCAAGGCTAAAAAAGCTAGGCTTAACGCGTCAAAAGGACACAGGGCATAATGTGTGAATGGACGCAGGGCTTAATGTGTTATTGGACACAAAGCTCAATGTGTCAATGAACACAGGGCTTAATGTGACAAGGGACGTGGAGCTTAATGTGACAAAGGACACAGACGAAAAAAAAATTGCATGTACCTATATATATATTCTTTATTGCACAAATTCACATACAGAAAGATACATACAAAAGGATTTACAAAGGCGGGTTATATGGTTGTTTACGAGTATTATAGAAATATATACAATTTTAGGTACCTACTTTAAGTGCTAGGATATAATGCACACTTTATTCGTAGATTTGGAAAATAAAAATACTGCGTCAATTTTATTTTTACATTCAAAATATCAAAGCTTTTTTTATTTTTCTTTCAGTAACGATGGCAGACTTCCGGAATAATGTACCCTTGGAAAATTTCGAATGCGAAGGAGACAACGTAGGTTTGAGATGGGAAAAATGGAAACGAGGCCTCAGTATTTATTTGGAGGCAGCCGACATCAAAGATTCCGCAAAGAAACGAGCAACGCTATTACACCTGGGTGGCATGGGTCTGCAAGAGGTTTACTACAACATACCAGGAGCGCATGTTGAGAGTGGACCTGGTAAGGATGTTTATAAAGTAGCTATTGAAAAACTCGACAGTCATTTTGCGCCAAAACAGAGCTGCATATATGAAAGGCATATCTTCAGACAGCTGAAACAGGAACAAGGTGAGAGTTTTGAATCTTTTTTGATCAAGTTAAGAAAGCAAGCTGCTAAGTGTGATTTTGCCAACAAGGATCAAAGTATAATCGATCAAATTATTGAGAAATGCTCATCACCTGAATTGAGAAAGAAAATTTTGAAAGAAGGAGATTCCATAACCCTTGACAGCGTAATCCGAGAAGCTAATACCCTTCAAAGTGTAAATCGACAGTTAGATGAATTTGATGGCAAGGAAACGACGCTCCCGAGTAAATCTATAAACAAAATTGAGGTACGTCAGTTCAATACAAAGCGTATGTGTATGAAATGTGGAAATCCGTATCATTTAACCTGGAAAGACTGTCCGGCAAATGAATCTAAATGTAATTTTTGTGGGAAAAGAGGCCACTACGAAAAGGTTTGTAAAGCTAAGTCTTATAAGAGACGTTTTCCCCAACACAATGAATTGGCATCGAGGAAACCTGGAGCAGATACCTTCAAGAAGAATTCAGCTCGAGATAACGGACCAGCTTCAAAGAGACCTAGAACAGAGACATCAAAGAGAGGTGAGCCTATATCAAATATTGAAAACCAGGACGATGTTGAATATGTATTTCATATCGATGACGATTCTGTGATCAAATGTAACATCGGAGGAGTAGCAGCAGAATTGCTGATTGACTCGGGTAGCAAATGTAATCTTTTGACTCAAAAAACGTGGGAATACTTAAAACAATCACGTGTAAAAGTGTTTGATCAAGTTCAGTCACCTGAGAAAACTTTTTATGCCTATGGAAGTAAACAACCATTGGTCGTATTAGATTCTTTTAAGGCTTTAATTCGAATCGGAAAAAAAGAGATCATGGCAACGTTTTATGTGATCAAGGATGGTACAAGAGACCTTTTAGGAAAAGAGACGTCTACCGCACTCGAGGTTTTGCGAATTGGAGTAAGTACTGAAGTCAATATGGTGGAAACCTTTCCCAAGTTCAAGGATATTCTGATAGAGATACCTATTGATGAAAGCGTACAACCAGTATGCCAGCCGTGCAGGAGGGTCCCGATCCCATTGGAAGCCAAGGTGAACCAGAAGCTCGACGAGTTGCTCAAGGCAGACATAATTGAAGAAGTGAAAGAGCCTTCCAGGTGGGTGTCTCCTATTGTGCCTCTTTTGAAAGAAAATGGTGATGCGAGAATATGTGTAGATATGAGAAGGGCTAATGCTGCAATACTTAGAGAAAATCATCCTCTGCCAACTATGAATCAATTGCTACCTCATTTTAGAAAAGCCAAATACTTCTCACGTCTAGACATAAAAGACGCATTTCACCAATTAGAAATCCACCCGGATTCGCGCCACATCACCACGTTTATTACCAGCCGAGGTATGTATCGTTATAAGAGATTAATGTTTGGTATTTCCTGTGCACCTGAAATATTCCAAAAAACCTTAGAAAGAATACTCTTGCAATGTGAAGGCACAGTAAACTTTATTGATGACATCGTGATTTTCGGCTCCACCGAAGAAGAACATGACCGGCGGCTCCAGAACACACTCAAGGTTTTGAAAGATAATAATGTTCTCCTAAATCCAAGTAAGTGCGTATACAAAATTCAAAAAATAAATTTTTTGGGTCATGAACTGTCACCTGAAGGTATAAAACCATTAGACAAGTATTTAAAAACAATTCAAAGCTTCAGGTCTCCTTCTACAAAAGAAGAACTACAAAGCTTTTTGGGACTTGTAAACTTTGTAGGTAAATGGATACCTAATCTTGCGACACTGACTGATCCACTGCGACAGCTACTACGAACAAAACCTGGTAAGAATAGTTCTCTTAATGATTCTTGGTCGGACAAGCAGGAGGAAGCTTTTCAGCAGCTGAAGAATTCCCTGTCGAAAATAACGACTTTAGGTTATTATGATCCATTTGACAGAACTCAAGTGATAGCTGATGCAAGTCCAGTGGGCTTAGGAGCGGTTCTAATTCAAATAGATGCTAGTGGACCACGTGTAGTAGCTTATGGGAGTAAAAGTTTGACTGATTGCGAGCGCAGGTATTGCCAGACGGAGAAAGAAGCTCTGGCTCTTGTGTGGGCTGTAGAGCGTTTTCGAATATTTCTCTATGGAAATGAATTCGAGCTAATCAGCGATCACAAACCTTTGGAGCTGATATTCAGCCGGAATTCGAAGCCCTGCGCACGTATAGAAAGGTGGGTGCTCCGACTCCAATCTTACTGTTACAAAGTTGTTTACAGGCCAGGAAAGACAAATATAGCCGATCCATTGTCGAGGCTATGCTCACAAGAAAACAAATGTAGTAAAACTAGCAACTACGTTCATCAAGTAGTAAGCTATGCAAGACCAATCGCAATATCCTTGACCGAAATTGACAAATGTTCGGAAGAAGATCAGGAAATCAACAAAGTAAAGAAAGGCTTGTACCAGCAACTTTGGGACCCATCTATAACCAACTACAAAATTTTTCAATCAGAATTATGTTTCAGTGACAATGTTTTGTTACGAGGTTGCAGAATAGTTATACCAGAAAAGTTGCGTCAAAAAGTTCTAGAAGCTGCGCATGAAGGGCACCCAGGCATAGTCGCCATGAAGACGAGACTTCGCACAAAGGTTTGGTGGCCAAAAATTGATAGGGATGCAGAACAAATGGTAAAGAATTGTAAGAGTTGCACTTTAGTTTCTGCGCCAAACCCCCCAACTCCCATGAAGCGTCGAGAACTCCCTACTGACCCCTGGACAGATATAGCCATGGATCTCTTAGGCCCACTACCAACAGGTGAATATATTCTAGTAGTAGTTGACTATTACAGCCGGTACAAAGAAGTTAAAATTACCAAAAATATTACTTCTGGCGAAATAATCAAACTATTAAAAGAAATTTTCTCGCGATTAGGGTTCCCAAGGTCTGTGACTGCTGACAATGGTAGGCAGTTTACTAGCGAGGAAATAAAAGAATATTTTACGGAGTGTGGAATTAAGCTCTACAATAGTATCCCCTACTGGCCGCAACAGAATGGTGAGGTAGAACGACAGAATAGAAGTATTTTAAAAAGATTAAGAATAAGTCAACTCGAAAAGAAGAACTGGAAAGAGGATTTGCTCTATTATTTAATGATGTACAACAGTACACCTCATTCATCCACAGGAAAAACTCCATCTGAGCTGTTTTACAGACGTCAGTTTCGAGACAAGCTGCCAATGATAAAAGATATAGAATACAAGGACAATGATTTGGATATGGAAGCAAGAGACCGAGACAAGTACCAAAAAGAAAAAGGAAAAGAGTATAGCGATCGCAAAAGAAAAGCCACTGATCACAGTTTCGAGGAAGGAGATAAAGTATTTGTAAAAAACTTTACAAAGGAAAATAAACTTACACCGATTTTTTCAGATACCCCACACACCGTGACTAAAGCAAAAGCCAGTTCGGGAGATGTCACAGTTCGAAATGAAGTGTCAGGAGAGGAGTTCCGCAGAAATGTAGTACATTTAAAAAAGATAGGAGGACAGTGGCAAGTCACCAACACTAATGATCCCGAAGAAGTGCAGAATGGAGAAGTACATAATGATAATATAGAGCAAGTAGAATAAGTAATTAGTAGTGTTTTAAGTTTATAATGGTTAATTAAAAAAAAAAAACAAAGGAGAGATGTAGTGTCTAGGTCATGAGCATGGACTATTGACTATGATTTAGTTGTTGATTTGACTTGTAGAGTATCAGGTCATGAGTACAGACTATTGACTCCATTTAAGTTGTTAGTCACATGGTCGTTATTATAAATAGCCTAGGTAAGACGGCAGGGGGGATAGTTGATTGTTAGACGCGGACAGAGAAGGTTGTAACTAAGTACTTACGCGGCGATAATAATAAGTTAATTAATAAATACAGAAGTGTATGTGGAAAGTGGAATAAAGTGATTTATAACTACCGAAGTGAGTATTATTTGGGAGCTACTACAACTGGCGACGAGGAGAAAAACTTAACGATGGCAGACTTCCGGAATAATGTACCCTTGGAAAATTTCGAATGCGAAGGAGACAACGTAGGTTTGAGATGGGAAAAATGGAAACGAGGCCTCAGTATTTATTTGGAGGCAGCCGACATCAAAGATTCCGCAAAGAAACGAGCAACGCTATTACACCTGGGTGGTATGGGTCTGCAAGAGGTTTACTACAACATACCAGGAGCGCATGTTGAGAGTGGACCTGGTAAGGATGTTTATAAAGTAGCTATTGAAAAACTCGACAGTCATTTTGCGCCAAAACAGAGCTGCATATATGAAAGACATATCTTCAGACAGCTGAAACAGGAACAAGGTGAGAGTTTTGAATCTTTTTTGATCAAGTTAAGAAAGCAAGCTGCTAAGTGTGATTTTGCCAACAAGGATCAAAGTATAATCGATCAAATTATTGAGAAATGCTCATCACCTGAATTGAGAAAGAAAATTTTGAAAGAAGGAGATTCCATAACCCTTGACAGCGTAATCCGAGAAGCTAATACCCTTCAAAGTGTAAATCGACAGTTAGATGAATTTGATGGCAAGGAAACGACGCTCCCGAGTAAATCTATAAACAAAATTGAGGTACGTCAGTTCAATACAAAGCGTATGTGTATGAAATGTGGAAATCCGTATCATTTAACCTGGAAAGACTGTCCGGCAAATGAATCTAAATGTAATTTTTGTGGGAAAAGAGGCCACTACGAAAAGGTTTGTAAAGCTAAGTCTTATAAGAGACGTTTTCCCCAACACAATGAATTGGCATCGAGGAAACCTGGAGCAGATACCTTCAAGAAGAATTCAGCTCGAGATGACGGACCAGCTTCAAAGAGACCTAGAACAGAGACATCAAAGAGAGGTGAGCCTATATCAAATATTGAAAACCAGGACGATGTTGAATATGTATTTCATATCGATGACGATTCTGTGATCAAATGTAACATCGGAGGAGTAGCAGCAGAATTGCTGATTGACTCGGGTAGCAAATGTAATCTTTTGACTCAAAAAACGTGGGAATACTTAAAACAATCACGTGTAAAAGTGTTTGATCAAGTTCAGTCACCTGATAAAACTTTTTATGCCTATGGAAGTAAACAACCATTGGTCGTATTAGGTTCTTTTAAGGCTTTAATTCGAATCGGAAAAAAAGAGATCATGGCAACGTTTTATGTGATCAAGGATGGTACAAGAGACCTTTTAGGAAAAGAGACGTCTACCGCACTCGAGGTTTTGCGAATTGGAGTAAGTACTGAAGTCAATATGGTGGAAACCTTTCCCAAGTTCAAGGATATTCTGATAGAGATACCTATTGATGAAAGCGTACAACCAGTATGCCAGCCGTGCAGGAGGGTCCCGATCCCATTGGAAGCCAAGGTGAACCAGAAGCTCGACGAGTTGCTCAAGGCAGACATAATTGAAGAAGTGAAAGAGCCTTCCAGGTGGGTGTCTCCTATTGTGCCTCTTTTGAAAGAAAATGGTGATGCGAGAATATGTGTAGATATGAGAAGGGCTAATGCTGCAATACTTAGAGAAAATCATCCTCTGCCAACTATGAATCAATTGCTACCTCATTTTAGAAAAGCCAAATACTTCTCACGTCTAGACATAAAAGACGCATTTCACCAATTAGAAATCCACCCGGATTCGCGCCACATCACCACGTTTATTACCAGCCGAGGTATGTATCGTTATAAGAGATTAATGTTTGGTATTTCCTGTGCACCTGAAATATTCCAAAAAACCTTAGAAAGAATACTCTTGCAATGTGAAGGCACAGTAAACTTTATTGACGACATCGTGATTTTCGGCTCCACCGAAGAAGAACATGACCGGCGGCTCCAGAACACACTCAAGGTTTTGAAAGATAATAATGTTCTCCTAAATCCAAGTAAGTGCGTATACAAAATTCAAAAAATAATTTTTTTGGGTCATGAACTGTCACCTGAAGGTATAAAACCATTAGACAAGTATTTAAAAACAATTCAAAGCTTCAGGTCTCCTTCTACAAAAGAAGAACTACAAAGCTTTTTGGGACTTGTAAACTTTGTAGGTAAATGGATACCTAATCTTGCGACACTGACTGATCCACTGCGACAGCTACTACGAACAAAACCTGGTAAGAATAGTTCTCTTAATGATTCTTGGTCGGACAAGCAGGAGGAAGCTTTTCAGCAGCTGAAGAATTCCCTGTCGAAAATAACGACTTTAGGTTATTATGATCCATTTGACAGAACTCAAGTGATAGCTGATGCAAGTCCAGTGGGCTTAGGAGCGGTTCTAATTCAAATAGATGCTAGTGGACCACGTGTAGTAGCTTATGGTAGTAAAAGTTTGACTGATTGCGAGCGCAGGTATTGCCAGACGGAGAAAGAAGCTCTGGCTCTTGTGTGGGCTGTAGAGCATTTTCGAATATTTCTCTATGGAATGGAATTCGAGCTAATCAGCGATCACAAACCTTTGGAGCTGATATTCAGCCGGAATTCGAAGCCCTGCGCACGTATAGAAAGGTGGGTGCTCCGACTCCAATCTTACCGTTACAAAGTTGTTTACAGGCCAGGAAAGACAAATATAGCCGATCCATTGTCGAGGCTATGCTCACAAGAAAACAAATGTAGTAAAACTAGCAACTACGTTCATCAAGTAGTAAGCTATGCAAGACCAATCGCAATATCCTTGACCGAAATTGACAAATGTTCGGAAGAAGATCAGGAAATCAACAAAGTAAAGAAAGGCTTGTACCAGCAACTTTGGGACCCATCTATAACCAACTACAAAATTTTTCAATCAGAATTATGTTTCAGTGACAATGTTTTGTTACGAGGTTGCAGAATAGTTATACCAGAAAAGTTGCGTCAAAAAGTTCTAGAAGCTGCGCATGAAGGGCACCCAGGCATAGTCGCCATGAAGACGAGACTTCGCACAAAGGTTTGGTGGCCAAAAATTGATAGGGATGCAGAACAAATGGTAAAGAATTGTAAGAGTTGCACTTTAGTTTCTGCGCCAAACCCCCCAACTCCCATGAAGCGTCGAGAACTCCCTACTGACCCCTGGACAGATATAGCCATGGATCTCTTAGGCCCACTACCAACAGGTGAATATATTCTAGTAGTAGTTGACTATTACAGCCGGTACAAAGAAGTTAAAATTACCAAAAATATTACTTCTGGCGAAATAATCAAACTATTAAAAGAAATTTTCTCGCGATTAGGGTTCCCAAGGTCTGTGACTGCTGACAATGGTAAGCAGTTTACTAGCGAGGAAATAAAAGAATATTTTACGGAGTGTGGAATTAAGCTCTACAATAGTATCCCCTACTGGCCGCAACAGAATGGTGAGGTAGAACGACAGAATAGAAGTATTTTAAAAAGATTAAGAATAAGTCAACTCGAAAAGAAGAACTGGAAAGAGGATTTGCTCTATTATTTAATGATGTACAACAGTACACCTCATTCATCCACAGGAAAAACTCCATCTGAGCTGTTTTACAGACGTCAGTTTCGAGACAAGCTGCCAATGATAAAAGATATAGAATACAAGGACAATGATTTGGATATGGAAGCAAGAGACCGAGACAAGTACCAAAAAGAAAAAGGAAAAGAGTATAGCGATCGCAAAAGAAAAGCCACTGATCACAGTTTCGAGGAAGGAGATAAAGTATTTGTAAAAAACTTTACAAAGGAAAATAAACTTTTACCGATTTTTTCAGATACCCCACACACCGTGACTAAAGCAAAAGCCAGTTCGGGAGATGTCACAGTTCGAAATGAAGTGTCAGGAGAGGAGTTCCGCAGAAATGTAGTACATTTAAAAAAGATAGGAGGACAGTGGCAAGTCACCAACACTAATGATCCCGAAGAAGTGCAGAATGGAGAAGTACATAATGATAATATAGAGCAAGTAGAATAAGTAATTAGTAGTGTTTTAAGTTTATAATGGTTAATTAAAAAAAAAAAAAACAAAGGAGAGATGTAGTGTATTAGGTCATGAGCATGGACTATTGACTATGATTTAGTTGTTGATTTGACTTGTAGAGTATCAGGTCATGAGTACAGACTATTGACTCCATTTAAGTTGTTAGTCACATGGTCGTTATTATAAATAGCCTAGGTAAGACGGCAGGGGGGATAGTTGATTGTTAGACGCGGACAGAGAAGGTTGTAACTAAGTACTTACGCGGCGATAATAATAAATTAATTAATTAATACAGAAGTGTATGTGGAAAGTGGAATAAAGTGATTTATAACTACCGAAGTGAGTATTATTTGGGAGCTACTACAACTGGCGACGAGGAGAAAAACTGTAAGTAATTTTATTTTTTTTAAAAGGAAGGATAAAGAGAAAATATTGTTAAACTGTGTAAGTAAAGTTGTTCTATGTGTGAAGTGTGCATAAAATGATCAAGGCTAAAAAAGCTAGGCTTAACGCGTCAAAAGGACACAGGGCATAATGTGTGAATGGACGCAGGGCTTAATGTGTTATTGGACACAAAGCTCAATGTGTCAATGAACACAGGGCTTAATGTGACAAGGGACGTGGAGCTTAATGTGACAAAGGACACAGACGAAAAAAAAAAAATTGCATGTACCTATATATATTCTTTATTGCACAAATTCACATACAGAAAGATACATACAAAAGGATTTACAAAGGCGGGTTATATGGTTGTTTACGAGTATTATAGAAATATATACAATTTTAGGTACCTACTTTAAGTGCTAGGATATAATGCACACTTTATTCGTAGATTTGGAAAATAAAAATACTGCGTCAATTTTATTTTTACATTCAAAATATCAAAGTTTTTTTTTTTTTTCTTTCAGTAACGATGGCAGACTTCCGGAATAATGTACCCTTGGAAAATTTCGAATGCGAAGGAGACAACGTAGGTTTGAGATGGGAAAAATGGAAACGAGGCCTCAGTATTTATTTGGAGGCAGCCGACATCAAAGATTCCGCAAAGAAACGAGCAACGCTATTACACCTGGGTGGTATGGGTCTGCAAGAGGTTTACTACAACATACCAGGAGCGCATGTTGAGAGTGGACCTGGTAAGGATGTTTATAAAGTAGCTATTGAAAAACTCGACAGTCATTTTGCGCCAAAACAGAGCTGCATATATGAAAGACATATCTTCAGACAGCTGAAACAGGAACAAGGTGAGAGTTTTGAATCTTTTTTGATCAAGTTAAGAAAGCAAGCTGCTAAGTGTGATTTTGCCAACAAGGATCAAAGTATAATCGATCAAATTATTGAGAAATGCTCATCACCTGAATTGAGAAAGAAAATTTTGAAAGAAGGAGATTCCATAACCCTTGACAGCGTAATCCGAGAAGCTAATACCCTTCAAAGTGTAAATCGACAGTTAGATGAATTTGATGGCAAGGAAACGACGCTCCCGAGTAAATCTATAAACAAAATTGAGGTACGTCAGTTCAATACAAAGCGTATGTGTATGAAATGTGGAAATCCGTATCATTTAACCTGGAAAGACTGTCCGGCAAATGAATCTAAATGTAATTTTTGTGGGAAAAGAGGCCACTACGAAAAGGTTTGTAAAGCTAAGTCTTATAAGAGACGTTTTCCCCAACACAATGAATTGGCATCGAGGAAACCTGGAGCAGATACCTTCAAGAAGAATTCAGCTCGAGATGACGGACCAGCTTCAAAGAGACCTAGAACAGAGACATCAAAGAGAGGTGAGCCTATATCAAATATTGAAAACCAGGACGATGTTGAATATGTATTTCATATCGATGACGATTCTGTGATCAAATGTAACATCGGAGGAGTAGCAGCAGAATTGCTGATTGACTCGGGTAGCAAATGTAATCTTTTGACTCAAAAAACGTGGGAATACTTAAAACAATCACGTGTAAAAGTGTTTGATCAAGTTCAGTCACCTGATAAAACTTTTTATGCCTATGGAAGTAAACAACCATTGGTCGTATTAGGTTCTTTTAAGGCTTTAATTCGAATCGGAAAAAAAGAGATCATGGCAACGTTTTATGTGATCAAGGATGGTACAAGAGACCTTTTAGGAAAAGAGACGTCTACCGCACTCGAGGTTTTGCGAATTGGAGTAAGTACTGAAGTCAATATGGTGGAAACCTTTCCCAAGTTCAAGGATATTCTGATAGAGATACCTATTGATGAAAGCGTACAACCAGTATGCCAGCCGTGCAGGAGGGTCCCGATCCCATTGGAAGCCAAGGTGAACCAGAAGCTCGACGAGTTGCTCAAGGCAGACATAATTGAAGAAGTGAAAGAGCCTTCCAGGTGGGTGTCTCCTATTGTGCCTCTTTTGAAAGAAAATGGTGATGCGAGAATATGTGTAGATATGAGAAGGGCTAATGCTGCAATACTTAGAAAAAATCATCCTCTGCCAACTATGAATCAATTGCTACCTCATTTTAGAAAAGCCAAATACTTCTCACGTCTAGACATAAAAGACGCATTTCACCAATTAGAAATCCACCCGGATTCGCGCCACATCACCACGTTTATTACCAGCCGAGGTATGTATCGTTATAAGAGATTAATGTTTGGTATTTCCTGTGCACCTGAAATATTCCAAAAAACCTTAGAAAGAATACTCTTGCAATGTGAAGGCACAGTAAACTTTATTGACGACATCGTGATTTTCGGCTCCACCGAAGAAGAACATGACCGGCGGCTCCAGAACACACTCAAGGTTTTGAAAGATAATAATGTTCTCCTAAATCCAAGTAAGTGCGTATACAAAATTCAAAAAATAAATTTTTTGGGTCATGAACTGTCACCTGAAGGTATAAAACCATTAGACAAGTATTTAAAAACAATTCAAAGCTTCAGGTCTCCTTCTACAAAAGAAGAACTACAAAGCTTTTTGGGACTTGTAAACTTTGTAGGTAAATGGATACCTAATCTTGCGACACTGACTGATCCACTGCGACAGCTACTACGAACAAAACCTGGTAAGAATAGTTCTCTTAATGATTCTTGGTCGGACAAGCAGGAGGAAGCTTTTCAGCAGCTGAAGAATTCCCTGTCGAAAATAACGACTTTAGGTTATTATGATCCATTTGACAGAACTCAAGTGATAGCTGATGCAAGTCCAGTGGGCTTAGGAGCGGTTCTAATTCAAATAGATGCTAGTGGACCACGTGTAGTAGCTTATGGTAGTAAAAGTTTGACTGATTGCGAGCGCAGGTATTGCCAGACGGAGAAAGAAGCTCTGGCTCTTGTGTGGGCTGTAGAGCATTTTCGAATATTTCTCTATGGAATGGAATTCGAGCTAATCAGCGATCACAAACCTTTGGAGCTGATATTCAGCCGGAATTCGAAGCCCTGCGCACGTATAGAAAGGTGGGTGCTCCGACTCCAATCTTACCGTTACAAAGTTGTTTACAGGCCAGGAAAGACAAATATAGCCGATCCATTGTCGAGGCTATGCTCACAAGAAAACAAATGTAGTAAAACTAGCAACTACGTTCATCAAGTAGTAAGCTATGCAAGACCAATCGCAATATCCTTGACCGAAATTGACAAATGTTCGGAAGAAGATCAGGAAATCAACAAAGTAAAGAAAGGCTTGTACCAGCAACTTTGGGACCCATCTATAACCAACTACAAAATTTTTCAATCAGAATTATGTTTCAGTGACAATGTTTTGTTACGAGGTTGCAGAATAGTTATACCAGAAAAGTTGCGTCAAAAAGTTCTAGAAGCTGCGCATGAAGGGCACCCAGGCATAGTCGCCATGAAGACGAGACTTCGCACAAAGGTTTGGTGGCCAAAAATTGATAGGGATGCAGAACAAATGGTAAAGAATTGTAAGAGTTGCACTTTAGTTTCTGCGCCAAACCCCCCAACTCCCATGAAGCGTCGAGAACTCCCTACTGACCCCTGGACAGATATAGCCATGGATCTCTTAGGCCCACTACCAACAGGTGAATATATTCTAGTAGTAGTTGACTATTACAGCCGGTACAAAGAAGTTAAAATTACCAAAAATATTACTTCTGGCGAAATAATCAAACTATTAAAAGAAATTTTCTCGCGATTAGGGTTCCCAAGGTCTGTGACTGCTGACAATGGTAAGCAGTTTACTAGCGAGGAAATAAAAGAATATTTTACGGAGTGTGGAATTAAGCTCTACAATAGTATCCCCTACTGGCCGCAACAGAATGGTGAGGTAGAACGACAGAATAGAAGTATTTTAAAAAGATTAAGAATAAGTCAACTCGAAAAGAAGAACTGAAAAGAGGATTTGCTCTATTATTTAATGATGTACAACAGTACACCTCATTCATCCACAGGAAAAACTCCATCTGAGCTGTTTTACAGACGTCAGTTTCGAGACAAGCTGCCAATGATAAAAGATATAGAATACAAGGACAATGATTTGGATATGGAAGCAAGAGACCGAGACAAGTACCAAAAAGAAAAAGGAAAAGAGTATAGCGATCGCAAAAGAAAAGCCACTGATCACAGTTTCGAGGAAGGAGATAAAGTATTTGTAAAAAACTTTACAAAGGAAAATAAACTTACACCGATTTTTTCAGATACCCCACACACCGTGACTAAAGCAAAAGCCAGTTCGGGAGATGTCACAGTTCGAAATGAAGTGTCAGGAGAGGAGTTCCGCAGAAATGTAGTACATTTAAAAAAGATAGGAGGACAGTGGCAAGTCACCAACACTAATGATCCCGAAGAAGTGCAGAATGGAGAAGTACATAATGATAATATAGAGCAAGTAGAATAAGTAATTAGTAGTGTTTTAAGTTTATAATGGTTAATTAAAAAAAAAAAAAAAAAAACAAAGGAGAGATGTAGTGTATTAGGTCATGAGTGTAGTGTATTAGGTCATGAGCATGGACTATTGACTATGATTTAGTTGTTGATTTGACTTGTAGAGTATCAGGTCATGAGTACAGACTATTGACTCCATTTAAGTTGTTAGTCACATGGTCGTTATTATAAATAGCCTAGGTAAGACGGCAGGGGGGATAGTTGATTGTTAGACGCGGACAGAGAAGGTTGTAACTAAGTACTTACGCGGCGATAATAATAAGTTAATTAATTAATACAGAAGTGTATGTGGAAAGTGGAATAAAGTGATTTATAACTACCGAAGTGAGTATTATTTGGGAGCTACTACAACTGGCGACGAGGAGAAAAACTTAACGATGGCAGACTTCCGGAATAATGTACCCTTGGAAAATTTCGAATGCGAAGGAGACAACGTAGGTTTGAGATGGGAAAAATGGAAACGAGGCCTCAGTATTTATTTGGAGGCAGCCGACATCAAAGATTCCGCAAAGAAACGAGCAACGCTATTACACCTGGGTGGCATGGGTCTGCAAGAGGTTTACTACAACATACCAGGAGCGCATGTTGAGAGTGGACCTGGTAAGGATGTTTATAAAGTAGCTATTGAAAAACTCGACAGTCATTTTGCGCCAAAACAGAGCTGCATATATGAAAGGCATATCTTCAGACAGCTGAAACAGGAACAAGGTGAGAGTTTTGAATCTTTTTTGATCAAGTTAAGAAAGCAAGCTGCTAAGTGTGATTTTGCCAACAAGGATCAAAGTATAATCGATCAAATTATTGAGAAATGCTCATCACCTGAATTGAGAAAGAAAATTTTGAAAGAAGGAGATTCCATAACCCTTGACAGCGTAATCCGAGAAGCTAATACCCTTCAAAGTGTAAATCGACAGTTAGATGAATTTGATGGCAAGGAAACGACGCTCCCGAGTAAATCTATAAACAAAATTGAGGTACGTCAGTTCAATACAAAGCGTATGTGTATGAAATGTGGAAATCCGTATCATTTAACCTGGAAAGACTGTCCGGCAAATGAATCTAAATGTAATTTTTGTGGGAAAAGAGGCCACTACGAAAAGGTTTGTAAAGCTAAGTCTTATAAGAGACGTTTTCCCCAACACAATGAATTGGCATCGAGGAAACCTGGAGCAGATACCTTCAAGAAGAATTCAGCTCGAGATAACGGACCAGCTTCAAAGAGACCTAGAACAGAGACATCAAAGAGAGGTGAGCCTATATCAAATATTGAAAACCAGGACGATGTTGAATATGTATTTCATATCGATGACGATTCTGTGATCAAATGTAACATCGGAGGAGTAGCAGCAGAATTGCTGATTGACTCGGGTAGCAAATGTAATCTTTTGACTCAAAAAACGTGGGAATACTTAAAACAATCACGTGTAAAAGTGTTTGATCAAGTTCAGTCACCTGAGAAAACTTTTTATGCCTATGGAAGTAAACAACCATTGGTCGTATTAGGTTCTTTTAAGGCTTTAATTCGAATCGGAAAAAAAGAGATCATGGCAACGTTTTATGTGATCAAGGATGGTACAAGAGACCTTTTAGGAAAAGAGACGTCTACCGCACTCGAGGTTTTGCGAATTGGAGTAAGTACTGAAGTCAATATGGTGGAAACCTTTCCCAAGTTCAAGGATATTCTGATAGAGATACCTATTGATGAAAGCGTACAACCAGTATGCCAGCCGTGCAGGAGGGTCCCGATCCCATTGGAAGCCAAGGTGAACCAGAAGCTCGACGAGTTGCTCAAGGCAGACATAATTGAAGAAGTGAAAGAGCCTTCCAGGTGGGTGTCTCCTATTGTGCCTCTTTTGAAAGAAAATGGTGATGCGAGAATATGTGTAGATATGAGAAGGGCTAATGCTGCAATACTTAGAGAAAATCATCCTCTGCCAACTATGAATCAATTGCTACCTCATTTTAGAAAAGCCAAATACTTCTCACGTCTAGACATAAAAGACGCATTTCACCAATTAGAAATCCACCCGGATTCGCGCCACATCACCACGTTTATTACCAGCCGAGGTATGTATCGTTATAAGAGATTAATGTTTGGTATTTCCTGTGCACCTGAAATATTCCAAAAAACCTTAGAAAGAATACTCTTGCAATGTGAAGGCACAGTAAACTTTATTGACGACATCGTGATTTTCGGCTCCACCGAAGAAGAACATGACCGGCGGCTCCAGAAC
This sequence comes from Athrips mouffetella, assembly GCA_947532105.1. Classification (NCBI taxonomy): domain Eukaryota; kingdom Metazoa; phylum Arthropoda; class Insecta; order Lepidoptera; family Gelechiidae; genus Athrips; species Athrips mouffetella. The sequence continues at coordinate 22,851,076 of OX383972.1, read as the reverse complement.
ACACTCAAGGTTTTGAAAGATAATAATGTTCTCCTAAATCCAAGTAAGTGCGTATACAAAATTCAAAAAATATTTTTTTTGGGTCATGAACTGTCACCTGAAGGTATAAAACCATTAGACAAGTATTTAAAAACAATTCAAAGCTTCAGGTCTCCTTCTACAAAAGAAGAACTACAAAGCTTTTTAGGACTTGTAAACTTTGTAGGTAAATGGATACCTAATCTTGCGACACTGACTGATCCACTGCGACAGCTACTACGAACAAAACCTGGTAAGAATAGTTCTCTTAATGATTCTTGGTCGGACAAGCAGGAGGAAGCTTTTCAGCAGCTGAAGAATTCCCTGTCGAAAATAACGACTTTAGGTTATTATGATCCATTTGACAGAACTCAAGTGATAGCTGATGCAAGTCCAGTGGGCTTAGGAGCGGTTCTAATTCAAATAGATGCTAGTGGACCACGTGTAGTAGCTTATGGGAGTAAAAGTTTGACTGATTGCGAGCGCAGGTATTGCCAGACGGAGAAAGAAGCTCTGGCTCTTGTGTGGGCTGTAGAGCATTTTCGAATATTTCTCTATGGAATGGAATTCGAGCTAATCAGCGATCACAAACCTTTGGAGCTGATATTCAGCCGGAATTCGAAGCCCTGCGCACGTATAGAAAGGTGGGTGCTCCGACTCCAATCTTACTGTTACAAAGTTGTTTACAGGCCAGGAAAGACAAATATAGCCGATCCATTGTCGAGGCTATGCTCACAAGAAAACAAATGTAGTAAAACTAGCAACTACGTTCATCAAGTAGTAAGCTATGCAAGACCAATCGCAATATCCTTGACCGAAATTGACAAATGTTCGGAAGAAGATCAGGAAATCAACAAAGTAAAGAAAGGCTTGTACCAGCAACTTTGGGACCCATCTATAACCAACTACAAAATTTTTCAATCAGAATTATGTTTCAGTGACAATGTTTTGTTACGAGGTTGCAGAATAGTTATACCAGAAAAGTTGCGTCAAAAAGTTCTAGAAGCTGCGCATGAAGGGCACCCAGGCATAGTCGCCATGAAGACGAGACTTCGCACAAAGGTTTGGTGGCCAAAAATTGATAGGGATGCAGAACAAATGGTAAAGAATTGTAAGAGTTGCACTTTAGTTGCTGCGCCAAACCCCCCAACTCCCATGAAGCGTCGAGAACTCCCATACTGACCCCTGGACAGATATAGCCATGGATCTCTTAGGCCCACTACTAACAGGTGAATATATTCTAGTAGTAGTTGACTATTACAGCCGGTACAAAGAAGTTAAAATTACCAAAAATATTACTTCTGGCGAAATAATCAAACTATTAAAAGAAATTTTCTCGCGATTAGGGTTCCCAAGGTCTGTGACTGCTGACAATGGTAGGCAGTTTACTAGCGAGGAAATAAAAGAATATTTTACGGAGTGTGGAATTAAGCTCTACAATAGTATCCCCTACTGGCCGCAACAGAATGGTGAGGTAGAACGACAGAATAGAAGTATTTTAAAAAGATTAAGAATAAGTCAACTCGAAAAGAAGAACTGAAAAGAGGATTTGCTCTATTATTTAATGATGTACAACAGTACACCTCATTCATCCACAGGAAAAACTCCATCTGAGCTGTTTTACAGACGTCAGTTTCGAGACAAGCTGCCAATGATAAAAGATATAGAATACAAGGACAATGATTTGGATATGGAAGCAAGAGACCGAGACAAGTACCAAAAAGAAAAAGGAAAAGAGTATAGCGATCGCAAAAGAAAAGCCACTGATCACAGTTTCGAGGAAGGAGATAAAGTATTTGTAAAAAACTTTACAAAGGAAAATAAACTTACACCGATTTTTTCAGATACCCCACACACCGTGACTAAAGCAAAAGCCAGTTCGGGAGATGTCACAGTTCGAAATGAAGTGTCAGGAGAGGAGTTCCGCAGAAATGTAGTACATTTAAAAAAGATAGGAGGACAGTGGCAAGTCACCAACACTAATGATCCCGAAGAAGTGCAGAATGGAGAAGTACATAATGATAATATAGAGCAAGTAGAATAAGTAATTAGTAGTGTTTTAAGTTTATAATGGTTAATTAAAAAAAAAAAAAAAAAAACAAAGGAGAGATGTAGTGTATTAGGTCATGAGTGTAGTGTATTAGGTCATGAGCATGGACTATTGACTATGATTTAGTTGTTGATTTGACTTGTAGAGTATCAGGTCATGAGTACAGACTATTGACTCCATTTAAGTTGTTAGTCACATGGTCGTTATTATAAATAGCCTAGGTAAGACGGCAGGGGGGATAGTTGATTGTTAGACGCGGACAGAGAAGGTTGTAACTAAGTACTTACGCGGCGATAATAATAAGTTAATTAATTAATACAGAAGTGTATGTGGAAAGTGGAATAAAGTGATTTATAACTACCGAAGTGAGTATTATTTGGGAGCTACTACAACTGGCGACGAGGAGAAAAACTTAACGATGGCAGACTTCCGGAATAATGTACCCTTGGAAAATTTCGAATGCGAAGGAGACAACGTAGGTTTGAGATGGGAAAAATGGAAACGAGGCCTCAGTATTTATTTGGAGGCAGCCGACATCAAAGATTCCGCAAAGAAACGAGCAACGCTATTACACCTGGGTGGCATGGGTCTGCAAGAGGTTTACTACAACATACCAGGAGCGCATGTTGAGAGTGGACCTGGTAAGGATGTTTATAAAGTAGCTATTGAAAAACTCGACAGTCATTTTGCGCCAAAACAGAGCTGCATATATGAAAGGCATATCTTCAGACAGCTGAAACAGGAACAAGGTGAGAGTTTTGAATCTTTTTTGATCAAGTTAAGAAAGCAAGCTGCTAAGTGTGATTTTGCCAACAAGGATCAAAGTATAATCGATCAAATTATTGAGAAATGCTCATCACCTGAATTGAGAAAGAAAATTTTGAAAGAAGGAGATTCCATAACCCTTGACAGCGTAATCCGAGAAGCTAATACCCTTCAAAGTGTAAATCGACAGTTAGATGAATTTGATGGCAAGGAAACGACGCTCCCGAGTAAATCTATAAACAAAATTGAGGTACGTCAGTTCAATACAAAGCGTATGTGTATGAAATGTGGAAATCCGTATCATTTAACCTGGAAAGACTGTCCGGCAAATGAATCTAAATGTAATTTTTGTGGGAAAAGAGGCCACTACGAAAAGGTTTGTAAAGCTAAGTCTTATAAGAGACGTTTTCCCCAACACAATGAATTGGCATCGAGGAAACCTGGAGCAGATACCTTCAAGAAGAATTCAGCTCGAGATGACGGACCAGCTTCAAAGAGACCTAGAACAGAGACATCAAAGAGAGGTGAGCCTATATCAAATATTGAAAACCAGGACGATGTTGAATATGTATTTCATATCGATGACGATTCTGTGATCAAATGTAACATCGGAGGAGTAGCAGCAGAATTGCTGATTGACTCGGGTAGCAAATGTAATCTTTTGACTCAAAAAACGTGGGAATACTTAAAACAATCACGTGTAAAAGTGTTTGATCAAGTTCAGTCACCTGATAAAACTTTTTATGCCTATGGAAGTAAACAACCATTGGTCGTATTAGGTTCTTTTAAGGCTTTAATTCGAATCGGAAAAAAAGAGATCATGGCAACGTTTTATGTGATCAAGGATGGTACAAGAGACCTTTTAGGAAAAGAGACGTCTACCGCACTCGAGGTTTTGCGAATTGGAGTAAGTACTGAAGTCAATATGGTGGAAACCTTTCCCAAGTTCAAGGATATTCTGATAGAGATACCTATTGATGAAAGCGTACAACCAGTATGCCAGCCGTGCAGGAGGGTCCCGATCCCATTGGAAGCCAAGGTGAACCAGAAGCTCGACGAGTTGCTCAAGGCAGACATAATTGAAGAAGTGAAAGAGCCTTCCAGGTGGGTGTCTCCTATTGTGCCTCTTTTGAAAGAAAATGGTGATGCGAGAATATGTGTAGATATGAGAAGGGCTAATGCTGCAATACTTAGAGAAAATCATCCTCTGCCAACTATGAATCAATTGCTACCTCATTTTAGAAAAGCCAAATACTTCTCACGTCTAGACATAAAAGACGCATTTCACCAATTAGAAATCCACCCGGATTCGCGCCACATCACCACGTTTATTACCAGCCGAGGTATGTATCGTTATAAGAGATTAATGTTTGGTATTTCCTGTGCACCTGAAATATTCCAAAAAACCTTAGAAAGAATACTCTTGCAATGTGAAGGCACAGTAAACTTTATTGACGACATCGTGATTTTCGGCTCCACCGAAGAAGAACATGACCGGCGGCTCCAGAACACACTCAAGGTTTTGAAAGATAATAATGTTCTCCTAAATCCAAGTAAGTGCGTATACAAAATTCAAAAAATAAATTTTTTGGGTCATGAACTGTCACCTGAAGGTATAAAACCATTAGACAAGTATTTAAAAACAATTCAAAGCTTCAGGTCTCCTTCTACAAAAGAAGAACTACAAAGCTTTTTGGGACTTGTAAACTTTGTAGGTAAATGGATACCTAATCTTGCGACACTGACTGATCCACTGCGACAGCTACTACGAACAAAACCTGGTAAGAATAGTTCTCTTAATGATTCTTGGTCGGACAAGCAGGAGGAAGCTTTTCAGCAGCTGAAGAATTCCCTGTCGAAAATAACGACTTTAGGTTATTATGATCCATTTGACAGAACTCAAGTGATAGCTGATGCAAGTCCAGTGGGCTTAGGAGCGGTTCTAATTCAAATAGATGCTAGTGGACCACGTGTAGTAGCTTATGGTAGTAAAAGTTTGACTGATTGCGAGCGCAGGTATTGCCAGACGGAGAAAGAAGCTCTGGCTCTTGTGTGGGCTGTAGAGCATTTTCGAATATTTCTCTATGGAATGGAATTCGAGCTAATCAGCGATCACAAACCTTTGGAGCTGATATTCAGCCGGAATTCGAAGCCCTGCGCACGTATAGAAAGGTGGGTGCTCCGACTCCAATCTTACCGTTACAAAGTTGTTTACAGGCCAGGAAAGACAAATATAGCCGATCCATTGTCGAGGCTATGCTCACAAGAAAACAAATGTAGTAAAACTAGCAACTACGTTCATCAAGTAGTAAGCTATGCAAGACCAATCGCAATATCCTTGACCGAAATTGACAAATGTTCGGAAGAAGATCAGGAAATCAACAAAGTAAAGAAAGGCTTGTACCAGCAACTTTGGGACCCATCTATAACCAACTACAAAATTTTTCAATCAGAATTATGTTTCAGTGACAATGTTTTGTTACGAGGTTGCAGAATAGTTATACCAGAAAAGTTGCGTCAAAAAGTTCTAGAAGCTGCGCATGAAGGGCACCCAGGCATAGTCGCCATGAAGACGAGACTTCGCACAAAGGTTTGGTGGCCAAAAATTGATAGGGATGCAGAACAAATGGTAAAGAATTGTAAGAGTTGCACTTTAGTTTCTGCGCCAAACCCCCCAACTCCCATGAAGCGTCGAGAACTCCCTACTGACCCCTGGACAGATATAGCCATGGATCTCTTAGGCCCACTACTAACAGGTGAATATATTCTAGTAGTAGTTGACTATTACAGCCGGTACAAAGAAGTTAAAATTACCAAAAATATTACTTCTGGCGAAATAATCAAACTATTAAAAGAAATTTTCTCGCGATTAGGGTTCCCAAGGTCTGTGACTGCTGACAATGGTAGGCAGTTTACTAGCGAGGAAATAAAAGAATATTTTACGGAGTGTGGAATTAAGCTCTACAATAGTATCCCCTACTGGCCGCAACAGAATGGTGAGGTAGAACGACAGAATAGAAGTATTTTAAAAAGATTAAGAATAAGTCAACTCGAAAAGAAGAACTGGAAAGAGGATTTGCTCTATTATTTAATGATGTACAACAGTACACCTCATTCATCCACAGGAAAAACTCCATCTGAGCTGTTTTACAGACGTCAGTTTCGAGACAAGCTGCCAATGATAAAAGATATAGAATACAAGGACAATGATTTGGATATGGAAGCAAGAGACCGAGACAAGTACCAAAAAGAAAAAGGAAAAGAGTATAGCGATCGCAAAAGAAAAGCCACTGATCACAGTTTCGAGGAAGGAGATAAAGTATTTGTAAAAAACTTTACAAAGGAAAATAAACTTACACCGATTTTTTCAGATACCCCACACACCGTGACTAAAGCAAAAGCCAGTTCGGGAGATGTCACAGTTCGAAATGAAGTGTCAGGAGAGGAGTTCCGCAGAAATGTAGTACATTTAAAAAAGATAGGAGGACAGTGGCAAGTCACCAACACTAATGATCCCGAAGAAGTGCAGAATGGAGAAGTACATAATGATAATATAGAGCAAGTAGAATAAGTAATTAGTAGTGTTTTAAGTTTATAATGGTTAATTAAAAAAAAAAAAAAAACAAAGGAGAGATGTAGTGTATTAGGTCATGAGCATGGACTATTGACTATGATTTAGTTGTTGATTTGACTTGTAGAGTATCAGGTCATGAGTACAGACTATTGACTCCATTTAAGTTGTTAGTCACATGGTCGTTATTATAAATAGCCTAGGTAAGACGGCAGGGGGGATAGTTGATTGTTAGACGCGGACAGAGAAGGTTGTAACTAAGTACTTACGCGGCGATAATAATAAGTTAATTAATTAATACAGAAGTGTATGTGGAAAGTGGAATAAAGTGATTTATAACTACCGAAGTGAGTATTATTTGGGAGCTACTACAACTGGCGACGAGGAGAAAAACTTAACGATGGCAGACTTCCGGAATAATGTACCCTTGGAAAATTTCGAATGCGAAGGAGACAACGTAGGTTTGAGATGGGAAAAATGGAAACGAGGCCTCAGTATTTATTTGGAGGCAGCCGACATCAAAGATTCCGCAAAGAAACGAGCAACGCTATTACACCTGGGTGGCATGGGTCTGCAAGAGGTTTACTACAACATACCAGGAGCGCATGTTGAGAGTGGACCTGGTAAGGATGTTTATAAAGTAGCTATTGAAAAACTCGACAGTCATTTTGCGCCAAAACAGAGCTGCATATATGAAAGGCATATCTTCAGACAGCTGAAACAGGAACAAGGTGAGAGTTTTGAATCTTTTTTGATCAAGTTAAGAAAGCAAGCTGCTAAGTGTGATTTTGCCAACAAGGATCAAAGTATAATCGATCAAATTATTGAGAAATGCTCATCACCTGAATTGAGAAAGAAAATTTTGAAAGAAGGAGATTCCATAACCCTTGACAGCGTAATCCGAGAAGCTAATACCCTTCAAAGTGTAAATCGACAGTTAGATGAATTTGATGGCAAGGAAACGACGCTCCCGAGTAAATCTATAAACAAAATTGAGGTACGTCAGTTCAATACAAAGCGTATGTGTATGAAATGTGGAAATCCGTATCATTTAACCTGGAAAGACTGTCCGGCAAATGAATCTAAATGTAATTTTTGTGGGAAAAGAGGCCACTACGAAAAGGTTTGTAAAGCTAAGTCTTATAAGAGACGTTTTCCCCAACACAATGAATTGGCATCGAGGAAACCTGGAGCAGATACCTTCAAGAAGAATTCAGCTCGAGATAACGGACCAGCTTCAAAGAGACCTAGAACAGAGACATCAAAGAGAGGTGAGCCTATATCAAATATTGAAAACCAGGACGATGTTGAATATGTATTTCATATCGATGACGATTCTGTGATCAAATGTAACATCGGAGGAGTAGCAGCAGAATTGCTGATTGACTCGGGTAGCAAATGTAATCTTTTGACTCAAAAAACGTGGGAATACTTAAAACAATCACGTGTAAAAGTGTTTGATCAAGTTCAGTCACCTGAGAAAACTTTTTATGCCTATGGAAGTAAACAACCATTGGTCGTATTAGGTTCTTTTAAGGCTTTAATTCGAATCGGAAAAAAAGAGATCATGGCAACGTTTTATGTGATCAAGGATGGTACAAGAGACCTTTTAGGAAAAGAGACGTCTACCGCACTCGAGGTTTTGCGAATTGGAGTAAGTACTGAAGTCAATATGGTGGAAACCTTTCCCAAGTTCAAGGATATTCTGATAGAGATACCTATTGATGAAAGCGTACAACCAGTATGCCAGCCGTGCAGGAGGGTCCCGATCCCATTGGAAGCCAAGGTGAACCAGAAGCTCGACGAGTTGCTCAAGGCAGACATAATTGAAGAAGTGAAAGAGCCTTCCAGGTGGGTGTCTCCTATTGTGCCTCTTTTGAAAGAAAATGGTGATGCGAGAATATGTGTAGATATGAGAAGGGCTAATGCTGCAATACTTAGAGAAAATCATCCTCTGCCAACTATGAATCAATTGCTACCTCATTTTAGAAAAGCCAAATACTTCTCACGTCTAGACATAAAAGACGCATTTCACCAATTAGAAATCCACCCGGATTCGCGCCACATCACCACGTTTATTACCAGCCGAGGTATGTATCGTTATAAGAGATTAATGTTTGGTATTTCCTGTGCACCTGAAATATTCCAAAAAACCTTAGAAAGAATACTCTTGCAATGTGAAGGCACAGTAAACTTTATTGACGACATCGTGATTTTCGGCTCCACCGAAGAAGAACATGACCGGCGGCTCCAGAACACACTCAAGGTTTTGAAAGATAATAATGTTCTCCTAAATCCAAGTAAGTGCGTATACAAAATTCAAAAAATATTTTTTTTGGGTCATGAACTGTCACCTGAAGGTATAAAACCATTAGACAAGTATTTAAAAACAATTCAAAGCTTCAGGTCTCCTTCTACAAAAGAAGAACTACAAAGCTTTTTAGGACTTGTAAACTTTGTAGGTAAATGGATACCTAATCTTGCGACACTGACTGATCCACTGCGACAGCTACTACGAACAAAACCTGGTAAGAATAGTTCTCTTAATGATTCTTGGTCGGACAAGCAGGAGGAAGCTTTTCAGCAGCTGAAGAATTCCCTGTCGAAAATAACGACTTTAGGTTATTATGATCCATTTGACAGAACTCAAGTGATAGCTGATGCAAGTCCAGTGGGCTTAGGAGCGGTTCTAATTCAAATAGATGCTAGTGGACCACGTGTAGTAGCTTATGGGAGTAAAAGTTTGACTGATTGCGAGCGCAGGTATTGCCAGACGGAGAAAGAAGCTCTGGCTCTTGTGTGGGCTGTAGAGCATTTTCGAATATTTCTCTATGGAATGGAATTCGAGCTAATCAGCGATCACAAACCTTTGGAGCTGATATTCAGCCGGAATTCGAAGCCCTGCGCACGTATAGAAAGGTGGGTGCTCCGACTCCAATCTTACTGTTACAAAGTTGTTTACAGGCCAGGAAAGACAAATATAGCCGATCCATTGTCGAGGCTATGCTCACAAGAAAACAAATGTAGTAAAACTAGCAACTACGTTCATCAAGTAGTAAGCTATGCAAGACCAATCGCAATATCCTTGACCGAAATTGACAAATGTTCGGAAGAAGATCAGGAAATCAACAAAGTAAAGAAAGGCTTGTACCAGCAACTTTGGGACCCATCTATAACCAACTACAAAATTTTTCAATCAGAATTATGTTTCAGTGACAATGTTTTGTTACGAGGTTGCAGAATAGTTATACCAGAAAAGTTGCGTCAAAAAGTTCTAGAAGCTGCGCATGAAGGGCACCCAGGCATAGTCGCCATGAAGACGAGACTTCGCACAAAGGTTTGGTGGCCAAAAATTGATAGGGATGCAGAACAAATGGTAAAGAATTGTAAGAGTTGCACTTTAGTTGCTGCGCCAAACCCCCCAACTCCCATGAAGCGTCGAGAACTCCCATACTGACCCCTGGACAGATATAGCCATGGATCTCTTAGGCCCACTACTAACAGGTGAATATATTCTAGTAGTAGTTGACTATTACAGCCGGTACAAAGAAGTTAAAATTACCAAAAATATTACTTCTGGCGAAATAATCAAACTATTAAAAGAAATTTTCTCGCGATTAGGGTTCCCAAGGTCTGTGACTGCTGACAATGGTAGGCAGTTTACTAGCGAGGAAATAAAAGAATATTTTACGGAGTGTGGAATTAAGCTCTACAATAGTATCCCCTACTGGCCGCAACAGAATGGTGAGGTAGAACGACAGAATAGAAGTATTTTAAAAAGATTAAGAATAAGTCAACTCGAAAAGAAGAACTGGAAAGAGGATTTGCTCTATTATTTAATGATGTACAACAGTACACCTCATTCATCCACAGGAAAAACTCCATCTGAGCTGTTTTACAGACGTCAGTTTCGAGACAAGCTGCCAATGATAAAAGATATAGAATACAAGGACAATGATTTGGATATGGAAGCAAGAGACCGAGACAAGTACCAAAAAGAAAAAGGAAAAGAGTATAGCGATCGCAAAAGAAAAGCCACTGATCACAGTTTCGAGGAAGGAGATAAAGTATTTGTAAAAAACTTTACAAAGGAAAATAAACTTACACCGATTTTTTCAGATACCCCACACACCGTGACTAAAGCAAAAGCCAGTTCGGGAGATGTCACAGTTCGAAATGAAGTGTCAGGAGAGGAGTTCCGCAGAAATGTAGTACATTTAAAAAAGATAGGAGGACAGTGGCAAGTCACCAACACTAATGATCCCGAAGAAGTGCAGAATGGAGAAGTACATAATGATAATATAGAGCAAGTAGAATAAGTAATTAGTAGTGTTTTAAGTTTATAATGGTTAATTAAAAAAAAAAAAAAAACAAAGGAGAGATGTAGTGTATTAGGTCATGAGCATGGACTATTGACTATGATTTAGTTGTTGATTTGACTTGTAGAGTATCAGGTCATGAGTACAGACTATTGACTCCATTTAAGTTGTTAGTCACATGGTCGTTATTATAAATAGCCTAGGTAAGACGGCAGGGGGGATAGTTGATTGTTAGACGCGGACAGAGAAGGTTGTAACTAAGTACTTACGCGGCGATAATAATAAGTTAATTAATTAATACAGAAGTGTATGTGGAAAGTGGAATAAAGTGATTTATAACTACCGAAGTGAGTATTATTTGGGAGCTACTACAGTAGCTTTAAGCTAGGAAAATGGAGCATCCCTATAGGTTGGAATTTTCTAAGGTCACAGGTTAGGTTAGGTCACCTAGCACAGTTTTGGTGGAAAGTTACCTTAATTCCATTTTACCTACAGAGTCGGCTACGTACCCTAGGGAATTTGACGAGAACTGGTTTTTTATAGGATGTAAAAAAGTACGATGATCCTTAAGCCGCGATTACACCTGCTTGAATTTGACGACTGAATAAGAAATCTACCTAGGAGGCTACGTAGAAAAAGACGTTTGTGAATTCAGAGTTCTAGCTAGGAAGCTAAGTATAAAAAGTGCCTACTAATACAGTTGCTGAATAGTGATGTTCCGATAGCGATAGTTTTGCTGTTGGTAGTTGATCTTGAAATACAGTAACTCTGTTGAATAGCCTTATCGAAAATAATTATTGTACAATAAAATGCTATCGATTGTTATAAAATGGTTGATACAACCTCAAGACAAATACAACCGATAATTGAAAGAAGAAAAAATTACAGACAAACTTATTTGCGGTCTTAAAGATAGGCTTTATTGCTTTTAAAAATACTACAGGAATATCGAATCCCTTGAAGCGAGAGTCTGCCTCGCACTTGACCGTTTTTTTTAATGTAAGTATATTTTTGTTCGATATGTTGAATTAATCATTCGCACTTGGACATCACTAAACATGCTAAGTCCCTTCAAGTAAAGGAGTTAGAAGGTTTAGTGATGTGAAAATTTTGCGAATGATTAATTCGTATCGAACAACTTGTCCATGAAAAATAAAAATAAAGCATTATCTTGGTTTAATAATAAGTACTTACATATAATAAACTTAAAAAATTCACTATAAAAAAATTTGTATGCGACTGTTCGGTTGAGTCAAGGAGTGATCACAGCGAGCTGGATTCAAAGACAAATTCGGCATACATTGCTCGTTGAAGTAAGGATAATGCAATAACATAACCAAGCCTCCCAGCAATGTATGCCGAATTAGTCTTTGAATCCAGCTAGATGTGATCGTGGCTTTAATAGGCTGACAATACATTTCCGTGATGTTTTTATTTTTATTTACCTTAAATGGACAAATGAGACCTGAACATTGCCGTGCCAAATCTTATGAATGAGAGTATTTCTGATCAAACAAAAACAATGGCTGTGGTAAATGAAGTGGATACATTTTTTCTCTTTTTCTAGTCTTGCAGGTGCACAAAGTCATTCGCCGTAACTGAACAACTTTCAGTAAATAAAACTATCAGCCTCTTCAATACTCTTCATATATAATTGCAAATGGACAGTTTAGCCACGATCACATCTAGCTGGATACAAAGACTAATTCGGCATACATTGCTGGGAGGCTTGGTTGTGTTATTGCAATATCCTTACTTCAACGAGCAATGTATCCCGAATTAGTCTTTGAATTCAGCTAGGTGTGATCGTGGCTTTTTGTGGAAAAGAGGATTATTTTAATATTTTCTGAAAGTTTTATTTACTGAAAATTATTCAGTTACGTTGACTGACCACGCCCTTTCAGTTTTCGGAAACCAGTCCCTTAGACCATGTATTGGTCAATTTAATTTCGATGCGAACACGGAATTAAATTAAAATTAATCATTCGCACTCGGACATCACTAAACCTCCTTACTCCCTTCAAGTAAAGAACTTAGGAAGTTTAGTGATGGGTAAATTTTGCGAATGATGATGAACAACTTGTCGATAAAAAATAATTATTATTCATGGTGTAATAACAAGTACTAATAAAAAAAAAAAAATTCACTATAGATTACCATCGATACTTCAAAGGTTCAGATATTTTCTATACGACTGTTCAGTAGAGTTACTAAACCTGCTTTGCGACAAAAAAAATCGTAAAAAGAACTAGGTAAAGGAGTGATCACACCTAGCTGAATTCAAAGACTAATTCGGCATACATTGCTGGGAGGCTTGGTTATGTTAATTGAAATATCCTTACTTCGACGAGCAATGTATGCCGAATTAGTCTTTGAATTCAGCTAGGTGTGATCACTCCTTAACTCTACACTGCGCGTGGCTTGACACGAAGTACGAACTTGGTCGGTTATTTAGTATCGATTATTACCGGTACTTTTAAGAATTCGATATTCTCGATATTTTCTATAGGAATATTCGGTAGAGTTACTGTATTTTTAAAACTCAACCATCGATCTCGTTATCGCAGCAACACTGATTCAATAATTTTCAAAATTTACGGTTCGGTTAGGTACTCAATCAATCGCCAGTTAAAGCGCGACGGAGTCAGATGTGTCCGTGTAGAATACTTGACTAGTGCAACACTGTTAGTTTTGAATATAGCGGTCTTTAATTGTTTTTGTAGTAGGAGCGCTTGTTTTAAGTAAAAAAGTATACCATCAGTTAGGCCATTATTTTTTGTTCGACAAGTTGTTCGATTCGAGCCAATCATTCGCATTTGCCCATCACTAAACCTCCTTACTAAGTGGCTTACTATGTTCCGATGTCATTTTTTGGTGGTCATTTCCTCCGAGGCGAGTTCGCCCGGTTGGGCATTTCGCCCGAAAGTATTCATTGTTAGTCGAGGTCTTTTAAAACCATATCCAAAAGATAATGAGAAACTATGGCAAACAATAAATAAACTTACATACAGAAATAAAAAATCCAAATAAGATCAATAAACTTCTAGATAAAAAGAATTGACTTCAGCATTTTGTTACTGTAAAAATATCGTTGGCCGAAAATATTTTACTTAAGACTGCACCACGTAAAAACTACCAAAACGGCAATCACGGTTTTATATTGCTTACATATTTAATATGATTTTTTTTTAAACCATTACGATTACGCCATACATTTTTAGTATGACCGCGCGAAGTCTAATAAATAGCTCTGACACGCGGCCGATACCCACAAGAGCTCGAAGTGAGACCACGTCAGTTTGCACCGCGACGCGCCAAAATTATGGATCGCGTTTCAACGTATACACATTCTCTGCTTTCATAGTGTAACAAGGTAACTTTGTTTTTTACTATTTTCTAAAGTAAGATATTTCTTTCCTTGTATTTATAAAGTGTTTGTTTTAGAGAAATGGGGAAGCGCAAAGATAAATATTATGTATCCCGTCAAAAATTCAAAAAATATCTCTTCCTTTAACCAAGTAAGTACCTTCTTATATACCATACCTAGGTAGTTTTGTTTTGTGATGGGTGACTGGTGATGAAGGGTAGGCGGAGGAAGATAGGTAGATGATGGGTGATCGGTCAAAAGGGTTATCAGAGTAATAGATTTTCGGTACGTGATTGATGTCCGGACGAAGATGGGTGACCGGTGGATGATATTGATGGGTGACCGGCGGAAGACGAGTCAATGGTAGATGATGGGTGACCGGTAGATGATGGGTAATCGGCAGTGGTCGGAATAGGTAGAGCTGTTTAGGGTCGATGATCGGAAACTTGAACGTGCTGCTTGCTACATTATTTCGTCAGGTCTGTTAGATTTTCCTCTTGAGACGGATTTCCATGGCATGGCTTTTCAAAATAAGACTGCCTTTTGATCGTTAGTATGTGTCGTTTGATCTTTCGATCACAAAAACAACGAAATGTACAACGATGGCACGGATTTAAATGGATTACTTTTTTAAAAGAAGCAAACGGCGCCAAACTTAGGCAGGAAAAAGGCTACATTATTTCGTCAGGTCTGTTAGATTTTCCTCTTGAGACGGATTTCCATGGCATGGCTTTCCGAAATAAGACTGCCTTTTGATCGTTAGTATGTGTCCTTTGATATTTCGATCACAAAAACAACGAAATGTACAACAATAGCACGGATTTAAATGGATTACTTTTTTTAAAGAAGCAAACGGCGCCAAACTTAGGCAGGAAAAAGACTACATTATTTCGTCAGGTCTGTTAGATTTTCCTCTTTAGACGGATTTCCATGGCATGGCTTTCCGAAATAAGACTGCCTTTTGGTCGTTAGTATGTGTCCTTCGATCTTTCGATCACAAAATCAACGAAATGTACAGCGATGGCACGGATTTAAATGGATTATTTTTTTAAAAGCAAACGGCGCCAAACTTAGGCAGGATGATAGTTGATGACTGGATGAATGACGATGATGAAAGGATGATAAGTGATGCGCGGATTATAGTTGATGAGTGGATCAATGATGATGAGTGATGCGCGGATGATAGTTGATCAGTAGATGAATGATGATAAGTGGATGATGAGTGATGCGCGGATGATAGTTAATGAGTGGATGAACGATGATGAGCGGATGATGAGTGATGCGTGGATGAATGATGATGATGAGCGGATGATGAGTGATTTTCGGATGATAAGTGATGCGCGGATGATAGTTGATCAGTGGATGAATGATGATGAGCGGATGATGAGTGGTGCGCGGATGATAGTTGATGAGTGGATCAATGATGATGAGTGATGCGCGGATGATAGTTGATCAGTGAATGAATGATAATGAGCGGATGATGAGTGATTTTCGGATGATAAGATATGATGAAGATGTGCGGATGATGAGTGATTTTCGGATGATAAGTGATGTGCGGATGATAGTTTCTACCACCATGTCATTACGAGTAAGTCTAAAGTGTTTCTACTGACGTGCTGTTGAGTATACAAACTTGAAGAGCTGTTCCCTGTCGCCCCTCGAGTAACCCTCCGTTATACAATCGTTGCGCTGAGCTATATTAGTAGAGTTCATTAAAAATACCTTGAGAGAAAAAAGTTCCATTCAAAACACAGTTTTTTAAAAGGTGTCGTTTCCTCCGAGCGGACGAGAACGCGTCTCGGGTGAAATGACGCACTACGACTCCAAGTGGACTGCGCGCATGTGTGTGTTCGATCATACGCACACTACTGTTGCTTCCGACTCGACGCGAAAACTAAACAGTTTGATCCTATACATTTTTTTATGAAAGGGACAACTGATTTAGACATGAATTGAAAATTTTGTCAGGATTACAAAGTATCTCTTTTAAGGAAGTCTAACAAAATTACGGACAAGTACAAGGTGTCAAACAATCTCCTGAAAACTTCATCAATGGACTCATACCATGAAAAATTAACGATTTTCACCATACATACATCTATACACAACAAAAAAAAATGTTAAAGTGCGAGTCGGACTTGCGCATCGAGGGTTCCGATATACCTACCTATAGTATTTTTAGAAGCAATAAGGTCCATTGTAAGGACCGCAAAACTAAATTTGTTTGTAAAGATTTGTTGCAAATTTCCAAAAAACTGTGCTACTTAGAGAGATTGTTTTTTTTTCTGAATTATTTACATAAACCTCTATGGACTTTAATTAATTCAGATTTTTTTTCTTCGGAAAACTTCGGGGATAAGGAAGGGGGAAGGTATTTTTTTAACTTTTTATGTCATAACTTGAAAACTAAGAGTCGTTAAAAATATAAAGAACTATTTTGGAATGTACAAGTGAAGCACTTTCATATGATACCTAACTTGACTTAGTACTGACTATTAAAAACTTTGACCTACCCATTTGGGCCCCCTTTACAATAATAATAATACTATAATTATTTCAATTGCAATAAAGTAAGACAATCGTATTCTAAAACTACTTCTACTACTAAATATAAAAGTATAAACGAGTTTTTAGCATGCTTTTCAATTTATTTTAAGGTCATTAAAAATACTCATAGAAGCCTTTATACAAAGTATCTGAACATATCAGTCGCGCTATAAAGTGTACCAGCACAGAAAATATAGAGGTATACTAACGTATAGCATCTAGTGAACTGACTATGATCCCTACTATGTTGATGTTCCTTAATAGTGATGTACAATTATTTCAAGAAGCAACAATCGAAATATTCGAATGTACTACTTAGTACTATCCAAATAATATTTTAGCATTCAATTGTTATTTTTCATTGGAATCATTATTCGCTTTTCGTACGATTTTGAATGAAAAATTTATTCTAACTAAAAGAATGAACAAAGCACTCAAATTCTTTGTGTTTACTTGACTGGTGCAACCTAATTTTAATTCCTTGTTTGTTTTTTAGTATACCGGTAATTCTGTGGTTTTTTTTTTGTAGTTATTCTAGTGTTTTTCTATACAACATAAATTAGCCCTTATTAATATTTTCCGTACGATGAGGTGTTCTATTCGTATTGGCCCTTCACTAAAGTTCCTTTCTGCGTTGCTTACTATGCGGCTTACTCAGTCAGTGACTTACTTAGTTCCATCTTTCTACCTTCCTTTCCTACGTAGGAGACTAACTGACTTAGTGTGTGAATTCAGTCAGGTGTGATCGGCCCTTTATAAGGGGTATTTCTACATCACTAATAGACCGTAAATAGTAGATTGTATCACAAGGCTGTAAAATAATATTTTTAAGGCGAGGGCGCTATTTTGAATCCAGAGCGAAGTGAAGGATTCTTGAGTAGAATCCTGAAAGTAGCGAGGGATTCAATAGGTCGCCCAAGGTAAAAATATTTATGCTGCCGCGTAATTACACTCTACTTTTCATCTCCCTCTAAGAGAAAAGAATAAGAGGCTCATTAACTCACACTCGTCATTAATTTTAAACAAAAAATACCATTACAATATTATTACTTGATGAAACAATACTAAAAATCATATTAAGTATTATTTGTAACCACTGAAAATTTTATTGACATTTTTGTATCGACTAGGAACAGAACCTCTTTGGTTGGTAGTCTTGTTTACATTTCAAGTATATTTCTTTTTTTATATTCATAATAATTTTAATAGTGCAACCAGCCAGTATCATTTTTCATACAATATATTGATTCGAGTTCTATGGTTGACCTAAAATATCCCTATGGTGGATCTAAATTCAAATTCTAATTTTAAATCCCATTTTTACCCGCTACGAAAGTCTCTTACAGAAAACAGCTATTTTGTTCGCCTTTATTGACGAACCGTTCAGCGATTTTCGAATAGATGGGATGAAAAAAATTAAAAACAAATATTTCTCTTTTATTTTATTTTCAAATAAACATTTATTTATTTATTCATTCATTCATTCATTCATTCATTCATTCATTCATTCACTCATTCATTCATTCATTCATTCATTCATCCACCCATACATTCATTCATTCATTCATTTATTCATTCATTCATTTATTTATTTATTTATTTTTAGGGTTCCGTACCTCAAAAGAAAAAAACGGAACCCTTATAGGATCACTTTGTTGTCCGTCTGTCTGTCTGTCTGTCTGACTGTCTGTCTGTCTATCTGTCTGTCTGTCTGTCTGTCAAGACTCTTTATCTCACGAACGGGTAAAGGTATCAGGTTGAAATTAATACCATATATTAGGATCCATGAACCACACAAGATCTGAAAATTTTAATTTTTTACAACGACGCAATCAAAAGATATGGCATTTTATGTCCTCATCTCCATACATTTATTCAAAAATGCAAAACCTACAGGGTACTTCCCGTTGACCTAAAATTATGAAATTTGGCAAGAAGCTAGGTCTCACAGTACAAATAATGGGAAAAGTCTGAAATCATTAAATATTACAACTTTTCTCACAACTAATGGTAACCAATTGTGGTGAGCTCCCGTTTCAAGAACATTCATATATAAGAGAGGGGTCAAGTTGGATGGTCGCTGGGGCGATTTTTGTTTTAGTTCTTTTTAAAAACGGGAACACTTACAAACTTGAAAATTGGTACGTTTATAGTACATTAGCTATAAAATAACAACAAATAATAAAATTTGGTCAAGCGCGTGTCGGACTAAAAAAATCTAGCACATTAACTTACTGAAATTTCAACTAATACAATTATGTTTATGTGGTGGTACGGAACCCTCAGTGCGCGAGTCCGACTCGCACATGGCCGGTTATTTTTTTATTTATATTGGGTGATCATCAAATTTGATTCTCCGTCGAATTACATTACAGTAATTTATTGAAATGAATTGGTACTTGCTAGTCACTGGATATTATAACCAAAAAACATCTTTTTCTGCATCGCCAGCTGATCATATCGGTCATTGAACCCTCCAGGTTTTCACTTGTTCAAGGGGTAAAACAGATTTTTAAGGAAAAGAAAAAGTTTTTTCATATTTTTTTAAAACAATCTATTAGTGATGTAGAATTGCCCTTTAGACAGATTATCGTACTTTTTTTACACCCGGTATAGAGCGACTGCCATCTCAGGGCAAACTAGATTCAATCCTAAACCAAGTCCGATCCTGCATAGAGAATTGCTCACACCTTTGGAATGGCTCAGCCAAATACCAGCTAGCCGCACTTGACTCGATAGATCGCAGAGCCAAGAAGCTCGTTGGCCTGGCCCACCGTCACAAAGTTGCATGCCTGTCGGTCTTCTACAGATTGTACTTCGGAGAGTGTGCTCAAGAGCTCCACTAGCTTACTCCACCATCTCCCTTCTACCATCGGGAGTCCAGACGCATCGCAGGATATCACCCATACTTGGTTGTATTCCGCACATTCGCACAAAGCACTTTGAAACATCTTTTATAACATGCACGGCTAAAGAGTGGAATTCTCTGCCTGCATCTGTGTTCCCGAGTTCATATAACCCGAATCTGTTCAAGTCGCGAGTGAATAGGCTTCTTCTGGGCAAGCTCGTTCCATCGTCGGCCTCATCTCTGTCTTCAAGACTAGATCGAGGTCAAGAGTAAGCCCATTGACAATAAAAAAAGCACCCTTTAAGATATCTGTATACACCCTGTATATGTAAAACTGACCCAAAATAAATTTCTAGCTACGTAAATTAACGTATCTATGTAATTTCAACGGAGATCAAAGAAATAACATAAAGGAATTCTGATAAGAAGTACGTTAGCTGTGCTATTAAAAATTCCTCGCGTAATTCGTTGGAGAATTTGATGAAATATTGATAAGATATTAATTTATGTGGCCTTGTAATTATTTAAATAATTAATTCTCGTAGGCACGACAAAAATGGACGAATAAATACTTCCTCTACTTAATTATTATAAAATGGAGCCTCGATTATACGATCCTGAGATATACGATACGGGGTTTATTTTTGGACACATTTTTAAATTTTTTGTGTGCTAATAATCTGAGCAACTTTCTTAAAAAAATAGGTCAAAATGACAAATAATTTTAACCGTCACAATCCCAGTTACCAATACTGGCGGCTGGCAGGCAGCCTTCAAGAAACGAGCCTACAAATATCTCGAAGGCCGGCAGCGCACCTGTGATCCCCCTGGTGTTGCAGGTGTCTATGGGCGTCGGTGATCACTTACCATCAGGTGATCCGCCTGCTCGTCTGCCTCCCTCTTCTATAAAAAAAAAAAAAAGGTTGGTATTTTTGTTTATGTAACAAGTGACCAAACGAGCTGCCGGCTCAGAACGAGTCCTTAAATAAAAATATATCTAAGGCCTTATGTCACTTTTTGACTTATATGAATCAAACGTCAATTTTCTCGCGCGAGTGAATGAAATGCGTTTATCTAGGGGCTCCTGCTACCGCGGCAAGTGATGGTAATAGACATTAAGGGCACTGCATGTTATCCTACGTCATCGAGTACACGAAATTTGCAACTTCGTAGCAATAGTAATGGCCTACTAGGTCCACAAAACGTTGTACTGCCAATCCGCAACCTGGCAGGTTTTGTACAGTCGGAGCGAAAAGTGTACTCTATCAAGAACCCACTTTTCGCTCCGACTGTACAAAACCTGCCAGGTTGCGGATTGGCAGTACAACGTTTTGTGGACCTAGTAGGCCTCTGCTATCGCTACAAAGTTGCAAATTTCGTGTACTCGATGACGTAGGATAACATGCAGTGCCCTTAAAGTCTATAAGTGGTCACCACCGCCCACAGAGCCCACTGTCTTATTAATGGCATAACTTGACACTAATTAAGACAGCAAACTACGTTGCCCACCCTGAGAACTAAGATGGTATGTCTCGTGTGCTGGTATGGAGGAACTTACAAAAATGTTTGACCTATGTATCTTTGGAGAAGTTATCAAAATTCGTTTTCTGAGTAACATACACAAATTTGGCAAGCAGTCCAGAAATACCCACGTACGTGATCCTTTCGAGCGGTTTCTCAATTATGTTTTTTATTATCAGTACAGTGTGTTACTGTCACAGAACTATATATAAGCTAACGCGTAATCTATATCTGTGGTTACTGTCCCTACCTAATGTATTTTATTCGCCTAGCGCGACAAGTTTAGAAGTAGCTTACCCCACTATTGCTTTCAAAACCAGACTAAGTAGATCCAGAAAAGTAAATCCACTTCTTTCATCACTTAAAAAAGCTTTTAAAAAGGTTTTTGTATTGCCGCCATAAAGCGTATAGGCCTAGTGTCCCCGACTTAACGAACCGATTCCCGCACGGCCCGTTACGCGCAGTTATGACTCTTAGTTAAAATGCTTCCTTTTACGCCTTCTAACCTTTTTCTTTTACTTTCCATACAAAAAAAAAGTTTTGAAAATGTAGTCAGGCCAGATCTGCCGTTATTCATAATCTAAGGGCCAGATCAGTGCTGTGGCTAGACCAAAGAACACTATACTCTCTGGGCTAGACTAACTAACCTAGTTGTCAAAGTTTTTAAAAAGAAAAATAACACGGCTTTATGGCTGTACCTATGATAAAAGAAGGAGCCATCGACTAAACGCGCCTTCGGAAGTGCCACAACGTCTGACGACTTTATCTTGACATGGTTTTTACTGGGTGACCAGTGTTGTTGCAACAAGAATGATAAAAATATTTACGATAAACATTTTTGGTACATTCCGTCCACATTATCATCGTGGAAAAAGTTATTAAACAACACTAAATCACAACAAATTACTAAGTATAGCTAATGTTACAATTTTCATTCTCAATTTCAATAATGCTTAAGGAATCCAATCTCCTATCTGTCCGCAACTTATTAACCTGAACGGATTGGAATGACGCACATGCAACTTGCATACTAATAGAAACCGTATGGAGAAGTACGCCGAGCTAATCCACATTTAATTTGGTCGGTTATTCACGTGAATGTCGGAGTTTGTAAAGTTACAAACTTGTCAGAAGTTTCGCTCGGGAATATTCAAGGAATACTATTGAATATCAGAATAGATTTTTTAATGAGCCGTCTTCAGATACAGATATCTTAGAGGAAAAAAAGTATTTATAAAAAAAATACGAAGTTTGTCCAATGATTTGGTATACCACAAAAACCTAATAACCTAACCTAGTGGACAGTCAGCAACGCCTACCTCATCGACCTGAAAAAGGTACAAAACTCTTTGGTATAAAAACATAGAGTAGTTATTTCTCTTTCCTATTATCACACCCCAGACACTACATACAACGAAAGAGCAAGGAGATCCAATTTCTTTGCAATGAGTGCGAATTTGTTTGAAATTGGAAGAAGCGAGTAGGCCTGCATATTCAGTACAACTAAGTAGTAAGAGTAACTCAGCGCCTACGTAGACTGTAGACGACAAAATTCGTTAGTAGTCTGCGATGGTAAATACTTCACTCGATGAGGTAAAAAAATTAACGGATTTCTGCCGACTGTATGAAGCATGACAGGTTAGACCCAGGCAACTCCAATTTGAGTTACAGCATCCTAGCTAGATACTGCTGTGACTGGGGTTAGGTAAAGATTAAATAATAGTAAACTAACGTTTGGTGAGGTAGGATTTTTGACGGTCAGCTCTCCGTCTACTTATAGATATGTAGTTTGTTCTTAAGAATTGCACAACGTATTGATTTTCTATTCGTTCAACACATCTAGTTTTGTTCTACCATTTTTTTTCTTTTTTTTCTTACTTTTTTGTTTTTATACAGGATGTAATGTAAAAACGTGCGACAGCTCAAGGTGTGCTCAGACAACTAAACTCAACAAAATTTTCAAAAAAACAAGGGTCTGAATCGGATTTGTTTTTGGCTTCTCCATACAAACCTTCAACAGTCGACAGTGTATTTTGTATGGAGAAGCTAAAAAGCCTTAAGCTGTCGAACGCTTTACATAATACACCCAAATATTGTTGATAATTGCCTGAGCACGTTTCAAAGCCGCTGCCAAGGGCACGATTCGTACGTTTTGTCAAAGACGGCGGACTCATGTTTTTTCGGGGAAGGGTGAAAGTTACCTACGACAAAAAGGATACAACAATCCTTGCAAGAGCAAAACTAAATTTAGCAGAACTAAATTAGCAGAATAAGCTGTTTTCTGTAATTTAAGTATTGCAACATGCTTTGAGTGGAATTGGATCACTCAAACAGAAGTCGCACTCAAATACAGAAGTTAAAAGCGGCGACACTTTGAATTTCATACTCGTATATAGTATTCTGTTAGAGTGAACCGATTACGATGAAACAAAGCTTTAAATGATGCACAAGAACGCCGTTTGAATCAGTCACGTTGTTTCTGTAAAAGCTTTTAAACTTAACGAAGTCATGGGCACAGCTTCTTATGAAGTTGATATCATAAATGGTTGCTGAGATACACAGGTGTGACAAACAGATGGACAGACAGACGAAGTCGCACCATAAGGGTTCCGTTTCTACCATTTTGGTTCGGAATCCTAAAAACTAGATTACAGAGATTTGGTTAACATTACGTCTTTATTAGTCTAGACATTCTACTTTAATTTCATTATCGCATAAAAACAGAATCAACTTAGTGAGTGGAAAAATTGTTCCCACTTGAAAACAGTCGTTAAGCAAATTGCGCTCGTTTTAAACAAGGTTTATTTTCACAGAATTCGGGGACAAACTCGATTCCACCACCGGAAAAACACACACATCTCCCTACAACTATTTATTTACAGTCTTTTAAGGGCTTTTGTTCTTATTGCTCGGACGTAAGGTTCAAACTCGAAAGGAGGGTTCGAATTTTCATGATGGTAATATGTATTCATGTCCCGAAGCAACTGAATTCTTTTGTATGAAATTACAGTAATGTTTGTTGCGTTCATTTTCTATAATATTTATTTAATATACTTACTTATTTGCTTTAATAGAAAGGTTTTTGAGGATATTATTTATGCTACGCACTTCTACGCCGTAGCAATTGAGCGTAGCGTAGCTACGTAGCGTTAGGTTATTCGCCTCCGCTCCGCCTCTCTTGAATCTGGTTCTGACAATAAACCAGAGTGTCATCAATGCAGGGTTGATTTTTTAGGGTTCCGTACCCGATGGTGAAAGCTGGACCCTATTACTGCCCGACACGCACTGCACCAGTTTTTATTATTTTTAAGGTTCCGTACCTCAAAAGAAAAAAACGGAACCCTTATAGGATCACTTTGTTGTCCGTCTGTCTGTCTGTCTGTCTGTCTGTCAAGACCCTTTATCTCACGAACGGTTAGAGGTATCAGGTTGAAATTAATACCATATATTAGGATCTATGAACCACACAAGATCTGAAAATTTCAATTGTTTACAACGACGCAATCAAAAGATATGGCATTTTATGTCCTCATCTCCATACATTTATTCAAAAATGCAAAACCTACAGGCACAGTAAATATATAGGCTAAAGCAGTATGGAAACTCCTAATAAACGTCCAAAACTGGCGCACTCACACATGCGCACACCGCTACAGGAAAATAAGCAGTTTTCGCGCCGAAGTCAGTCTTGGGTGCCAAACCATAATACTTACAAACAAATAGGTACATACAACGTCTTAATTAAATAACGCAAAACCTCTCGGGTGGTGGCTCTGGACATGAAACTGAACAACTTTTGTTCTACGACTTTTGAAGTTACGGAAAGTTGTTTAGTTTTACGGTCCGAAAACATGCTGAAAGGAACAAAGTTGATAGAAGCGCCCAATATTTGAGTTCATCATACAATTCTTATTTCAAAAATTCTGGGTTACAACCCTGACGCTCCGACGTAGAATAGTTCTTTTTTTCAAAAAAGGCCCGAGTTTCCATACTGCTTTAGCTTATATATTTACTGTGCTACAGGGTACTTCCCGTTGACCTAAAATTATAAAATTTGGCAAGAAGCTAGGTCTCACAGTACAAATAATGGGAAAAGTCTGAAATCATTAAATATTACAACTTTTCTCACAACTAATGGTAACGAATTGTGGTGAGCTCCCGTTTCAAGAACATTCATATAAGAGAGGAGTCAAGTTGGATGGTTGCTGAGGCGATTTTTGTTTTAGTTCTATTTAAAAACGGGAACACTTACAAACTTGAAAATTGGTATGTTTATAGTGCATAAGCTATAAAATAACAACAAATAATAAAATTTGGACAAGCGCGTGTCGGACTAAAAAATCTAGCACATTAACTTACTGAAATTTCAACTAATACAATTATGTTTATGTGGTGGTACGGAACCCTCAGTGCGTGAGTCCGACTCGCACTTGGCCGGTTTTTTTGTTATTTTATAGGTTATGCACTAATAAACGTACTTATTTTTACGCTTGTAAGTGTTCACGATATTACGATAAAGCTAAAACAAAAATCAAGCAAAAATCACCTCAAAAACCAGTTTTTAGTTTAGTATTAGTTTATTATTTTTAGGCCTCCCCTAAAGAACTCCATGACGACCGGTCCAGCAGTGGACGTCTTTCGGCTGATATGATGATATTATTTTTATTATTTGTAAAGTATCCTTGTAAAGTACCCTAAACCGACGAGCATGTATGAAAGGATTGATAAAAGTACAGGAAGCAAGGGAAGTATGTCAAGATCGTAGCAGGTGGAGGACTAACAAATACATAATCTGTGAAAATTTCAACTGTCCACCTGAGATGCGTTTTTCACCCTTTGGGTACGGAACCATGACAAACAATCCTGTATTGATGGCATTCAAGTTTTAGGATCGTATTAATAAATCCCTCTCAAGTCTAAGATTGCACTTAAGATGTATAATTTGTATATGAAAAGTACATCTTAAGAGAAATCTAACACTTGAGAGGGATTTATTAATACCAACCTTAATGTCATTCTGAAATTAAAGTTCTTATAATAAATAACAAAACAACCTTGGATACAGGGTGTAAGGGACGATGTACCGAATACTGAAAGGACGTGTTCAGCCCACGAAACTGAACAACTTTCCCAAAGAAACATTTTTGGGAAATGGAAAGAATTTTTAATTTCTTTAGACAAATTGCTCACACTGATCCTGTGATCTAATCTAAGAATTTTTATGGAAAGGTATTTTTTTTTTACATTTCCCAAAATGTTTCTTCGGGAAAGTGGTTCAGTTTCGTTGACTGAGCACGCCCGTTTAGTTTAAGGTACACTGTCCCTTAAACCCTGTATTTCTGCAACTGGGGGTATGTGGTTATACATTTGCTCCCTATAGCATATAGAGGTAAAGGAAAATCTAAAAATGTATGAAAAATTTATTGCAATTTATGCAAAATTATGCCTTATTGCGTAAATAACTAAGTTTTCTTTTTCATCCCTTTTAATATTGACACGATGCTGCAGAGGTTATAAGTTTGTTCGTATTTAATTTTCATTGAAATAAACTTGAAATTTATTAAATTGAAGCTGTACAATAAAATACAAAAAAAATGCTAGCAAGGTCACGAGGGTTAAAGAGATTTTGTTTTTAACCTTTTCGAGTATCTTGAACTTTGTGTATTTTTAGGGTTCCGTACCTCAAAATAAAAAAACGGTACCCTTATAGGATCACTGTTGTCCGTCTGTCTGTCTGTCTGTCAAGACCCTTTATTTATTTATTATTTATTAAATAAGACCCTTTTTCTCACGAACGGGTAGAGGTATCAGGTAGAAATTGATAATGAATTATAAGGTCCGTGGACCACACAAGATCTGAAAATTGGAATTTTTTACAACGACGCAATCAAAAGATATGGCTTTTTATGTCCTCATCTCCATACATTTATGCTAAAAAGCAAAACCTACAGAGTACTTCCCGTTGACCTAAAATTATGAAATTTGGCAAGAAGCTAGGTCTCACAATACAAATAAAGGGAAAAGTCTAAAATCAATAAATATTTAAATTTTTCTCACAATAGTAACCAATTATGGTGAGCTCCCGTTTCAAGAACTTTTCTATAAAAGAGGGGTCAAGTTGGATGGTCGCGGAGTTTTTAAAATCAAAGAGCAAAAGCTTTTAGTATATCATATGGTAGATAGGTACGGAACCCTTAGGGCGCGAGTCCGACTCGCACTTGGCCGGTTTTTTTATAGTTCGTTTTGCTCCGATAAAATAAATAATATATGAATATCTTTAAAAATTCTTGCTCCCAAGGAGACTGTTTTTAAGAATTTGAGCGCTGTTTGTAATAAATGATCGCATATTTTAAGCGTACTCTTGTTATCGCTTTTTGTTGTCCCTAATTTTCTTATCGGAAAAAACTGTGCTAAATTGGCGATGGCATAGCTAAAGCTGTGTTCATACTTGAGGTTCATACTTGATAGTATGAAAACGGAAAGTGCCAGTCGTTCAGTGGATTTATTCTGAATGGCAGTTGGTCAACCAACACACGCATTGTGTTGCAATCTTTTTTAGAAAATCGAAATATTTTTTTGTAATTTTTGTTTGTTTGTTCATGTATTTTGTTTCTTTTTGTAATCTTTTGTGTGTGGCTTTTATTTGCTTGTTTTTTGTTTGTTGTTTCCCTTTTTTTGTTTTGGTTGCTTTTTTGTTTTTGTTGTTTGGTTTTTTTGTTCTTTCGTTGTTTTGTGTTTATATTGTGCTAATGTCAACTAGCTATCACTTGATATGTCGTTAGCTAATCATATTCATCCTATTCTTCTAGCCTTGGATTGTTGACAGGCTAGGTTGGACCTATAAATCACTAATGCCATCTCATAGCGAATACAGCCACTTATCTAAGTAATACCTCTGGTAGTCTATTCTGAACTTTCGACAACGAAAACGTAACTTACTTACTTAAGCTCTCATTGTGGCACACACCTACGGAAGGTTCCGACGCCGAAGGTTCGGCGGCTGAAAAGTCCGTCGAGTATAACTCACCAGAGCGGAACCCTTCGCCGTGGGTCTAGCCGTGACCGAAATTTCCGTAACTAAACCTTCCCTATCAGAACTTTTCACTTGGGTTTTATCAACGTTTAACGATTGATAATAAAAATTAAAAAAAAATATTCAATAACAAAAAAACAAATCATGCAATTATTCGATTATTTTAATCGCTTATCTCTTATGTGGCCGTCCACTGAAGCAAACGCCGACTCATCGATTTCACTCCGAACGGAAGGCTCCGTCAACCGAACATTCACTGTATGCCATCGAACCGTTGGGTCACGCGTAACGTACCGGACTCTCTACATTGCGTGACTAACAATACTAACAATCCTACTTCACTCCCATTTCGGTTTACGCAAGTGTAACCGAAGCTTTGTATTAAGCTGGAAATATCTTTAAGACGAGGATTAGGTAAGGGGAAACTCCCTTATCTCAGCACGTCGTCTGTAGGAGGTTCGTGACATCTCAAAAATGTTTCAAGGCTAAGAGCTTTCCTATTTATATTTATTACTCAAAGTTTTTCATAAACAATGCTAAACGTATCGTATCGTAGTAACTTCTAGATTAACTTTGAATTTGGAAAATGTGGTGAATAATATGTACTTACCTAATTCTTTAGTTGGATAATGAATAACAATGTAAATTACTAATGCGTGGTGAGTGGCAGATGATACTGTTTTCCAATTATGAACAAGAAAAAACCGGTCAAGTGCGAGTTGGACTTGCGCGCCGAGGGAACCGATGTACCTTTAGTATTTTCGGAAGCAATAAAATCCATTTTAGGACCGCAAAACTAAATTCATTTGTAAAGGTATTTTGCAGATTTCTAATATTGTCTAATATTCTTTTCTGTAATATTTACATAAACGTCTATCGACTGTAATTAATTCAGATTTTTCCATTCACAAACTTCAGAGATAAGGGAGGGAACGGTATTTTTTGACATTTTTCATCATAACTTGAAAACCAAAATATAAACCAAAATATATTTTAGAATGTACAAGTAAAGCCCTTTCATATGATACCCCACTCGACCTAGTCCCGATAATTGGGCCCCCTTTACATCAATAATCATATTTTTTTCTTAATTATTTCACGTGCAATTAAGTTGGACAACCATATTCTAAAACTATTCCAAATTTCAGGTTGATAGCATGAGTGGTTGCTGAGATATATGACAGACAGACAGACAAAGCGGCACCATAAGGGTTCCTTTTTTTTACCATTTTGGTA
Organism: Athrips mouffetella; assembly: GCA_947532105.1. NCBI lineage: Eukaryota > Metazoa > Arthropoda > Insecta > Lepidoptera > Gelechiidae > Athrips > Athrips mouffetella. The sequence goes on along the minus strand of OX383972.1, from coordinate 22,821,801 downwards.
TTAGAACCATAAAAATCGCGTAAAACGGACGTTTTTAGTAGAGGAGCCCCTTTACTTTTTTATTTTTAGTATTTGTTGTTATAGCGGCAACAGAAATACATAATTTGTGAAAATTTCAACTGTCTACCTATTACAGTTCTTATGATACATCCCGCTGACCTCGGACGAATCGTCCGAGCCGCTGACAGACAGAGATCGCCTGTGGGTACGGAACCCTAGAACCAGTGTACTTGTCGAGGCCCCTAGGCCTAGGTTAGAATACTTTTCTAAAAGCGAGCGTCCCTGTAAATTACTATGCAGTATATGAAGTAATATAGTGTTGTGACGTCATAAAGTTATTGGAATAAGCATTGGTATTAAAATATTCAATATGGAATCCTCCATTCTCGTCACGTTTCGTCCTATCGTCATGCCGAGCGAAAAAATTCTACCCATTTGAACAAAGATTAATATTCATTGAACTATTTTTACCTTCATCACATAACATCCCACCTGACTTCCACTGCCAAACGGGAGCTCCCCACAGAATATCTCATCAAATATTGTTGCATATCACCCACACTTCGGTGATATTCCACACATTCGCACCAAGCGCTTTGAAACCTCTTTTATAATGCGCACGGCCAGAGAAGAAATCTCTGCCTGCGTCTGTATTCCCAATCTCATATAACCCGAATCTATTCAAGTCGCGAGTAAATAGGCTTCTTCTGGGTAAGCTAGTTCCATCGTCGTCCTCATCTCTGTCTTCTAGACTAAGCCCAAGAGTAAGCCTATTGACTATAAAAAAAAATGGGAAGGATGTACGCACGGCAGCAAGGACGTACTCGTAGAAACAAAACCAGTACAAGCTGAACCAGCGCTACGCTAATAACGCCCGTAACCAGAGTCCCGCTCAAGGTTAAAGTGTTTCCACCGACGTGCGGCCATGTGTACCATAGTCGGACCGTATGGTGCCGGCAATAAATAGTATCAACCCATCTCTACCCGTGGGTGTCGTATCAGGCGTCTAAGGGATTGTGAAAAGCAGGATAGGTAACAGCGTCCTTCTGTGTATTGTACCGTCTCACATACTGCGGTGACCAACAACCGCGGTCCATGGTACCAGCTGCAACACTAACAAGCGCTTCCCCTTTACATAGTCCCAGCAAAATCTGGAATTTTGGAGGGGGTTTCTTGTCCTGCAGCTGACGTAGAGTTAGGCATTTCACCCCTTTTAGCCCTATAATGTCCGGGCACCCGTCACGAGTCCTTCATAGAGTAGCGCTCGTCCAGCTTATACTAGTTTTGTTACCAATTACTTGCTGCCCTGCGAAAATACATGTAAGGCGGATAATAGGTCTTTACCTATGAAATTGCCGTTTTGTATGGCGAATTTTAGGTAAACTCAATTTTCAGTACTAACATTTTTGCATTTTTCTTAGGAATTATAAATCCAAGTTTTTTTTATTTTTTTTGAAAATTATTGGGAAGACACTAAGCTATCAGAAGCTTAAATTTAATTTTCGAAAAATATTCGGTATCTGTAAAAAAATATAACAAATCTAATGATGAAATCGGATGACATTTAAGACGAACAATTTTCAAACTTTTAATTTTGTATATCAAACTAAAAATAAAAACTTCATTTTATGCGTAAATTAACAAAACCTTGGAGTCAACTTTCAAATATAAGACAAATGAAAAAAATTGCATTAGAATTATAGGAATTATGATCTCATTAATCTGTAAGAAAATTTCGGCAATTTCATAGGTAAAGACCTATTATTACAACCAGTACTCGTCTCCAACACACTTCATAATAAATAAAGATTCTAAAATTGGAGCGAGCATACTACTCAAATATTCATAAAGGAGCAAAGAATTGCCCATTAAATATTAGAGTCGGAAGTTTGTCTTAGGGCTTTGTTTTGTGAAAAGTACGAGCGCGACCCTCCGAAGCTTATTCGCTACATATTTCAGCATTTTTCTCGACCCTTATTCCGTTTTTTATTTAAATTTCCTTATGTTGTCTACACTGCTTCTATAAGGTCCTAATGAAATAGTAAACATAATTTTAGTATGTTACTCAGGCCATGAAACTGAACAAATTTCCCCAAGGAACCAAACTCTAAATACAAAAGTCAATTATTGACCTCCCATAGAAACTATATCAGCTGGTAGCGCGCATTTCGTATGGGCGGTCAAAATTAGTTTTCCGTATTTCGACCTATGTTCCTTGGCGAAAGTTGTTCAGTTGCATGGTCTAATAGTTAGGGTGTTGGCTGCAATTTGGGGTTTGGGATTTGCTCATGATTCATGTTAATAGGGATGATAGGGATGATAGATCAGCTCAATACGAATCGATTTGGTCCTTACAAGTTTTTCTGTGCGTCGCTGCGTTTTTGAGTTAAAGCAAAAAAAATGAAAGTATGATACTAAATAATGTTTTTTTTGTCTGCCTTTGTGGAGATGTAGAAAATCGAAAAGGCAGACATGCGGGGCTCTGCATTATCACGGGACGAAGTAGTGAATTTTTGCATTTTGAAGCTCTGTAACTTTACGACGCAGGGCTATTATGGTGGCAGACCATTTTTCTGGGGTTTTATACATTGTATTTAGATAGTCATAGTCTGCCAGGTGTACGTTTCATAGTCAAATTTCAAAATAGTTAAAACTTAATTCCTCAAAAACGCAGGGGTGTGGATGTCCGCCAATATTTTTTGTATCTTCTAGAGGATGCTCCTTATCATCAGTCAAAGACGCAGACATGAGCAAATCATATAGAAATTTGTCCTTCATCACCTTTACTATAAGTAACTTGCTATTGATTTGGGTCCCAGGACACGTAGGAGTAGAGGGCAATGAAGCGGCTGACAGACTAGCCAGGGAGGGATCAGAGAAACACTTCTGCGGACCTGAACCTTTTATTGAATTATCAGGGAGTACCATCAGAAGCGCACTCAAGGATCATGCCCAGAGAAGGCACTGCACTGAGTGGGCAAACACTGTTGGACTTACTCATTCGAAAAAATTTCTAGGGACCACAAAAGTAGGTTACTTTAAACATCTTAGAAACCTAAGCAGGCACCAGACCCGTAATATTGTAGGTGCTTTCACCGGCCACTTTGGCACTAGAGATCATCTACACAAAATGGGTCTGTCGGATACAACTACCTGCAGAGCATGTGGTGAAGAAAGCGAACGCATGGAGCACCTTATGTGCACATGCGACGCTTTGGCTAACAAGCGAATGAAGATTCTGGGTCAGGCTTATCCGACACCAGAAGACTACAGGCTCCTTCCGCTGAAATCTATATCGAAGCTCATAACGAGCATATTCGGAGACAGCGGAAGATCACAGGAGCAATAAGGCAGGGGAAGCACAAAAGATCCCATAGGGTCGAAGTGCTCTGAGGTCCAACAAGGATCTCGGCCCCACGTAATAAGATAAGATAAGATAACTTGCTAAAATTATGTTCACTATTTCAGTAGGACCTTATACAGGGTGTTAGGGACAGCCTTCCGAATACTGAAGGGGCATGATCAGTCAACGACACTGAACAATTTTCAGCGAACAAAACTTTTAGGAAACGAAAAAAAATCGGCTTCTCCATACAAACCGCCCGATCAAGTTTACAATTTTGAATGGACACGCAGATTTTGTCTTTCCACTAACAAAAATAAACTAATCCACTAGAAAATACCACTAGCCACTAAAACCAAAATTTGCCCACTGACAAGGAGGTCTAAACCACCAGTTTCAGTGGATTTTCCACTTAGTTGGCAAAATACTCATTTTTTCATATTGTTAATTACACGTCATTATACATTAACCACAAAAGTGATTATAAAAATAGAATTTTCGAATTAATAAAATACCTGCACGAAAATAAAAAAACCGGTCAAGTGCGAGTCGGACTCGTGCACCAAGGGTTCCGATATACTTTTTGTATTTTTGAAACCAAAAAAGTCCATTTTAGGACCGCAAAACTAAACTAAATTTGTTTGTAAAGGTTATTTGCAGATTTCTTAAAAACTGTGCAAATTAGAAAGATTGATTTATTTTTGCTGTAATGTTTACATAAACTTCTGTCAACTGTAAATAATTCAGATTTTTTCTTTCACAAACTTCGGAGAAAAGGAGGGAATGGTATTTTTTTTGACATTTTTTATCATAACTTGAAAACTAAGAGACGAAAAAAATACAAAAATATATTTTAGAATGTACAAGTAAAGCCCTTTCATATGATACCCCATTCGACCTAGTAGCGACAATTTGAAATTTGCCCCCCCCCCCCCCCCCCCCCCCCCCCTATTTTGGACCCCTTTACATAAATAATAATATTTTTTTCAAAATTCTTTCATGTGCAATTAAGTTGGGCAACTATATTCTAAAACTATACCAAATTTCAAGTCGATAGCATGAGTGGTTGCTGAGATGTACAGGTGTGACACACAGACAGACAGACGAACAGACAGACAGACAAAAGTCGCACCATAAGGGTTCCTTTTTTTTATCATTTTGGTATCGGAACCCTAAAAAGTAAAATAATTTAGATATAAATAAAAAAATAATTAATTAGGTTTTAATTTCATAAATTGTCCAAATGCCTGCTCGATGCATCGAGATAAAATGTTATAGTTCAATGGCTCGATGAGCCATTTCTTTAATTTATTTTTAAAGGTGACATGTGACGTCATTAGTTTTATTTCACGCGGTAGCCGGTTAAACACAGCCGGTCCCATTATATGGATTTGTTTGCTAGTCCTGTGCAACTTATGAGGGATAAGAACGAGCATATCGGAACTACGTGTAGCTTCTGTATGTCACCTTATTTTTGAAACAATTGCAAATTCTCTTTCACGTAGCAAGCTACATGGAAAATAAGAAGAGATGGCAGTGTTAAAATTTCAAGCTTGCGGAAGTAAGGTTGTACCGAGGTGTCACTACGCGCACGGACCATTGCCCTCACAGCCCGCTTCTGCATTCTGAAGACGCGCTCCCAGTCGGCAGCGCGTCCCCAGAACTCCACTCCGTACCGCAGTAAAGAATCCACAGTTGCGAAGTAGCAAATGCACACCATCGCTAGCGGGAAGATGAGAGCAATGCGCCACAGCGCGAAACAGGCGCGGCTAAACCTTATTACATAGCTTGTCGATATGCGCTTCCAACGTTAAAATTCTATCCATCTGGAATCCCAAAAACGATGCAGACTCAACAGCTTCCAGTAATGTTTGACCAACTGATACCGCAAGCGGTGCCATCTGTCGTCCAGCAAGATTAAAGTGCATATACTGGGTCTTCGTCAGATTCAGGACCAGGCCGTTCGATACAAACACTGAAAATCCCGGTGGGACTCCCATTGAAGTTGACAATGAGTCAGATCTTACCTTGCCTCCATCTCCAAAATTTATTTGAGATCTATTACAGAGGAAGTCTGACAACAGCGATAGTGTATTGCCATTAATTCCGTAGTGGCTGAACTTAGCGACCAACAGACTGTGGTTGGCCACGTCGAATGCTTTCGAAAGGTCGCACATCAACACGGCCACTTGTTGTCGTTTCTCTTTAGCATCAAGCACACTCCTCAATACTTCACGCGTTAGGGATGTTGTTGATCTGCCTTTACGGTAAGCGTATTGTTTCTCAGACAGCAACTGATTACATGATAGGTATTTGATCAAGCGGTCACTGATACTCGTACCGTACTCAAACACTTTGGCTACGGCTGGTATGATCGACACAGGCCTATAATTCGGCACGGTCTTCTTTTTAGGGTTTCGATACCAAAATGGTAAAAAAAAGTAACCCTTATGGTGCGACTTTGTCTGTCCGTCTGTCTGTCTGTCCGTCTGTCTGTATGTCTGTCTGTCACACCTCTATATCTCAGCAACCACTCATGATATCGACTTGAAATTTGGAATAGTTATATAATATAGTTGCCCAACTTATTTGCACATGAAAGAATTTTGAAAAAAATATGATTATTAATGTAAAGGGGCCAAAATAGGGGAGGGCAAATTTCAAATTGTCGCTACTAGATCGAGTGGGGTATCATATGAAAGGGCTTTACTTGTACATTCAAAAATATATTTTTGTACTTTTTTTCGTTTCTTAGTTTTCAAGTTATGATGATGAAAAATGTCAAAAAAATACTATTCCCCCCCTTATCTTATCTCCGAAGTTTGTGTAAGGAAAAATCTGAATAATTACAGTTCACAGAAGTTTATGTAAACTTTACAGCAAAAATAAAACGATCTTTCTAAGTTGCACAGTTTTTTAGAAATCCAAAAATACTATAGGTATATCGGAACCCTCGGCGCGCGAGTCCTTGACTTGCACTTGACCAGTTTTTTTTCCTTTAAAAATAGGGGTGACCTTTACTTGTTTGAGAGATTTAGGATACGTGCTGCCTCTTATACACCAGTTAAAAAGTGTAGCCAACACCCCTGCCAGCTGACTCCCTAAGGAGATTATTTTTAATAATAATAATAATTAAATTCATTTATTATGGCAACAAGGGCCCATTTGTTAGTAAGACAAGAAAACTTATACTTAAACTTATACGCTTACTTTTTTTGTACGCCGAATACTACCTATAACCAGCCAGTGCAAGTTACGTAGTGCCACACAACATAATATCTCTCTATTTTTTCTTAAACAGCCAGTTATGCCATGAGTGTTGCTGTCTTTACCTCTATCGCGTGTAAACATGTCGATAGCAGACATTTCCGACCCATAGTTACCCATATCACGTGGAACCCGCATACCCTGTCACTGTTATCTATCATACCAAGTAAACTCTTTCTCTCTATTAAGGCGATCCGTTCTCCATACTAAATTCAAATTACTTTCATTCTTATGCGGGACATAAAATGCTGTTAAAACGAGTGTATAGGTATACTGCTATTTTTAGTTAAATTTTTCGCTGATTAATACAAAGATACAGCTTATGCACCGAAAGTACCTACTAGTTTTTGGTAGCAATTTTTGGTGTGCGATGTATACTGTAGTACTTTCGGTGCATTAGCTGTATCTTTGTATTAATCAGCGACTTTAACTAAAAATAGCAGTATACACTCGTTTTTCCACAACATTTTATGTCCCGCGTAAGAATGCAAGTCATTTGAATTTAGTATGGAAAACGGATCGCCTTAAGTAGGTACCCACCACTCATCTTCTACGATAAGAGGTTGTGCGGACAAGAACAAAATGTCCGCCAATTTTTTGCGACTTTGATACTAAACAACTGACTTCTGTTTTTTTAATAAAATGATGATGACGATCTCTTCGATTTGAAGAACTATTCAAGCTTCCATGCAAGGTTTACAAACAACGATCAAATAACGACGTTCAACGTTCTGCTACGGCCTACGGCGTAGCACAATCGTAGACAAGAACCTTGCAACCATAGATAAGAGTAATTATGAGTCCGAATTATTTGCTTGCAACTACCTAAATAAATTCCTAATTGTCCCGTGTGGTGCCGGCAAAGAATAGTACCAACCCATCTCCCTTGGGTGTCGTAAGAGGCGACTAATGGTTTATAAACCGGAGGGTGGGCAGCAGCGTCCTTCCGTGATTAGTACCGTCTTACATGCTACGGTCACCAACAACTCGCCAGGTATAAAATTTTCTTATCTAGGCCAACAACCGCGGTGGTGCCAGCAGTAACGCTGACAAGCGTGGTGACTAAGGTACTTCCCCTCCATAATGTTTCAGCAACAGCTGGAATTCTGGTGGGAGCTGTCCTGTAGTGGGCGTATTATGGGATGTTATGATGACCTAAATAGTCGGTTTTGACCTAAATTAAAGAGTGTAAGGGACGGTGTACGGAAAACTTAAAGGGCGTGCTCAGTCAACGGAACTGAACAACTTTCCCAAAGAAACATTTTTGGGATATGTAAAAAAATTTGCTCTCCATAGAAATTGCTCACTCTGATCGAACAGTTTGTACAGAGGTCCGAAATTTTTTTCATTTTCCAAAAAAAATTCTTTGGAAAACTTGTTCAGTTCCGTTGAGTGAGCACGCCCTTTCAGTTTTCAGTACACCTTCCCTTGCACCCTGTATAAAGTTATCCTGCTGACAGGATATTAATACTGTTTTGAAACGCGCCCTTGGTACTAAGTGATAATAATAAATGAAGAAAACATAATTAAAATCTTATGTATTGATTGATTTTATTTTACAAGATATACATATAAATTATAGTAGGTGACAAGGCATTTGTTAAATTAAAAATAAATACAGTGTGATTAGGAAATGTCTGACTATACTTGAATATGGTACTTAGGACATGAAACTGAACAATTTTCCCCAAGAAACAAAGGTTGAGAATTGAAAAACAATATTGGCTTCCCCATACAAACCTTGCGCCATCAATACTGAAATTTATATGGGACCAAAAAAAAAATGTTTCATGGGGAAAGTTGTTCAGTTTTATAACCGAAGTACCATACTCAAGTATAGTCAGACATTTCAAAATCACGCTGTATATTTAAAATATTAATAACGTATAACAATAAATTTCATAAAAAAACGTGCTTACCAGTCATGAAGATACTCTCAGGTTAAAAGCCTACAAATACTTAAAAGGATAGAATAAGAGAGGCATTTTATAGAAATAATCTAATGACAAAAGACCTTTCAGTTGGACATCAACTTCACATAACGAAAAACGTTATAAAAATATTTTATTTATTCGAGCAATTACATCACAATTAATTTATCTCATGGAACAATTTTAAATAATAGGTCTTTACCTATGAAATTGCCGAAATTTTCTTACAGATTAGTGAGATCATAATTCCTATAATTCTAATGCAATTTTTTTCATTTGTCTTATATTTGAAAGTTGACTTCAAGGTTATCAATTTACGCATAAAATATTTTTTTTATTTTTAGTTTGATATATAAAATTAAAGGTTCGAAAATTGTTCGTCTGAAATGTCGTCCGATTTCATCATTAGATTTGTTATAAGTTTCTACAGATAATATTTTTCGAAAATTAAATTTAAGCTTCTGTTAGCTTAATGTCTTCCCAATAACACTTAAAAAAATAAAAAAAATTGGATTTATAATTCCTAAGAAAAATGCAAAAATGTTAGTACTGAAAATTGAGTTTACCTAAAATTCGCCATACAAAACGGCAATTTCATAGGTAAAGACCTATTATAATATACAGGGTGTTAATTTTATTACGTTCCATAGCTCAGGGGCGGGATCAGTATCAGTAACTGAACAACTTTTCCCAAGGAACATAGGTCGAAATACGAAAACCCAAATTTGACCTTCCATACAAAATGTGCTATCAGCTGATGCAGTTTCTATGGGAGGTCAAAAATTTATTTTCGTTCTTCGACCTATGTTCCTTGGGAAAAGTTGTTCAGTTACTGATACTGATCCCGCCCCTGAGCTATGACACGCAAATATGGTGAATACTGAAAGGGCATGATCAGTCAACGTAACTAAACAACTTTTTCCAGTAAAACTGTCGTTTTTTTCATGTTCAGTTACGTTGACTGATCATACCCTTTCAGTTTTCGGAAAGCTGACTCTTACACCCCATATACAAGGTTATTTTTTGTACCTGACATCCGTTTGCGCACTTATTAGTGGAGTCAAAAGCAACAATTTTTATTCTACGACTTTTCTAACAAAGCACAAAAAAAAATCAGCTTTCTATACAAAATGCGTAACTGTTATTTATGGGAAGATGAACTTTTTGTGCGTTGTTACCAAAGTAGAACAAAGGTTGTTGTTGCTTTTGACCTCACAATTTATATTATGTGACAAGAGAGCAAGCGAGCTTGTGGGCCACCTGATGGTAAGTGGTCACCACCGCCCATAGCGCCCACTGTCTTATTAGTAGCATAATTGACACTAAAAAGACAGTAAAGCACGTTGCCCACCTTGAGAACTAATACTAATTAGTAGACATATTAATGTCAGGTACAAAAAAATTACCTATTATAAGGGACGCTTCACTAAACTAAAACATAATCAAAAAAATTTTAAAAACTTCAACGAAACAAGAAAAATTACAATAGACTTATTATTTTTCGTATGAGATAATATAATAAATAATCGGTCCAGGGATCAATTCTTAAATATAATTGGGTGATATGCTGATAAATTATCACCCAAATATTTTTAAACCCACGGGTATTTACTTAAAATGACGAATGTTGATTGCTATAGTCTGACCGCAACCGATGTACCGCGCGAGGTATGCTCACGGCGAGACGGGGGGGGGGGGGCATCGCTCGTCACCGCTCACGGCGGCAACTAGTTTTTGCTCTTTCCTTTCCCCCTCCCCCCGTACAGCGGTTGCGGTCAGACTATAATGTTCATATTATCTTTTGAGTGTATTTCTGGGCGTATTAAAATTTTTAAAATCTCTTAAATCACTCGTTGGTATTCAAAAATGGATGCCCAGGTACGCACAGCTTAGCGTGGACGGTTTTAGTAGGCATATCTCTACAATCAGGCAAAAACACGACCATTTAATAAATTTTACACATTATAACAAAAAGTATAAGCTTATTATTTTCAATGATTATTTTGAAGATTCTTGCGTTAACTTGACTCAATTATTTTGTGACTAAGTCACGTCTTTAAAATTAGTGTCTTTTCGTACTTTTTCTTAACTAAACTTAACATAAGTTTAAACAAGTAACTAAATTTGGAAATACTTAGATTCATCTAAAAGATCGTCAACATAGATAACTTTGATACACCTAACACATAATAAAGTTACTTATAATTCTATTGATACATTTGTATTTATACAGCTGCATTAGAATCCCTATTTTCAAGCAAACTCTGCAATGCTTGTCTATCTCTTTTATTATCACAGGCACATGTAACTAAAGCTAGCAAATGTTTATTGGAATATTCCATCCTCTCTACTATAAATTCTTCCAAACCCTTCCTTGGTAGATAGTATGCTTTGACATATCTATCTACATAATCTTGATAAGGTACAGGTTTTAGACCAGATATTTTTTCTATCTTCACAAATAATTGTCTATAATCCAACTGCATGAGACCTCTACCACCATTTGTGCATTTAGTTGCGTTTGAAAACCCTTCTACTAACAAATGGACAACAAATTTTGAAACCATAGACCATATTGAGTTAAGCACCTCCAAGTTTAGTGAGACCTTGCTTGATATATTTTCTAACCGAAGTGCAAACACTTGAATTTTTCGTGTCATCATATCTACATAAGGACTGTGCTCCACTGCTACGTTTTTAACATCCCATTTTACTTGCGACATTGCTATTAAAGCCGATCTTGCGTCTATAGCTTTACAAGCCGAACACATGTAAACTGGCATCCTCAAATCTGTGACCACGGCTAACGTGTTATCTTTAAAATGCTCCAAAATCATTTTCTGATGCTGCGCAACTATTGATTCTAAATATGGTTGAAGAAGTTCATATTGTTTTGCCAAAAATATAACGCTTTCTACAGCTACTATTCTCTCGGCTAAACCATGTAATGTATCTTCAGATTTCAGATCTAAATGTGTTGGTAGTTCAGGACATATAAATGTTTTTATATCTGTTTCGGTTATATTTGCAGATGCTTCAATATTGTTCGATATTCTTTTCAAAACTGCATTCAATTTAGGAGTGTATAAAGTTGTCGACGCTACTTCCAAATCAGCAGTAAAGAACAGATGAACGGTGTAAAAATAATAATCGAAAAGTTGATTCATAAGCATCACAACTTCAAGTGATATCTGCGGTAAATATCTACAAATTTGTAAGTACTGGCCGCAATTCCTCAATACAGATAAGGTAGTATTTGTGACTATAACACTATCTTTAATTTTCGACGGGCTTTCATTCGTTTTATCTGCGTTTTCGTCGACGAATTCTCTTTTCAATTCGTCTGGGTCGTCGTCGTCTGATTCGTCGCTTGGTTCCAGCTCAGTTTCTAGGCCAAAAATATCATCATTAGTAATATTCTCATTCCGAAACATATCGAATGGAGTACTTTTCGTTTTGGCATTGAAATATTTGTTAATGTAAACACTGTCATCTTGCGATATCGATGATGCCCCATCTGACATGCTTTTTACAACTGAAGTGTCCGATTTCAAAGGATTTAAATACTTCTTAAACTGCTTGAATTCTTGCAAGTTGAGCAAATTAAAAGTGGATTTGACAGGACACTGTTCCCAACCTTCATTCTCCAAGAACAGTTTTAATTCTTCCATTCTTCCTCGATGGTAATTCTTAATGTACGAAACACTCTGGGTTTTTATGAAGTCCTGTAAAATATCGCTCTTATCTCCGCAAAAGACTTCGGCAACTTGCGTAAGTTTTCTCAAAATTCCTAACATTTGAATGAACTTTTCGAAAGGATACTCTTCTAGACCGGAGCTTTTCAAAAACGTTGAAACTTTGCCTTGGACATCATGCCAAATTCGGACCAAACCTGCTTTTAACTTCTGTCTGATATATTCTCTGCTGACATTCATTTCTATATCCAGAATGTTGTTCGAAGTGGGTAGTATCTCTTCTTCATCATGCTTGGAATGCCAATTTACTAATAAATAATAACTTTTCATGATCATAAAAAGATTTTCACATAAATTTAAGAGACATACAGGTGCTTTAGTAGTAGGCACAGCTTGACACATTTCTTGAAACTTCATCTCAATTGTGACTTCAACAAAACTCTTTACAGCATTAACTGAAGCTTCGTTGACAGCTGAAGAGTAATGCATGTGCAACTGTTCCATTGCAGTTTGAGTTTTTCCTAGTAAAGCATAAGCTTTTCTTAACTTTCTAAAAGTGTTCTCATCAAAATTATAACACATACTAGCTAATACAGAATCTAACTTCTCTTCTGTCATGTAGAGCGTATCTTGCAACCTGGTTGCTAAATCGGAAATGCATGTGTATTCTTTGTGATTCGCCGCAGCCTTCCGGCTCTTTTGTATAAGCTCGATCGCTTCATAATACTCTTTTTTGTTCAGCAATTCTTGTACATCTTTCTCGACACTTCGTAAACTTCTTAATAAATCTAATGATTTTAATACTTTTCTAATGATTTGTCGTTTTCTGAAGTTTGCTAATATGACAAATGTGGATATGGTTAGATGATTGGATGCTGTACGTAGTTGATCTCTTGCTTTCTTACAAGTATCTAAAGTTTGTGATAGTTTTTCGCGTATTTGTTGTATTTCGGCAAATTCGCGGTCACAGTTGTCCCGTTGTTGAGATATAAGATGGAGTGCTTTACCGGAAACCACCTGTCGAATAAGTTATAATTGTTCAAGATTTATTACCATTTGGAAATTACCAATGAGGTCATCAAAATAATAAGCGGTCCATCAAATAAAAATATTACACATAATATGCAAAACTTTGTCTGCTTACTTAATTGAAAATTTGAAATACCAATACCTACTGGAATACCAGTACCTAACAGAAACTGATAGAAACTGCATGGGAAAAAAATTTACCCCCATATAAAATATGCTACCAACTGATGCAGTTTCTACGAACCTTTGAATTTTTTTTTTCGCATTTCGACCTAATGATCACACACCCAGTATGTAACCAGTGTTTGAGTCTAACAATTACCTATCAAACAAAAAAACTTCATTAAAATCCGTTCAGTAGTTTTCGCATAGCAAATATATAACAAACAAACAGACAAAAAGTTCAAAAATCAGTGATTTTTTTATAAATATCTTCAATGCACAATATATTTATAGCAGATGTTCTAAAAAACACAGTAGTATTTTTGATAGTTTAATACGAACCTGCTGCTGCCGTTTAAGTTTAGTAAAGATTTGTTCAATAGCTTCCGGTGTGGGAGGAGTGGGAGCGTTCAGTAAAACATGGCGGCCTGCATCAAAGTCTGCTGGCTCAGAGAAGTATACATTCTCTATCTCACGGAGAACCTAAAACAAAAATAGAGATTGCATCATCATCAACAGATAACTTCCCATTTATAGTCAACTGCTGGTCCTGTCCCCTGGAATTTGACATCAAAAATATGTATTACATTTTGGAGGGGAATGTACCATAATCACCACATTATTGGCACTGAGTATTGGCACTTTAGTATGATGCTACAATTTACTTCTATGGATGCTGTTGCCCATCCTCCAGTTTAAAAATACTTAGCCGCTATTTACGACACCCACATACATACTACACTACATAAAGCTACATTATTTTCACTGTAGTAACCTTTGAATTTTTATCACCAAGCTTTGAAAAGATGTTTCATCAAGCATACAAAAATAATTATAGTCATCAGAATGTTATTTTATAATGAAGTTAAATAAAATATTAATTACCTCTAGATCAGCAGCAGAGTAGGCAGCGCTGAGGGATCGGGAGTTCACTCCGGGAGGGCCATGTCTATTCTCCGCACCATCCTCTCCGGTCAACATGGTACCTGGTTACAAAGCAAATGTTGGGGATAAATAATCAGCCTGTTTTCCAAATCAAATTAAATGTTAAATTTCATTGAAGAATGAATCATGACTGAATAAAAATTTTATAAGTTTAGGTGTAAGAGTTAAAAGATTATACATGATAGCATGCAATAATAACTCAAGATAGGTATTCAGTTTTAGGTGGTAGCAAGAAGTTCAAAACAAGGACCAGAGGTGGGATGAGGGAGATCTTTGTTTAGCAGTGGTAACGATAGGCTAGCCGCCAGTTGCAGATAGCAACTTTAAGCCCTACTTTGACCATACTCGGTGAAACCAAATTGTAATATCATTGTGTGAAACACATACTTTGTTAACAACTGTGTTAACTTCAACAACAAATTGACTAACTTCTATAACGTCTAATTTTGAGGAAATTAGGGTTAGTGCGGTGAGAAAATTTGCTAATGTTCAATTAGTTAACAAGCAGAGTTGGTATGATGAAATTAGGGCTAAAGCTCCTCTAAATGGATTGCTGACAATTTCTGTTTTGTAGAAAAATAAAGGGTTAGCAACAGATAAAAGGAGCTTTCTATTACTAGCTGAAAGAAAACTTAGTAAGTAACACTCAAGTTACTTCGGTGTTAGGTACTTAGTGGGCGTTACCTTAGTTTTTGTAAAATACAAGAGGGAAATAAGTTGTACACAATATTGCGCACTTTGATATCTAATTGAAAGGTATCGTTCACTCGTGACTTCTCCACAATAAGCTGTAGTAATTTTTTGTTTAATACTGACCTGTTTATCGCTGTTGTTGTATATTTTATGAGTAAATACTGACTTAATTCTTATCACGATTTACAACGACCGACGACAACATTTTCTCTCCGACGGACGTCAAGCACACCAGTGTTGCCGGTAGTACTTTTTCGTTTGTTCCGCTATCGTAGGTACCTAAAAAGTTCCTATTGTTTACTATCGTGCCCGCGACTATAGGCGCCGCTTTCTAATAGGTCATTGTGTAAAACTTAATAAAATAAAAAATAAAGTACATCAAAAACCACACTGGGGTGATTGGATTAGAACTTCTTGATACTCTAGAGCTCCACGAGCTGAGTGTGCTCTAGAGCTCCACGAAATAAACCACCAATAAACCACGGAATAATCCACCATCTTCCTTCTATCATCGGGAGTCCAGACGCACCGCAGTATATCACCCATGCTTGGTTGATATTCCGCACATTCGCACAAAGCGCTTTGAAACATCTTTTATAATGCGCACGGCTAAAGAGTGGAATTCTGTGCCTGCGTCTGTGTTCCCGAGTTCATATAACCCGAATCTATTCAAGTCACGAGTGAATAGGCTTCTTATTTCATTATTATTATTAATGTAACTAACATGGGTTCGCGCAAATCTCCAGCATCACAGGAACTTTTATCTGCAGATAAGACACCTCAATTAGCCATAGATAATGTAAATTTGTTTTTTGCTGGCATAGGCAAAACCTTAGCAGAACGCATACAATCCCCAGACCACTTAATTAGTTTTTCCACTTGTAACTTATCCTCAGCTGGTTCATTTGTTCTATTGCCGACAGATTGTAGTGAGGTGGAATTAATAATAAAAAATTTAAAACATGACTGTGCCCCCGGATGGGATGACATAACAGCGTTATCACTTAAAGCAATTTCTGCAAATATTACACCAGTGCTGACTGAAATACAGGCCTTTGCTTAGTTTAGGCTCCAGTCTCCCACAAATACCAAGTCAATTTTTAAGTTACTTTTATTGCATGCATGATTTGTGGTGAGAAATAAACATATTTTTGATTTGATTTGATTTTGATTTGATTTTTGATTCTGGGCAAGCTCGCTCCATCGTAGACCTCATCTCTGTCTTCAAGGCTAGATCGAGGTCAAGAGTAAGACCATTTTATATTTAAAAAAAAACTTTTTGTGCATGGGACTGCGCAACCGGTGCGTTACAGTGGGCTGAAATTAGCGTTTCATAGACATTCAATATATATTTTTTAAGTGACGCTTTTTTTGCTTGTAAACGATTGAGGATACCTACTATATGCCTTATATAATGAACTTTCAGGTTTTTAATTGTAAACAGCGCACTAAGGATTTTTTTCTAAAAAAATTGTATGGCATCAGCATAATAAATGATGATATCTCCATTATCGCATAATTGCGCGTTATATCCTCTTAGGTTATTAATAACTGAATTATTTTTGATTTTTTGACATACTCCATGTTGAGGCCAAACTTGCGCCTTTTTTTTTAAATCTTTTAAAATAATTATTTTTTTTGTCTTTTTTTTACATTTTAAACTAATGTTAAGCTTAACATGGATGTATGTATACAGACTAGCGCCTTTAAAAAAATCTTTACAATTTTTTTTTAACTAATATTAAAGCTTAACATGGATTTACATAGACTGGACTGGACATTTACGAAAATTAATTGTATGCAATATTAGATAGTGAAAATTGCTTAAAAACCCATTAGCTGTAATTAAAAATACTAAATATCTAATGATTCTCAAAATCCCCAATAAAATTAAGGAAACTATTGTCTGTTTATGACATTTTAACTATCTACTGACTTTTTGAATAGGTACCAATATCTATTAAGTAATTGAGTTTTCATTTGTTAGCAATTAATTAAGAGGGTAGTTAGTAAATTAGTTGTTCGGGCACATACATTAAATTCGATCACCATAAATAGGAACGTACTGAAAGAAAATTATTTAGTAATCTTCAATCATTGAAAGTACAAACATCATGGCAAGCTTTGTAACAAACTTGGATTTGTTCGTTATTCTGGAAAACGCTAAAAAACTCAGTGACTACAATTTTTTGTTTGAAACCGTGCTATCTCTTTTAAACAACAGTGTATCTGAAGAAGATTGTGTGACTTTAAAAGAATTTTGCCTGAGATTCACCAGGGCTGCACAGAAACGATATGAATTGTCACATCGGAAATTTGAGAAGTTTCGAACTAATTACGAAAGTTGGCTTGAGGCTGATGTTGATTGGCCGAGTTGCATAAAAGAAAATATAAAATCAATTACTCAGCATGAGGGAAGCCCTATAGTGCTACTTTCGGAGCCATCATCAAGTGCTACTGCTTCTCTTTTGGAGCCATCTACATCATCAATTGGAACTATGACGAAAAGAAAAATCTCAAATCGTAAAACTTTTGAAGACTTGGGAACAAAACAGAAAAAGAGGCGAAGTGAAGACCTGACGCTGACGGACAAAGATTCCAGTGAGCTCGTTTTTGCAACTATTTCTAAGTTGAAAGATGAAGGCCAAAACAACATTGCTTCTGTGATTGAATATATGGTGAAGCACCCAGAATAAGTCGAAAAACTTCAAAATTTAATTACAAAACCAACCAGTAAAGAAACGTTTTCACCCCAAAAAGCTCTTGGGTTACTGATATCTCTGAAATTATCAAAGTGGCAATATATAACTTTGCGAGAATCAGCAATTCGAGAAGGCCTTAACCACTTGTACCCTTCGTATTACCGCGTGCAAAAAGAGAAGAATGTGTGCTTTCCACCTGAACCAAAAAATTCAATTGCGGTGACAGATTCCTCAGCAAAAATTTCACTGCAAGCTTTGCTAGATCTGACAGCAAAAAGAATAATTAAATGTTTGCCAGAAAGTATACAAAATAAAGAACTTATTTTAATATCAAAATACGGTTTCGACGGGGCATCCAGCCAAAGCAGATACAAACAGAAGATGGATTCTATACAAGATGACTCTAGTATCTTCATGACTTCGTTATCACCACTGAAGATGACATGTGAAGACATCACAGTTTGGGAGAACCCGAAACCGTGCTCAGCAGCGTATTGTCGTCCAGTACAGTTTACCTTTGTTAAAGAAAGTGAAACAGTGGTGAAGGAAGAAAATGAAAGAGTCAAAGCTGAGATATCAGCTCTCCAACCATCTGATTGTGATAGCAATATGGTAAGTCATAAGCTGATGCTCACCATGGTTGATGCTAAAATAAAAACATACCTTTCTCCTAAAGTAAGATCAAATGCAGTGTGCTACATTTGTATGGCGAAGCCCACGGAGATGAACAACTTGGAAGAAGTTAAAAAGAAATCAACAGAAGATGACTTGATGGAGCTCGGACTTTCTTCACTACATGCGCGCATAAACATGATGGAATGTCTTTTGCATATCGCATATAAATTAGATATTAAGACGTGGTCTGCTAGAGGGGAACGTGACCAAGCCGCAGTGGATGCAAGAAAGAAATCTATCCAAGCCAGGTTCAAAACGGAGCTCAACCTATTAATCGATATTGTAAAACAAGGCCATGGCACAACTAACGACGGCAACACTGCACGGCGATTCTTTGAATTTCCTGAAAAGACTGCGGCTATCACTGGACTAGATGAAGATCTGATCAGAAGATTTGCTGTAATTTTGCAAGCCATAACTTCAGGTGAACCCATAAATGTTTCAAAATTTAAAGAATATGCGTACATAACTGCTGAGAAGTATGTTGAATTGTACAACTGGTACTACATACTACACTTTAGATTATCAACAAACAGAATTAATTATACCTTTTAGACAATAATATTTCGGTAGTATAGTAGTATATGCACTAGGTAATAAACTAACCCACTAACGCTAATTTCAGCCCACTGTGGCGTTGGCACGACCTCCGATTTCGCAATATGTCTGTGTTGATGAGTACCAACTATTCCGCACAAAATTCGCTTGTTGCGCCGCCGGCCGTGCAGTTTCGTGACCAGACTGTTAGCCTTCAACCAAAAAAGAGAAGTATAATAATTTATTGCTTCTGCTACACCAATTGTAATTATAATGTTCTACCACATCCGAGGTTTATCTGTGGTAAATAAAGGTGATGCAAAATAACCCATTATTAGCTACTTTGGTTTTATTTAATAAGCCGTAGGTTATCTCAATATATAAATATAACGTTTGCCTATCTGTGTATCCAGGGCACTATTATGCTTTGAAAATCTTCATTAAATGAGATATTTTTCCATTCATGAGAAACTATAATTCTTTATATTGACAATGTGGAGAATTTTGCGAGATGTTGCATCCGTTTACTAAAATAAAAGCCATAACAACTGTTTGGGTATTTTTTTAGCAAAATACAAAAACCTACTGTTTGTCTTGCTGCTCCAGGAGAGAATAAATTGAAAAAAATATCACTTCCCTTATAGACGACACTTTAAAAAAGTGAGCAGATGCTAAAGTCCGCAAGTGAACTCTATAACTCAACAACGCAGACGTATTGCAAAATCAAAGGACGTGCTGCCGGTCGCACGGTCCCGTGAACCTACCATAAGTACGAAAAGTATCAAGAAGTTCTAGTCCAATTACCCCAGCGTACTTGTATATATAGAGGTCAGTGGTTGCTTACTTAAAATTTTGATTTCCCTATTATTCATGAGTTTTTGGTCGACCTATACTCGTAGTTGTTAACCGAAATAAAGATCTCGACTTAAACCGTGACTTCTGAAGCAAGGAGTCATCTAAATTGGCGCTATTCTCTTTTTTTTCGGTATCGGCTGCAATGGACAAGCAGCCTTACTATTTCAGTCATAATGAATTTTAAGCCCAATATAATAAATCAAAAGTTCCACTAAAGTGCCACCAATGACGTGAAAGTTCCTGGATGGGAACGAAATTTCCTCAAAATTCCGCATTGCAGCTGTCACTTGACAAAGAAAGCCCAATTCGAATTCTAGTTTTCGCAAAACATAACCTTAACATTTCTTTGATACGTACACTGTAAAGGGTGCCCGCAGACGGTCAATCAGGTGTATGATCCGACAAGGATGCAGCTATAAGAACGAAAGAGAAAGCAATAGTGTGTATAACACTACGGTTTAAAACCTGCTCATGAGCTTTGTGTGCGGTTTTAGCGCGCTAATAGTCGGTTCAAAACTTGATCGTATTCACTCGTTTAAGCGACGTGACGTCATCAGTGACGTCACTTTAGCGCGCTATCATTGCATACGAAAATGAGGTAGTGCAGCGTGTGCGAAACGTCAAATTCATAAGACATTTGTCATCAATCTCGTTATCAAGAGATTTTTTTTCAACTTTTTTGGGTTTTTAGATTTAATTATCTTATCGAATAATCATTATCTCTCAATAATTTCTTAAAACGCAAAACAAAATCAAAATTTAAATTTTTCTCAGTGACATTGACATAAGCGCGCTCTAGTCTGGTTTAAAACTGTATTCGATCGTATTCGACGAATGCACGCATATAGAAATAAACCGACTATATTCAGTGAATGTGATGTGTGCGTTGAATTCAAGAAACAATCCGTAGTCTAAGACTACTTCTTTCTTTCCTATAGCTGCATCCCTTGTCTGATCATACATCTGATTGACCGTCTGCGGGCAGCCATTTATGGCAACTCACATGTCACTTTGCCAGCTGACGACTGTCTGTCGTCAAAACAATAATATTGAATTTATTTATATTTTTCATTTTTGTTGGCAGCACTACTCTGTGGTAGGATGCTTTTGACACCAGTCAATGTCTTGTAAGATTTTGCAATATATCGTTTTACTAAAATTATCATTTTTATCATTTCCACCATCAATTGGTAGCGGATACGTGGTTTATCCATGCAAAAATAAATATATTTGCGGTGAGATTAAAGTGGATGAAATAAAAATGTTATAACTATAAAAACAAAAACGTAAAGGTTCAAGATGGCTACTTCGTATCGTGTCGAAACTCTGACTCGAGAAAACTACGACACGTGGTGTCTGCAAGCTCAAGCCGTGCTAATAAAAAATGATCTGTGGATCTATGTTAACGGTGATAAGAGCATATCTGCGACATCAACTGCGGAAGAAAAAGAAAAGTTCAAAAAGAGTGATCAAATGGCCAGAGCCGAACTCTTATTGCTCATATCGCCATCTGAGCTGAAGCAAATTAAAAGCTGCACCACAGCTAAGGAAATATGGGATAAACTAAAAGCAATTTATCAAAGCCAAGGTCCCGCTCGCAAGGCAACCCTGCTGAAGCAGTTAGTATTGAAAAAACTGAGTGCCGGTGAAGACGTACGTGAACACTTAAATAATTTTAACGACGTTGTCGACAAATTAGCGGACATGGAAGTAAAAATAAATCCAGAGCTGCTTAGTATTATGATGCTCTACAGTTTACCCAGCAGCTACGAAAATTTTCGTATAGCCATTGAGTCGAGGGACTTACTGCCAAACCCCGAAGAATTAAAAGTGAAGATTCTTGAGGAGAGCGAAGCTCGTAAAAATGCTCATAGTGAAGTACATCAAGAGGCTTTTCATTCCAAGCCTAAGTTCAAATTTTGCCAAAACTGCCGGAAGAAAGGTCATACGACAGAAACTTGTTGGGGTGGCAAGAAAAATAAAAACAAACAGGCTAAAGGAGAACGCCATTTCAGCATAACTCCAACGTGCATGGCTATGACTTCGACCAACGTATGGTGTTTAGACAGTGGCTGCACTTCGCATATGTGCGGACAGAAAGAATACTTCGAGAAGTTACAGCCAGATTCTGGTACCCTAAAATTGGCATCTGAAAACCTCACAACTACAGTCGAGGGTAAAGGAAAAGTAACTCTGAACGTGCAAGATACGGTATGCAATTTCCATGAGACTTTGTATGTACCAAAACTAACAACAAACCTCATGAGTGTGGCAAAGATAACCGAAAAAGGTTATAATGTCGAGTTTACTAAAGAGAAGGCATATATCAACAATAAAGACGAAACTATTTTCATTGCTGAAAAACAAAATGGGCTCTATTATGTCAAAAGTCAAAATGACAATATTGCTTACACAACTTCAAATAATAATAATATGATGTTGTGGCACAAAAAACTCGGTCATATAAATGAAAAAGACCTAAAACTAGTTGGCAAGAAAAATCTGATTAAAGGCGTAAATCTGGAAGATGGAACTTTACCAACCTGCGAAACCTGTATCAAAGGTAAAATGACTCAGTTACCATTCACATCTGTTGGTGGACTACTATCAAGTGAGCCATTAGAAATAATTCACAGCGATGTGTGTGGGCCAATGCAGACTGAAACATTAGCAGGAGCCAGATATTTTGTTACGTTTATTGACGATTTTACAAAATATTGTTGTATTTATTTTATAAGTCACAAAAACGAAGTTTTCGAAAAGTTCAGAGAATATAAGAACAAAGTTGAGAATTTCTTGCAGAAAAAGGTTAAAAATCTGCAGAGTGACAATGGCAGAGAATACTGTAACAAAGAATTTGATGATTACTTGAAGCAACATGGCATTAAACGAAGGCTAACAGCGCCATATACACCGCAGCAAAACGGGCAGAGTGAGAGAAAGAACCGATCTTTATTAGATAAAGCCCGATGCCTGATGCTGGAATCAAAAATACCAGAAAAATTATGGGCAGAAGCTGTGTATACTGCTAACTATCTGATTAACAGAAGCCCTGCAAAAGCTCTTAAAGACAGCACACCCTATGAAAAGTGGACAGGGCGTATACCTTCTGGTAATCACTTACATGTTTTTGGAAACAAAGCTTTCGTATTAAATAAACGAAGACGAGGCAAATTTAAACCAAAAGCAGATGAGGGTGTTTTTGTAGGATATGCGCAGAATGCGAAGGGATTTCGAGTTTATATACCTGAAAAAGAAACAGTCATAATTAGCAGAGACGTGAAAGTCATCGAGAAAATGTATTATGACAACACTGATGATCAAAACTATGATGATTTGTTTGATGAGCCGGATCAACCGCAGCCACAACCTGAAACACAAAAGAAAATAAATAAAACAAAAAAGAAAAATGAAGAAAAAACTGTTAATAAAATGATAGACGTTGAAACGATTCCTGAACCTGAACACAAGCAAATAAATGATGTAGACCAGGATAGGAGGAGTATAGAAGATGACCTACAAGAAGGTAGACCACAAAGAGAAAGACGTCTCCCAGATCGGTTGAACGATTATGTTTTGTTCTGTGAATCTGAAAATCCAAGTGTTGATGATCCTGAATGGCGAGAAGCTATAAAAAAGGAAATAAAAGCACATATTAAAAATGGTACTTGGGTTATCAAAAAGAAAGGACAAGAGGAAAATATAGTAGATTACAAAATGATTCTAAAACACAAAGGTGAAATGAAAAAGGCTCGATTAGTAGCGAGAGGATTCACTCAAAGGCCTGGCATCGATTACAATGAAACCTTTTCTCCAGTTGCAAGGTTAAGCTCGATAAGGATGCTCTTAGCAACAGCTGCAAAAGAAAATTTAAATCTACATCAGCTTGATGTGACCACAGCATACTTAAATGGAGATTTGGAAGAAACTATCATAATGAAGAAGCCAGATTATTTAGATGAATATGTCAGCGAAATTATGGTTGATGAAAGTTCAAATGAATCAAGTGATATATTCTATAAAGCGAGAAGAATGCTAGAAGATATAAGAAAAATCGAAGGGGAAAAAGTATGCGAACTTAAGAAAGCTTTGTACGGTTTAAAACAATCAGGCCGTCAATGGTACAAAAATTACATTCGGAACTTAAATCCTTTGGGTTCGTACCATCTGAAGCAGATCCCTGTATTTATACACTTAGAAAAGGAGGTGAAAAGATCCTACTCGGTCTGTATGTCGACGATATAATTCTGGCATTTTCCTGCAAAAAGCTATTGGATGAGATTATTCAAAAGTTAACAACGACATTTGAGATGAAAGATCTAGGAGTTGCCAAGGACTATGTTGGAATAGAGATAGAACAGACTAATGGACAAATAAAACTAAAACAAGAAAAGTATATTAATAAACTCCTTACCAGATTTGGGATGGATGATTGCAAAGCGGTAAATACTCCTATAGAACCGTACCTTAAATTAGAGAAACAAGAGAATTGCGATCATGACTTACCTTATCAGAATCTTATAGGAGCCTTGATGTTCCTAGCAGTAGCTACGCGACCCGATATAATGTATGCAGTCAGCTTTTTATCTCAATTTAACCATTGTTATGGTAAAGAACATTTTAAGTCTGCAAAACGTGTACTGAGGTATCTAAAAGGTACAAATAAGACCGGACTAATTTATACAAACAATAATAAACCTCTTATTGGATATGCAGATGCAGACTGGGCTGGATGTACTATAGACAGACGGTCACACACTGGATATTGTTTTGAGATGGCAGATGCTATAGTCAGCTGGGAAACTCGAAAACAGAGATCTACAGCATTATCAACAGCTGAAGCAGAATATATGGCCTTGTCTGACTCTGTAAAAGAAGCATTGCACCTGAAGATATTACTGAATGATATTGCTACAAAGAAGCAAGATAAAATTGTTATTTACAGTGATAATCAGGCAGCATTAAAACTGTGCAAAAATGCTATTATTAGCAATAAAGTAAAGCACATCGATCTAAGAGTGCATTTCCTGAGAGAACATGTTGAAAAGAAAAATATAGATGTTCTATACTTGGAAACAGCTAAAATGAAAGCTGACATCTTTACCAAAGGATTGCCAGGGCCTCGTTTTGAAGAATTGCGAGGGTTACTGGGATTGCACACGAGGAGTGTTGCATGCTAACCACAAGAAGTGAGGAGGAGTTTGTTGGCAGCACTACTCTGTGGTAGGATGCTTTTGACACCAGTCAATGTCTTGTAAGATTTTGCAATATATCGTTTTACTAAAATTATCATTTTTATCATTTCCACCATCAATTTTTAATAATAACTATCTTGTTCTGTTGTACATATTGTGATGTTTTGTACTCTAAAGGATTATTCAATGGATTCTATATCCGGGTTTTTTTTTTTTTTTTTGCGAATCTCCATCGTGTATTCACTTCACTACGTGACATTGGCGGAATTGTGAACTCACAAAAGCCACTCATCAAAGATTGAATTGAATTGAGTTATTTCAACTATTTCCATTAAATTGAGTGAAATAAATAATAAAAATCTTAGTATAACGAGTACTTGAAAGATTTTTCTACAATGAATGAGGCGAATAAACCGTCCTTACGCATAGATTGGTTCGATGGCACATTAATTGAAGATACTCGAGCCAATACCAGTTCTAATGCTTCCGCCTTCGCCGACGAAGACCAACCAGAACCCGAAGTGTCTTCAAAACCTCACTATAATGAGAAAAAGCCTATAGGTTTTAAAAGACTGCTCGATCTATCTCAACTTCAACCGCCTATTTTAACCTTAGAGATTGCTCACAGACCTGGATTTTGGAACTTATTGGATGTCGAACTAAAGGGAGATTTCATAGTTTTGATTGTAAAAATCTTAGCAAATATTTACAAGTCATTAGAGAGAGAAGAGAAATCTAAAATAGTGTCTTTGCTTAAAACGAGGTTTGAAAGTTCAAATTTTTTGGAAGTTTTAAAAGAGTATCTCATAGGTCTTCCTAGCGTGAGAGTTGTAGAAAAACAAATGAATTCCCACTTGTGGGATGATGTTCAAGCTTTTTACATGAATGTAATGGGTCTTTGTGAAGGTATTTTTAACTTTGGAGGGTGTAGCAAGGAGTTTCTGGAAAATATCTATGATTTAATAGAAATAACTGAAACAAGTGCTCTCGGTGTAAAGGAAGAACACACAGAAACATTTCATGAGAGTCTATTTGAGAAATTATTGGAACTTAAATCTAAAGTAATGAAAGTTATCAAGCAGGTTGGTATTTTGTATGCTTTTGCACTATATTATTCTTTTACATCTTTATTTTACTCCTGCCTGCTTAGCACGCTCCCCGAGAAAAAATATATCTCGGAGAAATGTCAGTTTAATTGGGGAATTATGTCATCTAATCTATCACCTCCAAGCGCAAAGAAATGTCAGTGGAGGAAAATATTTAGCAAATCCACAAATTACGTTTTTGATATTTTAGACCGAGATAGCTTTATACACTAATACATGTACCCGTCCTTGTCTTTCAAAATGTGTCGCACTGCTCGGATGTCAACAAAACATGACCATGCTTAAAGTCTTTAATCTATGGGCCTAGATAAACTGACAACTGCAGCGTGCTAAGTCGGCAAGTCCAGAATAAGTAATAATACTATCATATAGAACGGATGCCTTGCAATCAACCCTGCATCCCTGGGCGCACCCGCTCATGTGGTTTTTGTGGTGCTCCTGTGGGTCATTTGTACTGAATATGCAGGCCTATGGGCTTTTCCTATTTCAAATTATAAAATTGTGTTCATTGTATGTAGTGTCCGGAGTGTGCTCGGGGTAATAGAATGATACTTAAAATAAGGCAAAATAAATTACCTTCACCTGATGTTTTGGCTAAGTTGCACCAGCCGTAGTCATGGATAGCACTAAATAATAATAATAATAATAATTAAATTCATTTATTATGGCAACAAGGGCCCATTTGTTAGTAAGACAAGAAAACTTATATCTATGTTAGTATCACAAAAAACAAAATCACAAATCATGGTCATAATATAATAATTAGCAATTCTCAATTTATTTGCCTAGGACAAAGTGACACTCGGCCTGACCAAAAACTAAAGTAAAGTAATTTATTTTTCAATACATTTGCTCGAAAAACTTACTTACAAGGACGTAAACATCGCTCGTAAGTAGTTACTTACCGAACTAGTGCGGTAAGTAAAAAAAGTATCACGTACCAAGGAGTTTTTACACTCTGATCCTAAAATTATTTTGTAAAAATATTACAGTGGTGACTTTTTACTTGGGTGACGACTGCCTACCTATATTAAAAATAAAATGGAGAGTTCCAAAAGAACATAAATCGACAAGAGGCTGACAGTACCCATGGTTGGTTCCTCTACCAGGTGTATTACTTATACCGGTTTTCTCACAAATGTATTGAAAAACGTCGTAAGATACACGTCCGTAAGGGTTATGACAAACATATGCCGATGGTAAACCCTCGACTTCGTCTCGGGCTTCCAAAACATCAACTCGTTTGTAATAACCCTACTTACGGAACTTGTATCTTAAACTACTATTACCTAATTATATTATAAGTGTCATGCTAAGACCTGGAATAAAATAAACATGTTTGAGAAGTACAAAAGATTCTAAACAAATATTGTTCTATTTCTTTATACAAGATATATTTGCTTTAACTTTCATACCTTATTGGTCCCCAAAGTTTTATTCTTCTAATCCACAAAACTTTAAAATAGATTCCTTATCTCATTTGAGAATAAATTATTATTTCTGTTGGGGATGCTGCATCAAACATAGAAGGGTGATTGTATATATATATATATATATTATTTATTGTGCACAAATAACTTAAAGTTTTTAAATGAAAATTGTTTACCTACAAAGGCACACATGCAGAACCTTTTCACTCTTGAGAATAGATATTATTAAATCAAACCAAATTATAATTTGAATTGAGAAAATATTGTGTTTTCAGGGTACTGCTGATAATACTTTACCTGATTCAAAAACTCAGGATGGTGACAAAAACAGTTTCAAGAATCTTCCAATATTTCCATCCAAGGAAGACTTGATTAAAAGGAATTGTATTAAAATGCAGCCCAATATTATAAATGGTGCTTACCCTAGTGTTGAACACTATTTAGATATACAATTCAAGCTGTTAAGGGAAGATTGTTTTGGGCCTTTAAGAGAAGGAATTTGTGAGTACTCATAATATAATGTTTTTTTAGTGGTAGTACGCCGTCAGGCAGCATACGGAGTGGACGTGTTATTGTCGATTTAAATAATTAGTTTAATAGTAGTAAAGTGATCTTAACTTATATCGCCGTAAGGTGGCAAATAGTTTGTGGCTGTAAGCGACGCTAACGACGTTTCACTTGGCGTGCGTCAAGACCAGCTTGCTGAGCCCCACACCTCACCCCCTCGGGTAAAGAAACGACCTCTTAATTTTTTATCCCGCTTTCGCTGCGTATATCCTAACGCGGAGTTATCTGTGCACGGAGTATTACTTACTGCAAACAACAAGTAGCACAGATATGTTGCCTGCTAGAAGTGGCATTCCCGCCGATCAGCAATTAACAAGTTCTGCATCGGACTCTGATATATCGAATCTCAATCTCAATAAGCGTTTCAAGCGTAAGCAAACTGCTGAGAATGCAGATGTCTCAAATGAACTCTCAGAGTTGAGCAAAAAGATGACATGTATGATGACACTGATAACATCAACCAGTGAGACTCAGACAGAAAACATCAAGCAACTTAGTAAGGATATTTCTTCTGTCAAAGACCAAGTGTCGGGGTTAAAAAATACCATAGAAAATATGACTCTAGAACAAAATAAAATCAAAACTGATCTAGCAAACTTCACCTCAGTTACGCAAACGCAAATAAAATCTTTAGAAACAGAGGTTCAAACGCTCAAGAACAAACAACCCAATGCCAACCTGATGAACCAAGAAGAGCTGGTGTATGAAATAAATGAACGTATGGTACGATGTAAGAACATAGTTGTATGCGGTATTGAAGAATCATCTTTATCTAATGCAAAAGAAAGACATAACTCAGATAAAAATCAAATTTTGCAAGTGCTACAAGCCATTTCTGAGGAAATAGCCACACCACAAAAAATGCACCGCATTGGAAAATACTCACCTGATAAAAATCGACCAATCAAAGTATACTTTTCGTCTAAAGAAACTGTCAAGATAATATTTCGCAATAAAAATAAACTCCAAAATAAAGATCTTCAAATTTTCTCGGACCAGACACCTAAACAAAAACTGTACTACAAAGACCTTAAAGCTGAACTAAACCGTCGCCTCGATAGCGGTGAAACTAATCTGACTATCAAATACGTCAAAGGCCTACCTAAAATTGTTCAGACAAAAAACTAATACAAGAAGTAAACTATACTAAAAACAAAAAAAAGTAAAAACTTAAGCATTCTACTAAATAAAGATGGATCAGTTGCATAAAATAAATATCAGTAATTTTTATATATAAATATTGAAAAATAAACCATACGTAAAATATTTAACAATATAACTGAAAATAATTATAAGTAAACATACAATAAACAAATACCAAACAATTATAATACCTTTTCCTTCTTATCCAAAACAATCTGAAATGTAATGTCGCTTCAAGTCAAATCAAGTTCTGTGCTCGCTTATCCATGTCCAGTATTGCCCTACGTCCATCTACCTACATTTATTTTCTGCGCATCCAATTTGTTTACGAACTGTTTTACTACTTACCTGCATATTGTGTGTTTTCACGATGTTATTATCATATCACAATACCTTTTTTTGTAAGATTTTGCTCCGTATGTGTTAGCATTTAAGCTTATAATATATACTATGTAATTTTCTCTGTAAGTGAATTTGTAATTCTTTTGAGAAAATAAAGTTCTTAAACCATGAAATTTTTTATGCTAATTGCCTACCTGAAGGAAAAACGTTTTTCGATGATTGTGACCAATGGATAGCCCAAAATTGAGAGAAATGGTGGAAAACAAATTTTATTGTGATTTGTAATTTTAATTGTTTTATATTTTACAGGTAAATATATGGAAAATCCTCTAAAGAGAAGACACGAAAATATCAGGTAAAAATATATTGGACATAAAAATTAATACTTATCTTAATGAAAAAGACTATATTAGAGTCTGAGTTATATTACAAGATTTATCTATTACACACACAAGGTCTACATTTGTAACCTCAATAAACACAAACGTTTCACATACGGCTAAGTAGAAATACCCAAATTTTGAATGTTGGTTAAATGATTTTGATGTTATTATTTTCTTTACAAAACTTAAAAATTTTTTGTTAACTCCGGTATACCTTGTGTGTATAACTGTAATCAAATTGTGTTATAAAAACAGTTTTATATGATAAAACAGCTAACTTGTTAAAAGTGGCTTTGTCTAGGTCTCTTTCTAACAGAGCCCTCTAAATAAAGCCCTCCACAGTTCACTTCAATTTTTTTTTACGGTCAATGGGCTTACTCTTGACCTCGATCTGTCCCAGAGGGCAGAGATGAGGTCGACGATGGAACGAGATTGCTCAGAAGAAGCGTATTCACTCGTGACTTGAATAGATTCGGGCTAGACGAACTCGGGAACACACACACAGAGAATTCCACTTCTTAAGGTGATCTGTGACGGCCAGCTTAGCCCCGAACGCAACTAGATGGAGCCACTGCTGCAAATATAAGGTTTTATTTTTTAATGCAATAAGTACCAACTATATATGTGCAAAAAGTTGATTCGCGTAAATTTCATTGTGCAACTTCAACGCCTAACAACAATTTCGATAAGAAAAATATCTCCATAGGTCCACTAAAGTCAATTACACTCGTCAGTCCGTGTTTACATGAGTACGATCACTCACACATGCACACAAAGCACAACCGTACAGTTTTGACCGCACGCCCACAATCGTAATATTGAACCAAAAATTGCTAACAAAAATAGTACTTTCAGTACATTAACTGTATTTTTGTATTAATTAGCGAAAAAATTAACTAAAAATAGCAGTATTCGTTCGTTTTTCAACAGAGTTTTATGTCCCGCGTAAGAATGCAAGTCATTTGAATTTTTGTATGGAAAACGGATCACCTTAACTGACACATTATAAAAGAGGTTTCAAAGCGCGTGTATCTCATGGCGTGACTTTGCAACTTGGATGTTTTGACAAGTACTGGTAGTTCGTGTGTTACTCCCTTGATCAAAAAGTAGTATAACTAATATTATGCTACTTTTTTTCCAGAGTCCATCCAAAAGTGCGCATAATCCGCACTTATATAGCAAACAATAAAGTCGGCCATCTTGTTGATATCGCTTGGGCAGAGCGTTCAACCACCGGTAGCGTGGACAGCAAAAAGTATGCGTACAGCAAACAACTCATGTTTGGCTCTTTACTGCTCTTCACCAGTGATAACTTCGAGACGATCTTGTGTGGTACGGTGTTAGATTCCAATTTGGAGTTGCTCAGAGAAGGATATGTAAGTAGTTTTTGTATATTCATAACATCCCATAAAACGTCCACTGTAGGACAGCAGCTCCCTCCAAAACTCCAGCAAAAACGCGTGGCACTTTGGAGGGGATTTACCATATTCACCACGCTGCATCTGGCGACAACTTAACAAAGAATGTTTTAAATGTAGATCATGCACAACAGAACACAATTCCTTTTATTGTATTAAAATTTCAGGTAGCTGTAAACTTCCAAAATCCAGTATCAAAAAAGATATTCTCTGAACCATACCTCATGGTGGAAAGTGAGGTGTTTTTTGAACCATACCACAGAGTGTTGAAAGTTCTTCAAAATTCTAAATTGGATGACTTACCTATGAAGAGGTACATAGTTAATGTACAAGTAAGTGTTAATGTTTGCCAAGTTAACACGGGCTGTTCTGTAATTTCAACCTAGTGAAAATGGCATAGACTCTGGCTAACGTAAGATGAGATTGAAAAAGCGCGGCAAATAAAAAAAAATTGCAGGATATCATTAGCTACAATTGGAAAAATAGTTTTGATACTTCTTATTATAGTATACTTATGGTGTAAAAAAAAGAGATACTGTAAACTAAATCTGAAATCCAGACCAGACCATTTAACAAAACATCTTTCCCCAAAGAACATAGGCAAAATATGAAAAAGCCAGCCAAATGTGAGTCAGACTCGTGCACCGAGGGTGCCGATTCCGTACCACTTAGGTAAAAATACCGTTTTAGTCAGGCACGCGCAATTGACATTTGAAGGTCGCGTAGACCCGTATATTCAGTACAAAAGACCCTCAGAAGGACCACTAAAATCTCGCGGACAGGTGCGCGCTGGGATGCGGTGTAGATTATGATTATTATGATTATGATTACGGGCTCTATGATAGTACTATTACTTTATTCTGTGCCCTAGGTTAGGTAGCTTACTTCGTAAAAGAAATACGGCTAGGGCAAAGTGGAATACAATATTTTTTTCATTGACTTGTTATATTTACTTGTTATATTAAGTACTTGTTTAACTTTCCAGAAAGAAACTCATCCACCAGCTTATCTCACTTCAGAAACAGTGTACACTCTTCAAAACAAAAACGAAGAGATCTCATTCCCAGTATTAAACACGAAGCAGTGGCCCGACCGATCTATTTTCGACCTAGATCGTTCTCAAATGGAAGCATACTCTTTCGCTCTAACCAGAGAATTTGCCGTCATTCAAGGCCCACCCGGTACAGGTAAAACATTCATAGGAGTCAAAATTGCCTCAACTCTGTTAAAAAATCTATCCCTTGAAGGCACTCCAATGTTAATTATTTGCTACACGAATCACGCCCTCGATCAATTCTTAGAAGGAATTTTACCAATCACTAACAATATCGTCAGGCTGGGAAGTCAGAGCAAAAGTAAAATATTAGAACCGTACAATTTGAATAGCATGAGAACAAAAATGAAATCGAAGTACTCATATTTATACGCATCGAAACGTTCGGACTTGGAGAAAATTTCTAAACAAATGACCGAAATTCAGACAGAGATAGAAAAATGCGAGAAAGAGATAATATGCTACAAACATTTGAAACCTTATATTAAAAGCGATACGGAATTGAAAAGTACAAAAGAAGATCCAATTTTAAGTTGGCTTTTTAATCATTTAGAAGATGTATTAGAGAACGTAGACTTAGATGAAGAAAGTGATGATTGGGAGAAAGCTTTAGACGAAGTTGGTGACAAAATTGACACCTGTTTCTCGGAGCAATATGCTTTGAGTGAAATCGATTCAATGTTGAATAGCATTCGATTTGTGCAAGATATTACGGATGATTATTATGAAGGACAAAAGATGACGGATAGATTAGAGACCCAGATTCGGAAAGTTAGAAGGCGAATGAATTATTTCAAGGTAAGTTAATAACCGGCAAAGAATAGTAAGGTCTTCGCATAGGTGTCATAGTTATTCGTCTTCTTATAATACGATACTGTTATTTTTTACAGAAAAAACTTGCTTCAGAAAAATCTGGGAATGAAGGAAATGATACAAAGTTAGGCGAAAACAAAGACCTGCATAGTTTGACAAGTGACGAGAGATGGAAAGTCTACTTCGCCGCTGTCAGAGCGATTAAGAATGAGTTTACAGTCAAAATGAACGAATTGATGGTACGAAATTTTCTTCACAAATAAATAAAATAATATATTATCATATCACTAAACAACTCGTGAGTGTTAATTATGTACCTAAACGAATAACCTCCCTCCCCCCTCATCCGGTTGGCCCTATATTATATTGCTTGCTCTATCAAAGGGCCCCATATAAAACGTGAGTTTATCAGTTTAAGTACATAATAAAATAATAAAGTTGAGTTGGCTACAGATGTAGCGCTTAAATGATTAGGTTCCTTTCTTCTTAGGGCTCTTCTTCCTGAATCTCAATAATGTATTTGTGTCTGAATACGTCACTACGCCCAGTAAAAGGGTAAAAATCCATAGACCTGCTGTAGAGGACAGTATAGAAAACGATGTGATACCCCGTTTAGTTAGGACACCCAGTCTGACATGCTGCTAACTCACACCAGTCTATCTTGACAAGATCATCTTGTGCCAATGAGATGCGCATTTGTTAAGGAGGCACCAGACTCTCCACTGTTGTGTGTCTTACTTGAACAGATCATGCCACTCAAAGGTCGACACAGAAACTTGCTCATTTAAGCGCTTGATCTTGAGCAAATAATATCATATTTCTCAACTATGTATTTCTTTTGCTACCAATAGGAGCAACATAACACATGCAATAGGGAGTTGGAAGAAGTGGGGACGCTTATAGACGGTGAGGTGATGAGGACTGCAAGAGCGGTTGGAGTGACTACAACTACGGCTGCCAGAAGACATGATCTGATGAAAAGGTTGCTTTCTCCTATAGGTATGCTTACTCCTATAACTAGTTTTTACATACCTATTTTACACTCACAGTAGTCTAGGCACATAACTTGTCCAATAGAGAGTTGGTAGAAGTGGAAGATGTATACTGCAAAAGGAGTGGGAGTAACTACCACCACAATTGACAGGAGACATAATCTTATGAAGAGGTTGCTTTACCCTATAGGTAAGCTTACTCTTACAGCTAGATTTTTTTATGCCTATTATACACTCAGTAGTCTAGGGCCTAGGTAATTAACTCGTGCAAGAAGTTGTGATGCTCATAGATGGTGAGGTTATGATACGAAAGAAGATGAGTGGTAATGATTTACCACCCTACTGCCCTGGTAGAAGACATAAGCAGAAGATAATTTTGTTTCAGGTATACTTACTCCTACAGTTAAGTTTAATTTATGCTTATGATAAACTCTCACAGGCAGTTGCGCAAAAAAAATTTAAAGCTCCGTTTTTTCTATTGCAGTCTCTTTTCATTTTGATATCAAAGATAGTAACGGTTAGGCGCTAAGCAGATGAAGGGGCGGACATACGCGGGCAGTCACGGACATTGTCGCCAGTGTGGCCGGTATTGCGAAAATCATAGTTTTTATCAGAATAAAATTAAAATATAACAAGTTTAAAAGTTGCTCTATGTTTTAAACTAAATGACAATCGATCGGAACAACGTTTTCGAGTGATTAATTCTTTGAATTCAAGCTGTTTTTCTTTCCAAACTAAAGATTTTGGAAAATACGCGCATAGAAACGGAGCGTTTTTTTCATGTCAATGACTATAGTAATACAAAAATAATTGCAGTACCGGCCACACTGGCGGACTGTCAGAACAAAAAGTCTGTCGTCTGCTGTGCCACTTATAGGTTTAAAAGAGTTTTACCTTTAAAAAGTAAATTTAAAAAACGTAGCAGGTAAGACAGAGAATGAAAGGTCGATTATTTCCTTCTAATTGATATGTTTGTTTTCAACTTTCCAGTAATAGTAGAAGAAGCGGCAGAAGTTCTAGAAGCACACATTGTTGCTTCGTTAACTAACAAATGTCAACATCTCATTTTAATCGGTAAGTAAAGTATTTTTTTTATATTTTTGTTACGAGCATATAGTTCGTCCGCGTTAAGAATGCAAAAAGTCATTAATGCAAATGTAGGGTAAAGGTGTAGGTATTCATAATGGAGTTAAAATGCAAAAAAAATATATTTATTTTTTTTATTTTGTTTAGTTTTTTAGGTAACACACAAAGGACACAACCGCTTGTTTCGAAGGTTTGCCTTCAGTTAGTTACTGTGCATTTGACTTTATAATTTTAAGCGACCTGATTGGTTAGGGGGATTGGCTACCAGCGGCGGAAAGCGATTACTCATTGCATTCTTAATATGGACGGGATATAGGTTTCTTCTTTGCAAGAAGCGCTTGTGGCCAAGCGGTAGTTGTTCTTACTCCCCGACCATGAATGATAAGCAACGTTGGCCGTGGCCAGAACACGGATGGTTGACCGCTAGTGGCACAAGAGAAAGAGCGTTTCCGTGCTTCGGAACGCACGTTAAGCCGTTGGTCCCGCCTAATGTCAATGATAGTAGTTGTTAACAATTCGGTGGCTTGAAAACTGACAGGCAGGTTGGCCACTAATCTAGAATTGGGTCTGGTTTGCCCTCTGGGTGGCGGAGGTCAGATGGCAGTCGCTCTGTGTAAAAACCAGCGCCCCCCTCAAATCCCCTAGGTTAGGTAGCCGACTCCGTTTGTCAAAACCGGAATAAGGCAACGGCACTTAATGTTACGAGCTGAGGTTTAGGATTGGACTGAAACCTGCAGTGGTTAAACCTCTAGTGGTTAAATCGATCAGGATGTTCTGGGTTCGATTTTGTTTGAGTGTCCGCCTGACGGATTTTCTTGGGTACTTTCTTCATACTATTTCGTTACTTTCTTCCTTTTTAGTCGCGGGTTTTTTAAAAGTACTATTTAATATTGTTTCAATTACAACCGTCGTGGGTTTTTTTTTATTTTGCTTTTTATTTTTAACTTTTTAGAGAATTCCCAATTTACTGATTATTACAGCGCCCCCTGGTGAGTTGACGCCACAACTCTTGTCTAAGAATTATCACAGATAAATCATAAAATCTTTACTGAAAACCTTATCTAAATCGGTCAAACCATTTTGGAGACAAATGGGAACATTTTTTTAAATAAAAATGACTGTTACAGCGTCCCCTGGTGGGTTGACGCCACATGCAACTCTAGTGTAAGAACCATCACTGATAAATCATAAATCCGTTACTGAAAACCGTTTCTAAATCAGTCAAACCGTTTTGGAGATAAAAGGAAACATTCCTTTGCACACACAAATAAACAAACAACCTCTCACCCTAAACGCATCAAATGACCTCCTTTCCGTTGTGGGTAGAAAATCATGCCTCTTTCCCTGTAGGGTAGGCAGAGACACAGCCCGCCACCTATTACGATCTTGACATACTTCCTACTTTCATCAACCCTATCATACACGCAAGTCTTAAGGAGTGATCACACCTAGCTGAATTCTAAGACTAATTCGTCATACATTGCTGGGAGGCTTGGTTATGTTAATTGCAATATTCTTACTTCAACGAACAATGTGTGCCTAATTAGTCTTTGAATGCAGCTAGGTGTGATCACTCCTTTATTCATTTATGACAATATCCTTAAAAAATATTTTCAGGCGATCACAAACAGCTTCGACCAACCGCAGCCCATTACAAACTGGCTAAAGACTACAACTTCGAGATATCACTCTTCGAACGGATGATTCGCAACGGTGTGCACGCGCGCACTTTGACAACTCAACGGCGGATGAGGAAGAACTTTGTAGAGCTATTAGTACCCGCTATTTATGACACTCTGGATAGTCATCCAAGTGTGAACGAGTATCCAAATGTAAAAGGGATGAGTGATAATTTGTTTTTTTATGCACATGAAGTGTTTGAGGATTCTGAGGTAAGTTTTCAATCGAAAACACAGACTTATAGTTGAAATTGTTTAGCTTGATTAGAATGACAGACAGACATAGGTATGCGTGAGAGCAGGACGGAACGATACGTGTTTCTGTTGCTTCGATATCTTACACACACATCTCTTCGTCCTGCTCTAACTACACTGCTTTTTAGGGTTCCGATACCAAAATGGTAAAAAAAAAGAAACCCTTGTGGTGCGACTTTGTCTGTCTGTCTGTCCGTCTGTCTGTCACACCTCTATATCTCAGCAACCACTCATGCTATCGACTTGAAATTTGGAACAGTTTTAGAATATAGTTGCCCAACTTAATTGCACATGAAAGAATTTTGAAAAAATTATGATTATTAATGTAAAGGGGGCCAAATTTCAAATTGTCGCTACTAGGTCGAGTGGGGTATCATATGAAAGGGTTTTACTTGTACATTCTTAAATATATTTTTGTATTTTTTTACGTTTCAAGTTATGATGAAAAATTTCAAAAACAAATACCATTCCCCCCCCCCCTCCTTATCTCCGAAGTTTGTGAAAGGAAAAATCTGAATTAATTACAGTTGACAGAAGTTTATGTAAACATTACAGCAAAAATAAAACGATCTTTCCAAGTTGCACAGTTTTTTAGAAATCTGCAAATAACCTTTACAAACAAATTTTGTTTTGCGGTCTTAAAAATGGACTTTTAGCTTCCAAAAATACAAAGAGTATATCGGAACCCTCGGCGCGCGAGTTCGACTCGCACTTGACCGGTTTTTTTATTCTATTTTAGCTAGATTATTTTGACGGTAGTATTTCATTTATTTTAAAAGCGAATTAGCGTCTGAGTCTGCGCACTTCATACAAGGTTTAACAGAAAGGGTATAATTGCCCTGAAAGCTGTGGATCTGCCCATGAAACTGAACAACTTTTCCCAAAGAACATAGGTCGATTTTTAGGGTTTCGTACTCAAATTACTAAGCCTACGTCGACTGTCTGTTTGTCCGGCCTTTAAGGTGATTACAGCCCTCAAATTAGAAGCTACGCGATCGTCAATGCAAATATCGACTTTATTGACACGTCAATAGCGTTCATATAAGAGTGCTCTTCAACGTGGCTGTTACGACCAACGTCGAGACTCACCCATAAAAAAAGGGGTTTTTATTGATTTTATACGACATTAATTATTATTTTTTCAAATTTTTTACTTAAATTTCAGAAACCGTAAAATTTAGAATTTTTGGGTGGAAGAAGCATCAAAATAGTTTTAGACGTTTAGGAGCCTTCGAACCAATAGGATATTTTTTGCGTAAAATAGGAGAGAGAAGATTTTTATCTGGCAAAACTAACAGTTACAATAAAAACAATCTACTTAAAAATTATTGTTTATCATATTGATTAACTCATGTATATTTTTTTGTAACGATTGGACCATCCGTTTGGGAGAAGTTTGCCTTCAAAGTTAGCTTATATTTGCAATTTGAGGGTTATAATCGTCTTAAAGGCTGTATCTTTTGAGCCGTAGTCCCCATACAAGAAACATGTTTTTATTGTTTGAGCTCCATCGTAAAAACAGGAACACTTACAAACGTGATATTTTTTAGGTTTTTACTGCATAAGCTATAGAATAACAACAAACAATAAAAAAAATCAGTTCAAAAACTAGAACCCGACTACTGGCAAATCTTGCTCTAAAAAGTATGAAACAAGAAAATATTGTCATCTGAAATTGTTATGTACGAACTATGGTATTAAATAAATATTCATAGTGATGTTCAGATAATAGCCGTGGTCATATTGTTATGCCACTTGGTCATAAAGTTTATGATCGCTTTTTTAGGATAGGTGGCATCCTAAAAAAGCATACTTTTTAGAGCAAGATTTGCCAGTAGTCGGGTTCTAGTTTTTGAACTGATTTTTTATTTCAGTTATTTTGGGGTTCTAAATACTTAAAAAAGCTAACAACACATATATTTTTGAAATGTACTCATTAAGCCCTTTCATTTGATACCCAACACAGTACGATTAAAAAAGCTTTTTTTTTCCTCCGTGACTTAACCTCCTCTAGAGGGCGCCACATTCAATTATACGACATTTATTGTATCCTATAACCAGCGGATAATGAAGACGCTTCTAACTACACCTCATTTGTCAAATTACGATAAGTGTTTTAGAAGTTATGATGGAACAGATGAACATATATACATACATACTGGTCAAAATCATAACCCTCCTTTTTGCCGTAGTCGGGTAAAAACTGATCAAATGCGAGTCGGACTCGCGCGCATTCAATACACTTCTGCGCGTACCTAACACGGTATTTTTACTTTAGTGGTACGAAACCCTTGTTGCGCGGTTTTTTTTCGTATTTAGAGCTATGTTTCTTGGTAAAAGTTTCATGGGCAGATTCGTCTTTTTATTACATGTTATATAATATTAAAAATAAAAAAACAGCTTTATTTACAGGGTTTAGAAGACAGCTGGAGTCACAAGAACACGCTAGAAGCAAGATGGTGCGTCGCCCTAGCCAAATATTTGCGACAGATGAAGTATACTGCTGATGAAATAACTATCTTAGCTACTTACAACGGGCAAGCTTCTTTGATTAGAGAGGTGAGATTTTATTATTGTCAGGCCCGTTGGTGTGGTTGGTAGTGAACTTGCCTTAGGCCTTTACCTAGGTCGAGGGCCGCGGGTTCGATCCCCGCCCAGGGCATACATTTGCAAGAGTGCTTGTTCTGTGCCTGGGTGTTATTTATCGGTGGTAGGGTATCGTGCAAAGTCCGTCTGGGGGAGTACCATTCCCTTGCCTTTTTCGCCGTGAAGCAGCAGAGTTTGCACTGCTGTATTTCGGTTTGAAGGGTAAGGGAGCCAGTGAAATTACCGGCACATGAGACATACCATCTTAGTTCTCAGGGTGGGCAACGCGCTTTGCTGTCTTATTAGTGTCAAATTATTTCACTAATAAGACAGTGGGTGTCATGGGCGGTGGTGACCACTTACCACCAGGTGGCCCACCTGCTCGTTACCCACTTGTGACATAAAAAAAAACCAAAATATCTATTTATGTAAAGGAATCAAAAGACTTTTGTGTTTTTTGCTAAATTTCCAACACAGTGTCAATTGTTATGAAATAAATAAAAAAATAAATGGTTATTATTTATAAGCCCACTTAAAGCTTATTCACTTTTACACCTTCCAGCTAAGCAAGAAGCACAAACTACTGAACGACGTAAGGATCTCGGTAGTAGACAACTACCAAGGTGAAGAGAACAGGATAGTTATATTGTCGTTGGTAAGGAGTAACAGAGACGGAAAGATCGGGTTCCTTGCTGCTCCTAACAGGATCTGTGTGGCGCTGTCCAGAGCTAAAGAAGGTATAGTAGAGATGTTACAGTCAAATAGGTTTTATGTATGTTTACCCAGGTAGCAAAATGTCGTCAAAATGACGTCATAATACAGTCATTTTCGACGTAGGAGACGTCATATTATGACGTCTGTATGACCAGCCAATGTCAGCCAGCTATTGTCACAGCCTTATGACGTCATATGAGGACGGTAGGATGACGTCTCTGAAGACGTACTGATGACGTCTCTTACGACGTACTGATGACGTCTCTTATGACGTACTCACGACGTACTGTAGTAGTTCATTCTGTAGACGTGGCTTCAAGACAAAGGCAAAGCGGCGCTGCTGTAGGTGGCTTAATAAAAATAAATAGCTGCATAACTGAAGATGTGATGTTATAAGTGATGTTAAGTCACTTTAACCAATCTAGCCATCTAGGAACGTTATTTATAGGTATAACCTATAACCCTACATTTCCACCACCAAGGAAATGTCACGGCTACATACCACGTCATACTGCGAGAGGGTCATTCTACGAGAAAAAATCTCAATACCACGATACACAAAATGCTGC
Source organism: Athrips mouffetella (assembly GCA_947532105.1). NCBI lineage: Eukaryota > Metazoa > Arthropoda > Insecta > Lepidoptera > Gelechiidae > Athrips > Athrips mouffetella. The sequence continues at coordinate 22,780,635 of OX383972.1, read as the reverse complement.
GTTTTGTACAGCGCCATCTCCTACATATATTTATTACTATAAAAATGACGTCAGTTTGACGTACGATTCCGACGAATGCAGTACCCTACCAACCTTATATTAACCAAAAAAAAAAATTACGTACAATTTCGATAAATAAATTACTGACCCGTTATTCATTGAATAAACTGTAAGATTACGTCACTCTCCCGACTTTGTCGACCTACCAAAGACTGACCACAGCTGACCTTTCGCTAACTGACCCAAAGTGACCAGGATGGACATTAAATTTGAATGACCTTTAATGGACTTCAGCTGATTCTTGAAAAACGCTCACTGTTCACTGGTATAGCACAGTCCTAAAATGACCAAGAAATGACGACATTTTGGCGATTTTTCCAAATAATCGATATCGATTTGGGACTTCATTCTTTGTGGACATAGAAAAATTTTATTATAATTTCATTAGTTTTCTGTATTTCGTATAGTAGAAATGTCCTTAGGCACAATGTCACGTTCGCAGAACGTGATATTTTGCGAACGTCACATTTTGCTATGGTGAACCCTAGTGTGACATTTTGCGAACGTGACATTATGCGCCGGGAAGCTATATTCATTACTTCGGCTATGATTTATGAATGAACTTTCTGGTCCGATCCGACTGAGCGGCGATGGCTTTTCAATATACACTGGGTACATGTTAGTATTATTATAATCTAAGGTACATTTTATTCGTAGAGTTAATTGATCACAAGTAGGTACAGTAATGACTGAAAGTGACGACATCTTGACGGACGATTTCGACCAATACAGTACGGTCTTAAACTGACTAAAAATGACGTCAGTTAGACGAACAATTCCGACCAATGTAGTACCGACCCTGTCCTGACCAAAAAATGACGTCAGTTTTACGTCCTATCTCGACGAATGTAGTACTGACCCTAAATTGACCTTAAAATGACGTCAGTTTTTCGTCCTATCTCGACGAATGTAGTACTGACCCTAAATTGACCTTAAAATGACGTCAGTTTTACGCCTCATCTCGACGAGTGTAGTACTGACCCTAAATTGACCTTAAAATTACGTCAGTTTTACGTCCTAACTCGACGAATGTAGTACTGACCCTAAATTGACCTTAAAATGACGTCAGTTTTACGTCCTATCTCGACGAGTGTAGTACTGACCCTAAATTGACCTTAAAATGACGTCAGTTTTACGTCCTATCTCGACGAATGTAGTACTGACCCTAAATTGACCTTAAAATGACGTCAATTTTACGTCCTACCTCGACGAATGTAGTACTGACCCTAAATTGACCTTAAAATGACGTCAGTTTTACGTCCTATCTCGACGAATGTAGTACTGACCCTAAATTGACCTTAAAATGACGTACTTTTTTCGTCCCAGACGTCATTTTGCTACCTGGGTACACATTCAACTAGAGGTGGAGTGAAGGAACATTTCCGTCGTCCCTGAAAAAAAAATGTAAACGGGTCTCCATCACTTTCTAGCAGCAGTACGAGTAGTATGCTAGAAAGAGATGTGGGCCCATTTACGCGGCAAGATCTAAGGAAATCTAATCTGTGGTCAGGGACGTTTTTATCTTTCGCATGCACTCTCTAGTTGTATACAGGGTTATTTTTGGATCCCTGGGGGGAGGCGAGCGAGTCGTTCATTGGCTCTCCGCCTGTCACCCATGCGCAGGAAATAACCGTCAGAGCCAAAGTTGCACACGCTATACATAGTTTCAAGAGCAGGACAACCGGACGGAGCGATACGTGTCCCTGTCGCACCGATATGTTACAGATCGCTCCATCCTACTCGCACTCCGATCAAACTTCATAATTTCAACTGTAATTAAACGTTAAGTTTGCTTCCAGGTTTCTACATATTCGGTAACATGGCGATGCTGAAGTCAGCGAGCATGATATGGCGCCATGTGAACGACAAACTGGTCGCACAGAACGCTATAGGGAACAGACTCGCGCTGCGTTGCGAGTCGCATCCTGATAATACGTTTGAGGTACGTCCTATACAGGTTGTAAAGAAAAGTACCTATTTCCTTTTAACCACATGTCCTATAAGTAGAATAAAGAACAATAAGCATGTTTAAACAATAAAAAAATAACAGATTTTAAAACAATATTAAAATTTAATTGTGTCAACCCTCACCAGACTCAAGACTATCGCACCGATAAGTGTGAGTATTTGCCTCAAGTGTCGTCCTTACGTAGTTTTCTATCTCCTTTGTTCGCTTGCGAATGAAGTTCTTTATTGAATGGGGCGGCGGGGCGCGTTGCGATTCTTAGAATAGGGTTGACAACCTGAACTTTTTTTTCATAGGAAGTATTTTATTTTTATGTTATTTTTTAGGGTTCCGTACCTCAAAATAAAAAACGGAACCCTTATAAGATCACTTTGTTGTCCGTCTGTCTGTCAAGAACCCTTTTCTCACGAACGAGAAGCTCTTCTCAACCTGATAGCTCTATCAGGTTGAAATTGATAACGAATATTAAGGTCTATGAACCACACAAGATCTGAAAATTTTAATTTTTTACAACGACGCAATCAAAAGATATGGCTTTTTATGTCCTCATCTCCACACATTTATGCAAAAAAGCAAAACCTACAGGGTACTTCCCGTTGACCTAAAATTATGAAATTTGGCAAGAAGCTAGGTCTTACAGTAAAAATAAAAGGAAAAGTCTGAAATAATTAAATATTTCAATTTTTCTCACAACTAATTGTAACCAATCAAGGTGAGCTCCCGTTTCAAGAACTTTTCTATAAAAGAGGGGTCAAGTTGGATGGTAGCGGATTTTTTAAAATCAAAGAGCAAAAGCTTTTAGTATATCATATGGTAGATATGGAGGTACGGAACCCTTAGGGCGCGAGTCCGACTCGCACTTGGCTGGTTTTTTTATAATTAATATGTTCTATGTACTTTATTCTACTTACACATGTGGTTAAAAGGAAATCGGTACTTTTCCTTACACCCTGTATAGCTCATGTGGTGCCTTGAATAGTACCAGCCGATCATAAGAGGCGGCTAAGAGTGAATTTCCACCACTGCTGTACGATAAGCCACAGAAGTAATAGTACTATCATACGTCCCGTGTGGTGCCGGCAAAGAATAGTACCAACCCATACATACCCGTAGGTGTCGTAAGAGGCGACTAAGGGTTAACTGCGGTCTTACTTACTGCGGTCACCTACAACTGCGGTCCATGGTGCCAGCCGTAACGCTAACAAGCGAGGTGACTATGGTACTTCCCCTCTACATTTTTCCAGCAAAAGCTAGAATTCTAGACGGAGCTCCCTGTCCTGTAGTGGACGTTTCATGGGATGTTATGATGACTATCATACAGAACGGACACTCTCCGCCCCTCTTGCAATCCACTCCGCACCCCCGCGCGCACCCGCCAAGGGATTCCTGTGTTCGTTCTGAGCGTCTTTTGTACTGAATATGCGAGCCTACGCGACCTTCCAAATTCAAATTTGCGTTCGATGTATGTAGTTCAGGACGTTCTGAATAAAGGCCAGGTTAAAAGTACCCTAAACCGACGAGCATGTATGAAAGGATTGATGAAAGTACAGGAAGCAAGGGAAGTATGTCAAGATCGTAGCAGGTGGAGGACTGTGGTCTCTGCCTACCCCAACGGGAAAGAGGCGTGATGTTATGTATGTATGTAGTTTCCGGGGTGTGGCTAAGCTGTGAGCGGGAGAGTAACAGCCAATAGAATTGCTTCATTTGACAAGGTAGGAAAATGGCGCAATCCTATTGGTTGGAATTTTCTCAGCGCACTTACAACTTAAAGTAGGGCCAACGTAAGAAGTCTATTTTGACGTTTCCTTAACACCAACACACAAAGTTCATTTTTCTTTGCAGGTCGTAATTTTTCATACGTTTGGCAGCTGTCACACCTGACCTATTACGATGGCCTCACTTTAGCTCCCTCGCACAGCAGTGGTGGAAATTCACCCTACTCCTGTGTATCGTACGGTCAACCGCTCGTCAGTGGAAACTTGTTCAACTCTATTACCATGACATAAAGTCCAAAAGTGTTTCTGCTGATGTGCTGTTGAGTGTACCTTGTTTATTCCTGCGACCACCGACAACCGTGGTCCATGGTGCCAGCCGCAATGCTAACATGGGTGGTGACTACGGTACTTCCCCTTCATATCGTACCAAAATTTTTGGGAAATGATAAAATATGGACCTCCATACAAACTGTTCGATCAATTCGTATGGAGAGGTAAATTTTTTTTACATTTACCAAAAATGTTTCTTTGGGAAAGTTGTTCAGTTTTGTTGACTAAGCACCCCCATTCAGTTTTCGGTACACCACCCCTTACACCCTGTATAGTAGTATTTTTTTTTCGGACCAATCTCGATTTTGATTCAAAAAAAAAACTTTATTCGCATTTCGGCCTATGTTCCTAAGGAAAAGAAAAATAAAGTGTACGAAACAAAGTCAGGTTAAAGCCACGATCACACCTAGCTGAATTCAAAGACTAATTCGGCATACATTGCTGGGGAGGCTTGGTTATGTTAATTGCAATATCCTTACTTCAACGAGCAATGTATGCCGAATCAGTCTTTGAATTTAACTAGGTGTGATCGTGGCTTAACCAATTATACTCGTAACTCAAGAACGAGTGACCGATTTAAATGATCTGTGATTTGCTGGAATCGTCTCCGCCTGGAATCTGCTATTCTATCAAAACTAGCTACTTACAACTCTACCAGGGTTTGTGAGGTCGGTCATCGACCTTGCAACCCACACGATATGATGATGATTACTTACTAGCTGACCCGGCTAACTTCGTACCGCCTATCTGTCAATTTTTTTTACGTGAATTTTTCCGATATTTTAATTAGCAAAATAACTATTAAAATATCTGCTAATAGCTATTAAAATATCGTGTGGGTTGTAAGGTCGATGACCGACCTCACAAACCCCGATGTCAGAGTTGTAAGTAGCTAAGTAATAAACTAGTATAATCTTACTTATACCTCTCTTTTCTTTTCCAGGTGACCAATTATGAAGATCTCGAAAACGGTTTGATAAGCTTTTGTTTAAGAATTTGCGAAAGAAAACGAACAGATCTGTAGTTATGTTTATTTATTTTGTTAATCTGTAGAATAGTTTTATTTATTTTTAAAAAAGTATTTTTTGCTACATTTTTCAACAATAAATTGCGCAAATTTTAATGTTAGTTTGATTAAATTATTCAACAATAGTAATTGAGTTTAATACATACAGCGTCAATTTTAATTGGTTTCGCTCCCGAAGCCCAGTGATTCTACTCATGATATCAAGCAACTTTCCAAAAAAAAATTTTTACTTATAAACAATTTCTCGCCTTCCCATACAAAATGACTCGATCACGTGACCGCTTTACTATGGAGAAGCGAAAAAAGTTTTTCGAGTAAAAGAAATCTTTTTGCTTGTTATCATGAGTAGAATCACTGGGCTTCGAGAACGATTTTGCGGCTTGTGGAATTGGAATGTTAATTAACTATATTTATCTACTCCCGTACCGGAATATTCCAAATTCGAAACCAATGACAGATTCGAAATTGAGGTCATTGTCCGCTATCATTTTCATTTCCACACTGTTCCATACTACGAGAAGTACGGAAATGGAGTATGGATTTTCATTCCGCAACTGTTATAATACATAATTTTCAATCTGCATAGGCTAAGGCAATACTACCACAGTACTACATACAGCCTATTTAAAGTAATTTTGTAAAAATACTTTTTACTGGGGTGACGACTGCCTACCTATATTTAAAAGAAATCGACAAGAGGCTGACAGTTGGCTCGCTTCTATATAAAGTGACCGTGGCAACAATAGAAGTGACTTGGAAAGTATGTACCAGGAGAACATGAGTCTACAAGAGGCTGTCAGTAACCATATACCGGGTGTAACATGAAGTTATTGTTAAAGCAACTCCATCCACAAGCTCTGGATCTGGACTAACGGAATAACTTTAATTAACTGTACTAGCTAACTGTCCTCTTAGTTCCATGAATTGATCACTACTTTTTAAAATTTTATTTTATTTTGTTGGTCGTAGATAAAGTTTTGTATGCAACTATACGTAATTAGTCATTTTAACACTCGACCTATACTATTTTGATACTCGGCGCAAGATCTCGTGTTAAAATTACTCTCATTACGCAACAGTTGCATAAATAACTATTGTTGTCAACTGTTAATTCATAACATAACAGAGGAGACACCATTTTAAAAAATGGATACAATGTTTCGGAAATACGAGAACTAGTGATTATCTTAATGAAAACATATAACTTTCACGAGAAAAACTTTTTTTTTTAAATAGGTGCGTAATTAAATTAACCGACTTCAAAAAAGGAGGAGATTCTCTATTCGACTGTATTTTTTTTTATGAGTAATATTTTTTTTCTTTGTAATAGTTGCTTGTTTTTATTAGGAGTGAAACTAATGAAAATTTACGTAGTATTTATTAAATATTAAAATAAAACTTTACGCCTATCTTAATGGCCGCAGGAAGCATGAGACAGGTTGCCGTAGCTAGAATACTTAGCAAAATTTTTACATGTAAAAGCAGTTTACTATTATCTCTTCAGTGGTAAAAGGTTTTATATTTTCTGCAAAATATATTTTTGGATTGGCTTTAATTCATTGGTTTACATTGGAATTATCAGTGTTAAAAAATAAGCCACGAAACACTTTTCCTGTTCTTTTTTCTCTGAATATTTTATCAATACATATTTAATTATTGTGAAGCTATGCATTTTCAAATAAAACCTAAAAAGTAAAATTGTGACTGTGAAAACGCCTTTAAACACCAATTACAATTGAACTGTACAAGTTTTCTGTATTGAAATTTGTTTTACGAATTTTTAAAAATTCTACTCATTCATAATCATTCTTCGTTCTTAATTAACAAACTAATAAATATATTATACCTAGACCCTTGGTTAGTAAGCTTAAAATAAAATTAAAACAGACGCCACACTTTTCGGTCTGATAGTCCGCCAGTGTGGACGGTACCAATGAGCCAGGAACCACGTGTATATACGTTTTAGCCGGTACTATGGACGAATGTGACCGATTTTTTTTGTGGGCATCCCGCTCATCACCTGAATCTTCCGTCCTTGTCCTGGCTGATAATCGCCCACCGATTCTCGATCGTGTGCGGGAGCCCTCAGACTGACAATTCCCATACCAGAAAACGTAACGCGGAAAGGCATAAAACTCATGGAAACTAGATGGCGCATCCATGTATACGTTAGTATTATAATAATCTAATATGCAGGTACTGCAATTATTTTCGTATTATTATTGTCACTGACATGAGAACAACGCTCCGTTTCTATGCGCGTATTTTCCAAAATCTTTAATTTGGAAGGAAAACAGCTTGAATAGTTGTTCAGTTCAGAGTTATTAAGTCGAAAGGTTGGTCAGATTGATTGTTATTTAGTTTAAAACTTAGAGCAATTTTGAAAAATGATGATTTATGCTTTTTTGTAGGTATTTTACGATCGTGGCGAAACGAAACTATGGCAAAGTGATACTAAGCCATAAAAACTATAATTTTCGCAATACCGGCCATGCTGGCGGATAAATTCCATGACTGCCCAATGCCCTTGTCGTACAGTTAAGAGCACGTCAAGCTTGACACATTGGACTTTGTACCGCGCTTATCTTAGTCAGCGTAGAGTCGAAAATCGCTCTGCGAGTGTTAAGCTTGACCTGCTCTTGACTGTACGGTATGATATGACGCACTAAAAGCGTTTAAGATATACTATCTTTGCTATGGATTCCGATAAAAAAATTATACCCTTTTTTTATCGGAATCGAGATAATGTTTATCAGGGATCAACCATATTAGAACATTCAATCGTACTATGTTCAGTTTATATGGTTTTCCAGTCTATTCTTCTTCTAACCGTTACCGCCCTATATCTGATAGTTCGCCTAATAATAAAATAACAAAAGGAAAAATGCCTTAAAATTAACAATATGATATACATAAATATATTGTGTAACTATTTAGGATGGTAATTAAATTACGTAAATCTCTTAGAGAGTATTTAAGTAGTATTTCCATTTTATGTTAATTACAGCACAAAACATTAAACTTGTGTAAAAACATTATAGTTAGGGTGCTGGCTACAATTTGGGTATATGAATGATTTGATCATGATTCATATTAATAGGGATGATAGATCAGCTCAATTCGAATCGATTTGGTCCTTACAAGTTTTTCTGTGCGTAGCTGCGTTTTTGAGTTAAAGCAAAAAAAATTAAAATAAGATACTAAATAATGTTTTTTTTGTCTGCCTTTGTGGCTCCTGTTTAAAATGCTTCTGAAGATGTAGAAAATCGAAGAGGCAGACATGCAGGGCTCTGCATTATGACGGGAAGAAGTAGTGAATTTTAGCATTTTGGAGCGCTGTAACATTACGACGCAGGGCTATTATGGTGGCAGACCATTTTTCTGGGGTTTTATACATTGTATTTAATCAGATAGTCATAGTCTGCCAGGTGTACGTTTCATTGTCAAATTTCAAAATAGTTAAAACTTAATTCCTCAAAAACGCAGGGGTGTGGATGTCCGCCAATATTTTTTGTATCTTCTAGAGGATGCTCATCAGTCAAAGAGGTAGACATGAGCAAATCATATAGAAATTTGTCATTTATCACCCTTACTATTAAGGTACTTAACTGTACTTATTACACAGCTAATATACCTACGTCTTAATTTGCGTGCAGGTGCGTCATTATTATAAATAGCGTACCTATCCACAAAGCTCCTTCATTGCTCCGTGCTACAAAGCCTTGTTAGGCGCGCTATTATTTATTATTATTAGGAGCCTGTCTGTTGTGTCCCACTGCAGGGACTTAAAAAAAAAAAATATTTTAACACTTCCTGAGTTCGAATAACTACAAAGTAGAAAATCGTAAAATTTCACAACCACAGGCAAGATTCGGGTCTACGTCTTCTCCGTCAGTACCGGAGACTCCTTATCCAATTAGCCTCCGTCACAGAATTAATTAATAGTATTATCATTCAACAGACGCTCTCCGCCCCCCTTACAACCCACCCCCGCATCAGCCCGCGCTCAGATTCAGATAATTTTATTCAATGTAGATTCTTTACAGAATACTTATTGAATGTCATGCAGAATACAATTCAAATAGAGCGAGTCTACGCCGTTTCGGATCGTGCTATAGCAGCGTGAAAGAAACGGCAAGAATCCACTGCAGCGCTTACAATGTGTTTCTTGTGTTTCGCTGGAATATCAGAGCACCATACCTCCTTGTCATTGATCTAGTCATCTAATCTATAGTAAGACTAAGCTTTTTTACATAATGTTTGCTTTACACAGTCTTTAAACTTTCTCTCAGGTAATTAATTGCACTGCTCCCTACCCGGTGCTCCTGCGGGTCAGTTTTTTTTTCTGTTGTACTGAATATGCACTATGCAGGCCTACGCGTGCTTCAAATTTCAAATTCGCTCTCGTTGTGGGTTCGGCCGGGGTGCGCTACCGTGGTGCTGCTTGATGGTGTGAAATTTGCGACCTCTATACGCATTCAGCGTAACAAAGAGGATATAAACGCTTCAACGTAGCGGTTATGTCGTTTGCGGAGAGGACGCAGCGCAGGTTCTAATCCTGCCTGTGGTTGCGTAATTTTGTGATTTTTTACTTTGTAGTGTTCCATACAATGATTTATTGGATTTGCATATTCCAGTGTTCCATACAATTTCCATGCAACTGACAGAAAACAGCCAGTGACATACCGACTCAAATAGTGTTAAAAATAAATAAATAAATCAAATTAAATAAATGTTAATCTGTTTAACGACTCTTATCTACTTAAAAAATAGCAATCAGCTGTCTTAAAATAGAGCAGTTGATTTTATCGCTAGTAAAGACACTTTAGAGATCTTACGATAACATAAAATAGCGCGCACTTACAGACTGACACCCTAAATAATGCAGATGAGTATACTCGTCGTACAAAATAACTCTGGCTATGACCGATAATGCGCAGAACTCAAAAAAATTACCGCGGGAGTGAGCGCGGCAGGTAGGGGGGGGGGAGCGAATCGTTGATTGGCTCTCCACCTGTCACCCATGCGCAGAAAATAACCGTCAGAGTCAAACTTATCCACGCACGCTATAGTACATTTATCCCGCTCTCCTTGACCTGACGCGTGCTTTACCTACTTATTGGGGGCGATTCTAGCGTGGCCGCTAAATTTATGATTAAAATTTATCAGGTCTAAAAGTGATGCAGTCTTTTTTTCAGCCTATTAGTCCGGTAGTTTTATTAGTCTTGTAGTCTTATATCGCCAAATTCACCAAAGTGCACCAAATTTTTTCCAGGTACTAGTTAGGTACATAGCACTCAATTTTTGGTAGGAGCCAATTCTTGAATTTTCTATGGAAATTTTTTGAAATTCAAGAATTGGCTCCTATCAAAAATTGAGAGCTATGTACCTAACTAGTAGCTGGAAAAAATTTGGTGAAATTGTAAATCGTGTCTACGTAAAACAGCTAACTAACCGCACTATACAGGGTGTCTCATTCAAATCGGTCAGTATGGGAAAGTCTGAAACTATAAGACATACGAAGATTTGTTCTTAGGAACCATGTCACCGATTTTGATAAAAAGAAAAACTGCATTCATACATTTGAAAAAAAAAAAGTGTACCCAGCTGGGGAATCGAACCCGGTAGTTTTGAAAAAAAAGCTTACAGTTTTTCTGTTTAAATAACGGTTGTGTAGGTCTTAAGCAGTAAATGTCTCTATGAAACACGATGTCTAAAATGAATAAAATGCATTGTTTTTACATACTTTAATTTATCATAGTAGGTGTTCGAAGTGACCACCGTTTTTTTCAATACAATATGGGTACACTTTTTTTTCAAATGTATGAATGCAGTTTTTCTTTTTATCAAAATCGGTGACATGGTTCCTAAGAACAAATCTTCGTATGTCTTATAGTTTCAGACTTTCCCATACTGACCGATTTGAATGAGACACCCTGTATAGGCAGTAACAAAGATAGCAACATTTTAAGACCTATCAAATTATAGCCTTAAATTTAGCAGCCACGCTAGAATCACCCCCATAGTTTCAGTAAATTCTTGATAGTCTACGGCTATTTGTCTACCGCAACGATTGCAAGCCCATACCGATATAACAATAGAACAGCGCAGATAAAAGCGACACTATGAGTAAGTAATAAGTACCCTTTTTGCTCGTAACTTAGTCGGCGCTTTTTTCTTGTTATCGGTATCGGCTCGGAATCGTCGCGGTGGAGAAACAGCTTTAAGGGGCTTAACCGCTCCTTGGGTATGCGAGCTGCGAGACGGGGGGGGGCATCGGTCTTCATCGCTCACGGCGGCAACTAGTTCTTGCTCTTTCCTTTCTACTACCCCACCTCCCCGCGCTTACCTAAGGCGCGGTACAGCAGTTGCGGTCAGACACTAACAACTAAAGTTGTATTTTTGTAGGTGACAAACAGCGTGCTTGCGTCATCTTAGATAACATAATAGAAACTACGATAGTGAACAATTTAACTAAAGCCCATACACACAGCATTTTAAAAACGAGTGGTGTGGTTGCGAGGCAAAATGATCTGCACAGATACAAACATGCGCAGGAAAATCGCAGAGTGCATAGGTAAGCTCTTTATTTTAAATGCGAGTCTCTCTCGAGCTCCTCGGGTTCGAAAGTGACTCACCTGTCAAACAATACAATCTAGATACGATAAAAAAAATCGCAATTTACGTAGACTCGTTACGTAGGTAGCTTAAAACGTAAAAACCCATTATATTCTTACATCACATTCATTATCACATTGCATAACCACTAATTATAAATAATAATTTAGCTAATATTCTTCTAAGAAATCCTCTATAAGTTGTATTATATTTTGCGGATTTTCTAAATGAACATGATGCGTGCCTTCGACCTCTACATAAGTGACCTCTGTCGTTTGTTTCAGCTTTTCTATAACGTCCATGTAGTAGTCTAACCTCTCCCATTTCATGCCTGGTATAGCCCTAATGTTAAGAACCTTGCATTTGACTTTAGGTGCGTATTCCAAAGCTGTTTCCATAGACATCATGGCCAAGCCAGCTACCTTGAGTCGCGGATCTCTTTTGAAATAGTAACCCTTCTTATTGACATGCGCCGGCGCCGGTGACATACCCCTTTTCATTAATATTCTACAGTTCTCGCGTGAAATTGATCCTTTATAAGCGTCAACAACTATATCGATCATTTCGTTGTAGTCATAACACGGTATCTTACTTTCTGGAAGATTTTCGTATTCTAAAACCTTGTCAATGGACCATCCGGTTTGCTTTACCATGTTACCAGGTTCTCTAACCGCTGGACTTGCGATGTCGACTTGGATAATTCTTTCGACGTCATCAGGGTAGGAGGCAGCGTACATAAAGCTTACAGCTCCACCTAAAGAATGACCCATAAGTGTGATTTTACTCCACTTAAAGTACTTCACAATTCTTCTTACTAACGTAATGGCATCCCAGAAGATGTAATATTGCATGCCTTTTGGATAATGTGAGGACAATCCATGACCTGGCAAGTCTATGCAGAGCACAGAAGTGGTAACAGGTAGAAGTGGCACCAGGTTATCCCAAGTTCCAGCGTTGTCTTGCCAGCCGTGGATGGCTATGATTGGTTGTTTATTGCGAGGGCCCCACCATCGACCAGCGACGTGGCCCCAAGGAACTGGTATTTCGATTTCTTCCACTTTCACGCCCAACGGGAGATCTGAAACCAAAGAAATAGCCAGTTAAATCGCTGAATATTTTACACGGTTATTTGGCAGGAACATTTGCCTATCTAATAAGATTTTGATATTCCTGTTACAATATTGGTTAGTTACATCAGCCCAACCAGTGATGAGCGAGCATAAATGGTTTTTCTATTATGATTTATGATAGATGGTAAATAAAAATTCTAGTGATACCTATTACAACTAAGGTATATTGTACATAACGGGTCAATTATTAAATACATAACCAGCATAAGCTCAACCAGCGCTATGCTACACACGCCCGAAACCAGAGACCCGCTCAAGGTCAAAGTGTTTCTACCGACGCGACGTGCGGCCGTGTGTACATCATTAAGCCTGCTTATCTACTCGTCCTGACAAGATTAGAATAGACGTAAAGAATAGATCAGAAGGACTAAAGGTTATATCTAAGATCAAATGTCATTTCTTGACTTTAAATCTGGGCGATTCTCTGTAAGCTCGTAATCGGCTTTCCCGACAGACTTTTTCAAAAAGTAATTTAATTATTTTTTTTATCACTTCTAATGATATTTTTACCCAAAACTTACGAGCGCATTGTTTTTAGAACCATAACTGTTTTAAGTTTTTTTCTAGACTTGAAAGAAGCTCTAAAATCACAGTCCCCTGGCTGTCCCCATCACTGTATCCCACCTAGAAATGAGATTTACGATGAAGATATTGAAACTACATACATTTGGCAGTTAATATCATAATAAAACATAGGGATGATTCAGGCGTGGCCGCTAAAGAAATTTAGGAATTTTAATTTTAAGCCTAAAATTAAAATTCCTAAATTTTATCCAGATTTTAATTACGTTTTAATCAATTTGGTATTCCAGAGTGGCATGTTAATTAAATTTATTTCTATATAATACTAGAGACTTATAATACTAACGTATAAATTTCCGGTCAACTAAAAATAAGAGTGAATGATTGAGTGAATGAAAAAGCTGTATGTGTCGTTCCCACTTATGGATTTCATAAAAAGCTATCCTTCTCTTCTTTGGAAAGAAAATCATAGACAAAATAAAGGTAAAACCGTCAAGTTCGAATTGGAACCGAGTTGCCAGATTGACCAAAAAGAAACGATTTTTGATCCTTTTGGCAACGAGTCATCTAAATATATAAAAGAGCATGTCCTGACTGACTGACTGACTGATTCATCAACGCCGAGCCGTAACCGCTATATATACAGATCTGAAATTTTGTACACAGGTTATATGTGCGTCAAAACCACCCACTAAGAAAGGATTTTGGAACATTCATCTCCCAAGGGGGTGAAATAAGGGATGAAAGTTTGTATGAAAGTCCTTTGTTTCTTGAGCTAGATTCACACAAATTTTAATTTAAGCTTTTGGTAAAAAATAAAGAAACACGTGTTTAAGCATTTCTTAAAAATCACCCTTTAAGGGGGTGAAAATGGGGATGATTTTTTTTCCGTATGTTGGTCTATAAGTCTTTCATTTTTAAAGGTAGAATTATAGAAATTTGTATTTGAGGTTTTGGTAAAAAATAAAAGTACGTGTTTTAGAATTTTCCCCCTCAGCGGGTGAAATAAAGGATGAAAGTTTGTATGAAAGTCCGTCAGTTTTAAAGTTAGGATCTTCAAAAATTTTATTTAGACTGACGACTAAAAATTAAATTTTTACGTGTCTCAGGGTTTTTGAAAACTTTACACCCTAAGTGGTGAAAAGGGGGATGAAGTTGAAATTCCTTCATTTCAAAGTAATATCCACTAAATTTATTATTTAGGAATTAGGGTTGTAATTCTGTGGAACATACATCTCTGTTATTGAAATTCCACCCCAAATTCAACCCCTTAAAGAGGGAAATGGGGTGAAAAAGTCTAAAAACCAATATGGGTATCATTTGTATGGTTTATCGTGTCGCTGATTACGAAAACTGAAATAATTTTGAAATCCTATGTGGTGGAAGTGAAATACCATCATCCCCCGGGGATGGGGTTGAGGTGCGATAGGGTTGATATGTCTAAAAATCAATATGGGTGTCGTTTGTATGGTTTATCGGATCGCTGATTACGAAAACTACAACAATTTTGAAATCTAAGGTGGTGGACGTGAAATACCATCATCCCCTGGGGATGGGGTTGGGGTGCGATAGGGTTAAAATGTCTAAAAATCAATATGGCTGTCGTTTCTTTGTTTTTATAAGGATAGGGATAGCGGTTAAGACGGCGTTAAGGATAGGGATAGGAGGAGGGTTAGGGATAGGGAGAAGGAGAGGGAGTGGGATGGAGGTAGAGAGAGAGGGAGTGGGAGAGGGTGAGGGAGGGGGAGAGGGAGAGACTGCACATTGTCTGAATATCACGCGGGCGAAGCCGCGGGCAAAGCTAGTCCCTTATATGACCATTCACATACTTCGTCCCTTTTTAGACAACAGGCCAAAATTTTACCTTTGATGGCCCAGTTTTTGGAAAACACGGGCAAAATTAGCACTAACATTTCCTCAATCTGTCAAAATTAAGAATTCTTATTTATCTCGGTCGCGTCGATGTTGTCGTCAATTTCGCAGCAATATTTTTGAAATCTTTGTGTCATTCACGTGTCATGCGTCTGAAAAAATTTTGTCTGCAGCCGGTTTGCAAGATAGAAGACGAAATTGTTAGCCGTCAACATTTACTTATATATAAGTACTAGCCTATCGGCACGTTACATTGTCCCCAATTCGTTGGTCCGAAATCTGACGTTTAGGACCAACAAATGTCAGTCGTTGTCAGTCATATTGTCAACGTTGGATGCAAATAGACTTACCAACAAAATGGAATGTTCTTATTTGAAGAAACAATATACTCTTATTATTATTATCGTTATTTCTTATTATTGTTTTTGACTATAATCCAATTAATGAAACTCAAAAACCAGGCCTAAATCACATATAAACAGTAAAAAGTTTGTTTTGTTTTTTCCCGCCATATTATTTCCGTTCCGTGTATTTAGCACCGACCGAAGTACTACACAACGTAGTTCACGCGATTTTTCACAGGTGGCGCAAATTTTTCTTGTATGGGGAAATTTTGAACCGCTTGTTCCCAAGACCCTATCTTGACTATATAAATCTATGGCCGTCAATATTTTGTCGGCGGCAATAGCCGGGAAATTTTTTCAGCAGCGGAATGTGTTCGTGTTGTTTTATTTTTGCCTTTTCTTTCTTTGTTTCCTTCCACAACTTCAGAAAATGCAAGAGAAAGAGTATGTCTTTTGCTCATTTGGAAAATCTGCTGTTTTTAATTTTAAAAGGCTGATTTTTAATCGCCGCTAAAATTAGCTGTTCTTGTCTATGGTTTCGCTTAAAATGAGGCTTGTGGAATACCAATTTGCAGTTAAACGGAAATTTTGTAGATTGTTTAAAATTTATAAATGTCAAAATCAATTTACTCCCGTCATTTGATTTTGACAGTTGCGTGCAGAATACGAAACGGTTTAGCGACACTTAAATAAATTTAGGAAATTTAGCGGCCGCGCTTGAATCGACCCCATAATTAAGTTATATCATTTTCGTAAAACAAGGTATAATTACGTATTTTATATTTAGTAAAGCCCTGTAAACTTTGTCCCCAGAATTTCCATACAGTCCCCTGCCAAAAATTTAAAGCCATAATAAAAAAAAACTGTAATGCTTACAAACGCTTTTTTGAGTGAAACATCGCAATTGTTGTGAAGTTGGCAACCTTGCCGAATGCTGCGGCGAGACGCCATTTTGTTTAGTGTCAGGACGACATTTGTGGCGTCGTGAGTACGCATCTAGGTCGCACAGTCCCCTGATTCCCTTGTTGCACCTGACAGTCCCCTATCATGAGTCAGTATCAGTCCCCACAGAAACTCTACAAACTCGAAAAGTAAAATTATTAGTTACTTTCCTAAGTAATAGTTTTATTTTATTTTTTCGAAAATGCTGAAAAATTATGTTATGACAGAGTCTGTATGGACTGTTACGAGTTTACAGAGAATACTGTAGAGAATCCGAAACGTCAATTTTGTCGCTCGGGAGTAATTAAAGCGTTCATCTAGCTAGGGGCTCGTGCTAGCTAGCGCTGCAAGCTTACTTAGAACTGCCGCCAGCAAACCAGCGCAGCCGGCTGAGTATTGGCGCCTCAGATAGAAGGTTCAAATCTCTTTAATTGGCAAAAACATGACCCTGCAAGGTACAGCATATGATTACGTGAAGGGACTAGCCCTGTCACAGGCCAAGGTCTGTTTGGGCTGTCACTGACAACCGAATTTTTTTGGAGTCGCCAGTCGTTATCTAATACGTCGAATGTACGGTTATTTCTTTGTCATTTGTTATGCAACTAATAAATAAATAAATAAAAAAATTAAAATGCTATAGTCATATTTGTTTGTGCCAGTAACGGTTGCATTGCAGCTGGATGCTGGGGGACTCAAAAGATTTTTATTCTGGACATAGGGCGTCGCATAAGAGAAGGGTGGTCGGCCTCCTGTTGCCAAGGTACTCACCTTTTTACCGGGAATCAGAGGGGGACTTTTTGAATGAGGATACCTTGAGCTGAGTATTATATTTTATTTTCTGACCTAAGTTAAATCAATCTTGAGATGTTATGATAAATAAATTCATCTTAATAGAGTAGGTTCATTCCTTTCAGATGATCGTCAAGTCTCTTGTGGTTTTGTCGCTAACGTTAATTGCACACGAAATTTAAAGAAAAATACAAATTTTATATTAGACAGATGTACAACGAGGCGGCCTTATTGCTAATAAACAGTACATTGGACTTTGTACTGCACTGCGAGTGTCAAGCTTGACCTGTCGTTGACTGTAGATATTTTTCAAAACCTCAGCGAGAATGTGGATTATTATGAACCTAAGTACGTAGTCTAACGACCGACTCACGAGTCGCATCACGAGGCAAATTTCCCTCTTTGACAAATGGCAAAACAGACGTGTGCGAATGGACAAACAAACGGCATCGCACTGTTTTAAAATTTCTTTATTTACATATCATTTGCATAATTATTATGAGGTATCAACCAAATTCGTCGCGATTTTCGCGAGTATTTCTATGCAGTCGTCCCGCCAAATTCCCTTAAAGTTTTCTCTAATTAGGAAAATAAAGACTAGCAAACCTGAAGGGTGTGAATCTGCCTATGCTATTGAACCACTCTCCAAGAGAGTTGTCAATTAATTATGTTAAGGCCTTAAAAGCAATCAGCCTTAAGTCACGATTACACGTAACTGAATTCAAAGACTAATTCGGCATACATTGCTCGTTGAAGTAAGGATATTGCAATTAACATAACCAAGCCTCCCAGCAATGTATGCCGAATTAATTCAAATAAATATGCATTATAATCGACAGTATGTGCACGCTAAGATATCAATGACACGCGCTTGTTTTTGGTCGGGTTGGCGACCGCGCGCGCCCGAACACCCGTCTTTTTGCACTTTTCAATGGTATTAAGTGGAATAAATCAATAAAACGCCCTCTTCTCGCCGGCTTCGCCCGCGTGATATTCAGACAATGTGCAGTCTCTCCCTCTCCCCCTCCCTCACCCTCTCCCACTCTCTCTACCTCCATTCCACTCCCTCTCCTTCTCTCTCTCCCTAACCCTACTCCTATCCTTAAAGCCGTATCCCTATCCTTATATATACATAGAAACGACACCCATATTGATTTTTAGACATTTTAACCCTATCGCACCCCAACCCCATCCCCAGGGGATGATGGTATTTCACGTCCACCACCATAGATTTCAAAATTGTTGTATTTTTCGTAATCAGCTATCCGATATACCATACAAACGACACCCATATTGATTTTTAGAGATATCAACCCTATCGCACCCCAACCCCATCCACAGGGGATGATGGTATTTTACGTCAATTGTTTTAGTTTTCGTAATCAGCGACCCGATGAACCATACAAACGATACCCATATTGGTTTTTAGACTTTTTCACCCCATTCCCTCTTTAAGGGGTTGAATTTGGGGTCAAATTTCAATAACAGTGATGTATGTTCCACAGAATTACAACCCTAATGCTTAAATCATAAATTTATTGGATGTTACTTTGAAATGAAGGAGTTTCAACTTCATCCCCCTTTTCATCCCTTAGGGTGAAGAATTTTCAAAAACCCTGAGACACGTCAAACTTAATTTTCAGTAGTCAGTCCAAATATAAATTTTGAAGATCCTAACTTCAAAACTGTCGGACTTTCATACAAATTTTCATTCCTTATTTCACCCCCTTAGGGTATGAATTTTGAAAAATTCTAAAACACGTACTTTTTTATTTTTTACCAAAAGCTCAAAAACAAATTTCTATAATTCCACCTTTAATAAATGAAAGACTTATAGACCAACATACGGAAAAAATATCATCCGCCTTTTCACCCCCTTTCAGGGTGATTTTTAAGAAATGCTTAAATACATGTTTCTTTATTTTTTACGAGAAGCTTAAATTCAAATTTGTGTGAATCTAGCTCAAGAAACATAGGACTTTCATACAAACGTTCATCCCTTATTTCACCCCCTTGGGAGATGAATTTTCTAAAATCCTTTCTAAATGGGTGGTTTTGACGTGCATAGAACCTGTGTACAAAATTTCAGATCTGCATCTATAGCGGTTACAGCTCGGCGTTGATGAATCAGTAAGTCAGTCAGTCAGTCAGGACATGCTCTTTTATATATTTAGATAATATTTTAGATATATTTCTGGTATGTATGTAAAAAAGTAACTAGTAAACTTTTGTTGTTTTAGAGAAATTATGACAAAAAAAGGTGCTACTGGGGATTTTCTTTTTTCTTAAACGCGGTTAGCAAAAATACAATTCTATTAATTAACTTGACACACACCAGATGAGATATAGGCACATCAGCCGTCGGCTGCTCGCCTATCATGTCATAATAATAATAATTCAATTAAAAACCTTTTTAGGGTTCCGTACCCAAAGTGTGAAAAACGGGACCCTATTGATATGCCTCCGATGTCTGTCTGTCTGTCAGCGGGCTGTATCTCATGAACCGTAATAAGTATACATTTGAAAAATTCACAAATTGTGTATATCTGTTGCCGCTACAACAAATACTAAAAACAAAAGAATTAAGGGGGGCTCCCAAATAACTAAAGGGGGAGCGAAAAAAAAAGTTTGACCTACCCCATCGAGTGGGGTGTCGTTGTTTAGAGCTCGTTGAGTAGATAAATACTGTATTTTCTCTTTTAATAAATATTTAAAAACAAAGGAATAAGATGCCACCAAAGTCAAAAACAAAAAATACTAAAAATTAAAAAAACGCTATAACAAAAAATCAAAAAATACTAAAAATAAAAAAAAAACTTAAAAATGAAGGGGGGCTCCCATACTAAAGACCTGTTTAGGCGATTTTTGTTTTAGCTCTATCTTAAAAACGGGAACTCTTACAAACGTGAAAATTGGTATGTTTATTGTGCATAAGCTATAGAATAACAACAAATAATAAAATCTGGTCAAGCGTGTGTCAGACTCAAAAAATCAAGCACATTAGCAACTTTCAACTAATACAATCATGATTATGTGGTGGTACGGAACCCTCGGCGCGCGAGTCCGATTCGCACTTGGCCGGTTTTTTTTAAATCTTTTTTTTTTTATTGAAAATGGGCTTACTCTTGACCTCGATCTAGTCTTGAAGACAGAGATGAGGTCGACGATGGAACGAGCTTACCCAGAAGAAGCCTATATTTGATATATCAACCTGTATTTTTCTTAATTGTTTTGATGGCCATTTATTTTAATTTTTCAAAGTAGAGTTGGGCATTTCACCCTTATATTAATTCGTATTGTAAGGTTCTAGAAGGCCACTCGTCTGATCATAGGACTATCGATGCCGGTGTTCCTCAAGGATCGGTCTCATCCGCAATTCTATTCCTGCTGCATACCGGAACCTGTGATAACAGTACAGTTTTTACTATTGTCAAAGGGCTTACTCTTGACCTCGATCTAGATCTAGTTACGGATAGATATGTATCTAATGCAAAGCTCTGTACGGCAGAAAGTCAGTCATCATCATCAACATATCGTGTGGGTTGAAAGGTCAATGACCGACCTCACACACCCTGTTGTCAAAATTGTTGAGCCGCCAAAGGCTCTGACGTGGCTTATTAACGACTACATCCGTAGATACTCGTAGTAGTCGGGATTAACGGTTTAACGTGCCTTCCGAAGCACGGAATCATATACCTTTTTGGACAGTCAGGTGATTCATCCTGCAATGTCCTAACCAAACTGGGGAGGTCGCACAAAGGAATTTTTGTTTTGGCAGTGTCCCCACCGGGAATCGAAACCAGAACTTCCGAATTGAGAGCCAAGCGCTCAAACCCTAGACCACGGAGGCTGTTATCGCGAGTCAATGGTTTGCCTTTTCAATCTGGTCTTTAGGGTGGTTTTTCACCAGTGATGTGCGAAAGACCTAAGCTGTGACCTAGGAAAATTCCAACCAATAGAATCGCTCCATTTTCCTAGTTTGTCAAACGCGCTGTCAAATAGAACAATCTTATTGGTTTGAATTATCCAGCACAGCACTGGTGGCGCACAAAATAATCTGCTCACGCTACAATCGAGTGAGTGTCTGGAGGGTTACCATCTTTTCTAAAATAAATTTTGGACAAAGTGTCGGAAAATCCCGAAAAATCCGGAGTTTTAAAAAACCTGGAAAAAACCGGAAATTTTATTAAGACTAAAAAATAAATAAATTGTCAATTATAATTTCAAGGGGCCTATTTTTGTAATTTCACGGGCAATTGGGTTAGTATATGTTTGGTTATTTTAGATAGGTAGGTTAGGTTGCTTTATAATTTGCCGTTTACACAATTAACGGCTTTGACCATTTACCTGCGACATGTAAACTCGAGACAAAATTCGATGTTTGTTCCATGCAATAAAATGCAATACTTTCTCGCGATAGGCAAGTAAAAAGTATCAACTGCTAACTTTTTGTAATGCATATACCAATAAATTAAATATTGAAAGCTGTTTTCATGTTTTGTATCCTTTCATTAAAAAAAAAAAAGTAGTTAATTTAATAATAGCCTTCCAAGTCCGAAAAAATGCGAAAGGATGGGTAACCCTAGATAGATTTATTTCTGTAGTAGTGATAGTGTAGATAACGTGACCGAACACGTGGGATTACGCATTAATTAACATGAAAACCACGTGAATGAAGAAAGTTTCTTTGTTTTGGGTGAGGAACCATTCTTTTATGAATACTTGATTGTACACTTTTTGATTTCTTATACAATCATTAATTTTAATATTTCGACCTACCTATATAGTTTTACATATTTATTACAAAAAATATCAAACTTAAATTAATTTGTCAAACGGCTTTAACAAGCTTTAGTCGCAATATAATATAATAACTGTAAATCATTAATTAATTTATCAAAATACTAAGATTAAAAAAATACATTTTGGAATATTATTTTAAATATAGAATGAGCGCAGCAAATTTGTATGATTTTCCGGCCAGCCGGAAAGAGGCAACTTTCTGGCCGCTGCGCGGATTAAATCTAGCAGGTAAATTCAAACTAATACCTAACTCAAAATTTAATGGCAGTCAAAACTAACCTCTCTAGACTTCGCTGAAGCAGAGTGCAAAAATATTGCCAAGCAATTTAGATTTTTGGAAAATAGGGAATATTTTAAGGTCACGCTTTTTATTTAAAATATGCGTTACACCGGCGCCTCTTTTACCTGTACACAAACACCATGGCCAAAAATTAAGAACCCTCTTGAGGCTTTCTTTTCCTTTCCGGCCTATGGAGGTTATTTATTATCTTTAACACTGAGCTGTCTTTTGAAGTCTTTTAGCAGAACACTATTATATATTCTGTAGCAGAAGGTAAATCTCGATTGATATATGATTGATTAACTTTCTTTTTATTAAGTAAGATTTTTCTATGTCTAAACGCGCAGGTGGGTCACCTGATGGTACGTGGTCACCACTGCCCATGACACCCAGTATCTTATTAGTGAAATAATTCGACACTAATAACACAGCAAAGCGCGTTACCCATCCTAAGAACTATTTGAGTTGGGGACGCCGCGACGCACGCAGACGGGTGATCGGATCACACGAATGGAACCATCTCATCCTAAGAACTAAGATGGTATGGCATGTGGTGGTAAAAAAGCCGATCGGGTCTTTAGTTCTTGACTGATCAAGCTACTTAGGTATGTAACCATTGATCATTGTAGGTATAAGTATGTGCTATTTCGTTTATTTCCTTAACGATTGAAGTTAATGTCCGTTTCGAAATCGAATGCATTGTTATTTCAACAAATTATACAAGGTGTTATTTGCAATATAATAGAAAAAAAAATTAATAGGTCGAAATGCGAAAAAAATATTTGAACTCTAATACCAACCTGACCAGTCTATGTGGAATTTTTTGTCCGTAAGTTTTTGTTTATTATTCTGCAACACAGTGTACACAACATTATACGTGAATTTGTAATGGTTTTGCACCCGAAGCCCACTGATTCTGCTCATGAAAACAAGCAACTTTCCCAAAGAAAAATTTCTTTTACTCAAAAAAATTTTTTCACTTCCCCATACAAAATTAAATTTGAATACAAAATTGAAATTGAAACTGAATCCTTGTGACCCACAGATCTAGTGTTCAAAGCATTCAATTTTAAAATAAACACTATGTAACTCCATTAAAATTAGGTTAAATTCTATTTATTTATTTATGTAAATGAATGCTAAAGACGAAGAATGGAAGCTACTGCATCAATTTGTGAACAAATTAAATGAATTCTATAATGATGATGACAAATTCTATGATGATGATGTCCATATGGTGCCCACAAAGAATAGTACGGTCAACCGCTTGTCGGTAGAAACTTTTTCAACTCTATTACCACGACATAAGGTCCAAAAGTGTTTCTACCGATGTGCGGCCGTGTGTACCTACCAAGTGGTAAGAGGTGACTAAGAGATTATAAATCGCAGGATTGGCAGCAGCATCTCGTGTTAAGGGGCTAATAAAAGCTGAATTACCTCCCTTTCTTACAAAGGGCAGAATGCGCGTGCTAGAACGGGGCGGATTCGCGCTGTTTTACGATTTTCGCTCATTTTTGCATTTTTCTCAAAATCTGTACCCATAATATTAATTATAAAACAGCTATATTATTATGCATAATATATTGAATAATGTGTAAAAATTTTGGCATCATAGATTAATGGGTACTTAAGAAAAACGGTTTAGAAGCAAAAAGCAGAGGTAACTTTGGATTTTTTTATGGCGTACAAAATATATTTAATTGTTTTTCCGAGTTGGCCATATATTCATCACTTTTCGTTAAAAACCTGCTCAAGTGAAGCATATTTAGCTCTTATCAGCCCCTTAATAATACCAACTTTGTTTCTGTGGTTACCAACAATCGCAGTCCACGGTGCCAGCTGCAATGATATCAAGCTTGGTGACTAATATGCTTCCCCTCCAAATTATACCACATTTTTGCTGGAATTCTGGAGGGAGCTCCCTGTTTTGGATGTTATGATGATAATGTTGGGTACATACTTATGGTTCATGAAATTATGGTTTTGTGAAGTAAAGCTTTCTAAAAAATAGTTAAGATGATTAAATAAATTGTGTAAGAACTTTTCACCCATTAATGGACATGGCATGATAATTATTCAAAACTTGTCATACAACTTCTGTCTGGTCAATTGACTAGCACATTCAGTAGGTAGGTAACCTCTTTTTGTGCATTGTATTTTAATTGATGCTACATATACAAGCTGTATTTTTTTTATTCGAACAACTTAAGGCGTACATTTCTTGAGCTAAACAGAGACATAATTGTCCAAGAAACATATAGGTTGAAATAAAAAAAAAACTAAATTTTTGATCTCTCATACAAAATGCGCTATCAGCTGATGCAATTTCTACGGGAGGTCAAAACTTTTTTTTCCTATGTCAACCAATGTTTCTAGGACAAGGACTCTCCATTCGTCTCAAGGAGTTGCTTTACCTTGATTTGTTCATTCAAAATATACACCTTGTACAACAAGCCCAATTTTTTAGGTGTTGAGGGCTTCTGCTACATTATGGCCACTTCACACAGAGCAAAATTTAGACACCTTTGAGGGATGCAGGTAAAGGAAAAAATTGTTGAACAGCTATCTATTTTTCTTCCTTTTCAATCAGCTTTTATGCTCATGTAGCATTGTGAAGTACATTGAGTGCTTTAGTTAGAATGTTTTTTTAAACATGTGTGGTAAAATTCTATTAAAAAATAGAGCCTTTTTCAGGGTATGTGAACGATAAAAATACTGTAGAGATTTTTTTGTTATGGTCAATGGGCTTACTCTTCATTTCATCAAGGACAGAGATGAGGTCGACAGTGAGATGAGCTTGCCCAAAAAAAGCCTATTCACTCGCAACTTTAATAGATTCGGGTTATATGAACTTGGGAACACAGAGGCAGGCAGAGAATTCTACTCCTTAGCCTTGCGCATTATAATAGATGTTTTAAAGTGTTTTGTGTGAAATAACAACCAAGTAGGTGATATCCTGCGGTGCGCCTGGATTCCCTATGGTAGAAGGGCTATGTTGGAATAAGTTCATGGAGCTCTTGGGCACACTCTCTGTATTACAATCTGGAAATCTGGGATTAAGTGAAAGGCTAATCTATACATATAATAATTGATCAATTCTTTAACCAATAAGCTCAATCAACCCTAGGTACCTACAGTAGAATTTCAAACTATTTTCTACATACAAAAAAAAATCGACTATACACTTAAGGTATCTAGTACGGTCAACCGCTTGTCGGTAGAAACTTTTTCAACTCTATTACCACGCCATAAGGTCCAAAAGTGTTTCTACTGATGTGCGGCCGTGTGTACATACAGTGCAGAATGAAACGTTATTACGAAACAGAGCAACATTAGTACATTATCTATAAAATCTTCACATTTAATATCTGCATAATACTGACCTTCAGGAACTTGATGTCCATTCATATTCGCAGCCATCACTGTGGTAAGTGGTAACACAAGGAGTTCACTAAATAACTAAAACACTCAGTCGAAACGACTTAGATAAGCATGTATTGAATAATCAACGGAAAAGTATTTTTCTGGTGGCCACGGGCGGCGCCGCATGTAGTAAGGAAGTATCAAATTATCCGCACGCGTTTAGCCGACCTTACGGTTAACTGATAATAAACGTCCACAGTCTAGCGACTCTGATAAACGTAAAATTATTGATTGTGTACCTTGACCGCGGTATGATGTCAGACTTCTTCAAAAATTACGTCAATCAGCTGTCAAGCTTCCTAAACGTCTAACCAATTCTAAGACTAGTTTCAAAGATAGCAAATACTTTAAGACTATACATTGCGGGCTCAACACGCGTACCAATCCGCAGCAATCCAGAGTCCAGCAACAAGATGGGGAAAAATCTGACGTAAGAAAAAACAAGAACAAGGCGTGATATTATGTATCTTGGAGGAGCTACTTATGTATGTATGTAAGAAAAAAATATAAGTAGTTTAAAAACTAAAAAAACACGCTTTGCCTGCCTGAATATTTGATCCAGTTTAGCGAAATATTGCCAAGTTTATGAAAGATTTACCCTTGAAACACACTTTTAGAAATAAATATTCATTATCTAATCAACAATTTTTCCTACCATTTTTTATGCGACATACTAATATTACTATTCACCATGAATAAAAAATATAGTTTATTTTTAGAAGCCTGTGGCGCTTTTATACCAAGAAGAGTTACAAAAAAATTTTTTTCAGTCTTCTTATAAAATCGCCACACGCTTCTAAAAATAATCTATATTTTTTATTCATGGTGAATAGTAATTATAAGTATGTCGCATATAAAATGGTAAGAAAAATTGTTGATTAGATAATGAATATTTATTTCTAAAAGTGTGTTTCAAGGGTACCTCTACATCTTTCATAAACTTGGCAATATTTCGCTAAACTGGATCAACTATTTTAAGGTTAAATGTATAAATTATTTTATACTTTTTAGTACATTTCTGGCAGGCAAAGCGTGTTTTTTTAGTTTTTTAAACTATATTTTAATTTTTTACTTTTTAGTCATACATTGTCTACTTTGTATCAAAACTCTATATTAATATGTAGATTCTAATCTGTTTTGTTGGGCACTCATTCAGTCCATTTCTGTTAAGGCATCAGCATTACAAAGAGCTTTTTCTTTGAGTTTTGAACAGTCTATATAGTTCTTCAATTTGAAGATCATTAAGGTCTTATTGAGTACTTTGCTGTAGTTAGTTATGTTTCAACGGTTCTTGTTTTGTAAACGATGTATGGCTAAAAACTAAAAAACAGACTATAAAATAAATCAAAAAAGAAAACGAAATAAAAAAGAAAACAAAAAAGACAGACATTGTCTTCATGTTTTGTACCTAAACTATGTATGACTAAAAACTAAAAAACAAAAAAATACTAAAAAACAGACTAAAAAACTTAAAACTAAAAAATAGAATTATAACAGATGAAAATACTTTAAAAAAACTTAAACTAAAACTGAATAAAAAAAACAGACTTCGTATGTATGTAAATTAAACCGAATCAATTAAATATTTAAGAGACTTAGACAAAAGTGGATAAAACAAAACATAATGCCCAGATCCCACCCATGCCAAGGTGAGAAACGTGCCGAGGGCTGAATGGTATGAGGGTAGTTAAAGAAAGATGTCGTCATCTCAGGGCACTGGGCGCAACCCTGTAGAAAGTAGCCTTGCCCCCCTCTACAGGGACTACTGATGGGGGACGACCGTTGAATTATTTTCTGTTCAGTTTCCAGCTAAGTTCCGTATGTTACCTATAATATTATCATTGTGGTCAGCATTGTCTATGTATGGGGTAAACGGTCATCTGATTCAAGCACTGAAATCTCTCTATGAGGATTCCAGTGCTTGTGTCAGAATAAACGGGGCGTACACTGAATGGTTTAGCATCGAAAAAGGTGTTAGGCAGGGATGTGTAGCGTCACCTTGGCTGTTTAACCTGTTCATGGATAATTGTTTGATTGATCTGAAAGAGAGTATGTGTGGACTGAGAATGAATGAGTTACTCATCAAATGTCTTCTCTACGCTGATGACCAAGTTGTACTTGCGTCATCTGCTGACGAGTTACAGGAGATGGTAACAATGATGAATGTGGCTTTGGACAGGAAAAGAATGAAAGTAAATGTAAGCAAGACTAAAGTAATGGTACTTGAAAGAGAAGAATGTATGACAGAGTGTACTATATTAATAGATGGAGAACAAGTCGAACAAGTGAAGGAGTTTGTGTATCTGGGCTCAAAGTTTACGAGAGATGGAAAGTGTGAAAGTGATATTGAAAGAAGAGTGAATGCTAGAAACATGGTGAATGGTGCCCTGCACGCCTTTATGAGGAGTCAGAAGGTGTCTCACAAGGCTCGTTTGGCTGTTCATGGGGGAGTTTTGGTACCAACACTGATGTATGGCAGTGAAAGCTGGGTATGGCAGAAGAAGCATGAAAGTAGAATTAATGCAGTGGAAATGAGAGCGCTAAGGAGTATGATTGGTGTTAAATTGAGTGACAGGATTAGAAATAGTGTGATAAGAGAACGGTGCGGCGTAAAAGAAGACGTAGTGACCAAAATCGAGAAAGGGATGCTGAGATGGTTTGGTCATGTAGAGAGGATGAATGAACGAAGATTGACGAAAGAGATCTACCAGGCGAGAGTGAATGGAAACGTTGGAAGGGGAAGGCCTAGGCGAACGTACCAGGACCAAATTCAGGACGTTCTGAATAAAGGCCAGGTTAAAAGTACCCTAAACCGACGAGCATGTATGAAAGGATTGATGAAAGTACAGGAAGCAAGGGAAGTATGTCAAGATCGTAGCAGGTGGAGGACTGTGGTCTCTGCCTACCCCAACGGGAAAGAGGCGTGATGTTATGTATGTATGTAATATTATCATGGGCGTCAACCGTTTACAAAATGCAAGGGTGTACGGTATATTTGGGAAAGCGAATGTTTGCTGCAGGACAAGCGTATGTGGCTCTCAGTCGAGTCAAATCCGATTCTGATGACCCCAACAGAACCCGATTGCTGGAGCCGTTCAAGGGATCCATGGACCACCTTGATGGTCATCATCAGGTCCTCATCACCAACCAACATTAAAAGTACTTACTATCACAATTCTAATGACCCCTAACACGGCTTGTTTTCTAAAAGCCATCGAAGAGTTCCATGGTCTACCTTCCTGGTCATCATCATCATACAGTGCTTTTAATTTTTATATACACTGCACCATATTTGAAAAAAAAAATATTTTTACTTATTTAAAAATTTTAAATAAGTAAAAATATTTTATTACATAAAACGTCCATCTGCGCACGCACTTATTTGAAATGAAGGCACGGCCAACGTGTGAACGCCGTTTGCGGCTCGCGTGGCAAATCCCTTTGACTTGTGCACAAAAAACCGATAACCGACGGCGCGGCCAACGTGTAGAGTCCGTGACAGTGCTACTTTTTGTGTTACTCCTCAATGATAAGTTAAATGTTGTGTGTTTTCTGCGTGAACTTGATGTGTGAATCAGATTTAAAAAAATATAGCTTAAAAGGATTGCTATTATAGATAATTTGGCGCATTCAAGTATTTTTAAGGAGCACGAAAAAGTAAATGATTAACATTTTTTCCTGAGTATGAACGGATTTCCGCATAAGTAAATGTACCTATATTTCCTTCTGGTTTTCATTATGTTTTTTTATCTACTTACTCTCATATCGTTAATCCTCAATAATGCGTTCAAAAATTGTAGGTTAACATCTTCATAATGTCAATCTGTGCTTAGAAACACTCTTAGCAGCATTTTTTTATCTGTGGGAGTGTATTATGAAGTATTGAATTTACTAAGAGCCCTAACAGACGATCGGATCGGACTGCTCCGATTTTAGCTCCGGACAACGATTTTGTCCAATAGCGTTGCGGATTGACCCCAACGACAATTTTGCTATTGGTCAAAATCGTGGTACGGAGCTAAATTCAGAGCAGTCCGATCCGATCGTCTATTAGTACTCAGTCATCACGGGAGACCTATTAAACAATTTTTTAATTTTATAGCTGCGCCATTGACAGCTTGATGCGTTTGTAGTCTGTGGCTGCAAGGAGGTTTCATTGCAATAATGGAAAACTCAGCAAACAAAAGTTGTAGTTACATCATTTTATTAGTTTTGTAATGAAATAAGTGATAAAATCATTTACGATTTGCCTTCGAGTGTTCTTAAAGCAGCTATAGGAACTTCACTTAGCAGTTATCACCGGAAAAAGAGACAAACATTAAGGTTTGTTTTTAACACATTATTTTAGGATTCACGATATGAGAGTAGATAAAGTTGTGTATGCAACTCCACATAATTAGGTATAAAACACTCGTGTCTTCTATTATGGAACTTGGCTCGCTACGCTCGCCTGCGTCCCATAAACCTACACTCGAGTTTTATACCCCTCATTATGTACCGTTGCATAAACTACTATTATTCAATTGGCTTAAAAAAACCAAAGAATTGCGCAATAAGGGTTCCGTACTCAGAGTAAAAAAATTATAGAGTCCGTCCAGAGAAATGACATACCTTACGCTCCGCTTAGGCTACTAGAACTCTCATCCCAGGTCCATACTTTTGCTAATACCGACCTTATTTCAACGACAAAAGGTCAAATTTTCATTGCTTCTTATGCAAAAGTATTTTGTACCTGAATGAAAGGGTTCTCACCGTGCATCTGTCCCTCTCGTACTAACAAAGAAAACAATTGACCTGCCAGTGACATTACGTCAAGCAAGGAGATTTAATTCACGGTAAGATTTGTTGGTATTTGGCTTTTGTGGATTATTTTTTTTAATTCATGCTTTATTTTTATTTCCGTTAATGATAACTTTTAAATATTATATTTTATAATTTTAAAACCACTTAAGTTAAATTTGTTAATGAAAATAGATATTTTTATAAAGCTGACAGATTAAGTACCTTATGCGAGGAGTAAAATAAAAAAAGTTGTGCAAATGGCACGCTTTTTTAGGAAACTTTATCAGCTTTATTATAAAACCAAAAAACTGCTTTTAAAAATACAAACACTGAAAGTTTTGAAAAAATTTAAACTTGTGTTGTGGCAGGATGCCAATCTGCAAATTATTTAGGATGCGGAGTTGGTTTTCACTTGTAAATATGCCACTTATTTTGTAAGTGATAGAGTGTCCATAATTTGGTTTTCCAACATATTGTTTAGCAAAAACCTGCATGATAAAGCTGCATAATCAGAGGCAGCTCGTGACATTTTTTTATGGGTGTGCACAAAAAAAATACATTAATTAATTGACATTGAAATTGACTTACCTACCATTTATTGATGAAATATTTTTTATGGCTTTATTGTAACCTACATATTATGCGCGCCACCGCCAGCTCAGACACGGGAAACAAAACAATTTATTTACAAGCGCACATCCAAGGTGTTTTTAAATAGTTACCTATTATTCTGGTTTGAAAACACGCTTAAAAGTTTAATTTTTTGTACTACATTTTTGAACTAGCGCGATTTCAGGTCGTGGCAGCCCCTTTTCATTGAGTTCAAGTCGTATTTTTAAAGTCTTTTTCGCATTTTTTAATGTAAACGACACTGTATTCGTCCATTTTTACAGTAATTAGGCACGTACACTATAAAAACAATCATTTCTAAATTTTCAAGCGAAATTGCGAACAGTAACTGAAAGCTGTATACGAAAAGTTTGTTTTTACGTATGATCGGCAACAGCGCCTTGTCACCGAACTGCATGCGCATCGCGACCTGGCAACGTAACATTGAGCAGCGCTCCTGATTAGGCAAATTTCTCATAGAAAATCTTTTGTTTCACGCACTCGAGCGTGTTGGTTTCTCTTTCACACTCATTGAATTGTGTATAAGGAATTGTACTGAAGATTTTTTCATAGGAGCGCAATCGCTGGTGCTCCACTTGGTACAACTTGACTACCGTAAATTGTTGCGTAATTATTTCTTAGGCTATTATGATGTATACAACGTATAGGGTTATGAAAATAGGTATGTAATTGTATGTAACTTAACTAGGTAGGTAATACATCCTAAGTTTTAGTTTTGTGAGAGAGGGAGTGCACTGCACCAGTGCTCTTTAGGACGAGCCGCCTCTGTGCATAATCAGGATTTTTTTGCCTCCCAGCAGATAAAACAACAAGAGATCAGTGGATGCTTGCTGTACCAGACCTTATAAATTATTTACTGGTTTGTGAACGCGTGAAATGGCGTGAAACCAGTGTCCGTCTCCCCAGCAACCCATGCGAGATAGGGCCAAGTGGCATACACCAAAATTTAGTGGAAATTGGTTCATTCCATCAGTAAAGTGTCAGATTCAGTGCATCAAAACTGATGACACTACGAGCTGAAAACTTTGGGTGGCTGTAGAGACGTCTCGTCAGCCAGCCCATTCTATATAGGGAAAACTACGAAGATTACATAAAAGCAAAATAGTTCCACATTTACTGCATGTCTAGTGCAATTGATTGTAAAAAAGCCGAATCGAAAATGTCCAAATGGTAGGAGCCCTTCATCAATAATTATGGGTGGCTGGAGAGACGTTTTCCCAGCCAGCCCATGTGATATCTCGGAACATATAGTAGGTAGGAAGATAAAACAAAGCTTAATATTTACTACCTACTCGGAACAGTAGGTAGCAAATATTTCAAAATCCTAGCTCCACTAACTTTTGAGATATTTGTATTTTTTCATGGGCTTGCTGGGGAGACGTCTCGCCAGCAAGCCCATGCTGTAACTCAAAAAGTACTGCACGTAGAATGCTGAGCGATATACCAATAGAGAGTGCATATTTGATGCAATAAGCACCAAGAAAAGTGAGTCCCTAGGTCTTACGGTTTCGGTGCTAGAAACAAATATCATTTTCCCGCCGAAAATTTTGAATGCATGATGTGAAGTGCGACGTTGCCGTTCTGTGCAACTCTACATGTTGCTGTTAGAGCATTCAAAAATCAATCTTGTATCCTTATAGTTAAAAGGTACTGTAGACGCACGTGTAGATTATTTATAATTTGAGAATAGTTCGGGAGACGGTGTACTTAGTAAAAGACTGATTGGTTATCAAGAAGTTTTTATTTATTTGTGGACGACATGTTAAGAACGAAAGAGATAATATGTATTTTAGCTCACGTGAAGACTAACTGGTGCCTCAATCTCTTTTTAGCAACCGGACAACTGTATTCTAGGAGGAGATGTAGGTTTAATGGTCTCAGTAACAAACTAAATTTTTTAAAGTATTCTTAAATTGTTCTGTAATTAATAAGTTAAGAAAACTGATTTATTAAATAAACACGTGAGCCAAAATACATATTATGTCTTTTGTTCTTCACATGTTGTCCACAAATAAATAAAAACTTCTTGTTAACCAATCAGCCTTTTAAGTACACCGTCTCCCGAACTATTCTCAAATTACAAATAATCTACACGTGCGTCTACAGGACCTCTTAACTATTAGGACACAAGATTGATTTTTGAATGCTCTAACAGCAACATGTAGAATTGCACAGAATGGCAACGTTGCACTTCACATCATGCATTCCAAATTTTCAGCGGGAAAATGATTTTTGTTTCTAGCATCGAAACCATAAGACCTAGGGACTCACTTTTCTTGGTGCTTATTGCATCAAATATGCACTCTCTATTGGTATATCGCTCAGCATTCTACGTGCAGTACTTTTTGAGTTACAGCATGGGCTTGCTGGCGAGACGTCTCCCCAGCAAGCCCATGAAAAAATACAAATATCTCAAAAGTTAGTGGAGCTAGGATTTTGAAATATTTGCTACCTACTGTTCCGAGTAGGTAGTAAATATTAAGCTTTGTTGTATCTTCCTACCTACTATATGTTCCGAGATATCACATGGGCTGGCTGGGAAAACGTCTCTCCAGCCACCCATAATTATTGATGAAGTGCTCCTACCATATGGACATTTTCGATTCGGCTTTTTTACAATCAATTGCACTAGACATGCAGTAAATGTGGAACTATTTCGCTTTTATGTAATCTTCGTAGTTTTCCCTATATAGAATGGGCTGGCTGACGAGACGTCTCTACAGCCACCCAAAGTTTTCAGCTCGTAGTGTCATCAGTTTTGATGCACTGAATCTGACACTTTACTGATGGAATGAACCAATTTCCACTAAATTTTGGTGTATGCCACTTGGCCATATCTCGCATGGGTTGCTGGGGAGACGGACACGTGAAACCAGACCAGCTGGCTTAGCACGCTGCAGTTGTCAGTTTATCTAGCTAGGCCCATAGATTAAAGACATTAAGCACGGTCACGTTTTGTTGACTTTCGAGCAGTGCGACACATTTTGAAAGACAAGGATGGCTACATATATAAGTGTATAAAGCTATCTCTGTCTAAAATATCAAAAACTAATTTGTGGATTTGCTTAACATTTTCCTCCTCCGCTGATAGATAAAGTGACATTTCTCCGAGATATATTTTCTCTCTTTTAATAATATTCAATGTAAGTAGGAAATCACAAAATTATAACGAAGTCAATGATGCACTTGGACAGATTCATGCATGGTTTACTGTTAACAATTTACTCCTAAACGCCAAAAAAACTCAATGTATTAAATTTGCACTACCAAATGTAAGGTCTACTTCACATAACATAGTATTGAATAATGAACCATTAGATTTTGTAAATAGTACAGTTTTCTTAGGGTTAACACTAGACTCTAAACTTCAATGGGGCCCTCATATAACGGCTCTTTCTGGTCGATTGAGCTCGGCTGCATATGCTGTCAGAAAAATCAGACAACTTACTGATGTAGCTACCGCAAGGCTGGTTTACTTTAGCTACTTCCATAGCATTATGTCTTATGGCATACTGCTTTGGGGCCAAGCAGCTGATATACATTCAATATTCGTGTTACAAAAGAGGGCTATAAGAGCAATTTATTGCCTGAAAACTCGTGATTCCCTGAGAGAACTGTTCAAGGAAATCAACATTATGACAGTGCCATGCCAGTATATCTATGAAAATATTATGTATGCTAGAAAGAACATTCATCAATTACCTAAAATTTGTGACAGGCATAATTTTAATACTAGAAATAAGCACAAAATTGATCAACCATATACTAGATTAACTAAAGTCAATACATCTTTCGTTGGTCTGTGTGTACAATACTATAACAAAATACCTGACAATATAGTGCAATTACCTGAGAGAAAGTTTAAAGAATGTGTAAAGCAAACGTTATGTAAAAAAGCTTACTATAGATTAGATGACTATATGAATGACAAAAAGGTATGGTGCTCTGATATTCCAGCGAAACACAAGAAACACATTGTAAAAAGCCGACTCTTAAAGTAGGCCGTGCTGCAGTGGTTTCTTGCCGTTTCTTTTACGCTTGGCAGCACGATCCGAAATGGCGTAGACTCGCTCTATTTGAATTGTATTCTGCATGACATTCAATTCAATAAAATAAAAAAAATAAAAAAATAATCTGAATCTGAATCTCGGGCAGCGTGCTAGGCGGGCTGAAGGTATCACCACAGTCCAAAAATAAAACAATTAAAACCAGGTGCTGTTCCTTCAATCTATTTTCACAAAGGTAAGAACGAAACTAACAAAGAACACTTAATCGATCTTTGATTTATCGTTTTTGTCTTTAAATAAAAGAAATCAACTAAATGCCGATGAGGGCGCTAGTGTGCGCGCGATGCACTCTTAACTTTTCAGTTCAAATTAATTACTACTCTAAGTTTAGCAAAATTATCAAAATTTTTAAGAAACTCATAAAACCAAAATATGTATACGACGCACAAAATAACTTTGGCCCTGTCATTGATGCGCAGAAGTAAAAAATGTACCATTTACCTTGTTTTATTTCGTATCTACGAATTTTGTGCCCATAATATTCTAATTTCTCTTCGGCTTATCGCTTAAGCATATTCTTGCTTTTATTTTATTTATTCACTTTAAATCTAACTTCAAAAAAAAGTGGTGAGACGTGCAAACACTGCCGCGCACAGAAAAGGAAAGAGGCAGCTCCGCACCAATGGCCGCCAGGCAGACTGCGGGTGGGGGTAGTGGGGATAGTGGAGTGGTGATTTTTTTGAATGGTAAACAAGTAGTCGTTTTCATTCTCTTAATGTGCGAATATTGCAGAGTACGTGAAGGGTACTACAAGTAAACCTTATAATTATGTATTTATTTATATTTTCGTATGAAGCGACTCAGATAATAATGATCGAACTTCACTTCAAGAAGTTCGTTTGATCTTATATTATATGGGCTCGCTTCGCTCGCCCAATTAATATTTTTTGTATGGTTGTATGACGTATGTAAATTTATTTATTTTCTGGCCTAGCGCTTTAGCAACATAGAACTGTGTCTGGCTATATCGATCGGCTGAGTTCTCTTTGATTGTGAATTGAATGTAATTTGAAAAAAAAAGAGAATCTTGTCTTGTTAGCGCCATCTATTACAAATTTTTAGAACTACGTTCCTTCAGCTGTTAGAAAATCTCCCGTATGTCTCTTTACGAGTTTTACGACCGATAATCTATCACTGAATCGGAACAGCCTCCAACATATATCTGCTGTTTTGTAAAGCGATTAAATAGCAACATTGGTGCCTATGTCAAAATTTTCAGATATTTCAGTGATCTGTGCCGTGTTGTTTCGTGCTGTCAAGCTGTATGAAAAATAGAATTTTCTAAAATTACAAGATACCTATATTTCGTAAACGCAACGTTGACAAAATTCATTTATAATGGCAGACAAGAGGAAAACCAAGAAGCGTAAGGAGGTGAGTGATTCATGAGTCTGTGATAATAGCTACGTAATATAGATTTTCCTTCTATTGTTTTTGTCGACGTTACCGTTTTGCCCTGTGGTTTTTCCTCTGCCAACTCGTGTGCCTGTCTTCCCGGCAGTTGTCTGGAAGTTCATCAACTTTTGATGTCTACGCCTTTCCTTAATGCGTAGGTACTATTTTGCCAGAGATTGTATTGTACTTCAGTCAGACGTATTGGGAGCGCGTTTTATTTGCGTAGCACTATAGGTCTTATAGGTAGTCTTTTTCTTTGTGTTGTGATTTCATAGTGTTTACGTTTTAAAACAATACTGGTTTGCCAATATTTTGGCGGATAATGGACGCTTTGATAAACAAAATGTCTGCGGTAAGATTTATTTTTAAGTTCATATAATTAACCTTATTGGTCCCTGAGAGAAATTCAGAGTTGTTTAAAGTGTCCTAGCCATTGACCTTGTAGTTCCCTTTATGGGAAGAAAATTGACAAAGAAGAGAGCTCGTTGACCCAACCAGCATATAGACTTGATTCAACCTTATATCTGATCAAAAATTATCCCCTGCAAGTTCAAATTAGATTTTATTTTAATATTGTTTTTTTTGTTTACAGCGAAAAAAGGTTTGGAAAGATGTAGATTTGTCTGAGTTACTTAAATTTTTATTTGGTTGGCTATTTTTCCATAACTTAGTAATCTAGCACCTTTCCTGATGCACATTCTTGATTTATTTTGTTTTAATTATGTATCTGTGTGTTATTTTGCAAAACTTAGTTAACTATTACTTTATGGGACAGAACAGTTAAGAATTTATAATAATAGGTGTTATAATAATAAGGGACCTACTTTGTTCTTAAAACTGCACCTTTCTTATTGATAACTTTTATAAATCTTGGTCATACTGACTGCATCCCAACTGCTGATCTCCGTAACTTTAGATTTGATGTAAAAACAGCTATTTTTGTGTGCCAATTTAAAATACCCTTAGTTAGTATCCTGTGTCCTAATTTTAACATAAAGGGTGTAAGCCACAGTGGGTGTAACGAAAACTGAAAGGGCGTGCTGAGTCAACGAAACTAAACAACTTTCCCAAAGAAACATTTTTGGAAAATTTGTTCACTGTCCCTCACACCCTGTATACTATCACACATGACAACATTATGTATATTCTGTGGTTTTAGGTTCCATGGACATTATTTCAATACACAAATAATATTGCAAAAATGTCATCTTATGATATCATAAATATAATTTGTCAGTTTTCAGTTCAAGAAGTATAGTTTATTTAAGACCCGCATCGCACTCTTCACTGTACAGATTTCAACACCTGAAAGGTTTCCTGGTAAAGATTGCTACCCTAGCAATAAGGCCGCCATTTATGTAAGATCAGTGATCCGAAGTATTCTCAACTGCCAAAGAGTTATTTGTATTTACCTAAATTCTAAACTATTAAATGAGCAATATTTGTATAAAGGTAAATATAAAATTGGTTTCTAGGAAATGGCTCAAATTTCTTTTATGAAATTTACTATACAGGGATTTTCGGGGCAAAAAATTTATATAGCTAGGTTTCATGTCAGAGGAAATTTGTCTTCTCCATTTTTTTTTTAGCTTTTCTTAAATATAGCATGTTTAAGAAACCCTACTGTAATAACTACTTGCAAAACAACTTCCAAAAAGAGTTCATTTGTGGTTGTATTGCTGTTGTGTGCACTTTTCGTGTAGTTTTCTTTCGGCATTATAATTAAAACCCTGCTGTATTCTAAAACATCACTAAAAGTTAATCTTCCATTAAGTCTGTGCTGTGAGCTGTCATGTCCCTTTTTTGTCAATGTAATTAAAAAGGACAGTATGGAACTTAATGAAAGATTTGCTTCAAGAGCTTAATATTTTGAGTATTTTTGAAGGTAAAGGCTCCCAGTATCCAATGGCCACTGCGACTGTAGCCAAACATTAAAACATTACTTCAAATGACATATCTTTGAGTGCGGCAATCAGTCATGCAGTTGCTTTGCAGTTGTGTTTACTGTATATGTAACCAGCATTGTGTATAATTCAGGCTTTCTATACATTGCCTAGATAATGTATAGAATGCCTGGTATGTTTAGTCAAAGCAAAAAGGACCAAACAAGTGTTTAATTGCGGAAACAGGAGCCCACTAACTAACTAACGCCCACTAGTCAATGTGCAAAAATATTATCGGCTATTTCATACTATGCCTAAGCATGGTATACAATGCCAAAGAATGCCTACTGGTCCACCAGCAATGTGTGAAATAAGTATGTTTTGGTCTGTATTTAGGTTAGGGTAGGTTATGTTACGCTAGGCTCATTTAGGTTAGGTTTGATTCATTTAGATTTGACACATTTAATGCATAGTTATAACAGTGTAAAAAAAAAAATCAGTAATAAAGGCTTTATTTATTTATAAAATAAATAATATTTCATACATTACCTGCATGTTCTAGTCATTCTATACATTGACTAGGTATTGTATTGAATTTTGGATACACATTGCTGGTAACTTTTAAATGTTATGTGGGAGCAGAATGCAGTTGGAATGCAGTCCATATGACTAAGCACTTACACTATTTATAAACATAATATTTTGGGCATTTTTGTATTTGAGCCAAGTGTTTGATTTTTTATTGCACAGTGATTGCACTCTTGATTTTATAGGTTTTATTTTCTGTTATTGTGCTGAGCACTGGGATATATTTTGCTGTTGAAGTTTTACTGAGGCATATGATGGGAATCAATACTTCTTCTTAGTTGTATCCTCATGACTGAGAGACGTGACAATCGTGGGCTGTACTGGTGCCGCCACACTTCTCCAGATCGCCCTATCTTGAGCACGGTAAATGCTGTCCTGTAGTGTTGCTCCGTAGCTTCTTTTATAGCGTCTCGGCCCATCGCATTGCCATACGTCCTCTGCTCCGTTTACCTGCATTCGGCCAGAGATGTTACGGCTTTCCAGGTTATCTGTACCTCTTCTGACCATGTGGCCTGATCATAATACTTACCACTGCTAAAGTCCTAAAATAATACGCCTGATAAATACAATGCAACCTATACTATTAATATTATTATCCTGGCTGATTATCAGACATAAGTTTTATCTTAAATACAGTCAAAAGGTTTATCAAACGTAATCTCAAAAGTTTTGTTAAGCAAAGTTAAGTTTTTGTACTAAAAACTTCAATATTTACCATAACACAATGTATCATAAAACAATACCATAAGGTCTGAATCGCGCTACAAGTGTGAATTAAGCTTTACTTGCTCTTGACTGTACAGTCAACGACAGATCAAGCTTGACACTCGCAGCGCGACTCTCGCCCTTAAGTATATTGAAATAAGAACATTACTAAGTCTAGTCAAGCTTGATTTGTTCTTGATTGTACAAGGCTGATTACGCTCGCAATACTTGGTATTATTTTGCGGGGGGTATGTTCACAGTTCACGCAACATCATGTCGCCAGTAGTACACTTTGGACTTTGTGGCATGTTAATAGAGTTGCAAATAATACCACTGACGTGCGGTTGACAAT
Source organism: Athrips mouffetella (assembly GCA_947532105.1). Taxonomy (NCBI): domain Eukaryota; kingdom Metazoa; phylum Arthropoda; class Insecta; order Lepidoptera; family Gelechiidae; genus Athrips; species Athrips mouffetella. Next base: position 22,740,412 of record OX383972.1, on the reverse strand, counting down.
ATTAAAGTTACCACTCTTGTTAGCGTTGTGGCTGGCATAATGGACCGCTTTGGTTGGTTACTTCTAAGATCATAGGTAACCGCAGAATGGTGGCACACCCAACAGCACATCAGTAGAAAACTTTGGACTTTATGGCGTGTTAATAGAGTTTCAAATGTTTCCACTTACGTGCGGATAACCGTACCATATGCTGAAAGACGTTACTGACCAACCTCTGGTTCGAAATCCCTTAATCGCCTTTTCGATACCCATAGGAATTGTTGGGGTATGGTATTATTCTCAGCCGGCACCAAACGCATGAGGTCGAAATGGCCTTTAAATATTTGTTTATCAATTTATTCATATTATTAGGTAACAATTAAATTTAATATCTAATAGATAAGGCAGTTTGTTTCACGATCACCGTGCACAGATACCTACTATCTTAAAAGTGATTTTGCTAATAATTTGGCAATAATATCTCGAGATTTTATCGTAAACTTGATGCACCTTGCTTATTGACTGAAGGATCACCATAGCCGGTCAAAACTACTGGTACGAAAAATATGTTTGTACAGGAGTTCCTTTACCACACTTCCGTTAGCTGAATGTCCTGCGCCTAAAGGTAGCCTGAAAGAAATTGCTGTTTAGCACCAAGGCCGCCTCATTATTGTACGGTCAACCGCACGTCGGTAGAAACTTTTCCAACTTTATTACCACGCCCTAAGGTTCAAAAGTGTTTCTACTGACGTGCTGTTGAGTGTACACCTGTTTTAATGTATGTTTCTTTAAAAATTCGTGTGCAATAAAGAATATTGTATTATATGGAGTCCACGAAAGATTTATGGCGTTTAGTAAACAAGGTCGTTAATTTTTAATGTAAAACAATATGTAAGATGCGAATATTATACTTCTTGTAAGTTAAAGAATAGTTTAAACCTCAAAAGATTTTTTATGCCTGTATTGCTGTTGAAAACGTGTGTTTGTCGTATAAAGCCCAAGTCACACAGAGCGGTATAAGCGGTAAAGCGGCCCGGGGGCGGACCTGCGGAAAGCGAAAGCGTTCCGGGACCGGTCACACAGAGGTACCGCGCGGAAACCGCGGCGGGACAGCGGCGCGGTAGCGGTCGGTGTGACACTATTTATCTGTGATTATTCAAAAGACGTTAAGCCTTTGCTCTAAACAAAAAACCAAACTGGTAACCTAAAAAAAGTCTGCGCAAAGCCGCAAAATTCTTGTAAAAAAATACAACGTCAAAGTCCGCGCCCGGACCCCACCGCACCGCACCGCGCCGCTGCTGCCGCTCTGTGTGACGGGTTGCATTGAACGCAATGGAATACAGCGCTCGCTCCCGCCGAAAGTTCGGCCCCGCGCCGCGTCCGGTCCGCGGGGTTGTACTAACGGCCCGGCCGCCCCCGCGCCGCGCCGCGACGAATGTGAAAGGGTCATGAACTCATACTTTACAAAAAATGCCGGACCCGGAACGCTTCCGCTACCGCCTCAGTGTGACTTGGGCTTATTGAAGACAAATCTCTACTTCTACGAAGTAGAAAACCGCAAAACTTCACAACCGCAGGCAGGATTTGAACCTGCGTCTTCTCCGTTAAATACAGAAACGCACGTTTTCAACAGCAATACACGCACGAAAAGTCCTTTACAGCAAAATTTCATTTACTAAACGTCAGAAGATCAACAAATAGTAACCAAACAAATAATAACATATTACTCACTTAATCTACTATCGGTCTTCTTAAGATACAGCCGTTTATTTACTCAAACAATATATTTAAAAAATCTTGCTGCCCTCCTTGGAGCCTTCAATAAACTATTTACCAAAAATTTTTGTACCTATGTTAATCACTTTATGATTTTGAATTGCTGACGTAATAGATATTATTTGCTCAACTGTCTATATGCTATATGATTTTAATTTACTGACGTAATAGATATTATTTGCTCAACTGTCTATATGCTACGTCGATTTATGTTTACTTTTTGTGAATATTAAAATCGATACCTATACATAATATAAATTCAATGATTTACACGACGAGAATATAGAGCAAACAACAGCCTAAGTGGAAAAGTCATTCAGTTGTTTAGCGAAGCGCTTCGCTTGGCTAGTCTTGGCGGGGCACTACTGTGCCCCCAGATACGTAATACATAACAGACAAGATAACCCTTCCACGTGTTAAGATAAATGGTTTAACTATGTAACAAAATTATTTGTGTGTCGTATTTTTAGGGCGTTAGTTGTGCATTTTAGGGTTCCCTATCCAAAAAATTACATCGGGATATGCCTTTTACTAAGCCTACGGTGTTTGTCTTTCTGTATGGAGAGGCTGATTTTTTTTACGTGTATTATGTTCCGTCTTACAAATTGTTCAGTTGTATCGATTGATCATTCCTCTTTCAATTTTGCCAACCGGTCCCTTACACCCAGTATGCATTTCTATTTATTATTCTACCTATTAAACTTTAAACGAGATAACCGCTCTTACGACACCAACGGGAAGAAATAGGACGATTAGTTACAATACAATACAATATTCTTTATTGCACACGAAATTTTGTGAAAAGTACAATATTAGAAATAGGTGTACAATGAGGCGGCCTTATTGCTGAACAGCAATTTCTTCCAGGCAACCTTTGGGTGCAGGATATTAGGCTAACATAGATGCGGGGACGGTGCATAAAGATTGACCTAAAGATATAACAAATTAAACATACATAAACACTCACTACCTACCTAAACCTACCTATAAAAACGTAATAAATATATATTTATATATATACATATACATACATATAATATATAAATACACATAAATCTGATAGCAGGACACGAACAACAACAGGCAACCACAGATCACGAGAGGTGTGACAGTGAAAGGAAGTGGTCTTTAACATTTCTTTTGAAAATGTTGAGTGAGGGAGCTTGCCTCAGCGCGGTGGGAAGTGCATTCCAGAGTCGTATGGCCGTAGCTGTGAAAGAGTCGTGATATAAATTTGTAGTATGTGAAGGTATAGAGAGGGAAAGGTCAAGAGAGGAGCGTAGAGTACGATCTTGAGAGGTGTTAAATTGAAATCTTTCTTTGAGGTATGAAGGGGTGGAAGGAAGAAATAGGATAGAGTATAGTAGAGAGAGAATATGCCAATCCCTTCGACGGCGAATGGGCAGCCATTTTAACTGAGCTCGGAAGGACGACACATGGTCGTACTTCCTCAGTCCGAAAACAAACCTTATACACAGGTTCTGAAGCCGCTCCAGTTTGTTAAGCATCTCTTCTGTGAGGTCAGGGTAGGAGGTATCAGCGTAATCCAAGATAGGTAGGAGTTACGATTGTGCAAGAGCAATCTTTGTACTGGTCGGCAAGAAATTTCGCAGCCTTTTCAGTGATCCATACGTACCAAAAAGCTTCCGACTTAACTCTGCCACTTGTGGTTTCCACGAAAGTGTGATATCAAAAAGTATGCCAAGGTTTTTCACAGTTTGGGCGTATGGAACACCTACACCATTAAAGACGATTGGAGGGAGAGATCCAAAGTCGACCCTTGTAGTTGACACTAACACCTCGACTACTAGGAACTGATGGTGACACGTCAGAAGTACTTCACGACATAGCCTCCCGGACTATGTTCCAGGAACTGATAGTGACGCGTCAGAAGTTCTTCACGACATAGCCTTCCGGACTATGTTCCAGGAACTGATAGTGATGCGTCAGAAGCGGTTCACGACGAGGCCTCCCGGACTATGTTCCAGGAACTGATAGTGATGCGTCAGAAGTAGTTCACGACGAGGCCTCCCGGACTATGCTCCAGGAACTGATAGTGATGCGTCAGAAGTAGTTCACGACATAGCCTCCCAGACTATGCTCCAGGAACTGATAGTGATGCGTCAGAAGCGGTTCACGACATAGCCTCCCGGACTATGCTCCAGGAACTGATAGTGACGCGTCAGAAGCGGTTCACGACGTAGCCTCCCGGACTATGCTCCAGGAACTGATAGTGATGCGTCAGAAGTGGTTCACGACGAGGCCTCCCAGACTATGCTCCAGGAACTGATAGTGACGCGTCAGAAGCGGTTCACGACGTGGCCTCCCGGACTATGCTCCAGAAACTGATAGTGACGCGTCAGAAGCGGTTCACGACGTGGCCTCCCGGACTATGCTCCAGGAACTGATAGTGATGCGTCAGAAGTGGTTCACGACGAGGCCTCCCGAACTATGCTCCAGGAACTGATAGTGACGCGTCAGAAGTAGTTCCCGACATAACCTCCCAGACTATGCTCCAGGAACTGATAGTGACGCGTCAGAAGCAGTTCACGACATAGCCTCTCGAACTATGCTTCAGGAACTGATAGTGACGCGTCAGAAGTAGTTCACGACATAGCCTCCCGGACTATGCTTCAGGAACTATTGGTAATGCACCAGAATCATACGAGGTTACAAAGAATGGTACGAAGTCCAAAGTGTCTAGCTTGACGTGCTCTTGACTGTAAGAGCAGTCAAGAGCACATCAAGCTTAACACAATGGACTTTGTACCGTTCTTATTTCAATAGACGTACGGGCTAGAGTCGCACTGCAAGTGTCAAGCTTGACCTGTCGTTGACTGTACTATTCTTAGCTAGCGAGTGACGTCACACGGGGCCTTGACAATGGCCTAGTGTCTGCGTAATCAGACATTCACCTCAGAAGCGATATGTCCTTATGTACACAGATATAATTATCGGGTGTAAAAAAAAAATAGCAAGTACTATTTTAACCTTTCAATTTAGACTACGAAACTGAACAAATTTCTCTAAAGAACATAGGCCTAAAAACGAAAAAATGTTTTTTTATCTCCCATACAAAATTCGCAATCAGCTGATGCATTTTGTATGGCAAGAAGATTTTTGTTTGTATTTCGACCTATGTTTTCAGAAAAATGGTTCAGTTTCACGGTCTGAGTAACGCGCTGAAATAGTGCTTACATTTTTTTTTTCACCTTATATTTACTAGCCGTCGTTATAGTAATTATCTGTCTGTATGATTATGTAATTAACTTCTGCATTAATGAAAGTAGGGGAAATGTGTCAAGTGCTTGTCGAGAAAGATTGTAGAGTTCTCCGGTAATTGTAAATTAGTCCACCATTTCGCAAAACAGGATAATTAAAAGTGTAGTACGAGTACGGTCAACCGCACGTGAATGAAAACATTTGCATCTCTAAAACTTATGCCACAAAGTCCAAGATATTTCTACTGACGTGCTGTTGGGCAACCGTGCTTTGCTCTGTTTAATCTTAAATTGTGGTATAAATAAATATTGTCGCTATTATTGTCGCTTCTTTTTTTCCCACTATGGCGCCACATTGTTTGTGAAGCGATGTAGTTTAGCTGACGTCATTAAGAGATTTTAATATCCAACAATGAATAAACGATTTTGACTTTGACTTTGAATAATACTCGGGTGTTCGCGGATGCCGTAACAGGCGACTAAGAGATTATTAGAAAGAAAGAAAGAAAGAAAGAAAAATAATTTATTTGGTAGGTAACTTAAAATTAGGTATAAACTAAATTTAAGAACGCTAATGGTGAACACTAAGTTACCAAATTGGTGACCGCTCAGCAATTTGTCTCGAGTTTTGAAGCCCCAGACGCTGATCTTCCGCGTCCACCGTGAACCATGAAATATTAACCAGAGGATGGCCTTTTGTGTATCGTACCATACGCGGCTTCGCGCGTCATGGCACGCGAGCATGCAGAAGTCCAGCTACGGCCAACATAATGCGGTCACCAACAACCGCGGTCCATTGTGCCAGACGCAACACTAACAAGCGTGGTGGGTGACTATTGTACTTCTACTCCATATTGTAACGCGCATTTTTGCTGGTATTCTGGAGGGAGCTCCCATGTCCTGCAGTTGATGTTTGATGGGATGTTATAACTAGGGTGTTCCGTGCTTCGTAAGGCACGTCAAAGGCCAGTCCGGCTTGAATATAGTTTAGTCCGTTTTGCTAGTTTACCTCTGTGTTTTCATTCTTTGTATGCCATTCATGATCTTTTAGACATACCTACTAATATCTTTTACGTCAGATCACTTAAAATTTTACAACTATCGATTAAATTGCGTAGAGAAAAGCTGACTGGAAGATGCTCCACCAACAAGAGTTGCCTCTTCAGTCAAAGAAGAAGGCCAAAACATCTTTAATTCATGGCCAAAGAAAGTTCGACATAGACCAATCAGAATTGAACTCGTAATCAAATATCTGACACAAATAACCACACTTCTGCTCGAAAGGCGACAATTTATCAACTAAATTCCTAAACCACTACTGTTTATGTATAGTGTTGTTTTAAATTATAGTGTTAAAGCAGAGACGTATATTAAATACCGCTATGTGAGTCCCCCCATGGAATGCCGTACTACTTTCACCATGCAAACGAAACGATCAAACGATGCCTCAGCGCCTCAGTCAGAACGGTTTCGTGAAATGCTTTGGTCGTGCCCATAGAGTAACTTATATATTGGACGGCCTTGGAGTTGTTGAGTGCTTTATTTACAGTACTTTAAATGTGGAGTTCATGATTGTGATAATAATATAGTTTGTTGTGAATTGTGATATAAAGGAAAGAATATGAAAGAAAAGAAGGAAAAGTACTTTGTAAGTTATTTATTTGTGATAAATACAAAAATAGTAACTTAAAAGCTACTAAAGAATATGGGTGCTATAATGAAGTTGATTCGATTTTCTTTATCAAGTGGCATGGACCTAGAATATCCTTTAGAAAGTTTCTAGCGTCTTCAAATTTCACTTTATATCTATTACACATTTTTATTATATACACCGGCTTTAATCTACATGGCTATCAAAGCTTGTCTTCAATATACAGTTAAATAACTGTATTTAAGCGCGCCTACATACTATGTTTAATCTATCTAGTGTTCAAAACATTTCATATAATTTTACAATGTTTATTCAATTATCTGCTATGATCTGTTTCATTATTTCCATAACCTACTTATTCAACCGTCAACATCTATACTTACAGCTAGTTTCTGTACATATTATATTTTTAAGGACGTTGTTACGAGTAGGGTTCCGATACCAAAATGTTTAAAAAGAGGAAACCTTATAGTGCGTCTTTGTCTGTATGTCCGTCTGTCACACCTATATATCTCAGCAACCACTCATGCTATCGACTTGAAATTTGGAATAGTTTTAGATTATTTTTGCCCAACTTAATTGCACATGAAAGAATAAAAATAAATTATGTTTATTTATGTAAGGGGGTAAAATTTCTAATTGTCATTTCTAGGTCGTGTGGGATATCATATGAAAGGGCTTTACTTGTACGTTCCAAAATATATTTTTGTATTTTTTACGACTCTTTAGTTTTCAAGTTATGATGAAAAATGACAAAAAAATATCAATAAAGGGGTTATATACCCTTATGTCCGAAGTCGGGGAAAGGAAAAATCTGAATTAATTACAGTCGATAGAAGTATATGTAAATATTACAGCAAAAATAAAACGATCTTTCTAAGTTGCACAGTTTTTTAGAAATCTGCAAAAACTTTTACAAAAAAGTTTCGTTTTGCGGTTCTAAAAATGGACTTTGTTGCTTCCAAAAATACTACTTATAGGTGTATCGGAACCCTCGGCGCGCGATTCCGACTTGCACTTGACCGGTTTTTTGTCTGTATTCTGAAGTCGAAATCCGTCATAATAATTCATCTTTGTTCATATGTCCATATGCTAATTTATTTGGGGTCGCAGAAATACACGTATTCTGTGAAAAGTTACAACCCTTTAAAAAAAAACCGGTCAAGTGCGAGTCGGACTCGCGCGCCGAGGGTTCCGATATACCTATAGTATTTTTGGAAGCAATAAAGTCCATTTTCAGGACCGCAAAACTAAATTTGTTTGTAAAGGTTTTTTGCAGATTTCTGAAAAACTGTGCAACTTAGAAAGATCGTTTTATTTTTGCTGTAAAGTTTACATAAACCTCTGTCAACTGTAATTAATTCAGATTTTCCCTTACTCAAACTTCGGAGATAAGGGGGGGGGAATGGTATTTTTTTTGACATTTTTCATCATAACTTGAAAACTAAGAAACTTAAAAAAATACAAAAATATATTTTAAAATGTACAAGTAAAGCCCTTTCATATGATACCCCACTCGACCAAGTAGCGACAATTTGAAATTTGGCCCCCCCTATTTTGGCCCCCTTTACATTAATAATCATACTTTTTTCAAAAAAATTTCATGTGCAATTAAGTTGGGCAACTATATTCTAAAACTATTCCAAATTTCAGCTCGATAGCGTAAGTGGTTGCTGAGATATAGAGGTGTGACAGACAGACGGACAGACAGAGCGGCACCATAAGGGTTCCTTTTTTTTACCATTTTGGTATCGGAACCCTAAAAAGAAGTTATGTAGGTGGTCTAGTGGGGCTTTTGTGCAAAGTTCGTCTGTGGAAGTACCACCACTTGCCTTTTACAGTGTTTGCATTGCAGTGTTTCGGTTTAAAGGGTAATGGAGCCAGTTAAATTACCGGCACATGAGACATACCATCTAAGTTCCAGGATGGGTAACGCGCTTTGCTGTCTTATTAGTGTCAAATTATTGCACTAATAAAACAGTGGGTGTCATGGGCAGTGGTGACCACTTACCACCAGGTAGCCCACATGCCGTTTGCCCATCTGACATGAAAAAGAAGGGAGAGACGGACATCCCTTAGGGCTTAGGCAATTTGTAATAACATAGTGATTTATTAAGTTTGGATCGACTGCATATCCATTCTTTTGATAGCATTTGCTCCTTTGATTCCGACCTCTAAATAATAGGGTCACGTGGCACCTTTTGGTAACGCTAACCTAAGATTCGCTCAGACGATGCGTGAAACAAAAAGGTTTAAATCCTAAAGGATATGAAGCTGCTCATGACGCTCCGTCTTTGAACTTGTTTAAGGCTAGACTGAAACATTGGCTTATCGAGCAAAATATATATATTTTTTTAATGAATGGCACAGTAACAATAAAGGCTAAGCTGTACCTAATAGTAGGTATTGACTAACTATGGCAGATATATGTAATGAGAAGAAATGAATTAAAATGAGGTGTAATAATTATTATGATTGTTTATTTTTGTGACGTGTAATGAAATGATTATGAATAAATTATGTCTTATGTCATGAAACCGAACCGAAGAGTAGATATGTTCCTTGGGTTGAAATACGAAAGTAAAATTTCTACTTCCCATATAAATTACATCAGCTAATAGTGCTCTTTCTAAAAGATTCTGATTTGGATTTTTGATTTAGATCTTTCGTGGTGTTTTTTGTAAATGTTGTTCAGTTTACTTCAGGATTGTTATTCCTTTCTGTTATACCTTGTATAGTAATTATAACATATATGCGATCTGACGCTCATTGTATTTGGTGCCCACGTGTAAGATAAAAGATAGGCAACATTGTCCAGAATAAGCTCTTACTGTCTGGACTATACAGGGTGATTGGAAATTTGTCGTATTCCTGAAAGGACGTTGTTCCGCAACTCATATGGAGCAAATTTGCCCATGGAACCGGTGGTTGAAAATCAGTGGCTGCGGAGTCATCCGAAGGTCTGGGTGTCTACTCTCAAAGTCCGATATATCGAAACGATACTACTTGAAACATGCAAATACAAAACTTCGTCCCTTGACAATAGAGTAGAATATTGGTTGGATGCAGTTTGAAAATTCATCCAACCAATATTCTACTCTACTGTCAAGGGACGAAGTTTTGTATTTGCATGTTTCGAGTAGTATCGTTTCGATATATCGGACTTTGAGAGTAGACACCCAGGTATCTTGACGAAAATTGCCGCCTTATTACATTAAAAGGCAAAATGTGAAAAAAGTACACCACCCTGTGCAATAAATTTATACTTTTTTGATAGAGATTTATTGTATCATAATTTATGCATAATAATTCCGAGAAATACCGAAGTAAATAAGTTCTAAACAAAAAGTAGGGTAAAAATAAATAATTTCCTCATTTCATAAGCTTTCCAAAAAGCTATAAATCATTTCTTTTGTGGCGCTTAAAAAAAAATAAGGCAAAAGTGCGCTGCAGTACAAATTTTTAGTCGGATTCATCTTTCTGATTGAGTGCGAGAGTGATGCTTATGTAGAAGGCAAATATTTCTGTATATTTAGAACAAAATTGTTACTAACATCGGTCTACCGTGGGTCTATGTGCTGCTCTTTACTTTCTGACTTTGTTGGTCTAGCTCTTCTTTTAGTTAGATTGTAGGTACTGCACCCATACCATGACAACATGATTTCGTGAACTTTACCATCGAATCAACCTCCCCGCAGGTTGGCTGTCGTCAAGCTGATAGCTTGGCTTCAGTCGGTCGATTGATTAACCAATTTTTTTTTGTTTTATGTCATCGTGTACAGTAGGCTATCTACAATTGCGGCTGATAGTAGATGTTTTTGCTGGCCGATTTCAAATCGTTTTAAAGTACGTATTTGAATAAATCTTTATATATTAAAAGCGTGACTGTTGCTGGCCGTTGTCCGACGGATCCCGGTTACCCAGGTGGATTAATACAAAATTATTTCTGTGCTTATAGGCAGGTTAAGCCTTTGGTCCCGGTTACTACTATCGGCAAGTCAAAAAAACAGCAGTCTTTTTCTTTTAATATTAAAATCATGTCGTCATGGTTAACTTGCAAAACAAAACTCTGTCTTCTATCCTTGCTATAGTTTGACCGCATGCGCTGTACCGCGGCTTAGGTATTCGCGGGAGGTGGGTGAGTGGGAAGGAAAGAGCAAGAACTAGTTGCTGCTGTGAACGATGACGAGCGATGCCCTCGCGTCCCGCCGTACAGCGGTTGCGGTCAGACTATAAAAAGTGTAAACACTTACTAAAATTAAATATATCTCTTTCAGGAGTTTGAAGAAACGGAGGAATCAGAGAAACCAACAAGCGAGGAGTATGCCGTCGCCAAGTGGCTTAAAGCCAACGTGCCCACCAAGAAGACAAAGTTCCTGAATCACCATGTCGAGTATTTCACTGGTAAGAATTTTCCGATGGTCATAGGAACCAGACCAACTGACGAATGAGGTGCGTCGCTATGTGGCTCAAGGAAATAATTTTTTGGCTTAGTTTTGACCTCGCTCTAGCCCTGATGTCAGAGATGAAGAAGGAGGACATGGAACGAGCTTGCCCAGAAGAAGCCTATACACTAGTTCACTTGCGACTTTAATAGATTCGAGTTATATGAACTCGGGAACACGGACGCAGGCAGAGAGTTCCACTCCTTAGCCGAGCGCATTATAAAAGATGTTGCAAAGCGCTTTGTGCGAATGTACGGAATATCAACCAAGTGCGGGTGATATACTGCGGTGCGTCTGGATTCCCGATGGTACAACGGGGATGGCGAAATAAGCTCATGGAGATATCAAGTATTCAACAAGAAACTAGAGCTTTTCCGGATGGTGGTGGAACAATAGAAACACACCAGAAAATTATGAAGTGGCGTTACGTACGCTGGCGAAGACTACGTGATACAGAAAATACCATTAAAACATAAAGTTAGTACGCTTTTAATCCGCCCATCAAATAGATACTTACAAAACAAACTTTTCATTCTTTTCGGTTCGTTTGGGAGGTCAAATTAGCTTTTTTCGTATTTCGATCATTGGCTTATAGTCCAGGGAAATTATTATTTGACCTGGAAGTAATTAAGTATGGCTGTTTGTTCTCGGATTCTTGTTAAACAACTAATCTCTCCTATAAATGTATAATTATTAAAATCGTATGACCTCGGGAACATATATTTTTATTTTTTATTTATACTAAAATGCTAATGCAATCAATCGATTAGCATTGTTAATAGAACTATAATTATAGGTAGTTTACCTAAAAATTAAAATGTTTTCCCATTGGAGTTGCTGAAATTCGGAGTTTCAGTAAGATAATAACTCGAAATTGCACTTAAAGGATAATATGTAATGGAAGTAAGTTTAATGTTTTACTTCTTAAATATTATTAAATTATTTATTTAATTTATTTTAAATACATTTTATACAAAATTTAAATGTCAACTGTTATGATAAACTTTATTTTTGAATTTTTCGGTTTAAAATGTATTTTTTGTCATCTTCCCTATATTTTTTTTCTTTATCCCACTTATATAAAAGTTTCTAAATACCCTGGCCTATTATTACTTTCGACTGTAACAATACTTTCAGCTTAAAGGACAACGTCGCTGTAGTTTCCATGCATGTTGGTGTTACTTTATTGCTGTACAGTAATCTCCGAAATATAAAGTTAAAGCTGTTTCCGTGTTCTGTGATAGGTTTTGCTATCAGTCTCCAGCTTTCTCTATTTTCTTCGTAAAACTTGCTACAAATGCACAAAAACTCATAAAATCCATTACATTTTATGTGATTACATTTACAACAAATGCATTTACTACGCTAACTGTAACGAGTCGTTCGCAATCATACATTTGTGTCATTAAGAAATGTTTATTTAACAGTCTGCATAGAATGAAAACAATAAGTTGCCCAGCTTATAACTCGTCCAACGAAGAGCGGAAAAGGCTGAATAGGGGAAATAATTCGTGGTTGAGCCAATTTTGGCACAGTTGTTGAAGAAATTGTCCACAACAATAGTACTAATAGTACTGGACGGTAGCTGTGGAGGACAGGGGGTGGGGACTGAAAAGATCCATCTTATTTTATTTTTTCATGAATATCTCTAGAACTAAGACACATGGCAAATATTGTCATAGGAAAAAAATTATCTACATAAAATTATCTACAAAAAAAGTCTTGATAGTTTTTCGCTACACTCAATACTTTAAAAGATCTTTTTTTTTTTTTTTTTTAGCCTGGTTTGTCCCACTGCAGGGCAAAGGCCTCTCCTTTTTCTTTCTTTTAAAAGATCTTGAGAGGGGAAAATGGGTAATTAAGAAGAATTTAAGTATATTATAGAACATGTCCGAGCCGAAACGACTATAGTCACAGATGTGAAATTTTCTACAATGGTTAACTGCATATTAAAATACAATTTTTCACGTCGGGGTAGGCAGAGACCACAGCCTTTAACCTGCTATGATACGGTATGATGACATACTTCACTCGCATCCTCTACTTTCATCGACCGTTTCACACGCTTAATGATTTCGGGTACTTTTAACCTGGCCTTCATTTAGAACGTCCTGAATTTGATTTTGAACCTTCGCCGAGGACTTTTCCTTACAAAGTTTCCATTCAAAGTTCCAATATTTATAACAAAAATAGGTACGTGAACGTTATACTAGGTTATTTTTTAGGGTTCCGTACCTCAAAATAAAAAACGGAACCCTTATAGGATCACTTTGTTGTCCGTCTGTCTGTCTGTCAAGACCCTTTTTCTCACGAACGAGGAGAGGTATCAGGTTGAAATTGATAAAGAATATTAGGGAAACCACACAAGATCTGAAAATTTAAATTTTTTACAACGACGCAATTAAAAGATATGGCTTTTTATGTCCTCATCTCCATACATTTATGCAAGAAAGCAAAACCTACAGGGTACTTCCCGTTGACCTAAAATTATGAAACTTGTCAAGAAGCTAGGTCGCACTGTACAAATAAAGGGAAAAGTCTAAAATCATTAAATATTTAAATTTTTTTCACATCCAATAAAGGTGAGCTCCCGTTTCAAGAACTTTTCTATAAAAGAGAGGTCAAGTTGGATGGTCGCGGAGTTTTTTAAAATCAAAGAACAAAAGCTTTTAGTATATCATATGGTAGATAGGTACGGAATCCTTAGGGTGCGAGTCCGACTCGCACTTGGCCGGTTTTTTGGACCTAATATGAGTATGCCTACCTTGTTAGTGAGGTCAAAATCAAAAACTTTTGTTCTACGACTTTGCTAACAACGCACAAAAAATTGTCGGCTATCCATACTAAAGTAGTCACGTGACCGACCCATTTTGTATGGGAAGTTGAAAATTTTTCGTGCGTTGTTAGCAAATTTGTAGAACAAAAGTTGTTGCTTTTGACCTCACTAACAAGGTAGGCAAACTCATATCAGGTCCAAAAAAATAACCTAGTATTGTCTACTTTTCTATGCCTTTATGCCATTTCATCCATCATAATTTTGTTTTCTTAGCCAGAATGTATAAATCGTCTACGTATGTGGGTCGGTGAAATGTTTACAATAACTTTATAGGTCCAAGCTGCTTGTTTTACAAATAGCCAAGATTTATTCAGAAACAATTAGACTATATCGAATTCACAAACTATAAAATGTACTATTAACTACACAGTTAAGTCAACATTAATACATTTAGTGTTTATGTCGTAAATATAGCGGTTAGTCTAGTTTTATAACTACTCTTGTGAATTATTATCCGAACGAAATTGCGGGCGAGGGAAACGAAATGACAAAACTAAAGTAATACGGTATTAGGCGTTTTGGACCGAATATGTCTGTCGTTTTTTTATAGCAATTTTGTTTTTGTTTATTTTTAGGGTTCCGTACCCCAAAACAAAAAAACGGAACCCTTATAGGATCACTTTGTTGTCCGTCTGTCTGTCTGTCTGTCAAGACCCTTTATCTCACTAACGGGTAAAGGTATCAGGTTAAAATTAATAGCATATATTAGGTCTTTACCTATGAAATTGCCGTTTTGTATGGCGAATTTTAGGTAAACTCAATTTTCAGTACTAACATTTTTGCATTTTTCTTAGGATCTATAAATCCAATTTTTTTAATTTTTTTAAGCATTATTGGGAAGACATTAAGCTAAAAGAAGCTTAAATTTAATTTTCGAAAAATATTATCTGTAAAAAAATATAACAAATCTAATGATGAAATCGGACGACATCTAAGACGAACAATTTTCGAACCTTTAATTTTATATATCAAACTAAAAATAAAAACTTTATTTTATGCGTAAATTGATAACCTTGAAGTCAACTTTCAAATATAAGAAAAATGAAAAAAATAGCATTAGAATTATAGGAATTATGATCTCATTAATCTGTAAGAAAATTTCGGCAATTTCATAGGTAAAGACCTATTATTAGGATCCATGAACCACACAAGATCTGAAAAATTATTTTTTTTACAACGACGCAATCAAAAGATATGGCATTTTATGTCCTCATCTCCATACATTTATGCAAAAAAGTAAAACCTACAGGGTACTTCCCGTTGACCTAAAATTATGAAATTTGGCAAGAAGCTAGGTCTCACAGTACAAATAATGGGAAAAGTCTGAAATCATTAAATACTACAACTTTTCTCACAACTAATGGTAACCAATTGTGGTGAGCTCCCGTTTCAAGAACATTCATATAAGAGAGGGGTCAAGTTGGATGGTCGCGGAGGCGATTTTTGTTTTAGTTCTATTTTAAAAACGGGAACACTTACAAACTTGAAAATTGGTATGTTTATAGTGCATAAGCTATAAAATAACAAAAAATAATAAAATTTGGTCAAGCGCGTGTCGGACTCAAAAAATCTAGCACATTAAAATTTCAACTAATACAATTATGATTATGTGATGGTATGGAACCCTCGGTGTGCGAGTCCGACTCGCACTTGGCCGGTTTTTTGTCATTCTGTTGAATGTGCTCAAAAAGAGGGCATACAAATTAAAATATTTAGTGCCTTATAAGGGTCCAGGCCAGGCATCGTAGTAGACCTGGGAAGTGCTTGGGGCATAGTAATTTTATGCATATCTACACATAACTGCAATACGGACTCGCAACGCAAATAACTAAATAACTCATCTCTGTCTTCAAGACTAGATTGAGGTCAAGAGTAAGCCCATTTTCAATAAAAAAAAAACTGTGATTTGATTTTGCACTGCTCTTTTATAATATTAGACCCTGAACGTCGCGTCGCGACGGAGTGGCGTGAAAGCTTGCAGATTGTAGCTATATTTCGGGTTTTGGGTTAAACACTGGGATCCTTGAAACTACGAGTATGTATTCAGACATGAAGTTGAACTACTTTCCCTAATGAGAAATACTAAAAAAGAATTTTGATCTCACATACAAAATGCGCAATCACCTGGTGCAGTTTCTATGGAAAGTCAATATATTTTTATCTTATTTTAACCTTTGTTCTTGCCGCTATCGCACCTTCCTTAACTCAGAGATTCGGCATACATTGCTGGTTGAAGTAAGAATATTGGAATTAATAGAACCAAGCCTCCCAGCCATGTTTTCCAAATTAGACTTTGAATTTAGGAAGGTTTAATAGCGGCTTTGGGAAAATTGTTCAGTTTCATGGTCTTAATGGTCAGTTTCAAGGATCACTGTGTTTACCTTAAATCTTGTATATCCTATTGCGGTTTTGTGTTCCTTAGAATTGGAAAGAGGTTCATTACAATCGTCATCAATGAAAAGGTCTTTCGTGCAGCCGTAATATTATATATCCTTTGGTTCAGCATTGGAATATGGTAGGCTAAGAAAAATTATGATGCTTTTTTTTAATGCTCTCTTTTTCATATTTCAGGCACAAAAGCAGTAGACGCACTTTTAACATCAAAATGGGCGACGGGCAAGAACCGGATTTTCAAAACTCGCCTCGAAGTCACGGATTTCTTGCACCAAATGCTGTTGCACAAACTATTCCACAGGGCTAAGAAGGTACTAGTGTTATTTTTCTCTTTCAGGGTTCCGTACTCGAAGGGTCCAAACGGAGTCCGATTACTAAGCCTACGTCGTCTGTCTGTTAAAAATATATATTTACTAGCGGCCCGCCCCGGCTTCGCACGGGTACTAACTAATCTACGGGTAGATTGGTGCCTTTTACGTTGTGCCTCCGGACGACAACCACAAAAGAATATACCTAAAATATTAAAAATCCGTGTGTGCCCCTTCGGGTTCCTGGCTCGCTGATATAACTTCGGAAACTCTCGGCTACGCTCAGCTATCAACGGAAATGCGCATCGAGTGTGAAGCTCATTCTAGGACTTTAATTAGGGTGATTTTAATGTTGTGATATCTTCCAAGATATTCATTTAAATAACATAGTGTACAGAACAATTTCGATCCATGTTTATTGCTTATTATTACTAACCTTTTAAATTAGATAAGGATGCATACCTTGAGGGCAAAAATACGTTCAAAAATACCTTATTTTGAAAATCTTCTTTTTTGCTATAAATAGTTGGTTACTGTGAGTTATCCTTAAAAGATAGACAAATACTATCGCGGACTTTTCTTCAGAGCTCTTAGAGAGCAACAATTCTTGTATACATAACTTTCATGTAAATGAAACCATTTACGCAGCGCACGTCCAGAAAGCTCTCAAGAGGCACGTTTTTTTCCGACTCGATCGACAAACATCATCACAGTTCAGTTAATTTGCACTCAATATTTATAAATTATAACCTCAAACCTTCATATTGAATGAATCTATCTATTAGGGAAAACCGGATCGAAATCAATATAGTAGTTTCTGAGTTTAGCGATCACAGACAGACATGATGACGACAGAAAAACGTTTCGGGGGACTTTCTTTTATAATATGTAGTGATTTTCGTACTTCTTGATTTCAGGTTCCAGTCAGTGAACAAGAATTGAAAGGCAAGAAGAAGAAAGATAAAGAAGATAAGGGCAAAAGCGGCGACGAGAAGGATGGCGAGAAAAGTCAGACTGAGGGAAAAGTAAGAGAATCGAGATTCTAGTTAAAAGTATGCCAAACACAATGAAAATTTTCATACAAACATTTTACGGGTCTGAAAAAGACCACAGCTACTCTTTTTTATAACGCAAACATTGAGAAGTGTTTTAATGAAATCCGCGTCTCATTCTCATCACCTCATACTAGCCGGTGTAACCTCAAAATATATAAGTATACCATATCTTCTCCAGAAGACACAATTATGGAAAGTTATAATGATGATGAACCAACCACACGAAGAAGAACCAAGCATACTTCTACTCGACACTTATTCTTAGGGTGTCCCTGTTCACTAACGCCACACGACCTCCGCACTATTAAGATATTAGAATAGAACATATTTATTTCACCACATAGCACAAAATGAACAACTAAGTAAGAGTAAGACCTGAATAATTACAATATCATTTCAGCAGAAAAGTACAGATATTATTAAACATTTTGAACTGTGCAAAGAAAAAGGCGCTAAACTCAGCATTTTGTTGCTAGTATGAAATAGCATCACTGATTTTCAGTCAGCACCAGGAGTATCCCAGGATATTAATCACTTGATCCTGCATACAAACAAACAAAACTGTTGCGGGACATACGCGCGATAGCTACTTAGGGACAGTAATCACTTGATTGCATCGCTGCCATTGATCTATTACACGGACTGTTTACTTTAAGAAAAATCTACACTTAGGCCGGTATTTCACTGGGACACCATGGCAGCGCAACCAGTCGCCGCTACCAACAAAATGTATACAGCACTATAGAGAGTTACTCACCTGGTGTCCGTTTGGTTCCGCAACCAATTTGGCGGCGCAACCAGCGCGGATGCTGGTCGCGCTACCAGTGCCAGTGAAATATAGCCCTTAATACTGTGACCGCAAGGTGTAGCGACTCTTGTGTCTTTACTGGTGTCTAGTTACGGACACCAGTGGCGCAACCAGTCGCGCCACCGTGGTATCCCAGTGAAATATCGGCCTTACACGTACATTTTTTCAGCGAATTATGTCCATGGCCCGAAATCCATAGATAGGTCACTGTTTTGTAGCTTGCATGTCGAATGCGTGGACAGAACTAAAATGTAAACGATATTTGTAGCTTGCATACATTCGACAAATGTCGCCGCTATGCACAATAATCCTTAACTTAACCTAACATGAGTCGGCCCTTGTTTACGATGCAAGTAACAAATATTCAGGAAACTTCACTTTTTTCAGGACACAAAAGATGGCAAGGAAGGCAAAGATGGCAAGGAAGGCAAAGATGGCAAAGAGACAGAGAAGAAGAAACGCAAGATCCGTCTAGAGATGCACATGGAACAAATATTCCTGGATACGGCTGATGCTTATGTGTGGATATATGACCCCATGCCGTGGTACTACTGGGTCTGTGGCGCGCTCGTCGTGTTTGGAACCATCACTGTCTGCATGTTCCCGCTTTGGCCCGCTACAGTCAGGTGAGAATTATAATACATATTATAACAAAAATCTTTGTCCAATACAGTTACATTTTTTGTAAGTCTCTCTATACGCCGCGCAAACTAACTCTAGCCCTAACGGTTATTTTCTGCGCATGGGTGACAGGAGGAGAGCCAATGAACGATTCGCTCGCCCCCCACCTGCCTCGCTCACCCCCGCGACTCATTTTTGAGTTCTGCGCATTAACGGTCAGGGCTAGAGTAAGAGTTTGCGACCCGTATATATAACATTAAACATCTACAGTTGGGGAGAAAAGGTGGTAAATACACCAAAGAATTTTACTACAGTCAACAGAGGCGGCTCGTGACATTTTATTATGGGTGTGCACAAAAAAATAAAATAAATAAATTGACTTACCTACCATTTATTATGAACTATTTTTTATGGCTTTATTGTTACATATTATGCGCGCCAGCGCCAGCTTCAAATACTAGACACGGGAAACAAAACAATTTATTTACAACCTCACATCCAAGGTATTTTTAAATATTGTTCTATTGTACTACACTTTTGAACTAGCGCGATTTCAGATCGTGACGACCCCTTTTCATTGAGTTCAAGTCGTATTTGTAGTCTTTTTCGCATTTTTTAATGTAAACGGCACTGTATTCGTCAATTTTTACAGTAATTAGGCACATACACTATTTAAAAACAGTTGATTCTAAATTTTCAAGCAAAATTGCGAACAGTAACTGAAAGCTGTATACGAAAAGTTTGTTTACGTATGATCGGCAACATCGCCTTGCATGCGTATCGCGAACTGGCAACGTTGCACTGAGCAGCGCTCCTGATGAGGCTAATTTCTCATATAAAATCTTTTGTTTCACGCGCTCGAGCGTGTTGATGTTTCTCTTTCACACTCATTGAATTCTGTATTAGGAATTGTACTGAATATTTTTTCATAGGAGCACAATCCTTGGCGCTCCACTTGGTACAACTTGACTACGTAAATTGTTGCGTAATAATTTCTTAGGCTATTTTAAATGTATACAACGTATAGGGTTATGAAAATAGGTATTTAATCTTTTTAATCGTATGTAACTTAACTAGGTAGGTAATACATCCTAAGTTTGAGTTTTGTGAAAGAGGGAGTGCACTGCACCAGTGCTCTTTAGGACGAGCCGCCTCTGACAGTCAACATGCCTGTTGGCTTACGGCTGGCGGCTGCGGTGATTGGTAACCGTATTATGGTAGCGATACGCAAAAGGACGATTGTTATATAGCATACAGCAGTCACCAAATTATCTTGTGACTGTTACAACCGCCCCCTAAAATATACGACACTTTTGCTGGGAATCAAACCATCCTCCAGTTGAAAATCACTCAGTTACTTTTTACCCTATCAGAAAGATATTGGAAGATACTCAGCCGGAAGAACAATTTTTACGACAATAGGCAGTCGCACCCGTTACAGTATGGAACCCTAATATGTATGCAACACAAGAAATGCAGTTAAACTGGCCTCATACTTAGCATGTGTCTATCTGGGCTATGGCGCAGATTTTCAGCTTAAAATGTTTTTGAAAATGTAGATGGTTACTAATAAAAACTCGTTCTTTCATTTGTTAGTCTGATAAGGCCAATGAAAGTGATGTTCTAAAGATTTGAATATATTTTCAGACGCGGAGTATACTACCTAAGCATTGCAGCGGCTGGTTTCTTGGTGCTGATCATAGCGCTGACAGTAGTTCGCGTTGTGGTGTTCTGTCTCGTGTGGGCGCTAACCCTCTCTCGACATCATCTCTGGTTGCTACCCAACCTTACTGAGGACGTGGGCTTCTTCGCTTCCTTCTGGCCGCTCTATAAGGTTAGTTCTAACCACAGAGAAACATAGGCCACATAGAGATTTCGTTCGTGACCTCACCCCGCTTCCCAGTGGAAAACTTGAATCTATTATCACGACTGTGACTTTTGAGTCTTCATAATAGGTCTGTTAGATAAAGTGAGTTGTGTTTTCTTGCGACCTCAACGAACGAACCAGAAGCGAACTTTAGTGACGGAAAACTCTGCTATAAAAGTCTTTGTTTGTGCTCGTTACCGTGGCCGGTCATTATTGGACTGATACAAAAAATTCCAGCTCAGTATTATACGGCCAGGAATGACCGCTCTCTGAATTCGTGTGCCCAACCATGAATACACAACCGGGGATTGTCCATCTTCGGAATCCAAAGCCAAGATGGCTGTGAAATATTGGCTGTGCTTTCCGCGGTCGTACAATCCGGGGTCGGCCATTCCGGTCACTCTTAGCCCACATGCTCGTTAGCTCACTTGTAAGAAAAAAAAAGATATAATAAAATGAAATAATTTGTGTTAAAATTTAATTTATTGCCTGAAATAATGTGCTTTTCGAACATAGTAGACGTGTACCTTCATTATAAAAGGGGATTTAAAAATCTATCATCATACCTATTGTAGGGGAAGCTCCCTGGTCAGTAGTGAATTTTTTATGAGATGTTAATGCATGATGTTTTTAAACTTCTAAAGATAATAAATTAAACAATAATCTATATTGCACAGTACGAATACCGCGGACCGGGCTCTGATAGCGACAAGGCGTCTAAAAACAAGAAGAAACGCAAGAAAGACAAACATTCCGACGACGAGGAGGAGAAACCACTGATAGACAAGAAACAAGACGCCGCCGATACAGTCGCCGAGACAACACACACGGACGATCGGGACGAAAACAAGTAAATTTATATTTTTATGTTTTTACAGCTGGTACTAACACCATGCATTGAACTCTATATACCGGGATTTTGGACCCTTCGCCAAATTTTTGGCTTGCTTGCTTACGCTTGTTAGTGTTGCGACTGGCACCATCATCATCATATATACAAGGTCGATGACCGACCTCACAAACCCTGGTGTCAAAGGCCTCTAATATGGCCAACAACGACTTCATCCGAAGATATAGTAGTCGGGACCAACGCCTTTACGTGCCTTCCGAAGCACGAAATCATCTAACTTTTCGAACAATCAGGTGATTCATCCCGCAATGTCCTGACAAAGTGGAGAGTTTGCACAGAGGGATTTTTGTTTGACAGTTTCCCCACCGGGAATGGAATTCAGAACCTCCGGATTGAGAGCCGAGCGCTCTAACCACAAGACCACAGCGGCTGTTATTTATTTGCCCCCTAACCCTGACCGATCGGTATCTATTTTGTCTTTACCGATAATCTAACTCTTTATGAATTTATGAGTCGTTTAGGAAAAAATTTTAACCTATTTAGAAGAGAAATGTTATTATTGCTTATCCGAATGTATCAATGAATGAAATGGAATTTGTTTGACTAGATATTATTATTATTATTTTAAATATCATGACTAATTTTAATTTATGAATAATTTCTACCCCGGACATACTCGTAGATAACAGAGGACTGTTTGTTACTATAACACCTTAAATTTTGTACCTGTTATCACAAAGGAAGATGATTGTATTGTAGTCTTTACCGATAATCTAAGTCTTTATGTTTTCATCCTTAGACATAACTCTTACTATTACAGAGACGACCCACCCACCCCACCGGCAGAGAAACACTCAGAATCGGAGTCTGAGAACAGTCAGCGCTCCTCCACCGACAGAGACTTCGAGATCGTCGACCCCGGGGACATTGACCCCGACCCCGAGACACACTCGCACACGCACACAGACACGCAGCAAGAACACACCGACACACAGACGCACACGTAGACTCGCTCGTGTGACAGCCGTGTATGGAATTTAGTTTATTGCTACAGTTGAAATTATCCGTACATTCCAAATTGTACATTATAGTGCTTTAAAAACAATGCAGGCACGCTTAAACCGTTAACAGTCCCCCATTCAAAATGTTTCAATTTCGTCATTCGTAAGTGCAGCATTCCCAAAGATATTGTACTAATCTGAATACGTATTTGGATGTTCTTAGTGACCCATACATACGTGGGGCACGGACAAGGACATGTAGAGTTCGTTCGTCGTGACCGATATATGGGGCACTGGACTGTGAACGTTAACCTCGTAAGACCCAGAGTCCTAAAAATTTACTATTCTTAATACATCGGCCAGATTTCATGACTGGGCCTTATGGCTGATTTACAAGAAGCAACATTTTGGCGCCTCAGAGATGCAGCTATGGTAAAAAATATATAATTGATTAACCTTCTCTTTCTTACCTATAGCTGCATCCCTCAGAGAAATCAGCCATTTTGTGGTTAATTAAAAACGCTTTCAGACAGTTAAGAAAAACATAAGCGCGCTCACAATGCTTTAAAGCACGCTATTCATACAATTTGGAACGCAGGGAATATAGTTCGATTAGAATGACAGCACGAGTAAGAGCAGGACGGAGAGATACGTGTCTCTATCGCTCCAATATCTTACGCATCGCTCCATCCTGCTCTCACACTGCTGTCGTTCTAATGAAGCTACATTGTTTCGACTGTATTTATTACCGGCCGACACGAATTTTGTGCATTCCCTTCCAAATACAGAGAAGATCGCGTCATTCAAAGCCTGAAATCCATTTTTTTTTCGTCTATTCCCAGTCTTACTAAACTATTTTGCAGCCATGAAGACACTAAAACCAGAGCATATTTGACGGAAATAATAAAACAAGCTTGTTTTTTTCCGACAGCTTTAGCCGTTTGTTTGTAACATAGCTGCAAAATGTGTTGGTAAGCGTTGAACAAAACGAAAAAGATGGATCATAGAAAATTGGCTTTCTACAGTTGAAATCAGTGAACGGACGGTTACGGTTAACCCAACCGAGTGAATCTGTTATTAAGCTATTCAGAATCCGGTTAACAGTTTGTTTCATTTAACAGTTATTCCGGTTTACCGGATCATTTCGGTTATTCAAACCCTAAGAAGGGGGTTCTTGTGCAGTTTCTTTGTTTTAAAGTAGGTAGATAGCCATTCTTGACAGGTTACCGAAAAGATAAACCGCCACCGCTCACGCAATCCCAGATTAACTGAAATGTTTTTTCTGTTAACCGTTTTTTGTGTTAACAGATATAAGGGTTAACCTTTTAAAATGGTTAAGCTTATAAATGGGTTTTCCGTTCCCTGGTTGAAGTAATGTAGTTTGAATAGAATAACAGCAGTAGGACAACACGACCTACGGAGCGATGCGTAAAATGTTAGAGCGACAGAGACACGTATCGCTCCGTCCTGCTCTCACGCATACCTCTGTCCCGCTGTCATTCGAATCAAGCTACATTTCGAATTTATTTTCTGTTCAGGGGGAGTTCCATCGAACACTATCCGCACTCACGGATCGCTCAAAATTCGTGCCGGTTATATTTGTTGTGGATACTGCACTATTTTATGAAGACGTGTTGATGTAAAAAAAAACTTACTTGTAGATAGTTTTTGACAAATATCGATCTTGCTGCAAATTACAGAAAACTAAAGAACATCCTATGCTACTTATATTACGTCTTCCTAACCTGTGGGATTAATAATTTTGTTTCCCTATCTTTGAAATTTCTAGTCTTTCTTGTCAAAATGCACAGACCGCAACGCTGTTGACTGAAAATTTAATAAAAACACAGACTACGCAAAATTGTGACACAATCAGAAAAATTGCAAGACGAAGTCTCGATTTCATCAAATTCGTGATTAATCATAATCTTGTAATACATTTGACAGCCTTCTTGCTTCTACGCCGTAGGTCACTGGTTCAATTTCCTCCCAGGGCAAACGTTTGTGTGTCAGGGTGCTATTTATTCATGTTTAACGGCCTCTGGTATCCATAGTACAGGCTTTGTCTCAGTCAAGAGTGGTACTGTTTGTACAGTCAGCTTCAAAAGTAGCTTAGCATTTCAGGTGTCCATTTAGTGTCACGCTCTTCTAACATACAACAAAGGTTTTGAAATTGTTGTGCGCATATTATTTTTCTATCGATTTTTTTTTAAACAAATTATTTCAAAGTATCGTCACTGTGACGTTATGTGAATGTTGACATTGACACGTCTTCCTAAAACGAGTATTTGAACGAAAATTGTAAATAAACGATTCTCAGTGCTGCTACTAATACATTTGTGTTCTATGTTGAGTAGTAATTATAGTTATTACTCAACTTTGAACGTAAATGTAACAATAAAAGTAATTTAGAAAATAATTAACAAAATTCCTGTTCATACCAAAGGTTTGACGAATCATAATAAAAATCTATGCTGTGTATTCCATAAAAGATCTTGATGTCAGTCTGTAGCTAATAGCAGAATTAATAATAAATAGAAGTCTTCACATTTTCGCGTTTTTTTTTTATAATTATTACAATGACAGATGTCATTTAATGACATAGATAATTTTATTCGCTGCTGACTGTACCAACTAAAATAGGTAAATTTCATGTAAGTGCGTATTTTTCGTTGTTTTTACTTACAAGTTTTCTACTTATTATTTGTGATATTATGTATGTACAAGTTTCTGTACTTTTGCAATATATCTTGCATAAATTTATTTAACTTTGTTTTTCATTTGATATTTAATTTGGGATAGGCGCATTCAGAACGGTAATGTTGCTACGATAGCCATAAATTTTTCTATTGACTTTGAAAAACAGCCACTCTTTCGAATAGACATCAGATCGTACGCTCTAATAATATCATACTATTGATAGGAAAAAAATGTTTGATACTATCAAAAGTGTTGGTACTATCGAAATGTTGATACAATCGAAAGTGTTGATACTAGCAAAAGTGTTGATACTATTGAAAGTGTTGGTACTATCCAAAGTGTTGATACTATCGAAAGTGTTGGGCACTGTCGAAAGTGTCGATTCTATCGAAAGTGTTGGTACTATCAAAAGTATTGGTACTATCGAAAGTGTTTTTATACTATCGATAGTATTTACTAGCGATGACTATTGATAATGTCGATAGTATTACATACAAACTATCGGATATTGTCGATACTATCGTCAGTGGCGTGCACAGAGATTTTAGACAGGGTAGGCAAAACATTTTCGATGCTATTACTTACCAAAATACTAATACGTATTGGTTTGTGTGTTTAATTTAAAAATGGGGTTCGAAATTTTCCGTTTTCTGTTTTCTCAAATCTTATATTTATTTGCCTACTATCGCCAAAACAAAACAAACAATGACGACTCAGTATAAAAAATAAATAAAATTTATCATTCAAATACATAGGTACATAAGCACGAAGAAAATAATAATAATAAAAGGTAATAATAATGGTCTTTATAATGTCACTTTTTAAAATTGTTACGTAAGACTTCGGTAACTTTCGGCCAAAGTGAGACATTGCCTACCCTGTGCGATTGTGTGCGTTAATTGTATCATTGTGTGCCATGTATTTATAAGAACGCACACATAGTGCATTCGCATAACCACGTCGGCACACATGCAAACATTTAGACAGGAATAGTATGTGTCTTTGCCGTTAGGCGCGTAGCGGCGCTAGTGCAGCGCAATAATGGGATGTGGAATGTGCATACCACAGGTACTTACCCAGGCGATGATACCACTGATACTCGACAGGTGGAGCTAATTTAAGTTTTTAGAATGTTTCTTTCAACCTATGCTTTCAATGATGTGGATGGTAGGTAGTAACTACCACTAATAAATAAATACAATGTGACAAGGTATCCAAATAAAATCCGATTATTTTGTTAGAGTAGGTAGGGTAGGCAGTGTCTTTTTGTCTTTATGGAGTGCACGCCACTGACTATCGTCTAAGCAATATTCAAGATGTAAAAAAATCGAAAGCACTATTTAAGCGTGTTTCTTACACCGTGAAACTAAATTACTTTTACAAACGAACATAGGTCGCCCGAAATAGAATACCAACTCAGACCACTTAGTCTAGGCAACGAAGCGGATCGTTGTATGAAGACCCCCGCATTAAATCCTCAGTCGATGAAACTTTGCTGGGGTATTACACTACATGAGACAAACCTTCTATAAAAAAATCCAAGAAGGAAACCGGTACTTTTAATTTTTTCCATACAAAAATGTATGAAAAAAATTTTTTTTTTTGATATTTTGAATTTACATTTAATTCATGATTCTTTATCATCCTGTCAAATAAAATCTGGGTGAGAAATTTATGTTGGGGTCAACTGCTTCGTTGCCTACACTGTCTGTCCCGTACCGGGTCCAAGTGTTGATACTATCGAAAGTGTCGATAATATCGAAAGTGTTTAATACTATCTATAGTATTTACTAGCAATGACTATTGATAATATCGATAGTATTAGATACAATCAGTTGGATAATGTCGATACTATCGTCTAAGCAATATCCAAGGTGTAAAAAATTTCGTAAGCACTATTTAATCGTGTTTCTTACACCGTGAAACTAAATAACTTTTACCAACTAACATAGGTCGCCCGAAATAGAATACCAACTCAGACCACTGTCCCGTACCGGGTCCAAGTGTTGATACTATCGAAAGTGTCGGTACTATCGAAATTGTTTAATACTATCGATAGTATTTACTAGCAATGACTGTTGATAGATAGTATAGATACAAACAGTTGGATAATGTCGATACTATCGTCTAAGCAATATTCAAGGTGTAAAAAAATTGGTAAGCACTATTTTTACGAATATCAATCTTCTATTCAATCAGTGATTTTAAATTTTTGTGAGATACTCTGTAGGTCATCTCTATAGTCCGTTCCACGAGTCAACGCCAAAGCTTACCAACACATTTTGCAGCTATATCAAGGCTGTCAGAAAAAACAAGTTTGTAAGACAATGTTATTTTTTCCGTTAAATATACTCTGGTTCGTCGTACTTTGTCTGGTTCTGCGGCTGCAAAATGTGTTGGTAAGCTTTTGCATTGACTCAAAGAAGCAAGGAGGTTTTTGTTCTGAGGGTTTACTATATTTATTATACTCTGTGCTTATAGCAAAGATTTTAGAAGCGCAGCGTTTTTCTTACGTCAATGGCTTATAGCCTTAGAGCAACGCGTCAAACCGCGCAAGCCCTTTGCGCGCGAAAATCGTGTTACTCTATGCTTATAGCCCATGAACATATTGTCACGAGCCGAGCATGACGTCAGATCACCGGCTGTCAAAAAGAACTGTATCAAAATTTCGACAAGTCAGCTAAGAGCCGCGTGGTCCTCGGAGGGATGTAGGTACGG
This sequence comes from Athrips mouffetella, assembly GCA_947532105.1. Taxonomy (NCBI): domain Eukaryota; kingdom Metazoa; phylum Arthropoda; class Insecta; order Lepidoptera; family Gelechiidae; genus Athrips; species Athrips mouffetella. The sequence continues at coordinate 22,712,182 of OX383972.1, read as the reverse complement.
TCAACCGCTTGTAGGTAGAAACTTTTTCAACTCTATTACCTACCACGCCATAAGGTCCAAAAGTGTTTCTACTGATGTGCGGCCGTGTGTACTGCAGAAAATCGACGAGATATGAAATAAATATGACAAAAGTATAGTTTTATTTACAGTACAAATAGGCATGAACTAAGCTATAAATTTTTCATCAGTTAACCTTTGAATATATTTACATAACTTAAGTAGGTACATGTAGCAAACAACAACTAGTTTAATCTGCGATATTTATAAGTTGCCTCGTTTTTCCTGTTCCAGCTCTATTGATTCGAATAAAGTCTTGAAGTTTCCAGCTCCAAAGCCCTGTGGAAAACAAAATTTTATCAATATGTCTTCATCATTTTCAGCAGTCCTTAATCGCCCATTGTAACTAACTTAACAACAATTTTAAAAAGTAACAAACCTAAAACGCATTAGTAATATATAATAAAATTACAGCGATGGATTATAAGAGGGGCGGAGAGCCTCTGTTCTGTAGGTATGTAATCCTATTACTTTATTTGGTAGTCTTTACTCACATTATGATTCCTCCTCTGAATGACTTCCAAGAACAACGTCGGCCTATCTTGCGTGTTCTTCGTAAAGATCTGCAGCAAATACCCATCATCATCATAATCGATAAGAATGTTTAGCTTCTCCAGGACATCGATGCTTTCAGCCACCTTCACCTTACTCAGCTTCAGTCTTTCCCGGATTAAGGTGTAGTATTTTGAAGGAATGGTCAGGAATTCGACGCCACGAGCTCGGAGGTTGGTAATCTGAAAGTAAAGTAAATCGGTCCAATGAAAGTTAACTTTCCCAAAAGAAAAAATTCTGTGACCCTGGTTTTAGCATAATATTGGAACTGAAAAGTTCTGAATGTTCTATCACGTTCTACAAATATTATTACCTACGTTTGATGCTGAAAAACAAAGTTTCCTTAGAACTTAGCAAAAGTGTCGGTGCGAACTTCTAATCGTCGTAAAAAGTAACATTACGCATAAGGACGCTACTGCCCATCCCTCGGTTTAAAACCCCTTAGTCGCCTTCTACGACACCCACGAGTAGAGATGGCGTGGTAAATATTCTTAGGAGGCACCACATGGAAGCCGAATTTATAAAATAACTGACGGCAACTCACCGCCGTAATTATATCTTGAGTGTTGATAGCAATATGCTGAACCCCAGCTCCACCGTGGTATTCCACGTACTCCTGGATTTGACTCTTCTTCTTCCCCGGAGCTGGTTCGTTTATGGGCATCTTGACGGTTTCTTCCCAGTTCGCCATTACGATTGAACGCAGGGCTGAATATTCGGTGCAGACTTGTTTGTCGTCTACTGACCAGAATCTGGAGAATAAGTCATTGGTGAGAAAAATAATGTGCATTAGGCCACTTTCTAACAGAGTAGGAACCAAGGTAAGGATTCCAATTTTTATACACCGTGTTCCTGAGGATATGCATTAATTTTAAGAGCACGTTCAGTTAACGAAACTGAACATCTTTCCCTAAGAAACATAGGTTGAAATACGAAAAAAAAATTAGCCCTCCCACACAAAAAAAAAATCTTATTTAAACCTGTTTCTTTAGCCGAGATCAACGGTAACGTGCCTTAAGAAGCACGAAACCATCTTACTTTTCGGACAAATGAGTGGTTCATCTTGAAATGTTCTAACCAAATTGATTCCCCAGTCACACAAGTAATCTTTGTTACAGTAAGTACCTAAAACCTATCCTCACTGGGATTTGAATCTAGAACCTGCGGATCAAGAGCCTAACGTTCTAACTACAGGGTGAAATCGAAATCATTCGACAAAGTTTTAGGGTGAGTTCAGACTATGAAATGAACAACTTTCCCCAAGGAACACGGGTCCGAAAATTTTTTTTTCGTTGCCGGACCCATATTCCTTGGGGAAAGTTGTTAATTTTCATGGTCTGAACTCACCTTAAAAATTTGACGAATGATTTCGATTTCACCCTGTAGACTACAGTCGATTTAATGTAGCTTCATTAGAATGACAGTAGTGTAAGAGCAGGACGGAGCGATGTGTAAGATATTGGAGCGACAGAGACACGTATCCTTTCGTCCTGCTCTCACGCATAGCTTTGACTTGCTGTCATTCCAATCAAACTGCGTTGTTTGGAATGCAGTAGGCTGTTAAGTCATATTCAGACTTAGAGTCAGAAGGTGCTGGAAGTTACCACATATCTCTCTTACTGTACCAAACCTGCCAGGTTGCCCATTGGCAGATCAACGTAATGTGGATCTAATAGGACACTACTCTCTCAAGAAAGTCGCCTTGTATTCGATAACGTATGCAATGCCCTCAGAATCTATCAAGAATGTTTTCGATTTCTCAAATTTTCTTACCTATGAAACTGGAGGCATTTCTCATACCATGAAGCCGCGGTCTCCATCTCTTTGTCAGGTTGGTTGCCGACCACATGGTCGATGAAGTCTATCTCAATCTTCGGGAGGAACTTATGTATTGGGTCCTGGTCTAACAGTTGATAGCCGGGCAAGAACGGTCCCTTGTAATTTGATCTGTCTACCAAAGTATGGGTGTTGTCGCCGTACTGCGGACGAAGGTAAACAGTTAATGCAAACTTTTTAAAAAACGTACCTTTTTTTGCTCTTTGAAAATTCTATAAAATGTGAAGCTATACGATACCCGCAAAAGGTCGACTATCATCATTAGCAGGTGTTATTAGCCAAAACCGGCACGCTTATAAGTCAAGCCGAGCAGCAAATAAAGTGAAAATTTAAATGATTTGGTAAATTATATTTTACATCTCTCATATTCGGTAAGTAGGTCGGTGACCAATTAGCGCTCTAGAGTAATAATGTAGCTAGAAAAGCCCTAGGGCGGTAAGTAATTAAAAAAAATGTTTTATTCTTGTAATGCTGGTTTTTTTCTACTTACCTCACAATCGAGGTGTAAAGCAGAGTAGTTAGCTCGGGTGTAAGCATCAATTGCACCCTCGAACTATAGGCGCCCTCGCTGCGCTCGTGCGCCTTAATATCTCGGGCGGTAATTGATGCCTTACAGCCCTTGGCTACTAATCTACTGTTACTAATTTGTGTTATCATTATTATTCGGTACTTATGCAGTGATGTAGCTGTTTCTATGTAGTCGGTCCTGGCCACTCCTGGCACAGATTTTCATAAAGAGCGGCCGGGGGAGGGCGGGTGCAAACTAGACCCTGATCTTAGATGAGGTTTTGCCCAAGTTTGCCAGACCAACCCGCCTGTCAGCTATGCATGAACAACTACATGTTTTTTAACTTGTCTTAACGACTACTATAGTATCAAAGATTGTAGTCGGGACAAACGGCTTAATGTGCCTTCCGAAGCAAGGAAGCACTCTAATTGTTATGCCACTAGAGGTGGATATCATCCGTTTTCTAGCCTTCCTTTAAGGTCAAGTTGCTTAAGCATCCACTATTCGTCTACGAGCACTTCTTTCAACACGTACACGAACTAAAATTTTCCATAAAATGTTATCTGCTTATGCGCTCAATCCTACCGTTTTAACAGTAGCCATTCTGACGACTCCATACTCGTCGCTTTCCTCCCACAAGTCCTTGACAACGACTGCTCCTTGCTTCTTTGCGTACTGGAGGATGTAGTCCAGGTTTTCCACTTGGAACGCCACATCTTTAACAAAGTCTCCGTGGTACGCTACCTCATTAGTGAATTCCGTTTCTTCAGGCTCGTATTGAGCTTGGAATACGAAGATTATCTGGATAAGAATATTAATATCAGTCTTGAGTTCATAATACAGGATGTAAGGGACAGGTTTTCAGTATACAAAAATGCAGACAACAATCATGCCCATACATGAGTTTCAGGTAATTGAAAAACATTCATTGCATAAAACTTTCAGGAAATGAAAAGAAAATCGGCATCCACATAAACTGTCCAATCAAGTTTTCAATTATGTATGGAGAAGCCGATATTTTTTTCATTTATCGAAAGTTTTATGTGGTTTTATTTACTGAAAGTTTTTAAGTTAAGTTGAATGATCATATCCTTTTAGTTTTCGTAAACTTGTCCCTTACACACTTTATAACACAGTCATAAGAACACAACAAGCTTAGCACTCAAAATGGCCCACACCAAAGAAATTTGAACCTTGCTTAGTCTTTTATCTGGACAGGGAGATCCCTCCAGAATTTCCATAGAATACACGAAAAAGATTTCACTGCAAAAAATGCGTAGTATTTGGTAACCATACAAACCCACACTGGGTATAATATAATATTGTACTACTTATCAAGCGAGCTACTGATCCACAGTATATCATGGACGAATAATAATTGATCTTACCTTATTCAACCTGACTGCGTGCGACACGATCTTTCTCGATCCAGTCTCCAGACCTTTGAAAGCGAGTGGTTCAAAGCCGAACCGGGTGATGTAGTAACTTGCAGCCTGTTTAGCGTTCGACACCCAGTAGGTAAGGTGGTCGAAGGCTAAGAATCGACCCGCTTCGGGCTTCTTGCCTTTGTCTGTGTAAGACGTCTGAAAGAAAAGTAAAAGATTAAAAATAATCATGTAATAAAAACTCCAAAATTATTAAAATATATCTAGCTTTTATTGTGGCCTTCGATAGTCCAATCTATGTAAATAAAACCCATTCTTATTCCAACAAAATAACTGCATCGATGTAAGTAAGCATATCAGAAAAAGTAGGTCAATAAACATGTAATTCGAAACTCTTCAACATTAAGTTAGGCAAAATACCGCACTAATTCACAATGGTCTCCTTCAGGGTACTCTACTATGTCCTGTCCTTTACTATCTGTTTACAATGGCAACTTATATCCACACAAAATCTATCTTATTGCAACTAGGTATATTACTGATGTTTTCATGACTGAAAAACTTATTACGATTAGTCATTGTATATTTTAAGAATTTAAACACTTCTACGGTAACTGAAAAAATAAATGAACTCTCCAATCAAACTAAAACACAATCTTTAGAAAAATCATTTTACTTACCATAATAACAACACTAAGTAATTATAACTCCGACTCTAATATCGTATCAGGCACCTATTTTAAAAAGAAATTATATAATAAACGAATCCGAAATGGATATTCTTATACCACCACAGACGGAATGAAACGGAGTAAGATCAAGTTGACCACTTTTATAAGAAAATCTACATTCTGGAATCTATAAATTTGCGTTGTATGAGAACAAGCTTACAATAGAGACTCGTTCACACTGTACGAAGGCATGGTGTGACAGACAATTATTAACAAATCGAGGGGAATTACTTGCAAAAGGTTGGGAACCTATGCGTAAGCTGACATGGGTCGGAGTTCTATGCATTTTACCGAAAGATCTTTCATTACAGTAAAATCATGTCTGCCGCAAAACCTTCCTGCTTTATCAGCCATCAGTTTTTTGAGCGATGTACCTTTTATTGATGGTAGATAACTCACCTTTAAATAACAACTTTATTTAAACAACTTAATGTGGATGGATATACTCCTATCTCTTTCGTGAGGATGTGGATCAATATGCCCTTTACGCTACCATATCGTAGTATTCTTGGTGGATTCGTAGTTAAAAAGTACTGATCGTTGTAATATTGTTAACAAAATATTAACGAGATTTTCCCCTCGGTTGTGACCAAGTCTTTACATCTAAGCGTGGCGTGATGTCGAGCCTCCAAACCAGATAAACAAAATGCAAATGTGCTCAGAAACTGGCTTTACTTGGAGTTGCTTTAACGCAGCACAGAAGCGGGGAGGCGTGGACGGTATGCTCTTGACCTACGCACGAGAAGCTACGGATGAGGTCTTACTCTTGAAGAAAGGTAGCACTAACTACCACTACTAAAACGACACCTTTTAAGTCGTCAATTAACTTGTTCTTAATACACAGCATGAATTTTAATTGGTTTTGCTCTCGAAGCCCAGTGATTCTATTCATGGTAACAAGCAACTTTCCCGAAGAAAGTCCTCCATAGTAAAGTGGTCACGTGATCGACTCATTTTGTATGGGAAGGCGAAAATTTTTTTTGAGTAAATTTTTTTTTCTTCGGGATCTTGTTTTCATGAGTAGAATCACTGGGCTTCGGTAGCGAAACCAGTACAAATTCACGCTGTAGAAGCAACAGAAAAGGAGCTTTATGAATGAGGTGGTGAAGCTTCAGTGAAGCATTTCATATTTTTTAAACAGCTGTTCAGTGCCCGCCCAGTACTATCTTCATCATCATCATCATATCAGCCGAAAGACGTCCACTGCTGGAAATAGGCAGTACTATCTTGTAATACTATTACTCCCATGCCTATTTCTATGGCAAAGCAGTAGTGTTTGAACTGGCTATAGAGCCAGTACAACTTCGCTGCTACCCAAAAAGCGATTTTTCGATACATTGCCTACAGACTACTGTGTGCGAGTGCGTGCTTGGATCCCGCTGCACCCTTACCGTACTCGGGTGATATATTCCCTTTTTAATCCTTTGAGTATATAGGCTTTACTGGCTTTGCTATTAGTAGGCTTGAGCATAGTTGACCCCGTGTTGACCACTAACCAACAGGTGGTTTAATACACGGATTGCTTGGTCAATAATTAAAAAAAAAACAAAAAAGTATTTCAAATTTAATTAAGCCAAGAGAAGACCAAATCTAATGGGGATTATTTAATGATTTACTCCAAGTCTTTCCGTATAAATTAAAACTCTTAACATCGCATCGGCTCCTCCCCACGTCAGTAGGAGTTTGAATCCGGTCCGAGGCAGTCACGATAGTCTCCACTTTACATATTCAATTAATAAAACAGCTCAGTATGTATTTAAAAACAACATTGTGCAATATCAGGCTAAGTAGGAAATTTTCCATGATTTTAAGGTGACATTGTGGAGCATATTATTCTTAGGGATTTAGTGTTATTTATAAATTTTATAGGAGGTGTAACAATCCTGAAAGATGTGAATACCTATGTATATCAAACTGAACCAGAGGCGCTACCGCCGAACTCAATCGTTATCGAATCTCTCTTTTCTTCTTGGCCTCAGCTTTCCCTTAGGAACATGGATTCGAAAAAAAAAATACTTCACGCGCTCGGAAAAGTTTGTAGCTAACACGAACCCACTGTCTTTAAGAAAACTTTCTTATTTTCTGTTTCGTTTTTCGACACATCGTAAAACGATAAGGGTATGATTAAAAGGTAGTGTTCATCGCCCATAAAAATAAACGATACAAGTAATACAAATTTTTAATTTAATTCATAAAAGTAGGTAGTTCTTACATATACAAGAGTTTATCCTAACAGAAGCAAGGTACGTATACAATATACCTATTTATCTTTGTGAAGAAGAGCGTAATATACCTACAATCATTAGTGTTAGCGAAGTGATAATAGCCATATCCAAAACAAGGTAACTTCAAGAGTACCCTAACTAAAGGCACAATCACACCTTCCTAAATACAAAGTCTAATGCTGGGAGGCTTGGTTTTGTTAATTCCAATATCCTCATTACAACCAGCAATGTATTCCGAATTACTTTCTGAACTCAGGAAGGTGTGATCGTGGCTTAAAGCGTTGTAGAAGAAAAAGAGAGCGTTAGGTACGCACGCCAGCTAGCACGTTGAAACACCAGCGCTACGCTACAATCGCCCGAAACCAGAACCAGAGACCCGCTCAATGTCAAAGTGGTTTCATTCCATCTATTCGAAAAGGACGACTTGGTTCGCGGTTTGGTTGCTGTGTTGCAGTTGCCTGCGCATGCGCATTTATTTGCGGGCGGGCGGGCGGTGCACAGTGAGTACATAGCATCCATCATTGTTGCGGAAGGTGGCTATATATTTGTTTCATTTCTTTGAGATGGACTTCCGCAAAGTAACGCCTGATTCTATTAACTACTTAGCTGTGAATATTTGAGTTTATCTATCTTCATTGGACCTTAAAACTAAAAAAAATTCTCAAAGAAACATGGTTGGAAAAATTAAGAGTATTTTTGGTTGTCGTACAAAATCAGGCTGCTGCCTTATCATTAACATTTTCGTTCTCTTTCTGCTTGCCTTCGTTGGAGTTTTTCGCAGATTCCAACCGTTCTATTGCTTCGAACACCCATTTGTAGTTCATAGATCCAAATCCCTGAAAATAAACACAGATTAGGAACTATAAGATAACTCCGTGCTTTGAAAATCACGATAAGTACGCGTATGCTTCGGAAGGCACGTTGAGTCGTGCTGGCTACTATCTCATAGTGGTTACCGTCTTTTAGACAACCTCGTGGGTGCTTGATTATGCCCATTTCTGTTTATATTTGGATAACTGAACGGGTAGATCCATGAGGAGAAAAAAATTGCTTTGGCATTTGATAACTCTTTTACAAGAACTTTCGCGTGGGTGCTGAAGCTCCTGAGCACCCACAGAGTGGCCTAAATTAGGTCATGGCAGTACCATGAGTGTAGTGCATGCAAGGAAGTTTTAGCCCACGCTTCGCTTTGGGTGCATTTTACGATAAAAATCTGAGTCCGATTTACCAAGATCAGGACGTTCTGAATTAATTGCTAAGTACCCAAAGCGGTCAGGAATGTAGGAAAAGTTTCAGGAGTATGGAAAAACCAAGGTAAGTAAGTATGTCAAGATCGTAATACGCGGAAAGGGGTGGTCTCTTCCCACCCGTAGATGAGGTAAGATTAACTGAACCTGTAACAGCGTTTTGGAAAAGGAGTTTACTAAAAATTATGGAGAATAGAAGAGGCAAGATGAGTGGACACCTCACGACAGTTTCCTAAGAAATGACATAGAAAAAGTTAAGAGAAGAGAGGAAGAGGAAGATCAAGGAGAAGGTGGCAGTCCTTTAAAGCAGATGCTTCCGCCAGATGGCGGAGAGAAGAACTGACTGGAAATTACACAACTGACAAGACTTTGGCTCTTAAGTTAAATAAGAAGATATACAGGGTGTAAGCTAAGTCGAATTAAGCATAGGTCGAAAAACGAACATTGTTTTTGGGTCTCCCATACAAACCTTGCACCAGTAACAGTAGAATTTGAATTAAGACCAAATTTTTTTCTCGTTTTTCGACCCATGTTTATTTAGCAACATACAAAAATTTTGCTATGTCTGCTTACCCTATGGTTTCTCCTCTGCAATATCTCAATGAACAACGTAGGCCTTGCCTGAACGTGTTTGGTAAACGCTTGCAACATGTAGCCTCTTTCGTCGAAGTCTATGAGAATGTTGTTCTTTTGCAAATCATGAATACTTTCGGCGACTTTCAGAGAGGTGCCTTGAAGTTTTTCTCGTATGAGCTCGTAGTAGGTAGGAGGCCAGGTTAGGATGTCGGCGCCGCGGGTCTTCAGGTTTTGCATCTGGATAAAAAAGAAACAAATTGTGGTGCCGGCAAAGAATAGTACCAACCCATCTCTACCGGTGGGTGTCATAAGAGGCGACTAAGGGTTAATGCACCAGATGATGGGCAGCATCATGCTTCTTTGTATCGTATTATCTTACATTCTGTGGTCGTCAACAACCGCGGTCCATGGTGCCAGCCGTAACGCTAACAAGCGTGGTGACTATTGTACTTCCCCTCCACATTTTTTCAGCAAAAGCTGGAATTTTGGAGGGAGTTCCCTGTTCTGTAGTGATATCGCTTGGGATATCATGATGAAGATTAAAAAGAAATTCACAATCGTAAGCAAACGAGTAGACGGGCCACCTGATGGTGAAAGTGGTCACCACCGTTCCTAGCACCCACTGTCTTAGATAGATAAGCGCGATAGATAGCAAAGCGCGTTGCCCACCATGAGGAAAAAATGGAATGTCTCGCTTGCCAGTAAATGCACTGGTTCCTTATTTTTAGGGTTCCGTACCTCAAAAGAAAAAAACGGAACCCTTATAGGATCACTTTGTTGTCCGTCTGTCTGTCTGTCTGTCTGTCTGTCTGTCTGTCTGTCTGTCTGTCAAGACCCTTTATCTCACGAACGGGTAAAGGTATCAGGTTGAAATTAATACTATATATTAGGATCCATGAACCACACAAGATCTGAAAATTTCAATTTTTTACAACGACGCAATCAAAAGATATGGCATTTTACGTCCTCATCTCCATACATTTATTCAAAAATGAAAAACCTACAGGGTACTTCCCGTTGACCTAAAATTATGAAATTTGGCAAGAAGCTAGGTCTCATAGTACAAATAATGGGAAAAGTCTGAAATCATTAAATATTACAACTTTTCTTACAACTAATGGTAACCAATTGTGGTGAGCTCCCGTTTCAAGAACATTCATATAAGAGAGGGGTCAAGTTGGATGGTTGCTGAGGCGATTTTTGTTTTAGTTCTATTTAAAAACGGGAACACTTACAATCTTGAAAATTGGTATGTTTATAGTGCATAGGCTATGAAATAACAACAAATAATAAAATTTGGTCAAGCGCGTGTCGGACTCAAAAAATCTAGCACATTAACTTACTGAAATTTCAACTAATACAATTGTTTATGTGGTGGTACGGAACCCTCAGTGCGCGAGTTCGACTCGCACTTGGCCGGTTTTTTTTTTTTACATTTGGACTCCAGAACGTTTTACACTTTTTTTTGCAAAACTTTACATACTATTTATTTATTAGATACTCACAGTAGCAACAATATCATCAGTATACAAAGCCACATGCTCTACTCCAGAAGTGCCCAAAGCCTTCACAAATTCAGAAGCCTTATTAGTCGGACGAATGCCTTTTGCTGCTTCGTTCATGGAGAGCTAAAAAAGTAATGCTAAAATAATATTTTGCGGCCGTCGCCTCAAAAAATAAATAAATAATAAAATGGTATTGATTTTCTAAAACTAAATAGATACACTAATAATTTATTACGTCACAGAAGATGGTCTCAAGGCAAATTAGCGTAAACGCCAAAAGGGAAGATTTGGTTAAGGCTATTTATATACTTTTTTTAAGGAACACATTCATGAAATATTAAAAAAGCACGTAATCAAAATGTTTTTCTTTTTATCCTGTAATAAAACGTTTATAAACACTTACAAGAACCGTCTCAGTTTGGTTGATTACAGACGCTGAATTGATTGCGGAATAGGGCACTAAATCATGGTCATAATCGACACACCAAAACCTACAAATATTCACACCAAATTAATTACCAACTCGCAAAAAAGGCATATTTTGAATTAGTTACAGAATCTATTTATTATTTTGCGTATGTTACCTGTGCATGTTAAGATTCTTTTCGTACCAAGAAACTGAACTCTCCAAAGTACCATCAGCCATATTCCCTTCCACATGGTCAATGAAGGCTAGGTCTGTTGGAGGCCTGCAAAATATTTATTATAGATCAGTTTAAAAATCCATTAACTACCGCCCCATATTAGAAAAAATCTGTATCATGTGTGCCATGGAAACATAAACAGACCCAGAAACAAATATCTTCAAATTCATTATTCAAATAACTGCTGTCCAATTCGTAATCAAACCTGGGTGCCTCGGGATATCTGCAGGCAGCGATATCATCTATGCGCCTACACCGGGCTGCCATACAAATTTACACATCATACAAACAACTAATGGTTTGATTTGCTCTTAAAAGTTGTGTAGGCGGTTTACACATTTATTTTATCAAGGGCTGCTGTAGCTGTAGCGGTTACATTTACCAAGATATTAAAATTAATAATGTTCGTCATATAAATTTTAGTCCTGAAAGCCAATTTTTGAATATCACCGGGTTTTAAAATATTACTTTTAAGTTGTGACATTAAAAATCAAATTCACCCTGTTAACTGTTTAAAAATAAATTTACAATTATACACAACTTTATATTAAGCGAATATGAATCATCACTTTTGAAAAATGGCGCAGAAGGCAGGGTAGCTGTTCCCTACAAAGAGCCCCAAAGGCCGATTGATTATTGATTAATTTGTTAATTATTGACTTACAACACATCATTGATGGGGTCATCTTCCATTGGTTTGTAACCAGGTAGAAAAATACCTTTGTACTGACTGCGATCTAAGAGGGTATGAGTGTTGTCGCCATACTGTAATACAGAAGATACAACATTAAAAATAATCCATTTAAAAAAAAGTTTCTGTGCGTCCGTGCCTTTTATTGAGGTAAAAAAACAAATTCTCTGTTCCTGCTTTTATTGTAATGAATTATTTCTGGATAATATCTTGAGTTAATAGGTGAGATAAAGTCATTTCTGTAAAAATTACATTGTGCAGTCTAGGTAACTTTAGAGATGTTCCACAGTCAAGAAGAAAGAAATTTCGTGCCTAGTCTGTGCAAAATATGCACACTGCACAGTTACCATACTTTCACATTTCCTTTTAGCGCCAATATTGCTCGTTTTTAATAAATATAATAACACACTGTTAAGTGCAGAGATGTAAACAAATTCTCACCGTTCTCAAAACCGCGTATCTCACGATCCCATCATCGTCTTTGTCCTCAGTAATACCCTTGACTACTTCTGCTCCGCCGTCTTTGGCTCTTTTCGCCAATCCATCCAGATCATGGACTTCGAAGGCAACGTCTTTTACGAAATCTCCATGTGCAGTCAGATCCTTCACAATATCTGCTTTTGAGGAAGTGGGGGACTCAAAAATGATGGTTATCTACATTAAAACAAAATGGCCAGTTAAACTAAAAATTAACTGTGTAACTAAGCATGAACTCGGTAAACTCAGTCTCAAATAGTATGGGATTTCGACATGTGTAAGTTTCAATTATTATTTGAGTGTCTTAAAGTTAAGTGCTTATGATTGCTTATTCTATGAAAACAATGTCTGAGCTATTATTTTAGACACTGGTCATTTATTAATGTCACAGACCTTTAAGCCGCTTGAGAATTCTTACAACTGTGTTGTTTAGACTTTAGTGCCTACACGATAGTTCAGTGCAAACTCAGGAACAAAAGTAGGCCGAGATTTAGAGACAAAATTAAGACGAGTTCAGTCTGACAACACTGACAGGTATCAAGAAGTTGACATAAAAGACGAGAAAGTTTTGTTACTATTCTTAGTTTTGTTCATCTTGGATTATTCTACGATTACTCTTAAACTTACTTTATTAAGTCTAACAGTTTGAGACAGTATAGGTCTATCTTCGGTTGGTTCGCGCACACCAAGAGGCTTAAATCCAAATCGCGTCACAAAATAACTTGCAGCCTAAAAATAAAATAAAAAATAAACACGAAACTGGCGTTAGTGGTTAAATATTTCAATTGTATTCATACATGAAGCATCCAAAATTCCAAAAAGGCACCAGCAAACATATAAATAAGCTAAAATATTATTTAAAAATAATACACTTCATTATTTGTTACTTACAGTTTTAGCATTTCCGACCCAAAACACCAAATGATCGAAATTGAGAACTTTGCCTTCTGCTTGAGGCTTGTTACCATTTTTGCTTTTCGTCATTTTCAAAAGACAATCACTTTTAGAGAGGACCACTTAAAACAGAAATGTTGACAGAAAGTTATTGGTTATGTAACTCGCCTGGGACTCAATTCTCGAATATCACTGAAAATTTAAAACCACTGATTGACAAAAAATTATTGAAGATTTAAAATCACTGATTTTTTTTTTACTGTGAAGATTGACATTTGATTAATGTCAGGTAGTGTGATTGTTGATTTCAAAATATTATAATTTATCATTTAGGGGTTAATCAAAATAAATTTGAATTTTATAAGTTTCAAAAGTAATAATTTTTCGCTCGGTGATATTAAAAATAGGCTCCTGTATTGGCGATAGTAAATAAAATTTTAATAGGTAATTATTATATATAAAAATAAAACAGATTTTAATGTTTTTAAACTCTGAATTACCTATGTATTTACATCTCTAGAACACGATAACAAAGTAACTAAGTAAAAATCAAAGTACTAGTTTTTCTGTTTCCTCACATTTTATATGCATTTGCAACTGGGCATCTTGTTATTAATTATTATCTAAAACACTTATGAAACTAAATTGCATGGTTAAGCCCTTTATATGTCTGTGGTTAAGTTTTATAATTCCTTTTTATAATTGGACAAGGTTAAGTTCTAAGTGGCTTGTTAATTATTGATTCTGTAAAGCCACGCGACATGCATACTTATTTGAGACAAAACAAATACGCGTGGAATTTAACTAGGACTTTCGTATTTGAGTATCGAAGAATCAAAGTTGAAATAAATGTTGTAAAATATATTTTTCACTTCTCATGCTCTGAAAGTGCTTCTTTGTGCAGGATATAGGCTGCACAAAGTTGAAATTTGTGCACTAGGGCAAAAAAGTAATCGCCCAGCGCGCGGGCCTGCTGCACCCCCGCGCTGCGCGCGCGTCAACATATTCTTCACTAAAAGCAGGAGGGCGATCGTGGTAATTTCAACGATATTACCAATACAAAAACGTTTGCCTAAAACACTTAGTTAAGACTTAACATTACTTTTGAGGCAAACGTTTTTGTTTCGGTAATGTCGTTGAAATTACCACGATCGCCCCCCAGAACAACTCATTCTTCCGTTACATTTAGAGAGTACTTTTACGTTTTATTTCCTCGCAATCAAAGTGAAAAGCAGAATTTATAACTCGTCCACAAAACCATTTTTTCCTCGACATTACTATCAGCCCTCGCCTTCGGCTCGGGCTGCTAAAAGTCTCGGAAAGATGGTTCGTTTTGTGCACTTGTTGTAAAATCTACTATTGCAGGCGTTCGGTATTATTAAGTAACAATTTTTTTTTCAGCATATAACTTCACGCATGCTTTTAAATCTTGTCTTACCTAGTAATATTTTTAATATTTCGTTTTAATTCCACTTTCTAGGTTAAACTGGGTAGCTATTACGGCAGCGCGTCTCTAAATGATCTGTATTTTTTTTTCATGAGCATGTATTTATATTATATCCTTTTAACTAATCTTCCATTACATCATAATAAATAAGATCAAATAGTACTTGACATTTCGTAGATAGCCTTCTAAATAAAAACCCAAAGTTTTTCTTATTTCATACGCAGTAAAGTTCAAAATATGACTATTGAAGACAATATTTACAAGATTATTTTATTATGTATGATTTACTATGATGAGACGCCATTAAATAAATATATCTATCTATCTACTATGATGAGAGATGTTGATAATCTTAATTGCGGATATTTTAAGATTGGGATTATACGATAAGTAAAACAAGTTAATTAAATTAAAGAAACACATGGTCATAAAAATATACAGGATATGGCTCAAGAACGTTAAAAATGGTCACTGACGTAAGGGACAAA
The DNA here is from genome assembly GCA_947532105.1 of Athrips mouffetella. Classification (NCBI taxonomy): domain Eukaryota; kingdom Metazoa; phylum Arthropoda; class Insecta; order Lepidoptera; family Gelechiidae; genus Athrips; species Athrips mouffetella. Next base: position 22,696,919 of record OX383972.1, on the reverse strand, counting down.
TCTTAATTTTAGAATAAAAAAAATATTGAAGGTGAAAATGATCTTTCTTGCGTAAAAGAATTTTTTTTACGATGTTTCATGCGTAAAAGAACTTCCATAATATTCAACGTTTAACGTTATCTGGATATTACGATTTCAGAGGTCCTAAGACCCCTTCAATACGAATAGAATTCACTTTTTAACCGACGAAAAAAAAACCGGAGGAGGTTCTCAAGTCGACGCGTATATATATATATTTTTTTTATGTATGACCACGCATAACTTTTTACAGAGTAGTCCGATTTTGATAATTCTTTTTTTATTGGAATGGATATACCCCGAAGTTGGTCCCATATAAATTTGGAAAAAAATCCAACCCTAAGGGTAGGAAAACGGGGGATGATTGATTGTTCACTGAACTTCACTGACTGGTTGTAATGTACGAGTATGACCACGCATAACTTTTTACAGAGTAGTCCGTGGGAAAATAAAATTTATAGTCACAAAAAATTGTAAAATATAAACTTTTTAACAAAAAATTGAACCGCCGAAAAAACTGAAAAGCAAGAAATAATTAAACTTTTTTATTTAACCTTAATAACAAAGTTCTTAAACTAATGTAAGAATACCCGAGTAATTTTGAGGCGGCGCCAAACAAGCAAATTAATTAATTACGTAAAGCGTGATGCACGGCGGCGGCTCTGACTCAAAATTACTCGGGTATTCTCATCATCATCATATCGTGTGGGTTGCAAGGACGATGACCGACCTCACAAACCCTGGTGTCAACGGCTTTATGTGCCTTCCGAAGCACGGAATCATCTAACTTTTCGGACAATCAGGTGATTCATCCTGCAATGTCCTAACCAAACTGGGGAGGTCGCACAAAGAGATTTTTGTTTTACAGTGTCCCCACCGGGAATCGAACCCAGAACCTCCGGATCGAGAGCCGAGCCCTCTAACCACTAGACCACGGAGGCTAAGCTTACATTAGTTTAAGAACTTTGTTATTAAGGTTAAATAAAAAAGTTTAATTATTTCTTGCTTTTCAGTTTTTTCGGCGGTTCAATTTTTTGTTTAAAAATTTTAGCTATCTTTTTGTGACAAACACTTCGGGCTCCCGTAGCCTGGTCAACTATCTCATAAGATACATAATCGAAACCATAATGTGCTGAAAGTAGATGCTTATTAACACACTTTTTGTAAGGGCCTCGAATTCTGTAACCTGGAAGAAGTATGAGAAATATATTATTAGGGTTCCGAACCAAAATGGTATAAACGGAACCCTTATGGTGTGACTTCGTCTATCTGTCACATCTGTTTATCTCAGCAACTAGTCATGATATTGTCTTGAAATTTGGAATAGCTATAGAATACGCTTGCCCAACTATAAGAAAAATTAAAGAATTAAATAAATATTTTTTATTATTATTGTAAATGGGGCCCAAATAAGGTGGTCAAAATGTTTAATTGTCGTTACTAGGTTGAGTGGGGTATTATATGAAAGGGTACATTCGTGTACAAAGTGTAAATTAAACTTTTTTTAAATATTTTTTTACGGTTCCTAGTTTTCGAGTTATGATAAAAAATGTCCCCAATGTCTCCAAGGTTTACAATGCTATAAATCTGAATTAATTATAGTCAATAGAAGTTTATGTAAATATTACAGCAAAAATAAAATTATCTCTTTAAGTTGTACTGTTTTCTATAAATCTGCAAAAAACTTTTACAAACAATCTTAGTTATGCGGTCCTAAAAATTGTCTTTAGTGCTTGTAAAAATACTACAGGTATATCGAAACCTTAGGCGCGCGAGTCCGACTCGCACTTGACTGTATTTTTTTTTATTTTGGCTGTTCTGAAAATCTTCAAGGTTGAGGCAATGCAATCTTAGATATTCGTCAATAGGATCTCCAGGGCTGTCGTCCTACTCTGGTTTCGTTCTTCTATTGACTAGCCCGTTGGTGTGGTTGATGTGGTGTACCTACCTGCGACGCCGTGGGCCGCGGGTTCGATCCCCGCCCAGGGCAAACATTTGTGTGATGAACACATAGTTTTGTATGTTATTTATCTATTTATGTATGTATATCAGTCGTTGGCAAGCGTTGGCAGGCCCCCCACAAGGTGGACCGACGATCTGGTCAAGGTCGCGGGAAGCCGCTGGATGCGAGCAGCGCAGGACCGGTCGTCATGGAGATCTTTAGGGGAGGCCTATGTCCAGCAGTGGACGTCTTTCGGCTGATATGATGATGATGATCAGTCTCCGGTACTCATAGTTTGCTCAGTTTGGAATCAGATGACTTTGTGTGAAGTGTCCCCCAATATTATTTTTTTTTATTAGAAACGGTATTGATTGCCATAAAAAAACTTTCTTTGCGTAAAATGGCCATTTTCTTGCTAACTGTACATTTTTTTGAAAATCTGTGAAAGGGATCAAAATTTTACAAAAATAGATGGAAAGTCTCTTAAAACCATTTTCGTGTATCTGTAACGGTTAAGGTACTTGCCATTGCTGTCCTATCTCAAAAATCCACCCCAATTATTTGCCTAAGTAAGGCTATCGTTAGAAGCCCGTTTTGGATATTTCCCAACTCACGGTTATTTTTATTTTTTCATATGTTTGCCAGCTGTCAAAGGAGGCTGCTTACGATGGCTTACTTCTATTTGACTAGGACGGGAAGACACTGTAAAATCCCGTAAAAATTTTCACATCTCTAGCTTTTTATAACCCAATCCCAGCGCCCAGCAGTATACAAATAAATAAAAAATCTAATTTGGGAAAAAATAAGCAACTTTTTAAACTTTTTTTTTAAATTTTAGTAATATTGCAATGCTACTTTACTGCAAATTTTGTAGGACCTTATAATGTACATGATAGCAATTTATAAAATAATAATTTAAAACTTAAAATACTGTCTTATAATATTGGACAGCTCGTAAAGTTTGAAGACTAAAAAAAAGCGAACTCCAACTTATTTTTTTTAAGTAGGTACCTACATCCTATAGGTGATTTCTCTCTCTCCTATAAAATTGAGATTTGCTCTTTGAGTACATGGAACTTTTACGATTGAATATTACCTACCAATTACTAAGGACTGTCCTGTGGTGCACAGACTACGTACCTGATAAACTGTTATGCACAAAAAAGAATTTTTTATGAACATCCGTCCGAAGAAGAGAAAACGTTGTTTATTTTATAGTTTTGTTTAAATTTTTGAACTATTTATTCATTGTAAAGTATTAGGTTAAAAATATGTCATAAATGAAACCCTGCATTTTCAGATAATAAAATTATTCCTTATATTTCATAATATTTTTACAAATAGGTACATTACATTATATTTACATAAAGATCATAGGTATATTCATTACAATATGGAGTATTTCATTCACTTGCACCTAAATACATATAAAAATGTAAATTCGCATTAGGTAAGGCACCTTCTGTAAGCTTAGTTTCTAGTTCAATTTCTAGATGGTCGAAGTACTTGCAAAGAGTAACCGCCAGTTGTAAAAAATATCTTTAAATTAAAGCTCCTTTAAATCTATAACCGACACTTTCTTTAATGTAGAGTATGAAATTGTCAGCAATAAATTTACAAAAGGTTTCTGCATCTGGCTGTAAGTATAGTCATTGTCTGAAATCTTTGCCCATTTACATTGCATTATACTTGATTATAAAAAATATGATATATCCAATTCATTATAAAAAAACTAATTCTTTATTTTTACATAAAAATTTACATAAAATATATTCGACCATAAGCAAAATCCATTGGAAGATTTAGAAAAAAAAAAGATAACCGACTTAAAATAAATCAGATGAACAGACTAGGGAGTACTTCCAATAGATTTCGCTTTCAGAAATTGACCGTATGGCTTCCTCGTGACAAACGGTAACAACTTATATAACTATTATTTACAAGGTTAAAATATAAAACGTGTACATGCCGATTAATTACGTCAAAGTACAGTAGTTATGTCCCAGTGCGAAATACGCAAGCAGAAACTAGACTGTTAATAATTTGGTCAATGATCGAAAATAAATGAATCGAAATTGGGAATGGGAGAAAAATTTGGATTTTACCTACCTTGATCGCTTGATTTGTCAAAAATAATGTTTCGTTTAAGTTTGAGTTATTCTTTACTATATCAGTAGTCCTGACGCACTGTCTGCAATGCAAGTAGCCTTGTAATAAATTCGTATAAAAATTAAGGGCTTATTCTAGAGATTAAATAAGTAGGTACTAAAAATAAAGTTTGCATTTCGCTCTGGGACAAGAATTCAGAAAATTACAGAGTTAAGTGACAATTCATTACACTGCTGACATTTTGTCTCTAACGACATATTGCATTTGCAGGTCAATAGAGATACAGAGTTAAAAGGCACTGGTATTTTATTCATATTTTATATGTCTATACAAAAATATTAAAACTTTGATTTGTAACAAAATAAGTTTTGGCACTTAGCGTTCTTTAGATTGACGTTTACAAAATCAAATTAAATGTTCTTTATTCATCGTAGGTCTCTTAATGAAGTCATGATAATTCATTTTATAAGATCAGTAACAATAGATAAATTAGGATCTTATTCCAAGACAGTAAAATATTACCCTGACAGCAGGATAGCTTTATATAACGTCCGTATTATGTGCGATCGAAAAAGACTGCTATCAAAGGTAATTATTATACAACCCAATCTGAAACGGCCTTTAGGTAGGTAAAGTATAAGAAATTAAAATGATTTTTACACGAAATTTAAGAATAATAGTAAGTAAATATAATTTTGATAGACATTCCGGTGCATATTTTATAGATTTTATCGAAAAGTGTCATCCCCAATTAAGATGAAAGCTAGCTACAATTGGCGTAAAGAAAGTCCTAGTTGCCAACTTAAGGGGAATATAGGGAACAACATTTACAAAGATACAAGAAAGGAACACAACGCTTGTAATATTACAGCAATGTTATTGTAAGGTGTTAGGTACTGACTGACATGGTATTGTACCACATTGAAACCATGTGTTCTATTAATTATTAAACAACTTTTATGAGACCAACTAAAAGATCGCGAAAAAATTTGCTGTTCTATACATTTTTATTAAGTTTGGTATTGAATTGCCAATGTGTAAAATTAGAGGTGGGCGTTAAATAACGTAAATAGTTTTGATAACTATTTATTGGTGCAATAGCTTCATTACGTTATTGGCTATTGCGAAAACTATCTATCGAGCGAAACTAGTTATTTCTGAAAACCGAAAACCATTGAGATCGCGCGACTCAACGCGTGAACGAACGAAGCTTGATTACAGCGCGAAGTTAATATGATTTCGATATTTGTTTAAATCTACAGTCAAAAATCCGAAAATATCCCTAATCTTACTAAATCACGTATTTCATAAAAATAACCAACACGCATTTCGGTTATTCTGATACTCGTTTTCCGAACGTCAAGAGCTATTCAAAAATAAATAGTTATTAAAATAAATAGTTTCAAAAGCCGCTATCGGCTACTGTAACGATAGCTAGTTTCGGTATTCCGAAAAACGAAAACGACCCACCTCTATGTAAAATAACAAATATTCTTAGGCGATGTTCTAATACGAGTAAGCAGAAGTCACTTGGATTCAATATTTGCTGTAATATTTTAAAAGAGCTAATATCCAATGTTGGTATATTTGGTATGCTAAGGGCTGTACCGATTTTACAGGTTTCTATTTGAGATCATTTTTGAAAAAAGATTCTCTATAAAGACCACTTAAAAAGATAATTTAAGATCCGGAGGGTACTAAGGGCGAAGAACCAGATTAATAATGGCGCTGCGCTGTAGCTTAGTGTCTCTGTATCAGTCAAACTACGACGTGAATTTTCATTGGTTTTTGTCCCGGAACCCACTGATTCCAAAGCCGCAATCACACCTTTCTAAATTCAAACACTAATTCGGTATACATTACTGGGAGGCTTGGTTCTGTTAATACCAATATCCTTAATTCTACGAGCAATGTATGCCGAATTAGTTTCAGGTTTGATCGCGGCTTTATTAAAATAAGCAGCAAAATTCCTAAAAATAAAAAAGTCACGAAATAAAATTTCTGACTACATACTAAAATGGTCACGAACGAATCAGTTTCTTTTTTCTTTTGGAAAGCCGCTTAAGTACATTAGTAGAAAGGCTTTGGAAATAAAACTAATGAAAATTCACATTGTAGGTATAATGGATAACGTAAAAAGTTAATTTCTTTTTCGACCAGCTTTGAGATTATTTTCTGCTAATGATTACAAAATCTTTTCCATAATTACTTTAACAACCTGTGGATTTTTATCAGAATAATAACGAAACTCCTTTATGATAAATTTGTTGTTTTACTCTATGTTAAAATTATAGAGGTCTAGAACCCTACTATTACAAGTTAATATTATAGATTATGGTATTTTAGTATTTGGCGATCTACCGCACCGTTCAAAGAAATGTCGTTAAAAATCACTATAATTTTTCACTTAGAAAATCTTTTGTAAGTTGTAATATGTGGCCCTCGCTCAAGCATACAGATAGTTTTTGCTCCATTTTATAAAAGGTGAAAAATGATTCAAGAATTTTTATGGTATTCTAAATTCTTATGTTTGTAAATAGTTTTTTTGTATTACATTTTGTTTACCCTTAAATATTCTTGCATACAACCCATTACATTGTCAGTTAGTACAATATTACGCACAAATCTTTGTAAATCCGAATCAACATTCAGTCCATATTATTAAATTTCTGAAAAAGTGCTTACAAAATACAACTAAACTTTTTTTTGTTCTTACAAAACCGATATTCAAGAAGCCTCAATTTTCTCTTACCATTTCAGTCTGACGCTTTCGCTACAATTTTGGTCACTTTTCATTTTTCTAAACTAAGGTTTCCCCGTTCAAATATTTTGAGTCACTTTTAATAATTTTCACTGAGATATAGTCCTTTTCCATCAGTCCACGGTACAGCCCAAAGATTTTACATTATTAAATTCGTATGGCATTCCGGAAATGTGCAAGTTTTTGAGTTACAGCATTTTAAGTTTTAGGGTCTTGGTACCTATAACATAATTATAAATTACATTTATTAAGTTACATTCATAAAAAATTCAAGGAAAAAAGAGAAGAAATTCAAACACAAAAAAAATATTTTTCCTTTTTCAATCAATTTGGGTAACTTATGGTAAGTTTTAGAGTTATGCCTTCATGGCATCTTTTGCATACAATTTAAGGGCAGCAAGAGATGTAACGAAACATAAAACATTAATAAAAACGCGTGCTGCGCGTGGGTTTCCAAAACCTTTGCATCTAAATCAACCTTTCTTTAACTAAATAAGAACAATAAAATTTGTTGCAAGTATTTGTTCAAAATGTTTTTGTCCAGAAATAAAAGATTATCTACAAAACTTCAAACCACGTATCACTAATTTTCAGAAGACCCTAAAACTTTATAAACTCTCTCACTTTACCTCCGAAATGCCAAACAGGCCTAATCGCCCTACCGCTGTATATCACAGAACTGCTTGCCATGAGGCATATCAACCAACTGGGCCCTTTCGACAGCCACTAGGCACCCTCCCGGGGCCACCAGTAAAGGCGCTGAAGTGCTCCCAACCCAGACTTTCTTCACATCTTGACATTCTGTCGAGTTCTGGGCTAAGGGTGACATGTAGCCGCCTCTGTAATAGGAGAAAATAATTGGTTAGTAAATGTGTTTATATTTTCATCGTGAAGTATTGGAGAAAATCATAAATATAAAACCCAGAGAGGAACAATGTGTGAGTGATTTTACCTACAAAACGAGGACGTTCCGCTTTCCCCTGTTTTCTTCTCCAAAACTGAGCTGATTCAATTACATACTTTTGGTTTCAAAATTTTAAGGAAGAGTCGATCTACGCTCCTATTTTTTATTTATCTGCAAAACTTTATTATTTTTTCTGGTAGTCGTCTAAATATGGCTGGGAAGACGGGGCATTTTTTCAGGTTTTTTTCGTAAAAAAATTATTGACAGCATGCCTACAGTAAACCTTGATTTGTACAAAAAATACCATCGCTCAACAGGCATTATCCAGAGAGGAAATAGAAGAATACATTAGTATCAATTTGTATGGAAGAAATGCAGCTACGATCCCCTCTTAATGACCCCCAACTAATATCATCATAACATCCCATGAAACGTCCACTACAGGAGCTCCGTCCAGAAATCTTGCTTTTGCTGGGAAAATGTGGAGGGGAAGTACCATAGTCTCCTCGCTTGTCAGCGTTACGGCTGGCACCAAGGACCGCGGTTGTAGGTAACCGCAGTATGTTATGATCCACAAGAGGATGCTGCTGGCCCATCCTCCTATTTATAACCCTTAGTCGCCTCTGTTTGGGTTTCGTACTATTCTTTGCCGGTACCATATAGTACAAACTAATATGAGTGGTAGATAATAAGGAACTTACCTAAGCTTTCTGTCAGCATGAAGCAGCGCATCAGCTTTGAGCAGCCTCACAGCCACACACACTAACACGAAGAGTATAAGAGCGCCGCACACAGGCACAGCTATCGTGGCTGCTTTGAACCACACCTCTCCGTTGTAGTTGGCGCCTCGCTCTGTGGCCACGGCGTTGTTATCTGCAATGAAGAGAAAAGGGCTTATTAGAAACAGTAAACTTAAAGCCCAAGTCACACACAGGCGGTATGATTGCAAAAGCGATCTGCGGGAAGAAAATACCGCGCCGCGACCGGTTTTCAATGTGACAGGGCGCTTGAGAACTCATACTTTACAAAAAATACCGCCCCCGGCCGGAACGCTTCCGCTACCGCCTCAGTGTGACTCGGGCTTAAATAACTAGTTGTAGGTATTATTGGGGGATAAATATTGGGGGACATTTCACACAAGGTCATCTGATCCCAAACTAGGCAAAGCCTGTACTATGGGTACCAGAGACTGATATACATACATAAATAGATAAATAACACCCAGACACAGAACAAACACTTGAGTTCATCACACAAATGTTTGCCCAGGGCGGGGATCGAACCCGCGGCCCCCGGCGTGAGAGGCAGGCTCACTACCAACCACACCTACGGGCTTGTCGATTATTGTGATCAAAACTTGAATTTATAGTTGAGTTGTAATAAGGCCAATAGAAACAGTAAATTTAAATAACAGCCTCCGTGTTCTAGCGGTGAGAGGGCTCGGCTCTCGATCGGTTCTGGGTTCGACTCCCGGTGGGGACACTGTCAAAAAAAATCTCTTTGTGCGACCTCCCCAGTTTGGTTAAGACATTGCAGGATGAATCACCTGATTGTCCGAAAAGTTAGATGATTCCGTGTTTCGGAAGACACGTTAAGCCGTTGATCCCGAGTAATTTACGGATTTTGTCGTTAATGAAGGCCTTTGGCGTCTCAACAACTCTGATACCAGGGTTTGTGATGTCGGTCATCGACCTTGCAACCCGCACGATATGATGATGATGATGAATAAATAGACCCTCCAACACATAGTGGATGACCGCCCGGAAGGAAACTTGTTGGTTACCAACATACGTGTAATTCTAAATAAGTAGGTACGCAAAATAACCTCTCGGGTGGTAGTTCCCATGTAACTGAATAACTTTTGGTCTAAAACTTTTAGAAATAAAAATATTGATTCTGGAAACAAAATTAAAATATAATCCAGTCAATTTTTTTTTGTTCCCAATAAAAGTAGAACTTAAGAGTTGTAGAAATTGAATTTTATTTTTTTATCGTAGTAATTTTATTTAATCGTAGAAATCAGAAGACCATAAGTAGATTATGATTTTGACTAGAACAAGTACCTAGATAATAAAAAAAAAATTACACAATTTGTGTTGGTGCTCTTTTCCGATGAATGAATAGCATAAACGACCCTATTTATTTTCCGCTTTTCTCTTGTTATTTGGAGCGATTGCCTTGTATTAAAACTTGAGCAAGCGAAGCGAGTGGAGTGGTGGAGTGGCAAGCGAAAAGAAAAAACCTGAGCGTTAGTAGCGAGGGTTTCAAGGCACGAGACGCGTAAATCACTTTGCTGCCGAGCGAACCACTAAATTTTTCACCACACTAAAGCGAGGAAAATGTTAACGATAACGAATAGCGATATTACCTTATAACATAGTTCATCATCATATTGTACAGTAATTTCAAAAACTTTTTCCACGCTAGAGGCCCAAAAATGACTTTTGCATACAGAAATATTTTTGCCAAGCCAAGCTTTCTTCTTTCTTCCGACTTTTTGGCACTACATGCCAATGTTTCTTTATCCCCGACGAAGACAAATACACAAACATGATATGAAAACGATTTGTAAAGCTCTCATATGAAAACTTTTCCATAGAAACACACCAGACACAACATAAATTCTCAAAACGCAGACGGCCGCGTTGCACGAAGCGTCAGCAAATATCGTCATATCGTGTCACTCTATACCACGGAGCAGAGTCCGTGCTCTATACCCATTATCCATTCGATCTATGCGGCTCAACTGCTACCGGTCATGCGTTCCTGGTACCTGCCTACGCGGGTAGGTTCAGCTTTCTACGAAAGAGTGGGATATGCAAGTAACATGAACTTGCAGACAGGAGCTTTCTCTTGCGACAACAATGATGTGTTACTGATACCAAATTTTGTATTTTTTGAGCAAACAAAAAATACCTCATAGGTAAAGTCAGGATGAAGTCAAGATTGAGGCATAAGTGTCGATCAGTTGGCTGGCTCCCATACCACAGCATTCTAAAGAAAATAGTTAAAGGGGAGGTACATTCGTCCAAGAGGAGCTCTATCAATTCATCATAACATCCCACGAAACGTCCACTACAGGACAGGGAGCGTCCTCCAGAATTCTAGCTGTAGCTGAGAAAAATGTAAAGGGGAAGTACTATTATAGCACCATTTTGTATAAAGAATTTTAGCATAAATTCCTATAATAAAGTCTACATTTTGGAGTCAACATTTTGCCAAATGGCGAAACTACATCTAATGAACTTTTATAACTTTTACTCCAACCACTGTTGTAAAAACGCTATTATGTCGCACCATACTGAAATAACCAATATGTATACGGCATCTGACTCAATGTTTACGATAGATACGAGTGGAATAACAATCTTTGTTCGTAACATTAGGGTCTTAAATATGTGTCTGGTTTAGTATTAGTAATTTATTATACACTTGGTAGAATTCGACGCTTTCTTGGCAACAGGAGGATTTAAATAGGGATCAGTGGAGGGAAAAAGAGGCGTTTGCTGTCCCTTTGGTCCTTCTGAGCTAATTTAACTCATCAGTCTTTACATAAAAGGAAATTATTCTGAAGATATATTGACGGCGATTATTGCTCTAGTTGTTTGCCTAGCGGTATACCACCATCTCTACCCGTTAGTGTCGAAAGAGGCGCCTGAGGCTTAACCGGAGGATGGGCAGCAGCATCTTTCCGTGTATCGTAATATCTTACAGGCTGAGGTAACCAACGACAGCGGTCGCCAACAACAGCCGCAAGCGTGGTGACTATGGTAAAACCCCTCCTAAGTACCACGTGTTTTGGCTTGAACTCTGGAGAGAGCACCCTATCCTGAAGTGGACGTTTCATGGGATGTTATGATGATGTACGTATAGGACCCTGTATACTCGTATTCATAATATAATATAATTATTAGTGTTGAAATTCCATTGGATCTAGAAGCTGGCGCTGTTAATAACAACCAACTATCAATACGCGGAATTGATTGAGAGTAGCAATTGAATGCAGGGCTAATTTATTATTCTTCCTCTCAATGTTAACGACTACAAATGGGAGCAATATAATATTAGTTTAAATTCCTTAATTCCTAAATTTAACAATCACCGGCACATGAGAAAAGCCATTTTAGTTTTCAGGGTGGGCAACGCGATTTGCTGTTTAATTACTGTTAAATTATGCCAATAACAGTGCTATGGGTGGTTATGACCACTTACTATCAGGTGGGCCACCTGCTCGTTGGCTCACTTGGCACAAAAAAAATCACAGCATAAATGCGTTATGTTTGGGGGATCAGCGTTGCGGCTGACACCATGGACCGCGGCTGTTGGTAACTGCACCATGATAAAACCATATAATAAAAGATCTTTTATTCTATAGATCATGGACCCCTTAGTCGCCTTTTACGAAAATCACAGAAAAATATGAGATATTTCTATTCTAAGGCAGCACCACACGGACTACTTTTATTATCCTTTTCTTTGGTCCTCTAACCAAAATTTTATATTTTACCTTTAGAACACAATCTTAACAACTTGCTCAAAGAACCAAATTTTTTTCCCGTTTTTCGACCCATGTCTCTTTATGAAAACTGATAGTTATTCTACTAATGATTTGGCCAGGCATCCCTATGGAACCAAATTCTTCATAGCATGGCAACAAGTTTTCCAGGAGTCCTGACTGTCCTGTGTCACAGGGTAACCTAGTTTAGGCTCCTGTCTCTCACTACCTCACAAACTGTATTCATTACTTTTAAATTATCTCTAAAAAAAATTGTGAGAGAAAATAAAAAAAATATTATTTCTTTATACAAAAAAAAGGTGGTATCTATGTGACAGGAATTCGCTCCACATACTCAACTGTCTGCACAAAAACACACTTGCCCGTTCGACCAATTGGCAACATTGTGCTGCGCTTAACTAGCCGTAGCCACTGACAAGCTTAACTACACGACATAGATTAGAAAACTTATAGACGGCAACGTCTAAAGCCGCTATCACACCATCCTAAATTCAAATTCGGTTCTTTAGCAATATAATACTAAAAATTTGCACGCCTGTGCCGCAGGCCGAATACTTGCACATGATTACCTTTTTAAAACCTTTATTTTTACAGTATAAACGTTTTGATTTGCTTTGAAAGACTAATACGGCATACCTACATTGCTGGTAAGCTTGGTTCTGTTAATTCCAATATCCTTATTACAACTAGCAATGTGTACCGAATAAGTTTTTGAATTGAGGAAGGTTTGATAGCTTAAACCAAACATTAAGGGTGGCTTTCCACCAATGTTGTGCGAGGGAGCTAAGCTGTGACCTGGGAAATTCCAACCAATAGGATTGCTTCATTTGACAGTGCATTTGAAAAGCTAGAAAATGGCGCAATTCGATTGGTTTGAATTTTCACAGCTTAAGACCCTCGGGCTCCCTCACCTCAGGCTTGTTCTAAGCGACTAGCAATTCTTCATAATACAATGCTTGGTAGTTGGAACTCAACGGTCGCTCAGTGTAATGAAAAATTACTCACCGCTTTGACGGCAAGGTGGCATTTATGCAAAGTTTGCAGTACTCATTGCTTTTTTTTATTAAAAAAGAAGTTACCATCTTGTGGTACATAATCACATTATTTGCACTAGCACAACAACCCTAACTTTTGCCCCATATATTGAATATAAAAAAAAAATACCATTTGACTTTTTGGTCATAGATAAACCTTTTTATCTAGGACCTAGATAAAAAAATATATAAAGTTTAAACCTAGATTCTAGATGATCGTGCCACCCAAGTAGTAGATTAGAAGTCTTTCGACTGGCTGGCCTTGCCGTATACACACTTTTAATTATTACGACGGCGTCTATATGACAATTTGATCTGTGCGCCATAGTAAGTCCAAGCTATAATTAAGTAACATTGTCCGCGTGTATAGGACCATGGTACTCAATTACCATGCAGTGTGCACTGCATTTAACGACTATGAACGACGCCCTCAAATTACTAAGGATGGCATGTGTAAGAAAGAATAAGGCAACAAATTAAATGACTTCCAAAATAATTTTTGATACCCCAATACACTTCAGACAAAATGGATGAATGTACACCAAATTGGCTGAACTTACACCAAATTTGGGTAACCGGTACGGTTAGGTTGTGTTAGGTTATCTTGCGAACACAACGCTCGAGCCGAGCGAGCGGAGCGAGCGTGCCGCGGCAGCGGCCGCCGAAGTGCCAGAAGCAAATTTGGTGTACATTCATCCATTTTGGTAGACAAAATTTGGTGGATATTATTTGGTAAAAATTTACTCAAATTTGGTGGCACGTTAATACACAGCCAAAGAATAATACCTAATGAAATTTAGGGTTTAAGTTTCAAGCTGTGGTTGTAAGCTTGTGAGTCTCATTGGGACAATAATTAATGTAGCTACTGAAATTTATTGCAATAAAAAAAAATCTGTTCAAAAACTAGTACCTACCCAACTACTGGCAAATCGTGCTCTAAAAAGTATGAAACAATATCACGTTCTAAGATCGATTAAACCGATTTTTTTTTTCAATGGTGAGTAATAGGTATGACAAAAAAAATCCGCAGAAACCCTATAAGAATAACGATGTGCATACGTATTTTAGCTCTTAAATAATAGTAGTAGTACCTACCGACTATAATATTATAGGAGTCGACGACAGAACGATTACTGGTCGGTTACTGGTCTACAAATAGATAAAACCAGTTAAGTAGAGATGGTGCTATTAGTTAGTATCGACCACCCTGGTTAATAATGTTGTAGTAGCCTGACAGGAGCTGTTAAGACTGTGGGTTTCTTATAATCTTCACAGAAATTAAATCATCATAACATCCCACAAAACGTCCACGACAGAACAGGAAACTCCCTTCACTCCAGCAAAATTCGAGGTTCTTTGGAGGGGATTTAAGTCATCACACTTGTAACCGTTGCAGCTGACGACCGCTGCTGTTGGTGACCGCAGTATTTAAGATGGTACGATACACAGAACGATGCTGCTGCCCATCCTCCAGTTCATGAGCCCTTAGTCGCTTCTTAAGACATCCACGGGCAGAGATGGGTTGGTACTATTATTTGCAGGCATTACACGGACAAGGAATTAGGAAATAGGACCCAAAATTAAATAAATCCAAGTAAAACCTACTAATCTCGTTATTTAGAAGGCTAAAAGGCATCTTTGCAAACAAAAATTATAGCTCTCTATTCTACATGATCGGCAGGTTTTTCTGCGAATTTCATAAGACCTTCAGAATCTTTTAAAACCACTGTGTATTTTTGCACGATTTTAAGTTGGTAGGGCTTTGGTACATAGTCCGTCACAAGAAGTACAACCCCTCGCCTATTATCGTAAAGCAGCATAGCTTGTACTTCTTTGTTTAGTTGTGTAAGTGCTACAAACGGTGGTGTGGGTGACCACTTATAATCAAGTGGGCATACTGCTTGTTTGCTTACTTGTGATATGACAACAAGTGTATTCATTCACGTCTGCCTGGCACTTACACTTTTAGTTTAAACTTATAATTTACCAAAGTACAAAAATAAACAAGATGTTTCACAAAATACCAGATTTTCCATACCAACAGCGACGACACTCATCCTTAATCATGTAAACAGGTAGATGCTCAGGCCATTTACGTAAAGAAATGCGACCTTGCCATTACGAGCCAGAAAAGAAAAAGTGAATTCGCTGAACGAACAACATTGTTTGGAGTCTTGGATGTAAGGGAAGTTGTAACAGTCATATAAGCTGATCACTTGGTGAATAAATAAGGTAGGCACTTGAAGAGTTTAGCAAAGTTTAAAGCGAATACCTTCCATGTTACACCATATATGTATTTGTAACAGCATTTTACTGGCTTTAAAGTTTAAAGGAAAGGGTTGTTTTTGTGTCCTTATACGGTAACGGTTTTTCTTCTTATAATATGAATCTTTCTGGACTATAGTACCTAACTGATTGGCCGCTGATAAACAAAACTGCCCATGTGTTGGTGGCGGCAAAAGAATAGAACCAACCTATCTCTAGCTGTGGGTGTCGTAAGAGGCGACTAAGGGCTTTTGAACCGAAGGATGGACAGCAGCATCTTTCAGTGTATCGTACCATTTTCACTGCGGTCACCAACAACAGCGGTCGCCAGCCGCAACGTTTACAAGCGTGGTGACTATGGTAAATCCCCTCCTAAGTAAAACGCGTTTTTGCTGGAATTCTAGAGGGAGCTCCCTGGCCTGCAGTAGACGTATCATGGGATGTTATGATGAAACAAGCGTTGGCAATTTTGTAGGTAATTTAGACCAAAGGACAGCTAATCGTACAGTGGTGTGTTCTTAGCGTTATTTCAACGTCAGACTGACATCGGGATAACGCCTATATCCTAGAAGGCACAGGTCTCAGAAGTAACAGAAGAAGAAGTGGTCTTCTTGAACAATAGAATAACAGAGACTTATGTTCGGGCGCTGATGTTGTCTTACATTCACTTTAAGTCAGGTTCAGTCTCACTCTTCAAAAGTTACTTTTAGAAGGAAAATGTTCTTGGATGGTGGACGTGATACGTCCTGATATCTTGACTCTCACGAAAGGGCTATCTTGGTGGTTACATTAACCACGCAGGTGGACCATGGTCACAACACTTGGTCCTTGAAGATGCACAGAAGTGAGGAATGCTCATTGGACGGTGGAATACCAGACAGTAGGTAGAGTGAGTTACTTTAAAGTATCTTACCTAGATCACTACTAGTCAGGTTCAGCCTGGCTCTAGCGAATGGGCTATCTTCATGGTTACAAAGGTCCCTGAAGCAGCAGAGCAGCAGGGAATGCTCCTTCGACGGTGGAGGACCAGACACTGGTGAGTTCTGACATCGTGACAACGCTGTTTCTGTCCTGGAATTACAAAAATGCAAAGAATTAGGTGAAATGGTCTAAGACGAAAGATGTTTCTTTATTTGACATAATTTTAGTTTTAAGTCAAACTTTATGGACCGTCCCCGCATCTCTGCTAGCGGAATATCCTGCACCCAAAGGTTGCTAGGAAGACATTGCCGTTTAGCAATAAGGCCGCCTCATTATACACCTGTTTTTTATATAAAATTTGTATTTTTCTTTAAAATTTCGTGTGCTATAAAGAATATTATATCTCACAAAACTTCTAAATATAAACCTTACATAGTAGCAAATTTTAACCTAGATTTAAATTACTTTTACATCTCTCATATTCGGTAAGTCGGTCCTTAGTACCCCCAAATGGGGCTTGTAGGTGACCAATTAGCGCTCTAGGGTAATAATGTAGCTAGAAAAGCCCTAGGGCCTTTACATCTCTCATTTTCGGTAAAGTAGGTCCTTATTACCCCCAAATGGGGCTTGTAGGTGACCAATTAGCGCTCTAGGGTAATAATGTAGCTAGAAAAGCCCTAGGGCGGTAAGAAATAAAAAAAAATATTCTTGTAATGCCGGTTTTTTTCTACTTACCTCACAATCGAGATGTAAAGCAGAGAAGTTAGCTCGGGTGTAAGCATCAATTGCACCCTCGAACTATAGGCGCCCTAGCTGCGCTCGTGCGCTTAAATATCTCGGGCTGCAATTGATGCCTTACAGCCCTTGGCTACTAATCTACTATTTGGTTTAAATAAACTTATTATTATTATTAATCATTCTAATTTTGCTTTTTCATCCTGGCAATAACAAAACACGATTGAGGCCTGACTCGAATTTTAAATTCAAGTACTGGGCTAAATCGAGGTCGGCCGACTTTTTGTTGGGAGACTAGTTGAAATGAATGTAATAAAAACTCCACTTCAAACACTTAAATCGAATCGCTGTTATCTTAACAATGTTATGTTTGTTTGTTAAACCTCTTTTTCACAGCATCTGATCTAAACGATTCCTTGCACTAAAACAGCTGGACGGTGCCTAAATATAATAACAGTCTCTGTTAGTCTAGGCAACGAAGCAGATCGTTGTATGAAGACCCCCGCATTAAATCTTCAGTCGATGAAACTTTGCTGGAGTATTACACTACATGAGACAAACCTTCTATAAAACAATCCAAAAAAAAAATCGGTACTTTTAATTTTTCCATACAAAAATTACAAAAAAAATATGATTTTTTTTTTTATTTTTTTTTGGATATTTTGAATTTACATTAAATTCATGATTCTTTATCATCCTGTGAGTCAAATAAAATCTGCCTGAGAAATTTATGTTGGGGTCAACTGCTTCGTTGCCTACACTGGTCTAGTGCTTAGACCGCTCGACTCTCGATCCGGAGGTTCTGGGTTCGATTCCCGGTGGAGACACTGTCAAACAAAAATTCCTTTGTGCGACCTCTCCGAATGGTTCGGACATTGCAGGGTCAATCACCTGATTATCTGAAATGTTAGCTGATTCCGTGCTTCCTTAAGTAAGCCGTTGGTCCCGACTGCTATCTACGGATGTAGTCGTTAATACGCCATGTCAGAGGCCTTTGGCGGCTCAACAACTCTGACACTAGGGTTTGTGAGGTCGGTCATCGACCTTGCAACCCACACGATATGATGATGATGATGAATATAATATCTCCTAATAATCCAGTCACCCAAACATTTAAGTTTAAGGTTATATAGAATTGATGGGATGAGGTAAGGTTTTAGACTCTTTCTCTCAAAATGTTAAAGGTCTTAACAGTATATCTACTTTTGAAAAATAAAGAGGGACAAGCATCTTGTTCGAAGCCGTGTTTATTTTCATCGTATATTAATTTCCATGCTGTCTTCGTCTAAAAGGAAAGAGATAATGCCATTAGTTCTCTTGGGCAGTAAGCTGCCGTTATTCATAATCTAAGAGTTCTCTTCTTCTATTTTCTATGTTACTTAGCCTATATTTTTATTGATTTTTAATTATACATTATGGCGTTTTCAATACTATCAGGGTGCTAGAGAGTTCTTGTTTTAAACGCAAGCGAAATGAACATAAGAGGTGGTCAGGCGGTATTGGTTGCGATATTATAGTCAAGAGCACGATAAGCTTGACAACGTAGCACAACCTAAGCACCTACAGCTATTGAAGTAAGAACGGTACAAAGTCCAATGCATCCAGTGCGATGGGCTCTTGACTGTACGTCGGTCCATTACAATGACATGCGGAGAATGTCTATTAGAAACAAGGCGTTTGTCCAGTAAAATGGCAGTCATCCATCGCTTGTCCACCTCAGGGCGACGCTCCCAGATTATGGGGACTAAGCATACAAATGTGCAAATAAAACGTACACAGTTTTTGCGCTACTTTAGGGTTGCGTGGTTTGCAACAGATACAGAAATGGTTTTTTGTTATGCAAGGTGGCAAAATTCTGATTTAGCAAGGATTCTAGGATTATTTAAGCCGTTACTCGCATCGCTCGTGGCTCAAAAGAAGAATCCTGAGTGTATCGAGAGTTTCGAGGCACGAGATGCGAAATAACTTTGCGGCCCAGTGAAACACAAAATTTTGAACGGAAAATGCTAACGATTGATCGCGATTCGCGAGCGGCCAAAAATTAATTTTTTCCGCCGATTTCGACCAATAAAGCAAAGTTTTCCGAGCTTGTTAGGTGAAAAATATTTTTGGCCTTCCTTAAAACCTTGGGCCGTTTTATAGCATACAGGGTTTTAGGATGACAAACCTTTATTCACTTTTTTTTTAGTATTTCTTTGGAAAAAATTGTTACGTTTTATAGTCTGGTAACATACAATTTTTTTTCGGTAATATTAAAATAAACCTGTATAAGGAAACAAATTCCAGAGATCTGTAATTTTATAAACGTGTCATTAACAAGTTTGTTCTAATGTATCTTAAATAATGTTTTTGATCTTTAACATTTTCAAGCTAACAAGTTCCTTAAATTTGTTTGTTGGCAACCCTAATCTGAAGAGAGCAATATGCGTTCTCACGAGAGAAGCCAAAATTTACATTTTAGTCGCTACTATTACTTGCCATTTGAATATTTAAGTCTAATAAGCCTAAAAACAAAATAATACCTACTGTATCGAAATGTCAACCAATTTAAAAACCGGTAGCAATAGTGAACTGGAAATATGTATTAAAATTTTTCAAATAAACCTAATTAACCCTCTTTTCAGAGTTTCTTAGGCTGTTTGTCCACCGCGACGAATCCGATCCGATACCGATAAAACAAAACAAAACGGTCAAGTGCGAGTCGGTCTCGCACGCCGAGGGTTCCGATATGCCTATAGTATTTTTGGAAGCAATCAAGTATGCTGAGATGGTTTGGTCATGTAGAGAGGATGAATGAACGAAGATTGACGAAAGAGATCTACCAGGCGAGAGTGAATGGAAACGTTGGAAGGGGAAGGCCTAGGCGAACGTACCAGGACCAAATTCAGGACGTTCTGAATAAAGGCCAGGTTAAAAGTACCCTAAACCGACGAGCATGTATGAAAGGATTGATGAAAGTACAGGAAGCAAGGGAAGTATGTCAAGATCGTAGCAGGTGGAGGACTGTGGTCTCTGCCTACCCCAACGGGAAAGAGGCGTGATGTTATGTATGTATGTAATCAAGTAAATTTTTGGTATCGAAAAACAAAATTTGTTTGTAAACGTTTTTTGCAGATTTGTAAAAAACCGTGCAACTTAGAAAAATCGTTTTATTTTTGCTGTGATATTTACATAAAACTCTATCGACTATAATTAATTCAGATTTTTCCTTTCGCAAACTTCGGAGATAAGAGGGGGGATGTTAATTTTTTGTCTCCCCCCCCCTTTACATAAATAATAATATTTTTTAAATTCTTTTGTTTGAAATAGAGTTGGACAGTCATATTCTAAAACTATTTCAAATTTCAAGTCGATAGCATGAGTGGTTGCTGAGATGAACAGGTGTGACAGACAGACTGACACACAGACGAAGTCGCACCATCTACGAGAAAACTTACAAAGTAAACAAAGCAGCGGGATTCGTATCGTATATACAGCGTGTAACGGAATGGTGTGATAATACTAAAGGGAGTGAATCAGCCCATGAATCTGAACAACTTTTTTCAAGGAACATAGAAACTGCATCAGCTGATATAGCTCATTTTGTAGGAGGTCGGTTTTCCGTATTTAGACCTATGTCCCGTGGGAAAAGTTGTTCAGTTTCATGGGCAGATTTACGCTCTTCGGTATTACCGTTATACGTTGTAGAGAGCAATCATCACTATCCCAGGAACGCTCAATCAAGTTAAACTGTTCTTGATACATTACACACAAACAACTTTTATTTACGAGGGGGACAAGTTAGCATTTATCACACACAGCTTCGATTACGAATATCTTTAACCTGAATACTTTAGGTTAAGGTTGCTTAACATACAGGGTCTCAGGCGAATACTCTTTCTTCGAACACAAAAGTGAAGCAATTTTAGCTGGGTACGGGATGGGTGACCGCTAATTAGTAGACCGTCTTCTAAATCAGTGTGGTCTACTAATAATATAAAAACCGGCCAAGTGCGAGTCAGACTCGCTCAAAGAGGGTTCCGTACCACCACATAATCATAATTGTATTAGTTGAAATTTCAGTAAGTTAATGTGCTCGATTTTTTTAGTCCGACACGCGCTTGACTATATTTTATTATTTGTTGTTATTTTATAGCTTATGCACTATAAACATACAAATTTTCAAGTTTGCATGTGTTCCCGTTTTTAAAAAAGAACTAAAACAAAAATCGCCTCAGCGACCATCCAACTTGACCCCTCTCTTATATGAATGTTCTTGAAACGGGAGCTCACCACAATTGGTTACCATTAGTTGTGAGAAAAGTTGTAATATTTAATGATTTCAGACTTTTCTCATTATTTGCACTGTGAGACCTAGCTTCTTGCCGAATTTCATAATTTTAGGTTAACGGGAAGTACCCTGTAGGTTTTGCATTTTTGCAAAAATGTATGGAGATGAGGACATAAAATGCCATATCTTATGATTGCGTCGTTGTAAAAAATTTAAATTTTCAGATCTTGTGTGGTTCATGGATCCTAATATATATTATTAATTTCAACCTGATACCTTTACCCGTTCGTGAGATAAAGGGTCTTGACAGACAGACAGACAGACAGACAGACGGACAACAAAGTGATCCTATAAGGGTTCCGTTTTTTTCTTTTGAGGTACGGAACCCTAAAAAACCAGTATAAGCTGAACCAGCGCTTAGTTACGCTTACGAACACCCGAAATCATAGACCCGCTCAAGGTCAAAGTGTTCTACAGAGCAGATGAGCAGCCGTGTACTGTTGCATCTGTGGAACTATTAGTAGTATTACTAAAATTGTAGTCACAGATGAAAAATAAACTGTCCGTTTCGTAGGTACAGTCAAAAGCACATCAAACTAAACACATTTTACAGTTCTTATTTAAATAGCCACAGGAGCTTACTCGTAATTCGCGCTGCACTGTCAAGCTTTATCTGGTCTTCACTGTACTTGTTTTGCTGTTTTGCACCGAGAAGAGGAAGACTAACCGTAACCTAGTTTAAATGTACCCTTAACCCCCGAGCGTGCATGAAAGGGTTGATGAAAGTACAGGAAGCGAGGGGAAGTATGTCAAGATCGTAGCGGGTGTAGCGTGCTGGCTGTAGTCTCTGTCTCAACTTCACATCCCATGAAACGTCCTATACAGGACAGGGAACTCCCTCTTAAATTTCAGCTATTGCTGAAACAATGTGGAGGGGAAGAATGTAAGATGATACGATACACAGAAGGATGCTGCTGTCCATCCCCTGGCTTATTAACCCTTAGTCGCTTCTTACGACACCCACGGGTAGAGATGGGTTGGTACTATTCTTTGCCGGCACCACACGAGTCGGGTCTCTGCCTAACCCGACCGAAAAGAGGCGTGACGTTATGTATGTTTTAAGAAAAAGACCCTTAAAAAGCTTCAAGTGCGAAACAAAGGCCAAGTTACGTTGACAGCGGAAGACCCTGGAGTAGCCAGGTCATACAAAATACCAGTCGAATCTCACGGTCTTACTTTCACGTAATCATCCATACTAATATTGTAAACGCGAAAGTTTGTTGGTTTGGCCTTCACACGACGCGATTTTTCGCAAACAGGTAGTTTATGTCATAAATAAAATACTCGGTGTAACAGAAACGGTATAAAGAAATAAAAAACCGGCCAAGTGCGAGTCGGACTCGCGCACTGAGGGTTCCGTACTACCACATAATCATAATTGTATTAGTTGAAATTTCAATAAGTTAATGTGCTAGATTTTTTGAGTCCGACACGCGCTTGACCAAATTTTATTATTTGTTGTTATTTTATAGCTTATGCACTATAAACATACCAATTTTCAAGTTTGTAAGTGTTCCCGTTTTTAAATAGAACTAAAACAAAAATCGTCTCAGCGACCATCCAACTTGACCCCTCTCTTATATGAATGTTCTTGAAACGGGAGCTCACCACAATTGGTTACCATTAGTTATGAGAAAAGTTGTAATATTTAATTATTTCAGACTTTTCCCATTATTTGTACTGTGAGACCTAGCTTCTTGCGAAATTTCATAATTTTAGGTCAACGGGAAGTACCCTGTAGGTTTTGCATTTTTGAATAAATGTATGGAGATGAGGACATAAAATGCCATATCTTTTGATTGCGTCATTGTAAAAAATTGAAATTTTCAGATCTTGTGTGGTTCATGGATCCTAATATATGGTATTAATTTCAACCTGATAACTTTACCCGTTCGTGAGATAAAGGGTCTTGACAGACAGACGGACAACAAAGTGATCCTATAAGGGTTCCGTTTTTTTCTTTTGAGGTACGGAACCCTAAAAAAAACAAAATGGTCTTTAGTCATTTTAGAGTATTAATAATCTAATCTAAATTATAATCTGTTACATTTACGTCGCTTTGCAAACAAAGTGGCGCCATGTGGGAAAAAAAGAAGCGACAAAAAAAAACCCACAAGAAGCCTGAAGGATGATTATGAACCCATGAAATGAACAACTTTTCCCAAGAAACATGTAATAATAAATACGAAAAACAATTTCGACCTCTTATATAAATTGCTCTGTCAAGTGGGTTGTGATTCTCCTTTTGTCAACTACCGGCAAATTATCAATCCGGTTGATTGTCTTCTTAACGTATATGTCATTGCATCATAAATAAATAATAATGATAAATAAATAAATATGGAAGCATCTATGTATTAGCCTCTCTTTAAGTCCTTAAAACCTATCTTTCAGACGTTCAACAAAATATTGTAGCAATTTCAGACGTTGAAATTTTTTTATTAAAGCTAAAGTAAAGACCATTTTATAGTTTTTCAATTTATTTAAGTTTCCTATAATTGATCAACGTGTAAGTAACAAACATTTTTGCAGTCCCTTTTGAACCCTTTAATTACAGAACTCTAAAACTAATAAAAGCGCCGGCGCCGCTAAAGGAATTTTATC
The DNA here is from genome assembly GCA_947532105.1 of Athrips mouffetella. Lineage (NCBI taxonomy): Eukaryota > Metazoa > Arthropoda > Insecta > Lepidoptera > Gelechiidae > Athrips > Athrips mouffetella. The sequence continues at coordinate 22,672,780 of OX383972.1, read as the reverse complement.
GAGAAACGAAAAATTCACATTTTCTTTTGTTTTCGGTTACATCGTAAAAGGCTGCCATTTGGAGAATGCTGTTCCAAGGGTCTTTAAATTCGATTGTTTTTACAAGCTTTGGATTTTTGCAAATTATTGGGTTCTCAAAATTCATGGGAACAACATGCGAACTATTTTCTTGCCAGTCAACTAAAATCGTGAAATTATCCGTTTGTAAGTATGAATGGATGGATGGATGTTTGTTACTCTTTCACGTAAAAACTACTGAATGGATTTTAATGAAACTTGGCACAGATATAGGTAAGTTTCTGGAATAGCACATAGACTACTTTTTACCGCGGGAAAACACTTAATTCCCACGGGAAAAAGCATTTTCCCACGGGAAACCGCAAGCGGAAAGCTAGTCACCTATATTTCGTCGAAATAATGTAGATTGATTAAAATGACAGTATGACAGAGCTATGCGTGAGAGCAGGACTGAGCGATACGTGTCTTTGTCGCTCCAATGTCTTACGCATCGCTCCGTCGCTGTCACACTGTGGTCGTCCTCATCAAATATTGTTAGCTTTATTACGCAAAAACCAAAATAATTTCAATAAAAAATTTGTTTAGAAACTAGAACCCGGCTACTGGCAAATTTGCTCTAAAAAGTATGAAACAAGAAAATATTGTCATCTGAATTTATTACTATGTTACTTAGCCCTAAAGCTTATGATCGCTTTTTAAGCTAGGTCACTATGAATATTTATTTAATACCATAGTTTGTACTTAACAATTTCAGATGACAATATTTTCTTATTTCATACTTTTTAGAGCAAAATTTGCCAGTAGTCGGGTTCTAATTTACGAACCATTTTTTTTTACTTAGTGGTACGGGACCCTCGGTGCGCGAGTCCGACTTGCACTTGGCCGGTTTTCTTAATTACTCCTATTAAAATTACCATAGTGAGTTCCAACGCCTTCATTGTTTGCAGAATAAATAGTAGTTCATTAGCCGGTAGGTTTTTAGATAGCCATTATTAAGTGAAACGAAACATTGGCTGTGCGATAAGATAAAGCTGTGGCATGGCGCTGGCGCCGAGAAAAATGTATTTAAAAAACATAAGGCGCTATATTTTTTATTTTTCAAGATAAAGAAGTTACATAGTGTATGAGGGTGATGTTTCTACCAAATGGGAAAAGGTACGGTCAAGAGTACATCAAGCTTGACACAATGGACTTTGTAACGTTCTTATTTCAATAGACGTACGGGCTAGAGTCATACTGGGAGTGTCAAGCTTGACCTGTCGTTGACTGTACAAGTATAAACCGCGATATGTTGAGTTGATGCTCCAGGATCGCGTCCAGCCAGAAGCAAGATACTATTGTAAATTGTCTTGTTTGAACAGGTGGGAACGGCAGGCAAATCCACGGCTCCGCGGGATGAACATCAATGTAGTGGTACAGTCAACAACAGGTGAAGCTTAACACTGGCAACGCGACTCTAGCCCGTAATAAGAACGGTACGCAGTCCAATGTGTCAATCATGATGCGCTCCTGACTGTTAGTAGGACATCTTTGCCTATTCGGACTACCAGTAGTGGTACAAATCCAGAGGTACAAGTGATCCTGGACAATTTATCGCAGGTTACATTTGTAAAACACGTGGCGAAGAATGAGACCTAGACCGAAATATGATTTGGACCGTCACCATATTTTTCCTAATCACGTTCGAACTAACCTGGAGTCCCACCCCACCTCACGTTTTCTAAAGGGTCTATTAAAGACTTGCAGCTAAATTTAAGTCGTAAATAGTTCTCGTTGTTTACTTACTATTAAATTTAATTACGGTAACGGGAAGCTTAAACAAACTCATGAGAAAGCCTCAAGAATTTATACAGTTAACAGAGTAGTTAGTTATAAATTACCAAGTTATGATCGTAAAATTAACCATGGGAGAGGTACTTGTCCGTGATTTAGTTGAATCATTAAACGAAGAAACGCCGTAACGGGACGCGGAGAGTACTGACAATTTTTTAAAAGAATTTGCATTTCACGGATGCTTCAGTGCCTTTGACGTTATAGATCAAGACAGTGATTGATACACTTAAACAAAAAAATATAACTATAAATAAATAGATAAACGAAACGGCTGGATACCTAAAATCGAGTAAAATACTAAGAGGGTTGCAGCATATCTTAAGAAAGATGTGACACTATCGCACGAAGTGAAAATACTCAGCAAATAGATATTTCAATTACTGGATTTAGAGGTTTATAGCGCACTACAAAGGATAGTATTTATGGAACGTTCAGATTGAAAGATGGCGGGCGGGTATCGACGGGGTCGGCGGCCGTACAGCTGCGCCTGCGCTATCTCGGATCCTGACCTCAGACTCACCCCGAGTGCCTACCATCACCCTTATCACCACAAAGGAGGACAGATTCAACAATACACAACTCAATTAATTACCTACATAAAACAGAACGATATAGAAAATCAATTTGAACTCGATCGAAATCTTAACGAAGCCGCGCAGATCGTTAACAAAGATAATGGACGGCGGGAGATTGCCAAAAACGAGCAAAAATTATTTAAAACAAATAAAAGCCGGGCACGCAAGGATCGGGCTGAGAACCAGTTTTGTGAACACGGGCCGGACCGATCCGAATAAGATAATCAACCGGTGGGTAATTTCAGACTATAAAAACCGACCGACTGCGGCGCGCCTTCGCCGGAATAATTAATATTAACTCAGCAGAAACAAAAAGACTCGTTATTGTACGAAATGGTAATAAATAACAAAGCCGGTGAGCAAACATGGAATACCGAAAGAATCCGATGATGCTCTATCAAATTAGAGTCACAATCGTATCTTTCAGCTGACAAGTATGATGAAAGAGCGGCAAAGTAATTTCGAAATCGCCACAGACAAATTGATTGAAGACAGTGGAACGAAGCGTGTAGATATTAGTGAAGCGGCCCATGCTCTGGCATGATAAGCAGAATTGATGGATGACAATGCACTATGCGTGTACCGCTCCCAACAAAAGAATAGTTAATTAATTCCACGATGAAAGTTAACTAGAAACACAGGATACCACCTGTGATAGCATCGAAAAATAACCAAACACACGAAATAGTAAAAAAAAAATAGAGACAGACAATTATTTGGAATTTAAAAATAATCCGCTATCGCATTTGTGTAAATTTGAATAAATCTGGTCGATAACGACACTATTTAGAGATCTAATTTCCAATTAGATGTATAAATTGTCGTTGTTGCTACTGGACGGTATTTCACGGATGTCTAAATTCTTAAAGATGTTTTGTCCATTTCGAGGACCCTTTTCGAGGGAACGAAGCGCATACTAATTAGTGTGACTCGTATAATAATGAGGTGTGATAACATCTCGAAAGGAGCGGCATGTCGGATCGTATTCCAATGCAGTTTGTTTAAAAGACGGTAATGAGATCCGTATCTGCTAATTTTTAAGCACAATTTGCTGTAAACGTTCGTTTTGTTTTTGAATTAGGGGCATTTTCTTCAATTTATATTCCGATACACCATATAAAGGATTAACGTGAATTTTTGGTACAAGCCTTAGTATTTTCTCTGATGGATCGAATATTTGATATCTAATAACATGGCTATAAAGAGAATTCTAACGAAACAGCTCAAAACACTGTTGGAATAAAATAATCTCCACATAGAATAGTTTTATTTTGGCGGGAAGGGGGATTCTTCATATAAAATTAGGCTACGGACTATTGATTCTCATCCATCAATATAGTAGAAGGAGGAAGGGAAGTATCTATGCCAAGATCGTAGCATTCTTAGCAGGGGGAAGGACATGGTATCTGCCTTTCCTTATGTATACATGTATTGAATATAAACTTACGAGTCAGCTAAATGATGCAAGCAACCATGCCTCGCATGGTGCGGCCATCGCGGCGCAGACAGCTCGCTATAACAACCTCCTCCTCTCGGCGCCCGGCACATGTATCCCGTGCTCACACATTGTGCTGTGTTGCAGTAACACCTTACTCCTTCCGCATCACCCTCCGACTTCAGATCTGGAAAAGAACAAAACAATATTTAGAATCTTGTTTGATGTCTATCTTTCGAGGGAACCATCACCTCACCATCACTGGCCTCCACCGCCTTTAAAAGACGGTTTTAACTGTGGAATGGAAGCAATTTTTTTGGGTGACCTAAAGGCAATTCGAGATCGGCAGTTTGTAGTGTACTACACGCACTACAAATATAATTATGCAGGTGGAGCAGTGTCGCTATAATGGAAACCATATACCGTGAATAATAGGTTAATAGACATATATCATAGATTGTAACACCCTTCGGTGTATTAGATTGCCCCAAGAAGATCGAAGAAGATATTGAAGATGTGGATAAAGTATGCAATAAACACTGATAGAAAGTAGGACGATCGGCCTTATGTTAATAAACGTTAGAATTATACAAACAGTTGCTAATCATCATTGCTAATTACAAAATAAATGGCACTAATGAATTCTGATCCCAGAATCGGTGTAAAAATCTGATTTTAGACGCCGATGAAAATCTTAAGGTGCTGTTAAACATTAATTATTCAAATAGACAAGCAGTAAAACTTAGGAGAAACAAACGTGGGAAATAAATGGTACAATTTTATTGCCAATAAAGCCGTTAGCTTGTGCAGGAAATGGCAATTGCAAATGTTAAACAGAATGCAGTAGATCCAATCATAGTCGTCGACTTTGTGGCGCCTGACAGTATCGTAAAATTTGATGGTTTCGATTCGTGTAAACAGTTTTCAGTATATAAAGGTAAAGTCATCGACGCCCACGCTCGTCACGGCGTAAATAAATACGAATTACAGACTGAGATATTGGCAAAGATCGAGTACTTTATGTCGTAACCGCACGAGATTGTTGTTTGAGAGAGCTCTATCAAAACTCAAGATTTTATGACCTGAGTAGATTGTTGTGGATTTTATAGGACGGTCATAAAAACAAAAGGATCGTGTAACGAGCATGAGAATGAAATTAATGAGGAACGTTTTAAAAAATTTTGGAAGGTAAAAACTGAACTCCGTCGACAAGCATCGAACTGGTAAAAATAACATACAGCTGGATCGTGTATGTGTATGAATAATGCGCGCGTCATACTCGAAAGGCCCCTACATAAATATCCTACCAGCGGGCCAGCAGCGGCCAGCCTCCGACCGCATTCAATGTAAATGCTCCGACTCCAGACGATGAAACAAAACGAAATTAATTTTAGAGGGACGCAAGTTCATTTGGTATTTGCTTTACTCAACCGACGAAGTAACCGACTCACGGAAGACCCCCCTTGAGGTCGACCATCTCCAAAATACTATTCGGGCGACCCACGGTTTTTTTACACTCAAATTTTTGTATGATTAGTGACTCGACTGGACTGATGCGCTTCGCTGGGACAACGATAAAGAATCTCGATAAAAACTCGAACCACCAAAGATTGAAGTAATCAAATTTTAAAGGGCAATTAGAATGCTTATCGAGATAAATGATCATTTACCGAGAGAAACGCCGAGTTGGCGTTGAGAAAAAATTAATGATCGAGCTCCGAATTCAGACAAGAAATTCTAGAATTCCTTTCGTGCTGTTTCAAATGAAGTCCTCGGAGGTCGCAGTGGGCTGGAGGGCCGCAATAAATAAATAATTAAAGAAGAATAAAAAACCGGCTTCAATGGGCAAAAAGAACGAGACGTGCCGGAGTGGAGTTAATAACCGAACTCCTGCGCAGGGGAAATTGGAAACTTTTAATAGCGAACTTTAATAGCCTTTGCACGCGAAATTGCTTCCATTAATTGCAGCGCCGCATGCGTTTATTATGAAACTGATTCTATTGCAGACGTAAAATTTCATGCCGCTAGTTTCAATTTCGCATTACTCATTCTTATTTTGTGGGTTGAAAGTTCGTCGATCGCACAGAAGCTATCAATTGCTAAAGTTAAACTGAGTTACTTGCTTATTTGTCTGTGCTTTAATGCCAATGTAAGCTGCAAGGTTTTTGGAAAATGGATCCTTGAATAATTTCTCATTAGCTTTACAATTAGTGTTATCAATGCATCTTTCGTTATAGACAGACGCCCATTAGTCGGGCTTTACAATCAATTCCCTAAAAAGAACAAACGAAACACCGAAGACTAAGGTAAATAAAAAATAAACAAACAAAAGGAAAAAGGTCCCGGCATGTTATTTGGAATTGATAAATGGCCCTCCGGAGACGGGAGCAAGCGGGATAAAGCGAGGGTAGACAGAGATGGATGAACTAATGACTCTAAGTTGGTATAAGTATGGGATAAAACATTATAAGATAAAAGAGAGTGCTTCTTATCCTTTCTGGATGATTTTATTTTCTCGGAGAGAAGTCTTGCGTTACTTCCACAGATTACGGTTTGAATGGAGGGGCGGCGCCGGCGCATCTTCACGGCACATTTGTCCGGAGAGCGCGCCTTCACGGATGTTGGGGATCGTTTGTTTGGACTCCCGCGCGTAATCCTACATCAGTCACCCTCCGCCACGTGGCATGCTCAATGAGGTGTTAATTTCCTGGTGTCCTCTTTGTAACTCTAATTGAGCATCAAAGTTTTGGGGCTTTAACAACGTAATAGTCTACAGAACGTTTAGTATTTCAAAGTAGATTCACGCTTCTAGCATTCCTAATTAACAATAGGTCATTATACAAAAAGAAAACCGTATATAGCCATTTCCAAATTAAGATAAACCATTTAACATGTTCCAGGGTAAATACGCAAAGTGAGCGGCTAGCGATGCGATCGGGAGCCGGTTTCGCGAATCCCGATTGAAATGTTACCACGAGCGCGGGAGGCTGATCCTCGAAGAAGATAACGCTCTACACGTCCCTTCAATTCCACCAGTCGGTACAAACTTCAAGTTTCGAAGCTCATTTCTTCAGCATGTTTAACTCATTTCAGACCGCACATTCAATTTAGATTCAGCGTTTGATAATGTTTACTGCGCACAGAAATAGTCAGCTATTCCCGTCCGATTATCTATACAGTTTCCGTATAGCCTTTCAGTTTTATTGCGGCTATTGATAGATGTTGAATTTCCCAATGATCGAGGAATAACAAACAATTTTAGTAGGCACATTATCATGATGGGTATCGTTTATGGCCGGCCGCTGGGAGCGCAATCAAACAGACGAGACCCAAACCGGCAGAGCGGCTCATATGGTAATAATAAGTTAGTCGCAACTAATGTTGCGACAACGGCTTTCTCTTGCCGTTCACACGCTGTCCGACTATTTTATCTAGTACTTTATTACGTTAATAATGTTTGTGGCGCGAGCCGCGGCCGGTTCTCGGCTCCACGGGTCACAAGCACTCACACTCGCCACTCGGCAGCAACACGGTTTATGCTGATTGGATGACGCGGAAACCAAGGCTGAGTTGCGGCCTTGTTGGCATTCTGAGGTTCGCTATTTGAAACTATTTACCAGCTGTCAATTAAGACGATTTGATTCGTGAGATTATCAGCTTAAGAAGTGTAGCGCGGTGTTATTAGCCGTTCTAAATATGGCGAAACGCGACCGATAGTTGCGAGCTAAAGAGCAGCCTGGAGGGGTCTTTAATAACTGTGGGCATAGTTAATTTATATTGGTTGTGCGGGGTTTATCGCCAATGGAATCACGACTCATCCTCTAATTGCGCAGCTGAATTATCTCCCGTAATGGATGTCCTCGTCGGTGCGTAATTATACGAAGCGGCGGCGTGGCGGCGCAGGCGCCGGCCTCCAGCGATTTCTATCCAGTGTTGCTGGATACATGGATTTTCTATTCAATAACAAGTACTGATTAGAGGTCTGTACACGTCTTCATTGTTATGCAAATGCAGGTTCACGCAGACTTGATTCAAAGTAATGAATCAACAACCATGCAGATGAAAAATGCAGGTAATCATTATAATTGAGCGGGCTTAAGTTTCGATCCACTGCGAATGTGTGTCAAAACTGACTGTACTTCCGGGCGGCGGATTTGTATGAGAAGTATCTGGCAACACCAGGCAGCCGCGGGCAATCTCCATCGGAATGCAAGCCGCCGAGCCAGCCGGCTGTGGGTCGAGTAGCGTTTCTGCAGTATCGCGGGCCGATCGAGCATTAAGCCAAGCATTGAGGAAGCATGCAGCAAATCGTGGCTAACTAACTGTGAGGTCCCAAATAACTTGTGGTCTGTGTGACTCTTGACATAAGAGTGGGCCTCCTTTTTTATTTCTGTGGGTGTCGTTAAAGGCGACTAAAAAGTAATTGCTGTGTCCTGGCATAAAAATGACCACGGCCCTGTGGTGCACGGTTTAAAATAGGACCACAGGAAAATAAATCGGACCATCCGGACCGGGGTGTAAGAGTTTACATTTGCTGTGTTTCAGAAAGAAGGTACATCCTTACATAAGGCGCCAAATAAGCGGTTACCAGCATAATAGTCAGGAACAGTTAAGTCTCTTTACTTTATCTGCCGTTTCTCTAAGAAAAGCCCTCTCAGACAAGTATGCGGCGCAGTTACCTGTTACTTCCTCGATTGTGCCGCTTAGACCCTATTCAGATGGGGCGAATTCACGACGATTTTTGACGCGATTTCACTTACAATGCCGCTTTGTTTAGCCGCGGTCAAATTGTTAACGATTAAGCAATGTACGACAAAATGCGGCAAACTCGCGAGTACTTCTGAATAGGGTATTAGCTAACTCGTATTTACTGCTCTCTGACAAATCGCTAAGATAATCTTAGGTTTCAAGCAATCGCCTCCCATTCCACGAGCAACTCTGAGAAGATTGTTCATTTATCAGTATTGGCCACACTGGGGTATTAAAATTATAGTTGATGACCCATCTCATGTGTCTCGTGTCTAGTAGGGGATTTCAAAGTTCTAATGGACAGCTTACATTTCTTTAAATTTTTTAAGTCAAATACTTTCTTGCTGGTAGGTCTTCGATTTAGGAACGTACTTATTTGTAACGCCGAAAATACTTCAAATAAATAGAAGAAACGATCAATGTCATACCGTATCAGAAGGGAAAGCAGCTGGTCGTTCAAAGATATGGCTAGAAGTTACTCCATCGATAGAGGCCAGGCTGTTCGATTGAAGAAGAAGACCTACTTGCATTTAATCGGTTTTATTTAGGGTTCTTTGAGCTTGCTTGTTTCAATTCTCTTCTTAATATATGTGATCTGTGTATGGAGCTATTATAAGAGAGCGTCTGCCTGCAATGAGTTAAAGAGTTATAGATCACTTCCTCAGAAAATTGCTCGTTCACACGATAAGCGCTCGCCGTGTTTACGACTAATATAATCCACTTGAACGTCCACATTACCAATACGAGCTCGTTCTGAAACTTGATGACGCAACGTTTGATTAACTTAAGGAATAACTTCGATGCCGCTTTCGCAGCGGCGTCATGTAAATGAGTCGGCATCGGTCGAGCGTGTCTCTAGCCTCTATTGCAACACTATAAAGGTTAATTTGGAATAGGATCCGGGAATGCGGGATCTAGGTATCGTTTATCTATCGCTCATTCTGTACACGTCCGCCAGCGAGGTTATCGAGGCGCTTTCACGCCGCTCGAATAACATTAGAATAATACGCGTTCGTCGAACTCCTAAAAGTGCAAAATACAGTGAGGAAATGACCGGCGGCAATAAATTTAATGTAGGAGCGCCACCTGTAAGCCGAAGAATCGGCTATTCATCGCATCGTTAGCCCACAATGCGGTGATGGCCCGTGGATGCTGCCTACCTGAGCGTCGATGTTTTTTTAACCCACCTTGGTCACGACCGCCGCTAGGCCGTTTCGAATGCGCTCGATCAAGAGATACCCCTTTTTCGATTGTGTCAGACGTACAATAATCTTCGTTCATCGCGCTTTGTGTGTACGTCGTTTAAATCATAACAGCATCTGTCATCCATTCCGGTAGTTCATTGAGAGCGCGTGCCGACTTTCCATAAACATTTAACCATTTGTGAGTCCGAGGCGTTTTTATTCGAGATTTACCGTTTCAATTTGTTGTGTAAATATTAGATGATGTCGCAGGTGTCAGGCGATGTCAACATACGTGTCAACTTATAGGTGGCATCTGTTGGCTGAAAGTTTTTGTATGCCTTTTCAAACTTGTGATGTGAAATATTAACACCTTTTGTGTAGTGGAAAGTTAGAGTCATCGCATCGTTGGTATGTTAAAATGTTTTCACGATACGAGAATGAATGGTAACACAAAAAGCTTAATAAAAGTTTCAACAACGACCGCATTCCAGTCTTATCCGCTGCTTTTCGATTTCGTCATTCAAATTGGCGTTTGTCCCAATCAATTTTTTCCATTCCAAATTGATTTGGGAAAATTGCGTATTTTTCCAGCTTGGTCGAATTGATTATTTACGATCGCTCGAGACGAATCGGTAGCGAGGTTGGTGGTATGCACTTAGACGATCTGGGTTACTCTACAATAACTTTCACATAAAAATTACACATAAAATATTTGTCTTCCTGACTCTGATGAACGTTAGAAGTTGTTTTATGAGTGCAGGGGTATGATTTTCATATTCACCTTTTCACAAGCAATAGTGATTTTTATTATCTATCAGACTGGTTACTTTATGTTTGATCAAATAACCCATATTCTCGAATTTGACTCGCCAAATACCGATACGCCAGCTGGAATTGTTATTATTGATCATCATCAAATCATCCCACAAACCCAGGTGTTATTGAGTCGCCAGAAGTCACAAGCACTCCTCAATAACAATTACTTACGTAGATAGGTAGTCGGACAGGACAGGACCAACGTTTTAATGTCATCTAACTTTTCGATTTACGATGATAGTGATGTACTCCAATATAAGAACCATACAGTGTAAATATCCCAGCGCCGCGATGTATAGACTGGCTCAAGAATTTCTCTCAGCCCGTTGGCAAGTCTCGAGAGAAAGAATCCGGAATGCGGCCGCTGCGGACGCCGCGCCGTGATGCGCGGAATTTTATTCTTCCACTACCGGTACTAGAGAAGTCATTATAACAAATGTATTAGTTTCGTCACAGTTGCCATGGCAACTGTAAAGTAAAATAAAATAAGTGAGTATGTAGTTTTCAAAAGGTTTTTCAAAGTCTAGTAGCGATTTTGCCAAAATTAAGACATGCTTTTGCCACGTCTTAAAATCTAGTTTTGAGTTCATCATACATAACGTTTAATAAAAAGCCCACTAATGGACAGGGATCTCCTTTTTCACAGCCAATTTGCGTGGTTTTTTTAGGAGACGTATAATCTCCATGCTTGTGTTAGGTTTGCGGCTGAACAATGCACCGGACAAGGACGCTGCTGTCCATCTTCAGATTCAACTTCCAGTTGACATAACTTTTCAAAAACCTGAATTAGACATTATGTCGAAGGGTTTAAGAATAACCCTCTTGGTGCCTATTTCTAAACTGTATAGTACAAGTATTCATCGAAACTTTTTGTGAAAACAAGATCTTGAGATACAAATAAATATAAAATGAAATATCTTGTGAAAACAAGACCTTGAGTGTACAAAAGAGATACAAAGCTAAGCTAATTACAAGCAGATCCAGATTATTCTAGATCCAGACATCACTTACACTTAGCGGCAATCTTAAAGGAACTATCCCGTACTATCTGAAGCACGATACGCAAGTATGGTAATATGTAAGTACTTATAGATTATAGAGTAAGGCAGGTTGGGAATTAATTAGTTCTGTGAATTCTATGAACGACTGCATTTTATACTTATCGAGATTTTAAAGAGATTGAGGCTAAGTTGCACCATCAAACTATAACGATAACCGAATAAACATATTATTCGTTTATTGGCTGGTCAACGATTTTTTTTAAATAATTAAAATGGACGCTTTTTAGGGTTCCGTACCCGAAGGGTGAAATACGGGACCCTATTATTATGCCTCCGATTTCTGTCTGTCTGTCAGCGGGCCGTATCTCATGAATCGTAAAAGTTTGACAGTTAAAGTTTACAAATTTTATGTATTTCTGTTGCCGCTATAACAACAAATATATACTAAATAAGCAGGACCGGTCGTCATGGAGATCTTAAAGGGAGGCCTATGTCCAGCAGTGGACGTCTTTCGGCTGATATGATGATGATGATATACTAAATACAAAAAAAATATAAACCAAGGGGGGCTCCCCTACTAAAAACGTGTGTTTAGGGGATTTTTGCTCGATTTTGGTTTTAGCTCTATCGGAAAAACGGGAACACGTACAAGCATGATTGTAGGTGACCGCAGTAAGATGTAAGATACAAAGGAGGATGCTGCTGCCCATCCTCAAGTTAACGCTTAGTCGCCTCTTACGACACCCACAGCTATTCTTTGCCGGTACCACACGGGACCATTGATACAAACATATTTAAATATAAAAATAATCAATCACCATTGAAAAAAGTTTACATTTTAACTGCTTCGAGTAGTATCGTAGCTATCGTTCGTATCGTAACGAATAGGCCAGAGAAATTAGTATTTGACCTGGAAGTAATTAAGTATGGCTGTTTTTTCTTGGATTCTTGTTAAACAACTAATCTCTCCTACAAATGTGTAATTATTAAAATCGTATGACCTCCGGAACATATTTTAATTTAATAGTTTTAAATTAAATTAAAAAATTTCCTATACAAAAATGCTAATGCAATCAATCGATTAGCATTGTTAAAAGAACTTTAATTCTAAGTAGTTTACCTAAAAATTAAAAAGTTTTCCCATTGGAATTGCTGAAATTCGGAGTTTTAGTAACGTAATAAGTTAACTCGAAATTGCACTTAAAGGATAATATGTAATGGAAGTAAGTTTAATGTTTTACTTCTTAAATATTATTTTAAATACATTTTATACAAAATTAAAATGTGAACTGTAATGATAAACTCTATTTCTAAATTTTTCGGTTTTATATATCAAGAAAAAATGAAAATGAGAAATTATATTTTTAATTATACAAATTTCACAAAAACACATACTTCTGTAAAAAAATTAAAAAGAAATACTTACAGGATATTATAATATGAGGCATCGGTCACTCTTCGCATACAATACTATCCTCTACCCGCGCAGCATTAGAGTCTAAAGCGGTAGAACGGCTCGTGCGCAACGCAATGTAGCAAATCTACAAATTAGTGGTACAGCCAAAATAGCAAGTCCTAGTGTCATTTTTCCGTTTTAGAATATTTGTACCAATACCTATTGTAGGCTTTGGATGACTTATTATTTCTACTGTACCTACCTATCCATTATTACTGTCCATAAAACTGCGTCGATGCCTAAACTAACGTTTCACCTATCAGTTAAGATACTTTTAATTTCAACTTGTAAGTGTTATCTTTTAAATAAAAAACCGGCCAAGTGCGAGTCGGACTCGCGCACTGAGGGTTCCGTACCACCACATAATCATAATTGTATTAGTTGAAATTTCAGTAAGTTAATGTGCTAGATTTTTTGAGTCCGACACGCGCTTGATCAAATTTTATTATTTGTTGTTATTTTATAGCGTATGCACTATAAACGTACCAATTTTGTTTTAAAATAAATTTTTTTTGTAAAAAGTTAGTATGAGTTCCCGTTTTTAGGGTTCCGTACCTCAAAAGAAAAAAACGGAACCCTTATAGGATCACTTTGTTGTCCGTCTGTCTGTCTGTCTGTCTGTCTGTCTGTCTGTCTGTCTGTCTGTCAAGACCCTTTATCTCACGAACGGGTAAAGGTATCAGGTTGAAATTAATACCATATATTAGGATCCATGAACCACACAAGATCTGAAAATTTCAATTTTTTACAATGACGCAATCAAAAGATATGGCATTTTATGTCCTCATCTCCATACATTTATTCAAAAATGAAAAACCTACAGGGTACTTCCCGTTGACCTAAAATTATGAAATTTGGCAAGAAGCTAGGTCTCACAGTACAAATAATGGGAAAAGTCTGAAATCATTAAATATTACAACTTTTCTCACAACTAATGGTAACCAATTGTGGTGAGCTCCCGTTTCAAGAACATTCATATAAGAGAGGGGTCAAGTTGGATGGTTGCTGAGGCGATTTTTGTTTTAGTTCTATTTAAAAACGGGAACACTTACAAACTTGTAAATTGGTATGTTTATAGGGCATAGGCTATAAAATAACAACAAATAATAAAATTTGGTCAAGCGCGTGTCGGACTCAAAAAATCTAGCACATTAACTTACTGAAATTTCAACTAATACAATTATGTTTATGTGGTGGTACGGAACCCTCAGTGCGCGAGTCCGACTCGCACTTGGCCGGCTTTTTTTAAATAGAACTAAAACAAAAATCGCCTCCGCGACCATTCAACTTGACCCCTCTTTTATATGAATGTTCTTGAAACGGGAGCTCACCTCAATTGGTTACCAATAGTTGTGAGTAAAGTTGTAATATTTAATGATTTCAGACTTTTCCCTTTATTTGTACCGTGAGACCTAGCTTCTTGCCAAATTTCATAATTTTAGGTCAACGGGAAGTACCCTGTAGGTTTTGCATTTTTGCATAAATGTATGGAGATGAGGACATAAAATGACATATCTTTTGATTGCGTCGTTGTAAAAAATTTAAATTTTCAGATCTTATGTGGTTCATGGACATTGATATATGGTATCAATTTCAACCTGATACCTTTACCCGTTCGTGAGATAAAGGGTCTTGACAGACAGACAGACAGACAGCCAGACAGACGGACAACAAAGTGATCCTATAAGGGTTCCGTTTTTTTCTTTTGAGGTACGGAACCCTAAAAATAATATACTTACAGGTTGTTAGAGACAGCCTTCCGAATACTGAAAGGGCATGATCAGTCAACGTAACTGAACAACTTTCAGCGAATAAAACTTTCAGGAAATAAAAAAAATATCAGCCTCTCCATACAAGCAACTTTATTCATTCACTTCATTTCCTGAAAGTTTTATTCGCTGAAAGTTGTTCATTACGTTGATCATGCCCTTTCCGTACCTATTTGGAAGGCTGTCCCTTACACCCTGCAAGTAATTATCAGTACCTTCTGTTTAGGAGTCGTTCGTCAAATCGCTAACGTAAAACTCGCAAGATGTAAGCAAGTACGTCAATCAAAAATTTAGGGTTCGTCTCACAGTCCCCCAGTCCCGAAGACACCCGTCCCGCTGGTACCCGAATTAAAATTTTATTTATAAAGCCGATTAAAAGTTAATGTTGCTTAGAAGTACCGTCAGCTGGAAAAGTTTTATTCCAAATACTTCGCTGAGTATTTTTGGCAGGCGGTAGGGCTTTTGTGCAAAGTCCTTCTAGGAAATTACCACCCCCTTGCCTTTTTCTGCCGTAAAGCAGCAGTGGTACTGCTATGTTACGGTTTGAAGAGTAAGGGAGCCAGTGAAATTACTGGCACATGAGATATACCATCTTAGTTCTCAGGGTGGGTAACGTGCTTTGCTGTCTAATTAGTGTCAAATTATTTCACTAATAAGACAGTGGGTCTCATGGGCGTTGGTGACCACTTACCAACAGGAGGCCCACCTGCTCGTTTACCAACTTGTGATATTAAAAAACTGAACATGAAGGATTGGTTGCTTCTCTTAACGATTTATTTATTTTTGTTTGAGACAACATCAGCACTTATTATATAAAATTTTTACATGATCTTATTACATCATAAGTCAATAATAGCTGTCCATGGTATTATTACTTATGTTGAGAACAGATTGAAAGAAGAAATAACTGGATATATGCGTTTTGCTCTCTCCATCCTATTCGCCATAATGAAACGAGTGATTTTGATGTTGTTATACGAGGGCGGGATGATACCTCTCCTAGGAAAGGATTACAAAGGAAAGGATTGAAAAGTGCGAAAGTCTAAAACAAACCTTTTGTTTGTTTGTTTGTCTATCTGTTTGACCGAGCATCACGCAAAAACTACTGAACGGATTTTGACGAAACTTTAAATATTGAGTTTTGAACTGTTGATAGTGTATGTCCCAGAATAACATCATATAAAAAAAAACTCGAAAAATTGTCGAGAAATAGTAAACCACAAAAAAAAACTTCGGCATAGTACAAAGTCAGTACATTTCAGAAGTCAACTTTGATTGTGGATTTTATCCAGAACTGATAACAAAACACTGTAGGTTTATACTTTGTGTTCAAGTCTTTGGTCCAAATACAAATATCGAGAATCCGTTTTTGATTTTTTTTTTAAGGGAAGCACATTTCATGGTTTATTTGCTCATCATTTTGTTACTATGGTTACCAATGGTTACTTAAAACGAGTTGGCTATGAAATGGCTATGAATAATAATACTTATGTGATTATAAAAATTCTTATGAAAACTGGCAATGTCCACTGCTTTATGTACTCCATTGAATGGCAAAAGCATGGCCTGCCACACTCACATAACCTTTTGTGGCTTTAAGATAAGATCAGGCCCAACGATCTTAACCAAGTGATTAGTGCAGAGCTTCTGGACCCAGAATAATATTAAGGCTCATATGTATCACGGGCCCTGCGGTATCGTGAATCTAAATTCACCATGTATGAAAAACGGGCGTTGCTTCAAAAGATTTCCGAAAGTATTCATCAGTGAAACAGTCACTGGTGAGAATGGATATCCAAGTTATCGGCGCCGGTCGCCCAGGTAGGTGAAGTGAGCACTGAGATGAACTCGCGTGGCCAATAGGGAACATCCACGAATTTTTTTTATATAAGAAATTTATTCTCATTCATATAATAAACAGACTTGTAAAACTATTTTTCGAATAACTATAATATTAAAAAAGATATAAGCCATCGAAGATTTGTTTCTGTCCCTTTCTAGCAAAACGAAATTTAATATGGAGTTTATAGAGCTGTAGTGAATTGTGACGTCACTATTCATGTCGGATCTCTCTGTCTAATTAGTAGTTTTAAATGCTAATATCGGCCGTATTTCTTAGCCGATTTAAATTTTAATTTCACTTTTTGTCATCTCTAGTACAGTATTTTCATATTTTATTAATAAATGCGACTAATAAAATTTATGCATGTTCCCTATTGTTGTTGATAACAGATGAGTAGTTTCGTACTCACCAGTGCATTCTTGGGCTTTTGAGACACACATCAAAGTTGAGTCATGTGCAAGCGTCGCCTCTATCAAATACATTTGTAAATATGTCAATACTGATAGCCCAGGCTCCATACATTTATGAAACATCACCTTTCATTCTGATTATTTTTAAGTTAAATTACTTTCGTCACCCGCGTATTTCTCATATCTAGAACCAAATTAGTATTAAGTCTCGACAGCTACTGAAAATACAAGTCAAATATGAGTCGGACTCGGGCGCTGAGGGTGCAAGGGTTTAATATGTTTATAGGCAATAAAGTTCATTATGATGAGTGTTTAGCAGATTTCAAAAAACTGCTACTTAGAGTGATCGTTTTATTTTTCCTGTAATATTTACATAACCTCTATCTACTATACTTAATTGAAATTTCTCCTTTTGCAAAATTCGGAGATAAGAAGGGGGGGAGGGGGGATGCTACTTTTATACATGTGTTGAGTAAGAATTTATTTTGGAATGTACCGGTAACACCCTTTAATACCCCACTCGACCTTGTAACGATAATTTAAAATTTTGCCCACCCTATTTAGGCCCCTTTTACAATAATAATATGTTTTTAATAAATTTGGGCAAACATATTCTAAAACTATTCCTTTCAAGTCATAGCGTGGTTGCTAATAAACAGGTGTGACAGACAGACAGACAGACGAAGTTGCACCATAAGGGTTCGGTGTTTATCATTTTGGTTCGGTGCCCTAAAAGTTCATTTTCTTACCTTGAAACACTTTTTATGCCGACGGTACTAGTTGAAAACTATAAAACTATAACAATGTAAAATGTAATCAAATTTATGAAATTCGGGTGCCAGCGGGACTGGGGGACTGCGGAAATAATCCAAAATTTACATTAAGCCACGATCACACCTAGCTGAATTCAAAGACTAATTCGGCATACATTGCTCGTTTATGTAAGGATATTGCAATTAACATAACCAAGCCTCTCAGCAATGTACGCCAAATTAGTCTTTGAATTAAGCTGGTGTGATCGTGGTCACAAGTTTAGTTTTTAAGTAGGTAGTAATTATGAACGTTTTATCTAAGGTACCTAGTTGGAAAGAAAAATAGTCCCATACCACAGATTAGTCTATAGTACCGACAGTTTAACAACGCGAAGATGTCTACAACGCAGGTAGGTATTCCCGCTAGCGCAAACTTGCAAATTGAAAAATAGAATAGGTACATTCGGTCGGCGGCGTTTTTGCTCCGTGGCGGCGGCCGGCGTGGCTCGTGCCCCTCCCTCCTTACCTCGATTTCTCCGCCGCGTTCACCCACCACCGCACCGCGGTACGCTAGAGCATTCTTACCTATTTTTACGTAAGTAAAATTATATATTTTTCCAACATTCCCAATCTGCGACGTCAAACATTCGAATGTAGGCTAATCAGTAGACCTAAGATATGATTAATTAAAAAGAAATACGCCCATTAGCATTTATAGCTGATTAGATAAATGCATATATATCATAGGGGGCTTTTCCCTACAACTTACATTTTTAATTATTGTGAAACCTAATAATGCATTTCATCAGGAGTCATAAATCATTTTAAAATTAGCATAAATATTTATAGCTCCTTAGAAAAATAATAATATATATATTTATAAATTTAAATTATAAAGCAGAATTATAAAGTGTTTAATAATGATGCCAAATATTGTTATCTAATATTTACAATTATTATAAATAAGAATTGGCCCATAAGTATTTTTGGCTCGTATAACACGAATTTTTTTGTTTAAAATGTATTTTTCGTCATCTTTCCTATACATTTATTTTTTAATACTATTTTTCATATATGTATTTAAACTTAATTTTGACAATAATAATAAAAAAGTCACATTTATATTTACTTCAAACCCACTCATATAAAAGTTTCTAAATACCCTGGACTAGAAGTCGGAAAATGAGAGTAGACCACATTTTCATCTATCAACCTCCCGATTTCGATCAGACATTAAAACTCTAACCGTTTTAATGGCCTGAAGGCTAGTCACTTAACGAATCTAATGAAAGATTGCAACTAGTCATTTGCACTTACATCGGTTGCTAGGCAACCATCAAGAGGCGGTGTTTAAGAAACTAGTTAATATAATGAGCTGCGAATAACGGAACAATGATTAGCTCGCTCGAATTTACAGTGCATTGAACTTTTTTATCGTTTAGGTCCTAAATTCCTCTAGAAATTCTCTAATGAATATGCAAGTTGTTTTTAGCGGTGAATTTAAAAATTGGACACAGTTTGATACGCTTGTTTAGTTTTTGTGTGTAAGGAGTTTTGTGGGAATGTTTTTGCTAGATAATTGAGTAATCACTGTGTTCAACTACCTACTTACATCGTCGTCTTCGCCGTCGAGTATACATTCAAACTATAAATGATACTTACTTCTATCCATTTTTTTAATAGGTGTAAAAAAAAGTATGATGATCCTTTTAAGGGGTGACTTTACATCCGTAATAGATTATATAAAAATATAAAAAAAATATTTTTTCGAGTAAAAACTAGTTTTAGCTCAAGAATAAGTGAAGGGCCTGGAGGGTTAAATGACCTCTGTGATCAGCTGGTGATGCAGACATAGATGTTTTTGTAATATCCAGTCACTAGCAATTACCTATTTTTAGGGTTCCGATACCAAAATGGTAAAAAAAGGAACCCTTATGGTGCCGCTCTGTCTGTCTGTCTGTCTGTCCGTCTGTCTGTCACACCTCTATATCTCAGCAACCACTTATGCTATCAACCTGAAATTTGGAATAGTTTTAGAATATAGTTGCCCAACTTAATTGCAAAAGAAAAATTTTTGAAAAAAGTATGATTATTAATATAAAGGGGGCCAAAATAGGGGGGGCCAAATTTCAAATTGTCGCTACTAGGTCGAGTGGGGTATCATATGAAAGGGCTTTACTTGTACATTTTAAAATATATTTTTGTATTTTTTTAAATTTCTTAGTTTTAAAGTTATGATGAAAAATGTCAAGAAAAATACCACTCCCCCCCCCTTATCTCCGAAGTTTGAGTAAGGAAAAATCTGAATTAATTACAGTTGACAGAAGTTTATATAAACTTTACAGCAAAAATAAAACGATCTTTCTAAGTTGCACAGTTTTTCAGAAATCTGCAAAAAACCTTTACAAACAAATTTAGTTTTGCGGTCCTAAAAATGGACTTTATTGCTTCCAAAAATACTATAGGTATATCGGAACCCTCGGCGCGCGAGTCCGACTCGCACTTGACCTTTTTTTTTTTTATTAAATTTTAGATTACAAAGATCCATTTTGTTAGTAAGACTTAAAAACTATGTTAGTAAATTTAAAATTCAAAATCTAAAATGCATTATGCATGCCTATGCATTTCAATAAATTCCTGTAATGTAAGTCGAAGGAAAATCATTAAACATCAAAATGAAAAAAATAAATACAAAACATAAAAAAAAGTTTTTTTAAATATTGTAGGTAGATAGAGAAGTAAAATTAACCACAGTTACATTTGAGTGTCAGACACACAAATTATGCGAAAACAGTAGCTCTTTTATAGATAAAGGACAACACAAGCTTAACACTCATAGTGCAACTATAGCCCCTACAGCGATTGAAATAAGTCCAATGTGTCAAGCTTGACCTGGTCTTGATTGTACAAGTTAAAATGAGAACGGGTTTTGGATAGGCAGACATTTTCACGACAAAATAACGACCTCCAAAAGGTGAAGGCCGGTCACGAGAATAGGTAATTTATTTTATAAATCGACTTAATCGTGCCAGATGTAAAAGCGTGCGAAAGTCGTAGCCTTTTTCATCAATCTAAGCAAAACGAGAATCGATTTCGAAATCCGATTTAAAATAAAAATCGATTAGTATAATCTTTCACTGCATTAGTCGATTTAACGATTCAATTTTAGAATCAGTATAAATTAATGCCGAACATTTATTATTTGAATTTCGAACGCAATTAATGAGTTAGTTAAATTACGATATTTGTGGAATTTGGCTTTATTTATAGTTGTTTAGAAACCAATAGGTAGGTACTTATTTTTTACCGTTTGTGAACTTTAAGTTTAGGGATAAGAGACTTTTACCGTTTGAGATAAAAGCTAAAGTGCTCTGGTAAGAAGTTAAGATAAAATGATAGGTTGGTGAACGTAGAGACAGCCGTTCATGTTTAAAGCTTTTCTACACGATGGAACGCTGTCGTTATGTAAGTGAACTACAAAATAAAGTCTTAGTTGGGTACACCCAACAGCACGTCAGTAGAAACACTTTGGACTTTATGGCATGGTAATAGAGTTTCAAATGTTTCCACTAACGTGCGGTTGACCGTACATACTTTGCTCCTAGATAACATTACTATCTGAGCAATCGAAGCATTCGAAGCCCAACAAAACAATACTCTTAGGTGATTGATTAAGATTAATTACCGATTACAAATTTTAACCATACTTTATAAATAAACTTTTGTACAACCTTTTAATGACTTAGTCTGGAAGCTGTTCATTTTAGGTTTTTTGTGGCGTATTTCCAAACAAAAAATGACCCATTTAGCCTCCATACGTATCTACTTTTGCTTTCAGCCCAATATTTATTATTTTATCAACCTTAAATAAGTGGCATTTAACTCACATTAAATTTTAACCAAATAGAATTCGAAACATTTTTGAAAAAAAGTTGTGCTTTCGCAAGTTTTAATATAAAACCTCTTTTCTTGCTGCACCATGTCGTGTAGTTCCACCAAGGAGGTTTTAATCCACGCTACTAGAGCGTAGCGTGGATTAAAACCTCCTTGAGTTCCACCATTACAAATTATTTAAATTTCGAACAGTAAGCCTTACCTTTCATAATTTAATGGTAATGTAATTTCATATGATTGACAATGGGTAATAAATTCGCGAGTTTACGAGGTCAAAAATAAAATTAAGCACTGTTGCTATCTTAGAAAGAATCATTTGGAATTATTGAAAAACAAATCTTTTGTTAGTATTAAAAAGTTAGTAAACGATGGTAAAAATGATGGTTATTACTTCAACACTAATCAAATACGTTATTTATCTAAATAAATTTCTAATTTCGCATTTGTAGGTAATATCGACAAAATAATTACTTTTTTTAATTTTTCGTCAATACAAGCGTGATTGGGTAGCTATTACGTCATCGTTGAATAATTTCTTGCAATATCTTTTATTTTTGTTTTGACGATTGAAAAGAGTAACTCATTTGACTAGGTTGTAAATTCGAGGATTATAAGAAACTGCAGTTTGAAAATTTCATTATTTTCTTGCTGTATCACGTGCAGTTCCGCCTTTACAAATTATTCAAATATTCAAACGAACAGTAAGCCGTAAGCTTTATCTTTCATAATTTTATTGTAATGTCATTGTATACCAATGACAATGGGTAGTAAATTCTGTTAATTTCGTGTATGGCCCGGAGCTTAAATGTATTTTGATAATTTTGAGGTTAACTAGGTGGCAAGGGTCAAGTTATTCTGATTATAGAGACATTCGTTTGGGTTGAATGGCTCTATAGAATTATAAAGATGACTCTACAGAAAATTAATAAAGATAAATTAAGAAGTAAAGTAGTAATGAGAATTTGTATGATTTGTGTAATAGTTTGTAAATATACAGGGTGTTTGGATGAGTACTTAGGATAGGTTATCTATGAATCTGCCCATAAAACTGGAAAGCTTCGCCCAAGGAACATAGGTACAATGAAATTTGCGAGAAATTTGCGAAGTTTATCTACTATTTCTACCTATGGTCCTTTTGTAAAGTTGTCTAGTTTTGTAGATTTATTATTATCTAAACGCTAGCTGCAAAACACTTCTTTAAAATTTTAGCTTCTTAACATCTATTATGTTCATTTAACAAAGAAAGTGTTAGGTGAAGTATAACCTTGATAAACATTTTAAATTCCGTGACAATACTATGCAAAGTACCCACAAATCCAAGCAAAATACTATTGCTTAATTACTTCAACTGTGTTTAAGTACCTATGTGAAAGTAGGTACAACAACTAGACAAAAGAGTGTTAACTATCCAAGTAGACGTCAAAATACGTCAAATTAAACCTGTCTGTTAATTAAGAAAACGAGTTAGCATTAACTAAGTGGCAGACTCAAACAAAGGAAGCCAGTTTTTTAAATCTGTAAAGCACAGAAGTTTGAAAATGCCAAAGTAGAAGTGATGTTGAAGACAGTAAAAGGAAATGACGAAGGCTTTTAAATAGGGTCTCGTTGGAACCCATTGGGTACGTTACGCTAAAACAGTGATAATGATAACATGGAATAAAAATGTATGTCCGACTCGCGCGTTATTAAACAGTTCATGCGGTAACTACACAAGGCTTTCTATAATCGTGAACGCTAGAAGAATAGAATGTAAATGTATGGGATTGACATTAGCTGTCACGCAACATTTTGTTAACATATGTCAATCTCATACATTTTTATTTTGTATTAGCGTTTACGATAATAAAAGCCACCTGCCTCTAGCTAGGTTCGTCAGGTCGTCGTGACTTGAATATTTTTTTTCACCGTGTTTTCATCTGTAAAATATTTTTTTCAAATACGCAGTCAATGCCACTGCTATTTACTGTTTTTTCCTTTGCTGATGTTAATTTCATAAAAATGTCGATTCATGTGGATGAATAAAATTTTGAAAAGTTAGTTAATTATGTTAATGAAATTATCGAAATCAACTTGATTGGTCAGTTTTATATCCATCCGTATAGTTGATTTACAAATGATAAGACAGCCTGGAAAAAAATCTCCAAATTGAAGGTAAACAGAGGGCCAGCCCAGAACGAGTGACGTTAGATAGAGTCGTATTAAAAAGTCAAAGCTGGTGGTGAAGTTTGAAAAACGCATAAGGAAATTGTAAGGGAGCTGATGGACAAAATTTCTATATGACTTGTTCATGTCTGCCTCTTTGACTGATGACAAGAAGCATCCTCTAAAAGATTAGTATCTTATTTTTAATCTTTTGCTTCAACTCGAAAACGCAGCAACGCGCAGAAAAACTATTAAGGACCAAATCGATTTGTATTGAGCTGATCTATCATCCCTATTAATATGAATCATGAGCAAATCATATGCCTAAATTTTAATGGCAGCCAGCACCCTAACTAAAATGACATTTTCCAAAAGAACAAAGCTCGAAAGAGGAAGAAAAGCTTGGAGTACATAGGTAAAGAAAGTACCATTTATTTACATTTGGATATTATTTTTCACTTTATGACGTCAAATATAAACCGCAAAGTGGCGTCATGTGGGAAAAAAAGAAGCGGCATAAAAAATACAAATGAAGGAAATGTTAGCGTTAGCAATATTTGAAGATCTTTTGATTCCTTCTTTTTTAGTTTTATATCATTTCATCTTGATTATTTTTGTAGAAAATCTGCACAAAATTTTCCAAAATGGCGGCTGCATAATTTAAAAGATTATACTTAGACTCAAAACGGCTGCACCACAGGCTGCATCGATTTTAGTGGTTGGAAAGTTAATCAATTTGTATTGACAATTTGACACCTGAATGACAATCTAAAGAAAAAATACCGTTTATGATACCGTCTAGATACCTAGGTCTCATGTCTGGGAAAATTCGTTTTCTCCGATTTTTTGTGCATTTTTTGAAAATATCGCATTTCGGTAACCGTCCAGCACCATCTGTTATTGGGCTTTGGGTAAGTTTATACAGAGCGAAACTCGGTCACCCAGGTACTATACTGTACATTTTTTTTTTCAAATAAAACACATGATCTACAAACTACAAAAAACTGTCGGGTAGTTTTAGAACTATACGCAATGAGCCGATTTCGCAGCTAAGCGTCAACTGAGTATTCAAGGGTGTCCATAGATGGCTCTGAAGACATTTGCTAAAGAACTTAAAATAAATGTGTCATGATGAAGCGTGAAGTAAATAAACCTACTTAGGCAACACTTACAACACATAGGAAAAATAAGTTGACAGTTAAATTTTCCTAAAACAACGCTATCTATCAATAAAATGAAAACTAGTTTTTCTTTATTAAAAACCGGCTCATTAAAAAAGCGCGGGACTGCCGACCGATTCTAGAAATTCAACTTACCATAAACATGCAAACGTATAGTCGCGAATATCAAGCTAGTCGGCAATATGGTCATAAATAGTGATGGGTAGGTATGTAAGCCGAAGATTTACAAGTCAAATTGAAATTAATGTATCCATAAAATTTTCGACTTACGGGGATACAAATTATGTTAAGTTTATGATATTAATGCCTAGTGTGACCTCGGCAAGGCCGTTCATTAGAATATATAGGAAAGTTTTCGCGGAAACCTGTCTTGGAGACAGTTTTAAATTGATGACAGAATAGATTAAAGCTCTTTTAAGACATTAATTAACAAAGAACTGTTAGCAATCACAAGGAACTGTTTATTTTTAATTAACTTACTTAAAATACTTATAATTCAATAAATCATCATAACATCCTATGAAACGTCGCGTTCTTCTCCCTGCGGTTTTCTCTGATAGTTACGACATGGGGTCATTAAAAAAGCGGGTTAAGAAACTTCTCAAAGGCTGGCAACGCATTAGTACCACCCCCCCCAGGGATTGCAAGCGTCTATGGGCGGCAGTGACACTTAACATCAGGTGAGCTGTCTGCTAGTTTGCCTGCTCTTACACAAAAAAAAAGAATCAAGCAAAAACTCGTGTTTTCTAGTGAATACAGTATGTAACGATACGCTGCTGCTCAACTCTGGACATAGTCCCTAGTCGCCTCTTATAACACCCACGGGTAGAGCTACGTGGATTGGTACATTCAAATAATACAATCAAGTAGAGTTTACCTTAACAGTATGCATTCTAAATGTTGAAGAAATATTTTTTCGACGATTCCAAATGAATTCTTTGTCGATATTATATTTAACCACAAAATCGATCTAAGAGGAGTGAACTTGTGAATGAAGGGAGCAACACAAACATTGTTTGCCTACAAGTCGGAGTGGTCCAAGTAGGGTTGTAAGTAGAAGGTCAAACACATCTTTACCACCGAAACCAGCGCGAGCGCTTCTCGAGAAACAAACATCTCTCATTCATTTACCACTAATATTTAAACTGGGTATGGTACAAGTTAGTATTTCGAAGCGATAATCTCTGAACATCGCATCGCATTGCAAGAACCTCTTTAATTGGTGTCGCATAGTATAAAGCGAGAAGGATATATTGGCAGTTAGATGACGGAGACAGGAGGGCAGTGCTGTTATATATTTTGTTCCTGTAGCGTGAAATTTCCAGGGCAGCTTCGTTAGTTCCGATTTTATCCACCTTCTATCAGATCTTAGTCATTCTATAGGCAAAGCAGCAGCAGCAGGCAAATAGTATACGAGTAATTCGCCGTTTACAAACGCCGGGCAAACTGTAAACGTTCGGCAAATTGTAAAATGGCACCAGCAGATTGTAAACGGGTTTAAATCACTGGTGCATTTTAGGTTTGTTAGCCACAGTAAACCCCACCCAACCAATCCCGAGCAGGAATCGATAGGTTGGGTTAGGTTATCTTTCGACCACAACGCACGAGCCGAGCGAGCGAAGCGAGCGTGCCGCGGCAGCGGCCGTAGATTGCCAGAAACGAATTACGCATCGTTATGTGAAATTTCGCAGCATTATGTAAAATGACAAATTAAAAACTTTTCAACTTTGCATTTTTTTTTGACAAAACAAGGAAAACTCCAAGCAATTTCTGCAAAATAAAATGTCCGAAAATCGTACATGACCGCCAGTGGAAAAGAAGAAAAATAAATAGGCCAATGCCTAGCTGTGGGACCCCTAAAGAAAAGTAAAACAACATTGTCTCCGCTACATCTTATAACAAACACCACGGCCAAAGTGAAAAGCGGCTTGTCCTAACTACATGATGTGTGGTCCGGTAGGATCTACTGCTCGTCCCATTAAAATGTTTATAGCTATCGGTCTAGCGTTACCATACCGACTATCGTTAGTAGAACAACAAACATTTCCAATTTTAGACGTTAAACAACAGTTTAAAATAATTTCTCTTGAGATCTCGATTAATCGTCACCATTTACTGCGAGAAATTTTTCCATGCTAGATTTCAACTTGTTCCTTACACATTTCCTACTACGTGTATCAAAAAGGATATCAACCCCTGAAACTTGTAAATCTACCCATGAAACTGAACAATTTGAAAGAATCAGCTGAAAGCGTATTCTTTAAGGGCAGTAAAAATTATGTGAACCTCTCTCACGTTATATGGATACATGATTTTGACACATGAAAAGTAATAGTACTCACGCTGTCCAGTGACAAAGAAATTATAAGTAAAACTTCTAAATTAAAACACAAAAGACAAGCCACGACTTTCAAGATACGAATCATGACTTGCAAAAAGAAAGCAACCAAGAAAAGGCTTAATTGGAGGAAATTACGCTCGTATTTGCCGAAGAATGCAAAATGAGTTATCTTCACAAAAGAGGCCGAAAGAGTAATACGAAAGATTTTCAAATTACGAACATCACGGGATCACGGGTTGTTTGACAAGCTTGAGGGATTGAAGCCGAAGATTGCCGCAGAACTGTTGTTTGCTTGCAGCAAATTGGATGCAATTTGTGTTTGCGGTTAAGTGCAGAGAGGTCGGTATGTTGGGAGAAAGAAGGGAGAAAGTTTGTTTGTTACATTGAGACATTTATTAAGTTACAAAACTTGAGATTCCACATTGAATATTTAAATCGTATTTTATGAGTAAGGATAGATTCGAATGACTGCAAAATATTTCATATTTTCACAAAAGTTTTGATGTGTTTGTGACATTCACAAGGAACTCATTTACTGACCAGAAATAACTGCAAACATTAAATATGGTCAGCCATCTTTCTTAAAAAACATGTTTAGGAATGAACAAAAAATTCAGTCTATACATTTAAAATTATTTTTCTTTTTAGACATCATAATGAGACTAGGCAATTTAAATATTTTTGCCCATAAATAATTCCGTGGACGAATTCATCACAGAAGCACGCGCGAGCATGTTTTTCAATTTTCTGTATACTGTCTCTTATACTTGTCATAAAGGGCGAAGAAATATCCTCGTTTGTTGAATAGATCAGGGCCTAGAGACAAGTGGCATTCTTTTGTCGTAAACGCTAATAGGTACATTAAAAATATATGGGGATGACATTAGCTGTCACGGATCATTTCGTTAGCTAAAGTAAATTTTTACAATTTTATTAATGTATTAGCGTTTACGATAAAAGAAAGCCACTTGTCTACGGCCCCAGTGAGTTAAAATTAGATCCTGCCTGCCCATCCTTTCCATTCCTCGCTCTCATAACAAACGATAATTTTCCCAGCATCGTTCGCCTCGGCATGTTTCGACCGAGCTCGGCAATTATCGCCCTGATTATTTGCCGACAGGGCTACATGGTCGGCGAGCGTGTATCGTTTGGTCTCTTAGACCCCTCGGGCGATTTAGGGTTATTTATTTATTGGTATTCAAGAAACGATTTATTTTAACGACGCATACCTTTGTTTTATAAGTTTATTACCGATCGCTGGAAGTAGGGTTAGTGACTGATGGACGAAAGGTAAGTGTGTGATGTGATGACACCATAATTTTAAACGCTTGGACATGATTTGGGCAATTTTTTTTAAATTGCCTACAGCATGAAACTAGATAAAAATTCCCATATGGTTTGTATGGAAAGAGAATTTAAAAAGAAATTCGACTGGATATAACTTTAGGAAAGATTTGCGAATTTTTATTATTTTATACATTTTATTGCAGTAATGTAAAAGTTAAATAGGTTTTGATAACAGTTCAAGTACGGGAAAGTGGGCCGATCGGGAAAATGGACCAATCGCACCAGATTCAGATTCAGACCAACCGGAGGAACCACCGGAGGGACATGCATGAACCCTGATTAGGGTATGGCAATTTAAACTAGATTATCATGTGTTAGAAATGAAATTAGGCTAAAGGTTATAAAATAACCGGTATGCTCTCAACAAAGAGCACTATTGATAAAGAAACAGACAAAAGAAAAAGAAAGAATTCTGAGAACTCCTAAACATATTTCCAAACCGAGTTCTCTATTAGTAGGAAAAAGCCATCAATCAATCTAAAGAGGCTATAAACTATTATAAAATAAAAATAAGATGAATAAGCAATTTTAAAGCAATTAAGAATTTAAAGGAGGACCAATTTTCGCTAATTTTATTCTGCGAAATGCTTACATTATGTTCTATTTTATAATAATTTCATAGGCAGTAATGATAAGTTAAGTGCTTCGATAATATCCACGCCAAGTCAAAAACCACCTAAACGACAAAAGCTGCAAAATTGCATGAATGCAAAAAGAAATTAAAAATGATTGCAAATAGAAAATGAAATTATAAACGCTTTAGTAAGATAACCTTATGCATGAACAATGGGTTCCGAAACTACTTACACAAAGCCTTTTGAAATATACACGTAGTTCGCTTCTATTCACTCTTATTTAATTTTTCTATTTTTTATTTTAAAAGGTGGTTCTGTCCATGAAACTGAACAACTTTTCCCAAGGAACATATGTCAAAATACTAAAAAATACATTTGCAAATTTTTACATTAAATGATTTCCTTTAAATTAAAAGCATATCGATTATAACATAAGTGAAAAAGTCACATTCATGAAACATTATAAAAACATCGCCAGTATTCGCCAGGTTCTCTTATTTATTAATTTTTTTAAAAGAATTAGGCATTTTTGTTTTCTTTGTGGCTCTACTGAGCCCACAACTTATTTATACTTAGTTCACTGCACATTTATTCTTTATTTGTACAAATAAGTAAAAATATATTTTATACCTTTTAGTAATGTGGAGAATGATGATAAGAGAATGATGATAAAAGGGTGCCGATATTTCTGTTTTACGTCTCAGAACCCTAAAAAGTAATGGCATTCAAGCAGGTGGTGCAGGCGCCATAAAACCAGGTGAGCTAAATTACACCAAGCTATTTCCATGCTTTTATAATCTAAAAACAAACAAAAAACAGGTCCTATACAACTTTTTACATAAGCTACTAGACTGCCGTTTTGCCAAGCATCTTGCCTTTACGACCGGTAATGACAAGGGATGCTTAAAAATGAGAATATAATTTGATTTTTATTAAAACTCTTTAAGTGACTTAAGTGTCTTGTGAATTAACTTCATGATGGGAAAAGATATTCAAAAGGCAGTAAAAAAATGTGATGTAATGTGTCTAATGTAATGGGTAAATCAAGATGTAAACATAATATCTGACTAAAGACTGCAGCATTCCTTAAGTGGGTAATCTAGAAGTTTGACTTCAGAAAAAGGAAAAAAAAATATGATTGCATTTTATTTCTTCAAGCACTAAGTGAAATTTACACTCGCTTGTCAAACAATAAACAACATATTAAAACACACAACAAATAAATAAAATAACAAACCAGTGTAAAATCTACTTATTATTGTATTGTAAAATAGATTTGAAAGTTCCAGAGGCTTTTATAAAGAATTTTCCATAAAATTGTCTTACAGCGTCTGACTTACTCCCAAACTGTTCACAGACAATTACCTCTGGCCCACGACTTCCTATCTCGGATTTGGTGAAATGACACAAAATTGTTTCTCGAGCCTTTCGGCTTCACAATAACCGGACCTATGATTTGATGGACTAACGAAGGAGCGTAAAATTCCTCCTATAATCACCGTGGACCGCTCCCAAAGAGTCTTAGCTTGATTACAGGGTAGCCGCCCACTGGTCTGACCGACAATAGAACAGGCTTAAAACAACATAAGGCTTTGTAGTCCGCTCTATACATAAAGTAATAAATGCTTTCTGCCTTAACTGTATGAATTTTGGTGGGAATACTCATAAAAATTTAATCTACTTGCAACGTTACTAGCTTGTTTTCACTTAAGATCACCAAACAGATTTGATCGAGTGCTTTTAAGTCCTCAATACATATAATGAAAAAATAACAAAAACTCTATATAACTTCTTGATAATTATAATAACTCTTTGGCCTACTTTATTTCATATCACATTGAACGTGACCACTTGTGAATCAATAAAACTATCATTGAGAACGAAGACCTAATTTAATTATAGGGTTGCGCAAGGCAGTGTCCTGGGCGTCATGCTTTTAAGCGTTTATTTAAATGATTGATAAAGTACTTTTGTACAGCCACTCGATAAAATATACCGATGATTTGAAAAGCAAAGTGCTGAAAAACAAAATACTGATGACACCGAGAAGCAAACACCACAAATATTCAGGGAAATAATAGTTATTTATTTTTGTATGGTTACACCACCAGCATGGTTGTGCCTCCTACCAGTACTTACGACCTTTCAATCCAAACTACACAGCGATTTTATTCCAAAAAGTCTTACGTAGTCGAGAGCTTATTTCTGATACGTCATTTCGATTCTGAGCTGGTTCTGCATCCGATTTTAAAACGACGTAACAGCAAATTGAGAGAAGGTAGATACGACGTCTTGCTTTTAGTTTAAACGGAGGATCTAAGCACGATTTCGCTTAACTCCACTAATTGTAAGGGCTAGTATTTGATTGCGTGCTGTAGGGAATTGGCTGCGTGATTATCAGTTTTTTGTATGTACCTATAATAGTCGGATCCTCTTTGTCTACTAGTACTGCGTCATTAACTGACTCTTTGTTTGGTTGAGTTATAATGTGAGGATATATTGGTTTAATGTTGTGAGAATGCAGTGGTATGTTCCGGTACAAAGGTTTATTTCCTTAAAAACCGAGACGAAGATATCACTGTTACCAAGCAGATATGTTTTTTTTTATTATTTTATACATTTATTCTCCTGGTTCGCGAAAGCTATCAAAATTCAACAAGATATTTCATTTCTCTGTTCATTTTACTTGAAGTTAAGTGTGTAAAACTCTAAACTTACTTCATTATAAATTTCCATGTTGCACAGGGTTAACATAGAATTAGTTTTTGACTCTTAGCCAAACTTTTCCAGCTTAGATCGAAAAATGAATATAGAAATTGGTTTATTCTTTTACAAACACTGCTCCGCCAATATTAGAACACCAAACTCTTAGCTTGTTTCTTAAGTTCAGTTTTTTAACAAGCTTTTTTCCAAGAGTAACATTCTCTTAAGAATGGAATGGAAACATTGGAAGAATCAGGCCTTGGTGAACGTTCCATAACCGAATATTCTCATTTAAGACCAGTTTAAAAGTGCTTACCCTAAACCGACAAGCGTGTATTTACCTACTCTCCCTACCCCGACCTGAAAGAAGCGTGATTTTTAGGGTTCCGATACCAAAATGGTAAAAAAAGGAACCCTTATGGTGCGACTTTGTCTGTCTGTCTGTCTGTCACACCTCTATATCTCAGCAACTACTCATGCCATCGACTTGAAATTTGGAACAGTTTTAGAATATAGTTGCCCAACTTAATTGCATAAGAAAGAATTTAAAACAAATTTTCAGGACGTTCTGAATAAAGGCCAGGTTAAAAGTACCCTAAACCGACGAGCATGTATGAAAGGATTGATGAAAGTACAGGAAGCAAAGGAAGTATGTCAAGATCGTAGCAGGTGGAGGACTGTGGTCTCTGCCTACCCCAACGGGAAAGAGGCGTGATGTTATGTATGATTATTAATGTAAAGGGGGCCAAATAGGGGGGGCCAAATTTCAAATTGTCGCTACTAGGTCCAATGCGGTATCATATGAAAGGGCTTCACTTGTACATTCTAAAATATATTTTTGTTTTTTTTTACGTCTCTTAGTTTTCAAGTTAAGATGAATAATATCCAAAAAAACCGGCCAAGTGCGAGTCGGACTCGCGCACTGAGGGTTCCGTACCACCACATAAACATAATTGTATTAATTGAAATTTCAATAAGTTAATGTGCTAGATTTTTTGAGTCCGACACGCGCTTGACCAAATTTTATTATTTGTTGTTATTTTATAGCTTATGCACTATAAACATACCAATTTTCAAGTTTGTAAGTGTTCCCGTTTTTAAATAGAACTAAAAAAAAAATCG
This sequence comes from Athrips mouffetella, assembly GCA_947532105.1. Taxonomy (NCBI): domain Eukaryota; kingdom Metazoa; phylum Arthropoda; class Insecta; order Lepidoptera; family Gelechiidae; genus Athrips; species Athrips mouffetella. The sequence continues at coordinate 22,639,634 of OX383972.1, read as the reverse complement.
CCTGAAGACCATCCAACTTGACCCCTCTCTTATATGAATGTTCTTGAAACGGGAGCTCACCACAATTACCATTAGTTGTGAGAAAGTTGTAATATTTAATGATTTCAGACTTTTCCCATTATTTGTACTGTGAGACCTAGCTTCTTGCCAAATTTCATAATTTTAGGTCAACGGGAAGTACCCTGTAGGTTTTGCATTTTTGAATACATGTATGGAGATGAGGACATAAAATGCCATATCTTTTGATTGCGTCGTTGTAAAAATTGAAATTTTCAGATCTTGTGTGGTTCATGGATCCTAATATGTGGTATTAATTTCAACCTGATAACTCTTCCCGTTCGTGAGATAAAGGGTCTTGACAGACAGACAGACAGACGGACAACAAAGTGATCCTATAAGGGTTCCGTTTTTTTCTTTTGAGGTACGGAACCCTAAAAATACCATTCCCCCCGTTATCTCCGAAGTTTGTGAAAGGAAAAATTTGAATTAATTACAGTTGACGGAAGTTTATGTTAACGTTACAGCAAAAATAAACCGATCTCTCTAAGTTGCACAGTTTTTTAGAAATCTGCAAATAACCTTTACAAAACAAATTTTGTTTTGCGGTCCTAAAAATGGACTTCATTGCTTTCAAAAATACAAAAAGTATATCGGAACCCTCGACGCGCGAGTCCGACTCGCACTTGACCGGTTTTTTAGGGTTCCGTACCTCAAAAGAAAAAAACGGAACCCTTATAGGATCACTTTGTTGTCCGTCTGTCTGTCTGTCTGTCTGTCTGTCTGTCTGTCTGTCTGTCTGTCTGTCTGTCTGTCTGTCAAGACCCTTTATCTCACGAACGGGTAAAGGTATCAGGTTGAAATTAATACCATATATTAGGATCCATGGACCACACAAGGTCTGAAAATTTCAATTTTTTACAACGACGCAATAAAAAGATATGGCATTTTATGTTCTCATCTCCATACATTTATTCAAAAATGCAAAACCTACAGGGTAGTTCCCGTTGACCTAAAATTATGAAATTTGGCAAGAAGCTAGGTCTTACAGTACAAATAATGGGAAAAGTCTGAAATCATTAAATATTACAACTTTTCTCACAACTAATGGTAACCAATTGTGGTGAGCTCCCGTTTCAAGAACATTCATATAAGAGAGGGGTCAAGTTGGATGGTCACTGAGTTTTTAAAGTCAAAGAGCAAAAGCTTTTAGTATATAATAATTATGGTAGTTAGTACTGGGTAGTATGGGTCATACTGTGCCTGGACGGTGGTGGTATTGCTTATTAAATTTTTAAAAATTTTTGCTTTTTTACTTTTGAAATGTTTTTGATATTTTTAGACGCTTACCTTACAGGTTTCGCCGTCAATATTTAAATAAAATAAAGATAAGAAAATAGTTAATGTTTTTTTTACTTTTATAATATAATTATACTTACTAAACAAAGTTTATTTAATACGTGACAAAGTGTGGAACCATAATCTGATATCAGCGCCATCTTTAGGTACACGGTACAGACTTTTTAACCTAACTTCCTCTGAGACATCCAAAGCTCAAGATAATACCAATTATGGCCGCTAGGATTGCCACTAGGACGACACAGGTAAAAAATAATTAGAACCGTTTGATTGTATGCTATAGGTACTCAAAAAAATTTTCCTGCTTATAATAAATAAATTATATCACGGATTGCTTTGAAAATTAGAAATATGCAACATAAGCGTAAATTGGGTTAGGATGGAGGTAGGATCTATACCGTTTAATATAGCTGGTAGGTAGGTATACAGTAAGCTGCCGTTATTCATAATCTAAGAGGTATACTGCGTGCAAAATAACTTTGTCTGTGACCGTTAATGCGCAGAAGTCAAAAAATTAGTCGCGGGGGTGAGCACGGCTCCCCACAGGGGGCGAGCGAATCGCTCATTGGCTCTCCGCCTGTCACCCATGCGCGGAAAATAAAGACTTGTTCTGAACGCGCTGTACCTATTCCAACCTATAGCGTGAGCTGAGGTTGGTCTTAGGTACACTTAACAGCACATCAGGAGAAACACTTTTGCACCTTATGGCATGGTAATAGAGTTGAAAAAGTTTCTACCGACGTGCGGTTGACCGTACGTACACACGGCCGCACATCGGTAGAAACACTTTTGGACCTTATGGCGTGGTAATAGAGTTGAAAAAGTTTCCACCGACAAGCGGTTGACCGTACGTTGACCGACCGTACGTAGCCATGATCACACCTAGCTGTATTCAAAGACTAATTCAGCGTACATTGCTCGTTGAAGTAAGGATATTGCAATTAACATAACCAAGCCTCCCAGCAATGTATGCCGAATTAAGTCTTGGAATTTAGGTAGGTGTGATCGTGGCTTAAACTGTCAAGCTTGATGTGCTAAGCAGGTAATTTAGTTTTCTACTATGGTTTTATTGTACACCTTTTGAGATGTACCTACGTCAGCAATCAACTGTAACAAAACGTAAGATGAACATGTTATCTTCAATTATAGGTATAGGTTTTATCAATGAAAAACCTACAGGGTACTTCCCGGTGACCTAAAAATATGAAATTTGGCAAGAAGCTAGGTCTCACGGTACAAATAATGGGAAAAGTCTGAAATCATTAAATATTACAACTTTTCTCACAACTAATGGTAACCAATTGTGGTGAGCTCCCGTTTCAAGAACATTCATATAAGAGAGGGGTCAAGTTGGATGGTTGCTGAGGCGATTTTTGTTTTAGTTCTATTTAAAAACGGGAACACTTACAAACTTGAAAATTGGTATGTTTATAGGGCATAGGCTATAAAATAATAACAAATAATAAAATTTGGTCAAGCGCGTGTCGGACTCAAAAAATCTAGCACATTAACTTACTGAAATTTCAACTAATACAATTTATGTTTATGTGGTGGTACGGAACCCTCAGTGCGCGAGTCCGACTCGCACTTGGCCGGTTTTTTTTATTAGAAACATTCTCCAGTCTGTCCAGCGGTTTAAAATATTATAAGCGTATTTACACATATGTCTATTTACGTCTAAAATCTCCATGGAACCACTAATTGACGTTAAATGCTGCTCGTTTGTCATTCGCGTTTCTGCCAGTACTCATTTAGGAATCCGCTAATATAAGATACCCTTACTACGAGAAGGAGATCTATGGGATATGTATGGCCACACATTTACTTCGGACGTTAGAATAAAGGAAAACTTTCCTATATTTGATTTTTTAGTTTTTTCCAACGCTTACCAATCTATTCTGCAGCCATGTCACTAAAACCAGAGTATATTTGGCGGAAAGAATAACATTGTTTTACAAACTTGTTTTTTTGTGATAGCTTTCGCCGATTGCTTTTGATATACCTGAAAAATGTGTTAGTAAGCATAGTTCTATCAGCTTTTTGTTACTGGGTTCATCTGTGTGGTTTTCTTACTTTTTTTGCCGGAATTTTGGTATTCTGCGAGATATCTACTTACTCTTTAACTACATGTCAGAAGCACTTGGTGGTTTAACATGTCCCCAGGGTTTGTCAGGTCGATCATCGACCTCACTACCTTCGACGTGATGGTGATTAACGTCAAAACAGAAATCTTCAATAGATTTGTCAGAAAATTTTCAACGATAACATTATAATTTCTTGCCATCGTATCGTTAACGAACTTTATACCTACTAGATAATTCATAATAATTTTGAAAGCTGTAGAGTTGACCTAGTAAATATGCGAATTAATTATGTAATTAATGCTTTTAAAGCAATATTAGTTGACTGCTGGCTGTGCTGTCAGTAATGAATGAGTGAATTGATTTGCTAAGAACTACATTTCTTAATAAACAACTTCGCTATTCATTAACCAACAATCGACTTTAAAAATAAAGAAAATTATAAATGGATTTTTAAAACAAACAATATACATGCAAGAAGTACGTGACTATAGTAAGCATTGTTTTGTTACAAAACCAAACAAAATCAATGAATGAATGCATTAATGTAAATATTTTACATTTATTCGTTACGAATGAATGAAAATGTGGAATTTTTGCACATACACACGCAAGCAATACACATATAGGTAGGTACGGTCAACCGCTTGTCGGTAGAAACTTAATCAACTCTATTACCACGCCATAAGGTTCAAAAGTGTTTCTACCGATGTGCGGCCGTGTGTACCTACGCATTGTTTTATTTTATTAGCAATCTTAACGTTTGTATTATCTATCTTGTTATAACAAGTCTCATTCACACAGTCTCAAGGCAAAATATACAGCAAAACTTCTATGGTCCCAACTCCCAAAAGGACCGCTAAGGTCTATAATTTTAAGGCAATTTAGACCCCTTCCTACCTGAACTGTAGAATCATGTTTAAGACCAATTTTCGGCCCCAAAGGTTTCAAATTGGAACCAAATCGACGGATGCAAGCCCAGAAATGATAATTTAATTTGAGACATATGCGTCGTTATTATTTTAATGTGGTATAAAAATAGGGACCGGAATCACTTTGATAATGGTTAGACTACAAATACATTTATATTTTCCTTGACCTTTTTATAGTTTTGGATGGTATTCTGTGGTTTTGGGGAAGTGGAGAAAATAATCACCTACCGAGTACAGTCATCATCGAAAGTGAATGACCCAATTCTGATTTCCAAAATCGCTATACACCATTATCAAAGGAATATTATGATGTAATGCAATGTGTATAAAAATATATAATGCTGTGTCTAGGGTAAAAACTGAAACAGTAAAAAAACCAAATTTGTCTATTTATGTACCTACTAGCTGGTGCCCGCGACTTCGTCTGCGCAGGTTTATAAATTGTAGCCTATGTGTTATTCTGATGTATAAGCTATATTATTGTAAAGTTTTATTAAAATCCATTCAGCAGTTTTTATGTGAAAGAGTAACAAACATCCATCCATACTCACAAACTTTCCGCCTGCGGTTCCACCCGCATTAAATACGCTTTTCCCGTAGGAATGAAGTGTTTTCCCGCGGTAAAAAGTAGCCTATGTGCTGTTCCAGGACCTAACCTATATGTGTGCCAAGTTTCATTACAATCCATTCAGTAGTTTTTGAGTGAAAGAGTAACAAACATCCATCCATCTATCCATCCATACTTACAAACTATCGCGTTTATAATATTAGTAGGATTTGTACAGAAGGCTTACGAGTATATAGATACTTCACAATTTCTATTGTCATTGACTTTACACGAAAACTAAACTGGATAAGAAAGGAAGTTTAAATAAACAGACGAATCGACCCATACACCTAAAGATAGCACGTACAAATTAAGATTATTTACATTCAATAGCCAAAACAAAAGTTTTTATCAATTTCTGTAGTCAAAATAAATATATCTTGTTTATCGTCAACTCGTAACTCAATAAATAACTTAAAAATCGTGTTGCACGTGGGCGCAAATGTATTCATTACTAATTTCTTATTCGGATTATTGTAACTCGAGAAGTTTTATGAGATCAGTTGCCTTACAAGGAGAATAGAACGACTTGATCATATCTTATTGTATAAAAATTGTAGCAAATATTAAGGTGTCATAAAGCAGGTTCCACTTAAACGAACAGAAAGCAAAAAAACAATTTACTGAGTTATTTTGAACCTAAAAAGTATTAACAATTTTCACAAAAAAAAAACATGCAAAATAAGAAAAAAGTGGTTCGTACTTCGTAAGGTTTCTAAGGAAAAAGATATAGTTTTTCAACTTAAGTTTCTTAAGGAATATTGTTTAGAATTTGTGTTCTGAATCACACAAAAAATTTGGCTTTGGGTTTCATATTAACCTTAAACATTCTCTTACTTTTGTAAGTTTAGATTAAAAATTCTAGTAAATTAAAGGAAAGAGGAGAGGGCTTGAGCCAGCAGTACGATATATAGAACCATTTAAAAATTATGAATTTATTGTCTCCCTACAAGCCTCTTAAAACTTATTCAAATTCCGAAAAAAGGAGTTCGCGGCCATTTCACACGTCATTATCAAAAATCTTTCCAAAATAAGTCTATTTAAAGCTAATTTTGAAAGCATAATGATGATCAACGGCACCTAAAAGTCAAGACTTCCGCTTGAACGGGTCCCAAGATTAGATTATCAATCAAAATCTTGATCGAAGTTATAAATTTCGCCATCGAAATGGACATTCAATAGCCTTAATTATTAATGCTAGATTCTAATTTAAAAGTTATTGGTAATAGTATCAATCTTTAAGACAGAAGATCTATCTGTCACCACCCACACACCATCTATTATTTTATTTGATACATTTATAATACAAATTCAATGAAAAGAGCATGTGTTTTTGTCATATTTAGATTTATTTGCTTGTAGGTGTAGGAGCCACCGAAGTCTATAAATCATCAGACGGTCGTTACTTGTTTGAGCTACATACATATATTACAGTTGCATAGTTACTTCAAAGTTGTATCACCTCTTTCTTCCATTCTGTGGCTAAACCCCTTAAGTAAATTATACTAGGTTATTTTTTTGGACATGATATGCGTATGCTCACCTTATTACAGAGGTCAAATACAACAACTTTTGTTCTACGACTTTGCTAACAACGCACGAAAAACCCTACAACTACGATGACTATCAATAAGTACGAGTATTCTGTACAGAATCTGAATCAATTTTGAAATAAAAAAATATATGAATGAATCGCATATTCTTGACAGCCGAACAGCCGAAGTTTTACTGTGCATTTCTTCCTTGTTTGAAAAAAATAAAACAAACAGTAACTCAAGCCCCTCTAGCCGGTTAACAACTAACCAACAACTTCAACGTCCATGCCAAAGCACCTATCAAGCACAAATCAATTAAGAGCTATATATGGCCGCATATAAAGAAAGGACTATAAAAACAATTCCCGGCCGTAATTGGGCCGTCCGTCTGTCTGTCCTAATGAACACGCTCGGTGTAATAAACCAGAGGAGGTACAAGTAGTCATTCAAATTTTAAATCCCTGCTGCGAGATGAGACAAATGTTTTCGAAAAAGTTTGTGGTTTTCATGGATAATTTTAAGTAGCTCTAAAATGGAGTTAAAACGCTTTTTTATTAGAAATTTTGTAAAGTTCGCTTATTAATTGTACAGTCAAGCGCCCGTCAGCAGGAACACTTCTTAAAGCTCTATTCATTTTATTACGATTCACGAGGAAGGTTTTTGTCTAAAATTTAAAAATATTTATTGCAAATTGACTCTGTGAAACTGTGATGATGTTTGTCGATCAAGTCGAAAAAAAAGTGACATTCGTGAGATTTCCTGGCGTGCGCTACTCAAACAGTTTAAGTTATAAGAAAGTGATGTATGAAAGAATTGTTCCTCTCTAAAATTTCTAAAAAAGTCTGAGACAGTACATGTCTATCTTTTAAGAATGACCTACAATAACCAAATTTTTTAAACTAATTTCTTTGCGATAGTACAGGTGGTTGCTTCTTGATTCTGTAGCATTATAAAGTCCTAAACGAATGAATCGCTCATTGATGAATGCGTAGAACACAGATCAGAGTATTTTTTAAGAACCTCACATAAAAAGCTTTGCGATAATAATGGTACACCCGATAAAAGTAAGTACCTATCCATAAGTATCCTGAGGACCTCTGAACCATAAATACTAATATTTTTAGATGCTCAATTACTCAACAAAGCAGAATAAAAGGCAATTCACGTTCATCTTCATTTAACTATCCTGTCTGCTTCATCTCAACTCTGAGACCTTTACCTCAAGGCTATAGGGCAAACCTATAAATCTATCCCTCCGACTGTCACCTCGCTTAGCTAATGTTAACCTCAACCAACCATGCCTAGAAGAATTCTGCAGACGTACGTCTTTAAGAATATTTTTGGTATTGTTTGTCTCTATGTTCTCTACATTTACTCCCAAAATGTAACTCTTCTCCTACAGATGTCTCGAACTCAAATCTTACGTGATCCGATGAGCATAAATTTTAAAATGTATTGTGTTCATAAAGAAGGTAAACGTTGGGGGGAAACAATACATTTCGAATGGTTTTACGTATGGAAACCTTTTTTGAAAGGTAAGTCATCATAATAGCATTCTATGAAAAAACGTCCACTACAGGACAGGGAGTTCCCCTCCAGAAGTCCAGCAAAAACACGTGGTACTTAGGAGGGGATCTACCATAGTCACCACGCTTGTAGCGTTGCAGCTGGCGACCGCTGTTGTTGGTGACCGCAGTACGAGTATGCAAGACGATACGATACTCAGAAAGATGCTGCTGCTCGTTTTCCAGTTCATGAGCCCTTAGTCGCCACTTACGACACCCACGGGTAGAGATGGGTTGGTACTATTCGTTGCCGGCACCACACGGGACAATGGAGATGTAAGTACTTAAATCAAAAGTTCAAAGCAAGTTTTTAACCCGAGGGAGAGGTCGGCAATCGACCTTTCAACATACATGAAAAGAAGATGATAACCGATACTGAAAATAGCTACTATCTACATATTTTCCCGATCATATCATCTTTAAGTATACAAATCTCAAGAACAGTTATTTCTATTCTCAGATTCAATACCTTCACGCCTCAGATTATTGTAATGCAAACTGACTCATCGTATAGATATTTATTTTATGCGCATACATATTTTATTGTTTTCCATTGTTTACGTGTGTAGGTTCCTGCTGTTGGTTTTCGAAAAACGTTTGTTCGATTCATCGAAAACTTTCATAAAGAATACTGCCTTCAAAACAACATTTTTGTACGGTCAACCGCTTGTCGGTAGAAACTTTTTCAACTCTATTACCACGCCATAAGGTCCAAAAGTGTTTCTACTGATGTGCGGCCGTGTGTACGGTCAACCGCCTGTCGGTAGAAACTTTTTCAACTCTATTACCAGGCCATAATATTCAAAAGTGTTTCTACTGATGTGCAGCCGTGTGTACTACTGTTTGTAAAAATAAATCGCACAAGATTTTCATCACATTATAAATCATATACTTAAATAAAAGTATATTCGGGCGCACGTTATTGATACCTGACCTCGAGTGGTACGGTAAACCGCAAGTCGGTAGAAACTTTTTTATCTCTATTACCACGCCATAAGGTCCAAAAAAGTTTCTACTGACGTGCTATTGAGTGTACTCTGGTTTCAGGCGTTTGAAACGATGCGCCTGCGCCGGTTCAGATTATACTGGTTTTGTTACCACTTACTTGCTGCCGGCGTGCCAATGAATATGATGTGATGGAATTTAATATTTTAAAAAGGCATTACGGTTTTAAAAATATATTGCGAATGCGAAAATATTCGAAGAAATGTGGTTCGAAAGATGACCATACCTTGTTAACCCGTTCATGCGTTTTATTTACCAAGGTCCGTGACAGTGAGCGGCGATCGCCGGGGGTCAATCGAACACGTTGTTCTTTATTAACCCGTACTTGTGCACGGAAATATTTCCGTACCAAAAAAAACCATAGATTTCGTGCCTCACACGACTATCGAGCACATTGGAAAATATCGTTCTGACTTTTTGACTTGTAGCTGAGTAAATTGTCCAGAGGATTTTTTTAAAATTTTCATAAATTCGGAAAAAATTTAAATTCTTCTCTATTTCGGCCATAACTGTTTTCGTTTTTGACTTTGTCTTATAATTCTTTTTGCACCTTACAGCTTTCGTGAATACGCTATTGAATATCATATCTTCACAACTCTCTGAGATATAAGGGGATCGCACTTATTAGTGAAATCGGAGCCTAGAATGGACCGAATAAAAATACATTTCCGTTGTCAAAATTCTACGTAGTGCAGATACAAACAGACAAACAACAACGACTTTTGAGAAACTGGAACATGCTCGTTCCATCGTAGACCTCATCTGTCTCCAAGGCTAGATCGCGGTCAAGAGTAAGCCAATTGACAATAATAAAAATACTGGCAAAAAAACAAATCAAACCTCATCATCTTTCCCTGCCGGGAATTAAACCCGAACTGAATAACACAATTAATTCGAAATACGAAAACAGAATTAACATAAAAACTGCATCAGCTGATAGCCCATTTTGTATGTGATGGGAGGCAATAGTAGATTACCCAGTTTACCCAACAAGTGAAAAAAAAGGAAATTCCCTGCGAGGGTCTGAGTTGAATCCCGGGAGCAGCGAAGAATTCTGAAGTAGAGTCCCAAATCAGAGGCCCTTTTTTGAGTGGCAAAGGTAAAACAATATTTCCTGTATTACGAATTATGATACTTGGGAAGGCGATTCTATAAAATGCTGTTGAAAAACGAGTGTATACTGCTATTTTTAGTTAAATTTTTCGCTGATTAATACAAAGATATAGCTAATGCACCGAAAGTACTTACTAGTTTTTGTTAGCAATTTTTTGGTCAATATTACCATTGTGGGTGTGCGATCTATACTGTTGTACTTTCGGTGCATTAGCTGTATCTTTGTAAAAGCATTTTATGTCCCGCATAAGATTGCGAGTCATTTGAATTTAGTATGGAAAACGGATCGTCTTAAGGTTGATGAGTAGAGCTTTTTGTACCACATTTACACTCTCAAATTAGATGAACTATTAAAAAATTCGGTGTATTTTCTCTTCGAGCTATTTTAATCGCATACCAATTCTAAAATGTAAATTATCTAAACCTTCATTTCTTAAACATTCAGCATCATAAAATGGTGAAAACAATTCTTAAGAAATATTGCAACACCTTCGACAAATCTAAAATAAAATTATAGTCGATCTTCAATATAAACTGAGGAGTATTCCAAGGAAAACTAAAATTTATGTTACGACGCAACCATTCCAACGCAATTTTATTACCTAACAATTGAAATTTAACGGCATCGTAACCATTGGAAATGCAACCTACGTTGAGTTGAGCGTTTTCGCGTACATTGCCGCTGAAGTGTGAAGAAAATTGCGTTTTGTGTACCCAAGGATACAACCGTTTTACTAAGCCTGCGTTGAAAAAGAACTAAACGGTTTTCTTCTTGTTGTTCCATCTTTATATTTTTGCTTTTTTTGGCACATGGAGGCTAAAAAAAAACTAAAACTGTGTCATCTTTGTTAACCAGTTCTGCAATAAAGATTTCTGATTCTGATTCTGAAAAAATATCAGGATGTATGTAGAAGACCTAGTAGACCTAGAAGACCTTGACCTATACCCATCTTGTTATGTACCATATGAAGGCAATAAATGTATTGAGTATTGAGTGGCTGAACCCATTGTTGGAGAGATAAAATCTGCTCAACTTCTCTGCCTTGGTCGCTGAGAGATGATGAAGGAAGATTTGACAGCTTACCGTTGGTTTGACGAAATGCAGGAGCTGAATGCCCTCCAAATATCCGACTTGCGTGTAAAAAAAGGACGACTGGGACTCTTGATGTCGGACGCCAAGATCCTCTTTGGGTCCCTTGAGCCAGCGAAAGTATAAGTTACCAAAAATCGCAACTTAAATGCAGTATTTTTTATTGTCAATGGGCTTACTCTTGACCTCGATCTAGTCTTGAGGACAGAGATGAGGTCGATGATGGGACGAGCTTGCCCAGAGGAAGCCTAATTATTCGCGACTTGAATAGATTCGGGTTATATGAACTCGGGAACACAGACGCAGGCAGAGTTTAGTTTGACATTGCGTGTCCTAACGCCTCGTTTCGTATGCACTTGGCAGTGTGCCACCGGTGACCTCATTGCGTTTCGTTTTTGGCGCCACCATCAAGCTCGATCGCTATCGCCGATGACACGCCAAAACGAAACGCAAACACGATCTTTATCCACACGCCGGGTTTATTCCAATGTTGCTGGGGAGTTTTATAGAACTTTTTAATACGTAATATCATTGACTGACGTTTTGGCGCTCTGTCGAAGTACAAAAAAAGAAACCTTAATAATTCATTATATATTCTTCCCACGTAGTATATAGAAAAAAATATATTCAGAGATATAACAGCCCTTTTACGTTTTTTTTTCTACTCCCATTTGTTAAAGTTTGAAATACGAAACCGGAAACAGTATCACAAACATTGCCATTCCGACAACAGTTGCGTAATACTTATAAATGCAACTGTCTACAATACGGTAATATAATTTTTCTTCTCCCATTTGTTAAAATTCGAAATACGAAACCGGAAACAGTATCACAAACATTGCCATTCCGACAACAGTTGCGTAATATTTATAATTTTCACCTTTTTGTTAGGTTTGGCAACAAAATTACGTTAATACTATGTTGTATTGGATGCTATCGGCTAATATGCTAGTTACCAAGCCATAAAGGACAACTTCAAAAAAGAATTCATGCGCTTATGAACTGAACCCTCCAATACACACTATTATATGATGGCTTGGCGAGAGTTTTTATTCGTTCGCGCTTATTTAATCTGTCAAAAAAATAACTTTTTATTGATAATTTAACGATAAACATCTTGATTTCCATTGAAAATGTGTAAATATGAGTAAAATATTCAAGCCGACCGAAATAATGACTTTATTGCCAAAAAAGTGGAGGTGTTCTAGTGTTCTACTACTACGACAAAAGTAAACAAAGTCAGTACGTTATTGTTTCAATGATTTTTATGCTCGTAGAAAAAGTAATGTATGCCACTGATTGCAAACTAGTCATTGTAACATTCGTGCTGTCTATTGTGACATTCGGCTTCGCCTCATGTCACAAACAAGCACTCATGTTAAAATGACTATCTTTACCTGACAGTGGCATAAACTACTATTTTTCACCTTTTGTTAGGTTTGGCAACAAAATTACGTTAATACTATGTTGTATTGGATGCTATCGGCTAATATGCTAGTTACCAAGTCATAAAGGAAAGGACAACTTCAAAAAAGAATTCGTGCACTTATGAACTGAACCCCCCCATAGACAGTATTATATGATGGCTAGCCGAGAGGGATGCAACATAGATGCAGCAGTGTGAAAGAAAGAGAAAGATATACACTGTAATACATGAACGTAGTGATTTACGTTCTGATACATACGTAGTGATTTACGTTCTATATCCATTTTATTCGTTCGCGCTTATTCTGTCAAAAAAATAACTTTTAATTTATAATTTAACGATAAATATCTTGATTTCCATTGAAAATTTGTAAATATGAGTAAAATATTCACGTCTACCGAAATAATTAAGGCAGCGTACGATACGAAACTCAAGAGACCACTTATATTGCCAAAAAAGTGGAGATGTTCTAGTGCTCTATTACTAAGACAATAGTAAACAAAGTCTGTACGTTATTTTCTTAATGATTTTTATGCTCGTAGAAAAAGTTGCAAACTAGTCATTGTAACATTCGTGCTAACTATTGTGACGTTCGGGTGCGCCTCATGTCACAAACAAGCACTCATGTTACAATGACTATATTTACTTGAGAGTGGCATAAACTACTATTATGCTTCTGCCAAACTGCAGGGCAGTTTGTTGGTATGTTTTTGTTGTATGTGGTTGTATGCGGTTGTATGCTATCAGCTGATGCAGTTCTTTTGGGAAATGTTTGCAGCTAAAAAGCAGACATGACAATGTTAGTTTATTTAAAATGCAAAGTACCCTAAACCGACGAGCGTGTATGAAAGCTGTGGTCTCTGCCTAACCCGACGGAAAAGAGGCGTGATGTTAGTATGTAAAATTCATTTTAAAAACGAATAAAGATATCAGTAACTTCACTAGCATGTAAAAAGAGAGACTCGCTTTATTGAATTTCAAAACTTGTTTGTCAATTTGTATAGTGTTTATTTTACGCATAAGTTCAGATTTCCGTTTTAACATTTAAATAGCCCTTTCGACAGCTCGTAACATGTAACATTTAAAGGTTAAAGGTCTAACATTATTTTTTATCGGAACCTACTTTAAATACTATAGGTATTTTTTTAAAGTTCGTAAGAATGTCGTTAGAATGTGAGACAAAAATATGTAATTATTTATTTAACTTCATTTAAATTCATAGTCTGAGTAACATGCAAAAATTATGTTTATGCTCACTATTTCCGTAGGACCAGGATGCACCATAGTCATACATGACACTTTTTAGCGTTGCAGCTGGCACACTGGCCCGCGGTGGTTGATAACCGCATTATGGTGGTACGTTGCAGAAAGACACTCTACTGCCCATCCTATGGTTTTGGTCCACAGTCGCATTTTACGACACTCACGGTAGAGTATAAACAGAATCATCAACTCTTTATCATTCCAGTGTTCTAAGACCAAAACATTTTTAAATACGTCATTTTACATAATGCCTCGACATTTTACGTAAGTACGCGCAATTCGCGTAATTCGTTTCTGGAACTCGCCGGTCACTGATGCGTCACGCTCGCTTCGCTCGCTCCGCTCGTGCATTGTGGTTGTAAGATAGCCTAACCCTACGGGATCCCGAACGGGATCAGTTAGGTTGGGTTTGCCGTAAGTGCCGTAACTAACTAACCTAAAATGCACCAGTACTGATCTAACCCTGTTTACAATCTGCCGACGCGACGCCGTTTTACAATTTGCCGAACATATACAATTTGTCGGCCGTTTGTAAATGACGAATTATACGATTTGTCTGCGACATGAACATTGAATTCGAACGTGTGCATGGCGCTATTCCAAAACCAAATGACAGTGCTAGCATTTTGGGTGCTAAGTCCTAAGATTCAACGAGAGACGGGAGAACATTTATTTTGTTGATTTATATTACCATATTTAATTAATAAGAACAGTACAGTCAAGAGCAGGTTAAGCATGACACTCATAGTAAGGATTAGCTCCTACATTCAAATTTGTCAAGCTTCACGTGGCCTCGAGTGTATTAACTTTCGTCAGGCTGTTCATTCATAGAGGCGTTTTGGTACCAACACTGATGTACGGCAGTGAAAGCTGGGTATGGCAGAAGAAGCATGAAAATAGAATTAATGGGCCATAGGCTAGATTTTGGTACAGCTCCACATGGACATATATTGCATTCGACATTACCCTACTGTTGAGTACGCCGACAGCTCCGGAAACCATTATCTCTAGAATCAGCCCACTAAATCACCGAAATGTTTTCATCACACTCCGATACTTTATTCTAATGCAGCAATTAGCTTGCCCTCGCATTGTTTTATCAAGCCCGAGTGTAATTGGCCGGAACGTGGCGCCTCGGTTGTCGACGCCTGGCCACTTGCCTATTATGTGTCGAAATCCGGACTTTATGAATGCAGGAAGCGTATATACCTACATAACTTGGTAGTTTTTTTGTTTGTTTATGTAGTGGACTCCTGTTGTTAGCCCTTGTGGCTGTCACAACTTCACCGGACGGTTGGGGAGCGGATGCCGAATTAGTCTGAATTCAGCTAGGTGTGATCACTCCTTAAGGCTGCAAGCCTAAGGTCGCCTCGCGGGGCTCGGACCTCGGCTAAGGTTGTTGCCGGGGATCGGAGAAAACCTACATTTTTGAGCTTTGTGAGCTTAATAATGAGAATCCAATTGCTTTTACGATTTTTATTAATTTTGTAAGCTGACGGCTACAGATTCAAGAGTGACCGTAAAATAGACAGTATTGGACAGAAATAGTTCACACAGGAATAAAAATTCAACGAAATTGATGGTAAAAAAGATTCCAATGCAGTGATTTATTTTTAAGACAAAACAAAAAGGGTCAGCAATATACTTAAAAAACTTAAATAAAAGACCCGTTGTGCAACTAGCTGGCCGTGAAAATAATTAAATTTAAAATTATATTGACTGGCGCAAGAACAGCTGTATACGTCCAGACTAGATACAAATGGATTATTTTCTCATATCCTTTAAGAGTCATTTATAGGATTCATAATAAGTAATCTAAGCCGATTAGTCGGCAAGAGGCCAAGACCGGTGGCGCCAAGTCTCGCACAATTTACGCCCGCAGTGTAACACGAGATTAAATAAAACTGTGATGATTAATATGTCGCCACTGTACTGCATCGTGTATTGGGTATGATACATAGGAGTGGAGAGGGGGCGACAGCGGATGAAAAATTGCACACATATCAAATAATCACGCCTCTTTCTCGTAGGGAGAGGCTGACACCATTTCCTTCCTGCTACTATCTTGACATACTTATCTATCTTCTGCTACGCTCGTCGATTTGTGAGTAAGTATAGGTGGTTGTCCCGTGTGGTGCCGGCAAAGAATAGTACCAACCATTCATACCCGTGGGTGTCGTAAGAGGCGACTAAGGGTTTTAAACTGGAGGATGGGCAGCAGCATCCTCCTTTATATCGTACGTCTTACGTACTGCGGTCACCTACAACCGCGGTCCATGGTGCCAGCCGTAACGCTAACAAGCGAGTTGACTATGGTACTTCCCCTCTACATTTTTCCAGAAAAAAGTAGAATTCTGGAGGGAGCTCCCTGTCCTGTAGTGGACGTTTCATGGGATGTTATGATGATGATGATAGGGGGCTTGTTCTTTTAAAAATGCAAACACATAATATCTGGTATGTGTCACCGGAAAATGATAAGGAATCGTAAGTTGTTTAATTTTCTAGTAAGTTGATCAACTTTCGAAATATAATAAACTGTACCGAATTCGTTTCTGGCACTCGCCGGCTGCTGAAGAAGTGTCCGTTCGGGTATTTTTGAACGAGGCGTTGACTGATACTGCACAACTTTCCTAAAAACACATTGTTGGAAATCTAGATAAGTCTCAATAAATATCACTAGTGCCGACGCAAACGACACCAGTGCGATCCTTGCACTTTAAAAAATACTTGTTTTGCTACCCATGTTTATTGGGAAAGCTAGTCAGTTGGTCACTATTATTGTTCGCCAGTTCAAAACTTTCGGGTGGTCACGTCTTCCTGCAAACAAGCTGTTTATCGCTATCGCTCGTAGCATGACATACGCTTTACGCATGATATACGCGACGTGTCAAGAATTTATTGTTATTTTTAAATAGCATTGTCTACGAGGCATAATACAATAGGCTAGTTCTGCTATATTATGCATTAAATATGCAAAAGTTAAAGAACGCAACAAATACTTTCTACAGCTTTATCATCCAGGCAAAATCGAAAAACCAATACTTAGCATGAATCTAAGCCAATGGTTCAAAACTTAGTTCAAAATTATCGCTTTTCCGACTAGGGTACCTACATAAATCACTTGTTATAATCGTAAACGCTAGTAGAATATAACGAAAAGGTAGCTGTCACGTAAAATTTCGTTTGTTAATGTCAATCGCATACATTTTCATTCTATTCCACTAGCGTTTACGATAATAGAAAGCCGCATACACATAAGCTAATGAAATATTTCGTGACATCTAATATCAATCCCATACATTTTCATTATATTTATAAAACCCCACTTGACTAGTCTAGGACCTGTCTAGGACCAAAGGTTGTCAAGGAACGTTCGACAGATAGGAGAAGGCATTAGCATAAAAATAATAAAAATGTTTAGCCGATGCGGTAAGCAATTACTGATATGAAAAGACAATAGTGATGCACTAATCGCGGGGTTGGGTTCAGTGTTGGCGCCAGTTGGAATGAGGGCGACAGGCGACACGCCAAGCGTCTGAAGTCGCACGAGACACGCAATGTGACAAGTGGCCGTCATGCTAGTTCCTCACATTAACACCACAACACTACCCACCGTATGATGGCGCCACTCAGTTTCTGAAACGCGCTATCGACTTGTTAACGGTGTTAACAAGTGAATAGGCCTATTTTTACAAGCTTTTATTTAACTTGCAATGTTCGTATGTAAGTAAGTAAGTAACCTTTTTTTTCAAATCTTGCAAACCATTTTTCACCAACTTGCTGGTATTCGATTGAGCTGAAATTTGGTGTACTTATATAAGTTCGGTGACAATGCAATATTATGGTACCATTGAGCTGATCTCATGATGGAGCCGGGATTTAGGAACTGGAACTCTCTGATGGAAGATACTAGGACAGTTGAGTTTTGGCTCGTTTGTTTTGTAATCATGAGTACTTTCTATTTATTACGATGACAAAGGTCTGAAGATGGAGCCGGTGGAGTGCTGTTGGAACTCCTAGATGGAAAGTGCTAAGATAGTCGAATTTGGGCTCGTTTGTTTTGTCATCATGAGTACTTTCTATTTCTAATGATGACGAAGGTCTGAAGATGGAGCCGGTGGAGTGCTGTTGGAACTCCTAGATGGAAAGTGCTAAGATAGTCGAATTTGGGCTCGTTTGTTTTGTCATCATGAGTACTTTCTATTTCTTATGATGACGAAGGTCTGAAGATGGAGCCGGAGGAGTACTGTTATTTTTTACTTTTTAGTTCATTTAATAAAAGCTTGTTTTTAAAAATATTTTTTTACTTTTAATTTTATTTAATTTTATAACGTAACTCGCAAGTAATCATAACCAGTTAAGGTGAGCTCGCGTTTTAAGAACATTCATATAAAAAAGGAGTCAGTTTAGAGTGGACGCGGAGTTTTTAAAATCAAAGGGCAAAAGCTTGAAGAATATGATATGGTGGATGGGTACGGAACCCTATAGGCGTGAATCTGACTCGAGCTTGGCCGGATTTTGTTTTATGGCACACCTAGTAAGGCGGTGGTTTATCTCATGGTAATTGTTCAATCTACTCTTTGGCACCATAACAAGACAACTAATCGCATTGCTCATATCGGGAACTAAAATGGAATGTCTCACATTTTGGGTACGGAACCCTGAAAATTACTGTAGTTAGTGTGATTTCACTTCCTTACCCTAAAAATATCTCTTTGACAGGTTGTTCCAAAGGTTGTTTAGATTAAAAGGTTAAACAGGACACTTAACTAGTATGACATATCCTATCGTATCTACTAATCATGTAAGTTTATTACACAAATCGACGCCGGCGCCGATGACTCGGCTAAGCTCGAACTAGTCTTGAAACCGGACCGTGGGTGTCAACTTAGTCATTTCAATCTAGAATCGTTTAGCATCAAGGCAGACTCGTTAGGAAGGGAAAATAATAATAACTTATAAATTGGCTTAAGCATATAAATTGCTTTAGTCGCGGAAAGCTTCGGTTTAACCAAGAAGTGGCCTGCTTCGTCTGTGTTCAAGAGTTCATATTACCTTAACTTATTTAAGTCGCGAGTGAAAAGGTTTCATCTTTGTGAGCTCATTTCATATCTTACCCCATCTAGAAAGATGCAATAGCACAAAAATCTCCAAAGCCACATTGAGATAAAAGAGACCATTAAGCTCCTTTAAATCAATTGCTGATATTTTTTGATAAGTTGCAAAGAAAGCGTTGCCAAGTAAAGTGTCACCATTAGATTTAAATAAAGGAGGCTTAACTTTAAATAACATTCCTGCATCTTGTGGTTAAACAATCAGCTTAAAAATTTTGGGCTGCCGAAGAGAAAAACATTGCTGGTGAGTTCAAAGAGTAACTAAAGACGTTTTAAATGTATGGACATGTACGTTATTATAACGTAAATTTGAGAATCGATATTATGATTTACGAAAGCATCAAATACGAGTCAATACACTCAGCGGCATGTTGTCGCCAAAACAAGGGTCGTGTATACAGTATACCGTCGAAATGGATCGATTATTATGTCTCGTGCCGGCGGAACTTCGCGACACTAGCGGATGATCGGCGCCGGCGGCTACCGGTCGATAGGGTTGCCACTTGCCAGCCTAGCAAGCACAATCGCATGGATAAAAATTATAAACAGACATGTAATTTTGTGTTGTTTAATCATGGACGTAATACTAATTCGTAACATGTAGAGTTGGTCACGCGAATGTGAAAAATATATTTATTTGGTTAGGCGATGGCTACTAAGAAAGGGCATATCGACACGAGGCAAGTGCTAATAAAAAACAATTTTAAGTGCAGTAAAGAACACAGAATGTTTATGTTTACAACTGTTTTATTTACGTCTACGGCCGTTGATTTTTCGATTCTCACAGTTAAAGAATTTCGCTCGCGTCAACAGGACTTTAAAATCTGTTTTATCGTCAATCAAAGGTTTTCAAGTCGATTTTTTTTTGAGTGTTTACAAATATCTGATCATGAATATTTTTCCGCATCTAAAAAACTCATCATAATCATCATCATAACATCCCATAAAATGTCCACTACAGGACAGGGAGCTCCCTCTAGAATTCTAGCTTTTGCTGGAAAAATGTAGAGGGAAAGTACCATAGTCACCTCGCTTGTTAGCGTTACGGCTGGCACCATGGACCGCGGTTGTAGATGACCGCAGTAAGTAAGATGTTAAATACAAAGGAGGATGCTGCTGCCCATCCTCCAGCTTATAACCCTTAGTTGCCTCTTACGACACCCACGGGTATGTAAGGGTTGGTACTATTCTATGCCGGCACCACACGGGACAATCACCGGGACGAGCGCTAAAAAACTACCGCTTCTAGATTGATGATACTGAAAAGTTAAGATGAAATCAAAGGTGCACGCTCAAAGAGAATGCCTGACAAGTGACAACCCTACTAATGGCGCCAAATCTAACAATGGCGTCCTTACCAGTGACTTTGGAAAACAATAATTGTTTTGTGATCCTAAAATATTTCATCGTCCGGCTTCAGCGAATTAGTGTCGGTGACAAAATATCGACAATTGTTTACAACACTTACTATATTTTAGCTATAGGGTTGAGCCAAGTTAATAATAAAAACATTTTAACAAAAAAATTAAACCGCCGAAAAAACTGAAAGGCAAGAAATAATAAATCTTTTTTATTTAACCTTAATAACAAAGTTCTTAAACTAATGTAAGTATACCCGAGTAATTTTGAGTCGGCGCCAAACAAACAAATTAATTAGTTACGTAAAGCATGATGCACGGCGGCGGCGGCGCTGACTCAAAATTACTCGGGTATACTTACATTAGTTTAAGAACTTTGTTATTAAGGTTAAATAAAAAAGTTTTATTATTTCTTGCTTTTCAGTTTTTTCGGCGGTTTAATTTTTTTGTTAAAAAGTTTTTATTTTACAATTTTTTGTGACTATAAATTTTATTTTCCTACCCTTAGGGTAAATCGGAATACTCTGTAAAAACTTATGCGTGGTCATACATTAAAATCAGTCAGTGAACAATCAATCATCCCCTGTTTTCCTAGCCTTAGGGTTAGAATTTTTTTTCCAAATTTATATGGGACCAACGTCGGGGTATACCCTTTCCAATAAAAAAAGAATTGTCAAAATCGGACTACTCTGTAAAAAGTTATGCGTGGTCATACATAAAAAAAAAATAAAGAAAAAAATATATACGCGTCGACTTGAGAACCTCCTCTGTTTTTTTTTTCGTCGGTTAATAAATATGTACAAAGAATAATCATATTATAAGGTTAAAAAAGCTTCATATTAGAAAAATTGCTAGACAAAGAAAAGGGCAAATACTTTAAAGAATAAAATAGAAATGATACTAAAGATGTTTGGTCACAGGCTTGACAATGATATGAAAAACCATAGAGGAAAAGAACGAGAAGATGGCAGAACATGATGTGGCCGTTTGCTAGCAGGGGGTTAAGGTACAGCAAGCTAAAGGAGTGATCACAACTAGCTGAATTCAAAGAATAATCGGCATACATTGCTGGGAGGCTTGGTTATGTTAATTGCAATTTCCTTACTTTAACGAGCAATGTAAACAAACTAATGGATTTCAGAAAGAAATGAAGAATAGAAACAGCTACACCGACATGAGCTTGGCTTAATGGGTCAAGAAGTACAGAGAAGAGGGAGAGCGGTAGGAGAGTATAGCGTGTAACGGAAAGGTGTGATAATACTGAAGGGTGTGAATCTGCCCATGAAACTGAACAACTTTTCCCAAGGAACATAGGTCGAAATACGAAAAACCAAATTTGACCTCCCATACAAAATCTGCTATCAGCTGATGCAGTTTCTATGGGAAGTCAAAAATTTATTTTGTTCTATGATCTACTACGAGTATGTTCCTTGGAGAAAGTTGTTCAGTATCATGGGCAACACCCTTTCGTATCAAAACTTTCCGTGATACAAGAATACTAATGATAATAAAAGAGAACTAAGATAAAACATACCCATTCGATAAAATAATCGGTCTGAAGGTGGTGAACTGTTGAACATACCTGAGGACAAAAAAATCAACAAATTAGCCAAATCTGCGTAGTCTAAAAGTCCATCACGTAAGTAATCAAAAATTTATATCACATTTCAAAGTACAAAGGACAGTTGCATCATTATTATTGCACCACATTTTGTTGTTTAAGTGTTTGCATGTTCTTGGGTACGTCACGATAGATCTTTGTTTTTTTTTATGTTACAAGGGAGCAAACGAGCAGGTGATGATGGTAAGTGGTCACCATCGCCCATTGCGCCCACTGTCTTATTAATGATATATTTTGATACTAATAAGACAGCAAAGCGCGTTGCTCACTTTGAGAACTAAGATGGTATGTCTCATGTGCCGTTAATTTCCCTGGCTCCCTTGCCCTTCAAACCGAAACACAGCAGTGCAAACACTGCTGCTTCACGGCAGAAAAAAATCAAGGGGGTGGTACTTCCCCAGAAGGACTTTCCACAAAAGCCCTACCACCTAAAAGATCAACGTAATTGGACCTTACCATTTTTACTACGGGAAAAATCAGGATTTCCCACAGTGTATAACATTTATTAGAATGTTAACTAAAGTGGTTTTGTGTGATAGTTTTTAAAACGATCGCAAAAAGAACTCGTCGTGATTACCATAGCAACAGAACAGCTAAAAGGTTTATAAGGGTAAAACAAAGACTGTTTACACTGGCCACGTCTGCGCAAACGCAAGTGCTTATGTTTATTGTTCTACCCGCCATAATATTCAACTGTAAACAAACCCGCGCTACTGTCCTGTAAACACATCTTGCGGTACTGGTAGCAGATAAAATTATACGTATAAATGTTCCTGGGCATTTATATGTACGCTGCTGGGCAGATTCAGAGACGAGGCGAAACGAAGCGTGCGCTCTGTGCCAAACAGGCAGTTGTACAAAGGGTCTTTAAAGATAAAGCACCTTTAAATCTATTGCTGTCGCTTTCTGTTATTATGTCAATGAATCATTAGATTTAAAGGTGCTCTAACTTTAAAGACATTTTGTGCAACTGGCTGTCAGTCTCACAAATGTCAAAATTGTATGGGATTTTGAGGTTTCCGAGACTGACCTCATGCTTAGTTTGGCTCTGAATCTCAGCGTAGGCCTCGTCTCTTAAAGAAGAACCTACACATGCACTGCAGTTTTTAATGAAAACTTTAATAAAACAATTGCGAAAACATACATGTATAAAGAATGTTGCGTCTCCGGAGGCGATGCTGTCAGAGCATCAGTTTACATAATTTTTAATAGATACCACGTAAAATGATTGTTAAAAACGATCTGGGGATGAAAAACTAAGATAAATTCTTTAACTTTCATAAAAATGCAGTAAGCAATCTTTTGTGAAATCCTGCTAAACAAAAAATCGAAAAGAAAACAAAAAAGTAATGGATTTGTTTCTCATTGTGCTCATTCTAAAATAATAGTATAATAATGCACATAATGAAATTATTGTCTTGACATTCTTGAATAACTTGTGTAGAAGAAAAGGTCATCTTATTTATGTAGTTAAGTAAATAACGCTAACGCTTAAGAATTAGATTTAAAATATTTATGGTGCGCTAAATGATGCAAAATTTTTTGTTGTGAAGCTTGTTTAAGAGCTGCAAGACCGATTACCTATAGCTGATGCCGCTTGGAAGAACAAAAATTTGTTTTGCGATTTCCTTAGTCTTAGAATAAAAAATTCTTTTGGTAAAATATTTAAGACGAATTCAGTAAAACCATAAAATATTCTTGCCAACGGTACTAAAGTTTTTCAGTTTACATCGACATCTGTCGCCACGCGCCGCATACCCACGTTCAGCTCAAACTTTGAAGAGCTCTCCCGCTACATTTTTTCATACATTTACCCCATTTCCTAAGATGGAGGTCATGTCTTGTTATACTGGTCGTCAATTTCGTTTTGAAGTTACCCCTCGCTGCGTTCACTTTTCTATCCCGGTCTATTTGAAGGCTATCCCACACGATGTCTATTAATACTTTACTTACATTGACAGCATATGGAATATCCTAAAATTTGTGAAGTATAGAGAATTTAAAATTTTCGAAAATTACGACTTCGGCACAGAAAATTAAGAAAACGGATTAATTTGTTGATTCGATAAGGAAAATTTTTTTTTGTAGGTATTAAAACAAAAAAACCTAAAAACTAAATCTGATAATGAAGACCTCTTTCAATTTTGAGACGCCAAAAAATTCTTAGTGGTTTCTAGGCCTTCATTAAGCAACTTGGTTGGAAGTCTTGGAAGCGAGATCGTCGTGACTTAACTAATGAGCTAGACAAGTGAACGTCTGACGTTTGATGCGGTTATAATCGAGGGAAGTTCACACATAGACATTTCCACGGTAAAACACTGCAGACACGCGATACTCTAATTAAATAATAGACTCTATATGTCGCGGCGCCCACGCAACCGCCCGCTATTCGCCAAACGAATACAATAAAAAAAAACTACAATAATAGTCACAAACTAGAAAATTACGCCCGATGTACATAAAACGTGAATAAATTACTGCATTAATGAATAAATTATGAGTAAACGTTGAGCGCCGCGGGAAAAAATAGCGCTATAAGTGCGGCGCCGGCGCCAGCGGCAAGCAAGGATAAAGTGTGCACGCGCACTGCGAAGCGACTACGCCACTGTAAACAAGCTATTCTCTACACTGCTTCCAGGACGGAAAGCTTATATTTCCGAAACCATCACAGAAAATACGACGTTTCATCCGAAACACGGATTCTGAATGCGCTCATGCGACCGTAGCGAGTCATTACGATACTTTAGAGTGTTTCCTACAAAAACAAACAAAACTACACCCTAATCCAGAGCTATAAAGTTGCTATCGTACTCCAATTCTTCGATAAAACGTTATTCTATCCCTCTCGATGAAGGCGGGAGTGAAAGAGAAGGGCAGGTGTAAAAAATATATCCGCGAACGCAACAGTCCCGTTCGTTTTGACACGTTACATGCACCGGCCGAAGTGATAAATATCTCAGTTGGGACAGATGCCGAGCTAGAAAGTAAACCCGATTTAAAGCGGCACAACGCGACAACACGGAAGATAAACCAAGCAAGATATAGTGCTGCATTAGCGTGAGAGAACGACGACTCAAGTACCAGAATCCGGTGGGTAAACCACTCGACAACAAAGCAAACAAAAATACAGAAAATGAACGCTCAAAACGTGTGTCTACAACTATTAACTAAACAAATAAATTAGAATTCTTGATGACTCTGACAAGTCTTATTGCAAAGGAGCGTGTTGTAGAAACTCGGAAGAAACGTATGTTGATGCGGTGCGGTTCGAAATTTAAATTAGAAGCAGGTGCGCTTGCGTTCGAAAGACGAACAACATAAATTGAGCTTCGATAACAGATGCTAGCCAGCCGGCGCAAGGCACTTGAGTAACGACGAACGTTATTTGGAGCGTAAATAGCATATGCATATTATTATGTGAGTGGTTGCTTTTAGTGTTTACTGATACTTTTTTCCTAAAATCACTCAACAAACTAAATGATCTTCTCATTTTCCCTATACAAACTTTTTAAAGACTTTAAACTTAAATGTATCACACCGTACATTAAAAGCATTAGGAATGCTATTTTATAGAAACGAAACCTTCATTTGATAACACTATCTGTGACTTAAAGTGTGTAATCAGAGGCAAGACAAATAAGCGTCCGGACCGGAGATCTTCAAACACACAAAAAACAGGCTGAGCTAATCTGAAGCAGGCAACCCTTGAGGACCCTGCGGTGTTTTATTATGTCCCTGCTATCGTTGAAACGGGTCCACAAAAACTACACCTTATCTTACTACACGAACCTCGACTTAGCGGGGCCCTTATTGATGCTTTCAAGTTTAGCCCTGCTGAGCTGATACAGAGCCGGTTTCAGACCGACCGCTGATATCGTAATGAATTCCATTAAGGACTAACCTTATCCAAAGTTTTATTAAGATTGGACCAATATATTTGCAAAAATACTGCTGCCTTTTGCCTTTTAGCGTTATCAAGACGTCAATAAATAAAAGCTTATCGAATAATAACAAAGTTTGTAGACAAAACCGGTCGTAATGGGTTGTTAAAGTATAAAAAAACATGTCCAGAGACAAAACAGTCACATTTTTGAAATACTTGGGGTGGTTTTAAAGAGAATTGCCTCCCTGGATATACCTCTGGCGCCAACCCCGAAGATTTATACCGTCTGGCGCAAACCACCGGTCTAGAAGATAACGGAAACCACAGATTTCTTTAAAGTACATGATTTCAAACTAAAAGCATACCATTAATAGAAAAAAACCGGATAAGACATGGTTAAAATTGAATAATTCTAAAAGCACACCACTTATTTGTAGACCAAAGCAATATTACAAATGTTAAGCTGTAAAAAAATATCAAAAGAGAAACAGAAAGCATTAAATACAAAACATATCATCAACAAGTCTTTATGGATACCGTCCGTAAAGACTAAAAAGCTTTACTTAATTTAAAAGATAGGTATAGCATATGCATCCGTTAGGGTGATCTATTTGGCTCCAGCCGATATATTTAGAAGTTACGGCCGCTCGCTCGAAATAATTGAAGATACGGCGCACTCGAGAGTCCATTAAGCTGTAATGAGTGCTTGTGGTGGGTCTCGGGAATGTCAAGTGACATGATGGAGTGGCGTCTCTGGCGACAAGTACTGACACCGACACAATCACAGACGCCAGTGACTCACACGCAGATAATAACAGCGGAACAAAGGCGGTAGAGCGTTCCCGTTAAACATTCCGAACCTTTGTTTCCGAAGCAAAAACAGGAATGGGAATTTGTTTATTGTTATGAATCTTATGAGCAGGTTCATTCTTGACTACTTAAAGGCCAAGCTACAGTGAATGTATGTCGTCAACGCAAGCAAATGTGTATGGAGGACGCTAACGTAGTATGTATTTCTATTTTAATTGTGATTCTATGCGACTTGCTCTTAGTGTGGCCGAGACTTCATTAGTGAGTCGAGTTGCTGCTTAATTATGGCTTTTTTTTAACTTGACGTTTGTTATTCGACTGTCTAAGCATGACGAATTTGTGAGCCACCGAGCTGGTAAAGTTACAAAACTGTTCGGTGTTTGAATGCAATTTTATTATTTTAACTATGTCCTAGATTGTTTGTACAATACAAGATTTAGAGTTATGCATGGGGTTTGTAGAAACACAGAATAATTTTTGAAAGATTGCGTTGCAGCAGTTATCACTCATTACCTAAACTTTGTAAGCTGTTGGCGTCCATGTCTTAGCCATACTGCAATAACAAGGTACTCGCTTACATATTCAAATATATTCAATTTACATAATTGTCCGTATTAACCACTTAGAGCAATTAGGCTAGCATCGAGTTTAACACAGAGTTTATGTAAAATGCGGATACTCCGACTTAGCTAGCTAAGCTTGCTTTCTAAAATACAATATTTGAAATAAACGAAGCTGCGAGACAAGTAAAACATAAACCATTTAATGTTGCAGACTTCAATAGTGGAGAAAGGCGGGGAAATGTAAACGCTAAAGCTATGCGCATCCGAGAGCCTACAAACGGCTAAAGCATTAATCATCCACTTGGACATACTAATGGCATACCTGTAATTAGCTTCGAGAAATCGTGAGCACTCGAAGCGAAGTATTCAAACAATGGGCTCTCAAGAGATTGAACGCAGGTAGAGAAAAGGGCACAAAAAAAGGATGCTTGTTTGCCAAATATCCCCAATTTTACGAAACAGGTAAACGTACCTGTCGCGACTTGTCGGGAACAAAAGGCGGACGGTACGGTAATGGCACTTAGATGGAGTGTGGGCGAAGTTAATTAGGGCATCCTCTATTCCCGGAAAGTCGCCGACAACTGGACGCGACGCGATGCGATAAGGCTATACTTACTGCCTGTTGACTGCACAGTTTTTTGCCCTTCGCACAATTCTGATAAGACGACCCTTCTTTAATTGAATTCTTATGTTTCTGTTATCTTTAAAAACCATTAGACCTCATCGGGTGGTCGTTTTCATAGTTTACAATTAACAGGTATTCGCCTTATCTCCCGAACATAGAGATTTTTTTTCTGAAGATAGAATCTGTATACCAATAAATAGGTGATGAGTAATGGTTTATGACGCCGTTGTGGCAGATTCATGAGTGCCAATAAATCTGGTTATAAAACCGACGAATTCATTTACATTTCAATCTTTAGCTATAAAGTAGTATCTTTAAGGTCCGCTGTCTCGCATTTGACGCCGTCTTCTATTCTAAGACATGCATTGACACTGCGACATTCGGTGTGTCTGTTCCTTCACTTCCTATTCAAAAGCTCCGCTCATATTGTAATGTAAATCAACGTTTCACTTAACGTAGCTATCTACCTTGACGATGTCATGATGAATATGAAAAATTCATAAATAATACATTAGACATTAGCACGTATGAATTCACGGACATATGCTAGTCTCACAAGAAACCAAAATTGCGTTTCAAATGTCACTAAAATTAACATTTCCTTTAGTAAAAATCGTGTTTTAGTTTTATTGTTGTATATTGTTGTGATCATCAAAGTGGAGTCATATTTCTGTATTGGTGATTAAATGTCATTTGGAGATGACTTTTCTGATGTGAAGATTGTTTGTTTCACTTGTTATTTCATCTGCAAGAGTGCTACTACAAGCAGGTACTACACTTCGCCTCACTTTCTCTAACTATTCAACCATGCATTTTCTACTCCCAGAGACAGTTTCTAGATAACGTAAGACAGTTATGAGACATCAAGAGATCTATTCTAAACTTCCAATATCGATTGGAAACAATTAAGCACCATAGACCGCGATTGGTGACCGCAGTATGTAAGTTGATACGATACACAGGACGCTGCTGCCCATCCTCCGGTTCATAATCCCTTAGTCGCCCCTTACGAGACCCATTGGTACTCTGGTAGCGATGGGTTGGTACTCTTCTTTGCCAGCACCACACAAGGAATTTGAAAGTTTGTAACCAGTATTCCGGCGAAGTCCCGTGTGGTGCCGGCAAAGAATAGTACCAACCCATACATACCCGTGGGTGTCGTAAGAGGCGACTAAGGGTTATAAACTGGAGGATGGGCAGCAGCATCCTCTTTTGTATCTTACATGTTACTTACTGCGGTCACCTACAACCGCGGTGACTATGGTACTTCCCCTCCACATTTTTCCAGCAAAAGCTAGAATTCTGGAGGGAGCTCCCTGTCTTGTAGTGGACGTTTCATGGGATGTTATGATGATGATGATGATTCCGGCGAAGATAGCCGCCAAATTTAAATAGAACATGAATGGTATGTGTAAAACCTAATCGAAATCGACTCGCACGTCCATAGTAGGTATCAAAGAGGCATCATAATTTCACTGTCAGCGGTTGCCAATACGATAGGCAGGCATCCGGTGTCTGTAATTGATAAAATAAAACAACTACACATTAACATTAACATTGCAGCACACAGTAAGCAGAAGCGTGCACCGTAAAACCGATAACGTTTTATGATTATTTTTGTACAAGTTGCTATGTGCAACTACACTTAAATTCTGAGGAACGTCGAAAATAAAGAAGAGACTTAGAAGTATGTATAGGTAATACATACACATGGTATTTGTATCATATAATGTATGATAGGTTTTTAGACGTACATATACAACCAGATGCTTTGTCCCGTAGACGGGTCTTCGTAGAAACATTGTGACTAAACGTTATATTCTTTCGTGACATCCGCTTTTCATACACGCGTGTATGAAAGGGTTGATGAAAGTAAAGGAAGCGAGATTGTTAAGACAAGATCGTATCGAAGAGCTGTGATCTCTGCTTACTAATTGTATAATCAAAGGTTTTTCAATAAAACAATAAAATTTTATCTATACACTATCATTTTAATATTTGACTAGAAGCATTATGTAAAAACTTTCAGTAGGTACATCAGATACTGATGATGAAAACTATTCTCGTCAGTTTATAAACTAGACAGCTCCCAGATGTTACATAGACAGTTTTCGCTAGCACTTATTAACAGTAGAGCCACGATCACACCTTCCCTAATTCAGAAACTAATTCGCTTTACATTGCTCGTTGAAGTAAGGATATTGCAATTAACATATCCAAGCCTCCCAGCAATGTATGCCGAATTATATAGTCTTTGAATTCAGTTAGGTGTGATCGTGGCTTAAGCTTTTCCAGATGACATCAAAACCTTCAATTCCTGGTGCAGCATGAGTCAAGGTGGTGATTCTTCAGTGAATCACATCCTGAATGGCCCGGGATGCCATTGTCCCTTCCTTTTTCGCTTCAAATGCCAACATGCACACTCAGATTTTGTGCTCTTGGCAACGATTCAAGATCTGTTTTAATTCTTGTATAGTCATATGAGTGAAAATGTGTTTTGATGTTATTTGTGTAGTATTATAGTATACAATACAACAACTCAATAACACTCCTCACGCCTTGGAGTATTCACAATTTTTAGGGATCCGTACTTATAGGGTGATAAACGGGACTGTATCTCTTGAAATGTAAAAGGTAATTGAAATTTTCGGAGATTATGTAATTCTGTTGACGTTATAAAAACATATAATAAAAATAACAAAAAAAATTAAGGGGGCTTCCTTACTAAGACGTGTTTTGTGGGGCGATTTTTGTTTTAGCTCTATCGTAAAAACGGGAACACTTACAAGAGTGAAAAAAAAACTACGTGTCGGATTCGCGTGCATTTAATTCACTTTTTCGTGACTGCGCGTCCATAACCAAGACGGTATTTATACCTTAGTGGTAATGAACCCTCGGTACGAGAGTCTGACTCGCACTTGGCCTTTATTTTTTTAAATCTAACGAGACTTTGTTTTGTATGAAACTGCATGACAAAATGATCAGCTATTAGCACTGAGTTACTTGGACACCGACACTGCATGGCCTACACAGGGTTACGGTAAAAAACTAATAAAATATTTTTATCTATGAGTAAATAGCATTTGTGTCAATAAATTTATAATAGAATGAGTGTACTATTTGAACGTAATCATAAATTTTATATGAATAATTATATCAATAACAACAATGTTCATAGTATCTCAACCGCTACCATTCGATTATTATTTAAATAATGACGTACACGCTACTGCACCAGCTGCCCTATTAAATTTTATTATAATGGCTCCCTAGATAATTATACAGACATTATAATATCAGTCGTAATATCTAGACAAGACGATATACGAACTTTTGTTGTACATGAACATATGTTTCAAACATACAAAAAACATGTTCAAATATAAATACTGTCTGCAGTCGATAAAACTTCTGCAGCGGCACCACGATGCCCTAGATAAAATAATCTGGGGGTCCTGTCAACGTACCATTTGACGAAAGCAAATGTCATGAAGTGTATGGGATGACATTTAGCATATTATGTCATTCCATACATTTTATGGCGTTCGCTTTCGTCACCTCTTATTGGCAACGTGCCTATAAGCCCCATCTAGCCCCCTAAGATCAGGTGTAATTTCTAACTATTATCGCAAGTGTAAGTAAAGAGTTTATTAAAACTTTTATTGGTACACGCTAGAAAAATAAAGATAACAATATTTTTTAAAACAGAATCACCTTCTTTTTTTGCGGTTCCACGAATGTAACGTAAACATTACATTTCGTGAAGTTAAATCGTTACAAAAACTCAGGAATGCCACGCCTATCTATTCCTTGTCTATTTATTTAGTAATTAACCCTTGTTCGTTCAGAAACAATGCTCAAAAGAACATCGCGGCACAGCTGAGTCATCGTTTAGAAATTAAAATATTTATGAGGCCTTCGGGACTTCGGCTTCGGGCCCTTTGACGACTTGAAGACCTTTGGGATAAGTGTGTTATGAATGTTGAAAGGCGACTGTTTTCTTGTGGGAAACAGAGAGACAAGAGATTAGTGTTTTGGAGTACCGAATAGAAAACCGAGTCTTTACTTTTTGCAGCTTTTGTCTCTTTTTGTTTTTTTTGTAGTCAATTAATCATAAAATTGGATAAATATAGCTTTTATTTTATACCAAAGTTCACAAAAGAGCTATAACACAGTAACCTAAGCTTCATGTAAAAAGTTTGAAGTAAAAATACATTATTCAAGTAATTGGAATGACACTTTGTATAGTTTAACCAAAGTTTAACCGATCGCATTATTTTTGTTTTACACTTTCACTTTCTTTTATCTTTTAGTTTAAAACTTTATTTACAAACAATTTGAGTAACTGGCACACCCTACCATAAAACAGTTACAAAATGTTGATACGGTATTTAATTCACGTGCAATTAATTTACGAACTTTTTTCTTTAACGTTTAACGTCATTAAGTTCAACTGCATGTCAAGATAAACAACTGACACGAGACAAGTTTGCGTTGCGTTACTCGTATTTAATTAACGACTTGTACACCCTAAAGCACGTCAGTGGTACACTTTGGACTTTATGGCATGGTAATAGAGTTGCAAATGTTTCCATTGACATGCGGTTGCCTGTACATCACTACATAAATTATTGTCGGTGTATGGGAGTCGCTTTGTAACGGGAGAAATTACTTATACTACTTACATTACATACTGCGAGTTGTGATGAAATAGGCTACACAAGACGTGACGGTATCAGACTGATCTTCTCGTATGTTTAATTTAGTAGACACCAACTATATACTTTTAAGTTCTGGAAGGAAGGCCGTAGTGGCTACATACTAGGCACCTACATTAGTGGAACACTGCAGAATCTTCCATGATTGTGGAACTGCTGTAATATAGTATAGACCGTCCAACACATAGTGGTAGATTGCCCAAGTAGAAAATTTGCTGGAGGGCTGGATCTACACCAATTAACACCGGAGATATAGCTGTTCAAAATAGACATTGAATTTTAAACGTAGAAATAAGTATAAGAGCAAAACTGAGGTAAACAATTCGATTCGTATTGTAAATCCTTGTGCTGATCAAAAGAAGCGACGGTATATGGAGAACCGTCAAAACGATATTAAAGAACTTGTGGCTGGCCTTAATACGAGCACAGACCTGGAGACGCATTTTTGAAGCGTTCGAACTTCAATTCGCATTCGAATTGGCAAGATTCGTATACGAATCCGTAAAATCGCAATTTTTGAATATTCATACCTGTGAATTCTGCAACGAGTGGTCCGACCCACTCGTTTTGCATTTCTACCACTCGAAAGTATGTATAATCTGTGATGAGAACGACATTGACGTTTCCTTCACACATGACATTGTACTGACATATCATCTTTTTAATTTGCGTTCCATTCCCTCGAAATTCATTACCGGTTTTTAAAATCAATGAGTGATTGCTTTCCGGTTTTTATTTTTTCTGCGTGAAAAGAAAATTGTTTAAAGATTGTAATTTAATGGCAACATTGCTTTCGAATGATTCAAAAATGCGTAAAATCGAGAGCATTAGAAATTAAATTCGTACACGATTCGTTTTCGTATGCGAACTAAAGATTCACTTCGAACGCTTCAAAAATGCGTCTCCTGTGCAAAGTTGAAGAAGGCGACTGGTGTATCACTGTAGAAGACAGGGACCAGTGGCGAGATCTCGTTTCGGAGGCCAAGACACATTTTGAGTCGCTGCGCTTGAAGAGTAAAGCCACAATCACACCTTCCCTAGTTCAGAAACTAATTCGGCATACATTGCTCGTTGAAGTAAGGATATTGCAATTAACATAACCAATCCTTCCAGCAATGTATGCCGAATTAGTCCTTTAATTCAGTTAGATGTGATCGTGGCTTAAGTAGTATTCCAATCTGATCAAATCATACAGAATTTCACTACACAGGCGTGTAACTGACAATATTTCCACGCGCGACTGGTCTTGGCAGCTGGCAGTATTTGTCATTTGCATACCCGCTGGTATTGACAAGGCGCTGCGCTGGCGCATGGCGCCGACTAACTTTGTAAGGTAAAGGAGTTGGCGCAAATGTTCCTTGACAAGAACAGATTATTGCGGCGATAAATTTTATGGTAGAAAGTGTGTGGGTTTATTATTTGTGACAAAATTGTTAATTATTTAATGTACATGTAATTTTTCACATGCCAAGCTTTTGTATATTCGCAGACCAGAAAACTAAACAACTTTTCAGAAGTAACATGGCAGAAAAAGGAGATACAACTGATCTATTAATAACAAACAATTTTAAGCATTGTTTCGGTAATTTTTCCCCTGAGACACATTCGGGACCGATAAGATAAACTAATAAAAATAAAACAAGCGATATGAATATAAGTAGTTACGCGCTGATTCGGATTTGTCCATTTATCTATAAAGTCAACAGTAAACACACTGCTTGGCACAGAGGGCCCAGGATCCATTGGCAAACGGATAAAATATCTCAAATGAAACGCGTCAAAAAAAATCTTTCCACAGAAACTACACCAGCAGCCGATAACGCATTTTGTATGTATCCTTTTTCTACCTCAAGAGGATTTTTTATGCTTATCTGAAAAGTTGTTTAATTTCATGGACAGAGTCACATCCTCCAGGGACTTTGCCCTTTTTGTTAGACGTTGTATAAAGTAAATAGTTAAGTTAATAGAATACATAACGAAAGAAGGCAAAAACAAGACAGATTTTGACGGTGTATACTTACCTTTTTTTTTGCAGATAACCTTAAATTCTAATAAGTTACTATAATTATTAATGTGCCAAGACTTCTAAATTCAATCTCACGTTTCTCCCGATCCATAGATCAAGTTACCGCATAGTAAAGTAATCGTGCAACGATAAATCATAGACAAATTAGTCACCGATCGATGCAAACTAATACCTATATGAGGTGAAATAACTAGCAATTATAGCTATACCTAATATCAAGACAGTTATTTTATAACAAAGTATTTGAAAAAAACCGGCCAAGTGCGTGTCGGACCTCGCAAATTCAGGGTTGCGTACCAGCGGCGTACAGCCATTCATTTTAATTTTTTTTTGTTAGTAAAAAATACGTAATAATAAACAGTATTTAAAAATTCTTACACAGAAAAAAATGATCTCTTAAAACAAGAACGCAATATGTCTCAACTGATATTGCTTGATTATAAAGTTAAATCTCTTAGAGTAAAATGATCACTCTAACGTATTAAAAATGCCGAAATCTTAAAATTCAAGAAAGAATTTCTTCGAATAAGAGTTCTATTACTAGGTTTGAAATTGATGTTTTGAATTAAAACCATTTATTTTTTACATCAACAATAAAAAAATCTTAAAGCAAGTAAAATATTAATCGATTGAAAACATAAATCGTTTCGCCTAAGAATTATGAAAAATATTAGATGAAGATTTAGGACAATATTGATGCAAATAATATGTTGCTTGGTATAAGATAGTTGCTGTTTCGCTCAAGAAATTGTTAGGTAAGAAATGAAGAGTTAAGACTATATTAAGGCAAATAACATTTTGTTTAGTATAAGATGGTTGTTGTTTTGCTCAAGACCTAGTTAGATATGCAATGAAGAGTTAAGGCGATATTAAGTCAAATAATTGTTGCTGGGTACAAGATACGGTGTCAAAGACGGAACAGTATCAAAATTTCGATTACTTTGCTAATCAAGCCTGTGGTCTAATGGTCAGAGCGAAGGACTACGAGTACGATACCGATGGACGCGGGTTCGAATCCAGCCACCCCCAGGAATTTTGGTAAATTATAATAGTTGATATGATATAATGATATAATAGTTAATGATAACATTAAGAAATGGAAACAAAAGTAGTAAGAAGAATAGTTGAAAAATAAAAAGGTATCAAAAATGCTGGCAGAGAGCAGAAGAAGAAGAGGAATAAAAATAAAAAAACGAGAGATAAAAAAGTGCTTTTTTTAAAAAAGAGCCTTTTATTTTAGTTTTTATTTTTGAAGAGCTTTAAATTTTTCAACAAAATTAGTTTCGCTCTTAGGGTGACACATTTAGCTTTTTGAAAAAAGAGCTTTAAAATTTTTATTTAAATTAGTTTCATTCTTGGTGTGATAGATGCTTCACTCAAGTAAGTTTGGTTTTTGTTGTGATAGCTTTTAGTTTTTACAATAAGATGACACTTGAAAATTGACATAAGAAATTTAGTTCTTGGTCGGAGAACTATACGACAAAACCTTTTATTTCTCAACCTAAGACGTTTTCGAGTTTCCTTATATCGAAAACCCAAAAGATTTTAACTTAAATAATATTATTTGGTTCAAGATATCCTTTTTTTCTGTGTAGCAACAAAAAAAAAAAAACCTGTCTTCATTCCTTTATTTTCTAATATTTTTTAAAAACAAAAAGTACAGTATTTATCTACTCAGCGAGTTCTAAACAATGATACCCCAATCGATGGGGTAGGTCAAGTTTTTTTTTTTGCGCTCCCCTTTAACTGTTTGGGAAGCACCCTTAAAAACATTTAAAAAGATTTTTTGACAATTTGTACGGCTATGAGGAAACAAGATGCTTATACGTAGCTTCAACCATTTGGCTGTAAAATCTTTGTGGCAGACGACGGACAGACACGTGACTCGTGAGTAGAGCTCCGTTTGGACTCTTCGGGTAGGGAACCCTAAAAATGGGCAAATGTTGTAAGCAATTGTTGCTTCAAAAGCCAGAGCGGGAATAATCAAGCAAGCCCTCAGTTTAGATTTCATCAAAACAACCAAAATCATCACAAGAAAACGTCAACACTAATTTCCGAACGATTTGGTGGGGTTGCCAATATGGTGAGGCCTGCTATTCATGTGGCAAATTTATCAAGCTTTTAAATGCACCTTTAATCATATGTCATCCAAAGAAAATCACGACAACCGTCCAGCCTTTTTATAGCCTGTAAGATTGTAATCTGGGGGAGGTCCTGTCCAGTAGTGGACTTCGTATGGGTTGTTGTGTTTGATCATGATCATAGAAAACACAGTCTAAATCATCTTAGAAAAATCATGTTAGCTTTTGATGTCTCTTTTAAGATTTACAACGAACACAAGCCCACTAAACGATGCCCACAAGTGCTCCCACGTATCGTTTTATTAATAGCTCATCGCGTGGATTTATGGTTTCAGATTACCTAAACAAAAACTAGATCAACATTAAGTAAAAACCAACGAAAGATGACTTAAACCACTCTGTAACTTGTAATGAAGTGGCTTAGCTGGTTTCCAAACTAAGTCACTTGTATAAAAACACCAATCCTCACTGACCTTTCTTGTCCTATCAAGAGTTCTCATAGAAAGTTCTTTTTAAACTATCCGTGTTATAAATTTCGTTGAGCTTTAGTTGCTCAGGTAGAGTATGTTCAAAGGGTTCATCTTAAAACGGGCATTCCATTGGAATACGAAGTATGTTGTTCTGCTAAATATGGAAAGACATCTATGTTAATAATTCTGGCGCCCATGTACGATTTACTCTATAAAGATAATTTAAATTATTTAAAAGTCATGTCCAATTTAATTAAGCGGCTTATATTATGTAGTATGTGCTAGTAATTTGAGTTGTATGTGGGATGTGGGAGAAATTAGAGTCGATTACCGAGGTGTCGGTTTTTTACTGTGAATTAATTGACTACTAATATGTAAACGATATAATATTAATCTGTTATTTCTTCACTCCTTTGATTGGATTACATTCTTAACGATATTAAGACCAAAATTTTAAATTCCTATATTCTTTTTGCAAAATCTTGAATTCTCAAAAAGTTGAACTTTCATGTTTGTTTTTTTAAGTTTGTGGTGGTTATATTAGTAATCCATGAAACATTTGCCTGATTGCATGCCGCACCTCTATTCTTTCATCAACCCTTTCATACACGCTCGACGGTTTAGGGTTCTTTTAACCTAGCCTTTATTTAAAACGTCCTGAATTTGGTTTTGGAACGTTCGCCGAGGTTTCCAAAGTTTCCATTCACTCTCGCCTGGTAGTTCTCTTTTAGTCAATGCATCTTTTACGACACAACATTCTCTTATCATACTAGTAGGATATCCAACAAGGCGAACCTTGCGCAAAACCTGCTGGAATGAAACTTGGCACGATTTAAGAACATACCTATAGTATAGGTAACATATAAGAAGTATGGTGCTCCCCGGCAGGACGCGACAGAGACGCACAGAAGGATTTTCCAAAAGTCGTCCTCCAAGGCTGTGAAATAAGGTATAAAAGTTTTATGATTTTTGTGCACCTGTGAAAACCAAAGATATCTCAATTCTCAAATAAGTAATTCATATTTAATTTCGCTCCCTTGAGGGACGGTTTTGAAAAAGTGCTGAGACATCTATTTCTTTTTTTCTTACAACTTGCAAAAGTCAAAAATTTTGAATAACTTCCATTCCTTATTTCACCCCCTTGGGAGATGAGTTTTGGAAACTCTTTTCTGATATGGTGTTTGTGGTATGCGTTAAGTAGGTACCCCATACAAGCTCGGCCTTGGATCTTCTACTACACTATTTCAATCAACCAGTCCGTCATCTTTGGTTTTACAAACAGACCTAATAGAAGTACTTGGAAATGTCATCAACAAATTTTATTGCCTCAGCATCGTGGGTGGTCCCAGATATAAAAGCATTTTCTAGTTTCGCATGCGTAATGAAATTTGAAACGATTTGAATATTTTTACGTACAGTTAAGAGCAGGTCCAGATCTACATTTGTAGAGCGACGTTGACCTCAACTAAAATTATTAAGACGAGAAAGTCCAATGTGCCAAGCTACAAAAATCAACAAAAGTAAAAAATCAAAAACCAATGGAACATAATTATGAAGTTTTAAAGTATTGCCTTCAAAGTAGGATTAGGAAACCCTCTCTCGATGCCTCTGAAAATTCCTTGTGAAAAGTACCCTAAACCCACGAGCGTTAGAGCCCTTTTACATTAAGCGGTTTTACGAGTATTAGCAGCGCGGCAACAGCGCTGCAACCGCAGACCCTTTCATATTATGGCGGCTTCAGCGTCGCTATGTTGCGAAGCGATTACGCGACAGGTGCTCGCAATAGCGTAAGTCGCGCAACTACCGCGCTGCTTAGCTTAGCTGCGCGACTAAATCGCCTAATGTGAAAGGGCTCTTATGTGTACGTGTTAAGTGAGAGTAGAACAAGCGAGGATAGTGTGTTAAAATCGTAGCAGGCGTAACGACCAGGTCTGTGCTTAGCGGTAAAAAGGTGTCACAAAAAGTGTATAACAACCCTGAAGTATGTGAATCTGCCCATGGAACTGGACAAATGTTCCTAATTCGAAATACGAAAAAAAAATCGACTTCCTATAGAACTGCATTGGCTGATAGTTTTGTGGCATTTTGATCTATGTTTCCTAGGAAAAGTTGTTCAGTTTCATGGCCAGATTCGCATATCCTTCAGGGTTGGTGTTCTCTTTCCGTTACACCTTGCATTTATGCGACGCTATTGAGAACGTAAGTCGCAAGACAATAGAAATGCCACATGAGTTTTTCTACTGTCTCGTCTCCACTGTGCGAAGTTAATCGTCCGCGCGAGGAGAAAGCTAAGTTAATGCCATCAAGATTGTCCATCACGCGGCAATCGTCGTCACGCGATCGAACGGTACAATTGGAAAGCAAATAACCACGGATTTTTTCTGTATGACGGGAAAACTGGGAATTCCATGACAGTTCTGGCAATTCTGGTGACTAGTATTCCCCTCACGTTCCTATATTTGAATGTTTTCAGACATCGCGGATTCTGTAAGGTAGCTAGATCACGATATTTTAGATTAGATTCTCGATTTTTCTAAATTCAAAGTTTTTAAGAGAAAACAATGTAAGGAAACTGACAAAAGAAAGAGAACCGAGAAACGTCTAGAAATTACTGCGTCATCAAAAAGAGCATGGATTATAATTTAAGAAGATGAGCTTTTGCGAAATATTGCCAGCTTTCTTTAATCGAAGTTTTATGCCAGAATATGAGACGAAATAGATACATTACTCGTAAAGCATTTCAATTTCAAAGCCTTTATTGCCAAAAACAGTATAAAGAATGGTTAATAATACATAATAATTCTTACTAAGTTGCACCTTTCTCCTGATCGGCGTGTCCTTTTGACACAAAGGCCTCCTCCAGCTTTTTCCAGCGGTCTCTGTCCTTTGCCAATCTTACCCACAATGGGCCAGCAGATGTTTTTATTTCGTCTGACCATCGCTTGACCACAACTCGCAAAGCATAATATGACCCAATTAAGGTTCATGGACAATCCCTATTACCAAACTCTGAATTCTCTACCTTGGTGGAGAGATTATCCCAATAAGGATAGCTGTAAAAACCCTTTTACCAACCTGTACCTTATTGCTGATATTATCAATGTCCCATACCAGCGGTTTGCAACCTTTTAACAGGCAAGACTACTACAGTGCGACACACTTATTTTGGTAGCTGGATGACTTTGCCAGGAGGGCGCTGCTGTCATAGATTTTGCTCGTGAAATGACAAAATCCATTAGCAGTGGCTTTAGTTCCGATTTTATCCACCTGTTAAAATAACCCTGCCACACTTTTCGCCTCTGAAGCCCCACGTCAAAATTCGCAGGAATATTAAATAAAACGTAGTTGTTTACGCGATAAGGCATAATATTGCATAAATTGCAATAAATTTTTCATGAATTTTCCATTTTCCGGGAACTCTATGGGAAATTGACATAAGGGTCATATGTCAAAATTTCCCGGATGCCGATCGGATATTCGTTCCAGATATATCTTTAAACGAATATTTCAAAAGACTCGCGGGCGTCTGTTGCTGGCCCCTGTTTCTATAGTGTCGTTGCTAGAACTTGATACTCTTTGCATACATACAGCCTGATTAGCAAAAGCAACCGCGGCGCTCGGCGCTCATTTTAATGTCGAGTGGGTAATCGGCCATTGCGATACTGGCCCTCAAAGGCATGCGTGACGTGGAATATTTGCCGATGACTGATTTGTCTGAGGCGACCAATTAAAATATATGACCCAAGTACAAAGCTTAAAATAGTCAGTGCAAATAGAGAACGCAGGTATTTTTTTCGACTGTATAAGGATTGTATAAGGGAAAAGTCTGCTTAATATTTAAGGAGAGTGAAACAACGTCAGAACCTAGATGTAGCCGCTTACATTTTTTATGCAAAAGTAACTCAGATTTTAACTCACAGCTAAATAGCTTGTACTATTTTAATATTACTTTAATTGGTGTGATTGCAGTGGGACAGAATAGCCTTGCAATAATTAAAAACTTAAAAATAATGATAGAGAATTTGGTATGAATGGCTTGATAGTTCGCTTTTACTTAAAGAAACGAGTAAGGAATATGTGGAACAAGTGAAAGATTGTATGAGAATTGAATTGACTCAACATATCATTCCTGACGAACTAATTACAGACGAACTAAGTAAGAAGCCTTACCTACAACAAAAAACGGTATAAAGAACAAACATACTTAAATGCAATCATATATCAAAATTATAAAAATGGCTAATGATATTATATCTCGAATAAACAATGAAATTGATAACTTTTCTGTAGCTAATTCATTTTTCTCTACTCCTGAGCGATGTCATGAATATATAAATAGCCCTAATACCTCTTTAAATATCATTCACATAAACATTAGAAGTATCAAAAAAAACATCGATCAATTTCTTTCTGTACTTTCTACAATCTCCATTCAATTTGATGTGCTAATTTTTTCGGAGTGTTGGCTACAGTGCACAGGAAACCTTCCGTTTTTAGAGGGATTCACTACTTACCAGTCAGAAAAAAACCCGATTCAAAATGATGGTGTCGTTATTTATATAAAAGACTTGATTAGTTGCACAGTAAGCGAACCCACCATATTAGATGCAAACTGCCTGGTGTGCCATATCAATAAAACTGCACTTATAGTTGTCTACCGTTCTCCATCATACAGTGACCTGAGCAAATTTTATAACAGTCTTGAATCCATTGTAACTAGCCTTAAGACGTCCAGTAACATAATACTTATCGGCGATATTAACATTGATATAAAAAAAGGTAGTAAAGACCGCAACTCTAATGATTACTTAACACTAACGTCTTCACTAGGTCTCTTACCTGCACATTTGTTCAAGACGAGGGAAGAAAATTGCTTAGATCACGTTTTGTTAAAATCCGACCTACAAGCTACCACGATAGTCCTTGATACACAAATAACCGATCATCTACCGATAGTACTCTCTTTGAATCTTAATAAAAACCTCAGCGCAAATATGGTCTCAGTCAAGAAACGCATTAATTACGTGGAAGTACGGAAAGAAATTGACAGTAACAGCTTTGAGTCGGTTTTAAATGAAATGGACCCCGAAACAGCCACAGATAAATTAATTTCTATCATCCGCCAAATCATAAAGAAGCATACCTCTGTAGTCAATATACCTAGACGAAACAGAATTATCAAGCCTTGGATGACCCCCGGTCTTGTGCGCTGCATCAGGAATAGAGATAAATTGCATCGGAAGGTAAAAAAGAACCCCGACAATGATATCTTAAAGGTAACTTACACTAGATATCGCAATTTTTGCAATAATCTATTGAAAAGACTAAAAAGAGCATTTGAAAAAGGCATGTTAGATAAGGCAAAAAATAATACAAAAGCAACTTGGGAAGCCATAAAAATAATAACAAACACAACACGTCAACGTCACATACCA
This sequence comes from Athrips mouffetella, assembly GCA_947532105.1. NCBI lineage: Eukaryota > Metazoa > Arthropoda > Insecta > Lepidoptera > Gelechiidae > Athrips > Athrips mouffetella. The sequence continues at coordinate 22,596,957 of OX383972.1, read as the reverse complement.
ACCGAACTACTTGAAATTAGCGATGACCCAGTAACCTCATTAAACAATATTAATAGCTACTACGTCAATGTAGGCAAGGATCTTGCTTCAAAAATAACAAGATCGCGTCTTGCACCAAGTTCAGATTCCACTAACAACTTCACACTATCTTCAAATTCATTTGTTTTGCTACCAGTGGATTCAGCCGAAGTAGAGACTACAATAATGGCCCTTCGCTCCGATTGTGCTACTGGCTGGGATGACATACCGCCCAGTCTAATTAAATCATCGCGCTCATCCTTGATACCATCCATCACTCACATATGTAATCTCTGTGTGACCCTGGGGAAGTTCCCTAAAGCTCTTAAAAAAGCTGTTATTCACCCAATTTACAAAAAAGGGGATAAACGTGTGATTGCCAACTATAGGCCAATTTCTATATTAAATGTATTTTCAAAAATATTAGAGCGTATTGTAAATAAATCACTTACTAATTTTCTTGATAAATACGATATAATCGCTAGCAACCAGTATGGTTTTAGGACGGGTGTCTCCACGGAAGATGCCATAGGTGACCTCACAAACTCTCTTACCGCAAAAATTGATAATAAATTAAAATGCTATGGCATCTTCCTGGACCTCTCGAAAGCATTCGACACCGTTTCTATTCCTATCCTCCTGTCGAAGATGGAACGTTTGGGCATTCGTGGAGTCCCACATAAACTGTTCCAAGATTATCTTTGTAATAGAACTCAATGTGTTAAAATTAATTCATTGCTTAGTAATGAGGAAATGGTTAGCTACGGTGTCCCACAAGGCAGCATTCTCGGCCCTACACTTTTCAAAATTTATATCAACGGTCTTTGTCAATTGCCGCTTCCAAATTGTGAAATCTTTACATATGCCGATGACACCGCACTGTTGGCCTATGGTACGGACTGGGTGAAAGCCAAGGAGTCAGCGGAACTTGCTCTTCGTGATGTGATGACTTGGCTATCAAACAACTTGCTTACACTGAATATTGAGAAAACAAAGTGTGTTAAGTTCACTCTCTCGCGTAGTTCTCAACAACCTGAATCCGAATCCATCATAGCCCATCATTGCGGTGTCGACTCAGTAACCTGTGACTGTAGCGCCTTGGAAATGGTAACTAGTGTGAAGTATCTTGGAGTCCTCTTGGACGAAAAACTAGATTGGCATGCGCAAATCGAGTCACTCTGTACCCGTACGAGAAGACTGATTTACCTGTTTAAAAATCTTAGATCATCTGCTGATATTGATACCCTCCGTATGGTTTATATTAGTTTGTGTCAATCTGTATTATCTTATGCGATCCCAATATGGGGAGGTACTCACAAAACATATTTACTGGACCTCGAAAGAGCGCAAAGAGCAGTCTTGAAAGTGATGCTGTTTAAGAAACGTGATTTTTCGACAAGTAAATTATACTCCGAGGCTCAAGTACTTACAGTGAGACAGACTTTTATACTAAGAGCTGTGTTATACAGACATGCACAGTTACCCTTGAACGATACAACCTTAACTAAAAGGAAAGGTTGCCCCGTCAGCTTTGTTGCGAGTCACCGTACCGCCTTCGCCGGTCGGCAACTGCTAACATTGAGTAGTAGACTTTATAATGTTGTTCATAAGAAAATTGATATTTATTCGTTTAATAAATTTGAAGTTAAAAGAAAAGTTCAAATTTGGCTAAAGACTTTGACGTACGATGATACAGAAAAATTACTAATCCCCATTATTTAATATTCCTTTTTTCTAACATATTTCTTAATCATATTTCGTGTATTTAACTATTTTTGCACTTGCAGTCACTCCCACACACTTTACACTTTGCCCCCACAAACACACACACTTACACACATACATACTTACGTATTACCTACATATATACATTTCTCGCTTTCTAACGCAAACGCACTCTTGTTATTGCTCTTGTACAGTCAGGGGCATATCAAGCTTGACACATTGGAATTTGCACTGTTCTTATTTCACTATGTACTGGCTAGAGCCACGCTGCGAGTGTCCGGCTTGACCTGTCGTTGATTGTACAAAACTATGATTTTATAATATGCAATCCCTGTTTGTCTCTCGATGTAGTCATTGCAAGGAATGCTGACATCTAAAACACAGGTTTCCCTAGCTTAGATGTCAGTTGGCACAAAAATTGTTATATTTTTAGGCAAACTGTATACTCGTACTGTTGCTGTAAAACATTACCGATGTTTGTTGTTTGCAAATAAAAAAAAAATATTTAATTTATTTAATTACAATGTTTATTTCTCATTACATTGAGAACGGCATTAATTTTTTAATCGCGTGCGCGTTGCGGTGTGACGGTTACATGCGCCGGCGCCGCCGTGGCGCCGATGACATTAGCTTCCAGTTTCTACAGCGATATCAAAGTTTAGTTGTGGTTTGGATGCTTCCGTTTTGTTATTGCAATTAGAATTTAAATAATAGGTGTTGATCGAGACTAATTTAAATCGCGGTTTGCTAAGAAATTATAGGTATTTTGGTGAGGCTAATCAAGAACTTAATTAGTTCTACAAATAAAGCTCACATTTACTAATAAAGCGTGTAAAGGAGTGATCACACCTAGCAGAATTCAAAGACTAATTCGGTATACATTGCTCGTTGAAGTATAAGGATATTGCAATTAACATAACCAAGCCTCCCAGCAATGTATGCCGAATTAGTCTTTGAATTCAGCTAGGTGTAATCAGTCCTTAAGGGACGGTGTACCGAAAAATGAAAGGGCGTACTCAGTCAACGAAACTGAACCACTTTCCCAAAGAAATTTGTGGTAATGAAAAATAAATATATTTTTGACCTCTCCATAAAAATTGCCCACTCTGATCAAATTTTTTGCATGGAAAAGTTAAAAGTTTTCATTAATTTCACAAAAAATTTTCTTTGGGAAATTTTTACCGTTTCTTTGACCGTCCGTTTCTATAGGACTAACACTATAAAATACAGTAAATTCAAAAAAATTGTATCAGATACCTAGTGAATTTTCCTCGCGATTTCAAAGCTGGCTCATACTAAAATTTGTTTGGAATCAATCATGAGTTCAACACTTAGTTTTAATATTTGCTCAACAAAATCAAATTTAACAAAATATAAACATATTTTTTGGGCTAGAGTCCCTATAACCCCATCGCAATTTTATTTGGCTTAGAAGTCCAAAATGAAATGCTAAAATTATGTTCACTAATTTGATTAGGAGAACTATAACTATCGGTTGACAAATTCGTACGAACATTGTAGGTGGACTAAGTTTTTTCAGTGCGCGTCTGTTCAGGTACAGTTAAGAGGAGTTTAAGCTTGCTGGACACTTATAGCGCGACTGAAGCCCCGTAGTAACGAAGATTGAAGTTAGCAAAGTCAAATGTGATAAGCATTCGGTGACAAGTGTGGTCCGTTTGGTCTCTTTAGACGCATCTATTATTATAAACCATGCAAGTCTGTCTATAAAAAGACAATCAGTAACAATAAAACTATTAAAATTTCTATATTTTTTTTTTTTAATCGTATGGCATATTTATTGGTCACTTACTTATACTTAAATAATTTTACAATTTTATATCTAAGTTTCTAAATTTCAAAATTTCAAAGTTTCTAAATTTCAAAAAGTTTCTATCTAAATTTCTATAAAAAAAACCGCACAGCGATGGCAGCGTGGCGCCGGCGCCGGGTTTCCGCCGACAACGGAAGTCAGCTGCAACTGTCGTCTACGCTACACGTTCCGCGCGGCTACCCGCAATGTTGTGTTTCACGTTTCAACGCGTGTTGGTTTACCTGTTGTGGCCATTGTTACTGGCTACCGGACATGACTGGTCCAAAACATTGCTGGCCAATAAAAAACACGGAAATTTTAAGTAAGTATATGTACTTACTTAAAGAAAACGCTTGTTCTACTTCGTGTCAATGTACAAATAACGGATTAAATACTTTCCTCCCAAAACCTTGCCACTACTACGGCTTTATCTGACGCCTCGCGCAGATCCTCGCCAGTGCAGGTGGAGTGGCACAGTGGACAAGAGAGCAAGTGCGTCATGTTCTGAGATGGAGCTCCACAGAAACAGTGCTTTAGCGACTGGTCTGCGAAACCCCACCTCACCATGTTTTCTCTGCAAGAAAACCCTAGCAGACTTCCTCGTATGGCAAACTTTTAAAATAAATTGCTGTCGGTGAGACGTTTAGTGGTCAATCAGGCACTCATGACGCGAACACGAAAACTAAAGGCACAATCACACCTTCCTTAATACAGAGACTAATTCTGCATACATTGCCGGGAGGCTTGGTTTTGTTAATTCTAATATCCTTATTACAACCAGCAATATGCCGAATCACTTTCTGAATTCATGAAGGTGTGATCGTGGCTTTACATGGATTGGCTCAGGCTTTCTTGTATTCTTTTGACTCTGGTAAACAATACAACTAGACTACCTACTCTATCTATTATTACAGCTTTTGTAAAAAAGCAAATATAATTCAGTGAAAGAATGAACAATCTGCACTCAACTCGTAAAATGTGGAAAAACGTGTGGAAGCCAGCCAAAAGGGAAACGTGAATATCAGGAGACGCATTGCGTCAATAAAAACGTTTGCATTGTCTTTGCACAAAATTAATGTTGTATATCTTTTAATGGGTGGTATGGTCGACGAATAAAACTCAACAGTCGAACTAATATAACTTTATTAAACCGCAATCACACCTAATTCGGCATACATTACTGGGAGGCTTGGCTATGTTAAGCTGCAATCACACCTTCCTTAATTCGGCATATATTGCTCGTTGAAGTAAGGATATTGGAATTAACAGAATTAAGGGGCTGATAAGAGCTGAATTACCTCCCTTTCTAACAAAGGGCAGAATTCGCGTGCTAGAACGAAGCGGATTCGCGCTGTTTTACGTTTTTCGCTCATTTTTGCATTTTTCTCAAAATCTGTACCCATAATATTAATTATCAAATAGCTATATTATTATGCATAATGTATTGAATAATGTGTAAAAGTTTTGGCATCATAGATTAATGGGTACTTAAGAAAAACGGTTTAAAAGCAAAAAGCAGAGGTAACTTTGGATTTCTTTTATGGCGTACAAAATATATTTAATCGTGTTTCGGAGTCTGCTATATTCTTGGAAAGATGCTTTATTATCACATAAATTTTTTTCGTTAATCACCTGCTCAAGTGAAGCGTATTTAGCTCTTATCAGTCCCTTAAGCCTCCAAGCAATGTATGCTGAATTAGTCTTTAAATTAAGGAAGGTGTGAAGGTGTGATTGAACAGTTTTAAGATAAAGAACCGTAAAGATATTGTTCGACTTTCGGTTGAAAGATGTATTGAAATATCTTGTGTTGAGCTGGACGAGCATGTTGTAGTGTGCGTATACAGACCTCCCGCTTTTCAAAAATTTTCAATGTTCGAGTTAGTAATGGAAGATGTTTTAAAAATAGTGACAAAAGAAAATAAGTTTGTGATAGTGTGTGGTGACTTTAACGTCAATATCTTAGAAAATAATACCTATAGTAACAAACTTATAAGTCTTTTCAAATGTTTTAATTTAGAGCATGTATTTTTTGAACCTACAAGGGTGACGTCATCCTCGGCTACCTGTATTGATAACGTCTTTTGTAATTGCGATTATTTTGAGAAAAGTATCATAAACTCGATTCAGTCTGACCACTCTGGTCAAAGTGTTACTTTTAATTATTCTCGAGTAACCCAGAAGATAGATATAGAAACCAGGAGCCTAACGAGCGGTAGGTTAGAAAAGTACAAAAACACGTTACTAGAAAAACTGCCCTGTCACAATTATAATACTAACAACCCTAATAACTCATATGAAGATTTATTCACATTGATTAATACTGAATTCAGTAAAATTTTCACTATTAGAAAAAAGCAAATTATTGTAAAATTCAAATTCAGTGACTGGGCTACCGCTGGTATTCGCAAAAGTAGAGAGAGACTTTTTGAATTATATGAGCTAAGAAATTATTCAAATGACGACAATTTCATTGAATATGTCAAAAAATATTCAAAATTGTTTAAATTAGTTTGTTCAAAAGCAAAGTCATTTTTTCTTCGGAAAAAAATACAGTCTGCTGATAACAAAATTAAGGCTGTATGGAATGTTATAAACAGTGAAACTGGAAAAGTGAAACCGCGTGACAATCAAATCACACTTCATACAAATCGCGGAACTATTAGTTCAAACGTAGAAGTGGCTCAAGAATTCGAAACCTTTTTTACTAATATTCCTTTGAAAACAACAGAGTCACTCAATTCTTCATCTTCACTTGCTAGCGATTTACTTCAAAAGAATGTGGACGCCTGCGAAACTGAATTTGGGTTCAATCATGTCACCCCTAACGAAATTATTAAAGCCTTCAAAAGCATTAAAATGAAAACTACTGAGGACCTATGGGGAATGTCAGTAAAAGTCTGTAGTGCGATCATTGATACTATATCTCCATATTTAGCTGTTATATTCAATGATTGTGTCGATCATGGTACATTTCCTGACTTAATGAAAAAAAGTAAAGTAGTTCCATTATTCAAAGCTGGTGACAAAAAGGATCCCAGTAATTTTAGACCAATATCAGTCTTACCTGTACTTAGTAAAATTTTTGAGAAGGTCATACTCAATCAAATGCTTTCACACTTCAATAGAAATAACTTACTACATGACCATCAATTTGGTTTCACGAAAGGGCGCAGTACAACGGATGCCGGGACTGCACTTTTAAAATACATCTTTTGCGCGTGGGAAAAATCTGAAGATGCTATTGGTATCTTCTGTGATCTATCCAAGGCATTTGATTGCGTAGATCATAGCACATTGTTGCTAAAACTTGAACATTACGGTGTTAAGAATAATTCACTTAAACTACTTAGGTCATATTTGGAAAACAGGATTCAAAAGGTACAAGTAAACAGGACGAAATCACTGGGATCTGTTGTCAAAATTGGCGTACCTCAAGGGTCCATATTAGGGCCATTTTTATTCCTTATTTATATTAATGACCTTCCTTCTGTGGTGAAGAATCTGTCAAAGATTGTGTTATTTGCTGATGATACTTCATTAATATTCAATGTAAGTAGGAAATCACAAAATTATAACGAAGTCAACGATGCACTTGGACAGATTCATGCATGGTTTACTGTTAACAATCTAGTCCTAAACGCCAAAAAAACTAAATGTATTAAATTTGCACTACCAAATGTAAGGTCTACTTCACATAACATAGTATTGAATAATGAGCCATTAGATTTTGTAAATAGTACAGTTTTCTTAGGGTTAACACTAGACTCTAAACTTCAATGGGGCCCTCATATAACGGCTCTTTCTGGTCGATTGAGCTCGGCTGCATATGCTGTTAGAAAAATCAGACAACTTACTGATGTAGCTACTGCAAGGCTGGTTTACTTTAGCTACTTCCATAGCATTATGTCTTACGGCATACTGCTTTGGGGCCGAGCAGCTGATATACATTCAATATTCGTTTTACAAAAGAGGGCTATAAGAGCAATTTATTGCCTGAAGACTCGTGATTCCCTGAGAGAACTGTTCAAGGAAATCAACATTATGACAGTGCCATGCCAGTATATCTATGAAAATATAATGTATGCTAGAAAGAACATCCATCAATTACCAAAAATTTGTGACAGGCATAATTTTAATACTAGAAATAAGCATAAAATTGATCAACCATATACTAGATTAACTAAAGTCAATACATCTTTCGTTGGTCTGTGTATACGATACTACAACAAAATACCTGACAATATAGTGCAATTACCTGAGAGAAAGTTTAAAGAATGTGTAAAGCAAACGTTATGTAAAAAAGCTTACTATAGATTGGATGACTATATGAATGACAAAGAGGTATGGTGCTCTGATATTCCAGCGAAACACAAGAAACACATTGTAAAAAGCCGACTCTTAAAGTAGGCCGTGCTGCAGTGGTTTCTTGCCGTTTCTTTTACGCTGCCATAGCACGATCCGAAACGGCGTAGACTCGCTCTATTTGCATTGTATTCTGCATGACATTCAATAAGTATTCTGTAAAGAATCTACATTGAATAAAATTATCTGAATCTGAATCTGAATTGAGGCTTTAATTTCAATATCCTTACTTCAATGAGCTATGTATGCCGAATTAGTTACTGAAATAAGAAAGGTGCTTTAGAATGACAGCAGGACAGAGGTAATATTTAGTAAAAATGTTGCGTAAACATTAATGAAAAACATAACTACCCTAGAATAGATATTGCTGTTTATTTCCAACTTTCCTAACAATATTATTAACTAGTTATCGTCGGTTTTAGCCGGGATATGAATGGGTAGTATTGCATCATCATATCATCCGAAAGATATCAACTGCTAGACATAAGCCTCCCCTAAAGTTCTCCACGATGACCAGTCCTGCGCTGCTTGCATCAAGCGGCTTCCCGACTTCCCGTCACCTTTACTAGATCGTCGGTCCACCTTGAGGGGGATTGCCTACGCTACGTCCTCCGTTTCGTGTTTGCCCCTGTCAAACCTTTACGTCCCATCAGGCATCGGTTCTTCGAGCAATGTGTTCTGCTAGAGTATTTACCGTGCTTCGAATGACATGTTTAGTTATCTGCCGCCGACAAAGGGAAATTTAGAAAAGTGCCATTGACCTTTACAACTAATCGTCTACCGGCTTCTGACTAACTATGAAACGTGAAATCAGTTTTCTTATCAGATAATCAGGTGATTCAGCCTGATTGTCCTACACAAACCGAGCACAAACAATCTCTGTAAATCCTTAACTTTGTATGTAGTATGTATGGGTACTTCTCGTTGGATTCGAACACAGGACCTTGGGACTGAAAGCCCATTGGTTCACCTCTGTACCACGAAGGCGGTCAAATTAGCAATCCTACTATCCTTCCTACTAATATTATAAACGCGAAAGTTTGTAAGTGTGGATGGATGGATGTTTGATACTCTTTCTCGTAAAAACTACTGAATGGATTTTAATGAAACTTTACAATAATATAGCTTATACATCAGAATAACACATTGGATACAATTTATAAACCTGCGCAGACGAAGTCGCGGGCACCAGCTAGTACAATATATACCCGTGGGCACGTACTATTACACTTGACTGCGCAGAACTAATAAAATTAATGTTTTATCACCCCAGTCTATTTATGCGCAGTAATTTTACCACCCCCTTGCTTTTTTCTGCCGTAAAGCAGCAATGTTTGCACTGTTGTGTTTCGGTTTGAAGGGCAAGTGAGCCAGTGAAATTACTGGCACATGAGACACACTATCTTAGTTCTCAGGGTGGGCAACGCGCTTTGCTGTCTTGTTAGTGTCAATTATGCTACTAATAAGACAGTGGGCGCCATGTGGGCGCTATGGACGGTAGTGACCACTTTCCATCAGGTGGCCCACAAGCTCGCTTGCTCACATGAATGCGCAGCGAATAACCGTCACTATAATCCCCCTTGCCTGCTGTACCTACATCAGAATGGGTTTGGGACTCATGGAAGACCATCGACTCAAGGACCTTTGCCTCTTTATGAAAACATTTTATACAATCCTACACTATTTACAAACAAACAAATCACTACATACGAGTATTATAAAAGAAAGCCCCCCGAAACGTTTTTCTGTCGTGCATGAATCATGTCTGTCTGTGATCGCTAAACTCAGGAACTACTGTATGGATTTTGATCCGGTTTTCACTAATAGATAGATTAATTCAATAGGAAGGTTTGCGGTTATAATTTATAAATATTTATTGCAAATTAACTGAACTACGATGATGTTTGTCGATCGAGTTGGAAAAAAACGTGCCTCTTGAGAGCTTTCTGGGCGTGCGCTGCGTAAATGGTTTCATTTATATGAAAGTTATGTATGAAACAATTGTTGCTCTTTAAGAGCTCTAAAGAAAAGTCCGCGCTCTAACCTAAAAATAAAAATCTGCTATCTAACCTAGGAGGTTTTGACAAGGGCACTGGTTTTTACACAGCAATTTTAGATTAGGATTTGCCAGGTTAGTGACCTATGTGCCTGTCAGAGTTTACAAGCCGTCAAACGGATTCCGACTTGGCGACAACGACTATCAGTGAGAGTAGCCGGTACCAACAGTACGTGCCTTCTGAAGCCGTGAAACGCTTTTATTACTGTGCCACTAGCGGTCACCCATCCGGGCTCTGACCACGGTCAAAGTTGCTTAACTTTCGTGATCGGAAGGAAATACTATCTATAGCGCCATTCAGGATAGGTCGGGCTATGACGGTTATTTTCTGCGCATGGGTGACAGGCAGAGAGCCAATGAACGATTCGCTCGCCCCACATGCCCCGCTCACCCCCGCGACTCGTTTTTCGACTTCTGCCACAGATTATACAAGGTGTAACAGAAAGGGTAAGTATATCAACCCTGAAGGATGTGATTCTGCCTATGAAACTGAACAACTTTCCCTAAGGAACATAGGTCGAAATACGAAAAAAAAATTTTACTAAATGCGCGATCAGCTGATTCAGTTTCTATGGGAGGTCAATTTTTGTTATGTACACCTTGTATAGTAGTGAACTTGCTTCTGCGCATTAACGGTCACAGCCCGAGTTATTTTGTACGCTTTATACCTACCACTTTACATAGAGCGCTTCTTTTGAGACGAGACGTCCTTAAAGAATTTGAGAAATACTTTCTCCCATTTCGGAATAACCTCAAACCCTTTCAAGTATCGTCGAAATCACAATTTATAAAAAGATCTTCACAGATTATCATGATGCACTACGTTTCCCAGAAAGCGCTTGGCCCAAGCGTCCTCTTTGTTTGAGGATGACGCATCCTCGGTCGAACAACTGCGGCCGGCGTAAGCCAGAAAGATTAGTAACGTGATGCAAGTACTGTGGGTTGTTCTTTTCGTAAAAACATTGTATAAAAGTAACGACACACCTGCGAAGATTCCGACGCGGTAGGTTCCGCGATCGAAAAATCTGTTAAGTATGACGCGTCTTGGGTAACCTAAATAGCATTGCGAATGTAATGAGCGGATTCTTACGTGGAATCCTCGTTAGTGAACCCTAGCCCTTATTGTAATGAATAGTGACGTCATAGACGCGACAATACAAGCGCCACCCGGCGCCAGCCACATGGTGACTGGCTACCGGCCGGCGGCGGCGGGGCCCGGGCGCCTACTTAACCACAGTCGACACAAAAAATAGTAGTCTTTTAACATTTTGATTTGTCATGTCATCTTACATTAGGACAAAAAATGTTTCTTTACGTTGAGATTTTTGGATCGAGTGCCATCGAAGCAAAGCAAAAAAAGCTACAAAATAATCTAGGTAAAACTGAAAATAAAAAAAATAAAAAAGCTTTCATTTTTAAACTGTTCGCGACACAAATTACTTTGCTGCCGAGCGAAACACATAATTTTTCACCTCACCAGCAAAGAAAATGCTAAGTTTAGAAGCGAAGAGTGGAACAAAACACAAAGCCGATAGATGAATAGAAGTACAACATAGTTCATGATCACGTTCTAATTATGTCTTTTCCACGCTAGCGAAAAAAAAGCACTTTTGCACGTAGCTTTCGAACAATAAAGCAAACGTTTTCAAGCTAGTAAGGTGAAAATTAACGACCCCGAAGATATTTTGCAATTACGAATGCCCCTCCCTCACCTATCGTCTCCGCCGTGTGTATAATGACGTCATAGGCGCCAGTTCCATTACCGATAGCTACCGGTGCGCCCACAAACGTAGTGCTCAGGATGCCGCCATATTAACAGACAACGGCAAGTTATATACGCAATTTGTCAAACCTCAAACCACAGTTTCTATTCTACACGTTATATTGCTCTGCATTTGATTATTTTCTGTCTTATTGATATACAAGGTTATTTTTTTGGTCCTGATTTGCGTATGCCCGCGTTATTACAGAGGTTAAAAACAACAACTTTTGTTCTACGACTTTTCTAACGCACGAAAAATTTTCAAATTCCCATACAAAATGGGTCGGTCACGTGACTACTTTAGTATGGGGAGTCGAAAATTTTTTGTGAGTTGTTAGAAAAGTCGTAGAACAAAAGTTGTTGCTTTTGACCTCTGTAATACTCGTAACGTGGACATACGCAAATCAGGTCCAAAAAAATAACCTAGTATACTTCATCATTAGAGACCGGATAATATGCATTTGCATATTTGCATATGCATTTGCATAGTTAAACCATTTTCAGCGCTAATAGCATATTTTTCCTAAGATCTAGTGATGATGCATATTATCGCTATAATTTACAGTATTTTTCGAGCGCAGCGCAACCAAAATGTCAAGACAAGTGTTCACGTCGCAGGATTGCAGAAAAAAGGTCCACGACAACAGCTTATAACCGCGTCTACTTCTAGCTCTAAACAAAACAACCAGTTTAGCATGGATTTATGTGAAGCATTGCTTTCAAGTAATATTCCTCTCCATAAACTAAAAAGTCCTACCCTCAATCAGTTTCTGCAAAAATATTGCTTAAAACAAAATATACCAGACGAGTCAACAAGTACTTATTTACTAACAATAAACTTAAATGTAAAGGAATAATATTTACAAAAAAAATTTTTTTTGTCATTTAATGTTGCATATTCTGTCAGTTTTCATGCATATTTCAAGCATTTTTCATGCATATTTCAAGCTTCTTACGTTGCATATAATCCGGTCTCTATTCATCACCATCATATCAGCCGAAAGCTAAACACTGTAGGATATCTACTTATTACATCTTTAACACGGATTAAAATGAGACGCACGGCCTAAAAATTTTGCTGATTCCTTATAGGATGTAGGAGAGCACTAAAATTAATGTTACAAATTAAAAACGCCAATTAGGGAATGAAAGTTTGTATGGAAATTCAGGCACACCACGGCCTTACCTACGGTACTCGACCTAGTATTTGGTATCGCATTTTCTATATATAATTTCCACCAAAACACACGTATTTATAACGAATGGTAATTGACCCTTATGAGCTAGTCGATGGAATCAAAATCCCACCATTAACCGGTGTTTGCCAAGGGGGTTCCACTCATTGACTGTCTGGCGCCAAAATTCTGGCGCGACGTCTGTCCTTGCCCCTCAATGGGGAAAATATTGACTCCCCTTGTTTAAGGTTTGGTTCAGGAGGGAACTGCCCTATGAGTTTTAATCGTCGAAATTATTACGTACATCAGGAAAGAAAAGAACTATGTTTGATAGCAGGAAAGGAGTGGTGTCTCTTTCGCTCTCAAATCATACGCATCGCTCCGTCCTTCTTTCACACTGCTGTCATTATAAACTGTACCTCGATTTCTTGGAATTCAGAAAAAACTGTTTCTTTCTTCCCTTAGCCACATAATAGATGCTACTGCAAGCAAGTTGAAACAAAACCAGTATAAGCTGAACCAGCACTACGTTATAAACGCCCGACACCAAAGACCCGTTCAAGGTCAAAGTGTTTCTACCGACGAGTGGCCGAGTGGCCGTACTAGCGCCTAGGCCTTTAACTGTCAAACTATGTCTACTCAAAATATCATTAAAATCGGTTCCGAGTTTGAGCCGTGAAGGGTACCAGACTCAGTAACTTCGCATTGATAAAACTGTCTTACTGCCTTCCGAAACACGAAAAACGCCTCGTTCTTTACGGTCACCCGTGCTGACTGTAAACGTTGTTTGGTCTGCGAAATCCTTGAGCAGTAAAGTCCAAAATTATAAAACTTTTACATTTATGTAGGATCCTAAAGATTCGCATGTACAAATAGAAAAAAATACTGGTTTTAGTTTTATTCATTTTGGTTGGGAAGCTTACAGCAAATATTTCAACACTCGCTTCAGATAAGAAAAAAAAAGTTATCTGATTACAGAAGCACTGATTGCAATCAAATACTGTTTCACACACGACATAATCCTCAATTATCAAACAAGTACTAAAACAAAGCATTACGTATATATGTGCAACAACGGGTTACGTCTGTCTATATGTTTTTGCATTCGTCAAAAGATTGGTTCACACTTGCGTTGCGTTCGGCGCGGCGCGGCGAAAAATCCACGAGTATTTAATTCCAAGTAGGCAGCACCACCACAGATGAACTATTAGTATAATTGACGCCTCGTCCAAAAGTTTAAAAACAATAAAATAAAAATAAATCGATAAGTACCGGCACTTTTACATTTTTGCAAAAAAAAACATGATTTAGCAGTTGTATTTATTTATTTTATTTATTAAACCGGATCGACTTTATTTAAGCCGCCGGATCGACTTTATTTCATGTTTTTGGGAAAACTCGTCCCATCTTCGACCTCATCTTTGTCTCTAGGTCAAGATTGAGGTCAAGAGCAACCGACAACAACTTAATGCAAAAATAAAAGCTAATAAGTAAAAGCAACTAAAATAAAAGCAACTAAAAATAGCAACTATATAAATAGTAATGAATGAGTTTTGAGGTTTTTACACTTTTCGTCGTATATTGTCGGGGTGTAGTTAATATGTGTAAGTGATTCGTTTTTGGTGGGTTTGCTAAGGCAAAGAGTGTATTTTAGGTTAGCTCTGGGAGATATTTATTTATTTGACTGTTTTTTCTTTTTCTTCTTATCTTTAAAATCGATTTTACAAAAATCGCTCCGCCGCTGCGTTTCTCTACCCTAGTGTGAGCTAGCCCTAACTAGTTCGATTAGTTTCCTATTCAAGTTTCAAATGCAATGAGCGATGCAAACTTTCACTAATGCGTGTCTAAGTACCTATAATTTTTAAGTGTCACTTAATTTAATCAAATTAATAACTGTCTATAAACTAATTAGTTTTTGGGTTTTGGAGGTTCAATATAGAGTCCAATATAGGTTTTGTTAAAATGTAAAAGCATAGGCAAAAAAAGTCTTATCTTATCCCACAATGTCTTGGTAGATATAATACTTTTTTTGTAGCATAAATAAATAAAATATAAATATTGGGGGATATTTGACACAAGGTCATCTGATCCCAAACCAGACAAAGCCTGTGCTATGTGTATCACAGAGTCTGATATACATACATACAGGGTGTAAATGCAAAAGCGAGTATCCTTTCAAAGGAATGCTCAGACCACAAAACAGAACAACTTTTCCAAAGAAACATGGGTCGAAATCGCAGAATTTTTTTTAGTCAACAGTGCAATTTGTATGAAACATCCACAAAAAAAATCCAATTTCGACCCATGTTTCTTTGGAAAAGTTGTTCAATTTTGTGGTCTGAGCATTCCCTTAAAAGGAAACTCGCTTTTGTATTTACACCCTGCATATGTATAGACAAAATTAAATAACACCCAGACAAAGAACAAACACTATGTTCATCACACAAAATATGTTTGCCCTGGGCGGGAATGGCACCCGCGGCCCCACGGCGTGAAAGGCAGGTTCACTACCAACCACACCAACGGGCTTGTCAACTTTCTTCAAAGGGGTCTTCAATATTTTCGCAGTGTGTGTCACACGGTATAGTTAAAAAAAACATCAAGCTTCACTTTTTAGACTACCGTGTTCATATTTCAGTCGCCAAAGCGTGTTGCAATTGCAATGCTTGACATGGACTAAACTGTACACAAAGGTACCTATACCGGCAGTCGCCTTCAGCGGTGGCGCCAGACGTATCAGTTATCAGATTCCATTCTTATCTATCTGTCGCAGGCAAATTGTATAATTCGTCGTTTTACATTATGCCTTGGCATTATACTAAATGCCGATAAAATTTTAATTCGTCATTTTACATACTTAATGCCGCGGCATTTCACAAAACGGCGCGTAATTCGTTTCTGGCACTCGCCGGCCGCTTCGCTTCGCTTGCTCGGCTTGTGCGTTGTGGTCGTAAGATAACCTAACCCAACCTAACCGATCCCTGCTCGGGATCGGTTTTGTTGGGTTTACCGTGGCTCATCACATCAGCCGAAAGACGTCGACTGCTGGACATAGGCCTCCCCTAAATATCTCCATGATGACCGGTCCTGAGCTGCTCGCATCCAGCGGCTTCCCTTGACCAGATCGTCGGTCCACCTTGTGGGGGGCTAACGAACCTAAAATGCACCAGTGATCTTAATCCATTTTTTTAATCGTCAATGGGCTAACTCTTGACCTCGATCTAGTCTTAAAGACAGAGATGAGGCCGACGATGAAACGAGCTTGCTCAGAAGAAGCCTATTCACTCGCGACTTGAATAGATTCGGGTTATATGAACAATAAGTTATATAAGTTATATTTACAATCTGCCGACGCTGCTGTTTTACGATTTGCCGACCGATTAGTTTGCCAGTTTTGTAAACGGCGAATTATACTATTTGCCTGCGACATATCGATGACGTCAGAACCCTATCGATTCACTGGATTATTGAAGTTTGGACTGTTTGCATATTTTTAGATTATTTTGGAGCGTGTTGTAACATGTATGTAAGCTATAGGAACTATTTGGTACTTAGAATCAGGCTAGCTTTACACGGAAAAATGGGTTCAGTAGAAATACATTGCCTGTTTAATACGTTCTCTATACGAAAACACTTGAATGCAGTAAGCATTGGACGTCTATTGACCCGTATTTACTTACACAGTGTAAATTCAGCCTTATTTTTTCATTAGGGAGAATGTAGATCACATGCAAATAAAATATGTCTGGAGTGAGTAAGTCTTGTTTAAATGAATTCCACGACGTCATTAGCTTTAGGAGTACTTTAGGTTATTCTATGCCCTAGGTAAACTTTTTTGTCTCTTCATAGTTCCATACTAAAGTTGCCACGTGATGGACTCATTCTGTCGAAGTCGAAAAATTATATGCTAGTTAAAATATTTTTCTTTTGGAAATCTAAGCGCACGGCAGTGCGCAGGCCAAGTTCCCGCAACAGGCCACGCGCATGCCGTGCACTATTTATACGAACCGTTTCGACCTAGTTTTCAGTACAGAGATAAAACTGTACCTACATAATCATATACTAATACTGAAGAAATTTGCCCAATTTCATAGATATAGCTACAGTAGATCCTGAAATATGACCCCGTGAAAATAGCTAATTTTGGCACTTAATGACTGACTGACTCACTGACCGGTAATCAAAACCTCCAGGCCACTTCCAATTGTCCTAGCGTTATGGAATTCGTCGTTAGAATAAAAGTAATGGAAAAATTCAAAAATTAGAAATTGGTCAAGTGCGAGTCGGGTTTTAGTCAAAATTATGTATAAAATGTTGGTAATACTTCTCTAAGACCTGAAAATCTGAAATTTCGCATCGGGGTAGACGTTAGCATTAAAGTAAATGAAAAATTTGGAAAATGGAAAATGATCAAGTGCGAGTCAGACTAAAATTAATGTACGAAATATTAAAAGGGTAGTATTTCTAGAAGGTCAGATTTAGTTAACGAAACTATGAAAATACAAACAACGTTGCGATAGTTACAATAAATATAATATAGCAAACTGAACAAAAAGTATTGAAATCCCACCAAAAACATAACTGTTAAAAAGGGGGCCAAGTTCCTATCGGCTAATTGTTTGCCTAAAAAAGGGTTGAAATCCGATACAATGCCAAGTTTAGATGCACTACCATACACCCAACTTAAAATATGGTATAGCTGTGAAAATACGCAGGTACGTTGAAAATAATATCTAAAATGAAATACTTTTGGTGCAAGCCAGACAGAACGGTCGCGGCGCGCTTCGGGTGCGCCCGAGGCGCGCTTCGAGCGCCCCCGTGGTACACTTTTTGGCTGGACGACGCAATCGATGGCAGCGGACTGTGCTGTACGGCGGCGTGCCGGCGGTCACGCCGGCATTGCGCCGGTGGTGCGCCGGTGGTGCACCGACAGTACGCCTTAGGCATGCCTGTTCAAATCACATGCATACAAAATGTAGGAGAACGACGTGGTGCAAGCCAGACAGAAGAGGTGCGCTGAAGGCGTGCCGTTCGGCGCACCTCTTCTGTCTGGCCTGCGCCTTTGAATTTGAACTTGGCAGGTTAATTTAATTATATAAATAATAAATCTAATTACACAATTAATCAAGTGTTACTTACAGCACAAAAACCTGCCAAAGTTCAAATTTAGAAGCATTTTAGATATTATTTTCAACGTACCTGCGTATTTTCACAGCTATACCATATTTTAAGTTGTATGGTAGTGCATCTAAACTTGGCATTGGATCGGATTTGAACCCTTTTTAGGCAAACAATTAGCCGATAGGAACTTGGCCCCCTTTTTAACAGTTATGTTTTTAGTGGGATTTTATTTTTATTAGTAGAATGACTGGGCTTCGGAAACGCAACCAATAAAACTGTGCTCTAGACTAGTTTCTGCACTCTCTAAAAAAAAGGTTAGACGAAACCAACTTAGACAACTTAGAAAAAAAGACAACACATTATAAAGTCTTGGAGAGCGCATACAGGGAGGGAGGCCTCTTGTCAAAATTTTGTCACTCGAGATTTTTCACTCTTATTCGATGGAGTCTAAATTTTATCTTTAACACATTTTTCTTTGGCAATAATATTAATTTTTGTCGTTATACTTTTACATTGCAAATTACATCTTTCATGTACGGTCAACCGCACGTCGGTAGAAACTTTTTCAACTCTATTACCACGCCATAAGGTCTAAAAGTGTTTCTACTGACGTGCTTTTGAGTGTACCTAGTGTTATGAAACTAATAAATATAGACTTAATAAAACCTATAAGTTGTCCAGACAATGTTAATCTATCCGATCTATCGCCTGTAAAGTCCTACTGTATGTATCGCAAGCTATATCAGATAGAAGGCCGCATTGGCGCCAGTACTAAAGCGGTCGGTTCAGCGTATACCATAGGGTTACCAAGCGATAAGATTTCATAATCATAATCATTTGTTTGCTTTGAATGGGGTACATTAAAGATGTTAAATAATAAATGAGAACAATTCCACATTCAGCTACTAATACTAGCATGCAAATACTTATAAGTAGTAAACTAGAAACTAAATGCAACAAAGCTCAGTACATTTTACAAAAAAAAAATACATTAAAATGCCGTATTTTAAATATTTCTACCCCTCGCTTCAACCCATTAATATCCGATCGGAATCAAGAAAATTTTGACCTCGAGGTTAACCTCAAAGAAGTTAAAGCCTGAGGCGGTAGCGGAAGCGTTCCGGGGGCGGTATTTTTTGTAAAGTATGAGTTCTTATGCACCCTGTCACATTGAAAACCGGTCGCGGCGCGGTATTTTCTTCCCGCAGATCCGCCGCCGGACCGCTTTCGCAATCATACCGTCTCTGTGTGACTTGGGCTTAACTTAGAGGTTAACCTCTCAAACCCCATGTCAAAATTAGCAGGAATTGAAGAGAAAACGTAGTTATTTACGCGATAAGGCATAATTTTGCATAAATTGCAATAAACAAATAGATATTTTTTTTTTTGGTAGATACAGGTTATTTAAGGAAATTAACTTCAGATTACAAACAATATTTTGACGACCCATGCGCCGCCTATAACCTACCTTGGATAATAAGCAGAATCCATTTTTGTTTTAATTTATTTCGCACTGACAGAAATTTTAGGAATTTCAATATAAGTCGGGCTTTTTATCAGGATTTTTAATTTTAACATTTGGCAACCCTAGTTTATCGACATAGCAACCAACTATCAGTATACTGTTGATAACACAACAGTGTGCATTGAAGTGCATAAAGAATGCGAATAATAGAGGCTGCATTATGAATACGAGGTCTGTTGTCTGTCCAGCTAGGTCAGACTGGTGGTACACCCAACAGCAAGTCAGTAGCAACACTTTAGACTTTATTGCATAGTAATAGAGTTGCAAATGTTTCCATACACGTGCGATTGACCGTACTAATAAGGTGGAAGCAGACGTGGCTAACAGGTGATTGCTTTTTAGTGTACCGTCACACCTGCAGAAATACCGACGCGAAAAGTTCCGCAACAGAAAAAAAATTCTTGTATGACACCAGCGGAAATTCAGGTCAGATGTTTCAAAGGTAACCTAAGGCGAAGGCCAGACATAAGAGGTGGGCACGCCGCGAGGTGCTCTTCATACATTTAGTATGACGCACCGCTCCACACGAACTTGCATATATCATCATCATCATATCAGCCGAAAGACGTCTACTGTTGATAGGCCTCCCCTGAAGATCTCCATGACGACTGGTCCTGCGCTCCTCGCATTCAGCGGCTTCCCGCAACCTTGACCAGATCGTCGGTCCACCTTGTGGAGGGCCTGCCAACGCTTCGTCTTCCGGTACGTGGTCGCAACTCAAGAACCCTTACGCCCCATCGGCCATCGGTTCTTCTTGCGATGTGTTCTGCCCATGCACTGCCACTTTAGTATAGCGATTCTCAGGGCTATTGCAGTTACTTTAGTTCGCGCAGGGAGACTCCGAGCATAGCCCTTTCCATAGCCCTTTGGTGGACATAGCCCTTTGGTGGACTTTCAGCTTCTTGATAAAGCCCATCATGAGCGGCCACGTCTCGGTGCCATATGTCATCACTGGCAACACACACTGATCAAAGACTTTCTTGACTTCCCGAACGCTGCCCATCCGAGTCGGATACTTGCATACAAAATGTATGAAAGGGACTCAGCGCAAGCGTAATAAGCGGAACTGCGTGAAGGAAGATCCAGGTCTGTCGCTCGTTTTAATGATCACGAAAGATAAAAGTATTTCAAATGTTAAGCCCGCGTCACACAGAGGCGGTAGCGGAAGCGTTCCGGGGCCGGTATTTTTTGTAAAGTATGAGTTCTTATGCACCCTGTCACACAGAAAAGCGGTCGCGGCGCGGTATTTTGTTCCCGCCAAACCGCCCCGGACCGCTTTCGCAATCATACCGCCTCTGTCTGACTTGAGCTGACCTCCGTGGCTCCGTGCTCTACTCGTTAGAACGATCGGCTGTCAATCCCGAGGTCCTGGGTTCAAATCCCAGTGGGTAGACTACCCCAGTTTCGTTAACCATCTCAAAGTCCGTAAAGAAAAATGATCTCTACTTCGGTAGTCACGTTAAAGCCACGATCACACCTAATTGAATTCAAAGACTAATTCGGCATACATTACTGGGAGACTTCGATATGTCAATTGCAATATCCTTACTTCAACGAGTCATGTAAGCCGAATTAGTTTCTGAATTATGGAAGGTGTGATCGTGGCTTAAGCCGTTGGGTCCCGGCTACTATCAACGAAAGTAATCGTTCATGACGTGAGCCATGGTCAGGTAGTCAATATCAGGTCACCCTTGATAAGGTGCGGACGAAATGAATGGCGCGTCATAAATTTCGGCCGCACTCCTGAGCTGTCGCATACTATTCTTGCTCCGCGACTCTAGCTCGTAAGGCGTTTGAAATAAGAACAGTACAACGACCAATGTGTTAAGCTTGACGTACTCTTGACTGCATGTTAAGCCTAAAGCAGCTATCACACCTTCCTTAGTTAAGAAACGAATTCAGAATATATTGCTGATAGTAATAAGAATATTGGAATTAACAGAATCAAGCGTCCCAGCAATTATGCCGAATTACTCTTTGTATTTAGCAAGGTGTGATTGCGGTTTTACATTCACAGCGCGACTTTACTTCCAATGGCCCTTGAGCGCGAGCGCTACAATGTCCATTGTGTCCAGCTCATGTTGGCCGCTGCAGAGAAAACATGGCGAGGTGGGGCTTCGCAGACCAGTTGCTAAGGCACTGTGACTGTGGAGCTCCATCTCAGAACCTGGCGCACTTGCTCTCTTGTCCACTGTGCCCCTCCACCTGCACTGGCGAGGACCTTCGTGAGGCGTCGGATAAAGCCGTAGAAGTGGCAAAGTTTTGGGAGGAAAGTATGTGATCCAACGCGATGGTATTTGTACATTGACACGAAGAAGAAGAGTGTTTTTGAGTCTTCTTCTTTCGTGTCGGCAAGAACACAGGCTAAATCTTACTTGCCCAGAAAGCGGCTACCGTGGTAGCCCTACGGTTACCGTCAAGTAAGTCCTCACGCGAGCAGGTGGTCGGGCACGCGGGACAATTAGTGAGGTGTGCCATGGTTTGCAGGAGTTCTCCACATTCACAGCTGGCGTCTGCGCTACTTAGGAACCCCCACCGGCATAGGTTATCCTTGCTTCGGCCAACTTGGGTCCTCAGCCTATTTAGACTTCTCCAGGTTGGCCAAGGTTCCTTATAGCCAGGAGGCAGGTTTTCGTTGGGGGGTACAGTGAATGTGGGTACTCGCTTGCCCAAAGTCTGCACCTCACGTCAGAAGGGTTGCGGTCGGTAGGCTGTGTGGATCGCAGAAATCTTTTGCGGCTTCGCAACCGACCTGCGGCGGGAGAGAGCCCGTAGAGTGGATATCTCGGGTCGCTTTCCTGTTTTTGTTTTTCTAGCGAACAGGTCACTGCTCTAAGGACTCTGGGAGGAGCTATCCCCGCAAGAGGGAACAGTATACCGAAAGGAGTTGGCTTGAGGCAGCCAGTCACGATGCGGCAGTGACTGTGACAGATACCTACGATACATACCTACATACAATACAATAAAAAAATCGGTACGAAAAAACTTCATAAACAGTGGGCTTGAGCTCTGATCCGATGATAAACTCCGATCTTGTTAACTTTTTATATCTTAATCGGCATTTTAGTCACGGCCGTTCCGTTGTTTTGATTCGCGAGTCCATCGGAATTGTTTTATAGGTTATGGGCATTTGATTCTTAAAAACATAGATTAGATAATAGTAAACTAACAAACTACTA
Source organism: Athrips mouffetella (assembly GCA_947532105.1). Taxonomy (NCBI): domain Eukaryota; kingdom Metazoa; phylum Arthropoda; class Insecta; order Lepidoptera; family Gelechiidae; genus Athrips; species Athrips mouffetella. The sequence continues at coordinate 22,574,224 of OX383972.1, read as the reverse complement.
ACTACTGTTCCGTGTGGTACCGGCAAAGAATAGTACCGACCCATCTCTACCTGTGGATGTCGTAAGAGGCGACTAAGGGTTTATAAAATAAACCGGAAGGTGGGCAGCAGCGTCCTTACGTGTATATCGTACTATAGATTATTTGGTAGTTACGTACGGTACGGTAGATTTATTAGTATAATGTTTCTCTAGTTACTGAATTATTATGCCATACGATTAAATAATAATACATACTGCGGTCACCAGCAACCGCGGTCCATGGTGCCAACCGCGTAAAGCTAATAAGCATGCTGACTAAGGTACAAGGTACTTCCCCTCCACATGCTTCAGATTCAGATAATTTTATTCAATGTAGATTCTTTACAGAATACTTATTTAATGTCATGCAGAATACAATGCAAATAGAGCGAGTCTACGCCGTTTCGGATCGTGCTATGGCAGCGTAAAAGAAACGGCAAGAAACCACTGCAGCACGGCCTACTTTAGATGACCGAGACCTATGCTTCTGGCAAGAGCTGGAATTCCGGAGGGAGCTCCCTGTACTGTAGTGGAGATATTACGGGATGTTATGATGAGTGAAACTTAGAAAGGCCAGGTTAAAATTGACGAGTATTTATAAATCTATGATAGGGTTGATGAAAGTATAGGAAGCGAGCGAAGTATGACAAATGTCGCAGGCAAATCGTATACCTATTTCGCCGTTTACCCCTCGAATCAGATCCATCAAAGTCTAGGATAGAACTGTGGTCAAAAAGGTACCCCCCTGATAGCCCATATATCCCCATTGCCGAAAATCTTCCACCAGGACATGATCTACCCTGGCCCATATGCAAGTCACTTAATAGACTGCGATCGGGCGCAGGCAGGTACTGAAGAAGAGGTGGGGCTTCTCTGATAATGACGAGTGTGAATGCGGCATTTTGCAATCCATGACACACTTGCTTTCGTGCCCTACCTCCTCAGTTTCTTGCACCAGGGAGGACCTTTTTGAAGGCAACCAAAGAGCTATTGCTGTAGCCACATTTTGGGCTAAGTTACTATAAAATCATTTGCCATTGATACGAAAAGAAGAAGAAGCCGTTTACAAACGACAGTCAAACTGTAAACGGTCGGAAAATTGTAAAACGGCGCCGGCAGATTGTAAACGGGTTTAGATCACTGGTAGATTTTAGATTCGTTAGCCACGGTAAACCCAAGCAAACTGATTCCGAGCAGGGATCGGTTAGGTTGGGTTAGGTTATGTTACGACCACAACGCACGAGCCGAGCGAGCGGAGCGAGCAGAAATACGAACAGAAACGAATGACACGCCGTTTTGTGAAATGCCGCGGCATAATGTAAAATTACGAATTATACAATTTGCGGGCGCGTATCGCTGTCTACCCCGACGGGAAACTCGGAAAAGAGGCGTGGTTTTATGTATGTATGTACTTTAAATTTCTCCCCATCTTCCCCGGTTCTTCCCTAACCTAACCTAACCGTTTTGGGCCTAGACTGCGAACGGGTCTTCAATACCCGTAACGTAGAACCATATTATTTAGACTAATTGTCAGCTTCACAACGCGTCTTTTAAGTTAAAGCTCAAAATATATTTTTGTCGTTTCCTGTTACGTTGACAAAAAGAGTGACAGCTATAAAAAAGACTCTTTCTACAACTGGTTAACAAACCCCATTGCAATCTCTTTCTTTTTTCAGTTACAAAAGACCCTCGGAAGGACCACGAGAAACTCGCGGGCAGGTGCGCGTGGGGGTGCGGAGTTAGTACCAATACTTTATTCTATGATGCGGATCTACCTATTTCAAACATTCAGGAAACTTACCCGTCAATCCAAGATCAGCAGATTCGGACGACACTTCATCTGCAAACACTGCCGAAACATGGTACAGGATCAGCACAAAACACAAGCCCAGGTTTAGCACAGCCATCGTTCCCCACACCCAGTAAGGTTCCACTCGACGAACCCTAGCACACAAGCAGCATCAGTCATCACCAAAATATCAGCTCCGAAAAGCTAAAAATACCAGAACAACACCAATTTCCCGATAAAATCACTAAAAGTCAACTTAAAATTATAGACACTGGGTGAAAACGCGGTTAAAATCCACTCAATAGTTCATTAACGCACTAAAAATGTATTTTTAAGTTAATTCTAAGGACTGACCACGAGTTGTCTGTTAAATTGAAAATAACGACACATCCTCCCCGTACGACAGTCAAAGCGCGACTGAAAAAAAGCATCGCGTGCGAGCGAGTAAACGGGATGTGTAAGCGAGGCAACACGATAGTTTAGTGTTGCAGACTCTATAAATTTATCGATATCGTTCGATAAAATTGTAAAGTGATGAAAAATTTGGTAAGACAAATACACGTTTGTACCTAAATAATACATTATCAAATTTAACTTGTTACAATAATAAGTAAATAAACAGGTTGTATAAAAAGGCTTTGAAATGGGTGGAATTTGTAAGTGTTTGAGTAGTGTAAAGCTTTATTTTATTACTTTGTTTGTTCCCTCTGCGATCTAGTGGATAGTTGAGTTTGGCTCTCAATCTGGAGGTTGTCGGTTCGATACCCGGTAGGAACACTGTCTAAGAAACATCACTTTTTGAGATTCCCACAGGTTAGGAAATTGGTAAATGTTTACCTGATTGTCCGAAAAGAAGGATGATTCCGTGCTTTGGAAAGCACGTTAAGCCGTTTGTCCCGGCTAATCGGCGAAATTATTTGTTAATGAGCCATCTTTGTGGCCTTTGGCGGCTTACCTTCTCTTAAAACTAGCTTTAGTCAGGAGTCATTGATCTTACAACCTACAAGATATAATGATGGTGATTTTTTTTCTTTGGATAAAAAGTTTTGTCACATAAATAAACTTCAGTTTTGCAAACAATCGTGATTACTCAGAGAGGATCGATCGATATCGAGTATGTTGAACCGCACATCACTAACGTTAGACGCACGTTGTTGTGACCATATTGTTCCAAGCAAATAGCAACTCTGTTACAGAGGTATGAGATTCATTTTTCTAATAGTTTAACCAGACTGCAACTTGTACCAGCTTTTTTTCGTTCACTCAATCGAGAGCAAAGAAAGGGGAGTTTGTGCAACAGATACATTCTCAAAAATAAAATTAATTACCCCAAATGGTGCATGTTGGAATTTTCTGATTTTAGTGCTTTCGGTAAATACAGGTAAAAAATACGGTCAAGTGCAAGTCAGGCTCCCGCACCGAGGGTTCCGGTATACCTACCTACCACCTACCAATAGTATTTTTGTAAGCAATAAAGGCCATTTCTAGCCTAGAAATGGCCTTCTAGGACCGCAAAACTAAATATTTTTGCAGATTTCTGAAAAACTGTGCAACTTAGGTTGTTTGCAAAACTGTGCAACTGTTTTAGGGTTCCGAATCAAAATGGTAAAAGCGGAACCCAGATAATAGTAAACTGACTTATAGCCTTGGTGCGACTTAGTCTGTCTGTCTGTCTGTCACACAAAACGATGGATTAAAAAGGAGGAAAAAGTTTTTTTGGATCCATCAATGGAGCCATCCAATGGATCCAAATGGACGAAGGGCAGTCGTTGCGCTTTCCAATTTAGATACCTATGTGCATTTTGCTTAGTGTTGAGAGCAAAAAAACGTATTACAGCCTCTTTAGTAGCAATATCGCCATCGTTTGAATTCCAAAAGATATACAAATCTGATATATATAATATGCTTTGTAACTCAAAAAAATTACGACAGGTGCTCAAAAATCCACTTATCAGTTTATATCCTTGCCATTATTTTTCAAATTTTCCACATAACAGAAATGGAACTTCAGATCTAAAAAGGCAATTTTCACAAATCAGTTTTTGTGTTAGTTGCGCCTTTAAAAAACTGAAGCAAAAAGTACAAAATAATTTTTCACCTCCAAAGCTCGGAAACATTTGTTTTGTCGGTTAAATTCTGCGGCCAAAAGCGATTTTTGGCCCCTAGCGGGCAAAAGGTTTTTCTGCGGCCAAAAGCGATTTTTGGCCGCTAGCGGGCAAAAGGTTTTTGAAATTCGAACGTGATGCAGTATGGCAGACCTCCACGCTGCGGTACTGGCTGCTTCCTCGCTTTAGTGAGGTGAAAAATTTTGTGTTTCGCTCGGCAGCAAAGTTATTTTGCGTTTCGTGCCTTGAAACCTTCGCTACGCTCAGGATTCAATACAAGGCACTCACGCCAAATAACGCTTTTGCTGCCTTGCATAACAAATAACTATTATTTTATTTAAATGCACATCAGGATTGGAAAGCGCAACGACGACATGTAAGTATATCTCAGCAACCACTCATGCTATCAACTTTAAATTTGGAATACTTAATTAATCTTAAGAATATGACTGTCCAACTTTATTGCAAATGAAGGAGTTATTATAGTAGTTTAAGATACAAGTTCCGTAAGTAGGGTTATTACAAACGAGTTGACGTTTTGTAAGCCCGAGACGAAGTCGAGGGTTTACCATCGGCACGAGTTTGTAATAACCCTTACGGACGTGTATCTTACGACGTTTTTCAATACATTTGTGAGAAAACAGGTATAAGTAATACACTTGGTAAAGGAACCAACCATGGGTACGGTCAGCCTCTTGTCGATTTATGTTCTCCTGGTACTCTCCATTTTATTTTAAATATAGCTAGGCAGTCGTCACCCAAGTAAAAAGTCACACTGTAGTATTTTTACAAAATAATTTTATGATCAGAGTGTAAAAACACTAAAAACACTTTGGTATTATACTTTTTTTACTTACCGCACTAGTTCGGTAAGTAACTACTTACGAGCAATGTTTACGTCCTTGTAAGTTCGTTTTTTGAGCAAATGTGTTGAAAAGGTATTTTTACATCTCTCATATTCGGTAAGTAGGTCCTTATTACCCCCAAATGGGGCTTGTAGGTGACCAATTAGCGTTCTAGGGTAACAATGTAGCTAGAAAAGCCCTAGGGCGGTAAGTAATTAAAACGTCCGCCTTGATGGCCGCCTCCAGCAGCGGGGCGGCGGGCGTTTTAATTACTTACCGCCCTAGGGCTTTTCTAGCTACATTATTACCCTATAGCGCTAATTGGTCACCTCAATTTGGTGGTAATAAGGATCTACTTAAGTGTTTGAATTACATAACCTTTTGATCCTGACCTTGAAGCCATATCTGTTGTCAATATTTCGGCAATAACAGTAAAATACCAAAATAAGTTAGTTTCAGATTAAAAAATTAATATTTATAAATTTAAGTTTTATGACAGGTAACTCCCTCTAAAATTCCAGCTTTTGCTGGAACAGTGTGAAAAGTACTGCTAAAAGTCCATCCTCCGGGCTTTTGAATTGTCAATGGGCTTACTCTTGACCTCGATTTAGTCTAGGATAGAGATGAGGTTGTAGGTCTTTATAAAGATAAAAGATATTGAACAGGAACATTAACATTTTTTAGGAACATTAATGGTCTTTAAAAGCACTGAAATATGTTTTGCTACTGGAGCACATTAGAATTATGTGGGCCACCTGATGGTTAGTGGTCACAACTGTTATAACACCTGCCATCTTGCCTTGAGAGTAAAGAAAGAATGTCTTGTAAACCAGAAGTTTCACTGGCTCTCTCATCTTTTGAACTGAATCACAATATGCACTACACTACTTCACTGCAAAGACAAGGGGTTGGTGCTTCCCCAGACTTTGCGCAAAGACATGCCTTGCAAACATAAAATGGTTAAAAATTTAATTGTAGAAAGATGTTGAAACTAAAATAGTTTTGTGAATTGGTTATTTACTTAGCTACAAAATTATTAAATTTGTTTTGTTGTGTATGTTTCTCCTAAGTATCATGCATCTTGTTTGTACATTTGCTTGTTAATATTTTTGTAACACATGAAGTGTAACAGAGTTCACCAAAGGCAGTGAGGTTTTGTAAATAAAACAATAATCTCAAATTTATATGATATAAATAAATTTATGTATGGTAAATAAGAGATATTGTGGATATTTTTAACTAGCAGTATGTAAAATGGTAGTCCTGAGTGGTTTTTTGAGTGTGTATTGTTGTTACAAATGTGAACCTCATTCAAAGAATTTGAAGTGAGGAGAGAGTAGAAAAAATACTAATTTATTTGACTATAAAATGACCATCTGCCATTATGTCCCAAGTTGAAATGTCAAATCATCAAATATGATTTGCCATCCTCATACAAAATTTACAGAACAACGCCTATGCCGTATTTACAATGACTGAATGAATGTCGGTATACCTACTGCAGCAGGCTATTGGCTCTCGTAGGAGCCTCGACTTGGATACGAAGTTGGTACGGTCAACCGCTTGTAGGTAGAAACTTTTTCAACTCTATTACCACACCATTAGGTCCAAAAGTGTTTCTACTGATGTGCGGCCGTGTGTACCTGCTGCCCGTAATCGGGCAGCTTTAACTGCACGAATGAAAAATAAAAATAAGAAAGTGGGAACCTATTTGCAAAGAACAAATTGCATAGAAAGAAATACTAATCAGAAAAAAATAAATTCCAGAATCTAAAACTGGATACTACGAAGAACACAGTAGAAACAGGCACAAAATAAATTGGTAACTTGGAAAACTCTTTCCACTTTATCGATATTTATTAAATATATATTTTTGAGAAACTTTTGATGTGTTTCATGTATACAGCTAAACAATAATAAAAACAGAAAACGAAAAACCTCAAATTTGAAACCACTGTCAATGAATACATACAGCCAGTCAATATTCGAGAATAGTAAAAAGTTCTGAACCAGAAAAAGAATGTAAGCAGTAACGCTACACTACCCTGTTGCACATTGTTTACAAATTGTTGCACTCTTTTATGAACTCTGGTATATGTTCATTCTCATTTTGAGTCTTTGTATGACCTTCTAAAGTAAGATATGTATTGTAATCTGCACTCATTTATTAACTTTGTTACAGTACTTGATTGTTTACAAAGTTATGTAGCGCCCATGATGGCGCATATAAAAACACACTGACTTGTGGTCATTACTTGTTGATTCATTGCCAAATAGGGGGTCAAAATTTAAAATTGTCGTAACGAAGTTTAATGGGGTATATGAAAGGGCTTATTCTGTACATTTCAAATTTTTTTTATAACTCTTAGTTTTCATGTTATGATTAAAAATTTCTAAAAAAATACCATCCCCCACCCGCTTATCTCTGAAGTAAAATCCGAATTAATTATGGTTGATAGAGGTTTATGTAATTATTACCTACAGCAAAAGTACAACGATCTCTCTAAGTACCTAGCACAGTTTTTTTGAAATCAGCAAAAAATCTTTACATACAAGCGAACTTAGCTATGCGGCCCTAAAAATTGAATTTATTCCTTCCAAAAATACTATGGGTATATCGGAATCCTCAGCGCGCGAGTCCGACTCGCACTTGACCGTTTTTAGGGTTCCGTACCTCAAAAGAAAAAAACGGAACCCTTATAGGATCACTTTGTTGTCCGTCTGTCTGTCTGTCTGTCTGTCAAGACCGTCTATCTCACGAACGGGTAAAGGTATCAGGTTGAAATTAATACCACATATTAGGATCCATGAACCACACAAGATCTGAAAATTTAAATTTTTTACTATGACGCAATCAAAAGATATGGCATTTTATGTCCTCATCTCCATACATTTATTCAAAAATGCAAAACCTACAGGGTACTTCCCGTTGACCTAAAATTATGAAAGTTAGGTCTCACAGTACAAATAATGGGAAAAGTCTGAAATCATTAAATATTACAACTTTTCTCACAACTAATGGTAACCAATTGTGGTTAGCTCCCGTTTCAAGAACATTCATACAAGAGAGGGGTCAAGTTGGATGGTCGCTGAGGCGATTTTTGTTTTAGTTTTATTTAAAAACGGGAACACTTACAAACTTGAAAATTGGTATGTTTATAGTGCATAAGCTATTAAATAACAACAAATAATAAAATTTGGTCAAGCGCGTGTCGGACTCAAAAAAATCTAGCACATTAACTTACTGAAATTTCAACGAATACAATTATGTTTATGTGGTGGTACGGAACCCTCAGTGCGCGAGTCCGACTCGCACTTGGCCGGTTTTTTTTCTGTAATATTTGTTATGTGAACCTCTATCGACTATACTTAATTTCGAATTTTTCTTTCGCAAACTTCAAATATAAGGGGGCAAAGCATTTTTTTTATAATATCTTGAAAATCAAACTTGAAAGTTGTAATAGTACATTAAGATGCACGTGCGCTATTTTGGATATTACGGCCGAGGCCGAGCCGCAGGCGAGGGCGTAATGGAGCCGAGGGTGTAATCACCAAAGCGCACAAGCTTCTTACGACGTTTTTCAACACATTTGCGAATAAAAACGAATCAAATTCGCTTACCTGCAATTCCTGAGCCTCCATTTTTAGGGTTCCGTACCTCAAAAGAAAAAAACGGAACCATTATAGGATCACTTTGTTGTCCGTCTGTCTGTCTGTCTGTCTGTCTGTCTGTCTGTCTGTCTGTCTGTCTGTCTGTCAATACCCTTTATCTCACGAACGGGTGAAGGGATCAGGTTGAAATTAATACCATATATTAGGATCCATGAACCACACAAGATCTGAAGATTTCAATTTTTTACAATGACGCAATCAAAAGATATGGCATTTTATGTCCTCATCTCCATACATTTATTCAAAAATGAAAAACCTACAGGGTACTTCCTGTTGACCTAAAATTACGAAATGTGGCAAGAAGCTAGGTCACACAGTACAAATAATGGCAAAAGTCTGAAATCATTAAATATTACAAATTTTCTCACAACTAATGGTAACCAATTGCGGTGAGCTCCCGTTTCAAGAACATTCATATAAGAGAGGGGTCAAGTTGGATGGTTGCTCAGGCGATTTTTGTTTTAGTTCTATTTAAAAACGGGAACACTTACAAACTTGAAAATTGGTATGTTTATAGGGCATAGGCTATAAAATAACAACAAATACAAAAATTTGGTCAAGCGCGTGTCGGACTCAAAAAATCTAGCACATTAACTTACTGAAATTTCAACTAATACAATTATGTTTATGTGGTGGTACGGAACCCTCAGTGCGCGAGTCCGACTCGCACTTGGCCGGTTTTTTCGTTCTCACAATACTTTTCAACATGGAATAAATACACCACAAAGAGCTAGGTTTATACTTACTTATTCGCCAGGTCATTGAAATAAGCCAAAAAGAGATTCTCTGAAAACGAATTGGCATTTTTGCTGTTCTTCCATTCAATGAACTTTTCGTAGGCAAGAATGTACCTATTTTTCCTTTGATTTTGCTGGAAGGAGACTCTCACTTGCATTTTTTGTCCCAGTAATAAGTTCTTCTTCATTGCTTGAAACCGACGAACGACATTGTTAGTTAGTCACAAAAATCAAAGCAAATGAAAATACTTCTGAAAAATGGCGCGCGGAATTTCTTTTTTCAAATGAGGAGCTGTGACGAAGCAGTGGCAATGCTCCCAAACAGCGTAGTCATTGAAAAAGTACAAAAACTTTAAATTTATTGCTTCCAAAATCAATTAATGTTAATTTGTTGTCAAATTTAACTAATTCATGCAACAAACTGTTTATATATTATATTTTCATCAACATTACGTATATATTTAAGAAAATGTCATAAATACGCGTTTTTAATAAGCTGGATTATGGACCTAAATACAGTGCAAATAGAGCAGTTTTATGAGCAAATATGTTAAAAAAAAATTAAAAATGGGCAATCATATTTGTTGGCAACATTAAGTTAATTTTATGTATTGCAACCATAGATTTATATAGTCAAGATAGGGTCTTGGGAACAAGCGGTTCAAAATTTCCCCATACAAGAAAAATAGCGCCATCTGTGAAAAATCGCGTGAACTACGTAGTGTAGTACTTCGGTCGGTGCTAAATACACGGAACGGAAATAATATGGCGGGAAAAAACAAAACAAACTTTTTACTGTTTATATGTGATTTAGGCCTGGTTTTAGAGTTTCATTAATTGGATTATAGTCAAAAACAATAATAAGAAATAACGATAATAATAATAAGAGCATATTGTTTCTTCAAATGAGAACATTCCATTTTGTTGGTAAGTTTATTTGCATCCAATGTTGACAATATGACTGACAACGACTGACATTTGTTGGTCCTAAACGTCAGATTTCGGACCAACGAATTGGGGACAGTGTAACGTGCCGATGGGCTAGTACTTATATATAAGTAAATGATTGCAACACTGTTTGGTTTTTTCTGTTGCTCTCTCGTCGGCATAAGCTTCATGTAACGACGCATTTAATGTACCTCGTATACTCGTGATAATAAAGTGTAGAAGCATAAAAGAAGTCTTTGCTATTTTCTCCACACCTTGACCACCACCAGCTGCAGCATCCTGGATTACAGTCACACTACACGCAAGGCCTGGCTTACGCAAACTACGGAGGCAAACTACGCCCTTGCACAATATTCTACCACAACTATTTAAAAAAAAAACCGGCCAAGTGCGAGTCGGACTCGCGCACTGAGGGTTCCGTACCACCACATAAACAAAATTGTATTAGTTGAAATTTCAGTAAGTTAATGTGCTAGATTTTTTGAGTCCGACACGTGCTTGACCAAATTTTATTATTTGTTGTTATTTTATAGCTTATGCACTATAAACATACCAATTTTCAAGTTAAACAAAAATTGCCTCAGCGACCATCCAACTTGACCCCTCTCTTATATGAAAGTTCTTGAAACGGGAGCTCACCACAATTGGTTACCATTAGTTGGGAGAAAAGTTGAAATATTTAATGATTTCAGACTTTTCCCATTATTTGTACTGTGAGACCTAGCTTCTTGCCAAATTTCATAATTTTAGGTCAACGGGAAGTACCCTGTAGGTTCTGCATTTTTGAATAAATGTATGGAGATGAGGACATAAAATGCCATATCTTTTGATTGCGATGTTGTAAAAAATTGAAATTTTCAGATCTTGTGTGGTTCATGGATCCTAATATATGGTATTAGTTTCAACCTGATACATTTACCGGTTCGTGAGATAAAGGGTCTTGACAGACAGACAGACAGACGGACAGACGGACAACAAAGTGATCCTATAAGGGTTCCGTTTTTTTCTTTTGAGGTACGGAACCCTAAAAATTCAAGATGATACCTTATAGAGCAGGAGATAAGTGATTATTAAATTTTCTCAGGGCTAAAACGGGACCATTTTTGACAACAAAGGTTTTATGACGTTTTGGACATCATTGAATCCAAAAATCAATGTTGTCAAGTCAAAATCCTACTAGGTCAAAAAATGTAAATAATAACCTACGACAAATTGCGGTAAAAGGTTTCTTTTTAGGGTTCCATACCTCAAAAGAAAAAAACGGAACCCTTATAGGATCACTTTGTTGTCCCTCTGTCTGTCTGTCTGTCTGTCTGTCAAGACCCTTCATCTCACGAACGGGTAAAGGTATCAGGTTGAAATTAATAACATATATTAGGATCCATGAACCACACAAGATCTGAAAATTTAAATTTTTTAGAACGACGCAATCAAAAGATAGGGCATTTTATGTCCTCATCTCCATACATTTATTCAAAAATGAAAAACCTACAGGGTACTTCCCGTTGACCTAAAATTATGAAATTTGGCAAGAAGCTAGGTCTCATAGTACAAATAATGGGAAAAGTCTGAAATCATTAAATATTACAACTTTTCTCACAACTAATGGTAACCAATTGTGGTGAGCTCCCGTTTCAAGAACATTCATATAAGAGAGGGGTCAAGTTGGATGGTCGCTGAGGCGATTTTTGTTTTAGTTCTATTTAAAAACGGGAACACTTACAAACTTGAAAATTGGTATGTTTATAGTGCATAAGCTATAAAATAACAACAAATAATAAAATTTGGTCAAGCGCGTGTCGGACTCAAAAAATGTAGCACATTAACTTACTGAAATTTCAACTAATACAATTATGATTATGTGGTGGTACGGAACCCTTGACTCGCACTTGGCCGGTTTTTCTACTTGTCTTTTAAATCCCGAGATTGAAGCCAGAAACGGAAAGCCGACATCATGACATTTGTGACAGCTAACTATTTTTTTATTTCTTTTTCATCACTACATAGTATAAAACAAAGTCGCTTCCCGCTGTCTGTCTGTCTGTCTGTATGTATGCTTAGATCTTTAAAACTACGCAACGGATTTCAATGCGGTTTTTTTTAATGGATAGAGTGATTCAAGAGAAAGGTTTATATGTATACTCGTAATACATGCATAATATAGTAGAGAAACACTGATAATTTTAGAGATTTCTAATGTGATGTCGTAAATAAACACATTTTTTTGCGCTTACATTGCAAACGCTGGCTGAACCGTACGAGATAGATCAAAATAAAAAGATCTACAAAAAAGTTTGCGATGGTATATATCTATCTCTTAGGGATAACCCACAATAAAAAAAATTATCCTTTATTTTTTTACGAAGTGATTTTAAGCAGTACAGCATTAATCCTTATCCAATTAAGTACCTTAAATACATTGTACATTTAGATCAATATGGGTCTTTACAGCATGTAATTAAAATGAATATTTTCAAAGATATTACAGATTTAAAATGCAGGGACATAACGGTTGCGGCGGTACAGGCCGGCCGGGGGGCAGGCGGCGCGTGGTGCCTATAAATAGTGTATTTAGTATCAGCATTTCACCCGTGCGAAGCCGGAGCGGGTCGCTAGTTATTTATATAAATGGCTTTTAGTAATGCCCATATGCGAGTCGTAGTAGGAGAGAAAAGAGAAATGATAATCAGTTTTTTTACAGAACTTGAGCGGGAGCAGTTTTGACAACAAAGGTTTTATACGGGGTTTTGGACATATCGCAAAATGCTGTCAATTCAAAATTCATTTGGACTACTATTGGCATAATTGTAGTTACAACAGCTTTGTACGGGACGGGGGTCGCTCGTAGAGCTTCCTGACCATCCCAATGTACACAATGAAAAACTGGCTATTAATGGACTGTATTTATTCTGACGGAAAACTGTTACACGGTCTGGCAATACTGTAAGGTTATAAAAGTCTGTATAAAACCGAAAACTGTTACTGGCAACACTATGAATTTGTACTAAATAGAAAATATGAACTGGCAAGCTGGCAACACTAGGACTGTCGCTCGGAAAGGCGCGAATATACAAATATCGGATAATACATATTTTCACCGGTCAATCTCTCCATGACAGTGTTTTTCCTTTAACTTGAGATTGGCAGGAATGGTTGTTCCCCCTTACAACGACCGACTGCCAAAATTTTTTAAAAAGTGAAGTCACTGATAACAATGTCTGTAAACTGAACTGATCGGATACTTTCTCACAGAAACGGAATAATTTTTCACACGGTATACTAATACGGACACACTGACTAGACTGACTGAACTGACTGTAAACTGTAATATGTATTGTTTTCACTGTTAACTGTTAGTACTGTTAGCCGGAAGAATCTTCTTTTTCTTCTGATGTTCACTTTCCGATTGCTCCGTAAGAACTGTATATGAAGTAGCGCGGTTGCGGTCGGTTTATATACCATTTTTCAGGGTAAATTCTGGCAACTTGGAATTTTCTAGTACATTTCTTCGTTCCTTCTATACGGCTTCGGCTTTCTGGAATATTCGACAAAGCTCTCGCGCGCTGGTGGTGCCGCCAGGTGGGAAGCAGAATAACTATTTCTACGATTACGAGAAATTATGATTTCCCCAACGTGTAGCGTCATCTAGCGCGTCGATGAGGCAATAACTTGAAGTTTATATGATGATGATGACAGCTGATAGCTTAAGAGCGCCATCTCATATCGAGTAGTAGTAACTGGTAGGCTCGCCGCCTTAGACTATATAATACTAATTCGCCGCAGACGATGGTTATTTTTCGATCGGTGTTTAGTGTTGCCATTTTTATCCATAACTATTTGGCAGTAATTTTAAATTTGACAGACGTCGCGAACAAGCTTCATCATCATCATAACATCCCATTAAACGTCCACTATAGGACAGAGAGCTCCCTCCAGAATTCTAGCTTTTGCTGGAAAAATGTGGACGGGAAGTATCATAGTCACCTCGCTTGTTACGGCTGGCACCATGGACCGCGGTTGTAGGTGATCGCAGTATAAGTAAGATGTAGGATACAAAGGAGGATGCTGCTGCCCATCCTCCAGTTAACCCTTAGTCGCCTCTTACGACACCCACGGGTATGTATGGGTTGGTACTATTCTTTGCCGGCACCACACGGGAGCCAAGCCGACAGCTTGCTTAGAGTTAATTAGTTGTAAGTGCAAACTTACCTCTATATTTCAGGTATTATAAGTTACACCGAAATGAAATAGATATTAACAGGTTGGTAATTTATTAACAATTAAATTGACGTTAACAATTTTCATCTATCTTTAACCGTTTCTGAGATAAATGAAAAAAACTAAAATCAGGGACCCGTTTGAGGATGGGGAGGGGGGAGCATACACGGGATCGACGTGCAACTTTCTAGATATGTTCAGGGGGACCAAAGGAACACTTTTAAAAAAAGAAACCATTTACCGAAATTTGTCGTAGGTTATTATTTACATTTTTTGACCTAGTAGGATTTCGACATGACAACATTGATTTTTGGATTCAGTGATGTCCAAAACGTCATAAAACCTTTGTTGTCAAAAATGGTCCCGTTTTAGCCCTGACCAAAGATTTTGGAAACTACGCCAGGGGGCAGCGTTTTTCTTACGTCAATGGCCCTGACCCTGAGAAGGAGAGACAATTTTAGAATTTCATCCTAGTCTATTAAGCGATTTGCTTAAGATAGTGTGACAGACAGACGAAGTCGCACCATAAGGGTTCCGTTTTAAACCATTTTGGTTCGGAACTTTAAAAATAAAGCATAATTTTGTTCAAAAAAGTCATGCGTTTCATTCATTTTGTGTTTTAAAATTCAACGTACGCACATCAGTGGTAACACGTACGCACGGCAGCAAGCAAGTAGAAACAACACCACTATAAGCTGAACCAGAGATGCTACAAAGGCCCGAAACCAGGGACCCGCTGAAGGCACAGATTAAATAATAGTAAACTGACGTTTCTGAAGGTCAAAGTGATACCATCGACGTAGTAGAGTATGTACCGAGCGCAGCGAGGTTTAAATCTCTTTGGTTTGTGGGGTAGCGCTGGTATAGTGCGACAACGCCTATATTGAACGCGGGTGGGGGCGCTGGTTTGTATGAGGAGAGCTGTCAAAAGTGACGTTTCACAAGGTGGCGGTGTTAGTTCCTTTTTTTTGCCACGTTCATTATAAGCCTTGTCGCACTGTAGGTACTTACTGGTGTGCTACTAGTTTTATTACCGACCACTTATGTACGGCCGTGTGCACCAAGAAAAGCATAGGTGAATTTATGTATAGTCAATAGCACATCAAGCTTGACACATTGGACTTTGTACCGTTCTTATAATAATAAACGTAAGAGCTAAAGTCGCACTGCGAGTGTCAAGCTCGACATGTCGTTGACTGTACCTAGATACTCCAATGCTGACTGTTAATGCGCTGAAGTCAAAAAAATTGTCGCGCGTGGCTGGTGGGGGAAGGCGTGCTAATCTTTCATTGGTTTCCCGCTTGTCATCCATGCTACAGATTAGATAATATTAAACTGACGTTTTCAGAAAATGATAACCGTCAGGTTTAAGGGCAATACACACCAAAGCTGCCGGCCTGCCGACACAGCCCGCCGACACAACCCGACGGCCTATTCAAAAGAATCATGTCGGCAACATTTGCCGCCGACATGTCAGCGACTTGCGTACATACAAATGTCGAGCCGCCGACATGTCGCCGACAAAGTTTTCCGCCGTGTAATGAGAGAAGTCGCCAACATAGCCCGCCGATAAAAAGTTGCCAACATATGTCGGCGGCCCGGCGGCTTTGGTGTGTAGAGCCCTTTAGAGTAAATAAATGGTACAGCAGCACTGCACTTCTTTCTCGCAATACTCAAGGAAAAACTATCAACCGCAAACTTAAATTTGTAATGCCATACACATAGTATGGAAATACAAACTTTTATTTAAGTTTTTAAAAAAAAAAAGTTCAAATGAATTATAAAGATCAATTCAGAATTCAAATTGTCAAACATTAAGGGCTCCCGCACACGACCGAGAATCGGTGGCCGATTATCGCCCAGGACAAGGACGGAAGATTCAGGTGATAACACGTCAGAGCGGGATGCCGACAAAAAATCGGTCACCGATTCTCGGTCGTGTGCGGGAGCCCTAAAACAAACAAACCTCAAACGATTTCGAGTAAATCACATGTTTAACTTTTGGTAGTACTGGAACACCCTTTATATGAATTTTCACAGATCAATGGATACTACCGTAGGATACTTGCATGGAGATTTTTTAAATTCCACTACACATGTTCCTTATGGATAATTGTTCAGTTTGGTCTACTGAGCAAGCCCTTTCAGTTTTTGGTACAGCCAGTGTACTAAATTTTATTGAAAAAATAATAAATTATATCCAGTCAGGTAGAAAACCAATCCAGGATTAATATTATAGAAAATTTTAATAAACTCAATGGAACCAATTTTGGATAAATCACATATTTACGATTTGGTGGTACAGGAACACCCCTTATATGAAATTACACAGATCAATTGATACTGGCGCAAGATATCTTACATGGAGATGCTTGGTCATGCAAAGTTTCATCAAGATTCTATGAGCCGTTTTTGAGAAAATTTCAATTTTTCATATTCGTTGTATGACAGCTACCCTCAAAATGAGAGCCAGCAAGAAACCACTTAGAACCCTTCGATGGATTTGCATAAAACTCCTAAATTCAAAATCTGGTGTCAATCGGACCATTCGTTTAGCCGCTAGGCCAAAGCGTGACGGACAGACCGACCGACGGACCGACCGACCGACCGACCAACGGACGGACATTTTTGGGAGACTTGTTTTTTATGATGTATAAGTGATATAGAACACATTTTTGAGAAAATTAGAAAAACTTTTATTTCACGAATTCAATACCTTTCTCGCTCCGCTCGAAAGTAAAAATCGAGTTGTAAGGCAACTGAAACCATTTAGTGTTCTAGCCTCAGATAAAGTATACTCACTGACGTTCGTTGGGTTCTGAAGGTGTGATGGAGGTGAGGTAGGTAAAGGAGTGATCACACCTAGCTGAATTCAAAGACTAATTAGGCATACATTGCTCGTTAAAGTAAGCATATTGCAATTAACATAACCAAGCCTCCCAGCAATGTATGCCGAATTAGTCTTTGAATTCAGCTAGGTGTGATCACTCCTTAAGTACCTAGGCAATAGGTGGGCAGGTACCCATGGGTCTAAGAGTTGGAAACTCGACAGGAGTGAACTGAATAGTGCCAGAAACCTTGCAGCGACACAATTGAACCTCGATCTCAAATCATCTCTTATAAGACAAGGCCCTTTTTGTAGTCATACTTACATTTGAACTTTGCCACCTCTTTCCTATAGTGGGTATAGCTAGTGAGTGTATAGAAAATAAGCAAAATTAAGCTTATACAAGTTGTAACAAGAGCTTTGTAATGGTGGTTATGCGGTTGTGGTGACAGCGTAAGTTTTTACGGATTGAGTTATGGCAATTGCTAACAATCATGGGAAATATGTAGCTACCTCTGCAACCATGTAGATGCTCTGCACTCACTGTGCAGAAAATAAATGCGCCTGCAACCGCAACACGTCAAACACCAAAAACACATCAATGTCGATGCTGGCAGAGGCAAAACAAGTAGCATGGTTTGGGTGGTTGTTGTGTTGTTGTTGCCTGCGCTTGAGCATTTTTTGCTGGCGGTAAATGAGCAAGTTTGTGAAGGTGGCTTCATTATTGTCATAATTTGTTACAATAAGTTAAATGGGTGCCCGTGTTGCTAAACCTAGCGAAATACGAGAATAGTCCTGGCAACCCTAAGATGCCAGTATCAGCGAGTGAGCGAGACGGAGAAAATGCTGTTCCCCAAAGATTTCGGACCTCCTTGCTTCGCTCGGAATAGATACCTTGCTAATTTATTTTACTATGGGATGACATCTGCCAACATGTCCCAATATTTTATGTCAAACTATCAGTGATCACTAGGAAATATTCAAAATAACCCGTCAAATCCATAGAACGACGCCTTCGCTACCTTGTGACGAATTATTTCTTTAATCCTCCTTCTAAGTACCCTTATTTTTCTGTGCTGTTCCCCAAGGAGTTAGCTCGAGGCTGTCATACTTGGTCCGAGGCTGTCATACTTATTTTTTCTATATGCTGTCACCTGTCATGTCACCTCAGTCAGGTCCGCCCTCGGACCAAGTACAAGGTCCGCCCTGCCATCGCCATTGTCCGTATGTATGAGGGTACTGTGGCCAGTATAATGGTCATTCTGGTCAATCTGTATTATTTTTCTAAGGGTCAATCTCTCCTTTTCCGTGTTTTTTTGGCAGGAATGGTTGATGATTGGGATTACAGTCTAGCGCCTGAAATGCAAACAATGAACTCAAAGATTTATCCATTAACATTTACTGTGCAAATCGTTGGGGCAGGTATACATATAACAACAATATTAGGTCTATCTATACTAAAAACAATCAGACTTCATGGTCACTGTAGTTAGGGTGCTGGCTGCCATTTGGGCATATGATTTGCTCATGATTCATATTAATAGGGATGATAGATCAGCTCAATACGAATCGGTTTGGTCTTTACAAGATTTTTTGTGCATCGCAAAATTAAAAATAAGATACTAAATAATGTTTTTTTGTCTGCCTTTGTGGCTGCTGTTTAAAATACTTCCGAAGATGTAGAAAATCGAAGAGGCAGACATGCAGGGCTATGCATTATCACGGGACGAAGTAGTGGTTTTTTGCATTTTGAAGCGCAGTCACTTTACAACACAGGGCTATTATAATGGCAGACCATTTTTCTGTGGTCCTATACATTGTGTTTAATAGGACAGTCATATTCTGCCAGGTGTACGTTTCATTGTCTAATTTCAAAATAAATAAAACTGAATTCCTCAAAAACGCAGGGGTGTGGATGTCTGCCAATATTTTTTGTATCTTTTAGAGGATGCTTCTTATCATCAATCAAAGATGCAGACATGAGCAAATCATATAGAAATTTTGTCTATCAGCACCCTTACTACTGGTCGTATTCAAGGAACTCTTCGGAGAATACAGCGTCCAGATCTACATATAGCTGCTTCTGGATTGTCAGTCGGTCGACCAGCTGGGCGAAGGTGGGGCGGTCGCCAGGGTTCGTAGACCAGCATTCCACCATCAGCTGATACAGGCTTGGAGAGGCGCGTGCTGGTTTGGGTAATCGCCCCCCGTGGGCTAGGAATGTTGGGACGTCTTGGTTACTCAGTTCTGAGTAGGGAAATCCTCCTGGAATTAAGAGAAAGAAATATCTTGTTTAATATTAAAAGAAGTCGCGTAGTGCGGTTAAAGAATAGCAAGGGGCCACATAAATCCAGTAGTTGTCCGTGTGGTGCCGGCAAAGAATGGTAACCGTGGGTGTCGCAAGAGGCGACTAAGGGCTATAAACCGGAGGATGGGAAGCAGCATCTTTCTGTGTATCGTACCATCATACATACTGCGGTCACCAACAATAGCGGTCGTCAGCCGCAAGGCTTAAAAGCGTGGTGACTATGGTAAATCCCCTCCAAAGTCCCACGCGTTTTTGATGGAGTTCTGGAGGGAGCTCCCTGTCCTGCAGTAGACGGTTAATGGGATGTTATGATGGATGACATAAATCCCATGGTAACGTTTACTGCCGCGAAAGGATTCCAATTAAATTGCAGGATGAATTAGCTGATTGTACGAAAAGTAAGATCATTCCATGCGTCGTATGACTCGTAAGGCACGCTAACCCGTTGGTCCTGGGTTCTATCTACAGTCGTTAAATGAGCCATGTCAGAGTCTTTGGGCGGCTCAACAACTCTGACACCAGGGTTTGTGAGGTCGGTCATCGATCTTACAACCAACACGATATGATGATCAGTTCTGCGCATTATACCTACGTCACTAAAGCCGCGATTACACCTGCTTGAATTTGACGACTGAATAAGAAATCTACCTAGGAGGCTACGTAGAAAAAGACGTTTGTGAATTCAGAGTTCTAGCTAGGAAGCTAAGTATAAAAAGTGCCTACTAATACAGTTGCTGAATAGTGATGTTCCGATAGCGATAGTTTTGCTGTCGGTAGTTGATCTTGAAATACAGTAACTCTGTTGAATAGCCTTATCGAAAATAATTATTGTACAATAAAATGCTATCAATTGTTATAAAATGGCTGATACAACCTCAAGACAAATACAACCGATAATTGAAAGAAGAAAAAATTACAGACAAACTTATTTGCGGTCTTAAAGATGGGCTTTATTGCTTTTAAAAATACTACAGGAATATCGAATCCCTCGAAGCGAGAGTCTGCCTCGCACTTGACCGTTTTTTTAATATAAGTATATTTTTGTTCGATATGTTGAATTAATCATTCGCACTTGGACATCACTAAACATGCTAAGTCCCTTCAAGTAAAGGAGTTAGAAGGTTTAGTGATGTGAAAATTTTGCGAATGATTAATTCGAATCGAACAACTTGTCCATGAAAAATAAAAATAAAGCATTATCTTGGTTTAATAATAAGTACTAATAATAAACTTAAGAAATTCACTATAAAAAAAATTGTATACGACTGTTCGGTTGAGTCAAGGAGTGATCACAGCGAGCTGGATTCAAAGACAAATTCGCCATACATTGCTCGTTGAAGTAAGGATAATGCAATAACATAACCAAGCCTCCCAGCAATGTATGCCGAATTAGTCTTTGAATCCAGCTAGATGTGATCGTGGCTTTAATAGGCTGACAATACATTTCCGTGATGTTTTTATTTTTATTTACCTTAAATGGACAAATGAGACCTGAACATTGCCGTGCCAAATCTTATATGAATGAGAGTATTTCTGATCAAACAAAAACAATGGCTGTGGTAAATGAAGTGGGTACATTTTTTCTCTTTTTCTAGTCTTGCAGGTGCACAGTCATTCGCCGTAACTGAACAACTTTCAGTAAATAAAACTATCAGCCTCTTCAATACTCTTCATATAAAATTGCAAATGGACAGTTTAGCCACGATCACATCTAGCTGGATACAAAGACTAATTCGGCATACATTGCTGGGAGGCTTGGTTGTGTTATTGCAATATCCTTACTTCAACGAGCAATGTATCCCGAATTAGTCTTTGAATTCAGCTAGGTGTGATCGTGGCTTTTTTGTGGAAAAGAGGATTATTTTATTATTTTCTGAGAGTTTTATTTACTGAAAATTATTCAGTTACGTTGACTGACCACGCCCTTTAAGTTTTCGGAAACCAGTCCCTTAGACCATGTATTGGTCAATTTAATTTCGATGCGAACACGGAATTAAATTAAAATTAATCATTCGCACTCGGACATCACTAAACCTCCTTACTCCCTTCAAGTAAAGAACTTAGGAAGTTTAGTGATGGGTAAATTTTGCGAATGATGATGAACAACTTGTCGATAAAAAATAATTATTATTCATGGTGTAATAACAAGTACTAATAAAAAAAATTAAAAAATTCACTATAGATTACCATCGATACTTGAAAGGTTCAGATATTTTCTATACGACTGTTCAGTAGAGTTAATAAACCTGCTTTGCAACAAAAAAAAAATCGTAAAAAGAACTAGGTAAAGGAGTGATCACACCTAGCTGAATTCAAAGACTAATTCGGCATACATTGCTGGGAGGCTTGGTTATGTCAATTGAAATATCCTTACTTCAACGAGCAATGTATGCCGAATTAGTCTTTGAATTCAGCTAGGTGTGATCGCTCCTTAACTCTACACGTCGTGTGGCTTGACACGAAGTACGAACTTGGTCGGTTATTTAGTATCGATTATTACCGGTACTTTTAAGAATTCGATATTCTCGATATTTTCTATAGGAATATTCGGTAGAGGTAGAGTTACTGTATTTTTAAAATTCAACCATCGATCTCGTTATCGCAGCAACACTGATTCAATAATTTTCAAAATTTACGGTTCGGTTAGGTACTCAATCAATCGCCAGTTAAAGCGCGACGGAGTCAGATGTGTCCGTGTAGAATACTTGACTAGTGCAACACTGTTAGTTTTGAATATAGCGGTCTTTAATTGTTTTTCTAGTAGGAGCGCTTGTTTTAAGTAAAAAAGTATACCATCAGTTAGGCTATTATTTTTTGTTCGACAAGTTGTTCGATTCGATTCAATCATTCGCATTTGCCCATCACTAAACCTCCTTACTAAGTGGCTTACTATGTTCCGATGTCATTATTTGGTGGTCATTTCCTCCGAGGCGAGTTCGCCCGGTTGGGCATTTCGCCCGAAAGTATTCATTGTTAGTCGAGGTCTTTTAAAACCAGATCCAAAAGATAATGAGAAACTATGGCAAACAATAAATAAACTTACATACAGAAATAAAAAATCCAAATAAGATCAATAAACTTCTAGATAAAAAGAATTGACTTCAGCATTTTGTTACTGTAAAAATATCGTTGGCCGAAACTATTTTACTTAAGACTGCACCACGTAAAAACTACCAAAACGGCAATCACGGTTTAATATTGCTTACATATTTAATATGATTTTTTTTAAACCATTACGATTACGCCATACATTTTTATTATGACCGCGCGAAGTCTAATAAATAGCTCTGACACGCGGCCGATACCCACAAGAGCTCGAAGTGAGACCACGTCAGTTTGCACCGCGACGCTCAAAATTATGGATCGCGTTTCAACGTATATACATTCTCTGCTTTCATAGTGTAACAAGGTAACTTTGTTTTTTACTATTTTCGAAAGAAAGATATTTCTTTCCTTGTATTTATAAAGTGTTTGTATTAGAGAAATGGGGAAGCGCAAAGATAAATATTATGTATCCCGTCAAAAATTCAAAAAATATCTCTTCCTCTAACCAAGTAAGTACCTACTTATATACCATACCTAGGTAGTTTTGTTTAGTGATGGGTGACTGGTGATGAAGGGTAGGCGGAGGAAGATAGGTAGATGATGGGTGATCGATCAGAAGGGTTATCAGAGTAATAGATTTTCGATACGTGATTGATGTCCGGACGAAGATGGGTGACCGGTGGATGATATTGATGGGTGACCGGCGGAAGACGAGTCAATGGTAGATGATGGGTGACCGGTAGATGATGGGTAATCGGCAGTGGTCGGAATAGGTAGAGCTGTTTAGGGTCGATGATCGGAAACTTGAACGTGCTGCTTGCTACATTATTTCGTCAGGTCTGTTAGATTTTCCTCTTGAGACGTATTTCCATGGCATGGCTTTTCGAAATAAGACTGCCTTTTGATCGTTAGTATGTGTCGTTTGATCTTTCGATCACAAAAACAACGAAATGTACAACGATGGCACGGATTTAAATGGATTACTTTTTTAAAAGAAGCAAACGGCGCCAAACTTAGGCAGGAAAAAGGCTACACTATTTCGTCAGGTCTGTTAGATTTTCCTCTTGAGACGGATTTCCATGGCATGGCTTTCCGAAATAAGACTGCCTTTTGGTCGTTAGTATGTGTCCTTCGATCTTTCGATCACAAAATCAACGAAATGTACAGCGATGGCACGGATTTAAATGGATTATTTTTTTAAAAGCAAACGGCGCCAAACTTAGGCAGGATGATAGTTGATGACTGGATGAATGATGATGATGAAAGGATGATAAGTGATGCGCGGACTATAGTTGATGAGTGGATGAACGATGATGAGCGGATGACGAGTGATGCGTGGATGAGTGGATGAATGATGATGATGAGCGCATGATGAGTGATTTTCGGATGATAAGTGATGCGCGGATGATAGTTGATCAGTGGATGAATGATGATGAGCGGATGATGAGTGGTGCGCGGATGATAGTTGATGAGTGGATCAATGATGATGAGTGATGCGCGGATGATAGTTGATCAGTGAATGAATGATGATGAGCGGATGATGAGTGATTTTCGGATGATAAGATATGATGAAGATGCGCGGATGATGAGTGATTTTCGGATGATAAGTGATGTGCGGATGATAGTTTCTACCACCATGTCATTACGAGTAAGTCTAAAGTGTTTCTACTGACGTGCTGTTGAGTATACAAACTTGAAGAGCTGTTCCCTGTCACCCCTCGCTTCCCCTCGAGTAATCCTCCGTTATACAATCGTTGCGCTGAGCTATATTAGTAGAGTTCATTAAAAATACCTTGAGAGAAAAAAGTTCCATTCAAAACACAGTTTTTTAAAAGGTGTCGTTTCCTCCGAGCGGACGAGAACGCGTCTCGGGTGAAATGACGCACTACGACTCCGCGTGGACTGCGCGCATGTGTGTGTTCGATCATACGCACACTACTGTTGTTACCGACTCGACGCGAAAACTAAACAGTTTTGATCCTATACATTTTTTTCTGAAAGGGACAACTGATTTAGACATGAATTGAAAATTTTTTCAGGATTACAAAGTATCTCTTTTAAGGAAGTGTAACAAAATTACGGACAAGTACAAGGTGTCAAACAATCTCCTGAAAACTTCATCAATGGACTCATACCATGAAAAATTAACGATTTTCACCATACATACATCTATACACAACAAAAAAAATGTTAAAGTGCGAGTCGGACTCGCGCATCGAGGGTTCCGATATACCTACCTATAGTATTTTTAGAAGCAACCATTGTAAGGACCGCAAAACTAAATTTGTTTGTAAAGATTTGTTGCAAAATTCCAAAAAACTGTGCTACTTAGAGAGATTGTTTTTTTTCTGAATTATTTACATAAACCTCTATGGACTTTAATTAATTCAGATTTTTTTCTTCGGAAAACTTCGGGGATAAGGAAGGGGGGAAGGTATTTTTTTAACTTTTTATATCATAACTTGAAAACTAAGAGTCGTTAAAAATATAAAGAACTATTTTGGAATGTACAAGTGAAGCACTTTCATATGATTCCTAACTTGACTTAGTACTGACAATTAAAAACTTTGACCTACCCATTTGGGCCCCCTTTACAACAATAATAATATTATAATTATTTCAATTGCAATAAAGTAAGACAATCGTATTCTAAAACTACTTCTACTACTAAATATAAAAGTATAAACGAGTTTTTAGCTTGCTTTTCAATTTATTTTAAGGTCATTAAAAATACTCATAGAAGCCTTTATACACAGTATCTGAACATATCAGTCGCGCTATAAAGTGTACCAGCACAGAAAATATAGAGGTATACTAACGTATAGCACAACTAGTGAACTGTCTATGATCCCTACTATGTTGATGTTCCTTAATAGTGATGTACAATTATTTCAAGAAGCAACAATCGAAATATTCGAATGTACTACTTAGTACTATCCAAATAATCTTTTATCATTCAATTGTTATTTTTCATTGGAATCATTATTCGCTTTTCGTACGATTTTGAATGAAAAATTTATTCTAACTAAAAGAATGAATAAAGCACTCAAATTCTTTGTGTTTACTTGACTGGTGCAACCTAATTTTATAAAGTTATAGTAATTCTGTGGTTTTTTTTTTGTAGTTATTCTAGTGTTTTTCTATACAACATAAATTAGCCCTTATTAATATTTTCCGTACGATGAGGTGTTCTATTCGTATTGGCCCTTCACTAAAGTTCCTTTCTGCGTTGCTGACTATGCGGCTTACTCAGTCAGTGACTTACTTAGTTCCATCTTTCTACCTTCCTTTCCTACGTAGGAGACTAACTGACTAAGTGTGTGAATTCAGTCAGGTGTGATCGGCCCTTTAGCCGCGATTACACCTGCTTGAATTTGACGACTGAATAAGAAATCTACCTAGGAGGCTACGTTGAAAAAGACGTTTGTGAATTCAGAGTTCTAGCTAGGAAGCTAAGTATAAAAAGTGCCTACTAATACAGTTGCTGAATAGTGATGTTCCGATAGCGATAGTTTTGCTGTCGGTAGTTAATCTTGAAATACAGTAACTCTGTTGAATAGCCTTATCGAAAATAATTATTGTACAATAAAATGCTATCGATTGTTAAAAAATGGCTGATACAACCTCAAGACAAATACAACCGATAATTGAAAGAAAAAAAAATTACAGACAAACTTATTTGCGGTCTTAAAGATGGGCTTTTATTGCTTTTAAAAATACTACAGGAATATCGAATCCCTCGAAGCGAGAGTCTGCCTCGCACTTGACCGTTTTTTTTAATATAAGTATATTTTTGTTCGATATGTTGAATTAATCATTCGCACTTGGACATCACTAAACATGCTAAGTCCCTTCAAAGAAGGTTTAGTGATGTGAAAATTTTGCGAATGATTAATTCGAATCTAACAACTTGTCCATGCAAAATAAAAATAAAGCATTATCTTGGTTTAATAATAAGTACTAATAATAAACTTAAAAAAATCACTATAAAAAAATTGTATACGACTGTTCGGTTGAGTCAAGGAGTGATCACAGCTAGCTGGATTCAAAGACTAATTCGGCATACATTGCTCGTTGAAGTAAGTATAATGCAATAACATAACCAAGCCTCCCAGCAATGTATGCCGAATTAGTCTTTGAATCCAGCTAGATGTGATCGTGGCTTTAATAGGCTGACAATACATTTCCGTGATGTTTTTATTTTTATTTACCTTAAATGGACAAATGAGACCTGAACATTGTCGTGCCAAATCTTATGAATGAGAGTATTTATGATCAAACAAAAACAATGGCTGTGGTAAATGAAGTGGATGCATTTTTTCTCTTTTTCTAGTCTTGCAGGTGCACATAGTCATTCACCGTAACTGAACAACTTTCAGTAAATAAAACTATCAGCCTCTTCAATACTCTTCATATAAAATTGCAAATGGACAGTTTAGCCACGATCACATCTAGCTGGATACAAAGACTAATTCGGCATACATTGCTGGGAGGCTTGGTTGTGTTATTGCAATATCCTTACTTCAACGAGCAATGTATCTCAAATTAGTCTTTGAATTCTGCTAGGTGTGATCGTGGCTTTTTTGTGGAAAAGAAGATTATTTTAATATTTTCTGAAAGTTTTATTTACTGAAAATTATTCAGTTACCTTGACTGACCACGCCCTTTCAGTTTTCGGAAACCAGTCCCTTAGACCATGTATTGGTCAATTTAATTTCGATGCGAACACGGAATTAAATTAAAATTAATCATTCGCACTCGGACATCACTAAACCTCCTTACTCCCTTCAAGTAAAGAACTTAGGAAGTTTAGTGATGGGTAAATTTTGCGAATGATGATGAACAACTTGTCGATAAAAAATAATTATTATTCATGGTGTAATAAAAAGTACTAAAAAAAAAATTAAAAAATTCACTATAGATTACCAACGATACTTGAAAGGTTCAGATATTTTCTATACGACTGTTCAGTAGAGTTAATAAACCTGCTTTGCGACAAAAAAAACCGTAAAAAGAACTAGGTAAAGGAGTGATCACACCTAGCTGAATTCAAAGACTAATTCGGCATACATTGCTGGGAGGCTTGGTTATGTTAATTGAAATATCCTTACTTCAACGAGCAATGTATGCCGAATTATTCTTTGAATTCAGCTAGGTGTGATCACTCCTTTACTCTACACTGCGCGTGGCTTGACACGAAGTACGAACTTGGTCGGTTATTTAGTATCGATTATTACCGGTACTTTTAAGAATTCGATATTCTCGATATTTTCTATAGGAATATTCGGTAGAGTTACTGTATTTTTAAAATTCAACCATCGATCTCGTTATCGCAGCAACACTGATTCAATAATTTTCAAAATTTACGGTTTGGTTAGGTACTCAATCAATCGCCAGTTAAAGCGCGACGGAGTCAGATGTGTCCGTGTAGAATACTTGACTAGTGCAACACTGTTAGTTTTGAATATAGCGGTCTTTAATTGTTTTTCTAGTAGGAGCGCTTGTTTTAAGTAAAAAAGTATACCATCAGTTAGGCCATTATTTTTTGTTCGACAAGTTGTTCGATTCGAGTCAATCATTCGCATTTGCCCATCTACTATATTCCGATGTCATTTTTTGGTGGTCATTTCCTCCGAGGCGAGTTCGCCCGGTTGGTCATTTCGCCCGAAAGTATTCATTGTTAGTCGAGGTCTTTTAAAACCATATCCAAAAGATAATGAGAAACTATAGCAAACAATAAATAAACTTACATACAGAAAAAAAAATCCAAATAAGATCAATAAACTTCTAGATAAAAAGAATTGACTTCAGCATTTTGTTACTGTAAAAATATCGTTGGCCGAAAATATTTTACTTAAGACTGCACCACGTAAAAACTACCAAAACGGCAATCACGGTTTAATATTGCTTACATATTTAATATGATTTTTTAAAACCATTACGATTACGCCATACATTTTTAGTATGACCGCGCGAAGTCTAATAAATAGCTCTGACACGCGGCCGATACCCACAAGAGCTCGAAGTGAGACCACGTCAGTTTGCACCGCGACGCGCCAAAATTATGGATCGCGTTTCAACGTAAACACATTCTCTGCTTTCATAGTGTAACAAGGTAACTTTGTTTTTTACTATTTTCTAAAGTAAGATATTTCTTTCCTTGTATTTATACTCGTAAAGTGTTTGTTTTAGAGAAATGGGGAAGCGCAAAGATAAATATTATGTATCCCGTCAAAAATTCAAAAAATATCTATTCCTTTAACCAAGTAAGTACCTACTTATATACCATACCTAGGTAGTTTTGTTTTGTGATGGTTGACTGGTGATGAAGGGTAGGCGGAGGAAGATAGGTAGATGATGGGTCAGAAGGGTTATCAGAGTAATAGATTTTCGGTACGTGATTGATGTCCGGACGAAGATGGGTGACCGGTGGATGATATTGATGGGTGACCGGCGGAAGACGAGTCAATGGTAGATGATGGGTGACCGGTAGATGATGGGTAATCGGCAGTGGTCGGAATTGGTAGAGCTGTTTAGGGTCGATGATCGGAAAATTGAACGTGCTGCTTGCGCTACATTATTTCGTCAGGTCTGTTAGATTTTCCTCTTGAGACGGATTTCCATGGCATGGCTTTCCGAAA
Organism: Athrips mouffetella; assembly: GCA_947532105.1. Taxonomy (NCBI): domain Eukaryota; kingdom Metazoa; phylum Arthropoda; class Insecta; order Lepidoptera; family Gelechiidae; genus Athrips; species Athrips mouffetella. The sequence continues at coordinate 22,545,071 of OX383972.1, read as the reverse complement.
TAAGACTGCCTTTTGATCGTTAGTATGTGTCCTTTGATCTTTCGATCACAAAAATAACGAAATGTACAACGATGGCACGGATTTAAATGGATTACTTTTTTAAAAGAAGCAAACGGCGCCAAACTTAGGCAGGAAACAGGCTACATTATTTCGTCAGGTCTGTTAGATTTTCCTTTTGAGACGGATTTCCATGGCATGGCTTTCCGAAATAAGACTGCCTTTTGATCGTTAGTATGTGTCCTTTGATCTTTCGATCACAAAAATAACGAAATGTACAACGATGGCACGTATTTAAATGGATTACTTTTTTAAAAGAAGCAAACGGCACCAAACTTAGGCAGGAAACAGGCTACATTATTTCGTCAGGTCTGTTACATTTTCCTCTTGAGACGGATTTCCATGGCATGGCTTTCCGAAATAAGACTGCCTTTTGATCGTTAGTATGTGTCCTTCGATCTTTCGATCACAAAATCAACGAAATGTGCAGCGATGGCACGGATTTAAATGGATTATTTTTTTTAAAGCAAACGGCGCCAAACTTAGGCAGAATGATAGTTGATGATTGGATGAATGATGATGATGAAAGGATGATGAGTGACACGCGGATTATAGTTGATGAGTGGATCAATGATGATGAGTGATGCGTGGATGATAGTTGATCAGTGGATAAATGATGATAAGTGGATGATGAGTGATGCGCGGATGATAGTTAATGAGTGGATGAACGATGATGAGCGGATGATGAGTGAAGCGTGAATGAGTGGATGACTGATGATGATGAGCGGATGATGAGTGATTTTTGGATGATAAGTGATGCGCGGATGATAGTTGATCAGTGGATGAATGATGATGAGCGGATGATGAGTGATGCGCGGATGATAGTTGATGAGTGGATCAATGATGATGAGTGATGCGCGGATGATAGTTAATGAGTGGATGAATGATGATGATGAGCGGATGATGAGTGATTTTCGGATGATAAGTGATGCGCGTATGATAGTTGATCAGTGGATGATGAGTGATGTGTGGTTGAGTGGATGAATTATGATGATGAGCGGATGATGAGTGATTTTCGGATGATAAGTGATGCGCGGATGATAGTTGATCAGTGGATGAATGATGATGAGCGGATGATAAGTGATGCGCGGATGATAGTTGATGAAAAGATCAATGATAATGAGTGATGCGCGGATGATAGTTGATCAATGAATGAATGATGATAAGTGGATGATGAGTGATGCGTGGATGAATGATGATGAGCGGATGATGAGTGATTTTCGGATAATAAGTGATGTGCGGATGATAGTTTCTACCACCATGTCATTACGAGTAAGTCTAAAGTGTTTCTACTGACGTGCTGTTGAGTATACAAACTTGAAGAGCTGTTCCCTGTCGCCCCTCGCTTCCCCTCGAGTAACCCTCCGTTATACAATCGTTGCGCTGAGCTATATTAGTAGAGTTCATTAAAAATACCTTGAGAGAAAAAAGTTCCATTCAAAACACAGTTTTTTAAAAGGTGTCGTTTCCTCCGAGCGGGCGAGAACGCGTCTCGGGTGAAATGACGCACTACGACTCCGCGTGGACTGCGCGCATGTGTGTGTTCGATCATACGCACACTACTGTTGCTTCCGACTCGACGCGAAAACTAAACAGTTTTGATCCTATACATTTTTTTATGAAAGGGACAACTGATTTAGACATGAATTGAAAATTTTGTCAGGATTACAAAGTATCTCTTTTAAGGAAGTCTAACAAAATTACGGACAAGTACAAGGTGTCAAACAATCTCCTGAAAACTTCATCAATGGACTCATACCATGAAAAATTAACGATTTTCACCATACATACATCTATACACAACAAAAAAAAATTTTAAAGTGCGAGTCGGATTCGCGCATCGAGGGTTCCGATATACCTACCTATAGTATTTTTAGAAGCAATAAGGTCCATTGTAAGGACCGCAAAACTAAATTTGTTTGTAAAGATTTGTTGCAAATTTCCAAAAAACTGTGCTACTTAGAAAGATTGTTTTTTTTCTGAATTATTCACATAAACCTCTATGGACTTTAATTAATTCAGATTTTTTCTTCGGAAAACTTCGGGGATAAGGAAGGGATAATTTTTTAAAACTTTTTTCATCATAACTTGAAAACTAAGAGTCGTTAAAAATATAAAGAACTATTTTGGAATGTACAAGTGAAGCACTTTCATATGATACCTAACTTGACTTAGTACTGACAATTAAAAACTTTGACCTACCCATTTGGCCCCCCTTTACAATAATAATAATATTATAATTATTTCAATTGCAATAAAGTAAGACAATCGTATTCTAAAACTACTTCTACTACTAAATATAAAAGTATAAACGAGTTTTTAGCTTGCTTTTCAATTTATTTTAAGGTCATTAAAAATACTCATAGAAGCCTTTATACAAAGTATCTGAACATATCAGTCGCGCTATAAAGTGTACCAGCACAGAAAATATAGAGGTATACTAACGTATAGCACAACTAGTGAACTGACTATGATCCCTACTATGTTGATGTTCCTTAATAGTGATGTACAATTATTTCAAGAAGCAACAATCGAAATATTCGAATGTACTACTTAGTACTTTCCAAATAATCTTTTATCATTCAATTGTTATTTTTCATTGGAATCATTATTCGCTTTTCGTACGATTTTGAATGAAAAATTTATTCTAACTAAAAGAATGAATAAAGTACTCAAATTCTTTGTGTTTACTTGACTGGTGCAACCTAATTTTAATTCCTTGTTTGTTTTTTAGTATACCGGTAATTCTGTGGTTTTTTTTGTAGTTATTCTAGTGTTTTTCTATACAACATAAATTAGCCCTTATTAATATTTTCCGTACGATGAGGTGTTCTATTCGTATTGGCCCTTCACTAAAGTTCCTTTCTGCGTAAAGCCGCGATTACACCTGCTTGAATTTGACGACTGAATAAGAAATCTACCTAGGAGGCTACGTTGAAAAAGACGTTTGTGAATTCAGAGTTCTAGCTAGGAAGCTAAGTATAAAAAGTGCCTACTAATACAGTTGCTGAATAGTGATGTTCCGATAGCGATAGTTTCGCTGTCGGTAGTTAATCTTGAAATACAGTAACTCTGTTGAATAGCCTTATCGAAAATAATTATTGTACAATAAAATGCTATCGATTGTTAAAAAATGGCTGATACAACCTCAAGACAAATACAACCGATAATTGAAAGAAGAAAAAATTACAGACAAACTTATTTGCGGTCTTAAAGATGGGCTTTTATTGCTTTTAAAAATACTACAGGAATATCGAATCCCTCGAAGCGAGAGTCTGCCTCGCACTTGACCGTTTTTTTTAATATAAGTATATTTTTGTTCGATATGTTGAATTAATCATTCGCACTTGGACATCACTAAACATGCTAAGTCCCTTCAAGTTAAAGGAGTTAGAAGGTTTAGTGATGTGAAAATTTTGCGAATGATTAATTCGAATCGAACAACTCGTCCATGCAAAATAAAAATAAAGCATTATCTTGGTTTAATAATAAGTACTAATAATAAACTTAAAAAATTCACTATAAAAAAATTGTATACGACTGTTCGGTTGAGTCAAGGAGTGATCACAGCTAGCTGGATTCAAAGACTAATTCGGCATACATTGCTCGTTGAAGTAAGGATAATGCAATAACATAACCAAGCCTCCCAGCAATGTATGCCGAATTAGTCTTTGAATCCAGCTAGATGTGATCGTGGCTTTAATAGGCTGACAATACATTTCCGTGATGTTTTTATTTTTATTTACCTTAAATGGATAAATGAGACCTGAACATTGCCGTGCCAAATCTTATGAATGAGAGTATTTATGATCAAACAAAAACAATGGCTGTGGTAAATGAAGTGGATACATTTTTTCTCTTTTTCTATTCTTGCAGGTGCACATAGTCATTCACCGTAACTGAACAACTTTCAGTAAATAAAACTATCAGCCTCTTCAATACTCTTCATATAAAATTGCAAATGGACAGTTTAGCCACGATCACATCTAGCTGGATACGCAAAGACTAATTCGGCATACATTGCTGGGAGGCTTGGTTGTGTTATTGCAATATCCTTACTTCAACGAGCAATGTATCCCGAATTAGTCTTTGAATTCTGCTAGGTGTGATCGTGGCTTTTTTGTGGAAAAGAGGATTATTTTAATATTTTCTGAAAGTTTTATTTACTGAAAATTATTCAGTTACCTTGACTGACCACGCCCTTTCAGTTTTCGGAAACCAGTCCCTTAGACCATGTATTGGTCAATTTAATTTCGATGCGAACACGGAATTAAATTAAAATTAATCATTCGCACTCGGACATCACTAAACCTCCTTACTCCCTTCATGTAAAGAACTTAGGAAGTTTAGTGATGGGTAAATTTTGCGAATGATGATGAACAACTTGTCGATAAAAAATAATTATTATTCATGGTGTAATAACAAGTACTAAAAAAAAAATTAAAAAATTCACTATAGATTACCATCGATACTTGAAAGGTTCAGATATTTTCTATACGACTGTTCAGTAGAGTTAATAAACCTGCTTTGCGACAAAAAAAATCGTAAAAAGAACTAGGTAAAGGAGTGATCACACCTAGCTGAATTCAAAGACTAATTCGGCATACATTGCTGGGAGGCTTGGTTATGTTAATTCAAATATCCTTACTTCAACGAGCAATGTATGCCGAATTATTCTTTGAATTCAGCTAGGTGTGATCACTCCTTTACTCTACACTGCGCGTGGCTTGACACGAAGTACGAACTTGGTCGGTTATTTAGTATCGATTATTACCGGTACTTTTAAGAATTCGATATTCTCGATATTTTCTATAGGAATATTCGGTATAGTTACTGTATTTTTAAAATTCAACCATCGATCTCGTTATCGCAGCAACACTGATTCAATAATTTTCAAAATTTACGGTTTGGTTAGGTACTCAATCAATCGCTAGTTAAAGCGCGACGGAGTCAGATGTGTCCGTGTAGAATACTTGACTAGTGCAACACTGTTAGTTTTGAATATAGCGGTCTTTAATTGTTTTTCTAGTAGGAGCGCTTGTTTTAAGTAAAAAAGTATACCATCAGTTAGGCCAATATTTTTTGTTCGACAAGTTGTTCGATTCGAGTCAATCATTCGCATTTGCCCATCACTAAACCTACTATGTTCCGATGTCATTTTTTGGTGGTCATTTCCTCCGAGGCGAGTTCGCCCGGTTGGGCATTTCGCCCGAAAGTATTCATTGTTAGTCGAGGTCTTTTAAAACCATATCCAAAAGATAATGAGAAACTATGGCAAACAATAAATAAACTTACATACAGAAAAAAAAATCCAAATAAGATCAATAAACTTCTAGATAAAAAGAATTGACTTCAGCATTTTGTTACTGTAAAAATATCGTTGGCCGAAAATATTTTACTTAAGACTGCACCACGTAAAAACTACCAAAACGGCAATCACGGTTTAATATTGCTTACATATTTAATATGATTTTTTTTAAAACCATTACGATTACGCCATACTTTTTTAGTATGACCGCGCGAAGTCTAATAAATAGCTCTGACACGTGGCCGATACCCACAAGAGCTCGAAGTGAGACCACGTCAGTTTGCACCGCGACGCGCCAAAATTATGGATCGCGTTTCAACGTATACACATTCTCTGCTTTCATAGTGTAACAAGGTAACTTTGTTTTTTACTATTTTCTAAAGTAAGATATTTCTTTCCTTGTATTTATACTCGTAAAGTGTTTGTTTTAGAGAAATGGGGAAGCGCAAAGATAAATATTATGTATCCCGTCAAAAATTCAAAAAATATCTACCTACCTACTTATATACCATACCTAGGTAGTTTTGTTTTGTGATGGTTGACTGGTGATGAAGGGTAGGCGGAGGAAGATAGGTAGATGATGGGTCAGAAGGGTTATCAGAGTAATAGATTTTCGGTACGTGATTGATGTCCGGACGAAGATGGGTGACCGGTGGATGATATTGATGGGTGACCGGCGGAAGACGAGTCAATGGTAGATGATGGGTGACCGGTAGATGATGGGTAATCGGCAGTGGTCGGAATAGGTAGAGCTGTTTAGGGTTGATGATCGGAAACTTGAACGTGCTGCTTGCTACATTATTTCGTCAGATCTGTTAGATTTTCCTCTTGAGACGGATTTCCATGGCATGGATTTTCGAAATAAGACTACATTTTGATCGTTAGTATGTGTCCTTTGATCTTTCGATCACAAAAACAACGAAATGTACAACGATGGCACGGATTTAAATGGATTACTTTTTTAAAAGAAGCAAACGGCGCCAAACTTAGGCAGGAAACAGGCTACATTATTTCGTCAGGTCTGTTAGATTTTCCTCTTGAGACGGATTTCCATGGCATGGCTTTCCGAAATAAGACTGCCTTTTGATCGTTAGTATGTGTCCTATGATATTTCGATCACAAAAACAACAAAATGTACAACAATGGCACGGACTTAAATAGATTACTTTTTTTAAAGAAGCAAACCGCGCCAAACGTAGGCAGGAAACAGGCTACTTTATTTCGTCAGGTCTGTTAGATTTTCCTCTTTAGACGGATTTCCATGGCATGGCTTTCCGAAATAAGACTGCCTTTTGGTCGTTAGTATGTGTCCTTCGATCTTTCGATCACATAATCAACGAAATGTACAGCGATGGCACGGATTTAAATGGATTATTTTTTTTAAAGCAAACGGCGCCAAACTTAGGCAGAATGATAGTTGATGACTGGATGAATGATGATGATGAAAGGATGATGAGTGATACGCGGATTATAGTTGATGAGTGGATCAATGATGATGAGTGATGCGTGGATGATAGTTGATCAGTGGATAAATGATGATAAGTGGATGATGAGTGATGCGCTGATGATAGTTAATGAGTGGATGAACGATGATGAGCGGATGATGGGTGATGCGTGGATGAGTGGATGACTGATGATGATGAGCGGATGATGAGTGATTTTCGGATGATAAGTGATGCGCGGATGATAGTTGATCAGTGGATGAATGATGATGAGCGGATGATAAGTGATGCGCGGATGATAGTTGATGAGTGGATCAATGATAATGAGTGATGCGCGGATGATAGTTGATCAGTGAATGAATGATGATAAGTGGATGATGAGTGATGCGTGGATGAGTGGATGAATGATGATGAGCGGATGATGAGTGATTTTCGGATAATAAGTGATGTGCGGATGATAGTTTCTACCACCATGTCATTACGAGTAAGTCTAAAGTGTTTCTACTGACGTGCTGTTGAGTATACAAACTTGAAGAGCTGTTCCCTGTCGCCCCTCGCTACCCCTCGAGTAACCCTCCGTTATACAATCGTTGCGCTGAGCTATATTAGTAGAGTTCATTAAAAATACCTTGAGAGAAAAAAGTTCCATTCAAAACACAGTTTTTTAAAAGGTGTCGTTTCCTCCGAGCGGGCGAGAACGCGTCTCGGGTGAAATGACGCACTACGACTCCGCGTGGACTGCGCGCATGTGTGTGTTCGATCATACGCACACTACTGTTGCTTCCGACTCGACGCGAAAAATAAACAGTTTTGATCCTATACATTTTTTTATGAAAGGGACAACTGATTTAGACATGAATTGAAAATTTTTTCAGGATTACAAAGTATCTCTTTTAAGGAATTCTAACAAAATTACGGACAAGTACAAGGTGTCAAACAATCTCCTGAAAACTTCATCAATGGACTCATACCATGAAAAATTAACGATTTTCACCATACACAACAAAAATAATGTTAAAGTGCGAGTCGGATTCGCGCATCGAGGGTTCCGATATACCTACCTATAGTATTTTTAGAAGCAATAAAGTCCATTGTAAGGACCGCAAAACTAAATTTGTTTGTAAAGATTTGTTGCAAATTTCCAAAAAACTGTGCTACTTAGAGAGATTGTTTTTTTTCTGAATTAGTCACATAAACCTCTATGGACTTTAATTAATTCAGATTTTTTCTTCGGAAAACTTCGGGGATAAGGAAGGGATAATTTTTTAAAACTTTTTTCATCATAACTTGAAAACTAAGAGTCGTTAAAAATATAAAGAACTATTTTGGAATGTACAAGTGAAGCACTTTCATATGATACCTAACTTGACTTAGTACTGACAATTAAAAACTTTGACCTACCCATTTGGGCCCTTATTTCAATTGCAATAAAGTAAGACAATCGTATTCTAAAACTACTTCTACTACTAAATATAAAAGTATAAACGAGTTTTTAGCTTGCTTTTCAATTTATTTTAAGGTCATTAAAAATACTCATAGAAGCCTTTATACAAAGTATCTGAACATATCAGTCGCGCTATAAAGTGTACCAGCACAGAAAATATAGAGGTATACTAACGTATAGCACAACTAGTGAACTGACTATGATCCCTACTATGTTGATGTTCCTTAATAGTGATGTACAATTATTTCAAGAAGCAACAATCGAAATATTCGAATGTACTACTTAGTACTATCCAAATAATCTTTTATCATTCAATTGTTATTTTTCATTGGAATCATTATTCGCTTTTCGTACGATTTTGAATGAAAAATTAATTCTAACTAAAAGAATGAATAAAGCACTCAAATTCTTTGTGTTTACTTGACTGGTGCAACCTAATTTTAATTCCTTGTTTGTTTTTTAGTATACCGGTAATTCTGTGGTTTTTTTGTAGTTATTCTAGTGTTTTTCTATACAACATAAATTAGCCCTTATTAATATTTTCCGTACGATGAGGTGTTCTATTCGTATTGGCCCTTCACTAAAGTTCCTTTCTGCGTTGCTTACTATGCGGCTTACTCAGTTAGTGACTTACTAAGTTCCATCTTTCTACCTTCCTTTCCTACGTAGGAGACTAACTGACTTAGTGTGTGAATTCAGTCAGGTGTGATCGGCCCTTTACTATGCGGCTTACTCAGTTAGTGACTTACTAAGTTCCATCTTTCTACCTTCCTTTCCTACGTAGGAGACTAACTGACTTAGTGTGTGAATTCAGTCAGGTGTGATCGGCCCTATGCATCTTGCTGTGTTGGGACCAGTACTTGTGAAATCGATCGGCGCGGCAGCGGTTATCTGTACAATGTGTAAGAGATAGGGTAGGTATATCCTGTTTCATGTATTCTATGGGTATATCAATCAACCCTGAAGGCCTATGATCTATGTTCCTTGGGAAAAGTTGTTGAGTTTCATGGGCAGTCTCACACTCTTTAGTATTCGTTACTAGCTGTATTATTATTATGATTGTGAGTATCTCTGTCTCTCTGTTATGCTTTTACGGCTGAACCGCTAAACCAATTTTGATGATATTAGGTATGAAGATAGTTTCAGCCATGGGAAAGGACATGAGCTACTTTTTTCTGAATTACACGAATATACAGTCGCGGGTAACTTAGATAAACTAAATTATCTAGATTTTTGGGCTTATTTTTTCTGACACTGACCTAAAGTAGCTATTTCCCACAAGAGCACAGCAAAAGCCCAGACGTCAGTAGCGTTGCTGTATTGCGAGTGTAAGATGGCTTCAGGAGCCAGCCACCGTAACGGCACTGGTCTGGATCTCGTATGGACGTAGATTCCGGACCGGGAGAGCCCGAAATCGGCCACTTTGAGCACCCCAGCGCCATCTACCAGGATGTTCCTTGCTGCTAGGTCCCTGGAAAAGATTAAAATAATATATAGCGTGAATTTGTGTCAACTTTGCTCCCGAAACCCAGTCGTTCTACTCATGAAAACAAGCAACTTTCCCGAAGAAAAAATTGTTTACTTGAAAATATATTTGGCAGGTAATACATTTTTGCAAAAAAAAAACAAAATAGATCATCCAGTCAGGTAGATAACCAATCCAGAATTAAAATAATAGAAAATTCAACCAAACACAATGGAACCATAAATCACATGTAGTCTAGGCAACGAAGCGGATCGTTGTATGAAGACCCCCGCATTAAATCCTCAGTCGATGAAATTATGCTGGGGTATTACACTATATGAGACAAACCTTCTATAAAAAAATCCAAAAAAAATCGGTACCTTTAATTTACATTTAATTCATGATACTTTATCATCCTGTCAATTAAAATCTGCCTGGAAAATTTATGTTGGGGTCAACTGCTTCGTAGCCTACACTAATGTTTACGTATTGGTAGTACTGGAACACCCCTTATATTAAATTACACAAAACAATTGATACAGTCGCTGCTGAAAAAACGGCTGAAATTCGGAATTCTTCGATCAATTTTCATAAAAATTTTAAATTTACCATATAAAAAAATTAAATTTATATGGTGTCAATCGGAGTATTCGTTTAGCCGCTAGGCCAAAGCGTGACGGACAGACCGACCGACCGACCGACGGACGGACATGTTTAGGGGACTTGTTTTTTCGTTGGAGTCGAGTGTCTGCCAGTTAAACGGTTGTTATTGGAAATGTGAAAAAAAATACAGTTGTAGTATATATGATGCAATTAAAAGGAAAACTATCACATCTAAGCAGGCTTCAGTGGTTGATGAGCTATAGCCGAAAAACTGGAAATAATAAAAATTGCAATAGCAATCGGGCGCTAGGACCTCGCTGAGCATTAGGAGGTAAAAAGTTTATGTTATAAACGTCATGAAATACTAAATCAAAACCTGCTTTGCAGTAAAAAATCGTAAAAAAAAACTACGAAACCTTATTCTACGTGTGGCCTGACACGCACTTGGCCGGGTTTTTTTTAAATCTTGTTGATACTTTAGGCAATTTAAGCTTTAATACAAATATGTAGGGAATATTTCACACAAGGATCTGATAAAGCCTGTATGTTCGTTGCCAGTACTAAGAGTATCAAAGACTAATATAGGTACACATAAATAAATAAACAAGATACACCCAGACACAATACAAACACCTTTATTCATCACAGAAGTGGGCGGGGATCGAACCCTCGACTTACAGCGCAAAACCAACAACCAACCAACTTACAGGCACTACCAACCACACCGATTGTCCTGTCAAAAGTGCCAAGATGTGCATTTTTAGCACTTTTGGGATATAAAACTTAAACTTTATATAAAAATAAATTTTTGTTTAGTTGGTATATTTGCTAAATGCCACCTCTGCAGGTAAAATGAAATGATTATGCCCAAAAGCAGCTGCCGTGCTCGGAAGTGAAACTACGATAATATCGCGTTGATAATTAGTCTATGGTTCGGCCTTTGACAAAGAAATTCCCATACAAAGTAACTGTTGTTGTCAATCTGATAATATCGGAGCTCCGATAAAACTTCGGAGTACGCACCCAGGCCAAGATGTGCATCAAATTGTTCAACGATATACTCGTATGACCATTATAATCCTGTATGTAATTATACTGTCTTTTGGTCACTTTTTGGTCAAAGCGCAAGTTTAGCCTAACTTCCATAGGATTTTGGGGATGATCCTTTGGGACATTTCACACAATCTGATCCCAAACTAGGCATTACCTATGCTATGGGTATACCTGAGACTGACAGACATATATAAATAGATAAATAAGACCCAGCCACAGAAAAAATCCCATGTCCATGTCACAAAATTAAATATTTGCCCTGGGCGGGGATCCAACCCGCGACCTACGGCCGCAGAGAAGAAAAAGAATGTATATAGCAAACGTTATGTAAAAAAGCTTACTATAGATTAGATGACTATATGAATGACAAAAAGGTATGGTGTTCTGATATTCCAGCGAAACACAAGAAACACATTGTAAAAAGACGACTCTTAAGCCCACGTCACACAGAGGCGGTAGCGGAAGCGTTCCGGGGCCGGTATTTTTTGTAAAGTATGAGTTCTTATGCACCCTGTCACATTGAAAAGCGGTCGCGGCGCGGTATTTTGTTCCCGCCAAACCGCCCCGGACCGCTTTCGCAATCATACCGCCTCTGTCTGACTTGAGCTTTAAAGTAGGCCGTGATGCAGTGGTTTCTGTCATACATAGCACGAATCGAAACGGCGTAGACTCGCTCTATTTGCATTGTATTCTGCATGACATTCATTAAGTATTCTGTAAAAAATCTACATTGAATAAATAATCTGAATCTGAAGGCAGAATTACAACCACACCAATATTGTAGGCCTGTCAACAGTGCTTCTACCGACGTGCGATTGGCTGTACATACAGCCTTGCGTAGGTAAACGACCTACAGGGTGTTTGGGCGGGCGGCCACCTGACTGCCTCAAGTTTCGTGGTTACCATGGAAACGGTTGCTAGACAACCGGTTTTAGGAATCAAGGACACATAGGAAACTTGGTGCGAAACGATCGTTGCCGTTTTCTCTTTTTTCGTGTTTTGACCTACTTTTACAAGGTAATTTTTTGGACCTGTTAAGCGACATGCGTAGTCCCACGGACCTTATTGAGGTCAAAAGCAAGAACTTTTGTTTTACGACTTTACTAACAACGACCGAAAAAATTTCGACTTCTTATACAAAGTCACTTACGTTACTTTGTATTAATGGGATGTCGAACAATAGTTGTGCATGATTGTGCCACTGAGAACACTAAATTTGGATGGCACAACTAGTTGTGCGTAGCAGTTAGTATAATTGGAAGTCGCGAAATTTGGTTGGTCGTTATGTAGCAAAGTCGTAGAACAAAAGTTGTTACTTTTGACCTCACTCACTAATACCTAAGTCCAAAAAATAACCTTGTTTAAGTATATGTTGTTCAGTTTCATGGTCTGAATCTACGATTCCATAAAGCATAGAAAATACTAAAAATCTCTTAAAACTGAAACCATTGAGACTATGAAACTAAACAACTTTCCTAAAATGTAGGTTGTGTCGAAATAAAAAAAATAGTTTGCAATTCGCATACAAAATGCACAATCACGTGATTTTGACCTGTTTCTTGGGAAAAGTTGTTCAGTTTCACGGTCTAAATCAACAGTTTCGGGATTGTCTTTTACCAACAGCCTGTATAGCAACATGTCACATTCATAACCAATTATCCACGTCTACTTAGAAGTTCCTTAGAAGGCAAATCGAAATGTGACCTAGCCAATTTGCTCTGCACATTTCATCAGGCGTTAAAAGCTGATAGATTTATAAAATAAGAAGCAACATTAGAACAGAAGTGAAGTGCCCCGTGTGGTGCCGGCAAAGAATAGTACAAACCCTTCTCTACCCGTGGGTGTCGTAAGAAGCGACTAAGGGTTAATAAACTAGACGATGGGCAGCAGCGTCCTTTTGTGTATCGTATCACCTAACATTCTGCGGTCACCAACAACTGCGGTCAAAGGTGCGAGCCGTAACGCTAACAAGCGTGGTGACTATGGTACATTTTTTTAGCAAAAGCTGGAATTTTGGAGGGAGTTCCCTCAAAGGGCTTCCACCCGAGTTTGCGCAATTTAATTAAAACATTGTATGGATATGGCAGACATTTCTTTCACACAAGTTCGTCTGATTTTGTTGTCTAGCAGACAAAGCATACTTGGCTGTTTTTAATATTTTTGGACTCCAGGCCTAGCACTTTTTTTTAGTACCTAAAAAAACAAGATTGCTTGGGATTGAAAAACAAGATTGATTGTTTTGGTTGAAAAACAAGATTATTTTTTGCTTACTTACATTTTACTAGTCATCATTATCATCATAACATCCCATGAAACGTCCACTACAGGACAGGGAGCTCCCTCAAGAATTCCAGCTATCGCTGGAAAAATGTGGAGGGGAAGTACCATAGTCACCTCGCTTGTTAGCGTTACGGCTGGCACCATGGACCGCGGTTGTAGGTGACCGCAGTAAGTAAGATGTAATATAAAAAGGAGGATGCTGCTGCCCATCCTCCAGTTAACCCTTAGTCGCCTCTTACGACACCCACGGGTATGTATGGGTTGGTACTATTCTTTGCCGGCACCACACGGGACATTTTACTAGTAGTACCTAGGTATTATATGATCTGTGCTTACGTATGGGGCGACCACCTTACTCCGTGGGGGCGACCTAAACTTTGTCTCGTTTTCGACCCGCCCCTTTGGTTAAACTATTCAGATTTATATTCTAAGTACACCAAAAATTGTTAAGTGGTCCAAAAACCATTCTCTTTAGTCTGTATAAACAAAATATTTAGGTCTCGTTTCGTAGATTTCTCTTGTTAGCTGAATTAAATATAGGCAATGAGCCCGGGACTGGCGGCGGCGGGCTGTTGTCAGGCACGATTCCTGGAAAAGGCCTCGCGATCCGGGGAACGGGAGGTTAGCAACCGCTACTTGGAGTTACCACATTTAAGTAAAATTCCGAACGTTTAGGTAAATCCCGGGCTTATGGCTCTCTCGGGGTACGCGAGGAATTCTAAGCCTTTCTAAACGATCTTGTTAGGTACATCAAGCTGTAAACTTGCTCTTTTTGTATTGTGGTCTGTATGTTACATCAAATTACATTTTAATCTGGTAACCCCGGTGGCGACGGGAACTGTTTGAAGGCTTGCTTTAATTTAGGGCTCCCCGCCCACGACCGTATTTTTGTCGGCCGTATTATTGTATGACGATTAGGGAGGTGATCGATCAAAATAACATCGACACACGATGTCGATGATATTATTGTTTGTTAGTAAGATAAGATCCAATGAACATATTTTTTATGTCTCGGTATTATTTACAAAGCGAACAATAGCAATATCGATGATTTGATTTTTTGTTAGTAATGACGGTAGCTATGTGTGTAGTAATAAATTTGAATGTAAGCAGTGAACTACCTGCCACTTACGGTTAACAATTTTTATTTTGGAGTGAACATTTGCTAGATTTGATAGTCTACTTTTTGGAATTTCATGCGAACGAAGTCGCAGGCGGTCGCTAGTTTATAAATAAAACCGAGACTCATAAAATAATTTTCAACACATTTACTCATAAAACGGCTCTATTTGCACTGTATTTAGGTCCATAATCCAGCTTATTAAAAACGCGTGCTTTTCTCATTATATATTATAGCACTAGATATATAATTTTTTTTTTATATATTAACAAAAAGCAAGGAGTTCTAAATTCTAAAATATTTATAACATTTTCGTAAATATAAACCTAATGTTGATAAAAATATAATATATAAACAGTTTGTTGCATGAGATTAGTTAAATTTGACAACAAATTAACATTAATTGATTTTATAAGCAATAAATTTTAAGTTTTTGTACTTTTTCAATGACTAAGCTGTTTGGGAGGATTGCCACTGCTTCGTCACAGCTCCTCATTTGAAAAAGAAATGCGCGCGCAACAAGAATTCCGCGCGCCATTTTGAGAAGTATTTTCATTTGCTTTGATTTTTGTGACTAACTAACAGTGTCGTTCGTCGGTTTCAAGCAATGAAGAAGAACTTAATTTAACCCCACAGGAAATAATTACTGGGGCACAAAATGCAAGTGAGTCTCCTTCCAGCATAATCAAAGGAAAAATAGGTACATTCTTGCCTACGAAAAGTTCATTGAATGGAAGAACAGCAAAAATGCCATTTCGTTTTCAGAGAATGCCTTTTTGGCTTATTTCAATGAGCTGGCGAATAAGTATAAACCTAGCTCTTTGTGGTGTATTTATTCCATGTTGAAAAGTATTGTGAGAACGAAAAATGGAGGCTCAGGAATTGCAGGTAAGCGAATTTGATTTGTTTTTATTCGCAAATGTGTTGAAAAACGTCGTAAGAAGCTTGTGCGCTTTGGTGATTACACCCTCGGCTCCATTACGCCCTCGCCTGCGGCTCGGGCTGCAATTTCTGAGCCTCGGCCGTAATATCCAAAATAGCGCACGTGCATCTTAATGTACTATTGTTGATGAGATCTTATCTTACTAACAAAATATAAAATCATCGACATCGTGTGTCGATATTTTTTTGATCGATCACCTCCCTAAACGTCATACAAGAAGTCGGCCGACAAAAATACGGTCGTGGGCGGGACTTAACAAGAAAGAGAGTGCCTCGCTCGAGTTACGCGGGCTTGGGTTGTACTTAGCTTCTAACATACTTAGCAATTACCTACTTACCTAATCTGTAATTTATTTGGCGCTGAATACCTACACGGCGCATAGATAAAGAAATGTTATGTAGCTACAATGGTTATTCCAGTTACTTTGATAATTAGGGTGCGGACAAACTAGACTTATGTGATGCCACGCCACGCTATAAGCTATGTGATTTTACGGTACGTCAGCTTCCTCGTCAGTGACTGTCAGTATGTGTTTCTAAAACTGATAGCAATTTAGTCTTATGTGATGCCACCTAATGCCACACACAACAAGCCGGAACCCGAGTTTGTTGCGGTCCATTCCCCGTTGAGTTTGGACTCTGGATGTCCGTCAAAGACCAAGTCTGACGTGTTAATTAATTCATTATAATGTAACACACAGAGATAGAGTCTTGTGATAAAACTGCTTAGATGAAATAGATATTATTTTGATTACCTGTGTGTGATTCCTCTTTCTTCCAGATGCCGCATTCCAAGAGCTACTTGTAAAGCATAATCTCTCATGACGCTGCTGTCCAAGTGCAGTGCAGGCTCTGCTACGTAATGGTCCTTCGTTTTCGAATCTCCGGACCCTGACTTTTCATCTGTGAGAGGAGGATCCGAGTCGCTCAAGTTGGTATAATCAGCTGGAAAAGGAATAAACCGAACATGAGCGCCTGGCAATAACGTCTCAGCAAGAAAATTGTGAGATTGTGGCGTATTTGCTTTGTCGATTTGTGTAGGCAGTTTATTTGCGTTGTGATGATTACAGGGTTTTTTTATTTATTTAAACTGATGCCTAATTAGATGAACCAAAACGTTGATTGATTGTAAAGTCCTAAAACTACTGATAATGTTTTTCGTAATGCACGCATATTAGGTACAACATTAATTAATAATTACCATTAAGGCACCCAATTTTTTAGCTTATTAACTGCTCCATTATTTATAAGTGTGTATGAAAGGGTTAATGAGAGTAGAGGAAGCGAGGGAAACATGTTAAGATAGTAAAAATTGGAGGGCTGTGATCTCTGCCTACCCTGACGGGAAAGAAGCGTGATGTTATATTCCATACATTTTGGTCGAGTAACTTTGACAGCGGCATGGAATATATATAAGGTGAATTTTAATTAGTTCTTGATAGCAAAAGATATGCATGTACTCATGATACTGAACAACTTTTCCCAAGGAACATAGGTCGAAATACGAAAAACCAAATTTGACCTCCCATACAAAATGCGCTATCAGCTGATGCAGTTTCTATGGGAGGTCAAAACTTGATTATCGTATTTCGACCTATGTTCCTTGGGGAAAGTTGTTCAGTATCATGAGTACATTCATACCTTTTTCTATCAAGAACTAATTAAAAGTCACCCTATATAAAAGTAGTAATGACTGCAAACGAATGAACAAAAAACATTTTTATTGTTATTGTAAATGAAGCCCAAAAAGGGGGCAAGATTTTGAATTTTCGTTACTAGTTAGTATTAATCATCAAGAGCTTTACTTGTATGTACATTCAAAAATAGGTTTTTGCATTTTTTTACGACTCTTAGTTTTCAAGACGTTGAGATGAAAAAGGTCTAGATAATACTATTCCTCCCCTTATCTCCAAAATTTGCTTGACGAAAAATCTGAGACTCTTTGGGGCATGGTGGTTGATTTTATAACCACTTGAATTGAATTTTTATTTTCGGGACATCTAGTGTATAAACTCCAGAAACACAAGTAAAGGAGGAGTTCCTTTGTTTTTAGGGTTCCGTACCTCAAAAGAAAAAAACGGAACCCTTATAGGATCACTTTGTTGTCCGTCTGTCTGTCTGTCTGTCTGTCTGTCTGTCTGTCAAGACCCTTTATCTCACGAACGGGTAAAGGTATCAGGTTGAAATTAATACCATATATTAGGATCCACGAACCACACAAGATCTGAAAATTTAAATTTTTTACAACGACGCAATCAAAAGATATGACATTTTATGTCCTCATCTCCATACATTTATGCAAAAAAGCAAAACCTACAGGGTACTTCCCGTTGACCTAAAATTATGAAATTTGGCAAGAAGCTAGGCCTCACAGTACAAATAATGGGAAAAGTCTGAAATCATTAAATATTACAACTTTTCTCACAACTAATGGTAACCAATTGTGGTGAGCTCCCGTTTCAAGAACATTCATATGAGAGAGGGGTCAAGTTGGATGGTCGCTGAGGCGATTTTTGTTTTAGTTCTTTTTAAAAACGGGAACACTTAAAAACTTGAAAATTGGTATGTTTATAGTGCATAAGCTATAAAATAACAACAAATAATAAAATTTGGTCAAGCGCGTGTCGGACTCAAAAAATCTAGCACATTAACTTACTGAAATTTCAACTAATACAATTATGTTTATGTCGTGGTACGGAACCCTTAGTGCGCGAGTCCGACTCGCACTTGGCCGGTTTTTTTTAATATAAGCGGATGCTCTAGGTGGCACTAGCGGCAATTTTTAGGGTTCCGTACCTCAAAAGAAAAAAACGGAACCCTTATAGGATCACTTTTTTGTCCGTCTGTCTGTCTGTCAAGACCCTTTATCTCACGAACGGGTAAAGGTATCAGGTTGAAATTAATACCATATATTAGGATCCATGAACCACACAAGATCTGAAAATTTAAATTTTTTACAACGACGCAATCAAAAGATATGGCATTTTATGTCCTCATCGCCTTACATTTATTCAAAAATGAAAAACCTACAGGGTACTTCCCGTTGACCTAAAATTATGAAATTTGGCAAGAAGCTAGGTCTCATAGTACAAATAAAGGGAAAAGTCTGAAATCATTAAATATTACAACTTTTCTCACAACTAATGGTAACCAATTGTGGTGAGCTCCCGTTTCAAGAACATTCATATAAGAGAGGGGTCAAGTTGGATGGTTGCTGAGGCGATTTTGTTTTAGTTCTATTTAAAAACGGGAACACTTACAAACTTGAAAATTGGTATGTTTATAGGGCATAGGCTATAAAATAACAACAAATAATAAAATTTGGTCAAGCGCGTGTCGGACTCAAAAAATCTAGCACATTAACTTACTGAAATTTCAACTAATACAATTATGTTTATGTGGTGGTACGGAACCCTCAGTGCGCGAGTCCGACTCGCACTTGGCCAGTTTTTAGGGTTCCGATACCAAAATGGTAAAAAAAAGGAACCCTTATGGTGCCGCTCTGTCTGTCTGTCTGTCTGTCTGTCCGTCTGTCTGTCACACCTCTATATCTCAGCAACCACTTATGCTATCAACCTGAAATTTGGAATAGTTTTAGAATATAGTTGCCCAACTTAATTGCACAAGAAAAAATTTTGAAAAAAGTATGATTATTAATATAAAGGGGGCCAAAATAGGGGGGGCCAAATTTCAAATTGTCGCTACTAGGTCGAGTGGGGTATCATATCAAAGGGCTTTACTTGTACATTTTAAAATATATTTTTGTATTTTTTTAAATTTCTTAGTTTTAAAGTTATGATGAAAAATGTCAAGAAAAATACCATTCCCCCCCCCTTATCTCCGAAGTTTGAGTAAGGAAAAATCTGAATTAATTACAGTTGACAGAAGTTTATATAAACTTTACAGCAAAAATAAAACGATCTTTCTAAGTTGCACAGTTTTTCAGAAATCTGCAAAAAACCTTTACAAACAAATTTAGTTTTGCGGTCCTGAAAATGGACTTTATTGCTTCCAAAAATACTATAGGTATATCGGAACCCTCGGCGCGCGAGTCCGACTCGCACTTGACCGGTTTTTAGGGTTCCGTACCTCAAAAGAAAAAAACGGAACCCTTATAGGATCACTTTGTTGTCCGTCTGTCTGTCTGTCTGTCTGTCTGTCTGTCTGTCTGTCTGTCAAGACCCTTTATCTCATGAACGGGTAAAGGTATCAGGTTGAAATTTATACCAGATATTAGGATCCATGAACCACACAAGATCTGAAAGTTTAAATTTTTTACAACGACGCAATCAAAAGATATGGCATTTTATGTCCTCATCTCCATACATTTATTCAAAAATGAAAAACCTACAGGGTACTTCCCGTTGACCTAAAATTATGAAATTTGGCAAGAAGCTAGGTCTCACAGTACAAATAATGGGAAAAGTCTGAAATCATTAAATATTACAACTTTTCTCACAACTAATGGTAACCAATTGTGGTGAGCTCCCGTTTCAAGAACATTCATATAAGAGAGGGGTCAAGTTGGATGGTCGCTGAGGCGATTTTTGTTTTAGTTCTATTTAAAAACGGGAACACTTACAAACTTGAAAATTGGTATGTTTATAGGGCATAGGCTATAAAATAACAACAAATAATAAAATTTGGTCAAGCGCGTGTCGGACTCAAAAAATCTAGCACATTAACTTACTGAAATTTCAACTAATACAATTATGTTTATGTGGTGGTACGGAACCCTCAGTGCGCGAGTCCGACTCGCACTTGGCCGGTTTTTTTTAAATGGCCACAGAGTTTTCTGTTTAGCTGTGTGGTAAACATTGCTTTTTAGGGTTCCGTACCTCAAAAGAAAAAAACGGAACCCTTATAGGATCACTTTGTTGTCCGTCTGTCTGTCTGTCTGTCTGTCTGTCTGTCTGTCAAGACCCTTTATCTCACGAACGGGTAAAGGTATCAGGTTGAAATTAATACCATATATTAGGATCCATGAACCACACAAGATCTGAAAATTTCAATTTTTTACAGCGACGCAATCATAAGATATGGCATTTTATGTCCTCATCTCCATACATTTATTCAAAAATGAAAAACCTACAGGGTACTTCCCGTTGACCTAAAATTATGAAATTTGGCAAGAAGCTAGGTCTCACAGTACAAATAATGGGAAAAGTCTTAAATCATTAAATATTACAACTTTTCTTACAACTAATAGTAACCAATTGTGGTGAGCTCCCGTTTCAAGAACATTCATATAAGAGAGGGGTCAAGTTGGATGGTTGCTGAGGCGATTTTTGTTTTAGTTCTATTTTTAAACGGGAACACTTACAAACTTGAAAATTGGTATGTTTATAGGGCATAGGCTATAAAATAACAACAAATAATAAAATTTGGTCAAGCGCGTGTCGGACTCAAAAAATCTAGCACATTGACTTACTGAAATTTCAACTAATACAATTATGTTTATGTGGTGGTACGGAACCCTCAGTGCGCGAGTCCGACTCGCACTTGGCCGGTTTTTTTTTAATCATAGAGTTTGATCCTATTTTACAATTTTTTATGATATTAAATTATTAATATTAACGTATTAATTTTTTATTTTTATGAAAAAAAATTATGCAAATTATGCAATCAGTCAGGGGGTACACATCTCAACTACCCTCTCCTTGGGAGTTGTTGTATTGTATACGGGTACGCGACCCCGGCTTCCCGAGCTATTACTAACTCATCCTGATCCTTCCGAGAAAGTAATGTCCTTTTACCTTATTCCTTTCCTGCACCAAGTATTCCTGTCCCAACTAACCTATCCCTCCCGTTCCTTTTATCCCTGTCCATTCCGCCAATCTAAGGTTGACCGCGCCGATGGATGCGTGGCTAGAGGCGAGTCTAGTCGAAAGCGGTCACAGGCCCTGGGCCCAGGCGAACCCAGAACTAGGTTAGCCTTGTCCTGGCATGCGGGCTCTGCCAGGATGGACCGTAATCCCTTGCTACTCGTGGGAACGCAATGTTTTTGAATAAAAATAAAAACTTAAAAGGCGGCGGTGTGGTTCGCAACCCATCACGTCACGTTCCTCCCGGGGGCGAAAAGCGGGCTACGGAGAGCCGCTTTGCTACGATGAATGTCAGAGGTGGAATGAATGGCAAAATAGATGAAGTATGTCAGATGATGGATGAAAGGCGTATAGACGTTCTCTGTGTGAATGAGACTAAACGGAAAGGTTGTGACACCACAGAACACGGCCCTTACACAGCGTACTGGTCTGGTGTTCCCAGTACCAGCAGAGGCTGTCAGGGAGTCGGTGTCATACTTTCCGGAAGAATGGTAGAGTGCGTGAAAGAAGTCGAGTGTGTGAGCCCAAGACTCATCTGGGTCAGACTGAAAGTCGGACTGACCCGAATTTTTGTTCTAGGTGCATATGCACCAACGAATATTGGTTCGCGAAAGTCCCTGAAAGCCCAGAAAGAAACAGATGAGTTTTGGGAAAATATGAGAGATACGTTAGAGAAATGTGATCAGAATGAACGAGTTATCATGCTAGGTGATTTTAATGGATGGGTAGGAAGAAAGCGTGACGGTTATGAAAGAGTTGTTGGTAAGTTTGGTGATGAACGTGTGAATGATAATGGAATAAGTTTGCTTGAGATATGTTTGGAATGGAGTCTTTTTGTGGCAAACACTATGTTTGACCACAAAAGGATCCATATGTATACAAGAGAGGAGGGTGATGCGAGAAGTATGATCGATTTTGTAGTTGTGGATGAAAGATTGAGAAAAAGAGTTCTGGACGCTCGCGCATATCGTGGAGCCGCCATCGACACAGACCACCACCTGGTTGTGACCCGAATTGGTGGTCTATTTAACCGGTGGCGGCATAGACCACAAGAGCAGACGAGCGTTCTAGAACGTATCAAAGTAGAGAGATTGCAAGAGGAGGATGTCAGAAAAGAATACTTGAAAGACTTGAGTGAAAGATTTGAGAACCTGGATGAAGTAAATGATATTGAATGTTTGTGGAATGAATTTAAAGATGGAGTAGTAGGTATAGCTGTCAATGTTTGTGGGGTGTCAAAAAGGAGAAAGGGTGGAAAGAAGAAGAATATGTGGATGGATAAAAGTGTACAGGCAGCTGTTTGTGAGAAGAAGAAAGCATGGTCAGATTGGTTAGCAGTAAAAGCTAACCAAAGAATGCAGAGGGCAACAAGTGATGACGTAAGTGTAGCAAGAAAGGTATATAAAAGAGCGAAAGGTATTGTTAAGGAAGTTGTTGAGAGAAAGAAAGAGGAGTGTAAGGATGAGTTTGACAGAAGGCTTACTGAAGATTTCCAGTCCAACCAAAAGTTTTTCTGGAAATCCATACGGACAGCCCGAGGAAAGTTTGGAACATCGGAGCTGAGTAAAATCAGAAGCCAGGATGGAAGTATTATAAAAGGTGAAGAATGTGTTCTGAGGAGGTGGAAGGAATATTTTGAAAGTCTGTTTGAGAGAGAAAAAGCAGAGGCCAGCGAACCTAGGTCTTCTGTGGAAATGAATGAGAATGAAGAGGAGAATTGTGTAAGTGAGATAAGTATGGATGAGATTATGAAAGCGATGAAAAGTATGAAATCAGGTAAAGCAGCTGGGTATGATAGAGTGTCGGTCGAGATGTTGAAGGCTGGGCGAGGCATTGTGGCTAGTCAGTTGTACCGCCTTTTCAACTTGTGTTGGACGAACGGCCAAGTACCAGGTGACTGGTGCAAGGCTGTGATTGTGCCGCTGTACAAGGGAAAAGGGTCACAACAGGACTGCAAAAATTATCGCGGGATAAGCCTTCTCAGTGTCGTCGGCAAACTGTATGCAAAGGTTTTGATTGAAAGAGTGACGAAAGATACTGACGATAAAATATGGGATGTACAAGCGGGATTTAGAAAGGGAATGGGATGTACAGATCAGGTCTTTTCCTTGCGGTGCATAGCTGAAAAGTTTTTGGCTAAAAACCAAAAAGTCTACTGCGCGTTCGTGGATTTGGAAAAGGCCTATGACCGAGTGGTGAGGAATGAATTGTGGTCAGCATTGTCTATGTATGGGGTAAACGGTCATCTGATTCAAGCACTGAAATCTCTCTATGAGGATTCCAGTGCTTGTGTCAGAATAAACGGGGCGTACACTGAATGGTTTAGCATCGAAAAAGGTGTTAGGCAGGGATGTGTAGCGTCACCTTGGCTGTTTAACCTGTTCATGGATAATTGTTTGATTGATCTGAAAGAGAGTATGTGTGGACTGAGAATGAATGAGTTACTCATCAAATGTCTTCTCTACGCTGATGACCAAGTTGTACTTGCGTCATCTGCTGACGAGTTGCAGGAGATGGTAACAATGATGAATGTGGCTTTGGAAAGGAAAGGAATGAAAGTAAATGTAAGCAAGACTAAAGTAATGGTACTTGAAAGAGAAGAATGTATGACAGAGTGTACTATATTAATAGATGGTGAACAAGTCGAACAAGTAAAGGAGTTTGTGTATCTGGGCTCAAAGTTTACGAGAGATGGAAAGTGTGAAAGTGATATTGAAAGAAGAGTGAATGCTGGAAACATGGTGAATGGTGCCCTGCACGCCTTTATGAGGAGTCAAAAGGTGTCTCACAAGGCTCGTTTGGCTGTTCATGGGGGAGTTTTGGTACCAACACTGATGTATGGCAGTGAAAGCTGGGTATGGCAGAAGAAGCATGAAAGTAGAATTAATGCAGTGGAAATGAGAGCGCTAAGGAGTATGATTGGTGTTAAATTGAGTGACAGGATTAGAAATAGTGTGATAAGAGAACGGTGTGGCGTAAAAGAGGACGTAGTGACCAAAATCGAGAAAGGGATGCTGAGATGGTTTGGTCATGTAGAGAGGATGAATGAACGAAGATTGACGAAAGAGATCTACCAGGCGAGAGTGAATGGAAACGTTGGAAGGGGAAGGCCTAGGCGAACGTACCAGGACCAAATTCAGGACGTTCTGAATAAAGGCCAGGTTAAAAGTACCCTAAACCGACGAGCATGTATGAAAGGATTGATGAAAGTACAGGAAGCAAGGGAAGTATGTCAAGATCGTAGCAGGTGGAGGACTGTGGTCTCTGCCTACCCCAACGGGAAAGAGGCGTGATGTTATGTATGTATGTATGTATGTAATTTTTATTTTTAAAATTAAATTTTGAATAAATTATTATTATATTATTACATTAAATTAATTATGTATGATATACTTGTTGTTGTTATTACTTGATGGAACTCCAATGTATTTATGTAATTAAACACCATTTTCACACTAGTTACAAAATTTTTTTTTGTTAACAGTAGTGCCTGACGATGTTAACTCGAAACCGGTCGAACTCTGTATAAATCTTACTAAATAAATAGAACTAGTGTGAAAATGGTGTCATAAATAAATAAATTATTATTAGAGTAAATCTAACCAAATTTCTTTTTCTCAATTTTATAAGAATTAATAGATAAAATTGGTATCTTTATAATAATTTGTTGTTTTTTTTGTAGGTACTCAAATAACTTGCATGGTGGTAAGGTCAGCGACCACCGTTTTCCTCAAAAGCCTTCGAAGTAATTTTTTTTCTATATTTTTCTGGTGTTTCTAATGCCTTGAGTCAACAACATTTAAGAAAATCTATATCATTTTCAAAAATTGTTGAGTCTGTGCATCTAAGAGATAAGTCCATTGCAAAAAGCCTTTAGAAACAAACTTAGTTTTGCAATCCTAAAAATGGAGTTTAGTGCTTCTAAACATAGGGTAGACTGGGTACGGTTGTAACAGTGGACGGTTGTAACAACTCAAATATTCTCGAAACTACACGCGTTGCGGGGAGGGGTCCAAGGGGAAAGGTACGCGTATTTCAGGCATGGACATGATTCTCAGTATTGCGTCAGCCTTCGCGCGCTGATTACGCTTGCAGAGGGACCTATTGTCTTTTTTCGACCAAAAGTAAGTATTTTCCACCAACTTTTTTACAATATATCTTGGTGATTAATATAATTAGGGAATCGAATGTATAAATGCATGATTGTACTAGTTATAGAGATACTAAAACGCTAGTTCTTTTTTGTGTAGATCATTTTGCGTCGTAACTATATTTTTTTTTAAATAAAATGGGTAATTGGGTACGGTTGTAACAATTTGTGTGGGTACGGTTGTAACAGATTTTAATTTATTTTTTTGTATTGCAGATGCCAAGGAATTGAATTAGAAAGACTTCTCGTGGTGAAGTTGCCTTAATAGCATTTTTACACGGATACCCCAGAAAAAGAGGCTGTTAGAAAGGAGTATGAAGAGAGACGAAAACGATTGGAAACGAAACAAACGAAGAAAAAATTATTAGAACCGTCTACTGGAAAAAAGGGTAAAAGCAAAGGGAAGAAAAAGAAACCCAACACACCACCAGCTTCATCAGAAGAAGATAAATTTTACTGCCTAATATGTCTACAAGCGTATTCAAACAGTAGATCTGGGGAGAAATGGGTTAAATGTCAAGGGGGTTATAAACTTTGGTCTCACTTAGAGTGTACAGATGGGGGTAGAAATTACATTTGCCACAACTGCGATGAGTCTGATGAGGAAAATTTTATTGTTCCAGTAAGCTTTTCTAGTTTATACCTTTACTTTATTCACTGGTTTGTTTGATGGCACTGAGAAGTTAATAGGTTTAATATTTCTACATAAGATAAAAATACTATGAATACCAAAGGGGCTCTAATCTACTCATTGTTTTGTTTGATTGTCACTAAAAAGATATAAGGTTTGTAAATTTTACTAAAGATAAAAATAATGATAAATAATTTTATCTTTGTTTTTTTTTTTTTATTTAAAGGCTGTTAAGTTATACTTGAAATGTTCCTTAAATGTGATTGTATTAGTTTAATGGTACTATTTGGTAATGTTTGTGTAATAAAACCAATTACGATTCCATAAATAGTCATTATTTGTGAGTGTTACAACTGTCCCCCTTTACTGTTACAACTGCCCCTGGCATGGGTACAGTTGTAACAATGGCACGCATTTGGAAAAACATCTCATACCCATCAATCTGTTGCAACTAGGTCTCTTTTTCCCATATCCAATTAAAGACAAAATAGTACAGATTTTACCTATAATGCTTTTATCTCTTTAGTAGCTATAATCGCAGAGCTATGGACGATCAAAACAAAATTGTTACAACCGTACCCAGTCTACCCTACTAAGGGTAGGTACGAGTATATCGGAACCCTCGGCGCACGAGTACGACTTTATTTTTTTTATTTCCCATAGAAATTTTACTATAGCATGATTTAGGTAATTATGGAAAGTAAAACAAATCGTATTTCTACCTAAGAATGTTCCTTGAAACATGAATGTTTCATGAAGATCTTTAGGGGAAGCCTATGTCCAGCAGTGGACGTCTTTTGGGCTGATATGATTATGTTAACTAGTGTGAAAACTTCAATACATCGAAATGCAATGTGATGTCATACACTCGAGCGCAACAACCGTGTAATTACACATACAAGATTGAGGGAACGGAAATAGAAAAGACTACAACGGTGCGAGATTTGGGAGTTCAAATGAAGGATGACTTGACGTTTAGAGACCACATCACAAAAATATGTAAAAAAGCTTACAGAAATTTAGGTTTTGTTCTTCGACAGACTAAGGACCTCCAAAACATTCTGGCCATAAAATCCTTGTATAATGGGCTAGTTAGGAGTCAAGTAGAGAGCTGCTCAATCATATGGAATCCTTTTGAAATAAAATATGTATCTATGACGGAAAAGATTCAAAATAAATTTTTGAGATGCATATATAAAAAGCAGTTCGGTGTTTACCCATCTTACCCTATAATATACCCCACGAAATTTCTGTTAGGAATGATAGGGTACTACAGCATCGAAGTAAGAAGAAAGTTGGCTCTATCCACTTATGTATTTAAGGTTATTCGTGGGCAATTACATAACCCTCTGATACTAGAGGCAATAGGAATTCGTGTGCCCAATAATAGATTGCGACATGGACCACGGCATGAAGTCTTAGCCACGCCTCATTGTAGGACAAATGTATTAAAATACGCTCCAGTATCTGTGGCTATTCACTTACTTAACCAGATATGTAGAGATGGCATTGACTTATTCCATAGTACTCTGGCGGAGTTCATGAGGGCCATGTTGTATTATTTAAGTAAATAACTAGGGTCTTTTTAATACTTGTTGTATATTTAATAAATACATTTATGGTTCCTATAGTAAATGGATTATTTGATTATTTTGTTTTGGCCTTATTATATAAATATTGTTTTTGTTTTAATGGAAGCAGAATGACATGAATTGATGAAAGAATACATCGTAATTAGGTAGTTATTTTATTATTTTTATATTCTATTATGAAATTGACATGTCCGATTGAATATTGATGTAATCTTTCTATAATTATTATTATTATTATTTTTTTAAGACTAAGATTTTATATCTATGTAAAACAAGGTTTTATAATAAGTTCATGTTATTTATACGATGTCGCCTTGGGACTTCTGCCTGTAGACATCTTTTGTAAATTTTAATGAATAAATTGAATTGAATTGAATTGAATGTTAATTGGGAAAAGTTGCGCAAATTCATGGGCTGAATCCAATCTACGGTTTAAGTTTTCGGGAGATGCCTTAAACCCACCCAGAGATTTCCACGCGTTGAACTATGAAAGAAAAAAGTACAGGAAAGTGGACGTCAGCTTGACTTCCGAGTCCCGCCTCTACGCTGACTGAAACAAGCGCGGTACAAAGTCCATTGTATCAAGCTTGACGTGCTCTTGACTGTACGTAATCGTTCGTTATTTGTTTAAAAAACTGGTCCACTTACAATCGGCTTCAGAGGGCCGCCCCGTGACATCGCTGCCAACCCTCCTCGTGACGTCAGAGCCGTCAGGGTTCCTCCTCCTGCCCCTCGCAGCCCTCAATAACGTCAGCAGGTCTCCTCTGGGCGCGTGCTCTATCAGCGCTATGAGTGGCGCCTTCCTTGTGCAACATCCGATCAGTCGGATCACGTGTTTGTGGGACCCCACGTGTTTCTGCATTTGGATCTCGCGGAGGAAGTCTTCTGTCTCTTCGTCTGATGCGTTATCTGTGGATGTCGACAGTCAAAATTAAGATTGTTTGCGAAAGGGATTTTTTGACAACCCTAAAGTTAGCCTGATGTTATGTATAGAGGGTGTAAGGGACGGTGTAGCGCAAATTAAAAGGGCTCGCTCAGTCAACGAAACTGATCAACTTTCCCAAAGAAATATTTTTGAGGACAGAAAAATAAAAAAACTAGGCCCCTCCACACAAACTGGTCGATCAAAGTGAGTTTGTTTGGAGAGGTTGAGGTCAACAATATTTTAATTTCTCAAAAATGCTTCTTTGGGAAAGTTGTTCAGTTTCGATGACTGAGCACGCCCGTCCTTTAAATTTTCGGTCGACCGTCACTTATACCCTGTATAGTCTTTGCCTGAAGGATGTGAATCTTGTGAAGTTCAGGACGTTCTGAATAAAGGCCAGGTTAAAAGTACCCTAAACCGACGAGCATGTATGAAAGGATTGTTGAAAGTTCAGGAAGCAAGGGAAGTATGTCAAGTTCGTAGCAGGTGGAGAACTGTGGCCTCTGCCTACCCCGACGGGAACAAGGCGTGATGTTATGTATGTATGTATGTGAATCTTTTTGATTCAGATTCAAAATAATTTATTCAATTAAGACTCTTTATAGTATATTTATCGAATGTCATCATTACATGCAGAATATAATGCAAATAGAGCGAGTCTATTAAACTAAAAGAAACTGCAAGAAACTTAAAGAGTTGGATTTGTACAATGCTTTTCTTGTGATTTGCTGGAATATCACAGCACTATACCTCTTTGCCACTGATGTAGTCATCTAACTAATCTATAATAAACTTTTTCACATAACATTTGCTTTACACATTGATTAAATTTTCTCTCAGGTAATTTGTACTACATTGTCAGGTATTTCGTTGTAAGATCGTACACACATACCGACATAACTGACTATTGCTAATCTAGAGTAAATGGTTGATCAAGTTTGTACTTATTTCTAGTTTTAAGATTATGCCTGTCACAATTTTTTGGTAGTTGTGAATATTCTTCTTAGCATACATAATAAATAAATAATAATAATAATATTTTCATAAATAGGTATATTGGTATGTCACTGTCAATATGCTAATCACCTTAATTAAACAGCTCTCCTAACACAATAAATTACTCTTATAGCCCTCTTCTGTAAAACAATATTGAATGGATATCGGCTTGATCAAAGCTGTCGGAATATACTCCTTACCTCTCGCCTACCATTTGTCGACAAGTTGTCTCATTATTTGCCAATTCATGAACTGCGTAAAGATCTGCGACACGATCTGCGAAAGTCGGCTCCTGTTCAAACTACACGGATGGCTCTTAACTTTAGAATATGATGACACTGAAAAACTGCTGACCGTTACAAAGTAGAGTTCTTTCAAGTATAAAGATAAAACAATGTTTGTTGCACAGCATTAACATTGAGATATGACTCTCCTATCATGCGTCATTGGCTCCATGTACTGGCCAAAAGGAATTCCGGCTAAAGAGCCGGAGTTGTTGTAGAATGAGTATAGGTACCTAGTTATAGATACTACTAACACACTAATATATATTAAGTATCTTTACTAATGTACTAACAAAATTATGGATCACTTGATATCTGAAAATAAATTTTATTTATTTATTTATTTATTAACAATCCTATACACATAATACATCCCACATACCCAAACACTCTCGCATACACAAATAAACAGATACACACATCTATTCACTCATATAGACCGTTTTGGCTTTAAAACTTTCAGAGTACTTTAAATCTTAAGTTTGAATATTTATCCGAGTGGGAGAGACCAGGAGACCTATAGCACAGGGTCTACCTAGTTTAGGCTCCTGTCTCTCACTAATTTCAGATTATTATAATATGTACTTAGCTGTTAAATTATGTCAAAAACCTGTAGTGAGGGAAAATACGAGTATACACAAATAATTTATTTATTATTGTATCTCAAGTTTATTTATTTAATTTAAAGTTGGTATTATTCTTACCAGTAAGCATTTTAGCCGCGACGATCTGCGTCTCTCCCCCCGGCATATCCAGGGTAGCGATGTATACTTGACCGAAAGCCCCACTACCGATCAAACTCCCGAGATGGACCCTCGACCGTTTCACTTCCCATTCATCACCTTCTTCGTCATCATCAGTCTGGTGAAAAGAACAGTGGATAATGGAAAATCGACACCAAGGTTGTGGCATTACGCTGAGTGGGACCTTCTCCGGAATGATCCTCTGGTTTTAAGGGTTCCGTATTCAAAAAGGACCCCTTATAGTTTCGTCATTGCCGTCTGTCTGCCCGTCCGCGGTTTAGCTCAGAGACTCTTACTACTAGAAAGCTATAAATTAGTATGGATATACATTATATTTACGCTGACAAAGTGGTAAAATAAAATATTGAAAAAATGTTTCTACGATGAATCACACCCAATTGATTCAAGGGAGGTATCCTTACAAGTAAGGTGAGGGATGATTTCTTTTTCTTGTCTGCCCCATCGTGTATCGTTAGAAATGCTATAGTTTGAAAGCGCTTTTAGGGTTCCGATACCAAAATGGTAAAAAAAAGGAACCCTTATGGTGCCGCTCTGTCTGTCTGTCTGTCTGTCTGTCCGTCTGTCTGTCACACCTCTATATCTCAGCAACCACTTACGCTATCGAGCTGAAATTTGGAATAGTTTTAGAATATAGTTGCCCAACTTAATTGCACATGAAATTTTTTTGAAAAAAGTATGATTATTAATGTAAAGGGGGCCAAAATAGGGGGGGCCAAATTTCAAATTGTCGCTACTAGGTCGAGTGGGGTATCATATGAAAGGGCTTTACTTGTACATTTTAAAATATATTTTTGTATTTTTTTAAGTTTCTTAGTTTTCAAGTTATGATGAAAAATGTCAAAAAAAATACCATTTCCCCCCCCCTTATCTCCGAAGTTTGAGTAAGGGAAAATCTGAATTAATTACAGTTGACAGAGGTTTATGTAAACTTTACAGCAAAAATAAAACGATCTTTCTAAGTGGAACAGTTTTTCAGAAATCTGCAAAAAACCTTAACAAACAAATTTAGTTTTGCGGTCCTGAAAATGGACTTTATTGCTTCCAAAAATACTATAGGTATATCGGAACCCTCGGCGCGCGAGTCCGACTCGCACTTGACCGGTTTTTTTTTTTGTTCGAGTCGCCAGCGAAACGGTTATTATTGAAAATGTGAAAAAAATCACAGTAGTTAAAAGGAAAACTATCACAGCTCAGAAGGCTTCACAGGTTAATGAGCTATAGCCGAAATACTCGTACTGGAAATAATAAAAATAGCAATCAGGCGCTAGGACCTCGCTGAGCATTATAGGATTTAAAAAGTTTATGTTACGAACGTTATGAAATACTTAATCAAAACAATCTTTGCGATAAAAAATCTTAAAAAACTCCGGAACCCTAACGCGCCGCCCGACACACACTTGGCCGGTTTTTTTCGTATTTCAACTAAAAGTTCAGTTCAGATGGTCTGAACCCAAAATTTCAGTTTTAGGAAGGTGTCTTTTTAGGTAATTTTTATGTGAGCAAAAGTTTGCAAGGTAAAATTTTTGACCAATGAACAATCATTGAAATATTTCATGATTTTAGACTTTTCCCTTTATTTGTACTGTGAGACCTAGCTTCTTGCCAAATTTCATAATTTTAGGTCAACGGGAAGTACCCTGTAGGTTTTGCTTTTATGCATAAATGTATGGAGATGAGGATATAAAAAGCCATATCTTTTGATTACGTCGTGGACAAAAATTTAAATTTTCAGATCTTGTGTGGTTTATGGACTTTAATATTCGTTATCAATTTCAACCTGATACCTCTTCTCGTTCGTCAAAAAACTGACAGACGGACAACAAAGTGATCCTATAAGGGTTCCGTTTTTTATTTTGAGGTTCGGAACCCTAAAAACCGGTCAAGTGCGTGTCGGGCCACGCGCAGTATAGGGTTCCGTAGCTTTTTTTACAATTTTTAGGGTTCCGTACCTCAAAAGAGAAAAACGGAACCCTTATAGGATCACTTTGTTGTCCGTCTGTCTGTCTGTCTGTCAAGCCCCTATATCTCACGAACGGGTAAAGGTATCAGTTTGAAAATAATACCATATATTAGGATCTATGAACCACACAAGATCTGAAAATTTCAATTTTTTACAATGACGCAATCAAAAGATATAGCACTTTATGTCCTCATCTCCATACATTTATTCAAAAATGCAAAACCTACAGGGTACTTCCCGTTGACCTAAAATTATGAAATTTGGCAAGAAGCTAGGTCTCACAGTACAAATAATGGGAAAAGTCTGAAATCATTCAATATTACAACTTTTCTCACAACTAATGATAACCAATTGTGGTGAGCTCTCGTTTCAAGAACATTCATATAAGAGAGGGGTCAAGTTGGATGGTCGCTGAGGCGATTTTTGTTTCAGTTCTATTTAAAAACGGGAACACTTACAAACTTGAAAATTGGTATGTTTATAGTGCATAAGCTATAAAATAACAACAAATAATAAAATTTGGTCAAGCGCGTGTCGGACTCAAAAAATCTAGCACATCAACTTACTGGAATTTCAACTAATACAATTATGATTACGTGGTGGTACGGAACCCTCGGTGCGCGAGTCCGACTCGCACTTGGCCGGTTTTTTTATTTTATCGCAAAGCAGGTTTTGATTAAGTATTTTTGTGTTCCCTAGGGTAAGTTGTTCAGTTTGTGGTTTGAATGCACAGTTTCAAGGATCACAGTGTTTATCCTAACAGCCTTAATTAGACTCACCTCAAACTCTTTATGAACATACAGTGGGCTTTGCTCGACTTGGCCCCGCACTGGTTCCTCATTTCTGTGGACAAACATACAATTGTCATCATCATCGCAGCACACAAGAACGACCACTCTACTAGGCAAGGATATCCGTTGTGCTTAGACAGGAATACAATTTTTTTTTTTGGTTATTTTGAAGACAGATATCTTTTTATTTACTCAGTATCTTGCCGTGATTTTCAGGTATGTGTTTCTTGACCATTCAAGTGATAATATTACCACGAACAAAACATCATCATCATCATATCAGCCGAAAGACGTCCACTGCTAAAAAACAAAACAAAACATGAATAGTGAAAATCGACTCGACAAAATAAAAATCTAAAAATGCCTCTTCAATTTTCATTCCTTCCTCTTTTTGTGGAGTCAGGTGTTTTAGGTACTGAAATTAGGTACAAAGAAAGGTATTCGTAGTTGCTATCATGTGTCCAACCTTAAATTTTATTTTATTACTTAGTTTTTACAAAAAGTCGAAATTTTATATCGGGCGTTACGTCATTTATAATAGTTTCATTTATAAAAGTTAAGGCGTACACGCACAGTATATCTGTCACAATCTTATGCTCTGCGGATGTAATGTAATCACTAATTTATCCCTTTCTTTCAAGCTAGAAGACTCCGTCCACTGTCAAATAAATATTTCCTCGCAAATGAAAATGTTCAAGGTCCAATGTGTCAGGCCTGATTTGCTATTGACTGTACGCATAGGATAAGTTTAGATACGTTTAGCTTAGTTTTATTTTTCAGAAGTGAAAACTAAAACATCAACGTGCATTTTTGAATATTTTGTAATGGTTAGGGAATAATTTCGCACGAATTGTTTTATTTATCAGTATAAAAGTACATACATTCACTTCGAAACTTAAACATCTGACGTGAGTTTAATATATTTTACCCTAAAAAGCGCCAAGTGCCGCTAAAGAAGTTTTCACTTCAAAAATGTGTAGTTTTTGCGTAATTGAAATTACACGTACGTTATATTATACAAGCTGTTGCCCGCGACATCGTCCGCAAGGGATTCTATCTATCTATCCATCCATCCACCCATCCGTCTATCTGTCGTCCGTCCGTCCGTCCAACCATCTGTCCAACCGTCCGTCAAACCATCCCTGTCCCTGCCCCTCTCCCCTTCCCCCTCCCTCGCCCTCCCTCTCCCGCCCCCTCTCCCCCCTCCACCTCCCTCTCTCCTTCCCTCCCCCCTCCCACTCCCTGTCCCTCTCTCTACCCCTACCCCTCCCTATCCCTACCCCTAACGCCATCTTAGCCGCTATCCCTATCCTCATATTAACATAGAAACGACACCCATATTGATTTTTAGACATTTCAACCCTATCGCACCCCAACCCTATCCCCAGGGGATGATGGTATTTCACGTCCACCATGTTGGATTTCAAAGTTGTTGTAGTTTTCGTAATAATCAGCGACCCGATAAACCATACAAACGACACTCATATTGATTTTTAGACATTTCAACCCTATCGCACCCCAACCCCATTCCCAGGGGATGATGGTATTTCACATCCGCCACGTTGGATTTCAAAATTGTTGTAGTTTTCGTAATCAGCGACCCATCAAACCACACAAACGATACCCATATTGGTTTTTAGACTTTTTCACCCCATTTCCCTTTTTTAGGGGGTGGAATTTCAATAACAGTGATGAACGTTGCATAGAATTACAACCATAATGCCTGAATAGTAATAATCAGCGACCCGATAAACCATACAAACGACACTCATATTGATATTTAGACATTTCAACCCTATCGCACCCCAACCCCATTCCCAGGGGATGATGGTATTTCACATCCGCCACGTTGGATTTCAAAATTGTTGTAGTTTTCGTAATCAGCGACCCAATAAACCACACAAACGATACTCATATTGGCTTTTAGACTTTTTCACCCCATTTCTCTTTTTAGGGGTTGAATTTGGGGTGGAATTTCAATAACAGTGATGAACGTTGCATAGAATTACAACCCTAATGCCTAAATAATAAATTATGTGGATTTTACTTTAAAAATAAAGGATTTTCAACTTCATCCTCCTTTTCACCCTTAAGGGTGTCGAATTTTCAAAAACCCTGAATCCCGTGAATATTAATTTTTAATCTTCAGCCTAAATACAAAATTTGAAGATCATTACTTTCAAACTGACGGACTTTCATACAAACTTTCATCCCCTATTTTACCCCCTTAGGGGTGGAAATTTGTAAAACTCTTTCTTATTGCACCCTTAGACCTTATAAGGATCCTACATGCCAAATTTGGAATTTCTAGACTCAGCGGTTTAGGCTGTGCGTTGATATGTCAGTCAAAGAGTCAGTCACCTTCTTCATTAACATTAAATGCGTTTTCCCGTGGGAATGAAGTGTTTTCCCGCGGTAAAAAGTAGCCTATGTGCTATTCCAGGACCTAATCTATATGTGTGCCAAGTTTCATTAAAATCTATTCCGTAGTTTTTACGTGAAAGAGTAACAAACATCCATCCATCCATCCATACTTACAAACTTTCGCGTTTATAATATTAGTAGGATAGGATACGATGGCGTGGCAACTTTCACTAAGTAGTATAGATAGTGTTCACAAAACAAAACGTCCTAATTTTTCATAGAACTCCTTTTACGTATAACGAATAGAGTTCATCCGCGTTAAGAATGAAGTAAGGCATTGATGCAAATGCATGGTAAAAGTGAAAAAAAAAAATTCGTTTTTTGGTAACACACAAATGATTTTTACGGTAAAGCAGGAAAACGTAAGGGTTAATAACGTGGATGTTTCTATGTACATGAAGCTGGCCAAAAATAAAACATCTCCCTCCTTATTCCAATCCTTTATTCTGTCTGAAGTAGAGTAGGTACATACTCTGTAACATACAGACAGAGTGACGCGTAATGAAGATTGAGATGGAGTCGCGTTATTATTTAATTTATTACCGTTTCTTTTCTTAACGCTGAGATTCTATTTTCGGGTCACGAAAAGAATAAATGTTGATGAAATATTAAAATAAGATACTACTTAAGTAACTTTTTTTTTGTGCCTTTGTGGCTGATGTTTAAAATACTTCTGAAGATGTAGAAAATCGAAGAGGCAGGGCTCTGCATTATCACGGGTTGAAGTAGTGGGTTTTTGAATTTTGAAGCGCTGTAAGTTTACAACGCAGGGCTATTATGATGGCAGATCATTTTTCTATGGTCCTATATATTATTATGTTTAATCGGACAGTCATAGTCTGCCAGGTGTACGATTCAGTGTCAAATTTTAAAATAGTTAAAACTAAATTCCTCAAGAGCGCAGGGGTGTGAATTACTGTGGATGTGGATGTCTGTCAATATTTTTTGTATGTTTTAGAAGATGCTTCTTATCATCAGTCAAAGCGGCAGACATGAGCAACCATATAGAAATTTTGTCCATCAGCACCCTTACTATAAGGGAATAGATTAAGAGCCACCGCGCACTAGCGATTTTTTAGTTGGCCGATAGTTTGATCGTTCTGGGAATCAATATGTACCCCTATGGTAGTGCGCGCATTTGTCGATCGATTTGTCTATAGAAAGTACGATTGCGACTAAACTATCGGCCAGCTAAAAATCGCTAGTGCGCGGTGGCTCTGACATGTGCTGTCACGCAACATTTCGTTTGCTGTTGTCAATCCACTGACCTCTATATATATATCTTAGACTATATAATACTAACGTATACTCGTATAGAGGTCAGTGTGTCAATCCCATATATTTTTCACTAGTTAGCGTTTACGATTACAGAAAGCGGCTTGTCTGCTGCTCCGGTCAAATGCTAATAAGGAGTTTTCCTTGAGGTCTATCAACTATTAGGGTCCCGTAGCCAAAATGGTAAAAAAAGGAACCCTTATGGTGCCACTTTGCCTGTCTGTCCGTCTGTCTGTCTGTCACACCTGTATATCTCAGCAACCACTCATGCTATCGACTTGAAATTTGGAATAGTTTTAGAATATGGTTGTCCAACTTAATTGCACGTAAAAGAATTAAGAAAAAATTATGATTATTAACGTAAAGGGGGCCCAAATAGGGGGGGCAAAATTTCAAATTGTCGGTACTAGGTTGAGTGGGGTATCATATGAAAGGGCTTTACTTGTACATTCTAAAATATATTTTTGTATTTTTTTAACAACTATTAGTTTTTAAGTTATGATAAAAAAATGTCAAAAAAAATACCGTTCCCCCCCCTTATCTCCGAAGTTTGTGAATGAAAAAATCGAATTAATTACAGTCGATAGAAGTTAATATAAATATTACAGCAATAATAAAACGATCTTTCTAAGTTCAACAGTTTTTTAGAAATATGCAAAAAACCTTTACAAACAAATTTAGTTTTGCGGTCCTAAAAATGGACTTTATCGCTTCCAAAAATACTAAAGGTATATCGGAACCCTCTGCGCGCGAGTCCAACTCGCACTTGGCCGGTTTTTTTAAGTGTCGATGGGTGGTACGCTAGTCACTATTGGTAATTTCTTTTTTTTTGTCATAGTAAAATATATGAAATCTTTATACAAGAAAAACCGGCCAAGTGTGAGTCGGACTCGCGCACTGAGGGTTCCGTACAAACCTGTAGGTATATAAGTAAATGTTATGGTATTCTTATTGCTAAAAAAAATATTATGTGATGTAACTAAAAACTTAAGGTAATCGGAATTTTCTCTTTATGTGTGACTCTAGGCCGACTGGAAGTATCCTTAAGATTTTGATTCCCTTGCGAGTAGTTGCGAGTGTTTCAAAATATGCGGCTTAAATTGCAGTTTCTTTTGATTGCGTTGACATAGAAGTTTGATTTTGTTACAGCTTAAAGGTATTATAGACCTGAGTATTTGATATGAATTTCAATTTAATACCTTTACGCGTTCATGAGGAAAGGGGTAAGTTAAAAATATTTTTATTATATGATGTAACTAAAAAATTATGCTTTTCGCCATTTTTCCTTTATCTGTGCTTTAAGACATTGCTTCATACTAAATTTCAAGATTCTGAGTTCACGGGAAGTACCCTGTAGGTTTTAATTCCCTTGCGAGTATCGAAAAACCCAAAAACTTTGTAGCATTAACGGCTGTATCTTTTGATTGCGTTGGCTTAGAAGTTTGATTTTTTCACTTCTCCAAGGGACTAGTCTAGGCAACGAAGCGGATCGTTTTATGAAGACCCCCGCATTAAATCCTACACTACATGAGACAAACCTTCCAAAAATAAATCGGTACTTTTCATTTTTCCATACAAAAATTATAAAAAAAAAATTGTAAAATTTTTATTGAATATTTTGAATTTACATTTAATTCATGATTCTTTATCATACTGTCAAATAAAATCTGCCTGAGAAATTAATGTTGGGGTCAACTGCTTCGTTGCCTGAGTATTTGAAATGAATTTCGGCTTGATACCTCCACGCGTTCCTAAGAAAAAGGGACTTGACAGACAGACAGACGGACAACAAAGTGATCCTATAAGGGTTCCGTTTCTTCCTTTGAGGTACGGAACCCTAAAAATGTAATAGGCATTGGTCAGAAGCAATCAAACTGACTTAAACATTTTCATATTGATTATATGGTGGCACTTTGATGGTTGTTCCTCGCTGTACATTACATAAATTAATATGTCCGACTAACATAACATTATTTTTTACGAATTCAGTGCTGCATTTTTTAAGTTGGGCAACTTTTCCTATTAATATGAACCTTCTTCTTCAAGACACTTATCTAAAGTATGGCTTTTACAAAATAATTGTATTTTTAAAAAATTTTTTAGTTTTGCCACCTTTCACGTTGTATTGGAACACAAATATCCTTTTTGCACTTCAGCAGGTTTGAATCATAATGTGGCTCTAATTTGTTGTTTGTTAAAAAAATTAACAACCTGACTAGTAGCATAAATGTATTTAAAACAATATTATTCTAAGCAGTGCTTTAACTATAATAATAATAATAATAAGCCCCCTAAAGTCCTACCTTTCGTCCGTGCTGAACATCTAGCCACGTAGGGGGCGGACACGCGTACTATTGAAACTTACGCGGCCAACAAGGAAAAGGCAAAGTCGCGGTATGGAAATGGTACTTACCAGGAGTAAAGTACCCCAGGCGGGTACCAGCGCTAACAGCGAGGGAGAATCCCGCCCCGAGCCTTCCAGCTCGGGCTGCCCCACGTACTCTGGGGGGGGCAACATATCGCAGTCTGCCCAGTTAAATACTGTTGCAGGCCCTACAGAAAATACCACTTGCCTTGACTCAGCTCCTACGTCACCAATATCTTCCACATGTAGTCTCTTCCCGTCACCCTCCTCTTCAACCAATCCCTTTGAGTACCCAATTAACTCCCGTTCATCTACCGTTACTCCAATGTCAGTAGATGTTGAGCAAGAGGCAAACTGCCTAGATCTTGCTCCCATTACAGGCAATAAACGTGTGCGAATACATTTTACTAATGAAATGAACCAATTTATTTGGTGCACATATCTAACCATCACAAAATTTGAAAAGCAAACCGGAAAGTTCATAGACGCTTTATACTGTAAATTCAAAGAGAGATTCCCAAACACAAAAGTAACCAAACAGAAACTTGCTAGCCAAAGAAGAGACATAGCCAAAAACAATCTCTTATCACCGGAAGAACTAGGAAAAATAAAACAGGAAGCTTTACAGACATTAAAAACATTGCCTGACAATCTTCATCACAACCAGAATGAAGTTTGTCCTGAGATATTGTTCGATGGTTAAATGAAACTCTCAAGTGTACTCTGCTTAAATCCCTCTTTATTACTCATCTAATTGATCTTATATACTAACTTATACGTGCGTCTACATGACGTCACACTACGTTTCCTACGTGATTCTATTTAGGAAGGGAACTACGTGATGATATGTGATTACCATATCACACCTCCCCTGAAAAGGATAGGTTTCCCTCCCCTGAAAAGAGAATCCTAGGGACAAACTTTTTATAAAACATTAAATCTACTGTTACATTAATCTAAATTTCGATAACTTTACAATCATTAACAAGAAATATACTAAATATAACTTAAACATCATGATACAATCCAAAATATAATAGAACTTAAATTACGTACCAAACGCATTTATGCGCTCTCAATCATTCAAAATTGAACTGCAATACTTTATTAAATTTGACTTCTGTAACTACTGTAAGGTATACAATTTCCTTTAATATGGATATTTTTTTTTTTTTTTAAAGAAAAAAAATTAAGCAAATCACAACAAAATATTGTTTTCATTAAGTATTTCCACTTTTCTACATTCATCTTTATTTAACTTGGAAGAAAAATAAAAAAATTCGTATCTTTAACATTAATGACAATCTTAAAAATATTATGGTCAAGTGAATCAAGACAATACAAAACAAACTAAATCTAATTATTACTAAAAAAATCCAGTAAGCTAATTACTATACAAAATAATATCATGAATTTATTGGAACTAAAAAAAAACCAATCTGTTTACTGAAAAATTATATTTCTATAAATTCATGACGCTATATTTTAACAATTGTTGGCTATATGCGTTATGTATAGGCAAAGTATTATTTCAATAATTTGTTATAGTTAACCGATGATGTAACGAACGGTCATACTAGAAAATTTAATTAAAAACATTATTCTTAATACTCATATCCATACCATTGCGTAATATAACATTATAATATTTTATCCAATTATAAAAAAAAAATTTCGTATCAGACTTTCAGGGAAAAACTCTATTCAAAACATAATATTCACTTAGAAAATTCGTGATCAGAACATAGCATTTATGTTTACCCTTTACCACACTACATGAAATGCATGAGTTATCATATTCTTATTTTTCCTCATTACCG
Organism: Athrips mouffetella; assembly: GCA_947532105.1. Taxonomy (NCBI): domain Eukaryota; kingdom Metazoa; phylum Arthropoda; class Insecta; order Lepidoptera; family Gelechiidae; genus Athrips; species Athrips mouffetella. Next base: position 22,503,555 of record OX383972.1, on the reverse strand, counting down.
GTTAAGGTCATTCATTACCTTTTAATAACGCATTTCGCGCTTAGTCAGACTCATAGACATTTTATAATGGTCTGTAACTAAATACCTAGGCCTGCTGCGTCTCGGCGCTCCTTCAGAACTTCAGATACTAGTCATTCCCATATAACTAATTTTCCCGGGTTGGCCAGCCCGTAATTACCATAATCGGTAGCACAATATTTTGGCACTTTCTACCGACCTGTCGCGACATAATACTGAGTTCCACTGAACTTCATTATAACATAAATAGTATAAGGTCATATTTTAAGACATCTAACTGGATGTCTCCAACATCTTCAAAATGAAGGATCTGAAACCTTATCGTGCCTTTTTCCCCTATCGCTACTTTGTAGACAATAGGTTTGTCACATATTGCATTAAATAATGCTTACTTATCCTAATCATTCCTTCCTAACTATTATGCTCAAACTAATCATTCAGCTAATAACACATCAACTCTTGGGTGATCAATCCAATCGTATTACGATACATTATTAACATAAGATTTTCCAACGTTTATAATTTTCCTAGAAAAATAGACTTTCCTTTCTATCCCAATCCTATTTCAACTTGCACTTACAAGGACCATCTGGCTGCAATATCAGTAAGTTGACGTACCAAGTTGAATTAAACATAACATCAATCCAAAATGATTTTTAATACGCAACCACTCTATCGCCTATCTTCTCCTAACTATACTCGTCCGTGAGATTTTGAGACTTTATCAAGAAACACTACCAAAATCGTTTCATCGATATTCTGTTCAAATATACTTCCATTTTAAATACTTTTTGTAAATGGGAAATAGCGTAGACCCATACTGAACAACATATTTAATTCCACTATTCGTAACTTGAAAATAGACAGAATGCATGAGATGACACATCTCTGCTACCATATTTTTAAATATTCTCTCGGAATAGGAATACTCCACAAAAAAAAATTTCAAACATATCATCACGTCTGCCCGTCCGTATGAATGTATTATCAATTTGATCTAAATTTGAAAAACAAATACACTCGCATCACGTGCAGTGCATAATACAAAACAACAAATTGTACGTCAGCATTTAAAACTACTGAAATATAGACACATTCCACGATGTGCTAGAATCTACACAGTTTGCAAAACAATAATTCAAAGTCAATCAAGTTATGATGTAATAATTAGTTGTAACATTTGATTACAACTCCACTGCGATATCTAGAACTCTGTTATTTTATTAATATTTCCTTATTATTTTACCCGCAGCGTCACAAATAGCTTAATATTAGTAAATCATTATCCTAATATAACATAATCGTAAACACCCCGAATAAAAAAAACCCTTAATTATAAATTAATAAAAATACCTCAACAACCAGCATATTATAGCGTAAAAAATTTTTTGTGAACAATGTACTATATCGTTGATTCTAAGCATGTTTACGCTTCAGGCATGCTTGAATTGAAATCGAAACGAAACCAAAACTAAAACGAAACCAAAACTCAACGCACGAAACGCGCGCGCTATTTAACACTTCGTTTGTTTACTTCCATTACTGGTTATATGCATTCTAATTTTTACTAAACATTTCAGAATTTAAGAAGATAACTATAACTAAAAAATTAACCACTCAAAACAAAAGATAGATTATTATGACTAAAAAAAAAAACAACCAACTAGGTATTTAGGTTACGTAAAATAAACAAATTAATAATACCCAAAATTGAGGACTGCTATGTTCCAAACGCTTCCTCCGGGGTTGAACTTGTTGCTGTCCAGAAGGCTCTTCGTGCTCTTCACTCATGCAGATAGGACCTGCACCTTGCACTTGCCATCCTGTCGCTCCCCGCCGACAGCTCTTGATAACCATTGCGCTGCCGCCCTGCACTTCGCACTAACCGTCTATGTTTGAGGTGGCGAACATCCCTCTTGCCATCTCGTCGTTGCGTGAAATTGCCATCTTACCCGTCGTACGTTAACCCGCAGCATCCGGTAACGTAGTCCAGAAAGCAGCATGGATTGGATGCCTTACAACGGACCTCGATCTGGAGCCATCTTCTTACAAGGCCCGTAAATCGGTGGCCACGATGCGGCGCTTTTCCCGATGACCGACTTCGAAGACTTCACTAAGACGCTGCTCTATCCACTACGGTCGCCATGAGATATTGTTCGATGGCGAATATTAGTGGAAGGCTGTCACGGTCGCCATGAGATATTGTTCGATGGTTAAATGAAACTCTCAAGTGTACTCTGCTTAAATCCCTCTTTATTACTCATCTAATTGATCTTATATACTAACTTATACGTGCGTCTACATGACGTCACACTACGTTTCCTACGTGATTCTATTTAGGAAGGGAACTACGTGATGATATGTGATTACCATATCACAGTCCCTCTAAAACGGCTAATACGATTTTATCTGCGAGCGACAGTAGTCTACTCACGAACATGAGACCTGCAACTACAAAGACAGGAAAAAGTAGGCAACGTATGCAATGGCCAGACAACATCAATAGGGACCTTTTACGGTGCTATTATGAAGTAACAGAATGTGAAACTAACCTTACAGGTTACCGACCTTTATTGCATCGAAAATTTGTATTATTACACCCAGAACTTGACTTTATAGGTGAACAACGCTTAGCAGACCAAATTAGAGTAATAAATGTTAATAACAGAATACTGCCGGCAGAACGAGAAAAAATAAAAACACTAATAGCAAAACAAAACCAGGACCAACGAAATAATAGTGACATAGGTACATCTAATGACTTGCATCGCGCAGACCATGATATATCACTGTCGAGGAATATTGACCAATCACAAACCCAAAACGAAGCAAGTTTTGAGAATTCCCATACTTACCCTGAAAATAATCACCACCCTGACCCTATAGAAGTTACTCAATGCCAAGACATACACATAAACAGACAAAGGACACCAAATGTTTCATCATCTGAAGCTAAAAATATTACTGAAATAGCAGGAATAGAAAAAACATTCAAAGAAATATTACAATATTACAAGAATACAGACCCTACACAACGACAGTTCATCCCCAAACAAAAAGCTTCCAAAAAATTCGCAAAAATTGTTGACTATATTAATACTAAGCTTCTGCCAGAATATTTACAAACAGAGTCTGACTTTAACACACTACAGACGGTACTATATTGCGCAGCTTTGACTGCAACTAAAACAAATGGAGCTAAAATCGAAATCCCACTTAATACAACATACAAGAAAAAACAACATAGGAAACCGAAATGGCAGATTAGATTAGAACGAAAAATAGAAGATCTTAGAGCTAAAATTGGTAGATTAACGCAATATATAAAGGGAAATAGAAGTGACAGAGTGACAAAACATGTACAAGCTATAATTCGACAGTATAAAATCCACACATTACATGAAGAACCGAACAGCAAGCTCACTGAATACCTGGATACTTTACGACAAAAATTGACTGCTTCGAGTAACCGCATTAGACGCTACAAAATGTGCACACTCCGTAAGACACAGAACAACCAATTCATAGTAAACGAAAAACAATTTTATAGAGTCCTTAAGACATCTACAAACAATCAAACTCAACACAATCAGCGCAATGATCAGAATAACCAAAATACTGTGCCTCAACTATATGATCTCCATGGATTCTGGTCTAAACTGTGGGAAAATCCAATCATCCACAATCAACATTCAGAATGGATAGAAAGCGAAAAAGCTTATATTACAGAGACTACTGAACCGATGGATTTTCAACACGTACCTATTGACATTTTCAAGAATGTTATAAGTAAACTACATAATTGGAAAACACCTGGATCTGATAATATCCAAAACTATTGGTATAAAAAATTTACATATGTTCACCCACTCTTACACAATCATATTAACAAATTCATAGAAAACCCACTATTAATGCCGGACTTCATTACTGCTGGAATTACCTATATGTTACCAAAAGACCAATCAGACCTTGCTAATCCTGCTAAATATAGACCCATTACTTGCTTACAGACATTCTACAAAATTCTTACATCATGCCTTACATCATTAATATACAAACACATAGATAAAAACAACATACTTACAGAACAACAAAAAGGATGCCGAAAGTTTAGCCAAGGATGTAAAGAACAGTTATTAATAGATTCAGTTATATTACGACAGGTACAGCAGAAGAAGAAAGATTTATATACGATGTACATAGATTATAAGAAAGCTTATGACTCAGTCCCACACTCATGGTTACTCAAAACTCTAGAGATATATAAAATTCACCCAATAATCACTAACTTTTTAGAAAATACCATGACTAAATGGACAACTCAACTTAGACTGACGACTCCTTCAGGACCGGTACAAACCCAAACCATTAAAATACAACGTGGAATATTTCAAGGAGACGCTTTAAGCCCTTTGTGGTTCTGCCTGGCCCTTAATCCTTTATCAAATTCCTTAAATAGAACAAAATGTGGATACTCCCTCCAATATTCTGAAAATGAAATAGGCTTAACGAAGAACGACACACAGCTTAACCATCTTCTTTATATGGACGACATAAAACTTTATGCCTCTACGGAAAACGATTTAAATGAATTAGCTACTTTGACGGAAAAGTATTCAAAAGACATATGCATGGAGTTCGGTATTGATAAATGCAAGATTAATTCAGTCAAATCGGGCCAGACTTTTAAACACCATTATGATTTACAAACAGGACATAAAATAGAACCACTAGATGAAAACGCGACTTATAAATACCTTGGCTATGCCCAATCAACACAGATAAAATATAAAGATGTAAAATCTGCATTAACTCAGCAATTCAAACATAGAATTAACTCCATAGTGCGATCTTATCTTTACTCTAAAAATACTGTCAAAGCTATTAACACTTACGCTATCCCCGTCCTCACTTACTCCTTTGGGATAATCACTTGGACCAAGGGAGAGCTCATTAGATTGCAGCGCCTCATAAACACTACCATGACCCGCAACAGAAAACATCACCCAAGATCGTGTATGCAAAGATTAACATTACCAAGGAGTGAGGGAGGAAGGGGCCTCATAGACATCAAAAACCTACACAATAAACAAATCACTAATCTTAGGTCCTATTTCTACAGAAAAGTGGACACATCAATCTTACACAAAGCTATAGTACAAAATGACCATAAATTGACGCCTCTTAACTTACATGACAGCTCTACCCAAAGAAACGAAATACAAACTGACAGACAGACGAAAACTGATGAGTGGTCCCGTAAAACACTTCATGGAAGGCACTTCCGCGACTTAAACCTACCTAACGTCGACAAGACAGCGTCGAACGAGTGGCTTAGCCGCGGAGAGCTCTTTCCAGAAACGGAAGGATTCATGCTAGGGATACAAGACCAAGTCATAGAAACCCGCAACTACCAGAAATTCATAATGAAAGTACCAAATACTGCAGATAGATGCCGACGTTGCAACAGTGCCCCAGAAACAATTCAACACATTACAGGTGCTTGTAAGACAATAGTACAGACAGACTATAAGTATAGACACGATCAAGTAGCTTACATCATCCACCAAAAACTTGCAATAGACCATAAACTCATTTTAGATCAACCTAAACCCTATTACAAATACAAACCTGAAACAATACTTGAAAATACCACCCATAAATTGTATTTTGACAGAGCTATATTGACTGACAAAACCACTCACTACAACAGACCGGACATTACACTTATAGACAAAATTAGTAGAACACCACATCATAGACATAGCAGTACCCAATACGCATAATTTACAGACAACAATTGCAGAGAAATTGAACAAATACGCAGACCTTAAAATTGAAATCACCCGTATGTGGAACCTTCGGAAGGTAGTCATCGTTCCCATAGTTCTTTCTACAACAGGCGTTATACCACAACAACTTCACCAATCTATAAAAATGCTTAACTTATCAAAATTTGTTTATATAACTCTGCAAAAAGCCGTAATTTTAAATACATGCCGGATTGTCAGGAAGTTTTTAGATGCTGATCAAACAATCATTGAACCAAACAATTATCATGATGCGCACTTGGCCTAGGCCCGTGAGCACTCATATTACCGGTGAAAAATCTGAAACCGAGCTGATTTAAAAAACAGAATACCAAATAATAATAATAATAAAATTATTTATTCAGATGACCAGGATCCATTATAGAGAAAAAAATTACAAATTCAATTAAATTACAATTATGTCTACAAACTAAGAATTAAAATTTCAATTTTGCTATAAAAAAGTATTTTTTTAGTTTGTCCATGAGTTTGAACATGTGAGTCACACAGAGTATGTCACGGTCGATTTTGTAGCTTTCTGTACCAATCTTACCACTTGAAGATAATTTTTCATTACTGGCAATACTTTGCTTCACACTTTTTCAATAAATCTCCGCGATAGTTGATTTGTTGTCACGCAAAAAAATTGGTTGCCATAGTAATAAAAAAATACATGTGAATCACAGTGCATTTCCAACCAAGGTGAAGTGAGTATTATTTTCAATTATTTTTTTTTATAGCGTTAGCCTGACAAAAACATGTTATAATTATGTATCGTATTAATCTGTATTGCAAAATAATCTCATGTTATAGCTTTTTGAAGTTATGTTTTTCACAAAAATGCTTACATGTTAGTCACATTTCGTGACTCATATGACGTGACTCACATCTACGTGTAAAGTAAAGATATATTAACATTGGCTAAAATTTTATAGCGTCATATGGGTGCTTATACAGGGTGTTAATTTAATTGCGTGCCATAGCTTAGGGGGTGTTTCAGTAACAATAAAGAAACACAAAAAAAAATATTTAAAAAAATCCTACTTAAAAAAAACTCAATTGAAACTTAACTAACGCGGAGGGCAATGACCCGCGAACGGAGCACCGCGCTATCATCGAGCCAGCGCGCGAGTATCAGTGGATACATACATAACGTAACTGAAACTCTTTCGCGCGCTTTTGACAGCCCGGTGCTCGGGGTCATTGCCCTCCGCTTTAGTTTAGTTTCAATGGAGTTTTAATTTTTTTTAAGTAGGATTTTTTAAAATATTTTTTTGGTGTTCCTTTATTGTTACTGAAACACCCCTTAAGCTATGGCACGCAATTAAATTAACACCCTGTATACGCCTTTGAATTTTATTTTCAGCGCGTGCAGGTTTCCTCAGGATGATTTCCTTCACTTTTTTGAGCAAGTGATAAATTATAAAAGTCTGTACTTAGCAAAACCTTGTTGTACATGCCCCGGCCGTGAAGCGAACCAGGGACCTCTTTTCTATTCCCATTACCGCTGTTTTATTATAAAATCCTACAGATTATGCACTATGAATTATTATTATTGTCTTATTTTAGAAAAATGGCGATGAGCGCAGCTGAACTTCAACGTAAGCACAGAGAAAAACTTAAAAGTTAAAAACCCTGCTGTCATTAAGACATTGATTGATCTCATAGTTTAAAAGGCATAGTATTTTTTTGAATAATAAAGGTTTCGATTACTTTCATTTTTATTTCATTATACATAATATAATAAATCTTTAGTTTGATCATTGTAAACTCTACCTTACAATAATTGTGACTCACATTAGTGTAAAATTATACAGGTATGTCACAAAACAGTTGAGTCACATTTTTAATCATGTTAGTCACATGTACATCTTTTTTGAAAATGACCCATAGTCAATAGGGTTTTACAACCATCTTTTGAAAACCCCTATAGTCAATAGGGTTTTACAACCATCTTTGAAAACCCCTATAGTCAATAGGGTTTTACAACCATCTTTTAAAAACCCCTATAGTCAATAGGGTTTTACAACCATCTTTTGAAAACCCTTTTAGTCAATATGGTTTTTCAACCATCTTTTGAAAACCCCTATAGTCAATAGGGTTTTTCAACCATCTTTTGAAAACCCCTATAGTCATTAGGGTTTTACAACCATCTTTTGAAAACCCCTATAGTCAATAGGGTTTTTCAACCATTTTTTAAAATGATTTTTTCAACACGTTTTTTATAGCATAGTAAAAACTATAAAACATACAATCACAGAACTATATATAAGCTAACATACAATAGTAAAAATTGTTGTTATTGTAAGGCTAAAATAATAATAAAAATAAATAACAATAAAATTCTACAAAACTTGGTAAGTACAGTAGTAGTTTTAAACCCATAACACTGAAATTCCATTTAAGTATTAAAACGTGTTTGGTGGTTTTTCGTCTCTGGGATCCTTTTAGCAAAGAATATTTTATACAGGGTGTTAATTTGATTGCATGCCAGGGGCGGGATCAGTATCAGTAACTGCACAACTTTTTCCAAGGAACAAAGGTCGAAAAAAGAAAGTAAATTTTTGAAGTCCCATAGAAACTTAATCAGCTAATAGCGCATTTTGTATGGGAGGTAAAATTTGGTTTTTCGTTTTTCGACCTATGTGCCTTGTAAAAGTTGTTCAGTTACGGATACTGATCCCGCCCCTGGCACGCAATCAAATTAACACCCTGTATAATACAGGGTGTAAGGGACGGTGTACAGAAAACTAGAAGGGCGTAAGTTAAGTCTTCTTCTTTAGTCTCTCTTCGGAATCAGCTGTAAATTCAGCACCAGCTCAACAGCTGAGCGTCAACGAAAAGGCAAAATATCTAAGTGATTCACGCATCTGATGTCGATTTACTAACATGATTGTTGGGTTTAATCTTTTTAGGGTTCCGTAGTCAAATGGCAAAAAACGGAACCTTTATAGATTCGTCATGTCTGTCTGTCTATCTGTCCGTCCGTATGTCACAGCCACTTTTCTCCGAAACTATAAGAGCTATACTGTTGAAACTTGGTAAGTAGATGTATTCTGTTAACCGCATTAAGATTTTCACAAATAAATAGAAAAAAACAATAAATTTTAGGGTTCCCCATAATTGGAACTGAAACTCAAAATTTTTTTTTTCATCAAACCCATACGTGTGGGGGTATCTATGGATAGGTCTTCAAAAATGATATTGAGGTTTCTAATATCATTTTTAGGGTTCCGTAGCCAAATGGCAAAAAACGGAACCCTTATAGATTCGTCATGTCTGTCTGTCTGTCTGTCCGTCCGTATGTCACAGCCACTTTTTTCCGAAACTATAAGAGCTATACTGTTGAAACTTGGTAAATGGATGTATTCTGTGAACCGCAATAATATTTTCATACAAAAAAAAAAAATTGGTTTGAACGAAATCTAGTAAGTTGTTTTTTTAATACGTCATAAATTGAATAGTTTGCGCGAGAGACACTTCCATTACAGAGTAGTACGATTTTGATAATTCTTTTTTTATTGGAAAGAGTGTACCCCGAAGTTGGTCCCATATAAATTTGGAAAAAAAAATCCAACCCTAAGGGTAGGAAAACAGGGGATGATTGATTGTTCACTGACTGATTGTAATGTATGACCAAGTATAACTTTTTACAGAAATGTCCAATTTACCCTAAGGGTGGGAAATTAAAATCTATAGTCACCAAAAATTGTAAAATAAAAACTTTTTAACAAAAAAATTAAACCGCCGAAAAAACTGAAAAGCAAGAAATAATAAAACTTTTTTATTTAACCTTAATAACAAAGTTCTTAAACTAATGTAAGTATACCCGAGTAATTTTGAGACGGCGCCAAACAAGCAAATTAATTCCAAATCAAAATTACTCGGGTATACTTACATTAGTTTAAGAACTTTGTTATTAAGGCTAAATAAAAAAGTTTTATTATTTCTTGCTTTTCAGTTTTTCCATGCATACTTCCAACGAAAATTGGTTTGAACGAGATATAGTAAGTAGTTTTTTTAAGACGTCATAAACCGTAAACCGCAATTTGTCTTTCATTCTATCTACTCAAATATAAATTTTTGTTACTTACGTCACATAATAAAGTTTTTTAGCAATCAAAATACCATTACTTTTACTTTTATACGTACAGGTTTATACGGAACCCTCAGTGCGCGAGTCCGACTCGCACTTGGCCGGTTTTTTTCATATAACAAGTAAGCAAAAAATCAGGTGGCTCACCTGATGGTAAGTGGTCACCACGACTTACCGCACTGCACTAATAAGACAGCAAAGCGCGTTGCGCACCTTGAGAACTAAGATGGTGTGTCTCATGTGCCGGTAATTTCACTGGCTCCCTTACCCTTCAAAACGAAATACAACAGTGCAAACACTGCTGTTTTACGGCAGAAATAGGCACGGGGCACATCAATGATCAAATATTTTCTTCGTTCTAAAAATAAACATGCTCAATCGATCGTTCCCGGCGGGGATCCAACAAAACACTTCTAATTTCCGACGGAAGCTTTCATTTACTTTTGGAAACTTTATAAGAGCCTATATAAAGTGTATTGATCCTACCTAATGTATACGGAGCCATGGTAATAATAAAACATAAAAGGTACAGAGTTCGAAACAAAGATTTCGGACCTCCTTGCTTCGCTCGGAATAGATACCTTATAATATATTATGTAGCCTCTAATGTGCCCCACTGCTGGGCAATGGCCTCCCCTTTCTTTCGCCAGTTATCGCGGTCCTGAGTCTCTGTTCTCCAGTCTGATAAAAAAGCATCCAAGTCGTCGCGCCATCTTCTTCTAGGACGAAATTTATTTTACTAGAGGATGACATCTGCCAACATGTCCCGAATTGAAATGTCACATCATCAATGATCACTAGGAAATATTCAAAATAACCCGTCACTACCTTGTGACGAATTATTTCTTTAATCCTCCTTCTATTACCATTATTTTTCTGTGGTTCGAAAACACATTACTTGGCTAAGATTTGGCCGCTGCGATCTTAGCAACGAGCGATTTTTTAGTACACTACCACAGTACAGTACACCTATCATCATCATCATATCAGCCGAAAGACGTCCACTGCTGGACATAGGCCTCCCCTTAAAAATCTCAATGACGGTCCTGCGCTGCTCGCAACCAGCGGCTTCCCGCGACCTTGACCAGATCGTCGGTCCACCTTGTGGGGGGCCTGCCAACGCTTCGTCTACCGGTAAGTGGTCGCCACTCCAGAACCCTCACGCCCCATCAGCCATCGGTTTACACCTATAAGTATAGTCAACGACAGGACAAGCTTGACAACGCAGTGCGTTTCTATCCCGTACGTCTATTGAAATAAGAACGGGACAAAGTTCAAAATGTCAAGCGTAATGTGCTCTTGACTGTATACTGCACTGATTAATTTTTATTCGCAATTTAACATAATTAATTATTATTAATTCGTTACTGGCACTCGTCGGCGTCATCGTAGTTGTGGTCGCAAGAGAACCAAACCCAATTTAACCTTTTTGCACCTCTTTGAACCTAAAATACACCAGTGATTTGAACCTATTTACAATCTGCCGACACGCCATTTTTAGGGTTCCGTACCTCAAACGAAAAAAAACGAAACCCTTATAGGGTCATTTTTATTCGTCTGTCTGTCTGTCAAGACCCTTTTTCTCCCGAACGAGTAAAGGTATCAAGTTGAAATAAATATCAAAATATCCATATAAACTTGAAATTTTTCAAATGACACGGCCATTTATGTCTCCATCTCCATACATTTACGAACCAAACTAAAACCTATTGGGTTGGGTTGACCTAGAATAATGAAATTTGGCAAGATAAGCTATCATTAAATATTTGAATTTTTCACACAGCTTTTCGCATAAATGTGACACCAGAACCACAGATTACTATAACAGTTACTTCGCGAGAATGCTACCAACTTGTTGAAAAGCGCTATCGACTTGTTATGCTGCTATTAGTATGAATAGAGGATTAATATTATAACCTCCCAATAAAACAGAGGAACCCTTAGGGCGCGAGTCCGACTCGCACTTGGCCGGTTTTTTTAAATTTTCCGACCCTATTCAAGTAGGTAAATTACGAATTTTACGACTTGCCTGTGACATATTGAAAGCTACAGCGAATAAAGTTCTGCGGTTCTGCCTCACTATTCTCAAAATGATATTCGTAAGACAGGCCTTGTAAAGGTTGTTTTAAATATTAAAACTTAATTTAGTATCTACCATTAAGGAAATTTCAATTTTATATTAGGCAGGTTTTCCTTTCGAAATTATTAGAGTGCTTAAGGTTGATTTGATATAAGAGGTTAGAGTTGCCTAATTTCAGCCAATTTGCATATTTATTCTGCCGATAAATCTTTTTTGGAAATTACATTAATGTTACCTTATGTAGGGTCCTACAGAAATTTATATACAATCTAATACTTAGACCATGAAACTAAACAACTTTTCTTAAGAAAAATAGATCGAAATACGATTTTTTTTTTACTTTCCGTACAAACAAAAAGTTAATTATTTATTTTTGGGAAAAGTTGTTCAGTTTCAAGGACAGATTCACACCCATTATTATTATCACACCTTCTGTTACATGTTGTATATCTACCAATCGGCCGCGAGTGAAACCTACGAGCTAAATATGTATTAAATAAATGGTCGTACTTCTTTAAATTTTTTTTCTTTCCTTATTTTTATTTAATTGTCCTTGTTACAGGTTAACGAAGATTGTTAGCCGTAGTGCCGGTAGTAGCCAGAGGAAAAGGAGATTAAAGCATTTATAATAGTAGATTAAGATGCAAGTGCGCTATTTTGGATATTACGACCGAGGCTCAAAAATTGCAGTCCGAGCCGCACGCAGGCGAGGGCGTAATGAGCCGAGGGGGTAATCACCAAAGCGCACGCGCTTCTTACGACGCGGCCTATGTGGCCATCAAGTTAGCCACCCTAACTGTTGCCAGAACTCAGTCAGTTTGTCCAGTCTGTTGGGTATTTGATCTAGGGTTATGTCTGTTCCAAGTGTGTTTTCTCTGATGCTATTAATTACTTTGCATTCCAGAATTACGTGTTCGATGGTTTCGTCCGTTTCCATGCAGGCCCTGTAGAGGCCTGTCAGTTCATTCAGATGTATGATCCGACAAGGATGCAGCTATATATAATTGTAATATCATTGGCTATAAGAAAGAAAAAGAAAGCTATAGGACCATAGACTAGGTATATACACAGGTGTATATGACTATTTCTTTCTTTCCTACTGTAATAAAAACTACTGTAATAAAAACTCTTTCTGTGCAGGTATTTTTCTAGATTTCTTCAATAGTAAATCCACTACATTTCAGTATAACATGTTTTCATTTTTCTAATTCGTCTACGCGTGTTCGCTACCATAGGCTCTTCAAACTCAAACACCTCCATTTTCCTCTAGTTCTACCTGATATTTTAGTTAGGGTGCTGGCTGCCATTTGGGCATATGCTTTGCTCATGGTTCATATTAATAGGGATGATAGATCAGCTCAATACGAATCGATTTGGTCCTTACAAGTTTTTCTGTGCTTCGCTGCGTTTTTGAGTTAAAGCAAAAAAATTAAAAATAAGATACTAAATAATGTTTTTTTTGTCTGCCTTTGTGGCTGCTGTTTAAAATATGTACTTCTGAAAAGTAGAAAATCGAAGAGGCAGATGCAGGGCTCTGCATTATCACGGGACGAAGTAGTGGTTTTTGCATTTTGAAGCGCTGTAACTTTATAACGCAGGGCTATTATGGTGGCGGACTATTTTTCTGTGGTCCTATAAATTGTGTTTTATCATTGTCAAATTTCAAAATAGTTAAAACTAAATTCCTCAAAAACGCAGGTCTGCCAATATTTTTTGTATCTTTTAGAGAATGCTTCTTATCACCAGTGAAAGAGGCAGACATGAGCAAATATAAATATTGTCCGTCAGCATCAGCACCCTTACTATTTTTCTAACTTCATATTCGTCGAACGCCAGCCAATCAGAAAAAGGCAAAATACTGTGTAGGTAGTAAATCGAATTACTTTTAAATCGATCTTGCAAAATAATTAAAATAATAGTATTAACAAAAGAACAGCCCTTTTAAGGTACGGACCCCTAAAAATAAAGGTTTTTGCGTGCTCAACAGTATTTTTCCGTGGCTGTACGTACATACTTCTTTGTGAAAGTGGTGTGCAAAAAATTTCTAATTGTTAAATAATTTCGTCGGTAATAGAGTTAGCACGCGGAGGCTTGCTGTGTCCTAGACTGTGTAGGTAGTAAATCGAATTACTTTTAAATCAATTTTGTAAAATAAATAAAATAATAGTATTAACAAAAGAACAGCCCTTTTAAGGTACGGACCCCTAAAAATAAAGGTTTTTGCGTGCTCAACAGTATGTTTCCGTGGCTGTACGTACATACTCGTACTTCTTTGTGAAAGTTATGTGCAAAAAAATTCTAATTGTTCCTTAAATATATTCTTGTAATTAAATAATTTCGTCGGTAATAGAGTAAGCACGCGGAGGCTTGTTGTGTCCTAGCCTAGTATTACTAGTTAATCTGCTAGATAGATTGATCATCTGTTAAATGGAGACCCTCCTTTCTTAGTCGGTCAAAATCAATTTATGGCAAATTGTATTTATCGTTGCGAAAAGGTATCGATGCTATGTGTCGTCACGTCACTAGGGTCATATGTCGCGGTCGAGGGTCGTCGCTTGCGCAGTTTACGTAACCATTACACAATACTGTGATATACGTCTACTCTATTAGATACTATGTCTTGTCTAGTTAACTGGAGTGTTAAAATGGAGAAATATTAAATGGAGGAAAGTATCTCATTGCTTCGGAAAACCGGTAACAACATAAATACGAAAACCACGCGAGCGAAGCCGCGGGTAACAGCTAGTAATTTATAAAATAACAACAAATAATAAAAACTGGTCAAGTACGAGTCGGACTCGCGCGCATTTGATACACTTCTGCGTGACTGTGCGTCAATGACTAAAACGGTATTTTTATCTTAAGCTACGATCACACCTAGCTTAATTCAAAGACTAATTCGGCATTCATTGCTCGTTGAAGTAAGAATACTCGTATTGCAATTAACGTAACCAAGCTTCCCAGCAATGTATGCCAAATTAGTCTTTGAATTCAGCTAGGTGTGATCGTGGCTTTAGTGGTACGGAACCCTCGAAACGCGAGTCCGACTCGCACTTGGCTGGTTTTTGTTTTGATTGCGCACGCAAAACAATAGTAAGATCTTGTATCGATCCAACTAACAACCGTAGTTTGAAGCAACCGACCGACAACACATAAATAACGATAGGTATGGCGGAAACAACTATACCTAGAAAGTTTCTTGTCGAAACAATGGAAGAGAAGGAAGGTATCTATAAATTCTCATAGAATGTACTAGGGTTAAATAAATCGATAGAGCTAACAGTATACTACGCACGGCAGCAAGCTCCTAGAAACAACCAGTATAAGCTGAACTAGGGCTACCTACGCAACGAACGCCCAAAACCAGTTCCGCTCAAGGTCAAAGTGTTTCTAATACAAAAGAACTAGGTACTTACGCCGTTTGTTCAGTGGGTCAAATATTATCTAAAAAAATATTTACCCTTTAAAAACTACTACTACTTTACTTTATTTTATTTGGAGAGCTTACAGCCTAACTACATGATTGTAAAAGTATAATTAACAATGGCCAATTACAAAGCTACCACAGATGTACAGAATTAGTATACGAGTCTCTGAAAAAGTGAAGTTATATAAAACAATTACTTAACTAAAAGAGTAGGTTCTCTACTTATAAGTGTTTTAATAGGGCTGCCAGACTATGCTCCTCGCGCTGCTCCTCGCTCTGCCCCTCGCGCTGCCGCAATTATTCCCTTTCTAGCCACACACTGCTCTACTCACGCGATTAATCGCGACGCTCCGCACTAGGTTACTTGCCATTGCTACACGATGCACGTCTAAACTGTGGCAGGATGCGCGCTATTTCTTTTTAGTAAAGCTAATTATATGAATTTCTTAAATAGAAATACACGCCCTGCTAAAAGAGTTGGTGTATGACATTTATTTATCGCAATAAGTATAAATTATTAATTTTTGTAAATCGCCCTCGCGAGAGACACGCGAGTATGTGGCTGGCTACTCGCGATCATATTACCGGTCCTTTGACTCGCGCCCAAAAAACCGACAATCAAGGGATCGATGGGCATGACGAGGAGCAATACGTGCGGCATGACGAGTTACGCGGCCACACTACGTCTCTGCCTCCTTCCCTCGCTACTTCCCACGCCATTCGACGAGTGTCTGGACGGGCTATAACAGTTCGAGTGCTGCTACAGATTAAATCAAAGCGAGGGTCTTTATTCAGTTGATTTAATACAGTCAAAGTTCTTGGTAAAGCTGCTGTTTCTGTAGTTAGTGTGGCCGAGACTCACTTGAAGCAATTTGCGATGTCGAAGGTTCCTTAAGGGAACTTCAAGACATAAGTTATTGACTAGTTCAGGAGTATCCATTTTGCCTTGAGCTACATTCATCAAAAACACATCCGATATAGATCTGCGTAAGTTTAATGGCAATAGGTGAAATTTTGTACAAAGCTGTTCATAATTAAATTACTTAGTAGGTATGCTTAGACTTATAACAGTGAAACAGTCAACAAAATATAGAGTGGTTACTATACAGCGTTATTTTATTATAACCTGGATAATTATTTTAAGATGTGGTTCTCTCCATGGAACTGGACAACTTTTCCTAAAAAAAATTCGACTTCCCGTACAAACTGCATCAGCTGACAGCACATTTTGTATCGGAGGTCGAAATTTTTGTTTTCTTAGTTCGACCTATGTTTCATGGGAAACTTGGATGGGAAAAGTTCATTTCATTATAATTATTTTTGGATAGAATGTTTTTATCTCATGTGTTTTTAGTTTTCGCATGCCGCCATATGGTAGAATATGATGTCACTGTTTTATTTCATGCATGATTTATTTAAAAACACATATTTTGTAATGTGAACTAAAACCAGCAATAACAGATTCTTCTGGGACCATAGACAAGTGGCTTTGTCTAGTATCACATTGTATCAAAGAGATTTGTATGGTATCATGAACGCTAGCATGTGAATGCCATACATTTCCATCCTATTTTTTTACTATCGTTTACGATACTGACAAGCTATTACTTGTCTACTGCAGCCCAAGGAGGTTTGAACAAACAGGATCAAACACAAAACGAAATAAATAGTTAAATTGTGCCGTCGTTCCAAAAACACTTTTCCAATATCTTGTGTCAAGGCGGACGTCCTTTCGACAATTAGGCCGAGTCCTGAAGCTGTAATTTTTAATTGGCTGGACATAAATCGAAACCGTCAATTTACTATAAAGTTGCTATGTATTATAATAGGTGGTGGAACACTTATGTAAAAAATAATTTTTAATGAATTGGCTGACTTTTAGATTCTCCAGAAAATATATTTTTTTGTTTGTTTATGCATGTGAAGTCAAGCCAAAAATTGTAACTAATATCTGATGGTGTAAACTTTTGATGTGGGTTCCAAGGTACCTACTTCAATTAAAACTAAGCAAAAAATATTTGCGCATATTTTTTTATTAGCAAATTTGTATGCAAGTTACATAAAAGTCCAGGCAAAAATGGCAACCAAATTATTTTAAATTTGATAGACTTTCCAGGACAGTTTTTGAGCAAATTACCTAAAATTAAGCATATTAATCAAAAGTTAAATATTTTCGTATTTAATGTTGAAGCAAAAATACCAACTGAAAAACTTTTGTTTAATTACAGGTTTCATCGTGTGTTCTTTCCTTTATTTATAAAATTAAGCATAATTATAAAAAGATAAAAAAGTTGATTTTTAATTCAATAGATCGCGTCAAGCGAGCGAGAACCGGCGTAATATTATATGTTCTTTGGAACCGGTATGGCGTGCCGTGCGCCTCGAGACTTTTTTCTTCTACGTAATGTCAAGAGTACGTCAAGCCTGACATAATATTAGACTTTTTAGTGTTCTTATTTCAACAGTCCAAGTAGCTAGAGTGGGCTGCAAGTGTCTGGCTGCCTGCTTGTACAAACAACAATACTTCAAACAGTCCATTGAAAGGAGAAAATATCATTGTGGGATACAGTGTTACAAAAAACCGGGCAAGTGCGAGTCGGACTAGCGTGCTAAGCTATTGCTCTTGATCCCCCGATCTTGACTCCTCTTTAATAAGAATTTACTTGAAGTGAAAGCTAGCTAGCGTTAATTGGTTGTGAGAAAGGTTGTAAACTTTAATTATTTCAGACTTTATGGTTCCGTACCCATAGGGTGAAAAACGGGATCATACTAATATGCCTCCGATGTCTGTCTGACTGTCTGTCAGTGGGCTGTATCTCATGCTGCATAAGCTATAAAATATAAAAACTGATCAAGTACGAGTCGGACTCAAAAAAGGACGAGTTGCACTCCGAGAGTGCCGGCAGAAGTGAAAACTTGAATTTTTGAATATGACGTTTTTGTAAGGGTCAATTGCGTCATTGCTCGTGTACTTCTTCATCGAGACCTAAAATTTGTCTCAGTACATGAGTAGTCTAGGGTCAGTAGTTTTCAAGTTATAGCGATTTTTACTTTGACAGCTGTCATCCGAAATGTAGATCTCATCAAGACCTATCATTTGACTCAGCACACGAGTACACTAGAGTCAGTAGTTTCCAAGTTATGGGGTTTTTTTAGTTTGACAGCTGTCATCCGAAATGAAGATCTCATCGAGACCTATCATTTGTCTCAGCACACGAGTAGTCTAGGGTCAGTAGTTTTCGAGTTATAGCGATTTTTAGTTTGACAGCTGTCATCCGAAATGTAGATCTCATCGAGACCTATCATTTGACTCAGCACACGAGTACACTAGAGTCAGTAGTTTCCAAGTTATGGGGTTTTTTTAGTTTGACAGCTGTCATCCGTAATGTAGATCTCATCGAGACCTTTCATTTGTCTCAGCACATGAGTAGTCTAGGGTCAGTAGTTTTCAAGTAATAGCGATTTTTACTTTGACAGCTGTCATCCGAAATGTAGATCTCATCGAGACCTATCATTTGACTCAGCACACAAGTACTCTAGATTCAGTAGTTTCCAAGTTATGGGGTTTTTCAGTTTGACAGCTGTCATCCGAAATGTAGATCTCATCGAGACCTATCATTTGTCTCAGCACACGAGTAGTCTAGGGTCAGTAGTTTTCGAGTTATAGCGATTTTTAGTTTGACTGCTGTCATCCGAAATGTAGATCTCATACATTTAGGATTCGCTATTAAATAACGATCAAAACCAGTGCGTCAAGTCTGTCGTGCACATATCACGTTGTGCACAACAAAAAAAGCCGAGACTATGACCACAGAATATATAATAGTAAACAAGTTTACAAGAGTCACACTCCTTTGATCTTGGAAAAAGCTGCCTATTTCACAGACAGGCCTGCTATGACAAAGACAAAAAAGATGTTTTGGTCTTTATCACACTTTAGAAGTTTTGTATATATTGAGCCTGCTCTAACTTGGTATGATTATTTGCAAATCAATTTCTATACTTCATCCGAGATCTGACGCGACAAAGGTAAAAAAGATGTTTTTATCTTTATCACACTTTAGAACTTTTGTATATATTGAGCCTGCTCTAACTTGGTATGCTTATTTTCAAATCCATTTCGATACTTCATCCGAGATCTGACGCGACTTCTGATGCGAGTTAATAATTTTTTTCCCATCTGAAAAAGTGCCAAGCGCCGCTGAAGAAGTTTTCACTTCAAATGTCGACCACAGTACTCGTAATTTACTGACATTTCAACTAATACAATTTATATCATGCGGTGGTACGGAACCCTCGGTGCGCGAGTCCGACTCGCACTTGGCCGGTTTTTCCCTTTCATTAGATCAAATCCACAATTATTTTGAGTCTCATGTCAAACCTGTAGAATATTCATACAAACTTCCATCCCATTTTTCAACCCCTCAGGGGCTGAATTTCAGAAAATCCTTTCTTAATGTGTAGTCTTGACGTACTAAAAAACTGCTTACAAAATTTCACATCTGTAGCTTTATCGGTTACGGCTCGGCGTTGATGAATCAGTCAGTCAGTCGGTCAGGGCATGCTGTTTTATATATTTAGATCAGAAGATCAAAAGTATTTTCAGCTTACTACAACCGATGTAAATTTTCATCTTTCATGTTTAACTTTAAATTCCGAAGCGCGTACCGAATAAAACAGCGAAGCAATGCGACGTTGCCGTACCGTGCAATCACGAGCCGTGTACTATGTTAATGTCAATTATGAACTTTATTTCAACTTCTTTAGGGTCGATATAAAGCGCTACATAATGTAATTTTTATATAAAAAGATACGCTATTGCCTGAAATGTTTAATTTTTAAAGTAATCAACGTAAGTACAGTTTTAGAGTATAATTAAACACTTTTCATTCAGTTACCTATTTTGGCCAAAGAGAAATCCCTCAATAATTATACCACTGTAAAGCTTTAACATATTGTGTTCACTTTTATGACTGTTTGATCAAGTACAACAAAATTTTGAAGTACAAAAAGTCACGAGATAGTTATGTATTTCGCCCGAGCAGACAAAAAGAAATAAAACTTTTAGTGGGATTTTTTTAATTTTAGGATTAACCTAAGAACTTAGGTGCTTAATTAGTTTGTAAAATACTAAAAGTTTATCATTGAACGAGCCCAGATAACATTTCGTTTAGTTGGCATTTTTGCCACAGTAACTATTTATATAATAGGGTTTTTTTAATCTGCCGCCTTGTCCCATTTGGTGATATGCTTAATTTTAAGTAATTATGTAATTACTTCCAAGACTTCATAAACCACAAAAAGAAAAGCTTGGTTCCGATTTTTGTCTAGGCCAAAATCTAATTATCTTGGGGTAAATCCCCTGACCAATAAGACGGTTCAGTTTATAGTACTTTGCTTGACCAGTAAGTACTTCGTTTAGTGCTGAGATCGCCACTCACTGGGCTATCTAGATCGGTATCGCATTCACACCATTCACTTGCTCTTTAACCTGCCATGCCACAGATTATGTTTGCCACAGAGCGCATCGGAGCGTTTTGATGTGTGGCCTAAGTTAGAAAATCGAGCGAGTCTAATTGTAATTTGCAGGAATGATGTAGTAATTTTTTCACTCTTCTGTTTGATTATTGGCTTCCATTGTTTCTTCAGATATGATTTCGCCATCAAAAACCTAGTAGGGAACATCATTATTTTTTATTTTTTATTTATTTGTATGGATAGCCAACATAATACATATTAGTTTAAAGATTTAAAAATATAGGTCTATAGGTTACAAGCGAATATGCATCACACTTAAAGGCTACCACATCATGCTAGAAGTTAAAAATTACATAATAATTATAATATTATATCATTATAAGAACTAAAATATCATGCATGTCATGTCAATTTACCGTTAAAACTTACATACCTAATTATAATATCACTAAAAGAACTAAAATATCATGCGTCAATTCAATTTTCATTCAATTCAAATATCATTTACGAAAAGTATAATTTTATCTTAAACAGATCAGATTACCTAAAACATATTACATTATTGTTTCTCATACAAATATCTTTTAATTTTATTTTTGTACATAGGTAAGGTATCGTTGAATATATCCAAACCGCAATCCTTGTACATAGAATTATAAGTTTTTATCATTCTGTTAATAGGGGCTAAAGCACCAAGATTTGTTCTATATCCAAGAGCTCTAAAGGGAACATAGTTTGTAGGCCTTGCATTAGGTCTAAGAACAGTGTGCTTTATCTTACTTAATAGTGATGGAGAATCTACTGAATTATTGATAATTCTGTGTAAAAAACACAGATCAAGCATTACCCTACGGTTAGCCAAAGTTAATGCCTTGTATTTTGAGAGATGCTTAGCATAAGATCTATAGTTATTTAGAAGCCCTTCCATGAAACATATGTGTCTAAAGAATTTACTTTGGACGCGTTCCAATCTATTAGAATGCACCTGATATTGTGGATTCCATGCAACAGAACAGTACTCAAGCCTGCTACGAGATAGGGAGTTAAATAGGATAATTCTGCTGTCTGTTTTTTTAAAACATTTAGTTGTACGCCTAATTAAACCACAAATTTTAAATGCTCGTTTTATTATATCGTCAATATGTGGAATGAAGCTTAACTTGTTATCAACAATTACACCCAGGTCCCTCATCTCAGTCACTTTGTTTAGTTGACTTCCGCTGATGTGGTAATTGTAATTTATGGTGTTTATTTTCCTGGTGAATGATAACTGATAACATTTTTTATAATTAAGTAACATTCTGTTAGATTGACACCAATCGGTAAGCCTGGACAGATCGTCTTGTAAAAGCAACGCATCTTCAATTTTGGTTATTTCTTTATATAATTTTAGGTCATCAGCATATAATTGGAAATTACTGTGAACAAAACATTGATCGATGTCATTAATAAATATATTAAAAAAAGTGGGACCAAGGTGAGAGCCCTGAGGAACACCGGTACAAGCTGTGAAATCATGCGATTCATAACCCCCTAAAGCCACTTTTAACTTTCTATTGCATAAGTATGACTTAAACCAGTTTAGGAGACTTCCATCAAATCCGTATTTTCTTAATTTGTCGATCAGTATTGCGTGGTCTACCATATCAAACGCCTTTGAAAAATCTGTGTATATTACATCAACTTGGCTATTTCCGTCAACTTTCTCGATAATATCGTTAGCATATAAAGCTAAATTTGACATAGTTGACCTTTCTGGCAGAAAGCCGTGCTGATGCCATGAGAAAATCGATTTCATATGCCAGTTTATAAAAGGACAGATTAAACTTTCAAAAACCTTAGCAAAGGCTGATAATATACATATTGGTCTATATTTTGAAATGTCACTCCTGTCACCGTCTTTGAATACCGGCACCACCCGCGACTCCTTCCATTTTGATGGAAAAACTCCTTCTTCCAAAGACTTGTTAAAAATCATGGATAAAGGTTTAGCAATGCTATGGGCACACTTTTTGAGGAAGACTGGCGGAATATTGTCAATACCAGATCCCTTATTGGTATCTAGCTTAAGTAGTTTATTTTTCACATCAGCTTCAGTGAATCTTAGTGTGCTTGTACACCGCACTGAGTCTCCTTGAGGCATACTTATTGTCGCATGTAAACTTTGATGCAAGGCGACCGCAGTCGATCCAGTGTCATATAAACTAGAAAAATGTTTAGCGAAATTGTTACATATATCTTCACCGTTTGTGTATAACTCTCCGTTCAGAAACATTGCTGATGGATAGTCAGGTTTATCTCCTCTAATTTTTTTGTTATAAGCCCAGAAGAATTTAGGATTTACTTTGACACTATCTTCAACCATTGCTATGTAGTTACTGTAACATGACTTGATCAAGTCTTCACATTCATCACGAAGAAACTCAAAATAGACATAGTCTAGAGGATTATTGTATTTTTTAAAACGTGTACGAAACTTGTTTTTTTCATTAAGCTTCTTTATGAGTGTGCGCGAATACCAATGTGGAAAATGCTTTGGTTTAGGTTTCATTTTAGGAATGAAATTCTCAATGACCTTATGTAACTCCGTGTAAAACAAGGACAACATTTCATCAATATCATTACAATTTGCAAAAACTTCATTCCATGCAACTTTAGTAAGTGCATCATTAATTAGATTATAGTCCGCTTTGAAGTAATTAGGTTTAATAGATAATAAAGGTTGTATATTCTGGTGATCTTGTTTCAAATTTAAAGTAGTTTCAATTGGAGGGTGATGTTTAATGACTGAACTTATAGGTAGTTAATAGAATCAGGCGTTACTTTGCGGAAGTCCATCTCAAAGAAATGAAACAAATATATAGCCACCTTCCGCAACAATGATGGATGCTATGTACTCACTGTGCACCGCCCGCCCGCCCGCAAATAAATGTGCATGCGCAGGCAACTGCAACACAGCAACCACCCAAAAACACTCTACACGTGTTTCGCCTCTACACGAGGCATCCTCAGGAGATGTTAGACCGACCAGTGCCAAACACCGAGCACTGGACCACCAGCACCGGGCTCGGTGTTTGGCACTGGTCGGTCTAACATCTCCTGAGGATGCCTCGTGTAGAGGCGAAACACGTGTAGAGTGTTTTTGGGTGGTTGCTGTGTTGCAGTTGCCTGCGCATGCGTATTTATTTGCGGGCGGGCGGGCGGTGCAGAGTGTTTTTGGGTGGTTGCTGTGTTGCAGTTGCCTGCGCATGCGCATTTATTTGCGGGCGGGCGGGCGGTGCACAGTGAGTACATAGCATCCATCATTGTTGCGGAAGGTGGCTATATATTTGTTTCATTTCTTTGAACTTATAGGGTTTGAGCTTTTAGATAGTATAAATTCAGTTTGAATATTACTAAAAACTAAATCAAGCAATTTTCCAAAGTCATTGCGTATACCATTTATTTGGGAGAGATTATTTTCTGCCATGAAATCAATAACACATGAACGAACTTTACCATTATATGAAACTGGAATTGTATAATCTTTCAAACCATTGCTACACCAATCTAGTGAGGCCAGATTAAAATCTCCGAATATGATTGCGTTAGCACCTTCCATTAGTACAGTATTGGCTCTATCCGTAAAAGTCTCTAAAAGGTCGTATCTCAAAGGAGACGGTAAATAGACACCGCAAACTATTAAATTACGTAGTTCATTTTTGTTACCTAATATAATATTCACCCATAAATCTTCCCAGTTACAAACAGGCAGTGAAATTCTGTAGCATTGATATTTTTTGAGCACTGCGATCAAGACACCACCTCCGCCAGACTTATTATGTATCATGTTTAAATTACGATCCTGCCTAAAAACTACATATCTATCGTCAATAAATTCTCCATCACGTAAACCATTCTGCAACCATGTTTCTGTCATCACTATAATATCAAAGTCCGAGCTTAGTATTTTTAAATATATATCTTTTGTCTTGGTGTTCATACCCTGTACATTTTGGTAATAACATTTAAGTTCTATATTAGCCATTAAAGAATATTAAAGAAGCTTTAAATCGATCTTATATAATAATTTAGATAAAGAGTACCTGTACAAAAAAGTACTTAAACTACGTGTTCGAATAAATTGGACATAGATGGCTGAGAGCATTTGTATCACGTATTACTATGTATTCGGATGTATCTGTCGCCCGTACAAGAATGCGTCCGTTTCTAACTAGCGTGAATTTGTAGCCCATTTTTTTTGCTTTGATTCGTGTTGCAGCATGAAGTTTTTTCAATTCAGGTGTGAGATGCTCAACAACATAGATAGGACGAGTTTCTCCATGAATACCTGCGTGGCTCGTATTCAGTTTTTTGTCATTTGATTTATAATTTTTATTAAACTTCAGCACTGCAGCGTAAAAAGTGTCTCTCATTCTCGGACTAGCAAACTGAACAATCACTGAACGTGGTCTTGAGCTCTGTTTATCTAACTTCGCAACTCTAGTGCAGTGATGGATATGTTCTTCGGAGATATTACTCCCAATGGATTTACCTATTTCAACGACTACATTTACCAGGTTTTCATCCTTACTTTCTGGAAGACATTGAATCTCAATGTTGGAGTTCCTTGAGTGCTGCTCCATAGCAGAAAGTCTCCCATTTAGCTCCCTTACAGTATTACTCAGCTTAGTATTTTCATCGCGCATTTCCTTGAGAGAGTTTTCAAATTCTGAAAACTTTTTTTTCATTGTGTCATACTCATCACTAATGAATGCTTGGGACTCTTTAAGGGATTCAATTTCACCAGACAGTCCTTTAGTCATAATGGTTATCAAATCGGTAATTTTCTTTTCGAGACTGGTTTGCACATTAGCTAATTCGGATCGTATTATTTTTCGTACTTCTTCAGCAGTCAGAGGTTCGTTGCTCGGATTCACATTTGCTTTCGAAGGTATCGGAGTAGTTTCGATGTCATTACTACCCAGTGTAACATTTTCTATTGGATCAAAGGCCGCTTTCGATTTTTTTCCTCTTTTAGTGGATACATTTTTCAGATCATCTGGTGTCAGTATGACTTTGCCAACAGGTGAAGATGTGTAGTCGTTGACTTTGCGTAAACTAGTTGTGCAAAAAAGGCAGACCCAAGACAGTGCGTCTTCCCGGGATTTTAAAGCTCCACCCATGCAAATCGGGTCTAGATGATAGGTTTTATTGCAACTAGAAGTTTTGCATGTAATCCTCTGGGATTCACTTGTAGAACCTAGGCAACTGGCGCATATTTGATTTGAAAAACTCGTAGCCATTTTCGTAGATTAAAAGTAGATAGACAGCCGCTCTATGATTATTCTTAACGCTGATCCACTAAACCCTCTTGAGGGCCTCTATTTGCGTCTGTCTTGCATGAATATCAGATAGTCGATCTAGATTCCAACTTAGTTTATGAGTTGGCGTGAAAAGGAACGAACGTAAAAGTGTCTAACGAAATAACGTTATTTGGGCGTTATTTCATCTTTGAACGCATCCATAGCGTATTTTAGCACTGGCAACATTGACGTTCTGTCATCGACGGGCTGTCGTACGTCCAATCAGCTGATCGTTATTATTTGTGTAGTATTGTGATTCGCTGAATTTAATTCCTTTGTATTTTGAAATTTGGTGGATTAACTGAAAATGTTTATCGTACCTCGGTGTAAAAGTGATAGAGCGTAGGTTTATCAGTGATATTTAACTGTCCACTCGAGGTATCGATGGTTCTTCTTCAGGTATATCACTATTCCGTAAGTATCAGGTCACTTTTTCAAGCAAAACACAAATAAAATTTTGAGAGCAGGTTGTTTACGATCGCAAGTACGTTCCGTTCCCCGATTATAGTATGATAACAAAATAACTGACGAATAACGATACGTTAGTTGGACCGACGGTCTAGGCAAGGTAGCGGGAAGCCGTTGGATAAAAGCAGCGCAGGAACGGTCGTCGTGAAGGACTTTGTCCAGTAGAGAACGTCTTTTGGTTGATATGATGATCGGCAAAGAATAAATCGCGGAGCATGCAACACGACCAACCTAAATGGTACAATTTTTTTATTCAGTGTCGGGACATGAATCTTACTTTTAACCACTTTAACTCAAGCTTGACGTGCTCTTAACTGAAAGGTTTTACTTTTTCATCGCCAAATTAACTTATTTTAACTTTGTAGTGTAGGTACTTCTTAGAACTTTTTTTATTTAACACTGACCTTAAGCGGGTCTCTGGTTTCGGGTGTTTGTAGCGTAGCGCTGGTTCAGCTTATACTGGTTTTGTTTCTACGTGCTTGTTGCCTTGCGTATACACAGCCTTTTGAGTATTATCAACGCTAAATAGGTTCTTTTACGCTAAAAAGGTTTCAAAGTGTAAACGTTCCGGTCATGAGTATAGTTTTTGTAGCGATAGACAATAATTTGAATAGGAGACAATTATTTCTTTGTACAGAAAATATGGCTACGATAGGCCTACATTGTGATTATGATCGATATGCAGTGTTGTTCTACGTCAGAGTGTGTGTAGAGTGACCAGTGGTTGTTTGCTTGTGATCGGGTCAAATAAGGTCGGGACGTTTCTTGGCCAGTTGTCCTTGGACCAGGTATTGCATTGTATTGGGGTTCTGACCGAAAGGGGCTCTGACAGAAAGACCTGATTATAATGAGACAAATTGTGGATTATCTTTTTTTGTTCACGTGTATACATACAGTGATACACATGGATGTAGTGGTTAATACTGGTAGCTGTATACCTTAACTATTTGCACACAATTTGCTTAAATCTCTCAACTCCCATGGCTTACACCACCCTCAAAAGCAGGTGTAATGCACGCAGCGAACGACCTGACCGAGTGATTCAGATGCACACCTTAATGTGCCTTAATGCCCATTTTCGGTGACCCGACTGTACAGTCAAGTGCACAATAAGCTGTACATTTGCATTATAAATTTTGCTTCAAAAATGAGGTGATAAAAGCGCGATATAAAGTTAAAGGTGCAGATAGAATTGCTCCTGACTGTATAAGCCTACTTCACTTGCTTTGTCGACAGATGGCGTTCTTGCCCAATGGGGTTAACGAGTTTCTTCCTGCGTGCATCTGCGTGCAAAGTTACTATTACCATTTACGAAATCCAAATGGTTTTTTCTATTAAACAGTTTATTGCAGGGCTTATTTAAGTAGTAGTAGCATTATTAGACGAAATATTCTATACGAGGTCTTCGTACCGAAGTATCTGAACTCATTATTGTAAACAACATTTAGCATGGTACCTATACAAAAAATATCTTGTGTTTTTAAACAGTATCATCATCATGACATCCCATGAAACGTCCACTACAGGACAGGGAACTCCCTCCAAAATTACAGCTTTTGTTGAAACAATGTGGACGGGAAGTACCATAGTAACCACGTTACGGCTGGCACCATGGACCGCGGTTGTTGGTGACCGCAGAATGTAAGATGATACGATACACAGAAATATGCTGCTGCCTATCATCTGGTTCATTAACCCTTAGTCGCCTCTTACGACATACACGGGTAGAGATGGGTTGGTACTATTCTTTGCCGGCACCACACGGGGCCTAAAACAGATTGCGATACTATAATTATAAGCGTAAGCTGAGACGCAGATGGCGCAGCGCAGGGCAGAATTACGCGTCTTCCCTCTCGCTTAAAATTGTACGATACAAAAAGCTTAGCTTACGCTCACCCTAAATATTGTTTCATTGATCACACAAACAACTAATGCAGGGGAAGTCAGTGAATTTCGAATAGACAAATTAAAAATACGAAAATGAAAAAATAAGTCAAACATCAAATGGAAAGTAAAATATTTTTAAAGAAAAATTCAAAAAGTTCTACATTGGGAGCGATTCTAGCGTGGCCGCTAAATTTAAGGCTATAATATTAGACAGGTCTAAAAATGTTGCCATCTTTGTTACCGTCTATAGGCTGAAAAAAGACAGCATCACTTTTAGCAAATTTTAATCATAAATTTAGCGGCCACGCTAGAATCGCCCAAAATGTAGAACTTTTTGAATTTTGCTTTCAAAATATTTTACTTTCCATTTGATGTTTGACTTAAAAGAAATTGCTTAAAAGATTTACACAAAACCTTTAATGAAGCTAATTAAGGATCGACTCAACGCTTGTAACATTTTCTCAGTGTTTGGGAAAATGTTTCAAAAGAAAGCTTGGCTGTTTAAAATTTTAACACGAAGCGTAAGATTCGATGAATACGAATAACTCAATCATTGGTTATTGCAGAATAAGATTTGTGAATCGAAAATTCCAAATATAATTATACAGAAATTAGGGACTTACAGAACGATGCGCAATCAGGTAAGTATGTTACATAGATAATATAAAGATCGGACAAGCCGCAATGTCTCTATGAAGTCCTAGTATCAACTACTCTACACAACTTTAATTAATTAATTTGATACGCACACATGTAACGTAACATAAAATCCAAATGCTTCTAATATAAACAAAAATTAAATCCCTGGTTGGCTAGGGCTGGGTTTTATGTGGATACGCCTAGTTAAGAGCTCGTCAAGCTCCCACCCAAGTCCACTCCCCCCTCTCCATCACCGCCCCTCCCCCTCACCCCTTACCCCCTACCTTCTCACACCCTCCCCTCACTCTCTGGTACATCCAAAGCTCGATTCATTCATTCATATAGTTTGGGTTAAAAGGTCGATGACCGACCTCACAAACTCTGGTGTCAGAGTTATTGAGCCGCCAAATCTCGATGTAGTCAAATTGTTGCCGCCAGAGGGCCTATATCCACTTAGTACGAAATGACCCCCCAAAACAAAATCACAGACGTATCCACCACGTCAAAATAACTACTCATTTCATCTAAGAAATAATAATAAAACCTATTTCACATTAAGTGTAAATTACTTAGTGTTAATATAAGTCCATAGAGCAGTTTATGCCCGCTGGGCATACAGCGGTCAGCCGTAACACGGCGGCTTTTCCTCTCTCTTATACTCTGTGGTAAACATGTTTGCACAATGTAGACGATTCTTTCTGATAATGTGTCTAACTCACAAAGTAGTTACTCCATCTCTTACAAATCACTCTCAAAAGGTTGCCAAATCATTAGGTAGCTGATGAGATGACTAAGCTTGCTCAATTCGCGTTCGAGATTCAAAAAGTTAACATTTCTCAGAATAAGACGCTCATGATGGAAGTGATAAAAGAATTGTTGCATTATTTTTGCTTCATGATAATAATCATAGAAAATGTCCTAAAACGAACAGACCGAGTCTGAAACGGCATACTGAGTACCAGCTATTGCCTCATCATATCAGCCGAAAGACGTCCGATGCTGGATATAGGCCTTCCCTAAAGATCTCCATTGCGACCGGTCCGGTCCCTCGCTGCTTGCATTCAGCGGCTTCTCACGACACGTTGACCAGATCGTCGGTCCACCTTGTGGGGGGGGCCTGCTAACGCAACGCATTGCCTACGTAGGGAAAAAGACCGCTGAACTTAAATGGGATTGGGCTGGCCATGTCTGTCCATTGTACCCTAAAAGGTGGGCATAGAAAGTCACCCATTGGATACCTCATGACTGTTTCAGGCACCGAGGTAGACAATGAAAGCGATGGCGTGACGACTTTGATGCCTTCTTAAAGAATTGAGAAGAGGTTGCAAAATATCGTGACTAATGGAAAGCCGCAGGGGAAGCCTTTGTCCAGTAGTGGGATCTGGAAGGCTAAGAAAAAAAAATACTTGACTAATAACAGTCGTTTGGTCAGTGGCAAGCCTGACTTACTACGTTGTCGAGAGCTATCTAGCTTCTGACATGGCTTAACAACAAGTTACTTACCGGGATTTGAACCCAGTACCACCGGATTGAGAACCGAACGCTCTAACAACTAGACCACAGAGACTGTCAAAAGATACAAATAATAGTTTCAAATCTATCGCGAAAGTAATCCGTCTGCGTTCAAAAGTCAAACTACAATTCCCACGAGAAATAGGATTCAATTCAATGCACGCGTCAGACATTGCAAATGAAATACTGAGCTACCAAATACAATTTGCTCTTGAAAATTGTGCAATGTAAGCTGTCTAACTTAATTTATAACAAAGTATAAATGTATCTAGACTGTATCAATACGTCTTTTGGTGCGGTCGGCTACGCATTTGTAGAAACACTTTGACCTTGTGGCCAGATCATTACATAATTCGAAGTTCGAGTGTTTCCGTTGATTTGAAGTTGATTGTACAGTCAAGAGCACATCAAGCTTGACACTTTGGACTTTGTACCGTTATTATTTTAATATACGTACGGGCTAGAGTCGCACTGCGAGTTGAGACTTGCCCTGTCGTTGACTGTACTATCACGGTCTTTGCTATTTTTAAAAAAATCATTAAAAAGATAATGTCTGAATATCGTCTGAATCCTGCGTAAGCGCCGTTATTATTATTTATTTGTCAATAACAAATTACATTTGTTTATGACATTGCCTTATAATTAAAACTTGTCCAATTTTCTTACAAAATTACATGTCAATAGTTATTATCAATGTCTGGAATTAAATGTCAATATTTAATATCAATACCCAAAATTACATGTCAATAGTTATTCTCAATATCTGGAATTAAATGTCAATAATTATTATCAATATCCAAAATTATATGTCAATAGTTATTATCAATATCCGGAATTAAATGTCGACATTTGATATCAATATCCAAAATTAAATGTCAATAGTTATTATCAATGTCTGGAATTAAATGTCAATATTTAATATCAATACTCAAAATTACATGTCAATAGTTATTATCAATGTCCGCAATTAAATGTCAACATTTATAAAGATTAATATTTGAAATTTCAATACATCACTATATTATATGTTAAATATTATTTGAAATTTCAATACATTATAATTATGTGTCAATTTGTTCCTAAACAATAAAAGTAAATAGAAAAGTAGCTGTTGCATTAAAGATTTTTAAAATCTAAGGTCACTTTTTTAAAACTTAGATTTCTGTTCTTAACTTCTATGCTCGGCTTTAATGGCTCAAAATCATCAAGGTGGAAAATGTCAAGCTTGACATTTTTGTTTTGTTTTTGTTCTAAAAGTTCAAATCATTGACCTTGTCATTGACCATCTCTTCTTTAATTGATATCTAAACGGGGCATGCTCGAAATAAAAAAAAAATTACGTGACTTAAAAATATTTGTAAGAGAACAAGTCATAAGGTACCGTAATTCCTAATAGAGTTCGTAAGAGCTCGTTGGTGATGAGATGCTGGGGAAAACCAAGTTTCACAGACTGGCCCACCGTCGCAAACTTGCATGCCAAAGAGTTCCATGAAGTAAGTAATTTATAAATTAGTCTATCATTATGATCACTTTACTATGGAGAGACGAACAAATTTTTTCGAATAAAAAATTTTGTTCGTCGGGAATGTTGCTTGTTATCATGAGTGGAATCACTGGGCTTCGGGAGCACAACCAATAAAAATTCTACTGTGTTACTATTCGGGTTAGGAAAGATATTGAAGCTTTCTTTGCCACCATCATTGTATGAAAATGTATGGCGGAACGATGGACGGAACCCAGGTTTTTCGCCGGACAGCGCAGACTGCAGATTATGAATCATGTAAGACGTATGACAAGAGCAAGGATACTTGCTTTCTTTGTGAGTAAGAAATTGTGTAATAAATAATGCTCCGTTAGTCATAATGACTGAATAGCCACTTCTTTGATTTCGATTATTTACAGCCATTATTTGTAATGAATTGTAAAAAAAAATTGTGTTATCGTAATTTTGAAAACGTATTCGGAATAAAGTGTTTAGTTATTTCACATCATACCCTCATTTTATTTAGGGTTCCGTAGAAAAAGAAAATAGGAAAAAGAAAGGTAAAAATAGGACTTTTCCTATTTTTACCTTTCTTTTTCCTATTTTCTTGGTATTGTAACAAACCGTATCCTACCTAAATGGAAAATTGTGGACTGGAATTCATTCAGTAATAATTTGTAAGAATTTTGGCCATGTATACGTGATCGTCTAACTTTAACACCTAAAAGACCCATACATTGTGGTTTGGTAATTAATTTAAAAAATATTTGATTTGTGAAAATAACTAAGTAGAAAATGAAGTTAAAAAAAATTACGCATACAAAATAAAATATTTGGAATAAAACATACCAATTCAGCCCGCTAGCTTGTGTGTGATGTCAAACCGAGCGCTGCAGACTCGTCTCGACCGCGCGTCTCTTTCAATTTCTAGGTGACCTAGGCTACCTAGATCTAGGCCTTATAGTGGGAAGTAAAATTAAATTAAGCACGCGGTCTCTTCGTCTCGCGTTGCTGGAATGAAAGTGACTCAAAACCAGGGATAGGGTTTGGATGAAGACTTGAAAGTCTAGATTTAGGTTTCCTATAGATTTAGATTCTCAGAGGCTCCCTTCCAATTCCTAGCACCTCTGCTACCCATCAAATCCTTAGAACAATCCTACGCCCAAAGTATAAAATAGGTTA
The DNA here is from genome assembly GCA_947532105.1 of Athrips mouffetella. NCBI lineage: Eukaryota > Metazoa > Arthropoda > Insecta > Lepidoptera > Gelechiidae > Athrips > Athrips mouffetella. The sequence goes on along the minus strand of OX383972.1, from coordinate 22,470,127 downwards.
CCTTGCAAACCATCACACACATTATTCCGATCATCTCAAAATAACAGCCATCTCCACCTGCCTAGAATTTATCTACGATTAGTAAATTGCTTTATATCCATTTGATCCAAACGAAACAAAATTCGACACTCAATTTTAACGTGTAAGAGTGCTAAATATTGTCCCTCTATAATATAGGCTAGGCGACTTAGGAAATCTAACCAGTACTATATTCGTGGAACATTAGACAAAACCAATTTACTAAAATAATATTGTCTTATAAATGCATGTGTTATACCGATTAATTTTATTGTGTATTCATCGATATAACATTAGAATACCTACATCACATTTTAGTGTTATACATCCATCACCACCTAAGTGCCCTAATAACCTAGCATCAAATGCACCCAACCTAATTCTCACGCTGGCTCCATAAAAACACAGGATTCAGCTGCACCTAAATTTAACTCAGAAAACTCGCCGTTGATCACCCTTGCACCTTCTCAGATGACCTATCATTTCAAGAGACCTAGCTAGCACTTTTAAATAAATAGTAGGAAATCTGAAATAAACTCACCAACAACGAAGCCATAAATTCCCGACGGGAAAGACACAAACTCGAAGCCCTCTCGTACTACCTGTATCACGTTCACAGCACTAAATTAAAATATAATTATAAATTTACATTACACAATTTTATACTTGTTTTAAAAAAAAAATTATTTGTTCCCTATTCCAACGCCTGACGCTCTATTTTCCAATCAAAACTCTACTATTTATCACTAATGTGCTATAATTGGGCAGCCGCCGCAAAAATTAATTCGTGCACGTAATTACTATAGTAAAGCCAGGCGTTGACTGCCTCAAACCCTAATGTTTAACACTAAAGTACCAGGTATAATCTGGCGCTCGCCGAAAAAAATAATAATTTGTGCACGTAATCCCTATTGTAAAGCCAGGCGTTGACTGCCTCAAAAGAAAAATACAAACCAAATTATTTTATTGCACTGTGAAATAGATGAAATAAAAGCAATAATTCAGTTAAAATAATTTGGTTCTTGAACTCAAGAAATTGCAATCATGTATCGTAAATAGAAATCAAATAAACAAGCACATCTGTGATCCTAAGTTGAGCATACCTAGAACATAAAAAAAATATATCACCTGTAATTATCACACAAACACCACAAAATATGTCGCATTTTATATTTCCTGATAAAAGATAAAATATCGCAAACAAATCGCAAAAAAATAAATAAATAAAATAAATTCCTTAATTAATACAATGTTCCTCTAAATAATGCGTTAAAGAGCGTCATCTAAAGAATTTTCAAATAAGTTTTTCGATCTAAATATAATATAACTTAAATTTAAGAAACATTATTTGAGGAACTAATTAACCTAATCTAACCTGCAGCAAACCACCAGTTGGTGAAATTTGCAGGTCCCTCGTTGAGCCTTAGGGCTAGCTGAAACCACTCACTTACACTTCACCCACTGTATAGAGACCATATTCCCTAACTCGGGACCTAGTCACTGAGCTTACAATATGTTCTCACTACAGCTGTATAGAACCAAGTGTTCCTACGTATACAGCCTTAAAGATGTTTACTGCGCGCGCGCCTGTAACTTTCTGCCCCGATTTCTTGATCTCAAAACCTCGAAACCTCTGGTTGCCTCCCCAAAATTTCAGTTAACCCCACCTACTTTCCCAGTTGACACCTTGGAATTTTGGGTGATTAAGCTAGGATTTATAGTGTTTAGCTGAATTTGTAAAAAATACTGGCGACAGACGAATCCAATTGAACTAATGTCTTTTTACCAAATATAGGTTGAGGGCACACCAGGTGATCCGCTCCTCTTGTTGGTTCGCCAACATGTCTTATAAATATTCATAACAAGCATAGACGTTCAATTATACTCAAGCTTAGTCCGAGATCTTCTAATTGACTTCGTAGTTCCACAATCTTGCATTGTGCGTGCCGCGAATTTCAGAGAATCCAAAACCGAAACAATGATATTTACTGGCAACACTATATCTGTAAGTCATTCATAATTTTCGCGCTGTACGTGCTTGACAAATAAAATTCGCCTTGTGTGTTTTATCAAGTTTAAAAGTCTTATAATGCCGAAACGGAAACGTGAAAGTGTAGAAGAAAGGTGTCTGAGGAAAATTAAACGTTTAAAAAGGAAATTAAAAGACAGACGGTGTGCAAGTCGCACCAAAGAGGATAGTCGCACGCGCACACCATCGCCAGCTGTATCGCTGGTTTCATCACCATCTCCGACGCCGACACGTACACCAACAATACCTTTCATTCCATCTGATGTTGAGAGTGATGTAGAAATACCAAACACAGAGGATACAGGCAAGTTTATCCTTGAAAAATAACCTAACTTTTGATCGTTCCTGTGTTTCTATGATACGTGGTACGTGTCATTACAGGCACTCCGGTGGAGTGAGGTCATCGCGGGGAAGTCCCACCGTGTTTATAATAATGGAACGCTGTTCTCGATTCACTCGCTTGGAGGGAGTGAAATATTGTAGTATTCATCATATCAATATAGGTACTGTTGTAATAAAGAAAAGTTTTCTTTGCTAAACAGGCACGGTGTGGCTGTATGTATACCTATATAGTACAACTTGCAATTATACTTACTACCTTGTAAAAATTTACACACAGCTGGTAGCTGTATGAATAGGAGTATTATAGCTAAGGCAAACATGTTTGTTTGGTCTTTTTATAGGTGCTGAAAGTGTAGACAAAACACCAGAAGTTCTGGATGACTCCATAATGAGGGCTCTTGGTCAAACAACATCAACAGAAAAAGAATATGGGCCGGAAATCCATACTGAACTGGTAAAGAGGGTTGAAGGTATTATTACCCAAGGCCTTAAACAAGATATAAAGGAGGAGCTTATTAAAAAGCACTTAATACCCTCCAACACCAAGCTTTTAGACGCACCTAAACTTAACAAAGAGCTGGAAGGCCTATTGAATGACTCCATGAAGGCCCGTGACAAGAGGGTTGAGGAGAGACAACAGCAGATTGGTGTGGCCACTGCAGCCCTGTTGTCTGCTACAGACAAACTCATCAAAGATGATTTTGATAAAATTAAAATGATTGCAACTATGAGTGATGTCACACGGTTGCTAATGGACCTACATTATCAAGACACGGTCACCAGAAAAAAGTTAATTATCCCAAACCTAGACAAGAATATTGGCAAGACAGTCGAAAGTCAAAAAAGGGACGAGTTCCTTTTCGGTGAAAAATTTAATGAAAATGTGAAGGCAGCCACCGCAATTAAAAAATCTGCAGGCACAATACTTAAGCAAAACAACCCTGGTCGGAAAAATGCTTCAACTAATCGGCCAAATTATTCACAAAATTACCCCAAGAAACAGGGAAACTTCAGGGGCCCTCCTCGAACGAGTATGACCCAGTTCAAACAAGGAGGGGGGGGCAGATATCACCAACAGACACCACACTACTCGCAGAAGCTGAAACCCCCTCAACGTCCTCCAACAAAACCGTCTGTACGGCAAACTTAGAGGTAAATACTTTTGCTGGTAGACTTAAGTATTTTTATTGCTGTTGGTTAAAGATAACACAAGACAAAGTTGTCTTATCTTGGCTCAAAGGGTATAATATTCCTTTTTTAGAGGCACCTTACCAGGAAAATATTCCAAAAAATGCTAATTTTTCTGACACAGAAAACTTAATATTACTAAAAGAAATAAATAGACTATTACAACTTGGAGTGATAACAAAATGTTTACCAATTATAGTACAATATTTTTCTAAGATATTTACTGTACCAAAACCAAATGGTGAACCTAGATTTATTTTAAATTTAAAATGCTTAAACAAATTTATTTCAGCAGAACACTTTAAAATTGAAGATATGAGAACACTGTGTAAATTGATCTCAAAAAATAACTTCATGTGTACAATTGATTTGAAAGAATCATATTTCTTGATTCCTGTCGGTGATGATAAAAAATATCTTAGATTTTGGTTTCAGAATGTAATGTATGAGTTCAATTGTATGCCATTTGGTCTTAGTACTGCTCCTTTCACATTTACAAAATTACTCAAACCAGTCATTAATTTTCTTCGGAGCAAGGGTTACAAATCAGTGTCATATCTTGATGACATTATTTGTATTGGTAGTACCTACCAGGAGTGTCAAGAAAACTGTCAGATGACCTTGAGTTTACTAGAATGTCTAGGTTTCATTATAAATAGAGAAAAAAGCTGTATTCTTCCATCGAATATTGCTGAATTTTTAGTATTTGTAGTAAATACAAAAGACATGTCATTATCAGTGACTACTAAGAAAAAGGAAAATATTTCTAAGTTAATTCAGAAATATTCCCGAATGGACGAATGCTCAATAAGGGAATTTGCACAACTTATTGGTACCCTTGTAGCATGCTCTCCAGCTGTGTCTTATGGTTTTTTATATACTAAAACATTTGAAAGACAAAAATATCTAGCGTTGTGTGAAGCGAACAATAATTTTGATGCACTTATGATCATTAATGAAAGTTGTAAAATTGATTTAAAATGGTGGGAAAATAAAATAAAAATATCAAAAAATCTAATACGGCAGTTCAAATTTGACTTGGAGATATATTCTGATTCATCGGGGACAGGCTGGGGAGTATACTGTAATAACCAAGTTGCGAATGGTTTTTGGACATCAAAAGACAAGGAAAATCACATAAACTTTTTAGAGCTTTTAGCTGCTTTCCTGGGTTTACAATGTTTTGCCAAAGATTTACATTCTTGTCAGATATTGTTGAGAATTGATAACACCACAGCAATTGCATACATAAATAGAATGGGGGGAATTCAATTTCCAAAGCTTAATTCCCTAGCTAGAAGTATATGGCAGTGGTGTGAGACTCGTAGAATATGGTTATTTGCTTCATACATTAAGTCAAAAGAAAATAAAGAAGCTGACCGAGAATCAAGAATTAAAAATATAGATTCTGAATGGGAACTGTGTGACACAGTTTTCCTGAGCATTACAAAATCACTTGGAGAACCTGACATAGATCTGTTTGCAACTAGAGCAAATAAAAAATGTAAGAGGTACATATCTTGGCAAAGAGATCCGTATGCAGAAAATATTGACGCTTTTACTGTTGACTGGTCAACTTTCAACTTATTTTATGCTTTTCCACCATTTTCATTGATTTCTAAATGTATACAGAAAATCGTTTGTGATAAGGCAACTGGCATCATAGTTTTCCCTTTATGGCCCTCCCAACCCTGGTATCCTTTTATTAATGAATTAGCTATCACAAAAGTGTTACAGTTTGAACCATCAAAAAATCTGTTACTGTCACCTTTCAGAACAATACATCCCCTGCACAAAAACCTTTCCCTGGGAGCCTGCATATTATCAGGGAAGCGTTCCAGAAAAAACTAACACCTGCTGAAACAGTAGATGTCATGGTAGCATCCTTATCACAAAATACTATTAAACAATACACAACAGCTTTTAAAAAATGGTGGTCCTTTTGTAATGGAGAAAATATATATGAGTTGTCAGTACCTTAAGTTTTAAAATTTCTTACAGAAATGTTATCTCAGGGTGCTTCATACACTACACTTAATACATACCGTTCAGCACTGTCTCTAATTATAGATACAAGTTTAGGGACGGATATACTAATCAAACGTTTTTTTAAGGGAGTTTTCAAGATAAAACCTTGTAGACCTAAGTATAATGACACATGGGATCCTTCTGTTGTCCTAAATCATATTCAAACATGGTCACCCAACAGTAGCCTCAACTTGGAAAATCTTACAAAGAAATTGGTAATGTTGTTAGCTCTCACAACTGCTCAACGTATACAAACATTGTCAGTGATCAGATTAAATAACATAGAATTTAATGAAACTGGTGTTAAAATTACAATTACTGATATTTTGAAAACGACTGCTCCCTGTAAAGATCAAGTTGTAATAAGACTTCCTTTATTTGATATGAAACCAGAAATATGTCCTGTAACCGCACTTCGCTGCTATATCGACCAGACTAAACTACTCAGAAATGTAGATGTAAATAACATGGATAAACTATTCATTTGTTATAAAAAGCCTCATAACTGTGCCAGTAACCAGACAATTAGTCGCTGGATAAGACAAGTTATGACTGAGTGTGGTATTGATGTTAAGAAATTTACACCTCACTCCACACGTCATGCGTCTACGTCTATGGCGTGTAGAGAAGGCGTAACATTAGATTCTATTTTCAAATGTGCTGGTTGGTCTACCGGGTCCAGAATTTTTGCTAATCACTATAACAGACCCTTAAATACAGATAACAATAGCTACACATTTGCCAATGCTATTTGTAACACTAGTATTAATTAAGTTTTATATTTTAATTAATATAATAGTAATTTAATTAATTATTACACTTGAAAACTATATGCTAATGCCATAATATGTGTAATATTTAGTTTTCAGTGTCTTAAAGTGTTGATAATAAGTTACATTAAAACTTTACTTATGTCTTAAATTCTGTCTGTTTTATTATTTAACTATTGCTCGGAGTTATGATTTCCAACAACTCTCTAAACATCTACGAAGTCAATTAGAAGATCTCGGACTAAGCTTGAGTATAATTACATAATTAAACGAACTTACCTGAAGTGAAGTTCTATTGTAATTATACGAGATGCTTAGTCCGAGATATCAGTCACCCACCCTCCCTTAGCATAATCATAGATTACAATGTCCCTAGAAGTCGGGTTGGAAATCATAATTGTTTTTATTATACTTATGCTCTGAAAAGAATGACTTACAGATATAGTGTTGCCAGTAAATATCATTGTTTCGGTTTTGGATTCTCTGAAATTCGCGGCACGCACAATGCAAGATTGTGGAACTACGAAGTCAATTAGAAGATCTCGGACTAAGCATCTCGTATAATTACAATAGAACTTCACTTCAGGTAAGTTCGTTTAATTATGTAATTATTTAAGCGAATGAATATGCTAGTTTTCATAAATATGTCTGATGCCTTATTATATGTGTGGTTTTCCTCAAATAATCATTGTGTAGTACTTAATGTGAAAAATATTTATTGCCTTCCAGCAAACTGTCAACATATTCTTAAATAAATGAATTAATATATTTCATTCACTACATTCATTAAACCTCTATTTCATCCTCCTGAAGTTTACAGTTTTCATACTAAACTATTTAAATTTATTAAACTCTCAGTGTGTCTCTTTCTTTACTGGCGACGCACTTATGCACACTTTACTTGTCCGTTCGCGGGTCACCTCATGCTCCGATAACATTTAGACAAATGCTAGGGTTGAATAATCCTAAATCAATCTCCTCTTCCTTGTATAAATGAATAAAACAAAATTGGTACATCTAATTATTAATATAACGAGCTAATTTTACTTCTTTATGTCACTTATACTTATGTAGTTACAAGTTTAATTTTTGTTGCGATTAATCAGTCGTTTTCTGTACCCAAAGTGTGTAATATTTTATTTATTAATCATATTATTGAATTATATTTATCCTATTCCTTTTTGGGTAATATGCACAATCATTTAGTTTTATTTTCAGTCTTAGGCATTGGCCTTATAACAAAATTTTCATTGTCCTTAAACAGAAGAATTTTTATTTCACGTGTATTTTGATTCTATACTAAAATTGACATTATTTTCATTTGTAATGTAATTATATTTTTAGCATAATTTTACTATAACAGCATGACCAAATCATTGTTGTGCCAACCTTGACCTAAACTCCGTAACTGTATTTCATTTCTCCACTGACAGCTTGTCAAAGACTAAAGTGACTCGATAGTTTGCAGTTCCACGCTTTCTTGGCTCTTATAGGTCTGTTATTTAGGTCGAAACATTAATAATTGTTTTAACAATTAGTGAAAATATATTTTTGCCTTGTTTTTAGCGTAATAATTACGTTAAGTTTATGATGAGAACGGATGTGGTCCTGTTTCTGCGAACTTGAAAAAGGTATATGTTGTATCCCTTTTCTAGACCCTAAGCCACTCCTTCTAAATGTGAGACAAATTATACAACTTGAACAAGATAGAAAGTGATGGATAATCTTTAACCTTTGTATGAAGTCAAAAAATATTGGCCTAACAGCGTGCCGTCGGAAGGTTTAAAATTATTCTATTGCAGTGAACACAATTACAAATTTACATAACATTTTTGTTAATTGTTTGACTCAGTATTACATAATGAAACCTACCTTATATGTTTTTAAATAAATGTTGTGAAATATACCTTAAATAAGTAGAGTAGTAGTACAAAAGATAAGTTTTCTTTGAAATTGTTGATATCTTAATACTATGTGACAAATATTGTTCATATGCCCCTTTTAATGTCTAAGAAGTATTGTTTTTACAATCATACGTCCACTGGGTCTTTTTACCAAAATGAATCTAATTACAAGGCATTACAGTCCACTACGAACGCCATGCTATTTTGTAAGCGGGAAGTCTATTTAGATGTACAGTCAATAGGACGTTCAGCTTAACATGTTGAATTTCGTACCATATCTATTTCAATCTCCGCAAGAGCTAAAGACAAACTGCGAGTGTCAAGCTTGACCTGCCATTGAACGTACCTGTTGTAAATTGAAATATCATAGTGGTTTATTTGTTTCAACTAGTAATTCTTAATTTTAAAGTAAGTAATACTCATTTTATACGTTTATTATTAAATTCCTAAAACTGTGACGAATATGATCGTTACAGTATTACATAAAAGCCCTACGTAACGAGCCTTCAAGGCCACTCGAGCCAGCGCAGCTCCTTAAAATAGCTCAACAGGGATACCGAAAGTTTATTATTCATCATACTTACATTACAGTCATATAGAACAAAGAATTATAATCTCCCTCGCTGCCCTAGGCTAAGCCCTGGTTTCACCATAGTCTGTTAACTAATTGACCTTTCAGCTATTTTAACCGACTGTTATTATTGTGTGTGAAACGGCAATTTAATCAACGTTTAATTTAACCCCTGCTCTATGCGTCTGTTTAATTGATAACGGACGATTAGTTTTGTCTGCCAATGTCACTACTGTCAAGATGGACAAATAAATCGTCATGATCTACACAAATGAAAATAAATGGTACAGCAGCACTGCACTTACTTTCTCGCGATATACCAGAGTCATCATTCAACAGTGTCCCCGCCGGGAATCGAACCCAGAACCTCCGGATCAAGAGCCGAATGCTCTAACTACTATATAATAAAGGCTGCGGATAGTGATGATGTCCTCCTCGACGTAGATCCGTCGACGGCGACTCCCTGGACTCATCTTCTGTTGTGAGCTCGTGAATGGCTTGCAAAGCCCATTTTAGTTTTAAAAATGCGATCACATGTTGCACAGTAAAGTTCACCGCTGTTATTATAGGTGTAGATGTAAGTCGGTTTTAGCCTGTCTTTCTTTATCTGCCGCTTTGCATCGAGGTCTTCCAGACGCATTTGTTCGAAATTTTCGATACTCTTGTGGATCTTAAGGCGCCACTCTGGTCTTTGCTGCGCGAGACTTTCCCAATCCCCCGCCGGTATATGACAAGCTGTTAAATGTCGTTTTAGGACGTCCTTGTATCGAATGTATTGACCCCCTGCCTTCCGTTTTCCACTCTGTAGTTCCGAGTAAAATACAGCTTTGGGGAGCCTTGTGTCATCCATGCGAACAAGGTGTCCACACCATCTTAGTTGACCTTTCATAATTAGAGATTCTACGCCTACCAAATTTGATCTTCCCAAGACTTCGGTATTAGGGACGCGGTCCTGCCAGTTGATTCTCAGGATTGCTCGAAGACATCTCATGTGGAATCGGTCTAGTTGCTTGATATCCTCTTTGTATAAGCACCAGGTCTCGGAGGCGTAAAGGAGTATAGGCAGGATTATTGCCTTATAGACAGCCATTTTCGTTTTCAATGTTAAATCGTGTGAATTCCAAACCCTTTGGTTAAGACCGCCGAAAGTAGAAGCAGCTCTTCCTATACGCGTTGATACCTCACTCTGCAGGCGGTTGTCGCTGCGGATCATGGTTCCAAGATATCGAAAAGTTGTTACTTCCTCAAGTCGATTTTCACCCAGGTAAACAGGTACGTCACATGCAGATGCGCCTCTACGAGGTTGTTTAACTATCTGAGTCTTCGATACACTTATTACCAAGCCAAAGTTTCGACAGGAGATATCTAGTTGATCGAGATATTGTTGCAGGTGTTCTACGCTATCTGCCATGAGACACACGTCATCAGCATATAAAACCTCCAGGATGGACATTGGACTTACTTTGCGTTTAGCTCTAAATCTACTTAAATCAAAAATGCTCTTATCAGACCTGACGTTTAGGGCAATCTTTTCATTGCAATGTTTAAGTGCGTCATTCATCACCGTAGCAAAGTAGATAGCGAATAGTGTTGGAGCCATTACGCAGCCTTGTTTAACGCCGCTTGTTACGGAAAATTGGTCTGTAAAGTTATTTTCGTGTTGCACTCGAGCCATCATGCCATCATGGAATTGTCGCACTATCTTTACAAATTTTTCAGGACATCCTATCTTTTGCAAAACACACCATAATGCGTCCCGTGGTACACGATCAAATGCTTTTTCTAGGTCTACGAAGCACATGGTGTTGTTCTAAGCTCTTTTCCTGAAGTTGTTTTAGTACAAAAATTGCATCAACCGTGCCTCTATTTGGACGGAAACCACACTGGCTCTCCGGCAAGAATGTTTCGGCAAGGGAGTTTAAGCGCCTGTTTATAATGTGCGATAGGACTTTACCAGCTACGCTTAGTAACGAGATACCTCTGTACAAGCTACAATCTGAACGATCGCCTTTGCCTTTGTACAATTTGCATATGGAGGCATCTTTCCAATCTTGAGGCACAGTTTCTGTCTCCCAAATGCGTTGAATGAGGTCAAACAGGGCTGTTGTTATGTTCGGACCGCCATACTTCAGTATTTCTGCAGCCAAACTATCTGAAACAGGAGCTTTGCCGTTTTTAAGACGCATTAGTGCACGACGAAATTCGTCTGAAGTTGGGGGCTCATCAAGCTCTACTGAAATAGGAGAGTCCGCAATAGAACTAATGTGAGCGATGTTAGCACCCTGACCGCATGGATTGAGAACCTCTGTAAAATGTTCGGCCCAGCGATTAAGAATGTCCTTAGGATCTGTTAGCCTTTGTGACAGGTCACGGGTGTATATTGGGGCTGTTAATCTTCTCTTTGGACCAAAAATTTATTTTAAACCCTCGTAGAAAGGTCCAATTTGGTGTGTATCCGCCAGATGTTGCAGTTCAACGGCTTTTAAAGTCCACCACCGGTTTTTCAGCTCACGCGTTCTTGTTTTTAGTTCCCGTTGAATGGTTGTGCGATCGCTCGTATTCGTCGTATTTCTCAAGCAAATTCTTGCGTCACAAAGCAGTTTTCGTAATTCCAGGTCAGAATCATCGAACCAATCGTGGTTTTTCTTAAGTGGTTTACCAACAACTTTGTGACCGACTTCGTGAAGAGTTTTAGCATATGCACGCCACTCTTCATCAATATTTGCGCCTTCTAGACGGTGATACGCAGTCCCAAACTGCCGATCAAGTTCGCACCTGGTCTCTTCGCATGTAGTTAGTTTCTTAAATGCCAATTTTGGTGGAATTTTGTGTTCAGCTCTGCGTGGGGGCTTAAATATGAGTCTCATTTTTGATCTTATGAGGCGGTGGTCAGTCTATCCTTCCGCTCCTTGCAAAGCCCTCGTTATAAGAACATCTTTAAGGTCTTTTCTTCGAACGATGATATAGTCAAGGAGGTGCCAGTGCTTTGATCGCGGGTGCATCCAAGATGTTTTGTATTTTTCAGGTAACCTGAAGTAGGTGTTAGTAATGCTCAGATCAAATTCAGCACATAATGTTAATAGTGTAGTTCCATTGCTGTTGCATTTACCAATTCCGTGAGGACCCAAGACGTTAGGCCACGCTTCATACTCGGCACCCACACGCGCGTTGAAATCGCCGAGGAGTATTATTCTGTCACTGGATGGTACTTTCAAAAGAACTTCGCGCAGGTCATTGTAAAAACGTTCTTTGTCTTCATCTTGTGAGGTAAGAGTAGGAGCATATACACTTATAAGATGAATGAATTTTCTGTTTGTGGTGTGCAAACGTAGCGTCATCAGTCGGTCATTAATGCCCTTTGGTGGTTCTAAGAGCGACGTAAATGAGTACCAACTGCAAACTTAAGTTTGTAATTCCATACAAATAATATGAACATACAAACTTACCTATACCTACTAGATTTATGTAAAAAATATTTAATGAAATATGCAGTCAGGTAGAAAACTAATTTAGAATCCAAATCGTAGAACATCAAAATAAGCTCAACGAAATCGATTTTGAGTAAATCACATTTTTTAATTTTAGTAGTAGGGGGCACCCCTTATATGAATTTCTACAGACCAATTGATACTGCTGTAAAATACCTTAAATGGAGACGCTTGGTCATGCAAAGTTTCATCAAGATTTTATGAGCCGTTTTTTGCGAAAATTACAATATTTCATTTTCGTTGTATGACAGCTACCCTCAAAATGAGAGCCAGCAGGAAACCACTCAAAACCCTTCGATGGATTTGCATAAAACTCTCAAGTTCAAAATATGGTGTCAATCGGACTATTCGTTTAGCCGCTAGGTTAAAGCGTGACGGACAGACCGACCGACGGACCGACCGACCGACCGACCGACCGACCGACCGACCGATGGACGGAAATTTTTGGGAGACTTGTTTTTTATGATGTATAAGTGATATAGAACACATTTTTGAGGAAATTAAAAAAACTTTTTTTTTCACGAATACAATACCTTTCTCGCTCCGCTCGAAAGTAAAAACACAAATGACATTGACTTGACATTTCAACAAGATTTCAACCTGGACCAAGAAAAATTTATTAAATTTTGGGTCCACCTCCGCGCCTTAAACTTTTACTTTGTCAAAATCAAATGCGAAACCTCGTGAAACGTTTAATATGTAACTTTAACAAAAGATTAACTAACGTCTGATAAAACCCTTGGAGGTCTAAGCGTTTAGGTACTACGAGTGGACTACTTTGTTTGATTAGGTAATTATGTCTTGTAAAGTTATTTTGAAAATTTCGAAAAACTTTTCTTGTGAAAGCAATCAAAACATTCTAAAGTAAAATCAGGCCAAGCGCGAGTAGGGCTCGCGCACTGATGGCTCCGCACAACTAAGATAAAGATGCCGTTTTAGTTATGGACGTGCAGTCACTCAGAAGTGTATTTTAATACACTTAACCAAATTTTTTATATTTGTAGGCGCTATAAACATACCAATTTTGGTGTTTTTAAATATTCCTGTTTTTACGATAGAGCTAGATACTCGTACAACAAAAATCGCCTAAAAACACACTTTTAGTAGGAAAACCCTTCTAATTTCTTTTTAATTTTTATTATTTCTTGCTTGTTATAGAGGCAATAGAAATTATCTGTGAAAATTTCAACGGTCTACCTTCATGAGATACAGCTCGCTGACAGACAGACATCGGAGGGTCCCGTTTTTCACCCTTTGGGTACGGACCCATAAAGAATTACACTTCGGACAAAGGGTGGGTTACATATACATACCATTTAACCATAGAGAACAAGACGTATATATTGTGGTTATAAAAAGTTAGATGGTGCTGGTGCTACCCACCTTAGCCGCTATCAAAACTTCCTTCATACAGAACCTAATTCGGCATACATTGCTCGATGAAGTAATTATATACTCCAGTAAAAATACGGTTTTGCAAAACATTAAATGTTAATAGCTACTTTTTTGTGTATATCGTATTTAAATATGATGTTAAGACGCAATATTTACGAATCCACCTAAAATTTAAAGCGGAATATTTTTTTCGAATAACAGCTAAGGCAAAAATAGTAATAGACAATTATATACTTTATATCATAGATAAACGTATACACCATAAATATATTGAAAAATATCAATTTATTTTAAATATAAAATCTCCGCTTATTTTTACATATAAGGTCCAATAAAGTCGAGGTAAAATAATAGAAATAAACTGAGTTAAACTCAACCTTTTAAAATGTAAGTACTATACTCGTATATTCACAAAAATGCCATACTAAATTTAAAAAAAGTTTTTTGTAATCGCTGGTTTACAATGATTTTGTAAACATTTATGTTGGATTTGCCAAAAATGTGATTATATAGCACTATTTAAATTATTAGAAAGCAAAACGGATCTATTACTATTTTTGGTTGCGAAGATAAGCATTATTTAAATTTCGTGCTATAAAAGTTAAACAATACAAAAAAGCTAATATTTTTAGGTGGATTCATGTATAATATGAAATTCCGAATATACAGAGTGTTAATTTAATTGCGTGCCATAGCTTAAGGGGTGTTTCAGTTACGATAAAGGAACACAAAAAAAATATTTAAAAAAATCTTACTGAAAAAAAAACTATAACTGCATTGAAACTTTAACGCGGAGCAACGTCGCTAGCGCGCGAGTATAAGTGAATAAGGTAGGCACATCATCATCATATCAGCCGAAACGCGTCCACTGCTGGACATAGGCCTCCCCTAAAGATCTCCATCATGACGACTACATAACTGAAACTCTTTCGCGCGCATTTGATAGCGCGCCCATTCGCGCGGTCATTGCCCTCCGCGTTAGTTTTCAATGGAGTTGAAATTTTTTTTTGAGTTGGATTTTTTTAAATATTTTTTTCGAGTTTCTTTATCGTTACTGAACCACCCCTTCAGCTATGGCACGCAATCAAATTAACACCCTGTATAGCAAGCCGTAAATAAAATAAATAATCTATTAACATTTTTTTCCGCCATTCCATATTTTTTTAATGTTTGGACGGCAAAATAAATAAATAAATGAAGTAAATTTAGGTGGATTCCATTAAAAAGCTTTACACAGAAATATAATCTATCGATCTATAAAAGAATCACGGCTATTATCAATTATTTCCGTTTCGCCATACAATCTCTCGTAATTTTACTGGAGTAATAGTGGAATTAACAGAACCAAGCCTCCCAGCAATGTGTACCTAATTAGTCTTTAAATTTAGAAAGGTATGATTGCAGCTTATTGGCACTACAATTAATTTTGTTGTTTTATAAATGAGATCTCGAATGAGATGTGTATTGCATATTGTAAATCGATCGGTTTACATCGTTTACATTATGTTGAAAGTTTCTAACAAGATGAGATAACACAGGCATAGTTGACGGATTGCCAACACTGGTGCGGTGTGGAAGTATCTTATGCAAATATCCTGCACATACTTATGTAAAACCTACTTTTCCGGAAGAAGCAGTTGTCGGTCAATATTGTGCTATTTGAGGTTTGTTATGACAATCGGCCTCTGACTCTGTTCATTGACGACTACTTCATGGTAGCTAGGAACAACGGCTAACGTACCTATCGAAGCACGGAATTATCTTACTTTTATACAATCAGATCCTGCAATGTCCTTACCAAACTGGGGAATTCTCCTAAATAGTTTTTTGTGAATGTACGAGGATTTGAACAATTGAACCCAAAACTAGATCAAGAGCCGATAACTCAATTAAAGCTGTTAAATTAATGGGTTAGAACAAAACAAGAGTATACTAAGTTCATTGACCTTCATATGCAAGGAAGGCTGCACATAAACGCATGGTAAAAGTCACCGAGCACTTATAACCAAGAGATAATGCTCATGGTTGTAAGCCATCGTTTTAATTACGTGCTGTAGGGACGGGTTGCACTACATTTATAACTTTACCATAATCCACATACGCATCTTGCTTGCTTTGTTTGCTTGAGCTAGACGCTTATATTTCATTGGATGGATTTGATATGATTTTATTTTTTGGGACATTTTATTTTAAGAAATATTGTAGTGTTTTATTTTAATTTTTTAGTGATTTATTTTAATATTTATTTTAGTGATATTATGTTAATAAGTTTTAATAAAATTGAATTATTTAATTTTATGGTTTTTCGCACACAGTTATGTACTGTTTTATTATTAAAGATTATGATGATTGATGATATTCGGTTATGGTTAAGTTAGATGATGCAACTCACCTTTAATCGTCGAAATTATTATTATGCAGTGACGATGTCACGTAAAAATCGTTTGAACCCGCTTCAATTGACACTTGACGAAGCCTCCTCTCTTCCAATTTGCCTATTCATTAGTGAGATAAAAAGCAACTATTTTTGTTCTACGACTTTTGCAACATTGCCCAAAAATGACGTCTCATACGACCATTAGTCTCATTGACCAACTTTGTATGGGAAGTTGTGAAAGTCGTAGAACAAAAGTTGTTGGTTTTGACTTCACTAGTTACAGTAATAAGTGGGCAACCGGAAATCAAGTCAAAATTATAAGAGTGTAGGTTTCCAGGCGGAATAACGACTCCATAGAGCCGCTGATCGTGCTGGGAAAAGTGGAGGGAACCAGATCGCGCGGAAGGTCACCTATGCGCTAGACTGACCAAGTAAAATCCGCAGTAGGAAGCCGCGTATCTGACTGCACCAGACAGTCTGCAAACAGGGAGAGATGGCTGGAGATCGTGCGGAGAGCTGTATCCGCCTCTAACACCGATGCATCTACGTGACCACGTCCGTTCTGCCAAGAGCGATACGACAAAGAAGAAAGAAGAAGAGGTTTCTAAAATTTGACGTTTACTTTCATTGTTGTTTTAAGAAATTTTATGATTTTGTCTCCATAGCTTATTCTTATTAGCTCAGTGATAAAAGTTGTGTACACCAGTACAAATATTTGAACGTTTAACGGAGAAAGCCAAGCCTTCTTTGTCTGTGCAGATGGCCTTAGTAATTTCAAGCTATTACTTTAATACGTGACTGGGCACAAATATTAGTATAGAAATGGAAATGTCTTAGAACATTTTGAGGTTTACTAACGAAGATGTTCAAAGCAAAAACCGGTCAAGTGCAAGCTGGACTCTTGCATCGAGGGTGCTGTACCACCACGTTAAGATCAAGATATTTACGTAAATTTTTTGAGGTGGGTTTGACCTATTGTAGTACCAAATTTTGTTAAGGCCAATTTGCACTTGACAAGTTTTTATTACACTACAATCATACCAAGTTTCACGCTTGCACGCAGTATCGTTTTAATGATAGAGCTCAAACAAAAAAAAAACCGGCTAAGTGCGAGTCGGACTAGCGCACCCACGGTTCCGTAACACTAATGTAAAAATACCGTCTTGGTTATGGACGCGCTGCGCACTTGACCAGTTTTTATTATTTGTTATTATTCTGTAGCTTAAGCACTATAAACGTACCACTTTTCATGCTTGTTAACGTTTTTACGATAGAACTAAAACAAAAATCTAGCAAAACTCGCCTAAAAACACGTTTTTAGTTTTCCCTACTAAAGACGTGTTTTTAGGCGAGTTTTGCAACTAGCTAGGTAGCTAAACCACCTAGCTAGGAAGCTAGGTGGTTAAATTTCCAAAGAATATGTTTTGTTATGGCAGATATCCTAACAAATAATAAAAAGTTAAAAAATAAGGGCTTCCCCAACAAGTATGGCGTTTTTAGGGTTCCGTGCCCAAAGGGTTAAAAATGGGACGCTATTAATATGCCTCCGATGTCTGTCTGTCAGCGGGCTGTGAACCGTAAGACAGTTGAAAGTTTCACAAATTATGTATTTCTGTGGCCACTAAAAAAAAAACAATGAAAATCAAGAGGGCTTCCCTACTAAAAACGTGTTTTTTGTTTTAGTTCTATCGTAAAAACTTTAACAAGCATGAAAATTGGTACGTTTATAGTGCTTAAGCTACAGAATAATAACAAATAATAAAAACTGGTCAAGTGCGTGTCGGACTTGCACGAATTAACCGTAATCGGTTCAAAAGATCCCTTCACTTTTTAAATTAAAGGTCGGACTGACAGAAAGACATCAGCGTGCATCAGACACACATTTAATAAAAGATCCCGTTTGCATTCTTTGAGTACGGAACTCTAAAAAATATATCTCTTACAATAACGTAGTGTTTCTGGTTTTATCGTCTTATCCAAGTTTATGTCCGCTTCCGTTAAATCTATTGATTAATTTCTCATAAGAAAAACTATCGTGCCTTAGTTTGCTTGGCCACAGATGATATAATGCTTGGCACAATGTTCGTTCAAGCTGGGTTGTATGTTATTCTTATTACATACATACATAACATCACGCCTCTTTCCCGTTGGGGTAGGCAGAGACCACAGTCCTCCACCTGCTACGATGTTGACATACTTCCCTTGCTTCCTGTACTTATTATTATTCGATTCAATTGTCTAGAGGTATGTTCTGGATTTAAACCTCTAGGTATGCAGATCTTTCTGTGTATCGTGCCATCTTACATGCTGCGGTCACCAACACCAGCGGTCGCCAGCCGCAACGCTTACAAGCGTGGTGACTATGGTAAATCCCCTCCAAAGTACCACGCGTTTTTGCTGGGATTCTGGACGGAGCTTCTTGTCCTGCAGTGGACGTTTCATGGAATGTTGTTGTTCTTGGTATCGTCTATAAGAGTTTTCCAATTTAGAATTCAGGGTCTAAAGAGATTTTCAATCTACGTACACACGGCCGCACATCAGTAGAAACAGTTTTGTACCTTATGGCGTCGTAATAGAGTTGAAAAAGTTTCTACCGACAAGCGGTTGACCGTACAAAAGTACCGGTATACCAAAATACTCATATTTTCAGCTCTGATCGTGACCAATGATCGATTTACTTAGCCATAAATCGCAGCTAGTAATCGGAGCGAGAAGTAGGATCATAAATTTATGTCAAAATGGACTAGATCATATCACGATGTTGAATAAATAAATAACTAAATACTAGGGGACATTTCACACAAGGTCATCTGAGCCCAAACTAGGCAAAGCCTGTACTATGGGTATCAGAGACTGATATACATACATAAATAGATAAATACACCCAGACACAGAACAAACACTTGTGTGAACCCGCGGCCCGGCGTGAGAGGCAGGCTTACTCCAAACACACCAACGGGCTTGTCAACAATAACAAAACATAAAAAATAAAAAAGCTACCCAATATATTTGAGACTGCTTTGTACACCTAATAGGACGTTAGTAGACACGGTTTGGACTTTATTGCATGGTAATAGAGTTACAAATGTTTCCACTAACGTTCTGTTGACCGTACCCGTCTATTTGTGTTCTACATGTAGTTCACCCTCTGCTATATTATATGACATAACGAAAAATCTTGTTTTAGACCGCGAGCCCACAGTAGAGAGGGCTACCTTACAAATAAGTAGAACATAAGCACTTTGTAGAGACAGAGGACACATAATAGATTCATAAACGACTGGTCGGCCGCGGCGCAACTTGGCACGTTTTCCGCAGTAAGCGCTCAAATGGGAACGTTAAAATAGTACCTCAGCGAAAAGCAGAATAATACTAGTCTGTGGGGCTTCTAACCACTTAGCAAAGCTTAAAAAACTTTGTTGGCCTACTTCAAACCTGGCAGGTTCTCGTGTCCGAACACTTTTATGGTGAAGTAAAAATGGTAAATTTTACCTCATCGTTTTCGCAGAACGGTGAAAACGCCAAATTGTAGCTAAATTAAAGTTGAAAACATTTGCCTGACCTCACCTTGGCAGTTTTTCTAGTCAGAACACAGGCCAAAAAAAATCGCGTAGGTACAAAAAAAATAACAAACACACTTTGTAAAGACAGAGGACCTTTAGTAGGTGCAAAAACCTCAGCTCGGCCGCGGCGCCACTTAGCAGGTATTCTGCAGTTAGCGCAAAAAGTGACCCTTTGAATACTATTTCCAAAGTTTGCATGAGGTAAAATGGACCATTTTTACTGCACCATAAAAATTGTCGGACACTAGAACCTGCCAGGTTTGAAGCTTTGCTAAGTGGTTAGAAGAGTTTTATTCTGCTTTTAACCGGTCGGACGGGTCACTTTGGGCGCTAACTGCAAAATACCTGCCAAGTTACGCCGCGGCCGACCAGATGTTTTTGAAGCTACTAAAGGTCCTCCTCGGTCACTAAAAAGTGCGTTTTTTAATTATTTTTTTTTGGTATCTACGCATTTTTTTTTGGCCCCCGGGCGCAGAAAAAAGTGTTCGGACTAGAAAAACTGCCAAGGTGAGGTCAGGCCGACCAAGGCAAATGTTTTTAACTTTAATTTAGCTACAATTTGGCGTTTTCACCATTCTGCTTTTCGATGATTTTTACTGCACCATAAAAGTATTCTGACACGAAAACCTGCCAGGTTTGAAGTAGGCCGACAATTTTCTAAAGCTTTGCTAAGTGGTTGGACGCCCCATAGACTAGTATTATTCTTCTTTTCGATGAGGTATTTTAACCGTTCGGACGGGTCACTTTGGGCGCTAACTGCTGAATACCTGCCAAGTTGTGCCGCGGGTGACCATATGTTTTTGAAGCTACTAAAGGTTTTCTGTCGCTATAATCCGTTTCACGAGTCATTGCCAAAGCTTACCAACACATTTTGCAGCCATGACTCTAACAAACTACTTGAACCAGAGTATGTTTGACGGAAAAAATAATATTGTTTTACAAACTTGGTTTTTCTGACAGTTTAAACTGATTACTATGATAAAGCTTATGACATAGCTGCAAAATGTGTTGGCAAGCGTTGGAATTGACTTGTGAAGCGGATTATACAAAGTGCGTTTGTAATATTTTTTTGTATCTACGCAATTTTTTTTTGGCCCCCGGGCGCAGACAAAAAGTGTTCGGACTAGAAAAACTGCCAAGTTGAGATCAGGCCAACCAAAGCAAATGTTTTTAACTTTAATTTAGCTACAATTTGGCGTTTTCAACATTCTGCTTTTCGATGAGGTGAAATGTACCATTTTTACTGCACCATAAAAGTGTTCGGATACGAGAACCTGCCATGTTTGAAGTAGGCCAACAAAGTTTTTTAAGCTTTGCTAAGTGGTTAGAAGCCCCAAAGACTAGTTTTATTCTGCTTTTCGATGAGGTATTTTAACCATTCGGACGGGTCCATTTGAGCGCTTACTGCGGAAAACGTGCCAAGTTGCGCCGCGGCCGGCCAGTCGTTTATGAATCTACTAAGTGTCCTCTGTCTCTACAAAGTGCGTATATCCTGCATTTTTGTGAGGTAGGCCTCTCTACTGTGGGCTCACGGTCTATTTGATGTAACTCAAATAAGAAATAACTTTCATCTATGATTTTATGAAAAGGGCAAAATGTTAGAAATGTACCCTATTTTCTTAAAGAAGAAATTAAATGTCTGAATATAAGTACTTTTAAGAAACTCTGCGACATACTTTCTTTATTCCAATAAGTACAATAATAAATGGTATTTTTTCTTCCATTTTATTCTCATGAGAGAAAATTCAAAAGTTACCAGGCAGAACTCACAGCTGTTTTGTAACATGAAGTATAAAGAGTGTTATAAAAAAGTCCGTAAAGTGGAAAGGGTTATTACTGCTTATCAAACTGATCAACTTTTGAAACATACTTAGGACAAAATACTGAGAAATGTTTTGTTCTCTTATATGCAAAATGCGCTATAAGCCGATATAGTATCTCATCGTCACCATCATTTCAGCTGAAAGACGTCGACTGCTGGACATAGGCCTCCCCTAAAGATCTCCAAGACGACTGGTCCTGCGCTGCTTGCATCCGCCAAATTGACTAGATCGTCGGTCCATCTTGTGCTGAACCTGCCCACAAGGTGGACCGACGATCCTGTACAACGGTTTGTGGTCGGCACTCTAGAACCTTTACCATAAGGAAAAGATTTTGTACGTTAAGATGTAGGTCAATATACGATGAGTTCTTTTCCTCAAGAAATTCGTACAATATGAAGAAAATGACCAAGTTACGTAATAAACAGGTATCCGCCACTCGGTGGTATTTTATTGACGTAAATAAATACCGTTTTGCAATGTTCCGGTAAATTTGCTACACACAATACGATGAAATTGGGTACATTCTGCAACATTTTCGCACATCCTTAAGAATTGCAACTCTTTTCTACCATCGTAACTTCAGACAGGCCTGTGTAAAATATCACCTTCACTTGATTGACATTTCCACACATTCGCACATCGCGTCTACCTTTTAATAATGCGCAGAATTAAGTATAAGACTTTGCTGTTCGGAGTTTATAAAAAAGTAACCTAAATAGTTATTTTATGCCTCACTTGGCAGGGCAGGGTTCACTGAAAACCAGCGTCGTAGCCTGCGTGCATGCTACAGTTTTTGCTGAGTGAAGGTTGTAAAAGTGACCAAAAGAACTTTAGAATAGCTACAAAATCTAAATAAGGGTCATGAGTTGATGAGTTGCAAGATCTACGGATGATGTGGCAAGCTCCAGAGTCAACAGGCTTTTGACTAGAACTAATAAATTATTCATGAAATCATGGCAATTTCCTCCATCTTTATAGTGTTTCTCTCCACCTGAGGGTCCAGTGTTTTTCGAAGTTCTATAGGTTTCACGTTCACAAGTCACGTAGTAGTACAGTTTAGTATGGCACGACCTGCGACCTGACAAGATCAGGTCAGGCAGTCTGTAGAGGATAGAGGAGTACAGTGCGGGTTAACGACTCTAGGTCTTGTTGTATAATAGCTTAAAGGTCACTGCGGCTGGTTATTATACACGTTATATAGGAATAAGTGCGTTTGCTTTGTATTAGTGTTGAAGAAAGGGTAGGCGATTTCCTCGTCTGTACTTGTACACCCAACAACACGTCGGTAGACGTACTTTATGGCATGGTAATAGATTTGCAGATGTTTCCACTGACGTGTGGTTGACCGCAGGGTGTAAAAAAAAGAGATCTCCCGAAAACCGTAACGGTGTGTCCAGACCATAGAATACATGAAAGTCCAGACGATGAAATTAAACAACTTTCTAATGTAGGTTTAAACACGAAATAAATTTACCGTGATAACTGCATATGATAATGTCGTGATAGTGCATTTTCTAAGTGAAGTAAAAAAAAATACATGTCGACTATGTTTCTTGGGGGAAATTGTTCAGTTTCGTGGTCCACGGTTTCAGTTTGATGAAGATGATGTTTTTTTCCATCCTGTATTTATTGTCATAAAGTGTTAAGTAAATTGAGCTAAACTTTTCGGGTGGTAGCTCTGAACTTTTGTTCTACGACTTTTATAAATTCACAAAAATATTATTTGCTGTTTCATACAAATTGGTTCGGTCAGCTGATCGAAGCAAAAATTTTCTAAAATAGCCGAACGAAAGCTTCCACTTGAGAAATTATGCGTACTTTACTTAACACGTTGTAAACAAATATATTTTTCCTTTCAATATTTTTATTTATTCAAGTAGGAAAGAGACATTTCCTCCTGACTTGAGCTAATTAAATTTCCAAGTAGTATCGTATTGGATGTTGGAAATTGAAAAAAGTCAACTTGAATCCACAGTTACGGTTGCCAGGAGATATCTTTTCACCTTCCCAAATACAAAGACTAATTCGGCATACATTGCTGGGAGGCTTGGTTTTGTTAATTCCAATATCCTTATTACAACCAGCAATGCATGCCGAATTAGTTTCTGAATTAGTGAGGGTGTGATCACGGCTTTAGTATATTTCATCAATATCATGGAACTCAGGTTGGCCGCTGCAGGGAAACCATATGGAATGTAAAGCCCCATCTTAAAATATGACGTATTTGCTCTCTTGTCCACTCTGCCTCTCTACACACCAACGAGGATCTGTCTGAGGCATCAGAAAGCGCTATCAGGGTGTCCACAGCTAATGCCTAAAAAATTTCCCTGACTTTTCCCTGATTTTCCCTGACCATTTTCAAAAATTTCCCTGACCAATTTTAATCATTTTAAAGAAAAATAAAGTATAAATGAATATATTTTCGAACCGGCCAAGTGCGAGTCGGACTCGCGCACGGAGGGTTCCGTACCACCACATAAACATAATTGTATTAGTTGAAATTTCAGTAAGTTTATGTGCTAGATTTTTTGAGCCCGACACGCGCTTGACCAAATTTTATTATTTGTTGTTATTTTATAGCTTATGCACTATAAACATACCAATTTTCAAGTTTGTAAGTGTTCCCGTTTTTAAATAGAACTAAAACAAAAATCGCCTCAACGACCATCCCACTTGACCCCTCTCTTATATGAATGTTGTTGAAACGGGAGCTCACCACAATTGGTTATCATTAGTTGTGAGAAAAGTTGTAATTTTTAATGATTTCAGACTTTTCCCATTATTTGTACTGTGAGACCTAGCTTCTTGCCAAATTTCAAAATTTTAGGTCAACGGGAAGTACCCTGTAGGTTTTGCATTTTTGAATAAATGTATGGAGATGAGGACATAAAATGCCATATCTTTTGATTGCGTCGTTGTAAAAAATTGAAATTTTCAGATCTTGTGTGGTTCATAGTAAAGTAAAGTAAAAAGGTATTTATTCATGGATCCTAATATATGGTATTAATTTCAACCTGATACCTTTACCCGTTCGTAAGATAAAGGGTCTTGACAGACAGACAGACGGAGAACAAAGTGATCCTATAAGGGTTCC
This sequence comes from Athrips mouffetella, assembly GCA_947532105.1. Classification (NCBI taxonomy): domain Eukaryota; kingdom Metazoa; phylum Arthropoda; class Insecta; order Lepidoptera; family Gelechiidae; genus Athrips; species Athrips mouffetella. The sequence goes on along the minus strand of OX383972.1, from coordinate 22,445,537 downwards.
GTTTTTTTCTTTTGAGGTACGGAACCCTAAAAAATGCCTGAAAAATAATGCTTCACCAGTCGGGATTAAAAGGCTGATAAGAGCTAAATACGCTTCACTAGAGCAGGTTTTTAACGAAAAGTGATGTATATATGGCCGTTGAAAAAAAAAAATGTGATAATTAAGCATCTTTACTCGTACAATAATATGGCCGACTCAGAAACGCGATTAAATATTTTTGTACGCCATAAAAAAAAACAACCTCTACCCCTCTTTACCTCTGATTTTTACTGAGTAAGTACCCATTAATCTATGCGTAATATTACAGCTGTTTAATAATTAATATTATGGGTACAGATTTTGAGAATAATGCAGAAATGAGCGAAAAACGTAAAACAGCGCAAATCCGCTCCGTTCTAGCACGCGCATTATGCCCTTCATTAGAAAGGGAGGTAATTCAGCTCTTATCTGCCCCTTAAGAGTCCGACTAGAGCATGAATTACAGGAGTAAATAAAAGATTTCACTGAACCAAAACTATTGAAATTTATAAAAATAAAAAGGAGTAATCTAATTATTGTGACCACAAATTATGCCTTATTGTAGGTCACTCGGAACCTGGAAAAAAATGCTTCAATAGTCTGGATTAAGAGTCAGACTAGACTCTAGTCACTAGAGAATGATTTATCCCTTATTTTACAATCACTGGGACATTTTGGAAAGCAAACTGTAAATTCTTAATTTTTCCCTGACTTTCCAGGAGGCTCCTCGATTTCACTGACTTTCCCTGACCACCTTGAGCTTCCCTGACTTTTCCCTGACTTTCCCTGATTTTCAAGAATGTGGACACCCTGCGCTATAATGCGTGGCATATCATAATATCTTGAAGGGGAAGTACCACCACGCTTGTTAGCGTTACGGCTGTCACCATGGACCGCTGTTGTTGGTGCAGTATTGCAGTATACAAGATGGTACGACACGAAGAAGGTCGCTTTACAATCCCTTAGTCGCCTTTTACGACTCACATCGATGTGTTGTTACTATGGTTACCCGCATCATACTGACAAGTTAGTATACAAGGTTATTTTTTGGACCTGATTTGCGTATGCCCAACCTTATTACAGAGGTCAAAAGCAACAACTTTTATTTGTTCTACGACTTTGCTAACAATGCACGAAAAATTTTCAACTTCCCATTCAAAATGACCCATTTGATGTCACGTGACCATTTTAGTATGGGGAATCAATTTTTTTTGTGCGTTGTTAGCAGAGTCGTAGAACAAAAGTTGTCAGGTCCAAAAAAATTATAGGTATTTATCATCGTTAAATCAGACTCGAAACGGAACCGAAAGTAGGTAGCCAAGATATGCAATGCAGTTGTCCTGTATCGCCTGCCTTACAAAACCGGTTAGTGTCTCACTTGTCCATATTAATAATTGATGAAACAGTTACGTAACTTATGTAACAGATACGGGTATTACCCGTGTTGCAGTTAAAGCCAGAAACTAAGTCAAAGTCACACTGCGTCAGCGTTCTATGAAAACATCGTTGATATCTCTCTCGACTTGACCGGTATTTTCCTTATTTCGACCTACGTTTCTTAAAAGAGACCTTTTAGATTTATGCAGTTTTATTTCCAAATATATGTAGTTTATTTTAATTTTTATGGTTTTGTACCTCAAAAGAAAATAAAATCACATGGCCCACACCAGAAAGGGTGACTTTTAATTAGTTCTTGATATAAAAAGGTATAAAGGGCCCCATACAAAGCCCTGCCTGCAGGGCCCTGCTTGCAGTGCCACTGCCAATCGTACTTTGTGTGGGCATGCAGGGCCGACAAAATCGCCGTTACATCGGCCCTGCAAGACCACACACGGTACGATTGGCAGTGCGCACTGTAAGCAGGGCCCTGCAGGCAGGGCTTTGTATGGGCCGTTTAAATGTACTCATGATACTGAACAACTTTCCCCAAGGAACGTAGGTCGAAATACGAAAATCAAGTTTTGACCTCCCATAGAAACTGTATCAGCTGATAGCGCATTTTGTATGGGAGGTCAAATTTGGTTTTTCGTATTTCAACCTATGTTCCTTGGGAAAAGTTGTTCAGTATCATCATATATAAAAATGTTATTCTCAGTATTCTCACAGCAACATTCACACTACACCGCCCGCCATATTCGGCTGCCAGAATAATTACTGTCAAGTGATGAGAGCTGACAACTTATTATTTCTTTATGGATCGGACGGTAAGAGTGGAATTCTCTGCCTGCGTCTGTGTTCCCGAGTTCATATAACCCGAATCTATTCAAGTCGCGAGTGAATAGGCTTCTTCTGGGCAAGCTCGTTCCATCGTCGACCTCATCTCTGTCTTCAAGACTAGATCGAGGTCAAGAGTAAACCCATTTTCAATAAATAATAATAAATAAATAAATTGAAGAAAGTGCCTCTAAAATAGAAACAATAAAACATAAGGTTATCATTAGTCTAGGCAACGAAGCGGATCGTTGTATGAAGCCCCCGCATTATATTCTCAGTCGATGAAACTTTGCTGCACTACATGAGACAAACCTTCTATAAAAAAATCCAAAAAAAATCGGTACTTTTAATTTTTCCATACAAAAAATGTATGAAAAATTTGTTTTTGGATATTTTTAATTTACATTTAATTTTATTTACATTTGATTCTTTATCATCCTGTCAAATAAAATCTGCCTAAGAAATTTATGTTGGGGTCAACTGCTTCGTTGCCTACACTACATCACATCAGCCGAAAGTGCAAAGACCTCGTGTTAAACGTGCTTCTTCTTCTTTTCGAGTCAATGGCAAAACTGACTATAAAAGCTTAGCCCAAAACTCCCCAGCAACAACCTAAGCCGAGGTCCGAGCCCCGCGGCGTCTTTCCATTCTATACAAGGCCAGAACGCAACCATAGAAAACTGCTCGCGTATATTTTGTAATGCTGTTTTTAAATCTGTTATTACAAAACATACACGAATTTTGCGTACTGATTGTGTATAGTTTGTATCGTGGATGCTCATGACGTCTTTCCATTCTATACAAGGCCAGAACGCAACCATAGGAAATTGCTTGTGTATATTGTAATGTAACGCTGTTTATATATCTGTTTCTACAATGCATATGTCACAGGAAAAGTGTTTATCTACACTCATGTCGTAATCTTTGAATTATGATTCAAAAAGTTGGTACATAAGGCTGAATATTACGCAGAGTATACATAAAATATTAAAAAGTTACCATTACGTAACGATTTTTGTATGAAAATTTTGCAAAGGTGTTATGTAATTTAACTTTTTAATAATAACATAACACTTATTAAAATAAAATTCTTCTTGAACCTAAACCTTTTTAAAGAAGACTGAATATAAGGTCTTTTAGAGAGACGGTTATAAATGTAACAGTTTTTCTTAGTAGCTGACAAATATTAGTAGCATATTTACAAAGTGTGCCTTATAAACAACCTATTATTTTGGAGCAGTTACAGTAGCAGTTACTATAGTTACAATTATTTTATCTGTAGTGGAAAATATGCGCGCGCAGCCTGAAATTAGAAGGAAATACATAGATATTAGATTTGCCGCCATTTTCAAATATTTACCTTTTTCAAGTTTTTTGTGCCCGTGAAAGTAATGTGAAAGTTTATTGAAAAAGAAGATAAAGTGGTGCAGTAAGGATACTGCAGTTACACCAGAAGATACTCAATAACTTATGATCTTCTCCCATATTAGTCTAGGACATTTTATGACATAACCTACAATGAATTGGGAAAGAATGAAAATCGAAAAGAAAACCATGTCTTGTTAAGAAAATGTTCTGCTTGTATATTTCAAAGAAGACCTAGCGGATATATTAAGGCGTCTTCTTCAGACTCATATCAGAACTGTAATATACATAATATAAGTTACCATTGTTGTTTACTTACTTTTGTTTAATTTTTATCATTTTTATAAGTAAAGAAACCTATTGCATGAGTGAAGATAAAGTAGTATACACAACTGCATATAATATGGTATTAAAACACTCATTTGATGCTATTATCACATTCGGCTACGCCTCATGTGATAAACCCAAACTCGTGTTTTAATAACCTGTTTTATATGACAGTTGCATAAACTACTAATAATTCATCATTTAATATTTTGGCTTGGCATTTTACAAAATGCTGAGATATGTTTAGGGTTCCGTACCCAAAGGGTGAAAAACGGGACCCTATCGATATGCCTCCGATGCTTGTCTGTCTGTCAGCGGGCTGTATCTCATGAACCGTAATAGGTAGAAATTTTCACAAAGTGTGTAGGTATATGTGTTGCCGTTACAACAACAAACACTAAAAATAAAAAAGTAAAAAATTAAGGGGGGCTCCCAAACAGCTAAAGGGCATAAAAAAAGTTTGATCTACCCCATCGAGTGGGGTATCGTTGTTTAGAACTTGTTGAGTAGTTACTGTATTTTTTGTTTATAACAAAACAAAAATATATTAAAACAAAAGAATAAGATGCCATCAAAGTCAGCTGTTTTTACAAAATTTTGTTTGAGCTGTATTTCATGAACAGTAATAGCAAGGGTAATAGCTAGACAGTTAAAATTTTCACAGATTATGTTTTTTTGTTGCCGATACAACAACAAACACTAAAAATAAAAAAACGTAATAAATTAAGGGGGGCTCCCATACTAAAGACCGGTTTTTATAGACATTTCTTGTTTTAGCTCAAGCGCGTGTCGGATTCAAAAAAATTAACACAGTAACTTACTAAAATTGCGTGCGTGCGCGAGTGTACTCGCACTTAGCCGGTTTTATATATTTTATTACGGTGGATGCTGAAGCTGAAGGTTGGCCTGCTTGTATTCTATTTTTTGTTCCCTTGTTCTTCATGGTTCGTCTTATTATTATTGTACACGTATATTGCGGGACAGTCCTTTTTTAAAGTTGTTAAAATTAAAATTTAGTGACATATTTTAGAGGATTATTGAAAGTATGAATGGCTATTTAATGACAATGGATGTGCTTCTAAAATAAATGTGAATTTGTTGAAAATTTCTTTCATTTCAGTCACTGCTTTATTGTTTGTGATAGAAAAAGAACGGTCAAGTGCGAGTCGGACTCGCGCGCTGAGGTTTCCGATATACCTATATAGTATTTTTGATAGCAATAAAGTCCTTTTTTAGGACCGCAAAACTAAATTTGTTTGTAAAGGTTTTTTGCAGATTTCTAAAAAACTGCAACTTCGAACGATCGTTTTATTTTTTCTCTAATATAATAGGTCTTTACCTATGAACTTGCCGTTTTGTATGGTAAACTCAATTTTCAGTACTAACATTTTTGCATTTTTTCTTAGGAATTATAAATCCATTTTTTAAGCATTATTGGGAAGACATTAAGCTAACACAAACTTAAATTTAATTTTTGAAAAATATTATCTGTAAAAAAATATAACAAATTTAATGATGAAATCGGACGACATTTAAGACGAACAATTTTCGAACCTTTAATTTTATATATCAAACAAAAAATAAAAAAATTATTTTGTGCGTAAATTGATAACCTTGAAGTCAACTTTCAAATATAAGGTAAATGAAAAAAATAGCATTAGAATTATAGGAATTATGATCTCATTAATCTGTAAGAAAATTTCGACAATTTCATAGGTAAGGACCTATTATACATAAACGTCTATCGACTGTAATTAATTCAGATTTTTCCTTTCACATATTTCAGAGATAAGGGGGGGGGAATGGAATTTTTTTTCAAATTTTTCATCACAACTTTAAAAATAACAGTCGTAAAAAAACACAAAAATATACCCTTTACAGTAATAATCATAATAATTTTTTAAATCTCACATGTGCAATTAAGTTGGACAACCATATTCTATAACTATTCCAAATTTAAAGTCGATATCATGAGTGGTTGTTGTGAGATATTGTGGGTGTGAAAGACAAAGTCGCACCATAAGGGTTCCTTTTTTTACCATTTTTTTAATAAATTGGTTGGGGACTCTTCTGATGTTGTCATGTATATGGGAACATCGGAAACTTGAATGTTGTTTGCGGTATTTTCAACGATAAAGATGATTCAATGTTTAAAATAGATACGCCGATATGAATTACCAACAAATAGAAAGAGAGGTCATTACATCAAAATGGCGAGCATGCAACTGCTCACGTACAAATTGTAATCTAGAGTTTAGCGCGCTTATTCCAATACATACACGTTTAGTCCGTATGCGTACTGGCGCTGTACATTATGGAATGAGATATACTTCTACGTTATTCCGAAGTATACGCGAGTATTTGCGTACTGCTCTTGTATGGATTGGAAGAACTTAGTAGAAACAGTAATTCCAATCTATACGCGATTACTTTCATACCCTTGCGTTCTGGCCTTGTATAGAATGGAAAGACGCAGCCCCGCGAGGCGCCCTCAGATAGCCTACCGTGTTTTTTTAGGTAGAACCTTCTTCTCCCCAACAGTACGATGAAGTTGTGACTTAGGCTAATAATAGAAGGCCCACTGATATTGAAAGTTTACCGTTAGATAAATTCAAAACTGTTAACAAGCAGAAATTATATAAAAAAAGGTTATTATAAAATATCAAATTATCTAGAAGAGAAAAATCCATGGGATTAGGCTGCGGTTCTAACAGGCTAATTCAAAATTCAAATTGACTTATGTTTATTGTATCAACATTCAAACATATTTAAAAGAGCGAGTGGCTTTTTATTGTGGCTTCTTTTTTTCCCACGATGGCGCCAATTTGTTTGTGAATCGATGTAGTTTAGCTGACGTCATTAAGAGATTTTAATATCCAACAATGAATAAACTATTTTAAGTTTGAGTATGAAGAGCACTACAAAAAAAATTGCCACATCAATAGCCTTTTGGTTGCCTTCAAAAAGGTCCTTCCGAGTACAGGAAACTGGAGATGTAGGGCACGCCAGCAAGTGTCGTGTTTGTATATTTATTCAAGCAAAAACTATATAGTTACGTATTTTAGGTAATATTTTATTTGTTTCTATTTTATTTATTATCGGTTTCTCGGAACGGCTAAAACAAACAACAAAACAGAGAAAACAAAGAAAATAAACTATACAACAGAGAAATATCGGCTTTGGTTAAGATTTAGTACTAAGTTTTAAAATGTCATACATAACAACGCATCAAAATTACATTCCATCTGGAAGGTCCTCCCCGGAATTTCACAGGGTAATACTACGTACCATAGTCACCACGCTCGTAAGCGTTGCGGTCAGCATAGGGATGAGCAAATGAAAAAAATATATCGATATATATCGTATCGATATTTTTAAATACATATCGATATATTTTGGTCATGCCTAGGCCGGCACAATGGACCGCGGCGTTGGTAGGTGACCGTTGCATAGTATATAGTAGCAGCAAAGAGTATAGTAATTATACCAAGAGTATAGTAATTATACCAAGAGTATAGTAATTATACCAAGAGTATAGTAATTATACCAAGAGTATAGTAATTATAGTAGCAGCAAGCACGAAGAAACAAACATACAAAGCCCGTATAAACTGACTGACCCAGCGCTACGCTACAAACACCCGAAACAAGCATGTTGAATAATACCTTTTGTGTTGTGGTGTAAGTGTCGTATAATTTTAATTTAATTAATTAATTTAATTTGAATAGAACTGTCATATAGAATGTATGTGAAACGATGATAAATATAATGTATTGGATAACTTTAAAATTATATTTAGAAGAATAAATAAATAAACATAAATAAACATAAACAAGCGCCCTGAGACAAGTGGATTTCTACTATCGCAACGCTATAGCATCATCATCATCATCATATCAGCCGAAAGACGTCCACTGCTGGACATAGGCCTCCCCTAAAGAACTCCATGACGACCGGTCCTGCGCTGCTCGCATCCAGCGGCTTCCCGCGACCTTGAGCAGATCGTCGGTCCACCTTGTGGGGGGCCTGCCAACGCTTCGTCTTCGCTTCGTCTTCAACGCTATAGAATAGAACAAAAATGTATGGAATTTACATTAGCTGTCACGCAACTTTTCGTTTGCTAATGTCAATCCTATACATTTTCATTCTATTCTACTAGGGTTTGCTATAGTAGAAAGCTGTGTTTCCACCGACGAGTGGTCGTGTGTACGATACGCAAAATAAAGACTTTTTAGGGTTCCGTACCTCAAAAGAAAAAAACGGAACCCTTATAGGATCACTTTGTTGTCCGTCTGTCTGTCTGTCTGTCTGTCAAGACCCTTTATCTCACGAACGGGTAAAGGTATTAAGTTGAAATTAATACGATGTATTAGGGTGCATGAACCACACAAGATCTGAAAATTTAAATTTTTTACAACGACGCAATCAAAAGATATGGCAGTTTATGTCCTCATCTCCATACATTTATGCAAAAATGCAAAACCTACAGCGTACTTCCCGTTGACCTAAAATTATGAAATTTGGCAAGAAGCTAGGTCTCACAGTACAAATAAAGGAAAAGTCTGAAATCATTAAATATTACAACTTTCCTCACAAGTAATGGTAACCAATTGTGGTGAGCTCCCGTTTCAAGAACATTCATATAAGAGAGGGGTCAAGTTGGATGGTCGGGGAGGTGATTTTTGTTTTAGTTCTATTTTAAAAACGGGAACAATTACAAACTTAATAATTGGTATGTTTATAGTGCATAAGCTATAAAATAACAACAAATAATAAAATTTGGTCAAGCGCGTGTCGGACTCAAAAAATCTAGCACATTAACTTACTGAAATTTCAACTAATACAATTATGATTATGTGGTGGTACGGAACCCTCAGTGCGCGAGTCCGACTCGCACTTGGCCGGTTTTTTTTTTTAATTATACACGGTGTGAAGGACAGGTTGGCAAAAACTGAAAGGGCATGATCTGTCGATGAATTTGAACATTGGACAGTTAGTATGGAGAGGCCGTTTATTTTACTTAGGTATCCGGCGATGCATATAGGGTGACTTTTAATTAATTCTTGATAGCAAAATATATGCATGTACTCATGATACTGAACAACTTTTCCCAAGGAACATAGGTAGAAATACGAAAAACCAAATTTGACCTACCAAACTAAATGCGTTATCAGCTGATGCAGTTTCTATGGGAGGTCAAAACTTGATTTTCGTATTTCGACCCATTTTCCTTGGGGAAAGTTGTTCAGTATCATGAGTACATTCATACCTTTTTCTATCAAGAATTAATTAAAAGTCATCCTATATAAAGGATTTTTTTGCAGTCCAAAATTACACAAATTAACGGAGACGAAACAAAGTAAACATTTAAAGGTGAATGAAAGAAGAAAAATTTAATGTTTCACAAAAAATTACATCATTTCTCACTTTGAGGTGTATTTTTAGATAAGCACTGAAAAAGGTCAGACAATTAATTGTGTTAGACAGTCATTCAGTTCTTTTTAGGGTTCCGTACCTCAAAAGAAAAAAACGGAACCCTTATAGGATCACTTTGTTGTCCGTCTGTCTGTCTGTCTGTCTGTCTGTCTGTCTGTCAAGACCCTTTATCTCACGAACGGGTAAAGGTATCAGGTTGAAATTAATACCATATATTAGGATCCATGAACCACACAAGATCTGAAAACTTCAATTTTTTACAACGACGCAATCAAAAGATATGGCATTTTATGTCCTCATCTCCATACATTTATTCAAAAATGAATAACCTACAGGGTACTTCCCGTTGACCTAAAATTATGAAATTTGGCAAGAAGCTAGGTCTCACAGTACAAATAAAGGGAAAAGTCTGAAATCATTTAATATTACAACTTTTCTCACAACTAATGGTAACCAATTGTGGTGAGCTCCCGTTTCAAGAACATTCATATAAGAGAGGGGTCAAGTTGGATGGTTGCTGAGGCGATTTTTGTTTTAGTTCTATTTAAAAACGGGAACACTTAAAAACTTGAAAATTGGTATGTTTATAGGGCATAGGCTATAAAATAACAACAAATAATAACATTTGGTCAAGCGCGTGTCGGACTCAAAAAATCTAGTACATTAACTTACTGAAATTTCAACTAATACAATTATGTTTATGTGGTGGTACGGAACCCTCAGTGCGCGAGTCCGACTCGCACTTGACCGGTTTTTTTAGATAAGTACCTACCTACAGATTATTATATCACCTTTTCAATTTGAATTAAGCTCGCGCTCGCGGCCGTCGTTTTGACTGATCGGTAATTTAAGTTCTTCAAAAGGCATTGTAATGATGAAACTTTTCTTGGACAATAAGCACTTGTCAGACTATTCTTTGAGTAATTTGTTTCGGTCTTGTTCAACTTTTAATTGGCTTAAATCTACTTTTGGTTAGCTTTAGCCAGTTCCTTGGCCTTGAGCATTTGAAAATAATTTATTTCTTAACTCATAAGTATCATGTTTTCCAATGGCTTTTCCTGTCTTTAAGTATGGTATTTTACTTAAAATCTGGCAACATATTATGGCATCATAAATCGGGAATTAGATATTTTTAGGGTTCCGTACCTCAAAAGAAAAAAACGGAACCCTTATAGGATCACTTTGTTGTCCGTCTGTCTGTCTGTCTGTCAAGACCCTTTATCTCACAAACGGGTTAAGGTATCAGGTTGAAATTAATACCATATATTAGGATCTATGAACCACACAAGATCTGAAAATTTCAATTTTTTACAATGACGCAATCAAAAGATATGGCATTTTATGTCCTCATCTCCATACATTTATTCAAAAATGCAAAACCTACAGGGTACTTCCCGTTGACCTAAAATTATGAAATTTGGCATGAAGCTAGGTCTCACAGTACAAATAATGGGAAAAGTCTGAAATCATTAAATATTACAACTTTTCTCACAACTAAAGGTAACCAATTGTGGTGAGCTCCCGTTTCAAGAACATTCATATAAGAGAGGGGTCAAGTTGGATGGTCGCTGAGGCGATTTTTGTTTTAGTTCTATTTAAAAACGGGAACACTTACAAACTTGAAAATTGGTATGTTTATAGTGCATAAGCTATAAAATAACAACAAATAATAAAATTTGGTCAAGCGCGTGTCGGAATCAAAAAATCTAGCACATTAACTTACTGAAATTTCAACTAATACGTGGTGGTACGGAACCCTCAGTGCGCGAGTCCGACTCGCACTTGGCCGGTTTTTTTACAAATTCAACGTGTTTAAGTTTTGTTTTAAGGGAAACTTACTTTAAATATCTGCGTATTTGTTTTGTTGAACTTTGGCCGCAACTAGGTATTGATGGACTTAATTAAGGGTAAGCGAGTTTCCAAAAACTGAAAGGGCATGATCAGTCAACATAACTGAACCACTTTCGGTGTATAAAACTTTGAGGTAATAAAAAAAATCAGCTTCTCCGTACAAAATTGCAAACTTGATTGGACAGAGGTATTTTTTTTTTCAATTTCCTGAAAGTTTTATTAACTATAAGCTGTTCAGTTAAGTTGACTAATAATGCCCTCTCGGGTTTGGGACACCTGTCCCTTACACTCCGTATATTCCGTTCGTCCCTCAAAACCTGTTTTGTCGGCCGCTGTACTAAAGTAGTATTCTTGCAGTTGATAGAGATGGCCGCAGATGAAAATATCTTTATTGGGCGAAAAAACAAAGTTTGTTACAGTTCTCAAACATAATAAAAATAGCAAAGTTGTTGGTATGTTACAGCAAAGGAAAATGTTACGTCAAGTCAAAAACTTTTTCGTCTGTGGATTTAATACAGTTATTTTCTCCACAGGGCAAACGAAGTTTCTTGGTTTAAGAAGTATGATTCAGGACTAAAAAAAAAGAAAAAACTTGAGAATAGATGAAAGAGAAAAATGTATCTGCTTTTTACAGCACCGCCAAGAGCATATCAGCTTGACACTGTGTACATATAGCTTTGATAGAGTTTTGTTTAAGAAGGAAAGTGCACATCATCATCATCATAACATCCCATCAAACGTCCATTGCAGGACAGGAAGCTCCTCAGCTTTTGCTGGAACAATGTGGAGGGGGGAAGTACCATAGTCATCACGCTTGTCAGCGTTGCTGCTGGCATTATGGACCGCGGTTGTTGGTGACCGCAGTATGTAAGATAGTACGATACATAGAAGTAAGCTGCTGCCAATCCTCCTGTTCACATCCCTTTATAGTCGCCTCTTACGACACCTACGGGTAGAGATGGGTTAGAACTGTTCTTTGCCGGCACCACACGGTCAGCATTATAACCACATACAAAGTGTTAATGGAATAAGCGAAACCCTCATACACCCCAACTGAGTTTTATTAAAATAAATCCATTCCCGTAAAAAAATCTTAAAAACGATTTTTTTTCTAGATATTGTTATTTTAAAGCGGCATCATAGTTCTAGTTTCATCGTTGTTCTAGGCCGCACACTTCGCGCATGCCACGCCCACTTCCCTCACGCCAGCGCGCGTATGCACAGAAATATTTAGAATAGAAGCGGCAAAAATGTAAATAATAAAAATTAAAAATATTATACTATCAAAAAAAAACCCACGACGGTTGAAAAAATATTAAATAAGACTTTTAAAATACCCCCGACTTAAAAGGAAGAAGGTAACGAAATAGTACGAAGAAAGTACCTACCCATGAAAATCCGTCGTGGCTGCCATTCCGTGACCTACGAAAATTAATATAGAATTTAATCAATATAGTCTTTACGAGCTAGTTATAAAATAGCTTTAGTTGGCTACAGTTATGTATAAATTATGAAAACATGGCAATGGCAGCCCTCGACGGATTTTCATGGGTACTTTCTTCGTACTATTTCGTTACCTTCTTCCTTTTAAGTCGGGGGTATTTTAAAAGTCTTATTTAATATTTTTTCAACCGTCGTGGGGTTTTTTAAAAATTTTTAATTTTGCTTTTTATTTTTAACTTTTTAGAGAGTTCCCACTTTACTGATTATTACAGCGCCCCCTGGCGAGTTGACGCCACAACTCTAGTCTAAAAATAATCACAGATAAATCATAAATTCTTTACTGAAAACCGCATCCAAATCGATCAAATCGTTTTGGAGATAAATGGGAACATTTTGTGTAAATAAAAATGATATTACAGCGCCCTCTGGTGAGTTGACACCATAACTCTAGTCTAGGAACCATCACTGATAAATCAGAAATCTTTAACTGAAAACCGTATCTAAATCGGTCGAACCGTTTTGTAGATAAATGGGAACATTTGCGTAAATAAAAATATTATTACAGCGCCCCCTGGTGAGTTGGCGCCACAACTCTAATCTACAAACCATCATTGATAAATTATAAATCCATTACTGAAAACCGTATCTAAATCGGTTAAGCCGTTTTTAAGATAAAAGGGAACATAACTTTGCACACACAAACGAACAAACACACAACCTCTCACCCTAACGCATACACCTCCGTTCCGTCGTGGGTAAAAAACCCGTGCAATTGATTCTACTCTCGATTCTGAACAAACCATTTTCTCAGTTTCGCTTATTCCGTTAACACGTTGTATGCAGTGTTTCAATAAATTTGTAAATAACGAACAAAGTCGTGGTGTTACCAATGACGTGCGACTAACTGTACAAATCGTATCTACACTATCTACATCTACACTATAATATTATAAAGAGTAAAGATTTGTACCTATTTTTGTATGTTTGTATGTTTGTAATGAATAGGCTCCGAAACTACTGGACCGATTTGAAAAATTCTTTCACCATTAGAAACCTGCATTATCCGGGATGAACATAGGCTATAAAATATTTTAAAAAAAGTTAGGGTTCCGTATGAAAACTTCGATAATGTAACCCAAGGTGTGAAAAAAATACTAAATAGGTTCCTTATATCGAGTACGCTGCCGAAACTATTAACAATAGAGCAAAGTAATGTACTACAGAATAATAGAAGCCATCAATATCTACAAAAAAGTCCGCGATACCATATGTCTAACTATTACAGTTATGTCACAATAACTACTTTTTCATGTTAAAATATGTAATAGTAACGCCGGTACAAACTATATAGGCCACATTATTCGTACCTATTAATCCTTATCCACATAAATGATTTCGTATTCAAGGCTATATCAGTACCTGTAAATAACTTTTTGAATTATTCAAATCGGACATACCATTTAAAAGTTATCATGAGTGTAATCGTTATCAAAATTGAAATTAAAGAAACAGCGCCCTAAGTGACTGTAATGGTTTTATCTACAACAGAGAATAGACACGAAAAATTTGACTGGTCAAGTGCGTGTCGTTTCGTGTGGTAGCAGCAAAGAATAGTGCCAACCCATCTCAACCTGTAGGTGTCGTAAGAGGCGACTAAGGGTTTACAAACCGGAAGATGGGCAGCGACATCTTTCCGTGTATCGCACCATCTTACATACTGCGGTCACCAACAACCGCGGTCCATGGTGCCAGCCTTAATGCTAACAAGCGTGGTGACTAAGATACTTCCCCTCCACATTCTTCTAGCAAGGGCTCGAATTCTGGAGGGAGCTCCCTGTCCTGTAGTGGACGTATTATGGGATGTTATGATGGTTTTGATGAAGTGCGTGTCGGCTCGAGCGAATTTAATGCACTTCTGCGTGACTAAGATGGTATGACTGCCCATAACTAGGACAGTATTTTTACCTTAGTGGTACGGAACCCTCGGTGGGAGTCCAACTTGCGCTTGGCTGGTTTCTTTAGTAACCCCCGATGCAACAAGAACCTATATCTACCCGTGCGAAGCCGGGGCGAACCGCTAGTATTTAATAAAGAGTTCCATCCCTACACTAACCCTGTTAAAAAGAATCATACGTACAGTACCGTCGATCAAAAATGTGATCTACCACACACTGAGGCCTAATTTCACCATACTGTGCTAGTTATACGTTAAATAATTTAAATCAGCATTTGTAAACGAATGTTCCTAATAAATTTTGATCTTATATTAGACACTACCTACTCTATACTTACCGAATAGCATTTTAATATAACTGACGAGTATATGTAACTGATGTCATTAAGAGATTTTTAATATCCTATTATGAATAAAGTAAATTTTGATTTTATATTTTGATCGTTCATTTTTGAGTAAAAAGCCTGATTTTAAAATTCAGTAATAATTTTATCTTACGGTATTATTAAAGTATTGGGTTCCTAGTCGCTTAAATTAAAACCGTGTTACCCATTTCCGAGTTTTCCCGTTAGTTAATTATTATAATTAAAGCGTAAACTTTTATTAACTTTTAGTTATTATGAAACATTGTTCTCGAATGTTACCAACATGTAAATTAAATGTTAATTAACATTTCTTAGTTCAACTCAGTTTTCTCAAGCCAGGTTTCCTTGTTTTGCGGTTGAGCAGTTTACAAGTTCATGTAAAAATATTATAAAGTTAGATTTTTTTCCAAGCTTAATTCAGTATTTTTAACACTAATCTGACCTTAATAAATCGTGGAGACTTACACTATCTAATAAATTAAACTGTCAGTGAAAATAAAACTTAAAGTACCAACTATGCAACTAATTTCGTTTAGAAAATTCATCGGGTTATTAAACTAGTGGTTTAGAGTCGCAATGAAATGAAGGTACCTCTATGGTAACTTAACTTTACCTGTTGTTGGCCTACTACTACGTGCCACAAAAAGGGTATATGAATATACTAAAGTAAGTAAAGTACACGAATTTGCCTATTTTATTTTTTATATTTTTAAATACATTATTTCAAAAAATATACCTTAAATAACCAAACAACTTATAAAAAATTTAAGACAGGCGCTTGAAAACAACACGTGGTTGGCAGTAACAGACTTTCAAAGACCCTTGATTTTTTTTATGTTGTTGTAGCGGCAAGAGATATACACAATTTGTTAAAATTTCAAATTGCTACCTATTACGGTTCATGAGACACAGCCCGCTGACAGGCAGACATCGGAGGCATATCAATAGGGTCCCGTTTTTTACCCTTTGGGGTACGGAACCCTAAAAATGGATTTATACAATATATTTTGTCCATTTTTGTTACACGTTGTAAATGTGAGCCACTGGTAATCTTGTGGATTGGAGTGTCTTACCATTATTTTGCAAGCTTTAGAAACCTAATGTGGCCAATCCCACATCTTTTAATGAAGATGAGCCGGTCTTTGAACCTTCTCGAGTTTGGTCACGAACGGTAGTTTCCATACAAAATATTTTACACAGACACATCGACGTCAATTTCTTGATCCCGTCACCTGACGTCAAATATACTAATAATGGGCAACTGTGAAAGCAACAGAAACCCCAATATAAGGAAACTCGAAACTTGGCCCATAATAGGGTCATTAAATTAATATTGCCAGGTGACCAAGTGATGCTGTCCACCAACAGATGGCACTGCAGGGTGTCTGAAACGCGCTAATTCCTCAAGTTGCTATGGCCACTTTCCAACTCCATCATCAGATCAGCTCCAATTCATAATCATATTGCATTGTCACCCGATAACACACGCCTGCAAAATTTCACTTTTTTATGTCACAAGTGGGCAAACGAGCAGGTGGGCCACCTGATGGTAAGTGGTCTCCACCGCCCATAGCACCCACTGTCTTATTAGTGAAATAATTTGATATTAATAAGACAGCAAAACGCATTGCCCACCCTGAGAACAAAAATCGTATGTCTCTTGTGCCAGTTATTTCACTGGCCCCCTTACACTTCAAACCGAAACACAGCAGTGTGACAGTCCTGCTTTACGGCAGAAAAAAAAGGCAAGGGGGTGTACTTCCCCAGAAGGACTTTGCATAAAAAAGCCCTACTACCTTAAAAAAAATCTATCTTCGATCGGAAACCGGGAAGTGGGTCAAATTTAACTTGCAAGATTTGATTACAGACAAAAAAATACCGCGACAGGTGAAACTAAATAAAAGAACAAACAAACATAAGACCTTCTATAGGTATTATGCCTTTACGTCTCGTCATATCATGTAATGTTATGTATGTTTGTGTTTGGCGAAAGCATCGCTTTTACTTTCTTCGAGACATCGAAGCGAACTTTACCGTATGCGCACGAGTTTACGGTTTGCGCTGATTCATTCGAGAAGCTTCTGGGGCGCTGCCGGTCGCCGGTTTGGTACGCTCGACAGCAAGGACGTGGAAAAAAAAAATCTTTACTGTAATAGTGGGAGAGCCGGCTGCAAAAATACCTACCTCAATCGGCTATCTTTAGATGTTAATTGACACTTAAGAGGCTACCTCCCGTCCACTAGCGCCCCGATCAGTTTAAAAAATATTACTCACTAATTACAAAACTTATCGAAAATCCGGAAAGACAGACTGAAGTAAAGGTATCCTAGTTTATTCAGAACCTATCAATTCTGAAAAATATAATACACTGTAGTTTTAGATACAAAAAGTGCGAAAAACGGCCACTTTTAGCAGTTTTTGTATCTGTAACTACAATTACCTTTATTTTACAGAACAAATAGTTTCTAAATAAACATATGTACCTTAACTTCAATCTGTCTTCCCGGAGTTTTGATTAGTTTCGTATTTGGTGGAGCGGAGGTAGCCCCTTAAACACCTTAAAAAAGTGTGTGCCAGAGCCGATCCTACTGAATCATGAAAATAATGGTAAACCAAAAATTGTTACACTTACGTCATAAGGGACCCTAATCAAATTATGTTAAAATGCAGGTCTGCCATTGCGCACCATGCCGGAAGTACCCGGCAAACCCTTAAGAATTATGACCTTCCTATACCATGAACCACACCTAGTACCCCGATGGGATCAATGCGAAATAATGACAAATATGTCCTTGATATTGTGTCAAAAGGTCTACCAGGTCGAAGCTTGCCGGAGCTTGATTGAAAGTTTATATGTTGGTATGGTACCCGATAACGCTGGTAATTTTGCATCCGGTTCTCCCACTAAAAACTGAACTAGCGCTACGCTACATATTTCCTCAAGTTTAAAGTATTTCCACTGACGTTCAGCCTTGTGTACGGAGTTCGTTTTATCTGTAGATGGATGGGATTTTAAGATCCTATTTTACAAAAAAAACTGCCAAACGTTCAAAGGAAGAGAGAAGGTATTAGGTAGGGTCCATGGGTAGGTCATAAGGATGTTTTAGATAGAGTATTTTAAAAGTACTTTTCAACACAATTCTAAGTTTTCCTTTAAGCTTACAATCCGCACAAGAATAAAAACACGTTTTTAGATCACGTACCATATTTTGCATAAAATGATTATATTTTTGGACCCAATAAAGCTTCGAAATATTTTTTAATACGAGTAAGTAGCATGTCTTGACCATCAAAATTTTCATTGTAAGTCTGTTTATCACAGTATTAAAGCGGTCTAACAGTTGTCAAGATTTCAGAAACGATTTGTTTTCGAAGGCAAAATATTTGTTTGTCTATATTGCAGGTTATCTAACATGTAAATCTAACATCATAAGTCATCGTGTAACCGGCTCTAATAGATATCGTCATGTAAGGTTAGCAGATAAACTCCGCACTGAAATTAAAAGTAAGTTTGATAGAATACGCTATTTGACAATCTACTCCAGTGTTCTTTGCACGCCAAAATTGTTTTTTTCTATAATAAATTTTGTTTAAAAATTTTGGGTTTTGTTATGTTTTGATCACTTTAATTGTCCACGTAAAGGAGACGTTTCATCGTTTTGACTGACCCATTGGTGTCAGTTAGCAGTGAGAGTCGCTGGGTCGATCCCGCCCGCCCATGGCAAACATTTGTGTGTTGAACATGAGTGTTCGCTCTGTGTTTGATTGTAATTTACAAATGTATTTATGTAGGTATAGTATATCAGTCTCTGGTACCAATATTACGGGCTTTACCTAGGTTGGAGTCAAATGACTTTGTGTGATTTGTCCATCAATACTATTACTATCTCCGGCTGTTGATAATTATATGTACACCTGCTGGAAATATGGACAATAATTACAGACCACAGTAATGCACTTACTTTTATTCAGTAACTGTTTTTGTTTATCGTCCTGTAAATTGTAAGCAAAAATTTTTCATGTCACAATTAAAGATCACGTCTGAAATCGACAAAAATAAATTTTAAACTTATTTGTTTTATTTTCTGACTCTACGTGTCCATACACGCGGCAAATCCAAAACTAACGACTTCTATTTAAGCAATATCAAAACACTGATCGCCGCTGATGAAACAATGACTGTCGTATTAACATTTATTTCGCTGCATTAAAAATACCTTTAAATGCGCCTCGGAGCTCTAGAAATGAGGTTATATGAAATAAATTACAAAGTTTTAATCCTGTAGCTTAGATCCTCAGCACAGATAATTTGTTTATTCACAAATTATTTCTACACGTCATTTTATCTTACGTGTGAAATATTAAGTTTTTCACGATTTTAAATTAATTTTCT
The DNA here is from genome assembly GCA_947532105.1 of Athrips mouffetella. NCBI lineage: Eukaryota > Metazoa > Arthropoda > Insecta > Lepidoptera > Gelechiidae > Athrips > Athrips mouffetella. Next base: position 22,426,171 of record OX383972.1, on the reverse strand, counting down.
TTTTAAACCTGTAAATTACTTTTTTAAAGGTTTAAATCAAACGTACCATTCAAAAGTTACGATGAGTGTAATAATTATCAAAATGGCAATTTAAGAAACGGCGCTCTAAGTGGGTGGCTCTAATGGTTATATGTACAACAGAGAATAGACAGTGTGTCATCACGCCTATACTCCGTGAGGAAGGGGTAGCTGTTTCATGTATTCTATGGGGTAGGCAGAGCATCAAAGAGTGTATGTGATGATGAGAAATCTACATACATACATAACATCACGCCTTGTTCCCGTCGGGGTAGGCAGATACCACAGTTCTCCACCTGCTACGATCTTGACATACTTCCCTTGCTTCCTGAACTTTCATCAATCCTTCCATACATGCTCGTCGGTTTAGGGTACTTTTAACCTGGCCTTTATTCAGAATGTCAGAACGAATGAGAAATCTAGCTTTGTGTATTACTTAAGAACCTAAACATTTAATTAAAAATAATATCAAAATTGTCTTTTTAGTAGCCCCCGAGGCCCCCGACGCAACGGAAACCCATATCTACCCGTGCGAAGCCAGGGTGTCTACTCTTAAAGTCCGATATATCGAAACGATACTACTCGAAACATGCAAATGCAAAACTTCGTCCCTTGACAATAGAGTAGAATATTGGTTGGATGAATTTTCAAACTGCATCCAACCAATATTCTACTCTATTGTCTAGGCACGAAGTTTTGCATTTGCATGTTTCGACTAGTATCGTTTCGATATATCGGACTTTGAGAGTAGACACCCAGGGCGGACCGCGGTATCGGTATCGACTATGGACCTAGACGACCTCTAGACTACCGCACGTACCTATAAAATTATTATAACTACTTATTTGCATAAGTCTTCGTAAAACCTGAGTCTGTAAAGCCTGACAAAAAAAGTTAGTTCGCGCGTTCTCCGCAAAGAAACCCCCCTTTGTTGCATCCCCTCTGTTTCAGAGCACTTCCCTTGATACGAAGCCGATATACATACGTAAATGCGAAATTTCATCTCAATCGAAAACCGGGAAGTGGGTCAAATTTAACTTGCAAGATTTGGTTACAGACAGACAGACACCGCGACAGGTGAAACTAAATAAAAGCTTTTTTCGGGTTAAGTTTTGCCTTCGCGTGCTTTTCTAGCTATTGTCAAGTAAGAATTTTAACCTTCTTTACACATCAATAAGCGGGGGGGGGGCAACCGTACACGCGGTAAGATCACTTTAATTCTGCTACAACATCTCCATACATTTTATGAACCAAACCAAAACCTATAGCGTACTTACCGTTGACCTAGAGTAATGAAATTTGGCAAAAAGCTATGTCTCATGTGCAAAGGAAAAAGACTAAAGTTATGAAACTTTCTGACTTTTCTCACAAGTAGATACTCATAACCATTTATGGTATGCTCCCGCTTCAAGTACATTCATATAGGGTGACTTTTAATTAGTTCTTGATAGAAAAAGGTATGATTGTACTCATGATACTGAACAACTTTCCCCAAGGTACATAGGTCGAAATACGAAAATCAAGTTTTGACCTCCCATAGAAACTGGTTGTTCAGTATCATGAGTACATGCATATCTTTTGCTATCAAGAACTAATTAAAAGTCACCCTATATAATAGAGAGGTCAGGTTCGAACGGACGCGGAGTTTTTAAAATCAAAGGGCAAAAGCTCGAACAATATGGTATGGTGAATGGGTACGGAACCCTTACACGATAGTAATTTCCGGTGTTGCACTCGAAAAATACCTGGAGCTTCATTTTAGATTCGCTCGCCGCAAGACCAGCGATATCTTTGGGCTTATCATCGTTCGAGATCCAATTTAAGACATTTTTGTGTGACTTATACCAACTCGTTGCAGTTGAGCGCTAAAATACTGTAACGATTATCTGCAAACTCAGGGTGCGGCGTGCCAATCGAATATACAGCATGTAACGGAAATGTGGGATAATTAATACTTAAGGGTGTGAATCTGCCCACGAAACTGAACATTTTTTCCCAAGGAACATAGGTCATAGACCGAAATCAATTTTTGACCTCCCATTGAAACTGCATGAGCTGATAGCGCATTTTGTATGAGAGGTCAAATTTGGTTTTTGGTATTTCGACCTATGTTCCATGGGAAAAGTTGTTCAGTTTCATGGGCATTCACACCCTTCAGTATTATCACATATTTCTGTTACACGCTGTAGAGTTCCAGCAGCTGCTCTATAAGCTGCTCTACAAACATAGAATTACGCAACCGAAATCATATGGACATAATCTAGAATCATATCTCAACTCGCATTTCTAGAGCAGAGTTATTCCCAGGCAAAAATGTAACCTACAAAAATATGAGGTCTTATTAAGTTCTTGTAAAAAGTATATACTGCAATTAAACATTGAAAACCACGTTTCTTGCAGAAAAACAATCATTTTCAATAATTATGTCAGAAGTTCATAAAATAATAATTATGTCTCACACAATTCATAACCTAGAATTAAATATTCATGTTTCTCGTGTTACGTATTAGTAAAATGTAAAAGATACTGGTGAAGTGTTTAATTCTAACTAGAATTTTCATAAATTATTTATGTTTTAGGTTTTATTTGCGTTTTTTTAGTTATTATTACTAATAAATAGTATGTTTCTGATGTATTGAACTAGCTGTACCTGCGGTTTCATTCATGTCAAGTAAAAGACATATAATAGTGCCTGATGGTGGATTCATTGCCCGTAGTTGGTGTGGTTGTGATGAACAAAGGCGTTTGTTTTGTATCTAATTGTTATTATTCATCTATTTTAGTAATATTTTATCAGACTGCACCCATAGTTCTCAGACTTTGCCTAGTTTGGGATTAGAGGACTTTGGAATTGTCCGCCGCCGTATTGTTTATTTTATTTATTTATACATAGTAGGTATGTATTAAGTTAAGATTCACCTGTGACAGCTCATTAAGTTATACATACCTACACGAAAATTTTAAAATTTCTAGGTTATGAGTTATGATCCCAGCACTAGGTCGCCGGATGTTGTTATTGCTCCAATGACTATTTAGTCTATTACGCACACCTTTGTGCCACTTTTATTTATTTATTTATTATATCTTACATAGTTATTATCATAATTGGTTACAGCATTTAAGTTTAATGTGACTGGTTTGTGCTACCTGTCTCGTCTCTTCGAAAATGATCAATTGTTTGGCCTGTTCAAACAGGTTACTTACCTACCGTACAAACAATTTTTAACTCACGATACAAAACGAGTATCAATTGAAAACGTCTCGACCGATTTGGCTGTTTTTTTGTCGTGTTTCTAAATAAAGACGTTCTGAATAAAGGCCAGGTTAAAAGTACCTTAAACCGACGAGCATGTATGAAAGGATTGATGAAAGTACAGGAAGCAAGGGAAGTATGTCAAGATCGTAGCAGGTGGGTGGAGGACTGTGGTCTCTGCCTACCCCGACGGGAAAGAGGCGTGATGTTATTACCCGACTACGGCAAAGCAAAAGGAGGGTTATGATTTTTGACAGGCTATGTATGTATGTTTGTATGTATTTATGTATGTATGTATGTTCATCTGTTCCATCATAACTTCTAAACTACTTATCATATTTTGACAAATGAGATGTCGTTAGAAGCGTCTTAATTATCCGCTGGTTATAGGATACAAGAAATTTCGTTTAATTGTATGTGGCGCCCTCTAGAGAAGATTAAGTCAAGGACTAATAAAAAAAAAAATTTAACCGTACCGTGTTAGGTATCAAATGAAAGGGCTTAGTGAGCACATTTCAAAAATATATATATTGTTAGATTTTTATGTATTTACAACCCCAAAATAATTGAAATAAAAAATCTGTTCAAAAACTAAAACCCGACTACTGGCAAATCTTGAAAGAAATTTCGTTTAATTGTATGTGGCGCCCTCTAGAGAAGATTAAGTCAAGGACTAATAAAAAAAAACATTTTAACCGTACCGTGTTAGGTATCAAATGAAAGGGCTTAGTGAGCACATTTCAAAAATATATATATTGTTAGATTTTTTATGTATTTACAACCCCAAAATAATTGAAATAAAAAATCAGTTCAAAAACTAAAACCCGACTACTGGCAAATCTTGCTATAAAAAGTATGAAACAAGAAAATATTGTCATCTGAAATTGTTATGTACAAACTATGGTATTTAATAAATATTCATACCGATGTTCAGATAATAGCCGTGGTCATGTTATGCCACCTATCCGAAAAAAGCGATCATAAACTTCAGGGCAAAGAGGCATAACAATATGACCACGGCTATTATCTGAACATCGGTATGAATATTTATTAAATACCATAGTTTGTACATAACAATTTCAGATGACAATATTTTCTTGTTTCATACTTTTTATAGCAAGATTTGCCAGTAGTCGAGTTTTAGTTTTTGAACTGATTTTTTTGTATGTATGTGTTTCTAATGTTTGAATGGAAAGAAAAGCCCCCCAGCCCCTCCCCATCTCAACCCCCTGCCTCACAATTCTCCTCCCACACCCGTCCCCTAACACTCTGACTTATCTAAAGCTCAATGTAGTACCAATTATAGCCGCTAGAGGGCCTGTATCCACTTTGCACGAAATGACCCCCCAAACGAAAGCATAAGTAGACGTATCCACATACAAAAAGTTACACTATTCACAATTTTTCATCCCATAGTTACTATGCCCGAGCAGCTGATTATTTTGTATGGGAAGCGTTAAAAAAAATTTTAAGGTTCCCATAGGGAAAGACCTCTTTGAAGGAACGGCCTGTAATACTGTAGGTACTACTTCTAACATACCTACTCTCCACCAAAGTTGTTGTGTACGGGCCAATACTTAGTATACGGCGTTCAAAATAACTCTGGCTGTGACCGTATGTGCAGAAGTCAATAAATGAGTCGCAAGGGTGAGCGCGGCATGTGGGGGATGCGAGCGAATCGTTCATTGGCTCTCCGCGTGTCACCCATGCGCAGAAAATAACCCTCATAGCCAAATTTATCCTGAACGCGCTATACGCTGGCTCAACGATCCCAAGTGGATCTTGACCTTTGAAGGGCATCCAGGTCTTTCCGAACTTCGTTACCCCATCTGTACATGGGACGACCGACTGGCCGTTTCCCACTCGGTCGTCCCATGTAAGCTCTTTTGGAGGTCCGATACTCTCCCATCCTCTCCAAGTGGCCGAGCCAGCGAAGCCTTGCGGTTTCGGTCTCGCCCATGATGTTGGGTTCGGGCTATACGGGGTTCAAATTTTTTAACAGCGGCTAAATGCAATTTTATTTTTATTTTATGTCTTTAGGAAATAAAAAAAATCGTCTCTTCATACAAAATTATCACCTCATTGGTCCAATTTTGATGAGAAGTCACTTTTTTTGCAAATTTCGGAAATTTGTAGAACAGTTGTAGTATTTAGCACTCAGAAAAAGCCCTTAAAAATATAACATAAATATTTTTTTCAAAACCCTGTAAAGATATACAAAACTTTGTTTTCCATTAATTTGTTATTGATCCCATTATTTGAATATAGTCTGTCTTGTTACTCTATTCTTTTGACGATATTATTACAAGACTCAAGTTCGAAAACTTTACAGAAGTCTAATAAATGTTTCTTTATTAAAATGACCCTGTGAAAATCTAGAATAAAATAGAGGCACAAACATTATCATCAAAACTAAATTTGGGTTAAAGTCTCAAAAGTTTACTCCAAAATCTGCAATTTGCTACACACGCCGGCATACTTAATGGAGCATACAAGAACAGTGTATAAACTTCTTGCTTTGGAAAAGTTCGGCATACTTTTATAAACTGTCTATGGGCTTACTCTTGACCTCGATACAGCCCTGAGGATATTGATGTTGTGAAAAAATTAAACAGTTCTTTTAAATTATTACTTTGTATAAAAATATCAATAATCACATAATCGGCAGTTGGTTAGGATGTGTTTTTATTATCCATAAATTGCTAGGTATGATAATCCCCATTTATGATAATACTGTTTTTCAGTGGCTGGGACGTTATATTTTTTTATAAATTCATGGCTTAATGTAATGAAATCCAGGAATAATGATAATCTAATAAAGTAATATGTCAAAGTTAGAAAAAAAAGCATGATATGAAATAACTCTCAGAAGGATTCCGAACCCTAAAAACGAAGATCTCGCAGAATTACCCATTAGATTTTATTTCTTTTTCTTTTTTTTCACTTGCGGTCCGTTAACCCTGCCACCTGCTATGTGTATTACTCGCGGGCTTTTGGTCTCGGTACGTTAGCCTAATGATATCTACGCAACACTTACACTTGACCGCGTTTTTTAAATCACCATAAGAATGTCTGTGAGTCATGGTTTATGACATAGAGGTCAATAAAGGCAAAGGATTTTTTTATATTATACAAATTTTGTTAATTTAAACAAATTATTTTCTAAATTATCATATAATTTATAAATATTTAACTTAGTGCTTCATCAGATCGATTTAATGATAAATTTAAATTTTGAAAATCAATTACTGTATTTTGTGTATTTTTGTCAACATTAGATCAAATAAATACGATAGCCCCGTTCCTTTTAATCTTTAATATAGCTTCAGTACGTATAATATTATCGAATATTGGTAAAAATATTCTGCTAAGACAATCGCATGCTAGGTGTGTTACGTGACTAGTTCTCCACTTGAGTAAGTATGGGGGGTTCAAAGTAGAGCGAAAATTTTAATTATGTTAAAAAAAAGTAGGTAAAAAATTAAATTTCGGACGATTCATCTAACATTTACCTTTCTGCTGTGTGCCCAAAACTCTAAACTGCAAAATTAAATGCTTACGTGGGACTTAATATTCTCGTATGATAGATATAATGTTATGCCCAAACACGCGTCTTACGGAAGCCGAAAGTTAAAGTTTCACCCACGTTATAAATATTCAGACATGTAAACACCGATTCCGTGGCGTCATACTTACGCAACTGACTCATCTTGTGAATCTTTTTGTTTCGCCTCATTGTTCCTGGGACTCTGACCTGAGTTACTTCATCTCTCTTCATTAGGTCACACTCGTTCTCTTTAATTTATAATCCAAATGTTATAATACTTATACCATATCAGAGAATAATATTCAAAAAAATGTTAATTATATTTTGTCAAAATTGATTAAATAAAGATAATTTACCCCTTTAATGTCATTTACGCAATGGAGTTGTTAAAATTCTGAGAGGTGTAGGTGTCTGTTGCGTAATGCAATATTTAGCGAAACTCTTACTTTATTTTCTATAAAGATGTTGCAAGCTTCTTTCTGAGTGCATTATGCAACCGGGGTCACACTGTCCTCGGTTGCGTCATAGTATGTCGCCCACGTGGAGAAAATACTGCTTTCTACGAAACTCAGACATCTGTTCACTACAACACGCTAATCAAATTACGAATACTCGATAAAAACAACATGGTTACGACAAACCTAAAATTTCATATCTCTTGTTTAACTTCCCACAGCTGAGTAAAGCAATATGTATATGTACTTATGTACGAACGATCCCTGAACCCCGGTTTTAATTAATACAAGAACAATATTGGGTTAAACTAACTTTGGAGGCAAAAGAATACAAAGAGAGTTCTTTTCGTTGGTTTATCGTTTTTTATGCAAAAATATTTTTATAATACAACTAAAATTAAACATTAAAATTACTATTTACATAAATACATTTAGGCACCGTAATTTTTTGTCTACTTATAACTAGGTTAGTCGCCGGCAGAGCAGGTATCACAAGGGGGAGCGCGCGGCGCGCTTTTTAGTATGGGCCGGACTGTCCGGGAGGACCATAGGACGAGCTGACGCCGCCGCCCGAGGAACCACCGTGTCCACCGCCGATGCTGCCGCCGGAGATGCCGTGTCCACCGCCGATGCTACCACCGCCGAGTCCACCGCCGAGTCCACCACCGAGTCCACCTCCATGACCGCCACCGAGACCACCGCCAATGCTGCCACCGCCAATACCGCCGCCGATTCCAGCGCCACCAGATTCCTTCTGGGTCTTGTATTTGATGAAGTATACCTCGGGCTTTGAGGGCTGAGTGGGGGCGGCGGTGGGAATGGTGATGTCGGGCTGTTCGTCGGGTTTCTTGACCAAAACGTAGACGAGGGTCTTCTCTTCGTTTTGGGCTTGAGCGGGGATGATGGGCGCGACGGGCGCGGGAGGAGCGGGCGCCTTGATGAAGATGATCTTGTAGTGCTTCTGGGGTACACCGCCGCCCTGTACGATCTGTGGGCGTTGTTCTTCAGGTTCTGGGGGTGGGACGTGAACGTAGATGTGTTTCTGCACGATGGCACCACCACCGAAACCGCCGTCAAAACCACCGCCGCCGCCGCCGCCGCCAGATGAGAATCCACCACCGGAGGAGAATCCGCCCGAGGAGAAACCTCCGGATGAGAATCCGCCGCCGCCGCCGCCACCACCACCGTGTCCGCCGCCGATTCCGAAGCTGCTGGAGCTCAGGCCTCCGGAGGAGAAGCCGCCTCCATGGCCACCTCCGAACCCGCCTCCTGAGCCGCCACCGAATCCGCCGCCGAAGCCACCCCCGCTGCCGCCACCGGGCGCGTTGTAACTGTATCCCGCCTCGGGCCGAGCCGAGCCGAGCGCCGCAACGGCCGCTAGAACCTGCGGCAGAAAACCAACTTTAAACACACTGATAACCACATCCAACCTTTTGAGACAACAACTGCTTGATTTAATTTAGTAATAAAATCCCGAATTTATATTGAAAACAAAAGAACTAATCAAAAAAGTTATGATCACTGGAAACACAAAGTCGGCCGTCATCAAAATCAAGCAATCGCACAATCACAGTCCCATAAGGAAGTCACTCGCGTTGACCGGTCACGGCATCGTCGAGCGGAGCACGCGGGTCACAACACTTTCACTGCACTCTGTACTGTACCTACCAAGAACGCTTTCATGTTGTCTTGTGGAGGTCTCGAGGTGGTATGATGTACAGAACACTCGCGGGGAGCTTATATACTGGTAGCTCGTCGACGCCTCTCTCCCTGACTCTTCCTAAGATTCGGCCTTCGAGGCACTTGAGAATTATGATTTTAATGACACACGTCCAATTCTTCTTTGGAGAAAACAATATGGATCTTGAATGGTCACCGCAGTGGACACTTTCTCGGTAATGCTGAGATTGACATATCATCGATTATGTGACATTTTGATTTTCCATTGTCTTCTTGTCACAATTTATCGCGGTGCATTTGTCGCCTGTCATCTGTTTAGCGATAGTCTACTGGAATTAGTTAACAACTCTGTCAAACGGCTCTTAAACAATATATTATAATTATCGTTATCTCGATAAAACATGACAATGTTGAGTCTCAATACGAGGTAAGTATTTTTTTTTATGTTGGTTGCAAATGTGTTGAAGTATCAGCTGTTTTTTGTAATAAAAACTATTAATCACAAAATGCCCTCTTGGACATAAATTAGAGCTTCCTCATAACGTTTAATATGATCTTGAAGACTATGATTACATACGATGCGGTGATCGACGACTATATTACTCATGTAATTTATATTGCGTATTTATTACTGAAATATTAGTGATGTGATGAAAGTCATCAGTTCATAATAGCCTTATTTATACTTGTATAACGAGTATTTGCTTATTTATAACTATCGCTTTGTTTAAAAAAATACTTCTGTGAAGTTTATTTAGTTCTACCTTAAGCTTTTCTCGTAGACTGTCAAATATAAGAATTTTCTTAAGCAACATAATAAATATAAAAAAAAATTTATGATAATTCGGTTCCTTTCATGGCTTTCCTTTCTTCCTTTATTTTAGAAGGTACTTAGAGCTTTTGTTCAAAGTCCGTCTGGGGAAGTACCACCCAATTGCCTTTTTCTGCCGTAAAGCAGTAGTGTTTCGTTTTGAAGGTTAAGGGAGTCAGTGAAATTACCGGCACATGAGACATACCATCTTAGTTCTCAGAGTGGGTAACGTGCTTTGCTGTCTTATTAGTGTCAAATTATTTCACTAATAAGATAGTGGATGTCATGGTAGTGGTAACCACTTACCACCAGGTGGTCCACCTTCTCGTTTGCCCACTTCTGATATAAATAAAATTGAATTAAGTATGTATATGTAATTAGGTACTTAATGCGAAGTTAGTTCATTACTTTGTAAGAAACAATCAAATAGACTAATTAACGAATTCGGCAGTGACTGTCAAAGTGAAAAGGCCACGGCTGAGCAGGATACTACTGATTAAATAAGTAGTACATTTCTTGAAATCAATACGAACTTGGAGTCGCCGTAAATAGAGATAAAACATTTACTCGTTAGATTTTAAATCTCTCAAGCTGTTGTAAAAGCCTAAATAAAATGTCAAATTTTACATTTTTAAAATAGTATGTGATTTTTAAACGCATTAATTTCATGAACTAAATTTTAAGTTACTTTCAGCACTTAAATTTTTTTAAAACTCGTACGGCGATATTTAATAATTGTTAGCTAGATGTTGACTTTAACTTGTTGCAGATAAAATGCTTCCATTTAATTGTTAGACTGCCCGTTAGTTGTTACGCTGATAAAACATGTCAGTGTTAAGGGGCTGATAAGAGCTAAATACGCTTCACTTGAGCAGGTTTTTAACGAAAAGTGGTGAATATAAACAGCCGTGAAAAAAAATTTCTGTGATAATTAAGCATCTTTCCAAAAATATAGCCGACTCTGAAACACGATTAAATATTATTTTTACGCCATAAAAAAAATCCAAAGTTACCTCTGCTTTTTGCTTTTAAACCGTTTTTCTTAAGTACCCATTAATCTATGATGCCAAAACTTTTACACGTTATTCAATACATTATGCATAATAATATAGCTATTTGATAGTTAATATTATGGGTACAGATTTTGAGAAAAATTTAAAAATGAGCGAAAAACGTAAAACAGTGCGAATCCGCTCCGTTCTAGCACGCGCATTCTGACCTTTGATAGAAAGGGAGGTAATTCAGCTCTTACCAGCCCCTTAAACAATAAAAAGAGCATTAAAATTAATAAAGTTTTCTGAATGTTTATATATACCTATACGAGTATACAACGTGGACCTATTAGGTCGAATGGATGGGACCACGTTCCCATAATGGTTAAATAAAACTATTAAATGAACGGATTGGCATATTCAAAAAAGAAATAAAAATTAATAATAAACTACGATTTATCATTAGAAAATAGTCACACAAAAAAACTATACTATTAACTTTAGCAATAAGCAGTAAAATCATAAAACAGCTCGAACTCGATTATTCAATCTACCTGAATACGATTTAAAAATCGCCATCATTAACTTTCAATTTGTGCAAATATTATCTAAAAATGTAGAATACGTAAGAGGGGAGAGCAGTGATGGTACCTACCATCTTGCTTAATATTTCACTCTATTTGATGCATTCAATGGTTATGCAGCATTTTAATGAAACACTATGAACGGTCACTGTCAGTTTTTAACCTGCCTAATGAGACCATTTGGCAGGTTAAAAACTGACAGTGACCACAATCTAAAATAGTAGACGGACCAAAACCTCTCACCGTGCCTTCATATAAGTTACTCTATGGTGCCTTCTGAAATACGGATAATGTGCTTGTCGCTATAATATTAGAGGTCAAATTGAATATAAATCGAATGTTTTTCATTCACTGTAGCATTGTAGGATATTACCAATCTCTTAATGATGTTTCGCTTCACAAAGAAAGTGGCAAAAAAGTATGGGTCACCCATCCGATTCCCAGCTTAGGACCAACGATATCTATGTTTCGTGATTGGAGAAAAAGAGCAGCTCAAGAAACAATGCATAAAAATGTTAACATTGAACGTACGTGGCAGCTACAATTAGGCTCATGATGGCTGAGAATATTTGAAAATATATTATCCGCATTGGGCTTAAAATAAAAATATTTTTATTTTAATTGCTGTATAAAGTAAAAAATATATGTGTAATTATAATTAAGTATTTTATTTTTGTCCGTGTGGTGCCGTCAATGAAAAATACCAACCCATCTCTACCCATGGGTGTCGTAAGAGGCGACAAAAAGCTAATGAACCGGAGGGTGGGCAGCAGCATCTTTCTGTGTATAGTGCCATTTTATATGTCGACTATGGTAAATCGCCTCCAAAGTACCACGCGTTAATGCTGGAGTGCGCTGAAGGGAGCTCCCTGTCCTGTAGTTAACGTTTGTGGGATGTTATGATGATTTTATATTTTCCCAACCGAAATATATTTTTTTAGCTTGCATGCGCCTTATTCTTATGGTCAGCAAGTCAAATATTTATGTTAAGCGGCTTTTTACATAAATAAACATGATCATCTCTATTCCAATATTATTTGTTTGAAAATTATGACCAATAACACCAGTACGAATATTAATAATATTAATTTAAGAAATGGAACACAAAAGAAACAATTTAATAAAAGGAAATTAAAGATTAATAAGGATACATTAATACATCATAATTGTCTTTAAATCTGTTATAACAGAGTCGTCTACCTAAAATAACACTGGTGACAATCTAGCCGAACCTTTTGTCAGTTTAGTAGCCAAACTGCATGTCAGAGTTTTCAAGCCGCCAATAAACTGCTTAACCACAACTACCAGAGACAGAATAGTCTAGGCAACGAAGCGGATCCTTGTATGAAGACCCCCGCATTAAATAAAAAAAAATCGGTACTTTTAATTTTTTCCATATAAAAAATGTATGAAATTTTTTTTTTTATATATTTTGTTTTGGATATTTTGAATTTACATTTAATTCATGATTCTTAATCATCCTGTCAAATAAAATCTGCCTGAGAAAATGTTGGGGTCAACTGCTTCGTTGCCTACACTAGTAGCTTGGACCAACAACTAAGTTCTGGCAACGGCCGGAAAAAATTGCATCTACCGTATCGTGACGTATCTGAGTAGATACGAGCACTATATAATAGAGTAATATTTATAAAAGAAAATAAAATGCCTACATTCTTAATTAACATATACATATAATCATAACATCCCATGAAACGTCCACTGCAAAAACGCGTGGTACTTACTTAGGAGGGGATTTACCATAGTCACCACGCTTGTAAGCGTTGCGGCTGGTGACCGCTGTTGTTGGTGACCGCAGTATGTAAGATGCTATGATACACAGAAAGATGCTGTTGCCCATCTTCTGATTCATAAGCCCTTAGTCGCATCTTACGACACCCACAGGTAGAGATGGATTGGTTTGGTAGCGGCACATATACAACATATTGGGCTTAAAAAATTCACGTAAACCTTTGAAGGGCTTGTTTTTGGGGTAAATGTAACGACTTTGTTGTATCTAGGGCTTCGTAAATCGCTAAATCTCATTTGGACTGTCCATAGAAATTGCGTCATATTTTTTTTTGCGAATTTCCATAGGTCAACCTCAAGAACAAGCATATAAAAGGTACGACAAGATTTTTTTAAATTCCTATATAATTGTAGTTATAATTAGCATACTACATCAAAGTGTGTAATTGTAAAAGCCTTGGTGAGGTGAGAGGTGAGGTGGATTCTGAAAGTGAAGTTAGACTTTCAATTTCATCCAAATGTCACGAGGGACCTTACCCCGAGTCATGGTTAGCACGTCCACCAATTCGTTGTGAGAATCGAGTTATACGAGGTCTTAATAATTGTTTTCAAATGCAGACTTAATTTTAATCGGTGCAAAAAAATTACTGAACAACTTTTAGTTAGGGTGCTGGCTGCAATTTGGGTATATGATTTAGATATGAGCGCCGATGGCTATAAGGTCGGCGGCGGCGCGCCGACTTTTTATGGTCGGCGGCGGCGGCGAAATCGGCGGCGTGACCTCTACAGCATTTTTTTGTAAGAAATGACCGGAAATCGTAAAAACCATATAGGGTTGGCACAAAAATACTTAATTCCTTACTTTCTTTTAAAATTTAGAAATAGGTATGTACCAAAAGAAATTAAAATGGTTCTCAAAAATACTGAATATTGTAATTTGAAAATTTTGAATATTTTAACCTAATATGTGTTGTGGCAAAAATAAATGGTTTAAATGGTTAAAAAATGTCCTGATAGTGATGGAACAGGCCGGTGGAAATCTCCATACTCTGCAAGACTATGGAGCGAGTATTTAATAACGAAGTCGTGGCATAACTTGAAGCTAATGAGTTTATTTTTATGTCACAAGAGGGTAAACGAGCAGGTGGGCCAACTGATGGTGAATGGTCACCACCACCCACAGCATACACTGTCTTATGAGTGGCATAATTGACACTAATAAAACAGAAAAACGCGTTGCCCATATTGAGAACTAAGGCGGTACATCTCATGTGTCGGTAATTTCAGTAGCTCGTTTACCCTACAAACTGAAACACAACGGTGTAAACACTGTTACTTTACGACAGAAGTCACACAAGCAAACAATCTTCCATCGTATGAAATACCTGGCCTTTGCAATTGGATATTAAACTTATTGAGTGTACGATAATTGAATCAAGTGGTCTTGGAAGATTGCTAGTCTGATTGCTATCGATGACGGAGTTCCTCAAGGATCCGTTCTGTCCGCAACTCTATTCCTGTTGCACATAAACTGGTGCCTGGAATCTTTGGGTATGCAGACGACAGCACAGTTACGGATAGATACATACCCAATGCAAAAGCCAGTGTGGCACAAATACCATCTTGTCAGTCGATAGACCATGGTTGAACGTTTGTTTCTGGCTCTTCACTCAGTGTCCGACTGTGGCGGCCAAAACATAGGCGTGTTTCTTTACAGTCAAACGAAGTCCCTTCAATCTGACTCCAGAGTTCCGAAATGTATTTGTACCGATATCAGACCACCTCGAGCTCCTTGGTATGATGCACTTACCGTCCAATCTGTACTTTTGGCATTTTATTGAGTCCTTGGCCAAATCCGCAGCTAAGAAACTTGGCATACTCTCCAACGCCAGGCGGTACATCACACTGGGACAGCTTCTACAGCCATTTCTACCCTATCAGACTTGTGCTTGTGCTTCAAACAGAAGTCCGGTATGGAGTACTGATGAGTTTGCAGAATACCAGCTGGCTAATCTTACTGCAATCGACAAACGTACTAGGAAGCTCATTGGTGATGAGACTCTTGCCGAAACAGAGAAACTGTAGAGCCTTGAACACCGACACATAGTGCCTTATGTACTTATCAGTATTCTATATAATACATCTCGTTGAGTGCGTCTGAAATGTACACTCAACAGCTCGTCAGTAGAAACACTTTTGGACCTTATGGCGCTGTAATAGAGATGAAAAAGTTTCTACCGACGTGCGGTTGACCGTACGACCTTACGACCTTATACCACCTTATCCCCTTCCTCCTACGTGTGGCTAGACGAGGATTGGGGTTCTACCCTTATATCGTCAACATACCACCATTCAATCTGGTTCCTACTTTTCGAGGTACAACTGCACAAATTACCGACAGCCACGAATTACTTGGCATGAAGTTATGACCAAACCTGAACTTTGGCGCTAACATTGAGTCAAAAGCCCGAACTGCGGCAAAAAACTGGGGCGTTCTCAATAAGGTTAAGCGTTACTTCTTTCCGACAACTTACAGTTTTATATAAAGTCCAAGTCCGATCCTGCATGAAGATTTTCTTTGGGATGGCTCAGCTAAATACCAACATACGCACTTGATTCGATAGATCGCAGAGCCTAGAAGCTCATTAGAGGTAAAAATCAAGTTTCACAGTCTGGTCGTCGCAAAGTTGCATGTCTGTCGGTATTTTTTCAGATATTACTTCGGAGAGTGTGGTCAAGAGCTCCACGGGCTTATTCCACCACTACCTTCTACCATTGGGAGTCTGAGGGTCGGAGGGACGCACTGCAGAAAATTACCCTATGAATATTGGTTGATATTCCGCACATTCGCACAAAGCGCTTTGAAACATCTTTTATAATGCGCACGGCTAAACAGTGGAATTTTCTACCTGCGTTAGCGTCCCAGTTTATATAACCCGAATCTCTTCAAGTCGCGAGTGAATAGGCTTCTTCTGGGCAAGCTCGTTCCATCGTTGACCTCATCACTGTCTTCAGGACTAGATCGAGGTCAAGATTAAGCCCATTGACAAAATAAAAAAGCGTGTCTTTTTCTGGTAAAGTCCATTCCATTGTTTACTTCATCTCTTGTCTTCAGGGCTAGATAGAGGTCGAAGTAATCGAATTTAGCTATATTTTTTTTTTAAAATGTGCGAGTTAGACAAAGCCCTTTCATGTCTATGAGTTACATGTTATAATGAAAAAAAAAGTGGCATATAAATAAATAAATAAATAAATCATGTTTTATTTCAGGTTATAGACCCATATTTTGTCGTACAAGACAAGACATAATATACTAATATTAACAACAGTTAATAGTTAGTTAGTACCTAAAATTATGAAAACAAATCTGATAAAATTATTTTAACTATTAACATTACTGACTGTACGGACAACAGACTGTACTAATATTTTAATACTTTTAAGGAAAAATAAACAAATGTTTAATTTTAGTCAGGTTTTCAAACACAAGTTTTTGTTAGCTTATCCTCATTTCACAAAAAATTGCACGTAGGTAATCTTCAAAAATATTGCTGAAACCATTCAGTAATCGGGGCTCTCTAAGAATCATGCTACAAATTAGGTATCCAGGAGGTAGGATCAATATCTTAACTAAAGCGAGTAAGAGAAGCAAGAGAAGAGAATTTGAATCAGTGCTCAAAAAGTATGGATTTAATAACTCTTTCCTCGCTTGGCGCGCCGTGGCCATCCGCAGCGGCGGCGGCGCAGGATTTTTGTTCGGCGGCGGCGGCGCGCCGGCGCGGCGCTCATATCTAAATTATGATTTGCTCATGATTCAATCAGCTCAATACGAATCGATTTGGTCCTTACAAGTTTTTCTGTGCGTCGCTGCGTTTTTGAGTTAAACAGAGAAAATTAAAATAAGATACTAAATAATGTTTTTTTGGTCTGCCTTTGTGGCTCCTGTTTAAAATACTTTTGAAGATGTAGAAAATCGAAGAGGCAGACATGCAGGGCTCTGCATTATCACGGGACGAAGTAGTGAATTTTTTCATTTTGAAGCGCTGTAACTTTACGACTGGTGGCAGACCATTTTTCAGGGGTTTTATACATTGTATTTAATCAGATAGTCATAGTCTGCCAAGTGTACGTTTCATTGTCAAATTTCAAAATAATTCAAACTTAATTTCTCAAAAACGCAGGGGTGTGGATGTCCGCCAATATTTTTTGTATCTTCTAGAGGATGCTCCTTATCATCAGTCAAAGAGGCAGACATGAGCAAATCATATAGAAATTTGTCCTTCATCACCCTTACTATTTCCTTCAGAGACAATTTTATTACTATGCCTTAAAAATCTAGCAACGTTAAAACACTGCCGCGCGCCCTGATTTTTTTATTTTAATGGGTACTGTCCATGAAATTTTTTCCCAAGAAACAAAGGTCGAAATATAAAAAAATGCTCTATATTTTTCGCGAGTGAATAGGCTTCTTCAGGGTGCGTACTCCGAAGTTTTATCGGAGCTCCGATATTATCAGATTGACAACATCAATTACGTTCGGAAATTTACTTTGTATGGGAATTTCTTTGTCAAAGGCCGAACCACAGACTAATTATTATCGGCGCGATATTATCGTAGTTAACTTCGGAGTACGGCAGCTGAACAAACTCTTTCCATCGGTGACCACATCTCTGTCTTCAAGACTAGATCGAGGTCAAGAGTAAGCCCATTATCAATAAAAAAGAAAGTATATTCCATGGGAAAAGTTGTTCAGTTTCATGAGCAGAATAAACCCTTTTTCTGTTGAAGAGATTTTCATTACATGGGACCTAGGGACTACTAAAATTACTTCTTGATAACATACCATAAAACGTCAACTGAAGCTTAGTACATTGGGGGGTATTTACCATAGCCACCACGCTTGTAAGCGTTGCGGCTGCGACCGCTGTTGTTGGTGACCGCAGTATGTAAGATGGTACGATACACAGAAAGATGCCGCTGCCTATCATCCGGTTCATAAACCTTTGTTGCCTCTTACGACACCCATGGGTAGAGATGGGTTGGAACGGTCAACTGCACGTCGATAGAAACTTTTTCAACTCTATTACCACGCCACAAGGTCCAAAAGTATTTCTACCGACGTGCTGTTGAGTCTTTGCCGGCACCAAAATTACTACTTGTGTATAATCACAGCATATTATGCAAATTTTATTGCACGGGTAAAAAAATGAGCTCAAAATTAAACCGTAAAACGATTCGTGTAGGAAGATTATTTTCTTGTCCAATTAAATAAAACTTGTAAAGTAGTTTATTTAAGTTAAAGTAGCAGTTGAAGGGTTAAAAAAATAATGTCAAGAGTGCCCAAAATGAGTGCGATAAGAACCATTAACAGTGAGGACATGTGTGGGAAGGTGAACTTAAGCATACAGGGTCTTAAGATTACAAAACTCAGCCAAGTGTGAGTCGGACTCGCTCACAGAGGGTTCGGCATCACCATAATACAGGATGTAAAAAGGCTGCTCCTGAAAACTGAAACTATGTAGAATAACGTTTCGCTACCGTCACGTGGGCGAAAGGTGAAAAATTTATTCACTGTTAATTTTTTCTGTTTTACAATGTATAAATTTCTTGTACTAACGAAGCTAAGTGGCCTAGCCACATATTTTGACTAAGGTGTAGATTTTGTGAAGTTAGGGCTTGTAGAGTTGGAATCTTGGCTCTACATGAGATCTGATAACTATTTGAAAACGGGAGATTTGGTCTCGTCTTGGCAACATTTTACATGAAAATGTTTTTGGTGGGATTAGGATTGTCGGATTCAGGTTTTGGTTTCACATCTTTTTACATCCTATGAATTTTAGATACAACAAGATTTAAGATTTATTTATTCAATTTAAATTGTTTTACAATGCAAATAGAGCGAGCTAGTCTTCTATCTTCCCGTGTGGTGCCGGCAAAGAATAGTACCAACCCTTACATACCCGTGGGTGTCGTAAGAGGCGACTAAGAGTTATAAACTGGAGGATGGGCAGCAGCATCCTCCTTTGTTTCGAACATCTTACTTACTGCGGTCACCTACAACCGCGGTCCATGGTGCCAGCCGTAACGCTAACAAGCGAGGTGACTATGGTACTTCCCGTCTACATTTTTCCAGCAAAAGCTAGAATTCTAGAGGGAGCTCCCTGTCCTGTATAATAAGACGTTTCATGGGATGTTATGATGAAGTCTTCTTTCGTTTTGGTTCGTGCTATGGCAGCGTAAAATAAACGGCAAGAAACCACTGCAGCAGCACGTACTACTTTTAGAGTCCTCTTTGTACAATGTGTTACCTTACCTTATTTCGCTGGAAGTAGTCATCTAATCTATAAATCTTCTTTACATAACGTTTGCTTTATACATTTTTTTAATTTTCTTTGGATACAAAATTATTTATTCATCAACAAGTAAGTGAGCCACCTTTAATAAAAGATTGGGTTCTTATTATTATTATGCTTTTTTTGCAATGTAGCAGCACATACATACCCCAAGCGGGTACTTACTTACATGTTTTTTTTCTATCGTTCCGACTGTCATTATTGTTTTTGTCACAATTTCTGTTCTGTATTTTTAAGTGTTGTCTATATTATGTGTGTGTGTCGCCAAAATAAACCAGTTATCTGTCCATCTAGGTATCTATGCAATAAAAAAAATGCGTTGGCAATCATGAGAATTAAAGATGGTACATTCATGTGCGAGCAATTTTGCTGGCTATTTATTACCAACACTGCTATATTGTATTCGTCATAAACTTAATTAGCAAAAAAAAAATTTTGTTTCGAAACATTTTGCCTCTAGTGTTGTTGGTCAAGTCTTCTTTCTGAGATTATTTTGGTGTAAAAATACAATCAGATCCAAAAATAAAAAAATCTTACAGCAATAATACGATAACTATCTACTCTGTAGACATTCTTACATCATAAACTTTGAGTGAATCAAATGCGAAAGATGTTTATAACAATAGTCGCGAGCCTAAACTATGGCGTATCGCAAAGATTCTCAAAGTGTTTGTTCTAACGCCCTCTAGCTAAAAATCTTCATACGTGCAAGATTTTCGTACTGCCTCTTTTCATAGTTCGTACGTATCCTGACCCTAAGTTCCAAACTAAGTAATTACTTATTTAATCAATTTTGATCATTTCTTATCCCCTTTTTTGGCTCTATCCTTGTTAAAATTAGTCAGTCTTACCACTATTTTAGAGTAATGAGACGTTGTATTAAAGTACATAAATCTGCTGCCTTAGGGCCATCACACATAGCTCCGGCACGGCGCCGTGCCGTGCTCCGGTGCGGCGCCGGACTACGGCACGGCGCCGTGCCGTAAAAACTCACGGCGCGCGCCGTGGAAATCTCCGGCACGGCGCCGTGCCGTGTTCCGGTGCGGCGCCGTGCCGTAAAAGTACAGTGTTGTCAACTATGCGAAAATAATAAACAGAAATTGAGCCATAAAAGAGCAGAATCAGTGAACGGAAATCATTATTCGGCCAAAATTAAATACGATATATAATTTGTTTTTCATTGGTTTACCCACATTGTTAAGTTATACAATAATTTTAAAGTATTTATAAACATTCAAATTTTAAATGAGGTAATTTTTTTTTATAAGTGAAAACTTCTTTAGCGGCGCTTAGAAAACTTTATAGAGGGAAAAAATGATAGATTCGCATCAGATGGCGCGTCAGAACTCAGATCAAGCATAGAAATGGATTTGCAACTAATCATACCAAGTTAGAGCAGGCTCATATATACGAAAGTTCTAAAGTGTGATAAAGACCAAAACATCTTTTTTGTCTTTGTCGCGTCTGATCTCAGATGAAGTATAGAAATGGATTTGCAACTAATCATACCAAGTTAGAGCAGGCTCAACATATACAAAAGTTCTAGTGTGATGAAGACCAAAACAACTTTTTTGTCTTTGTCATAGTCTCGGCTTTTTTAGTTGTGCACAAGCTGTCAAACTAAAAATCACTATAACTCGAAAACTACTGACCCTAGACTACTCGTGTGCTGAGACAAATGATAGATCTCGATGAGATATACATTAGGCTCAACATATACAAAAGTTCTAGTGTGATGAAGACCAAAACAACTTTTTTGTCTTTGTCATAGTCTCGGCTTTTTTAGTTGTGCACAAGCTGTCAAACTAAAAATCACTATAACTCGAAAACTACTGACCCTAGACTACTCGTGTGCTGAGACCAATGATAGATCTCGATGAGATATACATTTCGGATGACAGCTGTCAAACTAAAAATCACTATAACTCGAAAACTACTGACCCTAGACTACTCATGTGCTGAGATAAATGATAGGTCTCGATGAGATCTACATTTCGGATGACAGCTGTCAAACTAAAAATCGCTATAACTCGTAAACTACTGACCCTAGACTACTCGTGTGCTGAGACAAATGATAGGTCTCAATGAGATCTACATTTCAGATGATAGCTGTCAAACTTAAAATCGCTATAACTCGAAAACTACTGACCCTAGACTACGCGAGTCCTGACACAAATGATAGGTCTCTATGAGATCTACATTTCGGATGGCTGCTGTCACACTAAAAAAAAATTGTTTTTACTTCTGCTGGCACTCCCGGAGTGCAACCCGTCCTTTTTTTTAAATGATAAGTTCCATTTCTTTTTAGGGTTCCGTACCTCAAAAAGAAAAAATGAAAACTTATAGGGATACTTAGCTGTCTATCTATCTGGCAATGCAATGTCTGCCATTTTCTAGGGTCAGTAGTTTTCGAGTTATAGCGATTTTTAGTTTGACAGCTCTCATCCGAAATGTAGACCTCATCGAGACCTATCATTTGTCTCAGCACACGAGTAGTCTAGGGTCAGTAGTTTTCGAGTTATAACGATTTTTAGTTTGGCAGCTGTCATCCGAAATGTAGATCTCTTCGAGACCTATCATTTGTCTTAGCACACGCGTAGTCTAGGGTCAGTAGTTTACGAGTTATAGCGATTTTTTGTTTGACAGCTGTCATCCGAAATGTAGACCTCATCGAGACCTATCATTTGTCTCAGCACACGAGTAGTCTAGGGTCAGTAGTTTTCGAGTTATAACGATTTTTAGTTTGGCAGCTGTCATCCGAAATGTAGATCTCTTCGAGACCTATCATTTGTCTTAGCACACGCGTAGTCTAGGGTCAGTAGTTTACGAGTTATAGCGATTTTTTGTTTGACAGCTGTCATCCGAAATGTAGATCTCATCGAGACCTATCATTTGTCTCAGCACACGAGTAGTCTAGGGTCAGTAGTTTTCGAGTTATAGCGATTTTTAGTTTGACAGCTGTCATCCGAAATATAGATCTCATCGAGACCTATCATTTGTCTTAGCACACGAGTAGTCTAGGGTCAGTAGTTTACGAGTTATAGCGATTTTTAGTTTGACAGCTTGTGCACAACTAAAAAAGCCGAGACTATGACAAAGACAAAAAAGATCTTTTGGTCTTTCATCATCATCATCAAATCAGCCGAAAGACGTCCACTGCTGGACATAGGCCTCCCCTAAAGAACTCCATGACGACCGGTCCTGCGCTGCTCGCATCCAGCGGCTTCCCGCGGTCTTTATCACACTAGAACTTTTGTATATATTGAGCCTGCTCTAACTTGGTATGATTAGTTGCAAATCCATTTCTATACTTCATCTGAGATCTGACGCGCCATCTGATGCGAATCTATCATTTTTCCCCATATGAAATTTTCTAAGCGCCGCTAAAGAAGTTGAAATAATTCAATTCCAATAAAATTTTTATTCAGTTCTGATTTAGTTCCAATTTTGTTCCATTTCAATTCCAACACTGTTCCAATTAAATTTTCAATCATTTACATTTAATTCCGATCCAATTTAATTCTACTTCAATTGCAATTAGATTATATCCTATTCCAATTCAATCTCAATATAATTGTCATTTAATTTCCATTTCATTCCGATTCAATACAAGTTAGAAATTATTTCAGTTAAATTTATAGTAGGTAAACTTGCAGCTGCAATTCATTCTATTCTAACATTCAGTCATTTTTATATATGTAAATCGTCAAAATAATCAGAGACCGAATCCTGCTAAAATCGCAGAAACTAGCATATGACTGGCCACACTGCTATTTCCACGGCACGGCGCCGCACCGGAGTACGGCACGGCGCCGTGCCGTAGATTTCCACGGCGCGCGCCGTGAGTTTTTACGGCACGGCGCCGTGCCGGAGTCCGGCGCCGCACCGGAGCACGGCACGGCGCCGTGCCGGAGATTTCCACGGCGCGCGCCGTGAGTTTTTACGGCACGGCGCCGTGCCGGAGTCCGGCGCCGCACCGGAGCACGGCACGGCGCCGTGCCGGAGCTATGTGTGATCGCCCTTAGTTTTATTAAGGTGTACCTACTTCTGATGGCTACAAACCTTAAAGTCATAATAAAGCTCTCCTGACCGTAGCAATCCCGGCTACAAAATGCAAGTACACACGGCTGCACGTCGGTGGTAACACTTTGACCTTGAGTAGGTCTCTGGTTTCGTGCGTTTATAGCGTAGCGCTGGTTTGGCTTATACTTGTTTTGTTTCTGCGTGCTTTCTGCCGCATGTACAAGCCATTTTAATGTTATGTAAAAAGTTAATTACACTTTTGGGTTTCTAAAATCATTAAGACTGTGTCGTCAGGTCAAAAGTTATCTAGAAATCGATTTGAATATTCTACAGTTTAACGTTAGGTAGTAAAATTGAATTTTGGAATACATTTCCGTGAAGTATTTTAGTTTGTCTTTCTGGAATCAAAAAAAGCGGATATCAAATAAAGGATCCGGATGCACAGACCTGGTAAATATTACAATTTATAGATACTTTTCATCATAACTTCCCATGAAACGTCCAATGTAGGTCAGGGAGCTCCCTCTAGAACTCCAGCAAAAA
Source organism: Athrips mouffetella (assembly GCA_947532105.1). NCBI lineage: Eukaryota > Metazoa > Arthropoda > Insecta > Lepidoptera > Gelechiidae > Athrips > Athrips mouffetella. The sequence goes on along the minus strand of OX383972.1, from coordinate 22,402,166 downwards.
CGCGTGATACTTAGTGAGATTTACCATAGTCACCAGGTTTGTTAGCGTTGCGGCTGGCGACCGCAGTTGTTGGTGACCCCAACCCCAGTATGTAAGATGGTACGATCGATACACAGAAAGACGCTGCTGCCCATCCTTCGGTTCATAAGCCCTTAGTCGCCTCTTATGACACCCATGGGTAGACACAGGTTGGTACTATTCTTTGCTGGCACCACACAGACGACAACTTTTGTATGCATGCACTTAAATCTCAAAAACTACGTTCACCCCCACGGGCTTCTAAATTGACCTCAGGTTGGGAATCACAACCGTATCGAAAGACATTGTTAGTTTATATTGGTCATCATTTGTCATGTCCTAAGAAGGTATAGCGATAGATTGAAAAAGACTTTAGATAAAGGCGATGTAGAAGTCAAAATGTAGCGGCGGCGTGGGTGATTTTGTAAATGTTGTTTGTGTTTTATTTCAATAGTTGGCTGAACTTTCGATGTGAGAAGTAAAATAAAGATGCTGAGAATTGAGAACAGACGATGTTGTACCGATTTCAAATGCTTAGCTTTTTTTGAGTAGAATATTAATCTCTAAAAGACAATATTTAAAATCAACTATGCGTCTTTTTAAAGGACTTTGAAAAGGTTGTTCTTCTTTATAAGCATAATTACCCCATTTTATTCCGATGAATAAAAAACACGGTATAATTATACAATTTTTTCGCTTATTCCAGCGATTACCAGCACATTTGCAGCTATCCGGCAGCTATGGCAATACTATACTATTTCCAAGCATTTATTTTCTTTTTGACAGCTATCAATTCCATACATTCTGTTCAATCTATCTCATTCCTATTCACTTTTATCGTATCTTTCTTACTCGCTGTCAACGAGAAAATAAATGATTGGAAAGGGTACAATCGGCTACAGCTGTCAGAAAAACAAGTTTGTAAAACATTTTTTTTCTATTATTCTCTTTTATTCTTTCTTTTTATTTTATTCAAATATAGTCTGGTTTTAGTGTAATGGCTTTAAAATATGTTGGTAAGCATTGGATTTAACGAAAAAAACGGCCAAGTGCGAGTCGGACTCGCGCACTGAGGGTTCCGTACCACCAAATAAACATAATTGTATTAGTTGAAATTTCACTAAGTTAATGTGCTAGAGCTTTTGAGTCCGACACGCGCTTTACCAAATTTTATTATTTTTTATTATTTTATAGCTTATGCACTATAAACATACCAATTTTCAAGTTTGTAAGTGTTCCCGTTTTTAAATAGAACTAAAACGAAAATCGCCTCAGCGACCATCCAACTTGACCCCTCTCTTATATGAATGTTCTTGAAACGGGAGCTCGCCACAATTGGTTAGCATTAGTTGTGAGAAAAGTTGTAATATTTAATGATTTCAGACTTTTCCCATTATTTGTACTGTGAGACCTAGCTTCTTGCCAAACTTCATAATTTTAGGTCAACGGGAAGTACCCTTTAGGTTTTGCATTTTTGAATAAATGTACGAGTATGGAGATGAGGACATAAAATGCCATATCTTTTGATTGCGTCGTTGTAAAAAATTTAAATTTTCAAATCTTGTGTGGTTCATGGATCCTAATATATGGTATTAATTTCAACCTGATCCCTTCACCCGTTCGTGAAATGAAGGGTCTTGACAGACAGACAGACAGACAGACAGACAGACGGACAACAAAGTGATCCTATAAGGGTTCCGTTTTTTTCTTTTGAGGTACGGAACCCTAAAAATGGATTTTAGGGTGCTTCCTAATCAACTGCGTTCCTCTAAACAACTTTCTCTACATTGGAAATAATGTAGCTAGCCTGATTAGAGCAGGACGGAGCTATGCGTAAGATATTGGAGCGAAAGAGACACGTGTCACTTTGTCCTGCACACACACGTGCATAATTTTGTCCTGCGATCATTCTAATCAGCCTACAATACGATAAAGAAAATTTTACCTCTCATCTCATACAAAATGCATTATAGTGCGGTCGATTAGCTGTTTCACGTAGACACGCCTTAAAATTTCACCAAATTGGTTGGGTACATAGCTCTCAATTTTTGAATTGGCTCCTATAAAAAAATGAGAGCTATGTACCTAACCAGTACCTGGAAAATTTTTTGTGCTATTTGGAGCACTTTGGTGATATTTGGTGAATTTGGCGATCTGGACTACTATTGCTGATGCAGTTTCCGTGGGAGTTACCTATGTTCCTTAGGGAAAGTTGTTTAGTGTTATGGTCCGAATAACATACTTAAAGGAAAGCAGTTTATTCGGAAGTATTATAAATTAGAATGTTTCTCAAATCTTACTTGTTATTAATTATAACATTTGACCTTTATTTTTAATTTGTGACTACATAATCATCAAATTACCTAACTGTTTGTGAGCCAAAATTGTGTATTATGTTAATGTGTACAGATTTGGCATCCAAACTTCTTCTTAAATAACACGTTTGAAGCGTTAGTGTTGCAGCTTCCAAAAAAGGTTGGTAAATAAATAATAGGGTATATTTCCTAGCAGCTTTTGAAAGGTTAACTGTATGGTTATCTGGATCGTTAGGAAAATGAATACACTGATACTAAACGGTCGCCCAGTATGAAAATGTTTAAGGGCCATTTGCACTAAACTTAAGAATCGCCCCTAACTTGTTTACGACACTCCTAGCAATACTTTGACGGCCCGTAAGAAACAACTTGGGTGATTCTTAAGTTTAGTGCAAACGGCCTTTAGTCAGTTTTTTCTCTCCGATCCCCGGCAACAACCTAAGCCGAGGTCCGAGCCCCGTGAGGCGCCCTTAGGCTTGTAGCCTTCCGAGTTTTCTGGGTAGAGCCTTCCGCTCCTTAACCGTCCGGTGAAGTTATAACAGCCACTTAAGGAGTGATCACACCTAGCTGAATTAAAAGACTAATTCGGCATACGTTGCTCGTTAAAGCAAGCATATTGCAATTAACACAACCAAGCCTCCCCGCAATGTATGCCGAATTAGTCTTTGAATTCAGCTAGGTGTGATCACTGATCACTCCTCTAGGCTAACAACAGAAGTTCAAAATAAAGTCAGTTTGATTGCTACTGTTAAATGTCTGTAACATATAATTTCCTATAAAGATTTTATTTGTTTTACATGGCCATAAAAAAAGAAATTACCTACTGTGATAAGTGCCACCTATTGACTCTTAAAAAACGCAATAGGTAAACAACATAGAAAATCGCCTATCAGTGTGAATATTTCACATGAGATCATTTTATCTCAAAGCTCGGTATTAGAATCGTACATAAATTGATAAATAACACTTTGATACAAATACCTATAATCATCATACAAAATAAGGTATGCCTTAAAGGGTGATCGAACCCACGGCCTACTAGGCAGAAGGCTAGGTCGCTACCAAACACGCCAATAGCAAAGAATATATAATATTGTCCCGTGTGGTACAGTCAAAGAATAGTACCAACCCATCTCTACCCGTGGGTGTCGTAAGAGCCGCCTTCCTATTGTTTCTACCACATTTAAAATAATAGTAACTGATGATCTACTTTTGAGCTTGTGTAAAGATTGATATCATAGCAATAGGCAATTTTCTATGACGTCAACTACGTTTTTTTAGTGTCTACCTGCACGCTCATCCCTGTTAGTAATTTATTTTTTTATGGTTTGATCTTTTCAGGATAAAAATTTTAATTTGACAGTAGTGTCGATTCTGGCAGATCCAAACTAAAAATAAACTAGATTTAACAGGTCTAAAAGTCTTGCTGTCTCTATTACTCCCTTTAGACTGATAAGGGTCAGCATCATTTTTAGACCTGTTAAATTTAATTTAGTTTTCATTTGGGTCTGTCAGAATCGACGCCAGTAGCAATCAAACTTACTTAATAGTTTTCATACTGGGTGACCAGTCAGGTCAGCAGCGCCATCCAGTAGAACTTCCAAAAGGTACTGGAAAGCACCCTATTGATAAATAACACACGAGTACAAATAAGTAATTTAATTACAGTTGGGACCCCAAACAGTCATTTCTGAAGTCAAGAGTTTTCTGACGGTTTGAATGATGAACAAATTCTGTGTCTGGGTGTTATTTATCTATTTATGTAGGTACGAGTATGTATATCAGTCTCTGATACCTATAGTACAGGCTTTGCCTAGTTTGGGATTAGATGACTTTGTGTGGAATGTCCCCCAATGTAAATCCAATACGGATCGATCATGATGTAAGCCTGGGATATTAAGTATGCTTAAAATGATGCAACGAGTAATTTAGTCGTGTTATTGTATTTACTATGTATTTACCCTCTCTTCAGAGGTGAGAGGTGCTTACAATTCAGTCGTAGTAAATCATACACGAGAACAAATATCGATACTATGCAATCACAATATTATAAGCGGTAAGTGGTGTCACTATCTGTAAGGGTTTGACAACGTATAATAAAATTATAACAATACTGATATATTAATTTGCTCATAAAACTGAACAACTTTTCGCAAGGAATTGAACTTTAAGATCCTGTTATTGCTGGGAGGTTTATATCGCCTATAAAATATACTGCCATACGATTAAATAAATAATGGGAGGTCAAAAATATTTTTTCCCGTTTAGACATGTTTTGTTAGAAAAGAAAGATATATTTTTTTAATTATATATGGGCTTACTCTTGTGCTCGATCTAGTCTTGAAGACAGAGATGAGGTCGACGATGGAACGAGCTTGCCCAGAAGAAGCCTATTCACTCCTGACTTGAATAGATTCGGGTTATATTGCCGAGCGCATTATAAAAGATGTTTCAAAGTGCTTTGTGCGAATTTGTGGACTATCAACCAAGTAAATGAAAAATAAACATCCTTTACTGATTGCTATGTTCTTTTTGTAACCCGCTGTATCTCAAAAAAGTACCATGTGTCATCTCTACGCAGATACTACTGTAAGATATTAATCGCTTCACAAACTGACAAAAGTAGCGCCGTGTGGGAAAAGATCTCTGCATTGTATCTGTTTGCTTACTAGTAAAATTAATTTTGACTGGCAGAAACGATAATACGATTGCAACAAAACCCAACCAAATAGTAGCTTTGACATAAGCACTACGGTTTAAAACCTGCTAATGAGCTTTGTGTGCGGTTTTAGCGCGCTAATAGTCGGTTCAAAACTTGCTCGTAGTCACTCGTTTAAGCGACGTGACGTCATCAGTGACGTCACTTTAGCGCGCTATCATTGCATACGAAAATAAGGTAGTGCAGCGTGTGCGAAACGTTAAATTCATAAGACATTTGTCATCAATCTCGTTTTCGAGAGATTTTTTTTCAACTTTTTTGGGGTTTTTAGATTTAATTATCTTATCGAATAATCATTATCTCTCAATAATTTCTTTAATCGCAAAACAAAATCAAAATTTTAATTTTTCTCAGTGACATTGACATAAGCGCGCTCTAGTCTGGTTTAAAACTGTATTCGATCGTATTCGACGAATGCACGCATATAGAAATAAACCGACTATACTCGTATTCAGTGAATGTGATGTGTGCGTTGAATTCAAGAAACAAACCGTAGTGAAGGATTCATGAATGTCCTAACCTCTCTACCAATAATTGTTTATGCCCTCTTCTTGAGAAAGTAGATCACATCAAATATCTTGGTGTGAATATTGACCAAAAACTAACATGGTTCAACCATATAGAGCTAATTAAGAAAGCTTATTTGGGTTTTCAAAGCCCTCAAGCATGTATTTGCTCAAAAGGATTGGTGTAAAGCTTTTGAACGATGAAAATCACGAAACGGTCTTTTCAATTACTTATATTAATCAACCAACTCACTACAAATTTGTCTTTAGAGTACCAAAATATTCAATATTAAATAATTCAAGGGATTGAGCCTCAGAACAAAGACCTCCTTGCTGAGTAAGCTGTTTGGCAGGTTAGTGTTTTATTTTTGTTTTGTTTTTTATACCGGCAAGGTGCAAGGAGTTTCTATATCTATAACATTCAGAATAATTTAATGAATTAAGAAACTGTGTTCGATAATATGATAAATATACGTTAATTAAACTGAAATATTGATTTTAATCAACTAACTAACTACAAATTTGTATTTAAAGTAACAAAATATTCAATTTTAAAATAATTTGAAAGGTAGTCAGTTTGATAGTGTAGTCATTGTCTCCTGCGCGCGAATGTATAATATGTGTCTTCGAAAAAAGCAATACGCGCCCCATTTTAATAGATATTTCTTGTTGTGAAATGTGTTTAATGTAATTAAAAAATAAATAACTTCTACAAATAAAAAAAAACAGTGATAAGTGTAGAACGTGGAAAATACTTGAACAAAAAACACAAGTCCGGTGTATCGGATGACGTAGAAACGTGAGGAAAACGTCTACGAAATTTACTTAGGAAAAATAAGTAAGTTGTTTATTCGCAAATGTGTTGAAAAACGTCGTAAGAAGCTTGTGCGCTTTGGTGATTACACCCTCGGCTCCATTACGCCCTCGCCTGCGGCTCGGGCTGCAATTTTTGAGCCTCGGCTGTAATATCCAAAATAGCGCACGTGCATCTTAATGTACTATTTTATTTTTCGTGCTTTTAAAAAACCTTTTACTGATGAAAATTATTGAATTGAACATGAAAGCATAAAGTTAGCTCAGCCGCTCAGGGCTAGATCGAGGTTAATTGCAAGCTCATATCATTGAAGAAAAAACCGGCCAAGTGCGTATCGGGCCACGCGCATTATAGAGTTTTATAGTTTCTTTGGGATTGTTATATTTTATCGCTGAAAATTATTAAATGCCTACTTGTAAGTCGCCGTTTAATTTTTTAGTTTCCTCGAAAATAATGAGTCAAAAAATAATTGTAATAAATTCAACTTTATTCTACGACTACAAATTGACCCGATCATCTGATTATTTCATATGGGGATTCGAATTTTTATTTACGTATTTCCAAAAGTCGGAGAACCAATGTTTTTGTATTTAGCTCCCAGAATAAGCCCAAGAAAATAATAAAACCTTGTATTGGTCTGAGATACTACTTATATGACGTTTTGGTTTTGGAAAACACGTTCTTTCTATCGTATACGAGTAAGCATCGTTCTACATGCCCTTGGTGGAATAGGAACTGTGTTTTCTTAGAAACAGACTCTCTGTATAATAATGTGTGTGAAAGGAGCCAATACCAGTTTGATCTCTTGAACTGTCCAGACAGATATCCGAGATGCTCATGACCTGTTATGTACCGTCTGCGTAATACCTTACGAGTGTGGGGCAGGCCTAACACGTCCGACGTGCTGTACCGTGAATATTATATGATATCTTACTGAGAATGGGATATTCGCATCTTGACCAAATAAATACTTCAATAGAATGTTCTGTTATTTTTAAATTCTTTCTTGAGGTTTATTTTGAGCAAAAGTTAATGCTCTCCTATTGGTAGGTATGTACTTGTGGATATAAAAATTAATGATTCTGTAAAAGCGGAGTAAGAGCATGTCCGCACAGTGAATTTTCACCGCGCGATATTTACTCGCGCGTGCTTGAAATAGCAAGAAAATCGCGTGATTTTTTTTCTCGCGATTTTTTGCTATTTCAAGCACGGGATATTGTCGAAAATTCTCTGTGCGGACAGGCCCTTAGGCTAGGCCCTTGCTCCTAGGACAATATTGAGCTGTCAGCTGTTGGGCTGTCAAGGTAATAAACCTCGTAACGTTAGATAGACTACCATAACTACAGTTGAAATTATGTAGTTTGACCATTATGACAGAGCTATGCATAAGAGCAGTACTGAGCGATGCGTGTCTCTGTCGCTCCAATATCTTACGCATCGCTCCGTCCTGCTCTCACACTGCCGTCATTCTAATCCAGCTACATTATTTCAACTGTAGTACTTACAAAAGTAACTCTTTAATAACGGACTTCAATTATAGATCTGTATAAAGTACAGATTTAGGTCAGAGTAAATAATGGCGTCAACGGACGAGATCAAAGCTCGCTACGTTGATGTAGTGACAACATTTTGGATGGGTAAATGGGGAAACGAGAGTAAACTGAATTAGAATAAGACAGTCGTTACGCAAGCTCTATTACCGTATGGCATCCTATTTGCTTACACATTAAAGCGAGCGAGCCAACATATACCAAAGGTGACCAATGAGTGATGTGAAAGAGCAGAAAAAATGGCTGTTAACTGCAGTTTGATAGAGCTCTTACGAAGATACATACACTTTTTGCCACTGACTCGATGTGCGATGAAAACAGTAACTATTATTAGAACGAGGTGCTGGTGCGAGCACTACAAATAACTTTTAAATATTTGGATGAATATTTTATTTGGATGGAAAAAATATAAGTAATCTGAACAAAGAATTGCGGTATTTTGAAGGCAAAAAGACGCTTCACATTCCGCCGACGCCTATTAGAAGATCTTTGCATTAACAGCGTGGCCACAACTACGCACGTTTTGCGAAGAGGATTTTTTCAATAAACTGAGCGTCGACTCCCAACTATGCATAACGTTACGCACGTACGCAGCAGCGGATAGAAATGTATTGAAAAATAAATGCTCGCCGCTAAGAATGCAACGTAAGGTCGAGAAGCCGTAAAAAGTTTATTAAATCAAGCTCGTAGAATCAAGCCCTTTCCGTCATAATCCGTTTGTTTATTATGTTAAAGATAATTCCTTCATCATTTTGAATAGCCAATCAGCTTATTTAGTACCTATAAGCTTCTTCATAATCCCAATCAAATGCTAAGTTAATTTTAGCTCAGACGAACGATGGTGCGATCGGCTTCCGGTATTATACATAATATTATGACATAGTTTTTAGAACATTAAAAAGGTATACTTTTGTGAAATGTCTTCCTGCAGAAGTACCACCGAATTTGCCTATTTCTGCCGTAAAGCAGCAGTTATTGAACTGCTGTGTCAGTTCGAAGTGTAAGGGAGCCAGTGAATAATATCGGTGGGCAACGAGCTTCGCGGAGCGAGAAAGGTATTGTATTCTCTAATAATTTTCTCTAAAATGTACACTTATACTCGTATACCATAAAAAGCAAGTCTCCCAAAAATGTTCGGTCGGTCGGTCGGTCGGTCCGTCGGTCCGTCACGCTTTGGCCTAGCGGCTAAACGAATAGTCCGATTGACACCATATTTTAAATTTAATATTTTCTTGTAAATTCATCAAAGGATACTGAGTGGTTTCTTGCTGGCTCTCTTTTTGAGGGTAGCTGTCATACAATGGAAATGAAAAATTGCGATTTGCTCAAAAACGGCTCAAACGATCTTAATGAAATTTTGCATGACCAAGAATTTCCATGCAAGGTATCTTTCAGCAGTATCCATTGGTTTGTGGAAGTTCATATAAGGGGTGTTCCCTAACCACTAAAATTTAAAAATGTGATTTACTCAAAATCGGTTTTAATGAGCTTATTTTAATGCTTCAAATTGGAATCCTAAATTGGTTATGTATCTGACAGCATATTTCATTTAAACATTTTTACATTTAAATCTAGTATAGGTAAGTTTGTATTTCCATATAATATGTATGGAATTACAAACTTAAGTTTGCACTTGGGCCTTATTTACTCTTTACTATCCGCAGCAGCCCTTTATTATCTAGTAGTTAAAGCTTTCGGCTCTTAATCCGGAAGATCTGGGTTCGATTCCCAGTGGGGACACTGTCGAATCATGACTCTTGTATATCGCGAGAAAGTAAGTGCAGTGCTGATGTACCATTTATTATTAGTGTCATAGTATGCCACTGATTGGGTACTATAGGCGGTAGTGACCGCTTAAAATCTGATGGTACACCTTCTTTGCTTAATTGTGACATAAAAAAGTAAAACAAGCATTATGACGTAATTTCTAGAACATATAAAATTCAAACCACCTTGCTTGTACACTCAACTCATACTAATGGAATATAATGTAGGCTTTATACGACATTTAAGGAGAGATTGAAAGTGGGTGGCTAGGTGGGTTGACATTATTAACAAAAAGTGAAGCAAGAAATTCCTTAAGAAGCCAAAAACGTTAATATACCTGACCTACATATTTATAGGGTTTTAAAAAAAATTTGGTGTCTAACATCTTATTCTGTACGCCTTTAGATTAATGCCTTATTACACCACAACCTTATTATACCACAACACAAACTAAAACCTAAAAAACTAGATTGTGCACAATTATTTATAGTAGATTAGTAGCCAAGGGTTGTAAGGCAGGCTTACACCCCGAGCTAACTACTCTGCTTGACATCTCGATTGTGAGGTAAGTAGGTCCTATCATTACCCCCAAATGGGGCTTATAGGTGACCAATTAGCGCTCTAGGGTAATAATGTAGCTAGAAAAGGCCTAGGGCGGTAAGTAATAAAAAAAAACACAAAAAAAAAACAATTACTTACCGCTTCAGGGCTTTTCTAGCTACATTATTACCCTAAAGCGCTAATTGGTCACCTACAAGCCCCATTTGGGGGTAATAAGGACCTACTTACCGAATATGAGAGATGTAAATTTTATTTTTAAGTTTACTTTGTGGTGAAAATAAAGATTTTTATTTATTATTTATTTATTACTTATTCTGCTGTTTGTATTTTTGAACTGCCGTCAGAAATCAGAACCCTTAACAGACACTAGCATTTTGCCCGATACGGCTCCGCACCCGTGTAATTTATGTACCCATGAGAATACATATTTTCCAAAATTTATTAAAGAAATTAAAACATAAAAAAAGCGAAAACAAATGAAAATAATCCCGGATTTGAATTCGACCATCTGAACTAAATCAACGCTGGTCGCCGCGGCAATATTAACTATCACAATTTCATCAACGAAGGGGTGTTTAATAAGAGAGAATGACCAACTTTTTGGCTGTAAAGTCTTGTGATGTTTATGAGTATTGATACCTTATGTCACTAAAAGACGGTATCAAATACTTAAGCCATAATATTTAGAAACGCATTAAATCCAATATAGTTAATAGACGAGGGAACATGTTGGGACATCTGATACGGCACGACAAATTTTTAAAAACTATCATAGAAGGAAAGGTTGAGGGAAGGAGAGGTAGAGGAAGGCCAAGACGTTGCTACATCGGCCATATTAAGGAAAATCGTGTCCTATCAGATAGTCAAACAATTTGCAGAAGATAAGAAGGCGTGAAAGTTACCCCACCGACAAGAGCGTAGCTCTTAAATAAGAAGAAGAAGTTTAACAGCCAGTCAGTCAATCCAGCAAGCAACTTGAAAATTGAGGAAACAGAATTTTAGATAGATGCAATTCAGCAAGCCAAGTTTGAACAGGTTGAACACTCTCACCACTTAGTAGATTTAACTGACAGTCTTCTACTCATAATACATTATATTTGTTCGTCAACGCCGAAGGAGAAAGATATACGGAAGCAAAATCGAAGTCATGGATCCCATACGGAGATCTTTCGTAGGACTAAAAAGAGAGCTTTATTTTCCAAAAGGATCGAGCTTCGAAAAACTGTGGGATTTTGGGTCCAAAGATATGTTGAAGTTACGTAGAAAAGTGTATTATTAGTTTATCAATAGTCGTTTATTTTCTGGGTCATTCTCATTACTTATTGAACGCCGTAGTATAGGTACACACGGCCGCACGTCGGTAGAAACACTTTACGGGCCATGTAACGAAGCGCTGGTTCACCGTATACTGGTTTGGTTTCTAAGTGCTTGCGTGCTGCCGTGCGTACATGTATTTGTTTTCGTTAGTTTTTCTCGTTTTCCGTTGAAATATCGTAAATGTTTTTTGAGAGGCGACGTTAACAAGGCAACCAATATGTAAAAAAAAACAGCTTAATTGTTAGGTACAGTATTTATGGCTGATGATTTATCCTGCAAATATGTCCAAACCAAACTGGGGAGGTCGCACAAAAGTGATTTTTGTTTGACAGTGTCTCCACCGGGAATCGAGCCCAGAACCTCCGGATCAAGAGCTGAGCGCTCTGACCACTAGATCACGGAGACTGTTCATAGGTTACAGCTATTTCGAAAGTATAAGTAAAATCAAATTTCCAATATTTTTAACGAACCAACTAGTTAAGGGGACATTAACTAATAAGCCTCACATAATAATATGCAAATCGGTTCACATTTATTAGTATTTCATTGGCACGAAATTTTTACTGCCGGCGCCAAGTTTTTACTAGAAATACAGTATTGGTTTAGAATTACCTATTACATAGTTGCGCAAATAATTTCTCTATTCTGTAATAGATGCGACTTAAAAGTCACATAACTGTATACAATCGTGTGAATATAGTACTAAATTCCGTTATTATTTATTACACAAAAGTAGTAACAGATTTTATCACAACGAGGCACATTGTAATGTTGGGGCATTTTTTGCATTGTCTGTAAATTAAAATCAACTTTCCATAAAAACTGCTTCCTCCCTTCCTTCAACGAAACCAGTATAAGATGAACCAGCGCTACGCTAAGAACGTGCGAAACCAGAGACCCACCCGCTCAAGGTCAAAGTGTTTCTACCGAGGAGCAGCCGTGTGTTCTAACAACAATTGCACACTTCGAACCATTATAGAAAAACACAAAGAAACTAAGGGGAAAAACGATAAGAAAAAAAAAATCGGTACACCGTCCCTCACACCTCGTATACTATGCTTAGGTTTGCGTCAATTTTGTGAAGTAATTGCCAAACGATCTGACCATTACTGGTCATTATAACCGTGATATATACCAACCGAATTATGTCTGTGTAGCTATGATTATGACCGTCAGTGTTGGCTGGGCTTTTGTCTGTTTAGAAAGTCAGACTTTGGCTGCAGATGCGATTTGCATCGTAATAGGAAAAGGTTGAGTTCCATTTGATAGATGAATAATTGAATGATTCTACAAAGTAGAAAATCTCAAACACTACCACATGCAGCATTCGAACCTGCGTCTTCACCGTAGGTAGGGCATTTTGGCAAAGTCTGCCTTGGGAAGTATTACCCCCTTGCCTCCTATTTTGCACAGATTTTTCGGTTTCAATGGTAGAGAGCCAGTGATATCACCGGCATATAAGACATACCAAAGTATGCCACTAATAAGACAGTGGGTGCTTTGCGCGGTGGTGGTGAATACTAACCATCAGGGGGCCACAAAAAATGTACCGAATCACAGAGTAATATAATAGAATTATCCAAACACAGGAAATGTTTAAACAAAACGATTTTTCTGGGTGAGCTCGTACACCCAACCGCACGTCAGTAGAATCACTTTGAACTTTATGGCATGATAATAGGGTTGCAATTGTATCTACTGACTTGTAGTTGACCGTAGCATCGTTGACATCATATCTCTATCACTTGGTTGAAGTATAGAGCAAAAAGAAAATTATAAGTTTTTTTCTTTCCCGCTTTAGAACTCGTTATAATGTTAGATAAATTTCATTGCCAACCAAAAGTTGAAGAGATTATACATTTGTAAAGTTTTTTTAAAAGTTCTCAACTTCTTAACAAAAGAAAGAAAATCTATCAGAAATAGTGAGTTAGTCTGAAATAAGTATGTTTTATAAAACTTTAAAGACCGGATAGAATTTTTATGTTTAAGTATACAAGAAAAATAATGTAGTTTTGTAGCTAAAATAGATGTAAAATTCTCGAACAACATTCACAAGAAACGACTCAGCTTAAATATTTTCACCAGATATTAATGGGGCAACGTCATGCTAACGTCAATGAGAATTATATATTTAGTGGATCTCGACCCTACCAGTTCAGTGAGAGGTTCCTTACCGATCGTCGGCAATCGTTCAAATTATAGCGAGCGACTGAAGATCGGACCCGCGCTCTTACCGCTATTGTGATTCTAGCCTATTGGAAGCAGACTACGTAACTTAAGAAGCCAGAAAAGTTTAGAATCAGTTTATCTCTCCGAAAAACGACCACAACTAGAAAAATATCATCCCTAAAAATTCCAAGGTTCTACAGGTGCTACCTGGGTCCATATCGGCCACGCTCAGTATAGGGTTCCTATATGAAATCAAATCACACAGAACAATTGATACTACCGCAAGATACCGTCATAGAGATGCTTGGTCATGTAAAGTTTTATAAAATTCGTTTAAGACCTTTTTAAGATTTCATTTAATTTTTGTTGTTGTACGATAGCTACCCTCAAAATTAGAGCCAGTAAGAAACCACTTAGAATCCTTCAATAGCATAAGTATCTTAAATTTAAAATATGGTGTCAATCGGACTATTTGTTCAGCCGCTAGGCCAAAGCGTGACGGACAGACAGACCGACCGACCGACCGATCGACCGACCGACGGACGGACATTTTTAGACTAGCTTTTTATCCTATACTATTAAACGAGCAACAACACATACGAACGTACGTAAGCGGTGTACAAAATAACTCGGGCTGTGACCGTTAATGCGCAGAATTCGAAATTTGAGTCACGGGAGTGAGCGCGGCATATGGGGGAGGCGAGCGAATCGTTCATTAGCTGCCTGTCACTCATGCGCAGAAAATGACCGTGATAGCCCGGCTTATCCTGAACGCGCTATACCATGTGTTTATTCAAGGAATGAAGAACTAAAGTAACTGACATAGCCCTGAGAATCGCTAAACTGAAGTGGCAGTGGGCAGGGCACATTGTAAGAAGAACCGATGGCCGATGGGGCGTGAGGGTTCTAGAACTTCTAGAGTGGCGACTACGTACCGGAAGACGAAGCGTTGGCAGGCCCCCCACAAGGTGGACCGACGATCTGGTCAAGGTCGCGGGAAGCCGTTGGATGCGAGCAGCGCAGGACCGGTCGTCATGGAGATCTTTAGGGGAGGCCTATGTCCAGCAGTGGACGTCTTTCGGCTGATATGATGATTCAAGGAACAAGAAACAGGTAAACAAAATTTGAAAGGGTAGGATCACTCAACGAAATCGATCATTTGAAATACGAGGATTAAAGAAACATGCACTAACTGCCGCACTCAAAAACGATACTTAAAGTTAATCGTTAATTAAGTCTCGTGTTGTCACTTTCTTATTTAATGAAATTGAAAAGGACAGCATGAGACTTAACGAATGATTAATTTTAAGTGACGTCTCTGAGTATGGCAGTTATACTTCTAATCAAAAGTCGACAGTCTACTAAAATTTCAAAGCAAAAATGCTTGGTATATTTTGGAGAGGAAATAGCAAAAGCGTTAAACAAAATAAAAGAGGACAGCTTTGTGTGTTTCAGTTTTAATAATTTATTTGCAATTAAACCAATTTACAATAGGTATGAAAATTAACCTCTGAAGCACCATTACATGTCATAATTTTATGTAATCAAAAATAAAATGTAGTTGTTCACGTAATAAGGTATAGTTTTGAATAAACTTCAAAACAGTTTATATTATTTTTCCAAAATTGCGATAGCGATCAAATGTCAAATGGTCCACTCATCACGGCAAACGTAGTGTGCATCACAGTCATGTTATACTGTCTTCAATAGTACTTATCTAGTCCCTTGTCATCACACGTTATTATAAGTACAAGAAAAATGATTCACTAATGTTACAATTACTACAGATAATATTAAAATAAAAAAGCCAAAAAAATATATACTAATCAATGTCAAAAAATAAATAACAATTAGACTGGCATCAAAACCCCTTGGGCGCCTTTTACGTCACCCACAAGTAGAGATAGGATTGTACGGTCAACCGCTTGTCGATAGAAACTTTTTCAACTCTATTATTACGCCATATGGTCCAATAGTGTTTCTACTGAAGTGCGGGCGTGTGCTATACTTTGCCAGTACTACACGTACTGACCCACAAATCATAATAATTTTCACCCAGACATCAACGGTCAAACGGTTAAAAGTCAAATGTTTAATTGGAATCCACTTCAAAATATAAACATTTCGACGTAATCGCTTTTGAAACTAAATGCCTACACGTATACTGAATTTGAATAACGTGCTAACGTAATATATTTTGGCTCTCATCTTATTTGTAGAAACATGAATAATATTTGCGTGATTACACACGCTGTGTTACGGGGCAATCTGATAATTTTCTGCATTTTACATGGGATGACATCTGCAGCATGTTCCAAATTGCAATGTCACACATCATCATTCATCGAGCATTATAAAATGTTCATAATGACCCTACCATTATTATTTATTAGTATTTATTTATTTGGCATCCAATAAGATAGGTACAAATCCCAATTCGATAACGTCAACATGCTTAATTTCTTTGTCATGAACTCATACAATAATAGGTACTCTTATTACCTAATAACATGCTATTGAATTAATTTGTATTATATTACTACACAGTTTGGCAGACTATAGATATTGTAAACGTAAGATGTAAGACTGTCTGTTTTATTATGAACTAGCGGCCCGCCCCGGCTTCGCACGGTTACAAAAATACGTCAAAAAATACCTTAGTTTGAAAATCTAATTGTTTCCTATAGGAATTTATAAATAGTTGATTACTGTGGGTTATCCTTAAAAGATAGACAAATACTATCGCAGACTTTTCTTTAGAGCTCTTAGAGAGCAACAATTATTTCATATATAACTTTCATAATAATGAAACCATTTACGCAGCGCACGCCCAGAACGTTCCTGAGTTTAGCTATTACAGACAGACATTATGGATGACGACAGAAAAACGTTTCGGGAGACTTTCCTTTATAATCATCATATCATCCGAAAGACGTCCACTGCTGGACATAGGCCTCCCCTAAAGAACTCCATGACGACCGGTCCTGCGCTGCTCGCATCCAGCGGCTTCCCGCGACCTTGACCAGATCGTCGATCCACCTTGTGGGGGGCCTGCCAACGCTTCGTCTTCCGGTACGTGGTCGCCACTCTAGAACCCTCACGCCCCATCGGCCATCGGTTCTTCTTGCGATGTGCCCTGCCCACTGCCACTTCAGTTTAACGATTCTCAGGGCTATGTCAGTTACTTTAGTTCTTCTGCGGATCTCCTCATTTCTGATTCAATCGCGCAGAGAGACTCCGAGCATAGCCCTTTCCATAGCCCTTTGGGTGACTTTGAGCTTTCTGATAAGGCCTATCGTGAGCGGCCACGTCTCGGTGCCATATGTCATCACTGGCAACACACACTGGTCAAAGACTTTCGTCTTGAGACACTGCGGTATTTTGGACGTGAAGATATTGCGGAGCTTCCCGAACGCTGCCCATCCGATAATATGTAGTGATAAATGATTTACATTCATGTATACATACATTCATCTGCCGGCATGTCCCAAATTGCAATGTCACATCCTCATCGAGCATAATGAAACATTCAAAATAACCCTACCGAATTTAATAGAACGACACGCTTTCACTATCTTATGATCCGCTTCTCTGTTCATAACTTCGCCCGAAACTTGCCTAAAACAATGGCCTTTTGAGTTAAGTTGTAAGAAATGAACTAAATTTTTAAATATACGGCTGATAAAAGGGTAACCAAGATTTTATATAGAACAAAAGCCCAAAGGTCAGTTTACAAACATTGTAAGTAATACCTAATTACAACACTATTAAGTAGATACAATACTTCAGTGAACACTAGCAATAAACACGTAAGCTAAACCAGGCTTTTCGCACTATCATTAGACTCAACTACTTCATAATTAGCACTAGGACTTTAAGAGCAATGAATGGACAGACTAACTGACTGACTATCAATTAGTTGAAGTAAGGCACATAGGTTTACGAAACCGAATTGCGAAGTGTATTGCAAACTGCTAAATTCTATGGCGTTATAATATGACGAAGAGGTTATTGAATATGGATGAATTAAAAGATGTTAATCAAAAGAATTTGCAATGGCAGATAAATTGAATGCGGTTTGGTCAAGTCAGTTAACAAATCTGAGCAATTGTATTGAGGTATATTGCGAAACACCTCTGAACAACTTTTGTTCTACGTCTTTTATAAATTTGCAAAAAGAAATTGCTTTTTCGTATAAATTTGTTCGGTCAACCGATCGATTTCTATGAAAAAGTTAATATTTTTTGCGAATTTTCAAAAGTCGCAATACAAAACTTGTTCATATTCATGCTCAAAGCTTCCACCCGAAAAGTTTTGCGCAGTGTACCCTATTTAGCAAAATACAACTTTTCACACTAGTTCTATCACTACTCGTAGTACTCGTACCCACTTTATTTGGCGTCCTATTTCCCAGACGACTATCACAAACAAAGATGTTATGCAATACTCACTTATAATAAATAACATTCCTACATAATTTTTCCTCGTTATAAATACATAAATGCATATTTTAATATTTTATGTGGACCAACCTGCCTTCTTAAACCATATTCAAGGACAAAAGTTCATAGTAAAGATAAAACTTGCTTCTCCAATTTAATTTCAAAACGATGTCTTAAGCCATAAAATGTTAGTTAATATGTTTTGATGATGTTTAAAATAATTTTAAGGTTGTTGTAATAAAGATGATTTTTTTCCGATGTTTTTATAAAAAAGCTAGTTCTTTAATTACATCAAAGATCGTAAAAGACAAAGTAAGTTAATTTAGATCGATCGCAAAAATAGAGACCTTACCGATTGGCAATAGAGATAATCAAAAGGCAATCCAATATCTGTAACTTCTGCGCCGAAGGTTGCGAATTCGATCCCCGCCCAGGGCAAACATTTTGTGTAATGAACATGGGTATTTGTTCTGTGTCGGGTGTTATTTATCTATTTATGTATGTATGTGTTATTGTAGACAAGCTTTGAAATAAAAAAACCGGCCAAGTGCGAGTCGGACTCGCGCACTGAGGGTTCCGTACCACCACATAAACATAATTGTATTAGTTGAAATTTCAGTAAGTTAATGTGCTAGATTTTTTGAGTCCGACACGCGCTTGACCAAATTTTATTATTTGTTGTTATTTTATAGACTATGCCCTATAAACATACCAATTTTCAAGTTTGTAAGTGTTCCCGTTTTTAAATAGAACTAAAACAAAAATCGCCTCAGCAACCATCCAACTTGACCCCTCTCTTATACTCGTATGAATGTTCTTGAAACGGGAGCTCACCACAATTGGTTACCATTAGTTGTGAGAAAAGTTGTAATATTTAATGATTTCAGACTTTTCCCATTATTTGTACTGTGAGACCTAGCTTCTTGCCAAATTTCATAATTTTAGGTCAACGGGAAGTACCCTGTAGGTTTTTCTATTATGAATAAATGTATGGAGATGAGGACATAAAATGCCATATCTTTTGATTGCGTCGATGTAAAAAATTGAACTTTTCAGATCTTGTGTGGTTCATGGATCCTAATATTAATTTCAACCTGATACCTTTACCCGTTCGCAAGATAAAGGGTCTTGACAGACAGACAGACAGAGGACAACAAAGTGATCCTATAAGGGTTCCGTTTTTTTCTTTTGAGATACGGAACCCTAAAAACAGCAATCTTAAAGTAAAATGAAATGCTTCTTGTGCCAAAAAATACTTATACCGTTGCTGCTTATGTCTGCTAACCATTTTAAACATAGAAAAAAATCGTATGGTTCGTTTTTTAAGAGTCGCTGTTCACGTACGCGACATTAATCACCCAAGCGATGCAAATCACTCAGGCGATATTAATCACTTGCTCTTGCAACTGCATCCTGACATTGACCTATTTATTAATAATAAAAATCTATTTATACAGGCATCTGTGACCCAACAAATTAAAATTTAAAAATTAAATTAGTACATTAACTATTATATAAGGACTGTTTACAAGAAGAACGCCACTTTTTCCGCGAATTTTATCCGTGACCAGGATGTTAGTCACATCGCTTGCATGTCAATTGCGTGGACAGATCTAAAATGCAAACGATATTTATAGCGTGCATGAATTCGACAAATAACGCCACTGTGGCTGCACTGTGGACAGCGACTCTTACTCTAAAGTTTCCTCAATCACGGTCTTTTTAGGGTTCCGAACCAAAATGGTAAAAACAAAACCCTTATGGTGCTACTTCGTCTGTCTGTCTGTCACACCTGTATATCTCAGCAACCACTCATGCTATCGATTTGAAATTTGGAATACTTAGAGCAACGCGTCAAACCGCGCGAAAATCGTGTTACTCTATGTTGGAATAGTATTAGAATATGATTGCCTAACTTTATTGCAAATGAAAGAATTATAAAAATATTATATTATTGTTGTAAAGGGGGCCCAAATGGAGGGGGCAAAATTTTAAATTGTCGTTACTAAGGCGAGTGGGGTATCATATGAAAGGGCTTCGCTTGTACATTCTTGACTCTTGGTTTTCTAGTTACGATGGAAAATGTCTAAAAAAATACCACCTCCCCTTATCTCCGAAGTTTGCAAAGCGTAAAAATCTGAATTAATTATAGTTGATATTACAGCAAAAATAGAACGATCTCTTTAAATAGCATAGTTTTTTAGAAATCTGTAAAAAAACTTTAAAATCAAACTTAGTTTTGCGGTTAAAATACTATAGGTATATCGGAACCCTCGGCGCGCGAGTCCGACTAGCAATTGAACTTTTTTTTTTGTTTTTGTCATAATACAACTGCCTAATTCAGCTTGAAGGTGATTTACCTGGCAGCCTATCTGGCGTAGAACGTTTTGCATGTATAATAAGAACGCTAAGTAAGGAAGGTGATACATTGCAGTCGAAAGAATGTACTTACCTTGATTAGGAAATAAGAGATTTGTTTGTTGTTTGTTTCATGTTAAGAAGAGCAATACTTGTTATGTGGCGAATAGTTTTATAAGGCGTAGTTGTAAGGTTTTTAATGAAGAATATAATGATATAGACATATTTATTCCGTATATAAGTCGTTTTAGAAAAGATTTGATCAGAAAATAGTAGTATTGTATTGTATTGTATGAATTATTTAGATATGTATATATATATATATATTTGGCTCACATAGTATAAAAATTCTAAATTAATTAAGAAAACTATAGGTCTATTTATTGCAATATTGTAATCTTTTTAAATATATTTAGATAAGACTGCTTGTTCTTCAATAAACTAAAATAAAATAAAGAGATGAAAGTTAAAGTAAAGTAAAAAAAATTGAAGAACTTCCATCCCTTATTTCACCCCCTTAGGGGATGAGTTTTGGAAAATTCTGATTTGGTGTTTGTGGTATGCATTAAGTTAGCACACACAATTTCAAACGTGTAGCTAAAGCGGTTACGGGTCAGCGTCAGTCAGTCAATCTGTCAGTTAGTCAGTCAGTCAGGACATGTCATCTTATTGAAATTTTAGTGAACTATATTTCATACCAAGTTTGACGCTCGAATTATTAACTGTTCTGACGACAGAGCAAAAACAAACAAAGTACGTTTCTTGTATGGCGACCCCCTTATTATTTTTTGTTTTTATTATTAGGTAATACATTTGTCTTAGAAACATATCCTGTGAAATTTTCAACCAGCTTCCTATGTCGGTTCAAAAGATACAACTATCAACCTAGCAAAACACGACACATTTTCGACATTATGCCCCACTGTGGGTCTCTGTCGCGTCTTGCCGGTGAGCACCACTTCTTATATGTTACCTGTAAGTGTTTACTTGAATTGTGCCAAGTTTCATCCCAGCAGGTTTTGTGCAAGGTATCCCATAAAAGCTCGGCCTTGGATCCCCTACTACAGTATGACGGGTTCTTACCACGGTATGGATTTTACAGACAGATATGTCTCCCAATAAGTTTAACTACCGGTAGACTACAGTTCATCCGTGATCATGGTGCTTGCAACAGCACGGAAATATCGGGAGCTCATTAAAAACCCATATAATCGTGGTAAGAACCCGTCATACTGTTTTCATAATAGTGTTAGTGACCGTGAAACTCTTAAACAATATGTTATCTCGTACGGTTGGGTGTCCAAACGGCGGCAAATAAGTGGTAAATAACAAATCTGTATAAACAGAACCATTGTTAGCTTCAATCTCTAGAAACCAGAGACTAACTCAAAGGCACAACACAACGTACGAAACAGTGTACAGTCAACGACAGGTCAAGCTAGACACTCGCAGTGCGACTCTAGCCCGTACGTCTATTGAAATAAGAACGGTACTAAGTCCAACGTGTCAAGCTTGATGTGCTCTTGACTGTACCATCTCATTTTTACCGCATCTTTGTCATAAGAAGCGACTAACGGAGTTTTCGCTAGAAAACGAGATAAAAGTTTAGTGTAAAAGGCCCTTAATAATCTTTAAAAAATAAACTTATAGCAGTGGATAGAAGAATAGAACTAATTACATTGTCATGTAAATTGCACCATAATTTGGCGTGTCAAACATATTTTCGTTGAATTCAGTTGAAAATAAATACATTAGTGTACCTCTTGACAAAATTACAGACCTGCTTGGTGTTTTAAAAGTGTAGTGAAGTTACAATTTTTTATCTATAAGTCAACTTACATTATTTATAATTATCATAAGAAAATCATAAGAAATGGATGTGGCAGAAGTGATATCAAACTTTACAGCAGCTCAAGCTGTGTTAAGATCGTTGACAGTTCTACAACTCACTACTTTTTTGTGGCCTGAGCAAGCTGATGTCCAAGGCATGTTAATTTTAGTATTCATCATTGACTGGCCTGTTATATAGGGTGACTTTCAATTAGTTCTTGATAGCAAAAGATATGCATGTACTCATGATACTGAACAACTTTTCCCAAGGAACATAGGTCGAAATACGAAAAACCTAATTTGACCTCCCATACAAAATGCGCTATCAGCTGATGCAGTTTCTATGGGCGGTCAAAACTTGATTTTCGTATTTCGACTAAAGTTCCTTGGGGAAAGTTGTTCAGAATCATGAGTACATTCACACCTTTTTCCATCAAGAACTAATCAAAAGTCACCCTATATTATGAATATAAGCGTTTGTTCTGTGTATGTGTTGTTTTTGTATTTGTGATGTATAAAAGCCTCTAATACACATATTAGTACAGGCTTTGCCTAGGTCAAGATCTATATGATCTGGTTAGAAGCACAGCAAAAAAGCGTGTTTTTTTTGGAAGTGAAGTACCATAATGATCACGCTTGCTAGCGTTTGGGTAGGCACCATATCATCATATGCACCGCGGTTGCAGATGACCGCAAGTGGACCGCAGTATGTAAAATATGAGAGTGTCGTAAGAGACGACTAAGGTATTATATACCGGAGGATGGGCAGCAGCACTTTTTTGTGTATCGTACCAACTTAAATACTGCGGTGATTAACAACCGCGGTCCATGGTGCCAGCCACAACGCTAACGTTCGTGGTTTGTTATGGTACTTCGTTTTTTCCAGCAAAAACTGGAATTCTGGAGGGAGCTCCCTTTCCTGCAGTGGACGTATTAAGGGATCTACGCAGAAGCATGCTGCTACCCATTCTCTGGTTCTAATCCTTGGCCTTTTCAGACAACCCCTCGGTGGTTGTAATAGGATGTGAAGGATGGGCATTGCAACGTGCTTCTGACAGGGTGGTATCCTAATCCGGCACCGTGGACAATGGATAACTGATACGCAATACTGATTACTTCCTAGAACAATTAGTTAATAACTATTGTATTTATTATCCAGATGGCGCTGAATACGACATGATAATCGTAGGCGCAGGTTCTGCGGGTTGTGTGCTCGCTAACAGACTTACGGAGGTCCCTGAACTCAATGTACTACTGGTCGAGGCCGGAGGAGATCCACCTTTTGAAGTTTTGGTAACATTTGTAGTTCATATTTTTATAAAAAGTAGAAGTCAAGTGTGATACAAATCACCCAACATTCATGATAGGAGTAAGGAGATAAAAAGAGTGGTTGAATCGAAAGAATACTGTTAGGATCGGAAAGTGGATACTGCTGTCAAGAAAAGATTTATCTTTTATTATGCTTAAAGCCCACATTTAAAACCACCATACTTACAGGCATTTAAAAATAAAAGTAGTCAGAAATATCCACACTCTTGTAAATACTCATAAAATAGTAATTCATAAACCTAAGTCTTCATTTACCTACTTGGAGGAGCTACTCTAAGTTTACCTATATAGAACAGCCGTGTATTGTTTTAACGTAATTTAATTTGTCAACTGGCATTCTTTTTTACTTAAATGAGAAATTCATTTTTACAGAAGCCAGGCCTTAGCTACTACGTCATTAATTCATACATGGATTGGAACTACACGAGTGAACCAAATGAGTTTTCCAGCCCAACTCACAAAGAATTTAGTCAAAGACTTCCACGAGGTAAGGTGTTGGGAGGATCCAGTTCTGCAAACTTCATGGCATACGCGAGAGGTAGCGCAAAAGACTACGATATTTGGGCGACCATTGCTGAAGAACCCGCATGGAATTATACCAGCATCCTTCCATATTTTATCAAAATTGAACATTTTGACGATGATGAAATACTACAATCCCAATACGGACCATATCATGGCACTGAGGGTTATTTAGGAGCAACAGTTGGCCCTAAGGAAGGCACCAACAAGTATTTAGATGCTTTTGAAGAATTAGGTTATAAAATAAAGATGGGCGCTAGTGGAAATGATACGAATGGTTTTTCAATAGGTGAGTTTACTATAGCAGACGGAGTTAGGCAGTCTACTGCATACTCCTATTTGAGTCCAATAAAAGATCGTCCAAATTTGCATGTACTTAAGAATGCAATGGTTAGTAAAGTACTTTTTGAAGACAATAAAGCTATCGGAGCAGAAATCTTGTTAGACGACAAAACGATAGCCATTAAAGCAAAAAGAGAAGTTATAGTTTCTGCTGGAGCAATAAATTCTCCACAGTTGTTGATGCTTTCAGGGGTAGGGCCTAGTCAACACTTAGAACATTTTGGAATAAAGGTTATAGCAGATTTACCAGTAGGCCAGAACTTTCAAGATCACGTCCCAGTGATGGTTTACTTCAAAATGGAACATGAAGAAGGTCTACTTAAGCCTACAAATCCTCACAAGTTTCCTCAACAAACCGTTGAAGGTTACGTAGCATTGAATAAAAATCAAAATTACCCAGATTATCAAACAGTAGTCCACCTTACTCCACATGACTCACCAGGTGCTGTCCAATACTGCTCTTTAGTTGTAGGTTTTAATGATGATATTTGCCAAGTCCTGGCTAACATTACGGGCAGAAATATGATGTCAACACTAGTATCACATTTACACCCAAAATCACGTGGTAAAATTCATTTACGGAATACAGACCCGAGATGTTATCCCATAATTGACGCTGGGTTCTTTTCTAATGAGGAAGATATTGACGACTTGGCTAAGTATTTGGAAGATTTTGTAAAAGTAGCTAATACAACGTATTTTAGAGATGTAGGAGCAGAAATTGTTGACTTCAATCTACCTACTTGCATGAACCTCACTGACAGGGAGTATTGGAAGTGTTACGCTCGACATTTAAGAATATCGCAATGGGATTACTGTGGAACATGTGCACTTGGTACAGTCGTAGATGGTAAGCTAAGAGTCAAAGGTGTGAAGAACCTTAGGGTTGTCGATGCAAGTGTTATGCCTACACTTCCTAGTGGCAATATAAATATACCAACAATAATGATTGCCGAAAAGGCCGCTGATATGATCAAAGAAGATAACGGTTTTGAAGAAGAAAATGATTGGATAAGTTAAGAAATAGTATACTAACAAAGCAACATACACAATTACAGTATACCAAGGTCAAGCAATATGTTTATAGGTTATTTTACTTACTTTAATCATTCATAATACCTAATAAACGTTTCAAATTGCGTTTCATTTGGAGCACGACCCAATTTTTATTAATGTATAACATCTTTTATTTGCATTTTAATTACCGTTTCGAAGAGATAGGAGTAGTAGGTATACCGAATTTAGATGTATGAAGTAATTTAACTAAAAGTGTACGTAAAACTTAGAAGAACTAGATTTTTGTTCATTCACAGTGTTGAAATACTCGTAAGTAAAAAATGTGCGCAATAGATGAAATTAACTTATTCGTGAATAGAAATACAAAATCAGCTGATTGAGAAACTAGTTAAAATTTACAACAATTTGAAAGACTCATAAATGGCCCATAGATTCCCTAGTAATGCAATAAATGCCAACATACAAAATGATATAATTCAATAGTTAATAGGTACATTCGTATACAAATTAGTGTCAAAGTAAGTGTACAGCCGAGTACATAACCGGTTTGAGGAACAAAATGATAATAATGATTGTGTTGCGGGGTCAGGTCAGGGATCATTAGACAATAGTTGTTGCATTTACTTGTTTGTTGTATAACAACCTACTTGTCAAGATTGTGACAAATAGGTGAATTTTCACATCGATGTTTCTTGTTTATTAATTTATTATTTAGTTTAATATTTTTATTATATGTAATATTTGTTTTCAAGTTAATAAAATAAGAAAATATGTAAATATGGATGGTTTTATTTTGAAAATCTCACTCCGGGAGGTTCTATTCTTGCACCTCAGGTATACAGGGTGTAAATAAAATACGATGATCCTTCTAAGGGGTGATTCTACATCACTAATAGATTGTAAAACAAAAATATTTAAAAAATACTATTTTTAAATTTTATTTTTTTATTTTGAGTCATACATTACAGTAATTCAGTAAAATGAATAGGTACTTGCTAGTGACTGGATATGATAACAAAAACATCTTTTTCTGCATCACCAGCTGATCTAGAGGTCATTGAACCCTCCAAGCGGTTCACTTCTTCTTGAACTAAAACTACTTTTTTTTAAGAAAGATTGTTTTATATTCTTTATAAAATCTATAAGTGATGTAGAATCACCCCTTAGAAGGATCATCGTACTTATTTTTACACCCTGTATAGTTACTGTATCTTCTTTTTATTTTTTTTATCAATACTTTACTAATTAACTCAACAAATATTATTATAATTCTTATTTTAATTAGGCATAATTATTCTATTTTGTAAATAAAATTAAGTCTATTGAACTGTACATCTAACTAACATTAATATTCAACACGCTGATTATAGATTACCCGAACGCAAGAATCAATACTTTCAACATAATTAATTCATGATTTTAGAAACTATTAATCACATTGATAACAGTTGTAATTTATTGAAATTAGCTTCATAATAAGGGATATGACATCGTCATTTCGTTGCTCAATACTCGTAAATTGGCAATACTGTATTTTTTCTATATAGGATGTTACAAAAATAAATGCCTTGATTTTTACTCTACAACTTTTTTCTTTTTTCTGTCTACGCCGCCGTATCCAAATGGTACCTACGAGCCAACGGGATCCTTTCTATTCCTAGGCTATCTACAGGGTGAAATTGAAAACATTCGACAAATTTTGAGATTGAGTTCAGACCGCGAAACTGAAAAATTTTCGCCTAGGAACATGGGTCGTCGGACGAAAAAAATATTTACCCTTTCATAGTAAAGTCAGTCAGCTGACCGTACATTTTGTATGGGAGATCGATTTTTTTTTATGTCTAACGACCTATGTTGTATAGTTGTTCAGTTTCGTGGTCTGAATTCAATCTCAAAATTTGTCGAATGTTTTCAAATTCACCCTATAGACTATCTTTCCTACTTTTAAAAGGAATTTTTCCCCGTGGTCCCAACCCAAGATTTTGTCCCATGATTAGTCTAGGCAACGAAGCGGATCGTTGTGTGAAGACCCCCGCATCAAGTCCTCAGTCGATGAAACTTTGCTGGGGTATACAAACCTTACCTACATGAGACAAACCTTCTATAAAAAAAATCCAAAAAAAATCGGTACTTTTAATTTTTCCATACAAAAAATGTAAAAAAAAAAACAATTTTTTTTTTGATATTTTGTATTTACATTTAATTCATGATTCTTTATCATCCTGTCAAATAAAATCTGCCTGAGAAATTTATGTTGGGGTCAACTGCTTCGTTGCCTACACTAGATGGTCCACGGAGAATTTAAGATGAAACGCCTAAATGCACGGAAGTATAGGACGTTTCGTGTCTATTTCACCAATTTATTAAAACTCTGTATCATCACATCAGCCATCCTGTATAATAGAGGGTATATAAACAAAATACGAATTAAGTAAATAAAAAAAAACAAAAGCTTTTTGAATATTGTCTAGTTTGGTTAAATTATTTTTGACAATGATATAAAAAATATTCCAGCCTTTTTTGGGAATAGTTGTTCAGTTTCGGTTCAGTTTAAGTTTTCGGTTGACGTCTTTTTATACTCTGTAAGTATTCATAAAATAAAAAAAAACGTAATCCGTATAAGGTACATAAAAGTAGCGTTTATCTTTGATAACAATCTCAATTAATTAAAATAAGTGCACTTCTATGCCGATTAACTTTTAATAACTGGTATTTGGTTAAAGCTAGTAATTAGTGACTTTATGTCTTCATTTAGACTTTCTTTGAATACGAATAACTCTACCTAGTGATTGGTATTAGATAATACAGGAAGTAAGTTTGTTTTTTTTAGGGTTCCGTACCTCAGAAGAAAAAAACGGAACCCTTATAGGATCACTTTGTTGTCCGTCTGTCTGTCTGTCTGTCGGTTAATGTATCAGGTTGAAACCAATACCATATATTAGGATCCATGAACCACACAAGATCTGAAAATTTCAATTTTTTACAACGACGCAATCAAAAGATATGGCATTTTATGTCCTCATCTCCATACATTTATTCAAAAATGCAAAACCTACAGGGTACTTCCCGTTGACCTAAAATTATGAAATTTGGCAAGAAGCTAGGTCTCATAGTACAAATAATGGGAAAAGTCTGAAATCATTAAATATTTCAACTTTTCTCCCAACTAATGGTAACCAATTGTGGTGAGCTCCCGTATTAAGAACTTTCATATAAGAGAGGGGTCAAGTTGGATGGTCGCTGAGGCGATTTTTGTTTTAGTTCTATTTTAAAAACGGGAACACTTACAAACTTGAAAATTGGTATGTTTATAGTGCATAAGCTATAACATAACAACAAATTATAAAATTTGGTCAAGCGCCTGTCGGACTCAAAAAATCTAGCACATTAACTTACTGAAATTTCAACTAATACAATTATGTTTATGTGGTGGTACGGAACCCTCAGTGCGCGAGTCCGACTCGCACTTGGCCGGTTGTTATTAAGTTGATATAAGTACTTACAAAATAAAATGCATTGAATTAGGTATATACAAACAGGAAGAAAAGCTAAGAGTAAACTAATAATTTAAGAAAAAAAATGAGACATATCCAAACCGAGAAATCGAAGAAGATATTTATACAAATTATGGAAAATATGTAGCCACCTCAGTGACAATGATGTATGTCATGCAATAACTGCGCACCGCCCGCCCGCCCGCAAATAAATACGCAAGCGCAGGCAATAATAACACAACAACCTTTCCTGCAGTCAACTAGCGCCCCCACCAGTTAAAAAAATATTACTCGTTAAATACAAAACTTATCGGAAATCTGTCTCACCAGATTAAGTAAAGGTACCCTAGTTTATTTAGAACCTATCAATCCTGAAAAATATTTCACTGTAGTTAGTTCACTGTAGTTACAGATATAAAAAGTGCAAAAAACGGCCACTTTTAGCAGTTTTTGTATCTGTAACTACAGTGAACTTTATTTTTCAGGATTGATAGGTTCTAAATAAACTAGGGTACCTTTAATTCAATCTGGTAAGACAGATTTCTGATAAGTTTTGTATTTAGCGAGATATATTTTTTTACTGATGGGGGCGCTAGTTGACTGCAGGAAAGCCCTTAAGCCACTTTACACGAAGCATCCTCAGTAAGACCGATCAGCACCGAGTCTCGGTGTTTAGCACTAGTCGGTCTGAGGATGTCTCGTGTAGAGGCAAAACACATGTATAGTTGTTTGGATGATCGTTGTAATTTTTTTTTTAATTACCAATGGGCTTGTTCTTGATTTCAATCTTGCCCTGAGGAGAACGATGAGGTTGAAGATGGAACAAGCTTACCCAGAAGAAGCCTATTTATTTACTCGCGTCTTGAAAATATTCGGATTATATGAACTCAGAAACACAAACGCAGAATGATTCCACTCTTAAGCTGTGCGCATCATAGAAGATGTTGCAAAGCCCTTTGTGAGAATGGAATCTCAACCACGTTTGAGCGTCTGGATTCCCTTCAACCTCATCTTTGTCCTCAAGACTAGATCGAAGTCGAGAGTAAGCCCATATTGAAATAAAAAAAAGATCTCATGGAAACCTTGCGCACATTTTCCGAAGTACCATCTGTAAAAGACCGACAGACATGCAACTTGGCGACAATGCGCAAGACTGTAAAACTTGGTTTTCATCAACATCTCATCACCAACGTGTGTCTATTAATGAACAAGATCAATGAATAGGAGGCCTATGGTCGTTCATTCACATCATCATTTAGTCATAAATAGAAATTCTTAGTACAGTAAGATGAATAGATAAGATAGAAATGGTTCTCTATACCTCTCTATCTTGTTACACAATATATGTCATGTCCATGTTGGGGTTCCAGTCCGACATTCCGACATTGTCTTAATTTGGTTTCAATACAATCATTGGCTTGTTAACTTTCACTTCGAACTTGTACCACAGAATATACAGGGTGTCAGGGACGGCTTTCCGGAAACTGAAAGGGCATGATCAGTCAATTAAACTGAACAACTTTCAGTTAACTAAACTTTCAGGAAATGAAAAATAAATATCTGCCTCTCCATACAGAATTGTTTTTTATTATTATTAAATATTTTCAATGGGCTTACTCTTGACCTCGATCTAGTCTTGAGGACAGAGATGAGGTCAACAGTGGAACGAGCTTGCCCAGAAGAAGCCTATTCACTCGCGATTGAATAGATTCGGGTTATATGAAATCGGGAACACAGACGCAGACAGAGAATTCCACTCTTTAGTCGTGCGCATTATAAAAGATGTTTCAAAGCGCTTTGTACGAATGTGCGGAATATCAACCAATTATGGGTAATATCCTGCGGTGCGTCTGGACTCCCGATGGTAGAAGGGAGATGGACAAACTTGATTGGGCAGTTTGTATGGAGAAGCCGATTTTTTTTTCCTAAATGTTTCATTTACTGAAAAGTTGTTCAGTTTGTGCCCTTTCAGTTTTTGGAAAGCTGTCCCTTACATACCCCATATAATAGGGTAACAGGAAAGGTAATTTGGAGCTTTAATGAGCCTGCACATGGAACTGAACAACTTTTCCCGAGGAACATTTCAAGGTCGAAATTCGAGAAAAAAATTGACCTCACAACTCATTAATATTATAAATGCGAAAATATGGATGTTTGTTTGTTCCACTATCATGCTTTAACGGCTCAACCGATTTAGATAAAATTTGAGAGGTAGCTGGACTAACACATTGGCTACAATTTATCCAGGAAAAATGTATGGTTTCTGTAGGAGATACTAGGATGACATAAAATAACGCGAGCGAAGCCGCAGGTCATAGCTTGTAGTACTAAGTATAACGTAAGTCATAAAAGGTGTAAAAACAATAATTGTACCATGTTACTCACACCATGAAACTTAACAACTTTCCCCCAAGGAACGTAAGTTGAAATATGCAAAAAAACTCAACATTCGATAAAAACTGGACCAGCTGATAGCGCATTTTTATGGGATTCAATTTTTTTTATATATTCCTCAGGGAAAGTTGTTCATTTTCATGGACTTAGTAAAGGATGATTTAAAAATGTATCTTTTTTAAGTTCAAAAAAAGTAAAGTTGTTCAGTTTCATTCATATCCTTCAGTCTCCAACGACTTTTCTTTACACCCTATACAGATGTTCCTTGGGAAAGGTTGTTTAGTTACTGATACTGATCCCGCCCCTGAGCTATGGCTCGCAATAAAATTAACAACCTGTATAATAGTAAACTTAAATAGCACGTAAGCTCTTAACCTTTTGTTACTTTTGTTTGTGCTCAATATGGTGAGAAAATGTTAATGTTAAGTAACATTTTATAACCTGTAAATGATAACCACAGGTCTAATTATACAACAATTAGTGTTTTCTTAAGGTGCCAAAAGGCTGGCCAAGAAAAGATAAGTGTAGATATCATTTCATCATTATAATTTGATAGGTTTTCCCACGTGTTTTTTTATTGTCAATGGGCTTACTCTTGACCCGATCTAGTCTTGAGGACAAAGATGAGGTCTACGATGGAACAACCTTGCCCAGAGGAAGCCTATTCACTCGCGACTTGGATAGATTCGGGTTATATGAACTCGGGAACACAGACGCAGACAGAGAATTCCACTCTTAGCCGTGCGCCTTATAGAAGTTTCAAAGTGCTTTGTACGAATGTGCGGAATATCTACCAAGTATGGGTGATATTCTGCGGTGCGTATGGACTCCTGATGGTAGAAGGGAGATGGTGGAATAACCTCGTGGAGCCCTTGAGCACACTCTCCGAAGTACAATTTGTAAAAAACCGACAGACATGCAACTTTGCGACGGTGGGCCAGACTGTGAATCTTGGTTCTCACCAGCATCTCATCACCAACGAGCTTCTTTGCTACACTTTGTTTGTGAAGTGAAGTACAATTGACGTCTCATAAATGAATAAATGATACTTTACTTTGATGAACCAAAATTCTAACAAATTCGATTTCACTTACATTTAATCGTGAGGTCGTAAGATCGACGACCGACCTCACAAGCCTTATCAGAGTTGTTGAGCCTCCTCAGGCCTCTGACATGGCTTATAAACGATTACTGTAGCTGCGTCTAACGGTATAACGTGCCTTCCGAAGCATGGAATCATCTTGATTTTCAGACAATCAGGTGATTCATCCTGCAATATCCTAACCAAGATGAAGAAGTCTTGATAAGCGATTTTTGTTTGACAATCCGCCGGGAATCGAACTCAGTACCTCCGGATCGTGAGCCAAAAACTGTAACGGCTGTTATTTTTAATCACTTTAATTTTAGTCAAGTACCAATAGGCACTAAAAATAGATGTTCGAAGGTGGTAGAGTTTTTATGCCGGCCTTTTGAAGAATTACCACCCACTTGCATATTTCTGTCGCAAAGAAGTAGAATTTGCTTTGTTGTTTAGTAAGGGCGGAAGCCAGCATAATTACGTCTTTATGAGACATAATCAGGATGAATTTTCGTTGGTTTTGCTTCTAAAGATCAGTGATTCTACTCATGATAACAAGCAACTTTTCTAAAGAAAAAAATTGTTTTACTCGAAACGTTTTTTTCGACTCACCTTGTGAAGGAAGGGAAGGTGAAAAATTTTATTCGAGCAAAAAAAAATTCTTCGGGTAATTGGCTTGTTTTCAATACCAATATAAATTTACGCCCTTTCAGTTTTCGGTACACTGTCCCTTACCTTCATGCTTTTTTGCAAATCATCATCAAAATGAAATCATCATCATCATTGTGAAATCATCTTACAATGGGCCGAGCAACGCTCTTTTGCTGCCTAAAAATTAATATACACGCTACTATTTCGCTTGAGCACGGGGCCATCAAAACCCAGGTCTAACTTATTTTGCTAGCACTTGGCTAGTACGGCAATAAGTTAGCACGCATATTATTGGTCTATGCCCGTGATAATAAAAATGTCATGTTGAGTGACTGGTAATTATGACCGGTGACAGAGCTAGAACAAGGGTAGACCTGGGATTTGCTAGCCCCGTGCTAGCGAAACGTCTCTGAATGACACACAAGTCTAAAGGCAAAAGTTGTGATTATGAAGCCCAATTATATTAGGATTACAACTTTGATCAAAATCAAAACAGTATAACTGACGGTGTTGCTATGGCAACCATAAATATAACGCATCATAAATATAGTATACATGAAAAGCATATAGTAGGACATGAATTAGAAAATCAGTTTTTTCGTTAGCACAGTTCGTAGTGATTGCATGGACAGATTATCATCAAAGTGCTTAGTTATTAGTAGTTACACTGAGGACACAAGTACAGTAGCATCTGCAGCAATAAACGGTGCAGTATTAAACATTATTCATCAGAATGTTTGTGGTCTGTGCTCTAAGCAGGACCAACTAGAGCTATATCTTGAGTGTCTTGATACTATTCAGCAATATGTGTGTGTTAGCGAACACTTTCTCAAAAGTCAATCTGTATCCTTTCTAAAAATTTCTAACTACGAGCTAGCTGCCTTTTTTGCTAGGAAAAATAAAACCAGAGGAGGAACACTAATACTGGTGCATACAGGCCGAAAATTTGAAGATATATCTTATTGTAAAACCATTGCTAAAATTGAGTGTTTTGAGTTATGTGGGGTGAAAGATTTAGAAACTAATATTTATATTTTCTGCTGCTACCAGAACAACAGTAGATTCGACTTATTTATGGAAAAATTAGAATTACTTTTACAAAAGTTTTTTGACAAGAAAGTCATTATATTAGGCGACTTCAATATTAATATTCTTAAAGAAAACAGTAAAAAAGATGATTTTTTAAACCTATTAAGATGTTACAATTTTAGGCACCTTATAAACTCAGTTACTTTTATAAGAAATTCCTCAGAATCTTGCATTGATAACATAATAACTAATATGGTAGAGGATTCTGTTCAGCACATTTCAGTAGACCATAACGGGCTAGCCGACGGGCATGCGGCAATATCAGCAAGTTTGTCTGTAGAAACATGTACTCGAAAAAAATGGAAAGAACAGGTAGTTTTTGTAGAGCGTAGGGTAATAAATAAACAAAGAATGGAGAATTTTAGAGGAGAAATCAATAAAGTGAGATGGAGCGATTTAGGAATGAATGGGTTTTTAACGTCTTTCAATCACATCTTCAAAACAAATTTTACGAAAAAGAAGAAAAAGATTCACGTTAAAAATATTGAACAGTTCAGGTGGATCACTAAAGGAATAAAAATCGCTAGCCAGATGAAAAGAGTTTTAACCCATTTAGACAAAACGAATAATGACCCAAGTTTATTTGAGTACAAAGCGGCTTACATGAGAGTTTATCGGAGGGTATTGCAAGAGGCTAGATTAATTACCGTGCAGAAAAAAATCAGTATGGAGAAATATAGTACAAAAGGTATTTGGAAAATCGTAAATAGACAAAACAATAGAAAACGGGCCAGAAAAAGCACTAAATTCATTCTTAAAGTAAATGATGTTATTGTGGACGACCTATCTAAGATAGCGGAAGTCTTCTCAAGTCACTTTGACGGTGGTAGATTGCTCTCCTCGGGAAATTGCGATTTAGCGATGCAATTACTAGAAAACCACGTCGAAAAAATACGATTTGATATGGAAAACTGGACTGTTACAGCACAAGAAGTAGGAAAAGTTGTACAAAGTATGAAAAATAAATCTTCGTACGGATTTGATGAGATACCAATATCTATCTACAAAGATGGCATTGATATTTTGGCAGAGCCCATGGCTCAATTCTTCAACCAATGCCTGGAATCTGGTACTTTTCCTGAACAGCTTAAAATTGCCAAGATTGTACCCGTACATAAAAAGGACTCTACATTAGACCCAAAAAACTATCGACCAATCTCCTTGCTGCCAACGATATCAAAAGTTTTTGAAAAAATTATAAACAGAAAATTAGTTTCCCATTTAATAAAATATAACATACTAAATCAACAACAATTTGGTTATCAAAGAGGAGTCGGGACATCAGATGCCATGTACAGTTTAATAGAGGATGTTACCAATAATCTTAACAACAAACTGAAAGTGGCTGGGTTGTTCCTTGATCTCAGCTCAGCATTTGACATGGTCAACCACTCTATATTATTAAGAAAATTAGAGTACTACGGCGTAAGAGGTACAGTGCATAAACTTTTTGTATCTTATTTGCAAAATAGGAAGCAATACGTTGAGATTACGGGTATGAGTGATGATGGTGCTGAGATCAGGAAAAATTCGGATCATACTAATATATCCAGAGGCGTCCCACAGGGCTCTATACTAGGACCAACTCTGTTTTTGATTTTTTTAAATGACATAGTCAATTTTCTAACTTCTGCAGTACCTGGTGTAAAACTCGTATTGTTTGCTGACGACACAAACGCCGTATTATCAGGCAAAAATGTTGAAGAGGTTTCTAAGTCAGCTAATCAAGCTTTAGAAGCTTTTTCTACATGGTTAGGTATAAACGATCTTGCGCTCAATATTAACAAAACAAATGCTATTTTATTTAAACCTACTTCTAGGAACAGTGAACCGCTACACTTATGCTTAAATAATCATAAAGTTAAACAAGTACATGTTACCAAATTTTTGGGAGTCTATATAGACTCATTTTTGAGTTGGAAGGAGGAGTTGAACGCAATAGATGGTTCTATCAGCTCGGCTTGCTACGCTCTACGAAGTCTAAGAGAGGTTTTAAAAAGAGAGCAGCTTATAGAAATATACTACGCACTGGTAGAGTCAAAGCTAAGATATAGCATCATGTTTTGGGGCAACAGTTATAAATACAATTTAAATAAAGCTTTTACTTTACAAAAGAGAGCAATAAGAGTCATAGCACGTATTCCACCCTGGGAATCATGCCGGGAATATTTTGTAAAATATGAAATTCTTACTGTTCCTAGTCTTTACGTGATGGTACTGCTTACTGATATATTAAAAAACAGAAATAAATATGAATCAGAACAAGAAATGAAACTACGTTTGACCACAAGAAGAAAAGACATAGTTTTGCCATTCAGGCCTTGCCTAAACATTGCTAAACATTGCCCCAAGTACCAAGCTATTGTTTTGTTTAACCGGATGCCGTCAGCTTTAAAAATAGTAACTAATATAATTGAGTTCAAAAATAAATTGAGATCATTTTTATTGACAAAACCTTTTTACTCTATAGATGAAATAATAAATTAAATTTGTTCTTTACATTCATAAATTTTTTAAAAAAAATTTTTTAATCACAATCTTCTGGTGTTTTGGTAGCAATATACTTGCTATTTGTACTTGACATGTTTAATGTTTTTGATTATTGATTTGTGACATAAACTTTTTATTTTTATTCATAACTTGACATTTTTAACTTTCTTTATGTATTTTTGTTGACAATTTAATATTTAATTCATTTTTAAATTGTATTTTAGTTTTAAATTGATATTTTAAATTAACTTAGATGTTCCTAATGTACCTGATCTTTTTTATTTTTTTGTTCGTGCAATTTTTTGTAAATGATAAATTTTAAATATTCGCACACAGTATAACTGTTAAATGAATAAATGAATGATGATGATGAATTCGTGGGTACGAAGGCTTACGAGCTTATTCAATGCCCTTTGACAACCGATCGATCACGTTGTTAAAATTTTATTAAGAAGACAAAAAAAAACGTGACTTTTTGTATGCTTTTGTATACATTGTGAATTTTTACCGGTTTTGCTCCCGAAGTTCAGTGATTCTACTCATGAAAACAAGCAACTTTCCCTTTTTTCGTCGAGTCGAGTCGATCACGTGACCACTTTAGTATGTTGCTTTTAGTACTTGTTTATAAGATTAATGAATAGTAAGCGTCGATTTCTTTACGTAAATTAACAAATTATAAGACAGAACACAAAATCAAATATAAAATATCTCGTCTAATGCATCGCCGAGAGGCATGGTAATGGTACCCAGAAGGCTGGCAGCATTACCACGTTGAATACAGAGGCTCAACCTTGAGCCAAAAATCTGGCAGCCTGGATGGACATCAGCTGTCACGTAACACTTCGTTAGCTAAGCAAGGAGGTTTTTGTTCTGAGGTTAGCTTATGTCGATCCCATAAATAATTCTAATCTACATTTTTTTTTTGTGTTTACGGTAGTAAAAAGCCACTTGTCCACGACCACAAATTTTCCAAAGAAGTGCTGAACTATCGTATCTCCTAATGTTGATAATTATTATAAGGTATCATTAAGAGACATTGCGCTAGCAGTTATTACTGCTAGTCAGGACTACCTTTAGGCCTGGTTCAGTGCGACGCGGATGTGGAGCGGACGTCTGACGCGGATGTCCGCGACGGACCGTAAAATGTATGTAGCCTATACAAGTATACAGCCCGTTCAGTGTGTTGCGGAGTGGATCCGGGGCGGATAGCTCCACATTGGACTGAACGGACTGTATAGACTTCATACATTTTACGGTCCGTCGCGGACATCCACGCGGACATTCCGCGTCGCACTGATCTGGGCCTTAGCCCTTGGTCTATGCCCGTTATAAGAAAAGTCTCATTCGGAGTGACATTTTTGTGAATTATCACTGGTGACCTGGTAGTGCGGTCAGTTAGCTGTTTCACGTAGACAGACACGCCTTACAATTTCACCAAATTTTTTCCAGGTACTAGTTAGGTACATAGCTCTCAATTTTTTGTAGGAGCCAATTCTTGAATTTCAAAAAATTTCCATAGAAAAATCAAGAATTGGCTCCTATCATAAATTTAAAGGTATGTACCTAACTAGTACCTGGAAAAAATTTGGTGCAATTTGGCTAAGGGACCGGTCCCTTACTATGGGTTATCTTGCGCGAATTTGGCCCCGAGCGAAACGACTCTGAATGACACCTGTTAAGGCTTTCCCTTCTAACCAAAACCTTGCGATCCGGGCAGCGTGTCCATTTGTATAGTGAATTATCACGTTTTGTTTAAAACCACTCTATTCAACTACCTACACGAGTTTGCGTTCAACACTTTCGCAATGTTTGACTTGGACGTATGTCCACTGGATCTTATAATCGAATTTGAGAGGAGGCTCTAATTATTTTGAAATTCTTCTTCGTGTCGCGTGGATTGCAATTTGGTTATCTATGTTCTATGTTTTGTTAAGGTGGCTAAACTATTTGGTTCGTATTTTACACATAACTATATATAAGCTAAGTATTTTATGTCGACTCTGTCTGAAATAAATTGATTTTATTTATTTTTATTTTTTAAATGAGGTTCTAGATCATCATCTAGGACTCATTTAACTTAAAACCAAGTGAAATATCCAGCCAGTGCCTCTTGAACCTGTCGTGTGATCTAGGACTTTGTACATTCACTGTGTGTAAGACAAAAGTTCCCGACATACCTACATCGGAGACGGTTCCCAATAATTAAACTGAGCCAGAATAAAGCTTTTGAGGATGTTTTTGTATTTAAAGACCTTATAGAAATTTAAAAGCGTAAATGACAAAGGCATCAGTTGCAGCTTGACCAGAGAAGGGAGAGGGGATGTTGATATGAGTCAGGTCGTATGACAATCAATCAGGCCGTGACGTCACGAAACGGGGCGGGGCTTATGTAATTTCCTCTTTAAGGGGCTGATAAGAGCTAAATACGCTTCACTTGAGCTGGTTTTTAACGAAAAGTGATGAATATATGGCCGTGAAAAAAATTAATGTGATAATTAAGCATCTTTCCAAGAATATGGCCGACTCTGAAACACGATTAAATATATTTTGTACGACATAAAAAAAATCCAAAGTTAACTCTGCTTTTCGTTTCTAAACCGTTTTTCTTAAGTACCCACTAATCTATGATGCCAAAACTTCTACACATTATTCAATACATTATGCAATAATATAGCTATTTGATAATTAATATTATGGGTACAGATTTTGAGAAAAATACAAAAATGAGCGATAAACGTAAAACAGCGCGAATCCGCTCCGTTCTAGCACGCGCATTCTGCCCTTTGTTAGAAAGGGAGGTAATTCAGCTCTTATCATCCCCTTAACCTTTTGAAGTCTAGTAACGTCTCCCGT
The DNA here is from genome assembly GCA_947532105.1 of Athrips mouffetella. NCBI lineage: Eukaryota > Metazoa > Arthropoda > Insecta > Lepidoptera > Gelechiidae > Athrips > Athrips mouffetella. Next base: position 22,362,541 of record OX383972.1, on the reverse strand, counting down.
GACCCGTCCCAATGCCGCGGTTTGCACCCCCGCGCAGCGTCACGCTTAGTTTCGTGACCTCCAAAGATCTCCAAAATTAAACAGACCGGCGCCTTCGCATTCAGCGGCTTTGAATTATCTGGTTATGGGCCAGCCCACAATACAACTTCGTGGTTGCCGCTCTCGGTAAATCGCCAGAGCTTTGTCAGTTACTTAGGCTATTCTGCGGATTTCCTCATTCATGATTCATTTCGAATTTTAATTTAATGAGTAAATGCAAAATGACCAGACCAACCTTCGAAGACCAAATTCAGGACATTTTAAAATGGTTGAAAATAGTAAAAGAAGTGAGGGAATTAAGTATGTCAAGATCGTGACAAGTGGAAGTTTTTGGTTTAGCCTAGAGATCCTTCCAGCAAAGAGATATTTCTCATCAAGATTTTCCATTCTCACCTAAATTATAAGTTTGTCAGCAATGAAAGTCTTACGAAATACTTCAAATACAGACATTAAAGTAACAATCAGTTTTGCACGTGAGAAATGTCTGAATTGTTCAGTACAGAAATCACTCTATCTTCAAATTGAGTGGTGTAAAGACAAAGCAATTGGTTCTCCGACAGATTGACATACTTCAGGTTAATGTACGCAGTGGGTCGGAGCAAATCATGGTGGGCCGAGTTCTAAGAGACAGCGGCTAAAAATTATTTAATTTGTTATTATATGAAAAGAATAATAATTTAATGGAATTCGACAACTTTTAGTCTGACAGAAAAAGTAGAAGGGTCAGGTTTGAGAGGTCCTGACACAAGATGCTTCACGGGAGGCGTTTTAACAATCAAAGGGCAGAAACTGTAGTAGGTAGGAAGCTTATACTGGATGTAAGGGACGGTGTACCGAAAACTGAAAGGGCGTATTCAGTCAATGAAACTGAACATTTTTCCCAAAGAAACATTTTTGGGAAATTAAAAGAATTTTCAACCTCTCCATACAAATTGCTCACACAAATCAAACAGTTTGTATGGAGAGGTCAAAATATTATTCCCAAAACAATTTCTTTGGGAAAGTTGTTCAGTTTCGTTGTTTGAGCACGCCCTTTCAGTTTTCGATACACCGTTCCTTACACCCTGAATATCATGTGGTGAACAGGTTCGGAACCCTTAGTGTGAGAGTCCGTCTCGCACTCTCGCGTCTGTTTACAAGCAAAGCTTAGAAAAATCTGACTCTTATATATATACGTTAGCTACTTTGTTTACATATAGACTAAGAGCAGGCAGTTGGCAACCCTACCTCATCGGATACCAAACAGCGACCTATCTAGGCTGCTGCACAATGAAATGGTGAGTCTAAAAAACAGGGTTGCCTGGGCGCAACCTGTCACGTTTTGTACAGTCAACAAAAAACAGTTTTTTAAAACATTTTGTTTTTATCTCAAGACTCCCATAAAGTGTATAACTTGCACAGTGAGCGGAATTGCCACATTATGGTACGATGATGTTTTTTTTCTCACCGTCTTCACGCTTTATGGGCCAATTAAAGATAGCCGGGTAATAGCCCGAAGCTTCATTCAGTGCAAACGGCAAATACCAAATTGCAGTATTGCAATGTGAAGTACTCGTATGTGTGATGTGAAACATGTATTTAGCAGTTTTTAAATTTGGTGAACCTGGGCGACCGAGCTTTTCTCTGTATAATCCTAACCAAAGCCCAATAACAGATGGGGCTGTACGGTTTCTGAAACGCGCTAATTTCAAGAAATGCTCAAAATGGGAAAAAACATTTTTTTTCCAGACATGAAACATTTTTCAACCCCGAAAACCCCCATATAATAAATTTCATCGAAATCAGTAGAGCCGTGTCGGAGATACAAATATTTGTCGTTTAGTAGTATTAGATAGGATGTCGTAGCGCATGTAGGTATTCCCCTATTTCCTCCCTGGTGAGCGATGGTATTTTGTTTTTAAATCAAGGTCTACTGTAGGCATGCCCCTGTAATTTTTTTTTATACAAAATATAATTTTAGGTAGCAAAGTAAATATGACTATACTATACTATATTACACAAAACCTGAAAAAATGCGCCGTTTTTCAGCTATATTTAGACGCCTACCAGAAAAAATTTAAAGTTTGCATGATAAAAGAAAAAATAGGAGCGTATTTACTCTTCCTTTAAATTTTGATAGCAAAAATAATTAAATCAGCTTAGAAGAAAACAGGGAAAAGCGGACCATCGTAAGTTGCCCCTATCGCACACTACGGGAGGATTGTTGGGGCGGGCGCAGCGAGACAGCAATAGTTTTTACAAATACCTATTTCTCGGACTAGAATACCCTCTAAAAGATATTTTTAGTGGTCAATACATACTACATCGAATCTGAAACACTAATAAACCATTAAATGAACAGCCAAGTTTGGCTGGAGCTTTGGTGAATCGTGTAATTGCCCATAGAGTGACATGGATTTGTAGGCAGATGGATATAATTGGAACTAACGCCGGTGCCATCGCCGTTGTCCATGAAATTTTACACTTTATGGGCAAAATACGTGACAGCAGCGCCCTCCTGTTGCTGACATCCGCCTGCCAACAGGTCTTTGGCGCTCTATAAGGCTGAAATTTTGAGCTGAGTTGGACACCCCGGACACTACATACATTGAGCGCGGATTTGAAATTGTAAGGTCGTGTAGGACTGCATATTCAGTACAGAAAACCCTTAGGAGCACTAAGAGAACCTCGCGGGCGGGTGCGCGCGGGGTGCGGGGTAGATTGCTAGGGGGGCGGAGAGTGTCTGTTCTGTATGATAGTACTATTACTTTATTCTATGGTAATAGGCTTTTTCTGGACTAGCCAGTACCATCTTGGAACTCATCTCCGTCCTCAGGGCAAAATATAAACTGCAAACTCATTTAATATTTAAAAATAAATCACATCAGCCATTTTAAGTCAATATTATTCTCTGACAGTTAAATACATATTAGGTCTTTACCTATGAAATTGCCGTTTTGTATGGCGAATTTTAGGTAAACTCAATTTTCAGTACTAACATTTTTGCATTTTTCTTAGGAATTATAAATCCAATCTTTTTTATTTTTTAAGCATTATTGGGAAGACATTAAGCTAACAGAAGCTTAAATTTGATTTTCGAAAAATATTATCTGTAAAAAAATATAACAAATCTAATGATGAAATCGAACGACAATTAAGACGAACAATTTTCAAACCTTAAATTTTATATATCAAACTAAAAATAAAAACTTTATTTTTTGCGTAAATTAACAACCTTGAAGTCAACTTTCAAATATAAGACAAATGAGAAAAATTGCATTAGTATTATAGGAATTATGATCTCATTAATCTGTAAGAAAATTTCGGCAATTTCATAGGTAAAGACCTATTATAATATACTTCTAGATGTCTCTACTTGACCAGTACGAAGGTGACCATTACCCAATACTTATGATGAGGCTTTGTGTACCACCACTCGCTACTCTAAGCAGGTCGTCAAAGTATCAATCTTACGTTCATGTCACTTGGTGGGCCTTGACTGAATTTCTTAATAGTAGTGCTCTCCACTTAATGGAATAATAATAATGTTTTAAATGTATGGGCAGAATCTATCGGATATAATAGAGGGATTGCCTTAATAGCGTAATAACGTAGGTAATAAAATTATGGGCAGAACTTCTCCGATAGGCTTTCTATTATTAGGTTTGGTTTTTATTCCTGCTTCATATTTCGGCAAATATGATGATAAATTGGTGGGAAAATTTAGGTAATTGTCAGGGTAGGTGACTCCAATCTTGTAGGATTGGAATCTGCCCATGAAACTGAACAAATTATCTCACGAAACATAAGTCGATTTACAAATAATAACTGCCCATTCAAAGTGCATCAGCTGATAGCCTTACCAGGCCTTAGATTCATGAATGTATCAGTAATTTACAACCAAGACTGTTACTGATTATGATAAGGCTCTCCTAGACTTAGCACAAAGCAATTTTTCCGAGTTACTATTCTGTAGCGAACCTAACAATGTCATTGAAATATTGACTTACAAGATAAAGCAAACGCTACAGGATAACACAAAAGCAATAGTCATAACAGGTTCAAAGCGTATACTAAAACCGTGGATAACCCCAGGTGTTTTAAGGTGCATTAGAAATAGAAATAAATTACAAAAGAAATCACGTTCTGATCCAAATAATGAAGCTTTAAAACTGACCTATAAAAGGTACCGCAATTACTGTAATACCTAATCTCATAAAAAAGTTAAAACGTAGGTATGATAGGGAACAGCTTTCTAAATCTACAAAGAATAACAAAAGTCTATGGAACAACATAAAAACTATAAACAAACTTGAAACAAGCTAGACAAGAGAACACAGATGTACTTAATATTAAATCCACACCACAGTTATCAGTAAACTATATAAATGACTTCTTTGTTAATACAGGAAATCGTCTGGCGGAAGATATTTATTCTAGATGCCAACCTGAAATATCTATTTCATCCACTTTCACTAATCTATCGTCTTTTGTTCTTCTTGATACAGATATGGATGAAGTTGATCGTGTCATTACCACCTTAAAATCGGACAGCGCCCCAGGTTGGGAAAATATAACCACATCATTTTTGAAAGCCGCTAGATCAGAAGTAGTACCGGTAATAAGCCATTTAGCCAATCTCTGCTTTAGTAGACGAGTTTTTCCTGAATCACTTAAACGCTCCATTATAACACCTGTGTTCAAGAATGGAGACAGAAGCGATGTCAACAATTATAGGCCTATCTCAGTTTTACCCGTCATTTCAAAAGTTTTAGAGAAGTTGATCAATAAAAGGCTAACAAACTACTTAGACAAATACAATTTACTGTCAGAATCACAATTTGGATTCAGACACGGAAAGTCCACAGAAGATGCGGTAACTGCAATGACTTCCCTAATCGTCGAACATCTTGATAATGGTAAAAAATGTCTAACTACATTCCTTGATCTTAGGAAAGCGTTTGACACCGTTTCTGTTCCCATTCTTGTGAAAAAGCTGGAAAATATCGGCATGGATCCTTATCTAATTTAAAAGGTTAGTACTAATAATCAATGAACTAGATCAAAATTGTCCTTTACACCATGTTATTTAAATGAATATCTTGGAAGATATCACAATATTAAAATCACTCTAATTAAAGTCCTAGAATGAGCTTCAAACTCGATGCGTATTTCCGTTGATAGCCGAACCGAACGTAGCCCAGAGTTTCCGAAGTTAATATCAGCGAGCCAGGAACCCGACGGGGCCCACACAGAGGGCACACGTCGTTGCGACTGATCGTCAGAAGCCTGATTTTTAAAATTTTAGGTATATTCGTCCTGAGGTACAACGAAATATTATAGAATGTTTTATAAATTGTGTAGCAAGTTGAACGCTACGTCATATATCGCAATAAAAGACACCACCTCTACCCGTAGATTAGTACCCGTGCGAAGCCGGGGCGGGCTGCTAGTAAATAATAATGAGTAAGAGGCGTGGTGACACTATCTTTATGAAGACAGCTTTTTCGACACGCTGTATCTTTGATGGTAGTACGCACGGCAGCAAGCACGTACTGGGTGGCGCAGAAGTACTGGCACTATAAAAAAATGTTATATTTTTTTATATAACAATTTCCTGTCATTCTGATATTAAAAATTGTGTAGTAAACAAATGTAAAATACACTTAAAATAATCATTGTCCGTTTTACTCCCTAAGAACGTGAAATAATCGTGGACCTGTTGAGGGACGCTTTTCCAGGCCGTGTCATTTCCCGTTTTAGCAATTTACCTAGGCCTTCAAGATTCAGCAAGAATACGCCATCTGACTTGTCCAGACTTCTTTGTTTGGGTTCTCTTGTGAATGTCAACAACCCATAGACACTCGCAGCCCAAAAAGAAAACATTAATCAAGAATACGAAACATATCGCGAACTGTTTCGTCAAGTTATGGAAAATGTCATAAATTGGGCTTAAAAGTGCATCATCTCTAGAGGTCACAATTTAAGAGACATCATCTTCAAATCCTAATGGGACGAAATTTCATGGAACAAATTTACATATATAAAAATTTATTCCAGTTTCCTAATTTAGAAAATAAGTTACAGCTGATCCAAATAGTGCCAGTACTTTTACACCCTGTAGAAACATAACCAGTATAAGCTGAACCAGCGCTACGCTACAAACGCCCAAAACCAGAGACCTGCTCAAAGTCAAAGTGTTCTACCGACGAGCGGTCGTGTGACGCAGAACGACGCCCCTTCGGATTAAACTGCGTTAGTCACCTTTTACAAAACCCACGATTACATATAAGTTGGTACTATTCTTAGCCGGCAGCACACTAACGTTAGATTACACGCATCGCAAATTATGTTACAATCATACTTTCATATTCGTCTTTTACATTTAAAATGAAGTATATGAGTGATTTGAAAATTAGGTCAATGTTCTTTAGTCGTATAAGGAAAACAGTAACACAGATGAGCGGCTATTATCAGATCGCGAGTCGCAATTTTAAGCACGCTCGTAATCCGTGCTCGTAGCGCAATCTGGACATAAGTTCACTACGACATACTACGATAACAAGATAATAGTCGCGGCACGGATTTATTAGAAATCTGCAGGATCTCACGATGTATACTACCTATAGTTACCACACTAATGTAGGTATTTTGCTTGATGTGTGTTGAATATGATGATGAGAATCGCTAAACTAAAGTGGCAGTGGGCAGGTCACATCGCAAAAAAAACGATGGCCGATGGGGCGCCGGGCGTAAGGGTTCTAGAGTGGCGACCACGTACCAGGAGACGAAGCATAAGAGCGCAGTACCGGTCTTCATGGAGATCTTTAGAGGAGGCCTTTGTCCAGCTGTGGGCGTCTTTCGGCTGATACGATGATGATGTGTTGAATATGAATAGATCAAGATTAGATGATTGTTTCCTACTTTCCGTCTGACAACTAAAGTCCTCCGATCAAATGTTGTTGTTTGGTTGGTCCTCAACCTCACGCAAAAAAGAAGAACAAAAGAGTTGAGATTTTGGCAGTGAGAGATACGTATCATGGGAGAAGCAACATCATATCTGTCAATGGCAAGAGGTCTCACAAATCCTGGATTCAGAATTAGATACAGTAAGTCAGAGTTGTTAAGTTGGCAAATACTTCTAGTTTACATTATTATCAACTACTTGTGTAGATCATCATCATAACATCCCATGAAGCGTCTACTGCAGGACAGAAAGCGCCTTCCAGAACTCCAGCAAAAACGCGTGGTACTTAGGAAGGGATTTACCATAGTCACCACGCTTGTAAGCGTTGCGGCTGGCGACCGCTGATGTTGGTGACCGCAGTATGTAAGGTAGTACGATATACAGAAAGATTCTGTTGCCCATCCTCCTATTTATAAGCCCTTAGTCGCCTCTTACGACACCCACGGGTAGAGATGGGTCGGTACTATTCTTTTCCAGCACCGTGCGGGCAAGATACTGGTGATTTATTAAAAGAAACATTTGGTATAGCGATTTTTAAATCGGTATCTTTTACTTTATCACCTTGCCAGTTATCAAAAGTCAAGTCGATCTTCCAAAAAGCTAGGCCATGTGTTTAAAATCATACAGCAACTTGTAACTTGTCTTCACATAGTATAAGCTACTTAAAACGGCATACTTTCAACTAATAAGTAATTCCCTCCGGCAAACCTTTAATTGAATTCGAAGCATCTTCTAGTGCTCGTAATTATACCTCACGTATCTTGCATCCTATATGTTTGCTTTGGCAGTTGACCCCTGACCCTGTTGCGATTGGTCAATGTTATCGTTATGTTTGGATTGGCAATTTTGTTATTGTAAGTAATTTTTGAATTTGGTCATCTGCTTAGCTGAGACATGCTGAGTTATTTAAAGAAAGGTCGTAGGTGCGGCATGTCACCTTCAAATGTTAGTTCATGTTTAGATAGTTATTGATATTTTGGAATGTGAAAATACCTAGCAGAGTGTCCATGATGATGACATATAATATGAGCCGAACGTTCCATCCACTGAACCACGGAGGCTGTTTAAATTAGAAAACTCTTTAGTACATCTGCGTCTGCGGCGGTATTAAACTGCGAATTGCGACAGTTCGCAACACTGTTCGAGATATTATTGCACGCAGGGGTCAAAGTTGAACGTAAGCACCTATTACTTTTATATTGCCCGCTAAGAGTAGTTCGATACGCTTTTTGACATGACACTATTTTGCTATTGCGTCCATCTGCAAGGTGTAACATAAAATAACAATCTTAAGTTGCTCAAGCAATTGAACAACTTTTTCTATGGAACATAAAAACAATAGGTCGAGACACGAGACAACATAAACTTGAACAGCATCAGGGATTCTTGAATATAACCGAGTGATAAAATATCACTTTCAACATTCAAATTTATCCTGATAAACCTGGTAATTAATTATAACACTATTTTATATTTATAAATATATTAACACAATTTTATATTTATCGTATATCAATCTTGACTTTTGAAAACAATAATCAGTGATTTTGAGTTTTTTGAGTGACACTATATCACTTGTTGATATTCAAGAATAGAGTTCCAGCTGATAACGCATTTTGTATGGGGGCCAAACAATTTGAAGGTGGTGGTAGGCCTTTTGTGCAAAGTCCATCTAAGGAAGTGCCCAGTGCCCAATTCTGCCGTAAAGCAGCAGTATTTCGATTTGAAGGGAGTTAGTGAAATTACCAGCACAGAGACACACCATCTTAGTTCTCATGGTGGACAACGCGTTTTGCTGTCTTATTAATGACAAATCATGCCAAGGTTACACACAAGAAGGTGTTAAGTTTCATGGGCAGATTCACATCTTTCAGGTATTTTATACCACGTTATACCCTTTTTGTAGCAATTTGTATACTTAAATTATAAATGCTGAAGAAACTATGTCTTGCAGTTACGTTTTCATGTAAAAATATACTAGTTTGAAAAAAAAATCTTTGGTTTCCCCATGTTTCCCTTTTGCCAGCAGTTTTTGGCATAGCGGAAATGTCTCAAAGCGTGAATAACCCCCATAGATGGCCGTCAAGACACCAATAGCTCTTTTTGACAGCTATAGTGTGCCATAATAACATTTCTTCTTCTTTTACTTATTAGGAAAAAGATTTTTTTAAACCCATATTATTACGTCCTCTTATTAAAAATAATTATTTCGACAGATTCGATAGAGGATTGCGTACAGACCAATATAATAAGGGTTAAATATATTTTTTTGACATATAGACGTTCCGCTTGAGCTATCGACTCAGTTGGAAGAGCGTCGGCACGGTACGACAGAGGTCGCAGGTTCAAACACGACTCGCGTAAAATTTTTCTTCCATTTTATCTATTTTAAATAATAAAGGGTTCCTTTTCGTTAACTGACGTGCCATAGAGGAAATGTATTACTAAGATAAGACCCGCCAAACAGCATCGGTAAGTGACCATCATAGGTATAGTGCGGGGCAAACAACTTGAAAAATAATCGCGTGGTGGGGGAAGCTTTGCGCAGGTCAATTTGTATGTAAAATCGACTCTGCGCAGCCAACCTATAACGACTAGTCTTATCAGCTAACTAAAGATCAACTATATTATATCACTGCGGGCAGAAAATACTTTTATGCAAGGACGGAAATAGGCCTAAAGCCCTCTTAATGAAGGGTTTTCTCCACATCTCTCTCCAAACGTTTCGACAGCCCTTAACATTACGAGTGCGTAGGCTTAAAGCTGCTCTCCCTTTAGGTTTAAAGTTACAAAGAGGTACAGGAGTCACTAATTACTTCGTGAGATAACTATTTTATAAAAATAATTTGGAAATGTATATTTTAGCTTTCATAGATTTTATTTTCATTAATTTTTATTAAAAATATTTATTAAAATTTCATCAGAATCGTTAGGACCGCTTTCGATAAGTATTATACAGTGTGTAATGGACGGTGTACCGATAATTGAAAGAGCTTGCTCAGTAGACTAAAATTAACAACTGATCCTAAGAAAAATGTAAGGAAATGAAAAAAAAAGCTTTTTAAATTTATATTTCTGAAAAAGGTGTTTTTGAAAAGATAATATAGAGCCGCAATAAAAAAGTCAGGTGTTTATTATTTTTTCCTGTAAGTACTAAAAAAAAATTCTTGTTATCCTATAGATACTATAAACGAGCAATATTTGTATAACAAGGTTATTTTTTTGGACCTGAATTCCGTATGCCCACGTTATTACAGAGGTCAAAAGCAACAACTTTTGTTCTATCACTTTTCTAACAACGCACGAAAAATTTTCAACTTCCCATACAAAATGGGTCGGTGACGTGACCACTTTAGTATGGGGAGTCGAAAATTTTTTGTGCGTTGTTAGAAAAGTCGTAGAACAAAAGTTGATGCTTTTGAACTCTGTGTGCATACGCAAATCAGAGGCGCTAGAACCGAACTCAATCGTTATCGATTCTCTCTTTTTTTCTATACAAGAAGAAAAGAGAGATTCGATAACGATTGAGTTCGGTGCTAGCGCCTCAGGTCCAAAAAAATAACCTAGTACGAGTATATATAAGTAAACGGCTCTAACGATTTCAATGAAATTTACCATTCGGGGGTTTTCGGGGGCTAAAAATCGATCTAGCTAGGTCTCATGTCTGGGAAAATTCGTTTTCCCACGTGTTTTTAAGCATTTGTGTTTTATACAAAAAAAACCTACAGTGCCATCTGTTGGCGGGTAGCATAGCTTGCTCACCCGATGATATTTAAATGTTGAGAGAAATAGAGCGAAGCTCGGTCGCCCACGTACATTTTATTATAGAAGTTAGAGGTTTAGTCACTTTTTTAGTACTTTGGTGGTCAATTTCTCTAATTAGGTTAAAGGAGTTCCGGCACTTAATACTCAAAATGTATAAAAAATCGAATGTGCTTGCAACACTCGTCTATTAAAAAAAAACTGTCACCTGTCACTGTCATCGGCCGGCGGGGGAGGAAAATCTATCAAATACGTTCCAGTTTACGAATATTTATCTTTGTGTGATTGTCACTGACATAACTTATTTTTTATGACACATATTTTTTACCGTAACAACGCAACCATATGAAAAACAAAATGATTCACTACGCATGGCACACAAGTTAATCGACACGAAAAATAAAAATGATATTATGACCACAATCTTAAAATCCATGCGGAACGGAACGTTTTTCATGTTTTTTTTTTTGTATGAACACTTGTTGTGTATCCGATTTTCGGGGTTGCTACTTTTGTTCACTCAGAAACAGTTTTTTTTTTAATACACTGAGTATTCGTTATATGGAAAATGCCGGTCGTCCTTTGGGAAGCTCTGTTATTTTACGCTACATAAATAAAATAAAATCAGAGCCGGATAGTTGGGTACCTTTCCTTGTTAGCCTAAGTAACGAATGGTAGGGTCACTGGGCTCGTACACAGCGTCATTTCAGTCAACTTGTGTGCTTTCAGAAAAGATTAAAACCACAATTAACATCAATAAAAAGTTGTAGCATCCGCCTTTGACCCGGCTATGACCTTTCTTTATCTTTACCGACCTTTTCGACAGACATTTATACTTATCCAACCTTTCATCCAAAAAGCTGCAAAAGATCATTCGATACACTTTACAGGTTTGTCCTTTGTGAAACGAAATATTTCGTTACGTAAAACTGATATGAAGCAAAACGACAGCGGAAATCTCATTGATCTTTTGCACCGAGTCCGTAACCATAGAGATGAAAACAAAGGTGCAGGTGTCTATGGGCGTCGGTGATCACTTACCATCAGGTGACCCGCCTGCTCGTCTGCCTCCCTCTTCTATAAAAAAAAAAAGTCTGAAGAAATTATACAGGATGTTTGTTATATGTCTGTAAACCTCTCAGGGGGTTGCTCTACCCATAAAACTGAATAAGGAAAAAACATTTTTCCTTCCATACAAAGTACGATATCAGCTGATGCAGTTTCTATACGGAACGTTGAATTTGTTTTATCGTATTTCGACCTATGTTTCTTAGGGAAAGTTGTTCAGTTTCATGGTTTCACGTTTCGATCCTGTACGAGGATGTTCTTCAGGATCTTCTTCTAACCTCGCTGATGAAGATCGAAGACAGGAGCAGAAGTCAGGATAACAGGATCGAAACTTGTCGGTCATAGGACCATGAATATAAAACATGAGCTTATCCGTCGAATACGTCGAAGTAAGTATATAATTATGTGTAACACTTACGAGTCGTCTAGTGATAAAACAGTACAGTTAAGAGCACATCAAGCGTGACACTTTGGACTTTGTACAGTGCTTATTTCAAACGCGTAGGCGCTAGAGTCGTACTGCGAGTGTCAAGCTTGACGTGCTCTTACTCGTAGCTGTACAAGCAGAAACCAGCGCTACGCTACTAACGCCCGTAACCAGAGTCCCGCTCTAGGTCATTTACATTAATTTACACTGACTTACACTGACAGTTTGTATGGAATGGCTGATTTATTCAGTTTCGTTGACTGATCACGTCCTTTTTCTTTTCAGTTTTCGGAAAGCTGCCCCTTACACCTATACCCGCTGGTGCAGTATGTCAAATATGCCTAGAATACACGATAGCGATTTTCCGTAATAAATCACAACAAAAGTCACGTAAATCGATACTTTCTAGAGAACTACAAATCACATCATTTAAAAAAGAGCTAGTTTCGTACTTGACCGACAAATGTATATACCTATAGTGTTAAGGATTTTTTAGAGTAATTGTGTAATATGTTTTTATTTTTATATGAATTTTGATTGTGATTAATGAGAACAAGAGTGTTTAGATTTTATACTTTAATGTAATATTTGTATGCCTTTAATGGTAGGATAAAGCAGAGCTAACATAGTATTTAAGACCTTTTCTTGTAATACCTATTTTCGACAAATAAATTTTATCTTATCTTTGTAAATCTTTAAAATTTTATTTGCCCCATTCAGTGTTGACACTAAGACGTACGGTCAACCGCACGTTAATGTAAACAATTTCAATTTTATTACCATGATGTAAAGTTTAAAGTGTTTCCAGTGACATGCGGTTGGGTGTACGATTGTTTCATCTGTGATGCAATAAGCGTAGGTACGCAAAACTGTGTCTCTAAAGATTTATGAGTTCAGTGATATCTCGCAACCGGAAATTACTGACAGTCATCAAATAACTGATTTGATCATCTATCAATATCGTAATTTTGCTGCCATTCTCTTTATGCTTGGGAACTGGTTACAAGTCAATAATACTGCACTTCGGAACATGAAAATAACGAGCACCACTAAATTTATGAGAAAAACCCGCGAGAAAGTGAATTTAAATGAGGGTGACACAAATAACCCCGATCACCTTTCTGTGTAGACGCAACATGTTGTAACCCAAATAAATTGCAGACTCATTATGAAGTAGAAAGGTCAGGCTAGGTTATGAAAAAGCTTTGTCTGGTAATTTTAACTTTTAGCAGACATTCAAGCGCAAAGGATCCGGAAGTATTGACTAGCCAGCGCTCCAAAAGAACAAAACTATTCATAAATGTAAGATTTCAAGTGAATTTGAGCAAGTTTTTTAGAGCAAAATGCAACTAAACCCCCTGCCTCTACTACGCTAGTACTATTCTGTGCCTCTACTTAGGATGGGCAATTTCCAGGGAATAAAGAATGAGAAAAGCACAAATTTTCATCACAGGGCTTTTCTAATCACTTAACGACGTATAAATTACCCTTAAAAATAGAAAAATGATAAAAAAAGAGACAAGAAAACTCTTCCTTAGATATCTACCTACTTTGGTATGCTTTCGATAACGAATGGGTAACAATGGAGACGACAGCCAGAAGGTAGTAAAATCGTAAAAAAAAAATTGCCCAACTGTAAGCCGATACGAGCTTTACAGAAGGTCTAACTGGCATCTACAACTAACCTCATCAGTGCTTACAACTTTTAGATAGCATCGAACCCGCGAAAGACAATGCCCGATCGCATCCGCTAACAAACTGCAGATGCGTATCTGAAGTTACATAATGTAGGTTACCATGCTGCAGAATACACAGTACAAAAAGATAAAAACTGGTCCGAGTTATACCGGTTTTTGACAAGGCAATGCGTCATTTTGTAAAAAGTTTTTTTTTATATCATAATTGGACAAACGAGCAGGTCGGCCACCTGGTGGTAAGTGGTCACCACTGCCCGTGACAATCACTGTCGTATTAGTGAAATAATTTGACACTAATAAGACAGCAAATTGCGTTACCCACCCTGAGGAATCTATGAGGCACAACAGCAGACGGCAGACTTTATGTTGTGACAGTCCGCCAGTGTGGCCGGTACTGCATTTTTTCTATCTAATAATATCATTGATATGAGAAAAACGCTCCGCATCTATATTTCCAAAGTCTTTCGTTTGTTAGGAAAACAGCTTGAATAAGTTTTTCAGTTCAAAGAGTTTTTAAGTCGCAAAGGTTGTTCGGATTGATTGTTATTTAGTTTAAAAAGTAGTTTGAATATTATGCTGACAAAAACTATAATTTTCGCAATACCCGCCAAACTGGCAGACTGTCACGGACATACAGTCTGCCGTCTGCTGTGCTTCTAAGATGGTAGGTATGTCTCATGTGCCAGTAATTTCATTGATTATATTCCTAAGGACAGTAATCCAACTACTTCTAAATAATAATTAGTATTATCTTCGTTGTCACAAATCTAGGGGAGATGTGTGTGGGCTGACCTTCTCTAAAATGAGCACACTCAAAAAAATCATGGCTAATCAAGTTGAAATTTTGCTTGATTAAAAAAAATATGATCATATCATTCAAGAACATGTAAGAAATAACAAATGATAGTTTCTTGTCACAAACAAGCTAAAATGATTGAATTTCTATCAAGTTAACTTGTTCAAAACGAACACGCACTTTATTATTCGATAAAGGTAAATTGATCGATGAAACCAAACGCCCGCGTCGCGGCCTAAACGAACGTGTTCAGTGTTGCCACCTTAGCCCTTTTGGGGCTAGATCTAGCACTTTTTACTGTAGGTGAACTCGTTGTTTAATAATTTAGCCCGGAAAGGGCTATCTAGCCCTTTTCACAAAATCTGAAATAGGCGCCATCCTAAGAGTACTAACAGACGATCGGTTCGGACTGCTCCGAATTTAGCTCCGGTCCACGATTTTGTCCAATAGCGTTGCGGATTAACCCAAACGACAATTTTGCTATTGGGCAAAATCTTGGTACGGAGCTAAATTCAGAGCAGTCCGATCCGATCGTCTGTTAGTACTCTAACATCGCGATAACATCGAACTTCCGCGATTTTTGTCATAGATATTGATTTATATTTTTGTGGAACCATTTGTTCGATTATAGCAACATACCGCATCTCTACGGTAGGTATGTACCTACAAGGTAAATACTTATGTTTTAAATTTTAAATCTGTTTAATTTTGATTTGTTTTGGTTAACAGCTAAATGATTCTTTTGAAATTTTTAACTGGTTAAATTGGTTTAATTTTAGTTTGTTAAATAACAATTTTTAAAATTTTTGAACTCATTAAATTGGTTATTTCTTTTCTAATTCAGATTAATTTTGAAAAATGTTATAGTGATTCAAACTCAAAAATAAATACGCACCTAATTGAAATCATTAGTAAAGGTGTTTTTTAGCCTTTTTTTTACATTAAGTCTTTTCATGGTAATTTGTGCTCCATCTAGCCCAATCTAGCTCTTTTTAGCTTCTTCAACTGCCCCCATTACTAAAACCAAGGTGGCAACACTGAACGTGTTCAGTCGTGTTCATTGCGTCCGTTTGTGTGGACGCGTGTGAAAATTAAGAATGGTTTAAAATAACAGTGTTAACAATGTCACAGTTCTAAACAATTTTATTTCCTGGATTGATAAAGAAGAAGAAGGTCCATCTTCTTGCAGCGTGGCTTCATGGATTTTCATAGCTGAGACCTATTTTCAAACGTAAGTACCTAACCTTTGTTACCGACCGACGCATATTACAGAAAAGCAAATAAATAGGTATTCGCGATATTCAAGATCCTGTGGGAACTCTGTCCAGCAGTGGACGATCGTGTTGTTATCAAAGTTTCTACTATAGGATCATTGGTTGTTGTGATGACTCACAAAATAACGAAATTTATATAAATAAACAGCGGTAGACAAAATTGGTGTCAATGATCGAGTCGGAAATCACTCACTAATGCAATGTAAACTCACATTTCAATATATGTTTTATTTGACATTATAACATTTCAGTGATACAATTGCAACCTTCATCTATCCGTACTACGTAATCTGAAATTATATGTTTATAATTTCAGATTTTACCGAAAATAATGAGCTGATCAACGTGATATGATTGCCTGCTCAGACTGCATCTTCAAGTTCCCAATGAAACGCTGCTCTTTCATCATTCAAAAGAAATAAGAAGAAAAATGTGGACGTCAACGAAAGCTGAAAGCCGCAAAGCTTTTGTAACTTACATTCAAACTACAGATTTTTAATACTTTGTATTTTTTACTGCTATTAAATATCTAACTGAAACTTTGTGCATTTTCTGTTGAAGGTACAGTGAGCATGGGAAATGAAGATGAAGAAATTGGCAATCTCATTCTTATCAGATCCCAATGGCTGATTTACCTAGACAAAGGCAAAATATTGGCGCCTCTGAGGGATGTAGATATAGGAAAGAAAGAGAAAGCTATTCAACATTTTCTTTTTTTCCTATAGCTGCATCCCTCAGAGCCGCCAAAATTTTGCCTGCATCTCCCATAAATCTGCCATAAATTTCCTATAAAGCACCTGCATAAAGCAAATAAGTACAATGTTTGGATGTAACATATCCTTTGTCAATTCAAATAAGATCACTTGATCACATTAAATAAATTAAATTTATTTTAACAATGTTAAATACTTAAATCATTCAAGTTACTTGTTATAAGTTATCATTTGTTTTATAAAACCCAACATGTTACAATATTACATCAACAAATCACTTGTTTCATATCATCATCTCTTACTACCGTGTACAAACCTGCATTTATCATAGTAATTATTAGACTTGATTAAAGTTAACAATTACTTCTTTGAATCTACTGAGACAAGTTGTTCTGATTTTTAATCAAGATACATTTATTGCCGCCATCATTTAACTTTATGTGCTCGTATATAAACAAGTTGCATGATTGCCATGATATTTTTTTTAATGAATGTTAACAAGTTTTTTTTTCAGTGCAGCTATACACTCGTCAATGCAAATTAGACTTCATTTACACGTAATCAACGATCACAAAAGCGTGCCTTGCAACGTGGCTGTTACACGAACAACGGTGACCCTAAAATTCACAATAAAGAGAGAAAAGTATTTTTTGTTCGATATTTTACAAATATCAAAAAAGTAATACGACCACCTGATTAAATATTGTTTTGTCTAAATGTATATTTGTATATTGTTTTGTCTAATTGTATATTGATAGAAAATGTAGCAGTAAAATGGTTACCAATGGGATAAAATGGACAAAATAATGGTCGTTTTAGATTTTTTTGTTCAGTTTTACTGAGTTTTACTTATTTTTAATTGGACATTACGTTATGACTTTGAATTTAATTTGACATAAGCTTTTAAATTGACATTTTGATTTTCTTTTTTTTCTTTTAATGTAAAATTTATAAAATTTCATGTAAATGCCTGCGAAGGCAGTTTTTAGTGAGACTAAATTTATATGTTCAACTCCTACGTACCTACCTAAATACTTTACATGAATAAATGAATTATGAGTAAATTAAAATTCTTTCTTGACCACATCACTTCTCACATTTCGTTTAGTACTACGTTTTTTTCTGCTAAGAGAAATGCCAAATTTAATGTAAAAAGTGGTTACGAAGTCATTCAGTCTCAAGTATTACCCTTAAGGGCCTGATAAGAGCTAAATTAGGTACCTCCCTTTCTAACAAAGGACAGATTTCGCGTTTTAGAAAGGAGCGGATTCGCGCTGTTTTACGTTTTTTACATTTTTGCAAAATCTGTACCCATAATATTAATTATCACATATATTTTTTTCACGGTCATATACCTATTCATCACTTTTCGTTAAATAACTGCTCAAGTGGAGCGTATTTGGCTCTTATCAGCCCCTTAAGCATTAACAAGTTGCCCCGTGTGGTGCCGGCAAAGAATACCAACCCATGTCTACCCGTGGGTGTCATTAGAGGCGTCTAAGGGTTAATGAGCCAGAGGATGGGCAGCAGCATCCTTCTGTGTATCGCATCATCTTACATTCTGCGGTCACCAACAACCGCGGTCCATGTCCGCGACAGAACCGTTTTGTAGGCCTATACTTTTTACAGTTTTAGAATTTTTGTCTTATACTTTTTTAGAACCTTGTATTTTAGACTTTACTTTTTAGGGTTCCGATACCAAAATGGTAAAAAAAAGGAACCCTTATGGTGCCGCTCTGTCTGTCTGTCCGTCTGTCTGTCACACCTCTATATCTCAGCAACCACTTACGCTATCGAGCTGAAATTTGGAATAGTTTTAGAATATAGTTGCCCAACTTAATTGCACATGAAATTTTTTTGAAAAAAGTATGATTATTAATGTAAAGGGGGCCAAAATAGGGGGGGCCAAATTTCAAATTGTCGCTACTAGGTCGAGTGGGGTATCATATGAAAGGGCTTTACTTGTACATTTTAAAATATATTTTTGTATTTTTTTAAGTTTCTTAGTTTTCAAGTTATGATGAAAAATGTCAAAAAAAATACCATTCCCCCCCCCTTATCTCCGAAGTTTGAGTAAGGGAAAATCTGAATTAATTACAGTTGACAGAGGTTTATGTAAACTTTACAGCAAAAATAAAACGATCTTTCTAAGTTGCACAGTTTTTCAGAAATCTGCAAAAAACCTTTACAAACAAATTTAGTTTTGCGGTCCTGAAAATGGACTTTAATGCTTCCAAAAATACTATAGGTATATCGGAACCCTCGGCGCGCGAGTCCGACTCGCACTTGACCGGTTTTTTTTTACTATGACACGGTTCTGTGCTATGTTTGTTCTGTGTTGTTAGTGCTGAAAAAAAGTGTTTTTAATTAAGTAGTGACTAAGGATATCAATACAAGATAGGACCTGGCGCCCTGCCCTGCCGTACGCTATATTTTGTGAGTGTTTAAAATGCAAAAAGCACAATTCGCGCCCGCCGCCATATTTTCGCTAATATTTTCGTTTACGTCAGTGAGTATACTATAACTGAGGGAAACCCCTAGAGTCGTCTGCGTCCACAGATGTCAAATAAATTAACTATATCCAAGTTGACTGCGCTATTACAGGCGTCTGCCCTCTAGACACCGAAGTTGTTACCTAAGCAAGTTTTAATTACATGTCATGCTCAGGATTTCATATTATAGACTAGGTATTATGAGCCGACACTTTAGGTCGAGTTTTCTTCAAAGTCACAAAATAGGATATTTGGAGATGTAACTGTCGAGATTATATTCTTTATTGCACACAAACTTAAAATAAAATTACAAAATTAAAGGACATATACAAGGGCGGGCTTATCTCTAAAAGAGATTTCTTCCAGCCAACCTATGGCAGTGAGAAAGTTAATAGCAGCGGGACACAAAAGTGCAGAAAGTATAATTAAAATAAAAGTCCATAAATATACCTACAATTATACATAAATAACTTATAATAAACTGAGACAAATACAGATAAGAATATACTACTTACATAATAATTACATATATACATATATGTACTTATAATACAATATATACTTAGATAGTTAAAGGTTAAATAGATAAATTAACAATGATGATGACTATGAAGCGAATTGCGAGAGGAAATGCTCCTTCACCCTTTTTTTGAAGGAGTCAATGGAGGGACTTTCTTGGACACTTTTCGGTAATTTATTCCACATCAGAGCAGCACGAACCGAGAAAGAGTGGAAAAGGAAATACGTATTGCTTCTAGGCACCACCAACATCTCAGTGATGCAAGGACGCCTAGAGCGAGTGGGAGGGGGAAGGAGCTGTAATCGGGAACGAAAGTAAGAAGGGGAGTGCGGATTATTCAAAATTTTGTATAGGACAGACAGGATGTGCATATCACGACGAAGACGGATAGGAAGCCATTTAAGTTGAGCACGAAAGTGAGACACATGATCAAATTTACGCAGACTGAAAATGAAGCGAATAGCTAGGTTTTGAAGGCACTCTAACTTATTAAGCAGCTCCTCAGTCACATCCAAATAGCACACGTCGGCGTAGCGGCGGGAGAGATTGCGCAAGCATAACTTTGGTGTTAAAAGGGAGGAAGTATTGGAGACGTTTGAGAGAGTGAAACGTATAGTGCATACCCCTACTTACTTCGCTGACGTGACATGTCCAAGACATGTTGCAGTCTATGATCAGGCCCAAGTTTTTACCTTATCACAGTAAGGGATCTGAATCCCTTCATACATAAGTTCAGGAACTGAGCCCCAGTCTAACTTGGACCGGAATCTGCTGCTACCGAGAATTATCGCTTGAGATTTTGCAGGATTAACAAGCAAGCCGAAAGACTTAGCCCACAACTGAACGGACACAAGATCTTCATTTAAAGCAGCAACAGCCTTGGACGTCTCAGTCAACTCAAAATGACGATAAATATGCAAATCGTCTGCATACAGATGAAAGGGAGAAGAAACTATACGAGATATGTTATTAATGAAGACAGAAAAAAGTAAAGGTGAGAGAACGCCGCCTTGAGGAACACCAGCAGTAAGATCAGACCAATCCGAAGAAGCATCGTCGGTTCTCACACACTGCTGACGCCCGAAGAGATAGGAGTAAAACCAGTTTATAACCGTGGACGGTATATTAACAGCCCGAAGAGTGCCAAGAAGGATATCGAAGTCAACAGAGTTGAAAGCACTGCTGAAATCTAACAGGGTCATCACGGTGAGCTTAGTATTATCCATAGCACACCGGATGTCCTCCGTTATACTCAACAGTGCACCAACTGTTCTGTGGGAAGGACGGAAACCGGACTGGAAATGACATAATAGTTCGTTGGATGTTAGAAAGGTGTGTGTAGGGGTGTGGGGGTGTTTCATAACATCCCATGAAACGTCCACTGCAGGACAGGGAGCGCCCTCCAGAAATCCAGTAAAATCGCGTATTATCCTTTTGAGGGGAAGTTCTGTAGTCATCACGCTTGTTAGCGTTGCGGGTGACACCATGGACCGCGGTTGTTGGTGACCGCAGTATATAAGATGGTACGATATTCAGGAGAACGCTGCCGATGGGCTGATGGGAATCTTCCCTATTAATCCCTTAGTCGCCTGCTACGACCGACAGTCGACACCCACGAGTAGAGATGGATTGTTCAAATTGTATACTGCCGGTAAATTGTAAAACGGCGTCGACAGGTTATCAATGGAATCAAATCAGTGGCGAATTTGAAGTTCGTGAGCGAAAACGAACCCAAGTTTGGTTACCCATTATCCCATTCAGGGTCGGTTAGGTTGGGTTAGGTTACCTTGTGACTATAGAAACGAATTATGCGCTGTTTTGCAAAATGTCTAGGCATTATGAAAATGGGCGAATGTCGTAAAAGTGGAAGTCGTGGGAGTTTAAACTAGAGGATGGGCACCAGCGACTTTCTGCTCATCTTATATAGGTACTGCGGTCACTAACAACCGAGGTCCATGACGCCAGCAGTAAGAGTGCGTTTTCACCAGAGCTGTGCTAGGTAGCTAAAGCGGCTATCACACCTTCCTTAATTCAGAAACTAATTCGGCATACATTGTTCGTTGATCATATATTCTTAGGTTGAAGTAAGGATGTAGGAATTAACAATACCAAGTCTTTCAGCAATTTATGCAGAATTATTCTTTGAATTTAGGAAGGTGTGATTGCGGCTTAACCTAGATGTAGGTACATGTTCTTGAGAAAAAGTTGTTCAGCTTCGTGGGCAGATTCGCATCTTTCGGGGTTAATATATGTCGCACAAAATAACTTTGGCCCTGTCATTGATGCGCAGAAGTCAAAAATGTGCAAAAATGGGCCATTTTTTTCTTCTGCGCATCAATGACAGGGCTACAGTTATTTTGTGCGTCGTATATACCTATGTTGTTCATTACACTTTGTACTGGCCAAAAGTTGCGTCCCAGAAAGATGTAAACATGATGAAGTAACAGCTGTTTCCCGTTACTTAAGTTTGTCCTAACTACGGGGGCAATGGGGTCAAGATTTTTCAAGGAAACTTTGCTCTATGAATAAGTTACCTCCTCGAAAGACGAAAACGTGATGAAGTAAATAAAAGCCGTATAGTTTGAGATTAAGGACACGTTGCCCGTTACATAAGTATTACTTGACAAAGGGGGCATTGGGTCAAGGTGTGTCAAGGACAGTTTTCTCTTAGACTAAGTTACTTTCTTGAAAGACTAAAACGTGAAGTAAAAGCCGTAGAGTTTTGATATTAAGAACACGTTGCCCGTTACATAAGTTTTGCTTGAATAAGGGGGCATTGGGTCAAAGTCTGTCAAGGACACTTTGCCCTTTAATTGTACTTGGCTATTGCTTTACATCATTAGTGAGTTTTGCTTTGCACTTAAAGGACAAGTTACACTAAAAGCCGATTAAGCTAAAAAAATATAATATATATATTTATGAATACATATAAAACAAGATTGCATAACAAAGTGCCCTAATGTGAAAAGAAGATGCTACAATTTTTTCAGAAGATTTGTTTTTCATTTACTTACCAGAAATCATGGGATTCTGCCCATAAAACTTAACAACGTTTCCCAAGGTCCAAAAACGAATAAGTAAACGTCTTTCTTGTGTTTTGCTGGAACATCAGAGCATCACACTTCTTTGTCTATGTGGTTTGCTTTACAAATTCTTAAGGCGCTAATAGGGGTGAAATACCTAACTCTACGTCGAAAAATTAAAATAAATGGCCATCAAATCCATGAAGAAAAAATACAGGGTGATATATCAAGATTTAAAAAAGGTTTTAACTTGAATACAATTGTATTTTTACCCGACTTCCCCAAAACAGGAGGGTTATGTTTTTCGAGTGTATGTATGTATGTATGTCGATTTATTTGTCGCGCTCTGCAGCCTAAACGGCTTGGTAGATTCCAACATGTGAGGTGTCGTAAGGTTCGTATTCATTGTAGGAGTGGCATAGGGTATAAAAAAGTACTAAATAAAAAAAATATTTCAAAAAACAAAATACCCGACTGAAAGGAGAATCTCAATCGGTTTCCGATTGAGATGAAATTTTGTATGCGAACGTGAATCGGATGACAATGCAATATTATTGTAACTTGGAGCTGATCTGATGATGGAGCCGGAAGATATCTATAAAAAAGTGGAGATATTACCGCGTTTCAGAATCCTACAGCGCCATCTGTTGGTGGGTAGCGTCGCTTGCTCACCTGGTAATATTTTACTGATAAAACAACTCTGGGAGGTTTCTTTATAAAATACTAGCGGCCCGCCCCGGCTTCGCACAGGTACTAATCTACAGGTACCTTTATTGCGATATATGACGTAGCCTTCAACTTGCAACACAATTTATAAAACATTCTATAATATTTCGTTGTACCTCAGGACGACAAACACAAAAGAATATACCTAAAATATTAAAAATCAGGCTTCGGACGATCAGTCGCAATGACGTGTGCCCTCTGTGCGGGCCCCGTCGGGTTCCTGACTCGCTGATATTAACTTCGGAAATTCTGGGCTACGTTCGGCTATCAACGGAAATACGCATCGAGTTTGATCTCATTCTAGGACTTTAATTAGAGTGATTTTAATATTATGATATCTTCCAAGATATTCATTTAAATAACATGGTGTAAAGGACAATTTTGATCTATGTTAATTATTTATTATTACTAACCTTTTAAATTAAATAAAGATCCATACCTTGAGGGCAAAAATAGAGTTGGTTAGCGTGGGTTTTCCTTAAAAGATAGACAAATACTATTGCAGACTTTTCTTTAGAACTCTTAAAGAGCAACAATTCTTTCATACATAACGTTCATATAAATGTAACCATTTACGCAGCGCACGCCCAGAGAACTCTCTAGAGGCACGTTTTTTTCCGACTCGATCGACAAACATCTTCACAGTTCAGTTAATTTGCACTCAATATTTATAAATTATAGCTTTAAATCTTTCTATTGAATTGATCTATCTATTTGTGAAAACCGGATCGAAATCGATATAGTACTTCCTGAGTTTAGCGCTCACAGACAGACATGATGGATGACGACAGAAAAACGTTTCGGGGGACTTTCTTTTATAATACTCGTATGTAGTGATAGTGGTTTGGGATTCTAGGTCTTTTAAAAAAAATCACTTAGTTTTAACATATCATACAAAGCAATGACAAAACTTCCCGTGCAAGATGCAGCATTCATTACTTTTGTAATATACTGTAGTTTTTCTACTCCATACCAGAGGCGCTGTTTTTATTACCGCGGTTCAGAAACCTACAGCGCCATCTGTTGGTGGGTAGCGTCGCTTGCTCATCTGGTAATATTTTATTGATAAAACAAGTCTGGGAGGTTTCTTTATAAAATATTTGGGTTTAGCTAGGCCTTCTGGAAATAATTTTCTAAGTTTTAACATGTAAAGCAATGACTAAATTTGCCGTGCAAGATGCAGCATTAATTACTTTTGCATTATACTGTAGCTTTTCTCATATCCCGTGCAAGATGCAGTATTCATTACTTTTGTAATATACTGTAGTTTTTCTACTCCATACCAGAGGCGCTGTTTTTATTACCGCGTTTCAGAAACCTACAGCGCCATCTGTTGGTGGGTAGCGTCACTCGCTCATCTGGTAATATTTTATTGACAAAACAACTCTGGGAGGTTTCTTTATAAAATATTTGCGTTTAGCTAGGCCTTTTGGAAATAATTTTCTAAATAAAGCAATGACTAAATTTCCCGTGCAAGATGCAGCATTAATTAGTTTTGTATTATACTGTAGCTTTTCTACTCCATACCAGAGGAGCTGTTTTTTATGTCAACTACCCAAGGAGGTTTTAGCCCACGCTTCGCCAAAGCGAACCACCAGCGACTAAAACCTCCTTGTGACTACCAAATTCAACCATACCTTACGTACGGTCAACCGCACGTGAATGGAAAGATTTGCAACTCTATTACTATGTCAAAAAGTCCGAAGTGTTTCTACTGACTTGCTTTTGGGTGTATGTGGAAAAATATCTTGGGTTTGGGCTCGTCTGATTCTAGGGAGTGTAAATAGTTGTTTTTACCCGACTGCCTCAAAACAGGAGGTGAAGGTATAATATTTTAGTACGGCACCTTTGAAGAGAATTAAAAAGGTGAAATATTTTTTTAAATCATTACTTTTACAACATGGGTATCAAAGTGGTATCAAACAATAGCTGGTAAAAACCTGATTCTAAGGTTTAAGTAAATGTTTTAGTATAACTTGACGAAGCAAATCTGAAAACTAAAAAGTTTAAAATAAAAAATTATTAAATAACAAAAAACCCAACTGCTTAGCACAAGAGAGAAAAACAAGTTTTAATCTATTGGATTTGGTAACTTGATTTGTTTAAGACTGCACTCCGCGCACACTAGCGCCCTCATCAGAATTTAATTAATTTCTTTGAATTGGAGACCAAAATGAAAAATTGATGAACGGCTAATTGTTCTTTGTCAGAATAGCGTTATTTTAAACTATTTCAATTAGCTTTATGTTATCTTGTTTATTCAAAATCTTTTGAACGGAACGCGGTGGCGACCAATTTCCGTTTTAAGGATTTTGAATAAACAAGAAAACATAAAGCTTATTGTAATAGTTTAAAATAACGCTATCCTGACAAAGAACAATTAGCCGTTCTTAAATTTTTCATTTTGGTCTCCAATTCAAAGAAATTAATTAAATTCTGATGAGGGCGCTAGTGTGCGCGGAGTGCAGTCTTAAGATACTGCAGGCGGGGACGAACAAAATTAAGTCATAAACATCCACAAAACGTTTTTTCGTCCCCGCCTTCAGTATCTTATACAATTCAAGTTACGAAATCCAACAGATTTAAGCTTGTTTTTCTCTCTTGTGCTAAGCAGTTGGGTTTTTTGTTATCTAATAATTTTTGCTAACCACGTTTGAAAAAAAAAATCCCCAGCAGCAACCTGTTTTTGTCACAATTTGCAAAATTCTGCCAAAACCGCATAGGTTCACTAGTTACTTTTTACACACAAAAAAAGTATCTAAAATATGAACATTTTTTACTTGAACGTTTTATTATTATTCCACATAATACTAATGAAAAGTGCAGAAAACCGCGTATTCGGGCGCGCGCGGCCGCGAACCCGACCAACAACTGTAAGCGCGTGACATCCTTAGCGTGCACAACGATTAGAGTGCATATATTTATTTGGTCAAGTAACGCCGAGTGCTATAAAGGCCTTAATAAAATCTCACAGGTTATTGCGTTACATTTTCAGGTATTTCGTTGTGTGTGTGGCTCTTTCAGACCATCGAACCGTGCGGACGTGTGTTTTGTTAATTAAATTACTGCTTTGTAAGTGAGTGACATACTTTTTAAAATTGCCAGCTTGTGATTCTAATCTTTGTGTAATTAAAAATTAATATGTTCGGCGCTAAGGCAAAACTGTGTCATGGCTGTCAAGCGGGCATCAAGGACGACACCAGCGTATCCTGCAATGGGTGCAAGTCGCGGTTTTGCTTTGAGTGTCTTAACTTAAAAGTCAAGAGGAAGAGTGACATCACTAATGACATGTTGCACCAGCTCAAGTGTCCAATCTGCATGAATGTAAATGCAGCCCGTAGAAACCGGGATGAGAACTCACCGCTGAAGCACCAGCAGCCTACACCGAGCTTCTCCCTCCCGGCCTCACCAGCTACCGGGACCGTCACGCTACATAGCATGGGAGAACTCATGGACAGCAAGCTGAGCGACCTTCATTCAACTCTGCTTCAAGACCTTAAAACTGCCCTAAAGAAAGAAGTTAAAAAAATGATTCAGGAATTGAAGGAAGATTTTTCAAAGACAACAGATTTTATCATGGGAGAGGTGAATGATCTAAAAAATAGAATAAAAGAAAAGGATGAACTTATAGCTTCGCTTCAGGCGGAGCAAGCAACTCTTAATAGGAACTACACTCTGCTGAACTCTAGGATAACGGCTATAGATAAAATCTCTCGGGATCGCAATATTGAAATACAGGCAATTCCTGAAAATAAACATGAAAAGGTGATGGAAATTGTTCAAAACCTATTTAAAAAAATTGACAAGTCCATCGAAGTACAAGACATCCACGCGTGCCGTCGTGTGGCCAAAATGGATTCCACCACCAACAGGCCCCGGAATATTCTAGTTTCATTAACTTCTCCGCGTCTCCGTGATGAGGTACTATCCGCAGCAAAACTGTATAACAAAAACAACGCATCGAGTAAGCTTAGTACAGCGGACGCTGGATTCAGCGGCGAACCTCGTTCTGTTTATATCACGGAACATCTAAGTCCAGAGTGTAAACACCTCCATGCCATAACGAGAAAATTTGCATCGGAAAATAAGTACAAATTTGTATGGGTCAAAAATGCCCAGGTCTATTTACGTCAAGCTGAAAATTCTGAGATCATTCGAGTAAAAAGTAAAGACACACTAACTAAACTATCTACGCATAACTCTAGTTCTTAGGTAAAAAATATCACTATATTTTCTACTACCTACTTAAAAACTCCATTAATTACCTATTTTATTTTTTATTTTCAATACTATGGCGTATACAAATTCTAGAATATATCTTTTAATATTTTACTCTAAACAAAGACTTAGTAATTTAACTTTAATCACTATATTTACAGCAGTATTCGTGAAAACGTATCATGTAATTATAAATAATCCTATCTACATATAAAATTAAGACTTTAAACTTTAAGTTTTGCCATCCGCATTGCACGCTACTGACCCAGTTTTTAGGATCTAATATGCTGAATTGCAACTACTCAGGTGATGTATACAGTCAACAAGCCAATATCACGATTTTAATATATTTGTTATCTTATGTATTTTTTATTCAGGTTACATAATCGTATACTTGTTATAAATTTCACGAGAAATTGATTCTTAAATACCTATGTAATTTTAATAGACTTAATACACTTAACAATTACACTCGCACTTATTTTTTATAATGGATAAAACAAATACATCTTTTATTAGTGATGAACTTGATGACATATCAATTGCTGAATCAACGATTTGCTCACCCGCGCAATGCTCTAATTTCATAACACAAAGTAGTCGAAATCTAAGTGTATAATTCATTACAATATTAGAAGTATAAATAAGAATTTGGATCACTTTATTACTATGCTGTCTATTACTAAAATAACGTTTGATTTAATAGTCCTTTCTGAGTGTTGGATTAAGGGATGCGATTCTGTACCCATACTGGATGGCTACATATCACAGCATACCAAAAATAATCCCTTACAAAACGAAGGAGTTGTCATTTACATTCGAAACTCCCTCTGTTTGTTTCTAGAACCAAAGTTTTATGAAGCAAATTGCCTAGTCTGTATTATAGGCAACACTGCAATAGTCTGCATATATCGCTCGCCATCATACTATAATTTATCAAACTTTTATAGAAGCTTAGAAAAGGTATGTATGTCAATAAGTCACTACAGCAATTTTATAGTAGTTGGAGACATAAATGTTGACATCAAACCCACCAGTATTGACAAAAACTACCATGAATATCTTTTGTTCGTAGCATCTTTAGGGTTGCTGCCAGCTCATATTACTCCTACCAGAAATCAAAACTGTCTTGATCATGTCTTGCTGCGATCTAAAAGGCCTGCTAAGGTAATAATACTTGACAATATATAAACACCACACACGTCCGCACTTGACTGCACTACACCTAGCCTCAAACAAATATTTTTAACAAAATTTTTTGGAGGTCGGTTCCCTATATCACAGGTTACTTTTGTACTTAGTTTAGGGAATGTACTTCATAAAATTATGTTACAAGACTCATTATAAACGTACTATGGGTAATGTGAGAGTGAAGTGGGTGCAGGAGCACAAGGACCTGGCAGAATAACAGCATCGCAGTGCCACTGCGATCCATGCTGAGCCAGGCAACCTTTTCGCTCCCACAGTACACCACAAAAATATAATTAAATTTTAGACTAAGACTAGTAATAGTATTGTTTTGTAACTAGTCATTAATTAATTTGTTTTGTACTGTGTAAGTGAATAAATGATTTTTATTATTATTTATTATATATTTCGTACACACAGAAACGAAAGATGTTAAAGATCAGTGTTCAAAGAAAATGTTCTGTGAATGTAAGTAAATAGTTATTAATTAAGAAATAACATTTTTATGACATGTGTTTAAACAAGCCCTGTTCATAATTTTGGCGCTGGTGTAACCGGGCCTGATACTTTGAGACATCAATTTTAACACTAGTGCTACCACACTAGAAAATTATTCTGCTAAGAGTATTATTCGCACCTTCTTCGCTCGTGGTTTGTGTAAGCTCGTAATTTTAACCCGTTCGCTCAACGCATAACAATAGATCTCATACAAAAACATGGGCACATGTGCCCGGTTTCCGAGCGAGGCGGTACCTTTTGTCTGATTACTCTTAAATAGCATGTATTTAGACATAATTAACGTATTTATTTAAAGATAACCTAAAATAGGTGAAAAGTTTGTTGAAATTAGTATAATAGAATGTTCTTAATTTATTATAGAATATTACCAATATTACTTGATTAAAAGATTGGTAGTATCCTGAATTACATCGTTTCACAAACAAAGTCGAGCAATGTAAAAAAAAAAGAAGTGACACAAAAACATGATTATGACTGTTTACAGCTTAAACATTGTGTGTTAATAGCAATTTCTTTTGGCAAATAAATTTATTCTTATTCTTATGTCAGAATGAATAAATATCAAATATCAAATCAAGTCACTACCAACCAAAGAGGTTCTGTTCCTAGTCGATACAAAAATGTCAATAACATTTTCAGTGGTTACAAATAATACTTAATATAAAAAAAAAACACTCTTTTAACACCCAAAGCACCATATACTAGGTTATTTTTTTGGACCTGATTTCCTTTTGCCCTCTTATTATATTAGTGAGATCAAAAGCAACAACTTTTGTTCTACGACTTTGGTAACAACGCACGATTTCAACTTCCCATACAAAATGGGTCGGTCACGTGACCACTTTAGTATGGAGAGTCGAAATTTTTTTGTGCATTGTTAGCAAAGTCGTAGAACAAAAGTTGTTGCTTTTGACCTCACTAATAAGTGGGCAAAAGGAAATCAGGTCCAAAAAAATAATCTTGTATATCACATGTGATATCAAAGGGTGACCTTGAAAGATTCCCTATCCTGCAAAAAAAAATATTTACAAATTACTTGGTAAAAAATTTCGCACAGTGCTTTATTTTTAGGGTTCCGTAGCTCAGAAGTAAATAAAAACGGAACCCTTATAGGTTCACGTCCGGCTGTCTGTCTGTCAATACCCTTTTTTCCTTGGACGGGTAAGGTATGAAATCAAGGTATCAAGTTTAATGCCAAATATTAAGGTCTAGGGGCCCTTGAAGTGTTAAAATTTCAAGCTTCTACAATAAATAAGAAGATACGTCCATTTACGTCTTCATCTTCATACATTTATGAACCAAACCAAAACCTAAAGGGTACTTCCCGTTGACCTAGAATCATGAAATTTGGCAAGAAGCTAGGTCTCATAGCAAAACCAAAGGAAAAATTCTAATAAAAGTCTAGTTCATGAATAAAACTTTTGGCCCAACCAATTTTAACCATTTCAGGTAAGCTCTCGTTTCAAGTACACTCACATTAAAGAAAGGGGTCAAGTTTTAGTGGTCAACAGAGTTTTTAAAATGACAAGAGCTTAAAGTAAGTACCTATATCATATACTAGATAGGTACGGAACCCTTAGTGCGCGAGTCCGATTCGCACTTCGCCGGTTTTTTTTTTCATTTCATGCAGTATACTGCCAGACACCTAATTATAACTTGAATGAATTTTTTGGTAGTTTTTCATAGAGCATCTGGTTTTGACAGTCATAGGTTGGTGCAAAAAACTATAAAGTCGACACGAAAAGATTTTTGAAAATAATAAAAAAATCAACTTCAAAAACGTAGCCGAGCCACACGTAGCCTAAATATTAAATATAGAACATTTCATAAATTTACATTCACAACAAAATGTAAAGTTCTGAATTATTCTAAACGCATTCTAGCCAATGATATTACAATTATATAACGTAAAAAATCTTTGA
Source organism: Athrips mouffetella (assembly GCA_947532105.1). Taxonomy (NCBI): domain Eukaryota; kingdom Metazoa; phylum Arthropoda; class Insecta; order Lepidoptera; family Gelechiidae; genus Athrips; species Athrips mouffetella. Next base: position 22,331,211 of record OX383972.1, on the reverse strand, counting down.
TTCTAGCGGTATAAACACTATACCCGTCCGCTTCTATTTGCCTATAGTAAAGAGACATGTACTGCGCTCAAACTACTTCTACAGAATGAAAAAAAAAGCGGACAAGTGCGAGTAGGACTCGCGCGCCAAGGGTTCCGATATACTTTTTGTATTTTTGTAAGCAATAAAGTCCATTCTACGACCGCAAAACTAAATTTGTTTGTAAAGGTCATTTGCAGATTTCTAAAAATCTGTGCATTTTAGAAACATCGTTTTATTTTTGCTGTAATGTTTACATAAACTAATGTCAGTTGTAATTAATTCAGATTTTTTTTAACAAACTTCGGAGATAAGGGGGGAATGGTATTCTTTTTTACATTTTTCATCATAACTTGAAAACTAAGAAACGAAAAAAAATACAAATATATATTTTAGAATGTACAAGTAAAGCCCTTTTATACGATACCCCATTCGACCTAGTAGCGACAATTTGAAATTTGGCCCTCCCTATGTTGGCCCCCTTTACATTAATAATCATATTTTTTTCAAAATTATTTTATGTTTATTTATTTTAATATTTGTTTATTTATTTATTTGGCATTCAACAAGACATTATCATTTACAGGTACAAATCCCAATTCGATAAAGTCAACATGATTAATTTCTTTGTCATAAACTCATACAATAACAGATACTCTTATTACTTACTAACAGATACTCTTATTACTTACTAACATGCAATTGAATTAATTTGTAAAATATAAAATCCATAAAATACTCATATATCTCAAGCATGACAAACTAAATGATATTAAAAACATTTAAAATCACTTATAAATAATAATACCCTATTTTATGACTAGATAATATCACCACGGTTAAATTTAAAAATAAGAATTACTTTTCTGCAGACAAATATTTGATATTTGCTTCTGTGAACTTAGTCAAGGAACAATGAAATATATCAATATCTGTAGCGACTGCATTCAATATCCGAAGAGCGGAAGGCAGCGGAGCATATTTAAGAATATTTGTTCTACAAACCGGTAATGCAAATGTTAAATCCCTCGGGCTCTTTCGCAATCGCGTATTCGGGACGTAAAGTGTAATGCCTCCCAACACATCAGGGTTATACACTTGCCCTCGGAACACTTTAAAAACATATGTGGCGAGAGCTACCTTCCTCCTCACTTCAAGTTTGTAGTAGCCGACCATGCCTAATACAAAAAGTGTCGGATACAGTAGCGGGAAAAATGGATAAACACCGAATTGCTTTAAGTATATATGCCTGACAAATTTATTTTGAATCTTTTCTACCATCAGATTGTATTTTATTTCATGAGGGTTCTAGATTATGTTGCAAGATTCCAGTCGACTCCTAACTAACGCATTATACAATGCTTTTACTGCTGCTATACTGTGAAATTCTTTAGTTTGTCGCAAAACAAACCCTAAATTACGATATGCTTTTTTGCACACTCCTTCTATGTGACCACGAAAAGAAAAATCATGTGACACCTGAACACCCAAGTCTCTCACCGAGGTAACTCGTGTTAGGGGCTCTCCATTAATTTTATAATCCATCACTTGTGGGTTTCGAGCTCGAGTACAGGACATTATGCTACACTTGTTTTCGTTAAACTTCTATAAATAGCTTAAGATCATCCGCGAATAGCAAGCACTGTGCATCCTTTACTACCTCTGGTAGATCGTTAATCATTAAAATGAACTCCAATGGACCCAAAGTGCTTCCCTGACTTACTCCCGAAAGTGTTAAATATGCATCCGACGAGTACCCCGCATATTCAACATACTGTTTTCGCTCCGTCAAATACCTTACGAAAAGCTTCAGTAACAGTGGAGAGAATCCAAAAGCTGCTATTTTTTTTAAAAGTACATCTTGATTAACGGTATCTAATGCCTTTTTAAAATCAAAGTAGGCAATATCGACTTGTCCACCTACTCTTGCATCCAGAGCTAAAACCGTATATTGTGTAAAACCGTAAGATTTTTTGGGTTTCAGTTTAACGAGAGCCCGCCGCACGTCTTCCAAAGAGAGGCTTGGTATATGCACTAGATCAGTACTGGTAGGGGCTGCTTGTATTGCCGTTTCTACGTCAAGACATGGGGGAACAGAATCATACACTTTACTAAAACACTCTGCAAAAACCTTAGCGCACTCCGACAAATCAACTAAAATGCCATCCCTCTTAATACCACATGTACTCCTACTCGAGCGCTTATTCTTCACATAGCTCCAAAAAGACTTTGGGTCATCGATAAACTGATTTTCAATGCGACTTTTAAAATTTTCATACGCAATGTCTATTTTCCTTTTAACTGACGCTCGGTAATAGGAAAAAGCTTCATATTCATATTGAGATCCATTACATTTTTAGTTAAGTTGGGCAACTATATTATAAAACTATTCCAAATTTCAGGTCGATAGCATGAGTGGTTGCTGAGATATAGAGGTGTGACAGACAGACAGATGGACAGACAGACAAAGTCGCACCATAAGGGTTCCTTTTGTTTACCATTTTGGTATCGGAACCCTAAAAAGTAGCTTGATTAGAATGGCTAAGTGTGAAAGCAGGATAGAGAAAGCGTTGTCCATAAAAACTTGTACGATTACCTCATCTGTCTACATCTTCAGTTCAATAGTTTGTTTTCTACATACGCAAAAACACAATTATTAAAAAAAAACCCGATAGATATTTTTTTTAAATGTGCTCGTTTCGTAATGTAAACCAAATCCCGACCCGAGTCGGTGCTTACCTCGGGGACGCTCGATTAAAACATATTTGTTCCCCGCGCATCCAAACATCCTCACTCCCTATACTGCACCACCCTGTTGCTAATTTGTTTGGGGTTTGAACAAAATATGGAATTTTCTATTTCTGTTTTAACGTCGTCTCAACGTTCACTTTTATCTTCCTCGTCATCTTTCAAACAAACAACTATGTTTTATTCTCTCTGCCTCACTCTCGATTTCCATCCATGTTCAATGTCAGGCTCATCTGCTGTTTTATTTACTTAGTTCCTAATACCCCAAATAAAAGACATAAACGCGTGACGATTTCTTTGAATATTATTTAACCATTTCGTTATTCCAGTCTTGAAACAAATTCATTTAGTTTTCAGGCTAAATACAGGTTTCCCAAAACTGAAGGGGAATGTTTCAGGGAACATAACTTTCAGGAAATAAAAAGAATATCGGCCTCTCCATAAAAACTTTGCAATCAAGTTTTAAAATTTGTATGAAGAAGCCGATTTTTATTTTCGTTCCTTGAAAGTGTATTACAGGCATACGAGTATTATTATCCGTCACTCCAATAGGGAGTTTTCAACCATCAACCATCTTTTGAAAGTTCAACTGAATCATGCTGCAGATCAGCATAAGGAAAAACCATCATAGTGCCACCATGTAATCAGTATGAAAATTATTGAGCCAATTTTATTACTGCTGTCAGATGTCTGTAACATTTTTATTGTAAAAAGTTTTTCATATATTTTACTAAGCCTAAAAAAATACCGTGATTTGCGTGCCACTCATTGACACCTAAAAATGCGTATATGACAAACTTCAAGTATAATCCATTTCACGAGTCAATGCCAACGCTTACCAACAAATTTTGCAGCTATATTAATCAGCTAAAGCTGTCAGAAAAAACGAGTTTGTAAAACAATGTTATATTTTCCTTCAAATACACTCTGGTTTTAGAGTCGTGGATGCAAAATGTGTTGGTAAGCGTTAGCATTGACTCATGACAAGCCCGTTGGTGTGGTTGGTAGTGAGTCTGCCTTTCACGCCGTGGGCCGCGGGTTCGAACCCCGCCCGGGGCAAACATTTGTGTGATGAACACAAGTGTTTGTTCTGTGTCTGGGTGTTATTTATCTATTTATGTATGTACAGTCTCTGGTACTCATAGTACAGGCTTTGCCTAGTTTGGGATCAGATGACCTTGTGTGAAATGTCCCCAAATATTTATTTATTTATAGATATCATTATTAATATTATTGACTCATGAATCAGATTGTATGAAGCTCCCCTGAAATACCCTTTGTACGATGTATGATGTAACCTCTTAATTAAATTAAACACACCCCGGACCATAGATTTATATAGTCAAGATAGGGTCTCTTGGGAACAAGCGGTTCAAAATTTCCTTATACAAGAAAAAAAGCGCCATCTGTGAAATATCGCGTGAACTACGTTGTGTAGTACTTCAAGGAGGTCTTTGTTCTGAGGTCGGTGCTAAATACACGGAATGGAAATAGTATGGCGGGTAAAACAAAACAAAGTTTTTACTGTTTATACGTGACATAGGCCTGGTTTTTCAGTGTTATTCATTAGATTAGAGTAAAAAACCATAAGAGTAAGTATTTTTTTAACTAAGAAAATTAATCATCGTTTCATTTTTGTATTAGTAGGTAAGTTTGTTGTTTTTGATTTTAAAACTTACATCTGTTTATTTAAAGCGTCTTACACGAATTAATTGATACATTTTTACTTATTTACTTCTTAAACCTTTTGCTTTATTTACTTAGTTAGTGCACCCTTTTATCCAACAGGCTGGCATTTTTGTATGTAGTCGCGCGTTTCGCGTGGTCCACTCCTCAGAACAAAAACCTTCTTGCTCGTCCGCTCAGATAAAGTTGACAATTTGTGACTGACATTTGATGGTCCACAATGTCAGATTGTGGACCAACGAATTGGGGACAGTGTAACGTGTCGATGGGCCAGTACTGATATACAGGGTGTTAATTTAATTGCGTGCCATAGCTTAAGGGGTGCTTCAGTTACGATAAAGAAACACAAAAAGAAATATTTAAAAAATCCTACTGAAAAAAAAACTAAAACTCCATTGGAACTTAACTAACGCGGAGCACCGCCCTATCACCGAGCCAGCGCGCGGGAATCAGTGGATAAGGTAGGCACATACATAACTGAAACTCTTTCGCGCGCTTTTAATAGCGCGGTGCTCCGGGTCATTGCCCTCCGCGTTAGTATATTTTCAATGGAGTTAAAAAAAAATTGGAAGGATTTTTTAAAATATTTTTTTTCAGTTCCTTTATCGTTACTGAACCACCCCCTAAGCTATGGCACGCAATCAAATTAACACCCTGTATAAGTAAATGCCCCGGACACTACATACAACGAGTGTGAGTTTGAAAATGGAAGGTCGCATAGTCCCGCATATTCGGTACAAAAGACCCTCAGAAGCACCACGAGAATCTCGCTGGCGGGTGCGCGCGGGGGTGCGAGATAGATCCGAGAGGTAGATTGCAAGAAGGGCAGGGAGTGTCCGTTCTGCATAATAGCACTATGACTTTATTCTGTGCCTTAAGCAATCACTAAGAAAGTCTTGCCAGATCCGGAGTTGTGACATAGTACAAAGCTCTTATTTATTTCACAATGTGAGGTCAAAGTGAGTAAGTAATAAGTGATCATGTATTCAGGGTAGATTCATGGAGATTAAGATTTCTATGTTACGTATTTTATGTAAGAAAGTGTGAATCACACATTGCCTAGTTGAATATTTAAATTTTATGTATTGAATGTGCTTTGGGACTTGGGACACATTGGGTGAAGAAAATTTTAAATTGTCGATTAAAGGTTGCCCGAGAATAAGACTGAAGACATGTAGTATTTTTAGGGTGCCGAACCGAAATGGTGAGAACGGAACCCTTATGATGCGAATTATAAAAATATTATTATTGTGAGGGCCCAAATAAGGAGGTGGGACAAAAAAAGGGGGCTCAAATGGGGGAGTCAAAAGTTCAAATTTTCGTCACTATGTCGAGTGGGGTGAAAGGGCTTCAGTTTTACATACCAAAATAAATATTAAGTGTTTTATGACATTTAGTTTTCGTTATGATGAAAAATGTCTAAAAAAACGCCATCCGCCCTTATCTCCGAAGTTTGCAAAAAGAAAAGTCTGAATTAATTTTAGTCGATAGATATTTACGTAAATGTTACAAGAAAAATAAAACGATCTGTTGGAATCGTCGGCGCGCGAGTCCGACTCGCACTTGACCAGTATTTTAATCATCAACTACCATTAATATAGGTATACATAAAACCGTAAAATAACTGTGAACTAGTAGAACCAGATAAAGTATTCTGTTATCATTTAAATCGTTTCAGTAACTTTTACATGCACACAGCTAGTAATAGACTTGTGAGTGGAAGAACCTGTCTTTTGGCGCTTGGCAAAGATTTTAGATGATTTGCTAAAGCTTCTAGAGCAGGCACTTAGTTTCAAAACACAGTGGAATAGCACATAGTATAGTGCAAAAATGTAAAATATATGTATATTGTGTAAGGACACTTCGGCGTGAATGAATAAAACATATAGTTGTGTAACAACTTACACGTCGAACACTGTTTTTTTTTTTTAAAGTTGTACCTACCTATAACGGTAAAAAATCCCTGAAACAAAAAGCATACCGGAACGATCGCTCCATTTTTGGTCCACTTGTTCAAATACTTCAAATGATCTACTTTCCCGCTGAGTATATTATAATATAACTGGAAATTTTGTAGAAAGGACATAAAATTGTAGGTAGCATGGTGAACAATCACTGAAAAAGGCATGCAAAATTAAGCTAAGTACTCACGCACGTGGTTGCAGCGGGAACCAGGCAGGGCGACGACACAGTGGCTCGAGCGGAGGGGACACGGGAGCGGGGCGTATAGCGTTTAGGATCCGCTTCACCAAACGCGCGCTGCAAGCGAGTATTGCCACCATTGCCAGCACGCAGGCACCGCCGAATGCTGCCCATAGTGCCTGATATAAAGAATATTTTAATTCTTTAGTATATTTTGTATATAGGGTCCTACAGAAAAAGTGAACATAATTTTAGCAAGCTACTTGCTAGCTGAACGACTTTTCTTAAGAAACTTAGGTCGAAATATGAAAAACCAAATTCCCATAAAAAATGCGCTATCAGTTGATGCAAAAATAGCTTTTCGTGTTTTGACTTATGTTCCTTGGGGAGTTTCATAGTCTGAGTAACATACTAAAATTATGTTCACTATTTCATTAGGACCTTATTATACAGTAAAAACACGGATTTCATATAATAAACAAATATAGCTAATGAATGAGCGAGTGATATAGTTAGAAAATCAATATGGTCCGAAAATTACAAGGTATACGAAAATCTATCAAGAATAACTTACATAGGTCCCAAGGCGAATTTTATTGACTTCCGCTGGATCTGAAACATTTTTGGCAAACTTACTAAATTATAAAAGAATGCTTTTCCAACTATTATTGTTAAACTTTAGGGTTTTTCTTACCATAAGCTGTGTCATTTCCTGCTGGTCCGCGACAGCCACGTTCATCTTCTAAGCTCACTCTGGCCAATAATTTCACATCGAGTACTAAATCCCGCTGTTTCTTATCGCGTCGCATAACGCTCCGCTCGTCAATGGGCACTAGGATCCATCGCACGTCGTCTCCTGCCGCTACTGGACCATTGGTGTCGACTCGACGAGATGCTGTGTTAGCAAACCAGGGGGCAGGATGCGCATCTGACACCATTTGCTTCCCGATGCTGTGGATAAGGAAAACTGTACGAGTATAATCAGCTGTCTAGTCGAATGTGGCTCCAGACTCTTGAGCACTTTGAGACAATGAAGCTCTTGAACACTTGAGTTGGTCGTCACCTGATATACAGGGTGTTAATTTGATTGCGTGCCATAGCTTAGGGGGTGGTTCAGTAACGATGAAGAAACTCAAAAAAAAAAATTAAAAAAAATCCTACTTAAAAAAAATTTACTCCATTGAAACTAAAACTAACGCGGAGGGCAATGACCCGGAGCACCGCGCTATCAAAAGCGCGCAAAAGAGTTTCAGTTATGTATGTGCCTACCTTATCCACTGATTCTCACGCGCTGGCTCGGTGATAGCGCGGTGCTCCGCGTTAGTTAAGTTTCAATGTAGTTATAGTTTTTTTTGTAGGATTTTTTTTATATTTTTTTGTGTTCCTTTATCGTAACTGAAGCACCCCTTAAGCTATGGCACGCAATTAAATTAACACCCTGTATAAATTTTATTTTCCATGAATTTCACGGAAACCTATTCAAAATATATATTCATGAATGGACCATTTTAACTTTCCAATAATTTTTTCTTTTATCTTTCTTTTTTAGGGTTCCGATACCAAAATGGTAAAAAAAAGGAACCCTTATGGTGCGCCTCTGTCTGTCTGTTTGTCACACCACACCTGTATATTATATCTCAGCAACCACTTATACGATCGACTTTCAAATTTCGTAAAATTTTAGAATATGGTTGCCCAACTTTATTTCCTTATGAAAGAATAAAAAAAATGATTATTAATGCAAAAGGGGCCCAAAGAGGGGGGGCAAAATTTCTAATTGTCGTTACTAGGTCGAGTGGGGTATCATATGAAAGGGCTTTGTTTGTACATTCTAAAATATATTTTTGTTTTTTTATACGACTCTTAGTTTTCAAGTTATGGTGCAAAATGTAAAAAAATGCCATTCCTCCTTATCTCCTAAGTTTGTGAAAGGAAAAATCTGAATTAATTACAGTCGATAGAAATTTATGTAAATACTAGCGGTCCGCCCCGACTTCGCACGGGTAGATATATGGGTTCTTGTTGCGTCGGGGGTTAGTAAAAAAAAACCGGCCAAGCGCAAGTCGGACTCACACCGAGGGTTCCGTACCACTAAGGTAAAAATACCGTCCTAGTTATGGGCAATTCCAGCTCTTGCTAGAAGAATGTGGAGGGGAAGTACCTTAGTCACCACGCTTGTTAGCCTTACGGCTGGCACCATGGACTGCGGTTGTTGGTGACCGCAGTATGTAAGATGGTGCGATACACGGAAAGATGCTGCTGCCCATCTTCCGGTATGTAAGCCCTTAGTCCCCTCTTACGACACCTACAGGTAGCAATGGGTCGGTACTATTCTTTGCCGCTACCACACGGAACGACATGCACTTGACCAGTTTTTATTATTTGTTGTTATTCTATAGCTGATGCACTATAAACATACCAATTTTCACGCTTGTAAGTGTTCCCCTTTTTACGATAGAGCTGAATCAAAACTCGAGCAAAAATCGCTTATAAAAACACGTTTTTTGTAGAGGAGCCCCCCATTATTAATATTTTGTTTTTGTTTTTAATATTTGTTGTTATAGCGGCAACAGAAGTAGATAATCTGTGAAAATTTTAACTGTCTACCTATTACGGTTCATGAGATACAGCCCGCTGACAGACAGACAGACATCGGAGAAATATTAATAGGGTCCCGTTTTTCACCCGTTGGGTACGGAACCCTAAAAAGAGTACATTTAAAAGAAAATTTGGATTATATTTTGAATTAAATGTTTAGGTACTTAAGTAATAGACAAATCTAGATTTCTCAACATCATATACACTCTTTCTGCCTACGCCGTGAGGAAGGGATATAGGCGTGAGATTACACTCAATTACACATACAGGAACCATTAGCCAAATTTTTCGTGTCTATTCTCTATTGTAGATAAAACCATTACAGTCACTTAGAGCGCTGTTTCTTTAATTTAATTTTTTATAACGATTACACTCATGATAACTTTTGATTGGTACGAGTATGTCCGATTTGAATGATTCAAAAAGTAATTTACAGGTACTGATACCTATAGCCTTGAATACGAAATCATTTATTTGGATAAGGATTAATAGGTACAAATAATGTGGCCTAGATAGTTTGTACCGGCGTTACTATTGCATATTTTAACATGAAAAAGCAGTTATTGTGACATAACTATAATAGTTAGACATATAGTATTGCAAATAGATATTGATGTCTTCTATAAACCTGTAGTACATTACTTTGCTCTATTGTTTATAGTTTCGGCAGCGTACGCGATATAAGGATGCTATTTGGTATCTTTTTCACACCTTGGGTTACATTATCGAAGTTTTCATACGGAACCCTAACTTTTTTGAAAATATTTTATAGCCTATGTTCATCACGGATAATTTTTCAAATCGGTCCAGTAGTTTCGGAGCCTATTCGATGCAAACAAACAAACAAACAAACAATCAAATCTTTCCTCTTTATAATATTAGTGTAGATAGATAGTGTAGATTACAGCAAAAATAAAACAATCTTTCTGAATTGCATAGAATGCTAAAATGCTTTGCTAAATCTTTAAAAAAAGCTATAAAAGAAAAGTTCAAGTACTTTCGCAAGCATAAAATATATGGCAACCTCTCGGATCAGGCATCATTTGATGTACAGAGAGACCGCGTACGTTTTCTTGAGAAAACTTGTTACGATAAATATATTAATCTTGTTGAAGAGTCTATCGAGAAAAATCCGCGATATTTCTGGAAGTACATGAATTCTAAGTCAAAATCAAATTCTGTGCCATGCTCACTTAGATATGGAAATAACACCTATAACACTGGTTCTAGTATTAGTGAAGGGTTTTCGAGCTATTTTAAATCTACCTTCCTTGACAGTACCTTGTCGCAATCAACATCTACTTTTAATTTTGTGGATGCTGAAACCGAAAGCATTGCTTCCGTTTCTGACATCTCAACTATAACTGTCAATCCGGATATTGTTACTAGGCTGCTTTCCAAACTTGACCCCAGTAAATCTGCAGGACCTGACCACCTACCAGCTCGATTTCTTATTAACTGCGCTAAAACAATTTCAGTTCCACTAGCTATCCTATTTAAGAAATCACTGGATATTGGTGTGGTTCCGCTTTTGTGGAAGCAAGCGTTTGTTACCCCAATCCATAAAAAAGGCCCTAAAACTAACATAGAAAACTATAGGCCCATATCCAAACTTTGTATTGTATCAAAAGTTTTAGAGAAACTGGTATATGATCAACTATACCCAGCTCTTAGACAGTCGTTCAGTGCCTCGCAGCATGGATTCTTGCGTGGACGCTCTACGGTAACTAATTTGGTGCTACTTAATGATACCGTTACGGAAGCCATGGACTGTGGGGACCAGGTCGATGTCATTTATACTGACTATAGTAAGGCTTTTGACAGAATTCAGCATGATCTCTTACTTCTGAAGTTATCTCGAACCGGTATTAGAGGGAATCTCTTAAGATGGTTTTCGTCGTACATTGATAATCGGTCTCAAGCTGTCGTTGTTAACAACTACATATCTGGATGGGTGACTATAACAAGCGGAGTACCACAAGGTTCCCTCTTAGGTCCATTGCTTTTTATAGTCTTTGTAAATGACATCGATCTGTGCTTCCAATCCTCACAAGTTCTATGCTTCGCGGACGACATGAAAATTTTTGCCCGTATTTCTAACATCGCTGATGCTGAAGCCCTTCAGTCGGATCTCATTCGTTTAGAAGAGTACTGTGCAAGATATATGCTAGATTTAAATCCTACAAAGTGTAGCGTTGTCTCGTTTACCCGTAAGCGCTCTCCAATCATGTTCAGTTATAATCTTAAAGGCGAGTGCCTCCGAAGGGACCGTTTGATACGCGATCTTGGTGTCTATCATGATGATAAATTATTATTCGATGTCCATATTGACAAAATAACAACCAAGGCCTACAGGGCACTTGGGTTTGTGATGCGTACTTCAAAAGACTTCGTCAGGATAAAAACATTAAAAATATTATACTGCACTTACGTACGGAGTAATTTGGAGTATGCATCGCAACTCTGGAACCCTAGGTATGCCAAATACAAAGAACAAATCGAAAACATTCAAAAGAAGTTTATACGCTACCTTTCCTACCGCACTAAACAACGATACTCCTCCACTTTGTACCTGGTCATGTGTAAAAAACACCATTTGCTTCCCCTCGATCGTAGACGTGACACCGCTGACCTTATTTTACTGTTGAAGATAGCCTCTGGTGCCATTGACTGTCCTAACCTTCTATCTAAAATTAATATCAGCCCCCCAAATAAAAATTTGCGTAATAACGCAATACTTGACCTTCCGTCTGCTTCTACAAACTACAGACAAAATGCATTTATATGGCGAGCGAGCAACAACTTTAACCAACTAAGCGTAGCTCTGGATCTGGATATATTTAATACTGGTTTTGAAGCGGCGAGGCGCTTACTCAGCAAACAATTCTTTGATTGTTAAATAGTTTTATTTTAGTTATTAATAGTTTTATTTTAGTTCGTATTTACCTCTGATGCTGGTTGTGCATAACTTTCTACGTAACTTCATTCCTACATTGGTTCTATTTGTGGAGACCTGTAATTGGTTTTTTGATGCCTATTTACCTTATTATTCTGTCTGTAATACTGTTGGTCACCCGAATATTAAATAAATAAATAAAATAAATAAATAAATAGTTTTTTCGAAATCTGCAAAAAGCTTTTACAAACAAATTTAGTTTTGCGGTCCTCAAAATGGACTTTATTGCTTCCAAAATACTATAGGCATATCGGAACCTTCAGCGCGAGAGTCCGACTCGCACTTGACCTGTTTTTAGGGTTCCGTACCTCAAAATAAAAAACGGATCCCTTATAAGATCACTTTGTTGTCCGTCTGTCTGTCTGTCTGTCAGGACCCTTTTTCTCATGAACAAGAAGAGGTATCAGGTTGAAATTGATAACGAATATTAAAGTCCATAAACCACACAAGATCTGAAAATTTCAATTTTTTACAACGACGCAATCAAAAGATATGGCTTTTTATGTCCTCATCTCGTTTACCTAAAATTATGAAATTTGGCAAGAAGCTAGGTCTCACAGTACAAATAAAGGGAAAAGTCTAAAATCATTAAATATTAAAAATTTTCTCACAACTAATAGTAACCAATTAAGGTGAGCTCCCGTTTCAAGAACTTTTTCTATAAAAGAGGGGTTAAATTGGATGGTCGCGGAGTTCTTAAAATCAAAGAGCAAAAGCTTTTAGTATATCATATGGTAGATAGGTACGGAACCCTTAGGGCGCGAGTCCGACTCGCACTTGGCCGGTTTTTTTTTCTTCACAGCTTCACCGGGCGGGAATACTCCAGCAAAAACATGTGGTACTTAGGAGGGGATTTACCATAGTCACCACGCTTATTAGCGTTGCGCCTGGTCACCGCTGTTGTTGGTGACCGCAGCTTATAAGATGGTACGATATACAGAAAGATGCTGCTGCCCATCATCCTCCTGTTTATAAACCCTTAGTCGCCTCTTACGACACTCACGGGTAGAGATGGGTTAATACTATTCTTTGCCGGCCCCAAGCGTTAATAATTGTGGTCTCCAGCCGCAATAGCACGAGCTCCTAAATAAACGCAAAAGTAACATTTTTAGGGGCAAGTGCTGAGTCGGCAGGAACGATTGCCATTAATTGCCTCTGCTTGTTCAATAATGGGTCATCGATGGCTAGCGTGGTACTTACCTGACAAAATAGTGCTGCTTCTGTAGATTTGGGGGCAAGCGGAGCGGAAACTGGGGAGGGGGTAGAAACCAGCTGATGTTGGCCATGATTTGCCCCTGCATGACCAGCGTATGCGCTTGGACGATGGGCGTTGGCAATCGCGGTGCGTGCGCGCAGGAACAAACGCCTGCTTCGCATTCTGTTGGTAAATCACAATCATGTTTGGGTATTGGTAGACCATATTGAGGAATGTTTTGACTCTCCATAGAAAATATCATCATCATAACATCCCATGAAAATGTCCACTACAGGACAGGGAGCTCCCTCCAGAATTCTAGCTTTTGATGGAAAAAATGTGGAGGGGAAAGATCAGCTGAGTCGAATTAATTTGTTTGCTCAGTAAACACTTTAGCCTTTTATTTTTGCACTTATGTTTGCTGCAAAACGCTGCATCAATGTAAGAGACGATGTACCGAAAACTGAAAGGGCGTGCTCAGTCAACGAAACTGGACAACTTTCCCAAAAAAACATTTTGGGAAATGAAAAACATTTTTACCCCCCATGCAAACTGTTCGATCAGAGTGTGGCAGGTTAATTTAATTATATAAATAATAAATCTAATTACACAATTAATCAAGTGTTACTTACAACACAAAAACCTGCCAAGTTCAAATTTAGAAGTATTTCATTTTAGATATTATTTTAAACGTACCTGCGTATTTTCACAGCTATACCATATTTTAAGTTGGGTGTATGGTAAAGTGAATTTCGGCCAGATGAACCGTTGACGTGAATAAGATGGCGGATAGTGGCTGGATGCGGAAGGCGGAGGACTGGATGTGGTGGCGAGTCTTGGGAATGGCAAATGTTTACTAGTGGATCAGGCTGCTGATGAAGACGATTATGATCGATATTAAAGTGCATCTTAACTTGGCATTGGATCGGATTTCAACCCTTTTTTAGGCAAACAATTAGCCGATAGGAACTTGGAACTTGAACCCCTTTTTAACAGTTATGTTTTTGGTGGTTTAACATTACAGCAAAAATAAAATGATATCTGTAGCATAGTTTTTCAGAAATCTGCAAAAAAACCTTTACAAACAAACTTAGTTTTTCAGTCCTAAAAATAGACTTTATTGCTTCCAAAAAGGTACTAAATGTATATTGAACCCTTATGGATTCATCATGTCTGTCTGTCTGTCCTTTCGTAACCTTTTCTTTAACGTCCTATTCTTCTTCTTCTATCTTCTATTTATACAACGAATTTAATAAGCTAAAATGAGTGCCCACGTCAAATTCCCTAGTTTAAGGCATAGGCTCACTAGACAGCCAACTCCATACACAAAAAAATTATAAATCCTATACTATTGTAACTCTATGACCCTAGGTACAAATTAAGATACTTAAAAACCATTAAACAGCTGGCTGGGAGCTGAAAAATATCTTAGAAACGCATAAAAATTGAGAAATACTACAAAGTTAATGAAAATGGACATTAAGATAGGTTTAGGGATATGTTATTATATAAAAACATTGCTTAAAGCAGTTAAAAGTAGTATTCGCAATGGTTTATAGGAATATCTTTCCATCAAGTATCAATTTAGAACAATAACCTGCCTGTATTGAAATATTCATACGAAAACGGGTTATCGAAGCGTTTTGGCGCGAAACTGCGCCGTAGAATTCGTGTACAACTGAGCGATCTGTCGTTTTATATTACGAAGTATAACTATGGGGAAGACGGTCGTCGAGTAGGCGGCGGACCGAATCCAAGAAATATTGGCAAATGGATTAATCACATGAAATGTGATAATATGAGATTAAATTAATACGAAAGGCATTTCGTACAATATGTAGGCAGACGCTTAGGCCCCCTGTTCGAAAAACTGAAAAGTATAAAATGGACCAAATACTTATCGAACGCGTCTGTTTGGTGGAGTGCATGGCATGATGGAAACCCCAAAAAGTTTGGGTTTTCTTATATTTCTGACGAAAAATACAAAATGATCGGGGCAAGTTGGGAGCTGTTTGCGATGTTATTGAAGGAATGTGGTACTGTTCTGAGTAATGCAGAGATTGTGTTATCGAGACGTGAAAATCCGGTACACGAATCGATGTTTGCTTGGTGGTGGCGACACTTTCGACGATGACGAGCTTACAGTCTCTTTGTGTTTTGTACGACGAGAGCTTCTTGAAGCGGCGCGCCTGGAGTTCGCTATCATGAGCTGTTTGTCTGAATCACACAACTATCTTGCCTAACACTGTTCAGCTAATAGTGCGTAGAATGATAAAAGTCCGTGTCCTGAGTGCTATGAACAGTACGGCTACGGTGATGATATGTTGGTTTCGTCATTGGAAATGTCTAAAAGTATGTCTCCGATGTATCAATCACTATTTTTATTTATTAAACTGACACTTTTGGGCCGCAGCCTCGATTTCGGTCGGCTGTTGGTCCTGACTTGGAGAAATCCTCGTCTGTCCTACGGGACTCAAAATAAAAGACGACACAGACGTAAGTTGTTTCGATAGATCTTCTTATGTTTCTGTTTTCGCCATGGAGGTCAATATTTGGCTTCGGCCACCTTTTTAATTCATTAAATTGTCACTTTGGGGCCGCAGCCTCGATTTCGGTCGGCTGTTGGTTCCGACTTGGAGAAATCCTCGTCCACCGCTGGAATCACATTAGGCTTTTGCCTAACCCTGGCTTCGGCCTTTCACCAACAATGGGCTTCGGCTCCAACAATGGGCTTCGGCACCAACAATGGGCTTCGGCTCCAACAAAGGGCTTCGGCTCCAACAATGGGCTTCGGCTCCAACGGTGCTTCGGCACGGGCTTCGGCCCAAATCAAAAGACTGGCTAAGCCGGCATACCCTTTCCCCGTTGGGGGGAGCACATTGCGCACGTTGGTGTGTTGGTAGGTGCTCATCGTGGGCCGCGAGTGGTGGAGCGGACCATCTTTCCCACCCTTTTTTATTTTTTTATTTTATTTTAAGATAAAGAATAGAAAACGGGAGAGCTATCATCTTAGGCCTCGCATAGGCAGGGCTTAAGATGAAAAGGGAATGGGGTGTGCCGTTTATAGCCTTACCTAAAACATGAATAGGTTACACTGAAGGGGCAGTGATAAGCACTTAAAAAGTGAAGCGATAGATAATTAAAGAGTTATTGGTTAAATCCTTTTGATGGCTACAATTACACTGAAGGGGCAGTGATAAGCACTTAAAAAGTGAAGCGATAGATAATTAAAGAGTTACTAGGTCGAATCCTTTTGATGGCTACAATTACACTGAAGGGGCAGTGATAAGCACTTAAAAAGTGAAGCGATAGATAATTAAAGAGTTACTAGGTCGAATCCTTTTGATGGCTACAATTACACTGAAGGGGCAGTGATAATCACTTAAAAAGTGAAGCGATAGATAATTAAAGAGTTACTAGGTTGAATCCTTTTGATGGTTACAATTGCACTGAAGGGGCAGTGATAAGCACTTAAAAAGTGAAGCGATAGATAATATAAAGGTTACCTACTTGTTATGAATCCTTTTGATGGCAACAACATGATCCTCAAAAAGAGTTTGGGCTACTATTCACATGTAGTAAGTCCTACCACAAGTCGATCAAAAATTTAATGTTTAAAGGCCTAAATAAAACATTCAATGTATTTTAATTTTCAGCTTTCTCCGGAGTTGTAACGATGTTGATCTACTTGGACACCCAGATTGATTACGTTTAAAAGCGGATTTGTCGGGATCAAAGGACCAAGTAAATAGATCATTTAAGAATTAAGTGTAAGCACATCAATTGTATTGGTGTGCCCAAGCTTAACGAATTTGCTTTGTCTTCGGACATAAAACTGTCATAGTCGGTGGATATCTCTCTAATTCCGTGCGGAATAGATAATGATATAGAAATTTGAGAGAAGATCTTGTGAAAGAAACTCGCTATGATCTTATTGTGTCAGTTCAAGGGACTGCGCTGCTGGAACACTTGTGTTTTGGCTAAATTAAAACCTTCTAACGAATATCTCAGTATTTGTCTGAATAGAAAATACTTATTCTATTAATTAGGTTCAGTTACACTATTAAACGAGCAATATTTGTATATTTATATATTTGTAATCGGTTTCTCGAAAACGGCTCTAACGATTTCGATGAAATTTTGTATACAGGGGGCAAAAAATCGATCTAGCTAGGTTTCATGTCTGGGAAAATTCGTTTTCACCGTCTTTTTTAGGGTTCCGTACCTCAAAATAAAAAAACGGAACCCTTATAGGATCACTTTGTTGTCCGTCTGTCTGTCTGTCTGTCTGTCTGTCTGTCTGTCTGTCTGTCTGTCTGTCTGTCTGTCTGTCTGTCTGTCAAGACCCTTTATCTCACGAACGGGTAAAGGTATCAGGTTGAAATTAATACCATATATTAGGATCCATGAACCACACAAGATCTGAAAATTTAAATTTTTTACAACGACGCAATCAAAAGATATGGCATTTTATGTCCTCATCTCCATACATTTATTCAAAAATGAAAAACCTACAGGGTACTTCCCGTTGACCTAAAATTATGAAATTTGGCAAGAAGCTAGGTCTCACAGTACAAATAATGGGAAAAGTCTGAAATCATTAAATATTACAACTTTTCTCACAACTAATGGTAACCAATTGTGGTGAGCTCCCGTTTCAAGAACATTCATATAAGAGAGGGGTCAAGTTGGATGGTTGCTGGGGCGATTTTTGTTTTAGTTCTATTTAAAAACGGGAACGCTTACAAACTTGAAAATTGGTATTTTTATAGGGCATAGGCTATAAAATAACAACAAATAATAAAATTTGGTCAAGCGCGTGCCGGACTCAAAAAATCTAGCACATTAACTTACTGAAATTTCAACTAATACAATTATGTTTATGTGGTGGTACGGAACCCTCAGTGCGCGAGTCCGACTCGCACTTGGCCGGTTTTTTATATTTCTTAGCGCATTTTAGTGCGTTCAAGAAACGTTCAGCGCCATCTGTTGCTGAGTAGCATAGCTTGCTCACCCAATAATATTATAATCATACAGAGCATAGCTCGGTCGCCCAGGTACTGTATATATATTTGTAATCGGTTTCTCGAAAACGGTTGTAACGATTTTGATTAAATTTAGTATCCGGGGGTTTTTGGGGACGAGAAATCGATCTAGCCATGTCTCATGTCTGGGAAAATTCGTTTTCACCGTCTTTTTTAATATTTCTTAGCGCGTTCAAGAAACTTACAGCGCCATCTGTTGTTGAGTAGCATAGCTTGCTCACCCGCTGATATTTTATTGATGAGTTGGCTATTATAGAGCGAAGTTCGATCGCCCAGGTACTAAGGTCTTAAACGACTACACATAGCTATGACCTTACCTAGTTAATCAATTTTAAAACTAATAAAACCCTTCTTATACATTATAATTAATCATCGAACGTAGTTGTTCTAAATCTGACTAAATGTTTTAATTCACACTAATTGGAATATACGACCCACGCGGTCATATCACAATTTCACTGCAACTACAATATTTGCATTTCATCTTTTATAAGCATAAACACAGAACATATGGTAGACGAAACTTCATCAACAAAGCATAATTCTGTAGGCAATGAATACAAGCCAAAATTGCTTTCAATATTACTGTAATAAATCTTATCTATACGTTTAATAAAACTGTAACCTCAAATATTTTCTAATTTATAACTTTCGAAAACATTAAAAAAACCCATTCGGATCATGTTCAGAATATTTGTTACTCACATCACAAACTACTAAGTGAGATTCAAACAAAGTTTTAAATAACTACTGTAATTTTTAGCTGTATAAGCTTTATTACATTGAAATCTAGTTTCTCAATTCGAATGGCAAGGTTCATACCCGTATACGAATCGTTCACAAACTACTGAACCGATTTTAATGAAAACTGCATCAGCTGACAGCACATTTTCTGTGGAAGGTCGGTTTTTTTTCGTATTTCGACCTAAGTTTCTTGGGAAAAGTTCAGTTCTATGGTCAGAATCTACCATTTTTGTACAGTGTATATGGATGTGGGAGAGGAAGCAGTAATCATTGAAAGACAAGTATCTGGTAATGGTATACGATGATAAACGAATCTAAATAGTAATGTTTATTCACGCTCAAACCCGGGAAAATGTCGGCCATTACGAATAAGCAGAGATGTTTGTTTTATATTAATTCACTACGATTGATGGCGTTTGCTTATTCCATTATAAATATAGATTTAAGGCAACTGACTATTTTAGTTTTTGAGTGCTTTGAAATTAAATAAAACGCAAGACTAGAGTTGCATGGGGTGTACTTAAGGATTTATGGGCAACAACTTTCAAAATACGGGATTTAGGATTAAAATACGGTACAACCAATTTTTAGTATGTATTGGTAAATTATATTAAAAATACTTATTTTTTATAAATAGAACCTGGGCGACCGAGCTCTTTATGATTAAAATATCATCGGGTGAGCAAGCTATGCTACTCAACAACAGATGGCGCTGTAAGTTTGTGGAACGCACTGAAACGCGCTAAGAAATATTAAAAAAGACGGTGAAATCGAATTTTCCCAGACATAAGTTCTAGCTAGATCGATTTTTTGCCCCCAAAACCCCCGTATACTAAATTTCATCGAAATCCTTAGAGCCGTTTTTGAGAAACGTTTTTGAGAAACTGATTACAAATATATATATATATATATATACTAGCTGTTGCCCGCGGCTTCGCTCGCGTGGATTTCGTATTTATGTTGTTACCGGTTTTCCGAAGCAATGAGATATTTTCCCGTCATTTCGGAGTAATTTTAAACTAAGGAAAAACAGGACTAACCCTGCGCAAATCAATGAGTATAATTCAAGATCCAGCTGAATTTGATATAATATACAGACGTTACTCATAAATTACTCAGAACAGAGGAACTTAGCAGCAGTATCCTATCAAATGTAAAGAGAGAGATGAGAGACACCTTTATGTAATATTTCAAAACAGAGCCAATTCGCAGAGCCCCTCCCCTCCTCCATCTCCCCCTGCCCCTCCCTCTCCCCCTCCCTCTCCCTTTTCATCACCCCCTTCCCCTCCTTCTCCCTCTCCCTCTACCTCTACCTGAACCCCTCTACCTCTCTAAGTCTCTACATCTCTACCTCTCTACCTCTCTACCTCTCTACCTCTCTACCTCTCTACCTCTCTACCTCTCTACCTCTCTACCTCTCTACCTCTCTACCTCTCTACATCTCTACCTCTCTACATCTCTACCACTCTACCACTCTACCTCTCTACCTCTCTACCACTCTACCTCTCTACCTCTCTACCTCTCTACCTCGCTACCTCTACCTGTCCCTATCCCTACCCCTTACGCCAATTTAACCGCTATCCCTAACATAGAAATGACACCCATATTTATTTTTAGACATTTCAAACCTATCGCACCCCAACCCCATCCCCAGGGGACGATGGTATTTCACGTCCACCACGTTGGATTTCAAAGTAGTTGTAGCTTTCTTAATCAGCGACCCGATAAACCATACAAACGACACCCATATTGATTTTTAGACATTTAAAACTTATCGCACCCCAACTCCATCCCCAGGGGGATGCTGGTATTTCACGTCTACCACGTTGGATTTCAAAATTGTTGTAGTTTTCGTAATCAGCGACCTGATAAACCATACAAACGACACCCATATTGATTTTTAGACATTTCAAACCTATCGCACCCCAACTCCATCCCCAGGGGGATGATGGTATTTCACGTCCACCACGTTGGATTTCAAAATTGTTGTAGTTTTCGTAATCAGCGACCCAATAAACTATACAAACGACACACATATTGATTTTTAGACATTTCAAACTTATCGCACCCCAACTCCATCCCCAGGGGGATGATGGTATTTCACGTCCACCACGTTGGATTTCAAAATTGTTGTAGTTTTCGTAATCAGCGACCTGATAAACCATACAAACGACACCCATATTGATTTTTAGACATTTCAAACCTATCGCACCCCAACTCTATCCCCAGGGGGATGATGGTATTTCACGTCCACCACGTTTGATTTCAAAATTGTTGTAGTTTTCGTAATCAGCGACCCGATAAACCATACAAACGATACCCATATTGGTTTTTAGACTTTTTCACCCCATTTCCCTTTTTTAGGGGTTGAATTTGGGGTGGAATTTCAATAACAGTGATGAACGTTGCATAGAATTACATCATTAATGCCTAAATAATAAATTATGTGGATTTTACTTTAAAAATAAAGAATTTTCAACTTCATCCCCCTTTTCACCCTTAAGGGTGTCGAATTTTCAAAAACCCTGAGACACGTAATTATTAATTTTTAGTCGTCAGCCTAAATACAAATTTTAAAGATCCTAACTTCAAAACTGACGGACTTTCATACAAACTTTCATCCCCTATTTTACCCCCTTAGGGGTGGAATTTTGTAAAACCCTTTCTTAGTGCACCCGTAGGCCTCATAAGGAACCTACATGCCAAATTTGGAATCTCTAGACCCAGTGGTTTGGGCTGTGCGTTGATATGTCAGTCCGTCAGTCAGTCAGTCAGTCAGTCAGTCAGTCACCTTCTTCTTTTATATATATAGATATATATTGCTCGTTTAATAGTATACGATATTTTTTATTCGACTTCGCGGCCTTCAAAATGTCCGCATTTCGAATCACAAACTTATAAAAGTCAATACATGACTAATCGAAGTTAACTTTGATTTGCAACTCAGCCTTATCATTGTCTTCTTTACTCCGTGTTGTCAATAGACAAGCAGTTTCTGCTTTTGGTCCAGTTGTTGCTGCATCATGAGGAAAAAACGTGCGCATTAGCACGAGACTACAATTTGCTGAAATACGGGACGTTATTCCCCGTATTAGTTTTATTAAATTAAGGGACACTGTCAAATTTAAAGCTGAAAAACGGGACGTCCCTTAAAAGTCCCGTATTCCCGTCTGGTCACCCTAGGTTTACTGTTCCTAGCAGGTGGGTTGCAAGGTCGACGACCGACCTCAGACACCCTGGTTTCAGAGTTGTTGAGCCACCGAAGGCCTCTGACATGGCTCATTAACGACAACATGCTGTAGATAGTAGTCGGAATCAACCGCTTAACGTGCCTTCCGAAGCCGGAATTATCTAACTTTTCGGACAATCAGGTGATTCATCCTGCAATGAACCAAACTGCGGAGGTCGCACAAAGAGATTTTTGTTTTGACAGTGTCCTAATAGAAACTTAAGTTCTCACGACCTTGTGTCCCTTCCCTATGCGTCCTCAAATTATCGCCAAAATTTAACAACTTTAACAAGTTATCTAAGGTGCTTGATCTTGATCTGTTTAACACTAGTATAGCGAGTGTTAGGCGCCAGTTGAGTGACAGGTTCTTTAATGTGTAATTGTTATTTGTATGTTTTTATCTAAACGTTGCGTTGCCTTGTGATTTATGTGAGCGTTTGATTGTATTTTTGTCTTTTGCTTGTCAAATTTTGTCATTAGTTGTGAAAACCTTTAATTGGCTGTTTGTAGCTATAGGTATTATTAGTATGTTAATTATAAGCTGTTGGTTTTCCAAAAATTAAATAAATAAATAAATAAAAATAAATAAATAAGGGATTCGAACCCAGAACCTCCTGGTCGAGAGCCGAGCACTCTAACCACTACACCACGGAGGTTGTTCGTGTAAACCCTTTTCAAGTTATGCTGGTGTCATGTCAACATGTCAGGATCAGTCGAAACTGAACAACTTTCCCTTTAAATAAAAAAAAATCTGCCGCTACATACAACATTTTATTGGACACTTTGTATGGAGAGGCCGATTTTTTTCGTTTCCGGTGATATGTTTCTTTGTTAAAGTTTTTCAGTTTCATCGACTGTTCTTCTCAGTTTTTTTTATATCTGAATTTCCACCTTAGAAACCCTGTTTTTCTGCATTTCCACCTTAGAAATATACCTACATGTATTCATTTACATTGTGTTAACCTTTGTAGAATCTAGATTCCCCTTCTACCATCGGGAATCCAGACGCACCACATACTTGGTTCCACACATTCGCACAAAGCGCTTTGAAACATCTTTTATAATGCGCACGGCATAGGCGCACGGCTAAGGAGTGGAATTCTCTGCCTGCGCCTATTCACCCGAGCTATTATAACCCGAATCTATTTATCGTCAACCTTATCTCTGTCCACAGGACTAGATCGAGGTCAAAAGTAAGCCCATGGACAGTAAAAAAAAAATAGAAAACACTAGCTAGCCGGTTAAAAATATAAGGTCCTAATGAAATAGTAAACATAATTTTAGTATGTTACTCAGACCATGAAACTGAACAACTTTCCCCAAGGAACATAGGTCGAAATACGAAAATCAATTTTTGACCTCCCATAGAAACTGCAACTGCTGATAGCGCATTTTGTATGGGAGGTCAAATTTAGTTTTTCGTAATTCGACCTTTGTTCATTGGGGAAAGTTGTTCAGTTTCATGGTCTGAGTAACATATTAAAATTATGTTCACTATTTCATTAGGACCTTATATAACTTAATTTGCCTAAGTGGACCATAATAAATGAAATGTCCATACATGATCATACGCTCAAACAAAACAACACACCTCTCTAAAAACCACGAATAGATGATGATAATTGATTAATTCAAATGAATGGATATTAGTTCCCTGAAATTATTTCTAATAGGAATTAAATGTAAAAATAGTCGAACATAGGCGAAACTTTGGACCTCTTTGGATTAAATTATAAGGTACTTATTTACAGTAACAACCGGTTTACGTTTTCGTGGCCTCCATAGTTTAGTGGTTAGAGCGCTCGGCTCTCGACTCGGAGGTTCTGGGTTCGATTCCCGGTAGGGACACTATCAAACAAAAATCCCTATGCGCGAACCAGTTTGGTTAGGATGTTACAGGATGAATCACCTGATTGTCCGAAAAGTTATATGATTCCGTGCTTCTGAAGACACGTTAAGTCGTTGGTCCCACTACTATCTACGGATGTAGTCCTTAATGAGCCATGTCAGGCTTTTGGCGGCTCAACAACTCTGACACCAGGGTTAGTGAGGTCGGTCACCGACCTTGCAACCCACACGATATGATGATGATGACCCGGTTTTTTGAAGGGTAGGTAATCAAGTCGTAAGTATTTATTGTACGCACATTTTTACAACACGTGCAAAGCCGGGGCGGTGCGCTAAACGCTAGTTACTGTTTTGTGGTGCAATTATGACTGTAAAATTATTTATGAAAGGTTTTGTATTTTCGAAGAATGATTTGCAGCGCTACCTCAGCAGTCTACAGCTACAACCAGATTCGAAAAATAACGTAAATAGAAAAATAGTATACAAATCTATGTATTCTTTAAAATTTTGTAGATTTCTACACCTGCCAAATTGAAAATAGCCAAATTAGCAGAGACCTACCAACAAATGGTCACACAGGCACAGATTAAATAATAGTAAACTAATGTCACAGGTAAAAATGGTGGTAAAAAGTGACTTTATAGTATCATAAACGCTAATAGAATAGAATAAAAATGTATGAAATTGATATAAGCAAACGAAATGCTGCGTGACAGCTAATGTCAATCCCATACATATCCATTCTATTCACTATGCCACTCATAGATGCCACTACTCAAATCCGCGAGTTTACATACAACGCGTTTACAACCAATTTAGAACCAAGGCCTAGTCAAATGAGTTACTCTTTATTGAACGTCAAAACAGAATTTTCTAACCTTTTCCCCAGTTTGGAGGCAATGGGCCTGGTGGTGAACGCCAGCAAATGCGAGGTTTTTCCTTGTGGGGTAGATGCCCTTGCTAGTTGTGCGAAGATAGAAGTTTTGATACCGGGATTAAAAATTTCAAACAAGGATAACTTCGCTCTGCTGGGCTCTCCAATATTTCCTGAGGGTGTCCCAGATTTTCTTCAAGAAAAAAAGACGTTGTTTTGCAAGGCGCATGAAAATTTTAAGCACTTGTCAGCCCACGTGGGCCTTACCTTACTCAGGAACTGCCACTCCTTGCCCAAACTGATTTACACCATCAGAACCTGTCCAACATGGCTATTTCCGCAAGATGTTGCTGATTTGGATGAGGTTCTTAGGAGCTCCTTAGAGGAAGTCCTAAATGTCAGCCTGAATGAGAGGGAGTGGCGGCAGGCGAGTTTGCCGGTTCGTCATGGGGGGTTGGGCGTAAGGCGGGTGCAGGACACCGGGCTGTCGGCTTTCTTGGCCTCTGCGAGTGGGGTGTCGCAACTTGTTACTCGGATCCTTTCTTATGAAGGTAACAGTTTCGTCATCCCTTTTGCAGATGAGGCTTTAACGTCCTGGACTGCTGCCTGCCCTAATAACCCACCTCCAGGCAGGCCTGAAATGCAAAGTCTGTGGGATGATCAATGGGCCAAGTCTGTCATCGACCATCTTATAGAGTCGTCTACTTGGGTGGACGTGGCTCGACTTAAGGCTATGTCATGCCGTGAGTCTGGTGCCTGGCTTCACGCCCTGCCATCACCCCACGTGGACACTCTTCTTGATAATAATTCACTTCGTGTTGCAGTGGCTCTTAGGCTTGGGTGCAAGGTGTTCGAGCCTCACGCTTGCAGGTGTGGGGCGTGGGTTGACAGTAGCGGCCGTCATGGCCTTAGCTGCAGACTGTGTGCTGGCAGACATCCACGACACCACGCACTCAACGAAATTATTCGTCGTGCTTTAGTGTCTGCCGACATCCTTTCTGTCCTGGAGCCACCTGGGCTGTGTCGATCTGACGGCAAAAGGCCAGACGGCCTGACTTTGATTCCCTGGGCAAAAGGTCGATGCCTCTTGTGGGATGCGACCTGTGCCTGCACATACGCGGCGAGCCACCTGCCCCGGACCTCACGTTCTGCTGGCGCGGCCGCTGAGTAGTTGGCTAATCAAAAATTAAATAAACATTCGGACTTGCTAGGGTGCTATGATTTTGTACCTTTCGCAGTGGAGACCTCGGGGGTGTGGGGCATAGCAGGGAAGCGTTTTGTGAGAGTAATTGGAAGGCGCTTGAGGGAGCGCGGTAATGACCCCGTGCCGGCTCGTTCTTGGTCCAACAGTTGTCGCTGGCCATTCAACGCGGTAACGCGGCCAGCGTCATGGGTACGTTTGTACCAGGTGCGAACGGGGGACGGGGTACTAGACTAAAGATTTTTATCTGTATGACTATATTTTATGTGCAAATTGTAATCATGTGTTTAATCCTTTAATAATTCTTATTTAGATGCAAATTGGATTTTGTTTTCTTTTTGACCTAGTAAATTCGCGGAAGCACCTCATATAACGCAATCGTAGTTTCTTACCATCTAGTTGTACTTGCTTGTAGGCAGCAGTATGTCCGTCCCACGGGTGTGCTACCAGCCGCACTTTATATGCGCATCCTGGCCTCAGAGTGCATGTCTCTGATACCGGATTCCTTTGCTTCGGAATCACGTTCCATAGGACATTCTGCAAGAGATTTTATGTTATATAGATGTCGATGTCTATAAAAGGTTAAAATTTGAAAACTGGAGTGGAGAGAAAATACATTAAAATTGAATAAGTGAAACATCTTTACAGAATATTTATTGTATGTCATCACATCATATTATGATGTTTATGATGATTATGATGATCATAAATCACACGGGGTGTAACAGTGTACCGAAAACTGAACGGGCGTACTCAGTCAACGAAACTGAACAACTTTCCCAAAGAAACATTCTTGGGATATTAAAAAAGTTTTTGACCTCTCCATACAAATTGCTCACTCTGATCGAACAGTTTATATGGAGAGGTCAAATTTTCTATACATTTCCCAAAAATGTACAGTTTCGTTAACTAAGCCTTTCAGTTTTCGGTACACCGAAAACTGTAGAACCTACAAAAAATCCCTTACACCCTGTAGAACCTACAAAAAAATCTGATTTTTCGAGTCAAAACAAAAGAAAAGTTATGTTTTTCCTCCACAATGCCATGCCAATCGATAGCGCTGCCTCTCGCGACCAGTTGCGAACATATTTGCAGCAAGTTGCCGTGGCTTGCTTAGCGCCTAGAGTCCAGTGAGTTGCCTGCAAACAAATCGGTTCAACATACAAACGGTTCGTTCGAGGCGCTTAGCTAGTTAAACGACCATGTGACTTATAGGCTCCAAGAGACTCACCTCCAGTGCGTCCACAAAGTTATCTTGTGAGAAGCCAGGCGACTCACTAGGCTAATGGTGGTAGGACTTTTGTGCAAAGTCCGTCTGGCGAAGTACCACTCCCTTATGTTTTTCTGCTGTATTTCGGTTTGAAGGTTCTTCTTAATTCTCTGGTTGGGCAACGCGCTTTGCTGTCTTATTAGTGTCCTATTATTTCACCCATAAGACAGTGGGTGTCATGGGCGGTGGTGACCACTTACCACCAGGTGGCCCACCTGCTCGTGTACCCATTTATGACATAAGAAAAAGGCTCCAAGCGCTAAGCAAGCCACTAACTGGGGCATGCACCCAATATAGCTGCTACCTAACCGCGACTCACACTAACTGGCGGAGAACGCACGCCTTCGTAGTGCTACCTAACCGCAGCTCACACTAACTGGCGGAGACCGCACGCCCCAATATAGCTTCTACCCAACCGCGGCTTACAATAACTGGCGAAGACCGCACGCCCCAATATAGCTGCTACCTAACCGCGACTCACACTAACTGGCGGAGAACGCACGCCCCCATAATGCTACCCAACCGCGACTCACACTAACTGGCTGAGAATGCACGCCCCAATATAGCTGCTACCTAACCGCGACTCACACTAACTGGCGGAGAAAGCACGCCCCCATAGTGCTACCCCACCGCAGCTCACACTAACTGGCAGAGACCACACGCCCATATAGCTGCTACCCAACCGCGGCTTAAACTAACTGGCGGAGACCTCATGTCCCCATAGCTGCTACCTAACCGCGGCTTACACTAACTGGCGGAGAAAACACGCCCCCATAATGCTACCCAACCGCGACTTACACTAACTGGCGAAGAATGCACGCCCCAATATAGCTGCTACCTAACCGCGACTCACACTAACTGGCGGAGAAAGCACGCCCCCATAGTGCTACCCCACCGCAGCTCACACTAACTGGCGGAGACCGCACGCCCCAATATAGCTGCTACCCAACCGCGGCTTACACTAACTGGCGGAGACCGCACGTCCCCATAGCTGCTACCTAACCGCGGCTTACACTAACTGGCGGAGAACACACGCCCCAATATAGCTGCTACCTAACCTCGACTCACACTAACTGGCGGAGAACGCACGCCCCCATAGTGCTACCCAACAGCGGCTCACGGTAACTAGCGCAGACCGCACGCCCCAATATAGCTGCTACCTAAGCGCATTGTTGGGCGTGCTGCAACAATAGAAATAAATATACACTCACCCCAGGTATGTCGTACTCAAAGCATAGTTGTGCTCTACAATCTACGGTTTCAGTCTCACTGACTATTTCCAAGGAATAATCTTTCGCTGGCGGCCCTGAAATAAAATTCACTGATAAATCTAAAATTGTAAAACGATATACTTACAATCGTCCCTGTGGCGCCGGCAAAGACTAGTACCAACGCATCTCTACCCGTGAGTGTCGTAAGAGGCGTCTAAGGGTTTATGAACCGGAGGATGGGCAGCAGCATCTTTCTGTGTATCGAACCATTTTACATACTGCGGTCACCAACACC
The DNA here is from genome assembly GCA_947532105.1 of Athrips mouffetella. Lineage (NCBI taxonomy): Eukaryota > Metazoa > Arthropoda > Insecta > Lepidoptera > Gelechiidae > Athrips > Athrips mouffetella. The sequence goes on along the minus strand of OX383972.1, from coordinate 22,302,151 downwards.
TACGGTCCATGGTGCCAGAGACGCCATGACTGGCCCGTTGGCGTGGTTGGTAGTGAGCCTACCTTTTATGCCGTGGGTGGGCCGCGGGTTTGATCCCAGCCCAGGACAAACAATTATGTGATGAACATATGAGTGTTTGTTCTGTATCTGGGTATGTTAATTATATATGTTTGTATGTATACCATTCTCTAGTTCCCATAGTACAGGCTTTGCCTAGTTTGGGATCAGATGACTTAGTGTGAATTGTCCTCCAATATACAGGGTGTAAATTTAATAGCGTGCCATAGCTTAACAGGTGTTTCAGTTACGATAAAGGAACGCAAAAAAATATAAAAAAATTCTAAAGAAAAAAAAACGAACACTCCATTGAAACTTAACTAACGCGGAATCACCGAGCCAGCGCGCGAGTACGAGTATCAGTGGATAAGGTAGGCGCACACATAACTAAAACTCTTTCGCGCGCTTTTGATAGCGTGGTGCTCCGGGTCATTGCCCTCCGCGTTAGTTTAGTTTCAATGGAGTTGTAATTTTTTTTAAGTAGGATTTTTTTCATATTTTTTTTGAGTTTTTTTATCGTTACTGAACCACCCCCTAAGCTATGGCACGCAATCAAATTAACACCCTGTATATTTTTTTTTATCATAACATCTCCTTAAGTCTCCTTAGTTCACTGCAGGACAGGGAGCTCCCCTTAAAATTTTTCATAAAAAAAATTGCACTATTTTAGCCTGTTTCTTAGACCATGAAACTTGAAGTTGTATCTTCAAAAAAAAAATCTGCTCCCTAAAGAAAAGAAACTTACAGTATATAGGAAGGTAAAAGTCTTAAAATTAACATCCATCAACATCATCATATCACAACATTACCCTAAGCCAAAAAACGTCCACAGCTGGACACAAGGAGCATCCCAAAAGATCTAAAAGACTGGTCCTGCGCTGCTAGCATCAAGCAGCTTCCCGCGACCTTGATCTGCGGACCACCTTGTGAGGGGCCTGCCCACGCTCCATCTTTCGATTAGTCGTCGCCACTATAGTACCACAGAATAAAGTGATAGTACTATCATACAGAACGAACACTCTCCGCGCCCCTTGCAATCTACCCCGCCCTCACAACCGCGCGCACCCACCCGCGAGGTTCTTTTGGTCCTTCTGAGGCTCTTTTTTACTAAATTATTATGGGGGCCTACACGACCTTTCAATTTCAAATTCACGCACGATGCATGTACTGTCGGGGTGAGCACCTTTACGCCCCATCGGTTCTTCGAGCAATGTACCTATCCTGCCTACTGCCACTTTAGCGAATCATCATTATCATCATTTATTCTGAAACAGTATTACTGTATGCGAATTTCACAAATTATAATTAAAAATTTAACTTTAACATCTAACTTAACTAGTAGTAAAGGTATAATTGTAGTAGTGTACAGACATGCAGTACCTATTAATAATAAGAACAATAAACCACATTTTATGAGCCAGGAAAAATACATATTTGAAAAATTACCCATACTATTATAAAATGTCCAATTTACTTCTCAGAACTAGAACGGTTACTTAAGCTTTTCTGCGTGTCTCCTCTGATTCGATCCCTCAGAGAGACTCTGTACCCATAGCGTCTAATAACACGATTCCATCAAAAATACCATCCAAATATTTACCAAACCTTGTTCAGTTAGAGATCACGTCACAATCGTAAACAGCCAAGGGAAATCAAAGCAGATTAATTGCCGAGTCAATATCAAAATCACCAAGTGGATGTGCAAGCAAACAGAACCGAAATAATTTTTTCATCCGACCTATTCGAAAATCGCAGATCAACAATATATTATTTTTAGTAGTTACAAAATATATATCATATACTCGTATCAGCCGAAAGACGTCCACTGCTGAAAGATCTCCATGACGACCGGTCCTGCGCTGCTCGCATCCAGCGGCTTCCCGCGACCTTCACCAGATCGTCGGTCCACCTTGTGGGGGGCCTGCCAACGCTTCGTCTTCCGGTACGTGGTCGCCACTCTAGAACCCTCACGCCCCATCGGCCATCGGTTCGTCTTGCGATGTGCCCTGCCCACTGCCACTTCAGTTTAGCTATTCTCAGGGCTAAGTCAGTTACTAGTTCTTCTGCGGATTTCCTCATTTCTGATTCGATCTCGCAGAGAGACTCCGAGCATAGCCCTTTCCATAGCCCTTTGGGTGACTTTGAGCTTTCTGATAAGGCCCATCGTGAGCGGCCACGTCTCGGTGCCATATGTCATCACTGGCAACACACACTGCTCAAAGACTTTCGTCTTGAGACACTGCGGTATTTTGGACGTGAAGATATTGTGGAGCTTCCCGAACGCTGCCCATCCGAGTCGGATTCGACGAGTAACCTCTTTCTCTAAGTTGGATTTACCCAGCTGGACTGTTTGTCCCAGGTATACGTACTCATCGAAAACTTCGAACGTAGAGTCTCCAACTTTGAGTGGAGTGGGTACAACAAGGGCGTTAGACATAATTTTCGTCTTATCCATGTTCATTTTAAGACCCACTTGTTTTAAAACTCTACTGAGGTTATTGAGCATCCTGCCGAAATCTTCTAGGGTCTCAGCCATTACGACAATATCGTCGGCAAATCGAAGGTAGGTCATGTACTCGTACTCGCCATTGATGTTGATGCCAAGTCCTTTCCAGTCCAGGAGTTTGAAGACGTCTTACAATGCAGCGGTGAACATTTTAGGAGATATGACGTCTCCCTGTCTCACTCCTCGCTGCAATTGGATAGGTTTCGAGTCCTGGTCCTGAAGACGAACTGACATAGTGGCGTTTTTGTACAGATCCTTCAACACTTCAATGTACCGATAGCCGACTTGGCACCTCTGGAGAGATCGTAGCACGGCCCACGTGACCACGTCTCGATCGAATCGAAGGCCTTCTCATAGTCCACAAATGCTAGGCAAAGTGGCTGGTTATACTCTTCGGTCTTCTGTATAACTTGCCGTAGCGTATGTATGTGGTCTATGGTACTGAAGCCTTTACGGAAACCAGCTTGTTCGGGAGGCTGGAAGTTGTCGAGCCTGCGCGCGAAACGGTTCGTAATGACTCTCGAGAACAGCTTATAGAAAAATCACACTTATTATTTGTACTTTTACATTTGAAATTAATGGTGAGTGTGTCTTGATGAGCCTCTTACTTTTTTCTTATGGAGGGTCATAATAGTTTTTTTTATGTAGGATATGTAAGCATTTGACTCCTATCGCACCTGATGGTAAGTGACGATGGGGTCGAAGATTTAGCATGCAGCTACCTAAAAGATACCTGTCCACTCTATTCACAATTAGAGTGCATGACGCAGCTGCAAAAATATTTTTTACCTCGGGCGACCTACTGAATACCTCGCTACGTTCAGGATTCTACTTTAGAATCCTTTACTTCACTCTGGAGTTAAGATAGCGGCCTCGCCTTAAAAATATTATTTTGCTGCCTTGTGAAACAATCTACTATGGAATATTCTCTTTCCGCAATTTTTGAACACAAACTTTCACCACTTCGCAAAAAATAATCGAAAAGCCAGCGTCTGTGGATTTAGCACGTTGCCCGAGAGAAAATATATCGCGGAGAAATGTCACTTAATTTGAGGTATTATGTCATCTAATCTTTCACCCCCATACGCGATGAAATTTCAGTGGAAGAAAATGTTTTGCAAACCCACAAATTACGTTTTTGATATTTTAGACAATGATAGCTTCATGCACGCACGACTATATATGTAGCCGTGCTTGTCTTTCGTAATGCGTTGTACTGCTTAGCTGTCCAAAAAACTTGACCACGCTTAAAGTTAGTAAATTGGCGACACTGGTTCTTTAATCTATGGGCCATGATAAACTGACAACTGCGTCGTGCTGAGCCGGCTGAAGAGCTTGTCGTGTAAGTGGCAATTATGAATTTTGAACCTAGTTTGCAATAAGCCTCCTAGCCACGTGCTCTTCGATTACAATCACTCATCATCTTAACCAACACGTCGCGTCTCACTAAACTCAGACCTGCGTATTTCTCCTGATGGCTCATATCAGATCCCACACTATAATCTAATGTAGACATTACTGAGCTAGAGCTAGAGCTCAAGTCAGAACCCAAGTGCACAGATTAGTATATATGTAGAGGGCTCCCAAGTGACTTGCTCTGAAGTCAGTTGCTATTCAAATAATTGCTCGTCATTACAAGAACCGTACTCATTACCCGGAAGTGTTCACGACATATATATATATATATATATTTCAACAAAATGTAATATGAAAATAAAATAAAAATACTCTATTGATAGTGACAATGTTAGGTTCATTCTCTAAGCTGTGTTGTCCTACTCACACTTAGTCATAAGTAAATAACAAATATGTACTGTAGAACTCGTCTGCGATAGATAAGCTTTGTACAGCTTCCTTTTCACTAAGTTAAAGAACTTATAATTTTGTGAGTATTGGATATATAAAAAAAAAAAAATTTTGTTTTTAAGCTTTAATCATATCCGATTGTAAGAGAATGTTGTGATACCTGAAATTGATTCATTTTAGTTGTATTTTGTATTAAATATCACATTTTTGTATTGATGTAACCACAACTGGTCGTCCAGAAATAAATAAACAGTTTAGTTGTTGGTTCATGTTGAGAGCCCCAATGAGGTTATTCGCTCACATTCGAAACAGTAGAATGGTGAATCCATAAACCCTAAAGGCTAACGAAATAAGTCTAAGGGCTCCCGCACACGACCGAGAATCGGTGGGCGATTATCGGCCAGGACAAGGAGGGAAGATTCAGGTGATAACACGTCAGAGCGGGATGCCGACAAAAAATCGGTCACCGATTCTCGGTCGTGTGCGGGAGCCCTAATAACCAACAGCTTCGGCGTCAGCCCAAGCGATGTTCCTGATGATCGAAATAGTAAAATACTAGACATGGACCTGAGTAGGTACTAATTTACTAATAAAATGTATAGATCGATTTCACCATCATCACATCAGCCGAAAGACGTCCACTGCAGGACATAGGCCTCCCCTAAAGACTTACATATGACGATCGGTCTTGCGTTGCTCGCATCATGGTCAATTATTTAGAGTAATATCTTTCAAATCAAAGAACATAAGATGTACAAAACGTGTTGACACGCCCTTTTTTGGAGAGAGTGCCTATAGATCCTTAACTTAACTATTTGATGTAAGAAAGAAGAGAAGTCACGAACACGATTACCTAAGGAAGGTAGCCAGGATACGTTGAAGACCACCTCATGGTCTCCGTTCTCCATCGGAAGTGGAGTCACGTTCAGCCCCCGCGGTACTCCCGCATGTGTGACTGGATACCGGTCAGGCGGTATTGGTGGGTCCTGTGACATAAGAAAAGATATCACCATAACATCCCAAAAAAAGTCCACTGTAGGATAGGGAGCTCCCTGCAGAACTCCAGCAAAAAAGCGTGGTACATAGTCACCACGCTTGTAAGCGTTGCGGCTGGCGACCTCTGTTGTTGATGACGATACAAAGAAAGATGCTGCTGCCCATCCTTCGCCTTTTACAACACCCACGGGTAGAGACGAGTTGGTACTATTCTTTGCCGGCACCACACGGGTCAGAAAATACATATTACTTACCAAGAACCGTCTTCTATCATTAGATGTTGCTCTAGCTGGCTTATACCGTTTTTATCATAGGCAGTAAGCTGCCGTTATTCATAATCTAAGGTTTTTACGAGTCGGACATCAGCCTTGTTATAAAGACCGTAAGACCCCGGTTCTACCTCGTCTGTGACCTCGTGCTCTTTTAGGTAAATAACTATTATAGTACATTATAGAAAGAGCTGTTGGTCAGGAGTTAAATAATAATATGCATAGTTTTTCCACACTTTTGCTGACCGGCAAAGTTATTTAACTCTGGCTACGCCTATCTAAACAATAAGGGCTCCCGCACACCACCGAGAATCGGTGGGCGATTATCGGCCAGGACAAGGACGGAAGATTCAGGTGATAACACGTCAGAGCGGGATGCCAAAAAAAAATCGGTCACCGATTCTCGGTCGTGTGCGGGATCCCTAAACAATATATACGATTTCGGTAAGATTAAGTTTGAATAGGTTACGCCAGCATCTTTTATACGACCAAATTGATGGATTAGTTATATCGTAGCTTTTTGGTAGCCTCTGCCTGTTAGGTTATTAAAATAGTGCTTCCCGAAAGATATTTTATAAATCAATGTATGTAGTTGTCATTATTCCTCTCTATTTCTCGCGATTTTTGCTATTTCAAGCACAGGATATAATTCGCGCGAGTAAATATCGCGCGGTGAAAATTCGCTATGCGGACAGGCCTTTAGCCTTGCGTTTAAGAAAATTTTCTTTGTGCAAAAACTTTGTAAATAGACTTACATAGTGCGGTGTAAGATGCGGGGGGTAAGGTTGGATTCCTGGAAACGGAGGCTCGACTCCGGGAACGAACGGGATTTCCGGGAAACCGGGACGGAAAATTGAATCAGGAGGGTGTTGCCCCTGACAGAGCAATTCCGTTGACACTATCACAAACACAACACCAGGCCAAAGCGAGCACATTTTCCACACATTTTTTACTTGATGTCCACGGAATTAAAATTTATCCGACACAGAAACTAGAAATAAAACACTAACGAACTGACACTAGTAACGATTATCACTAAGGAAATATCGCTTGAATATAGTAATATCGATATTCTTGATTCATCGATATTATTCACTAGCACTGTGATTCAGTTACTCATTGTGATCCATTTCGGACCAACCGTTTATATTTACAGTGTAAACATTCGAGTTTCCTGAAACACTGTTTTTATACTATACTATGGATAAAATGATTAGATACAACGTTTGTCAACTAGAGCCCAATCTATTGATAATAATACTTATCGTCATACAAATACAGATAAGATTAGTTGAACAGTTATGTCAATATAAATTGGAAATTAAGTGAAGTGGGTCAAAAAAGATTTTATATTTTCGTTTTGTTGAATACAAGCTTGCAGAAGTAGTCTCGGGGGCGGTTCAATACAGGGTGTTAAAAGCTCTCGGGTGGAAGCTCTGAATATGAAACTGAACCACTTTTGTTCTACGACTTTTGTGAAAAACTTTTACGAAAAAAAATTTTTGATTGTCATACAAATTGACTCAGTTACTCGGTTAGCTCATTGATTTGTATTAAGGAGAAAAACTTCTTTTTTGCGAATTTTTTAAAAGTCTTGGAGCAAAAGTTGTTCAGTTTCCTGTCGGATGAGATTTTAATATCCAACAATGAATAAACGATTTAGATTTTTTTCATTTTGTCCAGAGCTTCCACGCGAGAGGTTTTGCTTTACTATTATATAATCTGTGGTTTTGCCACAATCAGAACAATGATCTATGTTACAATACAACCTACAAGATAATTATGATGATCGATCATAATATCTCATAACAAGTCCACTAGGCATGAGAATTTCACAACAAAAGTACGTGGTATATTTTTGACAGGATTTACCATGGTCACCACACTTATTAGCGTTCCCGCTGGCATAAGGAAGCTGAGGATGATTGCTCTACCAGAAAGATGCTGCTTGCCATCCCCTGGTCACCAAAAGACGTCGAACTTGATAAAATCTATGATAATTTCACATGACCAATTAAATGTAGCTCTTTCAAGACTAACCTCTAAAGAAAACGTGTTTGTATTGTCTAATGACAAAAGAGTTGTGAACGTTGTATACCTAAGGGTGACTTTTAATTAGTTCTTGATAGAAAAAGGTATGAATGTACTCATGATGCTGAACAACTTTCCCCAAGGAACATAGGTCGAAATACGAAAATCAAGTTTTGACCTCCCATAGAAACTGCATCAGCTGGTAGCGCATTTTGTATGGGAGGTCAAATTTGGTTTTTCGTATTTCGACATAAGTTCCTTGGGAAAAGTTGTTTAGTAGCATGAGTACATGCATATCTTTTGCTATCAAGAACTAATTAAAAGTCACCCTGTATAAAGACATTCTCTAGTATATTTCGTATCAGCATTGCACCCGTGCGAAGCCGGGGCGGGTCGCTAGTACTTACATAAGTGGAGAAGGTTTCCCAACTGATAGTTTCCACAGAGGCCGTTACAATTTGATGCTGCTCGTGTTCCAGGGAAGATGTACTGGAAAGTTCGGTCACCGGGACAGCAGACGTAGTAGAAATTACGGGGGTTGCCGTCGTCTGCGACTGTCCCAGGAACTCCGGGATGATGCTCAACATGTTTTTTCCCGGGAGTAACGGTAGTTCCTTGTTCCGGGAATTTTCTCCAGGCCAAGAGCACAACACTACGCAGCATAGAGTCATTTGCCATTTCTTCATTTTGATTCACATCATAAACTCACTTTTTAGTGGTCATTTCACTTTACATTTTGGGATATATTTCACTTTATGTTACTTCATTTCAAAGTTTGGATTGTTTTACTTTTACACTATTTTGTTCACTTTGAATTACGTGGCTAGATTGGGGGTTAGGAGTAAGCGAAATTTGGTAAAAAGGACGGGTTACACTCCGGGAGTGCCGGCAGAAGTGAAAACTTGAATTTTTTTATATTACGCTTTTTGTAAGGGTAACGCCATTGCTCGCGTACTTCTTTGATGTCACTGAATAAACAACCGTATTGTAACACTTGGTAATAACAGTACGGTTGACAGTTGAAGCTTTTTCGTTCAGGCTACGGACCTGACGCGACATCTGACGCGAGTTTAACATTTTTCACCCATCTAAAAAACTGACAACCGCCGCTAAAGAAGTTTTCACTTTAAAAAAAGTAAATTAAAGTCGCGCTTGACCGGTATTTATATTCAAATATACCCCAGCATAGACCTCAGCAAACTTACATCAGACCAGGAGACAAAAATTGCAGTTTTGAAATAGGTAAAGACAGAGCATGTCAAGATTTACACTTGCATTGCGACCTTAGCACGTAGAGCGTTAGAACGGTGCGAAGTCCAATTTGTCTTGCTTGACGCGCTTTTGATACTGTAGCGCTTGTACTGGTTTTGTTTCCACTAACTTGTTGCCTTGCGTACTAAAACTGTAGGGGTCTTACTACAAAAAAGTTAGACATCTGTTGAACACTTGATCAAAAAAATCGCACTAAACAACTAGGCTATGTCAGATGATGCGCAGAAGTCAAGTCATAAGAAAATAAGTCATTTTTCAAATTATAACATCAACTAACACACGCTTAACAAGACGACTACTACAGATGAACAGGACTAAGCTCCGCAATGTAGTAGGCACAATAACAGGGCACATTGCTCTCAACAAACACTACCACACTATAGGTATAACAGACAGCCCTCTATGTAGGGCCTGCATGGAAACGGACGAAACAATTGAACACGTCATTCTGGAATGCAAAGTCATTAATAGCATCAGAGAAAAAACACTTGGAACAGACATAACCCTTGATCAAATACTCAACAGACTGGACAAACTGACTGAGTTTTAGCAACAGTTAGGGTGGCAAACTTGATGGCCACATAGGCCCACGCACAATGGTCCTTACAGGACTAAGTGCGGAAACCACACACTTAACTTAGAACTTAGAAGTCATTTTTGACTTCTGCGCATCAACTGACATAGCCAGAGTTATTTTGTACGATTTTTTAATCAAGTGTTCAACAAATGTCTATTTTTTATGCTGTATGCAAATAAGATACTAATGTAAGTATCATTATGATCAAAGGGAGCATATTACTTACATACATATTCAAAATTATAGAGCATTCATAAACGTTTCATTCGTTTGAAGTAAGATCATTATAATGAATAATCTGAATAAGTATCCAATATGGATCGGAAGAAAAGAAGCGGAAAACGTGGGCAGAGATCGATGATCGGAAATTTTATTTTTAAACTCCAATCATTAGTAAAACCATTATATATTATACGTTACTGGTAAACAAGTACAGTCAGCGTCAAATTCATATGAGCGTCTATCGTAGTTAGTATGATTTAAACATTTGATTTGATTTTTTGTAGTAAACACAATCAATTTCATAACGCTATTAGAATAGGGAATAATGCATGATTTTATTTATTATAAAAAATTATCCTCATTCATGTAATAAACAGTTTAGTAAATCAATTTTTTGGAATAACTATAAAATAAAAAATATATAAACCACCGAAGATTTGTTTCGGTCTCTTACTAGCAAAACAAAATTTAACACAGAGTTTATTTAGCCGTAGTCATATGTGACGTCACTGTCCATGTCGGATCTCTCTGTCTAATCGGCGCGTAATTAATAGTTTGAAATGCTTATATCGGCCGTATTTCTTAGCCGATTTAAATTATTTATTTCATTTTTTGTCATCTCTACTACGGTATTTTCATATTTTATTAATAAATGCGATTAAAAAAAATTATGCATATTCCCTATTGTCATATAGTTGTAAGCACCCAAAGTGTTCAAAATATCATGTCAACAAGGTTTCCAATATTATATTCGCGGTCGTCACCGTCAAATTGATGTGACTGTCTACAGTAGTCAAATTGATCTGAAGTGAATAAGATCTAGATTATGTACTTCAGATCATTTTGACTAATATAGTCCCTCACATTAATGTGACGGTGAGGCCCGCGAACCTAATATTGGAAACTACGTTGCCAAGATACAAATTGAACTTAGATTAGATTAGATTCATATATTTCAGTATAACATATAGATATTAAATGTCATTATAATGTCAATATAAAATTACATGCTAAAGTGATCGTCATAAAAATATAAAATTTACATAATTGTAAACTCAAACAAGTCAACATAATAGCACTAACACGTCAAATTAATTATTTCTTTTACAGAGTATAATTCTTTATCCAACAAAAATTTGGTTATTTTTTTAACTCAGATCTTATTTACTACAGATTATCTTGACTACGATAGACGCTCATATGAATTTGACGCTGACTGTACCTATAGATATGCAATAAGATATGTTGTTTGTACTTAATTGTTGTTAAGAGTTTCTATCGACATGCGCGAAACGTTGAAAAGCTGGACTTCTGGAACATTGCAACTAGGGTAACTTTGAGACTAATTAAAAATTTGAGAAGTCTAAAAAAAATCTACACAAAAATCCCGGTTGTTCCTCGTAGCCAAACTTTTTCGCCAAACTGATTTTCCGGACAAAACATACAGCCAACCTGAGAAAATCCTATCGTGCGTATGAAAATTTTGAGACAGCAATACTGTTACGTAACAGTCGGATCCAAAGAGATTTGAACCTCGCTACGCTCGAGCAAGGTTCAAATCTCTTTGGTCGGATCAACAACTTTTGGTTTCTCTTTATCCCGGATCGGAAGTAGTATTATATAGTCTAAGGGAAGTAGTAAAATTCGTAAGTGTGACCAATTTTTTTTGTTTACAGCTATGTCAAAAGCAATCGGCTAAAGCTGTCAGAAAAAACAAGTTTGTCAAACAATGATACTCTTTTCGTCAAAAATATAGATTTTAATGTCATGGCTGCAAAATATGTTGGTAAGCGTTGGAATAAACGAAAAAAAATAATGTTAGCAGATAAGCCACGATCACACCTAGCTGAATTTCGCTTGGTTAGGTTATGTTAATTGCAATATCCTTACTTTAACGAGCAATGTATGCCGAATTAGTCTTTGAATTCAGCTAGGTGTGACCGTGGCTTTAACTACCTCCCTTCCACTAGCGCCCCCATCAGTTAAAAAAATTTTACTCGCTAAATACAAAACCTATCGAAAATCCGGAAAGACAGATTGAAGTAAAGGTATCCCAGTTTATTTAGAACCTATTAATTCTGAAAAATATAGTTTACTGTAGTTACAGATACAAAAACTGCTAAAAGTGGCCGTTTTTCGCACTTTTTGTATCTGTAACTACAGTGAACTATATTTTTCAGAATTAATAGGTTCTAAATAAACTGGGATACCTTTACTTCAATTTGTCTTTCCGGATTTTCGATAAATTTTGTATTTAACGAGTAATATATATTTAACTGATGGGGGCGCTAGTGGACGGGAGGTAGCTTATACGTTAGTATTATAATAGTCTAAGGGAGGTAGCCTCCTTCAGACATAGAGTAAGAAGATTGGTTAGACGTAGGCATAAACTTAAAAAGTTATTACAGCCAGGATATTAGTTGCTGTCAGTTGCAGAAAGCACCGGTAAAGTAAGAACTCCTTTAAATGAAGGGTGTAAGGGACATATTTCCGAAATCTGAAAGAGCATGATCAGTTAACGTTACCAAACAAATTTCAATGAATAAAACTTTCAATAAACGAAAAAAAATTAGTCTCCCATACAAATTGTCTAATCAAATTTGTTATTTATTTTGTGTAGACGCCGTTTTTTTAATTTCTTGAAAGTTTTATTCCCTGAAAGTTGTTCACTTACGTTGACCGATCATGCCCTTTCAGTTTTCAAAACCTGTCCCTTATATTATAGGTACCCTACAAGGTGTAACAAAAAAGTTATACCAAACCTGAAAGATGTCAATATCATGAAACTGAACAACTTATTTACTACAGATTAACATTACCCTGAGGAAAATAGGTGGAAATACGAAAAAAAAAGTTTACCTCCCATACAAAATTGATTCAGTTTCCATTTCAAAAAAGATTTTTCTTATTACGACCTATTTTGCTTAGGGAAAGTTTTTCAGTTTCATAGGCAGTTCTACATCCTTCAGGGTTGGTATACCCTTTTTGGTTATACAGATTTTTATTAATAACCATTGTTACACGTCATAATATTAATTTAAAATATAATATTGTATAATATGGTATACTCAATATACTAGTAAATAAGTACAATTCATCGCTCATCAAATGTCTTCTCTACGCTGATGACCAAGTTGTACTTGCGTCATCTGCTGACGAGTTGCAGGAGATGGTAACAATGATGAGTGTGGCTTTGGACAGGAAAGGAATGAAAGTAAATGTAAGCAAGACGAAAGTAATGGTACTTGAAAGAGAAGAATGTATGACAGAGTGTACTATATTAATAGGTGGTGAACAAGTCGAACAAGAGAAGGAGTTTGTGTATCTGGGCTCAAAGTTTACGAGAGATGGAAAGTGTGAAAGTGATATTGAAAGAAGAGTGAATGCTGGAAACATGGTGAATGGTGCCCTGCACGCCTTTATGAGGAGTCAGAAGGTGTCTCACAAGGCTCGTTTGGCTGTTCATAGGGGTGTTTTGGTACCAACACTGATGTATGGCAGTGAAAGCTGGGTATGGCAGAAGAAGCATGAAAGTAGAATTAATGCAGTGGAAATGAGAGCGCTAAGGAGTATGATTGGTATTAAATTGAGTGACAGGATTAGAAATAGTGTGATAAGAGAACGGTGTGGCGTAAAAGAAGACGTAGTGACCAAAATCGAGAAAGGGATGCTGAGATGGTTTGGTCATGTAGAGAGGATGAATGAACGAAGATTGACGAAAGAGATCTACCAGGCGAGAGTGAATGGAAACGTTGGAAGGGGAAGGCCTAGGCGAACGTACCAGGACCAAATTCAGGACGTTCTGAATAAAGGCCAGGTTAAAAGTACCCTAAACCGACGAGCATGTATGAAAGGATTGATGAAAGTACAGGAAGCAAGGGAAGTATGTCAAGATCGTAGCAGGTGGAGGACTGTGGTCTTTGCCTACCCCAACGGGAAAGAGGCGTGATGTTATGTATGTATGTATGTCCTTTACACCCTATTTAGTCTAGGCAACGAAGCGGATCGTTGTGTGAAGACCCCCGCATTAAATCCTTAGTCGATGAAACTTTGCTGGGGTATTACACTACATGAGACAAACCTTCTATAAAAAAATCCAAAAAAAATCGGTACTTTTAATTTTTACATAGAAAAAATTACAAAAAATGTATAAAAAAAATTAAATAGTTATTTTTTTGGATATTTTGAATTTACGTTTAACTCATGATTCTTTATCATCCTGTCAAATAAAATCTGCCTGAGAAATTTATGTTGGGGTCAATTGCTTCCTTGCCTACACTGATTGGCTGTTTGGACATAAGAAACCCATGTCAAAATCAAAATTTTATTCCTTGCCATACAAAACACAAGCAATGTAAGGAGGCTTTGAGCAAAGTCTGTCTGGAGTGCACCGCTGTGTTTCGGTTCGAAGGGTAAGGGATGGAAATTATTGTCACATGAGACATACCACCTTAGCTCTCGGGGGTGCAACGCGCTTTGCTGTCTTCTTATTGTCAAATTATGTCACTAATGAGAACATGAGTGCTGTGGGCAGTAGTGACCACTTACCGGTATTAAGTTATTTTTTTTTATATTATTAAGTTCGATTTCTTTCGAGTAATCTAGGAACAATAGTTTCAGAGTTATATGGGGGTCCGATCCAAAGGGCAGACATTGCATCGGCAGACAGATAGACAGCTAAGTAACCCTATAAGTGTTTTTTTTTTCATTTTGGGGTACGGAACCCTATAAAATAGAAGAAAAATAAAGCTGGTTTCACATAGCTCCGGCACGGCGCCGTGCCGCGCCGTAGAAACTCACGGCGCGCACCGTGAAAATCTACGGCACGTAGAAGTACAGTGTTGTCAACTATGCGAAAACAATAAACAGAAATTGAGCCATAAAAGAGCAGAATCACTGAACGGAAATCGTTGTATGGCCAAAATTAAATACGATAATTTGTTTTTCATTGATTTACCTACATTGTAAAGTTATACAATCATTTTAAAGCAATTATAAGTCATTGAAATTTTAAATGATTAGTGTAAATTGTTATTTTTAAATTATTTTAGATGGCCCACCTGCTCATTTGCCCACTTCTATCATAAAAAAAACCGAGCAAGTGCGAGTCGGACTCGCGCACCAAGGGTTCCGTACCACCACATAATCATAATTGTATTAGTTGGAACAGTAAGTTACTGTGCTAGATTTTTGCTTGACCAGATTTTATTATTTGTTGTTATTCTAAAAGTAGGTCATGTTCTATAATATGCCAATTTTAACGTGCCCTCTTAATTTTTAACTTTTTTTTTATTTTTAGTATTTGTTGTTGTAGCGGCAATAGATAGACAATTTGTGAAAATTTCAGATTTCTACCTATTAGGGTTCATGAGATACAGCCCGCTGACAGACAGACAGACATCGGAGGCATATCAATAGGGTCCCGTTTTTCACCCTTTGGGTACGGAACCTCAAAAAAACAGCAGCTGATAGGGTCGGGGTCGGTTACAAAAAAAAATAGATTTTGAAATTGGTTCAATAAACTCTTAAAGAAGACGATCTTTCTTTTCAGAATATCTGGGTACTGTTTTTATTTTCATTGCTCGTGCTCTTTCAGCTATTTCCAACCGGTCTCTTACGCCTATACCTAATAGAGTTTACGGAAGAGTCAGGAGATTTGTAAACAAATATTTTTCAGTTAAATTACAAGAGGTAGGTACGGTTAACCGCTCGTCGGTACAAACTTTTTCAACTCTATTACCAGGCCATAAGGTCCAAAAGTGTTTCTACTGACGTGCTGTTGAGTGTACACATTTGTAACCAAAAAAAAAACTCACACACGCAGTAAAACGCTTAGTCATTCGTACAGAAAGCCAGAAATATCTACATTTGAGGTATGATTTTGTTTAAAAATACCCGATTCTTTCGTGAACTTCGGTATTTTTGTTGAATAGTTGTTTGATAATAACAAAGTGTTTAATTAAATTGATTTGCCTGCGGCGTAGCAAATTTTATAATAAAGTTGGTGAATAATTGCCAAATCAACAAATTTCCGCCATTTTTCCTTCCCTTTGAAGAACAAAATATGATAGAAAGTTACGAGTAAAGTTTAAAACATTAATTAAAACAGTCACAACATGCGTTACGCGAAATGTTTTTTCACCTACTTGTATAAATAATTTAATCGTATTTATTTTTGTGAAAAATATACAATTCGTTTCATTTAATTTGTTCCTTGTTTAAATTAAGTTTGGTCGAAGTTGGATTGGTCAGGTGATCGCGTCGGGTTGTTGATTAGGCGATTGGGCGGTTCGACGATGGGCGGCCCGCCCACTCGGCATCCGCGGGAATACTGCCGCTCGCCACGTGCCTACCTTCTGCAGCTCTACTCTTGTTTAACTCGAATACAACTCGCTCGATAATGTTTGGGACTTTTTCATTGTGATTCAATTACGTAAACAAGTGAGTAGCTACGTAAGTCGGAAAATTTTAACATTTCTACCGAGTTAGCGACTTCGTTAGCAATATATAATATTTGATCCTGCCCTGCCTGTAGCAAACCCACAAGCAGGCCGCTTTGAGGCGGATTTGTTCAAGGTTCCTAGAATTTTTATCGTGCTGCTTTCTCAGGTGAATAAAATGTTTATGAAAATGTTTATGAAATATCCCTGAAATCAAAGGTACCGTTTCCGTCCTTGAACCACTTGTTATCGACTGATAACAGGGAGTGAGTCGCTCGGGTTGCCATGGTTACGGACAGGCTTTAAAGGTTGATTCACTTTACTTCTAAATCCCTGCTGTGAGACAATTAATGTGAGAATCAGTTTTTGGGAGCTGGTTCTCTTGTATTTCGACAAAATCAAAGTTTTGGGAAAACTAGAATTTACGTCAGAGGCACTTGCCTAGCACGCCAAACTCATAAGTAACCCAAAAAAAAATTACGTCATTTCATTTTGTCTCTTCGTCGGCGTCAGCGTGAATTTGCAATGGTTTTGCTCCCGAAACCCAGTGATTCTATCCATAAATAAAAACAAGCAACTTTTAGGGAATTTTTTCGAGTAAACATTTTTCCCTTCGTGAAGCGGTGAAAGTTGCTTGTTAAAGTCTGGCCAACGAAAGCTGTCCATACAAAACCGCGGCAAAAATTTGATACTTTTATTTGGTTTTCAGGTAGTAACTTGTACAAAGTAGAAAATCGCAAAATTTCACAACCACAGGCAGGATTCGAACCTGCGTCTTCTGCGTAAGTACCGCAGAGCTTTACCATCTAGGCTACTGTGGTCCTGCCCGATGTTGTGAAATTTAGCGACCTCTTTACGCATTTCAACGTTGCGTTTGTGCTGCCACCTAGTAAGCGTTTCTGCTGTACTAGCTCAACTAGTCCATCATTGCAGATAGATTTCGAGTTGAAAATTGGTAACACTACGTGTAATTGAAAATGATTTATATTTTAACACTTCCTGTGTTCGGATAAATCTACAAAGTAGAAAATCGCAAAATTTCACAACCACAGGCAGGATTCGAACCTGCGTCTTCTGCGTAAGTACATCAGACGCTTTACCAACTAGGCTACTGTGGTCCTGCCCGATGTTGTGAAATTTAGCGACCTCTTTACGCATTTCAACGTTGCGTTTGTGCTGCCACCTAGTAAGCGTTTCTGCTGTACTAGCTACGCAGAAAACAGGTCCCTGATTTTAGTTTTTGTCATTTATCTCAGAAACGGTTAAAGGTAAATGAAAATCGTTAACGTTACTTTAATCGTTATAAAATTACCAACTCGTTGACACCTGTTTTATTTCAATGTGACCTATAGTATCTGAAATATAGGGTTAAGTTTGCAACAAAATATTCAAAATCCTACTCATTTAGAGAACTATTACCAGAAGCTTGCTAAGAGGTATTCAGTTATAAGTGCAAACTTAACCCTATATTTCCGCTATTATAGGTCACATTGCAATAAAACAGGTGTCAGCGGGTTGGTAATTTCATAACGTTTAAATTAACGTTAACGATTTTCATCTATCTTTAACCGTTTCTGAGATAAATGACAAAAACTAAAATCAGGGACCTGTTTGAGGGTGGGGAGGGGGAAGCGTACATGGGATCAACGGATAATTTTTCAGATATGTTCAGGGGGACCTAAGGAACATTTTTAAAACAAGAAACCTCTTACAGTAATTTAGCCTAGGTTATTGTTTGACTTTTTTGGGCCTAGTAGGATTTCGGCTTGACAATATTGATTTTTGAAGTCTGCGGTGTTCAAAACCCAAGAAAAACTTGACTGTCAGATCTGGTCCCATTTAAGTTCTGACCCTAAGAAGGAGAGCCAAATTATGAAATTCATCCCAGTCTATCATCGAAAAGCAGAATAGTAAAAATTAGAGTTAAAAACATTTGTCTTGATCAGCTTGACCTCACCTTGGCAGTTTTTCTAGTCCGACCACTTTTGTGTGCGCCCGGGGGCCATAACAAAAATTGCGTATACAGGGTGTTAATTTGATTGCGTGCCATAGCTCAGGGCGGGATCAGTATTAGTAACTGAACAACTTTTCTTAAGGAACATAGGTCGAATTACGAAAAACTAAATTTGACCTTCCATACAAAATGCGATATCAGCTGATGCAGTTCAGTGCAGTGCAGTGCTGTTGCAGGGATGTTGGAGGTCACCCAACGCTTACCAACACACTTTGCAGAGCTGTCAGAAAAAACAAGTTTGTACATAAAACAATTATATTTTTTCCGTCAAATATACTCTGGTTTTAGAGTCATGGCTGCAAATGTGTTGGTAAGCGTTGGCATTTATCTTGATATGGATTTTAGGTACGGGTAATTTTAAAATACAAACAATTCATTCATTCAATAAAATTTTATTTCGTCACAGAAACAAATGCACAGCACTGTCATAAGACATCAATCACAAGTAGAAAACATTACACTGGGACATTCAGCCGAAAATCCGGCACTTTCATACTAGGTACACACTACGGCATCTCATCAACATTACGTACCTAATTGATACTTTTTTAAAACTTCATGCAAATAATAAAATATTAATTCGGTAAGGTAAAGCTGTCTTTCCACTGCGATAATACCATTGTGAGTAATTTAGGCTGGTTTCAGAGCGTGGCGTGTCGCCGGCGGCACGCGCGCGTCTAGATAGTAGGTAGCGGCAGCCGGCGCGGCTCTAAAACGCTACCTACCGTGCACTTTAAGCTCAAGTCACACAGAGGCGGTATGATTGCGAAAGCGGTCCGGGGGCGGTTTGGCGGGAACAAAATACCGCGCCGCGACCGCTTTTCAATGTGACAGGGTGCATAAGAACTCATACTTTACAAAAAATACCGGCCCCGGAACGCTTCCGCTACCGCCTCAGTGTGACTCGGGCCTTAATACGCGCGCGTGTCACACGCCACGCTCTGAAACCAGCCTAAAAAGGTTATAAGTAATGTTGTTATCTTCGTGACGACAACATTGCATACTATTCTTATGTTTGTAATATGTCTCATACATACGATATCGGCACAATATCGGCGCCAATCTCTTTATCGGTGTATCGTAGCGGTGGACAAACGATCTAATGGCTAATACTTGCGCATAATTTCAGAACATCGGGTAGGACCATAGTGGTCTAGTTGGTAAGGCGTCTTTAAACAATGTAGGTTCAAGTCCTGCCTGAGGTTGTGAATTATCGATTTTTTTAAGTTCATATAAACACTCAATTAAATGTAAAACAATAAAAAACGAATGCGCACAGTGAGAACTGTACAGACATCGTCAAATTCACATGAGCTTCTATCGTAGTAAAAATGAACAAGTTCAATTTTATAAACGCAATTAGAATTTTCATATAGTTGTAGGCACCTAAAATGTTCAAAATATCTTGGCAAGATAGTTTCCAATATTAAGTTCGCGGTCGTCACCGTCGAATTTATGTGAGCGACTATAGTAGTCAAAATGATATTAAGTAATCTAGATCTTGTTTACTTCAGATCATTCTGACTACTATAGACAGTCACATCAATTTGACGCTGACGACCACAAACCATCCACAAACATAATATAATATTGGAGACTTTGTTGCCAAGATATTTTGAACACTTTGGGTGCTTACAACTATATGACAAATCTAATTGCGTAAATGAAATTGAACTTATTTTACTACAGATCATTTTTACAAAGATAGAAGCTCATATGAATTTGACGGTAACTGTACAATGTGCAATGAGTCAAGTTTGACGTGCTCTTGACTGTCTGTGATTCACGAAAAGTATCGAGCCATATTCGTGAGATACTCAACTTCCTAAACATTTACCTACTCTACATTCTACCTCAGTCGTTCACTCGTAACACTAATAGACTCAAAGAACACATTTGATCAGCTGTTTCATAAATTTGAGGATATGGGCGTTTATAATTTGATGTGACGAAACAAAATGACGGAGTCAATTCATTTAAGAGTGTTCTCATATTTTTTTCGCGAATAAAAGAGGCGTGATAGTTATATAACATGTTTTTAAATAAAAACTGTTTTGAAAGAAAAAAGGAGGTACTATTTGCCCAGGAGTACTAAGACATCGAAGGCTGTGTAAGATAAGATAAAATGTTTAAAACGCCAATCTTAAATTAATTAGCATGTTGTCAATTTAAGATATCTCATTAAGAAAATAGCGTCAAAGTAACAACTGCTAATTAAGTAGCAGATGCAAGTATACTACTCAAAATAAAATAAGGGCCAGCAGGTTTTTTTGTTATTTCATCAACTGTAATTTTTCAATTAAACATACATTCATACATACATAACATCACGCCTCTTTTCCGTCGGGGTAATTTTTCAATTAAAGTTCGATAAAAATTTCCACTGAGCATTATTGGAAACATTTATTAGTTCAAATTGTAAACAACAGAATAAGAAAAATAAAACGTACATAAAAATATACATTACTTCTATCATTTTAATGACATATCCAAAAAACATGCTTATTTTGTTTTGAGTAGTAGGTATTATATTTATTCACAAAATTTTAGGTCTGTTGCAGCATGAAAACACTCTTTTACTAATCCAATCCTCAAATATTGCTTTTTCTCTTTAATACATTCCGAATAAAATATAAATTACTGCCTTCTTCTTTTATCATATTATTTGCATTTTATGTATTTAATTGTGTTTTATTAGAAAAAGTATTTAACAAATTTGATTTATTTTTATTAAACTATACATACGCTTAAAGCTAATTCGTGTAAATCATTTAACGACCTTCATTTCAAAGCTTAAATGCAATACGTTTTGTTCTAAAAACTTTAGAAAAAGACTTCGTACAAAGTCCGATGTACTGATATTTGTTTACGAAAAGTGTTTATTGCGAACTTTGTGGAGCAAAAGTTGACGCACTTAAAGGATTTAAACGAATATTTCAAATCGTTGTAGAAATAAAATGACTTAGAAATACATGTAACTTACAACTACAATACTTATGCTAATATTACAGTGTTAGTAGAAAAATAAATTAAAAACAGAAATATACATTTCACAAAATAAAATTTCTAGATCTAGTGATCCTTTTTTCGTTATAAAATAATACTTTAAAAACAAGAAAAGACTATTATAAAAGACAATAATCTTAATTTTAGTTAAATGTAGGTACTGTTTATGGCAATATCACTTATTTAAGAGGCGAGTCGCTCCAAAGAATGAAATATGAAACATTTCCTGAAAACCAATACTGTAGATTCAGATAATGAAACTAAACAATTTTCTTCAAGAAACATACAGGACGAAATAAAAAAAATACTTCCAGTACCACACAAGATAGTACCAGAAAATGTTGGAGATATTTTTTAGCTTTTTGGAGACGTCTCCAAAAAAATACCTCGTATGTTACAAAAATATGATATTGGGTGGATACATTTCCTATCAGATTCGTGTGTGAATGTCTCGGTGGCTTTAGGCATGATACGATATTTGCCCATCCCTCCAAATGTATTTTTTTTATTACGCAGTGGAAGACAGTACTCAAGTGTAAGTTTCAGTTTTTAACATGCCTTCATCTCATTCCTTCATATCATGAAACTGAACAACTTTTCTCAAGGAACATAGGTCGAGTTAGGAAAACCAAGTTTGACCTCCCATTGCGCTATCAGCTGATGCAGTCTCCTTGGCTCAGTTTCATGGCCATTTTTTTGACATTATCACATTGTTTATTTCCGTTACACGCTGTATACTTGGCCATTGTGTCAGTTTATGTAAACTGAACATCAATAAAATATTATCAAATATGAAATAATAAATCTAATTTAATATAGTTTCCACAATGGAGCGACTCAAAATGTACAGTAACAATGATATGTACTATTTCAATGGAACCTAATACTACTTTCACTTCGTGCAGGAGTTTCAAACAGTGCTAAATAAAATTAAAGTATTTTAGGTCCCAAGTTACTTACATTCAGTTCTTGAGAAGTTTTAATTACGTTTAGATTAACGTAATATTAAAAAGGAATTGGAAATGGCGGAAATCTTTTTCTCAATCGATATTTGTAGCTTGCATGCATTCGACAAATATCGCCGCTGTGTACAGTCAGCGTCAAATTCATATGAGCGTCTTTCTTAGTCAAAATGATCTGCAGGAAACAAGTTCAATTTTATGTACGCAATTAGAATTATCATGTAGTTGTAAGCACCACTCATGTTCAAAATACTTTGGCAAATTTTCCAGTATTATGTAAGCGGCTGTCAACGTCAAATTGATGTGAGCCACTATAGTAGTCAAAATGATCTGAAGTAATCTAGATATTGTTTACTTCAGATCATTTTGACTACCATAGACAGTCACATGAATTTGACGCTGACGACCGCGAAGATAATATTGGAAACCTTGTTGCCATGATATTTTGAACACTTTGGGTGCTTACAACTATATGACAATTCTAATGGCGCATATGAAATTGGACTTGTTTACTACAGATCAGTTTGACTACGATAGACGCTCATATGAATTTGACGCTGACTGTACAATGACCCTAAGGGTGAATTTTCATCAGTGCCGTGCGAGGGAGCTAAGCTGTGAGCTGCAAAATTCCGACCAATAGGATTGCGCCATTTGACAGCACATTTGACGAGCTAGGAAAATGGCGCAATCCTATAGGTCGGTATTTTCCCAGCTCACAGCTTAGCCACTCGCACTAGCACTGGTGGAAAAGCAGCTTAACCTTAAAATTTGAAGGAACAAAATGAAAATGTAGTTGTTTACGTAATAAGAGATATTTTTGAATAAGTTTCAAAACACTTTTCATAAATTTTCCATTTTCCGGGAACTCTATGGGAAATACCTACAGAGATCAACTGTCAAAATTTTCGGTATCACATGTGATAAGAGTCTTCACAGGTGCTCGCTCAGAGACGTCACTTAAGATTGATCTTTCATGTTCTGTCACTTTCTATGTCAAAAAAATAGAAAAGGATAGCATGAGACTTAAAGAAAGGCCATAGTTATAGGTCCATTGTGACAAATATATGAATAATTAAGACGTGCAAACAAAAATGACCTCTGTGTGTTTGTGATAAGAAACGTCTAAACGCACTTCTTGCGTTGGCCCTACTTTCATAAAAGATTAATGTAATTAATGTTTTTTAACCTCTTAAGCTTTGGCCATGCATGCCTAAAGGCATTGTCAACTTTTGACATTTGATCCCATAGCAGATTTTCATAGTTTCTGGAAAATGGAAAATTCATGAAAACTATACTGCAACGCGAAATTATGCCTTATTGCGTACAATGCGCGCAACGAAAGAAGAGCCTTTTCGGATCACGTGGTTAACCTGCGCAGTAGACAGTTCGCAGGCCATTTTGGTGGCAAGTGGGGAGGGACGCTAGGCTGTACCTGCGCGAAATCCCCTCTACTTTCAACTGACAGGGCTCTTCTTTCGTTGCGCGCATTGTAAATATTTACATTTTCGTTTCGATTTCTTTAATTTGACTCGGTTCTACAAAGGTTAACTTCTTAGCTAGGTACGTCAAGAAGATTTATGAAATGTATGATATCAAATTCGAAAATTCACAAATTTTTAATATAAAAAAAATAAAATTATGTAATCTGCCTAATAATTTGCTTAAGAAACTATATACTGTTAAATTCGTTAATAAAAACGGGCAAGATTTACTAAAGATACTGAACTAGACATTCGTACACTGAACACACCACCTACAGTCGGAATAATGAAGGTTGGTTAGAATGCGAGCAGGATAGAGCTATGCGTGAGAGCAGGACGGATATATACGTGTCTCTGTCGCTCTTATATCTTACGCATCGCTCCGTCCTCTAACAACACTGTCACAGAATATAGTAAAAGTACTATCGTACATAGTTCCGTGTGGTGCCGGCAAAGAATAGTACCAACCCATACATACCCGTGGGTCTCGTAAGAGGCGACTAAGGGTTAACTGGAGGATGGGCAACAGCATCCTCCTTTGTATCTTACATCTTACTTACTGCGGTCACCTACAACCGCGGTCCATGGTGCCAGCCGTAACGCTGACAAGCGAGGTGACTATGGTACTTCCCCTCCACATTTTTCCAGCAAAAGCTAGAATTCTGGAGGGAGCTCCCTGTCCTGTAGTGGACGTTTCATTGGATGTTATGATGACTATCATACAGAACGGACACACTCCGCCCCCCTTTCAATCTACCCCGCACCCCGCGCTCACCCGCCCGGGAGATTCTCGTGGTTCTTCTGAGGATCTTTTGTACTGAATATGCGGACCTACGCGACCTTCCAATTTCAAATTCGCGCTCAATGTATGTAGTTTTCGGGTTGTGACTATCATTGTAACCAATCTACCACATTTCGACTGGACTTATCTGGGATTGACAATCTGCCAGGCTTTAGAATATTCAAACATTTCGTTTCTATTAGGTTGTGTGCTCACTGTATGCATTCCGATAATCACAGAAGTAGAAAATTAAGTAAGAAAAACTTAATCTAATAATAAATAAAGATTTAAAAATATGACGTAATTAAATTACATTGGATTTATACAGGGTGTAAAAGGATATCCCCCGAAAAAAAAATGTGGATTTTTACTATGAAACTGAACAACTTTCCCCAAGGAATAAAAGTTGACACACGACTCTTTTATTCTATTTTCCATTTAAACTCTAAGTCACACGCATTTTATAAGTCAATACGTTTTGTTTCGTATTTCGAAAATGTCGTTCAGTTTAAAGGTCTGAATCTACGGTAAGTTTTCGAGAGACTTCTATTTACATCCTGTTATTAGTATTCGAGAACTTTTCAACTATGAACAATCTGTACCAGACTCATCATGATCACGTAACGCATAATCTTCACATATTGTATCAGCTATTCTCATTTAGTATTAGCGTTTACTATACAGTGTGATTTTTTTCATTGGTTCGGCTCCCAAAGCACACAGATTCTACTCATGAAAACAAGAAACCTTCAATAAAAAAAAAAATCTCCATTCTAAAGTGGTCACGTGATCGACCCATTTTGTATAGGAAGTCGAAAAATTGTTTTCGAGCAAAAATATTTTTTCTTAGGGAAAGTTGCTTATTGTGTAGAATAACTGAGCATCGGGAGCGAAACCAATTGAAATTCACATTGTATAACGCGTGAAGAAATCGCAAAATTCACGTCAGGCAAGAGGCCACATTACGATAGCCTACTTACGGTATTTAAGGAGACGTAGGTTCGAATCCTGCCTGTTGTAGTTTTCAATTTTCTAATTAACAGTTATACCGCCACTGACGCTGTCAGACAATTTTCTGTCACATAAGTAAATGTCATGCTTTTAAAGCGATTAAGAATAAAACATTGGCAGTAATGGCTGAATATTCAGACGAACGATTGCCACTTCTGGCAGCAATAGTCGTATTATGAGACCGATTGCCACTTTCTTTTAAAAGTTGAAGTACTTGCCGGTGTCGCAAGTTGTTGGTGCAAGGCTGGTTAGTTGCCGCCAGGCTCCGAAGGCAGTTTGGGTATGCCTTGTGCGTACGCCGCTTGTATACTCTCGCATACAAACTTATATTGACTCTGTTGACAAATAAAACATATTTTAAAATTGAGGAGGTTTCAATAAGGTTTAACAATAATGTAGTAACCACAGCGTGAATTGAAATTAGTTGTCATGAAACTATAAAGATGGGTTTAAAACTAACTGAAAACTACAGAATTGTATGTTACTTAGATTGAAAACTCAAAAGTGAAAGTGCTTGCTGGCCATAATATGATCAGAAGTATTATAGTAGTATTTCGAGCAAATAACAGATAGGTGCAGTTTTACTTTGGTATCTTAGACTATAGTGTACTGACCAAAAAGGCAGCTATTTATGATTTAAATTAAACGTATAAATATTAAATTTTGCCCATGAAAGGGTTGACAGAGCGTTTTAAGGGCGCTTCTCCAGTCATCCCGATTTATTTCCACCTGTCGACCTGGTACGCATGCGTGCCGTCTGCATTTGGTCATTTTGACTTTCATATCAGGTCATTTGACCTGGGTCTATTTAGGCTACTACGGTCTGTAGGCTACAAAGTCTTTCACCAGCTTCTGCATTATTTGTCAGTGTCTATTATTTATCTTGTACACTTTGTGGTTTACGAATATAGTCCATTGTAATTATTTGTCCAATAAAATAAATAAATAAATAAAATACATCCTTCTCCTGTCTTGCATGCCATTCGCATCATGCATGCGGATGGCATATGAAACTAGAAAATGAAACGGCACGCATGCGGACGAACCGAAAATCCGGATGACTGAAGAAGCGCCCTAAAGCAGTTTAAAAGGGGTGGTGACGGTCTTAAATTAAGCAATGCAGATGTGTTGACAATAATGTCATAAATAGTATTTCAGATATTATACAATAATTTCTTGGTTAAAAACAGGATTTTATTTTTGATTCAGGCCCAGTTTCACTTGATATAAGGGCTCCGGTATCTATCCCACTAGTTGCTTACCGCGTTCTGTATGCACATGGGTCGCTGTGTCCGGATGGCTCGCACTGTATGAAGCGGGTACAGTGGCTGGTTGGATCAGCTCCTGCAATCTCTACCAGCTAATATTACGGCTCGGTATCTATCCCACTAGTAGCTTACCGCGTTCTGTATGCATATGGGTCGCTGTGTCCACATGGCTCGCACTGTATGAAGCGGGTACAGTGGCTGGTTGGATCAGCTCCTGCAATCTCTACCAGCTAATATTACGGCTCGGTAACTATCCCACTAGTTGCTTACCGCGTTCTTTATGCACATGGGTCGCTGAGTCTGCATGGCTCGCACTATATCAAGCGGGTACAGTGGATGGTTGGATCAGCTCCTGCAATCTCTACCAGCTAATATTACGGCTCGGTAACTATCCCACAGGTTGCTTACCGCGTTCTGTATGCACATGGGTCGCTGTGTCCGCATGGCTCGCACTATATCAAGCGGGTACAGTGGATGGTTGGATCAGCTCCTGCAATCTCTACCAGCTAATATTACGGCTCGGTAACTATCCCACAGGTTGCTTACCGCGTTCTGTATGCACATGGGTCGCTGTGTCCGCATGGCTCGCACTATATCAAGCGGGTACAGTGGATGGTTGGATCAGCTCCTGCAATCTCTACCAGCTAATATTACGGCTCGGTAACTATCCCACTAGTTGCTTACCGCGTTCTTTATGCACATGGGTCGCTGAGTCTGCATGGCTCGCACTATATCAAGCGGGTACAGTGGATGGTTGGATCAGCTCCTGCAATCTCTACCAGCTAATATTACGGCTCGGTAACTATCCCACAGGTTGCTTACCGCGTTCTGTATGCACATGGGTCGCTGTGTCCGCATGGCTCGCACTATATCAAGCGGGTACAGTGGATGGTTGGATCAGCTCCTGCAATCTCTACCAGCTAATATTACGGCTCGGTAACTATCCCACTAGTTGCTTACCGCGTTCTTTATGCACATGGGTCGCTGAGTCTGCATGGCTCGCACTATATCAAGCGGGTACAGTGGATGGTTGGATCAGCTCCTGCAATCTCTACCAGCTAATATTACGGCTCGGTAACTATCCCACAGGTTGCTTACCGCGTTCTGTATGCACATGGGTCGCTGTGTCCGCATGGCTCGCACTATATCAAGCGGGTACAGTGGATGGTTGGATCAGCTCCTGCAATCTCTACCAGCTAATATTACGGCTCGGTAACTATCCCACTAGTTGCTTACCGCGTTCTTTATGCACATGGGTCGCTGAGTCTGCATGGCTCGCACTATATCAAGCGGGTACAGTGGATGGTTGGATCAGCTCCTGCAATCTCTACCAGCTAATATTACGGCTCGGTAACTATCCCACAGGTTGCTTACCGCGTTCTGTATGCACATGGGTCGCTGTGTCCGCATGGCTCGCACTATATCAAGCGGGTACAGTGGATGGTTGGATCAGCTCCTGCAATCTCTACCAGCTAATATTACGGCTCGGTAACTATCCCACTAGTTGCTTACCGCGTTCTTTATGCACATGGGTCGCTGAGTCTGCATGGCTCGCACTATATCAAGCGGGTACAGTGGATGGTTGGATCAGCTCCTGCAATCTCTACCAGCTAATATTACGGCTCGGTAACTATCCCACAGGTTGCTTACCGCGTTCTGTATGCACATGGGTCGCTGTGTCCGCATGGCTCGCACTATATCAAGCGGGTACAGCGGCTGGCGACGTTGGATCAGCTCCAGTGCAGTCTCCGCGAGTATGAGGGCTCCGGTCCGGCCGACGCCGGCGGAGCAGTGCACGATCATCGGCGGGTCTAGGAGACGCTCTTCTTCTTCGCCTTCGAGGAGTTCTTCCACTACGGTGGGGATTACTGGAAGGAAGGTTGAAGCGTTTATTTCCTATATTTTTAAACAAGCAATATTTATAAGGTCCGCGACAGCTCAGGAGTAAAATTTCAATGATATCGATGAAATGTGCTGTATGGTGTTGGTTTTCGGGAATGAAAAAGCGACTTAGCTAGGTCTAATAATAATAATAATACTTTTTATTTTCAGACACAAAGATCCATTGCTAATGTCTGGGGAAATTAGTTTTCTCCGATTTTTTGTGTAGGTACTTCTTAAAATTGCGCGATTCAGAAACTCTACAGCGCCATCCGTTGTTGGACTTTGGTTAAATAAGATTACCTCTATAAACAGCAAAGATCGGTCACTTAGATACTTACTTTTATGAGGGACTTTATATTAACTATGAAAAAATCGATAAATCTGGCGGGATTCTAACCACTCTAACCCACGTCGTTTACACATCCTCTATGTCTGCGACCGAGATAGATAGCGCTTCTCAGTTGCTCCGAAAGTGCACAGGTAAAGACCGCGTAGATTATTCGCCTCAACTAAATAAATAAATAAACTCGCACTTTGCGATAAAGTGTTTTCTTTTCTTATTTAATGTGTGGGATCTAAGCTAAGACTATCAACTGTGGCGATCAACTATGGAAATCAAAACCTAGGTCAAGGCAGATCTGCGAGAACTAAAACTATCTGTTATATGGAAGTATAGACAACTCGGGTAGGTTGGGGTTTCTCTGATGACGGCGAAAGTGAAGAAGCTTTTCAATCTATGACGCTCAAAAAGACCGCCGCGTATTCTCACAAGCCATGGTCCAGCCAGCCCACTACTCCTGCGTCACCGCCCCTGCGCCCCTGCTAGTGTGTAGTTACCTGCGCGGTGGTTGCGCAGTCGGGAGCAGAGCTGCGTGAAGGCGATGAAGGCGGCTGCGTCTTCCGGCACGCCGTGGTCCGGCCAGCCCACGTATTGCAGCTGCGTCACCGAACGGACTGCGCCACTGCTCTCCTAAACGAATATTAGGTAAACATTATCTACTATACTTCTGATTAAAGTGTTGATATTGTATCAGATAAAACAGGTTCCGCGGAGAACTTGAGCGAAACGTTTTATTCGCCTCGCGTATAAAGTTTGTAGATTTGGCAAATTACAGGGCTGCTGGTCTGGTGAAGTCGACACGAAATCAAGAGAGCGGTTATGTATGATATAAAATATTTATTTATTTAAATATGAAATTGAAGATTTAACACGCGGAAGTTCAGATCGTAATTTTTTTTGGTACTTAAGAAATCTGTACCGTGTAGCTCCTATTTGATTGTTATGTGTATTTGAATGAATTCCTAAAATAATTCGCAAAAACTCGTAACATGAAATCTTATCATTATCATATAATCTCCGCGACCACGAGCCGAACTCTAACCCGAGCTCGTTCATCGTCGACATCTCTGTCTTCAAAACTAAAAATCAAGGTCAAGAGTAAGCCCATTGACAATAAAAAAAAATAATTACGCTTGCAACCTTCACAATATTGAGCTTTATTTATACCTGCAAATTTAAGTTCAAATGACCAATTTTTTATTATTTGAAACCGTATTTTTTGAACCTCCTGTATTGTAAAGGATCATTCATTTTAATGTCGCATTACGTCTCGTTATAATCTTTACATTTTGCTGGTTTGTTAACAAAATCTTTCAAGTTTTATTAAAGGTGGATTAAATTTTAATCTAACGATATGAATTAAAAACTTACCTTCAGACTCATTTCTCTCCTAATATAGTTCCCCAAAGTTTGTTCACTATTCGTATGCACAGTGAGCGTGCTTGTAACTTTGAGCGGCGTGTTGCCAACTTTGGGCCAATACTGGTGGCACTTGGCGCGGCCACGTTCGGCCAATACTGTCAGCATCACTATTAGACTACTTTCAGACTCCCAAACCATTTGCCAAAAGTCGCCTACTGTTGATGAAAGTGGCCCTAAAACAAATGAAATAACATAAATCATACCGATGTTAATTTTGGAAATCTACCGCCAATTTCGTCGTATCATCCCAAGAAACTTCTACTGTAGGACAAGGAGCTCCCTCCAGAATTCTAGTGAAAACGCGTGGTACAATTGAGGGGAAGTACCATAGTCACCACGCTTGCAAGCATTGCGGCTGGCACCACAGAGCGCGGTTGTTGGTGACCGCAGTACGTAAGATGGTACTATATACTGAAGAACGCTGCTGCCAATTGCTTAGTCGCCTCTTACGACACCCACGGGTAGAGATGGGTTGATACTATTCTTTGCCGGTACCACACGGCATCCCCGCCAATACTCTTCTTCTTTAAACTTAAGAGCTGTGCTCTTGTCGGTGGAGTAATCGCCAATGTTTCCTTGTTTGCGCCAGTTCCTTCACCTCCTGATACGACTTGACCTGTACTTTTTCTTTTATTTGTTCCATAAAGGTTCTCCTCGGTCGGCCCCTTCCTCTCTTTCCCTCAATTTTCCCTTCTATGATGTTCTTAATAAACGAATCGTGTCGTATCAGGTGGCCAATCATATAATAAATAAAATAATATATAAAACCACGAAATATGTACATGTCTTATGTGGTTTTTCTTCCTAAACAATGGCGCACTTGCAAACCAAACCTCTTTAATACACACAAACATACAATAATAGAGTTCGGATATTTTATACAGGGTGTTAATTTGATTGCGTGCCATAGCTTAAGGGGTGGTTCAGTAAGGATAAAGAAACTCAAAAAAATTATTTAAAAAAATCCTACTCCAACAAAAATAAAACTCCATTGAAACTAAACTAACGCGGAGGGCAATCACCGCGCGAAAGGGTGCGCTATCAAAAGCGCGCGAAAGAGTTTCAGTTATGTAGTCGTCATGGAGATCTTTAGGGGAGGCCTATGTCCAGCAGTGGACGTCTTTCGGCTGATATGATGATGATGTGCCTACCTTATTCACTGATACTCGCGCGCTAGCGACGGTGCTCCGCGTTAGTTAAGTTTCAATGCAGTTTTAGTTTTTTTTTATGTAGGATTTTTTTAATATTTTTTTTGTGTACCTTTATCGTAACTGAAACACCCCTTAAGCTATGGCACGCAATTAAATTAACACCCTGTATATATTTGCGCACAAAGGCAGCCTTGTTGCCTGGCGCAATCTCTTCTGGGCAACCCCAGGACTGGGAATCGCTGAAATGGGCACGAGAACAGCAGTTTACCAAAAAACGAAAAATTACTTTTTCTTATTACTTTGTTTGAAAAATTTCTGGTTGGCTGTATCATAGAGTAAAGTTTTATGTGGATACGTCAAGTTCCCACTCACGTCCACTCTCCCCGTTATTGAGAGGACTCTACTCACCCCCGTCCCCCGCACCCAAGGCTCGATGTATATATATATATTCTTTATTGCACACAAATAACATACAGTTTTTAAATGAAAATTGTTTACAAAGGCGAGCTTACCTCTTTAAGAGATCTCTTCCAGCCAACCTATTAGGTGTGGAAGAGTGTCATTAAAGCGGGCACAGGAATGTGCATTAATATTCGTGATAAGAAATTTTAAAATACATTTTTAAATTAAAATTAATTTCAAAATACAGTGTAATATAAAATAGGGATAAAACTACTTAAACTACACACGAATATACTTATATTCCTAATAACAGTATTAATATTAAGGCATATATACAATTTATAAACTTACTTACCAATAGTACCAATACCAAGTAGTACCAATTATAGCCGCCAGAGGGCCTATATCCACTTTTTACGAAATGACCCTCCAAACGAAAGCATAGACGTCATCATCATCATAACATCCCATGTAACGTCCACTACAGGACAGGGAGCTCCCTCCAGAATTCTTGCTTTTGCTGGAAAAATGTGGGGGAAGTACCATAGTCACCTCGCTTGTTAGCGTTACGGCTGGCACCATGGACCGCGGTTGTAAGATGTTAGATACAATGGAGGATGCTGCTGCCCATCCTCCAGTATATAACCCTTAGTCACCTCTTACGACACCCACGGGTATGTCAGGGTTTTTACTATTCTTTGCTGGCACCACACGGGGCACACTCAGCATAGACGTATCCACGTCAAAAAAAAAATATTGAAACCATCTTAATACAACACCACCAACAATGCTGTCTGTGTGACGGAGTATTTGGTCCAATAAAGTGTGGAAAGATACCTTGCGTAGCGATGTAAGTGAGTACTAGATCTGAGTTTGGTATTTCCATGTTGATGTATGAAGCGTTGATATAGTCTCCTGTTGGTCCGTTCTTTAAAATTACTCTAGTTGAATCGTCTGTAACAAAATTACGTATCTGTTTAACATGAAGGAAACTTTTAAACAAAAGCAAACTCACAATTTCAAAATTGTTAATTAAATAAAGGGCGCTCCACATTCCCGCTGAGTTTTTGCTAAATGTTTAACAAAATTTTGGTAAAATTATTATGCCAGAAATTACGAACATAGACGAATAGTTCCTCTACGTATATTTTTATTGTTATATTTATCTTCTCAACTGGCAAGTACAAGAATACTATAAATACAGTCTCATTTTCCTAGAATCAAAAAATATCTGGTAAAGAACATTTCAAATCATAGCTCACAAGGTACGATTTATGACCTTCTAGGCAGTAGGGGGTGTAGTTTTTTGAAAGCTAGTTTACTCACAAGGCGCTATATCCCTGTATCTGTTTTTGTTTAAATTGTGCGGAAGTTTCGATGCGTTCGTTGGTTCTTCAGGCAGTCTTCTTAACAATGTTTCATACTGCAACAAATAAGAGGATAAAATAAATGCGAGAATAGAAGAAACAGCCTCTAATCCAGTGTATAGATAGAGTGACAAGAAAATGTTGGCAGGTCGATATATGCGGAACTAATGCCCTGGAGAGTTTGAAATTTTACGAGCCAAATATATGACAGCTGCGCCACCAATCAACGAAATCCTTGAGGCTCAATACTAAAAGGAGTAATAGTATAATCTGAGATCAGTGAGTAGTGATTAGTGGCATATTATTTGTACGATAGCAGCCCCACTGACTAGTCTATCTCCTAAAAGCAGCATTGCATACTGCTAGTTCTTATAGTTCCCTGTACCAAGTTACCTGTCTGATGGCGGCCCCACTGGCCAGTCCGTCTCCTAGTAACAGCATGGACTGCTCCAAGGCGTCTCCCTCTAACGCGCCCGCTCCGAACGGTACGAAGCTTACTGCTGGCTCTTCACTTACGCCGTCTTCTGCTTCGTAGACAGCTGGAAACAAAAAAAATATTGATGATATCATAGTATAATAAAAATAAATAAAATAAATAAACTCGACTTTTCAAGAGAAGATAAAATAATTTAGAGAAGTACATTTTGGAGAAGACGCCATTTTGTGAAGAGGACAATATGAACCAAGAAGAAACTACAAAAAACTAAACTATGTGGAATTTGAACACTCTGGTGATCTGGCGGTAGATGATTTCATGCAAAGTTTTTTCATGTGTGTTTCCACATACGACCCATTTTGTTTTTTTTTTCTGTATTTTAGAAAGGGATGGGAGGCCCTATAGAGGATGGAGAATAGATAGATAGAAACTCTTTATCGCACACACATTTACAACGACTGCGGACTGCAAGTTCTTAGGAAACATCAGGGACGTTTCTGCCAATCGAACGCACTCTCTGGTTGTAAAAGGGTAGTTCTTCAGAGACAAAATTTTCGATTTCTATGAGTATATTTCTGTAAACAACTAACAAAACGGCATGTAATTTTTTTTTTATACAGTTTATCTTTATCCCTAACTGGGACAAATTATATTTTTAAAAGAATTGCAGTCTAGGTACAAAATAAAAATATTTG
Source organism: Athrips mouffetella (assembly GCA_947532105.1). Lineage (NCBI taxonomy): Eukaryota > Metazoa > Arthropoda > Insecta > Lepidoptera > Gelechiidae > Athrips > Athrips mouffetella. The sequence continues at coordinate 22,267,752 of OX383972.1, read as the reverse complement.
AAGTTTGTTCTTCTGATTCATATAACGCGTCCGTTTGCCATTTTCCGGAACAAAATAGTCGATGTCGTATTTTCCCTTTGATAAATCAATATAAATTATAATTATATCGAAAGAAAATTAATTGTCCTCTCACAAATAAAATGTTTATAGTTATATTATCTTAGTATGTTTATAAAAATAAGTAAATAAGATGTGTCCGGCGTATAATACTGATTAATGTGGCGTAAGCTGCGCTTGACCATACTTGGTCGGGTTAATAACAACCAGTCTGGCTTTCCGCTCGGGGGGAAGCCAGTCGTGCATCGGACAAGCTAGAAGGTGGACGTGCGGCTGGTTGGCTTAGATCCCGGTGTTACGAAGGTAAATATCTGATTCATCTGTGATTGGTTCAGGTGGCATTCTGATTACAATGTCTACTTTATAAAATTTATTTTAACGTTTTATAACTTCAATTTGTGTTTCCTGTGATTATTTAGGATCACAGATTCGTGTAGAATAATGACAATGCTGAAGTCTGCATGTATGATGAGTTATGCATGATTGTAGGCAAAATTCTGATTCATCTGTGCCTGATTTATATGGTCAAAACACCATATTAATCATAAAATAAACTAGTTTTCCTTTCTCTTGCACAAAAGGAGCGCTCTGGTTGCGTAATTCTTCTTGTCTAATTTTTGTCCGTGTACAAGTTGTTCCTTTATCATTTTTATTATATTAACTTAGCTATAAAATTTTAAATCGCTGCAATGGAAGACGTCTTCAAACTCCTGGACTGGAAAGGACTTGGCATCAACATCAATGGCGAGTACATGACCCACCTTCGATTTACTGACGATATTGTCGTAATGGCTGTGACCCTGGAAGATCTCGGCACGATGCTCAATAACCTCAGTAGAGTTTCACAACAAGTGGGTCTTAAAATGAACACGGATAAGACGAAAATTATGTCTAACGTCCTTGTTGTACCCACTCCAATCAAAGTTGGCAACTCTACGCTCGAAGTTGTCGATGAATACGTATATCTATGTGTGTAGCTACCTTTAACAATCACAAAAATCTATTTATTCATAAGTCAAATTCTCTATCTAATTTCTGTTATTTTAATATTGCAGGACACAATAATGCCACAAACTGAAGATAAAAAAAAAGAGAAAAAGAGACTCGCAGAACGCAGAAGAATGGAAATTATAAGAAAAGATCCAGAAAAGTATGCGATGTGGAAATTAAAAATGAAAGAAATATATATAAAAAGAAAACGAGACGGTAAAACCGTGTCAGTTCAAAATTTGACACCTAAGCAACAAAAAATAGCTAGGAAGAAAAGCAGAGAAAGTAGTCAAAGATGGTATGCTAAAAAGAAATTGAAAGAACGTGGTATTCCCTCAGAAGAAGAAATAATTCATTTTTCTAATTCGTTTTCATAAATTCAGATTTTTGTAGTAGTTACAATATTAGTATTTACTAATACAGAGCCCGTCTACATAAAGCTTTTTATTTATTTTTTTCTGTTTCTGATTCATCTGTAACAGATTCTGATTCATCGGGCCACGAAATATTTGAACATCGATATCTTGAAAACTAATTTATAAAAACGAGTCCCTCTTCAAATATATGTTTTTTGGTATACCAATTTTCATATGAGCATGTGTTACAGAGCTGAAAGTGCAATAAAATTTTGCCCAGATGAATCAGTCGAAGAATTAAATTTCGAAGAACTACCCAAAAGTACGTGGAGTCTCGTAGTTTTAATGTCTTTCATTGGTAGTATCACATCCTCTCATCAAACATGTACACAACATAGTAAAGTGCTTACCGTTCGGTTTGACGACTAGTTTGAGAACCCCTCGCGTGTTCCTGATTATTTGGACGACTTGTTCGTGATTCAGCTCCTCGACATCCGTGTCGTTTATTGATATCACCTGTTGAGACAACCAAATGTTATTAAATAACGCTGTCGAAATATTGTCGCTTATTTAAAATGACAGCAATGTGACAGTGGGATGAAGCGATGAATAAAATGGCAACAAATTATATGATTCCCAAAATAATTTTTTATACCCCAATACACTTCAGACAAAATGGTTGAATGTACACCAAATTGGCTGAACGTACACCAAATTTGGGTAACCGGTTCGGTTAGGTTGTGTTAGGTTATCTTGCGACCACAACGCACGAGCCGAGCGAGCGGAGCGAGCGTGTTGCGGCAGCGGCCGGCGAAGTGCCAGAAGCAAATTTGGTGTACATTCATCCATTTTGGTAGACAAAATTTGGTGAATATTATTTGGTAAAAATTTACTCAAATTTGGAGGCACGTTAATACACAGTCGAATAAAATTGAAGCGACAGAGACACACATGGCTCCGTCTTGCTCTTCTCCTTTCTCTTCTTGATATCATTCTAAACAAGCTATGTTTTCGACTGTACTATAGCGAGCATAGGATAAGTTTGGCTCTGTCGGTTATTTTCTGCGTATGGGTGACAGGCGGAGAGCCAATGAACGCACGCCTGCTGCGCTCATCCCTGCGATAAATTGTTTGAGTTCTGCTTAATAACGGCCATAGCCAGTTATTTCATACGACGTATAGTTCGATCTAACAACTACAGTCGAAATAACATAGCTTGAATAGAATGAATGAATGAATAACTCTTTATTGCACACATCTAGGAATAAAAATTAAAAATTACGGTTTTACAATAAGTGGGCAAAAGGCGGCCTTATCACTAAAAGTGATTTCTTCCAGACAACCTTTTGAGGAAATCAGCAGCGACGAAATACTGTAGTGTAGTGCACCAATATACAGTTACATATATAAATATTTTGAAATAAATATGTAAAAAATATATACCTACATACATATGATTAAATACAGTATATATACATATATTCATTACAAATATAGACATACTACACACTGTAAGTTATACATAAAATAAAATACATAAACATACAATATATATCGACATAATATGGTTGCGAACTCATAATAACTTAGCAAGGAAATACTGACGAATTTTGGTTTTAAATATGCCCAGAGACTTAGAATGACGCACCTCCAAAGGTAGGTCATTCCACATCGTGGTAGCCTTGACAGTGAATGATTCCTTGTAGTACCCAGAGCGAGTATAAGGAATGTTTAATAAGTTATCGTTCTTAGACCTAAGGTCACGGCTGCGACCTGCACCGAGGAAATGGAAACGTTCCTTAAGGTAGGGAGGGGAGCGCGGGTCATACAGCACTTTGTAAACGAGCGTCAAAACGTGCTCATCACGCCGTAGCCTGATCGGAAGCCATTTTAATCTATTCCTGTACTCGGACACATGGTCGAACTTGCGCAACCCATAAATGAACCTGATGCATACGTTTTGGAGTCTTTCAAGTTTATTCAATAGTTCCTCGTTTAGATCAATCATGCATACATCAGCGTAGTCTAGAATGGGCAAAAGGAGCGATTGTGCAAGCTCAACCTTTGTCCTCACAGGAATAAGATTCTTCCATCTCTTTAACGACCCATATGCAGCAAAGATCTTTCTGCTTAGCTCATTTATATGCTGAGACCAGGAGAGTGTGTTGTCGAACAAGACGCCTAGATTTTTGACAACATTACTGCATATCAAAGTGACACCGTTAAAGATTATAGGTGGGAGATCACCGTACCGAAGCTTTGAAATCTGCTTGGACCCACCAGTAATAATAACTTGAGATTTGTTCGCGTTGACCAAGAGGCCATGGGAAAGACTCCACTGGTGGACAGTCGCCAGATCAGTGTTTAAGCTAGCAATAACTGTAGGTAGGTCATCAACTGTCCCTTGTGCATAGATTTGCAGGTCATCAGCATACAGGTGAAAGTGACAGGAAAGGAGAGGGGTAAGGAAATTAATGAAGATGGAAAAAAGGAGCGGGGAGAGTACTCCACCCTGGGGCACACCGGCAGTTAGATCACAGAAACAGGAAGAGTTATCATTCACACGAATACACTGCCGCCGCCCCACCAAATATATATATATATAGAATGACAGCAGGAACAACTATGCGTCAGAGCAGGTCGAATCGATACTTATCTCTGTCGCTACAATGTGTAGCGCATCGCTCCGTCCTGCTCTTACACTTCTGTCATTCTCATCTTAAAAAAATTACTTCGACTGTAGGTGTCTACTTCTCTTTCTTCGATTTCGATAGTTTGAAAGGTTGTTTAATTTAGTTTGTTCAGCTTGGAAAGTTGTTCAGTTTGGCAGTCCGGATGGTTTTTCAGTTTGAAAAGTTGTTCAGTTTTAAAAAGTTGATCGGTATGTAAAGTTGTTTAGTTTTAAACGTTGGTCACTTTGAAAATTTGTGCCGTTTGAAAACTTGATCTGTTTAAAAAGTTGATCACTTTGAAAAGTTGATCAGTTTAAAACTGAACCACTTTCCAAACTGAACAAATGTTCTTACTGAGAAACCATTGACTGAACAAATGAAAAACCGTCCAAACTAAACAACCATCAAAACTGAACAACGTTAAAGCGATTTAGTGCACCTAGGTGAAGTGGGATTTTGAAAGCAATCACAACCAACGACTGACTAGAGCTGTGCGTCAATGTAAGTGTGCCATTTTTGGGCGTTTGTTAGGAGTTTCCATACTGCTTTCGCTTATATATATTTACTGTGCTACTCACTGTGTCCCCCTCCTGTAGATGCGGCCGGGTGCGCGCCGCCACACGCGAGACGAGCATTCCCCCCCCCCCCCTACCCACCTGGTCCCCCTCCTGTAGATGCGGCCGGGTGCGCGCCGCCACACGCGACACGAGCACGCCCCCCCCCCCCTACCCACCTGGTCCCCCTCCTGTAGATGCGGCCGGGTGCGCGCCGCCACACGCGACACGAGCACGCCCCCCCCCCCCCCTACCCACCTGGTCCCCCTCCTGTAGATGCGGCCGGGTGCGCGCCGCCACACGCGACACGAGCCCGCCCCCCCCCCTACCCACCTGGTCCCCTCCTGTAGATGCGGCCGGGTGCGCGCCGCCACACGCGACACGAGCACGCCCCCCCCCCCCCTACCCACCTGGTCCCCCTCCTGTAGATGCGGCCGGGTGCGCGCCGCCACACGCGACACGAGCCCGCCCCCCCCCTACCCACCTGGTCCCCCTCCTGTAGATGCGGCCGGGTGCGCGCCGCCACACGCGACACGAGCCCGCCCCCCCCCTACCCACCTGGTCCCCCTCCTGTAGATGCGGCCGGGTGCGCGCCGCCACACGCGACACGAGCCCGCCCCCCCCTACCCACCTGGTCCCCCTCCTGTAGATGCGGCCGGGTGCGCGCCGCCACACGCGACACGAGCCCGCCCCCCCCCTACCCACCTGGTCCCCCTCCTGTAGATGCGGCCGGGTGCGCGCCGCTACACGCAAAACGAGCCCGCCCCCCCCCTACCCACCTGGTCCCCCTCCTGTAGATGCGGCCGGGTGCGCGCCGCCACACGCGACACGAGCCCGCCCCCCCCCTACCCACCTGGTCCCCCTCCTGTAGATGCGGCCGGGTGCGCGCCGCCACACGCGACACGAGCCCGCCCCCCCCTACCCACCTGGTCCCCCTCCTGTAGATGCGGCCGGGTGCGCGCCGCCACACGCGACACGAGCCCGCCCCCCCCCTACCCACCTGGTCCCCCTCCTGTAGATGCGGCCGGGTGCGCGCCGCCACACGCGACACGAGCCCGCCCCCCCCCTACCCACCTGGTCCCCCTCCTGTAGATGCGGCCGGGTGCGCGCCGCCACACGCGACACGAGCCCGCCCCCCCCCTACCCACCTGGTCCCCCTCCTGTAGATGCGGCCGGGTGCGCGCCGCCACACGCGACACGAGCCCGCCCCCCCCCCTACCCACCTGGTCCCCCTCCTGTAGATGCGGCCGGGTGCGCGCCGCTACACGCGAAACGAGCCCGCCCCCCCCCCTACCCACCTGGTCCCCCTCCTGTAGATGCGGCCGGGTGCGCGCCGCCACACGCGACACGAGCCCGCCCCCCCCTACCCACCTGGTCCCCCTCCTGTAGATGCGGCCGGGTGCGCGCCGCCACACGCGACACGAGCCCGCCCCCCCCCCCCTACCCACCTGGTCCCCCTCCTGTAGATGCGGCCGGGTGCGCGCCGCCACACGCGAAACGAGCCCGCCCCCCCCCCTACCCACCTGGTCCCCCTCCTGTAGATGCGGCCGGGTGCGCGCCGCTACACGCGAAACGAGCCCGCCCCCCCCCCTACCCACCTGGTCCCCCTCCTGTAGATGCGGCCGGGTGCGCGCCGCTACACGCGAAACGAGCCCGCCCCCCCCCCTACCCACCTGGTCCCCCTCCTGTAGATGCGGCCGGGTGCGCGCCGCTACACGCGCAACGAGCCCGCCCCCCCCCCTACCCACCTGGTCCCCCTCCTGTAGATGCGGCCGGGTGCGCGCCGCTACACGCGAAACGAGCCCGCCCCCCCCCTACCCACCTGGTCCCCCTCCTGTAGATGCGGCCGGGTGCGCGCCGCTACACGCAAAACGAGCCCGCCCCCCCCCCTACCCACCTGGTCCCCCTCCTGTAGATGCGGCCGGGTGCGCGCCGCTACACGCAAAACGAGCCCGCCCCCCCCCCTACCCACCTGGTCCCCCTCCTGTAGATGCGGCCGGGTGCGCGCCGCCACACGCGACACGAGCCCGCCCCCCCCCTACCCACCTGGTCCCCCTCCTGTAGATGCGGCCGGGTGCGCGCCGCCACACGCGACACGAGCCCGCCCCCCCCTACCCACCTGGTCCCCCTCCTGTAGATGCGGCCGGGTGCGCGCCGCCACACGCGACACGAGCCCGCCCCCCCCCTACCCACCTGGTCCCCCTCCTGTAGATGCGGCCGGGTGCGCGCCGCCACACGCGACACGAGCCCGCCCCCCCCCTACCCACCTGGTCCCCCTCCTGTAGATGCGGCCGGGTGCGCGCCGCCACACGCGACACGAGCCCGCCCCCCCCTACCCACCTGGTCCCCCTCCTGTAGATGCGGCCGGGTGGGCGCCGCCACACGCGACACGAGCCCGCCCCCCCCCCCTACCCACCTGGTCCCCCTCCTGTAGATGCGGCCGGGTGCGCGCCGCTACACGCGAAACGAGCCCGCCCCCCCCCCCTACCCACCTGGTCCCCCTCCTGTAGATGCGGCCGGGTGCGCGCCGCCACACGCGACACGAGCCCGCCCCCCCCTACCCACCTGGTCCCCCTCCTGTAGATGCGGCCGGGTGCGCGCCGCCACACGCGACACGAGCCCACCCCCCCCCCCCCCTACCCACCTGGTCCCCCTCATGTAGATGCGGCCGGGTGCGCGCCGCTACACGCGAAACGAGCCCGCCCCCCCCCCTACCCACCTGGTCCCCCTCCTGTAGATGCGGCCGGGTGCGCGCCGCTACACGCGAAACGAGCCCGCCCCCCCCCCCTACCCACCTGGTCCCCCTCCTGTAGATGCGGCCGGGTGCGCGCCGCTACACGCGAAACGAGCCCGCCCCCCCCCCCTACCCACCTGGTCCCCCTCCTGTAGATGCGGCCGGGTGCGCGCCGCTACACGCGAAACGAGCCCGCCCCCCCCCCTACCCACCTGGTCCCCCTCCTGTAGATGCGGCCGGGTGCGCGCCGCTACACGCGAAACGAGCCCGCCCCCCCCCTACCCACCTGGTCCCCCTCCTGTAGATGCGGCCGGGTGCGCGCCGCCACACGCGACACGAGCACGCCCCCCCCCCTACCCACCTGGTCCCCCTCCTGTAGATGCGGCCGGGTGCGCGCCGCCACACGCGACACGAGCACGGGCGCCCCCCCGCCGCCCCGCACGTTGAACCCGAACCGCCCGTCGCCGCCCGCCGACAGCTGCACCACCACCGCCTCCTCCCCGCCCCCCACTTCCGACCCCGACTCCGACTCGTCCATGTACGGGAGGGGCACTCGTAACGCGCGCTCCAGGAAACCACCGTCACTGTTTAAATATTCGTGGAAGTTAGACACAGTTTGGTTATTTATGCAACTGTTGCGTAATGAGAGTAATTTTAACACGAGAACTGGTTTTTGATACGAGGCGCAGCCGAACTAAGAGGACAGTTAGTACAGTTATCAAAAGTTATTCCTGAAGTTGTTCCAGATCCAGACCTTGTGGATGGAGTTGCTTTAACATTAATTTCATTTGCATACTGTTACAGCCGGTGTATGGTTACTGACAGCCTCTTGTAGATTCATGTGTTCTTGGTACTTTCCATTTTGTTTAAATCACTTCTTCTTTTGTTGCCACGGTCACTTTATATAGAAGCGAACCAACCATAAGTACTGTCAGTCTCTTGTCGATTTATATGTTCTCCTGGTACTCTGGTATAGGTAGGCAGTCGTCACCCAAGTAAAATGTCACCACTGTAAAATTACTTTACATCTCTCATTTTCGGTAAGTAGGTCCTTATTACCCCCAAATGGGGCTTGTAGGTGACCAATTAGCGCTCTAGGGTAATAATGTAGCTAGAAAAGCCCTAGGGCGGTAAGTAATTGTAACGCCCCCGCCCAGCAGCACCTCCACCTCCACGCGCGGCTCCGCCTTGATGGCCGCCTCCAGCAGCGGGGCGGCGGGCGTTTTAATTACTTAACGCCCTAGGGCTTTCTAAAGCGCTAATTGGTCACCTACGATTTGGTGGTAATAAGGACCTACTTACCTCACAATCGAGATGTAAAGCAGAGTAGTTAGCTCGGGTGTAAGCATCAATTGCACCCTCGAACTATAGGCGCCGAACTTACAGCCCTTGGCTACTACTCTACTATTACAGTAGTCTGTAAGTATGTAGTAGTACTGTGGTAGTATTGTCTTAGCCTATGCAGAATGAAAATTATGAAGTATAACAGTTTGGAAATGAAAATCCATACTCCATTTCCGTACTGCTCGTAGTATGGAACAGTGTGCAAATGAAAATGATAGCGGACAATGACCTCAATTTCGAAACTGTCATTGGTTTCGAATTTGGAATATTCCGGTACGGGAGTAGATAATAGTAGATTGTATCACAAGGCAGTAAAATAATATTTTTAGGGCGAGGGATTCTAAAGTATATTTCTGAACGTAGCGAGGGATTCAATAAGTCGCCCAAGGTAAAAATATTTTTGCAGCCGCGTAATACACTCTACTTTTCATCTCCCTCTTATATTTTAAATATGAAATAACATTACAATATTATTACTTGATGAAACAATACTAAAAATCATATTAAGTATTATTTGTAACAACTGAAAATTTTATTGACATTTTTGTAGCAAATAGGAACAGAACCTCTTTGGTTGGTAGTCCTGTTTACATTTCAAGCATATTTCTTTTTTTTACATTCATAATAATTTTAATAGTACAACCGGCCAGTATCATTTTTCATACAATATTTTGGTTCGACCTCTATGGTTGACCTAAAATATCCCTATGGTGGACCTAAATTCAAATTCTAATTTTAAATCCCATTTTTACCCGCTACGAAAGTCTCTTGGAGAAAACAGCTATTTTGTTCGCCTTTATTGACGAACCGTTCAGCGATTTTCGAATAGATGGGATGGAAAAGTGTTTTCCACCAGAGCTGTGCTAGAAAAATTGCAACCAATAGGATTGCTTCGTTTTCGAGCTCAGTTCTAAGCTAGGAAAATGGAGCAATCCTATTGGTTAGATTTTTTGTAGCTCACGGGTTGGACAACTAGCACAACTCTGGAGGAAAAGCACCCTTCGGAAGGCGACTAGGAAAGGCGCCAAGCCTGTAATGTGGCATGTTCTAAGGATTATTACACCAATAAATAAAAATAAAAATTGTGTAGGGTTATTGACGAAAAATACAGTGGTTTATCATAACATTTACCCTTCTAGAAACTAGGGTAACTCATCAGCCCATGTAGCTTTGAGTTGAGGTTCCAGCTGTTCTGTTTCTCTTGAAGTTCTTACATTGGTGTTGTTAAATTAGAAGATGATATTATCACAATACTTACTCTTCAGGAGGCTGAGGTTGCTCAGCGTCGGTCCAGGCAGCCCTGGGTGGAGGTTCCAGCTGTCCCGTCACTCGGGAAGTTCTACCGTTAGAGTTGTTGGCGGCAGACACGGGGGGAGTGGGGGACGCAGCACTGGTGGAACGGTCGCGGTTGCGGGAACTGCTGCGTCTGGGAGAAAACATTAAAATACAGTATGCGCGATGAATAAACAAGTCTGGGCGAGGTCACAGATCATATAATACTAGTAAAGCGAGGTGGAAGCGGTATGCGCAGTTATCATTTTTCCTTAGAACACTACTGCACATACCTCTTCCGACTTTTTTCTATTGCACAGGCTATACAATTATGCAGCACTTTGGGCACATCAAACAAAACAAGACACTAAAATTAAAAAAAAATGGATTACAAAGAACAATTAAATCTTGGAAAGTCCCCTGAAAGTTATGATACATTCAAACAAGACTGATAGATAATATTGTAGTTGTACTTTATCATGTCAAAGGAGCATTTTGAAGAAGCATGTAGCCATGTTTTGGGTCAAAGTATTGCAGATCGCAATTTTTATACTATTGACTCAAAAAGAGCAGTTTTACCTGACAAAGCTCCTCCCATGTCGTTCTCTCCTCGCGTCTTCTAACGCTTGCGTTTCTGTTCGTGGCACGCTGGGCGCTGATAATCCCGCTAGAGCGCTTAAAGCGCCTAAAAAGGGCCTTCGTCTAGGAGCCCGTAGTCTGAAGAAGCCGTGCCTTTCGACACTGCAGCGCCATAGCGCTTTAGCGGCACGGCCTGACCGCATGTTGAAGCCTAGAACTGTGTCGTAGGATTCCGACTGGAAAATAAGTTTTTTGATAATATAAAGAAACAAATTATTTTGCAATCCTTCAATTGGATAGACTAAAATAATCAAATTTATCTTTCAAGTTCCAGTTTGAGGACTTCAAAGTAATTCGACTTTATGTTACATTATTTACATTGCCTCTGTCTGATGTTTTACTGTGTTTTAAATTTTCGTTATGAACCTTGATATGAATTTCAGCGGAAGGAGTCTGTAGTCCTTGGATGACCAGCTTATCCTGACCCAGAATCTTCCTACGCTTGATAGTAATACCACAGATGCAAAAGGTCTTTTTGAAGCTAAGGGTCTTTTAAACCTATTGCTGACTCTTTCTGTATTGGTGGCAAAGGAAGCCTTAATTTTAAAAATGCTTTTTGCAACCAGCTGGTAGCGTTGCACATGCACAGGTGTTCAATGCCATGCTATGCATATGATTGCGTCTCTAAGGCCTATTTAAGTATACTGCACATCAAAACTTTTCATCTTTGAAGATATGTAAATAATACTCACAGGCTCCCTCTTCAATTGTATGAAGAACTGTTTCTTCTTAAAGGAGATCTTGACGATCTTACTCCAAGAGAAAGTATTCACTCGAATGTTGTTCTGAAAGACCACTATCCCGATTGACGTAACGCCAATCGATATGTCTTTGCCGTTGTAGTCCTGAAATAGGGAAAATGCACGAATTTTTTTTATTAAAAAAAAAATATTCTCATACATGTAATAAACAGTCTTAGTAAAACAATTCTTCGAATAACTATAATATTAAAAAAGATATAAGCCATCGAAGATTTGTTTTTCTGTCTCTTTCTAGCAAAACGAAATTTAATATGGAGTATATAGTCGTAGTGCATTGTGACGTCACTATTCATGTCGGATCTCTCTGTCTAATCGGCGTGTAATTAGTTGTTTTAAATGCATTATTATATCGGCCGTATTTCTTAGCAGATTTTAATTTTAATTTCACTTTTTGTCATCTCTACTACGGTATTTTCATATTTTGTTAATAAATGCGACTAAAAACAATTATGCATGTTACCTTTTATTTAAACTAAATGATAGAAAAGCTAACAATGTTGCCAAGTTAATAGAGACTGTTGGGATATTTTCGTTGTTGTAGCTTGATTAGAATGTCAGCAGTGTGAGAGCAGGACGGAGCGATGCGTAAGATATTGGAGCGACAGAGACAAGCTCCGTCCTGCTCTCACGCATAGCTTTTTCCTGCTGTCGTTCTATCTAGCTACATTATTCCGGTGTTATAAAGAAAATTATATTGTAACCAACATTTACTTATATATAAGTACTAGCCCATCGGCACGTTACAATGTCCCCAATTCGTTGGTCCGAAATCTGACGTTTAGGACCAACAAACGTCAGTCGTTGTCAGTCATATTGTCAACATTGGATGCAAATAAACTTACCAACAAAATGGAATGTTCTTAGTTGAAGAAACAATATACACTTATTATTATTATTGTTATTTCTTATTATTGTTTTTGACTATAATCCAATTAATGAAACTGAAAAACCAGGCCTAAATCACATATAAACAGTAAAAAGTTTGTTTTGTTTTTTCCCGCCATATTATTTCCGTTCCGTGTATTTAGTACCGACCGAAGTACTACACAACGTAGTTCACGCGATTTTTCACAGATGGCGCTATTTTTTCTTGTATGGGGAAATTTTGAACCGCTTGTTCCCAAGACCCTATCTTGACTATATAAATCTATGGTAACCAATGATTGATGTCACATTTGAATTCTCATAACTGCGACCATGCTGCACAGATTACGCGGCAGCAGCAATAGCGCGCTATACTCGATAGCTGACAGTGGGGATTGTACACTGATCAGGAATATGATTGACAGGTGTAGGTCTGTTTTAGTTATTACTTACATAGTTTTAAGGCTTACTAACAGGTATGGATCATGTTGTCCGAAATGTCAAGATCGTAGCAGGTGGAGGACTGTGGTCTCTGCCTACCCCGACGGGAAAGAGGCGTGATGTTATGTATGTATGTCCGAAATAAATAGTTTTTTTTTTATAACTTAAGGGGCATACTCAGCTAACAAAGCAAATAAACTAAACAACTACCCAAAAGGCATCAGGAGAGCGTATATTGCAGCCCTAGGATGCCTGGACTCTTAATCCTACAGTCGAAATAATATAGCTTGATTAGAATGCCAGTGTGAGAGCAGGATGGAGCGATCCGCTACACATCAGAGAGACAGAGACACGTATCGATCCTACCTGCTCTCACGCATAGTTTTTCCTGCTTTTTTCTTATTTCGCCAGTAGGCAGATCGTCAGCTTCTTTGAATTTTGCACAAAGGGTTGGCGCTAGATCTTTACAGGTCGCAATAGTGAGTATTGGGAGCTAGGGACTATCTGCTATTAGGTCGCTATTTTTGTAAATGCCTAAGTTATACAAGGTGTAACAGAAAGGGTATATTAACCCTGAAGGGTGTGATTCTGCCCATGAAACTGAACAATTTTCCGTAAGGATCATAGGTCAAATGTTTTACCTTCTATACAAAATGCGCTATCAGCAGTTTCTATTGAAGGTGGAAAAAAATTTTTCGGTTCGACGTGTTCCTAAGGGAAACTTGTTCAGTTTCATTGGCAGATTCATATCCTTCAGGGTTGGTATACCCTTTTTATTACACCTTGTAGTGCCGTATTAAAATTAAAAGTTTTAGTAGGTGGTAGGGCTTTTGTGGAAAGTCCGTCTGGAGAAGTACCACCTCCTTGCTTTTTTCTGCCGTGAAGCAGCACTGTTTGCACTGCTGTGTTTCGGTTTAAAGGGCAAGGGAGCCAGCGAAATTGCCGGAACATGAGACATATCATCTTAATTCTCAAAGTGAGCAACGCGCTTAGCTGTCTTATTAGTGTCAAAATATGCCATTAATAAGACATTGGGTGTTATGGGCGGTGGTGACCACTTACCATCAGGTGGCCCTCCTGCTCGTTTGCTCACTTGTAATATAAAAAAAAAACAAAAAGACTTACTTTAGCCGGATGTGAATCTACACCGTAACAGTCCAGTCGTTTCGCGTGTTCGAGAAAGTTCGCTTCGGCATCGGCCGGCGCTTGTCCCTTGTGAAGCTTGTGCAGTTCTCTTATTCTTCTCTCGTCTTCCGCACTCTGTTTGGGAAGGAGACAGAGTTCCGAGAGATAGTTCGGCGGGTGTTCTGATACGTTGTAGTCTCCTAATTCCGCTGGAAAGTAAAAAAACATTCATCATCATAACAACCCATAAAATGTCCACTGCAGGACAGGGAGCTCCCTCCAGGACTCCAGCAAAAAAGAGGTACTTAGGAGGGGATTCACCAGTCACCACGCTTGTAAGCGTTGTGGCTGGCGACCGCTGTTGTAGGTGACCACAGTATGTAAGATGGTGCTGCCCACCCTTTCTCCGGTTCATCAACCCTTAGTCGCCTCTTACGTCACCCACCCGTAGAGATGGGTTGGTACTATTCTATGCCGAAACCACACGGGCCAAAAAAGAAAAAGATTACGATGAAAGAATTTTTGTGTAAATACTTTGTGTTTGAATATTTCTACAAATTTCAAAATCTCACATTAATAAAACCAGAAATTGACATGTTCTAGTTAGTCATAAAAGATTACATTTTCATGGATGTTTAATGAATATGAATATATTGCACTTCTTTCCGATCACGAAAGTGAAGCACCGTCAGATCGCGCGATGAACCGGTTCAGTGACTACAAGCAGTTCACTCTCAGTTCCGGATTCTTGGAGCCAGAGGTCAACAAAAACATGGTCACGCGGTCCAGCTTTACAACACAGATTGTATTTGTGTAAGTATGTTCAAAAGCTTGACCGTGTTTATTCCGCCGTCCTTCTTCTTCCATTGGGAGTACGGATGTGTCCCAATCAGTTGAGATTCCACACATTCGCATAAAGCATTTTAAACTTGTTCTGGGTGAACTCATTCTACTTCAACTGTCCTTATTAGATAAAAGTTAGTTAATGTAAAAAAACCTTACCTTGCACAGTAAAGGAAGCTAGTAAAAGAGCAGTATTTTTCGGAGCACTCATTCTTCCATCCAGCAGTAACTTCCTCAGTTGCAAACAGAGTAAATATTTGGTAAACTCTTCGCCCAATCGAGACGGTTCCGGCGGGTAGAACCTTACGGCCAGCCAGAACTGAGCGTTTACTCCAACTTGCTTCTTCACTGACTTGTTACTGTCTAACCAGCGCTGAAAGAAAGAGACAAACTATTTTAATTACGTCACATCACATATTTTGTGTCAGTTCAGTAGCCCAAGATAGGTTCAAATTACACAAGATTGTGGTGGATTTTACCCTTAATTTTTTGTCCTGGTGTACCAGTTGCTATACATAGAATTAGTTTTACATTGCTATTGGACTCTAACATAAATAAATAATAATAACAATGTCAAAGATATGAACAACCTAAAATGAAGTACAATCATTGAATGCACTAAAGCGATCAATGAGTATGATATGACTAACTGCATTATCAACAAAAACTTGCTACAATCACACTTCAACTTGAGTGGGGAGGGAAGTGGGGTGAGTCATGCCTTATCCTGCTTGAGTACAAACTTATGTATATGATTCTGTGGGTATGATCGTGAATATCGTAAGTTTATAGTTTCTCGCGTAGATAAACTATCATCATGTCATGATAGTTTATCTACCCGAGATAGTAAACTGTCTAAAAATCGTAAACTATAATCGTATACGTAACTTGGTTCTGGCACTCGCCGGCAGCTGCTGCAGCACGCTTGTTTCGCTCGTTCGGCTCGTGTCGTGCATTGTGTTCACAAGAGAACCCAATAAAACCTGTGTTAGCCTTACCTAACGGACCTATGGACCTACGAGTTTAAAATTTTACGATAGTTTTATCGCGACGGCATAGATTATAAACTAACGATGTTCACTAAATATATAGTGACTAAAACAATGTTTTTCATCAATTACTAGATATCGCTTGAGTAAAACATGTACAAAAATAAACGTAGGGGAAGGGCGGTTAGTGCGATTTTAGTTCTGACCCTGCCTTTTCAGCGTTCCGTACCCAAGGGGTAAAAAACGGGACCCTATTAATAGAGGCGTTTTAACTAACAATAAAACGCATATTAAAATACTTGCCTAATTCGAAGCCTATATGTATGTATGTGAGAGTAGCGTTCTTGATCTGTCAATTCGTGCCGGTGTGTCATATATCTGTCCTTTTCCTTCCTACGTCCCTCTGCTATATCTTTCTCTTTTCGCACCTGTCAGTAGCTCGTGTCAAACGGTCGCCTATAAATACCGGTTGGAGCGAGCGCGCGCCTCATTGTGTTTCACATACACCAGGCAGATATTAAAATTGTAGGCTTCGAATTAGGCAAGTATTTTAATATGCGTTTTATTGTTAGTTAAAACGCCTCTATTAAAGATACTGTGCCGTAATTCAAAGCCTATATGTATGTATGTGAGACCTGTCTGTTATCGCCTGGTGTGAAAGATGAAAGAATGCCAATGTGATAAATGATAATAATATACTACATAGTTACGAAATATAGATAGGAATAAATGGTAATATTTTTTTTTAAATGGAGCTAGCCTTTGTATGAAATCAACAGGTACTTTTTATCAATTTCACGCAAGTAAACAATATGAAGTTCTAAACTCAAAAATACATAATAACCAATATATTAGCTACTCTTTATATACTTGCATTTTCTTAAACATTTAAATTGCAAAGAGACATGTATAGAATATAATTCTCTTCCTCTAACTGGAGAAAAACCAAACAAAAATAGTTTAGGTAAAACCGCTTAGCACTCCTGTATAGTTTAATAAAAATATTTCGTGAGTGCTGTCACCTCTTTTCAGGATTTTGGGAATTCAAATACAACTGTTGAACAAAAACTTTCTAGCGTTGCTTTGATGCATGCTTCAAAAAATTCGTTAAACTGTTCACTATAGTTGTTTTGGGGGTTGATGGCAGCCTTTAGTTGCGCAGCTACCGTTAGAAATACAACTGCACAATTGCGCAGATATCTACTCAATTTGTCTAATCAGAGATTGCATTGAGAAAACTGTTAACTCTTGTTACAGGTAGACTACAGCTACCTATCTGTGTTTAGGTCAACAGGTTGACATATTTATCAAATGAAAATACAATTTTCAGTCTGTTGACAGTAAGGTCAGGTCGTTGACCTTTGAAACAAGTATGGCGTAGCCAATGAATACATAGGTTCGCTTAAAAACATTCCAACTCTGAAGCCACATAGAAAGGAGGGCTGGCTGGGTAGGTATGTCCAATCTATGTCCAATACACTATGTAGATGTTTTACTACATTTTGAAATCGACCTTAATTGAACATGATAAACGAACGTTTCGTCTTTCAAACCATCATTGAACCATGGATTGACCTTAACTGAAACAGTGAATTAAGATATAAACTACCCTGTTCGGGTCAAGAATATTGAAGTTGAGATTAGAGATATATGTAATAAACCTGAACATTTATTTTTATTATTTAGAAAAAGATTTGAAATTCCAATCAGATTTGCTCAGAGTCTATACAGGGACCTTGTGCTATTGCTACCATGATAACAGATGACGCCAAAGGACTAGTAGGATCTCAACGATTCACGCCTTTCTGCCTTCTGTAGATTTATCTGATCTGGGGACCAGTCTTTTAAAAACCTTACTTTATCCACAAGTCCATCGGTCTAGTTTGTGAACCGAGAACGGTAAGTTTATTGCTTGATTGCGTTGCGTACGTCTGAATGCCAAAGAGGCCTTCCTTCTTGTAGCCCTGGAGTTACATTTATGTATATGCATTCCCGCTGTTTAGTTGAAAACAGTAAGCGTCGTCTAAGAATATAATAAGTCAGTAGAAGGAACATCAGAATATTTCAAGTTTAAATGCCGCTCGAGCGACCGTCATATACTTAGCTTGCATAGTGTGGAAAAAAGGCAAACAGATCTTACAGGTGTTTTGATTTCCTGAATATTCTCGGTTAAGAGACAATTTTCGAGGAAAAAGATACCATTCCAAAAGTATTATTCTCTTTCCGAGATGAATTATTCGCTTGTAAGTTGTCATGAAAATGACAAGGAATTTATCACTAATAATCTACATTTGGAATAAAATCTACCTTTTTTCATAACTGAATGACAAGTTCAAAACATTCATTCAAAAAATACCGAACACTCGATGGCGACTTGGGTCAGACCATAGAAAGAGTATTCAGACTGAGTAGAGGGGAGGTCGTGATTGCATGCATTCTTTGTTTGCAGGTAGTCAGGTAGATAAGGTGTAAGTTATCTTTCTGAGCCAGAAGCATCCGTTATAAATAATATCATGGAACACTGTGTCTAAATGGAATGTTGTGACCAGTTGTTGTGGTCGAGGGGCCACTAATACTATTCTGATAGTCTAATCCGGTAAAGCAAACCTCTAAGGTTTATATGGGTAAGTCTTTGACAGAAGCTCAAGAAAGCTTGATGATGGGAACGCCGTCTCGATAATACAAAAAGAAATTCAGAGCTTGCATCACTTTCAGGATTTCACAACTCATCTGGGAAGTATCCCAGAATTTTTGTCTTACCTATAGCCAGAAGCATTTGTCTGGTAACCACGTTTTAGTTTGGATGGATCTCATATCGTTTCTAAAAATTTGATCGACCGTTGAAATTATTGAATTTACTTCGAGTGGTCAACCAGTAACCAAGAAAAACTAAAGTATTGAGTGAACTTGCGTAGCAACTCTGTTCTAACTGACCGTTAGAAAATTGTCCTAGTGGACTAGACGCATACTTTGCTCTTATATTTTGGATAATCTGATATGTCATATAATAAATTTCTTTAGGAAAGAAATCTAATTTGTTTCCTTAATATATAAAGCGAAAAAACACCGGAGATGTTTGTCTAGAGACCTTTACACACGCCCGCAGATGTGGCAACAAGAAGAGTTGACGCTTTTTAACTCAAGTAAACAGAGACCTGCTAAAAGTCAGTAGTACCGATGATGTGTGAACTACTGCACTAGAGCTTGAATCATGGCCTCAGAAGAGAAGCAGTCTTGTAGGTAGGTACATACTTATAAGTCTTGCACAGTGGGCAAAATAACTGAAATTTTGCTGGTTGATAGTCAAGACTTTTTGAGTAGTCTAACTTTGTATTAAACGTAAACAAGGAACATATATACTCACCTACGGCGAGAACGTAAATGTCAAAGAAGTGATTGGGTTTCAAGCATGTCCATTTTATCATTTATATATCAAGGTCAAGGACATTTCCTTGGAAAAGGGCGTTTGGAGCGAATGATTAAGCGAATTTGGTAGGATAGAGCTTTATTTGAACGGAATGTGGTATCCGTGATTACAGGTATTCAAGGTAGGTAGGTATTTGTTTTCGCTCCTAACATCACCCACCTGTTTGTAAAATGTCCTATGTTGACCTGCCATGAACATAGAGTCAAACTGTTTTCATAAAGCCGTCCTTGAGGGTGGCATCGAAGAACGTATTGTAACATTTCTGTTATCCTGTGCAGGATGGTTGCCTCTTGGTCGACATATACTGCGCTGCGTGGGTTTCGAGGCATGGCAAAATTAATTGCCATCATCATTTCCGATAGCGAGGGAAAATAGTATGCGTAATAGCAAAAATATTGCTATTGTGCCTTGTGAAGGCAATACGTCATAAATAAGCACCGTACGTCATCACTGCGGTGAAAATAAAAAATATAACTCAGATTTATTATACGTAGGTACCCTGCGTGGGTTTGGTGACATGGTGAAATTATGTCTTATCAGCGTTCCGTGATAACAAGGGAAACATTTCATAGACAGTAAAAATGTTGGTGGTATAGGTGGTACCTTACGGAGGCAACCCACAAAAAATTTGCACCAGGCGCTGGTGAAAATGAAAAATAACTTCAGAATTATTCTACCCTGCATGAGTAACGAAACAGAACTGGTAATATTATGTCCTCATCAACTCTGAAGCTCAGAACAAAAATTGGTTTTTATTCAATAAGGCATAGTTTCACATAGATTTTTTTTACTTAGAGTTTGCATTTTCGGGAACTCTGTGTAAAATTGCTTTAGGGTTCAATTGTCATAAATTTCTGATGTCCCCAGGGACGGGGTTTTAGAGGTATTTCTTGCGTAGAAAATAAAAATGTTGATAAAATGTTCCTTGCGAAGGCAACGCGGCAATTATTACCATGCACCATACAGTATATAGATATTCTATCTAATCTGTGATTAAAGTTGACCTTGACCTTGCGTAGGCTAGGCGAAGTATTGGAACTGAACCACACTGAACTGTCAGATGACTGTTCAAGTAAACAAGTCGTTGGAAGGCAAAAATATACAGCTACTTCCATTACATTAGAGTGAGTACTAAGAAACTTATTTTAAACGAATTTAAGTAAACTGTCCCAACTCTTTTCGATCATCTGAATTACGACTAGTAGGCATACCCAAAGAGAATATAAATACACTGGCATACTCGTACCTGTGGCTTAAGTAACTATTGCACTTATTGCCCATACCTGAGTTGTGCCTACAGTATTCTTTACTGAACTTCTGCCCAGGCAATGATTTGATCACACTAACTAATGACGATCTTGAATAAATAAGTTACCAATATCGTATTCAAGCATGGAGCTAGTAACCCATCAGAAAAAGTAAGTACTTACCTATTAAATGACGTCTTCGAATGCAAAGACAATCTATACGGCGGGCGATTAACGGCCGTGATTTGATTTACAAAACAGGAATATCTTGTGCCCATAGAAATAAGCATAGGCAGTAAAGCTGCCGTTATTCATAATCTAAGCTTGTGCCACATCAGAATGCATTTGTTTCGTACTTTACAATAGGTAGGTACTGTAAATTTTTTATCTTACCAGTAGGTAGATTCATCAGTAGATTTGCATTGCCAAATCCTTAACTTGCTTCCTGATAAACAAGCACTATTTTTGTCAATTATTTTAACCAGATTTATCTATTAATTAAGTTTTTTTGGTATTTAAAACCATTTTTGAAATTATTCTTCATGCATTTATAGTGCCTAGTAATCTGAAAAAGAACTTACGACTAAATAACCTGGAAAAGGACTTAAGATATAAACACCATTTTATAAAAGTAAAAATCGAACGGAAAAACCGTTAAACAATTTTAAATTGACTTACCAACCGTCAATCTTGTACACAACCGTACGGATTGAAGAACAAAACGCCAATGAGGCGCGCGCTCGCTCCAACCGGTATTTATAGGCGACCGTTTGACAGGAGCTACTGACAGGTGTGAAAAGAGAAAGATATAGCAGAGGGACGTAGGAAGGAAAAGGACAGATATATGACACACCGGCACGAATTGACAGATCAAGAACGCTACTCTCACATACATACATATAGGCTTCGAATTACGGCACAGTATCTTTAATATGCCTCCGGTGTCTGTCTGTCTGTCAGCAGGCTGTATCTTATGAACAGTTATAGGTAGACAGTTGAAATTTTCACAGAATATGTATTTTTGTTGCCGCTATAACATAAAAATATGTATTTTTGTTGCCGCTATAACATAACATAAATAATAAAATTAAGGGAGCAAGCCTCCCTTAATTTTTATACGAATCGGCAACACATACTAGAAGTGTGAAAGTTGGTATTCAAACAATAAAACTGGTCAAGTGCATGTCGGACTTCTGTGTGCCTACGCGTAGTGCGCGTCCATAACTAAGACGGTATTTTTATCTTTGTGGTACGGAACCCTCAGTGCGCGAGTCCAACTCGCACTTGGTCGGTTTTTAGGGTTCCGTACCTCAATGAAAAAAACGGAGCCCTTATAGGATCACTTTGTTGTCCATCTGTCTGTCTGTCAAGACCCTTTATCTCACGAACGGTTAGAGGTATCAGGTTGAAATTGATACTATACATTAGAATAGAATAGAATATAAATTATTTATTTGCAAGAATACATGTTACATAATAAGTTCTTAAAATAGATTCCAGTACAGTATTCTGCTTGCGTCAAGCATGCAAATTTTTGTATAAAAATATTAATTACGTCCACAAATCCAAGAGAAGCAAATAAAACAAATTAAAAAAAATTATTAAAGATATGTCAAACGGTCCAAAATGAACAAAAAAAAATTCAATATCAGATAAAATGTCAAATTGTTAAATTAAATGTCATTAAAAGTCAGATATTCTCTAATAGTGTAAAAACAGTTTGTCAATAGCCATTTGAATAATTGTGATTTAAAAGAATTAATGTTTTCGATGATTAGAATGTCATTAGGCAATTTGTTATATATCAAAATACTCATATTATAAACATTTTTCTTATAAAAATCTGTATGACAAGGCGGTTGATATAATAAATTTACATACATGGACCTTTGCTGTCTTAGCAAGACCTCTCTGCGGTAAAAATTAGGGTCCATGAACCCACAAGATCTGAAAATTTCAATTTTTACAACGACGCAATCAAAAGATATGGCATTTTATGTCCTCATCTCCATACATTTATGTACTAAAGCAAAACCTACAGGGTACTTCCCGTTGACCTAAAATTATGAAATTTGGCAAGAAGCTAGGTCTCACAGTACAAATAAAGGAAAATATCTGATATCATTAAATATTACAACTTTTCTCACAACTAATGGTAACTAATTGAGGTGAGCTCCCGTTTCAAGAACATTCATATAAGAGAGGGGTCAAGTTGAATGGTCGCAGACGTGATTATTGTTTTAGTTCTATTTTAAAAACGGGAACACTTAAAAATTTGAAAATTGGTGTGCTTATAGTACATAAACTATAAAATAACAACAAATAATAAAATTTGGTCAAGCGCGTGTCGGACTCAAAAAATCTAGCACATTAACTTACTGAAATTTCAACTAATACAATTATGATAATGTGGTGGTACGGAACCCTCGGTGCGCGAGACTGACTCGCACTTGGCCGGTTTTTTTTTTCATTCATTTTAATTGAATGAAAATCCAAACTACTCGTATCAAAGTTCTAAAAGATAAAACCAAGTAAAAAACCGCCATAGCAGTAACAAAATTATGGGAGGTGAATATGTATTTGGTCTGGTATTTTGATCATATTCACATAAAAGAAAGAAGATGTAATTGAAAATATGATGTTTGTTTGTTTTGTTGTTTGTTTGTTTCTATTTGCGAATACTTGTTAATGGCTTTGTAATGTTTTCTGTACTTATTTAATGTATGCTTAGCTGTCAGTATTCCGAATAAAATAAAAATAGTAACTGGTCTTGCTACTGTACTGACCCTGATAATAGTCGATAGGGTTGCAACTAGTCAACTTATGTCTTCTTTTTTCAACAAGATTATCATCATTTCTCACTGGATTCACATTCTTCCACCTTCAATGAAGATTTAAGAAGGTAAGAAATAAGAAAGTATATTGCCAACCTCAATTTATATTTCCATTCTCTAAGAAAAATGATCAGTGCACATTGTTTCTGTCAGAAACCCAAACTTGGAATATCATAAGATTCACCATTCACCAGAAAATCCTAAAATTGGTTAAGTTAGGTACATTTGTCTTAAGATCAACAGTTTTAAATATACATACTACTTTGAATGCATTTATTTTTATTATGAATCTATTGTGCATAATTTCTTACCACAAAACAGGAAAGGCTACTACAGTAAAAATGAAACTACAGTTTTCCTGTGATACTTACAGTAATCTCTGTATTAGTAGCACTGGGAATGGATCCATTCTCAGTGAACTGCAGTCCAAAATAGTCTTTTTCTACCAACTCTATGTGCTGATACACCAGATCTAATAGAACAGATCCTTTGGCTTTTTTCTGAAACATATAAAAGGAATTAGGTATATACTTACTTACGTATATACTGTCCCGCGTGGTGCCGGCAAAGAATAGTACCAACCCTTACATACCTATGGGTGTCGTAAGAGGCGACTAAGGGTTATAAACTGGAGGATGGGCAGCAGCATCCTCCTTTGTATCTAACATCTTACTTACTGCGGTCACCTACAACCGCGGTCCATGGTGCCAGTCGTAACGCTAACAAGCGAGGTGACTATGGTACTTCCCCTCTACATTTTTCCAGCAAAAGCTTGAATTCTAGAGGGAGCTCCCTGTCCTGTAGTGGACGTTTTCATGGGATGTTATGATGATATACTTACACTACTACTATAAATGCATTCGTCAAGATCTTTTAAAAGATAGTCAAAACTGCCAAAGTAAGTCATGATTTCTATTTATAAGACGAAGAAAAGAAAGAACAACATCTGAGCTAAATATTTTTGAAGATTTTGTTTTCAATTTTGTAAAAAGAATGCAATTTTTCAAACATAAAAACATTATTTTATTTTATTGTTTTGAAGCAAGATAATAAAATCCAATAAAATAATTCAAGACGTTCTGAATAAAGGCCAGGTTAAAAGTACCCTAAACCGACGAGCATGTATGAAAGGATTGATGAAGGTTCAGGAAGCAAGGGAAGTATGTCAAGATCGTAGCAGGTGGAGAACTGTGGTCTCTGCCTACCCCAACAGGAACAAGGCGTGATGTTTTATGTATGTAAAAAGATAAGAGTGCGATTAAACTTGATTTAATGTTATTAACTTTTGAAATATCATGATTCTGCAGATAGGAGTTTGTTTACCTATTAGTATTGAAATAGATTATAAACAGGTTAATGGGATAAGGATGCTGGAAACAAGCCAAATGTTTGGGATTTTTTATACATTCATAACATTATTATCAAATATCACTCATCACATATGTAATTGAAATCATCTGTACAGAAATTAGTAGCTACAACCTAAACAATGATTTATGACACCAGACCTGTGCTTTAGATTGTATGGTTTAATACTGTTTTAAAACACTTTTTGGGCATGCCTAAGTTGTTTCAAATTAATTAAAAGTGTTCTTTATAGCACTATTCGTACAATTTGGAATGAAGGGCTAGGCAAAAAGTGAAAGGGGTATTCTACTTTGCACCACAGGTTGCAGTTGCCATTGGGTGCTCAGAGCCCAACCTCATTACCTCCAAAACTTTGAAGGAATCAAAAAGAAAATATAGTTATTTATGCAATCCTACTAATATTATAAACGTGAAAGTTTGTAAGTATGGATGGATGGATGTTTGTTACTCTTTCACGCAAAAACTACTGAATAATTTTAATGAAACTTGGCACACATATGGGTCATTTTCATTTAGAGTGTAGAAGGGTGAAGGCTTTCGAATGTAATTTTTTTTATTATTATCGGTTAGTTCGTGTCCCTAAACCTCTTCTAATGTGTATTTCAGGGCTTGATTATCCCGATAATGCTGAAAAATGCTTCCTGAAAAAATTTGAGCCCACGTCCTTGACAACTCACCCATGTTTTTGACTATTAAGGCAAATTAAGCTCCCACGTGTATGACAACTTATCCACGTTTTTGACAACCAGGCGAAATTTCGGTATAAATTGACATTTAAAATGCATCGTGTTTGTGATTTCTGGGATTCAATGTAATAAAACACAATACAATTATCGAGCTTTTCTTTATTTTTACTTAATTATAATTAAAAACAGACAAAAAGAACTTTATAAAATTAAGTTCTTTTCAAGAATGAGATCGTTAATTATTTAAGCAGTCTTAATTATTTATACTTTAGTATTTAAAAAAAAAACTTACTTCGCCCAGAAAATCAAATTTAAAAATAATAAAAACTTTCTTTTTTTATCTATGAGATCAATAACTTTCACTTACTTAATTGTATATTTTTTACACGAAAAATCAAACTTAAAAATAATTTCACCTCGTCGCGTGGGTGTTGGTTCAGGCAGTAAGCGTTTGATATCATTTTTAGCAACCAATGAAATATCTTCCGGCTCTTGCCATGCGAATATTCCTTTGTCTAGATCTCTCTTCCTTAAAAACTTTACGACATAGAGTAACTCCTGTTTGCTTTTCTCTATCGACATTATCTGTCCAACAAAATGTAGAGGAGTCTTCTTCCCTTCGAACTGCACAATAATCCAAGATGCGGTTTTTAGAGACTCTTTGAAGTTGTCATCTTGGCAATGTCTTTTAGCCTCAATTTGCTGTGCTTCTAAGCTATTAGTTCTTTTCTTTGAAGTTCTTTCTGCGACCTCTCTATGAGTTTTAGAGTATTCATAAAAACCTTTCTGGATTGGAAAATGCGGGCATATGGCTTGTAAACAACATTCAGTGCAGCTTAAGTTTCTCAAAAAAATCTTTTCCGGTTGTTCATGACTCCAAGTGACTTGGTGCAATTTAGAAGTTTCAGGAATGCTCCGTAAACCCATGGGTATTAAACAATCGGCTTCGGTTATGTCTGATTCTAACACAGTGTACAAAATTATATTTGTTCGGCAAACTATTTTGGTTACAAACGTCGGAAAATCTGGAATATCTTCGCCGTGTGCTACCAGAGAATCAGCCGTTCTTTTTATTACAGCTCCGACACCGTCCGCAGCGCCCTTACCGTGGCCTGATTCAGAAAAGTTCCAAGTTGCAGCCTTTATATTTAAATCATGAACCAGATGATGTGTGAACAAATATAAATTGGTTTTGTTTTTATATTGAGTTGATGGTCCATCGCTCAACACATGCAATTTTTCGATTGTCAGGTTTTTATCCTTAACAAGATGCTTGAGAGACTTTTTCAAGTGGGCATAGACTGCGGCGGCATCATGGCGCAAGCATTCTGATACGGTGCAAAAAGATACTGTTTGAATATTTTCTGAAGCGTCGCAATAATATAAAACGCATGTATGCAATGACAGCTGTTGTCTTGACGCACCGAAGTGGACTGACTGCGCCTCAGCAGCATACTTGCACTGATAGTTCTCGGAAAAATCGATGTGTAACAGTCCATCCCCTGGTTTTAATTCTTTTTTTAATTGACTAATTGCCTGATATTGATGCTGAATATGAAATTTGTGTTTAAGGAACTTTGGTAATATGACAAGGAACTTTTCGATCAAATCTTTCTTCGTGCCCTCAATGGAATCTTTCACAGTACGTTTGATTTTTTTTTCTTTGCCTTTTATTACACGATTTTCTGATTTTGTTAACCATTGTTTGTAGGATATTAGTTCAGAGTTGTCAAAAGTTTCAAAATTCAAAGTTTTATCAAAACATTTCCTGCAAGTTTTCGTCATACACTTGTAATTATTTTTCTTGCAAACAACTGCGTCACATATGTCATCTACGGACTTTTCTTTAATCAGATTCAGTTCTCTTAGTTTTGCAGTAATCAAATTAAAGTTTTCGTGTGTAATACATAAGCAGGTATCTCTCTCCGTAACTTTGGGTGGAACAATCCAAAACGGGCGGAATCTAGTAAATGTCGAGTAACAAATTTTTTTGTTAGATTCTGCGACGTACTTCTTGTGAAGATTTTCCAGTGTATCGGCTAAGTAACGTTTCTGTTTTTTTTTACCACTACGGGTGATGGTGTCTCTCTTTCCGGGGCACAATTTACTATTCTCGTCCTTTTCCAAGAACCGTTGAACGTCTAATTTGTTTCTGCGATAACGCAGCAGCTTTGGTGAAATAGACACTCTTTTATTTTTATATTCCAACCGAACAGTTTTCACCTGCAAGGCGTGTATTTTTCTCTTCATTGTATCAATTACTTTTTTCTGTGTTTCTATAAGCTTATCCTTTGCCGTTCTATTCTGCCTTGCTATTTTCAAACCAGTTGCTTTCTGTCTGCTTGTACTACTGCTGGCGCTTGTTACTGACACTGATGGTGATGGACAGTTATAAGAAGAACAGGGAGGTGTAAATCTGGCTGTTGGCTCAGGTGTAGATCTGACTATTGGCTCAGGTGTAGATCTGGCTGTTTCACCACTATCACTTGGTGGGGTGTCCTCTCTGAGTCGCTCTAAACAGCGTTCATGCATTTTTTTCAGAATTCTACATTTTTTCTGAGCTTGACGCCATTGATTGCGTTGCGCGCGCTGCTCCCTAGGTGTTAAGTCAGCTATTGTCTTAGTCTTCTTATTTTCTTTTCTTTTTTGTCGCCTTTCTTTAGCTTTTGCCTTGTTTTCGGCATCTTTGACAGGGTCAGCTTTTATTCGTGCACGTCTCTTTTTTTCAGCCTCTCTTTTATAAGCTTTTTTCTGCTCCGGAGTCAGTCTCTTCTTTCGGCCCATCTAAAAAAATTATCCAAGTTTCAGAGATTGGCAATCACTGTTAAATTTACGTAATATATCTAAAAGAAAGCTATTGGAAGAGGAGGGAAGTCCTTGCCCAGCAGTGGGACACGTGAACCAAGGTAATACAAGTCGGTTATAAAAAGAACTAACTAAAATGTCATAGACGTGGTCACTTGTCAGAGACGTGTCCTAATTGCGCCCTAAAAAACCACGTTTTTGACCAGGTAAAGAAGCCACGTCTTTGACATTTTCTTGAACGTGCCCGTAAAACATAACCTCAAAACTTAAGAACTGACCTGTAGTTTCGTTCTAGCCATTTTGTCTATATTTCCCACCAAATATATGAAAATCGTTAGTTAAAACATTGTTCATAAACAAATTGTTTCAGCCACTACTTTGACGTGTTATGCTTTTCATTTTAAACGTAAGAAACAAAAAAAAATACATACCTCGTTTTGTGAAGCAACCTGCCCTCGCATGAAGCCGCAATGCAAATGGCCGAGCTTTGTTTTTTTTTATCAATGTTGCCAACAGGAGTATTTCATTTAGATGCAAAGTTATTGGCCGAAATATACAGCACCACGTTCCTGACAGATTATTTTCTCACACCACAAAGTGCGTCATAAAATCACTACCAACAGTCGGATCTTCATTATATTACATAAAATGATAGAGTAAACACCATTCATCCCGAATATAAATAATTCCTGCATATTATTTGTGCACAAAACGAGTAAAGAGTTACAGACTTCAAAAAACGGAATTTTCACACACCACGTCCCATGACATTTTCAAGGGAATTTTATTTTATAATTTTCTTTAATGAACTTCCAATTATAAAAGATGCTTGCCAGATTTATAATACAAGAGACACATCCATTAAAAATTATTACAAAAAAAAATACACGACACGAAGCCAGAGAATACGTAGTCACACAAAATTTTTGCTTTTGCAAATGACCCATATAGGTTAGCTCCTGGAATAGCACATTGGCCACTTTTTACAGCGGGAAAACACTTCATTCTCACAGGAAAATGCGTTTAATGCGGGTGAAACCGCAGTAGGAAAGCTAGTAAGTAATAAAATTGCAATAGGTACACTTTTTATGAATTTTCCATTTTCCGGAAACTCTACGGGAAATTGCTTGTGGGGTCAAATGTCAATACATCATTTCATCTGATCGGATATTAAGGAACTGTAGAGATCAATTTGGGTCTCATTCCAAAACAATAAGAACTTAACCTGACAGCAGAATAGCTTTAAATAATGTCCATATGCATGATCAAGAGAGACTACTATTAAAGGTAATCATTAACTGATACAGAAAGCCCCTTGGAAAGGGAGCACCTAATGGCAAGCCATTAATTTCAAGGCATTAATTGATATTTCTTGTGTCAGTCTTGGCCAGGAACTGACAGTTGACTAGAGAGCTTTCCATGCTTCAGAAGGTAAGAAACCATTGTCTCAGCTACTGTTATATATAAGGCAGCATTAAGTCAGTCCCCAAATAGACTCTTGTCGGATGCTTTGGCTGTCTATTTGTCAGAGTATCAGTATCATTGAGAAGCAGGAGTTGCATTGTGAATATTTGGAAAAGGTGAGGGTGGTCAGAGAGCGGGTTTAACTAATAGTAAATACCTCGATATGGAAGATATGCTGAGTATCATCAAGAAACTGGACGGTGACATTGATGATGTTTAGTTTGCGGTCTCGAGCCAGCTCGGAGGCTCGCACGTTGTATGTTCCACTGGAGCTGCTGAATGCGCGCCGCGAGACGCTCTCGATCATCGCATCAACTCACACACACCGAATTCCAATAAGATAACTCACTCGATAACGACCGAGCCTCACAACATCCCTGGACCAGTAACACTTCTGAACCGCTCAAGATAACATCACTAGCGCACGACACACTTAAACTGACCAATAAACACTAATTAACCTTATGAACTTCATAAATTGATCTCAAGTGAGGACTCTTAGGAATCGTATCCTTGTCACGAATTTGTCACGGTAATACTATTAAAACACTCATAGCCTCAACTAATACAGGTAATCCCGAAGTGAAGAATTCGTGACGTAATGTCCTACGCAAATCATCACTCTGAAGCACTAGAAAAACATTGTTCGTTCGTTCTTTCAGTTTCTGGTCAAATGTTTGCCAGGTAGGTACTTTATCCAGGTTATTTTTGCACTAATTGCATAAGATACAATGAGTGCGATTACAAGTATGTGTAGGTTTTATAGATTTTCTTTCACTTTTATTGATAAGCAAGAAACTCAACACTATGCAAATTATACGAAACATTCTCCAAAACACACAAAAAAATCACTGCTGACAACACGGATGATGCTCCGTCCGCCATATTTATTATTATGTCACATTTGCGTTTCGATCGATACGCTAAAAACTGTTATTTATATGGCATATATTTTTTTTATTTATGGATTTTGATTTAAAAGTTCTTGTTAGTTGTTGGTTGGAGGAAGAATAAATCACGTAAAAATAATAACTGTATCAATTATATCAATATATGCACTTTCCTTGTAGACTGAACTTTTGAAAATGTATTTAATTTTTGAATAGTTTATAGAAGCTATCAAAACGCAAGCAGAAGTATTTTGGCGGCTAGTTTAAAAAATAAGTTTAGATAGGCCGGAAAATTGTTTGAAAATATTTGAAACCTGTTTGTGTGATAAAATACTTGGGTAAGTGATAAACTGGTATACATTCCACAGTTAACCTGTCGCTACCTCGCCGTAGGTGAGTATAAATGTTCCTTGGTCGCTACGGCAAAGAAACTGTGGATGAACCCATTTTCCAACTCTAGTGGGTGCTTGGCTTGAGCCCCCTGTTACGTGTATCCGAACGTATATAAAATTAAGATCTAAGTGTTGCCACATGTATAAAATTTGTACTATGTTTTCCTTCTTGTCATGGCCGCCTGCCCAACAATAAATGCTCTGAATCAAAAGCGTCTTTATTAATTTAAATATATACGCCCGCACAAGTTACAACATGGTGTCAGAAGTGGGATTCATAATCTTTAAGACAACCTATTCCGGTAAAAAGATCTTTATATTCAACCAGCAGAGTGTCCGTAGATTGACTAAATTGAACATTGTGAACTCTTTTAATCAATTTAAGGACCTCACAACTGTTGCGACCTATTATATTCTTGCAAGGCAAATCCACAATATGAAAATTGACATTGTAAACTTTATTATTATGTTTGACTGATAGACTGCAATAACCTACTGTAGGTAAGACTTCACCACTTAGTGTTGAAAGCTTATAAGAGCTTTTCTTTATGTTGGACAGGGGCAGATTAAGTGATTTATAACAGTTAAATGACAAAATGTCAGCGTCGGCACCTGTATCAAGAAGAAAATCAATGTTCTTATTGTTTATAGACAGACTGGCTTGGTAAGAATCTTTAAGAGTAGCTGCATCAATAAAAAGACAATTGAAATAGAAGGTATCTGACTCGTTAGCTATAACAGTTTGTTCTTCTTCTACTATTCTTACTTGCTTGTAGCGGCAGCACTTGGCAAAATGGTTCAGCTTGTTGCAATTCCTGCAGGTGACTCCTAAGGCTGGACAGCGTAGACGGTGAACTTGACCACATTTTGAGCATATATTAGACTTGTATGACGCTTGTTGACTGGATTGACGATCTTGACTTCTTGGACGGTGGTGACTCTCTTGACGACTGTGACTACCTGGACGAATTGTATTGTCTTGACGAGTTTGACTACGTTGACGTTGATTACCGTTGTTGGCTTGATGACTCTGACGTGACGATGGACGACTACTGACAGTGGCGGCGATGATTTCATTAGATGCTAGGGCTTGTGCTTCCTGCTTCGTATTTCTTAATGTTTTGGCGAGACTGACAGCTTCTTCGAATGTTGCTGGTTTGTCTAACAAAATGCGTTCTCTTATGTACGCGCATGAAGAATTTAGGTTCCAGGAAAAGATATCTTTTAGCAAACTGTCAGCAAGACTTTCGAAGTTGCATTGTATGCTTAAATTCTTGAGATCTGTGGCGTACGACTCGATTTCTTCCCCTGCGGCTTGTTTTCGATTAAACAGCTTGTGTCTCTCCATTGAGATGTTGACACGCGGCGCAAAATAGTTCTCAAACTTGGTTAACAAGTCCTTAAATGTGATGCTAGACATCTCGACGTCAAAGGAATGAAATATTTGAAGAGCATCGGGACCAATGGTATGAAGCAAAATGGCTACCTTACGTGGATCTTGTTCTCCCTCGAGGCCATTTGCAACCATGAAAATATCGAAGTTAGTCTTGAAATTACGCCAGGCTAATGGCATATTGCTAGCGTTAACATCCAAGCTAAAGTTATTTGGAGGCAAAGGACGAGTTGTCGGATTCTTGGGCGGCGGCGGCGGCGGTGGAGGGTCAGGCATTTCGACTTCTCAGCGGCGCGGCGGCGGCGTGATATTGAAAAAAAAATTTTTTTTGACTCACTCGAATCCGTGACTGTGGCTTGAATCGACGGCTTGATGGGCTTTTGACTAATAATCCCACGATGGCACCATGTTGTAACTTGTGCGGGCGTATATATTTAAATTATATATATGTTAAAGTTAGATGAACCGTCTTCAAAACTCTGTACTTTCATCACACCTCAAGGTAGGTATAGATTCCTCAGACTTCCCTTTGGCATAAATGCTGCCCCAGAACTGTTTCATTCTATAATGACACAAAAATTCTCTGATATCCCAGGCGTCAAGATCATGATGGATGATTTTCTCATATATGGTCAGACAAGAGAAGAACATGATTTTAGACTAAAACAAGTCTTAGAGAGAGCTAGGCAGTTAGGGATAAAATTCAATAAAGAAAAATCGAACATATGTCAGACAGAAGTCAAATATTTGGGCCACATCTTCACTCAAGATGGTGTGCGAGTAGATGATACTAAAGTCAAAGCTATTTGTGATATGCCTTGCCCCCAAAACGTAGCAGAACTACAAAGGTTCTTGGGTATGGTGACATACCTTGGTTCCTATATAGAAAATTTGTCAGAGAAAACCTCAAATCTAAGAAAACTTTTGTCTAAAGAAAATGAATGGTGTTGGCAGGACATCCATACTTCTGAATTTAATTTATTAAAAGAATGTATCACCAAAGCCCCTATTCTGACATACTATGACCCTAATAAAACAATCACTTTGTCAGTGGATTCCTCCAAGGATGCCATGGGTGCGGTTATCTGTCATGACAATCACCCGATTGCATATGCTTCAGCTTCATTAAGCCCATGTCAACAGTCATATTCCCAAATTGAAAAGGAGCTATTAGCTATCCTATTTGGTTGTACGAAGTTCCATCAATATGTGTATGGTCGTCACATACTAGTCGAAACAGACCACAAACCCATAGTCTCGCTTACTAACAAGCCAATTTACAATATTCCTCCCCGTCTACAACGAATAATGTTGAGATTACAACCATATGACCTGAATGTAACGTATAAACCTGGCAAATACTTATATGTCGCTGATACTCTGTCTAGAGCAGCCTTACCTGAACAGTCATTACTTGATCTAGATTCTGACCTAGATTTACATGTCAACTTAGTCCTCAAGTCACTGTCAATCAGTCCTCAGAGACTAAAAGATATCCAAGAACAGACCTCCAAAGACCAGGAATTGTCACTATTAATTAAATATTGCACATCAGGTTGGCCAGAACATAAAAAAATCAGTTCCAGACATTATTAGACCATATTTCCCTTTGAAAACTGACTTACATACAATTAATGGCATTGTTTTTAAAAATAACAGTGTTATTATACCCTTAGTAATGAGAAATGACTTATTAAAACAGATTCATGCTGGTCATCAAGGAATCAACAGTTGTCAAAGATTAGCTAAAAACCATGTATATTGGCCTAACATGTATTCTGATATAGAAAAATATGTCAATAATTGTCATATCTGCCTCACTAACACGCAGTAATTCTAAAGAGCCCCTACAGCCTCATGAAGTCAAACCAATTCCTTGGTACAAGGTTGGTGTTGATCTATTTGATCTCAATTCAGATAAATATGTCATAGTCGTTGACTATTTTTCCAAATATTTTGAACTCACCAAGCTGATAGGTGGTTCCAATAGTAAGATTGTTATAAGTCAACTAAAATCTATATTTTCCAGACATGGAATTCCCAACATTTTAATGTCCGACAATGGTCCCCCATTCAACTCCAAAGAGTTTCAAGATTTTGCCTCAGATTGGCAAATACAACATATAACTTCAAGCCCCTATTTAGCACGGTCCAACGGACTCGTAGAAAGAACTATTGGCACTGTAAAAAACATTTTAAAAAAATGTTTTGCTGATAATTCTGACCCTTATCTAGCATTATTGCAGTACAGAAATACCCCTAAAGATTGCATGTATTCTCCTGCACAATTACTCATGTCTAGGTCTCTTAGGTCCACACTCCCAGTCCTAGAACAATCTTTGAAGCCTAGAGTACCTAACTACAGGTTGCTTAAAGATAAGATACAAAAACAAAATAACCAATCACAGATTTATTATGATAAACATACAAAGCCTTTGTCTTCACTAAGCATTAGTGATAAAATATACTTTAAAAAACACCCCAATAGTGTTTGGATTCCCGGTACAGTTTCAGCCTTTGGTCCACAACCTAGGTCTTACATCATTTCCTCTCCAGAAGGTACTTTCCGCCGCAACCGCCAACATATCCTGAAACCAAAATATTCTCCATTACAGTCTAGTTCATTCTGTCCCTTATCACCTCCCAAATCCAACAGTCATCCTGTTTTTCAGCCTGACGCTGATCCTCCTCAACGTTCCTCGCAGACTTCCAGTCCTAAGCTGTCCTCGCCTTCGTCATATCACTCCCCTCGTCCAGTCACTCCCGTCCAAAACCCTGAAATAATACCAAGCACTGAACCAACTCCAAACGTTCACGTAAACCAACCCAACGTTACTTATTCATCTTTTGGTAGAGCTATTATTAAGCCTCGTAGATTTTGGTAAATCATAAGTTTTACTTTGTTTTTATTTCGATTGTTTTTGTCATGTAATTTATTAGATTTGTCATAACCTCAAAATTGTATTTTTGTTCACAGATTATTGTAATGTCAAAGTCAAATTGAAGTTTAGCAAATGTCAATGTTACGTCACTTTTAGGGATGTTCGTTTCATATCATAGATAATAAGTTTGAATTGTAAAAAAAAAAAAAAAAAAAATGTACTTACGTTCCGTTTCATGATTTGTCTTTGTAAAAGAAACTTTCTTTTTTTTAACAGGGAAGATGTTACGTGTATCCGAACGTATATAAAATTAAGATCTAAGTGTTGCCACATGTATAAAATTTGTACTATGTTTTCCTTCTTGTCATGGCCGCCTGCCCAACAATAAATGCTCTGAATCAAAAGCGTCTTTATTAATTTAAATATATACGCCCGCACAAGTTACAACACCCCCGAGCACCCACAGAGCCCTTGGACGTTCTCATCGAATCACATTGCAGAATATTTATGTAGGTATGGTATGTACGGTCAACCGCTTGTCGGTAGAAATTTTTTCAACTCTATTACCACGCCATAAGGTCCAAAAGTGTTTCTACTGATGTGCGGCCGTGTGTACCTACTGTGAATGGCGTTTAAGTTATGTACAGAAGAGCAAATCAAGTTGGACACTATAAACTTTGTAAGTAGGTTTCATTATTACTTCAACATCCGCAGAAGCTAAAGTCGCTGTGCGAGTGTCAAACTGGACTTCCTTTTCGTTTTTTTTATATTAAATAAATATTGGGGGACATTTCACATAAGGTCATCTGATCCCAAACTAGTTAAAGCCTGTACTATGGGTATCAGAGACAGAACAAACACTTGTGTTCATCACACAAATGTTTGCCCTGCGCGGGGATCGAACCCGCGGCCCACGGCGTGAAAGGCAGACTCACTACCAACTACACCAACGGGCTTGTCAACATGCCCCTTGGCTTGGAGGTCAGCACAGCATATATTGTTTGGCACAGCTGAGCAGTCATACTCCTCGTTAGACGATACAAGGTCTATAAGACATCACCCAAAAAAAACTGTTGATCCAGACCATGAAGCTCAACACAACTTTCCCAGAGGTCAAAAAACCAAAAATACTACCTATTTATTTGTTATACAAGGCAGCAAAATTGTTATTTGGCGCGAGATGGCTGGACCCGACATTATTTAACCAAGCTCGTCATACTCGGCCAAGAATACTAGACTTCGAAATTTCCGACCCCAAAATTGGGAGCCACTTGCTGCGAAATACAGGCTGCGTATACGACTAACAAAAAGGGATGCAGCTATACGAGAGAAACGATTAGTGGTATAGAATGTGTGTGAGAATTATACCACTATTTCTTTCTTTAATGCTGCTGCATCCCTGCATGTTAGTCGTGCAAAACGATGGTGCGCAGGAGGCTTAATTTACTCTCGCACTGACGGCTATTTATGGTGAGTCAGGTGACAAGCGGAAAGCCAATGAATGATTCGCACGCCGTTTCCCACCTATCCCGTTCACTCCCGTGGGCTACCTCCTGTCCACTAGCGCCCCCATCAGTTAAAAAAAATTTACTCGCTAAAAACAAAACTAATCGAGAATCCGGAAAGATTGAAGTAAAGGTACCCTAGTTTATTTTGAACCTATCAATTCTCAAAAATAATATAGCTGCAGATACAAAAAGTGCGATAAACAGCCACTTTTAGCATTTTGTATTTGGGACCCGATTCTTGAATATCACCGGGTGATAAAATATCACTCCGAAATTCTAAATCACAGATTTTTCTTTTCAAAAGTGAAATTAATATTCGTAAAATATAAAGCACTCCTGGATTGTAAATTTTATGTATTCTGATTTACCTTTGAATAGTTTGTCAGGGCAAATGTGATTTATTTAAGTCTCAAAAGTGATATTTTATCACCCGGTGATTTACAAGAATTGAGTCCCTGTAACTACTGAACTTTATTTTACGGAATAAATAGTTTCTAAATAAACATAGGTATTTACCTATCTTTCCCGATTATCTATAAGTTTTGTATTCAGCGAGTAATATTTTTTTAACTGATGGGGGCGCAAGTGGACGGAGGACCGCTTGAGTTAATTTCGAATTGTCGATTTTCTGCTGAGACCTACGAATATATTAGGCTAACGCGTGTATTGATTGCGGAATTTAATCTTATTTACAAAAGAAAACAAGCGTTCAAACAGTTATCTGCCTTTATTCTGCGTCTTTTCTTAAACCAGCAGCCATAGTCATTCAATCGGTACCATTATAGGAAGAAAAATTAATACGCTATTACATACTGTTACAGTTTGGTTTGAATATGTGTTACAGCTGACATTATGTTATGTGTAGACTTTTATAGGTATTAGACTATTTTAATATTATAGATACATGCGGATCATGAAAACCAGGGTGCAACGCGATGTTGCCAATGTAATTCATCTAAATTTATTTTTATATTAACGGGACTAGCAGTTTTAATAGTACGTAAAATTATCATTTGTACTTAACTTCGTTCTATTACACTAGTGTTTGCGAGGAATCAGATCTTCCATATTTTTGTAAAAAGACATTCACTATTTTAAATTCTGTTCGTTTGATATAAATACAACATGGAGATATTATTAACTACTATAAGGTAGAATAAATAAGACAACTACTTATGGTATATTTTGGTAATGAAACATCTGATTCCAATTAATAGATTACTTGCAAAATCGCATTGCACAATTTCGATAAACTGTTTACCTTACTGCTTGCTGGGTTCTGTAGTGATGTGCTGTAGTCGATAAAAAATCCGTATCGATGAAAATTTTGATTATGGCCAAACTTTCCTTTAAATACACCATTTTTGCACTTGTAATAATTTTTGAAAATATAAATTTTGATAATATTTTTTTTCATTTGTTCCTAAATATTAATCCAAATAGTTTTTTTTATTATCCTTAATATTGTATTTACAGTTTTTCAACAGCCGAAAAATATGTTCAATTTTATAATATTTTTTTAACGACTCTTGTTAAGTAGTAGGTAACAGTACAAATATTAATGATCACAAGTTGGTTTTCATTGGTCATTAACATACGTTAAATTACATCTTATTCTATTGGTGATACAGTTAACAGAAGGTCTTTGATTGAAGGGGCTAACTATTATTATATTTGTATGTAGTCTGAAGTGTTTCCCAATGCTGAGCAAAGGCCTCTCCTTATTTTTTAATGAAAACATTAAA
Source organism: Athrips mouffetella (assembly GCA_947532105.1). Taxonomy (NCBI): domain Eukaryota; kingdom Metazoa; phylum Arthropoda; class Insecta; order Lepidoptera; family Gelechiidae; genus Athrips; species Athrips mouffetella. The sequence goes on along the minus strand of OX383972.1, from coordinate 22,229,470 downwards.
GAAAGTATTTACATACTTTTTTCGTTATGTGAAGCTATCTTTTGTTTAGGGACCTGATTCAAAATCACAGATTTTTCTTTTCAAAACTGAAGATTAATATAAAGTAGTGTACAATGTTAATTTTAATATACAGGACGTAAGGGACGGTGTACTGAAAGCTAAACGAGCATGCTTAGTCAACGAAACTAAACAACTTTCCCAAATAAACATAAAAAAAAAAAATTTATTCCCATAAAAAATCCCAAAAATGTTTCTTTGGGAAGTAGGTCAGATTCATTGACTGAGCACGTCCTTTCAGTTTCTGGTACACCGACTCTTACACCCTTAATTTTTATTTACTTTTTAACAATTTAGCAGGCTTAATTTGAATTTATAGTCTCAAAAGTAATATATTTCGGTCCCTGGAGTCCATTTTTGAATATTTCCGAGCGATTTAAAAAACCAGACAAGAAAAACAAGAGAAACATAATTAAATCAAACTTTTGTATGAAAATTAATATTTACACGACTACTCTATAATGGACGAATACCATTCTTCACTTTTGATAAGAAATACCAGCGATTTTGAATTTTTGGGTGGTATTTTATGTTCAAAAATTGGTCTAGGATTTATGAAAGGCAGTGAATATTCTTGCTTTCCGTATAAAACTTTAACGGTTGTACAGAAAAAGTGTACACTTTTTGAGTAGCCTATTACCTACTAACATAATTATACAACAACGACAATTTTTAAGATTTTGGAAACCTACGTGTATAATATTTCAAAATCTACATTTCCAAATGCGAGGTTTTTTAGTTTGTTTAATATAACGGATATAACTACTCAAACAGTGCACATTGATTGTACTTTTGAATTTCAATTCAGACCCCCTGTTACGTGTATATTGTATCATAAATGAAACATAAAGGAGAAAATGCAACGATAAAGAAATCAAATGTTAATGTCGCCACAAAATCCAACTTGAATACCTATTTACTATTATAAAAGTTTTCAAAGCTTTAAAATAAAAGTTTTCTTCATTAAACTAATAATACATTTTACTGAAATTACAAATAGCTGAAACAATATTTACAATTTACTGAGGAGTTAAGTTCTATACATTGTCGTTTATGCCTACCTATCTATCACCCTACCCATATTGCCTTCATCGGCGTAAATCACCGTGATTATACATAGGTATATTGTTCCGAAAAACCACATACATAGGTAGACAGTTAAGCATACTTTTTAGCGTAAGACAATATGAAGAGGGTATTAATTAATTAACAAAAACCTACTAATTCAAAAAATCTCAGTAGGCCACTAACTAAGACTGACGACACAGTAACTACGACCATATATCGATATTACCTTAAGCCTATAAGTGCAACATTTGCTAATTAAAACGGAACAACTCAGAGTATTTCAATAAATTAATGTACCAACTACATTATAAAGATATCGCCGAAAAGTTACGTACTCACGCAGGGAATGATTTGCGACGTGTTCAGTAACTTAGGTACGCAATTATCTAGTTTCATAGTAGCGTATTTTTTTAACATCAACTCACGCAGTTACTTTTTCCCAAAGTGAATACGCAATTACAAGTGTTGTACTTATTTACAAAATGCAATATTGTTTACAAAAAAGGCTAAAATTAGAAATAGGTACTCAGTTTAGTCAAAAAACCTTTCAAAAGCGTTTGAGATATCGAATCGTTTTGCTATGGAGGTTTATTTGGCATTTTATAACTGAACGTTTAGTGGACAAATCTTTAATATTCTTTTGGTAAACGTCCATCCAAAGCAAGTCTCTTGTAGAAGTCGTAGAATCGTCTCTTAAAACTCCTAAAGTATTTGGACTGAAGTATTCGAATGACTCATACAAGACCTTATTTTTTGTACTAAACAACTACCTTAATCTACGACATTCCAACCGTACCATTTTATACTACAAGACATTTATTTCAGTCAAAATTTATTTTAACTTTACGTCGCATTACAATTTACTTAATACTTTCCTTTAGTTATTCATCGATAGTTCATTAAGTAGACACGTTTAATCGAATTAAATAATACTTTTTAAATGAGATTCTACCAGTGCATATTATTTTGTGATTTTAAAATTGTCATCATGAATATGAGTGCAAATTGTATAATCGGACTATCGATACTTTTGATAGAAATCACTATTGATGGTGGAATTTAGACCATTCCTTTGGACATCATCCGCACAGTGTTCTTTAGGGCTTGGCGTTTGTTGCAGAACCATATTCTGATGACTTCGCGTTCGTAGCCCAACTGGTGTGCTAACCCAGTAATTTCAGTTCCTGAAATTAAAAAATGCACATTAATATACACAAGAGATGTTTTTCAGTACATTGACGCTTACTTATAAATTTACTGTCAGTTACCAAAGACTCTAAGGTTTACAGTTATTAATAATTTAAGGGTGTGAAACCAAACAAGGAATATAGGTCTAAATACTCGTAAGAACAAAATATGTCAACTTCCCATAGTAACTGAATCAGCTAATAGCTCATTTTGTGTGGGTAGTGTTTTTTGTTGGGAGTTCTTTACTATATGGGTACCCACCAAAAACATTCTGTAAAAAACTAGCCAAGTCTCGATGGAGCTGCTTGTTTATCTCTAAAAAGTCATGAAATCTAGACTAAGTCGTACGAAGTCTAAGGTTCCTTACTGCAATTTCTTTATTATTATAGTTAATGTTGTGTGACTTGGCCGTTGAAGGGTACAAAACATTACGTGTAAACAAAATAACAAATGTAAACAAAAGATATAACATTACCTACGTCTAAACAAAATTTACTTGTACCCACTAACGTATAAAGAATGTTCAACGGCCAAGCCACACAACATCATCACTACATATTATAAAAGAAAGTCCCCCGAAACGTTTTTCTGTCGTCATCATGTCTGTCTGTGATCGATTAACTCAGGAATTACTGTATTAATTTTGATCCGGTTTTCACTTATAGATAGATTAATTCAATTGAAAGGTTTGTGACTATAATTTATAAATATTTAGTGCAAATTAACAGAACTGTCGGAAAAAAACGTGCCTCTAGAGAGCTTTCTGGGCGTGCGCTGCGTAAATAGTTTCATTTATATGAAAGTAATGTATGAAAGAATTGTTACTCTCTAAGAGTTCTAAAGAAAAGTCCGCGATTGTATTTATTTATCTTATAAGGATAACCCACAGTAACCAACTATTATAGCAAAAAAGTAAATTTTCAAAATGAGGTATATTTGAACGTATTTTTGCCCGTAAGGTTCGGATCCTTATCTAATTTAAAAAGTTAGTAATAATAAGCAATAAACACACATCAATATTGTCCTTTACACCATGTTATTTAATTGAATATCTTGGAAGATATCACAATATTAAATTCCCTCTAATTAAAGTCCAAGAATGAGCTTGATATTCGATGTACATTTCGTTGATAGCCGAGCGTAGCCGAGAGTGTCCGAACTTAATATCAGCGAGCCAGGAACCCGACGGGGCACACACGGAGGGCACGCGTCGTTGCGACTGGTCGTCCGAAGCCTGATTATTAATATTTTAGGTATATTCTTTTGTGGTTGTCGTCCGGAGGTACAACGAAATATTTTAGAATGTTTTAAAAATTGTGTAGCAAGTTGAAGGCTACGTCATATATCGCAATAAAAGGCACCAGTCTTCCCGTAATTAGTACCCGTGCGAAGCCGGGGCGGGCCGCTAGTTAACTATAATAATAAAGAAATCGCAGTAAGGAACCTTAGACTTGGTACGACTTTGTCCAGATTTCATGACTTTTTAGAGATAAACAATAAAATGAAATTAAATATATTTATTTGCACGCAAACACGGTATGTTACAGCTGTTAAAGTGAAAAAAAAAAGTACAAGCGTGGTGCACCAACAAGTTGGTATGCAAATTTTTTAAAAAGAATGAATGAAATATTATTTATAAGGTAATGTCAAATATGAAATGTCAAAATAAAAATGTCAAATAAAACTCTAAATATCAAATAAAAAAATTAAAAAAATCTAAATAAATTAAATGTGATGTATGTCATTTAATATTGGACGCCACCTATTAAAGTCGAAATTTACAAATTCTGTCACAAGCAGCTCCATCGAGACTTGGCTAGTTTTTTACAGAATGTTTTTGGTAGGATTTCATTTCTTTTTGAAGAAACGTGGGCATATTGATTTATTTTAATTTTTATTATGTTTTTTTTTCGGGTATCACCGCCACTCTTAGTCCAATCATTTTGACCAAATTTTAAGCGAAATTAATATTTTAGTGTAATTTGTTTATTTAATCTTGTGTTTTCTAATCAGGGTCACCAGGTACTCCAGATCTTCGATTATCCTAGTTTTTATAGTTTTCCCTTTATGTGGCCATTAAACCCTAACTCTGTACCAAATTTCAGCAGTACTAGTTCTATTTTGATGATCATGAGTGAGTGAGTGTCATAAATGCGAAACTTTGCTTTCGCTTAACTTCGGCACTAAATGACCTACAGACTTGACATTTTGGATGTTATGTATGAGATTATAGCTTACTGGATGACGAAAACTTCTGTGTTCTGGTCTTATCCAGAGGTTCTCAAATAGGGGCCTGAAAATGCGGCGAAATGGTTCCAGTAAAGGATGATACGGCAGTGTTTGCTTACTCCTTTACTCCTTTATACACGACAGTCAATCAGGAGCAACTTGACACTGGACTTCATAATCAGCGTAGAGTCGGCAGTCGCATTGCAAATGTCGAGCTTGGCTTGTTCTTGAATGTACATAGATAAGTGGTTTCGAAAATAAATAAGGTTAAGGTGAGCCCAAACTTGGTGGCTTCAGCGTTATAATTATTTTATCGTGTGTATAAAACTTCACCGCTGGCGAATTAATAATGTTGTAGACTAAGGTCTAAGGCTGGATTGAAGCCTGTAGCTGATTGTAGCTGCGAATATGTGTGTACGTGTAAGTAAGTGAGCGGATAAAAAAATCCGTTTCTCACCTGAAGGATGAGTATTCCTTTCAAAATGTGCGTTCAATAATTCAAGAGCTTGCGGCGTGAAGGATGTCCGTCGTTTGCGCTTCTTGCTCGGCTCCATACCAATAAAGTCTGTCAAGTGGTTCTGTCCTGACGCGTACCTGGAAAAAGAATAATAACAATTCGTAAATAAAATGGTCCAATCAGGTCGAGTTTGAGTTTTACTGAAGGAACGTGTAAGTGCAAAATAAGACCAATCTGGTAATTACACGGGACCGATATTTAGAATTCGTGCACTTTAAAATTGGTCTAACTGAGCACGTCTCCGCTTGGCTCCAACTCAGTAAACACTATGCCTTACATTTGCGCTGCCTAACTCACAAAACTTCATCAAATGCAATAAACCTAAACTGCTCTTGTGAAATGCCAAAAGCGGCTTGCAAAAAGAACTGCTCAATGAGTCAAAAGATTTTGAACAACTTTCCTTCTTCCTTGCTTACAAAAAAATTATAATGTTCGTAAAAAAAACTGAAGGAAGTTGTCAGCACTTTTGTTGGCTGGCATGGCATCCATATAACGTTTAACTAAGTAGATTTCTCTAATTGCCTAACTAAAGTGACAGTGACAACTATAGGTATTAAAAGCGTACAAAATACTATATATTCCACCCTGATTTGATAATAAGCATGCAATAAAAAGCAACAAAATAAACGCACGAATTTTAAACGTAAGCAAAACAAAAAGTTAATTCAAGTCCATATTTTATTGTATGTACTTCCTAAGTAAATCACGTTCAGGATAAGTCGGGCTCTGACGGTTATTTTCTGCACATGGGTGACAGGCGGAGAGCCAATGAACGATTCGCTTGCCTGTGGGGACATGCCCCGCTCACCCCCGTGACTCATTTTTCGACTTCTGCGCATTGACGGTCACAGCCCGAGTTACTTTGTACGCCGTATACTATACTAAACTTTCAGTATAACATAACAGTATCCTCCGCCCAGGAGTATATTTTGTTCTGTGACAGTATCTGTCGAACGTAACAAACTTTGTTCTGGTTTATATTGCACCATTCATTTAAATTTTGAATATCCCTACATAAATACATGTCTATTTAGATATTCTTCAAATAGAAGAATTACTTTATCTTTTTAGGTTTACAAACCTTAATATATTTGGTTTAATCTATTAAAATTCGCATCTATGTACAGAGGATTCTTATTCCATATTTCAGCAAGATAGCATTAAAAACCGATAAACAAAAAAAAAAGTTTTATATTTGGTGACTTATCAATGATTATCTGTGGATTTAGATGAAAGCGTTTTTCTGAGGTACCCTTCATTTGCTGCTACGATAAATCACTACAACACAACAATAATAAAGTTTTCCATAACGACATCTAGTCCAGTAAAAATACGGTTTTGCAAAACATTAAATGCTAATAGCTACTTTTTTGTGTATATCGTATTTAAATATGATGTTTAGACGCAATATTTACGAATCCACCTAAAATTTAAAGCGGAATATTTTTTTCGAATAACAGCTAAGGCAAAAATAGTAATAGACAATCATATACTTTATATCATAGATAAACGTATACTTTACATATAGCCATAAAAATCCACCATAAATATATTTAAAAATATCAATTTATTTCAAAATATAAAATCTCCACTTATTTTTACATATAAGGGCCAATAAAGTCGAGGTAAAATAATAGCAATAAACTGAGCTAAACTCAACCTTTTTAAATGTAAGTGATTCTTATATATATTCACAAAAATGCCATACTAAATAAAAAAAAAAGTTTTTTGTAATCGCTGGTTTACAATGATTTTGTAAACATTTATGTTGGATTTGCCAAAAATGTGATTATATAGCACTATTTAAATTATTAGAAAGCAAAACGGATCTATTACTATTTTTGGTTGCGAAGATAAGCTGTATTTAAAGTTCGTGCTATAAAAGTTAAACAATACAAAAAAGCTAATATTTTTAGGTGGATTCATGTATAATATGAAATTCTGAATATATAGCAAGCCGTAAATAAAAAAAAATAATCTATTAACATTTTTTTCCGAAATTCCATATTTTTTTAATGTTTGGACGGCAAAATAAATAAATAAATGAAGTAAATTTAGGTGGATTCCATTAAAAAGCTTTACACAGAAATATAATCTATCGATCTGAAAAAGAATCACGGCTATTATCAATTATTTCCGTTTCGCCATACAATCTCTCGTAATTTTACTGGAGTAATCGGAAGAAAACCAAAGCAGTCTCAGTATTAATTCAAGGACTATTGTCATTCGTTCTCGTTAAAAATTACCACGAAGAGAGGGACGATTGCAAATTGTGCCATTTGCAATGTTAAGGACGGACCGTTGCATTCAGATAATGCATTTTAATGGTTCCAAATCGTAAAGAAGGTAACACAGTTGAGACAATTATTACGTTACTTTGAAGGAAAAAAAGCAAGATTCCAAAGAAAACAATATCAAGAAATTAATATTGCAATCAGCAAAAAAAACATCATCACTCTGATGTTAAAACTTAAGTAGGGATAATATTCCACAATCTCACAAAATTTTGTATTTCAAGACTGATGGTGCGTGAAAGTTGAGTGTCGTTAAACATTTATTTAACCCGTGAATTAATTTATGAGTTTAGTTACAGACGTTCCAATATAAACCAAAAAGGAAATGCTCAGGAAACACCGGAAATAAAGCCGAAAATATATTTACCTGCTGTAAAATAAAAAACAACGGGACACATATCAGTATCCGTCGCACAAAATAACTTTGGCCCTGTCATTGATGCGCAGAAGTCAAAAATGTGCAAAAATTGGCCATTTTTTTCTTCTGCGCATCAATGACAGGGCCACAGTTATTTTGTGCGTCGTATACAAATACTTTGACCAGATTGCCTTTATTATTAGGTTCTTTGTCATTCCAAGTGTGTAGGTATTTGACTGTATTAGGTACAAACATTAATATGTATGTGAAATTTTCAGGTTAGTTAACTAAGCTATGCCCTCTCAGTTTTTAGTAGCTCGTCCGTTGCTCCCTAAATACTTTGACATTACGAGTACTCACATCATCTCTTCTTCCCGTATGCTGCGAGATGCCAGGTTATAGCACGAGGAAGAAGATCTGAGGGTACAAGGGGTTTTTATTCAGTTACTTAGATACAAATTTTAAAACACCCTATTATCTAAAATCAAAAGTTATCGGTTTGCGACGCGTTACGTATTATTTAGATCAAAAGTTGCGCAACTTTCACGCCAATTGTGCATCCATCCTTATTCGATAGCTCCATGGACAGAGTCTTACGACGTCATTACCCGAAGTTAAAGATTTAAGTGACACCTGGTGTTGCTTATGAAAATTGTATGAAATTGTAAAACGGTCGTTGGTTTTAAGTTAACTCCATTGTAATTTATTTTGAAGTGCATCTTCCTTGCGTCTTTGGCTTAAAATACTACCTACTGTTTCTCTGAGATGCATTTATTTGTTGAATAGATGTAATATAAACACGAATTGCTTGTTCTAAATGTAATTTTGATACTTAAGAAACTACAGAAAAAAGGCATGCAGAATTAAAACTTAATATACTTTTAACGTAGGTACACTTCAATAAGTAAGCGAACACTGAGCTGATACACCACTTCGTACAAAGCTTTACAGATCAACACTCAGTAATACGTAAACTAAGGGCGGTATTGATAAATGCCTCTCAATTTTGAGATTGCTCTCCAGATTAATAGACGATATATGATGTGGAGATGTATGTACACATAAAAAATAAACATCTTGAGTGTAATCTCAGACTTGAGAGGGATTTATCAGTACGGCCATAAGATGTTATAAAGTTAGGAACATAAGATTGACAAATAAAACAGAGGTGAAAATGGAAAACGTAATTATTTATCGATACTCGATAAATAAGTTTACACATCTCTGATACTTTAAACTTAAGGAAGGTGTTCCCACACCTACGAGATTGAAGACATAATTTATATCCTCAAAGATTCGTAGTGAGTGATTAAATGGGTAACACTTTTTTTGTCGAAGTTCATGTTCCTAATTTTGATCCGTACACACGTGCATAAGTAGGTACTATGTGCGTTGCGTTGTTAGTAAAACAAAACAAAGCCTATCTAGCCCTGTCAAGCTGCAGTTAGTCCAGATTTGAGAAATGTTCAACGTTATGATCGCTAAGCAAGGCCAAATGTCCACGAACACGCCGGTCCACAAAACCACGAACAAAATCCATTCAAACAAACATATTTACCTCTCTTCAGCTTCCTTCATCCAACGTTCGAGCACCGGTTTGATTTTCTGCGCACTTTTTGGTGTTATATCCAATTTCTCAAATCTGTATCGAACACAAATTCTGATGTTAGATACTTGCTACACCTAACGGGGCACTAAAGCGACGCGTAACCAAACGCCTTTCCGAATTAACATAGCCATAAACACAGGACATTGACATTGCGTTAATGATTACACAGAGAAACAAAAAACAATAGGCAATTTAGGCTGCCGAGGTAATCAGTTTGATTAATACCGAACGCGGTAACAATAAAACAACGAATTCAATTAGAAACGAAAGGTAACGTATGCCAATGCCCTGGCTTTATTGCGCAAAATGAATATTAATAAAAATAAGAGTAATGAAATAATACATCATGCTACATTAGGTGGAAAGTAGAAATAATTCATAGACAATGTGTTCTCACAACGAATCGACACGGTCCGGTCTACGAGGCGTGGGCCGTACTAAGAAAGTTTGTCTTAGCATCAAAATGTACGCCTTGATTCATGGCGGCCGTAATTACGCGTATGCAAATACGTTATACGTGTGAAAAGGAAAAGAAAGAACGTCAAAACCGGTGATTACACATAATTATGTGCGGCATACATTCAAATGGTATGCGATCGTGGATCTAGATAAGATTACATTAAACAGCGTTGAAACATTTTGATTTAAGACAATCTGCATGTGGCCTGAGCCGTTGAAAGTATAAAGCGTGTGCTTAATGTATTAGAGTTGTATCTCCCAAGTAATCTCCATTTTCTTATTGTTCGCACTATTTCTCCGGGCGTTATCGTGCAGATTATTTGGCAGTTACAACGTTAAGGAGAATAAAACAAAACACGTACATGTTTTGTTGCTGTGAAGACAGCTGAGCAGCTAGCATCTGCGAAGCCAGGGCACTGGGGACGGTAACAAAGGTATTTATTAGATTTGTTGTATCCAGTGGACAAAACAATACAATGTGGAGTCGATAAAGTCGCACGCTTGAGAATCTACCTCATCTCTAGTGTTACCTTTAACTAATGTATCTAAACAACGTGTAACGGAAAAGTGTGATAATACTAAAGGGTGTGAATCTGCCTATGAAACTGAACAACTTTTCCCAAGGTTAACGAAATACGAAAAACCAAATTTGACCTCCCGTACAAAATGCGCTATCAGCTGATGCAGTTTCTAGGGGAGGTAAAAATTGATTTTGTTCTATTACCTCTGTCCCTTGGGAAAAGTTGTTCAGTTTCAAGGGTAGATTCACACCCTTTAGTATTATCGCACCTTGCCGTTACACGCTGTATAGGAATCTTTTAATTTTAAAATAATTTTTGAAGCGATATTTATGATAATTGAGAATACAAGAAGAAAATCTCTGTCTGCTTGGAACAGTTTTTTATGTAGAGCACAAAACGATCAATTTAATTCTCTTATCACCTGTAAGTTATTAAATGCTTTTAAAATTATGCTCATTTCCTGGAATTGAACAATTAATTTGTCAACAGCTAATAAGGTAGAAATTCTGTTTTTAGCAGATTATTTTAATCTAATGTTTTAGCTAGCTTGACTCCATTTATAGTCATCTCTTATGTACTAATATTCGTTGGTCTTCTATGTTCAAATGTGATTTCGATCAAAGAGTTATTTATTTCACAACAAAAAGTTATACAGGGTGTAACAAAAATGGTATACCAACCCTGAAGGATGTGAATCTGCACATGAAACTGAACAACTTTCCCCAAGGAACACAGTTCAAAATATGAAAAAAAATTATGACCTCCCATAGCAACTGAATCAGCTGATAGCGCATTTTGTATGGGAGGTCAATTTTATTTTCCTATTTCGACCTATGTTCCTTTGGGAAAGTTCAGTTTCATGGGTAGAGTCACATCCTTCAGGGTTAATATATCTTTTACATCTCTCATATTCGGTAAGTAGGTCCTTATTACCCCCAAATGGGGCTTGTAGGTGACCAATTAGCGCTCTAGGGTAATAATGTAGCTAGAAAAGTCCTAGGGCGGTAAGTAATTGAGTTTTGAAAGAGTGAAGTGTTTTTTTTTAAATTACTTACCGCCCTAGGGCTTTTCTAGTTACATTATTACCCTAGAGCGCTAATTGGTCACCTACAATTTGGTGGTAATAAGGACCTACTTACCTCACAATCGAGATGTAAAGCACAGTAGTTAGCTCGGGTGTAAGCATCAATAAAATTGCACCCTCGAACTATAGGCGCCCTCGCTGCGCTCGTGCGCCTAAATATCTCGGGCTGCAATTGATACCTTACAGCCCTTGGCTACTAATCTACTATTCTTTACACCTTGTATAAGTAACTTAGTGAGTATTTAAGGCCGCCTTTGCCCACATTAGGTTAAGTTCTCCATGTACCTATATTTGTTTTTTGTTGTTATGTGAGCAATAAAGGTGTTCCATTTATCTATCTATCTATTAGGTCTTTACCTATGAAATTGCCGTTTTGTATGGCGAATTTTATGTAAACTCAATTTTCAGTACTAACATTTTTGCATTTTACTTAGGAATTATAAATCCAATTTTTTATATTTTTTCAATTGTTATTGGGAAGACATTAAGCTAACAGAAGCTTAAATTTAATTTTCGAAAAAAAAAATATAACAAATTTAATGATGAAATCGGACGACATTTAAGACGAACAATTTTCGAACCTTTAATTTTATATATCAAACTAAAAATAAAAACTTTATTTTATGCGTTAATTGATAACCTTGAAGTCAACTTTCAAATATAAGATAAATGAAAAAAATAGCATTAGAATTATAGGAATTATGATCTCATTCATTTGTAAGAAAATTTTGGCAATTTCATAGGTAAAGACCTATTATTTAGTCAGAAATGATTGAAGAGTTCAAAAAGCTGATCTGTAGCCAACTATTGTAGATTTAAGAGGATGTCAACCTGTATAATAGCCGCACTCGATATGAAAGTGTAATCGGGGCATCAGTTCGTGTCAATGGTTAATGCAGTGTTTATATCGGACACACCATGTATAATTCCATTGGGAATGGCAATGACCGTGACGACGCTTTTCCAAATAAAAAAAAAATCGTATAAATATAAAATAAATTTATAAGTGACGCATGATTTTTAAAGTGGTTTTGAGATGCAGTACCTAATGCAGTCACTAGGTGTATCAGTAGAAGATTTTAGATTCTAATGCAGTTCTATAAAGTAGAAAATCGGAAATTTCACAACCACAGGCAGGATTCGAACCTGTATCTTCTGCATCACTACCGCAGACGCTTTACCAACTAGGCTACCTGTGGTCCTGCCTGATATTGTGTTGTGCGCATATATAGTTGTGCGGTACCGACGCAGAAGACGCAGGTTCGAACCCTGCCTGTGATTGAAATTTTGCGATTTTCTACTTTGTAGATTCATTTATCCGAACACAGGAACTGTTAAAATAAAAATCATTGTCTAATGCAGTTACTTATCCAGCGACAGATCGACGTATCAGGTAACCTTGTTATTGTGAAGCATATACTTATATTTTGAAAGTGGGCATGACACTTTGCGATTCAAAGAGACAACTTCCTAAGGGTATTATGGCTAAGGTAGCGGAAAATAGAGCAACCGGTCGACTTATAAAAAGGTTCAAATCACAGGTAAAAAGAGGGAACTTCTAGAACAAGATCGTAGGCCAAGGCCAATTAAAAAAAAAAAAATGATTTGGTTATTTTGCAAATGACGACTGTGTATCTGTGTAAGTATTCCACACCACAAATTTCGTTGCTCCGCCAATAGAGGTTTAATGGGACGACAAAATAGTTTATTGTTTATTTGAGAAAACCATGAGAAAACATTTATCCTTTTCATGGCCCGAGTAAAATATAAACTAAAATATTTTCAGTGATGAAGAATATCCTGTATAAATTAGGAGGCCTTAAGAAACCAAGTACCGTAGCTACCTAAAATAATTCATTCTTTTCTCAAATAATATATTTTAATTAAAATGCAAATTAATTAAGTCCAGTATAATCAAAGGGGTAACTACCATGTAGCGACGTCACGACACCAAATTGGAAGGGAGTCCAAAGAAAAATTAATGGAAAATGAAATCACGGTTAGGAGTGAGTGATGTGTCCATAACAGGTATGAGTCACTGCTATTGAATATAACAAGATTAATTATAATTATTGGCAAAAAAATGTTGGGCTCCAATAAGATCAATAAGATGTGTGAACAAAACATGGTTAAAGAGTGTAACTTTGTCCTCTGATTGAGGTTAAGGGCTCCCGCACACGACCGAGAATCGGTGGGCGATTATCGGCCAGGACAAGGACGGAAGATTCAGGTGATAACACGTCAGAGCGGGATGCCAACAAAAAATCGGTCACCGATTCTCGGTCGTGTGCGGGATCCCTTAAAGCAAGCCCTAAAACAAATGTAAAAAAAAAGTGTTTGTTCAATCTCAAATATGTGATTGCCAAGACTGATTGCAGCTTTATGTTTGGTCTATAAATTATTGCTGGCACTCCGATCGTTGAAAAATTTGTACCTAAATAAGTTTTAACAAAAGGAAAACTTTGCGCAGCCAGTGTTTACCTCTCAACCATGAATAAGTTATGAAGTTTTCATGAATAATAATACTTTTCACTTATTAGTATACTAAGAAGGTATCACCTATAACAAAATCTTGACAAGTAAAAATAACAGTTACTTCCCGTCTACCCCTCAAGACGAAGGGACAAAGACAGGGGAATTCTACTCTTTTAATTACACGAAAAAAGTAATTACTGGCAAGATAATTAATTAACTGGAACAGAAGTAACGATTAATGATTTTATTATACGAAAGGAGGTCTGCGTGGATTGAAATTTCTTTCGCCGGAGTCCGAATTTCAAATTCTCCATTTCGGCGAGTTTCAAATTTCGAATAATTTGAATCGATTCCATTTAATTAGAAATGATTGACTTTGCTTAAAGTTAATAATGTGTTGAACCAATATTAACTTTATTAGTACAATGTTAACGTTATTAATTAGAAAATCAATGTTTAGCTAACTTTACGTAATAGAAATTGACAAATTTAAGCAAAATTATGTAATATACTAAGTCCTTTTATATATAAGGTCCTAATGATTGCCCGAAAAGTTAGATGATTCCGTGCTTCGGAAGGCACGTAAAGCCGTTGGTCCCGACTACTATCTACGGATGTAGTCGTTAATGAGCCATGTCAGAGGCCTTTGGCGGCTCAACAACTCTGATACCAGGGTTTGTGAGGTCGGTCATCGACCTTGCAACCCACACGATATGATGATGATGATGATGATGAAATAGTGAACATAATTTCAGTATGTTACTCAAACCATGAAACTGAACAACTTTCCCCAATACGACAATCAATTTTTGACCTCCCATAGAAACTGCATCAGCTGATAGCGCATTTTGTGTGGGGGTCAAATTTGGTTTTTCGTATTTCGACCTATGTTCCGGAAATCGTTCAGTTTCATGGTCTAAGTATATATTTACTCTTTCAGCAGGACCTTACATAAATCTCTAAAAACAAAATAGTAAGTGCCTACATAGTAAGCCTTTCATTAATTAAGTTTCATGAAAATATTGCTTTCTCTGCAAAAAAAAAAATATCTATTCTCAGAATCTGAATATCCGTCTTTCATTGATCATTCTCACAACCTCAAAAAAGATACAATTATAGAGCACGCGCGCCTAGAGTTGCTAAAACAGAGGTTTGTACTACGTGCCTACTCTTTATGTACAGTTTTTGTGTACGGTCAACCACACGTCGGTAGAAACTTTTTCAACTCTATTACCACGACATAAGTTCCAAAAGTGTTTCTACTGACGTGCTGTTGAGTGTACCTACCTACATTTTGTGTTTACGGCAAAATAAATCTGTTTAGGTAAATTATTATGAAGATAAGTAGTATTTTTCAAAATTAAAATTTTCGAACCGAATCAGTGAGATAATAAAAATTTACATAAGTAATGGTAGGTATTTTGTTTATGCAGGGTGTGACAAAAAGGGTACACCAACCCTGAAGGATGTGATTCTGCTCATGAAACTGAACAACTTTCCCTAAGGAACATAAGTCGAAAATCCGTGAAACTCAAAACTAATTATTGCCCGACAAAACTGCAAAAAACCAGGAATTTGTCTGTGGTTGCCAAATACTGATAGGGCATGATTAGTCAACGTATCTGAACGACTTTCAGTAAATAAAACTTTCCGAAAATTAAAAAAAAATCGGCATCTCCATGCAAAACTGCAAACTTGATTGGACAGTTTGTATGGAGAGTCCGAGTTTGTTTTTCATTTCCGGACAGTTTGATTTACTGACAGTTGTTCAGATATGTTGACTGATTATGCCTTTTCAGTATTTGCCAACCTGTCCCTTACACCCAATATAGAACTATAATTTAAAACGTTACAGTTTAAACGATATTCATACATATCATAACCGAAAGAAAAAGCAAATGTCAGTCGTTCCATGAACGCAAAAATTTTACTACGATCTTACAGCGTACGATATTTTTTACTGCGCCTAGTAAAAAATGAACCCACGACGAACGGAAGCCAGCCAACGGTAATTAATTAAACGAATTGTGAGCAATGAAAGGAGTCATGCTGTTTTACAAATCACTTCAATTAACAATATTAAAAAGTTGGAATGATAACCGGGCCCAGTCTGCGTGACGACTGACGGCCATTCTTTTCAACGATTTTTTGTAGCTTCGACAAGGTTCAAATCTTTTTATTATGTGTTCTTAATCTTTCTATGTGTCGCTTAATTTTTAGGGTTCCGATACCAAAATGGTAAAAAAAAGGAACCCTTATGGTGCCGCTCTGTCTGTCTGTCTGTCTGTCTGTCACACCTCTATATCTCAGCAACCACTTACGCTATCGAGCTGAAATTTGGAATAGTTTTAGAATATAGTTGCCCAACTTAATTGCACATGAAAATTTTTTGAAAAAAGTATGATTATTAATGTAAAGGGGGCCAAAATAGGGGGGGCCAAATTTCAAATTGTCGCTACTAGGTCGAGTGGGGTATCATATGAAAGGGCTTTACTTGTACATTTTAAAATATATTTTTGTATTTTTTTAAGTTTCTTAGTTTTCAAGTTATGATGAAAAATGTCAAAAAAAATACCATTCCCCCCCCCTTATCTCCGAAGTTTGAGTAAAGGAAAATCTGAATTAATTACAGTTGACAGAGGTTTATGTAAACTTTACAGCAAAAATAAAACGATCTTTCTAAGTTGCACAGTTTTTCAGAAATCTGCAAAAAACCTTTACAAACAAATTTAGTTTTGCGGTCCTGAAAATGGACTTTATTGCTTCCAAAAATACTATAGGTATATCGGAACCCTCGGCGCGCGAGTCCGACTCGCACTTGACCGGTTTTTTTAATTTCCGTACACTCAGCATCATAGTGCCACCCATTCAAAGTGAAAAAAAAAGATAATTATCTACTTATATAACAAGTTTTCTAATTGTTGTGAGCACCGAGCACCCAGTGTTTTACAGGAAGCCAACATTAAAAACTTTACAAAGTTTAGATTATATTTGAACTACTCGAAAGACCTAAAAGGCTTTACACGAATTTTATAAACCACCGTTAAAAAGCTCCGGAGTCCTAAAGTACGAGCTTAACTCGAACTTGACATTTTTCTTTTTTTTATCGGCCTTCGTACCTAGGGGCGGTTGTTTTCACAAGCGTACGACTTTATCTCTCTATTACAAGATGTTATCCCAAGTTTTTCTTCCTTGTAGCTTCTCCTTTTTTATCTTAAAACATCCCTTAAATTGGGAAGGTACAAGTTGAGCATTCGAGTGTTTTTGTCGAAGTAAAAAAGTTTTTATTTCGTGTAATCTCGTGTAACTAGGAATTTTTAATTTTTCTTTTCATAAATAGTTGGAGAATATTCTCACGTATATCGTCAAGTCAACCTCTAGTTAAGTATTTAAAAGATATGTTACACTAGACTTTGTGTCGGGTGTACCAGTTTGACATATTTTTTTTTCTTTTCTTTCATTTCTTTTCTTTCTAAAAGAGACTTGAAAAAAATATATGTCATAGGGCAGAAACACTTTGACAATATTGTGTCAAATTCTCTATTAGAGATAATGTGGAAGAGCACGAGAATAGCTTTCCTGGCTGTATGAAAGTCAAGCTTTTGAAAAAGCTTATAGACTTTAAGGACACTGCATGTTATCCTACGTCATCTAGAACACAAAATTTGCAACTTTGTAACGATAGTGCTGGCCTACTAGGTCCACAAAACGTTGGTCTGCCAATCAGAAACCTGGCAGGTTTTGTACAGTCGGAGCGCAAAGTGGTTAAGTGACAGGGTGTCTACTCTCAAAGTCCGATATATCGAAACGATACTACTCGAAACATGCAAATGCAAAACTTCGTCTCTTGACAATAGAGTAGAATATTGGTTGGATGCAGTTTGAAAATTCATCCAACCAATATTCTACTCTATTGTCAAGGGACGAAGTTTTGCATTTGCATGTTTCGAGTAGTATCGTTTCGAGATATCGGACTTTGAGAGTAGACACCCAGATTACACGAATGAAATCTATTCGTAGAAATAGAAGGTACCTACCAATACAAGTAAAAAACAACAGGTCTGCCTTGCATCCTATTGGCAGTTTCGCTAGTCGGACCACAAATGTGGTCAGATGTGATTGGACCGCAAATTTGGTCGGACTGGAAAAACTGCCAAGAGGATGCAAGGCAGACCTGTTGTTTTTAACTTATATAGGTACCTTCTATTTCTACGAATAAATTTAATTCGTGTAATCTGTCACTTAACCACTTTTCGCTCCGACTGTACAAAACCTGCCAGGTTTCGGATTGGCAGACCAACGTTTTGTGGACCTAGTAGGCCACTACTATCGCTACAAAGTTGCAAATTTCGTGTACTAGATGACGTAGGATAACATGCAGTGCCCTTAAAGTCTATTACTGTCGTACGCATTCGGATTACGAACTTCGATTTCGAAATAAACGTCGGTAGGTGCTCCTCCAAAAACACTCGAACATGAAAATTTAAATGTAAATTCTATATTCAAAATTCAAAGTATGTTATACTTTTTCTAACCTGCAAATGGCGCTTTGACTATACGCAGGTCCCTCGGTGACTGACAAGGCTTGGCCGACCTGGGTTTGCGTCAAGCCGAGCCCAAGCCGCCGTAGCTTGAAGGCTTTGGCGAATTCCTTGATGTCGTCCAAGTTGATTCCATCAACGACGTTGCTGGATGACTGACTGATTGTTGGTTGATCTGAAAGGGAAAATGTCTATAAAACATACAAATATTACTCGTCTAGTTCTTTGGTACAGAATATGCGAAAAGAAATAGAAAACTAACGAGAGAAAGCTTAAGACAAAAATCAGGAGACTGTCGATATTTAAAATATTAGGTGCTTGTCTAGTTCTTTGGTGCAGAATAGGAGAAAATAAATAGAAAACTAACGAAAAAGCTTAAGACGAGAAAGCTTAAGACTGTCGAAAATCAAGAAACTATAGTTAGTTATTATTTTGAATTGAGGAGCCAGTCGTATACCGTTGCAGTCTGGTTGCAGTAAAACGGCCTCCTTGCCGTCTTTTCCTTTTTTTAAGTCAAGACATCTATGAACATGTGCATCCAGATAACTTCTCACCACCTCTACCAAGACCATCAATGACGTCTGCTAATGCAGAATTTTTGCTGCATTAGGCTAATAAGAACCACTAATTAAGTATTTCTTAGTTTTTATAATAAACCGGGAACCCTTTACCAGGAAAAGAATCATCTGGAATCACACAAAACCATCTATGATCTATCCTATCCTTATTAACAAACTAGGAACGATGAACGACAAGCCCATCCAGCGGCTCCGCGCTTTTTGGCCAGCTCAGATCATCGGTCGGTCCACCTTGCGAGGTGAGGTTGGTAGTTGCACCTAAAGAACCTTTACCCCACCGGCCATCAGTTCTTGGAACAATATGCCCTGCTCACTGCCACTTGAGCTTGGCAAATTATGAGAGAGCTATTTCAGCGTGAACTACCTATACAACGTGTAACAAAAGCCTATGACAACCATGAAGAATGTAAACTACCCATGGATCTGAAAATCTTTTTCCATCGAACATAGGCAAAAAAAAAATCGTTCATCAGCCGATAGCGTAATTTGTATGGTAGGTAAATTTATTTCGTATTTCTTTTAAAGAAGTTGATCATTTTCAAGGGCAGATTCATAGACTTCAAACTTGGTATCAGCTTCGTATATCCTTTCTGTGTCCTATTATTTCATTTGTTCTACTTCGGAGATTCAAATGCGATTACCCATAACTCATACAGTCCTTCACATCCCATCGGATATAATTTCCCACCCCATTACATTCAAAATCCCCTATTGCTATACAAGAGTACAAAAGTAAATAGGTAGTTACATACAAGAACCGACAAACAAACTTATTGGTAACAAACCGAATTAGGAATCGCCTCGTCGGTAAATGGAAAACGATTGCCAATTTGCGAACCCTACCTTGTCTTAATTGATGCAGACACTACTTAAACTAGCTGTGCAGGGCCGTAGCTAGACAACGAATAAAATTCAACAAAAACCGGTCAAGAGCGAGCCCGACTTGCGCCCCGAAGATTCCATACCTTCACACGATATAAGTATTTATTTGAGTTGAACAAAATTTCAGTGTTAGGTAGGTTCAAGACTACTGTGTCTATGTGTGTATTTTGACGAGTCCCATTCGCACTTGTTTTATATTATTAGCTTAAGTACAAACAAATTCTTTGTTGGGATATTTGCCACTAGAACAAAGATTCTGAGAAAATTTCAGGTGGCTACCTGTTACGTTTCAAAAGATGCAGCCCTTTAAAGAACGGTGTTTAAGGACGACGTAATATAATTATAGGTAAATGTCATGATGCGTATGCGAGGTAGGTATATGTCATGATAGCTTCTATATTTATTTACTACATACCCACTAAAAGTAGTTTTTAAGCTTCAGTTCCAACTGCAGAAAGAATACGCTTATAATTTTACAGTTTTTAGGTAAAATACTTATGCATTAATTTCCATCTGTTGTAACAACTTTCTCTGAATCTGTACATGGTCTTCACCAATTAACCGAAATGTATTTTAAAAAGTTTTAAATCAAGCTCATCTCTACCAAACCAAACCGGGAAGTTTATGTATGCTTTGCTGTATACATAAGTTAGTAACTAACACCGTCTCTGTGTGGATAACGAAAGTAATTTGTCATCGGTTAGCTAAGCAGCATTCGCGAGCTCCACTCCACCAGCGCCGGTAGCTCTAATGACACCCCCCATAATTAGGAACACCCTGTACCACCATCTACTAATTACGTTAATAGCCCACTAAACTCGCCTATAATTTCAACTCTACTAAACGCCGGCTTAAGACAGTAAGGCAAGCCTGCTCCTCTAGCTTCTAAATGATAGTTCAGGTAATGATACCGAATAGGGTACGAGCGAATTTGTGTGTAACGAATAACGAAAACCGGCGAAGTGCAAGTCGGACTCGCGTACCGAGGGTTCCATACCACTACGATAAAAATACCGTCTTGGTTATGGACGCGCAGTAACGTAGAAGTGTATTAAATTCGCGCGAGTCCAACTCGCACTTACCAGTTTTTATTATTTGTTGTTATTCTATATCTTATGCACTATAAACATAAATTTTCACGCTTATAAGTGCTCCCGTTTTTACGATTGCTTAAACAAAAATCTCCTATACACGTTTTTGGTAGGGAACCCCCCTTATTTTATTTTTATAAATTATTTGTTGTTATAGCGGCAACAGAAATACAAAATCTGTGAAAATTTTAACTGTATACTTATTGCGGTTCAAAAGATACAGCCCGCTGTCAGACAGACAGACATCGGAGGCATATTAATAGGGTCCCGTTCTTTACCCTTTTGGTACGGAACCCTAAAAAGATCGGCCGTGATTGAGCAGCTGATAGTGCATTTTGTTGAGATCAAATTTGTTTATTATGTTCCTTGGGGAAAGTTGTTCAGTTTCATGGTCTGAGTAACATACTTAAATTATGTTCACTATTTTAGTAGGACCTTGTACAGTTACTGATGATGATATTATATATCGTCTACCTATCGGATGGCTGTGGGCTTCACTTGGCCCCCATGATTATGGTATAATTCGAATTCCAGTTCAGAAAAAAATATGGCATGTCTTTCTATTTTCTTCAAAAAACTGACCAAATACAAATTTATTCACTAAAATAAAATTGTGCTTCAAAATATTAAATGAACAAAAAAAAAGAAAAAATCCATTCGATTATCATAAGAATTATTTTATTGGCTGCTCCTAAAAATTTCGTAGTGAGATGTTATCAAAGACATTTCCTTCGCAATAAAAGAAACTAAGTAATGGCCTATTACGTTGTTTTCTACAAATGACTCATAACTAATTTCTCCAACAACTTGTAAAACAAGCAAATTGCAAAAGTACCTTCCAGACCCAGACAGCTATTTTGTTTAACTTCAGAAGACCTAGATCATTATGTTCGACCTTGTTTTTCCACCTAAATTGCCCACTTCTAATAGCTGGCTCATTGTTGTGTTGTATACTATAGTTCCTTTTAAGGTTGAGTAGTACACACGACCGCACATCAGTAGAAACACTTTTGGACCTTATGGCGTGGTAATAGAGTTGAAAAAGTTTCTACCGACAAGCGGTTGACCGTACCATTACCACCCTATCTCTCTCTCCCAAACTAAAAAACCCTAAAAAGCGGCTTAAGAACCTTGCGGTTAATCCATCTATCCCATACATTCAGTTTTACTAAATTAAGCTTTACCAAATTTTGCCGCCATACAGTGGTCAATCATCTGCCATCAAGGAAGCTGAGTACAACAATTCGCTGTGAAATAAAGCATGCTGAACGCAAAAAGTGGCTAAAGAATCTTTAGGTTTATCCACCTATAGGTACTATGTTTTATTGAAGCAAGCTTTTGCAAATTTTGCCGCCATACAGTGGTCAATCATCCGCCATCAAGGAAGGTGAGTACAGCAATTCACTGTAAAATAAAGCGTGCTATGATCTCCATATGCTGAACGTAAAAAGTGGCTAAATAATCTTTAAGTTTCTCTATCTATCCCATCCATCCTCTGTTTTACTGAAGCAAGATTTCGCAAATTTTGCCGCCATACAGTGGTCAATCATTCGCCATCAAGGAAGCTGAGTACAGCAATTCACTGTGAAATAAAGCATGCTATGATCTCCATATGCTGAACGTAAAAAGTGGCTAAAGAATCTTTAGGTTTATCCATCAATCCTACGTTTTTAGGGTTCCGTACCTCAAAAGACAAAAACGGAACCCTTATAGGATCACTTTTTTGTCCGTCTGTCTGTCTGTCTGTCTGTCAAGACCCTCACGAACGGGTAAAGGTATCAGGTTGAAATTAATACCATATATGAGGATCTATGAACCACACAAGATCTGAAAATTTTAGTTTTTTACAACGACGCAATCAAAAGATATGGCATTTTATGTCCTCATCTCCATACATTTATTCAAAAATGCAAAACCTACAGGGTACTTCCCGTTGACCTAAAATTATGAAATTTGGCCAGAAGCTAGGTCTCACAGTACAAATAAAGGGAAAAGTCTGAAATCATTAAATATTACAACTTTTCTCACAACTAATGGTAACCAATTGTGGTGAGCTCCCGTTTCAAGAACATTCATATAAGAGAGGGGTCAAGTTGGATGGTCGCTGAGGCGATTTTTGTTTTAGTTCTATTTAAAAACGGGAACACTTACAAACTTGAAAATTGGTATGTTTATAGTGCATAAGCTATAAAATAACAAAAAATTATAAAATTTGGTCAAGCGCATGTCGGACTCAAAAAATCTAGCACATTAACTTACTGAAATTTCAACTAACACAATTATGTTTATGTGGTGGTACGGAACCCTCAGTGCGCGAGTCCGACTCGCACTTGGCCGGTTTTTTTATTGAAGCAAGCTTTTGCAAATTTTGCCGCCATACAGTGGTCAATCATTCGCCATCAAGGAAGCTGAGTACAGCAATTCACTGTGAAATAAAGCATGCTATGATCTCCAATTATGCTGAACGTAAAAACTGGCTTAAAAATCTTTATGTTTATCCGTCTATTCCAGCCATCCATCCTCTATTTTACTGAAGCAAGCTTTTGCAAATTTTGGCGCTTGTCTAGCAAGGACAGCTACATTAGTACTACATTGGTACGATAAAAAAACTATGAGCGAAATCGAATCCTTGATGTGAATTTGATTATGACTTTTTTAATTTACTAAATATAAATAAGAGTCAGAAATAAAAAGTGTTAGAATCCCTTTGCTAAGAAGTAAATAATTCCTTCTTTAACCAAAGAAAACGCACGTTTCTCACACATACTCGTAGATCTACCAAGGCCTCGAGCCATAAGTTCGCGTGTGTACTCCAATTAATTTCCTCCTAAAGATAAGCCAATTGTACCCACACTAACTGAGTAACTGTACCAGAATTCAATAACGATAATGCATCAAGATACTCCAGTCGCTAATTGTTTAATACATGTAATAAATTAATTAGACACAATTAAAGTTCGCGTGTCCATTCGTTTATTGACCTGAGTTACGTGATGCGATACGTTTTTTCGAAACAGTCTAATTCGTAATGGCAATTAAGTATTTCGTGTGCTTTCTTTTCGAATTGGAAACTTTACGGGAAGCTTGAAATGGTGGTAGGCAGCTTGTTATTGTCCGCCTTTTTCCGTGGAAAATTTTCATGTGAATTACTTAGAAACATGTATAATTTACAATAGCTTCTGGTCACGGATTTGAATTGGCAGTTTGCTCCAGTATCTGGTAGTTGATTTGGCATATCGGAATTTATACATTTGGACGGATACCATGAGACTTATAATGATTTGGTCGACTTTTTGACCCACACTTTAGAGTGAGTTATTTCATGTTTTACTCGTACTAGAACCAGTCTACCTCTACTAGAACGTGGCAGAGTGTCCTTCCATTGAAACTACTCAGAAGCAAAAAGCTCTGTTTGTCATATAAATTTTTGATGAATCTAGTTTTTAAATATGTACGATTTCTTAAAGAAACACTTTGTGGCTGCAATTTGGGTATTATGATTTGCTCATGCTTCATATTAATAGGGATGATAGATCAGCTCAATACGAATCGATTTGGTCCTTACAAGTTTTTCTGTGTGTCGCTGCGTTTTTGAGTTAAAGCAAAAAAAAAAAACCGGCCAAGTGCGAGTCGGACTCGCGCACCAAGGGTTCCGTACCACCATATAATCATAATTGTATTAGTTGAATTTCAGTAAGTAAATGTGCTAGATTTTAAGGGTTCCGTACCTCAAAAGAAAAAAATGGAACCCTTATAGGATCACTTTGTTGTCCGTCTGTCTGTCTGTCTGTCAAGACCCTTTATTTCACGAATGGGTAAAGGTATCAGGTTGAAATGAATACCATATATTAGGATCCATGAACCACACAAGATCTGAAAATGTCAATTTTTTACAACGACGCAATCAAATGATATGGCATTTTATGTTCTCATCTCCATACATTTATGCAAAAAAGCAAAACCTACAGGGTACTTCCCGTTGACCTAAAATTATGAAATTTGGCAAGAAGCTAGGTCTCACAGTACAAATAATGGGAAAAGTCTGAAATCATTAAATATTACAACTTTTCTCACAACTAATGGTAACCAATTGTGGTGAGCTCCCGTTTCAAAAACTTTTCTATAAAGGAGGGGTCAAGTTGGATGGTCGCGGAGTTTATAAAATCAAAGAGTAAAAGCTTTTAGTATATCATATGGTAGATGGGTACGGAACCCTTAGGGCGCGAGTCCGACTCGCACTTGGCCGGTTTTTTTGAGTCGGACACGCGCTTGATCAAATTTTATTATTTGTTGTTATTTTATAGCTTATGCACTATAAACATACCAATTTTCAAGTTTGTAACTGTTCCCGTTTTTAAAACAGAACTAAAACAAAAATTGCCTCCGCGACCATTCAACTTGACCCCTCTTTTATATGAATGTTCTTGAAACGGGAGCTCACCACAATTGGTTACCATTAGTTGTAAGAAAAGTTGTAATATTTAATGATTTCAGACTTTTCCATTATTTGTACTGTGAGACCTAGCTTCTTGCCAAATTTCATAATTTTAGGTCAACGGGAAGTACCCTGTAGGTTTTGCTTTTTTGCATAAATGTATGGACATGAGGACATAAAATGCCATATCTTTTGATTGCGTCGTTGTAAAAAATTGAAATTTTCAGATCTTGTGTGGGTTATGGATCCTAATATATGGTATTAATTTCAACCTGATACCTTTACCCGTTCGTGAGATAATGGGTCTTGACAGACAGACAGACAGACGGACAATAAAGTGATCCTATAAGGGTTCCGTTTTTTAGGGTTCCGTACCTCAAAAGAAAAAAACGGAACCCTTATAGGATCACTTTGTTGTCCGTCTGTCTGTCTGTCTGTCTGTCAAGACCCTTTATCTCACGAACGGGTAAAGGTATCAAGTTGAAATTAATAACATGTATTAGGGTGCATGAACCACACAAGATCTGAAAATTTAATTTTTTTACAATGACGCAATCAGAAGATATGGCAGTTTATGTCCTCATCTCCATACATTTATGCAAAAATGCAAAACCTACAGGGTACTTCCCGTTGACCTAAAATTGTGAAATTTGGCAAGAAGCTAGGTCTCGCAGTACAAATTAAGGGAAAAG
This sequence comes from Athrips mouffetella, assembly GCA_947532105.1. NCBI lineage: Eukaryota > Metazoa > Arthropoda > Insecta > Lepidoptera > Gelechiidae > Athrips > Athrips mouffetella. The sequence goes on along the minus strand of OX383972.1, from coordinate 22,203,392 downwards.
TCTGAAATCATTAAATATTACAACTTTCCTCACAACTAATGGTAACCAATTGTGGTGAGCTCCCGTTTCAAGAACATTCATATAAGAGAGGGGTCAAGTTGGATGGTCGGGTAGGTGATTATTTTACGTTTTTTGTACGTTTCATTGTCAAATTTCTTAATTCCTCAAAAACGCAGGGGTGTGGATGTCCGTCAATATTTTTTGTATCTTTTAGAGGATGCTCCTTATCATCAGTCAAAGAGGCAGACATGAGCAAATCATATAGAACTTCATCACCCTTACTAAAAACTGAAGCAATGGCTTCAGACCCTGAATGTAAAGAACTTTTCCGAAGAAATATAGGCCGTCTCTGTAACTCCTCATAGAAACTGCTTTACTTGACGCATTTGGTAGAGGAAGACAATAAACATTTATCAAATTTCAACTTGTTTCTCGGGTAAAGATAGTCCAGTTTCATGGTGTGCTGCACCTACAGTTTTAGTTTTCGGCAGAAATCTTTTTATATCCTTTTCAGGATGTTAAGGGAGGGGTTAAAACTAACAGGGCATAATCATTAAACGTAACTGAAAAACTTTCAGGAAATGAAAAAAAAATCGCCCTCTTCATATAAACCGTCCAATCAAATTTGTAATTTAGTGTGGATAGGTGGATTTTTTTTTACATTTCCTGAAAGTTTTATTATCTGAAAGTTGTTCAGTTACGTTGACTAATCATGTCTTTTCAGTTTTTGCCTGTAGGTATATTTTTTTAGGGTTCCGTACCTCAAAAGAAAAAAACGGAACCCTTATAGGATCACTTTGTTGTCTGTCTGTCTGTCTCTCTGTCTGTCTGTCTGTCTGTCTGTCTGTCTGTCAAGACCCTTTATCTCACGAACGGGTAAAGGTATCAGATTGAAATTAATACCATATATTAGGATCCATGAACCACACAAGATCTGAAAATTTCAATTTTTTACAATGACGCATTTAAAAGATATGGCATTTTATGTCCTCATCTCCATACATTTATTCAAAAATGTAAAACCTACAGGGTACTTCCCGTTGACCTAAAATTATGAAATTTGGCAAGAAGCTAGGTCTCACAGTACAAATAATGGGAAAAGTCTGAAATCATTAAATATTACAACTTTTCTCACAACTAATGGTAACCAATTGTGGTGAGCTCCCGTTTCAAGAACATTCATATAAGAGAGGGGTCAAGTTGGATGGTTGCTGAGGCGATTTTTGTTTTAGTTCTATTTAAAAGCGGGAACACTTACAAACTTGAAAATTGGTATGTTTATAGGGCATAGGCTATAAAATAACAACAAATAATAAAATTTGGTCAAGCGCGTGTCGGACTCAAAAAATCTAGCACATTAACTTACTGAAATTTCGACTAATACAATTATGTTTATGTGGTGGTACGGAACCCTCAGTGCGCGAGTCCGACTCGCACTTGGCCGGTTTTTTTAAAAGTATCATTACTCTAATATTATTCATTTAAAAAAAGTTAAGATATACAAACCTGGTGGATCGATGAGTCATCTACTGATGCATATTAAATTAACTAATAGTAGAAACCGAAAATTCAGCCAATAATCGCTCAGACCGCTATGCAGACATTTTGTTCAACGCTTGATTATACTTAATTTAACTTTTAGAGTGATTAACCGAACCATGTACGCGTCCAAATAACTTTTGAAAAGCCGGAACACGAAATATATCAATAAACACTGCTCTATATCATAGCAATAAGAAGTAGTTTAGTAAAAAAGAACGATTTTTTACACGCAAATAGAAAATTTGTGAGTTGATATGTATGGGTGAAATTACTCACGCCGAATCAACTCGATTCGAGTTACCGATTATTACGTTTAGAATCGAAAACGATATCGATTATAATTAACGCGAATTATTATAACTGTTCGTAAGTACTTTTGAAGAAGTTTTCTTTAAGAATCCAAGCAAGAGGTTGTTCAGTAAAAGTTTGACCATTTCGGTAATAACGAAGAGAGCTTTTCATTCGATTTTGATGTAATTAAAAAGTGATTTTAATTTTGAAACCGATCAGATTAATTAATGTAAAATGGAGGTATAGACAGGTACCATTATTTGTTTCAAGAGTTGAATTAATTTGAAAATTGATTGTTAAAAAGTGTGCCGCTTAAATCTAGTAAGGCTGTTTTTTCACCAGTACTGTGCGATGGGAGCTATTTGCGTTGCGCTGCGTTTTTGAGTTAAAGCAAAAAAAACCCGGCCAAGTGCGAGTCGGACTCGCGCACCGAGGGTTCCGTACCACCACATAATCATAATTGTATTAGTTGAATTTCAGTAAGTAAATATGCTAGATTTTTTGAGTCCGACACGCGCTTGATCAAATTTTATTATTTGTTGTTATTTTATAGCTTATGCACTAAAAACATATCAATTTTCAAGTTTGTAACTGTTCCCGTTTTTAAAACAGAACTAAAACAAAAATTGCCTCCGCGACCATCCATATTGACCTCTCTTTTATATGAATGTTCTTGAAACGGAAGCTCACCACAATTGGTTACCATTAGTTGTGAGAAAAGTTGTAATATTTAATGATTTCAGACTTTTTCCATTATTTGTACTGTGAGACCTAGCTTCTTGCCAAATTTCATAATTTTAGGTCAACGGGAAGTACCCAGTAGGTTTTGCTTTTTTGCATAAATGTATGGATATGAGGACATAAAATGCCATTTCTTTTGATTGCGTCGTTGTAAAAAATTTAAATTTTCAGGTCTTGTGTGGTTCATGGATCCTAATATATGGTATTAATTTCAACCTGATACCTTTACCCGTTCGTGAGATAAAGGGTCTTGTCAGACAGACAGACAGACAGACAGTCAGACAGACGTAAAAGTTTGAACATTTCGGTAATAACGAAGAGAGCTTTTCATTCGATTTTGATGTAATTAAAAAGTGATTTTAATTTTGAAACCGATCAGATTAATTAATGTAAAATGGAGGTATAGACAGGTACCATTATTTGTTTCAAAAGTTGAATTAATTTGAAAATTGATTGTTAAAAAGTGTGCGGCTTAAATCTAGTAAGGCTGTTTTTTCACCAGTACTGTGCGATGGGAGCTAAGCTATGATAGCTGTGAGCTAGGAAAATTCCAACCAATAGGATTTAGTGTAGGCAACGAAGCAGTTGACCCCCGCATTAATTCCTCAGTCGATGAAACTTTGCTAGGGTATTACACTATATGAGACAAACCTTCGATAAAAAAATCCAAAAAAAATCGGTACTTTTAATTTTTTCATACTTTTTAGGGTTCCGTACCTCAAAAGAAAAAAACGGAACCCTTATAGGATCACTTTGTTGTCCGTCTGTCTGTCTGTCTGTCTGTCTGTCTGTCTGTCTGTCTGTCTGTCTGTCTGTCTGTCTGTCAAGACCCTTTATCTCACGAACGGGTAAAGGTATCAGGTTGAAATTAATACCATATACCAGGCCACTCAGAAAGTATTGCGAAAAATAGTTTTTATATATGGGAGACTGGCCGGTCAGAATCTTTTTCGAAAATATGATTACTTGTAAGTAAAAATATGTGTGTTCCATTTTCAAAATTTCCCTCCACATTTTTTGCGAGCCAATTCAAAGTATCGTGTCTTACTGAAAAATGGATCTGCGCCGGGAACATTTTAGAGCTATGATTTTTTACGATTTCAAGTGTCGCCTGAAACCGGATGAATCGTTCGATAGACTTCAAATGGCATTTATGGATGAAGGCCCCTCCAAGGCAACCGTGTATCGTTGGTATAACGAATTTAGGCGCGGTCGACCAACCTTGGGGGATGAAGAAAGAAGCGGTCGCCCTTTGACGGCTATTACGGAAGAAAACGTGCTAGCAGTGAAAAATTTAATCCAAGATAATAGGCGAATTACATATCAGGAGATTCAGCACATATTAAAGATTGGATCGGGAAGCGTTCACGAGATTCTACACGGGCATCTTCGCGTGAGGAGGATAGTATCGCGCTGGGTGCCGCACTACCTCACCGACGCTCAGAAGCAGGCCCGGGTGGAATGGTGCCGTGATATGCTGAACAAATTTGAAGCAGGCTCGTCTCGGCGTGTTTACGACATCGTAACAGGTGATGAGTCCTGGATTTATCAATACGATCCAGAAACCAAGCGCCAGTCGACAGTTTGGGTGTTTCAAAATGAACCAACGCCTACCAAAGTGAAGCGATCTCGAAGCGGGGGGAAGATTTTGATCGCCAGCTTTTTTAATTTGACTGGCCACTTGGCCTCAATTCCCTTACGAGATCAAAGAAGCATCAACGCCGAATGGTATACTACCAAATGTTTACCAGAAGTTTTTTCTGTTGTGAGCAACAAGCGACCAAACACAGGGCTCCGCGGACTACTGCTCCACCACGACAATGCGCCTGCACACACCGCGCTCAAAACGAGGGACTTCCTGGACAGCACACCAGTCAAACTCCTGGGTCACCCTCCTTACAGCCCTGATCTAGCACCGTGTGACTTCTTTTTATTTCCAAAAATAAAAAAATCAGCTCAAGGGGATACAATTTTCGTCGCCGGAAGATGCGCTGGCTGCGTTCGAGCAGGCTGTAAACGAGGTGTCTACGGCGGACTGGAAAAAGTGTTTTGAAAACTGGTTCAGACGCATGAATCTTTGTATAGAGGCTGGTGGAGAGTACTTTGAAAAGATTTAATAAAAATATATGTACCTGTAGAACAATTTTTTTTAGTGTCGCAAATATTTCTGAGTGTCCCACGTATTAGGATCCACGAACCACACAAGATCTGAAAATTAAAATTTTTTACAATGACGCAATCAAAAGATATGGCATTTTATGTCCTCATCTCCATACATTAATTCAAAAATGCAAAACCTACAGGGTACTTCCCGTTGACCTAAAATTATGAAATTTGGCAAGAAGCTAGGTCTCACAGTACAAATAATGGGAAAAGTCTAAAATCATTAAATATTACAACTTTTTTCACAACTAATGGTAACCAATTGTGGTGAGCTCCCGTTTCAAGAACATTCATATAAGAGAGGGGTCAAGTTGGATGGTCGTGGAGGCGATTTTTGTTTTAGTTCTATTTAAAAACGGGGACACTTACAAACTTAAAAATTGGTACGTTTATAGTGCATAAGCTATAAAATAACAACAAATAATAAAAATTGGTCAAGCGCGTGTCGGACTCAAAAAATCTAGCACATTAACTGACTGATATTTCAACTCAATTTCAATTATGTTTAGGTGGTGGTACGGAACCCTCAGTGCGCGAGTCCGACTCGCACTTGGCCGGTTTTTTTTGTAATTTTTGTATGGAAAAATTAAAAGTACCGATTTTTTTTTGGATTTTTTTATAGAAGGTTTGTGTCATATAGTGTAATACCCCAGCAAAGTTTCATCGACTGAGGATTTAATGCGGGGGTCTTCATACAACGATCCGCTTCGTTACCTAGACTAATTGCGCCATTATCCTAGCTTATCAAAGGCGCTGTCAAATGGAGCAATGCTATTGGTTTACAATTTTCAGCAAACAGTTTAGCTCCTTCTCTCAGCACTAGTCGAAAAACAGCCCTCTTGTCAGTATTTTATTTTGGTCCAAAAAAGTTTTGTAATTACTGGTCGTTATCGATGAGCCTTAAAAAGCTGAGAAGGGTCAACTAGACACGGCTGTTTCTTATTACTGTCTATGGGCTTACTTCCAGATCAGTTTGCTATCTAGCTCAACTCAGACCACAGATTTTATAATGGTTACGTACGTACGACGCTCAGGCGCCGCCGTAGCGGATTTCTAGTATCGTAAACGCTGGTAGAATAGAATGAGTATGGGATGGGACGCTTATAATTGTATTCGATTCTACAAACGTTTTAAATAATAGAAAGCCACTTGTCTATAGGCCCTGGGCTGCAGGACTGCTCGGAAGCACAACAGTTGATGATGATGACGATTTTTGAAGGACTTATCCACATCTAGCTGTCTCATATTTTCTGTAAATTAATAATTCACTTCTTAAATGATTTTCAATCGGCTAAAGAAGTGGTTTACGGCTGGACTGTGGAATGTGTAGGTGGGCAACAAAAAAGCTAGTTACGTATTGGATATGTACTTCATGAGGGCTCAACTCAAGGCGCCGAGACCAAGGAGGCGATGACGTGACGATCTTGATTCCTTCTCATAAAATTGAGAAAAGTTTATAGAAGATCGAGACCAATGGAAAGTAGCAGGGGAAGCTTTTTCCGGCTAAACTTTAGATTTCGGACCGTCGAATTGAAGGCGGATTTTTTTTTGGTGAAAGGTCTTACCATACCTAGCCCACCTGCAAAGTTTCAACCTGCGGAAATTTCTAGTTTCTGAGAAAAAAAATATTGAAAATCGTAAGTTCCATATATTATGACCCACCGAGTAGGCTAATTTTGAGGTTATGTTGACTGAGTAAATTTAAAACGCCGTGGGCGGGTTGTAAATGCGTTCAGATCACCCCTGGTGGCTTATAGGTTCGTTAGGTTGGGTTAGGTTGTCTTGCGATCACAACGCACGAGCCGAGCGAGCGGAGCGAGCGTGCCGCGGTAGCGGCCGGCGAGTGCCAGGAACGAATTACGCCTCGTTATATAAACTCTAGGCAGTAATTTGTGGGTTTTATGGTAAGAAAATATTGAACTTTAAATTTCAATATTTTTTTTCTCAAAAACTAGAAATTTTCGCAGGTTGAAACTTTGCAGGTGGGCTAGGTATGGTAAGACCTTTTCACAAAAAAAAAAATCATCTTTCAATTCGACGGTCCATAATCTAAAGTTTTACCCGTCATTGACAAAACCTTGCATATTTCAAAATGTATTCTTCTTTAAATATCTTCGTTAAACATACCTAATAATGGTGGTTTTGTGAACGGTAACCGACTGGCTGGACTATTTACGTCGATTAGCCGCCGCTATTAAGACCCGCTTCTAAATGAGCTCTAAATATCGATTGAGACAAACTGTTTGTGTGTTGGTTGTAAAATGGACTCCCACCGGAAAAGGGTTAATTTACTTTTCATTTTATAACTGTTTTTCTATTTTTAGGGTTCCGTACCTCAAAAGAAAAAAATGGAACCCTTATAGGATCACTTTGTTGTCCGTCTGTCTGTCTGTCTGTCTGTCTGTCAAGACCCTTTATCTCACGAACGGGTAAAGTTATCAGGTTGAAATTAATACCATATATTAGGATCCATGAACCACACAAGATCTGAAAATTTCAATTTTTTACAATGACGCAATCAAAAGATATGGCATTTTATGTCCTCATCTCCATACATTTATTCAAAAATGCAAAACCTACAGGGTACTTCCCGTTGACCTAAAATTATGAAATTTCGCAAGAAGCTAGGTCTCACAGTACAAATAATGGGAAAAGTCTGAAATCATTAAATATTACAACTTTTCTCAAAACTAATGGTAACCAATTGTGGTGAGCTCCCGTTTCAAGAACATTCATATAAGAGAGGGGTCAAGTTCAATGGTCGCTGAGGCGATTTTTGTTTTAGTTCTATTTAAAAACGGGAACACTTACAAACTTGAAAATTGGTATGTTTATAGTGCATAAGCTATAAAATAACAACAAATAATAAAATTTTGTCAAGCGCGTGTCGGACTCAAAAAATCTAGCACATTAACTTACTGAAATTTCAACTAATACAATTATGATTATGTGGTGGTACGGAACCCTCAGTGCGCGAGTCCGACTCGCACTTGGCCGGTTTTTTTTAGGTTCAAGAAGAACTTTATATCTCAAAAGAATTACAAATTCACTTACAGCGATTCTTTTATATCATTTAGAAGCTTATTGTACACCTTCATAAAATATGGTCTTTTTTCCATAGTTGGTACTAGGACTTCTGAGTACTAATGTATTAGCGCTTCTTAGGATACGTTTTTGTACCTGTAATTTCTTGGTAAAGGACAGTTGGGTGCGAATGTCTTTATTAAGAGCGCGTATAAAGCCAGGAAAAAATCCGATTTCACCCGCGCGTCTTGCATCCCCCGCGTCGCGCAGCGGGCAGGAAAAGATCGCACGGCGCTCGACACTTATTATCATAGTTCGCTCGATTTCATACGACGCGCATAGTATAAGGGCTCCCGCACACGACCGAGAATCGGTGGGCGATTATCGGCCAGGACAAGGACGGAAGATTCAGGTGATAACACGTCAGAGCGGGATGCCGACAAAAAATCGGCCACCGATTCTCGGTCGTGTGCGGGAGCCCTAAGCAAAAAATAAGAGGAATCTGCTACACTGTAGGATATTTCAAACGGATCACTACGGGTCGGGTTCATATTTAGCATTTTATAAACATCATACACGCAATCTAAATTTAGTAAAAATAATGTTTTTAGATTATTTGAACAACCACAAACAACAACATCTAACGTAATGAGCTATGCCAAAAGGAGAATAGGCATTTTGGCCTATCGGCGGCCATTGATCTTTCTGGTACTGTTCTTTCTCTTGGCAGCTCGTAACAATATTATTATAATTTATTTTACCGGGAAAATGTTGTAATCGTAATAATATTCATTTAAAAAAATTAAAAATCATTGGTCACTAAAATTCGGTATCGCGGCTGACCCTGGTAAATGCCAATCTATTATTTTAGGTAGTTCATATTAATGTTGGTAGTACAATAATAATGTTATTGAACTCTGTAAAAGCGTGAAGGATCTTGGCTTAATTCTTGACAACACCCTCAGTTGGAAAGACCAACAACATTAGCCGCAGGGTCATAAATTCTCTTAAACTTCTTTATAGATTTAAAAACTTCCATCCAAATCTTCCAATTGAGACAAAGCGTATGCTTGTGCAAGCCCTCTACGTCCTGGTCATTTATTATGCAGACACATGTAGCCTCGATCTCAACTTGGGGTTTCTGTTTTTTTTTATTGTCAATGGGCTTATTCTTGACCTCGATCTAGTATTGAGGACAGAGATGAGGTCGACGATGGAACGAGCTTGCCCAAAAGAAGCCTTTTCACTCGCGACTTGAATAGATTAGGGTTAAGGAACATATTGCATGTCTGTCTGGTCGTGTTAGAAGAATTATAAACATTATGAGGAAACTCAGAAACTCTGCTAGTCTGGAGATTCTGAAAATGACGTACTATGCACTTTGCGAGTCCGTTATAACATACTGCATATCTAGTTGGGGAGGAGCAGCAAAAACACACAACTTACAACTCGAAAGAGCTCAACGAGCTGTGCTTAAAACTATGCTCAAAAAGTCGCGCAGGTACCCAACCACAGAATTATATCGAGAAACTGGAGTGCTTAGTGTTCGGAAATTGTTCATACTTAGAATAACGCTCCTAAGACATGTCTCAATGTTACATTCTGACGAGTACCATATTATGACTAAAAAACGTGTTTATCAAATGCCACTTCCCATTATACGTACAACTTTTGCTCGACGTTTCAGTCCATTCATTGCAGCCTACGTATATAACAAAGCTGAAAAATACTGTAACATCATGAAATGTTCCAAAATGGAACTCAAACAAAAAGTTAAAGCATGGCTTGCTGATAAAAGTTACGCTGAAACAGAGTCATTACTCGAACCAGTACTGTGATCACTGTGGGTACACCCAGCAGCACGTCGGTGGAGACACTTTAGACTTTATGGTATGGTTACGGGTGGTTCCACTGACGTGCAGTTGTTTGTACACATAGTGTGCATTTAGTGTAGTTAAGGATGTATTGTATATGTATAAAAACGTGTATTTATCTTTATTATGTGTGTTTTGTGTGTATTTATTTAATTTTATATGTATGTATTTATGCAGGTATCTATGTATGTATTTATAAATAAAAACTATTTAAATCATAGAAATATAAACAGTAAAATTAATTATAAAATAAATTTTCTTTATAAACTTAGTACCTACCTGTAATTGAGTAAATTCCGAGTATGCCGTAAGAATATAAAGTTCCTATTATATTAATGTAAGATTAGAGGCTAAGACGTAATGTAACAGCTGAAATTGGGACCCCACGATACAGGCTTGCCTAGTGTGGGGACCATGTTAAACTCATTTGTATAAAAACTGAATGTTAAAAAATATATTTGTATTTATATGAACTCGGGAACACAGACGCAGACAGAGAGTACCACTCTTTAGCCGTGCGCATTATAAAATATGTTCAAAAGCGCTTTGAGCGAATGTGCACATGTGTAGAAGGGAGATGGTGGAATAAGCTCGTAGAGCTCTCGAGCATACTCTCCGAATTACAATCTATAAAAGACCGACAGACATGCAACCTTGCGACGGTGGGCCAGACTGTGAAACTTGGTTTTCACTAGCATCTCATCACCAACGAGCTTCTTGGCTCTGCGATCTATCGAGTCTAGTGCTTCTAGTTGGTATTTAGCTGAGCCATCCCAAAGGTGACAGCAATTCTCCATGCAGGATTTGTATAAAACTAGAAGCTAACCAGGACTTGGGCTTTGTATAAAACTAGAAACTAACCAGGAATGAAGTATCGTTTAACCCTCCTAATGCGGATGTCCAGCTTTTTTGCCGCAGTTTGGGCTTTTGAATCAATGCTAGCGCCGAAGTTCAGGTTTACACACAACGTCATGCCAAGTAGCTCGAGGCTGTCAGTAACTACAAGCGAAGTTCGACCGACTCGTTGTGACTTTTAACTGTTTTTAGACTTTCTATTTCTAACGAGCTTATTTTATTATTGAATATTCCACGGGCGACAGGACTTTTTTTCGAGCCACTAAGAAAAATGTGTATGCATTTTCAAATTGTTTATGTTAAAACAGACTAGCATAGGGTCAGGGTGTGAAGACCCTTTGGTTTCTATAAATGATACCAATTATTACTCCGAGTTAGATGTTTTTAGAAAAAATATATTTTAACACCCTTCTTCTTGTTCTTTCGTGTCGGCAAGAACGCGGGCTAAATCTTACTTGCCCAGAAAGCGGCTACCGTGGTAGCCCTCTGGTAACCGTCAAGTAAGTCCTCACGCGAGCAGGTGGTCGGCCACGCAGGACAATTAGTGAGGTGCGCCATGGTTTGCAGGAGTTCTCCACATTCACAGCTGGCGTCTGCGCTACTTAGGAACCCCCACCGGCACAGGTTATCCTTGCTTCGGCCAACCTGGGTCCTCAGCCTATTTAAACTTCTCCAGGTTGGCCAAGGTTCCTTATAGCCAGGAGGCAGGTGTTCGTTGGGGGGTACAGTGAATGTGGGTACTCGTTTGCCCAAGGGCTGCATCTCACGTCGGAAGGGTTTTGGTCGGTATGCTGTGTAGATCGCAGGAAGCTTTTGCGGCTTCGCAACCGACCTGCGGCGGGAGAGAGCCCGTAGAGTGGATGTCTCGGCTTTGTTATCGTATATATTATTTTTACTTATTTATTAGGCACAGGAGTTGAAATCATGTGTTATATGCTAAGAAATTCAATAATTATGAAATCTCACAATTCCTGAAATTTGCAAGGTCATAACTTTTTTTCACCGGGACCTATATTTTTGGTGCTAAAGTAAAAGTTGTTAGTAATGATAAAGTCTATCATTTGACATAGGTTTCGTTCTTGTACAACACCTTTCAAAATGTTGGACCAGAGGTCTATGGAAAAGTTGCATTGTCTTTTGTAAGGTGTTTGTTGTTTTTTTGTGTTGTTAGCAAAGTCGTTGAACAAAAGCTGTTCAGATTGATCCCATCAATACATGGTAAAAAAAATATATATATAAACAAAAAAAACTAGACGAAAACTACGAATACATTCACAGCCCTCACAAAAAGATTTGTTTTCCGTATTTATTCATGTTTTCTTTGTTGGTTATGTTTATTTTACCGTGCGGTGCACACAATCACAGTCTTCCCGTCTCAACGGAGCGAACAAGACTGATTGATTCGTGAAACAAAACACGCTTGATGCCTGCCGTTAGCTGCGACGGACGATAACTTGCTGCGCGGAATAAAAATGTCGTAAGCGCCGAATGTTGTTTATTTTAATAACTCGTAAAATATAATTTCTTTTGTAAAATCCCTAATAGTGGCGCTCGATAATATGTTAAGGATGTTATTATTAAATAATGGCTTAATAATATGCAATACAACCTGAGAAAAACTCATTATAGATGAAAATAAGAGGTTACTTTGGGATTTTTTTCTATCAAGAAAGTTTTATTCTACTGTGAATTGAATCAATTAAAAATCTTGGAAATACGATGTTGTAACCATATATATTTATTATTTATTAATTAGTTCTTAATTTTGCGATATTAAATTCAATCTAAGATAGGTAATTTGCCTTTATACCCGCTCGATTTTTCTTACAAGAACACAAGTGTAGTTCACATAGGTTTCCTTAATACTCATTAAATTAGTGATTTTGTATAAGTCATTGGTTGGTGTAGGCTTAGGCTTAAATAGAGTTTTGATTAGTTTGTTTTGTGTTCTTTGCATAGATACCAAATTAAATTTGGCCGCTAATTAAATAACAATAACTTTTAATTTTGTATAAAGCGTCTAACGGAAAGGTGTGATAATACTAAAGGGTGTGAATCTGCCCACGAAACACAACTTTTCCCAAGGAACATAGGTCATAGAATAATAGAAGATTAGTAACCAAGGGCTGTTAGCATAGAGTAACACGATTTTCGCGCGCGAAGCCCGGCTGTAAGGCATCAATTGCAGCCCGAGATATTTAGGCGCACGAGCGCAGCGAGGGCCGGGCGCCTATAGTTCGAGGGTGCAATTGATGCTTACACCCGAGCTATCTACTCTGCTTTACATCTCGATTGTGAGGTAAGTAGGTCCTTATTACCACCAAATTGTAGGTGACCAATTAGCGCTATAGGGTAATAATGTAGCTAGAAAAGCCCTAGGGCGGTAAGTAATTGAAACGCCCGCCGCCCCGCTGCTGGAGGCGGCCATCAAGGCGGACTTTACAATTTCTTACCGCCCTATGGCTTTTCTAGCTACATTATTACTCGTACCCTAGAGCGCTAATTGGTCACCTACAAGCCCCATTTGGGGGTAATAAGGACCTACTTACCGAATATGAGAGATGCAAAATAAATTTTTGACCTCCCATAGAAACTGCATCAGCTGATAGCGCATTTTGTACTAATATTTGTATGGGAGGTCAAATTTGGTTTTCGTATTTCGACCCATGTTCCTTGGGAAAAGCTTTTCAGTATCATAGGCAGATTCATACCCTTCAGTATTATCACACCTCTCCGAAACACGTTATCCTAGGGTCCTAATGAAATAGTAATCACACTTTTGGTGTACCGAGAAAGTGTAGTAGGTAGTCGAAAAAGTGGGCAGTCGACAAAGTGGGTAGGTCAGTAAGCCCTCGATAGTACCTATAAAATAACTAAAGTTTACAAAGTACCACGTATTTCCTGTGGTAGAGTCAAGAGCATATAACGCAGGAGCATATCAAGCTTAACGCATTGGGCATTGTGCCTTTCTTATTTCAAACACCGTTGGGGCTAGAGGCGCGCTACAAGTGCTGTACCACGTCTCAAAACTAAACTTGAGCAAAATTTAAACAGCTACCGGTATTTATCGGTAACAATCGCACGCCCTAGATGGCGCTGGCAACAAACCAACTCTTTGTTTTCTTATCGATCGCACTCAATTTTATTGGCTCCGTTAATTATTTGTAATGGATTTTAATTAGTTAATTAATTAATTTAGTTGCTTCGAGAAACGCTGCCATAGTCGTTAGTCGGTTTCTTTGAAGCTCCCTTCCTCGCTATGTTGGCCTTTGGATATTGTACAATCGGTGTCATTAGCCTTGTTCGGTAGGAAATTAAATATGATTATAAATTGATAAGTTATCTTGATTAGAAATTGATGGCAGAACAATTTCAGAGCTTTTATAGTCGCTGTTGCCCGTCTCGATTTACATTTCGGGTTAAAAATGGGGCCTACTTTTGATAAAAAGATTTTAGGAATTCTTTGTACATGTAAGAGACTTATCTACCTTTATTGTAATAATTAACAGTAGTAATATTTTTTGTCATAAGTGGGCAAACTGGGTCACGACTGCCCATAGCACCCACTATCTCATTAAAAGAAAAGCGTGATGCTCACTCTCAGAACTAACAAGATATGTCTCTGGTCATTTTACTGGCTCCCTTGCCCTTTTAACCGAAACACAGAAGTGCATTCAAACACTGCTGCTTTGCGGCAGAATATAAGCGAGGGGGTGGTACTATCCCCAGACGGATTTTGCACAAAAGCCCTACCACTTCAAAGTAAATTTTGTGTGGATAGCGAGTACCTTATCATTTCTTAGAAATACGCACTTTTTAGGGTTCCGTACCTCAAAAGAAAAAAACGGAACCCTTATAGGATCACTTTGTTGTCCGTCTGTCTGTCTGTCTGTCTGTCTGTCTGTCTGTCAAGACCCTTTATCTCACGAACGGGTAAAGGTATCAGGTTGAAATTGATAATGAATGTTAAGGTCCGTGGACTACACAAGATCTGAACATTTCAATTTTTTACAACGACGCAATCAAAAGATATGGCTTTTTATGTGCTCATCTCCATACATTTATGCAAAAACGCAAAACCTACAGGGTACTTCCCGTTGACCTAAAATTATGAAATTTGGCAAGAAGCTAGGTCTCACAGTACAAATAAAGGGAAAAGTCTGAAATCATTAAATATTACAACTTTACTCACAACTAAGAGTAACCAATTGTGGTGAGCTCCCGTTTCAAGAACATTCATATGAGAGAGGGGTCAAGTTGGATGGTCGCGGAGGCGATGTTTGTTTTAGTTCTATTTTACAAACGAGAACACTTACAAACTTGAAAATTGGTATGTTTATAGTTCATAAGCTATAAAATAACAACAAATAATAAAATTTGGTCAAGCGCGTGTCAGACTCAAAAAATCTAGCACATTAACTTACTGAAATTTCAACTAATACAATTATGATTATGTGGTACGGAACCCTCAGTGCGCGAGTCCGACTCGCACTTGGCCGGTTTTTTTTTCTTTTTTTTACTAGTATTTATGGCATAAAAGCAATGTTTGCACTGTCCTGCGTGATATGTAATATGTATGTGATATGTAAGAGAATAGCATCAATGTTACCAGCACAAGAAGAAGCGCTAGAGCGTTTCCGTGCTACGAAAGGCTCGTTAAGCCGTTGGTCACAGCACCTGCCAATGATTGGCTTGAAAGCTCGGACGACCAGGTTCGCGAATAACCTGGCAAAGCCTAATCTAGGATTGGGTCTGGTTTACCCTCTGGGTTGCGGAGGTCAGATGGCAGTCGCTCTGTGTAAAAACCAGTGCCACCGTCAAGTCGACTGCTTCTCAGTCGGCACAAGAGAAATGACATCTTAGACCTTAGGGAGGGCATGCGCTTTTGCTGTCGAATGATGTCACAAATTAGACAGTAGGTGCTGTGGGTGGTAGATACTACTTAGGTGTCACATCTACGTGACATAAGAAAATTGAAGCAGACGCGGATTGGTGACCGTTATTGGTAGAGCATTTTTCGTAATTCGTAAGGTACGTTAAGTCACTTATCTGGTGGATTGAAACTCTTTACGTGGTTTATTTTTTTCGCCTGTTGTTTTCTTCTCCAAAATGCAAGCCGAAACCACCGAGACCGTCTAATCCAAAAATATCCTAATAGTCCAGTCACTTAACGACTTATATCGCCAAATTCACCAAATTGCACCAATTTTTTTCCAGGTACTAGTTAGGTACATAGCTCTCAATTTTTGATAGGAGCCAATTCTTGAATTTTCAATGGAATTCAAGATTTGGCTTCTATGAAAAATTGAAAGCTATGTACCTAACTATAGTACCTGGATTTTTTTGTGAAATTGTAAGGCGTGTCTACGTGAAACAGCTAATCGGCCGCACTATAAGTATATCGATTTATCTAAACAAATTGACTTCACAGAGGATGGTAGTCATTTAGTAATTGTATCCATTGCCGGCGAATTAAATAGTAATCAATAGAATTGGGGCCTCGGCCTGTTTAGTCACTTTAAATGTTTAAATGCGCATTAGTAACGAAGCGATCGGCTATATTATGGGCTACTAGCTTTCCGCCTGCAGTTTCACCCGCATTAAATGCGTTTTCCCGTGGGAATGAAGTGTTTTTCCGCGGTAAAAAGTAGCCTATGTGCTATTCCAGGACCTAACCTATATGTGTGCCAAGTTTCATTAAAATCCATTCAGTAGTTTTTGTGTGAAAGAGTAACAAACATCCATCCATTCATCCATTCAACCAGCCATCCATACTTACAAACTTTCGCATTTATAATATTAGTAGGATATTTTGGTAGGGTTAACTACAGCCAATAGCACGTCAAGCTAAATACATTGGTCTTTATAACGTTCGAATTTTAATAGCCGTTGGAGCTGAAGTCGCGCTGCGATTGTCAAGCTTAAGCTGCTCTTGACTGTATGTTTCGTGGTTCGTTTTTAAGATAAAAAGGAAGAGCTCATCATCATTATAACATTCCATAAAAGAAGTCCTCTTCTGCTGGCTCGCACGAGCCTATAGGTAAAAGCTTTTTATTCATTCGCGCGAGAAAATTGACGTTTGCTTCATAGATTAAAAGTAAAAAAAAAATACATTAGCCTCAGATATATTTTTATCTATGAGCTCGCGCTGAGTAAGCTGGATAGACAGAAAAATACGTGGTAAGTTAAAGGGTGTAAGAGACGTTGTACCGAGAGCTGAAAGTCCGTGCTCAGTCAACGAAACTGAACAACTTTTTCCGAAAGAACATTAAAGTTAAACATTAAACCTGCTTTACGAATCGTAAATTACTACAGAACCCTTAACTGCGCTTGGACCGATGCGTACTTGGCCGGTTTTTTAAAGCTCTAAGTTCATCAATTCATTCATCAATCTTTTGATACAAGCTCGTCGTTTAAAATACTTCTTGACTTGGCCTTTACTCTAAACGTCCTGAACCAAGTCCGGCATCCGATACCAATGGCAATAAAATCTCATATAAAACAGATTTCCTTTCGGTTACTCTCTGTATAATGTTGCCACCGGCAAAATAATGATTCCAGTGTTAAATTATGTTTAACTCCAAAATCAACCTGTTTAATCCAGCCGCATCACTTTCAGTTTCAACATACATTGACTACTAATTACATTCACAATTGGAGTAGAGATGCACTGTACCTAGTATTTTGTAACTTATGGAAACGTAACAGTTACATAAAACAGTTTTTTTTTGTTTTTGCTATGTTTTACGTTTGTAAGAAGTACCTACCTAATAAGGACTTTTTAAATTTGTACGCACGGCAGCAAGCAAGTAGAAACAAAACCAGTAAAAGCTGAACCAGCGCTACGCTACAAACGCACGAAACTAGAGACCAGCTCAAGTTCAAAGTGTTTCTACCGACGTATGGTCGTGTGTACATTTTTAAAATTTGACCATTGTAGCGTTAAGATAATATGTATGACATACAATCGTTTGTTTCTGCATTAATACGAACCAGCAACATGAAAAAAACTCTCAAGCAAAATTCGATTCCATTTCAACTTCTTAAATTTTTTGAGGCATTTGAAACAGACCGTTTTTAGGGTTCCGATACCAATATGGTAAAAAAAAGGAACCCTTATGGTGCCGCTCTGTCTGTGTGTCTGTCCGTCTGTCTGTCACACCTCTATATCTCAGCAACCACTTATGCTATCAACCTGAAATTTGGAATAGTTTTAGAATATAGTTGCCCAACTTAATTGCACATGAATTTTTTTTGAAAAAAGTATGATTATTAATGTAAAGGGGGCCAAAATAGGGGGGGCCAAATTTCAAATTGTCGCTACTAGGTTGAGTGGGGTATCATATGAAAGGGCTTTACTTGTACATTTTAAAATAAATTTTTGTATTTTTTTAAGTAAGTTATGATGATAAATGTCGAAAAAAATACTATTCCCCCCCCCCCCTTATCTCCGAAGTTTGAGTAAGGAAAAATCTGAATTAATTACAGTTGACAGAGGTTTATGTATACTTTACAGCAAAAATAAAACGATCTTCTAAGTTGCACAGTTTTTCAGAAATCTGCAAAAAACCTTTACAAACAAATTTAGTTTTGCGGTCCTGAAAATGGACTTTATTGCTTCCAAAAATACTATAGGTATATCGGAACCCTCGGCGCGCGAGTCCGACTCGCACTTGACCGGTTTTTATTCTTCAGTGACTACTTTTCTTATTCTTGTTTCTATCACTTTGCTATAATTATGTTCTAGTTTCATTTAATCCAAGTCGTCAGTGTTGGGTACATTGCTAATCCTTTTTTAAAGTAATGTCTGGCACTTCCTTGGTTAATAAAAGAGAAATCCCATTTCGCGACTGACGCTTATTTCACTATATCTTGTGTGATAGGTTCCTACCATTGTGTTAACAGTATTCGCCTGTTACTGGTTTGTAACAGTTCCGTTTGTACCAGTGAGACCAGCACTATAAACCGCGCTATAATGTGCAGAAATAGCATGAAATCGATGGACTCATTAACAGACAATTAACTGAGTAGGTCGTACGTCGCACCTCACTTTTGCTACTCAACTTCGAGTTCGTTGTATGTAATACATATAGATCTATTATCTAATAAAGGTGATAAAATATATAGGTAGTATTATTATTAGTTGATTTATAGATAGCTCTTAAATGCTTCATGAATATATTTTTTTATACCATAAGTGAGAAACAAGTAGGGCTGATAGGGCTGATAGTACTTATGTGGCTACCACCGCCCATTGCACACACTGTCTTAATACTATCGCATATATGAATGTAAAAAACATTTTGCTGATCCACAAAGATCAAACACAAGATACAAATAAAGACACATCATTTAAGTACATGATGGGACTCATCCTTTTTTCAGGACTCTGCTATTTAAGGGAAAAAGCTTTAACCAACTATGAACTTCTTACAAGTTAATTTTAACTTACACAATTTATCAGTTTTAACTAAAAGCCTTGCATGCATATTATAGATAGGTATTAAGTTGATAATGTCTGCTTACGTGCTCATGGTAAACGTATAACGTACCCACATAATAAGTCGTTATTAGATGTACAGTCAAATCAATATCAGTAGAAACAATTGCACTTCAAATATGAGTGCTAACTGTTCCGCAATAAGGACCTTCTCGAGGTCAGAATGTTTCTTGAGACATGCAACCGACTGTATCTAATTGTTATTAACCAGTTGTTATTGAGAGCAATACTGTAATTTACTGTTTAATGTGGTAAGGCTCTACCGCAATACTTAAATACTACTTATGTAGAAATAAAAACTGACTTGACTGACTGACTGCATGAATTACGAGAACACTTTTTATATGGCGTAGCATATTTTATTGATAGAAAAATTAGCACCTACTTTTCGTAGAAATATAAGTATAAACTAAAACTATACTAACTACAAGTATCTTATTACGTTCTTTTGAAGTATAGGTAAAGGATAAGTAGGTACCTGATCGATTTAATTAAGCAAACAGGTCTCAAATGATCAAACGGCTTTGGTTGATCGATCGCTCATACTTGATCAACGGCTGATCAATCGTCGGTCAATGCAATACTGAGCTATTACGCCTATAATAATGCGATCAATGTTCGATAAGAGATCAATCGCGTATCGATCGTGCAAGTAGAGTTTTGGGCAATGTCACATCAACAATCCTATGTTTGAACTTTCTCAGCGAAATACTACGACTCTTCTGGCGCAATGGCCCTAAGTGAATCTTGGCCTCAGATACGAGCCTTGATATTGTGCCGCAGCCTGCCAGTGGTCAGCCTGTACTCGTACCTCGCGCAAGTCTGCACCAAGCGTAGCGTTGCTAGGACCACGGACTGCGCAGAAGGACGCTGCTGCCCATCCTCCGGATCAAAGTTTAGTCGCCTTTTACGACACCCACGGGAATAGATTGTGTGAACTATTATTAGCCAGTACTACACGAAGACCTTGAGCATATTCACAGACACTGCAGAGAGATCCCTATTATTAGTCGCATGTCGAAACAAAACTTTACTCTTAAGACAGTCTGAAAGTTCTTAAAAGTCTGTAACTCAGTCTAGGCTGGAAATAGTAGAATTTGTTAAACGAGCGTTCTGTTAAAGTCTAAATATCTGATACAGGTCTAAAAATGGATGAAATAGGCCGATCCAGAATAGCAATGATTGAGCCAGATTGTAAACTAGGGTCCGTTGTTCGAGTTTTATGTTATGAGTTTCGTAAATAACTTGCAACGTTCAGATTTGAGACCAAACCTTTGTAGGTTTTCAACTTTTTATAGTGTCTATGTTGATGCGTTTGTTGTTGTTGTTGTAAAATCTTTATTGCTTATTCTTTATTACAAAGTGGCTATTGTCTGAAAGATTACAAGCAAAGGCGGACTTATCCTTAGGTGAGATCTCTACCAGTCAACCTTAGAGTGACTAAAGGAGAAAGTATAATGATGCAGGATGCAAGCGTGCAAACAGAGCAAAACATGAAAGAAAATAAGATAAATTTATAAGGATAATAGAAAGAGACTTTAAATACCTACGTACCTAACTTAATAATAATAATAATAGAAGAAAAATAAGTATATTAATTACTAATGCTATTCCATACATACCTACATAAAAACTACATACAAATATCTATTAAATATATAGTATAACTGAACAATATATATATATGAATACATAATAATCCATTTTAAATATAAAATATACCTACATATAACTAAGTAGAGCTCAAGTGTCAGAATTGTAACCCCAGAGTTTCTTTAGCGCAGATTTAAATGAATTTATGCTGGGTGACTTCCTTACATGCTCGGGAAGCTGGTTCCAGAGTCTCACCGCTCGGACAGAGAAGGAATTAGAAACAATGCGAGAGGAGTGGCTTGGAAAAGCAAGAGAGAGGTTTACGCTGGATCGGAGCCGGCTGTCGGAGTCAGTGCAGAACTGGAAACTTTCTTTTAGGTAGTGAGGAGTTGCAGGATTGAAAAGAACGGAGTAGAGAAGGGAAAGGATGTGGATGTTTCTGCGAAGTCTGATGGGGAGCCAATTTAATTTAATTCTAAACTCGGAAACATGGTCGGATTTTTGTAATCAGACTTTCAATAGGGCTCTACATTTTTTTTTGACAAAACCCTTGGCGAGACAGGGCGAGAACTTTCTCTCTTACGGCTCTCGTGTAGTTTTTTCAGAATGTAAAGCAACCTTTTATGATGATTTCTTTTTTGTTTATCCAACACTTACCAACACATTTTGCAGCTATGACAAAAGCAATCGGCCAAAGCTGTCAGAAAAAACAAGTTTGTAAAACAATGTTAGTCTTTCCGTCATAATATATTCTCTGGTTTTAGTTTGAAAAGAAAAAAAATGGATTAAAGAATAGCTCATTCGTATAGCTTAAAACTGAAGTCTCCTAATATCGAATACAAAACGAGCAAATGACATTTCGAAGCTTCTAACTCGGTTCTACTTATGCTTAAAAGTTGTCCGCTCTAAGCAGAGAGGCGTTCCATTAGCGACGAAGTCTAACAGTGTCCTACCGCGTTATTCCCCTTAATGCTATAAAGAGTTGGTTAAAGTCCGATGCACTGTTTGGAAGTTAGTGCGTTGAGCAAAGTTGATTAGTTGGAGCTTGCGGCATTCGACGTAGGTGAGCCGCCACTGTACTCAAATTGCATATTTTTGTACGTAAATCGCACGATGGTAGACCTAAGATACGTTGTTTCAATTTGATTCAGAAAGATGTTTGATACGACATAAAAACTAATTGTATCTAGCAGATTGGTGAACTAATTAATTAGTAGTTAAATCTCTTCAATAATCTAAGATTGAACAGCAGGGTTGAACGTCTAAAATTGGTGTGTCTCATTGTAATAACTTTTTATTCAGGATCTAAAGTGACACTGTAACAAACAAATATTAGCCGGAGAAGCTGACAAGAATCGGTCAAGAAAACACATCCAAGACAATCAAAGAAGCGATTCTGTCGAATGGTTTCGAACTTGATGAAACAGCGAGTATAGAAGAAGCTGACTTCGTAGCTGGCTTGACGAGAACATCACTGCTTGGTGAGAGTACTTACCTGGCGAATCAGCAGGCTCAAGATGTCGTCATGCTGTGACGACATCTTGAGGGGCAGATGGAATGAGGCGTTTGGCACCGTCTCTGCTCCTAGCACAAGCCACATGGTGTATACAAGTCAGGTACTTACTTGGCGAATCAGCAAGTAGATCGTTGTCGTCATGCTGCGGCGACTTAGTAGACCCTGGGGACATCTTGACGGGCGGGTGGGGGGAGGCATTCGGCACTGACCCTGCGCTAGCGCTGCTCGCTGGGCCGGCACTCGCATGTGACGTCGTGATCGTGATCTCGCCGTTCGACGCTGCGAGCCTGCGAAAAACATCAAAATAAATCAAAATCAGGTAAATGCGTATATACATTATAAATACATAAATAAATATTGGGGGAAAATTCACGGCACAGAAGGCAGGATCACTCACTACCGACCACGCCAACGGGCCAGTCAAATTATATGATTAGACAGTATATGCATTGGTCTTGAAATTGCTCGGTAGGTCGAATTTGGAGACTCCCCTTTGGCTGGGATAATGGCTCAAGAATTTGAACCCATTTTTAAAAGTCAATAAATCTTTTACGGTTATACTCAATACTCAATACATTAATAAATGCCAATAAAAAAATATTGGTCCTTTTGCACAACGCATGATGAAAATGAACCCAATCTTAGTATAAAACCGGTCACGTGCGAGTCGGACTCGCGCGCCGAGGGTTCCGATATACCTATAGTATTTTTGGAAGCAATAAAGTCCATTTTCAGGACCGCAAAACTAAATTTGTTTGTAAAGGTTTTTTGCAGATTTCTGAAAAACTGTGCAACTTCGAAAGATCGTTTTCTTAGACTATATAATACTAATCGTTTTATTTTTGCTGTAAAGTTTACATAAACCTCTGTCAACTGTAATTAGTTCCGATTTTTCCTTACTCAAACTTCGGAGATAAGGGGGGGGGGGGGGGGGGGATGGTATTTTTTTGACATTTTTCATCATAACTTGAAAACTAAGAAACTTAAAAAAATACAAAAATATATTTTACAATGAACAAGTAAAGCCCTTTCATATGATACCCCCCTCGACCTAGTAGCGACAATTTGAAATTTGGCCTCTCCTATTTTGGCCCCCTTTACATTAATAATCAAACTTTTTTCAAAAAAAATTCATGTGCATTTAAGTTGGACAACTATATTCTAAAATTATTCCAAATTTCAGGTCGATAGCATAAGTGGTTGCTGAGATATAGAGGTGTGACAGACAGACAGACAGAGCGGCACCATAAGGGTTCCTTTTTTTACCATTTTGGTATCGGAACTCTAAAAAGAAGAAAGAAATTCCTTATCTAATGAAGTCTTATCCAAAGTGCAAGCCCTTTTAAACACATCTGACCTAACCCAACAAGCCTTGACCTTATTCACTTCTTCGTTACTCTATAGTTAAGCCAAGAGGCGAGTTTATAATGTAAGCCCGATCTATTAAACTTTAATTCAGGTAGGTAATTGATTAGGTACAGCGCATTTGAATATTTAGGTAATCAACTGTTATATTCTTCGCTAAAACCAAGGGTAATATTTTCAAACATAATTCGTGCATTTTATCTCGTTAACTGGGTTAATAAAATTCATAGTTCTGTAGCCCTTTGACATTGAAATTACCAAAAAGGTTATCTATTGCTTGCCATCTATTAGTTTCTAACGTAATCTTAAAAATTAGTCTTATTTTATTTCATAGTTCTCTCTGTTTTAACGCATCATTATACTTCACTTTAAGGTTGAATGGAAGAGATCTCACTTAGGGATAAGTCCGGCTTTGCAATTTGAATTACAAAAATATATTTATTTATCTAATTAATTTAACAACAACAACCTAGTCCAACCCAACCTGTCTCCCCATTCCTCACTCTATGGCACCTTGGAGTCGGAACTTGTGACAACAATAGCCTACGGGAGTGCTCGCGTTATTCTTGAGTTGCTCAAATGAGGTGCATGCTTCATTAGCCGCTGGTGCATTAGCTGTAATTGCTGGCTAATTAGGCCCCTTCCGTTGCAACGCGTTTTCATACAAGTACAGATACATACGCAATGTAATGTAAGTGTGTGAGGTTTTGTTGTGTTTATAGTACAGTTCAACACATGTCGATAAAAAAACTTTGTCTTTGAGACCGCCTTTTATAACATTGTTAGTGTTAGCAATACGTACGTATAACTTTACAGTGCAAATGGACAAGTTTTCAATTTGGCTTTTGTAATCAAAATTGATTTTAAGTAAGCTTTTATTTGAATCACTTTTTTACATTATTGGCGTAGTAGAGCCACAGGTAGACTAACGTAAAATAAGTATTTAAGGTACAGTCAACAGCACATCAAGCTTGACCCACTGGACTTTGTACCGTTTTTATTTCAATAGACGTACGGGCTAGAGTCGACTTACTAGACTAAAACACAGAGACACTATAATTATTGCCAAATCAAAAGACAAAATAAACAAAGAAATTAATATTATTACATTTTATAATTTGTGACATAAATTATATATATATTTTGTTCTCTCATTTTTTTGTATAGGATTTAGTTACCCTGGAAATAACAGTGCTTCATCAGGATCCGCAGATAATCTACTGAATTTGGTGTTCCAAAATATAAAATTCTAAATTCCGAAATATATTTCCGTCCACTTTTATCGATGCCTCGCAATGCGTGTTGGTTTAGGTTCGGTAACTTTAGTTTTGGTTAGGTTAGGTTATGTAAAATAGAAAATTACCGTTTTAAAATAATAATTTTCAATATACACATTTAATGTAACACATACATCTTTTCAATAATGGATTACGAGTTCGTTCTTGAAAGCAGTAGCCACTCAAAATTCAACATAAAACATTCAGTACTCTAGTAAATGTCAGTTCTACCCTATTCAATTAAAATCCATACGAATATTATATTTAATAAATTGCAATTAACTATTTTCTTTAAGTCGCATACATATGCAAGTAATTTAAATGCAAATTGATAAACAATCGTCTGCAGTAAAATGCTACCATACATTTAGTTCAAGAAGCGTACAGTCGACCGGCCGTCAGTAGAAACAATATAAACAAATTCCACTAATTGTCGGCTGATGGTTTGAATAGGAAAGCAAAAAATTTTTTTGACTCGTGCTCTACAAACATTACATAAAGCATACCCTACTGTCCGCCGACCGTCCGGGTATTACCTTCTATCGATATTGTTTGGATTACTAATTCGATGATGAAATCACTAGTGTCACTGAGTGCAACGTCATAACGGAGCGAAATCATGCATAGAAATTTAAGGGCAATAGAAGGAAGATTAACGAAAATATGTGTCACAAGGTATTCTGACATTCATTGCGTCATTGTAAATACGGCATAGGCGTCGTTCTGTAAATTTTGTATGAGGATGTCAAATCACGTTTGATGATTTGACATTTGTAACACGTTCGAATTATTTGAAATCATGCATGGGGCTGGCTACACAGAAACGCATTTTTCTGATTCTTTGAAAAATTGTTCACTATCATGATCCGAGTTCATACTAAAATTAGACCAAGGGTTCAAAAATTACCCAGGTGGTCTTAGGGTCAAAACGTTACCATCGACGTGCGGCTGACTGTACTGCGCACACTCGCGCACTTGTGAAACACTTGTAAATGCGCACGCACACAAGCACGCCCATCATTAATTGTTCCTTCAATTTATCAGCGGGCAAGTAGCGGGGAACTACGCCTTTTCGAGATAATTATTTTGAAAATAATAATGGTTTAAGGCAAATTTAATTATAAGCTTATTTTCTTGTCACTATGAGAATACGACCTTTTTGTAAATATACGCATAAAGTGCAATTGGGTGTACTGTGGCTGATGTAAGTTGACCTCTTTTGATTATTTATCGATATCAATTTAAAAGTAAATATCGTTTAAAGTAAATGATGAGAGTGATGAGTATGAATAAAGAATATGAATGATTTTGTATTTGTGTATGAGAAAGAAAGAAGAAAGAAAGAAGAAAGAAAGAGATGACAACCGATACAGAGAAATGGAAGCGATCAACATGTTGCGCCGACTCTAAATAAATTAGGATAAGAGCAGACGAATGATGATCGTGATTGGCGGAAGTCACGTATGTTTAATACGCACACAAAAATATCGTTGATTTTGTTAGTGTGCGTGACCGAAATAATTTAATATTGATTTCGAATTTTAAGAATATGGCACCAAATAGTCCATCTGCGTCAAAGAGATCTTTAAAACTGGCCACAGATGCTCCATCATATTACGAAATCGAAAGAACAGCCCCAAGGTATGATTAAAAAGAAACTTTACATTATCGAGGTCAATAATAAGTAATTGCTTTATAATAAACTTAAAAACGACTTGAGTGGAAATGAAGAGTCGTTTTCGGAAAGATTTTGACAAGGTGTTGCTGTTTCAACAATAAATAAAAGAGGAAAAAATACCAGATTATTAAATTGTCTGTGACCAGATTGTTATGCTGGTTGTTTATTATTTATTGCCTACTTTGGGTTAGTTTACTATTACTTAATCTGTGACTTACCAGATTTTAGACAACGATTCGAGATGGAGGACCTGATGACCTGAAATACAGGCTTCGTCCCATATCAGGCATCAGTCCTTCACAATTTACAAATAAGAATGACCTTATCGTAATAATATAATCTTGCATTGTGTAACTACTTGATCTGAATTTTGTAAATTGTGGTGATTAAATAAATATATTATTATATCATTAATAAATATATTATTATTATTACTTAGGTATGCTGTATATTTCTTTTTAACTTTATAAATAAGTATACATCGCACGCGAGTCCGACACGAACATGACCAGTTTTTTATTATTTGTTGTTATTCTATAGCTTATGCACTATAAATTCAGGCTTCTAAGTGTTCTCGTTTTTAAGATATAGAGCTAAAACGAAAATCGAGCAAAAATCGCCTAAAAACTCTGGAAGCTAACTTAACTTATGTTACTTTTACTTTCATGGGCACAGTTAAATCCTTCAGTATTGATGTAGCCTTTTTGTTGCATCTTGTATAAGATATGTTTGCCTTAGTCGTGTTGTATTGGTGCATTCAACTGCATCGAAATATCGGCCACTCACGACAAATCAAAACCTAGCTAAAACTAAAGTTGTTAAGCACTATGTAAGAAAAAAAATTTTTCATTATAAAACCAAAATGTATCCTCTAAGAAAACCATAAGAAAAGCTCTATAATGTTTTCCGTTTTTTTCGAAGGGCCCAGTAGGCAAGCAAGAGATCAATAGATCGCGTTCGTTCTATGATTTTCAGTTTTTTATTGGCATATATTTTTTGTTTCGTTTTTCTGTTAATATTTAAATATATTCTGTTTAAAGTAGTAAAGAGCCACATTCAAAACTTAATATTCATTCCCAACCACCCCATACTATTTTAAAAGTGTACCTTTTAATGTATATTTAATTACATGAAATGACATACAATATTTATCTAGATTGTGGGTAGAATGAGGTATTAAACTAAATTATGGATGCGAGAATTAATGCCCGAGTAGTAATTATGAGGTCGCATTAACTTAATGTCTTCGGTGTACAGTCAGCTTCGTAAATTGTTGGCGTTTGATTTATTATTAATAGAAACGATAGTACTCGTATGCTATTGTTTGATGCATATGATCAATGGAATTGTTAATTTGAAGAAAATACTATTAGTACAGTCCTTTACATTTTTAAGTTATAAATCTATTTAGGTTACTTTCTTTCCATTTATCTCTCGAAATACTGATATTATTCGTCCCATAGATTTCTCACATAATTTTTTTTTTCCTAAAAGCTTAAATTGCTAGATAACTATAATTTCGCGAGATCGTCATTCTACTGTCGACATTTTATCAAAAATAATGTCACCGTGCTTTTGCTCCCGTCATAATGTCTAGTTTATAACTTTTGACAGATTTCTATACAAGGAGAAGGGTGTGAAAGTAAGACATAATTTGAACCTGACTGTACAGTCACGCACACACTTACGTTTACAATAATTGATCTGCCTCTAGTAAACTTAACTTGAGCCTTGAGTCACATACTGCAATTATGTAAGGCCTAATGATTATTACATTATTAGCTGTGTGTGTGTCTACGACAGATGGTATTTTTGAACGAAAAATCTGTAGCCTAATAGAATAAAAAAAAAAATCTAAATATGGTAAAGACAAATCTTCTCATCCGTGCTGAAAGAGCAAACGTGCAATTTTATTGCTGTATAATCCAATTTTAGGGTTCCGATACCAAAATGGTAAAAAAAAAGGAACCCTTATGGTGCCGCTTTGTCTGTTTGTCCGTCTGTCTGTCTGTCACACCTGTATATCTCAGCAACCACTCATGCTGTCGACTTGAAATTTGCAATAGTTTTAGAATATGGTTGTCCAACTTAATTGCACGTAAAAGAATTAAGAAAAAAATATGATTATTGATGTAAAGGGGGCCTAAATAGAGAGGGGCAAAATTTCAAATTATCGGTACTAGGTTGAGTGGGGTATCATATGAAAGCGCTTTACTTGTACATTCTAAAATATATTTTTATATTTTTTTACAACTCTTAGTTTTTAAGTTATGATAAAAAATGTCAAAAAAAATACCGTTCCCCCCCCTCATCTCCGAAGTTTGTGAATGGAAAAATCTGAATAGAAGTTTATATAATTATTACAGCAAAAATAAAACGATCTTTCTTAGTTAAACAGTTTTTTAGAAATATGCAAAAAACCTTTACAAACAAATTTAGTTTTGCGGTCCTAAAAATGGACTTTATTGCTTCCAAAAATACTAAAGGTATATCGGAGCCCTCGGCGCGCGAGTCCAACTCGAACTTGACCGGGTTTTTTTATCTTTTAATCCAAGTTTGTAAAACAATGTTATTCTTTCCGTCAAATATACTCTGGTTTTAGTGACATGGCTGCAAAGTGTTTTGGTAACCTGGAATTAACGAATGAAACGAGTTATTAGTTCTTTTATGTGAATTTAATTAGGTTATAAGAAGTCATGAAATGTGCTTGAGCACCCACGGCGGGCCGGCACCTCAGGTCATGTGTATGTGGTATCTTGATACTTAATACAGAATCAGAAGCCCGACTCTCACATGACTGATTTTTCTCTACTATAAAAAAATTGGTTTTATCTGTACATTGAAGATATTTGTACCAAAAAACTCACGTTATGCTGTTTTGATGCCCCTGAATGCATATCCCTGATTTTTGCACATCTTGTCTGTCTGTTTGTTTGTTTATTTGTTCGAGAATCACACAAAAATAAATAAACCGACTTAAATTAAACTTTTTATTTAATAGCTTATAGTTATACTTATACACTGTTTTACTTTTGAACATGCGAACGTAGTCGCTAGCAAAAGCTAGAAATTTATAAAATGTCTTCAGCATCCCAATTTTGCTATTATTGTTTTCTCTTTCTAACCATTACTGTTACCTGTCACTAGAGTAAGACGGCATATAATTAGTTGCGTATTAAGTATCCTACGGACCGGATAATGCCGTGACGTAACTAATCCAATATGTAATGGAGATAAATAGATGACGGGATATCGCCTCTGATATACTGGGTCTTAGGAAAATGCTCTCTCTACCCATTAAACTGACTAGATTTTCCCAAAAAACATTGAGTCGGAATAAAAAACTGGTCAAATGCGAGTCGGACTCGCGCACCGAGGGTTCCGTACCACTAAGGTAAAAATACACACACTCGCGCAGAAGTGTATTAAATGCGCACGGGTTCGACTAGCACTTGACCAGTTTTTATTATTCTTTAGCTTATTCACTATAAACATACAAATTTTCACGCTTTCAGTGTTCTCGTTTTTACGATAGAGCTAAAACAAAAAAAAAAACACAAAAAAAATGTTTCTTGTATGGGGTTGAAATGGGGTCCCTTATCTTTTCATTGTTTTTTATTTGTCAGGTAATCCGCCATAATAATACATATTCTGTGAAAATTTCAACCATATAGCTACTACGATTCAAAAGGTACAGTCAGACAGACAGACAGATAATGATGTCAGCATAGTAATAGGGTCCCGTTGGCGCTCTTTGGGCACAGATCCCTAAAAAACGTCCCATACAAATGTATTGGTCACTCACATTATTAGTAGGCAGTAAAATAAAAAAAAAGTATATTTATTTAAAGACAGTGTTGAGTTTTATGGGTATTATTGGGTTTATAGGATCGCAGTGCTTTACGAACACCCTGTACAGGGTGTTATAAAGAGAGTGATGATTTTGAATGTGGTATGTGAGTGCGACATGAGTTGACACAAAAAGCAAGAACTTGCTGCCCACGATAGTAAATAAACATTGAAAATCTAAAAAATCACAATTTTGACTTCTTTTTATAAGGCCCTACTCATAAATAAAAGATAAAATAAAAACGAACTTTATATTAGTTCTAAATGCTATAATTAAGCATAATTATATCATAATCATTATAATGTAGCACAGCGGGGTGACATTTATGTTTTTTATTATCTTTTCCACGCGGGCAACACCAGAAAATTGTTACATGTGCGTGAATGTAGCATTATTTATGCAATTATAACATCACTAGGTACTAATGCCGTATTATAGTCTAAGAGCTAGAGGCCATTTTCTAGCGGTTTTTTTTTTTATAAATAGAAGCAAGGACTATACAACGTGTAAAGGAAAGTTGTGATAACACTAAGGGGTGTGAATCTGCACATGAAACTGAAAAACTTTTCCCAAGGAACATAGGTCGAATACGGAAATAAATTTTTGACCTCCCTTAGAAACTGCATCAGCTGATGGTAGCGCATTTCGTATGGGAGGTGAAATTTGGTTTTTCTTATTTCGACCCATGTTCCTAAGGAGTTGTTCAGTTTCGTGGGCAGATGCACACCTTTCAGTATTATCACACCGTTCCGTTTCACTTTGTATAAGGTGCTAAGTTAAATCAAAGTACAAGTAGGTACATAATAAAAGTATTTCCTATTTGGTGTCTAGGTGGTTTACATTATACTTATTTCTATAATTAATAAAACTACTTGACAACTTTGACAAGTTACCTATCTGTTCTTTTAACTTAAAAGTTAAATGATATTTAAGATAAGTATATAGAGACGAGTACAGGTAATAAGTATAAGATAATTTATTTTGAATCACTTTACTCCAATGCCCAAAGTCTCTTATGGGCAGAAGTCAAATAGATATCAGACAATTTGTGTGAACAAGTCAGTACTCGCGTAATACGGTTAGGCAGCAGCCTCCGCAGAAAATGAATATGTTAGGACAATAAAACACCTCTACTGGCTCTTAGACTATAACATCCTGCAATTAGCATTAAATATCTCATTAGGGTAGATAAAAGTCGAATAGCCGGTTTTTCCTCATTATGTTCGTAATTAGTGATTACTCGTATAAACACTTAAATACAGCGAGCGCAAAGGAAAATTTATAATTTATAAAGATCTCGATGGTTTTTCCTTACAGTGTTTTCTCACTTCAGGATAAAAAAAATATTGTCTTAACATTTTTATTAAGATCTCGATGGTTTTTCCATACAGTGTTTTCACTTCAAGATAAAAAAAATACTGTCTTAACATTTCCCGTGTGGTCGTGATGACTAAGAATAGTACGCACGATAGCAAGAAAGTGAAAACAAAACCAGTATAAGCTGAACTAGAACTACGCTACAAACGCACAAAACCATAGACCTCACAGAACAACGATAGGGCCACTTCGCCTGCGCGCGCAACCCCCCCATAGAAGCGAATATAGTAAAAAAAATGGTTCCTTATTGAAGATGTATACTATCCAATTTATGTTGGCGCTTATTTTGAATGCACATCATAAACACATTCGTTGCCATAGAGACGCTGTCACTGGTTTTTTGCATCTTACTCTCTCGCAATAATGGTACTATGTTTATCGCACTCAAATGACGCTAGTAGTGTGGGTGCAGAAAACGTGTCAGTTTTAGTAAATGATGACACTGATTTGTATTGAATGACATAAGGAATTCGTCTCTAGATGTAGAGCAAGACCATAAGCAAGACGCATGCGCTTCAGAGCTCTGTGATAGACCTGCTCAAGATCAAAGTGTTACACTGACGTACAGCCGTGTATACCGCTCCACCTCTTCCCCTATGTGTCGTAAAAGGCGACTAACTATCTTTAACCAGAGCACAGGCAGCAGTGTTTTTCCGCTTTAACAGCAGCGCAGTGAAGTGACTATTCTGGTTAACCCAGAACTTTGTTTTGCTTTGTTTACTGACAATAGCTAAATCTCTTATCATTATCAGCAGTGAAAAAATTGTATGGAATGATAATAAACTCAATTTGCCACTTCACTTAACGTGCTTTCGAAGGCAAGAAAAACATTAGTTATTGCTCTAGCTATCGAATGAACATTACGCTACAAACCCTTTATCATTATTATTTCCATTATTATATGTTATCATTATCGTGTTGTCGACTATACATTAGATGACGTACAAAATGAGTCATGTTTGTAAATACTTGCTAATACTTTACATAAAACAGGCATAAATTACAATTATGATTATGAGATTTGTCCACATTATTACTGGAATGTTAATGGCTAAATTCAGCTTCGTGTTGACACGTTTAATTATTTTTTTGCATGTTAATTGGGTAGATATTAGTACTGTAGGAATAGATTTCCTTTTAGCTAGGATTTTCCTAACACGCTATTAGATTTTCCTATGGGAATTTTCCTGACTTTTTTGCGTGGAAGTGTTCGTAGCTAAGTGTATACACCTGCAGGAGTTTCGATGATATATTTGTTTAAAAATACATATTCTGTGAAATTTTCAACCAGCTAACTATGTCGGTTCAACAGATACAATTTTCAACCTAGTAAAAAACTACGTATTTTTGAGATTATGCCCCACTGTGCATCTCAGTCGCATCCTGCTGGGGAGCACCACTTCTAATATGTTACCTATGGGTATGTACTTGACCCCTGCCAAGTTTCATCCCAGCAGGTTTAGGAGCAAGGTACCCCATACAAGCTCGGCCTTAGATCTCCTACTACAGTCTATCTTGGTTGCCTGCGGATTTTCTGTGAAAATAGTCAAAATTTGAGATTTTTGCATGGCTTTCATAAAGAAAGTTGTTGAACATATGATACTAAATTACGTCCTTGAAAGACCACAGTGTTTGTTTATCCTAAGTAATCATGAATAATGCTAAATTAAATCTTGAATTTTCAAGATTTAATGTAGCATTATTAATGATTACTTAGGATACACACTTTTGTCTTGTTCATCTCTTTTTATCGTAAAATATACAATTTCTTATTAAAAAAAACCGGTCAAGTGTGAGTTGGACTCGCGCGCCGAGGGTTCCGATATATCTATAGTATTTTTGGAAGCAATAAAGTCCATTTTTAGAAACCGCAAAACGAAATTTATTTGTAAAGGTTTTTTGCAGATTTCTAAAAACAGTACAAAAGGGAATGGTATTTTTTTTGACATTTGTCATCACAACTTGAAAACTAAGACTTGTAAAAAAATACAAACATATATTTTAGAATGTAGAAGTAAAGCCCTTTTATATGATACCCCTCTCGACCTAGTAACGACAATTTGAAAGTTTGCTTCCCCCCCCCCCCCCTATTTGGGCCCCTTTTATAGTAATAATCATTTTTTCTAGATTCTTTCATGTGCAATTAAGTTGGGCAACCAAATTCTACAACTAATCCAAATTTCAAGTCGATAGCATGAGTGGTTGCTGAGATATAGAGGTGTGACAGACAGACAGTCGGACGGACAGACAGACAGACAGACAAAGTCGCACCATAAGGGTTCCTTTTTTTACCATTTTGGTTTGGGAACCTTAATAATAAGAATGACTTTGGACCTCATGATTAAGGATGAAGTTGCAAACATTTTATCGCATTACAAATTTAACAAAATAAGGAAATAAGAAAATGGAATTTCCGCGCGCGCACTTTGCGATAAAGACTTACCCATGAGTGTATTATACAGTGAGTATACTTTATCTTATTATACAGGGTGTTAGAGACGGTGTACCGAAAACTGAGAGGGCGTGCTCAGTCAACGAAACTGAACAACTTTCCCAAAGAATCATTCTTGGGAAGTGAAATAAAAAATTGGGTTTTCCTTACAAAGTGTTCGATCAAAGTGCGCAATTTGTATGGACAGTACGATTTTTTTTTTCATTTTCCAAAAATATTTCTTTGGGAAAGTTGTTCAGTTTCGTTGAGTGAGCACGCCCTTTCAGTTTTAGGTACACCGTTCCTCACACCCTGTACAGGTACACCCAACAGCAAGTCAGTAGCAACACTTTAGACTTTATCTACACTCATGTCGTAATCTTTGAATTATGATTCAAAAAGTTGGTACATAAGGCTGAATATTACGCAGAGTATGCATAAAAAATTAAAAAGTTACCATTACGTAACGATTTTTGTATGAAAATTTTGCAAAGGTGTTACGTAATTTAACTTTTTAATCATAACATAACACTTGGATAAAATTCTTCTTGAACCTAAACCTTTTTAAAGAAGACTAAATATAAGGTCTTTTAGAGAGCCGGTTATAAATGTAACAGTTTTTCTTAGTAGCTGTCAAATATCAGTAGCATATTTGAAAAGTGTTCCTTATAAACAACCTATTATTTTGGAGCAGTTACAGTAACAGTTACTATAGTTACAATTATTTTATCTGTAGTGGAAAATATGCGCGCGCAGCCTGAAATTAGAAGGACTTGGAAATAGATATTAGATTTGCCGCCATTTTCAAATATTTACCTTTTTCAAGTATTTTGTGCCCGTGAAAGTAATGTGAAAGTTTATTGAAAAAGTGGATAAAGTGGTGCAGTCAGGATACTGCAGTTACACCAGAAGATACTCAATAACTTATGATCTTCTCCCATATTAGTCTAAGACATTTTATGACATAACCTTCAATGAATTGGGAAAGAATGAAAATCGAAAAGAAAACCATGTTTGTTAAGAAAATGTTCTGCTTGTATATTTCAAAGAAGACCTAGCGGATATATTAAGGCGGCTTCTTCAGACTCATATCAGAACTGTAATATACATAATATAAGTTACCTTTGTTGTTTACTTGCTTTTGCTTAATTTTTATAAGTAAGTACCTACCTATTGCATGAGTGAAGATAAAGTAGTATACGCAACTGCATATAATATGGTATTAAAACACTCGTTTGATGCTATTATCACACTCGGCTACGCCTCGTGTGATAAACCCAAACTCGTGTTTTAATAACCTGTTTTATATGACAGTTGCATAAACTACTATTATGGCATGGCAATAGTTTAGCAAATGTTTTCAATGATTGACCGTACTTTAGCCATTCTGAAAATAATTCAAAAGTTTAAGACGTTCTTGCATGAAATTAACCTTAAACACCCAGAGCGAAAACCTAGAAGCGGCTTTGCCAGGTTATCTCCTTTCAGCCGTTTTGCATGGCTTTAAGAGTTTTCCATACATACATAACATCACCGATCACGCCTCTTTTACGTCGGGGTAGGCAGAGAACACAGCCCTCCACCTTCTACGGTCTTGACATACTGTTGTTCGCTTCCTGTACTTTCATCAATCCTTTCATATTGAGAGTAAGAGTTTTCAA
Source organism: Athrips mouffetella (assembly GCA_947532105.1). NCBI lineage: Eukaryota > Metazoa > Arthropoda > Insecta > Lepidoptera > Gelechiidae > Athrips > Athrips mouffetella. Next base: position 22,167,654 of record OX383972.1, on the reverse strand, counting down.
GCCACTAAATCAGCTATCATTGACAATGGCTGAGCCTCTGTGGCTGAGCCAACGGCTTGACGTGCCTTCTGAAATACGTAAAACACTTGAATACTAGCGGTCACCCATCCAGATTATAACCCCTTAACTTTCTGACGTTGCTCAATTATAATGATCGGAAAGAAACATCACGGTTTTAACGATGAGTGCTCAGACAGCCGTATTTAAGCTCCTAATAAAATAGTGAACATACTTTTAGCATGGTACTCAGACCAAGAAACCGAACAACTTTTGCCAAGGCACCAAGGTAAAAGAACGAAATACGACAAATAAAATCCCATAAAGACTGTGTCTTCTTCTTCTTATAATTAAGAGCCACGCTCTTATCGGTGGAGCAATCTCCATTTATTTCTGATCTCTGCCAATGAATTAGCATATTGATAAGAGTGATAAGACTCGACGTTTTACCCTTTCTTTTATCAAAATAAGTGCGTCTTGGTCTTCCTCTTCCTCTCCTGCCTTCAAATTTTCCTTTAATAATATTCCTTATGAAAGGTCTACTCGAAAAAATCGCATTGTTATTTGCTGTTCCGTAATTCAGTTTCATGGTCTACCTAAGTAACATGTTAAATTTATGTTCAGTATTTCATTAATAACTAGTAGACACTACATACAAACTAAATAAGGGAGAACACAGTCGCCATATAGTCGACATTCATCCAGTAATTACACTCATTGTCACATAATTACGTACGACACTCGTCATTGCACCCACGCGGCCTTATCTGCAGTCCATCTATACCTAATTACTGAAGCAATAAAAGCCAGAATCCATTAAACGAGGAATGGGGTAATTTGGCAGGACAGTTGGATTAGAATCGTGTTTGTACAAAATATTAGACAGAGAACTTAGTACGTTGAAATTGTTGCTCTATATGACTATATTATAGTACTGCTATTACTTGCTTTGTTGTTGACGAGGTTTTTACTACCGTACACGCGGCCGCACGTCTAAAGGAACACTTTGACCTTCAGCAGATCTTTGGTTTCAGGCGTTTGTAGCGTAGGCCTGGTTCAGCTTATACTGGTTTTGTTTCTACGTGCTTGCCGTGCGTACAGATCGCGCCAAACTTCTAGACGCCTCTGAAGTTGCTTCGCGCTGTATTCAGAGCAGTCTAGATGTTTGTACACACGGCCGCACATCGGTAGAAACACTTTTGGACCTTATGGTGTGGTAATAGAGTTGAAAAAGTTTCTACCGACAAGCGGTTGACCGTACCACTGTCTCCTGCATAAGATACGCGGGTTCGATCTCTGATGTTTGTTCTGGGTAGGGGTGTTATTTATACAAGGGTTTGGTTAATTTGTGTAAAACCGAAGGACTTGTTTATGCAGTGACTTTAGTTCTTTCACTTTTGGAAAGTATTAAAAAATAAATTTATTTCCTATATTGCCTATACTAACTGAATTCGAAGAAATCTTGGAATCTGTTAAATCACACCTACTTCCGAACGTTACCCTACTTCCTACTTTTAGTAAATTTTCTTACACCTACATGCGTAGAAATATATATATATATATATATTGCAGGTAATACTAGTGGTATTTTCGAGCTGGTCCCATTGGGAGTAAAACAAATTTGTGCAAGTCTTGAAATTTTTTTTAAGGGTGGGTAGATAAGAATAAGATTTGAAGTTTGCTGTGAAAAAAAAACAGTTTAAACTAAATAATATAAACTTACCTGTTGATACTGTTCATTGCTGCTTGTCCTTGGTTTTCCCTCTCATTTCTCTCTCTCGAAACTCCAGCGAACCTTTCGAAGTTTTCTCTGTCCTTGTAATGTCTATCTGGTCTGGGTGATGAGGATCGTCTTCCTTGCATTTGTTGGGGCATGTTATTTTGCTGGACAGTTTGTAGGAGGTTGTGGTTTGACGGTGGCTGTTGTTGCTGCAACGCTTGAAGCAACTCCTGCGCATTCGATGCTCCGTTTGATAAGAAATTCGGAAGTCCTGGGTTTAGTAACGCGTTCTGAAGTGACGGATTCAACATATTCGGCCGAACGTTTTGAGGCGTTTGAGGATTCGAATTTAGAAGTTGATGAGGTTGCGCCATCGCTTGCAGATTAGCTAGAGATGTCGAGACAACTTGTCCATTATTCAGTGCTAGGTTGACCATCTGATCGTTTGAGTTGACGTGGTTGACTGGTATCGTGAGGATGGTTTGTGTGGCGATGCCTTGCGAGGTGGGGATGAGGAGCTGGGCACCTTGGATGCCCTGAACTAGCTGCCCGGATGCCAGGATTAGTTGCGGCATCGACGGCATCGCTGGTGGTAGCATATTGCTGTTACCCACTGGGGTAGGGGATCCCATACCTGACAAGAAAACATGAAGGTTTATATCCAAAACGAACACAAAAGTTTTTATTTCATCTACCCAAAACTGCCTAAATTGAAGTGATCAAATGTCACTTGATGCAACTTCTATTGGGAGGAAGTCAAAATTTGTATTTTTCTTTATTTTACTCATGTTCCTTAAGTAAAATTGTTCAGTTTCGTGAATTAAATTCACGGTTTCAGCTTTTGGGAGAGGCCTTTTTCAAACTTTATTTACTATTCACTTAAAAACCCGATCATATTGTTTATGTGCCTATATAATAAGCAATTCAAGGTAATGGTTACCATATTTATCGAAATTGGTAAATACCTAACGCAAGTTAATACTAAATGTCCATGTAAAATCAATTGTGATGAATTGATTATGCAAAATTTGTATTTTGTTTTAAATATAAAAACTGCCACTTCTATTCGCAAAATGGTCCGTAAAACCATCTCCAGTTTGATATTTAGTTCCACGCTTTTGTAAAATATCATCATCGTTTATTGCACTCTAATAAACGCCCCATTTGCTCAATAAAATATATTTACAAATTGATGTCGACTTAGCTTCGGCTATAATGATTAAAAAATCCTCATCCGTCATGGTATTAGTCAACCTATCAACGGACAGAGTAGACGCAATAGTCATACGTAACTTTCTACTTAGGTAATTAAACAATAAAATTATATTATAATTACAAAAGCCGGCGTTCATCTACTGAACGAACAAAATAAAATAACGATAGAAAATTACACAAAATTCATCGGCAACCGAGCGCGTCTAATTTACCGCGAACAAAACTCAAAAACATTATCTGCATGCCTTACAAACCCGTTAAACTTTACATTAACATAACGTATTCATTTATACCATGACATTTCACATTTTGTAATAATTCTCTTTCCTACGGCGCATCAATTAAGAGCCGAAAAAAATGTATAATTAGCTCTATTAAGACAATAAAACTCTTAATGATACCGCAACAGTCGTAATATCCGTGCGTTGGTGAAAAAATATGTAATTATACTCATTATTTAAATAGGTTTTTTCGTCCATTACGGCATAGCTTTAATGGTCAGGCCAGTGAAGCCGCTATCTTGAATTCATTAAATCGATTGGATTCGGTAATCACCTAATTACGATCACGTGATTCTCAAGTTAGGGTTTTAATGCGCAAACCGTGTCTTCCTGATTATCCCAATCTATCTAATTCAGACTAATTTGTGGCGGACCTTACCCGCAAATGGTAAAAGACACAGTCTATTTTAATTGCGGTCGGCTGTTGGAAAGATTTGATGATTTGCATAAGCCGAAATCCGCAGCTTGAATTACATCTTGATTAAGGTGATGATTGCTTCATAATAATAGCTCAGCGAATTTGAAATAGTTTTTAAGTGCACTGTTAATGTACTTTACTTACAACTACCTACCACATCTAAATGTCGGCCCTTTTGTGAAAGAAGTTTTAAAATATCTCTCTCTTTCATTGCGTTTTACTTTGATTTGAGAACATTAGATCAATTGATTTGAGTTGATAATTAACCGATATATCGTCTGTTGAACTCCAATAGATTTGCGATTTGATACAGAAAATGATTGTTCCATCTCCCAATCATAAGAAGTTCAGGCAATTTCGTTTCCTTGCATAAAATGATCCATGACTTTGTTAATTAATAGGTGATCAAAATCGGTCGATTTATCGTTAACATGGGAATTTTTAATTCCTCCTTTGAAATCAGTTTTATTATAGTGTCTTAGTAAATTCGTTTAATAGTTTTTTAATAGTTTAATTCCATGACGGGGTTCATGACTCTAAGAATTATTTTCTGTAGATAGAATTATAATATTTCAAGACTTAGAATATTGAAATTTTACTTCTCAAATTTTCGTCGGCCGGAATTACTTTTCCTAAGACCTATAGAATCTGATGACTGGCTAGATAGGCCAATTAATTGGCGCTTATATCTGAAGTATAAATTCCCTAAGTTGGATAGATAAATGATCTTTTGTTAATTTTTTTGTTTTCCTTCTCCTGCTATTTTTATCACAATATTAAATCAACTATCTTTTTACCTAAAATCAACTCTTTAAGTGTTGTCTTATCTCTAAATATTGGAAAAGCGATTGTGTGCTCATGTAGAATCATTGGAGCAGTCTTTTAACCACGATATCGTACTTTGACCTGGTTTCATATGCCTTATATTTTAAAGCTACGATGTTTTAGTATAGATCAGGGTTTCTCAAACTGGGGTACGCGAACCCCTAGGGGTTCGCCATTCGAGGGAAGGGGGTTCGCGACAAGATAACTGAAAAGGTATTTTTCAGATATTGAGAATGCTAAAGAGAACTGGATTCAAAACTCGTTTATGGTCACGAACATGAGCATATATTCTCGTTTGAGTATTAAGCAACAGGAGTCTTTTCTAGAAATGTCCTTATGTCCCAGGAAGAATATTTCGTAGTCTCACGCAGATCGCTGAATTTCCTTTCACCCTTCGCTACAACCTACTTATTTGACTGGGTATTCACATCTGGTCATGATACAAACGAAATATAGAAATCGATGATGCTGAGTTAGAATTAAGGTTTAAATTGTCTAAAATTACACCCAAAACTGACTTAATTTACGACAAAAACAAGCGCACCCATTGCATTAATATTAATAAGATATTTCTTTATCGCACCGCTTTTGTTACTATTTATTTCATTAATAAAAAAAATTTTTTTTCAACATCTAATTTTATTATTTTCTTCATAGAAAGTTGCGGGTTCGCTGTCATCTGGAAACTTGAACAAGGGTACGCGGAGTCATTAGTTTGAGAAACCCTGGTAGAAGCAGTTGTATCCTCACCTGGAGCACTAACACTCAAGTTGAGCGGTGAGTTGATGACTGGATTGTTGTTCATCGACGTCAACCCTTGCAGGTTAGCTGCTAACTGCGTCATCTGCTGGGACATCTGCTGCTGTAGCTGGTTCTGCGACATCGCCGGCATGTTCTGTTGCATGTTTGCCAGGTTTTGCAGGTTTTGGAACATCGACGCCACTGCTGACAAAAGTTTTAGAATAAGTACGTAGTTAGATTTTTTCTTACTGACTGACATAATCTTACAGCACAATATGAAAACGAGGGAGAGCTAAAATTTTCGGGAGCATAAACTACCCTTTGACAGTATTCGTTCTTTCAGCTTTTTAGTGGTGAACAATCAATGAAATATTTTGAAACTACGTTACAGACGGATCGATTTAAAATTATGGTACCCAAAATTTACTAGTTGCCAATACGAATACCAAAATTACTTCAAAACTTAAATGTACTTTGTGAATAATAAGAGGTAAAAACAATACTGACCAAGTTGTTATTTGTTTTATTTATTTTATTTATTACATTTTGATAATACTTAGTCTACTCTCCAAACTAATACGTTTGATGGCGAGACCAAGCTCTAAGACGTTATTATACCTACCTTAAACAGAAAATAATAATAAACTTATATTTATACAAATTAAAAGTGAAATATATATATAAGTGTAGAATTAATTAAATACAGTAGTAAAATGGTAAGTTTAGCACTGGTACATTTTCCTGGTCTATTCTATAAGATAAATAATCTTGTAATGATCATGATTTGCCTCTTGTGAAATCGTTTTGAATCATAGTACCTACTTGTTTATCGAGGGAAACCCTCTGACAGTGATTTTATGACATCATATATTGTTAGGTTTTGTATGCTTTTTCCCTGTTCTATATTTTGATGTAAAGATTTTGACACGCGTGGGTTTTGTATTGTCGCTTCTTTTTTTCCTACAAGGCGCCACTTTGTACCTAAATAGCGACGTTAAGAGATTATTAATATTCAATAAATAAAAAATAAAAAAAAATATTTGTAGTGTACTAAGAATGTGTCGATTCTCAGAAAAAAATACTTTATGATCAGCCAATGGTTTACTATATTGATCTTTTATTAAATGTTTGTAAAGTTTCTACCTGACTATATATTCTAAAGAATAAATTCAGTCACTACGCATTCACTGAAGCCATTCCGTTGCTGGTGGAAGTACAGATGCTGCTAGTGAGAACTGCGGGTTTATATTATACCTACTAATGGGTACTATTATAAACAAAGAAGAAATTGTTAGTACGAACTCACTGGAGACATTCAGATGTGGCTGGTAGAAGTGCGGATGCGGATGCTGCTGGTGCGGACTACGGCACGGGGAAGGCATGAACTGTATACTAAACCTATTAATGGGTTCTATTATATACAAAGAAGAAATTGTTAGTATACACTCACTAGAGCCATTCAAATGTGGCTTGTGGAAGTGCGGATGCGGATGCTTTTGGTGCGGACTGCGGCGTGGGGATTGGATATACTATACTATATCTACTAATCGGTACTATTATATACAAAGAAGAAATCGTTAGTACGAACTCACTGGAGCCGTTCAGATGTGGCTGGTAGAAGTGCGGATGCGGATGCTGCTGGTGCGGACTATGGCACGGGGAAGGCATAAACTTTATACTAAACCTATTAATGGGTTCTATTATATACAAAGAAGAAATTGTTAGTATACACTCACTAGAGCCATTCAAATGTGGCTTGTGGAAGTGCGGATGCGGATGCTACTGGTGCGGACTGCGGCGTGGGGAGGGGATATACTATACTATACTATACCTACTAATCGGTACTATTATATACAAAGAAGAAAGTTTTAGTACGAACTCACTGGAGCCATTCAAATATGGTTGGTGGGGAGGAGATATACTATATACGAGTACCTACTAATGGGTCCTATTATATACAAAGAAGAAATTGTTAGTACGAACTCACTGGAGCCATTCAGATGTGGCTGGTGGGAGTGCGGATGCGGATGCGGATGCTGCTGGTGCGGACTGCGGCGCGGGGAGGGCGACCGCTGCTCGGGGAGCTGCGTGCGCGTCTCCGGCGAGCTGCCGCCGCTCTCCCGGTCTGATTCCGCCTGCTGGAACAAACACTACCGTTACTATCTAACACTGAACAGCCTCCGTGTTCTAGCGCTTAGAGATTTGAAATTAGAATAGCCATACATTGCGGTGCAGCTCAACATGGACATCCGTTGTATTCACCGATGGTGACTCTCCTTGCAGCAGCCAACCTGGATCCATAATCGGTTGAGGGACTTTCAGACCGACCACTGCAAGGATATAGCTTTCTTGAACGGGGAACTTTTTCTTCCACAGATGAGATCGAACTTCAGTAGGGCTCTCTCCTACCACTGAAATCCGTTCCGTCTATTGTTTGGTGGATCGGAGCCCTCTGTGGGCGAGTCCGACTTGCAATTATCCGATTTAAATTTTACCAACAACTTTAAAGCACATGCTAACGTGACGGAGAACATACTAACCACGGAAGAGTGAAGACAGGAAAAAGTGGTGAAGATGAAGATGGAAGGCGAACCCTGGCAATAGCCTGAGCGAACGCTCGTAGGCAGAAGAAGAAGAACGAGCTTAAGACACTTAGTAGTGTCGCCTAATACATACTTTCTAAACACTAGTCTTTCTCTGAAATCTAAAGACTTTATTTTAATTTTACCTGGTGACTTTACAGGGAATAAAAAATACAATGATCCTTCTTAGGGGTGATTCTACATCACTAACAGATTGTATATATATAAAAAAAAATTGTTTAAGAAGAAGTGAAGTGCCTGGAGAGTTCTGTGACCTCTATGATAAGCTGGTGATGCGGAAAAAGATGTTTTTTGTTATAATATCCAGTCACAAGTACCTATCCATTTCAATAAATTACTGTAATGTAATTTGAAGGAAAATCGAATTTCATTATGACCAAAAATAAAAATTAAATTAAATGGCGCCACTTTGTGAAGCGATGTAGTTTAGCTGACGTGATTAAAAGATTTTAATATCCAACAAATGAATAAAATATTTTGAGTTTGAGATATTTTTTAGAAGTGTTATTTTTAGGGTTCCGTACCTCAAAAGAAAAAAACGGAACCCTTATAGGATCACTTTGTTGTCCGTCTGTCTGTCTGTCTGTCTGTCTGTCTGTCTGTCTGTCTGTCTGTCTGTCTGTCTGTCTGTCAAGACCCTTTATCTCACGAACGGGTAAAGGTATCAGGTTGAAATTAATACCATATGTTAGGGTCCATGAACCACACAAGGTCTGAAAATTTAAATTTTTTACAACGACGCAATCAAAAGATATGGCTTTTTATGTCCTCATCTCCATACATTTATGCAAAAACGGAAAACCTACAGGGTACTTCCCGTTGACCTAAAATTATGAAATTTGGCAAGAAGCTAGGTCTCACAGTACAAATAAAGGGAAAAGTCTGAAATCATTAAATATTACAACTTTACTCACAACTAATGGTAACCAATTGTGGTGACCTCCCTTTTCAAGAACATTCATATAAGAGAGGGGTCAAGTTGGATGGTCGCGGAGGCGATTTTTGTTTTAGTTCTATTTCAAAAACGAGAACACTTACAAACTTGAAAATTGGTATGTTTATAGTTCATAAGCTATAAAATAACAACAAATAATAAAGTTTGGTCAAGCGCGTGTCGGACTCGAAAAATCTAGCACATTAACTTACTGAAATTTCAACTAATACAATTAATTTAATTGATTATGTGGAGGTACGGAACCCTCAGTGCGCGAGTCCGACTCGCACTTGGCCGGTTTTTTACAATCTATTAGCCATGTAGAATCACCCCTTAAAAGGATCAATGTACTTTTTTACACCCAGTATAATTCTTAAGTACCTGGTCGACCGAGCTTCGCTCTATAATAGCCGCCGCAACATTAAAATATCATCGGGTGAGCAAGCTTTGCTACTCGCTAACAGATGGCGCTGTAGGTTTCTGTCTAAAACGCGGTATTTTTTGAAAAAATGCTTAAAAACACGGGAAAAACGATTTTTCCCAGACATGAGACCTAGCTAGATCGATTTTTCGTCCCCAAAAACCCTCGGATACTAAATTTCATCAAAATCGTTAGAGCTGTTTTCTATAAACCGATTACATATATACAAATATTATATATACAAATATTCCTCGTTTAATAGTATAGGATTTATTATTTTAGCAAGAGAGACGATTATAGAGGATGATTTATAAATGAATATAGGTACATATATCTATCTATATATTTATCTTTGTGGCTCAGCGAACCAAAGTGGTTCTTGGCCTCTGACATTAAAGTACTTTACATATTACACAATTTTTTCCCGAGGAAATCCTAGAAAAAATATTGGTAAGTGACCAAGTATGCGAAATTGAAATATTTTGCTAAGTTGTTAAATTTAATGGAATGGGCAGTTTCTTATTTTTCTGGCTATAAAGTTTTTCTCCTAACACCCTGTAAGATTTACATGCACGATTGTATCCCGTTTTTTTCCATTTACATGCACGTTTGGGCTGGAAGAAATCTCTTGTAGAGATAAGCCCGCCTTTGTAAATGTCCTTTTGTTTGTTTACTTTCTGTATGTTAAATGTGCAATAAAGAATATATATTAGAAGACTTTTCAAAATAATATCGACTTTTGATTTTATGAATGTTTGAGTTTAATTTTTCGACACTTCTTTCTTTATCAATATTCTTTCATTGCTTAGCGAATTCATCGATCGTACATATTTCATAAAGCAAACAAATGTAAAGGTTTATTTAAATATTAAATTCAAAGCTGCATAATATCTAATTAAAATGCAAATTATACTTATGCATAATTTTTGTACGGTGTGCGTACGATCTTATAACCCCTTTTGCTCTAATAAGGGTTGGGGAGCAGGGGTGCCTATAACACAACTTTCAAACAATAGGGTTCAAACAAAGCATTGCTCTGTGACAGGTTATTTCGGACTCTGTTTTTTAACGATTTCGATATTATACAAAGATAAGCAATAAATCCAAGTAGGTAACTACTCAATGAAAAAAAAAATAATTTAATATAAAAGTTGACTTTCGGGATTCTGACTTAATTTTTTAGCATGGAAATACTGACATATTTTTTTAATATAAATATATAGTACCTGATGAGCGACCAAGCTTCGCTCTATTAGCCGTCTCAACATTAAAATATCATCGGGTGAGCAAGCTATGTTACCCGCCAACAGATGGCGCTGTATGTTTTTGTCTAAAACGCAAATGCTTAAAAACACGGGGAAAACGAATTTTAGACATGAGACCTCGCTAGATCGATTTTACGCCCCTGAAAACCCCCGTATGGTAAATTTCATCGAAATCCTTAGAGCCGTTTTCGAGAAACCGATTACAAATGTTCGTTTAATAGTTTAGGATATATAAGTATGAATAAATAAAATCTAAACAAAGATTTTATTATGTACTTGCGCATCTTGTATGTAAGTTTAAGAAATCCAGTTCATGGGTGGGTAGAGTCGCATCATGGACAGATACGGTCAACCGCACTTCAGTGGAAGTATTTGTAACTCTGTTACCATCTCATAAAGACCAAAGTGTTTCAACCGATATGACGTGCTGTTGGGTATACATATCTACTGGATGACTTTTAAAAAGAAATATTTTTTTATGATTCAACTTATCATTTGGCGGTTATGAGTTCAAAACAAATCAACTTCGTAGTAGCTCCCCTGAAGTTTTAGTATAGGTAGTTTTTAGGGTTCCGTACCTCAAAATAAAAAAACGGAACCCTTATAGGATCACTTTGTTGTCCGTCTGTCTGTCTGTCTGTCAAAACTCTTTTTCTCACGAACGAGAAGAGGTATCTGGTTGAAATTGATAACGAATTTTAAGGTCCATAAACCACACAAGATCTGAAAATTTCAATTTTTTACAACGACGGAATCAAAAGATATGGCTTTTTATGTCCTCAAATCCATACATTTATGCAAAAAAGCAAAACCTACAGGGTACTTCCCGTTGACCTAAAATTATGAAATTTGGCAAGAAGCTAGTTCTCACAGTACAAATAAAGGGAAAAGTCTAAAATCATTAAATATTTAAATTTTTCTCACAACTAATGGCAGTGAGCTCCCGTTTCAAGAACTTTTCTATAAAAGAGGGGTCAAGTTGGATGGTCGCGGAGATTTTAAAATTAAAGAGCTAAAGCTTTTAGTATATCATATGGCAGATAGGTACGGAACCCTTAGGGCGCGAGTCCGACTCGCACTTGGCCGGTTTTTTTTTTGCGCAATATTTATAATACATCTCAATAAATAAATAATAAAAATAGTATGATAAATAATGTTTTGGCATTATGTTTACATTTCGTGTAAATAAACAGTTAAATAAATAAAATAAATTAGTTTGAACAAATTATGTAAACCATCAATCTTTACAAAAATTACTTTTTCTCGCAATGCCTAAAACAAAATTGCTTTAATTGAGCGAGTAAATGTTCTTAAAGGTCACTTAATGTCTTTTTATTAATTAAACACTTATTCTTATATACTGGGTCTCAGATTTTTTCTACCGGTAATTGCATAATTAGCTAAAGAAACTAAACGGACAACAAAAAATTCCGGACTTACCATACCAAATTGAACGGGTTTTTTATTTATAATTTTAGATTTTGTTTATAAAGTGTTTTTGTATGATTTTCCTACCACCCTTTATAACGACACGGAAATACTATAAAAGGTCCGAGTTGATTATTACCTGGTTTAATTATAATTATAAAATGAGCTCGAACAAGAGACATTGTAAAGTGTTATTAATACTTAAGTTGTTTGCTACATTATAGATTTATGCTAGCGTATACAACAAACTGTCGGTTTTATTTTAATTCCTTTAATTAAATCATTTTTGTTAAGAAATAATTAATTAAGATGCAATTTTTGTCTCTGAATTTGTTTTAAAATAACAATGTCATTACACAGGATGTCCATAATTAGATCACTTTTACTAAATTATATGTGTCTTTTTTTTCCTAATTACTAATTACGCAGAAAATTGTTGGTGCTATCAGAAAGAAAGTATAAAGTTCTTTACGGAGGTGTGTTTAAGCTTTATTAGTAGAAATTTATTATTATGGTAATATTAATTACGATTAATAGTAAAAACGACTTACAAAAGATAATGTCATCCTCCCCGCCCCGCCACACGAAAAAATTCCGATTCACTCGAAACTCGTTCAGTCCATATCCATCGCGTTTGGAATTCAAAAATCTCGCGGAATGTTCGCTCGCCCTTCGCCCCGAAACGAACTTGGGCAAAACTTCGCACAACTTCTCTAAACTTTCGATCACGAGTCGATGAAAGTCCGTCTTTTGCACGAGCTATCACACACGCCTAACTTTTTTAACTTCAAAGCGAACAGGAACAGATACCGCGAAAGAGGAACAGCCACTATCGACAAAGCGTTCACATATATTTTTTTCTTTTTTTTATTTATTTATCAGCGAACGGCACACATACAGCCGTACGGCAAAGTTGCACAGCGCGGAATGAAAGCGCGTCATCAGTTTAAAAAATCAACCCCTTCTGTGGTGGCGGGAAAAAATGCGGCCCCTAGGGTGGTGGGTGGGCCCCGAAATCCTTGCCAAGCGATCGCCCGTCGACTTGTCACTTGTCGAATAAGCATAATAAAATTAAAGTTGTGTTTAGTTTCAATTATTCAAACGATCGGTAAGTTTATGTGGGAATGGCGATCGCGGATTCGGTTCGGATTTCCATTTTAGTTTGATCCGCGTTATAGAGGAAGCTGCGACGTGTGCACGTGTTTTATCGCATGGCTTTGATTCCTTTCTTCGGCGTGCTTACTTTTTAAAATATAATTTGGTAAAAAAAATAAAAAGCTCTGTTTATGACAAAGCTTTTTATAAATATTGTTAGCGTGTTTTAAAAATTAAAATATACATATTTTTTGTAGATATAAAAGTACCGATTACGTAATTAGAATACTTTGTAATATGAGAAGCAGGCGTGCGATTTTACTTAGTTTAAACATATGGTTGAACAATTGATGAGTTATCTAAAAATAATGGAACATTGCCAGTCGGGCAGTCCCTAACCCGACTAATGAACGAACACAGTAGAAAAATTATTCATCAACAAGTAACATTCGGAATAATCAGCGGTACACGAAAAAATCAGTAATTATTCAGATGAAGTTGGACGAACGAAGGGGGTAAGGGGGCAAGGGCCGGCCAAAATAAAAACGGCGTTGCGTAGGGGTGACACCCCCCTCCTCCTCTACAAATGTTATCTAACTGCGTCCGCTTCGCGTCGCGGCGCCGCTTTCGGAATTAGCACGCCCAAACCGTCGAATTCAATTTGAACTCAATTTTTTTCTCGATAGTTGGTCCTAATGGAAAAGGCCAGGCGATCGCGGATTCCGTCTGAGCGCTACGGCGGCACCGCGCGGCCAGCTCCGATCGCTCGAGCCTCGCGGCATTATTTGGGCCGGTAATGTGTGGTCATTATTGGACCGCGCGCACACATTGTCCGCGTGAATGTGTGTGTACATTTTTACTCATTAATTTTAAAACGCTCCGGATTTTTTTCAGGGCGGGTGCTAGGGGGCTCAGGCGAGGGGGTGAAAATTGGCGATGGCCGACGGGCGGGGTGTCACCGGCGGGGGTTATTAAATAGATTGGTCCGCGGCCGAACGGAGCCGATCTGCACTTGTACTCGCGTCATTAACGGGTTGAGAACCCGATTTTAAATCGTGAAATAACAGCCTGTTACAGGGAAAGTTGAGCGCGGCTTATCGAGCACTCCCTCCCGTCTACAAGCTTAATTGCGTTAATTTTTCCCGTTTTTTTCGTACGACAATCATTTTGTCTGTTCATTAAATTGAAATGTTGATTGTCTTTTGTCCGGTGGAGGCGCGAGGCGCGAGGCGCAAGGCGCGAGGTGCGAGGCGGCTCAAGTCGAGGGCGCGCCAATACTCCGCTACAGCCGGCAGCCGGTTAATGATTGTCACAACAACAAGTACGAGTGTCGATACACGCGGAACACACATACGCGTTTTTTTCCTGCGGCCGTTGAGCGGGTGGTAGGGGTGTGGGGGGAGAAAATGTGAAAAATACTCGAAAAAAAGGCGAAATTGTAGCAGATATATAATTAAAGTCCGACGTACAGTACCAGCGAACAGCGATGTTTTATGCAAGCGTGGTCTGGTGTCGCGAGTTCCGAGCCACTCGCTGCCACCTCGTCGTGTTCGACACTAGTCCAAGTGACGCTTGTCGTGTCAGTCTGTTCATTTAAGTGACTTTTTTGCTTGTTGGTAGGTGTAGGTAGGTAGGTGGATAAACTGGATAAACTTCTTCCCAATCCAGCGTGAATTTTCATTGGTTTTGCTCCTGAAGCTAGTAATTATACTCATGATAACAAGTAACTTTCCTGAAAAACAATTTTTTACTAAAAAAATAAATAAAAAAGAGCCCCATTTCGTAAGGGAAGCTGAACGATTTTTTTTGAGTAAAAAAATTTGCTTAAGGAAAGTTTGTTTTGTTTTCGGGAGCAAAACCAATGAAAATTCAAAGTGTATAAATTTCAGGTTAACGAACACATTTTTAGGTGAGGACCAAATTCAAAACGCTTTCTCACCCAACTGTACGGTAGATGAGCAAAACGTACCAGAAAAATTAATTGAACAGATAGGTACATATTCATATTCGTACCCAGCCGCGATAAACGATAAATCACCTCACACCAGGTTAGTAGCTCGTTTGATTAACTTTCTGCTCATTTGTGTATACAGGGTGTTTTGAGCCTAAAGGATAGGAACATGAAACTGAATATTTTTGACTAAGGATAGCAAAGATTTCGGAGGTGGTAGGGCTTTAGTGGAAAGTCCGTCTGGGGAAGTACCACCCCCTTGCTTTATTCTGCTGTGAAGCAGCAGTGTTTGCACTTCTGTGTTTCGGTTTGAAGGGCAAGGGAGCCAGCGAAATTACCGGCACATGAGACATATCATCTTAGTTCTCAAAGTGAGCAACGCGCTTAGCTGTCTTATTAGTGTCAAAATATGCCATTAATAAGACAGTAGGTGTTATGGGCGGTGGTGACCACTTACCATCAGGTGGCCCACCTGCTCGTTTGTTCACTTGTAACATAAAAAAAAAACCTCCTTGCTTCGCCCGGAATAGAAACCGTGCTAATTTATTTTACTATCTAATTTTTTTTTATATTTTTTATACAATCTATTAGTGGTGTAGAATGAACCCTTAGAAGGATCATCGTACTTTTTTTACACCCTATATAATAATAATATAACGTTAATCTACTATAAAGTCAATGATACCGTCAAGAATTTATAACATTCTTATTTTAAGCTAAACTCGCGATGTAAGCGTCGAACTTGACCTGCTCTGGTCAATCAAAATTTAACAAGACAGGGACCAACTTAGAACCAGAAAAAGGATGGTCCAAAGACCGGACTTTAAAAAAGGCAAATCTTTTTACATTTTGATTTATAAATCTCAGTTAAAAGCGACTTAAAAAAAATATACTTAAGAAATAGAAGCAAGTTACAGGGTAATATTGCTATATTACGGTGTTCAAGTAAATTTTATCGCAATAAAAACACAAACTCGCAATAGAGTAGCAAAACTAGATGCAAACATTTCCTGTGGAGCCGTTGATCACAGTAATCTGGTTACAGAGCTATAAATGAAACGCAATTGGTAGGAAATTACGCGACAAATGGGGGGTTATTATTGAATTTAATGTTAAATTAATCGGGGCCCTCTAACCATCTGGCGGGCGAAGGGGGGCTCGCGATTTCGAGTGATGTGCTTCAATTGAATCAAGTAAAAGTGCTTTTAGTAAGTATGTTTGAAACAACAAGAACGGTGCGGTTTTAAAATTGGTTATATTGGTCGTCCAGAACGAAATGGAAAAATAAGTTAAATATCGCACAGAAACCTGTGTTAAGAAGTTTTTTTATTAAAAGAGGTAATGTCTCGAATCACTGAAATGTCACCTACTATATTGGTCACCTTTTCACCGTGGTAAAACATCTAGAATACAACAACCTGGAACTTAACTTAACTCTTACATCCTTGAAGCATTTTTACAGTAGGAAAAGTCTCTTTCCCACTGAAGGAGCGTTTAAAAAAAGTCAAAATAGTTTATTCATTGTTGGATATTAAAATCTCTTAATGACGTCAGCTAAACTACATCGCTTCACAAACAAATTGGCACCATAGTGGGAAAAAAAGAGAGTGAACGAAGTCGCGGGCAATAGCTAGTGTTTTTATAAAAAGTAAATATTAGGTTACAAGTAACTGTGTATAGTTGTTACAAAGTCTAGGATTGGATCTCGTTTGGCATGTGGGAAACGAGTGCTTTCGTCAAATCGCCTAGATTTGGCTTAAAATTTGGCAACATGGGTCCCGACAGAGGTGACCTTGACTGGCATCATTCGAGTGTCTTGTATAGAGAATTGCTTGTAAACTGCGAACTACACGGTCGGAACGCGAAATACATGACCAAGGTTACCTCTGTCGTCACTCATGTTGCCGACTGTGTATCAGTCACTTTATGCTAGGGCAATAAATATCAACAATTGTTACTCGAAATCTTTTATAATAATGTGATCAATTTGTGATCAATGAGGTCATCATAATAAACCTATGATTGCCTTCTAATTGAGAATTCAGACAATTTCTATAAGCTAGGGGTTATAAGAACTCAAGTGGTAGATTCTTAGGGTCTTTACCCCTGCAGCGCGACGCGTGGGCAACCGTTCCGTCCCATTCATTCCCGATTGTTCTCTCTATAGCTCATTCAAGATTTAAATTCAAATATCGAACCCCCCATTGTTCAATTCTATTTTTGAAACTCAAAAATGCAATTAGCGAATATAAATTATAATCAACTCAAAAAAGTTGAAAACAAAAGGAATTTTACAATACGTACGATAAAATTGTTGACATTAAAGATTAATTTATATAATTAGTCATGTTTTTTAAACAATTGTAGACAGTGATGATTTGGAATTTGTAATCAAGACTCGTATAAATAATGTTTTTGTGTCCTTTTTAGTAGTATTAGGAATAATTATGAGCAATAAAATTGTATAAAATTACGAATTTTATTGTAGCAAATTATGATATTTTCGTCATAATTTGGTTGGATCTTAGTTTACAATACTACACACATCGGTTTTCCTGTTAAAGCGGAACTAGAGTAGATATAGACAATGAAAGAATATACAGGGTGTAAATGCAAAAGCGAGTTTCCTTTTAAGGGAATGCTCAGACCACAAAACTAAACAACTTTTCCAAAGAAACATGGGTCGAAATCGGATTTTTTGTGGATGTTTCATACAAATTGCACTGTCGACTAATGAAGGTTTGTATGGAGAAGGAAAAAAAAATCTGCTATTTCGACCCATGTTTCTATGGAAAAGTTATTCAGTTTCGTGGTCTGAGCACACCCTTGAAAGGAAACTTGCTTTGGCATTTACACCCTGTATTAAACATAATTTGAAATGAGAAAAAAAATACAGAAACGTCATTCAAAAATTCGAAAAGAAAATAGATGAACGTTACCCAAACTGAGACAATTTTCGAAGTCGTCGTTTTCTAGAAAACTTGCTCAGTTATGTTGACAGTTATCCAAAAAATATATACTTTGAACAGCATAGTAACATGTCAGAACACACTAGTTTTTCAAATATGCAATTTACTGATTTAAAAAAAGAAAACCGAGCGGACGGTCGCCGGGGGCACGGGAATGGCGTAAAAGGAAAAAAAAAGGGAAAAAAGAAGAAAAGTGGGGAAAATAGTAGGCCTACGTACCTATGGTAAACAGCATCGAAAGGGGTGGCGTTGACCCCACCCTAATTTGCCACGTTACGTTTGAGAGCTTAAACTATTCAGAATGTTTTTTTTTTTTTTGCGATCCCTGCAGAATGGGATGATGGACATCAACGTCACATTTTAAAAATAGTCCCTGTATCTCTTTGCAGTATTCGACAAGGTAGATACCGAAATAAACTTTTTACCGGTATGATATTCATGCTCGCAATTAGCTCGGCTTCGACCACCAAAGTGTTTTACTATTGTCGAGTCTCAGAAGGGTGAACGCTGGTAGAATAACAACTTAAGGCTAACCATCCCTAAGTTTAGCAGCTACATGCTCGTTAATGTTAATTTCAACCTCACTTACACGTCAATAACGTTTACATAAGCGTGCCTTTCTTTCCTATGTTATTTCAAAAATATAAAAAAATCTAAGAGTTGTGATTAAATACAAAAATCTATTTTGGAATGTACAAGTAAAGCCCTTTCATATACCCCACTCGACCTTGTAACGACATTTCAAATCAACCCCTATTCGGGCCCTTTTACAATAATATTTTGATTCTTTTGTTTTCATGAGGATATCATGAGTAGTTGCTGAGATATACCTACAGCTGTGACAGACAGAATTTCCCTAAACATATGACCTAGCTAAATCGTCTTTTCGCCCCCGAAAACCCGTACATTGTAAATCACATCGAAATCGTTAGAGCTGTTTTCCAGAACACGATTACAAATACATGTAATATATCAATTCATATCCAAATACATAAACATTAATAGTATATAGATTTTAGAACTTTGACGTTAGGTTAGCCAAGTGCTACGGTATTGCTACGCAGGAATCGTAGCACGCGTAGCTACAAAAAAAGCTTGTCTTTTTCGCTACGACGCGACATCCAAACATGTGTTTTTTGCTCTTGTGTCAAACCCCGGACACGAATTTGAAATTTGAAAACCGTCCTTCTAATCGCGTAGGCTCGCATTTCAGTACAAAAAAACCCTCAGACGGACCACGAGAATCTCGCGGACGGGTGCGCGCGGGGGTGCGGGGCCTAGATAAGGGGGGGCGGAGAGTGTCCGTTCTGTATGCACCCTATCACCCTAGAAGGCAGTTCTACATAGCGTCTTTAAATTTAAAGCACTGTTAAATCTATTGCTATTATTTCAGATCTGAAGACAAAGAAAGTGACAGGAACAGATTTAAAGAAACATTTACTTTATTGGTGCTTTGTGCAAATGACAGTTATCCCTTACTTTTCTTAACTCTTTAGCTAGCCCCTGTCAGCTTATTTTTTAACACAGCAAAAATTTATGATTGTTTTTCATACCATAAAACTGAACAACTTTCGAATGTCGCAAAATAATATAGCTATTTGGCTTTCCACAATTCCTTTTTTTTTTTCAAATTACATTTCTTGCCAAAAGTTATATGAAAAACAAAAAAACCGGTCAAGTGCGAGTCGGACTCGCGCGCCGAGGGTTCCGATATACCTATAGTATTTTTGGAAGCAATAAAGTCCATTTTCAGGACCGCAAAACTAAATTTGTTTGTAAAGGTTTTTTGCAGATTTCTGAAAAACTGTGCAACTTAGAAAGATCGTTTTATTTTTGCTGTAAAGTTTATATAAACTTCTGTCAACTGTAATTAATTCAGATTTTTCCTTACTCAAACTTCGGAGATAAGGGGGGGGGAATGGTATTTTTCTTGACATTTTTCATCATAACTTTAAAACTAAGAAATTTAAAAAAATACAAAAATATATTTTAAAATGTACAAGTAAAGCCCTTTCATATGATACCCCACTCGACCTAGTAGCGACAATTTGAAATTTGGCCCCCCCTATTTTGGCCCCCTTTATATTAATAATCATACTGTTTTCAAAAATTTTTCTTGTGCAATTAAGTTGGGCAACTATATTCTAAAACTATTCCAAATTTCAGGTTGATAGCATAAGTGGTTGCTGAGATATAGAGGTGTGACAGACAGACGGACAGACAGAGCGACACCATAAGGGTTCCTTTTTTTTACCATTTTGGTATCGGAACCCTAAAAAGGCTGTGTTACAGTAGTAAAGGTAACTAAGTCAGCTTATTTCTTAACACAGCAAAAATTCAAGATTGTTTTTCATACTATGAACAACTTTCGAAAACTGAGACTAAAACTAGCCATTTGGCTTTCTACTAGCAATTCCTTTTTTTTTAATTAGGGTAAATATGGGGTAGCTTCTTGCCAAAAATTATTTATGTAAAAAAAAAACCGGTCAAGTGCGAGTCGGACTCGCGCGCCGAGGGTTCCGATATACCTATAGTATTTTGGAAGCAATAAAGTCCATTTTCAGGACCGCAAAACTAAATTTGTTTGTATAGGTTTTTTGAAGATTTCTGAAAAACTGTTCAACTTAGAAAGATCTTTTTATTTTTGCTGTAAAGTTTACATAAACTTCTGTCAACTGTAATTAATTCAGATTTTTCCTTACTCAAACTTCGGAGATAAGGGGGGGGGAATGGTATTTTTTTTTACATTTTTCATCATAACTTGAAAACTAAGAAACTTAAAAAATACAAAAATATATTTTAAAATTTACAAGTAAAGCCCTTTCATATGATACCCCACTCGACCTAGTAGCAACAATTTGAAATTTGGCCCCCCCTATTTTGGCCCCCTTTACATTAATAATCATACTTTTTTTCAAAAAATTTTCATGTGCAATTGGCCAAGCTAAATATGATACAACACACTGAAATACAAAAACCATTTCGAGATATTTTTATATCATACCATATTTTGTTATTTTCGAATAGAAAAGTAATTTGATTGCAGTAATATATTCAAAAATGCTGCGGCAGTTGTAACATTCATTTGACCACTGAGTGACGTCATTCCACAAGTAAAAAAAATCATTAGATAAGAAAACTTTTATTCTCTGTGCTCTTTCTGTTAAACGCCAACAGTCGGTAATGCATCTCTGTCACAAAGTAGGGTGACCAAACTATTTTAGGCTTGGGGTTGTATTATTATTGAAGCCCACTGGAATAGCAGCTTCATTTTCAATATTTTATTTGGCAAGATTTTATGCTTTCGTCTCTACCTGAAAAGTTGTGTTTCGCTCGGCAATAAAAAAGTGTTTTGCGTCTCGTGCATTGAAACCCTTGCAACGCTGAGGATTCATCTTTGGTTTGGCTCGTGGCTCAATCGTAGAATCATAGAGGTAAATCAAGTCAAGTCAGTGTGGTGCCGGCAAAGAATAGTACGAACCCATCTGTACCCGTGGGTGTCGTAAGAGGTGACTAAGGGCTTATTAACTGGAGGATGGGCAGCAGCGTCCTCCTGTATGTATCGTCTCATCTTACGTACTGCGGTCACCAACAACAGCGGTCGCCAGCCACAACGCTTACAAGCATGGTGGCTATGGTAAATTCCCTTCCAAGTAGTTCTGAAGGGAGCTTGTCCTGTAGTGGACGTTTCATTTGATGTTATGTATAACATGAGAGTATTATTCAAGCATGATATTATTTGCATGTTATGAATATTATTGAAGCATGTCATGAGTACAAAGTACATCACCCGAAATATTCAAAATTAAAATTTTTTCTTTACAAAAGTGCGGTTTGATGGGATTGACATTCGTTAAATATAAAGTAGGGATGGATTATTACTTTTCATGTATTATGGTTCATATTTTAACAGATTATCAGGGTACATTGATTTTTGATCGGAGTTTTTTCAGCAGCAGCATTCTTTTTGTTTGTTTCCAAAATAAACCTTTTTTCATTTTTTCTTCTTCCTTTCTTGCTTTCCAGAAAAGTCCGAGTACGATGCGTCATCATCAGAAGCAAAGTAATGAATAATATTTGACTTGTATTTTATGACTTATTGTTTATTGATAAACAAATTTTATTAAAGGTACGACATGTAACAAAATTATCGAATAAATAAAAGGTTTTATTTCTTAATTCATAGATTTAGTTCCGACTTTACATTTTTTTTACTGACACGGAATAGGAATAGGTTCAAAAATATGGACTGGCTTTTAAACTTTACCTCATTTATACGTTTCTTAATATTATGGCCCAAGTCTTTGGTAGGTTTACTGAAATGTCTGAAATAAACTATCAATACTTACAAACATCAAAAGACTTTAAACCAATATGTTGTTCATTCTCACTACTTATTGAACACCACTCGTACATCAGCTTTCTTTCTGTCCATCTATCTATACGTGCGTCCCTTCTGTCCGTCCGTGAACAACAGGCCGATAAAGGTCTTTGTTGGTATTCTTGTAAAAACTTAACATCAACCAACTGCATTTCGGCCTAGTCGCGAGCCCCCTACTTTTTAAATGAAGTTATGGATGAATCGAGAAAATAGGTCGGTCTATCAATGAATAAAACAAAACAAAATTTCTCCCAAATTCCAAAACAATACCTTCTAAAATTAACTACCAACCACTTGAATATGAGCAAGAATACATCTTTCTCAGCGAGGTGGTTTGCTTCACTACTACTACACGACGAAGTTTTGTATTCCGTGGACGAAGGCGTTTTTATTTATTGCTCCTGTCCTCCTGCTTCGATCGCACTGTGCCATTCGGTACACTATTGTTGTCACTTTCTGTTTCGATGATAAAGAAAGTGACAGCATAAAAATTAAAGGAAATTTAACTTTAATGTCGCTTTATGCAACTGGCCGTAAGAGGCATACCAATATCGAAAGTTGAAACTCAGTTAAATAAATTCCAACCCAATGTAAAAAAACTTCACATAATACCTCTCAATAATCACGGCACTAAACTCCGATGCTGACCGCGTAAATGTGGCTCGAAATATCGGTAAACAGGGTAGGTGTGCGAATTGTTCATTGGCTCCCCGAGTGTCGTCCATAATGTTAGTTGGGACTAGTCTATCATAATGTTCTTTGGGACAAGTTGTTCAGTTTTATGGGCAGTTTCCGCAGATTCACATCACACAGTACTGATGTGGTTGTACCTTTTGTTTTCCTGTATATTCAAACATCGTACATTATAGCCACCCTACTTCATACGTAAAACAATTCGGCTTTTTCATAGAAAAATGAAAGAAATAATGCATACCCATAGAAGAATATTCCGCAAATAGCATAGCTATTAATTTTGCAGCCATTTACGCAACAATATTTCACTGTTTTTGCAAAAAAATGCGTGATTTTAAACAACATTTAGCATGACATAAAAATGTGTCAAAGACGGGGATACCAGTAATGTGTAAAAAAATATTACCAAAAAGGTTGATGACCAATGAGTAAGTACATAACCTGCTTGACCATAAACAACACAATTAGATCTAAATAAATTTTAGAGTTTAGTAGCTAATTCACAGAACCAAAAGCACCCGAAAGATATTTAATTTTGACGATTTAGCTGTAAAAA
Source organism: Athrips mouffetella (assembly GCA_947532105.1). Lineage (NCBI taxonomy): Eukaryota > Metazoa > Arthropoda > Insecta > Lepidoptera > Gelechiidae > Athrips > Athrips mouffetella. The sequence continues at coordinate 22,144,161 of OX383972.1, read as the reverse complement.
GGTTTTCTATATAAAACCAAGCATAACTTGGCTAAAGATTTTTCCTACCAACCCGCGATTTCGTTTTGGTATGGCAATCGTTTCATCGTCTACTGTGAAATGACGTCATCAACTTTAAAACTTAAAAAATTAATATAAAATTAATAATAGTATTTTAGGCGGAAAAAAACAAATTAGTTTCCTAAAATAGTCTAAATTTTCAGTTAAAAATATAAAAAAAATCATTTTTATTTATTTAGCTTAGCCAATTAAGTTGGCAACTATATTCTAAAACTATTCCAAATTTCAGGTCGATAGCATAAGTGGTTGCTAAGATATAGAGGTGTGACAGACAGACGGACAGAGCGGCACCATAAGGGTTCCTTTTTTTTACCATTTTGGTATCGGAACCCTAAAAATAAGCCTGTGTTAGAGTAGGTAGGTAACTAAGCGCAAGGCCTTCGGAGAAATCGTTTCGTTACACAAACAGTAAACAAACGAAATGGCCGACTCAGGGGTTGTTCAGTAAAAAAAACGTAATTAGCTTTCATTATCATTCGTATCAAGAGACCGCGTTAAAAACTAGCCCGGCTATTAGAGAGCGCAAGCCCATGTGCACTTCACTATAAAATAATAAAAAAATACAAAATATAGTATTTTATGCAATTAGTGAATAAAAGACGGATTTAAAGCGAGGGCCAGAGATGAATCACGAGCAAGTGAAGGATTCTAACGACTGAATCACGACCGAGGGAGCTAGAATCCTGAGCGACGCGAGTGATTCATGGCCCTCGATTTAAATCCCTTTTATCCAAGAGATGCACACTATACTATAACCATGACTACGAGAAAAAGAAAGATTTAAGCAAAAATATACATTTAATGAAGAAAAAAAGGTTGTATAGCATTGAGATAGAAGTCGAATATATTGGTTTGTTCTAAATTCAAACACCAAAATAGTGATTAAAAGTGCTTTTTAAACTCTCTGAATAAAATAATCTTTTTAGAGGGGGAAAAAAACAAACTAAATTTACTGGTTGGTTTGTTTGTGAGGTATTGGTTTGTTTAATAAAACCATGGCTCCCAAACTAAAAAAGTTTCTGTGTCTTGGGAGACTGTGTTCATACTCATTCAATTTCTGCTAAAGAGATCTCTCTTTAGCAGAAATTGAAACAAGATAACTTTTATAGATTTTTGTGATAATGCTTTGTTTATGGAACTTTTATAGATTTGTGTGATAATGCTTTTTTGTGTATTTAGTTTTTTTGTTTGGTTCTAGGGTTCCGAACCAAAATGAGACTTCGTCTGTCTGTCTGTCACATCTTTTTATCTCAGCAACCTCTCACGATTCCCTCGTGATCGGTTAGGTTGGGAAACTACAATTTTTTGATGCTCAGTCAGTATTTTGATGTGCAATCAATATTTTTGATGTGCAGTTAAACATTCCCATTTTAGGCGCTCTGTAAAGTTTTTTTATGTCACAAGTGGGCAAACGAACAGGTTACATATACAATGTACAGAACAAACGCGTTAGGGTTGGATTACCAGGTTTGCCTATGAGTCTTTTGTGTTTCAATCGACAGGTAAGATTGATCTAGTTTTTGGTTTTATTATTATCGTATGGCGTTTAGTCTCTTCCCTTCGAGTTAAAGTTTTATGTCATTGTTAAAGAGTCACCGCCTCTGGTGTGAGCAGGTGCAGTCTTTTCAGTCATTCCGGAAACCATTTCTGATGCTTCTTAGACACACCTCATGTTGTTTGTTAAAGAGGTAAAGATAATATAATTTAGGTATTTTTTTTTTATTGTAGTGGGGAGGCCTTTGCCCAGCAGTAGGACAGCACAGGCTAAATAAGGCTAAAGAAAAATAATTTTACTGTAGTTATTTTCTGCGTAAGAAAGCAGTAGAGCACGTGCACACGGGCTTGCGTCCTATTACGTACCATTACGACGAATTAAGTTTTTTGATTAGCCCTAATTAAGTCGATACGACTCGCCACCAAAACATAGAATTTATTCCGACCACCTAATTGTCTCATAGGTGTGACGGCCATTATTTTAATTGCGAATGGTGGCTTTAATAATAGCACCTTCTGTTTCTTTTCTATGTTGCTTTAATGACTTCGAATAATGTATCATATGGCGCTCGGCCTTATTTTCTCTAAATACGGGCCTGAATGGAAAACGTGTGGAAATCACAGTGTTATTATGGAGTAAATGAGAGTTTACTTGACCTACGTTTTGTGGAGGTGACAGAAAGTATACCTTAGGACTTTAACGACTTTCTGCGAATTTAAATAAGGTAATCTTTTAATCTTTTAATTTGCCGGCAAAGAATAGCACCTACCCGTCTCTACCCGTGGGTGTCGTAAGAGGCGACCAAGTGTTAGAACCAGAGGGTGGGCAGCAGCATCCTCCTTTGTATCTTACATCTTACTTACTGCGGTCACCTACAACCGCGGTCTATGGTGCCAGCCGTAACGCTAACAAGCGAGGTGACTATGGTACTTCCCCTCTACATTTTTCCAGCAAAAGCTAGAATTCTGGAGGGAGCTCCTTGTCCTGTAGTGGGCGTTTCATGGGTTGTTATGATGATGATGAATCTGTTTATGTGTGGTGCTGGCAAAGAATAGTACCAATCCGTCTCTACCCGTGGGTGTCTTAAGAGGCGACTAAGTGTTAATGAACCAGAGGGTTGGCAGCAGCATCCTTCTGTGTATCGTATCATCTTACATTCTGCGGTCACCACCAACCCCGGTCCATGGTGCCAGCCGTAACGCTAACAAGCGTGGTGACTATGGTACTTCCCCTCCACATTGTTTAAGCAAAAGCTGGAATTTTGGAGGGAGTTCCCTGTCCTGTAGTGGACGTTTCATGGTATGTAATGATGAATCTTTCAATGAAAATGTTGTAATGTTTTTGTAAGGCACTAGAAGAATGTCGAAACAACCTCGTCTCAACTATTATAAAATTGTGAATTGATTTTGTCTGAACATTAAAGATATTTATAAAAAAAAATGTCACGTCATGCTATTTTGATGTCCCTGAATCCAAATTACTGATTTTTGGACTTTTTGTCTGTTTGTTTATTTGTTTAAGCATCACCAAAAACTACTGAACCGATTTTAATGAAACTTTTTTGTTTGATAGCTAATAGTTTCAATGGTATACATTTTACATGCATTCGCAAATCTGTTCACGTGTTGTGTTGTAAGGCAACGGATTACAGTTTTTTTTTAAAGTTAGTTGTACTAGGTGTTGCTTTGCGCAAGAGTTTCTCTTGGGGTGATGTTCTTTCCAGCTTGAGTGGAGTGGAATTCTCTGCCTGCGTCTGTGTTCCCGAGCCCTTATAACCCGAATCTATTTAAGTCGCGAGTGAATAGGCTTCTTTTGGGCAAGCTCGTTCGATCGTCGACTTCATCTCTGTTCTCAAGGTTAGATCGAGATCAAAACAAGTCCATACACAGTTAAAAAAAATTAGGGAGGCCAAGCCTGACTGCCGTGTTGCTCTAAGGGGCGAGCAGGCTGAGTCTCCTGATTGATTGATTGATTAGATAGATTCCTTATTATGGAAGATTTGGCATGTCTGATGGATGTGACTAAATATTTTTTTTAATAGAGCACTTTGGCCTGTTATTCCGATGATGAATCTCAACAACTGTTCTAGATGATTAAGGTCGTTTAAATAAAGAAGACCGGCGAAGTTGTATACAATTTCTGCCCCAGCAGTCGTACTCCGAAGTGACAGTTCGATAATATCGCGCCGATAATTAGTCTATGGTTCGCCCTTTAACAAGGAAATTCCCATACAAAGTAAATTTCTGAACGTAATTGTTGTAGTCAATCCATATTGGTCCGATAATATCGGAGCTCCGATAAAAACTTAGAGTACCACTGCTGTCTTAAAGATGCCTGTAGCTAGCTAGTAGCTAGTTCATATTAAAACTAATAAAAAATCTGATTGGATGTCTCCTGTAGAAGTTGGGGGAAAAAAGTTTTAGAACATACATAGTCATTTAACCTAAACGAAGTAGTGAAAGTACGAGGAGAAAGTATAAGAAAATATGTGCATCAGCCGGTCTCCGCTTATGTAGGGTCTATAGAAATAATTTATTTTTAGTATTTTCGACCTATATTCCTTGGGATAAGTTGTTTCAGAACATCCCATGAAATGTCCACTACAGGAAAGGGAGCTCCCTCCAGAATTCTAGCTTTTGCCGGAAAAATGTGGAGGGGAAGTACCATAGTCACCTCGCTTGTCAGCGTTACGGCTGGCACCATGGACCGCGGTTGTAGGTGATCGCAGTAACATGATACACAGGAGGATGCTGCTGATCATCCTTTAATCGTCTCTTACGACACCCACGGGTCTGTATGGGATGGTACTATTCTTTACCGGCACCACACGGGACAGAAATAGGGACGTTGAAATTTTAAAAATGTTTATCAGTCGGCATCAGCTGATGTAGTGTCTATGGAAATAATTTATTTTTTTATATTTTCGGCCTATATTCCTTGGGAAAAGGTGTTCAGTTTCATGAAATGAGTAACATGCTGAAATTATGACCTACTTAAAACGACCCTCAAGATGCAAGGCCACAGTTAGAAGCTGAATAAAAGGTCAATTACTTCGTAGCTTCGTTCTTGATAAAAGAAATAAATATATGAATGAATGAATAACACTTTATTGCACACCAATAAAGTAACATTTACACATAACCAGTAATAAAATGTGGGCAAAAGGCGGTCTTATCACTAAGAGTGATCTCTTCCAGACAACCTTTTGACGAAATCAACATTTACAGAATTCTGCAGTGTAGTGCACTCATATAAATTACATAAATGAAAAACAAAAAGACATTGTATTTACATATTTATATATTGTATCACTAAGAATCGTGAGTGTTACACATAATTAAGGAGTGATCGCACCTAGCTGAATTCAATGACTTATTCAGCATACATTGCTGGGAGGCTTGGTTATGTTAATTGAAATATCCTTACTAAAACGAGCAATGTATGCTGAATTAGTCTTTGAATTCAGCTAGGAATTCAGCTTTGAATTCACTCCTTTATGTGCTCGGCGCGACACGGCGACAGACAGCGGTCCGTGAAACTGTCAACCCCCTGAAGAAGATCTTCATAAAAGATCGAAGCCTGACGGTCCTAAGTCGTCAATATAAGACGTGAGTTTATCCGTTTATATATGTCGTGGGCCGATTGTTGAACTGGGCCGATCAAGATCTGCCTGGGCACATCACGATGTGCCGGCATTTCGTGATCTGGCCAATTATTTCATGATGTGCCCAATATTAAATTGGGCAGATCGATGAGAGCAACCTTATGTCGATTTGCCCTACTAGTCACTTGGCCACATCGAGATATGGCTTGGCGCATCGTAATGTAGTTCCGTTTTGCGACGCTGTTTGCGCTCTGTTAACTGTGTGTTAAGTTAGGTTTTGTTTTATTATCTAGTAAAATTGTGGCACTGTTTGCGCTCTGTTAGCTGTGTTTTAGGTTAGGTTAGCTAGGTTAGGTTTTGTTATCTAGTAAAATAATTATTATCTAAACTTTATTTTATTTGCCTGTACTTTGGCCAACCAACAGAATCGATTTGCCCAAGCCTGGCCGGGCAAATCGTCAAACGTTATGCTTTGAACGATATGGCGGGTATGAGACAGGCAAATCAAGAAATGCCGGCGTATCGTATGTGCCCAGGCAGATCTCGATCGGCCCAATTCAACGATCGGCCTACGACATATACATAATTATGTGAAATGAATATAGTCCAGAAAAACATTAAAATTTATATCATACAATACATTAAAATCATCTCTTTTCTTCGCAAAATAGTCTTTTAACCGTTCCTTCACTTCCTAGTATCGAAGGTTAGTTCATAGTTTCCCCCAAGCCCCAAACTAAAAGAGTTTAATTTGCCTACTGGCGGCGGCCGGCAATTACTCTTAATGATAACACCCTTTATTACTTATGTCCATTAGGGTGGCTTTGTGAACATTACACTTCAAGGTACAGGAAATGTATAAGAACTTATATATTACGAGTGTATTTGCTTGTTTCGAATTTATGTCGATTTTTGCAATTTATACAAAGATATTGTGTTTAAATAATTATGTTCTTTTAAAACATAGTCCGTCTTACTACAAAAAAGTTAGACTTCTGTTGAACACTTGATCAAAAAATCGTACAAAATAACTCTGGCTATGTAATTGATGCGCACAAGTCAAAAATGACTTATTTTCTTATGACTTGACTTCTGCGCATCAACTGACATAGCCAGTTATTTTGTGCGATTTTTTTGATCAAGAGTTCAACAGATGTCTTACTTTTTTGTAGTAAGAAGGTGTGTGTTTCTTTTGGAAAACAACTCGAAAAATTTAAACTTTAGAAGGTATAAATTCATCTATACACCTAATACTTTGGTAATACAATTTTATTATGAATGTAAATCGTAGTGCTTCTACTTAGGCTACTTTTTTTGACAACTAGTGATCAAATAAAATTAGGTTCAGATCTTGAACCCATTTGTTTATCCATATAGGTACAAATGTTTGCACTGGGTGGGGATAGAACCCGCGACCGTTTAAAGTTCGTTTTGACAGCTGTCAAACGTATGAAAAATTACGACCTGCAAATAAAAATGAACCCTGTGTGTTGGTGATAAGAAAACGTCAAAACGGACTTCTTACGTTGGTCCTACTTTAACAAGTACACCTCGTGGAAGTGTTTTTCTTTATTTTTATTTTTTTTTTCAGAAAATATCAACGAAAACCATATGCTTTTTCTATACTTAGCCAATTAATTTTTCCTAATCCACATTCCATACCACCTTAATATCGTTTGCCGAGCCCTCGTCAATTTTTTAATAATCCAAATTGGCCATTTCTTCCAAGCAACTTGTAATGGGTAAATAATTGGCCATTCCACTTATATTTTTATCGTTAGTTTACAGCCACGATAACGCGATACGTAAGTAAATTTATAAGGATTATTTGCTTAAGAATTGGCCTGAAAAATAGCACCTTATACATATTTATTAGAACTCTACCAAATGAAAGGAGGTTCAGGTGCTTGAAGATATTTTCATAATTGATTCGAAGTATAGTTTTCGAAAACCTCACATTCAAAATGCGCTATCAGCTGATGCAGTTTCTATGGGAGGTCAAAACTTGATTTTCGTATTTCGACCTATGTTCCTAGGGGAAAGTTGTTCAGTATCATGATATGTACTCATACCTTTTTCTATCAAGAACTAATTAAAAGTCACCCTATATACTGTACCTTACAATACTTTTCTGTTACAGCCCAGGAATCTTCATATTTCGGCCTAAGTTCCGTAGGGAAAAAAAACATTTTCATGGGCAGTTTCACATTCTAAAGTTCCACTGTACCTCTTTCTTTTTTATTTTTTTTATTTTATTTATTAGGCCAGCCAACATAGTACATATATAATTTTATAAAATACGTGTTTACAACTTCTTTATCAATATGTACCACACTTATAGGCTAACACAACATGCTTGTGGTACGAGTATCTTGAAAATTATAATAAAACTAGGTTGAACTATTAATTTAATTTAAAATAAACATAAAAAGAATTAAAAAACATTAACAAAATTTTAGGTTACTAACAAATAAATAAATACAGTTCTTATAAACATTAAGTAATATCCAGATAATATTTCTTAATTTTATATTTTTAACACTGCCTATGAATCACTAAATATGTCCAGATCTGCCTTATCAGCAATTTCGTTGTAGGTTTTAATGATTCTATTAAGAGGTGCTGTTATACCTACGTTTATTCTAGCTGGTAAAGTCTTCTTCTTACTGTGTATGTCACCGGAAAATAACACGGAATCGTAAGGTGATGAATTTCCTGTTACATAGATATATCATCTTAGTTCTCAAAGTGAGCAACGCGCTTAGCTGTCTTATTAGTGTCAAAATATGCCATTAATAGGACAGTAGGTGTTATGGGCGGTGGTGACCACTTACCATCAGGTGGCCCACCTGCACGTTTGCTCACTTGTAACATAAAAAAAACCGGCCAAGTGCGAGTCGGACTCGCGCACTGAGGGTTCCGTACCACCACATAAACATAATTGTATTAGTTGAAATTTCAGTAAGTTAATGTGCTAGATTTTTTGAGTCCGACACGCGCTTGACCAAATTTTATTATTTGTTGTTATTTTATAGCCTATGCCCTATAAACATACCAATTTTCAAGTTTGTAAGTGTTCCCGTTTTTAAATAGAACTAAAACAAAAATCGCCTCAGCAACCATCCAACTTGAACCCTCTCTTATATGAATGTTCTTGAAACGGGAGCTCACCACAATTGGTTACCATTAGTTGTGAGAAAAGTTGTAATATTTAATGATTTCAGACTTTTCCCATTATTTGTACTGTGAGACCTAGCTTCTTGCCAAATTTCATAATTTTAGGTCAACGGGAAGTACCCTGTAGGTTTTTCATTTTTGAATAAATGTATGGAGATGAGGACATAAAATGCCATATCTTTTGATTGCGTCGTTGTAAAAAATAGAAATTTTCAGATCTTGTGTGGTTCATGGATCCTAATATATGGTATTAATTTCAACCTGATACCTTTACCTGTTCGTGAGATAAAGGGTCTTGACAGACAGACAGACAGACAGACAGACAGACAGACAGACGGACAACAAAGTGATCCTATAAGGGTTCCTTTTTTTCTTTTGAGGTACGGAACCCTAAAAATGATGAATGAAATAATGAAACTCCACCAAAAACGCGTGGTACTTATGAGGGGATTTACCATAGTCACCACGCTTGTAAGCGTTGCGGCTGGCGAGTATATAAGATGGTACAATACCCAGAAAGATGCTGCTGCCCATCCTCCGGTTCATATGTCCTTAGTGGCCTCTTACGACACCCTCGGGTCGGTACTATCCTTCGTCGGAACCACACAGACGCGCGAATACATATTCCATAATAATTTCACTAGCTAAATCTAACGATGATTTAGATTTACCCCTAAACTGCCACACCCAGACTTTATAACATCACCGTCGCAACAGCGGCAGTAATAGCTAGTAATAGTGTCTGGTAAGGGCCGCAGTCAGTCATTAAGAAGGGGAAATTAGTGCATTATTGACTGATTTCCCTTCCAACTAGCTGATCGAGTCGAGTCGAGACTCCACCCCGATACAGCTAGCGCCGTGTCGGCGTGTTTACATTGCTACTCGCGCGAATATTTCTTTAAAACTGCGAGACAATTGTTGAATTTCACCCGGTGTTAAAATATCACTTTTGAAACAATTCAAAATCTCCATGATATTTTGCTAAAAAGTAATAAAAAAAAACCGGCCAAGTGCGAGTCGGACTCGCGCACTGAGGGTTCCGTACCACCACATAATCATAATTGTATTAGTTGAAATTTCAGTAAGTTAATGTGCTAGATTTTTTGAGTCTGACACGCGCTTGACCAAATTTTATTATTTGTTGTTATTTTATAGCTTATGAACTATAAACATACCAATTTTCAAGTTTGTAAGTGTTCTTGTTTTTAAAATAGAACTAAAACAAAAATTGCCTCCGTGACCATCCAACTTGACCCCTCTCTTATATGAATGTTCTTGAAATGGGAGCTCACCATAATTGGTTACCATTAGTTGTTAGTAAAGTTGTAATATTTAATGATTTCAGACTTTTTCCTTTATTTGTACTGTGAGACCTAGCTTCTTGCCAAATTTCATAACTTTAGGTCAACGGGAAGTACCCTGTAGGTTTTCCTTTTTTGCATAAATGTATGGAGATGAGGACATAAAAAGCCATATCTTTTGATTGCGTCGTTGTAAAAAATTTAAATTTTCAGATCTTGTGTGGTTCATGGATCCTAATATATGGTATTAATTTCAACCTGATACCTTTACCCGTTCGTGAGATAAAGGGTCTTGACAGACAGACAGACAGACGGACAACAAAGTGATCCTATAAGGGTTCCGTTTTTTTCTGTTGAGGTACGAAACCCTAAAAATGTGAAAAGTAACAATTATAGAACGTGAATTTTCATTGGTTTCGCTCCTGAAGCTTTGTGATTCTACTTTTATTTCCTCGAGAAATTTTTTTCGACTCAATACTAAAACCATCTAAAACTCATTTTGTATGGGAAGTCGAAAATATATTTTTATATTTTCGAGCGTAAATGTTTTTTTGGGGAAAGTTGCTTGTTTTCATGAATAGAATCACTGGGCTTCGGCAGCAAAACCAATTAAAAAGTAGTGAAAGAACTGAATTATTTCTCAAGCAATGGTCAGGTTTTCTTAATCGATCGATTTGAAAGTTTTGAATTCCCAAAATTACAATAGCAATACAATCGTTCGACAGTTAAACATAAAAATAAGTCCGTTTAATTACAGCAATCAAATTCAAAATTCGAATCCAAAGAATCGATTGCAAACCGACGCAATTCCTGCGACAATCATGAGTATCGTGACTTCCAATTAGTTTTTATGGCATGCTTCATTACAGCCAGTGTTAATTATTATTGTGCTGACGAACGCCTGTTCTCACTCGACTACCTAATTAGAGCGCAGAGTTTTTTTGCCTTTCTTGTCAGCAAATATGAGCGTTGGGGTGTGTGACTGCGACGCGACGCTAGAACGTGTAATATAGAGAGTGAGAACGTGTATAGGGCACTTGCGGAGGCGTCGCGTTTGAATTGTTTTTAACGCTGTTCCGATTTCAAATACGAAAAAGAGGCTGATAATTTTTCTCCAATTTAATGGCTAGCAGCGCTCATTTGCTTTTTACTTTGTTAACGGAATCAATTGAAGAAAGAATATACAACTACGGAAAGTTGTGATACTTAATACTGAAGGGTGTGAATCGGCTCATGAGTCATGACACTGACCAACTTTTCCCAAGGACATAGGTCAAAACACGAAAAACCAGATTTGCCCTCCCATACGAAAGGCGCTAACAGCTGATGCAGTTTCCATGGGAGGTCAAAAATTGATTTTGTTCTAAGACCTACGTTCCTTGGGAAAAGTTGTTCAGTTTTATGGGCAGATTCATGGGCCTTTAGTATTATCACACCTTCCAGTTACAGCAGGAGACAACCCGCACAAAACTATGCGCTGCATTCCATAGAGGCAAAATGACCACAAATAAAATATGAATGGCGGACAGTCGAATATGATTGCCTAAATGTTGCCTTTGTTATTTGAATTTGAAGTGATGTAAGTTTTCTCCTCTTATATATTGGGCACGATTAGCCAGGTGGTCGTACTACTAAAAGCCAAGATTTTGTTCACGATGGCTCCTCTATTACTCGTATTAGAAACTCCAAGGATTTTTTTTTGTATACTTAATTACCAAAGGTCCAGAAAAGTCACATCCAGCAACGATTCAGTAATAATAGATGTCTCCTCAAGTGGTCGATTGACTGTTCTCAGCATTATTGTTTAAACGCGCGATTATCCATTGTAAACTGTAACGCCGGTTCTTGCCGGCGGTCTTTTTGCAACAATATAATGACTTAATTGCAACACATTGTAAAATGTATAAATGTATCGATCATTTGGTTCTGTCGCGCGGGAAAAAGTGGAATGCGAGTGCTTGCGAACAATTTTTTTTTGTTCTTTTTCTGGCTCTACATTTATATTAAGGTTTGTTCTAAGCTGCTTTAAGTGCTTGCATTATTTTTTTTGTTCTTTTTCTGGCTCTTCATTTTGTTGGTTTAGTATTGCCATATCTTACTAAGGTTTGTTCTTAGCTGCTCTAAATGCTTGGATTATTTTTTAGTATTGCCATGTCTTACTAAGGTTTGTTCTTAGCTGTTCTAAGTGCTTGGATTACTTTTTTTTTGTTCTTTTTCTGACTCTACATTTTGATGGTTTAGTATTGCCATGTCTAACTGAGGTTTGTTCTAAACTTTAGTCATCTGCCTTGACCATGTCCGGTGCTACTCGGTCGAAATGTCGCGAGGTAAATTATTTTGTCTGAAGGGTGTAAAAAAGTATGATGATCCTTCTACATCACTATTAGATTGTATACAAATATTAAAAAAAAAAACTTTATCCTATAAAAGTTATTTTATCTCGAGAAGTAAAGCGCATGGAGGGTTCAATGACCTCTATATCAGCTGGTGATGCAAACAAGAATCTATACATTTACGTATTTTGTATAAAGGCAAGCCTTTTCTATGTTCTTAGACAAATCTTTAATGAGTTTAATTACGTATCCAAAGAAACCGACAAAGTAAAAAAGTATTTCCTTAAAACTCTTAAAGAACGTTCCGGCTGTATCCGATTTTAATACCCTAAACGTATTAATAATCAAAACTATAAATTCTACTAATTGGTACGATTAGAAATTTTAATTATTTTATAGATTTCTTTTGTAGCGTTTATCGGCCGCTATGGTAGTTTTCTTTATAATAGTTAGTTAAGATTATTTGAAATCGATTGTTAACCTGGGTCGTATTTGTACCAATCACGAATTTTGTACGTATTTCATATTGAGGTAAATAGATTAGAGTGAATTTCTAAGTCATTTAAGTTACTTTGGTTGCTGTTATAAAGTTTGTACTTAAATGGTAGGAATTTTCTGTGTATAATCCATTATTTTCGTTTATTCATACGTTTACCATCACATTTTGCAGCCATGAGACTATAACCATAGTATATTTGACGGAAAGAATAACATTATTTTACAAACTTGTTTTTTTCTGACAGCTTTAGTCGATTGCTTTTGACATAGCTGCAAAATTTTGGAATGAATGAATGAATTCAAAATGAATGAATGAATTCAAAAAGATGGATCATAGGCAATTTTTCTGGCGTAGGATGTTTTATGAAGAAGCATTCGCGGCTGAGTGGTCGTTGCTCTTTCTTTCCACAAAGATCGGTGACCACAGGTACGGTCAACCGCTTGTTGGTAGAAACTTTTTCAACTCTATTACCACGCCATAAGGTCCAAAAGTGTTTCTACCGATGTGCGGCCGGGTGTACTATGTGCTTCAGAAGGCATTTTAGTGAAGCTGTTGGTTGGCTACTAAAAGTGTTCTGTCCGTTTGGCGGCTTGTAAACTTGCATACCTATAGTTGGATAGTATTGCAAGTCTAATCTGTGATCGGGTGTAGTTTTCCCTTTGGGTTGCGCAGGTCGAATGGGCAATGGCGGTAGCTCTTTGTATAACATTATGTCTGTAACATTATGAATTATAAAATGTGTCCATGAGTACAATTTTCCGTTGAAATCCGGTAGCCACTTATTTGTGAGGTCAAAAGCAGCAACTTTTGTTCTACAACTATGCTAACAACGCACAAAAAAACATTCAACTTCCCATACAGAATAACGTAAGTGACTAACACATTTTGTATTGGGAGTTAAAACTTTTTTGTGCGTTGTTAGCTAAGTCGTAGAACAAAAGTTGTTGCTTTTGACCTCACGAATACAATAAATGGGAAAACGGAGGTAAAATAAAAAAAAAACCGGCCAAGTGCGAGTCGGACTCGCGCCTTAAGGGTTCCGTACCTATCTACCATATGATACACTAAACGCTTTTGCTCTTTGATTTTTAAAACTCAACGACCATTCAACTTGAACCCTCTTTTAAAGAAAAGTTCTTGAAACGGGAGCTCACCTTAATTGGTTATTATAAGTTGTGAGAAAAATTGAAATATTTAATGATTTTAGACTTTTCCCTTTATTTGTACTGTGAGACCTAGCTTTTTGCCAAATTTCATAATTTTAGGTCAACGGGAAGTACCCTGTCGGTTTTGCTTTTTTCACATAAATGTATGGATGGAGATGAGGACATACAAAGCCATATCTTTTGATTACGTCGTTGTAAAAAATTGACATTTTCGGATCCTGTGTGGTTTATGGACTTTAATATTCGTTATCAATTTCAACCTGATACCTTTTCTCGTTTGTGAGAAAAAGGGTCTTGACAGACAGACAGACAGACGGACAACAAAGTGATCCTATAAGGGTTCCGTTTTTTTATTTTGAGGCACGGAACCCTAAAAATAACCTTTTTCCTATATATTATGTTATTGATTATATCTAAGTCATCACTAATAGCTGGTGAGCCCTACGCAGGGCAAATTCACCAGTTTATGCATAATTTCCTAGATAAGGGTCTGTTTCGATGCGGCGTGCTCAAATATTCAAGATATATTCAGGCAGGTCTGAGGACCAAACTGTTAACTATTTATTGTTTTATTAATCATGTGTGTGCTTACCTTTATGTGCGATCGTTTTGAAAATTATATCGTTTTGAATACGTTTTACCACAAATTACAATTCTTAAGGCTATCTATCCATCAGCTAATCAGTGCACCTAGCAGAGACACGAAATTATCTCCTACTACAATTTCAATCACGATTAATGATCTCAAAATAAAATATAATGACGGTGACGGCCTTCGACCACTATCCATTTTAGATTGATACCTGACTCTCTGAACTATCATTCTTACTCTGCAGTAGTTATCCTTTAAGTTTTATTTAATAATAGCAACGTCAAAGACTTATCAAAAATTGTCATTAGCCACACAGTACCATCACAAGAACATGCTAATATCTTCATCGTTTAAAAAAAGGAGTGAAGCAAATTTGTAAATAAAGTACTAAGATAAAATCACCACTTGGTAGTTATTTACCTAATGTTCTTCAAAACCAATGTGTTTCATTACATTAACATTAAAAAAAATTTATAAAACGCAAGGAAAAACTTGTTTAGGGACTGAAAATATGCAAATCTACAAACTAAGCGGAATAGTTGCATTGGAAACACTACTCGAAATGTACAGATGATTTATTAAAATATTTACAAGTTAAAAATGCAAAGAAACACTAGTTTAATCAAGCAGAACAAATACATTGCAAAAACTACATGTAATTAAATTGTACCTCTGCTGCTTAAAACGTAGACGCAAAATTTGAATAGTTTTTGTATCTTGTTTGTGTACCTACCTATCTACGCAATATGCACAGAATAATAAGGCTAATAGAAGGAGGATTAGAGAAAAGATTTGTCACGTCACAAGATAGTGAAGGTGTCATATTGATGATTTGACATTTAAACATTTCATGCTGGCAGATGTCATCCCATAGCAAAATAATTTCGCACGGTTTTTATTCTAAAAGAAGCAAGGAGGTTCAATTTCCTTGGCAATATGTACACATTGTACACAACAGGATAAGATTTGGACAAGTTGGTACACACGGCCGCACATCAGTAGAAACACTTCTGGACTTTATGGCGCGGTAATGGAGTTGAAAAAGTTTCTACCGACAAGCGGTTGACCGTACCTAGTCCGTTCTGTGTGGTCAACACTCGACAGCTTTGACACGCGTCTTATTAATTTGGTCAGTCAGTCATGAGCTCATGTCTCGTATGGACTTGATTTATTCCTTTCAACCGTCTTGACCTACATTCAGGATTGCCTTTAATTGTTAATAAGCATAATTAAAATGCGTGTTAAACATTACACGCATTGACTGACAAGTCGACAGGAGGTCGTTATTTAAGCGTTAAGCTTTGGTTAACTTTTAACTTCTACTGGTGAACTGTAAATTTCTGGAAAACAAAAAGGTATTTTGTTTTATCTTCATCCAATGAAAATGTGTTTCTTTGCACAACAAAATTTCATACGGTTCTTTATTACGCTGTTTTAGAATTGTTTAAATTACTCCAAAGTTCTTTTCTAGCTATGCACAAAATAAGAGTAAGAATAAATGTGTATTTTATAGATTAAAGACGCCATTAGACAATATCTTGCAAATTCTTCAAGGAAATCTTTTTAAGTTGAAAAAAAAGAATGAAAAACATCCGCTACGCGTTTTTAGGAAGTCAACCTTCTGTACTTTAGTCACCCTTTACTTTTTAATATTCTGTGATAATTCCTCTTAAGTTCGTGATCAGAGTCTAGATTATGGATTATCATAATATAAATTAAAGTTTGCGTAACAGACGATAAATTATAATCAACGTCAGCTTCGATCAATAATAAGTAATTTATTTTACTCTTGTACTGACCTTGTAATATAATTATACCTACTTATTTACTGTATAAGTTTTTACTTAATTCGAGTTAAACCTTTTAAGAACTTATTTAACAGGCTAGTATGTAACAACTTTTGTTAGATTTTTTGAAATTCGCGAAGAAATTACTTCTAATACACCGTGGGCCCGAGTAACCCGAAAAACTTTAACCAGGTATTTCTGACGATGTTATAAGTAAATAATGTTATGTGAACATAGGTCCAATTGTGTAATTTTAACTTAGCTATTTTTTGGAACAATATAAATCAATAAAGTACTTTTCAACACATTTGCTCATAAAACAGCTCTATTTGCACTGTATTTAGGTCCATAATCCAGCTTATTAAAAACGCGTGCTTTTCTCATTATATATTACAGCACTAGTTATATAATTTTTGTTTTGTTTTTATATTAACAAAGAGCAAGGAGTTCTAATGTCTAAAATATTTATGACATTTTCGTAAATATATACCTAATGTTGATAAAAATATAATATATAAACAGTTTGTTGCATGAGATTAGTTAAAAACTACAAATTAACACTAATTGATTTTGTAAGCAATTAATTTAAAGTTTTTGTACTTTTTCAATGATTACGCTGTTTGGGAGCATTGCCACTGCTTCGTCACAGCTCCTCATTTGAAAAAAGAAATGCGCGCGCAACAAGAATTCCGCGCGCCATTTTTCAGAAGTATTTTCATTTGCTTTGATTTTTGTGACTAACTAACAATGTCGTTCGTCGGTTTCAAGCAATGGAGAAGAACTTAATTTAACCCCACAGGAAATAATTACTGGGGCACAAAATGCAAGTGAGTCTCCTTCCAGCATAATCAAAGGAAAAATAGGTACATTCTTACCTACGAAAAGTTCATTGAATGGAAGAACAGCAAAAATGCCATTTCGTTTTCAGAGAATGTCTTTTTGGCTTATTTCAATGAGCTGGCGAATAAGTATAAACCTAGCTCTTTGTGGTGTATTTATTCCATGTTGAAAAGTATTGTGAGAACGAAAAATGGAGGCTCAAGAATTGCAGGTAAGCGAATTTGATTCGGTATTCGCAAATGTGTTGGAAAACGTCGTAAGAAGCTTGTGCGCTTTGGTGATTACACCCTCGGCTCCATTACGCCCTCGCCTGCGGCTCGGGCTGCAATTTCTGAGCCTCGGCCGTAATATCCAAAATAGCGCATGTGCATCTTAATGTACTATTCTGGTCATAAAAACAATTGACGAACTACTTCGACACAATACGATGGCTACGTCACATTCACTAGGGTTTGTTTTACTGGAGATTTTCTAACTAGCTAATTTAGAACAATAATAAATATCTTTTGTTTTCGAACTCTACGTTATAACAATTTTTTACACCAATTAGCGTCAGAATCGATGGTTAAAATCTTTCGGGTTACTCGGGCCCACGGCGTATAACTAATTTGTCAATCCACAAAAGTCCTAAAATCAAAGTTGTTGAACTATGTCTCCAGAATAAGCCTTTGAAATATTTTACAGGAAGACTTGGTACAGGTACTTTTTCAAATTAGCAGTGTCTGTCTGTCTTGACCTATCTACGACTATCTTTCTATCGCAAATTATTGGATTTATGAAGTTCGATTGAAATTGTGTTAAGGTTACATAAGGACGATTACAAAAGAAATCGAAGTTCGCCCTAACGGTGAGTTAGCGACGAAATGATCAGCTGACGGATCTAATTTGGTACTATTCCTTCAGTCACCATCTCTCTGTCTTCAGTACGCCTTCACTGATACACAAAATCACATGATTGGTTTACGAGGCTCCATAAGAAATTTTTATGTCACAAGTAATCACACAAGCAGAGGGAGGGGCTACCAGAAAAGTAAGTGATCACCACAACCTATCACCTCTTTCCTATTTGTGACGTTCCTGATACTAACAAGATAGCAAAAGTACTTTGCCTGCTGTGAGAACTAAGGTGGCTTCAATTTTAATGGCTCACTTCGACTATCATCGAATCGAACCATCAGCAGTTTAAACAGATGCTATGGAAAAAGGGAAAGTGGTAGTACTTTCCTAGACGGACTATGTGCACAAAAACTCTACCACCTTACTGATAAGACGAAAATCTGAAAAACCCGAATATCGAGATCGATAAATTCCGGTCTATTCTGTTCTAAACCCCAACACTATTACACTTAATTCTTAATACGCTCTTGCAATAAAAAAAACATATATTACTGGCACGATAAACAGTAATTATCAGCTAATTTACGATTAGTTTATCGGCTTGTTAATTAACGAACGTATATTGGTGTTTGTGCAGAAAAAACATGCATTAAGTTAATTTAGATTTCTCTAGTAAATTACCGCTTAAAGTAGGTTAAGAATCAAGAAACTGGTTTTAATGATCTAATTAGTGTTCTGCCGGTTAAAATCGATAGAAACCTTTTAAGAACTTTAATATAAATGTTGCCCACCCTAATTCTATTTCTGTGTTACAGAGTCAGTTTTCTGACGTAGTGGATTTGACGAGGGGTTTTTAGTTAAGGCACAATCACACCTTCCTTAATACACAGACCAATTCGGCATACATTGCTGGGAGGCTAGGTTTTGTTAAGTCCAATATCCTTATTACAACCAGCAATGTATGCCCAATTACTTTCTGAATTCACAAAGGTGTGATCGTGGCTTTAGAGCTACTGCCATCTGGGTGTCTACTCTCAAAGTCCGATATATCGAAACGATACTACTCGAAACATGCAAATGCAAAACTTCGTCCCTTGCCAATAGAGTAGAATATTGGTTGGATAAATTTTCAAACTGCATCCAACCAATATTCTACTCTATTGTCAAGGGACGAAGTTTTGCATTTGCATGTTTCGAGTAGTATCGTTTCGATATATCGGACTTTGGGAGTAGACACCCAGACCTTCTCAATTTTCGATATATCGATATACGATACTATTCGAAACATGCAAATTCAATACTTCGGCTCTTGACGATAGAGTAGGATATTAGTTGGATGCTAATCTCTGCCAGTTTGACAATTCATCCAAACAATATTCTACTCTATTGTTAGTGAACGAAGTCATGAATTCGACTGTATCGAAGTAGTATCAGTACGAGTAATTAGTAGTAGTAGTTGTCCCGTGTGGTGCAGGCAAAGAATATTACCAACCCATCTCTACCCGTAGGTGTCGTAAGAGGCGACTAAGGGTTAATGAACCAGAGGATGGGCAGCAGCATCCTTCTGTGTATCGTATCATCTTACATTCTGCGGTCATCAACAACCACGGTCCATGGTGCCAGCCGTAACGCTAACAGGCGTGGTGACTATGGTACTTCCCCTCCACATTGTTTCAGCAAAAGCTGGAATTTTGGAGGGAGTTCGCTGTCCTGTAGTGGACGTTTCATAGGATTTTATGATGAAAGTAGTATCGTATCGATTTACACCCTGACGCAATCCTAGATTAGTTATAGACAAAACAAAGAAAACCTTTACCCAAAAAAAAAGCCCGCCAAGTGCGAGTCGGACTCGCACCCCAAGGGTTCCGTACCTATCTACCATATGATATACTAAAAGCTTTTGCTCTTTGATTTTAAAAACTCTACCCTCTTTTATAGAAAAGTTCTTGAAACGGGAGCTCACCTTAATTGGTTATTATTCGTTGTGAGAAAAATTGAAATATTTAATGATTTTAGACTTTTCCCTTTATTTGTACTGTGAGAACTAGCTTCTTGTCAAATTTCATAATATTAGATCAATGGGAAGTACCCTGTAGGTTTTGCCTTTTTTGCATAAATGTATGGAGATGAGGACATAAAAAGCCATATCTTTTGATTGCGTCGTTGTAATAAATTGAAATTTTCAGATCTTGTTTGGTTTATAGACCTTAATATTCTATATCAATTTCAACTTGATACCTCTTCTGGTTCGTGAGAAAAAGGGTCTTGACAGACAGACAGACGGACAACAAAGTGATCTTATAAGGGTTCCGTTTTTTTATTTTGAAGTACGGAACCCTAAAAATGGATCATCGTACTTTTTACTTACTTAAAAGTTATAGCAAGAACAAAATATCGAAAGTAAAACAAAACATCCTTAAAGGGCTGATAAGAGCTAAATACGCTTCACTTGAGCAGGTTTTTAACAAAAAGTGATGAATATATGGCCGTGAAAAAAAAAAGATGTAATAATTAAGCATCTCTACATAAAAAAAATCCAAAGTTACCTCTGCTTTTTGCTTTTAAACCGTTTTTCTTCAGTACCCATTAATCTATGATGCGAAAACTTTTACACATTATTCAATATATTATGCATAATAATATAGCTGTTTTATAATTAATATTAGAAATACAGATTTTGAGAAAAATGAGCGAAAAACGAAAACAGCGCGAATCTGCTCCGTTCTAAAGGGAGGCAATTCAGCTCTTATCAGCCCCTTAACTATTAAAGTCAAAAGGCGCTGTAAAGGCTGGTACACACTGGACAAAGCTCGCGATAAAATATGCAGCAGCGGCGACCCACGATCATAATCGACCCGTAATTAGCTTGTAATGTATGCGCCGCGGAAGCTGGCAAGGACTTCCTTTTGTTTAGCTTGTTAAAGGTCAAATTCATAGAGTAGAAGAACTTTCATAAAGAAAATAAAATTAGAGTAGATATAGTCAAGAGCACATCAAGCTGGACACACTGGGCTTTGTACCGTTCTTATTTCAATAGTCGTCGGTTAGAGTCGCACTTGCTTGACCTGTCGTTGACTGTATCTACCACAAATTTTAAAACTAACATAATGTTCTACTCGGCTAGGAATAACGTTTACTGATGATTGATATCACAAAAATACATCGATTTGTATATAAATTTTCAAAAAGTCGAGCAAAGTTTATAATTTTTTTGCGTGTTCAAAATAATCAAACCAAACAACTTCTACATTGTAGAAGTTGTTTGGTTTGATTATTTGCAGTACACACGGCCACAGATGAGTGTTAACAAAACCAGCGTATAAGATCTCATGCGCCGTCGAAGACGAATGTGAATTCTCCTTACTAATTCTCCGCCAAATAAATAAAAAGTCGTTAGTTTCTTGACTTGTAATTAGCTTCAGCTCGCAATGCACACGTCGTGGAAGCTAGTGTGTTCGCGTCTTTATGTTTTGTATTAGTTGTCGTGTATGTTAATTGTAATGGAAGTGCTCGTAGCCGAGTGACATTCGCTCTTTATTTACGATCACGAAAGTTAAGAACTTCGATGGGTGACCGCTAATTGTAAAGAAACTCTAGCGTTTCCTGAGCTTCGAAATATTTTTACTGAAATTGTACACCCAACAGCACGTCAGTCGAAACACTTTGGTAAAGTCCAAAGTGTGGCTTGGTAATAGAGTTTCAAATGTTTCGACTGAAATGTGGTTGACTGTACATTCAGCCTAGCAAGTCTGAGGCCATTTGAAAGATTAAAAACTTAAGACAAAGACAGTAAGGTTGATTATAACATGACGTTCAAAATAGCACGACCTAACACAAGCCATACATTAGGGGACATAGGATGTTTTGTTTTTTTGTTTCCACTGACATGTGGTTGACTGTACATTCAGCCAAGCAAGTCTGAGGCCATTTGAAAGATTAAAAACTTAAGACAAAGACAGTAAGGTTGATTATAACATGACGTTCAAAATAGCACGACCTAACACAAGCCATACATTAGGGCCAACGCACACCAGCCGACTAAATATGCATCATTATTGCTAATTGTACAATACCGACTAAGGAGTCCGCTACTATTAATGACAAAAGCAATTAGGGTGCACGCACACAGAGGTGTAAACCTACCGTGTATTTATTTTGTAAATATGCATTTTACGTGAATGTGTAAGAAGAAATTTGTGTTCCTTTACTTTAAATTACTACGTTTACAGATAAAAAGGTTCCTGATTTTTCTCATTTCTTACTAACGTCATAATGGCTAGACTGAAAATTTTTAATACAGCAAGTCTACCACTACTTTAAAATCTTGCTGATATAGCAGAATAAATAAATCTTCGAACGCAGCGGTCAATCGAAATGGAAAAAGGTTAAGGCGGTTGCTGGGTGGCAGCACCTTACTTTTAGAAATAAATGTATGGCGTCGCAAATACAAAACTTTTCAGTAGTATTGTTCGTTTGGCGGCAATATAGGGTAATTATATATGTTATAACCCATGACATCATAGCTTAGCGTATCATTTATAGCTTTGTATTGGTAAAGTGCTAAAAGTGGCCGTTTTTGGCACTTTTACAATACAAAGCTATTCACGATAAGCTAAGGTGTGATGTGATGGATAATAAAATAAAGAACTACCCCAAATTGCCGCCAATCAAACAATCCTTATTAAACGTTTTGTATTTATGACGCAATAAATTTATTTCTCAAAGTGGCAGCACTTCTGCTCAGCAACCACCTTAAGTCTTAGACCCAAAAATCAGAAATTGTAGTAAGAGTTTATCCTAATACTACGAGTATTAAACGAGCAATTTTTTGTATATATATATATTTGTAATCGGTTTCTCGAAAACGGCTCTAACGATTTCGATGAAATTAGTATACAGGGGTTTTCGGGGACAAAAAATCGATTTAGTTAGGTCTCATATCTGGGAAAATTCGTTTTCACCGTCTTTTTTAATATTTCTTAGCGCGTTTTAGTGCGTTCAAGAAACTTCAGCGCCATCTGTTGTTAAGTAACATAGCTTGCTCACCCGATGATATCAGTTAGCTTGGTCGCCCAGGTACTATTATATTATCTGCTTCAACGAACTACAATACTTGGTATAACTACAATACTAGTATTGTAGTTCGCTGATCTGCTTCAAACCGAAACACACATTCATCCTACGTTACTTAGGAAAAGTTGTTCAGTTTCATGGTTAGAATGTACCATTTATGTTTTTTCAGTCGGTCCCCAGACAAAAATTGTTTGTTTTTACGCAAATTTTAAGGAAAATTAGCTAGATACGAGTATAGATCCCTATTATACAAGCAATATTTAAATTTACATTTTGTAATCGATTTCTCGAGAACGGCTCTAAAAATTTCGATAAAATTAAGTATACAGGCGTTTTAGGTACAATAAATCGATCTAGCTAGGTCGGTTTTCCGGGTAAAATTCGTTTTGTCCGTTTTTGAAAATTTCTCTAAAATAGCGCGTTTCAGGATCCCGACAGCGCCATCTGTTAGTAGATTAAGATTATATCAAGCAAAGATCGGTCGCTCAGATTCTAAAAACTTAATTTAGAATTAACTGAATGAATAAGCATAGGTTAGGTACTTATTGTTAAGTTAACTCATTACTTGACCTTATCTGTTAATTAAGCTTTATAGATCAACTTCTCGTAGTTTAAGGTTGGCTCCAAGCTGATTTTTATCGTATATACATATATAGGGTCTCCAAAAATTGTAATATATAAAAATAATATTATTTTAGTGGATCAATGTATGGCGATCAGTTTTTATTTTTATTATTGTTTTTAACAGTTACAAAAAAAAAACAAAAAAATGTGTTTCGATGACTCTTAGATACTCGAATAATTTTAGTTTTAAATTAAAGTTAAAAAATTTAAGTAAGTACGTTTTTACACTATTAAAATATAAAATCTGAGATCTTATTTTAATTTTAAAATAAATTATTTACATCATATTAAATTCATAAAATGTTAATTATATACTTTTAAATCTTGTAAGTTACTTTTTCAATAAAAAATTATGTTCATCAGTTTTGTAAATAGGTAGCTAAAATCAGAAAAATACTGAGACCTTTTATGTGTAGATGGTAATCTCATATATTTAGCACTAACACAGTCAACAATAGAATAGAAACAATTACAGACGTAATTAACTGTTTAAGAATTACACTTGTGTGTGTGGGTGCAATAGGGCTGGCAAAAAAATATGATTAACTACAAAATTCGTTTATTTCTCATATAGCGTGAAGAAACAGTTTGATTGATGTCATAAAGCATTTAAAAAGATTTTATCTTAGATTAAGTAACGGAAATCTTATCATAGGCATTTCTTAGCATAAACATCAAACATCCCTCAAGGATGTATGTTTGTATTGTTTTACAAAACAAAAAATAATTTGGAAATCATATTGTTTTATTTTACCTAATAGTATAATAATTTAAGCAAACAGGAATATTACAATAAAGAAAAATCCCCAAGATATTTTCATCATAGTCAAATTCAGTACATATAGACTGGTAACAGACATCATAAGCACGATATAATACCGGTACGGACAGAGTTCTAGCTGCCCTGATACGAGTACGAGACCGTCAGATCTCTCATTAGTCGAATGCATGGTCCTAAGTATGCGGGCGAGATCAGGCCGCGTGCGATTGTTTCTATATCTCCATTTGTAGATACGGTACGAAATACCGATAAAATCATTGAGAACCCTAAATTATGTTGAAGGATTGGATTTGCGTTCATTCTTCAGATTTCGTATAATGAATTAATTTTTAATATATCAATTAAATTTTAATATATAATTAAATTATGTAGACCATCAGATTTGCGTTCATTCTTCAGATTTCGTATAATGAATTAATTTTTAATATATCAATTAAATTTTAATATATAATTAAATTATGTAGACTATCATGAACTAACTTACCTCAAACAATAAGTTAGTTTGGGATGGAATTTGTTAAACCTTCTTGTGTAACTTTGGTGAAAAATATTATCTAAATAACGTATATATTATTATTAAATAGAACTGAGTACACAGATGGATTCCGCTTTTGTAAATCCCTATTTTTACAAAGAAATATAATTTAAACTGTCGAACTCAGAAACTTAACTAAACGTTGATTTTTCTTTATTTTTTATATTGTCCTTTAACATTTCATTGCCAAGGAAAATAAAAACACGAGAGAATGAAAAGTAGCTTTAAATGACGCCTCGTGTTTAAAATTCAACAAGTTTTGCTCTAAAATCGGCGTTGAATGCTGTGTGCGTAAAAACTTGATCAATTCTTACGACTTTAGCTTAAAATTGACGGATCACAATGGAAACAGACTAGATACACGAAGGTGGCCGGCATCGGGCTGCCAGACCGGCGTTAATGACAATAACTTGCTATTAACCAGACTACGCGGCCGCTTGAAATAGCCCCCACTTCCACACCATACCCTACATAACAGTGATGTTTAATTTAGCAGGGTTACCTGCAAGAATGTATGAAGTTTGTCTGCGATTAGTTGAGTTATTGTTAGCTAAATTATATTATACTGTAGTGAAAATGCGCGTGTTCTTTTGTTTTTCATTGATTCTTGTTCGAGTTTCAAATTTGGTCCGATAAGGCTTTGCGCAGATGATAGCTTTTGCTCGTCTCTGCTCCGCTTTTGTAGAAACGCACCCTTATAAGGATATCATCTGTAGTCAAAAGCGTGTTATGATAAACGTTCCAAATTCAATTGGACGGTTGTTCCAAAGTTGATTTTAAGTTTGTAGAACTACCCGCATATCGATGGTCAGTTTGCTCTATGATAATGCATATTGATTTGAATTTCTGGCTAATTTACATTCATTTTAATGTAAGACGATATGAAAAATTAGGCTAATGCAATGTTTTTATTTTAAAACTTACCAACTTAGAAATATGTTTCTATTATACTCGTAGATGTTTCTGAGTAATCTAAAAATCATATAATTATTTTTTTATTCTGTTGTGATCTTTGGTTGGATGGTAGAAGTATTTCATATTATGTACATAACCCATCATTACAGCACAAATCCATCTAAAAAGGCTAATCAACTTCGCAATAAACCAAACGAATTTCCAACATTTTCGGCGGCAATCGAAAAAATATAATTACCTACATAATCCTCGGCAAATTGGATTAAAAATGAAAAAGAGAAAGTTGAAAAAAAAAAGTGTTTTAGGGAGCGTCATTATTTTTCCCCGGCAGGGATTGGGGCTAATTACGACAGATGGATCGGTACTGTATGTAATATCGCTAATTAATCGATCGCCTCTTTTTACGGGTTCAGTGGGCGAGTACCTTTACAGGGTTTGAGAGGGTACTGATTAACGTGTAGAGTGTGTGATTGAATAAGTGTTGATGTAAAGTATGGGTTTTTGCAATTCATATGAAAATGTAATTAAATCAGGCAGAAGTCCCCTCTAAAATACATATAGGTAAGTACAATTTTTTGTGATTTTGGCAATTTGTTTTCTATTGATCACAATACAAAATAAGGAAACTTTATACAAATGATAACTATCAGTACCTGGACGACCGGGCTTCGCTCTTTCAAAAATAATTAGGGTTGTAAAAATTTTAATAAGCTCTTATAAACTTTTAACACGTAAATCCTATGCTATTAAACGAGCAATATTTGTATATATATAATTGTAATCGGTTTCTCGAAAACGGCTCTAACGATTTCGATGAAATTTAGTATACAGGGGTTTATGGGGGCAAAAAATCGATCTAGCTAGGTCTCGTGTCTGGGAAAATTCGTTTTAACTGTCTTTTTAAACGTCGTCTCGTCGTCGTTTCAGTGCGTCGTCGTGTTTCAGTCGTTTTAGTGCGTTCAAGAAACTTACAACGCCATCTGTTGTTGAGTAGCATAGCTTGCTCACCCGATGAAATTTTCAGGTTGAGCCGGCTATTATAGAGCGAAGCTCGGTCGCCCAGGTACTCATAATAATAGTACTAATAACAATTGATGTTATAATACCCTTAATGGCCGGTTTATTATGAGCACGCTACCCACCAACAGATGGCGCTGTAGGTTTCTAAAACGCGCAAAGAAATAACTAAACAAACAGACAAAACAAATTTTCCCAGACATGAGACCTAACTAGATCTATTTTTCGCCCCCATAAACCCGAAATCGTTATCTAGAGACTTTTTTTGAGAAACCGATTAAAAATATAGGTATATATATACTTATATACAAATATTGCTCATTTAATAGTATAGGATAAAAGCAAAACCAATAAGTACAAGGTAATAAGGCGAAAATTATCGTCCGCAGTCTGAAGTAGCACAGACTACGGAGGGCCACTAGCCACTTAATTTCACCCTTTCATTATAACTCACCCACACACCCCCACTATCGATCCTATACGTACACGTTTATACAAGTGATTAGTGTATTTAATTTGAAAATGCTAAGTAGTTCCCTTGTTTCGTTTGTGTGTGTGTGAGGTAGGTGATTGTACTTAGCTGTGATTACGTGTATATAGTTGAGGTGGTGGAATGGTAGAGACAATGATATACAGGGTGTTAATTTAATTGCGTGCCATAGCTTAAGGGGTGTTTCAGTTACGATAAAGGAACACAAAAAAAAATATTTTAAAAGATCCTACTGAAAAAAAAACTCAAACTTCATTGAAACTTAACTAACATGGAGCACCGCGCTATCACCGAGCCAGCGTGCGATTATCAGTGGATGAGGTAGGCACAATACATAACTGATACTCTTTCGCGCGCTTTTGATAGCGCGGTGCTCCGGGTCATTGCCCTCCGCGTTAGTTTAGTTTCAATGGAGTTTTTTTTAAATAGGATTTTTTAATAATTTTTTTTAGTTCCTTTATCGTTACTAAACCACCCCTTAAGCTATGGCGCGCAATCAAATTAACACCCTGTATATGATCTTGTTTTAAGTTATTTTATAGGTACCTAGCTAGATGCGTACTTTGATGTTATCTTTTACCTGCATTTTTCTCGATTTATTTGAGATCAGCGCATCGTGTTAATTACATAAGAAAAAAAACTAGTTGGCCGAACCGAACAAATACAATACATGTAGACAGAAGTAAGGATATTGGAATTAAATAACAGTACCAAGCCTCCCAGCAATTTATGCCGAATTAGTTTTTGAAATCAGGAAGGCCTGATAGCAGCTTTATTCACCCTATAATATCGTATCAAGACAGTGAAAAATACGATTACAATCAAACTAAAACAAAATATTTCACGCCCGAAGCAACCTATCTACACTTCAAGTTCAAACATTTTCAAAAGAAGTTGTAGCAAATTTTAAGGAAAATTTAAACGTATCAAGCAATTTTCTTTTGAAATACACCCTATTTTCAAGTAAAATCGATATAAAATTTCCGACAAACAAAACAACGCGCCTAATCATTAATCGAATGTTGATCGTGATCGCACAAAGGGTTAGTTCACTCCACGTCCACGGTAATGTTGTATACAGGGTCTTTGGCAAGCTCTACATTTTAAAGGTGTTTTTGCAGATTTATAAAAAACTAGGGGATTCCTGCAGTCAACTAGCGCCCCCATCAGTTAAAAAAATTTGCTCGCTAAACACAAAATTTATCGAAAGTCCGGAGAGACAGATTGAAATAAAGGTACCCTAGTTTATTTAGAACCTATCAATTACAGGTTACAGTTACAAAAACCGGCCAAGTGCGAGTCGGACTCGCGCACTGAGGGTTCCGTACCACCACATAAACATAATTGTATTAGTTGAAATTTCAGTAAGTTAATGTGCTAGATTTTTTGAGTCCGACACGCGCTTGACCAAATTTTATAATTTGTTGTTATTTTATAGCCTATGCCCTATAAACATACCAATTTTCAAGTTTTCGAATGTTCCCGTTTTTAAATAGAACTAAAACAAAAATCGCCTCAGCAACCATCCAACTTGACCCCTCTCTTATATGAATGTTCTTGAAACGGGAGCTCACCACAATTGGTTACCATTAGTTGTGTGAAAAGTTGTAATATTTAATGATTTCAGACTTTTCCCATTATTTATACTGTGAGACCTAGCTTCTTGCCAAATTTCAAAATTTTAGGTCAACGGGAAGTACCCTGTAGGTTTTTCATTTTTGAATAAATGTATGGAGATGAGGACATAAAATGCCATATCTTTTGATTGCGTCGTTGTAAAAAATTTAAATTTTCAGATCTTGTGTGGTTCATGGATCCTAATATATGGTATTAATTTCAACCTGATACCTTTACCCGTTCGTGAGATAAAGGGTCTTGACAGACAGACAGACAGACAGACAGACAGACAGACAGACGGACAACAAAGTGATCCTATAAGGGTTCCGTTTTTTTCTTTTGAGGTACGGAACCCTAAAAACTACCAAAAACGGCCAGTTTTAGCAGTTTTTGTATCTGTAACTACAGCAAACTTTATTTTATGGAGTAAATAGGTTCTACACAAACAATTATACCTTTACTTCAATCTGTCTTTCTGGATTTTCGATAAGATTTTTTTAACTTATGGGCGCGCTAGTGGACCGCAGGTAGCCCCTTATAGAGATCTTTTAATTTTTCTTCGAAACCTCTATCATTTGGCAATCTTCGGAGATAAGGGAGGGGGACTGGTGTTTTTTTTAGACATTTTTGGAAAACTCAAAGTCGTAATGTTGATCCTGATCGCAAAAAGGGATAGTTCACTCCACGACCAAGGTAATGTTTATACAGGGTCTTTGGCAACCTCTGCAATTTTTCAGAAAAAACTAAGTTTGTTAAAGGTTTTTTTGCAGATTTCTTAATAAACTAAGCCAGATACAGAAATCTTTTAATTTTTCTTCGAAACCTCTATCGTTTGGCAAACTTCGGAGATAAGTGGGGGGGGGAATGGTATTTTTTTTGACATTTTTCATCATAATTTGAAAACTAAGAGACGATAAAATACACTAAAACCTATTCATGTATGTACAAGTAAAGCCATAGGGCTATACCCTAATTTCAAGTTGTGGCCCTTCTATTTGGGCCCCATTATCAATAATTATGATTTTTTTTTAATTTGCAATTTTATATAATAGGGCAAGAAAATTTCTAGTCAATAACGTGAGAGGTTGCTGAGATAATTAGGTATGACAGACAGACAGAGAGACAGGCTGACGAAGTCATCATCAAGGGTACAGTTCAAGATAAGATAATGCATGTAACTTGATATTGAATTGAAAATTTGTATATTTAATTTAAGGCAAATCATGGAGGTTTTTTCAACATGTCACCTGTGTTTACTCATGTTTAGCAAATAAATTATCTATATCTTATTTTTAGTTTTTATCTTTTTGGTTCGGAACCCTAAAAAGAAAAAAGCGCGTGAGTTTGTCAAAACAGTTCAATTTGATCGTCTCAAAAAAGTTTGCTGCGTACCTAAGACTCAGTATATCAGTAACTATACGCTGTATATGACGACGGTTCAATATTTTTAATGCTGCATTAGTCGGCTTTCTAGTTTTAGCTAAATTATAGACCCAGGTCAATAATTCAGGTCTTTTAAGTTTAGATTAGGTAGTAAACTATTGAATTATTTGACTGGTTTTTAGCGCGGTAGGTTAGGTAGTACCAATGCCTTTTGAGCTGTGGGTTGCGGGTTCGTTCCCCGTATGATAAATCCAATCAAAAAATCTTTATTTATAGTAGGTATCAATATCTTAATGACGTCAGTTAAATTAAATCGCTTCACAAACAATGTGGTGCTATATGTGGACAAAAATGAAGCGTCAAGAAAAAACCTACTAATACACACAAAAGTATTTGTTGTTGTCTGAATGTTGACTTTGCCTAGTTTGGGATGACCCTTTTACCATTGAGACTCCAGACGCACCGCAGGACATCACCCACACTTGGTTGATATTCCACACATTCACACAAAGCGCGTTGAAACATCTTTTATAATGCGCATAGCCAAAGACTGGAACTCTCTGTCTGCGTCTGTGTCCCTGATTTCATATAACCCGAATTTATTCAAGGGTAAGCCTAATGGCAATAAAAAAAAAACCTTGTGAGAATGAATTTGTTATTTTTTTTGGACATATTGCACTAGATTACTCTATAAAATTATTTTTAATATTATTTCTGAGGGCTGTTATTTTAAGACTGACACGTCTACATCTCCAGTATTTAATCAATTCATATAGGAGCAAAGTAATTAAATATACATTGCAGTTCTTGAAGTAAGTTGTTTAATGAAGGTAGAAGAGCACTATGTCTATGTAGAGGAATTTCGATTTAAATAGGGGACATAGGTATGTTACTTTTATATTTTATGTGTAGGTATGTTACCCATAAAAATGTGACAACTTACGAAGAAACATTATTTAAAAAATTCATTAGAGCCTTCTTTTTCTTTTTTTAAAGTCCTTGACTGAGCCAATATAAAATGTAGTTTGTCGATGTTTCTTAGGAAAAGTTGTTCAGTTTTATAGTCCTTAAATTTTTATGATCTTGTTTTAAAAGATATATATCTGCCACGAAACTGAACAACTTGTCTTAAAAAACATAGATTGAAGTTCTTCCATTCAAATGTAACTTGGGTGACCAATACATTTGTGCTATAGATATTTTTCATGAAGACCCGTGCTTCTTGTACAAAGTTGTTCAGTTTCTTAGGCAGATTATATCTGCTCTAAAGGCATTATGCAGGAAGGAAATAGGGGAATACGTTTGTTTGGAAGAAATGCAGCCCGGATACCTTTTTAAGGTAGGTTGTTGATTAGTTTCTTGTATAGTTTTGTTTCGTCTAGCTTTAGTAGTAGCATGCCATGCACGTGTTCTGATTTATCAGTCAGTAAATAAGGCCGCAATACAGCTTCTCCTTTTACGAAGACGAAAATAAATAAATAAAGACACGGAACCTAAAAAAAACCTTAACATTCACAATAATTAAGCCCTACATACGAACGATATCCATACATAACTCAGAACCGTTCGAATTGAATTATAGTAATGAAAATACCCGGCCTGGGCACAGCCTCGGGCTGCTAGTTTCGCAACTTATCCCGACTAAGGCGAGTCCTTATTTAAATGTAAATTAGGTTCATTTCACGAAATTAATGTCGTGAAGCCCCTTGGTAGTGTAGCCATGATATACAATCTGTTTAGGACATTAGTTACGGACTGCTACGAGTATTACAGTAAAGATAGTCCATGTTTATGGAGTTATAAAAAAAACTGAAGTACCTGGTACCTTAATTTTCAGAGTTATCAAATTTTAAGCAGTTGTGGTTTTCTTACTTAACTACTTTAAGGTTTTATATTTTGTGGGTTACTTGTTTATTTTTTAAATTATGGCGACAGAGGTATCTAAATAAATGAATGTTTTTATAGAAATTAAATAGATTTTGACTTTATGCATGCTTAGAAATCTAAAGTTTCATTCGACAAATAATAAATCAAAAATAGATGCAAAACAATTTTATTTATACTATAATGATTTTTGCATTTTTGTTTGTGATTTTACGGTTTAGATACTATTCAATCTGATTTAAAAATCATATTACTCTAATGACTGATATACACTATTATACACTGAGGCAATGCAGCTATAGGAAAGAAAGAAATAGTCGAAAAGCGGCATCTAAACTTTGCCCCGTGTAAGTCAGCCAATGTCAGCGGACTGAATTCCCAAGTTTCTCCTCCTAACTCCCAGAATTATGGTCACCATACTCAGAGGGAGTAATGGCTGCTCTATGATTATATGGACAGACGAGTCGTTATAGTGTAAGTGTTACTCCACTTGCTAATGTCCTACAGTTTTATACAAACAAATTAATATACAAGTTCTACTACAAATATTAGACATAAAGTCATAAACCAAATTTCTAAAATAATTTCTCTAGGAAATGGTTATTTTGAAACAGTCGCCGTGACCGAAATCCTTCGGATAGAACTATTATAATTATAAGGAGCCTGTTGTGTCCCACTGCAGGGCAAAGGCCTCTCTCCCATCTTTCCACTTTTCCTTTTCCTGAGCCAACTCCTTCGTGTTATTCGCGCAAGTGTCGAGCTCGTCCCTTCATCTTTTACTAGGCCGACCACGATGACGCTTAGCGTTAAGCCACGATCACACCTAGCTGAATTTAAAGACTCATTCGGCATACATTGTTGAGAGGCTTGGTTATGTTAATTGCAATATCTTTACTTCAACGAGCAATGTATGCCGAATTAGTCTTTGCTGCTTTAGGTGGAATCCATTCTGTATAGAATACAATCGCAAAAACTAGACAGTGTGCAAAATATTTTAAGTTGTGTTTAATTTTTAAATTTATTTGAAACCTTTATTTCTATAAAACATTGTTGATAGATATTAAATCACTAATAAAATATCTCGAATTAGCTCTACATTAATGCTCCACAAACTTGACAACAACTCACTTGAAGAACTCCAATGTATCTTTAACATTGCTCGGCGACGCGGTAAGCAGAGAAACCAATGGAGCTGAATGTACTATAAAAAATATGACTATGCGAATACATCAAACAACACAAAAAAACAGCAAACATGGCTTCCATATCTTTTTCAGATAACGGCGGCCGTGAAAAAAGCCTCCAAAAAAATAAGTTTTTCTGGAGACTTATGGTAAAGAAGAACTTCTAAACGGCCCTAAGTAAATAAAAAGTCAAAGACGAATCTGTTAGAAAGTTGTCGGAAATTTTTAACAGCGTGCTCGAGATAAGGGCCATCAATAACAAAATTAAAAATTCCCCAATTTGAATTTTAATTGCATCCGATTATGATCAAGTCGATCGCGAATTACGGGAGCCAAGAGCGGGTTAGGGATCCTTAGCTTCATATTTGAAATATTAAAAAGTTTGTCGAATTCGATTTCATCTATAAACTTAGGCAGAAACTTTGTCTGAAAATAAATGTAAAGACAAATTCTAATGTTATCGCGCGAGCATAGAGACAGTTATAGTACTTCTCCTGGTAACAAACTAAGCTTTCCAAAAGTACCAGAGTCATAGAAAAGGCAACCTCGTCATAATGAACAACTCAACATTTTTTAGAGCTGCATTTTTAATTCAAATTATATGCTAAGCCCAACCTAGTCCCATAAGTCAGTGGTATTGTTTCTCACCTAGTCAGAACCTTTAACTTATTCACCAAAATATGCTTTTCCAAGTTTTATTTCAAAGAATCATCTCCTAAATAATTCATCCGCCGATCTTGCCACTAGTTCGTCTGACAGCAAAGGGGTGTAAGTTTAATCCTTATAAATTTCCTTTTTACACAAAGCAATATAAGTAATTAGCATAATTTCGTTGAGTAAATGAAATATGGTAATGAGGGGGTGTTAACCCCTTCTTGGGGGGTGTTGGGGGTGTCGGGGGGTAGACCCCTTCTAGTCGCATCGCCGCTGATGCTCGTCGCGCGATGTAGTGATGATTACAATTAAATTATCTGTCTTTCAGGGACGCTCCGGCCATTTTGTTTTGATTTCGCGCCTTAATTAGAGTCGGACTCAGATTTAGTATATTTGATACTTTTTGATTTAAAAACCAAGTTTTACAAAAAAATACATTGTTTAGTAAAAAAAGGAATCAATTTTGAATGTAGAAAGTATAAATGTATTTTAGTAGTTGTTTCTAAACGATGATGGTGCAAAACTTTTTCAAATCACGTGCGTGTAAGTACTTCGTGGAATTGAACAGTAATCTTTTCCTGTCGACAAAAGACTTATTTACAAATTAATCGATTATTTCGTGGAGTTTAGATGTTTTTATCAACTTTAGTAGATCTTGCAATACAACTTTTCGACCAAAAACAAATCAGTTCATAGAAAGCTATAAACCACAAAATTGTCTTCAGGTTAATATCAGCATCACAAATTAAAATTACCCACCGAACTGCCAATCAGCCCTCCTAATGAGCGTGTCCAAAAACGACCTTATTCATAAAAAAAAATCGATAGGACGCCAATTAAAATCCAAGTGCTAATAAAATCGGAAAGGAATCGAACCGCCGACTGCTCCAGTTCGTGAAATGGTTCCCGTGATAAAAGGTCTTCGAAAACACAATACTACATCTACCCTCTCACTACTGAAAGAGAGGGTTAGACCTAAGATTTAGTTAGCGAGAAAAGGACAGCGTTCAATTGGAATTAATTAATTATAATTAAGTTTTAAGTTGACGCGCCGGTTACGAGTCAGCGTAGACTTTCGTTTTCTCTGTGTGTGTGTTTCAGTGTGTGTGTTTAGTATCGATTGGAACTATGGGCCAGAGATAATGAGCTGGGTAGGGAGGGTAATAAGTTTTTAAGGTCGATGTAGTTCGCATGTTATTCAACTCGGAGTAATCTTTGCTTTGAATTAGGCCTTTACTGCTTGTTCAGGGACGAAGGTTTTTTTGCAAGCAAGTCCATTAATTCTTGAATGTTATATAGTGACAGGAGAAATTTAAAAAATAAAAAGGGCAATATATTCAAATATTTTATAACTATCTATTATTATATATCTTATCATATGGTATCTGTTTTAAGTCATTTATGTTACACTAGCTGTTACCCGCGACTTCGTCCGCGTAGATTTTATAAAAAAACAGAACTCGAACTTAATTGAAACATATTTTACGGAGCGCTTATCCTTCTTGATCCCTACGTAAAAGATGCATTTGTACTTATCCAAGTTGAATAAATGCATCTTACTACAAACTTAATTATCTTTTGATTTTATTTAACTGGTAGGTAGTGCGGAATTTTCATTGTCAACCGTTACAGGCGAACTTAGAAAAAAAGGCAATAAAGGGAGTGAAGTGAATGGGTAGCGAGGAGGTATTCATAAAAGTAAAAAAGGTCCCTATTCCTCCCTATCCCTATCCTATCCTTTTGTATCCCCCCCGCTACATTCCCACTCCCCCTCCCTCACCCTCTCCCACTCTCTCTTCCTCTCCCTCGCCCCTCCCTCTTCCCCCCCTCACCCTTCCTTCCCCCTCCATTTCCCCCCTTCCCCTCTCCCCATCACCCTCCCTTTCCCCCTTCGCCCTCCTCCCATTCCCCTCCCTTTCCCCCTTCCCCTCACTCATCCTCCCCTTCCCCCTCTCCCTCCCTCTACCCCCTCCCACGCCCTCTACCCCTCCCTCCCCCTTTCTCTCCCCTCATTTTCCCCTCCCTTACACTCTCTCCCTATCCCTCCCCCTCTCCCTCTCCCTATCCCTGACCCTACCACTGTCCCTGCTTCTACCCCTAACGCCATCTTAACCGCTATCCCTATCCTTATATAAACATACAACTGACACTCATATTGATTTTTAGACATTTCAAACCTATCGAATCCCAACCCCATCCCAGGGGTGGTGGTATTTCACGTTCACCACGTTGGATTTCAAAATCATTGTAGTTTTCGTAATCAGCGACCCGATAAACCATACGAACGACACCCATATTGATTTTTAGACATATCAACTCTATCGCACCCCAATCTCATCCCCAAGGGATGATAGCATTTCACGTCCACCATGTTGGATTTCAAAATTGTTGTAGTTTTTGTAATCAGCGGCTTGATAAACCTTACAAACGACACCCATATTGATTTTTAGACATTTCAACCCTATCGCACCTCAACCTTATCCCCAGGGGATAATGGTAGTTTACGTCTACCACGTTGGATTTCAAAATTGTAGTAGTTTTCGTAATCAGCGATACTTAGTTGAGTAAAAAAAGAAGTCCCATCAAAATCGGTAAAGTAGTTTCGGTGTGCTGTAGCAGATACAACCCCGCTAGAGTATTATTGTATGTGTAGATTCCCACGGGAATGAGATATTTTCCCGGGGTAAAAAGTAGCCTATGTCCGTCTCCAAGTTACCATCTATCACCATACCAAATTTCATCAAAATCCGTTCAGCCGTTTAGGCGTGAAAGAGCCCGCTAAAGTATTATTGTATGTGTAGATTCCCACGGGAATGAGATATTTTCCCGGGGTAAAAAGTAGCCTATGTCCGTCTCCAAGTTACCATCTATCACCATACCAAATTTCATCAAAATCCGTTCAGCCGTTTAGGCGTGAAAGAGCAACAAACAAACAGACAGACAGACAGACAGACAGAGTTACTTTCGCATTTATAATATTAGTATGGATTAAGCTTCATTTCGGTATATTATTTTTACTACACTGCACTACTCATAATATTATTACAGATTCCTCTGCCAAAGGTTGTCTGGAAGAGACAGCTTCCAGCGATAAGGCCGCCTTTGCCAACATAAGTTTAGTTTCTTTTGTGACTGTATTGTTTCGGTTCTTGTAAATTGTATGCAATAAAGTGTTTATCTATCTATCTGATCATCTTATGATTTTTTTTTATTCTATAAGAATTGCTTTTTTATTTTGTGAGTTTGATCCTCCGATCTAACAAATATTGACCAATTTATTTTGTCACTTATTTTAAGTTTCATATTTTTAATTTATTTTGCTGTAACTCGAAAGTCATTCTGTCGTTTTGTGTGTTGGTCACTGAACCGATTTTGATGAAATTTAGTAGGTATAGAGATAAATTGAATCATGAGCTAGAAATACTTATATTTTTATTTACACGTGGACGATGTAGCGGGAAGCAGCTAGTACGTACGTACTAAATAAATGAATCATGGCGTGGTCGGCTGTACTGGGCTTGGGGATGAAATTAAAAACGTTCACACTATAATTATATAGTAATTAAGAGGATTAAAACTTTAGGGAACTTAAAACTAATTGGGTTTGGGAGAGGTAGAGTTGAGAGTTTGGAATTTATGTTTAAATTTTGTAAAGACGTGATGTTGTAGGCGTTCCGTAAGTGTTAAAGTTTATAACTAAACTTAAAAGTGGACAGTTATACAAGGTGTACCGAAAACTGAACGGGCGTGCTCAGTTATCGAAACTGAACAACTTTCCCAAAGAATCATTTTGGGAAATGAAAAAAGTTTTGACCATTCCAAAAAAACCTGTTCGAACAGAGTGAGCAATTTATATGGATAAGTCAAAAAAGAGTTTCGTTGGGTAAGTTGTTCAGTTTCGTTGACTGAGCACGCCCGTCCAGTTTTTGGTTCACCGTCCCTTACACCCTGTAGCATTAGTTTGTTTTATTATTTGTAAAAGCATGAGTTTATTAATTGGCTTAATATCATATTTACTATTGTAAATGTAATTTAATTTAAATGTTAAGGATTGCTATATAAGATAATTATTAATAGGCTAGCGTCTCTATTGCAACACCCTTACAGGGTGTCACAAGTACTGTTTCTATGTAATGTTTCCATCTTTGTCTACTGTGACATGCAATAAATATATATGAATATGAATATACTTATATTCCCCCAAAAATCAAAAAATAAACAGGGGGGCTATTACGGTAGCTGGAATGTGTCTACCGTATGCAAACCATTTCCTGTGCAACACAAACTCCCGCGTAAACCCAAAAAAGAGTACGCCAATTAAATAGTAGGTACTGAATTTTTTTACTTTGGCATAGAGGAAGGTTGCGTAAGGCTACTCTCATAGAAATCCTATACTATTAAACGAGCAATATTTGTATATATTTGTAATCGGTTTCTCGGAAACGGCTCTCACGATTTCGATGAAATTTAGTATACAGGGGTTTTTGGGGGCAAAAAATTGATCTAGCTAGGTCTTATCTCTGGGAAAATTCGTTTTTACCGTCTTTTTTATATTTCTTAGCGCGTTTTAGTTCGTTCAAGAAACTTACAGCGCCATCTGTTGTTGAGTAGCATAGCTTGCTCACCCGATGATATTTTAATCATACATAGCTCGGGTACTATTAGGGTAATAGAAGAAAGATTCATGAAAATATGTGTCACAAGGTATTCTGACATTCGTTCAGTCATTATAAATACAGCATAGGCGTCTTTCTGTAAATTTTGTATGAGGATGTCTAATAACGTTTGATGATTTGGCATTTCAACCTGGGACGCAATGGCAGACGTCATCCTATAGTAAAATAAATTACTAGTTATTCCTTCTATTCCGAGCGGAGCAAGGAGTCCGAATTCTGTGGCTACTCTCTTCCGGGCTTTGCGCGGGAATTTGTGTTGCAGACACGTTCCCGCTACTGTAATAGCGCCCCTGATTATTAAAGAAGGCGCATACGATGGAGGGTTCACTACATGAAACTGTACAACTTTTACCACAAAAATCTAATTCGATGTTGAATTACTAAAATAAATTTTCGACTTCAAACTTCATCTAACTTTATAGTGGCTTTTTCCTTTATGGTAAGTTGATCTTTTGAACACCCGTAATGGATGAAAAGCTGTCAATGAAAGTGAACAACTTGTTCATTGGAGCAAAGTGTGAAATACGAATAAATATTAGCTTTCCATATATAAAAAGCATCAGCTGATATTGTATGGGAAGATATTTTTTTCCTTGGGAATAGTTGTTCAGTTTCATGTTCAGATTTACATGCTTAAGGGTCTTTATACCACATGGTATACGCTTTTTGTTACACCTTGTACAAAGTTTATCAAGATGGGTATAAAAACCTTAAAAGAGGTGAATCTGCCCATGGAAATGAACAACATAGGTCGGAATAAAAAAAACAATTAGGTAACTTCCTAAACATTTTGTCGTCAACATTTTTTTTCTTGCATCGATCTATGTTTAGTTTTATTGGCAAATTTGTATTCTTCAGGGTCGATATACCCTTTTTGTTACACTTTGTAGAAAAACAAACGAATATTAGAAAATTGCATCGAAAATTTTAGGCTACAATACCTAACTTTGAACTCAACCAAACACGTCCTCTTCAAAGGTTATCTGGAATTGATATTAAGCCTTGCATGTCTCTAGACCAGTTCCTCATCCAAAATCGATAGTTCCCCTCCCCCCTCGAAGGGGGTTAGTGGGACCCCCTTGACCCCCTGTTGTTGTAGACCGCTCCTAATTCGAGACCGTACGTATGCGATCTTTGTCATCCAGATACTAAGTTTGGATGTGGTATATTGACGCATTAGACTCGGCTAGTTTCCAACCTAACTGAGTACCTAAAGAAGCTACTTTTGACCGTAAAATTAAATCTTCTTCGAACCATGACACTTTTTGACTGGAATAAAGTTAACATCTTCTACTTTTTCGTAACTAGCCGTCGTATTATTTTTAAATCTGTGCGAAAATAAACTTAAGATTGAACTTAAGACTTCAACTTAACTTTTTTGTGGAAACATTTGCGACTCTATTACCATGACAAAAAGTCCAAAGTATTTCTAATGAAGTGTTACTGGGTGTACATACCTACTTCTACTGCACTGACCACTTTTTACCCGACTGGCAACGCCCAAAAGGAGGTGTATGTTTTTAGGGTCTCAATATTCAATCAGTCTTAATAAGGTAAAAAAACTTTAATGAAGATAAAAGTTGCAGACAACATTACACCTGGCTGTCTTAAAAAATATTTTCATTTGAGTGTATGTTGAAATAAAAATCCAACGATCAAAATAAAACTTTCAAAGTCGACGCTTAAACACGATCCACACAAAATCCCTCATTACACGCAAATCTTTTTCGTACACTCCAAAAACGTGATAAAAAGGAAAAAGTATAAAGTGCAAGGATTCCCCTTTCTATATACTCATTCAAATAAAGAGCGCCAAGTGGCACCCACGGCGTCTAACGTTGGCGCCAAAATAAAAAAAAAAAAACTAATAAAAAGTGGACCTAAAACTGAGGAGAGAATCGAGGGGTCCCGCCGGATGCTTGGTGGCGCAAGATAATTAAACGTTGATTAAAATTATATGTTGTAAAATAAAAAAAATACGCAATGAGATCCCGAATGCATGGAGACGAGATAAACTCAAAAAATATTTTGGTAAATTGGAAAGTTGAACCTTTACTGAAAAATTTTGTTCTTTTTTCTACTCTATCACCTCCTAACAAGGTCAATTAGAAAATCACAAAATCTACGTCATTCCGGTTTTGATACTGCGTCTTCTCTATCAGTTCCAGACACGCAGGTAGGTAACTAGGTAACCGTGATCCTGTCAAAATTAATTGAATAATTCTCTTAACAAATAATTGTATTCAAATAATACACCTAGTTTTAATCGAACCTAGTTAGTTGAACATTATCCAAATACTTTGATTCAACAAGAAATAAAATGCCTTGCTCTACTAGAATGCCCGCGTATTAAAACATAATATACGTGAAAAGTCTTCACAACCATCTCGCAAAACATAACTCTGTTAACAAAAAGTCGAATAAAGCTCGTCTGGTTAGCCAAACAAAAGTTTAAGCCTTAGCGCAAACGGCCCGGCAAAGCACATATTTGTTCGCACCCGACGTTTTTGACATTCCTACCTCGCCTCAACTTTTCTTAGGGCTGTTCCGCTTGTTCTGTGATCAGCTTTACACCGATGTAGGGTTGCTACTTTTTCCTTTTTCTGTTTGCATAATTTACCCTTTTAAGAGGTTGTTTGCAAATCTGTTTTTGTTCATTGTAAGATCCAAAACTCTTGTACAGTTGTTTTGGGGTTTCAACAGTGTTGTTTAGTAAGCTTTTTACATTCATGATGCGTTATTAAATTGCATTATTAATTTTTTCTAGGTTGGTAGTAGGTACTTAACTTATATAATAATAGGTCCGTGGGATTTTTTTTTTAATTTCATGAGCAAATTCTTATCTTTCAGGCTCTAAGTACTCTTCTTTCTTCTTCTTTTTCTTTGCGAGTCAATGGCAAATATCCCTCTGGTTACGTTCAAAACTCCCCGGATAATATCAAGTTTAGATAGGAGTCAAAAGCTTACCTATCCTACATAAAAAAACTGGCCAAGTGCGAGTCGGACTCGCGCCCTAAGGGTTCCGTACCTATCTACCATATGATATACTAAAAGCTTTTGCTCTTTGACTTTCAAAAATCCGCGACCATCCAACTTGACCCCTCTTTTATTGAAAAGTTCTTGAAACGGGAGCTTACCTTAATTGGTGACTATTAGTTGTGAGAAAAATTGAAATATTTAATGATTTTAGACTTTTCCCTTTATTTGTACTGTGAGACCTAGCTTCTTGCCAAATTTCATAATTTTCGGTCAACGGGAAGTACCCTGTAGGTTTTGCTTTTTTGCATAAATGTATGAAGATTAGGACATAAAAAGCCACATCTTTTGATTGCGCCGTTGTAAAAAATTGAAATTTTCAGATCTTGTGTGGTTTATGGACTTTAATATTCGCTATCAATTTCAACCTGATACCTCTTCCCGTTCGTGAGAAAAAGGATCTTGACAGACAGACAGACGGACAACAAAGTGATCCTATAAGGGTTCCGTTTTTTTATTTTGAGGTACGGAACCCTAAAAATGATTACCCTAATTTTATAAAATTACAAACATAGATACTTTTAAGTAAGTTTTGTAACGTTTTTAAATTCACTTAAAAAA
The DNA here is from genome assembly GCA_947532105.1 of Athrips mouffetella. Lineage (NCBI taxonomy): Eukaryota > Metazoa > Arthropoda > Insecta > Lepidoptera > Gelechiidae > Athrips > Athrips mouffetella. Next base: position 22,102,040 of record OX383972.1, on the reverse strand, counting down.
TCCCACTGTAGGTATTCGGAAACAATGCAACTACCTAAAAAATTACGTTTATCTCAATATTCTTTATGGAAGTGAAATTCATTATAATGATAAATTGATTGTAAACAATCTGATCATTTGATGTATTCGACTCTACATTAAATGGTAGTACTGGTATACAATGTTAGCACTCATTATTGTTTTCTTATCAGTCTCAATAAAAAATCTATTCGGCAGCCCTACCGGAGGCAATGAAAAGTCGGTTAAGCTAATGTTATCGAGAAATAAAAATGTATAATAAAATACAAACACGCTCGCGCGAGGAAACAATTTGCCGCGAGAGACTGGAAGATTTGATGCTGATAATTGGAACCAAAACCAACTCTAAACTTAACGCTATAAAGTCTAAAATCCACTGGAGGTAGCTTTACAGAAAATTCCTTGAATTTTCTCCGGGTTGCTTTAGGTAATTCTGCCTTAAATGTTAGGTGTTCCAGTCTATTCTCGCTTGAAGTTTGCGTTGGGTAATTCAACAAGAAAAGAGAGTTTTCCGGGTGGCCGGGGCGCCATGACATTTGTGTTAACCGGGCTTGGGGGAACCGGGCCCATTCATAAAGGATGCTACTTGTTTGAAAGTAAACTTGTCGGATGTGAGATTTTCGGCGCACTTTGTCAACTGCTGTGGATTTATTGCACACGTTGCGTAAGCACTGTTATACAGCTTGGAGCAGGTAAAGCTTCACACTCTAGCTCTGACGAAAATTGAAATAAGAATGATTTAAAGTTAAATGTATCAAGCTTGACGTGCTCTTGACTGTATCATTTACATTTTCTACGTTTTCTGCACAGTTTTTATGCATCGGGTGTTTAATTTATTACTTAAAAACATTTTACAGAATAAATATTATAGTATCCACATTTTTTATAAAGTTTTGTATCACTAAATGCTGAAATGCCACATAAATTTTTTCAACACTTAATCAAAACGTAGTCAAAACAACCCACAACATAAATTTCGATGTTCTTTTAGCGATGCATTTGTAGGACTTCCGTTGGCACCTGTTTAATATGGACCCCTTACGGTAGCACTTAACAGCACCCGTGCTGAGGTGTCAACACTATCTCTCTGAGGAATCTACGACCATATATTAAAAAGAATAAATAATAGGCGTTTTGAATTTAGAATTACATCTTAGCGTTTCTTTTTACAGAAATGATATGCTTTGTATGCTACTTTTTAAGTTAATAATAAACGTACTGGATAAAACACACTGCATCAAAGAAATAATTCCGTGCAAATAAACAAGTTTAAAATTCGCATCTCAAACCTTATACTCGCACGTGCACGATTCAAAACTTGAATTGCAAAAATGATTGCAAACTAGTCAACACATAAGTCGCCATAGTAGCCGCTCTTAAGCGGTTCCAAAAGAAACGAGATCGAAGATTCAAAAATGGAACTTTGTTTTTTTTTTCTAATCCGATGGCAAGGACACGTTTACGGCGCCACCTGTTGAGCGGGTCACGTGACTTTTTTGTTCCAAGGACGCGTGCCTCCTTCGCTCATTCATGGGCGGGCGCCCTCCTTACGCGAGGGGTAAGGGGATTTTTTGTTCCCCTATATATACGTGAGTCGTGACTCCCGAGGGCTTTCACCTACGTGCATTTTCGAGGTCACGGCGCCGGCAAATGTTTAGATCTGGCTTAACTTTGTTTTGACGGGCAAAGATATTTTTGTTTGAATTGCAAAAAGTTGGACCACAACAGCTTCGACGAAATTGATCCAGCTTCGACGAAATTTATTTGTATTGCATGTATTTTTCGGGCGATTCAAGCAAAGTATTCAGAAATAGTGCCAAGAATGTGGACAGTGTCTACAAATACCTGTTTTTTACAAGTGATCACATAAGAAATGTGTGTCCAACTTCATATTTCAACTTTCTGAGAGGCTAATTTTTGGCTACTTTTGAAGTCTTTTATTTCTACTTAGACACTAAACTTGTTTCGTTATTTTTACTTCTTTTTATCCCATCTTGGTACTCCACCCACAGACACTGCATTCATTGAGCGCGATTTAGAAATTTGAAATTAGAAGGTTGCGTAGGCCCGCATATTCAGTAGTAAAATGCCCTCAGAAGGATCTCGAGAATCTCGGGGCGGGTGAGCGCGGGGGTGCGGGGTGGATTGCAAGGGGGGCGGAGCGTGTCCGTTCTGTATGATAGTCCTGTTACTTTATTCTGTGGTTTTACACAAATTTTCTAAAACTTAGCATAATAATGTATGAGTAACCAAAAACCATTTAAATCCAACTTTCGCCATCTGAACACTAAACATGTTATTACTGGCAATAAACAACAAGCATATTTGCACCGATCTAAATAATTATGTACAGTAAAATCACCTCATTAATTCCTAAGTGCTTTAAAGTTATTTACACTCGGCGAGAAAAACGTAAAATTAACTAGCGGAATAAGTGTCCACTTCATCAAAGGTTTACTTCTACAATGTGCATAATAAGAAAGGGTATAAAACTAAACAATATTTCCTATACCGGGTGTAACAAAAATGGTATACCAACAATACCAACCCAGAAGGATTTGAATCTGCCCATGAAACTGAACAACTTTTCCTATTGAAATACAAAAAAAGAACTTTTTCATCTCATCTATTCGAAAATCGCTGAACGGTTCGTCAATAAAGGCGAACAAAATAACTGTTTTCTCCAAGAGACTTTCGTAGCGGGTAAAAATGGGATTTAAAATTTGAATTTAGGTCCACCATAGGGATATTTTAGGTCAACCATAGAGGTCGAACCAAAATATTGTATGAAAAATGATACTGGCCGGTTGTACTATTAAAATTATTATGAATATGAAAAAAAAGAAATATGCTCTAAATGTAAATTAGACTACCAACCAAAGAGGTTCTGTTCCTAATTAATACAAAAATGTCAATAAAATTTTCAGTTGTTACAAATAATACTTAATATGATTTTTAGTATTGTTTCCTCAAGTAATAATATTGTAATGGTATTTTATATTTAAAATTAATGACGAGTGTGTGTCTCAATTAGCCTTTTATTATTTTCTCATAGAGGGAGATGAAAAGTAGAGTGTATTACTCGGCTGCAAAAATATTTTAACCTTGGGCGACCTATTGAATCCCTCGCTACGTTCAGGATTCTACTCTAGAATCCCTCGCCATGCTCGGAATTCTACTCAAGAATCCTTCACTTCGCTCTGGATTCAAAATAGCGCCCTCGCCTTAAAAATATTATTTTACAGCCTTGTGATACAATCTACTATTATCCTTCTTTAGAAACTGAATCAGCTACTACTACTACTAGAGCATTTTGTATAGGAGTTAATTTTTTTTCTTCGTATTTTGACCTATGTTCTTAAGGGAAAGTTGTACAGTTTTATGGTCAGAATCACTTTCTTCAGGGTTGATATACGCTTTTTCAACAAAAAAGAAAGTGTCAGTAGATTTATAGGATCTTTAACTTCTAAGAATTGGCATGCAATATTACTAATTTATTGATATTTATTTCTTAAATACATGATATACACACGGCTGTTGCGTCGACATTTTCCTTCGAGAACTTGGCTGACACACTGTCGTGTTCTATATTGCTTTCTTCGGGCGGGAACAACAGCGATGGCCTCCTTTAAAAGTTGGCAAAAGGAAGCTCGAGATACACTGTCAGTTGCACAAATCATCGTTAAAGTTAAAGCTCCTTTAAGTCTATTGCTGACTTTTTCTGTTTGTTCACATAAAAAGTGACAGCAATAGAAGAAAAACGAAGGGAAGTCTTTGCTCAGAAGTGTAACAGCTCTATACAGGGTCTTAAGTATATCTCTGCAAATATCCTTTGTATTTTTTTCTACTCTACTGTTGAAACTGAACAACTTTTGCGGTACAACTTTTCGAAATATGCGAACAGTTCTAAGTTCAGAACAGTTCAGTTGGTATTCCGCAAAAATATTGTCAACTCCTTTAGCCTCTCTAAGATTGGCTGAAAGAATTTCCTTTTAGGGATAAGTCCGCCTTTGCATACTATTCGTGTTTGTAATTTGTCTCCTTTTATTTGTGATGCAATAAAGAATATATACATACATACATACATACAGTTTTTGGTTCTTCATATAAATTGACCCGATCAACAAAGCAAGTTTCGTATTAGTAGAGCAAGAACCCGAAAGGATTCAGGGGCGCTATCATGGTAGCCGGAACATGACTGCCATAAATGAAGCATTGCCTTTGCAACACGAATTCCCGCGCAAAGCCCTGAAGAGAGTAGCCCTAAGCAGCATTCCCCTCTGCCAAAGTTAATAATTTCAGAATAGGGAATATGCATAAATTTCTTTATTCGTATTTATTAACAAAATATGAATAGAGATGAAAAAAAGTGAAATTAAAATTCGATATAAGCATTTAAAACTATTAAGTAAGCGCCAATTAGACAGAGAGATCGAACATAGACAGTGACGTTACACTAAGGTCATTTCACTCAGTGTTAAATTTATTTTGCTAGAAAGAGACAGAAACAAATCTTCGACGGCTTATATCTTTTTTAATTTCATAGTTATTCAAAAATAGTTTTACTAAACTGATTATTACATAAATGAGGATCACTTTTCTCAATAAAAAAAATCATGCATATTCCCTATTATTTACGTACTTCCTTATTACCGGGCAGACACGTTCCGGCTACCGTAATAGCCACCAAAGAACCTGTATAACTTATATTAATGTTCGCATTTTTGTGAACGATTGTACATAATGTAAGTAGCAATAATTATGTTGTATCAAGAACGTGACTAAAGTAGATTTTAATAGCTGTTTAATATTGTAATTAATCGAGTGGTTTAATATACAAGGATTGAAGTGAACGGATGTACTTATAAACTAAAATTACAAGATTTTATGCAGGAAAGGAGTTTTTTGAAGGTTAAGTGCAAGTCATGATTTTTTATAAAATTTATAATCAAAAAGAAATTTAAATGGCAAGTAAGTATAAAGTCTCTGGCAAAAGCGAGTCCAAACTATTACTTTATTCTGTGCTTAGGGTGAAAGGAGCACAGAATAAAGTAATATTACGGTCAACCGCACTTTGGTAGCAACTTTTTCAACTCTATTACCACGTCATAAGGTCGAAAACTGTTTTTACTGACGTGCAATTGAGTGTACTGTCATACAGAACGGACACTCTCCGCCCCCCTTACAATCTACCCCGCGCCCCCGCGCGCACCCGCCCGCGAGATTCTCGTGGTTCTTCTGAGGCTCTTTTGTACTGAAAATGCGGACCAACGCAACCTAATTTCAAATTCGCGTTCGATGTATGTAGTGTCCAAAGTGTGGCACTAGATTTCAATATTTGCAGTAAGATAAGACCTTACAATATACAAGGCGATAGATACAAAATAACGTCTACAAATCTTCAAGAAAGCAAACCAAGCTAAACACTATAGAATTATTAGACTTAACCGGATTCTAATTAAACCGGGCTCTGATAGTGCAACGTGGAACCGTAGTCTGCGTAATTTACATTAATCCAATAATTGCATGGAGGTTTCCTAGTTAGAAATTCAAATGAGATGATGTACAGGATGGTCTTTAGGGAGGCAAGATGGAAAACGGGCCGAAGTAGCTCGTCGTATGTGGTCTACGGGTTTGTTCTTTTGATTTGTATTTAAAACTAACATGCTTAAATGTTAGTACCTGGGCGACCGAGCTATGCTCTGTATGATTTAAATATCATCGGGTGAGCAAGCTATGCTACTCAACAACAGATGGCGCTGTAAGTTTCTTGAACGCACTAAAACGCGTCAAGAAATATTAAAAACGACGGTGAAAACGAATTTTCCCAGACATGAGACCTAGCTAGATCGATTTTTTGCCCGAAAAAACCCCTGTCTACTAAATTTCATAGAGCCGTTTTCGAGAAACCGATTACAAATATAAATATATATATATATATATAGGAGGGAGCTCCCTGTCCTGTAGAGGACCTTTCATGGGATGTTATGATGATATATAGCATAAGTCGTGCCGCGAGCGTCTATTTTGACCCGCTCTTGACTGTACGAGGAAACAACTAATTTAATATATCCCATGTTAAATGAACTACATAATACGCTAGTCTCAATATCTTGAAACTTGATATGAAGATAGTGATTAGCATTGGAATAAATTAGGATAGGTTAGTCTACTAAGCAGTAATTATAATACATGAACCCTTTTTCTGATATCTATCTATGTATCTATAAATGAACCTAATATAAGTTCTAGACATGTTCTAGACTAGATTATGACTCAGATAAAATGAAAAAAACTTTTTTAACTCACTAACTTAGAAAACGTTGCTTTATCGGTCGAAATCAACGTGCAAAAACATTTTTTGACCGCTAGCGTGGTAAAGAAATTAGAACGTGTTGAACCGGATAAAAATAACTTGACCACAATACAAATATCTTCAATAATATTTTTTGTACAATTTTACATTTTTTTAACATCATATGATTTAAACCCAGAATAGCATCTTAAAAAATACAGTAAGCTTAAAATTAGTCTAAACTCGGTTTTACCAAAAATATTCACAAAATATAATTACTTTAAAATGAATAAGCAGTCATCATCATCTCATATCGTTATAGATAACTATACGTTGTATTATACAAACACAATATAGGTAGTTGTGCCTCCTAATGCGGGGTCTTGATTAATTAAACTGTTATGCTAATAAGCTAGAGGGATTTTTAACCGATATTGCTTTGTTAGACTCTGGTTTAATTAGTTTAATGGTTTTTGTATTTTTATTTAGACCTTACTAAAGATAGGAATTAAATGAAATTATAATTATGGACTGTAGGTATAAGAATTAAGAAACACAAAGTTATATATTTATATAATAATGGTTAACAATTGCGGGAATAACTGTGAAAGTTAAAGTTGGTCATCTTCGTTGACGATATCATCATAACATCCCATGAAACGTCCACTACAGGGCAGGGAACTCCCTCTAGAATTCTCGCTTTTGCTGGAAAAATGTAGAGGGGAAGTACCATTAGTCACCTCGCTTGTTAGCGTTACGGCTTGTAGGTGACCGCAGTAAATAAGATGTAAGTTACAAAGGAGGATGCTGCTCCCCATCCTCCATTTTATAACCCCTAGTCGCCTCTTACGACACCCACGGGTATGTATGGGTTGGTACTATTCTTTGCCGGCACCACACGGCTTGTTGACGATATAAGACAACGAAACTACGAATTTGTAAAACGTTTTGTAAAACGGTGAATTATATGATATGGCTGCGACATATCCACGCAACCAACGATCATAATAACAACTTGAGAAATTGATAAATATTGGGCTTACAATAACTGTAAATTTTTCTTCTTCTTTATAATAGTCCACACAGAATCTGTGTCACAGATCCAATAGTCTGACGCTGTCCATAGTTAGATATAATCTACTTTCTTTTTAATTTTAATTCTTCCATGTAAATCCGTTTTCAATAGGGCGTTTATGACCAGCTTTTAGAAGTTCAACTATTTGGATAATAGAAAATGGAAACACTAGTACTGAACATCCACTTAGTATTTATGAAAATTATTAAGTCAGTTCGATTGCTGCTGTCAAGTCCGTGATACATTTTCTTCTTAAAATATTTCATTAATTTTCATCATCATATCAGCCGAAAGATGTCCACTGCTGGACATAGGCCTATGTCATTAATTTTACTGAGCCTTAAAAAAGAAATTACCAATAGTGATCAGCGTACCACCCATCGACACTTAAAAAAACGTAGTTGACAAACGTCAAGGAAAACTCCATATTCTTCTTACCCTAGCGGAGCAAGGAGTCCGAATTATTTTCTTCTTACATATAAATATAAGGGTAATAGAAGGAAGATTAATGTTTAGTTTAGTTTATTTATTTAATCACATTTTGTAACTTCATACAATACATTTCATGTCAAATTATATTCTTTCACAATACGATCGTCAATAAGTATATAGAAAATCAATATTTTTTATTTTATTTTATTTAAGAAACAAACAGTCACAAAGTTAGACTATGTAAATAACATATATAAAATAAACAGACCTGTAGTTCCCCTTATCATAATACAATTTGTTAATGTGAGAACTCTAATAACATTGGTCACTTTGAAGCAAGAAAAACGAAACAATCTCAAAACAAAAAGTGCAATTGTTACTTATAAATTATATAAAAATATGAAATTAAGAAAAAAGATCAAGTCACTGCATTTGTAATTAATTAATAACAGTAGTATTGAAAGAAAATAATTTTAAAGCAATAATAATAAAAAAAAATTTATTTCTTCTATTCCGAGCGGAGCAAGGAGTCCGAATTCTTTACTTCTTACATACGTAAAAAGTGTAACTCAAAATGCCAGACCATTTTTGTCAAAGTATATTTTTACAATATTCACCTAAATCTTAGCCACATTTCACAAACTCCTATCTTAATATTATTTTACATAATTATCCCTAGATCTCAACTAAAAAGCAATCCTTTGAAACGAAACACTAACCGCATTAAAATTTATAGGGTAGCCGTCCCATTGATTGACCGTCTACTCTCCCCCTAGGGTGGCAGGCGTCGGCGCCTTGCAACGCCTTAGCAATTTCCGAAATCGCTTGTCGACAATCAGAATAGTGCTGCGCCTCAGAATCCGAATAATTAGATCCCGATCTGCATCTAATTGCAATCGTAATTCGTTTCAACTTGATATCTGGAATGAACTTTGAGTTCGAGTTGGCGTTGAGAGATTGGAATTTTGGATGTGATATAATACGTTGTGGGTGGATAATATGGATATCGGTTGTCGTAGTGTCAATTTATTGACAGTGCATCAAAGATTTCGGACCTCCTTGCTTCGCTCGAAATAGATATGATATGGTAATTTATTTTACTATGGGATGACATCTGCCAACATGTCCCAAATTTAAATGTCACATCATCAATGATAGGAAACATTCAAAATAACCCGTCAAATTCATAAAGCGACGCCTTCACTACCTTGTGACGAATTATTTCTTTAATCCTCCTTCTAATTAACCCTTATTTTTCTGTGTGCACTACAAAGAATTCGGACTCCTTGCTCCGCTCGGAGTAGAAGGAATACTAATTTATTTTACTATGGGATGACATCTGTCATTGTGTCCCAAGTTGAAATGTCGAATCATCAAAACGTGATTTGACATTCTCATACAAAATTTAGAGAACGACGCCTATGCCGTATTTACAATGACTGAATTAATGTCAGAATAACTTGTGATACATAATATTATCATTAATTTTCCTTCTATTACCCCTATATTTCTATGGTGAACTAGTGCTAATTACATTAAACCAATAAAAATTTAAACAAAAAATTCTAGTTTATTTAATTGATGTCACAAAGTAATAATAACTCGTTTGCTCATTTGTCACTACAAAATAAATAAATAAATAAGAGGCAAGGCAGCGACTCTCAACGTGAAAACAGCCAAAGCCAGTCGAGCAACTGACATGCGAGTACAGAATGCGAGAAACTGTCTACTGTCTAGTCAGTAGCTCGCATTGTGTAAACCAGGCTTTAAGCCTCTTTAAAGAATCATCATCATCACCGTAACATCCCATGAAACGTCCACTGCAGGACAGGGAGCTCCCTTCAGGACTCCAGCAAAAACGCGTGGTACACACGACCGCACGTCAGTAGAAACAAACACTTTTGGACCTTATAACGTGGTAATAGAGTTGAAAAAGTTTCTACCGACAAGCGGTTGACCGTACTAGGAGGGGATTTACCATAGTCTCCATTGTAAGCGTTGCGGCTGGTGAAGTGGTGACCACTGTCATAGGTGACTGCTGCTGCCCATCCCTCGGTTTATAAGCCGCCGCCTATAAGCCGCTGCTAGTCGCCTCTTACGACACCCACCGGTAGAGATGGGTTGGTACTATTCTTTGCCGGCACCACCACCGCACCGGCGCCGGTAATGATTACTTTACTTCAAGCGTTAATATGATTCTTTGCTTCGGAAGGAACGTCAAGCCGTTGTTCCCAGCTGCTGTAGTAAGTAGTCATTAATGAGCCCTGACAAAGACCTTTGCCGGCTCAACAACTCTGGTACCAGATTTTGTGAGGTCGATCATCTATATGACACGGAGACGATACGATGATGAAATTGGGTTTTTTTCCGCCATATAGTTGTCCAAGTATTTGGGATTAGTTCCTTTATTATCCTCTCATTCCATTTCTTTAGAGTTGGCTACCTAACCAGTATTATATTATCTGTGACCTAACCTAGAGGATTTAGGCCAGTTTGGATTTATAAAAAAAAACTATCCTACAAAATTGCTAAAATCGGTAAGATCAAATAAAAACTGGTTTAATTATCTAGTTCATCACATACTGATAATCAACTATTTGCTATTGGCAAGGTACTTATCCAAAACCAAAGCAAATTACATAACAAAGGCCTTAGAGGCACTTAAAAAGTAATAATTTCACCCACTTAATAGAGACCTAACAATATCAAAACGGACAGATGTAAATCAACACCTTGAAATCAGAAATCAGTAGCTTGGCTTCCTGTCGGTACCGACCGGTACTGGTAGCAGCCAAATCTGGAATATAATTAGATTTAGAGGGCCGCCTAATTGTGACGTCTCCTGTTTCCAGAGCAGACCCTAGTCGAGCAAAATCAATAGTGCTACACTGATTTCATACTTAAGATCTAACCTCTTTCGTAAATGCAGTCGAAATAAGTCGGTCATAAAAAACCGGCTAAGTGCGAGTCGGACCTATCCACCAAGAGCCCCGTACCACCGCTCAATGCATGTAGACTCTTGTTTACTATTATTTCATCTATGGCTAGACGAAAGTAGTAAGTTCAAAACTACTGAGACAAATTTTGTAAAGTCCAGTGCTTTGTGGTTACTCGCACCGCTGCTAATATTTATTATTGTAAAACATTTCAAGTTTGACGCTATATTAGTTGAGAAAAACAAGTTTCTTGTATTTTTCTTAAAGGTGACTAGTGATATTTTGCTGTAGCAAGTAAGCCGATTTTTTTATGACCAGTAGCCGTTTAAGATTTATAGCATTGCTGGCGACAAGAATCAGTTTGATGGAATATCATGTACTCGTATAAGAATAAATACTTGCCCACACACGTTCAGTGTTTCGTAGCGGTACATCACAAAGGATTCCTTGTATGCAAATATTATAAGAGCTTATCCGGTCGGCAGCGGCGATCTACGAATTGACGTGGTTTAGATTTTTATTTTTCCCTATTATGTTACCCTCCTCTTTTTGATCAGACTTAAGTGTAGCGACAGACCTGCGGATCTTTCTCGCAACGCTTTTAAGGTTACCTATGACACATCTGGCGGAATTTCCGAAAGTGTCGGGCATTAGTTTGTTATTGCCGATTTTTTTTGTAAATGTGTTCATTTGGAAGAACTTTAGTGCAAGGACTATTGTGAACAATACGAAACACGTGGTGTGGTAAAAAGTAGAATTGGAGTCATCAGATGGGCGGAGACCGTCCTTTATCCTATCCCTACCCCCCACCCCCCCCGCTCCCTGCGCTGGTCCATCTACAACAGCGTCTTTTGGATTACCACGTAAGTTTTAATTTAAGTACATTTTAGCACTGCCAAACGCAGTCAGTATTATTATCCCAGACAAGTCTGTTGGAAAAACTTACTTTACTACCCAACAGGCTTGGTCGGAAAGGATACATTTGTTACGTTTAAATTTCCGATAGTGTCATAATTGACATATTTTTCGGTCGCGGATCCCTCCGCGTCGGAATTTTCGCAGGTATGTCGCAATACTAAGAGTTTTTCTTCATACTCACTGGCCATTCCAGGTCACGTTATGTAAATATCCTTAAGATGCGGATGTTAGAAAATTTTCAATAATATCTTTTGTTCCCAAATGTCTGGATACGCAAAGCTCTCTTATTATATAGTTGTAAACTCCAGTCTTAAATAAAACCACGGCAAAAGTTGCCATAAACGTCGGCCATTAAATAAAATACGGAGGACCGATAATGTACTTCACCCGATAATCATCCAGCGTGCAAGAACCGAACCGACCACAGTCCGTCATAATCATAACTCCCAACTTCAAAAGTAATACCATCAACTCGGTGTTAACTTAATTTGAGTCACTTTAACAAGTCCAATTAAAGGAATTTGTGTTTCTCTTATCTTCAATATAACATTGAGCATAATTTCAAATTATATTTCAAACTTTCCGATAATGAAGGGTGGGGGCGGGCGCAAAGGGGGTGCCACTTCGCTTATTTCATTAGTTACATAAATTCTCCTATTGAGGATGGCTGGCAGAAAGGGGACGGTTTACCCTTATTACGAGAGTCTCCTTATCAATACAATTATTAATATAATAATATTATTATTGTAATAATTTCGGAGCGGAGCCGAGTCGTAGCTTAACTTTGCCAGTAATAAAGGGTGGTGAGAGATAATGGAATGGAAAACAGTTTGAAGTTTTATTGGAAAATTGGAACCGACTAATTGGCAGAATTATCGATTTGTTGGCGACTCAAGGAGCGGGTAAATAATTTTTAATCAAACCGCTCTTCTTAGCGAAGATAAAAGCGGCTTTAGACCTGTAACTCAATTAAATGTTTAAACAAAGTTTTTGATCGAAGGTGCCTCTGATATAAGGTCTTATTTAAAGGCAAAGGAAATATTTTTCCCCTCGTTATATTAATTTCACTGTGAGGCCAACTTCTTGACTCGCGATAACGATAATATTCTTTGTCTTTTTCGTGTCGTTGGAATTTTGATTTTTATTTAATTTAATAATAATGTGAATTTTATACCAACCCTGAAGGATGTGATTCTTCCCATGAAATTGAACAACTCTCCCTTAGAAACATAGGTCAAAATATGACAAAAAAAAAATTTGAGCCCCATACAAATTACGCTATCAGCTGACTTAGTTTCTAAGGGAGGTCATAAATTTATATCGTATTTCAACCTATCTTCCTTAAGGAAAGTTGGTCAGTTTCATGGGTAGAATAAAATCAGGTTGGTATATTCTTTTTGATACACCTTGTATACATGTAAACCTAGTGAAGCTAAATTGCTATACCCTAATCGAATACGGTACATGTAAATAAAATTTTACAAATATATAGGACTACTGAACTCAAGTCAAGACCGATACGAATATTGCACTTGAAGGCAATGGACATTAATCATATGTATCGCATCAATATATCGTAAAAAGATAAAAAATCATTTAAAACAACCAAAATTTACTAACCATGTTTTTACAATGTATACAATTATATTTCTTGTGATTCAGTCTTGGTCCCATTCATGTATTCTATGGTTGGTCCCATAATAAAACTCATTTGTATTGTAATCATGAGTAGAACACTTGATTGCCTTTAAAAAGACCTAGTACTCTAAAAGCAACTCTAACTGTATTACAAGAGAGTTCATTTAATTTTAAACGAAACCATTAAACCGTGTAGTCATCAAAACAAGTAATCCTGTCTTTACTGTAACCTAATTCGTAAGATAACAATAGTAATGACCCACCGTTCTTAAAGCTCGAGATACGATCGACCTGACCTAACGAAGCCGCACATATATAGAAATTGAAACTAGGTTGGGGGTAATCCCGACCCCTGAGACCCACAAGTATAGCCATAATTCCTTAGGGCCGCGTCTCATTATAACACTAATACAAGACTCATCCCGAAGTTACGGTGAATACATTAAAGGGTTCAATCCTTACTGATGAGACATCGGCGGGGGTGGGGTGGGCGCCGGCGGGAGGGGGTGGCTGCCCCAGAGGGGGGGAATAAGGCAGGCATTATAGGAGATACCGTTCATTTACATTGTCCAATAACTCCAAGTAGTGTCCGAGCGAATATTAGTTTATGGTATACCCTCCTCACACTCCAACCTTCCATGCATGTCCGGTATTATTTCCCTCAAATTCTTAATAATTTTTTCAAAGCCAAAGAAAGGGTGGAATAATTTTCGCTTAGTAATTAATTCGATTTGGTTTTAATTAACGAGACGCCAATTTTAATAAAAATTGAAGTCTCCGAAGGATTTTTGATTACAAAACGACGGGTGTCAAAAAATTTACTTACAGATTTACTTTTTTCGTATAAATAAATAACTATGGAATTTAAAAATAATGGGTAATGAAAGTCTTAAGGTGTTACAGATAGAGTTCATTATTTGCTTTTCTTAAACTTTGATATTAGATTATATTTGCTTGCTTTTGACCTCAAACTAGCCCTAAAATTAAGGATAACGAGCTCCCTAGAAGAAAAATGATGTTGTTATGCATTATTATGATCCAAAAACAGTGTTGAAAAATAGAAAGAATATATATTTTGGAATAAAATGTTAGTATTTATAATTACTCAATGATTCACGTTAGAATGCAGAGCCGTTAATTAACGTATGTCTCATAAGACGACACTCGAAAAGACCCTGTATACGACATTACTATCGGAGAGTGGCATGCGGGGCCGTGGCCAGCGCCCCCTAGCAGCCCACACATAAACACACAGCATCAAGATGCATGCACACACCCCGTCTTCGCACACACACAAACAAACGCACCAACTAACGTATAGGCTTTATTCTCATTCGGTTAACAGAGATTCACTATCCTAATTATTGAGAACCTGAAACTAGGCTCTGGTGCAATCGGACGCGTAAAATCGCTTTGTATACAGCGTGATTTTATATTGATTTTGCTCCGGAAACATAGTGATTCTTCTCATGGAGACAAGCACTATTCCAAAGAAAAATCTTTGCTAGAAAAAAAATTGCGCCTTCCCATACAAAATGAGTCGGTCCCTTGACTTGAGAGTCGCAAAAGATTTATCAAGTAAAAAGATTTTTCTTCGGGTAAGTTGCTTGTTATCATGAGTAGAAGGCTATGGGAGCAAAACCAATGAAAATTTACGCTGTATATCACGTTTAAAAAGACAATTCCGGAAAACTAAAACTCTTGATCAGACCACCTTCTTCCAAAAAATTTTTCCAAAAAATATCTATGCACAATGCAATGTTAAGTAATTTTTTATCTATTTCTCATGGATATTGATAAGTACCTATTTTTAAGGATAAGTACTTTTTTACTGCATATTTATGCTGAGCCAAAACCTTTTTGCAGTAACTATGCACAAAAACATTGTAATTTACTAAATTATTCACTATTTGTATCCGTCTGTATTTGTGCGTTACTGTAAATAAATTGATTCCATCCTCTTCTACTTTTGAAAATGGAATAAACCTTTCATTTTAACAATGCAAGTCTTAAAACTGCCACTGTTCAGAAACCTACCACTGTGCGTAATAAAGGAACGGGTATGTAGCACTTGGAATGAAGCTTTTCACCACCAAACAATATGGCATTTAATCTTCGATCATAATTTCTATACTCGGCCGTCGCCTGAGCATAAATTCATACGTGGCCGCACGCACGCATCGTACCGTCAAATAAACTGGCAGTTTAATCAAAGCCATTAGACAAGTGAGCCAAACACCCAAAACCAACTAAACCTGACCCGTGAAAGTTCCCTTCTTGACCCCTTTCCATTGTTATCTAGTATCTAGTGAGAGCGGATAGGAAGGTCTAATGAAATTGGTGGGAGGTATAGCTGATGCCTTTAACGCCTTGCTGGCTGTTGACCAACGCCAGGAGGCAGGGAGGTCATGCGTTCTTAATAAAGATGGCGGAAGCAACATGGCCGTTTTGGATGCTGAAATTTAATGAGAATTATGTGACGTCACGGTTAACGCAAAACGCTCTAAAAATTATCAACTTCGGCAAAGCTTTTTCATAGGTATTAAAGGTATAAAACATGACAATTCTGTTTAGGCAAGAAGGCATTGATGTAATAACAGTTAACTGCAGCTAAACGACAGTATAAAATTATGAAAAACGAATTATTAAAACTCTGATACATGAAGGTAAGATAATGTCGCTAGAACATGCCCGCCTGAACACCACTACGCTCATTTTTGCTTTGATTTAAAAATGAAAGCTCTCTATAGGCCTGCCCTAAGTATATTTTTTGCAAACAATAACTATAGGAGACAAACAAATAATATTAAAAGAAAACTAATTTAGTGGGTACATAATATCCTTCTTAAAATGCGAAAACTTGAAGAGCGGTTCAGCGGCCATGCTTTAAACGGAAAAATCTTAACCGCCAAAATCCTAAGTAGTATGTACTGCAGTCAAGAGCAGGCCAAGCTTGACACTCGCAGTGCGACTAAGTAAGAACGGTACAGTCAGCATCAAAAGTAGCTAAGCATTTCAGGTGTCCTTTCAGAACCACACATTCAAAGTGACCTCAATAATCTATACAACAAAAATTATTGTGAGCACCTTTTGTTTTACAGGAAGCCAACAATAATTTAAATATACTTTGAATGTGTGCATTTCCATGGAAACCTGAAATGCTTAGGTACTTTTGATGTTGATTGTACAATATCCAATGAATTTAGCTTGACGTTGTTTTTTTGTATCTTATACGTCCGTTAGTTGCATTTGTCTTAGATTTCTTTTTGGTCGTTGGGCTTACTCTTGACCTCGATCTAGTGCTAAGGGGAGAGATGAGGTCGACGACGGACGAGCTTGCCCAGAAGAAGCCTATTCACTCGTGACTTGAATAGATTCGGGTTATACGCACTCAGGAACACAACGCAGGCAGAGAATTGACGAGAGATGACGATACCTTTTAATCTGCATAAGTACTAATGATAAATAACCAACTTAGTATCAAAATGTGTGCATCTAACGTGTCAAATTACAGAGAGATTGAATAATCGCTGCTGACTTATCAACGGGCGAGCTGCTGCGTCTGGGCCAGCCACGACAGCATTTATCAACAGATGCTTAGGGATGACAATTGAGTGACTCACTGATTCAAGTCTTTAGCAGAGCAATGCGTCAAACCACGCATTCCGGGCTTTGCGCGCGAAAATCGTGTTACTCTATGGCCGTACTATTGACTCACTACAAGTTCCTAATTGGATCGAAATTATCCCAACAAGATGACCGATATTCTTGATCTAATTAGATAGTTTTCTGAATCACACCAGACAGACCAAGATAGGTTCTTAAGTATGACCCCGCTTCGAGGTTAGTTTATTACATGTACAGTCAATAGCACTTCAAGCTTGACTTGACGCATTGAACTTTGGACCTTCTTACTTCAATAGCTAAAGTCGTTCTGCGAGGGACAAGCTTGACATGCTCTAGACTATTCATATAAATTGTCCTAACCATATTCCCTTTTTTCCTCCATGGCCTTGGCCATGGGCTTGGCGACTTCTTTTACTGACAGTAGCCGAGACTTCTATTATAGTAAGAGATCTAACAAGGCGAACCTTGCATCTAAACGTGCGGGGACGAAACTTGGCAGGAGTCAAGTACTTACCCATAGGTAACATTAGAAGTAGTGCTCCCCAGCAGGACGCGACTGAGATGCACAGTGGGGCATAATGTTGAAAATGTGTAGTTTTTACTAGGTTGAAGCGGTTACGGATAGACGTCAGTCAGTCAGTCTATCATTCAGTTAGTCAGTCAGTCAGGACATATTATTTTATTGACATTTTAGTGAACTATACTCATACCAAGTTTGACACTCGAATTACTAACCGTTCTGACGATGGAGCAAAAACAAAAAAATAGGTTTCTTGTATGGCCCTTATTTTATTTTTTTTAATTTATGGTGATATATTTGTTTAAAAAATACATATTCTGTAAATTTTCAACCAGCTACCTATGTAGGTTCAACAGATACAATTTTCAACCTAGTAAAAAACTACACATTTTCAACATTATATGCCCCACTGTGCATCTCAGTCGCGTCCTGCTGGGGAGCACCACTTATGACCACTTCTAATATGTTTATACCTATGGGTATGTATAGGTACTTGACTCCTGCTAAGTTTCATCCCAGCAGGTTTAGGTGCAAGGTACCCCATACAAGCTCGGTCTTAGATATCCTACTATTACTGACAATGTATTCCAAAGCGTGGCAAAACGTGTTTATTATGGTGTTAATAAAAATATTAATAGAAAGATTTTACAGCTTTCGTCTGTTGTATGCACTTCTTTGTAAATATTTCAGCGACAGATTCTATAAATTAAGCTTTCTAAAATTGTATTACCGTCTCTACGTAGTCTTTTAATACAGTTCATCATAATATCCCGAGAAACATTCACCGCAGGACAGGGAGCTCCCTCTAGAACTCCCGCAAAAACGCGTGGTACTTTGGAGGGAATTAACCCGCTTCGGCCGCTTAGGAAACCGGAGCTTAGAAACTAGTTTCCTAAAAGTCTTTTTTTATAACACAATCACCAGTGTCACCCAACACGCTTGTAAGCGTTGCGGCTGGCGACTTCTGTTGTTAGTGAGTATGTAACTATGTAAGATGGTACGATACACAGGAAGATGCTGGTGCCTATCCTCTTCTCACGCTAACCACGGGTAAAGATGAGTTGGTACTTAAGTATAATGAGTTGATTCACTAATCCCACCCCTAAAACTCGCAACTCCTAATCACTGTCCTGCTCCCTACTGCCAACATACATTACATTGCGATACAACCCCGTAATGAGAGTCTACAACTATACCGGGTCTTTCCAAATTACTGTATCAGGCCGAAAACACGCTTCATCGACGACTGAATTTGGTATAAAATATTTTATGTGATAAAATTTTTTTGAGTAAACTCTTTTGTTACAAATTTTTCGATTGTATTGTAAGTATGTAAAATAACAAACTTTTTTTTCGTATTTACACACAACCGTTTAGTTGGCAGGTGGAGAGGACACTCGACTCCAACAAAAAATTGTACTTTCAAGCTAAATTTTTCGCAAACGGATCCCTACATCGAAAAATGATTTTCAAATACTAACATTATTTTTAAAAGACTTATCCAACAACCCCACACGATGGGGTTGACGAGAATAAATAATTTACCCCCATTAAAAAAAAAATACTTCATCATCATCATCATATCAGCCGACAGACGTCCACTGCTGGACATAGGCCTCCCCTAAAGAACTCCACAAGGTGGACCGACGATCTGGTCAAGGTCGCGGGAAGCCGCTGGATGCGAGCAGCGCAGGACCGGTCGTCATGGAGTTCTTTACGGGAGGCCTATGTCCAAAAAATACTTGTCCGTACTAAATTACAGCTTTCTAGTACTAAGGGTCTCTGAGCTAAGCCGCGGACAGACGGACATAACGAAAGTATAAGGATTTCTTGTTGACTAAGGAATCCTAAAAAACTACATTTTTTTTCGTTTTTTGACCCATGTTTCTTGGGAAAATTTATAAGTAAAATAATAAATAAATATAATAAATATTGGGAGACAATTCACACAAAGTCATCTGATTTCAAACTGGGCAGAGCCTGGGTACAAGTTCGCCCTGGGCGGGAATCGAACCCGCGGCCCACCGCATACCAACCATACCAACGTGCCAGCCAACATTCTCAGTCATCATGACATCCCATGAAACGTCCACTACAGGACAGGGAACTCCCTTCCTCCCTCAGCTTTTGCTGAAACAATGTGGAGGGGAAGTACCATAGTCACCACGCTTGATAGCTTTACAGCTGGCCGCATGGACCGCGGTTGTTGGTGACCGCAGAATGTAAGATGATTACCGCAGAATGTAAGATGTTGCCCATCCTCTTGTTCATTAACCCTTAGTCGCCTCTTGCGACACCCACGGGTAGAGATGGGTCTGTACTATTCTTTGCCGGCACCGCACGGGCCACGGGGTAACATTCTCAGTAACATATAAAAATTTGGCTATGGGTTCAAAAATAATACAATACAGTAACAAGACTCTTTTTGCAGTCTCAAACAATAGCATGCTAAAAACAATAAGACCCGATGCATTAACTGGCCGATATACCATAAATGAGAGTCCAACATAGGTATATAACTCATCTCGGGACTGGAGCTAAAATATTCAAGGGAGAGTAATCTTATTACATTTACATATTAATCAACGGATTTTAATTATCCCCCCTTCTCCCGGACTATAATTTGCCTTCGAAATGCGACTTGCCTTGATTGAAGACGCGCCTGTGTGGGTGACGATAGTTTGTTTGTGTTACTAATGTGATTATACGTAAATTAATGTGGAACGAGAATAAATCATTAATGGGATGCTGAAGAAAAGGAAGCTCCTTGTTACTAGTTCATACAAATATCAGTAAAAAATCAAAAATCAAAATCAAAATCAAAAGTACTTTATTTCACCAAAAGTAACATTTTATAAACTATATTAACATATTACGGAGCAATTAGTTTATTTTATAAAAAACCCTGTCGCCCAAAGTAGAAAATATTCTGTGTCTTGGGAGACAGTGTTCGTACCGTGGAGTATAAATAAAGAATTTGGGCTCCTTGCTTCGTTAAAATTTATCATTACGTAGGTACTATGAGAAATATTCTATCGACAAAATAAAAGTAGCATAACAAGTATTAATAGTATAAATAGTATAGTAAGAAAATGATGTTCAATTGTTATTTTCTTATATCATTCATGGTAAAATCTTCTTGTGAAATTTTGCCCTGTGCAGCAGTTGACTTTTTGAGAACGTTATGATGACGCAGGGTAATGTTAATAAATATTCGGAGACATTTCACACAAGGTCATCTGATCCCAAACTAGGCAAAGCCTGTACTATGGGTATATCAGGTACTGAATAGATAAATAACAACCAGACACAGAATAAACACACAAATGTTTGCACTGGGCGGGTGAACCCGCGGCCCACGGCGTGAAAGGCAGGCTCACTACCAACCACACCAAAGTGCTCGCATTGGTTTTCGAAAACATATTTTTTTTCTGATCGATATTTTAGAAAAAACATTTCTTGCCGTAGATTATTTTGTTGTAAAAGTTTATCTTTATTTTTACAGTAACATAAGAAGAAAGAAGAAGAAGAAAAGAAATAGAAGAAGAAAAGAATAAGAAAGAAGAGATGATGAGAGAAGATGAGTGATGATGATATGGAATGCTGAATTCTGATTAAAACTTACAAATACCTCAGTGTTAACGAGGCGTATATGTCTACATACTACTGGTCCTTACCTGAAACAAAGAAAGTTAATTTTTAAAAAAAGATCAACACAAGACACAGCATAAATCTTCAAAACTGTCCAACACTTTACATCCGTTACTGTCTGAATACCTCATCGTCATCATCATATCAGCCGAAAGACGTCCACTGCTGGACATAGATCTCCATGAAGACCGGTCCTGCGCTGGTCACATCCAGCGGCTTCCCGGGACCTTTACCAGATCGTCGGTCCACCTTGTGGGGTGAGGGGGTCTACCAATGCTTCGTCTTCCGGCACGCAGTCGCCACTCTAGAATAGAACCCTTACCATCGGCCATCGGTTCTTCGTTCGTTCGTCTGAATGCCTACATTTTCACAATTCGTTGCAACTTTCCAGTTTTCCATCACTAACAATGATTAAAATCTTACAAAAGCTTAGTGTGCACGGGTTGAGTCATGCAATACCTTTAAAAAATATTTATAATTTCAATTAGTTATCTAGGAAAGCATGGTATATCTTCGACCCCATCGTGAGATCGGGGTCAAAAGCTTACCCATAACCCATAAAAAAAAACAAAAACCAGACAAAAGCTGGGTATCCACGGGTTACATCAGAATACTTGTTGGTCATCGTCTTTGCTATTTACGACCTTTCATTTCATAAACAGTTTTCGAAAATTTAGCCCAATCGTCAATAATTACAAAAAAGAAAAGCAAACAAAATCTGGGCGTACGCACACGGTTTAAATTATGCATAGTTTATCCACTGCTTATTACGGCGACACTTCTAAAACAGCTCTCCTCAATCGTCACTTGTCACTAAAAAGAAAAAGGTAAGCAAACAAAAGCTAGGTGTACACGGTTTTAATCAGCATACTCATTTGTCGGACGATGGAGCCGACGCATTAGCCATCGCGAACGAACGCGCGCGGGGCGGGGCACGCGGTCGTAAACCATCAGAGAAATATTATAAAGCTACCAGAAGCCCGGAGGCTACAATTAATAAGTATGTTAATACTCCCAGCGAATAGAGGTATGGACTTACTCGGCGAGATGCGTAGAGGTCACGGGATACTGGGCAGGAGGTAGAAATGTTGCTTTTAAAGATATGCCTTTTTGGAAATGCTTTGTTAATTAACTAATAAAAGTAATATTTTAAGTATAATATAATATCTCACTTAGACTACAGATCATATAATACAAGTACCTAAACTCTAAGACGTAGGTGGCAAAATGAATTAGACGTTTTTGTTAAGTAGCCTAGGGAACGAAGAGACTTACTTGCCTAGTGGCAAGACATGTAGAGATAGAAACAAAAAAAAATTATCTAAATAAATAAATCAATCTAATGCGACTCAAGATGATTTTAAATTCGAATCTTTTTGTGTTGACCTTTTTATATTTTTTTGACCTAGGTACCAGTTTAACAAGATCCCTGACTTCCCACCAATTACATTCCAGAACGTTAATAATTATGTATGGGGAATGTAATGCAAAATGCGTTTCATAGTTATTAATAATATTTTTTATACCATTCTCGGCATTTTTATTCTCCGATGAGGGTCCTTTGTTCGTTTTTAGGGTTCCGATACCAAAATGGTAAAAAAAAGGAACCCTTATGGTGCCGCTCTGTCTGTCCGTCTGTCTGTCACACCTCTATATCTCAGCAACCACTTATGCTATCAACCTGAAATTTGGAATAGTTTTAGAATATAGTTGCCCAACTTAATTGCACAAGAAAAAATTTTGAAAAAGTATGATTATTAATATAAAGGGGGCCAAAATAGGGGGGGCCAAATTTCAAATTGTCGCTACTAGGTCGAGTGGGGTATCATATGAAAGGGCTTTACTTGTACATTTTAAAATATATTTTTGTATTTTTTTAAATTTCTTAGTTTTAAAGTTATGATGAAAAATGTCAAGAAAAATACCATTCCCCCCCCCTTATCTCCGAAGTTTGAGTAAGGAAAAATCTGAATTAATTACAGTTGACAGAAGTTTATATAAACTTTACAGCAAAAATAAAACGATCTTTCTAAGTTGCACAGTTTTTCAGAAATCTGCAAAAAACCTTTACAAACAAATTTAGTTTTGCGGTCCTGAAAATGGACTTTATTGCTTCCAAAAATACTATAGGTATATCGGAACCCTCGGCGCGCGAGTCCGACTCGCACTTGACCGGTTTTTTTTTAATAACTAGTTAATTATAGAGATTGTTGTAATAACTCTTGATATCCCACAGAATTTCGTGTTTATTTGATATGACAAAATTCCTAACTACGTATATTAAAGTAAATATACTTGCGTCAAATTGTAAATCTTACCTTTCACTCACTTACACCAATCCAATTCTCATAAATAACCTCTCTATCACCTTTAATTTTTTTTTATTCTTTCTTTATTTTCTTATGTGAGTACTAAGCTTAAATTTGTAGCCATTAGACATCATTCCATCTTTTCCAGAAAGTTTCCTACCTAACCCAGAGGATGGGCAGCCACGTCCTTCTGCGTTTTGAACCACCAACTACATTCTCTAACCCGTTGCCGATTCCCTCAACCTTAAATTTCATATAACTGAAAGTACACATTACAATAAAAAACTACATATATGCATTGTGTGTTCGCTTAAACTTGAAGCCGATAACGGATAGTAACTTATTTTCCAAGCTTCATTCCCATCTCTTCATATGAAATAACATATGAAACCTAGACCAGAAGCTGGACAGCAGCATACTTCTAAGTGTATCGAAATAGCATACTTCAGTAGCCAACCCCTCACCAAGCATGACGACCATAATCAAATATCTCCAAAGTTAACTTTATCGAGTTGTGGACAGACTTCTATGATTATGAACGTTATTTTCACCATTTTCATTTTAATAAAAGCTTAATATTGGAATAAAAAAACCGGCCAAGTGCGAGTCGGACTCGCGCACAGAGGGTTCCGTACCACCACGTAATCATAATTGTATTAGTTGAAATTTCAGTAAGTTAATGTGCTAGATTTTTTGAGTCCGACACGCGCTTGACAAAATTTTATTAATTGTTGATATTTTATAGCTTATGCACTATAAACATATCAATTTTCAAGTTTGTAAGTGTTCCCGTTTATAAAATAGAACTAAAACAAAAATCACCTCAGCGACCATTCAACTTGACCCCTCTATTATATGAATGTTCTTGAAACGGGAGCTCACCACAATTGGTTACCATTAGTTGTGAGAAAAGTTGTAATATTTAATGATTTCAGACTTTTCCCATTATTTGTACTGTGAGACCTAGCTTCTTGCCAAATTTCATAATTTTAGGTCAACGGGAAATACCCTGTAGGTTTTGGTTTTTTGCATAAATGTATGGAGATGAGGACATAAAATGCCATATCTTTTGATTGCGTCGTTGTAAAAAATTTAAATTTTCAGATCTTGTGTGGTTCATGGATCCTAATATATGGTATTAATTTCAACCTGATACCTTTACCGGTTCGTGAGATAAAGGGTCTTGACAGACAGACAGACAGACAGACAGACAGACAGACAGACAGACGGACAACAAAGTGATCCTATAAGGGTTCCGTTTTTTTCTTTTGAGGTACGGAACCCTAAAAATGTAAATTTAATGTGTACTAAGCTCAACTTCAGCTGTTAATTAAAACGTAAAGATTGCTTAAGATTTTCTCTGATTGCGACCATTGTCTAATAACCAACCCTTCTAGTACCAGGTTACTTTTATAAAACTTTTTGGGCCAGACGTTTATTTAAAGCCAAGTTTAATTTTAACAAGAATATCAAATTAGTAGAAATTGTTATTTTTTTGTTCAACCTCAATCACAGGATTTTTCTTTTCTTTTATTATTGTTGCAAAGTCAAACTTGTACCCTTTCAAATTTTTTGTAGAAATTGTTAATTGCGGTAAAATAAAAAGAAATATAGTTGGTTAATTGTAGATATTTAACTAGAATTTTTAATTTTAGAAGCTGAATCAGAACTTCTTTTATTTTATTTTTTTCAAAACTTATAATATCTTCTGCCTACGATATAATGGCCCGCCGCCGCCGTTCCACTTGCTTTTGCAAGAGTAGGTAGTAGTTTTGTACCAAAAGAAATGTGGAATTACGGGCTAATTGCGGGCCATTTTATTTTTGAAGTTTTTCTGGAGGATTAAAAAATTACTTGCTTTTAGAAAACACTAAATCCGACTCAATGGTTTTCTTTTTCATAAAGTACCTCTTATAGAGTTTTCCAAAATTATATAAAAATTAGTTCAAAAGTGAAAACAAAATGAGTTAAGCTTGATCCACATTCTCTACAGACCTACATGTGTCTTTCCTAATACGAGAGTGTAGCTGAATAATTTTGTCTACGCGTACCGAAATTACTTTAGTACTTTTATTTTATTGTGTGCTGAAATATGAAATGATCTCGCACTGTCTCCATATTTTTTTTGCCATAACTGTTGACGAAATTTGAAGATCGCGTTTTAACGGTAGGAACTTTTCAACGTGATCAAGATATTTTTAAAGGGGGGGGGCGATTTGTTTAATTATTTTTTTTATAAGAGTACAAAAGTTAAAAAAAAATTGTTGGGACACTTCTTATTTAAAAGTAGCGCGGAGACTGTTTTTTTTTTCGGTACAACCTAGGTACAACCATACTTCCTGTTTTTTTATTTCTTTTTTTAAATCTACCTGCTTATGTTTATTAGTTGTGTTGTGACTGTATACATAATATCACGCCTCTTTTCCATCAGGGCAGGCAGAGACCACAGTCAAAGACGCCAAAGACGTCTACAAAAGTAAAGTATCACAAAAATCTGACTAATGCAAAAAGAAGAATTTTACATACGAGAAAAATTGCACTTTGGAATTTTTGGAAAACAATCATAAATGTGTCTTGATTTGATTGCAATAAAATGAATATGTTATTTAAAGAATGTGTAATGTAAAAGTTTTTAAAGCTTATTAGATGTAGATGACTAAATCAATGACAAAAAGGTATGGTGCGATGATATATTTTCAGCGAAACAAATCGGTCGCCTACCTAGTTACCGACTAAATTCGCTCTCATTTTGGTGACCGATCCAAGGAAGTAAACGCGTTGCTGGCGCCATTTTACCACGTGATCAAGATTCCTTTGAACTTAAACCACAGAATTAATAATAGTACTACATACAGAACGGAAGCTCTCCGCCTCCCACCAATCGGAGTACCTCAAGTGCGCGTGCATCACCCCGCGGGGCCCTGCGCGATATCTCGTCCCATTTCTCGTCCTGTTGCCACGCGATATGCAACGCTTGCAAAAGTTGAAAAAATGGTGCGTGGTTGTGCAGTTTACGGTTGTCTTTCGACTCTCCAAGACAAAGTAAAATTTGGAATAAAGTTAAACAATAATAAGAAGCAATTATTATGGAATAAACACCATAAGGTAGACACAGATGTTTTCTTTCCTTTAAACATTTCTTTCATTGATAGATTTAATAGAGCATTTTTTGGGTTAAATGAAAAAAATAAAGCTTTGAATAGTATGTATTTATTTATTCCTTTCCACATTAAAGCAATAATATAACAGCATTTTTTTTCATTTTCTGGAATAAAGTTTGGCAGATTTTTTTGCAGTGATGATAAGAGCAGATTCGCCATTTTCGCGATAGTCACCCTGGTGCACCGGCGGGGCGGCGGCCAGCCAGCCGTCAAAGATGAAGTTTAGTGAAAAAAATGATTGTTTTTAGAGTTTGTGAGATTATTTCAACGTGTGTTTGTTTGTTTTAATTGAAATTCGATTACTAAATACAACAAAGTGAGGTGACGAGTGATAGTAAAGTTATAAATCGTTTGTGAATTGTGTAAGTCGCTTTATAGTCGAACGAAAAATGTGCAACTCGAAACTGTAATAAAAGTATAATGCTAATGTTCTGTTATCTACGTTTTCTAGGGTAGGTAAGTGTTTTCTAGATACCATCAACCCTACACTCACACGTCTTTAACCCACCCACACATTTGCGCGTGTAAAAATGACAGCTGTCACTTTTGAGTCCGATTGTATGGAGCTTCCGAGGTGTGCTTAAACTGTAAAGTCCATTAAGCAGAAAATGTAAGATTGCTTTATCTAATTAGTATCCAAGAAACGTGTTCAAAACTAAACAGATTGATAGCGAGATTATCATTCTAATTAGGGAAGACAGGGGTGAAATGGATTTACAGTAATTTGGTTTAGAAATGCACGACTGTACGTAGTGATATTTTGTACATATCAAAGTAGTCGATTGGTTGTTGTCCACGATTTTACCTTCACTTTTTTTCCCGTAGGAATAAGATATTTTAGTATGGTAATTAGAATAGTTTTTAGAATTGCGCTATTTAACAAACCTTAAAAAAGCAAAGACCCGCTCAAAATCATAATTTTAACACTGTCTTGCAGCCGATTCGCGAAGCAATGTCATATCTAATTATCGATGCTCGAAAACGATACTGAAAATACCTGTAGGTGTTATACGGGCAATGAACTGTGTTACTATTCTACTTCTTGTATATCAAACAAAGTCTAGTAACAGTATGTCTAGTACACACGCAGAAGACGCAGGTTTCTACACTCAATTTGTGGTTGTGGATTTTGCGATATAATTTTTTTTTAAAACAGGAAGTGTTTTTTAAATCTGTTCTTACAGCGATTACAAAAATATTAAATTGAATTGAATACCAGCCCGTCACCATAAAAAAATACCGTTATTTTTGAAGTAATAAATTTTCCACATCACCGGTGCTGCTTTACCCTGACTCCCTCAAGGTTCGTGTGGACGCGGCCTTATTAAACGCACTCAAGATAAATGCGCCTCGAAATTAATTAACAAAATTGCATTCATGAGGATATAGGGTGTTATTTTTAGGTAGCCAATATTTATAACAGCAAGAAGTAATAACTTGAAATCAAAAGCAATAAATTCTGCTTGTTAATTAAGTTTGCGGTAGTCACTTGGATTATTTATTTTTGAGTATGCTAATACTTATAGTCGCCAAAGACCTGAAAGAGTTGGAAGTGTCCGTCTGGTCAGATTTGGAACAGAATAGAGAAGAATGGCCTTCTTTAATGTCGGAGACCAAGATCCACTTCGGGTCGCTGAGCCTGCGAAGGTGAGGTAAGATTTATATGCCTCCTCTAAGGATCTCCACAAAAGACTTGCGCCTTTCAGATCGTCGACTGTGCAAACTATGCTTTTCCAACAGTGGCCGGCCATCTTTCTATTGACGACCACAACAGTGCCACAAACAGAATATTAATTTTTTAACTATATTAAA
This sequence comes from Athrips mouffetella, assembly GCA_947532105.1. Classification (NCBI taxonomy): domain Eukaryota; kingdom Metazoa; phylum Arthropoda; class Insecta; order Lepidoptera; family Gelechiidae; genus Athrips; species Athrips mouffetella. The sequence continues at coordinate 22,073,648 of OX383972.1, read as the reverse complement.
ATTGGATCATGAGGCCACCACTAAAGGAAATATTTTGCTTGGTACGAGTACGAGTATATGCTATGTAAGTATATTTTCGATGTTCATTTGCCGGTTCTTATTTTAAGGAGTATGTACCTACTTATTTTTTGAAACACGTAAATAAGCTTAAATTTATCTCTAAATTTTTACTTAAGCTTAAATTTTTGACTGTCACTTAATAAATCATTCTGATCCTCAAATTATATAAAAAAAAAATAACAATAAACATAGTTTTCTGATTAGCTTCGTATTTTTTTCTTTCACAAAATCAATCAGGCTTTCCTTAAAATTGGAGAAAAAAGAAGATATTTTTCTATTGTCTTAAAAATTAAACAGAAAATGTAAAAACCATAACATTACCTACTGCTCTTCTAAATTTTGGTATGGAACCCTGTTTAATATAAATTTTACTTATGCAAACTATAAAATTTTGTATCTCTGTACTACCCTACTTAGCATAGTAATTTAATGCGATCTGTAACAAATAAGTTCTCGTTACCAGAGTATCCATCTATATATTTAACAACTTCTGACTTAATTTACTCATGGGTTAACACGCATATAATTTTAACCTGTTTATATGTTAAGGTCTCAAGTAACGGCAAATACGACAAACCCGATAATTATGCTGAAATGACTTGATTTTGTAAGCTTCGACACAGATTAAATAAAGATTTCCTAAATTACAGTACTCTAAGTTTTGACCAATCATCGAATGATACAATCCCACAAAAGAACACCTTTTTTGTAAACGTTATTACGTTTATTAACTGCACTGTAAAAAGTGTTGAAAATGTGGATAATTGGCTAGTTTACAATTATTTTAGATTATTAAAATTGAAGCTTTTTTAAATCACAAATAACCTGGTATAGATATATTTTTCATATTCTTTTAGAAAAGCAAGATACAAAAGTTTAAAACTCTTAATTAGACAGAGAAGGATATACTGAACTGTGACGTCACATTTCAATATCGCCATATAAATTACATACAAAATTACGTTTTGTAAGAAAGAGGTAGACCAAAATCTTTGATATCTTACAAGTTTTAAATTTTTCGACCAATTTCGATTTTGAATTAGATAAAAAACAAACAAAGTAACAAATTAGGTATAATAATAATATAAAGTCATAATGCAAAAAAAATGTAAGAATTCATATTTTATTGGAATGCACCATGACTAGTTGTCTGTCCAATGGTTGAACATTGGAATATTGACTTCTTCTGGTGCTGTCTCGCAACCTGGTTGAATCCAATGAAAGTCCAACTTATACCTCGTGTATTTGAATGGAAATCTAATTTTAACGGCAGAATATTTTGTTTTATAAAATTTCGCGTCCCTTATATAATAGTGAAGCTTCTTTTTACCCACGACGGAACGGAGGCGGTATATGCGTTTGGGGTTAGAGGTTGTTTGTGTGTATGTTTGTATGTCTGTTACCATTTTCCAGCTAAACTACTGAACCGATTTCGATGCAGTTTTTTGCATTTAATGGTTGCTGTTTCAGAGCAGGTTGTTAGATATATTCTACGGTTGTAGACTACAGCTGCAGCGGCCAGAATGGGTGGGGAGAAAAATATATTTTCTCGTTTACCCTATAGATAGGTCTTTTAAAAATATTGTGAGTTTTCTGAAATCATTTTTTGATTAAGGGATCTGTTTGTGAAATATCTAGCTTTAAAGGGCAGGCGTGGGTTTTTCAAAATTTTTAATTTTTGTTTTATTATTCTTCCGTCCAAAACTCCGATTTAAATTCACAGACAGGAAGATTTTTTGATGATTTGGAACTTATAATTACAAGCAAATCCTTTCCAAATTCTAGATAAACAGACTTAGATAGTTCTACGGTAGCACCCCAATAGTGTCACCCTAGTAGGTGTCGTGAACTGGAGAGTGGGCAACACCGTCCTAAGTGTACAGTAGTAAATAATGCGGTCACCAAAAATCGCGGTCTACGGTGCCAGCCACTAACAAGCATGGTATATTTCCCCTCAACTTATATTTGCTGAGTAATTGACAGCGGCTAAATTAACACAAAAATTTAAAAACAATTTGAGATTTAGTTTCACGCTTTTCGAAAATTTTATTTTTTTAACGTTTCAAAAATTATAAAAACTGCAAAATTCGTGCGATGACGTCACAACTTTTGCTCCACTACATTATTGATTCTGGAGCTGTCATTTCCCATACAAACTAACTTTTGCGATAACTTTTTAACTTACAAAACACAGTATTACAAAATTTTGTACATACATTTGGTGAGAGGTATCAAGGTTAAAAACAGGTTTTTAATTGAAAATAATTCATCAATACAAAGATAGAGCGAGTTAAAAATATGTATGGAAAATATCAACAAATGTTTTCAATTAAAAGCCTATTTTAAACCTTGATACAATTTATCTGAATGTATGTACAAAATTATGTCATAATGTGTTTTGAAGTTTTGAAATTATCGCAAAAGTTCGTTTTCAAAAATGACAGCTACAGGGAGCTTAAGGAGCCTGTGACGTCATTCCCGGAAAAAAATAACGAGCGTTTAAACTCAAAACAAATATAATAAAGAATGTAAATAAAAATACATAAATATGTGCCTTTCATTTATTCTAGTGTCTTGCTGAAAAACCCATAAAATGGGCTGCAATAAAATTGTTGTGAATGCTGGACGGAATTCCCTGTCAAGCAATGGTCTTTAAATATAATCTTAAGATGAGATGGGGATTCACATCTAGTCTACATCTCACAATCATCTCCTTAAATCTACAAATCAGGCAAGTGGTGCGCGTTCGCGTAAAATACGCGTCGCATTCGCGTCGTTTGCGATCGACGATCTAATCAATATGCAAAGCGATCACGGTATCGCGTGCGCGCGCGCATACGATCGCATTTTTGCGCGTTATTCAATTAACTTCGCGATTAATGTTTCATTAAAAGTGTGAGCCTGTTTGATTGGATGTGGAAATTCGAAGTTCTAAGTTCTTATGCAATAGTTTAATTGAATTTTGATTTTGTACCCTAATCTTAAACGTTTTTTTTTTACCGTTCACTGATCTATACACAAATAAAACGGAAGTAGAATGATGGATAAAAGTTAACACATTCAATTAAGTTCAGAATATTTAAATTTCGAATTTGTTACAATATCACGTAGTGGATTATACATAGAAGCTATCAAGCTATCTAGCTCTATTTCTGCTTTATACTTATGTTACTGTCAAAACATGTATCTTGTATCTTTGAAACCGCATTTTTGTCTTTACTTGTAAAATATAACTTATAATGTAAATAAAAATCAAGTTCATCTGGCTCTTTTTTTGTATACAATCGCTGTCAAACCTTGTCTTTGAAGCCGCGAATTTTGTCTCTACCTGCTGCATAGTGATGTTACAGACGAAGCTTTTCGTGCAGCAATGCAATTTGAAGTGGTAAAATAATTAATCTACACGTGTAACTATTTGAAAATCATCACTATCATATCATCATCATCATGACATCCCATAAAACGTCCACTAGAGGACAGGGAACTCCCTCCAAAATTGGCACCATGGACCGCGGTTGTTAGTGACCGAAGAATGTAAGATAATAGGATGCACAGAAGGATGCTGCTACCTGCTACCCATCCTCTGGTTCATCAACCCTTAGTCGCCTCTTACGACACCCTCGGGTAGAGATGGGTCGGTACTATTCTTTGCCGACACCACACGGAGCATCATATCATATCATAAAATATGATTAAGGTAAAATGAGTACAAGACCACTTAAAATAAGGAAACTAAAACCTTAATCTCATACTAAATGTATGGGAGTGTTTAATGTCAAAAGTTTGGATATTTCTCGTTTTATTTAAAAAAAGTTATTTATGTCATTGTACTCATTAGGTAATGTACTTTCGCTATCAGTTTAAAGTTTTTTGATATCTGTAATAGTTACGGAATAATCGCCTCTTAAAGATTACCGGGTGGTATTGTAATTTGGTAAATAAAGTTTCCATTTAACAACGAAAAGCAAGAATACTCTTAGTTCACTAAGATGTTATCATATTATCACTGTACAGGTAAGTAGTTACTTCCGGTTTTTCTTTGAAAATAAGGTTAAATAAGATCACAAGTCAGCATAAGTGCGCAAAACCACATAATTATAAGTTGGCATGGATTTTTCCGCGTTCCGTAACGGCGTCAATCTCGTATCAGTTTAATATACTTAATTGGACCTGCTATGATTTATTATCGTTAATTTTATGATAATAAGTCTATGAATAATGTGGTTGAAAGGCCTATTCTGGACGGCCTATAAGCTAGGAACATGTCGAGGTTACGGATAAGTAGGCGATTTAATGAGTTTAAGTAAATGGATTGTTTAACTACGATGTTAAAATATAGGTAAGTGAACGGTAAAGGCTGTATTGAGGATTTTCCTTTCAACTCCACTCTTGGCTTTCTTTTTGGATGTTAGTCAACATCGTGTAAGAAAAGAAATATAGCAACAATTAAACAACGTTTCTCATGTGATGGAACATACTCGTAGTTCGAAGACGAATAAAAACGACTTCCGACGAGATATTTTTATTTTAAATTTTTGTACCTGTGTTCCTTAGCAAAAGTTTTTCAGTTTTATCTTCAGTGTTATTACCCTTTCTTTAACTCCCTGCATTTTCAATCATACAATAGGGCAAAGTTGAAAATTTTCTGGACGTTGACAGTTGTTTAACAAATCTTTGATTTTCTCAGCATTAGGTACGTGTACTACCACATGAAACATTTCGAGAAATAGGTTCCTTGGATGCGAGTACTGTTTCTGTCACACCAATACGTGGTAAAGTGATTTGTTCGTTATTATAGAAATACAAAAAATATAATGAAATAACCTACTTTGAATATTATGGTAACAAACGTAACATGGCAAATTAATGATTTTTTTTTTCTAAAATACAGAATTTTAATAATAATGATAATGAATAAGTTTTATCATCAAAAGACTCGTGAATCAATTTGGTCAAGCGTTTCAATAACTTTCTAATGTCGATACAGTTGAAATCGGAAGAAGGTGTAACCTAATATAAAATTATAAACTAAATTATCGAGCACCGCATTCGAAGGAGTCATATTGAAAAGGCACATAATACGCCTGGGGTCTGCATCGAACGGGAGCGGATTGTAATAAGTCCGCCATAATTTATGTTACTTGCAATTAAAGTAAGATTGTTGCCGGCCGCCAACTCGCTAACATAGTCCGGGAGCTACAGTCGTTTTGTTTCAGATAATCAACTCCGATGTTGAGATAGGATTGATGTTATATGGACGAACAATTGTAATATTATCAGATTTCTTGTAGGCATTTAAGAATTTGTCTCGGAGTTTTGATTAGACTAAATAAATTGAGGTCCCTGCAGGTAGTACAACATGTTTCATATTTTTTTACTTTTGAGGGTAAGTACCATAGTTACCACGCTAGTTAGCGTTAAGGCTGGCACCATGGACCACGGTTGTTGGTGACCGCAGAATGTAAGATGATACGTTACGCAGAAGGATGCTGCTGACCATCCTCTGATTCATGAACCCTTAGTCGCCTCTTACGATACGCACGGGTACAGATAAGTTGAAAAAAAATTTTTGTTATGTATATTGTGGCTATCTATGTTAGACAACCTCTGCTCAGAGAACCTCTGCTTCTGGCGATAGCTGGGATATCCTAACGACCACCAGCAAATGTTTAACATGTAACTCATAGTATCATATACTTTCTCTATTTCTCTTCAATTATACTTAGATAGGAGATTTACAATTTGTGAAACCGAGCACGTAGTGACCAGAAGGTGATTGTTAGTAGACCCTATCAATTTTTTTTTTCGGATGGTCAGTTTATTATAGGTATAAATAATGACATTCAAAAAAGAAGATCCTTTTGTTTTCCATTGGTGGAAAAAAGAAATAAATGGCTTGAAAAAATAAACTTAATGGCTTGGGCAGCGTGCGTGGATAGCCTAGTGTTTTGCTGAGTTTACAATATGCATGTCGTAGGCCAATCGTTGAATTGGGCCGATTGATTTGCCCATCTAATACCCGCCATATCGTTCATAGAATAACGTTTGACGATTTGCCCGGCCATGCTTGGGCAAATCGATTCTGTAGGGTAACCAAAGTACAAGCAAAATGAAGTTTACATAACTACTAGATAATAAAACCTAACCTAACTAATCTAACCTAACACACATCTGACAGAGCACAAACTGCGCCACAAGCGTCGCGAAATGGAACTACATTAAGATCTGCCCAGCCATATCTATCGAGCCTTATCTCGATGTGGCCAAGTGACTTGTCGGGCAAATCGACTAATAGGTTGCTCTCATCAATTTGCGCAATTTTATATTGGATAAATCATGAAATAATTGGCAAGATCACGAAATGCCGGCACATCGTGATCTGCCCAGGTAGATCTCGATCGGCCCAATTCAACGATTTGCCCATGACATACAGATTATGTATCTAGCTCCTAGCCTACAATCGTGCTTCCATTACGAAGTTTCCTGTCACTAAATGAGATTAAATGTACCACGGTTACTCAATACATAAGAACGTTTAATGTGTCCTAATGAACTGGTACAGTTTATCGTCGCTTTACCTTTACTGAAATATGTACACCTATAATTTGCATTAGAAAGTGCATTATAAATTTCTTGTTTGCATACAAAATAGTGTAATTAGTATGGAAAAAGTAGAGTATCACTTTATATTCATGCCGCTGTAAGATGTATGTACTGTACAGATCTGAAGTCCCTTCCAATAGGATCCTCAAATCAGATACGTGAAAGTTTTGGCCAAAGTTGATCGTCTAGAATAATACCCTTTTAAGAATATTATATCTTTCTCTGAATCCTACGTCATACCGTTTTATATATTTATAATATTTTGTAATTTACAGTTTCTGCTCGGTGGAGAGTGGCAATAGAAGAATGAAAAAAAAAAACACACTTGTTAATTTAATACTTATATTAGAATATAATCCTAATCTTTACATGTCTAAATTGTGTTATTTAATTTTATATTGGATCACTATTTATTTAAATTTAGTCTCATATTGACTGGAGTAATTCATCGGAACTCATGTAGATTCATCAATTTAGGAAAGGTTTCATCTCTTTTACAATGCAATATTATTATAGCCGTTAAGTTTCTGAAAGGAAACCTATGTTAATATAAATGAAGTAATAAAAATAATGTGGGGACAATCCCCAGGTTTGGAGCACCACCTTCGCCCCAAACAGCTCGTCCTAGGCTTCCTCTACCCTAAGTCCTAGGTCCGAGGCATATCATCACCCAGTTCACGATGACATGACGCTAAACTACCCTAACAATCCAACTGGATCGTCAGGATTCTGATCATCCTCGCGGAGCCGGAAATCCCATCGAAAACTTAAACTACAGTAAAGACTAGGGTTAATGTATGTGGAGAGTGGAACTAACTAACCACAGTACAACCCAGACGGTGATGATGTCTCCCCCCGGTATGTTCATGCCCCGCGTCAAAACCCGACTTCCACGTGGCCCACCTTTAAGGAACAATCACTGACTCGTCCAGGGTTTACAGGGTATTTGACTATTTCTTTTAGTCACCCATACCAGAGCTGGTCACCGAGCCCGCCAGGCACACGAAGCATACAGTCTTCCTTTAGGAAAACAAGGCACTCCTACAAAATGAGCTCTTCCTGTAATCCCTCCGGGCAGACAATGATCGACATCATCGAATCCCTTAGTTTGTTTTGAAATAAGTTAAACTGAAAATAATTAGCCAGCTCCACACGTCCAAGTGTGAAGTCTGTACTAGATACGGGTATAGTATTATTGCTTGCATGGCCAGCCTAGATCAATAACGGTTTTATAACGAGAGACATAAAGAGTTTGAAGGGCAACTTCCCTCCCCCCAGTCACTGAGTGACTTTATTGCACCAACAAGGTCTCCGTATATCCTTCATAGCTCTCACTTGTGATGCGTAGCTAAATCTCTTTTCCGTTACCAACCCACGCAGGACAAGAATTATGTAGAGTAACCCCAGTCTTAACACTCATTTAAATAAAATGAATTGCATCTAAACTATAATGGGATTACCCAGCATATTTCGAAGAAGAACATAAAAGAAGTAAGTAAGACAAAAGATTACTGAAGGTAATCCTTAAATAAAAGTGAAGTTTGATGACCAGAACCGAGAAGATACGGGATAGTAGTATCTAAGCTAGGTTGGGCCAAACATTTATGATTTAAGATCTTAAGGGAAAAATCAAAAGCATCGAGTATTCAAAACCAAGAACACTGGGAGAATTTAGCGTAAACAACACTAGCTAAAACTCGATGTTCTTTAAAAGAGGACTCAAAAGAAGTATAAAAAATGAGATTATTGTATATACTTAAATATTCGGAACATATCTACAATGAAAGAAACTAAACATTATAATTTCCGTTCCATTATTGTTTTCAAGAATCTATTTAGTAATGTTAAAGGTGGTTTCACACTGAGTCAAAGAATAATTTTAAGTATGATAAATTATGACAAGTTTTATTAAGGAAAAATAAAACTTAGAATCTTATAAGGTTTAGATTCCTGTATGATTCAATGAAGATTAAATAGATTATTTAACTACTTTAGGATGACACACATAAAGTTCAGAGGTCCCCCAAGGTCAGAGTGTCGTACAGCCGTCGCAGCCTTACGGGCGAACGTCGTCAACACACTTTACAAGAAGCAACCCACGAACGAACGTAATGTCTCCATCAAGAATATTCTTCCTTTTGATTCAAGACAATTCTAATTTATTCCTTATAAACAATTTAATGTCATTAGACTAAACTAGAATGTCCCTACACAAAAGAAGAAGGTTTTAAATTTTCTAACTACTCTACATTTGGTAGACCAACGCAAAGATCAGGAGGTCCTCCCGTGGTATATGCCACTCAAACGACGCATCCAATAATGGGCGAGCGTTGCCAGCACATAACACAAGAAACACCAATTCCAAAATCCAACGTTAAAACACCCCGCTAATATCCCTCCATTTGTACCGGAATAACACCAATTCATCCCACACATACAGATGGGAGAAATCAGGATGAATCAGCGAAATCCCACACAAATAGAACGAGAAGAACTTTAGTATCAGACCCTTTTAGGCTTGAGGGCTCCGGCCCATGAATGATTAAAATAAATAAATCCGAAGGTTGATATTATCAGATAGACTTAGACAGATACTCCAGTGACACGCGACATACATTTGTCACAACCAATATAGCGGACATCGGGGACACATGTCACGAGGGCATCCATCCATGCTTGGTCGAACCAAATAAACCTGAGAGCAGGTATTTCTTAATCTCAAAATCTGGGACTCCTATAGAATGATAGTAAAAGAAAGATAAGCACCTCCTATGAACATGAGTACTGAAATGTAGTAATGTTCTCAGCATGTTCCAATTTTGGGAAATTGAGGCAAAAGATTCAAAATCACTATCAAAACAATTTATTATTATTTGTAATAATATTATTTATTATATTCACTCTACTTAAACTTACCCTTTATTTCACAATAAAATGTCACAAATTATATCCAAGTTTTAGTTTGAAGATATTTTATTTTAAGATTTTGAATTGACGTTCTAAATTCTTTTGATCTGACAAAGTATTATTTTTTTAAATTTTATCATATGATGACACTAGTATATTAAAAACTGGAATTTTGATTTAGGGCCAAAGATTTATATAATTTTCTAAAAAAGTAATTATTTAATGTTTAAATATTTTCTTCCATTTTGATTTTGGGTTTTGATTTATTTTTTGTTAAAGAGGTAAAAAATTTATAAAGATTTCAAAAATAGCGTCTAGCTTTGAGTAAAACTAAATCAAAAATGATTTATTTGTTGACTATTTGACAATAATGTCAAAAGAGACAAATCTACCTAAAAAAAAAGTATAAAAAATATACATCGTCTAAAGTCTCTTTGAAATGATGATAAAAATATACATCGTCTAAAGTCACTTTGAATTGATGACAAAATATACAACATCTAAAGCCACCTTGAAACGATGACAAAATATACATCAGAGTCCAGTTTCTATGATTTCACCAAGGACTATTTTAATCAATTTCTCTGTAAAAGGAAAAATTAATCACAATGAAATTTACATTACCTTTACAATCCAAGCAATACCTTTTTTAGCCTTCACGTTTTATCATTTGTGGTTTGCTATTCCATGTCTATAGAGTTCTTTGTAATTCCTGTACCTGTTTAGAAATAGAACATTATCCTGCCTAGCTATACTCGAACAAAGACATTTGCAGAACTAGTTTATACTTAATTATGGGAAAAGGAAATCTTTATTACTATCTACAAATAACGACTCAGATTAGAAACACAGTATGTTATAATTCCCGCAGAGTTATTAATGTTTACAAAAGAAAATCATTAAGAGGGAATAACAATTTACTTAAAGTATCACACAGTACAAGCCTCTTATGATCCCGCAGGTAGATCTGTAAAGCTGCAAATATTCTCCATTCAACTCTTCCTCTTTTGACATTGAAATCTGATTTTCTCAACGTTATTTAGCTCACACAACCTGGAAGAAATTATAAATTTCATTAAGTCACATTTCACCTTAACTCAAATACACACAACAACTTTGAACCGAAAATAAATAAAAGATGGAAAACCACAAAATTGAATACTTACATAACGTTAGTTTCACACCACTTATTCTATACACCTTGGAATCAAATTCTGAATGTTAGCGTCTTGAAATTAAACGCAAATAAACCTTCCTATACTATATCCTACACGGAGCAATCCCTATCTTTATCTCAATTGAAGGAATCCGAAATCAAGGATCACGGTCTCCTTCAAAAGATTCATCACATCAGCTATATGATAGCTTCCTCCACGAGCTACAAAAAATATATAAAAAATGACTCACTGATGACTGGAAATAAACCTTCCCTTTTACCAAGACTGTTGGGTGGCCCAAAGATTTTTCCAAAAATTATACGGCCGCAGACCTCTTCGTTTACCTTTGACCAACCGCTTCCACTGCAACTAAATCTTTAGCAATTATCCCCTTTTATCCAGAAAACCACTCATTCCCCTTTTTCACCAAAATTTTCCCAACTTGACACCCCTATTCTCTCACAACTGTCCCCTTTTGTCATATTTCTTTTCTAATCATATCGAGCTAAACTTTTGACAGTTCATCTAAATAGTATTTTATGCATTTAAAAATTTTTTAGGGTTCCGCAAGTGCACAGTACATATAGAACTTAGCTACTCAAGAAGCTTTCTCGGCGACAGAACCTTTTGTTGGCTTACTTTTTATAGTTAGCTAATTTTCTGAATAACTTTTTTAGAACCTGGTATTTATGACTTTACCCTTTTTTTTTAACTTTGACACCATTCTATGTATGCTTTTCAAGGTAAGGACCTGGCGCCCTGCCGTACTCTACAATTTTTTAAGAGTAGTACGTAGGTTCAGTCAAGAGCACATCAAGCTTGGCAGAATATTGGTCGAAAACTGAGAATAACTTTGGTCGTACCGGCGCAAAATTTTTATGAGAAAGCATTTAAAAACCTGTTACAACCTGCAGCGCAGCGAATCATTTAACTAAGGTTACGAGTATAACAAATGTAACAAAAAAATGATTTTTGACTTTTGTGTTCTAAGGTCTTGTAAAATACAAACATTTGACTAGGGGTCAAAAATAAATGAGTAAAAAGAGTGGTTTCATTTTTTGACGACAATCGTTACAAATTGTCAAAACATTTTCAAGGTGAAAATGTATCTCTCGAAGTAGATATTTGTTTGAATGTTTGTAAGAAAATTAAAAACTGGTCGTTATTCAGATTGGTTATTCAGTAGTTACCCACAACTTTACTTTTATCACGATCATATTTACATAAGAATATTTAGTAAATATGATTTCTATTGATAAAAAGAGCAGTTAGCAGGGTCTTAATGTAATCCATTTTTAGGGTTCCGTACCCAAAGGGTGAAAAACGGGACCCTATTGATATGCCTCCGATGTCTGTCTGTCTATTAGCGAGCTGTATCTCATGAACCTTTGAAGTTTTCACAAATTGCGTATATCTTGCCGCTTCAACAAAAAATACTAAAAATAAAAAAAAAGTTAAAATTTAAGGGGTGGGGGGGGGGGCTCTCCTAAACAGCTAATGGGGGGAGCGTTTAAAAAGTTTGGCCTACCCCATCGAGTGGGGTATCGTTGTTTAGAGCTCATTGGGTAGTAGTCTAGGAAAAATCCTCAGTCGATGAAACTTTGATAACAAAAATAAAAAAAAAATCGGTAAGGTTTAATTTACAAAAATTACAAAAAAATGTATGAAACAATTTTTGTTTGTATATTTTGAATTGACATGTAATTCATAATACTTTATCATCCTGTCAAATAAAATCTGCCTGAGAGAATTATGTTGGGGTCAACTGCTTCGTTTCCTACACTATAGATGAATAATGTATTTTTTGTTTTAAAAATATTTAAAACCATAGGAATAAGATGCCACCAAAGTCAGCTGTTTTTACAAAATTTTGTTTGAGCTGTATCTCATGAACAGTAATAGCTAGACAAATAAAATTTTCACAGATTATGTATTTCTGTTGCCGCTATAACAACAAATACTAAAAATAAAAAAAGTTATGAATGAAGGGGGGCTCCCATACTAAAGACCAGTTTTTTAGGTGGTTTTTGTTTTAGCTCTATCTTAAAAAAACGGGAACACTCACAAAAATGAAAAATGGTATGTTTATAGTGAATAAGCTAAAAATAACAAAAAATAATAAAATCTGGTCAAGCGCGTGTCGGAGCCAATAAATCTAGCACAGTAACTTACTGAAATTTCAACTAATGCAATTATGATTATGTGGTGGTACGGAACCCTCGGTGCGCGAGTCCGACTCGCACTTGGCCGGTTTTTAGACCACAAAACTAAATTAGTTTGAAAAGATTTTTTGCAGATTTCTATAAAACTGTGCAACTAGAAAGGTCGTTTTATTTTTGCTGAAATATTTACATAAACTGCTATCGATTATAATTTATTCAGATTTTTCCTTTCACAAACTTCAGAGATAAGGGGGGGAATGATATTTTTTTGTAATTTTTCTTCATAGCTTGAAAATTAGGAGTCGTAAAAAAAATTCAAAATATATTTTAGAATATAAAAGTAAAGTCCTTTTATATGATACCCCACTCGACCAAGTAACGACAACTTGAAATTTTACCCCCTCCCCCACTATATGGGCTCCCCTTTAAATTAATAATAATATTTTTTTTATTCTTTCATGTGCAATTAAGTTGGGCAACCATATTCTAAAACTATTCCAAAGTAGAATGCTAAAAAAAAACCCAGGTCCGGCGCAAATGAAATATAACTCAAATAATAGATAAAAAACCGGCCACGTGCGAGTCGGACTCGCGCCCTAAGGTTTCCGTACCTATCTACTATATGATATACTAAAAGCTTTTGCTCTTTGATTTTAAAAACTCCGCGAACATCCAACTTGACACCTCTTTTATAGAAAAAATCTTGAAACGGGAGCTCAAAGCCCAAGTCACACAGAGCGGTATAAGCGGTAAAGCGGTCCGGGAGCGGACTTGCGGGAAGCGAATGCGTTCCGGGACCGGTCACACAGAGGTACTGCGCGGAAACCGCGGCGGGACAGCGGCGTGATAGCGGTCGGTGTGACACTATTTATTTGTGATTATTCAAAAGACATAAATCCTTTGCTCTAAACAAAAAAACAAACTGATAACCTAACAAAAGTCTGCGCAAAGCCGCAAAATTCTTGTTAAAAAAAATACAACGTCAAAGTCCGCGCCCGGACCGCACCGCACCGCACCGCACCGCGCCCGCGCCGCGCCGCTCTGTGTGACGGGTTGCATTGAACGCAATGGAATACAGCGCCCGCTCCCGCCGAAAGTTCGGCGCCGCGACCGCTTTCAATGTGACAGGGTGCATAAGAACTCATACTTTACAAAAAATACCGGCCCCGGAACGCTTCCGCTACCGCCTCATCGTGGTAAATTCAACGACATTACCAAAACAAAAACGTTTGCCTCAAAAGTTATTTCAAGTCTTAACTAAATGTTTTAGGCAAACGTTTTTGTTTTGGTAATATCGTTGAAATTACCACGATCGCCCCCCTTAATTGGTTACTATTAATTGTGAGAAAAATTGAAATATTTAATGATTTTAGACTTTTCCCTTTATTTGTATACCTATCTTCTTGCCAAATTTCATAATTTTAGGTCAACGGGAAGTACCCGGTAGGTTTAGCATTTTTGCATAAATGTATGGAGATGAGGACATAAAGAGCCATATCTTTTGATTGCGTCGTTGTAAAAATTGAAATTTTCAGATCGTGTGTGGTTTATAGACCTTAATATTTGTTATCAATTGCAACCTGATACCTCTTCTCGTTCGTGAGAAAAAGGGTCTTGACAGACAGACAAACAGACAGACAGACGGACAACAAAGTGATCCTATAAGGGTTCCGTTTTTTTATTTTGAGGTACGGAACCCTAAAAATGAGTAATTAAATTAAATACTGCATAGGTGGCATCATCGAATTCGATGGCTAAGTGTGTGAAATTGCAATTTCATTTTTTCAGGGGTCATATTAATGTTTTAGTAAAAGATTCATTAAATAGTCACAAATGCGATTTAAAGTTGTTTTATGGGACTTGCATAAAATAAGTAAGTAAAAAGATGATCATAAAAAGAAAGGAAAAATAATCTTTGGGAAAAATATCGTTTATTTTATATTAATTAAATATCTTTGCTTACAAGTGTTCCGGGTCTAATTACCAAATGATTCAAATCGATGCTGGATGATCATTCATTCATTCGTTCATATCGTGTGTTGCAAGGTGGATGACCGACCTCAGAAAGCCACCAACGGCCTCTCTCAGTTTACACTTAAACGCGACGTGACGCGATTCGAGGATGCTGAAAGCGTCAATGGTTTGACTGAATTGTCTGACATGAGACGTTCACGATTTTTCTCAAGGAAACGTGTACTTTTTTGTGCAGTAATCAAGATTTAAAATCATAGCCATCATCATTATTAAATCATAACATCCCATGAAACGTCCACTGC
The DNA here is from genome assembly GCA_947532105.1 of Athrips mouffetella. Classification (NCBI taxonomy): domain Eukaryota; kingdom Metazoa; phylum Arthropoda; class Insecta; order Lepidoptera; family Gelechiidae; genus Athrips; species Athrips mouffetella. The sequence goes on along the minus strand of OX383972.1, from coordinate 22,058,483 downwards.
AGGACAGGGAGCTCCCTACACAAACCCTGCAAATGCGGGAGATTTACATTTTGGAAGGGATGTACCATAGTGACCACGCTTGTTAACGTTGCGGCTGGCACCATGGACCGCTGTTGTTGGTGACCGCATTATGTAAGATGGTATGAAAAACAAAAGGATGCTGCTGGCTGTCCTCCGCTAAACCCTTAGCCGCGTCTTAAGTTAGAGTTGATGCTATTCTTCGCCGGCACCACATGGGCATGGGAGGAGAGCGTTAAGCTGTTGCGTGCATGTCATGAGCGTGTTATACTATTAACGATGGGCTTGATACCAAGAGTAGTGTCATTCATGTCAGAGATCGTTGGTGGCTGAATAACTCTGACACCAGGGTTTTTGAGGTCGGTCATCGTCCTTGCAACTCCCACGTTATGAACGAATGAATGAATGATCATCAACATATGGTATTAGATCCGGAAAACTTGTAAGCAAAGACATTTAATTAATGTAAAATATACGATATTTTTCCTAAAGATTGTTTTCCCTTCTTTTTAGTGGTAATCCTATAACTTACTTACTTCATGCAAGTCTGATAAAAAGACTTTTAATCTCATTTGTGACTATTTAATGCATCTTTTATGTAAACAATAATATGACCCCTGAAAAAATTAAATAGCAATTTCACACACTTAGTCATCGAATTCGATTATGCCACCTATGTAGTATTTAATTACTCATTTTTATCTATTATTTGAGTTACATTTCATTTGCGCCGGGCCTGGGTTTTTTTTCCATACATTATGAGCATTGTACTTTCAAGTCGATAGCATGAATGGTTGCTGAGATATACAGGTGTGACAGACAGACAAAGTCGCACCATAATGGTTCCTTTTTTTACCATTTTGGTTTCGGGACCCTAAAAATTGCAATTTTTTTTCTTCACTAATGTTTTCCCATAATGATTCAGAGTCTCTGACTTCATTACAGTCACATGTATTTAACAAGGAGTCTTGTCAGTTTTTTGCGTAGCTGCCAAAAATTTCCATAAGTATTTTCATTAAAATCAATTATAACTTCACAATATAAGCAGTGTCCTTGTATCAAGTGTCCCGATCCCGTCCCGGATAAAGTGTACGTCCCGGGATATAAATGTGTCTCATTAATCACGGTAATAAGATCATTACCGGGATCGGGTTGTTGTCAACTATACTTATGGTTATACATTTTTCTTTGTTCTATAAAAATATAACTAAATTGTACTTACCTAGCGGTATGGCAGAAAAAGCATGAAAGTTGAATTAATGCAGTAGAAATGAGAGCGTTGAGGAGTATGATTGGTGTGAAATTGAGTGACAGGATTAGAAATAGTGTGATAAGAGAACGTTGGGGCGTAAAAGAAGACGTAGTGACTAAAATTCGAAAGGGATGCTGAGAGGATGAATGAAGGAAGATTGACGAAAGAGATCTACAAGGCGAGAGTGAATGGAATCTTTGGAAGGGGAAGGCCTCGGCGAACGTACCAGGACCAAATTCAGGACGTTCTGAATAAAGGCCAGGTTAAAAGTACCCTAAACCGACGAGCATGTATGAAAGGATTGATGAAAGTTCAGGAAGCAAGGGAAGTATGTCAAGATCGTTGCAGGTGGAGAACTGTGGTCTCTGCCTACCCCGACGTGAACAAGGCGTGATGTTATGTATGTATGTATGTACCTCTAAAATCACTTCCCCTTATAAAAAAGACAGTATTTTTTTTTACAAGTATAAAATGTGATGATCACTTGACCACTTTTGTATGGGAACAATGGGAAATAGGGAAGTCGAATTTTTTTGAGTAGCATATTTTTTTGCTGGGAAAAGTTGCTAGCTTTCATTGGGATAATAACTGGGTTATAGGTTTAAAAGTTTGAAGGTGGTAGGGCTTTTGTGCAATGTCCGTCTGGGGAAGTACCACCTTCTTGCTTTTTTAGGCTTCCGTAGCCAAATGGCAAAGAACAGAACCCTTATGGATTCGTCATGTCTGTCTGTCTGTCCGTCCGTATGTCACAGTCACACACACTCGCGCGCCGAGGGTTCCGATATACCTTTAGTATTTTTGGAAGCAACAAAGTCCATTTTAAAGCCGCAAAACTAAATTTGTTTGTAAAGGTTTTTTTTGCAGATTTCTAAAAAAAACTGTGCAACTTAGAAATATCGTTTTATTTTTGCTGTAATATTTACATAAGTAATCTTCTATCGTCTGTAAATTCAGATTTGTTCTTTCACAAACTTCGGATATAAGGGGGGGGGGGGGGGGGGGGGCACGGTATTTTTTTTTAATTTTTCATCATAACTTGAAAACTAAAAGTCGTAAAAAAAACCAAAGTGTATTTTGGAACGTACAAGTAAAGCCCGTTTATATGATACCCCATTTGACCTAGTAACGACAATTTGAAATTTCGCCCCTCCTATTTGGGCCCCCTTTACATTAATATTAATATTTTTTTTTATTCTTTCATGTGCAATTAAGTTGGGCAACCATATTCTAAAACTATTCCAAGTTTCAAGTCGATAGCACGAGTGATTGCTGTGATATACAGGTGTGACAGACAGACAGACGGTCAGACAAAGTCGCACCATAAGGGTTCCTTTTTATTACCATTTTGGTATCGGAAACCTAACGTAGGGCCCAACACATAACCTAGACATAGAAATTGATACGGAGATGCCAAACGTCAAATGACGATGACTGCTACAAAGCATAAAATCGCAAAATCAACAACTACACTCAGGATTCGAACCTGACTCTTCTCCGTCCAAGGATCTATCTTTTAAAAATCATATAGATCCTAGCTTGTTTTCCTCTTTTCTGTTACGCAGTCGGGATTTGTTTTCTTCAATTTATATTTCAAACACTACCTACAATCTTCGATTAAAAGTCCAAAGCTCCCTACACTCAGACGCAGCCTGAGGCGACGGCGGCGCTTTCTGCACCCTTCCATTAAAATTAAAATACAACTTACTGTTGTAATTAGAGAGCTACACAAGATGCTATCGATGAAACAGAGTAGCATGAAGCCGCAAATGACCTGTATGGCTCCGCTCTATAATAATCAAATGAATTATGCTATTACCTCTGTCTTGAGGCAATGTTTTTTTTAAGTATTCCATTGTGATAGAAAGGGAAGATTGTGGTTTCATGGTATCGAATTTGAAAAGTAGCTTTGCTAAAGCCATCTAAAGCTGAAGATTTTTCATACAATAATGTTCTATGAATCCGTGTGGTGCCGGCAAAGAATAGCAGCAACCTTTACCCGCGGGTTTCGTAAGAGGCGATTAAGGGCTTATGTACTGGAGGATACAAAAAATTTTTTTTTTTTTCAAATGTGCATAGAAGTTACAACATATTTTAAAACATTGATTTCAAAACAAAATATTGCACACTTTTTGAGGACTATCTACTTTAAAAAGTAACAGGTTAAATCATGGTCTCCACACTAAGCAAGCCTGTATCGTGGACACCATACAAATCTTTACAAGTCCAGTCAAAGTTCCAGAATCAAAACATCCGAAGTTAAATTAAACATAGTTTACAAAAATGATATAATAATGATAACATATATTTTTTTAAATATTTATACATTTATGGAAAGTATTACATATACATATATATAAGGATGGGCAGCAGCATCTTTCTGTATCGTACCATCTTACATACTGCGATTACCAACAACAGCGGTCGTCAGTAACTATGGTACTCGTAAATCCTACGGTAAATCCCGTCATACCATGAGTTTTTTGTTGGGGTTCTGGAGGGAGCTCCATGTCCTGCAGTGGACGTTTCTTGGGATGTTATGATGAATGTTCTATGCGGGCTATACCTAGAACGCTGGTGCCTACACGCTAGTTGATTGGAAAACAGCTGAAAAAATTAGCTTTTCTTGGAGTCCAAGGTTGGGGCAATTTAGCTTGCAATTTTTATTCAGTAGGTAAGGTACGTGAGTTCCCAATTCGTTTTCGAACACTTATAAAATAGTTCTGTTCTCATAGTGTAAAATTGGTTATCGAATCAAGTGGTACTTACACATTGTGTAAATTCTATTCTATCCACTTCTATCCATGTAAACAATTTCAACTTTTGGAAATTAAAATAAATAAAATCGATTCTCCATACAACATAAAATATGACCCAGTCAATTTGTTCAAAAGTTGTAGAGAAAAAGTGTGTTTAGCTACATGGATTGAGCTACCACCCAAATGTATTTAGAAGTACACGTTGTTTATGGGATATAGAAATAAGATAGTTACGATCTCAACTTGCGTCTCAAGTCCGCAGTATGGAAGACTCACGTCCTTTATGATTAGCCGTTGCCGCTTAATAACGTCTTGGCAATATTTATTACCGTTTGCTGGCTAATTATCAAGAATTTTGATACTTGAATAAACGGCCCGTCTACCAGCCGTCCATTACTTATAGTTGCTAATTATTATTCCGCCATTTTGTTTGGAGAAAGGAAAATGATCGCCGAGAAGATAAAGCAGTAATCATAACTTGATTACAGCTATGTTTATTAATAAACAAAGTATAATTATGTATAACTAATTCGAGAGAATTTGGGAAATTAGTCATTATGTTTATTTGAATAAATACCGGTACGATTTTACGGATTATGCTTTCTTGCCATTCTGGTTTTTAGTCATAGGTAGGTATTATAGCTACATTTGTTTTGTATACCATTTGCATTCGTAATAAGAGTATGGTAGTTATTTGGTTATTTAGCTAAAAATATTTAACTGTTAAGAATTTAAAACAAAATCGGCTCGGTCTTTTGCATCCCATTCCACTGACAATACATTTGTCTATACTTGAACTATAAAAAAAACTAACCGCGTTTCTTTCAGTGTGCGTTTTTTGGACCATAAAACTAAACAACTTTCCCTGAGGCATAAGATCACATAACTAAAGTCAAAATGCGAAAAAGAATCATTTATTCAAGCTTCTACTATAGAAGTAGCAGTTTCTATAAGAAGTCAAAATTGTTATTCTTTGCGAAAAGTTGTTGAATTTTATGGACAGAACCACCTCCGGAGTGACGAAGAAATAATCCGGTAAACGAACATGTAGGCAACAGGCATATTAAGGGCATCAGGACCTGGGCCTCGAGACAAGCGGCTTTTTACTGTCGCAAACGCTAGTAGAATAGAATAGAAATGTACAGGATTGACATTAGCTTTGCATTAGCTAACGAAATGTTGCGTGACAGCTAATGTCAAACCCATACATTTTTATGCGTTTGAGATAATAGAATGCCACTTGAGTTAAAGTTTGTTGCAGGAAAAACTTTAAAATTTTTAAGGCAAGCACAACAAAGGACGCACTGAATCCAGAGCAAAAATATGGAAAGTTCATATTTTTATTTTTCCAGAGAATTTAATTTCCGGCACTGACGTGTCACGGGCCTCAAAAACTATTGCGCATCGCTCACCCGGTAATACAAAGCAATCTAAATTGGAAAATAGGCAACGCAGTGTGTGCTTACCAAAAACGAACACGGTGAATGCGACGCGATTAAAAAAAGAAGTCTGATGCCGATCGCGCTGCGGGAGGGTGTGGGCACCTCTCCCCCCTCTTCCCCACTTTTTCCCGACTTTTTTCTTTTTTTCGGAGGGAGGCAGAGGCGCGGGTGCATACAGCCAGCGCCTACCTTTGTTTCGCATAAACAAATTAATTTCGGACGCTGTTTTTGATGGGTAATGTGTTCGAAAATTGAAGTCCTTGCATTCATTGTAGGCCTCGAACAGACTTAAAATTGTATTTTCTGTTAAAATTTACCATGCATAACGTATCAGTCGTGCTGAAAAGAAAAAAGCAACAAAATAATCATTTACGGATCCAGGTCGCAAAAGTCGAGAAAACCGTGATTATTAGGCGCGAGGCTTCTTCACTCGGATCGTGGTAAGTTTCCATCTGATTTCATGTATTCTCACACTGTGGCCAGGAAACGTTTGCTCTGGCCAAGTTAGTGGCGAAAAAGAACTCACTTTACGCAGTCACGAAAAGCTATTTGAAGCAGAATTGAAAGTAAATTCCGTAAAAGTTTTCCGCTGAGAAACGACTAGATAGTGTTTCAACCTAAGCAAAATTAACACGTGACCACTGAATTCGTTAACGTAGCAACCTACGTAAGCACAGATGGAATCAGGTGATTATCAGCCTACAGATCCACGTTACGAACGCAGGGGGACCCCATACCCGCTCATTATAGGGGGAGCGGGCAGGACAATGCATGTTTGTACTGCTTTTTGCCCATTTTTTTCATTATTTCATTTCATTTCGCCCGCCGCCCACACGTCCGCGCTCGCGATTGTGTGCCTCCGCTTTTTTATAATTTGTTACCTTTTTTATCGGTCGTTCCATTTTCAGAGGATGGGTGGCTAGGATGACGTAGGCGGGCGGCTCAAACGCGCCTCAAACGGAATAGGCTGTGATATGTGGACGTGAGAGCGGGCAAAGGTTAGCTGCGTTATTTAAAAATAGAGCCTTCAGTCTCAAACGTAATGTTCTAACATATTTTCTGAGATTTAACTCCAAAATTATTATATAAAGGATTTTTATTTATCATCAAACACGCCAAACAAATAAATATGTCGGCATATTACTAACAGCGCCTCATTAGTCCGAGTGAAGACTCTTTGGTCGTGGCTTCTGGAATAGAGTTTCAGCTAAGTAATTGTAGACTAGACAGCTGTTGCTCTGACAAAGTGCCGATGTCAAAGAACACGTCACAAAAATCTAGCTTTGGAAAAGATTGGTGCAAGTTCTATGTCATCCGCAAATTGTAATAATATTCCAGTAGTGCAATCATCAATAATAATGATTCAGTGTATAATTAGCAGACAATAGTACTTCAGTTATAATAGTCAAATTACTGATGTGCCTACAAAATTATATCTGGACCCACTATAGATAAGGAGCTCGCAGACATTTTCGCTATATGATTTGCACGTATTTCATATCTCTGGACTATTGGCCTCCTGCGCCGATAAATATTAAAAATAATATTTAACAATAATATGTTTATCATAAATAAATAACTATCTAAATAGCAATTTTGGAAATTATTCAGTCAATAGAACTGAACAAAATCCAAGAAACACTAAGACCAAAAATTTCTTTTTAATTTTCTTAGGAAAAAATTATTTGACCCAAGGTTCCTAATTTACCTTTAAATGTATTTTTTTTATTGTAATTAATTAAATTAGACGTCGCAAGAACCGCGGCGTTTTAACCGCTCGTCTACCACTCCCTTGTATCATACAGATAGCCAGTCGATCTTAGTTGCATTACTCGTACAGTTAATAGGCTGGAGGTGCACCGATTGGTGACATAGGTGACAATAATACAATAGACTCATCTCTTTCATTCGTCATATACTAAAGTGAGATGGAGAGTCTTTGTGTTCAATCGTTTGTGTAGGTTGATTAGAGATGGAAGAGTTTTCAAAGCTTGTTTGAAACTATCGGTATTGGTATGTGGTCTATTGAATAAATTATATTACAAAGTTCACTGAGGAAACGTTGGGCATAAGGAATTGATTGGGCATACAACTTGTCATAACATCCCATAAAACGTCCACTACAGGACAGGGAGCTCCCTCCAGAACTCTAGATATTGCTGGAAAAATGTAGAGAGGAAGTACCATAGTCACCTCGCTTGTTAGCGTTACGGCTGGCAACATGGACCGCGATTGTAGGTGACCGCAGTAAGATGTAAGATACAAAGGAGGATGCTGCTGCCCATCCTCCAGTTTATAACCCTTAGTCGCCTCTTACGACACCCACGGGTATGTATGGGTTGGTACTATTCTTTGCCAGAACCACACGGGAGGGCATTCAGCTAAAGATGTTAAATTTGAAGGTGGTAGGGTTTTTGTGGAAAGTCCGTCTGGGGAAGTACCACCTTGCTTTTTTCTGCCGTGAAGCAGCAGTGTTTGCACTACTGTGTTTCGGTTAGAAAGGCAAGGGAGCCAGTGAAATTAACGGCACATGAGACATACCATCTTCGTTCATTTACTGTCAAATTATTTCACTCATAAGACAGTGGGTGTCATGGGCGATGGTGACCACTTACCACCAGGTGGACCACCTGCTCGTTTGCCCACTTGTGAAATAAAAAAAACATAAGTAGTAAGATCGATGACCGACCTCACAAACCCTGGTGTCGGAGCTGTTGAACCGCCAAAGGTCTCTTAGTACTTACAGATACAGGCTACAAATGACCTAGTAAAGTTAAATATGAAAATACACTAAAAACCAAACTGCGTTTATAATTTTATAACATGACAATATTTAAAGCACTTCACGTACTCTACATAAAACGTTTTAAAATAATCTTTAAACGTTTTAAAATAATCTTAATATAATCACAAAATAATCTTGACTTCATGTTATTTGAGGCAAAACTTTAATTTCAACTTAACTTTTATCAGAAATTAATGTTTTCGTTTGGTATTTTGCTAATAGTTTTTAATTTTTTATTTTACAATTGAGCAAACGAGCAGGTGGGCCACCTGATGGTAAGTAGTCACCACCGCCCGTAGTGACACTAATAAGACAGCAAGGCGCGTTGCTCACTTTAAACCTATACGTTATGATGATGATTAAAACTGTGATGTTTTACCAGTTAAGTATAATTATTATGACATCATAAGAACGTAATAAAGATATTTTCAAAACAAACAAAACATCTCTGTGACGTCAATCAAATTATTTACGTACGTCGTTGTACAAAACACTTTACAATTTAAACTTTGCTTGACGGAGGAAAGGAGCGTTAAAACACAGTAAAAGTAAAACAAAAAGTAAATACTGTGGTTTAAACAAGTTGAAAGTAAGAACATAAAGGAATCCAAAGAAAAGTGAGAAAAAGTTGGCGGTGTGGAAAATAGACTACGCGTTTGCCTCGGGAGGGTTGGTCGTGTTACCCGAGCGAAGATTTCAAGGACGCGGCGGAAATGTGTAACTTTTATTACTCCGCATTGTATGAAGTTTATTGCTTGCTTTATTCATTGTCCTTTAACTAAACATATGAAGGATTTTAAAATATCTTAATTTAGTCATGTCTTGATAATGTTTTAATATTTTTCGATTAAAACACACACAAAAAGTGCGAATAAAGTATAATAGGGTAATTTAAACCACCTTCTCAAAAATCAACTGGATGGCGCTGAAAATCAGCATAAGGAAAGTGCCGCCATGTAATAATTATGAAAATGATTAAGTCAATTTGATTTCTGCTATCAAATGCATTTTAGTCATAATGCATACATTTTTTTTTGTAAAAATAATAGGTCTTTACCTATGAAATTGCCGAAATTTTCTTACAGATTATTGAGATCATCATTCCTATAATTCTATAGCTATTTTTTTCATTTGTCTTATATTTGAAAGTTGACTTCAAGGTTATCAATTCACGCACAAAATAAAGTTTTTAATTTTAGTTTGATATACAAAACAAAAGGTTCGAAAATTGTTCGTCTTAAATGTCGTCCGATTTCATCATTAGATCTGTTATACTTTTTTACACATAATATTTTTCGAAAATTAAATTTAAGCTTTAGGCTTAAAAAAATAAAGAGTTGGATATTTAATTTCTAAAAGAAATGCATAAAAGTTAGTACTGAAAATCGAGTTTACCTAAAATTCACTATACAAAACGGCAATTTCATAGGTAAAGACCTATTATTACGTGAATATTACATATGTTTTAAAAAAGAAATTACCAACAATGCGATCAGCGTACCACCCAACGACTGTTCAAAAAACGTAGTTGACAAACGTCAAGGAAAACTTCCTACTGAGTGAAACTACATCGACTCAAAATTTAATGTCTACAACGTGAAGTTTTGAGTCAAATTTGGTTAAAGCTGCCGTTATTCATAATCTAAGGTTGTAAGTTTAGTTGAGTAAAAAGCTGGTTCATGTCATATTCGCTAATATGCCGCTTTATGGGCTTGTCAAATTTTACGTTAGTATTTACTTCATTAACCATAACAAGGGGAACTTTATAGTAGAGGTCACATGGCAGTCGCTCTGCGTAGAAACCAGTGCATTCGTCAAGTCTCTTAGGTTAGGTATCCGACAGTGTAAAGAGGAACATCAAGGGCAAGCAAGTAAAGGTAAGTAAAGTAATAGTGGAGGTAAGGTACTAAAAATGGGAATTTGAATAGTTGTATTAAATCGACTTAAGAGGCTGGTAAGAGCTAAATACGCTTCACTTGGGAAGTTTTTTAAAGAAAAGTGATGAATATACGGCCGTGAGAAAAAATTATGTGATAATTAAGCAACTTTCTAAGAATATGGCCGACTCTGAAATACGATTAAATATATTTTGTACGCCATAAAAAAAACCCAATGTTGCCTCTGCTTTTTGTTTTTAAACCGTTTTTCTTAAGTACCCATTAATCTATGACGCCAAAACTGTTACACATAATTCAATATATTATGCATAATAATATAGCTATTTTGTAATTAATATTATTGGTACAGATTTTGAGAAAAATGCAAAAATGAGCGAAAAACGTAAAACAGCGCGAATCCGCTCCGTTCTAACACGCGCATTCGGTCCTTTGTTAGAAATGGAGGTAATTTAGCTCTTATCAGCCCCTTAAATAAATATAAGCAAATAAGCAGACGGGCCACTTCATGGTGAGTGGTCACTTCTATCTATAGCACCTACTTACTGTCTTACTTGTGACGTACTTTGACACTAATAAGACAGTCGAAGTTTATTGCCCACCCTGAGAGCTAAAGATGATAATTCTGTGCCGGTTTTTCCACTGCCTCCTTTATCCTTTGAAAGATAAGATAGTAGTAAACACCGCGTTGCGAAAGAAATAGGCAATAGATTACATACAGGCTTATGGAACCCCATCTCTGTAACGAGATTACGTGACACTATATGACATTATATCGTGAAACTTCTTTTATTTTTAAGCCTACACTATAGATTTTTGAATGTTTAACAGTTCGCTGCATTTAAACAAAATAAACAAGATGGCTTCCGTTTACTATGCCGCAAATGTTCGAACACCTTTCTTCTTAACAAGTTTCTTTTTCATATGAAGACGTCATTTTTGAAGGTTTTTAATTTAACTTGATAATATCACAAATCGCAAATGACCATTTAGTTAGAGGTTATTCTGAATACGATGCGAACAAACATAATTTCGTTTTATAATACTTAAATATGGTATTAAATATGGTACTAAACATGAATTAAAGGACGTTTATAACCATTCGCTGCCAGATTCTGTTTTCCAAAATTAAATAAAATTGTAAATAAACATGGAATTAGAATCGGCCATTTAACAGGGATTCCATTAATTTTAATGTTTCATACCAACATTTAGAACAGAGACTTATGGAGAATTCAACAGTTAGAAACAATTTTGTCAAGTACATACCGTGGGACAATGGTTAGTAATTGTTCAGAATTTTCACGCATATTACATGCATTTAAGGAAATCTTGTCGAGTATTCAAACTTACAAATGTCATAAAAAAATTAAATGAAAAAGAACGTTTAAGTCATTAAATTATTAATTAAAGTAACCGTAAAAATACGTAATCGATGACATTCTCATGACTCTTAAGTACAAAGGTACAGTCAAGAGTTTATCAAGCTTGAGAAATTTGACTTTGTAAGGTTCTTATTTCAATAGTCGTATGAGCATTAGTCGCACTGTGTTGTCCAGCTTACTTGACCTTGACTGTACGTATTATTACTTACCATCTCTCTAAAAGAGTAAAACAAGACAATAAATAATAATTGTCAATTTTAATTCAGTTGGTAACCATCACTAATTCGTAAAATTGTAAACAAAGTTTAACGGTTTTCAAACCGTTATTTATTTGTTTGTCTACGACCAATAAAGTATTACTGAGCCTGTTTAGTTATTTACTTACGCAATTGTATTTTGTTTTTGAAAACATTCGTAATCCATGAACAATAAAAATGAAATAAAAAATATCGGCGCCACTCAACGCATTTCGAAGTCCGCATTTATAAGTGTATTGAAAAAAAAGATCCGAACAAGCCGTAATGTACGTGATTCCGCATTTTAATTCGTCTGTAATGTCGGAACATCTCCCTTTTTAAATGTTTATTACTGTTGTTTTTTTTTTTCTTTTCTGTCACATTATTAAGTGCTTTGACAGGCACGGGCGAGGATGTGCATACTGCCTCGCATTTTGCATTATAAATGTTATAACGTGATAGACACAGCATTACATTATTTTATTATTTATGAGATTATGTTTTAATCGATTCGTAGCCCCCTCCGATTCAGTGATATTGAATATTAATCTGAAAATAATTGGATTTTTGTCATACATTTGGTCGTAAAAGATTGGAAGCTATTTTAATGCATAGTTTTTGTCTTTATTAGTACTCTCTTCGAATAATAAATCAATAGGAAAATGCTGCACAATTTTAATATTGTAAGGTTTATATCTATATGTTTCGACGTGCTTTTAATCTATATAATTTAATTTAAACACACTTGAATTCAGAACTTTTTTTTCATCTCTCGTCTGCCAGTTCCATCAGCGGCAGCTGTTACCTCGTCGCCATAGCAACGGCGTTCCATAATTAAAACTAAATTCGCGCACATTAGACGTTCAGAATCACGTGGTAATTGCCAGGGTTGCCAGTTTACCACCGGCGGCGACGCGAGCCTGACAAACGACTTTGATCAATCACGGCCGTCCTTCGTGGCCAGCCCTGGCCGCGGTTGAGCACATTTATATTAGCAGCAACCCTAGATTGTTGAGTTCGGAAGGGTTTTGATTTGGGAGGATTTTAAACCTGATGAGTGATTTGATTTTGGAAAGGATGTTTTTGGATCGATGACGTTTTAATACCTGATTAGCTGTGTACTAGAATACGGCTCTTCTGTTTTCCGGCAAAGTAAAAAAAAATGTTGACAGCATTGCACAGCAAGTAAGCAGCAGTTAAGCAAAAACAATACGCGCCAACAACATATTTTGGTACCCAAATTGCTTCACACCTTTACTACAAAGATGCGCCAAAAACTCCGGGAAAACAATCTCCCTACATTATCACCACAGTTTTTGAATTAACAAGCCAATTAATGTTAAAAATGGATGCACCCCAGCCTGGCAAACTGGCAACCCTTTTATTATATTTTTTGCATTCTTGTACGATAATAACTTCGTTGGCCGCGCTGCTAGTTCATACGATTATAATATATTTAATGTTTATTTTTTGTTTTCAGCAGTAAGTTATATGTAAAAAGGGGAAGAAAATTTTCAGGAGACAATACTTTATTTCCTTAACAATAAATTAAATCTATCTCTGTATTTTAACCACAAAATTCTAATAAGCTTTCTTTTATTATAGCAGTTGCTAAGTCGATTGGCTGATTTAGCGACCCTCGGTTCTGAAGCCTTATTTACTAAAAAGTTTTTGATGAAACCAGTTTTGTTTATATGATTTTTCAAATGAAAAATCCATCGTTTTTACCGGCACATGATCACTTGATTCATAGATAAAAATTTCAATGATGCAAACTGAAAAGGTATGCCGATACAAATTGAAGGCCCGTATCCAAACGCCGTAGAACACAAAAAGCTGAATGGTTAATGAAAAAACTACATGCAGTCAATATTTGATGAGAGCCAATTTAAATGGTCGTCCACTTGGTAGACATCGCCATAGTTCGTCCCGACTAGCAACGGCTGTATTCACATGTGGTGGTGTGCCGATGCCCCCACCGCCCGCCAATTTCCCGAAAAAAGAAAAACGAAGAAAAATAAAAATGGCGCACTCACCCGCGCGCCTGTGTGCGTTGAAAAAATGCAGATATAATGCAAGTAATAATAATAATAATAGGCGATCGGCCGCGCCACCCGCCCCCACCCAATTTTCATTCAAATGTACTTGGTTTTTTAAAACTATTTTTCCCCTGATATTTTTTCGGGATTTCCATCAGCATTGCAGTGGGATAGTTGTGCTGTCCGCTGGACAAGTGCATTGTCCACGCACTTTTTGTGCCGGAATCCAGCGAAGACGGATTTTATTAAAAGTTAAGCAACACCCTTTTTGTGGTGTGATTTTAAACGTGTGTTGCGTAAAATATTTATGGGGATGAAATTATTTCGCTTCGCAGACATATTTTTCTGTCGGAGGGGTAAATTGGAAACTGGGAAAGGAGGTATCTTATTGGTTCTTCTTAATACTTCATAATCGAAGATCGTCGTGAGGTGAGATCTTTGTCCAGCGGTGGACGTCTTTCAGCTGGTATTATGCTGATGGATGATGAACATATCAGTGCCTTACTTTTAAACAAATTTAAGTAAGATCATCATGGCAGAAAATACAAGTGTTCTGAAAATTTAAATCTTTTTGTCTTTCTTTGCTAACTTTTGCAAATTTAACTACTTTTTTGAGAAAAGTGTTACACAAGCAACGGTTCATTCATATTCGAAACACGTTTCATGATTAATTTGGTCAAAAAGTAAAAATTGGAATATGCTCAACATACGGAATTGAGTGGGTCAGAAAACGCGCCTTGCCACGACACAGCGACAGACTACTACATGACATTCAATTTAAACTCGGAGGACGGACCACGCGTTCAATAATTAACATAATGCCCTTTTTCTCCTTTTTGCACTTCCCGTTTGACACTCCATCACTCATGGAAATACCATTTTCAATGCTGCTATATGAGGGGAGGGGTGAAGGGTGGTCTTTGCATCCGCGCAATGGACATGGCGGTTTTCGGGTGAGGGGTGGTCGAAAAAAAGATTGTTAAAAAAGCTGCCCCCGAAGCGGCGGTGTGTGAGTGCGTGTGGGTAAAAAACGCTCACTAATCGATACTATAGATTCTGAGGCAAGTAGGTTGCGCCTGGTGAACCGATTGGCGGGTAGATCGCTCGCCTTTCGATGCTACTACCTACGTTTTTCACAAGGCCTAACGAAGCGGTGATCGGGATGTTTAGTCTTTGGCCGGATTGCGAGGTCCTTTTCAGAGGAGTCGTCTTTTTGCGGCGCTCGACGGTCAACACTTGAGAATTAAGGGCGCTTATTCACACTTGGTTCTGTTCTCGTTTTGGTTTTACGCGTTCTGGGGCCACGTGGTTTTGTAGAGGCTCTATATTGAACTTATGCATGTTGAAGGCACTGTTTGGACTTTTTTGGAAATAAAATAAATAAGTTTGCTCATTTCCTCAAGAGTTTTGAGAATGGTGACCATGTTTTTTTAGAATTTAGAAAGGCGGTTTTTTAAAGAAACACAGAGAACAAGATAGCTTTCACTTTTTTTCATAACGTTAGATTTTAAATCTCAGAAGTTTTTTTTATAAAATTTAAATAGTATAAATACTGAAGAAAATACGAAATATTTCAATCTTCTCCAAGTACAAATGGGTAGTTCTCAAATTTACAAGGGGACTTTTCAAATTTAATAAATAGAACAACAACAAATAAATAAACGTGAGCCGAGCTCCAGCTACCTTTGATGTACCGCGCTGAAGCTCTACCAATAGGGAGTTTTCCATGACGTTTGTCAACAGCGTTTAAAAAAGGGTCGATGGGTGGGTAATTTCTTTTTTGAGGTTAAATTATAATAATCTTTTAACAAGAAAATTTTACATTACAAACATTTGACAACATCAAATTGACTTCATTATTGTCATAATAAGTAATTAATTACATGGTGCCACCATTGTGGTGAGTACTACCACGATGTTCCTCAGCTGATCAGCATCACCTTCTTAACTAGGTGTAAATCTAAAAGTGGTGGAAAACACCCTATTTAAGTACCTATTGCGTCTTTAAACGACTTGTTCAAATTTAGTTCCAATGGCACTATTTCGACACATCAATGGCGCACATAACCAAAATGGCGTCAGCAAGAATACAATTTGACGATTGCCAATCCTACTAGAGGGTAGAAAGTATATTTAAGATCAGTGTACGTACCTCATTCTTAAGGTTGATGGGCTCCTGCTGCGGCCGGGGCGGCGACTGCCGACCCCCCTCCGCACCTTCCAGCATATCAGCCTCGCATCCCGACTCGTCTGCAACAATACACGTTCCAAATTTAAAATCAAATTTATTTTCTTTTTCTTGATCAAGGACAAATGCCGTTTGAGAAATTTTTGCTGCTGATCTAAATGGCTATCGGCTTTTTTATGGTGTATTGAAGAAAGTAAGCGGTTTAGATATACACAGAGGACAAAGAGAGTAATAAAATAAGAGTAGTGAGTAGTAGTATCAGCAGCAGCTGAAGGTAACCTTAAGGCTGTAACGATAGCAACATTCTTGTTCCCGTGATAGGCTGATAACAATAAGCACCATCTAAGTCTAAAGTATTTCAAGAAAACTAAGAAAATATCGTCATCAACATATCCATTACAATCCTAACGAAACGGCTAATGAGGTTTAAATCCTTAACAATTAACAAATTTCATCACAACATCTCTTTACACACCATCCTTAAAACAAACACGTCAACAAATCGCCCTACTTTACCCATTTCATTCACAAAAGATAAAGGTATACTCCCACTCGCAGTCTAAACATGCCGAACATTCCGCGGCGGGCGTAACTTCAAAAGAAATACGTGTAGGTACGTGTCAGCGACCTACCCCAACGGGCGCGAAGTAGGTCAAGATCCGCGCCGTTCGGAAAAACTCCCGTCTTTGTTGTACGGATATCGGTCGAGTGTAGCCGCACCTTTATTGCGAACAGGTGGCTTCTGTGGATTAGCTTGACATATTTCCTAAAATGAGGTTAATACGATGTTAATACCGATGGTTCTTTCGGGACGTGATTTTGGAGTTTAAAAAGCTTGACGCGTTTTTCGACAAACGTAATACAAAATTCCTAGTGAATAATGCTGAAATTAAAGATCAAAGTTAGAACAAGCAATCGATTATCCCTTTTAGTGAATAGTATGTTAACCATTATTGACTTTGTGCCTATTATCCACAAGTTTATTAGCCAATTCAATGAAACAATAATTCTGTGGAAAGACCAGTATTGATCCCGTTTTCCAAGGACCACTTCGATCTTATTTAAGCTAGACTCCAACCAAAATACGAACTACATGGCACGAGCCCATCAATATAGGTAGTTGTAGATCAAAACACGCAAGCAAAACTAGGCTCTAACGACCTCTCAGACTAAGACACAGCGATCATTGTTCCGCAAATAGCCAACGCCAGGCTAAGCAACACGGAGCGATGCCAAAACCTAGCAGCCGTCGAATATGATTGCTCCTAATGCGCCGAACGACCGAGGGGGGCTCTAGAGATGGAAGTAGTCAAAGGAAGGTCACTCACATTCCAAGTATTTATGAACTTATATCTGAAAAAAAAAGAACCAGAAACATTACCATCGATAAATTACTCTGTGTCACAGCCTGGTATTAATTAGTAGTATTGCAAGTCATCATAACATCCCATGAAACGTCCACTACAGGACAGGGAGCTCCCTCCAGAATTCTAGCTTTTGCTGGAAAAAATGTAGAGGGGAAGTACTAATAGTCACCTCGCTTGTCAGCGTTACGGCTAGCACCATGGACCGCGGTTGTAGGTGACCGCAGTAAGTAAGATGTAAGATACAAAAGAGGATGCTGCTGCCCATCCTCTAGTTAACCCTTAGTCGCCTCTTACGACACCCATGGGTATGTATGGGTTGCTACTATTCTTTGCCGGCACCACACGGGGCAAGTAATAACTATATTTATTTCAAAAATTCAAAAGCCTAACAAACCTATTTTAAACTTTTGTGGCCGTTACTAAAATATCCAATTGTTTCATCCGCCCTTTACTCGTAGAGTTTATACAATGTAAATAGTGTCCCAAGTATGTGACTCTAACTACTTACAGGATCAACTATTTCATTATTAAACTTGTTTATCTCCCACAATATGCAGGTACTGAAAGAAGCGCACCAATGGAATCAACTATTAATACCCTTGGATTGTTGGAAATAAAACATCGCAGTGGAAGTACATATTGCTAGTTTCCATTCTATGAAATAGTTCCTCGTATTTCTAACCGTACGAACAACCTACTAGTCTGCTACTAGTGTATCCTTCTCAACAAGTCAGCCCCATTCGTAGCTTGATTGAATTTACGAGACAGAAGACCAGCGTAGTACCAAGAGTTGGGGAGGATTCAGAGTCACTTTAGCATCGTCGTATTTCTGAGCGTTGGTCCTCGATAAGTTGGAGTTGCATGATTGAATTTACGAACAACTGGACAGTGCCCAGCCCTACTGCGCCAAGGGTCGAGGGGGTGGGGTTAAGCAGGGGGAGGGGTTGCGTCGCGCCGTGTTTCTGACCGAACAGTAAGTCTGACTTAATCCTATCGGAAACGCAGGCCCATTGAAGGTCGGCTAAGGCTCTAAGTGCGAGGATGCGCTTGAACATTTTACCATAAGTTCGTATGAGTGATTTGGTGTAGTGGTTTTTTGTACGCCACATTCAATGGGCTTGTGCTTCTGTATCTTTATTGGATCAATTTTGTCTTTTAAACTGAGACCAACATGTTTTGATTTCTTTATTCTCATCTATCAATCTCTACAACATGCCAACCCGAATGCATCCTAACCTAATAACAAACTCAAGCCATTCTATCAAAGTTGTAACGTCGACGAATTTAGCAACACATCTTGTTAACCCTCCGACACCACCCCACCCCTTGCATCTGAACGGGGGGCAAGGGGGGACATTACAAATTAATAGCACAAAGACCGGCCACAGATCGCCTGTGAAAATTTACAGGCTCCAGACACTTATAGTGCATTGCGGAGGGTAGTAGGCTAAAGTACTGCAGGGTGTCTGAAAGTCTATTTAGCTGGTTTATAGCCATTTATAATTGGTATATCCAACGGAACTCCAGCGTTAAACAAAAACAAAGTACAGGCTTCTTTTTTATCAGCGCAACAACACAGATCACGCATAAAAGTGAACAGTTTTCCATAGAAACAAGTAAGATGGTTCTACTAAGTGAAAGTGTCAAAATAAAAACTAAAATATGTATGAATAATAATCTGAGGCCCTGAAGCATTTGAATTTTACATGGTCAGAAAATATGGGGTCCTAATGAAATAGTAAACATAATTTTAGCATGTTATTTAGTCCATGAAACTGAACAACTATCCTAAAGAAACATAGGTCGAAATATGAAAAACGAAATTTGACCTCCCTTACAAAATGCGCTATCAGCTGGTGCTGTTTCTTTGGGAGGTCAAAATTAATTTTCGTATTTCGACCTATAGTCCTTAGGGAAAGTTGTTCAGTTTCATAGTCTGAGTAACATACTAAAATTATGTTCACTATTTTAATAGGACCTTATATGTATACAAAACGGTCGCTCCAACAGTAAGATATTGTTGAGCCATGCTCGCTTATCCGCGCTTCAAAAACATAATGTTGCCTAACAATAGCATTATTAGATGCAATACAAGCCTCAATACTTAGGTCGAATACTCAAGTGGGTATTAATCTCGATAGCTTGTTCTTGTTAGTTGAGGTTTCCAACGCTTGCGAAACGATGTACGAGTAAGTTGGCATTTCCACTAGGGAGAAAAATCTTTCCACTTCACATTCTCTAATTCGCAGAATTTGACAGATTGATAATAAAAAAAATATATAGCGTAACGTTAGTGGCCAACCCTATTTCATCGTAATAGAAACTGTTTTCTCAAAAACATATTGAACTTAATGAAGTGGATGGCTCTACATGTACGCATTAACTTTGAATTCAATTAATTTCGATTCTTAAAAAGCCACCCTCTCAATAATGGTACAAAATAAAAGTCTAAAGAAAATCATAGAAGGTTACGATGTCTTGCAGTAATTCAATATTTTAAATCTAAAACCAGCCATGAAAAATAATATTATCATCAACGTACACAACGTTTAAGAAATAGGTACGTATAACAACACTGGGAGATGTGAAACTGTAAGTGAAACTAAATAACTTTTCCCATGGAACATAGATCGTATTGAAAAAGAAAAATCTAGTAATCACATGATTTAATGGTGCATTTTATATTGCCCTTTCTGATACACCTTCTATCTATTAGGTAAGACTATTTATCAAAGCTCTTGTCCTATACTGGATATTTCTACCGAAATCTAAGGTGGGTGACATTTGACCGGATAACTTGCCCCCGGTGGGTGGTGGGTTAGCACGCATCGGCTGCGGAGGGGTTAATATGCATATACTGACTATTAATTAAAGGAATCAGTACCTTAAAACTAGTAACACTTGCAAGCGAGTGAAAGAAAGAAACAATGATTGAAACTCTTGTGCCATTCGAAAAACGAACTGTAGATACAATTTCTACCAGATTATTGTTTATTAATGAGAGACAAACTAGATTCAAAAATAATATTCCTTGAAATTAGTGCTTTGTCTATACGTAAAGGTACAGTGGTCGACGATATTGTCGTAATGGCTGAGACCCTGGAAGATCTCAGCACGATGCTCAATAACCTCAGTAGAGTTTCACAACAAGTGGGTCTTAAAATGAACATGGATAAGACGAAAATTATGTCTAACGCCCTTGTTGTACCCACTCCACTCAAAGTTGGAGACTCTACGCTCGAAGTTGTCGATGAGTACGTATACCTGGGACAAACAGTCCAGCTGGGTAAATCCAACTTAGAGAAAGAGGTTACTCGTCGAATCCGACTCGGATGGGCAGCGTTCGGGAAGCTCCGCAATATCTTCACGTCCAAAATACCGCAGTGTCTCAAGACGAAAGTCTTTGACCAGTGTGTGTTGCCAGTGATGACATATGGCACCGAGACGTGGCTGCTCACGATGGGCCTTATCAGAAAGCTCAAAGTCACCCAAAGGGCTATGGAAAGGGCTATGCTCGGAGTCTCTCTGCGCGATCGAATCAGAAATGAGGAGATCCGCAGAAGAACTAAAGTAACTGACATAGCCCTGAGAATCGCTAAACTGAAGTGGCAGTGGGCAGGGCACATCGCAAGAAGAACCGATGGCCGATGGGGCGTGAGGGTTCTAGAGTGGCGACCACGTACCGGAAGACGAAGCGTTGGCAGGCCCCCCACAAGATGGACCGACGATCTGGTCAAGGTCGCGGGAAGCCGCTGGATGCGAGCAGCGCAGGACCGGTCGTCATGGAGTTCTTTAGGGGAGGCCTATGTCCAGCAGTGGACGTCTTTCGGCTGATATGATGATGATGATGAAAGGTACAGTGATTATTTAATGTGGGTTTAAACAACCACGAAATATTTCTATAAATTAAAGGGTCGTCAACATAAATGTCATAAAAATATAATACCATAATATAACTTTGTCACAAGTTTTGCCATGATGTTGACTTTAAAACCAAAATCTTGGTTAAATATTGGGCCCACTTGAGTTTGTGTGGATAGGGGTTAGGCAGGACTCAGTGGCTGAAAAGCAAAGGGTTTACTCACTTCCTACTTCCTGTACAAAGAGGTACGGATGTTGCTGTAAGTACCGTGAAAGTGTAAATGTGGAGACTGTATCATTTTGTATTGTATACAAGCTTTTGCAAAAATGAAAAAAGTAATACAAACCATACTTACTTGTTATTTGTCTCTTTTCCACCAGTCTTTTATAAGCTTTTTGGAAATTCTCTGCAATATTTTTATGATAGCTGTACAATCTATGGCTTTGTGCGTTATTTTGTTTGCTTTCAACCAAATTGAACATTGTTTTAACATTGTTTTGGTGGCCACAACCGGCCGCAATGAGAATTGAAATTCGTTCTTTTTGTTCGTTCTTCCACTTCGTTCCAATATCATTCGCGAAGGCTTTAACGAATGCCTCTCTACACAAGTAAAGGGACAAATTGCTTCTAAAACAACAAAAGCCGACCGGAAAAATTCACAATCGCACCGAATCATTAATCTCAGAAACAAATGGAAATCGGCTGACATCTGCTATACTGAGCTCGAAAAAAATGGCGGCCATAGTCGACAGTTGTCACGTTATTCTCGACGGGATTAATTAGAAATGCGATTAAAAGCAAACAAAACAGGGAATGGTGAACTTAAATTAATGAAAAATTACCACCCTCCAAGCACTCGTCAACTCTTTTTTTTAACGGGGTCGCGCCGGTCGCTCCCGCGCATTAAGCGGCTTTAATTTGAATTCGGAATAAGAATTACGCGCGCTTTATAATTATTGTTTTTTCGGCCGGCGCTTGATTTCTAATTCTGACCAGCCAGGGTTGATTATGTACTCGGCAAACGCGCACGTATTTTTTTCAAATCATGAATATGGAATATCGGTGTGGCTGATTTAAAAATGCGAGATCAGTGTATTTGCTTCACGCTTATATTTGGGCATATTTTGTCCTTGTTAAATTTGATTTTCAAAATATAATTTGAGATTTGAATTTAGAACAATGGCGATATTGAAATAAGAGTGATCGGGCGCATGATGAGTGCCATTGTATTTGTCGAGTGAGCAAGGGCTCTTGTGCGCGCACCTCGAGTATTCGTAAGGGGGTGTTTTTTTCACCCTTCCCCTAATTATGGTTTTACCTTGCATGAATTTTCTGAATTATAATTTGCAATCCTCAAAATACCTTAAAAAATCTTTGCAATCTATTTATATGCCGCTAAGACGTATTAGCCTCATAGCACGTAAGGGTAAGTACACTATCACGGCACGTCATCGAAGTTTTTTCAATGTAGGTACTGCACATTCCCACCGAGAGTTTTTACTTAACCTTTTTCGAAATAGGGCGAGGGGTTTCGACGAAGATACGCGAGGTATTAGATTTTCGCGACTTATAGTATTCGGCAAGTCTTTTGTAGTTTTCTGGATGTTAAAGAACTATCCCACACTGTAGAAGCAAAAGCAATGCTAACGAGAGCAACAAACATTGAAGATGATGATTTTGACGTGTGGTTAAAATGATAATGTGTAGACAATGAATCTTAACTTTCCCTGAGGAATACAGAATTCAATTATGATTTCCCATACAAATAACTCACAAATAATGCAGTCTCTATGGAAAGTCACAATTTAGTTTTATTTCAATAGGCATGTTCCTCGAGGAACGTAATACTGTTTCGTGGTTTGAATCCACCCACCCACAGTTTCGGTTTTGGGAAGGTGTCGATTTTTAGTCTTGGTTCAAAATCGTCGAAGAGGATGTTTATCATTAAGCGTGAAAATGACAAACGCAGAATCATCTTCGCACATTTAACGACCATAGCATTTAGCCAATAGCTCTAAGCACTTAACGGACCTAGAAATCTGTCTAAAAAGGGCACCGGCTTTGTCATAATGTGTAATAACTAATAACATAAAGTGAGGCGTTGACACAAGTTCTTTGAACTGTTTTATTAATAGCAGAAACAAAAGTTATAGCCCCACATCAGAGGGAACAATAGTTTTAATGGACAAGGAAACAGTAAAGTGCTCTAATGCATGATTTAAACGCGGTTGAGACGAAATAATGGAATTATGTGAAGGCGTAAAGAGAGTTCTACATGAGTCGTTTGATTATACAGCTTTAGTTGAATATACATTCATTCTGATCCGACTGTACGTTTATACCTACCTGCTTGTTTTGTGATGGTTGTTGGAGGGGTACTTACTTCAAGTGATACAACGTCTTGATGGCGATATTTTTTATAAATTGCTCAAAATTTTACAGCCTACTCAAGCGGCGGCGTTATTTCGAAGAATGGCGACAGCTTTTGTGACCCCGCTAGAATCGATAAATCGAAACCATGCCAAAACATATGGTAGTATCTTTAAAGATATTGATTGAGTGGGATTACGCTAACATGATGTAATAGTCGTATTATGCGGCGGTAGCGTAAGAAGAGTTTTATCTGTACATCTATCGCTATATATATTGCTTTGCTTTATTCAGTACTAGCTGTTGCCCGCGGCTTCGCTCGCGTGGATTTCGTATTTAGGTTGTTACCGGTTTTCCGAAGCAATGAGATATTTTCCCGTCATTTCGGGGTAATTTTAAACTAAGGAAAAACAGGACTAACCCTGCGCAAATCAATGAGTATAATTCAAGATCCAGCTGAATTTTATATAATATACAGACGTCACTCATAAAATACTTAGAACAGAGGAACTTAGCAGCAGTATCCTAACAAATGTAAAGAGAGAGATGAGAGACACCTTTATGTAATATTTCAAAACAGAGCCTATTCGCAGAAGTAATTGAGAAAAACTAAAACCCTCTCCCTCTCTCTCCCTCTCCCCCCTTCCTCTCCCCCTCCCTCTGTCTCTCCCCCTCCTCCCTCTCCGCCTGCCCCTCCCTCTCCCCCTTCCCCTCCTTCTCCCTCTCCCTCTACTTTACCTGTACCTGTACCTCTACCTCTCTACGTCTCTACTTCTCTACCTCTCTACCTCTACCTCTCTCTAGGGAGAGCCCTACCCCTACCCCTAACGCCAATTTAACCGCTATCCCTAACATAGGAACGACACCCATATTTATTTTTAGACATTTCAAACCTATCGCACCCCAACCCCATCCCCAGGGGATGATGGTATTTCACGTCCACCACGTTGGATTTCAAAGTTGTTGTAGCTTTCGTAATCAGCGACCCGATAAACCATACAAACGACACCCATATTCACATTTCAACCCTATCGCACCCCAACCCCATCCCAAGGGAATGATGGTATTTTACGTCCACCACGTTGGATTTCAAAATTGTTGTAGTTTTCGTAATCAGCGACCCGATAAACCATACAAACGATACCCATAATGGTTTTTAGACTTTTTCACCCCATTTCCCTTTTTTAGGGGTTGAATTTGGGGTGGAATTTCAATAACAGTGATTAACGTAGCATAGAATTACATCATTCATGCCTAAATAATAAATTATGTGGATTTTACTTTAAAAATAAAGAATTTTCAACTTCATCCCCCTTTTCACCCTTAAGGGTGTCGAATTTTCAAAAACCCTGAGACGTAAATATTAATTTTTAGTCTTCAGCCTAAATACAAATTTTGAAGATCCTAACTTCAAAACTAACGGACTTTCATACAAACTTTCATCCCCTATTTTACCCTCTTAGGGGTGGAATTTTGTAAAACCCTTTCTTGTTGCACCCCTAGGCCTCATTAGGAACCTACATGCCAAATTTGGAATCTCTAGACCCAGCGGTTTGGGTTGTGCGTTGATATGTCAGTCAGTCAGTCAGTCAGTCAGTCAGTCACCTTCTTCTTTTGTATATGTAGATTGGTTTTGATCTGAATGTATGCCATTCGGTTTCAATATTTAAAAGAGAAGATAATTTAAACTCTAATTTGAACCAGATAGGACTGCAAAACTTCTCCAAACGAGTAAATAGGAGATCAGTATCTTTATCTTTGTTTAAAAATCAGGTCAATATTATGCATATTTAAAAAAAATAGATTGTGCGTTAAATACCTTGTTCTTTATGTAGAAAATTGTTGAAAATTGAACCTGTCCAAAATGAAGATCAAGTTTACGTCCAATGCAAGTGTCAAGTTCCGTCCGCTGTGATAAGAGGGAGACTGATGCCAATTAGCAGGCGTGAGCAAACATTAATGGTACGTATGTATGGCTCTATAAGTAAATATAGGCATAGACCCTGACGGACTTTTTGCTCTGTGTATGTTGACGATTGTTTTATTTTACGCCGTTATGCTCACTAGAAAAATCAAGGTGATTCTTGCACCACATCATACTACTTCTTCTTTTCTTCAAATTTTATCAAGATAATAAAAAAAAATTAAGCTTCTATTGTTGCCCTTAAAAACGCGCTATTAGCTGATGCAGTTTCTTTCTACGATCTATGCTCCTTGGGAAATGTGGTCCAGTATCCTGGACAGACTAAACGAAGGTCTCTTTCATAAAGGAAGATCTTTCGTACAAAAATAAAGATGAGATTGGGGAGTGCCATACATTCAATCCGGAGGTTCTAGGTTCGGTTCCCGGTGGGGAAACTGTCAAATAAATATCCCTTTGTGCGACCTCCCCAGTTTGGTTAGGACATTGCAGGATGAATCACCTGATTGTCTAAAAAGTTTGATGATTCCGTGCTTCGGAAGGCACGTTAAGCCGTTGGTCCCGACTACTATCTACGGATGTAGTCGTTAACGAGCCATGTCAGAGGCCTTTGGTGGCTCAACAACTCTGACACCAAAGTTTGTGAGGTCGGTCATCGACCTTGCAATGCAACCCACACGACATGATGATGATGGCAATGAGTGCCTAAAGGCAAAGGGGACTCCCCCTTTCCGTGGATAAAAAGTCTTAAAACAGAAGGTACATTTTGGTACTTTGTTAGTACTAGCTACTAATAACACTAATAGTCATCCATCACCCCTAGGTGGTGAGTCGTGTTATTACAAATTATTTGACTCTAGTGTTGATCAACAACAGTTTTGTTTCAAAATATACCATGATAATGATCTTTAGGAAGTTAAGTTTCAACTGAAATCAAATGTGCAAATGTAGTCTTAAACGTCTAGATAAGAAACGATCTTATTTCTTATCTAGACGATTAAGACTACATTTGCACAATCAAACATCAGAATACTAAAACTTAAGAGATAGTTTCTCCACGGCAGCATTAAAATAAAAACTTTACAAATCCCACATAGTTATAGACTCATACGTTTATTGCTTAACTTCTTTATGATGTGTTGATATTCTAAAAGGATTTACGCCATGAAAATGGCCACTTCGTTTGGACGCTAGATATATGGGTGGCGTAAAATGCAAATAAGATTAGGCCGTAAACCGTTAGCAGAGAACTAATTTTACGATGTGTTAATATACAATTGTTTTGTAAACCAATTCTTCTTGCTCCAGTTAAGAAGTTATTGGAATTCCGGAATTTCTCAGCTCCATAATGAAGGTTTTAGTATAGCGACACACCTGCGAGAATTTTGACGCGGAAAGTTCCGGGACCTAAAAATTTTTCAAGTACAACACTCAAAGGGCTATGGAAAGGGCTATGCTCGTATTCTCTCTGCGCGATCGAATCAGAAATGAGCAGATCCGCAGAAATACTAAAGTAAGTGACATAGCCCTGAGAATCGCTAAACTAAAGTGGCAGTGGGCAGGGCACATCGCAAGAAGAACCGATGGCCGATGGGGCGTAAGGGGGTTCTAGAGTGGCGACCACGCACCGGAAGACGAAGCGTTGGCTGGCCCCTCGCAAGGTGAACCGACGATCTGGTCAAGGTCGCGGGAAGCCACTGGATGCGAGCAGCTCAGGACCGATCGTCTTGGATATCTTTAGGGGAGGCCTATGTCCAGCAGTGGACGTCTTTCGGCTGATATGATGATAAACCTAAAAAGCGTTGCGAACGTAATGAGCGGAACTCTCCGCGTCGGAAAGATCCGCAGGTGTGTCGATACACTAAGTCGTATTTTCTTTGGAAGGGGCTCAGGCTTGTCTAGGGAAGTACCATTCTCTTGTCTACTTCTGCCTTAAAACAACAATGAATCGATTAGAAGTGTAAAGTAAGAAATTACCAGCACACGAGACCATGCTCTCAGTGTCGCAGGGTCAGGGTGGGCCACAAGTTCTGCTGTCAAAGTGTGCTACACTTTAGTGTTGTAAACGAATGATTGTGGACGCAAAGTTCGACAGCAGAAAGTTTGACTTTGTAACTTTGTTTGGACTATAGTTAGGAGGTAAACGAATTGCATGATCTTTTAAAGTATTAATTCTAGCGAAAATTTGCAGGGTTTATTTTTTAGTTGTAGGACTTTTTTGATATTGATATGTGTCGTAGTTTTTGAGATATACAGGGTGTTAGGGACAGCCTTCCGAATACTGAAGGGGCATGATCAGTCAACGACACTGAACAACTTTCAATGAACTAAACTTTCAGGAAACGAAAAAAAAATCGGCTTCTCTATACAAATTGCCCGATCAACTTCACAATTTTGTATGGAAACGCGGGTTTTTTTTTTAGTGCATTGGATTACGGAGCATGTAAAAAACAAAGTGAAATAAAGGTTCCGTTTTTAACATTTTCGCTCGGAACCCTAAAAATGACATCTTCATCATATCAAAAACACAGCCCCTTTCTAATCGGTTCCGGCAAACACCAAACTTTTGTGGCCGCCTTTTTGGTTTCTTAGGCCACTGACCCATACGACAAGAAACTAAAAATCTGCTTGAAAATTTATTAAAATACCAAAATTGTTGTATAATGTAGTAGAATAAATTATTGGAATTGTGTAGATATAGGATCCAATTATATAGACAGAAGATGAACCTGTACCTATGCTTTTCAACAAGTAATTTTTATTGCTGAACTGTATACCAAAAAGTCAGATCAGTACGATCCGGCATTATAAATTGAAACAATCCAAAAACAGGCCTCCACTCAGTTATTATTTTATTAAACACCATACTGAAGTATTTCGAGGTTAACACTGTGTTGCCGCCTGTACGTATACATACGTGTAGAAGGGTGGTTAGGGGAAAGTTGTGGGATTTTCGGGTTTTCCCACGTTAAATATTGGTTTTGTATGTGATTATTTTATTAAGTAAGCTTTATGGTTTTAGATTCGTTCGGTTTGGTTGGGTTAGGTTATTTTGCTACCAGAAACTTCTCTATTTTGCCAGAAACGGTTCATTATGTACTCGTAAATTGGAGAATTTTACAATATGCCTGCGACATGTACTTATATCAATATAGTTGCTTATTTAGTGTTTAATAGAGATTAATGTAGCAAAGTCAAGACTTTTATCTTGTAAGAACTATTTATTTTTGTCATCGTTGGCATCATCAACAGCATTTAGTTGTCCACTGTAGGTCATATATTATCTTATACTAATGTCTTTGGGTTACTGACAGATATCCCAACACTGTATCTCTTCGAGATCGGGTGACCGGTCTACCGGATCGTCTTTTTCCTCGCTTTGGCCACCACTCTATTAGAGACGCACTCCACCTGTCTCCTCTATGGGCATGAGTAGGCAGGTCATATTCGGTAACCGCAATTCAGGATCAAATAACATTAAGAAACAGGTAAATTCGTAAACAGTGAAGGGGTAATCGTCATTAAGGCTCAGTCCTGATGACTTGAAGAGTAGGTATGGGCAAGTTGTGTCTTTATGTACGATGCGATGATAGCTTAAGATAATCTAGGAAACGACACCCTGACCGAATTTGCTCATACTTGTTTTTTTGTTCTGTAGGTACGTTTACACCCTATATCTCGCCAATTGTCCTACAGCAATACGTTTGTGAGCTTACAACCTAGATCCGTCTCTGCTCGATGACGCGTGACCTTGAAACAAATAGCCCATACACGCG
Organism: Athrips mouffetella; assembly: GCA_947532105.1. Lineage (NCBI taxonomy): Eukaryota > Metazoa > Arthropoda > Insecta > Lepidoptera > Gelechiidae > Athrips > Athrips mouffetella. The sequence continues at coordinate 22,029,191 of OX383972.1, read as the reverse complement.
ACCGACTAACGATCACTGAACTTTCACACATACGCTGCACAGTCATCGAGTCATCGCGTGGACGGACGCTCGCGGATTCACGCAAATTTACGTAAACATTGCCGATTGCCGCACATGCGTTCAACAAAACCGAAAGTGGCTCCAACGTGGACACCCATTGACGTATTCACCTATAACTATTATTATATTCGCATGGAAAGCGAAACCGATCGCATTGTTATCTCTCGCGCTATTAATTGACCGATATTTGTAAAGCGAGTTGGTAATTTGAGTTTTCCGTTCATTCATGGGTGGCATTTTGGGTGCATTAATTTGTGCAACCAGTGGTTCGGTTTTGGGCTTTAATTTTGTGTGTTTAAATTGTCACAGCGTGACGCGATGATATATCAATTTTAAATAGTTTTCTGGTATCAACTACTTATTGTTGACATCGATGTATGACAAATACATCAGGGGGAATATGACTATGACCTATTAATAGGATAAAATTTGATTTTATTCCAATAATAAAGTGTTTCTGTCAATACTTTTATGCCATTTTAGTTATGCTATCGACGTTAAAAATACGAAATAAACGAGAATAATTTATTTTTGAAATCAGAAGAAATGTGTCCTTTTGCAAATGCTGCAAATAAATCAAATGGTACCAAACAAACTATCAACATCGGGTTGAGTTAAAGAAAACTGGCTTCATAAATCACAATCACAAAACCAATCCTTTTACGCACACATAATATAAATTAACTTAAAAAGATCTTTGTTCAAAGCAAGTAGCTTGAATGCTGGCTTTACAGTCAATCGATCAAATAAAACACCATCTGTGACTATTGTTCGACTACTACATAATGCTTAATGCGCACAATCATAAAAATTGCTCATCCGTAATATAAATTCTTAACATTAACCTAGAGTGTACAAAAGTTAACTTTATTTGCGTGTAGTAAGGCTTAAAATCCTACGAGTTCTTGTATTCATTAGTAACATGCATCAAAGGGTTGGCAAATCCATACGCTATTGTTAATAGTCACGCGTCAACTTAGTGTAACTATTAAAATAATTATGAGCGTGTTTTAATGTTTCCTTTTATACCTAAAGCAGGATTACTTCTTACTATTGCTTTCCGACTGCTAGATCTTTAAATTCTATTGGAAGTCCACACACAAATTTTATAGAAAGTCAAAAAATAAACTTTTCATACATATTGTGTGTTTGTAGTGGTCAAAATCAATATCACCATCTATTATTTTACTTCTAATTGAATCCATTGAATTTAAAATTGAACACACTTACACTCTTCAGCTATTATTTTTTTTATGATGCGATTTATTACATATAAGGAAATATTATTTATTTTTTATCCAGGAGAAGAAACAGTGGCCTATCCTATTTTTTTGTTATTTGCGTCCGTTCGTATGTTGGGCTTGATTTTCTCAACTTTTTATATTATTACATCAATGATAATATTATTATGAGTAAAGGATTATTGATGAATTTTACGATGTACTGCGTTAAGAACAATAGACAGTTTGTCTTATCGATCAAAATAACCCGTTTTAGTAGAGTTTAGAGTATTTATTTATTAAATATTCGGGTGATTAACAGTATTATAGACAGCTTAGTAAGATTAATAGGAAAGAAAAAACCAATTACAGTTTTCCGCAAATAGACTAGAAATAATTTTGAATTTGTTAGCTACCACGCATGTTTTGTGTCTCTTCTAGCGTTTTGATAGCCAAATACAGTTTTTCAATTCACATTATGCTAAACATCACATTTGCATACATCTTTACGTACCTAATAGCTCTTTAGCATTACACATAAAACCTTCCTTAATTATAACAAGCAATTAAGCAGAAAGCATTTTGACAGATGTAAAACAATAATGACGGAATTAAACTTTAACGTCACTCACAAACAGTGGCGACATCTCGTAATGTTGCCCTTCTAATTACGTTTAATGTCCAACAGTTATTTTTTCGAGTTTTAATGCGAGCCGCTATAAAAAGATAATCACAAATATAATTGAAACGAAATAATAAAGGGGGCAAGAAAGGGGGTGGGAGGCGATTAATGACGTTAGAGTGGGGAACGGATATTATACGGAATCAGTATCCGGAAATGGTATAGTTTTCGTATAGAATACGAAATAGGACCTACTAAAGGGTTAATACTCGTATGTCACTATACTGTCATCGTTACAGTCAACATTATCTGCCTTAAAATATTAGTGCTGGAAAAAGGCGTTTCAAAGAGTTATTGCGGTTACTGATTTGATCTATAAAAAATGATTATGAGATAGGTAAAAAAAAATTGCAATATATGCCGTACCTTTTAAAATTATTTAAAAACAAAAACCCGACTGCGTAACAGAAAAGAGGAAAACAAGCTAGGATTTATGTAAAGGATTTGGTTAACTTAAATTTGATAATACCTATACAGGGTGTAAGGGACGGTGTACCGAAAACTGAAAGGGCGTGCTCAGTCAACGAAACTGAACAAATTTCCCAAAGAAACATTTCTGGGAAATGAAAAAAAATTTTGACCTCCCCATACAAACTGTTCGAGCAGAGTGAGCAATTTGTATGGAGAGATCAAAATTTTATTACATTTCCCAAAAATGTTTCTTTAGGAAAGTTGTTCAGTTTTGTTGGCTGAGCACGCGCTTTCAGTTTTCGGTACACCGTCCCTTACACCCTTTATTGCAGTCGGGGACGAACAGAACAGAACAGATGGTTCAGGCGTTTAGTAGTTACGCGCGTAGTTCGTTACGAGGGAACGAAGAAACGGACATACATACATAGATACACACATACTTACATACATACATGTCAAACACATAACCCTCCTTTTGGGCCTCGCCACAGTCGGGTAATAATCCTAATACAATGAAAATTTTCATTATTTTTGCTCCCGAAGCCCAGTAATTCTACTCATAATAAAAAGCAACTCTCCCAATAAAACAATTTTCACCCAAAAATTTTTCATCTTTGACCACGTACTTAACCACTTTAGCATGGAGAGCCGAAAAAAAAATTTCTTCGGGAAAATTGCTTGTTTTCATGTCATGAGTAGAATTGTTTCGGGAGCAAAACCAATGAAAATTCACGCTGTATTGCGTGGGAATTTTCGTGAGATTATCAACCTGTGTGCACCACTCCTTATCTTACAATAACCGATTTCAGAATATTATGTCAAAACAACCCTAGCGTGGGGAGGCGCGGGATAGTCGGGCGCATTACGGCCTAAATAATCAACATAATTACACTTTTTACCCCGGTTTCCCCTTTGTGCCCCCTTAACTAAGTGCCAGTGAAAGACTTGGTTTAGACTGGCTCCTATGTAAACAAATTTATAGTAAAAATATTTATGCCAGGAATGGTGCTATGGGCGGTGGTAATCATTTAACATCAGGCAGCTCTTCTGCTAGTTTTCTCACTTCACGCATTAAATAAAAACTTTTGGATTTTTGAGTATTTTACTTTTAAGCGCCAAAAAAGACCTGAAATTCTAATTGCAATTATAATGGTCAACAATATAAATTTCTTGGTTATGCGGTTTTGTGTTTTATATTTTCCTCATTATTAAGTACTCTTTGTTTGAGAAAATTTTAATACATTAATAAACATAAAATCAATTGTTGTTGTTTCTTCTCTTTCCTAAAGGGATTCCCTTTTTGCTCACTATGGTATGTACATAACATAATACTCCAGTAAAAATACGGTTTTGCAAAACATTAAATGTTAATAGCTACTATTTTGTGTATATCGTATTTAAATATGATGTTAAGACGCAATATTTACGAATCCACCTAAAATTTAAAGCGGAATATTTTTTTCGAATAACAGCTAAGGCAAAAATAGTAATAGACAATTATATACTTTATGTCATAGATAAACGTATACTTTACATATAGGCATAAAAATCCACCATAAATATATTTAAAAATATCAATTTGTTTCAAAATATAAAATCCACACTTATATTTACATATAAGATCCAATAAAGTCGAGGTAAAATAATATAAATAAACTGAGCTAAACTCAACCTTTTTAAATGTAAGTGATTCTTATATAAATTAACAAAAATTCCATACTAAATAAATAAAAAGTTTTTGTAATCGCTGGTTTACAATGATTTTGTAAACAGTTATGTTGGATTTGCCAAAAATGTGATTACTTAGCACTATTTAAATTATTAGAAAGCAAAACGGATCTATTACTATTTTTGGTTGCGAAGAAAAGCTTTATTTAAATTTCGTGCTATAAAAGTTAAACAATACAAAAAAGCTAATATTTTTAGGTGGATTCATGTATAATATGAAATTCTGAATATATAGCAAGCCGTAAATAAAAAAAATAATCTTTTAACATTTTTTTCCGAAATTCCATATTTTTTTAATGTTTGGACGGCAAAATAAATAAATAAATGAAGTAAATTTAGGTGGATTCCATTAAAAAGCTTTACACAGAAATATAATCTATCGATCTGAAAAAGAAACACGGCTATTATCAATTATTTCCGTTTCGCCATACAATCTCTCGTAATTTTACTGGAGTATAAGTGATTTGCTCATAGTTGGTCGTAACGTAACAGTCAAGTTGCAGGACACCCTTATTTGAACGTAATGAAGTGACAATAAGGTCAAAATTAGCATTGACGAGCGTGTTGCTGCGAATTAGTTCCATAATATCTATCATGCACAAGCGCAGCATTGGGTAGGTAATGTTTTGAAAAATCGCTCAACGCTTAGACAGTAGTAGCAAGGTAATAGCCAAGCCGAGTGTACTAAAACTAAAATGTCTCATATCATATCCCGGTATAATGTCACCGATTCTAAACACTGCTGCTGTTTAATGGCAGAAATCGTCCAAGGTGTTGTATTTTTTCTGACGGTATTTGCACATAGTCATACAACGTGCACTGCACGAGTTTGAAATTGAAATTGGAAGGTCGCGTTAGCCCGAATATTGACTACAAAAGACCCTCAGGAGCACCGCGCGACTCGTGCGGGCGGCTGCGCGCGCGCGTTGGTGCAGGGTGAATTGCAAGGGGGACGGGGGCTTTATTCTGTGATATACTCTTACCTCCTCCTTACAAAAAAAAATAATATCAGGTCCTTACCTATGACATTGGCGTTTTGTATGGATAATTTTAGGTACACAAAATTTTCAGTTCTAACACTTTTGCATTTTTTTAGGTATTACTAATTTCAAAATTCAAGTTTTAAATATTTTTTTAAATATGAATGGGTAGAATTTAAGCATACACCAGCATTTTTTTATATCATCTGTAAAAAACATAAAAAATCAAAGGAGACGTAAAACTAACAACTTTCGAATCTTTAATTAAATATCAAAATAAAAACAATGTTTAATCCATAGATTGATAACTTTGAAATTGACTTTCAAATATAAATGTAAATGGTTGTAATTAAGTAGAATTATAAGAATTATATGATCTCATTAATCTACTAGAAAATTTCGCCAACTTCATAGGTAAAGAACCAATAATTTGTCTCAGTTGTACACTCAACAGCACGTCAGTAGAAACACTTTTGGACCTTATGGCGTGGTAATAGAGTTGAAAAAGTTACTACCGACGAGCGGTTGACCGTACACATGGCCGCACGTCGGTGGAAACACTTTGACATTGAGCGGGACTCTGGTTTCGGGCGTTTGTAGCGTAGCGCTGGTTCAGCTTATACTGGTTTTGTTTATACGTTCTTGCTGCTGTGCGTACTTACCACTTGACATGGTGAAGCCCCTGTCTGTAGAAAGAAAATAAATATAATGAATGGGGTACCTAAATAATAATTAACAATTTGTGTTTTAGGAATATTGGGAATATTATTAAATATAAAAAAAAAATATTCAGAAAATTCGTACTTCTACATTAAAATACTGTCAACAGATAGGTTAAATGCTTTTTTTGCCTGCATTAAATTATTTAATATGTTGTAATTTGATTGAATTTTCCTGCAAAAGTTGTTCCGTCTACTCAGTAATTATGTTTTCACCTCCAAAGCTCTGAAACATTTGTTTTGTCGGTTAAATTCTGCGGCCAAAAGCGATTTTTGGCCCCTAGCGGACAAAAGGTTTTTAAAATTCGAACTCGATGTGCTTATTATTTTGTAGTATGCTGCAGTACTGGCCGCTTGTAAAACCAGCCACGCACTATCGTTTTAAAGATGAGAAAGAGGGATGCAGCTATAGGAAAGAAACAAATAGTATTATGAATAGTGAATGCCTGGTGGGTAAGGAACTGGCTGATAATAAAAAGTAAATTTAAAATTCGATCGCCTTTTTTTTTGTTCTCTTGCCCAGATTAATGGACTTGCCCTTTGACTTCAAATCAACGCAATACAAAATAGATTTGCCTGCCACTACCTACGAGTATCCTCAGTCTCCAGAAATCCAATGAAAATTAACCTCTTTCTGCAAATTTATTAAGTAGTTTATAGGTAGAGTCATGAACATAAGCACAACAGTCCCAAAAATAATAATAATTTAATTATAGTGATATCCTTTTTAATGCCTAGTATTCTTAAAGTATACATGGCCACTCGTCCGTGAAAACTCTTTGACCTTGAGCTGGTCTCTGGTTACGGAGGTTTGTAGCGAAGCGCGGGTTCAGGTTATACTGGTTATGTTTCCACTTGGTTGCTGCCGTCAGTACCATTATGTACGTATTGTGCCCTTACGTTAGAACGTATGAGTAATTAATTAAACACTTATTTCTTATATTTGAATTGCTTTTCTTGCATTATGTTAACATTTCCTCGCTTTAATGAGTTATTTTGCGTCTCGTACCTTGAAACCTTCGCCACGCTCAGGATTCTTCTTTTGAACCACTCGCTTCGCTCGTGGTTCAATCCTAGAATCCTTCGCTTGCTCAGGTTTCAATACGAGGTACTCGCGCCAAATAAACCTTTTGCTGCCTTGCATAAGAAATAACTATTAGTTATTTCATGCTTCTGATTATTGAAAAAAATAAAAATATAAAGAACTTTAAAAAAATAAAATATATAAGGTCCTAATGAAATAGTGAACATAATTTTAGTATGTGACGCAGACCATGAAACTGAACAACTTTCCCAAAGGAGCATAGGTCGAAATACGAAAAACCAAATTTTACCTCCCATACAAAATGCGCTATCGCCTATCAGCTGATGCAGTTTCTATGGGAGGTCAAAAATTTATTTTCGTATTTCGACCTAGGTTCCTTGGGGAAAGTTGGTTAGTTTCATGGTCTGAATAACATACTAAAATTAGGTTCACTATTTTATTAGGACCTTTTATATTTAGTGTTTAAGAGCGTAACTTTCATTACTTTTTTATAATTATTTAGTGTTTAAATAAAAAAAAATACGCGGTACAATAAACAACACTCTTCTGGCAAAGGATCGGCATATAATTAGAGATAATGAGACGCTATTCAGATGTCCGTCTGGATCCTTTTGCTCCATAGAGCTGGAATGAGTACAGAAGTATCAAGTGAAAAAAAAAGTCAAAAATAGACTTTGTGTGTGTCTAGACTTTATGTAATTTTTTGCTAACCTGGATAATCTGTATATTTATGACGTAGTATCTAGTTACCTAAATTAATAAATTAGCTACCTAAATAAATAAATTAGTTATCGTAGATTTTAGTTAGATAGTAGTAAGGACAAACTTCATTAGATACTGAAATGTCATTCGAGCGAATATATACCTAAATGGACGGAATTTTATCATGGGTTTTTTGTCGCTGATTTGACGTAACCCTACGCTAACGTAAAGCTACGTACAAACTTTAGTGCTATATTTCCTACTACTCATGTTTAATTATATTTGTATACTTTAACACTAAAAATCTGTGTAAAAATGTGCGTTTTAGCCACAAGCGCGAAAAGAGTTTTCGAAATTCGAACGTCATGATGAACTATTAAACACACTATAGCATGGCAAACTATAGAATAAATAAAAGTAAATCCTCATGCTGTGGTACTGGCCGCTAATAATTTTTTAACACTCGTGCTAAATAACAATTTTGCTTCTTTGAATAACAAATAACTATTTCCGTGCCGCTTCTAAAAGCTGTAAGCTCTATGGAAGCATCCTTCAAGAGAGACGTTGAGGGCTCCAAATGAACGGGTATAATTCGGCGAAATTGTAACTCTTTTATCGCAACTAGACGGATTTCGCTAATCAACTTACTTGACGGCCAGGTTGGCGCAGTGGCTGTGCAGCTGCCTACTGTTACCAGGGCCAGACGTTCGATTCCCGATACAGAAACTTGAGTTTGGATAGCTGTTGTTATACGTCTGGGTCTGAGTGTTTGTGTGTGTGACTCTATTGGCTGGACACATTACGATTTTAGCAGTGAAGTCCCCCCTATCAGACAAAGGGTACATTTTTTCATTCAAAGTCATCTTATCCCAATCTAAGAAAAGCTTGTATTATGGGTATCAGCGACTGTTATACATACCTACATAAGTTAACACCCTGTATATTTGTAATTTTTGAACTGAAAACTTCTTTAGCGGCGCTTGGCACTTTTTTTAGATTGGTAAAAAATGTTAAACTCGCGTCAGATCTGTCGCGACAGATCTGTAGCCTGATCGAAAAAGCGTAAGATTGTCTATACGAGTATGTAATATAAATTGTCATATTTGTCTACGATAGCGCTATAATATAAATGAATATTGTATTTTACATGATAGTACTTTTATACTGATAAATAAAACAATTCGTGCGAAATTATTCCCTAACGATTTCAAAGTATTCAAAAGTGCACAACGTTTTCACTTCTGCCGGCACTCCCGGAGTGCAACTCGTCCTTTTTCTTTTAAGGCCAACTCCATTCCTTCTGATTCAAGTCGTGACCCCTTATTAATTTTTTTATAGTTTACCAGTATAAACTTAATAAAAAGTAATAATTTTATAATATTTAAAACAGTTTTTGAGTATTTACTTGTTAACCAAATTCAATATACCTAATTAACGTACTTTTCAACATTGAATTTTTACAATATTAGAAAAAAAAAACGAAACAATGAAGTATATATTCGTTTACATTAAATGCTACTCAAGTGACCCGCGATTCCGTTTACCAAAAAAAATTGGTCAAGCGTATTAAGTGCTTACAAAAAGGGTTCAGTAATGCATTTTCGTCAAATTTTTTTGATAAAGGGTTGGTAAACTGAAGTTAAAAAAAAACAGCTAAGAGGGTGTCGGGCTCGCGTCAGATCTGTCGCGACAGATCTGTAGCCTGATCGAAAAAGCGTAAGATTGTCTATACGAGTATGTAATATAAATTGTCATGTTTGTCTACGATAGCGCTATAATATAAATGAATATTGTATTTTACATGATAGTACTTTTATACTGACAAATAAAACAATTCGTGCGAAATTATTCCCTAACGATTTCAAAGTATTCAAAAGTGCACAACGTTTTCACTTCTGCCGGCACTCCCGGAGTGCAACTCGTCCTTTTTCTTTTAAGGCCAACTCCATTCCTTCTGATTCAAGTCGTGACCCCTTGTTAATTTTTTTATAGTTTACCAGTATAAACTTAATAAAAAGTAATAATTTTATAATATTTAAAACAGTTTTTGAGTATTTACTTGTTAACCAAATTCAATATACCTAATTAACGTACTTTTCAACATTGAATTTTTACAATATTAGAAAAAAAAAACGAAACAATGAAGTATATATTCGTTTACATTAAATGCTACTCAAGTGACCCGCGATTCCGTTTACCAAAAAAAATTGGTCAAGCGTATTAAGTGCTTACAAAAAGGGTTCAGTAATGCATTTTCGTCAAATTTTTTTGATAAAGGGTTGGTAAACTGAAGTTAAAAAAAAACAGCTAAGAGGGTGTCGGGCTCGCGCATTATAGGGTTCAGGAAAACACAGGCTAGGAGGAGTACTTACATACAGGAAAAAATTTCTTCTAGTAAAAATGCCTACCAAATGAAAAATAGATTTTATCTAAATCGAAAACTCTATCATACCAACAATCAATACTTATCAAATACACATTTTATCCGTGAAGAAATCGTTCTTGCAGAGAAGCTTATCGTTTGAAATTTAAAGTAGTAAAATAAATAATCACCTTAAACACATAAACAAGTACATGTTTTATGCAAGATTGTTTAAAGCTTTTTTTTACTTACTAGCAGAACTCTTTTGAAAATCTTACTTTTTGACCTTATGCTATCATTCTGAAGAATACTGTTTCTTTTCCTTTAGAATAGCTAGCCTATACAGGCAACTCTCGCTATCTGCTGAAATAATCGACTCAAAACTACTTTCTGTTTAGATTATGGTTTTTATGTCAATATTTAAGTGATCAAACTAGCAGGAAGGCCATCTGATGGGTGAATTTTCACATGCTTATGGATGAAATAATATTCCATTCAACCACTTCTTTACCATTGCATCATTTATTATATAGGGTGACTTTTAATTAGTTCTTGATATCAAAAGATATGCATGTACTCATGATACTGAACCACTTTTCCCAAGGAACATAGGTCGAATTACGAAAAACCTAATTTGACCTCCCATACAAAATGCGCTATCAGCTAGTCAAAACCTGATTTTCGTATTTCGACCTATGTTCCTTGGGGAAAGTTGTTCAGTATCATGAGTACATGCATACCTTTTTCTATCAAGAACTAATTATAAGTCACCTTATAGATTGTTTTTCTAGAAATTGTGTTACAAATCGAAACCTACTCATAGCTTTGGTTTTTGTTGACTTGCTAAGGAACCCCATAAAAAGCAAAACAGAGACGCGAGCGAACGCCAAGTTCTAATTAAAATGATTAACTTAATGGTCTTAGTCATTAGCGATTTTAATTCTGAATCGTCTATTTTTTTTACTCAGTTGAAATTATAAGTCTGCTGCCATTTTACGATTGTTGCCCCGATTTTTAAGGTTTTTACGACCAGAGCGGTTTGTCTTTTGTTCTTACTACTGAAAAAGTTAACATGGAACTGTTTTCGAATAAAACATTAATAAGTCATCTACATAAAGTAGTAGGTATTAAAGTTGTTTACATCGTAAACAGAAAAACCCATTCTCATTAGCACCAAAACCGGTCCTAGCCACTTCCTTTTGATTATTTTGTACTTGCACAAAGTTTTATAAATGTCATTATCGAACTCAAATGAGCTATTAATTCGTACATAATTATTCGGGTGATAGCGCCCTTGTGTAAACAACGCCTAATTAGGTTCGCCAAAGATTAGAAACTGTAATTTTTTTGTGTAGATGCGTTACATGTTTCAGAAGAGATATAAAAATATGAAAAATCAAATAAAAAAGTATTAAAAAACATAATCTACATTTTTTTGGTTTAATTTTAGATTTTGAAATAGTTTTTTACAGTCAACATTTTTTTTTTATTTCAATCTGGCAGCAAACGTGTGTACTAGAGAAATGTATTTTTTAAGGAATTTTAAACCTTGAGTGCTTAACTTATAAACTAGGCCTATACATTGGATTTGTATATTCAATTGGAATTTTTCTTTCCAACGTATAACGTATCTGGGTAATTCTACTACTCTTTACGCCAAAGCCTGTCCAACGAACAACACGTGGCCTGTACTCTGCGTGTTAATTTTTACTGTTTTTAATTCTGAAGACTAATTCAACACCTGGACCGTAGCACCAACTTTTATTAACTCTGTCATTACAGTTATCCAAATTTTAATGATATACAAACCAAATCTTATAAACATAAAATGATCATTAATTTTAGTTAGAGTTAGAACGGCGTCTTGCACTCGCGGGAGTTGCTAAGATCCGAGAAGGTACAATTACAAGTGTCAACATGTAGTGATGTATCGCTGGTCGCTTCTGCAACATTATTTTAATAACATATTCTATGCAATAGGTACAGATTGTTAATGACGCGAAGCAATAATTTTTTAACAAGTCCCGTACTTGGGAAATCCTGTTTTGAAAGAACCGATATATTTGTAACAATGTGGCTACAAATAAGGTTGACTAATTTTTGCATTATTTTCCTGACAATTATGTTTTTGTTTATTTATGCACTCAACATCGAATTAAAATAAATAATAGAAGACACAAATGTGTTCTCTCAATTAATATCACACGTTTTTCAACTATTACAATATGTTTTATACCTATTTATTATATTTTTTTATTATTTATTATATTATTTTTAAGATTTCCTGTAAAACTAGTTATATTTTTGTTATGTGCGCAATAAAGCATTTATCTATCTATCTATCTATTTTTTATTAAATAACCCATTATTATATTTTTGTTCTAGTCTCTATTTATATTTATGCATTATATTTGATTTCCGTCCTGATCGGCACAACAGCTGCGTCTTTGTATTTCATATAGATTTGGGTTGGCTGGAAGAAATCTCTTTTAGAGATAAGCCCGCCTTTGTTAATGTCCTTTTGTATATAACTTTCTGTTTGTAAAATAGTGCAATAAAGAATATATAAGGTCCTAATGAAATAGAGAACATAATTTTAGTATGTTACTCAGACCATGGAACTGAACAACTTTCCCCAAGGAACATAGGTCGAAATACGAAAATCAATTGTTGACTTCCCATAGAAACTGTAACAGCTGATAGCGCATTTTGTATGGGAGGTCAAATTTGGTTTTTCGTATTTGACCTATGTTCCTTGGGGAAAGTTGTTCAGTTTCATGGTCTGAGTAACATACTTAAATTATGTTCACTATTTCATTAGGACCTTATATACAGAGGACAGTAAAGGAATAAAAAAATCCTTGATCAAGCCTTTCGATACAAAGTCTTTTATTATCTTAACTGTTAATAGCGACATCTACCTACAACAAAATTTTGTAACTATTCTTTTTTCTAAATATCGTGATTTGGTTTCTTGGAAAGAAATTATAATTTTATTTATTACTATCAATTTGATAATGCAGGAAAGTAACTTTTGAACCAAATGAGATACTAAACCTCAAATTATTACTATAACATTGTTGGGAAGGATATGAGTACTTATAACGATTGCATAGAGTCATCAGATTGATAGCATAAACCAAATAAAGCCCGATTGTCGGCTTCCGTACAATTCAGACTAAATTACAATCATTATGAAGCACTTAATGTAAAAGATACTTCTAGAAATCAGCCAGTCTAAACGAAGTCTTTCGCTGGATTTGTTAGTTTATTTATTTTCAGTACTTTCAGATGGTCTGTAGTCTAGGCAACGAAGCGGATCGTTGTATGAAGACCCCCGCATTAAATCCTCAGTCGATGAAACTTTGCTGGGGTATTCCACTACATGAGACAAACCTTCTATAAAAAATCCAAAAAAAAAATCGGCACTTTTAATTTTCCATACAAAAATTACAAAAAATGTATGAACATTTTTTTTGTAATAATTTTTTTGGATATTTTGAATTTACATTTAATTCATGATTCTTTATCATCCTGGCAAATAAAATCTGCCTGAGAATTTTATGTTGGGGTCAACTGAAACCAAAACTCCTTAAGAAAAATGCACAAAATTCGAAATATCCAAATAATCAAATAATGGACAGCGCCTTTGGCAGCATTTGTAGATGGCGGTCATGTATCTGTTTTAATTTAAGTTTTTCTTGTTTATTTGAGAGTTTAATTTTAATAGGGTGCTACCCAGCAGACGACTTTCAAAGTGATTCATTATACTGAAAGTTTTGGATGGTGAAAAGCGGCTGTCATAGTGGCATTAATAATTTTTCCTATGAACTTATCGGAGTCGTCATAGTACACAGGACCTCGTCTTCGTGATGTGGATTCCTGTGTAAATCTTTCACTAGACATTGGTGAAATCGCCATAATTTTGTAACAAATTATTTACTTTGACATTGACGAAATAAGTTTTGTAACGAAATACGTTTTGAAACAGCTATTAAAAAAAATAATTATAAGAAAGCCACTTGTCTCTAGGTCCTTATCGTCCTACTTCACGACCTCTTAAAAAACGGTTTCGATATTCACCTTATTAAACACTTATAAGTTTTATTAGCTATATTCGATTACCCAAACTTTAATTTGCAATATTTTACAACCTCATTAGACCGTGCGTCACGATCGATCATAGATCAATAGTTAAGCTCACGTGTAGTATCAAGATGTAACTACTTTAATTATTTCGACATTATTAGAAGATGATTTACTAATGTATTAAATGTATTGATGTGTGGGTTGAATTTCCTTGATATTTTAATAATTTTGTTACTTAAGGTTACGAGTAACTTGATTTTTAAAGACAGTTTCAAGGTTCAAAGTAAGCTTAATTCACTTTAATGAACTCTATTTTGATTTAAAGTCGAATCAACACAGAGATTAAAATAAGTTAAGTTTTGAATTTATTACTAAAAATGGCAAAGGACGCGTCAGGTACCTACTTTCCACCCAAGCCACAGAAATGATATTTCTAGACACAGGAGGAAAATTGGTCAAAACCTATAAAATAAATTAAAATAAGGGAAATTTCACAAGGTCCTCTAATCCCAAACTAGGTAAAGCCTGTAATACAGGTATCAAAGACTGATATGAAATAAAGACAAAATAACACCGAGGTAGAGACAAACACCTATAAGTAATTCTTCCGCGTTAAGAATGCAGTAAGTCATTAATGCAAAAACAGGGTAAAGGTGTACCTATTCACAATCGAGTTAAAATGCAAAAAAATATATATTTTTTCGCTTTTTAGGTAATACACAAAGGAAATAACCACTTTACGAATGTTTGCCTTCAGTTAGTTACTCGTATTGTGTGTTTGACTTTATAATTGTAAGCGACTTGATTGATTACTGGGCTTGACTATCAGCGGCGGAAAGCGACGGCTCACTGCATTCTTAAGATGGACGAACTATAGGCAAGGTTAATACCGGCGACTTTCTCACCTGCCGGGCTAAGATGCGCACCGCGACTTGGTCGAGTCGCGCGCTACTGTATGGACGAGTGAATACATAACCGGTTTAGTCAACGAAGACTTGCCAAGTCGCGGTGCGCATGCTCAACCTACTGGTGTAAAGTGACGATGGGGTCGAAGATGTAGCATGCTTACCTACGCCATAGAGGCAGGGCTCAATTATTAATAATTTCAAGAAACATTGACTCATAATTATTAGTAAAACTTAATCTAATATTAGTAGCATAGACTGTCATAATATAAATATTAAATTCAATCTTATTATTATTGCATTAATTAATTATAAAATTTATTTATTTCTTATTTTGTATGCCTGGTGCATGTAGCTTCCGACAGTGCAGCATTAATGGACAATCTATCTTATTATTTATCATCCTTAGGACATTGTTGGGGCTGGCCCGCACCCGTGCACCTCTTTTGCATCGTGGTAAAGAAGCCTTGCGCCTGTAAAATCAACTGAGCCGACAGGAAAGAATGAGTTAAAAATTTACTCAAGATGACAAAACCAGCGGTATATTTCAATCAATATATTTTGGCAAGGTTTTTTAAAAAAATATTATTTCTTTAATCATTGGTTAAACCAAATCAACAATCTTAAAGGATTAAAATTAAAAACTGATTATACAATAATTTCCTCCAAAATTATACAAATTAAGGTCTGTACGGCTCCGGGCGATTTCTAACACTTTGCCTACACAAAACCAGTGGAGCGGCTAACCGCTCAGCCGTTGCTGAGCTTTGAAGCCGCTTGAGCTTTTCGAGGCAATTTGTTGGGCTGAAAGATTTAGCGGCTGAAAGATGAATAACGTTTATCTTGTTGATTATTGGTATGCAGTAGTTAGAGTGTGTAGAAAAGAAGTTCAATCGTCGTTTATATGGCCAGGGCCCAGAGACAAGTGGCTTTTGAGTATCGTAAACGCAAATACAATCGAATAAAAATGTATGGAGAGCTGTCACGCAATATTTTGTTAGCTAATATCAATCCTATACATTGTCATTCCATTTTACTAGCGTTTGCGAAAGTAGAAAGCCGCTTGTCTCTAGGCCCAAGTGACGTAAATATTTATTCAACTGTTGTAATTCTCAAAAAACATCTTTAAAGTTTACCCCATTTGCTTTACTTAAATTCCTTAGCTAGACCAGTCTCCTGTGGGTCAAAAGGATAAAAAAATGGGGTAGGTACACACTGCCGCACTTCGGTCGAAACACTTTTGGACCTTATGGCGTGGTAATAGAGTTGAAAAAGTTTCTACCCACAAGCGGTTGACCGTGCAAGTCGGGCTACTACCGCTGGTTTCTTTTCGTGAATTGAATGATTATAAAATACAAAAAAAAACTTGAATTAATAATAACGCTTTAATGCACACTAACACAGAACAACATTTGCAATCAACGAGTTTACAAAACGAGCAAAACGCAGCCTAAATAGTAATTTAACTTTCGACTCACTACCAGGGGTGCATAAGAGCGACGAGCTTTACAACTTGAAGTGATCCCGATCGTAGCAAGCTGGCTATGCCAAACATTGGCAGCGAAAATTATTAATACAAGCAGAGTGTTCTAGAAATTTCTAGCAATTTCTAGTAATTACTTTAGCGACTTCCCGCTGCAAGTTGCATTAATAGCGACGGGTGTTGACTTGGCCGATAATTAACAATAATAAGCAGCTATGAAAACAGATCAACAGTTCTTTGAAAATGTATCTATTACGGATTTGATTTGATTCGAATCTATTAGTTTCTTCGTTCGTTCGCCTGGTATTTGGATTTTAACTGTACCTATCCACAAACAACTGAACCGATTCGAACAGGGTTTTCGATGATGTTATTTTGCTGTAACATGTAGTGGTGTCATTGCAATCGGTTCACTCAAACACAAGATATTTTAATGCAAAAAAAAGTTCAAAACAGGTAGAAAAAGAAAATCTGTGAAATCAGGACAAGTATTTTTTATCACCACACTAGATATAAACTACGAAAATATGGCCCGCCCCTCCACTTGATTTTGCCATTTGCAAGTCTAAATAGTAGTTTTGTACAGTGTTGAGGAAGGAGGGGGGGGCTTGTTATGGCAGGCAGTTAATTTCTATTCATTAATGTTCATTCACTATCTGGCTATTATCATATTTCTTTTCACTATTCATTCACTTCTTAAACCCAATGGACCGATTAAACTCCCGATCATAAAGTATTACACATTCATAATTGTTTATACCTACGTGAGATTGATCCCATTCATCAACGTCAGTATAAAAATGCTATTCCCAATTTAATTAGGATGGTATATTATAATACAGTATGTATGTATTTAGATGATTTCGCGAGCAACCGTATCCAGGGAACATAATAAACGAAATGAAGGGTTGCAGCGCTTCGAATTTTAATGAAATATTTGATTTATGCCCAACCAGAACATCAGGTAGCTTATTATAAGAATATATCATTAAACATTACATATATAATTAAAGCCAAGCTTAGCCTGCAGCTACCCCAATTTGAGTCGGCCAGCCGCATTATAATTTTAATAAAATTGCCCGGTGCCCGATAAAATAAAAAAATAATAATAACAAAATTATAACACATCTGATTGATGTATTATTTGGTAATTTATTGGCTGTAATTACATCGTGTAATAATGGTTGATAATGCGGTGCGGCGGAGTGAGGGAACGATTTATTAGTATTTATTAAAGTATGAATTATTGTATAATTACTGGGATGGGAGCTTCCAAACTAAACAGAGCGGTTGTTTTAGGGTTGAATTTATGGGCACTTCTCGGAGTCGATCTGATCGAGTTGTTTGCGAGGCGATGGATGCGGCCGATGCGATGAATATTACTAAATTATGGGCGTGCGCAGACTTTACCAGATCTAGTTGTGAGGCGCCTCAATTCCGCGTATTTCAGAAGTACAGTTGCCTATTATCTGAAGTATTTGACTAAGTAAAGGCATGCTACTTTATTGTGGCACGTATTAATTTACTTTAAAACGGTAGAAATAGTAACAAAACGATGCAGAAGAATTGGTTGCTCTGTCGAAAAACACATGATTTTTCATAATTTATCGTCGTTTGCGAACAACGCAAAATAAACCATATACGACGTGTATGAAAAAGGGTATGTAGAACAATTTTCCCATGAAACTGACCAACTTTTAAAAGAAATTGAATTCCCATAAAAAGTACGTCAGCTGCCAATTAATGTTTTATGGGAGGTATTTTTTTATGAAGAATTTGAACCTTCAAAACCTGCTCAAACCCATATTGTATTTAACGTATTTCGATACAGGATAAATCTGGATTTATCCTGCCGCTTTATACGACATAGTTTCTTTCTTGAATTATTTTCTTTTCTGCTGTTCTATTATTCAATTACGACAAATGATTTATAATTATTTTTTATAATATTTATAGTGGATACCTGTACATAATTGGCTATTGATTGTCATTTAAGAAATTAATTATAAGATATACTATAAAAACGCTGTTGGTATTGTAAATAAATAAAAATAAAATTATATTTCAATACTTATTATATTGTTTACTTTATCATTATATTATATAAGTACATAATGTAATTATCAATATTATATATTAATATATATTTTATGTTTACAAATATTATTTGGTTTTAGGTGTTGTGTTTCCGTCTGTCAAGAAGACTTTCTACAGCGTGAATTTTTATTCGTTTTAATTCCGAAGCCCAGTGATTCTACTCATCATGAAAATAAGCAACTTTCCCGAAGAAAAAAAAATTTTACTGGAAATTTTTTTTTCACCTTCCCATACAAAATTAGTCGATCACGTGACCACTTTACTATGGGGAGACGAAAAAATTGTTTCGAGTAAAAATTTTTGTCTTCGTTAAAGTTGCTTGTTTTCATGAGTAGAATCACTGGGCTTCGGGAGTAAAACGAATAAAAATTCTCGCTGTATAGAGAGGATATTCCTAGTAACTGGGGATGAGTATGGTCGATTATTTATGATGATTTCAGATGTAAATAACTTCATCAAATAAACCATAAATTCTAATAATAGGTACTCATAATTGTTCAGCTCGCTTATTGCTAGGATCAATTTTATTATTATGGTGTAGGAAAGCAAATAATATAGGGTGACTTTTAATTAGTTCTTGATATCAAAAGATATGCATGTACTCATGATACTGAATAACTTTTCCCAAGGAACATAGGTCGAAATACGAAAAACCAAATTTGACCTCCCATACAAAATGCGCTATCAGCTGATGCAGTTTCTATGGGAGGTCAAAACTTGATTTTCGTATTTCGACATATGTTCCTTGGGGAAAGTTGTTCAGTATCATGAGTACATTCATACCTTTTTCTATCAAGAACTAATTAAAAGTCACCCTATATATAAGTACCTGAGCGATCGAGCTTTGCTCTGTGTAATCTTAGCCAAAGCCCGCCAGCAGATGGCGCTGTAGGGTTTCTGAAACGCAGTGTTTTCAAGAAGTGCCCAAAAAAACAAGAGAAAACGAATTTTCCCAGACACGAGACCTAGCTCAAATTTCTGACTGCGAAAACCTCCGTATAGTAAACATCGAAATCGTTAGAGCCGCATTTGAGAAACCGATTTCAAAGTTTTAGAGTGGGTTGCCTTGCCGAAAAACTTAACTTAAATATTTTGTTTCAGATTTAGCACTCTGGTTTTTAGGGTTCCGTACTTAGTTCGCAGACCTTTAGTACTAGAAAGATGTAATTTGATTTAAGAACTTATATTTGTGAAAGTGGCGATATAAAATTGATCCCCTGGACGTAATTTAGGGATGTTTTTTTTTTTCTCTAACCTTATAGGGTGTCGTTACAATCGTTTCATGAGAGTATTCTAAAACGTTTTTTTTTATTATTTAGGGATCCGTCTGTGAAATATTTAGCTTAAAAGCGCTAGAGTCAAGTGTCTCTCCCCTCTCTGCCAGCTAAACAGATGATATCGGAAATGTAAAAAAAAATACAGTGGTTAGTATAGAAAACTAAAACTATTACATTTAAGTTGACTTAACAGTTAAATAAGTAATAGTCAAAATACAGAAAATAATACAAATAGCAAAAGCAAGCAGGCGCTGAACCTTCGTTAAGAGGGAAAATGTTTATGGCAAGATCAAAACTTCTTTAACAATAATTATTCCTGAAGCAACTACAGAACCCTACACTGCGCGTGGCCCGACACGAACTTGGGCAGTTTTGTATATCACAAGTGAGCAAACGAGTCTGCAGGTGGGTCACCTAAACTGACCATAGACCCTTTGCTATAGCAACAACCTATAGGTTTTAAGTTTAAAGACCATTTCCTGTGTTAGAATTTTTACTTTGGATAAAAGTCCAAAGTTGAAGTTGCTGAAAAGTATAAATATTTATTTTACAGCTGCAATATAAATTGGCTGTTATACGTGGGACACTCAGAAATATTTGCGACACTAAAAAAAATTGTTCTACAGGTACATATATTTTTATTAAATCTTTTCAAAGTACTCTCCACCAGCCTCTATACAAAGATTCATGCGTCTGAACCAGTTTTCAAAACACTTTTTCCAGTCCGCCGTAGACACCTCGTTTACAGCCTGCTCGAACGCAGCCAGCGCATCTTCCGGCGACGAAAATTGTATCCCCTTGAGCTGATTTTTTATTTTTGGAAATAAAAAGAAGTCACACGGTGCTAGATCAGGGCTGTAAGGAGGGTGACCCAGGAGTTTGACTGGTGTGCTGTCCAGGAAGTCCCTCGTTTTGAGCGCGGTGTGTGCAGGCGCATTGTCGTGGTGGAGCAGTAGTCCGCGGAGCCCTGTGTTTGGTCGCTTGTTGCTCACAACAGAAAAAACTTCTGGTAAACATTTGGTAGTATACCATTCGGCGTTGATGCTTCTTTGATCTCGTAAGGGAATTGAGGCCAAGTGGCCAGTCAAATTAAAAAAGCTGGCGATCAAAATCTTCCCCCCGCTTCGAGATCGCTTCACTTTGGTAGGCGTTGGTTCATTTTGAAACACCCAAACTGTCGACTGGCGCTTGGTTTCTGGATCGTATTGATAAATCCAGGACTCATCACCTGTTACGATGTCGTAAACACGCCGAGACGAGCCTGCTTCAAATTTGTTCAGCATATCACGGCACCATTCCACCCGGGCCTGCTTCTGAGCGTCGGTGAGGTAGTGCGGCACCCAGCGCGATACTATCCTCCTCACGCGAAGATGCCCGTGTAGAATCTCGTGAACGCTTCCCGATCCAATCTTTAATATGTGCTGAATCTCCTGATATGTAATTCGCCTATTATCTTGGATTAAATTTTTCACTGCTAGCACGTTTTCTTCCGTAATAGCCGTCAAAGGGCGACCGCTTCTTTCTTCATCCCCCAAGGTTGGTCGACCGCGCCTAAATTCGTTATACCAACGATACACGGTTGCCTTGGAGGGGCCTTCATCCATAAATGCCATTTGAAGTCTATCGAACGATTCATCCGGTTTCAGGCGACACTTGAAATCGTAAAAAATCATAGCTCTAAAATGTTCCCGGCGCAGATCCATTTTTCAGTAAGACACGATACTTTGAATTGGCTCGCAAAAAATGTGGAGGGAAATTTTGAAAATGGAACACACATATTTTTACTTACAAGTAATCATATTTTCGAAAAAGATTCTGACCGGCCAGTCTCCCATATATAAAAACTATTTTTCGCAATACTTTCTGAGTGGCCTGGTATGGTATCGATACTGAAAATTAGAAAAAGGTTAATAAATCATATAGAGTGACTTTTAATTAGTTCTTGATAGAAAAAGGTATGCATGTACTCATGATACTGAACAACTTTCCCCAAGGAACATAGGTCGAAATACGAAAATCAAGTTTTGACATCCCATAGAAACTGCATCAGCTGACAGTGCATTTTGTATGGGAGGTCAAATTTGGTTTTTCGTATTTCGACCTATGTTCCTTAGGAAAAGTTGTTCAGTATCATGAGTACATGCATATCTTTTGATATCAAGAACTAATTAAAAGTCACCCTATATATCTGGGCTTTCGCACTCTATGGGGGAGAAACGTGGGAGGCTGGAGGCGTTCGAAATGTGGTGTTGGCGAAGGATGGAGGTGGACATAAATGGTGTCAAATGAAAGGGTACTCGAAACGGATAAAGAAAAGAGATCTATCATACAAACTATGGAGAACCGGAGAGGAAATATGATTGGCCACCTGATACAAGACGATACGTTTATTAAGAACATCATAGAAGGGATAATTGAGGGAAAGAGAAGAAGGGGCCGACCGAGGAGAACCTTTATGAAACAAATCAAATAGAAAGTACAGGTCAAGTCGTATTAGGAGGTGAAGGAGCTGGCGGAAGCAAGGAAACATTAGCGATCACCGACAAGAGAGAGAGAGAGAGAAGGTATTCGATCCTTAGCACAACATCTGTAAGACTCTAAAATCTAAGTCATAGGTACAGACGACGTATAAGCCAGACGTATAAGATATTTCAAACTTCTTAATCCCTCATATTGATAACTTATTTTAAATGCCGACATTATGATAACCTATAGCCATCAAAGATCATAATAGAAAAATACACTAAAATATCCATTAAAGTATCCTATTATTATACTAGACTTTCATACTATGCATAAACAAATAACCTATACCGATCTCCCTTCACTTATAATAGCGTTAATAGTTTTTTATACGTCCGCTAAAGCAAAGTACACACTATAGAGATTTCCAGATAAAATATTTCACATTTGTGAGCCCTTAAGCTGTTATTACACCATAGTCCATGTCATAATTTATGCTTAGTCCGTAATTATCGTAAGCATGTGTTTTTATAAAACTGTGAATGGGTTTTTTGTTTGTGCGCGCGATACTTTAAGTATTTTAAAATTATTGTTTTTCAATATGAGGAATGAAGTACGGTCAACCGCTTGTCGGTAGAAACTTTTTCAACTCTATTACAACGCCATAAGGTCCAAAAGTGTTTCTACTGATGTGCGGCCGTGTGTAACTAGTTAATTATAACGTTAACTTTGAAGAAATAGCTGTGCCCACGGCTTCGTTCGGGTAGAGTTTGGGCTTCATATCTGTCTTATGGTTCTAAATACGAAAGAATTATTTTATCCCCAATTCCCCATTCAGAATCTTACTGGTAAAAACGGAACTCTTATGGTGCGACTTTGTCTGCCTGTCCGTCTATCTGTCACAGTGGTTCATCTTAGCAACTACTCTCGCTATCGATTTGAAATTTGGAATAGTTTCAGAATTTGCTTGCCGAATTATATTGCATATTGAAGAATTAAAAAAATATTTTTATTGTTGTTGGAAATAAGGCCCAAATAGCGGGAGCAAAATTTTGATTTGTTCAAGTTTTTCTTTTTTGTATAAAGACACTGGATGCGAGCAGCACAGGAATAATGTTGTAGAAATATCTAGGAGAGGCCTTTCTGCAGCAGAGACGGTCTTAACCAGCAGTTTACGTCTTTTCGCTGTTATGAGAAAAAATATTTTTTTTTGGACTTACCGGAGCCACTTGCAAATAGGAAGTCCCTGTGTAGGGAAGACGTCTTCAAGTAGGGGTAAAACAGCTTGCTGCCTTGCGTCTCGCCTCACCACCAACTGCCAAAAAAAGTACTGTTTAATAAACTGGCCAAGTGCGAGTCCGACACGCACTTGACCCGGTTTTATTATTTGTTGTTATTTTATAGCTTTTGCACTATTACCACATCAATTTTCACGCTAGTAAGTGGTTTCGTTTTTACGAAAGAGCTAAAACAAAAATCGAGCTAAATCGCCTAAAAACACGTTTTTACTAGGGGGGAGCCCCCCCTATTTTATTTTTAGTATTTATTGTTATAGCGGCAACAGAAAACATATTCTGTGAAAATTTCAACTGTCTACTTATTACGGTTCATGAGATACAGCCCGCTGACAGACAGACGGACAGACAGATATACATCGGAGGCATATTAATAGGGTTCCGTTTTTTACCCTTTGGGTACGGAACCCTAAAAACTGGCGAAGTGAGAGAAGAACTCGCGCACCGAAGGTTTTTTTTATAGTTGACGGGATTACTCTTGTTCTCGATGTAGACCTGAGGTTCTGTTCTACTAGCTTGTGCCCTTTGTAAAAAGATCACTCGAGTAGCATCTAGAGTAGGGCCAGCGTAAGAAGTCCGTTATGACTCTTCCTTTTCACCAACACACTGGGTTCATTTTTCTGTGCCGGTCATTATTGTTTCATACATTTGACAGCTGTCACAACGGACCTATTACGATGGCCTTACTTTAAATGCAAGCAAGGCCACTCAACCTGACCCCTCTGTCATATGATAAAAGTAAATTATAGGAGCTCACCATAAATTTGTTATACGTGGCTATGAGAAACATTACTTTGTGTTATACCACCTAACTTCATGCCAAATTTCATGATTATAGGTTCACGGAAAGTTACCCTACCCCATAGGTTTGTTTTCTTTTTTTTTTCTTTTATAAATATATGGAAATGGGGTAATAAAATGACCGTATTTTTTTAAGTCATCATAACATCCCATGAAACGTCCACTACAGGCTCCCTTTAGAATTCAAGATTTTTTAAGTGTTGACTGTAAATCTAGAAATTGACTCATTTTCAAAGGTCCATAGGCCCCTTGTGTTTCATATCAATTTTGATTTGATACCTTTACCCTTTCGTGAGAAAAATTGTCTTGACAGACAGACAGACAACAAAGTGATTCTTTAATTTCCTTTTGAGGTACGAAATCCAAAAACGAGAGAAAAATACTTCACTCATTATAGGTAAGAACCATCAAAAATTATACCACCAAAACTAAACAATTTTTTGAAAGAAAATCGACCTCATAACAAAACATACCTGACATTTTTGAGCTGATTGAAAAAAGCTAACATACAAAGTGCAGAAAAAGAAAGGAAGGGGTTTTTAATTGTTTTTAGGGTTCCGTACCTCAAAAGAAAAAAACGGAACCCTTATAGGATCACTTTGTTGTCCGTCTGTCTGTCTGTCTGTCTGTCTGTCTGTCAAGACCCTTTATCTCACGAACGGGTAAAGGTCATTTCATTCATAATTTAAGAGCCATGCTCTTGTCGGTGTAGCTTTCTCCATCTGTCTCTGTCTTGTATTAGGTTTTTCAGTTCGCCGTAAGTATTTACCCCCGCCCTCTCTTTCATCCTTTGGCAGTACTCTATTCTAGGCCGGCCGCGGCCTCTTCTTCCTTCCACAATAGTTTTTATAAATGTGTCGTGCCTGATGATGTGACCAAACATTTTTCCTCTTCGGTTTTCTATTACATTTATAATTTCTCTATTTTGATTTATTCCATCCAATACTTCCTTATTCGTCCTTTTCTCTGTCCAGCTTATTTTCTCCATTCGCCTCCAACACCACATTTCGAATGCCTCTAATCTTTCTTTGTCTCTCTTAGTTAATGTCCATGTTTCACAAGCATACAATGCTGTGCTCCAAACATATGCCTTAATAAATCGTTTCCTAAGGTTTAGGGATGTTTTTGAAGTAAACAGTTGTTAAAAGGTACAGTGGGTAAAGGTATCAGGTTGAAATTAATACCATATATTAGGATCCATGAACCACACAAGATCTGAAAATTTAAATTTTTTACAACTACGCAATCAAAAGATATGGCATTTTATGTCCTCATCTCCATACATTTATTCAAAAATGAAAAACCTACAGGGTAGTTCCCGTTGACCTAAAATTATGAAATTTGGCAAGAAGCTAGGTCTCACAGTACAAATAATGGGAAAAGTCTGAAATCATTAAATATTACAACTTTTCTCACAACTAATGGTAACCAATTGTGGTGAGCTCCCGTTTCAAGAACATTCATATAAGAGAGGGGTCAAGTTGGATGGATGCTGAGGCGATTTTTGTTTTAGTTCTATTTAAAAACGGGAATACTTACAAACTTGAAAATTGGTATGTTTATAGTGCATAGGCTATGAAATAACAACAAATAATAAAATTTGGTCAAGCGCGTGTCGGACTCAAAAAATCTAGCACATTAACTTACTGAAATTTCAACTAATACAATTATGTTTATGTGGTGGTACGGAACCCTCAGTGCGCGAGTCCGACTCGCACTTGGCCGGTTTTTTTTTTAATATTTTGTTTCTTGAGAAAAGTATAGTTTCATGTGCATTTACCAGATCATGAATTATTTAAAAACAAAATTCCCGACTGCGAAGCAGAAAAGAGAAAAACAAGCAAGGATCTATAGAATTTGGTTTGCTTGATTTTTAGGGTTCCGTACCTCAAAATAAAAAAAACGGAACCCTTATAGGATCACTTTGTTGTCCGTCTGTCTGTCTGTCTGTCAAGACCCTTTTTCTCACGAACGGGAAGAGGTATCAGGTTGAAATTGATAACGAATATTATGGTCCATAAACCACACAAGATCTGAAAATTTCAATTTTTACAACGACGCAATCAAAAGATATGGTTTTTTACATGTTTTTTATGTCCTTCATCTCCATACATTTATGCAAAAAACCTTCCCGTTGACCTAAAATAATGAAATTTGGCAAGAATAGGTCTCACAGTACAAATAAAGGGAAAAGTCTAAAATCATTAAATATTTACATTTTTCTCACAACTAATAGTAACCAATTAAGGTGAGCTCCCGTTTCAAGAACTTTTCTATAAAATAGGGGTCAAGTTGGATGATCGCGGAGTTTTTAAAATCAAAGAGCAAAAGCTTTTAGTATATCATATCAAATCAAATCAAATCAAAATCGTTTATTCATTGTTGGATATTAAAATCTCTTAATGACGTCAGCTAAACTACATCGCTTCACAAACAATGTGGCGCCATTGTGGGAAAAAAAAGAAGCGACAATAAAAACCCACGCGCTCTTTTAAATATGTTTGAATGTACAAAGTTGATATACAACATACATAGGTCAGTTTTAATTTTGAATTAGCCTGTTAGAACCGTAGTCTAATCCCATGGATTTTTCTCTTCTAGATAATCTGATATTTTATAATAACCCTTCTTACATAATTTCTGCTTGATTACAGTTTTGAATTTATCTAACGGTAAACTTTCAATATCAGTGGGTACCTTATTATAGAAGCGTATACATTGACCTTTATATGTTTTACTAATTTTGTGAATACGGCTGACATGAGAAGCAAGTTGATTCTTGTTTCTTATGTTGACACTGTGCCTGTCACAATTTTTATCAAAAATATGTATATTCCGTTTAGCATATATTAAATTCTCATAAATGTATTGCGACACAAAAGTCAAAATGTTGATTTCTTTAAATTTATTTCGAAGAGATTCTCTAGGCTTCATTTTATAAATTGCACGAACAGCTCGCTTTTGTAGTAAAAAAATGCTGTTTGCATCCGCAGCATGACCCCATAACAAAAGGCCATATGACATGAGACTATGGAAATAACTGAAGTAGACTAACCTCGCGGTGTCTACATCCGTCAGAGCTCTTATTCTTTTCACTGCGTATGCTGCAGAACTAAGTCTGTTCGACAATTTATTAATATGCGGTCCCCATTGTAATTTGTTGTCTAAGGTAATACCTAGGAACGCAGCTGATTCCACAAGACTCAATTTATCGTTTTTCACTAAAAGGCTTGTAGCAGTTGGCTTTACATTAGGCAAAACAAATTTAACACACTTAGTTTTCTTTTCGTTAAGTAAAAGATTATTTACGGTGAACCACTCAACTACATTAGAGATTGTACTATTTACGTCGTCAAAATTTGATTGTTGTCTTTTGACTTTAAAAATCAAAGACGTATCATCTGCAAATAGTACTATCTCATTCTTGTCCTTTACAAGGTTTGGCAAATCGTTAATGTAGACAATGAACAGGAATGGTCCCAGGATTGAGCCTTGTGGAACGCCCATACAAATTTTTGATCCTAGTGACCTTTTCCCATTTACATCAACCTTCTGGATCCTTTCACTTAGATACGACTCCAGAAGGCTTAGAGCCTGGTCTCTAATTCCATAATGGTGTAATTTCCTGATAAGAATATCATGATGTACACAATCGAAAGCCTTGGACAAGTCACAGAAAACGCCAATGGCATCACTTGACTCCTCCCAGGCGTCAAATACACTTTGAATAAGCTCAACACCTGCATCGACTGTTGAGCGACCCCTGGTAAAACCGAACTGTTTTAGGTTCATCAAGTTGTTGCGATAAAAGTGGCTCTGAACCTGATTTAAAATTATCTTTTCAAATATCTTACTAAGAGTTGGTAGAACAGAAATAGGTCTAAAATTAGTGGGGTCTGATTTACTACCAGCTTTAAACAACGGAATAATTTTACTATGTTTCATCAAATCAGGAAAAACACCATCATCTACACATTTATTAAAAATACTAGATAAGTATGGTGCAATGCTTTCTATAACGGCACTAATAATTTTAACTGACAGGCCATCTATATCGGCGGTCTTTTTCATTTTAAGTGATTTAAAGGCTTTAATTATAACGAAAGCATTGACGTAACTGAATTTAAAATCTACATTGCAAACATCTACGTGTCGTTCGAGATAAGATTTGGCAAGAGTGGGAGATGAGTTCAAGGTTTTGGTAGTTGAAACTGGAATATCCGTAAAGAAGTTTTCAAAAGCTTCAGCAACTTCTATATCTGTACTTATGATCTGATCATCAATCTTAAGCTGGAAGTCATTCCGAGGAGCTTTAGATCTTCCAGTTTCACTATTTATAGTTTCCCAAGTCGTTTTCGTAATGTTGGAACTATTTTTGATTTTATTTTTAATGAAATTTGATTTGGCTGCAGCACAAACCCGTTTGAATGTTTTTGAATAATTCTTTACAAATTGCGCAAATGCATCACTATTGTTATATGTTCTTTCCTCGTAAAGTTCATATAACCTTAGCCTGCTTCTGTGTATTCCCACTGTGGCCCAATCACTAAACATTAAATTCTCATTTACAGTAATTTTCTTTTCCTTGAAAATTGCATCGTACTCACTTTTAGTTAAAGTAAATAGAGACTCATACAATTTATTTGGATTATCACAATATGGTAAGTTTGGCAGTTTTTCTTCAACACTACTTTTGTAGCGGATAAGTCTACCTTCATTGATAGGTACGCACGTGATATCCTTTTTCAATGCTTTTTTAGTCGTGACTTTGAAAACTGCCAACTGGCCAGAATGATCAGAGCCCAACTTATTGATAATTGATTTATCTACTGGTTCTAAATTCGTAAAAATGTTATCAATACAAGTAGATGAGGACGCTGATATTCTGGTGGGCACCAAAAAAAGATTCACAAGATTGTAGCATAGGAACAAAGATTTCAATCTATTGCACACACTGGATTCTTCTAAAATGTTAACATTAAAGTCTCCACATACTATAATGCCTTTGTTGCTGTTACTAACTTTAATTAAAGCTTCATCCATTGTTTTTTCGAACATATCAAATGATGAAGCTGGAGGTCTGTATACGCTTATAACAATAAGGTGCTCAAATTCTACACAGGCCAGTTCAATAGTTCGCTCAACAGACAGGCACACAACATCTGTACGTTCCTTACACTTTAGCAACTTATTGGCAAGTATTAAGGAGCCACCGCGTATCGCATTGTCTCTGCTGAACGAACTAACAACCTGGTGGTTCTTGAAGTTAAACATGAACTGATGCTTCTTGAGCCAGTGTTCTGTCACGCACAAAATATCAATTTTACTACAGTTCATGAATAGCTCCATTTGTAGTTCTTTGCCCAACATTCCTTGTATATTCTGGTGTACCAGGTTGAATTTACAATTAGTTTTCTTACTACTCAAATTATTTTTATTCTTAAGAGTTAGGCATTCTATTGCTGTAGGTTTACTTTGCGGTATAATACTGCCAGAGTTACACTCTTTTGTCTTATTCAATTGTTTAAAGAACTTGGAACAGATTCCAATGGTCGCACCACCCTAATGCTACTGGTCCGATCAATAGAAACGGACGTGTGGTTAGCCAATGCATTGGCTACATTAATAATAAAATTTGATAGCAATAGCAAATAGATATGGTGGATAGGTACGGAACCCTTAGGGCGCGAGTCCGACTCGCTCTTGGCTGGTTTTTTTTTTATAAGATATTGCAGGCGATGGGGACGGAAACACGTTTTGTGGTGTTAGGCTTCTTCTGGGCAAGCTCGTTCCATCGTCGACCTCATCTCTGTCCGCAAGACTAGAACGAGGATCCATGTCCAGTCAAGGTTTGATTTTTATATAATTTTTCATTTTCTTTTTTTAGTTTTCATATTTGTATCAGTCATTCATAAACATTTGCTTAAACATACCTATATATTTTAAATATTTTTGTGATCGCCTTTTATGATAATTTGATACTCCACTTCATAGTTTTAGGGGAAAACATTTCTTTCAAGATGCACAATTGGGTCCCTAAAATCCGCCATATTGATTTTTCATAAATTTAATATGCCCAATAAAAATTATGGACCGGCGAAAAAAACTCGTTTTTCGTCCGATATATTACTCAAAGACTTGTTCAGTTAGTTCTATCAGAAACACCTTTGTCACCCTAAGTACTTTGATAACTAAATACTCAATATGAATGAATAAATTCACAATACAAACATGAATATATAAATCGATCGATTCTTTCCCTCACTCGCTCATATCTTAGGCCGCGGGGCGCGCGGGGTAAGAAGTGAGGCTGCGCATTTTTCACTCAAGACCACGTGTTCGTCACGCCACGTGCGTGGATCGGAACGGAACTTTAGCCAAGTTTTTCTCGGAGATACTCGGTTACTGTCGGCGGGGCGGAGGTCGGTCGTATAAGGACGGATTTGAGAGTGTTAAAGAAATGGGACTGATAAAAAAATAATATTTGTTTGCATTTGGTACGTCTTGTAGCCTATGTGTTATTCTGATGTTATTTATTATTATTAAAATCATTTACAATTTCTGAACTTATAATTAATGACACGGCGCCTCCTAAACCTTAATCAGGTTTTTACGGACACCGGTATTCATCGTCTATATGTTATTATAAAATAAACTTGAACAAACACTCGTCTATAGTGTGAAATTATATGTAGGTAGTTCGCTTGCTATGACAATCAGTTCCATTGAAGGTAGATTCAGATAAATATTACCAGTCTAGCAACAAATATCCAAGGTGCATGCGTATGCGTCATCAAAGATATTACGAATGATTGTGTACTAAACGTATGTATTAGCTATAATATTGTAAAGTGTCATTAAAATCCATTCAGTAGTTTTTACGTGAAAGAGTAACAAACATCCATCCATTCTTACAAACTTTCGCGTTTGTAATATTAGTAGGATAAATAAAAAAATCTTAAACAGTTAAAGTAGGTAATCAAGAATTTAAACGTAAAAAAGTGCATTTATTGGGTTCTCCTTTAATTTTCTTCATATTATTAAAAATAAATGTTTATAAATATTTTAAAAATAATAAATACTTACGTATATGTAGGGGTATAAAAATCTCTTGGTGTAACAGTTTTTCAAAGAGGGGAAAACAAGTTGGTAAATAACTGTTGAAAAAATAACTTAGGTATCAAATAAAATAAGCTCATAGAAGCGTAGGTGTACATAATTGCAATCATATAATCTTAATCGATAAACTAAAAAAAAAACTAACTAAACTAAAATAAAGCTCTTATACGAAGAGTTTTTTAGTTTATATTGCTATGGGTTAATAAACTTTACATGGCCATGCCAGTCCTTTGATTAGTTTCGGTTTTAGAAAATTAAGTGCACGCTTAATTATAATGTTCTCTTATCAACCGCTTAAAAATAATTCAAGCTCATTTCAAGCCGTAATTTTAGATTATTTTTATAGCTCTCAATCATTATGACCATCAGAAGAACAATAATGAGTAATAATATTTTTATGAAGACGCCGTTTTAGGCAAGCATACCCTAGCTAGGTTCTTTATCAAGGCATTTCGGCGAGTAATCGTTTTACCATGTGTTCGTAACTTATGGATATTAAAAATTAAAATACATCGATTGGTTCCAAATTTTGAAATGATCATTAATATTGATTGATATGAGCCGTGTCTAACACTCATAAAATTTATTGATTATCGTCTGATTTCACCGACAGATAGACTATCCTCTTATAAAGTTGAGCGCTATTCTGTATCATAAACTCACTTCACTTTTCGATTCGCTCCTTCTAAATTTAAATTTTATGTCCTATGTGTAAAGATATAAAGTGTGCTTTTGATTCAACCTTTCCAAATTTTTGTATCGATCGATAGACTAGATTTGCTTCTTCGCAATTCAAAATTTTAATCCTATGTGTAAAACATAAGGAAAGCTTTCGATACAATCTTTTCAAAACTTTTCTGTCGATCGATAAACTAGAACTTTGGATTTGGAAGAATCGAATTGAAAAGTGAAGTGAGATTTTCAGTTATAGAATACGAAAGATGAGATATAAAAGTCGCTTTCCCAACGATCTATTCCATTACAATAGATGTGTTTTACAATCGTTTGATGCTATTATTATCTATCAACCAAACCTTGTCTAGAAAATTCTTAATTGAACTAATGAGAAGTAATTACAATTTTTATTGCAGACATAATGATTACGATGCCTTAAAATAATAAAAGCAATTAGACATTGATGGGCGTAGCAGCGTAATAAATATTCGTCTCTTTCTATCACACTGTTGGTAGATTAGGTGAGTGAGACAGAGTGAGCCTGATTAGATGTAATTGTTCAAACGGTTATAAAAGGTTGATGTCAGACGGTGTTCTGTTTGTCGTAAAATGGCGAGATGTATCCATTTCTTCAGCTGTACTGTATTGTCACCTACAGTTGGACTAATGCAGCTTGATTAGAATGATAGCAGTGTGAGAGCAGGACGGAGGCATGCGTAAGATATTGGAGCGAGAGAGACAAGTATTGCTCCGTCCTGCTCTCATGCTCTGCTGTCATTCTAAACAAGGTACATGATTTCGACTGTACACTAGAATGATTCAGCTGTTTTGATTGGCCTAACGAGTCGCGTGCGCAGCAGGTCAATACAAATGGTGCAAATTAATATAAAAAAAAAACCGGCCAAGTGCGAGTCGGACTCGCGCACTGAGGGTTCCGTACCACCACATAAACATAATTGTATTAGTTGAAATTTCAGTAAGTTAATGTGCTAGATTTTTTTATTCCGACACGCGCTTGACCAAATTTTATTATTTGTTGTTATTTTATAGCTTATGCACTATAAACATACCAATTTTCAAGTTTGTAAGTGTTCCCGTTTTTAAATAGAACTAAAACAAAAATCGCCTCAGCGACTATCCAACTTGACCCCTCTCTTATATGAATGTTCTTGAAACGGGAGCTCACCACAATTGGTTACCATTAGTTGTGAGAAAGTTGTAATATTTAATGATTTCAGACTTTTCCCATTATTTGTACTGTGAGACCTAGGTTCTTGCCAAATTTTATAATTTTAGGTCAACGGGAAGTACTCTGTAGGTTTTGCATTTTTTAATAAATGTATGGAGATGAGGACATAAAATGCCATATCTTTTGATTGCGTAAATTCAAATTTTCAGATCTTGTGTGGTTCATGGATCCTAATATATGCTATTAATTTCAACCTGATACCTTTACCCGTTCGTCAGATAAAGGGTCTTGACAGGCAGACAGACAGACAGACAGACAGACGGACAACAAAGTGATCCTATAAGGGTTCCGTTTTTTTCTTTTGAGGTACGGAACCCTAAAAAGCGTTATTAATTTAAACACAATTTTTTTACAGTGCAATTAGAGCTGCCAAAATATATGGAGATTTAGTATGGATTACAAACTAAAAGCTCTATCTAAATGGAATTGGATTTATAGCTCCAAGTGTACCAAAAATTAGCATTATCTTTGACTTTTACCATTTAAGCTCAAGTCACACAGAGGCGGTATGATTGCGAAAGCGGTCCGGGGCGGTTTGGCGGGAACAAAATACCGCGCCGCGACCGCTTTTCAATGTGACAGGGTGCAAAAGAACTCATAATTTACAAAAAATACCGGCCCCGGAACGCTTCCGCTACCGCCTCTGTGTGACGCGGGCTTTAAGACTAGCGCGCTTTTGCTAGGTCTGTGTTTAAGACAGTTTTTTGACAGCTTGAAAATATTGATACAAAAACATGATGTTTCATTCCAACATTAGGCAACTTACATTTATACATACAGGGTGTAACGGACAGGTTTTTGGAAACTGAAGTAACTGAACCACCTTCAATGAATAAAACTTTTAGGAAACGAAAAAAGGTTTTTTTTATTGTCATTGGGCTTACTTACTTGACTTCGATCTAGTCGACGATGGAACGAGCTTGCCCAGAAAAAGCCTATTTACTCGCGACTTAAATAGATTCGGGTTATATGAACTCGGCCTCTCCATACAAAAATGCAACTAGATTGGACAGCTTGTATGGAGGCAGTTTTTTTTTATAGTTTTGTTCACTGAAAGTTATTTCAGTTTTCGGAAATATTTCCTTAGCACCCTTTATTTCTTTCTTTCTTGATTACATTTTAGTACAATTGTTCAATTAATCTATGCCAGATTGTTAATGGCGTTGGTACAATTAAAATTCATAGCATTGTAGTTGGGATATAAGTGAGTCACGTGATTTATACTAATTAGCGCAATGGCTATAAGATTCAAACAAAATGATGTGATCACATTGAAATAGAACTTGGGTATTATTGCGCTAATAGTATTAATTAATTAGGTTCAGGCCGTAACGCTAGCAAGCGTGGTGACTTCATAGCCACCACGCTTACTTCTCCTCCATATTGTTTCAGCAAAAGCTGGAATTTTGGAGGGAGTTCCCTTTCCTGTAGTGGACGTTTCATGGGATGTCATGATGATGAGGTTTTGGCATTAGGTTTTGACCCTGGTGCATGTGGTGCCAGAAAAGAATAGTACCAACTCATCTCTACCCGTGGGTGTCGTAAGAGGCGACTAAGGGTTAATGACCCAGAGGATGAGCAGCAGCATCCTTCTGTGTATCGTATCATTTTACACTCTGCGGTCACCAACAACCGCGGTCCATGGTGCCAGCCGTAACGCTAACAACTGTGTTGACTATGGTACTTCCCTTCCACATTGTTTCAGCAAATTTGGAGGGAGTTCCCTGTCCTGTAGTGGATGTTTAATGGGATGTCATGATGATGATGATGATTATTGCGCTAATAGTTTTA
This sequence comes from Athrips mouffetella, assembly GCA_947532105.1. Lineage (NCBI taxonomy): Eukaryota > Metazoa > Arthropoda > Insecta > Lepidoptera > Gelechiidae > Athrips > Athrips mouffetella. The sequence continues at coordinate 21,994,038 of OX383972.1, read as the reverse complement.
GTTAATTAGGCTCTGGCATTTGCCCGAGAGAGAAAATAGGGAGCGAATGTGAATTTTTTTAAGCTCTTTTTGATGTAAAGAGTGTCTGCTTTGAGGAGTCCAATATTAATTTCAAGAACAGGACCTTAGTTAAGACCAAAAAAAAATACATTCATTACACTCAAACATATAATATAAATATAGGTATCAATTGAGCGACACAAATATTTTTTTTGTGTATGTACCAACTCATTTTAAATTTCTCAGTTCCAGACACATAAATAACACAAATTTCAAAAAATATTGCAATACATCACGTGTTTGAAATCTAGTAGTAGAGTAGTCATGGTCACGAGGAACATTAAATTTAATATTTTTGAAACTGATAATAATAATAATATGATAAATAAAAGATAAAAAAGATATAATATGCCATACGATAAATAAATAATTGAAAATACAATATCTTTTGTTTTATAATAATCGTATAATGTCGTACAATGCTTCTAACAAACTTTTTTCTTTGCACCACTCAAAGCGGGACATCCTCTATCTGGGAGAGCTATTCTACTCGCTTTTCGGCACCTCTTTCTTGGCAAAGTGATATAGGAATTTATGATCATAAGATGTTTGACTCTTCGGATTTTTTGAATTTCTAGCAGAAGCATGTCTCTTCAATGAAGGAGAGACTGTTTTTTTTATATTTGCATAATATTTTCCATAAATTGTTTACCTACGTGCAAATACTGGTAATTTTGATGGATCTTTTTAAGGTTCCGTACCTCAAGAGAAAAAAAACCTAAAACCTAATAAGATCACTTTGTTCTCCGTCTGTCTGTCAAGACCCTTATTCTCTCGAATGAGTAAAGGTTTCAAGTTGAAATTAATAAAAAAAATTAAGGTCTATAAACTCCTGATGCTGTGAAAATTCCAAGTTTCTACGGAAACAACAATTAAAAGATAAGGCCATTTATGTCTCCATCTCCATATATTTTATTTTATGACCCAAACCAAAACCTATAGGGTACTTCCCGTTGACCTAGAATAATGAAATTAGGCAAGAAGCTAGGTCTTACAGCACAAGCAAAGGAAAAAGTCCAAAAATATTAAATATTACAACTTTTCTCACATAGTCGTAACCAATTAAGGTGAGCGCCCGTTTCGAATACATTCATATAAAAGAGAGGTCAGGCTAGAGTGGACATGGAGTTTTTAAAATCAAAGAGCTAAAGCTTGAAGAAATCATCTCTAACGATTTTGATTAAACATACAGAAAGCTAAATTAATTGTTTATGTAAATAATACAGCAAAAATAAAATTGTCGATTTTATTTTTCCTTTAAGTTTTACGGTTTGAAAATTATTGCAGTGGTATTAAAAATAACCGATAAACTTGACGTAATTTAAAATACATTTCTGTAAAAAAAATCATGGCCCCATGTGGAAAAAAAAGCGTTAAGAAAACGTGATCTCCCCACCATCTTTGAAATAGAAGACGAGTCTTGAAAGCAAATTAATTAAATTAATTACAAATACTATTGCGATCCCGTGTGGTACCGGCAAAGAGTAGTACCAACCCATACATACCCGTGGGTGTCGTAAGAGGCGACTAAGGGTTGTAAGCTGGAGGATGGGTAGCAGGGTCCTCCTGGTATTATACCATCTTAGTAACTGCGGTCACCTACAACCGCGGTCCATGGTGCCAGCCGTAACGCTGACAAGCGTGGTGACTATGGTACTTCCCCTCCACATTGTTTCAGCAAAAGCTGGAATTCTGGAGGGAGTTCCCTGTCCTGTAGTGAACGTTTGATGGGATATCATGATGACTATTGCGGAATCCAATTAACACTTTGATACGTGAGTATTTTCTAGGCGCTACTCTTTAGGGTTCCGTACCCAAAGAGTGAAAACGGGACCCTATTATGCCTCCGATGTCTGTCTGCCTGTCAACGAGCTTTATCTCATGAACCGAAATAGCTATCCAGTTGACATTTTCACAGATTATGTATTTCTGTTGATGCTAGTACAACAAATACTAAAAATAAAAAATAAATTAAGTAGGGCTCTCCTACTAAAAACGTGCTTTTTTGGGCGATTTTTGTTTTAACTCTATCATAAAAACGGGAACACTTAAAAGAGTGAAATTGGTTTGTTTATAGAGCATAAGCTAAAAAATAATTACAAAAAATTAAAACTGGTCAAGTGCGTGTCAGACTGGCGCGTTTTTAATACATTTCTGCGTGACTGGGCGTTATACCTTAGTGGTACGGAACCCTTGGTGGGGGAGTCCGACTCGCACTTGGCCGGTTTTTTCACATGGTGCCACTTCGTTCGTGAAGCGATGTTATTTAATATAACTGAGTTTATACAGAGACATAATATGATGATAGGAAATATAGGAATAAAGAATTTAAAAATGTGTTTTTAAAAATTTAAAAATTTTAAGGACAGCGAGGTTCAAATCTTTTTTTAGGTGGGTTTAATAGTGGTGTATTTGTAGCTTAGAAAATGCCGATTATATAAATTTTATTTTTAACTTAATAAATATAATTTAATAAGAAAATACAAAAAAAATAATTAATTTAAATTCTGTTACTTAAACAAAGTTTTGATTTATCATCAAAATATTTTTATTCCTGAAACAGATCAACGATAGGTACTTAGCAGATCAATCTAAACTAACTAATAATAAAAAAATCCTGTGTATCAAAAAAATTTTTTTTTTGTTAGGATGCCTTAATTACTTTTATTTACATGTATGTTTTAACACCTTGTATATGATGACAATTAGTGTGTTAATTATTATACAAGAGTATTACAAAATTAACCTAATAATTTTATTTTAATGAACTTATTTATCTACAATTAAGTAGAAATTAATGTGGTTTTAATTCTTTGATTAATTAAAAATTCATTACATTCGTAACTTTATCGGCAGAATTGAGAACTCGTACATTAAATCACATACATACCTACTTAACTTTAAAATTTTTAAAACGCATTTCTACAAAATTGTATACATTTAAATTGTTTTTAGATTTTTTTTGAAAAAAATGCGTGACTCTCTTTTTAATTAGTCTCTTATTCGCAAAAAAAAACAGTTTTCAGGAAATCGAAAAAAGAATACCTACGTCTGCGGATGCAGCACATGTATGAACCAATCAGCTGTTCGGGTGGCGTTCGCTCCGCCCCGCGGCTTTTTCTCTTTGACACGTCAAAAGTGTAATAAACCATTTCATTATTTTTCGCTCTCTTCAGTATTTTATTCGGGGGAAAGTTTACCAAAGCGGTAAGTGAAACAGGTGCTTACTCTGACTTGTTAACTACTCTACATTTTCTTATGCAAAATAAGTGCGACTAGTGTTGTCTTGTGGTTTTCAAAACAAATACCTACCGTTTCTGACATTCCTAACCGTTTATGACAAAAAATATAATTTAAAAAAATGTTCTATTAATTCCAATTAATGGAACTTTTTTTAAATTTTAATCATGCATCCATGCATGCAAAATGTTTGCCAAATAATCTCTCGCAGCATGACTCTACATATAATTTATACAGACGAAAACTAAAGGTGAACTTCATTAAAACGAAACGAAGTCTTAATTCACATTTAACAAGCACAATAGACTAAAGTAAACAGAAACGTGACACTTACAATACCAGCAGCTAGCGTTGGATTTGTTTTCGTAGAGTCGTTAATTACCCCCTCGCTGATTCATCACTTTATAGCGTCTCAGTCCAGTCGTTGCGATAATTACTGCACCAAAATACCGGCAAAACAATCCTAAGTTATATAAATCACAGGAACAGCACAAGTATTTCAGTCTACCGCGGCACGCACTTAAAAGTTTGGAGGTGACAAATACGCGCGAAACGTTTTTTTGTGTTGTGATAAACGCCACGTGGCGACAGGGACGGGCGGCCGCGCCAGCACACTGCCGTTCACTAGTCGCGCTCGCCGTAAGTCGCCGGCGAGAAGAAGGCAGCGGTCTCTACATACACGCCTTTCATTCGTCTCTCTCTCGCCTGCCTATGCCCGCCCGACCATTTTTACGGTTTAACCGACTCAATTCAATTCAACTCAACTCAATTGTCGTGGCACGAATGCCTTCGCACTGGACGCTAGAGTGAGACGTATAGTGTACTCTAGATCACAGGTGAAAACTTTTTAATAAGTGTTTTTAATAGTTTTCAAAAATGTAAAGTCGAGAGTCTTTGTAAGAAATTAAGGATAGCGAAGCGAACGTTTGCGTTACGTGCGTTCAGACCGGCGTTCCGAGTTCGGAAAAGCGGAATAGAACCTTAATCTTGGTTTAAGACGCAGCGGTGGCCGCGGATGTTGCCGTTTCGCTCCTGCCACTATCGTCCGGTGCGTATAACGCGCGGGCGAGACAGAGAAAACCGAGCGCTGAGAGGCGGTGCCGCGTCTCTCAGCTCACGCTGCTGGGTGTGTAAAGTTTTAGGCCGAAACATGTAAAAATGCATCTTGAAAAAAAGTTATGTATTAAAAAAAGAAGCTTAGTGCGCGGTGGGGGGACATTAATGCCAGCGGGAGGAGGCGAGGACGGCTTTTTTCGCATGCTGTATTTTCGGGGGTGTCCGCGTAACTGGACAATGCATTATCGGGTGCGGGGCGCGTCACCTTAGGTGCTCCATTTGAACTCAAAAACTATTCTATTTCAATGGAACAGCCTTTCCAACTCGTACTTTTACCGTTTTATGAGACTGCGTACAGCCAGTTACCGAAAAGGGTTCAAACAATCACTTTGTTCACTTTAAAACAACTTTTTAATAAAAACACACAGAATACAGTTTTGAAACTAAGTTACTTATCAAGAAGTCAAACCTTTAACTTCCAAATTATTTGCTTATCAAAATTAGAATGATCCTTAAAAATTTCAAACTTTTCTTAACCTTAAACTTACAGAAAACGGTCGACTCTACATTACGTTACCTTAAACAATGTGATGTAAATTGCGCAAAACCTCTCAGATGGAAGCTCTGGACATGATACTGAACAACTTTTGTTCTATTACTTTTGAAATAGCGCAAAAATATATTGATTCTTCATACAAATCGATCAGCTAATCAAGCCAATTTTTATGAAAAAGCCAATTTTTGTTTTATAATTCACAAAACTCGTAGCACAAAAGTTGTTCAGTTTCATGTTCAGGTTTCTAGCAAATTACTTAACACGCTATACAGCGTGAATTTTTATTGGTTTCGCTCCCGAAGCCCAGTAGTTCTACTCACGAATTCTTTAATCGAAAATAAATTTTCTCCTTCCTATACAAAATGAGTCGATCACGTGACCACGTTATTATGGAGAGTCGTTGAAGTAGAGTCAGATGTCTCTTATCAAAATAATCCTAAAGGTTCTTCCCAAAAAAAGCAACCTCAGTTGCACAAGGCGTCTTTAAACTGAAAGCTTTATTTAAATCTATTTCTGACTCTTACTGTTAACAAAGAAAGATATTTTTTTATTGAAAATAGTTCAGCCGATCGGACTCTACATTACTCAATTTAAAATTAATATTTTAACTTTCCAAAAAAAAATCTTAATAAAAAACAACCTTCAGTATGCCTCCAGTCAATTAAAACTAAATACGTCAGCTGAGCCGAATCTACATTAATTCAAAATAAACCTTTATTTTCCGAAAAAACAAATGAAATATCGAAAAAATTCAACAAAGATTTCGGACCTCCTTGCTTCGCTCGGAATAGATACGGTGCTAATTTATTTTACTATGGGTTGACATCTGCCAGCATGTCACCTCCTTTGCTATGCAACGTCACATTATCATCGATGATTATGAATATTCAAAATAACCCTACCAAATAAATAGAACCACACCTTCATTGCATTGACAAAGATATCAGGATTATGTAATTTGTTGTGACTTTACATCACACATCTAGGGATGTGACGAATTATTTCTTTGATTCTACTTCTTTATCCCTTATTTTTCTGAAGGTATCCAACGTACATGCCTGCAATAAATTTTAAGACATTCTATTGGAAGGCAAATATGAGTTGGACAGCCGTTAACAGTCTACCTATCAGTAGACCTATTAATGCCTATATTGAATTGAAAGACTTCTTCAGAGTACTAAACGTGATCGTGCATTCTTTATTTATTAGTTCAATGACTTTTATTAATATTTAATTTATTTGCGAGAAACCGTGATACGTGCCGAATAAAGACGCTTAGTCCAGTCAATCTACGATATTGGCATTGGTATTGGGAGGGAGGCATTAAATGCACATTTAGAGAAATTAATTTTAAATAGTAATTCTCTGCCTGCGCCTGTGTTCCCGAGCTCTTATAACCCGAATCTATTTAAGTCGCGAGTGAATAGGCTTCTTCTGGGCAAGCTCGTTCCATCGTCAACCTCATCTCTGCCCTCAAGGCTAGATCGAGGTCAAGAGTAAGCCCATACATAGTAAAAAAAAAGTGCATTTAATGCAACCCTCTCCGTACAAACTTTCGTAGATTGACTGGACTAGCTGCCTCCTCATGTTTTTCTGTTTATTTCTTCAATACAAGGTGTAACAAAAACGGTATAGGTAATATATCCATATTATGTGAGAGCCTGGTGTCTGTACTAGGTTGATCCTGTATGATATGACAGATCCCCAGGCTCTCGCCCCTAAAGAAAGAATTGTATTTTTTTTCTTTCTTTCTACTTACTTAAAGTTTTGTAACTATATTTTCTAGGTGTGAGAGCAAATAAAAACTTTATTTTTTACTTTCAACTAGCAAGTGCATCAGCTAATAGCACAGTTTTTAGGACTTTTTTTCATATTTCAACAAGATGTGACTCTGACGCTGTTTATTTTTCCATATAATATATTGATAATATGGAGTATCCAGGGTGTAAGGGACAGCTTTCCAAAAACTGGGAGAGCAGGATCAATCAACGAAACTGAACAACTTTCATTGATTGAAACTTCCAGGAAAGAGAAAAAACTTTGGGTCGTTATACAAAATTCTAAACTTGATTAGGTATTTTTAGGGTTCCGTACCTCAAAAGAAAAAAACGGAACCCTTATAGGATCACTTTGTTGTCCGTCTGTCTGTCTGTCTGTCTGTCTGTCTGTCTGTCAAGACCCTTTATCTCACGAACGGGTAAAGGTATCAGGTTGAAATTAATACCATATATTAGGATCCATGAACCACACAAGATCTGAAAATTACAATTTTTTACAACGACGCAATCAAAAGATATGGCATTTTATGTCCTCATCTCCATACATTTATTCAAAAATGAAAAACCTACAGGGTACTTCCCGTTGACCTAAAATTATGAAATTTGGCAAGAAGCTAGGTCTCACAGTACAAATAATGGGAAAAGTCTGAAATCATTAAATATTACAACTTTTCTCACAACTAATGGTAACCAATTGTGGTGAGCTCCCGTTTCAAGAACATTCATATAAGAGAGGGGTCAAGTTGGATGGTTGCTGAGGCGATTTTTGTTTTAGTTTGGTTTGTTTATAGGGCATAGGCTATAAAATAACAACAAATAATAAAATTTGGTCAAGCGCGTGTCGGACTCAAAAAATCTAGCACATTAACTTACTGATATTTCAACTAATTTAACAATTATGTTTATGTGGTGGTACGGAACCCTCAGTGCGCGAGTCCGACTCGCACTTGGCCGGTTTTTTTTTATGAAGAGGCCGATATTTTTTTTTCATTTCCTGAAAGATTCAATCACTAAAATATGTTGTTTCGTTGTCTGATCAGATCACGCCCCTTCAGTTTTCGAAAAGCTGTTCCTTACACCTCTTACAATTACAACAAAGAGTTATTACTTTCTTTAAAACAGTTACTTTATTTCTTTATTATGTAACTTCAAAAATAAAATGGCGCCACGTAATGATAAAACTAGCAACAAGAAAAATACCAATGCGTTAAATATGTTTGATTGTAGGCCATATTACTTCTCACTTCTTGGCTGCTTGGATTTAAGACTTTTTTCTTTTTTAGTAAGAGTTTTGCTCATTCCGGTGGAGTAACTCCCATGCACAGCTCCCTATCTTTGGCGATTTAAGAAGCCTATTCACTCGCGACTTGAATGGGGTATTATTTTCAATTTACAACGTATAACAAGCAGGGTAAAGGGTAAATATTGATCTACTCATGAAACTGAACATTATTTCTAACTAAGTGTAGATCGAAATACGAAAAGAATTTATTCCACTGCGATGTAGTATCTGACATTTTTTTTCCGAAACTTGGTCTATGTTTCACAGAAAAAGTTGTTCATTTGGGCAAAATTTGCGTAATAGGTATAATTGTATTGATAACCTTTTTACGCTTCTAAACCAAAACAGAACTCTTACGGTGCGAATACTTTATCTGTCTGTCACACCTGTTTATCTCAACAACTACTCACGCTATCGTCTGTGATTGGAAATAATTTAATTTAATAAAATAAGCGTATTTTTAAAATATTTAACCTTCAGATATTCTAAAGGTAATGCCCTAATATCAATGTCAGCATTTTTCTATTATAAACATTAAACATCCTACGTAATACGATACGACCATGAAAACCGTATATACTACTTCAACATCAACCAGTGTTTAATTAACTCTCCGCTCCAACGCCGCACTACCACACTTGTCCAACTTGATTCCAAAGGAAAGAATAAAAAAGTAGCTATATTATTATAGTAAATGGTGACCAAATACGATCTCTCTGAGTAGCACATTTTTTTAAAAATCTGCAAATAATTTTTACAAACAAAGTTGTACGGACTTACAAATGACCTTTATTGCTTCTAAAAACACTACAGCTACTGCGAAATATTTTGCTGTAAATTTCTGTTTCGGTTTAATGATTCCATGACTTTTAAGTCACCTTTTGATAAAAATGTGCAACACCCCTGCAATGACCTTCAAGGTCAACACGACCGCTATTATGGTACGCTACTGTTGTCACATTTAGCGATAGTTTAGTATGGGAAGCGATAGTTATCGCTTAGAAATCACAGCTCGCAGTAGCAGGATCGCTTTTGCTATGCTAATTTTTTTTAACTTATACAGCTAGACGTAACTATAGCGTTTTTAGAAGCAATGAAGTGTAGTGTAGTGTTTTACGTGGTAACTGTTTTTCACTGTGTCTTGGGACAGACTGTACAAACTTAACGGTCATGAAGGAAAAAAAAATTACGCGCCCAGATGGAGTAGTAATCAAAACGTACTATGGGTGCCGGCTATGATACAATTTTGTAACTCACACACACATTCACACTTTTCTTCCAAATAGTCGTTCACGGCATGTGACATGGACAACATCTCTGTCATAAAATATCAGAAATAAAATATATAACACAAAACATTAATAATTGTGCGGTGAAATTGTGCCGAAACCATGCCGCAAGCAAAACTACAAAGCTTGCTGGTATCACATTTTTCTGGTGAGTAGTAAACCGCTTGGTTTTTACAATTTTCGTGGTCAAATTTTTAGTAGAAAATTGTGTTGTTGATTTTTAGTGATGTGAAGTAGTCGATAAAAAATAATATAGAATCGAGTCGTCGTTATAATTTTATTTAATTTATTTATCGCAGTTTTCTAAAAGATCCGGCGCAAAAACATCAATGGGTGCAAACATGCGGGAGAGACCAAAATTGGATTCCAACCAAATATAGCACAATCTGCTCAGCTAATTTTAATAACAGTAATTACGAATTAACTGAAGACTTCATAAAGATGCCATTCCAACCGAGAACCTATGTCACAAGGTAAATGAAAAACTAGTTTTTTCCATCCTCAGAAATCCATAATCTCTACCAGCTATCCCATCTGAAAAACAGCTGTATGTAATTTTTTTTTCCTTCATGTTAACGGTAGATTCTGGTCATGAAACTGAACAACTTTTCCCAAGGAACATAGGTCGAAATACGAGAAAAAAAAAATAAACATCGAATACAAAAAGTTCTGTTGTCGTCAAATGTAGGTACAGTCAAGAGCACATCAAACTTGACACATTTGACTTTGTACCGTTCTTATTTCAATAGACGTACGGGCTAGAGTCGCACTGCGAGTGTCAAGCTTGACCTGTCGTTGACTGTACAAAATGTCAGCTGATGCAATTTTTATGGGAAACGAAATTTTTTTTTTCGGATTTCGATCTATGTTCCTTGGGAAAAGTTGTTCAGTTTCATGGTGAGAAACTACTGTTGTCGTTCACTAGACGACAAAAATATCGAAACGCTCTGCGCGCGAGTCCAACTCGCAGTTAACCGGTATTTATCATTAAACTTATTTTAAAACCGACCTTTTGATTACCCATTTTAATTTCTTTCAAATAAACTATTTACAGACTGAAAGCTACAAAATGCCTTCAGGTCGCATATAAATAGCAGGATGACGTCATGAGTTTAAATCTGTCCGAGTTAGCGGTCCTAACTTACCGGACTCGTAAATAATTGATTAGGATTTTTGTACAAATTCTTTTATCGAGCCATGTTTCGTTGGGAAAATTGTTCAAATTTGTGTTCTCAACAAGGCTAGGGGTCCAAAGATAACCCTGATTTTTGGACCCCTACTAGCCTTGTATGTATGTTACTCAAAACACAAATCTAAACAATTTTCCCAACGAAACATGGCTCGAAAAAAGAATTTTAGTCTTGCGTTTACCATACAAACCTTGTATTAGCAACAGTAAACTTTGTATGGGACGACCCAATTTTTTTTAGTTTTTCGACCCATATTTCTTTGGCAAAGTTGTTCAGTTTCATTTTCTGAGCAACATACTAAAATTTGGTTAGGGTCGAAAAATAGCCCTGTATACCTAAATAACATAACCAAAAAGCATTGTAAGTTAATCAACTAACTCAGTCAGTTTATAAACTGTCGCAAAATAGTAAACTGTACCGAATTCGCTTCTGACGTTTGGTCGAAAGAGAAACCCACACACCATAGAAATATAAGGTTAATAGAAGGAATGTGTTACAAGGTACTCGTATTCTGACATTCATTCGTATATTTTGTATGAGGATGTCAAATCACGTTTGATGATTTGACATTTCAACTTGGGACACAACGGCAGATTCTATTTTCTTTTCTTATTTCTTTCTTCCTTATTCTTTTCTTTTTCTTCCTTTTCGTCTTCTTATGTGTTACTGTAAAAATAAAGAAGTACTTTTTCAACAACATACTCTACCACTGTCGGTGCAAGGTCTATAAGAAATATAAAAAAAATTGCTTTGCAATAAATGTTTTTTCGAAAAAAAAAAAAAAAATCGAAAAAAATAAAAATGCATCATTTTATGCTTATTTTGTATTTTTTTTAGGAAAGTAGGTACGATTTGTGTATCAGTTTTAAGAATATTTAACTCAACATCTACAAAAAAATCGACAACTCCAAATTTCCTTAGATCAATACAAAATTTATCTGCATCGATAATAGTCCAGTCGCTTAACCTCTTAAATCGCCTTTACGTCGACACGTCTTACAATTTCACCAATTTTTTTTCCAATTATTGAATTTCCATTGAAAATTCAAGAATTGGCTCCTATCAAAAATTTAGAGCTATGTACCTAACTAGTACCTGGAAACAATTTGATGATATTGTAAGGCGTGTCTACGTGAAAAATCCTATCGGCCGCACTATAACAGAACTTATACAACGTGTTAATGGAATAAGCGAAACTCTCATACACCCCAACTGATTATTATTAAAATAAATCCATTCCCGTAAAAAAATCTTAAAAAACGATTTTTATTTCTGTTGTTCTAGTCCGCACAGTCCGCGTACGCCACGCCCACTTCCCTCCCCTCCACCCCGGTCATGAACCGCGAGGCGCCGCCACAGAAATATTAAGAATAGAAGCGGCAAAAATTTAAATAATAAAAAAAAATTACCCCTATCAAAAACCGGTGAAATTGATTCTACTCTCGATTCTGAACAATTTTCTCAGTTCCGTTTATTCCGCTAACACGTTGTATCTATAAAGGGTGTAAGGGACGGTGTACCAAAAACTGAAAGGGCGTGCACAGTCAACGAAACTGAACAACTTTCCCAAAGAAACATATGTTTTTGACCTCTCCATACAAACTGATCGACCAGAGTGGGCAATTTGTATGAAGAGGTCAAATTTTTTTTTCATTTACCAACATGTTTCTTTGGGAAAGTTGTTCAGTTTCGTTGGCTAAGCATGCCCTTGCAGTTTTCGGTACACCGTCCCTTACACCTTGTATGTATTAAAATTTGTCGAATGTCTCTAAAGGTATAGTACTAGTAGTATCTAGTCCCTGCTTTAAAATCACCCTGTATGACATCAGTGTGTCTGTTTGACTAATAAATAGTTCTCAACAATACAGCAAAATACCTTTAGGTCGCGCCTAAATAGCAAAATGACGTCACGACTTTAAATCCGCCAGAGTTGAACATGAGCGGTCCAAACTTACCGGGCCTGTTAATAATTGATCAGTATGAACTCCGTTTACGTATACACGATGAATTGCTATTGCTTTACAAGAAGTTACAAACAGTTTCTATTAGCAAAATTTTGAATGGTTCCGAATCAGTGGGGTGCCGCTGCCCGAAAGACCAAAAAGCTTACCTTTGATTGATGTGCAATATTCCTCGAATTTCTCATCTTCCTCCGGTTTGTTGAAGAGATTAGCGATGATGGCTATAAAAGTGGGAAATCCCGCCCAATAAAAAAAAAACCGGTCAAGTGCGAGTCGGACTCGCGCGCCGAGGGTTCCGATATACCTATAGTATTTTTGGAAGCAATAAAGTCCATTTTCAGGACCGCAAAACTAAATTTGTTTGTAAAGGTTTTTTGCAGATTTCTGAAAAACTGTGCAACTTAGAAAGATCGTTTTATTTTTGCTGTAAAGTTTATATAAACTTCTGTCAACTGTAATTAATTCAGATTTTTCCTTACTCAAACTTCGGAGATAAGGGGGGGGAATGGTATTTTTCTTGACATTTTTCATCATAACTTTAAAACTAAGAAATTTAAAAAAATACAAAAATATATTTTAAAATGTACAAGTAAAGCCCTTTCATATGATACCCCACTCGACCTAGTAGCGACAATTTGAAATTTGGCCCCCCCTATTTTGGCCCCCTTTATATTAATAATCATACTTTTTTCAAAATTTTTTCTTGTGCAATTAAGTTGGGCAACTATATTCTAAAACTATTCCAAATTTCAGGTTGATAGCATAAGTGGTTGCTGAGATATAGAGGTGTGAAAGACAGACGGACAGACAGACAGACAGACAGAGCGGCACCATAAGGGTTCCTTTTTTTTACCATTTTGGTATCGGAACCCTAATAATGAAAACTGCTAGCTTATCTCCTTCGTTTCGTCATTATACTTATATGATTATTGTGATTTTTAAAGGACATAAGACACTATTTTTTTTTGTCCCATGATACAAGTAAGTATCCTTTAAAAATGACGAATCCTCTTAGTCGGCCTGTATATTTAAATCCTTATTATTTTTGGGCATTATTATGACGCTGTGAATGCAATCACTTTCCATCAACATACGTAATTAAACTGACAACAACGTATAAACTCTGTCTGGTGTATCCGAAGTCTGGGCCAGTTCTAAAAATTAACACTTGTATGTAATGGATAGCTGCTAAATTAGACACTAGATAGTTTGTTCGATTTTCACAGGTTCTGTTTGTTTCGAATGTTCATCAGTTAATATAGGTTATAATTACTAATATACTAAATAATCATACACCCACACACACATAGAAACATCACGCCTTATTTCCGTAGGGACACAGAATTAAGTATAGTATAGTAGTATAGTGTGTATGTAGTGTAGTATATATAGGGTGACTTTTAATTAGTTCTTGATAGAAAAAGGTATGAATGTACTCATAATACTGAACAACTTTTCCCAAGGAACATAGGTCGAAATACGAAAAACCAAATTTGACCTCCCATACAAAATGCACTATCAGCTGATGCAATTTCTATGGAAAGTCAAAACTTGGTTTTCGTATTTCGACCTATGTTCCTTGGGGAAAGTTGTTCAGTATAAATAATAATAATAATAAATAAAGCGTTTATTTGCTCTCACAAAAACAATTTCTATATATCAGGTAGGTACACTTGGAGTTTGTAGGTATACAATAAAAAATTGTTGATTTGTGAGAGCCTGGTGTCCGTACTAGGAAAAACCTGTATGACAGATCACCAGGCTCCCAACCCCATCACGAAAATCACACGGCTAAGACTCCTTTAAAAAGTAAGAACAAAGATAGCAAGAGATAAAGATATACATATAACTTAAAATAATTCTAGAATATTAATTCAGTGTGTGTCAGTATGAAAGTGTGTGTGTGTGAGTGTGTGTGTGCGTGTACGTGAGTGTACGTAGTGTGAGTATGAATATTATAGTGCGTAGGTATTTATGAGTAGTATGTAGGCTTGGTAATTTCAACATAATGGCATTAGTAAGGTTTCTACCGTATCATAATCTAATGACATGAGCCAAAGGGAAACCTTTTTCTTGACTTCTGCTTTCAAAAGTTCATAAATATTAAGTTCTTTGTTAACAAAGTTATATAAGTAGGATCCTAGAAAGTAGAAAGATCTTTGGGCAAAGGAAGTACGACAGGACACACTAGCGCATATATTATAACTGCGGCGTCTGTTCACTAATTGATCAGGATCATAGGTAAGTAAAGAATGTTTCAGAAGAATAACATTTAGTATATACAGTTGTCTAACTGATAGCACCTTCGTATAATCATATAGTTTTTTAGTTGGGAAGCGATAGGGTAAGAAATTACTAACTTTTAATATTGCTCGCTGTGATCGTTCCAGCTTTAAAAGATTTGATTTATAAACGCCACCCCAGGATGTTATGCAATAACCAAGAATGGCCTGGCATAAGGAGTAATAAACTAACTGCAACGTATTTTTATCTGCGGCATGCCTAAGATTTTTAAAAACATAAATAAGTTTACGTGTTCTTTTAGTAAGGGAGTCTATGTGAGGAACAAAACTAAGACCATGATCAATAATAATCCCAAGATACTTAACCGAAGAGGTAGATTCAAGCACACGACATGAGCAGACAGAATTTGGAATTGCCGAGCACGCGTGGGCTACTATTTTAAAGGAATCTGGTTCAGGCTGGTCACGTTTCCTGATAGAAAAAGTCATATATTAAGTTTTGCCAACATTTAGTGTCAACACATTTCTAAACAACCATTCAGATACAAGATTGAAACCTTTCTGAGCACAATCAAAGGTCTCCCTCCACGAGTCGGTGCTGAAACAACAGGGCAGTATCATCGGCAAAAGTGATAATTTTCCCATTTATAAGCTTTAAATTGCAAAGCTCGTTGATGTAAGTTAAAAACAGCGTAGGGCCGAGGATACTGCCCTGCGGAACACCGTAAGTGACTGGTAGCTCGCCGCTCATGAAGTTGCCAATCTTGATCCTTTGAGTCCTATCCTTGAGGTAGTCTGCAAAAAGATCCAACTGCAGATCCCTAATTCCTAATGATTCCAGTTTATTAATCAAATTTGTGACAGAAACAGTATCAAAGGCCTTTGCAAGGTCAAGAAATATCACCAAGGGTTTCCTTCCGGCATCCAGTTCGGGCACTAGAAATTCAGTAAGTTGACGTACAGCCATATCAGTAGATATACCACGTCTAAAGCCAAACTGGTTGTCGGAAAGAAGACCCCGGGATTCCAAATAATTAATAAGTCTATTATTTATCAAGCGTTCCAACAACTTTGACAAAGCAGGTAGAATAGATATAGGCCTGTAGTTATTGACACTGTTTCTGTCACCGGATTTAAATATAGGTTTAATTAAAGATCTTTTAAACATGGAGGGGAATTTGCCAGAAGAAATACTGAGGTTGCAAATATGCAAGATAGGTGAAATGAGCACATGTTTGTACGTTTTTATCAGTTTGCTGGAAATGTTATCTAAGCCAGTGGCACAATCCGATTTTAGACTATTAATCAAAGTTTCTATTTCTGGCTCATTTGCTTGTAAGAGTACAAAGGAGTGAATATTTGTTGTGTTATTATAAGTTTCAGGAGGTTTATGATTATTTTGACTATCGTTTATGATTTTTTCAGCAAGATTTTTTCCTACCGAGGAAAAAAATAAGTTGGCCATCTCAACCGAATTTTGAGGGTTATCTTGAGAAAGTAGAGACAGCGCAGTATCAATAGATTTATTTGTATTTGTTATTTGTTTAATAGCTTCCCATAATTTCTTATTATTGTGTTTATTTTTATCTAACTGTTCCTTTTCATAACCTTTCTTAAGCTTTCGGAGTAGATTATTACAGAAATTCCTGTATCTTTTGTAAGTTATAGTTATTAATTCATTATCTGGGTATTTTTTATATTTCTTATGTAACCTATCCCTGTTTTTCATGCATTTTAGTAAACCTTTTGTTATCCATGGTTTTATTATCCTTTTACGATTTGGTACTAATATTTGTCGAGAACACTTTCCAATAATATTTTCTAGTTTATTAATTAAATAATTTGTGGCAAGATTCACATCACAAAAACTGTAAATATTAGTGAAATCTATATTATTCATTAGCTCGTCCAAAAGTAAGTAATTAGTTTGTTTAATTAATTTGTGAGCGGGAGTAAAATTAACAGCTGAGTCCAAGTAAAATACTACGGTGTCATGATCAGTGATTGAGGTTTTCATAACGTAACAGTACGCGGTCAATTTAGATTTTATTATAAAATGATCGAGACAAGAATTAGTATGTGTTGGGATTGAGTGTCCCGGCAACATACCGTGGTAAGCCAGCAGGTTTAGATAGGAGAGAGAACGGGAATCATTACTTGACTCAGAAATATCAATATTAGTATCTCCAGCGAGCACAATATTCTTATAGGAGGAATTTGCTGACAAACAGTCATCTAGCGAGGACAGAAAACTATCAATATTATGATTGGAGGGTGATCGGTAGATGGCAAGTATCAAAAGGTTCTGATCTATTTTTATTAATAAACTATTTGCGTCGCATATATTTGGTTCCTGAACTGACAGTTTTAAGGTATCTTTGTAATAAACTACGACACCTTCATTTTGGGAATTTATATTTAGAGTTGCCACCGAGCTAAAGCCATCAATGCTAGGTAAGTGTGGGCATTTCTGAAGCCAACACTCAGTTAAAATAATGATGTCCCAGCTCACTTTAGTTCTTTCAATTAAGGTGATAAAACTATCCAGATTTTTCTTTATGCTTCTTATGTTCTGGGCAATTATTTTTAATGGAGATTTTACATAGGACAGGGCACCTTGACAGTCTTCAGTTTCTAAAATAGAGGAATAAGATACCTGGATATTGTCTATTTCATTTGAAATATTGCTCATTTGTATCACGAGTACATTCACACCTTTTTCTATCAAGAACTAATTAAAAGTCACCCTGTATAGTATGTACTAGCTGTTGCCCGCGCCTTCGTCCGCGAGGGATTCTATCTATCTGACCATCCATCCATCTTCCCTTCCGTCTATCTGTCGTTCGTCCGTCCGTCCAACCATCTGTCCAACCGTCCGTCAAACCATCCCTGTCCCTGCCCCTCTCCATCTCCCCCCCCCGCCTCCCCCCCCCTCCTCCCCCTCCCTCTCCTCCTCCCTTTTTCTCTCCCTCTCCCTGTCCCTCTCCCTACCCCTATTCCCATCCCTTCCCCTATCCCTACCCCCAACGCCATCTTAACCGCTATCCCTATCTTCATATAAACATAGAAACGACACCCATATTGATTTTTAGACATTTCAACCCTATCGCACCCCAATTTCACGTCCACCACGTTGGATTTCAAAGTGGTTGTAGTTTTCGTAATCAGCGACCCAATAAACCATACAAATGACACCCATATCGATTTTTAGACATTTCAACTCTATCGCACCCCAACCCCATCCCCAGGGGATGATGGTATTTCAAGTCCACCACGTTGGATTTCAAAATTGTTGTAGTTTTCGTAATCAGCGACCCAATAAACCATACAAACGATACCCATATTGATTTTTAGACTTTTTCACCCCATTTCCCTTTTTTAGGAGTTGAATTTGGGTTGGAATTTCAATAACAGTGATGAACGTTGCATATATTTACAAACCTAATGCCTAAATAATGAGTTATGTGGATTTTACTTTAAAAATAAAGGATTTTCAACTTCATCCCCCTTTTCACCCTTTAGGGTGTCGAATTTTCAAAAACCCTGAGACACGTGAATATTAATTTTTAGTCGTAAGCCTAAACACAAAATTTTAAGATTCTAACTTTAAAACTGACGTACTTTCATACAAACTTTCATCCCCTATTTTACCCCCTTCGGGGTGGAATTTTGTAAAACCCTTTCTTATTGCACCGTTAGACCTCATAAGGAACCTACATGCCAAATTTGGAATTTCTAGACCCAGCGGTTTGGGCTGTGCGTTGATATGTCAGTCAGTGAGTCAGTCACCTTCTTCATTAACATTAAATGCGTTTTCCCATGGGAATGAAGCGTTTTCCCGCGTGTGTGCCAAGTTTCGTTGAAATCTATTCTGTAGTTTTGACGTGAAAGAGTAACAAACATCCCTCCATCCATCCATACTTACAAACTTTCGCGTTTATAATATTAGTAGGATAGGATAGTAGGATAGGATATTAGTAGGATAGGATATCATACATACAGAACGGACACTCTCCGCCCCCCTTGCAATACACCTCGCAACCCCGCGCGCACCCGCCCGCGAGATTCTCGTGGTCCTTCTGAGGGTCTTTTGTACTGAAAATTCTGGCCTACGCGACCTTCCAGTTTCAAATTTCAAATTCGCACTCGATGTATGTCGTGTCTGAGGTGTATTCATCACAACATCCCATGAAACGTCCACTACAGGACAGGGAGCTCCCTCTAGAATTCCAGCCTTTGCTGGAAAAATGTAGAGGGGAAGTACCATAGTCACCTCGCTTCTAAGCGTTACGGCTGGCACCATGGATCGCGGTTGTAGGTGATCACAGGTGACCTGAGGTGTAGTAGGGATAAGCAAAGCCCATATCCATCCACCAGCTGCGCTTCTGACACAACTATCGTCGGCTCAGGTTACAAGTCATTTGAGTACTGTTATTTTTAAGCGTATATACAGCGTGTAATAGAAAGGTGTGATGATACTGAAGGGTGTGAATCTGCCCTTGAAACTGAACAACTTTTCCCAAGGAGCCATTACGAAAAACAAAATTTAACCTCCCATACAAAATGCGCTATCATATGATGCAGTTTCGATAGGAGGCCAAAAATTTATTGAAATGTCTTTTTTCATCATTTTTATACAATCTTTCAGTGATGTAGAATCAGTACTTAAAATTATCATCATACATTTTTTACACCCTGCATAAAAAAATCTTCATCAATTAAAAAACAATGGATTATTTCATGAACACTCTTCTTTTATTCCACTCACACTTCTCCCATGAAACTTTCAAAATAAGTTCAATAATAAATTCATTAAACAAATTCGCAAATAATCCTTTCAAACTTATCCCAACCAAAAGGGAAACCCGGAGACTTTCCGCGCAAAATATTCAAAAGGAGCGACCATCAGATAAAACTTGATTAATCTGGAGAAAGTTCTCTTCTTATTATAATAAACTAATTAATGATAGGGCGAACAATTCATTATCGAGCAGGACTCAGACTGCTTCGGAACAATAATGATAATGAGCGTAATTAATTATTGGGAAGTTGCTTCGAGACGTATCTTGGGGGTGGCGTGAAGAAGACGCTAGGTTGCACCTTTTGGAGGCGGCATTCTGAATGGACGATTGGACACTTCTGAGAAGCTTTTAACAAAATAAGTTCCTACTTATACAGTACTAGCTGTTACGCGCGACTTCGTCCGCGTGGATTTTATGAATAAATAGAACTCGAACGTAACTGAAACATATTAATTGAGGAACGCTTCTCCTTCTTGATCCCTACGTAAAAGATGCATTTGTTCTTATCTAAGTTGAATGCTATCTTACTGCGTTATTCAACTGGTGGGTAGTAAGGAATCTTTATTGTCAAACGTTACAGGCGAACCTTAAAAAGAAGGCAATAAAGGGAGTGAATGAGTAGCGAGGAGGTATTCATAAAAGTCAAAAAAGTCTCGATCTATTCCCATCCATCCCTATCTAACCTTTTCTATCCCTTTTTACCCCTAACTATCCCCATTCATTCTTAGCTATCCTTTTCTATACCTATGTATCCTTTTTTATGTATCTATCTCTATCCTGCCCTATCTATCTGTATCTAACCCTTTCTGTTCTTGGATATCCCTATCTATCCCTATGTATCCATATCTGTACCACTATCCCCACCCCTATCCCCACCCATATCCCCACCCCTATCCCCAACCCTATCTCCACTCTTGTCCCCACTCCTATCTCCACCCCTGTCCCCACCCCTGTCTCCACTCCTGTCCCCACCCCTGTCCCTACCCCTGTCCCAATCCCTGTCCCCACCCCTGTCTTCAACCCTGTCCCTACCCCTGTCCCCACCCATGTCCATACTACTGTCCCCACCGCTGACCCTACTGCTGTCCCCATGGCTGTCCCCACCCCTATGCCCACTCCTGTCCCCACGCTGTGCCCACCCCTGTCCCCACTGCTGTCCCCACCGCTGTCCCCACGACTGTCCCCACTGCTGTCCACACCCCTGTACCCATCCCTATCCCCACCCCTATCCCTACCCCTATCTCAACCCCTATCCCTACCCCTATCCCTTCCCCTACCCCTGCCGAAATCCTTATCCCTATCCTTATTATATTCTTTATTGCACATTTAACATACAGATAATTATATACAAACGACTAGAAAACAAACGACAAACGACTGACAAATGAAAGTACAAACGACTTCCATATGGATTTTTAGACATTATTATAGTTGATAGTTAAAACGCAATAAAGTATTGATGCCCCATACAATCTTTCATCCCCTATTTCACCCCCTTCCAGTTTCAATTTTGCAATCAAAAGAAGCGTGTGTCCTTTCTTGTGGTTTAGACTATCTCTATATTTTTTTAAATTAAAATTATTCTGTGGTTTAGCTGTGAAAGCGTAACATTAATTATTTAATTGATTTCCCATACAAACTTTCACCCCCTATTTCACCCCTTTCTAGTCTCATTTTTTAAATAAAAAGTAGATCATGTCCTTTCTTATGATTAAGACTATCCTTATACCAAATTTCGTCAAAATAGGTTCTGCAGTTTAGCCGTGAAAGCGTAACATAAATTATTTTATTGATTTCCCATACAAACTTTCATCCCCTATTTCACCCCCTTCCGGTCTCATTTTTGTAATAAAAAGTAGCCTATGTCCTTTCTCATGGCATAGACTATATTCATATTAAATTTCATCAAAATCTGTTCAGCGGTTTAGCCGTGAAAGCGTAACAGACAGACAGACAGACAGAGTTACTTTCGCATTTATAATATTAGTTTGGAAGTTTGGATTTCTAAGAAACAAATAAGTAGAAGGCATAGCAATAACTCATTAAATTATTCGTTCTAAGGTTTTGAAATTAGCAATAAGCCGTTTTCACAGTTACGTTTCAACTGCGTATTCAAAGGTGTCGATAGATTGCGCTGAAGCAGTTGCTGTCATGGATGAAGCGTGAAGTAAATAAACCTTCTTAGGCAACACTTATACCTACTGTCTTGGGCCGGTATTTCACTGGGACACCATGGCAGCGCGACCAGTCGCCGCTACCAACAAAATGTATACAGCTCTATAGAGAGTTACTCACCTGGTGTCCGTTTGGTGGCGCAACCAATTTGGCGGCGCAACCAGTTTGGATGATGCGCGCTACCACTCCTTACCATTATGTCACATCCATTATGCTTTTATGATACAGTCATTCTCATGCACCCAACCAAGCTCGCTGACAAAAAATAGTGAGGTCGACCGTTGTCACGCTACTGATGGCTTTAGTTCATATAAATTCTGACGTGAAGCCGATTGGACTGAAAGCTTGACATTATGTCATATCCATGGTATTCCATAGCTTCATTATAGCAAATTACCTATGTTATTGGGTCACATCAATTCTAGAAAGGTTAGTCATTGTGATGCTTCTGATTGCTTTAGTGAAACCAATGACGTACGCAACTGAATTAATAGCTCAACTTTCTGTCAAATTCGTTGTGTTACTATGTCATTTCCACTATCTTATTTTATTATATCACAACCATTCTCATGCAATCAACAAAACTCGCTGCCAAGGGTAGTGGAAGGTGTAACCATTGATGTCCAGCTGACTGAGCTAGAAGCACGACACTACGTCACGTCCATAGTTTCATTATGTCACATCCATTATCACAGCCATTCTCGTGCAACCAAACGCGCTGTCAAAAAAGAGTGATGTGATGGGAAGGCAAGCGTTGTCACGCGTTAGCTTTAGTGTAACCAATGACGTACACAACCGAATCAAAATCCATTGTGTTACTATGTCAAATATGTTACATCCTTTCTCGTGCAACCAACCAAGCTCGCTGTCAAGAACGTGTGGTGGGGTCAGCCGTTGTCGCGCTGCTGATGAATTTTGTGTAACTACGGATATGCAGCCGACTGAACTGAACTAGAAAGAAGCTCGACCTTATGTCACATCCATTATGTTATTATGTCATATCCATTCTCGTGCAACCAACCAAGCTCACTGTCAAGAAAGAGTTGTGGGTTTAGCCGTTGTTGCGCTACTGATAACTTTTGTGTAACTACGGATATGCAGCCGACTAGAACTAGAAAGAAGCTCGATATTATGTCACATCCATTCATTATGTTCTTATGTCATATCAATTCTCGTGCCATCAACCAAACTCGCTGTCAAGAAAGAGTGGTGGTGGTTACGAATATGCAGCCGACTGAACTAGAATGAAGGTCGACGTTATGTCACATCCAATGTGTCATTCTGTCACATCCCTTATGTTATTATGTCACATCCATTCTCGTGCAACCAACCAAGCTCGCTGTCAAGAAAGGGTGGTGGGGTCAGCCGTTGTCGCGCTACTGATGGCTTTAATCATTATTACTTATAATTAAAATTCAGATGGAAATTGCTATTGTCCTCACTGAACTGTTTATGTACCCTTTTAATGGTTACTAAGTTTGAAAAGTACTTAAGTTGTTTTCGATTTTATGTGCGATGTGTGTGTAGGCGGTGGTGTAGACTTCAATACTACTTATACCAATTAGACCACTGGTAAAACAATGCGATACGAATGGTCATCCTTTACGAGAAACGTAACGCATTTCTCAGTCAACAAAACATACCGATGACCTCAAATGCCACAACTCACATGACTCAAATGCCTAAACTTCAAGCCAAACGACCCCGCCTTCGATGTATGAAGGTATTCAGTTAAATCGGCTGAAATATTAATATAGGCACTTGGTATACGTTTTCCAATGCTGTTTAAAACTTTGTATAGGCACAAACACTGAAAATTGATAGGTTTTGTGTTCATTATGTCAACGTGAATCGGTTGTAGTCTAACTCCTTGGTTGTAATAGCATAGTTTGAACTGGGATGACATTCTTTTTTTCTCTTTTTTCGCCCTATCTAAGAGGGGTATTCAATATTTAAGCTCAAGTCACACAGAGGCGGTATGATTGCGAAAGCGGTCCGGGGCGGTTTGGTGGGTACAAAATACCGCGCCGCGACCGCTTTTCAATGTGACAGGGTGCATAAGAACTCATACTTTACAAAAAATACCGGCCCCGGAACGCTTCCGCTACCGCCTCTGTGTGAAAATGCGCGCGAGTCCGACATGCACTTGATTAGTTTTTATTATTTGTTTTTATTTTATAGCTAATGCACTATACACATACCAATTTCCATGCTTGTAAGTGTTCCCATTTTTAGGGTTCCGTACATCAAAAGAAAAAAAACGGAACCCTTATAGGATCACTTTGTTGTCCGTCTGTCTGTCTATCAAGACCCTTTATCTCACGAACTTGTAGAGGTATCAGGTTGAAATTGGTACCATATATTAGGGTCCGTAAACCACACAAGAACTGAAAATTTAAATTTTTTACAACGACGCAATCAAAAGATATGGCTTGTTATGTCCTCATCTCCATACACTTATACAAAAAAGCAAAACCTACAGGGTACTTCCCGTTGACCTAAAATTATGAAATTTGGCAAGAAGCTAGGTCTCACAGTACAAATAAAGGGAAAAGTCTGAAATCATTAAATATTACAACTTTTCTCACAACTAATAATAACCAATTGAGGTGAGCTCCCGTTTCAAGAACGTTCATATAAGAGAGGGGTCAAGTTGAATGGTCGTGGAGGCGATTTTTGTTTTAGTTCTATTTTAAAAACGGGAACACTTACATACTTGAAAATTGGTATATTTATAGTGCATAAGCTATTAAATAACAACAAATAATAAAATTTCGTAAAGCGCGTGTCGGACTCAAAAAATCTAGCACATTAACTTACTGAAATTTCAACTAATACAATTTTATGATTATGTGGTGGTACGGAACCCTCGGTGCGCGAGTCCGACTCGCACTTGGCCGGTTTTTTTTATGGAAGAAGGGAGGAAGCGAGTTTGTGGGTCAGTGGTTACCACCGCCCATGTCACCCGCTCTTTTATTAGTAGCATAATTGACACTAAGAAGACAGCAAAGCGCGTTGCCCACCCTGAGAACTAAGATGGTGTGTCTTCATGTGCCAGTAATGTCCCTGGCAGATGAACTAAACAGGAAAAAGATATTCAGAAAAAATATTAACTTATATAGATAGCTTAAATAGCTCGAGTTAAAATTTTTCAATTTCCACAATTCTAAGTTAAGTTGTCATTAGTGCGGCGGTCGATAGCTAATACCTCCGTTTCGAAGGGGGTTAATTAATAATAACGGCGTATGGGTGATTAATGAAACTATACCCTTCCTAATTTATAGTTGGACTTAGCGCCTTCCCCGCGCCCTCCGCCCAAAGCAAACTAAATATCCGATACCTCTATGTTAAGAGCGCATCGAGTGGTTTTGATACTTCGACAGAACGTTTTTAAATAATTTCACCGCTTGCAGTTTCATTTCAAGTGCAAAGTAATAACAGACTGTGTTTTTAAGAATTCTTACAAAACTAATAGGATGTTGTATATATTGTCTGCTTTTATCGCTTCGTAGAATTAAAGCTTCTAGCAATTTTTTTGTAGGAACAAAATGTAGTATGTTACTGATAGGTGAAACACTTAAAGAAAGAGAACTGATTTTGGATTTTACTTATTGGAAAAAATAAACTGCCAAGCTAAGTTACCGTGTCGTACTGTTAAGGAAATGAGTTACATGTTTTCATGGAAATTTTGGGCGAACGTAGTCTCCTTTTTTCAAGAGCTTCTTTAAATTACGAGACCGGTCAAGTTCTTCACTTGAGTGTGGTACTTAGTACATGAAACTGAACAACTTTCCCCATAAATAATGGGGTGAAAAGTGAGATTTTTATTTGGTCGTCCCATACAAATTTCAGAATTGACGGCGCAAGGTTTGTATGGGGAAGTCATTTTTTTTTTTTTATTTTACAACATACAGTCATTCTTACAGTCACTTTTTTTTTTTAAATGAGACATGTTTTCATGGAAATTTTGGGCGAACGAAGTCTCCTTTTTTCAAGAGCTTCTTTAAATTACGAGACCGGTCAAGTTCTTCTCGAACAAAGTGTCTAACAGACGTAGATCATAATTTTTAAACGTCTGGTTTGTATAATAATTAGTTATGAAGAGTGTCTGGGTCGTATAGCTACTATTCTTAACTGGATGGTAATATTCTTTCTTGCCGACTGTACCTTAGATTTAAATTAAATAATTTATGATGCAACTATCAAAACTACTTAGATGTACAACATTATTATGAAGACAAGTACGAGCAGTGTATTCGGACTTTGGAAATCTAATTACGTAGCCAGCACCCTTACCTCGATCGCTCCTTCGTGCCACCCTCCCCTCCCGCCCCGCGAACCCGAGTCTCCCCGCGCGTTCCGTTCAGGGGTAAACGTTTAGTTTGGATATTATAATGTATATAATAAGGTATATTAAACTATGATAGAATTGAATGATATGCCACAGGAAGGCTATTTCGCGCTATACGACAAAATCTCGTAAGTATACAACGTGTAATCACTTCAAGAGGTTTTACGTGAGTCACACGTTGTAGATATTTGACAAAAGTTTTTTCAAATAAGCACATTGACATAATTTGTGGCAATAACTTTATTAGAAGTAAAAAAGTTCTATGCATCCTTTTAAATGTCGATCGCACGAGAAAAGACCTCCAAAGATGGTATGACAGGACAGGACAGATTATGATCGCATGCGATTTTAAAGTCAAACACTAGAATGACGTTATTAAGGACCTAACAGTCGAAATCAAGGAGTAATAACTCCTTGGGCGAAATAATATAGCTCTGATAGTTTTTGGGAGATAATTAACACAATTTTTATTATTTTTAGGGTTCCGTACCTCAAAAGAAAAAAACGGAACCCTTATAGGATCACTTTGTTGTCCGTCTGTCTGTCTGTCTGTCAAGACCCTTTATCTCACGAACGGGTAAAGGTATCAGGTTGAAATTAATACCATATATTAGGTTCCATGAACCACACAAGATCTGAAAATTTCAATTTTTTACAATGACGCAATAAAAGGATATGGCATTTTATGTCCTCATCTCCATACATTTATTCAAAAATGAAAAACCTACAGGGTACTTCCCGTTCACCTAAAATTATGAAATTTGGCAAGAAGCTAGGTCTCACAGTACAAATAATGGGAAAAGTCTGAAATCATTAAATATTACAACTTTTCTCACAACTAACGGTAACCAATTGTGGTGAGCTCCCGTTTCAAGAACATTCATATAAGAGAGGGGTCAAGTTTGATGGTTGTTGAGGCGATTTTTGTTTTAGTTCTATTTAAAAACGGGAACACTTACAAACTTGAAAATTGGTATATTTATAGGGCATAGGCTATAAAATAACAACAAATAATAAAATTTGGTCAAGCGCGTGTCGGACTCAAAAAAATCTAGCACATTAACTTACTGAAATTTCAACTAATACAATTATGTTTATGTGGTGGTACGGAACCCTTGGTGCGCGAGTCCGACTCGCACTTGGCCAGTTTTTTCTTTTTTGACATAGCTTGATTAGAATGACAGCGGGACGGAGCGATGCGTAAAATCCTGGTGCGACAGAGACACGTAGCGCTCCGTCCTGCAGTCATTCTAAAGGAGTGATCAAAGACTAATTCGGCATACATTGCTGGGAGGCTTGGTTATGTTAATTGCAGTATCCTTACTTCAACGAGCAATGTATGCCGAATTATTCTTTGAATTCAGCTACATTATTTCGACTCGTCAGTACACAGAATGACACACATACAAACCCAACACTTGCTGTGAAACAACTGCTTTTCTCGATAGCGTGAATAATCTGTAAAGATGAGAAATGTCAAAAATAATCAAACTAATCATTAGATTTACGACTAATAGAATACCACTAAATACTCAAAAATATTTGTAAATAAATTGCTGCATTAGTTCCAGTGGCTGTCAACTTGTGAAGAATGTTGTAAGCCGGTTCTTAATATTACCGTGCAAAGAATTGTGTGGAAAATTAACTGTCGGTAAGCGTGTCAAATTGTGCAAACTGAGTGAGATATGTTTGAGACTTGTAATAATTAAAGGAGATAAAAATTAAGATGACGTCATCAAAACTAGAAAAAGTGAAATTGAATCTAAGAAGAAGAAGTAGCAGCAGCCATCTAAGAACATGGTCCAATTCCCAGTTGAAGTAGATATTAAAAAGATTTGTGTTTGCCAAGTGCACAGCGATACAAAATTATACAACTATAGAGTGTAAAAGACAGCCTTCCAAAAACTGAAAAGGCATGATCAGTTAACGAATGTAGGGATATACATAAAGGCACAGCATAAAGGTGAAAGTAAGGTGTTTGAACGTAGGCTCCTTTTGTGCAAAGTTCGTCCGGGAAAGAACCCCCCTTGCCTAATTCTGCCGTAAAGCAGCAGTGTTTGCACTGTTGTGTTTCGCTTTGAAAGGAAGCTACTAAAACTACCAGCGCAGAAACACACCATCTTAGTTTTCCGGCAACGTGCTTTGTTGTCAAATCATGCCACAAATAAGACAGCGAGCGTTATGGGCGGTGGTAACTATTTACCATCAGGTGGCCCACCTGCTCGTTTGCTCACTTGTTAGGTACATGAAAAAAAAAACACTTTCCATATTAAACAAAATCTTGATATTGAGCTGCCAAATTTATGCCAGTATATATCAGTTCAGTTAGAGCTCTAGACAAATAACCCTCACAAGTCCCTAAAATCATATATCGTAGTCGTGCGAAATTCTTTAGAATATCTTCATGTGAACGGAACGCGCCTGGTCTGTCCAAGCGCACAAATTATACATGGTGTATTAATACGGTGTTCAACTCTACTATTGCTACTGAAGTTTTAATTCGATAACCCACCGGCTCTCCTCCTTCCACCTCCTTACCCCCTGGTACCCCACGATAATGTATTTATGGCCGATACCGCGGACCTAATGAGCGTTCATACACCTCTTTATGTTGCCCTGCTACACACAGAACCTTGTTAAAAGTTTATAATATAAGACTTTTAATATTTTTAGTGTAAGCGTAAGTATTGGATGGCATTATTGCATTAAGTGAAAAAATATATTATTTTAATGCTTCCAAATTTTCAAGTAGATTGAGGTCAATATTGGTACCTAGCTAAATTATTAGTTCTTTTTCGGGTTCATCAAAAAGGGGTGTCGTAAGAGGCGACTAAGGGCTTATGAACCGGAGGATGGGCAGTAGCATCTTTCTGTGTATCGTACCATCTTACAATGCTGTCACCAAAAATAGAAGTCGCCAGCTGCAACGCTTACAAGCGTGGTGACTATGGTAATTCTCCTCCTAAGTACCACGCGTTCCTGATGAAGTTCTGGAGGGAGTCCTGTAGTGGACGTTTCGTGGATGTTATGATGATTACTTATCACAGATTTACTTGTAGAGTATTCTGAGTATTTAAGAAAACTACAATCAGAGCAAGTTATTTGGGCTACCCAGCATCTCAATTCTCAATCCTTGTAATTTCCTTCAAACGGCAGATTTATCCACCAATAAGCGGTACCCATCTCAATCAGTTATAATTATGCTATCAGTTAACCGATTTGGATACGCTTCATGCTCCTCGTAGACTTTCCCTCAGATTAAGGTTTTTGACCGGTTGAATGTATGTACCAATAGCTTTAAGTACTGGCCGTATTAAGATTGATTATCCACGCTAGGTTCGTAGGTTGGTGTCAATGAATCACGAAGGTACAATAATATACAGAGTCTTTTGGTGGAAACGATAAGTGATCTTATTTGATTATTTCAAAAAACTGGTTACTGATCCTGAAAGTGCTTCACGAGCTCTATCAAACGGTATCAATCATAGGTTACAGAATATCCGAAAATTCTATGTTTTCAGCTTCCATACATTTAGTACAGTTACATGGCACTCATCTCTTGATAATACCATAGCAAAAAAGATCTCTTTTGATACTCTCCTACCAGAGTTCGCCCTCCGAGCCTCCTCGTAGAGTTTTATACGCCAAGATCTTATCTACAGAGTCTTCCCTACGAGCACTATTCTTAGTTGCTACTGTAGATGAGTTCCATGTAGCTGTACTAAATGTATGGAAGCTGAAAACATTGAATTTTCGTAAAGATCTAGTTTATTGTGTAACCTTATATTGATACTGATTGATAGAGCTCTTGAAGCACTTTCAGGATCAGTAACCAGTTTTTCATAGCTTGAATAATTTTGAAATAAGAGAGTGAGACCACTGTACTCTGAGATCGTGAGCAAGACCGCCTTGGTTACCCTAGATTCAAGAGTCTCCTTTTATAGATAGATAGATAGATAAATTGTTTATTTAGGAATACAGCACAAATCCACAACATAATATTTAACAATATAAAATGCACATTAAATCTAAATCTAGTTATAGAGTGTGCCGCACCCCCAAGTAGGCCCTAACTCAGCATAATGCTGCAGCGGCAAAGCACGCCACAGCGCTGATATTCTGTCAGCGCCTGTATGTTTAATATGTTTCATGTGTGACAATAAAGTATTTATCTATCCATCTGCCCATCGCTTCCACCCTGTATATTTTCAAACCTCTCGGGTGATTGCTCTACCCATTATTGAACTGCTTTTGTCGTACAACTGTTGTGAAATCGCAATATTTTTTTGCGTATCCGAACAATGTGTCAAGCGGACCAAACCAACTTGTATGATGAACTAAAAAAATGTTTGCTTATTTAGAAAGTTGTAGAATTAAAGTTATATAAAACTTACTTACCGAAGGAGGTGTTAGCATGCTTTTGACCGTACACATCCAGCAGCATAATAATAAATTTTAATTTTTCGAATAAATGACAAAAAAATAAAGGGCCCTGAGTCAAGTGGCTTTCTACAATCGCAAACGCTAGTAGAATAGAATGAAAATATATGGGATTGAAATTAGCTAACGAAATGTGGCGTGACAGCTAATGTCAATCCCATACATTTATATTCTACTAGCTGTTGCCCGCGGCTTCGCTCGCGTGGATATCGTATTTATTTTATTACCGGTTTTCCGAAGCAATGAGATATTTTCAAGGAAGAACAGGACTAACCCTGCGCATATCAATGAGTATAATTCAAGATCCAGCTGAATTTTATATAATATACAGACGTTACTCATAAAATACTCAGAACAGAGGAACTTAGCAGCAGTATCCTAACAAAAGTAAAGAGAGAGATGAGAGACACCTTTATGTAATATTTCAAAACAGAGCCAATTCGCAGAAGTACAATTACTTCTTCTAAAAACTAAAACCCTCTCCCCCTCCTCCCTCTCCCTTTGCCCCTCCCTCTCCCCCTTCCCCTCCTTCTCCCTCTCCCTCTACCTGTACCTGTACCTCTACCTCTCTACGTCTCTACCTCTCTACCTCTCTACCTCTCTACCTCTCTACCTCTCTACCTCTCTACCTCTCTACCTCTCTACCTCTCTACCTCTCTACCTCTCTACCTCTCTACGTCTCTACGTCTCTACGTCTCTACCTCTCTACCTCTCTACCTCTCTACCTCTCTACCTCTCTACCTCTCTACCTCTCTACCACTCTACCTAGCTACCTCTACCTCTCCCTATCCCTGCCCCTATCCCTACCCCTAACGCCAATTTAACCGCTATCCCTAACATAGAAACGACACCAATATTTATTTTTAGACATTTCAGACCTATCGCACCCCAACCCCATCCCCAGGGGATGATGGTATTTCACGTCCACCACGTTGGATTTCAAAGTTGTTGTAGCTTACGTAATCAGCGACCCGATAAACCATACAAACGACACCCATATTGATTTTTAAACATTTCAAACCTATCGCACCCCAACTCCATCCCCAGGGGGATGATGGTATTTCACGTCCACCACGTTGGATTTTAAAATTGTTGTAGTTTTCGTAATCAGCGACCCGATAAACCATAAAAACGACACCCATATTCACATTTAGACCCTATCGCACCCCAACCCCATCCCAAGGCAATGATGGTATTTAACGTCCACCACGTTGGATTTCAAAATTGTTGTAATTTTCGTAATCAGCGACCCGATAAACCATACAAACGATACCCATATTGGTTTTTAGACTTTTTCACCCCATTTACCTTTTTTAGGGGTTGAATTTGGGGTGGAATTTCAGTAACAGTGATGAACGTTGCATAGAATTACATAATTAATGCCTAAATAATAAATTATGTGGATTTTACTTTAAAAATAAAGAATTTTCAACTTCATCCCCATTTTCACCCTTAAGGGTGTCGAATTTTCAAAAACCCTGAGACACGTAAATATTAGTTTTCAGTCATCAGCCTAAATACAAATTTTGAAGATCCTAACTTCAAAACTGACGGACTTTTATACAAACTTTCATCCCCTATTTTACCCCCTTTGGAGTGAAATTTTGTAAAACCCTTTCTTAGTGCACCCTTAGGCCTCATAAGGAACCTACATGCCAAATTTGGAATCTCTAGACCCAGCGGTTTGGGCTGTGCGTTGATATGTCAGTCAGTCAGTCAGTCAGTCACCTTCTTCTTTTATAGATTCTATAGCGTTTGCAAGGCGTTTGCGATAATAGAATGCCACTTGACTCAGGGCCCAGTAATTGTTGCCGACACTGGAGTCAACCCTAGCAATCCATAACGTCGACTCAGTATATCAAACTACACTGCAAACGCATAGAGCTAAGGTGCAATTTAGCATTGGCGAGCTATATTTAGGTATATAAAAAGGTAATTTTCTCAAAGATCAAAGGAGTGAGACTTCTGTAAACTTGTTTACTCTTCTAATAAATATTCTGTGCTAAGAGGTAATGAATTTACGAGAAGTCCCTAAATCAGCACTTAAACTAGTTTGTAATGGTATGTTAATAAATCTCTAAAAACCACGTAAAAAATAAATTACAATGTTTAAAAAACATTATATGGAAACTGAGCTATTAGTGGCCATTATGTTAAAACAAGTACACTATTATGCGTAAATATTCATGCTTAATTATTCACTAACAATGTATTTGTTCTAACAATGAGTTAAGTAGATTTACTTGAGAATTTTGTGTGTGCGTGTCCATTATTATTTATATGCAAAAGGAGAAAATTAAATGTGTACTTAGTAGTGACGGAGATTATTAGTCCAATACAGTATAAAAGAAGAATAGAAGAAATAGTAACTTAGTAGTAGTACGGTCAACCGCTTGTCGGTAGAAACTTTTTCAACTCAATTACCACGCCATAAGGTCCAAAAGTGTTTCTACTGATGTGCGGCCGTGTGTACTTTGACAGCAGTCAGTCTCTCGCAAAGAGATTTTAACCTCGCTGCGAGCGTAGCGAGGTTCAAATCTCTTTGGTCTCTCGGGTCAGTCTCGATCACACACACACATGGATGTATATACCTACAATGTGTCTGGTACTCTGGTCAACGAGTGCACAAACTTCAACGGTTAAGTCTAACCGAACTATATGAGAGAAACGATCTCTCTTGGTACCTATACCTACCACAGTTTTTTAGAAATCTGCAGAAAACCTATACAAACTTATTTAGTTTTGCGGTCCTAAAAAGGGACTTTATTGCTTCTAAAAATACTTTAGATAAGTATATCGGAGCTTGACCGGTATTTTTTTGCAAAACTAGTTGCGGTGGATTAAAAGAAAAAAAACCGGCCAAGTGCGAGTCGGACTCGCGCACTGAGGGTTCCGTACCACCACATAAACATAAATGTATTAGTTGAAATTTCAGTAAGTTAATGTGCTAGATTTTTTGAGTCCGACACGCGCTTGACCAAATTTTATTATTTGTTGTTATTTTATAGCCTATGCCCTATAAACATACCAATTTTCAAGTTTGTAAGTGTTCCCGTTTTTAAATAGAACTAAAACAAAAATCGCCTCAGCAACCATCCAACTTGACCCCTCTCTTATATGAATGTTCTTGAAACGGGAGCTCACCACAATTGGTTACCATTAGTTGTGAGAAAAGTTGTAATATTTAATGATTTCAGACTTTTCCCATTATTTGTACTGTGAGACCTAGCATCTTGCCAAATTTCATAATTTTAGGTCAACGGGAAGTACCCTGTAGGTTTTTCATTTTTGAATAAATGTATGGAGATGAGGACATAAAATGCCATATCTTTTGATTGCGTCGTTGTAAAAAATTGAAATTTTCAGATCTTGTGTGGTTCATGGATCCTAATATATGGTATTAATTTCAACCTGATACCTTTACCCGTTCGTGAGATAAAGGGTCTTGACAGACAGACAGACAGACAGACGGACAACAAAGTGATCCTATAAGGGTTCCGTTTTTTTCTTTTGAGGTACGGAACCCTAAAAAGTGCGTTAGATAGAAATAAGTCAACTCTGTAACTATCATAATAAGGGCTAGTTTGTGAAAAAATCGTTTTAATGGGTAGCAATCTCTGTACTCAAAATCTCACGGGGTCGTACCGGGTAAAGTAAAACTACGGAAACGTTTTGAATGAGACGCTAAATTAATAATGAGATAGTTTTATAATCGAGACTCGAGTGCATGTGGGCCATTACACAAGAAACTAATTAATTATTTCTTTACCAAAGGCCATAATTATAACATCTGAGATTATTCTCATTGGATTTATTGCGATTTGAAATTTTGATAAATTTGGGTCACTCTACTGTAAGATACACTCGGGAAAGAAAAATGTTCGCCAGTTTTCAAATTGATTCGTTTAACGTCGCGAGCACATATTACTTTTTGAAACTGTGACAAAGATTCGACTATTGCATAGAAAAGTATACTTTATTGTTCGAAAATAAAGTTCAAATTAATTGACCTTATCCAAGAAGATTATATCATATAAATTTTTTGATAAATTAGATCCTTCGTGTTGGTTTGACTTCATCTCTCGGGCGCGAGAAATGAAATGAAATATATTTATTTGCACGCAAACACGGTATGTTACAGCTGTTAAAGTGAAAAAAAAGTACAAGCGTGGTGCACCAACAAGTTGGTATGCAAATTTTTTAAAAAGGATGAATGAAATATTATTTATAAGGTAATGTCAAATATAAAATGTCAAAATAAAAATGTCAAATAAAACTCTAAATGTCAAATAAAAAAATCTTAATAAATTAAATGTGATGTATGTCATTTCATATTGGACGCCACCTATTAAAGTCGAAATTTACAAATTCTGTCACAGAATAAAAACAATTTATTACAAGCATGTTGAGAAGAAGTTTTTTAAATTTGATTTCCGGTAATAATTTTAGAGAGTCTGGTAAAAGATTGTACAGCTTTACACACATATTTGAACTGTTTCTGGCAAAAGTAGTGGTAGTATGCGTAGTGCTGGCTAACCTGTTAGGGTACCTTGTTCGAAAGCTGTAATTCCTGTTCTCAAAGAGGTTTTGGTTCTTTTTAACAAACGTACACGCCTCGTAAATATACATTGAGGGTAGAGTCAGGAGATTCAGCCCCCTGAACAGAGGTCTGCATGGTTCTATCGGCCCTGCACCACACATGGCTCTCACACACTTTTTCTGTATAATGAACAGTTTATGGATTTCTACAGAGTTCCCCCACATTATTAGTCCGTATCGAACAGTTGTAGCAATGTGATTTTGGAGCTTCGTCTCAAAACACGGGGCACATTTGTTCTCTTGTCTCTTGTGCCTCTTTAATACAGGTAGAAGCACCTGTAATAAAGAGGATGTGTGTGAGGCATCATCTAACGGAAGACTTTTCGGAGGTAAATATTTAGTTGATGTTTGACACGAAGAAGAAGATCTGACTCTTTGTGTTGTCACCCAGAGACCCCAAAGTATGTTATTGGTCCATAGTATGGTTGGCATTTAACTTTAACAAGCTGTTATAAGCTGTTATAATAAGACGCCAGGTAACGTGATCGGTAACGATGTTAGGTCGAACTAAAGTGAGCTTGAGTGAGCTATTCAGGGCCTTCCTGAGTCCTGTCTTTGTGTGTGTTTAATCTTTGCTATAAACGAGAGTGAAAATAAGCACATATTTATTTATGATGAAGCGTTTACTGCATAACTTTTTACTCGCGCCACTATTCAGTACGGGGCGCGCGGCGCTTTGCAAACGATACACAAACGTATGGCTTGAAGTGTTTCGCTATAAAAATCAAATTAATAATATAAATAGTGCCGGACACTCTTTCTTTTTAATAGTACCAAATTTCAAAACATCAGGCAGAACCACGATAGCCTAGTCGGATATGGCGTCTCTGATTCTTATATGGAGAAAATAAGAAGACGCAGGTTCCAATTCTACTTTTTTTTAGTTCGAATCTGATTTTTTTTACGGAAGTCGTGTGGATCCCTTTTATTTAAATCTAGTGTCAGATGGGTACTTACGTCAACGTCTGGCTCTGAGTTTGAATCCCAGTGGGGAACAATTTCTAACAAAAATTACTTTGTGAAACTTCCCCAGTTTGATTAGGGCATTGCAGGTTGAATTACACCTGATTGTCCGAAATATAAGATGATTCCGTGCTTTGCAAGGCACAACCCGTTGGCCCCGGCTTCTATCTACAGAAGTAGTGGTTAACTGAGTTGAGCCATGTTGATAATGTCAGGTTGAAGAACTCAGACACCAGACTTTGTGAGGTCCACTGTCAAAACATCTTGTTAGCCTTTCTTTGAACTTCTCAAACGAAACTCCCAAGAAGAATAGCCAGAGTTAATCAAACCAAAACAAAGCTTCAAGCGGAGTGCTTATCACAACGGCACCAAGATAGGCTAATTAATAGAACAAAACAATTAACGTACATGCTTAAACGTAACACTGCAGACGGGACTATCCGTCCACTGACCCTCCCCTTATAAATAATAGTGGTAAGGCGCCTGCCACCCTACCCCCTTAAGGGCAAACCTCCAGATCTCATTTCCAAATTGCATTCCAAAACCGAAAATCGACTTTACAACGTCTACCCCCCATTCGATTCTCATCCTTAACCACTCAGTTTGAAGTCACAATTGAAGGAGTTAGTAGGAGCGAAATTTATGCCGTACCAGGAGGTCATAACCTAAGAAGGGGTCTGCCCAGGCCTGTACAAGCACTAACTCGTATAATGAGATATGATAATAAACGCTCCAGTTGAATATTGATGTTGGAAGTTGGGGATGCACTCAGCATGGCTAAGATCGTCTGTAATTAATTAATTTGTATGATAAATACGACGCAGTTCACATTTAAGATTAATGCTGTTAACGTCTATGATGAAAGATAAATACTTTAATATATTACACAAAGAAGCGGAGTAATAAAAAAATTAGGCTTCACCACTTTTCAGCTGTACCGTACGTCGGTGGCGGATGTCAGGACAATTACGAGTATAGTAACGTTAGTATAAAGTATTTGAACAGTCAAGGACAGGTGAAGCTCACTACAACACTTACCCTAGCTTTTAACCCCTAATGGCTTTACGAATAAAAACAATACAAAGCCCAATATATCAAGCTTGAATGTACCAGATAGTATTTTTTTAAAGTATATTCTAAAAGAAACATTTTACGGTCAGCAAATTTTTCAAGATGTTGAAGAACATGTTTTAACTTAGGTTACAGTACAAAAAATTTGAAATTGTTTTAAATTTCAAAATAGGTACTTAAATATATTTTGACCTAGATCCCTACCTCACCTGCCTTGACAAACACCCCTGTCACTTGCAGCCACCGAAGGCCGGTGCGAAGGACCACTGACGTCATTCAGTGACGTCATATTCGCGAAACGGCTAGGAATGAATCACCCGCTGGCATTATGCCTTATAAAATTATAAGCCTCGCCTATAGTACTTATTCAATTAATTGTTGTACGTCTTATTGAGTACAAGTAAACTGTACAGATAATTCAGTAAGCAACATTTGTTGACTTTGAAAATACTAATTAGTTGGTAATTGCGAACCTTTGGGTGGTTTGTTTAAGATAGAATAGGATGGGTGTTTCTGGAACTGTAGTTGGAAGTTGTTAGTTAGCTTAGGAAAATACCTTTCTTTAATCGAGAATACAATATCTAGAAACAAAGTGGTTCACTAAACTTTCGACAACGACTTCGAAACAATCAAATTTAGAACTTCTTTAACTGACAAAAGAGCTTAATATTAGTCGGATGATTAGATTAATCAATCACAGTTGGTTTGACAAATCATTCTAACAACATTGTACTCTATTGTTAGTGGTTGAAGTTTTGAATTTGACTGTTTCGAAGTATTATCGCATCGATGTCGTTTTCGGTATCGATGCGAAACAAACTTCCTCAGCTTTACGGGTCAATATGGCAAAAAGTTTAGTGATCTTCAACAGCAAAGCCTTGAACCATCTTTGGTAGAGGCCACTCAAATCATTCTCCCGAGTGCGAGTTGTTTGTTATTCAAGCTAAAGGCAGGACAGTGCAGCATAATATTATATATTCTTTGACAGTGCTCCAATGACTTAACTTCCTTAAGCTGGTTATATCTATCACACATACAAATAAGTTTAGTCAGATAAAGAGAACTCGGATTCATATTTGGCTTTTCGCCACTCAGTTTCCCAAAAGACGTGATAGGTATTCAAAGTTGCAAATAGCTAATTTAAATTGGTATGAAAATATGACGAAGAATGGTATAATGATAATTATATACAGGGTGTACGTAACTGAACATCTTTCTGCGAATAAAACTTTCAGGAAATGAAAGAAAAAATCGGCCTCTCCATACAAAATTGCAAACTTGATTGGATAGTTCGTATGGAGAGGCCGATTTTTTTTTCGTTTCCTGAAAGTTTTGTTAGCTGAAAGTGGTTCAATTACGTTGACTGATCATGCCCTTTCAGTATTCGGAGGGCTGTCCCTTACACCCGGTATAGCATCTCTCCGCCAGATTAACAACTAACCTATTACTGACAATTACTTTAAGAACGAAACAGTATCAGCAATAGAATTTGAAGGGGTTTTACTTTTAATGTAGGTTTCTGTAATTTAAAGCATTCTAAAATGTATTCAGTAGGTTTATTTTATTAACGTTACCTTTAGTAAATCTAAGAAGCCTTGAATAGTCCTAACCTCATAATTTTATCTGTCAGTCCTTTCTCTCCATATACTATAATCAGAACAATGGTGACAATTATGACTTTTATGGCGGCGCCTAAACGCGACAGACACCATATTATTGTATGTATTAGATCACAATTACAAGCTTCTCTTATGGGATCAATTAGATCGCACATCTGAAGTATCAACTTATGACTCACGTTTAAACGTTTCAACAGTCTCCCTAGGTTCCATTCTTTTGCAGTGAGCTATAGTGCGGTCAGTCAGCTGTATCACGTAGACACGCCTTACAATTTCACCAATTTTTTTTTTTAGGTACTATTAAGGTACATAGCTCTCAATTTTTGGTAGGAGCCAATTCTTAAATTTCCAAAAATTTCCATATAAAATTCAAGAATTGGCTCCTATCAAAAATTGAGAGCTATGAACCTACCGTACCTGGAAAAAATTTGGTGCAATTTGGTACAATTTGGTTAATTTGGCGATATATGACTATAAGGGACCGGACTATTAGTATAGAAGTATGAAATGAAAATATACATAACATCACGCCTCTTTCCCGTCGGTGTAGGCAAAAACCACAGCCCTCCACCTGGCACTATCTAGACTTTCTTCCTTCACTTTCTTTACTTCACCAACCCTCATACGCGCTCGTCGGTTTAGGGTTCTTTTAACCTGGCCTTTATTTAGAACGTCCTGAAATGGTCTTGGAACGTTTGCCGAGGCCTTTCCCTTCCAGAGTTTCCATTTACTTCCAAATGAAGTTGTCTAAAAAACCCTGAAAGAGATCGCGTATTAACGCACTTACAAGGCAAAAAACGGACGATCTGCAGCTCTTCAGGCTGCGCCGCGTACATGACTTTACGTGCCGCTGTAGCACAGAATAAAGTAATGGTATATACTATCATACAGAACGGACACTCTCCGCCCCCCTTGCAATCCAGCCCGCACCCCCCGCGCGCACCCGCCCGCGACATTCTCGAGGACCTTCTGAGGGTCTTTTGTACTGAATATGCGGGCTTACGCGACCTTCCATTTTCAAATTCGTGCTCGATCTCAGTAGTTTCCGGGGTGTGGCTGCGGCCAGAAAGTGGTTTCTTTGATCCTCAAAGTCTTCGAATCTCGCACGACAAAATATTTACCCAACCGTTGTGTCACTCGAATCGGATTCAAGAAGTGCCGAAACGTAAACACATTTTTCACAATCAGGTAAAAAAAAATTAAATATTATTTATTTATCTAAGTACTTTAACGATTTAAGTATGTAGAATATTAGGTTTTATACCTCACAACCTTTAGCGATGTAGTCCACACACATTAAACCCGTTCCGGTGCACCCATCAAAGTCTTACGTTCCGTTCCAACAAACTGTATCCTCATTTAAGCGAAATGCGTAATAAACCGACACATTACTCCGGCAAGTACAATGTAGCTGTAAATTACTTACTGTCGCCAAATAGCGCATCAGCGAATAGTTTGCGCTTTGCCATTGGTCTCGACACAGAGTAGTTGACCCTCTAACTACTAACAAAAGAATGAGTGTAGTGCGTACGACTCATAGTGGTCCCGTTTTGATTTATTTCGAACAAGGCAAAATATCGGCTTGGTGATTTTATGTAATTTCAAGCCAAAAATACTGATGGCAAACCGTAAAACTGAAAATTTTCGTGATATAAAAGTTATAATGTTAAAGAAATTCATAATATTTTTCTCAAAATATCGGACGACATTTTGGGAGCATTTTGATACAAGGGCCTTGAGTCAAGATGCTTTCTACAATGGCAAACGCTAGTAGAATAGAATGAAAATATACGGGAATGACATTAGCGATCGGAATGTTGCGTGACAGCTAATGTCAATCCCATACTTTTTTATTCTATTCTATAGCGTTTGCGATTGTAGAAATCCACTTGACTCAGGGCCCAGGTCATCTGATTTGTAGGTGTATGCCCACGCCAACGGGCCAGTCTCACTATCGCGGGTTTAGCTTTAATATTCCCAAAAATAAATATAAATGTTGCATTGAGTTACCACCCCACGAAAGATTTGGGCTTAATTTTCAATCCAGGTATTATTTTATTTTCGTTATTCAACATTAAAATTATAGCATGTACGTATAATTTTTTTTTCTATGAGTTTTTTACCTCAGGCCAAGCCAAATTCTAATAGGTACTTAGGTACTCGTTTTTCGATTGTTAAATTTATTGTTCATAAAAACAACTAGTTTTGCTAGGTGTCCAAAATAACCGAAATAACCACTAGAGTTTGGCTAGATCTCCAAAAAGTATCCTGTAAGTGCTACTTTAGTGCTTATGCAGAGTCACGCTCTATAGTTTCCTGTAATTTGAGTCAAATCGTTTCGTACAGTCAACGACAGGTCAAACTTGACACTTGCAGCGCGACTCTAATCCTAATACGTCTATTGAAATAAAAACGGTGTAAAGTAAAATGTGTCAAGCTTGATGTGCTCTTGACTGTACGTAATACAGAGTGAAAAGAATGGAGAGATATGCAACCAAAAAATAGCAAATTCTCGAGTTAGCGACGTTACTGTTGATTTTAGGTGACCAAACAGATCAATTTCAATACGTATTTTGTGTCGGAGCCATTGGAAAACGCAGAGCTAGAACTTGTGTCCCATTGTGCGGACTTGAAACAGCGATCTCGAACTGTAATAATGAGTACACGAGCCACTATACTAGATGCACTGTTAGCATGTGTTAGTAATGCATATTGTATCTCAGTAATTAAATTTTTTATCCGTGCTACTTATGTATATTTTAGTAATTAAATGCGAAAGTAAGTCTTCTTTATGTTATACTTTCGCGGCTAAATCGCTCAACCGATTTTGTTGAAATTTGGTTTGGAGAGAGTTTGATCAATAGGAAAGGAAATCAACTAGTTTTAAGGATTCCGAACCAAAATGCAGAACCCTTATGGTGCCACTTCGTCTGTCTGTTTGTCTGTCACACCTGTTTATCTCAACTACTGCTAATTATGGTGCCACTTCGTCTGTCTGTTTGTCTGTCACACCTGTTTATCTCAACTACTGCTAATGCTATCGACTTGACGTTTGGAACAGTTTTCGGATATGATTGCCCAACATTATGGCACACAAAAAAATAAAAAAAATATTATTGTAAAGGTGGCCCAAACATTGGAGAGCAAAATTTTTAACTTGGGTTACACCATGTAAGCATGAGGTGATTTAGCGCCGTGTAAAGGGGCCTTAAAATAAGTAACTTTTGATTTAGGCCTGATTTTTATTGTTTGGGATTTCGGCCATTTCCTTCAAAAGCAATTATTTAGAAATGTCTTATAGTCGCATCTTATATCATAAACAAACTTCTTAACGAGGTAATCTTTTCAATATAATCTACCTGTCACCCCAAAGACATAAACTTTACAAAACAAGAAAGTACTATCAGCAAATCCACCCTAAGTCCTTCCTTACACCGCAGCAAAACAGAAACAAACAAAATGCGGCCAAAAGGTGAAGGTCACACACAAACCACAAACAAAAGACGGCCGATATAGTTAACGGACAGAACATCGCTACTCGGTTACGTTGGACAAACAAAAAATAAAAGACGCCAAGCGAGAAGTTGGTTCTACACTCATAGAGTTGTTTTTACCTTTTTAAAAGTAATTTAAAACTTGAAATTTTCTTTTTTTTTTTCATCTTTATCTAATGCCAAAACCAGTAGTTAGGGTGCTGGCTGCCATATGGGCATATGATTTGCTCATGATTCATATTAATAGGGGATGATAGATCAGCTCAATACGAATCGATTTGGTCCTTACAAGTTTTAAAGCAAAAAAAAAATAAGATACTAACTAATATTTTTTGTGTCTGCCTTTGTGGCTGCTGTTTAAAATACTTCTGAAGATGTAGAAAATCGAAGACGCAGACATGCAGGGATCTGCATTATCAAGGGACGAAGTAATGGTTTTTTGCATTTTTTGTTTTGTTTAAGCGGATAGTCACTGTGTGCCAGGTGTACGTTTCATTATCAAATTTCAAAATAGTTAAATACTAAATTCCTCAAAAACGCAGGGATGTTGATGTCTGCCACTATTTTATGTATCTTTTAGAGGATGCTTATTATCATCAGTCAAAGAGGCAGACATGAACAAATTATATAGAAATTTTGTCCATCAGCACCTTTACTACAGTGTCCCTGTCAAATCCCCTAGGTAAGGTGGATAACTCCGTCAAAACAATTGGCAAAAACGGGATAAGGCTAAGATAATGACGATGACCATTTTCAATTCATCTACTGCTAGACATACCACAGAGCACCTATAAATGATTACGTTTTTTAAGTGAAATAAATTAATAACAGGCTTACTCAAAAGATAACTTTGTTTGCCTAATCAATTTTTAAAAATGTTTAGTCAAGCATTTTTCTTGCGGTTTATACTTTTCGTGAATTTTACTGTAAACCTACGAAACTTACTTATTATACAAATTATTGACATTAATTATGACATACAAAAAACTATTTTTAAATTATGTAGAGTCAGATGCTTTAATGGCCCTTTACTCAATTATTAGTTTTATACATAGCCAATTTCAGGCAAACATATTACTTAAATAAATTACTTTTATTACTATTATAAATCAGTCAGTATAAGCCATAAAGTAACTAACTAAGCTTCTTAGTCTGAATTGTTACGCCATGGGACATCTTTCGACTGATATGATGATGATAATAATAATTAATAATAATGCCACTGTCACAATTACATCTTCATCAGTCATACTGTAAACAGCTCTATACAATTCCAACAGGAGAACTCGACCCGTAAGCCGGTGGTGGTCCCATATTTCACGTTGCTCCTTCCTTTCGACTGCCTTAGTTTTACATTTCAGCGGTTATGTTGCAATGTCGATGTTGCTTCCGACTTTTGAAATCATTAGTTTTGTTGATCATGATGACTGACCTTTTAAAGGCTATATTAAAAGCTAAATGCAAAAACTTTCTACAGCTAATAA
Organism: Athrips mouffetella; assembly: GCA_947532105.1. Taxonomy (NCBI): domain Eukaryota; kingdom Metazoa; phylum Arthropoda; class Insecta; order Lepidoptera; family Gelechiidae; genus Athrips; species Athrips mouffetella. The sequence goes on along the minus strand of OX383972.1, from coordinate 21,950,385 downwards.
TATTATATACAGGTGTAAGGGACAGGTTGGCAAAAACTCAAAGGGCTTGATCAGTCGATGAAACTGAACAACTTTCTCCAATAAACATATCAACGGAAATTAAAAAACAATCGGCCGTTCGATACATACCACAGATTTTGTTGTACAGTTTGTATGGAGAGGCCGATTTTTTTATGTTTCCGGTGATTTGATTCTTGGAAAATGTTGTTCAGTTTTATCAACTGAACATATCCTTTCAGTCTTTGTCAACCAGTTCCTTACACCCTGCACAGAGACGAGAGATTTTTCGCTAAAATCCTTTAGATTCGTATCATGATAATTTCCTCTCACTAAACTTTTGAGAGCGACTTTTCTTCTAATGGTCGTATATCGTATCGTATTGATGAATTCCTCTCAAGAGATATAGCAAAGGAAGAAAAAAGATTCTTGAGAGAAATCTCACACTTGAGAGGAATTTATCAATACGACCCTTCGAGCAAAAATTCCTATATAGTTCTAAAAACGTTTCACTTTTTTGACTAAGTATATTTTTTTCTTATTGATGGAGATAAAAGCTAGAAAAGTAGTTTCAACTAAAAGTAAAGTAGTGCAACTAAAGTATTGTAACCTAACCTAACCCTTTTGATTACACGTTGTTTACGGTTTCAAAATAGTGAAACTACTTTTCTAGCTTTTATCTCCATCTTGAATATTGAATATACAGGGTGTAAATGCCAAAGCAAGTTTCCTTTCAAGGGTGTGCTCAGACCACGAAACTGAACAACTTTTCCATAGAAACATGGGCCGAAATCGCAAAAATTTTTTGGCTTCTCCATACAAACCTTCATTAGTCGACAGTGCAATTTGTATGAAACACCCACAAAAAAATCCGATTTCGACCCATGTTTCTTTGGAAAAGATGTTCAGTTTTATGGTCTGAGCATTCCCTTAAAAGGAAACTCGCTTTTGCATTTACACCCTGTATATGTATGGTATTAGAATGTTATTGTATAGAAATGATGTAAGTAATAAGATAAAAATTAAACTGAAAATTTTATTATTATATTCTTTATTGCACATTTAACATACAGATAATTATATACAAGAGGACATTTACAAAGGCGGGCTTATCTCTGCAAGAGATTTCTTCCAGCCAGCCTTTATACTCGTATTATAATCGTTTTACATATACAATATGATTTTGCTAGTTCTACCAAAGTCTCTTTGGTTGTTGAAACACCTGGCCAGTAACTTAACATTGTTCATACCAAGTTTCATACAATTGTTTCGTTCGATCTCTTTGATCGCGGATTACTGGTACAATATTCCTGTTCCTAATCCAAATCAAATTTAAAAAAATAAAAAACAGCTACTTTGCCCAAAATGTAGCTGAGAATTATTTTTCACGTTTTCAGTTTTCATAAAAAGTTAATGTACGTAATTAAAAAGTCAATGTACGAAAGTACATAAGGTCCGGGGAGGCTATTGTAACTACCGGGAAAATGCAACTAGGCCAAATAATTTCGTACTAACTTCTTTCTTGCAATAGTCACATCTATGAAACGATAGAGAAAGTGATATTCCTTGTAACAAATAAGAAAAGGAGCTACTGTCGTGTCAACTGTTTGAGCTGGAGTGTCATTTATTTTCCGCCATTTTTACGTCAGTGTTTGCAAAATAACCGGCACCGGGCAAAAATTCAAGAAAATAAGTTTCAAGACGTTATTTGACACATCTTTTGAGAAGTGAGCAGATTAAGTACACGGTAAGTCCTTTCTTTTCATTTGTTTCATGAAGCGATACGTTTAGTATGTATTTTAGCTACAGCTACATTAGCCCCTCGAAATTTCGCTGAGGGGCTATTGCGACTTTTAGGTTAGTTGCAATTACCCCTTCAGATTTGTATGAAATCAATAAAAGCTAGTGATGCAGTAGTGTCGATACTAGTGATGCCTTAGTGTCGATACTAGTGATGCATTAGTGTCGATGTTATAGTTAATATTTTTAATGAAATTTAGATAAAAGTATAAGTTTTATCAAAATCGGTTCAGTACTTTTGAAGATATGGACTGTTAAGTGTGTAAAGCATCGCGTAATGTATTTGTCACAGTAATATTATGAAAATCGTTAATTTACGATCTAACGGTTTTAATTCTAAGAGATTGTAAACTGTCAATAAAGTGTGGATTCATACAAAATATTTTTTCTGGTACTCGCCGATAGCTACCGTGGCACGCTCGCTCGACTCTTGAGTTGTGTTTACAAAGCGAACCTTTCCTAACCTAACCGATCCCCTACGGGTTCAGTTAGGTAAGGATAGTCTTTTAGCTCACAAACTTATGGCTGTTCAAAATTTATCGATCGTTTAAAATCTCACGGAATTGAAACTGTTAGTTTATGAACTGACGATTATCATAATCTTACGGTGACATATTTATCTCTTAACCTTGCGTTATGCTTGGTGACTTTAGCTAAGCGTCAACGCGCGAAAGTTTATGCGCCAATGTGTAGTTATTAGTATTTATGAAGTAAGTAGGTAGGTACATAAAATACATACCTCAATTGTGTAACTAATTGAACTTAAACCTAAATAAAAATAAACAATAATACTTAACTATTATTTTTGTTTAGATGGTGCGGAACTACAAGAGAAAGAAAGAGAAACAGTACACTGAGGATGAACTGAAGAGAGCCGTCCAAGATATTAATAGTAAGAAACTTAACAGCTATAAAGCTGCTGAAAAGTATGGGATCCCAAGGTCCACTATTGTGGCACTATTGTGGCACGTCTATACGGTACCCGAGGAGCAAAAATGCCCAGAGCTGGAAGGCCCGGAGTATTTTCAATAGAAATGGAGCGTAAAAGTTTCTTATATTCACATACTTGAGAAAAGTGGATTACCATTGACAAAAAAAGAAGTTATAGCTTTGATTTCTAGATATATTCAACGTAATGGTATTGTGACTCCCTTTAAAAACGATGTTCCAGGAAAAGAGTGGTTCCAAGCTTTCCGTAAGCGACATAAATTATCTTATAAAAAACCTCAATCTGTTGAAATTGCACGAAGGAAAGCCTGTAGCCCTTTTGTCGTTTACGAATATTTTGATATTCTTGAGAAAGTCACACAAGAGTTGGAGCTTCAGGATAAGCCCGATCAAATTTTCAACTTAGATGAAACGAGCTTTTGTGCTGATCCATCTAAGAGCAAAATCGTTGGATTAACTGGATACCAGTCTACCAGAACAACAAGTGGACCCGGACGTGAAAATACTACTGTTTTGCTTGCCACCAGTGCTAGCGGCGTCAAAATACCACCTTTAATAGTGTTTCAGGGAAAGTACCTCTGGAATGAGTGGATGTACCAAAACAATACTGTGAAAACTGCCTACGCAGTTAGCCAAAAGGGATGGATGGAGACCACCATCTTTGAAAAATATATAAAAGATGTTTTTATACCCGCAATTGGCGACAAAAGACCTGTATTACTGATTTACGACGGGTATTCCACCCATGTTGATTTAAGTGTGATCGAACTAGCTGCATCTAATGGGATTACCATTCTAAAACTACCTCCACATTCATCACACGTGTTGCAACCTTTAGATTGCAGCACGATGAAACCAATGAAAGATAAGTGGGAAGAAGCCCTGGTCAAATGGCAGCGGTTGCATGTTGGAATGAAATTACCAAAAGCAGAGTTTGCACGTCTAATAACTGAAATCTGGGATGCCTTAAATCCCGTGATATTACAAAACGGATTTCGGAAAACAGGTATTTTTCCTGTTAATCGGTACGCCATTGAAGAGGACAAATTTGATTCTTTGTCATTGCTGAATTGGAAAAAGCAACAGTCTTGTAACAAAAACTTCAACGGCCATGCCAATAATGACACTCTTCCTAATTCCTGTGCATCAAGTTTCGTCGAAAAAGAGACTTGTCAAGAAGTTCCAAGTCTATTCAGTTTGGCAATTAATAAAATTAACTCAAAAATAGTTTTTAAAAAAGATTTCAACTCCAATGTTACAAAAATCCCAAACGAACCTAATTGTAATATTGTTTATCGGTCGGAAAGCGGAGCTGAAGGTTACGTACTACCTTTGCCAAATAAACCTTCTACTAGTTGGGCACCTTCTGTGGAAGTATTGTCTAATGAAGTAGTAGTATCTGCTACTACACACAAAGAATTCAATTCAAAACATGATGAACCATATATTTCATTTGAACAATTAATATTGCAGACCATTTCACGTGGTAATATACCCAAGAAAACCAAAAAGCGCATTAATACTAGGGGTGCTGAGGTGCTTACATATCAAGCAACAATAGATCGAATGAAAAGTGAGTTGCAAGAGAGAAAAGAAAAGGACGCTAAGAAAAACCAAAGAAGTGAGAAGCATAAAGTGGAGAAATCAACAATGAAGCAAGAGATAGAAAAAAAAAGACTACAAAAAAGCGAAACCAAAAACTGAAACCAGTTGATAGTGAATCTGCTTATGTTCAACTTCCTGTCAAAGAAAATTCAGATGATGGAAAAGAAGAGAAGGAAAAGAAAAAGAATCTGGCTAAAAAGCGAATCTCTAAAAAAAAAATAACTACCCGATCTACATTGAAAAAACCAAGACAAAAAAAATATTGTGATAGTGATTCAAGTTCGATTTCTTCAATTATATCTTTTGAGCTAGCGGACGATTCGGATTGTGAAACATATGATGACTTTATAACTGAATGCATACGGGAAGAAAAAGAGGAAGAATCTAATGATGAGTACTGCGAAAAACTAGAAGAACAAGAAAATATCGAACCTAATATTGCATTTGGCTTGCATGATATTCAATATTGTACTGAAGAAAATAATAAATTTAAAAAAGATGATTGGGTTTTAGCTCGATTCTCTACAAAAAAGAGCGTAAAGCACTTCGTAGGCAAAATCTTATTAATAGATGATGAGAAGCGTCCTTCAGTCAAATTCGTCAGAAAGGTAAAAAATCGAAGATTTCAGAAGAGTACCACGTTTACCTATCCGGCCATTGATGACGTATGCACGATAAAGCATTTGAATGATATAATTTTAGTTTTGCCAATGCCAAAGATTGCTCGACGTGGAGAAATTATATTCGAATTCAACTTTAGTGATTTCAATGTGCAATAAAAGAAAAAGAACAATTTCAGCGGATGTTACTTATTTTTAGACATACTTATTTTCTATAAGAAGTTGCGTGATGATGAACCTATTAATATTGATCATATATTCTCCTTTTCATTTTTATATAGTAGGTAGGTAGGTGTATGTGCCATAATAAAACTGATTTTAACAAATACCTACTTCTTTTATTACAATTTCTAATTCATGATTGCTATTTAAAATTCCTCTAAAAATGGTCAGGGCCATAATCGCTGAACCTAAAATTATTGAGTTTTCAGTAGGTCGAACATAAAAAAATTATCGATAAACTCGCCTTCCTGTTACATCCCATCACTTTTGTCTATTAATATAGTTGCATTAGCCCCTCAAAATTTTTGAGCAATGTTTTCTCCAAATTGAACTTTATTTCGATGACATTAAGTTCACAATAAGAAAGATTCTATTTGAAATGTTACTTACAGCGAATTTGGTCTTTCATTTTGTAGTCAAAACTATAAATTACATCTTTTAGTTGCATTTACCCCGGCATGGGGCTATTGCAACTATTCCGTCTTTTTTTATAAAAACATTATAATTGGCACTGTAAGAAAAGCTTTCTTGGTATTGTTTAATTTCGGAAGTATTCCTAGTTAAATGCTGTATTCCTCAAATTAATTGTTTTAACTACATAGTTTTACAGACGATGTTACACCAGTTGAAACTATTGAAAATTGTTTTTCTAGTTGCAATAGCCTCCCCGGACCTTATGCAAAAATAATACGTAGTGCAATGGGTATAGGCATAAGACTTATAAAAAAAGATAGTCGTTTGTTTGTCTGTTTGACTAGACATCTTCTCAAACAACAGTCGTTAAAACATAGCTCTGTCGAAACACAAAAATAGTACACCGTATAATAGTTTATAAATCTAAAGGATCTTACGTTACAATTTGCACTAAATTTATCATACAATAATGTTTGTATCTGAAAATTATTATTCAAATCAAGCAGCATTAATCAATGCATCGATAAAAGAAAATGCGTGCGGCGATGCTTCTGCGCAGCGTAGAGTTGGGGTAAAGTCGATATTTAAAAACATCGACTAGAAAAGTTTATGTAAATATTGTACTGTACCGATTAATTGAGTCCTGAAGCTCTTTATCAAAATACCTAATTCGAAATTTGAAACACAACACAATTTTAAAAAGGTCATTTGTTACAGGTGCCACCTAAAATCTGCTCTTAAAAGAGGTGATCAAGAGTCAAGATTTCTTAAATGTTGTTGCTATTTTCTATGTACCTATAGGTATTAACTACTCACAATTTTTTTAAAGACCTGTATTGGCTTTAAGAAGATGTGAGTAAACTTTTACGGGCTTATTCTGGGAGCAACAAATCTTTTGTTCTATAGTTTTTGAACTTTTAACTCTAATTTAAAGCTTGTCGGTTTAATTAACATTTACGCAGACATAGTAATTTAAGATTTTTTATTAAATCAAATACCTCATACTTATATCTAGCTATATTTTTGTCGATAATCTAAATCCCCAACACTAACACCATTGGTTGCGTGAACTGCGCTAGTGTGCGTGCGACGCGAGATAATGAAGTATCTGCACTAATATATTATAAAGTTCATTATAAACAATTATTTATTGTTACCGTATGTTTATTAATAAGGCGAGTCGATAGCTGGCTACTGTGCGTGTGTTGGTGACTTAGGGCTGGTAGGGCTTGTTAGAGATGGAGTACTTTTGTACTCTATTCTATGATTTACTAGGGTTATCAAAAAGTAGTGACAATGAACATTTTGAATGGAAAGTCTTTTGAGTTTATGAGTATTGTAAGTTTATTTCTGTAAAAGAAGGTGACATAAATCTAGGCCATAACATTGAGGAACATAAAAATGTTTAGGTAAAGTATATCTAGGTAAAGATTAAGTAAATCGAGTGTTGCGAAAATTTTTACTTTTGCGTTTGGCACGATTCGGGGCGGACTGTTCGACTAGATGTTCGTCCAGTTAGGACATTGATTATTTTTTGTATTTAATTTTTTGAAATTGGTTTTATTTATATATTAAATAACTTTTATGCATAAACTATATTTTTCACTCTCCACACATACCAGATTTGACTAACAGTCCTCTAGAAGTTCCTACAATTGAAATAACATCGAAAGAGAACAAGACACACAAGAAAAATCAAAGTATTGGGACCCGTACGGAGAGCTGTTTGCAGGACCAAAGAAACCTTTGTTATTCAATATTCGAAAAACTGTGAAATTCAGAGTGTGAAAATATCTTCAAAGATTTTGAAGCTGCAAAGAAATGCATTATTAATTTATCATTAATATAAGTAGTTGTTTATTTTCTTGATCGTTCTCACAATTTTTTTTCAATACATTTGCTCGAAAAATAAAATGGAGAGTACCAGGAGAACATAGGGAAACCTGTTATAGGCTCATGTACCATTTAATGTATAAGCAAACTATTCTTTTTTGTAAACAGCTGTTGGTTTTCTAAATAAATAAAATAAAAATAAAACATAAATCGACAAGATGCTGACAGTACCCATGTTTGGTTCCTTTACCAAGTGTATTACTTATAGCTGTTTCCTCACAAATGTATTTAAAAACGTAGTAAGATACACGTCCGTAAGGGTTATGACAAACTCGTGCCGATGGTAAACCCTCGACTTCGTCTCGGGCTTACAAAACGTCAACTCGTTTGTAATAACCCTACTTACGGAACTTGTATCTTAAACTACTATTTAAGTGGCGCTGTATGTGTGAAGTTAGATCTGCTCTTGACAGTACTAAAGTGACTATACTCAATATTTTTCAATCTACTTAAACACACCAAACATAAGTGTGAAGGTTCGTTTTTCAACATTTGAAGATGGCGGTCGTGTTTTTATTTCAATTTAAGTTTTACCTGTTTATTTAATGAATAATGTTGATTGGGTGTTATGCAGTAAACGACTTTCAAAGTGAACATCTATTAGAAGATTGGAATACATGCATTCTCCGAGATTTTTGGATGGAGAGAAGCGGACTACATCGTGACTTATTTATTAATTTCCCCTATCTACTTATCGGAGTCATCGTGGTGCACAGGCTTTCCTCGTCGTCGATCTTCGAGATGTGGATTCCTGTGTAAATCTATCTTTCACTGGACATTGGCGTGTCACCATAATTTTGTAACAATTCCTTTACTTTGACACTGGCGAAATACGTTTTGTAATGAGATGTGATGCCATTAAATAAATATGCAATCAAAGATTTCGGACCTCCTTGCTTCGCTCGGAATAGATACCTTACAAATTTAATTTACTATGGGATGACATCTGCCAACGTGTCCCAAATTTTTATGTCAAATCATCAGTGATCACTAGGAAATATTCAAAATAACCTGTCAAACTCAGATCAAATAAATAGTCTAGATGGAGCGCTGTGAACAAAAAAGTGAGGCCGGTAAAACTGTGACTCGCCGTGTACGTACACAGTCACGCACACTAATGCAACAAAACTATGACTCGATATTCTATCTAATCTGTGGACTTGTCAGTCAGTCGAGTTTTCGCGGCAAGTACAAAAATTGTGGTGAAAAGTTAAGTTTTTTAATGGAAAATGCCAAATTATGTTGTAAAAGTGTGCAATAAACAATCCACAAAAAGCGGGATGGAGTCACATTTCACGCGTAAGTAAACTTGGAAGCTAATATTTGTAGTAAAACAAAATATTTGAGTTTATTGCTTGGAACAGTAAGTGTTGTAAAAGGGTGCAATAAACAATCTACAAAAGATTAAAAGTGGGATGGAATCACATTTCACGCGTAAGTAAACTTAGAAACTCATATTTTTAGTAAATAAAATAAAATTTTAGGTTATTGCTTGGACCATAAGTGTTGCCATTATAAATAATATCCTAGTATTGGTAACTGTGACAAGTAACGTTATTTTATGAGGAATGAGGATATGATATAACTATATATAACTACACTGACACTACTCAACACAAATACACACTACTTCACACACACACCGTATCTTCATTGCTAATGTGATTTGTGAGCGACAAACCTTATCAATTTTGTTTAACTTTGTAATTGTCTTAATTTTTATTTCGAAATTTTTTCCTATCTGCCCTAAATTAACTTGATAATATTTTTTGTTTACGTAGTGAAGATCTGTAATTGGCTAATGTACTGTTTATTGTATTGGTTTGTATTTTAAGTATTAATGCTGTAGATCTTAGTTAAATAAATAAAATAAAATAAAAAATAAAAAAAATGATAAATATTTGAAATACTTAGTAATCATATATTTAACGCTTATCCTTTATTTTTCAGATTTCCGGATCGAGATCAAAAAAATAAACAAAAATGGTTAGCAGCCATACGTCAAAGTCGACAGGAACCATTATGGCAACCAACGTACTTTAGTAGAGTATGCTCAGAGCATTTTAAAGCCACCGATTTATACTACACCAAGAAAGGGTTACGTCGTGTAACAAAAACCGGATATCCAACGGTAACTTTCTAATAATTGCAATTTTTACACTTTTATAAGACATGTTGATGTAATTTATACAACACTGGTTTGTTTTGCCTATCAGATTTTACCAAACATCGTAGTAGAGGGATTAGGTGAAGTGGACCTGACACAACCTCCAAATCTTGTGAGTATTTCAAGAGTCTTTACACAAAAATGTATTAAGATATAGTTCTAGTGGTTTGCCATAAAAGCTGTAATTAGTGTTTAAAGCATCGGAACGATTGATCTTTGAGCCATATAATTAATTTGACCGGTAAAAACAAAAAGAATATGTAAAAAATCCTACAGTTCAGGTGTTTATTACGGATTAGTATTGATTATGAAGTAGTCCTATTGTAGAGCTATAAAATGAATTAAGTTTTAATCATGTTTTACATGAAGTTCACGAGAAAAATGTGTATGTTCTTTTCAATTAATTTGCATATTTTAAGCATACCTACTTTAAAAAAAACTTGGATGCACTCAGTTACGCTATTTGCTAAGCACACAGAACAGAATTTCAAATAATTCTGTTTTTAACCGACTTCAAAAAAAAAGGTTATCAAGTCGATCCGTAAGTATGTAGTTTTGTCAAAATACACAATTTTCGCGTAAGTTAGGTTAGGTTTATTATTTTATTATTTACTATTTAAGCTTCTAAACACCAACATTTCTGAGATTTTCGCATTCTAATGAATTTCTAAAGAATTTTCGAAGACGAATTCTGTTCTTTTTCTTTCAGGCTCAAACTGCCGTACCACAGCTATCATTTTCGGACTTAAACCAGCCTTCTACTGCATGCGCTGTAAGTGAAATCGTTACAAACTTAAACTATCTGAGATTTTCGCATTCGAATACCTTTCTAAAGAATTTTCTAAGATGAATTCTATTCTGTTTCTTTCAGGCTCAAACTACCGAACCAGAGCTACCATTTTCGAACTTAAATCAGCCTTCTACTGCATGCACTGTAAGTGAAATTGTTACAAACTTAAACTTTCTGAGATTTTCGCATTCTAATCTAATGCCTTTCTAAAGAGTTTTCGAAGACGAATTCTGTTCTGTTTCTTTCAGGCTCAAACTGCCACACCAGAGCTATCATTTTCGGACTTAAACCAGCCCTCTACTGCATGTGCTGTAAGTAAAATTAAGTAAATAAATTAAATTAAATGTAAGTAAATTTTCGGTCACGTGACCACTTTAGTATGAGCTGAGTTAAAAAATGAAAAAAATATATTTGGAAAGTAATTTTTTTAAGCGAAGCTTGTACGTACACTCAACAGCACATCAGTAGAATCACTTTTGGACCTTATGACGTGGTAATAGAGTTGAAAAAGTTTCTACCGACAAGCGGTTGACCGTACTTAGATGCTAGGTAACTGATAAATGTAATATCTGCTTATATTTTTTTTTAGCTGAATATGTTAGTCATAGTCGTTTATGTAAATATTACAGGAAAAACAAGTCAGTCATTAAATGCTCATACAAATTACCCAGTAATTTTATTTCCTAAAACTCCCTATTTGCTTTCTACTACCGCCATTACTTTAATTAATTGCATGACCACTTTCGTAGTATGTGATAACGTTATTACGTAACGTTATTTTTGTTACATTGGCACAATTTGATTATGGCAACACCGGTCCATGCAACACATGTTTAAAAAGTTGGCCTCAGTTTTCTGTTCACAGCGCTCCATCTAGACTATTTATTTGATCTGAGCTGTCAAATCCATAGAACGACGCCTTCACTACCTTGTGACAACTTATTTCTTTAATCCTCCTTCTAGTTACCCTTATTTTTCTATGTATGCAATACAATAAGTGTGAACAATTCACGCCAGAATCGACTCGAAAGAAGAAAAAGTGTCTACTTAGGTATATAAGATTTTCTACTATACCGTACGGCAAAACAGAATTTCTATAAAGACCAGCTGAAAAGAGTGATAAAATTTGCGTTGAAGGTTGTACAGTTTAGAGCAGTTTAAAGCTTGATACTCGTAATTCGACTGTACGTACGGGTAGTATTAATAAATCACTCTCAATATCCTTCCGAAGAGCGTATCAGCTGTCAAGGTGCGATCAGCATCTCATACTTATTATGTAGTAAACAACTATCAATTTCAAGTACGGCGTCTTTGATGCATACGTCAAACGTCAAATTAGAAAAAATAATTGATATCTGCTTTAATTTTTGCTTCTAATATAATATTTCGTGTTATTGTGTTGTCTGGAATACGAAATAGAAAACATAAACTTTTTATTTAATTTTGGGCAAATTCAGTTAAGGTACCTACTAAAATAAAACGCAGTTTAAGTCTAAAAAAAATATTGGTGTTACCGTTTGACAGCACTCATTCGACTCTTAAGATTTTTCATTAATTAAAGAGTGTGTTGTCAACACCTTCGTGATATTCGCTTGATGACAACAAGTTTATTATTAATGCCCTTAAGAACAATGTCACATTTGAGCGAGATTTATGAATACCACCCTACCTGAATCAGGTGACTGACTAAAGAATTTTAAATCGCTTTATAAATCGACTGGTGCTCAGAACTCAAGACTGTGGAAAGCCAAAAAGTTTCTAACATTGAAAGTGCAACCCTAATTCAAGCTGTCAATAAAGCAAGTTTGTATGAAACTTGTACAAAGTCGTTGGGTGAGATTGTGTGCGTCCAGATTGCATGCGCTGTTCGACTGTTGTATAAAATGTTCGCGTTTTGATTAGCGAACGACACTACGAAAGTGTAGAGCGCATTAATTATGGATTACTATTTCCTTGAAAATTGTTTAATAATAAATAAATAAAATGTATTTATGCTTGTATTTGCCCGTGTGGTGTCGGCAAAGGATAGTACCAAACCTACCAGTGGGTGTCGTAAGAAGACCATAGGATGGGCAGCAACATCCTCCTTGTTAAAATAATTTAGAGTACACTATATACTGGGCTGTATGTATTGATTGTCTTTGCATTACTTTTTTGATAAAAAGTAAGGTAAGACTATCTCGCTCTCTCTGCTCTCTCTCTCTTATGGCCGCCGTCCCGAACACAGTCTTGTTAATTAGAAATATAAAATTAATCCATAATAATCTCACAGTTTTTATCCAAAGTGTTTGTTTCCTTTTTACTATCAATAAATTGATATTTGTTGAGAGTAGTTTCTTCTATTATTTACCACCTCTGAGCTTCATCACGATCCACGCCTTCTGGACAGGTTATGTGTCCCAGGCATATAGAGGTTGGCTTTTTATATTGTTGAACTGTGAGTGAAGATGACTGGTGAAAACGGTGCAGACAAGCAGTTTGGGCCTACTGCGTTGTTTAACGTTGAAAAATTGGACGGCGTGCGAAATTACCACGTGTGGAAGTTCCAAGTTCGCATGGCCTTGACATTGGAAGGCCTGTGGGAGACTGTTGAAAACGAAGGGACGACCCCCGTCGACAGTAGAAAGTGGCTGAGATTCTATTGAGTGGACTACCTAAGGACTACGACGTCTTAGTATCCAGTTTGGAAGCTGCACACATTTCAGATACCCTATCCAGTGAGATGGTTCGTGCTAGACTTCTACTGGAAGAGTTCCGTAGAAATACTAAGTCGAACGGCTACTCTGTTCCATCACATGAAGCAGCTTTTGTCAGTCGAAACAAGAAGATAATCTGTCACTATTGTCGTAAACCAGGACACATCAAAGCAAAGTGTTTTAAATTGAAGCGTGACAAGAAGACTGGCAAGCCACAGGAAAAATCAGATGAAGCAATGTTTGTGTCAGCGTTCGCTGCATGTTCCTCGGATAACTGGATTGTCGACTCAGGTTGTACTTACTTCCCACATGTGTAATGATAAAAATAAGTTTATTTCCCTGGACAGTAATTTTTCTAGTACTATTTGTGTTGCTAGTGGTGAAAACTTACAATGTAAAGGTCTAGGTACAATTAAAATTAATTTAATTAATAGTGAAAACAATTGAAAATGTTATGTGGGTGCCTGACTTGTTCATCAATTTACTGTCAGTTAGTCAGCTAGTTAGCAAGGGTTATAAATTTACCTTCGAGAGAGATTTCTGTTTTATTTATAATAATAAAAATAAGGTAATAGCCAAAGCATCTAGGAGTAAAGGAGTTTATAGGTTAGATTGTGTTACAAGTTCTGTTCAACAGAAAACCACCAGCAACCGGCAGACAAGTGTGGAGGAACAGCAAGGAGCTCATGCTGTTAGTTCCACAGCTATATGGCACAAGAGATTGGGACACCTAAGCAGTGCAGGTATGTGCAAGTTATTAGATATGTCTGAAGGTTTAAATTTTAGTAAAACTAAAGAGTTAACAGACTGCGAGGCTTGCATTCAGGGGAAGCAAACAGTGAGGTCTTTTCCCAAGGGTGAAGTAAAGCGTGCTCAAAAACCGCTTGAATTGGTACACTCTGATGTGTGTGGTCCCATGCCAGAGCCTAGTTGGGGTGGGTCTAGGTACTTAGTAACATTTACAGATGACTTTACAAGAAAGACTTTTGGCTATCTTATTAAAAATAAAAGTGAAGTTATGAATATGTTCATTAAGTTTAAGGATCTAGTTGAGAAGCAGTTAGGATTGCCAGTGAAATGTTTAAGGTCTGATGGAGGTGGTGAATACTGCAGTGATCAGTTCACCGATTATTTGTCTAGGCAAGGTATTATCCATCAAATAACTCCCTACAGCCCACAGCAAAACGGTGTTGCGGAGCGGTTAAATAGGACTCTTGTGGAAAAAGCTAGGTGTATGCTAATTGATGCTGGACTGGGCAAGCGCTATTGGGGCGAGGCCGTGATGACGGCGATATATTTGAAAAACAGGTCCCCTACTGCTGCAGTGCCTGATGTCACTCCTGAGGAGTTGTGGACGGGCCACAAAGTGGACCTTAGTCACTTGAGAGTATTTGGGTGCCGAGCTTTTGCTCTCGTACCAGATTGTCACCGCCGCAAGCTGGATGCAAAATCTAAAGAATTGGTTTTTGTGGGATATTGTGAGAATTTAAAGGGTTATAGATTAATAGATCCTAACAATCCTAAAAGGGTTTTAAATTCAAGAAATGTGCATTTTATTGAACCACACTGTAGTGCAAATAAAGTAAAGATCTGTGATATTAATGATACGAACTGTAGTATTAAAATGAATTATAATAATAATATAAATAATGTGAACAATGTTTCTAGTAAAATTAATAATAAATTAAATAATAATATGGATTATTTTTCTGTGATTCCAGTGACGGAGCCCTCTTCTGGATTCCTGGCCCCCAGTGAGAGAGAGTCTCCTCCTGAAGAACCGGCTATGACTGGTCAGCCAGTTGTATACGAGCAGGCAGATGTGACTGAGAAGCCATCACCTGCATTGTGTAACAGTCCACACGGTGGGACATCGTGTGACACCAGTGGTAACTCGGGTTCATTGTTTGAGAGTCCGTTACACTTTGAGTCGTGCAGTGACTCTGATGACAGGGAGGTTGGCATCACGACGACGACAGCAGCGCCACCATGCTCGCAGCGTCCCGTGAGATCTACGAGAGGTACTGTGCCTAAAAAATTTGATGATTTTGACTTATCACTTTTCTCTCAGGCTTATCTTTTTCATGAACCTCAATCTTATGAAGATGCATTGGCTAGTCCTGATAAATTAGCGTGGGAAAGTGCTATGAATGCAGAGTTTCAATCTCTTATCCAAAATGAAGTTTGGACATTGGTGGACAGGCCAGTTGATAGAAATGTTATTAAGTGTAAGTGGGTTTATAAAGTCAAACAAGACACTTCAGGATGTTTTGATAAATTCAAGGCACGTGTGGTTGCCCGTGGGTTTAGTCAGGAGCCTGGAGTGGATTATGACAAAACTTTTTCCCCCGTTGTACGGCATTCCACAATGCGTATCCTTTTCCATCTTGCTAATGAATTAAATATGGATATTAACCATGTAGATATTACAACAGCATTCTTAAATGGTACTTTACAAGAGGAGATATACATGGAACAACCCCCTGGTTTTGTTGTAGATAAAAAATAAAGTTTGCTTACTAAGAAAGAGTATTTACGGCTTAAAACAAGCGAGTAGAGTTTGGAATATGACTGTTAATGATTTGTTAACTAACCATGGTTACTCTCAATCAAAACATGAACCCTGTGTCTATGTTAAGAAAGGAAATAATAATAACAATTTGACTATCATAGCGGTATACGTTGATGATTTTTATATTTTTACAAATAATTCAAAAGAAAAAGAATATTTAATTAAATTACTATCTGAGAATTTTTGTGTTAAAGACCTAGGAGAAATTAAAAACTGTTTAGGTATAAATGTTCAGAGAAATAGGCAAAAGGGAGTTTTAATTTTGAACCAGACTGAATATATTAAGAAATTGTTGACAAGGTTTGGTATGTTAGATGCTAGGGAAGTGTCTACACCCATGGTAGTAAATGAAAAATTTGACTGTGATAGTAGCAGTAAGGACTCGACTTTGACTGAATGTAATTATAGAGAATTAATTGGTTCATTAATGTATTTGTGTGTTTGTACAAGACCTGACATAGCTTATAGTTGTAGTTTATTGAGTCAATTTAATAATAATTTTAATAAATGTCATTGGATTGCTGCCAAAAGGGTTCTTCGCTATTTAAAGAAAACTATGAATTATGGATTAGTTTTCAAGAAAACTGAAAATAGTAATTTTTGTTTAGAAGCATTTGCAGATGCAGACTGGGCGAATGACCCTGTTGACAGGAAATCTTTTAGTGGTTTTGTATTGAGACTAGGCAGCAATACTATCAATTGGGAATGTAGAAAACAGCGCTGCGTCGCTTTATCCAGCACTGAAGCTGAATATTTGGCTATCAGTGACTGCTGTAAGGACATCCTGTTTGTGTGTAGTTTTTGGAAAGAGTTGACAGGATGGCGGCTTCAATGTAAATTAAGAAATGATAATTTGAGTGCTATTAGACTTCTAGAATCTAAGGAGTGTCACAGGAGGACAAAGCATATTGATGTTCGGCATCACTTTGTAAAAGATTTAGTAAGTAAAGGCTTGGTTTGTGTTACTTACTTGCAGACAGACTGTATGATAGCCGACATATTAACTAAGGCTTTGTCTTCCCCAAAACACTATGGTTTCATGAATGGTTTAAATTTAATGCCTATTTGAGTACAAAGTAGTTTTGGTTAGGGTTCTGTAAGAAAATGTTTTTCTTATTTCTCTAACTGTGTTATTGCTCTTGTACTTGTAGAGTCCGGTACTTTTTAGCACCAGTATATAGTGTAAGGGGAAGTGTTAAAATAATTTAGAGTACACTATATACTGGGCTGTATGTATTGATTGTCTTTGCATTACTTTTTTGATAAAAAGTAAGGTAAGACTATCTCGCTCTCTCTGCTCTCTCTCTCTTATGGCCGCCGTCCCGAACACAGTCTTGTTAATTAGAAATATAAAATTAATCCATAATAATCTCACAGTTTTTATCCAAAGTGTTTGTTTCCTTTTTACTATCAATAAATTGATATTTGTTGAGAGTAGTTTCTTCTATTATTTACCACCTCTGAGCTTCATCACGATCCACGCCTTCTGGACACTCCTGTGTATCGTATCATCTTACATTCTGCGGTCACCAACAACCGCGGTCCATGGTGCCAGCCATAACACTGTCAAGCGTGGTGACTATAGTACTTCCCCTCCACATTGTTTCAGCAAAAGCTGGAATTTTGGAAGGAGTACCCTGTCCTGCAGTGGACGTTTCATGGGATGTCATGATGATGCTTATTTTTTTCCGGATCAAAATATTGAAAGAATTAAATTAATAATAATAAATATTTTCCCGACTTTTCGACCGAGTTGCATTGCACCGGATATTGTGTCGGGTTGAGTAGGTCATAAGCTCATAGGTCTAGTTATAGTCTATTTTCCTACTAAACATAGCATTCATTCTGCTGCTCTCCATATATATCAAACATTAGTGTGATAAGTTATGAAAATCATGGCTACCGCTACTCCAAGTAACTAGGTACCAGTACCATGGCACCAGTAATTTTTTTCTTATTGCATTATAAATATTGTTTTACTCCAATTTATTCTTCAAAATTTTATTTCACAAAAGAATAACCTATAAACGTTATCTAAACTTTTTTATACAGATTCTAGTAAATTTTACACAAAAACTTACTTCATCGGAACATTAACCCTGTTTTAGAGTCCCACTTATCACAAACGTTTGCATCGATCGTGTTAACCCTTCACAGACGCACAGTCCATTCGGAGCCGCTCGATAAAAAATAAAAACAAAAAAATCCGCGCCACCCCCTCGCGCCGCGCCGGTAAAAAAACCTGATAAAAATTTTGGTCAAGTGCTTGTTGGACACGCATCGTTTTAGAGTTCCGCGAACGGGATAAACTAAACAACGGTTAATATAACTTATGATCATGTTACTTAAAGCTAAGAATTCATTATTCATTGGCTTTTGCCTGCAACGCGTGACAAATCCGGGCTTGAGCGGGAAAGTCGTGTTTCTCTATGGCTATTACATTCGCGTTGCATTTAAAAAAGTAACCTTGGTTTTCACATAAAGCAATTGCTTATAGGTACTTAAATAATAAGTATTAAATATCAGGTACATGCAAAAGGCAATAGTCAAACATTTTGTCACCCCATCATAGAAACCTTTTTGAAAGTGCACTGGCCTTAGTTTTACACGAATTTAGTAAACATCCTCACTATGGCCCCGCTTTTATCTTTACATATATTATATACACACATACATGGGTTACATAATTAATAGTGGTCCAGGAGGTCCAGCATAAAATAACAAGTTCAGATCAGAGTGACTACGGAACCCGAAAAAGTGGGCCTCGCCCGTAATTTAAATGTCGTTGCAGTCGTCGATAACCGTTGGACCAGATTAATATTCAACTTAAAATTCATATTTGAGGGGTTAATTAGGTGTTTTCATACATACTAGCTACCTGGGCGATTTTATTGAACATAGCGTATAATTTTTACTTATTTTTAAAAATAATAGTTATTTGTTATGCAAGGCAGCAAAAGGTTTATTTGGCGCGAGTGCCTCGTATTGAAACCTGAGCAAGCGAAGGATTCTAGGATTGAACCACGAGCGAAGCGAGTGGTTCAAAAGAAGAATCCTGAGCGTGGCGAAGGTTTCAAGGCACGAGACGCAAAATAACTTTGCTGCTGAGCGAAACACAAAAATTTTCACCTCATTAAAGCGAGGAAATGTTAACATAATGCAATAATAGCAATTCAAATATAAGAAATAATTACTCAAACGTTTTAACGTAAGGGCATAATACCTACATAATGGTACTGACGGCAGCAAGCAAGTGGAAACATAACCAGTATAACCTGAACCAGCGCTTCGCTACAAACCTCCGTACCCAGAGACCAGCTCAAGGTCAAAGAGTTTTCACGGACGAGTGGCCATGTATAGATAAAGAATACTAGACATTAAAAAGGAAATCACTATAATTAAATTATTATTATTTTTGGGACTGCTGTGCTTATGTTCGTGACTCTACCTATAAACTACTTGATAAATTTGCGGAACAAGGTTCATTTTCATTGGATTTCAATATGGAGACAGAGGATAGGCAGTGGCAGGCAAATCTATTTTATATTGCGTTGATTTGAAGTCAAAGGGCGAGTCCATTAATCTGGGCAAGAGAACAAAAAAAGGCGATCGAATTTTAAATTTACTTTTCATTATCAGCCAGTACCTTACCCACCAGGCATTCACTATTCATAATACTATTTGTTTCTTTCCTATAGCTGCATCCCTCTTTCTCATCTTAAAAACGATAGTGCGTGGCTGGTTTTACAAGCGGCCAGTACTGCAGCATACTACAAAATAATAAGTACATCGCGTTCGAATTTCAAAAACCTTTTGCCCGCTAGAGGCCAAAAATCGCTTTTGGCCGCAGAATTTAACCGACAAAACAAATGTTTCCGAGCTTTGGAGGTGAAAAGAATATTTCTGTGATGTTTCCTTTAAGTAAAGAATATCATCTGCCCGTTCAAAAAAAAAAAAATAGTAGGCAAACAGAATTTGATTTCAAATAGAGGAAGTACTTAGGTACCAGGAGAGCATAGCAGTACAGCAGCTAAATCATAATCTTAGCGACTGGCAAGGTCGCGGGAGCCGGTCCGCAAGACGGATGCAATGCACATCAGCGGTTTTATCCTGTTCTCAATCCGCAAATTCTGTTTATTATCTGTTAAATATAGGTACTTAATGTGCATGTAACATTTTCATTGAAAACAAGTCAATTGCAATACAAAGAAGAAAACCGTGTGCAAAATAGCTAATCCCGTAAAAACATAAATGTAAAATTAGGCCAAGTTCAGCTTTGCTACAAAATAAAAGTGAGATCAATGGGCACCAATTTCTACAGAAGTTTCTTAAATCATAACTGCAGGAATGCATAACGTTCTTTAGCAGCCCTAAAACAAAACTTGTTATCAGAACTTCTTTCAGCGTTCTTCGGGTGAAGGAAGATTAATGAAAATATGTGTCACAAGGTATTCTGACATTCATTCAATCATTGTAAATACAGCGTAGGCGGCGTTCTGTAAATTTTGTATGAAGATGTTATATCATGTTTAATGATTTGACATTTCAACTTGGGAGACAATGACAGATGTCATCCCATACTAAAATAAATTGGAATTCCTTCTATTCCGAGCGGAGCAAGGAGTCCGAATTCTCTGGGCATTTGCCTCGGAAAGATCTCATTGTGAAGAACTGTGCAGATCTTGAAACTATCTAATGAAAAAAATATAGATAAAAGTTGATATATGGTTATCTAAGCACTTACCTAGTCAGCTGTAATTTGATATAGAGTAGATCTAATAAGGTACCTATTTATTTATCCTGTTCTAGTAAACCAGTAAGATCTAGATAATTTGCACGTGTACACGTTTTGGTTTACTATAATTATTTCTTGTTTATAACGATTAAACATTATTAATGTTCAGTTTCTAGGTAAAGTCATTTGCATAGTTAATTTCTTGAATTACTCAAGGTATTTGTATAAATCTATATCACATTATAATTAAAATTACTTGCTTTGGGACGCTACTTACCGGGAGGCGAGTTCTGCTGCGGAGCTTGCGGCTAGGCTGAAACACAACAAACAAATATGCCGAGCTGGAACGGCAATACACATTTATTCCCTTCGCCGTCGAAACCGGGTGGACCCTGGTGCAAGGAGGCGAAATATTTCATTCGCGAACTTGGGCGCCGGCTGCGTGATCGTACCCATGACCCCCGTTCTGGAGCGTACCTGGTTCAGCACCTCTCGCTGGCCATCCAACGAGGCAACGCAGCAGCTGGCGTGATGAGTACCTTTGAGCCCGGTACGCTCCGGGATGGTTTGTTTAGTTAGGTGATAGTGACGTGTTTTATTTGTAAAAGCCAAATGTACTTTTGATTTCTAGTGTAACTGAATTATAAACTAAATAAATTATATTTATTAAAATTATCCATAATGATTTATTATATTCAATGTCGTGTGGTTTCTAACGTAACAAATATATGTCGTTGAATAGATAAATCCAATTAGCGAGATGAAATTGTTTCGTTTACTTTTAATATACATACAAGGTGTAACTGAACGATGTAAGTCTGCCCAAACTGAACAACTTAACCTGAGGCTGCACAAAAATTTAATTTTGACTTTCCTTGCGCTAGGTATCAGCTAATGTAATTTCTTTTGGAAGGAGATTGTTATGATTTGGGAGCAATATAATTAAAGTCTTCTTATCAATTATGCTTCTTTTATTTATCTCAAACAGGACACATTTTACATTCATTTCACAGCGCACAGAGAAGAAGGAAGTAAGTTAAACATAGACTACAGACAGGGTTACCATAAACACTTAAAGCTAACTTTTTAATATAGTTATTTCATGATATGGAAGAGTGGACATTGCTCCTCAACACTCTCCCTCAATTGTCCAGTCTTCCAATCCCAACATAATCACATACTTCTGAAATACAAACTTTGACAATGGTTTAGTAAACATGTCTGCTAACTGATCTTTAGTTGATACATAATTCACTTTAACAATACCTTGCTCTACTTTTTCTTTAATGAAATTATATTTAATATCAATGTGTTTCAGTCTCTTTTGGTCAGGATTCATAACAGTCTTAATTGTACTCTGATTGTCCTCAAAAATTGTCACATGTTCAAAGTTCACATTCAAATCTTTTAACAATTTAATTAACCAACAAGCTTCTACTGACGCTTCACATAATGCAATTAACTCTGCCTCAGTGGTACTTAGTGCAACTGTGTTTTGTTTTTTAGATCTCCACGATATAGTGTTTCCAAACAGTTGAAATAAGTATCCACTGGTGGACTTCCTATCAGAATCCCTAGCAAAATCAGAATCAGCAAATCCATTCAACACATTTTTGTTAGACTTAGAATATACCAATTGATAATTTACTGTTTGTTTTACATATCTGAGTACTCTTTTTAATACCTTTTTAAGTTTTTCACTTGGCTTTGACTGAAACCTACTGAGATAGGATACAGCAGTTGCTAAGTCAGGTCTAGTGCTTACCATAGAATACATCAAGGAACCTATAAGTGATCTACAGTATGGTTCTAAAGTCATGTCAATTTCACTGTCATCAATCTCAAGTTTAATGTTAGGGTCCATTGGTATGTCAGCTCCTTTACAATTGTCCATATTAAATTTCTTTAAAACATTCTGTAAATATTTTGACTGATTTAAGTAGATTTGATCATTTTCCTTTGTGATGGAAATTCCCAAATATGTTAAGTTTTCGTTTCCCATGTCCTTCATTCTAAATTTTGTTGACAAGTACGTTTTGACTTTTTCTATTTCTTGAATATCAGCCCCAAATATTAATAAGTCATCGACATAAATTAATAAATATAAATCTCCCTTCCAGTACAAACAATAATCATTCTTAGAACGTTCAAAACCATATGCTGTGATTATCTCATGGAATTTCTCATACCAGTATTTTGGAGATTTCTTGAGTCCGTATAGTGATTTTGTTAATTTTAAAACATATCCAGCTTGTATGTCAAGTCCTTGTGGTGGTTTCAAATAAACATTTTCGTCGATCCTCCCATATAGAAATGCACCCTTCACATCCATTTGATGTATGTCATAATCTTTATGTGCTGCTACTGAGAGCAACGCTCTCAATGTCTGCAGTTTTAAAACTGGTGAGTAAGTATTTTCCAAATTTTCTTTTTGTTGATATCCTCTAACTACTAGTCTTGCCTTGCATATTTCTTCTTTTCCTACTTCTTTTCTTGTAAATACCCATTTGCTGTCCAATAATTTTTCATTCTTTGGTGTAGGTACTATTTTCCATGTTTCACTCTCTTTTAAAACTTTCAATTCTTCTTTTACTGCTTTTTCCCATTGGTTTCTGTCTTCTCTGTTCTGAATTTCTTCAAAGGTCATTGGTACATCCTGTTGACTGGTAAGTAAAGCATATAATATTTCTCCTGAGTCATCGCTAAATTCCAATTCATAATCCTGAACCCAATTTGGTTTTCTTGTTTCTCTCCTAGGTCTTCTGTTTCTTGATTCTTGTCCTTCTTTTTGACTTGTATTTCTTTCTTCATCTTCTGTATTTTCAATTTCCTCTTCATGCATTTCCTTTTCCATATTGTTTTCTTCTCTATTCCATTTTCTTTCTTCTCTATTCCATTTTCTTTCTTCTCTTTGTAATTCTCTTCTTTTCTGTTCTTCTCTAATTCTGTTGTCATCTTCCTTATCTTTTTCTGGTGATGCTTTCACTTTTTCTGATGATGCTCTCCCTTTTTCTGGTGATACTTGTCCTTTTTCTTCTTCTTTTTCAGGTTCTTCATCTCCTTGCTGTGTCTGCGTTTTGTCCAGGTGTGGTATGTACATTCCAGGTATATATTTTTCTTTTATTTTCTCATCAAATTTTACATTTCTTGCATGAACAATTTTTTCTGTTTCAGGATCATATAATTTGTATCCAGTTGTGTAATATCCTAACATTATCATTTTTCGACATGAGTCATCAAGCTTCTGTCTGCACTCCTTCGGCACGTAATTATAAGCTGTACATCCAAATACTCGCATATTTGATACATCAGGTTTTCTACCTTCCCACATTTCACTAGCAGTCTTGGGCCTGTCTACAGATGGACTTCTGTTTGCGACGTATGCAGAGTATAAAATAGCATGCCCCCAAAAGTTTTTATCTAATTGTGATTCTGATAAGATAGTTTTTGCTTTTTCGATTAATGTTCGATTCATCCTCTCCGCTACACCGTTCATTTGTGGGTTATAAGGCACCGTGTATTGTAATTGGATTCCCTTTTCATTACAAAACATTTGATAATCTCTGCTTATGTACTCTCTTCCATTGTCTGACCGTATCTTTTGAATATTTGAATTGAAGTGATTAGTCACATAATTATAATATGATCTGAATTTATCAAAAACTTCACTTTTATGTGAAATTAAATAAAGCATTACAAAGTGAGTATAATCGTCTATAAATGTCACGAAGTATCTATATCCTTCTTTTGTAGGAGGGTTTATTGGTCCGCAGACGTCTGTGTGAACTAACTCAAGGGGTCTTGTTGCTCTATGTCCGGGTCTATTAAATGGTAACTTTGTCATCTTTCCTACTAAACATGGTTCACATAATGTGTCATTAAGTCTGGTGTTGGTCAAGTCATCCATTCCACATACCATTTGGCTTCGAGAAAGCAACTTTAGATTTTTTATTCCAAGGTGGGCAAACCTCCTGTGCCACAGCTGCATTGTGTCATTGTCAATAGAACTATAATTGCAATTTGACTTTATTACCTGCGTTTCCAAAGTATACAATGAGCCCTCAGCATTTCCAATCATAGTAATCTGGTCATATTTATAAACTCTTACTTTTCCAAATGAAAATTCAACCCTGAAACCACTACTATTCATTTTAGATACAGAAAGTAAGTTTTTTCTTAATTCTGGAACATAATACACATTCTTTATAGTAAAATATGATATTCTTTTTCCTACAAAGCATTTCACATCAATGTTACCTACCCCTACGGCCTGCAACATGATTCCATTTTTAGCCGCTGCTATTATTTTGGGTTTGCTTAGTTCAATATAGTTAGAAAATAAATCCTTATTATTTGTTAAATGGTCTGTACATCCAGAATCTACACACCATGTTATAAAATCACTATTGTTCTTCATGTTTTCACTCATAAATACCTCACCATTATTATCAGCTTCACTAGAAAAAGCACTGTTCTCACCTTGTGATAAAAATGACTGATAACTTCTATCTTGGTTCTGTCTAAATCCTCTTCCTCTGCCTGGTTGTCCCTGTGCACGTCCTCTTCCTGCTCCATAATGTCCACGTCCTTGTTGTGATCTAAATCCTGAAGTCTGACTCGATCCTCTGTAACCTTGTGCGGTACCGACTCTGCGACCATCTGGTGCTCGACGACGGCATTCAAATTTTCTATGTCCTGGTAGTCCACAATTGTAACATAAGAATGTGCTGCTCATATTAAACTCTTCATTTCTATTATTTTTGAGTCGTTTTTCTTCTTCACCCAAAAGTCTTTCTTTGACAAAAGACAAAGTCAATTCAGGCATTGTTTCCAAAGTTGTGATTACAACTTCATAGGTTTTTGGCATCGACAGTAGTATGTAATTGATCTTCTCTTCTTCAGATAGCGTAGTTCCAGCATTTTTAAGCTGTGTAAATATTTCTTCCATATCCGTAAAGTGGTTTTGTAATTTGTTCTTTTCACTGAACTTCATGTCAGACAGTTTTCTTCTTAGAAAAATTCTCCCTCTAGTGTTTTTTTTCATAAAAATCTCCTCTAATTTCTTTATCATATTATATGCAGTTGTTTCATTTTGGATATATTCAATATGACTGTCCGAAATGGCAGCCACAATGATACTTACAGCCTTTGCTTCACGTTTTTTATTTTCAGGAATACTGGCGAAACCCGGTTTCAAGATTGCCTCGACGCACTCTTGTTCATCTAAGATAGTTTTCAAACGATAAATCCAAGTGTTGTAATTTTGTCCGTCGAAAGGTTTTATTAGATGTTTCGCATCGTGAGAATAAGACGCCATTTTTTGCAACTAGTATTTCCGATACCCGACGCATAAATTCGATTCTTTCCTGTTTCACTATGTATCTCGTACAACCACGGCGATCTGCTACCACTGTTATGATTTGGGAGCAATATAATTAAAGTCTTCTTATCAATTATGCTTCTTTTATTTATCTCAAACAGGACACATTTTACATTCATTTCACAGCGCACAGAGAAGAAGGAAGTAAGTTAAACATAGACTACAGACAGGGTTACCATAAACACTTAAAGCTAACTTTTTAATATAGTTATTTCATGATATGGAAGAGTGGACATTGCTCCTCAACAGAGATGTTGGAAATTGTTTTTCTATTCCGACCCTTGCGAAAAGTTTACATCTCAAATTATTATAGTTTTTGTTAGAGTAGCTGTTGTAGATAAGTGTATCATTGGTTCTTCATGCGTTTAGTTCATAAGTTTTCAGAAAATTCCCATGATTGTGCATACACACATTTTCTAAAAACTTATGTATTATATGTATATTTTTCAAGATTATGAAGATTCAACATAAAAAGGGATCAACATTTATCGAATTCAACATTTATAAACCTGACGGTTTAAAAACACTTATAAAATGTAATCTTATCAAATCAAACATCCCACCTTCGAATTGGGAACACACCACCCGCTCCCCATACATAATGTATGAAACTTAAAGAAATGCAATGAAATGATAAAATGATCGCCCTATTGTAGATAAACGGGATATTTCCACTGGTACAATTGAATGATGACTAGCCATTGTGACTATGTTTAGAGATCCGCATATAATGCTCTAGGAGAGGAGCACCTTAGCTAAAGAATATTACACACTTTCAGAATACAAGCTGCACTTTCATAAGTGTGCTTGTAAAATTTTGTTATGTGTGCGTAAACTGTAATGCAAATTAGGAAACCGCAGATGCTCTAACGCTACAGTGTCACGGGTACAAAAGGACGATTTGGTCCACTTATGGCGGCATTATTGCGTTTTATTGGGTCATACGCGAATGCTGATATGATAAGTGGTTGATTAGGATTTGTCCGAGGATGTTCTAGACAGGTTTGGATGTCCTGTGTAGGCAAATGTGGGAACTAGTGCACTCAAAGTTGAATATTACAAGCGTCCGCTTCTATAAGGCTCTGTTACTTGTTCTGTTACACAAAACGTCCACTGCAGGACAGGGAGCTCCCTCCAGAACTCCGGCAAAAACGCGTGGTACTTTAGAGGGGATTTACCATAGTCACCACGCTTGTAAGCGTTGCGGCTGGCGACCGCTGTTGTTGGTGATCTATAATGGTACGATACACAGAAACATGCTGCTGCCCATCCTCCCCACCAGACTCCTACGGGTAAAGATGGGTTGGTACTGTTCTTTGCCGGCACCACACGGACTTACGTGGTTACTTGTTGGGTATCAGTAATCAATATGGTGAGATCGGTCATGGATCTTCCAACCCACACGATCGATGACGATCAACATGGTTAAGGATGCCAGTATGTTGGGCCTGAAACTGACCTATGGTCGAACGAATATGTGCCTCGTGTGACTGAAGAGAAACCTCGTCTACATACATACATACATACATACATACATACATACATACATACATACATACATACATACATACATAACATCACGCCTATTTCCCGTCGGGGTAGGCAGAGACCACAGTCCTCCACCTGCTACGATCTTGACATACTTCCCTCGCTTCCTGTACTTTCATCAATCGTTTCATGCATGCTCGTCGGTTTAGGGTACTTTTAATCTGACCTTTATGAAGAAGATCCTGAATTTGGTCCTGGTACGTTCGCCTAGGCCTTCCCCTTCCAACGTTTCCATTCAGAAACCTCGTCTAACTCTCAAAATATTAGTTTACAAAGCTTACGATACTCTGTTTGATTTTCTTTTAAATATTAAATGGTAGGAACATAGTAGGAACAAATATCTGCTCATTGATAGTAACTGGCGACGAAATGTGGACACTTAGCTACCATCAGATAAAACAATTTCACCATCCAGCTATAATCAGTCGAAGTAAATCAACCCAGAGGCATGTTGAATTAGCCATAATACTCGCGTAGAGAGAAGTAGCTAACAAAAACTAACAAGTTAATTATTATGCATAAATCGAGAAATTTATAGCGTCGTGTTGTCTCGCCATAACTTATCGACGTACTAACTATACAAATTGCTACTTTTGTGGTTTGTTTACTTTTTATTTAATAAGAGACACCAGAGGCTGGCTTTCGATTTCCATAGTATTTGACTTAGCTATTTAAGTAACCAATATTGTTTAAATTTTAAGAGTGAAAATCAATCTAGCGTATTGGATTTCCTAGTCACCTAGTTTTCAACTAAGTCAAATCAAATAATAGTAGTAAAAAAATCTAATTAGTAATTACTCATTATCAAGTAATTTAACCGAAAACCTTTTTGTTACAGTTGTATTTTCTTGACTTCTATTTATTATTATACAAAGATGATGTCGGCATTGGAAATAATTTTAATTTGTAGGTACGAACTTTGTAAATATTTCATCAAAAATTGTTGTCATTTGAAGCTTGTTTTTCAAGAAAATTTACCACATTTAAGAACACACCTATGTCCCTACTAATCCAGATAAAATGTCAAAAATAAAAATAGTTTACTCGCTCAGCATCCCATGAGACGTCCACTACAGGACAGAGAGCGCCCTAGCTCCAGAACTCCATCAAAAACGCGTGTCACTTTGGAGGGGATTTACCATAGTCACCACGCTTGTAAGCGTTGCGGCTGGCGACCACTGTTTTTGGTGACACAGAAAGATGCTGCTGCCCATCCTCCAGTTCATAAGCTCTTAGTCGCCTCTTGCGACACCCACTAGTAGTAGAGATGGGCTGGTACTATTCCTTGCCGACAGCAGACGGGTGGTTTACTCACTGAAGTTATTCAGTTACGTTGACTGATCATGCCCTTTCAGGTTCCGGGAACCTGTCCATTACACCCTTTATTTATACAGAGTCACAGAAAGGGTGTATGTACATATTCTGAAGAATGTGAATTAAAATACGAAAATAAAAAAGGACGGGTTGCACTCCGGGAGTGCCGGCAGAAGTGAAAACTTGCATTTTTGAATATTATGCTTTTTGTAAGGGTCAATCGCGCCATTAACTTACTAATCTGGGATCGCGCCATTGCTCGCGCACTTCTTTGATGTCACTGAAAAAAAAAAACCAGTATTGTAATAACCAAAGAGATTTTAACCTCGCTGCGCTCGGTCACGTAGCGAGGTTCAAATCTCTTTGGTAATAACAATACGGTTGACAGTTGAGGCTTTTTCGATCAGGCTAAGGATCTGACGCGACATCTGACGCGAGTTTAACATTTTTTACCCATGTAAAAAAGTGCCAAGGGCCGCTAAAGAAATTTCACTTCAAAAAGTTACCTAAATACAAGACGCGCTATCAGCTAATGCAGTTTTTATGAAGATGGTTTTATCTACCGTACTTACACAAGTTTGCACAACCTGCATTTCGACTTATCGAAGTAGGGCCAACGTAAGAAGTTTGTTTTGTCGTTTCCTTAACACCAACTCACAGGGCTCATTTTCCATATGTGACAGCTGTCACAATGGACCCATTTATTACGATGGCCTTACTTTAGTACCTAACCGTCCCTTTATCGTCATTTCGCTATAATATCTTTGGGTACGTTTCAATAGCAACTGTTACCGTGTTTTGGTCCAGTAGGTAAACACATACCTATATACAGATAATAGGTATCACATTTATAATTGAGAGTTTTTATCGCGCCCTATCATTTCACCCGCGTTTCCAAATAAGCTCATTTATAACTCGGCCCGCATACAAAAACAAAAATTTGAATAAGGAGGGCATTATTTATACCCGCCCCAATGAAGGCCGTTAATGTGATTTTTTAATAAAAAAAAATACGCGAGCCAGCCAAACGAGGATCATGTATCATCGCGTTTTTTGGCTAGTCATTGTCCTGAAAAAAATATATTTATTTACCAAGCGGATAACGGGAAAACGAAAGTACTTATGCATCAAATTAATTGCTCTCTAAATTATGTCGAGTGATCAGCCTGCATGTTAAATAGTTCGCGAGAGCCATTTTTCTTGTTTTCGAACTAGTAGTAGGTTGTATGATTCGTTGGTAGGTAATTAGAACAAAATTTTCAATAACATTTATTTTTACAGCCCCAAACGTTGTGAAAAATAAATCTGTCTAGCCACAAACGATAATAAGTAAAACAAAAACATTGCACGATCCCAAACCCTTCCCTTGCCTAATTAAAAAAATTAAAAAGAACGCTCCCTCAGAACGCGTTGTCACGTTCCATATTCGCGCGTTAATTACACGTCATTCTTTTTTCAAAAAGCGCGCCAATGACGCGCGCAATTAAAGCTGTGTACAGACAACGGAAGATGCGACATAAAGCCGGCTACACAATGCGTCCTCAGCGAAATTCGCCGCAGGGCCTGCTAAATTAACAAGGCGATTTACACTTGACGCTAGCTAGACACCTGCTTTTCACTACTTTTCTACGGCACGGCTGCAAAGACCTTGTACACAGTATAATTGCTTACTTTTCAAAACAAGGTACAGAGCAGCAATGTTTCTACACAATTTACTTACAAACCTTCCGTATCTAGGTTTTGTCAGCCTTTTATGTTTACGCTGTGGTTCAAGCGCTAAAATTGTAGCGGAGTAAGTAAGCTCACGACGACTTGACTCTACACACATTGTAGTAAGTAATTGTGGAAAATAAAGAGCTTTTTTCTTTCTGTTGTTCTTGTCATGTCGTGGTTATGGGTATCACATAGTCATAGTTTAATAGGATTAGACGAAATATGCAAGCCATATCTAATCTATTTTGATAGTTTGGGAACGCCAATGTTATTCAGAGATTTCGAGTTTTTTTCTAGAGAAAGTGATTGAACTTATTTTTCTGGTCTAGAGGGTTATTACCTACTATAAAAACTTAGGTGGACAATGCTAGCTAGCGAAAAACAAAGTACCCTCATCAAAATAGGTCAAAACGAAACAATGAATGACAAGCTCATGCAAAAGAGCGATGCCTTAGGCCAGTCTTTTTATACTGTGCACTAAAGGTCTGTAGTGTCTTTAGAGCTTCATGAATCATTCTGTACCTGCCTTTGTAACCAAAGTACGATTTTTTAAAAGTATGAAATGCAGTAATAGTTGACTGCACTATTTAATTATAAAGAAAAACTATTTTTCAACCATCGAAATAAGCAGAATAAAAAAATATTCTACATGACTTTTATTTTACTTCTATAAAAATTCAATAATAGTAGTTATGTTTACAACTCAGAGTAAACTCTACACAAAAATAAAACGATTCTAATAATAAACAGAAAATATCGGTCAAGTGCGTGTCGGGCCACGCGCAGTATAGGGTTCCGTACTTTTTTAGGATTTTGTATCGCAAAGCTTTGACCTAGTGCTTCATAACTTTTATAACATAAACTTTTTACTCCAAATGTTCAGCGAGGTGCTAGTGCCTTTTTGCTATTGCTATACAGTTTTCCAGCTATAGCTCATAACCTAAGAAGCCAATTTAGCTGTTATTAATAGTTTTCCTTTTAAGTTCATCATATTATACTACCACTGTGATTTTTTTCACATTTCCAATAACAAGCGTGTAGCTGGCAGGGAGGGGGACACTAGACTCCAACAAAAAATCTCGCTTTCATACTAAATATTTCGCATACTGATCCCTAAATTGATAAAAATGATGTTTGAAAGCTAACATTAGTTTTGACGCGACGAGACATCCTAAGTATAATGGGGTAATTAAGAAAAAAAGATTCACCCCCTCTTTACTTGTAGGGGAGGTACCCTAAATTTTTTTTTACCACTTAATCGGTGTGCATGAAATAAATATCCATACCAAATAACAGCTTTCTTGTACTTAAAGGGACTTTAAGCTATGCAGCGGATAGAAAGGCAGATAGACGGACGATAAGGATTCCTTGTTGACTACGGAACCCTACAAAGTGACTCTTCTTATGTATGTATCCTGTTAAAGTGATGCAGGATTGGGTCTCATTCGCCCAAATTGCAGTCACTCGGAGCATAAACCAGTACCCTCATCAAATCATGTAACGGAAGAAGACTATATATGACGATGAAATCTAAATTTAGTTTTGTATAATGTCTCAAATTAATTCCTTTCCTGTGCAAACACTTCTTGCTTCGTCCAAGATTTCTTTATTCTAATTTAATAGTTTATGTTACTTTGTTCTGCCCATTCCAAGAGAATTGGACCTCCTTGCTTCGCTCAGAATAGAAACCGTGTTATATTATTTTACTATGGGATGACATTTGCCAGCATGTCCCAAATTGCATTCACATAAAAAAAACCGGTCAAGTGCGAGTCGGACTCACGCCCTAAGGGTTCCGTACCTATCTACCATACGATATACTAAAAGCTTTTGCTCTTTGATTTTAAAAACTCCGCGACCATCCAACTTGAACCCTCTTTTATACAAAAGTTCTTGAAACGGGAGCTCACCTTAATTGGTTACTTAATTTATTACTTGTGAGAAAAATTGAAATATTTAATGATTTTAGACCTTTCCCTTTATTTGTACTATGAGACCTAGCTTCTTGCCAAATTTCATAATTTTAGGTCAACGGGAAGTACCCTGTAGGTTTTGCTTTTTTGCATAAATGTATGGAGATGAGGACATAAAAACCAATACCTTTTAATTGCATCGTTGTAAAAAATTGAAATTTTCAGATCTTGTGTGGTTTATGGATTTTAATATTCGTTATCAATTTCAACCTGATACCTTTTCTCGTTCGTGAGAAAAAGGGTCTTGACAGACAGACAAACGGACAACAAAGTGATCCTATAAGGGTTCCGTTTTTTTATTTTGAGGTACGGAACCCTAAAAAAATATAATATCACGGGTTTTTCCCGTCGGGGTAGGCAGAGACTATAATGTAAGTGATTTACCTCCTCTATGGCAGAGACCACAGTCCTCCACTTGCTACGATCTTGAAATACTTCCCTGGCTTCCTATAATTTCATCAAACCTTTCATACTTGCTCGCCGGTTGTATTCACATCATCATTGAACATAATGAAATATTCAAAATAACCCTACCAAATTAATATAACGTAACGACGCCTTCACTACCTAGTGACGAATTAATTTTTTAATCCGCCTTCTTTTACCCTTATCATTGTGTATCCCATTCCTACAGCAACTCCCCAGATGACGTCACAGACAGGCAAACTTTTAGAGAATTGCCACCACCATTACGCACAGTCGCTCAGACGAATCCCATTGTGAAAACATAAACAGTACACGATTTACACAATTATGCAAATTTTATGTTACCCCTAATTGCAAACTTATTTAAAGAGGCCTGTTAATTTCTTCCCCCCAAGGCAGCCGGAAAAGGGGGGTTTTACGAAGAAAAGATTTTCTTTCTCCAAATTACATGTAAATGCTATTACCTAAGGATATTATCGATGGGGTTAGGGTGGGCAATAAAAATTCTAATTAAGTGAGTGTTAAACAAAATGGGTTTCGTTTCTTTCTGTGTTGTTTGTTGATGAGTTTTTTGAGGGTGAGTTGCTCAGTGACTTGTTTTTAAAGAGTTTAATTTACAGGATGTCCGCATTCTACCGTAGATGATACGTCACATCACATACGACAAAAGGAAATCATTAAACGCATCAGATATTTGCCAGTGCATACGAAAATTGGCAAAAGATTATCGAACATTCAAATAATTTCGATGAACTTTGTAAATTAGCTTCATCATCATCATCATAACATCCCATAAAACGTTCACTACAGGACAGGGAGCTCCCTCTAGAATTCTAGCTTTTGCTGGAAAAATTTAGAGGGGAAGTACCATAGTCACCTCGCTTGTTAGCGTTAAGGCTGACACCATGCACAGCGGTTGTAGGTGACCGCAGTAAGTAAGATGTTAGATACAAAGGAGGATGCTGCTGCCCATCCTCCAGTTTATAACCCTTAGTCGCCTCTTACGACACCAACGGGTATGTAAGGGTTGGTACTATTCTTTGCTGGCACCACACGGGGCGTAAATTAGCTTAGTTTCATACAACTGTGTAATTCTACTAACGCAAAACCTTTTGGATTAAAGTTCCACCCATGGTTCTACAACAGTTGGAAATGAAAAGTATGAATTATTCAGACCGGATATAAAAAATTAAGAACAAAATAATGTCGTTCATTTACATGGGTGGAACTACGGAACAACCAAACGAGAGGGTTTTTGTATTTAGTTGTAGCGAGCTATAGCCATGTAAGTAAGTAAGTATCGAGCAACTATTTAGCAAAAGAAACTAATTTGGCAAGCAGCGAAGTCCCCGCTCAAACATAATAACGGCCTACTTACCAAAAACCTTAATAGAACACAACACAAAATCCGCAAAATCGATACAAGAACCTCACAAACTATCAAATTATCGCCCATCCCCCTTAGGTCAGGGTACACCCTCCACCCTCGATCATTTATAATGCCAAAATGTTTTAATTAAGATGCTGTAAAATGTAATTTACATGCAAATTCGGTTTATGTTAATGTCCCGCGTATATCTGTTTGGGTGCGTGCTTGCTATCTAATTTTGTGACAGTGTGTACAGTCATTATCTTGGCTCTAATGAGAAATCTGGCAGCGGCTTGATGTTTGCATAATTAAACTTGGCGACGTTCGTTTTGATTGTAACATAAAATTTTGTTTAATATAAAACTTACTAGACTTTTAACTTTTGCTGCGCGGTTTTGTCTATGTATATGTCGCAGGAATGTTGTATAATTCGCAGTATTACATAATGCCTTGGTAATTAGCAAAATGCCGAGAAACTGTTCATTTTACATAATGCCCCGTCATTTTACAAAATGGCGACATTCGTTTTGATTGTAGCATAAAATTTTGTTTAATACAAATCTTATATACTTTTAAGTTTTGCTACGCGGTTTCGTCTGTGTATAAGGAATGTTGTATAGTTCGCAGTATTACATAATGCCTTGGCAATTAGCAAAATGCCAAGTAAATTTTAATTCGTCATTTTACATAATGCCCCGTCATTTTACATAATGCCCCGTCATTTTACAAAACGCCACGTGATCGTTTCTGGCATTCATTATGGTCGAAAAATAACCTAACCCAACCTAACCGATCTCTGCTCTGGATCGGTTAGGTTGTGTTTACCTAAGCTAACGAACCTAAATGCCTCCAGGTGATCTCAACCCATTAACAATCTACCAACTACGTTTTACAATTTGCAATCTTTACAATTTGCCCACCGTTTGTAAATGGCGCATTATACGATTTACCTGCGCTGCGACATATACAGGATGTAAGGGACAGCTTTTTGAAAATTGAAAGGGTACGGTCAGTCAACAAAACTGAACAACTTTTAGTTAATGAAACTTTAAGGGGCTGATAAGAGCTGAATTACCTCCCTTTCTAACAAAGGGCAGAATGCGCGTGCTAGAACGGAGCGGATTCGCGCTGTTTTACGTTTTTTGCTCATTTTTGCATTTTTCTCAAAAACTGAACACATAATATTAATTATAAAACAGCTATATTATTATACATAATATATTGAATAATGTGTAAAAGTTTTGGCATCATAGATTAATGGGTACTTAAGAAAAACGGTTTAAAAGCAAAAAGCAGCTTTGGATTTTTTTTATGGCGTACAAAATATATTTAATCGTGTCTCGGAGTCGGCCATATTATTGTAAAGATGCTTAATTATCACATTATTTTTTTTCACGGCCATATAATCATCACTTTTCGTTAAAAACCTGCTCAAGTGAAGCGTATTTAGCTCTTATCAGCACCTTAAGGAAATGAAAAATAGATCAGCATCACCCACCATACAAAATGGTACCTAAGCATGATTAGCAAGTTTTTACGTTGTTCAGTTTCGTTGGATCATTTTGCCGTTTCAGTTTTAGGAAAGCTACCCATTACACCCTGTATACTGGTGGATGTATGATCCGTGTGGTGCGGTCAACCGCTTGTCGGTAGAAACTTTTTCAACTCTATTACCACGCCATAAGGTCCAAAAGTGTTTCTACCGATGTGCGGCCGTGTGTACCAACTAGCTAATAATACCACCCTAGAGCTTGAAGAAACTTCAGTACCTGGGCGACAGAGATTTGCTGTGAAAAATCTTCACGAAATACCACGAACAGATGGCGCTGTTAGTTTTCTGAATCGTTATTTTCAAGAAATACTAAGAAAACTTCATAAAATATTTTGAAGATTATTAGACAGACTTCCAAATATTACCACGTATTTTAGCTGTGAAATCGGGGGGTTCTCCCTGTCCAGTCGGCAGAGGACTTTTAACTTGTACAATCAACAGCACGTCAGTAGTAACACTTTTGGACCTTATGGCGTGGTAATAGTGTTGAAAAAGTTTCTAACGAGTAGCGGTTGACCGTACTTACAGCTAAAAAAGTGTGATAATCTACTGATCCAACTTTTCCCGAGGAACATATCTATCGGTCGAAATACCAAAAAAAATGCAGTCCATACAAAATGAGCTGACACGGTTTCAATGTATGTACGTATGGTTCATATTTCACCCCGCTGGCATTTAAAAATTAAAGTATTTTTAACACCGTTCCAAATTAGCACTAACTTCAGTCTGCACAAGCATGATGTAGTTCTTCGTGCATTTATTTTTTATTTTTTAGTTAAATCGAGCAAATATTTGTTTGAGAAATGAAGAACGCAACCACTTAGTTAATCGAAGAATATTCTAAAATATTTATAAAAGACAAATTAAACAAAACCAAAATAATAAACTAATTAATTTTTCAAATTAACCCTCAAACTTATCCGAAGATTTGTCTTATTTTTCGTCATCCGAATCAAGACTTTAATTGATTTAATTAATTAAAACAAAATCTACTTGGACTTTCGTCACCAAGAGACATTCGTTAGCCGTCCGGGGCACAATCCTGCTAATTTATTCCGATAAAAACGAATAACAACCCCCTTCAACCCCACTTTTTGACTACTTTGTGTATTAATTACATTTACAGGATGTTAAAAATTGCTTCAAAATGTAATGAAAAAGAAAACGCGTTAAGTTGTAGGTAATTCACTGGGCTTTTAGGTATTGTCTCGCTAAGACGCACCGTTTTCAAGTTGCAAGCGAAAAATTTAAAAACAAGGGACCTTGACCACCTTTGTCGCTCCCATGACTTGCGCTACCTAATCGAAAAGACTTTACTTGACGTTCTTCAGGGGAATTACCGCTACACAAATATTGTTATACCCACAGAAAAATAAAGGTACTTAGAAGGAGGATTAAAGAAATGATTCGTCACTAGGTGGTGTAGGCGTTTTTCTATGGATTTGACAGGTTATTTTGAATATTTTCTATGGATCATCGATGATGGGGTTGTGACATGTTGGCAGATGTCATCCCCTACTAAAATAAATTAGCAAGGTATCTATTCCGAGCGAAGCAAGGAGGTCCGAAATCTTTGGTTACACCTATACCTGAATTAATTCCGAGGATTTTTGCTTTTCTTTTGTTACACCATTTTCTTCTAAGTAATGGTTCCTTTTAAAATACAACCGTAGGCGTACCTAACTGAAACTAACAATTTAACGAATAATTTCTCTTTCTAAGAGTACTTAATTTATTTATTTAGCCAAATTAGCACGACAATAACAGCTTCGCCACCACCACGCGGATTTGGTGGAGCGGCATACAAGACAACCTAGCGCGTTTCCCAACCTGAGAACTGAGATGCTGT
This sequence comes from Athrips mouffetella, assembly GCA_947532105.1. Classification (NCBI taxonomy): domain Eukaryota; kingdom Metazoa; phylum Arthropoda; class Insecta; order Lepidoptera; family Gelechiidae; genus Athrips; species Athrips mouffetella. Next base: position 21,912,802 of record OX383972.1, on the reverse strand, counting down.
GTCTCATGTGCCAATAATTACTGTCCCCCTTATCCTACGAACCGAAACACGGCAGAATTAAGCAAGTGGTTGGTGTTGGTGGCTGGTCACTAAAGCTCTGACAACTTCAATCTATCGCGTCATCCCGCATAACATACCTTATTACATACAAATTATATAAAGTTGGCAAATTGTAAAACCACATCAGCAGGTTGTAAATGAAATGGATTTAATGGTGTATTCGGTATCGATTAGGTTGTCTTAGGTTATTACTTCTATTGATTTATAAAATGCCGACTATGCATTAGCTATATAAAGCGGCAATTTTTAGGGTTCCGATACCAAAATGGTAAAAAAAAGGAACCCTTATGGTGCCGCTCTGTCTGTCTGTCTGTCTGTCCGTCTGTCTGTCACACCTCTATATCTCAGCAACCACTTACGCTATCGAGCTGAAATTTGGAATAGTTTTAGAATATAGTTGCCCAACTTAATTGAAATTTTTTTGAAAAAAGTATGATTATTAATGTAAAGGGGGCCAAAATAGGGGCGGCCAAATTTCAAATTGTCGCTACTAGGTCGAGTGGGGTATCATATGAAAGGACTTTACTTGTACATTTTAAAATATATTTTTGTATTTTTTTAAGTTTCTTAGTTTTCAAGTTATGATGAAAAATGTCAAAAAAAATACCATTCCCCCCCCCTTATCTCCGAAGTTTGAGTAAGGGAAAATCTGAATTAATTACAGTTGACAGAGGTTTATGTAAACTTTACAGCAAAAATAAAACGATCTTTCTAAGTTGCACAGTTTTTCAGAAATCTGCAAAAAACCTTTACAAACAAATTTAGTTTTGCGGTCCTGAAAATGGACTTTATTGCTTCCAAAAATACTATAGGTATATCGGAACCCTCGGCGCGCGAGTCCGACTCGCACTTGACCGGTTTTTTTTACTTATAAACCAATCCTTTTCAGAAGGCACCTAATACACAAACAAAAAACAGTATAAAGGACCCTAATAATTACCGCCCCATTGCGCTCCTTCCAACATCATTAAAAATTTTTGAAACTGCAATGTGTAGCAAACTGTATAAATTCTATGAAAAATATAATATCTTTGATGCAAATCAGAATGGGTTTCGGAAAAACCATTCCACTACTTTGGCAATTTTCAAGTATGCACAAAATATTTTAGAAATCCTAAATAAAAGGGAATATGCAGTAGGCCTTATGCTCGATTTAAGCAAGGCTTATGAACGCGTTCATAGTTCATAGTTTATTATTCCTTAACAATATACATTGTGTTGGACATACATCTTAGCATCAATACGATTTGTCAATATAGAGAATTTACAATAATACATGAAAAAAAATTACAAAAATTGAGCCTTAAATTATAAAAAAAAATTATACAGGGTGTTAATTTAATTGCGTGCCATAGCTTAAGGGGTGTTTCAGTTTCGATAAAGGAACACAAAAAAAATAATAAAAAAAATCCTACTGAAAATAAAACTAAAACTGCATTGAAACTAAACCAACGCGAAGCAACGTCGCTAGCGCGCGATTATTAGTGATTAAGGTAGGCACATCATCATCATATCAGCCGAAAGACGTCCACTGCTGGACATAAGCCTCCCCTAAAGATCTCCATGACGACTACATAACTGAAACTTTTTCGCGCGCTTTTGATAGCGCGCCCATTCGCGCGGTCATTGCCCTCCGCGTTAGTTTAGTTTCAATGGAGTTTTAATTTCTTTTTAGTAGGATTTTTTAAAATATTTTTTTTGAGTTTCTATATCATTACTGAACCACCCCTTAAGCTATGGCACGCAATCAAATTAACACCCTGTATATATATAATGTCATTACATTATAAATAATTGTAGAGAATCTACTTATTGACGAATTCATCAACGGAATAAAAACATTTTTCCAACAAGAAACTCTTCAGGGTAACTTTAAGCGTTTTAAAATCGCTAATACTTTTCATGTCAGTTGGAAGAGCATTAAACATCTTGACCACTTGATACCGCACACAGTGTCCCGCTATGCGCAGTTTAGGTTGGATAAAGGTTGGCAAGTCCTTTCTTCGTGTCAACAGTCGTTTGTTACGATCCTCCTTGGTTTCGTAGCGGTCCAAGTGCTTCAAGAGGTCCGTCAACAGTACAAAAATGTAGAGGCAGGGCACCGTTAGTATCTGCATATTTTTAAAATGTTCTCTACATGATTGCCATTGAGGAATTCTAATCATTGTCCTGATTGCGCGCTTTTGTATTTTGCGTTAAATATAATATACTCTTAAAAAAACTATACGGCACGAGTATAAGAGGCATTGCCCATAAATGGATGTCCTCTGATTTGACAAACCGAACTCAGTATGTGGAAGTAGAAAATACAGACTTCGAAACTGGTAGAGTGGAACAGATAAGATCCGAAAAATTGCAGTAAATAACTCAATCCCACAAGGCTCAGTGTTAGGTTGTTTTTAGGGTTCCGTACCTCAAAAGAAAAAAACTGAACCCTTATAGGATCACTTTGTTGTCCGTCTGTCTGTCTGTCTGTCAAGACCCTTTATTTCACGAACGGGTAAAGGTATCAGGTTGAAATTAATACCATATATTAGGATCCATGAACCACACAAGATCTGAAAATTTCAATTTTTTACAACGACGCAATCAAAAGATACTTATGGCATTTTATGTCCTCATCTCCATACATTTATGCAAAAAAGCAAAACCTACAGGGTACTTCCCGTTGACCTAAAATTATGAAATTTGGCAAGAAGCTAGGTCTCACAGTACAAATAAAGGGAAAGGTCTAAAATCATTAAATATTTCAATTTTTCTCACAAGTAATAGTAACCAATTAAGGTGAGCTCCCATTTCAAGAACTTTTCTATAAAAAAGGGTTCAAGTTGGATGGTCGCTGAAAAACACGGGAACACTTACAAACTTGAAAATTGTAATGTTTATAGTGCATAAGCTATAAAATAACAACAAATAATAAAATTTGGTCAAGCGCGTGTCGGACTCAAAAAATCTAGCACATTAACTTAATGAAATTTCAACTAATACAATAGGGAGTAAGCATGTCATATAAATTAACTTGATTTTTTTATTTCCGATACTTTATTGCCCTGACATTACACCTAAACCAATATTTTCTTGTTTAGAGTGGATATAAATGCACTGGATATTAAAATTAAGCAATGTTTCTTTTCAACAGTTTTTAAGAGATTTGTATTTTTTTTAATATTTAAGAATTGATAAGTACCGTCCTGGCTCGTACAGTTAAGAGCACGTCAAGCTTGACACACTGGACTTTATACCGTCCGCGCGTCCGTCCAGTCGCGCTGCGAGTGTCAAGCTTGACCTGCACTTGACTATACGTAGCCATTTCGATGTTGGCTAAGTATAGTATACAGGGTGTTAATTTAATTGCGTGCCATAGCTTAAGGGGTGTTTCAGTAAGGATAAAAGAACACAAAAAAAAATATAAAAAAATCCTACTTGTTTTTATCATCTATGATAATTTTTTTTTATAATTTATTAGGTATTATATTTCCAGCGGCATGCGAACTCTGGGCCAAGACCACAACTATCTGGCAACCGCCAAGTAACAGACGGCGTCGAGGCCGACCACGGCGCAGATGGCGCGATGAACTCGACGCTTTCTGTAAAGACTGGCAACAAGAGGCTCAGAGTAGAGACCAGTGGAAGGAACGGAGGGAGGCCTTTGCCCAGCAGTGGGACAGAAATGGCTAATAAGATAAGATAAGGTATTATATTTTGACGGTCCTAAGCCCGTTAAAGTATGAAGGGAAAATTGGAGTCGCACACAAAAAAAGAAAGAATTACTTGATACTCGCGCGGTGGCTCGGTGATAGCGCGGTGGCCCTCCGCGTTAGTTTAGTTTCAATAGAGTTACATTTTTTTTAAGTAAGATTTTTTTTAATATTTTTTTTTGTGTTCCTTTATCGTTACTGATACACCTCCTAAGCTATGGCACGCAATTAAATTAACACCCTGTAGACAACAGACAGACAGAAGACAATAGTCGAATTGTCCGTGTGGTGCCGGCAAAGAATAGTACCAACCCCTCTGTAGCCGTGGGTGTCGAAAGAGGCGACTAAGGGCTAATGAACCGGAGGATGGGCAGCAGCATCTTTCTGTGTATCGTACTATCTTACATACTGCGGTCACCACACCAACAACAGCGTTCGCCAACCGCAACGCTTACAAGCGTCGTGATAATGGTAAATCCCATCCAAAGTACCACGCGATTTTGCCGGAGTTTTGGAGGGAGCTTCTTGTCCTGCAGCGGATGTTTCACGGAATGCTATCATGATAGTCGATATAGTACATCCGTGTGGTACGCGTAACTAAGAGGATGAGTGTCAGCGATATTACCACCACAGTCCATTGTGGTAGCAGGGAGGCTAAAGATCACATACCCTCAAACATACCCAACATAACATACCCTCAAAATCTTAAAATTACTCATCATTGCTAATTGTTATGTAATAATGATCTATCTCCTTGTACAGCAATGGATTTATATGGGATGTTATGATCATGATGGCTGGTAACGAGACGGGTGGTTCGGTGAGGAAAGCGAATTTATTTCCGTGCTTTGGATGGTACACACGAAAAAAACGTTTACCTTAAGCGGGTCTCTGGTTTCAGGCGTTTCTAGCGTAGCACTGATTCAGCTTACACTGGTTTTTAGGGTTCCGTACCTCAAAATGAAAAAACGGAACCATTATAGGATCACTTTGTTGTCCGTCTGTCTGTCTGTCAAGACCCTTTATCTCACGAACGGGTAAAGGTATCAGGTTAAAATTAATACCATATATTAGGATCCATGAACCACACAAGATCTGAAAATTTAAATTTTTTACAACGACGCAATCAAAAGATATGGCATTTTATGTCCTCATCTCCATACATTTATGCAAAATAGCAAAACCTACAGGGTACTTCCCGTTGACCTAAAATTATGAAATTTGGCAAGAAGCTAGGTCTCACAGTACAAATAATGGGAAAAGTCTGAAATCATTAAATATTACAACTTTAACCAATTGTGGTGAGCTCCCGTTTCAAGAACATTCATATAAGATAGGGGTCAAGTTGGATGGTCGCGAAGGCGATTTTTGTTTTAGTTCTATTTTAAAAATGGGAACACTTACAAACTTGAAAATTGGTATGTTCATAGTGCATAAGCTATAAAATAACACAAATAATAAAACTTGATCAAGCGCGTGTCGGACTCAAAAAATGTAGCACATTAACTTACTGATAAGTAAGTATATAAATATTCTGTAAAGATTCTACATTGAATAAAATTATCTGAATCTGAATCTGAAATTTCAACTAATACAATTATGATTATGTGGTGGTACGGAACCCTCTGTGCGCGAGTCCGACTCGCACTTGGCCGGTTTTTTTTTCTACTTGCTTGCTGCCGTGCGTATGTACGTTAAGAAGCTGTAGGTCCGGATCATGTCCCCCATATTCGGGAAATGCCCCCCCACTAAACAAGCATTTTTTTTTATCTCAACTTTCGGGACACCCTGTAAAAACCAACGCTTGTACTTATAAACTTTTTCTTCCGCTCCAACCCTTCCGAGATTCAATTCGGCTAAACAAACTGAATTATATGCTACTTAAATGAGTGTCAAGTCCCCCCCGCCCCGCACTTGGCACCCCCTTCCCCTCTGAGAGCCACTCACTTCTTCACCCCGAGATTCTTCTGAGATTGTTAGCTTGCGTGAAAAAGTGATGTAAGTCAATGTTATACTTGTTTTTACCAACTTTTATTAAATGTTTTTAACTTTTACCTGATAATTGGAATATAAGTTATTTACAACTTACGTCCGAAGTAAAAAAATAACGCTTGCAAAATTCTATCCAACGTGAATTTGTATTGGCTTTGCACCCAAGCCCAGTGATTCTGCTCATGAAAACAAGAGACTTTCCCGAAGAAAAAAAATTTTCGCCTCCCCGTACAAAATGATTCGATCACGTGACCACTTTACTATGGAGACACGAAATAAATTTTACGAGTAAAAATTGTTTTTCTTTGGGAATGTTGCTTGTTATCATGAGTAGAATCACTGGGCTTCGGGTGCAAAACCAATACCAATTCACGCTGTATAGTGAAAGCCGCACACACACACAAGCACGTTCATACCGGAACGGATATACCCACCAACTCAACTCATCAGCCTTCATTTTTAGACGCAAAACCCGGAACTTTCGCGACACAGCAGGCACTCCACCTCTGCGCCACACCTGAAACTAAAAACCTGGTGACTTTATAATTCGCATTAAAAATATGTAGTTTAAACTATCACAAAATTTTCACATTTAAGAACTCTTTAAAAAAAGGCTAAAATAATAGACACCAAATCACCAAATAGGTATATCACAAATAGTTATAAATCCTACATGTCCGTCTATGAAGCAATAAATGCAGACTACAGATGATTCTTGTTATAAAAAATATTAATGGTAAACTCTATCTGAATTCAGAAAAGTAGAGTTATGTGTTTTTTTTCTGACGACCGCTGAGACAAAAGTAGGCGTCCCTCGTGAAACGAATAGGCCGGGCGGCGGGTATCCCGCACTCTCTTAAACGCTCTCGCTTACTGTACTGCGGCTGAATTTAATTGATACTTACATTTATTTTTATTCATATTGGTTTATTGCATGTCACAGACATTAAGGGTTGGGCCACATTGATCGACGGCGATCGACGGTTTGCCTTTACAAAACGAGCGCAAAGTATGGAAATCCTTTCGCATCCTTTCGCCACGTCCGTCGATGCGAACGGATTTCCATACTTTGCGCTCGTTTTGTATAGGCAAACCGTCGATCGCTGTTTATCAATGTGGCCCAACCCTTAGATGTTATACAGAAATGGTAACAAGTACTTATGATTTTTTTTGTGTACCTTCCCTGCAAGTGAAGTGGGGGCAGTGGCGTGCCTAGGGTTTCCGAATAGGGCAAGCCGAGAGATACGTTTCTGTAGGTTTTACAGTTTTTCCTCACTTATCTCATCAATCTTCACTTTCATACGCACTTGCTGGCCTGGACGAGCTCATAAGGCACACTGAAGATATACTACTACTACTTCATTGCAGTTAAGTGGCTTTGAAAAAAGCCGTTTGGTTTGTTTGAGCGAATTATATTAAGGTCGACTTCTTATCTTTGCTTGCCTAGTGAGAGATTTTTTTCTTCTGATCAAAGTTAAAAGATTTTACCTTATCCTTGCCTTACAACTTTAAATCCTTACAAGGAAATATAACTTCTGCCATTTTTTCGAACAAAGTAATCACTTTTTACTGATAAAACACTACACAAACAAAACAAACAAATCCATCCGCTCAAACCCAAACTTAAGAAAAACACAATAAAGTGAAGTTGGAACACCACCGCGCACTCGCCGAATTTTCGCATTCACTATGAATCCGTGTACAACTTCATACGCAAGCAGGGCTTTCAGTGTAGTACTGATTGCTATAGAAACCTACGCATAGCTATATCCTTATAGTGCACATTTTCAATAGGTAAGAAAGAGATATGCCGGCTGGAATCGAAGCCCGCTTGCAAGCCAGCGCGTGCGAGCGAGATGACTAGCCGAGTCTCAGTGGGTGACACTGCCTCTCGCGGCTCGGTTGCACGGCGGGACGCGCGACTTATTTTAAAAAGTAGAATAGCGCGAACTTTTAAAATAAATATTTCGGACTCTCCGCTCTCATTAATTTGATTTTTTATTTGTTCTTGATTCGTAATCGATAATTATTTTTATAGGGCAAGCCCGGCTTTTGGGCTTGTATGTCAGTACCGCCACTGAGTGGGGGTGATTTTATTTTTCTTGTTTCCCCAGTGTGTAGGGTGTCGTTAGAGATCTTTTAAAATAAATGTGTGTTTGCAAACTTTATTTTACGATTTTGAAATAAACTTTATTTTACCGTTTGCAAAGTATTTAACTTGAAAGCGCAAAATTTCGTGGAGTCGAGTTCCCCCTGCCAGCTAAACGGTTGTTATTGGAATATAATAGAATATTTATTTGTATTAAATGTGGTAGATAGTTGTAACATAATATTGTAATACGAGTATCACACATTCAACCAATACTAATTTGGTATACAAATAGAGAGAGTCAAGCGTTCAAGTTTACATTAAATTTCTTAGTCATGAAATCTTAAAAAAAAAAATATTACATAAATGAAAGAAATTCTTTTACATTATTAAAGCAATTTTCACTCGAATAAGGCTTTTTTAAATTTACCAATACGCAAATCCTTCATACCAGCCGGCAACTTATTATATATTTTGACCGCCATATTGTAACTGTTCATAGAAAAGCAGGTGGTAGTGAAGGGCAGGGGCACCACTTAATTGGGATATCGGGTCAAGAAGGTAAAATTTTCGTTTATCTGAGTGAAAAGTTCCGAGTTGTTTTTAACAAAATATAAGCCTATTTCAAATGCTGAAAATCAAATGTACATTGCTGTCAATGTAAGCAAATTCATTTTTTTAAATAGTAGTCTACAGGACTCCAGTGGACCAACACCGCACATAGACCTTAAACATTTCTTTTGAATCAGAAAAGCGCAATTTACATCAACAGAATTCCCCATAGGACAACTCCGTACCTCAAGGTAGAGCAGAAGTGACTGTTGTATGCTCACAGAGCAGTTTTTTGATTACATGATGTTGTAAGTCGGTATAGAGCATGTAAGTCGGTTATTTTTTTTACATACTTCTTCGACGTGTGCTTTCCATGTCAAGTTAGAATCAATATTGATGCCCAGGAATTTGGCTTTATTTACTTGCTCTATATATTCATTACCAATATTACCATGTTTAATTGACAAGCTTATTGGGGATCCATTTTTATTATAAAATTGTATAAATTTTGTTTTATTCACATTAACACTAAGATAGTTACATGTCAACCAATTGATAATTTTATTTATAGTCAAATTTATTTCATTTTCATACTCAATAATGTCAGAATTTTGATTTTTATTTATAATAATGGATATGTCATCTGCAAATAACGTGCATGTATATTGGGTAATTGAAGGGAGTTCGTTAATATATAAAATGAATAATAAAGGACCAAGAATACTGCCTTGAGGCACGCCTTTGTTATTCCTACAAAATTTGGAATGATAGGTCGTTAGTTCTGATGAATTGTTCAACTTATTTATATCATCTCTTTGTATTCTTCCATCCAGATAGGTTCTGATCCAGTCTAGGGCATGACCACAAACACATACATACATACATAACATCACGCCTCTTTCCCGTTGGGGTAGGCAGAGACCACAGTCCTCCACCTGCTACGATCTTGACATACTTCCCTTGCTTCCTGTACTTTCATCAATCCTTTCATACATGCTCGTCGGTTTAGGGTACTTTTAACCTGGCCTTTATTCAGAACGTCCTGAATTTGGTCCTGGTACGTTCACCTAGGCCTTCCCCTTCCAACGTTTCCATTCACTCTCGCCTGGTAGATCTCTTTCGTCAATCTTCGTTCATTCATCCTCTCTACATGACCAAACCATCTCAGCATCCCTTTCTCGATTTTGGTCACTACGTCTTCTTTTACGCCACACCGTTCTCTTATCACACTATTTCTAATCCTGTCACTCAATTTAACACCAATCATACTCCTTGGCGCTCTCATTTCCACTGCATTAATTCTACTTTCATGCTTCTTCTGCCATACCCAGCTTTCACTGCCATACATCAGTGTTGGTACCAAAACTCCCCCATGAACAGCCAAACGAGCCTTGTGAGACACCTTTTGACTCCTCATAAAGGCGTGCAGGGCACCATTCACCATGTTTCCAGCATTCACTCTTCTTTCAATATCACTTTCACACTTTCCATCTCTCGTAAACTTTGAGCCCAGATACACAAACTCCTTCACTTGTTCGACTTGTTCACCATCTATTAATATAGTACACTCTGTCATACATTCTTCTCTTTCAAGTACCATTACTTTAGTCTTGCTTACATTTACTTTCATTCCTTTCCTTTCCAAAGCCACATTCATCATTGTTACCATCTCCTGCAACTCGTCAGCAGATGACGCAAGTACAACTTGGTCATCAGCGTAGAGAAGACATTTGATGAGTAACTCATTCATTCTCAGTCCACACATACTCTCTTTCAGATCAATCAAACAATTATCCATGAACAGGTTAAACAGCCAAGGTGACGCTACACATCCCTGCCTAACACCTTTTTCGATGCTAAACCATTCAGTGTACGCCCCGTTTATTCTGACACAAGCACTGGAATCCTCATAGAGAGATTTCAGTGCTTGAATCAGATGACCGTTTACCCCATACATAGACAATGCTGACCACAATTCATTCCTCACCACTCGGTCATAGGCCTTTTCCAAATCCACGAACGCGCAGTAGACTTTTTGGTTTTTAGCCAAAAACTTTTCAGCTATGCACCGCAAGGAAAAGACCTGATCTGTACATCCCATTCCCTTTCTAAATCCCGCTTGTACATTCCATATTTTATCATCAGTATCTTTCATCACTCTTTCAATCAAAACCTTTGCATACAGTTTGCCGACGACACTGAGAAGGCTTATCCCGCGATAATTTTTACAGTCCTGTTGTGACCCTTTTCCCTTGTACAGCCACAAACACCATATGATTATAACTTCTCTAAAATGATTGCATGATCCACGTAGTCGAACGGAAATGTAAAAAAATCACATTAGTCGTATTTATGATGAAATTAAAAGGAAAACTATCACAGCTAAGAAGGCATCTCAGGTTAATGAGCTATAGCCAAAAAACTGGAAATAATACAAATTGCAATAGCAATCAGGAGGCAGGACCTCGCTGAGCTTTAGGAGGTATAAAGTTTATGAGCGCTTTCAAAACAAGTTTCAACCGGTTTGCGTTAAAAAAAAATAAAAAAACCCTACGGTACCCATTAATGCGCGTGGCCCGACACGTACTTGGCCGGTTTTTGACTATTGACCATAGGGACTTCATGCAAGGTTCAAAATCAGTATTAAGCCTAGTATCAAGAGCAATAAATCGCAGTAGCCGCACCAAGTGGCGTTGAGTGCGGCCGTGGCGCGGCATTGTTGCGGCTTGTATCACCCGCTAATAACACAATAATGTTATACATTCTATCTCCTCATTATTACCTAAAAGTTTTTGTGTCATAAATTGTATACAGACTTTTTGTAAACGCTCTATGATAACCACTAGAAGCCGTATGCAAGTTCGTCATTTATAGTCGACGTCTTTCGGCAAGTTTTTTGTCACATATTACTTTGTACGTGCGGCCAAGAAAGTGGTCTAGTAATATAATTAATTATCTAATGATGAAAACTTTTGCCCTGTGATCAAAATATAGGACGACTTTCAGTTAGTTCATGATAGCAAAAAATATACCTGTAGGTACTCGTGATTACAAAAATACATTTGCCTTCCTATACAAACCTTGCGCCAGCAATATGTATGGCACGGCGTTTTCTCTCGTTTTTTTGAAAAAAAAATCAGATTTGTGGTCTGACTAACATACAAACAAAAGGCCAGGTGTCCATAAATAATTAAGTAAGGCTTAGGTTGATTACCAACCAACAGTCAGAAGGCAAAATCAATCTTGTTGTTTTATGACTTTCAAATAAACTTCTAAAGTACGGTGATACGTGCGTGGTACACTGTATTTTTGGCAGAATTGGACAAGACCTTTGTAAATATTTGTTTTAAGGCTGATTATTATAAACTTTAGATAGCCTTACCCAGCACAAGTTTCATAAAACCAAAACTCGTGAGGAAAAAAGTTGCAGCGTAAAGTATCTCCTTGGTTTTAAACCCTTGTCTATAAAACCAAGGAATGTTAAACTCGGAGAATTCGGATTCCTTGCTCCGCTCCGAATTCAATTCAATTCAATTCAATCATTTATTCAATAACAGTTTGCACTGTGTGCGAATATTCTTAAACTAATACATGCATAATAATACATTAAAACAATAATCCATAATATACTTAACACTAAAATAAATCCAATTATGTCAAACAATAAATGCAATAATAATAGTACATGGAACAAACAAAACATAAGTTCGTTGTGTTGACAAAATAGAGACCCAACATTCTGTTTTTATAGCTCGTCTATTGAGTAACAATTTTTCTAATAATAACGCTTTCAATTTGTTTTTAAATCTATTCAAATTATCTTCGGACTTTAAATCAAGTGGCAATTTATTAAATAGAACAACAGCTTGGTACCTTTGACAGTGTTTCGCAATTTCAAGAGTTGGCGCAAAAATACTAATGAATAGAAGGAATACTAATTTATTTAACTATGGGATGACATTTGCCATGTAATATTGACAATATGGACTTTTTTGTCTGCAATAAATGGATTTTATTTTTATTTATTATTGTGTCCTAAGTTGAAATTTCAAATCAGCAAACGTGATTTACAAAATTACAAAATTTATTGAACGATGCCTATGCTGTAATGTAACAATGACTGAATGAATTTCAGAATACTCTGTGACACATATTTTCATTAATCTTCCTTATATTACCCTTATATTTCTATGTAACTATTTATCACACAATTATCAGACTATTATTATAAAGGCGAAAGTTTGTTAGTTTGGAAATTTGGATGTTTGTTACTCTTTCACGACCTCAGAATATTGAACTCCTTGCTCACGCCCTATAACCGCTGAATTAGCTGAAATTAGACTATGATCCAGAAATAAACATAAAATTGACTTAAACCGGAGAAAGTTTGAAGATTTTCTTGGGAAAATATGTTTTCTTTATCTTTTTCGATAGGTCCACGCGGATGAAGTCGCGAGTAACAGCTAGTTATTATTCTTATAATGGTGAAAGTTTTGATGTTTGTTACTCTTTCATGCCCTAACAGCTGAACAGAGTTTGCTGCAATTTGGCAGGGTTGTAGATTATCCTACTTCCTACTAATATTATAAATGCGAAAGTTTGTAACATGTATGGATGTATGTTTGTTACACTTTCACGTAAAAACTACACAATGGATTTTAATGAAACTTGGCACATATATAGGTTAGGTCCTGGAATAACACATAGACTACTTTTTACCGCGGGAAACCACTTCTTTCCCACGGGAAAACGCATTTAATACGGGTGAAACCGCAGATTCTGCGCAGACGAAGTCGCGGGCACCAGTTAGTTATACATAAAATAAACTTTTAACGGGAAGAATTTCAGACTTTCCTTGGGAAAATGTCTGTATATTTTTTGATAGACCTACGCGGACGAAATCGCGGGTGACTGCTAGTTTCTAAATACAATACAGAATAAAAGGGTACTTATAACTAGCCACGCAGCACTGATTTTCAGCCAGCCCTAGACAGTTTCATAATCTATTAATGTGTTACTGATCTTTTACTCGTTGCAAGTACTCGTAGTAGTACAATATCTTTCTTTGTTTTGTAACAGGTACACCTTGAACAACGAGGAGTAAGAGGAAAGTGCTCAAAGCTTTTCAACCACTGAATAAATCAAACCACATCCTCCAAATAAGCAAGTACATGAACCCTTCAAACCGAATGATTTAGAATTACAGAAAAAAGCCCCGAACTCCATTAGAAACAAAAATAAATTGAATTACAACTCGATCGACATTTTCGATTTGGAGGCCTAACTCAATTAGATGGGAGCGCTGATGGAAAAATAAAATAAATACGACGAACAAAAAAAAAATTAAAACAAAAAAGTCCAGATATAATTTGAAATATCTCCGTAAATGCAAAGTGCGAGTGCTGTTATTTTATTCAAATGAGGGCGAACTTTTTTCAACCCTTTTCTCGTAGCGCCATCAAAGTGGCCTGATATTCAATTAAAAAAAGAAGAGCGGCCCGCGACTGAAAATTAATCAGAAAAAATGCTTTTAACTAGATCTACATTTTAATGAAATTATTATTGACGAGTATTATATAAATGGGGCCTTTTGTCGAGATTGCGAGTGGCGACAGTGATGCTATCAGTCGATATAGTTACAGGCTTTTAGTCTTTTTAATGAAATGCCTCTCCGTTGTCTCGTGATTAGAGCGTTAAGCTCTCGATGCAGATGGTTCTCGGTTCATTTGTTTATATGAAGTGTAGTAACACACCTGCGAAAATTCCGACGTTTGAATTAAATGTGTCAAGTATGACGCCAGCGGAGGATGTGTCATGGTAACCTAAAAAGCGCTAAGAGCGTAATAAGCGGAACTCTACGTGTCGGAAAAATCCGCTGGTGTGTTGTTCCACGTAGACTTGTGCGAACTCTTGGCTGGATGGCGTTTCAGAGGCCAAGAACCAAAGATTTCGGACCTACTTGCTTTGCTCGGAATAGATACCTTGCTAATTTATTTTAGTAGGGGATGACATCTACCAACACGTCACAACCCCATCATCGATGATCCATAGAAAATATTCAAAATAACTTGTCAAATCCATAGAAAAACGCTTACACCACCTAGTGACGAATTATTTCTTTAATCCTCCTTCTAAGTACCTTTATTTTTCTGTGCCAAGAACTCACCTCAGGCATGGCTTCGGGTCGTTGCCCCAAAAGAGTAGGTAAGTAAGTAATTTTCAACTAGGTATTGTTTGGAGTGTCTTAAGTGTGATTTTGCACCACTTCGCTACACATCACAATGACACATCGTTCATACATATTTATGCGCCTTTCAGTGCAATGCCAACTAGCTACATGTTTAATTCATCAAACAAAATCTAAGCACAATAATCAGAGTGGATAATTCCAATATGCATATCAGCCGATGAAAAGTGCTTTTCCAGATACAGAAATAGGAATTAATTTGATGGTACCTTGTTACACTGTGGGGAGCGCTAACCACCTATGGCAAACATTACCGCCGAACTTGTTGTTACCCCAACTTTTGCCGTAAGTGACGTAAAAACCAATAATATCTGTCTGTTTGAAGAATCTCGGTCAGAGAATCGACAACCGACTAACAAAACTTAATGTCCCTTTGGGTTGTGGGATTGAACCACAGAAATAACTACTTATTGGTACTCATCATCACATCGTGTGAACAGCAAGGTCGATAACCGACCACACAAACCCTAAATAAAGGCCAGGCTAAAAATAGTCTAAGCCGACGAGCATGTATTAAAGGGTTGATGATAGTAGAGAAAGCGAGGGAAGTATGTGAACATCGTAACAGGTGGAGGGCTGTGCGGTCTCAGCCTACCCCGACGAGAAAGAGGCGTAATGTTAAACCCTACATGGCTCAGTTGACGACTACTTCCGTAGATAGTATTCGGACCTAACAGCTTGACAGCATATTACTTTTCGGACAAACTAGGGATAGTCTCACAAAGTAAAAGCTCCATGAGCTTATTCTGCCATACCCCTTCTACCATCGGGTATCCAGACGCACCGCAGGATATCCACACACACTTGCTTGATATTCCACACATTCATACAATCCGTTTTGAAACATCTTTCAATTCTTTGCCTGCGTCTGTATTCGCCAGTTCATATAAGGCGAAAGAATAAGCGTCTTGGACAAGCTCGTCACATCGTCGACCTCATCTCTGTTCCCAAGACTAGATCGAGGTCAAGAGTAAACACACTGCCGATAAAAGAAAGGAGATAAACCATTTCTTATATAACATTCGGTGTGACAGAAAGCCACAGTAATTCGAGAGTCAGCTCGAACACATTATTATTCACCGACGGCTGAAATGAATTCGTTTTTATTCAAACGCCAGAATGATATAATTAAAATTTGAATACAAGATTAGCTCGAAAAAATCCAATATCGGATTAACGTGATACCGTGTTATAATTTATCTATGAAAGGGTTTATTGTAGGTTTTTACTTAAAATGAGCATTATGGAAAACCAAAAGAGGTATGGACACTAGGCTTAGAACTATTTGGTCTCCCGCGCCGAACCGGATTGATAAGGATACCTTTCAACTACAAGGTGTAACAGAAAGGGTATATCAACCCTGAAGGATGTGATTTTGCCCATGAAACTGAACAACTTTCCCTAAGGAACATAGGTCGAAATACGAAAAGAAAAATATGACCTCCCATGCAAAATGCGCTATCTACTCGTATCAGCTGATTCAGTTTCTATGGGAGGTCAAAAAGTTTTTTTCGTATGTCGACCTATGTTTCTTAGGGAAAGTTGTTCAGTTTCATGGGCAGATTTACATCCTTCAGGGTTGGTATACCCTTTTTGTTATACGCTGTATAAAGCGTGTATCTGCAGGGTGTGAATTAGTTCATGAAACTGAACAACTTTTCTCAAGGAACACAGGTCGAAATACGAAGAACCAAATGTGACCCCCCATACTAAATGCGCTAGCTGATGCAGTTTCTATGGGAGCTCAATAATTTTTTCGTATTTCGACCTTTATTCCTCAGGGAAAGTTGTTGCAGGGTTGATATAGCCTTTCTGTTACACCCTGTAGAGTGGTGCTGGGTAGCTAACCTATGAGCTGGTAAAAAATACATATTACAAAAAATAAAACTCCCGACTGTGTAGAAAAGTATGAACTGAAAAGAAAAAAAACAAGTTCAATTTATGCGAAACACCTATAACTTGAATTTCATGAGAAATTGCAGGCGGGGGGACCTTGTTAACTTTGCATTTGATGTTACCATTGCTTTCAATATCTACTGCAAGTAAGCTTCAGAGATGCACACACTAATATTATCTGATGAAGGCTGCTAAATAATCCTGTCTACATCAAATGGACAGCGAGACAGGCACACATAAATCGAGAAGGCGGCTTCGCCATAATGGCCGACTCTCAAATCTATGCCTAAGCCCAAAAGCCGACTTCTACCTCCGTAATACACTTAAAACGGCTGAGCTTAAATCATCGTCATCGTTTGTTGAACAAGACTCTCCGGTCACATATCAGCCGGTGACGGCCCCCTCTACAGAGCCTGAGTTAGGCATCATCAAGGCATACTCACCAAGGAACTTACTATTTGTTTGACTTCAAAATCGATATCTGAAGGTCCGTGTGGTCTCCAAAAACGTATAAGTCATCAGAATTGGAAATAAATGGTACAGCAGCACTGCACTTACTTTCTCGCAATACTCAAGGAAAAACTATCAACCGCAAACTTAAATTTGTAATGCCATACACATAGTATGGAAATACAAACTTTTATTTACGTTTTTTTTTTTCAAAAAACTGTTCGAATGAAATATACAGATCAATTCAGAATTCAAATTGTCAAACATTAAAACAAACAAACCTCAAACGGTTTCGAGTAAATGCATGTTTAACTTTTGGTAGTACTGGAACACCCTTTATTTGAATTTTCACAGATCAATGGATACTACCGTAGGATACTTGCTTGGAGATTTTTTTAATTTCTCAACACATGTTCCTTATGGATAATTGTTCAGTTTAGTCTACTGTGCAAGCCCTTTAAGTTTTTGGTACACCCTGTGTACTAAATTTTATTTAAAAAATTCATAAAAAATATCCAGTCAGGTAGACAACTAATCCAGGATTAATATTATAGAAAATTTTAATATACTCAATGGAACCAATTTTGGGTAAATTACACAGATCAATTGATACTGGCGCAAGATATCTTACATAGAGATGCTTGGTCATGCAAAGTTTCATCAAGATTCTATGAGCCGTTTTTGAGGAAATTTAAATTTTTAATTTTCGTTGTATGACAGCTACCCTCAAAATGAGAGCCAGCAAGAAACCACTTAGAAACCTTTGATGGATTTGCATAAAACTCCTAAATTCAAAATATGGTGTCAATCGGACCATTCGTTTAGCCGCTAGGCCAAAGTGTAACGGACAGACCGACCGACCGACCGACCGACCGACGGACGGACGTTTTTGGGAGACTTGTTTTTTATGATGTATAAGTGATATAGAACAAATTTTTGAGAAAATTAGAAAAACTTTTTTTTCACGAATACAATACCTTTCTCGCTCCGCTCGAAAGTAAAAAGTGGCTGCCATTTTGAACTTTTTTATTACTGCTTTTCCAGTTGATATCCGAGGCTCCGTGTGGTCTCCAAAAACGTATAATCATCAGAATTGGAAAAAAGTGGCTGCCATTTTGAACTTTTTATTACTTGACCGAATGCTTTCCAAGTTGATATCCGAGGCTCCGTGTGGTCAACAACAGCAAATCAGGGATAAGAATTAGAAAAAACCGGTCAAGTGCGAGTCGGACTCTTGCGCCGAGGGTTCCGATATACCTATAATATTTTTGGAAGCAATAAAGTCCATTTTCAGGACCGCAAAACTAAATTTGTTTGTAAAGGTTTTTTGCAGATTTCTGAAAAACTGTGCAACTTAGAAAGACTGTTTTATTTTTGCTGTAAAGTTTACATAAACTTCTGTCAACTGTAATTAATTCAGATTTTTCCTTACACAAACTTCGGAGATAAGGGGGGGGGAATGGTATTTTTTTGACATTTTTCATCATAACTTGAAAACTAAGAAACTTACATTAATAATCATACTTTTTCAAAATTCTTTTATGTGCCATTAAGTTGGGCAACTATATTCTAAAACTGTTCCAAATTTCAGGTCGATGAGTGGTTGCTGAGATATAGAGGTGTGACAGACAGACGGTCAGACAGACAGACAGACAGACAAAGCGGCACCATAAGGGTTCCTTTTTTTACCATTTTGGTATCGGAACCCTAAAAATGTCCGCCGTTTAGAACGTTTGAGCTTAAATCATCGTCATCGTTTGTTGAACAAGACTCTCCGGTCACATAATACTCAATATCAGCCTGTGACGTTCCTCTAGCTAAAGAGCCTAAGTTAGGCATCATTGGGACATCTTTATTCATCAAGGGACATGACACAATGACGAGTGTGAATGCGGCATTTTGCAATCCATGACACACTTGCTTTCGTGCCCTACCTCCTCAGTTTCTTGCACCAGGGAGGACCTTTTTGAAGGCAACCAAAGAGCTATTGCTGTAGCCACATTTTGGGCTAACTTACTATAAAATCATTTGCCATTGATACGAAAAGAAGAAGAAGAAGGGACATACTTGTTCTTTCCAACAATAAAATGGTACCTAAGAACTTACGGACCTTTAAATTGAAAGAAGTAATCAATGAATTTATTGATAAAAGTAAAACAAAATGAAAAACTTAAACACTGGTTATAAAATTACGAGTGATCATGAAATTTGACATTTGTTTGAATTATTTACTAGTAATTTACTTATTACGAATTGAGTGTAATAAAAATTATCTATGTCTGCGTTACCAGCCGATGGTAGAGGTAATTAAATACAGTTTACTTACACTTTTAATGTAGTATAATTTTATTATTTATGATAATTATATAATTTCATATAAAGCTGTCACAATAAATCTCTATCTTTGTTACACTAATTTCCTTGTCAGAGTATATGCAACATGCCCCCACAGCATAGTTCAAAGCTTAGCGCTACGCATGATAACGCACTTAACTTATGCACTATAACTTACCCCTTCACGCATCTAAATCCATCCCTGCTCGCGCTACTCCCTCCCCCTCAGGGTGGAGTGACCCCTTCGCCCCAATAATTTTCGGTCTAGGCTCTCCGTAGGCATAGATTTCAGTCTCAGTGCAGCTGCCTAGGCCTGTGCCTTATAGGTGTTTTGTGCTCCAAAATACTTAGCTAAACATAGGACTGTCTCTGTGCGAACGTCAAAGATGGCTGTGCGATAGATCGGTGGAGAAGGCTGGGCTAGTAATTTGTTGTTTCTTGTGAGAACTGTTTCAAACATGCTTGCCAAAGTGCTATTGTTTTATTAGTCAACCGAGATACTGTTTTCTTGCACTAATACAGGGTGGCCCAAATAGTGATATTCAACAGGAAACGGAAAAGGTTCTTGATAGCATTAAACAACAAACAGCAACAGCCTTCGTGATCTAGTGGTTAAAGGGCACGGCTCTCGATCTGGAGGTTCTGGGTTCGATTCCCGGACACTGTCAAACAAAAATCCCTTTGTGCGACCTCCCCAGTTTGGTTGGATTGCAGGATGAATTACCTGATTGTCCGAAAATTTTATGTTTACTAGATTCCGTGCTACGGAAGGCACGACAGATGTAGTCGTTAATGAGCCATGTCAGAGGCCTTTGGCGGCTCAAAAACTCTGACACCAGGGTTTGTGAGGTCGGTCAGCGACCTTGCACCCAAACGATATGATTATGAGCATTAAAAAAAAGCGAATAAAAAGAAAAATAAAAGATCACTTCTTACTCTGTTTTTCTTGAACTAACTATGTATGTATTACAAATAACAGAATCTCGAAATCTGAGCTCGAAACTATTACCTATTCTATGCTCGAAAATAGAAGTCGCCATTAATTTTTTCAAAGAAACACGAATCAAGGGTGACTTTGTTCCTTTTGAAACACTAAAGCTACTTATTCAAAATCAAACTTAAGAAAAAGTTGATATTATTTTTAACTTAATTGTAGAAGAAAGAGTGAGTTTGTCTGTTCTCATTTCTATATCGAAATTAAGCGACCAATAGACGTTGTTTTTAGTCAGGGACAGTTGTGGCAACAATATTGGGTACTGTCGCAGAAAATCTCATTTCTCAAGGTGTAATATTACCACAGATTAAATAATATTACGTTGAAATGTACGCGTGTAATTGCGCGGGCAGACCTTTTTAATTACCTGATCTAATCAATAAGGTAACCTTAAGCTATGATGGAACGACTCTTTCGTGACAACTTCGCAAAACTTTGTCTCCATTGCCTGTTCAGAACTACGCAGCATAAAGCCACGATCACACCTTGCCTAATTCAGAAACTAATTCGGCGTACATTGCTCGTTGAAGTAAGGATATTGGAATTAACATATCCATGCCTCCCAGCAATGTATGCCGAATTAGTCTTTGAATCAACATTCACATGCACGTTAAAAGTTGCGAAAGTATTGCTTGGTTAGTACGGACTACAAGTAGGGCATGCAAACCGGTTAACCGAAAAAACCGGTTAACCGTAAGTTTTGCTACCCGGTTTTCCAATGAGATAAAACCGGGTTTTTCGGATATTAAGGTTTTTTGAAATTAAAATGAATACTTAGCTTTTTACTACTAAAAATCTTAACGACAAATGTAGGGGTATATTCAATTCAACGTTATGTTTCCATACCTACCACGTTATCTTACTTCCTACTATCCTATCCTACTATCCTACTAATATTATAAACGCGAAAGTTTGTAAGTATGGATGGATGTTTGTTACTCTTTCACGTAAAAACTACTAAATGGATTTAAATGAAACTTTGCAATAATATAGCTTATACATCAGAATAACACATGGGCTACAATTTATAAACCTGCGCAGATGAAGTCACGGGCACCAGTTAGTTATTAAATATGTTTCCCTCTTGCGTTCACACTATGAAGAACCACGAAGAAACTGATTTAGTTTCGTTAGTAATGAATAACTCATATCGTCTTAGAACTACAATTAAATTTACAAAATCAATATAAAAAAAAAACGGCCAGGAGCGTGTCGGGCCACGCGCAGTACAGGGTTCCGTAATTCATTTACGGTTTTTTTTTATAGCAAAGTGGGTTTTTCATAACGTTTATAACATAAACTATTAACGTCCTAATGCTCAGCGAGGTCCTAGCGCCGGATTGCTATTTCTTTTTTTATTATTTTTAGTTTTTTGGCTATAGCTCATTAACCTGTAAGGCTTTCATAACTGAGATAGTTTTCCTTTTAATTTCACCATATATGCTACTACTGTGATTTTTTTCATATTTCCAATAGCGACTATTTAGCCGGCAGGAGGGAGGGACTCTCAACTCCAACCAAAAATTACACTTTAAGGCTTAATATTTCGCAAACAAATCCCTAACTCGAAAAATTATCTGAGTAAACTTACATTATTTTTAAAAGACCTATCCAAACACACCCTACACTATATGGGGTAGACCCTTAGGGGAAGTACCCTGAAAAAAAAATGTTTTTCTAAATTTTATTCTACCACTTTGTCGGCGTAGATAAAATATATATCTGTACAAAATTTCAGCTTTCTAGTACTAAGGGTCTCTGAGCTAAGTCGCGGACAGACAGACAGCCATACAGACGGACATGACAAAACTATAAGGGTTCCTGTTTGACTACGGAACCCTAAAAAGATAACTTTTATGAAACTTTTATTACAAAAAACTGGACGTGAGTAGTCATTTATGAACGCGCGAAGTCGATTTTATAATATTTAAATACAGAATTAAAAAGTGTTAACTGTCATTTCAACGTTTGAACAAAAAGCTTAATTTAGGTAAGGTTAGGTTGAAAATACACTTGGATGATTTTTGAAATGTTTACTTGATGAATAACTGATAACTGCTATTTTAAAACGGACAAATAATAAGGAAGAGCTTATCTGTCATTTCAATGTTAATTTAGAGAAGATAAGGATAGATTAAAAAGCCATTTTGTTGATTTTTAAATCATCATCATATCAGTCGAAAGACGTCCACTGCTGGACATAGGCCTCCCCTAAAGATCTCCATGACGACCGGTCCTGCGCTGCTCGCATCCAGTGGCTTCCCGCGACCTTCACCAGATCGTCGGTCCACCCAGTGGGGAGCCGGCCAAGCCAACGCTTCGTCTTCCGGTACTCGTACGTGGTCGCCACTCTCGAACCCTTACGCCCCATCGACCATCGGTTCTTCTTACGATGTGCCCTACCCACTGCCACTTTAGTTTAGCGATTCTCAGGGCTATGTCAGTTACTTTAGTTCTTCTGCGGATCTCCTCATTTCTGATTCTATCGCGCAGAGAGACTCCGGGCATAGCCCGTTGGGTGAGGCCCATCGTGAGCGGCCACATCTCAGCGCCATATGTCATCACTGGCAACACCACTGGGCAAAGACTTTTATCTTGAGACACTGCCGTATTTTAGACGTGAAGTTTTTGCGGAGCTTCCCGAACGCTGCCCATCCGAGTCGGATTCGACGAATGACCTCTTTCTCAAAGTTGGATTTACCCAGCTGGACTGTTTGTCCCAGGTATACGTATTCATCGACAACTTCGAGCGTAGAGTCTCCAACTTTAAGTGGAGTGGGTACAACAAGGGCGTTAATTTTCGTCTTATTTTCGTTTTTTAATTGTTTACATTATAAAGAACTGTTACTGCTATTCTAACAATAATTTTGAATTATCTAATT
This sequence comes from Athrips mouffetella, assembly GCA_947532105.1. NCBI lineage: Eukaryota > Metazoa > Arthropoda > Insecta > Lepidoptera > Gelechiidae > Athrips > Athrips mouffetella. Next base: position 21,889,608 of record OX383972.1, on the reverse strand, counting down.
CTGGCTTTTCATTGTAAAACTCAATAAATACCTTGGTCTAAGAACTTACATGAAAATTACCCGAAAAAACCGAAAAACCCGGTTAACCGGTTTTTTTATACAGAAAACCCGAAAAAACCGGTTTTGCTTTTCTACCCGGTTTTTGCATGCCCTAACTACAAGTATATGACGTAGCACGGCAGCGCGTGCGTCGATGGGACGCCGAATGGATTTATGCTTGAAATTCGCGTGCAGTTCCATTTTTGAACTTGACTGGTTGTTTAAGGGCTGGCTGTGCTTTTTGTCTTCAATAGAATATATATAAATAAGCCTTCTTATACTTACTTGCAATAGCATTTCGGAATAATAATTTTGTCCTTGTGTCATGGGAAAGGTTAAAGACGGTCGAAGCACCAATTCTGTACTTTAGAACAGAAAAATTGTAAGAACATACTTTCAAGCTGCATAAACCGATCGATAAAATGTTATATATGTAATAACTTTTCCCAAGGATAGAGGTCGAAATACGAAAAAGCAAATTTGACCTCCCATACAAAATGCGCTATCAGCTGATGCAGTTTCTATGGGAGACACAGATTAAATAATAGTAAACTGAGGTCAAAAACTAATTTTGTTCTATGTCCTATGTTCCTTGGGAAAAGTTGTTCAGTTTCATAGGCAGATTCAAACCGTCTAGTATTATCACACCTTTCCGTGACACGTAATAATGATCTTGGCTTTTTTTTATTTTTTCGTAAGTCTTAAGGTGACCCATCAGGGTTTCCGACCTTATCCGACGAGCGTGTATAAAAGGGTCAGGGACTATATAAGTACTACACGGTACATGAAAAAAGAGAAAGTGAGGAAAGTATGTCAAGATCGTAGCAAGCGGAGGGCTGTGGTCTCTACCTACCACGACTGGAAATAGGCGTGATTTTATGATTGTATGATTTTTTTAGATAAGGCTGCAGTAGGTCTTCATTTGACCCATCAGGGTTTCAGGAGTTACACCTATGAGCCTCTACTCTCATGGAACCCTACTAAAGCAAAATCTTTCAGCCCGGAAGTTCCACTCATGCAACTTAACGACTTATGTTCTACAACAGTTAGAAAAAAAAACAAATTGCAGAATATTCGTAAGCTGCATATTCCAACACAGGGTGCTTGCCATTTGTATTTTGAACTGCAGCCCTAGAAATATCTATCGGTAGTAGATTTATCCTCCCCGCGTCGTGATTTGCGAGACATTATGATAAGTGGGCAGCCGAGCAATTAGAACACTCCGTATACAAATTAAATGCATTAACATTGGACGGCGTCTGTCGCGATATAACTAAAACGAGACACTCGCGAAGGTTTTAGTAGAAAATCGTCTAGGAAGTGTCATAATGTACGGAGTTCAATTGTTGAATGTGATCAAGAGATTTTTGAGATTTAAAAAATAAAAAAGCCCAGTAAACTCGTAAAAGGTAAACGATAAGCATGAATATTTTCAATCTATATCAATTCTTAACGAATACCATTCATCACATTTTGATTAATTCTTAATTTTCACAGCTTTTGAGATTTTGAATTTATTGGAGTGATCTTTAAGTGATTTTAATAATTAAAATTAAGAGCCGAAATCGTGTGCCGAAGGTTACGATATACCCATAGTATTTTTAGAAGCAATTTCGACCGCAAAAATAAGTTTCTGAGTAAACGCTTTTGGAAAATTTTGTAAGCAGAAAGTGTCTTTAAAATTAAAGCTCCTTTATATCCATTGCTGACATTTTCTGTGGCAGAAAAGTTAGGAACATACCCCTTAAGAGACCCTTTCTGCAACTAGAAAAATTAAGTAAGTAAGTCATCTTTATCATTATAAAATCCCATTAAAGGTGCACTGCCACGACACATCATCAGTATAATAAACAGTCCTATTGAATTAGTGAACATAATTTTAGTATATTACTTAGACTATGAAACTGAACAACTTTTCCCAAAACAAAACCAAAACTTTTACGAAAAACAATTTTTGAAAATTACAGGATTGAAAAAAAGTACAATGATCCTACTAAGAGACGATTTTAAGTAGCAACATAACTAAGAGAAAAATACTTTTCCTAAGAAAAGTAGTTTTAGCTCAAGAAGAAGTGAGGTGCCTGGAGGGTACGGTCAACCGCTTGTCGGTAGAAACTTTTTCAACTCTGTTACCACGCCATAAGGTCCAAAACTGTTTCTACTGATGTGCGGCCGTGTGTACAATGATCAGCTGGTAATGCAGACAAAAACAAAGATGTTTTTTGTTAAAATATCCAGTATCTAGCAATTAAATTGCTGTAATGTAATTCAAAGGAAAATCAAATTTGATGATCACCCAAAATAAAAAAAAAAAATTTTTTAGATACCTATTTTTTAACAATCGCATCGTACTTTTTTTTACACCCTGTATACAAACAAAAGACGACAAAGTCAATGCATTTTTTTTACTCATAAGATAGAGCTTGAGTTTCAATTAAGTGATTAATTAACTGAATTTAATGCAGCAGTTTCATTACAAAACGAAAAAAACCGGCCAAGTGCGAGTCGGACTCGCGCACTGAGGGTTCCGTACCACCACATAAACATAATTGTATTAGTTGAAATTTCAGTAAGTTAATGTGCTAGATTTTTTGAGTCCGACACGCGCTTGACCAAATTTTATTATTTGTTGTTATTTTATAGCCTATGCCCTATAAACATACCAATTGTCAAGTTTGTAATTGTTCCCGTTTTTAAATAGAACTAAAACAAAAATCGCCTCAGCAACCATCCAACTTGACCCCTCTCTTATATGAATGTTCTTGAAACGGGAGCTCACCACAATTGGTTACCATTAGTTGTGAGAAAAGTTGTAATATTTAATGATTTCAGACTTTTCCCATTATTTGTACTGTGAGACCTAGCTTCTTGCCAAATTTCATAATTTTAGGTCAACGGGAAGTACCCTGTAGGTTTTTCATTTTTGAATAAATGTATGGAGATGAGGACATAAAATGCCATATCTTTTGATTGCGTCGTTGTAAAAAATTGAAATTTTCAGATCTTGTGTGGTTCATGGATCCTAATATATGGTATTAATTTCAACCTGATACCTTTACCCGTTCGTGAGATAAAGGGTCTTGACAGACAGACAGACAGACAGACAGACAGACAGACAGACAGACAGACAGACGGACAACAAAGTGATCCTATAAGGGTTCCGTTTTTTTCTTTTGAGGTACGGAACCCTAAAAAGTAGATGTAAATAATTTAAATTATCTTCAATGTAATAAATAATGTAAAATGAAGAATTTACGTAAAGAAAAGTTGTAATGTTTTATTGAGAGAACTTAATTTTCAGTTTTGTGTTTCATTTTTATTACCCACGACGGAACGGAGAAGGTGTATAAGCCTTGTGCCAGTGCAGTCCCGTGAATCCCGTGATCTTTGAATCCCACAATGGCATTTGCGCATGGAGATAATAGCGCCATAATACTATTTTTGTAACCCTAGTCATCCGTTCACAAAACACAAATCAAAATAACTTTGCCAGAGAAACATAGTTTTATTTCTTAAAACAATAACATTTTTTTACTTCTCACAACAATAGCATTTGTATGAGACAACGAAAAGTTTTCCCGTTTTTCGACCTATGTCCTTTTGGGAATGTTATTCAGTTTTATGTTTTGTAAAATCAAAGAAAACTTCAAAGTAAAATTTTGCCGGACAAAAAATCCCAGTACAAAGAATACAGGCACCGTTTCGTTGCCGTCCCGTACGCTGTGTATCCCACATTGATAACGCGTTAAGGCGCTGCACGGTAGGGTGACCGGCCACTATCGCGCGAATAAGCCAGATTAGCATACGTAATGACGTTGCCTTATCGCACCTTAATTGCACTGTAATGAACCAACGTGCAACGAGGCCGCCTCCATTATAAACCCAACTTGTTTCATAGTTTGTTATTTTAAATATCTACTTATAATCTGATTTGTTTAGATGTTTAATTCAGTTTGTACAGTTGTTCAAACGTTCATCACGTAATGTACCTACTAGCTACGATAGCCGTAATTATGTGATTATGCTAATATCAGAAAGTCATAATATGTAGAGCTACATTTTGTAACCTCAGATTACAGAAAGGTCAAGAGTAAGCCCATACATAATGAAAAAAAAAATGCGTTGCAAAAGTACAATTCCAACAAAATCAAGTCAAATCAAGGCAATTTCATTGCTAACAAAATTCAGACGAGTTACAAAGCTTTTATTTGACTGCCAGTTATCTAAAGTTCATTCAGACTATCTGAAACTATCAGAATATGTCCACGACTCTATTAAAAATTTAAAAATTAACCTCAAGCCGCCACCGCTAATGGAAATCGAAAATATTTTCGACAGGCGTGGTAAATGTGATATTGAAAAAGTTAAATGTTTCGACTATTCTATGTACAGTCAAAAGCATATCAGACTTGACACTTGTTGCGCGACTCAATCACGTAGAGCGTTTGAAATAAGAAGCGTACACAGTCCAATGTATCAAGCTTGACGTGATCTTGACTGTACTCACTCATTTTGTGTGTGAAAATTAACAGATTACAAAAAGTGTAAAGTGATATTATCACTGTGCTTTATGTACCTACACGTAAGTAATAGTAAGTAGTTTATGCAACTGCACATAATGGAGTGTATTAACTGCCTTGCAGGCTTAGAACGAAACTTGAATGACGTTTTGTGGGACGCAGCCGAGCGCAGCAAGGCAGTTTCGTGAATCCCAAAAAGGATTTACGATGTAAGAGTCGATAAAATTACGTAAGAGAAAACAAAAAAATATAATTGTTATCAATATGACACACGCAAGCGAGAAATATATGTGTAACATGGTGTAACAAACGAAAGTATAAAACCACAGTCTAACAGTCTCAAACTTCAAAGCATCTGAAACTTGCAAAATCCAGGCTCAAAGCAAACCAAACCTATCGAAGAACCAATTCAACATTCGTCATCACTCAAAACGAAAAATATAGCAAAAAGTCGATAGCAATATTAAAAAAATAACAACGGTCATCGGCCGCAGAAAACTATTGCCATGCGTTGAATAGAAAAAATATAAAAAAAAAAATTGTGAATTAAAAAGAGAACGGATTGTCGCGGTTGGTTCGTTTTCGGGACGTTATTAATTCTTGGACAGCAGGGCGACCACGACGCGCAATCGAAAAATAAAATAACTATTATTCATTTGCGGAGCGATCATGTTTACTAGGAGTAGCTTCACTCGCCATGTCGAAAGTATTAGGGTTAAAATTTAGATCCATAGAATGGATCATCATAACATCCCATGAAACGTCCCCTACAGGACAAGGAGCTCCCTCCAGAATTCTAGCTTTTGCTGAAAAAATCTAGAGGGGAAGTACCATAGTCACCTCGCTTGGTAGCGTTACGGCTGGCACCATGGACCGCGGTTGTAGGTGACCGCAGTCCCGTGTGGTGCCGGCAAAGAATAGTACCAACCCATACATACCCGTGGGTGTCGTAAGAGGCGACTGAGGGTTATAAACTGGAGGATGGGATGGAGATGGGTGTATCTTACTTAGAATGGATAAATAATAAGAATTGTAATTTGATCGGTTAATTAACTTAACTTAACTAACAAAAAATAATAAACTCGTTGGAAATTCATAGACCTATAGGTCGCTTATATAAGGCAAACACAACCTAGGAACCGGTAAGGCGGGATCAGTTAGGTTGTATTAGGTTATTTTTCGACCAAACGCAAGAGTCGAGGAAGGGAGGGATTCGTTGCAGCCGGCGAGTGCCAGAATCGAATTCGGTACGGTTCATTATTTTTCGAAAATTGATCAACTTACGATTTACGGGGACAGAGATATATAAAAACGATTGATAATAACATGGCCTAGAGACAAGTGGCTTTTTACTATCTTTAACGCTAGTAGAATAGAATAAAAATGTATACGATTGACATTAGCTGTCATGCAACATTTCATTAGCTGACGTCAATCCATACCAACATTTCTATTCTATTCTACTGGCTACTACCATAAAAAAATATATCAAACGATGCGAAATTCAGTTAGGATTAGTTTAAATTGTCGCACCCATCAAATAGCTTGACTGACTAGAAGATTCCAGGTCAAGCAAAAAGTTTTGAATATGACGATATGGCACTCTCAAATCTTAAAAACAATATAAGTATATTTTACCGGCCAAACCCGATTTTATGCGACACTAATTGTGCCTAGGCCAAAAAAGTTTGACCTAGGCTATACTGCTCTTCGTTAGCACTACGTAGCAGCTACGTAGTTCGCTCCTTGTCATAGAAACTAATCCAACTACTTAGGTCAAAATAAGTTGGGTAGTTTAGGTTAGGTTATCTGTTAAACCTCACACTAAAAAAGACTTTTTTCAGTGCAAGTGTTAACAGAAATTAGATAATGCAAGGGTTAACAGGGTTGGTATTCCGCTAAATTATTAACTTCAAAACATGTTGATATTTGCTAATGGCGACAAAAGTTGTAAGAAGTTGTACATAACATATTTTGTGCAAGCTATGAAAATTTGGTTTCATACAAAAACAGCAACGTATAGTGATTTCTCAGAATAAGGACAAAATTTGCATTGCCTTTCTCCCTCTTATTAAGACAGTTAGAGGGAGAACATGTAGACGCAGTCGCGCAGCGAGCAACCCTACCTCATCGGGTACCTCATACCGTTTAGGTATGAGGTTCCAAGTAAGTAATGTGAGTAAAGGAACATGAAGGGGTAAAAAAATAGGCAGTTTTTTGCTGATTGTACAAAACGTGCCAGCTTGCGCCCAGGCAACCCTGTTTTTTTGACTCACCATATCATTGTGCAGCAGCCTAGATAGGTCGCTGTTTGGTATCCAATGAGGTAGGGTTGTTCGCTGCGCGCTCTTATCTATTGAGAGAAAGGAAAAGACAAATGTTTATATGAAACTAAAAGGGATGGAAGAAAATGTGACATAAATATAGTTTTTACGTCAAACTGATTACAAACGAATAAACAACAAAATTTCTTTGAGTACTATTTCGTTAAAAACATTGAAATAAATAATCACAAAATAATCACAAATAAGCACAGGTTTTTTTAAAAATAAACAAAAGGCATTAAAACTAAAAAAAACTGTGCTGGACGATTTTGCAGAAGTCATGCTCTGACACCCAAGAAGTTCGTGACACGATGCTCAATAACATCAGTAGAGTTTCACAACAAGTGGGTCACAAAATGAACATGGATAAGACGAAAATGATGTCTAACGCCCTTATTGTACCCATTCCACTCAAAGTCGGAGACTCTGAAAATAGGATAATAGGTAATATTGTACCTGAGGGATAAAGAATAATCCCCAGCTGCTAATAAATGCTTCTTATATAAACCAAGTAAGTAAACTGTTGAAATTAACCAAGAACAAGACTGTAAAGGTAGGTTACTTTAGCTGGTCTGTGTCAAAAGAGACTGAGGCCACTGTTACGCTCAGTATTCCGTAACCCCTAACATACATACTTACAACTGTCGCTCAGCTTGAAATAACCAAGGAATAACTACTTAATAATGCAAATTTAAACATGCCTAACCAATTCAATGGGTTCTACCTATAAAAGCTGTCTATAATTTTATCTTAACAGAGAGACTACTAGCTATGATGATCATATTGATCATAGATACCAATATACAAATTTACTGATGATATATCTAATACAAATATTCTTCTGTCAGAAAGGTGGTGAACATAATCACATCATCAGGTATGGCCAGGGGTATGGTGGGTCCGTCACGATCATAACATCCCTCCACTACAGGACAGGGAGCTCCCTCAAAATCATAAGCTAATCCTTTATATTAGTAGTTACATATCCGTGTAGGACCGGATAAGAATATAGTAAAATTTTTCTTCCTATGAAATTAGTAAACGGCTACTAAGTGTACACAAACTGGCGCCAAAGAGTATCCACCTTTTATATCTTTCTCGTCGTAGCTCTTGCAAAATGGTAGTAACCTCATCTCCAAAGACTTTAAGAATCTAACTGCTAGGGTCAATGAGTCTTGTTTTACAACCTCACATTCTTCAATTTGCAGGTACGAAAAGAGCAGCAGACACAGCGTGCAATCTATGCTACTCAGCTGGTGAACATGCATATCCCTTTGGAGCGCGATCAGCTCTCTCGAAAGATGTGGATATTACCTACTGAATCTTGTTGAGCTATTTGTACGGAAAAACTAAAAAGGAATTGGGTAGCATACAACCTCTACAAAGAGATAATTATTCACCCTCACGCCTAAAAAGTCGTCACAGTTTTAACAAACACACAGTGCTTCCACGATTATTGATCGATTCAGATCCATCCAACATCATCGTTCCATGGGTGTTCCCACTTTCTGAGACTGTTGTCTCAGAAAGTGGATAACGACTAGTGTGAATAAGACGCTTTGCAAATCCTTAGCTGCGGCCTTGGCACGACAGAAGCCGGCGGCGAGTGCTAGCAGCGAATTCAGTACAGTTCATTATTTTTAGAAAGTTGATCAAATTACTAAGAAATTGATTACTAGGAATAAATCAACTTATGATTGTGTGTTATTTTCCGTCGAGATAGGTACAAGTGGCTTTTATACTGAAGTTAATTTGTAAATAAAACAGGTTGATAGATTAAAATAAAACCATATTTGTCTCGAAATATTTTATTCTTGCAACTCTCTGCACTTTTTTGTTCTTGCACAGTTTGGTATCAGATGATCAGATGACCTTGTGTGAAATGTCCCCCAATATGTATGAGTAGGTACTACCTGACGCATAATTACAAAATTATTCGTGAAGACTCTTTAGCGACGGAAGCGTAGTCAATCACACTAGCCTCCTTCTGTCCAAGCTCACTCACAAGCAGAGCGTTTTTGCCGGTTATATAATTGTAATATCATTGGTTTTTGCTAAGCAGATGACTACTGGACTTGTTGTAGTTTGTAGGCGAGTTTGTCTCGTACAACGGTTACATAAACGATTAATTGCGCCAGTACTTCTTTTTCAATTTACTTCTAGAAACTTTTAAAAGGTAATTTACATCCAATTCCAACGGGAACAAGGCGTGATGTTATGTATGTATGTAATTACATCATGCTCTCTAACATGGAATACTAATTACATTATGAAATATTATTATATTCATTTAGTGGCAGCCATTCAAAATAAATATGAAAATATTATCATAAGGGTCGGGCCAGATTGATCGACGGCCTTTCGCACTTTGCCATGGAGGAAAAAAAAATTTACGCACCCAAAAAAATTTTTTTTTCTTCATGCACTTTGCCGATTGAAAAAGAGCACACTAGTACGCATTATGCCGATCCACCGCTTACAGAGGCATTCGCATCCATACGCAGCTGTACGGACGCGTTCCCATCCGTACGCAGCCGTAAGGTGCCGTATACTTCACGCGGGGACTCCCTGCTTTATCACAGTATAGGTAATTACACAATGTTCTCTTTACAGTCAGCTTTTTTGTTGCGCATTTGAGGAAACAATTTAGTACACTGTTGATTTATAATCGAATTATTTCTAGTACCAGTTTTGTTAAGCAATTGGTTGATTTGCAGTAAAGAAATTTTTTTTGACGTAAAAATTATTTAATTTATAAACATAAACTGATAGGTAATGGGTAATAAATTATGTAATGTGCGTGCATCATGATTTTCATTATCTGTACAACTGTTTCACTGGGAAACAATAGTATCTATGTTGCAGTTAAATACCCACAATAAATACAAAAATCTTTAACTTATACGAATTTTGCGAAAAATATATAAAAATGTGTTGTAGCTTAAAACTGTGCTTAAAATATGAAATCATTGGAGTGAAAAATTATTAAAACATAAAATCTTATTTTACTTCGCATTTGTTGATTTACTGTACTTTGTACACTGTGGTACAACTTATCGCCATCGTCAGCCGTCGATCGCCGCGGTCGTTCTCCATCGATCGCCGTCGTTCTCCGACGATCACTGTCGTTCTCCGTCGATCGCCGTCATTTGCCGTCGTTCGCCGTCGATCTCTGCCGACGGTCGTCCGCGTTTCGTCTTCAGGGCGCGTTCGCCGCGTCGATACGAAAGGATTTGCATACTTTGCGCGCGTTTTGTAGAGGCAAACCGTCGATCGCCGTGATCAGTGTGGCCCAACCCTAATTCATAATGACAACCATGAAACTGTCAAGAGATTTGTTTGATTAGATATTTATTTAATGGCATCACATCTCATTACAAGTCGTATTCCGCCAATATCAAGTAAAGATATTGCTGCAAAATTATGGCGAAATAACACATCCACATCAAGAGGACAAGGGCCTGTATACTATGATGACTCCGATAAGTTGAAAGGGGAAATAATAGGAGTCATGATGACAGCCGCTTTTAACCATCCGAAAATCTCAGTAAATGATGTTCACTTTGAAAGTCGTTCACTGGATCTGGAACACCCTATCAAAATTATACAACGATCAAGTACGTTTTTGTTCAAATTATGAAAAAAAAAATACCATACGAGGCTCAGCAGACAAGATCCGTGAGCTGGGCAGACACGAGCAGTCACGGATTTTGTCCGCCAGTGTGGCCGATATTTCGAAAATTATAGTTTTTATCAGAATAAAATTCTAACCACAATTTTCACATTTTAAACAAAATAACAATAAATCTGAACAACCTTTTCGACTAAATAACCCTTTGGTATGAACAACAATTCAAGCGGTTTTCCTTCCAAAGCAAAGATTGCGGAGCGTTTTTCTCATGTCATTGACAAAAGTTTGCCGTCTGCTGCACAGACCCTCAGAACAAAAACCTCCTTGCTTCGCTCGGCACAGACCTTTGGTCATTGACGTAAGAAAAACGCTGCGTAGTTTCCAAAATCTTTGCCTTTGGTCTGCTGTGGCTCGCGGGGATACAGCGTTTTTCTTACGTCAATGCTAGGATTCGAGAGTAAAAAATGTTCCTCAACAGAAGAAAAAAAAACCCTTATCGCTTGCCAACACCAATGATCTTACATTTACCATGATAGCGTACTCTTAACAATTTGTGCAGAGGCAAAACGAGCAGAGCAAGACATCATAGGCGATGTACTTCGTCCCTTTCTAATTATTGCCATACTAATGAAGTTTGCACAATTTCCGTGCAAAATGTTAACTTTTATATTCACAAATTTATATTTATACGTATTTTTAAATACTTATTTGAATAATTTTCAACGTGCAAAGTATAAACTTCTCTCTCAGTTTTCATTAAATATTGATAAATGCAGAAATTCATTTTCTTTTGATTTATCTGGATTAAAAACTCTTTGGTAAAATGATTTTTAACAAAGATTTTGCATGACATTTTGTTGATGTTCTCATGGCAACATAAACAAAATGTCATGCAAAATCTATTAGAAAGGGACAGCTTCCTCTCATCTTACGTCCTACTCTGCTCGCATAATTTTTGGAAGAGCGCAATCTGGTTAAAAGCGCCACGCGCGAAGTAATAAATCTATGGCCACCACTGACCTCTATATATACAAGCGTACTTGTGTGGTACTTGTGTGTGTGTGTGTGTGTGTGTGTGGTGCTTGCCACACGATCACTGTGCATCTTCCAAGGAAATCCAAACCGGCAGAAAACTTCATTAACTAAATTCTTAGCGACAATGGTGGATCATTTTGATCGTCTATTTCACACTCAAATTGTGAAATTCGCCCCTTCACAGAATGCGTAATTGCCTACATTTTACAAATTGGTGCGTAGTTCGTTTCTAGCGTAAGTCGCATCGCAATAAACCTTGGCATTTTTAGGGTTCCGATACCAAAATGGTAAAAAAAGGAACCCTTATGGTGCGACTTTGTCTTTCTGTCTGTCACACCTCTATATCTCAGCAACCACTCATGCTATCGACCTGAAATTTGGAGTAGGTTTAGAGTATAGTTGCCCAACTTAATAGCACATGAAAGAATTTTGAAAAAAATATACTTATCAATGTAAAGGGGTCCAAAATAGGGCGGGCCAAATTTCAAATTGTCGCTACTAGGTCGAGTGGGGTGTCATATGAAAGGGCTTTACTTGTACATTACAAAATTTATTTTTTTACGTCTCTAAGCTTTAAAAGTAGTAGTAGTTGTAAAAATGTAAAAAAAATACCTTTATCCTCTTATCTCCGAAGTTTGTGAAAGGAAAAATCTGAATTAATTACAGTTGACAGAAATTTATGTCAACATTACAGAAAAATAAAACAAACTTGCTACGAGTATGTTGCGCAGTTTTTTTGAAATCTGCAAATAACCTTTACAAACAAATTTAGTTTTGCGGTCCTAAAAATGGACTTTATTGCCTCCAAAAATACAAAAAGTATATTGGAACCCTCGGCACGCGAGTCTGACTCGCACTTGACCAGTTTTTTTTTATTTCTGATAGCTTTCTATTTGCAAGCTAGTTCGGAATTTAAATGGAATAATTTATGATAATATTCCTCCTGGGTTGATACCTCGTAGTTCGTTTCATTTTTTGGGTTCCGTAGTCGAAAAGGAACCCTGATAGTTTCTTCATCTCCGTCTGTCTGTCTGACTGTCCGCGGCATACCTCAGAGACCAAAGAGAAAGAAAAGTATCAGAGACCCTTAGTACTAAAAAGTTGTAATTTACTGGACATATATTTTAACCACGCCGACAAAGTGGTAAAACATAATCATGAAAAAACAACTTTTTAGGGTGTGTCCTCTACAAGTAAAGTGGGGTTGTTTTTATGTTCTTGTGGATCTCATCGTGTGCTCTAGCTCTTTTGAAAACAACGTGAGTCTTTTAATTTTTCGATTTAGGGATCCGTTTGCGAAATATTAAACTTGAAAGCACATTTTTTTGTTGGAGTCAAGTATCCCCCCCCCCCTGCCAGCAAAACTGTTGCCAATGGAAATATGAAAAAATTTAAAGGAAAACTATCACCGATAAGTAGGTTTTACAGGTCATTGAACTATAGCAAAAAACTGGAATTAATAAAAATTGCCATAGCAATCAGGCGCTAGGACCTCGCATAGCATTAGGATGTAAAAGTTTACGAGTATGTTATCAACGTTATTATTAGCCTATGTAGTGTCCCGCTGCTGGGCAAAGGCCTTAAGTGTCCCACTGTTAGGCAAAGGCCTAATGAAAGGCCTTATCAACGTTATGAAATACTAAATAAAAACCTGCTATGCGATAAAAAAAAATAAAAAGCTTTTTTCGTAGTTACGGAACCCTATACTGTGCATAGCCCGACACGCACTTGGCCGGTTTCTTCATTATAATCATTTAATCTTGAGTCTCTGTAAGGAGCAGGTAGATTAATATATCTTGAATTATTGATAAATTTTTCGTGGATAAATAAATAGTTTTAGTAAAAATACGATAAATAAACGTTTCATTTTACTATACTCTGAACTCTGATCTTGCTGCTGTTCAGCAATAGGCTGAAAATTTCGGGCTTCTTGTAAACCCAACTAAATCTCAAGCAATAATAGTTGGTAGCAGCAGACTAAGGGGTAGGTTAGGGGACTTAGCGTTGCCAAAAATATTTTACAACGGAGTCTGTATTCCCTACACGGACAAAGCAAAGAACCTAGGGATTATTATAGACCGTGACCTGTCATGGTCAGCGCAAGTTAGTGAGGTGAGTAGGCGCATGCACTACTCTTTTCACTCCCAACCAAACCAAATTGCTGAACAAACTTGAGCGCCTACAAAATCTGGCTATTCGTTTCATCTTTGGTCTTCGCAAATATGATCATATCTCCGAATTTCGCGCTCAATTAAAATGGCTACCTATCCGACTTCGTCGTAATGTGCACATCCTTTCTACCTTATATAAGATCCTGAATGACCCTGCCACCCCTGACTACCTTCGCTCCCGCTTCAAACTTTTACCTCCTGATCCCCGCTCTAGGCGCGACTGCATCACTGCGATGTTGGAGTGTCCTTGAGCGAACACCAAATTCTTTTTCAACTCCTTCTCTTCCCAAGCTGTGCGACTATGGAACAAACTTCCCAAGGATATACAAAGCAGTCCTTCAATAACATCGTTTAAGATGCGAGTAAAAGAGCACTACTTATCGCAACCATTATAATATTATTTTTAGCTTATGTAAGTATTTATGTTTGTATGTATTTTAAAAGGATGTTTATCCTTCTTTATATATGCCTTATTGTTTATATTGTAATTTTAAGTATATTAGTGTGTAGTATAAGTAGGTATTTTTTTTCTCTCCATATTTTATGCTAGTTTGCTATTTATTAAAAACATATGTATTTTTTTTTTAAATTCTCATTTCACACTTCTAAATGCACATTCCTGTGCCCATTTTCATGTCATTCTTTCACACCAGCTAGGTTGGCTGGAAGAGATCTCTTATAGAGATAAGCTCACCTTTGTAAACAAATTTTATGTTGACTACGATTTTATGTAATTTGTGCACAATAAAGAATATATATATTTTTTTTATATTTATAAACTAATCAAACATTTTGTTATGGAAACAATATTTTTCATATGAGTGAAAGAGAAACCACATTAGTCCTGTCCTTGCCTATACGAGTACTTCTCTGCCAAAATGCGCGTATAGAGACATTCATTTCAGGAATGTTTAGTAAGGGCAAGTTCCAGCTACTATCTATGTAGTAGTCGTTGAATGAGCCATGTCAGGGGCCTTGGGTTGGGCAGCTCAACAACTCTGGCACCAGGGTTTGTGAGGTCGCTCAGAACAATCTAGTCGATTATAAATCGCAGTTAGAACAATCCAATATTGCTCTGGGCTGAGCCTGCTGTGTACAAGTTATTCAATAGCTATTGCGGTAGTCCGTCTTATTCATAACCGGCAGTTTCCCTTATCTCTGACAGGGTCAGAGAAGTTGGCGAATGCATTTGAACAGCTCGCTTAAAATCATCTCATACGTGCTCAACAGGGTTAGAGTTGGGATCGCCGGAAGGACATTGTTTTCTCGGAGAGCAGCTTTTACACGTTCAGCTCGATTTCCTGGTTCATAATAGTTGTAAAACACAAATCGGTGCCCGTAGTTTCAGGATCATAGTGCCTGTAGTTTTTTAAATTTTTTGCTCAATCCAACAAAGATAATGTTTAACGGTCTTGGGCAAGGTATACATGTTGGCGGCGTCTTCCAGCTGAAACTTAGCTAAACCGATCATAATGTTACAGTAAAGAATTTTTGATGAAAATCTAGATAGAATATCATAATATTTACATTGTCATATTGGATGTCTGTCATACTAATCTGGGATGTCTGTGACCAGTGACATAACAGCGCCCAAAAAAGTTTTAATTTTAAGGAGTAGACACACTCTATACAAAATAGAGTTCCATGGCAAAATACCTTTTTTACCTCACAAGCTCGGAAAACTTTGCTTTATCGGTTGAATCTGCGTGCACAAGTCATTTTTGCCGCTTGCGTGGAAAAGGTTTTTGAATTTTTTTTCGGTTGAAGTCTGCGTGCTAAGATTATTTTTGGCCACTGACGTGGAAGATCTTTTTGAAATTAGAACCTGATGATGAATTTATTATAGTATAAGGTATCGGCGCATATAGGTAATTAGGTACTATTTTTCTCCCTGTAGTGAGATGAAAATTTTTGTTTTGCTCGGCAGCAAACTCGCTTCGCTTGTGGCTCAATCCTAGAATCCTTCGCTTGCTCAAGTTTCAATACATAGCACTCGTGCGAAATAACACTTTTGTGTACCAGTTGTGTTCAGAAAATGAAATGAAGCTAAACTGTGACAAATACTATTTCGTGAATTTTCCAGGAAAAAGAAACAATGGGTTACCAAATAAAACATTTCCAGTAAGTTTTTACAACAAGTTGCTAGCATCCGCGATCTTGGGATTTATTTAGATTCGGATATAAGTTTCAGGACCCAGATTTATGAAATTCTTAAAAAAGCTTTCTAACTAACTGGATAAGGATTTGTAATAAGACAATTTAAAGCAGGTACCTATTTAAAGATCCAGATGTTATTATCCCTATTTATAATTGTGTGGTGCGTAGTGTATGCAAGTCCAGCATGGAATCCATGTTATCAAGTGCATATCAGTCGTAAAGAGCGGGTCCAAAAATGTTTCTATATCATTTGGCTTATGCTAACAATAAATAGATGTGACGTACACAATAAATGTGGGTAATCTGGGAGAATATCATTCGACTGCAGGCTGGCGAGCGGGGATGTTCTGTCTGTGTCCCACGTACCATTAATAGTTAGTTTTACTAGATGCATCCCGATAAATAACAGTACGTCCTACTGGACGTAACACTTACTTCATATGAATCTAGGTTAAAGTTCTATAAAAGAATACCAAGTATCCGAAGAAAATATGAAAACATAACATTCCTGTACAAATTAGTCAATGGGTGTATTGACTTCATGGAGATTCTACAAGCCATACAATTTGAAATTCCACGACCAAACAGCAGGCAGCAGGCTTCTAAATAGGAGAACATTATTGTCCCTCCTTATGTTAGGTTAGGACCAACATTGGCCAACACAGTCCTGTCCACAGAATGTGTACCGGTTACTACGGTATTCGTTTTTCATTTGACATCTTCACTGGTTCTTTGGCCTCAGTTAAAGATAAGGTACTTAGTAATTTAATTCTTCCCTAATTTAACCTGATTGTCCCCTCACTTCTTAGTAATTTACTTTTTACCTAATTTAACGTAACTTAAAACTAGAACTATGTACCTGCATGACGTTTTTGTATACCCCTTGAAATGCTGTGTTCACTATTTGAGAATGCCAATTAGTAATTATTTCTACACTGAATGTATTGTTTTGTTTGTGAGTTGAAATAATAAAGATTTTTTATTTTTCATTATCTACTTATGTTTGTCAGTATTCTAGTTGTAGGTGTGTAATATTCGGCAGCTAGGACCTTGATAGTGAAATTAGTATGCCCCTATGAAGGACCTTGTTTTTTTTTTAATTTAAATGTTTATTAATTCTTTTTATTTCGAAGAAAAAACAGCAGCAATCAAACAAATTTAATTATTTTTATACTGGGGGAACGTTCAGTATCAGTGTTTCCATTTTATATTTTCCTACTGCTAACTAGCAGCGCTTAATACGAGTAGTTAAACTTCCAAAAGCTGGTTGAAAACACCCTATTGATTTGCAAGCTTTCGCGACACCCCCGCCCAAAATAAAGTAAATACCTGATCAGGGTTGAAAACTGAAAACGTTTCACGCAGTTGATTTAAAACAAATAAACAATATTTTTTGTAACACATACATAACTTAAACTTTAAACTCGCGATTGAAAAGTATTCTCACTCAACACAGGTCTCTTTCAGCCAAAACACATTACCACATATTTCCAACTGGGGTTGGTCACTTTGACTGTCTATGTTGATTTTATCTGCATTTACTGAAATTTCATAAGACCGTGAATTTTAATTGGTTTCGGTGGGTTTATTAATGATTCTACTCACTAAACAAGCAATGTTCCCGAAAAAATCAATTTCGACACCATACTTAAGTGGTCACGTTATCGACTCAATTCATACGGGAAGTAAAATTTTTTTTTGGGAAAGTTTCTTCTTTTTAGTAATAGTCTACTGGGCTTGGGAAGCAAAACCAATTAAAATTATCATTATACAACGTGTAATGAAAAAGTGGGATAATACTAAAACTGAACAATTTTTCCCGAGTAACATAGGCTGAAAAACGAAAAACCAATTGTTTGACCTCCCATACAAATGGCGCTGTCAGCTGATGCACTATGGGAGGTCAAAAATATATTTTTGTATTTTGACCTATGTTCCTTCGGAGAAGTTGTTCAGTTTTATGGTTAAATATTTCAGTATTACCACACCTTTCCGTTGCACGTTGTATATCTTTCCTATTGACTAAACTTAAATTAAAAAGAATCTCATGTTGTTTGTTTTATTTGTATTTGTTTAAATAGTAATTTGTGATGTCCCTTTGTCTGTAGGTATGCATCCCCAAATGAGCCCTTAGACCAGTTTCTATACTAAGAACCTAATTCTCTACACAAACTGCCCTATACGACCAAAATCAGCAAAATTACCTTTTGCGGTTTTAAACTTGTTTCTCTTATTTTCACCTGAAGGATATTTCTTGAATTTAGCTTTGGCAGCATTTCTCTAATAGGTAACCTTTTGAATAGTGCGCATGATAGTTTTAGTAAGCACAATTGTTATGTAAACATCTCCCGCATCTATGTGTACTTTACCTTAGAGTTACTCATTTATAATATAATCTCTTCAGAAAAGAATATGGGGAAGTAAATGCAAACCTTATAGAACGTAATCTTTTCGAGAAATCCGTGTACGACTCGTATAAATCCGTGTACGAATCGAATTGTTTATCCGGTCTCACTGATTCCTATACAGACAGAGTGAGACTGCAAAAATGATATCGTCTTCATATGATCTAGAATAAGGACTCCAAAAATTTGGGTATGAAAAGGGAGGCTATAGATTGATGCTTCCATATTACGCAATAACATATTCTTTAAAGAAAACAATCAATCCCTATCTCTTATCAGCCAAGATTTGCAACCTTTTCGCCGGTTAGTCGACAAAAGCCTTTAAAAATAGGAGAATCGCAACCCAGATAACGTAACCTACTAGGCAAAACTAGTTTGGCCCAAAACCGAGTTTGGTCGTTTTAGAATTTACCGAATTTAGACACAAAAATACAAATGTATATTTCTACAGCTCACTGTAAAATTTACAGACAACTTTTTTGTATCAAGTGGAGTAATACTCGTAGTAGGTACGTAAGAAAAAAAAGTTACTAATAAGATAACTATGTTTTAAGCCCATTGTTCAAATAATCGAACCTACAATCCGCAGTATCCCATACCGCCAGCCGAACGTAGAGACACTTTGTACTTTTTCACTATTTTGTAAATAATTAAGTATGAAACCATGTGTCAATCGCAGTCGTCGCCCTGAGTGCGATTGATCGTCAGGTCAAAGTGATCTGAGCTTCATTCCACCCACAACCACATGGTAATTTATCGCTTCATTTTGTATTATTATTGTCATTATAAATCGAAATGTGAGGAAAATATTGTCGCCTGACACAGACATTTTTCCATTTATATTAAATACTCGACATAGCCCTGAGAATCGCAAAACTAAACTGGCAGTGGTCAGGGCACATCCCAAGACGTATCGATGTCCGATGGGGCGTAAAGGTTCTACAGTGGCGACCACGTACCAAAAGGCGTAGCGTGGGAAGACCCCCCATATGGTGAATCGATATCTAGTCAAGGTTGCGGAAAGCCGCTGGATGCGGGCAGCGCAGGACCGGTCTTTAGGGGTGGTCTTCGTCCAGCAGTGGACGTCTTTTAACTTGATACCCATGACCGTTAGATAGGTCGCGGAAGACCCTGCTGGCTGGCGGCTGATATGATAATGACTTAATTCTGAACTTTTTCACTTTTTTGACCCAGATCTCCGTGCCGTTAGTACTTGATGATGTACTACTATACTTACTTACGTGGTGCCATTTTAATGTAATCATAGGCATCACGTGCCTGCAGCCGGAAAATGAGTACTTTCTGCCCGCGTTATGTAATGTAATGTTATTATAATTTTATAAGGTTTTTGCTATTACGTTCGTTTGTTCTTCTCCATAGTATTATGTTATTTCGATAACTAACCTAGGTTTTTACAGAGAGAGACAAACGCGCACATTAAAAAAGCGCTGAATTTTCATGTAGAGTCCATTAAAAAATATTAACTAAGTAGCAATCTGTTCCCATTCGCTAATATGCTATGCCTTATTTAAAAGGCCTACTCTACTACGCTAAGTGTAGAAAGTAACTTAATAAGTAGACTACACTGGTTTGTATCTAATTGCAACTTATAACATAGTATTACTTTGAATAAACATTTACTTGCTTACCTTATAGAAGGATAAACTAAGTAAGATTACGTGGAAATAAAGCTATAGAAATGCCCCTTTAAAGGTTTGGGGAAAGCCAGTTAAAATTATTATAAATTAAAGGTACTATTGTAGAATCGCGGTCTAGACGCAATCACACCATTCTTAATTCAGAAACTAATTCGGCATACGTTGCTCGTTGAAGTAAGGATTGGAATTGACAAAACCAAGTGCATCAGCAATTTATGCCGAATTAGTCTTAGCATTTAGGAAGGTGTGATTGCGGCATAAGGCCGCGGCCATGTTGAAGTTTTTTTTTATAAATTGCTTAATTATCATTATTTATAACGGCTATAAGGAGCAGCCTTCCAAAAATTAAAAGAGTTTGATCAGCCAACTAATCTAATTACTTTCCCCAATACACATACCTCAAGATATAAAAATTAAAAACATGGTCAATCCATAAAAAATGCCCAATCATCCCCTTTAAGTTTTCGGAAAGCTGTCCCTTACAACCTGTAAATTATTAAACTTTTGTTTTTAAAATAAATTAGGTCCTCAACTAATCAGTAACTTAATGAACCTTAAATCGGTTAAAGACTTCTTATCCGCCAAACTAACTCTTTGGCAAATGCACTGATTATAATGAATAATTCAAAGCAGGAATATCGGTACCCAGGTCCAGCGATATTGCGTGGGACTGGGGTATTCAAATTCTCCTTATTACACTTATCTCCAAGAGAAGTCATTAAGGAAACTATATCGTTAATTAGTCCTCTTTATACTTGCATTGTTTTTAGCTATAAACGTTGCGAAAGTAAAGATTTATGAGAATATTGTAAGATAAGAAATGAGGCAACGTGTATTTGTTATAAGTAGAAGACGATGCCACTGGTGACGCACCTTAAGGTGATCCGTTTTCCATACAAAAATTCAAATGACTTGCATTCTTACGCGGGACATAAAATTCTGTTGAAAAACGAACGAATACTGCTATTTTTAGTTAAATTTTTCGCTAATTAATACAAAAATACAGTTAGTGTACTGAAAGTACTGTTTTTGTTAGCAATTCTTGGTTCAATATTACGATTGTGGGTGTGCGGTCAAAACTGTACGGTTGTGCTTTGTGTGCATGTGTGAGTGATCGTACTCATGTAAAAAAGGCCTGACGTGAGTAATTGACTTTAGTGGCCATATGGAGATATTTTTCTTATAGAAATTGTTGTTAGGCGTTAAAGTTGCACGATGAAATTTACGCGAATCAACTTGTTGCACATATATAGGGTGACTTTTAATTAGTTCTTGATAGAAAAAGGTAAGTTTTGACCTCCCATAGAAACTGCATCAGCTGATAGCGCATTTTGTAGAGGAGGTCAAATTTGGTTTTTCGTATTTCGACCTATGGTCCTTGGGAAAAGTTGTTCAGTATCATGAGTACATGCATATCCTTTGCTATCAAGAACTAATTAAAAGTCAACCTATATAGTTGGTACTTATTGCATTAAAAAAATAAAGCCTTATATTTGCAGCAGTGGCTCCATCTAGTTGCGTTCGGGTCTAAGATGGCCGTCACAGATCACCTTAACTAGCGAGCTCAAGGCTGCTGGACTAACTTGTGAGGAAGCGAAATCGAGAGCACAAGAGAGAGCGATATGGAGAGAGCTGATGAAGGCCCTATGCACCAGAGGGCTCCCAACAACTCCAACTTTCTTTAATTGTTACGAAATTCACATACAGGGGCGGCAGTACACACGGCTGCACATCGGTAGAAACACTTTTGGACCTTATGGCCTGGTAATAGAGTTGAAAAAGTTTCTACCGACAAGCGGATGACCGTACAAAACCGAAGGTCGTCGTGGAGATTTAACCAGCAGTGTTTGTAGATGTCTTTCAGTTGGTATGCTGGATATGCGTGAGAGTGGATGTAAGGTTTATAAATAATGAAGTTATTAATTTGCTCGATCATTTTCTTGATACACGTATCAAGAAAATTATCGAACAAATTAATAACTTAATTACAAAAAAATACAAATACAAATTCATTTATTTTCGATTAAAATTACAACAAATTACATTAACACAAATTAACATCAATAAAATAAAATTAAATTTCAGAGTTATTAATTACCATAAAAATAAAAACACCATCGAAAATGGGCATGGGCACAGCAAAGGCTGATTGTAAGCCCACCCCTGATCACAGGAGACTAGTTAATAATTAAGGAATATATTATAGCAGATCACAAAGCATAATTTTAGTTTTAATTCATAAGATTTATTTTTATTTACTTGATGACTCATATCATCACCACTCTTTGTCTAATTGCCTGTTAATACAGTGTGAATCTTCATTCATCTTGATCCCGAAGCACAGTGACTCGGAGAATCCGTCTACATTGGATGAAAACAAGTTTCCAAAAATAAAAAACAGAAAAATCGACTTTTCATTATGAATTGGTCACGTGCGTGTCCTGGCCGACAGACACATTTTGATCCATTTGGGGAGTTTTTTCTTTGGGAAAATTGTTCGAGTACAAAAAAAGGAACAACTGCGCTTCGAGATTTAAATGATTAAAAAGTTGTAAGAGCTAAACACAGCACGCAATATGTAACAGAAGAGCGTGCTATTGACAACATCTATGCAGATTTTGGAAAACTGCGGACTAAATATGCTAAACTAGTTGGATGCACTGACTTCCCACAGTTATCTGCTCTATTTAAAGCAACTCAAACTACACTAACTAAACCAAACAAAATAGAAATCCTTATTAAGCATACCAACAAAAAACCAATCGTGACTTATTCATACAGTACAAACAAGCTCTGTCTGTCAAGCAAATCTGTCACTTATTGCTGTCTTGTACCCGCTTTCGCCACATTAACATTTTATTAACATTTCCCATGTATCATTAGGGTTCAAATTTGAATATCGGTAGATCGGAAATGGTGGAGTTAGCCGAGTGATGTGGCAGGTAATGAGCTGAATGAACAGTCACTGTCGCAGTATCTAAACACAAATATCAACCTTATGTGAATAGCATAAGGTAGTAGGATTTCTTTATAACTGATGAACTAAATGTCTGTAATGATCTGACGACAAGAACAAAACAACACTTTGAGTAAGTTGGGCGAACTGGAGCTATATAGTATGGAGAAGGATTTCATTATGAGGAAAATATGTAACCAAGTAATAATGTGCTTTCCCGGTTATTAAAGAGGATATTGATCTTTTCCTAAATCGGCATCTAAGTTGTCGACAAAAAGTCGCCACTGCAAACGGAATTTGGCAGGACATTAGTATGAATTGGATTCCAGAGGACGGGCACGATTCGGATGTTTACAAGCCAGATTAGAAAATTAGCATCTCAAGACGAATAAGGAGTGGTGTTTGTCTACTCTCAATTTTTGATATATCGATAAGATACTATTTGAATAACTCAAATTCAAACTATATTCATGACAAAAGAGTAGAAAATCGGGTGAATGATAATTACTACCAATTTGAGAATTCGTCCAACCGTCCCTTCTTCTCTATTGTGAGAGCACAACATTTTGAATTTGACTGTTTCGAAACAAGTACATAGTATCGTTTCGATGTATCGAAAACTGAGAGTAGACTATCTGCAGTGACCAGTTAAGCCCGCGTCACACAGAGGCGGTAGCGGAAGCGTTCCGGGGCCGGTATTTTTTGTAAAGTATGAGTTCTTATGCACCCTGTCACATTGAAAAGCGGTCGCGGCGCGGTATTTTGTTCCCGCCAAACCGCCCCGGACCGCTTTCGCAATCATACCGCCTCTGTGTGACTTGAGCTTTAATAATATTAGTTCTTTATTTCTTTTAACAAAGTTGGATGCTTATATTAGTGGTGAGATACCTCCTTTTAAGCTTGAAAAGGCCTGTTTATAAATATTTAGTACTTTTAAACTATAATTCGGTATAATTCTTATTCTGGTAATTACTAAGTGTGTGAGTATGAATATGAGTGTAAGTGTGTAGTGTAAGTGTGTATGTTTGCCAGAATGTGTACGTGTGAGTGTGAGGTGAGTGGAGTGTGTGTGTAAAGTTTCCTTCTTTAGAATAAGATCTAAGCTACTGTCGGTGAAATTTAATTTCCTAAAGTAGTTCTCTATACTAAGCAACCCCCAATACTCCTTATTAATAAGGAACGGTAGCAAAGCAAGCGGACACGCGGTCGCCGACATTTGTAATGATACTAAATAGTTGCGCGCGGTAGGTGCGCTCACAGCTTCTAAATGGATGGTGGTATGCATTCCGAAACAGTAACACTTTCTTTTGGAAATCCCACTTTTAGCAGCCGTTTCGTAACTAAAGCAGCAAGATATATCAAATTCCACAAAGACTCCAACCCACCCCACAAGACATAAGATTTTTTTTTAACTCAATCAAATTTTAAACATAGGTAGTGGCATCAAGAAAGATACAGTCAGACAGGCTTACAGACGGATGGCATGGATAAATGTATTTTTTTTGTATCTGTGTGTACGAAGACAAATGGTGTATGTATATGAACATATATTTATATATTTATTTATTTATACATATGAACATATATTTATTTATTTATATACTTGTTTTAACATATATTTATATCGTCACATACATACATACACACACACGCACACACACACACACACACGCACACACACAAAAATTTGTATATAATAAGTAATAAGTGGCGTCGGTTCTGGTAGGCGCGGGCTGGGGCTGATTTGGGTTCGGCGGCTCTGGACCTGTTACTGTCTTTTTCTTTGACAGGGACAGCGACAGATCTGGACCTGTCGGGTTTGGTTTAGTGTTGGCCTGTGTCTACCAGAATCGACTCCAGTAGCAGACTTAAGCTAGCTGTAAATCTTGTGTTATGTAACTTGGAGGAGCGAGGCATTCCCACTACAAGTATCTCTGATTACTTACAGGGAAGCCCCGGTATATGTATGTTTTCAGATTTACCTAAATAAATATTTATAATTTTTTTTTTTTTTTTTTATATCTATTTTTTGAATTTCATATACAAGTCTCAAGAGGCCAAAAATAAGTCAATTTACAGTTTTTGCCGCCATCTTGAATATTGTTATTGTGTTATTTAAGTAACAAGCATATTATATGAACTCAGCAGGGTCATATTGGTTTAAAAACACCTTGAAAATAACAGATCGTTTTGCTTCTAGACGCAAAACGGAAGCCTTTTTCTCGAAAATTTCGTAGTCTATAATGGACGAAATAAGGAAAAAAAATATTTTTGGAAATCGTGGTTCGACGTTCCGTCAAAAAATACACAAGTTATAGGTACCGTTTTGATTATACGTTGTAGAATGACTTTAGTATACCTAAGCGCCAAGCGTGATAAGTAATTAAAAGATGATGTCACCTCTGCAGAATTTCTATTCGCTATTAAGGAGGTAATTGCTAAATTAATAAGCGTCCTAGTATTCTGAGCAGCTTAGGGACAAACATTGTCGTTTGTCTGCAACCTATCTTGGTTTTTAAAATATACTTACTTTACAGATTTCTTGTATCGGCCGTAAGGGACAGGTTGACAAATACTGAAAGGAAATAAAATAATAAAAAAGCTGGATTAATTCCTAAAATTCGTTATACTTACTACTTTCATGTTTAAAAAAACTTTTGGTAAAACTCCGTCAATTTGATCTATGGATTGATTTTGTTCGCTATGGCCATTACAGGGAGTGAAATAAGGGATAATGTCAGGATCTAATAACATTGGTTGAGGTAAAACATTTTGAATGTACCACAAACGTATAAAACGACGAAATTTTAATATAATGAAGGACTTATCAAAACTTGCAATCTCATCCTGTGATAAAATTTGATCAAAAGTAAACATTTCGAAGTAATCTTGTATTCCTCGATAGCAAGCCCACAAATAAAGGAAGTTACAAAACCCCACCACTAGAAACTATAAAACATGCTACAACAAGTCAAAATACTGTATAAGATACTCACGTTTTAAAGTAATCCTGCTCAATTTTATCGCAGAGAAAAGGGAAATAAAAAATAATTCGACCTCTCCAAACGTGATTGGAAAGTTTATAAGGAGAGGCCGATTTTTTTTCAGTTTTATTCACTGAAAGCTGTTCAATTACGTTGACTGTTCATGCCCTTTCAGTATTTGCCAGCCTGTCCCTTACAGCTAGTATATATTTTTTTCCCATATGATCAATTTTCCTTTTCTTCTCTTAGTGGTGCCAGCCAGCTAAAATAGTACTTACAGCGAGTTCAGGACAAGTCTGTCTATGACGGTTATTTTCTGCGCATGGGTGACAGGCACAACTCGCTCGCCTCCCCCAAATGCCGCACCTCAACCCCGCGACATTTTTTTTGACTTTTGCGCATTAACGGTCACACACAGAGTTATTTTGCACGTCGTATACTAACTACCTCATCTCTTCCTGTGGGTGTCATAAAAAGCGGCGAAGGAGTCTTGAATCAGAGGACGGAGATTTTTTCATCGTGCAGTCAAGAGCAGATATAAAGCTTGACATTTTGTGGTGTGACTCTTTCCTACGATATTGATATAAGAACGCAAAGTCCAATGTGTCAAGCTTGGTTTACACTTGACTGTACGTACGGCCATAATGCAGGCGCCAACCACCGCAGTCTATTTAGACTCTCAGGGCACCGCGAATTATCCTACGTCATTGAGTACAGCAACTTTATAGGGAGAGTAGTGGCCTATTAGATCCACATTACGTTAGTCTGTCAATGCGCAACCTGGCAGGTTCGGTACAGTCGGAGAGATATGAATTAAGTTTATTTTCCATGAATCCTATACTATTAATCGAGAAATATTTGTAAGTATATTGTTTTTATTTGTATATGTATTTGTAATCGGTTTCTCGAAAACGGCTCTAACTATTTCGATGAAATTTACTTTACTGGGTTACTTTAAATCGGTCTAGCTAGGTCTCATGTCTGGGAAAATTAGCTTTCACAGTTTTTTTAAATAATTTCTTTGCGCGTTTTAGTGCGTTTAAGAAACTTACAGCGCCATCTGTTGTTGAGTAGAATAGCTTGTTTACCTGATGATATTTTGATCATGCAGAGCATAGCTCGGTTGCCCAGGTACTTATATCGAATCATGTTTCCTTAATCCATTCGGCTTAAGCCGATCCAGTCAATAAGTCAGAAGCACCTATCTGCGTAATGTCTGCGCGAGATTTACATATTTTAATGAGCACTGGGCTATCTCGGTAGCTACTGGCGTGCTAGTACTTACTACAGGTAGCCTAGATCTAGCGTCGTGAACGCTTTGACGGATGTTGTTCAGTTACTAGCTAGAAATTTGATTGGTGTTTTGTATTTGAGTTGTTTTGTGCCTGTGTGGTCGCTGTAATCGGATGCATATGGCTTGCTTGAAAGTTGGGATTGTCTCTTGTTCTGTATTGTCGTAAGGCAAGCTTTACTACCACCTATCTTTTCACAGTAATTTATTCTATTGTAGTGTTCTAAAGAGACTCCAAAACATAGTAATAAAATTTACTTGTAGCTACGTTTAAATATCTTGTAGCTACGTTTTGGGCTAGGTCATATTCCACTATCGGTCAGTCACCCATCCGAGTTCTGACCACGGCCAAATATTAAATTATTAAATATATAATATTAAATTATTAAATATTATTTTACACAAAGTATGAAATCATTCTACTTACTTGTACAGTCAAAAGCATATTAAGCTTGACACATTGCACTTTGCACTGATATTTTTTTTTAATCATCGAACCGGCTAGAGTTGCACACAAGCACTGACTTACATGAGCCAAGTTTTACTTGATTTTTGCAGGTACGCAGAAAACTTCTTTAAAGTTAAATCACTTTTAAATCTTTTGCTGACACTTTCATTGTTAACATAACAAGTCAGTGTCAGCTAATAAAAAGAGATTTAAGTTTAAAGATGCTTTCTGCACCTGGCTGTGAGTATTATTGATATAAGAATCTTCCTCTTCATCATCTACGATGCTAATACCACCAGCATCGAGGAGTGCTTCAAAAGGTAGTCATCACGGCCCACCATGTAGAGACAACTTAGTAGGTATACGGCGTACAAAATAACTCGGGCTGTGACTGTTAATGCGCAGAAGTCGAAAAATGAGCGGGGGTGAGCGCGGCATGTGGAGTGTAGGCGAGCGAATCGTTCATTGGCTGCGCAGAAAATAACCGTCATAGCTCGACTTATCCTGAACGCGCTATACATCTCCTAAACGTTGCTAATCAAAACACTGTCGCCCAATCTTCAGAAGGTTCAGTGTTGCCAGCCTTCAGCCTCGCCATCAATTAGAACCCTCTAATTACCCTTGTCCTGGCAGACGGCCGATGAATATGCACGATCCTGCTTCGCTTTGCACAGGAGGTAAAACACAATAGGATAGTTCCAGTTAAGATGTCCCTTCCATTGTGCATTCTAAAACATTGGAACTAATTTGTAATATCCGTTTCATTCGGTAATTCCAACGCTTACTTATACATTTTGCAGCCATGACTCTAGAACCAGAGTATATTTGACGAAAAAAAAAAACATTGTTTTACAAACTTGTTTTTTCTGACAGCTTTATGTGATTATTTATATGAAATACGGATAAACTCACGTTTTATATTGCCAGCATAGGACCGACAGGTTTCGATCTATTTCGTAGATCTTCTTCAGGGAGGTCAGCAGTTTCACGAACCGCCGCCGTCTGCCGCCGTGGCGCGCGCGCCGAGCACCAAGAAACGTGAAACGTGAGTAACGTAACGTGTAACGTATAAAACGTGAGTTTATCCGTATTTCATATAAATAATTATGTGTAACACTCACGAGTCGTTTAGTGATAATAGTTGTTTAAGATAAAAGTTCCGTAAGTAGGGTTATTACGAACGAGTTGACGTTTTGTAAGCCCGAGACGAAGTCGAGGGATTACCATCGGCACGAGTTTGTCATAACCCTAACGGACGTGTATCTTACGACGTTTTTCAATACATTTGTGAGAAAACAGGTATAAGTAATACACTTGGTAAAGGAACCAACCATGGGTCTGTCAGCCTCTTGTCGATTTATGTTCTCCTGATACTCTCCATTTTATTTTAAATATAGGTAGGCAGTCGTCACCCAAGTAAAAAGTCACCACTGTAGTATTTTTACTAAATAATTTTATGATCAGAGTGTAAAAACTCCTTGGTATTATACTTTTTTTACTTACCGCACTAGTTCGGTAAGTAACTACTTACGAGCAATGTTTACGTCCTTGTAAGTACGTTTTTCGAGCAAATGTATTGAAAAATAGCGTTATGTGATTACTATTGACATAGCTACAAAATGTGTTGGTAATCGTTCGCTCGCATTCACGAATTAAACTGATTATATAGGGTGACTTTTAATTAGTTCTTGATAGAAAAAGGTATGCATGTACTCATGATACTGAACAACTTTCCCTGAGGAACATAGGTCGAAATACGAAGATCAAGTTTTGAACTCCCATAGAAACTGCATCAGCTGATAGCGCATTTTGTATGGGAGGCCAAATTTGGTTTTTCGAATTTGAACCTATGTTCCTTGGGAAAATTGTTCAGTATCGTGAGTACATGCATATTGCTATCAAGAACTAATTAAAAGTCACCCAATCAAAGTCAAAACCATAGAATACATGAAACAGTTTCATGTATTCTATGGTCAAAACAGCACTTTAGCACAGTGTATTATTTTTCTATCACGTCAGC
Organism: Athrips mouffetella; assembly: GCA_947532105.1. NCBI lineage: Eukaryota > Metazoa > Arthropoda > Insecta > Lepidoptera > Gelechiidae > Athrips > Athrips mouffetella. The sequence goes on along the minus strand of OX383972.1, from coordinate 21,859,969 downwards.
AGAAATACTTTGGACTTTATGGCATGGTCATAACGTTACAAATGTTTCCAACGACGTGTACAGTCAACGTCAGATCAAGCTTGACACTCGCAGTGCGACTCTAGACCATACGTCTATAGAAATAAGAACGGTACAAAGTCCAATGCGTCAAGCTTGATGTGCTCTTGACTGTACAATTTGACCTCTCCGGTTTTCACTCTACCCCTAAAACAAATGCCTAAAAGCTAACTAATTTTGTTCTACGACGTTTAATAATTCGCAAAACAAGTTTTCGCTTGTAATAAATAATGTAGCAAGAAGTTCGAGCAAATCCGTGAGAAGGACAAATTATTTTTTTACCTTTTTGATGAGGAAGAAACCATCAGAGAGGTTTGCAGGTTTCGTTCTTACCAAAGACCCTGTATATATTTTATGTTTAATGTACTTAGTCGTTCATTTCTCTTGATGTTAGTCCTTTCATTAATAGTGAACCCGAGAGTAAACCAGTAATTTTGTGTAGATATTCTAAAGAGAGAAATTGGCAATTCTTTTTTTCTTTGGGGAAACAAAATGATCCTGCCAAGGTAGCACGAGCCACTAGATAATCTAATTTTATTCACTCGCGCGAGAAAATTGAAGTTTGCTTCATATATTGTAAGTAAAAAGTGACATTTAGCCTTAGACATATTTTAATGAAAGGGCTCGTGCTGAGCCGACTGGCCTCTGAAGTCAAAAGCCATCAATCGTCTCTTCTTCTATTTTTAGAATAGAATGATTGGCTTAATTTATATAATTTTTTCAAGTTCTCTGGTCTTAAGGGTCCAGCTGAAAATCAGCGCTGTGGCCTTGAGCTGCAGCATTACGCTGAGCTGGTCGCCCATTTCAGTGCTTTTATTTATTTTGTGTTTTTTAATTTAAAGTTTTAAGTTTTAGTAAATTTAGAAATGTTTTTCTCTTCTGCTGTATTTGTTGGCACTGAATAAATGTTTTATCTATCTATCTATCTATCTACGCACCTCCTCCCGCTAGCAAAGTATTTGGAGGGCATTTACAACCACGATCTTCATCTTCGGTTTTGGGGTTATTTTACAGAAATGTGAAAAGTTACGGGTTTACTTACTACAAATCAAATTAATTTACACATATAAGGTCAATAATACATGAAATAAATAAGCAATAAATACACAAAGTATACAAATTACACAGAAAAACGCAAAAGTACTTAACTGAGATGTTGTTCGGCTTGTCCCACCATTTGGACTAGCCCGAATTTTCTTACATTCTGGTTTTATAACATCGCAAACGCAACTTATCACGTCATCAGTAGCCAATCACAGAGCTTATTCTATTCTATTTTATTTTTTAATTTTGTGCACTAACTAGGGCAAAAAAAGTTATCGCTGTGGTGCACGCCCTGCGCGCGGGCCTGCCGAACCCCCCCCCCCATCCCTCGCCTTCGGCTCTAGTAAAATCTACTATATCATGATCTAACAGTTTACGAATACGGTTACAATTAGCAACAATTCTGGCTCTAGTTTATAAATAAAGCTATACTGCATTTAGTAGAAATATAATACTTATTTTACCTATGCTGTCAAGTGCTTTATTAAGGCTTGTCCTGAGATGTGGCGATTTGCTTTAAAATGACTAGATTTGTTAGATTTAAGACTAAACCGTAACTTCGAAGCCCGACTTACATACTGGGGGGTTCGTGAAGCTTTATGTAGAGTTTTTACACATCAACCGGTGTGCTTTAGTAATTTGGACGAAGACCCAAGGACTAGACTAACCCGACACCGCACAGAGATCAGCATGGCTCTCAAACAGCTTAGGAACAACAAGGCATCATCCGGAAACGATGGAATTACGGCTGAGCTTCTGAAAGCATGTGGAAGGCAGGTGAAAAGCTCTTAAGAAACTGTTTATCTTACTCACAGGCACATGGCACAGAATTGTAGTGGTGCTGACAAGACTTTGCTGCAAAACTACAGACCCATCTAATTTCTGAGCCATGTCTATAAGCTGTTTTCAAGAGTCATTCCGAACTGTCCGAGTGTAGGCCCGACGACTTCCAGCCTTTCGAACAAGCCAGTTTCCGCATAAATTCTAGCACCATAGACCATAATACTTACGACAAGTTTTACAGAACACCGAAGAGTATAACCGGCCACTTTGCCTAGCGGTTGTCGACTACCCGAAGATGTGGATTGCGCTACGATCTATGTAGAGGTGCCAAATCAGTACATGAAAGTGTTAAGCGATCTATACAAAAACTCCACTATATCGGCTCCAAGACCAGAATTCGAAACCTGTCCAACTGCAGCGATAAGTGAGATAGGAAGATGTGATATCTCCTACTAAACTATTCACCGCTGCATTGCAAGAATGTTTCAAACTCCTGGGCTGAGAGGTTACTCACTCATCCAATTCGACTCGGCTAGGTAGCGTTCGGGAAGCTCCACCTGCAATATTTTCTCGTCCCCAATACCGCAGTGTCTTTTAGATGGAGGATCTTCCATAATCTCGTACCGTTATTACCAGTTACCAAAATACCTAATTAAGTTTTATCTTTATTTCTCAAATTTCATAATAATATATTTTCCAATCTTAATACGGACGGTGTGCTTGCTGTATCATATACTCGTAGTAATAGTAATTTTTAGCCCGCGGAAAACAGCTATTTTTGTGTTTATCTAAATCTCCGCTGAAGAGAAGAGCGTGGTGTGGAAATGAGCGTGGAAACACGAGCGCAGGTTGACCGCGGCGCCGCCAAAAAACTCGTTATAACCAAACACAATTACACAAGAACAGTGAAAGCCATTGAGTCTGCATTGGTCAGAAAACTATTACGCAAAAACATTGCAGATCAGGCAAACACGAGTTGTAAATGGTCATGATTATGGTTATGTTACGAGTTAAATAACTTTATTCAAATGAATTTGTAACTGTTTACTTTTTTCTTTGTTTAAAAAGTGTTGTAACTGGTTTGGTAATCTGACTAATTTAGAATTATTGTTAGCTGCCAGCCTAAAATGAATAAGATAAAAACAAAAATATCATAAATATCATAGGAATTCTAGTACATTAGTCAGTCATTATTTAAAAGTTTCAGCTTCACAAGTATCAAAATAAATAACAATTTAAACTTGCTAAGGCTGCGACTGAAGACTAGACGTAGAGTGGGAAAGCTTCCTTCATATGGCGGATGAGATCGCGGGAAACTGCTAGGTAACTCTTGAGCAGTCCTTTGCCCATCAGTTGACTTCTTTCGGCTGAAATGATGATGATGCGATTGCTTGTTGCGCTATACGAACTTTGAGAGAACTTTTGCGTGAGCTTTTTGAAGGCAACCAAAAGGCTATTGATGTGGCCACGTTTCGGGCTAAGACTTTGTAATCACTTTTGCCGTTGACTCGAAAAAAAGAAGACGAACTTTGATAAAAATATAAAAAATAGATACCCAAAACCAGGTCCACATATTTCTTTGTCCTCGGCAGTTAATTACTCCTATAACGACAGTTAGACCATAATGAGATTTTTGCAATTCAACAGTAGCACATTACGGGGTGCTGTTTGTCAACCCCCATCCCCCCTACTACCCGCACCCCGCTGACCTCTATGGCTGGGGGGAGGGGGAAGTTATTAGCCTGCTTTGGTGATGAATTTCACCTTAACAAGGATGTAATGTTTGATGGATAACAACGCTATTGATCTTGTCAAGTTCAACTGGCTATGGTAAGAATATCGTGGTAAAAACCTACTTCGCTTTCTGGCTTGTTAAGATTATTCCTAATCTTCATCTTACTTACTCCATTTAATAATTATTTTTACTGTTTACAATAAAACGACGCTCTAGTGCAACCAGCGAGTGCAACCACTAAGAATCGCTTAGTGAATATCTAGGACTTATACTTTTTGCAATCGGCGTACCTATTATACATTTGGACTTATGTGTATCAAATCAATCACAATTCAAAAGCAAGACACAAGTTTAACAGTCCACAAATCTAATGATCAAACGAAAACAAATAAAAAGACATCTCAATTTCTTCCACTTTAATCAAAAGTCAAATCTATAGTATCATCAACCATATCTTCATAAAACAAATCTTCTTTATCTTGTAAAAATGTGTCATCTTCTACTTCTTCCTCTATCTCAACACTTTGAACAGCAGTAGTTTTGTTGATCATATCGTCTTTGTTTCTTCCGCTTTAATCAAAAGTCAAATCTATAGTTTCATCAACGACCATATCTTCAACAAATAAATTTTCTTTATCTTATACAATTTTGTCATCTTCTACTTCTTTCTCTACACTTTGAACAGCAGTAGTTTTGTTGATCGTATCGTTTTTTAGCACAGTTTATTCCGCATTAATCAAAAGTCAAATCTATAGTATCATCAACGACCATATCTTCAACAAACAAATCGTCTTTATCTTGTAAAATTTTGTCATCTTCTACTTCTTTCTCTTTCTGTACACATTGAACAGTAGTTGTTTTATTGATCGTATCTTCTTTGTTTTTATTAACACCGGCTTTGTTTTTATTAGTGTCATCTTTGTTTTTATTAATGTCTTCTTTGCTTTTAGCTGGAGTTTCTTGTGGTTTTGAACCAGTTTTTCTGCGTTTGGTATTGGTAGTGGTACTTGTGGGAGCGATTGAGTTGAGGTGGGATAGCTGAAAATTGTATGATTGTTTTCTTGAATAAGCCAAGATACATGATACAAAAATATACCTTAGTTCTCAGAGTAGATAGCGCGCTTTATTGTCTTATTAGTGTTAAATTATTTCACTAATAAGACAGTGGGTGTCATGGGCGGTGGTGACCACTTACCATAGTTTGCCCACATGTGACAAAAAAAGAACTGCCAGAACATGAACGTGCATACCATTTCTACAAAGTAGAAAATCGCAAAGTAAATTATAGTTAATGAACACCTTTTATTTTAAGGAACACAACAACTCTAAATAAATCAAATTGTGCTCTCTCGTGATGCAGTTTACATGATAATATGTTAAAAAAATATGTTCCTTGTGAAAAGCGTTTGTGTGGTTCATGAATTCATGATTTGCAGCTAGTTGCAGTGTATGATGATATCTACGATAGGCACGCGCAAAGGCGCTGCTGCCCCTAAGAAGCCGATTTGTTTTGCATTGTTGATCAGTTTTGGTGACTGATCATGCCCCTTTCAATTTATGCCTCTCTCAAAAGCATTTTAGGGCGCCCACAGGAAAAATACTGTAACTTTCGTAGTTATTGGCATGGCATATTGCAAATTCACAAAAACTTATTCTGACTTTAAAAACCATGCAGTCAATGAATATCAAAATAATATAAAATTATATCACGCCCAATTTATCAGTTCGAAAACGCATTTTGCATAAATAAAAATGTCCATCACACGAGGCGTTCAAAGATTCAGAATCGGATTTACATTAAAATTGCTGTTAAAGCGGCCTCTTTCCAATTTTTGATTGCAATGGAATGACATGGTGGTTTTAAATAGAGAAAAGTTAAAGGTAGAGCAATCATACCTATAGTAAATACCTATAGGAAATAAATTTAAGTATTTCTAAGAACGAATGGCCCCGTGTGGTGCCGGCAAAGAATAGTACCAACCCATACATACCCGTGGGTGTCGTAAGAGGCGACTAAGGGTTATAAACTGGAGGATGGGCAGCAGCATCCTCCTTTGTATCTTACTTACTGCGGTCACCTACAACCGCGGTCCATAGTGCCAGCCGTAACGCTTTTCTCACTTGTCGCATAAAAAAAAATGATGGGCAAAGTTCCAGGAAAAAGAATAGTAGGTCGGAGAAAGAAGCCTTGGTTGCGGAACATCAGGGAGTGGACAGGGATCGCGAGTGTAGCCGAACTTTTTCGCCTCGCTGGAGACAAGAAATAAATATGCGGACCTGAGTGCCAACCTTCACTAGTTGGAGAGACACTAATAGACTCTAGTTGTATGTAGAGTATCATCATAACATCCGTCAATGAATGCGTCCACTATTGAAACCTATTTCCTTAATTATAAATGAGAATTAAGGGATAGACGGCCACTGGGAGAAAGTTCGAGCTTCAAGGTCCCGATGACCGTTGCCGGTGCGGTGTCGGCGCACGCGCAGTCAAATCGCTGTTAAATGCGTTCCGTTTTAAGCCCAAGTCACACTGAGGCGGTAGCGGAAGCGTTCCGGTGCCAGTATTTTTTTGTAAAGTATGAGTTCTTATGCACCCTGTCATATTGAAAGCGGTCGCGGCGCGGCGCGGTGCGGCGCGGGGGCGGCCGGGCCGCTAGTACAACCCCGCGGACCGGGCGCGGCGCGGGGCCGAACTTTCGGCGGGAGCGGGCGCTGTATTCCATTGCGTTCAATGCAACCCGTCACACAGAGCGGCAGCGGCGCGGTCCGGGCGCGGACTTTGACGTTGTATTTTTTTTACAAGAATTTTGTGGCTTTGCGCAGACTTTTTTTTAGGTAATCAGTTTGGTTTTTTGTTTAGAGCAAAGGATTTACGTCTTTTAAATAATCACAGATAAATAATGACACACCGACCACTACCGCCCCGATGTCCCGCCGCGGTTTCCGCGCGGTACCTCTGTGTGACCGGTCCCGGAACGCTTTCACTTCCCGCTGGTCCGCCCCCGGACCGCTTTACCGCTTGTACCGCTCTGTGTGACGTGGGCTTTATTACTTTTAACTAAATATAACGTACAACCGGTACAACGTTACACTATAGGACAGGGAGCTCTCTCCAGAATTCCAGCTTTTGCTAGAAGAATTTGAACTCCGCAATCCAGAGGGAAAACCAGGCTCAATCCTAGATTAGGTTTAGCCGGGTTAGTGGCCAGGTCACCCATCCGGCTCTGACTACGGTCAACGTTGCTTAACTTTTCTGCTTAACTAACTTTTCGCCCATTGGCACTTTAAAAAGGGGGGCCAAGTGCAAGTCGGACTTAGAAGATGAGGGGGGGGGGGGGTTTCATCATACCTTGAAAAGAGTCGAGACAGACTTCCGTTTTTACCATTTTGGTTCGGAATCACACGTTTTGTTTCCTTGAGGAAAATGAACCGTCCCTTGCACCTGGATTTGGTTAGGTGAGATAGGCTTTAAGCATGAACCTAATAAAAAAATACTCTATATGGCAAACTTGTTTACTATCACATTCTGTGATATGGCGTGCCATACGTTTCGCCCGCACTTCCGAACTGTCGCGTCATCATCATAACATCCATTGAAAACGTCCACTACAGGACAGGGAGCTCCCTCCAGAATTCTAGCTTTTGCTGGAAAAATGTGGAGGGGAAGTACCATAGTCACCTCGCTTGTTAGCGGCACCATGGACCGCGGTTCTAGGTGACCGCAGTAAGTAAAATGTAAGATATAAAGGAATTCTGCTGCCCATCCTCCAGTTAAGGGTTCCGTAGTCAATAAGGAACCCTTATAGTTTCGTCATGTCCGTCTGTCTGTCTGTCTGTCCACGGCTTAGCTCAGAGACCCTTAATACTAGAAAGCTGAAATTTTGTACGGATATACAATTCATTCACGCCGACAAAGTGACAGTTTTTTTTAAAAATATTTTTTTAGGGTACCTCCTCTACAAGTAAAGTGGGAATGAAATTGTTTTTTTCTTGTCTACCCCATAGTGTGGGGTGTCATTGAATAGGTCTTTTAACAATATTGTAAGTCTGCTTAGATAATTTTTCGATTTAGGGATTCGTTTGCGAAATATTAATCTAGAAAGCGCATTTTTTTGTTGGAGTCATGTGGGGGACACTTCCCCCTCCCCTACCGGCTAAACGGTTATTACTGGAAATGTGAAAAAATTCACAGTAGTAGCATATATGATGAAATTAAAAGGAAAACTATCACCGTTAAGTAGGCTTCACAGGTTAATGAGCTATAACTGAAAAACTAAACATAATAAAAACAGCACTAGCAATCAGGCGCTAGGTTTGCTAGGGCCTAGGACCTTGCTGAGCATTAGGAGGTAAAAAAATTATGTTATAAACGATTAACGATTTGCGATAAAAATTATAAAAAAAAACTGCGGAACACTATACTGTGCGTGCTACACGCACTTCGCCGGTTTATTAGGGTTCCGTACCTCAAAAGAAAAAAACGGAACCCTTATAGGATCACTTTGTTCCCTTCTGTCTGTCTGTCAAGACCCTTTATCTCACGAACGGGTAAAGGTATCAGGTTGAAATTAATACCACATATTAGGATCCATGAACCACACAAGATCTGAAAATTTCAATTTCTTACACCGACGCAATCAAAAGATATGGCATTTTATGTCCTCATCTCCATACATTTATTCAAAAATGCAAAACCTACAGGGTACTTCCCGTTGACCTAAAATTATGGAATTTGGCAAGAAGCTAGGTCTCTCAGTACAAATAATGGGAAAAGTCTGAAATCATTAAATATGACAACTTTTCTCACAACTAATGGTAATCAATTGTGGTGAACTCCCGTTTCAAGAACATTAATATAAGAGAGGGGTCAAGTTGGATGGTCGCTGAGGCGATTTTTGTTTTAGTTCTATTTAAAAACGAGAACACTTAAAACTTGAAAATTGGTTTGTTTATAGTGCATAAGCTATAAAATAACAACAAATAATAAAATTTGGTCAAGCGCGTGTCGGACTCAAAAAATCTAGCACATTAACTTACTGAATTTTCAACTAATACAATTATGTTTATGTGGTGGTACGGAACCCTCAGTGCGCGAGTCCGACTCGCACTTGGCCGGTTTTTTATAGGGTTAGAGGTAGTAACTACTTACCAACGAAGGATTCCTTCTAGCCAAAAGTTTCACATCCTCAGAATTTACAGTCGATCGTTTAGCGTGTCTGGAAAAAATTATAAAGATAAGTACTTAAAAAAAATTAGCACTTGTTAAGGTTCCGAACCAAAAATGACGAAACCCTTATGGTACGACTTTGTCTGTCTGTCATACCTGTTTAACTCAGTAACCACTCATGCTATTGACTTGTAATTTGGAAAAGTTTTAGAATATGACTGTCTTACTTTATTGCAAACGAAAGAATTAAAAAATTTTTGTATAAAAAATATTATTAAGTATACACAATAAATAATCTTATCTTATCTAATCGTAGAATTATTACTAGGGGGCCTAAATTGGGCAATAACAATAAAATTTATAATTGTCGTTACTAGGACGAGTGGGCTATACCTGTACAATACATACAACTCTTAGTTTTCAAGATAATGATAAAAATATCAAAAAAGATACCATTCTCACTTCTCCCTTATCTCCGAAGTTTGCTGAAGGAAAAGTCTGAATTAACACGATCTTTCTAAATAGCACAGTTTTTTAGAAATCTGCAAAAAACCTTTACAAGCAAATTTGGTTTTGCAGTCCTAAGAATTGTTTTATTGCTTCTAAAATTTCATAGGTATATCGGAATCCTCGGCGCGCGAGTCCGACTCGCACTTGACCGTTTTTTATTGTAAAGTAGATGGGTACTAGGAACAATCTGAATGGAGCTTACTTTGCAAAAGCCTCCAAATCTGTTCCATAAACGGATAATTTCTTATAAACAAGTTCCGCCATTATTTCCATAGCAGGTTTTGTGACTTCAAGTCCAAGAAAATGGCATGTCTCCGAAGATATTGCTCGAACGTCTCGATGTAGAGCCGCGCGAATTTTCTGTGAAATTAAATTTAGTATAGCGACATCTAGCAGTAAGTAGAAGAACTAATTGATCTTACTGCGCCATCTATAAACAATTTTATGAAGTTTTGTTTATGAGGTTACATTATAGATGGCAGGTCGAAAATGACAATTCTAGTAACGACTGCACAGAAAATACTATGTTTGAAAATGTACCTGAACATACATTGCTGGCTAAGATTGCTTGGTACGGTTTGTGTTTATTAAATTCCTAAACATTTTTCTACTAGTTATTTCCTGTGCCTGTACCATATGGCCTTACCAAACAAAGCTTTAAAAAATAAACGATATGGTTTTAAAATAACATACCTGTGTGCTTGTTAACTTTTCAAAGGCCGTCATAGTTGGGATCTGATCACGGAGCATAAATCTGATCTAGTTAACTTAGTCAAGTTTGTGCGACAATATTTAAACAATTTATTCCTTTGTTGCGGGTTTCGTAGCACTTCTAATAAAAACAAAATAATTACGTGTTTAGCTACTTGTTTATAAAAATAATCGGCCCGTAAAAATAACCTCAAAATATGAACAGCTGATACTAGGGCTGTTCCTCAGTCTTGATAGGATTAAAAAATCGATGTTACCTAAATCGATTATAAAGGTCCGTCGGGAAATTAACTAGCGCTTAGTAGGTAGGTACTGTCAAGAGCACATCAAGCTTGTACCGTTCTTATTTCAATTGACGTACGGGCTAGAGTCGCACTGCGAGTGTCAAACCTGTTGTTGACTGTACCTACGCACGACAGCAAGTAAGTGGTAACAAAACCAGGATAAGCTAAACCAGCGCTACGCTACAAACGTCCGAAACCAGAGACCCGCTCAAGGTCAAAGTGTTACCACCGACGTGCATCCAAGTGTACCTAAGTAAAATTAGTTTATTCTGTGCCAAGGAGCAAGTAAGTTTAGGGATAGACATTAAAATTGTTTAAAAAGAAACGCGGGCTTCCACCAGAGGTTTTCAAGTAGTTTTTAGTACCTGCGTAGAGAAATGTGACACTGAGATGACTCGTGTTACACCTGCGCAAGTGGTAACAAAAATAGCACAAGCTGAACCAACGCTAGGAACGCAACAAATGCCCGAAACCAGAGACTCGTTCAAAGTCAAAATGTTACCAATGACGTGTGGCCAAATGTACCAAACGTAAACATTTCGTTTTTGGTAACCGTGCAACGACACTAGTAGAATAGGTACCGTTTATCTCCAATCTAGTCATGAGTAGGGTTTGGATTACTCTGTACATTAACTTACTAATCTGGGGTTTGGATCAAAGAGATTTGAACCTCGCTACCGAGCGTAGCGAGGTTCAAATCTCTTTGGTTTGGATAGTGCAGTCGATATTCACGTGTTTTTCCTACTTCAATGATATACAGGTTGTATGGGACGGTGGTTTACTGAAAACTGAATGGGGGTGATCGATTAGTCAACGAAAGTGAACCACTTTCTTAAAGAAACATTTTTGGGAATACTTCTCCATACAAACTGATCGATCAGAGTGAGCAATTTGTATGGAGGTCAAAATTTTTTATCATTTCCCAAAACTGTTTCTTTGGGAAAGTTGTTCAGTTTGATATAACACGCTTTTTCAGTTTTCGGTTCACCGTCCCTAACACCTTGTATAATAAGAGCGTACTTTTATTAAACGCCTATACACATGAACCTTGAATAGATTAGGGTTATAAGACCCTGTATGCTGCCTGCAAAGAATAGTACCAATCCATCTCTACCCGTGGGTGTCATAAAGAGGCGACGAAGGGTTTACGAACCTTAGAATGGACTGCAGTGTCCTTGTGTATCATACCATCTTACAAACTGCGTTCACCAACAACCGCGGTCCATGGTGCCAGCCGCAAAGCTACAAGCGTGATGACTATGGTACCTCCCCTCCAAAATGTAACACACGTTCTTGCTAGAATTTTGGAGGGAGCCCTGCAGTGGACGTTCTCCGGGGATGTTATGATATATGAACCCAAAATTACAGATGCAGACAGGGAATTCAGTTGCAGGCAGGGAATTCAGTTGCAGGCAGGGAATTCAGTTGCAGTCAGGGAATCCCTATCCTTTCAGTATAGGGATTAGCAAGCTAAGCAAACGCCTAGCATCGATTGAGCTATAGATGTATTCTCGTAAATGACACAAATAGACTTAATTTAGTAGTAATTTATTATAATAAAAATATTATGATTTTTACAGATGACGGACTGCAAACTTTACAAGTTAAACTTAATTATTAAATGCGAATCACTGACAAAAAACACAATAGTAAAAAAAAACATTCATTCTTGCTTTTACTCAGGTGTTTATGAATAAGTAGTAAAATAACTAAATAATTTAAAATTTCGTGTCTTTAACAGCAACAACCCCGTATTACATAAAAACAATGTTTTTGATACTTACAATTATGTAAATTCATGTTTCTGCTTTTTTAAATATGTGCAAACTAATGTCTATTTTTGCAATATGAAATGCTTATGTTTTATAATGGGGTGAATTAAAGGCAATGGTCTTTATCATAAAAATAATATAATTTTTTGCTCAGACTTTTCGTTTTGGGAGAATAAACTTTGACACAGGATGTTTGATACATTTCTGGAAACTTCTCTCATGGTTCCTTTTATGAACTACAACTTTTCAAAATAAGCTATACTATAATAGCCTGTTCCATCCCACTGCAGGGCAAAGGCTTTCATTCCATCACTCCTTCCCTTCTTCCACTCCTATCTATTCTGCGCCCGCTCTAACCAGTCTTTCGAAAATGAGTCAATTTCGTCATTCTCTCTCTTTCTAAGGCATTTTGACACCCTCATAAACCTCGTTGGTTGCCCAAAAAAGTTAACTTTTCTTTTCATACAAACTGAATTGTAAAAGTTGTAGAATAAAAGATATACAATGACTACCCGAGAGGTTTGCAGAGATGTACCATACACCCATTTGATAACAGCCACTTATCGGAAGTCTTGAGTGGGTCAGTTGTGAAATATTTTAAATAATTGACTTCTTTCATTCATGTTTTTGAATTATTGCGAATCTGAAATATTTTTGGAAAGGTATCTAAATGACGGAATAAAGTATGGAGCGACCACAGCGTGCCCAAACTCACCCAATCATGAAACAAAGCATAATAACAATATTTCCGCATGTTCCGGTAAAAATATAGTCAGTTGCTGTTAGACCTTCTTGACAATCTGTACTACATCTTCGTCGGCTAGGATGTGTTCTATCCCCACTTTCTGAGGCTGATGCTTTACGGACGAGCCCCATACTAAAGCGCTGAAATAAAATAACAAAATTATAATAGGACATAGGAGCAGATGGCTTCATAAAGCGGTGTAAAGGGGAACATATACATGAAGGGCTTACGGCGAGGGCGAGGTTCGGGGGAGGCGCAGGCACGGCAAGTGCATGGAATGGATACGGCGGCGCGGACGCGACATTACATACAAAAAGCGTGGGGCAGGAAGCGAAGTGGCATGCCTGCACCACGTAGCTTATGTATCTTACGACGCGTCTCTTTCAAACATTTTGTACGAACAAGTTTTGGCAGTGCTTTCTCTTCGCCTGACCCTTGCCTTTGCCGTATAAGCATATTCCAGGCCTAAGGTCGATGACCGACCTTACAAACCCTGGCATCAAAGCTATTGCGCTACCTAAGGCATCTGACATGACTCATTTAACCAGTGGGTCCATAGAAGGAACAACGGCTTATCGGAACGAAGCACGGAATCACGAAATCCTCTTATTTTTCGGACAATCAGGTGATGTCCTATCCAGACTGGGGGCAGTTTTGTGAATGAAGTGAATTTTATTTGAGTGGTAATGGTCCAGATGCCACACGGGCGGAGTTTTAACAGGGTGTAAGGGACAGCTTTCCAAAAACTGTACGACTTCCAGTGAATGCAGTGAATGGAACTTTCTGAAAATGAGAAAAATATTTGGCCTCTCCGTACAAACTGTCCAATCAAGTCAACAATTTTGTATGGAGATACAGAATTTTTTCTTTTAATTTTCTGAATGTTTACAGTTTTACTGATCCATGCGCTTTCAGTTCTCGGAAAGCTGTCTCTTACACTCCATATGAATAATAATCATGTAGTGGCCACTTGGATTTTCAGATAGGTACGGTCAACGACAAGTCAAGCTTGACACTTGCAACACGACTCTAAGTACGTCCATTGAAATAAGAACGGCACAAAGTCCAATGTGTCAAGCTTGATGTGCTCTTGACTGTACCAACTATGCTACTATTTTGATTAATTAAAAATTACTTACATTTTGAACTCCTTAACAATGGACCTATGCAGCTTATTACAGAAATCCTCAACGCTAGTTCTGTCCGCATGCAACACCACCGGGGCATTATAATCGGGCAGCTGTCCTTTAGGCTTGGTGTATATCCGGATCAGCTTGAGATATTCCCACATCTTCTCCAGTAGGTCATCGAAATTCCATTTGTGGTGAGCGGATATAGGCACGCAGTGTGGGATTTTGTAGATCACGTCGAGTTCTTCTATGCTGATTTGGTCTAGAAATAACAGATAAAGTATTGTAAGGTTTTTGGAAGCTTAGTTCAACATGAGAGAAGTTTCTCTCCACTATTTTAGTAGCCTGAGACAGTTAAGTTTCATTATTTAGAGCTTGTTTTACCGCTAACTGCTAAAGTTGACAGACATAATATCTGCCAGCCAAATATGATACGGAACCAAGAAAAAATTTCATTGCTTTTTCACCTCATATTCAGGGCGCATACGACATGTCTCAGTAGATGGGGGGACACTGAGGGGAATAAGAAAAACCAGAACTTCTAGCCTGGTGCCCGGTGTTCAGGAAGTCTTTTCCAGATTTTCAGGCTGGTCTGATCTAGCTAAAGCCACCGACTTTCTTGTCTGGAAAATGATGTTTAGTATCACCGCTACTCCATATTACATTTTCATGACATATAATTACATTTTCATGACATACAATTATTATATCCTAATTTTTTTTTCTATTTTTATTTTTTTTCTTTTTAATTAAGTTTTAGTATTTCAATTTGACATTATTTTATTTTCGACCTGATCTATGTTTGACATTTTGTATTTTACTTTTTGACCAAATGATATTGTATGTTAATGTAAATGGTAATTTTATTTTGATTTAATTTTATTAATTGTATTAATTTGAAACTAAACTATTATTTCGACACAAATTATTTGTTATGAAATAAATAAATAAAAAAATATATGACCAATCACTTTTGTTCGCTCTTAATATCACCATTATATCCAAACAGATACGCCTGAAAATCTGAAAAAGATAATTTTTTTGTGACATCATGACGCGAACATTCAGAATAAAAGTGATTGCCGGTGATAGAGTAGCTAAAGGTGATACTAAAAACATCTTCCACACAAGAAAGTCAAGGACTTTAGCTAAAACAGACCAGCTTGAGAATCTGAAAAAGGCCTGCTGAACACTGGGCTCTGGTCTGGAGCATCTCACATGGTTTTCTTGTGATCCTCTAATCATCCCCTATCTACCAAAACTTCTTGTTTTCGTGAACAAAACCTTCTCGGCTCCGGGTCCAATATTTCTGATTTGTGTCTGTATTAATCTATCAGTTAAAGCATTCTGACAGAGTATCTAGAAGGTAGACTATCTGGAAGTTTATGGGAAAACTGTTTTGTAGGTCCTAAATATGAACACAATTTTTATAAATAAAATCCTATACTATTAAACGAGCAATATTTGTAATCGGCTTCTCGAAAATGGTTCCAACAAACAATTTTTGCTTTGGTTGCTTCTGATTCTCTTACCAATCTTGTTAAGCAGATAGATGCAGGGCACATATATCCTGTTCCCCTCTATGACGTCAATCAGGTCGTCGCTGGTCGCGTCGTAGCGGAGCACGATATCGGCGTTGTGGATCTTGTACTCGGAGAGAATTGTCTTCACCGTTTCTAGGTCTAGCTCGGATTGCGGACACTGAGTTCAAACAGATTTTTTATGTTATTGGAGGACCAAAGGGGAAGGTAGGCCTTTGCCCAGTAGTGGGACAGAATAAGCTCGTGAAAAAAAGAAATTACTAATGAGCAAGTTTGGGCAACCTAATGGTTAGTACTCACCACCGCCCATAGCACCCACTATCTTATTAGTGGCATATTTTGACACTAAAAAGAGAGCAAAACGCGTTGCTCACCTTAAGAAGTAAGATGGTATGTCTCATATGCGGATAAGTAGTAGTTTGTCTAAGCTAAAATAATGCGCACCACAACCACACTGCCAAATAACTTGATTCATGATGAGACGCAAGATATCCTCGAGATATTCTGGAGGTGCAACAGCAAAAGGTTGATCTACACAAGGGTTACACTGTTGATGAATAACAAGAGAGGATGGACAATCCGTTACTTGCAATCAAGATCTGAGAGTAATGTTCTTTTGCGGAATATTTGGTATTATAGATTAGATAGATCTTGTTTCTCTGTTGTCTCTTATTTGTCCATTATTGGTTATAAAAATTCTTATTTAATAAATTAATGAATTAAAATTTATAAAAGTTACCATTGGCAAGTAAAAGCTTTTAATAATAAAGGCTTAAGACTTTTTTTTTAATTGATGGGAGTTTAGAAAGCCTAGCCTACATACAAGATGTAACAGAAAGGGTACATAAACCCTGGAGGATGTGATTCTCCCAATAACACTGAACAACTTTCCCTAAGGAACATAGGTCGAAATACGAAAAAAAATGTTTGACCTCCCATACAAAATGTGGTATAACCTGATTCAGTATCTATGAGAGGTCAAAAATAGATTTTCGTATTTCGACTTATGTTCCTTAGGGAAGTTGTTAATTTTCATGGGCAGATTCACATCGTTCAGGGTTGTTATACACTTATTGTACACCCTGTATTCAGAAAGAAACACAAAATTTGCTGTTTGTTTCTGAGGCTTTTTTGTTTAAAAGAGTTTTAACTATAAAGTAGGTTTGTCCAACTGGCTGTAAAAGTTACTTACAGTAGTATTCAAATTAACTCCACCCTTGTCTTTTTTCCTAAAGTGTATGTTTGGAGGTTGTTTGTTTAACCGCAACCCAAAGCCTTCCAACTCGTGTTCCAGCAGTTTCTTGTGTTGCAGCGGTTTCAGTACATCCAGGACAATGAAGATAAGACTGCATGTTCGAGCCACCGCAATCACCTGACGACCTCGACCCTTGCCGTCTTTTGCTCCTTCGATAATACCAGGGAGATCGAGTAACTGCAAAGAGAAGGGAGTATGTTTTTTATGTTTGTAAGTTTGCATAAGAATAGTACCTAACCATACATACATACCCGTGGATGTCGTAAGAGGCGAATTAGGGTTACTGGAGGATGGGCAGCAGCATCCTCCTTTGTATCTTACATCTTACTTACTGCGGTCACCTAAAACCGCGGTCCATGGTGCCAGCCGTAACGCTAATAAGCGAGGTGACTATGGTACTTCCCCTCTACATTTTTCCAGCAAAAGCTAGAATTGTGGAGGGAGCTCCCTGTCCTGTAGTGGATGTTTCATGGGATGTTATGATGAAGTTTGCATTGTTGTTTTTAAGTTTGCACTTTTATTAAGGGGGGGTGGACCTGGTGACCTAAAAATTGGGGCTAAAAGGCTAAAATACAGGTTACTACATAGTTCAGGCACCAGATCTCCCACAATACCATTGCTTTAGTCTCATAATAGTGGCATCTTTGTGGGACAGTGAATAAATTTATATTTTGGTAATGCTGAGCTTTACAAGGATCTTTTGGGACAGAATTGCTAATGTGAAACATGCAACAGAAGTGCTAATGCAAAACATGCAAAGAGGGTGGTACGTTGAAATAATTGGTCAATATTCTTCATATTATGTACAGGTTCAGGTCCAACAGTGTCAGTTATTTGGAAGGGATGGCTGCGCATGGGTACTGACAATTCGCAGGCCTGCATGCACCGCGCCCTTCCGCCGCGACTCTACTTTTAACTCTGCACATTCAACGGTCACTGTTGGGCTTACACATGGAAACCTGTACTTAATATTCGTATTCGGCGAAATATTCCATTGAAGTGCTTGTAGCAACATTGTAATTCAAGCAGATTGGCAGCCAGTTGCACAAAGAATCTTTAAAGTTAAAGCTCTGTTAAATGTCTCTTCCAAGACGAAAAGTGACAGCAATTTAAAGGAGCTTCAGATGCTTTGCACAGCTGGCAGTGGGCTAATGTCCCTTTCAGACACAGCAAGACAGGTTATTATAACATCCCATTAAAAGTTAACTGCTGGACAGTGATATGACACATAATTGCTGTGAAGTCCTGGAGAGATTCCAGGACTTCACAGCAATTATGTGTCATATTCATTAATGTATTTTTTAGGTAAAGTAACATATTCACTATGCTTGTTACTTGCTATTTTTGTGCAGCTGACTCTATGGACTACCATAGTGTAGAATGCTACACATACAGAAGTATCTGCTGCTGCCTATACTCTGGTTCAAGATCCTTTAGTCGTCTTTTACAGCACCCATAGAAAGAGAGAGTGGCACTACTCAAAAGAAAAATGTGCAAATACCCAAAATTTTTGGGTGATCAAAATTATTCCAAAGCAGAGATTCTTCACCTACCTGAATTTTAGCACCTTTGTACTTGATGCAGCCTGGTACAGTTGTAAGCGTTGTGAACTCATACGCTGCAACTTCAGAATATACTCCAGCTAAATTGGATAACAGCGTGGATTTCCCCACTGATGGGAACCCGACGAACCCAATACGAGCGTCACCAGTTTTAGCAACATCAAAACCTGAAACATTTCAGTTTTTCTCTGAAAAACTTGTGCATGTTTTGCTGCTGTAAATAATTTTTTTTTTAAGTTAACAAATGAGCATGTGGGCCTAATAAGTTGTCATCACTGCCCATTGTACAGTCTTTTTTGTGGCTTACTTTGACACTAATATCTTATTAGCCATTTCTGTCCCACTGCTGGGCACTAATACACCTAACATAATAGCAAAGCACATTGCCCACCCTAAAAACTAATAATGAATATAAAGATTCTTGTAATAACACTGAATTTCCCATTAAATTAACACAGCACTGCTTCACATAAAAAACAAGCAAGGGGGTGATACTTCCCAACATGGAGTTTACAATTCATCATGGAGTATCCATGAGAACAAGACAAGAATATCTGTTATAGTTCACTTAGTTGCCTGCCGTTGCCATACACATACTGCCATTCTATCAGCCTGTTCCAGGTGAAATTAATTTGTTTCAATGGTCTGCTTCGTAGTACCTAGGTATAATTGACATGACAAATAATTGACATGACTATCTAAACAGAGGCAAGCATTTTTAATTTGTATCTTTTCTACATACCTTCACCAGTAGCTCCACCGCCACCTTTGGGAGTAATCAATTCACGTCTAAGTTTCGCAAGACGAGCCTTCAATATGCCTAAATGCAGAGCTGTTGCTTTATTTTTTTGAGTCCGGGCCATCTGAAATTCATAGCAAATGCCAAATTTTTAAAACGAATAACCTGTACTGATGAATTAAATGTATGAAAGTAGCATGAATATACAATGTTGGGGTAATTATATTAATTTTTTCTCATTATTTGTTCCTGAATAACAGATAATATGGTATAACCTCTTATACAAACCTCGGACTCGATGGCGGCGATCTTTTCCAATATAGTCGACATTTTTACAGTTTCCTTTTATTGAGTTGAATATATTTTATCTTTCATAAATTATTAGACTAAATACTTATATATATTGAGCGTATTTTATAAAAATAGCACGCAAGCGTGTCAATTTCGTGGACAAATTTTCCAGAAATTCGACTTTTTGACAGTGACATTAGTTTTTTTACGGACCGTTCGTTTGTTTAGGCAATGACCTTAATTTTATTCAGCCCGCTTATGGTGTAAATACGCCATCTGTCGTCGAGTAGTCCTACTACTACTACCATCACTTTTACTACACGGCAGATGGCGCTAACAAAAACTTCTTTTAAATAATAATAGATGGCGCTATGTAGGTTATAGTTTCTGCACCACCCACTAGATGGCGGTAAACGCAAACATTTGTATCTAAACACGTGGTAAAGCTATCCTCGCAGGTTTGCGCAAGGAATGGAATATGAAAGCTGTTGTGGGGTTGTTATACGGACTGCAGCTATGCCTTAGTGCCACCTTGATCGTCGGTACGGCCGCAGGGTTTTACTGCTCCTGATTTTGGCCAAGTTTTCTGAGGCACTCGATCGGAGCTTTCGGAAAGCTAGCCTATTCTTCAATAAGTTGTGAACGTGTTTTCAGTATGTTGAATTAAAATTCAAACTTTGAAAAAAGTTGTACGAAGTTTAATTGATGTTGTGTGGTCTTTAGTAGTTTGATAGGTGTAATGTAATAAATGTACTTACTATTAGTTCACTTCAATATAAAAAAAATGTGTGTTAGTTAATTTAGTATCTATAATAATTAAGCTGTATATGTATAGAAAACAACTTCCTGAAGTTTGCTCTATAAAACTTCTAGTTTTGTGGTAAGTCATATCAAACACTAAATATTATTTTTTTATATTAAAAAAACATAAAATAATTTTAGATGGAACACAAATCTGAACAACTTTCTCAATTAAACATGAATCTAAAAAAATAGGGATTTTGTCATACGTACCTTGCACTAAGTGGGATTTGTATGGGACCACCAATTTTTTTTTACTTTCTTATAACCGACATACAAGCGCACATTACAGCACTTTGAGAAATAAACATGACGGTACGAAAAAACATACCTAGATCTTCATTATCTTATCATCGTAACATCCCATGAAACGTCCACTACAGGACAATCCTTCTAGAATTCCAGCAAAAATGCGTGGTACACACGGCCGCACGTCGGTGGAAACATTTTGTCCTTGAGCGGGAATCTCGTCTCGGGAGTTTGTAGCGTAGAGCTGGTTCAGCTTATACTGGTTTTGTTTCTATTGACTTGCTGTCGTGCGTACGAGAGGAAGTACCACAGTCACCATGCTGCTTGTTAGCTTTGCGGCTGGCATCATGGACCGCGGTTGTTGATGACCGCAGTATGTAAGATTGTATGATACACAGCAATACAATGACGCTGCTGCCCATACTCTGGTTCATAATCCCTTAGTCGCCTCTTACGACACCCACGGGTACAGATGGGTTGGTACTATTCTTTGCCGGCACCACACGGGCGGTCGGCACCATTTATATATTTTTTTAACCTTAATAAAGTCTAGTATATAGTCTGAAAACTTTCTTAAGATGGCCGTGGCGGTGGCAGGAAGAAGGATGGGACTCGGGAGACTTAAAAAAATTAGTACTTGCCTACTTATTTTATTATTTATATGATGACAGTTTTATTTAATTTTGTAAAAAGGCGTAGGTAATGTTGATAGCGGTGAACATAATATTATGAAGGATCCGGTTTCTAAAACGACAACAAAAAAAATCATAGTTTGATTTAGATCACGGATTCTGTATCTCAGTGTGGTTTCTCCCTCTAGGGACTCAATTCTTGAAAATCACCCAGTGATAAAATATCACTTTAAAAACTTTAAAAAATCACATTTGCCCTGATAAACTGTTGAAAGGTAAATCAGAATACATGAAAATTTGGTAATTGCTAAAAGGACTGCTATATATTTTACGAATATCAATCTTCACTTTTGAAAAGAAAAATCTGTGATTTTGAATTTTTGGAGTGATATTTTATCACCCGATGATATTCAAGACTTGAGTCCCAGACAATGGCACACCTTTTGTTTGTATTGCGAGCCCTTCCATCTGCTCACGCGAGGACATTTACAGCGCTACCCGTGCTGTATAATCTGTTTCATGAGTCAATGCCAACACTTACCAACACATTTTACAGCCATGACTCTAAAAGAAGTTGCGTGTATGGACCTTCATACTCGTAGACCTTCCTTTATGTGATTAGCAACGAGTTGTGCAATGTTTTTTTTTATGTCACTAGTGGGCAAACGAACCTGGTGGCAAATGGTCACCACCGCCCATAGCACTGTCAATAGTGAAATACTTTGACACTAATAAGATAGCAAAGCGCGTTACCTAGCCTAAGAACTAAGATGGTATATGTCTCATGTGCCGGTAATTTCAATGCAGAAAAAGGCAAGGGGTGGTAGTTCCCCAGACGGATTTTGCACAAAAGGCCAACCACCTACGAATGTATCTTTCAAGTTCCTAAAAAAAGTATTCACATTTCTAACACTTTTTGTGTCAATGAAACAGAAATAGTCAGCGCTAGATTTAAAGCATCTTTACGAAACAGCTTTAACTGCGTCCTGAAGACGTTATATAACTGGTAGGACTCCCTCTCTTCAAACAATGGACGGTGCTCCACACAGTGAAAAATAAAATTTTGAATCTAAGTAATTTACCATATGACTAACAGCTGCCCGCGATTTCGTTCGCGTGGGATACACAAAGAAAATTAATTTTATGCTTTTCCAGGTCACAATTTACAGGGTGTTAGGGACGGTGTACAGAAAACTGAAAGGGTGTGGTGAGTCAACGAAACTGAACAACTTTCCCAAAGAAATTTTTTTTGGAAATGAAAAAATAATTTGACCGCCCCATATAAATAAATTGTTCGACCAGAGTGAGCAATTTGTGTGGACGAGTCAAATTTTTTTTAATTTCTCAGAAATGTTTCTTTGGGAAAATTGTTTAGTTTCGTTGACTTAACATGCCCTTGAAGTTTTCGGTACACCGTCCCTTACACACTATTATGTTATACCCGCCGATTTTCATCAAGTTCTGTTGAGCAGTTAGGCCTTGGCCCTGAGTCAAGATGCTTTCTACAATCGCAAACGCTAGTAGAATAGAATGAAAATGTACGGGAATGACATTAGCGATCGAAATGTTGCGTGACAGCTAATGTCAATCCCATACATTTTTATTCTATTCTATAGCGTTTGCGATTGTAGAAAGCCACTTGACTCAGGGCCCTTGAAAGAGTAACTAACATCCAAACGCAGAATTTTTGTAATATAAAAAAATATTAAACTGTGATTAATAAGCTTAGATAGTAAGACATTTTTTTTTAAGTAGCCCTAAATGTCCCACTGTAGGGCAAATGCCTCCCCTTTTTCTTTCCAAAGATCGCGATCATCGGCCACGGTTTGCCAATCGACTTCGAAAGCATCTAGGTCGTCTTGCCATCGTTTCCAAGGCCTTCCTCTTCCTCGCCGGCTATCGACGGGAACCCACTCAGTAGAGGCTCTGGCCAGATGCATCCTGTACACGTGACCCGCCCACTCCCATTTCTTTGCAGTTTTTTCGGTATCGTCAGCAATGCGAGTCTTGGAGCGCAGGGTAGTGTTGCGGACTCTGTCCGTTTCTTTACGCCTAGTATTACTGCGCTCTATCGCCCGCTGACAAACCGCTAATTTGGACTTCTGGGAAGCAGTCAAAGACATATTAGGGTTATTTATTTATTTAGCTTTCGAGCAACTGACTGCAATACTATCGGCTGATATAAAAACGTATACGGTCCAAAATCGAAGTGTTTTCACAAGCTAGTACCTACCCGGTCCAGTGCAACTGAATATTGCATTACCTAGGCTGACATTCAAAGACGAAACGAACGAAACTAAGCATGAGCTCAGGGAGCCAATTTTTGGAAGTCCCTGGGTGATTTTCGAGATTATTAAAATTAAAATAAGCCCTGTTAAACTCCTCAAAATTAAGGATCAATATTTGTTAATTAAAAAATTATGTTCAGTTTTAAAATTATAAACATAATAATTTGAGTTTTATAAGTTTATAGTGACTTTTTTAAATTTTAAAAATCTCGAAACTCACCCGGTGACTTCCGAAAATTGGCTCCCAGTCTCCCAAATGTCAAAATTCTATACAACTTTGTCACTTGTGAGATTGAGCGTACGCTATTCGTCTCTGAATCTTGGCCTTAGTGTGGTTCATTGTACCTACACATAACACAGCATACAGTGTGCACTATAAATAACCGTCCACGACAGAGCTACGGGCTGTTTTTCACTCCCACTGTGACGGTGGGTTTCGAAAACTGACTTTTCAATTTAGGTACCAGTTACTGCTCTTAGCTTACCGACCTAGATTTATCGAAGCTTTTGGAATTTTAGGGAAACTGTGGAACTAGCTGCCTAGCGAAAAACATTTTTTTACCTCACTACTGCTAACGAGAAACATATCGTCCCCAGTACCTTATACCATAATACATACATAACATCACGCCTCTTTTCCGTCGGGGTAGGCAGAGACCACAGTCCTCCACCTGCTACGATCTTGACAAACTTCCCTTGCTTCCTGTACTTTCATCAATCCTTTCATACATGCTCGTCGGTTTGGGGTACTTTTAACCTGGCCTTTATTCAGAACGTCCTGAATTTGGTCCTTATACGTTCGCCTAGGACTTCCCCTTCCAACGTTTCCATTCACTCTCGCCTGGTAGATCTCTTTCGTCAGTCTTCGTATACCATAATTCATCGTCATATTCTAATTTCAAAAACCTTTTCTACGCTAGAGGCCAAAAATGACTTTTGCACGCAGATTTCTATCGATAAAACAAAGTTTTCCGAGCTAGTCAGGTAAAAAAATAATTTCAAAATGAATGATTATCGTTTTAGAACTCTGATCTCTACAAATAATAAATGACATTGTACCTACTAAAGAATACAGACAATAATTGTAAGAATGTCCCGTGTGGTACAAAGAATAGCTTCAACCCATCTCTACCTGTGGGTGTCGTAAAAAGCGACTAAAGGCTTATGAACTGGAGGGTGGGCAGCAGCATCTTTCTGTGCATCGTACCATCTTACATACTGCAGTCACCAACGACAGCGGTTGCCAGCAGCAACGTTTAAAAGCGTGGTGACTATGGTATTTCCCCTCTAAAGTACCCCGCGTTTCTGCTGGAATTCTGGAAGGAGCTCCATGTCCTGCAGTGGACGTTGCATGGGATGTTATGATATCGTTATCAAACTACGAGCTCACCAAAAAAAAATTATTAAAAAATTGTACTTTTTAAAAAGTAAAAAAAAAATACCGTCAATTTCTAAGCCAGCGTAAATAATCAAATCCCGGGGATTCTCATCACGCTCAATGTGATGTCGTCCTCTAGGCCCTTAATAGCTTAAATTGAAAGGATCAAGGGTGTCCCTACTTTCCACCCGACGTGACGTCACGAGGCTCAAAGATTTCACCAACCGAGGAGACGCGCTTTACTCTTGAGTGCTTTTACGTGTACAGAGACATGCTAATATATTCTGAATTATAGAATGTCACCGAGTGGCTTATAATTTTTTTAAAATAAAGGTTTCGTTCACTTCCTAAGCACCCTGAACAAGTTTCTGAAGAAATACCTTGGGGGTCTGCTCGCGTACTTTACAAGCTCTTTTGGGCCGGTCGTTGAACGAAGTATTTGTTCAGCTTAGCTTTATTGCATTCAGAACAAAACCAACTTAACAAAATGTGGGCAAAATATCTTCCACACGACTTTTGGGAGAAGAATCCACAACAATAATATTAGTAGTGCTAGGCTAGTATCTTTAATCTTACCTATATTAATTTTGGAATTATAGTAGGCCACTTGGTGAAATCCCAGCGCACAAGCATAAACTCAGCTCTGTTCTCCTGAGCATAAACATACTTTAGTAGAATTTAAGTTTAAATTGTAGATAGATACATAGATAAATTCTTTATTGTCACACAAAAACAAAACAATACACAGGAAACTCTTAAAACTAGGGTGGACAAAGACGGTCTTATCGCTTAAAGCGATCTCTCCCAGACAACCTTAGTTGCTTGTTGGAGAATGTAAATAGTAACTGTAGTAGTGTGCCAATGCCAATATATAGATAATATTTAATGTAAATACAACTACAATAAAAACAAAATATACACAAATAAATAAATAAAAATACATATTAAAATATATATAAAAAATATATACAAATAGATAACATATAAATATATACAAACTCAGTTGCAAACTAAGGTACAATTTTATTAAGTAAGAAGTTATGCAGTTTAGATTTAAAAATAGGTAGTGACTTGGAGTGACGAATCTCAGATGGCAGATCATTCCAGAGACTGATAGCTTTTAAAGTGAAAGATTCCTTATAGTAGCCTGACCGAGTAAAGGGTATTTCCAACACATTATCAGTCTTGGATCGCAAATCACGTAATTGTAATTTTACTTTTATGAATTTTATAGTAATAAAAAAATTAAAAACCAAGACAAAACACTTACCTAATTAACGAAATAAAAGATGCTACTCACGTTATAAAAAGGGCAGTTTTTAATTTATTGAAAATTCAGTACTAAAAAGCGACCAAGATCCCGGGATTCTGAAAATCGATACCGAGAATCCTCTAGTTCACTTCAATACGAAGGAATGATTTAACGATTTAACTTAAAACCAACAATACCTCGCCTCTTAAATTGAATTAGTCTATTTATTAATTCAAAGTAATCCTTTCTATTGTTTCAGAACTAAATCATCCAGACCTTATTCCTGATTCCAAATTCAATTCCCAAACCTTGTGTTTTAAATCAATAGAACTGGCTAAAAAGATTAAAAATAAAAAAAGTGCCAATGAAATGGGCGGTTGATACTTTTTGAATTTGGAAGCGATGTCGTCTGAAGAGTCATTGGATGGGGAGAGGCCGGGATTGGCTCGTCGGTTTGCGGGCGGTTGCGTGCGCGCCGCTTGTTCGCAAATCGGGTTGGTTGTGCTTGTGGTGATATACGTACTCCTTGGAGCGTTTCTGTTTGAATACCTGGAGTCAGGACCTGAAGTGCAGAAGAGGTCAGCCATACAGAGGTCCAGGGAGGAGTGCTTGAAGGAGCTTTGGGCAATTACAGGTAAGTCATTACCTCTAAGAACACCATTATTTAAAATACTCCGTGTTTACTGCCTCAGAATTTTATCAAAAGTTCTTACTTCATTTTATTTTAAGTCTCGTTCTTCTTTGCAAATCGATGGTCTTGGTAGCCCAATGTGTTTTCACTTGGCAAGCGTTGTAAGTTGCCCAACTTGCCGCCCACAGATGTTTCAAGTACATGTATCAGGGCACCTGGGGCAGATTAGGAGGTGACATCCGTTGTATTCCGTATAACCCCACCGATGGAGATTCTCTTGCAGCAGCCAACCTGGATCCGTACTCGGTTGAGGGACTTCCAGACCGACCACTGCAAGTCTTCACCCGGAGAGAGAACCTCCATTTGTGGGATATAGCTTTCTTGAACGGGGAACGTTTTCTCCCACACATGAGATCGGGCTTCAGTAGGGCTCTCCTCTATTATAATTGTAGAGGCCAGAAAGCTCCTTTGGCTCGAGCTGGGCTGTTCCCGTTCATACGGTGTTTATTTTAATTAAGAATTTACGGTACGCTCAAGCCATTTTATAAATTCAGAATTACGTTTTTACTTGACTGACCCAGTTATTCTCTCACGATTAGTCACTCAATTGCCACTGTAAAACTAAGTTCAGACGGGCAGACAGCAGTATAAGAAACCAGAATCAGAATTTAAAAAGATCTTCTATGCTTCTTCTAACCTCGTGTAACCCAAAAATAACAGAGTAATTTAAGTAATTCCCTTGAGGTTCTACCTAAAATTTTCGTATAATATCCGTAAATTTATTCTACAATAAAATTACAACTAAATTTTCCGAACAATAAAGGGTCTCTCAAAAAGCACTTTTTCAGAATTATGGAAAACACATATAAAGTTAATGATTTTACATTACTTAACTTGGTTTGTAATGACATTTAAAAACTTTGATGACCAATATCATTTTGTTTTACAAATGGCACATAAAAAAATAACTCCGATGATGGTGTTGGTTTTTTGCTGCGCACCAAAAGCAAGATAGTGTATTGTTTTTCTTTGCTGCGCACGGGCTCTTTACGGGGCGCCATTTATAATTCACACATATTATACCTACTGTGCTCACGCACCGTGGCCCTTCCCCACAGTTAACGGTCAGCAACGTGCCTAATAGTAAGGGCGATGAAGGACAAATTTCTATATGATTCGCTCATGTCTGCCTCTTTGACTGATGATAAGGAGCATCCTCTATAAGAGACAAAAAATATTGGCGGACATCCACACCCCTGCGTTTTTGAGGAATTAAGTTTTAACTATTTTGAAATTTGACAATGTTACGTACACCTGGCAGACTATGACTATCTGATTAAATACAATGTATAAAACCCCTGAAAAATGGTCTGCCACCATAATAGCCCTGCGTCGTAAAGTTACAGCGCTTCAAAATGCAAAAATTCACTACTTCGTCCCGTGATAATGCAGAGCCCTGCATGTCTACCTCTTCGATTTTCTACATCTTCAGAAGTATTTTAAACAGGAGCTACAAAGGCAGACAAAAAAAACATTATTTAGTATCTTTTATTCTTTTTTTTTGCTTTAACTCAAAAACGCAGCGACGCACAGAAAAACTTGTAAGGACCAAATCGATTCGTATTGAGCTGATCTATCATCCCTATTAATATGAATCATGAGCAAATCATATACCCAAATTGCAGCCAGCACCCTAACTATAAGCTTTATTTTAATAAAAAAATGCTTTTTAAAGCTCACAAACTATTTACCATTGTGATTTAATTTCTTTGAATTATAAATTGTTTCTATAGTTCAAGTTTTTGCTAAGACACCGTATATAAAGCAAGTATTTATTTAATGTTGACCTGAAGGAAATAAAGAAAACGTAGCGCTTCAACTTGTTTTGTTAAGCGAAAATTAAAGTACACCTTTTTAACATCCTAAATCAACAGACAGTCCTGTCCTTTCCTTTTACTTGAATCACTAGTGTTGTGCCTAGAACAAGAAAATAACTTGTACGATTCTTAAAATGTATATTTCGAAGCCTTATTTTTTAAAATTAGTGTGAGGTGCCTACCTATGAAATCAGCTTTTTGTATGCTGTATTTTTATGAAGTTTTAGGTGTACTAAATTTTCGTTTTGCATTTTTTCGGGAATTATAAATCCAATCCAAATTTTATATTTTTTTAAGAATGAATGGGAAGACATAATATCATCTCTGAAAAAATATAACAAATCTAACGATAGAAGTAGACGACATATTTACGATCCTTTCATTTTAGATATTAAGACTAAAGCAACTTCCAAATATAAAACGAATAATGAAAATAGCTCTACGATTATATCTCATATATCTGCAAGACAATTTCGCCTATTTCGCTTAAAACACACTGCAGGCGGCTGCTTAGCGCCTGCACTCTGCAGCCAAGTGATTGTCATCTTATCATGTGGGTGAGTTGTAATGTAAGTTCGATGATTGACCTCACACCCTGGTGTAATAGCTGTAGAGCAACTATAGTGAGTGAGTGAGTGAGATGTCTGATCTTAAAATCTGTCATATATTTTTTAATTTCTGATATATGCTTAATAATAAGGACAAAGTTAATTTAATAAAAAAATATCTTGAGCGATTTTATAGAAAATTATTTATTTAAGAAATACGTCGCGAGCTTGTGATAAATTATTTTCGCATAAACCGTTTTAGGTTTTTAGAGATATGTGTTTAATTTTGAGGACTTTTATAAAAATAATTGTATTGAATAAAGAATATTAAAAAAAACATAGTTTCAGATCCGTTTAATAGCTTTTTGCTGCCTAACAAACAAAGTAGCAAGAAAAATATGGGAAGTGACATGAAAAATCCTCGAAGCTTTTCAGCATCCTTATAACTACTTAGGATCATCTATCTTTATTTATAAGGAGATGGCGACCTTTATAAACCTCATTTATTCCGGATAAAGCCACCGGCAAGACTACCAACGATTCCTGCCAAATGAGGTCTGATGTTTATTTGATAAGGTGTGTAATGAACTACGATGAATGTATAAGTAATTGGAATTTCAATTTTCTTGATGAAATCAAAATAAAATGTCGGAGACTCGTTAGTGTTTTCCTCTACATTTTAGATAATTTTTATGTCAAAACGGTAAAAATAACAGTTGTTAAAGGACTGAATAATTAGATATTCTAAGGGTCGAATTGATAAATCCCGCTTAAGTGTGAGATTGTCCTTAAGGGGCATCTTGAGGTGTTGCATTAATTAATAAACAGAAATTGAGTAGCTGTCATCGGAACAATTGTCACTTGAGTGTTAAAAACACACTCACTAATTTATAATAGTGACGAGTATTATTTTGAACTGTCAGTCTCCATTATTTATTTATTAAGAAAGAAGAAACATTAAAATGAACATTAACAGCTTTATTAGAAGCAAAAACAAAACGCAGACATAAATTCTTTTTGCTCTTTTGACGATTGACTCAAAGACGGACACTTGAGTTTGATATTTTGATATTAGTTTATTAATTAGCAAGATCTTGAGATGCTAATTGCATCTTGATAATTAAGTCAGCTGACATGGTCTTGGGGAAGATTTTGAGAGGGATTTATCAATACGGGCCTAAATAAATTCTTCTTTTCGGTATAGTAAAAGTGTGTATCAAAACGTGACTACGAGCGAAAACTATAAATTGAGGTAGGAAAACAAAACACAACAGCAAAAATGTATCATGGACTCAGAATAATAAAGGTTGTAGAAATAGGATTAAAGACATAATTCGTCACTAGTTAGGAATGTTTGATGTAAAGTCACAATAAATTACATAAACTTATTATCTTTGTAAATGCAAAGGAGGCGTCGTTCTATTAATTTGGTAGGGTTATTTTCAATATTACATAATGATCGATGATGATGTGACATTGCATAGCAAAGGAGATGTGACATGCTGGCAGATGTCATCCCATCTAAATATATAAAAGAGCATGTCCTGACTGACTGACTGACTGATTCATCAACGCCGAGCCGTAACCGCTATAGATACAGATCTGAAATTTTGTACACAGGTTCTATGCGCGTCAAAACCACCCACTAAGAAATGATTATGGAAAATTCATCTCCCAAGGGGGTGAAATAAGGGATGAAAGATTGTATGAAATTCCTTTTTTTCTTGAGCTAGATTATCACAAATTTGAATTTAAGCTTCTGGTAAAAAATAAAGAAACACGTGTTTAAGCATTTCTTTAAAATGACCCTTCAAGGGGGTGAAAAAGGGGTGATTTTTTTTCCGTATGTTGGTCTATAAGTTTTTCAGTTTTAAGGGTAGAATTATAGAAATTTGTATTTAGGCTTTTGGTAAAAAATAAAAAAGAACGTGTTTAAGAATTTTCCAAAATTCATCCCCTGAGGGGGTGAAATAAGGGATGAAAGTTTGTATGAAAGTCCGTCAGGTTTAAAGTTAGGATCTTCAAAATTTTTATTTAGACTGGCGACTAAAAATTAAGTTTAACGTGTCTCAGGGTTTTTAAAAATTTTACACACTAAGTGGTGAAAAGGGGGATGAAGTTGAAACTCCTTCATTTCAAAGTAATATCCACTAAATTTATTATTAAGGCATTAGGGTTGTAATTCTGTGGAACATACATCTCTGTTATTGAAATCCCACCCCAAATTCAACCCCTTAAAGAGGGAAATGGGGTGAAGAAGTCTTAAAACCAATATGGGTATCATTTGTATGGTTTATCGGGTCGCTGATTACGAAAACTAAAACAATTTTGAAATTTAATGTGGTGGACGTGAAATACCATCATCCCCCGGGGATGAGGTTGGGGTGCGATAGGGTTAATATGTCTAAAAATCAATATGGGTGTCGTTTGTATGGTTTATCGGATCGCTGATTACGAAAACTACAACAATTTTGAAATCTAAGGTGGTGGACGTGAAATACCATCATCCCCTGGGGATGGGGTTGGGGTGCGTTAGGGTTAAAATGTCTAAAAATCAATATAGGTGTCGTTTCTATGTTTATATAAGGATAGGGATAGCGGTTAAGACGGCGTTAAGTATAGGGATAGGAGTAGGGGTAAGGTTAGGGGCAGGAATAGGGAGAGGGAAAAGGAGAGGGAGTGGGATGGAGGTAGAGAGAGAGGGAGTAGGAGAGGGAGAGGGAGGGGGAGGGGAGAGGGAGAGACTGCACATTGTCTGAATATCACGCGGGCGAAGCCGCGGGCACAGCAAGTGATGAAATAAATTAATTCCGAATGAAGCAAGGAGGTCTGAAATCTTTAATCGTGGATAACAAAGCACCGCACTCATAAAAACTTTTCTATAATTATATGACCGCCATATCTGTTCAGTTGACAGTGGCGCTGGTCGTGAAGATTTGACAATTCACTTTTTAAAAATAATTCTTATTTTGACCACCTGAAACAGTTTACTATTATCTAATTTGTGCCTGAACTTCAGTTCTGATTCTGTGATCTGAACTTGACCTGCACAGATATCGCAGTCACTCTGTACCTCTTATAAATTCCACCCACTATAGGACAATATACGATCTTATCTAAAAAGTAACAAAGTTATGAGTATTAATGCTTTGATTCAAACGTATCATTGTAAAGAATTTCCACGATATTTTACCTTTTTTATTTTAAAAAATTGTTCAGATTCATGTTCTGATAAAATTTGTATCAGATTTGCTTCAACTTGATTCCGAAGCACAATGTTTATTACTAATTCACATGTTTGTCATTCGCTTTAAATTGTAATTTTGATTTCCATCAAAAAAACTGAAAGTATAGTTTACGCATGGAACTTTGAGTTTCCGACAGTTAATTTGTCAACCTGTCCATAGAAATGTCAAATATTCAATCCAATGTAGCATCTGCCCTGTCCGAGATCTGCTGAGATTTTCCCATGTGACAAATGAACGACGGGGATTTGCTCTTCCCAAGTTTTTTTGCATTCTTCCTTGTTTAAAAAATCCATCATTTCGACATTGCAAGGACACGAATAATAAAAAGAAGGTCTAAATCTTTATTTTCGTCTTAGCTCTCATTCGATAAAACATTTTGGTTGTAAAAATACAGCTTCTCCCTTGCATTAACCTTAAGATATTGGAATATCCCTCATCTATACATAAAGATCGTAAACTCGCTGAAAATGTACGTTGAAAAATTCCGCGAAAACATGATCTTTCCTAAATCTATCAAGAAAAGAGATAATACTAGCAATTTTGTAATTATTTGTCTGTGCTCGATAAGGTCAAAAACCATTGAACCGATTCAAACGCAGTTTTTGTAATGTATTTCAATTAAATTCGTGCAAAATGTAAGGTTCGTTTTATTGAAATTGGTTCACTAAAATATAATCTACACGAATGCAAAGTATCAACTGGCCTGTGCGCCAGTAATTTACATACTACTGAACCTATTCAAACGAAGTTTTTAATAATGTACCTGTTTGGATTACTTTCGTGCAACATACAAGGTTTGTTTCTTTGTTTCACTCAAACAGAAGATAACCGAGTAAAAAGTTTCAAGCGACGAAGCTGAAAGAGAATATATTGAAAATTCCGTTTGAATCGGTCCAGTTGTTTGTAAATCCAAACTCCACTCGAACGAAGTCGTGGGCTCAGCTAGTACTAATACAAAGCTGCTTTATTATCTCCCTTTACTATAGACTCCTTGCAATACTGGTAAACGCTTTGATCAGGATCGTGACTGGCTACTTTGCCGGCGATCTGGTGACGTCACAAAGGACATTTTCCTACAACAATGTAGGAAGGCAGCTTATTATCTCGCAGCGGAACGGCCTCGGGTCACTTTATAGCACGGGGAATAGATCTATACAATTTCAAACTGCATTTTATTAATATAAACTTGACTGTACTGGCACGTTGGCGTGTTGTTAGTGAGCCTACCAGCTACGCCTTGGGCCGCGAGTTCGATCCCCGCGCAGGGCACTTGAACACGAGTGTTTGTTTTGTGTCTGGGATTTATTTATCTATTTATGTATGCTTAGCTTAGGATACTTTGTGTAGTTAATAAAACTTTATGTATCGATTTGTTAGATTTTTCGTCAAATCCTTAACTAAAAAACTGATGGAAAAACATGGCTTCTCGCTGAGGTAAATCGCGGAAAAATAAAAAACAGCACACATCGGGAAAAATAAAAGACATCTCGTAACATAACTTGTCGTTTTGAAAGCGCAGCAAAAGAAAAAAAAACTAAATAAATAGTTTGTATTTTTTGTGTAGTTTATTTAGATTCAAAGAGTTTATTTTCTTAAAAGAACATTTACATTTGGTTATCAAAATAAGCTATTACTTATCGATCGACTGTAAATTAGAGATTTTGTGTGTTTCGTTTGAATTAAAGAATTTAACGTTTTTGATCTTACACACACATTGAACAAATTATGTGTTATCGAAACTTATGTTGTGTCCGCATGACAGATACTCTTTTGTTGAATCTAGTCGCGAGGGAATAGCCGGCGATTTACCTCGATCAAATCTTTTTTATGAAAGTAAAAAGTATCTTAAAAAGTTACGGATTCTTGAATAATTTCGGTAGAGGAACATTGCAGTAAGTAAATTCTTTTATTTCCTGAACATAATTATTCGAAACGTACATAACCTGTGTAATCTTTGTGACAGCTCTTCATAGCAATATGTCTACGAAGCTACGAACGTCTACGAGTTTGTTACGTATAACGAAATTCGGCAAAAAACGTATGAAATTACACACAGATAACTATATTTGAGTAGCCTAACTATAACTGGAAGCTAATTTTGAAGTCATTGTTAAATGTCGAGTCACAAACACGATGAAATTATTTTATCCAAAGTTACCCCCTTTTCACTCATTTTCGTAACTATTATCGAATTAATGGCTACTGTAAGAGAATATTAGTGTAATGCAATTGTAGCTCCAATTAATTTGATGTGCCTTTGTTCCTTTTCTTAAAAAGAAAAAGAAGCAAATTGTACAAAATTGTATACACGCGCACGTTTTGCCATATGTTAGAAAGAGACAGTTTATCTCGGACAATAGCGCCTTATTTAGCTTAGTATTCGGTGCTGATCCCAAATAAATTGGTGAAAGGTAAGGCGAATGTATTTAGCAAACATTTTAGTCTATAACTGAGCAATATAGTTTCTATTCACAAAGGAAAACCGTAATAGATTCTCTATTTGAAAAGTTCGTTCCCTCAGAAAGGTCGCGTAATCGTTCGGAATTTGAATTAATTGAATTCTATATTCGAATCGGAACAAACGGCGTTTATTGGAAGTTATTAATGACCGGTCAACAGATGGCTCTGACCGCATTTCTCATTATTCCTTCTATCCAGCCTGTGGTAATCGATTTCATCGTTAGCGACTGCGAAGGCCTTGGATTGAGTCTGTAAGGTGTTGATAATTTATGCATGTAAATTTCTGAACCAATTCTGAACTGTATTATGAAATATTTAAAGCCATTACAGCTTATAGAACTTTGATCATTGTGAAGTGTGACGTCAATTAAGATGCAATAGATAGCACGAGAGAAAAGAAGTCCAGTTGCACAAAACATTTTCACACAATAAAGTAATAAAACTATCATACAAAACGGACGTATTAAAACTCTCAGCCCCTTGCAACCTCCCCCGCACCCCTGCGCGCATCCATCCGCGCGATTAGCGTGGTGCTCCTGCTGTACTGAATATGTAGGTCTACGTGCGCTTCTAATTTCAATTTTCAAATTCACGCTCATTTTATGTTGTATCCTAGGCTGCTCTGTGGTCCGGGATGTGGCATTTTGGTAGAAACTCTCCATAATCTATAGCGGACACTTTCAATTTTCTTCACAAAGCGTGTCAGCAGTGTATTAAAAAAGAGTCTTAATGGAAACATAACTAGAAGATTGACAGTCTACCGATTCGGTTACGAAAATCCTTGATTTGCCTTAATACAACATAGATGTATAATAACATCCATAGATGTTATTAAGGCTATGAAAAGTTTGTCCTTTTATTAGTTTATATTCACTACCTAGAAGTATAGAAGTTAACACTTTTTCTACTTCCACAATACTGATCTTAAAAACCACAAGTTTCACCCATAAAACCAAATAACTTTGCCCAAGAGACATAGGTAAAATAAAAATAAAAAACCGGTCAAGTGCGATTCGGACTCGCGCGTCGAGGGTTCCGATATATCTTTAGTATTGTTGGAAGCAATAAAGTCCATATTTAAAACCGCAAAAATAAATTTGTTTGTAAAAGATTTTTTGCAGATTTCTAAAAAACTGTGCTACGTAGAGAGACCGTTTTATTTTTGCTGTAATATATACGTAAATTTCTATCGACTATAATTAATTCAGATATTTCCTGTAGCAAACTTCAAATAAAGAAGTATTTTTTTAGACTTTTGAAAATGTGAAAATTAAGAATAGTAAAAAAATATGAAATCCATTTTGAAATGTGCAAGTTTTCTCCTTTCATATGAACTACAATTCAAAATTTTGCCGTCCCTATTTCGGCCCCCTTTACAATAATTATAATAATAAATTTTTATTTTTTTTTCTTTGCACTTAAGTTGGGCAATCATATTCTAAAACTATTTCAAATTTGAAGTCGATTAATGGTAGCTGAGATAAACAGGTGTAACAGACTGACGAAGTCGCACCGTAAGGGTTCCGTTTTTACCATTTTGGTTCGAAACCCTAAAACAACTTTTATGTCTAGAATATAAAAATAACCTCTATTTTTATAACCGTGCTTTCTGACTGCCGCTGGCCACCGGTTTATTGAAAACAACGAGACCGAACAGTCATTTAATTAACCGAACGAGTTCAAACAATATCTAGTCACCCGTTGACGTATATTTCATGCTACATCATAATAAAATTTAAATGTATGAATTTTCAATTCATTGTTTGCATCGAATGGTGGAAATATCCAAAATATAAATAATAAGTTAAAAATTTTGTACTCAGGTTTGATTCTGTAAGAGACAAGGGCGTGGTGCAAAGTTCGTCTGTGGAATTACCTACCTATGTGTGTTGTTTGCATAGTGTTTTCACTGGTGTGTTCCGATTCAAAGAGTAAAAGAACCAGAAAGATGAAAAAAACACGCTGTTGCTGTCCTAATTGTATAAAAACATGATGTTAGAAAAACAGAAAAGTTTAACTGTTTACCATTTACTTAGTAGTTTTCATTCTGAAGAACCTTATAATAAACAGAAATAAGATTCGGTTTCGTATACTTTCCAAAGATGTTTGAAACATTTCGTGTAGTAGGTATATGACGTAATATACGATGATGACGCCCTAAAAATAATCGTCAATAACTTACTCAAATCGAGTAAACGTACGAATATGATGAGACAGATCTTTAGATAAGAACCTTATCAACAAATTTTTGAAACATTGCACACATCTAAAAACTTTGGCAAAACGCGTGCGTCACTTCAAAATTAGTTCATGGAAAATAAATGGGAAATCTGTCGAATAGTCGTGTTCCTTCTTCTCAGTGATGTACTGACTTTCCTGAATACTGTGGACAGTTGTGATTCTAGAGAGATTTGTTGACAAGGTTCTTATCTAAAGATCTGTCTTATCAGATTCGTATTTTATCTGATTTGGTTAAGATATTGGCGATTACTTTGAGCCCATCTTCGCTCTTCAGTATATTTGCAATGTATGATCATAAAATTCGTATTCTAGAATTATGCCGACAAAGGTACTTTTGATGGCAGGTGCTGGGACTAACGGCGGTCACCCATCCAAGTTCTAGCCATGGCAGACGTTGCTTAACTTTCGTTATCAGCAAGAACTACCACTCGGCTACGATTATTTCTAGAACACCCTTAGTTTTAGATTAAGAGGCTACCTGCAGTCCACTAGCGCCCTCATCAGTTACAACACAAAACTTATCAAAACACTGGAAAGACAGATTAAAGTAAAGGTATCCTAGTTTATTTAGAACCTATAAATTCTTTAAAATATAGTTCACTGTAGTTACAGACACAAAAATGGCGAAAAACGGCCACTTTTAGCAGTTTTTGTATCTGTAACTACAGTGAACTTTATTTTACAGAGTTGATGGGTTCTAAATAAATAAGAACGCCTTATCTTTAATCTGTCTTTCCGGAATTTCGATAAGTTTTGTCTTTAGCGAGTAATATTTTTTTAACTGATGGGGGCGCTAGTGGATTGCAGGTAGCCCCTTAATCTAAAACATAAAATTAATAATGGGTTACATGTAGAAAACAAATGCTTATTATGAATCTTGTGATAGTCAAGTAAAAGTTTATAGGTTAATGAAACTAAGCAGCAAATTGAAACAGCCAGCTGCTCTGTTTAGAGGGATATTGGATTGCACATTGCATTTGACAAGTGAAAATTAATTCAATATTGTTTTCATAATAGCCAATATAATAATAATTCTATCTGTTAGCTGGCTATAATAGATGATTTTAACACAAGTGTGTAAGAAAACTTTGTTCTTTTCTATTTAATGTATTTTAAAGCATAACATATTGTATTTGACTAATAAAATAAAGCTGCCTAGGTAGTAGGGCTTTTGTGCAAAATGCAACTGGTCATCTGGTGATGATCGTTTCCGATTCTACCTTAAAGGCTTAAAGCAGCAGTGCTTCTTTTTGTGTTTGGGTTCGAAGAGTATAGGATCCAGTAAAACATTTTGGGGAAGGGATATTATGGGAAAGGAACATTCTGCAACTAAACGTAAAAATCATCGGCAAATTCCAGCTTAATAAGAGCCTTTGTGGTTAGAGTGTTTGGTTTTTTATTCGGAGGTATATATGTATATCTTAAAGGCCGGCAGCGCACCTGTGATCCCCCTGGTGTTGCGGGTGTCTACGGGCGTCGGTGATCACTTACCATCAGGTGACCCGCCTGCTCGTCTGCCTCCCTCTTCTATAAAAAAAGGTTCTGGATTCGAATCTTGGTTGGAACACCGTGTAAGAAACATTACTGTGAAAAGAATAAGATGATTCCGTGCTTTGGATGCAATAAAACCTTTGGTCCCACTCTCTACGGAAGTTTAGTCTTTAAATGGTGGCTTACGAACTTTGATATTGAAGGTTTCTGATATCAAATATCGACCTTTTAGCTTCATACGGTATGATATGAAGATGCAAATTAGGTTTTACTACTTCTATGTGACCCGCTTACTCATTTGCTTACAAAATCTTTATGATTAAAAGACTAGGTAAGTACCTGCAGTGATCGTGTATGAAAACCTCGTTCAGTAAAATGTTATTAAAGCTGTAGTTTCCTGCACTGCATTGTGATTGTGAAAATGATAATCGAAAATTTTAATAAATAAACACCATTCGTCATAAATGTTTACTAAAAGTAGCCCGTATCATTTCGATTGTTGATCCTGATAATCCGCATGAATTTTACCATTACACGTACTGAAACCGTATTTATCACGCGATTTAATTAAAATTTCATATTTCGTAAATAAATATTCATTTTATGCCTACTGTGAGTTGATATTCATAATTTGTAGTTTGGTTGATAGTGCTTCAGCCTTTTGCCCGCCCAGTGCAAACATTTGTGGGTGTTATTTATCTGTTTATTGGACAACTAACAGCCTAATTTGTATGAACTGAACAGTAGCCGTTATACAGTAAGTAGAAACGGAGCCATTAAAAAGTCTTTATGTGTTAAAGGAAATGTGTGCAATTCAGGAAATCTATACAATTCCTAGGCAATGTCACCGGAAAATATTACGTAATCGTAAATTGATCAATTTCCTAGTAAGTTGATCAACTTTAGAAAAATAATTAACTGTACTGGATTAAGAGAACCTAACAGATCATATAACAGAGATTTGTTTGCCTTACCTAACAGATCTATGGATTTATGAATTCACTACGTGTTTATGATTTTTCGAAAGTTGATCAACTTACACGGAAATTGATCAACTTACGATTCTTATAATTTTCCAAGTGACACAAAAAGTGTCAGCGCCTTTGCCTAGTTTTAGATGAAGTAACGTTGTGGAAATTGTCCCTATTCCATGGAAAGTTTAAAAACCTGGAATTCTATACAAGATGTAAGACTTCAAGAACAATATTTAAGACATATTTTTATTCACTTCATCATTAGCCAAAAGATGACCAACGCTGAACAATAGAGTCTTTGGGCCTTGACCAATCGTAAGCCCACTTTGAGAAAGTTCTACTCAAAAGTCGTATTCCGATTCCTGGTCGCCACTCTAGAACTTTCCTGCCTTATTGACCGTCGGTACTTCGAGCGATGTTGCGCTCTACCCACGCCATTTGTGTTTAGTGTTTCTTAGAAAAATAATTTTCAATTATGTAGAAAATAACTTTTTAGGAAAATTGAGAATTATAATCTTTTGCGTATTTTTGCAGAAATAAGCCAGCAAAAAGTTATACGCGGGTTCATTAAAACTTTCAAGGTATGTGAATTAAGTGCCGTCGAAGTTGACGTGCGGAAATAAAATCATTATTGGTTCAATTTATGATACAAAAATCTGTTTATGTGAACGTATAAAACGGGAGCACCTAACGACCTTAATGGAAGCATCTGTCATCACGAACGAAATTTAAGTTCGATATATCTGTTTTCAAGTTATTTACGAGCCAATAAATAACTACCTACATATTTAGCTACTACTGGTACTGTTGTTTCAATAGCCCATTTTGGTGGGGCATTTAAATAAATAAAGCAAGCAATTTGTGCAACGATCCAGCTCTAACATCCCCGGGCCACACTCTGCAGTGCAGGGATTTTATTAACGGTTGTAGTCGCGTTTGCGCCACTTTACCTCACGATATATGTTTCGTACGCGACATATACTGTGTCCACTGCAAGGCAGGTGTTTTGTTGCAATTAAATGAATTTTCATTTTCCCAACGCATATTTTTAAATGTACAAAGTTTTACAGGTTATTCTATAAAATAACGGTTATTTAATGAAACTGTGTCACTTTGTAAGTTTTCTGTATCTGGGTGTTTATGTATTTCTGTATGTTGATCAGTCTCTGATAGCCACAGTATGTAGCATGTACGGAAATATTTCTCACAATGTCGGAATGGTGAACTTGTGTGAAATATTTCCGCCAATATTTATTAATTCTAGGCAAACCCGTATATGCTACATACTGTGGCTATCAGAGACTGATCAACATACATAAATACATAAACACCCAGATACAGAACAACTTACAAAACAACATAAATTCTTAAAAATAAAAATAAATGTTATATGAGTTAATTTTATTTTGTTGTTGTAAGTTTTTAGGTCATTCTGTGAAATAATGTGGTAAATATTGTAGGTACAATGTTTAAAAGCTTCCTTCTTTCAGCATTTTATATAAATTTATGCCTGAACGTCGCCTGATTCTATACTTCTTTGAACATGATTTCGGGGGTAAGAGACGGTATGCCGAAAACTGAAAGGTTGTGTTTAGGCGGCGAAACTGACTAACTTTCCCAAAGAAACATTTTTAGGAAACAAAAAAAGTTGGCTTCCCCATACAAACTGTTCAACCAGAGTGAGCAAATGGTTTTCATTTCCCAGAAATGGTTCTTTGGGAAAGTTGTTCAGTTTCGTTGACTGAACACGCCCTTTGAGTTTTCAGTACACCGTCCCTTACACCCTGTATATCAACCTTAATATGTGGTTTTATGTACCTTTCCTGAACTAAAGAAATAAAATCAGAGCTGTTTCTTAGAAAATGTTTACAATGAAAAACCAATAGCAATAAAGTACAAAGTACGCAATGCTATCGAATATCTCTTCAGTCCTATCGCCTGAAACGAAAGGAGTTTCGAATTGCTGTAAAACGACTCTAGTCAAACGTTCGTGAGGGATAAAAAGATTTACACATTATTAAACAAATTGGAAAGGATAAATAGGGTTCACTCGTATCCGGTTATTTTTCGCCCTGTAGACAAATTTTATGATGTCATGAGTCGGACAAATTCTGCTCTTCCTATTCAAAATCCAGTATTGCTGGCGCAAGGTTTGTAAAAGAATAAGAAAAACAAATATCGACCCTATCCTATTCTATTAAACGAGCGATATTTCTATGCGTATATTTGTAATCGGTTTTTCAAAAACGGCTCTAACCATTTTGTTGAAATTTAGTATCCAAGGGCTTTCGGGGAAGAAAAATCGATCTAGCTAGGTCATATCATAATAGTTAGGGTGCTGGCTGCAATTTGGGTATATGATTTGCTCATGATTCATATTAATAGGGATGATGGACAGCTCAATATGAATCGATTTGGTCCTTACAAGTTTTTCTGTGCGTCGCTGCGTTTTTGAGTTAAAGAAAAAAAAAATGAAAATAATATACTAAATAATGTTTTTTTGTCTGCTTTGTGCCTCCTGCTTAAAATACTTCTGAAGATGTAGAAAATCGAAGAGGCAGACATGCAGGGCTCTGCATTATCACGGGACGAAAGGGTGAATTTTTGCATTTTGAAGCGCTGTTACTTTGCGACGCAGGGCTATAATGGTGGCAGAACATTTTTCTAGGGTTTTATACATTGTATTTAATCAGATAGTCATAGTCTGCCAGGTTTCATTGTCAAATTTCAAAATAGTTAAAACTTAATTCCTCAAAAACGCAGGGGTGTGGATGTCTGCCAATATTTTTTGTATCTTCTAGAGGATGCTCCTTATCATCAGTCAAAGAGGCAGACATGAGCAAATCATCCTTACTTCATCCTTACTATAAGATATATTTTATTTTGAAACCTGTTAGATTATCAAAAAAAAACAATTAACAACAATCTTATGTTGTTTTAGTCAGTTCAGAGTTGTAATTTTTTTTATTAAAAATAAGACCATAATTTATCAGCTGACAACCCTAGGTTGACCCTAAGCAAAGAAATCGAAACTCTAACTTTGTCATGGACACCATTGCCAACTTTGTAATCCACTGTTTTTGTCAATAAAATCCTATCTACGACATGGTACTAAAACTTCAATGGATAATAAAATAAAAATGCGATTGCTTTGGGTTTTGTATTACCTATAAAAGACCTCGAGAAAACTTGAAGCCCGTATTACATTCCATCTCGTCTTTGTTTTGGAGAACTTATTATTTGTCTTATCGATTTGAAGCCATTTGGGATTTGGCGATGACGCTTAGGATTTATTAACCTTCCGAAAGTTTAATATTGCGCTTACTTTAATTTTAGAGGTAACAAAGAAAATATATTTCCCGAGCTATATTAAATTGACCAGCATAGCCCGCTATGGCCTATCGCCTGTGCTACGGCACAGAATGCTGACCAAAGAAGCAGCAGTCTAATAAAATGCACGTAGCGGAAATGAGAGGATGCTTAGGTGGTCCGCAGGGGTCACAATGCTAGATAAAGTGCCAAATAAATACACCCCAGGTAGCTTCAAAATCAGACCAGTGACAGACAAACTCACGGAGTCCCGCCTTCGCTGGTACGGCCACGTCATAAGAAGACCGGACGAACATAAAAAGTGCTACAACTTAATTTGGGACTAAAAAGCCGAGGCAGACCCCGACTCACATGGATTTCAGCTATAAAAAAACCGGTCAAGTGCGAGTCGGACTCGCGCGCCGAGGGTTCCAATATACTTTTTGTATTTTTGGAAGCAATAAAGTCCATTTTTAGGACCGCAAAACTAAATTTGTTTGTAAAGGTTATTTGCAGATTTCTAAAAAACTATGCAACTTAGAAAAATCGTTTTATTTTTTCTGTAATATATATATAAATTTCTGTCAACTGTAATTAATTCAGATTTTTCCATTCACAAACTTCGGAGATAAGGGGGGAGAATGGTGTTTTTTTTACATTTTTCATCATAACTTGAAAACTAAGAGACGTAAAAAAATACAAAAATATATTTTAGAATATACAAGTAAAGCCCGTTCATATGATACCCCACTCGACCTAGTAGCGACAATTTGAAATTTGCCCCCCCCCCCCCCATTTCAGCCCCCTTTACATTAATAATCATAATTTTTTCTAATTTTTTTTCATGTGCATTTAAGTTGGGCAACTTAATTCTAAAACTATTCCAAACAGGTCGATAGCATGAGTGGTTGCTGAGATATAGAGGTGTGACAGACAGACAGACGGACAGACAGACAGACAGAGCGGCACCATAAGGGTTCCTTTTTTTACCATTTTGGTATCGGAACCCTAAAAAGGACCTCACAAGTTAGAACTTAGACCCCGTGACGACCCAGAACCGAGGCCTCTGGCAAGAAAAGATTAGGAGAGCCGACCCCAACAAAAATGGGACAAGGCCGTAAGAAGAAGGTTTCTCGAAAACGGCTCTAACGAAATTTACGAGTACTATACGGGGGTTTTCAGGGGCAAAAAAATCGATCCAGCTAGGTCTCATGTCTGGGAACATTCGTTTTCCCCGTGTTTTTAGATATATTTTTTTAAACACCGCGTGTAAGACAAAAACCTCCAGCGCCATCTGTTGGCGAGTAGCTTACTCACTTGAGGCGGCTTTTATAGAGCGAAGCATGGCGAAGCATTCTATAAATAATAACACCCAGACACAGAACAAAAATATGTTCATAACACAAATGTTTGCTCTAGGCGGGGATCAAACCCACGACCCACGAAGCAAAAGGTAGGGTCACATCAACAGGCCAACCAATCAAAAAAGTAGAACCACTTGGTTTTAATCTTCGTTTCTGCTTAGTGGTTTTAATCCTATTTTTACTATCTTTACTGAAATTTTGTAGGTATAATCTAAACGAA
This sequence comes from Athrips mouffetella, assembly GCA_947532105.1. Taxonomy (NCBI): domain Eukaryota; kingdom Metazoa; phylum Arthropoda; class Insecta; order Lepidoptera; family Gelechiidae; genus Athrips; species Athrips mouffetella. Next base: position 21,815,680 of record OX383972.1, on the reverse strand, counting down.
AAACATATAACAAATTCCAGAACCCTTTTTGAGCTTAGGAAAGGGTTAACATAAAACAAAGAAAATCTTCCACTAGTTTATAAGTAGGTATATGTTTTTGTCCATAAAAAACCTTTGAGTTTTTGTACAAGGGAAATAACAAATTGGCTCCAATTATAAGCACTTTGCCAGTATTCTTCTAAGAAAAATGTTCCACCAAAGACGACGGAGTACCAGTTCCTTTGTATAAAGGCAGTCGCTAGACAATAGGCTGCTTCCGACTGTTTATCAGAATAATGTATTACGTAATGTATCATTGTACTCGTACCAAAAACTGTAACTAAACTTAAGTCACCATAAAATGATTATGGGTTATTGGACTTATTAGTGGGTTATACAAGTTGTATACCTGTGGTTGGTATGGTCAACCACACATCGGTATAAACTTTTTCAACTTTATTACCACTACTGATGTGCTGTTGAGTGTACGAACAGTCAAGGGGCTGATAAGAGCTAAATGCGCTTTACTTGAGCAGGTTTTTAACGAACAGTGGTAAATATATGGCCGTGAAAAAAAAGTGATAATTAAGCATCTTTACAAGAATATGGCCGACTCTGAAACACGATTAAATATATTTTGTACACCATAAAAAAATCCAAAGTTACCTCTGCTTTTCGCTTTTAAACCGTGTTTCTTAAGTACCCATTAATCTTAAACTTTTACACATTATTCAATAAATTATGCATAATAATTTAGCTGTTTTATAATTAATATTATGGGTTCAGATTTTGAGAAAAATACAAAAATGAGCGAAAAACGTAAAACAGCGCGAATCCGGTCCGTTCTAGCACGCGCATTCTGCCCTTTGTTAGAAAGGGAGGTAATTCAGCTCTTATCAGCACCTTAAATAAAATAACTGTAAGCAGGTTGTCAATCAATAGTAAGCGAGTATCCTAGTCCTAGAAATAGGTATTTGTACAAACTATTGCTTTCGCGGTGCGCCTGAGCAATCCTACAGCTTAGGCCGATTTTATAGCTTAGACCGATTTTACCTACAAAACTACATTCCGCTTTCCTCTGTTTTTTTCTTCAAAAATGAGCTAATTAAATAATGTTTGGTATAAAAAATTAAGGAGGAGTAGATCTACGCTCCTGTTTTTAGAGTTACGAACCAAAATGATAAAACGGTAAATTTATGGTTACCTTATGGTTGACTTTTTCTGTCTGTCTGTCTTTCACACCTGTTTATCTCGGCAACCACTTATGTTATCAACTTGAAATTTGGATAATTTTTAGAATGTTGTACTTAAATGTCAAGTTTATTGATGTTTAGTTAACTAATATCAATAATTTCATAAAATTAATATTCATGTCATATATTCTCGAATAAAGCCTAATTTCGTAAAATTGTACTAATGTCATAAGAATAAAAAGTCCTTGCTCCTTGCCGGGATAAAAAAAATAACAAAAATAAAACTCTAGTGCGGTAAAATTATGAAAAAAGCACGCGTCTAAGCTTAATAAGCAAATAAAGCTGTTTTATGAGCACATGTTTTGAAAAATTATTTATGAGTGCAAGTTACTAATCACTTAGTGGCTTAAGACTGAAAATTATTATGGGACAGAAGTTTGTGATTTTTTTTACAAAAAAACATAAACTCATACTAACACACGAACACACACATAGATTAGCTTATACTAACACTAAGAAGTTGTAACATTACATACTCGTATTCATTAGTTTACTATGTGCCTATGGAAAAGAGATGTCAGGCAAAGGACTTATGTTACTCATTACCTTTGCGAATCAAATGATGAATAAATATAATTAATGTATTATCGGATCAAAGGCTTCATAACAAAACAAAATAATTTTGATGTCATTTCCTCTAAGAAACACGCTCACAAGATGTCACAACAAGCAATTAATAAAACATAAACGAATAAATTTAGGAACCAGAAATGAATGTTTAAATCTCACTGGATTTCGAGGAGTTTGAAAATTACATTTGATGGGCCTATTATACCTGATGACAAGGATGCGAATATAAATAGACTTTAAGTGAGAGCAAGATGAGAGGATTCTATGAAGTCTCATTAATTTAAACAAAGCACAACGGGCAGGGTTGCTAACGTTACTTAAGCAGGAGATAACATGAGGTCGGGCTTTGCGTAAGACGAGAGAATGATGCTGCGTTAAAATCTGCTTTAATCATGTATGAAGGGAAAGCAGAGAACATGGGGTACAGTCAACGTGTCAAGAAATGAAATGATTATATCCTCTTAACAGTTTTTAGGGTTCTGTAGTCAACTAGGAACCTTTATACTTTCATCCGTCTGACTGTCAGCTAACCAGTTGTTACTAGAAAGCTGTAATTTGGAATGCATTTAGTTACGCCAAAAAGTTTAAGGGTGCTTCCCATACACGTAAAGTGGTGATTAAATTTTTTTTTCTTATCGACGAAAATATTGCGGTTTTGGTTGGTTTACTTTTCGGTTTAGGGATCCGTTTGAAACATTTGGCTTAAAAGCGCAAATTTTTGTTAGAGTCAGTGTCCCCCTCCCCTGCCAGCTAAACGGTAACTAGAAATGTGAAAAAAATCATAGTAGTGACATATTTGATGAAATTAAAAGGAAATCTATCACAGCTAAGTACAGTGCTTTACAGGTTACGGAGTAATAGTCGAAAAACTGAAAATAATAGAAATATAAATAGCAATCAAGCGCTAGGCTTCGCTGGTCGTTAGGACTGAAAAATTTATGAATAAATCGAAACCTGCTTAACAATAATACTTGATAAAGCAACTTTTCTACGGAACCCTACATTGAGCGTGGCCCGAAACGCACTTGGTCGGTTTTTTGTTATATTCTCTTTTTGCTCTTAGCAATAAATTTACAGTTGAAGAAAGCGAACGTAAAATTTATGGGATGAATTTGTATTTTCCCGCAATGTACGGGATGAATATTCAAATTCATCCCATACACTTCAAGACGTTCGCTTCTGTCATATGGCTCGTTATCTAGAGATTCGTCCCTATGTACACTTTTCACGGACAGATTTTGAAAGCCGAGCTATTTAAAATTTCGATGCTAGTTTCTCATAAAACTGGCAACCAATTTTTGAAAGTCACCGGGTGATATTCGAGATTTTTAAAATTAAAATAAGCCCTGTTAAACTCCTCAAAAAATTACCAACATAACAATTCGAGTTTTATGAGTTTATCGTGGTTTTTTTTTCAATTTTAAAAATATCGAAAATCACCCAGTGACTTTAAAAAATTGTCTTCCTGAACACATTTCCTCAAGGAGCACAAAGTTGGTCGAAAAGTGAGATTTTATTCAAGTCTAAAAAAACAAACCTAGAAAGGGGTTGCTCTAAAATCAGTTAAAAAAGTGGAGATAATATGGCAAAATTAATTATAATTCTAAACTATAGTTTATATCCTCTCTAATATGTCATGCATTTTTACGAAATTCTGGGAAGCAGAAAAATCTTTTCATATGATGTTGTCATGTTGATCATTTATCAAAAAATTCCAAACTAAAGGCAGATCAGGGTAAAAGACATGCGAATATTAAATAGTCGTAATGGATAAAAAAATATATAAATGAAAATAGAATAAATCACCGTGGGAAAACTTTCTACCGCTTTGCTGACCTACTAAAATTCGCTTTTGTTCGTGAAAAGTTCATGTTTTTTCGCCGACATTTTCTGAATAAATAAACGGTGGATGAAGAATAGCGTTTTCCTATTTTCGGCAACCAGGCTTTTAGAGTCCACAAAAAATCAGCAAAAGTACGAGCAGCAACACCCCTAACTGACCATTGAACATGGAGCTAAGAAAAAATAAATTATGAGAAGGAGATGTATGTTTATACTTATACAATCATGCATTTTTCATATAGGAACCATGCATTTTTCCGGGATAAATTGATCTATCTACCTTCTAAATATCATCGAAATCGGTTCAGCCTAAAGGCTTGATGGTGGAACAAACAAACAAACATCCATACTTTCGCATTCATAATATTAAGGTTCTTTGTCAAAAAGAGAGATTGATAAGGAGAACACGAGATCCTATCAGTTCACAACAGACATGTTTGAGGACTGTTTGAACACTAAGAGGCTTTGCGTTGTTAAAATTATACTGATTTATCTAGGCAAGGTTCGGTCTCACGCAATCATGAAAATTAATTAAGGCTCTGGCAGTATCAATCAATTCGTACCGTTTGTATTTGATGTATTCCAAGTTGTGTATTTCGATATTTCGTTACTAGTGAAATGAGATGGGCGTCGAATAATATAAGAGATAGAGGTATTTGTATTTTATTTAATATAGTAAAAAGAAAATCTAGGATGTCAAAAGAACCCGCATTTTACAAGCAAATGATTGCGATACAAAAATCATAAAACATTCAGAACAAGGCTTTTTCAGCGACGGATATCCGTCTAAACAATCCGTCCGTTTCAAACAATCTGTATAGATTGTTTAAAAAATTGTCGCTTGGTAGCTATGCTTGTTAGTTATTGTGTGTGACCAAAGTACTCTCTATTTTTTAGCTTCTCCTAGTGTGGGACTGATTGCCCCAAGAAAACAGTTGACCCAGACAAGAATTATTCCTTAGGTAGCACAGGGGAAAAATATATTATAAGCATTATGTACAATACTTGTAACCACAAGAGCCACATCATCTGTTTTGTAATACTTATGTAAGGACATAAGGATGTAACAATGGTAGGTTAATCTTGTGACTAACTGTGGTGCCTGCATATAATAGTACGGTCAACCGCTCGTCGGTAGAAACTTTTTCAACTCTATTACCACGCCATAAGGTCCAAAAGTGTTTCTACTGACGTGCTGTCGAGTGTACCAACCCATTTATACCCGTGGGTGTCGTAAGAGGCGACTAAGGGTTAATGGGCCAGAGGATGGGCAGCAGCATCCTTCTGTGTATCGCAAAATCTTATATTCATGGTGCCAGCCATAACGCTAACAAGCGTGGTGAATAGGGTACACCCCCTCAACATTATTCCAGCAAAAGCTGGAATTTCCCAGGAATCTCCATGTCCTGTAGTGGACGTTTTATGGGATGTTATGATGATGATGAATCTTGTGACTCAGCAATGTAGAGCCTATCAAAGTTTACAAAGCTGTGTTTACAATCAGTTGTCGACTATATCCAAGCCTTAAGTAAGTACAAGCCCAAAGGCTAATCAATGAAATATTAAATCGATAAACAAAGGCCAGTACTATCTATTGTACCCGGGAATATGAAGGTCAAATTATAATTCAAATCTGTCATTTTATTTGAGTTGCTAAAGACTTCAGTAGATATACAAGTTTTTTTGTATAAACCCGTAGTAAAAGTAATCAAATATTAGCTTCCTCTGTTAAGTAGGTAAGATTGCATTCAAAGTCTATACAGACTTAAATATTTCGTCTGTTTAGCAGTTTCTTGAACTGTTGCTAGGGTCTGAATCCCGGATTAATCTGCTCGATGTTTATTTTGTTCCGGGTCTTAGCGCGATAATAGTTATTAGGCAAATAAATTACCTTATTATTCCCGACATTTCGGCTGCGTTGCAACAGCCGTGGTCACGGGTAGACTGAAGAGAGGTGAACTACGTAGATATTATTGTGTGGGTAAACTAAAATTGTTATTGTCTCGCACAGGAAATTCACGACACACAACACTCACAACGTCCGCGGACCGGTCCGAAGATGCTACGCGCGGTTTTATGCGATCTATCACTGGGTTCCATGTCACCGATAATTTAAAACCATCTTCCCTATTGAAAGTTTTGTATTTCTTTATTTCAATAGCTTCACGGACCATTCTAGGGAAATATTGACGGTCGATGGTCGGTTATCGCGCTAAGACCCGGAACAAAATAAACATGATTGAAAAGTGCGAAAGTCTAACTAGATTTTTCTTAAAACAATCACTACAATAACTCTATACGAAGTTAATAAATAGCTCTACTGTTTACTCTTATTAATTATTTGATACACCAGCGTAAACAAGAGGTATTAGAGGAAATCCTTGGGAATTCTAGATATAACTTTTAAGTACACGATGGATGACAATTGTGTTTAAAGCCCGGAGTAACACTATCCAATAAACGCCGTTTGATCGAATTTAAATATTAAATCCCACTCTAAAATTTGAGTACTGATGGTGACTTGAAAATTAGTGAGATAATTTAAGTATATATTTTTTTGTTTAATTATTTGTATGATTTGAGAAATTTTTAGAAGGTCTTTCTTTGATGCTTTGTGAAATTGTTCGCAGTTTGATCGGACTGTTTGGAAAAATGATTCCGTACATTGGAAGGCACGGTAAACGGATGATATCTCCTCGATTAAGGCGTACTTAATGTTCGACCTCATCGCAACTTACTATCATTACACACCTATCGCACTTGAAAAACGCAGTCAATAAGCAGATTATCACGTGACGAGTAAATTTTTATGAAATAATTATTATACTATATAATAAAAAATTTTCGTTTATTCCATCGCTTAGCAATCTAGTTTGCAGACATGACACTTAAAACCAGACTATATTTGACGGAGAGAATAATTACAATCTTGTTTATTCTGATAGCTTTGTCCGATTGCTTTTGATATAGCTGCAAAATGTGTTTAAGCGTTGGAATAAACGAAAAAATGAGTCATAGGTACATGTCGCATGTATATAATAAAATTAGGGACTTGGTCAAATTCCTAAGTGATTTTATCAAATCTCTTTTTCAAACTTATTACCTAATAAAACTCACTATAACCTTATATTAAGAAACATAACTTAACCTAAAAGAGTTCAGGTTTTTGATCTAGAGACCAAGAACAAGTTATGCGAGGTTCGTAATATAAAAGTGTACAAAAATGAAATACCTTCTCAAAATACAAAACATGCGTTAAACCAATGCGACAAAAAAACCGGCCAAGTGCGTGTCGGGCCACGCACAGTATAGAGTTCCGTAGCTTTTTTTTACAATTTTTTATTGCAAAGCAGGTTTTGATTACTATAACTTTCTACCTCATAATGCTCAGCGAGGTTCTAGCGCCTGATAACTATTGCTATTTTTATTATTTTTAGTTTTTTGATAGCTCATTAACCAGTGAAGTATACCTAGTTGTTATACTAGTTTTAGTTTCCTTATAATTTCATCATATATACTACTGTGTTTTTTTCAACATTTCCAATAACAACCGCTTAGCTGGCAGAGGGGGGGGACACTCGATTCCAACAAAAATAAATGGTACAGCAGCACTGCACTTACTTTCTCGCGATATACGAGAGTCATAATTCAACAATGTCCCCGCCGGGAGTCGAACCCAGAAGAGCCGAATGCTCTAACTACTATATTACAAAGGCTGCGGATAGTACTGCGTAAATAAGTACCAACTGCAAACTTAAGTTTGTAATTCCATACAAATAATATGAAAATACAAACTTACCTATACGAACTAGATTTATGTAAAAATGGTTTTATGAAATATGCAGTCAGGTAGAAAACCAATTTAGAATCCAAATTGTAGAACATCAAAATAAGGTCAACGAAACCGATTTTGAGTAAATCAGATTTTTAAATTTTAGTAGTAAGGGAACACCCCTTATATGAATTTCTAGAGACCAATTGATACTGCAGCAAATACCTTAAATGGAGATGCTTGGTCATGCAAAGTTTCATCAAGATTTTATGAGCCTTTTTTGCGAAAATTACAAATTTTCATTTGCGTTGTATGACAGCTACCCTCAAAATGAGAGCCAGCAGGAAACCACTCAAAACCCTTCGATGGATTTGCATGAAACTCTTAAATTCTAAATATGGTGTCAATCGGACCATTCGTTTAGCCGCTAGGCCAAAGCGTGACGGACAGACCGACCGACCGACGGACCGACCGACCGACCGACGGACGGACATTTTTGGGAGACTTGTTTTTTATGATGTATAAGTGATGTAAGACACATTTTTGAGAAAATTTGAAAAACTTTTTTTTTCACGAATACAATACCTTTCTCGCTCCGCTCGAAAGTAAAAATGCGCTTTCAAGGTTAATATTTCGCAAACGGATCCCTAAATCGAAAATAGATCTTTTTACAAACTATCATTATTTTTAAAACACCTATCCAACGACACCCTACACTATGGGATAAACAAGTAAAATTTTTTTCAAGATTTTATTTTACCACTTTGTCGACAAAATGTAGTCCTTTGTTGATAAAATGTATTACGTACTAAATTTCAGCTTTCAAGTTCTAAGGGTCTAAGCCGCAGACGGGCAGACGGACATGACGAAACTATAAGGGTTCCTTTTTGACTACGGAAGCCAAAAACTTACGAAATAAAAATCCTCAGGCATTGCAATGTCTTTGTAAAGTTGAGTGAAATTTGTCACGTAAAATAATTTCTTTTTCTGGTCAATTTACACAAGAAAAATTCTTAAAAAACAATTCGTGACAAAGGATGGGTGGCGAGTCTTTGATGACTGTTGATTGTGGTGGTTTAATTATTCGGTCAAAAGCACCGCCTAATTGTGTTGGGAACAGGGTTTCTGATGAAGAATTTTAAAAGCGATAAAACTGAAGGAGAAAAAATACAAGCTTACTTTAAAATTAAGGTTACTTTTTTAACTAACATCCGTAACTGACATCCGTTTGCCCACTTATTAGTGAGGTCAAAAGCAACAACTTTTGTACTACGACTTTGCTAACAACACACCAAAAATTTTCCACTTCAAGTAGCGTAAGCGACCAACACATTTTGTATGGGAAGTTAAATATTTAAATATTTTTCGTGCGTTGTTAGCAAAGCCATAGAATAAGAGTTGTTCCTTTGGACCTCAATTATAAGTGGGCAACGGATGTCAGGTACAAAATAATAACTATGCAGAGTAAAAGAGATTGAACCACTTAATAAAATATGTAAGAAAAAGAGTATAATCTCTGAAGGACGTCGAATCTACTCGTGAAACTGAACAACTTTTTCTTGGGAACATAGGTCGAAAAACGAACACATTGTCATCATACATTCATCCTATTCATTCATTCATTATTTAAGAGCCATGCTCTTGTCGGTGTAGCTTTCTCCATCTGTCTCTGTCTTGTATTAGGTTTTTCAGTTCTCCGTAAGTATTTACCCCCGCCCTCTCTTTCATCCTTTGGCAGTACTCTATTCTAGGCCGGCCGCGGCCTTTTCTTCCTTCCACCTTTCCTTCCACAATAGTTTTTATAAATGTGTCGTGCCTGATGAAGTGACCAAACATTTTTCCTCTTCGGTTTTCTATTACATTTATAATTTCTCTATTTTGATTTATTCCATCCAATACTTCCTTATTCGTCCTTTTCTCTGTCCAGCTTATTTTCTCCATTCGCCTCCAACACCATCCTATTAAACGAGCAAAATTTTTATAAATATGTATACAACGATTTCGATAAAATTTAGCATGCGGGGGTTTTCGGGGGCGAAAAATCGATCTAACTAGGTCTTATGTCTGGGAAAATTTGTTTTCTCCGTTTTTATGAACATTTCTTGAAAGTAGCGAGTTTCGGAAACCCTACAGTACCATCTGTTATTGGGTTTTGGTTAAGTTTATACAGTAGTCTAGGCAACGAAGCGGATCGTTGTATGAAGACCCCGCATTAAATCCTCAGTAGATGAAACTTTGCTGGGGTATTACACTACATGAGACAAACCTTCTATAAAAAAAAAAACAAAAAAAATCGATACTTTTAATTTTTCCATACAAAAATAACAAAAAATGTATGAATTTTTTTTTTATAATTTTTTTTTGGATATTTTGAATTCAAATTTAATTCATGATTCTTTATCATCCTGTCAAATAAAATCTGCCTAAGAAATGTATGTTGGGGTCTTTAATTTTCAGTACACGGTCCGTAACACCCTGTATTTCTGGGTTGATTTTTTATATCTATTTGCATTGTATTCTGCATGACATTCAATAAGTATTCTGAATCTGAATCTATCCTAGAAAGAGTAATTTATAATTTTGTTGTCTAACACGAAAGCTATGTTCGATTCTCATTTTAATCACGTTTTCGTTCAGAAATTAAATTGCTACAACTCAGCGATACCAAAAGCTCGCGAAGTGTTTATTTATCAGCAATTTTTTCGTCCGTTTTTGCGTCGGCATCAGACTGTTTGCACAGGGTGGAAAAAAAACGAGATGGGAATCGATATTAATATCAAGGCACATAGTAAAACTGTAAAGTCGGCGGATGTGTTAGTACCTACATTGAATTTTCACAGAAATATGACATTTTGGGACGCAAAAACGGTAATAGTACCCATTTAGATAATTTTTGAATTTTGCGGTAAATATTCGGGTAGGTTTTGTTCGAGTGAACCTATCGCAATGAAACAAAACTTACATATTATACGGGAATAAGCTACTCGTAAAAGAAATTATGGTAAAATATTTTTGAATTGGTCTAGTTGTTTGTGTATACTGTAAAAGTCGAAAATCTACGCAATTTTTTGCCCATAACATTTCACTCGATTTTCTGTGTTATGAACCCGGGAAATTCACAAAATAAAAAATAAGATAATAAACATTGCCGTAGTTCTTAATAAAGTCAGCTACTTAGGGGATTTACAAAAGAGAAACCTAGAGAAAAACCAGTCCCAATAAAATATTTTTTTTCGGGAATAGCTGAACCCAACGAAAAGTTACTTTAGAGGATCAGAATCAGAATCGTTTATTTGCGAAAACATGGTAAGGATTACAGAGGTGGCACAAAAATATAAAATGATCATGTACATGTTTTGCTAATTTTGGTTTAGCATGCAAATTTTTAGTAAATACCTAAAAAATTAAATTTAAACAGGAATAAACAAAAAAAGAAATACAAATCAGTCAGGAATAAAAACTAATAAATTGTTAAATATAAATATCAAAATGTCAAAATTAAACGTAAGATTTTTTCTTCGAAAAATATTCCCTTAAATTATAATAGGCATTGTCAACTAAGTACTTGTGAAGTTGTTTTTTAAAAGAGTCCAGACTAAAAATATTGATTATATCTTTAGGAAGAGCGTTATACAGTTTTGGTGCCATTCCAACTATACTTTCGGAATCGATAAATATTCCACACCTCCAAAGTATTTTATCTCTATGTTTTATTCGATACTGCGCTGCGTTGTTTACAATCAAAATATCTTTTCCAGCACGTTTACTACGTGACAGCGTTCTTTTGGAGAGCTCTTGATTAAAATAGCTGATGAATTTGTAAACAAGGCGCAATCTAAAAGTTTTTGTGTTAATTAAATTGTTGCTCTATGTTGGCGTTTCAAATGCCTTTGAATGTTTGTATCAGTTTTGTTGGAACTGTAATTTGTTTCAATAAACGAAGTAAACTGCATTTTGTTGACAAACTCTACAAAACTTAGTTAGTTTAGAGTTTAGACTTAACACTGAGGGTTGCTCCAGTGCTGGAGTAGGAAACGTGGGTTCGAGTTTTATAAAATTTATAAAAACATAAAGTACCTATTCAGTGGTTAAATAAATTGCGCAAAACCTCTCGGGGTGGTAGCTCTAAACATGGATCAATAACAACAAACATCTTTTGCTCTACAACTTTTATAAATTTGCTAAAAAAATTGCTTTTTCATACAAATCTGCTCGGTCAGCTTATCGATTTGTAAGAAGAAGCAAACATTTTTTGCAAAGTTGTTCAGTTTCATGTCCAGTCCTTCCACTCGAGACGTTTTTCGCAGTTTACTTAACACGCTTTATATATATTTTTAATATACTTTAGTGTTCGATTTTTTTGTAATCATTTTATTTATTTTATTTTGTTTCTGCTTTAAATGTTTTAAATTTACAAGTAATATCGAAAGGAAGTCCAGTACCTTACCTGTTGCTTGCAAAAGCTAAAACTAATCCAACTTTATCGCTGGCATCAAACAAGTTCGTAGTTTGTTTTATAGCTTCCCATAATCTGCTTAAAATATTAAAATAATGCATATTTTAGAAAACTGGAGAAAAGTATGTCTTAATTTAAAATAAAATAAATTCGTGTAAAATTATTATTCTAATGAAATTCGTGATTAAAATGTATTTTTGTGAATTAAGTACAATTGATCAACTGTCGTCTTGTAACTTTAATAGTTAAGTCATAACATTTTACACGACCTAATAAAGCCAGTTTAAGACTAATAATTGTTTTAAATAAAAAAATGAGTTATCTATATTTATGTATCTGTTTTAGTGATATGATATAATTAGGGACTTAGCGATTAGCAATGCGACTAAAAACTTAGCGATTGTAATTTTATTATAGCTCCGTGACCACAGAACAATGATAGGGCCACTCCACCTGCGCGCGGAGCAATACGCATGGACTTGCGGCCGTGACATATCTACTTAAACATCTAAAGACATCCTAATTTCTAAACACTGAAGAGTAATCCAACGCTAATTGGCAATTTAACAGTGTAACACGATTAGAACAACTGAGTTGTGGTAATGCGGGTAGCCGAGTACAAACTCCATTAAGTTCAATAATGAGAGCGCTCTTGTAACAAATCATATTTCTAATTTGATAAACGATCTCAAACCGACGTGGCTAAAACGGGAAAATATTATGAATTAAGAATGAACACAGATTCTGGTTTTGATCCAAGTTTGCAAGTAAATTATGTGCAGCAAAAATATCACAATTGATATACAAACAATGTGAGACTGAGCAGATCTAAATTCATTTATCCAACTTAATAATTATTTAATTGAAATTAATGAAACTTTTTCTGGCCCTCGCTGGCCGCTGATACGACACGCTCGATCCGCTCACTCAGCTCGTGCGTTATACTCAAAAGGGGTCGAATTTGATTAAAATGAAGCACACTTTTGATGGCGACATTGCAATGTCTTGCTACCTATTTCATTATTCTGCTTTTAAAATATTTATTTTGCGGATCAAATATTCTTTTGGTGCGTAAATATCTTTTGCAAATAAGTGTTGCTGCCAGGTTGAACACATGTTTTGCTGCACAATCATATTTTTTTGCTGCAAAAATAATTACTTTTCATTTGTGAATAGTCGTTGAAGACAAGTTATTGGATATAGTGAATAGAGGTGTAGAACACTGTTTTATACTGTCCTCCAAATTATTAAAATTTTCATTTTCCAAAGTGAAAATTCTGCAAGCAAGAAAATATTCAATTCAGATCGGATCTTTAACAATTTCTGTGAAAAAGCTGAAAAAAAGGTTGAGATGTAACACGTTTGGTCGCAGGGGCGCGCTATCTCGATCAGTGTATTGTTGCCAGCCCACAATCTCAATTGGGTTCGTGATCCTGCATTCGGTAGTCGGTAGCACGTACGGGAGATATGAAAAAGAAAAAAAAACACGATTTTAATACTATTTCAGGAGCTTCTACAATACCGTTACAAAAGACACGACCGCGGTAATAAATTATTATTAAAGCGACTGAGGGTACTCTTAACATCCGAGGTCGATACGATACATATAGGATGTAAGGGGCAGGTTTCCGAAAACTGAAAGACCATTGTCAGTCATCAAAACTGAACAACTTTCAGTGCATACAACTTTCAAATGAAAAAAAAATCGACCAGTCCATACAAACTGTCCAATCAAGTTAGCAATTTTGTATGAAGAGGCCGACATTTTTTTTTCCTGAAAGTTTTATTCACTGAAAGTTGTTCAATTACGTTGACTGATCGATCATGCCCTTTCAGTTTTCGAGAAAACCTGTCCCTTACACCTTTTATAACCTGTGACGGTACTATCGATGTCATATTCTATATCGGGAGTAACTACACAACTTCTCAATTTCATTTACTTAAAAAAAGTGGATTATAAAATTTAATCTGAAAACGCACATTGCTGAAAAGTTTGTCAATAACGACTAGTACTAAATATAGCAACAGCAATATCAGCTGATAACATATTTCTTTTTATTGTACGCAGTCAGTCTGATCTAATGAACCTGCTTTAGACATTGGTATTTTTAATTGTTTTAATGTACCTAAATACGATGTGTTCGCAGCTGATAAGTTTGCATTTATGATCAGTAAATCGCCGAAGAGGACTTTAGTTCAAATCGGAGTGAACTTATTCTCCAGCCAAAATAGAATGTATAAAACGGGCTAAATGCGACTCGGACTCGAGCCGCCATGGGCCTAACAACTAGAGAGCTTTGTAAGCACGTTAAGCTCAAGAGCTTATCGTGAATCAAGATCCAGGCTACTGTTATAGATGATAGTTGTGAAGCCATAACAGAGGCCATTTGACGGCTCAAAAACTCTAACAAGACAAAACAAGACCGAGACAAGACAAATGATTAACTATTTTGCGAGTATGTGGCGTAAGCAAATTGTATAATTCGTCGTTTAACATGATGCCTTGGCATTCTACAAAACGACGAATTTTTTATAATTCTTCATTTCACATAATGCCGCAGTATTTCACATCACAGCGCGTAATTCGTTTCTGGCAAGATGGTTGTACGATGCCGTGTTTACGGTGGCTAACGAACCTAAATCTGCCGGCGCCGTTTTACAATTTGCCGACTGTTTACAGTTTGCCCGCCGTTTGTAAACAGCGAATTATTCGATTTGCCTGCGATATATGTGGACAATAGATTATGGCTAAGAATTTACCACACTGCCAATAAAAGGCGCTTGCCGAGGTAAATGTAGAATAAAAAAAGTTGTTTAACAGAAATGGTCTATAAAATTTGAAACCTTTACGATCACCCACTAAAACGAACTTTGTAAAAGACGTAAAAATAATGTTCGCACAACACTTTGCAGTAGACGTGACAGTCATGAAAATATATTGTCAACCATTTTTAGGGTTCCAATACAAAAATGGTAAAAAAAAGGAACCCTTATGGTGCCGCTCTGTCTGTCTGTCTGTCCGTCTGTCTGTCACACCTCTATATCTCAGCAACCACTTACGCTATCGAGCTGAAATTTGGAATAGTTTTAGAATATAGTTGCCCAACTTAATTGCACATGATTTTTTTTTTAAAAAAGTATGATTATTAATGTAAAGGGGGCCAAAATAGGGGGGGCCAAATTTCAAATTGTCGCTACTAGGTCGAATGGGGTATCATATGAAAGGGCTTTACTTGTACATTTTAAAATATATTTTTGTATTTTTTTAAGTTTCTTAGTTTTCAAGTTATGATGAAAAATGTCAAAAAAAATACCATTCCCCCCCCCTTATCTCCGAAGTTTGAGTAAGGGAAAATCTGAATTAATTACAGTTGACAGAGGTTTATGTAAACTTTACAGCAAAAATAAAACGATCTTTCTAAGTTGCACAGTTTTTCAGAAATCTGCAAAAAACCTTTACAAACAAATTTAGTTTTGCGGTCCTGAAAATGGACTTTATTGCTTCCAAAAATACTATAGGTATATCGCAACCCTCGGCGCGCGAGTCCGACTCGCACTTGACCGGTTTTTTTCGTGAGATTAAGTGCTTATGTAACAGCACGACCACTACGACCAGTCCTATCGATGACAAGTAGATGGCGTTGTACGGGTTACGGCATTTACTAGAACGCGGTATCGATAGGACCAAGTAGGGTTATTGTAGATATTTTGTACCGGATAATGTCCGGTTGTAAACAGAAGTTGTGGTTATTTAGACGCACTGGTGAATCGTACACTGCTTTCGTGGTTGCGGGGTTTTATTTAGCGATATAGCTTGTTACCAAGAAAGTTACTGTAAGCTTAAGTAGCTTAAAAAATCTTTGTATCGTTTGCATTTTTGGGGTCTTTACATTAACTATCAATAGATCATAAAACACAACCACAGGCGGATCTAGTACTCGCGTCTTCTTCATTTATATCAAAGACACTATACCATATTATTAGACCGCCTATCTATGCGTAAATACTGCCCTCTAACCAGCTTTTCTGTAATAGTTCGTCTTTGAGCATTTTTTAGGGTTCCGATACCAAAATGGTAAAAAAAAGGAACCCTTATGGTGCCGCTCTGTCTGTCTGTCTGTCTGTCCGTCTGTCTGTCACACCTCTATATCTCAGCAACCACTTATGCTATCAACCTGAAATTTGGAATAGTTTTAGAATATAGTTGCCCAACTTAATTGCACAAGAAAAAATTTTGAAAAAAGTATAATTATTAATATAAAGGGGGCCAAAATAGGGGGGGCCAAATTTCAAATTGTCGCTACTAGGTCGAGTGGGGTATCATATGAAAGGGCTTTACTTGTACATTTTAAAATATATTTTTGTATTTTTTTAAATTTCTTAGTTTTAAAGTTATGATGAAAAATGTCAAGAAAAATACCATTCCCCCCCCCCTTATCTCCGAAGTTTGAGTAAGGAAAAATCTGAATTAATTACAGTTGACAGAAGTTTATATAAACTTTACAGCAAAAATAAAACGATCTTTCTAAGTTGCACAGTTTTTCAGAAATCTGCAAAAAACCTTTACAAACAAATTTAGTTTTGCGGTCCTGAAAATGGACTTTATTGCTTCCAAAAATACTATAGGTATATCGGAACCCTCGGCGCGCGAGTCCGACTCGCACTTGACCGGTTTTTTTCATGTAGCGCCACTTTGTTAGTGACTTCATTAAGGCGAATATACTCCTCAAATTAGAAGCTACGCGATCGTCCATTGACGATCTATAATTTCTTTAGTTGTAATTTATTATAGAAAAAGTTATTTAAAGTTATATATTTGCATTCAAATATCGACCTTATTAAAACCTAAATAGCGTTTACATAAGAGTTCTCTTCAACGTGGCTGTTACGACCAACGATGAGCCGGAATTGTGGCAAAAATGAGGAAAAATTTACTTTTTCGAATAAAATATATCGGATAAAAAAAGTCGTATGTTGTATTTAAAGACTAAGGGTTTTTTATTTCATTAGTGTAAAAGTATTTCTAAGTAATATAGCGCATTAGGAACAGTAAGGAATTCATGTAAAAAATTCGATGTACCGTAGTTATTTTGTTAAATATAGAATACAAAGACATAAAGAAAAAAATTAAAATTAAATTAAAATTAAAATCATTTTATTTCGAGATTCTTGGTCTCATATTATAAAAATAAAGTCACATATAAATTAATAATATACAATAAACAATAAACAATAAAATTCTCAAAATATATATAAAACTAAATATATAAAAAACGAATGTACCAAATGTAATACTTGAACTGATGTTTTATATATTTTTTTTTCAACTTTTTTTGACCAGCTATAAATGAGGATAGGTACTCCTCTATTATATTCCCCTTAATGAACTTTTTTTATATAGCATTCAGGATGTTTCCATATATTTTTGTTATCGCTTCATGAAAGCTCGTTCGTATCTTGTTATGGACGCGAGAACAGCAGCAAAAAGTGTCACTGTAATAAATTCCAATATAGTAGCAGAGATGCAGTCGACATCCCAGTGCGCTGGTGGAGTTTCATAGCGAAGGGAATTTTAAAATTCTGAATGGCGTGTTGGATGTTGATATCAGTGTATATAGGGTGACTTTTAATTAGTTCTTGATAGCAAAAGATATGCATGTACTCATGATACTGAACAACTTTTCCTAAGGAACATAGGTCGAAATACGAAAATCAAGTTTTGACCTCCCATATAAACAGCATCAGCTGTGAGCGCATTTTGTATGGGAGGTCAAATTTGGTTTTAGGTATTTTGACCTATGTTCCTTGGGAAAAGTTGTTCAATATCATGAGTACATGCACTTTTTTTGCTATCAAGAACTAATTAAAATTCACTCTAAATCCTGTCTCCAGAAGGGGCTACCTAAATAGTGTTACTCAGAACACGAATAATGTTCATTGGTTTCGCACCCGAAACTCAGTGAAGCAACTTTCCTGGAAACAAAAGAAGGATTGGTTGCACTCCGGGAGTGCCGGTAGAAGTGAAAACTTAAACATCAACGTTGTGCATTTTTGAATATTTTGGAATGGTTAGGGAATAATTTCGCACGAATTGTTTTATTTATCAGTATAAAAGTACATACAATATTCATTTATTGCGCTATCGTAGACAAACATGACAATTTATATTACATATGACGCGCCGCTAAAGAAGTTTTCACTTCAAAACTTAAACATCTGACGAGTGATCTGACGCGACATCTGACGAGAGTTTAACATTTTTTACCCATCTAAAAAAGTGCCAAGCACCGCTAAAGAAGTTTTCACTTCAAAAAATGTTTGACTCTCCATACTAAAGTGGTAACATCCTGTAAAACATCCACTGGAGGACAAGAAGCTTCCCCCCAGAACGGGAACAAAAATATTTGTAAAACTAGAACGGTCAACCGCTTGTCGGTAGAAACTTTTTCAACTCTATTACCACGCCATAAAGTCCAAAATTGTTTCTACTGAGGTGCTGTTGAGTGCTATGGCGTAATATTATATATTCTTTGCTAGTACTATGCCATTAAGATCAGTGTTTCTGTTGACGTGTTGTTCGGTGTAAAATTTGTGGCGTAGCTATTGTAATATTTTACCTAGTTTTAAGAAAACGAACTTGGTTGAGGGCAAGCATATTTTGTGTAAATATTATGTAATAAATAATAAGGATTCATGTACTGCCAACAAAATACTGTGTAATTTGGCGGTTAGTATTAGTTTAATGTCGTGAAGCCCTAAATTGAATAAACATTTTATTTATTTATTTATTTATTGTTTTTTATTTGGAAGGGATTTACCATAGTCATTACGGTTATAAGCTTTGCGGCTGGCATCGCTGTTGGTGTCACCCGCAATATGTAAGATGGTTCGGTACGCGGAAAGATGCTCTGCCCACCCTCCGGTTTATAAACCCTTAGTTGCTTCGTACGACACCTTCGAGTAGAGATGGGCTGGTTCTATTCTTTGCCGGCACCACACGGACGAATGTAAATATCAATCGAAAATCCTGTCTCCAGCAAGGAACATGTTATTCATTACTGGGTGTATACTAGGTTAGTTTGGACCCCCCACCCAAATAAAATGTTACTAGGTAAGGTGCCAATTCGTGAATATCATCGGGTGATAAAATAAATGGTTAAAAAAATAAATAAAAACATTTTTATAAAATACACTTTTGTTAACGAATGTCAATCTATACTTTTGAAAAGAAAATTTAAACCCGTGACTTTGAATATTTAAGTGATATTTTATCATCTGATGATGTTCAAGAATCGGCTCCCGCAGCAGCAGCTTTACTGAAGAAAAAAAAATTTACTTTCCGTAATGCTTTCCGTACTAATATAAAGTGGTCATGTGATCGACTATTTTTTTGGGAAGCCGTAAATTTTTTTCGAATATTTTTTTCTTTGGGACAGTTGCTTGTTTGTAAGTATACAACGTATAAATTAAAGGTGTGATAGTAATAAAGGGTGTGAATCTGCCCATGAAACTTGGGAAAAGTGGTTCAGTTTCATGGGTAGATTCGGGGCCTCCCAATAGGGAGTTATACTCGTAAGCTAAGCACAGTAAGAATAAAATAAAAACCTATTTTATTGATTATTTATTTACTAATATAAAATAAATTAAATTCATTAAATTAAAATCAAATAAAGATCAAATTTTTTTTTAACCTTTAGTATTATCACACCTTTCCGTTACATGCTGTATAAATGTAGAAGAATAGAAATAATATTACAATATAAAAATTTTAAAATAACTTTTAGAAAAAGGTTATTTCGTGGACCAAGTACGAACAACATATTATTATGCATGTACATAACCAACCGAGCATTGGACTGTAAGCCACAGGGGAAATCGCCCAGGGTATTCAGATATTCCGGTTATTATACGCAGTGGTAGACTTGGCGCGCACCCGCTTGTAAGTTGTGGTTACCTAAATTTAGCATGGATTGGTAGGCAAGAAAGACCGGCATGGCCAAAATCAGAGTTTAGGGTGGTGATCGTCGTAATTTGAATGGTGTTACTAAACAAAAACGTTTGCCTAAAACTCTTATTCAGGCTTAAGCAAACGGTTTTTATTTGGTAAATTTGTTCCATATTACCCCCCTATTTATACAAGTAAATGTTCATATTTCCTTAGAAGAAAGTACTTAAACATATGTAAAAGGTGTAAAAGAAAGAGTTTACAAGTGCAAAGGATATGAATCTACCCATAAAATTGAATAACTTTTCCTAAGGAATATGGGTCGAAATACGAAAAAGAAATATCTTACATGCAACTTGTTTATGCAGGTTATGAGAAGTAGTATTTTTTTTATTTTGCCCTACGTTATATAGCCAACCAGGGCCAAATAGTCTCTTTACAGGTACGACAACATAATCAAGTTGCTAGATGCACTTAAAATGCCTGGAGGAGCTATTGGTCCAAAACGTACATGAATATCCCCATCACATTGAAGCGAAAATTCGCATTCTTACGACTCTCTCGGTGCACAGGCTTGATCTTTGACAGATCATCAAAGATCCAGGCTTACAGTTTGCCAGCGAGCCATGGAGCGCATTATGCTGTGTCTGAAGCTGACTGACTGTGTCAGAAACAACATACTGCGCTCTAAAAACTAATAACCGAGGTGACCTACACAGCCGCTTAGCTCAAGTGGGATTGGGCGGGCCACGTGTCCTGTATGCCGTAGGAACTATGGGCCAAGACCACTACCACTTGGCAGCCACAAAGCAACAGAAGGCGTCGAGGCTGACCTAGGTTTTGTAAACAAAGGCTTTGGAAAGGGACCAATGAAGGGAAGAGAGAGAGACCTTTGCTAAGCAGTGGGATGCTGTAGGCTACGTAAGATAAAATAAGAAGATAATATGTTCCATGACAAAAAGTTTTTCAGTTTCATGGTCTGTTCCTCTGTTCTACTGTTTCAGTTTAAGAAAGATCTTTTACACCCAGTATATGCTACTATATCGAAGCAACTAAAGATAAAAGTAATTAATATAAAACCGTATCGATTTGCGTTGGAAAATGAACGAAAAGACGTCTTCGTATCACAATCTTTTTATGAAAGTAAAACATTTTCTCTCTCTACTTAACCTACTGTTAACGATGGCTTTAAGTATCTCATTAAAAAGACAAGTGTAGCGCTCTTTTAGGTTTTTTGTAGAGAGCTCGCTTTTAGACTTTTTCTTATGATTTTCTTATATTTTTCTTTGAAACACTATGATATTCTTTTTACGCTTAAGTTAAATTTTATTGAAGTGCTTAAATTAATATTTATTTCTTTAAGAAGTCGCGAATATCAATAAAACATTAAATTTATTATATCGTCTCGTAAAATTATTTTTTTTACTACCTTTAATGAAATGTTACCTTCGTTTGAGCATATTTTCACTTTTTTTTCAGCTGTTGTTTGCCCCTCTTATTACCAGTTGCGATATAAAAGTAGCACTTAATAACCTGAACTATTTAAAACAACAAAATAAATGTTTTAGGTTTGCTCATTGTACAGAATGTCGTCAGAAGATTTTTACAGCGTAAGAATTCGTTACGGGAATGCAAAAATTACTTAGTTACTACGCTGGCTCAGCAACCCTATGATCTTGACCTCCGACACAAGAGTTCTTCATTCTTCCCTGTTCTGCGCCGCTTTTTGCCAACCGGCTTGTTGGAGGGCGTCCAGATCTGTCCGAACTCCATCACCCCACCTGTACCTGGGACGACCAACTGGGTCTTTTCCCACTCGATCTCCCCAAGTAATCTCTTTTGGCAATGCAAAAATTAAGCGTCATGAAAAATACATGGCTCTTTTGATAAAAATAAAATATTAAAATTATAAAAAAGCCTTTTCAACTGTTGGGCCAAGACCTCTAGCTACCTCCCTTCTAACTAAACACTCACTTTTGTAGATAACCCTACGGTTACAACCACAGACAACGTAGGTAATTTGCTACGATTTGACTACGGCGTAGTAAACTTGCTACGACAGCAATTTTGAATGCCTACGTAAATTAAGTACATATCACAGAATTCCGTGGTACATATTATGTATGTAAATAAATGTTTAATAAACGGGTAGCAACCATTTTCACATTCACATTTCAAGTGTTATTCGAAACTTGGCACGCGTTCATATTTCCATGATTTATCCCTTCCTTTAAACATTTATCTTCAGTGACTCCGAAAATGGTTTAGTATTTTCAGGTCACATCTTTTTGAAGAAGCAAAATAAATAAGTCAAGTAAACTAAACGAGAATGGAACATTTTTGTTTAAACTCTAGATAGTGAGGGCAACGAAGCAGTTGACCCCAACATACATTTCTCAGGCAGATTTTATTTGACAGGATGATAAAGAATCATGAATTAAATTTAAATTCTATGCAAAAAAAAAATTCATACATTTTTTTGTAATTATTGTATGGATAAATTAAAAGTACCGATTTTTTTTGGATTTTTTTATAGAAGGTCTGTCTCATGTAGTGTTATAACCCAGCAAAGTTTCATCGACTAAGAATTTAATTCAGGGGTCTTTATACAACGATCCGCTTCGTTGCCTAGACTAAGAGAACGGTGTTATTTTTTTCTTTCAACGCGGATGAAGACATAAGAAACAGCTAGTTACAAATTGTGCTGTCAGCTGATGCAGTTTGTATAGGAAGTCGGGAGAAGTTGTTCAGTTTCATGATCAGAACCACCTCTTAAAATATCCTGGGTGATAAATAAATAAGGGTGTAAACGGTGGTTCGTAGAGAACGTGCAATAAAAAGGGTCCGACGGTCCTCAAGAATGTGAATTTGTTCATTAAATAAAACAACATTTATATTTGTGTCTTGGTCCAGCAGTGGACGTCTTTCAGCTGATATGATGATAAAGTTCAAAATACGAAAAACAAAAAACAATTCAACATCATCGCGTTGAAACTGCATCGGCTGATAGCGCATTTTGAATGGGTGGTAACAAAAAGGACGGGTTACACTCCGGGAGTGCAACCCGTCCTTTTTGTTCCGATGTGAAGTGAAAACTTGCATTTTTGAATATTATGCTTATTGTAAGGGTCAATCGCCCCATTGCTCGCGTACTTCTTTGATGTCACTGAATAAAAACCCGTATTGTAATAACAATACGGTTGACAGTTGACGCTTTTTCGATCAGGCTAGGGATCTGACGCGAGATCTGACGCCACATCTAACGCGAGATCTGACGCGACATCTGAGGCGAGTTTAATATTTTTTACCCATCTAAAAAAGTGCCAAGCGCCGCTAAAGAAGTTTTCACTTCAAAAATCTCGTTTTACGAGCCACGCTTCTTCGTAAATCAAGCAAATATCGTTCCCTTAAAAGTACAATTAACCAAGTGACATGCACCTACTTCAGAGATATCCTATACTATTAAACGAGCAATATTTGTTTATATATATATTTATATTTGTAATCGGTTTCTCGAAAACGGCTCTAACGATTTTGATGAAATTTAGTATACGGGGGTTTCTGGGGGCAAATATCGATCTAGCTAGGTCTCATGTCTGGGAAAATTCGTTTTCACCGTTCTTTAAATTTCTTTGCGCGTTTAAGAAAGTTACAGCGCCATCTGTTGGCGAGTAGCACAGCTTGCTCACCAATGTTTTCAGGTTGAGGCGGCTATTATAGAGCGAAGCTCGGTCGCCCAGGTACTAGATGTTTTAAGCATAAACTCTTATCAATCACGAAATTATAGCCTTTTACTTAGCAGTAAAATGTTAACTTCATTATACTCATAGGTGTTAAAACACGCGCTGAATATCAACTTTGTCTTTTCTATAACATTGTTTGCCATACAATGTTATTTTGGGCATTGTATTCAAAACCCCATTTTTCATTGTTCAGTCACTGAAAGGGGATTTCACGTTTCCTCATTGCTTACCGCAAATAATTCAGCTCTATATTGCACGGTCACGCGAGGCTTCGCTCAGTCTTTGCTGTCGTCGGCGAAATTATTTACTTATTATTTCACTGTCAGGCTTGCCAACTTGGAAAATCTAGTAATTGCATTTGTTGTAATTGCGTAAGTAACATAGAATTATATTTATATTTTTTTCTATTTAAACAAACAGGATTAAAAACCGAGTATACAAATCTCAACAAAACAGAAAAATAAATATTGGGGGACATTTCACACAAGGTAATTTTATGACTGATAATGTAGGTACATTAATACGACCTTAATACGACCGATTAGAGAGTGGTCCGACCGCCGACGATGAACGAGAAACGAGTAGAACTAGAAACTATAAAGGAGTTGGCGATCAACGAGAAGCGAGTGTGTAGTGTCGATAGTTTTGTCGCTGGGCTATAAGCGAGTGTGCGAGTACGACGAGCGATTACTCGCGCCACTCGCCGGCGGTCGCTCAGTCCTGTGCAAACCTGATTTGTTGATATGTGTGTGTACTGCCGCACTGTATAGAAATGATCAAGCGAGCGAGCATCGCAGAGCGAGTATCGCTGAGCGAGTTTATCTTTGAAAGCTCTTGTCGCTCAGCGACAAAACTAGTAAAGCGAGTCGTCGCTGGCAGTGTGAACAGTCAGACAGCAACTATTAATATATGCATCTCTCTCGTTTACACTAAATGTATATTTATTGTACATTTCTTGAGAGAGAAAATTGCCGATAGTTAGTCGTTTTCTCGTCGGCGGTCGGACCACTCCCTTAGGCCAAGTCGCCTGGCTACCACAAACATTAGCAGCGGCTACCGCGCGACAGCAGCGTGTGATTTAGCAGCGCTGAAACCATCGCAATGTAAAAGGGTCTGCGGATACAGCGCTGCAGACTTGCTGCCGCGCTGCTAAACCGCCTATTGTGAAAGGGCTCTTACACGTTTCTTAATGTTCGTTGATCCTATTTGCCAATACTGAATTTCTTCTGACTGGTTATCTAGCTTTTATACTCGTACTATCACTCTAACAGACCTGAGTCTAGTATTATTATTAATACTGTTAAGTAATGTAAATAGCGAGCGATATTTGTACTTCATGTTACTGATAAATACAAACACACGTTCGCTGTAGCTTCAAATTACTGGAACTGTAATATTAGTTCCCAAACAGTGGATAGAATTACCTAGTAAATATGTCAATATACTGGCAGGATATTCTATTCTGATTATTTTCTCGTTTGCTTGTTACTAAAATCCATAATTTAGATGCGTTAGGAGATATTTTGACATCGTATTTGCAAAAAAACCAAACAATAAAATCGTTTAAACGCCTTGTGGCAAAGGGATAAAAGAAGTTTTTTGGCTCTTGTGTCCTTTTAGAAAATTTTCAAAGTCCAAATTATGAATGAAAATTTTAAGAAAACAAAAAACTAAAATACGTGTATCTAATAAATTTTCATAATAACTTAAGTAATTAAAAAATATGTTTCGATTTTTCTGAAAGTCCTTTATTATTCAAGTAATTAAATTTAAATAATGAAAACGACAGTAATGATAACGATGATACCTATATGATTTAATATTATCTTCAACACGATAACTTAAAAAAAATCCGGTTTCATTCATCAGTATAACATAACAAGTAATACTGGCCAACGCGCAACGTTCCCTTGATTAAGCTTTCAACAGCCTTCAACTGCTAAACTAGTTTCTCGATTTCGGTACGCTTCAAATTCTTGATTGCGCTGGTCAGCACAAAAATAAGCCAGAAAGTGAACTTCTGACATCTCTAACTAACTACCAGTTTTCAATCAAATTTCAGCGTGAATTTTTATTGTTTTTTGTTGCTCCTGAATCCCAGTGATTCTATACATACATACAAACGAGTAACATCATGCCTCTTTCCCGTCGGGATAGGCAGAGACCACAGTCCTCCACCTGCTACGATCTTGACATACTTCCCTTCCTTCCTGTACTTTCATCAATCCTTTCATACATGCTGGTCGGTTTAGGGTATTTTTAACCTGGCCTTTATTCAGAACGTCCTGAATTTGGTCCTGGTACGTTCGCCTAGGCCTTCCCCTTCCAACGTTTCCATTCACTCTCGCCTGGTAGATCTCTTTCGTCAGTCTTCGTTCATTCATCCTCCTCATGATACCTTTTTTTGACTTAACAAAAAAAAATCCATCTACTTTCAGCTTTCTAGTCTATGTGAAAAATAAAACCACCTACGATCTTAATCAGAAGCATCAGCAGCAGCATCCTGAGTATAATCGTACCACTATACAAGCGTCATCAACCGCAGCGGTCCATTGTGCCAGTCGCAACGCTGACAAGCATGGTGACTATGGTACATCCCCCAAAATCATACCACGCATTTTTAGTTAGAGTTAAACTTCTTTTAAATCTTGTATTGTTGATACTTTTATTGTCAATCAAAAATAAAGTAAAATCAAATTTAAACAACTTTAATATTTAAAATGTTTCGTGCAACAGGCGGTAAGGTAATAAGGCTCGCATTCACTGAAATGAGTAGGCTAGCCAGGCTCTAAATCAAGTTTAGGGCTATCTGGAACGCTAACACGATTACTCGGCACTATTACCGTATCTGAGCCACAATTTGGCATAATTTGGCAACAAGCAATGCGCAGTCTGCTATTATTAAGTCCATTATGCATATCTACTTGGTCTTTAGTATATATATATGTCCCTAATAGCTACTATACCGTAAAACGTTACTGGCCATTTAATTATAAAAGTGGAAATAGTACGTTTAAATTTTTCATACTCTTTTTAAACGATCAAAATTTCAACATCAAGAAAATAGATGACTGGAAACCATAAATTAAAATTCACACAGAATATATTCCCCCCATTCAAATTGATGCCTTAGTAGGTAAAGTATTTTTCTATCATTTTTAAGCAGGAAAATGTTGATTAAAATTATAATTCTACCAAATAATCTAATAACCAGCTATTTTTCATATTTGACTAAGGTCTAGATGAACATAGAGCCCGATAAAGCGTGACCAATTTTCATTTGTCAATGTGTGCGTTTATCAAGCCATATAAAATTTCCTTAGAAAATGTATCTGCTAAAATATGACTTTTTCCAATAAAAACTATAATAATTTACAGCCATTATTCCATACTTTGAACAGAGAATATAAAATTTATTTTCACTAAAAATAAAGGCAAAATAACAGTAATAACGTCCTTAGAATTTACCTGTTAAACGTTCATTTCACTGGAATATTTCTGTGGTTAACACATTGATTAACACCAAAAACTACACAATTCATTATCATATCTGAAAATAACTTTATTTTAAGATATATTTAGTGCAAATAAAATTTGCATTAAAACCTATCTTGCAGATAAGAGATTGCTTTCTCGCTCATACTTTATTGGCAGTCTTTACTACTTACTCTACGCCTATCATATGGAAAACAAAACCCCAAAAAGTGGTTCAAGCTTTTTACTATCCAGCCATTTTCCAAAACATAAACAGCAATTTTCCATAACATGATAGTACGATTGTCGATTAATATCTCCGGAATATAACGAATGGTCTGCATATTCCACGAGGTCCATAATCTCAAGGGTCTATTTGAATTCTTAACATAGTAGTAACATTCTTTGAAAATATTTTCTGAGACGCGATGCAATTTCGTTTTATCGGCAGATAAAAGTTCCTGGGGACGAAGATGAGGGAACTCAAAAGAGATATCTTTATAAAAAGATCGATTTTCATATTTAATATTGTATACTTCTTAAGAAAATTGTTATTTCATTAAATACCTGATGCATTAATAGTAGATTAGTAGCCAAGGGCTGTAAGGCATCAATTGCAGCCCGAGATATTTAGGTGCACGAGCGCAGCGAGGGCGCCTATAGTTTGAGGGTGCAATTGATGCTTACACCCGAGCTAACTACTCTGCTTTACATCTTGATTGTGAGGTAAGTAGGTCATTATTACCACCAAATTGTAGGTGACCAATTAGCGCTCTAGGGTAATAAAGTAGCTAGAAAAGCCCTAGGGCGGTAAGTAATAAAAAAAACACTTCACTCTTTCAAAACTCAATTACTTACCGCCCTAGGGCTTTTCTAGCTACATTATTACCCTTGAGCGCGAATTGGTCACCTACAAGCCCCATTTGGGGGTAATAAGGACCGGACCTACTTACCGAATATGAGAGATGTAAAATAATTCTATTTAACAACGGACAATGTACATTGTCCGTTGACGGATATAATGCCTTATAAGACATTTTCACGGCATTTTTTGACCTTAAGCTGATTAAGAGACAAGCTGTTATAGTGCATAGCTACCCAGGTATATAAATACGGTAGTAATGATTCATTGTAAAAAACTACACTCTTTCAGAATAATAAAGGGTTCGAGATAAGTAACTAAATAAATTCTTTATAAAAAGAGCTTGAGAAATAAACAAAGCAAGATAAATGAAAGCTTGTTAAAAAGGAGCTGAATATAACTTATCTACTTCAAAACTACTTAACTATAGTTTTAATCTAAATAGTTTTAACCTAAATAGTTTTAGTTTGAAAATAATGTGCAGAAGGTAATAATGTAAACGTTCACACATAAAGAATATCCCAATATCCGTCGTAAAATAGTTCTTCTTCCTGGTCGTGACCTTATGACTGAGGGACGTGACAATTGTGGGTTGTTACTCGTGCCACCGCCCACCGCTCCTCTTCAGACCGCCCAATCTTGTGCACAGTGAATATTGACGAAAATACTAGTTGCAAACTAAATGCCGCCATACAGGTAGTCGTCATTTAAGTTTCAAGTGATTTTAGACTAAAAAGTTGATTTTACAGCACCAATTTTCCGTTAATTAAAGTATGCAAATGATCATACTTATCGATCTTAACCTAACCATAGAACAGAAATCAACAAACCATAATTCTAGACTTTATAGCCATGATGTTACGAATCACTTTTACATGGGAAGGCGAAGTAGCGTGTTCCTTGTAAAACACGAAGCCATTGTTTTCAACATACTGTAATGCGTAAACGTCCGGTGCTGTGTTTACCGGTTTACCGGACTTTCCGGATCGAACCGGTTTGCCTGTTGCGGCTGCTTAACGGGGCCTACTCAAAGCACAGCGTGTAGTGTAGGGTTTAGCTTGGTGTACATTACTTGTGAATGAGACAGGTAAAATATGAAATTGCTTGGCAGTTTGTTACTCTTGTGTGGCAAGCTTAATTTTGTCCTGTTGTTAATATAACTTCATTTATACTGTTCAACATTTGGATTTGCGGCTGTCGGGCTGTCGAGTTATACAAGGTTACTAAAAGGTTATACCAATCCTGGAGGATTTGATTTTACCCATGAAACTGAACAACTTTCCCTAAGGAACATAGGTCAAAATATGAAAAAAAGTTTTTGACCCCCCATACAAAATGCACTATCAGCTTATTCAGTTTCTATGCTTTCAATTTTTTTTTTCATATTTCGAACTATGTTCCTTGGGGAAGGTTGTTCAGTTTCATGGGCAGAATCACATCCTTCAGGGTTGGTATACCCTTTCTGTTACACCTTGTAGAGTGTCTATCTGACGACATTTAGGGCCGTATGCAGCTTCTACTTGTGTCCATAGATCTATAAACAACGATGTTCTTAACTCGACATCTTTGATAATGTATTTCATTAATTAGTTTTCGGAACACTCATAGTGCGGCGTTTCAAACAAATAATCATTTGGAAAAGTTTGTCCTATATTTGAAGTCAGGCTGGATCCCATTCATCTAAGGTAGCATTGAGTCCAAAACCGGCTTAGGTACTTACTAGGTGACACAGATAAACTATTAATGTTAACAATTTCAGGGTCAGTTCCCGGGCGGACTCTTTCCAGCTTTCTGGCTAGTGATTTTCCGTTGTCGCAATAAGAAAAGTTAGGAGATTGGTTAATATCTCAGATATTGCCCAAAACCAATGAATTATCGTGCCTTCTAAAGCATGGTAGATGTTCTAGTTAATTTGTAAATAAAATGAAAATGTTATCGCAACTAAGCCGCTTAATGACCTATTTTAGCGTTTCAAGAACGTTATGCAGCAATGTACATTAAATAAGATCCTGCATGCAATGTTCGTCTGTAGTCTGCTTTAACTGTTATTAGGGTACCGTAGGGAAGGAAAAGGGGATCGCTTATTGAGCTGCTTATTGTTAGGTGACTCGCGGTGGCAGATGCCAATTCTATATTGTTTTCCTTGTAGCTCTTTGTCCTCATTGTTCAAGTTCTGTAATAAGTAGGTATTTTCGTATACGTGAAATAATAGTAAGTTATAAAAAAAATACTGATCGTTGCCATCAATAATAGAACAACTTTCTGTATATAGGGTGACTTTTAATTAGTTCTTGATAGAAAAAGGTATGAATGTACTCATGATACTGAACAACTTTCCCCAAGGAACATAGGTCGAAATACGAAAATCAAGTTTTGACGTCCCATAGAAACTACATCAGCTGATAGCGCATTTTATATGGGAGAACGAATTTGGTTTTTTGTATTTTGACCTATGTTCCTTAGGAAAAGTTGATCAGTATCATGAGTACATGCATATCTTTTGCTATCAAGAACTAATTAAAAGTCACGCTATTGAACAAGGTTTAAAATACTTATCCCATACAAAATGCAATATAAACTGATGCAGTTTTTGGGAGTTAATATATTTTTTCCGTATGTTGACCTGTGTATGCTCCGTCGAAAATTGTTTAGTTTTATAGTCCGAGTCACCTACTGAAAGCTGAAAGCAGTTGATTAGGAAGCACCTTATATTTAGGAAGATTTATTTAACTTTTTTTAACTGGTGTAGAATAAGAAAGTAAAAAGGGACGGGTTGCACTCCGGTAGTGCCGGCAGAAGTGAAAACTTGAATTTTTTAATATTATGCTTTTTGTAAGGGTCAATCGCGCCATTGCTCACGTACTTCTTTGATGTCACTGAATAAAAACCGGTATTGGGATCCAGGAGACCTATGGCACAGGTCAAACCTAGTTTAGGCTCCTGTCTCCCAAATAGAGGTTTTATTAATGTTATAATAATATTGCGCCTACAAAAGTTGTAAATTAAGTTTTTGGGAGAAAATAAACACATTTTTTTTTATTGTAATAGCAATACGGTTGACAGTTGACGCTTTTTCAATCAGGCTACGGATCTGACGTGAGATCTGACGCGACACCAGATGCGAGTTTAACATTTTTTACCAATCTAAAAAAGTGCCAAGCGCCGCTAAAGAAGTTTTCACGTCAACAGACATAGGCATTATTTTCAGATTAATCTATATAAATATAGTTTTTGTGTTTCTATATATCGAGTGTAAGGGACAGCCTTCTGAATACTGAAAGTGCATGATCAGTCAACGTAACTAAACAACTTTTAGCGAATAAAAGTTTCAGGAAATGAAAAAAAAATCGGCCTCTCCATACAAAATTCCAAACTTGAATGGACAGTTTGTATGGAGGAGCAATTTTTTTTTTATTCATGAAACTTTTATTTGCTGAAAGTTGTTCAGTTACATTGATTGATCATGTCCTTTAGGTATTTGGAAGGCTGTCCCTTACACTCTGTATAACTTTATGTTATTTAAAGAAATTGGATTTTCTTAAACGTAAAAAAAGACTTGAAACAAAAAATTATATTTGATCATTTTAAAATTACTTCCATTTTTCTAAAAATTTTAAATCTAAAGAGTTCAAAGAGAACCTCGCTGAGGAAAAGTCTACAGAACCCTTTTAGTAAAATGTTAAAATCCACACAATTTCATGTTACCAACAATATTATGATATTTTTATCAGATCATATGAACATGGTCTTTGTAAGATAGTAAGTGTTGATAAGTGTATTGATTTCAATTAGTTTATTTTATTTCGGGTCTTAGCGCGATCCTTATAATCAAGCAAAATAAACTACCTTTTTTGAGTTGCAAGACTGCGTATACAGAAAACTAACCTGATAGAGAAAACAGCGGTCTACAGTAACAAAAAAGTATACCAAACCTGATGGATGTGAATCTACCCATAAAACTTAATAACTTTACCTAAGGAACATAGGTCGAAATATGAAAAATGTTGACCTCCCATAGAAACTAAGGCAGTTGATAGCTCATTTTGTATGGGATAAATTTTTTTTTTCGTATTTCGGCCTATGTTTCTGGGGGAAGTTGTTCAGTTTCATGA
Organism: Athrips mouffetella; assembly: GCA_947532105.1. Taxonomy (NCBI): domain Eukaryota; kingdom Metazoa; phylum Arthropoda; class Insecta; order Lepidoptera; family Gelechiidae; genus Athrips; species Athrips mouffetella. Next base: position 21,783,672 of record OX383972.1, on the reverse strand, counting down.
GCAGAATCACATTTTTCAAGGTACCCTTTCTGTAACACTACACCTTGTATAAAATACGTTTGTCCGAATGGTCCAGATTTAGTGCCGTAAAAGGCGACAAAGGTATATTTAACCAAATCATGAGCACCAGCTTTCGTTTGCGTACCTATCTTACCGCTTATACTGCGGTCACTAACTACCGAGGTCTATCGTACACACGGGCGCACGTCGGGTGAAACGCTTTGTCCTTGAGCCGGTCTCTGGCGGCGCATAAACTTTTTAACTCGTAATGCTCAGCGAGGTCCTAGCGCCTGATTGCTATTTTTTAATATTTTCAGTTTTTCGGTTACAGCTCATTAACCTGTGAAGCCTACTTAACTGTAATAATTTTCCTTTTAATTTCATCATATATGCTACTACTGTGAATTTTTTCATATTTCCAATAACAACTGTTTAGCCGGCAGGGGGGGGGGGGGGCGCTCGACTCTATCAAAACATTACGCTTTCAAGCTTAATATTTCGCAAACGGATAACTAAATTGAAAAGTGATCTTTCCAGACACACATTATTTTTAAAAGACCTATCCAACGATACCCCATATCATGGGGAAGACAAGAAAAAAAAATTATCCCTTCTTTACTTGTACCCTAGAAAGGTACCCTAAAAAAATATTTTTCAAAATTTTATTCTACCACTTTGTCCACGTGCATAAAATATATATCCTTACAAAATTTCAGCTTTTTAGCACTAAGGGTATCTGAGCTAGACAGACGGATATGACGAAACTATAAGAGTTCCCTTTTGACTACGGAACCCTAAAAACTGTTATTTGCTTTTTCGCTCACCCCAGCAGACTACCACATGAGCAATATCGCCATTTTCTTTCTGTTTTTCCCTGAAAAGGTACTTTATCTCAAAGTTTTTGCTATTTAAAGGAAAAGAACGGTGCGACGCTATTTTCGCTACTAGAAACTTAAATCAAAGACGGAACTTTGTAGATTTCAAGAAAAAGTTAGAATTCAAAAGTTGTTTCAATGTTTTTTCGAGTATCATGCTAATAAAAATTGAGAAATTTTGATTAGGCAGGCCGTAATAAAAAGTTTTTGAGACCATTGAGACCCCAATCAAAGTAATTTAAAAAGTCGTAAATGTCAAATTCATCAAGTCTTTATTTGTTTTCGTAACTTTCACGTTTTATTATTATTGCCCTTCAACAAGTTTTGATTTCATTAGCTACGGGTGGACAGACAGGAAATAAAATTTGTCATTTCGCAAGAGGAATCTAACAAGGGCTTTTGGTTCAAGGTGTTCCGAAATGGTAATTTTATTATATGATTTTAGATTGAAATGCCATTTAAATATTATTTAGTTTATCTGACCTCTAAACTCAGTTAATCTTTATTCTAAATCCAATTTTATACAGTATGCGATTTGCTTGTAAATATTTGACGTTTCTTTCACTCGAATTCGTTTTTGGCACTGGCCGATTCCTGCCGCGTACTTGCTTTGCTCGAAGTGATAATTAAATTTTCTCAGAACTTAAACGGGACCCTATTTGACAACAAAGGTTTTATGGGGTTTTAGACCTCACAGAATCCAGAAATCAATGTTGGCAGCCAAAATCCTACTAGTTCTAAAAAAGACCAAAAATAAACTAGGCTAAATTACGGTAGGAGGTTTCTTGTTTTAAAAGTGTTCCTTAGGTCCCCCTGAACATATCTAGACAATTATCCGTTGATCCCATGTACGCTCCCCCCTCCCCACCCTCAAACGGGTCCCTGATTGTAGTTTGATGTTCAGGGGGACCTAAGGAACACTTTTAAAACAAGAAACCTCACGCCGTAATTTAGCCTAGGTTATTTATTGTCTTTTTTGATCTAGTAGGATTTCGGCTAGACAACATTGATTTATGAGTTCTGCGGTGTTCAAAACCCCAGAAAAAGTTTATTGTCAGATCTAGTCCAGCTTAAGTTCTGACCTTGAGAAGGAGAGCCAAATTCTGAATTTCATCCTAGTCTATTATGCATTCGAAATATTGAAAACTGAGCCTGACCTTCGCAGCCCTCTACCTCAGACGGAGGCCAATATTATTACCATTTATATTATAAACTATCAGTGAGAACTACCATTAAAAGTAAGTGAAATGTATTCAATCGTTTCTAATTGCAGCGTTGACAGTAGTTGCTAGCATTCCGATTCAGTCTGATCAATATTCACACATAGTCTGAAGCAGCACTGTCGCAGAGTGTTCTATTGTTGAGTTTCCATTTACATGGGTAATTAGTTGGCGACAGACGAAACTGACTTCGCAGTATTCTGATTGGTTCAGAACTTTGAAGTTTGCTGTGTTTGTACGTGTTTTTGTTCGTTTGTTTTATAAAGTGACACTTTGTTAGGGTTCCGTACCTCAAAAGAAAAAAAACCGGTCAAGTGCGAGTCGGACTCGCGCGCCGAGGGTTCCGATATACCTATAGTATTTTTGGAAGCAATAAAGTCCATTTTCAGGACCGCAAAACTAAATTTGTTTGTAAAGGTTTTTTGCAGATTTCTGAAAAACTGTGCAACTTAGAAAGATCGTTTTATTTTTGCTGTAAAGTATATATAAACTTCTGTCAACTGTAATTAATTCAGATTTTTCCTTACTCAAACTTCGGAGATAAGGGGGGGGAATGGTATTTTTCTTGACATTTTTCATCATAACTTTAAAACTAAGAAATTTAAAAAAATACAAAAATATATTTTAAAATGTACAAGTAAAGCCCTTTCATATGATACCCCACTCGACCTAGTAGCGACAATTTGAAATTTGGCCCCCCCTATTTTGGCCCCCATTATATTAATAATCATACTTTTTTCAAAAATTTTTCTTGTGCATTTAAGTTGGGCAACTATATTCTAAAACTATTCCAAATTTCAGGTTGATAGCATAAGTGGTTGCTGAGATATAGAGGTGTGACAGACAGACGGACAGACAGACAGACAGACAGACAGACAGAGCGGCACCATAAGGGTTCCTTTTTTTTACCATTTTGGTATCGGAACCCTAAAAACGGAAACTTTATAGAATCACTTGTCTGTCTGTCAAGACCCTTTATCTCACGAACGGGTAAAGGTATCAGGTTGAAATTAATACTATATATTAGGGTCCATAAACCACACAAGATCTGAAAATTTCAATTTTTTACAACGACGCAATCAAAAGATATGGCATTTTATGTCTTCATCTTCATACATTTATGCATAAAGCAAAACCTATAGAGTACTTCCCGTCGACCTAAAATTATGAAATTTGGCAAGAAGCTAAGTCTCACAGTACAAATAAAGGGAAAAGTCTGAAATTCTTCAATATTACAACATTTCTCACAACTAATGGTAACCAATATTGTGGTGAGCTCCCGTCTTAAGAACATTCAAATGAGAGAGGGGTCAAGTTGAATGGTCACGGAGGCGATTTTTGTTTTAGTTCTATTTTAATAAAAACGGGAACACTTACATACTTGAAAATTAGTATGTTTATAGTGCATAAGCTATAAAATAACGACAAAAAATAAAATTTGGTCGAGTGCGTGTCGGACTCAAAAAATCTAGCATATTAACTTACTGAAATTTCAACTAATACAATTATGATTATGTGGTGGTACGGAACCCTCGGTGCGCGAGTCCAACTCGCAATTGGCCGGTTTTTTTTGTGTTAGGTTCCCTTTCGACAATAAGCATGTGCCGAGCAAGCAAAGCGAGCATGAAGGTTTCTGAAGGTGGTAGGGCTTTTGTGCAAAGTCCGTCTGGGGAAGTTCCACCCCCTTGCCTATTTCTGCCATAAAATAGCAGTGTAGTAGCAGTGTTTGCAATGCTGTGTTTCAGTTTGAATGGTGAGGGAGCCAGCGAAATTACCGGCACACGAGACACACCATTTTAGTTCTCGGGGTGGGTAACGTGATTGGCTGTCCTATTAGTGTCAAGTTTTGCCACAAATAAGACATCGGGCTCCATGGGCGGTGTCGACCACTTTCCATCAGCTAGCCCATCTGCTCGTTTGCTCAAATGTTACATAAAAAAAAATCTGCGGCAGTAGCCGGTGAATTCCTGAAGCGAATTTAGTACAATATATAATTTTTAGACAATTGATCAACTTACCAGGAAACTGATCAACTTACGATTCCGTGTTATCTTCCGGTGACATATACACAAGAGTATCCCTTAAAGATTAATATTTTTCAGTATTATTATGTTATGACATGTTATGAACAGTATCTACTATCTATATAATATGCTTTTTTATGACGTATTCGAATATGAAACTGGTATGGTCCAATTAACATCTGAAGTTTATGGGATATAGCCGATACAATGCCATCAGGATTTGCTTAACAGCCTGTTTTATGAGGAATTATATCGAAAACCCATTTTAGGACAGAGAATTACGTCGTTTCGTACGTAATACAATACCGATTTATTCATGAGAAAACTCCTAACCAACAAAACTCGTTCAAAATTCAAGTCATACCTGCTTGTTATCACATGTTCACACAGCCGCTTGAACAAAACGCATCAAAAGTTGAACAACACACAAGTTTTAATTTCGTACTCACGCAGAACAAACTTCCGCAATATATCGTTTCACTTGTGCAGTGGACTGTACAGCTTTTACGTGCAAAATGGAAAATACTGAGGTTGAAATAAATTGCGTTAAAATATTTAAAAGGTTAAATAAGGCGGGAAGGGATTGCTTAAAAAGTGAACGAAATACGTAATTTATTTACAACAGTACATTTATTATTTGATTTACAAGAGAATTACGCGACCGGTTCGTTCATTGAACCGCTGTCATTTAACCAAAAACAAATTTACTTACAATAGCTTAAAAAAACCGTCCAAATGCGAGTCGGACTCGCGCACCATGGGTCCCCAACTACTAAGGTAAAAATACCGTCTTAGTCAGGGACGTACAATTATTGCATGTGCATTAATTATGTGCGCGAGTCTGACTCACACTTGACAAGTTTTTATTATTTGATGTTACTTAATAGCTTATGCACTATAAATATACAATTTTCACGGGTTTAGATCACAGGTGCATTTAAAGTTCGTTAGCCACTTTACAGTGGGTTTACACCCAACCTTATCGATCTTCACCACAACGCACGAACCGAGCGGGCGAAGCGAGCGTACCGAGGCAGCGGTCGGCGAGTGCCAGAAACGTAACGCGCTGTTTTGTAGAATGCCAATGCCAAGGCATAATGTAGGTAAAACGACGAATTACCTATACAATTTGCCTACGACATGTCTAATACAGTTCAAGAGATTCAGCCCTTTAACGGTCGTACAGACAGACAGACGGCGTACGCTTAGTAATAGGGTCTCGTTGGCACCTTTTATGTCATCATCATCATAACATCCCATGAAATGTCCACTACAGGACAGGGAGCTCCCTCCATAATTCTAGCTAGCCATAGTCACCACGCTTGTCAGCATTACGGCTGGCACCATGGACCGCGGTTGTAGGTGACCGCAGTAAGTAAGATGATAAGATACACAGGAGAATGCTGCTGCCCATCCTCCAGTTTATAACCCTTAGTCGCCTTTTACGACACCCACGGGTATGTATGGGTTGGTACTATTCTTTGCCGGCACCAGACGGGACCTTTTATGTACGGAACCCTAAAAAGTCTAACTGTACAACTCCAACCTTCTTCGTTATTTATTGAAACAGCCACAATATTATTTTAATACTTACACAATCATTTCTGCATTATTACTCATATTTTTGCTGACAATTTTTAACTGAAATAATTAGTTCAACCATTTTTCTGACAAGAGTAATTTGTGCAAAAAATAAAAAGTATGGCACTTTTTGAGAAAGGATAAAGTGAATTATATAAAGATACTCCCGAAGGGAAAAGCGTCGACTGGTTCCACTCTCAACAAATTGTACCTTTGCTTCATAAGTGTGGTAGGTAGATAATTTTTTGGATATTACTTTTAATAAGTTGCAACGCTATGAAAAAAAGCTAAAAATATCTTATAATTATTAAAACTCTCAAGAGAAGCATAGCACTTTGGTCGTCATAAGTAATTTTTCGAGTAATCTGAATTACACTACTCTGACTACTTACATACATACATAACATCACGCCTTGTTCCCGTCGGGGTAGGCAGAGACCACAGTTCTTCACCTGCTACGATCTTGACATACTTCCCTTGCTTCCTGAACTTTCATCAATCCTTTCATACATGCTCGTCGGTTTAGGGTACTTTTAACCTGGCCTTTATTCAGAACGTCCTGAATTTGGTCCTGGTACGTTCGCCGAGGCCTTCCCCTTCCAACGTTTTCATTCACTCTCGCCTTGTAGATCTCTTTCGTCAATCTTCCTTCATTCATCCTCTCTACATGACCAAACCATCTCAGCATCCCTTTCTCAATTTTAGTCACTACGTCTTCTTTTACGCCACAACGTTCTCTTATCACACTATTTCTAATCCTGTCACTCAATTTCACACCAATCATACTCCTCAACGCTCTCATTTCTACTGCATTAATTCTACTTTCATGCTTTTTCTGCCATACCCAGCTTTCACTGCCGCACATCAGTGTTGGTACCAAAACGCCTCCATGAACAGCCAGACGAGCCTTGTGAGACACCATCTGACTCTTCATAAAAGCATGCAGAGCACCATTCACCATGTTTCCAGCATTTACTCTTCTTTCGATATCACTTTCACACTTTCCATCTCTCGTAAACTTAGAACCCAGATACACAAACTCCTTCACTTGTTCGACTTGTTCACCACCTATTAATATAGTACACTCTGTCATACACTCTTCTCTTTCAAGTACCATTACTTTCGTCTGACTACTTTAGGGTCACTATTTTATAATTTAAAAGAATTAAAACAGCTTAACTTTCTTTTGTACGTATAGTACTTATCTAGTCCCTGACTTTCTTAAAACCTGAAATTAAGTTTTAAAACATTGCAGATTCTTCAAAACTTTCCTACTAACTCGTAGAGAAATATATATGCATCGCAGCGTGCAATCTGTCGCAGATATAAGTGGTGTCTCTTACTAAGATTTAGATTTATAATAGCCACTCTACTCCACGAGAGAGAGTGAGAAAGATGAATATTTATCTAAGAGAAAGTATATATTAATGTATTTTTTTCACTTTGAACTTCTTGGTTTGTTGATTTATGCTAGCGCAAAGGGAAGTCCTAATCCTGGCTTTGGAAAGCTTGTTGGAATTTTTATACTTCTTCGTAAAAAGCAGTCTGCGTAGTAAACAAATTTTACGAGGATGACAAGTAACTGCAGTGAACAAATAGAACAACAGCAAAGAAGTTTTTTCTCTAGTTATCTAAAGCCACGATCACACCTAACTGAATTCAAAGACTAATTTGGCATACATTGCTGGGAGGTTTGGTTATGTTAATTGCAATATCCTTACTTCAACGAGCAATGTATACCGAATTAGTCTTTGAATTCAGTTAGGTGTGATCGTGGCTTAAGCTGATAATTGAAAACTTAAGAATTATGCATCAATTTTAGGATTTTTTCTATGATTCAATTCTTTCTTTTGCTACTTTATATTTGGAATTCCAATTAATTGATGCAATCTCACTCACTGTTGGATATTTATTATGATTGTTGACGCATTTTTCTAAGTAAAAACTAGCCAAGTCCGAGTCAGACCTACCTTCTTCCTAAGAAAAATGTCAGACAGACAAAATGTAAGACAGACTTGTAGACTCTTAGTGCACCGTATGTTATCCTACTTCATCGAGTAACTTTCTAACGATAGTAGTGGCCTATTAGATCCACAAAACATTGGTCAGTCAATGCACAACGTAGCACGGTACAATCGAAGACAAAAATTGTTGCATCATAGAGCACACGAATTTATCCTGTTTGTGTTAAATATGTAGAAGTTAAGTAATCAAAACGGTCTGCATTACATTCTCTTGGCAGTTAAAAAAAATCAGACATTCGGAAATTCCCTCGGGAAATCTCTCCCAAAAGAGAGTAAGTTCTGTCGATATACGAGTAGATCAATTTCGTAAGGTTGAAGGATATTTAAAGTTGTAATTTTTTTTTATTTTATTGAGTTAAACATACTTCAAATCGATACACAAACGTACTTGCATAACAATATTAATAATAAAATAAGCATAATTTACGCTAAAAATATAAAAGTGTATCATTTATGTTTAGTACGTTAGTATATAAGTTTCAAAAATATTTAACTTAATAGGTACAATTTTATTTGACAACTCCAAATTTCCTAAGACCAATACTATACAAAATTGATCTATATCGATAACACAACTTAACCATAAATTTTGTCGAATGTCTTCAAAGTCACCCTGTAGTTATAATTTCAGGAGTTCTGTGAAATTGTTACCTCATGATTACCTAAGAGTAGATTTTTATACATTTGTAAGACACACTAATAAAATATTGGTAGGAAACCATTCAATGAGATGAGTTAAATAATAAACCCTTAGGTGCTCAAAAAAGATTTCCGGATTATTTAATTCACTAAGTTTTATTCTTGAAGTCGGTAAAAGTTTTTATTTCCTCTTTTATTTCTGTATTTTTTTTTAATTTCTGTTCTAATTGAAACTTCTTCAAGTATTATTTTTTCGTTCATGTATATTTTTCTCTATTGTAGTTTAGGGTGGCATTAACTACTAGTAGAATATCGAACTGAAACTTGTAGGTACTGTTAAGTTGAAAAGTACCTAGTTCAACTAAGAAATAATGATTGCAATTTAGATTTTTATAGCCTGAAGTTTGCGTGGACAAACATACATACAAATATACGACATACATACACTTATGAGAGGTAAATTTGTTTACAAGCTCATAATAGACAAACATACACGAAAATTGTGTATTTTTAACAATATAATATAGGGCCCCGTGTGGTGCCGGCAAAGAATAGTACCAACCCATACATACCCGTGGGTGTCGTAAGAGGCGACTAAGGGTTAACTGGAGGATGGGCAGCAGCATCCTCCTTTATATCTTACATCTTACTTACTGCGGTCACCTACAACCGCGGTCCATGGTGCCAGCCGTAACGCTAACAAGCGAGGTGACTATGGTACTTCCCCTCCACATTTTTCCAGCAAAAGCTAGAATTCTGGAGGGAGCTCCCTGTCCTGTAGTGGACGTTTTATGGGATGTTATGATGATGATAGGGCCCTACGGAAATATTGCACATAATTTTAGCAAGTTACTTAGACCATGAAACTGAACAACTTTTTCAAAAGAACATAGGTCGAAATACGTAAAACCAAATTCAACCTCCCATACAAAATGCGCTATCGGCTGATGCAGTTCATATAGGAGTTCAAAAAATGATTTTCGTATTTTGACCTATGTTCCTTGGGGAAAGTTGTTCAGTTTCATAGTCTGAGTAACATACTAAAATTATGTTCACTATTTCATTAGAACCTTATAACAGGTTGAATTGATAAACTCCTTTTTGAAATTGGGCCAAAAACCAATCAAACCAATAGAGTGTAGGGTCAAGTGACCAACATTGAAACAGTCGCACACAATGAAACAGCGTCATATTTCTGTTATGCGACGTTGCCAGATAGTGCAGTATATCTCGTCGTAAAAGTCTCGTACACTCCCCGCTCGTCCCCTGTTTGCGTGCTCGCCGCTTGTGGAAGGACGTGTCTGCGGAGCTTTTTCGGTTTTTTTTACAAAAAAATAACTTTTTTTCTTAGTTTTATTTGATTTTTCAGATAAATGCTATTGTGATATTCGTTTTCCTCAGTATTATATTGTTGTGTAAATGTATCATAGATTCACGTGGACAAGATTACCTATTAAATTGTTCGATTTTGGTAGGTTATATTTTGAGGTTATTATGAAATACCCTCGGTGTCCAACAATGACACAGTTCAAAGGTGGACACAATGAAACACACCGCTCAAGCGTTTGCCACCCCACCTGGCACCAACCCTACAGCGTTAGGGGTCCACGGCCGTAATGGCCGCTTTTGCTAAAATTTTGCAACGCCACGATTTCGATGGTTTTCGACAAGAATGACAAAGTTTCTACTTGAAAATAGCTAGAAAAGGTTCTTAAAATAACCACTTACCTTAAAATATTGCAGCTGAAAACCGGCTACCCTGTTCCAGTACCGTGAAGACACAAACACATTTTGCACACTACACTTCACAAGACAGGCCATAATTATGCACTACACATCACTAGGGATATATGAACCTGGTCACAACACCGAGTAATGAGCTTAAATATGAAAAATATATCACTTAAAACATAAAAACACGAGGAGCTAAAAACCGCTTCCCGACAATGTAAATATTGAACTGACAAAAACTTTTTTCTTTAAAGGGGACTTTAGACGCATTTTTTGCGAGCGTGTTTTATTGTTTTAGTCTGAGCGTCAATCAAAAGAGAAGAAGAGTGCTCAAAACCATTAATATGATCAAATTGACGTTTTTATCGCACCACTTCGCACCTCAAATTTACGCAACATTTGTTACGCAAAGCGCTGTACTGCATAGTGCTTCGCGTAACTAATGTTACGCAGAACGCGCCAGCGGTAGAATCATAGACATTAGGCAACTGATGACTGTAAATCGTTATTTCTTGTCATAGGTAACTAGTCCTATTACCTCATATTTGTGATTTTTGGTTGTTTTGCGACTGATTTAATTTAAAGTTAGTATCTAAAAGGATTTTTATAAGACATCATTATTGTAACTGATTGTAAGACGTCAAATTATATTATTACCTGTCAAATTACCTAATACCTATTTGAAATTTTTGCAGCTTTGAAATTCTAAGTCAATATTAATAACCGTGTTTCATTGTTAGACACAGGGTGTTTCATTATGTACACCTGGGTGTACACAATGAAACAATTGATTTTTTTTTAATCCTTATTGGTTATTGATTCTGTGTTTTTAAGGAAACAATATATGCCACATTATACCTACTTAAATAGACCTTCCTTAAAAAAAACGAAATCCATGATTGCAAAAATGAGATAAATAAGAGACTGAATTTTTGGTGTTCCATTGTTGAACACTTCACCCTACCTACATTTCCAAATATTTCTATAAAATTGCATGTTAAATCTTCGACCCCACCGGTATCACTAGGTGAGGTCGGAGTCAAATGCTACTTAACCTATTTCACATGACTGCGTAAAAATAATTAATAGTACAAAGTAAAACAAGCTCTATGATACATAATCCGGGAATTTGCTATTCTTCTGTAGGGAAATTGTTATATTTATGATTATTACGTAGGAAATTTTATTGGAAAAAAAATTACGCAGTCGGGTTTTATGTTTTTTTTTAATACTTTAATTTTTTTTTATCCAGTTTTTTTATTTGAGTACAATAAACTGGGTTTGAAGAAAATGATTTGCGCCTTTCTTCGTAGCAAAAAGCTACAGCTCTACGTCGTAGCCATCGTAGCTCTGTAGCACTCCTCTACATGTTTCACCTACGTAATAAGATAGGGTACTAAGGAAGCCTATCTCGCGCAATGTTACAAGGTTCTTTGCAGCATTTACCGAATATCAAATATAGAACCTTAGCTTACCGTGGTTAAAGGACGCTAGTAACTTGACTGCAGCATCTCTGAACTTTGTGTAAACCATTAACAAGATAATAACCGCATGTTAACAGTAAGTGCATAAGACATGTGAGACACTTCATTAGCTTGAAAGAACATGTTCTTTTATGTTTTGAGTGACATATAAAAATAAACACGAGTAGTCGATTGTGGAAGCAACACAAAAAAAGATTAAATTATAACTTCAGTATGAACTAATCATGAACTGCCATAGCTGATCTCGAAGTCTCTTTTCAGACTCCGGACTCAGGGCGGCCGGTGCAAGGAAAACCAACAAAAGTGGGGGTTCACTGTAGAGATGAACATTTATTTCATGCGAGTGCGGTTATTACCCGCAGAGTATGGCCCACGTAACATCCTGCCCCGCCTGTCCTAACAACTGGGATGAACTGAGGCAAACTATACAAAATGCCGTTTTCGTAGCTGAGTACTGGGCAAAATTCATTTAATTTTATTACGAAACGAAAAAAAGACGAATTGACGTATACGAAAAAAAGAAGACGAAGTATAAATGCTATTAAAAAACTAGTTTAAATATTAATTTAAAAGGACTAATCCTCGAGGTTATTAACAAAATAAATTAGATTAGATTAGATTTATTTATTTCACTCTATCTATTTCATGATTACATTAATTATTACATTAAAATATAATATGTCAGAGGATAGGGTGATCGTCAGTAGGATAAATGTCAAACTTGTATACAAAATAAATGTCAAACCTAAAATTATAATAATACAATGTCAAAATTAAATAAAACTTTGCTACATAATGTAGTCAGATCAATTTAACAGCATTAAATTCATTTTACAGTATAAAATTCGTTATCCAATAAAAGATTCTTCAATTGGCGATAGAACTTCACGTCATCTGTTACATTTCTCAGATCGGCTGGAAGTCGCTCGTAATAATTCGGACCAATCACACGCGGGTTTTTTGTGGCAAGTTCGGTCCGGCGCGGAACACTTACGATCCTGCCCATGTTTTTCAACGACCGCCCTCCGCACGTACGACGTCCAAACGTTTCAATATTCCGACGCACATATGATATAACCTCGAACAGATACAGACTGGTCATTGTCATTACACCGAGCTTCGCGAACATAGACCTACAAGTCATCCGGGGCTTCAAACCGGCTACGATCCGGATAGCTCGCTTTTGTAAAATAAAAACACGTTCGAAATCAGTAGGGTAGAATTCATTCCATTACTCGTATTAGAAAATAAATACTTTAAATTCGTAATAGAATTGTAAACAATCTATTTGAAAGGTATTTGAAGGCTTTGCAAGTATAAACGGTGTTTTAACAAAAAAATGTACGATATTTTTATACGATATGCGTAAAAATCTTTTCCTGTAGTCGCAATGACTTTCGTCTATAAATTAGGCGATTTTAGAAAGTTCTTCTTTGAGTGGTTAGTTGAAGTCTATTCACAAATGAATGGAAAGGCTTTAAGCAAAATCTATGTCAGGAGAGAAGATAAATAACAGGAGGGAGATTACATCTTGACATAGCCATTGGCTATGTTTGCTCTCTTACTTATTGACAGAAAAGGTTTAAACCCGTCCTAACCTTGCTTACGTACCTGCCTTAAGCTCAAGTCAGACAGAGGCGGTATGATTGCGAAAGGGGTCCGGGGCGGTTTGGCGGGAACAAAATACCGCGCCGCGACCGCTTTTCAATGTGACAGGGTGCATAAGAACTCATACTTTACAAAAAATACCGGCCCCGGAACGCTTCCGCTACCGCCTCTGTGTGACGCGGGCTTTAACCTTTTTTTTTAGGGGCAGGTAGACCATCTGATGGTAAGTGGTCTCCAACGCTCATGGCACCCACTGACTTATTAATGACATCATATCATCCCATAAAACTTCAACTGCAGGACAGGGAGCTCCCTCGAACTTCAGCAAAACCGCGTAGTAATTAGGAGGAGATACCATAGTCACCACGCTTGTAAGCGTTGCGACTGGCGACCCCTGTAGTTTGTGACCGCTGTATGTAAGATGGTACGATACGCAGAAAAATGCTGCTGCCCATCCTCCGGTTTATAAGCCCTAAGTAGCCTCTAACAACACCTACGGGTATAGATGGGTTGGTACTATTCTTTGCCGGCACCACACGGGTCATTATGACATATTTTTACATTAATAAGATAGCAAAGCGCGTTGCCCACCCTGAGAACTAAAATAGTTTGTCTCATGTGCCAGTGAATCCAGTAATCGACACACCGCAGTGTAAACACTGCTGCTTTACAGCAGAAATAGGCCAGGGGGTGATACTTCCCCGGATAGACTTTCTATAAAAAGCCCTACCACCTTCAATAAAACCATAAAATCTCTTAATTTTGTAACGCCTAAGTTTTCTTATAGTTGCTAAAACTATTTGCATTGTTGATGAAGGTGTCAAGATCATGCTTGGGCCAAATTAATGACCCACGGGACTGAATGTTTAAGTTTGTTTGTCACGAGTCGACTTGCGGATAGCCCGCATGTGGATGCCTTTACACGAGCTTTATGTTGGTCGATATATTGAGTCTTAACCCTTTATAGGACAGACACCCAGGTAAAGCGTTTGGAAACTGAACTGTATTTACAATTTTTTTTTAGTTTTTTTTTTTAGTTTTTTTTTACCATTAAAGCTCAGTAGTGGTGAGTCAGTACATTGTGAAATTAACAATTAAGTCCGCTTTCCAAACTTTTTAGTGGTCTCTTAAGCGACCACTGACCTATAAAGGGTTAAGAGACGGGCAGTTTAAGAAACTTAGTTACTTCATAATTTAATGATGGATGCCTATAGAAGTAAAAATAAGCTGAAAGATTTCGTCAAAATGTTTCAAACTACAGAAATATTTTTGTCGATATTGTGCGAGCGAGGGGCAAATCCATTTCGTCGCTATTTAAATCTGGAAATATTTTTTACGTCTGCTACCTAATTTCTGAATTATGTTTAATGTATGTATTGTAAGGTGGTAGGGCTTTTGTGGAAAGTCCGTCTGGGGAAGTACTACCCCTTTGCTTTTTTCTGCCGTGGAGCAGCAGTGTTTGCACTGCTGTGTTTCGGTTTGAAGCGCAAGGGAACCAGTGAAATTACCGGCACATGAGAGATACCATCTTAGTTCTCAAAGTGAGCAACGTGCTTTGCTGTCTTATTAGTGTCAAAATATGCCGTTAATAAGACAGTGGGTGCTATGGGCGGTGGTGACCACTTACCATCAGGTAGCCCCACGGTACCTGCTCGTTTGTTCACTTGTAGCATTAAAAAAGTATAAAGTTTTTGGCAGTGTATAAATTGGTGCTCCGATTGAGTAGAAAATGGTTGATTAGGTACTTAAAGTGTTAGTAAAAACTACTCAAGCACTGAAAAAATAAATTTTAGGTAAACAGTCTGGTAGTTTTACCCGAATTTTGTACCCGAAAGTAACCGTCCAAATAAAAAATACTGTTTCAAATAATAAATCCTTGCTTCGATTGCATCAATTCTTTGAGAATGAAACACATCCTATTAAGAACAGTTATTAAATAAAAAAGTAATCGCACAAAGATAAACCGAAGCTTTTCTCTTAAGGTAGATTAGCTTTCGACTTTTTCCTGAAATTGGGGTTTAGCGCTAGAACCGACATTCGACGGATAAAGACATATATAGAGGCATTCGCAGCGAGAAACTCTTTTCCGTAGAGAAACAAATTTAGAACAAAATTAGAATGATTAAAAAGATATTATACAACGTGTAACGAAAAGGTGTGATAATACTGAAGGGTGAGAATCTGCTCAGAAAACTGAACAACTTTTCCCACGAAACATAGGTAGAAATACGAAAAACCCGATTTGACCTCCCATACAAAATGCGCTACCAGCTGATGCAGTTTCTTTGGGAGGTCAAACATTTATTTTGTTCTATGACCTTTGTTCCTTGGGAAAAGTTGTTCAGTTTCATGGGCAGATTTACACTCTTTAGTATTATCACACCTTTCCGTTACACGCTGTATACAAGTAAATGCCTACTGTAGATATCCTTCTTTTTTATGCCATGCATCCCAATTACGAGCAGGTCTTAATCAGCACAGCGTCAGAGACAAATGACAGACTATCTGGTGGTCAGCCTACCGAATATCTTCCACTTGTTGTCACTCCGCTTCACTGACCACCCTCCTACTTCGCTTAGTGTGTATGGTACAGTCTGCTTTCGAATTAACTGACCCCCTAGCGCGCTCCCCTACCGCGCTGTTTCGAGAAATTGAGGAACTGTTTAAACAGGCGATACACAACCAGGCCACTGTCCTAAATAGTGTCATCTATTTTTGAATAATAGAACTACGTAATAAGACTGCGCAATGATTTACCCTCATAATCTAAAATGCGTATGCTTATTTCATGCACCTTCTGTATAACCTGCCTGGCGTAGTGGTTTTAGCGGTTGCATGACGAACATTGAGCTCACGGGTCGAATCTGAGCTATGTATATTCTTTTGTCTCTTATTCACTTTTTTAAATTATAATATTAATTCATAGTTTAATATGGTGTTAAAACAAACAAAATATAATTATTTTTAGACAGTTTATTAAAAATTTCATTTTAAACTAGACACTAATGAATCATCGTTTTTTATCTCAAAAGAACCAACATGTAAATATTACAATCTACATCTTTCGAGATTTTTGAAATTATTCCATAAAAAATATACAAAAATAAAAATTCATAAGAACAGAAAACAATCCAAAATATAAAAATATTAAGACTTGCAAGATCAAAGGTTTCTCCTGGGTTGGTTGACATGTATACTCAACTAGATTTTCATCCATCTTTATCCGAAATGAATTTTATTTCTTCATTCTTTTCCCAATCAAAATTTTAAAGACTTGCTTAACGATGAGCTGTGGACAGTTTATTTCTTTTTGACCAGCTGCACGAAGATGTTTTCGATTTCGATATTTTATATTAAATCCTCGGGGTAAACTTTGACAATATCATGATGCTGATGATCTTTGCTGTTGCTTCATTAACACCGCCAGTTTTTCGTATTGTCTAACCCACAAACGCACCGTTTTTTCTAATAAAAGGAGAAAACAAATACATTATGAGAACACCACAACACTTCACTCTTGCTTTATTTATTTTGCACAAATTTTCTACTTACTGCCATCTTAAACTTTCCAGAAATACTTTTAATACTGTTATTCCCATAGTGTTATAATTTTGCACTTTAAAAATCAGTTTAATGACACATGATAAATAATTGAAGAAATCGTGTGACTAAGAGCATCTCAAAGCGCACTTTGATGTATCCTGATGCAAACTACCTTCATTGTTATATTGTTAGCAAACTACCTTCATTGTTATATGTTCGCGTCACTTGCTCTGCTATCATAGCTGATCAAAACATATGATTACAAATTTTATCTAACTCTCAACAAGCTTAATAGTGCATTGATTAAAGGTGTTGCCTTAATAATAACAAATCGGGTTTGATATCCAACAACCTCATGAAATTGTTTCTGTTATAAAAACATAATTATAGTTTAATGGAATCTAAGAAAACACAAAAGAAGTAAAATGAATACGATCTGACCGAGTAACGAGATCGTTGGAGCGCAGATCGGGTGTGAGCCATAGTTTTCGACTTACAATAGATGGCGCTTTCTAGAACGTAAATTACCATTTTACTTACTGGGGGCCAGGTAATGCAAACTTTGACTGTACGTGTATGATTTACAAACAAGAATGAACCTTAATAGCTTTGAATTAGGTTGAAGATGCGGTGCTTGCGATGTAAACAGACTCCGTCGGAGTCACAGCATAAACAGCTGCATCACCATAAAAACGGAACTGAGACGTACACCATCCCTTTTGCACGCAATTTTGTATGATTACAGACTAACTTGTCTTGTCATATGCCTTTTACATCTCCGTTAGAAGTCTATCAATAGCATTTGGTAGATAAGCTGCCATATAATGGTACAACAGAAGACGTTATGAAATAAACGGGTAAGTTGTACATGCATTATTTCCATATTGCAAATCCGGCTGAATGAAGTGCAGAAAAGCACAGTGCTATACAATATTTGACCGTGTGAAAAATATATAATGTAGTCAAATGGGAGCAAGTACCATTATACGAGTATGCCAGCTTATTTGGTATCCTATACTATTAAACAAGCAATGTTAAACGAGTATAACGATTTCGATGAATTTTACCACACGGGGGCTTTCGGGAGCGAAAAATGAATTTAGCTAGGTCTCATGTCTGGGAAATTTAGTTTTCCCCGTGTTTTCAGGCATTTTTTTAAAATACTGCGTTTTAGACAGAAACTTACAGCGCCATTTGTTGGCGGGTAGCATAGCCTGCTCACCCAATGATATTTTAATGTGAAAGCGGCAATTATAGAGCGAAGCTCGGTCACCCAGGTAAATAAACCTTTAATATTCGTATAGTCGACCACACGTCAGTGGTACCACTTTGACTTTGAACGAGTCTCTGGTTTCCACTGTTTATAGCGTAGCACTGGTTCTACGTATACTGGTTGTGTTACAACCTCATGTTGCCGTTGGTACCGTTTCCCCCGTATTTTTCTACATTGTTTGCGATACAACATACAACGAGCAGTTTGTTTTACGACCAGCTTAACGTTTAATTGGCTTCGGGGGGATTTTCCTTGTGGGCGAAGGGATTGATTTCTATCTGTTTGAAGAAACAGATGTTGGAGATAAAGTCAGTTAATAGCTGTAGTAATTACCTTGTTTCTTAAGTACACCCAACATCGCATCAGTATTGTGTGAAAGGATTGATGAAAGTGCAGGAAACAAGGGAAGTATGTCAGGATCGTAGCAGGTGGAGGACTGTGGTCTCTGCCTACCCCGGGGGGAAAGAGGCGTGATGTTATATATGTATGTATCGGATCAGTAGAAACACTATGGACTGTATGGCATGGTGATAGAGTTGCAAATGTTTCCAATGACGTGCTGTCGACCGAACGTCACACACAGGGTAATTGTAAGCTAAGATGCAGACGCCGCAAGGCAGCACATAACAGTATTTATATCTCTCAGTTTTCTTCGTAATAAACCGAGAGGGAAGACGCGTTTTGCCCTGTTTTGCTCACTTTCTATTCTTGTCTGACCGCAACCGCTGTACCGCGCCTTAGGTATGCTCACGGCAAGATATGGGGGGGGGGGACGGGGGGGCATTGCTCGTTATAGCTCACGGCGGCAACGCGCAGCGATGTTCAAATCTCTTTGGCGGCAACTAGTTCTTGCTCTTTCCTTCTCACTCCCCCACCTCCCCCCGCATACCTAAGGCGCGGTACTTTGGTTGCGGTCAGACTATACAAGATAATATGATTTATCTGTAGTGATGGTGAGATAGATGGTGTACATTTTGTTTTTGGGGATTTAGTAACAGGTGAAAGAAGGGGTGAAGTGTTTGGATTTGGAATTTAGTTGCCCCAACACCTGCTGTTTTGTTTATTTACGTGCCAATTGGGATAAAAGCAAATCTTTGAGGATCACGCTCCAAAATATTGCTATTGGAAATAATCAAAACAAAGTTAAATGAAAGTAATATTATTGTTTTGTCACACTGCTAACATTTATGTAGAGCACAAAAAGAATCTTATATTTAGATTTTTAAGTACACGACCTGCCCATTGCAAGAACGCTTATCATCCTTCTTTATTTATTTCCTATACCACACGATCTTGTATATGTGTTACCAGCCAAACCTGATTTCAGAACGTCTGTCCGTTAACCCTGTGTGGTAGGATTCTGTTGAATTGACCGAACCTCTACACGCCATACAACTACTCTAGTGTAAAGGCCTTCCTCACAGGTATCCTATGGTGACTGAAGAATGGTAACCACCTTTACGCAGAATGATGCAGCTGTGCATGTTGTGGCTGAGGATACCTTAATCGCCAATTATGACACGCACATAATGTATCCAATTAATCGATCGTTCTGCAAGGACGATCGATCTAAAATTACTTCTATTGAATACATGCACGGAATTCTTTACATAGTTATTGTATTTTGCGTGGGTTTTTTTATTGTAGTTTCTTTTTTCCTTTATTGCACTATTTTCTTCATGAAACGATGTAGTTTAACTTATGTCATTAAGAGACATTAATATCCTACAGTAAAGGTTATTTTATTTTATTAAATAACGAATCTCAAATCTATGGTACAGGTTAGCGAACAACAGAGCTAAGGGGGCAGTGAAGTGAGCCATTATCGCCGTTCACACTCGAGTTGGCGGCCGTAAAGTTCGGTGCAACGGAACTTCAGGCTATTAGCACACTTCGTTGTATACAGGGTCCTATTAATAATAGTGCACATAATTAAAAAAATATTGACACAAAGTCATCTCGATTCCAAACTAGGCAAAACCGTACCAAAAAGTGATATACACACATAAATAGATAAATAACACCCAGGCACAGAATAAACACTCGTGCTCATCACACAAATGTTTGCCCTGGGCGGGGATCGAATCCGTGGCCCAGGCGTAGAAGTCAGGCCCACTACCAAGCACCCCAACGGGCCCGTCAAAGTAAGTATAACAATTTTGCCCATTGATGAACATAGGTCAAAATATGAAAATAAAAATATTCTGATAAAGCTAATTCAGGCTTTATAAGAATTTGAATTTTCTTATCGTTCGACCTTTCTTGCATAAGGAAAGTTCGTCAATTTCGTTGTCCGCGAGAAATGCATAAAAATATGTGAGTAGTTTTATAAAGGCCATATATTATACCAGATTAATGCTATCAGATATGATATTCAACTTTATTTCGGCTTGGAGAGGATGCTTTGTTAAGTAGTGTACGTTTTTAAGCTATTCATCATCATCATCCGACCGTTTTCGGTCATGGCGACCGCTGTCAACTCCTACATATATAGAGGTGTGGCGTTGATGTGCCCGTATGTGACTTACATATTATTATGATGATGAAGACTTATCTTTCATGCTTTTAAAGCCAGGTCCTAGTCAGTAGCTGCACAAAATAATCCTCCCCCACAAATAGCTGAAAAAAAGGAAATAAGGTACCCAATATAATATTTAAGACAACATTAATCATGATTCATCTCTAATTTACAAAATATTCTACCCAATGTGCCAAAGTTAAGCTATTTTATTCACGCTTATACTTCGTTTTTTTTCAGATTAGAATTTAATGTATGAAAAATAAGAGGTTCTTTACAGTTCTCACTCTAAATCCAATGAGTTTAACATTTGTCTAGGAGAGGTGCCTATTAAAGACTTTTCTAATCTGAAAAAAAAACGAAGTATAGCTTGAGATAATTCAAACTCAAAAAGCTTAAAGAAGCGTTCTGCCAATTCAATAGTCTACTTTAATCTAAATACGTCGAGCTAGTCGCGTCGCGCATCTTAGTCTAACAGAAAAGCTGATGAAAACTGACTTCCAGGATTAAATGTGATTTCTTTTGCTTGACCTTAATTTAAGAAGAAAAAAATTAAAATTCAAAACCTCTTGGTTTTGGGAAAATAATTTAGACTAATTCAACATATTTAACCGACTTCATTACTTTATAAATTTCATCACTATTAAAAACCTAGTACATTAATTAATTTAAAATGTTTCATGGATTGGGCATGTTCACCTTAAATTTATTAGTCGGAGCTATATAGTCAAGAGCTCATCAAGCTTGACACATTGGACTTTGTACCGTTGTTCTTATTTCGATAGACGTACGGGCTGGAGTCACACTGCGAGTGTCAAGCTTGAGCTGTCGTTGACTGTACACTGCCACCGACTCATCGTCCATCGTATTGTGTCAGTTTGGTGTCACTTATAGAAGTGGCATCGTTACACCATTTGTCCGCTTGAACAGAAAAGTTGGTGGAACTGTATATCTGTATGTACCTTTGAAACGAAGAAAGGTCTACGTCAGTATTTCGAAATCGCACCCCAGACCCTGCATAAATCGAGCGCGAATTTGAAATTTGAAACTGGAAGGTCACGTAGGCCAGCATATTCAGTACAACAGACTCTCAGAAGGACCACGAGAATCTCGCGGGCGGGTGAGCGCGGGGGTGCGGGGTAGATTGCAAGGGGGGCGGAGAGTGTCCGTTCTGTATGATAGTACTTTTACTTTATTCTGTGCCGAAACTTTGGAAACAGTTAAACAAATACGACAGACTATAAATTATATAACATAGTTTATTAATCCATGTTCACTACTGCGAATTCAATCTCACGGCCCGCTGCACCCGCTCTGCATTTGACATTCGCATTTAAGATAGCGCATCGTATAAATTTTAATCTAATACTGAATGTAGGATTTGGTGTTTGAATAGCATAGATTGGTGCACTCTGAGTAGTGGCTTATGTTTACAACCGACTTCTATGAAACGCTCGGTAGAAACGCTCACCATTAAAGCCTTAAAAACGTCTGTGAATGTATGTATGAATGTTCACATCATCTTTACTCCGCCATACTGCGCAGTAGCATAACATTTATTGGCAGATGCTCTCATATTTTGACACACTGGTAGTAGCACATCACACACATATTAGAAACTGCTTCTGTTCGGAAATGAACTGTTCTTGAAGGATATGATATGATATGATTCTGCCTATGGAAATGAACGACTTTACTCTAAGAACATAGGTCGAAATAAAAAGATGTATATTCAACTTTCAATACAAATACGATGGTAACAACATACCTTTACGTATTTTTTCTGACGATCTTTTTCGCTGGATAAACCGTTCAGTTCAATGAGCTGATTCAAATTCTCTAGGTTCCAAAGTACCTTTTCAGTATTTTTTTTTGCATTTATTAAAGTTATTTAGAGTTGGGTTAGTAAATCTTAGTACATTTAACAACACATCAGTAGAAACAATTTTGGACTTTATGGCATGGTAATAGAATTGAAAAAGTTTCTAATGACGAACGGTTGACCGTATCTAGGCAACCGAGCTTTGCTCTGAAGTACAAAAGTTTCCAAACCGGCGGCGATTTTTAAAATAAGCCCTCATATTCGCTTAAAACGTAAATAAAAAATTATTACTAACAATTATTAATAAATATTATTATAAAACATTTAACCACCAACAGATGGCGTTGTAGCTTTTTTATTTATTTTTAGGGTTCCGATACCAAAATGGTAAAAAAAGGAACCCTTATGGTGCCGCTCTGTCTGTCTGTCTGTCTGTCCGTCTGTCTGTCACACCTCTATATCTCAGCAACCACTTATGCTATCGACCTGAAATTTGGAATAGATTTAGAATATAGTTGCCAAACTTAATTGCACATGAAAAAAGTTTGAAAAAGTATGATTATTAATGTAAAGGGGGCCCAAATAGGGGGGACCAAATTTAAAATTGTCGCGACTAGGTCAAGTGGGGTATCATATGAAAGGGCTTTACTTGTACATTTTAAAATATATTTTTGTATTTTATTAAGTTTCTTAGTTTTCAAGTTATGATGAAAAATTTCAAAAAAAATACCATTCCCCCCCCCTTATTACCGAAGTTTGAGTAAGGAAAATTCTGAATTAATTACAGTTTACAGAAGTTTATGTAAACTTTACAGCAAAATAAAACGATCTTTCTAAGTTGCACAGTTTTTCAGAAATCTGCAAAAAACTTTTACAAACAAATTTAGTTTTGCGGTCCTGAAAATGGACTTTATTGCTTCCAAAAATACTATAGGTATATCGGAACCCTCGGCGCGCGAGTCCGACTCGCACTTGACTGGTTTTTAGGGTTCCGTACCTCAAAATAAAAAAACGGAACCCTTATAGGATCACTTTGTTGTCCGTCTGTCTGTCTGTCTGTCAAGACCCTTTAACTCACGAACGGGTAGAGTTATCAGGTTGAAATTAATACCATATGTTAAGGTCCATGAACCACACAAGACCTGAAAATTTAAACTTTTTACAAGGACGCAATCAAAAGATATGTCATTTTATGTCCTCATCTCCATACATTTATGCAAAAAAGGAAAACCTACAGGGTACTTCCCGTTGACCTAAAATTATGAAATTTGGCAAGAAGCTAGGTCTCACAGTACAAATAAAGGAAAAAGTCTGAAATCATTAAATTTTACAACTTTACTCACAACTAATGGTAACCAATTGTGGTGAGCTCCCGTTTCAAGAACATTCATATAAGAGAGGGGTCAAGTTGGATGGTCGAGGAGGCGATTTTTGTTTTAGTTCTATTTTAAAAACGGGAACACTTACGAAATTTAAAATTGGTATGTTTATAGTTCATAAGCTATAAAATAATAACAAATAATAAAATTTGGTCAAGCGCGTGTCGGACTCAAAAAATCTAGCACATTAACTTACTGAAATTTCAACTACTACAATTATGATCATGTGGTGGTACGGAACCCTCAGTGCGCGAGTCCGACTCGCACTTGGCCGGTTTTTTTATGATAGAGCAGGCAAAAGTGTCACTGCCGCCCATAGACTTGCAACACCTGGAGGGTTGGTTGGTACTAATGCGTTGTAAAGGGTTTTTGTAATGGGGTGTAAAGGGTTTTTGTAATGGGTTGTAAAGGGTTTTTGAATTACTCTATTTAAAAAGAAAATGTTCGAAATACGAAAATAAATTTTTGACTTCCCGTAAAAACTGGATCAGCTGATAGCGCATTTTGTATGAGAGGTATTTGGTTTTTCGTATTTTGGGAAAAGTTGTTCAGTTTCTAACATGCTTAAATTATGTTCACTATTTCTGTAGGACCCTATATACAAATATTGCTCGTTTAATACCCAGTTTAGGATAAAGAATTATTATTATTAGAGGCAAGAATGATTGAATGTACACAACTTATAATTGTATTGTAAGCTTTACAACGATTTACAAGCTGCTATCGGGGACCAACTGCTATTAAATAGACAAAAACGCTTGTTACTTAAAGATAGTTCTCATTTATTACAGCCACACTGCAGTCTATAACTTGCAAGCTAAGAAATTAAAACTTTATCGCAGACAACAAATAAACAGGGAAATACAACGACAACTAGTTTTCTGAAAACCCATTCAACGCGACACTCGAACGAGCGAGTCAATTGTGTCGAACTACTGTAGCAAACAATATCCACTGGCGCGTCAATACCATTCCCATTTTCTACCTTCCTTTGTAAAATGGCAATGTATTGTAAACCGCAGGAAGCAACGTCCTGCTTTTGTTTCGCATACGTCGACACTTTCCCGTCGTAACTGAATGCAACTGGGACGGTTATTGTGGTTACCTACCAACATTGTAGACAACATGCATAAATGTAATGAAAAGTGGAAAATGTATCGAATTGCTTTTGTGTTTTGGTTTTACTACAAAACAACAAACAAGTGAGTTTTCCATTTAAATACATTAAAAGCTAGGCTTTTGTCAGTGCAGTTTCTCAAAATTATAGTCAAAGTAGATTGTGGTTGCATAAAAATTCTCACACTGTCTATTAGTTCGTCCATCTTGAGAATGCAGTGAGTCATCGCTTTTCGCCGCTGGTAGCCAAGAGCCATAACCAATAAGGTCGCTTTAAATTATAAAGGCAAATGCACAATGACTAACTGAAGGCAAAACTTCAAAAAAAGCGGTTGTTTCCTTTTTGTGTTACCTAAAAACAAAAAAAACAAAATTTAAAACAAATTTATTTTTGCATTTTAACTCCATTGTGAATACACCTTTACCCTACATTTGCATTAATCACTTACTTCATTCTTGTGCAGGACGAACTATAAAGTTAAAAGCAGGAGCAAAAATTAAATCTAAAATAAAGCATGCTATTTAGCTCATACTATTATAGTCTATGACCGTGTGGTACCGGAAAAGAATAGTACCAACCCATCTCTACCCGTGGGTGTCGTAAGTGGCAACTAAGGGCTTATAAACCGGAAGATGAGCAGCAGTATCTTTCTGTGTATTTTACCATCTTACATACTGCACTCACCAACAACAGCGGCCGCCAGCCGCAACGCTGCAAGCGTGGTGACTATGGTAAATCCCCTCCAAAGTACCACGCGCTTTTGTTGGAGTTCTGGAGGAAGCTCCCTGTCCGGCAGTGGACTTTTCATGGGATGTTATGATGATGATAGTCTTTCTTCCTCTACCTAAATAAAAATTGTTACTTAGATTTACACGAACTAACATTTAATTACCGTGAAAGCACATCAGACTACGAGATAACAAGACCAAGAATGACACAATTTCTTTTTCTTTTTCAAATAGACTCTCCTTATCTTCTCATCACTGTTAATCTCTAAGACCTCCTTGGTTAATCTTACAGCACCTCGTTTCTTCAGAAAACAATACTAATCTCACTGATGAGTGAGGCACAAAAGCAATCACATTACCCGCAATTCTTTTCAAAACCAAAACGCGGTAAAACAGTACTTTTTTTTACCACTGTAGAGGAGCAAGCATCTGAAAGTCAAGCGCGGCATTACGTTACAAAGTAAGTTATAATTACTAACTTAGTAGTAGATTTTTACACAAAAACTTCAGAAAAAAACAATACTTAAGAGCTCCTGATATTATGTTTTATTTAACACCTATTCATCCGCAGACTATAAAAAAAAGCTGTTTAACATCGCTGTGAACCAAAAATTCTAGTAGAGAAAGTGCTTTCTTCTTCAAACCAAACTTTATTTATGAAGCGTAGTATTTTTTTGCTATGAATAAAGCTACAAAGAAGAAAATCTCAAAATCTAAATTCATAACACAGGCAGGATTGAAACCGTCGTCTCGGCGTTTTCTCTGTGTGTATCGGAGACACCAATATGCAAACCTATAGAATTTTAGGGATTTTTAAGTTTTATTAAAAATTTAGCCATTTTTACTATAAAAGGTCGCTAGGTACAGAAGTCAATTGTACGAGTACTGTAGTTAGTTTAGTTCTACACGTAAATTAACGTCCGAAGTTCCTGCGATTACTCCCAAGTTAGTGTTATGAGTGTTCCTAGGTTACTCAAGAGCTATTCACGTGTGTAGCTAGGTGTTATTTTCAAAACAAATTCAAGTACCACCACCTACTCGTAACAGCCACAAAGCAACAGAAGGCGTCGAAACCGACTAGGCGCCGATGGCGCAATGAACTGGATGCCTTTTGCAAGGCTTGGTAACAGAAAGCTTTGGATATGGACCAATGGAGGGAAGAGAGAGAGACTTTGGCCCAGCAGTGGGATGCTATAGGCCAATTAAGTTAAAATAAGACAGCCGCCAGTATACCGAATGTCTTAAGTGTGTAAATATATTCTTTTTATGAAATTAAATATTGCGACTAGCTATCATCAAAGTTTTTTAGTGTGAATACTCATCGGCCGTTTAACTTTTTAATGTGTTTCACTATGCAATTGAAAAATAAATAAACAAGTAATAAATAAAAGTGTATAAATAAAATGAATCTTGTTACATCAGTGTATCGACGAAGTAGAAAATTTAAAATTTAAATTTTATTAAAGAAATTGTTTACAATGAACATATGTTATTTAATATTCATACTGTATTTTTTAAATATTTATGTACCTACTACGGACAAGGAAATATAACTTCTAATTAAGCCATGAGTAGGCTGCATCGTAAGCTAATGCATTTACTTAATTATACCTTAAAATAAATAAATCGGCTCTATAAAGTAGAGACGTTTCGTGTGGCAACACCATTTATCATCAATATTCAACTGTTATAACTCAGCCTGTATTACGGCTTTCACTCGAATAACAGAGTATAGCGCCGAACCCCATTTATAAACGACTGAATTATTACAATTACAGCCCGAGAGCATAATACTCGGAAATAACTTAATCGAGGGTAAGCCAGAATTTGCATAATAACAACTATGAAAGTCTTTATCCATATTTTTATGCTCATAGCCACGGCCACCTAGCGCTGAAAGCATTAAAATCAAATCACCACTTTGTAAACTTTTGAAGAGGCGGTCGGTATAAAAGTTTGCTGTCAGAAAAGTAATTTATCAGCCTAATTAAAGCCTACTTTTCATGGCTTGACGTGCAAAAAGAAAGTTCTGAGTTGAATACAGTTACCGAACTTTTAATTTTAAGTCAATACTGTCCGAAAAATATCCATCTTTAAAACTTAATTAATGTCAAAAAGTTAAATTAGGTACCTTGGTTAGACTTATTCCGAAACAACATGGAGATATTATAGAAAAAGATTTGTTCTCTCAGAGGTTTTAGAAACTTGTGTGCTCATTGCATCAACTTTATACTTTAAAAAGTTAACCAATTATTTTTAAAACTTAGTTGTGGTTGTGATTGATTGATTGTGTCCCGTGTGGTGCCGGCAAACAATAGTACCATTCCATACATACCCGTAGGTGTCGTAAGAGGCGACTAAGGGTTAAAAACTGGAGGATGGGCAGCAGCATCCTCCTGTGCATCATACCATCTTACTTCCATGGTGCCTAACCGCGTTCCATGGTGCCGGCCGTAACGCTGACAAGCGAGGTGACTATGGTACTTCCCCTCCACATTTCTCCAGCAAAAGCTGGAATTCTGGAGGGAGCTCCCTATCCTGTAGTGGACGTTTCGTGGGATGTGATGATGAGTTGTGATTGTACCTATGTTTTTATTTATATTATGACTGTTTATCCTTTAGCAATAAAAAATACTAGCAGAAATTGCAGTTTTACCTCAACAAGGCACTTTTAAAATTAAACGGAAATAGCAACTCAATTAGCAGAGCAGGCGTACATAGCATACTTGCTCCCGCTAGTGCCCGCTAGTTGCGAACTCCTATCCAGTTCGGTGCAATTATTAGTTGCGAACTCCGCCAAGAGATCTTGTAACAGTATCTCCTCGACTCCAAAGCTAAGTGGTTTGCTTAAAGCTAACATCTAGGTAACTACTGTTTGATACTAGAACAATTTTATGTCATGACAGTTTCTGTTCGAAACTTTCACGTGTGCTAGGTCTTTTCTTGTCATACGAGTGTGGCTAAGAACAATGTGCAAAGGAAGAGAAATTATGTGTTTTTTGTAGCTGTTTATTAAGTTAATAAAGTGAAAATTGTGAAAAGGTTTATAAAGAAATTGTAACCTTAAACGTTTCTACAGGAACTTTAGTGCTTCATCGTTCTCAAAAATACAAGATATGTTTGTTTACTAACTTACAAATTATCAAGTTACTATATTATGATAATTTGCTGAAAGTCGAAGGACTAAAATGATGGACATGGGCTTGAGTGTCAGTGCGAAAACTTTTGGTGACGACTTAACATCTGTTAACACAATGTTTAGTATTTAGTTTATTATGAAAAATCGCATTAATTAAGTAAAAAGGCGGGAAGGGACCAGCGAGATAATTCCGGGAAAGGGTTTAATTGCCCCAACCAACCTCGTTTTGTTCCATCCCGGCCTAATTAATTATTTTTGGACTTAGCGTTAATTCAGGCCGTGGATTTGACCGCTTCTTAAGAGCAGACTTTAATGCCTTCGCCATACATAACAAACAAACAGAAATACGAAGACCAAAAATAAGCTCGGTACATTACTGATAAAAAATAACTGAAATGAAAAACTATAACTTATTTTTTAATAAACAAATACTCTATTTTATTCTTTATTTTTTCCCAAACCTAAAGGAATAAATTTGTCTCGTATCATATATTTGGTTTATTTATTTAAATAAATTTAAAGACTTTAAAATATTAGTCATTAAAAATCCCACCCTTAATCGTTCCCGGTGCAAAGGTGCCCATTACGCTTGCCGCATTACCGCGCTGTATGGCGAATATGGCGATGGACAGCCTCTGCACCAAAAACGATCCGGCGCGGGGATCATCCCCATAAGGAATAAATTGACAACAAAACTAAACAAAAGGCGTATGTCAATGTTAGCTGTCTCATACAGACCCTGCACAGTCGTCCACTTAGCTGCTTTACCAGAAGTAGTTTTTCAGTCCCACGAAACTGGGTACCAGTCTACCAGTGCTACCCAGAGGTAGTTAAGCAACCTATTGAGAAATCTGTTAAAATATTCACGAGCGCTTCAAGACACCTAGCTCCAAGTTTTATTTCTCAGAATGCAAGTTCTAAACAACCTTTGTTTACGGCATCTGCCGGCTTAGCACGATGCAGTTGTCAGTTTATCTAGGCCCATAGATTAAAGACTTTAAGCATGGTCACGTTTTTTTGACATCCGAGCAGTGTGACACATTTTGAAAGAAAAGGACGGCTACATGTATAAGTGTATAAAGCTATCTCTGTCTAAAATATCAAAAACGTAATATGTGGTTTGCTAAACATTTTCCTCCACTGACATTTCTTCGCGTTTGGAGGTGATAGATTAGATGACATAATTCCTCAAATAAAGTGACGTTTCTCCGAGATATATTTTCTCTCGGGCAGCGTGCTAAGCGGGCTGGTATCCAGTAGCTGACGAAAAAGGGTGCAATATACTCCAAAAAACCTTTGGGTACAACCAGTACCCAGGGTCGTGTGAGTGCACATATTTATTTTCTATGGCTCGATGTGTCTCTGTTCCGAATAATTTCGAATCGCTTTTTTCGGAACAATGTAGAATAATTTCGCCGGTAGTCGTGAAAAGCTCTTGAAAAAAGAAGAATTGCAACCCTGGTCATTTGTTGTGTCAAGATAGAATTAATTAAAAACACGAATGGGACAAGGCGGAGCATCTTTAATAGCTCTATTATAAAATAGTTAAATGAGAGTTACAAAAAGAGTTACAATCGTTAAGCCGTGGGACAGTATAGGCTAGCGAAAGAAAAAGCAAAATATTAAAGGGAGTTTGCTGACTTTATTTAAGGTCCTAATGAAATGGTGAACATAATTTTAGTATGTTACTAAGACTATGAAACTAAACAACTTTCCCCAAGGAACATAGGTCGAAATACGAAAAACCATATTTGACCTCCCACACAAAATGCATTGTCAGCTGTGATGCAGTTTCTATGGGAGGTCAAAAATTGTTTTTCGTATTTCGATCTATGTTCCTTGGGGAAAGTTGTTCAGTTTCATGGTCTGAGTAACGTGCTAAAATTATGTTCACTGTTTCATCAGGACCCTATATAAACAAAAATTAAAAACTTAGATCACTAACTGTACCTAAACTTTTTACATAACAACCTGTACCAATTAGCATATTCACTTCCTAAACTTGTCTACTTGTTGCTCCCTCATCGTCTCCTGAATAATTTTTGTTTAATTAAAGGTTTTCCTTGTAAAAGTGGGTGTTTCCCATCTGCACCCTTTCCCACTTGCATCCTGAGCTATTATTTTTTTTAAAAAGGCATTCGTTTCTGTTATTTGTTTATCCCGGCTAGTGTTTTAGTTAGTGGTCGTCACGATTACATTTTGTTTTATCCTCTATAATAATAGTTCTTACCTTTCTGGATTGAGGATGAATTCACTCACAATTATTCACGAGCAATTATTCACTTACAATCGCAATTACTTAAGTAATTTAATATTTTGTCGAATTTACTTAGCTTTATTGCGAACGGAGTAATATAACTGTAATAGTTATATAACTGGTGGGAACGGCGGGACTTGAAAAACCCACAACCTATTTTCTCAGTTTTTATTTTTTATTAAAATATTCCGAATATTAACGGTCAGTAAGGGAAAGATGATGACCCAATAAATGTAATGATTGGGACAGAATGCTGAAGGGTCCTGGAGTCTTGTTCAGTTATTTTTGGTAGACGTATTTTTTTTCTTATGTCCATTTCTTTGTTCCCTTATAATTAATAAACGGCTGAACCTTAATCTTAATCTTAACCTGTCTTAATATCGCAAATTTCACTGGGTTTATTAAAATAAAAAAAAACAATATAATGCAGCCAAATTGAGTATCTAAATGAAAATTGTTTTTTTTGTCCTATACCTATAAAGTGGTGTATAAAAAATAAGGACTTTAAGGCCCGTATTGATAAATCCCTCTCAAAATCTGCCCCAAGACCATGTCAGCTGACTTAATTATCAAGATGCAATTAGCATCTCAAGATCTTGCTTCTTCTTCTTCTTCTTTTCGAGTCAATGGCAAAACTGACTATAAACGCTTAGCCCAAAAAGTAGCCACATCAATAGCCTTTTGGTTGCCTTCAAAAAGGTCTTGCTAATTAATAAACTAATATCCAAATATCAATCTCAAGTGTCCGTCTTTGAGTCAAACGTCAAAAGAGCAAAAAGAATTTATGTCTGCGTTTTGAGTTAAGTTTTGTTTATAAATTAGTGAGTTTGTTTTTAACACTCAAGTGATAATTGCTCCGATGACAGCTACTCAATTTCTGTTTATTTATTAATGCAACACCTTAAGATGCCCCTTAAGGACAATCTTATACTTAAGCGGGATTTATCAATTCGACAAAAATATTTTTTAAAATCATATTTTAAAGTTGTACAGCTATTTCTTTTTTCGCTAAAAAGGTAATAAAATTACCGAAGCCTCTCTTTGCAAAAATGCCAGCGTTTAAGACTGGCACGCTCCTCTACCGGATTACTATTTTTTTTATTCTATCGTTCTCTGATAGACGAGATGGTAAACGGAAAAAATAATATTTCGTCAACTATACCTGCTTCTGCTTGTAATTTTTCTTGATGTATTGTTTATTGTGATTTCCTGTGAGAAATAAATAGAAAAACTTATTAGTGATTCCAAACGTTCTTCTTGCAAAAATATTATCAGGTTCAAATTTTCACTTTCGTAGTTCTCACTGTTTGCTCAGGATGGCTCGGCTTCACCGTTTATGAAACGGGCAAACATACCTCTGTTACTTTGTTGTTAAATATTTGCTAGGTTAAGGTTGAATGTTCTTCCTAAGGTTGTGGTTTGGTTGGGTAAGTATGCCTGCCATGCGGAAGGTCCCAGGTTCGAATCCTGGTGTCATCATATGTCGTGTTGTAAGATCTATAATGTATATATGTAAAATTACAAAGATATCAGAGTTTAGTACAGTCAAGAGCACGTCAAGCTTGACACTTTGGACTTTGTACCATTCTTATTTCAATTGGGCAAGAGTCGAATAAGACATGCAATGAGACAAACCCAATTAGGGTTTATGCAATGCTTTTCAATTTGATTTTCTAAAAATGATATATTTTAAATGATGTCCAAAAAAAAAAATGTCAAGCTTGATCTGCTCTTGACTGTACAAAGGATTATGTAGGGTCATTACCGTCGTCGGACGTCAGAGTTGTTGAGGCGCTGGGTCAGTCCTTTCCCTGCCAAGTAATTACAAAGAATATGTACGAACAACATCAACGCTACTGGGCTGTAACCGATAACTGACCTAAGAAACATAGTGTGTTTTGTGTTTGGGTTTTTGTGTCTATTTAACGTATGTTCTAGCGGCCCGCCCCGGCTTCGCACGGATTGTAATGCTTATTTGTTTATTTTTTTTTACTTATATGAATTTAAAAGAAACATGTGTTTGCGCGTTTCTTGAAAACCATACCTACTCGAAGGTTTATCAGCAGTACCGGAGTTCTATAACATTGTTCACTTTTATTTCATCCCTTTGAGTGACATAAAAAAGCTTTTTTCGAAGAGCTTCAATTATAATTTGTATACAGGTAACTTCGAAAATGAAAGACTTCAAGAAAACAAACAAACAAATATCACCCCCACATATGTCGTGATTAAACATTGGCGATAGTCCTAAATAGCTGTAAAGGCTTACTCTTCGATTACAATCACTCATTATCTAAGTCACATCGCGTCCCACTATAGTCAGACTTGCGTATTTCTCCTGATGGCTCATATTAGACCTCCGGACTATGATTTAATGTTCAGCACAAGCACCAGTCAGGACCCAAGTGCCTTGCTCGGCTGCCGCACGGGGAGGGGCGCGCACTCACAGTCACACCACTCTGAAGTCAGTTGCCTCTCAAATAATTGCTCGTCAGTACAAGAACCGTACTCATGACCCGAAAGTACACACGACATATATAACATCACGCCTCACCCTCATTCTTTTTTCATGTTTCTTTGTTTTTTACCAGAAGCTTAAATTAAAATTTTTATGAATCTTACTACAGAGAACGAAGGACTTTCATAATAGTACATTAAGTTGCAAGTGCGCTATGTTGTTGATTATGCTCGAGGCTCGAAAATTGCATAATGGAGCCCAGATTGTAATGACCAAAGTGCACGCGCTTCTTACGACGTTTTTCAACACATTTGAGAATCACCATATACCAATATATCAGCCAAAAGACGTCCACTGCTGGACATTTGAGAATAAAAACAAGTAAAATTAGCTTACCTCTTTCCCCCAAGAAAAATACGTAGACAACAATCTACGTATTTTTCCTTAGATTTCTACGTACACCTGATTCTGCAGAGTTGTGTTTCGTGCCTTAGTCGTTGAAGAATTACATTAACTACTATTACTGTTACAGGAGTCGACACTTTTGAAAATAATTACAATAAACACAATTTGAACATCACAAATATTTGTAATAATAAAAAGACACGGGTAATGAGCACCCCCGCCACGATAAGGTGGGAATTCACCGGGGGGGAACATAACTGACCCTGACTTATCCTCAGGTTTATGATATGGAGACCTAAGGGGTAATGATTGACCAAATCCCGGGATTCAATCAAATCACGTAGGGGTTTAACCAAGTCCCTAATCTTATCTTATTCCTGCGACATAGGCGCAACGTTGACGTTTATCATAGGTAATTTTACACGACAATATAATGGAAGTCAAACCGATATAAAAGAGAGTGAGTAACCGAATATCTATGTTCTTCTAAAAGTAGATTACTCTTATGTATATTTATATTTTATTTATGAGTTTGTGAGACATTTATTGTATTACAGCAGAAAGCTAATGCGAATGAAAATTGTTTCGACAGCGAGAGAATAAAATATTAATTTTTAAGTAAGTACTTATATTTTTTTCGATCTAGTAATATTAAGGGTATTATAATATCTACTTATTGCTGTGTTTTTATTAAAGACGTGTTATTTTAGTGGCAAAATAAGAACGCACTTATAATAATAATAAATTTGCCTAACTGTATGAAATAATTAAATACCGTTATTTAAACGAATAATCTTAGACAAACAAAAGTGCAGACTTAAGGCATACATTTACAACTGTAGTTAACATATAAAAGTTAACTTACTACGGTGAGTTGATAAATGAAAAAGGAGCCTTAATTGTCTCCTAGAGTTAATACTATTTTCAATTCTAAATTATTATTATCAATTGTATATTAGCTGTGAAAGCGTAACCTGCGGCATAGTTATATCTATCGAGCTAGCAAGCAATTTAATATTGCAACACAAAGTTACGACCTTGATATATTTAATACTAGTATCCCAGTGGCAAGAAGGCTACTCAGTAAACCCTTCTTTATTGATACCAGCGAGTGATAGCGACATCTATCTTGTGTATGTGTTTAAGATTCTCTTGTGTTTATTCTCGTTTTTCGTTTGTAAGTTTTCTAAATTGTAACATGAAAAATATATTATTATTGTTTGTCTCTGAACAATTTTTTGTCATATTAGGTTTCTAAATTGCTCGATTTGATTATCGCTAATTATCGATTAAGTTTTCTATATGTGTAGATCTGTTAATAGGTATTAGTCTTTTAATTTCATTACCTACTATTTGTCATTTCAAGCTGATGATCTACCGAATAAAATAAAATAAATAAAAATAACAGAATTGTAGACAAAGTTACCTTCACATTTAAAATATTAAGCACATATACTTGGCAGTATCTTCGTCTTCAAACACTTAAGTGTCAAGTTTGCCGTAACGCAACTCCCTTTTGAGAAGACGCACACGGGGCAAACTGGGGGCAAACACTTGACATCGGTTAAGTTAATAATATCCCTCAAGGGGGTCTTCTATCAGCATTACCTTACCTATTCGACTGTTAACTTTCTCTCTCGATACCAGTATATGGAGGTTGGTTATATTATAACGCAATTTGAGATACCTTCTAACTTTGCTTTTGATGAAAATATGTTTAATATATTCTCGTTATGTTATGCATAACACTGCATGAGATGGATTGAATTTGGAAGGTTACGAGTAGACGGTCTAATAACGCTTCAAAACAGGCGAAACATCTCTATCTAACATTTTGAAATTCTCTTAACGACGTTAGCTAAACTACATCGCTTAAGCTTACTATAGATTAGATGACTATATCAATGACAAATAGGTATGTATAGTGCTGTGATGTTCCAGGGAAACACAAGAAAGACATTGTTAAAAGCTGACTTTTAAAGTAGGCCGTGCTGCAGTTCTTTTTCAGTTTACGCTGCTGTAGCACGATCCGAAACGATGTAGACTCGCTCTATTTGCATTGTATTCTGCATGACATTCAATAAGTATTTTGTGAAGAATCTACATTGAATAAAATTATCAGAATCTGAATTAAATTGGTTGGAATTTTCCAGCACACAACTTAGCTCTCTCGCACAGCCTTGGTGGAAAATCAGCCTAAGGGTTGGAGTAAACTTGTGCGTTAACTAGCGTGTCCTGCGGCCAGTACAACTTTCGAACACGATGCATACTGATAAGTGCCTCTGGCATTAGAACCTTTTCAATTGCGGTTTTTCATTTGCACCAATTGGAAAATACCGCAAAATTTATTTCAGGTTTTTCTGAGAAGTTCCTACACTGACTTTTACAGTCATGAAAAAGTACGAGTAAGTGTTTATCGGGTCATAGGATTTAATTTAACTTAACTATACATATTTTATTTGGAAAGTCGTTTAATATCTAGTTTCGTTTGCTGGCGCCCCTTAACTAATAGGTATTTCAAAATACACTTTGGACAAAATAGTAAAACAGAACTGTTTCACTAATTTTATTTTTCAGGTTAATTTTATTTAAAAAAAGATACATAAAAAGTTTGAGAACGCTGCAGTTTAATTTGAGTTAGAATACATATATAGTTATTTTTAAAAAGTTTTTAATGAATGTTATCGGTTAAAAGTTTGGTTAACCTTCATAACCAAAAACAAAATAAATCTAAGCTTGCTAAGACATAAAGATTATCTACATATATATAGATAATAACTGATAAAACTAGCCCCAAAACACTCATAAATAAATACTCAATAGGGTTAGCATGAACCCTTATTTCTTGTTATAGGCCATTTTCTGGACCAGAAGGGACGGAATGCCCGCGGAGAAGCCTCCTAAATGATCCTTTATATTCGCTCAGATTGATGTTTTGCGTGATCATGGAATGTTGTGTAACAGTTGGTCTTGACGTGAAACTTCGTCGTAACTTGACTAAATGGTTGTTTTTTTTTTATGTTACAAGTGAGCAAACGAGCAGGTCGGCCACCTGACGGTAAGTGGTCACCACCACCCATAGCTCCCACTGTTTTATTAATGGCATATTTTGACACTAATAAGACAGAAAAGCGCGTTGCTCACTTTGAGAACTAAGATAGTATGTTTCATGTGCCGGTAATTTCACTGGCTCCCTTGTCCTTCAAACCGAAACACAGCAGTGTAAACACTGCTGCTTCACGGCAGAAAAAAGCAAGGGGGTACTTCCCCAGACGGACTTTCCACAAAAGCCTTACCAACTTGCTAAAAGATTTTATTTTTAGAAAGTCTTATTTAGGTTTGAACCACCCAAGTTTTTTTGTGGTTTATGAAGGCCTCTCTCCAGCTGTAGAAAGAAAAATATTGCTTCAACAGGTCATTCAAAACTAAAATATTGTTTCTTATTATTACAGGTACAAGCTGACTAACTGCTATTTATGTAAATATTTTGGTAAGTCACTAAAAATCTTGACGTAAAATTAAAAGTTCTTTCAAAAATTATAGCACAGAAGTCAAAGCAATTTGATTTATTATCAGTTCAAGTAAGGTCGGTAACTTTCACGTCTCTTAAATACACATCGAATTGGTTGGTAATCGAATAGTTTTTTTTTATATTCATGTAAAATCTTTGTAAGACAAAAAGAAGAAAAAGGATGGTTTTCACGTCACAAGCTCGGAAAACTTTGCTTTATCGGTCGAAGTCTGCGTGTAAATTTATTTTTGGTCGATAGCGTGGAAAAGTGCCAATAAGCTCGTTGGTGATGAGATCCTGGTGAAAACCAAGTTTCACAGTCTGGCCCACCGTCGCAAAGTTGCATCTCTATCGGTCTTTTACAGATTGAATTTCGGAGAGTGTGCTCAAGAGCTCCACAAGCTTATTCCACCATCCCCCTTAAGGTTTTTGAAATTAGAATTTGATAAGTAATTATGGTATCATGTACTAGCGCCAAAGATTTCGGATCTCCTACCTTCGCTCGGAATAGATACCTTGCTAATTTATTTTAGTAGGGGATGACGTCTGCCAACATAAATTCCCATCATCGACGAGCCCTAGCAAATATTCAAAATAACCTGTCAAATCCACAGAACGATGCATTCACTACCTTGAGACGAATTATTTCATTAATCCTCTTACTAATTACCTTTATTTTTCTGTGACATGCGTTATTTTATTAGTTAGCATTTTTCTCGCTGTAGTGCGTCTTGTGCCTTGAAACCCTCGCATCTACACTCATTGGATTCTTCTTTTGAGCTACGCTTTGCCTTCGCTTGTTCGGTAATCGGTTTATGGAAAACGGCTCTAACGATTTTGATGAAATTTACCATACGGGGATTTTCGAGGGCGAAAAATTGATCTAGATAGGTCTCGTGTCTGGGAAAATTCATTACCTCCGTGTTTTTAACCCTCCGCATTTGCGTTTTAGACAAAAACCTGAAGCGCCATCTGTTGGCGGGTAGCACCCGAAGATATTTTAATGATTAGGCGGCTAATATAGAGCGAAGCTCGGTCGCCCAGGTACTAACTATTACTTGCGTAAATTCTTAATCATCAAAATATTTTTTTCTAATTGGGCCGATCCGCTTTTAAAAATCACGGATTTCCAAAATTCGTAGGACGAAAAGTAAGTATAAAGAAACTACATCATCATATCGTATGGGTCGTAAGATCGTTGACCGTCCCCACGAACCGTGATGACTGAGTTGTTGATCCACCAAAGGCCTCTGCCCGAGCCAACGGCTTACCCTCTGAAGAACGAATTAATTTTACTTTTCAGACAATGAAGTGATTCGTCTTGGAATGTCTTAACCAAAATAGGAAAATCTCACAAACATCTCTCCAAGTCCCTCTTTCTGCGTGAGACAGCAATCTATTTTACAGCTACAATATAAAAGCTCAAAAAGTTTGTTTCTTACAATTCTCGTAATAGACTCGAGTCCGTAGGGCAGTGATCCACTGAACCTTGCAATCCTAAAGGAAATGACACTATACAAAGGAACATTCGCCCTCCCATTGTGCTAAAATACTGGACATAAAAAAACAGGCGACTGCGTCTCGGGATATGGAATTGAGGTTCCGTAGCTTCGTTTATTGCAAATGCTATTGAACGTCAACATAATTTTAGCTACCTTAGATTAGACATTGTTTAGCTAAATGAATTAATATTACTCATACAAATTAAATAGACCGGTTCTTTTACCAAAAGAATTAATACTTCCTATCCAAATGCTAGACGCATGTAAAATTTATGTAAAAAGCTTACTATACCAATGACAAAGAGGTGTGGTGCTCTGATATTCCAGCGAAACACAAGAAACATACGGCCTCGCGGTGGTATCTTCTCGTTTCTTTTACTCTGCTACTCCCTGATCCGAAACGTTGTAGACTCGCTCTACTTGCATTGTGTTCTGCATGACATTCAATAAGTATTCTGTAAAGAATCTACATTGAATGAAATTATCAGAATCAGAATTTGAATCTGCGTATTTTTGAGTACAAAAATGAAAATGCATCACTCATATTTCTTAGCCCTTATTTCACCATACTCTGCTAACAGATTGATCATTTAGCAAACGCATGTATACGTACTTTTTAAGTTATATTGAGTATCCTACCGTGTACTTATGGCCATTTAATCGACTCTACACACAAACTTAAAACTATGTAAAGTTTTATTGCTAACTTTTTTTTTAGTTTTGACCAAGATAAATTGATAATTACTTAACCAACAGAGTATGGTGAGGCCTTAGAGGATTAAGTCAGTTTAACCGCTACTGGCAAAAAAGCAGAAATGGAAAATTTTAATTACTTTTAATAAAAAAAGGGACGGGTGCACTCCGGGAGTGCCGGCAGAAGTGAAAACTTGCATTTTTGAATATTATGCTTTTTGTAAATACGGTTGACAGTTGACGCTTTTTCGATCAGATTACGGATCTGACGCAAGATCTGACGCGACATCTGACGCGAGTTTAACATTTTTTATCCATCTAAAAAAGTGCCAAGCGCCGCTAAAGAAGTTTTCACTTCAAAAAATTTAGACATTTATAGATCAGTGGTCTATATTTAATTTTTTAAGAACTTAGTTAAAAAATGTCATTGTTTTTCAGGCGAACTTTCTATTGTGGTGATATTTTTTATTTTTTTGCAGCCATGAGAAACCCTAAAAGTAAAACACTATTCCGTCCTTTTTTACGGAGAAACCCAAAGAGCCGCGACCTCGCGACGACACATTTATCCAAATGCTGAAAAGGTTTTGTGATAGAATTCATATAGTACAATAGAGGAAAGGTTCCTAGTTTTGATTCAGTTGAGTTTTTCTTAGAAGCACACGAGAAAGGAATGAAATGTGGGCAAAATCATTTGGAACGCATTTGTTTTACATACAGGGTGTTTACAAGTGGTTTCAAACCATTAAATACATTCTTTCTTCAAATATTTTTTTTTTATGTTACAAGTGAGCAAACGAGCAGGTGGGCCACCTGATGGTAAGTGGTCTCCACCGCCCATTGCACCCACTGTCTTATTACTGACATACTTTGACGCTAATAAGACAGCAAAGCGCGTTGCCCACCCTGAGAACTAAAATGTTATGTCCCATGTACCAGTAATTTCACTGGATCCCTTACCCTTCAAACTGAAACACAGCAGTGCAAACACTACTGCTTCACGGCAGAAATAGGCAAGGGGGTGGTACTTCCCCAGACGGACTTTGCACTAACGCCCTACCACCTACAAGACTTTATATCATAAGTAAGAAATGTATTGATATTAACATGTTATTCCTAATTTAATTTCTGTTAGTTACTTAAGTTTGAATGCCGTCATCACCTGTAATTAGAATGACATTTATCTTGCTCACTTTTTTAATAAAAAAAAAAATATCAATGTGTACATTCTGTTGGTGACCTGACAAAATAAAATAAATAAATAAACAACTTTCCCCAATGAACATACACTACTACTACTTTGCTGGCTCAGTAAACCGAAGTGGAACTTGTCCTCCGACATTAAAGTACACCAGACGGGCACTTTCAGCTCTTTCAGCTCTTTGACGGTATCTTGGACGCCCCACCGGACGTTGCCCAGAGGGTTGACCAAGATAAGCTTTTCACCCCCCCCCCCCAAAATAAAGAGTATAAGGGATAGAGAGAGAGAGAGAGCATGATCAGTCTACATAACTGGACGAATTTCAGTGAATAAAACTTTTTCAATTAAATTTACTTTTTGGTTTATCTATACAAAATTGGAAATTTGATTGGACATATTGCATGGAATGGCCGATTGTTTTTAATTTCCAGAAATATTTTTATTAAAAGGTTTCAAAAAGGAAATTCACTTCCAGTTCTCGGGAACCTGTAACTTAAACCCTGTATTTTTTGTACTTATATCGACCTATTTTCCTTGGGAAAAGCTTTCGAGATATGTTTTTTAAAACAGTTGACCTGGTTTTTAAGCTCTGGTTAATTGCGAGCAAAAAATTACATTACATCAACAAAACTTTCGTTCTTTATTAAGCCATGGATATACTATTGCAAACAAATTTCCAAATAGAAGATTTACGAAATGACGGTATTGCAGTTTTTACCCTACAGCGACGGAATCGTAATTTGATAAATTTCCTAGTAAGTTGATCAACTGTACCCAACTTGCTTCTAGCACTCGCCGGCAGCTGCCATAGCACGCTCGCTTCACTCGTTCGGCTCATGCGTAAAATGCGTATGGTCAAAAGAGTATTTATTAATGGGCTGATAAGAGCTGAATTTTCTCCCTTTCTAACAATGGGCAGAATGCGCGTACTAGAACGGAGCAGATTCGCGCTGTTTTACGTTTTTCGCTCATTTTTGCATTTTTCTCAAAATCTGTACCCATAATATTAATTATCAAATAGCAGTATTATTATGCTTAATGTATTGAATAATGCGTACAAGTTTTTGCATCATAGATTAATGGGTACTTAAGAGAAACGGTTTATAAGCAAAAAGCAGAGATAAGTTTGGATTTTTTTTATGGCGGCGTTAAAAATATACTTAATCGTGTTTCGGAGTCAGCCATATTCTTGGAAAGATTCTTAATTATCACATAATTTTTTTCCATAGCCATATATTCATCTCTTTTCGTTAAAAACCTGCTCAAGTGAAGCGTATTTAGCTCTTATCAGCCCCTTAAGAATCGGTTAGGTTGTGTTTGCCTTATCTATCGGACCGACCTATGGATATACGAATTACCTACGAGTTTATTATTTTTCGAAAGATGATAAACTTACTAAGAAATTGATGAACTTACGATTCTTATTGTTTTCCGGTAACATTTATATTTGGAAATAGAAACGATGTAAGATTGACGATGGATTTCGTAGGTAACATTATATTGTGATTGATTGATCACTTCTAAACAAACTTAATCCACGAGGGGGATTAACACTTCTTTTTATGAAGATAGGTTTAGTGTGGTTGGTCGGCATTACCCTATCTGCTAAGCCAAAAGTCATGGGTTTGAATCCTGGCTAACTTTTAATATGGTTACAGAATGTGTACTTTTATATCCAATTGTATTGCTGTATGCAAATTTTACTGTGGAACTGAAAATGAGATGTGAAGGGTCTAACTATTAATTAATAGCTTTGGCCACGACTTCGTTCGCGTTCAATTGGACCGACTTAAACGGAGGCTTCACCGCTTGAAACTTTGTACTCGAGTGTGTTTAGTGAATTTGATTATTAAATACTCGTAAAGCAACTTTTCCATAAAAAATACATATTTTTCGTGCGACCCATTTTTTTCTTCTTTTTATACAAAATGTCAATCATATGTCCATTTTCCCTATAGTATGGAAGAGAAATTGTTTGAATGATGCACTTTATAATAAAGTTATAAAAAAACCTGAGGAGAATAGCGTGACAAACTATTATGAAACAAAGAACTCAACTAAACTTTCTTATCTAAAAATGCCTGCTTACAAAAAGTGGCAAATTGTAAAAGATTCCTTGAAGTCGCTTTATATTAATTTACACTTAATGGACCATTAACACGATAAGTTAACCTTAAAATGCTGTTAAAACTTCAAACACCTTTGGAATGTGAGTTTCTAAACTCTTTTAACCCTTCAGAAAAGGGCGTTAGTGCCTCAATTTTAATACTCGTAATAATTAAGCCGAGGTTCACAAAATTGGTTTAATGGTGTCGTAAATTTGTAACTTGGCCCATGTGTATGAGTTAATTTCTTAACCGTATTATTTTTATGGCCTTATATTTTACAAGTAATTTAAATAACAGTTAAAAAGGTACTTTATAGTTTTCTTTTTGGAATTCATAAGTTTTGTTTTTTTGACACTTTAGTATAGCAGCAAGTTAGTGGTAGCTGAACCAGCACCAAGTTACAAATCCTCGAAACCAGAGACCCGCTGACGGTCAAAGTGTTACTATTAATGTGACTACAGACAAAGTACCGAGTACAGACAGCAACACTCTTAACTGATCATTGAAGAAAAATAAAGAGACATTATAATTGCTTAGAACGCATTCAAACAGGGTATAGGATAGGTTGGTAAAAACTGAAAGGACAGTCATGATCAGTCAATGTAACTGAACAAGCTTCTTCCTACAAACTGTACAATCAAGTTTACAATTTTGCCTGAGATTATGCCTCTTTTTTCATTTCAGAAAGTTTAATTCACAGAAAGTTGTTCAGATTCATCATGGGTTTCGTTGAATGATCATGCCCTTTAATTCGGAATGTTGTCCCTTACGTTCTGAATGTGAATTTTCAAGTGTTTGTCCGAAGCCTAATGACTGCTCATGACAACAAGCAACTATCCCGAAGAAATATTTTTTTTTACTCCATACTAAATGGCCACGTGATTGATTTGTATGGGAAGTCGTATGAGTCGTATTTCGGCCTTCCTGATTTTAACTTAATCTTCCCACATTTCTATTCAGTTCTCAGTTAAGAACATGCATGCTATTGCGTTTGTGTCAAATGTTGTACTTAGAGTGCAGTTAATATATTATTAAAAGTAATTATCAGAAAAAGTAGGCTCACTGTTTCAAGCCCCAAATGGAGTCCGAGAGAATTGCGCGTAACCAGAGGCTTCCAACCTCCAATGAAGAATTTTTTTACGGACGATAGTGATATTAATCACTTGCTTGTATCTTGCATGCATCCTGCATAGAAATAAACAAAACTGTGTCTTACGCCTCACGACATCACCTAGCGACATTAATCACTCAAGCGATATTTATCATTGACTTGCCACTGCATCATGCCATTAACCTATTACTGGATGTAAACATGTTGACTTTATGCCACTTTTTCCGCGAATTTTATGCGTGACCCGGAGTCCATAGATGGTTAGGTCACTGTTTTATCACTTGCAGGTCGATTGCGTGGACAGATCTAAATTGCAAACGATATTTATAGCTAGCATGCATTCGAAAAATATCGCCACTGTGAAGAATAACCCTCAGGCATCAGACAAGGTCAATATTTCGACCAATCCCTGTTTC
Source organism: Athrips mouffetella (assembly GCA_947532105.1). Classification (NCBI taxonomy): domain Eukaryota; kingdom Metazoa; phylum Arthropoda; class Insecta; order Lepidoptera; family Gelechiidae; genus Athrips; species Athrips mouffetella. The sequence goes on along the minus strand of OX383972.1, from coordinate 21,739,308 downwards.
TTGAAACGACGCAGGAGTTGAATATTAGCAAGCTTACCAAGTCAATTCATCGTCACCCTCCTGAAAATCGTGCGTTTCGGAAACGACCCCCGATTTACAGATTCTTTCATGGCGTGTCCTAATTCTCTTTGAGTTTTTATGTCTCTTCTTCGCAACGATTTATAGTTTATAGCTGTACAGTGGGTATAGTAATCGGCCGTTCAGGTTTTATGGCGGTTATATTTTATAGTGGAACAATAAGGAAGTGTTACTCGTACCTTAGAAGTAGGTCCTTTGTTATAGGTATTTAATAGAACTTTTCGTTACGATATTAGTTTTTTTTTGTGCAGTCGTCAGATGCCGTACTGTGACAGTACCTAATAAAATATAGCAAAGCAAGTTACCCACTTTTTGAACTAATATTTTAGGCTCATGTGCTTGTGCTTTGATTAGTTCCCTTACAGATTCAGATGTATTTATTTAATGTGGATTCTGTATAGAGTGCTTATTACCGAGCTGTGCAAGCACTGATGCTCTACGGCAATGGAAGCGATACTTTCCCAACTTTAACCAATCTGTACAAGAACCCTACCACTGGCTTGTTCTTAAGATGTTACCATGCACACATGTTACCGGCAAATCCCGATTTTAGGCCAAACTAGTTTTGCCTAGGGCAAACCTAAACGTGTTGGGTTGGTTAGGTTATCGGTTAAACCTTGCACTAGAAAAGACTTGCTTCGACAACACTTTTTAATCTAGTTGAATTAGTTCCTTAATGGTAAGGAGCGAAACCCAAATAGGATTACGTAGAACAGTATAGGCAAAACGTGTATGGCCTAAAATCGGGTTTGGCCGGTAACATATACATAACATCACTCCTTTTTCCCGTCGTGGAATAGGCAGAGATGACAGCCGGAACACAAAACATTCGTGAGCGTTTTGGAATGTCTAATTTAAAGGCGATTGCAACACTGGATAATTCCGCGACCAAAAATTCGTTGCTTCATGACAAGTGCCTTGTTGCACATTTTAAATTGGCAATTAGAAAATGACGAAACAGCAATCAAAAATATCAGATGTCCCTGGAGACTGATCTGAATTTAACTGAATATACACTTCTCAAATTTTTGAACTATAACAATCCACCTACGTTAAACTGCTTGAACCCAAAACAATCTACTTTTGTTACCTGGCTGGGTTCTCATCAAAAGCTCGATTTTATTGTGACGATTCCATTTCAAAAGAAACCCAGCCGTCCCTTCAAACACCTACGGAACGTTAGACCGGACCTTTCGCAAATCGAAAGATGTAATCTCTTCCATTTAATTCCAATACCAGGTAGACTCTCTTATACTCCAGGGAGTGCCCAGGAAAGGAGTATATCTTAAATTGTCCATACAAAGAAAACTACTAAAGCCAGGAGAGTTTACTGCAGATTACTCGGAATAAAGTTAGAGTGAATTCTTTTCCAGTTTTTAGGTAAAAAACTTGGGAATGTTTTTAGGGTTCTGTTCCCAAAGGTTGCCAACGAAGGGGTTCTTATAAATAAGACCTTTACTGGGATGTATGTTTTGAAACGAAATCGGTAGTCGGTTGAAATAGTCAGTGTACCTATAGGTATTAACATACAACAAAAGAGAAGTTTTTTTTTATTTACTTATATTGTAAGCACACAATTTGGTGCAATCATAGAGCCTAACCTACCAACATTTATTAAAATTGAGTCAAATGCGATTTGGACTCAACAAATTTTGACACAGAAGTCGAGAATTTATGACAACAGGGCAGAAATTTCACTTTACACAATGCATTGTGTGGTGGTACGGAACCCTCAATGTGTGAGTCAGACGCGCACGGAGCTGGATTTTCTCGAGTCAGCATTTTTACGACTATAGTTGATAAATTGTAGAGAAAAATGATTTTTCTTAACTGCCAATTCGCTAAAGCTATAATTGACTGAATATGCTCTGCATCATCTTAACTTAAGCAGACCAACAGATGGCGTAGTAGGAAGAAAAAAACACGGAAATTTTCTACATTGTACAATCAAGATCAAAAGTAGCTAAGTATTTCAGGTGTCCATATAGTTCCACACATACAAAGTGACCATAAATCATTTGAACAACACTAATATTCAAATTATTTTTGGCTTCCTGTAAAATACTGCTTACAATATTTTGAAAACTTTTGTTGCATAGAGTATTATGCTAACTTTGAATGTATGGCACCATACAGCTTCAATTTTCATTGGTTTTTCTCCCAAAGCCCAGTCATTCTACTTATGAAAACAAGAAACTTTCCCAAAGAAAAAGCTTTTTTACTCGAATAAAAATTATTGCCTTTTCATACAAAATGAGTTTGTCACGTGACCATCTTACTATAGAGTTGAAAAAATTTTTTCAAGTTAAAATTTTTTTATTTGAGAAAGTTGTTTGTTATCATGAGTAGTATCACTGGGCTTCAGGAGCAAAACCATTAAAAATGCGTGCTTTAATCTGTGGTGCTGTATGGATACCTGAAATGCTTAGAAAGAAAGAAAGAATGAGAGAGAGAAAGAAAGAAAGAGAAATGTTTATTTATTTATTCATTCAATATTTATTTAGTTACGTTTGATGCTGGCTGTACATCGTTAAAGCAGTTTTCAGAAACGCGATCACAATTATATATATTAATTTATATACAAAAATATTGCCCGTTTAAACGTTTTTAAATTAAATTCACATTTCCTAGACACTTGACCTTTTTTTTACAAGTTGTAAAAGTTTATTTCAATAACGAATGAAAAATTACCATCATAACTTTTGGGCCACCTTGTGGCTGACATTGTGACCGACCCTGACCATAAATTCGGCCACAAACCACCTGCTTAAATTATTACGAGCAATAAATTTGTCTAGCTAGAAAAGTCCTACATATACCAACAAGAAAATAAATTCTTTCAAGCATTCTAACAATTTGTTAGTCTTTAGGATGAGATAAAATTATTTTCTGAAAACGGATGAGTTTGACAAATGAGGCATTATTTTTGTGGCATTAATAGATGATTCTATAGACTGTAGACCTAATAATTGCAAACTGAAGATTCCAGGCAATAAATAGGATGGTGACGTGAACATAGATCTTCTGATCTGTCAAAAGCTTTGAAAACACGGTGTCATATAAGGGTTAATAAAAGGCCGCTGGGTGGTCGAGCGTTATTTTGTAATAATAAAAACTTTTTCAGACGAATACCTACTAATTGCTAGTAGAGATGCGCATGCTATGTGGTACGCCTTTAGACTCATTCTTGGAAACTACTCAATTCAGCAACAATCATATCATTCTAACTTCTTCGGTGAAGTCGCTTAAAACTTTGCAATCCTGTAACTTCTATTTGAGAGAACCGATTACGATGAAACATAGCTTAAAAAACCAAAGTGAACCTACAAAATATTATCTAAAATCCCATTCAAATAGGTCGAGTCTAGCTATTTGCGTTTTCTTTTAAAGTCTCAACTTTACGTGAACGAAGACGTGCAAGGAAACTACATCTACTGGTAAGTTAATTTAACTCAAATCACAGTAAATAATTCTATATTATAACGTAGGTCATTCTATGAAATAGCTGGGATTTCGTCTGAACGTCACAACATTAACCTGTAGCGAGCGAGATCCCGGCTCCATTTAAAGAAAATTGCTTTTGTCCGCACTCAGAACTTTTTCAGACGGTAACTCTGCGCGCGTTTTTTGACCAAGGAACGGAAAATTCATGTTCAAAGCAGGAAAAAATAATTATAAATATAAAAATAAAAAAATCGTTTATTTCACATCAAAATCAGTTTAAAGTTTACAAACAAGTTCCGCCAAACTATAAAATAGTTTGTTGGCAGACATGGCTCCCCTTATTTTAACAAAACTGTTTATACATGTTTAACTGCACGCTTATATTAGCTACAAAAAAACTACAATTATAAGTAACTAAGTAATACAGACAGATTCAAGTTTATCCTCTAACATTTTTAAAACATGCCTCTTTAATTTATTTTTGAAAATAGATTTTGTGGTGCTTTTTCTAATCTCTAGCGGTATATTGTTAAAGATTTTGGGAACTAGATACAATCTGGTTCGCTCACCATAATAGTTAACAGTACTAGAAACAATTAGTGCCTCATTATTCACCTATCCTATACTATTAAGCGAGCAATATTTATATATATATATATATATATATTTGTAATCGGTTTCTCGAAAACGGCTCTAACGATTTAGATGAAATTTAGTATACAGGGGTTTTTGGGGGCAAAAAATCGATCTAGCTAGGTCTCATGTCTGGGAAAATTCGTTTTCACCGTCTTTTTTAATATTTCTTAGCGCATTTTAGTACGTTGAAGAAACTTACAGCGCCATCTTTTGGCGAGTAGCTTAACTTGCTCACCCGATGATATTTTCAGGGTGAGGCGGCTATAGAGCGAAGCTCGGTCGCCCAGGTACTGTGTAATTAAGTGTCTATGTCGCAGGCAAAGTATAATTCGCCGTTTACAAACGGCGAGCAAACTCTAAACGGTCGTCAAATTGTAAAACGTCCCGGCAGATTTTAAACGGGTTTAGATCACTAGTGCCTTTTAGGTTCGTTAGCCACGGTAAACCCAATCTAGTAGATCCTTGCTCGGGATCGGTTAGGTTGGGTTAGGTTATCTTTCAACCACAACTCCAGAAACGGATTACGCGCCGTTTTGTGAAATGCCGCGGCATTATGTAAAATGACGAATTAAAAATTTTTCGGCATTACCAACGCGTTCAAAATCATGCCATGTGCAAAGGCCTTTCTGTACCACGAGTTTTCGACGAAATATTTATTTTTTCACTGATAACAGTCGTAAACTTGGGTTCTACGTCATTGAGCTGATTTTATGATTATTGCAACAACAGTCTTTTACGAAGCTATTATCTTTCTCCGAATTATTGCCTACAAAATAGGAGTAGCAATTGGGCTGGCAATATCACAAATTGGTTTACATAATAAGTGGTTTGCTGAGTAATAAGTTTTTTTTAAAATAATCATTAAAGTGCGTGGAATGGGATTCAATTTGAGGATATTGAGCTGAATTGTAGCAAGTTGTAAAGAGAAATAAAAAGGAGTCTTCGGAAGAAGGTCTCTTTAGGCTCTACACATGAAGACTAGACAAGATAATATAAGTGCTCTTGAATAATAAATCAAGCGTTAAAAGGAAAATGCGATTTCCATTTGTTAAGTATGTATGTCGTTAAGTAAGCATTTTTCAGCCCACCATTCTGCATGATTGTTTTTTTCGAGGCCAGTATACAAAGGTTTTGCTAAGATAAATTCTGTTTGAATAGTACTATTATTATCTTTATAAAATGGTCTTTGAAGCTGAGATCCGTGAGAATTAATAGATCTTTGGGAACTTCCGTTTATTTCAAGTTACCATGTATGTTATATTTTACTATTATCTTTATTTTCATGTAATTTGAGTCTTATCAGTATAATTAAAAAAAGTAGGTATGTTATGTTATTAATTAAGCATCAGAATTTAATAAAATCATACTATAATAACATCATCATCATAACATCCCATGAAACGTCCACTACAGGACAGGGAGCTCCCTCTAGAACTCTAGCTTTTGCTGGAAAAATGAAGAGTAAAAAAAAATTAAGTATAAAATGTAAGTCAAAAGATTCGCTTTACATAAGTATAAGCATAAAAAACAGAATAAAAAACATAGCAATTTGTATGCAAGACTCTACTACTAAGTATCCGCAATCATAAAATAAGAATCTGAAGCAGTAAATATTTTAAAAATCAACATTATTTTCAAAAGTGTCATCAACAGGGTGTCACAAAGACGTTCAAATATTAGAATCACAAAATAATAATCTTAAGTACCTTAATCTTTACAAGTCATAACTAAGTTTGTTCGCAACCTTCACCTACAGGCTGTTTGATAAATGGCCACTCGCCCCCTGCTTCAGCTCATTTCACGCCCTTGATTGATTAGTACCAATATTGAAATTTCCGCGCTCTATTACCGTCAACTAAACAAGTATAGTGAACAGAAGCCTCTATGTGAAGCTCAGTGGTGGTTTCGATGGACCTAAACCAAATTTTGATTTTCTGTAGTTATATTACAGCAGTTATAAAAATTGTAATTTCAGAGGAAATAGGTTCGTCAGGTAACGGACAACCTAACTGATACCGAATGGGATTGTGTTAGGTTGTTTTTAGACGCGAATTGATTGCCATACAGTTTACTATTTTACGGCAGTTTATCAAAAGCCTAAGTTAGTTGATGAACTTACGATTTTTGTCATTTTCCGGTGATATATCTAAGTAACAGTGAGTTGCTGGAGGTAATTTAGTGATATTATGAAACAACTTTTAAAGCCGTAAGTTCAAAAAAGAAGAGATGTTTCATCTCCAACATTCTCTATGTCAACGACAGGTCAAGCTTGACACTCGCAGTGCAACTTTAGCCCGTACATCTAAAGAAATAAGTACGGTACAAAGTCCATTGTGTCAAGCTCGACGCGCTCTACTGTACTACACAAAAAGTAAGAAAAATACATATATTTTTTTTAACAAACAGATTTATTTGTCCTTGTTTAGGCTAACCACTGCTACGAGCTTGATGATACCTAGGAGAACCGTTGCTTTGATTCAATCAAAAGTTGTTCAATGAATGGGTTGATTCAATGTCTATCAGATTTCATTGAAATTAATGGTTTAAAGCAATTCAACAATGTCACTAATAGGAGTAAGAAAGTTTTGGATTTGATATTATTGGAGCATACTATATGCGAAATAGATGTTTCCGGCTCGATAGATAAACTTTGTAACGTTGATCCACTGCATCCTCCCTTAGAATTAGTTATATCTAAGGTTACGTCAACTAACTTAACGCCAAACATAAACACTACAAGGCATAACTTTCGAAAAGCTAATTATGATTTGATTAATAGGAATTTAGAAAGTATTAACTGGGACTATATTTTTGGAAATTGTAATGATGTGAATAAAATGGTAAAAGAATTTTATAATATATTAGAGAGTTTGATCACTGAATTTGTTCCTATAATCAAGTATAAAAGCATGAAATATCCTAACTGGTTCGATCGTTCATTGATTCGACGTATAAAAGAAAAGTATAAAGTAAGAAGAAGATATAAAATATTTAAAAATCCTTTAGATGCTATTGCACTGGAAATTTGCGGAGCACGGTGCGAACGCTTGGCACTTTCATGTTATAATAAGTATGTTTATGATGTTGAGGAAAAAATATCCAACAATCCTAAATACTTTTGGTCATATATGAAATCCAAACGAGGAGGAAAAAGTAACTAGTAAAAACATAGAGTAACACGATTTTTGCGCGCAAAGCCCGGAAACGGGCTAGCGCGGTTTGACGCGTTGCTCTAAGAGTAAAAATTAAATATCGGACACAAATTCAAAACTTAGTAACTTCATAATGCTGTTTTCTCCTTTTTTATACCCATTCAAGATTGGTTTAATTTTAAGTTCGTTTTAGTTGTTTTATGTAAAAATTTTATTTACGTTTTAGCTGTCATTAATTTTTTGCATGAGGTGTTTGCCTATAATTGACTGTGCACTTATGTAAAAAACTATTTGCATGTATCATTGTTGATTGTAATGGTGTAACAGTTGTTGGTAAACCTTATAAATAAATTAAATAAATAAATAAATCCTCTTAAAACTTTTTATCTTATTATCTTATCTATCTTTACTAATAGGTACAGTCAACTGCACGTCATTGAATACAGTTAGAAGTACGTCGGTTAAAAACACTGTAAGTACTGATTATGATAAGTGCAAGCAGTGTTTTAGGTTTTAGTGTGGGGATCAGTGCACACCTACTGATAATTTTATTTTTATCTTGCCAAGACAATTTTTTATTTATTTATTTGAAACTTATACTTTGGGAAGAAGTGTCGCGGTGACTCAATTCTTAAGATAGAGGTTGACAAGCTTAGCAAGGCACGGCTCTTGACCATAACGACTGGAGGTAAAAAGCGCATGCCTTTGCCCCACAATAGGACACTTAAGGCTGTTTAAAAATGTGATGTGCGACTAGCTGTACTTACAAAGTCCCACTAAACTCAATCTAATTAATGACGGTGCGGAAACGGAGCAAGTGAAGTATCGGGCGCAGCTGTGTCGTCATCGGTGACGTCACTGATTGATTTACACGACACGATCGGCCGGATTACATTAATCATGTGCGAAACTCCAAACAGATGGCTATCGGGTATTGGATGGCCGAGCGTGGCCAAGCTTGACAGGGTGACAGTCAGGTATGGGACCACGGTGAAACTCTCATTTATTTATTACTAGCTGGTGCCCGCGACTTCGGCTGCGTAGAATCTGCGGTTTCACCCGCATTAAATGCGTTTTCCCGTGAGAATGAAGTTTTTTCCCGCGGTAAAAAGTAGCCTATGTGTTATTCCAGGACCTAACCTATATGTGTGCCAAGTTTCATTAAAATCCATTCAGTACATCCATACTTACAAAACTTTCGCGTTTATAATATCGCTCCGGACCCACCATACCCCTGGATTAGTAGGATAGGATACCGATCGCTTCCCCCAGCGAAGCGAAGATACGGGTATCCATAATGGATTTCCCCAAGAAAAAAAAAATTAAAAAAAAGGATAGTATTAACTTAGGCTAAGAATTCATCCATGTGGTGCCGGCAAAGAATAGTACAGTACAAGCTTGACACCTGCAGTGTGATTCTAGCCCGTAAGTCTATTGAAATTAGAACGGTACCAACAAAGTCCAATGTATCAAGCTTGATGTGCTCTTGACTGTACCAACCCATCTCTACCCGTGGGTGTCGTAAGAGGCAACTAAGGGCTTATGATCCGGAGGATATTTCTGTGTATCGTACCATCTTACATACTGCGATCACGAACAATAGCGGTCGCTAGCCGCAACGCTCACAAGGTCCCCTTCTAAGTATCAAGCGATTCTGATAGAGAAACATAGTTTTTTTACTCCCCATAGAAACTGAATCAGTTGATAGCGCATTTTTATGTGACGTGAAAATTTCTGTTACACCTTTCAGATAACCTTCGTGGTCAAGCCACTGTGTCAAATCAATGATGTGTGCTACTGCGATGAAGTAAAGCATTACGAATGGACTTACATGTATTATCGGTTTATTTAGTTGTCATAATTTCAGGTTTTCAGGTTTAGTAGTTAAACGGTATGTTGATATCTCACTCAGTAAGCTAGGTTAATCTTTTGTTTATTTATTTTTCATCTTTACGACATAAAATCTTTTACTTTCAATATTCGGTATTATTAACTGTGGGTTGTTGTAATGCCTGATAATAAAAGATTTTTATTATTTATTTTATTTTGTGCTTTTATCATTTATTTGTTCAACGTAAAGTTATTAAAGGATTTGACATACCTATTTTTGTTACTTATTATTTCTTTTTACTTCAAAATGTGGTAGAAAAAAAGTTTTGCATTTGATCTGAAAATAAAACCTTTCACATCCTGTTCAATTTAAATTAATTAAAAGTAAACCGATTTTCTTCTCTACAGGATTCATACAAATTGTTTTTATAGCATAAGTGAGTAAGTATAGCAGAATATACCTTATGTTTATTGTGTTACAAGTCGTTGGTTACAAGATACGACGTTCTGAGAAGACAGAAATCCAGCAAGAATAAATTGTGCACTCCAAAGTATGCTTACAAAGAAAATATTTTGCTAAAAGCGTTCGCAAAGGTTGAGTTGACAAAGGAACTTGAAAAATGCACGTTGCACTATGAACATACGAATAGTATTAAAACAAACGCAGTTTATTTAGCAATCTTTGTATATATATATTTGTAATCGGTTTCTCGAAAACGGCTCTAACGATTTCGATGAAATTTACCATAAGGGGGTTTCGGGGGCGGAAAGTTGATCTAGCTAGGTCTCATCTCTGGGAAAATTCATTTTCCTCTTGTTTTTAAGCATTTGCGTTTTAGACAAATCCTACAGCGCCATCCGTTGGCGGGTAGCAAACCTTGCTCGCCGGATGATATTTGAATGTTGAGGCAGCTATTGTAGAGCGAAGCTCGGTCGACCAGGTATTTTGTATTAAAAGATATAATTGAAGATACTTTAATATTGTGTACAATTTTATTGCTATGTCAGAATAAAAAAACACAACCTAAAAGATAAAACCAGTTAGAGAGTAAAACGGTGAAATAAAAATATAGAGAAAAACGTTACCTGGTTTTCACAGTCTTGCTGAAGAAGTTCGAACATTTTCTCGTGGTAACTACGAAATGGGGTAAGAAACAGTAGATTTCAAGACTCTAAACCTGCCAGAGAGCGGTTTAACGATTGTCGTATGTTACTCGTACTATCACAGTGTCTTAAAGGGGTTAGTATTTTCTCTTTTACTAAGAGAAACGGTCAAATCTAGAATGTCTTACTAGACATCAGTAATTTTTTGATTAACACATTATTAAAATATTTCTTTTCTATGAGTTCTCCCTTGCCAAACCATTTGTAGCTTTAAACGTAAGATTTGCTGAATATCATATTACAAAGCAAGGGTTTGTCTCAAGATATCTAAAATATTCTTCTTCCTGTATTTCTCAAAACTGCCTAAGAGCCACTTATCACATGTATGTTTGTACCTACTTAAAAAGAGTGCTTTAAATAACTTCTTTGTTGTAGACTTAAGAATTGAAATAAATAATTTATTTCTTATAAAAAAATATTTGAAAAGCTTATTTTCTTGTGATGCATTTTCTACTTAACTTCTTTCTAATTTTATTGCTCAGGTTCCTACTTAATTTTCAATAACGAACCATATAACCATGCAGACACTCGTGTTAGCGTCTATGGTTTATGTATGCATTAGATATTTGAAATATATATATACAGTATAAATGTCTTATTAATTTTACACAAGGTCATCTGACGCCAAACTAGGCAAAGCCTGTACTATGGATATCAGAGACTGATATACATTCATAAAAAAAAGTAACACCCAGACACAGAACAAACACTTGTGTTCATCACAAAATGTTTGCCCTGGGCGGGGATCGAACCCGCAACCCACGGCGTGAAAGGCAGGCTCACTACCAACCACACCAATGGGCTTGTCAAGACACAAAGGTCGCTTATGTGGTAGAAAATTAAAGTTTTACAAAACATGCATACTATAAAGTGCTGTGTGGTTTCGCCCGCGAGTTACATCACGCGAACCAGACATTCATGTGCCAGTGAACGTCGCACTGTCCCCAAAAATACTGAAATATGGAAAATCGCAACGATATTTGTAACCTACAAAAATAGTCTGAACCCCAAAGATTTCGAACCTCTTTGCTTCGCTCGGAATAGATACCTTGCTAATTTATTTTGCTATGGGATGACATCTGCCAAAGTGTCCCAAATTTTTATGTCAAATCATCAATGATCACTAGGAAATGTTCAAAATAACCCGTCAAATCCATCACTACCTTCAAAGCCTACCTTGGCCTACTACCTTGTGACGATTTATTTCTTTATTCCTCCTTCTAATTACCCTTATTTTTCTGTGCTGAACCCATCTTAGAAAAACGCGTGTCAAATTCGCGCTGCGCGTAAAAGCATTTAACTCTATGGAGCCCATGGGTAAATCTTAGATTATGAATAAACGGCAGTTTGTAAATAACAGTGAGACTTCAAAACAAAACTGACGAGGTGAGTGTCACCGACACCAAATAGCATTGTACGTCATTCACTTAGTGAATAAAGATTTATTCTTTAGTATTGTATCACCGATTTTAAAACGTAGTAGGTGGGGACAAATAGCGTGAAACTTCGCTGGTTGGCGCAAATCGCCCAAAGAACCGATGCCTTCTGAGGCTGAAAGGTCCACAGTGGCAACTATGAACGGGAATTGGTTAAGGTTGTTGGAAACTCCTGGAAACGGCAGCCCAAAACCAATTGTTTCGGACATCTTTAGAAGAGGCATTTGTCCAACCGTCCAACAATGGGATGTCCGTCGAATAAAAATGATATCTATGTATTTTGAACTTGTAAAAACTTATAATTGATATTACACACATTCGCACAAACCGCTTTGAATCATCGTTTATAATGCGCACGGCCATTAGGGCCAAGGAGTAATAATAATTCTCTGACTACGTCTGTGTTTCCGAATCTATTTGAGCCGCGAGTAAATAGGCTTCTTCTATGCAAGCTCGTTCCATCGTCGACCTCATCTCTGTCCTCAGGGCTAGATCGGGATCAAGAGTAAGCTCATTGACAGTAAAAAAGTGTAACTGTAGCTGGTGCCCGCGACCTTGTCCATGTGGAATTCGTCTTATTACAAAAACAGATGTTTTCTCCATCAAAACTTTGAACACACGTTTCACCCTTTTAGGGGAAGAGTTTCCAAAAATCCGTTGTTACGAGTACAATATTTTATATGTGTCTATGAACCAAATTTCTGCCCAACCCATTCAGTATTTGAGCTATGCCTTTTATGTTTTATGTACAAGTGTACACTAAGATACTTAGCTGTTATTTTCCAGGTGAAAATAAAATAAAATTTGAAGACTAGAGCGTGAAGCGTATAAATTATCTGCTTTTCAGTAAATATTTGAGTTTTCTTAAACCTTCTTGCACAAATAAATACACTCTAATTGCCGTGAAGAGCTCTTTGTTTATGAAGCAATTTATTTTATTTTAATAGACGCATGAAGTAATTTAAAAGTTCCAATTATAAATACAACCAAAACTGTACGTTTAACTTATTTTCAGTACAATTAATGTTTATCAGTAAAGTTTTTTCAAAGGTTTTGTGAAAATAATAGCTTAGTTGCTCGTTCTTGCATTTTTTTCTGTTTACCAATAAATCTTATATTTTATGTTCTATAAAATAAGAAAGAAATCCGTAACATAAACAACTCACTTGGGATCGAACAATTAACTTGAAAAATGTTTCCCCTGGCTAATCGAAGGGTCACTCTAATAGGGTCGTCTGGGCAAAATTGGCAGACTTATTTCCTACATAAATTGTGCCTCCATAGTGAACACATGTGAGTGAAATATATAAAAGAAATAAAAGCCTACTCAGAGTTTTCACAAAACAGAGCTTAAAAAAACCTTGATGAGGGGTTTTTTTTGAGTCAAAATAAGCATATTCATTGACTTTTAAATTCGCAATAAGATTAAATCTGTTGTAACTTGTTAAGTCGATAGTTGACTTTGCAACCCTAAGGAAAACGAAATGAAGATATAATAAATGAATCTCATTATCATAATCAAATAATCATTTTAAGCTTATAAAAAGCCTCTAAGCTCATATAAAATGATCAAATACGCGGCTCAACTATTAAGTTTGAATTTTGCTTTTAAAATGAAAAACTGGTAACTGAACTGGAACTCAATCCGTAAATCTCTCCAATCCAATTTCAGATGATTTGTGGTCCATATACTGGCTCTTATCCGAGGCTCATAGTAAGAGTACTAGAGACACAAAGTCAATCGTCAAAGTGCTGGAAATGGGGTCAGTTGCAGCCACGGAAATAGCGAGTGCTCTCCGCAATGACTGCGATGACTGGCAAGTAATTTTAGAATAGTCATTGTGGGAAATTCTACATGAAAGAAAACAATACATTAAGAAAAGTATTAGAGAATTGATCTATATACTGCTAAAGAATAAACTTGGGGTGCAAGGGACTTCAAAAGAAAGTGCCGAGCTGAATCAAAGAAAAATAAACATAATTTAAGTACTTGAAAAAATATCATACGGAATTTCAAAATTGGCCCATTCTTTTTTGTGCAAATTTATTTTAATTTCTATTTTATGTTTATTAAACAAAAACAATACCATTAACACCAAGAAATACAAATTAATTTACAATCGTCTAAGACCTTTAAAACCTATAAGGAATAGGGTCTATTCAGGCTTAAGTTTATTACGAGTTGATATACAGAAGCAAGATAATAAGATGCTAACGTGATCCACACAAGCAATCAACGCCAGCAGACAGAAGCAATCCGGAACGTAATCCCAATGTACTTGCTGGTGATTGCCGATCTGCGCCCTGATTGCCACAGATCAAAGACACCAGATTCTGTTGAACTAGCTCGTCAATTAACTGAAACTGACTGACTATCATTTTCTTCTATCGTACGCGTGTCTTGATTGACATCATGGGTAGATACCTATGTAAATACTTATTTGGAAATACAAAGATTAAACTTTACTCCTGAGAGTTCTAAAGCTTTGTTGGAAATAGCAAGAATATACCTTTATGGACTGAATCTCAAGTTCTCTGATCTAGTTTCGAGAATAAATAAATCATTTCACGTCGATCATAAATCAGCAGGACCCGATGACAACATTATTAAATTTGAAATCTCTCCATTAAAGGTAAGTAACAAGCTTGCCAACATTTCAAATAACAAATCTCGGCCCGTGGCTGTCAAACAAATAACTGCCGAGAAATTCAAAACACGATTTGAATAATCGCCCAAAATTTTCATGTCGGTATCCATCCACGACAGGATTTATTGCAAAACAACAGAAACTGAGTTATGTAGACATGTCGATATAAATGTCCGACCAATATCATTACAAATGTTTTTTTATAATATCATTTTAATACCATTTATGGACTATGAAGTTGTAAGTCAATAGCGCATCACTTTAGTTCACAAACAGGACTCGAATTTATATGTCACCAAGCTTATTTAGGTTTTTGTTTGAGCTCGTTCTTTCGATCACTTCTTTTTGGTTCTATGGATTAGGTTGCACTCATCCAGAGTACGGGGAGACTTGCAACACAAAAAAAAAAAACAAACAATGCAACAACAAGCTCATTGACGTGGTTGGTTGGTAGTGAGCCTGCCTTTCACGCCGTGGGCCGCGGGTTCGATCCCCGCCTAGGGCACACATTTTTGAGATAAACACAAGTGTTTGTTTTGTGTCTGGCTTTTATTTATCTATTTATTTTTGACAAGTTTGGAATCAGATGACCTTCTTTGAAATGTCCCCAAAAAAAGCTACGAAACAACAAAATAAATAATTGCGGTAATTTTCTTTTTTTTCATGCATTCGAAGTTAAACACCATTGCCAGTTCTAGTTGTGAACCGTATTTTGAGTGTAAATATCTGTGGTTCCGTGAAATAAAGCTGAAGTAACGACTTTGAGTAGAAACATCCAACTTGCTGAGTTATGGGCTATTTAGTTAGGACTTGCAAGCTTTTATGGAGGTGGGCCGCGGATATTGTTTTACGTTGCCTCTTAATATTGTGAAACTCTATTTGATCGGCTGACTAAATAAAAAAACCGGTCAAGTGCGAGTTGGACTCGCGCGCCGAGGGTTCCGATATACCTTTAGTATTTTTGGAAGCAATAAATTCCATTTTTAGGACCGCAAAACTAAATTTGTTTGTAATGGTTTTTTGCAGATTTCCAAAAAACTGAGCAATTTAGAAAGATCGTTTTATTTTTGCTGTAATATTTACATAAATTTCTATCGACTGTAATTAATTTAGATTTTTCCATTCACAAACTTCGGCGATAAGGGGGGGGGGGGGGGAATGGTATTTTTTTTGACATTTTTCATCATAACTTGAAAACCAAGAGTTGTAAAAAAATACAAAAATATATTTTAGAATGTACAATTAAAGCCCTTTCATATGATACCCCATTCAACCTAGTACCGATAATTTGAAATTTTGCCCCCCCCTATTTGGGCCCCCTTTACATTAATAATCATAATTTTTTCTTAATTCTTTCACGTGAAATTAAGTTGGACAACCATATTCTAAAACTATTCCAAATTTCAAGTCGATAGCACGAGTGGTTGCCGAGATATACAGGTGTGGCAGACAGACAGACAGACGGACAGACAGACAGACAGACAAAGCGGCACCATAAGGGCTTCCTTTTTTTTACCATTTTGGTATCGGAACCCTAAAAATATCTAAACACAATGCGGCCAAGTTTGCAGAAGAAGACAGTACGCGCTGGCTGGAAGCCATATAAATGCTATACTTTTAATTATTGAGCGTGAGTTTTCAAGTTATTATGAAAAATTTCTAAAAATACCATTATTACCAAAGTTTTATAGACGAAAAATCTAAACTAATTATAATTACAGGAAGAATAGAACGAACTTTTTAAATAGAAAAGTGTTTTTGAAATCTGCAAAAAACCTTTATAAACAAATTTTGCTCTGCGGTCCTAAAATGGACTTTGTTGCTTCTACAAATACTAACGGTATGTCGCAACCCACGGCGCGCGAGTCCGACTTACAATGAAGCGATGTAATTTAACAAACGTCATTATGAGATATTTTTTATCGTACAATGAATAAAAGATTTTTGATAAAAAAAAAATGGTGTAAATTGATCGTTTGTTTAATAGGCCTAGGATAAAGTCACATTCAATAAATCTATGCCACGCGTGGTTTAGCAAACTATTCATAGAAAATGTAATTGGATAATTGTTAGTGTACCTTCTACTAGCAAAACCCATTTAATCCTAATTCCACCAAGCTTCCAAAGTCGACGGTCACATACTTTGCTCTCGCAGGGAGAGGTAATGGGACCCACGTTTCAAATTAAATTTATTAGTGACTTGAAACGAACCAGATGTAGAGAGATCTCACTGTCCAACTTTCCACAGTACTAAGCAATGTTTATTTCGTTTTCTAAATAGGCGTTCTTTATTGTTTTAAACATTTTGCTTGTTAGCTTTAACAATTGTATATTTTCGCAGACATATACAAATATATATATATATGTATCTTTAGAATCGGTTTCTTTAAAACGGCTCAACCGATTTAGTATAAATTTACGTTTTCAGAAGCGAAAAATTAGGACTTATAGCTGCCAAACTCAATTTTCTCGTCTATGTTCTAATATTTTTTCAGAAAGAGAAAATAGAGCATTTCAGAAATCCTACAGGGTTATCTGTTGTAGTTTTTCACTCCACACTAAACGGTCCTGTTATGTTAATGCTAGAAAACGAGAAGAGCTCGGACGCCCAAGTACTAGCTAGTAATAAATGATAAGGTCTAATGTTACATGTGTTTTCCTGTTTTAAAAATATTTTCCGATTTATTTTAAAGGAAGAAATATATTGAATAACTTTTTTTTGGTGTTTGAAGCAGTTTTTAATTGGTAGTTCTATTCGATTCTTAATTCGTCGTATAGGGAGTCGCGTTATCTTTCGCTCACTCACCCGAACGGTTTGTGAGGATTCTCTCTAATGAAAAGATTAAGGTGACCAGCCCTAGAGTCCTTATTCGAATTCCAAATTTTGAACGGATCACGCGTAAGGGACGTCCTTTCCCTTTGTTCTAATAGCCTAAAGGACATTTCAAATAGGTCACGTCTTGATTTGATGCTTATGTGGCTTGGTCGTAATGCTATACCTAGATGAGTTTTTTATGGTTTTGAGCAAAAACCTGATGAATATTTACTTTTTATGTCAGTGTTACGAGACATAAAGCTCTTGCTCAATCATAATAATAAAATTTCCCCCTCCCGATGAAAATGCGATACAGCATGTTCGAATGCATTACTTTGAACTGTAAAATATGATTAGTATCTAAATGCGAATACTCGTATTAAGTATCAATATCAAGAAAGGCATTGACGGCACACATTAGGCAACGAGGCCTCAAACTTGGATGTTTGCCAGCGGATATGCAAAGCTGTTTGCTTTTAAGATCAAAATGATCTAAATTCAAAAGTGGCTGTTGTTTCCAGCATCACAACAAATATGCCGTCATTGTAACTAAATGTTAATTTATTTTCGTAACAAGAAATTATATGACTTTATTTGAATAACAAGTAATTTCTTTCTATTTATACATTGTAGTACTTATTTGTGTTTTAAATTTTCGGTACAAATGCCGTGAGCCCCTTGTTTCTTACTTAAATATTTGTGTAAATATTCTGACACGGGCGGTCACTTCTCTCCGAGACACGTAGTATATTTTGCCACCAAGTTTTTAATTAGCCAACTTTGAAACCGTAATAGTCAGAGTCAACTCTTTCTTACTTTAGAGTTTATCATAAATAACTCACCAAAACAGGGGTTTAAAAGGCTGCGTAGTTATGTAGTAGTTATAGTTATATGTAGGTATATATATATCACTTTTTCTTCAAGTCGTTGTTAAATTATAAATTGAAACATATTTAGAAGCGCTACATTTACTTTTTTGACTGCAAAACTAAGTTTGTTTGTAAAGGTTTTTTGTCGATTTCTAAAAAGCTGTGCTACTTAAGAGTTCGTTTTATTTTCGCTGCAATATTTAACATTAACCTCTATCGAATTTATAATTCAGATTTTCTGTTTGCAAACTTTGGAGATAAGGGGGGAAGGGTGTTAATTTAGACATTCTTCATTATAACTTGAATACTAAATAAGTCGTAAAAAATATAAAATATATTTTGGAATCTACAAGTGACCGTTTCATATGATACCCCACTCGACCTAATAAAGACAATTTAAAAAATTGATTTGACCCCCCATTTGACTTTAAAATAATAAAAATGATAATACTTTTATAATTATTTCATTTGTAATAAAGTTAGGCAATCATATTCTAAAGCCATTTCAAATTTCAAATCGATATCATGAGGGGCGAAGTTAAGATAAGGGTTCCATTTTAACCACTTTGGTTCGGAACCCTAACAAGACAAATTGAAATTTTTATGTCAAGTACAAATATTACGAAGTTTTGAAAAAAACTATTCAACCCTAAACTTTTAAGATTTTAACTTTCTCAGTTAGCACAACCATGGCAGCTTATTCTCAGACCCCCTTCTCTAAAATTAGCTGGAGTGTTGAATGCTTGTAATTCGTTAGCTATCTGCGCTAGCCTGGAGAGCCCTTGTGTTGGTTTGAGCCTTGGCACGTTTTGTGTTCTCGCCTCACTGCAACCTTGACATGACCTTTAGCTTGTCTTTCATCCCGCAAAACACTTGTCCCTTGTACGTGCGAATACAATCCTGCTAATGAGAGAGTTTGCCTAACGGGTTTGCCTATGGTGCAAATTGACATAATAATGTTAGTGACAGACGACTGTACCTACATTTAAGGTTAAGGTGATTGTTCTGATCATCTTGTTTTTATTTTACTGCATATTAATACCATGTTTATACATAAAAAATCGATAGCTCCATACAAAAATATCACTATCTTCTTTAAGACATTTTTATATTGAGATTTTCCGGATTGGAGCAGTTGAGCCATCTGTGCGTGTCTCTCCCCTCACTCGCCATCCATACGAACCTGCATAATTTGGCTGAGGTCATAGTGAGATGTACAGTCAAGAGCTTGTCAAACTTACTAACTTGGACTTTTTACCGTTCTTCTTTCAAGCACTGTAGGAGTATCAAGCGCGATAAACTATACCATATTTTATGATATTCATGAATTGCAGTTAGTGCAAATACTCTGGTTCCCCGTCAAAACGTTTTACCTTCTAGCGTAATGGATCGCGGTTATTGGCAACCACTGCTGCCTCTCCTGGAGAAATCTAAAGATGACCATATACAACGTGTTAACGGAATAAGCAAACTGAGAAAATAGTTTGTTCAGAATCGAGAGTAGAATCAATTTCACGAGTTTTTGATAGTGGTAATTTTTTTTATTTTTCATAATAATAATTCATTTATTCATGTAAAGTAATCAGGTAGGTACATAGGAGTTGAACATATAAATTTAGTCTCACTAAAAACTGCCTTCGCAGGCATTTACATGAAATTTTACATTAAATTTTACATTAATTTACATGAAATTTTACATTAAAAGAAAAAAAAGAAAATCAAAATGTCAATTTAAAAGCTTCTGTCACATTAAATTCAAATTCATAACGTAATTTCAAATTAAAAATAAGTATTGTGTCAAAAAGGCTATGTCAAGCAATACAATTTTATAACTGAAAATGTCGCAATCGATGAAAAAGTTATATCAGATTACAACAATACTTATTAAGTAATACTAAATTAAATAGCCCAAACAGAGCAGTCATCCGCAATCCGTATATTCTTGTAAGTTATAAAAACATTTTTCCGTAAGCCACAGCTTTATTGATCTCTTAAATTTATTTGCATCACATTTCTTAAATTGTTCTGGAAGTTTATTGAAACATTGAATGCACATCATATAAACGTTATTTTTAATTAATGTCAGTCTCACGGGAGGTACATGAAGTTTATCTTTATACTGCGAACGTAATTCTCTAGTACTAATCGTATGATTTTCTTGAAAAAATGCTTTATGCTTATAAACAAAAAGGCACACTTCAAGAATGTACAAACAAGCTACAGTCAAAAGTTTGTGTTTAATAAAAAATGGGCGACACGAGTCCATTTGATGCAGGTTAAAAATTGCTCGAATGCATTTCTTTTGCGTTATAAACAGCCTTTGAATGTTACAAGAGTTGCCCCATATTATTATCCCGTATCGCAAAATAGAGTCTATATATCCGTGATAAGCAGTGATAGCAGCTTCTCTTGAAACAGTTTGACTTATACGTCTTAACGGAAAAACGAAACTATTAATTCTCGAACACAGATTCTCCACATGTTTTTTCCAATTACAGTAGTTATCTATGGTGATTCCCAGAAAAGATATGCTAGATGTGCAATCTACTGATTGACTTTGGTATTTTACATTTAATTGTGTGGGTTTCATTTTAGATGTAGAAAACTGAATATACTGGGTCTTAATTATATTTACTTTTAAATTGTTTACTGTCATCCAATTAATTGCAGTTTCTAAAGCGTTATTAACAGCATTTCCATGAGTGACGCGATCGCCACCTCTCACTACAATGGTGGTATCATCCGCAAATAATATACAGTCCTCCCTCAGTGCGCCGGGAAGATCATTTATGTACGCAAGAAACAGTAATGGCCCTAAAATGCTACCTTGTGGTACGCCAAAGTTGTTTTGCATAAAAGGAGAGCGAACCCCTTCGATTGTTTTGGTTTTATTTCCATTATTTAAATTTTCCCGCTTCTATTCTAAATATTTCTGTGGATACTCGCGCTGGCGTCGCGGCGCCACGCGGATCATAAGCGGTGAGGAGGGGAGGGAAGTGCGCGTGGCGAGCGCGTAGCGCGCGGCCTAGAACAACGAAGTAACTAGAACGATGATGAAACTTTAAAATAACAATATCTAGTAATAAAAAACTTTTTTTTAATTTTTTTCACTGGAATATATTTATTTTAATAAAAATCAGTTGGGGTGTATAAGGGTTTTGCTTATTCCATTAACACGTTGTGTAGTACTTACTCTTAGGCATGTTTGATAAAGCCATTTCAAGTCAGAGATTGCATTAAAGATATATAAAGGAGTTCCGGCACTTAATACTCAAAATGTATAAAAAATCGAATGTGCTTGCAACACTCGTCTATTTAAAAAAAACTGTCACCTGTCACTGTCATCGGGCAGCGGGGGAGGAAAAACTATCAAATACGTACTGTAACAGCGCAACCATATGAATATCAAAATGATTTCACTACGCGTGGTACACAAAATATTCGACATGAAAAATACAAATGATATTATGACCACAATCGTAAAATATGCATGGAACAGAACGTTTTTCATGTTCTTTTTTTGTATGAACACTTGTTGTGTATCCGATTTTTAGGGTTGCTACTTTTTTTCACCCAGAAACAGTTTTTTTTTAATACACTTTGAGTATTCGTTATATGGAAAATGCCGGTTGTCATTTGTATGTGTTTGAGATTGCTCTCAAGGTGTACATTGTATATGTACACCTTGAGAGCAATCTTAAACTGGAGAGGGATTTACCAATACCACCCTCAGTCGAAACAACATGGATCTCTCACGGCCCAAAATACCAGTTTTGAACACGTGCCCCTGGACACCATCTGCCCTTGAAAGTCATTAAACCTGCACACTCTGGACACAAGTCGGTCGGAGTAACAAAAACACGTGCAAGTGTAGCTCATGCGCGGATCCTGCTTATCTGTGTGGCTTCTCTCCGCAAACGATGGCACACCTTTTAACATACAATGCGCGCCTCTCCTGCTGCTCACGCAAGAACCATTACAATTCACCGATAGTGCTGTCTGTGTGGCGGAGTATTGTTCCAGTACAGTATAAACACATTTCACCAGAATAGACTCGAAAGAAGAAAAACAAAAAATCTGTCCGACAGGGGAACATAGAAAATAGAGAAGGTACTTAAACTAAACTATAAAATGAGACTACCTAATTAATGCTCAGAAAAAATCAGTTGGTTTCACTCTTTATTACATTTGTTATTATTATGTAACGATTAAAATAGCTCGCTTTAAAACCGTGCAATTAAGTTAAATTTCACGTAATGGTTTGCCTCTATTCAAAGGTAATCGGATCGGTGAAAATACTTCAAACGAGTTGTTCGTTTGATCAACATATCCATTACGTGACAAATTACCGAATTGGTTTTGTGTAAAATAATTTGTCATTAATTTCATTGCCATTAGTCTAAATGAGTATGAGGGAAATTTAATTGTGACAATATTTTCAGGCATAACAAATAAATTATTTTTGGAAGCAATAAAGTCCACTTTTAGGGCCGCAAAACTAAATTTGTTTGTAAAGGTTTTTTGCAGATTTCTAAAAAACTGTGCAAAAGATTTTTCCTTCCACAAACTACGGAGATAAGGGAATGGTAAGGGAATGGTATTTTTTTGTAATTTTTCATCATAACTTAAAACTAAGAGTCGTAAAAAATACAAAAATATATTTTAGAATGTACAAGTATAGCCCTTTCATATGATACCTCACTCGACCTGGTAACGACAATTTGAAATTTAGCCTCCCTTGTTTGGGCCCCCTTGACATTGATAATCATAACACTTTTTTGATTCTTTCATGTGAAATTTAGTTGGGCAACACTATTCCAAATTTCAAGTCGATAGCATGAGTGGTTGCTGAGATATACAGGTGTGACAGACAGACAGACAAAATCGATTTTAACTTTCTCAGTTAGCACAACCATGGCAGCTTATTCTCAGACCCCCTTCTCTAAAATTAGCTGGAGTGTTGAATGCTTGTAATTCGTTAGCTATCTGCGCTAGCCTGGAGAGCCCTTGTGTTGGTTTGAGCCTTGGCACGTTTTGTGTTCTCGCCTCACTGCAACCTTGACATGACCTTTAGCTTGTCTTTCATCCCGCAAAACACTTGTCCCTTGTACGTGCGAATACAATCCTGCTAATGAGAGAGTTTGCCTAACGGGTTTGCCTATGGCGCAAATTGACATAATAATGTTAGTGACAGACGACTGTACCTACATTTAAGGTTAAGGTGATTGTTCTGATCATCTTGTTTTTATTTTACTGCATATTAATACCATGTTTATACATAAGAAATCGATAGCTCCATACAAAAATATCACTATCTTCTTTAAGACATTTTTATATTGAGATTTTCCGGATTGGAGTAGTTGAGCCATCTGTGCGTGTCTCTCCCCTCACTCGCCATCCATACGAACCTGCATAATTTGGCTGAGGTCATAGTGAGATGTACAGTCAAGAGCTTGTCAAACTTACTAACTTGGACTTTTTACCGTTCTTCTTTCACACGTGACAATATTTTCAGGCATAACAAATAAATTATTTTTGGAAGCAATAAAGTCCACTTTTAGGGCCGCAAAACTAAATTTGTTTGTAAAGGTTTTTTGCATATTTCTAAAAAACTGTGCAAAAGATTTTTCCTTCCACAAACTACGGAGATAAGGGAATGGTAAGGGAATGGTATTTTTTTGTAATTTTTCATCATAACTTAAAACTAAGAGTCGTAAAAAATACAAAAATATATTTTAGAATGTACAAGTATAGCCCTTTCATATGATACCTCACTCGACCTGGTAACGACAATTTGAAATTTAGCCTCCCTTGTTTGGGCCCCCTTGACATTGATAATCATAACACTTTTTTGATTCTTTCATGTGAAATTTAGTTGGGCAACACTATTCCAAATTTCAAGTCGATAGCATGAGTGGTTGCTGAGATATACAGGTGTGACAGACAGACAGACAAAATCGCACCATAAGGGTTCTTTTTTACCATTTTGGTATCGGAAACCTAAAAATGGTTACATGCCATTAGTTGATCTTTACTAAAGTTTTGAAGCTGCCGCAAAAAAATAGTCTACTTCGTGGTATCGTGAAGTGGTTAGGAACTCTTATCTCTGCCCGTTTCTTTTATTTTACTAACGCAAGTCAACCTTATTAATGTGCTTCTCGTAGTCGCTCGAACTCGTGTTACCTTCGTTCTTAATTTCAATAGGATTCTGTAATTTCATCTCTCTGTGTGAGATTCGAGATAGATTGATTGGTATTCGTATTTCGATCAGATACTTACTATAATTAAAATGGCGCCTTTGACATATACGATCTACATTTTGATGAGCGATTTTTGTTTAGATAAAGAGATCTTCATTCAGATAAAGCCAAACATGGTTATAAAAATTTGACAAATGACGACTCATATTTAAAACATAAGTGGTTTTGGACATATTTGGGGTTTGAAACATATTTGAGATGAGTTGTTGAAAGGGGATGGAAAGGTTTAGTTGGACGAAAAGGAAAACAAATAACGAGGTGCCAGAAACAGTAGGGGTAGATAGGAGTTTACCAAAAACGATAGAGACAAGATGACTGTACATCTGATATGACACGACCTTTGGACATGACAGTGCCATTAGAATTATCATATAAGGAAAATTTTGAAGAAGAAGAAGAAAAAGAAGACCTAGGCGAAGTTATTCTGACGAAATCAAGGAGAAGGTCAGAGATGTGTCGTATCAGGAACTAAAGAGTCTGGCAGAGAAAAGAACAAACCGGAAGTTGTTTTACCGATAAGAGTATGGCTATTAATTTGAAGAAGAAGTAGTTCTATATTATTTCAAACAAATTTCGACTAAGTTTTCGTGTTTGGATTCTGTTTGTGTGTGTCCTCCAATCAGTGTGTATCGATATGATGATGATGAGTGTGTGCAGATGCAGTGCAGATCCAATATGCAGGATTTTTGCCTAGATTTGTGGAGATGTGATTGTGACAGTTGTTTCTGTTTATTTACTTATGCAGTACAAGTGATCAGCTCCTTAATCAGAAATGATTAAAACCAATCCGTAGTGTTTTAGAACTACATTACTCTTTGCCAGATTTCGCCAAATATGTTAAGCCAATCAATCCTCTTTATCCAAAAGTACCTTTTTTCTGCATGGAAAAAAATTATTAAGTACTCGTATATCTACAACGTATCGTGTCTATACGAACAGTAGCAATTTTGAACCAGACAGTCTAATAATTCAGCATTGCAGTATTCTAATATGTTTGAAATTCACATTTCCACCTTACTCCCTTTTCCTTATTACTACAATTTTATGAACCCAAATTTTATGATTGATCTGAGGGTATGAAGCGTGTCGCGGGGTCTGTTACTACTATCCATCATATTTCGCCTTTTTTCCGATACTATCGCTGTTCTATGGACGATTAAACTGACTAATGGTCGCGTTTAGTTCAACAGTTGGTAGAAAATATTAATAAATAGCAAATAGTTCGACTGCGTAACATAAAAGAAGAATACAAGCTCTAGGATCTTAGTTAACTTGAAATTTGTAAAGAAAGAAAGAGCGTACCGCGCGAAGCCGTTTTTTAAAGGGGTTATAGTCTAATAGGATCGTGTAGAAAATCGGGACTATTTGGCGTTACATATTAGGATTGTGTTATTTCGTACACTTGTTTCCTAATCCTATAAGACCAATATGATTCGGAGCAACGGAAATTAAATTGATGTATGGGAGAGTTATGATGTCATCAATTTTTTGTATGGATTTTTTTTTTTACAGAATCCTATCATGTGGGGTATCCAATGAAAGGGCTTTATGAGCCGATTCTAAAAATATAGCACATCTTAATATTCCAGTCACTAGTTTAATAAAAATTTGATAAATATGTTCAAAACATACCAAGTTTGGGCTTTACCTGGTAGAAAATGGCTGAATAATTTTTTGTAAAATATTCATGAAATGACTCATAATATCCTCATATCCAACATCAAGAAAACATTTTTGAAAATATTAATAAGAACTATATTTTTTTTAATAAGAAAGCTATTAGCTTTTTTAGTACATTTTTTTTGCTTTTTTTTAATTTTTGGGAACCAGTTACTGAAATGTAAGATAAACTACTTGAGGAGCCCTTTCATTGGATACCCATAATGATAGGTTTTTGTAAAAAAGAATATATAATTCCGTATTAAAATTCAAACAAGTTTCTTCCCTTTTTTTTATCCTGTACTGTCCCACTGGTGGGCAAAGGCCTCCCCCTCGTCCCTCTAACCATCGCGGTCCTTAGCGAATTCCCACCAATCGCGTCGGTACAAGTCTTATTAAAAAAACAACATAGTTCTAATTACCATATTGAAAAATGCTTTTAGGAAGTTGGAAATGAGGATATAACGATTCATTTGATTTATATTTTTAAAACGTTTGTTTAGCCATTTCCTACCAGGAAGAGGCCAAACTTGGCATGTTTTGAAAATACTTTTCAAGTTTTTAGGAAACTAGTGAGTGAAATATAAAGATGTACTACATTCTTAGACGACCTCGATGCCTTCATGAAGGGTTGGCAGGGCATGGCTCATGACCGTGACAATTGGAAAGAAAAAGGGGAGGCCTTTGCCCTGCAGTGGGACAAACCAGACTAAAGAAAAAAAAAATCTTAGAATCGGCTCAAAAAGCCCTTTCATTAGATACCCCACAGGATAGGTTTTTAGACGTCATAACTCTCCCATGTATCAATGGAATTTCCGGTGCTCCGAGTCATATTAGTCTAATAGGACTAAGAAACAAGTGTACGAAGTTACACAATTCTAATATGTAACGCCGCGAGATTACATGATCCTCTAAGACTATTAGGGATAATATAAAACGGCGAATTACACAGTTTCTCGCCGTTTTTAAAAACGCTTAGGCATTATTTAAAGTGGTTAATTTTACTACATGTTTGCCTGCAATATCTAGATTATATTTTCCACAAAAGCCCTGCCCTGATCTATGGAGAGTGCAAAATGTGATACTTAGCAAAATTCCAAAAGTCAAAGAATTCAATAAATCCTTAATAATCGTATTATTCCTAACACTTTAATTACTTTCTTCTAATAAAAATGAATACCGTATCTCAGCAAAATACATTTTCGAAAAAGTTTACTCAGCATATTTCAAAATTAGAATCTTCCGTCTTCAGTAACACAGCTCAGCACTTCTGGCGCAATTTCATCTCTTATCATAATAAACTCAGGAGTAAGTAATTTGTGTGAAAGGGCGCCTCAAATAGCAGACATATCCCCCTGTCTTAGTGTAATCCATTGAGTAACACAGGGTCTTGGAAATTAGCAGGTAAACTAATTGTTAGGCGTTAATGCACACTTTGAGTCGAGAGTGATACGCGAATGGGGTTTGGGGCCAGGAAATGTACGAGAGCGTAAAATAATTTCATATTTCGTAAAAACTTTCATCCCCTTTTCACCCCCTAGAGCATAATTTTTTTAAAAAACTGACTTAAAAAAATATACTCTTGAATATGGATCTTGTGTGCAAATATTTATGTTTCTAGGGCTAAACCCAACAACATTGTCGGGCAGTCAGTCACTATAATTAAGGGCTTACCCCCAGCCAACTAGTGCCCCCATCACTCAAAAAAATATTACTAGCTGAATACAAAACTTATCGAAAATCTGTCTTACAAAATTGAAGTAAAGGTACCCTAGTTTATTTAGAACCTATCAATCCTTATAAATATAGTTCACTGTAGATAGATACAGACAGAAAAAGTGCGAAAAACGGCCACTTTTAGCAGTATTTTGTATCTGTAACCACAGTGAACTATATTTTTCAGGATTGATAGGTTCTAAATAAACTAGGGCACATTTACTTCAATTTTGTAAGACAGATTTTCGATAAGTTTTGTATTTAGCGAGTAATATTTTTTTCACCTCCAAAGCTCGGAAACATTTGTTTTGTCGGTTAAATTCTGCGGCCAAAAGCGATTCTTGGCCCCTAGCGGGCAAAAGGTTTTTGAAATTCGAACGTGATGCAGTATGGCAGACCTCCACGATGCGGTACTGGCTGCTTCCTCGCTTTAGTGAGGTGAAAAATTTTGTGTTTCGCTCGGCAGCAAAGTTATTTTGCGTTTCGTGCCTTGAAACCTTCGCTACGCTCAGGATTCTTCTTTTGAACCACTCGCTTCGCTCGTGGTTCAATTCTAGAATCCTTTGCTTGCTCAGGTTTCAATACAAGGCACTCACGGCAAATAACGCTTTTGCTGCCTTGCATAACAAATAACTATTTAACTGATGGGGGCGCTAGTTGGCTGGGGGAAAGCTCTTAAGTGAAAATACCCATGCCAAATCCTATACTATTAAACGAGCAATATTTGTATATATATTTGTAATCGGTTTCTCGAAAACGGCTTTAACGATTTCGATGAAATTTACCATACGGGGGTTTTTGGGGGCAAAAATCGACCTAGTTAGGTCCTATGTCTTGAAAAAATCGTTTTCTCTATGATTTTAAGCATTTTTAAAAAATACCGCGTTTTGGACAGAAACCTACAGCGTCATCTGTTGGCGGGTAGCATAGCTTGCTCACCCGATGACATTTTATTGTTGAGGCGGCTATTATAGAGCGAAGTTCAGTCGACCGGTACTATATTAAATAGATAAGAGAAGTTTACTAACGAGGTGACATCGAAATGTAATATTCATTGTTGCGGTTTTCTTGTGCGATATGATTTTTTTTAACAAAATCATAATATTGAATAGCTACGTATAAAGAGCTAAATCCTGTGGCAAAAAAAAAACTACCAACTGGTATACGAGGTGATTTCTTCGGTAGAATATTTATTTATCGTTTGATACCTAAGATATCGGTACGGAGTATCATAGACCAGATAAACGATGAAGTAGGTATGTTTAAATTTTTTGAATCTTACATTCAGTGGCCCCAATTTAGTGCCTGTTAAGAGGATGACAGGTTATATCCCGAGATACTATAACATTCCTTCTGCGGTTGGAATTGTTCACGATACTTAACAACACAAAAACACATTTACGCCATTTTAGCACTAAATGAGCTCGTTCCATTTTTGACCTTTTCAGTAACTTTAGAAGCCCTGGTAAACGTTTTAGAAGTCAAGAAAAATATTTGTTAGCCTCCTGACACAGGCATACAAAGCTTAAAAGGAGGCTTCGGCAACTAGATGGTAAGCACACTTCTGGTTAATGAAATATAAATTTTATGTTTGTATATAAAATAG
This sequence comes from Athrips mouffetella, assembly GCA_947532105.1. Classification (NCBI taxonomy): domain Eukaryota; kingdom Metazoa; phylum Arthropoda; class Insecta; order Lepidoptera; family Gelechiidae; genus Athrips; species Athrips mouffetella. The sequence continues at coordinate 21,709,995 of OX383972.1, read as the reverse complement.
TGTTCGGTACTTATGTTATTTAATTAAATGTTAAGTACCTGGGCGACCGAGCTCCGCTCTATATTAGTCGCCTCAACATTAAAATATCATCGGGTCAGCAAGCTATCCTACCCGCCAACAGATGGCGCTGTAGATTTTAGTCTTAATAATTTTCCCGGACATGAGACCCAGCTAGATCGATTTTTTGGGCCCTTAAAATCATGTATGGTAATTTTAATCGAAATCGTTAGAGCCGTTTTCGAGAAACGGATGGCAAATATGTTTATATACGAATATTGCTCGTTTAATAGTATAGGATTTAAGTTTTATGAGTTTATCAACCCTTAATTCTTCAATTTTTAAAATTTTCGAGAATTACTCGATAATATTCAAGAATTGGGTACCTTACATCAGAATAAAATTAAGGTCTAGACCAGCGTATTGATCTTAAATGTAAAAAAAAACTTATTGTAAAAAAGCCATGCGGCTTTTTGTAATTTAATTTTTATGGTTGAGTGATTGAAATAAACAGTTTTTTTTAAATATATATAATTACTTACGAATAATTTGAAAATTACTTATTTAACATCTAACTCATATAACATCATTTAATTCAGTTAGAAGTTTTTTTACTTACAAATAATCTGAAAATTAAGTATTTAACAGTATTCAGTTAGAATTTTCTTTGATAGACAATTTACTTTTCATTTAAATTACCATAGGGAAAAGTCAAGTCTCGTAGCTTTAATTCTAAAATTGTCCGAGGTAAACAAGAGATTTCTCTCTACGTGAACCTAAAGTAAAATATATCATAGATAGATAGATAGATAGAAACTCTTTATTTCACATACGTCTATTGCAACAAATCCTTAAATACTTTCATCCCTGTAGACGTTTTTTATTTTCTCTTTTACCCAGCACCTTATTGTAAAGATTTGATTTTGTTTCTTTTGTCTGTATGTTGCAGGAAAATTATATAATTTGTCATTTTAAATTATGCCTTGGCATTTTACAAAATGCTGATAAAACCGATCCAACCTAACCGATCCCGAGCAAACGAACCTAAAATGCACCACGTTTACAATCTGCCGTCTCCATTTTACAATTTTATTTGCCGACCGTTTACAGTTTGCCTGCCGTTTGTAACGGCGAATTATACGATTTGCGTGCGACATTGTAACAGGACAAGCCTGCCGCTAATAAAAATAAAGTCCCAACCATATTTTTTTTATCATTTCAATAGAAATTATAACTCTCTTGACAGAACAAAGACGCAAGAAGCGCGGATTGACTTTGGATTGCAAATGTTATAAAAAAGGCGTAAGTGCCACTATCTTGTTTAGCAAAGCAGAGCCTTAGGTCTAAGACTTAAAGCGCATCTGTTTGCTACTGTATAGAAACATTTAAACACACACACTAACAGTTTCAGGTCAGGCAGTTTTGGCGCGTAAATGCAGCGCATTGGGTTTCCACCAATAAGGAATCGCGTGGCTTGCGACAGAGAGTCAATGATGGTTACGAATGTAACAGGGGCGCGCGCGCGGCGTTGGCGAAGTATAGAGGGCCAGCGGGGATTTCGGTGTGGATCCTCTCACGAGAGGGGTAGTGAGTGAAGTGCTTGTGATTGATGTGCAAAAAGGCACGATATAGAGCCAGTGTATTATAGAAAAATTAGTCACCGTCGAACAAATGTGGATTCGACTAGTTCACAGATAAGCATACCAACATGTTCTTTTGTTAATTATAGATATCATTTACCGTTTGCCATTTGAGATTAGATTGACTAGTATATTTTGCACCAATTGATATAAATTGCAATGTCGAACCTAGTGTCAACCGTAATCTGAGAGGGCAAACTTAAGGTGTTATTGTGGCCACAATAAAAGTAAGCAGTAATTATAATGATTTGATTGTACCTATATGTCATGTATGAATTGTATGGTTAGGGTAGAACCAAGGGGGGTTTGTTTATCTTCGTTTGTTCCCTCCTTTTATCTGCCAGAATTTGGGTTTTGCCAAACGAAGGCCAACGAATACCGATACGCCAAATCGCGTTAATTCATACTAAAATAACTTGATATTTATACTCCATAAATATATCCATCGGTTTCGTTGGCGTAAAGTAAAGTAAACTTCATAAGATGCAGGCGCTTTATGTGGTAAATAAAATACTTATTGTTTGTTGCCACAAAATTCATTGTTTCTCTCAACATATTACCTCCTCCCTAACTCGTAATAATTCGAGACCCTTCAGGTCCAAAAGTAAGCATCTACTCTTGCCATTAACTTAATAAGCCGAGCTATTCTAAAACTTTGCCATTTACAAGTAAATCTGCCATTTTATTAGTATTGCACAGCACAGTGTTTGGCTAGACAAAACTGTGAAGTATTATTTTATCAATCGGTCCAATAAAAGACGATCAACCAAAATTTAAGACTAACAAATCGCGATAAAACATTTCGATTTATACATGGGTTCGACTCCCATCGCAGGGTCATAAGGCCGTGACCCTCACATCTGGTCGCCGTGAAGCCAAGATCTAGACCTCGTGTCTACGTACACAGCTAGAAAGAACTTAAAATTAATAACACAACGTAAACTTTTATAGATAAAATATTAAAGCTTGTTTAGTCCAAAGATCTGGGAGAGGCAGTTTGAGAGATAAACTATTGTAAATCACAACTCAAAAAAAAAGGCATTTAAAATAATAATAAAGTAGGTGAAATATAATATACAAAAGATGCTTATTTTGTTTTAATATCTGGGAGAGGTAATTTATTGAGAGAATACTGGTATAGCAAATGACATTTCCAGAACAGTTATTATTATGGCCATTTTAAACACCCTTTACTTATACTGTTGCATGAGATATTACTGTGTGCTATTTTCAGGTTTTAAATTTCAATCCAACGTCCAATCCGAAATCATAAAAATGCGCAGAACAAATATTTGATTCAAATTAATTTGTTTAATGTAGATTATTTACAGAATACTCATTTACCGTAATAACATGCAGAATATAATGAAAATAGAGCAAGCCTTGGTTCGGAATGAATTTATTACAAGAAAAATAAATACATAAATAAACATTCTGAAGTTGATCCAAGATTTGGTTACAATGTTGCATATTACTCATCAAACAAAAGGGTGCCTCGCCATTCTTAAAGCGAGCAGGTAGGGCGATAAAGAATATTCCGTTAGTTCTCTTTTGTTGTAAAATGCTAAATGAAGCACACATTCGAATAAGAGCGGACAATAGCTGATTGCAAGTAATTTTAATAATATTGACACTTTCATGTTAGTTGTTTCATTAATGAATAATAGATTTTATTTACTCTGATATATTTGTATAAGTCGTAACGATATGTCATATTAAAATTAAATTAGGAATAGGCCAATTTATAAAGAAAAATGGGTTATCAAATAACGATCAAATGAACTGAATACATCTCATGACCACATAACTAAGTTAGTAAATATAATAAATAGATAAATAAATAATTATATACAATCTTGGTAAAGGAAATCAAAACTCATTTAATAATGGGGCATATCCTGTTAGACTTAGAAATTAGATTGGATTAAAAACATCGAAAGCTTAAAGAAATTATTCATCATCATATCAGACGAAACGCATATTGCATTTTGATAGCTTAAGGTTAGATTCATCATCCATCATCATATCAGATACAAAGCACCAGTCAGTATTTATAAAAAAAAAAATACGTTTAGGAAAGAGCTACAGCGGGTATAAAGTTTACATAATTTAAATTCTGGGTTATATGATAGCAAGTTAAAGAAGAGAGAAAAAAAATACACAGCTAAAGTTATTTACAGTTAGGTTAGTAGTTAGGTAGGTAATATCGTTAAGGTTAGGTTAGTTTCGATAGAATTGAGAGAACCGAAAGGGTAAATAGGTATAAATAGCCAGAGCCTCCAAACTTAGGTATTGTTTCGAGCTTTATTAAAAAGGCTACCCTGATAGACCATGAGTACGGTCCGGTATTAGACCTAGGATAGCATAAAAAGCTTGCAGTATGGTAGCGCTAGTGAGTGTGTAAGCACTGTCCACATATCTAAATGCGTTCATATCCATAATTTTATTGGTTTAAACATAGAGGGTTCGATTCTCTCATGATCTCAAAGTTGTATAAACTTTAATCAAAAACTACTTGAATCGATTATTCTGAAAGCTTTTGATCTGCTATGGTATGCTCATTGCGAAAAAAAAAAACAAACTAAGGGATTACTACTGCGTTAAGTTCAGATAACTTAACAATGGATGAAGACTATAAAAAGGGCATTATCAAAAGAGTACCAAAGATAAACCTACGGTTGTTTTGCACAGTGATAACAACGATTACTCACTCAGGTCTTCAAGTTAGGCTAGATTTTATAGATAAGGTGTTGCTAGTGTTTGTTATAAAGTAGGTAGGAATGGGGTGTAAAGCGTATTTTGAACAACGATACGAGCTTATAACAAGCTAAGAATCTTCTCAAAGTCAATTTATTAGGTATATTAGGTGTTACGTCAGTTATCACTTAGATTAATAAAGATCGGTAGCGGCTTATTAAGGTTTAGCTGAAATGACTTAGATGTTATGAGGTTTCAAGCCAAGACTAAAGTCTGAGATCGTTGATTTAGGTAACGTGCCTTCCAAAGCACGAAAAGGGAAGTATTCGTCTATAGGCTAAGAATGCTTGGAATAGTGAGTGAGGTAATACTTAGTAAGTTTAAGAATAATTTTAAAACTGCGATAAGAAATGCAGTTTTGTTTCTAAGAACGGTCGAAACAAAAGAAAGTTTTTACATTCAGTTCCGCCTGGGAAGTAGATAACTCAATAAAGGCCACGGTTTAACAAAGAGACACATGTACCGAATAGGACCTTTGAATATTGTAAGCTTAATTTTTTGTTGCTTGTTCTTGAAACTGGCAAGAATAATGGTATTCCCAGTGTATTGAGTTATTTAGAAAGCCGACGGTCTTTAAACAATAGCTACAAAGCATGCAGCCGGACGTTAGTAATAAACTTTACCGAAAGATAAAGAAAAGGGAACTTTATGATTATTTGTAAAAATTCTAGCGGCTGATAAAATTAACTAGCGATTTGTTTTGACTTCGCTTACGGTTCGAGTCCGAAGCTTGAGTCCTTTCCAAAGTTAAGAACGAGTCGCATTTCAGAGGAGGTTGCATATCATTAAATGTTTATAATGATAAGTCAGTAAAAGTTAAATTAACTGATAAATGAGATTTTAAAAACGAAGCTTGATTTAAAAGCCAGAACTTTTATGGCAGTATGGCAATAATTCATATTAACTAGTATTTAGGCATAAGGAGCGAATAAGTAACGAGTTAGGTCATGAGGGTGATAGGTTATATAATTTTTCTCTTTAGAATAAGTAGATATATCTTAGTACAAGTTTAAAGCTAAAAGATTAGCTATTGACAGATAAGTATCAAGTTATCCTGTATTTCGTGGAGAACTGTGGTCTCTGCCTACCCTGACGGGAACAAGGCGTGATGTTATGTATGTATGTATGTATGTCGTTTATAATGCGATACGGAACCCTAAAAAGGCACCCAAGAGAATGGCTAGATGTTGGCAATCTGGGCTGTACTAATGGCAGACAATGGCAATAGTTTACCGCTAGATAAGGCAGGTAGCTACAAGAGTAGATTTTATGGTTGTATGTTATTGAAATAAAAATCAAGGTCTTATAAACAAGAACCTCGTGGTTCAAAGAATTACTGAACTGATATAATTTGATTAGAAAATTAGATAATGTCGAGCTTGTAGAAGTGAGTGGAGTGGACTACTATAATTGAGTCTGGTTATGAAATGATCGATCGTAATATTCCATGAAACGCCCACTTCAGTACAAGGAGCTACCTTCAGAACCCCAGCAAAAACAAGTATTTAGGAGGAGATTTAACATGGTCACCACACTTGTAAGTGTTGCGGCAGGTAACCGCTGTTATTGATGACCGCAGTATGTAAGATGGTACGATACAAAGAAAAAAAAATAAAGCTGCTGCCCATCCTTCTGTTCGTAAGCCCTTAGTCGTCTTTTGCGACACCCATGGCAAGATATGGGTTGGTACTATTCGTTGCCGGAACCACACGGGTCCGTTATTTGCCGCAAATGAGCAATAAGATTATTGAATACAATTAATTTCAGTGATAGTGAAAGGGAGTGCGATACGATTTAGGTAGATTTGTCCAACAGTAAAATGTGAAAGGAAAACGATAGAGATAAGGTTGAGGGAAAAAAAAATCAGGTTTGATTACATTTTCGTATAAAATAAAATATATGGTGATTTACTTTACCTTGCGAAGGCAAAGACAAAATCGGAGATTGTTATTGTCATAGGTCCGCAATCAATTATTAAGTGAGATCAAGATCTATTCGGAATATGCTAGATAGAAAGAAAGAAATAAGTAGCTCTAAGTTTTACTGCCAGTCATGATATATAAAGCGTCTCAAAACAATGCTATACAGAGCCCAGTTAAGTAAAATCATTAAAAAAATATGTCATGATACGAGTAGTTGACATTACAATTAAGCGATAATATAAACTTCATTGACATCGCATATCACCTTCCTTATTTCAATATAGACCGTTCGTCTAAACAAAAGGTGTTGCCGATCACGAGAAACAAATACAAGATATACAAAAGGTCTGACACCTCATTGTACTATAAATCCTACTTATATTATAAACGCCAAAGTTTGTAAGTATGGATTGATGGATGTATGTTTGTTTCTTTATCACGTAAAAACTACTGAATGGATTTTAATAAAACTTTTCAATAATATAGCTTATACGTAATAAAATAGTATAATACATAGGCTACAATTCATAAAACTGCGCAGACGAAGCCGCGGGCACCAGCTAATAAATAAATAAAATTACTCACGGTCAGGCTGAAACTCTTATACAGGTTAATATAATATATAGATAAATACATAGCTGTACCCATACTCTGGTGAAAAGGGAAGGACTCAAGAGCTGCTATGACCAATGAGAGTAGCCATTTATCCAAGTAACAGGAAAGGGCACTCAGCTGTACTATTTCATATAAAACAGGCTTTTGGCATCTTATTACACTATAGACACTCTGTCTCAAAGATTTCACTTTTTAATAGCCAATCTATTGAAAGGAATAATAATGCCACATGCAATAAACTATTTTAATTTGAAAAGACAGGAAAACCGAAACGCGAGTTTCGATAACTTTAATTGTGAGGAGATCGTATCCATATCAAGTGCCAATTGATTTTGTTAAATCGATCAGAATGAGCATTTTATTTAATTTTATTTATTCTGACAACAAACCTTTAATACCAATACAGTCCGGTAGTAACAGAATTATATAATCCTATTAGAGCTGGAGTGTCAACAAAGAGATTTTATGTTGGAATATAAACTGAAGACGCTTGTATATGATTGACCCTTTGGGGCATTAAGTTCATGCTTACATTATAAACTGACCTGATATTTAATTGCCTGACATTATGAAGTTAATGCTGACCGAGCCAGGCCAGACTAAGTTCAACCATACAAGCGTATATGTCGTATGAATGTAAGAAAAGGGGCCCCGCAACTCACATACAACGAGAAGACACTTCTATGCATATAGAGTGAAAAAGAACAATGAATCCGCATTTACTTCGTATCTCCCTGCAACCTGGCTTCGTACGGAGGAGGTAGTGTGGAAATCGTTGCAAACATCATCGACAAATAACATCAAGCCGTTACGGTCGTCTTGGCTGGACTTGCTCTAGTTGGGGGATAGTAATCGGCTTCGTACACAAATCGACTCTTTGGTCGGCTGCCACCGTCCGCCGGTGAGTGGGGATCTGGATCGATGTTGTGTAAAGATCTGACCTGGACTTGGCGCATGACTGAAATACTGTCTTAATAATTCTTGCATAAATTAATATCTAAAAGGAAAACAGGCGATTCCTAAAATAATTAAATTTATACAGAGGCACTCGAAGTTACGGATACATCTCTTACCAATTATTGTTTAACTTATCTTAAGAAAAATGGCAGATAGAGTTGAAACCCGAAGAGGGCGTAAACAAGTAGATTATTAGATGCTAGTAACAGGTTAGGTACCATTTACTCTGTGTAAGATTAAATGAGAAGGGGGCGTCAATACACAATGGTAACGCCCACATTTATGACAGTGCTAAGGAAACTAGTTACGTAGTACATGAGCAGGTAGGTTTTGAAAAGGATAGAAGATTTATATACGTACCCTTAGGTTATGTAAGGGCTGGGTGCATAAAGACAGGCATTGTATGCACATAGTTGGCTGTGTAGTATTGGGAAGATTTATGTTTGTAGAGTTAGGTAAATAGGTTCGCTAGGTAGATTTATTTGCAGATATGGTTATATTATGTAAGCGAGTATATTAAAAGTAAATAAATAAGGTTATGTGTACGCAGGTAGGTTTGTATAAAAGAAAGGTAGGAGATTGTAATAAATAGATAGGTCTTAGGGTGAAGTAGGTGACTTGATTAGGGTTATAGGTTAATAGAGGAGTTAGAAGAATAAATTAGCTGAAGATTAAGTTACGTAGGGTTTTTGCGTTTGTTGGTGATTAGGTAAGATTGAAGAAAGTATTAGAAGATTATTATTTGTGTAGAGAGCTAGAAGAACAGGTTCTCTAACTATCTACAGGGAGAGGGATGTAACAGGACAAGCCTGCCGCTAATAAAAATAAAGTCCCAACCATATTTTTTTTATCATTTCAATAGAAATTATAACTCTCTTGACAGAACAAAGACGCAAGAAGCGCGGATTGACTTTGGATTGCAAATGTTATAAAAAAGGCGTAAGTGCCACTATCTTGTTTAGCAAAGCAGAGCCTTAGGTCTAAGACTTAAAGCGCATCTGTTTGCTACTGTATAGAAACATTTAAACACACACACTAACAGTTTCAGGTCAGGCAGTTTTGGCGCGTAAATGCAGCGCATTGGGTTTCCACCAATAAGGAATCGCGTGGCTTGCGACAGAGAGCCAATGATGGTTACGAATGTAACAGGGGCGCGCGCGCGGCGTTGGCGAAGTATAGAGGGCCAGCGGGGATTTCGGTGTGGATCCTCTCACGAGAGGGGTAGTGAGTGAAGTGCTTGTGATTGATGTGCAAAAAGGCACGATATAGAGCCAGTGTATTATAGAAAAATTAGTCACCGTCGAACAAATGTGGATTCGACTAGTTCACAGATAAGCATACCAACATGTTCTTTTGTTAATTATAGATATCATTTACCGTTTGCCATTTGAGATTAGATTGACTAGTATATTTTGCACCAATTGATATAAATTGCAATGTCGAACCTAGTGTCAACCGTAATCTGAGAGGGCAAACTTAAGGTGTTATTGTGGCCACAATAAAAGTAAGCAGTAATTATAATGATTTGATTGTACCTATATGTCATGTATGAATTGTATGGTTAGGGTAGAACCAAGGGGGGTTTGTTTATCTTCGTTTGTTCCCTCCTTTTATCTGCCAGAATTTGGGTTTTGCCAAACGAAGGCCAACGAATACCGATACGCCAAATCGCGTTAATTCATACTAAAATAACTTGATATTTATACTCCATAAATATATCCATCGGTTTCGTTGGCGTAAAGTAAAGTAAACTTCATAAGATGCAGGCGCTTTATGTGGTAAATAAAATACTTATTGTTTGTTGCCACAAAATTCATTGTTTCTCTCAACATATTACCTCCTCCCTAACTCGTAATAATTCGAGACCCTTCAGGTCCAAAAGTAAGCATCTACTCTTGCCATTAACTTAATAAGCCGAGCTATTCTAAAACTTTGCCATTTACAAGTAAATCTGCCATTTTATTAGTATTGCACAGCACAGTGTTTGGCTAGACAAAACTGTGAAGTATTATTTTATCAATCGGTCCAATAAAAGACGATCAACCAAAATTTAAGACTAACAAATCGCGATAAAACATTTCGATTTATACATGGGTTCGACTCCCATCGCAGGGTCATAAGGCCGTGACCCTCACAACATATACTTTGATTTCTTGATACGACACGATTAAAAATTATCAAACCAACTAGATTCATCTAGGTTTCCATGTGCCTCTTTTTCATTTGACTTTTCCTTGAGATGAAATTAATGAGAAAAAATATTGATATGTTATACGCTACGCTGCTGGCTCGTAGTTCAGCAATAGTGATCCCGATCATTTATCACACGGATTACTACGCCTGTGTGTGACACCAGTTCCATTGTTTTCCACTAGTTTAATTTGTACGTGACCTAGCACCTACATCCGACGGCAGTTTGATTTCAGAAGAACGCGAGATTTAAAAAGTTATGGAATTAAATACATAGACATACAGACAAAAGAAACAAAATCAAATCTTTACAATAGTAATTGTTTCCCTGCAATAACACCGATAGATCTAAAACTTTAAAACGCAACTGCAGTTTTAGTTCGAATCTTGATAATTCACTTGCAAATATGTTTCATTTTAGTAAAATTTATACAGTGTTCCCATGTATTCGGGCAAGTTCAGGCAAAACATTTTTATTTGTTGTTTTTATTTATTTTTTTTTGTTTCACATTCAAAGCTTTCTCTTCTTTTAATGAAAACCTGGTCAGGAAATGTACTAACAAGTAACTAAAACATAGTTATCCATTTAACATTCTATAGGTTCATCACTCAACCTTGACGTAACTGTATTAAATCGTTGTCGACACGTACCCTGCCTTAATATTAGAATAGTCAACAAGTCGCCCTCGTGGAATGCCTGCTTAGGTAAATATGCCTTCAACTTTAATGTTCAAATTGATTAAATCAATGGAAAATACATGTTTCGGTTGATTAATGAAACAAAATTGATAAGTTCGGTGAGTCGTAAACACATCAAATATAAAAATACCTACTGCTTATTGGAGTCATTAAGATTTACTTAACTGTTGTGCTAACCTTAAGAAATTTTGTAGAATTGATTACCTACGAGTATTACCGTAAATCATCAAAAACGTTATCTAGTGTAGCTTCAAAATATGCCACATAAAGTTTATCAATAACTTACTATGCGCAGATATTTTGTTAAACTCATGTAGTAAATATTAGAGACTTGTAAATTAAGAAGCAAGTGAAAAATTATAAGTGCAACGCCAAAATTTTTTTTTGCTACCGAGCGTTGTTTGTATGTAAGAAACGGATTAATAGAACGGTTTCTATTGAAATAATATGCATTAATTACTACTACAACAGAATATTCAAAAGCCAGCGTCACTTAACCAACAACCGATAAATATATTATTTACTTCTGAATTGATAACTCTGCGACTAATGTTGTAATTCTGCTATCTGACTGTTAATTAAATCAACTTCTAGCATCAATAATAGGCGTCGAACATAATTCAAATCAGTTCCTTTTTGTCTGTAGCTAACAAGATTTTTCAGTTTTTCCTGAATTTCACAACTTTTCTATAAACTTTCCCATATTTGTATCTCTACAAAACCTTATTCGGACTCTTTTACAAAACAGTCCAGCAATAATCAAGTGATGCGGTTACCAACGGGATTTAGATTTTATTTACGTAGATCGATATTTAGATGTTTCGAGTTGCCGATGTTACATCGACCACTAACCCTAGAAACTTCGGGACTCTACGGGCCGTTGGCACTAAACTTAAGAATCGCCCAAGTTGTAGCTTAAGGGCCGTCAAACTATTGGTAGGAGTGTCCTAAACAAGTAAGGGGCGATTCTACAAATGTTTTCCCCTGTTTTCTTCCTGGGTAATGCCCGTAGAGCAATGTTTTTTTTTTATAAAATCTAGGTCTACTCTAGGCATGCCCCTAAGTTTTACTTTTGCGCAAAAAACAATTACAAAAAGAAATGTAAATTTCCAAAAACCTAAAAAATGCCCCATTTTGCCGCCCTATTCAGACGACTACCATTCAAATTTTAAATGATTTTAAAATAAAAAAAAACATAGGAGCATAGATCTACTCTTTCTTTAAATATTAGTATCAAAATTAATCGAACCGGCTCAGATTTGAAGGAGAAAATAGGGGAAAACAAAAGGCCGATCTGGTCAAGGTTTTTGTAGACAAAAGCGTAGTTGTCCCTATCGCACATGATAAAGCGGTTACTTGGGCGCAGCGCGATGGCTATAGTTTGTTCAAATACCTATTTCTCGATTTATTCACAGGTACGATTCCCTCTTAAGTTTAGTGCAAACGGCTCTACAACCTTTTAGTTTTTGCAACAAACTTCCTCCTACAAATTAACTAAAGGGGAACTCTGCAATCAACTCAGCTAAGTAAACTGAAATTACTTGGAAATCTAATTAAAGGTTTGGCGATCGAAATTCTTGGTATACTGTTTAACATTCATCTTTTAGCAACTTTACATCAATAACAACAACACTTAGAATGAAGAGGTTTTGATGGGCTTTTGGGGTGCCCGTTTCAAATGTACAATATAGCTCCTATTGAATAACTACCGATATAAAAAGCGACCTTATCAATCTTTATCAACCTGACAGCCAACTTGGAAACCACTTGCAGCCACGAATAGACTGAAGGCAGTGAAACTGACCAAGACCCAAAGACAAGTGGCTTTTTACTATAGTAAACGCGTATGGGATTGACATTAGCTGTCACGCAACATTTCGTTCGCTAATGTCAATCCAATACATTTTCATTCTATTCTACACTTTTGCGACCGAAGAAAGCCGCTTGTCTCTAGGCCCAAGGAAGATATATAAAAGCTAGATTTATGTCTTTCGATTTATAACCACCACCGCTAGCTAACAATTCATTCCTACCGTTGCTTAAATAAGTTGATAGAGTATGCTAATCACATTCGTTTAATGCAGGAAAAGACAAAATTAGAGAGTATTTTTTAAGGACAAGTTGATCAGACAATTTTGACAGCTTCAAATCATCAATCAATGTAGGAAGTTATTCATAGTAACTCAATAGTAGCTACACAAACTAAGTGGCGCCATTGAGAAAAAAAGATGCAATACTTATACCTTAATTTTCACTTATCTTTTTAATTTAATTGTAAACAGTCTGGTTATAGGGTAAGGCTCGAGAACTTCATGATAGTGTTTTACTGAAATAATAAAATATATTGCGAAATCATGTAAGCATTCCCAAATCATACCAACTTATTAGGGAAGCGAGTGCCGACATCGATCAAGCACAATCTGTTCTCGCAATACTCGTAGACAGAGTAGGGAATAAATCTCGCTGCAACTAATACCCACTTCATACCTCCATAGAGATGTCCTACGTCATACCACAATCGCAAAAACATAAGTAACGATACTAGGTATCTATAGGTATTACCTACTTACTGTTGCTAATTGTATGCAGGTAGAAAAATTCATTCATTCATTAAATTAGAAAAATTATAAAAATTCCTTTTAAAACATTCCAAAAAGTGTCCAAAAACCCCAAAAACATTAAAAATGTGACAAATATGATTTGTTTTATCGGGTGCAGTTGAACAGTGGGGAGTTGAAACCGGGGGAGTTTTTTTTTATGTTACAATTGAGCAAACGAGCAGGTGGGGCCCACCTGATGGTAAGTGGTCTCCACCGCCCATAGCACCCACTGTCTTATTAGTGACATACTTTGACCCGAGAAAAATTATCAACAGCAAAGGCATTTTTTAATTAAAAGTCAATAAATTAGGTGAAAGTGAATCATTTGTCCATCTCGTCTTTCAACTTCGTATTTTTTTATTTATTTTAATTTGGTTATGCCCCACGGGTTGTAAAACGATAATTTCATAACTTTGTTACCTAAAAAGCATTGAGTAGAGGAACCTCACGTATAATAAATGGAGACGCGATAAAAGTAAAAAGGATGTGATCGAAGCCAGTGCTTTTTATTTTTAAGAAAATTCTCCACCAGGCAGCTACAACACGCGAGCAAAGCATAACTAGTTTAGATAGATCAAAGCATGCAAACCAATAAAGAATATGCATGTCGATAGTCGACTGCTTATTATACGTATTACCGGCATTGAATACCGGGCTGACTTTTCGACTTAAGCTATCGGAAATCCCAAACTAACTTTTTACTTGATTCTATTTTTCATCCTAACACTTGAAAAGTAACGGAGTCCATACTTGTGATACCACTCTCCCATCTCTACGTCCAACCCTTATTATTTATCGTTAGAGATTGATATGCGCCGATCTGTTTCCTTGACGGTAATTACCGTTTTGACAACGGACGACACGGGTCCTAACCTAATCAATTCTAAATAATCCATTATTCATTATTATCCACTGTTCGCAATTGCAATGTTAACATAGGTCGGAAATCAAAAGTATTAAAGCTATATATAAACTCGTTAAAGATGACAGCAGTGTCTGAAGAGACATACGTAAGACATTTGAGCGAAAGAGACAAGTATTGCTCTGTCCTGCTATCACACATTCTAGCTCTAGTCCTGGTTCTCATACATCGAATTTTCCATTGATGTGCAGTTTGATTGTACAATTTTATGTCAATGGCTTGACCATACACCGTCACCATAACGCCATAACCGACTCCTTAGGCTGCCCGCACACGACCGAGAATCGGTGGCCGATTTTTTGTCGGCATCCCGCTCTGACGTGTTATCACCTGGATCTTCCGTCCTTGTCCTGGCCGATAATCGCCGACCGATTCTCGGTCGTGTGCGGGAGCCCTTATAGTTAAAAAGTAGTAGATCTACAACTACAGCTAAAATATCGCAAAATTTTCATACAAGAAGATTACTTTTTGCGAGTACTTTTTAAACCAAGTCCAAATTATCTATCTCATTTAGCGTATGGCGTCCCCACTGCTAGGCAAAGGCCTCTCTTTCTTCCCTCTACTGGTCCCTGCCTATCCAGAGCCTTCTGTTGCAACGCCAAGTCTTGCAAAAGGCGTCAAGTTCATCGCGCCATGGGCGCCTTGGTCAGCCTCGACCCCTCCTTCCGCTTTGTGGCTGCCAAGTGGTAGTGATCTTGGCCTATAGTTCTTGCGGCATACGGGACACGTGGCCCGCCCAATCTCGATCTTAACGGATTTTTAGGCCACGTGCTCGTGTTTTAGAGAGAAATATGGTGTATCTGACACGGTCTAAATTAAAAAGACCGAAATATTTACACATACAACGTGTTAATTAAATAACGCAAAACCTCTTGGGTGGTGTCTCTGGATATGAAACTGAACAAATGTTGTTCTATGACTTTTGAAAATTCGCAAAAAAAAATATTTTTCCTTCATACAAATTGGCTTGGTCAGCTTATCGATTTGTATGAAGGAGCAATTTTTTTTTGCGTATTTCAAAAGTCGTAGAACAAAAGTTGTTCAGTTTCATGTCCAGAGCCACCACCCGAGAGGTTTTGCGTTATTTAATTAACACGTTGTATGTGGATACTAGATAAATAATATGGCATGAATTTTCATTGGTTTTGCTCCCAAAGCCTAATGATTCTAATTGAGAAGAGTATTTTTTTATCCTCGATAAAAAAAATTTGACTCTCCACAGGAGTGTTAGTTTTCTTTGCTCTAAAGTAAATTGGTTAAGTGACTATTTTGTATAGAAAGGCGAAATAAAACCAATTCAAATGTATGATGTATTTGTTTTTTTTTGTTTATTTCTGTATTTGTAGCTTAATGAAAGAATATTTCGAAGTATTTCTCCAAAGGAAGTTGAGCTCGTTTTTTCCGTAATAAAATTTAAACCAAATGTAATTGAAGCGGAAGCGAACGAAATTGAGAATATTCTCCTAATAAACACGATCGTAGCCCTGCCAAAATATTTAGCGACCGATTTCCCTTTGCATAATCAAGACATTTAGAGTGTTTTGATTTTATATGAAAAGGAAACATTTCCGGCGAATAGAAAGTATTAATTCTAAAAATATTACGTCGAACTCTTGCTGTAAGAGCTTACCTATACTATTAATTAGAAGTCTGTTAAAAAATAATATATATTTCACCTCCAAAGCTCGGAAACATTTGTTTTGTCGGTTAAATTCTGCGGCCAAAAGCGATTTTTGGCCCCTAGCGGGCAAAAGGTTTTTCTGCGGCCAAAAGCGATTTTTGGCCGCTAGCGAGCAAAAGGTTTTTGAAATTCGAACGTGATGCAGTATGGCAGACCTCCACGCTGCGGCACTGGCTGCTTCCTCGCTTTAGTGAGGTGAAAAATTTTGTGTTTCGCTCGGCAGCAAAGTTATTTTGCGTTTCGTGCCTTGAAACCTTCGCTACGCTCAGGATTCTTCTTTTGAACCACTCGCTTCGCTCGTGGTTCAATTCTAGAATCCTTCGCTTGCTCAGGTTTCAATACAAGGCACTGACGCCAAATAACGCTTTTGCTGCCTTGCATAACAAATAACTATTCTTATGGTATAAACTCTTTTGTTCATATCTGCAAAGAGAACTCTTTGCATAGTTTTACTAAAACAAAATCGTTACAATTTTAGGTATTTTTATAAAACTTATACCTAGTAGCTATTTAACAAACCTTTTAAAATTTTATTGGTTCAGTCGGCTTAAAAAGTCGATAACTAAATTAAGTTTTTTTTATTACCGTCACGATAATATTATACTGAACACACTAAACCATAACAAAATTTAATAGCGAAGTTTCGTCAAAGTTCTAAAGTACGTGCGAGTAAAAAAGCTGCTATGTCTATGTCGCAGATTTGAGATCAAAAATTGTTTTTGTCAAAAACCAGAAGAAATCAAAATTATCAAATCTATAAGGTCTTCTATGGGACGTCAAATTTGGTTGCTTGTATTTCGTTCTATGTTCCTTGGGGAAAGTTGTTCAGTTTCATGGTCTAAGTGACATGCTAAAATGATATTTGCTAATGCTGTAGGACCCTATATACAGGGTGTAAAAAACAGTACGATGATCCTTCTAAGAGGTGATTATACATGACTAATAGCTTGTAAAAAAATATTGTTACGAACGTGCCGACTGCCGTCGTGTTGTCAGCTGCCATACTGTCACGAACGTGACGTCGTTCTATCAGCTGTCATAAGAAGGAACTGTATCAAAATTTCGACAAGTCAGCTAAGAGCCGCGTGGTCCAGGGGATAGAGCGTTGGACTAACAAGCCGATGGTCGCCGGTTCGATTCCCACCCAGCCGAGAATATTTTATCATTTGTAATTTGTTTAGAACATTCTAGATCTTTCCAGAAATAAAGAGATAGCTGAAGAAAGAGAGCTAATTACTAGGCAAAAACCTAAATTCAAAAATGAGTCTAGAATGTTCGGGATCGAGTAGCACGAGTATATAAGCCGGGCCGTCGACGGCTACACGGTAGTTCAATGGAAAGAGATTTAAAGTGAAGAACAAGGAAAAGAAGAAAAAGTCCTAAGGAAGAGGAAACCTCAGAGGTAACTCAAGAGAGTACAGAGAGAACACTCTGTGAAAGAAGTGCCGGAGGAAGAGTGCTCGTAGGGAAGTCTCGCATACTCGTAGAAGAGGTTCCGGAGGGAAGAGTGCTCGGAGGGACGTCGCGCATAGAAGAGGCCCCGGGGACAAGAGGAACTCGGAGGGAAGAGTACGCAGAAGAGGTCCCGGAGGAGGAGTGCTCGGAGAGAAGACTCCGTAGAAGAGGTCCCAGAGGGACGAGTGCTAGGAGGGAAAACTCCGTTGAAAAGGTCCTAGAGCGAGGAGTGCTCGGAGGGAAGACCGCACGAAGAGGATCAGAGGGTGAACTCGGTGACGTGAATAAGAAGCTCGGGTTGTAAATATCTCCTTAATAAACGAAAAAGACCTACATTGACGTTTCACTCTAATCCCGAACCGCTAGCTCGTAACAATCCATCCATACTAATATTATAAATGCGAAAGTAACTCTGTCTGTCTGTCTGTCTGTCTGTTTGTTTGTTGCTCTTTCACGCCTAAACGGCTGAACGGATTTTAATGAAATTTGGTATGGTGATAGATGGTAACTTGGAGACGGACATAGGCTACTTTTTACCCCGGGAAAATATCTCATTCCCGTGGGAATCTACACATACAATAATACTCTAGCGGGGTTGTATCTGCTACAGCACACCGAAACTACTTAACCGATTTTGATGGGACTTTTTTTATTCAACTAAGTATCGCTGATTACGAAAACTACTACAATTTTGAAATCCAACGTGGTAGACGTAAACTACCATTATCCCCTGGGGATAAGGTTGAGGTGCGATAGGGTTGAAATGTCTAAAAATCAATATGGGTGTCGTTTGTAAGGTTTATCGAGCCGCTGATTACAAAAACTACAACAATTTTGAAATCCAACATGGTGGACGTGAAATGCTATCATCCCTTGGGGATGAGGTTCGGGTGCGATAGAGTTGATATGTCTAAAAATCAATATGGGTGTCGTTCGTATGGTTTATCGGGTCGCTGATTACGAAAACTACAATGATTTTGAAATCCAACGTGGTGGACGTGAAATACCACCACCCCTGGGATGGGGTTGGGATTCGATAGGTTTGAAATGTCTAAAAATCAATATGAGTGTCAGTTGTATGTTTATATAAGGATAGGGATAGCGGTTAAGATGGCGTTAGGGGTAGAAGCAGGGATAGGGGTAGGGTCAGGGATAGGGAGAGGGAGAGGGGGAGGGATAGGGAGAGTGTAAGGGAGGGGAAAATGAGGGGAGAGAAAGGGGGAGGGAGGGGTAGAGGGCGTGGGAGGGGGTAGAGGGAGGGGGGGTAGAGGGAGGGAGAGGGGGAAGGGGAGGATGAGTGAGGGGAAGGGGGAAAGGGAGGGGAATGGGAGGAGGGCGAGGGGGGAAAGGGAGGGTGATGGGGAGAGGGGAAGGGGGGAAATGGAGGGGGAAGGAAGGGTGAGGGGGGGAAGAGGGAGGGGCGAGGGAGAGGAAGAGAGAGTGGGAGAGGGTGAGGGAGGGGGAGTGGGGATGTAGGGGGGGGGATACAAAAGGATAGATAGGGAGGAATAGGGACCTTTTTTACTTTTATGAATACCTCCTCGCTACCCATTCACTTCACTCCCTTTATTGCCTTCTTTTTTAAGTTCGCCTGTAACGGTTGACAATGAAAATTCCGCACTACCTACCAGTTAAATAAAATCAAAAGATAATTAAGTTTGTAGTAAGATGCATTTATTCAACTTGGATAAGTACAAATGCATCTTTTACGTAGGGATCAAGAAGGATAAGCGCTCCGTAAAATATGTTTCAATTAAGTTCGAGTTCTGTTTTTTTATAAAATCTACGCGGACGAAGTCGCGGGTAACAGCTAGTATATTATATATTTCTTTTATTTTTATTATTGGGTGATCGATCATGAAATTTGATTTTCTATCGAATTACATTACAGTAATTTATTGAAGTGAATAGGTACTTGCTAGTCACTGGATATTATAGCAAAAAATATATTTGTCTGCATCACGCTGATCATAGAAGTCATTCAACTCTCCAGGCGCTTCACTTCTGTGTGAGCTATAAATGCTTTTTAGGATTTATTTTATATCTTTTGTACATACAATCTGTTAGTGATGTAGAATCACCCTTAGAAGGATCATCGTACTTTTTTACACCCTGTATTCTGACTGACCTAATCAAACCCATAGGATAACATCGTCAAACCTTACCAAACGTAATCTCTGGGGTCTAGTGGTTAGAGCGCTCGACTCTCGATCTGGAGGATATGGGTTCGATTCCCGGTGGGGATACCATCAAACAAAAATCTCTTCGTGTGACCTCAGTTTGGTTATAACATTGGAGGATGAATAAGGTGATTGTCCGAAAAGTTAGATTATTTTATGGTTCTGAAGGCATGTCGTTGGTCCCGACTACTATCTACGGATGAAGTAATTAATAAGCCATGTCAGAGGCCTTTGGCGGCTCAACAACTCTAACACCAGGGTTTGTGAGGTATTTTCCTTGCAACCCACACGATATGAATGAATAACATACATACATACATACATACCATCACGCCTTGTTCCCGTCGGGGTAGGCAGAGACCACAGTTCTCCACCTGCTACGATCTTGACATACTTCCCTTGCCTCCTGAACTTTCATCAATCCTTTCATACATGCATGCATCATGATGAATGAATAAATTAATGTATAACCTAATATTACTTAACAAAACAAGCTAACCTAACCAAACTTAGCTTAAACTAAACAAGTTCAGGTTTTTGATCTAGACACCTTTCATCGAATCCGCCTTTTGATTAAAAACCTGCGGCATATGCAGAACATACGTTACATATAAATATGTAATAGTCATGCAACGAAGTGGCATAAACGAGTTTATTATCATAATTTCACACAATATTAACGGGCTGTTCGTGATTTAGGGCCACTAACATTATTGCTGAAAATGTTATTTCCTTAATGATATGCGTAACCAGCAATTTTTGTACGCTCCTGTTATCCACATATGCATTTTCATGTGATTTATTTTCAATAGTTGTAACGTCAGGGTGCGTATTCGGAAGTTTTATCGAAGCTCCGATATTATCAGATTGACAACAACAATTACGTTCGGCAATTTACTTTGTATGGGAATTTCTTTGTCAAAGGCCGAACCATAGACTAATTATCGGCGCGATATTATCGTAGTTTCACTTCGGAATACGGCAGCAGTTGGATGTATTTTTCTCTAAAGGGCTTTAATTTTTATTAAATTTTGATTGTGTTGTATTGATAAATTTAAAACCTTTAAGGCTTCATTGTGAGAGCTAAATGCTACTTTTGTTTTAGGACATTTCGAAATACGCAAAAAAGAAATCGACTTTTTTTATACAAAATGAACTTACTGATCAGCTGATAATGTTGTATTGAGAGTAGACTTGTTTTATGGATTTTCAAGAGGAGTTTAACAAAAGTTGATGCATTTACCCTCAAAATAAGCCCTTAATAGGTTTTATACCACTTTTATAAAAACCATAAAGAAGAAGATGAAAGAAAAAGCGGGGATGAAAGCAATGGAGAGCTAAAGAACTAAACCAAGACGAAAAAGTAATTATAAAAGCTACACGTAAAATGTGCAAATATGACTGTTAAACCACGGTGTTATTCTGATAGTAATGGTTAAGATCTTTGTCTGTGGCAATAACTAGACATCCTAACCATTGCTATTCGTATTTTTTCTGTAAACTGAGACGTTTTCCTGCAGTCAAAGTAAAATAGAATTGCGTCCGCCCGAAGCGGCGCCACTCTCGTCACCACACCATCAATGTCAAGACACTTGTTACTGTTATAATCGAAGATTATAAATAATATTCTGTGGTCAAAACTAGACGAAAGACTTTCACATTTCAACTACGCACGACGATGGGCTTTCCACATTCAAAGGCGTGCTGCGGCCCGAGATAAAATTATGTCTCGGTGAAATGACATTTTATTTGATGAATGATCTTAATCTATTACCGGTTGTAGCGAATAAATGTCAAAAAATATTGAGCACACTCATAAATATTTTTTTCTTTTTTTAGACCGAGATAGCTAAATGTATGTAGAGGCACTTTGCTTTTAAAATGCGTTGCACTGCTTGGCTGTCAAGAAAACGTGAGTATGCGTTGTACGTATAGTACTAATCTAGTCCCTGGACCATGCTTAAAGTAAGTAAATTGGCAACACTGGTTCTATAGTCTATATAAACTGACAAATGGCAACGTGCTAAGCCGGAAGACGGCTGGGTCACGGAGAGCCTTACCTTTGTGAGAGGTATTTTTCATATGGTGTATAATTTCATTATACTTCACATCTTCTGAAGTTTTGTTTAGGGAGGAGGGGGTTTAATTTGTTTTCAATTTAGGTGTAACTAAAATACACCGATATAGTATGTATGTATGAAACAGATTACTGTTTAATGTGTCATTCAATATATCTAGGAACTCAGTAATTGACACGAGCAGACATGAACTCAAAGCGAATCCAGCATTCAACAACCTAATTATGCTTAGTATTATATTCAAGGGAATTTATACCTTATGTAGAACTGACAGAGTTTAAATTGTAATAGTTCGTGAGTCCATTTCGTTCCTGTCGTTAGTGTGTCTGTTCTGTCTCGACACTCGTCTTCGTAACTAGTGACGTGAATTATTTTTAGTTTTGCTAAAATATTCATGACTTCGGAGGTATATATAGCTTTCAGGTTTCTATACCCAAATGGTGGCAGACGGGACTCTATTAATATGCCTTCGATACCTGTCTGTCTATGTCAGCGGGCTGTACAGTTGAAATTCTCACAGATTATGTATTTTTGTTGCCGCAATAACAGAAAATAAAATAATAGTAGAAAAATATTGTTAAAACAAGCTTTTATTAGACAAAGGAAAAGAACTAAAAAGTTATCATAGTCTCAGGTATTCAAATAAAAGCGTATTACATTATAAAACATAAAGAAAGAACTCCGGTTAAGTGCGAGTCAGACTCGTGCCCAAAATATTTTATAAAGGCATCTCCCAGAGTTGTTTTATCAATAAAATATTACCAGGTGAGCAAGCCATGCTGCCGACCAACAGATAGCGCTGAAAGATTTCTGAAAAGCGGTATTATTTCACTTTTCTATGGCTATCTTCCGGCTCCATCATCAGATCAGCTCCAAGTTATAATAAAATTGCATTGTCATCTGATTCATATACTTATGCAAAAAAAAATTCTATCGGAAACCGTGAAGTGGATCAAATTTAACTTGCAAGATTTGGTTAAAGACAGACAGACAGACACCGCAACAGGTGAAACTAAATAAAAGCTTTAAAAAAATGCACGATTTTTGTTTTAGCTCTATCGCAAGGGGAACACTTACAAGCGTGAAAGTGGTAGTATGTTTGTAATGCATAAGCTATAAAATAACAACAGAAAAACTGGTGTCGAACTCGCGCGAATTTAATACACTTCTGCTTGACTGTGCGAACTAAGACCAAATTTTTACCTTAGTGGTACGGAACCTTTGGTGCGCGATTCCGACTCGCACTTAGCCGGTTTTTGAATATATTTTTTTATATTTTATCAATTTTTGGTTGGCTGTTACAGCAAGAAGATCAATATATTTTAACACCACAATTTTATACTTATAAGATTTTTCTTAAAGTATTTACTAGGTAGCATATAAAGTTGCATTTATGACATTAAACTCGCTGCATTAAACAGCATGATGGTACTTATGGAAAACTAACATCATCAATCGCCTGCCCTCATTCCAATTCGTTGATTTATTCCAAACTAACATTCTTTATCAAAATTATCAAAACCTGCGGCTCGTTTTTTTGTGTGACTGTGTATTAACGTCAGGAATCTGTGCCTTGCAGGTACTATATTAATTTACAGTACCTGGGCGACCGATCTATGCTCTGTGATACCGTGGGGCTTTAGAGGTTAAAATATCATCGGTTGAGCAAGCTATGCTACTCAACAACAGATAGCGCTGTAAGTTTCTTGAACGCACTAAAACGCGCTAAGAAATATTAAAAAAGACGGTGAAAACAAATTTTCCCAGACATGAGACCTAGCTAGATCGATTTTTGCCCCCAAAAACCCTCGTACATATACTAAATTTCATCGAAATCGTTAGGGCCGTTTTCGAGAAACCGATAACAAATATATTTATACAAATATTGCTCGTTTAATAGTATAGGATTTTCGAATTCCCTATATACAGACAAATTATGATCACGCTGAAGTTGAGAGTCCCTACATCATCATAACATCCCTTAAAATCCTCTGCTGGTCAGGGAGCTCCTTTCAAGTCATCACGCCTGTTAGCGTTGCGGCTGTCACAATGCATCGCGGTGGTTTTATACCGCAGCACTCCCCAGACACTACAGTGGAAAGTCGCGAAGCCTCGCATATTCAGTACAAAAGACCCTCAGAAGGACCACGAGAATCTCGCTGGCGGGTGCTCGCAGGGATGCGGGGTGGATTGCAAGAGGAGCGGAGACTGTCCGTTCTGCATGATATTGTGTATATTTATTTAATGGCATCACATCTCATTACAAAACGTATTTCGCCAATGTCAAAGTAAAGGAATTGTTACAAAAATATAGCGACACGCCAATGTCCAGTGAAAGAATGTTATCCGGTTCTGTGACTGCAGTATGGTGAACGATACGCGGCAAAAGTTGACACATACAAGAGCCCCATTTTTTTAATGTCAAAAGTGGCTAAACGAGCAGGTGGGCCACCTGATGGTAAGTGGTCACCACCGCCCATTACACCTATACTGTCTTATTAGTGCAATAATTTGACACTAATAAGACAGCAAAGCGCGTTACCCACCCTGAGAACTAAGATGGTATGTCTCATGTGCCAGTAATTTCTCTGGCTCCCTTGCCCTTTAAATCGAAACACAGCTGTGCAAACACTGCTGCTTTACGGCAGAAAAAAGCAAGAGGGTGGTACTTCCCCAGACGGATTTTTCTCACCTCCCAAAAGAAGAAATCCTCCCCATTAGAAGATTTCATCCAAAATTTCACTGTTCAAATTCAGTGAAGTCAAACTTGGTAGATATACTAGAACATCCCTAGTCTCATTAGATCACCGGTTTAAAAGCATGCGGAAACCTTCCTTGGGAGCCTGACCGAGATTCCTTTGGCACGTTACTGCGGCTTGATGTTTCCACGTCCTGTTCTCGTGGGGTAATGATATGTGCTTCCTCAGCTGATAGTTTAGAACTGGCTTATATGGGAATAGAGGAATTTAATAATATAAGGAATTTTCAAAGGCAAACAGACAGTAAACACAATTGATCTATTATTACAAACACATTTTGGGGATGTTTTTTCTAAAAGCAGAAACACGTGTTTTTTTTTCTTTTCATTAGCTTAATGTTAATAGTTGATACATTTTGTGTCATAATTGTAGGATTTTCATACAAACTCTCATACCTTTTCACTCCTCTGGGGGATGATTTCTCAAAAATGCTGAAACATGTGTATCTTTTTTCTCTTTATTAGCTCAAGCCCAAATTTTTAAGCATCTCATATCAAAACCGTAGGATTTTCATACAAAATTTCATTTCTTATTTCACCCATGTGGAGGATGAATTTCATAACAGTCTTTTTAGTAAATACAAAATTTCGGTTGTAGGCGTTGATGAATCCGTCAGTCAGATTGTTCTTTTTTATACTTAGAAGAAAAAATAATGTTAATAATTTCGAAACTCTACGACTTTTTAAATGTATGAAGATTGTATTAAGAAAACATATACGCGAAATAAATAAATAAAATGAATATCTATACAAAACCAAAGTTGAATCACTTTACGAGGCAAATATGTTTTTGTAATTTTAAACCTTCATCAACCTTCAAAACGTGAATAATTCTATGACCCGAGTTAATTCAAAATAGTTAAATTATGAATATAAAACTTCTTTGAATATAAATACTAAAGCTTCAGGCTTCTTAACAATAACAATTACTCTTGAATTTTAAATCTTCAAAAACCTTTTCAATTATTTGAATCAGAAAAAAAAAACTTTTTCAATTCTGTAGAATAAAAAATAAACCTTAAAGAACTGGCAAGAAAAGAGTTATCTTCCTTTTATTTCCTTTCATCCGAAGACATAATCTAAAACAATCACTATAAAAGACTTTTCGCAAAAAGTAACAATTTTACCAGGCATCCGTAAAAATAAAAAAGTTACTCCCGGAAATTTATGTAGGTATAAATCCCGGCTTATACTTTAGAAGCGGATATAATTTTCGCGGTTGGCCCTCGCCCTTTGTTTTCATCGTTTTCATGTAAATTGTGGGCGTTATCGACTCTATAATACAGACGACCCATTGAAATAGGACTTAGGAATATCCTGGGTTTGTGATGTTAATGGGGTAAGGTAGACGTAATTAATAATCAACGAACTACTCGTATAATAGGTCTTTACCTATGAAATTGCCGAAATTTTCTTACATATTGAAGAGATCATAATTCCTATAATTCTAATGCAATTTTTTTCATTTGTCTTATATTTGAAAGTTGACTTCAAGGTTATCAGTTTACGCATAAAATAAAGTTTTTATTTTTAGTTTTATATATAAAATTAAAGGTTCGAAAATTGTTCGTCTTAAATGTCGTCCGATTTCATCATTAGATTTGTTATATTTTTTTACAGATAATATTTTTCGAAAATAAATTTAAGCTTCTGTTAGCTTAATGTCTTCCTAATAATGCTTAAAAAAAATAATTGGATTTATAATTCCTAAGAAAAATTCAAAAATGTTAGTACTGAAAATTGAGTTTACCTAAAATTCGCCATACAAAACGGCAATTTCATAGGTAAAGACCTAATATATAAGGTCCTAATGAAATAGTGAACATAATTTTAGTATGTTACTCAGACCATGAAACAGAACAACTTTCCCCAAGGAACATAGGTCGAAATACGAAAATCAATTTTCGACCTCCCACAGAAACTGCATCAGCTGATAGCGCTTTTGGTTTTGGTTTTTCGTATTTCGACTTAGGTTCCTTGGGGAAAGTTGTTCATTTTCATGGTCCGAGTGACATACTAAAATTATAATTACTATTTCATTAGGACATTTCTCAGGTGTAATATATCGAAGTAAGAGATTTTTGCAGCAAAACCCTTATTTTGGCTTACAAAAACCATTGTAGTCTATGCCAGTGTATTTCGACCTATGTTCCTTGGGAAAAGTTGTTTAGTTTCTTGGTTAGAATCTACCGTTAAAGTTTGTGCAGTCGGTCACCGGATACATTGTATATTAGTGTCGATTCTGGCAAACACAAACTAAAACTAGACAAAATTTGACAGTTCCAAAAGTATTGTTGTCTTTTTCTCAGCCTATAGGAGGTAACAAAGACAGCAACACATTTGGACCTGTCAAACTTAGTTTAATTTTTACTGACCACATTATTTTCTCACCCCATTGTCAGTGAACAAAGTTATGAATTTGAATGTTTGAAAGATGTATCGTATCGATGCCGTATTTGTAGCCAGAAGTTTAGAGTAGACCCTCTGATCTTTTAATTTAAAAAACAAAATCCCTGTTACTCAATCTGGGCCCAAAAATTCGCCATTTTGATTTTTCATAATTTTATGATACACAGTGACACTTTCGCCATCTATGAGAATTAAATGACATATGATTTATCAAAATCAATTAAGCTGAAGAGTAGTTACGAGCGTGCATAGGAATGGATATACATCTACAGGGTGTAAAAAAAGTACGAATTTCCTTCTAAGAGCCGATTCTACATCACTAACAGATTGTAAAAATACATAAAACAAATACTTTATTTAAATATTTTTTACATCTCTCATATTCGGTAAGTAGGTCCTTATTACCCCCAAATGGGGCTTGTAGGTGACCAATTAGCGCTCTTGGGTAATAACGTAGCTAGAAAAGCCCTAGGGCGGTAAGAAATTGTAACGCCCCCGCCCGGCAGCACCTCCACCTCCACGCGCGGCTCCGCCTTGACGGCCGCCTCCAGCAGCGGGGCGGGGGCGTTACAATTACTTACCGCCCTAGGGCTTTTCTAGCTACATTATTACCCTATAGCGCTAATTGGTCACCTACAATTTGGTGGTAATAAGGACCTACTTACCTCACAATCGAGATGTAAAGCAAAGTAGTTAGCTCGGGTGTAAGCATCAATTGCACCCTCGAACTATAGGCGCCCTCACTGCGCTCGTGCACCTAAATATCTCGGGCTGCAATTGATGCCTTACAGCCCTTGGCTACTAATCTACTATTATTTTTATAATTTGGGTGATATTCAAATTTTGTTTCCTTCAAATTACATTACAGTAGTTTATTTAAATGGATAGGTACTCTCTAGTGACGGGATATTATCACAAAAGACACTATTGCCTGCATAACCAGCTGATCATAGAGATTTTACCATCCAGGCGCTTCACTTTTTCTTGAGCTAAAACTACTTTGTTTAAGAAAAAATATATCTTATCCAGCCTATTACTGATGTAGAATCACCCTTTAGAAGCATCATCGTACTTTTTTATACACCCTGTATACAGGTCAAACATATAAACCACCTTTTGGGAAAACAACGTTATTCTGAAAATTAGTTTTGCTAAAACACAATTTACAAACCTAAAGGATCCCCATCGCATTGTGAAATCTTAATAGGTAGGTTTTTAAACGTACAGTTCACCTTAAAATTATTCCAAAGTAAATTTGATTTGTTGCCAAAAACGTAAGAACGTAGATAGCTGAACAATTATAACTTTTCACGACCGACTTCTGGAAATATTTCATTGGAGGCCTTGACAAAAAACTAAACCAACCTATCGTAAAAAGTCGTGTTTGCGCAAGAATTACGCAAATACCGCAAATCCCGCTAAAAAAATTAACCCAAAAGTGGCATGGCCGTAAAAGTTCAGGACACCCTATTTTATTTAAAAGCTTAATTCCCTTGAAACGGTAGGGGTGGGCATAATTCATTTTGTGTATTTAACGAATTGTTTCATTAGTGTGTTTTAATAAACATATTCTATCTATCTAAAAACTCAAATAATATCCTTATTTGAATTTACTTTTCTTTCGAATGAGTAGTCGAATAAAAACTATATTTATATCACCATATTTAACTAGCTTCACGCACAAAAATACATAGGTAGACTTAACATTTATGTTGCCCGCTACTTATTTCGCCGTAAACGTCTTTTTTTTCAGTGTAGGAATACGATATTTTTGCGAGGTAAAAATAGCCCTATACTCAAACATAGTAGGATACTATTTTTGTAACGCAATGTAATGAGATTGGCCTGAAATATCTACACAAACTAATATATTTCAGTACTTAGGGTCGCAGACTCTGTGACTACCCGGGGCTCAAGCACCCACGAGAATTGGAAAGCCAGTGCAGAGTTCAACTTAAGTTCATATAAAAGAGTCATTAAATAGGCACCAACGAGGTTTTCCTAAAGCCGGCACTTAACCAACCCTTTATAGCTGCTATAACATTTAAATAAATACCATTTTTTAGGGTTTCGATACCAAAATGGTAAAAAAAAGGAACCCTTATGGTGCCGCTCTGTCTGTCTGTCTGTCTGTCTGTCCGTCTGTCTGTCACACCTCTATATCTCAGCAACCACTTACGCTATCGAGCTGAAATTTGGAATAGTTTTAGAATATAGTTGCCCAACTTAATTGCACATGAAAATTTTTTGAAAAAAGTATGATTATTAATGTAAAGGGGGCCAAAATAGGGGGGGCCAAATTTCAAATTGTCGCTACTAGGTCGAGTGGGGTATCATATGAAAGGGCTTAACTTGTACATTTTAAAATATATTTTTGTATTTTTTTAAGTTTCTTAGTTTTCAAATTATGATGAAAAATGTCAAAAAAAATACCATTCCCCCCCCCCCTTATCTCCGAAGTTTGAGTAAGGGAAAATCTGAATTAATTACAGTTGACAGAGGTTTATGTAAACTTTACAGCAAAAATAAAACGATCTTTCTAAGTTGCACAGTTTTTCAGAAATCTGCAAAAAACCTTTACAAACAAATTTAGTTTTGCGGTC
Organism: Athrips mouffetella; assembly: GCA_947532105.1. NCBI lineage: Eukaryota > Metazoa > Arthropoda > Insecta > Lepidoptera > Gelechiidae > Athrips > Athrips mouffetella. The sequence goes on along the minus strand of OX383972.1, from coordinate 21,680,532 downwards.
CTGAAAATGGACTTTATTGCTTCCAAAAATACTATAGGTATATCGGAACCTTCGGCGCGCGAGTCCGACTCGCACTTGACCTTTTTTTTTTATGTAAGAGCAGGCAAACGAGTAGACAGCTCACCTGATGGTAAGTGTCACTGCCGCCCATAGACACTTGCAACACCTGGGGGGTGGTACTAATGCGTTGCCGGCCTTTGAGAAGTTTGTTAACCCGCTTTTTGAATGTCCTCATGTCGTAACTACTGCCAGGGAAAACCGTAGGGGGAAGATCGTTCCACATCCTAGATGTGCGCAAGAGAAATGATCGCGCAGACCGCGTTGTGTTGCAACGCCAATTGTCTAAGTGATGTGGATGGAACCTCTCCCTGCGGCGTGTGGTGCGGTGGTGGAACTGTGCCACAGGCACCAGACTAAATAGTTCCTCAGAACACTCCCCATTGTACAGACGGTACAGAACACACCATGTACATAACATCCCTTGAAACGTCCACTGCAGGACAGGCAGCTCCCTCCAGAACTCCAGCGAAAGCATGTGGTACTTAAGAGGGGATTCACCATAGCCACCACGTTTCGTTGCGTGGCAAGCGTTGCATCTGGCGACCGCTATTATTAGTGACCGCAGTATGTAAGATGGTATGGTTCATAAGCCCTTAGTTAAATCTTACGACACCCATGGGTAGAGTTTGGTTGGTACTATTCTTTACCGGCACCACACGTACGTTATAAATAACGATGAAACAAGTGCTATTACTTCGAGAATAACAGCTGGAAGTTGTAACAAGTTATTAGCAAAAAGTTATCCAAAATTAATTTATGTGTTAAAAATACTCGGTAGAACAGCTCTAGATACTAGGTATTTATTAGTATTATTCAATTATTCCCTTCACTAGTACCACAATACCTAAACGGCCACGGGTGTGCAAGCTATAAAACGAGTACACAAAAGGACGCATTTACATTTCGCCTAGCGCACATTTAACATTTTTCAAGGCTGTGTGTGGACTCCGTAATAGGCTTTTTGACCTGTCTGACTCTTTATTAGCTACATGCGGTTGAAATCCAGAATTATGTTCTCCGCTTCAATATATTACGTCGGGAAGGTAATAAAATAAATCTGTGGAATTGCAGAAATGTAGACAAATGCTTTGTAATGTCATATTTTCGTTTCTCTTCACTGGTAGTTAGTTTGTTTGAAATGGTCGGAGTACATTGTAAGCCAAGTGTAGGCTTCTTAATTGATGAAATTTTGTTAAACTTAAAAATAAGAAACATATTCATACGAAACGCCTCTACAGGTAGAGATCATCTTCCTCCTAGTAATGGACAAAATCTTAATTTTTTTTAAATTATCAAATTCATCGCGCGCTATTTACGAGCATTTTTATTTTTAGTTGATATCATGTCCGTAGCGACATTTTCATGCAATTAATCATTCAACGTTGAAAGATATGACCTGATTCGAATCTCGCATGTTTTCTTTTTACGGAATAGCGTGATAGCCCAGGGCCGGATTCTTAAGAATAAATTGTGGCCTCCGTTTTAAATGTGCTATCTTCACGTCAATCTTTCATGTCTAAATGAAACACTTCTTTGGTGTTTAACGGTATTATGTATAATACGAGTATTATTAAAGTAAGTTTTTTCTGAGGCATACTTTAATTGAATTTAGATTCAATAAAACATACATTTATTATAGATTTACATAACGCTTAAATAGGGGGTCATTATAATTTCCGTATTTAGACGTGTTTTTAGGAATTCAGTTTCATAATAAGATTTACACAATCTAGAGTTGTACCTAATACCCTTTCTCTTACACCTTGTTTAGTTATGAATTACTATGGTCAGTAGTGTAAAATTGAGGGTTCTGCATCACTTCACCTCGCTTTGCTCGGTTTCGTTATTCAGAACCCATCAATTTTACTCCGTTGTTAGAATTAATCTCATTTCACATTTTAAACAGGATCTTTGGTGTTTTGGTATTATTAAAATTTGATCGGACTCAAAAAAGTTTTCTTACTTTAGGCGGATACCTATCTGAAAAAAAGAAAAAATGCAAAACCCTTTTAATGTGGTGTGCCTTTGTTAGTTAATATTTTAAGATTTTTGAACTTAAGAACTAGGCACACCACTTGGGACATGGTTGCTGTTTCAGTTTAAGACGTTATTTGGTTTAAGACGTTATTTGGTTTAAGACGTTATTTGGTTTAAGACGTTAAGAATTCGTGCTTCGCCAGGAAATGCTTTCGGAGGGCCCAACTCCTACAACATTCCAAGACTAACACTTGACCAAATCTAATCGATCTGCGCTACAGGTCTGGGCAAGTCCATGTATTGCATCTCAGTAAGATCGGTCAATACTAATTAATATCATTTGACTTATATACTTCCAGTAGGCAAAACAGTGCTTGCGTGTTTTAGGACTTCAATTATTATCTCTGTAAACAAAACACGCCGACGTAAGCAGTATTTTTTAAAAAAAACCTTATTTGAATACATGTTATAAAAATAAAAGTCTGAAATTTATGTATAAATATTCAATCAGTAAGTTAAGATTTAAAAAGTTTTACGAATAAAATGTGCACCCGTAACGCCACCTTACAAATTAGGTATGAAACTTTACAGCTCATCGATTGGATTACAGGTATGCATCGTTCATTGCTTGCGTGGTGTTGTGGTGACCGGTTCAGATCAGTTAGATTCGTCATATTAAAAGTACGTTGTTGAAAATGTAGGAGGCGCTGTTTTAAAATAAGTATTATATATTTTTATCAAACGGCAATGTATAACACTTAACGAGGAGGGGTGAAGTCGGTATTCATGAAACTGGACAACTTTTCTCAAGGAATATGGGGCAAAAGGATTTTATTTTCCATTCAATAGTACGTTAGTCAAATAAATCATTTGTAGAGAAAGTTGAAAATTTCGTAGTTTAATATACTTTTAATTAGTTCTTGATAGCAAAATATATGCATGTACTCATAATACTAAACAACTTTTCCCAAGGAACATAGGTCGAAATACAAAAAACCAAATTTGTCCTCCCATACAAAATGCGCTATCAGCTGCTGCAGTTTCTATGGGAGGTCAAAATTTGATTTTCGTATTTCGACCTATGTTCCTTGGGGAAAGTTGTTCAGTATCATGAGTACATTCATACCTTTTTCTATCAAGAACTAATTAAAAGTCACCCCATATGTTATCTATATAAAAATCTGAAATTTATGTATACATATTCAATCAATAAGTATAGATCAGTAAGTTTTACGAATAAAATGTGCGCAAGTAACGCCACCTTACGAATTCGACCTAAAACTTTGCGGTTCATCTATTATTGGATTAGAGGTTTGCAGCGCGATTGATTCGGACCGACTAGATTCATCATGTTAAAAGTACGTTGTTGAAAGTATAGGGGGCGCTGTTGAGCTGGTGACAGAGCGTAAAATAAATATGTTATAATTTTATTTATAATGCGAATACTTAGGTACTCATGAAACTGGATAACTTTTCTCAAGGAATATGGGACAGAAAAGATTTTGTTTTTCATGCAATGCTATGTAAGTTAATTGAATCATTTGTATAGAAAGTCGAATGTATCTTTTATTGTTAAAATATCATCCAGACTTAGAAAAAGCACTCATGCCCACCATCACACAAATGTTTTTGCCCTAGTCGAGGATCGAACTTACGATGCGGAAGGGTAGCTCACTACCAACTGCGCCGCCAGGTCAGCCGCGATGCGATGCGAGTACATAGTCAATCCTTTTACGTTTTTCGTATCTTATTACAGCTGTTCTCCTTATAGGTGAAGTTTTGGTTATGCGATTTAACGATAAACAAATATAAACCTAATGTATTTGTGTCAAAAGGACTAGATGGGTAAGTAAGCTGTGATGAATTTATGACTTTTGAATTAGTGCAGTTGCCAATAAATTATCATTATTTTCTCCGCCGTCAAGTTGCACAGACCTCTTACAGGTTCTTGATTTTTTAAGTGAAATTGAAGAGATAATCCGAAAGTATGTACGTATCCTAAATATAATTTTTTTATATTATTTCATGCTTTAATTTTCAAAAACTAGATATACTCAGCAGCACGTCAGTAGAAACAGTTTTAGATGTTATGGTATGGTAATAGAGTTGAAAAAGTTTCTAGTGACGTGCGCTCGACCGTACATAATTACATATTTTTATTCATTTTTTTATTTGTTTTCAGGTTTTCCAACCCTTTCGTGTCAGACAATGAGGAGGTAGAGCCGCCTACTACTCAAAAGAAAAAGGTGACTACCCCTAAAGTCAAGAAACCAAGCACCGGAAGGCCCAAAAAATCTCAGGCTGCTTTGCATCCTCCGACGATATTTGATGCGCCATTACTAGGCCCTGATTCTGAATCCGATGAAGAAATAACTAGCGCGCAGCCCTCTAAGAAGAGAAAAAGAATTCAGCAATTCCCGGATTCTGATGTAAGTACATGCATTACGTTTTTTAAGTAGTGAGTATTTTTATTTAGACTTGCGCCAATGACTTCATTTTTGTTTTGTAATTCTACAAGTAGCTCACTCTCCTGATATCATGATTTTTTTTTGTTTCTTCTTAATATTCGTATTTTCAATATCCAGTAGTGTGTCCCACTGCTGGGCAAAACTCTCCCCTTTATTAAGTAATAAAGGGGACCACCACGAGCAGAATAGCAGGTAGGGTTAGTTTTTATACAGAGTGTTAATTTGATTGTGTGTCATAGCTCAGGACGGGATCAGTATCATAGTAACTGAAAAAAACTTTTCCTAAGGAACATAGGTCGAAATACGAAAATCAATTTTACGCCTCCCGTAGAAACTGCATCAGCAGATAGCGCATTTTGTATGGAAGGTCAAATTTGGTTTTTCGTATTTCGACCTATGTTCCTTGGGAAAAGTCGTTCAGTTACTGATCCCGCCCCTGAGCTATGGTACGCAATCAAATTAACACCCTGTATATATTAGGGAATTCCCGTCAGAAAGTGTTTATCCTCTTGCTGTGTACTGTTTATAACTAGACTCACATAGGTGATTACAATAGTTAATAATAAAATGTTTTTTTACATTTCAGGACGAATCGGAACCAGTGCGCGCATCTGCCCTGAAAAACTTCTTCATCCGTCGTACTGGTAACGGTAATTCCTATCAGTCCGATCCAACCCGCCGAGGAGAATTCTATGTCGAGTTCCGGGTGTTCAATACTCGCGACATAGAACATCGTCACTGCAGCGACTTAGAGCGGAGTAAGTATGCATTGGTGCAGTTTAAGACTGCCCTTAATGCAGAAAACCCCATGTGGCGCTCTCTGAATAAATTAGTGGCAGACAGCAAGGAGCAATTCAAAGCAATTCGCCCAATACTTTATCCTTCGAGCATCAATATTTGAAGAGATAGGGATAGGGAGTAAATACAGGCAGTCGTCTTTTATATTATCAGCATTTGCACTACCTTGTACTTATAATCAAATGTATTATGCATATTCGTATATTATAATCAATTTCATATAAGTATATTTTCATTTTTATATTACTTGGCTGAACTTACTTACAACAACATAAAGAGATTATACTATTGCACATATAAATAAATCTGATTGGTTGGACTATCTTAATAATCTTGATTTTCTATCTCTAGATTTTCCGCTTTTCATCATTTACAAGTGGTTATAATTTTTTAGTTTCTGTTCTTATAAAAAATGAACTTTTGTAATGATTGTCAAGTTAAAGTTACTCGCTTTTCATCTCATAAAAGAAGTAGTCTCCATAAAACAAACTGTTTATTACGAACTGAATTTAGCAACGTTTATATTATAGCTTCTGCATTCAAAAATCGAATAGTTAGTTACAAAATAAATCCATTGGCGAACTATCTTTTGCCAGAACAGTTTTTATCAGAGGCGTCTCCAATAGTATGCTCCCTTATCGAAAAATTAAGAAAGAAGCAGGGATCGCTAAAAATGAATTTAGAACTTTTTATTACATATAAACTTCCAAAGAATGACACTGAAGCTTTGAAATCGTTTAACACAAAATATTCTTTGGTATTTCAAAATACAGATTTATCAGAGTTGTATAATGAACTATCAAATCTTCTATCATGTAAATGTATAGAATTTGATCAATCTGAATCAGGTTGGACAATTGAATCGATAAGTCACCTAGAAATGAATGTTGCTAAATTCAGCCCGTTAAAAGCAGGTTCATACTTACCTCTTCCGAAAAAAATACAAAACACTAAAGCTTGCCTTAATATTAAAAACGATGATGAATTTTGTTTTCTTTGGAGTATTGTCGCTCATATGTATCCTGCAAAGCAAAACCCGAATAGAGTTTCTTCATATCCTCATTACTCTGAAATATTTGAAATTTCAGGTATGTCGTTTCCCCCAAGTTTCAATGACATTAAAAGATTTGAAAAAAATAATTCTAATATAAGTGTTAATATTTATGGATTGGATAAATATAATAAAATAACTGGACCCTTATATAAAACACTCAAACGGAAACCAGAGCATGTTAATTTGTTATTTTTTAACAGAAATGGTCGTAGTCATTTCAGTTTAATCAAAAATATTGAAAAATTGATACATAATCAAATAACTAAACATAAATCTAAACTCTACTTTTGTGAAGAGTGTTTTATGTATTTCAGCTCAGAACAGAAACTATCCAATCATAATTGTGCGAGAATCCAAACCGTTCTTCCCGAAGAAGGGTCCAAGCTCCATTTCTCTCACTATGAGAGAACTCAAAGAATACCTATTGTGATCTATGGTGACTTTGAAAGTTTATTACGCGAATACTCTGACAAGAGTAAATCTGAACATGTGGAAAATGTGCAAGTTCACGAAGCTACTTGTTTTGGTTATTATATTTGTTGTTATTCTAACCCCGAGTTAAATGAGTATGTATCATATCGCGGGCTGAACTGCTCTCAAAAATTTGTAGAATCGATATCTAAAGATGTTCAAAGGTTGTATGAAATATTATCCATAAAACGAGATATGCTGCCTTTGACAAATACAGAAAAAATATTAGTCAAAAATTCTACTTGCTGTCATATTTGCAAAAAGCCTTTTAATCTTGAAGATCCCATGGTTCTAGATCACGATCATTTCACCGGAAAATTCAGAGGACCTGCACACAACAGCTGCAATTTAAATTGCAAAGATTGTAGTTTCATACCCATTATATTTCATAATCTTTCTGGTTATGATTCTCATTTATTTATAAATGAACTTTCAAAAATATGTGGGCGAATAAGTCTTTTAGCAAAAAATAAAGAAAAGTTCATATCTTTTACAAAGTTTATACCAATTGATAGACAAATTACGCTGCAGTTAAAGTTTATCGATTCCTTTAATTTTTTGAGTTGCAGTTTAGATAATTTAGTACAAACACTTGATCCTGATGACTTTGAAAACCTTAGATCTTTTTTTGTTAAGCAGGATTTTTTTGATTTAGCTCGACGGAAAGGTGTGTATTGCTACGATTATTTGAACTCTTGGGAAAGATATGAGGAAACTCGATTACCAGATAAGACCTGTTTTTTTAATAAATTGACGTCAGAGTCGATATCTAATGACGATTATAATCATGCTATTACCGTATGGGAGAAATTCGGATTTAAAAACTTGGGCGAGTACACAGATTTTTACTTGAAATGTGACGTATTGTTGCTTGCTGACGTCTTTGAAAAATTTAGATGTATAAGCTTAAAGCATTACAATTTAGATCCATGTTTTTATGTTTCCTCGCCATCGATGAGCTGGGAGGCGATGCTTTTGTACACGGGTGTAAAATTAGATTTAATTTCAAACGTTGAGGTTTATCAAATGTTGGAACAAGGTATTCGAGGAGGTCTTGCACAATGTTCCTTAAGATATGCAAAAGCTAATAATAAATATTTACCTGATTATGATCCTTCATCTCCTTCAACATTTTTGACGTATTTAGATTGCGTGAATTTATATGGTTATGCGATGATGTCAAAATTGCCCATAGGGAATTTTTATTTCTTAAAAGAACATGAGATTTCTACATTTAATGTTGAAACTATTCCTCATGATGGTGAGAAAGGTTACATTCTTGAAGTAGATTTACACTATCCTTTAGAGATTCATGATAAACACTCTGACTTACCTTTTGCTGCCGAACAGTTGAAAGTTCCCATGCCATTAGGGAAAAATAAAAAATTGGTGGCAAATTTATATGACAAGCATAAATATATTATTCACTGCAAACACTTACAAGAATGTTTAAAAAACGGCTTGGTACTACTCAAAATTCATAGAATCCTTTGTTTTGATCAGGCGGCATTTCTAGCACCCTATATCAATCTGAATACTACTCTCAGACAACGTGCTAAATCTCCTTTTGAAAAAGATTTCTTCAAAAAGCAAAATAATTCTATTTTTGGAAAGACTATAGAAAATAGAAGAAATCAAGTTGAAGTTAAACTTGCAAATATCTGGACTGATCGCTCGAATAAAACAAATAAATTTTATGGTGCTGAAAAATACATAAGTGCTCCCAATTTTAAAAACTTATTAATTATTTCTGAGAATTTAGTGGCTATCCAATTAGAACCAACAAAAATTGTATTGGATAGACCTATTTACATAGGTTTTTCCATTCTCGAATTGGCTAAAACTCATTTATACAAATTTCACTACTCTGTAATAAAACAGATTTATGGTGAAAATGCTCGCCTTTGTTACACTGATACAGACAGCTTGCTTTATTTTTTGCAAACAGAAGATTTTTACGAAGATTTAAAAACATATGGTCACTACTTCGACACCAGTAATTTTGAAACAAATAATATATTTAATATACCAAGACTAAATATGCAAATTCCAGGATATTTCAAAGACGAGATGGGTGGAGAAGTGATATCTGAGTTTGTAGGGTTAAAAGCAAAACTATATTGCATAAACACGAAAAAGTCCTTGATAAGAAAAGCCAAAGGAGTAAAAAAAAGTATTGTGAATAGATTAGATATCGACAAATTTAAGAACGCATTATTATATAATGAAACTTTTCGCGATTCAATGTACATAATACGATCCAAAAATCATAATGTGTACACCCAAAAAGTCAATAAACTTGTTTTGAATTCTAACGACGATAAAAGGCAGTTAACTAAAGGGAACTTTTCAACCTTACCTTGGGGTCATTACTCCACAATTTTCTAAGTTCAATTTAGTTTTTGACTTTTTGTTTTTTAGTTTTAGAGTAAACAAAAACTTAAGATAATTTGTATGCCGAAAGTTTTGTAAACGATGATTATTATGCTAACAGTTACACTAGACAGTGGCGCGTGAGTTCGAATACTTTTCTGATGCACTCAGACTATCTCGTTTACCAAGTCCGAATGAGACGAGCGAGGCGTTCCGATTCGCTGAACAAAACACCCTAAGCGTGCGAGCAGGAAAATATTCGAGTCCGTTCGTGTCGCTATCAAATAAGACTTGTATGTACTCGATGTTGTTGTAAATAATATAGGTATATTACTTAATTTGTAGTTCTAAGAATAAAGTAATGTGAAATATTATACTTAAATAAACCATCATATATTACTCTTATATCGCGGGTGTATTTTTTAATTTACCTACCTCCTTAATTTTAAAAAATAAGTTGCTAAACCTGAAAGGAAAAAGGGGCGTGATTAAGAATGTAAGGGGCAGGTCGGCAAAACTGAAAGGGAAAGAAATGTTTAGTCAACCGAGTCAGCGTAACTGAACACAATCCAGTGAATGAAACTTACAGGAAATGAAAAATCGTTCTCCATACAAAATTGTAAACTTGGCTAGGCAGTTAGTTAGACAATCTTTTTAATTTCCTGCAAGTTTAGTTAACTGAAAGTTGTTCAGTTATGTTGACTGATCATGCCTTTTAAATTTTGCCAACCTTTCCCTTACACCCTGTAAATGGTATGAGCGTAAATAGTACGTTCCTTGAAGGAGGTTACTCAATATCATTTATACAATAACATGTACAGTCAAGAGCCCATCAAGTTTGACACAATAAACTTTGTACCGTTCTTATTTCAATAAACGAATGGGTTAAAGTCGCGCTGCGAGTGTCAAGCTTGAACTATCGTTGACTGTACAAGTCATTAAATATATCTAGTACTAACTAAGATACTTAGTCGCCTCCTAAAAGAATTGACAATTTGCGTGACTTTAGCCTGGGCGCTACTATCTAGACTTATAAAATTTTATCAAATTTGACAGGTCTAAAAGTGTTGCTGTCTCTGTTACTGCCTTAGCTGCTTTTTTCAGCCTTAGTCAGTAACAAAGATACTAACACTTTAGAACTGTCAAACTTTCCCTAAATTTGCGACCGCGCTAGAATCGCCCTCAATATTGGTGTAAGAGCAAGAAACAAAAAAGAAAACATATTTTTATAATGTTTTTATTTAGTTGATAGGTACATAATAACTGTCTTAATAATCAAATTTATTCACTTATCTTATCAATCACTGATCACTAATTTTACCAAAATAATATCGAATGTTCTTGTTCTTGATTATCAGAAATTTTTTTTGACATTTTTTTTACTATCGTTTCCGTCTCATTTAGCACTTCATCTTGCGGGTCCATGACCAAATACTGGGCATTTACAGATCGATTGGTTTCACCTTCATCAAGTGTTTCAATTGTTATTTTAATAAGGTACTGCCCCCTCCGCTTTTCCTCTCTTCTGATAAATGAGGCTAATGGGTTGATTTTCATTTTTTTAGAGGATTTTTGTTTCTTGTTCCAACTCACCCTTCGTTTTTCAACTTTTTCCATCCATTTATTAATGTCTTGGGCATATACCTCATCGGGATTGCCGTCGACATCTTGGCTCACGCTAAGAGGGTCGAATGTCGAAGTTTGTTGAGACATAACTATTCTGTAAAACATAAAAAAATAATAATAAAATAAACAATAAGGTGGCTTATGTCTAGCGGTGGTCGATTTCGAGTCGATATGATGATGATAAAACAAAAAAGATAGATTTATTAAAAATTAGGCACTTAGCTAAAAATAAATATTAACTGAAAGATACTTACCAGTGAGATTAGTAATTAAAACTCTGACTGAAGCAACTGACTTGTTCTAATGCAATCTAATGACTAATGCATTTGTATTCGCTAATATCGAAAAATTGAGAAAAGCAATTTGAAACCAATCTGTAATTGGGGCCATACACATATATGGCTTATGATCACATTCTTAAGAAAATTCCGACGACATGTCTAAACATGCAGTTAGTCGACCATAATCAAATTTTTATCACCCGACTGCAGCAAAAAGGAGGGTTATGATTTTGACCAGTATGTTTGTATGTATATAGGTATGTTCATCTGCTACCTCATAACTTCTAAACTACTTATCGTAATTTGGCAAATGAGGTATCTCCGCACTATTTATGGGTGAATTTTAAATAAAACCATCACAGTTAAATATGAAGCTAATCAAGCAACCCGTATCTCTAGAAATTGCTAAAATCAGAGCTAGTTCAGATATTGCTACCATAAAACATAGCCCACTTTTACCTAATTCTATACGCTGTATAATATGCGGACCCTCAAATTGCGGAAAAACAAATACTATGATAAGTTTATTGCTTCATGACAATGGATTAAAATTTAAAAACTTGTATCTGTATTCAAAAACAATTTTCCAAGATAAATATCGATTTTTGGAAAACGTGCTTGCAAATATTCCGGAAGTCAAATTATTTAAGTTTCATAACAATGAAAATATGATTCCTCCTAATGAAGTATTAAAAAATTCTATCTTCATCTTTGATGATATTGCTTGCGAAAATCAAATGCATATTCGCGATTATTTTTCTATGGGTCGACATAAAGACATAGATTGTTTCTATTTGTCCCAGACCTATTCAAAAATTCCGAAACAGTTAATACGCGATAACATAAATTTTTTGATAATTTTCAAACAAGATGATATAAATTTAAGACACATATATAATGAGCATGTTAATTCTGACTTAAGCTGGACCAACTTTAAATCATTAGCTTCCGAAATATGGAAAGATCCATTTACCTGTTTAATAATCAATAAAGATTGTCAATTAAATAATGGTAGGTACCGAAAAGCATTTGATACTTTTGTTAACTTTGAATAGAAGTAAGCATTAGACCCGTATGCAAATACTAATACATATCAGAAGACATAAAATGATCATTCATATTTCAACATCGGTAATAATTGGAAGTGTAGACTTTTGTATTATTCAGACTATGGAGTCAGAAATAAAGAAACAAATAATAAATTCTGTAAAAAGTATTAAACAAAAAATAAAGCAAATGCATGAGAGAGAGCATCAATTAGATTCAAAACGTCGAAAAATATTTAAACCAATAATAGACCCATTGGAAGCTATAGCCGCAAATACTTCGAAAGATGATAAAAAAAGCTTAGAAGAATCATTGAATGAAACTGTGGCATCTAATGATTCTTCCGTTTTTGATTCGGCTTCAAGCGACATGAGTTGCGATAAGAATGAAAAATTTGACATCAACTTTGAGAAAAATCTCAAAACTCTCGAAAAATCGGGATATCATAGCGAATCAAAATCTCCAGCCAACAAAACAGTTCAAAGTGATCATAAAACATTGAATGTTGCATTTGGTGTACGAAATGATGACGGTAAATTATTTATAGGAAATCTACCACTTTCATTTAAAACTTCTGGAGATGACTCTTCTAAATTTTCCATGATTACAATAGGTGATAACTCTTATAAGATGACACCTGGATTATCAGAACTATTATTAAAAAGTAAACCCGATGTAGAAATAATAGACGAGAAGGATAAACTGGTCTACAAAGATATTCTCATTCGTACAAATGCTCATAAAAGGGGATTCTGTCCATCAGGTCAGATACAAGGAAACTCTGGTATGAAATACTGTAAAATTATAAAACCTCTTTTCTCCGGATCGGATCCAAATATAAAAGAAGGGGGTCAATTACCGACTTTAAAGCATTATAAATCAAACGTTGATTTAGTATATTGGGATGATCCTAATGAGTTGATTGAAAGACTTAAGGTTTTGATTGCTTCGAAAAGTGCTGGCAATACAAGTCATGATAATGAAATTATATCCATTATTGAAGAATTGAAAGAAGCTGGAATTATCAAGGATAAATAGAATGTCAAATATTTTATACATTCATTCTTAAGTCGTCGATCAGCCATGAATGTTGATAAGTTTGGTATTCATCCTTTTAAAAAACAAAAAGCTAATTATAACACAGCTCCAATGCCATCAGCTATTATAGTATTGGATGATGGTTGTTTAAGTGCGGGAAATAAAACTATAAAGAATATAGGGACGCCGGTTGATCCTCAAGATTGTGTTCCTAAACAATATGTTGACAAAATTATAGAAAGCATGTGTAAGAAACTAAAAACAATTCAGGAAAATTTAACCCAGTTAGGAACGGGAATTAACAGCCTTGAAAAAAATATTGATTTATTATCGCAGAAAATAAAAAAAAAATGAGTAAAGAAACCGTAGTAAATGAAATACATAAACAAGCGAGGAGAAACTACCCCCGAAGACATGTTATAATGAAAGATATAGACGATCTATGGCAAGCTGATCTTATTGACATGCAATCAGTTTCCAAGGAAAATTCTAAATACAATTATATACTAACAGTCATTGACACATTTTCGAAATACGCCTGGACATATGTCCAGGCGTATTTCGAAAATGTGTCAATGACTGTTAGTATATAATTGTATTTAGAATTTTCCTTGGAAAAATCCGTTATCTATCTATCCGTTAAAACGAAAAACTCAAGAATGTATATGTAATGCTTTTCAAGATTTGTTTTGTAAGGGGCGTATACCCAAAAATTTGCAAACTGATTTAGGAACAGAGTTTTATAATAAACAGATGAAATTGCTATTGGAACGGCATAAAATAAATCATTACTCGACATATTCTACGAAAAAGGCATCGATAATAGAGAGATTTATTAAGACCTTGAAAGGTAAATTATACAGACATTTTAGTTTAAAGGGGAACTATAAGTGGAAAGACAATGTACTTTCATCGTTAACAAAAATATATAACGATACTAAACATAGAACTATTGGCTTGAAACCTAATCAGGTAAACGAAAAAAACAAATTGTTTATTTTACGCAACTATGAAAAAAAATGGTCTAAAAAGGTATCAAGTAGTAAACGGTCTTTTAAAGTTGGAGATTTTGTTCGTATCAGTAAGTTTAAAGGCGCTTTTGAAAAAGGATATACTCCAAATTGGTCTACTGAAGTGTTTTCCATAACTCAGGTACAAAACACAAACCCGATAACGTATTTAATAAAAGATGCTCGAAACCGTCCTATATTGGGTTCATTTTACTCAGAAGAGTTGCAAAAAACTAAGCATCCAAACATTTATCTTGTTGAAAAGGTGATAAAAACAAAAGGAAAGAAATTATTTGTGAAATGGTTAGGTTTACCTCCCGAAGAAAACACTTGGATTGATAAATCAAATGTTTTATAAGTAGTAAAATTCCATTGCATTTTCATTATTACTTTGCCCCTCACCTGAGAGGCAGCGTGCATATTTATGAAATTTCATTTAAGTAAATTAAAAATGAAAACAAAAGATAAAAGTAATATTATTCAAAAGTGCAAGAAAAAAATCAGAAAAAAATCACAAAAAGAAAAAGTCAAAACTGGAAACGGGATTAAGAAAACATTTAAAAACATAGTTTCTATTACAAAAGACCACTTGAAAAAATTCAAACCTAAATGCAAAAGAGCAGCTATTGATTTAGCTATTGCTGTTGCAAAAGAAATAGCCTCAGATCCTGAAAAATCCGTAGACGTGCCTCGTGTAATTCCTGTTCCGAAAGTCGGAGGATTTCTACCTTTGATCCCAATATTTGCCGGCTTATCTGCTGCAGGAGGCATTGCAGGAGGAGCGGCTGGGATAGCTAGAGCTGTAAATGCAATTAAATCCGCAAAACAGCGACTACAGGAACTTAAAAGACATAATCAGAAAATGGAAGAGTTTTGCATCGGGAATGGATTGTATCTAAAAGAACATGGGAAAGGCTTAGGAATTTACGCAAAAAATAAAAAAAACTGATTCGGAGGCTACCTAAAAGAGCGCTAACAAACATTGACATTCTTAAATACAGCAGTGACATACCATATTTTAGAGGAGTATTCATGAGAGATACGCTTCCAAAAAATCCTTTAAAAAAAGAGTGTGGCATTATCAATCTCGACAATTCTGAAAATCCTGGTACTCATTGGGTAGCCTATGCTAAGTTGAACAACTATATAGAATATTTTGATAGTTACGGTAATTTGAAACCGCCTGAGGAATTTCTTCAATACGTTGGATCTAATGTTCTGTATAACTATTATAACGAACAAAAAAGTAATTCGTACATATGCGGTCATTTATGTATAAATTTTTTAAAATCATTCTGGCAACAAAATAAATAAAGACTTCTCTTTGAAAAAATATCAGTTTATCATCATGTCTATTACACTAACGATCACGGGAAACAAATCCGTTCTCCAATGTGACTTAAATCCTCCTCTAATATTAGATTATGCCTATGAGTGTGGCTTATTATATTTTTCAACATTTCATTCAATACCAAATATAAATAAAAGTAATAATGTTTTCGCTTATGGGAATAAACAAAAGGAAATAAAGATTCCCTA
Source organism: Athrips mouffetella (assembly GCA_947532105.1). Taxonomy (NCBI): domain Eukaryota; kingdom Metazoa; phylum Arthropoda; class Insecta; order Lepidoptera; family Gelechiidae; genus Athrips; species Athrips mouffetella. The sequence continues at coordinate 21,664,790 of OX383972.1, read as the reverse complement.
TGGAACATATGATTTATTAGACGTATTCGCATATCTTAAAAATGAATTAAAACAGTGTGAAATTAAAATCAAACCAAATGTTAATACGATGAAATGTGCTTTGTTTTGCGGCGAACCAATTAATTTTGCTGTCAAAAATAGTATAGGTCCTTTGTTGGGATTTTCAAAGACGTTATTAGAATCAAATAAATGGCATGAATCCGACTCGCCTGTCAACATTATTCCAGTGTCCGTGGTACAGATTGAATGTGACTTAGTCCAAGGTTCCTTCACAGATGGTTCACCTACACATGTTATACATGAGTTTGTACTAAATACTCCTCCAGGACATCAAATTATAGAAGTACCTAAAAATATTATTTACTTTCCTTTAAGAAAGAAAGTGGTGTCATCAGTTACAGTAAAAATATTAGATTTGAAAGGAAATCTTATAAATTTCGAAAACGAAAATATTCAATTGAGCCTTCATTTGCGCAAAATAAAATGCTAATATTTAATAATAACTGCGTTAGTAATAAAATTCAGAGTAAATATCATCAGGGTACCATTATCAGACGTGACGTTCCGCGACCAAGACGTAAAAAAATTGTTAAAATTTCCAAAAGTAATAGAGAGTTTCTTCAAGCCCTTGGATTTAAAATATGAGCGTTCTTCTGATAACAGATCATCCCCAATTTGACAATTCTATTGAGAGTTATGAAATCCATGCGTATAATCCCTACAATACCAGTTTTAATGAAAATGATGAAATACGTATACCTATTCATCAGCAAGATATATATGTCTTGCCTTCAGCTAGCGCACTATATATCGAAGGAAAATTTAGCGTAACTGCTAAAGATAGCGTCAGCGGTGTAAAAAAGGTAAAAGAATTCGATTTTGTTAACAATGCTATTGCCTTTCTTTTCCAAGATATCAGATATGAAATGAATGGTATAGAAATAGATCGCATTAGAAATGCTGGAATGACTACAACGATGAAATCTTTAGTATCAATGAACATCGGAGAAAGTAAAGCTGCTGAAGTATGGGGCTGGAACGTTGACGGGTTTAGTAAACAAAGTGGTGAATTCAGTGTTCTGCTGCCGCTAAACAAAATATTAGGTTTTGCGGAAGATTATCGAAAAATAATAATTAACTGTAAACATGAATTAATACTCAACAGAAGTAACACAAATTTTAACAGTATTGTGACTGATGAAGAAAATTCTGTACAATTACATATTCACAAGATTCAGTGGCGTATGCCGCATATTAAAGTATCAGACTCGCAAAAACTCGCCTTAATAAAACACTTAGAGAAAGATAAACTTATTCAAATTGCTTTTCGAAACTGGGATCTTTATGAATATCCACTTTTGCCCAGAACCACTAAACATTCATGGTCTATTAAAACTACTTCACAATTAGAAAAACCTCGTTACATAATTTTTGGATTGCAAACAAACAGAAAAAATAATAAAAATCAAGATAATGCTTCATTTGATCATTGTAATATAACGAATGTGAAATTATTTTTAAATTCATGCTACTACCCATACGATGATCTTAACTTAAAGTTTAATGAAAACAAATACAGTATATTATATGACATGTACGCTAGATTTCGTCAGTCGTTCTACAACCTTCCTGTAGATCCCCTGCTCGATCTTCAGAAGTTTAAAGAAAAGGCGCCATTGTTTGTGATAGATTGTTCAAGACAAAACGAAAATATAAAAACCGGACCTGTTGATGTTCGATTAGAAATAGAAAGTCTAAAGGATATCCCTGATAACACCAGCGCTTATTGTTTAATTATAAACGATCGCCTGATAGAATACAGACCTCTGAGTAATTTAGTACGAAAAGTAACATGAATTCTAATATAGCCATCGTAGATGTCCAAGGATTTAAAACCGACGATAATCAATTTATTCTTAAGGAAATAGCAATTTTGTGTGAGGATCAATTACAAGTTCTCCTGCTTCAACCTCCTTGTCCATTTTATAATCTCTCGACTACTGAGAGAAAACAAGTCAACTGGATTCAAAGAAATAGAAAAATGTGCTGGAACGATGGTTTTATACCATATGACAAGTTATCTTTGTATGTCGATGAATTTTTAATTGGCAAAACTATTTATTGTAAAGGTCTTGAAAAACTTAAATGGATAAAAGATATTTTTTTAACTGATAATGTTATTAACTTAGAAGATAAGAACTGCCCTACTTTGTTAAGTTTATATGAAGAATATCGATTTTCTAGTGATATATATAAATGTATTTATCATCCAACTATGTGTGCTTTAAAAAATGTGACTTGTTTAAAAAAATGGTGTATAAAGAATAAAATATTTTAATACGTAAAAAATGTGGCTTATAGAATGTAAGTGTTTGTCAATGTATTTATCGTCCAACACTATGTACTTTTAAAATGTAACTTTTCTTTAAAAATCTTATAAATAGAATAAAATGTATTGCATAAAGAATCCGACTTTTAATATAGTATGTAGCCTTCTTTCTACTGCCCTAAAAACGGATATTCAAAATCATTCAGTAATCGAAATAGGTATATTAAAATTTTGTTGATTTTTAATTTTTGACGGATACGTTACGACTTTTCCTCTCTTTTAGTCAGATAGGTGTAAATATACTATCTTAGAAGACAGACGAGTTAAATCAAATAAAGCATCCGTCTACCTATCATCGTGGAAGGATCAGCCAATCTACGTCACCTACTTGCTGTCCAGTCCACTCAGATTGTTACCTAGAGTGTGCCGGGTATCAGGAAGTGCACATCTGGCTCCTTTCATGCACAATTTAATGATGCAAAGAGAAACGGTTTTAGTCCGAGTGAAAATTGGGGGGTTTTGCCGCACGGCTAAGTGAGGCAAAACCCCCAATTTCCCACTACTATGGTCCATATAATTTTATTCTCTTACTTTTACCATCTGATTACATCCCTGCAAGTTTGCCAACGAGTTTAAAAGCAATTTCCACGCGAGATAAAATTTTCCGTTTTGTATTATTAATATGCACGTCTCGCAGATCAGACGTATTGTTATCGTAGAGACATTTTATTTCTCGTGATTTGTCTTTTTTATCACATGCTTTGAGATTCTTCGTTGCGTTAAACTAAGAGTAACAAAAAAGAGATTTTAGAGCCGAAATTATGTTAATCTGCTCATTAAACTAAACAATAATAATGTTACTAACAAATATGGATTGTACTTATCTGATTTAAATAAATTGAATTGAATTGAATAAACTCCTTTTTACAAAGAACGTAGGTTGAAAAACGAGAAGAAAATAAATAAAACTTGATATTTTTCATCGATGTTTTTATCGTACTTCAATGCACGTTCTTACGCAAAAGTTGTTCAATTTGATGACCAGATTAACAGCCTATTTTTAGATTATATTTTTTTGTACCAATTATAATGGAGGAAGTGATCATATTTACTTTAAAACAAACATTTCCAAATCCCAAGAATTTGCATGATATGTGCGCGTGTGATGATGTGTGTGTGTTTCACATAAAATTCGTCAGCTTTTTAAACACAATAAACACATTCATGAAACGTGAGACGTAACACATAAACATTTTACAAAACTTTTGATCCAATTAGGCTAAAAAAAGTGATAATTACGTTAATGCTTTCAAACCCTCCGTTGAAAATTAGGAACCAAATTGAGATTCACTTATCCCTTTTCACCGGCGGTAGATTAGAGCGCGTACAAAGCCGGCGATAAATAAGCGCGTCTCCATACGGCGTCAAATGAAACAAGGTAACGCGGAATGAGAAGATTAAATTATTATCTGACGTCGGGACCAGCCCAAAAAGGTCGCGATGGAAATCTTATTACCGTACCTGAGAGGTTATGTACTCAGACTCTTAACGATTTTTTCCACGGTAGGCTGTAAAGTGATGAGAGTGATACTGATGTCATAATGGTCCAGAAATAGAAGGTATCATGAATTTCTATGGAAGAATTCCAAGATTTGGTGGCCTAAAAAAACGGTATGATTGTTGAGTAGACTTTGAAGTTTTGAACTTTGCAGTACGGAATCAACTGTTGATTGAACTAACTACCTAAAACTAGCGACGTAAAATACAGGTTAATACCTAGTTTAGGCACCAGATCTCCCACAATACAATGTCCATTTCACCGGTTGTAGATTAGAGCGACAAAGCCGGCGATAAATAAGCGCGTCTCCATACGGCGTCAAATGAAACAAGGTAACGCGGAATGAGAAGATTAAATTATTATCTGACGTTAGGACCAACCCAAAAAGGTCGTGGTGGAAATCTTATTACCGTACCTGAGAGGTTATGTACTCAGACTCTTAACGATTTTTTCCTCGGTAGGCTGTAAAGTGATGAGGATGATACTGATGTCATAATGGTCCAGAAGAAGCAGGTATCATGTATTTCGAAAATTTTCAAGATTTGGAACCGCATAATTGTTGTGTAGACTTTTGAAGTTTAGAACTATGCAGTGCGGAATCAACTTTGATTGAATTAACTTTGAAAATCTGATACAACGTGCAGCCGTCTTGTATGGAAGTTCTTCGAGTATGGAATCAGAAATATTATTCCAAAACGGTAGAAGACTCGCTCTTTTTGCATTTATTCTGCAAATTATGACATTCAATAAGTATTCTGAAAAGAATCTACATTTAATAAATAATTCTGAATCTGATTATAAACAAAAGTCAGTTGGAAATTCATCCCCTAAGATGAAAAGCGATGAAACATTGAATGGAACTTAGTAATTTTTCTAAGAAAGAATCATTGGTTAGTCAGGCATATCAGTGGTATACGTATTTTTAAAAATTAATACTTTATGGGAATCAAATAGTGGATGAAATTTCCAGGCACCAGGTCCCCGAACACACAGACTTAACAAAATTTCAAATAATAACTAAAATTTTTCTGTAAAAGGGGTGTAACACTTATAAACCCGGATTTTCTGGAATCGCTTCCGCTCCTCAGCCCTTAGATGATTTATACCCTGTTGGCAAATACCGTAATCGAACACCACTATTCCCGGAGGTTTTATGCTGTTTATTTTTGGGTTATTTCGTGCTCTTGATATATTGTAGGCGGACGGAAGATGTCGAAATATTCGCGCAATATTTCAAGCTGAGATATTTCTTGGCAAATCGTGCGTATTGTGGCATAAACATTGATAGTTGGTTTTGTCAGCAATATGGAAAAGTTAGTCGTAGTCGTATTCTTAGGTATACTTGACAGCTAGTAGACTATAATATAGAGGCGAAAGGTTGGATGTTTCATTTTACAAATTGTCAGTATACATACATAAAGTATTCAACTTAAGATTTTGCATACAAAAAACATTTTGACTCAAAGTAGTATATTGCCTACATATTAAGGAGGAATAAATTAAACCAAAATTGAATAATATTATAGTCGTAACATGGATAACAATTTTATTAGTTCTCAAAAAATTCGTTACATCCAGCCCCATTTCTCTTTTATTTTTTTCCTTTATAGTATGTATAAATCATCGACGTAACAAAAACGCTGCGCTTCCATGCGCTTAGTTTCCAAAATCTTTGGTATAAGTACAACATTTTGACACCAAATAATTTGTCAAATCTTTGGCTGTGTCAGATCCCAATGTGTATGATTTTATGGATGATATAAGTTAATAGATCTTTAACTATGAAATTGCCGAAATTTTCTTACAGATTAATGAGATCATAATTCCTATAATTCTAAAGTTATTTTTTGTTCATTTTTCTAATATTTGAAAGTTGACTTCAAGGTTATCAATATACGCATAAAATAAAGTTTTTATATTTAGTTTGATATATAGAATTAAAAGTTCCAAAATTGTTGGTCATAAATGTCGTCCGATTTCATCATTAGATTTGTTATATTTTTTTAGAGATAATATTTTTCGAAAATTAAATTTAAACTTCTGTAGCTTAATGTCTTTCCAATCAGGCTTAAAAAAATCATAAATATTTGAATTTTTAATTCCTAAAAAATTTCAAAAATATTAGTACTGAAAATCGAGTTTATTTAAATTTCGCCATACAAAACGGCAATTTCATAGTTAAAGACCCAAAATTAAAATCCATCCTTTTGCCTTCCAAGTGCAAGTGACATTTTCAATTTGACTAAATTTAAAGTAAAGGGGATAGCAACATATTGATAGCGGCAATGTGTTAAAGATCGGAAGAGTACATAAAGGCCAATAATTATCAAAAAGAAAAATGTCGTATTTATTTCTCTTAAGTCATAACATGTTAGTTAAACAGGAAAGTATCAACTACGAAAAGCCGTTGGATAACTATAGTATATACTCGTATTTATCTTCAAAAATTTATAGTGATCCTGATCAACATAGGTTGTGGGTTATTAAGTTCAACTATTTGATACGTGTCCCTCCAAAACCATAATTTTTATAAATTGTTCTTATACGGTAAAACGGTAAAATTAACTGTAAAAAAGTTAAAATCAAGACTGCACTCAATAAATATATTTTTCACCTCCAAAGCTCGGAAACATTTGTTTTGTCGGTTAAATTCTGCGGCCAAAAGCGATTTTTGGCCCCTAGCGGGCAAAAGGTTTTTCTGCGGCCAAAAGCGATTTTTGGCCGCTAGCGGGCAAAAGGTTTTTGAAATTCGAACGTGATGCAGTATGGCAGACCTCCACGCTGCGGTACTGGCTGCTTCCTCGCTTTAGTGAAGTGAAAAATTTTGTGTTTCGCTCGGCAGCAAAGTTATTTTGCGTTTCGTGCCTTGAAACCTTCGCTACGCTCAGGATTTTTCTTTTGAACCACTCGCTTCGCTTGTGGTTCAATTCTAGAATCCTTCGCTTGCTCAGGTTTCAATACAAGGCACTCACGCCAAATAACGCTTTTGCTGCCTTGCATAACAAATAACTATTTTAGGCGTCCTTTTTAGGATTCCAAACCAAAATAATAAAAACGGAACCTTTAGTGCGACTTTGTCTGTCTGTCTGTCAACTAACAACCACTCATGCTATCGACTTAAAATTTGGAATAGTGTTAGTATATAATTGCATTGCATTTACACAAGTAAAAATAGACATACAAAAATAGATTTTTGCATTTTCTGCGACTCTTAGTATTCTAGTTATGATGAAAAAGTACAAAAAAATAACATTCCTCATAATTTCCGAAGTTTGCAAAAGGAAAAATCTAAATGAATTATAATCGATAGAAGTTTATGTAAATACTACAGGAAAAATAAAACGATCCACTAATTAGCACAGTTTTTGAGAAATCTGCAAAAAACCTGTACAAACAAATTTAGTTTTATGGTCCCAAAAATGGACTTTATTGATTCCAAAAATACTATTGGTATGTCGGAACCCTCGGCGCGCGAGTCTGACTCGCACTTGACCCTTTTTTTTATTATATCGTAAAATAACTTGTAATAATTTTATATATAAGTTGTTAGCAAATATACATAAATTTATATGTTTACCTTTACTTATTTCTTTCTTGGGTTGATAAATTAGATCACACAACTCGTTGCGTAGTCTTGTCCGTTTTCTGTCGGGTTTCTTCTACATTGTTATCCATCATTGTGTTTTTAATACCTTCACTGTCTTTACAAGCTTAAAAACATTGTCTTGCGAACTACTTTTTTAAACCTCTTACTGTACAAGGTGTACCAGAAAGGATTCTTGTCGATGTGATTTTGGCCATGGAACTGAACAACTTTGCCTAAGGAATGAAGGTCGACATACGAAAAATTTTATTGACCTCCTATACAAAATGCGCTATTAGCTGATTCAGTTTCAGGAAGGTCAACATTTTTTTTCGTATTTCGACCTTTGTCTGTTAGGGAAAGTTGTTCAGTTTCATGAGTAGATAAACTTCCTTCAGGTTTGGTGTACCCTTTTTGTTACACCCTGTATATTGCCATCTTAAGTGCTTAATATTTTTTATCGTCAATGGGCTTACTCTTGACCTCGATCTAGTCTTGAAGACAGAGATGAGGTCGACGATGGAACGAGCTTGCCCAGAAGAAGCCTATTCACTCGAGCCTCGAATGTTGCTGATTTTACAGTTTTGCGTAAATCTTCACTAATAGAATTGCAAAAGAGCGCTTTGTGACATTATATTTTGCATTGTAGAACGAGGAACGACACCGCCGCCGGTTAGTTTTTAAACTTAAGAAGAACGTCTACCTACGTAGAATTTTTAAAGTATAAGATGGCTCTTTTCATCTTTATATATCATCACATTCCATTTTTGGAAAGGAAGCTTCAACCAGAACCAGAATTTTCTTAGTGAAACACTTTCACTAAGAAAATTCTGGTAATTTTAAAGGAAAATTATCATAGTCACCAACCATGTTTGTTAGGGTTGCGGCTGGTTGAAATGGATTGCGTAACGCGTAGAAGGACGGTTCTGCTGTTGATGCCTTTAATGACACCGTCTGGAAAAAAATTACGTAGTAGTAATCTTAGCCTTCCCGTGTGGTGCCGAGTACCAACCGATACATACCCGTGGGTGTCGTAAAAGGTGACTAAGGGTTAACTGGAGGATGGGCAGCAGCATCCTCCTTTGTATTACATCTTACTTACTGCGGTCACCTACAACCGCGGTCCATGGTGCCATCCGTAACGCTACCAAGCGAGGTGACTATGGTACTTCTCCTCTACATTTTTCCAGCAAGAACTAGAATTCTGGAGGGAGCTCCCTGTCCTGTAGTGGACGTTTTATGGGATGATATGATGAATCTTAGCCAGCTCCACCAGAACAGATTTTAGTAGCTACACCAATATTAGTTACGAATAAAAGGTAAAACAAGTAGTTAGTCTGGAAAAAAAGTTATAGATTAATAGCTTTATTAGGCCTCCTACATGGTTTTATTATAAAATATAAACAAAACAATACAAAGACAGTTGCTGAAAACCCGAAGTTATCTAATTAATTGTGAATCCCTTAGTATCGCGTTCTTTACCCCTCATCACGAAATCCTCTAGAGATTTGAACTTTAGAACGGATACCACTAAACTTTATAAGTATGAAATATACGTGGATCCCTTCCTGCGTAATAAAAAAGAGTAAACGCATTAAATATTTTTGACAAAATTTTTGACTTTTCCTTTCAAATTATTTTCCAAATTCTTTTTTAACTCCTTTTCTTCCCAAGCTGTGCGACTATGGAACAAACTTCCAAAGGCTATACAAAGCAGTCCATCAATAACATCGTTTAAGATGCGATTACGAGAGCACTACTTATCGCAATCATCTTGAGTAATGTATTTATTTTATGTATTACGAGTATTATGTATCATTATATAGTATGTCTATGTATTATTTTTATGTATTTTATAAGTAAGTTTATAAATTTTATATATGCCTTAGTATTAATACTTTTATTAGGAATATAAGTATATTCGTGTGTAGTTTAAGTAGGTTTATCCCTATTTTATATTACACTGTATTTTGAAATTAATTTTAATTTAAAAATGTATTTTAAAATTTCTTATCACGAATATTAATGCACATTCCTGTGCCCGCTTTAATGACACTCTTCCACACCTAATAGGTTGGCTGGAAGAGATCTCTTAAAGAGATAAGCTCGCCTTTGTAAACAATTTTCATTTAAAAACTGTATGTTATTTGTGTGCAATAAAGAATATATATATACAAATCCATGCACCACCAAGATATGACTTTGATGGGATGACTGAATTAATTAGTAATTTTTTACCATGTTTTCTTTGGAAAAGATATTTATTATTATAGTCCGAGTAGATAACACATCATCACATTCCATGAAACGTCCACTGCAGGGTTAGAATTCCAGCATAAACGCGTGGAACATATTGAAGGGGAAGGACCATAGTCACCACGCTTGTTATCGTTGCGGCTGGTACCATGGACCGCGGTTGTTGGTGACCGCAGTATGCAAGATGATACGAACGATACACAGAAGGACGCTGCTGCGCTTCCTCGAGTGATAATCCCTTAGTCGCCTCTTACGACACGCACGGTTAGAGATCGGTTAGTACTTTTCTTTGACGACACCACACTGGCTAGACAGTTATCTGATATATCTGTCAGATGATTTTATGTTTTTTTTTTTCAAGGAGGGCAATCCAATAACTTCGAATCTAGGGTTAGAAACTGTCGTAAGATTTATAAACTTTATTGGGGGCTTACTCGGGACCATTTCGCCATCAAGAACATATTTTAAAAAGGTCCTCTCCGAAGACGGAAACGAATTGGATCCGATCGCGTGCGTCTTACGGTAAAGCGGCCATTTTATTTCAGAACTACCCCAGTTTCATGTCTTAGTTTGTTGTAAAGAAATAACACATTTCTTGATACCGGATTCGAACAGTAAGTAGAAAATCACAAAACTATTAGCCCGCAAACTTTGTTCGACACGAAACAAATCATTTAAGACACAATCAAATTGCGAAAACTATATTAACAAAGGTTTGGAAGTTTGGAGTGGAAGATGAGCCCTTAAACGTGCCTTTATTTTATTCGTTTTTTGTTTAGCTATTTTTACAAATTAGGAAATTGCAAAATTTCACAACTACAGGCAGCATTCGAACCTGTATCTACTCCGTTTGTATTGGAGACTTTAACCAACTATGCTACTCGTATAGTGGTCCGTTCCAACAGACGTTATATTTGTGATCTCTTTTTCAAGAACGTAGCAGGTCGAGGACTGTCTTTGCAGTACACAGAATAGAGTAATAGTACTAAAGACTGACCACAACCGCTGTACCGTGCCTGACGTATGCGCGGGGAGGTGGGGGACTAGGAAGGAAAGAGGAAGAACTAGTTGCCGCCGTGAGTGATGACGAGCGATGCCTTCCCCGTCTCGCCGCTTGCATACAAAGTTTAGGCGCCTCTGAGGGATGTAGCGAAACGAAAGAAAGAAATAGTCGAATAGCTTTCTCTGTCGTATAGCTGCATCCCTAAGAGGCGCCTAAATTTTGCGGTCATGTAAATCCGGCTTAAGGGGCGCCGTACAGCGGTTGCGGTCAGACTACGAGTATATCTGATGATGCTCTGAATGATTCTATAATATAATTGATATTGACATATTTTTAAATATTTCTTTTGTAAATTTGACATTTCACATTTTATTTTGACATTAAATACTCAAATATTCAATACCTTGACATGTTTTTAAAATTCGATTTTTATTATTGTACTAGATATTTTCAATACTTTTAAGTATTGTTGTTATATTTTTATTAGACATTTTAGTTTATTTTTGACATTTGTAAAATTCGTATATTTTTACATTATTTTCTATCTTTGACATTTTTTGAATTTTCCTTTTTCATTGTGTAATGTATTTTTGACGATCACGTTATGCTCGGACATATAGACAATTTTTGTAAATTTGAAATTGATAATGTGAGATAATAAAATCTAATCTAATCTAATCTATCATACAGAGATGACACTCTCTGCCCCCTTGCATTCTACCCCGCGCTTCCACGCGCTCCCGCTCGCGAAATTCTCGTGGTCCTTCCAGCCATATGCCAGCCTACGCTACCTAATTTCAAATTCGCGTTTGGTGTATGTAGTGTATGGAGAGAATAAGTTGGACTGAGGTGGTGACAAACGAAGAGGTTATATAAAGAATAAATGAGAAGAGAAGTATAATGGATATTATAGAAAGTCGCAGAGGAAAGATGATAGGCCACCTAACACGACATGACAGATTTATTAACAACATCATGGAAGGAAAGATAGAAGGAAAGCGTGGTAGAGGGAGGCCAAGGTCACGTGTCACAAATTAAGAAGATAGGCGTCAGATCGTATAAGGAGGTAAAAGAGGCGGCTTTGGACAGAAAAAGATGGAGGGAGTTGCACAGTTAAACTGACAGGGATGCTGCACCGACAAGAGCCTAGCTCTTAAATTAAAGAAGAAGTATGTAGTGTCCGAGATGTGGCAGTGATTACATTCTCTCTGGTCTCTGTCTACCCCTCAGAACAAAGACCTCCTTTGGTCTACCCTGACTGGAAAGAAGCAGACGGTATTAACGTACATTACGTTTGTGCTGCCCTCTTGCAAGGTTTGCTGTACTTACTTAAATAGTCTATTCTATATTATTCATTCTTTTATCTCTTATCTTCATTTCCTATCTAATCTACTAAACAAAAACCATGTAACCATAATTAGTGGTAGTACATACCATCTCTATAATAATAAAATTAATTTATTCAAAATATCTAACTCTAACCCAAAAAGTACATCATAAGTGCTCATTTATATATAAAAAGATGTAAAGCTAGATATTATTTTTATAAAGCAGCCAATAGCTAAGCATATTATGTGAAAAAAAGTTCGATGATCCTTCTAAAGGGTGATTCTACATCACAAATAGATTGTAAAAAAAAAACTTTTTTAAAATATTTTTTTTTATTTTGGCTGATCATGAAATTGGGTTTCTAATTCCATTACAGTAATTTATTAAATGGATAGGTACTTGATAGTGACTGAATATTATAACAAAACCATCTTTGTCGGCATCACCAGCTGATCATAGAGGTCATTTAATCCTCCAGGTGCTTCACTTCTTCTTGAGCTAAAACTTTTATAAAGTATTTTTTTATACAATCTATAGAATCATCCCTTAGAAGTATCATCGTACTTTTTTTACACCCTGTAAATTATGAAAGCAAAAATTAAACATAAACGTTATTCCTAAAACACATTATGGACACCAAATCACAATAAAAAGGCAAACCTTTTAATATAATTACATTACATTTCCGATTTCGACCACAAAATCCATTAATTTATTCCAATATCAAACTAGTTCTATAATTAAATTAAAATGCAACTGCTGGCAATGATTTTACTAGCTACGACTAATAAATTAATTGTCGTTGCTAAAATGGTAACCATTGGTGGTAAATAAGCAAACGTTGAAAGCAACAAGCAAGAATTTTGAACAAGTTCAACGACAAAGAAGTTTATATGAGATTTTCACACATTCATTCATATTGCCTACCCCGACGGGAAAGAGGCGTGATGTTTTATTACTTTCATCCCATCTATTCGAAAATCTCTGAACGGTTCGTCAATAAAGGCGAACAAAATAGCTGTTTTCTCCAAGAGACTTTCGTAGCGGGCAAAAATGGGATTTAAAATTAGAATTAGAATTTCGTCCACCCAAAGATTTCGGACCTCCTTGCTTCGCTCGGAATAGATACCTTGCTAATTTATTTTACTATGGGATGACATCTGCCAACATGTCCCAATTTTTTATGTCAAATTATCAATGATCACTAGGAAATATTCAAAATGACCTGTCAAATCCATAGAACGACGCCTTCGCTACCTTGTGACGAATTATTTCTTTAATCCTCCTTCTAAGTACTCTTATTTTTCTGTGGGTCCACCATAGGGATATTTTAGGTCAACCATAGAGGTCGAACCAAAATATTGTATGAAAAATGATACTGGCCGGTTGTACTATTAAAATTATTATGAATAAAAAAAAAGAAGTATGCAAAAACTTAGGCTGTGTTCCAAATTGTCAAAAGAAGTATGCTTGAAATGTAAACAAGACGACCAACCAAAGAGATTCTGTTCCTAATTGATACAAAAATGTCAATAACATTTTCAGTTATTACAAATAATTCTTAATGTGATGTTTAGTATTGTTTCATCAAGTAATAATATTGTAATGGTATTTTATATTTAAAATCAATGACAAGTGTGTGTCTCAATGAGCCTCTTATTTTTTTCTCATAGAGGGAGATGAAAAGTAGAGTGTATTACGCGGCTGCAAATATTTTTACCTTGGGCGACCTATTGAATCCCTCGCTACGTTCAGGATTCTACTCAAGAATCCTTCACTTCGCTCTGAATTCAAAATAGCGCCATCGCCTTAAAAATGTTATTTTACAGCCTTGTGATACAATCTACTATTCTAAACAGATTTTATAGTGAGTGAGGGAAATGTAAAAGTGTATCTTAGATAAAGCTGCCTTTTATGTCACATCGTGTATGTAGAAAAATAATACGAGTCTTAACAAATAAAAAATACATTTAGCGCGTCCCCACAAGATAACGTACACACGGCCGCACATCGGTAGAAACACTTTTGGACCTTATGGCGTGGTAATAGAGTTGAAAAAGTTTCTACCGACAAGCGGTGGACCGTACCACGCAGGCTGGCAGCGTTACCTCGCTGAATGGCGAGGCTAATGCGCTGACTGAACAAGCTGCCAGCGCTGCAATCTTTTATCGTAGGTTCAAAACTTGCTCGTATATAAGAATCACACTACCAAGATTAGTTAGGCTTTAGTCTAGATTAGTTTGGCAAGTATAGCGAATCGAGAGATTGATACTTCCACTACACGGAGCAGTGGTTTCTGCCAGTTTAGTTGGTTATACAAGGTTATCTTTTTGTACCTAACATCTGTTTGCCCACTTATTAGTAAGGTCAAAAGCAACAAGCAACAACTTTTGTTCTACGAGGAAGTTCTAGGAGATCAGAAATTTATTTTGGTTTATGACCTATGTTCCTTAGGAAAAATTGTTCAGTTTCATGAGCAGATTCACACCCTTTAGTATTATCACACCTTTCTGTTATATGCTGTAGAAAACGTGGACAAAATACCCGATTTTTCATTATTTTCATAGAAAAAGTTGTATGTTGTATTCAATGTGATAAAAGCGTCCAAATAGGACCTGTAATAATTACATTTAAAATATGGGTCGTCGACTTCAGCGAGCAATAAATTATTTCTATGTACGTTAACGTGGCAAAGGCAACACGGCATGAAAATAATGGTTCCACACGGAAATTGCGCTAGTTCTAACAGTGATTAATTCGCAGTCAGCGACACCACCTTATATTATGCAGAGTGTTGTGGGAAGGTGCGGTAGAGTTATTGTCAAATATACAAAACAAGTGTTGAATTCATGACGTTTTGTTTATTTTTGTTGGGGAGAGGGGCGTTAGTACGGTAGCAGGAACCATTTCATTTCAAAGCTCGGTTAGGGCTAGGAGTTAGGAGTACACAAATAGTTTTGACATCTTTGAATTTAGCAGAGAAGAATCTTCCGGGCTTTTCGTGGGAATTCGTGTTGCATAGACAATGGTTCGCATATGACAGAAATAGCGTTTGAGAATAAAAAGCATGTTGGTATATTGTGAGAGTCGTGTCCAACTCTCCAAACTCCAAAAAGAGGGGTTCGTACGTGCAATGCAGAAGCTCTCAAGAGGTACGAATATTTTCCAACTTGATCGACAAACATCATCACAGTTCAGTTAATTTTAACAAAATATTTATAAATTGTAGACAAAAAGCTTTCTCGTTAATTAGTCTGTTAATAAGAACCGTTTTAAAATACATGAAGTTGTTTCGAGATTAGCGGGCTTAGACGGACCAGACTGGATGGGCGACAGAAAAACTATTATTTGCAGTGATTATGTGATCCTATTTCTCGTTCAATGAAATGCAGTAAAATAAAAGCAGATCCAGGTCGACAACTACTTTAGTTTGTCTAGTCCCATTATGGTACATTCCACCTCAGGAACTGTGCCATTTAGACACAAACTGCAGTGACCAAGCGTCAAAATCGCTAAACCATCTGGGAACTTGGGTTGACCACTGCAGAGTTAACATGTCTCTTGTCTTCTGTACCCCTCCACTGGCACTAACGAGGGACTTTGTGATGCATCAAGTAACGCCAGAGCAGTAACGAAATTTGGGAGTTGCTTTATTTTTATTTTAGAACACTTACAGACATTATTCAGGGTTATATTTTTATCACTCCGGATATTATAAGAGATGGCCATGAAACTGAACAACTTCTTCCAAGGAACAAAGTTTAAAAGTGATGCTGCCTTTTTTCGTCTTATGAGGGTAACAATTAAGTAAGGACATCAATATTTTTAGACCTGTAAAATTTTTGCCTTAACACTGACTGACACGAACAAGTTCATATTTTTCAGTCTGCTGAAATTACAAAGTAGAAAATTGGACACCGAACCATTCCTGTAAGTGTTAAAACAAAAGTCATGGTCTGAAATTATCTGGCTTTTAGTTTTATGTGTAGGTTTACTTGATGGAAAGAGTTCTTGGATTTTTTTTCCAGCTATAATACCTATTTAAGTATAGACTTAAATATTCTTTTCAGCTGTACACTGATTAATTTGGTGCCGGGGACACCAATGCCAGTTCTGTCCGAAACAAAAAGAGAACACCTGTCACCACCATTTATCAACCTGTTACCACCGCACCGGATTTTATATTTGTTTTTCTTTTTTGCGAGTTGTTTCAAGTAAGTCTGTTAGGGTTATGTGATCTTCAGGTGAATATAGGAAGAGTAACGACTGTTTTTTTTAATAGATTGATGTGTAGATAAGCTTCCAAATATAATGAGTAAAGCACGGGATTTAAAAGTGGAAATAAAATAGTTAAGTACCCTAACATGGAACTCTGGACAAAGCCGAAACCTTAGAAGAATCACAGATAGATTTATAACATTATCTTATAATAAAATATACTTAATTTATTAAAAAAACTGTTAAAAATAAATGTTATAAAAGATACTCAGTAATTTTGAAACAGGAACAAAAAAATTAAAACAAGAGGTATATAATGTAGTTATTTAGTACCTACGTCTCAGAACCCTAATAGCGTTAAATTTGAAGGTTCCACCAAAATAATAAATAAGCCCTTCTTGGAAACCACTTTGGGATCGATCTCAAAGAATAGTTACCCGTCAGAAAATAGAGTGGCAAAAGCACAAACGAGAGAAAGTTTATATCATAAAATAGGGTTCTAATAAAATTAATCTATGTAATACAAACTAGAGTGTACTAAACAATATTTATTGTTTTTCAAAACTCAAGTTAAACATAAATTCAAAATTTAGCGCACAATAGAGAGAACATATCCAGAACTTTCACAAATTAAAAGAAGAATTTATATAGCAATGCTACAAATGCTATGGTTAGATCGTCATTATTTAAAGGAAACTTGCCTTTTTGAACTGCTTACATTCATCAGCTCCTTATAAAAATAATTAAACTCATGGCGCGCAGTTAGGATGGGCGTAAGTTGAGACGGAGATGCAGAACAACATTTCTGTCTTTCAGTTTTGTTCGTAATAAAGTGAGACGCTAGACGCGCTCTGCCCTGCGCTGCGCCATCAGCGTCGTAGCATACGCCTTACCTTATTGTAGGATCGAGTAAGTTTTTGTGTCTTTTTTTGTTCAATAAAGAGCATTATGATCAAAACTTAATAAAAAAGTAGTTTAAAAACTAGAACCCGACTACTGGCAAACCTTGCTCTAAAAAGTATGAAACAAGAGAATATTGTCATCTGAAATTGTTATTACAAAGTATGGTATTTAATAAATATTCATAGTGATGTTCAGATAATAGCCGTGGCCATATTATTATGCCACTTAGCCCTAAAGCTTATTTAGAGTAGATGGCATAATATTTTTTGTGCATGACTTAGTCTCCTATTAGAGGACACCACACTCAATTTAATGAACGTCTTATATCCTATAACCAGCGGTTGATCGTAATTGTAATTGTGCGTTGGGCTATTTTCCGCAACTCGACGTCAATGCGCCTATTTTGCGTGTGGGTAGAACAGCGATTACTCAAGCCACCCGATTTCCTGAAGAAAGCCCAGCAAGCCGGTGACGTTGCTCGCTACTTCAGGAAGGCCCCCGGGAACACCAAGGTACTTTGCCCTGTATGTGGCTAACTCCGTGCACTCCAGAAGGACGTGAGCAGCTGTTTTATCTGTCTTCAAGCAGGCTCTGCAAAGAGGACTGTCAGTAGAACCTAATACAAAAAGATGTTTGTTAAAAGATCCGTGACCAGTAATAGCGCCGGTAGCCAGTCTAAGTTGGGATTTACTAATACGTAACAGCTTGCGGGACAGACGACTGTTGATGCTAGGTAAGGCTTCCCTCGCCTGCCTGCACGTGTCTTGACTGGTCCAGTTCGTTTCGTGTAAGCAATTAGTCCTTGTTCTAAGCAGCGTGCGAATCTGCCTCGCCGGTATAGGTATAATGGGTTCAGGTCCAATAGCCTTAGAGTCCGACCCCCTGCGAGCCAATTCGTCCGCCGCGTCGTTACCTCGGCAGCCACTATGACCTTTGATCCATTGTAAGGTCAGATGGTTGCTAGTACATACCTCAACAAGTAGTTGATGGCATTGGTAGATGAGCCCTGAAGTCATGGTGTTGCTACTCAGGGCTTGGAGTACCGCCATACTGTCTGAGAGGATTCGTATTGATTTCTCTTTTACCTTCCTAGACAATATGGCTGTAGCTGCCATTGAGATCCCCAAACATTCAGCCTGGAAAACTGTGTTATAGGCGCCCAATGGTGTAGCTATTTTTATGTTTAGGTCTTCGGAGAAAACGCCACATCCAGTACCTGTTCTCGTCTTTGACCCGTCTGTGAAGATCCTAAGCTCCCTGGGATTTAAGCCCTCGTAGTTATCGTCTTCATGCAGCTGGATCTTGTACTTTTTATCGAATACATACTGTTTCGGTATCCTGTCACTCGTGGCCATCAGTACCGGGATGTCCACGAAAGCTTTCTCAAGAATGCTCGTGTGCAGGACCTTGTTCTTGTTCCACAGGTTCAGAGCACTAAGACGTACCGCAGAGCATGCTGCCTCCTGTTTGATGAACAGGTTCAGCGGCGGAAGGTCCAGCAGGGCTTCAAGGGCTGCAGTAGGCGTAGTCCTCATACAGCCCGTGATCGCCATGCAAGCTAACCATTGGAATTTTTGTAATTTGTTGATGCATGTGCTGAGTTCGCATCTTGTCCACCAGACCAGCGCTCCGTAGCTGACGATAGGGCGTATCACCATGCAGTAGAGCCATAGAACAATCCTCGGTGAGAGAATCCAACGCTTACCAATCATTCTATGGCACTACCAGAAGATGATGCTGGCCTTGTCTAATTTGTTATCAATGTGCTTGCTCCAGTTGAGTTTGTTGTCCAGGATTAAGCCTAGATACTTTACCTTACGGTTGAAAGCTGTAGTGTTGCGCCAAACAGCCTGGGTAAATGGTAGTTGCCCAGTATTCGTTTGTGTGTAAACATTACCATTTCGGTTTTAGTTGGGTTGACTGAAAGGTCGTAGGTTGTACACCATCTCTCCACAATACGCAAGGCCGTTTGAGTGAGATCGCATACTGTATTGGCAAACTTACCTGTGATCAGTATTGCCAGGTCATCTGCGTACCCTATGGTGTAGTAGTGGTTCGCGTTTAGCTTGGTTATGAGGTCGTTGATAACCAGATTCCACAGCAGCGGGGACAGGACGCTTTCCTGGGGGCAGCCCCTTACCACAATCGCCGCCTGGGCGTTACCAGCGAATCTAACCGTTCGTTTGCTTTGCATGTTCAACCACCGGTTGATACAAACACTTCTAACGATACCTCATTTGTCAAATTACGATAAGTATTATAGAAGTTATGATGTCGGAACGGATGAACATACATACATATAGTGTAGGCAACGAAGCAGTTGACCCCAACATAATTCTCTTTTAGGCAGATTTTATTTGACAGGATGATAAAGAATCATGAATTGAATGTAAATTCAAAATATACCTACTTTTTTTGTAATTTTTGTATGGAAAAATTAAAAATACCGATTTTTTTTTTATAGAAGCTTTGTCTCATATAGTGTCATACCCCAGCAAAGTTTCATCGACTGAGGATTTAATGCGGGGGTCTTCATACAACGATCCGCTTCGTTGCCTGACTAATACCTACCGGTCAAATTCATAACCCTCGTTTATGCCATAGTCGGGTAAAAAAGGAATGAATAAAACAAACCATTTATTTTACGAACTAGGCACAATGAAAAAATAACTCATTCAAAACAAACATAAAACACATTTTGATGTGCGAATTACGGCTGCTATTTTCGCTAATGTAAGAGTGAGTGAGTAATTCGTTACAAGACGTCGTAGCGAATATTTTCCCTGGTATAATATTTCATAACAACTTGTCCCGTATTTTTATAACAATAATGGTGGAAATCTCAGTGATCGTAAGGACTTTCATGCAATACTACAGGTGGTTGGGCTTTTGTGCAAAGTCCGTCTGGGGAAGTACCGCCCCCTTACCTGTTTCCGCTGTAAAGCAGCTTTTTTTGCACTGCTCTGTTTCGGTTCGAACCACTGAAATTACCGGCACAAGAGACTTACCATCTTAGTTCTAAAGATGGGCAACGCGATTCGCTGTCTTATTGATAAAAATATGGCACTATTGCGACAGTGGGTACTATGGGGCGTGGTGACCATCAAGTGGCTCACCTGCTCGTTTGCCCACTTCTCAAAAATACAAATATCTTTTCATCATCATCATGACATCCCATGAAACGTCCACTACAACGGCGACAGGGAGCTCCCTCCAAAACTCCAGCAAAAGCACGTGGTACTTAGGAGTGGATTCACCATAGTTACCACGCTTAAGCGCTGTGGCTGGTGACCGCTGTTGTTGGTGACCGCAGTATTTAAAATGGTACGATACACAGAAAGACGCTGCTGTCCTTTCTCCGATTCGCCCTAAGCCCAAAAACGCCTTTTACGACACCTACGGATAGAGAAGGGTTAGTACTATTTTTTGCCGGCACACAAGGACGATACGATCTTTTAGTCTAGGCAACAAAGCAGATCGTTGTATGAAGACCCCCGCATTAAATTCTCAGTTGATGAAACTTTGCTGGGATATTACACTACATGAGACAAACCTTCTATAAAAAAAAATCTGTAATTTTAATTTTTCCATGCAAAAATTACAAAATATGGGCGAAAAAATTTTTTTGTAAATTATTTTGATTTTGAATTTACATTTAATTCATGATTCTTTATCATCCTGTCAAATAAAATCTGCCTGAGAAATTTATGTTGGGGTCAACTGCTTCGTTGCCATTTTCATAATTTTGAAAAACTTACGTTGGTTTGAACCAAATGTCGTTTACAATTCAGATCAATCACGTGCCTACTGTCGATATTGTGCCAAGATTTTACTTTTTGAATTCCGTATGTATTTACTTTAGCCTAATCTAGGATTAGGTCTGGTGTGTCCTTTGGATCGTGGAAGTCAGATGGTACTCGTTCGTTGCTAAATCCAATGCCTAGGTTAGGTAGCCGACTCCGTAAAAACCTTGGTAATGGCAGAATAAGGTTATGGCCTTAGATAAATGATTCGCTGCGCTCCGACCAGATACCACCGGCGTAGATATAAAATGAAGCAACAAATACCACGCCGAATTCGGCGTACTCGAGCCAAAATGTTGCCAGCACTGGAATTTTTAACCGATTTCGGGTAATTTAGATATTTAGCGGGCTTCCTTCGCGTGTACACCGGGTACATAATTTTATTAATTTTTTTGCAAAATTCCATCGTAGGTGTGGTGTCTCTGTCGGCCCTCTTGTGATTGGGGACATATTTTAGTAATAACGCACAATTACATTTACTCATTTGGTATATCCCTTTCGCACCTGAGATTTTTTTTACTTCAAACTATGACATTTTCTGAAAAATCGAGATAGGTAGGATGACTTTGGTGAGGGAAAAATAGTGAAAAAAATATAGCATATGCCAGTTTACTAGAAATCTAGGCGCACGATCGTGCTATCCAGGGTTTATCTTTATCTGGTCGGAGCGCAGCGAATCATTTATCTAAGGTTATGGCAGTGTTTGTATAATATAGAAGAAGTGTGACTGTTATTGCCAATTCACACCTGCCACAACGACGCCCGAATATTTGTGTATCTCTTTTAGCTTTCCTGTATAAACCAGGCGTAGTTTATTCTATTTATACTTCACCTGCTAAGAAAGTACAAATATGTTGGATGGAATATTGTAAGAAAATCCATTGTTAACGTGGTTAGCGGGAGGAATATTGCATTAAAATTCATTCCAAACGTGCTTTTTTTATTTAAAATTTAGGTCAATGTCGTTCGATGGTCTTCTTTTAATATCATAATGCCAAAAGCCAAAAAAGTTTCTATTTCTATGTCTTCATCATTCATTTATTTAATACAAGTTTGCACTGTGTGCGAATATTCTTAAAACTATGCATAAAAATGCATTAAATTAAAACAATAATCCATATACTTAACGGAACACTAAAATAGTTCGAGCGTTCAATAAAATTCATATTCAAATCTGACTAAATCTTATAAAATAAATCCTATAAGGTCAAAACATAAATGTAATAATTACAATCAAAGAAATTTGAAGCAAGGAGGTTTTTGTTCTGAGATTACAATGGATGGAACAAAGAAAATATAAATTCGTAGTGTTGGCAAAATTGAAACCCAACATTCCGTTTTTATAGCTCGCCTATTGAGTAATAACTTTTTCTAATAATTAAGCTTTCAATTTGTTTTTAAATCTATTCAAATTAACTTCAGACTTTAAATCAAGTGGAAATTTATTAAACTAAACAATAGCTTCGTAACTTAGGCAGTGTTTCGCAATTTCAGAAGTTGGCGCACACGGCATTTTTAAATATTTCCTTCTGGTCGTCAAGCGTGACTGCATCTCTAATTAGGTCTAAAGTGTCTATACTTAAATATATTATACTAACAAGGGACTGAAATAATTTTGTATACCCGGCTTAAATTTTACAAGATTCCCTAGGTAGGATACGTGCTATAGTTCGTCTACAGGCCACTTGCACAAATATCAATGAAAACTATTTTGACATTTGCGAAATACTGGTAAAGAGATGAAAATTAAAAAATGTTAGGAGAAAATGAACTTCTTAATCTTCAATTTTGAGTTTCAATTTTGTGTCGTTTTTAGGGTTCCGTACCTCAAAAGAAAAAAACGGAACCCTTATAGGATCACTTTGTTGTCCGTCTGTCTGTCTGTCTGTCTGTCTGTCTGTCTGTCTGTCTGTCTGTCTGTCAAGACCCTTTATCTCACGAACGGGTAAAGGTATCAGGTTGAAACTAATACCATATATTAGGATCCATGAACCACACAAGATCTGAAAATTTCAATTTTTTACAACGACGTAATAAAAAGATATGGCATTTTATGTCCTCATCTCCATACATTTATTCAAAAATGCAAAACCTACAGGGTACTTCCCGTTGACCTAAAATTATGAAATTTGGCAAGAAGCTAGGTCTCACAGTACAAATAATGGGAAAAGTCTGAAATCATTAAATATTTCAACTTTTCTCACAACTAATGATAACCAATTGTGGTGAGCTCCCGTTTCAAGAACATTCATATAAGAGAGGGGTCAAGTTGGATGGTCGCTGAGGCGATTTTTGTTTTAGTTCTATTTTAAAAACGGGAACACTTACAAACTTGAATATTGGTATGTTTATAGTGCATAAGCTATAAAATAACAACAAATAATAAAATTTGGTCAAGCGCGTGTCGGACTCAAATAATCTAGCACATTAACTTACTGAAATTTGTTATGTGTAAAAAATATGTTTATGTGGTGGTACGGAACCCTCAGTGCGCGAGTCCGACTCGCACTTGGCCGGTTTTTTTTTCCTTATAGGTGAAGTATAAAGAACTATGGATCACTCTGAAGAAAGCACTGTTCCCACCTCGGGTGTATTGAGGCCCTCGACTGCGCCAATCGGCCCCTTTCTTCTTCTTTCTGTCGATGAGCAATGTACTATTTAGCATCAATCAATAATTTACGAAAACATGCCATTTCACTTTTATTAGAGGGCTGTGTATGACTCTCCCAAAAGTCGCATTTTGTCTCAAACAGTAACTGAAATATCTAGCGCTGAATTTCTTAATGTTTCAAAGAGGATTTTTGTGTTAAAAGCATTTCCAGTACCTAATACGACTTCTTTGATAAAGGATGTAAATGTACTTCAGTTACATGGTGAGAAAAGGTCCAAATGTTGGAACTTGATTCGGAACCAAATGTTGGAACTTGATTCGGAAATTATGAAATTTAACAACTTTTTATAGGCCAAAATACGAAAATGAATACTTTACCTACACAATATACATTGCATCACGTGATTTTGCGAATTTTTTAACAAGGTTTCGACCGATGTTCCTTGGGTAAAAACTTTGCAACTTTACAGACTACACGAAATTACCTTGATTAGAATGACAGCATGACAGAGCTAGGCGTGAGAAAAGGACGGAGCGATACGGTGTCTCTTATCGCTCTAATAGCTTAAGAGGTTACCCCCAGCCAACTAGCGGCCCCCATCAGTTAAAAAAATATTACTCGCTAAATACAAAACTTATCAAAAATCTGTCTTACAAAAGTGAAGTAAAGGTAGGTAGGTAGTTACAGATACAAAAAGTGCGAAAAACGGCCACTTTTAGCAGTTTTTGTATCTGTAACTGCAGTGAACTATACTTTTCAGGATTGATAGGTTCTAAATAAACTCAAGCTGGTAAGACAGATTTTTGATAAGTTTTGTATTTAGCGAGTAATATTTTTTACTTTCGAGCGGAGCGAGAAAGGTATTGTATTCGTGAAAAAAAAAGTTTTTCTAATTTTTTCAAAAATGTGTTCTATATCACTTATACATCATAAAAAACAAGTCTCCTAAAAATGTCCGTCTGTCGGTCGGTCGGTCGGTCGGTCGGTCGGTCTGTCGGTCGGTCGGTCTGTCCGTCACGCTTTGGCCTAGCGGCTAAACGAATGGTCAGATTGACACCAGATTTTGAATTTAGGAGTTTTATGCAAATCCATCGAAGGGTTCTAAGTGGTTTCTTGCTAGCTCTCATTTTGAGGGTAGCTGTCATACAACGAAAATGAAAAAATGAAATTTTCTCAAAAACGGCTCATAGAATCTTGATGAAACTTTGCATGACCAAGCATCTCCAGGTAAGATATAATGCGCCAGTATCCATTGATCTGTGGAATTTCATATATGGGGTGTTCCTGTACCACCAAATCGTAAATATGCGATTTACCCAAAATTGGTTCCATTAAGTTTATTAAAATTTTCTACAATATTAGTCCTGGATTGGTTGTCTACCTGACTGGATATTATTTATGATTTTTTGAATAAAATTTAGTACACAGGGTGTACCAAAAACTGAAAGGGCTTGCTCAGTAGACTAAATTGAACAATTATCAATAAGGAACATGTGTTGGGAAATTAAAAAAATCTCCATGCAAATATCCTACGGTAGTATCCCTTGATCTGTGAAAATTCATGTAAAGGGTGTTCCAGTACCACCAAAAGTTAAACATGTGATTTACTCGAAATCGTTTGAGGTTTGTTTGTTTTAATGTTTGACAATTTAAATTCTGAATTGATCTGTATATTTCATTCGAACATTTTTTTGGAGAAACGTAAATAAAAGTTTGTATTTCAATACTATCTGTATGGCATTACAAATTTTAGTTTGCGGTTGATAGTTTTTCCTTGAGTATTGCGAGAAAGTAAGTGCAGTGCTGCTGTACCATTTATTTAACTGATGGGGGCGCTAGTTGGCTGCAGGAAAACCCTCAATACGCTACTGTCATTCCAATCAAGATTCGACTGCAAATTCAAAGTAAATTCCCTGTTTCAGACTAGCATTTTTAAACCTTGTAAATTATAAATGTTAATTGGAAAACCAATCTTCGTTTTTCATGAATCAAATAAACCTTCAGAAATATTTAATGTGAAAGTAAGTTTAACTTTTGATTTAATTTGAATAACGCTTTGTAATTTTGCCGACAACTGGACGGACGTACAATAATATTATGCATTGAATATAATTTTCTAATAAAATAAACTGCATATTAAGTATTTGACTTTTGCTGCAAAAGCGGAAGTTTTTGGTTAGCGAGAACGAAAAATTTAATTATTTTTTAAGAACATTCGCCTAAATACATAGCCTAAATCTTAGATAAATGATTCGCTACGCTCCGAATGCGAATCATTTATCTAAGGCCTAAATATTATTTTTCTGTCGTGTGAAAATGCTTTGATAGGTCAAAATACTCGTAGTATTTTTAATTTCCTCCGTAAAATATAAAAAAACAAAAGTTTATGGGTGTGTTTTGGTTGTTGCTTAAAATCATCTTCTTTAAATGGAAAATTATGTGTCCCTCTCAAAAAAAAATAAATAAAGCGTAGCATTAACGATTATGACTCAATAAAAAAAATATATATCATGTATTTTTTGCTCTATTTGCGAAATTATTCGTGCCACATTCTAAAGTAAATCGGAACAAATATAATCTTATATAATCTTGACACCGATATTTGTGTCTTTATGATTCAGCTTATACCCAGATTCATAGACTACTATTATGTACTATTGTTTTCTACTGCACTTCTCAACACACACACACACACTAACACAATCACTACTTACACAACACACATGTACACTACCTCTCACTCACGCTTACTCAGATTCACTCACTCATACTCCTTGGAGATCACTTTCAGGTGTTCCTATCTCCTACACTTGTTTTTTTAGTATAAATTTTCACAATTAACGCCCTTAAGGCTAAAACAATGTTTGTTTTGTGACCTTGAAATTTTGTATACTTTTCTGGAGGTGGAGGGCCTGGAGACCTAAAACACAGGGTATCCTAGTTTAGGCTCCAGTTTCAACAACTTTCTGTTTGTAGAAGTTTGTAGAGGTAATAAAGATTTTTTATTATTATTTTTTTATTTATTTTATTTTATAGAGCTTTACGTTTGTTTGTGGCGGATGCTTATTGAGCGAACGGACTTTAGATTGCCAGTTTATTACACAGGGCTCCAGATAACATAACTGTTTTTTTTTATTTTATTTTTATTTGTAGAAGCAGAACCAGCGCCAAGCTACAAACCTCATAAACCGAAGACCCGCTCAAGGTCATAGTGTTACCATTGTATAATAATGAATTATTTCTCTATGTTTCAGGTAAGATCCAGACTTCCTATTATGATCGTAAGTATTTAAACGTATTTTATTTCCTTATTATTCGGATAAAAAGCTAAAAATATCTTAATTGACATACAAAATTTCAAAGCAACAGTTGCTGAATTCATAACTTGTACCGCGGATCAAAACTTTCTTAAACACGTAACAAGATAACTTTTGATGCTTTTAACTTCGTCGTTTGTGCTCATTTTGTAGGCAGATGTTAAAGGTATACCCGATACCCAAGACTTCTGATTTACATGTTATGATTATGACCCTTGTAATGTCTTGTATGATCCATTTTTTTTATTTATTCCAATTTCCAACTCTTTCCCACACATTTTGCAGCTATGTCAAAAAATAACTTTGTAAAACAATGTCATTCTTTCCGTCATAAATACGTTTTAGTTTCATGGCTGTAAAATAGATTGGTACTCGTAAGCATTGGAATAAACTAAAAAATCTTGGAGAAAAAATGGAGTATATGTTACTCAATAAATTATAATTCATGAGTGCTATTCGGTAAAATCGGCTATGTCATCTCGCAATTCACTTCTTACTCACTCGTATATAGTCTCACTGTGTCGGAAAGCCAGAAGAGTGAACAGCCCAATTTTGTCAGTTTTCGTACCGCCAGCATGGCGTAGTGGCCGTTTAGTGTGGAATCTCACCCTCAAATTCATGCGTTAAAATTGATTAGGTATATCGTAAAATTATAGACATTTTAGCGTAGCTGACCAACTTTCGCAGAAATACTTGGATCGTAAATCAAGGAAAAAAATCCCTTCCACCCTTAAATACTTACTGCGCAAGGTTTGCATTGAAAAGTTCACATTTTTGTTTAGCGTTTTTTCTTTCCTGGTATAGGTATGAGAGTTCAGCTACAGGTTCTAAAATAACCCTATATTTGGTGTTCCAAATGACATTAAACAAGGCAATCAAGAGGTTTACATTAGGCAAAGGGAATTACAGCAGGAAACATAAACGTTAATGGTTGTTGATGCACCCGATACGACCGCGACGCGCTGATAGCCGGCAGCCCGAGCTGCTTTTAGCTGACTGATGTCAGCCTGATTAGATTACAGTAATGTCTCGTTTGTGGTTGCGGGTGAGATGAGTTTGCTTTAGGTCGCAATCAAACCTTGCTTTGGTGATGATACATAGAGCGCGTTTCCGCTAAGGCGGAGTGGAGCGAAAACATCTTACTCCAGTAAAATTACGAGAGATTGTATGGCGAAACGGAAATAATTGATAATAGCCGTGATTCTTTTTCAGATCGATAGATTATATTTCTGTGTAAAGCTTTTTAATGGAATCCACCTAAATTTACTTCATTTATTTATTTATTTTGCCGTCCAAACATTAAAAAAATATGGAATTTCGGAAAAAAATGTTAACAGATATTTTTTTTATTTACGGCTTGCTATATATTCAGAATTTCATATTATACATGAATCCACCTAAAAATATTAGCTTTTTTGTATTGTTTAACTTTTATAGCACGAATTTTAAATACAGCTTATCTTCGCAACCAAAAATAGTAATAGATCCGTTTTGCTTTCTAATAATTTAAATAGTGCTATATAATCACATTTTTGGACAATCCAACATAAATGTTTACAAAATCATTGTAAACCAGCGATTACAAAAAACTTTTTTTTTATTTAGTATGGCATTTTTGTGAATATATATAAGAATCACTTACATTTAAAAAGGTTGAGTTTAGCTCAGTTTATTGCTATTATTTTACCTCGACTTTATTGGCCCTTATATGTAAAAATAAGTGGAGATTTTATATTTTGAAATAAATTGATATTTTTAAATATATTTATGGTGGATTTTGATGCCTATATCTAAAATATACGTTTATCTTTGATATAAAGTATATAATTGTCTATTACTATTTTTGCCTTAGCTATTATTCGAAAAAAATATTCCGCTTTAAATTTTAGGTGGATTCGTAAATATTGCGTCTTAACATCATATTTAAATACGATATACACAAAAAAGTAGCTATTAGCATTTAATGTTTTGCAAAACCGTATTTTTACTGGACTATCTGAAATTAGACTAAAGCTGCAGTTACACCTTAATTCAAACACTAATTCGGCAAACATTGCTGAGAGCCTTGATTCTGTTAATTCCAATATCTTTACTTCAACGAGCAATGTATGCCGAATTCGTTTCTGAATTAAGGAAGGTGAGATTGCGTCTTAATCATATCACAGATGCGATGACGGCGATGCGTGAGTGACGTGTGCTTTTTATGCACTCTGATTGGTCCAATTCTGCACGTTTCCGCTTAGGAAAAAACTTTCTAACGAATATGGGTGCATCAATTCTGAGTAAATACGACGATAAGTACTTTTACATTATTACAAAATCTGGGTACGATTAACAGATTATATGAATAATTTTGAGGTTACTACTTTAATATTGTACATATATATGTCGTGACTAGACATTGGCTATAGTCTTAGATGGCTGTAAAGGCTCACTCTACGGTTACAATCACTCATCATCTTAGCCAACAGATCGCGTCTCAACTCATTGTAGTCAGACTTGCGTATTTCTCCTGATCGTTCATAACAGCCCCACACTATGATCTAATGTCCAGTACAAGTCAGGACCCCAGTAACTTTCTCGGCTGCCACTTGTAGACTGATCCAAAAATGTAAGCAGGGGAGGGGCGCGCACTCACAGTCACACCACTCTGAAGTTAGTTGCCTTTCAAATAATTGCTCGTCAGTACAAGAACCGCACTCATGACCCGGAAGTATACCCAACATATATTTTATAACATCACGCCTCTTTCCCATTGGGGTAGGCAGGCAGTGACCACAGACTTCCACCTGCTACAATTTTGACGTACTTCCCTCGCTTCCTCTATTTTCATCGACCTTTTCATATACGCTCGTTGGTTTAGCGTACTTTTAACTTGGCTTTCCTTTAGAAGATTATTTTAAATAACGCGATATTAAATAGCAAAGAATAAGCTGTTTTCTCTCATATGGTCCCATCGCTCGCTCATCATAACGGTATCTCTAACTAGTGAGGATTAGGAATACGGTGACATTTTACGGTTTATTTCACTGTATGCTTCAACATTTTCCTAATTTACAAAACAAAATGAAAATAAAATCTCTGCGTATATGAAGCTTAGAATCTAGATTTGAAATGCACAAAAACTCAAGCCAAAGCTTTACGATGAACGCTTTTCCATTATTTTATACATAATACCGCAAAACAATAGAAAGAAGGAAATTCAAATTTAAATTACTCTCTAGGGGTTAACTGTAGCACAACCACAACAGTTTAATTCTCTTCTGGAGCACACGAGAGTGAATTTATTAATGATGGCGAACAAAAGGTTGGAGTGAATGAATCTCGCTGGGATTGGGGAAGTCATTAAGGTGCGTTGAAGGCGAGCGATTAGGGATGGGTCGAATATGGGTTTCTTTCGCCGAATATGAAGGAATATTTAGACAAACGAACTATACAAATACGAATATTCGGCAAATATTGTAATACTGAAATGTCACAGTACCCATCCTCTGCATGCTACACTTAGCTGCTACTCGTATAATATGACTATTGAGCTTGATATTGCATAGTTTCTTTCAAAATAACAATAAGACTGCCAAAAGTTGATTATGATGCTCAGACAATAAAACTGACTAACTTTCCCCAAAGAAAACCAGACGAAAAACGAAGAAAAATTTTCAGCGTTAGTTTCATGTCCTTAGAAAAATACAATTATCTTGTATATTCCAACCATCATTTATTAATAATAAAAGTAATTGCATTATAGTTATGTCACGCAAAAGACAAATAATAATTATGTTTAATTACTGCTGTTCATAGAGGCGTTTCGGTACCAACACTGATGAACGGCAGTGAAAGTTGGGTATAGCAGAAAAAGCATGAAAGTAGGATTAATACAGTAGAAATGAGAGCGTTGAGGAGTATGATTGGTGTAAAATTGAGTGACAGCATTAGAAATAGTGTGATAAGAGAACGTAGTGGCGTAAAAGATGACGTAGTGACTAAAATTGAGAAAGGGATGCTGAGATGGTTTGGTCATGTAGAGAGGATAAATGAAAGAAGATTAACGAAAGAGATCTACACTACAAGGTAAGAGTTAATGGAAATGTTGGAAGGGGAAGGCGTCGGCGAAACTACACCAGGACCAAATTCAGGTCGTTCTAAGTAAAGGACAGGTTAAAAGTACCCTAAACCGACAAGCATGTATGAAAGGATTGATAAAAGTACAGGAAGCTACGATCCTGCTACCTGCTACGATCTTGACATACTTCCCGTATGTCAAGATCGTAGCAGGTGGAGGACGATGGTCTCTGCCTACCCCGAAGGAAAAGAGGCGTGATATTACTTATGTATGTTTCATCAGCACTCATTACACTCAGCACAATTAAAACCTTTAATTATTCAGCTGAACATGAATTTGCAAAAAACCCGCCAAAATTCTGATATCGAATATGAAACGAATGTTTGGCCCATCCCTAGTAATTAGGGGGCACAAAAACAATGTGCAGCGAAATTAATACTCATAACGTTTTTTGCTACCTGCATAAAATGTAGATTGGAATAGAGACTTTTAAGTCTAATCTACATTTTTTTTGTTAGACAGATCGACATTACAAGTATGTAGGTATATTCAGTAATGGCTGATTAAAAAAGCTACGATATTTATTTGACTATAGTTCGTAATAAAAATATGGCTATTAGATTCTCAAAAAATAGCATTTTACCAGGTCGCACTGAGAATTTTTTTGGCTCAAGATTTCCTTGTATGTGATTTCAAGACGATACTAAGAAAATAAATTCAGAAACACAGACTAGAAATGAGAAACAGAAGGTTTTCACAAATCCTAGTTTACTACGAGCAGTTCCTTTTGTAGAAGTAACCGTTATACCGTTCCACAAAGCAAAATAGTTTTGAATATCAAAGTTGTTTTATAATGTGATGAATAAAATTGCGATTGTCGAGTTATATTTTATTGTGAAAAGACTGAATAATTCACAAGATATTTCTTGTTGCTTTGAAGGAAACTTTGAGACCGGTGGCCACAAGTCATATGTAAAAAATGTCCGTGGGTTTTATTTACGCAATAAAACGAATAACATATGTATCGCATTGCTTGTAGGGATAAGTAAGCTACATAACACGTCCCATCTCTCACTTACTTTTGTTTGTGTAGATAAAAGTTTTGTACTAAAAGCTATGCGGAGGGGGGCCATGTTAACGTAGTTTATCTTTATCTTGAGAATTAAAGATGAATGAAAACTTCGAAGTTATATCGTGTGGTTGGTGAGCCAGTTTAAAAAAGATACCTATTCATTTTCATCTGTAAGTGTAATATAAGTTTTGAAGGTAGTAGGGCTTTTGTGCAAAGTCCACCTGGAGAAGTACCACCCTATTGCCTTTTTCTCCCTTAACTCTTTTCTTCACGGTGGTCACCATAGATAACCACCTAAAAACGCCATTTTACGAAAATTGCGTGTACTGCAATCGTTTGAGCAAACTCGAGCATCGAAAATGCAACTAAAGAAAACTAGCGCCGCGGCCGTTTACTGTAAAAAAAAAACAAAAAAAAAAAGTTTTTTTTTTTTTTTTTGTGGATATAGGTATCAATTTTTTGTCCTAGAGACCAATTTAAAATGAAAATTACGTGTCTTTTATCATCGCCAACAAAAATCTGTTCCGGAAAGAGTAGAAGCAGTGATTGTATTTGCTGTATTTCGGTTCGAAGGGTAAGGAAACCAGTGAAATTATTGGCACATGAGATAATACTATCCTTGTTCTCAGGGTGGACAATGCGCTTTGCTATTTTAATAGTGTCAAGTTTTGCCACTAATAAGACAGTGGGTGCCATGGCCGGAGGTGATCAATTACCATCAGTGGCCCATTACTCGTTTGCCGACTTGTAAAAAAAAACTGGTCAAGTGCGAGTTGAACTCACGCGCCGAGGGTTTCGATATACCTATAGTATTTTTAGAAGCAATAAAGTCCATTTTTGTGACCGCAGAACTAAATTTGTTTGTAAAGGTTTTTTGCAGATTTTTAAAAACTGTGTGTTTCTAATTTAATGATTTTTCATTAAATTTTTTCTGTAATATATTTACATTAACCTCTATCGACTGTAATAAATTCAGATTTTTCCTTTCGTAAACTTCGGAGATCAGGGAATGGTATTTTTTGTATTTTTTCATCATAACTTGAAAACTAAGAGTCGTAAAAAAAAATTTAAATCTGTTTTGAAGTGGACATACACATAAAATTCTTTTATATGATACCCTACTTGACCTCAAACTATTTAAAATTTCAAGTCAGTAGCTTGAGTGGTTGCCAAGATCAACAGATGTGACAGACAGACAAACAGACGAAGTTACACCATATGGGTTCCGTTTTTGCTATTTTAGTTCGGAACCCTAAAAAGTGAGGTAACCAACCCAAGGATGGACAGCAGCTGACTTTTGCTTAAGCCACGATCATTCGGCATACATTGCTCGTTGAAGTAAGGATATCGCAATTAACATAACCAAGCCTCCCAGCAATGTATGCCGAATTAGTTTTTGAATTCAATTAGGTGTGATCGTGGCTTTACCAAACTGGCGGTCACAAAAACACATCCCAAATAATACCGCAACTTTTGTCGTTGTATATATACTTCGTGTAGGATTTTGTCCAGCTGTGAAGGCTATTCAGCTGAAAGGTATTGATCATTTGAAGAGAAAATTGTTTCCGCAATTTGATTTTCCGTAAGGGTTTTCCCATGGATTAGACTATTTTACCGCAGTCTAAAGTAACAAAACTTTAAAAGTAGGCCGCCTTTGCCCACATTAGGTTAAGTTCTTCATGTACGTTTGTTTTTTGTTGTTATGTGAGCAATAAAGTGTTCTATCTATCGATCTATCTAACGTGTAAATCTAAATACACAAAACCTCTCGGGGGGTAATTCTATCCATTTAATTGAATAAACTTTTACTACAACTTAAGAAACATGCAACTGTTGGAAATAAAAATAAAAATTTTTGATTCTCCATACAAATTGACTGTTTCAGATTTTTTATTTTGATGAAAATTCGATTTTTTTTATTTAAGTAACTTACGAAAGTTGGTTTTATTTACGAAAGTTGTAGAACAAAAGTTGTTCAGTATGGGTGGAACTAATGAGAGGTTATGCGTATTTAGAATTACAAGTTGTATACGTATAAAAATATTTGGTTCGAAAGTTCCAGAGATCATACAAAAAAAAGGATTTTCTATTTTAATATCATAATACAGACGAGAGAACTAAACTCGTATACATGTGCACTTTTGTAACAAAATAAAAAAGAAGAGTAAAACGGAACGGTAACTGCAAGCGGAAAGCTCTCTGCAAAGCTGTGCACTAGTTATAAACACTCCATAACTGGGTTATTAGTTCGAGGGTTTGGCCGTTTAGCTGTGAGGGTTTATACTGATTATATCCGTCTTTGCAGGACCTATGTCCCAATTCCTATATAAAAGTTCATATTTTATCAAGAAATAAACAACTGGTTACAAAACACGGTTGTCCTACAGCTAAAAAGAAATTTTTGTCATTCTTAGTGCTCACCTGTCACATTTTAAGGAAATTTTGTGCAAAGCTCGCCCCTCTACAGTTGAAATAATGTAGCTTGGTTAGAATGAAAGCAGTGTCAGAGCAGGATGGAGCGATGCGTATAATATAGGAGCGACAGAGACACGTATGGTTCCGTTTTTGCTCTCGCACATAGCTCTGTCCTGCTATCATTCTAATCAAACCATTTTATTTCGATGTCAGTTCTACTGGTTTAAGTTATGGGTTCTCTGTTAGCCAGTCAGACCTCGTTGTGAATGTCATGTCTTGAAAAGACCAAAAGTATAGTCGTTTTTCGACCCATTTTCCACCTTTTTCACTTTTGGAAATTTAACAAGTTCCATTTTCCAAGTCACCTGTTAAAATGGTTTAATGTAATTTACTATATTAAGGTGTAACATAAAAGGTTCATCAACCCTAAAGGATTCGAGTCTGCCAATGAAACTGAACATCTTTCGCCGAGGAACATGGTTCGAAAAACAAAAATATTTTTTTCACCTCCAAAGCTCGGAAACATTTGTTTTGTCGGTTAAATTCTGCGGCCAAAAGCGATTTTTGGCCCCTAGCGGGCAAAAGGTTTTTCTGCGGCCAAAAGCGATTTTTGGCCGCTAGCGGGCAAAAAGTTTTTGAAATTCGAACGTGATGCAGTATGGCAGACCTCCACGCTGCGGTACTGGCTGCTTCCTCGCTTTAGTGAGGTGAAAAATTTTGTGTTTCGCTCGGCAGCAAAGTTATTTTGCGTTTCGTGCCTTGAAACCTTCGCTACGCTCAGGATTCTTCTTTTGAACCACGAGCGAAGAATCCTTCGCTTGCTCAGGTTTCAATACAAGGCACTCACGCCAAATAACGCTTTTGCTGCCTTGCATAACAAATAACTATTAACCTCCCATAGCTGATTCAGTTTTTATGGGGGGGTTAAAAAAATTGTTTTCGTATTTCGACCTATGTTCCTTAAGGAAAGTTGTTCAGTTCCATAGGCAGGACC
This sequence comes from Athrips mouffetella, assembly GCA_947532105.1. Classification (NCBI taxonomy): domain Eukaryota; kingdom Metazoa; phylum Arthropoda; class Insecta; order Lepidoptera; family Gelechiidae; genus Athrips; species Athrips mouffetella. The sequence continues at coordinate 21,629,335 of OX383972.1, read as the reverse complement.
ACATCCTTCAAGGTTGTATACCCTTTCTGTTACACCTTGTGTACGCTTGAAACCCTACTCTTAAATTTATATTAATCATGGTTTTGTCCAACGAAGTTCGAGGGTCAAGCGGAACCATGTGTCTCACGGGACATACTTGTACACTCACGCATTCAAGGTCATGTCAAGGTTGTAAGACGAGAACTGAAAACGTGCCAAGGCTTAGGCCAATGTGAGGGCTCTCCAGACTAGCAGAGATAGCTAACGAATTACAAGCATTCAACCCTCCAGCTAATTTTAGAGAAGTGGTTTAGAGAGCTACCGCAATCGTCTGAGAATTTAAAAATGCTGTTGTTTCTCTTAACCCTAGCTTAGTTCTAACTTGTCAATGTTTCAGGTTTTATTTAGGTTTGTGAGGTTGATCATCGATTTTACAACCCATGCGATATGATGTTGATGAATGTTTTATTGAAGGAGTAACATAAAATACTTTTTTAAACATGACTTCAAAGCCTTTCCGAGTCAATCTTTCTGCGGTACTAAGGAAAGTTGAAAGGGAGTAAAGTTTTGATAAACTTGGGCAAGTAATAAAGAGTTGACTCAAGTTAGATAGGAATTCAAAGTATACTAATTAAAAACTGAACTGGCTCTAACATCTGAAGCATTTCTTTTGTATATTGTCCATAAATTATTTGCAGACAAAGGTTACTATCGAAAAAAAATAATAAATTTTACAGTGTATAAGTTATACATAAATATAGTTAAGCGCTCTTCGCCCTAGGCGCCCTACCGTATTTATTCCGTTTCTTTGGAATCACGACAAGTTTTCACACAGAGCGACTACGATCTGCTTTTCGTAACCCGGCCAAACAAGGCCTAATTCGTAATAATTTCTTGACTGATGTCTCTCAGCAGTCATCCATTCAGGTTCCAAACAAGGCAGATGTTGCTTCACTTTCATGATCGGTAAGAAAGAGTCACTACCATATGGCTACGATCGCTCTTGAATAGAGTGCCTTGGCCTAAGACACTGTTATAATATACTAAAGAGCAAAGAAAACAGGTTGCTAGTTTTTCCGCCGTATATAGGTCTTCATACAATGAGGGGCTCAAAGTTAACGTGAATATCTTATCCAAATCGACAAAGAGACAAATCAGATAAGTCAGATGTTTAGATAAGAACCTTGTTAACAAATTTCTCAAACATTGTACACATCTAAAATGGTCAGGCGGACCCATGCGTCTTTTAAAAAAATTTATCACGGAAAATATATGGGAAATCTGAAGAAAAGTCGTGTTTTTTCTTTTAAGTGATGCACATACTTTCCTGGATACTGTAGTCGAGTGTGATCTTCGAAATGTTTGTTGACAGATAAGAATATATAAAGAATTATGTTCGATTTGAATAAGATAAGTATTTACGATTAATTTATGAAACCATCATTGTATGAAAATGTATGACGAAAAAACTAGCGACCCGTTTTCTTTGCTGTTCAGTATAATTCAATGTCAAAATAATGACATGTGTACCTATATAAACAATATTTGTTATCTGAATGTGAGTCTGATTTCTCTCAGAACCAAATCATGCGATATTTACGTTCATTATACGACAAAGTAATAACTTGTATATACACTTGAATGTCTACTCACTTTGATGTTTGGGTGATAAATCAACAATACAAAAGGTATTGACAAACAATACGCAAAATAACAAAGACAATATAAACTCTGTTGCTGCCGTTGCTGGCAGAGATTCCAGTTCTAAGTAGTAACTTGTAATGATTTGTGGAATTGAACAGCCAATTTTGAATTTAGGACACCGTATTCCATCTAAAAAGCCTACAGCGTTGCCTGGCAAACATCCAAGTAAGAGTCCGCGTTGCCTAATGTGTACTATCTGATACTTGACAGTCGTATTGGGGTCATAGTTATATTTTATCTGCGGTTTTCGATTCGAAACGCTGCACTTGAGCGTTCCGATCGTTTCCTCACACGAGTAGCTACGGGGAAGACAGTAATATTTATTTGAACGTGAATTTTACGATACGGAAAACCGATTTGAAGGTATCTTTATTCGTTTTTCGATGGTAAACTTGGTTTTATTGTTCAAGGGTGCTTATTGAGGTTGAAATAAAAAGTAAACTTTGGGCAGCAGCATTAACAGAGTTGTTCAATTTATTTCACGCATTTCTTTAAAATTGGTTGTTTTATATATTTATTATTTAAAACATTCATTTAAACATCCCATGAGACGATCACTGCAGGACTGGAAGCTTCCTTCAGTTTTCTAGCAAAATTTCGTAGTACAATTTGAAGGGGAAGTACGCACAGCAGCAAAGGAGTGGAAATAGCTGAACTAGAGCTACACTACAATAACGCCCGAAACCAGCGACCTGCTCTTTTTTTTCAATAAAAATGGGCTTACTCTTTCTTGACCTCAATCTAGTCTTGAAGACAGAGATGAGGTAGACGATGGAACGAGATGCCCAAAAGAAACCTATTCACTCGCGACTTGAATAGATTCGGGTTATATGAACTTGGGAACACAGACGCAGGCAGAGAATTCCACTCTTTAGCCGTGTGCATTGTAAAAAATGTTTCAAAGCGCTTTGTGCGAATGTGCGGAATATCAACCAAGTATGGGTGAAATCCTACGGTGCGTCTGGACTCCCGATGGTAGAAGGGAGATGGTGGAATAAGCTCGTGGAGCTCTAGAGCACACTCTCCGAAGTATAATCTGCTTACGGTCAAATTGTTTTCACTGAAGTGAAGCTGTGTGTGCCATAGTCACCACGCCTGCTACTCGTATTATATCGTTGCGGCTGGACTGCGGTTGTTGGTGACTGCAGTATGGAAAACGGTAAGACGCTGCTGCTAATCCTCTGGTCCATAATCCCTTAACACCTCTAACGACACCCACGGGTTGAAGTGGGTTGGTACTATTCATTGCCGGCACCACACGGATATAAGGGTCTTTTTTGTGCTCATAACTGCTGTAAAGGCCAAGTAAGAAGACATTTTGTTCATTGCATTTAAAATGTAAGCTCGAAACTTCAAATAGACATTTTTGCAGGCGAATGATAAAAAAATGCGCAATATTGAATCTCAAATGATAATCACCACCAACATGTCACACGACGAAAGGCAAGTCAATAATTAGATATTGTAAAAATTTCGTATCAAACCCAAAAGACCAACAAGGAAGATAAGCTTATTTATGAGCGAATTCTTCATTGTACCGCTCATTTAAAAGAAGTTATTTGAAAACTTTCGTTTAGAAAGTCATTTCCATAAAATTGCATAACAGGTTACCAGAAATTGTAGAAGCAATGCGATATAAGCATATTTTTCAAGTGCTCTTACAGATGAAAACCTTTGCAACATGCTTAACAAATATTTTCTTTGAAGTAATTTTACAAAGAACAATTTCTTGTTCGCAACTTCGTGTCTTTTCTCGTTAAAAATTCAACATCCAGATATTTTTTGTTGACTTTCGTAAATCTCAGTTTCATCGTTATTAAGACAAAGAAGAGACGATCTCTGTTAAGATAAACATTGATATTAAACTTTATCGTCTCAGGTCGTCTGCAGTGAGAATGAGAATTTGACCAGCTGGTGTATAATTTCAATCTAAAAAAAGTTAAATAGAAATCACTTACAGACAAGAGTTCAACTTGATACATATTGTTCCAATTTCAACCCTGTTAGGGCTATAATATGTACTAGATGTAAGGGTTTATGTACCGAAAACTTTAAGGGCTTGCTTTGTAGACAGAACTCAACTTTCCCTGAGAAACACGAAAAAATATATATATTTATACAAAATATCGTCGTGTTAGTGAAGCCGTAGCAAAGCTTGCACAATACCAGACAGGTCCACGGTAGCCTAGTTGGTAAAGGCACAGAAGTACAGGCGTCACCGGTACTGATGGTCTTAGCGCATGCCCGTGGTTGTGAATTTCGCAATTCTCTAATTTACAGGACTAGCCCTACACAGGAAGTGTTCAAATAATTGTTCAAGTAACAGCATTTTCATTGCGAACAATACATCTTGTTTGGGACCCTTGAAACAATTTCCTTTCAATATTAGTACCAATCAATCAAGGGCGTGAAAATGAGAAGGAGGCGTGAGCTCATTTATCAAGCATTCTGTAGGTGAAGTTCGTGAACTAACTTATGGCGAATTTACATACTATACGAATGGGTAATTGTCACTTAAGGGAGCGATGATGGTCGAGTGTTAAGTAGTTTTTCTCCCCTTCCGTTTTGTTCATGATCAAAATGTGGATAGGTGGCCGGTAATGGCAAAACATCTTGGGCGTTTACCTTGCTTCGAAAGGTACGTTATGCAATTTAAATATTTTAAATATTCAAAATAATAAATAAAAATTTACTTCAGATACTACAAAATTCATAAAATAAAAGATTTACTTACAAACTAAGTAACATAAATAGTTATGTTCAAGTAGCTGTCTTCAAAAAACTCTTTTACTGAATAAAAGGCCTTACTAATGAAAAACTGTTTCAGTTTAGTGATCAAGATTGGGAGGCTGGGTTGAGTCTTTAGGTTTTCTTTTTTGAATTTCTGGATACGCCTAAAACCTAAAATCATGACGATATTAGTGGGAAATGTTTTTTGCTAATTTAACCCTAAGTGGCGTCACTTTCCAAAAAATGCCTACGCACGCCGTAGGTGAGTGAATATTATTGTCATCAAAAAAATCGAACTATTGATTTCCCCGCCATACTTTTTCATACAATTATGAGGTCAAAGTAAGCGTCAATGTTTTTTTTTTAAGATTCTAAAAACGGAACTCATTAGTGAGATAGTTAGATAAGGTCCCTGGCAACAGTTTTATCCCAGATCACACTTTTCTACAATAGCCAGGAAAGAAGGTACGACACTTAGAAAAATAAGTGCGATATTCAGGGTGATTTCCCTTACATTTCTCGAAATCAAATTTTTAAAGTGATGTGGGGTTTTTGCTGAACACTTAAGAGGTGTGTAATCTTTGAATAAATTATTGTTTGGGATCTTATCTAACGATGTTATTATTCAGTTACGTGTTTTTATTCGTTATAAGAAAAACAATGACGCTTACTTTAACCCCATCATTGTATGAATATGTATGGCGGAAAAATAAAAAAATCGATTTTTTTAATGCCAAGTGTATGTTCTTTGATTGCCAGTCGGCGCTTGTCGTCAGCTGGGCATGGTCGTTGATTATATTCTCCATGGTTTTAAAATATATCTAAATTATTAGCCAATTCCCAGTGTTTTTACATATTATCCTGGACCTCGGCTTTACAGTACTTATTTTTTCACCATCCAAAATAAATGTGGAAAAAAAAGTACCGATCCCCTGAGCAGTCATCAGCAATTGGTCTTGCCGAAGCCGATCCCAAAAGAATTGTAAAGAATCGGATAAAAAGTAAGATTAGGATCTCTTCATTTGAGCGAGGGGCCGAAATATTGGCCCTGAGAGGTAGTTACACTGAAAAGAGCTCGAAATGGCGAATTGAGAACGGGAATTTGACGGAGGAAGTAAATTGGATGCTGTGAATAACTCTAAATTAAGTCTTAACTGCTGTACTTAGACGAAGAAATAGACAACTAAATTTTGTTTTAACAAACTTGAATATTTATTTGTTGTAACGTGTTTGTAAGGTAAGAGCTGTTCTGAACTATACTTACTACATACCATCTGTATTTTATTACCAGTTCTAGCAATAAAAACTATTCTATTCTATTCATAAAAACCAAGGAAATTGGACCTCCTTCTGGGATGATCTACCAGCATGTTCCTGTACTATACTTACTGATCGGGGGTCCCAAATTGCAATGTCACATCATTATCGAGGATCATGAAATATTTAAAAGAATTTTTTAAAAATAATAGAACGACATCTTTACTACCTTGTGCTAAATTATTTCCCCCTTCAATTATCCTTATAATTCTGTGATATTAACACAAATTAATACTACTGAGACAGGTATGCTTTCTTAAAGAGACGTCGTTTATTTAAAAGGTTTTTTTTCTTTAAATGGGCTTACTATTGACCTTGATCCTTGATCTAGCCCTGAGGACAGAGATGAGGTCAACGATGGAACAAGCTTGCCCAGAAGCCTAGTACTAAATTGAAGTCTAACCTAAGCCTATTAAATTCTTATTATTCATAGGATTACGGCTGAACTACAGAGAATTAAATAAATCGATTTTAGGTATAAGTTAAAATGAACTTCAAATTAAAGTAACCTATCAAAATAAAGGATGTAGGACTTCTTAATTAAAAGCATATTTCAACTTGGTTCTGTAAACTAATAACTTTGTCCCTCATAATTCGTTTTTGATCTGAAATTCATCAATAAAAGACAACATCTAGCAAATTTCCACAGAAAACTAATAAAAGAAAACTTATTGCATTTTCTCTTTTCTAATAGGCCAAAACTTAGACTGCAGACTGTTACAATAAACTTTAACTGACAAGTCCGTTGGTGTGGTTGGTAGTGAGCATGCCTCTCACGCTGTGGGCCACGGGTTCGATCTCCGCCCAGGGCAAACATTTGTGTGATGAAAACAAGTGTTTGTTTTAATAGTGTTATTTATCTATTTATGTATTATTATATACGTCTCTGATACCCATTTTACAGGCTTTGCCTAGTTTGGGATCAGGTGACCTTGTGTAAAATGTCCCCAACATTTTTCTTTTCATTATAACATAGGCGGCTACCACGCTCTGCTCAAAGGATTTTGAAAAACAAAACATAAAGCTTATTGTTATAGTTTATAACGCTATCCTGACAAAAACACTTTTTGAGGTTTTGACTTAGACTATATAATACTAACGTATAAGGTTTTGACTTTTCATTTATGTCTCCAATTCCAAAAAATGAATTAAATACCGATGAGGGCGCTAGTGTGCTCACGATGCAGTCTTAAAAGAGGCTTGCAGTGCAGGATTCATTCAAGAATTTTCTTAAAGACAAGCAGCAAAATCGACTATAGCGTTCAGTCAGCTAATTTTCTGTACAGCATTTGCGCTGCCAAAGCCAATGTATTGGCCCATCTAGACTTCCACTGAACCAGCTATTTATTTTATCAACCAATAGGAAAAATACATTCTTTTTGCTACGAGTATAGCCATTGTTTTAATAAAAGTGCTTAAAGTTAGTGAATAAAAAGGTTAGGGCTAGTTACTATTGCCTTTTTGTCACCGACACGTACGTGCTAGTAAAAGGCTTTCAAAAGTGTATAGCATTGGCTTTTGCTAACTGTACGTACCTACATCATTGTATTATTGTTAAACCCCAACCGCGAAGTACATAAAGGGATATTGTTGATAAAAAGCCCGCACGTTTCGTCGTGTCACTGCTCTGAAAAGCAGTGTTCTATTTTTTTTCCTGTTAAACCAACCTAAACGTAATTTGAACCTAGTACCTTGTCTATACTATTTGTAAAAAAAATTAAGTTGATTGTTTTGTAGTGAAACGGCAGTTATTAAAAATCTGAATTATTTACATTTAATTCTCTTTTCAACGATTCATTATAATATGACTTAGACTATTGATTTATTTATTTAATCGTATGGCGTTTATACATAGGCGGATACTATAAATTAACTTTCAGGTTTCCCAGCCAAATGGCTGCGTCAGGAGAAAGATTGTATATGTCTTCCTTAGATCCCGGATATGAATGGAGTGGGCATCGTTGCATTATATGCTCCATGGTTTGCGCTTCTTGACCGCAATCGCAGAGGTTAGAATCTGTCCAGCCCCACTTGTGTCTGAAATAATTACATCGCCCATGTCCGGATCTCAGCCTGTTCAGCCGGCACCACAGCTTGCGAGGTAGATCAAAGCCCTTTGGCTTTGATGTTGGATCAGTAGCTTGAGCGTCGGTCCCGGCAGTTTCTAATTTCCAGTTGTTTTTCCAGTTGGTATGGAGGTCAAAATCGTGCAGTTCTTGGGCAGTTTGACAAGGGGGGTGGCGTGACTTAAGTCGTTGTGAGGGGGGGTGGCAAAAATCTTTGTGGGCAGGTAGTGTTGGTTGTGATGCTATCTTATCCGACTCTCTCTTTAGTGCGCTTATTCTGCGAATTTGTGGAGGCGCTATGTGTGACAAAACGGGCAGCCAGTGGCGTGGGGTTGACTTAATTGTGCCAGATATGCACCGCATGGCTTCATTAAGCTTTGTGTCGATTTTATGTACATGAGCACTGTTGAGCCATACTGGTGCGCAGTATTCGGCAGCAGAGTAGACAAGCGCAATCCCTGTAGTGCGCAGGCAGTCGGCAGAAGCGCCCCAAGTTGTGCCGCAAAGTTTGTGCAATATGTTATTGCGGGTCGCGATCTTCATCGATAGCTTGTCGATGTGTTCTCTGTATGTCAGAGTCCTATCCAGCGTCAGACCAAGGTATTTGGGGTAGGGGTTAAACCTCAAAACTTCTCCTCTAAATGTAACTGTAGGTTGATACTTTGCTAGTTGGTTACTCAGGTGAAATACCGATATTTCAGTTTTACTCGTGCTTGGTATAAGTCGCCATTGTTGGAAGTACTTGGAGAGAGTCTCGAGGTCGTTTGTGAGTGTTTTTTCTCCGGTTGGAAAATCACAACTTTGTGCCACTAGAGCTATATCGTCGGCATAGATAAATTTCGTCGCGGCAGTGGATGGTAGGTCATGGATATATAAATTGAATAGTTGCGGAGCTAGAACCGACCCCTGGGGCAGACCATTATCAGTTTTTCTCATACGACTCTTGCTTTGTCCCAAGAACACTTCAAATTTTCTCTGGTTTAACATGTTAGACACAAGGTCACAGATTTCTCTACATGGTACAACCGACATGAATTTGAACATCAGTCCCTGAGACCAGACGGTATCGTAAGCCGCGGTGAGATCTATAAAGACTGCAGTTGATTTCATTTTATATTGGAAGCCGCTCTCGATGTGGTTTGTTAACGCTAAGACTTGGTCGACACAATTTCGGCCCCGGCGAAATCCAGCTTGCTCAGGTGGTGTGACCGCATCTAGGTAGGGTTCGATTCTAGTCAGGATCAGGCGTTCCAATAGCTTGTATCCGCAGCTTAGGAGGGCAATTGGCCTGTAGTTTTCAGGAAGATGATCTGCTTTACCTGGTTTCAGGATCGCGATGACTTTTGCTAGCTTGAATTCCTTTGGTAGTTGGTTGTTCTGCAGAATGTATGTAAATAGAGCAGCTAGCCAGCTAACTCCGACTGGTCCCATGTGGCGAATAAACTCATTATACATTTTGTCAGGGCCTGCTGCTTTATTGTTCTTTAGAAGTTTGATGGCATGTACTAATTCGGGAATTTCGAAAGGTCTGGCTAGTGGCTGTTTTTTAGGAGAACTTTGCTTCAGTAGATTAAGTTTGTGTTTAACCTTTTTTGTGAAGATTTTGTCTCGTTTTGCCCTTGTGACATTTACCATACGAGCAGCAATTGCATCTGGTTTTACATTGGAGCAGCTTTTCGGGGGGTGATGTTTTCCCGTTAGGTTATTTAAAGTTTTCCAGGCTTTTCTGCTGGATTTCTTGAAATCCATACCGGACATCAGAGACTCCCATTTTGCTTGTCTATTGTTATCGAGAGACTTTAATAGTTTAGCACCTGTATCTTGGTCTCCCGTGGTCTGATACTCTTTAAACAGCTCCTCACTATCCGCGTTCCATCCTGGGACGTATTCTTTCCTATACCCTCTGGGTATGTTCAATTTAGCTGCTCTATTGACCATGTCTACGAAAGTTGCGTAGTTTTTAGGATTAGGTTCAAGGTTTGTATTCGCTAGATCGGAGTCTAATTTTGTTTTGAAGCCGTCCCAATTAGCGCGATTGAAATTCCAGCGGGGTAAAGGCATCGAGTTTATGACAGGTATTTTAAGACCGATCTCTACGATGACGGGACGATGTTGGCTATTTGGAAAGCTCGGAAGTATCAAACGATTTGTGGGCAGCGGTTGATCAAGAGGGTCTCTGGTGACGAAAGTTAGGTCGGGGTTAAAATCTCTTTGCCAGCGGGCGGAGTGGAAAGTGCCCCGATCCTTGGCATCAAATACGAGCTGTAGGTCGTTAACATCCGCCCATTGTACCAAAGAGCTGCCGTCTTCGTTAATGTCTCGGTAGCGCCAGTTTGTGTGGTGACTGTTAAAGTCTCCGTTATACACGCAGGGATGTGGGTAGCAAGGTAGGACGTCTTGAGGCCAATTAACACTTGGAGGCTTGTAGATATTAACGACCCTCAGATGGTTGATTTGGACGGCAATTTGGAAGACATGATTTTCGTCGCTCGAGCTAAGTACTTGCACTCCTGGTATTTCGGACTTAGCATAGGTGGCAATACCATATTTGGGATGGTGAACAGCTTGAATAAGCGTATAACCGGGTAGCTGCCCCCTTTGTTCGAGATCTAGGTCGTCTTTTGTATGGGTTTCCTGAATGTTAACTATGTCAATTTTGTTCAACTGCAGAAGTTTCAGCAGGTAATCTGATTTAGCTTTACTTATTCCTTCTATATTAATTTGCAAGATGCGGACGGAAGGTCCAACATCTTTAGTCAATGGGCTCTGAAAAGAGCCTTTTGTGTGAATGTTCGTATTCATTTCCGATTTGTATCTCTCTCTGTATCTCTTAGTATCTCTATATGTATCTCTGTAAGCGCCTATTTCGCCTTAAATTTTGTCGCTCATTTGGCACCACCCAGGGGACACGTGCAGGGTTGTGGAAGGTTTTTCCTGCGGACGCGAGCAACAGATTGTCCCCCGACTATTGATAGGTCTCCGCGATAGGCTAAGAAGATGTATCTATAATCAAAGTGATATGACTTATGACGTTCATGAATCTGATTTTGTTTGGTTATCACAGTTTTTATACTTGTGTGACGTTAACTTAACGGTTATTGTGATTAATGTGCCTTGCGAAGTACGGCATCATCTTATTTAACGAGGTTATTGATTATTTTTGTTAAAAATATTTGACTTCTTCGTTCTATTTCCACCCGTTCATGTCGTGAAAGGTGACTAAGTGTTTCGAACCGGAAGATGAGCAGCAGCGTCCTTGAACGTATCGTGCTTTAGGACATATTGAAGTCATCAACCACCGCGGTCAATGGTGCTAGCTACTAGCGTGGTGACTATGGTAATTCGGTTCCCTTTTAAAATATACCATGCGTTTTGCTATGAAATTCTGGTGGGAGCGGTGGACTTTTATCCCCTGATAAAAACATCCTTATATTCTTGTTATGACGATAGATCTTTTTACTTTCGAGCGGAGCGAGAAAGGTATTGTATTCGTGAAAAAAAAAAAGTTTTTCTAATTTTCTCAAAAATGTGTTCTATATCACTTAGACATCATAAAAAGCAAGTCTCCCAAAAATGTCGGTCGGTCCGTCGGTCGGTCTGTCCGTCACGTTTTGGCTAGCGGCTAAACGAATAGTCCGATTGACACCAAATTTTAAATTTAGGATTTTCTTGTAAATTCATTGAAGGATACTGAGTGGTTTCTTGCTGGCTCTCTTTTTGAGGGTAGCTGTCATACAATGGAAATGAAAAATTTCGATTTTCTCAAAAACGGCTCAAACGATCTTGATGAAATTTTACATAACCAAGACTCTCTATGCAAGGTATCTTTCGGCAGTATCTATTGGTCTGTGGAAGTTCATATAAGGGGTGTTCCCTTACTACTAAAATTTAAAAATGTGATTTAATCAAAATCGGTTTGAATGAGTTTATTTTAATGCTTCAAATTGGAATTCTAAATTGGTTATGTACCTGACTGCATATTTAATTTTAACATTTTTACATAAATCTAGTATAGGTAAGTTTGTATTTCCATATTATTTGTATGAAATTACAAACTTAAGTTTGCACTTGGTCCTTATTTACTCTTTACTATCCGCAGCTCTTTATAATCTAGTAGTTAGAGCATTTGGCTCTTGAGGGGACACTGTCGAATGATGACTCTCGTATATCGCGAGAAAGTAAGTGCAGTGCTGCTGTACCATTTATTTTAAATAATTCGCTTAGGAAACGTATTTGTAAGGTACCTCGAAACTTGGCTCATAGACAGGGATAAGGTCAATAAGTAAAAATAAAAAATACGAATTTTTTCGGTTGCAAATAATAAAGTTAAAAAATAATTTTGTTTTTGTCAAATATCGATAGGTCGTAGGGCAGAATGAAAAGTAGCCATGGCCAGTCTTAAAAAAAAAACTGACAACTGTTCAAATTAGTCTGTGGTCGGTTTATACAGCTGTTAGTTTTTTTTTATGATAGGCAATGACTACTCATCACATTCTGCCATACGACCTATCGATATTGGACGAATACGATTTTTTTTAAAACCTCGTCATTTATGGCCAAAAAAAATTGGTATTTTTTATTTATCTTTAATGATCCTATTCCTGTTTATGAGCTAAGTTTCAAGGTACCTTACATGTAAGTTTCCCTAGCGAATTCTTACAAAGTCTTCTGATCCCAAACTAGGCAAAATCTGTACTATGGCTACCAGAGACAGATATACATGCATAAATAGTTAAATAACACCCAGATTCGGAACAAACAACCGTGTTCATCACACATATGTTTGCCCTGGGCGGATATCGAACCCGCGGACCATGTTGTAGAAGGCAGGCTGGTAGGTAACCACGCCTACTGTTGGTATGCCCTCCGGTGCAATCGGTCCACTTTCCCGATCGGTCCACTTTCCCGATTGGTACACTTTCCTGATTGTTCCACTTTCCCGATCGGTCCACTTTCCCGATCGGTACACTTTCCCGATAGGTCCTCTTTCCCGATCGGTACACTTTCCCGTTCGGTTCACGTTCCCGTTTGAAACCCTGTAGAGGAGGATACAGTTTGGCTATAAACTATAAATTGTCGCGAAGAAGAAGACATAAAACTCAAAGAGAATTAGGACACGCCGTGAAGGAATCTGTAAATCGGGGGTCGTTTCCTCTAAACGAGCGATTTTCCCTCAGGAGTGGCAATAAAATGACAAGGAAATCTCGTCAGTCTTATTAAGGCGCGATACAGACCATACGGTTAAACATCTAACCCTGTACCAAGATAAATTTATTATGCGAGTTTATTGATTCACTTAACAAAACACAATGATACTGGACAAGTGCGATTCAAACGGGTGGAGTAGACAGAGACAAAATTTCAATGAGTTCGTCTCGCTTTTAGTCGTGAGTGCGTTGAGGGTCTACCTTCCTCCAACGCTGACCTGTGCTGCCGATGGAACAAGTTTGCCCTGCCGTCGCTTGCAGACTACGTGCTTCTACAGGGAAGTGGTGTTGTCAGCCTTCGAAATCTCCTCAGTTCGGATCTCTAACAGCTCACCACCTCTCATAGCTTCTCATCTGACTCCTCTTCGTCTTCTTGCTCTTCACGCCTTCCCTTTATATTACATCTTTATAAACGCGTACTTAAATTATAATCTAGTCTTTTATTCTACGCTTGCCATGGCTATCCGTGACACTACATTTGTTCGTAATCTTCTTGGCTATTTGTCAATTTAATCAATTTGCAAAATTCTTCAAGAGATTTCTAGTTATTTATATGCGAGATACCATAAACTGCATAAAAAATTGACATGTTGAAATTACGACTGATGCAGTTGTTGCAAAAATGGAAGAGAAAAAATATAGCTCGCTTATTTACTGTCAATGTAAAAATCACTCAAAAAGAAACTTGAAATGGAGTCTGTGAGTCTGTAGACAGCCTAAATAGCCCTCTTGGTCATTTACTCTGTTTTGGCGGAAAATTAAACGACTTTGCGTCCTTTGTACACGACATTTGGAGTCTTTTTATGACTCAAGAAAATGTTGAAGCTTAGCTTTAGCTCAGATAAGTTTGAGAAATTGTAGCGCTTTAGATTTCAGTAAATGGAATGTTATATCACTCGTTTCTATTATTATGGTTGGCAATCTCCTATCATATTGAGTATTGGCGTGTGTGTAGGAAAGTGTTATTTATTCATATATTTATTGGACATTTTGGCAGCTTGGAAACTCCGACAATTATCAGACGTAGTTAGTCAGGGTGGCTACTGGCTTAACTATTCCTTTATCGTTGGGTTTTATTTCGTTTTCCGCCGTTCAATGCATGTAAAATATTTGCATCAATAAGAAAGAGACAAAGCATTTTCTGAGCGACATTGTGAGGAGATTCCTACCTTTTGTGTTGAGTCACGCGACCAACGCTATACATAATTCTTCTTAGGAATACCCTCCTGTAGGAATACCTTACGAATACGAGGAATACCGTTTAAACGCAAATCCTGCGTATAAATAAAAGGAATTTCAGGTAGATGTGACATTACGATGTATGCTGAATGACTTTATAATTGCGACAGAGATATATGTATTATAATTGCTCCAATGGGAGTAAGGGGAGTGATTGGGAAAAAATCTCAATAATGATAGAAAGCAGCGGCGATTTCATCATTTTTCAGATTTTATCATAATCCTGCAATAATTTCCCTTTCGAACAGTTATCCTCCTCTCTGATTTTCTAAAATTATCTGCTAAGAGTGTTTGGAGACAAACCCCAAATGATACGCAGGAGTGATTTTAACGTAATTATTTATAGTATTGCGGCTCCCACAAACTTTACAATATTTTCTGATTTTAACAGACTGAAGAATAACTACCGAATTTACATAGAAACGTGGCTGTAAGACGTTCATTGCGGGGCGAGCGCGACGGCATACATTGCGCGCCGCCACAAGTGTTACTGACCGTTCAATAGGTTCAACATTTTAACAGTCAGCGCATAATTAGATATATTTTGATGTTAGAAACATCGTAATTTTTGGTGGCACTTCTCTTCTGTAGGGTTTCTGTGTCATTCACAATACCTTCTAAAAGGAAATTCGAATAAAAACCATTGGAAACGTTAGATCGGTTCGTTCTGATTCTTTACTGGGAAAAGCCCCGACCCTTCGGATTCCCTGGACCATTTGACACGCGATTTTATGAGCACGTTTCAACAAAAAGAATTCATGAACGCTGTTTAGTTGAATAGAACGGATTTGGGCTGGAAATATAGCTCTGATCAAAATGGAGATGTCATGTTAGTTCTTTAGATAAGCGAATCGTCAAGCGGGAAATGGGACTCCAGGCTCGATACATCTGTGTCAGATATGTTACGATAAAACGAGGATCTCGTTTTTTATGCGATGAGATTCGCATGAAATTCAAGTATAAAGTAAAATTATTTGCCTGTCTCAATATACCTAGCAGTATACATACGAAGACAAAAATCAGTCAAAATGAAATTGGTTACTAGAAAGTAACTGTTTTATTTGCCCTTGAAACTTAACAACTCTACCAAAGAATCAAGTTCAAATTTAAAAAAAACCGGCCAAGTGCGAGTCCGACTCGCGCACTGAGGGTTCCGTACCACCACATAAACATAATTGTATTAGTTGAAATTTCAGTAAGTTAATGTGCTAGATTTTTTGAGTCCGACACGCGCTTGACCAAATTTTATTATTTGTTATTATTTTATAGCATATGCACTATAAACATACCAATTTTCAAGTTTGTAAGTGTTCCCGTTTTTAAAATAGAACTAAAACAAAAATCGCCTTCGCGACCATCCAACTTGACCCCTCTCTTATATGAATGTTCTTGAAACGGGAGCTCACCACAATTGGTTACCATTAGTTGTGAGAAAAGTTGTAATATTTAATGATTTCAGACTTTTTCCATTATTTGTACTGTGAGGCCTAGCTTCTTGCCAAATTTCATAATTTTAGGTCAACGGGACCCTGTAGGTTTTGCATTTTTGAATAAATGTATGGAGATGAGGACATCAAATGCCATATCTTTTGATTGCGTCGTTGTAAAAAATTTAAATTTTCAGATCTTGTGTGGTTCGTAGATCCTAATATATGGTATTAATTTCAACCTGATACCTTTACCCGTTCGTGAGATAAAGGGTCTTGACAGACAGACAGACAGACGTACAACAAAGTGATCCTATAAGGGTTACGTTTTTTTCTTTTGAGGTACGGAACCCTAAAAACAATCCCATTAATACTGCATCCAATTAATATAGATCATGCCACAGACCATGCTCAATTATGAACTCAAACGTATAAACTCACGTTTCATATTGATGGAATAGAGCTGACAAGTTTTGATACGATTCGCGAACATTGCTTTGTCCTGAGAAATATTTCCCCAACCTATGGCGTCAATTTAAAACATTAGTTTATTCGTCTTAATACATAATTATGTGTAACAATCACAAGCCGTTTAATGATAAAATAGATCAATCTTGATTTCCTTTCGAGTCGAGCAGAGCTTTAGGTACTATTTGCGACTTTTTGCATGAAGCTCAACACATCGCGTTTGTATCACGACTTTATCGATGCAAAAAGTTGCAGTGTAAATGGGGCCTTAGTGTATTTTTGTGAGGCCAATTTTTAGAAAGTTATTTAAATTAATGGCCAGATTCAGGAGCAGATTCAGGAGCCATTAGACCCTTTTTGAAATGCATTGTAAATTATGAACATACTTCACGCAAAAAACGTAAATTGCGTCTTTCTTTGTTGACCCGTTTAATGAAATGTTTACCAAAGTAGTTCGCACGTAAGTTTCCGACCCTTTGCTGTATACGAGAATGTGGTTTACAGCGCGCAAATCAGTTCATGTGTGGAATAGAATTTGCTGTTGACCGAAATTTCGTCGACCCGTGCCGGAATAGAGTTTGCGCCCGCCCTACCATACGAGAATTTGGCAGATTCACGAAATCACCTTCTAAAACAGATTAAAACGAATCGCGCTCTTGAAAAAATATGAAAGATACAATGTAGTATTGACTAATAGAGCTTGCTATTGCTCGTTGACATAAATATGGTTCCATTACCGATTTCTTGTACGACCACAGCATCAATATTTCCGAGCACTTAATTTAAGTAAATAATTTAAATTAAGGTATTAACATCTAAACTTAAACCCTTTTTGTAAGGGTTATAAGACTTCTCAAACAATAATTCCAAAGCTTTTCGAAGTTTCGACATTATAATTAGAGTTAAGTTTTAAATTCAAATTCAAAAATTTCTTTATTTCTTTATTTTAAATTGTTTATAAATTATTATTATCGAAACATATAGTTTTATATGTAACTTACGCATTATCTTATTTTTGATTGGTCATGTTTTAGTCTCACTTTGATTATAATTGTTGTCTTTTGGCTGTGAGTTATAAGTAACTATTTAATTTTGGTTTTTGCACCTAAAACTTGTTCAAATAAATGTGGATAAACGTGAATAAGTTTGTAAGCGTTATGTGTGCGTGTGTGTGTAGAGAAAGGTGTATATAATGGAGTTTAGGAAAGAGTCAGGTGATTTTTAAACAAACATGTTTCAGTTCAGAAAATATTTATCTTCAATTACGAGAGGTATGCGTTTGTAGCCACAATACACACACAGAAAAACGTTTAGTATTTCGTTTTACATACAAAAAATAAGAAATTTACGTCAGTCTGGCGCCGCTCCGCACACACGCAACTAGTGGATACGGCACTGAATGACACATGCAGAATTATTACTGGATGTCTCAAGCCAACCCCTGTGGGTATGCTGTATCCCCTAGCATGTCTAGCGCCCCTGGATATCCTCATTGAAATAGCAATCTCTATAGAAAGAATAAGTGTGACTTAGATCCCTGGCACCCTATACACCACCATGTCTCGGTAAATCAGAGACTCAAAAGTCGACGCAGCTTTATAAAGGTCGTGCGGCCAGCAAATGATGAAGCCTCACAAATGAGAAAGCCTCCAAAAGCCTCTGGCAGGAGATACCCCACTGCATCAATCTGAGCAATTTCCTCCTGGGTATCATCTGCCCTGGCCGACATTAAGCAGACTCCGGACCCAAGTCGGTCGGAGGAACGAAAACATTTGCAAGTGGGGCTTTGGCGCAGATCTTGCTTGTCTATATGGCTTCACTCCGCAAGCGATGGCACCCTTTTGACCTGCCCTGCGTGCCCCTCTACCTCTCACGCTAAGACTTTTACAATGCTACCGATAGTGATGTCTATGTGGCAGAGTGTTGGTCCAATACATTAATAATCACGCCAGAATCGACTAGAAAGAAGAAGAATGAATTTGAGTTTATAATTTTGTTTATAAAACACCTGACTCTTTCGTGAACTTCAGTATAAGTCTGAGTTCACTGGATTGCCTGCAAATATTTCAATCACTCGCACTGTACCGCTTTCGCTAGTAAATCTATGCGACTGGTACTCGCATAGCAAGTAATAGAGTTATGACTATTTGCAACCCGCTCTATTCGTTGTGGAATCACTGTGATGTACAGAACGTAGTGTGCGATGCACGTTTTGCACTATTAATCTTGCGTGATTGCCCCTCAGAACAATACTGCCGCATTCCGTGGATTTACGGCCGTTAGTTATGTACGATATACCTTTTGTGGGTGACAGATAAGTGGAGACATACAACGTAGGCTGATATATCAATCAATAATTTAAGTATTAACGAACTTAAGAGTCTATGTACTCGAACTCGGGCAGAAAGGATCTCAGCACATGCCATGTCTCCAATACGACACGTTCGACAGGGCGAAGTGGACATAGAAAGCAAAGAAGGCAGACCCCACCATCATCTATAATCGTATACTCTCGTAGAATTGATTGAAAATGTATGGGATTGTCATTAACTGTCACGCTAAATTTTGTTAGTTTGCGTCAATCTCATACATTTTTATACCATTCTATTAGTGTTTACGATGATAGAAAGCCTTGACTTATAAGTAGAAAGTCTAGACCATATAGAGAGAGAGCACATTACGGTTTTTGTACGCATTTATATCGCGTTAGACGCATTTTCAATTCACATATGACTTGGCTAGGAATTCGTATGATTGTTGAGCAGGGAGAAAAGTAATGTATCCTTAAAAGAAATTTCAACTTGCCAAATGGCCCGTTAGCGTGGTGGGTAGTGAACCTGCCATCTGGCCGCGGATTTGATCCCTGCTCATGTACACGAATGCTTGTTATTTCTCTGGGTATTTTTTATCTATTTATGTACCTATTTATATCAGTCTGTGGCACCACCTGTAGTACAGTCTTTGTCTAGTATGTCGTGTGAATTATCCCCCAATATTTTTATTTGTACAAATGGGGTGGTCAGTAACATTACATTTCTGATCAAAATATTTCGTATTTAATTTTATTTTTTGTGACAAGTGAGCAAACGAGCAGGTAGGCGACCTGGGCCCTGAGTCAAGTTGCTTTCTACAATCGCAAACGCCAGTAGAATAGAATGAAAATGTATAGGATTGACATTAGCTAACGAAATGTCACGTGACAGCTTATGTCAAATCCATAGAGTTTTATTATATTCTACTGGCGTTTGCGATTGTAGAAAGCCACTTGACTCAGGGCCCTGATGGTAAGTAGGCACTACCGCCGATAGGGCCCACTGTCTTATTAGTGGCATGTTGACACAAATAAGACAGCAAATCACGTTGCCTACCCTGAGAACTAAGATGGTACCTTTCGTGTGCCGGTAATTTAACAGGCTACTTTACCCTTCAAACAGAAACACAGCAATGCCAACACGGCAGAAGTAGGCAAGGGGTGGTACTTCCTGGCACAAAAGCTCTACTTCTTTCAAAATGCCACCAATTACTTCGGGAATGTTGTTTATAATATCCTTAAACGTGTGGTTTAAGAATTGCACTGCTTTTCCCAACTCCCTTTAAATTCAAAACTATTTGTATTATAATGTCAACCTAGTATCCTCTCCAGACGTTTCAAGCATTTCAACGAAGCTGAAAAACGGGTCTCGGACTTAAGTGTCATAAACTCCTTTCGGAAGCTCATGGGTTCAAAAAAACTTAAAGAGCACTGAAGTGGCACTACGTACAAAGGCATTCGTGACCACGCGTTATTAAATTCTCGGTAAAGCTTTTTGAACATTCTAGAGTAAAAAAATACCAAGCGCACATTTTGTTATTAGTTTGTGAATTTGGGCAGACTAGGGCGGTTAAATTGCAACAACTTTACGATATGAAAACATTTTATCTATTTTATTGAATCCCTGAATTATTAATATGATACCATGATAGCTTTGGTTAATAACTAAATTATTTTTATATTCAAAAACTGTGTGAGTGGAACTTTTTAGATAAAACTAGTTACTAGTATGGTTGGTGATAATTAGTGTAAAAGCTTTGCACTGTATAATCTTAACCAAAAGTCCACTAACAGATGAAGCCGTAAGGTTTTTGAACATGCTATTTTTAAGAATTAAGAAAATAAATTTTTCAGACATGTGATCTTCCGCAACCTAATGTACTGCAAATTGTATAGAAATCATTAGAGCCGTTTAAAAAAATATTTACAAATATTAACACCAATATGGCCGTTAATAGTAGTGACTTAAAACTTCAACAAAGAAAACAAACAATCTGCCGAACCAAAGAAGACCTAGTCGCTGAACCCAATATAATTGGAGAGACCAAGTCAGCCCGACTTCGCTGGCTGGGCCACGTAGAGAGGATGGAGGAAGATCGTGCAGTCAAAAGAGCGTACCTGGGACGACCGACGGGAAAGCGGCCGGTCGGACGTCCCAGGTACCGCTGCAGAAGGACCTGAGCGCTCTCCAAAGACCTGATTGGCGTGAGGAGGTGCAGAAAAGGGCCGACTGGCGGCTTTTGGTGTCGGAGGCCAAGATCCTCTTTGGGTCCCTGAGCCAGCGAAAGTAAGTAAGTAGTAAGTAAGTAAATAAAGTCGAAGAAATTGTTACCAGAGAGATACAAAAAGCATTTATTTGACACTGAATCTTTAAAAAGATGCGGCCTATACAACATAGCGAGAAATCGCTTTGTTTTCGATGATTAAATGCAAACAATGAAGAAAAAGAGACACCTCGAGAAAATAAATGAATGGACTTATTGCGGGCGTATTGTTTTTTGAAATTATATACCTTTGTGGCGAATAATGAGGGGGAAATCAGAATCTACATAAATCGTTTTTTTTTATTCCACCTAGTAAAGTAATCTTAACACATACACACTTAAAGCATACACATATACGCTAGTAACTGAAAACCCACAAATTGTGTTAGGTCGCCAAAAAAAGTTACCGCATAGATTTTTGGGATGTTATAAGGATACATACTCGTAGCAATAGAGTAAATAGTAGTTTATGCAACTGTCATATAAAACAGGTTATTAAAACACGAGTTTTGGTTTATCACACGAGGCGTAGCCGAGTGTGATAATAGTATAAAACGAGTGTTTTAATACCATATTATATGCAGTTGCGTATACTACTTTATCTTCACTCATGCAATAGGTAGGTACTTACTTATAAATTAAACAAAGGTAAGTAAACAAAAAAGGCAACTTACATTATGTACCTTTACATATTTCAGTTACTGTTTACCGTTATGTGTGTAAAGAAGCCGCCTTATATCTGTCTGCTAGGTTTTTGAAATAAACAAGCAAAACATTTTCTTAAAGTGACGTGGTTTTCTTTTTGATTTTCGATATTTCCCAATTCACTGTAGGTACTGTCGTTCAATTTTATGGACTTCTATGGAAAAAGATCGTAAGTTATTTTAGTAGCCACTTCAAGAGAATCTCTAGGTGTCACTGCATGTGCCCTGCCTGTACCGCTGTTTATACTTTTACAATACATTTTTACAGGCACGAATTACTTGAAAAAGGTAAATATTTAGAAATGGCGGCAAATCTAATACCTATCTCCAAGGCCTACTATGATTCCAGGCTGCGCGCGCATCTTTTCCACCACAGTTGAAATAATTGTAACTATAGTAACTGCTACTGTAACTGCTCCAAATAGTAAGTTGTTTAAAAGGTACACTTCGTAAATATGCTACTGATATTTGACAGCTACTAAGAAAAACTGTTAAATTTATAACCGGCTCTTTAAAAGACCTTATATTCAGTCTTCTTTAAAAAGGTTTAGGTTCAAGAAGAATTTTATCCAAGTGTTATGTAATGATTAAAAAGTTAAATTACGTAACACCTTTGCAAAATTTTCATACAAAAATCGTTACGTAATGGTAACTTTTTAATTTTTTATACATACTCTGCGTAGTATTCAGCCTTATGTAGCACTTTAGTTCAAACCGTCATTTTGAAATTTGTGGAAAAAATTGTCAATGTTTGAAGTGCTGTATCTTAAGCTATTCTAGATCTACAAAGCTTTAATAGTACTGATGAAATCGTAGTAAATATGTTCTTTAAGATTGACATGGTGACTTTTTAGTAGGATGTCCTTTTTTAGGGTTCCGTAGTCAACAAGGAAACCTTATAGTTTCTTCATGTCCGTCTGTCTGTCCACGGCTTAGCTCAAAGACCCTTCGTACAAGAAAGCTGAAATTTTGTATGGATATGTATTTCATTTACGTCGAATAAGTGGTAAAATAAAATCAAAGAAAACATTTTTTTTAGGGTAACTCCCCTACAAATAAAGTGGGGGTGATTTTTTTTCTTGTTCACCGTTGGATAGGTCGTTATCGTTGGATAGGTCGTTAGGAAAAATAAAGTAAGTTTGCGAAGATCATTTTTCGATGTATGGATCCGTTTCGTTTGCGAAATATTCAGCTTGAAAGCGCAATTTTTTGTTGGAGTCGAGTGTCCCCTCGCCAGCTAAACGGTAGTTAATGTAAATGCGAAGAAAATTATTGTAGTAGTATATATAATGAATTTAAAAAGAAAACTATCACAGCTAAGTAGGCTTCACAGGTTAATGAGCTATAGCTGAAAAACTGGAAATAATGTAAATAGCAGTAGCAATCAGGCGTTACGACCTCGCATAGTATTAGGATGTAAGCATTTTATGTTATGATTATAAAATACTTAGTCAACGCCTGCTTTGTGATAAAAATCGTAAAAACTGCGGAACCCTATATTGCGCGTGGCCCAACATGCACTTGGCCGGTTTTTTTTAAGACATTATGCTGAAAACTAAAAATCTTTCGAAGCTGATAATTTGGTTTTACACAATGTTTTTGTACCGTAATAGCATACCAAAAAATCTGCGTTGTACATTATTTTGTGATCTATGATGATGAGTTAAATTACAGGCTTATAATACAAATTGAAGGTACTAATCTAATCAAAGTTACAATCTTACAGATCGGTTGTATTGTACTGAATATACAGGCCTTAGTTATGTCAATGTCTTTTGACAGGTCGTAGTTTCGCGCTCGTCGTATTTAGTGTCCGGGCCGGCCCGAGGTGTGCCAATATTTTGTTGGTTTGTCCTTTTTTATAGCCAGCGATGAACGATCAGAAAAGGAGCGCCGTAAAGAACACAATTATACTCGAAAAAAAGCCGGCCAAGTGCGAGTCGGACTCGCGCACTGAGGGTTCCGTACCACCATCATCATCATCATAACATCCCATGAAACGTCCACTACAGGACAGGGAGCTCCCTCCAGAATTCTAGCTTTTTCTGGAAAAATGTGGAGGGGAAGTACCCACCGTAGTCACCTCGCTTGTTAGCGTTACGGCTGGCACCATGGACCGCGGTTTTATGCGACCGCAGTAAGAAAGATGTAAGATACAAAGGAGGATGCTGCTGCCCATCCTCCAGTTAACCCTTAGTCGCCTCTTACGACACCCACGGGTATGTATGGGTTCCACCACACCACCGTACCACCACATAAACATAATTGTATTAGTTGAAATTTCAGTAAGTTAATGTGCTAGATTTTTTGAGTCCGACACGCGCTTGACCAAATTTTGTTATTTGTTGTTATTTTATAGCTTATGCACTATAAACATACCAATTTTCAAGTTTGTAAGTGATCTCGTTTTTAAATAGAACTAAAACAAAAATCGCCGCAGCGACCATCCAACTTGACCACTCTCTTATATGAATGTTCTTGAAACGGGAGCTCACCGCAATTGGTTACCATTAGTTGTGAGAAAAGTTGTAATATTTAATGATTGCAGACTTTTCCCATTATTTGTACTGTAAGACCTAGCTTCTTGCCAAATTTCATAATTTTAGGTCAACGGGAACTACCCTGTAGGTTTTGCATTTTTGAATAAATGTATGGAGATGAGGACATAAAATGCCATATCTTTTGATTGCGTCGTTGCAAAAAATTGAAATTTTCAGACCTTGTGTGGTCCATGAATCCTAATATATGGTATTAATTTCAACCTGATACCTTTACCCGTTCGTGAGATAAAGGGTCTTGACAGACAGACAGACAGACAGACCGACAGACGGACAACAAAGTGATCCTATAAGGGATCCGTTTTTTTCTTTTGAGGTACGAAACCCTAAAAATAATAAAAATTTGTAAGAAAAGAATAGTACTAAATAAAAAGAAGAGAAAATAGATACACAAAAATAAAATAACAAATTGAAACCGAACCATGACGATGCGTTGTTTTAACAAGGGGAACTTTTTACCCCGAATCTGTATTTATAACTAGCATTCGAAGAAACACCGCCACCCAGTGATGTATGATCAATTATCGACTATATACCCGTTGGAACAAAGCATTTTCTCCTTTGTGTTTCGTCTCTCTATTTTTTTAAATAATGGAAATTCAAGTGAACAGATTTCTAAAACTTGTAAGGTTTAAAGTGTTGTGGTTGTGTGAAGTGCTGTGGTTTAAAATGGCGAAACACGCATACCTAGTAAATGTTTCTTAATTATATGGTTTCTGCAGCATTTGTATGTATATTTGTAATTGGTTTCTCGAAAACAGCTCTAACGATTCAATGAAATTTTGGTGTAAAGACCCCCTTGGGAGACGAAAAATCGACCTAGCTAGCTCTCATGTCTGGGAAAATTCATGTTTTCTGTTTTTTTTTGTATTTTTTAAGTAGCGCGTTTCAAAAACCCTAGAGCGCCATCTGTTGGTGGGCTTCCAACTTGGTGTATACAAACTTTTACCTAAGCAAAAATTGAAATCGACGGTTACGAAGCCACAGATAAATAAAGCTAGCCGATAATAAGAGAAAAAACATTTATCGCAGAGCTAATAATAGCTTCGATACTCCAACTGATTGATTACTAACCAATAATACCAGACTTGTCTTATTGCAGGTACTAGCGAGTTTTAAAGGTTTTGGTAAGTTTTTTATAATAGTTTGACGGCAGGTAACCTCGATGTGGGATTATTGTATCTCCCAATATTTCGCTCTTTCATATTTCAGGGTCCGTAGACAAGCGGATTTCTACTACGCTAGTAGAATAGAAGAGAAATGTATAGGATTGACATAAGCTGTGACGGAACATTTCGTCAGCTAATGTCAATCTCATACATACGCGTAAAACGGAGTGATTTATTTCCTCTATGCATACGCGTTTACGATACCAGAAAACCACTTGTCTCTAGGGTAATCGTGGTAATTTCAACGATATAAGCAAAAGAAAAACGATTGCCTAAAACACTTATAATACTTAAGACTTAACATAACTTTTGAGGCAAACGTTTTTGTTTCGGTTATGTCGTTGAACCCCCCTAGGTTCAATCCACACTTGGATCATGGTGCTTACAAAAGCGCCGAAGTTTACAGAAATTCCATATCGTGGTGTAAATAAAAAACCATGTTATTAAAAAGTGTTAGTAACCGTGAAACTGACTGACTGGAAAAATCTGTTCCTGAGAAAAAAAAAAAACTTTTGAAAAAAAAAACTAAAAAAAAACTTTAACGTAAAAAAAAACTTTTGAAAAGGCCGTTGTGCAAAGCTCGCATGCCTTGTCTGTTTCTGCTTCTAAGCTGCAGCGGGTTCCAATTACCTACTGGAACCTGAGAAATTCCATGTTAGCAGTCCTTTGAGTGCCTAAACAAGACATAGAACTATCAAAGAAGACTATAACTGCTTGTTTGCAAACTTAATAAAAGATTTCTATGAATTAACTAAGAGACTTCTTTAAAAAACTCTTGCAACAAACATATTTTGAAAAAAAATCTCACAACTAGATAACTCTTTTCTTTAATTTTTAGCCTTTGATAACTTTGAAGCGATTCAAGACCTCTCGATCTTAATCACAAAGTTTTTGATCTCTCCTAACAGATCCATTAAAAAAGAAAACTTTTGGCCTCTAAGGGCTGAAAATATTTACATCAGTTTAGAAAATTCGCTCTTATTTTAGAGAGAGAAGATACTAACATGTTTGATAAAATAGTGGGTGTAAGGGACGGTGTACTGAAAACTGAACGTGCGCGCTCAGTCAACGAAACTGAACAACTTTCCCAAAGAAAAATTTTTGGGAAATGAAAAAAACTTTGAACTCTCCATAAAAATTGCTTCCTCTGATCGAACACGTTTAGTTTCGTTGACTAAGCACGCTCTTTCAGTTCCCTAAAACCCTTTATATTGCCAGTACGCTCATAAGCTTCATAAGTAATTTTATTAAATTGAAAAATCGTTTAATTTGGGCTGTAAAAAAGGTACGATGATCTGTTTAAAGAATATGTAACGAATGTCTGTATGTAACGAATATACAACGTGTTAACGGAATAAGCGAAACTGAGAAAATAGTTTGTTTAGAATCGAGAGTAGAATCAATTTCACGGGTTTTTGATAAGGGTAATTTAATTTTTTATTACTTAACTTTGGCCGCTTCTATTCTAAATATTTCTGAGGATACGCGCGCTGGCAGCCGGGCGCCGCGCGGTTCATGAGCGGTGAGGAGGGGAGGGCAGTGAACTTGGCGTGCGCCGAGTGCGCGGACTAGAACAACGATGAAACTAGAACAGTGATAAAACTTTAATAATAACTATATCTAGATTTTAAAAAAACTTTTCTTGAGATTCTTTTACGGGATTGGATTTATTTTAATAAAAATCAGTTGAAGTGTATGAGAGTTTCGCTTATTCCATTAACACGTTGTATATAAAAATATACTTTTACTTATCTTAAAAACATAACTTTTACAGTCTGTATATTGACAATTTGACGTAAAAATGTACCAAAATATTGACTCATAATTAGAGGGGAAAAAGCTTTCTTTTCGTGTAGCGGAGGCAAGGAACACTTTCCTCTTAGGAAATTTCAATAAATAAATGATCTTGCGGGTATTTCTATCGTGGGGTAAACGGTAAAAAGTCTGAAATGATCCGCCTAAGGGACCATCTCGCAAATTGCTGCGATGCATTTTTCATGAGCCGACGACTATCCGATGCTATGAATCGTTGATTTAATTATTGAGATAGCTTCGCCGTCCCAGTTTGAATAATCACTCTTCGTTTTTATACTCGTAACCAGCAACAAGAATCAAAAAAGTTTCTCATTAATGGATTGATTAATTTATAACAATAATTTCAATTTTATTAAATATAAAAATAAATAATAGCAATAAATGGTAAAAAAGAAATAAAAAATAACAATAACATTATACATACAGGCTGTCCCAGGTAACCTGTACCGGCGAAGGCCTGGTGCTAGGGGACCTCAATACTATATAATAATGACTTAACCTATGTATGTTTCGCGGAAATGCGTAGTTAAGGAGATATGCCTCTTTTAAAATATCCAACTTACTTAATTTTTTAAAGTAACCACTCAAAATATTACGGTGTTTTAAACTTTGTTCTTATGAACCTAAGAGAAGAAAAGAATCCAGAAACGCAGACACAAAGAAGTAAAGAATATAAAGAAGAGATAAAGACGTTTTGAGTACTAGCACCAATATATATGTGATTAATAACATTTTGCCATAATTATTGTACAAATGGGTTGAACTTGGTACAATAATATAAAAAAAAACTGTTCAAGTGCAAGTGAACTCAATAGTAGTTTTAGGGCTCCGTACCTCAAAAGGAAAAAATAACCCTTTTAGGATCACTTTGTTGTCCGTCTGTCTGTCTGTCATGACCCTTTTTCTCAGGAACGCGTGGTGGTATCGAGCTGAAATTCATATCAAATACTAAGGTCTATAACTATAATTTAGCTGTAAAAAAAATCAAACTTCTAAGCCCACTCAATCAAAATAAACAGCCGTTTATGCCGCAAATTTTTGAGTTTTTCAACACTCACAAGGGAATCAAAACCTAAAGGATACTTACTTCCAGTCAACCTAGAATCTTGAAATCTGGCATGAAGCAACGTTATATAACACACAAAGAAGGAAACATTCCGAAAACCTTACATTTTTAGTTATATCACATAATAAAAAAATTTGCAAATAAAAATACCCTAACTTTACTTATATACCTACAGCTTTGTACAGAACCCTCGGTGCGCGAGTACGACTTGTACTTGGCCGTTTTTACCCTTATAGAATCACTTTGTTGTCCGTCTGTCTGTCTATCTGTCTGACTTTCTGTCTATATGTCAAGACCCTTTTTCTCACGAACGAGAAAAGGTATCAGGTTGAAATTGATAACGAATATTAAGGTCCATAAACCACATAAGATCTAAAAATTTAAATTTTTTACAACGACGCAATGAAAAGATATGGCTTTTTATGTCCTCATCTCCATACATTTATGCAAAAAAGCAAAACCTACAGGGTGCTTCCCGTTGACCTAAAATTATGAAATTTGGCAAGAAGCTAGGTCTTACAGTACAAATAAAGGGAAGTCTAAAATCATTAAATATTTCAATTTTTCTCACAACTAACCAACCAAACCAACCAGTAACCAATAACCAACCAATAACCAATTAAGGTATGCTCCCGTTTCAAGAACTTTTCTATAAAAGAGGGGTCAAGTTGGATGGTCGTGGAGTTTTTAAAATCAAAGAGCAAAAGCTTTTAGTATATCATAATATGGTAGATAGGTACGGAACCCTTAGGGCGCGAGTCCGACTCGTACTTGGCCGGTTTTTTTTTCATGTTAGAGCAGGCTAACTAGCACACAGCTCACCTGATGGTAAATGTCACTGCCGCCCATAGACTTTACATTTACCTGGGGGGTGGTACTAATGCGTTGCCAGCAGGGGGAAGATTGTTCCACATCCTAGACGCGCGCAAGAGAAATAATCGCGCAGACCGAATTGTGTTGCAATATGCCAACTGTCCAAGTGACGCGGATGGAACCTCTCCTCTCTCTGCGGTGTGTGGTGCGGTTATGGAACTGTGCCGCAGGCATCAGACTAGATAGTACCTCAGAAATATATTAAAATATTATCACTATAAAAAATATAGACTTATATGCCTTTGTAATCCGTACGTAATCCTTGTTGTGTAAGTCTGACTAATATTTACATACATACATACATACATAACATCACGCCTCTTTCCCGTCGGGGTAGGCAGAGACCACAGTCCTCCACCTGCTACGATCTACCAATACTTGGCAGATTTTTTTATATGCTTATTTAAGTGATATGCTTAGTTAGGGCTTGCGTGGAGTGAAGCGAAAACTATCGCGCAGGAGACGAACCTTGTTGATGCTCTCTGCACAAATTAGGCATACTAAAGCATAGGTCTAAAGTAACATACGGCGTGAATTTTCATTGGTTTAGCTCCCGAAGCTCAGTAATCCTGCTCATGGAAACAAGCAACTTTAACGAAGAGAATATTGTTTACTCAAAAAACATTTGGCGCCTTCCCATACAAAGTGAGTCGATCACGCGACATATTTCGAGTAAAACTTTTTTCTTCGGAAAAGCTGCTTGATATCATGATTAGAATCACTGAGCTTCGAGAGCATATACAATGAAAATCACGCTGTATAACGAATACTAAAATATGAGTTTATTACATGTCGGAACAAGGAGCTATGGGAATCGCGTTGATATTTGAGCTCTTTACATATTCAAGCGTCTTATTCTACAAGCAATTTCACAGTTAAGGCAGTGTCTCTAGTAGTAAACAAATCACTTGGACTTAAGGAGCTGATAAGAGCTAAATACGCTTCACTTGAGCAGGTTTTTAACGAAAAGTGATGCATATAATGGCGGTGAAAAAAAAAATGTGGTAATTAAGCATCTTTAAAATAATATGGCCGACTCTGAAACACGATTAAATATATTTTGTACGCCATAAAAAAAATCCAAAGTTACCTCTGCTTTTAGCTTTTAAACCGTTTTTCTTAAGTACCCATTGATCTATGATGCCAAAACTATTACACAATATTCAATATATTATGCATAATAATATAGCTGTTTTCTAATGAACATTATGGGTACAGATTTTGAGAAAAATGCAAAAATGAGCGAAAAACGTAAAACAACTCGAACAAAGGTAATTAAGCTCTTATCAGCCCCTTAAAGTAAACTAGATAGATACTGTTACAATTTCGTGTATGTTTGCAAGTAATAAATTCACTGAACTTAAAGTAGTTTGCAACTAGCGTACGCCAGCGAGAGCACTTGATATTGGTTTATATGGTTTCCTTGCTAATTAGACGTAGGCGAGTATGATGATTTTTTATAGGTATCTAACAAATTTAGTTTTGCGGTCCTAAAAATGGTCTTGATAGCTTCTTAGCTTAAATCGTATTAAAGGTATATCGGCGGTTTTATTTCTTTTTTGTTAAATTTCTACTGTAGTAGGTAGCAATAGGGTTTTTTTTTAAAGCGACGCTCACGATCGTACGGTCGACCGCACGTCGGTAGAAACTTTTTCAACTCTATTACCACGCCATAAGGTCCAAAAGTGTTTCTACTGATGTGCTGTTGAGTGTACCCTAATTCTCTTAATCTTATTCTTCTCCTCGAAATTTTATTCTTAGTTAAGAATAAGATTCAAGTTAGGAAATAAGATTCAAGTTAATAAGCACACTGTAACCGTGTGGTGCCGGCAAAGAATAGTACCAACCCTTACATACCCGTGGGTGTCGTAAGAGGCGACTAAGGGTTATAAACTGGAAGATGGGCAGCAGCATCCTCCTTTGTATCTAACATCTTACTTACTGCGGTCACCTACAACCGCGGTCCATGGTGCCAGCCGTAACGCTAACAAGCGAGGTGACTATGGTACTTCCCCTCTACATTTTTCCAGCAAAAGCTAGAATTCTGGAGGGAGCTCCCTGTCCTGTAGTGGACGTTTCATGGGATGTTATGATGAACCACTTTAGATCCATTAATTCATTTATTATGCGTTTGTTATATTAAATCAAAGTATATGAATGACACGATATTATGTCTACCATTCGGAAAAGATTTAACCCTGTCTAGATAATCGAACTGATGTTGAAATATTTCGTTTAATTTTATTTTACACATTAACTCAAACTGCAACTGAAATTTATTTCTGCCTGTCGAAATTCAAATTAAAAAACTAAGTTCAAGTTGCTAAGCACCTAACAAGTTTAAGTCCTCGCTTTCCAACTTTGAAGCTTTTTGAATTTTACGTAAAGCCATGAAAAGTAGGCCCTAATTAGGCTGATAAATTATTTTTCTGCTCGCCTACTTTTTTTCCAGGTGCCTCTTCAAAGTTTACCAAATCACCGTTATAAGCTTAAAATATTTCTACGAAATCGTCTAACTTAAATTATATGTATAAAGTAACTATTAATCGGTTGCCCAAGAGACAGGCTGCGTCCTAGTTTGGGAACCTCTAGTGCACTCTTTTGTAAATTATTTCTGTGTGGAATTAATAAATTTATTCTTATTCTTATTTAGGAGTTTTGAAGCTGGCAATTATTTTGACCTGGAGAGACTGTGGTATGTTCTTCTTCATCTAGAAGGTCTAAATTAGGTTTCAGATGTGAAAAAAAATATAAATTGCTATAATGTACTTACGCTTCATCTCCGGCCATCGATGTAGTTAGGACCTGCTACAAAAATAGAAAAATTGTACTAAGTATAACAAAGCAACTGTTTTTAATAGTTTTTTAGTAGTTTTAATGAGAAAAAATATCAAAAATATGCTCATTCGTCGGATTCGTGCAAGCAAAATGAAGACATCTTGAAAATGTATGTCGGCCTTTTTAGTCACAAACGTCACATCAAGTGCCACTTTCTACCATATTATATGTTGCCAGTATGGCCGATTAAGAAAAATATATCAAGATCATAGAATAGTAATACATATTGATCAAGCAATACAATTTTATGGCAAATTAAACAAAAATCGTAACATATTGACGTTTTAGTAATGTATTTACCACGCCGTGGTATTTACTGTGGTATTTAGAGTCAACTGACAGGTGTAAAAGACATGGCCGGGGTCCAAAGATTTTGGAAACTACGCCAGGGGGCAGCGTTTTTCTTATGTCAATGCCGGGGTCCCATAGTAATATAAAACGACTCCTATCTCTCGAAAATGTTCAAAGTTTTTGTGTACGTACTGGCTGAGGTCCCCTGAAATTTTCTTGAGTTCCACCTTGGCTTACCTTATGAATATTACACTCGTTTATTTCTAAAGCAGTTCGGGTCCAACTACCATTTCCTTTACTTGATTTGTTATGCAGTGGCTCGCTTGAATTTCAGATTCTTGCCCCTTCACTGTAGTGGATAAAAGTACTGTTTCACCGCGTTTTCGTTTCGAGCGAATTGCGGCTAATGTGATTGCTTCTGTAGCTTGCTCATTAGTGAGATTAGTATTGCTTTCGTTCTGCGAAATGTCTGTTGTCTTATTTGCGGTGATGTAATGCTAAAACCACTAATGATGAAATAAATAACACAGTTTTACGTATATTTTTTTGCCTGAACCTCGTTTAGTTTATATCAAACCGCTTTAGTGTTGCGCAGAGAAAAGTTCGCCATATGAAAAAAGCTGCTGGGGAGTGAACGTTGTAATTTGAACGATATTCTTATCTTATTTAGTCTGTAGTGTCTCACTGCTGGGCAAAGGCTTCTCTCTCTTCCCTCCATTGGTCCCTATCTACAGCCCGCACTTGCCAGGCCTTGCAAAGCATAAGCGTTTGCTTAAAACTCTCGGTTAAGGCTTAACGTAACGTGTCAGGCAAAAGTTTGAATTAATGTAATATCGTTTCAACTACCATGATCATCCCCCTGTACTGTTCCGTGGTATCCCTTTTGATAAACATCAACTTTTACTTTAGTTAATACGTGTGCTGTAGTCAAATTAGTGCCTTGTATCATTTTGTTCGTGTCAATACAAACACTAATTGAGTGAACGCTAATTTAGGACGTAGATATTCCCGTCCTTTTTCTTTAGGGCCCACAATTTTTTGATACCATTTTCATGCAAAAAATAAATAAATATTTAAAAATAAATAGGTATTTAAATATTTAAAATTTTAATTATTCTTTTCACCGTTGTTGTGCTGCCGCGGGATGATGTCGGACAAAGGAGTACTAAACCGGAACCTTTCTAGCACGGAAAACACTTGATTTATTTTACCACGGACCGATGTTACTTAACTTCTATGATCGGAAAGAAAGAGCAACTACTACTCGGCCACAAGCTTGGTCTAAACATTAGTAATAATATCTAATACCTCATTTAAGGGGCTGATAAGAGCTAAATACGCTTCACAAGAGCAGTTTTTTTAACAAAAAAGTGATGAATATATAGCCGTGAAAATAGAAAAAAGTGATATTTAAGCGTCTTTCCAAGAAGATGGTTGACTCTGAAACACGATTAAATATATTTATTCGCCATAAAAAAATCCAAAGTTACCTCTGCTTTTTGCTTTTAAACCTTTTTTCTTAAGTACCTATTAATCTATGAACTTTTACACATTATTCAATATATTATGCATTGCCATGTAGTTGTTTTATAATTAATATTATGGATGCAAGAAAGAGCAAAAAACTTAAAAAAGCGCGAATCCGCTCTGTTCTAACACGCGCATTCTGTCCTTTATTAGAAAGGGAGGTAATTTAGCTCTTATAAGCCCCTTAATCCATTCTTCTTGAAAAATTGTTGCGCCAACCCTTATATTCTTCAAAATGACATTGTCGACGACGGAGGTTGCCTGCTAGCCTGATGCTGGCAGGCTTCTGTAAATATGTATATTTAAACTTAGACGTAAGCAAAATTCCAAATTACGACATTGATTAGTTTGGCAGTCTCTACTTGGTTTGCTTGTAAAAACGGTGTGTTTTACTGTTTTTAATTATATTTTATTAACCTGAGGAGCCGTCTTCTAATTTCGCAGCCAACCAGCGCAAATCAGTAATAGACATCAAATAACATTCTAAACCTGAGTTGTTTCAAAATGCTATTTTATTAAAGAGGGAGTAGGGATGATTCCAATCCATCGTTTGGAAATTTCAATTTAGAGATAAGCAGTCCGTTCAGGGCTCATCAGCCGAGATACGAAGATGGTAACCATCGATAATATGAGGAATATTCTAGATCATCATTGATCGATTAGTTTACTGTCCTTCAAGTATCTGTTTGCTTAAATGTGTTTAGCTTAAACGTACACAAGATTATTTAATATCTGTAGGGCTCACTACACAAAGTTGCAAAAAAAATCTTGTTAGATTTAATGACAAAATAGTCGCCAGAAAGCTGCCCTTCTAGAATTGAAGCATATTTCTAAAATAGAATTAAATAGTTAACCTGGCCTAAGAAAATAGTCTTTCTAGACTCCTTACGGTTGCTATTCATTTTTGACAGAGGTATGAAAAACCAATAAAGTTATCGACACTTAAAACAACATTCCACAAGTTAGTCTAGGCAACGAAGCGGATCGTTGTATGAAGACCCCCACATTTAATCCTCAGTCGATGAAACTTTGCTGGAGTATTACACTACATGAGACAAACGTTCTATAAAAAAATCCAAAAAAAAAAATCGGAACTTTAGTTTTTCCTTACAAAAAATATTTACTAAATTTTGTTTTGGATATTTTGAATTTACATTTAATTAATGATTCTTTTTCATCCTTTCAAATAAAATCTGCCTGAGAAATTTATGTTGGGGTCAACTGTTTCTTTGCATACACTAAGTGGGAACTTGTGAGTTGTCAAAGTTGTCAAAGGCCGAGGCGACATGATATTAACATCAAACGGCTGTTCTCTGATTTTTGCTTTTATTAACTTAATGACAAAACACTATTAAGAAGGCAGTAAAACTCTAAGATAAAACAACTTATGTCACTTTGGCTATTCATTCAAAACCTTTACTAAAACGAGCTCACAAAAACTGTCAACTTAAACAAAAACAGTTCTTATTTTATCTTTGCGTTTCGGAATAAATGATTTGTATTTGTTATTATTATAAATGTCAAATAAAAGTCCACAGATGGACAAAATCCCATTTCAAAGGATCAGAAGGACAAAGTGTGGTATGCTTTAGTTATGAGCCCATGTTCGGCAAATCCAGTAAGTTCTCACAAACCCACTTACGAACTCAAACAAAATTCTTGTGATTCTAAGTCCTCACTGATCTGTTGGAATCGTTCTTGGAGTATTAGCTCGGAAACACTTGAATTGAACACGAGACGGAATAGATTTCCTCTTACCCTGACTCAAGTTCTACCTGAAAGCATCTTCCAATAATCGAATTTAGTTTCTTAAGCATTTCTATTGAGTAGTCGATATTGAGATTAACCAGATTTATAATTAGCACAGTTTTTCAGAAATCTGCAAAATTCCTTTACTAACAAACTTAGTTTTGCGATCCTAAAAGTGGACTTTATTGCTTCTAAATATACTTTAGGTATATCTGAACCCTCGGAGCGCGAGTCTGACTCTCACTTGACCTTTTCTTTTACATTTCCTGAAAATTTTATTCACTGAAAGTTGTATAAGTTACGTTGATTGATCATCATCCGTTTTCGAAAACCTGTCATGTACACCCTGTATATACTTTAAAAAATTAAATCAGCATGTAGAGGAGGTATGTAGTGTGAAAATTTCTTTAAAAACACACAGGAATAATAACGCAGGCGAAGTACACACTACCAAATGCTTATTGTATCCACTCGTTTCATGTTTCAAACATGTTTCCATTGACGGGTTTACGGTTTTTCGGTTTACGTACAGCTTTTAATTTGAAAATAGCTCGAACAATTGGAATTTGCAATAAAAACTTACTTGTATTTCACAAGGCGTCATGTTCTTGCTCAAATAAGTATGTACACGTGTATTTAACTACGCGTGTTTCATTGAAAGTTACTAAATTAAATAGTTACGTATAAATTTAAAAACACACAGGAATAATAACGCAGGCGAAGTACACACTACCAAATGCTTTTTGTATCCACTCGTTTCGTGTTTCAAACATGTTTCCATTAACGGGTTTACGGTTTTTCGGTTTACGTACAGCTTTTAATTTGAAAATAGCTCGAACAATTGGAATTCGCAATAAAAACTTACTTGTATTTCACAAGGCGTCATGTTCTTGCTCAAATAAGTATGTACACGTGTATTTAACTACGCGTGTTTCATTGAAAGTTAATAAATTAAATAGTTACGTATTATGTTTTTGAAACATCTTTTGTTTGAGTACTGAGAAACAATTTCTTAGAATTTTGTAAACCATATTTATTTATAGGGTTCCGTAGTCAACAAGGCATCTTTGTAGTTTCGTAATGTCCGTCTGTTAGGGGCTTAGCTCAGAGACCTTTAGTACTAGAAAGCTGTAATTAAGACAAAGTGTAAGAATAAAATATAGAAAAAAAAATTATGTCCCTCCCCTAATCGTAAAGTGGGGATTAACAATTTTTTTATCATCTTCCTCATGGTGTGTGGTGTCGTTAGATAGGTCTTTTAAAAATATTGTAAGTATTTTAAGAACGTTCTTTTGCGTTTGCGACATATTTTGCTAAAAGCGCAATTTTTTATTACAGTCACCTTTTACTGTGGTCTCTGCCTACCCCGATGGGAACAAGGCGTGATATTATGTGTGTATGTCACATGTCTCCCCCCTTTGCCAGACACAGTTGATATAGGAAACGTGAAAAAATTCAAAGTGGTAGTAAATATAATTAACTATCACGGTTAGGTAGGCTTCACAGGGTTACGAGTAATTACGGTCAAAATACAGAAAATAATAGAAATAGGAATCTGGTGTTGAACTTCGCTGTTAAAAACCTACTAAAAATACCTTACCTTACCTTTTCATATTTTTATTTTCAAACTGTAATCAAAGAAAACAATCAATATATATTTTTTTTAATTTCATGAACTACGGCGCCTTTCAGGAATGTCTTTCATGTACTATCATAATGTGTTGAAATATAGCCACAAGTCCAAGGCTAGAGGAATTTTGCGTTAGAATACTGATATTTATAGGCAAAAACAGCTTGTTTTTTTGCATTGTAATGAGGAAAGATATCAAATCAAGATATAGGGCCAACGTAAGAAGTCCGTTTTGACGTTTTCTTATCACAAACACACAGGGTTCATTTTTCTTTGCAGGTCGTAATTTTTCATACGTTTGACAGCTATCATAACGGACCTATTACGATGGCCTTACTTAATTGCCATTTCTCCAATCCTGTCATTTAGTTGAAGTAAACTAAAGTAAATAACAAACAACCCTCGTTTTGGAACTTTCTTGTCACGATAATTGCCCGAAGTTTTAGGGCAATTAGGTTCAACTACAAACAGAAAACTAAAGAGACTAATTAAATAAAGTAAGGCTCGAACTCGAAATAGACGACACTTTCACCAATTAGGATATAGATATCTCAAGATCTCACTCACTTAACTCGTAAACATGTCTAATTACTTACAATATAGGTATACTAATTTAGGTGCCGAAGACCTATTTGTATAGCGTAGACAAAGGCTTTGTCAACAAAGCTCCATGATCTTGCCACGATATTGTAGAGGAAATGTAAATTTTGATGTACTTCAGTTGTCATTTTAGAAGTTATCGTTGTCCACACACGGATGAAGGTATGGTATGTTGAAAACAAAATTTTTAATCTAATGATATCGTCTGTGATATAAGATTTAATATTATAAAAATTGTAATTTTGAAAACTCAAAAAAAGCTTTTTTAGCATGTGTGTGTGTGTTGTGTTCATAATCGTGTTTTTTCACATGTAAGATTAAAAAAAGGCAAAATTATAAAATCGTGGGTAGCAGTTAGCAGTGTTAATTTGCTTTTTTTCTTTCCATTATTTTAACCATTAGTTCAATAATTATAGATAAGCCATTAGTATATACATTTCACTTTTATATATGTGCTGTTGACAAGTCTTCTAGAATTTCTACAGTAAATAAAAACGTATCTTACCATTCTGGTAAAGCGATTCAATCTCATGAAGGAATACAAGTTAAAGAATAATTTGAAAGCATATGAAAAAATAAGATTTCAGTGTTGCGATTCTCCTTCATTTAATTAGAAAATTCCAGAATGACAGCAAAGAATCCTAAATTTTATTTAAAATCTTATTTATAAGTTTTGTTTTGATTTTCCACAACCTAGATGCTTGAAAGCTCAGATTTTGCAAATGATGAAATACGAAAGAATGATGTCCACTGCTCCTCCTCTAAAGATCTCCACGACACAACCTTGACCTTTTACTGAATTTGATTCTAGGTTATTTCAACTCTTTAAATTCAAGTAATTGGTTTCATTCGAATATGTCACCGGAAAATGATGAGAATCGTTATTTGATCAACTTTTTAAAAAGCATAAATGGTAGTTGAAATATATTATTTATCGCAATGTCTTTCAGCTAATCATACAACATTGGAAACATAGCAATTGCACCCTTTAAATGATCCCGTTAATAATGTGATTCAATAGGCACCTTGGAAGCACCTTTCCTCAAATAAGCTGACATCGACAACATGTCGGCAAACATTTTATTTGGAAAATTTACTTAATGTCTCCAAGCTTATCGGCGAAATTAATTTTCAAATAAATCGGCTTTGCTTTGGATCTCAAAATTGGCTGAAAAAATGTTAAGAAAAAGCAAAAACAAATCAATTTGGGGTACCTACATATTAGCTTTTAGCTCTTAGGATTTTTCTACATAAATTTTATTTTGCAATAACAGAACGCCTAGATAATTTATAAAATACTGGATTATACACAGTGCCATTAAAATACAAAATGCTTAAAAAGGTTGTAAGGCAGCAAAAACGAAGCGAGATTTAGATAATAAAGAACAATAAATAAATTAATTTTGTTTTTCACAGTCTTTGTTGTATTTTATTTTTAAGGAAGAGATTCTCTACCTTATGTGTAAGTTATGCGATATCTACGCTTAACCGATTTGATGATTCTTTTTATTTAATAAGGATTGCCTACTAGTTGTTCCCATATTTTGGATAGAATCTTAATGATGTAATATAAGATGGAAAACGGGAATTCCGTCTTTCTCAAAAAGCACATATTATTAATGCATGTTAGTCAATCTAACAAAACGGAGTAACTTTGATAGTAAAAAAAACCGGCCATGTGCGTGCCGGGCCACGCGCAATGTAGGGTTTCGTAGTAAAGTTGCTTTAGGAAGGGTTTTGTATACGTAATCAATTACACTTCTCTGTTTTTTTGCTTGCAAGTGAAAGTGTGGTAAAATCTTGGAGGAAAAAATATAGAGAGCTCAAGAACCTGATGCAGGACAAAAAGCTACAAAAATATAAATTTTGAATTAATAACTTTCGTAGCAATTTGCTACATTGCTACGCCGTAGCACTGCAACGTCAGCACAACTACGCGGTTTTTATTTAAATCACCTTCTAGTATCCTATACTATTAAACGAGCAATATTTGTATATATACGTGGGACACTCAGAAATATTTGCGACACTAAAAAAAATTGTTCTACAGGTACATATATTTTTATTAAATCTTTTCAAAGTACTCTCCACCAGCCTCTATACAAAGATTCATGCGTCTGAACCAGTTTTCAAAACACTTTTTCCAGTCCGCCGTAGACACCTCGTTTACAGCCTGCTCGAACGCAGCCAGCGCATCTTCCGGCGACGAAAATTGTATCCCCTTGAGCTGATTTTTTATTTTTGGAAATAAAAAGAAGTCACACGGTGCTAGATCAGGGCTGTAAGGAGGGTGACCCAGGAGTTTGACTGGTGTGCTGTCCAGGAAGTCCCTCGTTTTGAGCGCGGTGTGTGCAGGCGCATTGTCGTGGTGGAGCAGTAGTCCGCGGAGCCCTGTGTTTGGTCGCTTGTTGCTCACAACAGAAAAAACTTCTGGTAAACATTTGGTAGTATACCATTCGGCGTTGATGCTTCTTTGATCTCGTAAGGGAATTGAGGCCAAGTGGCCAGTCAAATTAAAAAAGCTGGCGATCAAAATCTTCCCCCCGCTTCGAGATCGCTTCACTTTGGTAGGCGTTGGTTCATTTTGAAACACCCAAACTGTCGACTGGCGCTTGGTTTCTGGATCGTATTGATAAATCCAGGACTCATCACCTGTTACGATGTCGTAAACACGCCGAGACGAGCCTGCTTCAAATTTGTTCAGCATATCACGGCACCATTCCACCCGGGCCTGCTTCTGAGCGTCGGTGAGGTAGTGCGGCACCCAGCGCGATACTATCCTCCTCACGCAAAGATGCCCGTGTAGAATCTCGTGAACGCTTCCCGATCCAATCTTTAATATGTGCTGAATCTCCTGATATGTAATTCGCCTATTATCTTGGATTAAATTTTTCACTGCTAGCACGTTTTCTTCCGTAATAGCCGTCAAAGGGCGACCGCTTCTTTCTTCATCCCCCAAGGTTGGTCGACCGCGCCTAAATTCGTTATACCAACGATACACGGTTGCCTTGGAGGGGCCTTCATCCATAAATGCCATTTGAAGTCTATCGAACGATTCATCCGGTTTCAGGCGACACTTGAAATCGTAAAAAATCATAGCTCTAAAATGTTCCCGGCGCAGATCCATTTTTCAGTAAGACACGATACTTTGAATTGGCTCGCAAAAAATGTAGAGGGAAATTTTGAAAATGGAACACACATATTTTTACTTACAAGTAATCATATTTTCGAAAAAGATTCTGACCGGCCAGTCTCCCATATATAAAAACTATTTTTCGCAATACTTTCTGAGTGGCCTGGTATATTTGTAATCGGTTTCTCGAAAACGGCTCTAACGATTTCGATGAAATTTACCATACGGGGGTTTTCGGGGACAAACAATCGATCTAGCCAGGTCTCATGTCTAGGAAAATTCGTTTTCCCCGTGTTTTTAGGCATTTTTATTACATTAACCTACAGTGACATCTGTTAGCGGGTAGCATAGCTTGCTCACCCGATGATATTTTAATGTTGAGGCGGCTATTATAGAGCGAAGCTTGGTCATCCAGGTACTTATAAATTTAAGAAAGCACCGCACCGCGCACTTATTTTTTTTTTTAAAGATGTCTTGTCACCCGAGCTCTTTACGTATAATGAAGAAGTTCACTAGGGTCGAATTAAGCAACAATGATGCAGCATCTTTAATGTGTACCATGCTTTGTATTGTGTATTTGTGTACAATGTGAACGATGTAATAATGGTTGTTACACCTTGCCACTGCAAAAAAACGGACCGTTCAAGTACAATGTGAAATTTTGTTTCCGAAGTCCAGCAATTTTACTAATTCAAACGAAAAGGAAGCCAGGCCACTTTTCCGAATAAATAAATAACCGACTAACCGACTAATACAAAACCTGTAGACCACATGACCACTTTCATATGGGAAGTCAACATATTATAGATTTTTTTTTGGGACAGTCGCTTGTTTTCTTTAGTAGAATCACTAGGATTCGGAAGTACAACCAATTCAATATTGGATTCACTTTCATGGTTCCGTACCCAATGGGTGCCATCTGGACTCTATTATTTCAAGCAAAACCTACGCGGTTTATCTACCCTTTAATAAGAGGGATGTACCTATTTCTTAAGCCGTAGTAGCTTCTCAGTTGAAGTGTTGCTGTTAATGTAATAAACGAGAAAAATAATTTTCTTTTATAAATTATAAACATAAACAAAAAAACAACAAAAAAACACAAAAAAAACAAGACAAACAACAAAAAAATCAAAACATCACAATAACTGAATGCAAAATTATGTAAAAC
Source organism: Athrips mouffetella (assembly GCA_947532105.1). Lineage (NCBI taxonomy): Eukaryota > Metazoa > Arthropoda > Insecta > Lepidoptera > Gelechiidae > Athrips > Athrips mouffetella. Next base: position 21,587,502 of record OX383972.1, on the reverse strand, counting down.
TCATACCACAATAAATTACTTTGGGAGTGCTATCATTATTTATGAGCAAAATGATTTATTTTATCTTCTGTACCATTAAACGCCGATAAATAATAAAATACCTTTGCATTATTTAAAATATAGGATTGGCAAAACCAACAATCCTAATGCTTGTAACGCATTTTTTATATATATATATAGGCGGCATTTTAAAAGTCATCTAACCTTAAACTTGTGAATTATCTGATATTAATGTATGTGAATTGTCACAGAATAATATGTAAAATCTTCCAAATACAGACACGTATGTTTGTCACACCGCGTTTGAACCCACAACCTACGGTACAAAAGGCAAGGGGACTATCCACCATGCTTCAAAACCTCTACAAACGCAAACATTAGTAAAAACTATAACATTTTAGACAAACAACCGCATAAGCGTCACACATTTTCATTACATTTTGTGCAAGTCACCTACCACAATACAATAGCTGTCCCAGCAAAGTGTCGACGCATTCGAAACAAAAGCAGGACGGTGCTTCCTGCGATTCACAATACAGTGCCTGTTGACAAGGGAAGGTAGAGAATGGAAATGGTATCGACGCACCAGCAGAACATTGTGATGCAGTTGTTCGACTTATGGCGTCGTCGCTCGGGTGTTTTCAATAGCTTTTCAGGAAATAAAACTAGTTGGGTCTTACTACAAAAAAGTTAGACATCTGTTGAACACTTGATTAAAAAAATGCGCACAAAATAACTGGCTATGTCAGTTGATGCGCAGAAGTCAAGTCATAAGTCATTTTGACTTCTGCGCATCAATGACATACTCGTAGACAGAGTTATTTGGTACGATTTTTTTAATCAAGTGTTCAACAGTTGTCTAACTTTTTTGTAGTAAGACGGCTGATCTTTGTAAATTTTTGTTTTATTTGCAGTAAACTTTACGATACAAAATTGTTGAACAGATGACTCCCTCAACGTTGCCGGCAACTGCATTTTGTCTATAAAGGTGCTCCTGCTATTCTAGGGCTCCTGCTAGGGCTGCTTAAGGTCCTTCACTCACGTTTAATTTTATTTCTACGAAAAGATATGATATGGTACCTGGCGTTAAGTTAGGGCGTCCCATTGAATTCTTTTCTTTCTATGGATGTCGTCAATAGCGACCAATAAAAACTTGCTGTTTCTGGCATGATTAGGACCACCATTTTATGGTGCAGGGCATAGAATAAGACATGAATGAATGTTTATATACTGCATGATGTCGCGGTAGGAGACTATGACAAAGGCATTCCTCTGATTTAAAGGCAATTAGCTTGCAACCTGTTAATAATGTTTAAGATTTATGTCTCTACGCTACGACTAAGGGTGGTTTCCCACGGTGCGTGTTGTTGCGGGCGGCCATGCACAGCCAACGATTGAGGACAACGACGCATCGCGAACCACTCCACACGAGCTTTCACCGCTCTTTTGAAGTTACTTGGGGCGGACCAGGCGCACCACTACGGACTTGCCTACCTTTTCCCATCGTGCCTCGGTGCGGGTTGGTGCGCATCCGTCCGCAGAATCAAACTCTATGGGAATCCGCCCTAAGACTGCTCAATCCAAAAAGGAAACGAAGTTATCATGAATTTTCTGACGAAAGAAGCACAGCGGTGGATAGGATACGCTTATAATTTTAGCATATAGACAGTCACAGTCTCTACAACAGCAGTGTAAAAACAGACAGACGGATATTACTAAACTATAAGGGTTCCTTGTGGACTATGGAACCCTAAAAAACGGAATAAGGCTAAGGCAGTGAATGATGGGCATATTTTACAGTCACTTGATAACTCCATATTCCAACGTGCCATCACCATCGTTCATAAGAATTTCATACAGCTTGGTTCAAAATGAGCATACTAAGGGAGCTATAAACGTCACTGCGTAGAGAATATGTGATATGAATAAAGTATGAGCCAGGTAAAGGTAACATTTTTATACGATTATTGACCCCTTATAGGCGACGTGCTCAATTACAACCTTTTGGCTATTTGGGCTATTCACAAGAGAGGGGTAGATATATTAAGAATATAAGAATTGCCTTAGGAATATAAAATAAATTTTAATTTAGTAAGGGATTAAAGGTTACAGTCACGGACTTTAATTTGGGAATAAATTAAGGAGGAGTTTAAAAAAATATTTTGCGAATGTTTTTATTAATCTTTGTGAATAAAATAGTTACCTATGTTATTCACAAGGTCGAAATACTTTTTAATGGATTATATTAAAGAATCTCTCAGTGCAATTTCGAATTTTAAAATCACCTATATTGACACATGACATGATATGAAGATGGAATTTTTTGAAACCCAGTAATTAATAAAATTATCAGTCGTCTTTATTGCAAATGAAAAGTCAAGTATTTTTTACTTAAAAGGGGTCCAAGCTTAAATCCAGTGACGTATCTAATCTTCAGAACATGGTTTTTACAAAAAAATCGCAATTTTCATCTTTTACTTGATTTCTACATGATAAATTTATAACAAAAATGATCTTAAAAAAATACCTTTTTGTTGTAATATTTCATTGGAGCTCTCACAATAAGTAATTACTGATACTGATAGTTAATTAGTCATCTGTTTTATTTACTTGTTAGCTCGTAGTTTTAGTAATCGTACTTTTTAGTATATTTTATCAACACTAAACTTTAAATATATATATTTTTTATCACTTCCTGTATTCGGAAAAATCTACAAAGTAGAAAATCGCAAACCGTCTCCGGGACTCACGCAGATTCAAATCCTGCCTGTGGTTGTGAAATTTTGCGATTTTCCACTTTATACAAAACTTTAAATCCATTTAATATTCTCCAAAATTTTCTGGCTAATCCTTTATTCAGATTAGTTAAACTTTCTTTAAACATTTTCATTTATTTTCTAATCGAACTTACGAAACTTAACTAATTTAACGGTTATTTGGTCGAGTAATGCCTTATACAATAATGTTTAAAGCCCAATAGTTAAAAACTTAACTAAATTCTTAAGCCTTTTAAATTGTTGTTCTTAAGATTTGGGATTTGGTGATCTTGAATCAAATTATTACATTGGATCTACTAAATAAATTAATGATGGGATTTGTTCAAACCAAAGTTGTCTTGAAAAGATCGTTCTTATAAAACCACCTTTGTCCATCTTAGGCCTGGATTACACTTACAAGGCAAACGGTGAGTGCAAGGGATAGATGAGGAGTAGAAACTGTTCAAACAAAATATGTAAAACTGATGTATCATAAATTATACACAAGCGACGTGGTGCAGGCTTACCGTTTCATCGCCTGCTCTTTGCCTTATGCCTTTTCTATGTAAAGTCGCGTCCGTGCCTCCGTACCTCGCATGCACTTCGCTCTCGCCGTTCGCCCTTTGCGTATACATTACCCTTAGATTTTAAAAGTCTCCCTTTGTAATTGTTGCTTTTATTGCGCATAACAAAAGTAATCCATAAATCTATGTCCATGTGGTGCCGGCTAAAATAGTATATACCACCACTCATTCCTTCACGTGGGGGTAACAGTAAAATGCGACAATGCGACCTTGAATCGGAGGATGGGAAGCAGCAACATATCTCCATATTTTTACACGAAACCGGACTTTTTAAATATTTATCTAAAAGATTAATTTAACGTCACCTCGATTAAACTCTACGATACAAGATTAGAATCGTTGCTTTAAAAAAACTTTAGAAAAAAGTTTAAAAATTGCTCAGGATAAGGCTTCTCAATAACTTTCGTTCTTGTGGACGATTTAACATCTGGACTTGTTAGGTAGGTCATTAAAATTATACATACATACACACATAACATCACGCCTTGTTCCCGTCGGGTAAGGCAGATACCACAGTTCTCCACCTGCTACGATCTTGACATACTTTCCTTGCTTCCTGAACTTTCATTAATCCTTTCATACATGCTCGTCGGTTTAGGGTACTTTTAACCTGGCCTTTATTCAGAACGTCTTGAATTTGGTCCTGGTACGTTCGCCGAGGCCTTCCCCTTCCAACATTTCCATTCACTCTCACCTTGTAGATCTCTTTCGTCAATTAAAATTATTACGAAGAAATCAAACAAATCTTTTTGAAAATATTATTCCACCATATTTTTATGTCTCTAATACCTCCCGTCCTCCCGTGTGGTGCCGGCAAAGAATAGTACCAACCCATACATACCCGTGGGTGTCGTAAGAGGCGACTAAGGGTTAACTGGAGGATGGGCAGCAGCATCCTCCTTTGCATCTTACATCTTACTTACTGCGGTCACCTACAACCGCGGTCCATGGTGCCAGCCGTAACGCTAACAAGCGAGGTGACTATGGTACTTCCCCTCCACATTTTTCCAGCAAAAGCTAGAATTTTGGAGGGAGCTCCCTGTCCTGTAGTGGACGTTTCATGGGATGTTATGATGATGATGATGAATACCTACGTACACTTCTAATCATAACGATAGAGCTCGTTTTGAGATACCATTATAATACCTACTCGTTTATTTGTATAATATATACAGTGTGATTATGAAATGTCTGACTATACTTGAGTATGGTACTTAGGACATGAAAATGATCAACTTTCCCTAGAAAACATTAGGTCGAAAATTTTTATTTTAGTTCGGTCGTTCCAAACAAATTCCAGCAATCTACTGTTTTAATTATTTTAATTCTTAGAGAGATGTATGCTATCCATACCATTAAACAACTAATGGAGGCGTACAGAGCTAGAAAAAAAGACCTGCATATGGTATTTATAGATCTTGAGAAAGCATTCGACCGCGTCCCTAGACCACTGATTTGGCAAACCCTGCGATCGCAACTGATTCCGGAATGCTACGTAAGACTGATAGTAGACATGTACGATGGCGTAACTACAAAAGTACGATGCCCTGCAGGAACCAGCGAGGAGTTTCAAGTAAAGGTTGGAGTTCATCAAGGATCGGCACTCAGCCCCCTACTCTTTAACCTAGTGATGAACTACCTGACGGCCGAAATACAGCATCCTGCGCCGTGGAGCATTTTGTACGCAGACGACGTCGTCCTAACTGATGAAGATCCGGTCGCCTTGCAAGCAACCTTGGAAAAGTGGAGATCATCACTCGAAAACGCGGGCCTTAAGATCAGTAGAGAGAAAACGGAGCACATGCACCGTAAATTTTCCGAAACCAACACAGCCACCCGCTCAATAGACCTCCAAAGCTCCACCCTAAAAACAGTGGACCACTTTAAGTACCTTGGTTGCATGTTATCTAGCGACGGCAGCATAGACGCCGATGTCACACACCGCATAAACGTTGGATGGCAAAAATGGAGAGATCTGACAGGCGTACTCTGTGATGCTCGAATGCCCATCCGCGTTAAAGGCAAAATCTATAAAACAGCAGTAAGACCCGCTATGACCTACGGCGCAGAATGCTGGCCAATTAAGAAGCAGCAGTCTAATAAAATGCACGTAGCGGAAATGAGGATGCTTAGGTGGTCAGCAGGGGTCACAATGCTTGATAAAGTGCCAAATAAATACATCCGAGGTGGCTTCAAAATCAGACCAATGCCAGACAAACTCACAGAGTCCCGCCTTCGCTGGTACGGCCACGTTATGAGAAGACCGGACGAACACATGACCAAAAAAGTGCTACAGCTTGACTCGAGACCAAAAAGCCGCGGCAGACCCCGACTCACATGGATGTCAGTTATAAAAAAGGACCTCGCAAGTGAGAACTTAGACCCCGTGACGACCCAGAACCGACGACTCTGGCGAGAAAAGATTAGGAGAGCCGACCCCAGCTAAAAATGGGACAAGGCCGGAAGAAGAAGAAGAATTCTTAGAGAGATGAAATATTTTCTTACAATGAGTGTCCCACTGGTGGGCAAAGGCTTCCCATCTAGTTCACCATTCATATCTGTTCTGAACCTCCGATGACCAGTTCTTTGAAAAGTTGTTCAAATCGTCGCGTCATTGTCTCCGAGACCGGCATCCACTGGCACCCCTTATCCTATCCGTTACTAATAATTAAACGAATTTATAAGGGCTAAGATTATAAGGGCTAAGATTATAAAGAGGCACTGTTATTGAAATAAGCTGAAGCTATTACAGTTCCTAAAATATTTTTGTATCCACCTACATTTCATTACTTATCATTAAATTTACTCTGTTTATCGACATCGTGACAAATTGACATGTTTGCTTTAAACCTGAATTGATGAATAAATTATGTTTATCGTACAGCTTTACAAAAGCCTTTTAATGAACAGCGTCATAAGTGACACTGTCTCTCAGACAAAGAATGTCACAAGTACCTTTAAAAACTACAGCGTTTGCGGCGTTCTTCTTTCGAGAGACGGTGTCGCTTCACGCACATCAAGTTAAAATGATAGAGTATGACGAGTAGTCTTATGACGGTAGGGACACTAAACCAAACATCTTGGTTTACTTTTAATACACTATTCAAAATTAATCACCTTACAATAGGTAATATTGAGCACGGAATGTAAAAGTGCTCTAGCAAGGGTCACCGGACAAAGCCGGAGGCCTTGAAAAAAAAGGGATTCAAATTACACAGTTTTTAAAGAAGAGGAATACGTTGTTAAATTGTGGGTCTTAAAACCCCAATAGAATTAATTTGAATAGTTACACCAAACAACCAAATTAAAGATCGATCATCAATTCCCGTCAGTATATAAAGTAGCAAAAGCATATAAGAATTTTTTTGTGATAAAGAAGGGTTTGAAGATTATAAACGTACCTAAATCAAACCTAAGCTATTTTTTTATTGCGGAAAAATTGGTAGTATATTCCGAGAGGCGGAGCAGGATCTGACGAACCTGTATGCTTGTCCTGGTCGTCTACACGATCTTAAGTTGGAAGCATATTAGTACTCCCTTCTAGTATACTTGCCTCGGTCGAGGGAATATGGATAATTTTTTTCAGAGATGACAAAAAGTGAAATCAAAATTTAAATCGGCTAAAAAATACGTCTCATATAAGCATTTAAAACTTTTAATACGCGCCGATTAGACGGAGAGATCCGACATGGACAGTGACGTTACATGCCACTACAGCCATATAAACTCCCTGTTAAATTTCGTTTTGCTAGAAAAAGACAGACAGAAATCTACGATGGCTTACCTATATCTTTTTAATTTCATAGTTATTCGAAAAACAGTTATAGTAAACTGTTTTCACATGTAGAGGATATATTTTTTTTATAATAAAATCAAGCATATTCCCTATTCTGGAGGTAGGACCCGCGGAAAACTTTGGCAGCGGGATGCTGGAAAGACCACGCTGCAATACGTAAATATACGAAACACAAAAATGGAACAAGAATACGTCAACAAATACTCACTGTTTAAAAATATACAGGTTAGAAACAGATATATCAAAGTGTACATCTATCTATCTATCTATTGTCCTTGTTTTGTCTCGTACTTGAATAAAGTTTTTAATTAATTTCAAATTCAAATTCAAATTTGTTTATTAAAATTTCATAACAGAACAGTTTTTGAAAAACCAAAGCGTTATAAAAACAATTCAACAATAATTCATGACTAACTCCAGGTTAGTATAGTTGTCAATATTTAAAAAAATATATATTAGTCAATATTTTTAAAAAAATCATTAAAGTAATTTATAAAAAATCGTTAAGGTACATTATTATGTCAATAATTCTAATATTAATTACAATTTATGGTTGTCACTCTTGCATTCATCTCGCATACTCGCTGGCATTCCCTCATCAGACATACAATCCCAGATATAAACAAGTCACACTGTGGGCTTGCGATGAGCACAGAGTTGAGCAGGTTGGCGGCGCGGGCCGCGGGCGAGTGCTGGTGATGAGCGGTGCGGGCCGCGGGGACCGCCAGGGGGCCGCACGCTCGCGGGCGCAGGTACATAGTGCGCTTCATGTCGGGTACAGCCAGTGAGAGGAACATGCTCACTAACAGTACACTGTCTATCTTATTGTTAACAATATTTATGACAAATTTGGCCAAGGCCAGAGATCTGCGCACTAATATAAAGCAAAGATTAGTTTTATTTTGTATTGACCGTACAAAACTTTGGTTAGAGTGTCTAATTTAATTATTATTCTCTACTGTAGTTAAAAAAAAATTCAAAATATGGCGCGCAACAGAGAGAAAACGGCCAGAGTCTTGAAAACGAAAAGAGGAATTAATGTAGCGATGCTACAGTAGGTATACTCCATTTCACGAGTCAATGCCAACGCTTACCAACACATTTTGCAGCCATAGAACCAGACAAACCACCACGAACCAGACGAACCACAGTATATTTACATACATAATACATACATAACATCACGCCTTGTTCCCGTCGGTATATTTGACGGAAAAAATAACATTGTTTTACAAACTTTGTTTTTTCTGACAGCTTTAGCTGATTACTATTGATCATGGAACACGATTGCCTTGATATAGCTGCAAAATGTGTTGGTAAGCAGAGGCGGCTCGTCCTAAAGAGCACTGGTGCAGTGCACTCCCTCTTTCACAAAACTCAAACTTAGGATGTATTACCTACCTAGTTAAGTTACATACGATTACATACCTATTTTCATAACCCTATACGTTGTATACATTTATAATAGCCTAAGAAATAATTACGCAACAAATACGTAGTCAAGTTGTACCAAGTGGATCGCCAGCGATTCCGCTCCTATGAAGAAATCTTCAGTACAATTCCTTATACAGAATTCAATGAGTGTGAAAGAGAAACATCAACACGCTCGAGCGCGTGAAACAAAAGATTTTCTATGAGAAATTAGCCTTATCAGGAGCGCTGCTCAGTGCTACGTTGCCAGATCGCGATGCCTCATGCCATGCAGTTCGGTGCAATCGCCACGCGCGAAGTAATAAATCTATGGTTCGGTGACAAGGCGCTGTTGCCGATCATACGTAAACAAACTTTTCGTATACAGCTTTCAGTTACTGTTCGCAATTTTGCTTGAAAATGTAGAAATAATTGTTTTTAATAGTGTACGTGCTTAATTACTGTAAAAATGGACGAATACAGTGTCGTTTACATTAAAAATGCGAAAAAGACTTTACAAATACGACTTGAACTCAATAAAAAGGGGCCGCCACAACCTGAAATCGCGCTAGTTCAAAAATGTAGTACAAAAATTCACTTTTAATCGTGTTTTCAAACCAGTACAATATTTAAAAACACCTTGGATGTGCGGTTATAATTAAATTGTTTTGTTTCCCTTGTCTGGTATTTGGAGCTGGCGCTGGCGCGCATAATATGTAGGTAACAATAAAGCCATAAAAAATATTTCATCAATAAATGGTAGGTAAGTAAATTTATATTTATTTTTTTTGTGCACACCCATTAAAAAATGTCACGAGCCGCCTCTGTTGGTAAGCTTTGGCATTGACTCGTGAAACGGACTATATTAAAGATTTTGAAACAGCAAGCCCAGTTTTAAGAGGATGCAAAGCTCTAGTTATACGCAAGTCTCAGCCAACCGTAACGTAGCACGTAGCCCCGATTGACCGCTGACCTGTACTCGTGACATGCTGGCAGGTCACTACCAGTTTACCTAGATAACTGAAATAGGAGAAAAATATAACTAAAAACCGGGTTCTCTTTCAAAAGTCTCAGTTAGTAACAAAATAGTCTCATGATTTGGGTCTTGTCCTGAACACAAAAAATACTAAGGTAATATACATTAGTTCAAGCCAAAATAAAATAAACCGAGATTTAATAGCACATGAACTCGATTGCCTACACTCAAACCTTAGCCAGTGCAACTGCAATATTGTCGAACTAGTGACTCAACAAAAATATCTGGGTCTGATGATTGACGACCTATTAAAATGAACAGATCATATATTTACCTTAATTAAAAGTAAACTCCCGTACACAATATTGCTATCACTCGAATCGACCATAACCTACGAACTTAGCAGTTACGGTCAGACATTCAAAACACATCTTAACTCAATATACCATCCAAGATCTACAGTTATGAATTTTAAAAGGATGAAATAGACCTCATAGGTCTGTTTGACGATCCGCACTGGCCAGTTCAACTCAAGATACCTACTATCTTAGGAACGTTGTTTGTTTATTTTTTCTACTGTCTTTACGTTCTGTTTACACGCTCATGCTAGGCTAAACTAAATTATATTATTGATATTACCGTCTCCACTTCTTTTTACTCCTCTGCTACACCATGACCTAAACAATTATAGTTCCTAATAAAATGAAAAATAAATATAATAGTACATTTAGATGAAAGTGCGCTATTATGCTCGAGAAATGCAGTCCGAGCCGCAGGCGAAGGCGTAATAGAGCCTGTGTTAAAATATCAATTGTAGTTTAATTGAATTTTAAAAGAAACTGCTAGGAAACTGTAAAGGGCCAGAAAACTGTGCCTACTGCATACTACTTATAAAGAATAAAAGATTTCGAGGTTGGTTTGAAGGAGAGCAAGCAAGAATGTCATAAAAAATCTCAACAAAACGTCATCTGCGTCCAATACATTTACCCACTGCCTTAAAAACGATAATCACATCACACGAGCGAATCTGACGGTGAGAGATTGCAACCCGGTATGTGTCCCGTGTAGTGCCGGCAAAGAATAGTACCAACCCATACATAACCGTGGGTGTCTTAAGAGGCGACTAAGGGTTATAAACTGGAGGATGGGCAGCAGCATCCTCCTGTGTATCATACCATCTTAATAACTGCGGTCACCTACAACCGCGGTCCATGGTGCCAGCTGTAACGCTAACAAGCGAGGTGACTATGGTACTTCCCTTCCACATTTTTTTTTCAGCAATAGCTAGAATTCTGGAGGTAGCTCCCTGTCCTGTAGTGGACGTTTTTCATGGGATGTTATGATGCCGGGCCCGGCCGGGTTATGTGTTAGCGATGAAACAGTTAAAGTATTTTATGAAAATTTTCTAAAAGACAATGATTCAAGGTAAATATTTATTTCAAACTGGCTTATGAACAATTATCACAATAACAGGATCGAAACTTATCGGTCCTGTGCCGTCATTATAAAGCGTACGTTTATCCGTCGAGTAACACACACGAGACGTATAGTGATAAAATAATCTATACGCCTAAATTTCACAAAAAATATAAGTTACACAGATTGTTAGCGAGAAGCTTCGCAGAAAATTAGCGTGTTCGTTGTCGAATTCAAATTCATTGAACAATCGATGAGGTTCTTATCGTCTGGCTTTCCAGTTAAATTGAACGTTAAATTTTAATGGCTCTGCGGTATTATAATACAAACAGATAGAAGTTGTAGATGTGGTAGGTAAGCGGGAAATGTTATATTTTGCTTGGGTATACCTCGCTTCCGGGTATATAGGTGATTCTTAATGAACTGCGTCCCTTTCAGTAAAGCAAATTTTTCTCTAAAGAACACAGCAAAAAAAATATTTAACTCTCATAGAAACTGATCAGCTGATTGTGCATTTTGTATAGGAGGTATTTTTTTTTCGTATTTCCGAACTTTGTATGTTCCACGGCTGTTCATCAAGATGTTCATTCGTGTATGATAATGACCAATGGCACGAAAGGTTAGGACATGGCAGGATGAATCACCGGATTTTCCAAAAAGCTAGATGATTCCGTGTTTCGGAAGGCACGTTAAGCCGTTGGTCCCGACTAGTATCTATGGGTGTATTCGTTAATGAGCCATGTCAGAGGCCTTTGGCGGCTTAACAACTCTGACACCAGGGTTTGTGAGGTCATCGACCTTGAAACCCACACGATGATGAGTGTCGTACTACTAAGTAATGCGACTTTACGGACCAGGACCATTACGCATATTTTTAGGGTTCCGTAGTAAACAAAGAACCCTTATAGTTTCGTCATGTCCGTCTGTCTGTATGTCTGTCTGTCCGCGGCTTAGCTCAAAGACACTTTTGATCCGTTTGCGAAATATTTAGCTTGAAAGCTCAATTTTTTTTGGAGTCAAGTGTCCCCCCTCCTGCCAGCCAAACGGTTATGATTGCAAATGAGATAAAATTCACAGTATGAAATTAAAAGGAAACCTATCACGACTAAGTAGGTTTCACAAGTTAATGAGCTATATCCGAAAAACTGGAAATGACAAAAATAGCAATAGCTATCAGGCGCTAGTATAACAACGCTTAGCATCAGGAGGTAAACAGTTATCATATGAATGTTATAAAATGCTTAATTAAAACCGGCTATGCGCTAAAAAAATCGCAAAAAATCGATGGAACCCTATACTGCGCGTGGCCCGACACGCACTTGGCCGTTTTTTATAGTAAGGTCCTTTAGCCTTTAGGTTACTATTTAGCCATTTAGCTGTTCCTATAATCATTACATCTAATGAGTCGTTAAGCTATATGTAAATCAGGTTTAGAGTTAGCTGGAATGATAATTCGATATAGCCGCTATTATCGTAACCTAACCACAATGAGGCATAATTTGGCAACAAACAGGGTACAGTTGTACAGTGCCGGTCAGCTACAGTGTACTTAGATAATAACCCTTTTTTATGCTCCAAGCGGGTAAAAACATAAGTTCGTAAACTAAAACCAGACTACTCAAAAATCTTGCTCTAAAAAGTATGAAACAAGAAAATATTGTCATCTGAAATTGTTATGTTAATATTTTGCATTTCAAAAATATTCATAGTGATGTTCAGATAATAGCCGTGGTCATATTATTATGTATATTTGCCTAAAGCATATGATAGTTTTTTAGGGTAGTGGCATATGAGCATGGCCATAACCTGAACATCACTACCAATATTTCTTAAATATAAAATTTTTACATAACAATTTCATATCACGATATTTTCTTGTTTCATGCTTTTTAGAGCAAGATTTTTTTATAAGTCGGGTTTTAGTTTACGAACTTATTTTTTATTTAAATTATTATGGAGTTATAAATACGTAATAATGCTAACAATATATATAGAGATACCATCACGGTAAATGTTAATCTTTCGAGACGTACGATCAGTTAATTGTTGATCCGAAAACAAATGTTGATCCGGAGGCCTATACAGGGTGTTAATTTAATTGCGTGCCATAGCTTAAGGAGTGCTTCAGTTACGATAAAGGAACACAAAAAAAAATATTTAAAAAAATCATACTGAAAAAAAAACTATAACTCCATTGAAACTTAACTAACGCGGAGCACCGCGCTATTACCGAGCCAGCGCGAGAGAATCAGTGGATAATACATAACTGAAACTCTTTCGCGCGCTTTTGATAGCGCGGTGCTCCAGGTCATTGCCCTCCGCGTTAGTTTCAATGGCGTTTAATTTTTTTTTAAGTAAGATTTTTTTAAATATTTTTTTTGAGTTCTTTTATCGTTACTGAACCACCCCCTAAGCTATGGGACGCAATCAAATTAACACCCTGTATAGGGTGACTTTTAATTAGTTCTTGATATAAAAAGGTATGAATGTACTCATGATACTGAACAACTTTCCCCAAGGAACACAGGTTGAAATACGAATATCAAATTTTGTCCTCTCAGCTGATAGCGCATTTTGTATGGGAGGTCAAATTTGGTTTTTCGTATTTCGTCCTATGTTCCTTGGGAAAAGTTGTTCAGTATCATGAGTACATGCATATCTTTTGCTATAAAGAACTAATTAAAAGTCACCCTATACGAGTATATACAGGGTGTAAGGGACGGTGTACCGAAAACTGAAAGGGCGTGCTCAGTCAACGAAACTGAACAACTTACCCAAAGAAACATATGTTGGGTTTTTTTTTCATTTCCCAACATATGTTTCTTTGGGAAAGTTGTTCAGTTTCGTTGACTGAGCACGCCCTTTCAGTTTTCGGTACACCGTCCCTTACCCTTATATTGAAAAGTGCTAATTAAGCCCTTTAATTTGATACTCAACACGACATCATGAAAAATGTTTAATTTTTCAGTCATGACTTAAAGTCCTATAGAGGGCGCATCATTCAATTTCTACGCTAGCGGCCAAAATGACTTTTGCAGATAGATTTTGACCGATAAAGCAAAGTTTTCCGAACTTGTGAGGTAAAAATAATGTTCAGTTGTAAGTTTATTTGTTCCATTTGTCTTTTAATAATACTTACATAAAATAAGTACAAAAAATTTATAAAACTGTTAATTATTTGCCACACATACCTGACCATTCCAGCAGAAAGTGGAATCATCACAAAAAAAAATTGTCTTGGGGACACTCGTTGGGGATACTTTAATAAATAAGGGAATTTTTAATCAATAAAACCCTTGGTCCAAAGAGTTAATTGTGTGATGTACGAACAAGCGGGTTAATTCAAAAATAATCATTTTAAAACGGAGCGAGGTTTCAAACACTTTGTTTAAAGCCCAGGGTTTCAATATGACCTTTTTTTGTAGGACAAAAATCAAATTATATTATGTGTTTTTAAAAAATGACGTTTATAATTTTCTGAATACATAACAACTAAGGTAACAATCAAATACAAACAAAGGACAATCTATGGTCCCACCTGTGGGTCCCACTCGTTAATCATGGGGCCACGGGTAAAAGGCCCTAACTTTTTAAATTCGCAACAGAAACACAAATGTAAGGAACCTCGGAACTAGGCCCATTAATAGAGATAGGTCATTAAGATAATAAAAAAAAACAAACGCAAATATCGCGGCTATTTTTTTTCTTAAAGCAACGATTCCCGTATGATAGGACGGAACGTAGTCACAGCCTATCATAGAATAAAATAAACAACTGTCACCTCTCTTCGTGACATGACAGTTTTTATTTTATTCTATGATAGGCTTTCACTTTACTTTATATTCCAGTCTGATATTTAACGACAAAAATATATAGACTGCTTTATTTATGTTCGAAAAATGATTGTATTTTTTTATAATAGGTCTCTCTCTATCTATAGGCTGAGTTTCGAGGTGAACAGCTCCACAAAACGAGACTGCATGGGAAGAGTGCAGCCTCGTTTTGTGACAAATTACCAGAAGATCAGAATCATAAAAGAGCGGATCTTACCACGAGCGTTTCTTTCTAACCTCCAAACCTAATCACAACGCTCAGCTTGTAATAAAAACAGCTGTTGGCTCGTCGCCAACTAATTACTCATGTAAATGGAAACCCAACACCAGAACGCACGGTACCATTCTCCGCTTGAATGTGTGAATATTTATCAAACAAACTGAAGAGGAAGTGAAGACTGAAGCTTCTTAAGATTAAGTACTGGAAACGGTACAGTTGGAATTCATTTATGTTAATCCTTAAACAGGTTTGACGCAACAGTAGTTTTCTGTTGTTAGAGATTAAAGACATCTTTTGTTATATTAACGAGCAATAAGGCCACCTGTTTCTTATACTTCTGTCCTACTCGTGACAGCAAAAGTGCGTTGCCCTGCCTGTGAATGAAACATGTCATATGTCACGATATTTATACAAATACACCTTTTGACTAAAAAACCGTCCAAATTCGTGTCGGGCCACGCGCAGTAGTAGTTTTTTAGGGTTCCGTACCTCAAAATAAAAAACGGAACCCTTATAGGATCACTTTGTGGTCCGTCTGTCTGTCTGTCTGTCAAGACCCTTTTTCTCACGAACGAGAAGAGGTATCAGGTTGAAATTGATAACGAATATTAAGGTCCATAAACCACACAAGATCTGAAGATTTAAATTTTTTACAACGACGCAATCAAAAGATATGGCTTTTTATGTCCTCATCTCCATACATTTATGCAAAAAAGCAAAACCTACAGGGTACTTCCTGTTGACCTAAAATTATGAAATTTGGCAAGAAGCTAGGTCTCACAGTACAAATAAAGGGAAAAGTCTAAAATCATTAAATATTTCAATTTTTCTCACAAGTAATAGTAACCAATTAAGGTGAGCTCCCGTTTCAAGAACTTTTCTATAAAAGAGGGGTCAAGTTGGATGGTCACGGAGTTTTTAAAATCAAAGAGCAAAAGCTTTTAGTATATCATATGGTAGATAGGTACGGAACCCTTAGGGCGCGAGTCCGATTCGCATTTGGCCAGTTTTTTTTATTTATTTTTAGCAAAGCAAGTTTTGATTTAGCATTTCATACTCCTAGCGGTACACCCCTAAATTTAGTAAAATGCTGCAAATGGTGTTAAAAACATGAAAACCGGAACGATTTATCTTTAGGCCATAAGAATTAATTTGACCCGTAGCACCAAAAAATAAACAAAAAAGGAGAGGAGTTATGACGTCATCTTTTTTTTGTATGGGAATATTTTTTTCTGAAACCTATCTTGTGTAGTATCTTACGAAAGTGCTTACTGAGCTGATCACATCATTGAATTTCAGTCATTACAGTCTACAGTTAATAAACAATAGGTATACCTATAGGAGTACGTGCATGTGCCTTCTTAGGCCCTTCTATGAAATGGCAAAATTCATGCGAATAAATAAAGGGCGTTGATGCTGTGCATTTATCTTTTACTAGCTGGTGCCCGCGACTTCGTCTGCGCAGATTTATAAATTGTAGCCCATGTGTTATTCTGATGATATTATTGTAAAGTTTCATTAAAAATATTTTTTCTCGTCTATTTTGTTTCGATACCATTTTTGTTCTGGCTCCCTTGCCCTTCAGACCGAAACACAGCGGTGCGAACACTGCTGATTTACGGCAGAAAAAATCAAGGAGGTGGTACTTCCCCAGACGGACTTTGCACAAAACCCTATCCCCAAGATAGATTAAAAGCTGAATGAACTGCATGAAGGTTTGCGTGACCATCGAGTTGGAGCTCAATTGGTTGCGGTCAGCAATGATTGAACAGACTAGACGCGAATATCCCAATCAGTAATAAAATCCTGTGAGCTTATGCAGACGGTGTTTACCAACGCACGTTTGTATCGATGCAAGCAAAAATTGTAACCTTGCTCCGTTAGTCTTTTAAGGCACAATCACACCTTCCTAAATACAAAGACTAATTCGGCATACATTGCTGGGAGACTTCGTCTAATTAATTCCAATATTCTTATTACAACCAGCAATGTATGCCGAATTACTTACTAAATTCACGAAGGTGTGTGGCTTTAGTTAAATAAATACAATACGTCGTGTGCTATTCTGGGACGAAACTGTGATATAAATGTCCTTAAAACTAGTAGCTTTATTTGTGAGAGTCTGTTATCCATACTAGGATAAACCTGTGTTACGGAACGCCAGGCTCTCACCCCTCTTTCGTCAAGCAGATGACAATTTGAGAATTTATATTTTTGTCAATATATATTTGTTTGTTTATTTGTTCGAGCGTAACGCAAAAACTAATAAACCGATTCTAATGAAACTTTTATTGTTTGATAGGTAATAATTTGACTTAAACACTAGTTATTTCTTTTAACATGCGAACGAAGTCGCAGGCATAGATAGTTAGGTAATTTAACAGTGTCTACGTTGTTTCAGCTATGAACAGTACCACTCCAAAACTTTCCTAAGGGGTTGTAAAAGGTGACTGAAATCTCAAATATACAAGGTGTAAAGGACAGGGACGGAGAAGCTGCTTATTTGATCATTTCCTGAAAGTTTCATTCGAAAGTTGTTTAGTTTCTTTGACTTACCATGCCCTTTCAGTTTTCGGAAAGCTGTCTATTATAATCCAAATAGGAGGATGGGGGGCAGTATCCATTTGCGTATTGTTACACAACTTTTATACGTCACTACGTTTCATTTGTGTCAGCTGATGAGTATAATTCCAAAATTGAAGCATTTTGGTAGTGTAAGCAATCTACATACAGCGTGATTTTTTATTCACCCGAAAAAAGTTAAAGATAAGATAAGATAAGATAATAATTTATTCGCATAAAACATTGTATAAAAAGATCTTAAAAGTTATGGTACAGTACATTAATGTTTTGATTACTAGTGCAAGCATGCAAACAATAATAGCAACTAAAATTATAAAAATTAAGAAATTAAATTTTTTAAAAATAAAAACAATTTAGAACATGCCACAGAATCATATTATATCAAAATTATAGTAGGTATGTCATATTTAAACGTATTTGTCAAATCAATAAATATTTAGCGCAATAAAATTCAAATATAAAAGTCAAAAAATAAAAAATATAGTATCAAACAAAGTCCATAAAATTCTTAATGTCATAGAAGAGTTTTTCGTGCAACCATGAGAACAAGTATTTCTTAAACAATCTCATATTGCTAGACTTAATGTAATTAGGTATTTTATTATAGATTCGGACGCACATAGTAAGACAGCTTCTATCATACATCCTAGTCTTTGGTATTTCATCAAACACAAGCCTATCCGGATCTCTTCTAACGCGAGTATTTACATCAGATACTTTTGTGAAAAGCTCTTGATGTTTTTTAACAAAAACCCCTACTTCGTAAATGTAGAGTGATGGCAGCGGCAGTAAACCTAGTCTTTTAAAGAGTGGCTTGCATGATTCGAAAGCTGGGATTCCACATATTGCCCGAATACTTTTTTTTTGTGCTATGAAAGCTCTACCTGCGTCCGTGCTGCTCCCCCAAATTACGAGACCATAGCGCAATATTGATTCTATGTGGGCATGGTATACAACTAAAGCTGTTTTAGAGTTTGCTATATTCCTGACACGTTTGAGAGCATAAACGAAGCGGTTTATTCTAGTACAAACAGTTTCAACATGCATGATTCTGCCCATGAAAATGAACAACAGGAACATAGGTCGAAATACGAAAAACCAAATTTGACCTCCCAGCTGATGCAGTTTCTATGGGGGTTAAAAATTGATTATCGTATTTCGACCGATGTTCCTTGGAAAAGTTGTTCAGTTTCATAGGAAAAGTCATCCCTTAATTTTTTTCTGGTGAATAAAAATCGCGCAATTTTACAAAAATTGGTTTACGTATATTTATTGCTACAAGGAGTAAGCCTGAGCATCAAGAATAGTATTCTGCCTTTACCAGTTTTGAGTAAGTACGTAGTAAATAACATTTTAGCGTGAAAAGGAGGAAATACTGCAAGTAATTTGTTTTCATGACTTGTTATTACTAACTCTACCACGAAACGTCTCGCGAACATTATTTTTACGTGCTTGTTTTACTTGCAGCGTTTTAGTGGTCAAACGTAAACGTCTGAACATTAAAAGGCCATTTTGTGAGTGTAAACAAAACGACGCTTTTGTATTTTTTGTATTCTTTTAGTAGGTTATGTTTTTCGTTAAATTCAAAAATAAGAAACCGTGCTCTAAAGGTTCATCATAACATCCCATGAAACGTCCACTACAGGACAGGGAGCTCTCTCCAGAATTCTAGCTTTTGCTGGGAAAATGTGGAGGGGAAGTACCATAGTCACCTCGCTTGTTAGCGTTACGGCTGGCACCATGGACCGCGGTTGTAGGTGACCGCAGTGAGTAAGATGTAAGACAAAGGAGGACGCTGCTGCCCATCCTCCAGTTAACCCTTAGTCGCCTCTTACGACACCCACGGGTATGTATGGGTGGCTCTAAAGGTTATGGTCCCATTTTTCTCGTTTGGTATTTTTTTAAGTAACAGCCGATTTAGTAACACATACCCCATGGAAACAACCACTTAAGCTACTAAAGTCCAAAGCAGTACCTGTTGTGTCGTTTTTTTAATCTTTGTTTTGTGTGTTATTTTTATGTGTACAATAACTAATTAAATAAATAAATAAATAACGTCTTTGTAACACCGGGCATCGTTGGCACCCTTAGGAATACTGAGAAACACTCTCTTTCGATACAAAATCGTAAGAATCACTTTTTTTAAATCTGATACAATTTAGATCGATAAACCAATCAATCCATGTTCAACTAGGAAGAAAAATAATTTCACTGCTCTCTCGTGTGAGCAAAGCGATTTAAATTGGAACTTCTGTTCGGCGAATTGCTGATCGAAAATGCAAACACATTTCTGTGAGCACATCGCATTCACGCCCGTGACTTCGGATAAAATATGGCTCTTCAATTCTCGATTTACGCAGAAATCGTATGACATTCTATTGGCGTTCTGTTGTGTGAACGAAATCTAAAACGAACCTACTAATCATAATAAATTGGACGATAATATGAACCTGTGTCCTTTGTCCAGCAGTGGACGTCTTTCGGCTGATATGATGATGATGATGATGAACCTGTGTTAGAAAAAATTTTTGTCATCCTAGATGTTTCCTTACCAACTAATTTATCTAGTTTTCTTTAGTGTCACGTCATGACATGAACAACATCCAAAATTATGCGCCAAATGTAGGAGAATTTTTAAACGTTTTTATTTTATTCACACTATTAAACTAAACAACTTTCCCTTAACATAGATCACAATACTTGTAAAAATTTGTAAAAATGGCCAAGTGCCCTGTCTTTTTTAGGGTTCCGATACTAAAATGGTAAAAAAAAGGAACCCTTATGGTGCCGCTTTGTCTGTCTGTCTGTCACCACTTGAAATTTGGAATAGTTTTAGAATATGGTTGTCCAACTTGATTGCACGTAAAATAATTAAGAAAAAAATATGATTATTAATGTAAAGGGGGCCCAAATAGGGGAGGGCAAAATTTCAAATTATCGGTATTAGGTCGAATGGGGTAGGTGTCATATGAAAGGGCTTTACTTGCACATTCTAAAATATATTTTTGTATTTTTTTAGAGTTTTAGTCTTCAAGTTATGATGAAAAATGTAAAAAAAAAATACAGTCTCTCCGAAGTTTGTGAATGGAAAAATCTGAATTAATTACAGTCAATAGACGTTTATGTAAATATTACAGCAAAAATAAAACGATATTTCTAAGTTGCACAGTTTTTTAGAAATCTGCAAAAAACATTTACAAACAAATTTAGTTTTGCGATCCTAAAAATGAACTTTATTGCTTCCAAAAATACTAAAGGTATATCGGAACCGTCGGCGCGCGAGTTCAACTCGCACTTGACCGGTTTTTATGTACCAACCATTATTCTGAGGCAGAATAACACAAAATATTTTGAAGTCATACAAAAGCTTAATACTTAGTATATTGCATTTTTATTATATCTAGAAACACAAGTTATAGAACAAGTGTCATCTAAGTTAGAACAAAACGTCTAAAAGTTTTAACCCGGCATTTCTCAACAACGTGTACATTCAAGAGCACATCAAGCTTGATACATTAGACTTTGCACTGTTCTTATTTCTATCACCTTAGCTACAAGGGGTATAATGCAAGTGTCAAGGTTTACTTGTTCTTGACTGTACGTGGTTCTTGCCTGCCGAATGCAGGATCACGAACCCAATTGGGAATGTGGGCTGGCAACAATACACCGATCGAGATAGCGCGCTCCTGCGCTACTAGCGAACCTTACGTGTAACATCTCTACACGTTTTGTCGCCTTTTTCACAGAAATTGTCGAAGATCCGATCTGAATTGAATATTGGATATGCGCGCTTAGGGAGATTTCGCGCCATTCTTGGGATTGAAAGTTGAATTTTATGGTACTGCAGTTTGAAAATATACCGAACTTGATTGCAAAAGTTTTCCAATTTTAAACTTAAATACCGCAATTGAGGTCTAGTGCCATTATATCTTATGGTTGATCTCAATGTCACTTAAGATCGGTTATTAAATCGAGGGTATGCGAGTGCGCTTACATTATTTTTAGTAGAGAAGTGTATTGGTTATATTGTGTAACCACATTTTTATTTGTTCAGTCACGTAAAAGTTCAGTATAATAAACTTACAAAATGATCAGTGGATCGATATAATATTTATGGGAAGATGTTTATTAGTCTCTTAATCTATGAGCCTGAATTTGAGGGATGAAAACAACTCAGAAGACGAAGTTTGATAAGATAGACGGACCATATTACCGAGCAGCTGGAGATATCGGTCAGTGCGGCAGACCGAAATAAATGGAGAAATATTGTTTCTAAGCTGTCACAGAGTCACTATCCTTAGTGAGACAACAATTGAAAAGAGAATCTGTAAAGCCACGATCACACCTAGCTGAATTCAAAGACTAATTCGGTATACATTGCTGGGAGGCTTGGTTATGTTTATTGCAATATCCTTACTTCAATGACCAATGTATGCCGAATTAGTCTTAGAATTCAGCTATAGGTGTGATCGTGGCTTATACCGGAGGTTGAGAGTACTTTCCGTAACAAAGGAAATGTTCTAGATTTACATAACTAGCGGTCATCCATTTTATTCCCAGCAATGCTAGTGTAGGCAACGAAGCAGTTGACCCCAACATTCATTTCTCAGGCAGATTTTATTTGACAGGGTGATATAAATTAAATGTAAGTAAATTCAAAATATCCAAAAAAATAATTCATACATTTTTTGTAATTTTTGTAGGGAAAAATTTAAAGTACCGATTTTTTTTATAAAAGGTTTGTCTCATGTAGTGTAATACCCCAGCGAAGTTTCATCGACTGAGGATTTAATGCGGGGTCTTCATACAACGATCCGCTTCGTTGCCTAGACTATGCGCTTAATTTTCTTGATCGGAAAGAAAGAGCAACTTGTGCTTCGCTAGAAAATATGCTCTTATTTACTTCAAGCTAAGAATAAGTTCCAGAGGATATTAAGTAAAACGTAGTAAGGTATACATAACCAAGTTAATAAACAGATTATTACAACTGAAAAGTTAACTGCAAACTGCAAAGTTGCGAAAGCAAAGTTTAATCAGTTTTCAAGCAGCAACAACGACAATAGCTTAACTTTACAGAATTCTAAAATTGTATTATTTAATAAGTAATGAATGGTACCTTCTCCAAATGAAGTATGATATTACCAAAGATGTAAGATATTATAGATAGACCTTGTGGTAATCTTTGCAAATCACTGCAAATAGTTATAGGAAATTTTCACTTAAAATATTTTTATAATAAATACCAAGAACGCACAAAATAAAATAACGTCATCACATTTTTTTAGCTTTATAAGTTTCTCCATTGAGATTGAACAATGATATTAATATACAAAAGGTAAGCCTTGCTTTTTTGTATTTTTATTTTTAAGGAGTAACCAAGAAAAAAAGTCACAAGCCGCAGCTAGTTGTTTGCAAAATTGTCTGTGCATATCCGCTCTGAAATTAGCCAAATTAACACGCAGCGCGGGTTGCAAGAATTTAATTAACACAAAAACTGTTCGGGATTGCTCCCTTGTTTACAGTGTAATCGGTTGGAATTTTAATCAAGAGTTTCCCGCAATGGAGCCTGGTCACGTAGAAAGGATGCTGATTCTTCGAAACTGGCTAATGAAATAATCGCTGACAACGAAATACTTATTTAATGAAAATTTATTTAGCTGAAAGTTTATGGGTTAGTTTTGTGCGATAAAATATGAGAAGTAATTTAAACAGCTTTAATTAATAGATGTATAACTTCTTATGGGGACTTAATGTAACCACTTTTGTTCTACAACTTTTCGAAAATCACAAAAAAAATATTCAACTTTTCATACAAATTGGACCAACCAGATAATCATATTGATATGTATATTGTGGGTAAAACCACCACACAGTGGATGCCACTAACGAACAAAACTCGACGTAGTAGACCCAGACGGAGATAAACGCCTTTCAAACACATAATAGGACGCCGTGGAGAGAACGGAGGGAGGCTTTTGCCCAGCTGTGGGACATAGAGTCTATTTAAGATTCAGATAAGCTGATCTTTTTGTAAGTAGAAACTTTTTTTTTCGAATTTCTGGCTTCATAGGTTAAAACCTGATATATTTTTAATTTTAATTAATTTATTTTGTTTTTTATATTTTAATTTTTCGTGCGTTGTTAGCAAAGTCGTAGAACAAAAGTTGGTGCTTTTGACCTCACTAATAAGTGGGCAAAAGGAAATCAGGTCAAAAAAAATTCGACTCTCCATACTAAATTGGTCACGTGACCGACCCATTTTGTATGGGAAGTTGAAAATTTTTCGTGCGTTGTTAGCAAAGTCGTAGAACAAAAGTTGTTGCTTTTGACCTCACTAATAAGTGGGCAAAAGGAAATCAGGTCAAAAAAAATTCGACTCTCCATACTAAATTGGTCACGTGACCGACCCATTTTGTATGGGAAGTTGAAAATTTTTCGTGCGTTGTTAGCAAAGTCGTAGAACAAAAGTTGTTGCTTTTGACCTCTCTAATAAGTGGGCAGAAGGAAATCAGGTCCAAAAAAATAACCTTGTATAAACGAGCAAATTATTAGTAGACATATTTTGTAAAAATTAATATCAAACTTAATCTGTCACAATAGTTTAAATCGACTTATAATTATAAGCTCGTCTCAGAGATTCCAAACAACATACCAGAGGGTTCTAAAGTGCCATTAAATTTCGAGATGACGAAAGCGAACGTCATAAAATGTATGGAATGACATAATATTATGACAAATGTCATCCCATACATTTCATGACGTTCGCTTTCATCAAATGGCACGTTGTCTAGACCTGATAGTCATTTAACGTTAAGTTTGATAAATACATCTTAAAACAATGAAATACTATGGAAGGCTGCTTTAAATTTTTCAGAATCAAATTGGTAAAAAAGGCATAAATGTGTTTTTCAGAATGAATCGATAAAATTAAATACTTTTAAATAAATTGGTAAATGCAATTAAAATAAAGACACCATTAAATAAGTACAATAAAGTGGCGATTTCGATTGAATGATCAAAGTCCTGCTGCCTTTTTGTAAAGCTTTAGCCATCTAAGATTTCCCGGCCACTTGGCCACTCCGCTTATATCCCTCCCGCTTATATCCCTCCCGCTTCTACCAAAATTTTTCGATAACTAAGCGTAATGTCAAAAGTGATTAAACAAACAGTTTACTTTGTTTTTCTGTAAAATTATAAATATTTCTCGCATGTGCAAATGACTATTGCTATTGTCAGAGCTTTCTATCCGCTAAGAACTCTGACATATTTTAGAGGACCAATAACTTGATGCCCCTTCCAAAGCACGGATTTGCTTTAGCCCTTGGCCAAGTACTAACTTTGTCCGAAATAATTTACAAATAAAAGAATATGTAAATATTTAGTAGTATATCTACAAGCCAGTGTCGAATGTAATAAGGTAATTCGATTTTGTCGACCTCTGCATCAGATGTCCCCTTTGTTTGTGTAAGACAAAATAAAATGGATACCGGGTGTCGATTACAATACGTTTATAGATCTTTTCTCGGAGACAATACACATCTTGTAGACATTCCTCAATTTATTGGCTTTTATTTGTTTTTGTTTGAGGTATTGTAGAGGCGGTGGCTCATTATTATTGCTTTTTTCCATTCGATTTAAAAACTTAGGCGTTAACGGAGCACGTAATTTTCAAGCATCTTTCCATTACGGCAGACACTTGACCATCCGATATGTTCTGATATTTTTTTTTTTATTTATCACTTATTTCAGGCATCCAAGGTCCACATCAATAAATAATACATATTCAAAATAAACTTAAAAACTAATTTGTCGACTTAACGAGTACGGGAGGTCGATATTGTCAAAATACGACCGCCAATGGCCAAAATGTAGCCAATATGAAACCCCGTATGTATAAGACTCGCTCTATTTGCATTGGATTCTGCTTGTTATGTATGAAGAAATCTACATTGAATAAAAAACTCTTAATCTAAAAAACATTTAATTAACTAAACAAAGTTATTTTTCATCATGGTAAAGAATTTCGTATCTATTTATACAAAGGTGAACAACATTCCCAAAAAATTAAGGCTTTTTATTAAAAATCTTGTGTTTTGTATCGAATGAGACGACCAAATTTATTTCGATTTTCAACTTTTATTTCTTTGGGTAAATTGGCCAGTTTTATGGTCCAAATAACAAAAATAATGACAGAGGTTGGAAAAATTAGTAATTTTAAAAACTAGCAGGTAGAGGATTAAAAAATTATAATTCTCTATTCAATGATCATAATTTCAATTGATTAAATTTTAAATTCGTAACGTTTTGTTCTTAAAAATAATATTTATATTTTTTTTTAAATTTCAAAATTTAATAAATTTATTGAACTTATTCACTGGTCCTCCTACAAATTGCTCTGTTCAATACGAAGGTTCAATACTGTTTGCATTTAAACTTATAAAAGATCACATTGATACATAATTTAAATATATTTTCATGCAAACGAATAGATAAAAAAAATCAGATCAAATTCAGACAATCTTCAAAATCCACACAGACGTGAATGTGCAAAGTCGTAATGTAACTCCATTTCACTTGTAGTATAAATATTCCCAACTTGGGCTTGTTTATAAACAACAGTGTGATTTACATTCAACGAAACGAGTTACCTACCAAGTTTACAATTTTACATAAGTCTGAAGGAATTCTGTTTTGCAGACGCTTTGGGAATCACATAGTCGTTTGATGTTTATTGCGGCTTTGCTAGGCGTCTCATAAAAGTTGCTCTTAGATAAACACCAACGTAGCCAGATTGGACAATGAAATTCGTAGGTTCATTGTCATACGAAACACGTCTAACTTTACTTATGAAATGCGAAGATCGTGTCATGAATGAGGCTGTTATTGTTGTACTCGTGGGTACTTCTTATATTGTTGCAATGAATGTAGTTAGTACGATTCTCGAGTACTATTGTTATTTTGAGAACACTTAGGTGATCCGTTTTCCATACAAAAATTCAACTGACTTGCATTCTTACGCGGGACATAAAATTCTGTTGAAAAACGAACGAATACTGCTAATTTTAGTAAAAATTTTCGCTAATTAATACAAAAATACAGTTAATGTACTGAAAGTTCTATTTTTGTTAGCAATTATTGGTTCAATATTACGATTGTGGGCGTGCGGTCAAAACTGTACGGTTGAGCTTTGTGTGCATGTGTGAGTGATCGTACTCATGTAAACACGGACTGAGGAGAGTAATTGACTTTAGTGGACATATGGAGATATTTTTCTTAACGAAATTGTTGTTAGGCGTTGAAGTTGCACGATGAAATTTACGCGAATCAACTTTTTGCACATATATAGTTGGTACTTATTGCATTACAAAATAAAACCTTATATTTGCAGCAGTGGCTCCATCTAGTTGCGTTCGGGGCTAAGCTGGCCGTCACAGATCGCCTTAAGCCAGCAGCGTAAGCAAAAGAGCTTTTAAAAATTACTGAAGTACAGGGATGTAATTTAGTGAAAGTAGATATTTATATTTGTTATGTATTAGTGTTTATAATTGTGTACGCTTCTTCGGTTGAATAATTTGTTTTGTTATTAAATTTTAGTTGAGCTGTTATTTTTTTCATGTTATCTAGTATGTTGTGTCTTATTAGATATTTTTTATTTGGTTTATTATTGAATTGACTGATCGTAGCATAGGTGTTTTACTTACCGTATTACCTACGTCTTGATTAGCAAAGAGTATTGTAAGTATTTTCAGTAAGATTTTCAGTACCTAAATAAGTAGATCTATGATGCGTTGGAATATCTTTTTTTGGGTATTTAAAGTCCATAGACAAAAGGACCCACTCAACATTATTTATAGCGCTAAGCAAACTAGAGGAATAGAAAAAGGAACCGTATTTTTGAGCTTTACGGCAGAATTTGAAAATGGCTATAGGGTTGAACTGTCAAATTTTTCCGCCATCCCCAAAAATAGGATTTAAGAGGTTAATTAATTCACATAGAATCTAAGTGTCAAGTTAACTTTTTTGGGTTGTACCTTTCAACAGTTTGTCACAGGTTTAGTTTATTATTTTAGTTTTTTATACCTACTTACCAACTGAATAACTGATTTAGCTTTTTTGTTGTTGTTTCAGAACGCCTAAACGTGCTCTACGAAAGGAACTGGACACGCCTGGTGCACGAACAACTTCGAAAGTTCGAGTCCTCAATAGTGGCCGCGGCGAGGCAGTCTCCAGAATCACAACCCTCAGAACTGGCCCTCGACTCTAAATGGACCTTCTCGGGAGCTGTCATATACTGCATCACGCTTATTACTACTATAGGTAAGAACACAGCTAGGCTATTTTAAACAAGGTGTAATAAAGTATTGCAACGCTGCACTTATTTTACCTTCACTAGATGGCACCACTGCAGTTCCTAAAACGCACTATCGATGTGTCTACGGTATAAATGAATCATTAAAAGGTTGAATACAACCATCCCTTCTTTAAGAAAAGTTTTCAATCCTTTTAAAGAGTGATTTTGTTCTAGGTTGTTTACAATAACATAAATTTTCTTTAAATGAAGATGTTTTGGCTCAAGTAGAAGTGAAGCGTGTGGAGTGCGATACTCTCTCACTTATAGCATTCGTTTATGAAATTCTATGAATTTGTAAGTACAGAATTCACATTGAGAGTAACAATCAACAAATTGATTACAACGTCGTTCGCCTGCTTTAAGTTGATACACCTTCACACTTAAATCCACACACACATTCCCACATGTCAAGGAGCATAAGGATTAGTAATTATTCACAGTCAGCTGGAATACCTGACTCATGGATAATGTAAAATCATTCATCTCTCTCAAAATTCAGAACCGCCGGAGCAAAATTCCACATCTCATTCAGTGACTCTCATTAGAACCATCTCCGAAATTGGTTTATTCAAATTGGAATATCTATCAAGGAATTTGGTCGCACCGGAGCCAATTTTATCTCTAAGCTTCGTCATAAATAAACGCTATAAACGAATTTAGGTGTTTGCATTTTTTAATCCGTGATTTTGCACATTTTTGGAGGAAATTGGGAGATAAAGATCTTTAATTTGTGTACTTTTCTTCTTTGAGGCTTGATTTATCGTGTTAGTTAAATTTCTTTTAACCTGTTGGAATCTTCGGATTTATTTTTTGCTTAACGAGCTACTTTCGCATAAAGCAGCAAAATCCTACCGTATCCTGTCTTATAGGCCGTATAGCATGGATTAGCGGGGTACCCCTGTGTTGCATAGCGCCTTCACGAGCTGTTTCCTACTACAAGAGATGGGATATCTCTCAAAGTCCATCTAGCCTTGTCTTACGCTGCTAAACTTCTCGCTTTTTCCCATCTAGTCCGTCGTTAACAGCTTTAATCTCTACCTGGTACGGCGCCACGTGTGTACGGGGCACCCAGGTCTTTGTCTGCCATTAACGTATATGTATTTATTATAAATTTAAATAATCTCTGGGCTTCATAAATGTTCTAAACTGGCTGAAACGAAAGTTCCAATAACAGTGACGAAAATCAGTTATTATAAAAATTTTAACAAACTTCTTTTTTCCACAGGTTATGGAAATGTGTCACCGAGAACAGCGGCTGGTCGAGCAGCGACGGTTGCCTATGCTGCAGCTGGTGTGCCTCTCACCCTCGCTTGCTTAGCTGGTCTTGGAGCGTCGCTGGCTAGGCTAGCACGGCTGGCGTGGTTGAAATCCACCAAGAGAAAAGTACCCAACACTTGGAGGAAAGACGGAGAGGTACGAGCAATAACATTTAAAACAGTACAGCAGTTTTCTAAAACTGCACATTAAAATGAGTAAAAGACTGGAATTCTCAAAATAGTCAAACTACACTTTTAAAGGTCCTTGCATCTTTTTGTTTGTTACTTAGCTAGAATTAGCTAATTATTTATTTACATTAATTTTCATTCTAGATGGAAAACCACTTCCAGCTCCACGAACAGCAGCGTCTCCTCCCCCAGACAACAGAACACAATCAGTACACCTCATTCCCACCTCGGAATCATAGGTCCCCAGGAACTGTCAGGGCGAGAGCTGGTGACAGAGGTCAATATTCGCAAGTATTTGAGCGAGCGCCAACGAGCCCTAGAGCGGCGACGCTTGGCCGCGTGAAGCGCAGTGCCTTGGCTGATGGTAAATGTCTGAATTTAAATTTACCAAAATTTTAAACATTCTCGTGTTTTTCTCATTCCCATTTAATATAAGAAGAAAATAAGATTAATGAGGAATATTTTATCAATAACGAATTTTCAAACTTTGCTTACCGCTTTGCCTTGTAGTTTTCAATCGCATGATTCTGTAAACAAGAGCAATTTGATTTTTCCAGAACCCCACACATCAGCAGCATTACAGACTCAAACCTTAGACCGTAAGAAGACATTGAATAGTTCAAAATGCATGGCGACAGTCCACGGCCCTGGAAGGGGTAGAGGAAGAGGGACGATCCAGAGGCCACGAGGACCAATCATAGATCAGCTGATAGCTGAAGAATGCGGGGAACTTTCACTCAACAGGAGTCAAGAAGACCTTGACGACTCTGAAGACACCGATGAAACGTAAGGGTTCATTTCTGCTTAACGAGCTGTTTTAATTATTAACGTATCTTCGTCATTATAATTATTTTACTTATTTTCAGAATATGTCCTCATGACACCCCATCACGAGTGCCTTTAATCTGGAAGGAAGAAAACCACAAGGTGAAAAACTGCGCTGTTCCAAGTAGCAGCGCTTCTACTAGTGTTCAGCACCAACTCAATACCAGCATCGAGCATTGCCACATTCCCGTCGGCATTGTTTTATTTCTGCTCCTTGCGTACATCTGTGTAGGAGCAGCCATTTTCTCTGTCTGGGAAAACTGGAGCTTCTTCGACGCAGCATACTTTTGCTTCATAGCATTAGCTACCATAGGCTTCGGTGACTTCGTGCCAACTAGTTTCCTCACGACAAAACCAACAACAGAGACTTCTAGAAGTGAATACATTCAAATGATCGCGTGTTGTGCTTATTTAGTTTTTGGACTCATATTGATAGCAATGTCTTTTAGTCTTCTTCAAGATGAAGTAGTGTCTCGATGTTCACAGTTAGCTAATAGCTTGGGACTTTCTCGTCAATGACAGTACGAGAAGAGCGATTGTAGCTCGACGGACAATCGTTTGAGGATGTTATGATCGTTATTGTAAAAACATACTATAGGGTCCAAATAATAAGCATTTATTTTCCGGATCCGTTGTCTATACTTCTAACTATAAAGTATCGTATCTGTATTGATAATATTCTAAAATTATTTTCGCATAACTTAATCTATTGATAATGAGAATTTTTACGGAATTTGTACTCATGTGAAGTATTTGAAATGTAAATAATGTAAAAATCTATTTATAAAAGCAAGGCTGACATTGTAATGAAACAATAAAATTGTGTTGAACAGTAGTGAGTATTTCATTTTAAAATATACACCGTAAATTTTTATTGGTTTTGCTCCCGAAGCCAAAGAAGTGATTCTCCAAATTGAAACAAGCAACTATCCCAAACAAAAAATATATTTATTCGAAAAAAAATTTTTCGTCCTTCCACACAAATTGAGTCGATCACGTGACCACTTTACAATGGTGTCGAAAATTTTTTTTTAAGTAAAAAGTTTTTTTGTTCGTGAAAGTTGTTTGTTATTATGAGTAGAATCACAGGGCTTCGGGAGCAAAACCAATGAAAATTCACTCTGTATACCATCGTACCATTAGCAATGCATGGGATCCAAGTAAATGTGTTGGGGTCGAACAACGGGTCCAACGGACTAAGGATTAATGTTTCTAAAAGACAAATGATCTGGAATTTCCTGCCAATGACGAGCATCGGTTCCAAACAATTAGTTTTTCTGGCAGTTGCTTAATTTACATTATATATTTTTTTTTTAAGTTCATGAACTTTATTTTGTTTTTGCTGGAAACATTTAAAAGGCCACAAAACAATTGTTTTCCGGTCCGGGATCTCATTACAGAAAGCGGATTGTGACCGCTTTGTTCACAACCTGCCTCAAAGGGAGCAGTAAACTACACATGAAGCGACACAATATCGACTTTATTTTACTGGAACAGAGGTGGTATTGCGAATATAATCAGAGAGATGTGATCCACCGTACATGGCCGGCCACATTACACCGGTTAACTCACTAATGGGACGACCGCAAGGGTCAGACTCAGGTGAAATCCTTTAAGATTACGTGTCCCAACACCTGGCTATACCAGTTTTGTTTGTGAGGTTTTAAGCGAGATACCTATTTTATTTTACCTACTGCGATCTGAAAGGCTTTCGCAGTGTCTGCTTTTAGAAAATTTATTTTGCTTTTATAAACCTTGCCTACTCGTACTTACCTACTTAGATTGTAATACAATGCCTCACACAGCCCATTTTCACCTCCAAAAGCCGTGCTAGAATCCTAATTTACAAACTTCCTCTTCTCAATCCCATTTAAAGAAAGTCATTGTCAGGGCATAAATCTATCCAGTCTTCGTGCCTCCGGTTCCTATAGAGAAACTTCCTGTCGCCAAAGGTTGCATTCAAAAAGTTTTATTAAGTTTGCTCCGTCAAAGCCGAGGTGGAAACAGGTGGGGCCACGGGAATATTTCGGTATTCGCCAACTAGTTTGAATAAGCAACGGGGAAAGTTGGGAGTTCGTAACAATGTTGATGACGGGTGTCTGACTAGAGGCTCATTTGTGTTGCTTTTTGTGTTCTTTGAACGGTAGAATGTGAGATCGATTCGTTATTTTCGAGAGCTCTCAGTTAGTTTCAAAGACAATAATAATTGTTTTGCGCATTATTTTATTTATCATTATGGGTAACAGGAATATAATCCACTTACTCGACTAATAATATAATGGGGTCTATCTGAATTATAACCATTATTATAAGACCGCTTTTTTGTTGCGTAAGTGGGAAATATTTTTTTACCTCTATCGATCTAGCCCTGTGGACAGAGATGAGGTCGAAGATAGAACGAGCCTGCATAGAAGACTTTTCCCGGGCAGAATCTCTTCTAGGCCGATCTATAAGCGATTCTGCCCAAAAAAAGTTGTGTGCTGGATCCCTCAGATTAAATAGCGGTAAATAAGTCAGAAATTAAATAGTTATGACACACATTTATCATAAAATTAAAGCAAATTTAAAAAACTAAATTTAAGTCAAAACTTTGTTTTCAGGCAATTATAACTCAAAACCAATGTATAGCAAAGATTTTCTTCGAGACACCATCTCTTATATTCCTTGCTGGGCACGTTAGAGACTAGTATATTCCTTGGCGGGTACTGAGTATGGTCAACTGAACCTGAGTCCTGCGTGGGTATCTTTTGACAACAATCATACTCATCACGTTTTATCACTGCACGTCAATCTGTTAACATCTTCTTTTTTTTCAACTTTAAATAGCTCACAAAAAATAGCTCTTATACAACGATGAAAATAATGAAATTGTTTTGTTTACTCCCTTGTAAGGAAATAAAGATTCGCGGGTGCCGAGATAAATTGCCCGGACAGAGGTTTCATTTGTCTTCTTCCGAGGGACTCGTTCCGTCTTGTAAAAAACTGTGATCGATGGTTATCTAGTGAAACACCTGTTTTGGAGTCTAAACGTATTGCTTTTTAATGCGTTAAGGGAAAACTGCGAGTGAGTGGTCCGTGTGTAAGTGGACAAGTGTGTTATGTCTAGTCGGACAAGGGTATCTTTTTCTTGTAGTAACAAATCTTTCAGACGCTCAACATTATAAGGTACTTGACTGGTTCTAGTTCTGTCTGAAAAGTTCTTTTATCTATACAGGGTGTGAGGGACAGCTTTCCGAATACTGAAGGGTCATGATCAGTCAATGACACTGAACAACTTTCAGTGAACAAAACTTTCAGGAAACGAAAAAAAAATCCGCGTCTCCATACGAAATTGTAAACTTGATCGGGCAGTTTCTATGGAGAAGCCGATTTTCTTTTTCGTTTCCTGAAAGTCTTGTTCACTGAAAGTTGTTCAGTGTCGTTGACTGATCATGCCCCTTCAGTATTCGCAAAGCTGTCCCTAACACCCTGTATAGATAAAAGAACTTTTCAGACAGAACTAGAACCAGTCAAGTACTTTATAACGTTGAGCGACTGAAAGATTTATTACTACAAAAAAAAGATACTCTTGTCCGACTAGACTCTTTGCTTGCACCTATGCTTTTATTCTTAACATGAACCTCATTTTTAGTGCGATTAATGCAACCATTTTGACGGATAAGTGAAAGAATAGCTAATACTGCAATTTTGCTAAGTAGAAAGACTTGCTGTGTTAATGTAAAATTTACTTTCCTATTATATTCTTAAAAGCTTTAAAATAATCTAGTTAAAAATTGGCATGCGACAAAGCATAATAAATCGACTACTCGTATTATCATAATCTTTTACAGAAGACGTGCCTCTATAAAATAATAATGTAAGTTGAAATAGCGAACACAATGTAGGTTACCTTGGAAGTGTAAGAGGTAGAGACAACTCTGTATACCATTATGTTTTACACAACAGAATAAATGAGTCGGCGTAAAGGTCTATTCATAACGTAATAATGAAACATTCGGATTGCCTACCAGAGCGCGCGGGTTTGTACGGTACCCTGCGCCCGCGTAACATAATCGGATTCTTAGATCCACCGAATTGCTCCGAATCTGCTCCCGTAATCCTTTGGAATCCGACCCCTATATCTGTTATTTCCAGATTATGCCGCTATTAAAGCAACAGGCCAATGGGCTTTTTAAAGTGGAGGTAATAAGTAGACATGTGAGCGTTGTTAATGAAATCAATTTGTTAAACATATTATCATTAGAAGCTGATCAAAATGAAGCAGACTTCACGTTTTAGAAACTTAAATTATGGGATACGTTCCAACAAAAACCTAAAGACAATCATGCGTAGTATACTGAATAATTTCGCTGAATAAACATGCTGAAGAATGAGAAAGAAAAATCTAACTCTTGACATAATTTTTTCAGACAATTTTTATGGAGTGATCAAAGTGTCTTTGGGAATATTATGTTACTTTTGTACATGAGAATGCCTACATGTATCGTATCTGATTTGGGCCAATTCTTTACATTTACCAGTATGCACGTACATCTCCTCATCTCACTAACTTTTTGCAGTACATCATGATATCTTGGTCAAAGCTATTACAAGCTTCTAATAATAAAAAATATACTTCTAATAATAATAGTGGTGTTCCATTGACGTCTTTCTGTGTTCTCCCTGATAACTTCTTAAACAAAGCAGATCATTTTCACGCTCAATAAACTGAAAAAGCTCATTAAGAGACAATTGAAACATCTTCATTAACAGAATTTTTTAATTACCCCTTAGGCTTGTCTCGGGGATATTTAATGGAAGAATTAAAAAAGTAAGGGCGGGTCATTGTTCGTCAGCCCGGCTCACGGCTAATGAATTCCATTGTCAGGGAACAACACCTTGTGCCACTCATTTTCCATTCTCATTTGAAGAAGCCTACGGCAGTTTGAACTCGAATTCATAATTTGAGTTACTACATAGAATTTAAATACCTGTCTTGGGTTTTTTCAATTCCTTTTTTAATAAGCACCAAAATTAAAGATAATACAAAAAAGTCAATAAATGCAGTACTTTGAAGAAAGATGCTTTTAATGTTTAACAATTCGAATGTGGTTCAAGTTATTGTAATAATGATTCTGAAAAACACTTGCTAGGTATATGCACTTGCACATATAGGATCATCATTATCATGATGTCCCTTTGAAAGTTTACAAGTGAACAGGAATTCCTCCAAAACACAGCGGAAATGCGAACGTTTCTTTCTCACGCTGGAGTGCTACTCATACTCGGTGTCCCTAACTTATTATTGATAGTTTACCTTTCCTAGAAGATGGCGCGGCGACTTAGATGCTTTTATGGCGGACAGAAAATCAAGACCGCGATAATGGCGAAAAAAAGGAGGCCTTTGCCCAGTAGTGGGACACATTAGAGGCTACATAATAATACCTTTCTAAAAACACGTTTACATCCCCTGTATGAGTGAGTATGTACAGTACAGTCTCACTTTCATCAGATTTTACAATCATCAGATTTATTAGACGTCATTTATGATTATAGAGGTTTGTTGCCGCCTTTTACAGCTCCCCGAAAACATACAAATTGAAATAGTCTGTCTCTTTTGCGATCTTTACAAAGTATGTAGATACTAAATTAATACTCTAAAAACTGCTCCGAGTTGCAATTTCATTTCAATTTCCTTACGATTGCTTAGAGCCACCCATATCGGTACTTTACCTGCGAAAGGTGTCTCATGTAATTTCATTTTCCGCCTAATGTACTATATATGTATTTAGCCCATTCTGTTTATACGGGACCGTTGCAGGGAGTCTGTTAAAAGCGTGTCTTTTGTAATTTCGGTAAAAGGGGCCGGCCCGCTACATCTATATGTTAATTGTGATTTTGTATACCTTACCTATGGAAATGTGCCGACCGCAATGATCTGGGTGCGTCTGTTAAATAAATACGTCGTCAGGGCTTTGATGATAAAAGATGTTTTAAGAAATAAGAACTTATTTCTGTAGTTTACAATATTACGGTCATAAGACAATTACTTAAATATGGTCTTTAATCTTTAATGTGGTTTTCTAGCTCTTTTAATGAAAAGCTTGGTAAGAGGATTCCAGTCACAATGTTAGAATTAATCAAACGGTTATAAAATAAACTCACAAGACTCATTCGGACTGTTTCCACCTCATTGAACGTGATATGTAATTCCGATCATGCATTTTGGAGTTAAACAGTGGTCACCTGTTTTTGCTTTACTGGAAATATTTACTTGTACGTATAAAATTGCAAAAGCTGTAGGTAGGCCCATAAAAAATATTTAAATTACCAGCTGTTGCCCGCGACTTCGTCCTCGTAGACTTTTGATGGATTTGATGAATGGATGATGGCGGGATGAATTTCGCAAAACCTTTGTAACCTGTTTGCAAAATTTCAAGTTTCTAGATCAATGGGTTTGAGGCAAAGTTTGGGAATTCAGATAATTTTATTCAATGTAGATTCGGTAGATGCGTTGATAGATCAGTCAGTCAGGTTTTTCTTTTATATCTATAATATATTTAAAATTGTGTCTAATAATGTTATTATGAACTAAAGACAATAAAAGAACACAAGAAGTGGGAAAAGGCCAAAGTGTAGAAATGTAAAACAGCCCATGTAAGAAATTAACCATGTAGGGGTTGCGGTACGAATAGAATTTGAGCCTTTTCTTTCTGAATTATTTAGTTTTGACGTTACGGCTTATTGTTAGGGGTTTGGGAATTATGTGGCTTTGTCATAGATTTATATAGTCAAGATAGGGTCTTGGGAACAAGCGGCTCAAAATTTCATAATACAAGAAAAAATTGCGCCATCTGTGAAAAATCGCGTGAACTACGTTGTGTCGGTGCTAAATACTTCGGTCGGTGCACGGAACGAAAATAATATGGCGGGAAAAAACAAAACAAACTTTTTACTGTTTATATGTGATTTAGGCCTGGTTTTTGAGTTTCATTAATTGGATTATAGTCAAAAACAATAATAAGAAATAACGATTATAATAATAAGAGTATATTGTTTCTTCAAATAAGAACATTCCATTTTGTTGGTAAGTTTATTTGCATCCAATGTTGACAATATGACTAACAACGACTGACATTTGTTGGTCCTAAACGTCAGATTTCGGACCAACGAATTGGGGACAATGTAACGTGCCGATGGGCTAGTACTTATATATAAGTAAATGGGCTTTGTTATAAATATGCTTATCTATACAACGTGTATACTCGTTTTGGCGTCTACATTTATGCCGATTGCGGAGGTTATGCTTTCTTCTGAGCACAAAATACAAGTAAACCAAAAGATTAAGACAAATACGAGCTATGGATTTTATTCAATCAATAAAGAATTTTTAACGTCAGTCAGAATAAATTCCTAGACAAGAAGCTTAATTTTAATCACTGTTTAATTTTCCCGATTACTTTATAATCTACCTAGTTAGTTTTTAAAATGAACAGAAGATAAATAAGTAAGGCATTCTGTTATGCACCATTTTCTAAATAATTTTGATTTACATTTTATTTTTATAAATTACTTATTTTCTCAAAATACAAACGCACATTTTCATAACTTAACATTAAAATGCGTTTCGACTTTGATCAAGTCAACATCCTCCCTCCTTCTATTTAAACTTTTAATATTTCCCGATAAATAGATCGCTGTTAACTGAAGACTGTTTATCAAACAATTGGGCAGGTATTTTGTTCCCAAATCGTTCACAAACAAGTATTAAGGCTGTCAGTTATCATTACTTTACATAGATTTGAATAAATTTAATGTTCCCAAACTTGAGCTTTGCTTATCAAACAACCAGCAGCTATTTTGTTCGTAAAGTTATAAATACAAATTCGTTTTATGAAATTTGAACCAGTTTCAGGATAGTAGTTTTAAAATATTGGATAATAACAACAACCTCCGTGTGCTAATGGTTAGTTAGAGTTGGCTCTCGATTGGAAGGTTCTAGGTTCGATTCCTGGTGGGGCTCTGTACAATATACAAAATAACTTTATTTTCTCTCACACAGATTACTAAATAAGGTGAACTTAGTCATTAAATGGTTAGGTACACAACAGATTCAATCTATGTGAAAGACTGGTTTCTGTACTAGGAGACCTGTATTACAGATAACCAGCCTCTTCAACTCTGGACCAGGTGAGTAAAAGGTAGGTACTTAACTATATAAAGTCTAATCCAAAAATAGGTAGATGAAAGTGGATGTGACTGTGTATATTGTTTTTGTTTTTGTATTCATTTCTTTCATCAGCTGTTGTTACCTATGTTTGTTTACATAATACGTGAAATCTTGTTTTTGGCATACAATTATATTTAATTAATTATTCTTATAAAAATGTAATGCTGTAAGGTTTTCTTTGAATAAATTAAAATTAAATTGTGTGCGTGTGTATGCATGTGTGCGTGTGTATGCATTTGTATGTGTGTATCTGTCACACTGTCACACAAAACTCACTTTTCGAGGCTTTCTTAGTTTAGAGTGGACATTACAGATTCAGTTATTCATTAATCTGAAACGTGAAATGATGCTATGCTTCAGAAGGCACCTTTTTATAAAAAAAAATATTTATTTCAAATTATCAATTTAGCGACTCAACAACTCTGACACCCACAGACCTAGAAGTTGGCTACGCTACTGACACTATGGTCTGTGATGTCGGTCATCAATCTAACAACGCATTGTCTGAATCTGAATCCTGTGGAAATTCTGACGCAGAAAGTTCCGCGACCAAAAAATCTATCCACACCAACACCAACGGAAATTCAGCCAGATCTGTCATATGTAACCCAAAATTATTTGCTAGCATAATGAGCGGAACTCTCCGCGTAGGAAAGATCCGCAGGTGTATCTATACACTTAGAAGTGGCTTGTTTGTAAGAAATTGTCACTTTCGTTAGCATGAAGCAAGAAGATAGCAAGAAGATAACACACCCTCTGATTTAATTCCGCAAATGACAACTATTTTCATTTGGCCCGAGGCTCATTCGTTTCAAATCGATAATGTCACCGGAAAATAATAAGAATTGTAAGTTGATTAATTTCCTAATAAGTTGATCAACTTTCGAAAAATAATAAACTCGTAGGGAATTCCTAGATCCATAGGTCCGTTAGGTAAGGTAAACAAAACCGGTGCTAGGTTCTATTTAGACAAAACGCACGAGACGAGCGAGCAAAGCAAGCGTGCTGCGGCAGCAGTCGGCGAGTCATCATAACATCCCATGAAAACCGTCCAATACAGGACAGGGAGCTACCTCCAGAATTCTAGCTTTTGCTGGAAAAATATGGAGGGGAAGTACCATAGTCACCTCGCTTGTTAGCGTTACGGCTGGCACCATGGACCGCGGTTGTAGGTGACCGCAGTAAGTAAGATGTAAGATACAAAGGAGGATGCTGCTGCCCATCCTCCAGTTAACCCTTAGTCGCCTCTTACGACACCCACGGGTATGTATGGGTTGGTACTATTCTTTGCCGGCACCACACGGGACTCGGCGTCGGCGTCGGCGTCGGAGTCGGCGAGTGCCAGAAGCGAATTCAGTTCAGTTTATTATTTTTCAAAAGTTAATCAAATCACTAGGAAATTGATCAACTTACGATTCCGTACCATTTTCCTGTGACATATTGCATCTTAATGCTTACTTTATGATATTTGGTAATAATATCCATTTCGTATAAAAACTGGCTTTTGAAATGCAGCATTTATCACTATTAGTACTCTCTTTTAAATACATCAACGCTCGCAGCAAAGTTCACTCCCAACGGCCGTCTCTGGTTTGAACTTTTTAAACCAATCCAGGCTGCGATTCTGTAAACTGTGACGAATTGTTTTTGTCTATTTGTCAGTTATTTATTCTCAAAATAAGCGTTATAGAACAACATACAATTATATTTTTAATAATCTTAAAAAATCAAAAAGAACGAAAATAATCACTTTCCAAGAGTGTAGAGAGGGTGGAAAAAAGACAGTGAGAGGAGAGGAAACGACGGAAGTATGTCAAGATCAAGATCTTAGCACCTACACATAGACGGAGTTCTGTAGTTTCACCTACCGTTATGTATAGCGTATAGTTATTTTTCATAAAGTTATTTTTTGTTCGAGAGTACAGAGTTCGATATTTTATTTAGTTTTCCGGTCTGTTTTCTATAACTTGTTTCTTGGAATATTATTTTTTCTACTCCCATTAGTTAAAGTTCGAAATACGAAACCGGAAACAGGTTCACAAACATTGCCATTCCGACAACAGTTGCGTAATATTTATAAATGCAACTGTTTACAATACGGTAATATAATTTTTTCACCTCTTTGTTAGGTTTGGCAACAAAATTACGTTAATACTATGTTGTATTGGATGCCATCGGCTAATATGCTAGTTACCAAGCCGTAAAGGACAACTTCAAAAAAGAATTCATGCACTTATGAACTGAACCCCCCCCATACACAGTATTATATGATGGCTGGCAGAGAGGGATGGCATAGATGCAGCAGTGTGAAAGAAAGAGAAAGATATACACTGTTATACCACAGTAAATAAATAAGCTAAAGGTTATACGTTCATGTATTACAGTGTATTATTTTAATCTGTTAAAAAATAAGTTTTAATTTATAATTTAACGATAAACATAATGATTTCCATTGAAAATTTATAAATATAAGTAAAATATTCACGCCGACCGAAATAATTAAGGCAGCATACGAAACCCAAGAGGACTTTATTGCCAGAAAAGTGGAGGTGTTCTTGTGCTTTACGACTACGACAAAAGTAAACAAAGTCGGTAGGTAGTAGGTACGTTATTTTCTTAATGATTTTTATGCTTGTAGAAAAAGTAATGTATGCCACTGATTGTAAACTAGTCATTGTAAAATTCGTGATGTCTATTCAGTGATAACAAGCACTCATGTTACAATGACTATCTTTACTCATTAGTAGAATCACAGCCCATGCTTGACTCTGAAAAGAGCCATTAGTATTAATAACACAAGCGTTCGGTCTCATTAAACTTAGTACCGGGCTTACTGCACCGCACCTCAGTGTGGGAGCACCATTAGCGGAGGGGCTATTCAGACACTCCCGGCATGTAGCATAAATGTAATAATTGCGGGATGTATCCTGGATTCCGTAATGTATACGGAAATTTTATCTTAGCTGTAGAAAAAATTATGATCGTAAAATAAGTCGATACTTAGCCAACGTTAGTGATGCAAGCTGCAGATTTTGGATGACTAAGTAATTCGTTACTACTAAAAACTTTGTATCAAGAACCTCCTTTCGCTACTCTAAAAAAAATTATAAAACTAAAGGTTTTTGGTTTAGGCCGGTATTTCACTGGGACACCATGGCAGCGCAACCAGTCGCCGTTACCAACAAAATGTATACAGCTCTATAAAGAGTTACTCACCTGGTGTCCGTTTGGTTGCGCAACCAATTTGGCGGCGCAACCAGTACGGATGCTGGGCGCGCTACCACTCCCAGTGAAACATAGCCCTTAATACCTTGATACTGTGACCGCAGGGTGTGTCTTTACTGGTGTCTAGTTACGGACACCAGGGCTTAGA
Organism: Athrips mouffetella; assembly: GCA_947532105.1. Lineage (NCBI taxonomy): Eukaryota > Metazoa > Arthropoda > Insecta > Lepidoptera > Gelechiidae > Athrips > Athrips mouffetella. Next base: position 21,545,725 of record OX383972.1, on the reverse strand, counting down.
GCCAAGTGGCTTTCTATTCAGTCAGTAGAATAGAATGAAAATGTATGGGATTGACATTAGCTAACGAAATGTCACGTTTTATTATATTCTATAGCGTTTGCGATAATAGAATGCCACTTGTCTCAGGGCCCAGTGGCGCAACCAGTCGCGCAACCAGTCGCGCCACCGTGGTGTCCCAGTGAAATACCGGCCTTTAGGTCTTGCATTCTTTTATTTATAATAATAAAGATAACTCTGTGTTGGTAAATAAATTTCAGGCAACTACTGGCCATACCGCTAATTACAGAAAGCATCTTTAAAGTCAAAGCTCCTTAAAATCAATTGATTGCTTTCACTTTTTGTTTTGTTAATAAAGAAAGTGATGGAATAGATTTTAGGGCGCTTTAATTTTAATGAAACTATAAAATACAGTCGTCGTAAGTAAGTCGTCGACAGAGTGTCGGTATCTATTATTTAATCTGTGGTACGCCGAGTTACGACTCCCGACGGCCAGAATGCACCGTTCAGGAAAACAACCCCATGGAACTTGGAGACGTGAATGACGAACGACCTAAAGTTTGGAGGCCGCTTCGACTCCAGCTGTCTCACAAGCACCCGGTCGGCTGGCTCCTCGTTCAAGACTGGTCACATTCTCCACACATGCTCCTCGATGATCTTCGTCATAAAATTCGTGGAATGAGGAAAGTACAACCCTGGAGGATGTGAAACTCCCTATGAGAATAACCAGCTTCTCTCATAGAACATAGGTCAAAATATTTTTTTTGTAATTTGACTGAATACAGTTTTATGTGCAGATTTACATCTCACAGGATCGTCTTTTGCTCATCATCATCATATCTTATGGCTTCCAAGGTCAATGTCCGACCGCTCGAATAATAGGAAGATACTCGTAAATCCTAGTCGCTACTAAGAAGAACATTTTTATCATCTCTCAGGCTTAAATACGTATTTTTTCTACCAATTTATTTTCCAGTGAAATAAGGTAATTAATTACTTCTGATTCCAGGTAGTTTGAAGGCAACTTCTTAAAGGTTTTATGTAGCTAATTCCTTCTTTTCTTGGAAAATCTGCTTGCAATGAGCTAAGCGTTGAAGTTGTTAAAAGTATCTGACTCATAATGTGAAGTAGTCGCGGGTAAATGATCATATTAAATTATAATACAGTTGAGGCTAATAAACATTCTTTATATGTCAAGTTTCGAAATCGGTCAATATATCGAGCGCCTTTTTCTCAGAAAGTATTGGGCCTATTTGATGAAATATTAGAGATAAGCTCGCCTTTGTGAATAATTTTCATTTAAAAACTACGTTATTTGTGCGCAATAAATAATATATATTTGAGTAGGAGTTTAAACCTATAAGTACGTGATAGGAAAATAACATGAACGGTAATTTGATAAACTGTAAAAAATAATAAACTGTATACTAACTCCTTGACTGTCGGTACAGTATATCGGTATATCGCTTCTTGGCTCCGGGCTTCTAGCACTCGCCAGCTGCAGCTGCCGCAGCATACTCGCTTCGCTAGCTCGGCTCGTGACTTGTCTTGTCGTACCTAGCGGACCTATGGATCTATGAGTTTCCCACAAGTTTACTATTTATCAACTGACTGAAATGTGCCCTATGACATGGGGTCCCATTCCGTACTACGGTTTTTTCGACGGAGTAAATAGCCCGAATTCATTTGGCCCTTTTGTTTCTAATAATTAAACTAAATGTTACTACTAGGTCGGTAGGTAAAGGTGTAAACTATGACATTAATTCAATTTTAACGTCCAGATATCAATTTATTCTAAGAAAATAGCTTATGGAAAAATAGCCCGAACAATTTTCGGCACAAATTCGTTCTATGACGTGAGGCATCTGTACTAGTATAGTACAGGGTGGACCATAAGTTTTTTTACTTTTCAAACTAAATTAAAATGAAAACTAATTACATCAGGTGAAAACCGTTTATTAATTATGAAAACACATTAAAAGGGAATTTATTTTTTAAAAATTACATCATCCATATGTGTTCCTTCATTATTTTGGCATTGCTGTAACCTGGAGCGAAAATTTTCAATGACGGCCTGACAAGTGTTCCGAGAAATGTTTTGCAGACACGGTGTTGGTCTCAAAAACTTTACTTTTAAGCAAAAAAGTTTTGTAACATGACAATATACCGCTCTGTATTTACTGTAACAGTGCGTCCCCTTTGGTCTTCAAAATATTTCTCGGAACACTTGTCAGGCCGTCATTGAAAATTTTCGCTCCAGGTTACAGCAATGCCAAAATAATGAAGGAACACATATGGATGATGTAATTTTTAAAAAATAAATCGGTTTTCACCTGATGTAATTAGTTTTCATTTTAATTTAGTTTGAAAAGTAAAAAAACTTATGGTCCACCCTGTATTATATTATCTGTGCCTATGATAACGATATGGCCACTCCGCATAGGCAACGTGCATGGACTTCAAAGCTCTTACTTTGTTTATTTCAAATGAGTTTTTAGTTCAACGCAATATAATAAAAAATATAAACATTCTGATTCTCAAACGACAGACTGTGACTCAAAAGCTGCGGCAGTTACAAATAGGGAATGTTTAGATTCTTGTCTCCTGCGCTATTTTAGCTTCTTCTTCGCCCACCCATCCATATAATATTATTGTGAGCGCTGGCGCTTATACATAACTTATACATAGCGTATACATTTAGAGAGTAGTAAACCGCCTACCGGCGTGGGTTAAATCTGGTACGCCTTGCTTTGAATTCTTATACATACTGATCGACCCTCGTGTAATTTTAATCAAAACATATCAAAAATCAAGTATTTCTTATTGCGAACAGCAATAGGTACAAATATCAAAATTATTCTCAAATTAAATACTCCAAAATAATTACATTTTTTTTTTAAATTCCTTTTTTACAGACACTGACGTTACACTACACATACTTAACACTCATACATGTTTAGCATACATGGCACTTCTATATGTTATAAAAGGGTGTGAGGGCGGTAGGCAAAACATTATCGAAGTTCCCCTAAGAAAACATTTGGGGTTCCCCATGACCCAGAGGACCTAGCTTACAGTAGTAGTGTTGGAAAGCGTATGAAAATATTTAAAGTACTAAAAGTTTATTTACCGGATACAAATTACCGGTACTGGACACAAATTTTCTGTACACTCAACAGATGTCAGTATAAACACTTTAGACTGTATGGCATATTAATAGAGTTACAAATGTTCCCACAGACGAGCGGTTGTCTGTACTACCCAATCATTTCCTTTGGATGTCGTAAAGAGTCAATAAGGCTGATGTTACCTTAAGGGTCCACCCTCAGAGTATAAAACTATAGAGTCCGCCATATACATATTCTGTATGAGCTAGTGAAGTGTAAAGCGTCTCACTGTCGCCCATGCTAGTCGGTCAAAAAATTCAGTTAAGTTTTACAAAAATCAAGATATCTTTAAAAATCTAATGTTTTACTCGTAGTATAAACTTTGTTTGCGAAAGTGAAAATATATAGTTTTTTACTTGTGAATTGATCATTAATACTAAGAACAGAAGCGTAAATAGGATTATTTAACGAATGGCTATTACGGATGTAATAGCCATTTTATGCGTGATTTTTAACACCGCTTTTTTCCTGAACGGTAAGTGTTTTCACAAGAAAAACTGTGGTTGTAGCATTTATTAGTCCCATGTCACATATTTCTCAGAGAGAATGATAAAAATTTTTAGGATTTGAAAAAAGTCCATACATATGAGGAAAAATCCATACAATCAGATTCAGATAATTTTATTCAATGTAGATTCTTTACAGAATACTTATTGAATGTCATGCAGAATACAATGCAAATAGAGCGAGTCTACGCCGTTTCGGATCGTGCTATGGCAGCGTAAAAGAAACGGCAAGAAACCACTGCAGCACGGCCTACTTTAAGAGTCGGCTTTTTACAATGTGATTCTTGTGTTTCGCTGGAATATCAGAGCACCATACCTCTTTGTCATTCATATAGTCATCCAATCTGTAGTAAGCTTTTTTACATAACGTTTGCTTTACACATTCTTTAAACTTTCTCTCAGGTAATTGCACTATATTGTCAGGTATTTTGTTGTAGTATCGTATACATCCATACAATCCATATCTCCATACAATTAATCTCCAATAATCCATACAATCCAATCCATACATACAATCCATAAATACATACGAGGTCCCGCGCAAGAAAGTGATACGCTTATGGCTCCCTCCTTAGCAAATAGAGCTGCTGCTTAAACCTCCTTGGGTCCACCAGTGCTGTGCGAGCAAAGCTGTGAGCTGTAAAATTCCAGCCATATTCATAGCATTGATCCATTGGACAAGGTAGGAAAATGGCGCAATCCTATTGGTTGGATCCCAGCCCACAGCTTAGATCCTAGCACACTACTGGTGGAAATTCACCTCAACAGAAGCATTTATTAATTGTTCTTACTACTCACAACGATGTGTTAAGTTTATTCTGCTCTCTAAATCGTAGATACTGGGTTCGTTTCCCGCCCAGGACAAACGTTTGTGGGGTGATCAAAGATATTTGTTTTTTTTTGTAGGTGTTATTTATGTCTGGTATCTGTGTGTAATATTGTCCATGTTGATTACTCGTATATCGGGTATAATAGATTCAGATTCAGATTATTTTATTCAATGTAGATTCTTTACAGAATACTTATTGAATGTCATGCAGAATACAATTCAAATAGAGCGAGTCTACGCCGCTAGTCTATAAAAAAATGTGAACCTTGAAACTGTGTATTCAGACTACGCAACTGAACAACTTTCCCTTTGGACATAGGTCGAAATACGATAATAAAGTTTACTTCTCATAGAAATTGCACCAGTTGATTGCGCCTTTCGTGTGGGGATTAAAACATTTTTTTTCGTCTTTCGTTTGACCTATGTTACTTAGAAAAAGTAAATAATTTTTATTTTTTTTATTTTGTTTGACCTATGTTCCTTAGAAAAAGTTGTTTAGTTCCGTGATCTGAATAACAGCAAAAGGTTTCAATGTTTCAGTGTTTATTCTAACATCCTGAATATTATTATTATTGCTAACTTCTAACCACTCTCATATGAGGCTCTTTTGCTGTTAGCTTAGTTTACCTAGATCTAAAAGTAGTTTGAACAGCGAGGTTCAAATCTACTTGGTTTGAGTAGCGTCGTCAGTAAAATTGCTGGAAATGTAACCAATTAGATTACCGTTTGGACAGGCAGAACCCTTGACGTGCCACGTCACTCGCACATGTTTGTGTTTTCTTTTCGCTGCGATTATTCTTAGTGACAAGTTTTGTAACACCCAGTACATTATTTATTATCATTTTGGGAGTTCCTTATCACTCTCCTTTGAGGCTCTGCTCTTTTGCTGATAGCTTTGTCTAGATCTAAAAGTAGCCTAAGTAGCATTGTCAGCAAAATAGCTGGAAATGTAACCAATTTGATTACTGTTCGGACAGACAGAACCCTCGACGTGCCACGTCACTCGCACGTATTTGTGTTTTATCTTCACTGCGATCATTCTTAGTGACAAGTTTTGTAACACGTAACACCAAGTATATTATTAATTATATATTTTTTTCAGTTCCTAATCACTCTTTTTTGAGACTGCTCTTTTGCTGATAGCTTGTCTAGATCTAAAAGTAGTCTAAGTAGCATTGTCAGCAAAATTAAAACAGGACTATGTAGGCAAAATAGAACCTTGTAGACACATACCCTTCAAGTTGTTGCCAAAACTGAAAGAGGAATTAACAAAATTAGAAAGATTGGGTATTATTTCAAAAATTGACAAACCAACAGAGTTCGTAAGTTCATTTGTAATGAATACTAAGCCGGATAAATCAATGAGAATATGTTTGGATCCACAGTACCTAAACACTCAAATACAGAGAGAACAATTAATGATTCCTACATTAGATGAGATTACAGCTAAGTTGAAAGGTAGCTCAGTTTTTAGTACTTTGGATGCCAACAAAGGATTTTATATGATTTGTTTATCAGATAATAGTAAAGAATTGACAACTTTTAATACACCTTTTGGCAGGTTCCATTTTAACAGATTGCCGTTTGGGTTGAGTTCCAGTCCGGAGGTGTTTCACAGAGTTTTCTCTAATATATTCAAGGAGATAGACGGGGTAGAAATATATATAGATGACTTATTGATACATGCACAGAGTGAAAAAGAACATGATCAGATATTAGAGAAGGTTTTGGAACGAGCAAAAGAGTATGGTATAAAATTTAATAGAAAAAAGTGTAATTTTAGGAAAAGTGAAGTGAAATACTTGGGACACATACTGACAATCGAAGGAATAAAAATAGATAAAGAAATAATTAAAGCGATTACTGAAATGAAAGAGCCAAAAAATCAAAAAGAATTGCTAAGATTTTTAGGCATGATTAACTATGTGTCGAAATTTGTACCAAATGTTTCACAAATTACAGCTCCTTTAAGGAAATTAAATAAAAAAGATGTACCATTTTTATGGACAAAAGCTCAACAAGATGCATATGATAATTTGAAAAAAATATTAGTACAGCCACCAGTATTATCATACTTTGACATAAATAAGAAAATAGTTTTGAGTGTTGATGCTTCTAAGGAAGGGCTTGGAGGGGTAATTTTGCAGGATGGGAAACCAATAGCATATGGATCTAAAGCTTTAACTGAAACAGAACAAAATTACAGTCAAATCGAAAAAGAGAGTTTAGCAATTTTATATGGGTGCAATAAGTTTCATCAATATTTATATGGACAAAATTTTATAGTGGAGACCGATCATAAGCCACTGGTTTCCATTTTCAATAAACCATTACAAATGTCCAGCAAGATTACAAAAAATCAGAATGTCACTATCACTGTATAATATGGAATTAAGATATAAACCTGGTAAGGAGTTACTAGTAGCAGATCATTTGAGCAGGTCTTATTTAAACGAAACTTCAGAATCTGTAGACACAGAGTTAGAGATTCATGTAGGAGTTATAGTCAGAGGTTTCAAAGCAAAAATTGAAAGAAATGAGAGTAGAAACAGAAAAGGATCAGGAACTAAGTAAAGTAAAGGAGTATATTAGAAGTGGATGGCCACATAATAAAAACCAAGTTGATACTTTAGCAAAAGGTTATTACAGTTATAGGGATGAGTTGAGTGAAAATGAAGGAATAGTTTGCAAAGGCATGCAAATGGTCATTCCCAAGAGTAAGAGACAAGAAATGTTAGAAAAAGTTCACTATGCACATTTAGGAATAGAAAAGAGTAAGGTATTGGCTAGGAAAACTTTATTTTGGCCAGGAATGTCAAAACAGATAGAGGATATGGTACAGAATTGTGACACTAGTAAATGTTTTCAGAACAATAACAGAAAGGAACCAATGATTAATAAAGAAATTCCAAGAAGTTCATGGCAAGTTGTAGCTGCAGATATTTTCTTTTTGTATAGAGTTCCTTACTTATTATTAGTAGATGCTTACAGTAAATATGTAGAGATTAGAGAGTTACAGAATTTGACATCAAAAGAAACAATTAATGGTATGAAAGAGATATTTGCAAGACATGGGGTACCTGAGATTTTACAAACAGATCCAGGTTCTCAGTTTACAGGATATGACTTTAAACAGTTTTCTAAAACTTGGAATTTTAACCACAAAATATCAAGTCCTAAACATCATCAAAGTGTTTTCTTTCTCCTCAAAGGTTCCTCCTTTTATCAACATTTTCCTATTCCTTGTTACAATTTCTCCATTTTCATTTTTTATTTTGTATGATCTAGGACCCTGAGCCTGACCTAACACCACACCACTCTCATGAGGTTTTTGACAAGTTTCATTTTGAATTTTATCTCATATTCAAAATCTTTTATTTTTCCTATCCCTTCGAACACTTCCTTGTAACAAAATAGCAAATTATCTACATTTATATTATGAACTCTTTGTACCAAATTGTATCTGGTTAGTGCTGGCAACCCTAACACTGGAAAAAAATCACCCTTACAAACCTGAAAGTTCACAACACCCTCTTGTTTCCCTATCAAACATTGTATGTTTATTTGACCGACTGTATCAATAGACTCTCCATTATAGTTACTGAGTTTACAATTACTTGAACTTATCGGTATATGCATAGAGTTACAATAACTTACTGGTAATACGTTACATTGTGCCCCGGTGTCCATCTTGACAATCTTATTTTGTTTTATAAACTTTACCTCTTGTAGCCAGTCCTTTTCTATGCTGTTTATTTTAATTATATCAATCTCATATTCTTCTTCTCTAGAATTGTACATAATTGCTCTTACCATATCTCGTGGGGCTTTACACATCTTTGCAAAGTGACCCAATCTCGAACACTTCACACATTTCTTCCCATACGCAGGACATTTTCCTATAACATGATTATAACCGCAACGTTGACACATAATCTTCTTGACTTCTTGATATCTTGATGACTCATTCCATTTTCTTTCCCTCACTGGTGACTCGTTCCATCTTCTTTCTCTCACTGATGGCTCGTTCTGTTTTCTTTCCTTGACTGCATGAACTTCTGTCGATCCTCCTGGTGTCCCTATCTGCTTAACTTGCTCTGAAGCCAATTCAGCAGCCTTGCATATTTGTATCGCTTTTGCTAAGTCAAGGTTATTTTCTCTTAATAGTCTATCTTTTAGTCTCTTATCGGTCACTCCTGTAATAATTTTGTCTTTTATTAACCTGTCTTGCTGATCTCCAAACTTACAATCCAACGCTAATCTCTTTAATTCTGTGATATATACGTCCATGCTCTCTCCTTCCTCTTGATTCCTTATGAAAAAAATGTGACTTTTCACACTTAAATTCTCCTTTGGTATCAAATGATCCTCAAATTTTTGAATTATTGTATTATACTTCTCTTCTTCAGGCTTCAACTGGAACGTGCTATATAGGTCAGAACATGTCTCCCCAAGACAGTGCAATAACAAAGCTACCTGTACATTCTCTTCTCTTTTATCGGCTCCTGATGCCACTCTATACAGTTCAAATCTTCTTTTCCACCTCTTGAAAGCTTCTCCTGACAATTCCTTGAGTGGTTCCGGGGGTTTTAGGCCCGACACTCCAGCATTTTCATTCTCATTGTCGCCCGCCATTTTTCACCAACTATTTCCTCTAATTTCCTATGTTACCTTCAAAATATCTTCATAATACTATTTTCTGTACGTCGTTCTTCCTTTTGATTGTATTATTTAATACGCAGCGCCATGTAATAAGTCTTGTTAAAGAGATTTAATTAAAAACATGTAATAAGCTGAATCTCCATATTTATTGAGTACCATAGACTAACAATAGATTGACACACAATATAAGGCAGGGCATAGTTTACAAAACTCTTTAAGGCTTTCTACTCACATTCATAACAGCTGGAAATGTAACCAATTAGATTACTGTTCGGACAGACAGAACCCTCGACGTGGCACGTCACTCGCACATGTTTGTGTTTTCTTTTCGCTGCGATTATTCTTAGTGAAAAGTTTCATAACACCATGTATATTATTTATTATCATTTTTGGCAGTTCCTAATCACTCTCCTTTGAGGCTCTGCTCTTTTACTGATAGCTTTGCCTAGATCTAAAAGTAGTCCAAGTAGCATTGTCAGAAAAATAGCTGGAAATGTAACCAATTAGATTACTGTGTGGACAGGCAGAACCCTTGACGTGCCACATCACTCGCACGTATTTGTGTTTTATCTTCGCTGCGATTATTCTTAGTGACAAGTTTCGTAACACCCAGTATATTATTAATTATATATTTTTGTCAGCTCCTAATCACTCTCCTTTGGAGCTCTGCTCTTTTGCTGATAGCTTTGTCTAGATCTTAAAGTAGGCCAAGTAGCATTGTCAGCAAAATAGCTGGAAATGTAATCAATTAGATTACTGTTTGGACAGGCAGAACCCTCGACGTGGCACGTCACTCGCACATCTTTGTGTTTTCTTTTCGCTGCGATTATTCTTAGTGACAAGTTTCGTAACAGACGATGTGTAAGTAAACATGATTGATTCCCTTAGTTTGGACGCAAACTTGCGTAGTTTGAATAGAAACAGTTCCTAAACAACTGTTTTTGGTGTTTCTTGATAATAATCTGGGCATAAACGATAGGGTGATGGCCTCCAGTATTTCTATATAATTTGCACATGTGGCAGACGTGGTTCGTTCGATTAAAGACGATGAGTAGAACCACAGAAAAATTGTCTGCCACCTTGGTAGCGCTGCGTTATCAATTAACAGGGCTTTAAAAATGTAAAAAAAAATCATGAGCTAAATCATTTGCTCATGTCTGCCGCTTGCACTGAAGGTCAGAATCATCCTCAAAACGATGAAAGTTGAAGAGGCAGACCACCACACCTCTGCGTTTTGAAGAAATATTTTTTTTAGTTTTTGTTATGATATTAAAACGTGTATATCATTTGCTCATGTGGCAGACATAGATCGTTCGATTAAAAACGATGAGTAGAATAACAGAAAAATAGTCTGCCACCTTGGTAGCGCTGCGTTATCAATAAACAGGGTTTTAAAAATGTAAAAAAAAAACGCATGCTAAATCATTTGCTCATGTCTGCCGCTTGCACTGATGGTTACAATCATCCTCAAAACCATAAAAATCGAAGAGGCAGACCTCTAGACCTCTGATTTACCAAAGGCAGACCATTTGATTCATAGTCTTATATATAGGGTGACTTCATAGATTTATATAGTCAAGATAGGGTCTTGGGAACAAGCGGTTCAAAATTTCCCCATACAAGAAAAAAAAGCGCCATCTGTGAAAGATCGCGTGAACTACGTAGTGTAGTACTTCAAGGTCTTTGTTCTGAGGTCGTCGGTGCTAAATACACGGAATGGAAATAATATGGCGGGAAAAACAAAACAAAGTCTTTACTGTTTATACGTGACTTAGGCCTGGTTTTCCAGTGTTATTCATTAGATAATAGTAAAAAACAATAAAAGTAAGTAATTTTTTAACTAAGAAAATGAATCATCGTTTCATTTTTGTATTAGTAAGTTTGTTGTTTTTTATTTGGAAAACTTACATCTGTTTATTGAAAAGTCGCGTCTTACACGAATTAATTGATCCATTTTTACTTATTTACTTTTTACATCTTAAATCTTTTGCTTTATTTACTTCTTCTATCATCGTTAGTGCACCCTTTTATGCAACAGGCTGGCATTTTTGTATGTAGTCGCGCGTTTCGCGTGGTCCGCTCCTCAGAACAAAGATCTCCTTGCTCGTCCGCTCAGATAAAGTTGACAATTTGTGACTGACATTTGTTGGTCCACAATGTCAGATTGTGGACCAACGAATTGGGGACAGTGTAACGTGCCGATGGACCAGTACTAAAATATAAGTAAATGTGACTTTTTTGTATGTTTAATTAGTTCTTGATAGAAAAAGGTATGAATTGATACTGAATAACTTTCCCCAAGGAACATAGGTCGAAATACGAAAATCAAGTTTTGATCTCCCAAGGAAACTGCATCAGCGGATGGTGATGGAGGTCAAATTGGGTTTTTCGTATTTCGACCAATTTTCCTTTGGAATAGTTTTTCAGTATCATGAGTACATGCATATCTTTTGCTATCAAGAACTAATTAAAAGTCACCCTAAACAACGTGTTAATGGAATAAGCGAAACCCTCATACACCCCAACTGATTTTTATTAAAATAAATCCATTCCCGTAAAAAAAATCTTAAAAAAAATTTTTTTTTCTAGATATTGTTATTTTAAAGTTTCATCATAGTTCTAGTTTTATCGTTGTTCTAGTCCGCGCACTCACGCTTCCCTCCCCTCCTCACCGCTCATGGTCCGCGTGGCAACGGTCGGCAGCGCGCTTATCCACAGAAATGTTTAGAATAGAAGCGGCAAAAATTTAAATAATAAAAATTCAAAAAAATCACCCCCATCAAAAACCCGTGAAATTAATTCCACTCTCGATTCTGAATAAACTATTTTCTCAGTATCGCTCAAAGATTTCGGACGTTTCGCTTACTCCGTTAACACGTTGTATAGGGTACTTCCTAATCAACTGCGTTCCTTTGAGTGTGTTACTCTGACCATAGAACTTAACAACTTTCCCTTAAGTACGACAAAAAAATTACAAAAAAAATATTTCACTTAGTTCTTGGTTATAAACTGCTACGGTTATTTTGTAATTTTTAGCGCTAATAGAAACCTTGAAATACTTTGAAGGAGGTGTGTAGTTTTTGTTATAAATATTTTTATTTTACAAGTTTTATTGTTAAGCAAACATCGTAAGGTACAGGCACCAAAAGGTGGTTGGTAACCCTAACTGATCTAAATTGACCTGATGATCACTCCTTCAAAGTGGTAAGGACAAACGACTGAAAGGCCTTCCGAAGCACGAATGACGTAGTGTTGTCATATCACTACAATAATGATGTCTCTAAAAAAGTTCGAGCATTTCATGGATAGTCTCTAAAATTGATGGTCAGTAATAAGTAACCAACTTATAGACAGGTACGCACTTCGGTGGAAAGAATTTGACCTTGAGCGAGTATTTTCTTTAAGGCGTTTGTAACGTAGCCACAGAATATTCAAGCAATATTTATATTTGTAATCGGTTTCTCGAAAACGGCTCTAACGATTTTGATGAAAATTACTATATGGGTTTTCGGGGCGAAAAATCGATTTAGCTAGGTCTCATGTCTGGGAAAATTCGTTTTCACCGTCTTTTTAATCATTTCTTTGCGCGTTTTAGTGCGTTTAAGAAACTTACAGCGCCACCTGGGTTTGAGTAGCATAGCTTGCTCACCTGATGATATTGTAAGGTTGAGGCGGCTATTCTAGAGCGAAGCTCGGTCGCCCAGGTACTATAATAGTAAACAAGTTCAGCGTAGCGCTTGTTCGGCTGACTATAGGTTACACTGGTTTTGTCTCTACGTGTACAATGCCGTGCGTTCCATGGCATGGCATCTCTAAGATGTTCGATTTCCTGTGTAGAGCTTTCACCTGAGAGATTTTGCATTATTTACCTAACGCGTTGTTTTAAGACACGTAGGTAATCGTGCCTATAAAGTTTGAGCGTTGTTTTCGATTTCCCTGGGATCCCATAATGAGATCCTGACTTGGTGGCCATGGGACAACTTCAGAAGTATGTTTGGTCGGATAAAAAAAGAATTTTGAAAATCGTTCTATTATTTGACAGAACATTCTAATTGTTGTGCCACTAGCGGTCACACACCACGACTAACGTTATTTAATTTTAGAGATCGCAAAGAAAGACCAACTTCCACTTGGCCACGAGCGCTTCAAACTTTCGATCAATACGTGACTAAAATTTTGAAGAATTATCCTCCAACTCCTAACCGTTAAGGAGTTGGACCTTCCATCATCAGACCATCAACATGAGATGATGAATACCAGACGCAAATACTTGTGTAGCTTTGAAAATATATGAAAAACGTTATACGTGCCTATAAAATTTGAGGGTTGCCCTCGATTTCCCTAGGATCCCATCATCAGATCCTGACTTGGTGACAATGGGACCACCTCAAGAGTATTCCCTTTCGGTTAAAAAAGGAATTTGCAAATCGTTAACACTTGACGGAAAAATAGGTGGACATACATAAAAAAAAATACATACAGTGGAACATAGAACCTCCTCCTTTTTTGAAGTCGGTTAAAATTAGGCTTAGTTTCCATACTCCTGAGAAGCCCATGTATTTACTGTGCCTCTGATTTTTTATTTTTAGGGTTCCGTACCTCAAAATAAAAAAACGGAACCCTTATAGGATCACTTTGTTTTCCGTCTGTCTGTCTGTCAAGGCCCTTTATCTCACGAACGGGTAAAGGTATCAGGTTGATTTTAATACCATATATTAGGATCCATGAACCACACAAGATCTGAAAATTTCAATTGTTTACAACGACGCAATCAAAAGATATGGCATTTTATGTCCTCATCTCCATACGTTTATGCAAAATAGCAAAACCTACAGGGTACTTCCCGTTGACTTAAAATTATGAAATTTGGCAAGAAGCTAGGTCTCACAGTACAAATAATGGGAAAGGTCTGAAATCATTAAATATTACAACTTTTCTCACAACTAATGGTAACCAATTGTGGTGAGCTCCCGTTTCAAGAACATTCATATAAGATAGGGGTCAAGTTGGATGGTCGTGAAGGCGATTTTTGTTTTAGTTCTATTTTAAAAATAGGAACACTTACAAACTTGAAAATTGGTATGTTCATAGTGCATAAGCTATAAATTAACAACAAATAATAAAATTTGGTCAAGCGCGTGTCGGACTCAAAAAATGTAGCACATTAACTTACTGAAATTTCAACTAATACAATTATGATTATGTGGTGGTACGGCACCCTCTGTGCGCTAGTCTGACTCGCACTTGGCCGGTTTTTTTTAAAGCATCGGCTACTTTCAAAGCAACCTTTTTAGTAAGATGCTGGCTGGTATTTTGATACATAATTTTTTCATGTTCATTTGTTCAAAGTTCTGTCAAGATTTGAATGGATGACATCAATCAAAGACATAGCAGTTGCAGTCTCAGGAGACGCATTTTTGAAGCGTTCGTATTGGCAAGATTCGTATACGAATCAGTGATATCGCTATTTTTGAATATTTATACCTGTGAATTCTGTCTGACTAAAGATTTTGCAAACTACGCCAGGGGGCGTTAGAAGCGCAGCGTTTTTCTTACGTCAATGGGTCTGACCCACTCGTTTTGAGCACCCAGTAGACGTTGGCCCAACCGTTGGCCGCGCCGGCTCGGCAAGCTTGTTGACAGCTTTCACACGTTGGTGCGGCTCATTCCGTGTAGGCTGGGCGTGTAGGTCTGTCAAGCAAGCAAGATGGACGTATACGCGGAGACTATCGCTGCCGCTGAAATATACTTATACAGTGCTTTTAAGTTTTGTTTCCAGCTGCACCATATTTGAAAAAAAATATATATTATTTTTACTTATTTAGAATAAAATATAACGTCCCTCTGCTCCTACGCACTTATTTGAAATAAAGGCACGGCCAACGTGTGAACGCCGTTTGCGGCTCGTCGTGTAGAGCCCGTGTTGGATTTCTACCCTTGAACATTTCTACCACTCGAAAGTATATTTAATCTGTGATAAGACCGATATTGGCACGCACATGCACACACGCACACATCAAACAGTTTCGCGATCAGACTCCGCGATCATTATTATTTCTCTTTCTTTCTTATAGCTGCATCTCTACCAGATCGCAGGATCGCGGATTTAACGTGTGCGGGCACCCGACGTTTCCTTCACACATTGGGTGCCCGCACACGTAACATACGCGATCCTGCGATCCGGTAGAGATGCAGCTATAAGAAAGAAAGAGAAAGCTATAAGACCATAGACACACCATAGATACACCTAGTCTATGGTCCTATAGCTTTCTCTTTCTTTCTTATAGCTGCATCTCAGCGGATCGCAGGATCGCGGATTTAACGTGTGCGGGGACCCATTGAGATATCAACTTTTTAATTAGCGTTCCATTCCTACGCAATTTATTACCGGTTTTTAAAATCAATGAATAATTTCTTTCCGGTGTTTATTTTTTCTGAGTGAAACGAAATTATCTATGTACAAGTCAATGATCTTACATTTACCATGATTGAGGACTCCTAACAATTTGTACAGAGGCAAAACGAGCAGAGCAAGACATCATAGTCGATGTACTTCGTCCCTTTCTAATTGTTGCCATACTAATGAAGTTTGCTCAATTTCCGTGCAAAAAGTTAAGTTTTATATCCACAAATTTTTATTTATACGTATTTTTAAATACTCATTTAAATAATTTTCAACGTGCAAAGTATAAACTTCTCTCTTAGTTTTCATTAAATATTTATAAATGCAGAAAATCATTTTCTTTTGATTTATCTGGATTAAAAACTCTTTGGTAAAATGATTTTTAACAAAGATTTTGCATGACATTTTGTTGATGTTGTCATGGTAACATAAACAATATGTCATGCAAAATCTATTAGAAAGGGACAGCTTCATCTCTTCTTACGTCCTACTCTGCTCGCTTAATTTTTGGAAGAGCGCAATCTGGTTAAAAGCGCCGCGCGCGAAGTATTAAATCTATGGTACAAGTGCGACAAGGCTTATTATGAACGTGGCAAAAAATGGAACTAACACCGCCACCTTGTGAAACGTCACTTCTGAGTGTTCTCCTTATACAAGCCAGCGCCCCCACCCGAAAGAAGAAAGTGAATTAGGACGCACCCTATATTCCCAGCCTATATTGGGGATATGATTGATTTAGTACGAATTTATAAAAATTTATATTTCTTAAAATCAGTGAGTAAATCGTCTGCCAATTTTTTGTTGTCTTCAGTGAAACCAAATGGAGCGAATAAAAGCAACTAGAATGATGAGCAAATGGTTTAGTAGAGCCTTTTTTTTACATATTTACTAGTACTTCCTGTGATAATGCAGAGCCCTATACGTCTGCCTCTTCGATTTCTTTATTTTTTAGGATGTTTCTGACCAGCAGCTCCATTGGCAGACATGAGCAAATGATTTAGTACCCTTCTTTTTTTTACATTTTTGAAAAGCTGAAACTCAAAAACGCAGCGACGGACAGAAAAACTTTACTGAACCAAATCAATTTGTAATAATCTAAACTATCATCTCTAGCGATATGAAATACGTGCAAATCATATAGCGAAATATTTTTCATCTCCCTTACAGAACATATAAGAGTGTTACAACTGAACAATTTTCCATGAGGATCAGGTCGAAATTGAAAAACAAATCGACCTCCCATACAAAATACGCTATTAGCTGATGCACTTCTTATGGAGCAATGAAATATTTTTTCCTATTTCGACCTATCTTCGAACAAATAACAACAACAACTTTTACAAAAAAACATAGGTCGAAATACGAAAAAAATGTTTCGATTTCCCATACAAACTGCTTTGGCTGATGGCTCATCTTGTATGAGAAATCAAATTTTTTTCTTCGTAAATACGAAAAATTTACCTATGTTCCGTGGGAAAAGTTGTTTAGTTTCATGGGAATAACCACCTCTTAAAATATTCGGGTTGTTAAAAAGACAGTGATAACATTCACAATGTCCTAAGAGTTTAATTTCATCATCATCGGTTCATATGAGTGCGGTCAATTAGCTGTTTCACGTAGACACGCCTTAAAATTTCACCAATTTTTTTCCAGGTACTAGTTAGGTACATAGCTCTCAATTTTTGATAGGAGCCAATTATCGAATTTCAAAAAAATTCCATAGAAAATTCAAGAATTGGCTTCTATAAAAGATTGAGAGCAATGTACCTAACTAGTACCACAGAATATATAATAGTAAACAAGTTTACAGAAGTCGCACTCCTTTGATCTTGGAAAAAGCCGCCTTTTTATATACCTAAACATAGCGCGTCAAAGCTAAATTGCACCTTAACTTCACGCGTCAGGGCCCTGTTTGCGATGCAGCTCGATATACCGAGTCGACGCTATCGATTGCCAGGGTTGACTACAGTGTCGGCTACAATTGCTGTAATACCTATTTTATTTCATTTATTCGTCAAACTAAAATTTATTATATGTTGCTGGACTTGTACAGTCAAAAGCACGCCAAGCTTGACACTATATCAACAAATAACCTCATATTTTCTGAGTGCCGACTTATCTATATTTAGAGTAAGTATGTTTTATAGACGATACCTATTTAATAATAAAAACAATAAAAACACTTATTACAATCAGTTGGTATCTGAAAAAAGATAAAATTTTACTTTTTCTTCGAGTTCATGCATCCAATACACAAAATTTACTTCTGTTCCTCATTATAATTATTTAAAAATATCCCAGATTTGGAAACAAAATAAAAAATAATTGTTTCATGAATGTACGTTAACACAAAGTGCGCAAAACGTATCGAATATGTAAACACCAAAAACGTGATAGCCCGAAAAACAATGCGCCCGTAGGGCGCGCCGCGCGGTAGGTACTTAATTCATGCCTTGACGCGGAGTGAGACAGGCCTGCTAGTACCTGGAAAAAATTTGGTGCAATTTAGTGAATTTGGCGATATAAGACGTTAAGCGACCGGACTATATGGAATGTAAAATTTTGTAATAATAATGTTAGGTCGTGCTTTGATCTTATTAAATGTAGAAGAATAAATCTTTGTTAAATGTTTGTCTGTTTTGCCGTTAACTTTCAATCAATCTTTGTTCTTCGTGTCATCTCTTATCCTCTAAATAATAAAAAATAACTTTTTGCATCGCATATTTTCAGTTAACTTTCATCTTAATCCGTTTATCTTGACAGATGTAATACTTTTACCAGAGTAATATTCCTGAGCAAAATAGCAAGTCATAGGTCATCAATCATGTATTCAGCGTAAATAGAGATTTCGTCCAACTAAGGTTACGTAGACGTGAAGAAAGTGACGATAAGTACACGGTATAGCAAGATTTCATTTTGATGTTCTTTTATGTGGGTAAAAATCGTACATTATAAGCACGCTCCACCATATCAATATTTTATATTATAGGATCATCTTAGTTTAATTGATATTTTTCTAAGGTGTGGGGGCCTGGTTACCTGTAATACAGGCCCTGATGCCTTCAACAGGAACCAGCTCTCACCAAAAACTCATAGTTACTCTAAGATTGTATACGACACTTTTTTGTACAATTGTGGTGAGAGAAACAAACATTTTTATTATTTTATTTTTTTATTTATTACCTTTTTTAATCAAAAGTCACAAAAGTTTTTTTTATACATATAAGGTCCTAATGAAAAAAAGTGTAACATAATTTTAGCATGTTAGTCAGACCATGAAACTGAACAACTTTTTCCATGGAACCTAGATCGGAATACGAAGAAACATATCACCTTCCCAAATAGACTGTATCTACGGCTAGCGCATTTTATATGGGAAGTAAAAAAAATTTTTTCGAGTTTCGACTTATGTTTCGTGGGAAAAGTTGTTCAGTTTCATGTTATAAAAATAATAAAATAAATAAAATCCATTTATTTCAGGTAAAAAACCCATATCTTATGACTAAATTAAATTACATGATAGTGGTACAATTTTATTTTACAAAATTAATTAAATTCGGATTGCAATAGCTGGACTGTTAAGGGCTGTAAATGGGGATATTGCAAGCTCCACAGACAGCCCTCAACACCCCATTGTCTGTCCTACTTAGTCAGACGCGAGCCTTTTTCGCATGACTGCATAGAAGTCATCAACTCTGTTTGATGCAAACATGCCAGACGCACTACACCGCCATGGAAGATATAGCATACAGCGAAAGGCATTGTATAACTATTTTAACTATATTATATTATAACTATGTTCACTATTTTATTAGGACACTAAGTATAATTGAATAGTAGTTGTCTACGAATAAAAAATAAGTCGTAGTTGTGCATAATAACGTAAATTTAAAGAAAACTATCAAAGCTAAGAAGGATGTAGGTAAGCATGTTAACATTGTAATAAAAAAAAAAAAAAAATTACAGTAATTGCATAAAAACATCCAAACCTCCTTAACAACAATAATAGGCAATTTTCTATGACGTTCGCCAACTACATTTTTTAAGTGTCGATAGATAGCTGATCGATCACTGTTGGTAATTTCTTTTTGTAAGGCTTTGTAAAATATTGGAACCTTTTTAGAAGACAATATTTTTGTAGATATTTTACAGTAGCAACCAAACTGACTCAATCATTTTCACACTGGGTGACCGTTTGTAACTATTTAGTAATCTGTGTCAGTGTTTCCATTTTCGATGTTCCTAACGATGATCAGCAGCGTCATCCAGGTGGACTTTCAAAGGTGCTACTGCTGGAAAACACCCTATTCCTAAAACAATTGCGAAACCCTGCACTGCGTATGACCCGAAACGCAATTTGTTGTTTTTTTTTTTTGGGAAAACTTAGTAAGTTTTACGGTCTATTTCAATTTTAAAAACGTAGTTTTTAGGGTTCCGTACCTCAAAATAAAAAACGAAACCCTTATAGGATCACTTTGTTGTCCGTCTGTCTGTCTGTCAAGACCCTTTTTCTCACGAACGGGTAGAGATATCAGGTTAAAATTGATAACGAATATTAAACTCCATAAACCACACAAGATCTGAAAATTTAAATTTTTACAACAACGCAATCAAAAGATATGGCTTTTTTAATCCTCATCTCCATACATTTCTGCACTAAAGCAATATAGAGGGTACTTCCCGTTGACCTAAAATTATGAAATTTGGCAAGAAGCTAGGTCTCACAGTACAAATAAAGGAAAAAGTCTAAAATCATTAAATATTACAATTATTCTCACAACTAATAATAACCAATTAAGGTGAGCTTCCGTTTCAAGAACTTTTCTATAAAAGAGGGGTCAAGTATGGTCGCGGAGTTTTTAAAGTTAAAGAGCAAAAGCTTTCAGTATATCATATGGTAGATAGGTACGAAACCCTTAGGGCGCCAGTCCGACTCGCACTTGGCCAGTTTTTGTACATCTTGTACGAGCTTGTTTTAAGTCACCTTCGCGGGTTCGTAAGCTAAGCAAACCCATCGCTACCCACATTATTGTTTTAGAAAATTGCCGGTCACTGGAAGCATGTATAACAATAATTGGCCGCGATTAGGACCCGGTCGATGTTCGGGAAACAATTAAACAACAGTAACGTGGCCGAAACGAGCTATATTATAGATAGGTGACCGCAAACCTTTGCTTGTATAATAGGGGTTGTATAAGTTGTAAGTGTAGTGTAATTGGTCTTTCTGATTTTTTAATTGTTACTCTGTTTGAAAACTGCGTGAGCGAGAACAGCTGCTGAAACCATGCTGAAACCGATAGAGTTAGTTTGATTTCATGTTTAAAATAAGTAATGATACTTAATAATAAAAGGTTTTATTAGTTTTTCCTATAAGCTTAAAATGAAGCAGTCATGTTATTAAACAAATGATTAACTAAACAAAAACATTTTATTTAACAAAAACAATTCAAGACCATCGAAAAAAAATTTTACTCCCATAGAAACAGCCTCAGCTGATAACACATTTTCACAGATTATTTTTTTGGGTTTTATTATGTTGCTCAAGGAAAGTTGTTCTATTTTATAGTCCGAGTAAGATACTAAAAGAAACACAGTTGATTAGGGAGTATTCTCTATGAAATATTTAAAAAAATATTAAGTTAAAAACTAAAACACGACGGCTGACGTAAAAGTAAGTAAGTAAATAAACAAATAAATTATCCCACTAAACGTTAGTTCTGTGGCAGTTCAAGGCCAATGAATGTGAGAGATTTATTTATTAAACCTATAATGGAGAACATTGCTAGAACAATTACATACGTAAAACTTTTTTATTTTATTTATTTGAATTAGAAATAATAAAAATCTGCAATTTTTCAAGTATCAACACATCATTGAATTATCGCAGCAGGCAGAGTGCTGTGGTCTCCGTCTAACCCGACGGGAAAGAGGTTCAATGATAAGTATGTATGAATTATAAGTACATCACCATATTTGCCACCACGATTTTACTGGCATATCATTAGTATTTTTCTTTTTTATCATTATTAGCTATTGTAATAAACAGTAAGACACATGCTTACTTACCACAGAGCAGGGAATATTTCTCGCGCTCACCGGTAGAGGAACGCAAGGGCGCGCAACAATATTCCATGCTCTGTATAACTTATTTAATTTTCTATCACCTACCTTTCGATTCACTTCACATACTCCAACAGCACAGAAGTTCAGTCGCGCCGATTTACGAGTATGTAATATATACGCTGCTTTTCTGACAAAAACACAATTTGTGAGATGAATAATAGCTTTCAAATATAAATCTCTTCCATTTCCTTTAAGCGCAATGTATATGCCCTTCGTCGGAAATCGCATTTTTTTTCGACGACACTTTACTTACAAGAAAGGAGAAGACGTATTTGAAAGAAGTAATACTTACTGAAATGGTAAAATTACGTAATGCTATCAGTAAGATGGACTAAAATAGAAAGCTATGACCGAGACTTTTGCCCTTGAACTTACATCAAACATATTTATAGCAGTTTTGTATTTTGTTTTGTAAGGCCTAGGCGAACGTACCACGACCAAATTCAGGACGTTCTGAATAAAGGCCAGGTTAAAAGTACCCTAAACCGACGAGCATGTATGAAAGGATTGATAAAAGTACAGGAAACAAGGGAAGTATGTCAAGATCGTAGCAGGTGGAGGACTGTGGTCTCTGCCTACCCTGACGGGAAAGAGGCGTGATGTTATGTATGTATGTATGTATGTTGTATTTTTTTTGACCGACTTCAAAAAAAGGAGGTTATCAATTTAACCCGTATATATTTTATTTTGTCAAAAAGATACCATTTTCTCGTATGTTCGTCTAGTATAAGCTTCTAAACAATTGTACCAAATTTTTATCCACGCATATCTCAGGAATTTATATTCAAAATGCATTAATTGTTTTTTAGTTCAACTAAATAGGAATTATTCAATGTAAGCTATAGTGCAAGATTCACCATAACCACCTTCATTAAAATCGGTTCATTACTGAACCGATTTTAACTTTAACTTAATTTTCCCGCATATATCAGGAACTAAAAGTTAGATTGCAATAATTCTTTTTTAGTTGAACTAGCTATTATTCAAGTTAGGGTACAGTGCAAGTTTAATCAAACTCGGTTCTGTAAAACTACAAGAGACAAAGAAATAATTGAGTAAAGGTACTCGAACGAAAAAAATATTACTAAGAAGTAGTTTCAATTACAACTGAAAATAAAAAAAACAAGCAGATATAAAAAGTAATTTAAAGAAAAATTATGGACTTCGAGACTTCTTCTTCTTGCGGTGCCTCTCCATTACTGAAGATTGGCCGTCAACTTAGGGTGTCTACTCTCAATTTTCGATATATCATACGACACTACTTCGATACAGTCGAATTCATAACTTCGTTCACTGACAATAGAGTTGAATATTGGTTGGATGAATTGTCACATTGGCAGTGATTAACGTCCGTACAATATCCTACTCTATCATCAAGGGACGAAGTTTTGAATTTGCATGCATGTAATAGTATCGTAACGATATATCGAAAGTTGAGAGTAGACACCCTGCATATTTTGTCTTATCTCTTGCCAGCTGGAACAGTTCTTCAACCCTGGCAACGCCTGCCCATTCTTTTAACTTCGACAGCCACGTATGTCTCGGTCTACATAAAAATGTGAGAAAATGATTTTTTTGAGGCCGGTGCCAGACTTAACATTAGGAATAATAAATCACGTATGCACCGTTGTATACCACGTGTACCAGTGATAGGTTTACGTGTTCTATTCATAATATTCAGGCTGTCACCGACCTCAAAAACTTTTTAAGAAGAAGAATTACTTTTTAAAATATTTTTTTTTATAGGTAGAGTAATTTATTAACTTCTTGCAACTACGTTCACCTTATACATTTTATAGCTCAAGCAATATTTATTGGCATTTTTAGGGTTCCGTACCTCAAAAGAAAAAAACGGAATCCTTATAGGATCACTTTGTTGTCCGTCTGTCTGTCTGTCAAGACCCTTTATCTCACGAACCGGTAAAGGTATCAAGTTGAAATTAATACCATATATTAGGATCCATGAACCACACAAGATCTGAAAATTTCAATTTTTTACAACGACGCAATCAAAAGATATGGCATTTTATGTCCTCATCTCCATACATTTATGCAAAAAAGCAAAACCTACAGGGTACTCTTCCCGTTGACCTAAAATTATGAAATTTGGCAAGAAGCTAGGTCTCACAGTACAAATAATGGGAAAAGTCTGAGATCATTAAATATTACAACTTTTCTCACAACTAATGGTAACCAATTGTGGTGAGCTTCCGTTTCAAGAACATTCATATGAGAGAGGGGTCAAGTTGGATGGTCGTTGAGGCGATTTTTGTTTTAGTTCTATTTTAAAAATGGGAACTCTTACAAACTTGAAAATTGGTATGTTTATAGTGCATAAGCTAATAAATAACAACAAATAATAAAATTTGGTCAAGCGCGTGTCGGACCCAAAAAATCTAGCACATTAACTTACTGAAATTTCAACTAATACAATTATGATTATGTGGTGGTACGGAACCCTCGGTGCGCGAGTCCGACTCGCACTTGGCCGGTTTTTTTTTCGATTCAATGTCTCTAGTAATGGTGTATCAATAAATGATTGTGCCAATAAAACGAAGAAAATCACACCTGTGCTATCCGTCCAATTGAAGGATTTCAACTTGGGATAACATTTCAATCCAATAGGGTGTTTTATTCTTTGGAAGTGTTTTGTCCTTCAATCTACGAAAAATATGAAACGCAAGAAAGGTAATTCTATTAAAGGTTACAAAGAATAGATTGGATTCATTTATTTTATGCTATCAAATGTAAAAAAAAACCGGTCAAGTGCGAGTCGGACTCGCGCGCCGAGGGTTCCGATATACCTATAGTATTTTTGGAAGCAATAAAGTCCATTTTCAGGACCGCAAAACTAAATTTGTTTGTAAAGGTTTTTTGCAGATTTCTGAAAAACTGTGCAACTTAGAAAGATCGTTTTATTTTTGCTGTAAAGTTTATATAAACTTCTGTCAACTGTAATTAATTCAGATTTTTCCTTACTCAAACTTCGGAGATAAGGGGGGGGGAATGGTATTTTTCTTGACATTTTTCATCATAACTTTAAAACTAAGAAATTTAAAAAAATACAAAAATATATTTTAAAATGTACAAGTAAAGCCCTTTCATATGATACCCCACTCGACCTAGTAGCGACAATTTGAAATTTGGCCCCCCCTATTTTGGCCCCCTTTATATTAATAATCATACTTTTTTCAAAATTTTTTCTTGTGCAGTTAAGTTGGGCAACTATATTCTAAAACTATTCCAAATTTCAGGTTGATAGCATAAGTGGTTGCTGAGATATAGAGGTGTGACAGACAGACGGACAGACAGACAGACAGACAGACAGAGCGGCACCATAAGGGTTCCTTTTTTTTACCATTTTGGTATCGGAACCCTAAAAAGGAGAAAGGGGGGAATGGTATCTTTGTAGACATTTTTCATCATAACTAGAAAACTAAGACTCGTAGAAAAGTACAAACATCTATTTTGGAATGTATAAGTAAAGCCCTCTCATGTTATACCCCACCTGACCTAGTCAATGACAATTTAAAATATGTGCCCCCTTTACAATAATAATATTAACATTTTTATGATTCTTTCGTTAGCAATAAGATTGGGCAATCATATTCTAAAAATATTCCAAATTTCAAGTTGACAGCATGACTGGTTGCTGAGATAAACAGGTGTGACAGACAGACAGAAGAAGTCGCATGAACCATTATGGTTCCGTTTTTACCATTTTGGTTCGGAACTCTAAAAACACATGTGCTGACTGACTGACTGATTCATCAACGCCAAGCCGTAACCGCTATAGTTACACATGTGAAATTTTGTACAGAAGTTTCTTGATAGTCAAATTACTCAACAACGATGGATTTTCCGACATTCGACCAAAAGGGTGAAAAAAGGGATGGAAGTTTGTATGAAAGACCTATAGTTTTGACAAGAGATGCATAAAAGCTTTGGTTTAAGCTAATAAAAAGAACGGAAAAAAATGTGTTTCAGCTTTATTGAGAAATCATTCCCAAGAAGATGAAAATGAAGGATAATTTTTTATGCAAATCCTAGTTTTGACATGAGATGCATAAGCATTGTATTTGAGCTACTGAAAAGAAAATAAGAAACACGTGTTTCAGCATTTATGCTAAATTGTTCCCGAAAGGCGGTGAAAGTAAATAGATAGATAATAGATAGATAGAATTTGATTAAAATGACAATTTTGTCTTGAAAAAACTTTCTTTAATCCAAAAATATAATTAACCAGAAAAGATAGAAACATAGCTTTACAACAACTTTCAAGGCGAATTTCCTTAATCTTCAGAAGTGGCTCCGTATTTTGTGAGCACCGTTGATTTTTTACGTCGACGACCCTTCTCTTCTTAAAAGTTTATCCTCATAATTTTATTAGATATTCTTTGTCAAGTTTGGCCCTGGAATAAAGTTGTATTATTAATATTTTATGAGATCCTCATCTCATCCTACGTTTTATGAGTCGCGTAGCCATGGGAGTAAAATTAAGGTTATATCATTATATCACTTTATCTACTACTACTGTACTGTATAGTCCCGGCAAAGAATAGTACCATCGCATAAATACCCGTGGGTGTCGTAAGAGGCGACTAAGGGTTATAAACTGGAGAATGGGCAGCGGCATCCTCCTGCGTATCATACCATCTTACTTACTGCAGTCACATACAAACGCGATCCATGGTGCCAGCCGTAACGCTAACAAGCGAGGTCACTATGGTACTTCCTCTCCACATTTTTCCAGCAAAAGCTAGAATTCTGGTGGGAGCTGCCTGTCCTGTAGTGGACATTTGATGATGATGATGACACAAGATGATGATGACTACTACTTGGATATGGTTACCAGAGTATCAAGACAGTGTCATGCGTTTAAAAGTGTAAAATTTCGAAATTAAATTTTTCAACACGTTTCTGAAAATAATTAAGTTAAAAATGTGGAGCTAAAACAAAAAACTAACCAAATGCAAGTCGGACTCACGTACTAAGGGTTCCGTACCAGTCCACTACATAAATATCTACCTATTACAAGCTTTTGCCCTTTGATTTTAATAACACTAGGACCACTCAAACTTGACCCCTCTTTAATTTGAAATGTTCTTGATATGAGAACTCACCCTAAATTATCACTTTTGGTTGTGAGAGAAGTTGCAATATATTTTATTAAATTTCAACTTTTTCCTTTTCCTGATTATAAGTCAAGAGGTGTCCCCATCGGTTTTGATTTAGTTCATAAATGTAAAAGGGGACGGGGACATGAATGGCTGTGTCTTTCGACTGTGTTGAAGAACCTTTGTACTAGAAATCTGAAATAAGCTGATTTGGAGATCAGTTTTAGAAATATTAAGCTTGAAAGCGCCATTTTTTGTTGGAGTCGAGTGTCACCCCCCCCCCCCTCCCTCCCCCTCACTGCCGGCTAAACGGTTGTTATTGGAAATCTAAAAAAAATCATAAAAGGAAAATTATCACAACTAAGAAGTCTCGACGGGTTAATAAGGTATATTTGAAAAACTGGAAATAATAATAATAGCAATAGCAATCAGGAGCGCTGAGCTAAAAAGTTTATGTTATAAACGTTATGAAATACTTAATCAAAACCTGCTTTGCGATAGAAAAAATCGTAATAAAACTGTGGAACCTATACTGCTCGTGGCTCGACACGCATTTGACCGGTTTTTATATATATATTTTTTTATTTGATACATATACCTGTTCTTGACAAAATGGGTCTTGACAGACAGACATACAACAAAGTGATCCTATTAGAGTTTCGTTTTTTTTGCTCTTGGGGTAATGAATCCTAAAAGGAAGTAAAAATAAAACACATTTCTTGTACTCGTACGTACATGCCATGCTATTTGTTCGTGCACTATTTGCCACGTAGGCGAAGCTTTGCTTAACAAATATCAGTGCAAATAAAGTTACTGGCAAAAGCTCATTACCAAATTTATCTTTTGTGGGAATAAAACGTGTACCTAGCACCCTATAAATAAAATGTTTTGTGGAGTGGGCTTATCAGCAAGGTAATGGTGAAAGTTTAAATAAACGTCTTTTTACTAAACCGGGATTTGGGGGACTTCATAACTTTCCCTGAAATTAAATACCTTCAGCGCCTTTGTTTCTTACCAATTTTATGAAAGTTTATGATTTTTGATCCACTTTTAGGAAGTAAATTAATACATCAAAAGGCTTTAAATTAGGTATGGACAAAAAAAGTTCTGGTAATTACTAATTTTAACCCGATTGAGGCGAAGAGAAAAATTTTAAACTTTCTCGGAGAAAAAAATGTTTGACTCGAGAACATCTTTTCGACTTCCCATGCTCAGGTGACAACTTTAGTATCAAGAGTTCTTTTTCTTTGAAAAGTTGCTTCTTTTTATCAGTAGACTTCGAGATTAAAATTAACGAAAATTCACACTGTACGCATATTTTACAATTTTCATCAAAAGATATTTAAAAAAAAAAATGTATTTCAAATACTTATAATTTCTTGTGCACTTAGGTAACCCATACCAAAAACGAAGTAACTGTACAGCTAAATCGAAACCCAATTCACTTTCAGTCGTCCCCGTCCCCACTTGCCGACAATAACATATTTGTTCATGTATTCAAGCAGCGCTCTCTACGTGATCTGAACTACAACACATATTAAATTCACGAAGTCCCACGGTTCTCTTACTTTTAGTATAGGAACCGTGAGACTTGGTGAAAATTATAGACGCGAAGTCCCGCAGTTTTCATATGTTTTATGCGAGAGGAAGGGACAAGATTGGGCCTCACTTGGAGCGAGTTTATTCTATCGAGAGAAACCGTGTGAAATGGAGCGTGTCCCGATAGTGGGACATGACGTTTATTTCATCTGGCGCCGAGTGCGAACATGATATTTTGAGTTCCGCTTTTGCGGTCGATTGGATTCAGGGGTCTTTATTGTTTCTGTCCAATAAGTTGTTCATTATGAGTCAAAATTCCCGAAGATAGTGTCTGTCATTGTTCCAGTTCACACGTGATCATGGTGTAAACAACAGCGCCAAAATATCGGGGAGCTCATAAAAATCCTTACGGTGAGAATGAGTTCCATCAGTCTGTTATTGTAATATAGATAGATACTCGTAGTACCCGTGAAACTTATAAAAATATTATTCGATGAAGAAGATTCCTGTCTTTCATCATTATCATCATAAAATACCATAAAAGTCCACTAATTTCACTTCCGCGTGACTTCGCGTACCTTTCCGTTCCGAACCCTCGGAGCGCAAGTCCGACTCTCATTTGCCCGGTTTTTTATCCGTTTTGTTCTGGCTGTTGCAATTTTAACTATGTAGGTACAATTAGTGTCCTAGAATAGGTGTAAGTTATCTGTGTTGGATGGTTATTTTAGTCCACTGATGGATGTTCAGAAATAAGTCTAAACGTGGACCAATAAAGATTAGAATCACAGACTGTCTTCGTGAATTACTGACTGTCTCTACGAGTTATGACTGTCCCCACTAAGTTCTGATAACAAAGTTAACGGCTGCCAGATTGAATGATAAAGTTTTACCGATGTTCATAGTCCAGTGGTAGATACAATTAGTTATAAAAAAAATGTAAAAATGAGAAAAGGTTTTATGGTATTTTTTCTTTCACATTTCTTTTACAGAGCAATAACGGCGTGACGTGTTTTTTTTTTACTAACGACGGAACGGAGAAGGTGTACGCGTTTAGGGTGAGAGGTTGTGTGTGCGAAGTTATGTTCCCTTTTATCTTAAAAACGGCTTAACCGATTTAGGTACGGTTATCAGTAATGAATTTATAATTTATCAATGATGGTTTGTAGATTAGAGTTGTGGCGCCAACTCACCAGGGGGCGCTGTAATAATATTTTTTATTTAAGCAAATGTTCCCATTTATCTCCAAAACGGTTTGACCGATTTAGATACGGTTTTCAGTTAAAGATTACTGATTTATCAGTGATGGTTCCTAGACTAGAGTTATGGTGTCAACCTACCAGGGGGCGCTGTAATAATCATTTTTATTTACACAAATGTTCTGCCATTGCCATGTTTTCATAATTTATACATAACTGTAGCCAACTAAAGCTATTTTATAACAAGCTCGTATAGACTTTATATTGATTAAATTCTATATTAATTTTCGTAGGACACGGAATGCAGCCCCGACGGATTTTCATGGGTACTTTCTTCGTACTATTTCGTTACATTCTTTCTTTTTAGTCGGGGGTATTTTAAAAGTCTTATTTAATATTTTTTCAATAACAACCGTCGTGGGTTTTTTCAAAATTTTTAATTTTGCTTTTTTTAGAGTAAGGTCACTCTTAAGGTCAAAATAACCAGCCAAGTGCGAATCGGACTCGCGCACCGTGGGTACCGCGTACCACTAAGATAAAAATACCGTCTTATTTTTGGTCGCGCAGTCCCGCAGAAGTGTATTAATAAAAAAACCGTCCAAGTGCGAGTCGGACTCACGCACTGAGGGTTCCGTACAAACCTGTACGTATATAAGTAAAAGTTATGGTATTTTTAATGCTAAAAAACTTTATTATGTGATGTAAGTAACCAAAATTTATATTTGAGTTGATTAAATGAAAGGTAAATTGCGGTGTACGATTTATGACGTATAAAAAAAACTACTTACTAGATCTCGTTCAAACCATTTTTCGGTGAAAGTTTGCATGGTAATGTACATCATATATTATTTTTAGTTTTATTATTCTCTTATTTTAGAAGTTTCAGGGGGGACACATTTTACCACTTTGGAAGTGTCTCTCGCGCAAACTATTCAGTTTAGAAAAAAATAATATTAAAAACCTCAATATCATTTTTGAAGACCTATCCATAGGTACCCCACACATATGGGTTAGATGAAAAAAGAATTTTTGAGTTTCAGATCTAAGTATGGGGAACCCTAAAATTTATTATTTCTTTCTATTTTTGTGTGAAAATCTTAATGCGGTTCACAGAATACATCTACTCACCAAGTTTCAACAGTATATATAGCTCTTATAGTTTCGGAAAAAATTGGCTGTGACATACGGACGGACAGACAGACAGACATGACGAATCTATAAGGGTTCCGTTTTTTGCCATTTGGCTACGGAACCCTAAAAACGGGCGAGCTCGACACGCACTTGACCAATTTTTATAAACACACCAGTTTTCTTGCTTGCAAGTGTTCCTAGAGCTGAAACAAAAATCAAGCATAAATTTATTTTATTTTTATTTCTTAATTATACCTATCTACAATACAGTCATAAAAACGTTTTTAGTAGGGGAGCCCCCTTTAAGTTTTTATATTTTTATTTTTAGTATTTGTTGTTATAGTGGCAATAGAAATACATAGTCTTTGAAAATTTCAACTATTACGGTTCATGAGATACAGCCCGTTGACAGACAGACAGACAGACATCAGAGGCATATTAATAGGGTCCAGTTTTTCACCCTTAGGGTACTGAACCCTGAAAACTACAAGTGGGGTTAAGCTCAAAAATAAACCGTAGGCTTTTCGTAGCCATCTCGTAGCTCCATCGTAGCTATTTGCTACAAAGAGATCAAAGGTTATCCGTTATCCACTGCGTGTTTTTTCTCATTATATTCGGGTTCAGGCAATTTCCCTCGAATATGCTTTTGCTATGATAAAACGTGAAAAATATTAGGTTTAGTACGTTTTTAAGAAACTCAAAATAGCATTGTTGGATATTAAAATCTCCTAATGACGTCAGCTAAACAACATCGCTTCACAAAGAAATTGGCGCCATGGTGGGAAAAATAAATAAATAAATGGTACAGCAGCACTGCACTTACTTTCTCGCAATACTCCACGAAAAACTATCAACCGCAAACTTAAATTTGTAATGCCATACACATAGTATGGAAATACAAACTTTTATTTACGTTTTTCCAAAAAATGTTTGAATGAAATGTACAGATCAATTCAGAATTCAAAAAACAAACCTCAAACGACTTCGAGTAAATCACATGTTTAATATTTGGTAGTACTGGAACACCCTTTATATGAATATTCACAGATCAATGGATACTACCGTAGGATACTTGCATGGAGATTTTTTAAATTTCCCAACGCATGTTCCTTATGGATAATTGTTCAGTTTAGTCTACTGAGCAAGCCCTTTCAGTTTTTTGGTACACCCTGTGTACTAAATTTTATTCAAAAAATCATAAAGAATATCCAGTCAGGTAGACAACCAATCTAGGATTATTATATAGAAAATTTTAATAAACTCAATGGAACCAATTTTGGGTAAATCACATATTTACGATTTGGTGGTACAGGAACACCCCTTATATGAAATTACACAGATCAATTAATACTGGCGAAAGATATCTTACATAAAGATGCTTAGTCATGCAAAGTTTCATCAAGATTCTATGAGCCGTTTTTGAGAAAATTTCAATTTTTCATTTTCGTTGTATGACAGCTACCCTCAAAATGAGAGCCAGCAAGAAACCACTCAGAAATTTTCGATTGATTTGCATAAAACTCCTAAATTAAAAATATGGTGTCAATCGGATCATTCGTTTAGCCGCTATGCCAAAGCGTGACGGACAGACCGACCGACGGACCGACCGACCGACCGACCGACCGACCGACCAACCGACCGACGGACGGACATTTTTGGGAGACTTGTTTTTTATGATGTATAAGTGATATAGTACACATTTTTGAGAAAATTAGAAAAACTTTTTTTTCACGAATACAATACCTTTCTCGCTCCGCTCGAAAGTAAAAAAAATATTATTTATTAGAGCTCAACACTATGCTGCAAAAACTTAGCACGATAAGCCTTGAGGTTGGGCTTAGCATGAGCAAGACCTAAACCTAACTGATTATCAATGGCGTGTAACGTAGATTTATAACAAAAGATATATTACCAGTAGTGTTCTTGCAGTTGCTAATGGAAGGAACATCATGTAAACGGTAGGGCAGGCCAATCGAAAGGCAATCGAGTGTGAATCCGCGACTACACTCTATACATAGGAACTAAAGGAAACAACAAAAAGATACGGCATGTTGATTTTGTATTTCATTTCTGTTACTTGTATTGAATTTTTTATTCTATTGTTTATTTTTCAATACCAGATTCCACGTAAAGAAAAAAATCCGATTTTTTAAAATGAAATCTTTTTTTTTTAAACAACTGCAATAGAAGGAGTGTAATGTTTTGATCTTTGCCCCGTGTGGTGCCGGCAAAGAATAGTACCAACCCATACATACCCGTGGGTGTCGTAAGAGGCGACTAAGGGTTAACTGGAGGATGGGCAGCAGCATCCTCCTTTGTATATTACATCTTACTTACTGCGGTCACCTACAATCGCGGTCCATGGTGCCAGCCGTAACGCTAACAAGCGAGGTGACTATGGTACTTCCCCTCCACATTTTTCCAGCAAAAGCTAGAATTCTGGAGGGAGCTCCCTGTCCTGTAGTGGATGTTTCATGTGACGTTATGATGATGATGAATGTTTTGCTCTTAATGAAATGTAGTTTTTCACACGTTTATATTTTACTCTGTTTTGACTTGAAACAACGAAAACAAGCAGGTAAATTTATAAAATATTAAATGGATTTTTTTTATGTTCTTGTACATTTGAGAAGTATGCATGCCAATAACAATTAATAATTGACATAGTTTTCTGTCTTAACAGAGAAATATGATAACATTTTGATAACAAATCAAATCTTATCGTGAGGTGCCGTAAGAGGACACTAAGGGATTGTGCAACGTCTTTCTGTGTATTATATTATCTTACGTTCTGCGGTTCTTAAACACTGCGCTCCATGATGCTAGCCGCAACGCTAATAAGCGTCCTGTCCGAAATTTACAACGCGTTTTTGCTGGAATCATGTATGAAGCTCCCTGCCCTGGACGTTTTCATGGAATGTTGATAAGTGGAAGAGCTTTTGTGCAAAGTACATCTCAGTTTATAGGGAAAGGGAGCCAGGGAAATTACTGGCACATGAGACACACCATCTTAATTCTCAGTCTGGGCAACGCGCTTTGCTGTCTTGTTAGTGTCAATCATGCCACTAATAAGACAGTGGGCGTTATTGGCTGTGGTGACAATTCTCCATCAGGTGGCCCACAACCTCGCTTGCTCACCTTTTAGAAAAAAAAAAGTTATTTTGAATAACAAATCTCTAGTTTTATTTTATCTTACACAATACCTCAATATGTCCGAAGGGGCAGCACTTCGATTATTTGTCTTATCTCTCAAGTAGAACAAGCAATTTGTACCGGAGCACGCACCCGTAAACGTTCCGTGTTGTGACGTAGGCCCCAGACTGCACTACAAATGTTGATTGGTAATCTTATTATTAGTCTAATAGGATCGTGTAGAAAATCGGGATTATTTGGCGTTACATATTAGGATTGTGTTCTCTTCGTACACTTGGTTCCTAATCCTATTAGACCAATATGACTCGGAGCACCTGTAATTAAATTGATGTATGGGAAAGTTATGTCATAAATTTTTTGTATAGATATTTTTTTTTTACAGAATCCTATCATGTGGGCTATCTAATGAAAGGGCTTTATGAGCCGATTCTAAAAATATAGTACATCTTAATATTCCAGTCACTAGTTTCCTAAAAACTTGAAAAATATGTTCAAAACAAACCAAGTTTGGGCTTTTCCTGGTAGAAAATGGCTGAATAATTTTTTGTAAAATATTCATGAAATGACTCATAACATCCTCATATCCAACGTCATGAAAGCATTTTTGAAAATATTAATAAGAACTGTATTTTTTTTTAATAAGAAAGCTATCAGCTTTTTTAGTACTTTCTTTTGCTTTTGTTTTTAATTTTTGGGAACCAGATACTGATATGTAAAATAAACTATATTTCTAGAATCAGCTTGAGGAGCCCTTTCATTGGATACCCATAATGATAGGTTTTTGTAGAAAAGAATATAAAATTCCGTACTTAAATTCAAACAGGTTTCTTCCCTTCTTTTTTTTTCTTTTTCTATCCTATACTGTCCCACTGCTGAGCAAAGACCCCCTCGTCCCTCCAACCATCGCGGTCATGAGCGAATTCCCACCAATCGCGTCGGTACGAGTCTTATTAAAAAAAACATAGTTCTGATTAACATATTAAAAAATGCTTTTAGGAAGTTAGAAATGAGGATATAACGATTCATTTAATTTATATTTTTCAAAAGTTTGTTTAGCCATTTCCTACCAGGAATAGGCCACACTTGGTATGTTTTGAAAATATTTTTCAAGTTTTTAGGAAACTTGTGACTGAAATATAAAGATGTATTATATTTTTAGAATCGGCTCAAAAAGCCCTTTCATTAGGTAACCCACATGATAGGTTTCTGCAAAAAAAAATAAAAAATTCCATACAAAAAATTGATGATGTCGTAACTCTCCCATACGTCAATGGAAATTCCGGTGCTCCGAGTCATACGAGTATTAGTCTAATAGGACTAAGAAACAAGTGTACGAAGTTACACAATTCTAATATGTAACGCCGCGAGATTACACGATCCTCTAAGACTATATGGTACGAAATGGATGGTTATTATTACCGTCGCCCTTGTGGTGCCGGCAATAGTACCCACCTATCTCTGCCCGTGAGTGTCGTAAGAGGCGACTAAGAGATTATCAACCAGAGGATCGGCAGCAGCATTCTTCTGTGTATCGAGTTTTTGCGTGATGCTTGCACAAATAATCAAACAAACAAAAAATCCGAAAATCAGTAATTTGGATTCAGGGGTATCAAAATAGCATTACGTGATATTTTTTATAAATACATATCTTCAATGTAAGGACAAATTAATCAATTTACGATTTTATAATAGTATAGATGTCCGAAAATAAATAAAAATACTGTTATGGGAGCAGTATTTATACAGTCAACATCACATAAGTGAAAATATTTGTTACTCTACTACCATGCGACAAGGTCGAAAGTGTTGGGTGAAATCTGATCTTCCTTCCTGAAATCTAAAATATTATACAAAATATTCTTTGGTAACATAAATGGCGTGTTTGAAGATGGATATATATATCCATCTGTTTTGATTTGGATTAAATTAATACGAAAGATTATGTTTATTTTTTACAAAAAGCAAATGCCTTTCACTCTATAGTTGCAAAACTTATATTTCGTTTCTAAAAAAGTAAAATATTCAGTGTCAAAATATTTTTCGAGTTTATTCTGTAAGTGAAATGTAATAATAAGTTTTGTTCTCCTGATTTCAAAATACAAAAAAAAATTTTTTAAGTAAGGCAGCAAAATTTTTATTTGGCGGGAGTGCCTTGTATTGAAACTCAAGCAAACAAAAGACTCTAGGATTGAGTCACGAGCAAAGCGAATGGTTCAAAAGAAGAATCCTGAGCGTAACAAACTTTGAATTATCACCACGTTCTTATTTCGAAAACTTTTTCCACGCTAGCGGTCAAAAATTACTTTTGCACGCAAATTTCGACCGATAAAGCAAAGTTTTCCAGGCTTGCGATGTGCAAAAGATTTTATCTTCTTTTCCAAGAAACTGATATATTTAACGAGATTGAATATAGGTAGTTAGATCTTTTATTCTTTTTGGACTGAATATACAGGGCTGTAATTAATTCATGTAACACCTTTTAAGGTTATTGTAGGGACTAAATGCAACTAATACTGTTCTACAACTTTTCGAAATTTGCAATAATTTGGATTTTCCGATCCGATCAAAATTTTTCCGCATTTTTTCGAATGTTATAGAATTAAAGTGGTTGTATTTAGGCCCCAGAATAGGCCCTTAAAAGTTTTATACAAATTTATCGAAACTAGGAATTGATTCCGATCTGAAACAGAATCGTTTTAAGAATGTGAATCTGCCCATGAAATTGAACAACTTTACTTAAGGAACATAGGTCGAAATACGAAAAACCAAATTGGACCTCCCATACAAAATGCGCTATCTAGCTGATGCAGTTTCTATGGAAGGTCAAAAATAGATTTTCGTATTTCGATCTATGTTCCTTCGGAAAAGTTGTTTAGTTTCATGAGCAGATTCACACTCTTTAGTATTATCATACCTTTCCCTTACATATTGTTCATGTATTTCACATATTGATATAAGTATTTAAACAGAGGTAACAAAAAAAAACTGCAAACTATTTTAACGCGTAACGACTTTATCGAATCCCATTTGGAGTATTGATTTCGTGTTCAATAATTCAAGTATCGTTCGCACCTGTCTGCCCGGGAGGTTTGCCACCACACTTCTATCACCTGTCAAATTACTAACAGTCCAGATTAAGCGATTTGTAGAGACTGGGGGGCTGTTTATTTAGCATTGGATGTTTTGAACAACAATTCACTCAATCGAACATCTAGTGGTAGTAATAAATTCCTCTCAAGATGTATAATGTGCATTTTTAAAGTACTTATTGAAAGGAAACTCACATTTGATGGAGATTTATTAATACCTAATTATTTATATGAAATACGGATAAACTCACATTTTATATTGCCGGCATAGTGCTCGGCGCGCCACGGCGGCAGACGGAGGTCCGTGAAACTGCTGACCTCCCTGAAGAAGATCTACGAAATAGATCGAAACCTGTCGGTCCTATGCCGGCAATATAAAACGTGAGTTTATCCGTATTTCATATAAATAATTATTTGTAACACTCACGAGTCGTTTAGTGATAAAATTTATTAATACCACCCATAATTATCCCTTATTTCAACCTCTTGCAAGATGATTTTGTGGAAATGCTTAAATACGTGTTTTTTTTATTTCCTACTAGACGCTTAAAAAGTATGAGTAACTAAAGTTACATAAAACTTTATTCAAATATCTTTTCCTCATTGCACCGGCTTGAGAGTTGAATTTCTTGAAATCATAATATATAAAATATACCTTCCGTGTTTCTAAGAGTAGTAGTTTCAGCTGTACCTTGATGATATAAGTCATCCAATCAGCCAGCCAGTACTTTTCTTGAGACTATTTTTATTTATTTACAATTTTTTAACCTTGTTTTTAACACATATATTTATTTTATTTATTTATTTATTTTAATTTTATTCAGAGTACCAACAGCTACTTAAATCTAATTATAAACATAGGTGAATTAGTACACAGCCATTTCTCACCATTATTTTCTCATATCTCACCATTTCTATTTAATATATGGTTGTCTAAAAAAGATGGCATGTTTGTGTGCAATAAAAAGTTTATTTATTTCTACCTCTTAATTTGAAATTTATAACACAGGAAAGTTTTATTTTTTAACAACCACTTAACTTAACTTCTTATGTGAACAAATTTTTATCGGCTATTTACAAATATTACCGACAAGGGAATATTTTTTCCTTAAATATATTGCGTAGGTAGTTAAACCTAATGAGGCAACGAATTAATAAGGGCCAAGTTAATTGGCCGACGTGTGTTTACCTGGCATAGATTATAAGATGCTTAGACCTAAGTACGTGCTATAAAATTATTTCTGCTACGTAAATACGTTTTCTACTGGCGAGGGAGCGTTTGAATGAATGAATGAGTAATTTATTTCAGAAGTGGTGGTTCCATAAGTAAGTAACAATAATTAATAATCACAAATAATAATATAAAATTATAATAGAGAGTTAAAAACTATTTTATGAGTAACATCGTCCAGTGGTGGGCCATAGGACCTACCCCCCACTGCCCTCAGGATGGTATTAGGGCTGCCGCCCACTCTGTTCATAAAGGAGGCCACTTTTTTGCGAATTATCGCGTGAAAGCCGTCAGTGCGCGCCTCGGCAAACATGCCGGAGGCGCTACAGCGCCACGGCAGCCCCAACAGCATCCTTTTAAGCGTTATTATATTGGACGCGTAAAGCGTTGTAGGTCTTCTGCGTATATTTCACCCAAAGGATGCTCGTATAAAAGGATTGGCAGAATGCCTTAAAGAGAGTGATCTTGACATCTTCTGAGCAGCGAGCAAACCTTCGGGCAAGCATGTTGCTTCTGACCGCCAACGCTCTACGTTTCCTCTCAATGTCTTGGTCATCTTTCAGATCTTCCGTTACAACATGACCCAGATATTTAAATTGCTTGACTCTCGTCAAGGGGGTCCCATATAGTTTGACGGGGGGCACTTCCTTAGGAGAGCTATTGCCCGCAGTGAAAACCAGGAGCTCACTTTCGCTTTTACAGCAAAATTATGGTGCAGTTGGCGCGATGATTGGTGACCGCGGTACGCAGTAATACAATAAGCAGAAGGACGCTGACGACATCAACTGATAGAGATGTAGAACCACACGAACAAAGCTTACTGACCACTATGTACGGCAGTAGCTAGGATAAATATCTCTAGAGCCTTCTGAAACTCGGAAAACGCTCTCGTTTCCGAATTTCAGAAGTCAACTAGTCCTCCATTGTTAGCTGTGCCCTTGCAGGGCACAGTCACTTGTACTTATTTTATATTTTTAACATAGCACCACAGAATCAAGACCAGATAAGACAAAACCTTATTCAACTTTTTGGATCGAAAGAATGAGCTTCCATATTATATCAACGTCCAACGCGAAAATAGTGTCTCCGGCATAATCTAACGCCTTATAGAACTACTATTAGCAAACAACATTAAAACATTACGGCGTGGCGGCGTCTACAGAAAATCTACTCTGTGGTTTAATGGCTATAACAACATAGGAAGCTATTATTCTTTAACGATAATAATCTCGCTCCGACAGCGGTTTATTACACGTCACATCGTTTTTGAACTAAATACAGGTTTGAAGGTTCTGTTGACTAAATACTGAGATTTATTTACAAAGCTAACATTGATTCTTATGAAAATCAATGGTTGGTTTGACAAAAATCAATCTTAATACTAAGGTTGTAAGGGACAGGTTTCCGAAAACTGAAAGGGCATGATCAGTCTCTCTATCTCTATCTCAGTCAACGAAACTGAACAACTTTCAGGAAATGGAAAAATGGGACTACGGGTAATACGCCATACAAACTGTCCAATCAAGTTTACTATTTTGTATGGAGATGCTGATTTTTTTCCTGAAATTGAAAGTTGTTTAGTTTCGTTGACTGAACATGCTCTTTCAGTTTTCTGAAAACTGTCCCTAAACCCTGTTTTTTACATGATGTAAGGACAAGTGCTGCAATTCGATAAACGATTGAAAAAATTACAAATAAACAGAGCCACTTTTTTGCAAAACCATATCGAGAAACAGTAGTTAATAATTTTCTCTTACAAAACTCGCTTAGTCATCAGGTTTACATGGTCGTCAAAAAAATGTCGTAGTTTTCCAATGTTGATTAAATTCTTTGCCCATCTTGGCGATGTCGAAGAGCTCAGAATTCCCTAAACTTTTTTGCTTGATAGTGTGGCTAGTTTACTGCCAGGTGCTTGTGAGACAGCTGGAGTGAAAAAACACAAAAAAACTTCAGGTCGTTCGTTATTGGCGTCTCCAAGTTCTTAAGAGAGCGTGCTCCTAAACGATGCATTCCGGCCGGTGGAAGTTGGTTGGTATATCATCGGTATCGATGCGCCCCCGTTTCAATGTCATCGATCTATTTTTATGGAGATAAGTTATTAATTTTATGTGTATACGTTATTGTCAGTAATATCTAACGCTTTTAGTTGGCTGAACTAAATAATTTCAAGAAAGAGATGGCGTGATAGAATAAAAACTTTTTTAAAAATTAGGCAAAATGGGGTCTGAAGAGTATGGACCGGAATATTGTTAAAGCATCAAGAATCATCTGGAACTTTCTTTATGTAAGAAGAATTAAAAAACAATTTCAAAAAACTGGCAAGAACTTGCCAATACAAGGTGTAACAGAAAAGGGTATATCGACCCTGAAGGATGTGGTTCTTCCCATGAAACTGAACAACTTTCCCTGAGAAACATAGGTCGAAAAAAGAAAAAAAAATTTGACCTCCCATAGAAACTGAATCTGCCGATAGTGCATTTTGTATGGAAGATCACAATATATTTTTTGTATTATGTTCCTTAGGGAAAGTTGTTCAGTTTCATAGAATCACATCCCCCAGGGTTGATATACCCTTTTTGTTACACCGTATCAAGTATATTATCAAGAATCATCCGTAACATTATGTAAGACATTTTAACAAATACACCATAGCATAGTTATATTTAGTACGAGATGAGTATTTCAGTTGCATTGTCCTATGTTCCAGTACGTTCTAGTAGGCAACTGCAGGTGTGGCGGCCAACTGAACACAACTTGCAGATAACGAACCGGACCGTGGTTTGTTCTACGACCACCGTCTGACTAGAACTGACTTTATACCTAGTATCATACTAGTACCGAAAGCAATCACAGGTTAGATTGTAATATTTAACAAACTTATCGTACAAAGCCTTTAACTTAGTCCCAAAATGACCCACTGGGCAACCAAAGGCCTCCCATATAGCTCACAAAATATAGGCTTCTTTGAGGGATGCAACTCTATCACTACATATTATAAAAGAAAGTCCCCCGAAACGTTTTTCTGTCGTCATCCATCCATCATGTCTGTCTGTGATCGCTAAACTCAGGAACTACTATATTGATTTCGATCCGGTTTTCATTAATTAATATATAGTAGAATTATAAAAGAAAGTCTCCCAAAACGTTTTTCTGTCGTCATCCATCCATCATTTATGTCTGTGATCGCTAAACTCAGGAACTACTATATTGAATTCGATCTGGTTTTCATTAATAGATAGATTAATTCAATAGAAAGGTTTAAACTTATAATTCATAAATATTGAGTGCAAATTAACTGAACTGTGATGATGTTTGTCGATCGAGTCGGAAAAAACTTGCCTCTTGAGACCTTTCTGGGCGTGCGCTGCGTAAATGGTTTCATTTATATCAAAGTTATGTATGAAAGAATTGTTGCTCTCTAAGAGCTCTAAAGAAAAATCTACAATAGTATTTGTCTATCTTTTAAGGATAACCCACAGTAACCAACTATTTATAGCAAATCAAAATAAGGTATTTTTGAACGTATTTTTGTACCCGTGCGAAGCCGGGGCGGACCGCTAGTAGTAAATAAAGGAATAGCTTTCTCTTTCTTTCCTATAGCTGTATCCCTCTGAGGACATTTTATCTAATAGATTTTTCTTTTTGTGCAGAGCGGTGGCATATTATACAAGGTTTTTTTTGGACCTGATATGCGTATGCCCATCTTATTACAGAGGTCAAAAGTAACAAGTTTTGTTCTACGACGTTGCTAACAATGCACGAAAAGTTTTCAACTTCCCATACAAAATGGGTCGGTCACGTGACCACTTTGGTATAGGGAGTCGAAAATTTTTGTGCGTTGTTAGCAAAGTCGTAGAACAAAAGTTGTTGCATTTGACCTCTGTAATAAGGTGCACAT
Source organism: Athrips mouffetella (assembly GCA_947532105.1). Classification (NCBI taxonomy): domain Eukaryota; kingdom Metazoa; phylum Arthropoda; class Insecta; order Lepidoptera; family Gelechiidae; genus Athrips; species Athrips mouffetella. The sequence continues at coordinate 21,503,684 of OX383972.1, read as the reverse complement.
ATACGCATATCAGGTCCAAAAAAAATTGCCTAGTATATTCTTTGGCAGTGGTAATAGTGACAGATCGCATGATTCGTAAGCCCATCGCCTATGATTTATTAAACAGAGCAATTTTATGTTTTATTACGATATCGTTTTTCTTTCGAACGGAGCGAGAAAGGTATTATGTCATTTAGCAAGCCTTATTGAATTTTTCGTGCAAAACAGATTCCACAAAGTTTCAAATAGTTGCGTAAAGCCATTCAAAGACACACTGCAAATATTGTAATTTAATCAGTGTTCGGGAAACAAATCCCCCAGTATTGTTTTTCTTAATAAATTTCATCTTATTAACCTTTTGCAAAGAAAGGTTAATAAGATAAGCCACACGTGGTGCCGGCAAAGAATAATACCACCCCATCTCTACCCGTCGGTGTCGTAACAAGAGGGTGGGCAGGAGCATCCGCATGTGTATCCTATCATCTTACATTCTGCGGTCAGCAACAACCGCGGTCCATGGTGCCAGCAGTAAGGATAACAAGCTTGGTGACTATTTCACTCCACATTGTTTCAGCAAAAGTTGTAATTTTGGAGGGAGTTCTCTGTCCTGTAGTAGACGTTTCATGGAATGACATAAGTATTTACCTCTCGAACGATAATGAACAACCATTTGAACTAACTTTTCAAGCTGACTACAAATAATTCGGCTCAAATCATTTATGTAACTCAAGTGGGCTTACTAATTTAATTAGGTATCGCATAAATATTAGCTTGCGTACTTTACGGCAAGTATCTGTTCCTCAAATAAATTGTCACCTTGTTCCCGCCTCTACCGTGTTCTGTTGTAGAGTAACTCACTTCGCTTACAGTTGTTTATCGCAACTTCAAATGTAGTCGCAGATTCGTGCAGAAATATAAGTCCCATTTGAAACTGTAGGTACGTGTCCCAGAAAGCCTTTACCTTCGACTAACAAGAAATGCTTGGAAATGTTTTTTAGGTATGATGGTATTATGGAATATAAATATAGTACGCGAGACAGGTCATCTTCACATCTTCGTCCGTACTCTTGACTCGTTACTAGTCTACTATTGGCCAAGTGGGGTATCATGTGAAAGGGCTTCACTTGTAAATTTCAAAACAAGTTTTGTATTTTTTACGACTCTTAGTTTTCAAGTTATTATAAAAAAGTCTCAACAAATACGATTCCCTCTCCTCCTTCTCCGGAGTTTGCCAAACGAAAAATCTGAATTAATTGTAATCGATAGAGGTTTATGTAAATATCACAGCAAAAATAAAAGAATCACTCTAAGTAGCACATTGTTTAGAAATCTCTAAAGAATCTTTAAATCTTAGTTTTGCGGTTTTCCTAAAAATGGACTTTAATTGTTTCTAAAAATACTATAGCTATATCGGAACCCTCGATGTATGAGTTTGACTTACACTTGACCGGTTTTTTTATATGCCATCATTTTGCACGAATGGTTATCGATCAAGGAACACGGTCGAAGATAAATTGGTAGCATTACCAGTATAAGTAGAACTTGCGTTGCATTGCAATGCCTAGAAACCAGAAATCCACTCAAGGTCATAGTTTTACCACTGATAAGCGACCGCCTGCACATGGCCTGCACATACAGTCGATCAACGTACGGTGACACAATTTTCAGATTTTCTCCTAACGTAAATTTTCAAGATGCGACCAGTCTGAATTATGAACCATCGTAAGTTTATTTTGGTACTATATTTGAATACAGTTAGATCCAGCTCAGCCTAAACATCCATTAAAAATCCCGTCAAATAAGGCAATGTTTGAATTTTGTCGATAATGTCGTACCTTTTCGAAATCATTTAATTAAGTAGCTTCGCACATAATATTCTTAATTAAAGCAATCTAGCACAGACCTTATATTTTAGAAGCTTGTGAGCTCAAATTGAAGCATATTCCGAGCTTGCATATTCCGTGAACAAAAACGCAGCGTAAGGAGTTACACGGTTGATTAAATTTTAATCAGAGTTTATTGAAGTAGCGCCCGTTACGTCAAGCGCCAAGATTGGAGACCTGAAGCGGTGAGCATATTTGAAACATTATTTAACATTGTTTCAAAGAGTGCATAAGTCTTTTATGTGTATTAAAACCTTTCAGTGCTTTTAAATATTTGAAAAGTCTCTCAGGATATACAGGGTGTTTGAAAGCTGGATGCAAAGCCTTGAAGGGGGTGATAGCTGAGGTCATTTAGAAAATATTAAGCCATATTTGTCTTAGTGTCAAGGTAAAGTAGTTTTGTCAAAAATTTTATTTCATTTTACGTAGAGAATGTTTGGCCAGTCTCATGAGACATTTTTGAGCATCTGTGTCATCTAAAAAAAAAGTGTAATGAGAAAAACCAATTTTTAAGGCATTAAAAAACCTTTTAAATACTTAAAGTTTTTTGTTTGGGCTGTATCTCATGAACAGTAATAGGTAGACAGTCGAAATTTTCACAGGTTGTATATGTATATCTTTTGCTGATATAACAACAAATACTAAAATTAAAAAAAATAATAACAAGAGTGAAAATTTTTGTATTTATAATGCATAAGCTATAAAATAACATCAAATAAGAAAAACTGGTCAAGTGCTCGCACTTCAGACTCAAAAAATCTAGTACAGTGAGTTACTGAAATTTCAACTAATAAACTTAATCGTTGTTGGTACGGAACCTTCGGTGCGCAAGTCCGACTTGCACTTGGCCGGTTTTTTGTAAGTGCTTAAGTTTTAGTCCTTTTGTATGCGGATTTGGTATCCGAGATAATTTTAGTTTGTATTTGAGTAATCAGTAAGTCTGCATAAACTTTGTACAATTTCATCGTCAAACAGTTTTTGACATTCCAACGCCCCGTTTTTTATAAAATATTATTGCATTTATGCAAAATCTATTATACATTTGGTTATGAAGGAACAGCTGAAAAATAAACGAAACCGTTTATTTACAAAAGTTGTAACCTTTTAGATAATGTTGCCAACATTGGCAACACGAGGTTGAAAGCGAAGGAAGAAAGCATTTCCGTCAAAAATATTTATATATGATGTAAAATTAAATTATTGAAAAGGTGAAGTTTTGAATTTTTAAATAAGGTTGTAAAAGTTAGTACATCTAATAATTAAAAGCTATTACAAGCGAGGTGGAACCTTTTAATATTTCTGAATGAACGAGCTTAAACGCCTACGTTTATGGAGATTCAATCGTTAACCCTTCGACACTCCTTTATAATTTACCTATACGGACCTAGTAACAGATGGTCCAATGAGCTTTTCGTCCATCATGCAGTGACGCACTTCATCCAAGTTGCAATTAGGCCGATATTTCACTGGGACACCACGGTGGCGCGACTGGTTGCGCCATGATGGTGTCCGTAACTAGACACCAGAGTCGCCACACCCTGCGGCCACAGTATTAAGGGCTATATTTCACTGGGAGTGGCAGCGCCACCAGCATCCGAGCTGGTTGCGCCGCCAAATTGGTTCCGCAACCAAACGGACACCAGGTGAGTAACTCTCTATAGAGCTGTATACATTTTGTTGGTAGCGGCGACTGGTTGCGCTGCCATGGTGTCCCAGTGAAATAAATAAATATAAGTATGGCCACCGTAATAGGTCCGTTCCACGGAGTAAGGAAGGGGAGAGGAGCTGCCCCTACGAGATTTTTGTACGACACGAAGCGTGACAGTGCACGGGGGTGAAGATCGAGTCACGGGTTGGCGGGACATAACTAGACTCCACCTACTTATGTAAAATCCATCTAGTGGCAAAAAGTGAAACTACTAGCACGTTTTGTCCTTACGCACTTTTTGGTGGTACTGCTATACTCTACTAGATGGCGTAAAAGACACTATAAAGACACTATACAACAAAAATAAATTGTTTGTGCAGGGTGTTAATTTAATTGCGTGCCATAGCTCGCGGGTTCAGTATCAGTATCTGAACGACTTTCCCAAAGGAACATAGTTCGATAAAGGACATCAATTTAAGACTTCCCATACAATTATGTTGGTCACTCAGTAGGTATGGAAAGTCAAAAATTATTTTTTTGTTTTTCGACCTATGTTCCTTGGAAAAAGTTATTCAGTCACTGATACGGATCTTGCTCCAGAGCTATGGCTCGCAATTAAATTATAACCTGAGACTAAGAGCGGGCAGTCGGTAACCCTTCCTCGTTGCTTATGAAAATAGCGACCAATCTATACGTATAATAAAATCGCGAATTCGGCGAATCTGTAAGCTAAGCTACAAAAACTGTGTATTTTTGACAGGACGGGTCGAATTGATAACCTCTTCTTTTTGAAGTAGATTAAAAAGATAAAAGTGGTGGCAGCTTAACACGTTATGCTCCCTCCAACTAGAGCCAACTATATTGATTTGAAAATTCAAAAATAACAATAGGTATTCATTTGTATACCTACTTAGTAATCAAATTAAAAATAAGAGGCATTCCGCTATTCCTACTATGAGAAGTAGGTATGTTGTTCACGATTTTGTTTGCGATGAGGTAAGGTTGCTGACTTCCCGCTCTCTATCTACTGGGTGTTTATTGCCAAAGTTTAGAAGATGGTTCGGTAACGATAAAGGAACACAAAAAAATATTTAAAAAATCCTACATAAAAAAACGAAATCTCCTTGACTAACTAAAACTTGAAATTGAAACTAAACTAACGCAAAAAAGAAACAGTTTCAGTTATGTATGTGCCTACCTAATCCACTGATACTTGCGCGCTGGTTTGATGTTCTGGGTCAAGTTTTAATTTTTTATAAGCAGGTTTTTTTTTCATATCTTATTGTGTTCTTTTATCGATACTGAACATCTACTTAGCTATGGCACGTTATTAAATTAAGACCCTATATACTACTTACTTGCTGAAATCTGGAAGACGGTTCTTGAACCTAACTCTGGCGAGTTTGTCCACTGCATACTAGGTGGCGCTACTACAAACAACATAACTACAAACTACAAATATTTCTCCAAATAAATAAAATATTCACGATATTCACGTAATTTTTATCAAACTATTGTTAAAGCTAAAGCCAGAAATGTAAATTGAGTCTGTGGAAGTAAAAAGAAGTTGTGAATTTCGATCATCTACAAATATTCCCAAAACCATCTAGCGACATAAAGCAGAACTAATGTTACATCCACATGCCTACAGTACATCAATAAAATTATTGAAAAATCTTCCTTACAAGTGAAAAGACACTTTAAATGCAGTTTCTTTTTGCGTTTCTGACGAATTTAAACACAAAGGCAAACAACACTTCATAGTGGGAGTTGTTTTTCCAACTATTTAAACAATTTTTTGCAGAGCGTGTTTCGATGTGATCACTGGTAAGTTCAAAGAGGAAATGGCGTATGCCCCGCCTCCTTTCGTGACGTCATGGCTCAATCGATTGAATCACGGCTCGACTGATATCATCATCTCTTCCCTTCTTTACTCCGTGGTCCGTTCTGTTAGCTGTCAAACGTACGAAAAATTGTGACCTGCAAAGAAAAATTAACCCTGAGTGTTGGTGTTAAGGAAACGTCTAAACGGACTTCTTACGTTGACCCTACTTTAGTCCAAGTACAGTATAATAAAGAAATGTTATTTCAAATTCGGTACAGGCAAATAAGGCTTTATTCAACATTTAAAGAAACATGGTAAATCGGTTCAATAATTGGCAAAATCACCACCAGTTTTTAGTTACTGTACCGATTGCTTTCAAATCTACTACTATCTGGGGGTCTTTGTGGTCTACATTGACGAATTGATTATCAGGATTTTAAAAAGTAGGTGAATCGCGGAAATTCTAAATAGCGGACATAGGTGCAAAATAACAGATTACGTCAATTGTTTTTTGTGAAAATTGACGAAAAGATGTTTCCATAAAACTTAGAGTTTGTTAAAATTGTTTTTTTTTATGTTACAAGTGGCCAAACTAGCAGGTGAGCCACCTGATGGTAAGTGGTCACCACCGCCCATGACACCCACTGTCTTATTTTACAGAAATTAGAAAAAATCGGAATAAGAGGTACTCAACTCTCTTTATTCATGGACTATTTGAATAATAGAACACAGAAAGTCAAACTTGATCAGTGCACCAGTGAGGACATTAGAGTGTCATGCGGTGTACCTCAAGGTAGTGTATTAGGCCTAACGCTTTTCCTAATCTATATAAACGACCTCTGTAATATGTCCATTGAAAACGCCAATATCTTCTCGTACGCCGATGACACTGCCATTGTCTTCACTGGTCCGACCTGGGAAGTCACTAGAATTAGTGCTGAAAAAGGTATGGTTCAGGTTTCTGAATGGTTAAAACTCAATCTCCTAACACTAAATACAAATAAAACAAATTATATTTGTTTTAGTATTTATAATAACTCTCAACCAAGTAATAACTTTGAAATAAAAATACATACATGTAAAATTGCAAATAATAGAGATTGTAGCTGCACAACGATAGATAAAGTAACACATATTAAATACTTAGGTATTCTACTAAACCAGAGATTGTCCTGGCTACAAAAAAATTACCAACTAAATGGGAGGATAAGAAAGTTCATATTATGGATGTTCAAAACGTTAAGGCATGTAGTTCCAACTAATACAAATGAAACAGAAAATACTTCGAAAAATCTCCTCAATAAAATTTATATCGCATTAGTACAGTCTATAATAACCTATGGGGTGGTGCTTCTAAAACGCACTTTCTAACAGTGGAACGAGGTCAAAAAGCCTTACTGAAGGTAATGTACTTCAAGAAACTCAGATACCCTACTGAGAGCCTATATAAAACATGTAACCTACTATCAGTTCGTAAATTATACATCTTACATATTATTTCAAAAACACATCAGAAAATAATGTATGATCCTAATATGCAAAAAAAGATGAGGAATGACATTGTAGTACTCACTCTCATGAGAACTCTCTCATTCAACTAGAACAACTTTTGCGAGCAATCAGTACATGTATAGATCACCTGCTTATACAATAAAGTTAACACAAAAGTAGAGATAGGTATATACTAAAAACTATTATGAATGTAAATCAACTCTAGTAACTTGGCTGAAAAATATAAACTATGAAGAATGTGAGGATCTCTTAAAGACAATAACATGATATATACTACTACTTAATAGGCATACACACTGATTCACAATCGGACTAACACACGAACTTACACACACACATACACGCACACACACACACGCGCACACACACCGCGCACACACACCGCGCACACACACACACATACACGCACACACACACACTATATAACTTCACTAGCACGCCTCCTTTACCCTTTACTGAAATGATGTTTTCTATAGTCTTACATACACAAAATATAACATTTATACAATTATTACATATATATAATATATTAAATAAATATATGATATGTTTCCAAATATATATGCTCAATTTTATATTTTATATTATATGAAACACCTTAAATTAATGTTATATATTTTAAATTCCGATGGCACTTTTACGCTAGTAATACTTACTATAAAATACCTTGTTTTATTAATTAATATATTTTTATTTGTACACTCAAAAGCACGTCAGAAGAAACACTTTTGGACCTTATGGCGTGGTAATAGAGTTGAGAAAGTTTCTACCGACGAGCAGTTGACCGTACTTTCCTTAGTACCTAGATTATTTTCTAAAACTGTTTTTGTACGTACGTGCGTTTAGGAGGAGCGGGGTCTCCTGGAACAGGCTAGATTAAGGCTATAAAGGAGGCCCTAGCAACATGTTTTGCTTAACTTTAAGTTTTGAAAATAAATATTTTATTATTAATTATTATTATTATATTATTTGACACTAATAAAACAGCAAAGCTCGTAACCCGCTCTGAGAACTAAGATGGTATGTCTCATGTGCCGGTAATTTCACTGGCTCCCTTACCCTTCAAAGCGAAACACAGCAGTGCAAACACTGATAAAGATAAGGGGGGACACTGCTAAAAGCTCTACCGGCAATAAAATTTGTTGTTCGCTGTTATAGAAACGAAATGTATTTTGGGTTTAAGACAAACGTGATTCAATCAAAGTTTATAATACAGTGCGACACGGGTATTTTCCATCACGGGTAGATGCCGTTGTCATATAATTTGCTTGTAGATACTTTCCAGAACTAACTGAGACTTGTTGTACCTTAAAGCAAAATTAACCAAAAATATTTTAACTGCATCCCTTAACCCTTTGTAGGCTATTAAGAGAAAATTAAGGAGGTAATACGCTGCCGTTTTAGCGTCTTAAATACGTCTTAAACTACGTTAAATTTGAAATTAACAACAATTGGTGCGGCTAAAGCGAAGCTCTTTATATTAACTGGGCTAATTAATTTTTAATCAAAATCTATAGGTACATAACAAGGCCGGACTAGATTGAGTTTGTTCCACGAAATTTTATGAACTTCATCACGTCGTTGCCTGCCTTCCCAACTCGATGGAGGTCGTGAAATTTGCCTTTTGAAGCTGAAAATTGGAAAACACTTCCCATGTTTTATAAGCATTTTAAAATTTAATTGAAGCGTAATATTTTTGAAATAGGCAAATACTTATGCTTTTTTTCTTTAAACTGTTGAAACACGCGGCTAAACTGGAGTACCCGCACTTATTTAGTTATAGTTTTATTGAAAACTAAATGTTCAAGTCACTTAATAAATCTGAGCAACTTTCTAAAATGGAACTGGAAAAAAACCGGCCAAGTGAGTGTCGGGTTACGCGCGGTATAGGGCTATGATTTTTTTCACATTCCCGATAAAAACCGTTTAGCTGGCAGAGCGGACACTCGAACCCAACTAAATTGCGCTTACAATATTAATAAACGAATCCCTAAATCAAAAAAGAATATTTGCACTCACATATTATTTTTGAAAGACCTATCTAGAGAAAAATCTAATAACACATGGATAAACTAATTCTGGTTTTTGATGAGGTTTTGATCTTTAAAAAAAAAAAATATGATATTATGTGTTCTTTAAAAAAATAAAAAACAACACCCCACGCGAAGGGGTAGACAAGAAAAAAAAATTCATTCCCAGTTTACTACTACTGTTATTTTTTTCAAGATCTTATTTTACCTATTTATCGGTTTGGATCAAATGAATATGATACCGTTCATGTGCGGAAATCAGTTAATCTGCAAAGTACCTGGCTGAGTTCGTTAAAGTGCAAAAAATTGTTTTAGTTCGCACATTATCAATCTGTCATATTCATATATCAATCTGTCGAAAACGGCGATCCAGCTAAAGTCTGGCCATTTTCAAACAAACTTGGAGTAGGCAAGTCACGTAATCATTCTTCTCCTACATATCAACATTAACGTTGATGCGCTTAACACTCATCTCTCTTCTTCTGCTGCAATTGACATCAGCACAAAAGCTTGCACAATAAACAATATTTTATCACTGCATGCTCCAAAACATCCTGCATTTGTTATAGGTCAATTCACGGCTTGTGATGTTAAAAAGAATGTACTCGCTATCTCATCGAATGCCGTCGGCAGCGACTGCATTAGTCGTAAAATGATCGTCCCACTCCTTGATATCCTCTCTCCCGTCATCGCCAGTATCCTTAATAACTCTTTGTCCTCTGGTGTTCCTGCTGCACAGAATATATAATAGTAAACAAGTTTACAGAAGTCGCACTCCTTTGATCTTGGAAAAAGCCGCCTTTTTATATACCTAAACATAGCGCGTCAAAGCTAAATTGCACCTTAACTCCACGCGTCAGGGCCCTGTTTGCAATGCAGCTTGATATACCGAGTCGACGCTGTCGATTGCCAGGGTTGACTCCAGTGTCGGCTACAATTGCTGTAATACCTATTTTATTTCATTTATTCGTCAAACTAAAATTTATCATATGTTGGTGGACTTGTACTGTCAAAAGCACGCCAAGCTTGACACTATATCAACAAATAACCTCATATTTTGTGAGTGCCGACTTATCTATATTTAGAGTAAGTATGTTTTATAAAAACAATAAAAACACTTATTACAATCAGTTGGTATCTTAAAAAAGATAAAATTTTACTTTTTCTCCGAGTTCATGCCTCCAATGCACAAAATTTACTTTTGTTCCTCATTATAATTTAATAAAAACATCCCAGACTTGGAACCAAAATAAATAATAATTGTTTGAATGTACGTTGACACAAAGTGCGCAAAACGTATCGAACATGTAAACACCAAAAACGTGATAGCCCGAAAAACATTGCGCCCGTATGGCGCGCCGCGCGGTAGGTACTTAATTCATGCCTAGACGCGGAGTGAGACAGGCCTCCCTGCTGCATGGAAAGAAGCTTTGTTTACTATTATATATTCTGTGCCCATACCAAAAAAATCTAACCCCAGTTCCTTCTCTGACTATCGCCCAATATCTATCTTACCCTTCCTCTCTAAGGTCCTTGAAAGGCTTGTCCAACAGAAGCTTGCATCTTTCCTCTCTATGAACAACCTTTTGAACCCACTCCAATCCGGTTTCCGCCCCGGTCATAGTACGACCACTGCACTGGTCAAGATTTCCGACGACATTCGACTGGGCATGGAGGATCAGAGATTGACTGTGTTAACGCTACTGGATTTCAGTAACGCCTTTAACACAGTTGATTTTGACATTCTACTTCCAATGCTTCATTCTCTTAACATATCTCCTACCCTGATTGACTGGTTTCGTAGTTACCTGTATGGGCGCTGGCAGCGCATACGTATTGAAGAAGTCTTCTCTACGTGGTGCGATACTTCTGCTGGTGTACCTCAGGGTGGCGTTCTGTCTCCTCCGTTCAATATTTATCAACTCCATCACACTACCTCTTACTTCTTCCTATCATTTGTATGCAGACGATCTCCAAATCTATGCACAAGCTCCAATCTCTCACCTATCAGAAGCCATTGAGGCGACTAATAGAGACCTGGACAACATTTTAGACTGGAGTCGCTCGCATGGACTAAAAGTGAACCCCAAAAAGACCCAGGCAATTATTATTGGCAGCCGTTGGTACACCACGCGAATCGATTACAGCTCGCTCCCTGCTATAATGTTCGACGGCGTACAGGTTCCTTTTACCGACAAGGTCAAAAATCTTGGTGTCATTTTCGACAATAACCTTTCGTGGAAACCCCAAGTGTCTGAGGTCAGCAGGAAGATGTTTGCCACGTACAACTCACTTCAACGTCTCAGAAATCTGTTGCCTACTAAAACTAAGGTCTCCTTGGCCCACTCCCTTCTACTTCCTTTACTGGATTACGCAGACGTTTGTTATCCTGATATAACAGTTGAACAGCTTCACAAACTTGAACGTCTGCAGAATTTGTGTATAAGATTTGTCTTTGGTCTGCGGAAATTTGACCATGTCTCTGATTATCGCACTCGACTTCAATGGCTACCTATTCGTCAACGAAGGAACTGTCACATTCTCTCCCTCCTATACACTACCCTCTTCAACCCTTATTCCCCTCCTTACCTAAAAAACCTCTTCACCTTCCGGTCCTCGTCTCTTAATCTTCGTTCGGGCAATAACCTCTCCCTTGACATTCCTTCCCATTCCACAGACTTCTATTCCAAATCCTTTGCTGTACAAGCTATCACTCTTTGGAACAACCTCCCTGAGTCAATCAGGCGGGCTCCGTCATTGGACAGTTTCAAGACACGCATTAAAAGCCACTTCCTTAATTCTGTTTCTTCTTAATATAAATAAGTATTATTTCCTCTCTTTTATAGTAATATTATGATATATATTAGTCTATACATATTATAAGATATATATTTAGTTTATTTATTTTAATAATAATATCTACTACTAATATGTAATTTATTTAAGTATTTTATGTACATAGTGTATTTTTATGTAGGTTTATTACAGCCTCCGTGGTCTAGTGGTTAGAGGGTTCGGCTCTCGATCCGGAGGTTCTGGGTTCGATTCCCAGTGGGGACACTGTCAAACAAAAATCTCTTTGTGCGACCTCCCCAGTTTGGTTAGGGCATTGCAGGATGAATCACCTGATTGCCCGAAAAGTTAGATGATTCCGTGCTTCGGAAGGCACGTAAAGCCGTTGGTCCCGACGACTACTATCTACGGATGTAGTCGTTAATGAGCCATGTCAGAGGCCTTTGGCGGCTCAACAACTCTGACACCAGGGTTTGTGAGGTCGGTCATCGACCTTGCAACCCACACGATATGATGATTATAAGTAGCCACCAACCCGCGTCGCATAATCCACTCTACGCTCTTTTCAAAACCCAAAGGTTGCCGGGTAAAGATTGCTACTTTAGCAATAAGGCCGCCTCTTGTACTGCTTTGTTCTACGGTAAGGTGCATAATTACGTTTTAAATCGGTTAGTTTAGGTGAGGTTTGGTTTGGTTATGTTAAGGGATCGGGTTTAGAAAGATGAATCAATATTTTTTTTATTTAGCTTTTCGGTTTAGGTAGCGTGACTAAAGTAGGTCCGTATGGTTATGTGAGATTCTTATAGGACCACAACGCAGAAGCGAATTTGCGCGATAAATTTTAATAGTATCAGCCGGAAAAAAACTAAAAAAATAAAACAAAACGGAATTCCTAAATTCACCCAGGTTCTATTAAGTTAGGTTATACAAGGTTGGTTTAGAAAGATTTGTGTTTCGTTTATTTTTTTCCGCGATTTAACGGTCCACCATCCGTTAATGTGCTAATTAACTACGTAAAGTGCGAAATTACTCACTTTAACGTCTCGAATCAGGTAATCTGCAAATTACCTAGTTACTGTGCACATTAATTTGATATGCGAGTGAAAGGGTTAACGTGTTCCGCACTTTAACTATAACATATATTCATACTAAATTACAGTCTTCTACTGCTAAGGGTCTCTGAGCTAAGCCGCGTACGGACAGGACGAAACTGTAAGGGTTCCTTGTTGAGTACGGATCCCTAAAAAAAAAGTAAGTTATGGTATGTCGCAGGTTTTAAATATTTTATAATATCATATTCATACTTTTATCAAAACCTTGAGGCGATGCCTTTTTATCAGTTAACAGGTGAAATTAGTGGCACATGAGACATACCATCTTAGTTCTCAGGGTGGGTAACGTGCTTTGCTGTCTTATAAGTTTCAAATTATTTCACTAATAAGACAGTGGGTGTTATGGTCGGTGGCGACCACTTACCACCAGGTGGCCCACCGTTTGCCCACTTGTGACAAAAAAAGACAAATTTGAAAGAAAACTAAACACAAGCAAATGAAACAAGTTTAAAAGCAAAAGCCAATTTAAATTTTCAAAGTTGCCAAGAAACTGCAAGGTAATTCGACTTGGGAACTTTCAAAAGGTTCACCTTGGTAGAAAGAGACATAAACAGGAACACCTACTCATTCAAAGTTGAAATGGAATTGAGAGGATTTGACTGGGCGTAATCTTGGCAGGTGACTTACTAGGTACTTAGAAGTTTCTGAATAAGACCCATCCGGCTGATATTTCACTATGTCAAAGACAGTAAATTGATTCATCTTATCTAATTCTCAATTCTCTTGCAATTTTTTCTTGTCAAATAACGTATTATTTTCAGTGTCTTGGCTGTCATAGTCTGATTCTATTTTAGTAGATGAACGGGGTGGGTCCTGGTCTGACCCAGCTCGGGCTCTAATAGTCTCTGACAACTTTCACAATAAAGAACACTTTGCGTTTGTACAACCTAATGATTAATGTTATTTGGAGAAATTATTATTATTATTTTTGTACTATTTTATTTTTATATTTTTTTATTATAATTTATTATTATTAACAAAACATTTTTGTCATTACTATTATTCTTTTTTAAACAATTTTTTTTTACAGCATGTGATTCAGAAAAAAAAAATTAGTATTACAAAAAAAAGGTTTTTCCCTTGATGTATTTTTAAAAATTTACAAATTTTTAGATAATTTATAATTTGTACATTTTATTAAAATTGTTTTTTTATAAATTTTTATCGATAGTACATTGTACTTTTTTTTTATTTTAGTTTTTATTCTGGTACCTACCAATATTTTAGAGTAACCACGCAGAGACATTTTATTTTTAAAATAAAAATAATTCAATCCCAAATAAAGTAAAGTAAAATTAAAAAACTCAGTCTTCTTAGTAGAATCTGCATTGTCCTCTACAGTCTCAAACTCGGACAACCATAAGAAAACTTTTCTCGACAAAGTTAATTTTATTATCGCAATCTCTAAGACCTACTAACGCCCTTTACCTTCCATAAGGGTGACATCAGTACCATCCCAGCAATACAATTTCAGTTAATTGTCTCATTAGGCCTATAATTGTTGCTTTACCTTAGAAGTAAGGCCAAAATTAAACCGGGCCGTCTCGAGAGAAATCTCGGCATATTTCTTATTTCATAGCTGGTTTAATTTAATTGGGAAAAGTCGTCTTGTGAAATTGATTTCATAATAAATAATAAAATTATTTCTGAAATTATGTGCACATGCTTAATCAACGTATACTTGCTTACAAGGCCTGATTAGTTGGTGTAAAAATAAAAGGCTTGCCAGCAATCACAATTAAAATTTTACAAATACCATATCACAACAAACTTTAATTCTTTCTACCTATATGAATTAGCTTTCCTGCTAGAATTTAACGTAACATTTTCACTGAAAATTAAACTGCAGTCTAATATAAGTTGCTGCATTCCTCTCGGAAGCTTTGCTCAAAGTTACTTGGCCAGTGCAGGGAGTGGAGTTTGCTTTCAACCACAAATGCAGGTACGGCCAACCGCATGTCAGTGTTAACAGTACGACCTTCAGCGGGTCTTTGGTTTCTAAGGTTTGCAACGTACGAGTAGCCCTGTTGGTTCAATTTATACTGGTTAGTTAGTGGGCTCCTGTTTCTGTAATTAAACTCTTATTTAGTCCTTTTTGCATGCAAGTTAGGCTGGTAATTTAAGCCAGCCCAGCTCCTTCCAGAAGCTCAGAAATCTCCTGGGACATTCAAAGGGTTCACGCAGCAACCTCGTGTTATCGAGGACTTTGGCCCGCCAGCCAGCACGTCGCACTCCAGGATCACGTGATTGATCCTTTTATACTGGTTTTAATATCATTTATTTGCGGCCGAGTGTACCGGGTACTACACCGTACCTGATTCTAACCACTGGGGAACTGTATTTCACTCAATTTATTCGACTTTTCTCTCACAGGTGAAATAGTTCAGAATCTTTACTTTTGCGGTGCTGGTGGATAAAATGCGGAATTGAATTGTTTATTTTCAGAATCCAGGCGCGTCTTGTAAATTCATTAGCTTTGAGGTTATCTATAGACTTAAAATAACAATAAGTAGAAATTTTAAACCGCGTTCTTTAATATTTAAACACCTTCATTTCTGTTCACATGCAGCATTGAGTAAGAAAACGAAAACAAAGACGTTAGTTTACTATTATTTAATCTGTGACTATGCTCAAAAGTGGTAGGGCTTTTGTACAAGTCCGTCAGGGGAAGTACCAGCAAAGCAGCAGTATTTGCACTGTTGTGATTCAGTTTGAAGGGAAAGGGAGCCAGTGAAATTAATGGCACATGAGATATACCTTCTTAGATCCCAGGGTGGGCAACGCACTTTGCTATCTTATTAGTGTCACTTATGCTACTGATTAGACAGTATCCACCATGGGCGGTAGTGACTATTTACCATCAGCTACATGCTCGTACAAGAAAATAATATAATGTGCATAGTGCACGCCTTTATTAGTATACGGAAGTGCGAAGGATATTGATACTTTATATATACAAGGTGTAACAAAAAGGGTATATCAACCCTGAAGGATGTGATTCTGCCCATGAAACTGAACAACTTTCCCTAAGGAACATACGTCGAAATATGAAGAAAAAAAATTGACCTCCCATAGAAACTGAATCAGCTGATCGCGCATTTTGTATGGGAAGTCAAATATTTTTTTCGTATTTCGACCTATATTCCTTAGGGAAAGTTGTTCAGTTTCATGGGTAGAATCACATCCTTCAGGGTTGATATACCCTTTTTGTTACACCTTGTATATTCTTCGCACGGGTAGATAGGTTCTTGATGCGTCGGGGGTTACTTATAAACTGGTAAAGTGCGAGTCAGACTCGCGCGAAAAATACTTTAGGGTTCTGATATCCCTAAAGTATTTTTGGAAGCAATAAAGTCTATCTTTGGGACCGCAAAACTAAGTTTGTTTGTAAAGTTTTTCTGAAAAACTGTTCTACTTACAGAGATCGTTTTATTTTTTCTGTAATCTTAACATAAATTTCTATTGACTATCATTAATTCAAATTTTTCGCTTCGCCAAATTTGGAGATAATAAATTTGGAGATAAATTTGGGAATGCTTTTGTTTTGGTATTTTTCATTATAACTTGAAAACTAAGCGTCATAAAAAAATATAAAAATATATTTTGGAATGTTCAAATGAAGCCCTTTTATATACCATTCGTCCTACTTACGACAATTTGAAATTTCCCTACCCTATTTCGGCCGCATTTCCAATAATAATAAAAATATTTTTTTAATTCCTTTGTTGGCAATATAGTTATGCAAGTGACATGTATGAGTACATGTACTTGTGTGCGTGGCTGCGCCCACCTCGTCTAATATAATAAAGACAGTGTGAAACCACCCGCCCGGTGTTGTCTCCTCGCTTGTCCGCATATCTACCAGCAAGCATATTCTAAAACTGTTCCAAATTTTAAGTCAATAGCGTAAGTATAGTTGCTAAGATAAACAGGTGTGACAGACAGACAGACAGACGAAGTCGCACCATAAAGGTTCCGTTTTTATAATTTTGGTGTTGCGGGTGGGTGTCTATGGGTAACGGTGATCACTTAGCATCAGGTGATCCGTCTGCTTATCTGCCTCCCTCTTCTATAAAAAAACCGGCCAAGTGCGCACTCGCGCACCGAGGATTCCGTACCACCACATAATAATAATTGTATTAGTTGAAATTTCAGTAAGTTAATGTGCTAGATTTTTTGAGTCCGACACGCGCTTGACCAAATTTTATTATTTGTTGTTATTTTATAGCTTATGCACTATAAACATACCAATTTTCAAGTTTGCAAGTTTTTCCGTTTTTATAATAGATTTAAAACAAAAATCGCCTCCGCGACCATCTAACTTGACCCCTCTTTTATAGAAAAGTTCTTGAAACGGGAGCTCACCTTAATTGGTTACTATTAGTTGTAAGAAAAATTGAAATATTTAATGATTTCAGACTTTTCCCTTTATTTGTACTGTGAGACCTAGCTTCTTGCCAAATTTCATAATTTTAGGTCAACGGGACCCTGTAGGTTTTGCTTTTTTGCATAAATGTATGGAGATGAGGACATAAAAAGCCATATCTTTTGATTGCGTCGTTGTAAAAATTTGAAATTTTCTGATCTTGTGTGGTTTATGGACTTTAATATTCGTAATCAATTTCAACCGGATACCTCTTCTCGTTTCTGAGAAAAAGGGTCTTGACAGATAGACAGACAGACAGACGGACAACAAAGTGATCCTATAAGGGTTCCGTTTTTTTCTTTTGAGGTACGGAACCCTAAAAAAAGACTCTCTTCTATAAAAAAGAGTACATTACAAAGAAAATTTGGATATAATATTTAATTAAATGTTGAGGTACTTAAGTAATATATACAAAGCTACATTTCTCATCATCACTCACACTCTTGCCCTGCTCACGCGGTAGCCGTGAAGGATATAGGATATAGGCGTGATGTTACACTCATTTACACACACAGGAAGGAACCATTAGCCAAATTTTACGTGTCTATTATCTGTTGTAGATAAAACCAATGAGCCACTAGGATGGCTGTTTTGATAATTATTACACTCATGATAACTTTTGAACTGTATGTCCGATTTAAATAATTCATAAAGTAATTTACAGGTGAATTTTTTCACACTTCCGATATCAACAGTTTAGCTGAAAGAGGGGGTTTAGCTGAAACATTTGACTTAAACAAAAAAGTACCTGACTGACCGAGCTTCGCTCTATATAATAGCTGCTTCAACATTATAATACTGCCTCCGTGGTCTAGTGGTTAGAGGGCTCAGCTCTCGATCCGGAGGTTCTAGGTTCGATTCCCGGTGGGGACACTGTTGAACAAAAATTTGTGTGACCGCCCCGGTTTGGTTAGGGCATTGCAGGATGAATCACCTGATTGTTTGAAAAGTTAGATGATTCCGTGCTTCGGAAGGCACGTTAAGCCGTTGGTCCGGACTACGGAAACAGTCGTCAATGAGCCATGTCAGAGGCCTTTGGCAGCTCAAAAACTCTGAAACCAGGGTATGTGGGGTCGCTCGTTGACCTCGCAAGCCACACGACATGATGATATTAATTACACTGCGCATATAATACTGCAAGGCTTTTTGAATTATCTGGATAGAAATAAGATAGTTAATTACGCTGCCCACCGTCGCTCGGCTAATCCGAGTTAATACTCATAAATCCGACACTAATTAATTGGCTAAATCCTCCTACCAATTATTGCTGAAACAAATTAAATGTACGTACTTTAAAAGGGACTGATTTAAATTAATAATATCTATATTCACATTGCTTTAGGGCAGCGCTGGACTGTCATCACGGAGATCTTTAGAAGAAGCCTATACAGGGTGTCAAATTTTCAGTATTATGAGTAAGTTTTTGTTCCCAAGTATGTAATTATTTTATTTGCTTGTGATTGAGTAAACTTAATTGCATGTAACTGATGGTTTTCATTTCCTAACGATATAATCAGAAGTCCAGGGAGCAATCCTTAGGGTACCTTAAAATTACCCGTGGACCCGTTAATGGGTCGATCTACCGGGACTACGGGTAAACAGTGGTCCCGTTTCTAGTGGTCCAAATAAAAATTTCTGAAAGCGGTCATGCCTAGCTACCGAAATGTGTCACTAGTGTAGGGAAAAACTTTGCCGATAAAAAGTTACTCGATAGTTTGTTTGAAAAAATCTAGTCCCGTTTTGTTAATTTTTTTGAACTACGTCTAAAACACTTTATTTGCATAATTTTGGCAGAAACCAAGTACTTCAGCCGTAGCTTAAAAAAATGTGCAAAACGAGACTAATTTCCCGTAAACAAACCATCGCCTAACTTTTTATCGACAAAGTTTTTCACAACACTAGTGGCACATTTTGGTAGCTAGGCATGTCCGCTTTCGGGAATTTTCCTTTGGACCACTCTAAACGGGACATCCTGTATAAGCAGTCGAAGTTTTTTGACAGATATTTTTATATTTTACAAGAAGGCAAACGAGCAGGTAACCCACCATTTAATAAGTGGTCACCCTGAGAACTAAGATTAGTATGTCTTGCTGCTTTACGGCAGAAATAGGCAAGGGGGTGGCAAGGCAGAAATAGGAAGACGAACTTTGCCCGAAAGCCCTACCACCTTCACCTTTTTTGTTTTATTTCAGCAGTATACTCGTACACCTTTAACACGTGTTAAGTGTAGGTATACTGCGTACAAAATAACTTTGTCCGTGACCGTTAATGCGCAGAAGTCAAAAAATGAGTCGCAGGGGTTGTTGGAAATATACTTTAAATAAGCGTTCATTGGCTCTCCGCCTATCACCCATGCGCGGAAAATAGCCGTCATGGACAAACTTGTTCTGAACGCGCTGTACGTACTAAGTAAAAAAAAATACATTATAATATTTCGGAGATGAATACGCGTAAGACAAAAAAAAAATATTCTTTTGTATTCGTATGAGCTAAGCTCATTGAATGGCCCAACAGAAATCATCTACATCTAATAACGACAACTGTGAAAGGTAATATTGATAATAGCCCTGGCTGTAGGTAATATTGATAATAGCCCTGGCTGTAGGGAAGTGCACGCACAGATTTTTTTTCAGTTATGTTAAGTAGGTGTCCTAGTAAGTAATGTCATTCGCCACCTGGTATGTACATTTATCATTTAATTAACTTTGTATACGTTTCTTTTATTTCTAAAACCTGTCACGTGGTACAATGAATGAAAACCCATGGAACCTATTGGATGTCTTAGAAATTCGGAAAAAAATAATCATAAGAAGTTGCATCCACCAATGTTTTTGGTTTTAATCGAATCTTAACATCAACACAAATCGGCAAAATCAATTTCATTAAATAAAAACGTCACATTATCCGTGATATTTTGATTATAAATATTCTCATTTTTAGTAGTATATGAAAATCGAATCATAACCTCCTTGATCGTGCCCTTACCAGTTGACACCACCATTCACATAAAAATGAGGTTTAAATAAAACAGATCGAGCTATGCCTATAGTTACTATTTCAATTCAAACAAATCCATAAAATTAAGCAACGTTAACCGTGGTCAGGAAGGACAGGACCCAGTTCAGTGACCGCTAGTGACACATCAACTAAAGCGTTTCTGTGTTTCGGAAGGCACTTAACGCCGCGCCGTTGATTAAGCTACGGTTGGTTGGCAGCTGTATCTAATATTAGTCGCTAAGTCAAGTCAAAGGCCATTTGCAGCTTAAAAACTCTGACAGTCAAGTTGGCCAGGCAAATCTTAATAAGTACCTACTAGTCGCTCTGTGTAAAAACCAGTGCCCTTATGAAATATCTTTCTTAGGTTAAATAGCTGACTATATAGAACGGAATAATACCTACGGCAAAAGCCGTGTGGTGCCGGCAAAGAATAGTACCAACCCATCTCTACCCGTGGGTGTCATAAGAGGCGACTAAGGGCTTATGAACCGCAGGATGGGCACCAGCATCTTTCTGTGTATTGTACCATCTTACAAACTGCGGTCACCAATAACAACGTTTACTCGTAGGGATTATGGTAAATCCTCTCCTTAGTAGGTACCTACGCGTTTTTGCTGGAGTTCAGCCGCTCCCTGTCCTGCAGATGATCATAATGCTAGCGCAATAATGATGAAAGTAACAGAAACAGGCTAAAATAGTCGATTGCTTAGCCATGTTAAAAGTGAGTGCTCGTTCTTTTTTTTTCGATCATGAAATACCTATGAGCAATGTTGATTCTAGTTGATGAATATAATCTATCGCATAATATAACTCTTTAATTAATGTTTATAATCGTGAAGATCACGGTCTTTGGTGAACAAGTTTTGAAGAAATAAGTACCTGTATGGAATTTTATTTACCTCTATTTGTGTCACACATTCATCCTTTTTTCTGTTATTTATCACTTATGGCAAATATGCTAGTAGTATGGCCCAAAAAAAATGTGAATGCTTTAGCGTTGCTGATGCGGAACTTTTATTACAATTTAGGAACTTTCGAGTCCTAAATGAGGCTTTGGTGGAAACTATGTTTTCTTTTGTTTTACTTAACTCTGGCTGTGACCGTTATGCGCAGACCTAAAAAAAAATTATCGTGGAGGTAAAATCGTGGCAGGTGACGAGCGAATCGTTCGTTCAGAGCCAAAATTATCCTGAACACGCTTTAAGGTGATCGCGCTTTTAGGCGGATCATGCGGGCCGCGCGCATTTTAGCCATCGCCGATGCTGTCACCCTCGCACTGCTGACCGCACTGCGCAGCTCGCGCGCTCCGCGCGCATCGCATGGGGCGGTGTGACCATTTGTGGCAGATTTCTACCAATTTGGCTATTGAATTTTTGTTTTGACCGATTAAACCTCGTCCACACACAGCAATTTCGCGACCAATCTGACTAGATTGACAAACAGATTTTGTAGTGTGGATCGCGATTGGGTCAAATTGGCCATTTCGAGGAAAGTAGAAGTCGAGATCGGCCGATTTGATCGATTGACAATCAGATTGGGTAGTGTGGACGCTAATTGGGCAATTTCGGCACTAGTCTGCATACAAGCGGCTTGCTGAGCGAACGTACTTGTACTCTTTAATTACATTTAAATTACTTTTTTAAGTTTTCTTTTTAATAACTATTCATTCATTTATTCTTTTTTATTAAAGCCATTCAGAGGCCTTTGGCGGCTCAACAACTCTGATACCAAGATATTTAAGGTTGGTCATCGACCTTGAAACCCACAAGATATGATGATCTTTTCTACAACCTTTTCTTCACGTTCGATACCCAAAGCTGCAACCAAAAGATTTTTTTTTTACGGGATCATTGTCAGACGTCCGTCCAGCACAACACACGAAATCGAATGAAATTGACAATCTGATTGGGTACGTGTAGACGCGCGATCTGATCGTTACGCCAATTTGATTACCAATCAGATTGGGTGAAAATTTGGCCGTGTGGCAAACCGTCTTTATATAGTTGAAATACCTTGGTTCATTCGTCCAAGCGAAATACAAATACAAAATATAGCAGGTTTTAGAATAGTTACACCGACAGAAAGCCTAAACTACACATAACAATGTTCTCAGAATATTATTGAAAATACAATGAAACAATTTTATCGCATTTCATCTTCCGCATCTAAAGTTTAATTTTTAATTCAATGCAGTAAACTGACAGCTGCAATGTAAATAATGTTGCCAACTCGAAAACCAAAGTGACGTACTCCCGTTCAATTTTAAGTTAAAAGAGGTGATTCATTGAGCCTCTTCACACTGGTTCGCCGATATCGAGCCGCCATTTTTTGATGTATGAAGTTATTATCTAAGTTTATTTCTTGAGGAGAGAGATAGATATATAAAAAACGAATTCATATAATATTGAACACATTTTAACTTGTTTTTATTTTGGCCTGATATTAAAATACATTATCTCCACACTCCCCAAAACGTCGAAATTGCTTAATTTTTGGAGGTTTAACTTATCATACAATTAATCATTTTTTGTAGCGTCACAACCACTCTATATTACATCAACAAAACATCAATAAACAACACATCTAAGTTGCCACAACACAACTGATAAAAACTGCAGCTGTGCACTTTTTTACTAAAAGAAACGTTAAAGTAATAAATAAAGCGTGGTGTTAAAATTTCTTAGAAAAAGTTTGCAGCTGCAACACAAACAAATGAGTCATCCAAACAACTAGACTCACAATTGGATGACCGACATGAGCAGTAGATAAGAACTTCTGCATTGTCCGTCATTCGGCTTCTTACCTCCGGTCTGAGTGTTCGAATGTGTCTCTTGCCTATGCGTTTCACCGTAAAAATTTTCGTTGAGTTTTTCGTTAAGTTTTTGGTGGTGAAGTTTTGTTTTTGTTATACCTTGTTATTTGTTAAAACTTCTGTCATGGATCCTGGCCCAGGAACCTCAAGTGACGGTAGCTTTTTATCTCCTAGAAAAAAGAGACCCAAGCGTGCTCTAAGTGTAACTGAAAAAATAATGGTGCAAAATGTTTATAAGTATGTTTTCAATGAACAGTCTTCTGAGATAGAATCTGCAAAAGTCAGCGAATGTGCTTCTAAAACTGCTGACATACTGGGCATCTCTCAGAGAGTAGTATTTACCACTCTTAAAGAACATAAAGAAAACCAAGATTTTAAAGCACCTGAAAAGCCCGGATCCAAGCACAACTTCAAAGACAAATTGGACAATTTTACGCTATCTGCGATTCGAAGAAAGGTGCACGGGTTTTATGCAAAAAATGAAGCTCCTACCATTAAAAAGGTAAGTTATTAAAATAATCATAGTTTTAATTAAGTAAACATATTTTTTATTCATACATAATTTCATTATGGTCCCAAGTATATCTATCCCAAGATAGATAGGTATCATAAAGGTACTTGTATGATTTCAATATTAAATTATAAAAGGCACTTATTTCCGTTTCAGGTTTTGAAAAGCGTCAATGATGATGTGGACTTACCCAATTTTTCATGGAGTACAATCACTTTGATATTATATGAACATATCACTAGATGACTGATTGAGTTATATCTTTTTAGCACATCACTATTTATTTTTCCCAAAAAAGCGGCAACCCACCAAACGTCAGTTTACTGCATTGAATTAAAAATTAAACTTTAGCAGCACTGTTACAGCGCGCGGAGTGATGTGCGGCCGCGCGGCGATCCGCGCGGGCCTAATGCGATCATATCGCCTGGGGGAGTGAGTTCAACAAATTCGGGTAATGAGAGAGTGCGATGCGACTAGGTGCGCGAGGTTCCATAGATTTTCATACAAAGTATTCAAAATCCGCGAGGCGGTCCGCCTAAATGCGCTTGCACCTTAAGATAACACGATATATATCGGAACTTTTGATTTAAGCTACCGGCAGCACTGTATCCAATTCATCACATCCGTCAACATGACATATATTAATAACCTTGCTTGAGTTTTATTTCTTCAAAGAAGTTTGAATAGCCTACGCCTTTATTTTATAAAAAAAAATTGAAAACGTTTAACCAGACACACACCTCGATAAAGCCTAGCCTAGCCTCTTAAAGAAAAATATTAAAGACCGTAATGGCACAGATTAAATAATAGTAATGGCAACACTACCATGGCCACAGATGCAACTGACCAATTAAATAGCAAACTCAATATCCTTGCGGAAAAACCATTATAATTCAATAAATACTCGAAACTTTGAATCCTAGAATTTTATCTTCTAGATGAGTTTAGCAATTTTATAGTAATATAAAAGAATTAATATTACATTGAAAGTCAAAAAGTCGTGCGATATTCGTGTTTAACAATACTATGAAATCTGAAATATTTTTATCTGCCTATAAAATTATTTTTCTACAAAACAAAAGTCGACTACCTTCATATGTTTTTTTTTTATTGTTAAGTTTCATGAGTTGTCTCAACGCAGATAGTTCTTCGTCTTAAAAAGGCTCAAAAGGATCGGTTCATGCAACTCTATGACGCAGTTATTCAAAGCAGAGCAACTTGCAAGTCGCTGGTCAGTTGTAAACTGCTGACAAGACGCTCCCGGCGGCAATTACTATCGCTCCGTGTCTCCAATGCCGCTGTAAATGCAAGTTTTTAATTGAAAAACTTCTATAATGAAATAGTGGATGGAAATCCAAGAGCCAAGTGTTTTAGAGTATCAACATTATTAATTTTAATGTCTTATGAATAGGCGATTGGTCTCGTAGCAGGTAAGTTGATAACTATCTACGTTATATCCATAGATTATTTCTTTAAACTGGAAAGAGGCTTGATGTTATGTATGTGTGTAATTATATTATATCCAATGGGCCATCAGTATAAACTAGCCTTTTAATAAGCTCGTGAAACTACCTATATTGAATACCCAAAAGCCTGTCTGTAGCCAGCCACCTCCGCAACAATGATGAATGCTATGTCACAGATTACATAATATTAACTACGTAGCTATGTACTCTCTCTGCACCTCCCATCCGCCCGCAAATAAATGCGCATGCACAGGAAAATCCAACACAACAACCACCAAACCACTCGACACGTGTGTAAAGACCAAATCAGTGTGTAAAGTTAACCGTGGTTTATCCGTGTAAGTTCACACACATGGCCTCTGGAAACGTATTTTTGAAACGTTCGAATTTCAATTCGCGTTCGAATTTCAATTCGCATTCGAATTGGCAAGATTCGTTTACGAATGCGTAAAATCGCTATTTTTGAAAATTCACATTCTACTTGTAAATTCTGCAACAAGTATTCCAACCCACTCGTTTCGGACTTCTACCATTCGAAAGTATGTATAATTTGCAAGGAGGTTTTAACCCACGCTACGCTAGGCGAAGCGTAGTGAAGCGTAGTAAAACCTCCTTGATTATTTGTGATGAGAACGACATTGACGTTTCCATTGAACCTCGCTGTGCTGGGTTTGTAGCGTAAAGATGTTTCAGCTTATAGGTACTGGTTTGTTTCTACGTGCTTGCTGCCGTGCGTACAACCTTCAAGTTTATATCCTTAAGAAATCCTGCATGATTTTCACTTCACCTAAAGAATTATGAAATTTCTCATGCACAAACTTAATCAAACAAAATCAAATACTTAAAATGGAAAATCTACAAGAACTACAGAAGTTGGATTATATTTTAAATCTACCTAAGTTTTATTTTTAGTTTTTTACTAAAATCGGAATGCACAAAAAGCATTTTTGGGTCGTTAGCAAATGCACCCTCATTATTACTCGTACTATGATGTTCTTCACATAAGCGTATTCACAAATTACTACTTTCACCTGCAGTGCTGCAGACCTCAACACGAGTGGAACAGAAAAAGTAAATAAGACCAAAGCTCGAAAATGCAAAACAAAGTTGCCAGCTGCAATGAAATATCTGCACTGCAAGCTTTGTGGTGAAGGTTATATACTTATATGTGTAGTACAGAAACCCACTATTCTATACGTGCATTTTAGTTTTTACTTGATCTATTGATTTAAAACATAAGATTTTTAATATTGATATGGTCACTATAACATGTGGTTAGGTTAGCTAATTACGTAATAACTTAAGACAGAAGGACCCTGGACTAAATAAATTAACCAACATGGATCTCACAACTTTTTACGGCAGAAGAACTGAGTTGCGTGCGAGACTTGGTTTTTTTACAAGTTATGTTTTTGATGGTATTATATTTAAAAACAAACTCAACCAAACGGAATACCTTTTGTTTTCTCTGTTTATCTTAATCTAAACAACTAACAACTTGAGCATCTGTACACTATAAACTATAGTTTGGATCAAGTAGCCCAGCCCGATAACTATCTACTCACCTAGATAAATATTAGCTTTGTTAAGTTCGGACTCCATATTACAAATGGTACAGGAACGTGCCTATTTCCTTGTTAGAGGGATCAGCTGTACTCGGACGGGTAAGAGTTAATTCAGATCAATGACAAAGAGGTATGGTGCTCTGATATTCCAGCGAAACACAAGAAAAACTTTGTACATAGCCGACTCTTAAAGTAGGCCGTAGTGCAGTGGTTTCCTGCTGTTTCTTTTACGCTGCCATAGCACGATCCCAAACGGTAGTGGTAAAAAGCACAAACAATTTTCTACTTCCCGTACAAAATGTGTTGGTCAGTTACGTTAATTTGTATGGGAAGTTACAAATACAAATAGTTTATTAATCAAATAAAGTTACAATTTATAGCATCTAAAAATAAAACAATGAGATTGGTAACTTTCCATAAGGCAAAACATTGACTCCCACACTAGGTCAAGCCTGTATCGTGGGCAGCCTAAAACAAACTTTAACGAAAAAGACAGTTTACAATTTAATAGCCTAGATGCTCCAGAAAATATTTTGTTGTTAGAAAAGTCGTAGAACAAAAGTTGTTGCTTTTGACTTATCTAATAAGTGAGCAAACGGATTTCAGGTACAAAAAATAACCTAGTAGATTTCAATTAATTGAACTTACTTTGTATCTTAGCACCCTCATTGGTATAGTGGTTAGAGCGGTCAGCTCTCGACTCAGAGGTTCTGAGTTCGATTTCCAAAGTACACAGTCAATAACAAAAAATACTTTTTGAAGCAGTCCCCAGATTGATTAGGACATTCCAGGTTGAATCACCTGACTGTCGATGAGTTAAGATGATTCCGTGCTTCGGAAGGCATGTTAAGCTTTTGGTCCTCGGAAGTAGCCTATAGCCATATGAGAAGCCTGTTTCAGCTCAATAAATCTGACACCAGGGTTTGTGAGGTTGGATATCGACCTTGCAACCCATCCGAAATGATGATAATGAATTTGTATCTCACAAACATTACAGCAACAGCCATACAAAAACGGCACTAACGACGAATGAAAAAGAATTACACTCATATGTCCGGACAGAAATCTCAAACACAAACTTTGTCCGAAACTTTTTCAGCAACACGACTCAGAATAAAGCATAAAGCGTCGAACGCGTGTAATTTGACCGAGTCAGTTTATTTTCACGTAATATTGAATTTCAATCCAGCTTGATTGCACCCAGCGCTTGAAGCTGAAAAGGCGAGTCGTACATTTTTTGCTTCGAAATCGAAAGGAAGTGCAGTTTGTGACTGGATTTTAAATGTGTTCGATTGCAATTGCATCGAATGCGAAAACTGAATCGACTTATGAAGATTTTTAGATCTCTTCACATTTTTATCTAAATGTGTAAAACATTGATGTGAAAAAAGTCAGGTTGCTCCTCGTGTCCATACTACTGTCCGTCCTGACTACGAGTATTACGGACACGAGGAATCTACATATAATTCCTCGTGTCCGTACTACGTTCATAAAGGTCCCACTAGTTCGGTCAACACAGCTACTCAATGACTCAGATGCGGCGTCTTAAACCCCATAAGGGTTTTAGTGTCAATGTAATGTAACTCATTGTTAATAAATATTAATATAAATAAATAAAAAAAAAAACAGAACTAGTGGGAAAAAGGAATTTGCCTATGAAACTAAACATCTTTTACCTAGTTTTTTGGAAAAAATTAAGTATCCGTATCAGTTTCCACCAAAGAGGTTTCCGCCCTTCTTTGACGGGCACAATCACATCCTACTCCAGTAAAATTACGAGAGATTGTATGGCGAAACGGAAATAATTGATAATAGCCGTGTTTCTTTTTCAGATCTATAGATTATATTTCTGTGTAAAGCTTTTTAATGGAATCCACCTAAATTTACTTCAATTATTTATTTATTTTGCCGTCCAAACATCAAAAAAATATGGAATTTCGGAAAAAAATGTTAATAGAATATTTTTTTATTTACGGCTTGCTATATATTCATTTACGGCTTGCTATATATTATAAATTCAGATATTTAGGAAGCTTAATCACCAGTGACTCCAGATGTACACCAGATATCGTTCAAAGAATAGCTATGGCTAAAAAAGCCTTTAATAACAAGAAACAGCTCCTGAAGGCCAAAATATCTAAGAAAGTAAAAAAGCGCTTAATCAAGGTGTACATATGGAGCATTGTATTGTACGGAAGTGAGACATGGACACTGACACAAAGAGATAGAGAAAGGCTGGAAGCATTTGAGATGTGGTGCTGGAGGAGAATGGAAAGAATTAGCTGGACGGAAAAGAAAAGAAACGAGGAGGGGCTAGAAATAGTCAAAGAGAAAAGAAGTTTACTAAAAACAATAGATAACCGAAGAGGGAAAATGATAGGTCACCTGATACGGCACGACAATTTCCTGAGAAACATAATGGAAGGAAAGACTGAAGGAAAGAGGGGACGAGGAAGACCTAGGCGAAGCTACTTTGACCAGATAAAAGAAAAGGTCAATGTCGTGTCGTTTCAGGAGGTAAAGCAGCTCGCGATACAACGTGAGGACTGGAAGTTACTCCATCGACAAGAGCCAAGCTCTTAAATTAAAGAAGAAGATATATTCATAATTTCATATTTTACATGAATCCACCTAACAATGTTAGCTTTTTTATATTGTTTAATTTTTATAGCACGAAATTTATATAAAGCTTATCTTCGCAACCAAAAATAGTAATAGATCCGTTTTGCTTTCTAATAATTTAAATAGTGCTAATTAATCACATTTTTGGCTGTACGAGCCCGATCGTACATTAATTTTTAGCCGACGCGGCGCCCTACTTTTGCCTAATGTAGCATTAAATTATTAGTGTTCAATAAATCATTTACGCGACAACACGCCTTTTTGACTTTTACTTGTGCACTCAAACTACCAACTAACTAAAAGGAGTACGGGCTAACTCTGGCTCGTACATCCTTTTTGGTCCTTCGAGCCGGATCTTTTTTGGTCCTTCGAGCCGGATCTTTTTTGGTCCTTCGATCTTGTGAACTGTTAGTGTTGTGTAACTACTGTGATTGCGGATCGGTACATTGGCCATCCACCAGCGGATATCACCAGTGTATTGAGAAGTCGCACGTCATCACAGTGTGATTGCACGCACTGACATAACTGCTTCAGAACCCTTACTACGGCAAGGACTTGGAGATACCGGAAGACTGTGGAACCTACGGCCTTCAATCAACTAACGAACCAGATTGGGTAAACTACCTAACTCAACATGTCAACTGAACAAAACGCCGAAAAATCTCCTTCTTTGGAGCAAATGGCAGCTGAGCTATTTAACAAACTTTTGGAGAAGCAAGGACATTGTTTCGACAACATTTTTCGACTGGTGACTAACTACAAAAAGGACAGCTCGTCGAGGAAAACTTTTAGCTACCTAACTGAGCGTCTTGATAACTTAGACGCCTTCTGGACGGAGTTTGAAAGCAACAACGGAGTCCTGTGCAAAAGCACGGACAAAACTGATAAATACTTTACTGATAACACTTTTGAACGAACTAAAATATTGTACGAACAAACTAAAATGGATATCATAACCAGGAAACTTCAACTTTTGGAAAACGCGGCTCCACCTTCAGCTGAACGTCCCGAAGAGCAACCTGGAAGGTCATCGCACCAACAGGAAACGGCAGCAGCTGCAGCAGGGCCTACGCCAGAACAAAAAAATCTCTTAAAACAACAAATACAAAACTTCAACGCGTTCGCACACGCCACATCTAAAATTAAATATGATAAAATAATAGAAAAGTGGGAATTGGAAGACAACCTTAAAAATCTACAAAATAAATGGGACGCAATAGACAAAATTCACTGGAAGATAGACTTTGAACTAACGGGAGAAGATAGAGAAAACTATAAAAAGGAATATAAAGTACACGAGGCGAGATATGATGCCATAAAAAAGAACCTAAACATGAGACTTTGGACCGGTGCTCATTATAGCCGCCCTTAAACGACTATGTGCTAGAAGAGGCACACCTAAATATATCTACTCCGATAACGGAACCAACTTTAAAGGTGCCGCCAGATTACTGCACGAAGAATTTCAACAATACGAAACGATGACATCTCCAGAATTCTTCAGTGCTTTGAACGAACTTCATATCGAATGGGCCTTCCTAGCTCCCCGTTGGGCATCAGCAGCTGGAGTTTGGGAGGCAGCAGTAAAGTCGATGAAGTTCCATCTGATGCGTGTCATGGGTGACCAGAAATTGGACTTCGAACAACTAACTACGTTGCTAGCGCAAATAGAAGCCTGCATGAACAGCCGTCCGCTTTGCCCACTCACAGAAGATCCTGAGGACTTACAATACCTGACCCCAGGGCACTTCCTAACAGGCAGCCCCATGATGTCACTTCCACAAGAAAATCAAACTGAAGCTAAGCTTGATCTACGCAACAGATGGAAAATAGTAGAACTAATGCACCAACATATCTGGAAACGTTGGTCAAAGGAGTACCTACATCAGCTCCAGACCAAAAGCAAGTGGCTACAACCAAAACCAAACTTAGAAAAGGGAGATTTAGTGCTAGTCAAAGAAGACAACACCCCCCCCGGCAAGTGGTCTATGGGGCGCATCATTGACTTACACCCTGGTGAAGATGGATATGTCCGTGTCGCCACATTAAAAACACAAACAACTACACTGAAGCGACCTGTGACGAAACTATCACCGCTCCCTATAAACGAACGTAAACAACAACAGAGCGATAACAATACCAACGACTCGACACATAGCGCCGACGCGCACCCGGTAACCCGATCCGCTCGCTTACGAACCAAAACACCAGTCAGCAGTAACGTCACAATGATGTTGTTTACATTGATAACATTATCAATGACTTTAACTACAAGTTGGGCCCAACCTTTATCGAACTTAAACTTACGCCAATAGAAGGCAACCGCCCAATTTATTTTGACGAAATTGGAAAACTGCAAATGATTCATGACGAATGGACCTTGCTAATTTTCTACAACATATCAACATATTGGCAAGGCACTAAACAAGTAACGAAATACATAACAGCTCTTAGCAACATTTGCCAACGAATAGAAGAACAACCGTGTGAACCAGTCATTGCTCAACTCCAACACGAGCTTAAACAGCTGGATGACTATAATGCACTAATACTTAACCCTCACTTGAGCCGCAAGAAGAGAGGACTTATCAACGGCGTTGGCAGCTTAGCGCGAGCTCTTTTTGGCGTTTTAGACGATGAATTTGCTAAAAAGTACGAAAGAGACATAAATATAATACAAATGAACGAGGATTATTTACTAGAGCTTATAAAAAACCAAACCAGCATTGTAGAAGCAGAAAACCACATTATAAAAAATAACGAGTACTTCATGAAACAGCAACTTCAGAAAATACGCGACTACATACTGGCAACCGAGAATAACCTAAACAGATTAACACAAAAAGTAGAAATAATGTCAACTATGAACGACTTCAATGCGGCGTCACTTACCGCTTCATTGATACTCGTCAACCTGAAAAGAACGCAAGACGTGCTACTGAACACTTTAACGAACCTCTACAACGGCCACTTCGATGTTCATCTCTTCACACCTAAACAGCTTATTCAACAACTGCATATGGTCACTGCCAAAGTAGCTAAAGGCCTATCACTACCAGTCAAAGACAATAACATCGAAGAGAACATCAAAGACATCTACGAGTTGTTGTATGTCAGAGCACGCATTACATCGACATACTTACTGCTGGAAGTTCACATACCACTGACAAGTGACGATGAGTATAAGATCTACCGACCAATCACTCTGCCAATGAACATAGTAAACCAGCAGTATACGTCAGTTATACTTAGTACGTCATACATTGCTATCTACCTAAAGAGCAATGTATATCTACCCCTAGAAGATAGAGACTTGGATCACTGCACACAGCCTAGTGAAGGACGCTACATTTGTAATACGATCCATCCAATAACTAGCCTTCGAAGCCGGCACGCACCCTGTGAAGCACAAATACTAAATCAACAAACTAATTTGCAATGTAACACACAAACAAAAACATGCGTGAACAGCTGGATAAAACTGAACAAACAAAATAGATGGCTTTATTTATGCTGCAATTCATGTCAGGCAAGAATATTGTGTGAGAACAGGATTTCAACAATCAAATTAACAAAAGTTGGCATATTAGACCTGGAAGAAGGATGCCTACTTCAGAGCGACGATACCACTGTCTTCGCCTACAATCACTTTGGGAACAAAATAGAAATCAATCTCGATATTCCAGAGATAACAGACCCGAACCTACACTTCAGCAACGACTACCCAACGTTCAACTTGAGTGGACTTCAGACCTTAACAACGACAAACACAGAAGAAAGCCATCGCGAGTTGGACGCGAAACTGAAACTACTCAAAGAACGAGAAAAACTACCGGCTAACCTAAGCTCCCACGACATTCACCAATATTCAGTCCTTTATTTGGTGGTGGGAGGACTCCTGTTATCCGCTATATACGTTGCACACAAACGTTACAAAGGCAGGCATACTAATGGTAATGGCACAGCGATGCAACCACAACCTCAACAACAACCACAACCTCAACCACAACGACGCGAACACCGTGACGTCGAGCGACAACCACCGGAAATCATTGAGATGTCAATCCGAGCCAGCAACTGCGACGTGTGCCCGCCACGCAAAAAGCCACATAGAAGATTTAGCTTTAGTTCAACTTGTTAACTTTAAATTCTAACAAAAACTTAAAATTCATCCCTTACTTTCTTGCCCTCCCAGCATGTACGAGCCCGATCGTACATTAATTTTTAGCCGACGCGGCGCCCTACTTTTGCCTAATGTAGCATTAAATTATTAGTGTTCAATAAATCATTTACGCGACAACACGCCTTTTTGACTTTTACTTGTGCACTCAAACTACCAACTAACTAAAAGGAGTACGGGCTAACTCTGGCTCGTACATTGGCAAATCCAACATAAATGTTTACAAAATCATTGTAAACCAGCGATTACAAAAAACTTTTTATTTATTTAGTATGGCATTTTTGTGAATTTATATAAGAATTACTTACATTTAAAAAGGTTGAGTTTAGCTCAGTTTATTTATATTATTTTATCTCGACTTTATTGGATCTTATATGTAAATGTAAGTGTAGATTTTATATTTTGAAACAAATTGATATTTTTAAATATGTTTATGGTGGATTTTTATGCCTATATTTAAAGTATACGTTTATCTATGATATAAAGTATATAATTGTCTATTACTATTTTTGCCTCAGCTGTTATTCGAAAAAAATATTCCGCTTTAAATTTTAGGTGGATTCGTAAATATTGCGTCTTAACATCATATTTAAATACGATATACACAAAAAAGTAGCTATTAACATTTAATGTTTTGCAAAACCGTATTTTTACTGGAGTATCCCTGGTACACCCATTTTGTTACACCTTATACAGGCTGTTAGGAAAAGTACCGATTTCCTTTAAACTACATGTTGTATAAGTAGAATAAAGTACATTAAACATATTGATAATAAAAAAATAACATAAAAATAAAATACTTCGTATGAAAAAAAAGTTCAAGTTACCAACCCTATTCTAAGAATCACAACGCGCACGCGGCACACCAATTGTAAACAAGTAAAATAGGTACCTACATGCGCGCCGCGGCCTGCGAGTCTAGCTAGGGTTGACACAATTAAATTTTAATATTAATTTTGTATTTCTGTTATTTTTTATTATTATTATTCTTTATACATGCTTATTGTTCTTTATTCTACTTATGGAACGTGTGGTTGAAAGGAAATCGATACTTTTCCTAATACCCTGTATAGACTCTGCCTCTGCACGCTAAAAATTAATTTTCGTTAATGGTAGTAAAAATTTGTAAGTTAATAGTTTAAGTACCTGATAACTGTTCGGTTCGGATACTTTACTTTCATTACCATACAAAACCACTTGCTGTCAAGAACCTAAACATACGTTGCCCAGCCTTAGAGCTTAGAGGAAATGTCTCACATTGAATTAGGGACCGTGGTCCCACCGATTTGACCTACTGGTAGGACCACGGATACCACTTCACTTCACCGGCTACATGAAATATGCACCTACCCTCCGGACCGATACATGGTAGTCGAACCATGGCGGAAATAAGTAAGAGGAATATTCGAAAAACATCCACAATATTACTCATCATGGGAAAACTTTTAACAAAATAAATGCTAACACATACATACTCACAGACCAACTAAAATACACAGACACACTTTGACACATCTAAAAAGTGTAAAGAAGTAAAGGTCTGGTGTAAAGGACTGGTTTCCGAAAAGGCATGCTCAGTCAACATAACTGAACTACTTTCATGCATGCTCAGTCAACGTATCTGAACTACTTTTATGCATGCTCGCTCAGTCAACGTAACTGAACAATTTTCTTGCATGCTCAGTCAACGTAACTGAACTATTTTCGTGCCTGCTCAGTCAACGTAACTGAACTACATTTATGCATGCTCAGTCAACGTAACTGAACTACTTTCATGCATGCTCAGTCAACGTAACTGAACTACTTTCATGCATGGTCAGTCAACGTATCTGAACTACTTTTATGCATGCTCGCTCAGTCAACGTAACTGAACTATTTTCTTGCATGCTCAGTCAACGTAACTGAACTATTTTCGTGCCTGCTCAGTCAACGTAACTGAACTACATTTATGCATGCTCAGTCAACGTAACTGAACTACTTTCATGCATGCTCAGTCAACGTAACTGAACTACTTTCATGCATGCTCAGTCAACGTATCTGAACTACTTTTATGCATGCTCGCTCAGTCAACGTAACTGAACTATTTTCTTGCATGCTCAGTCAACGTAACTGAACTATTTTCGTGCCTGCTCAGTCAACGTAACTGAACTACATTTATGCATGCTCAGTCAACGTAACTGAACTACTTTCATGCATGCTCAGTCAACGTAACTGAACTACTTTCATGCATGGTCAGTCACCTTAACTGAACTATTTTCTTGCATGCTCAGTCATCGTAACTGAACTACTTTCATGCATCAGTCAACGTAACTGAACTACTTTCAGTGAATAAAACTTTCAGGAAATGAAATACAAAATTGCAATCTTGATTAGACAGCTTTTATGCAGAGGCTGATTTTTTTTTTCATTTCCTGAAAGTTTTATTCACTGAAAGTAGTTTAGTAACGTTTAACTTGTCCCTTACACCCTTATATACAAACTTAACATAATTTTATAGTAGTAGTATAGTATATTTATTTAATGGCATCACATCTCATTACAAAACGTATTTCGCCAATGTCAAAATAAAGGAATTGTTACAAAATTATGGCGACACGCCAATGTCCAGTGAAAGATTGATTTACACAGGAATCCACATCTCGAAGATCGACGACGAGGAAAGCCTGTGCACGACGATGACTCCGATAAGTTGATAGGGAAAATTATTGAAGTCACGAAGTCCGCTTCTCTCCATCCAAAAATTTCTAAAAATGCATGTATTCCAATCTTCTAATAGATGTTCACTTTGAATGTCGTTTACTGCATAATACCCAATCAAAATTATTCATTAAACTCTTCAATAAACATGTAAAACTAAAATTGAAATAAAAACACGACCGCCATCTTCAAATGTTGAAAAACAAACCCATAATTTTATTTATTCTCCATTGTATTTTAGACTGCAATATGGTGACTATTATATTTCGTCGCTTCATTCTTCAGATATAATTTGTTTACAAGTAGTAGTCCTTAATTCGCCAGGCAGACGATGCACGCATTTAAGAGTAATTCATTTGATTCTCTTATTTAAAACGATTTCCGTCCGTGTTCACTTCACCACTGTAGCTGACATTCGCTTCATTCCTTTTTCGTGCGGGGCAGTGAACGCACGCGTCCCATGCCGAAGCGCAATGTTCAATAAGAAGTAGATAGATTATACCTGAAGTTGTAATATTGAAGTTAAATTACAAATATTTAAAATTATTTTCGATAAAATAAGTTTTTGCTCCGTGTGTTAGTGTAATTGTACTGGATTCAAAACTTTTCAGTAAGTGTTGTTTTGATTATTAATTCTTTCTAAGAGAGAAAAATTTTCAAGATTACCCACATGTTCTATTCTTAAATTTGCTAAACAAATTGAAGTGTTTATTACGGCCTACGAGTATCTTGCGGCCCGATACCTCCAGTTACTTGTTTTGTATACAAAAACGTAACATGACAACGTAACAACCATGATTATGACCTATCGGTCGCACCCAGAACTTTTACGAAAATGATGGAAAATTTAATAAGATAGACGTAAACCATATAATGACATTTTGTTTATGATAATTCCGACAAATGTTAGAACATTGTCTAATCGAGAGATTTTGAAACATTTTCAATAATTTTTTTTTTTTGTAGTTAAGTACTACAAATTTTCATTACCACCTACACAGGCTTAAAAATTTTAGCCTTCGTTTACGTCATACAATTTTATCTTTTCTTACCTTCCGACAAACAAAGTAAAAATAAAGGAAAGTAACAAAATTAAACGTTACCGACGTATTAAGTATACGTGTGTATGATGTGTGTTAGATGTTTTTTCGTCTAATGGCGAAAGTTACGAGGGTAAGTAAAAAATGAAATATATTTTCTTTTTTTTGTGTTTTAAACATTTATTACCAAGTGAATCATAGAACAACTTACGTCGGAATGGACTGCGAGTCAATTGCGACGGCAGTAACTTCGAGTTACCGCCTAATATTATTTACGATGTGTTACGGGAATGGATATGATGGAATGCGATTGTCTATCTATTATTATGTCGGGATTGACTGCGAGTCAATTGCGACGGCGTTAACTGCGAGTTAAGGCCAAATAATATTGACAATACGCGATATCTACATAGATATGAACTCTGGGTTACCAAGTATCTATTGCTTGTCGCGATTGACTGCGAGTCAATTGCGACGGTGTTAACTGCGAGTTAACGCCACATAGTATTGAAAATACGTGATGCATAATGTTGCCTATCTATTATTATGTCGGGATTGACTGCGAGTCAATTGCGACGGCCTTAACTGCGAGTTATGGCCAAATAATATAGACAAAAATCGACATCTGAATATATTTTTACTGCGATTCAACTATCTATTGTTTGTCGGGATTGGCTGCGAGCCAATAACGACGGTGTTAACTGCGAGTTAACGCCAAACTATCTGTTAGTTGTTGGGATTGACTGCGAGTCAATAACGACGGCTTAACTGCGAGTTATGTCAAACTATATCAACATAAATCATGCATAAAAATACAAGTTATCTATTTTCACGTCGGACTCGACTGTGAGTCAATCGTAACGGCGTTAACTACAAGTAAACGCCAAATAATTATTACAATATGCGATATTAAAATTGCTATTGACTGAGAGTCAACTTTTTATTGTTAAGGTCGGCATTGACCGAGAGTCAATTGCGACGGCGGTAACTGTGACTTAACGTCAAAATTTATCGTCAATGAAAACAATAATATCAAGTTCATCTATGTGTGTCGTCTGCGATACATTGTCTTTAGTTTTTACAACAAGCCTTTTTGTTTGTTAACCATAACCAGAATATTTTTATTGTAAAATACCCACCTACTAAAATTTTATTTTTGGGTGCCAGTAATAGTAAAGAGAACAAAACCGTCCACGAGGCAAAAGATCATGCCAGCCCTGGACCAACCGACACCTAAGGTCTGGACACCTGAGGAGTCTTCGAGACACCTTAGGCGTCTACGTTTGATACGCCAAACTTGTTCTCTATCATATTCACGACACACTGTCGAACTTTTGTACGCCTAAGTATATTGAAAAAAGGCATGCCTATAGACAAGCACATACTTCTCAAATATCACCTAATACCGGTTTATTGTAAATTATTACAAACACCGATACTAAATTGCTAATTGAATTCCAGGCTTAGATAAAAATATCTCCGCTTGCATGTACAAGTATCTGTAAAAGACAAAACTTGTTTTTATAAAAAAGTTAAAGCAAATAAAACTATTGAGAGATAAAGATGCATCTTTTCAAACGTCGGGAGCTCGTTTGACCCAGCAGAAGAAGCCTTGGTCGGGTCCTCATTACCCGTCAAATGGGGGGGGGGGAGCGAGGTTACAGGCAGGCTCTGGCCTTATCCCCAAGCTCAAGCAGCATCGACTAAAAGTTACAATCCATCCAAAACTCATGCTCCAGCACAGAACCGTAACACAAGTACATGCTGGTATAATACAATGTTTTTTTTTTCAACACTTCCTGTGTCCGGATAATTCTACGAAGTAGAAAATTGCAATATTTCATAACCACAATGTTGTTATAATACATGCAAAAGCATGAACCCTAAACACCACAGTATCCTAGTGTTACCTGGGAAAAACGAGGAAATAATATTCCGTGTAGTGCTAATGTAACGTGAAATCCACGTTTAAAATTTTTCCTCAAGAAAAGCCAATATACAAAGTTTATATTGATTTTAACTGGAGAATAAGTTCCTATTTCCAGCGTTACAACCGTTACGAGTTACATTCCATCGGAATTTATATTGGGTACCTAATTTTAAAGCACCAAAACGCAATAGCTGTAACCGATTTATTCTAAATCCAAGAAATAAATGTACCTATTGCAACGTGTCTTTCAACCGCCTCAAAAATTATGTTTTGAAAAACGGCTTCCTTGCTACGAAAAGCCCATCTCTTAATTTATGTTTTTAAGATGACCGAAAATTTCTACATTTAAATTTTCAACATAATATATGAAAGAAGTCACGCTATATAATTCTTTACGATTTTACAACCGTGCCTTATGAATATTATGATATTTTAGAAGATCTTATCTGATGGTATGGTAATGTTTCTACAAATTCCTGGCCATCACAAGATACTTGTCTTACAGAAAGATATTAAATACAGACAACTCCCTAACTAGTACCTAGTGTGGAGCAGTAAATAAAACCAAAGGCTACGAAGAAGGCCGAAGAAGTAAAATATTTGTTTTAAGGTTACAAAAAAAAAAAAAAAAAAACAAAAGAGTATGTAGGTACCATACCATATTGTACAAATAACTTGTCAAAATTGGCAATGGTACGATTGGCACAATATTTATTTATTTAAATTTTACGAAACACAAATTGCTGCAGGTGCCAGCTGAGTCAATGAAAGTCACTCCCGGGCTCTGTGTGCAAACTTTTAAGACACAGCTTTAAACTTCGCTGTACTCTTAGTTTTGCTCTTAGCGACAATCCTTAGCGATTTATCTCTCTCTCTTGTCCTAGCCTTAATCCCATTATTTGGGGTCGGCTCTCCTAGCTATTCTTCGCCAGGACACTCGGTCCCGGGTCGTCTCAGGTGGAATTTTTGCGTTTTTCAAGTCCTTCGCAACTGTGCTCATCCATGTTAGTCGAGGTCTTCCTCGTTTCTTAGGGGCTGAGCTCATCTCTAGCACTTTTCGCGTCATATGGTCTGATGGGCGACGCATAACATGTCCGTACCATCGAAGTCGGCTCTCAGTAATTTTTTCAGGTATGGGTCTGACTTTAAAGCTGCCCCGAATGTAGGTGTTACGTATCCGGTCTTGCAAGGTTACTCCCCCAGCCCAGCGCAGCATTCGCATTTCAGCGGTGTGGAGTTTGTCTTCCTGCTGCTTTTTGAGCGGCCAGCACTCAGCACCATACATCATTGCCGGGCGAACTGCGGTTTTATATACCTGGCCTTTGATATGCACTGGCATTCTTTTGTCGCACAGAACACCCGACAGGTCTCTCCACTTCATCCATCCTGTGTTTACACGATGGCTAACATCCGCATCTATGGTGCCATCACTGGATATCATTGAGCCAAGGTATTTGAAACTTTCGACCTGCTTTAGCGGAGTGTCCTCTAAGTGGATGGTGTTGAGTGTGACGCTACCACTGAAGTTGCAGCGTAGATATTCGGTTTTTTGCCTACTAATCCTTAATCCTGCGTCTTCTAGTGCTACCCTCCACTGACTTAGCATTTCTTGGAGGTTATCTGCATCTTCGCTGATGAGGACTATGTCATCTGCATAGAGGAGGTTCCATGGCGGAGGTTTCTGTAGTTTGGCCGTTAGATGGTTCATTACGAGATTGAAGAGTAGGGGGCTTAGCGCAGAACCCTGGTGGACACCAACTTTTACTTCGAACTCGTCGCTCACTCCGGCTGGGCAGCGCACTTTAGTTGTAACATCCCTGTACATATCAATCACGATATTGATATAACTTTCCGGTACATAGTGTGCTCGCAATGCTTCCCAGATTAATTTCCTCGGAACGCGGTCGAAAGCTTTTTCTAAGTCAATAAAGACCATGTGGAGGTCCGCCTTGCTTTCTCTGAACTTTTCCATTAGAATTCTGATAGTGTGAATAGCATCAGTTGTTGATTTGCCAGCTACAAACCCGCACTGGTTTTCTGTGACTTCTGTGAGTTGAAGGAGTCTTCGGCCTATAACACGCTCCCATATCTTTAGAGTGTGAGATATAAGTTTAATGGCTCTGTAGTTGCCGCAGAGTCTGACATCTCCTTTATTTTTATAGAAAGGCACCAGGTGACTTCTCCTCCATTCATTTGGTATCCCCTCGGTCAGAATTTCATTGAAAAGATTGGTCAGAAATACCACTCCATCCGCCCCCAGTTTCTTCCATAGCTCAGCTGGTATGTTGTCAGGTCCCAATGCTTTGTTGTTTGCCATTGCAGTTATGGCTACTTGTACTTCGTCTGGGGCTATACAAGGGATGGGGCCAGCAATTGGACGAACTAGTTGTGGCGAACTTTTATTAGGAAATGCTTCGTTAAGCAGGTGGAAATAGTACTCCTTCCACCTTTCACGGATATCCTGGTCAGATGTAAGTAGTAGGCCGTTTTCATTTTTGATATATTTTATGGTCGCTATATCCTTACTGTTGTTGTTCCTGTGTTTAGCAACTTTAAAAAGTTCGCGTTCATTCACGGCTGTTTCTAATTTGGTGTAGATCTGGTCGTCCGAGCTCGCTTTTGCCTGTGCTACCGCACGCTTCGCCTCTTTTTTGGCTTCTTTGTAAGCAATTTTGTCACTGTCATCCCCAGTTTGTTGCCAGAGTTTAAAAAGGACTTTCTTTTGCTCTATTTTATTTTTGACATCTTCATGCCACCATTCTGTGTCCTTGTTGCCACTTATAGGTCCTTTTGACACGCCTAGATGTTCAGCTGCCTTCTGGTTAGTAAACTCTTGGAAAATTGACCAGGTGGTCTGGGAATTATTTTTCCCATTGGTTATAAAATGTTCTACTATCTCATTACAGAGCTTTTGCCCCTCTTCTCTCTCCAGCTTGTGCCAGCGAGTTTTTGGTGTTCTATCTTTCTTCACTTTAATTGACTTGTTCATCGAGATCTCTGCGACTAAGATCCTGTGTTGGGCGGTAAGTGACTCCCCGGGGATTACTTTGCAGTCGCGGAACAGTCCAAGGTTTGATCGGTTTGCCAAAATAAAGTCTATTTGGGTATTGCTCCCGCCGCTTTTGTATGTTACTAGATGTTCATTTTGTTTAGTAAAGAAAGTATTGATTATTGCGAGGTCGTGTGTTGAAGCAAAATGTAGTATAGATTCGCCCTCCGAGTTGAGTTTTCCAAATCCCTGATTACCATGCACTCTCTGGTACATGTTTGTAGTACTACCTACGTGCCCGTTGAAGTCGGCACCTATGTATTTTGTTTCATCAAGAGGTATGGACTGTAGTAGGTCGTGCATGTCGTCCCAGAATAGTTGTTTGTCAGTAGACGAGCAACCTGCTTGCGGGGCATAGGCACATATGATGTTCATACACGTTGGCCATCCAGAGCGAATTTCAAGGACATTAGCCTGTCGCTTACACGGTTGACATCTACTATCCGATCTTGCATATCTTTATCGACCACTATGCCAACGCCGTTTTGTGTGCCTAACCCGTGATAAATGAGCTTATAGTTGTTACTTATTGACCGCGATTTAGACCCCTTCCATTTCGTTTCCTGGATGCAGCACACGTTGATGCGTCTTCGATTTAATACTTCACCCAGTTCAGCGCTGCGTCCTGTCATCGAACCTACATTCCAGGTTGCTATCCGCAGTTTAAAGTTCTGGGGTGTATATTTGGTGTTTCTTCCGTCGCTTGGGGGGAACGCCCTAGTATTCATTGCGCTATTTCTCTTCTCTCCGTCGCTTGAGGGGGACGCCCTAACATTCGCATTCGATCTCTTTCTTGTACTTTTCATAGCTAGGAGATTGGTTTGTGGTTTTAGTTTTACGGCCGGCTGCCACCAGACGCCAAGGATGTAGCTCTCGTGGAGAGCTTGGGCGCTACCGTTGACCATGCGGGTTCATCCGCTACCATCCCTACTGCGGGCTCCATCCTGAACGCGCAGCACACTACCAGCCTCTACTTCAATTACCTCGGAGGAGCCTGGATGTGGGGTTTGTTAACGAAGTAGCCTTCTCCGACCTGTTGGTCCGCGGGAGGTATTTTATTTCCCTCCTACCCGGCATATCTGCCGAGCATTCCCCTATCCGCCACCTGGGGACGCGTTCTCTAGGGGTGAGGCTCCCCCGAGAAAGATTTATGTTTTTTTTTTTTTTTATGAAAACTAGATCCAGACGATGTAGCTATGGATACTTTATCCTTTGACCTGGACATTTTACGCGGTTCCGGTTCCTTTTATATTTGGGAAAAATTACTGATGACGAAGGCACCGTATTTTGTGTTTTCACAAGGCCTTCTCTGCCTTTTAGCCCATCTTAATTATTTATATCATACAAAATAAGTGTCCTTCAACACTTGAAACTTTTATAATCCATATCAGAGTATACTGTTCCTTTTTAACTAATCTTACAGGTCCTGTGGGTATTGATCCTCTCGCTTGCACTGATGTTCTCTTGAGCTTCGCTGTCTGAGGCTCCTATTTAACAATATATGTCAAAATACGCTTTGGGTAACAGCTTGTCCCCAGAAAAAACGCAAACGTGTTTGATAGTCCTACAACCAACAACTACTGTTATTTTTAACAAAACAAAGTGACGAGATGTTTGGTTCGTATGAACAGCTGTACAACGGCTCTCTTGACAATCATCGTTTGCCGTAATCTTTGCTACTTACTTATTAGGTGATAGAATTGGAACCAATAATTGGTTTAAAACCTTCTTCTACTTACAATCACAAGCCTAATCGGCCTAGTACTCGTAATAGTTACTTGGGACACACAACTAATAAGTAAATAAGTGTGTATCTAAATAGTCCCTTAATTTAGAGTTAATGATATAAAATAAAATGAACAGATCAGCGATTTCACTATATGCTCATGGGGCACAAAAATTTTCAATAATAAAAAGTGAATACTTATATTATTTTGCAAATAATGGAGTTGATATAGCCATAACGTATTTAATCAAACTTCCACTGCGGGCTAAGATTAGCCGATATTGTTCTAATATTATTTAACTGAATATATTATGCACTCGTGTTCTGTCCATATTTTTGTTCAAAAAATAAAATCAAGAACTGCCAATGTAGGAAAATTGTAAATATCAATTAACATCCACGTTAATCAGCTTAAGCAGCTGTGATTTATAAGCTGGTTGATTTACCAGAAACACTATCTGAGAGAAGACTTGTCGACACATGCATCTTCCCCGCTTTGCAAAATTGCAACTCTCTCAGCCTCGACTCGTGAAAACAGCTGGCTGGACCAGCACGTCTAGCACTTTTATTAGTTTGATATATTAGACCAGTAGGTAGATGATTTTGTAATATCAGTTGTATCGAATGAGTAACTTATTATATAAGTTGATTTTTGTTGCATACTTGCTTTTGGTATAAATCAAAGGTTATTTATTATCTGCTTGGATCAGCAAATTACAGATTTTTTCAACGAATTACTATTTGTAATTCGTTGGCTTAGATAGTTAAACTAGAACATCTTGTATATACAGT
This sequence comes from Athrips mouffetella, assembly GCA_947532105.1. Taxonomy (NCBI): domain Eukaryota; kingdom Metazoa; phylum Arthropoda; class Insecta; order Lepidoptera; family Gelechiidae; genus Athrips; species Athrips mouffetella. The sequence goes on along the minus strand of OX383972.1, from coordinate 21,459,089 downwards.
TGTTTCACAGTAACCAAACAAAACTTTGTTCTCTAAACATCTACTTGTAAACAAATTATATCTGAAGAATGAAGCGACGAAATATAATAGATGATCAAACGAACTCCAGGAGTGAAGTTCGATCGTTATTATATGAGTCGCTTCATTCGAAGATATAATAATATAACAACCCTCCCTCCCAAAAAACCAAACACTGTGACACAAGTTGTGGTTTCCACCCAAATGCAAAGTTTTGTTTAAAGGTTCATAGGTACAGACTCTAAAAAATGAAGCGAATGTCAGCTACAGTGGTGAAGTGAACACGGACGGAAATCGTTTTAAATAAGAGAATCAAATGAATTACTCTTAAATGCGTGCATCGTCTGCCTGGCGAATTAAGGACTACTACTTGTAAACAAATTATATCTTCGAATGAAGCGACTCATATAATAACGATCGAACTTCACTCCTGGAGTTCGTTTGATCATCTATTATCTATCTGTGACTAATGACAAGTTAGTGTTCGCGAAAAAACCATTCCACCTTGTCGGCATTGCTTGCTATAACCAAGGCTTGAAATACCGGTATTTATGAGAACCGGTACCATTTACCCTTGTGCGATACCAGTATCAGACACAGTATCTATACTACCTTAACCGGTACTATTTTTCAGTCACTATCGGTACTATACCGGTACCTGTACCGGTACTAATCAAATATATTACAGTTTATCAGTTTGACTCCTAGCCGTACATTCTGTGATGTATTTGATTCATAATTTCGTTGCGCGCGTTTACGTATGGAATGGCAAAGTCGCTTCACACGCGGCCGGTACCTAAATTAGGCACTTACCGGTAATTTTAAGGCAGAGTACCGGTACCCATCTGGAATATGTACCCAGGTACCGAAATGAAAAGAACCTCAAAGTACTGGTACAGAACCTGTACTACTTTTGGTACCGGTTCCAAGCCTTGGCTGTAACTAAACGTTACCTTTTACAATTTCAATTACATTAGGTAATAGCAATGTATGCCTTTAAACACGAGTAATACACAATTGTCTTGGAATTCCCATAGGTAAAGAGAAATGGCAGACAAGTACAATTCGCTCCCATTTAATAAATTCTTTTTAGCACCGAGTTATTCATGCCTGACTGCAATTCCCTTTTATGAATTTTTCATTTAGTTCGTGTGTAATCTTCTCATATTTTATCAAGATAATCGCTTGAAGACCCATACAAGTAACTTTTATAAGAGGTATATTTTATTGTGGCGAATTGGTATGTAGAAGATTAAATTGCATGCAGTTATTCTTATCTTCGTCCGTGTGGTGCCGGCAAGGAATAGTACCAACCCTTTTCTACCAGTGGGTGTCATAAGAGGCGACTTAGGGCTTATGAACCGGAGAATGGGCAGCAGCATCTTTCTGTGAATCGTACATTTTTTAGGGTTCCGTAGCCAAATGGCAAAATACGGAACCCTTATAGATTCATCATGTCTGTCTGTCTGTCCGTCCGTATGTCACAGCCACTTTTCTTCGAAACTATAAGAGCCATACTGTTGAAACTTGGAAAGTAGATGTATTCTGTGAACCGCATTAAGACTTTTACACAAAAATAATAAAATAACAACAGATTTTAGGGTTCCCCATACTTAGAACTGAAACTTAATTTTTTTTTTATTAAGCCCATACGTGTAGGGTATCAATGGATAGTTCTTCAAAAATGGTATCGAGGTTTTCAATATCATTTTTTTCTAAACTGAATAGTTCGCGAGAGTCACTTCCAAAGTGGTAAAATGTGTGTGTCCCCCCCCCCCCCCTGTAACTTCTAAAATAAGAGAATGATAAAACTAAAAAAAATATATGATGTACATACCTATGCAAACTTCCACCGAAAATTGATTTGAACGAGATCTAGTAAGTAGTTTTTTTTAATACGTCATAAATCGTAAACCACAATTTACCATTCATTCAATCAACTCAAATATAAATTTTAGTTACTTACATCACATAATAAAGTTTTTTAGCAATAAAAATAACATAGCTTGTACTTTTATACGAACGGAACCCTCAGTGCGTGAGTCCGACTTACACTTGGCCGGTTTTTAGATATTGCGGTCACCAACAACGGCGGTCGCCAGCCGCAACGCTTACAAGCGTTGTGACTATGGTAAATTTCCTCCTAAGTATCACGCGTTTTTGCTGGAGTTTTGGAGGCAGCTCCATGTTCTGTAGTGGACGTTTCATGGGATGTTATGATGAGTAAACTATCTTTAGTAGTTATAAGTTTTATTTTTCGCCACCTGTATTAATAATTTATCTATAAAAATATGGATAATGGCACAGCACTAGTAGATAATGACATGTAAAAAGACGTTTTGCAATGTGACGTCTCTAATGAGGCATTCCCACTACAAGTATCTCTGATTACTTACAGGGAAGCCCCGGTATATGTATGTTTTCAGATTTACCTAAATAAAAATATTTTAATTTAATTTTAATTTAATTAATATCAGGGGCTGAAGAGGGCTGAAAGGATTTGGGACGTGTTACACGGGGGGTTTGTGTTATTCATAATTGAAACTTGTAAAAATAGTTTGTAACCTAGACTAATTTAGCTGTTCGCTTCCCAAAGAAAATAAAATAAAAAATAATTAAAAAATACACTTTATTTTAAAACTACATTTACTAGATCAAGAAAAGACAAACACATGGTACAGGAGCCGACAAGAATTTTTTCACGTGATAATCAGGGCGACAAAGAGATGTTTCAGTAGATGGAGCTTTATGAGAGGATCACGAAAAACTATGTAAAAAGTTCCAGACCGTAGCCTGGTGTTCAGGAGGCCATTGTCTGGAAATGAAAAAGGACTAGAAAACGTGATCTTCAGGCCTTCAGCAAAAACAATTCTCATGCCAAAAGATGGGGGCTGACAAAGATTTCGGACCTCCTTGCTTCGCTCGGAATAGATACCTTGCTAATTTATTTTACTATGGGATGACATCTGCCAACATGTCCCAATTTTTTATGTCAAATTATCAATGATCGCTAGGAAATATTCAAAATAACCTGTCAAATCCATAGAACGACGCCTTCGCTACCTTGTGACGAATTATTTCTTTAATCCTCCTTCTAAGTACCCTTATTTTTCTGTGGGGGCTGATGAGTAGTGATATAAAAACTTTGCCCAGACATGAAAAGCCCCCGGTTCAGTCATTTTGTTCGCTATCTAATACCTATCCTTTTTCAGAAATTTAAGGCTTGTCAGGAATGACTTTAGCCCCAGGTTTTCTTGTCTGGTCAAAGTTTTTAGTTTTCAACTTTAGTTTACTTCTTGTATATTAAAACTATTGGTTAGGTAATAAATATTATTTTAAAGTATAAATAAATATGAATATATTATTTTAAAATGCAGATTTGTCTCTATATTTATTAGCAGCTTCATATAGTTCTCGCTTTAGGTCTGGATAACAGTTAAGCAAATCTTGCCAGTCTTCGTATCGTAAGTACACAAGATCCACTACCTGTGTAGTATACAAAGGTCTTGGTAAGGCCATAGACGAATAATAATAAGACTGACAATCCCCATACTAGAAAACGTAACCCGAAAAGGCATAAAACTCATGGAAACTAGATATCGCTTTCAAATAATTTGGAAATTAATTATACTTAGTCTACCGAGTATTCTGCCAAAAAATCATTCAAAATTTCAACATAGTTTCAATGTTAAGAAACGCTAACATTGAAATTCGGTTAAATTTTTGTAGAATACTCGATAAATCATAATAACTTCCCGGACTATTTATTAGCGACATCTAGTTTTATACTTTTCCGGGTTACGATTTCTAAAAGGGGATGGTCAGTCCTTGTTATGGTTCGTCCATGGTAAGGCCAAAGACATGATTCACGGGGCAGTTGCGCAAAGCATCTTTATAGTTAAAGCTCTGTTAAATCTACTACTGTCACTTGTGCCCACCTTGGCGCCATTTTGTTTGTGAAGCGATGTAGTTTAAATATCCAACTATGATTAAATGATTTTGAGTTTGTGTTTTATGACAAAGAAACTAACAGAAATAAATTTAAAGGAGATTCGACTCTAAAGATGGTTAGCGCAACTGGCTCTTAGAGAAAAAAAAATATATTTGTTGGTTGTAACTAACACCTTTATGTATCTTTTAGGCCCATATTATATCATGCGAGAAGCGAAAACTTGGATAAAAATGCTTCATTATATAAGGTCCTAATGAAATAGTGAACATAATTTTAGTATGTGACTCAGACCATGAAACTGAACAACTTTCCCCAAGGAACATAGGTCGAAATACGAAAAACCAAATTTAACCTCCCATACAAAATGCGCTATCAGCTGATGCAGTTTCTATGGGAGGTCAAAAATTAATATTTGTATTATTTCTCCATACAAATCGCTCACTCTGATCGAACAGTTTGTATGGAAAGGTCAAAGATTTTTCTCATTTCCCAAAAATGTTTCTTTAAGAAAGTTGTTCATTTTCATTGACTGAGCACGCCCGTTTAATTTTCGATACACCGTCTCTTACACCCTGTTTCCAATTAAAACTTACGGCAGTATCAAGGAAGGATACAGACAACCAGGGATTTTTGGGGGAAACGTACAGACGACTTTCGATTTACCTATTTTCATCTTACTCAATAGATGGCGCTTTCCAGAACGTAAATTACAATTTTACTTAGGGGGTTCAGGTAAATCGAAAGTAGTCTGTACCATAGTCATCACGTTGGGTACTGTTGCTAAAATGGACCGCAGAGTTGTAATCTCAATATGATGGAACGACACACCAAAGTACTCTGCTGCCCAACCTCCGGAACAAGATCTCTTAGACTCCTTTTACGACCCTCAAATTCAAACTTCGTGGATCTCCACTAAGTTGAGTAACAAAGATGAGCAGAATGAACGAAGCCTAAGGGTCCCTGGCCATTGACGCGGAGCGAGCTGGCGGAGCGAAATATTAACCAATAGGATTTTATAAAAACTCCGCTCCGCAATCACCCGCCATCGCTCCGCAATCACCCGCCATCGCTCCGCAATCACCCGCCATCGCTCCGCAATCACCCGACATCGCTCCGCAATCACCCGCTATCGCTCCGCAATCCTATTGGTTAATCTTTCCTCGTTTCTCCCCTCCGCCAGCTCGCTCCGCGTCAATGGACAGGCACCTTTACAAGGTACAACAGAAAGGTGGGATGTGATAATACTGAAGGTTGTGAATCTGCCCATAAAACTGAACAACTTTTCCCAAGAAATATAGGTCGAAATACCAAAAATTTAATTTAACCACCCATTCAAAATGCGCTATTAGCTAATGCAGTTTCTATGGAACCTATCTCCCTTACGAAAAGGTTTCGGTTTAATGGACGGATTCACACCCTGTAGTATTTCCTTTCCATTACACGTTGTATATAAACTATGTCTGCTGAAATTTATCCTATGCAAAAAAGAAAAACTGTTTAAAATACCGTTCGGGTAAGGTATGCGTATCTGTAGGATATATCAGGAAATAATCCAGGAATAAGACCGAAACAGACGTTTCCTGACAAATATGCCGCCATCCGAAAATTTCCACTGCAAAAAATAGTACAGTAAAATTTTAATTGCAAGCGCGCTATATTGGTCATTATACCCAAGGCTCGGGAATTGCAGCCCGAGCCGTAGACGAGGGCGTCATGGAGCCAAGAATGTAATGACTTATTTTATTTCACACACACACACCCACACGCACATACTCACACGCGCATGTACACAAACCGCACAATTAACCTCTTTTGATTTATTACCTTTTCTCTATATTTTTTATTCCATTTAATAATAATATGATGTTTGTTAGTAATTCATGTTTAGAAAGAGTGGGGTCTCCTAACACAAGTATTGATATACTTAACTGTATATTAAGACCTAGTTACAAATAAACATTTTTGTTTTGTTTTATTTCACTTAATAGCTTAGAATTATTTTAGCTCACCCTGAGTCATTGTGCCATTTTTCCACCTCCCCATCGTGTATGAAATACATACAAGGATGAATATCACCTTCGTTTATGATGTTATTTCCTGAAATCACACATTTCTTATGGTTAGGGTGCTGGCTGCCATTTGGGCATATTACTATTTTGCTCATTATTCATATTAATAGGGATGATAGATCAGATCAGCTCAATACGAATATATTTGGTCCTTATAAGTTTTTCTGTGCGACGCTGCGTTTTTGAGTTAAAGCAAAAAGAAATATATAAGATACAAAGTAATATTTTTTTGTCTGCCTTTGTGGCTGCTGTTTAAAATACTTCTAAAGATGTAGAAATCGAAGAGGCAGATATGCAGGGCTCTGCATTATCACGGGACGAAGTAGTGTTTATTTGCATTTTGAAGCGCTGTAACTTTACAAAACCATTGGAGTAACTCAGCTAAAAATCACCCCAAAACATGCGAAGCAAGCAGCGAATGTGCCCATTTGGTTGTAGATAGTTTATTTATGAGTAGACAAGTCTAGTAAGCCCGGGACACAAATTTATCTCGCCCTCAAGCGGAGGTTATTATGTAATTTTATTTTTCATGGATATCTCGAAAACTGCGACACATAGCAAAAAATGTCCTAGCACCAAATTAATAAAAATAAATTTCTCTACAAAAAATACATTGCAACTTTTTTGCTAGATTCAATTAAATACTTTAAGAGATCTTGAGAGGGGAAAATGGGCAATCAAGGAAAAATTTAATGTATAGAGGAACATTTCTTAACTGATGTATACCTAAACGCCGAGCCCTAACCGCTATAGCTATAAATGTGAAATTTTTCACAAAGGTTAATTACATAAAAAAAAATAATTAGAAAGGATTTACCAAAATTAATCTCCCAAGGAGGTGAATTAAGGGTTGGATATTTGTATGAAAATCCTACAATTTGGAATTAAGCTAGTGGACAGAAATAAAGAAACACGTATTTCAGCATTTTTGCAAAATCACCCCTCTAGGGAGTGAATTGAGGAATAAAAGTTTGTATGAAAATCCTAATTTGTGAAAATATGAATTTTCATGCGTCTTCAAAAGCGGAAGTCTTAACCATAATTATTCATCCATCATTTTAGTCCCTTGAAGATGATAATCCAATAATGCTGATAAACGCGTGTTTCCTTATTTTTTGTACTGACTCTAAATCCGAATCTTTATGCTTAAAAAAGTCATAGCTCATTTGACCCCCGTGAGGGGTAAATTTATCATCGCTGGTGTGCGCTCAATCATATTTTATAATTTTCTTCAAAATTTTGAGAACAAACCAAAATGAGCTAAAACATAAAACGCTACGAATAGCTGTTGAATATCAGCGGAAAGTGACGGCATCTTTAAATTAATATTATACATGCTGCCAACAGAACTCCTGTAATTGTCCTCGCCACCTATTGATGGATTTAAGATTATTTTCATCTACTGTTATGTAAGTATATTTTCGTGGCAAAGAAATGGTTTTAAAGGTCTGTCAAATCTTGTGCTGTCACATTCTGTTTTCATGTCAAAGAGACTGACACCAATATTATAATTCTGAGCTTTAACTTAACATATACTTTGTAAAACTAGCAGTAAGACAGTTACCAGGAAAGACAACAATTCTTCTCAGTCTTGCGACCAATTGTCGTAAGAAATAACTTGGTAAGTCTTTAAGAAGAGGAGTGGATTCCAAGTGATGCATGTAAAGAGCACTGAGGATATCTTCACGTAAGCATTCGGGTGCATGTTTGGTCAGTTCAGGTAGCCAGTTACCTGGAAGAGAAGTAGCTTAAACTGCAGGACTGGACACTAAACTTGTTGTATGGATTCCGCCCTTATGTTCACACGGATAATGTAAACTGCGAGAGTTAAGTTTGAGCGCTATAGTACTATAATAGGGTACCCTAATATAGGTTCCTAATGAAATACTGAACATAATTTTAGCTGTTACTTAGAACATGAAACACTTGCGCTATCAGCTGATGCAGTTTCTATAGGAGGTAAATAAAAATTTTTGTTATGTCTACCTAAGCTTGGAGAAAGTCGTTCAGTCTCATGGTCTGAGTAACATGCTAAAATAAAGTTCACAGGACCTCATATTTTGAAAGGGAACAGGACGTACCAATATCACCATGATGACTGGTGGTGGTACGTAATGCAGTAGGACGTGGCTGTGCCCATCCTCGGTTCGAAGATCCCTTAGTCGCCTTTTACATCAACGGGTAATGATAGCGTTGTAATAATGTTAGCTGGCATTAGACAAACCACTGAAATTAAAAATAAATAAATATTACAGAAAACTGGTATAAGAACCAATATGGTGTCATAATCCGAGCCATATGTTGAGGCTGAGCTACAGGCTACCAACGGGGTCACAGGTGGCGGATAGTGAACGGCTACCAGATATGGCGGTTAGCTGCGAATATACTGAATAAGCAGTCCCCGACCAAGAAGCGGCAGGATTACCAGGACGTGGTGGGAAGCCCAGTGGGATGGGCTTACCTAAAAAATGCCGCATAAGTCTGATGACAGTTCTGTGACATGGTGAACAAATGCCGCCATTTAATAAGCATTCCCCTAGCGCTGGGCAGCGGTGGCGCTAGTATTGGCAGAAGGCCGAAGACGAGGGGTCTGGAAGGGCTTTTGACCAAACATCAGCAGGCGGAGCACCGGTTGCTGAACTGCGGTGCGGAAAGTGAGTGTGGACACCACCGCACTACATTTGTCCTCAACTAAGAATGAAAAGTAAATGTAAAGTGGTTCTTGACAACGGGCTTCCACGATGTAACATGCCGTGGCGGTCTGAGTCCGGCAGTTTTAGACGCAGGGCTAAATCGGTCGTCATCATGCAAAATCCTTGCCAAATAGGGACGTGGAATGTGAGGAAGATGTTGACGGAGGGAAAAGTAGAACAATTGAAGGTAGAGATGGACAGATTACAAATTGATATTTTGGGATTATGTGAAACAAGATGGAAGGGAAGTGGGGACTATTAGGATGGAGATTACAGAATAATATACTCAGGAGAGACACAAGGTGCAAACGGTACAGCTATGGTTTTAAATAAAAAATGGGGAAATTTAGTGGAAAACTCAATTCATCACAATGACCGCATCACAGTAGTGAAAATTAGATCTGAACCAGTCGATACAGTTTTAGTGCAAGTTTATATGCCAATTGGAAGCCATAGTGACGATGAAATAGAAGACATGTATAATCATATTAATAACATATTAGACTCAGTTAAAGAAAAGGATAATTTGATTGTAATGGGTGATTTTAATTCTGTAGTTGGGGAGAAAGCTGAAGACAATATTGTGGGCAAGTTTGGTTTGGGTCAAAGAAATAAAAGAGGAGATAGGTTGGTGCAATTTTGTGAAGAAAGTAATTTAATTATAACAAACACACTTTTCCAACAACCAAAAAGAAGGCTCTACACTTGGAAAATGCCGGGAGATATAGGCAGATATCAGATTGATTATATTATAGTAAGACTGAAATATCATAGCCAAGTTTCATCGTGCAAAACACTGCCTAGAGCTGATCTCAATACTGACCATAACCTTTTATTAAGCAAGTGTAATTTAGAAATTAAGAAGATAAAAAGAAAAACTTAACCAAAGAGTATTGATCTCACTAAACTTAAGGATATAAATAGCAATAGCAGAGTGCAATATAGTAATAAAGTGGGGGAGAAATTAGAGTTATATAAAATTAAAAATATTAATAATACAGAAAACAATATCACCTATAGATGGACTAATGTTAAAAATATCTTATTAAGTACAACTGAAGAATGTCTACAATTAGAGAAAATTGTGCCTAGGAAAAAATGGTTAAACACAGAGATAATTAATTTGATGTTAGAAAGAAGACTAGTTAAGAATAAAACAGATTTTGATAGTATAGATAAATATAGAATTCTTACAAACCAAATAACTACTAAATGTAGAAACCAAAAAGAAGTCGAAATCAATAATATTTGCAACAAAATAGAAGAATACATGATAAAAGGACAGATGGATAAAGCTTACAATGAAATAAGAAATTTAAGTAAGAAACATAAAACTAGAAGTACAACTATTTTAGATGAGCAGGGTAAAATATTATTGAACAATAACGAGACACTAGCAAGATGGAAAAGGTACATGGAAAAGCTATATCACGGAGAAGGACTGAGTGAGGAAGATATAGAAGATGAACATCTGGTGGAAGAAGAAAAACTAGGACCTCCAATCTTAAAAGAAGAATTTGATAAAGCATTAAGTCATATACAAAATAGCAAAGCTGCAGGTGAAGATCAAATCCACATAGAAATGTTTAAATATACTCAGTGCGAAACTTTATTAGATTAAATTTTCAAATTAACTCAGGACATGGCTATATACCGAGAGATTTTGAAATAACTAAAACTGTTACCCTTCCCAAAAAGTTAAACACACTCAAATGTGAAGAACATAGAACCCTTAGCTTAGTTTCTCAGGCATCAAAAAATCTCCTGAAAATTTTGCAAAACAGATTGAGGCCCATAGCCGAACAAACGTTAGGACCGGATCAATACGGCTTTCGACAAAACAGGGGTACTAGAGAAGCTGTTGTAGCACTGCGACTTATTGCAGACAGACGTATTGATTTGGGACTTGATACTCATATCGCCTTCGTAGATCTAGAAAAGGCTTTCGATAGGGTTAACTGGAAACGAATGATGAAGATATTAAAAGAGACAGGTCTAGACTACAGAGACAGAAGAGTAATATATAAACTTTATAAAGAACAAGAAACAACAATAGAAGTAGGAGAGGAAAAAAGTACAGCTAAGATACGACAAGGAGTTAGACAAGGGTGTCCACTCTCACCACTAATATTCAATATTTTTATAGAATGCGCAATAAAGAAAATAAATGATTCTGAAAAAGGGGGCATCAAAATTAACGGGAAAAATATACAATTTATAAGATTTGCTGATGACATTGCTGCAGTAGCTGAGAACACATTACAATTGGAAGAACTAGTTACAGAAATGGACGTGATATTTAAAGAATTTGGGCTTAAAATAAACAGTAAGAAAACAAAAAAGTTAACAGTTTCGAAAAAACCAGCAACAAACGACACAATAATTGATCTTAATAATGTCCCAATAGAATCGGTGAAACAATTCAGATATTTAGGCAGTTTAATTACTAATGACTCCAGATGCACTCCTGAAGTTGTTTCTAGAATTGCAATGGCCAAAGCAGCTTTTAACAACAAAAAACACCTTTTAAAAGCTAAAATCTCTAGAATTGTTCGGAAACTACTGGTAAAAGTGTACATCTGGAGCATTGCATTATATGGTTGTGAGACGTGGACTCTAACACAAAGAGATAGAGAGAGGTTAGAAGCGTTTGAGATGTGGTGTTGGAGGAGAATGGAAGGGATCAGTTGGACAGAGAAAAAGACAAACGAGGAAGTTCTAGATTTAGTTAAAGAGAAGAGAAATTTGCTGAGAACCATCGAAAATAGAAGAGGGACGATGGTCGGACACCTGATAACACATGACACTTTCATAAAGAATATTATTGAAGGAAAAGTAGAGGGCAGAAGAGGAAGAGGAAGACCAAGACGCACTTATTTTGATCAGATAAAAGAGAGGGTAAACGTCGAGTCTTATCAGGATGTCAAATCATTGGCAGAGGACAGAGAGAAATGGAGATTGCTCCACCGACAAGAGCGCGGCTCTTAAATATGAGAAGAAGAAGAGAAGAATCCGAGCCACCGCCACAATTTAATTCCACCTGATTCAATTCATTTAACCTGAATCTTGAAATGTCCTGAATCTTGAAATCTCCTGATTGATGAAAGTACAGGAAGCAAGGTCAAGATCGTAGCAGGTGGAGAACTGTGGTCTCTACCTACCCCGACGGGAACAAGGCGTGATATTATGTATGTCCCTTACGCCTCTTACATTCTGTGTCGGCAAACCCATCTCTATCTTCAGGGCTGGATTGGGGGTCAATGGTCAAGAGATAAAATCTAAAATACATTGTCGATAAAATAGTCACACAAAAAATACCTCTCTGCCTTTGCCACAGCAGTCTCGTATATTTGACAATCGAATGCAGCAATATTGTAGACACACCATTATCTTTTAAATACTTAATCGAGTAGGACACGTGGTAATCGTAGTGGTATACTTCACGGAGCTTCGTATAAACTATACTTATACAGACACTCGTTATATACATTTCGATCAAGTAGAGAATAGATGTCATGAAAGTTCTGTAGTACATTTCTTTAACAGTTAATGGTACAATCTAGAAGTAAACAAAGGTTATTAAAAATTACACAGCTTTTCGGCCGATATTTAACTCTGACACCATGGCGGCGCAACCAGTCGCCGCTACCAACAAAATGTATACAGCTCTATAGAGAGTTACTCACATAAGGCGGCGCGACCAGCTCGGATGCTGGTCGCGCTGCCACTCCCAGTGAAATATAGCCCTTAATACTGTGGCCGCAGCGTGTGGCGACTCTGGTGTCTTTACTGGTGTCTAGTTACGGACACCACGGTGGCGCGACTGGTTGCGCCGCCATGGTGTCCCAGTGAAATATCGGCCTTAGGCTGTTTTTCTACCAATTCTGTGCTAGGTGGCTACGAGCTGGGAAAATTCTAACCAACAGGATTGACCTATTTTCGTCGCTTGTCAAATACGCTGTCAAATGGCGCAATCCGACAACAATTTACAATTGGTTTGGTTACAATTTTCCAGCTCCCAGCTTCGTCCCCTCGCACAGAACTAGTGAAAATTCAGCCTTAAGGGCTTGTTCTGGAGGCTTACTGCCTGTGGCACGAAGCGTCTAAGTTAGTTTTAAATCTATTTGCTATCACTATCTTTGCCAGAAAAACCAATAGTAACATCAACAGATTTAACAGAGCTTTAATTTTATAGAAGCTTTGTGCAACTGGCTGTTAATGCAAAACTTTTGTTCCACGTCTATTCGAAATTTTATAGAAATTCAATTGATCATGGTCTATTTCATATCGATTATTTTTTTATAATTTTCAAAAGTCGTTTGCATTTTGCCCCCAGAATAAGCTCTGCAATGATTTAACACGAATTTATTTTAACCCTGTATATTAATAAAAGGTGTTTGGTTTGATTGTTTGAACGCACGGTTCCAGTTTTCGGGAAAATAATGTATATTGTCGAACCTTGATCAAACGAATGAAATATGCGAATATAAGACTAAAATTATCGATAAAAATCCATTTTTTTTTCGATAGATTTAACAAAAAAATCTTAAATTTAAAATATGGTGTCAATCGGACTATTCGTTTAGCCGCTTAGTCTAGGCAACGAAGCGGATCGTTGTATCAAGACCCCCGCATTAAATCCTCAGTCGATGAAACTTTGCTGGGGTCTATATGAGACAAACCTTCTATAAAAAAAAACCGGCCAAGTGCGAGTCGGACTCGCGCACTGAGGGTTCCGTACCACCACATAAACATAATTGTATTAGTTGAAATTTCAGTAAGTTAATGTGCTAGATTTTTTGAGTCCGACACGCGCTTGACCAAATTTTATTATTTGTTGTTATTTTATAGCCTATGCCCTATAAACACACCAATTTTCAAGTTTGTAAGTGTTCCCGTTTTTAAATAGAACTAAAACAAAAATCGCCTCAGCAACCATCCAACTTGACCCCTCTCTTATATGAATGTTCTTGAAACGGGAGCTCACCACAATTGGTTACCATTAGTCGTGAGAAAAGTTGTAATATTTAATGATTTCAGACTTTTCCCATTATTTGTACTGTGAGACCTAGCTTCTTGCCAAATTTTATAATTTTAGGTCAACGGGAAGTACCCTGTAGGTTTTTCATTTTTGAATAAATGTATGGAGATGAGGACATAAAATGCCATATCTTTTGATTGCGTCGTTGTAAAAAATTGAAATTTTCAGATCTTGTGTGGTTTATGGAACGGTATTAATTTCAACCTGATACCTTTACCCGTTCGTGAGATAAAGGGTCTTGACAGACAGACAGACAGACAGACAGACAGACAGACAGACAGACGGACAACAAAGTGATCCTATAAGGATCAAAATGGTAAAAAAAGGAACCCTTATGGTGCCGCTCTGTCTGTCTGTCTGTCTGTCTGTCTGTCCGTCTGTCTGTCACACCTCTATATCTCAGCAACCACTTATGCTATCAACCTGAAATTTGGAATAGTTTTAGAATATAGTTGCCCAACTTAATTGCACAAGAAAAAATTTTGAAAAAAGTATGATTATTAATATAAAGGGGGCCAAAATAGGGGGGCCCAAATTTCAAATTGTCGCTACTAGGTCGAGTGGGGTATCATATGAAAGGGCTTTACTTGTACATTTTAAAATATATTTTTGTATTTTTTTAAATTTCTTAGTTTTAAAGTTATGATGAAAAATGTCAAGAAAAATACCATTCCCCCCCCTTATCTCCGAAGTTTGAGTAAGGAAAAATCTGAATTAATTACAGTTGACAGAAGTTTATATAAACTTTACAGCAAAAATAAAACGATCTTTCTAAGTTCTACAGTTTTTCAGAAATCTGCAAAAAACCTTTACAAACAAATTTAGTTTTGCGGTCCTGAAAATGGACTTTATTGCTTCCAAAAATACTATAGGTATATCGGAACCCTCGGCGCGCGAGTCCGACTCGCACTTGACCGGTTTTTTTTCTTTTGAGGTACGGAACCCTAAAAAATCCAAAAAAAAACAGTACTTTTAATTTTTCCATACAAAAATTCCAAAAAAATAAATGTTTTTTTTTATATATATATTTTGAATTAACTTTTAATTCATGATATTTTATCAACCTGTCAAATAAAATCTGCCTGAGAGAATTATGTTAGGGTCAACCAAAGATGTTTTAGGAAAGATAAGTTACCTTCATACTATGCAGCCTAAAATATTGCGTCGCGTCGCTTTGACACATACATACTAAACTTCAATATATGAGATGGATAATACGGAATTTATGAGACAGAACGAAATAGCATTATTTTCAAGAGATGTTCTTGAAGCAAGCTGACTCAACATAGATTAACTATGGAATAAACAGAAGGGACATTAAATACCTAAAACACATTTACAAGACCTAAACTACCTAACTTCTTATAGAACAGACCATTTTACTTTGGCATTGGGGAAAAAATACTTGGAAAAAATGAATTGGTTGTTGTACGTAAATAATTTTTTTTTTTTATTTTCAATGGGCTTTCACTCGACCTCAGTCCACCCCTAAGGACAAAGAAGGTTGACATTGCAATGAGCTCACTCCGGAAAACCCTATTTATTTGCGACTCGGATAGATTCGGGGTAGTTATATGAACTAGAAATACACAAGCAGGGAAGGCATTTTGTTATGTTGTGCGTACTGTACAACGTGTTAACGGAATAAGCGAAACTGAGAAAATAGTTTGTTCAGAATCGATAGTAGAATCAGTTTCACGGGTTTTTGATAGGGGTAATATTTTTTTTTATTATTTCAAATCTTGCCGCTTCTATTCTAAATATTTCTGTGGATACGCGCGCTGGCGGCCGGGCGCCGCGCGGTTAATGAGCGCTGAGGAGGGGAGGGAAGTGTGCGTAGCGTGCGCGGAGTGCGCGGACTAGAACAACGATGAAACTTGAACAGTGATAAAACTTTAAAGTAACAATATCTAGATAAAAAAGACTTTTCTCAAGATTTTTCTTACGGGAATGAATGGATTTATTTTAATAAAAAACCGATCAAGTGCAAGTCGGACTCGCGCGCCGAGGGTTCCGATATACCTATAGTATTTTTGGAAGCAATAAAGTCCATTTTCAGGACCGCAAAACTAAATTTGTTTGTAAAGGTTTTTTGCAGATTTCTGAAAAACTGTGCAACTTAGAAAGATCGTTTTATTTTTGCTGTAAAGTTTACATAAACCTCTGTCAACTGTAATTAATTCAGATTTTCCCTTACTCAAACTTCGGAGATAAGGGGGGGGGAATGGTATTTTTTTTGACATTTTTCATCATAACTTGAAAACTAAGAAACTTAAAAAAATACAAAAATATATTTTAAAATGTACAAGTAAAGCCCTTTCATATGATACCCCACTCGACCTAGTAGCGACAATTTGAAATTTGGCCCCCCCTATTTTGGCCCCCTTTACATTAATAATCACACTTTTTTCAAAAAAATTTCATGTGCAATTAAGTTGGGCAACTATATTCTAAAACTATTCCAAATTTCAGCTCGATAGCGTAAGTGGTTGCTGAGATATAGAGGTGTGACAGACAGACGGACAGACAGACAGACAGACAGACAGAGCGGCACCATAAGGGTTCCTTTTTTTTACCATTTTGGTATCGGAACCCTAAAAATCAGTTGGGGTGTATAAGGGTGTCGCTTATTCCATTAACACGTTGTATATGATGTTCCAAAGCGCTTGGCACTCTAATTTTACTCGACACAAAAAAATCCAAAAAGCCATCTAGGTTTATATCGAAAATATTCGGAATCCATATTTTACTATGTTTCTGTTATGTATTTAAAAAATAAAACATTTTCTTGGAATCAACGTTTCATTGTTTACTGTCTTAAGTAAAAATTTATTAATATTCTTAATATAATATTATATTGAAATGAAACCACGTTTCTCCTGGCAAAGCCAATGACAGACTGATTTTATTGAGCAACCGGAAGTCGTTAGACAGAAACAGATTATGCAATTCACTTACAATAGATGTCACAATATAGTTTATTTGGTGTTACCACATTAAAGTAAATACATTCTAACACCCCAACTACAGCAAATAAACAAAACATTTTACACAGCAAACTTTAGTTTTTTTTTTAACCCTCTATCTGACTAACTCCCATACTCGCAATACATTTATAATGCTTAACAGCACACATAGACTTTGTTAATATGTCTGCAGGCATAGCAGTTGTTGGCAAATACTCCAATCTAATAATTTTATCATTTACTGCATCTTTAATGAAATGATATCTTATATCTATGTGTTTACTTTTTCTATGACAACTATAATTTGCCACCAACTTCTGTGCACTTTGACTGTCATTAAACAGAATTACTGTATACAAATCTCCTGTAATTTCATATTGCAAAGCTCTTAAATACATTGCTTCTTTACATGCCTCAGCTATTGACATATATTCAGCCTCCATACGGGAAAGAGCCACTGTTTGCTGTTTTTTACTCTCCCAGGAAATAGCTGAGCCAAACTTTAGGAAACAATAACCTGTATAAAATTTACGGTCTATGACATTACTAGCCCAATCGGCATCAACATAGCCAACTAGTTCAGCTTCTTCCTTTACATACTTTAAACAAACATTTTTAGTTTTCTTTAAATTTTTGCATAGTTCCAATGAACATTAGTATGACAGTTGTTAAATTGACTTAGAAAACTGACACTAAATGATATATCAGGTCTAGTTAATACTGATAGGTACATAAGGCTACCGATCAACTGTTGATAAGGAATCTGCTTATCACCAATGTCACACTTTTCAATGTTTAACCCCTTCAGACCTGAATTACGAGATTGTGTTTAAAAAAATATTACTGTTAATTTACTGCATATTTGTCTAATTAGAGTATTTGGTCTAATTAGAGTATTTTTGAAAAAAAAAAAACATATTTTTTAATTTATATATTTTTAGTTAATCATGTGTCCATTGAAATGGACATGAGGGTTGAACTGTTGCTTTATTTTTTGAAATACTCACTAGACTTTTTTGTGTTTACTTGAGACTTTATATAATTAGTTAGGCATTAAGGTAACCAAAATAATGTTGCACTAATTTAAATATATTGTTTTATTTTTCAGTTTTTCAATTTCAAAAGAATTGAAAAACTACAAACATGTAAGAAACACTATGTTTTGGTGAATGCTCGAAAACATTTTCTTTCCCTAATGGAACACAAATGTATGTTGCCTTTTAGGCAATTTTTTTTTCTTTTTATGTAGCCTGTATCACCATACAGGCTACATAAAAAGAAAAAAATAACACCTGACACCTCCCACTGCAGGGCAAAGGCCTCCCCTCTTTTTCGCCATTCGTCTCTGTTCTGAGCCTCTGATGGCCAGTTTTCTAAAAAGTTGTTTAAATCGTCGCGCCATCGTCTCCGAGGTCGGCCTCGACGGCGGTGACCATCCTCTGGCACCCATTCTTTAGCTACTTTAGCCCACCTATCCGGATGCATGCGGCATACATGTCCTGCCCAGTCCCACTTCAGCTTAGCAGACTTTTTTCCGACGTCTACAATTCCAGTTTTCGAGCGCAGCGTAGTGTTTCTAATAAGCATGAGTTTTTCCATAACATACTGACACCTTGCAGCTTCTTTTTTTATATTATTCTGGTAAATGGTCGACAGTGTCGTATTATATGTATTTACTAGCTGGGGGGTGATCGTGGTAATTTCAACGATATTACCAAAACAAAAACGTTTGCCTAAAACACTTAGTTAAGACTTAACATGACTTTTGAGGCAAACGTTTTTGTTTTGGAAATGTCGTTGAAATTACCACGATCACCCCCCTGGTCTAAATTCAATACAACGACGTGGTGTATTTATGGGACTGCTGTTTCCAGAACTGCGGGGTGAATTTGAAAACATTCGACAAATTTTGAGATGAGTTCAGATCGCGAAACTGAACAGCTTTCCCCAGGGAGCATAGGTCGTAAGACGTAAAAAAAATTCGATCTCCCATACAAAATGTATGGTCAGCTGACAGACTTTATTATTATTATTGTTTATTGCACACAAGAAAAATACAATGGACAATACATATAGAAAGACGACACAACAGGTACTACTGAAAGGGTAAAAATTTTCGTCCGATGACCTATGTTCCTAGGCGAAAGTTATTCGGTTTCGCGGTCTGAACTCAATCTAAGGATTTGTCGAATGTTTTCAATTTCACCCTGTAGATGGACGTCCTCATTTTTCGAAAGAAGTGATTGCCCCATTTTTGTAAGAGCTTCAGTTTCCCACTGGCAGAAATGGGTCTAAGATGTCTTTACTGAGTATTTGGCAGGCTTGACAGCCTTCTTTATATTCTAACAAGCTGTTTTTATCATTGTTCATCACTGGTTCATCCTCTTCTTCAACTTCTTGGTCATCGTACAAGTTTTCTTCAAGCGACTGTGGTTCATGCAAATATTGCTGCCCACACGATTTGTTGCTGATGATGCTGGTTGTATAACTTCATAATCACTTTCTTCATTGAGGTCTGAAACCACCCCATTTTCTAGAAGATCCAGCAGACAGTCGACGTCTTTGTTTCTTGATAAATTGAATGTTAAAATACACAAAAAGAAATAATATTTAGTACCATGGCACACAACTACATACTATAATTGTACACAATTATATTTACGGTCGGGTCCTAATGTCCATTACAGTGGACACGCAAAGCTACTCATATTTTATCAAGAATATTGATAAAAATTACTAAGGTTTTTAGATAAATATATATATTACCATTCAATATACTAGAAAAAAAATAATGTTGGTCATAACTGTCAATTTACTTCAGAAAATAAATTAACAAAATCTGCTTACCCGTACTGCGTATGTCCGTGGCTGTTGTCAATATTCAACTTATTATTTTGATGTACCCACATCATGTTTCTTAGAATTTGATGAAGCATAAACAATCCTCAATGTCTAAAGAACACCGCGAAATGTTTACATTACCATCAGAGTAACATGGAGTTATATAATAAAATAATTTAAGTGATGTCCATTGAAATGGACGCCGGGTCTGAAGGAGTTAATTTACATTCCATTGGAGTAGAAGCAACTTTACAATTTAACATATTAAATTTATCCAGTAACTGCTCTACATATTCTTCCTGATCTTATGTAATAACATTTGTCTTTTTATAAATTTTTACACGCATACCTAGACATTGTCGAACTTGTCCTAAATTCTTTATCCTGAAATTAGAACTTAAAACCGCAACTAATTTTTCTGTTTCTTCTTCACTGTTTGAAAAAACAAAAAAATCATCTACGTACAATGCAATGATAATCTTTACATCATTATTCATTTTTGTGAATACACAAGGCTCTAACTTACACTTTTTGAAACCTAATTCACATAAACATTGTTCAACTCTCTCATACCAAGACCTGGATGACTGTTTTAAACCATATATTGCTTTATTGAGTTTTACAATAACCTTTTTCTTACAAAAAATATCTGGTTGAATGTGTGCTCCGTTTGCTCCAAAATGTGTGCTCCGTTTGCTTCCTGATTCGCTTAGCCACTACTTCCACTGGACTTGGCTCCTCTTCGGTATCCTCTGATTCTTCAGATGGCTGCAATGTAGAGTCAAGGTCAGGGATAGCATCATCATATACATAATCTTCAAAAATGTTCAGATCTGGATCTGAGTGATCAGGTTCACTCTTAACTGTTACATTCTCATGCTTTTCCTCATAATCTGATAAGCCTGAATCTGTCTCCTGCTTTTTCTTACTGTCTTGTGACTTTTTCTGACATATATCCCCAACTGAAACTGATACTCTGTCATCTGAACATTTACTTTCACAATTTTCATATAAAATAATAAACCAAATAAAATGTACCTAATAATTTTGTCCAACTTACCTGTGATTTGTGATCCCGTCAACTTTTTTCTTTTTTGCCCTACTATTTTTACATTTATGCACTACACACGTTGGCATTTTGTTTTTATAATACAAAAAAGTAAACAAGGTCTCAAATATGACAGGACGTGCACATAGTCTTCTTGTTCGAGAGCGCTTAATTTTTGAAGCACTAGTAACGTATCTACCTCGGTTATATAATTGTAACATCATTGGGGTCAACTGCATCGTTGCCTACACTAGCTAGGCCAAAGCGTGACCGACAGACCGACCGACGGACGGACATTTTTGGGACACTTGCTTTTCATGATGTATAAGTGATATGGAACACATTTTTGAGAAAATTAGAAAATCTTTTTTTTTTCACGAATACATCTCGCTCTGCTCGAAAGTATAAAGAGGGTAACAACACGCTTTTATTCGAAAACCTGAGACTGATAGATGGCTGGTTCTACAAACTAGGGAATTCTGGATGTTCCAGGTCGTAGATTCGGTATTTTTAATCATACGTGCTCAGTTATAAATTAGAATTAAGGTTTACGTTGGTTTCTGATTGGGCACAGAAAATCAGCTTTCTCAAGTATTTATTTTTATGAGAAAACTTCCTTAAAACAGCCAAAACTCTCACTTCCCTGTGGATTTTCCAGAATCCAACATTCAAATGCATATAATGTCGTTTAATAAGTAGTTTTCTAAAAAAATATTACTGTAATACAATAAATTGCCATGTAAGCTATAAAGTTTTTGTAGCTCCATATTTTCACGAATATTTTCTTCACTTAACAAAGGGGACGCCAATATTTTATCACTTCCCTGTCAGCTAAAAATTCGCTAAAAAAACCCTAGAAATTGAATAGCAATCGACGTTGTAGCTCTTACTTTTGAAAGAAAAAGGCTAAATCAGAATATTAACGGTCGTATTTTGTTTGATTTGATGACCGATTAGTCGTACAAGCACCTCGAATAAAGAAATTCGCGACCGGGCCAGTCGAATTGTCACTCATATGGTATGATAATTCATATCCAATAATAGATAATATTTTAATTTAAATTAATAATACGTATTAGTATTGATTACACGGACCATTGGTGAATTAGTATTAGTTGTAAAACGAAAGATTCTTATGAATTTACAACAAAATCATCGAAAATATCACTTCCTTGTCTATCACTTCCCTGGATATTAGTGGATATACATAGACAGGGAAGTGACAATTCTCCAGGGAATTGATATAAAGCAGCAGTTGCTATGGCTGGAACTAACAAGAATTGCGATTTAATGTCATTCTGTAATAAAGACTTTTGTATCTAGTAGCTCAGAATAAACTTTACATTTATTAAACTTTTGTTTCCTGCACAGACCTCACTTCCCTGTCTCGGTTATCGCTTCCATGATGCGTATTATTGTTCATTCAACTTCATAAGAATATATCACATAAATACAGTACATACTGTGATTATGATTGTAATGTACATTGAAAATATATTTTTAAAGTAAAAGAAATGTTTAACAGGCATTTATCCTATCGACTCTCACTTCCCTGTCATCCGAATACCAATAAATGCCTAAAACTTAAAAAATATAAAGTATTTTGACTAACCCTTCAAAATCTATAATATTAAGTTATATATCTTTGTTATATCAAATTTTCATGTCAAATATATTGAATAAAAGAAATTACCAAAAATTACCCCATTTTATTCCCTTGTGAGTAGAACTAGCCAGATAACGTTTTAGTTCTTTTTCTAAATCTATTTAGTTTGTTTTAAAATATATTTTTTCTATATTTTTGATGTGTTACTTTTAAACTTGGTCGTTGAGGATATTTTATTGAATTTCATGATATTTACAAAAAAAATCACAACACAAATTTTTAGTCTGTTATGTCTCTTATTCACACATCAGAAAGCAGAATCAGAAATTATTAATAACCAAAAATTTAATTTTAAGAATGGTAAGTAGTTAATTTTTTTTACTTATTTCCCAATTTTAAAGGTGATTTGAATATCATTGCAACGAAAAGAGATAGACTGATAACTGTATGAATGGTTCTTTCATGTGGACAAGTTTATAATTTATTTATTTTTTCAGATCAAAAACATTTAAAAATCTTTGTTTTTTATGTCCTTAGCTATACGCAAACGGCGCAAGTTCTTCAAAGAGGTGACAGTTTTTATTTTTAATTCTACTAGGTTATTTTTTTGGACTTTTTTTTTATTTCCTTTTGCCCACTTATTAGTGAGGTCAAAAGCAACAACTTTTGTTCTACGACTTTGCTAACAACGCACGAAAAATTTTCAACTTCCCATACAAAATGGGTCGGTCACGTGACCACTTTAGTATGGAGAGTCGAAAAATTTTTGTGCGTTGTTAGCAAAGTCGTAGAACAAAAGTTGTTGCTTTTGACCTCACTAATAAGTGGGCAAAAGGAAATCAGGCCCAAAAAAATAACCTTGTATAAAAGCTATGACTATGTGCCATTCTGCCATATGGGAATCGATATTTTACACAAATAAAAAAAATACTGACGATTTTTTTTTATAATAACTTTATCACCCTATCTCTATTCATAGGCCAAATTTCGAGGTTTCTTACATTTGAGTTTCTGTTGCGACTTCGGTATTTTCCTAGAGTATAATATAAAGTTTTGTTTGTAATATTCTGGTAATATACATGAAAAACTAATAATTTTACAATTTAGATTTTTTTTATTGTCAATATTTAGATTTTTTTTATTGTCAATGGACTTACTCTTGACCTCGATCTAGACTTGAGGACAGAGATGAGGTCTCGCAACTTCAACAAATTCGGGTTAGTCAACTCGGGAACACAGACGCAGGCAGAGAATTCCACTCTTTGTGCACAATATAAAAGATGTTTCAAAGCGCTTAAAATTTTATGAAAAAAAAAAACATTTCAAATTTACAAAGTATAAGAGTTAATAGATCGTAAATGATTGCAACAAATTATGACGTCACAAGCTATAGTACCTTCATCCATAGAAAATTCCGTTTCGAATTTCAATAAAGAATTCCTGAATTGACAAGGGTGTCAAATAGCGAATTTTCATTGGTTTGTGTTATGGGCACTGTGCTATACAAACTTTGTATAGCAAAGTGCCCATAACATTGTACTAACTTACCGAGTCCATGTTTGTATGCGTTTGTATGATCACAATATAAGTCATAGCAACCAAGTAATCAGCATACCATGCTTTAGGTACTAAGAAACCAGTCTGAAAGCTGCCATGGTCGTAAATTTTCAGGCAGCGCACGCAACCTAAAAATTATAAGAGTTTGTGTTTATTTCTATCTTCGATATAAAACGGTTTTAAAGACTTCAAAGAATTAAGTCTGTCCCATTCAACACTTCTATTTAGCCTCACCTTGTAGATCTCCCCTGTGTTCTGTGAACTTAGTCAAAGCAAAGAATATATAATAGCAAACTTTAAAAGGACTGTATTGTTGCGACAAAATGTTTGAGGTTAGGTAACAACGTTTGCTTACAACAGAGTTTCCTCGCCCGCTTCCGCTCCAGGGGGCCAATTCTTGAAAGTCACCGGGTGATTTTCGAGATTTTTAAAATTAAAATAAGCCCCGTTAATCTCCTCAAAAGTAAGAACCAATATTTGTTAATTATAAAATATTGTTCAGTTTTAAAATTATCATCATAACAACTTGAGTTTTTTTATATTTAAACTTACTTTTTTTTTTATTTGCTTTTTTTTTTAAATATAGAAAATCACCCGGTGACTTTCAACAATTGGCCCCCAGGTCGTTTAGTGAATCACTACTGTTTTAGGATTCCGAACTAAAATCGTTACCCTTATGGGTCGACTTCATCTGTCTGTCTGTCTATTTGTCACACCTGTTTACTCAGTAACTACTCACGCTATCATTTTGAAATTTTGATTAGTTTTAGAATATGCTTGGTCAACTACAACGTGTAACGGAAAGGTGTGAGAATAAAAAAAGGTAAGAATCTGCCCATGAAACTGAACACCTTTTCCCAAGGAATATTGGTCATAGAATCAAATCAGTTTTTGATCTCCCATAGAAACTGCATCAGCTATTAGCGCAATCATGTCCTCGGCTCCAACTCTCCTGTTTGTAGACTTAGTAAATTGGCCAATAGCTACAGTGACAAGGTGGACATATTCACGGACTCTATCTATAAGCTCCGTAAAATCTTAGCTAAGTAAGTTGCCTTATTGTATGTTTATATCGCATGAGGTGTTCGTCTATAATTAGTTATAGCACTTAAAATTGTTCCTTTGTTGCCTACAAATAAGTTTGTGTAGAATTGGTGTGTATAACTGTTGAAGAACCTAAATAAATAAAATAAAATAAAATTTTGTAAGGGAGATATTTTTTTTTTTTTTGTAAAAGTGGGAGGCAAACGAGCAGATGGGTCACCTGATGGTAAGTGATCACCGTCGCCCATAGACACCCGCAACACCAGAGAGGTCACAGGTGCGCTGCCGGCTTTTAAGATATTTGTAGGCTCGTTTCTTCAAGGCTGCCTGGTTGTACCCGTCCGAAAATACATGCGCAGGAAGCTATTCCACAATGCGAAGTTTCTTGTAAAACGTACAGTGGAAGATTGCTAATTCATCTATCATTTTTCGTATTTCGACCTGTTCGTTGAAAAAAGTTGTTCAGTTTCATGGCTAGATTCACAACCTTCAGTATTATCTATCACACAAAAATTTTCACGGGCAAAATTTCAAATTGTCGTGACTAGGTTGAGTGTAAAAGGGCTACGTTTGAACTTTCCAAAATTTTTTCAACTTATGATGTAAATACAAAAAAAAACGGCCAAGTGCGATTCACATAGTCACAAAGTAGCAGGATTGGCCACGGCAACATGTTGACTTTGGAAGCATTACCAAAAATGTTTTGCGTATAAATGTTGACTTAACAATATAATGAGAATTGTCTAACTATGAGCCCCAAAAAGCCTATGTTAGACAAGGCTGCGCCCGGGCAACCATGAATTTTTGACAAAACTTTTCAGTATGTACCCAATGAAGTAGGATTCCCGACGGCTGGCTCTCAATCTAATATTACCTTCTTTCCGGACATCTTGATAAACCCATTCAGTAATATCTGTAATAAGCGACGGATCCGCAGGCATATCAGGTAGTCTCACTGCTCCCGTAGTCACTAAAATGTGTTAAATATTTATAAATAAGAAAGTGGTTATAGGTAATGTATTTTTCAACACATTTGCTCATAAAACAGCTCTATTTGCACTGTATTAAGGTCCATAATCCAGCTTATTAAACACGCGTGTTTTTGTTATAAGATTACTTTACTAGTGTTTTAATTTCGTTTTTTTTAATCGGCCAAGAGTAAGGAGTTTTTATGCTTATTATGTTACTAAAATTTTCAAGCTGACTGAGAAAATATCATAAATAAATGTTGATTTCATGAAATTATTTATGGTAATTAACTAATTAACAATAAATTTGTCATTCACGTAACAAGGTATTCAATTTTTGATAATTTATTTCAAGGTTAATGGAATAGGATGTTTGGGTAACGAGTGACAATTACTTTTTTTAATAGCTTGGTTACTAGATTGACTTATAATTGATAAAATAAAGATGGTGTAAGATAACACAGTTGGTAATGTTTGCGGGCCTCCTCATGCGACGTATAATCTGTGTACAAAGTAGAAAATCGCAAAATTTTTTCACAACCACAGGCAGGATTCGAACCTGCGTCTTCTGCGTAAGTACCGCAGACGCTTTACCAACTAGGCTACTGTGGTCTTGCCCGATGTTGTGAAATTTAGCGACCTCTATACGCATTCCAACGTTGCGTTTGTGCTGCCACCTAGCAAGCATTTTTGCTGTACTAGCTCAACTAGTCCATCATTGCAGACAGATTTCGAGTTGAAAATTGGTAACACTACGTATAATTGAAAACGATTTTTATTTTAACACTTCCTGTGTTCGGATAAATCTACAAAGTAGAAAATCGCAAAATTTCACAACCACAGGCAGGATTCGAACCTGCGTCTTCTGCGTAAGTACCGCAGACGCTTTACCAACTAGGCTACTGTGGTCCTGCCCGATGTTGTGAAATTTAGCGACCTCTATACGCATTCCAACGTTGCGTTTATGCTGCCACCTAGCAAGCATTTTTGCTGTACTAGCTCAACTAGTCCATCATTGCAGACAGATTTCGAGTTGAAAATTGGTAACACTACGTATAATTGAAAACGATTTTTATTTTAACACTTCCTGTGTTCGGATAAATCTACAAAGTAGAAAATCGCAAAATTTCACAACCACAGGCAGGATTCGAACCTGCGTCTTCTGCGTAAGTACCGCAGACGCTTTACCAACTAGGTTACTGTGGTCCTGCCCGATGTTGTGAAATTTAGCGACCTCTATACGCATTCCAACGTTGCGTTTGTGCTGCCACCTAGCAAGCATTTTTGCTGTACTAGCTCAACTAGTCCATCATTGCAGACAGATTTCGAGTTGAAAATTGGTAACACTACGTATAATTGAAAACGATTTTTATTTTAACACTTCCTGTGTTCGGATAAATCTACAAAGTAGAAAATCGCAAAATTTCACAACCACAGGCATGATTCGAACCTGCGTCTTCTGCGTAAGTACCGCAGACGCTTTACCAACTAGGCTACTGTGGTCCTGCCCGATGTTGTGAAATTTAGCGACCTCTATACGCATTCCAACGTTGCGTTTGTGCTGCCACCTAGCAAGCATTTTTGCTGTACTAGCTCAACTAGTCCATCATTGCAGACAGATTTCGAGTTGAAAATTGGTAACACTACGTATAATTGAAAACGATTTTTATTTTAACACTTCCTGTGTTCGGATAAATCTACAAAGTAGAAAATCGCAAAATTTCACAACCACAGGCAGGATTCGAACCTGCGTCTTCTGCGTAAGTACCGCAGACGCTTTACCAACTAGGCTACTGTGGTCCTGCCCGATGTTGTGAAATTTAGCGACCTCTATACGCATTCCAACGTTGCGTTTGTGCTGCCACCTAGCAAGCATTTTTGCTGTACTAGCTCAACTAGTCCATCATTGCAGACAGATTTCGAGTTGAAAATTGGTAACACTACGTATAATTGAAAACGATTTTTATTTTAACACTTCCTGTGTTCGGATAAATCTACAAAGTAGAAAATCGCAAAATTTCACAACCACAGGCAGGATTCGAACCTGCGTCTTCTGCGTAAGTACCGCAGACGCTTTACCAACTAGGCTACTGTGGTCCTGCCCGATGTTGTGAAATTTTGCGATTTTCTACTTTGTAGATTTATCCGAACACAGGAAGTGTTAAAATAAAAATCGTTTTCAATTATACGTAGTGTTACCAATTTTCAACTCGAAATCTGTCTGCAATGATGGACTAGTTGAGCTAGTACAGCAAAAATGCTTGCTAGGTGGCAGCACAAACGCAACGTTGGAATGCGTATAGAGGTCGCTAAATTTCACAACATCGGGCAGGACCACAGTAGCCTAGTTGGTAAAGCGTCTGCGGTACTTACGCAGAAGACACAGGTTCGAATCCTGCCTGTGGTTGTGAAATTTTGCGATTTTCTACTTTGTAGATTTATCCGAACACAGGAAGTGTTAAAATAAAAATCGTTTTCAATTATACGTAGTGTTACCAATTTTCAACTCGAAATCTGTCTGCAATGATGGACTAGTTGAGCTAGTACAGCAAAAATGCTTGCTAGGTGGCAGCACAAACGCAACGTTGGAATGCGTATAGAGGTCGCTAAATTTCACAACATCGGGCAGGACCAAAGTAGCCTAGTTGGTAAAGCGTCTGCGGTACTTACGCAGAAGACGCAGGTTCGAATCATGCCTGTGGTTGTGAAATTTTGCGATTTTCTACTTTGTAGATTTATCCGAACACAGGAAGTGTTAAAATAAAAATCGTTTTCAATTATACGTAGTGTTACCAATTTTCAACTCGAAATCTGTCTGCAATGATGGACTAGTTGAGCTAGTACAGCAAAAATGCTTGCTAGGTGGCAGCACAAACGCAACGTTGGAATGCGTATAGAGGTCGCTAAATTTCACAACATCGGGCAGGACCACAGTAACCTAGTTGGTAAAGCGTCTGCGGTACTTACGCAGAAGACGCAGGTTCGAATCCTGCCTGTGGTTGTGAAATTTTGCGATTTTCTACTTTGTAGATTTATCCGAACACAGGAAGTGTTAAAATAAAAATCGTTTTCAATTATACGTAGTGTTACCAATTTTCAACTCGAAATCTGTCTGCAATGATGGACTAGTTGAGCTAGTACAGCAAAAATGCTTGCTAGGTGGCAGCATAAACGCAACGTTGGAATGCGTATAGAGGTCGCTAAATTTCACAACATCGGGCAGGACCACAGTAGCCTAGTTGGTAAAGCGTCTGCGGTACTTACGCAGAAGACACAGGTTCGAATCCTGCCTGTGGTTGTGAAATTTTGCGATTTTCTACTTTGTAGATTTATCCGAACACAGGAAGTGTTAAAATAAAAATCGTTTTCAATTATACGTAGTGTTACCAATTTTCAACTCGAAATCTGTCTGCAATGATGGACTAGTTGAGCTAGTACAGCAAAAATGCTTGCTAGGTGGCAGCATAAACGCAACGTTGGAATGCGTATAGAGGTCGCTAAATTTCACAACATCGGGCAGGACCACAGTAGCCTAGTTGGTAAAGCGTCTGCGGTACTTACGCAGAAGACGCAGGTTCGAATCCTGCCTGTGGTTGTGAAATTTTGCGATTTTCTACTTTGTAGATTTATCCGAACACAGGAAGTGTTAAAATAAAAATCGTTTTCAATTATACGTAGTGTTACCAATTTTCAACTCGAAATCTGTCTGCAATGATGGACTAGTTGAGCTAGTACAGCAAAATGCTTGCTAGGTGGCAGCACAAACGCAACGTTGGAATGCGTATAGAGGTCGCTAAATTTCACAACATCGGGCAGGACCACAGTAGCCTAGTTGGTAAAGCGTCTGCGGTACTTACGCAGAAGACGCAGGTTCGAATCCTGCCTGTGGTTGTGAAATTTTGCGATTTTCTACTTTGTAGATTTATCCGAACACAGGAAGTGTTAAAATAAAAATCGTATAATCTGTGCCTGCTGAAAAAGAAATAATGCGCGCCATTTTACAAATATTTTAGTGTTTATTATTGTAATTATTTATAATAGTGTCGACTTCTACAAATAAAAAACTGTTCCAGAACCGTCTAAAACACTCGTTCACTAAAAACTATTTTGAAAGCTGGTAAAATTAAAGGAAAACATGAACATATGCAGCGGAAAAAATGTTCCGGTGGACGTGCGGTGGACGTAAGGTTAGCAAAGTTTAGTATTTTTAAAGGTAACCAATTTGATTTGTTTTTATTCGCAAATGTGTTGAAAAACGTCGTAAAAAGCTTGTGCGCATTGGAGACTACACCCTCGGCTCCATTACGCCCTCGCATGCGGCTCGGGCTGCAATTTCTGAGCCTCGGATGTAATATCCAAAATAGCGCACTTGCATTTTAATGAACTATTAGGAAGTGGCTCAAAATCAAGAAACAATAATCGAGGTTAGTTTTGTCGAAAACAGGGCTATTTTGCTACATGATAACTATGATATTGTGCTGCCGGTCTTCCGGTGCCGTGGTCAAAAAGTTCGGTCCGAACCGACCATAGCCACCCCTAGCCATACATAAATTTGTAACGAGAAAATGAAAAAAATGCAGGTTATATGGGGATAATTTATTAAATTACCAGTAAAAGCATTAAAAATTTAAAACCACTGTAATCCCCGACAAAACGTTGATATTCTTAAAACCAGTATAAGGTAAACTGAACCTGTAAAATATGTACCATGTAGCACAGGTCAGTTTATACTGGGGTTTTAACAAAAATGTATTTTTACAAAATTGCCGGATTTCATTAATTACAGCTTCAAATAGCCTATATTACTATTAAGAATTAATTTCTCTAAATGGTGTCGATTCTGGCAGACCCAAACTAAAACTAAACTAAATTTGACAGGTCTAAAAATTATGCTGTCTTTTATTAGTCTGTAGGGAGTAAGAAAGCCAGCAACACTTTTAGATCTGTTAAATTTAGTTTTAGTTTGTTTCTGCCAGAATCGACACACATGTGTATTTTATGCAATGTCAATGTTTTAAATTGACTGGACTATATAGTAAAACTGTTTGTCTATTATGTGGTTTTACTCACGGTCTTTGTGTTTACATGCTATAAGAATCCATCCACACGCTAATGCATGCAAGGTTAATAGCATCAAAAGAAACTTTACCAGAATCGAAGCAACAGACGACTGAAAAAAAATCCCTGATTGGCTGAATGGATTATGCAACAGAGTGTTAATAAATACATATATACATACATAACATCACGCCTCTTTCCCGTCGGGGTAGGCAGAGACCACAGTCCTCCACCTGCTACGATCTTGACATACTTCCCTTGCTTCCTGTACTTTCATCAATCCTTTCATACATGCTCGTCGGTTTAGGGTACTTTTAACCTGGCCTTTATTCAGAACGTCCTGAATTTGGTCCTGGAACGTTCGCCTAGGCCTTCCCCTTCCAACGTTTCCATTCACTCTCGCCTGGTAGATCTCTTTCGTCAGTCTTCGTTCATTCATCCTCTCTACATGACCAAACCATCTCAACATCCCTTTCTCGATTTTGGTCACTACGTCTTCCTTTACGCCACACCGTTCTCTTATCACACTATTTCTAATCCTGTCACTCAATTTAACACCAATCATACTCCTTAGCGCTTTCATTTTCACTGCATTAATTCTACTTTCATGCTTCTTCTGCCATACCCAGCTTTCACTGCCATACAACAGTGTTGGTACTAAAACACCCCTATGAACAGCCAAACGAGCCTTGTGAGACACCTTCTGACTCCTCATAAAGGCGTGCAGGGCACCATTCACCATTCACCATATTAATGAATCAATATTATTAATAACCAAAACATACAAGATCACCTTAAATGATTGACAAAATTGATGTTGAAACATTTGCACGTTATGAATCCTGAGCAGTTTCACTAATTGCAAGTGATGAGTTAATTTTGCCACTGAACCAATCCAAGGTATAAGTACAGATGTAATGTCTAGATAGGTCCTCCATTTTAGAAGATTTTTTGACCTTATATATTTTTGCACACACTGGTTACCATCGACGACGACTTCCATCTGCAAAAATATAATTATTTACGAGTTTTCTCCAGCTACTTTGTTCGTACTGTATTTTGTTAGAGCTCCGGTTCCGCCTTTCATGGCATATTGTGCAAGAATGACTCGAAAATGACCTCCTCTTTAATATGAATATAGGTAAGTAGGTACTTAAAATGGAATCAATTGGGATATCTCGAGTTTCCGTCTCCAAATCGGTATAAATGTTTAAGTCTACGGTAGGTCATCTCTATTGGGCGGTGGTGTCTTTTGGTGATATCAAAGGGAATGACCGATAAAAAGAACCTTCAAACAAATATAAGATCCTAATGAAGTAGTGAACATAATTTTAGTATTTTACTCAGACCATGAAACTAAAAACTTTCCCCAAGGTAGGTTAGATAAATACGAAAATCTATTTTTGACCTTCCATAGAAACTGTATCAGCTTTTTCGTATTTCGACCCAAGTTTCTTAAGAAAAGTTGTTCAGTTTCATGGTTTAACATGCTAAACTTATGTTCACTATTTCTGTAGGGCCCTATATATCAAAAAACCCAACATTGCTTTAAACCGTCGCCTTTTTTTTTGCTGACAAATAAACATTTTATTATTATTATAGAAGGTAACTACGATGCGGATGCAACTCACCCCACATGGAAGGTAACTCGTCTGCTGTGTGTTACTTTTTATTCGTAACATACGAACTTATCACACAGAATCAAGCTTTCTGAAAAATAAGTCCCATCCCAACGAGCCGCGCTACTACCTACCTAATAAAAAAATGCTAATAACTGATCCTGATTCTACCATATCTCTTTGTATTCACAACGCATTTTGTAATAATCAAGATTTTATTTATATCAGACGTACTTTTTACCTGGCCTTTATTTATAACGTCCTGAATTGGGTCTACGAACGTTTGCCGAGGGCCTTCCCCTTCCAAACTTTCCATGCACTCTCGCCTGGAGAATCGTCATTGAAATTATTTACAACTAGCTGGTGCCCGCGACTTCGTCTGCGCAGGTTTATAAATTGTAGCCTATGTGTTATTCTGATGTATAAGCTATATTATTGTAAAGTTTCTATAAAATCCATTCAGTAGTTTTTACGTGAAAGAGTAACAAACATCCATACTTACAAACTTTCGCGATTTCAATATTATAAGTAGGATAATTAAGTAGTACGAAGTTCACTAACCGTGTATAATTCTGACAGCAAATTAACGACATGTAGTATGTCGAGATCGATATTAAGGTAAAAGACCCATCGCACGGAGACCTGTGGCATAGCTTCAGCTAGAAGAACTAGCACAGCAGTAACCGTAGGTCCACATAACCAAACTAAAAACAACCACCTGGAGTACCAAGGGCTTTCATCTGGGGATACTGCTGTTTTCATCCACTAAAGCAAAAAAATGGACATTTACTTTATTATTTGCACTCGTAATACTAGGAGAAGCCTGTGTGATGCAGGGAAAGAATATTACCAGTGGCTGTCCTAAGAGACGAAAAAAGGGTCTATAATCTAGAGGACGGGCAGCAGCGTCGTTCTGTGTATCGTATCATCTTAAATATAGCGGTCACTAATAATGGCGATCTATAGCGCCAGCCGCAACAACGCTAACAGTGGCGGATTAGCCACGGAGCAAAAGTGGCAAATGCTACGGGCCCCGCGTATCCTGGTGGCCCCGCGCACCAACGCTTTCTGACCGTAATGACCGTAAACATAATAAATTCTTCACAATTTTGTTTCGCAAACATTGGGCATTTGTTTTGTTCTCTCTCATGATCAACAACCACAGTAATAAACGATAACGTGTTAAAAATGAGTTGAGGAACACTATGAGCCAAGAACGTCTTGATCACCTCGCTTTAGCCTCACTTTAATGAATATTGAAAATGATTTACTTAGAGAATTTGATGTGAACAGTATCATTTATACATTTTCCCGAATTGAATCCAGAAAAGTTTGTTTTAACTTGAGTACTTGATAACCTAAAACAATTAAAGGCCCTTTGATAGAATATGCTACTGGCTTAATCCGGCACTGCAAGCATGGTGACCATGGTACTTCCCCTCCAAATTGTACCTCGCGGTTTGACTGGAATACTGGAAGCTCCCTGTCCTGCAGTAAACGTTTCAAAGGAGGTTATGATGATGATGATTATGATACTAGTAGAGCTAAGAATTCATGGAAGTTCTTTGTACCAAAGTTTGCTTCAATGCATAATCATCATAATATTCTACGAAAAGTCAACCATTCTCTCCCTCTCCCCAGAACTTCACAGCAAAACCAAATGTATGGTATTCGAGGAGGATGTTAACACAGTCGCCACGCTTGATAGCGTTGCAGCTAACGCAATGGACTGCAGTGGTTGATGACCACAATATGGCACTATGATACGTAGAGGATTTTGCTGCCCATCCTCCTTATGCAAGGTAGTTAGGCCGTAAGCAGAAAAAAATCCAACCAATAGGATTCCCTGGTGGGTGCCCAGCAACTCATACATACATACATAAATACATACATACATATACATACATACATACATACATACATACATACATAACATCACGCCTCTTTCCCGTCGGGGTAGGCAGAGACCACAGTCCTCCACCTGCTACGATCGGATCTTGACATACTTCCCTTGCTTCCTGTACTTTCATCAATCCTTTCATACATGCTCGTCGGTATAGGGTACTTTTAACCTGGCCGTTATTCAGAACGTCCTGAGTATCTACATATCCCCACTATTCGAAACGAGATCAAAGCGCGAAAAGATTGCTGCAAAGCTAAGCTACTA
Source organism: Athrips mouffetella (assembly GCA_947532105.1). Classification (NCBI taxonomy): domain Eukaryota; kingdom Metazoa; phylum Arthropoda; class Insecta; order Lepidoptera; family Gelechiidae; genus Athrips; species Athrips mouffetella. The sequence goes on along the minus strand of OX383972.1, from coordinate 21,424,442 downwards.
TGCCATAAGAATGCACTTGCTCGCTCATTAGTACCGGCACAAGAAGATTGTAAAAGTCGTCTTAGGGCTTCCGCACACGACCGAGAATCGGTGGCCGATTTTTTGTCGGCATCCCGCTCTGACGTGTTATCACCTGAATCTTCCGCCCTTGTCCCGCCCGATAATCGCCCACCGATTCTCGGTCGTGTGCGGGAGCCCTTAATAAGCGCAGAATTTTATGAAAGCCACGTAAGCATGAAAATGAAGGAGCATGAAAATGAAGGACGAAGGATCTTCATTCCAAAATGCCATAGAAACTAACTAGACCAGATCTGTTTATAGTTGTAAAACTGATCACAGATAGCAAACATACAATGGAACAAAAGGGATTACTCCATTATGCTAGCTTAGAGCTGCACTGTGCTAAACTAGGAAAATGGAAGAATTTTAATGGATAATTTTTTCAGAGCTGGCAGGCTAGCCACAGCACATTGCTACCAGCATAGCTCTGGTGGAAAGGCACCCATAATATTTAGACGCCTTTTACAACCCACAGGAAGAAGATTTAAAAAAAATATGATTATTAATGTAGAGGAGACCCAAATAGGGGGGGGGGGGCAAATTTAAAATTCTCGCTACTAGGTCGAGTGGGGTATCGTATGAAAGGACTCTTAGTTTTCAAGTAACGATGAAAAATAAAAAAAACATACCGTTCCCCCCCCCCTTATCTCCGAAGTTTGTGAAAGGAAACCTAAATTAATTACAGTCGATAGAAGTTTATTTAAATATTACAGCAAAAATAAAACGATCCTTCTAAATTGCACAGTTTTTTGGAAATCTGCAAAAAACCTTTACAAACAAATTTGCGGTCCTAAAAATGGACTTAATTGCTTCCAAAAATACTAAAGGTATATCGGAACCCTCGGCGCGCGAGTCCGACTCGCACTTGACCGATGTTTTTTGTTAAATTGTTACTTTTATGTAAATATAGCTACAATATACTAAGAAATATTAAATACAGACGAAGTAATGCAGCTTGATTAGAATGACAGCAGTGTGAGGGCAGGACGGAGCGATGCGCTATATATTAGAGCGACAGAGACAAGTATCAATCCGACTAGTTTTTTCTGCGTCATAGCGTCATCAAGCTATATAAATTCGACTGTAGTGCTAAAATTCTTATTGAAATACGGGATTACGTTTAAATGGCAGAAACGCCACTTTAGGTGCAACATAAGATAATCACATAATTTTTTTTTTCAGTAAACCTACAGTCATCATGTTACTTTCTAAACATCAGTTGGTCACTTCAGGATTATTGTATAATTTAGGTACCAACGTACAGGAAATTTTATTATTTTTATGTCTTGAAACATTATATACTGAATCGTATTGTATGGGTTTTCCAGAAGATTCGTCTTTATAGCCATGTAATCAAACTGTGACTCCGGGTTTTCCTTTACACATTCTCTCACCTTAAAGAAAGCAAAAATTAAATTTTAGTTACGTTTTCTTATTATTTTTAGTTCTGACAAATACAACACAACAGCGGCACAACTCAATTTCTTTTTCAAATGTAAATGTGTTGGGCGGGCTGTGTGTGTGTGTGTGTGTGTGTGTGTGTCTGTTTTATGATAAATATAGGATGCTTCCTAATCAACTGCATTACTCTGAGTATGATATTCGGACCGCAAAATTGAACAAATTTCCCTAGTCCACATACAAAAAAAAGAACTCTTATATAGGGTGACTTTTAATTAGTTCTTGATAGAAAAAGGTATGAATGTACTCATGATACTGAACAACTTTCCCCAAGGAACATAGATCGAAATACGAAAATCAAGTTTTGACCTCCCATAGAAACTGCATCAGCTGATAGCGCATTTTGTATGGGAGGAAAATATGGAGAAATTTTGTTTTTCGTATTTCGGCCTATGTTCCTTGGGAAAAGTTGTTCAGTATTATGCGTACATGCATATCTTGCTATCAAGAACTAATTAAAAGTCACCTATATAAACTGAATCAGCTGATAGCGTACTTTATATGAAAGGTCCACTATTTATTTCTTTATTACGACCTATGTTCCTTAGAGAAAATTTATCAGATTTATGTTCACATACTTGTTGATTAGAACCCACCTAGAATAAACTTACTTCGTCAGTGATGATTTCTTGAAACTGTTTCAATGAAAGGTGTAACAAATCAACGTAATCGTCAGCTTGTGCGGTGATTCTTGCCGGACGAACGGCTGCTCCGACTAGTTGCCCAAATATTGATCCCTAACATCAAATAGAATTAGTAGTTATAATAATAAGAATTATTCCACCACAACTTGTGAGTTAAAAAAAACTCAACCAAAACCACACCCCAGACACTACATAGGTACATCGAGAGCGAATTTGAAATTGGAAGGTCGCGTAGCCTCGCATATCCAGTACAAAAGACCCTCAGAAGGACCACGAGAATCTCGCGGGCAGGTGCGCGCGGGGGTTCGGGGTAGATTGCAAGGGGAGCGGAGAGTGTTCATTAATTCTGTGCCAATACTCCAGTACTTTCTCAACTTAGAGCTACGCTCAAAAATGGAGCAATTCAGCTAGTTGATTATTTTTCAGCTCAGAAGTTGGCTACCTAGCATAATTCTGGTATAAAGCAACCATAAGGGGTCTAGTCTAACCCCAAGCTAGGGGCTAGCCAAGTGGCGCCCCCATCCATCAGAATTACTGGCAGAGTAAGTAATTTATCAAACATCCCGTCAGACAGAATGAAGTTAAGCTTCTGTAACTTATTTTGAATCTGTCAACTCTGTTAAATAAAGGTAACTGTAGTTAGAAATAAAGACATTATTTGTTCCTGCAATACAATATATTTGACAAAGCAAATGAATTCAAACTAAGCTACGATACTCGTAAATATGCTTCAATCTGTCTGGTCAGATTTTTGATGAATTGTGTACTCAGCGAATAACCTAATTTTTTAATGAAGGGGGCGCCTCTTGGTTCAAATCAAGCCCTTATGATAAAATGTAGGTAATTAATAAGTTTCCTTTTATTGTTTTTTTTTCTTGTTGTTTGAAATCTATACTTTTGGTGTTTCCGTGGTCACCAATACGTTGCTAGAGATCGGTAATATTTTTCGAGTTCAAGCAAAAACGAGCTTTAAAGAAAAAAAATTGCCCCGCCGCGCCGCCCTGCCCTGCAGTTTTGTAGAAGCATATTTAAAAGGGCAATTTGATACCAATATAAAAATGTATTTATTATTTATTTTCTGTTGGCCTGCATAATTTTAAAGACCAGAAGTAAATAAATGAGGAACGCTAACGGCACTATCTCTTTCCTTGAAGGAGAAAACGTTAAATGTGTTTGGTTCAGCGCTTACGCAGGATTCTGATGAAAAAAAATCTTAAGCTACAAATGCCACTACAATACATACTTTGGTTAAAGTCACAATTTTCTCTCCTTCCTTATAAACAACAACTTTGCCTCTGTGTATTATGTATAACGAATGGGATAATTCGTTTTCTCGTATAATGTCTTCGCCAGGTAAAAAGTGAATTATATATATATTGCTCGCGAGCATTCTTTCAAGAGGCTCGCCGCCGTTTAGTAATGTATCTGCAGCGGAAAGCGTTCTGAAAAGAAAGTCTTGGTCAGGTTGTATTGGTTAATTGTACAGGGTGCTTGTCAGAAGATTGCCAAAACGAAACAGGCGGGTTCAGGAACCATTTGATAATTCGGTCTTTACATAGTAGTGGGGACCAACAGCTTATCGTGACTTCCGAAGCATTGAATTATCGAAAATTAGGTGAGTCATCCTTCAATGTCGTAACCAATCTGGTGAGGTCGCACAAAGGGATTTTTTTACGCAGTGTCGAACCGGAAATCGAACCCAGAACCTCGGGATCAAGAGCCGAGCGCTCAAACCAGTAGAGCACAGAAGCTGTTACGGTCATTAAAGAACAAAAATAAGTGACGTGCAGAAACAAAAATACAAGACGTGCAGAAATAATAAAATTCCTACCTTTTAAAGAAGAAGTAAGCCATATCCTGCCTGAACACGGCACCGATACGTTCATTCATCACAGTTTGTATATTGATACCCTTCGTCCTGAAACATAATATCAACATCATAACATCCCATGCAACGTCCACTACAGGACAGGGAGCACCCTCCAGAATTCTAGCTTTTGCTGAAAAAATTGTCACCTCGCTTGTCAGCGTTACGGCTGACACCATGGCAGTCAGTAAGATGGTATGATACACAGGAGAATGCTGCTGCCCATCCTCCAGTTTATAACCCTTAGTCGCTTCTTACGACCCTCTCCAGTATGTATGGGATGGTACTATTCCTTGCCTGCACCACACGGGACGAAACGTAATTATACAAAATGCAAAGTGAAGCAATAGGAATGTGAGGAGAAGAGTCTAGGAGCCAGTGCATGAATATTATTCAGGGTTCCGAACCCAATGGATGCCGCAAAACTTCGATGTCTTTTTACCCAATGAAATATACTTAACACTGAAATTGTGGCTAAGAATAGCTATTTGGTATGCAAGGCTGCCAAGCTGTTACTCGTATTTGGCGCGAGTGCCTTGTTTTGAAACTTCATTTGTGGTTCAAAAATAAAATCCCAAGGCGTAGATGGTCTCAAGCCACGAAACGAGACGCGACATAACTTTGCTGCCTAGCAGATTACACAATTTTACACCTCACTCAAGTATTACCTACATGCAAAAAAACTGCATAAACTTACTCGGCAGGTGTAAAACATAATCACTGCTGGACTCGATCATATTTTTTAATTTCCATCGAGTTTATCACAAAACAAACAAAAGTGATCTAAAAATATCAAGCGCTATTATTAGCTGCTAATAATGAGAGAAGAGTGAATTTGGAAGTTACTTTTTATAAACAAACGGCTTTCTACAATCGCAAACGCTAGTAGAAAATGCAAATGTATGGAATTGACATTTAGCTTACGAAATGTTGCGTGACAGCAGATGTCAATCCCATATATTTTTATTTTATTCTATAGCGTTTGCGATAATAGAAAGCCACTTGTCTCAGGGCCCAGTACCGCAACATGGAAGTGTTACAATATCCTTCTCTGCTCCGTGGTTACAATAATACATTCTGTGGTTTGCCATGTTACCGTTTGATTAATAATTCATCATCACTTTTTAATTTCGAATCTTGCAACGCTAGCGGCCAAAAAGCACTTTTATACACAGTTTTTCAACGATAAAGCAAACATTACTGAGATAGTGAGGTGGTAAACATATTGTTTGTTGGTATTGAATGAAGCCCACCGTGATCCGGTAGATTTTAGTACAGCTGAGACTTCTTCATAATTTTAATGCCTTGAGTGTTACCTCTCTACTGACACTCAATAATTTCATTATGACTCTTATAGAACAGATGTTTTATCCACGGGTTTTAGTCCAGTCAATCTACGAAAGTTTGTATGAAGTGGAGAGGGTTGCATTGAATGCACTTTAAGGGATAATTTATTAAATTACCAGTAAAAACATTCAAAAATTTTAAACCACAGTAATCCCCGACAAAACGTTGATATTCTCAAAACCAGTATAAGGCGAACTCAACCTGCATAATATTTACCATGTAGCACAGGCCAGCTTATACTGGTACTTTTACAAAAAAATGTGTTTTTACAAAATTGCCGGATTTAACTATTTACAGCTTCAAATTGTCTACATTACTAAACAAAATTAAAATCTCTAAAATTGCATTTAATGCAACCTCAAATCGTAGATTTACTGGACTATTTTAACATTTAATATCTACCTTTGCCACACATAAATAAAGTGATTGACAGCTCTATTTATAATTTTCTTTTCAACTCTTTCTGCTTCCAAGAACTTTTTTAGTTGTAAGACTCCGTGAGCGAAGATCGTGTTGCCTCGGTAGTGTAGAATTAGCAAAGTTTTACAAGATGTCATTATGTACCTTAAAGAGATTAAAATATTTAGAAGTTAAAATATTTAGATATTGTTAAAATACACTAATCTGAAATTAAAACGAACCTGTCTGTTTTTTGCCATACATTTCCGAAAATAGTCTTAAGTTTGACAGCCTGCCAACCGAAATGAAGATCTCGGCGAGATCATTCAACTATCATCATCATCATCATATCAGCCGAAAGACGTCCACTGCTGGACATAGGCAACTATACTACTATACAAATAGTATCCTGAGTTTCCGAGTTATAGCATTTGACAGCTTTTATCTTTAGAAACTAAAAGTCTAGTATCAATAGTTGCCGAGATACAGACTTTTATTTTGGCAGTTTTAATTAATGAAGATCTCGTCTAAATCTCAAATTTCTCTCAACCATCGAACATTTGTACGCGTAGCAGATCGCGCTTGGGTTGAACCAAGGGTTGAACACGCGAACACTGTTTAACCGCGGCAAACCTGCATTAATTGCTCGCGAGCCCTTTTGGGCGCCACTTTATCCGTGGTCGAACACATGAACAATGTTCGACCGCGGCAAACCTTAACGCATACAACGGACTGACATTCAATGTCAAAAAATGCTTGCTGAGCGGCTTGCAAGCTCGACACAAGCCATTTGGCCCGAGTGTCAGCGTACTCATGTGCAAACTGCTGCGCGAGCAGCAACACGAGCTGCGGAACTATGTTTGATGGGTTTTTTGCGCGAAGTCTAGCTCTAAGAGCTAGTAGATTAAGGACAACAGTTCTCATGATTCTAAGACAATTTTAAATTTATTAAATTTATTCCAATTCAATTTCATTCCTCATCAATTTAATTTCAAATTGATTCTTTTCCAAATCGATTCTAATCCAAATCAAATTCAATTCCAAATCAAAATTGTTTGTTTAAACGAGTTACCAGATTTAACTAAACACCTCTGCATGCTCTGCATAATTTTACTGACAACGCAAGACATGAATAAACTCAGTGTCGTAAACACCGCGCGTAATCATCGTAATACATTTTTTTTTCTACAAATTTTCCTTAACATTTAAGATAATGGATGTGTACAATGCTTAAAAAAAATGTCTGACAAGGTTTAGTCAGATTCGTTGCTTTATTCGACTAAGATAAGAATTAATTTTTACTCATCTATAGTAGGCAGAACTTACCAAAATATTATTCCTGTGCCTAAAAAGCACACGGTCATTGCCAACTGCCCTTCTTCAACGTGAAATTTTCCCAAATTTATAAACAAGAATGCGCATTGTGCCAGTCCTAAACTCTCAGCAAATACCTTAAAAAATTATGATCTTGAAATTCAAGGACAAAATAATTTGAATCATGGTTTTTGGAATTTTCTTATGTTTGTTTGGCCGTCCATCACTTACTACTATACCAATTCAAGCGGGGTTTTTGATCATTTAATAGACTTTAAACTTTGTATTATTTTGTCTTGTCTGAGGGAACCGATTGATTGCAGCAAATAAGCGTAATTAATGCATTACCAAAAACTCCGTTAGGATCAGTCCAGTCGCTTGTGATTTCTGTAAAAGGTAAAAAGTCAAACACCGCACTAACGAAGTAGGGACAGTTCATATATTTTAATACACGTCGCGTGAACTCACTTTGATGTTTCCTACCAAAGATGTCAACTTGTATGCTGTGGTCTCAGTTCCATGGATACAATGATGGCTTGGATGGATACTACTATACGTATATCGATACACTGTCACCGACTTATCTATTCAGGTGATGGCGTCGTCGTCATCCATCGGATTGTGTCAGTTTGGGGTCAGTTGTATTAATTGCTTCTATTTAGATAATTTTCAATGCACTTTTGTGTTACACTTTAACATTCTCTCTCACAACCATGGTTTGGCTAGAAGAAATCTCTTGTAAAGATAAGCCCGCCCTTGTAAATATCCTGTTGTTTGTATCTTTCTGTGTAGTAAATTGTGCAATAAAGAATATATATATTGTAGTAGTAGCGTCGCTATTTCTCTATTTGTCCACATCTATGGACATGAATATCAAAATAGGCTTGGTTATGCGTACAGAACCAAAATGGCGTCTCGATTGCATATTGACAGCCGCCAATCCAGTGGCTACAAGTTGGCTACAGGGATGGCAAGGAGTATAGTTTATTTAAATCACGGTACAGAAAGCTATCCACTCATGTATGTGATCAAGCAAGCAAGCATATAGCTATAAGTAGAGGTAAATATAAAACTTACTAAATGTAGCTGTGCCACTGTTGGATGTTCATCCAGTATCAAGTATCTTGGAAGCCAACAAGAATTCAGTTTTTCCATATGAACTAGGTTCATACTTCGATCCCAGTGTAATTCAATGCACTTGCCGACGAGGAGGTTACTTACGCCAAGCATGATTAGCAATGTTACTATTTGCCATTTGACTAGCTAAACAAAACAATAAATTTATCACACAATCATAGTAGACGGAGAGCGGGCAGTTGGCAACCCTACCTCATCGCCAAACAAAAAGCTACCTATCTAGGCTTGTGCACAATGAAACGGTGAGTCTAAAAAGCAGTATTTCTTAATTAGTACTTTTGCATACTCTATGTGCTTACTTGGTACACGATTTGGTAAAAAAAAAATGTTTTTTGTTGACTGTACAAAACGTATCAGGTTGCGCACAGGCAACCTTGTTTTTTAAGACGCACCTTTTCATTGTGCATCAACCTAAATAAGTCGCTTTTTGATGAGCGATGAGGTATGGTTGCCAACCGCCAGCTCTTAAGTCTGCAGTAGCGTTGTATTAACGGTATTATTTGACATTACCCATTACATTTTATTGTTTTACTTCGTACACTGGTTTCCTAGTCTTATTATAGCAATGTGTCGGAGCTAGGGCTTCCACTCTCGGACCTGTTTGGCGATCCCGGGATCGAGATGAGACTTCACGGCTGGATCCCGGGACTCTCGAAATTTCGAGTTTCGAGACTTTAGGAATAAAGTAAGAAACTTGAATATTTGGTGGATATCATAAATTAATAATCAATTGTAATAGTTACTATGGTTCTTAGTCAAAAGAAAAAAGAAGACTACGGAGAAAAAAAGTTTAATGTGAAAATCAAATAAAACGAAATACCACGAAGCGGTTAATAAAATAAACAGATTGTGGTAATTAAATATGAATGCAGAAAATATCAACATTTTCCCACTTAGTTTGACCTGATCATACTGCAAAAGTATCCTGAAAATTAGTGGGGGATTAGTCATTAGATAATCATAGCATTTTAAAAAGTATATTTTAACAGCAAAACGATCGACGCGATCTTTCATTGCTATCCTCTATAGAAATCAATTTCAAAAAGAGCATTTTCAATTCTGATTGCAGTACTTAACACATTTAGCATCTTTGCCACATTGATAAACGTAATTTAATACTATGATAAATGGCGAAAGCGAATATCTTTACTTGCCAAGTGATGAATATAAACTGAAGCACTCGTGGCTAAGTAGTAGTTGCTCTTTCTTTCCGATCACGAAAGTGACTCAACGTTGGCCGTGGTCAGAACCCGGATAGGTGACCACTAGTGGCACAACAAAAAAAGCATTTTCATGCTTCGGAAGTCACTTTATAAGCCGTTGGTGCCGGCTATTGTCAATAATTTTAGTCGTTAACCCATCAGAGGTCATTTGGTGGCTTGAAAACTCAGACAGCCAGGTTGACGGGAGTTCGTCTTGCCCTCTGGGTAGCAAAGGTCAAATGGCAGTCGTTCTGCGCATTGCTGGGAAGAGGCCACCGAAAAACACGGCGAAGCCCTTGCCGTGTCACTGGACATCTCGAAGGCTTTCGAGTGCCTTCGACAGGATGTAGCACGCAAGTCTGTTGAGAAAAAATTCCTGCATACGGCATTCCCGCTGACTTTTGCTCTTGGATATCTGACTTCCTGAGTAAATTGTCGATCCGAGTAGTCCTTGATGGCTGCTTCTCTGACCTCATGGCTATTGACGCTGGGGTTCCTCAGGGGTCTGTTCTCTCTGACTCTTTTCCTGCTACACATTAACGACTTACTTAGTCCTGGTATTATTGGGTACACAGATGACAGTACTGTCGTTGAGAGTTTTATGACCAGCGCAAAAGCCAGCAGAGACGAGATACGTTCTTCGAGAGAGGCATGTCTCCGAGTGGGGTGACAAAAATCTGGTGAGTTTCAACGCCACTAGAACACAGGCGTGTCTGATCACCGCCAAAAGAAGTCCATCCAATCTTAGAGGTACAACTGTGTCAGTTACCGACAGCCTCTAACTTCTTGGTACGAAGTTGTGTGCAAACCTGAACTTTGGCGCCAACATTGAGTCAAAAGCCCGAGCTGCTGCAAAAAATCTAGGTATCCTCAATTAGGTTAAACGATACTTCACTCCCGGATAGCATCTTGTTATGCACAAGTCCGATCCTGCATGGAGAATTCGCAAGGGAAACTTATATGTAAGGTACCTTGAAACTTGGCTCATAAACAGGAATAGGATCATTAAAGATAAATAAAAAATACCAATTTTTTTCGGCCATAAATGACGAGGTTTAAAGTAAAAATCGTTTTCGTCCAATATCGATAGGTCGTATGGCAGAATGTGATGAGTAGTCATTTCCTATCATAAAACAAAAACTAACATGTATAAACCGACAGACTACTAAGAACAGTTGTCAGTTCTTTTTTTAAACTGGCCATGGCTACTTTTCATTCTGCCATACGACCTATCGATATTTGACAAAAACAAAAATATTTTTTTACTTTATTATTTGCAACCGAAAAAGAAACTTATTTTTTATTTTTACTTATTGACCTTATCCCTGTCTATGAGCCAAGTTTCGAGGTACCTTACACATACGTTTCCTATGCGAATTGCTGTCACCTTTGAGGTGGCTCACCCAAATACCAAGTAGACGCACTTGACTCAATAGATCGCAGAACCAAGAAGCTCGTTGGTGATGAGATGCTGGTGAAAACCGAGTTTCACAGTCTGGCCCACCGTAGCAAAGTTGCATGTCTGTCGGTCTTTTACAGATTGTACTTCGGAAAGTGTGCTCAAGATCTCCACGAGCTTATTCCACCATCCCCGTTCTAGCATCGGGAGGCCAGACGCACCGCAGGATATCACCCACACTTGGTTGATATTTCAGACATTTGCACAAAACTCTTTGAAATATATTTTATAATGCGCACGGCCAAAGAGTTGAGTTCTCTGCTTGCGTCTGTGTTCCCGAGTACATATAACCTGAATTTATTCAAGTCGCGAGTGAATAGGCTTCTTCTGGGCAAGCTTGTCCCATCGTCAATCTTATCTCTGCTCTCAAGACTAGACCAAGTGACCTCCTCAAAGTTAAAAAGCCGACTCCGAAAATCCATTTATAAAAAACTGAATAAGGCTAGAGCAGTGATGAGGATGAAAGGAAACGGTTTGATATTGAAAAAAAAATCATGTCCATTTACTTCATTCCTATTTTTCAATCTGTGGTTTCAATAAATAATTTTAAATCATGTCTATTTTTGCTTCGTATTTTGTAGTCTAAATAAAATTTAAGTACTTAGGCAGGTACACCTTTAGAATTTTTGCGTTTTATAAAACAAAACGGATAGGAATTTATTAACTTGTGTAATAGTTTTAACAATTTTATGTATGAATAAAACACCATAATTATAAGTTTAACTTAGAAAAAGTTTTTTTGAATCAGTCTCGAATATCTCGAAAATCCCGGGACTGGAAATTCAAAATCCCGGGACCAAATATCTTTCGAGACTCCCGGGAAATCGAGACTCTCGATTCCCGGGATGGAAGCCCTAGTCGGAGCACCGGGAATTCGATTGGGAGATTTGATGACGACGTCATATTTTTTTTTGTATGGATTTTTATATTTTTTTTACAGAACCATCGTGTGGGGTATCCAACAAGAGGGTTCCTTGAACTGATTCTAAACTTTAGTACATCTTTAAATTTCACTCAATAATTTCTTTCAAATTGAAAACATATTTTCAATACATACCAAATTAGGCCTTTCCTGCCTACTTCCTGGTACATAATATTGTTTTCTAATATAAATCTCAAATTATTTTAAGTCGTTACATATGAGGATTCAATGAGTCATTTGGTGTACATTTTACAAAAATTAAGTACTCTGCAATATAGGTTTAAATAAAAAAAAATCCATACTATAAAAAAAACGTAATAACTCTCACGCATCAATTGAATTTTCAGTGCTCCGACTCATATCGCTCTTATAGCTTCAGAAAACAAGTGTACGATGTAGCGCCACATGATTTCAAGAGGCTCGCCCACTATCAAGGTAAATTTTTTATTTTTTATTTTACTTTAATCAGATCAGAAAACAAAACTTGTCAAAAACAAAAAAATTGTTCCATTAAAAACTAATATCTCTGTTGACAGCACAAAAAATCTATGGGAAGGCCAAAATTTTTTCTTAATTTTCGATCTGTATTAATAGACTTAAGAGGGAATATACCTCCCTTAAAAATTGATACAAATGTATCCACCATTTCCTCCCTCGATAATAACTGTAGAGCGATAATATTTTGTTTTTAAATCAAGGTCTGTTGTTGGTACGAGTATGCTGTGTAAGAAAGGAGCCTCCCCGCGGCGCACTCTGGAAACAGCTAGACACGGTAACGCAGTATCTAGGCTGGCCAATCCTCTCAGCACAATGGCAAAACCCCAATCATCACTCCTGTCAGAACCAGCTGTTTGATACGAAAAGAAGAAGAAGGCATGCTCCTATCAATAATTTTTTTCAAAAATAGTTCCTACGAAAAAATCTGAGAAAATGTTCCATTTTTCCGCCATATTTAGGCGACTATCAAAAAAAAATTTAAAATTTTCAAGAAGCGCTCTTCCTTTAAATTTTGATACCAAAAATAATTGAATCAGCTCAGTTTTAGAGAAGAAAATAGAGGAAAGCGGAATGCCGTTTTTTAGGTAAAATCGGTCTAAGATGTAGGTTGTCCCTATCGCACAAACAATGGTTCACCTCTTATAAGCATCATCGTACTTTTAACTCCCTGTACCAAAAACTTATCAACTTACCATAAGCAAAACAAAGTTGGCAGTGGGCATGTCTGCCAAATAATTAAAGAAACCAGTCAATAGATACAGATGAGTAAATTCAAGTAGCGCGTGCAACAACTGAATGGTGGTTTGAGTTTCATCCTTGAATACTTGTCCAAAAATAAAACCCCAAGGCAGTGCGCCAATAAAATCCATGGTGAAGCCTCGAACTAAATAATGAAGGGCACATTTACGCACATTTTTTATTATCAAACCTCGTTCATCGTAGTACGGAAGCTGAAAAATAAGTATAACGTTTTTCGGGTTTGTTCCCTTAGCCCAGTGATTCTAATTCTACTAATGAACAAGCAACTTTTGCAAAACGTTTTTCGGGTTTGTTCCCTAAGCCCAGTGATTCTAATTCTACTAATGAACAAGCAACTTTTGCAAAACAAAAAACATTTTTTTATGTATAATTTTCCTGAGCTTTAAGCAACTGAGAGCACAGGGAGGCATAAGCCTTTTGTTTATGTTTTTATTAGCAATCTTGCATCTATCAAAAATGTGATCAAAAATCTGAATTTTACTAAAAATATTTTTCGTCTTTTTTTCCACTTACAAAAAGTTTAATAATAATATCAATTAAGCCAACAACATCGCATATATTATTTAATAAACGAAGCTTCTGACGAATAACTGCTCCGCATCCACCTAAGATACAGAAAAATATGGTAAAATTCATAAAAAACTATATAGGCCGAGTCCTGAAGCTGTAATTTTTAATTGGCTGGACATAAATCGAAACCGTCAATTTACTATAAAGTTGCTATGTATTATAATAGGTGGTGGAACACTTATGTAAAAAATATTTTTTAATGAATTGGCTGGCTTTTAGATTCTCCAGAAAATATATTTTTTTGTTTGTTTATGGATGTGAAGTCAAGCCAAAAATTGTAACTAATATCTGATGGGGTAAACTTTTGATCTGGGTTCCAAGGTACCTACTTCAATTAAAACTAAGCAAAAAATATTTGCGCATATTTTTTTATTTGCAAATTTGTATGCAAGTTACATAAGTCCAGGCAAAAATGGCAACCAAATTATTTTAAATTTGATAGACTTTCCAGGACAGTTTTTGAGCAAATTACCTAAAAATAAGCATATTAATCTAAAGTTAAATATTTTCGTAGTTAATGTTGAAGCAAAAATACCAACTGAAAAACTTTTGTTTAATTACAGGTTTCATCGTGTGTTCTTTCCTTTATTTATAAAATTAAGCATAATTATAAAAAGATAAAAAAGTTGATTTTTAATTCAATAGATCGCGTCAAGTGAGCGAGAACTGGCGTAATATTATATGTTCTTTGGAACCGGTATGGCGTGCTGTGCGCTCCGAGACTTTTTTCTTCTGACATAATATTAGACTTTTTAGTGTTCTTATTTCAACAGTCCAAGTAGCTAGAGTGGGCTGCAAGTGTCTGGCTGCCTGCTTGTACAAACAACAACACTTAAAAAAGTCCATTGAAAGGAGAAAATATCATTGTGGGATACAGTGTTACATAAAACCGGACCAGTGCGAGTCGGACTAGCGTGCTAAGCTTTTGCTCTTGACCCCCCGATCTTGACTCCTCTTTAATAAGAATTTACTTGAAGTGGAAGTTAGCTAGCGTTAATTGGTTGTGAGAAAGGTTGTAAACTTTAATTATTTCAGACTTTATGGTTCCGTACCCATAGGGTGAAAAACGGGATCATACTAATATGCCTCCGATGTCTGTCTGACTGTCTGTCAGTGGGCTGTATCTCATGCTGCATAAGCTATAAAATATAAAAACTGATCAAGTGCGAGTCGGACTCAAAAAAGGACGAGTTGCACTCCGAGAGTGCCGGCAGAAGTGAAAACTTGAATTTTTGAATATGATGTTTTTGTAAGGGTCAATCGCGTCATTGCTCGTGTACTTCTTCATCGAGACCTAAAATTTGGCTCAGTACATGAGTAGTCTAGGGTCAGTAGTTTTCAAGTTATAGCGATTTTTACTTTGACAGCTGTCATCCGAAATGTAGATCTCATCAAGACCTATCATTTGTCTCAGCACATGAGTATTGTAGAGTCAGTAGTTTCCAAGTTATGGGGTTTTTAGTTTGACAACTGTCATCCGAAATGTAGATCTCATCAAGACCTATCATTTGTCTCAGCACATGAGTATTGTAGAGTCAGTAGTTTCCAAGTTATGGGGTTTTTAGTTTGACAACTGTCATCCGAAATGTAGATCTCATCGAGACCTATCATTTGTCTCAGCACATGAGTAGTCTAGGGTCAGTAGTTTTCAAGTTATAGCGATTTTTACTTTGACAGCTGTCATCCAAAATGTAGATCTCATCGAGACCTATCATTTGTCTCAGCACACGAGTAGTCTAGGGTCAGTAGTTTTCGAGGTATAGCGATTTTTAGTTTGAAAATTGTCATCCGAAATGAAGATCTCATCGAGACCTATCATTTGTCTCAGCACACGAGTAGTCTAGGGTCAGTAGTTTTCGAGTTATAGCGATTTTTAGTTTGACAGCTGTCATCCGAAATGTAGATCTCATACATTTAGGATTCGCTATTAAATAACGATCAAAACCAGTACGTCAAGTCTGTCGTGTACATATCACGTTGTGCACAACAAAAAAAGCCGAGACTATGACCACAGAATATATAATAGTAAACAAGTTTACAGGAGTCGCACTCCTTTGATCTTGGAAAAAGCTGCGTATTTCACAGACAGGCCTGCTATGACAAAGACAAAAAAGATTTTTTGGTCTTTATCACACTTTAGAAGTTTTGTATATATTGAGCCTGCTCTAACTTGGTATGATTATTTTCAAATCAATTTCTATACTTCATCCAAGATCTAACGCGACAAAGATAAAAAAGATGTTTTGATCTTTATCACACTTTAGAACTTTTGTATATAAGGTGGAATCAAAGGTACGCGCACTAACGAAACCTGAGACTCCGCTGCTTATATGGAGTGCATTCACTTACTCATTTTGGAATTAACGTTGTAAAAAAAATAATAAAAAAACTTACTGTAAAAATTGGGTCGGTTGGGAATATACCGCCCCCACTTGTTTACATAATAAATGGTCGCGTCACTTCGTGTTAAGACGGCCAAAGAGGTGAAGAAATGAATCATTTATTCATTAAATGTTGTTGCCTGTTCAAACTCAGGAGGAAATCTTAGCCTGTCGACTACCGATATTGTGTTCGAGTGGGTTGAACACGTTGACCATACCATTTTCTCGGTCAGCATCCAAAATGGTTTTCCTTGCTAGGCCGCTTTCCATAGCTTTCTTGATAATTGTCCTGGGCAAGCTGTTTATCACTGATTTGCTTACTGATTGACTAATTTAAGCAAATATGAATGAATTAAAGTGTTAGTTTTATTTTTATTTGTAAATAAAAACATTGACATAATCAACTTATCATAGCAACCTAGCAACAGCTGCACAGGCTGTATGGAGATTATATCCCTAAGAAGGTTATAATCTCATTAGGATTTTTGTAGCGGTAAGGCATTATTTATTTCTATTATTTCATATTTCTTGAATCAGAATCGAAAATAAATAGTTTAGTTGTCGTAAAAACGTAATTTTTTTCCTGTCTTTCTCATTCCTGTGCGTCGCGTCGGTTTAAAAAATTTTTGGTCTTTCTTTACATTTTTATGAAAGTGAAGTGAAGTCTCCTTCATTTGCGATTATCATAGATAAAAAAGTAAAACTTATGACATCTTATGCTGAGAACTGAACTAAATAGTGTGAGAGCCGGCTCAAGAAATGCCTACCTCATAAAATACCCCAACAGCCAATTTTTGTTTCGTTAACCGAAATTTAAACACTTATCAAAAAGGTCTGCCAGCGCCGACCCTGCCGAATCATTGAAATAATACTTTTCAAAAAAATGTTGTACCTGCCTCACTGCCTCATTAAATACCCAAATGAAAGTACAGGTTAACTATTGTTTAATTATGTTTAAAAATGGTCCGCCATTGCGCTTCCTACCGAAATTACTCGGCCAAATCTAAAAACCATGGTTTTACTACACCCCCAACCTACCTCATCGAATACCCGAATGAGACCTACGCCAAATAATAACTAAAATGCACCTGATAATGGATCAAAGGGGGCTTTTAGACAATTTTTATACGTATTTAAGTGTCGGTTAACGATCTAAATGTAGCCTGTCGGGGTATTTGATGAGGTAGGCATTTCTTGAGCTGGCTCTCCCACTAAAATCAATACGAAGAAAATTTCCTGTACTACTTATAAATCTGTGAAAAAAATGCCTTAACGATACACAAATCAGGAATACCTGACAATGGTACTCATTTATCACGAGTGTGGGGAGGTTTAACAGCGTGCCGAATATGTGTACGAGGCACGCTATGGAAGACTGCCTGGTGGTATTTGTTGTGTTTTTTATTTCAAGTGAAAAGTGGCTGACCCATATGGCCAGCTTAGTATGGTCGCTGATGGTGACATACATTAACGAGTGCACGCTGTATTTCAATCGCTTGACCCTCACAAAGTTATGAGTTATAATGTAAGTGGTGTATTCCTATTCAACCCACTTTCCTAAGAAACATAAATTATTTTTTTTGAAAATCAAAATTTTATTGAAATATCTACGCGAATGCATTCCATATAAGCAGTGGAAATTGGGGTTTCATTAGTGTGCGTACCTTTAATTACACCCTATATATTGAGCCTGCTCTAACTTGGTATGCTTATTTTCAAATCCATTTCTATACTTCATCCGAGATCTGACGCGACTTCTGATGCGAGTTAATAATTTTTTCCCCATCTGAAAAAGTGCCAAGCGCCGCTGAAGAAGTTTTCACTTCAAAAATCGACCACAGTGAGTTACTGACATTTTAACTAATACAATTTATATCATGTGGTGGTACGGAACCCTCGGTGCGCGAGTCCGACTCGCACTTGGCCTGTTTTTCCCTTTCATTAGATCAAATCCACAATTATTTTGAGTCTCATGTCAAACCTGTAGAATATTCATACAAACTTCCACCCCATTTTTCAACCCCTCAGGGGATGAATTTCAGAAAATCCTTTCTTAATGTGTAGTCTTGACGTACAAAAAAACTACTTACAAAATTTCACATCTGTAGCTTTATCGGTTACGGCTCGGCGTTGATAAATCAGTCAGTCAGTCGGTCAGGGCATGCTGTTTTATATATTTAGATTTAGATCAGAAGATCAAAAGTATTTTCAGCTTACTACAACCGATGTAATTTTTTTACCGATTTAAATTCCGAAGCGCGTACCGAAAAAAACAGCGAAGCAATGCGACGTTGCCGTACCGTGCAATCACGAGCCGTGTACTATGTTAATGTCAATTATGAACTTTATTTCAACTTCTTTAGGGTCGATATAAAGCGCTACATAATGTAATTTTTATATAAAAAGATACGCTATTGCCTGAAATGTTTAATTTTCAAAGTAATCAACGTAAGTACAGTTTTAGAGTATAATCAAACACTTTTCATTTAGTTAACTATTTTGGCCAAAGAGAAATCCCTCAATAATTATACCACTGTAAAGCTTTAAAATATTGTGTTCACTTTTATGACTGTTTGATCAAGTACAACAAAATTTTGAAGTACAAAAAGTCATGAGATAGTTATGTATTTTGCCCGAGCAGACAAAAAGAAATAAAACTTTTAGTGGGATTTTTTTAATTTTAGGCTTTACCTAAGAACTTATGTGCTTAATTAGTTTGTAAAATACTAAAAGTTTATCATTGAACGAGCCCAGAAAACATTTCGTTTAGTTGGCATTTTTGCCACATTAACTATTTATATAATAGGGTTTTTTTAATCTGCCGCCTTGTCCCATTTGGTGATATGCTTAATTTTAAGTAATTATGTAATTACTTCCAAGACTTCATAAACCACAAAAAGAAAATCTTGGTTCCGATTTTTGTCTAGGCCAAAATCTAATTATCTTGGGGTAATAGGGCTGCATTCGAATATGCACCTTAATAAAGAATGTTTTTTCCCTGATCACAATTTTTTATACGTTTGACAGTTGTAAAACAAGTAATTTAAAAAAAAGTTAACTGACTTCAAGTCAAAAAGGGAGTATTATAAAAGTTCTTGAGTTCGGTGACAGCCTGAATATCTTATATATTAGGTGTCTCAAAACCTACTTTATTTTAAATTTCAAATAATTTTCGCTTTATTAAAATAGTAAGGGTCCTGACGGACAAAATTTCTATATGATTTGCTCATGTCTGCCTCTTTGACTGATGGTAAAAAGCATCCTCTTAAAGGTACAAAAATATTGGCAGACATCCACATCGCTGCGTTTTTGAGGAATTTAGTTTTAATTATTTTGAAATTTGACAATGAAACGTACACCTGGCAGACTATGACTGTTCGATTAAACACAATGTATACCACCACAATAGCCCTGTGTTGTAAAGTTACAGCGCTTCAAAATGCAAAAAAACACTACTTCATCCCGTAATAATGCAGAGCCCGCCCAACATATCTGCCTCTTCGATTTTCTACATCTTCAGAAGTATTTTAAACAAGAGCCATAAAGCAGACAAAATAAAACATTATCTAGTATCACATTTATTTATTTTTTGCTTTAACTCAAAAACGCAGCTACGCACAGAAAATCTTGTTAAGACCAAATCGATTCGTATTGAGCTGATCTATCATCCCTATTAATATGAATCATGAGCAAATGATATGTCCAAATGGCACTCAGCACCCTAACTAAAAATGGAACTAGAATCTATAGAAAATATTTTGCAATTGTCTACAGCAAAGTTTGATGTGAAGTTATAGAGCATTTTTCAGTCGGGCAACGCATAGAATTTATGAAAATCCACTACCGAAAGGGTGGAAAATTTCGCAGAGACGATCCGAAAATGTCACACATTTTTTGTGTATGCAAGTAATCCACAGACAATTCCTAAGCTCAAAACAGAAATTCTTTTAATTATTTACGAAATCAAACCACATTAATGTAAAGTGTCATCAGAAATTTCATAAAAAAGGGTGAAAGTTTGCCAGCAAAGCCGAGGCAACCGTTTGTCGGATGTTGTGTTTCACACGTAACCTCCCTATCCATATTTACAGTTGAAAATAAATATATTCAAAATTCAAATGCAATACAAATATAATAATTAACAAAAAAAATATAACTATCCAAAAAAACTGATAAATGCCCCGTTTTACCGCCGTATTTTTACACACGGCCGCACATCAGTGGTGACACTTTGACCTTAAGCGGGTCTCTGGTTTTCGGACGTTTGAAGCTGAGCGCTTGTTCAGCTTATACTGGTTTTGTTCACACTTATTTGCTACCGTGCGTACCTCTTTGTACTTAATTTAAATGAGTGACAAGTATTTTTATGAAAATCTTTATTTCTTATTCATCTATTTTCAAGTGCAGGCCCAAACTAAAACATCTCCTTTGCCAATATTCTACTCAAATTTAAATCAAACAAACCTTCCAACGCTCCAGATACTATCGCAAATACAACAAATATCGCTCTTATTGTAAGCCAGAAACGAGTTAGTCTAAAAAATAGATAATTACCAATTACATAATTACTAATTCCAAATATGTTAGGCCGGCCGCAAACATCCGGAATCAGATAAGGAATACAGGTCAGGAATTCAGATCAGGAATGGTTCTGAAATCAGAACGCACTGCTTTTCATACTAAATGTTCTACCTATGGCGCACACTTTAAACCCTGATATTCTGTTCTGAATTTTTCCGGACGTTTGGGTCTTCAGAACGGAAAAAAAACATTCAGATTGCAGCGCTTGCGAATAAAATATACAGACCGCCGCACACATCCGTCCGGAAATTTTTATTCAGAATCTCGCTAGTGCCAAGCCGAGTGGACGTCCGATCCGCTTTTTCTCGACTACGAAATAAAAATCTCTGAGTATTCAACGGGTGAGCGCAGCGAGGTTCAAATCTCTTTGGGTGCACCCAATAAAGACGTTCTCTCTTCTACTCGAGCGCCAGTAAAAGTGCAATCGCAAACAATTCTTCATTGTCTATGTCGTCCATCTTGTTTGGCGTCTCCAAACATACTGGTCTCTAAAATTCCTGACAGAAAAAGCCTGATGTCTGCGCTAGTCGTCCGGAATTCCTGATCTGAATTCCGGACCCGAATTCCGGATGTTTGCGGCCGGCTTTACTCGTGAGACCACAACGCACGAGCCGAGGGAGCGAAGCGAGCGTGATGCGGCAACAGCCGGCGAGTGTCAAAACGAATTTAAATTCCAAATTTTTTCAGTAGAACATAATAATTAAAGCTGGTAAAAAAGTATAACAATAATAAAAAGTCATGTTTATTTTTCGAAGATTTCAGGATCTCATTCGGTCGTTTCGTCATTTTTATTCGGACTAAAGTAGTCGAAAATTTGTATTTTAGGCAGTAGATTTTATATTTTGGGTAAGGACAACTCTCATTTTCTTTTCAGAGGTTTTATTACAACCCTTCTGAAATTATATCCACTGTCGCACTTAGAGACGATCTTTCATTAAGTTAAGTCTCATGCTGCCTTTTTTGCAAAATGACGTGAAGTAACCTGTGACCGGAGGATGCCGGTATATAAAGCTGAAGCGCCTTGTTTACAAGAGCATCATCCGACCAGTGTACGGAAGCGTGGAAAAACATTTTCATGTAAAATGTTGCCAATACGAGACCATATAGCTCGCATTTTCAAAAAGTAGGTGCTATGGGCGCTGGTGACCACTTACCATTATCAGGTGGCCCACCTGCTCGTTTGCTCACTTGTAACATAAAAAAACCGGTCAAGTGCGAGTCGGACTCGCGCGCCGAGGGTTCCGATATACCTATAGTATTTTTGGAAGCAATAAAGTCCATTTTCAGGACCGCAAAACTAAATTTGTTTGTACAGGTTTTTTGCAGATTTCTGAAAAACTGTGCAACTTAGAAAGATCGTTTTATTTTGCTGTAAATTTTACATAAACCTCTGTCAACTGTAATTAATTCAGATTTTCCCTTACTCAAACTTCGGAGATAAGGGGGGGGGGGGGGGGGGGAATGGTATTTTTTTTGACATTTTTCATCATAACTTGAAAACTAAGAAACTTAAAAAGATACAAAAATATATTTTAAAATGTACAAGTAAAGCCCTTTCATATGATACCTCTCGACCTAGTAGCGACAATTTGAAATTTGGCCCCCCCCCTATTTTGGCCCCCTTTACATTAATAATCATACTTTTTTCCAATTTTTTTCATGTGAAATTAAGTTGGGCAACAAAACTATTCCAAATTTCAGGTCGATAGCATAAGTGGTAGCTGAGATATAGAGGTGTGACAGACAGACAGAGCGGCACCATAAGGTTCCTTTTTTTTACCATTTTGGTATCGGAACCCTAAAAAAGGTATCAGATCTCATGTAGAGCCAAGCTTTCTAACTCGACAAGCCCTAGCTTCACAAAATCTACACTTTAGTCAAAATATGTGGCCAGGCCGATTAAATAGTACAAAAACTATTGTATAACAGAAAACCAATGAACAGTGAATATATTTTTCACGCAGCACGCTTCGCCCACGTGCTGGTAGCATAACGGCCAAGCTATTTGACTAAGGTGTAGATTTTGTGAAGTTAGGGCTTGTAGAGTTAGAAGCTTGGCTCTACATGAGATCTGATAACTTTTTGAAAATGCGAGCTATATGGTCTCGTCCAGGCAACATTTTACATGAAAATGTTTTTCCAGCCACGCTTCCCGTACACTAGTTGGATGATTCTCTTGTAAACAAGGCGCTTGAGCTTCACCGGCATCCTCCGGTCACAGGTGACACCGGTTACTTCATGCCATTTTGAATTGTGAATTGAAGTGAGGAATGAATTGTGGTCGGCATTATCTATGTATGGGGTGAACGGTCATCTGATTCAAGCACTGAAATCTCTCTATGAGGATTTCAGAGCTTGCGTCAGAATAAACGGGGCTTACACTGAATGGTTTAGCATCGAAAAAGGTGTTAGGCAGGGATGTGTAGCGTCACCTTGGCTGTTTATATTCATGGATAATTGTTTGACTGATCTGAAAGAGAGTATGTGTGGACTGAGAATGAATGAGTTACTCATCAAATGTCTTCTCTACGCTGATGACCAAGTTATACTTGCGTCATCTGCTGACGAGTTACAGGAGATGGTAACAATGATGAATTTGGCTTTTGATAGGAGAGGAATGAAAGTTAACGTAAGCAAGACGAAAGTAATGGTACTTGAAAGAGAAGAGTGTATGACAGAGTGTACTATATTAATAGGTAGTGAACAAGTCGAACAAGTAAAGGAGTTTGTGTATCTGGGTTCTAAGTTTACGAGAGATGGAAAGTGTGAAAGTGATATCATGTAAATTCGTACAAAAACACCCACAATTGTATTCTCCTGAAAAAACGATAAAGCGCAACAATCGCCACCTAAATAAACTTCAACGACCCTTCTCCAAATTAGAATTATACACATCCGCTCCCCACTCTATGATGATTAAAATATGGAATCACATTCCGAACTATATTAAAAACATAACTAAAACCGCAACGTTTGAAAACCAACTAAAAGAATTTCTAGTCAAAAAAAGTTACAACAGCATAACTGAATTTTTTACTGACAAATTAGAATAAAGTATAATAAAATTAAGTAAATAAATACACAATCTTATAAATAAATATTCTAATATTTTAAAATAAATAATTTAATAACAAATGAATAAATTATGATAATAACTATGAATGGGTAATAATATTATAAAATAAATACATAGAAATAATGACGTAGATAATTTTATGATTGTATTGTTAAATTATTATAATAATTTTTTTATGAAGTTAAATTATTGCGTACTAACATTCACTAATATAATATAGGTACTTAACATATACTAATAAATACTAACGTACATAAATTTTATTTTTATTGTGGCAACTAGTCCTCTCATGTTTGCTGTGCCCTTGCAGGGTGTCACCTGTACTTATTTTATAATTTTAACATCTTTTATACCTGTGACTGCATTAAATAAAATATGATGAACAGAAAAGTAGTACAAATGATAGTAAATTGTACGAAAATATTTTAGAGAAACTTGATACACGACTAAATGATTTTGAAAATAAACTTACATCAACTGGACTGAGGGGTACTCCTTACCAACCCACTTCAAATAAACAAAATGAAATAGGTGTTGCAAATGTAGATAAACATAACAAAAAATCTTCAACAAATAAAACTCAACCACCTGATGCAAAAATCCAACCAGTGTCCGAAAGAAAGAAAACACACCCTCGACCGCGCCCGGAAACTCACAAAAGCAAGACATCTGACAAACCTGAAAACAATGCCTATCTTGATGCTCATGTTCCTAACACTGAGGCCCACATTCATGTACAAAAGTCTGCCACAAAGTCAACAAGTAACCAACACGCTTTTAATCAGGGCGCTAATACTCCTCCGGGTGATGATGGCGATGGTAGTTGGACTGAAGTAAAACGTAGACGCTCCAAAAATCAGAAGATATTCCATGGATCTGCTGCACAAGGTGCAACTGTATTGGAAGCTGCAGAGAGAACTAGATACTTACATTTATACTATCTCAAAGTTGGGACCACAGAAAAACAGATTCAAGATCATCTCCATTCGATAAATATCTGCGCGAATTGCACAGTGGAAAGTTTAAAAGCGCGAGGAAATTACGCGTCATTTAAAATTGGCGTGCCATCCCAATTCGCCGATAAAATATTAGCTTCTGAAATCTGGCCTAACGGCAGTTGCATAAAATCATGGATACAGCCCTTTCGTGAAAGAACAAAGCCATTTCGCTCGAACAGATTTAGAGGCTACGACGACAAAAACTGATTCTTTGAAAGTCAAGAAGTCTCCAAAAATTGATATACCATTTTATATCCTCTATCAGAATGTTAGAGGCCTTAAAACAAAACTTCGTAAATGGAATACCGCCTTACCATTGCTGCATCATGATCTCGTTGCTGTAACAGAGTCGTTTCTGGATGGCTCTGTTGAAGACGCTGAATTGACATGTACCGGATGGAGTGTCCTGCGAAGAGACAGGAAATCCTGGGGGGGTGGCGTACTCCTTGCTGCTCGTCCAGGAATCCAGCTCCGACGACGAAATGAGCTTGAAACTAATTCTGGTGAAGATATATGGGCTTCAATTCATATGAAAGATAGCTTAATTTTTATATGTGTAGTTTATATTAGCCCTAGTTCCTCGGATGGTGTTTACTTGAACTGGTTTAGTAAAATTGAAAATGTTATCCACGATTTGAAAGGTACTGTTATAATCACCGGTGATCTTAATTTGAACAGTGCATCCGTGAATGTTTGTAATTATTACAATTATTTTTTATCTTTTTGTAATCTAGTTGACAGAAACCAGATAACTAATGGTTTTGGTGGCAAACTTGATGTCATTTTGACCCAGGAATCTGTGAATTTGGTTTCGGTTTCTTCGGCTGAGAGGGGAGGTATCGTTCCCATTGATAAGTATCATCCGCCTTTAGACATTGAAATGTCATTCCAGCTAAAGCGACACAGTGGACCTCATCCGCCAAGTAATATTGAACCAGCAAGAGATTGGAACTTTTCTAGAGCCAATTTTCCTGCTATGTATCAAGCTTTTTACGAAGCTGACTGGGCACCAGTACTTGGTGCATCTAGCTCGCAGGAAGCGACTCAAACTTTTTATGAAATAATATATGGTGTATTTGATTTATTTGTTCCTAAAAAGACAAGAAACACAAATAAAAGGAAAAAACGATATCCTACCTGGTTTTCTCCTGATATTATCTGCGATATCGAACGAAAAACAGCCCTACATCGCCTCTGGAAGATTACCAATTGTCCAACGACTTACTCTAACTTCTCATATATACGAGAAGATCTTAAAGCACGTATTCCTGCTGCTTATGATTGCTTTATAAATCGATTAGAAGCCAAGCTTAAAACAAATCCACGAGATTTTTGGCAACATATGGCAAGTCTTCGGGCTCCCGGTGGATTTGAAACCACTGTCACTTATAAAGGCAAGGAATTTTCAGGAGTGGAAGCTGCTACTGCATTTGCAGATTACTTCTCTGGAGTATATTTACCTTCTATTCCTAGACTTGACGTCTTCGTCAATGCTCCTCAAGAGTCATTGACGAGTAGTTATTTAAGTATACCTGACTTTACTGAAACTGACGTTAATCGCTGCATATCAAAATTGAAATCAAATTGTTCTCCAGGTCCAGATAATCTACCCTCATTTATTTTAAGGGACTGCCGAGAAATATTAGCTAAGCCAATCACCCACATCATAAATGTGATACATAAAACAGGTGTCTATCCAGATTACTGGAAACATACCAGAGTGACTCCTATTCCTAAGTGTGGCATACACTCACCTGTAGACGAACATCGCCCTATTGCTGTGCTCTCTTCGCCTGCTAAGGTATTTGAAAAGCTTATGCATGGCGTGATCTACCCCCAAGTTAAGTTTCATCTATGTGAGGAACAGCATGGCTTTAGGCCTGGTCGATCGGTGGACACAAACTTATTAATATTAGTAAATTATATATCCGGCAGCTTGGATCATGGAGGGCAAGTGGATGTTTTATATTTTGATTTTCGCAAGGCATTTGACCGGGTCGATAATGACTTACTTTTATCTAAGTTGCAAAGCTTCGGATTTGGCCCGACACATCTACGCTTGTTCGCGGACTATTTGCGGGACAGAATGCAATTTGTCAAATATGGTTGTTATACCTCACAGCCGTACTTTACCAGATCTGGCGTCACCCAGGGATCTGTTTTGGGCCCTTTATTGTTTTTGCTGATGGTGAATGATCTAGTCAGTGTCATAAAGTTCGCAAAATGTCTTCTATATGCAGATGACTTAAAAATATATATGGAAGTTAACAGTGAAAGTGACTGTGAACTTTTGCAAAAGGATACGTATGCTATTTTACAGTGGTGTAAACAAAACAAAATGGACATAAACCCGAGTAAATGCCATAGTATGTCCTTCGGACGCAAAAAGCAACACTTATGCTACCCGTATGAATTAGAAGGACATTTGTTATCTAGAAGTTCGGTCGTGAAAGATCTAGGGGTAACTTTTGATAAGAATCTCACATTTGATCAACATATCACGACTCTTACGACCGAATCCTTTAGACGCCTTGGTTTTGTGCTTCGAAACATGAGAGATCTCCACGATCCACACGTTATGAAACTTTTGTACAGCAGTCTCGTGAGAAGCAAATTGGAAAGCAGTGCCTGTATATGGAATCCACACGAAGCCACATACATTACTATGGTCGAAAAAGTACAGAAAGCTTTCCTAAGATATTTATATAAACGGGTTTATGGATATTATCCTTTGCTTTATCCTACAATCTTTTTACTTGGTGCATTGGGATTGTATTCTTTGGAATCAAGGCGTATTAAGGACGAACTAACTGTTGCATTGAAGGTATTGCGTGGAGAAATAGATTGCACCGAGCTGCATTCACAATTATGTCGACTGTATGTCCCTGATAAATATATCTCTAGAACGCGATCCACTCGGCAAAGACGTCTCCTCGCAGCTCCATGTTGTAGGACTGTTTCATATGCCCAGTCCCCTCTCTGCCGAATGATCAGTGGCCTAAACTCAGTTCTCAACTACTCTTTGAACTTTGATATTTTCACGGATTCATGGAGTCAACTTCTGAAAATCCTTTCAGACTTTTGTACGTGTAATAATGTTGTGAACAAGTCTAGTTGTATTTATTGACTTTATTGACTTTTTTATTTTATTCACTTGTTTTTATAAGATTTGACATTATGTGTTACATATTTTGTTATTAATTACTGTAATAGGCCAGCCCGTTGTAATTAAATTAAATAAATTAAATTAAATAAATTAAATGAAATATCGAAAGAAGAGTGAATGCTGGAAACATGGTGAATGGTGCTCTGCATGCTTTTATGAAGAGTCAGAAGGTGTCTCACAAGGCTCGTCTGGCTGTTCATAGAGGCGTTTTGGTTCCAACACTGATGTACGGCAGTGAAAGCTGGGTATGGCAGAAAAAGCATGAAAGTAGAATTAATGCAGTAGAAATGAGAGCGTTGAGGAGTATGATTGGTGTGAAATTGAGTGACAGGATTAGAAATAGTGTGCTAAGAGAGCGTTGTGGCGTAAAAGAGGACGTAGTGACTAAAATTGAGAAAGGGATGCTGAGATGGTTTGGTCATGTAGAGAGGATGAATGAAGGAAGATTGACGAAAGAGATCCACAAGGCGAGAGTGAATGGAAACGTTGGAAGGGGAAGGCCTCGGCGAACGTACCAGGACCAAATTCAGGACGTTCTGAATAAAGGCCAGGTTAAAAGTACTCTAAACCGACGAGCATGTATGAAAGGATTGATGAAGGTTCAGGAAGCAAGGGAAGTATGTCAAGATCGTAGCAGGTAGAGAACTGTGGTCTCTGCCTACCCCGACGGGAACAAGGCGTGATGTTATATGTATTTTGCCCATGCTGCGTCATTAGGAGGTAAAATGTTTATGGTGCGAACGTTATGAAATACTTAATCAAAACCTGCTTTGCGAGTCGTAAGTCTTAAAAAAACTACGAAAACCCTCTATTACGCGTGGTTAAACACGCTTTTGGCCGGTTTTTTTTATTACATTGAAAAATAAAGTTACAGCACGAGACTTTATGAAAGTTAAATTTAAGTACGCCAGTAAGTTATATCTATCGTGGGGCTAGTTCCACATAGCCACAGTCACATCTTGCCACAGTCACATCTTGCCACAGTCACATCTTGCCACAGCCCCATCTACCCATACTCATCTACCCACAGTCCCGTCTAGCCACAGTCGAATCTAGCCACAATCTTATCCTAATCCACAATCAATCGCACGTAGCCATGATCACGATCATGAACCAATTTTGCGGACTGTTGCAACAAAAGTGTTACGGTTTATACAGTTTTTGGTAGAGGGTTGTCAAAACGAAACGGGCGAGCCTATTTAAGGCATATAAAACTTACATTAGGCCATTTCGTCCGATCCAAAAGTTTGGGAATACGTCACGAGTTGTCAAGGTGTTTCCTCACCGATAATCTCCAGAATGCTGGACACCTGTATTGCTGAAAAACATTCGGTCAATTTTTATCTTTCAGTATTCGTGATCAGATAGCACTTTTTGCTTAGTATTTTTCAAGCGTCACCAGATG
Organism: Athrips mouffetella; assembly: GCA_947532105.1. NCBI lineage: Eukaryota > Metazoa > Arthropoda > Insecta > Lepidoptera > Gelechiidae > Athrips > Athrips mouffetella. The sequence continues at coordinate 21,395,196 of OX383972.1, read as the reverse complement.
GGGCTTATGGATAAGTGGAACTAACCCCTATCCTATGTGTCGTCTAATCAGGTATAAAAATCCACAGACTACTCACCGCGACTCAGGGTTATTCCTGAATTCTAAGAATATTTCAAATTTCTTTTTAAACATAGCTTTTAATCGTTTTTTAGATTTCTGAATCCTTGAAGTCACAAGTCCATCTGGCATATTAAATATGGTTTCACGCAATTTACGCAAAAACTGTAAATACATTTTTGAGACATTATACAGTAGGCATGTTACTTATTTGTATAACACGGAATAAGGATAATTAAAACGTACAACCCGATTTTTTTTTACGTAATCTCGATAAAACTTGTTAAATAATGGATACATTTCTGCCAGCACTGTTTCGAAATATTGCTTCTCATCAGGGTAGTGGTTAATAATTGTGAAAAAGTCATGTATCGGTACGTAAAGAATCTGAAACGAGGAAAAATATTATCTAAGACCACACAGCACGGAATATTAGAAAACCGGCCAAGTGCGAATAGGGCGCAATGGAGTGTTCCGTAGCTTTAGGAATTATTATTGTTAAGAAGGTTTCGATTTTTTCATAAGTGCGAATAGGGCGCAATGGAGTGTTCCGTAGCTTTAGGAATTATTATTGTTAAGAAGGTTTCGATTTTTTCATATTTTTTTGCGTCCAAACGACCATCAAAGCCCAGCGCCTGATTACCATTTCATCATCATCATAACATCCCATAAAACATCCACTGCAAGACAGGCAGCTCCCTCCAGATCTCCAGCAAAAACGCGTGGTACATCGGAGGGGATTTACCATAGTCACCACGCTTGTAAGCTTTGCGGCTGGCGACCGCTGTTGTTGGTAACCGCAGTATGTAAGATGGTACGATACACAGAAAGATGCTGCTGCCCATCCTCCTTTTCATAGACCCTTAGTCGCCTCTTACGACACCCACGGGCATGTATGGGTTGGTACTATTCTTTGCCGGCACCACACGGGAAAATTATGTTTTGAATAAATTTAAATTGCTACTATTGCTAAAATTAAATTGCTATTTATGTTTCTATTCCACAGTCAAAAATAGCATTTTAGATACCTACCATAAATAAAATACTTGTACAATCCTCAACCGTAATTTTGTATATTTACATCTTAAGTTCAATAGTTAGTTTTTTATACATTTAAAAACACAATTACTATGAAATTTCCAGATAGATTTTTTTTTTGAAATTAGCTTTTTTCGTACTACCTATATACCAAATCACTTAAAAACCATGATAAATATCGACGCGAAATTAGCTGAGTAATGTCTTTTGTTAAATCAATTTTTTTTACATACCACTTTTTCAATGAGTTGCGTGTACGCCGAGAAAAGTGCAAAAATGAGCGAAAAACGTAAAACAGCTCGAATCCGCTCCGTTTTAGCACGCGCATTCTGCCCTTCGTTAGAAAGGGAGGTAATTTTGACTATATACAGCGCCTTAACCTGTAAAACCTACTGAACTTTCCTTTTCCTTTTAATAATCATATATGCTACAACTATGATTTTTTTCACAGTTCTAGTAACAGCCGATTAGCTGGCGTGGGGGGAGGACACTCGACTCCAGCAAAAAATTGCACTTTCAAGCTAAATATTTCGAAAACGGTTTCCTCAATCTAAAATAATATTTGCAGACTCATATTATTTTTAAAATGCCTATCTGACGATAGCCCACACGATGGGGAAGACACGAAAAATTAATTTAACTCCCATTTAGTTTTAGGGCAGGTACCCGAAGGTAGGTAATTTTTTTAAGATTTTATTTTACCACATCATTGGCATGTAGATAAAATGTATAAATGTATTTATGTATGTATATCCGTACTAAATTACAAATTTCTAATACTAAGGGCCTCTGCTGGCTCTACAAAAATTTGTGCTTTGAAACCTACAGCGCCAGCTGTTGGCGGGTAGCATAGCATAGCTTGCTCACCCAATGATATTTTAGGTTATTGTAAACCGTACACCTTTAGAGACCGACAACCTGGGTCAAGGCGGCTATCATATTATAGCGAAGGTCGATCAACCAGGTATGTACAGTCAAGAGCACATCAAGCTTGACACATTGGACTTTGTACCGTTCTTATATCAAAAGACGTAAAGACTAGAGTCGCACTGCGAGTGTCAAGCTTGACCTGTCGTTGACTGTACTACCACTTTATCGGCGTAACAATTTTTTTTTCATAATATGTATATCCACACCACACCACATTGCAGCTTTCTATTACTAAGGGTGAGCTAAGCCACGGACAGACAGATCGTTAGACAGACCGACAAACAGACAGAAGGACATGACTCAACTAAATAGGTTCCTTGTTCACTACGGAACCCTAAAAACACCGTGATCCTAGAAACTGTGCATACAGACCACGAAAATGAACAACTTTCACAAAGGAACATGGGTCGAAAATGTCGAAACACCTTTAGTATTTTTGGAAGAAATAAAGTCAATTTTTAGGACCGCAAAATTAAATTTGTTTGTAAAGGTTTTTTGCAGATTTTTTAAAACTGTGCTATTTAGAAAGATCGTTTTATTTTTGCTGTAATATTTACATAAACTTCTATCGACTGCAATTAATACAGATTTTTCGTTTCACAAACCTCAGAGATAAGGGGGTCGGAATGGTATTTTTTTGTTATTTTTCATCATAACTTGAAAACTAAGAGTCGTAAAAAATGCAAAAATATATTTTTGAATGTATCATATGATTTGTAAATGCTCCCCATTATGTACGCAATACTGATCTCCATCGGGACTTGAAAATGGAGTTTGTGGCTAAAGTTGTTCAAAAACACGCAGAAGCTCAAGTCATGAACATAGACTTCTCCATCATGTGAACGTTAAGGCAGTCCAGCTGGCTTAGCACGTTGCCCGAGAGAAAATATATCTCGGAGAAATGTCACTTTATTTTAGGAATTATATCATCTAATCTATCGAGCGAAAAAATGTCAGTGGAGGAAAATGTTTAGCAAATCCACAAATTAAGTTTTTGATATTTTAGACAGAGATAGCTTTATATACTAATACATGTAGCCGTCCTTGTCTTTCAAAATGTGTCGCACTGCTCGGATGTCAAAATAATGTGACCATGCTTAAAGTCTTTAATCTATGGGCCTAGATAAACTGACAGCTGCAGCGTGCTAAGCCGGCAGCTTCTCGACAACACAGACATAGTGCGACGACATAAAAGGACCAAACCCTTTGAGTTATTGTAATTAGTGTTGTGATAAACTCATTAGTGCATAGTGTTATAGAAACACAAAAACAAAATGTCTTCCCCTTAAGTAATTAGAGACAATAAGACTAATGTCATTGGATGCATTTTTAGGATTAATTATTGTTTATGTAGTAGTTTAAGTTAAATGAAAATTACTTATTAGCTACACGGCTAGATTGTAATATCAGTAAGATATCTATGTAAAGGTATCCTACTTCAATAAAAAAAAATATGATACCCTACTCGACCTAGTAACGACTATTTAAAATTTTGCCCCCCCTATTTGGGCCCCCTTTACATGAATTATCATATTTTCTTTCTTTCATGTGCCATTAGGTAGGGCAACCATATTCTATACCTAATCCAAATTTCAAGTCGATACCATAAAGTGGTTGCTGAGATATACCTACAGGTGTGACAGACGGATAGACAGACAAAGTCGCACCATAAGGGTTCCTTTTTTTACCATTTTTGTATCGGAACCCTAAAAATCATCTTCCTGTACAAAATACGGGTTCAGCTGATGCAGTTTGTATGGGAAGTCATTTCTATCGTATTTTGACTATTTTGACCCATGTTCTTTAGCAAAAGTGTTTAATGGTCTGAATGCACACTTCCAAGGATCACATTGTTTACCCTAACAACAGATATAATATGTTCCTTACACAAGTACGGTAAATGCCATAGGTTTATAGATTTAAATATATAGAATGTTATTTCAGAGCATATTATTTATGTTTTTATGAAATGTAGTAATGATGCAGAATCACCTCTACTAGATATTTTTTGTATAGTATATTGAAAAGCTAACCTCACAATCTGTTGCAGCAATGTAAGTCCTTAAAGAGGCTTTTCTTAGTAGTATAGTAGCCATGCTTATTGCATCACCTGATGTATAGTACCTTGACACAATTTTTCCGTCATCATCATAATAATCACATCGAACACTGCCCTGTAACGTGAATAGAGAACGTTTAGTTATTATGTAAAAAAAGTAATGAAAAAAAAAAACTAAAAAACTTACTTTAACAACCCAGATAACGTTCTTAGCATGAACACCAAACGCTATAAACGTACATGTATCGGGGACAATCAAATATTTCGCTCTATGTGACATTTCTTTCACAAGCGCTGGATTCGCTTCTAAGAAAACTAGGGAATTTCCAATCACGCTCTCAGCAACTTCCCCGTGGATTTTACGATAAATGTCATAAGGTACACCTTTAAGCTGATTTGGATATAAAATATCCATTCCATGGTAAAACTTCCAATGACAAATTAAGTGTCTTTCGAGTCGTAGTAACAAATTGGGATGTATGTTGTTCCGTAAAAAATGCCGCCTCACGTTCGACACGAAAAAGTAATAATTCATTGTTTGTCTAAACTTCAAATAAAATGCTGCCATTAACCTTGTTCTTGTAAAAACATTTATGAAAAAAAATAAGAAGACAATCATAAGTGCAGTGAAGACATCTGCGATCGTCTCTGGCTGGTGCTCTGGGTATAATATTTCAAACAGCCAACCCTTCATAAGTAATAACACGTTGAAATGTTTACAATCATTGCGTCCTCTTAGCCACTCATATTTACACAACTCTCCATAAAAGTAAAAATGAGTCAGATTTGGGATAAACCGAATAAGTATAAACAAAAAGTAACCAAGTACATATGCGTTGACAAAATGAATTAAACCCATCATGATAGTGGTGTGGTAAAATGGATCTTTATGTTTAACCCACACTTTTTTGTAGGTGCTTTTGAATAATACATATACCTTTAATAGGCGATTAAATTGAACGATGTAATAAAATTCTGAAGCATCGGAAATAAGAACAAAATATTCAATCCATGGCGTTGCAAGAAGATCCAAAATAAAATATATAGTTTTACAGCGCTCAAAAAATATTGTCGTGACACCTGTTATAATAGTTCCTTCTTTATCGACAGCAGTCATAATAGACACAAAAATATCCAAAACAAATATTAAATCAGTGAACGATTGGAAATAGGTCAACAGTGTAAACGATTCTTGCATCGTATCTAAGCCCACTATTAACGGGGGCAGAACTATTAAAACCAGGGAAACAATAACGACAACAATCTGATGCCAGACATCACCGAATGGAGAGTATGGCGTTAGAATCCAGGGGAATCGTAGTCTTGCAAACATGGATTTTCGGTTCAACTGTACTGTTGTACTAAGCACTAACTGTCCAAGAAACTTAGGGCAGTGGTAGTTAGTTTCTTCCATTGATATTCTACATAATTTGTGATCCTTTGCGCTTTTCCATTGCAGTATAGAGGAGTTAATTTCCCACCAACGTTTTTTGACCCATGCTATGCCTTCATCTTCTTTTCTATCTAAACCCTTAATGTTATTTTTACAGTTATGTAAAGTACGAGCATGTTTAATTCTTTTTTGAGCTGACTGTAATATCGTCTGACGATCTTCAGGAAACAGATGCAACGATTTCAAAATATAAGCACGAGAGATATAAAATACTTCACAATAAGTTAGGCAGTTTAGTGTCACGTTTCTGTGCAGTGGCGGTACGTAAAAGCTAATATCTCCAAAAATTGATCCGCTCGTCATCGATAATAAAGCTGAGACATTATCTTCAAACGATACTAACTGTACAATCCCAGTTTTAATATAATATAAGTTGCTGTAACAATGTGGACCATCGTAAAGATTTTCTCCGGGTAATTTATAATGCAGATCAATTCGACTACATAACCAGCGCTTAAATGGAAGGCTTGTTTTTCTAAATGTAGGACTGTGATGAATGACAGGCCACATTAGATCTTGTTTTATGCTCAGTTTCAAGTAGCGGGGTAAATCCTCTATCACTTGCGGCATTGAGGTGATGCCACTACGTTTTGTCCAAATTAAGGAGTAAAACTTTTCTACAGTTTGATGAGCTGCTGGAGACGGATTCCTTCGTTTTGTTTCTTGAATTATTCTTTTAACGTGAGGATGAAAAGAGGATATTCGTCGCATACGTAATACGCCTTCAGCAAAAAATTTCGGTAAGACCAAGAAAATTGTAAAAAGATATCCCAATAACATGAGTAGAATGCAACTGATAAATTCTATATAAGTTGCGGGTCTCGTCTGATCCACTAATCTGTGCACAGTGATGGCGCTTACTAGCGCAGAAGCATATAGGTGCGTCTTCATTGCCTGAGAACTGTTGTTTTTGATCAACTGCAATGAATAAAGATTAAGCAAGTTATTACATTCGAAAAATTTGAGGTTAGCTTTTACCATTTTTAACAACCCTATACAGATAAGCCTCTTCGAGGAAAATAGAAACAAACGTAAGATCAGTTACAATATACCATCTGTCATCTCACGCTGAACGTCTGGCAGGTGCTGCTGCTCTAATAGGTTTTAATATTGCGTAAATCGTCTGGCATCGTCGAGTACGAAAACGAGGCCTATGATGGTGGTAACCTATCTTAGTTCTTAAGCTGTCCTTTAGTTGCAATAGTGCGGTTGCTAGTGCTGTGCTATGAAAGTGACGTCTCCCTGAAGACGCAGTTGATTCCAATAATTGATTTCAGAAGCTAATTTGTGGCTCAATAGCGCTGTTAACAGGGTTGGTCATGCTTGCCATTGGCCTGACTATATCTTTATTTTTCTAGATTTCATCGTCTCACTGCTGAACAAAAGTTTTACCCTCAAGTTTCCGATCCACTTCATCTTCTCATTGTTTAAATGTATCTTTCTTTATTAATGTACATATATGTGTTGGTGTTACAAATAAACGCATTATCTATCTATCCATTGATCCCTACCAGCCACTGTTCTTCAAAATTGTTCAAATAAATCTTCTACCACTTTTGGTCGTCAGGTTTCCGTTCTGTGGTGGTTATGGGCCCACCTATCCAAGTTCACCCGACACACGTGACCCACCAAACCACACTTTAATTTTGCTATTCCACTTACGTCAATTATGCAAATTTTGAATCCCAACAATAACACGCTGACTCCTACATTAGAATAGTAAGAAAAGTATTACACACCTTAGTCATGACAGAGTACCGCCAGTCGAAAAGTCCTTTTCGACAATTTGCGCAAAGACCTTCCGCGGTAAGAAGCAGCAGTACACACGTGAGAACGTTAATATACAGCAACAATAATACTAAGTATCCTATCAGCAACTTCAAAGTTGAGTGGGATATAGGCAACGAAAAAAATTGGACTACTCTGTATATGCTGAAACATGCAATATTATATTTGGTATTACAGGCATTGTTCATACTTTGGCAGAAATAGTTATTTGTTATGCAAGACAGCTTTTCATTTGGCGAGTGCCTTGTATTGAAGCTCGAGCAAGAAAAGGATTCTAGGACTCCTAGGAAGAAGAATCCTGAGCGTAGCGAAGGTCTCAATGCACGAGACGCGATATAACTTTGCTATCGAACGAAACATGCAATTTTTCACTTCACTACAGCGACGAAACCGCTAACGAATAGCACCAGTGCCTCATCGTTCTAATTTTAAACACTTTTTCCACGATAGCGGCCAAAAATGTCTTTCTCACGCAGATTTCGACCGATAAAGCAAAGATTTCCGATCTTGTGAGGTAAAAACAAATTATAATCCAAAGTGGGAGAAGTGTAGAAAGAATAATTCAGATACAATAGGGTCCAAAAATTAAGTAAGTAAATAATAATTTTAGTGTAAAAAAGTTTTGCTGCCAGTAGCAAAAAGCGTCCTTAAAGTTAACGCTATATAAATCTATTGCTGAGACTATTATTTTGTTTTGTTGATAGAGAAAGTTTAATTCAAGAATAGATCAAAGGAGCTTTGACATTAGATATACAACGTGTTAATGGAATAATCGCAACCCTCATACACCCCAACTGATTTTTATTTTTATTATTTTTTTATTTTTATATATGGGTTGCGCAAGTTCGACCATGTGTCTGAGTATCGGAAGAGGCTGGGGTGGCTCCCAATCAGGTTACGGCGGGAAGAGCATGCTCTTGTTCTCCTTTACAATATTCTGTTCGTTCTCCGCCGTACTTGAAGGAGTGCTTCAAATATCTGGGTTCCGACCGCGAGCTAGCTCTTCGATCAAAATCGGATAATATTTTAAAATTGCCTTTCACCCGATCTGGCTACTTCAGGGAATCCTTCACTGTGAAGGCTGCTTGTTTGTGGAATGATCTTCCTCGAGAGATTCGTCACTCAAAGTCTCTCGCCATCTTTAAATCTAAGTTGCGTGCACATCTCCTAAATAAAATAGTTTAGTTTTCCTATTATTAACACAAGATATATATTTATTTATTTCATGTAGTATATTTATTTTATATATTTATACCGTATTTATGTATATTTATACATTTGTCTTTTTGATATATATATACATTTTTATTATAATTGAATATTATATGATTATATATTTTGTCTTTTTAGTTTGTTTACTTTTAATTTATTTATCATTTGATTTAAATTAATTGCTGTTTTTTCTCCTTGGTTCCAATTGACGCAGTGCTTTTGTTTATATTTATTCAATTATTTAAGATTGCCTTTAAAAGATCGCTTGTAGCGATAAGGCCGCCTTTGCTCACATTATGTTTAAGATTTCCTGTAAAATTAGTTATATTTTTGTTATGTGCGCAATAAAGCATTTATCTATCTATCTATCTATCCATTCCCGTAAAAAAATTCTTAAAAGAAAAATTCTGGATACTTGTTGTTATTTTAAAGAAGTTTAGTCGTTATTCTAATAGATTTTTAAGCTATCATGGCGTGTCCGCGCTCGCCACGCCCACTTCCCTCCCCTCCTCACCACTCATGAACAGCGCGCCGCAGCCCGCGCGCGTAGCCACAGAAATATTTAGAAGCGGCAAAAATTTAAATAATAAAAATTAAATACCCCTAACAAAAACTCGTGAATTTGATTCTACTCTCGATTCTAAACAAACTTTTTTCTCAGTTTCGCTTATTCCGTTAACACGTTGTAGAATATTTCTCCAAATAGATGTTAAACTAAACAATAAATGAGAAAAAAACCGGCCTAGTGCGAGTTGGACTCGCACACCGAGGGTTCTGTACTAGGTAAAAATACCGTCTTAGTCTGGAACGCACAGTCGCACAGAAATGTAATGAGTTCACACGAGTCCAATCTAACACGCACTAAACCAGTTTTCATTATTTGTTTTAGTTTACGCACTATATGTACCAATTTTCACGCTTGTAGGTGTTTCCGTTTACTTGATAGAGCTAGAACAAATCGAGCAAATATCTGCTAAAAATCATGTTTGTTGTAGAGAAGTTCTCTTTATTTTTTTGTATTTGTTTTATGGCGGCAATAGACATACATAATCTGTAAAAATTTCAACTGTGCATTGCGGTTCATGAGATACAGCCCGCTGACAGACAGACATGGGAGGCATATTAATACGGAACCATAAAAAGGAGTATTATTGATCGGAATAATTAACTTAAACCATATTCTTGAATAATAGGAGCCCTTACTATGCAAAGTATGTTGATTCTGTTGAACCCATACAAAAGAAATTTGTCCGTTGGGTAGGTTTTCGGCATAAAAACTCGAAATTAGACAAACAAATCTCTCTGAAACTGCGGCGTGAATATAGAGACCAAACTTACCTTTACAAAATTTTAAATGACGTTATTGATTCCCCTTATCTACTGAGTAAAATAACGCTTAACTGTTCTAAAGTAAGACTACGTTATAATCAGTTGTTTGTAACTCCTACTGCATTAACTAACTATGCTAAGAATCGTTTTATAATAAGAGCTTGTTCTGACAACAACAAATTTTATAGAGATGTTGATATATTTCATTCAAAGAAATGTAAGTTTGTAACTGCCATCAAGACTATAATATTAAACAAAAATCAGTGTCATAAGAATAAATAAGTGCTTTTATATTTCTTTACTCACATAAGATTTCCTTTAAATTATAGTAGTATCCATATCTTGCATAAATTTATTGTAGTTCATTTATTTCATCTATGCTTTGTTTTTACATTGATACTCGCCTTCACAACAACATTATGTAGTAGCTTTTAGTGGAAACTGTTTTGGCTTATTGTTAGTATCCTAATGTGTTATGTATGTTTTGTTATTGCAAAGGCTGTTTGTTTCTAAATAAAAAAAATAAAAATATATAAAGGAACTTACATCAAAACTTCGGTAAAAGCAAAGATATTTGGATAAAGCTGCACAGGAGGACACGCTTCACTTGACAATAAGGAAAAAAAAGGAATGCAAGCCAGCAAATCCAGAATCAATAAAAAAGCGTGTTTTGGTAAATGTTCACGTCTCATCGCCTCATCTTTAACTTGCCTGAAATAACGAATTCATGATATTGCTTTGCACCATCTTTTGAATAAGATGGCGGAAGATAGGGCAGGCCCGCCATAAGGTAGACCCATATTCTACATTATAGTAGTAATAATGTATTAGTACTAGCACGACCGTATGCGAAAAACTTAATAAGAGTGAAATACTTAATCAAAGCAGGTTTTGATTAAATATTTCATAACTTTAATAACATATTTTATTTATACGTCGCACAAAATAACTTTGGCCCTGTCATTGATGCGCAGTAGTCAAAAATGGGCCATTTATTTCTACTGCCCATCAATGACAGGGCCAAAGTTATTTTGTGCGTCGTATGCCTTCTAATACTCGGCGAGGTCCTAGCGCCAGATCGCTATTGCTAGTTTTTTTTTATTTCATCATATTTTACTACTACTGTGAATTTTTCTACAATTCCAATAACAACCATTTAGCTGACGAGGGGGGGTACACCCAACTTCAACAAAAGCTAAATATTTGGCAAATGGATCGCCGTAGGTGAGTATATATGTTCCTTGAATAGATCTCTTTGCAGACTCATATTACTTTAAGACCTCACACGATGGGTACGATACATTTTTTTCACCACTTTGTCAGCGTGGCTGAAATGTGTTTTGTATTCCGTGGGTCTCTGAACTAAGCCACGGACAGACAGTCAAACAGACTTGACGAACCCTAAATAAGAGTTTTGCTCGATTCCAACTTGCACCAGTTATTATTATAACTCAAAAGCTAGTACAGACGGACAAAAAAATAAAAGCGTTGCCCTCGCATTAGACTAAACCTGGGGTCCCTTATATCCAGTCCCTTAAGATAAGGAACCCAAAAAGCCTATGATTATAAACCGATTTCTTTGGCACGTTTGAACCTAACCTTCATAATAGGTTAGGCACTATAGAAAATTACTCGTAATTCATTTGCAAAATTTGGAATACCTTAAAAACATAAAAATAAATTGGTATTAAATACCTGTGAATTATAAAAAGAAATGTATCAACAACGTAAACGAAATCGGCTCCAAAATTATAACACACTTTAACCACAGATAAAATAAAATTAGAAGCCATGTAATCTGTGCAGTTAATTCCATAAATGGCGGTTAATGGTCCCTGTAAACAACATTATTCGTACCTATACTTTACTTCAATTAATTACTAGGTACCAAAATACTTATCACTAGGTATGTATCAGCCTTATGTCTTAAAATGTCAACTGCTGGCTAAGACCTTCATCTAAGAGCTATAGCAATAACTGTGATTATTTGGTGATTCCATAGACATTCTACTAGTCAGCTCATGAATATAACCACGGTGCTGGCGACCACAGCAAGAATAATAAATCAATCAAATAAAGACGATGCTGCCCGGGAAGTAAATCTGGTGAATTTTAACACGGATTAGAACAGGGACACGGATTGTGAAAACACAAGCATGTCTGTTCTCCGCCAAAAGTAGTCCGTTTTATTTGGCTCCTAATTAGCTCAAATCCACTTGGTAATAAATTGTTTGCAAATCTAAACTTCGGACCAAATATTGAGTCAGAACCCAAAGTTTAGTTTTGTACAAAGCACGAACCCGATCTTGAGGCTCAAAAAGCTACACTCGACTCGATAGAGCTTGTGAAAACCAAACTGCCCATCGCCGGAAAGTTGTGTGTCAATCTGTCATTTACAGACGGTATGATGAATGTGCCCATGCGCTTTGTACCAGCTCCCTTCTTCCATCGGGAGTCCAGACGTACCGTACCCTCATTTTGTTGAAATTCTTTTGTATTAAAAAAGAAGACGCGAAGAAGACGCACGTGGATGCACAGCTTAGAAGTGCATGCGATTTCACTTCTGTATTTCTAAGCTCATATCGAGTCACTATTGAGAATATCGTTGCGTGAGCTCGTTCGATCGTTGACCTCATTTCTGTCCCCAGGGCTAGATGAGGTCGAGAAAAAAAGACTGATTTCGCACGTATCCGTTCCGCCTCGAAGAAAGACCAAAATTGGAAATGAATCAGGACTTACTATAGTGCATTTGAGTAGAACTGAAACCAAGACGATTAATCTCCATGTTGTATGGAACGGTAGAAAAATTATATTGATCCATCTGATTGGTTCATTCCTAGTTATATCATCATCTTCATCGTCAAAACTTAATTTACATTTTCCCTTTGTTGTATTCATCTTGTGATATTTAAATCACTTTAATTTATTTATTACCCAATGTGGTTCCTTGCTCAGTGATAACTCAATCATCATTTTTGTTGGACGCATAAAAATAACTAGTAGAAGTGAACAAAATATCTATGCAAAATATTGTGCTCAAAGAATAATGCTGTAAAAATCTATTAGTTGTGTGCTCTAGGTTGACATCTGTGAAAATATTCGTTTCATGGGCGCGTTTCAAATCGGGTAGAAATTACCCTGCGCGTAGTTTCCAAAGATTTTGGAAACTACGCGCAGGGCAGCGTTTTTCTTACGTCAATGGTCAAGATAGATTGCTGTCAAAGGGTAATTACAGCTTGACCAACTTTTCTGTAGAATGGCCAAAATCGGAACTACTTACGTCATTTTGAAAACGTCATTTTGTTGTTGACAGTCCTCAGAGTAAAACTGTAGAGTCCGTCCTAAACATAGTCGTGTAAAGCGTCTCCTAGTCGACTATGACAAGTCGGTCAAAAAACTAAGGTAATAGAAACCATTCGGTTCATTTTTGGAATTTTTGTCTGTTTATCTGGTTGTGTATTCGCGATAAACTCGCCAACCACTGAACCGATTGGAACCGGGTTTTCGATAGGTAATGTATTAAGCTTATTTCCGTGCAACATATAAGCTTAGTTTCATTGCAATCACTTCACTCAGAGTACAATCGAAGTTTCAAGCGGCGGCGCCAATAACTCACAGACCAGTCAACCGCTTGAAATAAGGTTAACAATAACACATTAGACTTAATTTTGTTTCATTGCTCAGATTTGGTTCATTGCGAACGGTTCACTGAAACAAAGGATACGTGAAGTTTCAAGCGGTGGCGCCAGTAACTCGAAAACCACTGATCGGTTGACTCAAAAAGAAGCAAACTGAAGCAACAAGAATGCAAATTATCAAGGCCTGTGCACCAATAACTCATAAACAACTTAAACGGGGTTTTCAATAATGTGTTTGGCGTTCTTTCTTGCAATATAAAAGCGGTGTATCATTGTAATCGGTTCACTCGAACAGAAGATACAAACCTCATAAAAAAATATACGTATGAGACTTCTAGAGTTTTGAAAACTTAGGTAAAATAAAATAGATAAATAAAATACTTTAAGAAATAAAGAGAGATGTTAACCTTCATGTTTTAGAAATCATTTTTTAAAGTGTTCAACAAAATTTTTATAGAAAAATTACAGTTTTGTGTTCAGGTACATGCGTACCTACAGTCAAAAGCATGTGTATCTTGACACGGTGGACTTTGTATCGCTCTTTTTTCAGTAGCTACAGAAGCTAAAGTGACTGAGCCTCAGATTTAGTTACAGGTTTTGTTTTGTATATGAAATAAAGAAACCCGTATGACACTTCGTCGCATTTTACACTTACGAGGATAGTGGGCGACCTAACAGTCCATATGTGAACAAGTGTACATACATTTTAGTATGGAGGTCCCTCGCAAGAAATGGATACGGTTATGGCTCCCTCCTTAGCCGAAAGAGCTGCTACTTAAACCTCCTTGTATCAGTCAGTGTTGACTGTGCTGTTCTTGTTTTTCTGCATATTTCCAAGTATTTTATGAGAAAATCAAAAGCGATGGAAAGTGGTGTGCGAGAAATGATTCTCTGAAATCATTCTTTGATAAAGAAAAGGAGCAAGAATCTTCAATAGCACCATTTGTTCATGTAGGTATACAAACGCATTGCTGCCGCTACAGGTTAGTGTTACCCAGATTATTATTCAATGAATTCAAGCTCGTTTAACGTAAGCTTGATGTGCTTGACAAGCAATCTACGTGCTTGCGAATGCTTGTTAAAAATTTTGTATTTTTACAATGCTTGTCAAGCATGTTCGTCCGTTTAGAAAATGCTTGTCAAGCATCAAAATTTAATTACTGTGTGAAAGGTTATCAGTAAAAGGAATAAACCGGGTCTTCTTTTTCTATAAAAAATTTTCTAAAAATAAATATAGCTATTTTGATATGTTATCCTTCCTACTAATAATATAAACGCGAAAGTTTGTATGTATGGGTGGATGGATCTTTGTTACTCTTTCATGTAAAAACTACTTAATAGATTTCAATGAAACTTTACAATAATATAGCTTATACATCAGAATAACACATAGGGTACAACTTATAAACCTGCGCAGACGAAGTCGCGGGCACTAGCTAGTTATTAATAAAATAAACATTTAATATATTACTTGTATGCTTTAATGATTCCGAGGCCAATTTGCCTAAAAACCCTTACCGTTTAGTCAGGGCCGTTGTCTTTATCATCGATCTTTGTATTTACTTATACAGGGTGTGAAAAACCGGCCAAGTGCGAGTCGGACCCGCGCCCTAAGGGTTCCGTACCTATCTACCATAGGATATACTAAAAGGTTTTGCTCTTTGATTTTAAAAAACTCCGCGACCATCCAACTTGAACCCTCCTTTATAGAAAAGTTCTTGAAACGGGAGCTCACCTTAATTGGTTATTATTAGTTGTGAGAAAAATTTAAATATTTAATGATTTTAGACTTTTCCCTTTATTTGTACTGTGAGACCTAGCTTCTTGTTAAATTTCATAATTTTAAGTCAACGGGAAGTACCCTGTAGGTTTTGCTTTTTTGCATAAATGTATGGAGATGAGGACATAAAGAGCCATATCTTTTGATTGCGTCGTTGTAAAAAATTTAAATTTTCAGATCTTGTGTGGTTTATGGACCTTAATATTCTTTATCAATTTCAACCTGATACCTGTTCTCGTCCGTGAGAAAAAGGGTCTTGACAGACAGACAGACGGACAAAAAAGTGATCTTATAATAAGGGTTCCTTTTTTTTATTTTGAGGTACGGATCCCTAAAAAGTACGATGATCCTTCTAAGGCGTGATTGTACATCATTAATAGATTGTACAAAAAATATTAAAAATACTTTTTCTTAAATAAAGTAGTTTTAGCTCAAGTGGAAGTGAAGCGCCCGGAGAGTTATTAAATTATTAGTGATGTAGAATAGATGATCAAACGAACTCCAGGAGTGAAGTTCGATCGTTATTATATGAGTCGCTTCATTCGAAGATATAATTTGTTTACAAGTAGTAGTCCTTAATTCGCCAGGCAGACGATGCACGCATTTAAGAGTAATTCATTTGATTCTCTTATTTAAAACGATTTCCGTCCAAGTTCACTTCACCACTGTAGCTGACATTCGCTTCATTTTTTAGAGTCTGTACCTATGAACCTTTAAACAAAACTTTGCATTTGGGTGGAAACCACAACTTGTGTCACAGTGTTTGGTTTTTTGGGAGGGAGGGTTGTTATATTATTATATCTTCGAATGAAGCGACTCATATAATAACGATCGAACTTCACTCCTGGAGTTCGTTTGATCATCTATTATATTTCGTCGCTTCATTCTTCAGATATAATTTGTTTACAAGTAGATGTTTAGAGAACAAAGTTTTGTTTGGTTACTGTGAAACAACTGTATATACAAGATGTTCTAGTTTAATTATCTAAGCCAACGAATTACAAATAGTAATTCGTTGAAAAAATCTGTAATTTGCTGATCCAAGCAGATAATAAATAACCTTTGATTTATACCAAAAGCAAGTATGCAACAAAAATCAACTTATATAATAAGTTACTCATTCGATACAACTGATATTACAAAATCATCTACCTACTGGTCTAATATATCAAACTAATAAAAGTGCTAGACGTGCTGGTCCAGCCAGCTGTTTTCACGAGTCGAGGCTGAGAGAGTTGCAATTTTGCAAAGCGGGGAAGATGCATGTGTCGACAAGTCTTCTCTCAGATAGTGTTTCTGGTAAATCAACCAGCTTATAAATCACAGCTGCTTAAGCTGATTAACGTGGATGTTAATTGATATTTACAATTTTCCTACATTGGCAGTTCTTGATTTTATTTTTTGAACAAAAATATGGACAGAACACGAGTGCATAATATATTCAGTTAAATAATATTAGAACAATATCGGCTAATCTTAGCCCGCAGTGGAAGTTTGATTAAATACGTTATGGCTATCTCAACTCCATTATTTGCAAAATAATATAAGTATTCACTTTTTATTATTGAAAATTTTTGTGCCCCATGAGCATATAGTGAAATCGCTGATCTGTTCATTTTATTTTATATCATTAACTCTAAATTAAGGGACTATTTAGATACACACTTATTTACTTATTAGTTGTGTGTCCCAAGTAACTGTTACGAGTACTAGGCCGATTAGGCTTGTGATTGTAAGTAGAAGAAGGTTTTAAACCAATTATTGGTTCCAATTCTATCACCTACTAAGTAAGTAGCAAAGATTACGGCAAACGATGATTGTCAAGAGATCCGTTGTACAGCTGTTCATACGAACCAAACATCTCGTCACGTTGTTTTGTTAAAAATAACAGTAGTTGTTGGTTGTAGGACTATCAAACACGTTTGCATTTTTTCTGGGGACAAGCTGTTACCCAAAGCGTATTTTGACATATATTGTTAAATAGGAGCCTCAGACAGCGAAGCTCAAGAGAACATCAGTGCAAGCGAGAGGATCAAGTGGCGCGTGAATGCTACCCGCAGGACCTGTAAGATTAGTTAAAAAGGAACAGTATACTCTGATATGGATTATAAAAGTTTCAAGTGTTGAAGGACACTTATTTTGTATGATATAAATAATTAAGATGGGCTAAAAGGCAGAGAAGGCCTTGTGAAAACACAAAATACTGGTGCCTTCGTCATCAGTAATTTTTCCCAAATATAAAAGGAACCGGAACCGCGTAAAATGTCCAGGTCAAAGGATAAAGTATCCATAGCTACAGCGTCTGGATCTAGTTTTCATAAAATAAAAAAAAAATCATAAATCGCTAAGGATTGTCGCTAAGAGCAAAACTAAGAGTACAGCGAACTTTAAAGCTGTGTCTTAAAAGTTTGCACACAGAGCCCGGGAGTGACTTTCATTGACTCAGCTGGCACCTGCGGCAATTTGTTTCGTAAAATTTAAATAAATAAATATTGTGCCAATCGTACCATTGCATATTTTGACAAGTTATTTGTACAATATGGTATGGTACCTACATACTCTTTTGTTTTTTTTTTTTTTATTGGTTGTAACCTTAAAACAAATATTTTACTTCTTCGGCCTTCTTCGTAGCCTTTGGTTTTATTTACTGCTCCACACTAGGTACTAGTTAGGGAGTTGTCTGTATTTAATTACTTTCTGTAAGACAAGTATCTTATGATGGTCAGGAATTTGTAGAAACATTACCATACCATCAGATAAGATCTTCTAAAATATCATAATATTCATAAGGCACGGTTGTAAAATCGTAAAGAATTATATAGCGTGACTTCTTTCATATATTATGTTGAAAATTTAAATGTAGAAATTTTCGGTCATCTTAAAAACATAAATTAAGAGATGGGCTTTTCGTAGCAAGGAAGCCGTTTTTTTTTTTTTTTCAAAACATAATTTTTGAGGCGGTTGAATGACACGTTGCAATAGGTACATTTATTTCTTGGATTTAGAATAAATCGGTTACAGCTATTGCGTTTTGGTGCTTTAAAATTAGGTACCCAATATAAATTCCGATGGAATGTAACTCGTAACGGTTGTAACGCTGGAAATAGGAACTTATTCTCCAGTTAAAATCAATATAAACTTTGTATATTGGCTTTTCTTGAGGGTAAATTTTAAACGTGGATTTCACGTTACATAGCACTACACGAATATTATTTCCTCGTTTTTCCCAGGTAACACTAGGATACTGTGGTGTTTAGGGTTCATGCTTATGCATGTATTATAACAACATTGTGGTTATGAAATATTGCGATTTTCTACTTCGTAGAATTATCCGGACACAGGAAGTGTTGAAAAAAAAACATTGTATTATACCAGCATGTACTTGTGTTACGGTTCTGTGCTGGAGCATGAGTTTTGGATGGATTATAACTTTTAGTCGATGCTGCTTGAGCTTGGGGATAAGGCCAGAGCCTGCCTGTAACCTCGCTCCCCCCCCCTATTTGACGGGTAATGAGGACCCGACCAAGGCTTCTTCTGCTGGGTTTAACGAGCTCCCGACGTTTGAAAAGATGCATCTTTATCTCTCAATAGTTTTATTTGCTTTAACTTTTTTATAAAAACAAGTTTTGTCTTTGACAGATACTTGTACATGCAAGCGGAGATATTTTTATCTAAGCCTGGAATTCAATTAGCAATTTAGTATCGGTGTTTGTAATCATTTACAATAAACCGGTATTATTTGAGAAGTATGTGCTTGTCTATAGGCATGCCTTTTTTCAATATACTTAGGCGTACAAAAGTTCGACAGTGTGTCGTGAATATGATAGAGAACAAGTTTGGCGTATCAGACGTAGACGCCTAAGGTGTCTCGAAGACTCCTCAGGTGTCCAGACCTTAGGTGTCGGTTGGTCCAGGGCTGGCATGATCTTTTGCCTCGTGGACGGTTTTGTTCTCTTTACTATTACTGGCAACCAAAAATAAAATTTTAGTAGGTGGGTATTTTACAATAAAAATATTCTGGTTATGGTTAACAAACAAAAAGGCTTGTTGTGAAAACTAAAGACAATGTATCGTAGACGACACACATAGATGAACTTGATATTATTGTTTTCATTGACGATAAATTTTGACGTTAAGTCACAGTTACCGCCGTCGCAATTGACTCTCAGTCAATGCCGACCTTAACAATAAAAAGTTGACTCTCAGTCAATAGCAATTTTAATATCGCATATTGTAATAATTATTTGGCGTTTACTTGTAGTTAACGCCGTTACGATTGACTCACAGTAGAGTCCGACGTGAAAATAGATAACTTGTATTTTGATGCATGATTTATGTTGATATAGTTTGACATAACTCGCAGTTAAGCCGTCGTTATTGACTCGCAGTCAATCCCAACAACTAACAGATAGTTTGGCGTTAACTCGCAGTTAACACCGTCGTTATTGGCTCGCAGCCAATCCCGACAGACAATAGATAGTTGAATCGCAGTAAAAATATATTCAGATGTCGATTTTTGTCTATATTATTTGGCCATAACTCGCAGTTAAGGCCGTCGCAATTGACTCGCAGTCAATCCCGACATAATAATAGATAGGCAACATTATACATCACGTATTTTCAATACTATGTGGCGTTAACTCGCAGTTAACACCGTCGCAATTGACTCGCAGTCAATCCCGACAAGCAATAGATACTTGGTAACCCACAGTTCATATCTATGTAGATATCGCGTATTGTCAATATTATTTGGCCTTAACTCGCAGTTAACGCCGTCGCAATTGACTCGCAGTCAATCCCGACATAATAATAGATAGACAATCGCATTCCATCATATCCATTCACGTATAATCTATCTACTTCTTATTGAACATTGCGCTTCGGCATGGGACGCGTGCGTTCACTGCCCCGCACGAATAAGGAATGAAGCGAATGTCAGCTACAGTGGTGAAGTGAACTTGGACGGAAATCGTTTTAAATAAGAGAATCAAATGAATTACTCTTAAATGCGTGCATCGTCTGCCTGGCGAATTAAGGACTACTACTTGTAAACAAATTATATCTGAAGAATGAAGCGACGAAATATAATCACCCCTAAGAAGGATCATCGTACTTTTTTTACACCCTGTATAGGTATCTTTTATCTGTGATTGCGAGCAAGGAGGCAAACAGTAAAAAGTCATGTCATATTTCATCATGTAGTTAAGAGTATTAAAAAAGGCTGAATTTGTTTATTTTTGTAATAGGTGGCAACCCTTTTCGATCGTGGCGCCATCACAAAATTCTCCAGAAAAGTTGGTCAAGCTGTAATTATTTAGCAAGGAATTTGTTGTACGTAAAGTACTTATCTATTCCCTACCCAAATTGTTAATAAATAAAAAAATAGAACGACAATGGTACCAAGGATGAATGAATGAATGGGACTAAAATATATTTGCGGCCTACGGGGAACCACTGAGATTCTCATTTGAAACGCAGGTACCCAAGAGCAACCTATTTTACTCATGGATGATTGACAAGTTTTTTTTTGCAATAACCAAGGATGTTTAAGTAGCAGCACTTTCAGCTAAGGATGGAGCCATAAGCGTATCCGTTTCTTGCGAGGGACATTGTAAAATAATACACTATTTGGCAAGGGACCTCCATACTAAAATATATGAATTTTATCAAATCCTAAAAAAGTAAAGTTTTTACCTTTCTCTCTGAGAAATATGTGACAAAATGTTATTACCACAGTTTTTCTGGTGAAAATATTTACCATACCTACAGGAAAAAAACGGTGTTATAAATCACGCACAAAATGGCTGTTTCGGATAATTTTTAGACTTAGAACAGACAGCCTGACAGATAGACAGACAGACAAACCGACAGACAAGACAGACCGACAGACAGACGGACATAACGAAACTACAAGGATTCCTTGTTGACTACCCCAACAAGGAATCCTTGAAAATCAAGGAGGACTGCTTTAGTAGGGATGCCCTTCTTGATTTTTTTATTTTATTTTTGTTATTTGTTGTTATAGCGGCAATTAAGTCACATAATCTGTAAAAATTTCAGCTTACTTCCTATTAGGGTTCATGAGATACAGGTAGCTGATAGACAGACAGACAGACATCGGAGGCATATTACCTAATAGGGTCCAGTTTTTTACCCTTTGAGTCAATGATATTACAATTGCTTTGAGTACGAAACCAAAAAGCAAGGTTTGCAATTTTGAAAGCATGATATCTCTTCTGACCTAGAAATCTCAGTAAAATACAAAAGCGGTAAGATCATCCAAAAGTCTATTCAATGTTCCACAAAACCTCTCGGGTGGAAGCTCTGGACATAAACTGAACAACTTTTGTTCTACGAATTCTGAAAATTCGCAAAAAATATTTGTATCTTCATACAAATTGATCAGCTGACCGAGCCAATTTGATTGAAAAAGCAAACTTCTTCGCTAAAATCTTCGCTTCATTTATGTTAGTGTCGCAAGCAAATTGTATAATGCATTTTACAAAATTCCTAGAAGTTTTCAGTTCGTCATTTTACATAATGCTTCGACATTTTACAAAACGGCCCGTAAATAGTTTCTGGCACTTGGCGGCCGGGGCCGCGCCAGCACGCTAGCTCCGGCTCGTGCGTTATGGTCGTCGCAAGACAACCTAACCCAACCTATGCGATCCCTGTTTGGGATCGATTAGGTTGAGTTTACCTTAAAATGCATCAGTGATCTAAACACATTTACAATCTACATACGCAGTTTTACAATTTGCCGGCGACATCACCCTAACGCCGCATGTATTTTTCTCGGCGCCAGCACCTTCATCTCCCTTCCGATGGACAAAGTTTCAAAGAGTAGAAGGTATACCTTTACCTATCCATTCTTGAATATTTAACTTTACAAAAGACCCTTCTCGCAGAAATTAATACTCGATTTGCATGGTAAGCGGCTATTCGAAGGAACATTATAATTTTCGTCAAGATGAACTTTCCTGGGGCCCTGAATGAAATTTTCTTCCAGCTTAATCGTTCTTAATTAACCAGTCTGAGCGAATAACTCTGCTTTGAATAGTTGTTACCTACTCCAGTTCAGACGCTAAATTAAAGTTGGATAATTACCTAGCTTCAGTGGCGAAAGATTGTAATTCAGTTTTAAGTCTCTTACAAAATAATCCTGATTTTGTTTTACTTGCCGCACTTGACTCGATAGATCGCAGAGCCAAGAAGCTCGTTGGTGATGAGATGCTGGTGAAAACCAAGTTTCACAGTCTGGCCCACCGTTGCAAGGTTGCATGTCTGTCGGTCTTTTACAGATTGTACTTACTTCGAAGAGTGTGCTCAAGAGCTCCAGGAGCTTATTCCGCCATCCCCCCTTCTACTATCGGATACGCACTTGGTTGATATTCCATACATTCGCACAAAGCGCTTTGAAACATCTTTAACATATTAGCCACACCTAATAGTAGTGTTCATTGTTCACATGTATATTCACCCCGTCTGGAATCGCCACATTTATAACCACCCAATATAAACAGCCGTTATACACGTACTGCACCGTTAAAAAAAAACATGTCGGTATTTTACCTTTTTAATACCTAAAGCAAATTTAACCCACTTTAATTTTGTTCAAAAAGCAAACAAATTCAGTTGCAATTTCAACGTATTCTCTGCGAGCTCATCTCCAGAAAGTTGCACCTGGTGAGAGTGCGGTATAACTTTATGACTGAACGGAGTCGCGAGTCGTAAAATATCTTTTTACCTGAATTTGAAACCGGAACTCTTGGCGGTTTTATGGCGCAACGCTCTTGAATATTATTTTACATCAAAGTTTTTAAGAAAGCACAAAAATTGAAGCAAGCGTAAAATGTTTTGCTAGATGCGCACTGTTTTCTGTAACAATTTCTGGGCAACATTGTTACGTTATAAATTTCCTTTCTCGGATTTATTACGCTTCCTACAACATTCTAAACATTTTCATCACTAATGAGACAGCATGCAGAGCGTAGCGCTACGATACAGCAATTTAGTTTCTCAGCGAAGAGAATAACGCAATTTTCTTGTTTCTTAAAACAAATAGCTGCACTAGTATGCTAATGAGTGCAGTCCATATAGTTTGGCACCAGTCCAAAATTCGATACCAGCGCAGTTTATGAAAGTTCTCCAATAACAACGCCATCCAACTTACTGGTAAGATCTTCGAAGAAAAATTTCTAACTGCGAAATTGTCGAGCTAATACCATTGAATTCGTGCCAAGATTCAGATGGGTTCCAGATTGCCCAAAACCGCTTGTAAAATTATGCTGTTTCAATTTGTAGAGGCAAATTGAAAACTGTACTATTATATTGATAGAGACACCAGCCACTTTCTCCCATTGTGAGTCCAGACATACCTGCCGTCCTAATCCTGGTTGATATTCGCTCAGAGCGCTTTAAAATATCCTACCAGCGTCTATATACCGTGAACTTTCATTGGTTTTGCTCCCAAAACCCAATGATTCTAAGTAAGTATGAAAACTAGCAACATCCAGAATAAAATCGAAAAATTTTTGCACGTAAAAATTTATTTTCTTCTAGAAAGTTGCTTGTTTTCACATGAGTAAAATTACTGTGCTTCGAGAGCGAAACATATGAAAATTCACTGTGTATAATATAACTATAACCGAATTTATTTAAGCCACAATGGAGCAGGCTTTTTCTGAGTAGCAGGTCCAAATAAAAAAATCTTATAAAATCAGAAGGTACGAGTAGCTAGTTTATTTGCTAATTGCTAAATGTTACATTAAATGAAAAGTAATAAAATTAATTAAAATATTTTCTGAGAGTAGAGCAGTCGCATTAAGGGTGTCCAAATTCCTTACAAAGCTTGGAGACATGGTGAGCAGCGACAGCAGCGCGACGCGGCAAAGTGGACACGTCATCACCGGTCGCCGGCCGGACTGAGAATGCCTGTAGGCGACAGGTCCCGGGAATCATTCGCCCTATCACCCTAGACAGAGATGGAAGAAAAGTTAAAAAAAACCGGTCAAGTGCGAGTCGGAGTCGCGCGCCGAGGGTTCCGATATATCTATAGTATTTCTGGAAGCAATAAAGTCCATTTTTAGGACCGTAAAACTAAATTTGTTTGTAAAGGTTTTTTGCATATTTCTAAAAAACTATGCAACTTAGAAAGATTGTTTTATTTTTGCTGTAATATTTACATAAACTTCTACCAACTATAATTAATTCAGATTTTTCCTTTCACAAACTTCGGAGATAAGGGTATTTTTTTTTGACATTTGAAAATCTGCACAACTTGAAAACTAAGAAACTTAAAAAAATACAAAATATATTTTAGAATGGACAAGTAAAGTCCTTTCATTTGATACCCCAATTGACCCCCTTTACATAAATAATAATTATATTTTTTAATTCTTTTATGTGCACTTAACGTCGAGTCTTATCAGGATGTCAAATCATTGGCAGAGGACAGAGAGAAATGGAGATTGCTCCACCGACAAGAGCGCGGCTCTTAAATATGAGAAGAAGAAGTTGGGCAACCATATTCTAAAACTATTCCAAATTTCAAGTTGATAGCATGAGTGGTTGGTGAAATATACAGGTGTGACAGACGGACAGACAGACAAAGTCGCACCATAAGGGTTCCTTTTTTTTGGTATCGGTACCCTAAAAATAGACCATGTGCGAGTCGAACTCACGCACCGAGGGTTCCGTTCCACTAAGGTAAAAATACCGTCAAGTCAGGGGGTAGTCGTGCAGAAGTGTATTAAATTCGCGCGATTCCGACGCATACTAGGCCAGTTTTTGTTATTTTTTGTAAGTTTATAGCTTACAAAAAGGCACTTCTCAGTGCCATCTTGATGACAACCCTTCTTCTAAGGGCCCGAATCCTAAACCCCAGGTTTCTAAAACAAGGGACATAGGACCGTCAGTCCGTGTCCTGCAACTAAACATTGAAAGTATTAGTCAGGCTTAAAACAGAATGCCTTCATAAAATATTATTCGACAACGACGTTGGCATTGTCCTCCTCCAGGAAACACACTCGGCCGATGAAGCCCAACTCATTCGCAGGGGTAACATCCCGGGATACGATCTCATCGCAGCCACTTACAACGCACAATACGGAACGGCAACATATGTTAGGAAGCCACTCTCACAACAAGCTAGCGAACTCTCGAATACCGTAGATGCAAACAACATTGCCACCACGACTGTCCAATTAGGTGAACTAAAGATCTGCAATATTTACAAGCCCCCCAACAGCACCTGGCCATCACAGCCGCTGCCTGTGCTTGAACATCCTGCACTATACGTAGGTGATTTTAACAGCCATCACACTAGCTGGGGATACGGACGAACAGCTTTCTTGCTGTCCCTAACAAAGGCAAAGGTACCTTTAAGTCTGCTCGCTGGAGACGCAATTATAATCCAGACCTCGTTTTCACGACCAAGGCTGATGACGGCACGCCGGTTCCTCTAGAGAGGCTAGTCTTTTCTGACTTCCCGCATAATCAACACCGCCCAGTCCTCCTAATTACTGGTCTTAGAATACCCATGGTCGAATCATACCCTCTCCCCCGCTGGAACTTCCAAAACGCTGATTGGACTAACTTTGCAGATGAGCTTGACAAGAAAATGATTTTTATTTTAACACTTCCTGTGTTCGGATTTTGCGATTTTCTACTTTGTAGAGCTTGACAAGTGTGTAAGGTGGATTCCCAGGTAGCGGCTGGCACCATGGAACGCGATTGTTGTTAACCGGAGTATGTTAAATGGTACACTCAAGAGCAGAGCAAGCTTGACACTTGCAGCGGGACTTTAGCTCCTACTGCTAATTAAATAAGAACGGTACAAAGTCAAATGTCACGCTTGACATGCTCTTCAAAAGGACTGCCACAAGCAAATATATATCAAAAGAACAAAAGAAGTGGATTTTAGATTATTACAAGAAAAGGACTCTGAACCTGAGGATAGTTAATGTTTTGAGGGTGAAGAGGTCGGGCTTCCGGTTCCCAACGGCCACTGTGTGACCTGTAAAAATCTATTGTAGTCAACCCTTTATACTACATCTCCTCGGCCACACCGACAGCTTCAAAGAAGCTGACAATCTGCCTAGGATTGAGTTTGGTTTGGGCATCCTCAGGGTGTAGTATATGTCCTCCTGTTGCTCGACTTCCCCTACGTACCCTGAATTGTTTCCGTTTTAGCTTAAGCAGCTTCAGATGTGTATTTCTTTGAGAAGCTTTGGAGGAACTGTTTTGAACCGGAGGATGGGCAGCACTCCTTTTCTAGAGAATGTCCTGGATATATTTGACTTTGTAGCGTCGATCCATAGCGTTGGTCATGTACACACGGCCGTATGCCGCCCTTTTGCGTCCGAAACTTCTCTGACACACTATCATTTGTCTAGATAAACCTAAATCCGCTTGAACTGAACTAGTTAGTTTTAATATTTACCTGATAGTGCAGGGTGGTTTCAGCTCAGGCAGTAAGAAGTCGATCTCGTAATAAACAACCTGTACCGCCGGACCGCTGTCGTCTCGCACGACAAGCGTCTTGGCGCATCCTTTACCTGCTTGCACACTCACACATTTTGCTGAAATAAATGATTTTATAGTTATTTGTTATGCAAGACAGCCAAATTGTTATTCGGCGCAAGTGCCTTCTTTTGAAACTCAGCAAGCGAAAGATTCTAGGATTGAGCCACAAGCGAAGCGAGTGGTTCAAAGGAAGAATCTTGAATGTAGCGAGGGCTTCAAGGCACGAGATGCAAAATAAATGTGGTGCCGAGCAAAACACACAATTTTTCATCTCACTACAGCAAGGAAAATGCTAACGAATAACGCCAGGCCAGTACCTTATACCATAGATCACCATCACGATCTAATTTCGTAAACCTTTTCCACGCTAGCGAATTTCGACCGATGATGGTTTCAAAAACCTTTTCTACGCTTGTGGCCAAAAATGAATTTTGCAAGCAGATTTCGAGCGATAAAGCAAAATTTTCCGAGCTAGTAAGGAAAATAAAATTGGTGTAAATCAACCAGAGAGGAGCTCTGTAGCTAAACTGTGAGCTGGAAAATTTTTCACCATTAAGATTGCCCCGTTTTCCTAGCTCAAAGTTGCGCTCGAAAATAGAACCATCCTATTGGTTTGAATTTTTACAGCTCACAGTTTGGCTACTGAACACAGCTGTGGTGGAAAGCAATCCTAAGGGTTCAAGAAAGAGGGTTGGGTCTTACTACAAAAAAGTTAGACATCTGTTGAACACCTGATTAAAAAATGCGCACAAAATAACTGGCTATAGATATCAGTTGATGCGCAGAAGTCAAGTCATAAGTAATTTTTGACTTCTGCGAATCAATGACATAGACAGAGTTATTTGGTACGATTTTTTTAATCAAGTGTTCAACAGATGTCTAAATTTTTTGGAGAAGATGACATTTTAGTGTTAGGTTTGAACTACTGAGCCAAATTTTGTAGAGTTTGTATTAAACTGTATGTTTTTATGACGTACTAACCGTATTTGCGATGAAGTTTAAACAACAAATATAAAAAAGACATTTCTCGTTCCTTCGTAATTTAATTTCTCTTCGTAATCCGATATAATCTGGTCGCCGAGCTAATACATATTCTGTGAAAATTTAACAAGCTAGCTATTACGGTCCAATAGATACAACAGCCCTTAGAGGTCGAACAGACAGGCAGGCCGCCACGTAGGCTTAGTAATAGCGTCCCGTTGACAACTTTTAGGTACGGAACCCTAAAAAAGAGTTCTAAATGTTCTAATCAAAATTTTCAGCTCTTATACAATACAAGTTGTATACAATAGGCGACACGTAGGCTTAGTAATAGCGTCCCGTTGACAACTTTTAGGTACGGAACCCTAAAAAAGAGTTCTAAATGTTCTAATCAAAATTTTCAGCTCTGTACAATACAACTTTCCATACAAAATATGGTCATGAATTTCGTTAGAATATTGTTTAATTTGTAACAAAACTAAAATACTGATAATACTACATATCAACTTACCGACAATTTCGTACAGGACCACTATGCCCAATTCTTGCAACACCTTATGCCATTTCAGTACTTTTTCTACCGGGCCGGAAAAAGCGCGAGAACCACTTTTTTGCAAATCCTAATAAAAAACAAGATCGTCGTTAGAGCTTTGCATATACATTTTTTTTTAGTCTGAGTTATATAAAATAAATTATATCTTTATTTCTATCTGATTTGCATACAAATGCTAAGTTCAGCTCAATCGGAAACCGGGAAGTGGGTCATATTGAACTTGTTATATACATTTGATTACTGACGGACAGACAAACACCGCGACAGGTGAAACTAAATAAAAGCTTTTATCTACTCTCATATCGTTAATCCTCAATAATGCGTTCAAAAATTGTAGGTAAACCAAGGAGGTTTTAATCCACGCTACGCTCTAGGATGGAGAGAGGAATGGCCAAAAAAAGCGTGACGACGAGTATATCCTTAGTATATCCAATAGTCGCGGTGGCATCTCTTTCACACAGTAGGGTGACCTTACTATTTTACGCTGGGGGATGTAATTTTATTAAAGCCCTCTGGAACAGCAGCTTCATTTTAAATATTTTATTTGTCAGGATATTATCCTTTAGTTTCTACCTGATAAGTTGTGCTTCTCTCTGCAACGAAGTGTTTCGTGTCTTAAAATCCTCGCAACGCTGAGGATTCTTCTTTAGAACCACTCGCTTGGCTCGTGGCTCAATTATAGAGTCATAGAGGTAAATGAAGTCAAGTCCGTTTGGTGCCGGCAAAGTATAGTACCAAGTACCAACCCATCTCCACCCGTGGGTATCGTAATGTACGTACAGTGTACGTTTCATGGGATGTCAAGCATGGTATGTGCACGTCATGAATATTATTCAAGCATGTCATGAGTACCTTGGGCTCAATTCTTGAATAACACCGGATGATAAATAATTATCACCCGAAAAATTAAAAATTAAAAATGTTTCTTTACAAAAGTGCAGAATGATATTCGTTAAATATAAAGTAGAGATTGATTGTTACTTTTCATGTATTATGGTTTACATTTTTATCTGTTAAAAATCTAAACCAATCAGGGTACATTTGATATTTTTTATGTTAAAAGTGAGCAAACGAGCAGGTGGGCCACCTGATGGTAAGTGGTCACCACCACCGCCCATAGCACCCACTGTCTTATTTGATGTCTCAAAAAATATATTTTATCACCCGGTGATATTCAAGAATTGTTCCCCAGGTACGTTGCATGCCTCATCATCAAGAAGCAAAGCAACTAATAAAATTTTACGTGTATTTTTTTTTGTTTATTTTCAGGAAACAAAGAGTTTTTTTTTTTACAAACAGTAATTACTCAAATCAATTTCTAATAAACCTAAAGTTCCCTAAATGTTTATAACAGTATAATGGTTTCGTCTTTAAGAACTAGATAAAATTTTAAAATTAACAACCTTAAACAATTTCATTTTCATTCAGGTTTTGCTCTAAACTTATTATAGCAGAAAAGTAT
The DNA here is from genome assembly GCA_947532105.1 of Athrips mouffetella. NCBI lineage: Eukaryota > Metazoa > Arthropoda > Insecta > Lepidoptera > Gelechiidae > Athrips > Athrips mouffetella. The sequence goes on along the minus strand of OX383972.1, from coordinate 21,365,390 downwards.
AAACCTAAACACAACTAATCAGATGATTTATTGTTTATTGATAAACAAAATTCATTATAGGTACGACATGTAACAAAATAATCGAACAAATATTAGATTTTATTTCTTATTTAATCGATTCAGTTCTGACTTTACATTTATTTAGAAATAATTGTTTTTAAATAGTAGACGTGCCTAGTTACTGTAAAAATGGACGAATACAGTGTCGTTTACATAAAAAAATGTGAAAAAGACTATACAAATACGACTTGAACTCAATGAAAAGGGGCCGCCACGACCTGAAACCGCGATAGTTCAAAAATGTAGTACAACAAATAAAACTTTTAATCGTGTGATCAAACCAGAACAATATTTAAAAACACCTTGGATGTGCGGTTGTAAATAAATTGTTTTGTTTCCCATGTCTGGTATTTGGAGCTGGCGCTGGCTCGCATAATATGTAACAATAAAGCCATAAAAAATATTGCATGGCCCAAGTTTTCTACTGAAATCTTTTTACTGAAATAAACTATAAATACTCACAAACATTAAAAGACTTAAAACCAATATGTTGTTCATTCTCACTACTTATTGAACAGCCCTCGTAACATTAGCTGTCTCTTCGTCCATCTATATTTGCGATCCGTCTGGCTGTCCGGGAACAACAGGTCGATACAGGTTTTTGTTGGTATTCTTCTAAAAACTCATCATCAACCAACTTCATTTGGGCCTAATTGCGAGCCACCTACTTTTTAACCGACTTCAAAAAGGCGGAGGTTCTCTATTCGATCATATTTTTTTTATTTATTTTTAAATGAATGAATCATTCTTTCCTACCAAGTGACATCTGTCCACATCTGAATTTTTTTTAAACAAATTCCAACCTAAGGGCATCACATAAAATCTCTCAATAATGCCCGGCACACAACTTTGATGCTGACCGTAAATGGCTCGAAATATCTATCGCGCAGGGCAGGCGTGTGAATTATTGGCTTCCCGCATGTCGTCAATAAGAACGCAGCAAATAACCGGCAGCATCAGATGTACTATTTTCCTATTATTGTACAACAGTACAGGTTCCGTTGTTTTGTTTGATTGTCTTTTAAAACTAATGCAAGCTGTTTTTCTCTTTCATGTTTAGATTCAGATATCTTCATCATAATGTTATTTCATCATAATATTCTTTGGGACAAGTTGTTCAGTTTTATGGGCAGATTCTGCAGATTCACATCCCACAATACTGATGTGGTTGTACCTTTTTAGTTTCCTTTGTGTTCAAATATCGTACATTACAGCCACCCTACTTCATACGTAAAACAGTTCGGCTTTTTCATAGAAAAATTAAAGGAATAATGCATACCCATAGAAGAATATTCCGCAAATAGCATAACTATCAACTTTGCAGCCATTTACTCTACAATATTTCACTGTTTTTGCAGAAAAAATACGCGATTTTAAACAACATATAGCATGACATAAAAATGTGTCAAAGACGGGGATACCAGTAATGTATTAAAAAATATTACCAAAAAGGTTGATGACCAATGTAGAAGTACATAACCTGCTTGACCTTAAACAACACAATTAGATCAAAAATATTTTTTAGAGTTTCCTAGATAAATCACAGAACCAAAAGCACCCGAAAAGTATTAAATTTTTAAGATTTAGCTCTAAAAAGGTTTTCTATATGAAAATCAAGCATAATGTCAAAATATGTTTTCCTACCACCCCGCAATTTCGTTTTGCTATGGCAACTGTGTGAGCGTGACACAACCGCGACTAATTGACCTCTCGCTCGGCACAATTTCTCTTCTTCGCGAATCACAGGAATTCATTCCGTATTACAATATACGATTGACTAAATTTGTGTAGCAAGATTTTTGCATTAAACACTCCTTCCTAGAGCGTAGCGTGGATTAAAACCTCCTTGAGGTAAACATCTTCATAATGTCAATCTGTGCTCAGAAACACTCTTAGCAGCATTTTTTTATCTGTGGGAGTGTATTCATCGCAGGAAACCTATTAAACAATTTTTTAATTTTTATAGGCGCGCCATTGACAGCTTGATGCGTTTGTAGTCTGTGGCTGTAAGGAGGTTTCATTGCAATAATGGAAAACTCAGCAAACAAAATTTGTATTTACATATTTATATTAGCTTTGTAATGAAATAAGTGATAAAATCGTTTACGATTTGCCTTCGAGTGTTTTTAAAGCAGCTATAAGAACTTCGCTTAGCAGTTATCACCGGAAAAAGAGAAAAACATTAAGGCTTGTTTTTGAACACATTATTTTAGGATTCACGATATGAGAGTAGATAAAGTTGTGTATGCAACTCCACATAATTAGGTATAAAACACTCGTGTCTTCTATTATGGAACTTGGCTCGCTACGACACTCGAGTTTTATACCCCTCATTATGTACCGTTGCATAAACTACTATTAGGGCCTGTCCGCACAGCGAATTGTTGCCGCGCTATATTTATTCGCGTGAATTATATCCCGCGCTTGACATAGAAAAAAATCGCGATTTTTTTACCGCCAGTGCGGATACTTCTATAGGATTCAATGTATTACAGAATTGCGAGAAAAAAATCGCGCGATAAAAATTCTCTATGCGGACAGGCCCTTAAAAAGCGTAATACTCGTAACGAACTATTTCTATGCCATTTTAATGTCAATATGTTTTCCTCATAAGTAGTTGCTGTCTATTGTTTCCTATTTTCTTATCATAGTGTACAATCTCGTACACTATGATCGGAGTCTGAACGCAAAATTAAAAACTACCGATTATTGATTTCGATTTGCTCTATTTGTTGGTGGACAAAGCGTCGGATATTGCCGCCGCCGAGCGCACCGAAGCACTTCCTTTGCCTGGCTTTATTTACTTCTACAAAAATCTACTCGCTTTTCTAAAGTGTAAAACGATTTACAACAGCTGCAGAAAAGATTGCTTTATCTTTATTTGATATGAGTGTTATTTTACTTGAAACCTTATAGCATGTGCTATAAACTGTGTTACATACAGTGTCTTTTGATCAATCTCTAAGTCATAGTTTATTTATCATATACTCGTACGTATAGGTACATAATAGGTAAGAAGGTCTACAAAGTAGAAAATCGCAAAATTTCACAACCACAGGCAGGATTCGAACCTGCGTCTTCTGCGTAAGTACCGCAGACGCTTTTACCAACTAGGCTACTGTGGTCCTGCCCGATGTTGTGAAATTTAGCGACCTCTATACGCATTCCAACGTTGCGTTTGTGCTGCCACCTAGCAAGCATTTTTGCTGTACTAGCTCAACTAGTCCATCATTGCAGACAGATTTCGAGTTGAAAATTGGTAACACTACGTATAATTGAAACGTAGGTTCGAATCCTGCCTGTGGTTGTGAAATTTTGCGATTTTCTACTTTGTAGATTTATCCGAACACAGGAAGTGTTAAAATAAAAATCATTTTCAGGTAAGAAGGTATTCAAAAGGTGAGATCATTTAAGTATTATATTCAAATTTTAATTTGATCATTGAACAACTTTCCGACATGGGTCAGGGATAATATCCTAACTATTAAACGAGCAATATTTGTAATCGATTTCTTGAAATCGGCTCAAATGATTTCGATGAAATTTACTATACAGAAGTTTTCGAGGGCAAAATATCAATCTAGCTAGGTATCATGGGCGAGAAAATTCATTTACCATTTTTGAGAAGTTCTTAAAAATAGCGCGTTTCAGAAAACCTACAGCGCCATCAGCTAATGGGCTTTACGCGCCTTAGACTTACTCCAGCTACGGCTTTTACAGGCTTTAGACTAGCCTTCGCATGTTTGGATTAACATACTGAAATTGTTCGATTGATAAGAAAATAGCCATTAACTCTATACTCATGCCATGTTACTAAGCTTTTTGTATCGGTGAATGGATATTAGGTGCAAACGTGAACAATAAATTTTATTAATATCCCGCCCTTGGGGACCCCTACTGTTTTTTGGGAGCCACTTTTTGCCGCAGGTCGATGACAAATAGCTGGAACGATTTTCAATAAGCATACTTACTGGCTTTTAGGTCATTTTAGCGTTTTATAATTTTTTTTTATTTAACTTCATGCACAAAGGTACATAGGCGGACTCTGAATCAATATAAAACATAAAAAACATTTACTGAAAACTGAAAATGTTGAACTGACCAGCAGCAGCTTCATAGATCGAAACTCGTATTTTTTGCTATCAAAAATGGACAATCACGTGATACAGTTTCCATGGGAAGTATTTTTTTTGTGTCGGCTTAAGTCTCTTTTCAGTTTCATTCTCTAAATCTACCGTGGCAGTTTTTGGAAAATGTCCTTTTACATCCTGTATACAGGATGTTAGGGTAAACATTGTGATCCTTGTATCCACCATGGAACTGAACAACTTTTGTTAAGGAACTAAAGTCTAAATACGAAAAATAAAATTTACTACCTATAGAAACTGCACCACCTGATTATAGCGCATTTTGTAAAGGAGATGATTATTTTTTATTTCGACTTATGTTTCTCATGAGCAAGACGAATCTTCGGTGTGATAAAAAAATTACGATGTATAGTTTATATGTAACTTACCCGCAATCTGTCAGCTCTCGATTTTGGAAATTCGATTACGGCTTTCTGAACGTCATTTTCCATAGGAGATGGTTTATTTTGTGTTATATTTGGAGTCGTAGATGCAGCTGTAAAGAAAGTACCTATCATTGGTGAATATGAGTGAATGGGAAACATTATAAAAAATATATAAGTACCTATGAAAAGAACCGTGCTTCGGAAGGCACGGTTCGCCTTTCTACGAATGTAGTCTTTAGTTGCTCAATAACTCTCACACCAATGTTTGTAAGATTACATAACACGATGATGGCGAAGATGTTAGCTTTGAATATCACATCCAAAGGTATGATGTCACACAATTTTCAAAAGATTTTTAATTTGTTAGGTACAGAAAGTGTCTCTTACATACTTTTTTTTCAGGCATGACGCCACTTTGTTTTTGAAGCGAAGTAGTTTAGCTGACGTCATTAAGAGATTATATTTGATTTGATTACATAGAAATTACTTCATCATAAATTTTATGTGGATACGTCTATGTAGGAAGGTACAGTCAAGAGCAAGTCAAGCTCCCAATCATGTCCACTCACCCCCCCCTCCCCACCCCCTCTTCGCCCCTCCGCTCATCCTCTGACTCATCCAAAGCTCCATGTACCATTTATATTGTCTAAACTTTTTTATTTCTTTCTTTCTTTCTTTCTTTCTTTCTTGCTTTCTTTCTTTCTTTCTTTCTTTCTTTCTTTCTTTCTTTCTTTCTTTCTTTCTTTCTATATCTACTTTGCATGAAATGATGAGACGTATACACGTCAAAATAAGTAGTAGCAGGTCTTTCGTGCAAAGTGCGTCCGGGGAAGTACCACTCCATTGCCTTTTTGCTGTAAAGCAGCAGTGTTTGCACTGTTGTGTTTCGGTTTGAAGGGTTAGGAAACCAGTGAAATTACCGGCACATGAGACGTAAAATCTTAATTCTTAGGGTGGTAACGCGCTTTGCTGTCTTATTAGTGTCAAATTATTTCACTAATAAGGCAGTGAGTGCCGTGGGCGGTGGTGATCACTTACCACCATATGGCCCGCCAGCTTGTTTGTTTACTTGTGACATAAAAAAATTGTAATGGAAATTAGTTTTACGTAGCAAAAACGTAGCATTCGTAGAAACAGCTACGTACGGAGTAGCATGAGTCCAGAAAGAAAACGTTATCTCTGTTCAAATACTTACACCATAATCTCGTTCCGTAAGTTCAACAAAGTCAATATCTGTAAGATTTTGACTTTTACCCCGAAATCCAGTGGGGCGAAACTTGGCAGCGGATTTATTGCTATCACAGAGTTTGCAAGAAACTTTTGAAAATACAGAGTAATGAGCTTGTTAGATGGAGTTGAGCGGCTTAGCCTCGTGTGCGAAAAACTCCGCGGTAAGTATATTGTCAACGAACGCACAAGGTCAGGAAACTTGTACTTAATGTGTTTATAGAAACAAATTGCGTTTCAGTCGCAAGAAGTACAAAATAACACCATAAACAACCAAAGGCTTCATTTAATGACTTCTTGTGGAGAGAGTAGATGAGACCCGACGGCTTTAGGTGCTTTCATAGGCGGAATCAAAATTCCTGCAACGCACTAGAACAACTCCCCTAAAACTTGCAACACGTGCCATTAGGTGAGCTGTCTGCTTATGTGTCTACTCGATCTTGAAAAACTTGCTATTCAGACAGTTAAACGATTCATCCTGCAATATCCAAAATAAACTGGGAATAGATTCACAAAATATTTTTTGACTGACTGTGTCCCCATACAGAGGAAAATGGCCAAATTTGTAACCCGTCTAGTGACTATAATAATCGTAGGTCACGGGGAGTGATGAGGTGTTACTTTTTAACGGCACTACACGTTGGAAACGGAAATTTGCGAACCTGCGACTGGAAAGCGGGTACCTTACGACCGCGACACCAATCAAAGCAAACAATTTGCTACCTAACCACTGAAAATCGTATGGATATCACGAGCTAAAGAAGCCACATGGTTAGCTTTTTTCCGACCTGAGTACCTACGTAAAGAACATCAGACAAGGCTAAAGCCTACCGTAGATACCTAATCAGTTTTGTATTGACATTGTGACTTAATATTAAATAATATACCTCAAAAACGCAAAGTTCACTGAGCTTGTTAAAGCAAAGCGGCTTACCTCCTCGCGTGAGCAACTCGCAGTAGGTCCTAAGTAGACGTTGAAGAGACAAGCCGATGTAAACGTAATAAAACCTGCCAACACCCTATATAATTTTATAGGAGCAGCCCAGTGTGTCCTTTGTTCTTATGACTTTATAATGAAGCGACGAAATGGCCTGATTTTATACCTCATTCCCAAAGGAAACAGTTATCTTATCATAAAGCTTTGAGCGTTGAGGACCACTCTCAAGGAGTAACTATAAACATTAAGTGGAGAGGCTGCCTCTTTGTTTATTGAAAGCTAGTGGCCAGCCCCGGCTTTGCACGAAAACTTGTAAGTTTGAGTTCATAAAAAATCCTAAATAAAAAAGCAATTTTCCAGGAATTCGTCTATTTTTAGGGTTCCGTACCTCAAAATAAAATAAATGGTACAGCAGCACTGCACTTACTTTCCCGCGATATACGAGTCACCATTCAACAGTGTCCCCGCCGGGAGTCGAACCTAGAACCTCCGGATCAAGAGCCGAATGCACTATAAAGGCTGCGAATAGTAATGAGTAAATAAGTACCAACTGCAAACTTAAGTTTGTAATTCCATACAAATAATATGAAAATACAAACTTACCTATACGAACTAGATTTATGTAAAAATGATTTAATGAAATATGCAGTCAGGTAGAAAACCAATTTAGAATCCAAATTGTAGAACATCAAAATAAGCTCGACGAAACAGATTTTGAGTAAATCACATTTTTTAAATTTTAGTAGTAAGGGAACACCCCTTATATGAAATTTCACAGACCAATGGATCCTGCAGAAAGATACCTTGCATGGAGATTCTTGGTCATGCAAAGTTTCATCAAGATCGTTTGAGCCGTTTTTGAGCAAATTGCAATTTTTCATTTTTGTATGACAGCTCACCTCTTAAAGAGAGAGAGCCAGCAAGAAACCACTCAGTATCCTTCGATGGATTTACAAGAAAATCTTAAATTTTAAATATGGTGTCAATCGGACTATTCGTTTAGCCGCTAGGCTAAAGCGTGACGGACAGACCGACCGACGGACCGACCGACTGACCGACCGACCGACCGACCGACCGACTGACCGACGGACGGACATTTTTGGGAGACTTGCTTTTTATGATGTATAAGTGATATAGAACACATTTTTGAGAAAATTAGAAAAACTTTTTTTTTCACGAATACAAATACCTTTCTCGCTCCGCTCGAAAGTAAAAACGGAACCCTTATAGGATCACTTTGTTGTCCGTCTGTCTGTCTGTCAAGACCCTTTTTCTCACGAACGAGAAGAGGTATCAGGTTGAAATTGATAACGAATATTAAGGCCCATAAACCACACAAGATCTGAAAATTTAAATTTTTTACAAACACGCAATCAAAAGATATGGCTTTTTATGTCCTCATCTCCATACATTTATACAGTGTGTCCCAGGAAACACTGTCAAGCGGTGGTCCAGAGGTGGACCACCCCTTGGGCTACCCAAATCACCCCCATGTATGTTCCGCGATTATTTGTAGTTTTCGAGTTATAAATTATTTTATTAATTTTTAAAATTTTCTGCCGAAGGACATTTAAAAATTCATATCTTTTCTTTTACTAAATATTTTTCCATATTTCTTTTTGTGTCATAATTGCCTTGAACGTTTCTTTTACGCATAAAATAATAAACTTCCTAACATTCCTACTTGTTACTCAAAAAGTATGGTAAATCAAATTTTCGAACAATTTAATGGGCCGATTAAAATATTGATCATCAATTTAAAAATACAAAAAGGATGTTCCATAGACTGTAGTTGATTTTAAAATCTTTTCAGTTCTCTAGGCTACCCAAAACATAAAAAGAATTTGGTGCTTGCCACATGCCAATTATGGACTAATTACACGCAGCGTGCCTATAACGCGCTGCGTGTACAGTACAACAATGCCTTTCGCTGTCTGTCTGCGGCGGTGTAGCGCGTCTGGCATGTTTGCATCAAACAGAGTTGATGACTTCTATACAGTCATGCGAAAAAGGCTCGCGTCTTTTAACGAAAGTAGTAACTAAATAAAAATATAATATTTTCTACAGATTTTTGCCACACTAACTATGCCAGAAACAGATTTGTTACAAGATCCACACATGCTTATAATGATAGATATTACAATGTTGATATTTTCCATAATAGTTTCACAAAATTTAAAAACTTCGTCAGAAAACTTTAATTTGAGTATGTTGAATTATGATTTCCAACTATTTCTTGCTCAGTTTGTTTTCTTTTTGTTTTATTTTTTACATAAAATTCTTTAAGTGTGTTACTTTAATCTTATAGCGTTTACTCAATGGCATAGAACTTTTTTTTCTTAGTGGAAACTTTGTTGGATTATGTATTTTCTATGTAGTTTAAGCTATTATGTACTAAATTAAAGCTGTTTGTTTCCCAAAATAAATAAATAAAAATAAATAAGTAGGACAGACAATGGGGTGTTAAGGGCTGTATGTGGAGCTTGCAATATCCCCATTTAAAGCCCTTAACAGTCCAGCTATTGCAATTACAATTTAATTAATTTACTGTAAAATAAAATTGTACCACTATCATATAATTTAATTTAGTCATAAGATATGGGTTTTTACCTAAAATAAATGGATTTTATTTATTATTATTATGTATATCATATGGTAGATAGGTACGGAACCCTTAGGGCGCGAGTCCGACTCGCATTTGGTACATAATATTGTTCTTATAATTTACTCGCACATCAATAAAAGAATCAGCTACTTTAAGTGGGTCGTGCCGTTCTAACACTCCATCATTCATGTGGCAATTCATTTTCATGTTGATAGACATCAAAGTAACACAAATTGGACTACATCAATTCATCGCCAAACAACACTTGTTGTTTACAATTGCTCCTCACGCGTTTCATCATCAAAACTGCAAATAATTAAGTGGACTCTGCCCGCCTATTCTATGGATTCTATTAATTTTGTTTAAGGGGCTACCCACCGTCCACTAGCTTCCCCATCCGTTAAAAAAAATATTACTCGCTAAATACAAAACTTATCGAAAATCTGAAAAGACATATAGTAAAAGTAAGTACCCTTGTTTATTTAGAACCTATCAACTGTGTAAAATTAACTTCACTGTAGTTACAGTGACAGATACAAAAACTGCTAAAATTGACCGTTTTTCGAACTTTTTGTATGTGTAACTACAGTGTACTATATTTTACAGACTTTATCATCATCATATCAGCCGAAAGACGTCCACTGCTGGACATAGGCCTCCCCTTAAGATCTCCATGACTCGCGGTCCTGCGCTGTTCGCATCCAGCGGCTTCCCGCGACCGCCACCGTCGGTCCACCTTGTGGGGGGTCCACCTGCTATCGTTTCGTCTTCAGGTACGTGGTCGTTCCACCCAGACGATGGGCAGCAGCATCTTTCTGTGTAACCCATCACACTGCGGGCGCCAACCCGTCTGCCAAGCAGGGCGACTATGGTAAACCCCTCTATAACACTATAAACTAACAGACTTGATAGGTTCTAAATAAACAAGGGAACATTTACTTCAACCTGTCTTTCCGGATATACGATAAATTTTATTTTCAGGTTGTAATATTTTTAGGGTTCCGTACCTCTAAAGAAAAAAACGGAACCCTTATAGGATCACTTTGTTGTCCGTCTGTCTGTCTGTCAAGACCCTTTATCTCACGAACGGGTAAAGGTATCAGGTAGCAATTAATACCATATATTAGGATCCATGAACCACACAAGATCTGAAAATTTCAATTTTTTACAACGACGCAATCAAAAGGTATGGCATTTTATGTCCTCATCTCCATACATTTATTCAAAAATGCAAAACCTACAGGGTACTTCCCGTTGACCTAAAATTATGAAATTTGGCAAGAAGCTTGGTCTCACAGTACAAATAATGGGAAAAGTCTGAAATCATTAAATATTACAACTTTTCTCACAACTAATGGTAACCAATTGTGGTGAGCTCTCGTTTCAAGAACATTCATATAAGAGAGGGGTCAAGTTGGATGGTCGTTGAGGCGATTTTTGTTTTAGTTCTATTTAAAAACGGGAACACTTACAAACTTGAAAATTGGTATGTTTATAGTGCATAAGCTATAAAATAACAACAAATAATAAAATTTGGTCAAGCGCGTGTCGGACTCAAAAAATGTAGCACATTAACTTACTGAAATTTCAACTAATACAATTATGATTATGTGATGGTACGGAACCCTCAGTGCGCGAGTCCGACTCGCACTTGGCCGGTTTTTTATCTGACGGGGGCGCTAGTGGACGGCGGGTAGCCTCTTAAACGGAAAGTGGTATGGCATGTACAATTCTGAGCGTGGCGTCATCGTTATGATAACATCATCAACATTCGCCTGATCCCAATTTATTTGGGGTTATCATAACATTTTATAAATAGACCACGGCTAAACAAGGAACCTTCCCCAAAATCTTAGAAAAATACCCTAAAATTCGTAGTATAAATAAAGGGTGTAAAGGACGATGTACCAAAAACTGAAAGGGCGTGCTCAGTCAACGAAACTGAACAACTTTCACAAAAGAAAAATTTTTGGGGAATGGTATTTTTTGTATTTGCATACAAACTGATCAGAGTGTTGTATGGAGAGGTCAAAATTTTATTTTCAATTAAATTTTCATTTCCCAACAATAACTCTTTTGGAAAGTTTTTCAGTTTCGTTGACTGAGCATGCCCCTTCAGTTACATACACCCTGTATTTTATTAAGGCTGGCACATTGGAGCACAATAAAATTTTGAGTGCCTGTAGTACCTATGGTGAGATGATAATGTTACGCCGTCCTCCGGATCAACATGGCTTAGTCGCCTTTCAAAACACCTAACATTTCAAACCTGGTGTCACACGGGTTGCGTAATAGTCTAGGCAACGAAGCCGATCGTTGGATGAAAACCCCCGCATTAAATCCTCAGTGGATGAAACTTTGCTGGGGTAATACACTAGAAGTATATGAGACAAAGCTTCTATGAAAAAATCCAATTAAAAATCGGTACTTTTAATTTTTCCATACAAAAATTGCAAAAAATGTATAATTTTTTTTTTTGTAATTTGAATTTACATTTAATTCATGATACTTTATCATCCTGTCAAATAAAATCTGCCTGAGTGAATTATGTTGGGGTCAACTGTTTCGTTGCAGGCATTGCCCGTGGAACACCCTTGCCACTACGAGTATAATCTATACACTACGAGTATAATCAGGCATGTACGAGTATAAAGAGAAACTTACTGATCGATTTCTGTTGCTGCTGGTAACTTTGATTAGAAGGGATGCTCATTCTAGGAGGATGAGATGGCATAGAAACCTCACGGTGTTGCATCGTAGCTGGAAACCGAGAAGAATATTAGTTTCAAGAATTTTTAGGACTAGTAGCGCCATCTAGAAGTAAGGTGCTGAAATTAGGGTTGTATTGGGTTGTAATAAAAGACAACTTATTATGAAAAAATGCAAGAGAAAACTGTAAAATGTATGAAGCCTATAGTATAGTCCGTTCAGTCCAATGCGGAGCTATTCGCTCCGAATCCACTCCGCAACGCACTGAACGGTCTGTACCTATAAGCTAGATACATTTTACTGTCCGTCGTAGACATCCGCGTCTAGCGAAAAGATAAATCCATCGACCTATTATGTGAGGTGTATGGGACAGCTTGCCGAAAACTGAAAGGTCGTAATCAGTCAGTGAAACTGAACAAACAACTTTCAGTGAATGTAACTTTGAATAAAAAAATAATACATCGTTTATAATTTTAGAGATGCAAGTTTCTTTTTCATTATCTGAAAGTTTAAGATACTAAGATTTGAATACCCTCAAAATGGTACAGTTCAAGAGCAGGTCAAGCAATCGCAGCGCGACTTTAGATTCAATGAAATAAGAACCAGCGAACTACAATAATAAGAACAGCAAAAACGTACAAAGTCCAATGAGTCAAGCTTGATGTGCTCTTGACTGTCTTACTACTCCTTCGGATTATTCTTACTCCACCTATACATTTTTATTGCAATACCTAAAATTTTTTAGCATGGCAAAAGCTTACCAACACATTATGCAGCTATATCAAGGCTATTGTGCTCCATGATTAATAGTAATCAGCTAAAGCTGTCAGAAAGAACAAGTTTGTAAAACAATGTTATTTTTTCGGTCAAATATACTCTGGTTCGTCTGGTTCGTGGTAGTTTGTCTGGTTCTATGGCTGCAAAATGTGTTGGTAAGCGTTTTCCATGCTAAAAATTTTTAGGTATAGCTAAGAACAAAGCAGAATTGCTGTAAAGGTGAGAAACAAAAGCCCTGATAACTCACTATTAGGACTAGGCCCCATTTGAGCACCGAATGGTTTGTGCCTGTTTCTATCGGCGCCGATGAAACTCCGATTCTCGTACTCGTTGGCGAAAGCCGGGCCATTAGATTGAATGGAACTTAACTCCCTTTCTATCTGTTGCTTCGAACCTAAAATACAGTGAAGTGAATAGTTATTTTTTTTTTAATTTGGCGAGAATCCTGAACGAATGTTGAGCGAAGCGACAGTTTCAAAGTACAATACACTGCACCGAAGGATATCTCCCATACTTGGTTGATATTCCGCACATTCGCACAAAGCGCTTCGAAACATCTTTTATAATGCGCACGGCTAAAGAGTGGAATTCTCTGCCTGCGTCTGTGTTCCCGAGTTCATATAACCCGAATCTATTCAAGTCGCGAGTGAATTGGCTTCTTCTAAGCAAGCTCGTTCCACTGTTGACCTCATCTCTGTCCTCAAGACTAGGTCAAGGTCGACATTACAAGCCCATTGGCAATAAAAAAAACAACACACGAAATAACTGTGCTGCCTAGCGAAACACACAACTTTTTATCTCGCTGCAGCGAGGAAAATGCTAACGAAAAGCGCAAGTACCTTATTCCATAATTCATCATCACGTTCTAATTTCAAAAACGCTTTCGACGCTAGCAGCCAAAAATAACTTTTGCACGCAGATTTAGATGTACAAAGAAAAGTTTTTAGAGCAAAGCTAGTGAGGTAAAAAAGTTATTTTATACACAATAGAAAATCGCAAATTCACATAAACAGAATTTTCAACTTGCATATTTTCTTAGGTACCGGAGACGCCTTAACAAACTATGCCGCCGAGGTCCTGCCTGGAACCCAATTCTTAAAAACCTATCACTGGGACATAATAGAGATTCTAAAAATTAATAAAAATAAACTGAAAATCTCTTTAAAGAACAATCTTTATAAAAATCAGAAAACACTACTCTACAGCGTAATTTTTTAAACGCTGGATATTTTAAGAGGTAGTTCTGCCCATAAAGATAAACAGCTTTTCCCACAAAATCCGCTATTGTCGACGTAAGATTTCTATGGGAAAGCAAAAATTCGAACTGCGTTACTTTGGTAAAGTCGTTCAGATTAGATTTCTGAGTAAATATAATGTTTGGATAGGAATTAAAAAATATAGAACTTGATTCCCGGCAGGAATCAAAAAATAAATCTTTTTCCAATTAAACTATGTTTTTGTCATTGCTCGCAAAAAAGTCAAAAACTAAAACCCTGTTAACTCACTATTAGGACCCATTTGACCACTAGTAAATGGTATTTGCTTGTTTCTGTCGATGCCGATGAAACTCCGATTCTCGTACTCGTTTGCGAAAGCCGAGCCATTAGATTGAATGGAACTTAACTCTCTTTCTCTATGTTGCTTCGAACCTTAAATACAGTGAATGTTTTTTTATTATTATGACACAATACTTGCGTTCATTTTTTCATTGTCCGAAAGCGTCCTTAAAGTTAAAGCTCCTTTAAATCTATTGCTGTCTCTTTCTTTTTCAAGAAAACTGAAAGAGTCAGCAATAGACTTGAAAGAGCTTTAAATTTAAAGACACTTTGTGCCACTGGTGAACAAAGTCAAAAAGTAAAACCCTGTTAACTCACTATTAGGACTAGGCCCCATTTGAGCACTAAATGGTATTTGCTTGTTTCTGTCGACGCCAATGAAACTCCGATTCTCGTACTCGTTTGCCAAAGCCGAGCCATTAGGTTGAATGGAACTTAACTCTCTTTCTCTCTGTTGCTTCGAACCTTAAATACAATACAGTGAATGTTTTAATGACTATGACACAATGCTACCAGTGGGACACTCCAGTAGGACGACAGGGCATACCCCTCAGGCCGGTATTTCACTGGGACGCTGGTAGCGCGGCTGGTTGCGCCACTGGTGTCCTTAACAAGACACCAGTGAAGACACTAGAATCGCTACACCCTGCGGCCACAGTATTAAGGGCTATATTTCACTAGGAGTGGTAGCGCGACTGGTAGCTCGACTGGTTGCGCCACTGGCGTCCGTAACTAGACACCAGCTCGGCTGCTGGTCCCACTCCCAGTGAAATATAGCCCTTAATACTGTGACCGCAGGGTGTAGCGATTCTGGTGTCTAGTTACGGACACCAGTAGCGCAACCAGTCGAGCCACCAGTCGCGCCACCATGGCGTCCCAGTGAAATACCGGCCTTATAAGTAGGTATACACTATGCTGCGTGTAACGGAAAAATGTCATAATACTAAAGGGTTTGAAACTGAACAATGTTTCTCAAGGAACATAGGTCACAGACCAAAATCAGTTTTTGACCTCACATAGAAACTGCATCAGCTGATAGCGCGTTTTGTATTGGATGTCAAATTTGGTTTTTCGTATTTCGACCTGTATTCCTTGGGAAAAGTTGTTCAGATTCATGGGCAGATTCTCGCCCTATTTTCCGTTACACGCTGTATACAGCAAGTACCAAGTATCATCATAACATCCCATGAAACGTGTCCACTACAGGACAGGGAGCTCCCTCCAGAATTCTAGCTTTTGCTGGAAAAATGTGGAGGGGAAGTACCTCGCTTGTTAGCGTTACGGCTGACACCATGGACCGCGTTTGTAGGTGACCGCAGTAAGTAAGATGTAATATACAAAGGAGGATGCTGCTGCCCATCCTCCAGTTAACCCTTCACACCGACACCCACGGGTATGAATGGGTTGGTACTATTATTTGCCGGCACCACACGGGACCAAGTATAGGAAAAAATTATCAAAATCGCAATCACAGGCAGGATTCAAACTTGCGTCTACCCTCTTGCGGTAACATCGCTCCTTCCTACTCTCAAGCTTTTCCCTGCCATGCTGTCACTTTAAGCAAACTATGTAGTTATTTGACTATAACCAACTATGTTGCCGTGGGCCGCCTTTTGTTGTGAAAAATAAATAAGCAAGCATTTGCTCTACTTGCTAAGCCCTTTCATAGATGACTGGAGAGCAGGGGCTCAATACTTGAATATCACAGGGTGATAAAATATCACCAGAAAGATTCAGAATCACTGTTTTTTCTTTTCAAAATTGAAGATTGATATTATGTTAAATATTGAGTAGTGTTTGATTATTCATTTTCATATTTTATTTTTAGTTTATGACAATTTACGAGTACCAAGGTTAATTTGAATTTAAAGTTTCAAAAGTGATATTTTATCACCCGGTGATATTCAAGAATTGACTCCCAGCGCGGAATTTTGCTATTGCGCGAGCAGAGAGTCGCTTCGCGACTTAGCATCGCTGGAACCGCTGTAATGTGAAGGGGTCGAAAGGGCTCTAATTCAAGTAGAAAATGATATTCAAACACACGAAGTGTTAAAATCTTGTTAAAATAAAAACGTATAAAAAAGGCATAAAAAGTTATACAAACTTACCAGATATGTAAGAAGCATTATTATCAGCGTAGGCGGCTAAATATCGAGGATCTATTCCAGATAGCACTTGATTCGTGCTTGAAAGCTAAAAAAAATAACGTTAAATTAAAGTATTGTAACATAGGGACTAAATTCTTGAATACTACAGAGCCAAGTGATTTTCGAAAAATAAAAACTAAAGCGCTAAAGATCTCTTAAAATGAAGGTAACTCATAAGACATGTTAATTAATAATTTTACAGTATTTTGTTTGAGGCAATTTTATTTTTTAGGCCTTTTTTGAATTTTGTAATTGAGAAGAAATGGTCGATGATATTCAAGAATTGGACCCCAGGTTAACAAAGGCTCACTGATATTGTTTGATACAAAATAGTAGTTTTATAAGTAGAAATAATAAAGGAACATGTACAATTAGCAAGCATGATATGCGGCAAAGTGACGAGTTGACGACGTACTGCAATAATTGGATTTCTGCGCCGATTTTTTGTGTAAAACCCAAAAAGAACCATGGACAAATAGTAATAGGACTGGGTGTCTACTCCCAAAGTCCGATATATCGAAACGATACTACTCGAAACATGCAAATGCAAAACTTCGTCCCTTGACAATAGAGTAGAATATTGGTTGGATGCAGTTTGAAAATTCATCCAACCAATATTCTACTCTATTGTCAAGGGACGAAGTTTTGCATTTGCATTTTTCGAGTAGTATCGTTTCGATATATCGGACTTTGAGAGTAGACACCCGCAAAAGTATAAAATTTGATAACGCTATACAGCCTTAGAAGTTATCCTTACGAGCAATATTTGTATACAGCGTGAATTTGTAGTGGTTTCGCACCCGAAGCCCAGTGATTCTACTCGATAACAAGCAACTTTCCCGAAGAAAAAAATTGTTTACCTACTCGAAAAAATTTTTTCGCCTCTCCATAGTAAAGTGGTCACGTGATCGACTCATTTTGTATGGGGAGGCGAAAAATTTTTTTCGAGTAAAAAATTTTTTTCTTCGGGAAAGTTACTTGAGCAGAATCACTGGGCTTCGGGTGCGAAACCACTACAAATTCACGCTGTATATATATACATATGTATTTGTAATCGGTTTCTCGAAAACGGCTCTAACAATTTTGATGAAATTTAGTATACAGGGGTTTTTGGGGACGAAAAATCGATTTAGCTAGGTCTCATGTCTAGGAAAATTCGTTTTCAACGTGTTTTTAAGCATTTAAAAAAATACCTACAGTGCAATCTGTTAGCGAGTAGCATAGCTTGCTCACCCGATGATATTTTATTGTTGAGGCGGCTATTATAGAGCGAAGCTCGGTCGATCAGGTACTTACAATTAATCGAGCATTCTGCTAAAAAACATACTTACTAAACAATGTTGTTTCTGTAAATTGAAACTATGCACAAAGTTATTTTTAGCAGAATACTCGGTAGACCATAATTACTTAAAGCGCCATCTAGTTTCCATGAGTTTTATGGTTTTCCGGGTTACGCTTTCCAGTATGGGGATTTTCAGCCTTATATTTTGTCTATAGTAAAACAAAAACCATTACTTATCATTATTAAACAGTTACGAAAAATCGGAGACAAAGCTACAACCACCTACGACGTAGCAAAGAATAGTTCTTCTACTCGATAGCAGATGGCGTTAATATCTCATATTGTAAAAGTTTCAACATACATTATCATTACAAACACGTTTGTAAAATAAAGGTTAAAACTCACATTAGGCGCCAAATGTGGAGAATTTACATGTGTCACGGCCATAACTCCAGAACTCCTCTGAACGGGAAACTCTGTGCCAAATCCGCCGAAGTACATCGTCTCCGGACTGTTGGAAAAGTTGTAGGATGTTTATACCTCACCCCTCACCAGTTTTAGTTTAGTAAAATAAATTATCTTTGCTTAGGTATTTCTTAGGAAAAACTCTCCACTAGAACATACTTACATCATGTTTCTATTATTTCCAGCATTTGTTGCAAAGGCGTATATTTGATTTTCTTGCGGATAATCTAAAAAATAAATAAGTAACGAAGGTATTGGATCGTTGTTTTTTGAATCCAGATAGTATTGATGAGTGAGGAAGCACCTATTTATCGTTAAATAATTGCAAATACACACCCGCTCCAACTCTTGGCTCTCTTACAATAAATCTATCCATTTCTTCAAGTTTTCAAAGTAATCTGCACTACCAAAACAAAATCGGTTAACTTTTTCCCGCGGTTTTTACAGAAAGGAGGAAAGAACAAAAGAAAAAACTAAAAAAATACATTTTCTTCTAAAACATTTGAATTTGGAATATTTCAAAACTTTAGTCCATATTTTGTGCCAGTAATATTGATTGCGTTTTGTTATTGCTACGACTCAACTGCGGTTAAGTGAAAGACGATAAGATTTCTGAACGAAAAATATGATGTCATTTACTGCATATTGATATAAAGTACGTTTTGGATCAGTGAAAAACTACCCGCCGTCGTGAATGTTATAACCATTAAATCAAAATCTCTGTTGCTCGAAATGGTAGCGTCACATTGTGGGTAGCGTATAACTCTGTCCTGCTCTCACACTGCTGTCTTTTAATAAATAATAATAATAAATAAATAAATATTGGGGGACATTTCGCACAAAGTCATCCGTTCCCAAAGTAGGCAAAGCCTGTAGTATGGGTATCAGAGACTTATGAGAACCGAAAGACCACTCCATTCGTTTACGCCCGCTCACGCCGCTTGAAATAGTGGAAATATTAAATAAATCTATAGCCCCTAAAACTAGCACGGATATTTATAGACTCTCCGCGAATCTCCTTAAGAATGCCAGCATGTCGGTATGTTTCGTATTATGTCACCTTTTTAATAGCTGTATACGCCTAGGTACATACCCGGAGAGCCTGAAGAGGGTAAAAATAGAGCCTCTGTACAAAGGTAAAGGCAAAAAATCTGCCGTTAAATCGTACCGACCAATATTACTGGTTCCTAGTATTAGTAAAATACTCGAACTCTATTTTTCTGACAGGCAATATGCGTATCGGTCGGGAAGGTCCACCACGGACTTGGTGCGTGAGGTGGTGCGTTGTGTGGTGGGCGCGCGTGAGGCAGGTCGCTATGTCGCCGCTATCTGCTGCGACCTTTCGCGCGCCTTCGACATAGCGGACCACTCGCTCGTCGCCGAAAAACTAGCGCACTATGGCATCAGAGGTCCCACCTTGAGCCTATTAATATCCTTTATGTCAGGTAGAGCTCAAGTCGTCGTGGGGGATAGAGGACGCGTAGCCTCTTCGGAGCTCCACAACCTAATAGGCGTTCCCCGGGGTTCGTGTCTATCGAACACCCTCTTTAGCCTTCTCCTGAATGACCTTCCGCTATCAATAACTGGCGCCGACATGTTTATGTACGCCGACGATGTCACAGCTGTTGTTAGCACATCCACTAGGCGGGAATTAGAGGAAGCCGTGAATAATGTCCTGGGACAACTACACTGGTGGTTCCAGTCGAATGGACTGGCTCTAAACAAAGAGAAAACATGTTTCCTGAGATTCCAGCTTAATGGGCATGCGACACAGACCTTAAGGGTGTGTGCAGGTGGAGCCCCTATACAGCAAGTCACCTGTACACGCCTACTAGGTTTTAATATCGACAGCGCTTTAGTGTGGGAAGAGCACATAAATGAGTTGTGCGGTCGTCTCGGGGGCGCGTGCTTCGCGCTGCGGCGGCTGGCGAGCACGGCCAGCCAGACGGTGGTGCGGCAGTGCTACTTCGCCACGGTGCACTCGCTGCTGTCGTACGGCACAGAGCTGTGGGCGCGCGCGGCCGACTGGCGCCGCGTGTTCTCCATGCAGAAGCGAGCCGTGCGCGCGATTGCCCGCGTTCCCGAATACTTTTCTGTGCAGGAATATTTCAGGCAGTACCACATCCTACCGCTGCCTTGCATGTTTATATATCAAGTGGCCGAGTTTACTCATGCTAAGCTAATATCCATCTATTTGAACGACAAGGTGTAAATGACAGATTCAATTTGCGTAGTAACAAAAATGGGTATAAGCTTGCTACCGTATCGCACATGTTAGCGAAATCTGAGCGATTGGTGCACTTCATAGGACCTGCAGTTTATAATCGCCTACCTGACTGTTAAAAATGCTACCTCCACCGTGTCGTTTAAGAACTTATTAAAGAAATGGCTATACAATAAGTCTTTTTATAGTTATGAAGAATTTCTTAACCCGGTTGGCGTTGAGACATGTTAAAAATTTATGTTATTATTATTATTATTATTATTATTTTATATTCTGATGTAAATTATCTATTATTTTTGAATAATTTACTATAATCTATTACTATACAGTTAATTGTAATGTAAGAATTTGACCTGTAACTATTGTTACTAATAAATTATTTCATTTCATTTCATTTCGAACAAGAAAAAGAAACCAAAATAACAAAAACTTCAGATTTTGCAGTATACTCTCTCAATGTTTTTTTTATCTTGTTCTGTCATTTGACGGGTAAATATTATTGCTATTCGCCAGGAACAGATAGTTGTCTTAAAAACATTCTTACAAGTAAGTTCTATCCAGTTAGTGGGGGCGACTCTAGCGTCTACGCTAAATTTATGATTAAAATTTGACAGGTCTAAAAGTGATCCTGTCTTTTTTCAGCTTTTAGGCAGTAACAAATATAGCAACATTTTTAGACCTGTCAAATTTTAGTTTTATATTTAGCGGCCACGTTAGAATCGCCCCCAGTGACAGACTAGTGTAAACAAACATTGCATGTAATCATGAGCTTGAATTACATAAAAAGCTGTAATAAAAGCTTTGTGTTAAAAACTTGCAAACAAATGTTGGAACTAAAATTTAAGGATTATCTACTAAACTTGACACCCATTAAGATCTCAATTCTTTTGTTGGCTAGACAAAGGACTACGCATACTCTTATTATTGAACTTGGCTCTCATTTACACATTAATGTTTTTGATGGGATTTTTAATTCTTTATTCATGAGTTTTTCGTCTACGTGTATCTTTTTTATCATACTGGCCTGCTACTGTTGCTAGAAAGTGATGAAGGGCCATTTCAATTTTATTTCAGGGGTGAAAATGTTCCATCACGTGAGCCCTAAAGTCTCTTTGAGCGAGTCTCAGTACACTAGATTGAGGCTGCGTTTTGGAATATCAGTGTAACATCGTGTACTTTTCCCCTGGGACGAAGAATAAATATGGACGTGACATCTAAATAATCATACCAAGTTAGAGCAGGCTCAATATATACAAAAGTTCTAAAGTGTGATAAAGACCAAAACATCGTTTTTGTCTTTGTCATAGTCTCGGCTTTTTTGTTGTGCACAACGTGAATTGTGCACAACAGACCTGGTTTTTGATCGTTATTTAATAGCGAATCCTAAATATTTGTATTTGTTTTTTTTTTTAAATAACATAGTAGAATATAGGTAGAACACGTGTCTCATAGTGCGTTATTGTGTAAACGGCTGTAAAAGCCGAAGCAAACGCAAATTGGTATTTCCAGTTAATGGATACCAGTATCTTACAACAAAAGTTACCCATGCTTTAGAAAAATTGTCATAACTAATGAAAAGTATATGAAATGCAGTGTGTGTGCGTGAGGATGAAAAGGTTTTCACGTTATAAATTTCCACAAGATGTATCACAACATGATTTTTGGACCTAGTTATCAGGCCGTGGAAATTGGATTCCAGGAAAACACTCGCGCTTATGTCCCAGATATTTTAGTGAAAATTGCTTCAAAAGAACTCAGCGCTTGACATCAAATTAGGGCATGCAAAAACCGGGTAGAAAAGCAAAACCGGTTTTTTCGGGTTTTCTGTATTAAAAAACCGGTTAACCGGGTTTTCGGTTTTTTTCGGGTAATTTTCATGTAAGTTCTTAGACCGAGGTATTTATTGAGTTTTACAATGAAAAGCCAGAATCAGATAAATCAAAATTATTGTTAGAATAGCAGTAACAGTTCTTTATAATGTCATCATCATCATCATCATATCAGCCGAAAGACGTCCACTGCTGGACATAGGCCTCCCCTAAAGAACTCCATGACGACCGGTCCTGCGCTGCTCGCATCCAGCGGCTTCCCGCGACCTTGACCAGATCGTCGGTCCACCTTGTGGGGGGCCTGCCAACGCTTCGTCTTCCGGTACGTGGTCGCCACTCTAGAACCCTCACGCCCCATCGGCCATCGGTTCTTCTTGCGATGTGCCCTGCCCACTGCCACTTCAGTTTAGCGATTCTCAGGTCAGCTTGTACGAGATTAGAATGGCTCTCAGACAGCTTAGAAACAACAAGGCACCCGGGCACGATGGAATTACGGCTGAGCTTCTGAAAGCAGGCGGAAGGCCAGTGCTTAAAGCTCTTCAGAAGCTGTTTAATTCTGTCATACTCGAAGGGAAAACGCCACAGGCATGGCACAGAAGTGTGGTGGTACTCTTCTTCAAAAAGGGTGATAAGACCCTGCTGAAGAATTACAGACCCATCTCACTTCTGAGCCATGTCTATAAGCTGTTCTCGAGAGTCATTACGAACCGTCTCGCGCGCAGGCTCGACGACTTCCAGCCTCCCGAACAAGCCGGTTTTCGTAAAGGCTTCAGTACCATAGACCACATACATACGCTACGGCAAGTTATACAGAAGACCGAAGAGTATAACCAGCCACTTTGCCTAGCGTTTGTGGACTATGAGAAGGCCTTCGATTCGATCGAGACGTGGGCCGTGCTACGATCTCTCCAGAGGTGCCAAGTCGACTATCGGTACATTGAAGTGTTGAAGGACCTGTACAAAAACGCCACTATGTCAGTTCGTCTTCAGGACCAGGACTCGAAGCCTATCCAATTGCAGCGAGGAGTGAGACAGGGAGACGTCATATCTCCTAAACTGTTCACCGCTGCATTGGAAGATGTCTTCAAACTCCTGGACTGGAAAGGACTTGGCATCAACATCAATGGCGAGTACATGACCCACCTTCGATTTGCCGACGATATTGTCGTAATGGCTGAGACCCTGGAAGATCTCGGCACGATGCTCAATAACCTCAGTAGAGTTTCACAACAAGTGGGTCTTAAAATGAACATGGATAAGACGAAAATTATGTCTAACGCCCTTGTTGTACCCACTCCACTCAAAGTTGGAGACTCTACGCTCGAAGTTGTTGATGAGTACGTATACCTGGGACAAACAGTCCAGCTGGGTAAATCCAACTTAGAGAAAGAGGTTACTCGTCGAATCCGACTCGGATGGGCAGCGTTCGGGAAGCTCCGCAATATCTTCACGTCCAAAATACCGCAGTGTCTCAAGACGAAAGTCTTTGACCAGTGTGTGTTGCCAGTGATGACATATGGCACCGAGACGTGGCCGCTCACGATGGGCCTTATCAGAAAGCTCAAAGTCACCCAAAGGGCGATGGAAAGGGCTATGCTCGGAGTCTCTCTGCGCGATCGAATCAGAAATGAGGAGATCCGCAGAAGAACTAAAGTAACTGACATAGCCCTTTATAATGTAAACAATTAAAAATCGAAAATAAGAAGAAAATTATGTCTAACACCCTTGTTGTACCCACTCCACTTAAAGTTGGAGACTACGCTCGAAGTTGTTGATGAATACGTATACCTGGGACAAACAGTACTGCTGGGTAAATCCAACTTTGAGAAAGAGGTCACTCGTCACTCGGATGGGCAGCTTTTTGTTCAAACGTTGAAATGACAGTTAACACTTTTTAATTATGTATTTAAATATTATAAAATCGACTTCGCGCGATCATAAATGACTATCCACGTCCAGTTTTTTGTAATAAAAGTTTCATAAAAGTTATCTTTTTAGGGTCCCGTAGTCAAACAGGAACCCTTATAGTTTCGTCATGTCCGTCTGTTTGTCTGTCTGTCTGCGACTTAGCTCAGAGACCCTTAGTACTAGAAAGCTAAAATTTTATACAGATATATATTTCATTTACGCCGACAAAGTGGTAGCATAAAATTTTAAAAAAATATTAATGTAAGTTTACTAAGATAATTTTTCGAGTTAGGGATCTGTTTGCGAAATGTTAAGCTTGAAAGTATAATTTTTGGTTGGAGTTGAGTATCCCCCCCCCCCCCCCTGCCGGCTACGGCACATTCGTTATTGGAAATGTGATAAAAATCACAGTAGTAACATACAGTCGTGGTCAACTAATTAGGGACAATCTCTAGTTAAGCCAAATGCTCGTTTGGCCTTTGCACGTAAATATGGACATTGGACCTACGCCCAATGGCAACATGCATTATTCTCTGACGAGACCAAGGTTAATTTGATTTCTTCAGATGGAAGGCAATACGTACGGCGTCCAGTAAAAGCAGAAATGAATCCAAGATTCATAAAAAAGCAGGTGAAACATGGCAGTGGAAACATTAAAATGTGGGGTTCATTTTCTGGACGTTGAGTCGGACCTGTGAGGAAAGTTCAGGGTAACTTAGACCAACATCAATACAAGGCAATATTGGAGGAAACGATGCTTCCTTATGCTGAGGAGCATCTCCCTATTATATGGACGTTTCAGCATGATAACGACCCGAAATATACCGCCCATTCATTCAAGTCGTTTCTTACCAGTCAGTCAGTATCGGTGCTAGATTGGCCAGCAAATAGCCCGGACCTTAACCCAATCGAGCACCTTTGGCACAAAATCAAGAAAAAAGTTGCCACTTATCGTACCACAACTTTAGATGAACTTAATGAAGCTTTTTGTGAGGCATGGGCAAACATTCCTGTCGAAACATGCCAAAAACTGATAATGTCTGTGCCACATTGGTGTCAAGCGGTAATTACTAACAAAGGTTTTGCTACTGGGTACTGATTTTACACGTAATAAAATGGAGCTGTTAAAGATATTATAATACTGCAGATTATTAGTTTTGTTTAACTCAATTTTCATTATAGTTTACTGTCTTTAATTAAATGTCCAGCTACAGAACTACACCTTAAAATTGAATACATGTTCAACCTTTGATATTAAATACTTTTTTCTATTTATTTATTCTTTTATTTACAGCCATTTATAGCATAATAATCGGACCAAATTATGCAAATAATAGGTGCTGAGAAATCAATAGGGTTTTATATTTATATGTACATAACCGGTTATTGCTCTTCACTATCTTGAAAGTCCCTAATTATTTGACCACGACTGTATATGATGAAATTTAAAGAAAAACTATCACAGTTAAGAAGGCCTCACAGGTTCATGAGCTATAGCCGAAAAACTAAAAATAATAAAAATAGAAATAGCGATCAGGCGCTAGGACCTCGCTGAGCATTAGGAGGTAAAAAGTTTATGTTATAAACGTTATGAAAAACCCACTTTGCGATAAAAAATCGTAAAAGAATTACAGAACCCTGTACTGCGCGTGGCCCGATACGCTTATAGCCGTTATTTTTAATATTGATTTTGTAAATTTAATTGTAGTTCTAAGACGATGAGTTATTCATTACGAACGAAACTAAAACAGTTTTCTTCGTGATTCTTCATAGTGTGAACGCAAGAGGGAAAAATATTTAATAACTAGCTGGTGCCCGCGATTTCGTCTGCGCAGGATTATAAATTGTAGCCTATGTGTTATTTTGATGTATAAGCTATATTATAGCAAAGTTTCATTAAAATCCATTCAGTAGTTTTTAAGTGAAAGAGTAACAAACATTTATCCATACTTACAAACTTTCGCATTTATAATATTAGTAGGAAGTAGGATAACGTGGTAGGTATGGAAACATAACGTTGAATTGAATATACCCCTACATTTATGTCGTTAAGATTTTTTGTAGTAAAAAGCTAAGTATTTATTCTAATTTTAAAAAACCTTAATACCCGAAAAACCCGGTTTTATCTCATTGGAAAACCGGGTAGCAAAACCTACGGTTAACCGGTTTTTTCGGTTAACCGGTTAACCGGTTTGCATGCCCTACATCAAATCCATCTTCAGTTCCAACTCTATTGTGGTTAATCAAGCGTTTATACTATTCTACAAGCGTTACGCTAGTAGGTACTTACAGATTATTCTGTGCTCATGGGCGATGCGAGAGCAAGCATTAATTAATGGTCTTAATTTTTCGCTAATTTTGATCTCCATCGTAAAATTTTCTATAATATGTAATAAAAAAAAATTATGCAAGTAAATTGATATTTTATACAAAAAACTTTTTTGGTGCCAATCAAACCTGTTTCTAACACTGTTCAAAAGCTTCTGTGGGTCCTACAAGAACTCAGGTAGTCGGAGTACTAAAAAATCAGAAGTTGCAAAAGCTTTTTCTCATTCATTTTGTATGAAAACTTTAAGACATTTTTTATGTCAATCGATCCCCTTTCAAAAATGGCATGAGTACCCCAAAATAAAACAATATTTCTCATAAATTTTTGGGGTTTTTGATTTTTTTTAGTACTGTCACAAATTTTGAACTTACGATGCCATAAATTCCAAAGTATTTCTACTGACGTGCTGGTGGGTGTACTCCAATCCGGTTGAAGTTTGTAATCAATACCAGAAAGAGGATCAATTAACATTAAAAAGTAATTGTGTAAAATTTTCAAACAAAATGTATAGGAAAAGCTTTGTGCAAGGTCTGACTTTTTAGCACTCCAACCTGTAGTGGTCCGATAGAAGTTTTTGGTCAGTAGTAGAGTCAATTGACACCAAAAAACTTTTTTGTGTAAAATAGCCATTTTTTTGCTTACTGTATTTTTTAAATCTGTGTTCGAGAATCAAGATTTTACAAAAAAAATATGTATAATTATTCTTCTAATATCATTTGAATGTTGCTGTCCCATCTCAAAAATCTACCCTGTAGAAGGCAATTTTCAAATTCGAAATCACGGTGGAACCTCTACGAAGCGTAAGAAATAGACATAAAAATAATATGCTCAATAAAAAATTGTTCAGCTCGTGTTTTTTTTACTCTAATACTGACAGTTACTTTTTGCACAGGAGTGACACGCGGAGAGCTTATGAAGGATTGGACCACCTGCCACGCGCACCCTTGAGACTATTTTTTTTAATTCAGTTACTTAAGTTACTAACAATGGAGATCATCAACAAAAATTAAAAAATGTCCCTATCTGACCTACATTGATACGTTGGTATTGGGGTAATATTTTTACTGATCTGGTAACCCTACATTCTCTGCTTGTTTACTTTCGGGGAGACAACGCGCATGTCACGTCCATATTTATTTTTCATCCGAGACTTTTCCCTGAATCGGAACGTACTCTTGGTGCTTTGTCAATATTTATCATTTCATATTTTGTTTGTATGCGATTTTATTATTTTTCTTAAATTACTTTGACTAAAAGTAAAGTAAAACGCACAAATGGAGCTTCAAGACACATACTACAATAAGTCAGAATACGTAGAAACGGTAATTCTCCATAAAAATCTGGAATCATATACAATTTTGTTGTGATTTGTTTACGATTAATATTGTTGTATTTTAGGCCTCAGGAAATAAAGTGAGTCGACAAACGGTACTTTGTGGATCTCAGAATATTGTATTGCATGGAAAAGTTATAGTGCAGAGCGATGCTATCATCAGAGGAGACCTCGCGAATGTGAAAACTGGGAGGTTCTGTATCATTAGCAAAGGTTCAGTTATACGCCCTCCATTTAAAAAATTTAGCAAAGGGTGAGCCTCTTTTTTGTTTCCTCTCTTACACAACACCTGTGCATTATTTAAATATTTTTATTAATTTGTTTTTATTCTATTATCTACTAAACTGTAAAACAATATTATGTTTATCAAATATTATGTTTCAGTGTTGCATTTTTCCCTTTGCAAATGGGTGACCATGTGTTTGTTGGAGAAAATACTGTTGTAAACGCAGCTGTTGTGGGATCATATGTTTATATCGGAAAAAATGTTGTTATTGTAAGTATCAATATTGAGGATAATTTAACAACTTAATATTTATGGTAGGGAAGCCCCATATTTTTTTTTATTTTAGTTGTTATAACAGAAATACATAATCTGTGAATATTTCAACTATCTTTCTATTATGGTTCATGAGATACATCCCGCTGACAGACAGACAGAGGAGGCATATTAACAGGGTGCCATTTCACCCCCTTTGGGTACGGTACCCTATTGATGCCCCAGAACACAAATCACAGATTTATTGGACTTTTTGATTGTTTGTTTATTTGTTCAAGCATCACACCAAAACTAATGAACCAATGTAAACTTTATTGTGTGGTAGCTAATAGTTTGACTCAAACACTGGTTGTTTTTTTTTTGTGAATGGGAACCAGAGATAACAATTTATTCCCATTTCATTTAGTTTAACATGCCAAAAAAGTCGCAGGAAAATGGTACGGTCAACCGCACGCCGGTAGAGACTTTTTGAACTCTATTACCACACCATTAGGTCCAAAAGTGTTTCTACTGACGTGCTGTTGAGTGTACATAGTTATAATTTTGATTATTTTTCCAGGGTAGAAGATGCGTACTCAAAGACTGCTGCATGATTGAAGACAACTCAGTGTTACCAGCTGAGACGGTCGTACCTTCATTTGCACGCTACTCAGGGAGTCCTGCACGGCTCGTCACTACATTGCCGGAGGCCATGCCCGACCTGATGACAGAGTTCACCAAGAGTTATTATCAGCATTTCTTACCCACTTCTGTAAATTAACGCTTTATTTATTTAGTATTTACCTATGATATTTACTCATTTTATATAAAGTAAAAATTGGCTAAGATGAGTAAAGGAATTTAAGGCTGTGACAAAATAGCTTGGGTTGAACTATACCTAAAGTAGAGCCAATGTTAAAAGTCTCAGGGTTCAGTTTTATTTGCAGGTCATAATTTTTCATATGTTTGACAATTGTCACAACTGACCTAATTTTGATGGCCTTACTTTAGTTATTTTACCTTTACTTTATATAAAATGAGTAAATATCATAGATACATAGGTACTATTACCATGTTAAAAAAGCTTTGTTGAAGAAAGTGGTGCCACTGCCACCGCAGTTGCGCTTTTATTTATTTCAACCCACAAAACCACAAACTTGTATTAAGTATAACAATTTGCAATTTTTTAAATATAATTAATTCATCTATTATTATTTTTATTGTATTGGGGACACCTATGATGATAACATAAGAGATAGAATTACTTTTAGCTCATTGTACTTATGCTGGAACGTTAGGCTCTAATGATTTGCTTCTCTGTCGTGTTGTATGTATGTATATTTATTTAATGGCATCACATCTCATTACAAAACGTATTGTGTTACACACAACAAGTCAAATATTTAATTAAATTCAATCTTTGATGAGTGGCTTTTGTGTGTTCACAACGCAGGTTCACAATTCCGCCAATGTCACGTAGTGAAGAGAATACACGATGGAGTTTCGCAAAAAAAAAAAAAATACCGGATATAGAATCCAAAAAAGCTACTTCAGAAAAATAAGGGTAATTAGAAGGAGGATTAAAGAAATAATTCGTCACAAGGTAGTGAAGGCGTCGTTCTATGGATTTGACGGGTCATTTTGAATATTTCCTAGTGATCATTGATGATTTGACATAAAAATTTGGGACATGTTGGCAGATGTCATCCCATAGTAAAATTAATTAGCAAGGTATCTATTACGAGCGAAGCAAGGAGGTCCGAAATCTTTGAGCTGTACCATACCATGACATTTTAGTGCTGCCAGAATGACACTTGTGTAAAAATTTAGGGCAAAGTCACCCCTAACGAAATTATTAAAGCCTTTAAAAGTATTAAAATGAAAACTACTGAGGACCTATGGGGAATGTCAGTAAAAGTCTGCAGTGCGATCATTGATACTATATCTCCATATTTAGCTGTTATATTCAATGATTGTGTCGATCATGGTACATTTCCTGACTTAATGAAAAAAAGTAAAGTAGTTCCATTATTCAAAGCTGGTGACAAAAAGGATCCCAGTAATTTTAGACCAATATCAGTCTTACCTGTACTTAGTAAAATTTTTGAGAAGGTCATACTCAATCAAATGCTTTCACACTTCAATAGAAATAACTTACTACATGACCATCAATTTGGTTTCACGAAAGGGCGCAGTACAACGGATGCCGGGACTGCACTTTTAAAATACATCTTTTGCGCGTGGGAAAAATCTGAAGATGCTATTGGTATCTTCTGTGATCTATCCAAGGCATTTGATTGCGTAGATCATAGCACATTGTTGCTAAAACTTGAACATTACGGTGTTAAGAATAATTCACTTAAACTACTTAGGTCATATTTGGAAAACAGGATTCAAAAGGTACAAGTAAACAGGACGAAATCACTGGGATCTGTTGTCAAAATTGGCGTACCTCAAGGGTCCATATTAGGGCCATTTTTATTCCTTATTTATATTAATGACCTTCCTTCTGTGGTGAAGAATCTGTCAAAGATTGTGTTATTTGCTGATGATACTTCATTAATATTCAATGTAAGTAGGAAATCACAAAATTATAACGAAGTCAACGATGCACTTGGACAGATTCATGCATGGTTTACTGTTAACAATCTAGTCCTAAACGCCAAAAAAACTAAATGTATTAAATTTGCACTACCAAATGTAAGGTCTACATCACATAACATAGTATTCAATAGTGAGCCATTAGATTTTGTAAATAGTACAGTTTTCTTAGGGTTAACACTAGACTCTAAACTTCAATGGGGCCCTCATATAACGGCTCTTTCTGGTCGATTGAGCTCGGCTGCATATGCTGTTAGAAAAATCAGACAACTTACTGATGTAGCTACTGCAAGGCTGGTTTACTTTAGCTACTTCCATAGCATTATGTCTTATGGCATACTGCTTTGGGGCCGAGCAGCTGATATACATTCAATATTCGTTTTACAAAAGAGGGCTATAAGAGCAATTTATTGCCTGAAGACTCGTGATTCCCTGAGAGAACTGTTCAAGGAAATCAACATTATGACAGTGCCATGCCAGTATATCTATGAAAATATAATGTATGCTAGAAAGAACATTCATCAATTACCAAAAATTTGTGACAGGCATAATTTTAATACTAGAAATAAGCATAAAATTGATCAACCATATACTAGATTAACTAAAGTCAATACATCTTTCGTTGGTCTGTGTATACGATACTACAATAAAATACCTGACAATATAGTGCAATTACCTGAGAGAAAGTTTAAAGAATGTGTAAAGCAAACGTTATGTAAAAAAGCTTACTATAGATTGGATGACTATATGAATGACAAAGAGGTATGGTGCTCTGATATTCCAGCGAAACACAAGAAACACATTGTAAAAAGCCGACTCTTAAAGTAGGCCGTGCTGCAGTGGTTTCTTGCCGTTTCTTTTACGCTGCCAAAGCACGATCCGAAACGGCGTAGACTCGCTCTATTTGCATTGTATTCTGCATGACATTCAATAAGTATTCTGTAAAGAATCTACATTGAATAAAATTATCTGAATCTGAATCTAAAGCAGAGCGCGCGTTTTCTTAATGACTTCCGTTCTGTCAAAATACACTGAAACACAAATGTCAGGAATCTCAACTAAGTTTATGAATAGATGTGAGATCATTAAGTTAAATTAAAAACATCTATATAGGGATTCGAACGAAAATTTAAAAAAAATAAGTCAAAAACTAAAACACGACTGCTGACGTAAAGTAGTAAATAACCCCAAACGCTAGTTCTGACGCTGTCGAAGGTCAGTGAATGAGAGAGTTCTTTTATTAGACCTCTTAATCAAGAACATTGTTAGAACAATTACATATTTAAAACTTATAGTACTAAATAAGCTATGTACATATTGACACAGTGGTGTCTGATCCTTTCTTATTAAAAGACGTAGCTTCTGCTTGATGATACAAGCATCCAAACAGATAAAGTCACTCACAACACTGCTAATCGAAAAATCAACCATAGATTTTTATGGATTAAAAGCACTGACCTCTATATACAAGGTGTAACAGAAAGGGTATATCAACCCTGAAGGATGTGATATACATGTATATATAGAGGTCAGTGATTAAGATCGTAAGGAGAAGTTGTTTTGTGAACCAATGGTTTGTTTAAAAATATTATCTGGAGGATGCGAGTCTAGTCGCAGTCTCTGACTGCGACAGAACTAGCGTTTAGAAGGGATTTTTTTCTTGATTTACCTTTTTTAAGTCAGTAGTCATGGTTTAGTTTTAACTTGATTTTTTTATTTGACCATTTTTGTGAACCGGGCACTTTTGTGATGGGCAGCAACATCTTTCTGTGTATTGTATTATCTTACATACTGCGGTCACTAGCAACAGCGCTTACAAGCGTCGTGAATATGGCTAATACCCTCTTAAGTACCTTGCGTTCTTGCTGGAGTTCTAAAGGGAGCTCCCTGTTCTGCAGTGGGCGTTTCATGGGATGTTATGATGTAAGTCACTTTAAGTGAAGAAGGTCCAATATTCTAAGGTCTTGCTTAGCAAAGCACCCTTGTTTTTTATTTATGTTTTATTTTAACTGTTCATCAAGGGGTTTCTTTCGACACAGTGGCGCCACAATTAGTAAAAAAAACTTTGCTCGTTGAGTATACCTATACAAATACCTAATTTCTCAAAAATTCCGACAGTTATTTAAATTCCATCAACGTTGTGAAATATAGGTCACTGTATTTAGAAATACAAAAAGTGCTAAAAGTGGCCTTCTTTCTCACTCTTATATTGTATCTAGCAAGTATTAACAGTAACTACAGTAGGATGTATTTAACACAGAGAATAGATTTAATAAAATAAATAAATCATTTATTAAAATTGGTCCAGCTATCTTTAACAAATTTTACAATAGTACCCACACTAGGCACAGCCTGTGTCATGGTTACTGCTGCTTACATATGATTAAACAGGACACTTAATTTAGAAAATAAAAACTAAAAAACAAAGGTACCTACTTCTACTACACTTTTCTACTACAGAATACGAGCGATACAAAAACAATAGAATAAGAATTATTTATTTTAAATAAACTGTCTCGCAACGCAATTCTTCCACTATAAAAATTTTTGGGATCTCATGTCAAACCAAGTGAGTTATTTAATAAAATTAAATAAAAATTGTTTAAAGTTTCCAAAAACAGTAGATACAACTTTTATAATTAGATATCTGGTTTGGTCATGTAGAGAAGATGATGAAAGAAAATTGACGAAAGATATCTACAAGGTAAGAGTGAATGGGAACGTTGGAAGGGGTTGGCCTCGGCGTACTTATCAGGACCAAATTCAGGACGTTCTGAACAAAGGCCAGGTTAAAAGTACCTACCCTAAACCGACGAGCATGTATAAAAGGATTGATGAAAGTACAGGAAGCAAGGCAAGTATGTCAAGATCGTCTCTGCCTACCCCGACGCGAACAAGGCGTGATATTATGTATGTATGTACTAGCTGTTGCCCGCGACTTCGTCCGCGAGGCATTCTGTCTATCTGACCATCCATCCTTCCGTTTGTCTGTCGTCCGACCGTCTGTCCAACCGTCCGTCAAACCATCCCTATCCCTGCCCCTCTCCTTCTCCCTTTTCCTCTCCCTCTCCCTGTCCCTCTCCCACTCCCTTTCCCTACCCCTATTCCTATCCCTTCCCCTATCCCTACCCCTAACGCCATCTTAACCGCTATCCTTATCTTCATATAAACGTAGAAACGACACCCATATTAATTTTTAGACATTTCAACCCTATCGCACCCGAATTTCACGTCCACCACGTTGGATTTCAAAGTTCTTGTAGTTTTTGTAATCAGCGACCCGATAAACCATGCAAATGACACCCATATTGATTTTTAGACATTTTAACCCTATCGCACCCCAACCCCATCTTCAGGGGATGATGGTATTTCACGTCCACCACGTTTGATTTCAAAATTGTTGTAGTTTTCGTAATCAGCGACCCAATAAACTATACAAACGATACCCATATTGGTTTTTAGACTTTTTCACCCCATTTCCCTCTTTTATGGGTTGAACTTGGGGTGGAATTTCAATAACAATGATGAACGTTGCATAGAATTACAAACCTTATGCCTAAATAATAAATTACGTGGATTTTACTTTAAAAATAAAGGATTTTCAACTTCATCCCCCTTTTCACCCTTTAGGGTGTCGAATTTCCAAAAGCCCTGTAGTACGTAAATATTAATTTTTAGCCGTAAGCCTAAATACAAAATTTGAAGATCCCAACTTTAAAACTGATTGACTTTCATCCCCTATTTTACCCCCTTTGGGGTGGAATTTTGTAAAACCCTTTCTTAGTGCAAAGAACCTACATACCAAATTTGGAATTTCTACACCCAGCGGTTTGGGCTGTGCGTTGATATGTCAGTCAGTGAGTCAGTCACCTTCTTCATTAACATTAAATGCGTTTTCCCGTAGGAATGAAGTGATTTCCCGCGGTAAAAAGTAGCCAATGTGTTATTCCAGGACCTGACCTATATGTGTGCCAAGTTTCATTAAAATCCATTGAGTCGTTTTTACGTGAAAGTGTTACAAACATCCATCCATCCATCTATCTATCCATCCATCCATCCATACTTACAAACTTTCGCGTTTATAATATTAGTAGGATGTATGTATCTGCCAAACTTCCTACTTTAACTGGCTACGGTTTTATGCTAGGCTACAATATACAAAAATATGAATTTTACATACCTACAATCATAGCCTACAATAGAAATCAAAAGCTTAAAAGCTTCTTACAACTTACATTTTACAAAAAGATGAGGTTAATATTAAGTGTTAGATATAATTCAAAGGCAAAGTTAGTAGGTAGGTACTTAAATTGTCTTAATTTAGATTATAGTCATCTTATTAGCTTATTTTTTAAGTTTTTTAATTTTAATGGGATGTCGTTGAATATGTTTGATTTGAAGATACTTTGCCTTCTACCATAAACATTGTTAATTGGTGTACAATCATGTGTTCAGCTTCTAGTTTTATATGCAATAAAATTGTGGATTAGTTACCATTTGCTTATATTCACTACTTTCTTTCTCGCTTGATGCCATGCGTTCCTACCTACTTAGTTAACCATTTTTTTTTAACGAGAAGTAGTTTTTTTAGCATGCCTGCTATTCAACGCAATGCTTTTTTTACACTTAAATCGATGCTGCTAATAAGTAAGCAAACGGATATTTGGTTAAAAATATAATCAGAAAAGCATAAAGCTGAAAAGGATAGCCGTTAAGGTCAGGCCTGTTTCACTTTAGACTCTAGGTATGACCCGCGGCATGCCAATGGGTCTATAATAATGGCAGTCGAATGTCACGCACACAGAGCAGAAACAAAGTAGAGTTGCCCTTTCTTGTTTTCTATATAGAATCAGGTGAAGCTGGCAAGCGGGGGTGCGGGGGACGTTACGCGATGCCACGGCCACCTAGTAATGAGTATTAGAACCAAGTGGAGCCCTAGAATAGAACATAGTGGAATCTGGGGTGTGCTTATGTTATTTACGCTATTCAGCACTAGATGGCTAATAAATTTTTTCTACCAGGTACGTATAATAGGCACAACATAAAAACCCCCCGAGGGGGGGTTTTAAGTAAAGATAAGAAATAATTCAAAATGAAATAAATAAGCGTTATCTTCACTATCACTACATAGTATAAAACAAGGTCGCTCCCCGCTGTCTGTCTGTCTGTCCCTATGTATGCTTAGATCTTTAAAACTACGTAACGGATTTTGATGCAGTTTTTTTTTAATAGATAGAGTGATTCAAGAGGAAGGTTTTTATGTATAAAACATGCATAATATAGTAGAGAAACACTGATAATTTTAGAGATTTCTAATATGTCAATGTCGTAAATAAACACATTTTTTTGCGCTTACATTGCAAACGCTTGCTGAAACCTGCGAGATAGATCAAAACAATATATTGCATATAATGTATTGTACACCTTCAAAAGGTCTACAAAAAAGTCCGCGATGGTATATGCCTATCTCTTAGGGATAACCCACAATTTATGAAGCGATTTTAAGCAATACAGCATTAATTTATCCAATTAAGTACCTTTAATACATTGTGCAATTAATATAGATCAATCTGTCCCTTAACAGCATGTAGGTAGTTTAAATAAATATTTTCGAAGATATTACAGATTAAAATGCAGGGCCATAGCGGCTCTGGCGGTACCGGCCGGGGGGCCGGCGGCGTGTGCCTACAAAAAGTTGTGAACGTTGTGTCGCAGCCGGATTGAAGAATCCGCCGTATTAAAATTTCGCGCCGCCGTATTAAAAAACGTCGCCGTTTTGCTTTGATTTCTCAGTTGAAAGATCGTAAAATTTTTGACCCCTCGTTTTACTTTATTCTCGAGTACGTCCCTGAAATTTGTCCCTACCAAGTACGTCTACTTGGCACTAGGTGGCATTAAGAAAATTGCCATCGCGATGCAGGATTGTATACTAAATTCAATGTTCTAGAATATTCTACATAAGAAATAAATAAATTTCAAATAAAATACTTAGGAGTGGAAAGTAAATCTGTTTCCGTTTATTTTATTTGGAACATCCGTGCAGCTTTTACATCCAATGATACAACACTTCATTTTGCACTGGGAAACACGTTAAAATATAGATCGCCGAGGAACAGTAACGTGCACACTCCACGAGAAGTAGTCGCGTACTGATGTCAGCGCTCCTAGCGTGGAGTATCAGGATTATAGAGTATGTGACGTCAGGGCTACATTGATTTCATCAAGGCTACATTGCTTACAGCAACTCTACTTTGTTTCTGCTCTGTGGTCACGCATTACACGGACTGCAAGGCCCGAGGGAAAAATCAACGAAATATGTTTTTGTGAAACTTGGCATAGTTGGAATCAAGAAGTTCGATGGTTTTTCTTGGTAAGGCTTCTGGGGTGAAGGTCACGTTTTATCTTAAGGGGCCCATACAAAGCCCTGCCTGCAGGGCCCTGCTTGCAGTGCCACTGCCAATCGTACTTTGTGTGGGCATGCAGGGCCGACAAAATAGCCGTTACATCGGCCCTGCAAGACCACACACGGTACGATTGGCAGTGCGCACTGCAAGCAGGGCCCTGCAGGCAGGGCTTTGTATGGGCCTAAAAACCGTTGCGTTTTGTTTCTCTTAAAAGACTACGACCCACCCTTATATCAAAATATTTCAAACTGTTACTTTTGATTGACTATCAAGTACTGGCAACACTATTGTCAACGCAAGCAAGCGGTTGCCTGCCTTTGTATTTTTTTTGTTGTTATCATATCAATCGAAAATACATGAATTTATTGATCATTTGCTATACCTTAGCGTAATGTTTTATGACATGTGTTGGTCAAAAAAGTGTGTCGAATGTTGAGAAAATTCGTGTAACAAATATGGAGTATTATTCAGATCTTATGGTGCCATCTGAGCATCTTCTGACTGGTAAGAAACGATTTTACATATATTTACACTCATTTACATATTAAAATAATGATTCATAACAAGAAATGCTATAAACAAACTAGACACTCGCTTTAATCTAAAATATGTACTTGCTTCCTCTCTACTTGTAAGTTTGTGACCCAAATGGCTAAATTGATGATGCAGGTAATTTTTAAACTAGTAATCAACTTGACTATTAATTTTATTCTAACCAGTGATATAATTTACAAGATAAACACTGTTGGTAAGGTTTAATTTTCTCTGTGCCTTGACCAGGTTTGCCTAGACCATACCACCATCTGTGTGGTGCCGGCAAAGAACAGTTCCATCCCATAAATACCCGTGGGTGTCGTAAGAGGCGACTAAGGGTTATAAACTGGAGGATGGGCAGCAGCATCCTCCTGTGTATCATACCATCTTACTTACTGTGGTCACCCACAACCGCGGTCCATGGTGCCAGCGGTGATGCTGACAAGCGAGGTGACTATGGTACTTCCCCTCCACATTTTTCTAGCAAAAGCTAGAATTCTAGAGGGAGCTCCCTGTCCTGTCCTGGACATTTCATGGGATGTTATGATGACTATGATTTATTGAGTATTCTGTAGAAAAAGGTATACCAAATTCATTATCAGCGTTTCTTTATTTATATGTAAACTAAGTTGAAATTTGAAATGTTTTTTTAACAGAATACTTTGTAAACCATAATTACTTGTCAGATTATCTGAAACCACCATCTAGTTTCAATGAGTTTTATGCTTTTCCGGGTTACGTTTACTAGTATGGGGATGGTCAGTCTTATTATTATTCGTCCATGATCCTATCTAACTTCAAAAAGGAAAATTTAAAACCCTTATATAAATTATATACAAATACAAAATAATTTATTTCTCAACTTCTAAATTAATTAATTAACAGAGTCAATATCAATATTGAGTAAAATCTGAAATCTTGGACTGGCTGCTGTATTATTATTATTAATTATTATTATATCTGATTGGAACGCCGCGGTACGAGCAGATGGGTGATCAAATCACGTGATGGAGCTATTTCACCCACTATCCCAGCAGCTGCTGTTTCGGTCAGCTATCACTTTTAAACATCAATAATTGTTTATTGACATCCCAATTATACTGATATCTTGGCTGGCCTATTTCAAACTGTATAGTTTAAATGTTTTAATAGTAATAATGTTTATGATGTAATTATTAGCATCATTCTAATATTTCTTATTTAATACAAAATATATGTTTTTTTTTCTGTTTTGACAATCCATAAACAGCAGCTGCAATACAAATCATACAGTGTTTGCCTAGTTTGGGATCAGATGACCACATGTAAAATTTCCTACATATTTATCATTTATTTGTCTATATTGTAAACCGGTGGACTGTCATTCTATTTGTAAACAATATCTTATTGCTTTCCTTAGACCCTTACGCACCTGAATATGCTCCTCAATACATGGTGCCCAGCCATGAAGGTGAATACAGTATCCGGAGCAGTGTGCTGGTGGATGGTGGAGACAGGTTTGGAGTCTCGGCTGTTGAGTTCGACAAGTTTGAAGAACTTGTGTGGATGGGGAATCAAGGAGTAAGTTTGGTTCTTACTTTTAACCCATAATATGCCCAAACTTTACTTTACTGTTCGTTCAAAACATGCCTGCCCAATGATTCGTTTTCGTACATTTAAATAAAAGATCTGGGTAGGTAAGGTACCAATTTGTTTTCAAATTAAGGGGCATCATATTGTCTGCACTTCCCAAATCTGTGCGCACTTTACCATAGTGCCAGCCTTTTCAAGAAGAATGTCCTACAATGTAAGACATTCTTCATGAAAAAGTTAGCACTTAACATAGGTTCGGCAAGCACAGTAACACTGTCAGTAGGGATGTCTCCTGGCTCAAGAAAATAATAATATTTCCAGGCTGACCTGCAAGTCTCTAAAAATACTTTCGACCTGGGTTGTCTGCAATAAAGACGACAAGTACAGGTGGAAATTTGTGAAGGCTCCTAACCTAGCCTGCACATGTGGTGTGATACTAACAATGGTCTTGCGGCTTTTTCCACTTGCACGCAGCAAAAATTAATGGATGCCACACAAAATGCTGTCCAGCCATGTCGCAAAATTTTACATGAGAAAATATGACGATTGCCATCTACACACAAAGAAGTGCTAAGTGCATTGGCAGGCTAGGAACTTATCCTAATTTCTCCAATAATAAATACTGATCTTCTCAATAATTAATCTTTCCAGGGTCATGTAACATCCTACTATGGGCCTACAATGCAGAAATACACATCTTTTCAAGTTCATGAGACTGAGGAAATCAGAGACATAATAACTGTTGAACAAGGCATCTATGTTTTAACTAAAACCAACTTGCGACACCAGATTCGGAGAGGCATTCCTAAGCATACTTATAGGTGATGTAAACATGTTATATATATTATTAGAGCTTGTCCAAGCTCGATTGACGCGCCCCTCCGCCACTCGGCCCATTCTACATATATTGACTGTGCTTGGGTGCATCCAAAGATTTCGCACCTCCTTGCTTCGCTCGGAATAGATACCTTGCTATCCATAGAAAATATTCAAAATAACCTGTCAAATCTATAGAAAAACACCTACACCACCTAGTGACAAATTATTTCTTTAATCCTCCTTCTAAGTACCTTTATTTTTCTGTGGGTGCATCATTTGAGCTTGGTCAAACTCCACCAAAACAGCCATTTTGGAGGGATCTATACTCTTATCTAAGATGGTTCACATTGGGTCACACCAAGCGAGTGGGATTTGTGGCACCCTAATGGTACAAAGAGCCCCAACAAGTTTTCTCCTCACAAGCTTGAACCACGCGATTCTTCACGCATCGCTCCACGCAAGCCCTGCTTCCTGCAGCTTCTTGGTTGAAGAATGTTTCGAAGTGTAGGAATTTCTCAATATAGAATTAGCCTTAAGTACAAAGAAGAGAAGAAAGTTTTGCGAGCGTTCCCATGCCAGGCAGCCAGGAGACAGGGACTGAATCCATAAAATTTACAGTGTCTTAGACACGTGACAAGGTGATTAGGAGAAAGCAGCGCCCACAGCTTTCCACTTGCTATGATCTTGACATACTTCTTTCTTTACTCAAGTTCCCTCGCTTCCAGGCGATGTGACAGATAAAAATTACAAAACTTCTTGTTTTTCTTTGAAAATAGAGAATTGGAGGGCTCTTCCAAGAAGCTCCAAGAGCAATAGTGTGTAAAAAATTCTGTTGCTGTCCCTGATTGCTTTACACTGTTTAATAATCATGACATCAGTCAAAAGACAACAGCCTGCATATTCAGGACTAATAGACTGGCAGCCAGGGGATAGGGATTTTTTTTCACATGGCACCTATTTAAAACAGAAAATAATTCTCAAAACTTCTTGTTTGTTTCTAAAAATTGTGACCTAGCGCATTCTTGTGATCCTCAAGAGAAATAGTGCCTTTGTTTTCCTGAAAAAATCCTAGTTATGTCCGTGATTGCTTTACACTGTCCTTTAATGACAAAAAAAATCATGTTGTTGTTTTGTAGTTTGTTGATTTCAGTGTTGTAACTGCTTTATTGTTGTCTTTCAGATCTGACAACATGAATGATATGCAGTGTCTTTTTCAAGTGAGTCCTACAAAGCTTTTGATGGGGGGCCATCAAGATAAACTACTTGACCTCGATCTTAATAAAATGGTGGAGTCTGTCTATGTAAGTATGCAGTCAAGTGACAATAACCAATATTGTATACAGGGTGTAAAAATGAGGTACGATGAACCTTCTAAGGGCTGATTCAACATCACTAATAGATTGTAAAAAAATTATTTAAAGAATGCTTTTTGTTTTTAAAATTTAATGTTTTGTTTTGGGTGTCAATAAATTTGATTTTCATTGGCATTACTTTACAGTAATTTACTGTTGCTGGTGCTTATAGGTGCTTGCTTAGTGACTGGATTTTAAACTAAAAAACATCTTTTCTGCATAATCAGTTGATCATAAATAGAGGTCATTTAATCCTCCAGGTGATTTACTTCTCCTTGACCTTAAACTACAATACAATACAAATATACTTATGTACTTACAACTACCTTTTTAAGAAAAAAATATCTTTCTATATTTTTTATAAGTACAACGTATTAGTGTTGTAGAGTCACATCTTAGAAGTATCATCGTACTTTTTTTACACTGAATGGGCGTAGGATAATCAGACATGTTTGCACTGCTGTGTTCCGGTTTGAAGGGTAAGGGAGCCAGCGAAATTACCGGCACACGAGACACACCAGTTCTCAGGGTGGGCAACGTGCTTTGCAGCGGGCTCTATGGGCAGTGGTGACCACTTTTCATCAGGTGGCCCACCTGCTCGTTTGCTACTTGTTACATAAAAAAAATCCTATGTGGTGGTGGTCTCTGTTTAGTAATGTAAGTAACCCTTTTCAGCCAATCCAAGAAGAAGGTTGCGCCGTGCTCCGAAGCGGAAGCGGCGGCGGTTCTCTAGTGGCATGCGGCAGCGCGAGCGGGGTAGTGGCGCTGCGAGACATCCGCAGCCCCGACCGCGCCCAGCTCACGTTCCGCGCGCACTCCGCTTGCTTGTCCGACCTCGACATGCAGGGGGATCTGCTTATCTCGTGCGGGTTTCAGTCGTAAGTATGCTTTGTACACACCAAACAAAAAAAAATCTGGCTATCTGTCTCGTTTAGTCTGTTTGACAAAAGACCTGTAACTTTTGAAAGACATAGTCCTTAATATTACTTCAGTGTTTTCTAAAGGTTTTCGTTTTCAATTTTGTATTGTACATTTCAACAAGAAAAATAGATGTCAATCTGCCTATGGACCCTAACAACTTTATTCAAAGAATTTTATTCATTACTCATTTGTAAACTCGATCCCAATTTATTCATAATCATTATTATTTCCCGTTGTCATAACACAACTGTCGTTAGACTGTTACACACAAACGCAGTATGTAGGCAGTGTACAGAAACGGTCGTCGCTCGGTAACTCGCGTGAAGTGGTTGCCTGGGCGTTAGGCTGATTTTCCACCAGTGTTGTGCGTTGAAAGCTAAGCTGTGAGCTGGGAAATTTCTAACCAACTGGATGGCGTCATTTTCCTAGCTTGTCAGATGCGCTGTCAAATGAAGGAATTTTCCAGCTCACAGCTTGGCACAGCTCTGGTGGAAAAGCAGCCTTAGGCTATTTTCTGAATTTAAACCTACGCTCTCAGTTCGCCTTTTTAAACAGTCACAGTTGGCATTGCGATTTGATTTGTTGTCTCTCTTTGTTCGGTGCAGAGAAAACGGCGTGGCAGTAGCGGATCCGTACGTAGTGGTGTGGGATATTCGCCGTCTGCGCGGCAACAAGGCGCCGGACGAAGGTGCCTGGTCGATCCCTATCGCGTCGCCTCCGTTATTGCTTCATTACCTTCCTGCATTCTCTGGGAGGGCCGTGGCAGTATCAGGGGATGGTCACGTGGCCTTACTGCACGTTAATGCGAGCGTCAATGAGGAACAGAGTGTGTTCCAGGTGAGACATATACTTGGAAATAATTTAATGCCCCCCAAAACAGTAGCTCCAAAGATTTCGGTCTTGTCGCCGCCATTAATGCTGCATTACTTTTCTGCGTTCTCTGGGAGGGCCGTGGCAGTATCAGGGGATGGCCCTATTTCATGTTAATGCCAGTGTCAATGAGGAACAGAGCGTATTTCAGGTAAGACAGAAATACTTAGATTTTTTTATCGTCACTGGGCTTACTCTTGACCTCGATCTAGTCTTGAGGACGAGAGATGATGTCGACGATGGGACGAGCTTGCCCAAAAGAAGCCTATTCACTCGCGACTTGAATAGATTCAGGATTCGGAATAGAT
This sequence comes from Athrips mouffetella, assembly GCA_947532105.1. Lineage (NCBI taxonomy): Eukaryota > Metazoa > Arthropoda > Insecta > Lepidoptera > Gelechiidae > Athrips > Athrips mouffetella. The sequence goes on along the minus strand of OX383972.1, from coordinate 21,321,630 downwards.
TCGGGATTCGGCATAGAATTCCACTGTTTGGCCGTGCGCATTATAAAATATGTTGATGTGTTGCCCTCCAAACGACAATAGCTCCAAAGATCCGGATCGCTTCGCTTCCTTTACCTATCTGCGTTCTCTGGGAGGCTCGTGGCAGTATCAGGGAATGGTCGTGGCAGTATCAGGGAATGGTCGTGGCCTAATAACATGTTAATGCTAGCGTCAATGAGGAACAGAGTGTTTTTCGGGTGAGACAGATAGAAATACTTATGGTCCCCCAAACAGTATAATAGCCCCCCAAACAGTATAATAGCCCCCCAAACAGTATAATAGATCCATAGAATCTGATCGCGTTGTTGTAATTATTGCTGCATACCTACCTACCCGCGTTCTCTGGCAGAGTATTTGTATTAAAACAATTGTACACTGGTTCACGATTTTTTATTTTTCTCAACCGGTTTCGCTATCTAGCATCTTCAGGAAAATACGAATAAATTATTAGACACATTTGTCGGACATCCAACATCGTGCAACAATAATCTTACTAACTACTTACGAAACAATGTTCCGAAGTACAACTTTGTGCTTTAGAACTTTTCATCCACAGTGATTCTTTTCCTAATAATATTATGGGTGATATAATACACTGAGCTACGGCCTTTTTGTACCGCTACGGCACACATGTACTCGCCCCAGTTTTAAAATGTAGAAATTTGTTTGTTTTGTTTTTGTGTTTTATAGTTTACTGTCCCTTGTATATTGTTGTGTGTCGAATACGTGTATGAATAAACGTTTTTATTTATCTAATTAAATTATTCTATCTACGCAAGCGAGACAAATCTTTGGTCTAATCGCAACTAACTGCAACTTCCGCACCGCACTGCTATCCTAGAATCGAAAAAATCTAAAGCTTGATCTGTAGTTTATTCAAGATAATATAAAACTAGGTGTTTACAGGTCGATACGAACAGTTCGCAATGCACCGTGATGGATGTAGCGGCGACGAGTCAAGCGCTATTGTTTGGCGACCAATCAGGACACATACATTTGTTTTCACCGCAACACAACCACGAACCTGTTTTCAATAATTTTTCCAGGTATGTACTAAGATGTCACAAGATTTTAACGTTTTTAGGGTTCCGTACATCAAAATAAAAAAACGGACCCCTTATAGGATCACTTTGTTGTCCGTCTGTCTGTCTATCTGTCTGTCTGTCAAGACCCTTTTTCTCACGAACGAGAAGAGGTATCAGGTTGAAATTGATAACGAATATTAAGGTCTGAAAATTTCAATTTTATACAACGACGCAATCAAAAGATATGGCTTTTTATGTCCTCATCTCCATACTTTTATGCAAAAAAGCAAAACCTACAGGGACTTCCCGTTGACCTAAAATTATGAAATTTGGCAAGAAGCTAGGTCTCATAGTACAAATAAAGGGAAAGTCTACAATCATTAAATATATAAATTTTTCTTACAACTAATAGTAACCAATAAAGGTGAGCTCCCGTTTCAAGAACTTTTCTATAAAACAGGGTTCAAGTTGGATGGTCGCGGAGTTTTTATAGTGAAAGAGCAAAAGCTTTTAGTATATCATATACGAGTAGTAGATAGGTACGGAACCCTTAGGGCGCGAGTCCGACTCGCACTTGGCCGGTTTTTTTTTTAAGCTATAATACTATAGGAAAGTTTCTTATCAATCTTCACGGACCTCTTTAGCTCAAGTAGGATTGGATCAAGGCTTACCTATAAAAATAAAGTATGTTAACCTTTTAACGTACCCTGTTGTCCAAGTTTTGTGGCCTAATGGTCTCAGACAAAGAAGTTTGAAAACCGTTATTTTAGGTACGTTTGTTAGGCACGTACCGAAAATTTAAAGTATTCAAATTGAAGTGATACACTCTCAAATACGCAAAAGATATTTAGTTCGAATAGAATAATTACAGTAGTCAGTCGAAGTAATGTAGTTTGACTAATTGTTGTTGATTGGAACTGTAATTTGTAGGGCGACGGAATTCGCGACTCCAGTGGAAGGGATTCCATTCGTGAGTCTTAGCGACACCTCCTTCCAGTTCTCTTCGGTCCCACTGCCGTCACTTACAACGGGCACCAAGTGGTTCAACGAATTGCCACTTGAGTTCTTTAAGAAAGTTTACAGGTACATATATATTTTATTAATCAATTAACATTCGAAACACCGTTTTTAAGTCTGAAAATCTAAGAATTAATTTAGGTTCTCTATAATTGAAAGAAGATAGCAAAAGAGAAAGTAAACGTCGAGTCTTATTAGGATGTTAAATCATTGGCAGAGGACATAAATAAATGGATATTACTCCACCGACAAGAGCGTGGCTCTTAAATTTAAGAAGATAATTAATCAAGCTCCCGTGTGGTGCCGGCAAAGAATTGGGTGTCGTAAGAGGCGACTAAGGGTTATAAGCTGGAGGATGGGCAGCAGCGTCCTGTGTATCATACCATCTTACTGCGGTCACCAACAACCGCGGTCCATGGTGCCAGCCGTAACCCTAACAAGCGTGGTGACTATGGTACTTCCCCTCCACACTTTCAGCAAAAGCTATTCTGGAGGGAGTTGCCTGTCCTGTAGTGGACGTTTCATGGGATGTCATGATGATGAATTGCTCATGCTCAATCAAGGAAAGCGGCTAGATTCGGGCTGCGCAGGGCAGTTCTTTGTTAAGATTTTTAGGGGACGCCTATGCTGAACAGTGGACGTCATTTCTTTCGTGATTCTGATCATCATTATTGTCCTGGCCTAACTCCGTTTTTACTAATGGGTTTTACGGATTCTGCTACCTAACCCAAGGCATTTGACCACAAGATTTGACGAAGGCACTGGTCTTTACACAGAGCTACTATAATCTGACCTACGAAACCCAGAAGGAAAACCTGACCCTATCCCAGATTAGGGTTTGCCACGTTAGTTGACAACCTGGCTGTCAGAGTTTTCTAGCCGCCAAATGGCCTCAACTTCGCTTAACGACAAATATCTTTGACAATACCCCGATACAAAGCATTATTGTACCTTCCAATTCACGAAAATGCTCTTGTTGTTGTGCCACTAGCGGTCACCCATCCGGGTTCTGACCACGGTTAACATTGCTTAACTTTCGTGATCGGAATGAAAGAGCAACTACCATTCGGCCACGAGGGCTTCCTATGATCTATATGATGATGAAAATAAAAAAAATATTTGGAGTTTGTGTTGTGTGCCTGGAGCTTCAAATAGAAAGCGAATAGCAAAAGCGTCCCAGACATTTCTTTGGAACTTTCGGTGCCATTTAAACCGAGAATTAGTAACTCTTTCAGGCATACTATTTAGTGTAGGCAAGGAAGCAGTTGACCCCAACATAATTCACTCAGGCAGATTTTATTTGACAGGATGATAAAGTATCATGAATTAAATGTAAATTCAAAATATCCAAAAAAAAAATGCAAAAACTTTTTTCATACATTTTTTGTAATTTTTGTATGGAAAAATTCAAAGTACCGTTTTTTTTTTATTTTTTATAGAAGGTTTGTCTCATATAGATAGTGTACAGCAAAGTTTCATCGACTGAGGATTTAATCTTGAGGATTGAGGTCTTCATACAACGATCCGCTTCGTTGCCTAGACTAATTGGCAGTTTGGCTAGAATGGGATAACAGTCCGTGTAGATTTTTTGTCATCGACGCAAAATGGCCCTTCGCGTGAGCCTAAACATTTGCATGGAAATTCATGCTCTTTTTAATAATCTACTACTTTACAAAAATCCACAAATGTAAAACGAAAATGTTAGTACATCGAACAATTCAATTTAAGACTCTGATTCCAGAAAGCCGAAACCGATAGACCCAGAAATCCTGAAGTCTATGAAAATGCAAGGCCCTATAGGATACGCTCCGAACCCTGGAACTTTTAAAAGAAACCAGGTACAAATATTAGTTTATAATTTTCATCAGTTCAAGTGTAGGTGTTAATTGTGTAAAGGAGGAAGAAGACTAACTACCGCACTCAGAGACGTCTCTTAAAGTTAATCGTTAATTAAGTCTCGTGTTGTCACTTTCTTATTCAATGAAACTGAAAAGGACAGCATGAGACTTAACGAATGGTGGACTTTAAGTGACGTCTCTGGGTATGGCAGTTTGTCAGCGTTGGGACTATACGCCAAATTCCGTGGGTATTGGCTCTATTCTCGAAATTTCGTGGGTTTAAGTCCTGCGTCCAATTTTTCTTTCTCTTTATCTATTAAATATATGTTAGGATTACTGTTTATCATATTTCATTTATTATGGATATTCGAAATCACTTTCATATAAAACTAACTTGCTCCGGGAAAAATAAAAAAAATAATCACATATTGAGGAAGTTTTTAGCCTTTATTTTTTATGAATTTCTACGTCAGAGGAGAAACTCAAAAAATAAAGATTGAATGGGCCCTTGACCTCCTGGTTATAAGACAGTTAAAAATATTTCGAATCGAAATAAAAGTAGTTTATGCAACGGTACTTAATGAGAGGTATAAAACTCCAGTGTCGGTTAATGGGACGCAGGCGAGCGTATCGAACCATGTTCCATAATAGATGACACGAGTGTTTTATATACCTAATTATGTGTTAAGTTGCATACACACCTTTGTCTACTCTAATATCGTGAATCCTAAAATAATGTGTAATAAAATAAACAAACCCTTTCTTAGTGTTTTTCTCTTTTTCAGGTGATAACTGCTAAGCGAAGTAACTAGCTGCTTTAAAAACACCCGAAGGCGAATCCTAAACCTTTTTACCACTAATTTCATTACAAAACTAATAAAAATTTGTGTAAACACAACTTGTCTTTGCTGAGTTCTCCGTTATTGCAATGAAACCTCCTTGCGGCCACAAATCACTTATGCAGCGCGCCGTCATGGCGCGCCTATAAAAAATAATAGTAGTTTATGCAACGGTACATAATGAGGGGTATAAAACTTGAGTGTCGGTGTATGGGACGCAGGCGAGCGTAGCGAGCCAAGTTCCATAATAGAAGACACGAGTATTTTATACCTAATTATGTGGAGTTGCATACACAACTTTATCTACTCTCATATCGTGAATCCTAAAATAATGTGTTCAAAAACAAACCTTTATGTTTGTCTCTTTTTTCGGTGATAACTGCTAAGCGAAGTTCCTATAGCTGCTTTAAAAACACTCGAAGGCAAATTGTAAACGATTTTATCACTTGTTTCAATACAAAACTAATAAAATTATGTAACTACAACTTTTGTTTGCTGAGTTTTCCATTATTGCAATGAAACCTCCTTGCAGCCACAGACTACAAACGGATCAAGCTGTCAATGGCGCGCCTATAAAAATTAAAAAATTGTTTAATAGGTCTCCCGCGATGACTGTTAGTAAATTCAATACTTCATAATACACTCCCACAGATTAAAAAATGTTGCTAAGAGTGTTTCTAAGCACAGATTGACTTTATGAAGATGTTAACCTACAATTTTTGAACGCATTATTGAGGATTAACGATATGAGAGTAGATAAAAAGCTTTAATAGGTCTCCCGCGATGACTGTTAGAAAATTCGATGGTTCATAATACACCTTCACATGAAAATTGCTGCTAAGACTGTCACTGATTGACATTATGAAGATGGTAACTTACAATTTCTGAACGCATTATTGAGGATTTACGAGAGGATTTACGATATGAGAGTAGGTAAACATAGTAAAACCTTTAATGGAGTGTCACCCTCATTCACGATATTGAAAACACCAGGGCCCTGAGACAAGTGGCCCTCCCGACGCATAATGTCACGTTCGCAAAATGTCACTTTCTCAAATTGTCACGTTCGCAAAATGTCACGTTCGCAAAATGTCACGTTCGCAAAATGTCACGTTCGCAAAATGTCACGTTCGCAAAATGTCACGTACGCAAAATGTCACGTTCGCAGAATGTCACGATCGCAAAATGTCACGTTTTTTGGGACTTAGAAATTTTTAAAATTATTTTGCTGTAGATTTGGCTTAGAAAATTTTTCATAATATATTGAAATTATGCGCCGGAAGGGAATAAACAAACAAACATAAAAAAAAATTGTATGAATTTGGGACTTAGAATTTTTTATTTGGGTTTAGGACTTAGATTTTTTTTAATTCTTTGTGGACTTAGAAAAACATTCATTATTTTTTTCGCAGAATGTCACGTTCGCACAATGTCACGATTAAGTGTGACATTATGCGAACGTGACATTCTGCGAACGTGACATTCTGCTATGGTAAACCCTAGTGTGACATTTTGCGAACGTGACATTATGCGCCGGGAGGCAAGTGGCTTTCTACTATCGTAAACGCTATCGAATCGAATAAAATGCAACACTTCGTTAACTAATGTCAATGTCAACATTTTCATTCTATTCTACTAGCGTTTGCGATAATAGAAACCCGCTTGTAGGGTCTCTAGGCCCAGAGATACAAAATTATATAAATTTTCAGTAAAGTGAAGATTAAAGATCCCTTTTCTTCACATTCAGCCGTTGAAGATCTTTTAAAAGTATGCCAACTAATTCCGTTTTATTTACATAAATTTCAGATGCCTTATGTAGAAGATACGTTTGAAGATTTGATTGCGCAGAAACAGTACGAAAATAAATATATAACGCAGCCTGTTCCGAAACAATATCAAAAGGTATGAAATGTGAAAGTATTTAAATTATTATCTACTGTTTTGTTAATAATATTTAGTAATACATTTCATTAAATGCTAAAGCGACGTTGTCTGTCTGATACGATATCACTGCCAAACTGTAGGTAGATGATGAATTGTTGACTGATTGACTTTTTATGGATAGGTTGGCTTTGAGGCTTTATTTTGTCACAAATGAGGAAGCGAGCAGATGGGCCAACAGACAGTGAGTGGTTTACCGCTCATAGTGTTGCATATTTTGACACTAGATAAGTAGCACAGCGCGTTGTCCACCTTGAGAACTAAAACGAAATGTCTCAATCTCAACTGCCGATGATTTTACTGGTTCTCTTACCCTTATATCTGAAATACAGCAACATAGACAATTACTGCTTTCTGCAAGAATAAACTAGGGGGTGATACTTCCCCTGACGGACGTTGCACTAAAGTCCTGTCATCTTCATTTTGGGTTTTCGCCCGCAAAATGACGATATAATACACGGAAAGTTTAAGAAGCTGCTGTCTATTCTCTAGTTTACTTTCCCTTATGCGCCTAGTAGGATAAAATCCGATATATCTCGATATTTTTGGTACCATGTATATGTCGAGGGCCAATCGTGAACTAGGCCGATCGAGATCTGCCTGGGCACATCTCGATGCGCCGGCATTTCGTGATCTGGCCAATTATTTCATGATGTGCCCATATATAAAATTGGGCAGATCGATGAGAGTAACGTATTTGTCGTTTTGCCATAATTGTCACTTGGCGACATCGAGATATGGCTGGGCGCATCGTAATGTAGTTCCGTTTCGCGACCCTTGGGGCGCTGTTTGCAATCTGTTAGCTGTGTGTTAGGTTAGGTTTTATTATCTAGTAAAATTGTGGTGCTGTTTGCGCTCTGTTAGCTATGTGTTAGGTTATGTTAGGTTTTATTATCTAGTAAGTAACTAGTAAAATAATTATAATCTAAACTTCATTCATTTCACATTTCACTTTCTTCATTTTTACTTTCGAGCGGAGCGAGAAAGGTATTGTATTCGTGAAAAAAAATGTTTTTCTAATTTTCTCAAAAATGTGTTCATATCACTTATACATCATAAAAAACAAGTCTCCCAAAAATGTCCGTCCGTCGGTCGGTCTGTCCGTCACGCTTTGGCCTAGCGGCTAAACGAATGGTCTGATTGACACCATATTTGGAATTTAGGAGTTTTATGCAAATCCATCGAAGGGTTCTAAGTGGTTTCTGGCTGGCTCTCATTTTGAGGGTAGCTGTCATACAACGAAAATGATAAATTGTAATTTTCTCAAAAACGGCTCATAGAATCTTGATGAATCTTTGCATGACCAAGGATCTCCATGTAAGATATCTTGCGCCAGTATCAAATGATCTGTGTAATTTCATATAAGGGGTGTTCCTGTACCACCAAATCGTAAATATGTGATTTACCTAAAATTGGTTCCATTGAGTTTATTAAAATTTTCTATAATATTAATAATCCTGGATTGGTTGTCTACCTGACTGGATATTCTTTATGATTTTTTTAGAATAAAATTTAGTACACAGGGTGTACCAAAAACTGAAAGGGCTTGCTTAGTAAACTAAACTGAACAATTATCCATAAGGAGCATGTTGGGAAATTAAAAAGATCTCCATGTAAGTATCCTACGGTAGTATCCGTTGATCTGTGAAAATTCATATAAAGAGTGTTCCAGTACTACCAAAAGTTAAACATGTGATTTACTCGAAATCGTTTGAGGTTTGTTTGTTTTAATGTTTGACAATTTGAATTCTAAATTGATGTGTATATTTCATACATTTTTTTGGAAAAACGTAAATAAAAGTTTGTATTTCCATACTATGTGTATGGCATTACAAATTTAAGTTTGCGGTTGATAGTTTTTTTTGAGTATTGCGAGAAAGTAAGTGCAGTGCTGCTATACCATTTATTTTCTTTTGTTAGCTGGAATTTTGCATACCTATTCAGTTGAAATAGTGTCGGATGTATATTAAATGACCAACATGTAACAAAAAGTACCACTATTTTTAGCAAATAAATGATTTGTTTTTTTTTTCATTTTATTTGCTTGTATTTTGGTCACCCTAAAGAATCGATAAATTTGCCCAAGCATGGCCGGGCAAATCGTCAAACGTTATGCTTTAAACGATATGGCGGGTATGAGATAGGCAAATCAAGAAATGCCGGCGTATCGTGATGTGCTCAGGCAGATCTCGATCGGCCCAATTCAAAGATCGGCCTACGACAGATATAAAATTTCCAGATGGACGTTCGGTACAACAAACATTCTCCTAACGACGTAGACTTGAAGAGCTTAAATAAGACTGGATTTCCTGGACTTGAATCTATCATTCCGAATTCATACTGCAACTCTATGCTTCAGGTAACTCTACATTTTTTTCTGTATCCTAGATATCTGCCAGAAAAAGTAAAAAGTATTTATAATAATAATAATGCCTGACTACTTCGATTTTTGCACTTGAAACAATACAGGGAGGAAGGTACAGGTTGGCAAAAATTTAAAAAGCATGATCAGTCAACGTAGCTGAGCAACTCATCATAACATCCCACGAAAACGTCCACTATAGGACAGGGAGCTCCCTCCAAAACCCCAGGAAAAACGCGTGGTACTTAGAAGGGGATTTACCATAGTCGCTTTGAAGCGTTGCGGCTGGTGACCGCTGTTGTTGGTGTAAAATTGTACGATACGCAGAAAGATGCTGCTGCCCATCCTCAGGTTTATAAGCCCTTAGTCGTCTCTTACGACACCCACGGGTACTATTCTTTGCCGGCATCACACGGACAACTGAACAAGTATCTATCAGTAACTAAAACTCTGAAAATAAAAAAAGGATATCCGTCTCTATACAAAAATGCATTGATTGAACAGTTTGTATAACGAGGCCGAAATTTTTTTTTCATTTCCTGAAAGATTTATTTATTGATGGTTTTTCAGTTACGTTGACCGATGATGCCATTTCAGTTTTTGCCAACCTGTACATTACACCCGGTATAATATTCATGTCTGTTTCTCTAATCTAAGATATTTAAAAGAAAAGGGGCCTGTCTCACCGCTTACTGCTAAGTTACAGTTAGCCTATCTGCTAGTTACTTCAGTCAGATAGTGAAAATATGGCTGTTTCACAAGTGCCTGATTGCTCTAACTAACAGATGAATGCAGGAAAAAGTCAGACATATCTAGCTGTCAGATATTTTATCTGTCCGCTTACTTTCATGGACCAGCAAGCGGTGAGACGGGCCCTAAGTCTAAAAAGAAAGTTGGCTTGCATACGAATCTTAAATTTAAAGTAGTATTATGTCGAAAATGTTATTAAAATATTACAATTTTCCAGGTGTTATATTACACTCCTCCTGTAAAGGCGACCCTCTTATCCCACACTTGCGCTAAAGAGTTCTGCCTCAGCTGCGAACTAGGTAGGCGCAGTTTGAAATTTTGGTTTTATACATTCACCTAGTAAGTGAATTATTTTATTTAGTTTCTTTTATAACTGTTAAATATTTAAATAAAGGGAGATGCAACCAACAAAGACCGTAGCTAGTTTCACACTCTTTTATTCAACTACCCACATTCGCCGTATTGTTCGATAACTATTTTTATCTACACTCATGTCGTAAACTTTGAAATATGATTCAAAAAGTTGATACGTAAGGCTGTATATTACGCAGAGTATATATAAAAAATTAAAAAGTTACCATTACGTAACGATTTTTGTATGAAAATTTTGCAAAGGTGTTACGTAATTTAATTTTTTAATCATTACATAACACTTGGATACAATTCTCCTTGAATCTAAACTTTTTTTAAGAAGACTGAATATAAGGTCTTTTAGAGAGCCCGTTAGTAATATATCAGTTTTTCTTAGTAGCTGTCAAATATCAGTAGCATATTACAAAGTGTACCATATAAACAACCTATTATTTTGGAGCAGTTAGAGTAACAGTTACTATAGTTACAATTATTTCATCTGTGGCTCAAAATATGCGCGCGCAGCCTGAAATTAGAAAGGACTTGGAAATAGATATTAGATTTGCCGCTATTTTCAAACATTTACCTTTTTCAAGTATTTTGTGCCCGTGAAAGTAATGTGAAAGTTTATTGAAAAAGTAGATAAAGTGGTGCAGTCAGGATACTGCACTCACACCAGAAGATACTCAATAACTTATGATCTCCTCTCATATTAGTCTAGGACATTTTACGACATAACCTACAATGAATTGGGAAAGAATGAAAATCTAAAAGAAAACCATGTTAAGAAAATGTTCTGCTTGTATATTTCAAAGAAGACCTAGCGGATATATTAAGGCGGCTTCTATAGACTTATATCAGAACTGTAGTATACATAATATAAGTTGCCTTTGTTGTTTACTTACTTTTGTTTAATTTTTATAAGTAAGTACCTACCTATTGTATGAGTAAAGATAAAGTAGTATACGCAACTGCATATAATATGGTATTAAAACACTCGTTTGATGCTATTATCACACTCGGCTGCGCCTCGTGTGATAAACCCAAACTCGTGTTTTAATAACCAGTTTTATATGACAGTTGCATAAACTACTAATATTATACGCTAACCACATACGTAACAATAGCTGTTTCATGCAAAATGCAAGTATTAGTTATTTCATAAGCTACATATATCTAACAACTAGGTACTACTTATCTATTAGTTTAGGCAACGAAGCGGATCGTTGAATCAAAACCCCCGCATTAACTCCTCAGTCGATGAAACTTTGCTGGGGTATTACACTACATGAGACAAACCTTCTATAAAAAATCCAAAAAAAAAAATCGGTACTTTTAATTTTTCCATACAAAAATTACAAAAAATGTATGAAATTTTTTTTTGTATTTTTTTTTTGATATTTTTTATCATTTAATTCATGATTCTTTTATCATCCTGTCAAATAAAATCTGCCTGAGAAATTTATGTTGGGTCAATTGCTTCGTTGCCTAGTATTGCCTACACTATTGAATTTTAGCAATCCATGTGTTTTTTGTAGGCGTTATCTGGTAAAAATATCTTTATATTTTCATATATGTGGTTGTAACCTGCTTTAGTTGTGCCCGAACTAAATAGTAGAGCGATATTCGGGCGTGCGTGGTTATGCATTATTTCGACTGTACACTCAAAAACATGTCACTAGAAACACTTTTGAACCTTATGATGATGATGAAAGGATTGATGAAAGTACAGGAAGCGAGGAAAGTATGTCGAGATCGTAGCAGGTGGAGGACTGTGGTCTCTACCTACCCCGACGGGAAAGAGGCGTGATGTTATGTATGACGTGGTAATAGAGTTGAAAAAGTTTCTACCAACGTGCGGTTGACCGTAGGTAAATAAATGTCGCAGGAAAATTGTATAATTCTTCGTTTACTATAAATGTTAAACGGCGTCGGCAGGTTGTAAATGGATGTAGATCACTGGTGCATTTTGGGTTGGATAGGGTTATTTTGAGACAACAACGAACTATCCGAGCGAGCGAAGCGTGGATGTTTCGGTAGTAGGCGACGAGTGCCAAAAACTAATAACGCGCCGTTTTGTAAAATGCCTAAAAAGAAAGACATTGTGTAAAGTGGTTAATTTCACAATTTCGCGCCATTTGGTAAAATGTCTAAGCATTATGTAAGGCGGCGAATTATACAATTAGCCTGAGACATACAGTGTAGATTTTTGAGATGGGACAGTAAGGGTAGATACTTTAACCGTTGCAGCTACGCGAAAATGGTCTTAGGAGACTTACCGCATCTTTTTACAAAATTTTGAGTCCCATTCACAGGTTTTCGAAAATATGTACAGTAAGCAAGAAAATGTTCGTTACACAAAAAGTTTTTCTGATGCCAATCGATCCTGCTTCTAGTACTAATCAAATCTTCTATGTGACCAAACCAGGTTGGAGTACTAAAAAAGTCAGAAATTAAAAAAAAAAACTGTCCCAGCATTTGGTATGAAAATTATGCACATTTTTTTAATGTCCATCGACCCTGTTTCTTATACTGATCAAAAACTTCAACCCGACCAACCCAGGTTTACTAAAAAGCCAGAAATTGCAAAAAATATTTCCTATAAATTTTTGCAATTTCTGACTTTTTTAGTACTCAAAAGATGGTTCAAAATTTTGAGTTGGTCCCATAGAAGATTTTAAACAGTTTTTTAAAAACAGCGTCGATTGACATTAATAAAATTTTGTGTATAATTTTTCATACAAAATGTATCAGGAAAGTTTTTGAAGTTCTGACTTTTTAGTGTCCTAACCTGGGTCCGTCTCATAGAACTTTTTGATCAGTATCAGAAACAGGATCGATTGGAATCATAACACTTTTTTTTTATAAAATTGCCATTTTACATACATACATAATATCACGCCTTGTTTCTGTCGGGGTATTTTCTTTTGCACATTTTTTTGAAAATCTGTGTGTGGATCAAAATTTTACGAAAAGTTGTGGTAACTCTCCTCAGACCATTTTCGTGTAGCTGTAAGGGTTTAGGTACCTGCCCTTGCTGTCTCATCTCAAAAATGCACTCTGTATACGCAAAGTACCGTTATGTTCATTAACCAGTGTAATACTATAGGCTTCCTGTTCCGGATGCTGGACTCGTCCGGCGGCGCGCCGTGCCAGGCCGGAAACTTCCTGCGCGCCTTCCGCACCGTGCCCGAGGCCGCCGCGCTCGGCCTCATCCTGCCCGACCGCGGCCCCCACGCGCGGCCAGACCTCGTCGCGCTCATACAGGTGCCATGTTACTAGTTAACAAAGTTAGGAGGGTATCCTTATTCGAGAAATAGGTATTTGTACAAACTATAGCTGTCGCGCTGCGCCCCAGCAATCGTACCGTTGTGTGCGATAAGTGAAAACCTACAGCTTTGCAAAACCACGTTCCGCCTTCCCTTGTTTACTTCTCCAAAACAGAGCTGATTCAATTATTATTATTTTTTTTTCACGCGTTTTTGCTAATTTTTTCTTTTATCTTGAAAACTTATAAATTTTTTCTGTAAAAACGAAATAGTTCGCATATGGCAGACACGTTCCAGCTACCGTAATAGACCTCCAGGTTAGCTAGCCGTTTACGATTCTCCGGCTCCGTTTTTAGATCATGCTGATATCCATTTAGATTTTTCATAGCTATTTACTCCGCAAGGAAATCCTATGCGAACAAAACTGGCATAAAAGTTACGATGAATTTTTAATTTGATAAAATGTAAGAAATTATATTCTTCTTTACAGAGCTGGAACCGTTTTATTCTCCACCAAATCCACTACGAAATACTCGAAACTCGTAAAAAAGAGAAAGAGCTAGCCATACTTACAAACTCTAGCCCTCCAAAAACCTTGAGAAACGTTCCAAAAAGAATGTCAACACCGGTCATGAACGGACAGTATGAAGACTTTCAGCTTACGGAGCTGTCGTTCCTGGGATCCCCTACGGAATTTAACGGTCATGAAGAATTTGTGGACGCAAGAGAAGACGGCTGGCAAGGAAATGCCGTGACAGAAGATGGTGAGTCATTCTGTACAATTTTACTTTGTGATGCTGTTTTTCAACGAGATCATTACAGCCTTTCATTGCTGGACATATACCCTATTTCAGTGCAGTTGTTGACAGAAAGAAATATGGAGTGATGCTCCCTATGAAACTGAACCACTTAATAAACATATGTCGAAACAAAAATTTTAATTCCCTTAAACATTGCTTCAGCAGCTATAAGCAAAGATAAATTTGATTATTTTACTCGGGGCAAAGTAATCGCGTTATTTAATCGGTCCAAACAGGCACGAAAAGATATAGAGGAGTCGAAAGACAACTTAAGTATGCCTGGAAAAGCTATTTATGAAGGACAGCGTTCCCTTGGCTCTGTAGAAAAGTCTCACCGACAATGTGCATTGCTTGCTTCTCAATTTCATATCATATACTATGGACTTTTGGTTGTCAGCCACTAAGACCGACATCCAAAAGTTCAAATTTGAGGTCTGCCAGCGCATTTTATTGAGAGCATCAGACTCTGTGATAAATGGACTGAAACATCGTGCTGTGACGTCGAACTCGTGTCGTAAACTTCTTCAAAAAGTGAATAAAAAGACTGGGCCGATCTTCATGCCAAAATGCATATAGAGCTAGGTTGGATTTAAATAAAACCACCAAGATTCCCAAAGGTGTCAAAAAGTCGAGAGGACTTCCTAGAATCTAAAACCTAGATAGAGCGTGACGGTGTAGACACATTTTCAAAAGGCTGGAGCGGGCTTAAAATATTAAGGAGTAAGCGAGGAGATGCGATCCGTGTGGGCTAAGGGCTTATGAACCGGAAGATGGGCAGCAGCATCTTTCAGTGTATCTTACCATCTTACATACTGCGATCACCAGCCGCAACGCTTACAAGCGTGGTGACTATCATAAATCCCCTTCTAAGTAAGTACCACGCGTTTTTGCTGAAGTTTCGGAGGAAGTTCCCTGACCTATAGTGGACGTTTCATGGGATGTTATTATGAAGAGAAGGGAAGCGAGGCTGCTGTAGGACTAACAGCCAGTTGCACAAAGCGTCTTTAAAATTAATACTCCTTTAAATCTATTGCTGTCACTTTATTTATCAGCAAAACAGAAAGAGTCAGCAATAGACTTAAAGGAGCTTTAACTTTAAAGATGATTTGTGCAACTGGCGGTAAATCCGCTAATGTACAGTAGAAATAACGTAAGTAGCTTGATTAAAATAATAGCAAGACAGAGCTATGCGTGAGAGCAGGACGGAGCGATACATGCCTCTGTCTCTCCAATACCTTACGCATCGCTCTGTCACGCTGTCATTTTAATTAAGCTACATTATTTTGACTGTAGTGAAGCTTTTCCGCATCGCTCTGTCACGCTGTCATTTTAATTAAGCTACATTATTTTGACTGTAGTGAAGCTTTTCCGCATCGCTCTGTCACGCTGTCATTTTAATTAAGCTACATTATTTTGACTGTAGTGAAGCTTTTCCGCATCGCTCTGTCACGCTGTCATTTTAATTAAGCTACATTATTTTGACTGTAGTGAACCTTTTCCGCATCGCTCTGTCACGCTGTCATTTTAATTAAGCTACATTATTTTGACTGTAGTGAACCTTTTCCGCATCGCTCTGTCACGCTGTCATTTTAATTAAGCTACATTATTTTGACTGTAGTGAACCTTTTCCGCATCGCTCTGTCACGCTGTCATTTTAATTAAGCTACATTATTTTGACTGTAGTGAACCTTTTCCGCATCGCTCTGTCACGCTGTCATTTTAATTAAGCTACATTATTTTGACTGTAGTGAACCTTTTTCGTATCGCTCTGTCACGCTGTCAATTTAATTGAGCTAAATTATTTTGACTGTAGTGAACCTTTTCCGCATCGCTGTGTCACGCTGTCATTTTAATTAAGCTAAATTATTTTGACTGTAGTGAACCTTTTCCGCATCGCTCTGTCACGCTGTCATTTTAATTAAGCTACATTATTTTGACTGTAGTGAACCTTTTCAGGTGTAAACGAAACAGGGCCAGTACAAACGCATGACCACGAGCTGAACAACCAACAGGATAAAGAGGAGACGGAGATATCGCAGCTGTTCGCTATTGGAAGACACCAGCTCAACCGGTGTCTCAAGTGCAATAAAGAGGTCAGTAGACAAACGAAAGTAATTTTATTTTATTTTGTTTTATTTAAATAGGTACGCCAACGACACATTCATACATAAATGTTACAAAAAATTAAATAGGACAAACTCTATGAACATGTCACTTACAGGCATACACATCTTCCACCAATAATTAATATTGCTTAGTTCAAAAATTTATCAAAAACATGTCACTTACAGGCATACACATCTTCCACCAATAATTAATATTGCTTAGTTCAAAAATTTATCAAAAACTGAATGAAACTAAATTAATTACTAAGACAAGACAAGACAAAATTTTTAATAACAATAAGTTACAGTTCATAGAATAGATCTAACAAATTCAAATAAAATTTATAGATTCAAATAATTTTTTTAAAAAACAAATATTAAAATAATAAAGTAAAATATCGTTGGATATAATTCATATTCCACATTAACAAAATTATCTAACCTATTAGGCGAGTGAACTACCAGTAGTGAGCGGTAGTGCCGTAAACTCTTTAAACGAGTAGAACCGCTGTTTTAACAGCCAGTCTTTCAGTCTGGATTTAAAATTCATAGTGGAAGAAGCATTTCTCACCGATTCCGGTAGTCTGTTGTAGACCGTAGGTCCTAATACATACACCGACCGCTCCGACTTAGAAAGCCTATGAGGTATTGCCTTCAGTGAGTTACTGTACCTCAAATAGTGCCGTTGGCCTTCTCCTTTCTTAGGAAACATATCCAAGTGTTCGTGCGTGAACAGAGATATTTGAAATACAAAGAGACTTGGCAACGTCATAATTTTAAATTTGTCAAAGTACTCTTGGCTGATACATCATCAGCCACTCCTGCCATAGCTCGAATTGCGCGTTTTTGCATTTCAAAGACGCGATGCACGTCAGCAGCCCGACCCCACAGCTCAACCCCATAATTAATGGTAGCGTGCACGGTAGCAAAGTAGCATGCCTTAAGAGCATCTATGCCCGCGGTTGCTGCTAGTCGGCGCAAAGCATAACATGCCTGTCCTAACCGTCCACAAATCCGATCTATGTGGAGGTCCCATTTTAAGGCATAGTCCACGTCGAATCCTAGCAGTTTCGTTGAACGAACCTGCTCTAAGCGTGCATTACCTGCTTTGACCACGAGCTTTGGTGGGATCCGGCCCCCTAAATGAAAACGCATAAAGCAGGTTTTATCTAAGTTCAGTGCTAGGCCATTAGCAAGGAACCAACGCGCAAGCTGGTCTACCACCTCGATCAGCTTCCGCTCGAGCTCGATTTCTGACCGGGCAGAGACTACCGCCGCGACATCGTCGGCGTACATGTATACATCCGCGCCCTGCAGGGCTTGGGGCAGATCATTTAGGAGAATCGTAAATAAAGTGTTTGATAGGCAGGATCCTTGAGGCACACCTATGACATTCACCCTTTCGCTAGACTTCACCTTGCCCTGGTCCCCCACCACAACTTGCGTTCTGTCACGCATGAAGGACAGGACTAGTTCTTGGGCTGGGCCACGAATGCCGTAGTGCTGAAGTTTTTTACCTATCAATTCGTGGTCGGCGGTATCAAAAGCGCGAGACAAATCACAACAGATCAGTGCGACCTGCTGATTCCCTTCACGCGCTTCCAGTACTTTGCGCAACACTTCACGGACCAGGTCAGAAGTCGATCGTCCTAGGCGGTATGCGTATTGCCTCTCGGATATGGTACCGGAGTTGCTTAGAAAAGACAATATTCTGGAATTTATCCCAGCTTCAAGCACCTTACTTAGGGCCGGCACTAATGAAATCGGTCGGTAAGACTTTAATTGTGATTTATACTTCCCTTACCCTTATATAATGGGGAAATTTTTACTTTTTTAAGGGCCGTAGGGTATGTACCCTCACGCATACATGAGTTAAATAGAATGCAAAAAATCACGCATATTAATGGAGCCACACTCTTTAGTAAGAAGGCCGACATGCCATATATGTCAGTACTACGCTTAGGGGCGATTCGGTCGCGCAGTATTTTAATAATCTCATCGGGCGTAAATAAAGCAAGCCGCAGTGATGAGTCACTCTCTGGGGTAGTGCTAGTTAAGAGGAGTACTGAGCGTTCGGTATCGGCACGTGGTGCTCCACACCGCGCGGCTGCTCCTATAAACTCATCGTTAAGCGCGTCGACTACATCTTGCTGCGTTACTAGCGGCCGCCCGTTGTCGGTTTTTTTAATAAGTTTGGTATAGTCAAGTCTTTCTTTACGCTTTCGACCAGTTTCGGTATTAATTACATTCTAACAAACAACTAAAGCAAAAACTAATTTGAATTTGGAATGTAATCTAACAAAATTACAGAAAAGTAATATACTGATTCCTTAGAACCAGGAGGACGCTACTGCCCATTCTGCGGTTAAACCCCTAAGGCTTCATTTTAAGGGGATGAGGATGGGGGCGGAGAGTGTCCGTTATATTAACGTGTAACTATTACTTTGTTCTATGACTGAAATTTAATAGTAGTTTAAGATACAAGTGCCGTATGTAGGGTTATTACAAACGAGTTGACAATTTGTAAACCCGAAACGAAGTCGAAGGTTTACCATCGGCACGAGTTTTTCATAACCCTTACGGCCATGTATCTTACGACGTTTTTCAATACATTTGTGAGAAAACAGGTATAAAGACTTTTTAAATGAACCAACCATGGGTACTGTCAGCCTCTTGTCGATTTATGTTATCCTGGTACTCTCCATTTTATTTTAAATAAGGTAGGCAGCAGTGGCGAAGGGTGGATTTTTACCTGAGCATAAAGAATAACTTATATCTTGATATTTTTTTTATTTATTTTTTATTTGTACAGTCAAGAGCAGGTCAAGCCCAAACTTGCAGTACGATTTAAGCTCTTACGGCTATTGTAATAAAAACGGTACAAAGTCCATTGTGTCAAGCTTCATGTGCTCTTGGCTGTACAGGATTGAGATTTCTTGACGGTGCAATGGGCTCAACTAAGCCGGTCAACCAAGTGTAGTAGTCGTACAAAAAAACATCGAAATTTTTAAAAAAACCGTCCCTTCTTTTGTAACTTGCTTTTATTTTCGAAGCTCAGCTTGGCCATTGTTTATCTGGTACCTACCTTATTAGAAAATTGATAGACTCACAACCGGCAATCACAAATTCCAAAACTGAAAACTTAACAAACAACACAATACTCATAACAAACAAAATAACTAATAAAACAACATAAAACATCAACGATAGATAACAAACATGAAATCATTACTTTCATACGCTAATTGCACGACGCGAGTGCGACGCGACATCACTCACAGAAACGGATCGAAAAAAAATCCTGCTAAGAAAGTAAACCAAATTAAGCAATAATTAATCATCTAATTAAAGGACCTTTTGAATATTTGTCATTGTAATTGCACGCAAGACGCGACGCAAAAGCAAAATTATGTTATCTCGTTCACACCTGCGAAATCACCATTTACCTATTTTACCATAAGCCGACAGCGATCGGCTTGCTTCGCTCCATACTATGCGAAATGAAGACAGAGACAAAACCTAATTAGTTTCAAACGAGTAAAAGGGACAAACATACGCCCTGTTCTATGACAAATAACACGGGGGCTGCCCGGCTTATTTGTGCTATTAAATTTCTCTAGGCGTTTGGCGTAATTTTGAAAAAGAATATTTGCTTTTAATATTATTGCAGGCAAAATAAATATGGGATTTTGTAGGAGGAGCTGCGGTTTTGTGTGTATAATTTTGTCCCTGCAATGTAGATAGCAATACTAGATTAATTTCATAGTACTTTGATATATCCAGATTTAAAAAGGGAAGCCGGTAGGAATCGTGTTATATGGACTCTTCTTCGTCACCCAAGTAAAAAGTCACCACTGTAGTACTTTTACAAAATAATTTTATGATCAGAGTGTAAAAACTCTTTGGTGGTATACTTGTTTACTTACCGCACTAGTTCGGTATGTAACTACTTACGACCAATGTTTACGTCCTTTTAAGTACGTTTATCGAGCAAATGTATTGAAAATTATTGAAAATGTACTTACAAGGACGTCTCGGGTTTACAAAACGTCAACTGGTTAGCAATAACCCTACTTACGGCACTTGTATCTTAAACTACTATTGTTTCCAGGAGGAACGCGAGTCAGTAGTCCTAGCTTGCGCGCTGCAGTACCCGGCGGGCGGCGCGGCCGAGCCCCGCGGCGCGGGCGGGTTCGTTGACCTCGTGCGCGCCTCGCTCGCCGCCCGCCGGAGCACGCCCGCCTGGTGCGACCACTGCAACCGGTTCACTCCCACCACGCAGCGCGGCCGGCTCATCAGGTCAGTGGGGAACAAACGCTAGTATTTTGTCAATCATTTCTATATTTTCCATCCCACTAGACAAGACACGACGGTGCAGACTTTAGCGGAGATAGCGAGGACATCTGGATGCCTTTCTTTAAAACGGGCCTAAAGATTCACAAAATAGGGAGACCTGGGAAGAATAAAAAGTTGACTTTGCCCATCAGTGGGATACTTTAGGGCTAGTTCGGATAAAATCTAAAACGAGGTTCGTTGACCTCGTGCGCGCTTCTCTCGCCGCTCGCAGGAGCACGCTTGCCTGGTGCGACCACTGCAACAGGTTCACACCTACTACGCAACGCAGCCGGGTTTTCAGGTCAGTGGGGAACAAACAGATCATATGTGCAAGGTGTATGGGACGGTGTAACTGAACGGGTGTGCGAGATCAACTGGATGCCTTCCTTTAAAACGGGCCTAAAGCAAAGAACGCGTCCTAAAGATTCACAAAATCTATATATATAAAAGAAGAAGGTGACTGACTGACTGACTGACATATCAACGCACAGCCCAAACCGCTAAGTCTAGAAATTCCAAATTTGGCATGTAGGTTCCTTATGAGGCCTAGGGGTGCACTAAGAAAGGGTTTTACAAAATTCCACCCCTAAGGGGGTAAAATAGGGGATGAAAGTTTGTATGAAATTCCGTCAGTTTAAAAGTTAGGATCTTCAAAATTTGTATTTAGGCTGACGACTAAAAATTAATATTTATGTGTCTCAGGGTTTTTGAAAATTCACTACCCTTAAGGGTGAAATGGGGGATGAAGTTGAAAATTCTTTATTTTTAAAGTAAAATCCACATTTTTTATTATTTAGGCATTAATGATGTAAATCTATGCAATTTTCATCACTGTTATTGAAATCCCACCCCAAATTCAACCCCTAAAATAGGAAAATGGGGTGAAAAAGTCTAAAAACCAATATGGGTATCGTTTGTATGGTTTATCGGGTCGCTGATTACGAAAACTACAACAATTTTGAAATCCAACGTGGTGGATGTTAAATACCATCATTGCCTTCAGATGGGGTTGGGGTGCGATAGGGTTGAAATGTGAATATGGGTGTCGTTTGTATGGTTTATCTGGTCGCTGATTACGAAAACTACAACAATTTTGTAATCCAACTTGGTGGATGTGAAATACCATCATCCCCTGGGGATGGGGTTGGGGTGCGATAGGTTTGAAATGTCTAAAAATAAATATGGGTGTCGTTTCTGTTAGGGATAGCGGTTAAATTGGCGTTATAGCTCAATATTTTCATCCAAATGTTCTTTGACAACCCAGGACAAATTACGGCCGACAATTTTTTTTTATGGAAGTGTTCCTTAGGTCCATCCAAACATATCTAGAAAGTTCCCTGCCGATCCCATTTTCGCTCCCCCCCTCCCCCCCCCCCCCCTGGAAAAGGTCCCTAATTTTAGATTTTTCTGTATATCTCTAAAACGGTTGAAGTTAGGGGAAAGTCGTCAATGTAAGACTTGATGGTTATAAAATTACCAATCTATAAATTTCTATTTTATTTCGATGTGACCTACAGTACCTGAAATATAGCTACAAACAGTTCACCAAAAATTAAAAATTATTTTTCATTTTTTGTACTAACTATTAACAAAAACTAATGGAGTTGTGGCAAAATTATCTAAGAGCATGTAAATCTAGACGCATTTAGGAATAAAACGAGACATAATTCATCATCATTGCAGAACTGGTTCTCGATTTACAGCGAGTTACATCAAACACCCTAAGATAATTTTATAGGACGAAAAAAGTAGGAACAGTAAAACTCAAGTTGTCTTCTAGGATTAAATTATGGCACTTCCAATTTAATTGAATGGAATAAAAATAAACTATTTCGCCCAAAAAACTACAAGATTTATGCTTTAAGTAACAAGATGGCGTCACTTGTATAATAAATAAATTGTAATTACAAGTGGGCTGCTTCGATTTTGAAATGTGAGATGTCAGACTATAAATCTTGTCATGTTCTATTAGAAAAAAATAAATAAAAAAACATTGTTTCGAAAGTTATTTGTTCGTCAAAACATTAAAAAGTTTCGCTTGACATTTTCGCTTTAACTATTTTTGTACATAAATTACATTCTAAGCTGGAGGACGCTTCGAGCTTTGCTCTACGTTGAGCTCGGCCTTCGGCCTCGCTATATGGTTTAAGCTTTAAGCTACTTAGAGGGGACGGGGTAAGTGGATGGAGGTAATAGTAGGGTGGACGCTTTGGGCTTCGCCCTACGCGGAGTTCGGCCTTCGGCCTCGCATAAAACTTGACTTAATGGATGTATGCGGAAGCACGACATGCTGGGAGACGCTTCGAGCTTCGCTCTAGACGGAGCTCGGCCTTCGGCCTCGGCATGTTTGTTTACATTTCTTGGGAGGAGGGGTTGGGGAGAGGCAAAGTAAGGGAGGGACGCTCCGAGCTTCGCTCTAAGCGGAGCTCGGCCTTCGGCCTCGCAAGTTACCAGGTTTTGGTCGTTTCTATGGCAGCTATATTGGAAAATGGCGGCAAAAAAAAATTACACCAATAACGTAAACTTCACCCCCAAAAACCCCCAGATACCAAATTTCACTCGAATCGGAGCAACTTTTATTTTGGCCGCCATCTTGAATTTTTTTTTACAGTCAGTTGCCCCTTGGCATCCTCTTTGACATTTGTAAGAGAACATTATACTTAACTCTTTCGTTTAGGATTTATTTGACTTTGAATAAAATTTTTATAAAATTTGTATGGCGGCCATCTGGTTTTTCGTCAATTTGACCAGGGTGTGGGTCGACTTTTGTTCGAGGTCGACCCACCTAACCCTTACAGGTTTTACTGGCTGTTGGGGTCTACCCTGATGCTGAAGACTTTTCCAAGGTTTAAGACTTTTCTGGACCTCATCAGACCTGGTTGTACAAGTCTTTTATACATGACTTTCACCGGTTTCCTTTCATGGAGAGCAATTGTGTCAATGAGTCAGTCAGTCAGTCAGTGAGCCAGTCAGTGGTAATTGAATTTAATATTATGATAGTATACTCGTAGATAGATAGATGACAAGAACTATCATCTTACATCTCACATTTCAAAATCGAAGCAGCCCATTTGTAATAACAATTTATTTCTTAAACAAGTGACGCCATCTTGTGGCTTAAACCATAAATCTTGTAGTTTTTTGGGGGAAATAGTTTATTTTTATTCCATTCATTTAAATTAGAAGTGCCACAATTTAATCCTGAAAGACAACGTCAGTTTTATTGTTCCTACTTCTTTAGTCCTATAAAATTATCTCAGAGTGTTTGCTGTAACTCGCTGTAAATCGAGAACCAGTGCTGCCATAATGACGAATTATGTCTCGTTTTATTCCTAAATGTATCAAGATTCACATGTTCTTTTGTTATTTTGCCGCAATTCCAGTAGTTTTTGTTAAAAGTTAGTACAAAAAATGATTTAAAGATAATTTAGGTAATACAAGTAAGGCCTGCACCAGACAGCTTGCAAAATTAAAAGGAATTTAATGAGAGTCTTTTCAATTCATTTTATTCTTGAGTCATAAGCTGCAAATGTGATTTATGGTGAAAAATAGTTTAAGCGGAAACCTCGAGCGAAACTTTTTAATATTATAACGAACAAATAACATTCGAAAAATTGTTTTATATATATATTTTAATAGAACATAACAAGAGTTGTCGTCTGACATCTCATGTTTCAAAATAGAAGCAACCCATTTGTTATTATATTTTATTTCTTATTTTATTATACAAGTGACGCCATCTAGTTACTTAAAGCTTAAATCTTTTAGATTTTCAGGGGAAATTGTTTATTTTTATTTAATGTATTAAAATTTTAAGTGCCATTATTTAATTCTGAGAGACAACGTCAGTTTCACTGTTCCTACTTCTTTTGTCCTATAAAATTATCTCAGGGTGTTTGATGTAACTCGCTGTAAATCGGGAACCAGTGCTGCAATAATGATGAATTATGTCTCGTTTTATTCCTAAATGTATCAAAATTCACATACCCTTAGATAATTTTGCCACAACTCCAGTAGTTTTTGTTAAAAGTTAGTAGAAAAAATGATTTGAAGATAATTTTTAGTGATCTGTTTGTAGCTATATTTCAGGTACTGTTGGTCACATCGAAATAAAATAGGTGTCTTGGTAATTTTATAACCATCAAGTCTTACATTGACGACTTTCCCCTAACTTCAACCGTTTTAGAGATATTACATAAAGGTGTCTCTCTCTCATCTCTCTCTTTACATTTGTTAGGATACTGCTGCTAAGTTCCTCTGTTCTGAGTAATTTATGAGTAACGTCTGTATATTATATAAAATTCAGCAGATCTTGAATTATACTCATTGATTTGCGCAGGGTTAGTCCTGTTTTTCCTTAGTTTAAAATTACCCCGAAATGATGGAAAAATATCTCATTGCTTCGGAAAACCGGTAATAAAATAAATACGAAATCCACGCGAGCGAAGCCGCGGGCAACAGCTAGTAGAGAATAAACAGTGAACTTTTCCCTGCAGTGACTTTAGGGCTAGTTGAGATAAAATCTATAACGAGGTTCGTTGAGTTAGTGCGAGCCTCACTCGCCGTTTAGAGGAGCACGCTTGCCTGGTGCGACCACTGCAACAGGTTCACACCTACTACGCAACGTGGCTGGGTTACCAGGTCAGTAGGAAACAAACAGATCATATCTACAAGGTGTAAGGGACGATGTACCGAAAACTGAACGAACGTGCTCAATCAACGAAACTGAACCACTTTCCCAAAGAATCATTTTTAAGAGATGAAAACCAAATTTTACCTCTCCATACAAGTTGCTCAATCTGATTGAACAGTTTATATGGAGGGGTAAACATTATTTATAATTTCCCAAAAATGTTTCTTTGGGTAAGTTGTTCAGTTTCGTTGACTGGGCACGTCCTTTCAGTTTTCGGTACACGATCTCTTACAACCTGTATGTATATTTCCCATCCCTCTAATAGACTAGACACGACGGTGCAGACTTTGACGGAGATCGCGAGATCCACTGGAGCCTTCCTTTAAAATAGGCTTGAAGATTAACAAAGTGAGCCTTGGGAAGAATTATAAATGGATTTTTCCCAACAGTGGGATACTTAAGGGCTAGTTAAGATAAAATCTACAACAAGATTCGTTAAGTTAGTGAAGGCTTCATTCGCCGCTAAGAGGAGCACGCCTGCCTGGTACGAGCACTGCAATAGGTTCACACCTACTACCCAACGTGGCCGGGTTATTAGGACAGGGGAACAATACCGTCCGTATGCCAAATATTTTGTAGGTAAAAGCAATTTTGAGCAATCCACCAAACAGATGAGGCGACGCGGCAAATCTCGGCTGAGATGGTAACACCATCTAGAAAGAAGAAGCACGAATTAGGGAGTCGTGGAAAGAATAAAAAGACTCCTTTGTCCAGCCACAGAATAAAGTAATACCTACTCTCATACAGAACAGACACTCCTTGCCCCTTGCGGCAGCAATTATAATGCAGTAGTAACAGCTGTCAAACTAACAAGTTCGATTTAGTTTTGTAACCACTGGGAACCTCTGTGAAGTTAACTACAAAGCCCTGTGATTCTCATTTGTAACGCATAGTAGTGACTGGGGTGTGGCCCACCTGCTCGTTTAGCCACTTGTGACATAAAAAAAAAGTTAGGGCTAGATGAAATAAGATAAATGCATGGACCGTTAATTTTCCTTGTTTCAGATTACCACCGATTCTTGCTATCAACTGCGGCGGTGTAACAGCACACGAGAAGGCGTACTGGCCTAAAGGATCACAGAAAGATCAGGTGAGTATTTTAACTATAAGAAGCACAAAAGATTCCATAGGGTCGAAGTGCTCTGAGGTCCAACAAGGATCTCAGCCCCTCATAATAAGATTTTAACTATAAAGTATTGTTAGAGATATAGAATGTTAACATCCAGTTGCACAAAGCTTCCTTAAAGTTAAAGCTCATTTAAATCTATTGCCGTCACTTTCTTTGCCAACAAAACAGACAGAGTCAGAATATACTTAAAGGATTTTTAACTTTAAAGACGTTTTGTGCAACTGGCGATAAGACATTAGAACCCAAGTGTGTTTTAACTTGGTGTTCTTGTAATTACTTCGACGAACTACTTTTATTAATAGTATATAGACCAACACTGAAATTGTAAAAAAAATGACTCAAATATTGTCAATACCCAATACGATCAAAATGTTTGGGTACAACAGATTTTTTGTCACATGAGAGACACATCGAGTCTTTGAGGAGATAAGTCCTTTTTTTCAATAATTTCGGTACATCTTAATGGCGCCTACTAAGCGTAAAAGACAGGCACATAAGGATTCTTTTATCACATTTCAACCCTGCCCTTTTGTGTATAATAATTAAAGGGAATATTATTAGCTATAGTTGTCCCACTCCTAAAAAAATGTTTCTTCCTCCTTCAAAAATCCTTACTCTCCTAAAAGCCGTTAATGTCCGACTGTTGGGCAAAAGGTTCCTTTCACTGGTCTCTACTCTGAGCCTACTGTTGCTAATCCTTGCCGAAAGCGTCGAGTTGATCGCGCCCTCTGCGGTCAGCCTCGAAGCCTTCATTCCTCTTGTTGCCAGAAAGAAGTGGCTTTGACCTACTACAGTTTCAGGAGGATACTCAAAAGTATGATATCGTCGGTGTGGTGCTGACAAAGAATAGTACCAACCCATCTCTACCCGTGGGTCTCGTAAGAGGCGACTTAGGGATTGTGAACTGGGGGTGGGCAGCGACATCTTTCTGTGTAACCTACCATCTGAGCTTCGTCACAGGCCATTTGGCATCTTGGAAACTTTGACAGCCAGGTTGGCCACTAACCTGGCCAAGCCTAATCTAGGATTGGGTCTGGTTTTCCTTCCGGGTTGCGGAGGTCAGATGGCAGTCGCCTTGTGTAAAACCATTGCCCTCGTAAAAAAACCCATTTGTAAAAACAGAATAAGTCTAGGACAATGATGCTATGGATGTGTTTAGATGGAAGCAGGCAAGCGCGGGGGCGGCAAGCCGTGTCGGTACGGGCTGCAGTGCGCGCGGCCCGGCTGCCGGTTCAAACACCCCGACAGGTAACTAGCTTATTATGCTAGTCTAAGTGCCAGTTGCGCAAAACATCTTTAAAGTTATAGCTCCTTTAAGTCTATCATTGTCGCTTTCTGTTTTGTTGACGTTAAAAGTGACAGCAATAGTTTTAAAGAAGCTTTAACTGAACCTTTGTGCAACTGGCTGGAAATAATGTAGCTTGATTAGAATAACAGCAGTAATACAACAGGATATTCAAGCGACAGAGACACGTATCGCTCCGTCTTGCTCTCATGCATAACTTTGTCCTTTTATCGTTTTTATCAAGCTACACAATTCCAACAGTAACCGTTTGACCTGAACTCCCATCCCTTATTTAAACCCTTTAGATCCATTCCCACGGAAACTGAAATAAAACCAATCATGTCATAGACAGCGGTGACACGTGACTGGCATGTGGATTTCTTATTCTTTATTGCATATCTAATTACGAAAAGTTGATACATGAACTATAACAAAGGTGAGCTTATCTCTATAAGAGATCTCTTCCAGCCCACCTATCTGGTGTGAAAGCATGTCATTACAGCGGGCACAAGAATGTGCATTCATGAATTGTAAAAAAAAAAACAAAAGAATAAAATGTAAATAATTATATAGACTATCATATCAAATAATTAAATATTTCTTGCACTCTGATTGGTCTAATTTATAATGTGCACGTCTCCGCTCAACTTTTGAGGAAATGTATTCTTAGTGCTCACTTTCATTATGTTGTTTGTCGTCAGTCAGTATTAGGGCATCCACTACGCAAGAGTGAAAAGAAGAGTCAGATTACCAGTAAGAATAAAATCGGTACACGACGAGGTGAAACTGCTGATGCTTCTTCCTACCTTCTTTGAAATTGATGAGTCTTTCGTGATGCTTCGAAGTGACTAGCTATACCTATTTGTATTACAGGCCGAGTCCAACTCAAAGCGGTTCGTCGAAGAGCCCTACGCACGAATCACACTGCGTACTTCCACTCCAGTTACATATCAGACTCCAGTCCGATGGTGATGTTGTTATCAACAATATGGTAATACGTATCATATTTAGAAATTTCAATTAATGAGAATAAAGTAAAACAGCATAATATTATTGGCAATATTATATTTTCAGGCCGACCAATCTCCAACAGAATCCCCAAAGAATGAGCCGAATAAAAACAAGAAAAATCCAGTGACAGTGCAGTCCGAAGTAGAGTATTCGCTATGTGCGGCCGTAGTGTGCGTGGAGGATAACCCTAAGAATATTGTCGCGTACGTACAGACGGACCGGAGCGCCGAGCCCAACTGGTACCTCTTTAATGACCTCACGTAAGTAAATATTCGTGAATGAGGCGAGCCACTATTCTTTTTCAGTCCATCACGAATGCGTTATGAAAACCCATGGAAGATATTGGATGTTGTAGAAATTCATAAAAAAATAATCTTAAACAGATGCAGCCACAATCGAATCTTCACATCAACACAAATTTCGCTTGTAAACTTAACATCCACGCTTGTATGGGCCACCAACCCTTTTACGCACTGTCGGGCTCTTCATCATAACATCCCATGAAACGTCTACTGCAGGACAGAAAGCTAGCTCCCTGAAGAATTCTGGCTTTTGGAATTGGAAATATACGGAGTGGAAGTACCGGCACAATGCTTGTTAGCGTTGCGGCAGGCACCATGAAACGCGGTTGTTGGTGACCGCAGAATGTAAGATGATACGATACACAGAAGCACGCTGCTGCCTAACCTTCGGTTCATAGTCCCTTGGTCGCCTCTTACGACACCCACAGGTAGAGATGGGTTCGTACTATTCTTAGCCGGCACTACACCGGTGGTATTCACAAGCATGTCAGCTATTTTTCTTTCTTCCTGATGCAAGTGAAACGGAAGATATCCAGCGGTCTGTTTCCTTGTCTCTCTACGAACAAAATGACATTTAAAGTAAAACCATCGTAATAGGATAGGTCCTTTGTGACAGCTATCAAACGTATGAAAAATTATGACCTGCAAAGAAAAATGAACCCTGTGCATTGGTGATAAAGAAACGTCAAAATGAATTTCTTAATGGCCCTCCTTTAAAAAGAAACTACTGTCCTGATGGTCGGATTGAATGATTGAGATTTCTAAAAGAAGAGCAATGCTCACCATTATCAGCAAAAAAAGGTCTTCACTTCAACTGGTACCTCTTTAAAATTTTTACGTACCTAATTAATCGCCATCATATCAGCAACCTTATCCAAAAATCTGTCCAAGTCCACGCTTGTGAAAATAAATTGGAATGAGGGTACGAGAATTATGAACCCGCTCGTGGGCAACAACTTTCTTCCAATCGGCCCCTCATTTTAGAGGATCGTGACCCTGACCATAAGTTCCCCTCACCATCTTCCCTGTCACCATAAGTTTGTCAAAATAATCTGGCCATCTTCTTGTGATATGGCTAAGTAGAATTAGAGACATGCATGTAGTTGCCAGTCTTGGAGCGCATTCTATGCGTAGTTCTACAAGGATGGAGACGTTGGTGCGGAAAGCTGTCCAAGGTACGCGTAACATACGTCGCCATATCTCAGCGGCTTTGGGGACCATGACACCGAACCGTATAAAAATATGGAGATGACCAGTGTGTGTATATTGGGCTAAGATGCGCACCGCGACTTGGTCGCTTTTTATGTATGGACGCGGGAAGAAATAACCGGTTTATCTGGTTAATTCTGTGACGACTCACCAAGTCGCGCTGCGCATTCTCGACATTTAATTTATTCATACTCGTAGCATCATCATCACATCTCATGAAACTTCCACTACAGGACAGGGAGCTCCCTCCAGAATTCTAGCTTTTGCTGGAAAAATGTAGAGGGGAAGTACCATAGTCACCTCGCTTGTTAGCGTTACGGTTGGCACCATGGACCGCGGTTGTAGGTGACCGCAGAAAATAAGATCTAAGATACAAAGGAGGATGCTACTGCCCATCCTACAGTTTATAACCCTTAGTCGCCTCTTACGACACCCACGGGTATGTAAGGGTTGGTACTATTCTTTGCCGGCACCACACGGGACATTACATGTACATCCATCAACAAGGGTCAACTTTGAGTGGACCCGGGACATATTAAATCAAAATACAGGTACGGAACCGTTAGTGCGCGCGTCATAGCAGCTCTTGCATAAATAATTTCTATTACAGAATTGCCCCCGTGTCAGCAGAAGAAGTGGTGCAGTTTAGCGCGTGGTGGAAGACTCCCTGCGTGCTGTTTTACATGTCTAACAACGCGCTACTGCCCAACGAAAATAACTCATAGCCGAAGCTTCTGTATGGACCTTACTGCGAAAAGTAAATATAAAACTTTGTCTTACACATGCGTGAACTTTTTGGGGTGCCATAAATACAATTCGATACAGGTAAATGCATAACATCACGCCTCTTTCCCATCGGGGTAGGCTGAGAACACAGTGCTGCACCTGCTACGATCTTGACATATTTCCCTCGCTTCCTTTCCTTTCATAAATCGTTTTTTTACTTTTAAATACCGATAATACTTTTAATTACCAGTAAATACCTATAATATTCATTGGCGGAGAGCGCGCAGTTGGCAAACCTACCTCATCAGATACCAAACAGGGTTGCCTGGGCGCAACCTGGCACGTTTTGTACAGTCAACAAAAAACTGATTATTTTTTTGACACTTCATGTTCCAAGTAAGGACATAGTACATGCATAAGTACTAATTAATATGTACCAAAATAAACAGGGTTGCCTTGCCTAAACCCGGTTATTTAAGGAGTTGCAATGCAATTTTTAAATTATGACAACAACTCACTAAGTATCATGGTTGAGCAAAGCAGTCCTGTTGGTTTTGGTACTTCTTAATTAGTACTTTTGAATGTACTATGTGCTTACTTGGTATACGATTTAGTTAAAAAAAATAGTTTTGATTGACTGTATAAAACGTGCCAGGTTGCGCCCAGGCAACCCTGTTTTTTTAGACTCACCATTTCATTGTGCAGCCTGCAGCAGCCTAGATAGGTCACTGTTTGGTAACCGATGAGGTAGGGTTACCTACTGCCCGCTCTTAGTCTATCAGGTAAATATAAAAAATACAGGTATTTTACCTAAGCCCATATACTTACTTCAAGCGATTATAGATTGGTTTGGTCAGTTTTGAAATATTTTGTAGCCGTTTCGGGGTGAGAAGCCATAGGATTTAACCTAATTGAAACAGACTGCTACCGGCTAAATCATGTTTTAGATGCATTTAAA
The DNA here is from genome assembly GCA_947532105.1 of Athrips mouffetella. Lineage (NCBI taxonomy): Eukaryota > Metazoa > Arthropoda > Insecta > Lepidoptera > Gelechiidae > Athrips > Athrips mouffetella. The sequence continues at coordinate 21,289,646 of OX383972.1, read as the reverse complement.
AATTACATAACTATAAAAAAAGTCCACCTGACTCGAACAGTTTTTTCTTAGTTATTTGTAGTTTCGTCGGTGTGGCTTTAGGCTATTAGGTACTACCAACGCAAAATTCTGCAAGTATCAGCAGGCATTGTCTGAAAAACACTTCTTTTTTTCCAGCGCTGTGGGTCCATACGACGTAAACGAAGAGTACTACGAAGTGCCGAACGGAGTGCATTACTTCCCACAATGATTTTATGAAACGGCTCAAGCGAGCGTTACGCTACTAAGCACAAAGTTAAGTGAACAAATTGTATTTACATTATGTGATGTAGATATAAGTTCCAAGTTTATTGAGCCGTTTTCACATTGAAATTGTTTATTATTTAATTCAGGCCTCTTCTGGGGAAGCTCGTCCCATCGTCTGTCCTCTAGACTAGATCGAGGTCAAGAGTAAAACCAATTCATTGACAGCTGTCAAAAATTGCTTTACGATGGCCTTAAGTAAGACGTATGGTTACGTCTCCTATACCTAACCCTTTATACGTCAAACAAAACTAACTTGATAATATAATTTCAATGTGAAAAGGCCATTAGTTAAAAGTGTGTTGAGATTTTCGTCCAAGTGTCGAGTCAAGATTTAAAAGTAAATAATGAATAATTATTGAATAATTTAATTTCGTTGCTATGCAAAAGATGTTTTTATATTTACACAACGTGATTGACACAGTGATACAGTACGGTTCAAAACACGCATATTCGTGCTGTCAGCACCAACAGCGCGCTAAGAGTCGGTTCAAAACGTGCTCGTGTGTAGTCGTATGAGCGACGTGACGTCATGAGTGACGTCAGATAGCGCGCTATCATTACTCAGAAAAAATGTAGTGCAGCGTGTGCGAAACGTCAAATTCAATTGACATTTGTTATGTTTTCGATAGGTTTTTTCGTCATTTTTTTGGGGGTTTTGGATTAAATTATCTTATCGAATAATCAATATCTCTCAATCAATCATTTCCAAAAACGAAAAACATACATACATAATATCACGCCTTGTTCCCGTCGGGGTAGGCAGAGACCACAGTTCTCCACCTGCTACAATCTTGACATACTTCCCTTGCTTCCTGTACTTTCATCAAACGAAAAACAAAACAAAAATTTTAATTTTTCTCAGTGACATTGACATAAGCGCGCTCTAGTCCGGTTCAAATCTGTATTCGATCGTATTCGACGAATGAACGCTAACGACTTCTAAGGAGTGATTGCAGTGTCAGCAAGGATAACCTGTGCCGGTGGGGGTTCCTAAGTAGCGCAGACGCCAGCTGTGAATGTGGAGAACTCCTGCAAACCATGACACACCTCACCAATTGTCCCGCGTGCCCGACCACCTGCTCGCGTGAGGACTTACTTGACGGTAACCAGAGGGCTACCACGGTAGCCGCTTTCTGGGCAAGTAAGATTTAGCCTGTGTTCTTGCCGACACGAAAGAAGAAGAAGAAGTGTCAGCAATATATTCACGTTTTGAACCGTACTGAAAAAGAGGTTGTTACTATAATCAACAGCGGGAATTGCAATCTATATTTTTCATACTGAAAACTGGTACGATTATTTTTGGTGTAGGTTGTTATCTCACTTGCACCATAGAGTAATATAATACTGGGCGTAACAGAGAGCTCATCGCCATACTAAACTTGGAACCCGCCTAATACTAACTATTAGAGCGCCATAATTAGTATTGGTGGTATTAGGAACTAACAAGACATCAATTAGGACTCACGTAGATGGCGTTATGCTCACACTACCATAGATGGCGTTCTTATAAATATGGATTACATAATTGCTGTAAATTTAAAATTATGTGTTATTAGGGTTCCGAACCAAAATGTTCTGTCACACCCATTTAACTCAGCTACTACTCACGTAATCAAATCACTAATCACGTTCTAACTACTTTTAAATATGCTAGCCCAACTATTATTATTATGAAATAAAAAAATATATTTGTTATTTATGACTGCAAATGGGTCCCAAATATGGAGGGGTAATACTTTAAACTATCGTTATTTATTAGGTCAAGTGAGGGACGTCTAATGCTTTGCTGTGAAGGTAGGTACAGTCAAAGCTGGTCAACCTTGAGACTCACAGCTTAACTTTAGTTCCTGCGCCTGAAAGAATAAGAATGGTATTGAAAGTCCAGTGTGTCAACCTCGAAGTGCTCTCAACTGTTTCTACCTACCTACCTAACAAATATTTCGTACGTACGGCAGCAAGCACGTAGAAACAAAACAAGTATAAGCTGAACCAGCGCTACGCTAGAAACGCCTGAAACCAGAGACCCCAAGGTCAAAGTGTTTCCACCGACAAGCGGCCGTGCGAACCTAGAAATTGCCTACTTAAGTACTTAGGTACAGTTAACGACAGATCAAGCTTGACACATTGGAGTTTGTATCGTTCTTTTTTCAATAGGCATACGGGCTAGAGTCGCACTACGTACGACTACGAGTGTCAAGCTTGACCTGTCGTTAACTGTACATAAGGCCACCTTGTCTTTACAGAAAATGTCATGATTCACGTGGTATAAGCAGGTGGGTACAGTCAAGAGCACATCAAGCCTGACACGATACCGTTCTTATTTCAAAAAATGTAGGCGCTGACCTTTTAGAGATTCTTATGCTCAAAAAAGTCTTTACTATTGTTGAATGTTGATGTTGTTGATTTTTATCATCTCGGAAACTGGAAGAGGTAACTCTGCCCATCAAACTGAACATCTTCCCAAGAAACATAGCGCGAAATACGAAGAAATAACATCTGCCTCTCATACAAAATGTGCTGTCATAAAAAATAACTGTCATAGCCCGATTTATCCTGGGAGCCAATTCTTGAATATCACCGGGTGATAAAATATCACTCAAAAAATTCAAAATCACAGATTTTTCTTTTCAAACGTGATGATTGATATTAGTAAAATATAAAGCAGTCCTTGATTGTTAATTTTCATGCATTCTGATTTACCTTTCAACAGTTTATCAGGGCAAATGTGATTTTCAAAGTCTCAAAAGTGATATTTTATTACCCGGTGATTTTCAAGAATTGAGTCCCTGAACGCGCTATAGGTAGGTAGATAGCGAGCGAGTGCGAGGTGCACGAAGCTGCAACATGGCGCGCGTATCATTATTAGAGTTAAACAAAAAATGTATAGGATTGACATTAGCTAACGAAATGTTGCGTGACAGCTATTGTCAATCCCATACATCTTTACTATATTCTATTAGGGTTTAAGATACAGATTATAGTCACTTGTCTCTAGTATAGGCCTTTTAGCATTCATTCTGTGTTTGCGACGAAACGACTCGAAGGGTTGATTTCACCATACTATGTTGGTTAACTAATTGACCGTTACCTAGTTATTTTACTTACCGCGCCCGTAACTTTTTTTCGTCATAATGAAAAAAGTCTCGGCTACAAATCATTGCATTCCTTTTTGAATTTTTCTAGAGTTGAATATACAGGATGTTAGGGACATCCTTCCGAATACTGAAGGGGCATGATCAGTCAACGACACTGAACAACTTTCAGTGAACAAAACTTTTAGGAAACGAAAAAAAGATACGCGTGTCCACACAAAATCCTACTACTAAACTTTTTACTAAACTTTGTAAACATGTATGTATGGGTGGATGTATGTTTGTAACTCTTTCACGTAAAAACTACTGAATGGATTTTAATGAAACTTTACAATAATATAGCTTATACATCAGAATAACACATTTTTTTTTATACATTTTCAGTATTAAGTGCCGGAACTCCTTTGATCGGGCAGTTTGTATGGAGAAGCCGATTTTTTTTACGTTTCCTAAAAGTTTTGTTCACTGAAAGTTGGTCAGTGTCGTTGACTGATCAGATCATGCCCCTTCAGTATTCGGAAGGCTGTCCCTAACAAAATTACTTATTGCTGCAAAATTTTTGCATAAAAGTGCCTATTTCCGAAAAAAATATACCTATATCGTCTTGCGGTGCCGCTTGTTATAACTTAAGCAACGAATAATTTGTGGATGGAAAAGTCGAAAGCAGAAAGTTTGACTAAGGAACTTTGTTAGGACCAGTTCCCAAATTCCTTACATAATAAATATATTTCATTTCATAAACATACTAAAAGTCCTTGCCCCTCCGAGGTCCGCTCGAGGGGGGGGGGGGGGGGGGCACAAAGAAGGTCGCATTTTTTTGTTTTTAACTTTTGAAATTTTGTTGTAGTACATAATGAAAGCTGATAAAATTTTCTACAACTTTGCCACACGAAAAAGCACTCATCACACACGATATATTCCAGTAAAGGCAATAAATCACGATAACATTTTAAAAAGGTCCCTGTTTGCGTAATTAGTAAGGTAAAAAGCCCCCCCCCCCCGTTGCAACAAGACATATTCTTGTTCAAGTCATGAACACAATGCAATTCTAAGTAATCCTAACTGCTCTGGTACACCTGTGTTATTGATAACGGTTTGAGTTTTTAAAAATTAATAAATGAATACCTATTTGGAGTAAATTGAAAAAGCTTCGAAAATTTATCGAGAGAGAGTCACATACATGAAAATCCATGTCAGTAGACCTTTTTAAAATATCTCTAATACTTTGTCCGGCATTAAGTGATCCATCTGAAATTCGACGGTGAATTGACGGTTCATTATGCCCCCATTGAAATGGCAGATTCTCAGTGTAAAAAAAAATAAGTAAAAGTAAAATAAAATTAATTTTTTTTCAGACCACTGAGTCCTCAGAAAATTGCAACAAAAATCTTAAATTTAAGAGTACATACCGCACGGGTAGACAAGGTTGTTTATTATTACATCAATCACTTCTGCTACCTTCGTTCCTATGAAAAAGTATGTAGGTAGTTAAGCGAGTCGGCAAGCATATTATATTACAAAAAGTATCAAAAATACGTACAAACTTTTATTAGGCAACTCAACATGCACTAACAATAAAATGACCAACTCCATCAGTCAGTAGGTACTAAATACCTTCATGATGGTTTGTTGATGAAACTTTTTCGATTTTGACAAAACTACCTAAAGTTTAAGGTGCGGTACATAGACCTACCTAAGTAAAATAGCTAACGGTCGCTTAGTTAAGAAACAGAGTATAGTGAAATCAGCCCTACTAAATCAACGCTCTTCAGTACTTAGGTAGGTAGGTAGGTAGGTATGTTTGACAGACTCACCATACATGTCAACTAATTTATTGTAGGTATCATACTAGATCGACTTGACCAAGTATAAGGGCTCCCGCACACGACCGTTTGATTTTTGCTGTAATATTTACATAAACTTCTATCGACTGTAATTAATTCAGATTTTTCCTTTTACAAACTCCGGAGATAAAGGTGGTATTATTTTTGTAATTTTTCATCATAACTTGAAAACTAAGTCGTATAAAAATACAAAAATATATTTTGAAATCAAGCAAAGCCCTTTCATATGATACCCCACCCGACGACCTAGTAACGACAATTTGAAATTTTACCCCCGCTATTTGGGCTCCCTTTACATTAATGCTCATATTTTTTTATAAATTTTTCAATATGCAATTAGGTTGGACAGCCATATTCTAAAATTATTCCAAATTTCAAGTCGATAGCATAAGTGGTTGCTGAGATATACAGATGTGACAGACAGACAGAAAGACAAAGTCACAACATATGGGTTCCTTTTTTTACTATTTTGGTATCGGGAACCCTAAAAACCATTTTGAAATGTACAGTCAAGAGCAGGTTAAGCTTGACTCTCGCAGTGCAACTTCTGCTTCTAAGCTCACTGGAATAAGCGTGGCACAAAGTCCAATGTGTCAAGCTTTACGTGCTTTTGACTGTACAAGTAAAGTCCTTTCATATATACCCCACTAGACCTAGTATGCGGCGTGCAAAATAAGTCTGGCTGTGACCCTTAATGCGCAGAAGTCAAAAAATGAGTCGCGGGGGTGAGCGCGGCATGTGGGGGAAGGTGAGCGAATCGTTCATTGGCTCTCCACCTGTCACCCATGAAAATACCCGTCATCTAGACAGACCCTGAACGCGATATAATGATGAGAGAAAATACCAGTCATAGACAGACCCTGGGAATCAATGATTGAAAATCACCGGGTGATAAAATATCACTTTTAAGACTTTATAAATTCACATTTGCCCTGATAAGCTGTTGAAAGGTAAATCAGAATACATTTAAATTAACAATTAAGGACTGCTTTATATTTTACGTAGATCAATCTTAACTTTTGAAATGAAAAATCTGTGAATTTGAATTTTTTGAGTGATATTCTATCACCCGGTGATATTCAAGAAATGGTCCTCAGAACGCGATATAACGACTATTCATTCCACGCGATTCCACGAAACTGCCTACTCCATTCCACAAAAGAACGCGACGTTTTAAAACAAAATAACCTCAATTTTCAAAGTAAAAGGATAATATTTTACTAGCTGTAGGTATGTCAAAATATGACATTTTACGAGTATGCATTTTTCTGTGAAGGTAAGTAGGTACCTATATTGTGGTTACCAACCTGTGCCTCCTGGTAGGTGGTATTTCTTCTAAAATGAAAATGTATGTTTACCACTCCGCGTTCTGTCGTGGAATACTTAGATTACAAACAAAATAGGTGTTCCAAATTTTAAATTTTCAGCCTCTGCGATAAAGTGGTTACAGCTTTCGGCTCTCGGTCGTAGGTTTTGGGTTCCATTCCCGTTGGGGACACTTACGGCAAAACAAAAGTCACTTAATGAGATAATGCGACTTCTCCAGTTTGGTTAGGATAGGTATTGCAGGATGAATCACCTAATTGCCGGAAAAGTAAGATGATTTCGTACTTCAGAAGGCACGGGAGCCGTTCAATTACTCGACGCCCTCATTACTACAATACCTACCTACTTGAAGCCTTTGAACTGTGATATAAAACATACCTACTGGTACTATTTTAAGATTCCTCTATAGAATATGACGTTTAAATAATATCCATTCCACCAAAGAATGCGACGACGTTTTGTAAATTGGATAGGTATACCTACGTGTAAAGTGATAAAAATGTGGACATACCTGATAACGATACGTCAAACGATACGAGTAGGTAGTCAGTCATGATTTTTTTAGTTCAAAGGTTGCAAACCAATGTTTACTGCAAAATGCTTCCTTACAAAACACCGCATTATTTCATGAAATTAATAAAAAACAAATATTCTCAATTTTTTTGAAACAAAGTTGTGCCTCATGTTATTAAAAAGAAATCTTTTCTTGACTACTAAATATTTGTTTACTCAAAGTCATATTCTTTCGTGGAATCCTCTTGTAATTCAATATCATTCAGATTTTCAACACTAAATTAATTATCGACTTTTTTTTTATTTATCTTAACTATGTCATAATTATTTCGTGGAATCCGCTTTACCTATAATTTAAGCAAAGAAACTTCTTAAGAACTTCCGGTCATTCCGTTTTTGTGCAGTTACAATATTGCACATAAAAATTGCGCCATCTAGACTTATAAAATGAACTACGTGAGAGCACTTGAGAATGTTGCATCACACAGCAAAGCTTTTGCAGGAGTTCAATAGATGGCGTTAATAAGGAAACAAAATTGAAACTAAAAATTTTATAGGTAAAAACGAAAATTTAATCATGAAAACATAACTTATAATCTTCTTATGAGTTGAATATGCTGTGCTAGCTTTAAAAACTTTATAATATTACGAAACATATTTATAATACTGGAATGACGTTGGTTGCGCCATCTGTTAGAATTCAAGAGTCATGAAAAGTGCAATGTATGGCGTGCACAGGACATGCTTGCACCAAGGGATCCTTCCGATTCAGTGAAAAAATATTCAACGTGTCGGGTGGAATGTTCACTTTGACGTTCCAAAACAGAAACGAATGGAGCCGAGGGTAACCGGACTATTCACTAAAGAGTTTCAAAACACGCAAATTGATGAAAATGTTACGTTGCATTCATTCTGTGTCTTTACAAGCCGAGTGAAAAATTCACTAAGTCGCATCACTGAATCGGAACACTGTCAGGGCCATATTTCAAATAAAAACAATTAACAACCACATATTAGTATCATTATTCTGCTTCGGCAAAAAACGAATAAAATTTCATGTTTTGATAGTTGCTAATTCTAGATCAATCGAATGTAAATCGTGCAAGTGTGATAAAACCCGCACTCAAATAAGTGTGGTTTATATAGCAATAAAATTTTAAACGTGCTAGATAAACAAAGCAATAATTACGTATTAGCAAGTATGTACGGGTGAATGTGTGCCTTAAATGACGAGAGGATTGTAAAAGTCGTGTTGTGAAGTAATAACCTTTTTATTCTACTGTGTACTTCAAGAAATAATGGCTGATATCGTACTTATTAAATCATTGTTCCATAATCACGAGCAATGAAGTCCTAGATCATAGATAAGCGTGCGTAGGGCTGAGGCTTTCACGTACCGCTTAGACAAATACAAAATACAAATACAAAATATTTATTTCATTAACCAGAAGACGTATAGTTAGTTTTAAAGTGATACGAAATTAATTTAACAAATCATGTTTATAACTACATTTATTTCATTTTAAACTTCAAGTCCGTGAAGCGCGTGGTGCAAATCTGTACAGCAGGACAAATATGCAGTGGCGTACACAGAGATTCTAGACAGGGTAGACAAAAAATTTTCGATGCTATTACTTACCAAAATACTAATACGTATTGGTTTGTGTGTTTAATTTAAAAATGGGGTTCGAAATTTTCCGTTTTCTGTTTTCTCAAATCTTATATTTATTTGCCTACTATCGCCAAAACAAATCAAAACAAAACAAACAATGACGACTCAGTATAAAAAATAAATAAAATTTATCATTCAAATACATAGGTACATAAGCACGAAGAAAATAATAATAATAAAAGGTAATAATGATGGTCTTTATAATGTCACTTTTTAAAATTGTTACGTAAGACTTCGGTAACTTTCGGCCAAAGTGAGACATTGCCTACCCTGTGCGATTGTGTGCGTTAATTGTATCATTGTGTGCCATGTATTTATAAGAACGCACACATAGTGCATTCGCATAACCACGTCGGCACACATGCAAACATTTAGACAGGAATAGTTTGTGTCTTTGCCGTTAGGCGCGTAGCGGCGCTAGTGCAGCGCAATAATGCGATGTGGAATGTGCATACCACAGGTACTTACCGAGGCGATGATACCACTGATACTCGACAGGTGGAGCTAATTTAAGTTTTTAGAATGTTTCTTTCAACCTATGCTTTCAATATAAATACAATGTGACAAGGTATCCAAATAAAATCCGATTATTTTGTTAGAGTAGGTAGGGTAGGCAGTGTCTTTTTGTCTTTATGGAGTGCACGCCACTGCAAATATGTAAAAACCTAGTACAGTTTGTGGAATACTCACTTTGACTATATGAAAACAAAATCAAAATTCAGCTTTAAATATGTTTTTATGAAAATTTTATATAATGTGATGGATTTCCAATTTATTAAGACTGCTATTATTAAAAAATACCTATCACGGCACTAAACATCACTGTCAGTATTTATGATTCTCATTTTATATCTAAATTATTTTAATTTTAGTCGGTGGCTGGATAAAACAATAAAAAGTATAAAAATAATCAATCTTTTATTTTAATCACACTAAAAAGGTTTATATACTACGCAAAACAAAATAAGGGCCAGCAGGTTTTTTCGATATGTCATTAATTTAAGTTAGATATAAATTTCCACTGATCATTATTTGAAACACTTATTAGTAAAATTGTAAACAATAGAATAAGCTAAACAAAACGTACATAAAAATATACATTACTATTATCATTTTAATGATATATCAAAAAAACCTGCTTGCCCTTATTTTGTTTTGAGTAGTATAATATGATTGTTACCAAGGAATACTCCATGGGCCTGAGTAATCCGAAAAACTTAAACAGGTATTTCTGAACGATGTTATAAAAATAAATTTTGTAACAAGAAAAGTTGAGGGAGTGACCATAACACTTGACAAACCACTCCGACACCATACAACTACGGTACGTCATATTAATTGTTAGGGTTTGTTTTACTGGAGACTTTACAGCTTGCTTTATAAACATCACTGTAAAAAAAAAGAAAGAAAAAAAAAGAAAGAAAGTAAGAGTCCCTTTATATTCATATTCATTTATTTACCATTTACAGATTGTACACTTAAAACTAGTTTACAATCCACCTCTATGAGGCACACATGGCATTTATTAACATTATTAAATTAAAATTAAATTATTATCATAAATTAAATTATTGAAATTAAATTATTATAAACTTACAATTAATCATTAATCAATTTCGTTATTAAATTTGTCACATAGAATATTCGTTGATATTATAGTGCGCTTTTTTAATTAATAAATCTTTTAATGTAGTATTAAATTTGGTTTCTTGAAGGAGATGGTTGTATATTTTAATAGCCATTTAGTAGCAACCTTTGCTGTACATGGTAAGGCGCGGAGCGGGGGGCTGTAATTGTTCGTCTCGTCGGGTTTTGTATCGTCGATCGTTATTGTCGCCAACGAATGGGAAATAGCGTGGGTGTCTTCGGATAAAGACGTACAGCTCCAAAATGTACACACTTGCAACCGTAAGTATTTTTAAAGCCGTGAAAAGTGGGCGACATGTGTCCCTAGGTGGTGTCTGCGTAATTATGCGAATACAGCGTTTTTGCAGGACTGATACAGCACTAATATCAGTGGAGTTACCCCAGAGTACAATGCCGTATCTTATCCACGCCGCTGCATAACTTCGTTTGTACATTTACGTAGTTCACGCAGTGCAAATGAAAATCGACTTAATTTGCTAGTTACTGATCACTATAGGTCAGTGGTCGCTTAAGAGACCACTAAAAAGTTTTTACTGAATCACCAAAAAAAAAAAAAAATGTTAATAGAGTTCAGTTTCTAAACTCTTTACCTGGGTGTCTGCCCTATAAGGGTTAATAATTTACTCCACTTTTTTTACTCCGATAATGGATAAAATCTTTCGGGTTATTTGGGCCCACTGACTAGATTTGAGTATATTTGATCTGTGTCATACATACTCGTAAGTATAGGTTTTATTAGTTTCATACGGGGTGTAACACCGTCCCAGTGTACCGAAAACTGAAAGGGCGTGCTCAGTCAGTCAACTTTTCCAAAGAAACATTTTTGGTACATGTAAAAAAAAATTGTCGTCTTCATACAAATTGGTCACTCTAATTGAACTGTTTGTATGGGGAGGTAATTTTTTTTATTTCCCAATAATGTTTCTTTAGGAAAGATGTTCAGTTTCGTTGACTGAGCGGTACATACAACGTCTAAGGAGACGTTGTATGTTTTTTGATATATTGAAGAACCGATGTGATACCGATTTAAATTTTTCAATAATAAAAAAAATAATGCAATAATATTATCATAACGTTATTAACGTTAATCATGGACGTATCATTCGTTAACTTTGTAACTAATAAATAACTAGTAAATCTATGTAATAAAAGAACTTAAAGTAATCGCTAAATATAATTCCGCTAGATAAACTAAAAGTACACTTAATATAGTGGAAACTGCCTTATCTTCTATCACTCTCTAGTAAATGATAACTAATTCCGTAAATAGTAGTCGGGACGAACGCGTGCCTTCCGAAGCACGGAATTATCTTACTGTAGAAATAAAGATACGATGGGAAATACATGAAAAAGCATTGGGCATGCTCTGACCTCACCTTATATCCCTATCGTCTGTCACTCCGCCAGACTATTTATTATTAACTAGCTGGTGCCCGCGACTTCGTCTGCGCAGGTTTATAAATTGTAGCCTATGTGTTATTCTGATGTATAAGCTATATTATTGTAAAGTTTCATTAAAATCCATCCAGTAGTTTTAACGTGAATGAGTAACAAACAAACATCCATACATACATGTTTAAAAACTTTCGCGTTTATAATATTAGTAGGATGTCCGTATGGATTGAGGAGCCACTCTCGATTTCAAAGGGCAGTTTGTACCCTTACCTATTTAGTAACAAACTAGCTGATTTTGTAGGATTATATAATACAGGGTTATATTTGGACCCCTAGCCATATTTTTGTACGTTACTAGTAACACGAATCTGAAAAACTTTCCCAAAGGAACTTTAGTCGAAAATCGAGAAAAAATTTTGGTCACCCCATACAAACACTACTATTGCCGGCACAAGATTTCAAGTATTAGAGGACAAAAAAAATTTTCCGTTCCTCGGCCAGGGGTCAAAAACACTAGAGACTGATGTGTTGTTTTGGTCTAAATTGTCACTTACAAGCAAAAACAGTACCTATTACTTACTCATAGTGTCGCTTCTACCGGCGCCGTTCTTTTTTTTTATAGGTATCGGCGCGGATTGCCGCGGTAGACATACTCTCTTTATAGACAAGACATACGAACTCAGCCCGTACGAGGTCCATAGTGTGTAAACAGTAAGCAGTAGTAAGATGATTCAGTGCTCCGGAAGGCACGTTAAGCCGTTGGTACCGACTACTATCTACGGATGTAGTCGTTAACGAGCCATTTTAGAGGCTTTTGGCGGGTCTACAACTCTGACACCAGGTTTTGTGAGGTCGGTCATCGACCTTGCAAACCACACGACATGATGATGATAGTAAATACAGTAAGTATAACCTCTAAGACTCCAAATCGCTAAAATCTATGTAATTAAGTAAACAGTTGCGAATTTACAAGGTCGTATTACATTGACCTTGAACCATGACAGCCATTGGCCTACTCAAATCGGTTATAAAATCCAAATAACATTTAAAGAATAAGTATTTACGGCATTTGGTCTTCAACTTGCTCGTTACCCTTTTTCAATTCGGCCTTATGGTGCTCATCTATCACAATGGCTCTCTCAAGCCTGTGAAACGCTACATTTTTAATACCCTCATAAACCGTTGGGTAAACAGCAATTGTGCTGTCAAAATCCTTTTTATCAAGCCGGAATAGTTCACAATTGGAAACGGCTACGGCCGAAGAGTTCCTAAAACATGGTGCCCTTACTAATGCTATTTCGCCGAAGAAATCGCCGTCTTGCAAATGGCAGATCTCTTGGCCGGATTCGGAGTAAATTGCTATGGTTCCCTTGTCGATGAAGTAAAGACAGTCACCTGTGGAAATTGTGATCTTAGTTCTATTGGTATCGATTGTGGCAGACACATACTAAAACGAAACTAAATTTGACGGGCCTAAAAATGTTGCTGCGTTTATCGAACCTATAGGGGATAAAAAAGACAGCAACACTTTTAGGCCTCACAAATTTGGTTTAGTTTTAGTTTGTGTCTTCTATTATTTGAGAGTTTTGAGAGTGGATATTATATTATTGAGAGTTACTTTACTATTATTTAATCTGTGCTTTTGGTCACTACCGAAGCGTGGCCGTGTGGTAGTTGCTCTTTCTTTCCAATCACAAAAGTTAAGCAACGTTTGCCGTGGTTAAAACCCGGATGGGTGACAACTAGAACGTTCTACTGTAGTCGTTAAGCCAAGTCACTGGCCATTTGGCGGCTTAAAAACTCTGACAGCCAGATTGGCTACTAACCTGGCAAAGCCTGTCTACAATACAATACAATAACTTTATTGGTAACGAAATGGTTACAGGTCACATTTTTATAGAATTATATAGTAATTATTTTAACAAAAGTGTTAAATATAACTATTCAATTACGTAATAAAAAAATCCTTTACACAGTAAAACTGTGATTGCGCTAACCATTTTTTTATTCTTATTTTAAACGACATGATGGTAGCTGCATCTCTGACGTTTTGTGGTAACTTATTGTACACCGACGGCCCAAACACATACACAGACTGCTCTGATCTGTGGAGCTTATGGAACGGTGTCACGAGCTGGTCCCCGTCGGCGTTACTACGCAGGTTGTGTGTGGAGTTCACACCTTTGCGATCAAAATTGTTTAAATTAATATAAACGAAAAGAGCTACTAGGTAGATACCAGGCCACTCAGAAAGTATTGCGAAAAATAGTTTTTATATATGGGAGACTGGCCGGTCAGAATCTTTTTCGAAAATATGATTACTTGTAAGTAAAAATATGTGTGTTCCATTTTCAAAATTTCCCTCCACATTTTTTGCGAGCCAATTCAAAGTATCGTGTCTTACTGAAAAATGGATCTGCGCCGGGAACATTTTAGAGCTATGATTTTTTACGATTTCAAGTGTCGCCTGAAACCGGATGAATCGTTCGATAGACTTCAAATGGCATTTATGGATGAAGGCCCCTCCAAGGCAACCGTGTATCGTTGGTATAACGAATTTAGGCGCGGTCGACCAACCTTGGGGGATGAAGAAAGAAGCGGTCGCCCTTTGACGGCTATTACGGAAGAAAACGTGCTAGCAGTGAAAAATTTAATCCAAGATAATAGGCGAATTACATATCAGGAGATTCAGCACATATTAAAGATTGGATCGGTAAGCGTTCACGAGATTCTACACGGGCATCTTCGCGTGAGGAGGATAGTATCGCGCTGGGTGCCGCACTACCTCACCGACGCTCAGAAGCAGGCCCGGGTGGAATGGTGCCGTGATATGCTGAACAAATTTGAAGCAGGCTCGTCTCGGCGTGTTTACGACATCGTAACAGGTGATGAGTCCTGGATTTATCAATACGATCCAGAAACCAAGCGCCAGTCGACAGTTTGGGTGTTTCAAAATGAACCAACGCCTACCAAAGTGAAGCGATCTCGAAGCGGGGGGAAGATTTTGATCGCCAGCTTTTTTAATTTGACTGGCCACTTGGCCTCAATTCCCTTACGAGATCAAAGAAGCATCAACGCCGAATGGTATACTACCAAATGTTTACCAGAAGTTTTTTCTGTTGTGAGCAACAAGCGACCAAACACAGGGCTCCGCGGACTACTGCTCCACCACGACAATGCGCCTGCACACACCGCGCTCAAAACGAGGGACTTCCTGGACAGCACACCAGTCAAACTCCTGGGTCACCCTCCTTACAGCCCTGATCTAGCACCGTGTGACTTCTTTTTATTTCCAAAAATAAAAAATCAGCTCAAGGGGATACAATTTTCGTCGCCGGAAGATGCGCTGGCTGCGTTCGAGCAGGCTGTAAACGAGGTGTCTACGGCGGACTGGAAAAAGTGTTTTGAAAACTGGTTCAGACGCATGAATCTTTGTATAGAGGCTGGTGGAGAGTACTTTGAAAAGATTTAATAAAAATATATGTACCTGTAGAACAATTTTTTTTAGTGTCGCAAATATTTCTGAGTGTCCCACGTATATCCGCAAGGCATGGGTAAAATATTAAACTCTGTGAAAAACGGCCTGCATGATTCGTCAGATGGTATCCCTGCCATGGCACGTATAGCCCGTTTTTGTAGTACAAACGCCCGGTGGACGTCGGCCGCTCCATCCCATAACTCCAGTCCATAGGTCAAAGTAGAGTGTACGGTAGCGTAATAGCACGTTCTGACTGTCTCCTTGTGCGCCGTGCTAGCGAGGCGTTGCAAGGCGAAGCAGGTGCGACCGAGTTTTAAACAAACCTGGTCAATATGGGTCTCCCAAGACAGTGCGCTATCCAAATGAAAACCTAGTAGCTTGGTCGAGCACACTTGTTGGAGTCGGGTGCCGCCAATACTGACCGCGAACGGACTTGGCGTTTTGCCGTTCAGGTTAAATGTCATGAAGCATGTCTTTTCGTGGTTTAGGGCCAAGCCGTTAGACTTGAACCACCCATCGAGGCGTTGGACAGTTTCATTTAGTTTCGTTTCCAGGTTCTGCACACTGTTGCCTGTTACTACCGCGGCCACGTCGTCAGCGTACATATATATTTCAGTGCCATCTACTGAGCGTGGCAGATCATTAAGCAATATGCTAAACAAGGTATTTGATAGGCATGAGCCTTGCGGCACTCCTATATTGTTGGTCATTTCAGCAGATGTGGTTTTACTTCGCTCTGCAACAACTGCTTGCTTCCTCTCGGACATAAAGGAAACAAGCAGTCGCAGGGGTGGGCCCCGTATCCCATAGTGAGAAAGTTTGTCTGCGATGAGTGAGTGGTTGGCGGTGTCGAACGCGCGCGAGAGGTCACAGCATACCAGAGCGACATGCTGACCAGCCTCGCGCGCGCTCAGCACGCGCCACACCACCTCGCGAACCTCAAAGATTTTACTGATGACAGGGACTAGTGATATGGGGCGGTAAGATTTGAGCTCAGACTTCTTACCTTTTCCTTTATAAATTGGGCATATTTTCACCCTTTGGGTACACTCCGATACGGATGCATAAGTTAAACAGGCACGAAAGAACATATGCAAGTGCCTTATTGGACGATTTCAAGAGGCTGGCTGACAAACCGTAGAGATCAGTACTTCTTTTAGGTGCTATTGACACCTGAACAACTTTCACTATTTCATCAGGCGTAAAATGCGTGAGGCGGAGCGTGACGTCACTAGCTGGCGCGCTGCCACCTAGTGCATGAGCAGCGCTGAGCATGTTAGCAGACGGCGCACCGCACTTCGCCGCTGCCGTCACAAACTCTAGATTCATGGAATCGACGAGCATCTGCTTAGACCTATTAAGGTAGTCCGTCGTTGTTACGCACTAGGAATGGGTCTGGTTGTCTAGGAATGGGTCACGTCTAGGAATGGGTCTGGTTTTCCCTCTGGGTTGTGGAGGTTAGATGGGAGTCGCTCTGTGTAAAGACCAGTGTCTTCTTCGAATCCCCTAGGTTAGGTAGCCGACTCCTCAAAAAATTGAATAAGGCTAGGCAATGATGATGACATTGGGTCACTAGTGTCACTACCATTAGTACGATAACTGTTTGACGGGTTCTTACCACGGTTCAGGCTGCCTTTCAACCAGAGCTGTGTTCGATAGCTATTCTGTGAGCTGGAAAAATTCCAACCAATAGGATTGTTAATATTATTATGAATAAATGAGTATGAGTATTCTATTTTCGAGCGCAGCTCTAGGTATGCTACGAAAATGGCCCAATCCTATTGGGTGGATATTTTCAGCTCACAGGCTAAGTCTATCTAGAGCACAACTCTGGTGAGAACACCTTTATCAGAAGCTCAGAAAGTTCCTTTATCGTGGTAAAAACCTGTGATATTGTTGTCATCGTAACATCCCATAAAAAGTCCACTATACAGTGGATCATGCGCAGGATAAGTTTGGCTCTGACGGTTATTTTCTGCGTACCTATGGCTGACAGACGGAGAGCCAATGAACGATTCGCTCGCCTCCCCTTACCTGCCGCGCTCACCCCCACAACATTTTTTTTTGAGTTCTGCGCATAAACGGTCATAGCGAGAGTTATTTCGTACTGCGTATAACTAAACTTCCGCTTTAATTCTACAGCAAAAAGTGTCAGCCAGGTACGAAAAGACCTCGGTGATTGGTGACCGTAGAATGGTAGTACGATACGCTGAGACGCTGCTGCTCATCCTCCAGTTCCAAGATACCTTAGTCGCCTTTTATGACACCCACAGACAGAGCGATGGTACGATTCTTAGCCGGCACCACAATATTTTGAATATGTTCATTGTCTTTTGTGCAATCCTGTTTCGCTAAGTTAAATAGCGAGATATGTAGTAAAAATAACCAGTTCAAGCACTTGTCAAGGCAAAATGCAACAACTTTTGAACTACATTTTTAACTGAGAAGGCAATTTCTGACTCTTCTTACAATTACCAAATGGTAAATTATTTTTATTCTTTCTAGATATAAGTCTAGGATTTATACGGTGGGCCTTTTCTCCTTGAAAACCTGGTCTAGGCACAGAGAAAACTAAACCTTACCAACAGTGTTTATCTTGTAAATTATATCACCGGTTAAAAATATAACCAATTTGAGTTTTATGCCGATCTGCAGCAGCAAGGACTTGGGAAGGTGCTTGAGGAATTCCACTTCACCCACGAGTTGACGTCCAGAGTGCATGATGATGTCTTCTCGAAGCTGACCTGACACGCAGTCCATCATTCTATGCTCCTGAGAAAGGGGACTTTTACGTTGTAAGAAATCTCGGATGAGATCATAATGCTACTTAATTTTATCACTAACGACTCGTGAGTGTTACACATAAATAAGTACTTCAACAGATAAATTCACGTTTTATATTGACGGCATAGGACCGACACATTTCTATCCTATACGAGGATCTTCTTCAGGGAGGTCAGCAATTTCACGGACCGCCGTCTGTCGCCGTGTCGCGCCTATCACTAGAAAATCCTCGTACAGGATCGTACAGGATCGAAGTTTGAGGAAAAATATTACGACAATAAGAGCAATGCTGAAAAAGTAGGCAAAATACCATATAAAAGTGCGACCGGTATCGAACAGCGTAAAATGACAGAATCTTCTTCTTTATCCTGTCCGGGAACCTCCGTTGTTCCATGTACGTTTGGACCTGATGGAGCATGATGAAGTACTTGGATTTGGCAGACTCTAGACCCACTAACATTAAAGTGTACTTCATGATACAGTGGATCAATAATAACTGTAACAGCCAAGAAAACATACAATATATAAAAATGCTGCTAAAAAAGCCATTTACAATTCAATTATAATTCTACGCCAAAACCTACTAGGCTTAAATTATGAGTCTGTCTAGGGCGGTCGAGTCATGTGTCTTGCTTTGTTGACAGCTTATAAGTTTTGTTTATGCCATAGGATCGAAATGCTCTGAGGTCCTCTAAGGAACCAGCCCCACGTCAAAGAATATATAATAATACCCACGTATTAAGATTAATGCAATATCTCAAGATACATCTCAAGAGCCATAGTTCTATCCGTTAGTGTTAGGTTCTATTGCATCCACAACGAGTGGAAACGAATTCACGTGACAAAATACTCTTAGTCATTCAGCTCCATAGTCACCAGTTGATCACGCTTGTTAGCGTTGCGGATGGCACCATGGACTGCGGTTGTTGGTGAACGCAGTATGTAAGATGGTACGATACACAGAAGAACGCTGTTGCCCATCTTTTGGTAATATTATTTGCCTTCACTACACGGGCTTATACACATTTTTAATAAAAAAATTGTTTTATTAGTAGTATTATTACCCTGCCGATAATCCAAGCAATGATAAAGAACTCGTCGTGGCAACCGATCTCTCCTAAAATTTGTGTGTTTTGCCTCAACATTCCCACTGAAAAAGCATTCAACAAGTAAGTAGAAGTAGACTCAATAAAAGAAACCTTTAACCAAAAAATCTGGTTTCGGGCATTTGTAGCGTAGCGCTAGTTCAGCTTAAACTGGTTTTGTTTCCACTTCCTTGATGCTGTGCATACCTGGCACCATGGAACGCGGTTGTTAGTAACCGCGGTCTAGTATCTATGATCGTACGAAACGCAGAAGAACGCTTCTGTCCAGCCTCCGATTTTAAACAAGCATTCTTCTCAAGTCTGAGATGGCACTCAAAATCAATAATTTGTATGTGTAAGGTCCATCTTGAGAGCAGTCTTACACTTGAGAGGGATTTATTAATACGACACCACACGGACAAGACTCTAGCTCTGACCATTAGTGCGCAGAACTCAAAAAACCAGTCGCGGGGCAGGTGGGGGGAGGCGTGCCAATCGTTCATTAGCTCTCCACCGTCACCCATGCGCAGAAAATAACCGTCAGGGCTAGAGTTACTTTGCACTTAGTTATAGATTTCAAGTATATTTCATTACCAGCTCTAGTGAAACAAATAACGCTTTTTTCATGGTAGCTAGCGTTCCACGCTTGGATCATTGTCAACCAGGAACAGGCACGTGGGTTTGTTATTATCATAGAGTTTTCCATAATGTATTCTAACGCGAATTGGAAGTACATGTTCCACAAAAGATAGTTTGACAGCAGCAATATCATCTCGACTACTGTTTTTGTCACGTTCTGAGGAATAAACAGTTGCATAAACAGGGTGTTAGGGACAGCCTTCCGAATACTGAAGGGGCATATAATCAGTCAACGACACTGAACAACTTTCAGTGAAGAAAATTTTTAGGAAACAAAAAAAAATCCGCGTCCATACAAAATTGTGAACTTGATCGGGCAGTTTGTATGGAGAAGTCAATATTTTTTGTTTCCTTCACTGAAAGTTGTTCAGTGTCGTTGACTGATCATGCCCCTTCAGTATTCGGAAGGCTGTCTGCAACACCCTGTATAGACTGCGGAAGGTTCGCCATTTACCAACAAAACACTTATTAAGTGGGAACAACCCTAAAGTCCCAAGGAAATTATATCCTTTCGTGTGGTACAATTATTTTCAGACATAATGAAACTTCCGATGTTTTTTATCATTTTCAGAGTTGGGCCCAAAGTAAGTATTGTTTGTACAGTCATCATCAAAACTGGCGTAACATTACAGGTGTCCATATACTTACGCGTACGTTATTATATTAACCTATAAGTTGCACGGAAAGAACCCCAACGCGTCATTGAAAACACCGTTTGAAACGGTTCATAGTTTAAGAGTTATTGGCGCCTCTGCCGCTTGAAACTTCGCGTAGGTACTTTCTATCTGAGTGAATTAACCGTTTGCAATGAAACTAAGCTTATTTGTCGCACGGATTGAGCCTAATACGTTATTAAATACCCCGTTGTAATCGGTTCAGTAGTAAACTTCGCTTACCTTTTGTCTGAGTAAACCGTTTGCAATGAAACTAAGCTTTTATGTTGTACGAAAGTAAGCCAAACACGTAAATGAAAACGCCGTTTGAATCAGTTTAGTAGTTTGTGAGTTATTGTCGCACAGGCAGTTTGATGCTTTGCATTAGTGTAGCTTCTGATTGAGTGAACCGATTTAAATGAAACTAAGCCTGTATGTTGCTCGAGGCTTAGTTTAATCTACCTGTGAAAACCACGAGAAAATCCGTTCAGTAGTTTTATTTTTATTGTCAATGGGCTTCTTACTCTTACCCTCGATCTAGTCTTGAGGACAGAGATGAGGTCGGAGAAAGACAGACAGACACAAAATAAATAAATATATTTTTGTGTTCTATTAGTCCTTTCTTATCGCCCACACTCATTTTTTGATACATTCATCGAAAGTACAGACACCCGATTTCTACTGTTTTATTATACGTACCTTTAGATTACGATTTTCCTGTTAAGAATTTATCTATTTTAATAGAAAATCTTATTAGTTGCTCGGTGATATTCGAATAACTTTATCCGGCCTGATGAGCCTCGTGTAGAGGCGAAACACGTGTAGAGTGGAATGCGTATTTATTAGTGGGCGGGCGGGCGGTACACAGTGAATTGCATCATCATTGGTGCGTAGCTGGCTCTACGTATTTGTAATGCCTACAAGCCTATTTTCGGACCCCTGGGTTTTAGTATTATTTATTACTTAACAAGTTATATTCAAGGTTATTTTTTGTACCTGATATCCGTTTGCCCACTTATTAGTGAGGTCAAAAGCAACAACTTTTGTTCTACGACTTTGCTAACAACGCACGAAAAATTTTCAACTTTCCTTTTAAAAAGGGTCGGTCACGTGACCACTTTAGTATGGAGAGTCGAAAATTTTTCGTGCGTTCTTAGCAAAGTCGTAGAACAAAAGTTATTGCTTTTGACCTAAGTAAAATGTGGGCCAATGGATATCAGGTACAAAAAAGTAGCCACCTCCGCAACAATGATGGATGCGACTCACTGTGCTGCTGTGTTTATTTGCGGGTGGGCGGGCGGTACACAGTGAGTACTTGAGTACATATCCATCGTCGTTGCGGAGGTAGCCTACATATTTAGTTATCATAACTTGTTGAAATGGACTTCCGCAAAGTAGCGTCTGATTCTGTTAACTCTTATTACTTAGAAAGTGAAACCTAACAACTTTTCCAATGACGTTCGAAGAACCAAATTTTTTGTTTTCCCGTACTGACCACGCCGGCAATTGTCGATATTGTATGGGACAACAAAAAACTATTTTTTCGACCCATATTTCTTTGGAAACGATGTTCAGTTTCATAATATGAGTACATACAAAAATTTGGCTAGGGATCCAAATACAACCCGGTACAGGTAACTTTATCCAGAAAGACCCGCACACTTACGGAGGCATCCATAACTTCCATTAAATTAAAAGCATATTTGAGCATTGTGGGTATTTTTAAAACTTTTATTGAAATCAATATCGTATTCCACACACAGTTGATTTTCTTTATGTGGTATGCCGTCATACCCGCACAGAACATCACATCTATAATAAACCATGTCCTAAAAGCAGAGAAATAAATATATATACCTACTTAACTGAAAAGAACTTATTTACGCTCGGGTTTATAATCGTAAGAGAATCAAGTTTTAAATCCGACTTGGATAGGATATTTACGATTATAATTTACTAGCTGGTGCCCGCGACTTTGTCTGGGCAGAATTGGACAATTCACACAATATCTTTATAAATTATAGCCTATGTGTTATTCTGATGTATAAGCTACATTATTGTAAAGTTTCATTAAAATCTATTCAGTAGTTTTTACGTGACAGAGTAACAAACATACATCCATCCATACATACTTACAAACTTTCGCGTTTATAATATTATAGTAGGAAGTAGGATAGTAGGATATGACAATATTTTGGAAAAACTTCCGCCCCGGTTTATTATGGTTAAAATCAGTAACTCTATCATTATATGTAATTAAAAAAGGATTTGTTCCATATAAGCTCATATAAGTAATAAATCAATGATTAGTTCTGTTTAAAATGTGTTCGTTGAAGTTTACGAAATTCATGAGAACCCCCAGTCGCCTTTTACGACACCCAAGCTACCACCCAATAGAAGAGATTGGATGCTACTATTCTTAGTTGGGATATACCACTTGGTCAAAGTTTTGTCATTTTTACGCCTTCATAAGTATTTTGATCTCAGAAATAAGGGCGCACCCATTGACGTAAGAAAATCGCGCGCTCTTCGTGGGTTTCCAAAATCTTTGGGCGGACCTTGTATTTTATGTAAAGTTGGCAACGCATCATCTTTCATTATGAAAATCCTTTGGGGAAGGCTTTTGTCGAGAAGGTTTGGGATAGTGGACGGCAGATAATTTGATAAGGTTGTTAACAAATGTGAAGACATCGACTCTTTTCAGAAATAAAATCGTTCACGTAATTTTTACTTTGTAAATACTATCTGTTTCGTTTTCGCACATAGAGGTATGCATCTATGTAAGTGCCCGTTCGCTTCCGCTCTAGCTGCTCGACCTAAATAAAGAGTTTGGAACCTCGCTCCTGAGGCTAGACCTATATAACCTAGACTTAGTTATTCCTGAGAAGTCTAAAACGTTTATATACCTGACATATCTCCAGGCGGTTTTCTTCACATCCAACACTACGTGTCTAGCAGTGTGTCCCATTACGTAGCCAGTAAAAAAGCTCGCTACTATATTAACGAGATTAATTAATTCGCATGCATAAATTATTTTTGCGAATACACTCTATAAAAAAACAAGCCATTAAGGGGCTACCCGCCATACACTAGCACCCCCATTAGTTAAAAAATATTACTCGCTGAATACAAAACTTATCGAAAATCCAGACAGACTGATTGAAATACATGTAACCTTGTTTATTAAGAACCTATCAACTCTGTAAAATAAAATTGACAGTAATTACAGATACAAAAACTGCTAAGTGGCCGTTTTTCACACTTTTTGTATTTCTAATTTCAGTGAACTATATTTTACAGGATTGATAGGTTCTATATAAACTAGGGTACCTTTACTTAAATGTCTTTCTGGATTTTCGATAGTTTTTGTATATAGCGAGTAATATTTTTTTAACTGATGGGGGCACTAGCGGACGGCTGTGGTAGTTTTGAATTTTGAGGTAAATATGAACCTTTAGGCCGTTTGTCCACCGCGACGATTCCGATAACAAGAGTACGGCGCCAATATTGGGCCGACATTAGTTTGTGGAAGAACAATTAACGCTTTTTTTGTTTTTTATATTGTCACGAAGCTACGAACAAAAACAGTCCTTAATACTTACCTACTCATAGTGTCATCGCCGATATGGGCGCAAAATCAGCGCTAATTTATCTCGGCGCCGCTGTCATCTCGTTATCAGTATATCGACGCAGTGGGCAAACTGCGTTAGTGTGAGCAGGCCTCCTACAAAGTACACACGGCCGCACGTCGGTGGAAACACTTTGACCTTGAGCGGGTCTTTATTTTCGGGTTTTGTAGCGTAGCGCTGGTTCAACTTATACTTACTGGATTTGTTGGCACAGAAAAGGATGCTGGAATATTTTGGGCATATTATGAGGAACAACAATAGAGGTAAAAAAAAAGTTATGGAAAACAAATAAGTATATAGCCACCTCCGCAAAAATGATGGATGCTATGTACAACGATGCTAGTACTCACTGTGCACCGCACGCCCGCCCGCAATTAAATGCGCATGCACGGGAAATCCCAACACAACAACCAACCACACCACAGCAACCACACCCCGCCTCGTGTAGAGGCGAAAAACGTGTAGAGTGGTTTGGGTGGTTGCTGTGTTGCGGTTGCCTGCGCATTAGTTTGCAGGCGGGCGGTGCACAGTGAGTTCATAGCATCCATCATTGCTGCGGAGGTGGCTGTATATTTGGTTTCCATAACTTTTTAAAATGGACTTTCGCAAAGTAACGCTTGATTCTATTAACTACAAAAGAGGTACGCAAGGCAGCAAGCAAATGGAAACAATACTAGAATAAGCTGAAACAGTGCTACGCTATAAATGCCCGAAACCATAGACCCGCTCAAGGTCAAAATGTTTCTACCGACGAGCGGGCTTGTGTACGAACTTCTTCAAATGATCGATCACCCATAAAAAGTCCAAGGCTAAAAGTAACCAGACCGTAGGAAAATATATCTTAAAAAAACTACGCTTATGGTTCAACGTGAGCACAAGATTGCTTTTTAATCTCAACAGTTCAGATAACTTGGTGGCAAACCTTCGACACTTGAAGAAGTAGACATCTTTTTAAATCCTTTGAAAAATGGCATGTGGGTCAACTTATAACGAAAACGCACATATTTATTCCCAGGATTTGTTGTGAAGTAATGCGTGACAATGATAGTACAGATCTGCAGGTTTATAAAGGAAAGCGCTTCTACGGCCAACCTCAGTCTGCTAAACGGGTGTATTGAGTAACTATATTGCGTATACTGGCGGTGTACTT
This sequence comes from Athrips mouffetella, assembly GCA_947532105.1. Lineage (NCBI taxonomy): Eukaryota > Metazoa > Arthropoda > Insecta > Lepidoptera > Gelechiidae > Athrips > Athrips mouffetella. The sequence goes on along the minus strand of OX383972.1, from coordinate 21,264,454 downwards.
CTGCCGATAGCGCTGCGTATGATCTGAAAGAATTTATTGTTCTCTTATGGTTGCGTAGCAGTAACTGCTAGATATCAGTGATAAACTGACTAGTGAATATCTACCTATTCCCACAAAAATTGTTTCCAATTTACATCTGGAAAAAACAATAAATGTCTCTTACCTAAACACGTAACGAGCCCGAATGTCTTCCGACCTAACCGCAGTGAAATATAGTATAATGTTCCATAACGTTGACCGGTCATCAATTTCACCATACTTCGTTTGTCTGTTTTGAGGTATACTGCACTTATGGCCTTTGAAGTAGTGATGTTGTTCATCCCCATTTTTAGAACTCGGCTTCTGTGTATCTTTTATTTTAATAGGTCTCGGCGATTGTTCCTCCTTACGTCGCAGTTTGGCCCACATTTTGATGGTTAGTTATAGTTTATAACCACTGGTAACTTTATTTTTTTAGATTTACTGACAAAACGACCCTCAATGATGAGCAGAGTATAGTTTTCTTTGATGATGAGATTCAAACATGCACTAAAATCACAATATTCTCGGAGTATGAGTATTGTATTGTATTGTATATTGTATATTTATTTAATGGCATCACATCTCATTACAAAACTTCTTCGAAATATTCTCAGGACCCCAGATTATGTCTCAGGACGAGACATTGACGTAAGAAAAACGCTGCGCTTCCGCGTAGTTTCTAAAATCTTTGGGACGAGACCAATAGTGTAGGCAACGAAGCAGTTGACCCCAACATAAATTTCTCAGTCAGATTTTATTTGACAGGATGATAAAGAATCATCAAAATATCCAAAAAATATTTAACAAAAAAAAATTTCATTAATTTTCTGTAATTTTTGTATGGAAAAATTAAAAGTACCGATTTTTTTTTATAGAAGGTTTTTCTCATGTAGTATAACCCCAGCAAATTTCATCGACTGAGGATTTAATGCGGGGGTCTTCATACAACGATGTTTGCTTAGACTACAAGGAATTTGGAATTTGTTTACAAACAAGTAGTGTATTATAATTCTATGTTTACAAAGAACGAGACAGTCTCTTGATCTGAACCGAGATCCGAACGCGGCGCGGTTCAGATCTCTAAGCTCTGTGTAGAGGGCTGATATAACAGGTGTCCTACAAGCAACATAGTTGTGTATATGCATACCCATTTCTGCCACGTGAATATTTTCTACCGTCATAATATTACCAGGATCCATCAGATACCTCTGGTTGTGAATCCCTTCCTCTCATTTTAATTATTATTCACAAAAAAGATCATGTCACTCAAAGTGTCACTCACATACTTCTTCGTCAAAAGATTACGAAACAAGTTGGAAGTATGAGAAAGGACGCACCGCAGTTAAGCCAATTAAAACGCAGAATAGTAAAAAGCACTTATTATATTTCAATCAGCATCCATGATATCAAATTTGTTCTTCCTCTTTTCCAGGCTTCTGCGCAGGTTTTGGAACAAAACGCAGCACTTAGGATCACTTCTTCAGTGTTGTCGATTAGAATTATATTTCTGTAAAAAGCATTGCAAGTGTTAAGTAGAAAATTTATTAAATTTTTGTTCTTTATTCTTTCTTAAGTAGAATTTTCTTTTTAAGTTGTATTTCGTCTTATACCTAATTGATTTAATTTTCTTCTACAAACATGTGTTTAAATATGAGAAAGTGACTTATTGAAAAATCTTTAGAGCTTTGATGAATTTGAATATACGCTCACCAATGCCCCTCACCTTGTCTTTTATTTACACATTGATGTTTTTGTTTCACTAGAGGGCTCTATCCTGTGGCTCTAACTACACAACAAAGCTTTTCCGGCAGTTCTATGATTCGGGCAGCGGGCTAGAATTTCTAAATAAAACACGCCAGCGGCCCGCATTCCTTTTTTTCGCCCCGGAAGCTTCGGTGTGTAGGAAGGATCACTAGATAGGTACATTACTTGGATGTTCATCACATATATTGTAAATCATACGTAGAGCTACTTACCCAATACAAAAGTCGTAAAACGCGTATTCGAAAATAGGCACTTTACAAGAGACGTTTTCGCATCTTGATACAGGTCCAATACCGAGGTCATCTTTAATTATATTTGGTAGAAAGCTCATGTAATCTTCTAATATGTTTTTCGGTACACAAAATACTTGGTTTTCTCTTTTAATTTGTTGATTATTTTTATAATAATCTTTTATATGTTTATATCCTAGATTGTTGCCGTTTAAGTCGAAGTCGTTTCCATTGTCAATATTTATAAATTGCATATGATCTTCTAGGTTTCTCATCATTAACATTTTGTTTCTATCTTCTGCGTAAATGCTTAACATGTTCGATGAAAGTCTTTTAGAAGTTTCTGTTAGAATTTGATAAATTTTTCGTCTACAGATCTCGTATAGGTTTGGTGGGGAACAAAGATTTTTAAAGATTATCCTATGCGGTACTTTTACGTCAAGTTCCCATTGTCTAGAGTTGTTTGAGAGTTTTAGTCTACATCGGTCATGATAGACATAATTTGTAGAGTGTTTGCAGCTTGGTATTTTCAGACACCTGAAAGAGATTTTTTAAATTATCAATAAGTAATAAAGTATGAGTGTGTTTAACGTTATCATTCAAGTGGTGCCATCTTATAATAGAACCACTCTATCTCTCTCTGTTGGTGTTATTTTGAACCGGAGAATGGTCCTTTTACTTATCGTACCATCTCACATACTGCGGCCACCAACAACCGCGTTCTATGTGCCAGCCGCACCGCTACAAGCGTGGTGACAATGGTCTTTCCACCAAAACAAACCACCCCTTTTTACTGTCAAATTCAGTAGAGAGCTTCCTGTAGATTCTTTATGGGATGTTAAGTTGACAATGTACTTATCTAGTCCCTGGTTTTAACTTCTTGACAGCCCAATTAATGAGGAATTTTATGTAAAGATATCCTGACAATAATTCGAAAGTGAAAATATACCTAAAGTAAAATTTAATTAAGCTTAGGTACTGCTTGTAACTATAGACTAACCCAATATTAAGGCTCCTAGTTTGCTGTCCTCTAAACATATGGTACCACAACGAATATGGTAATGCTGTCAACTTTGTGTTCCTCCAGAATCTGAATTCACAGTGGTGGTAGTTATACACCGGTCTCTGCGGCAGCCATTCTAATTTGTTATCTGTCAATCAGAAAAATATAAAATTTTAATACTTGTACTTAGGTGAATAACTAAAGTTTGTAATGATTTTCGTTATATTATTGTCGATATAGCTATTTCTTAAAACTTTTTTGGATGAAAAGATTTTTGTTTAAGATTTTAACATTTTAGATAATGTAGTCTTCTCTTACTTTGTCTACTCATTATGCGCAATTTATTTACTTTAACCGCATGCACACCAAAATCACTGAGCAAGGAACCACGCATATATACACAAAAATGCTACGCCACTATGATAGTGCTCTACTTGATTTAAAAAAAATCAATCTTTATTGTTTACCAATTCTTTCAGCATACAGTGTTTCTCTATTCATTAAAAAAGTGGGGTGTTTCTATTCATGAACCAGAACAACATTTCTCAAAATTAAAACGAGTAAAACAAAACAGATTGAAAAGAAATACGGAAAAACCGGCCAAGTGTGTTCCGTAGTTGCCTAAGGAATCAATATTGATAAGCAGGTTTTGATTTTTTCATAAACATTTTTACCGACGAGATTGCTATTTCTATTGTTTTCAGTATTTTGACTATTACTCGTTAAACTCTACTTAGCTGTGATACTATTACAAACTGTGATTTTTTTCACGTTTCCCGTGTCAACCGTTTATCTGGCAGAAGGAGATGACACCTGTCTTGACTCTAACAAAAAATAGCGCTTTTAACTTTAATAAGAGACCCTATAAAAAGGCCCTAAAAGGTGTAAGTTACCTAAAAAAAAATTCTGTTATCAGCATTACAGTTTCCATGGGAAGTTGTTTTTGTGTTCACGTTTTGATCAAATTTTTTTTCGGGAAAAACACTTTATTACGAAGAATGTACAGGGTGTAAAAAAGGAAGATGATCTAACTAAGGGGTGATTCTACATCACTACTCGTAATAGATTGTTTTTGATTTTGATTGTTTTTGATTTTTTCTGAAAAGTAGCAATAGCTAAAAAGAAGTGAAGGGCCTGGAGGGTTAAATGACCTTATGATCAGCTGGTGATGCAGACAAAGATGTTTTTGTTATAATATTCAGTCACTAGCAAGCATTCATTTCCAAAAATTACTGTAATTTATTTTAAAGGCAAATCAAATTTTAGGGTGTGTAATAGATTATATAAGAACTTTTAATATAAAATTCAACTGATATAACAACGTTTCATATAATTTTGTTTCAATTAATAATTATTTCTTACAGGGTGTAAATGCAAAACCGAGCGCCAGCTCAAGGGTGTACTCAGACCACGACACTGAACAACTTTTCCAAAGAAACATGGGTCGAAATCGGAGAAATTTTTATGGCTTCTTCATATAAAACGCATTGTCCACTGTTGAAGGTTTGTATGGAGAAGGCAAAAAAATACCTCCACTTTTGACCCATGTTTCTTTGGAAAAGTTGTTGAGTTTCGTGGTCTGAGCACACCCTTGAGCTGCCGCTCGGTTTTGCATTTACACCCTGTATAATCGACATTTCATATATTTTCATTTCATATAATTTCAAAACGTATAATAAACATTTCCTATAAAAATGTTTCAAATAATCATCATTTCATATACCTAATACCCATTTTATATAATATCTACATATAGTATTCCACATTAATTATTAAGTAAATGAACAAGCAAGCATGCATTATGCAAAAAAAAGCAAGTAAAGGCATGCAGGCCCAGGCATGCATGCAAGCAAGCAAACCAAAAAACAGGCAAGCAAGCGTGCATGCAGGCAAGCAGACATGCGCATACATTCATGTCAACCTAACCTGAAGGGTATGGCGGAATTGAGCGGAGGCGGGCGGAGCGAGCAGGCATGCATGCAGGCAAGCAGACATGCGCATACATTCATGTCTCGCCTCCGCTCAATTCCGCCATACCCTTCGGACCTAACAAACTGAGTCGGGGTGCCCCGAACTCTTTTGCTCACTTCGCTCGCCGATAAATTTTATTGAAACTGTATTATTTTATATACTATCTTGTCGTTTTTACAACAACTTTAATGAAATAAGCATATAACTATACAAAATTATTATAAATTAATTGATTATTATTATCATATTTTTGTTGTTCTTATAAATTAAAAAAATAATAAATTAATTAATAAAAAATTAATACATGAAATGAATTTTATATGAATTAAATTTTATATGAAAGATATTTAGGTGAAATGATAGTTATGCCAAATGTTAGTATACAAAATGTTCATTATAGTAAATATTACATTATGTTAAACAAAATTATGCTAATAGTTGTTATATGAAACGTTGATTATATCAAATGCATGTTATTGAAACGTTGATATATGAAAAATATTTATACAAAGTGATGCGCACCCTAAATTTCATGATCAGCCAAAATTTTAAAAATTACAATATTTTAAAATAAGTATTTTTTTACCCATTTTTAGGGTTCCGATACCAAAATGGTAAAAAAAGGAACCCTTATGGTGCCGCTCTGTCTGTCCGTCTGTCTGTCACACCTCTATATCTCAGCAACCACTTATGCTATCAACCTGAAATTTGGAATAGTTTTAGAATATAGTTGCCCAACTTAATTGCACAAGAAAAAATTTTGAAAAAAGTATGATTATTAATATAAAGGGGGCCAAAATAGGGGGGGCCAAATTTCAAATTGTCGCTACTAGGTCGAGTGGGGTATCATATGAAAGGGCTTTACTTGTACATTTTAAAATATATTTTTGTATTTTTTTAAATTTCTTAGTTTTAAAGTTATGATGAAAAATGTCAAGAAAAATACCATTCCCCCCCCCTTATCTCCGAAGTTTGAGTAAGGAAAAATCTGAATTAATTACAGTTGACAGAAGTTTAAATAAACTTTACAGCAAAAATAAAACGATCTTTCTAAGTTGCACAGTTTTTCAGAAATCTGCAAAAAACCTTTACAAACAAATTTAGTTTTGCGGTCCTGAAAATGGACTTTATTGCTTCCAAAAATACTATAGGTGTATCGGAACCCTCGGCGCGCGAGTCCGACTCGCACTTGACCGGTTTTTTTTTTTTTTGGAGAATCACCCCTAAGAAGGATCATAATACTTTTTTTTACAACCTGTATTGTATGGATAATCCGTACATAATCAGGTTGTTTCTAAAATAGTCCGGTCCCTTATAGTCTTATATCGCCAAATTCACCAAATTGCACCAAATTTTTTCCATGTACTAGTAAGGTACATAGCTCTCAATTTTCTCGCTAATTCTTGAATTTTGTATGAAAATTTTTTGAAATTCAAGAATTTGCTCCTATCAAAAATAGACAGCTACTTATGTACTCGTACCTAACTAGTACCTGGAAAAAATTTGGTGAAATTTTAAATCGTGTCTACATGAAACAGCTACGAGTAACTGACCGCACTAAAACCATCTAAGTACTTAAAATTATTCTTGTTTCTGTTTAACTATTACGTCAATATTTACAAAACTTGTTCTAAATACAACGCGTAATTACCTAAAGCAGTAAACTGAATACTCTAATAAAATCCGCAATGAGCTCCAAACCCCGGATTCTTGTCCCAAAATCTGTTTTAGTGATCGTAAAGTTAGAACAACAAGTATGTCGGCGGTTACTCGCGTGATAACAAACTAAGATATAAATCAGATCCGTTTCAATGCTTCCGCATTAGGTTGTGCTAGTTTGATGATGAAATCAGCTCATGAAATTTAGCAACTTTTCCTGTCATATTTGTATGCAATAAAGAATATTGTATTGAAAATGAAAATGAAAATTATTTATTTGCAGAATACACGTAAGAAAGATGGTGATATAAAATAGTGTCAGCATATTCTACCATATGGCGGCATGCAAAAACTTTTGCAACTAATAATAAAAAATACATGAAATAAAAGCCATCTACCCAAAAATTATTAAATGTCATAAAATTGTATAAAACAGAACATCCATTTGATAAATTATAAGATTGAATAAAAATTATGTCACAACTGTCAAAATTTATCGTCAAAAAATTCTCTTAAACTATAAAAACATTTTCCGATCAGCCATTGTCGCAACCTAATAAAAAATAATTTAGTTTGAAGCTGTCTCAGACTTACAGGAAGACAATTATATATTTTAATCGTCATAATATGGCAATTTTTAGCACAAAATGCCGTCCTATGGCTATGTACTACCAGTTTGGTTAAATCCCTTTCTCTTAGTCGTGGGTTTTGGGCAGAGACATTTTCAAAATATTCTGGGTGATTTCTTACTAAGCTGCATGCCTCTATTATGTACAAGCCAGTTAAGGTAGCCAACTTATATTTTTTAAAAAGTGGACGACAGGTATCAATTGGCCCAGCGCCACAGACTGACCTAACACATTTCTTTTGTATGATGAAGACTTGCATGATATCTGTGCAGTTACCCCATAATAACAGTCCATATCTTAAGACAGATACCACATGTCCGTGGTAGGCAGTCAATGCCGCAATTGTAGTGGTTGTTCGATATTTAGGTACATTTTAGAAACGGGTGCCTATTAATATGCCTCCGATGTCAATCTGTCAGTCAGCGGGGTGTATCAATAGGTAGACAGTTGAAATCTTTATACGTACTCGTATTTCTGTTGCCGCGCTAAAACATCTAATAATACTTAAAATAATAATTAAGGGGGCTTACATACTAAAATCGAGATTTTTAGGCGACTCATGTTAGATTTTTAGCTCTATTGTAAAAACGGGAACACTTAAAAGCTCGAAAATTGGTATATAGTGCATAGGTAAGCTAAAGATTAACAACAAGTAATAACAACCGGTCAAGTGCGTATCGGACTCGCTCTGATTTAATATCTTTCTGCGTGAAAAACGCGTCCATAACTAAGAATGTAGTTTGGTGCTCGAGTCTGACTCGCACTTGGCCGGTTTTTTGTTATTTTAGTAAAAAAAATCGTTTCTCTGTACATAATAAAAGTAAACAAAAAATTTGGCTCACTATTAGGACGACAATTTTCTTCTGTTTGTTTTATACTTTCGCACTTCTCATTTATTTTGCTTAGTTATAAATATCGCGCTATGACCCGGAATGAAATAAACATAGACTATTTTCTTATTAAGCGTTGCTGCAAGTGCTTGAAACTTGGAGTGAAACAACAAAAATATCGGTTACGTACGAGTCTGTTTCAATACAATTGTATTGTTACGAGACCAGTGTCAACCCGCGCCTGCTTTTGAAACGCAGTGAGCATGTGCGGCACCCATCTTGCACTGACATTTGTAAGGTTGAGATAATCATGTAGTATAGTGTGTATAGTTCGAACGGATAGCTTAGTTATTTCTGCCAAAAATCTTGATTTTTACACGTGCATCTTATTTTACAAGTTTCTCGATAATTTTCACACTTTCTTCGGTAGCCGCCGTGATTAGGCCACCTGGGCGGTCATCTTCGATAAATTCACTTGACTACTTTTGTACGGTCGATAATGAAGAATCAGAGTCTTGATAAACGGCTACCATTTCTTCATAAATAGTTTTTTGAAATAGTCCTTGTTTTTTGAGGAATTTAATCACCGCACGATGCTCGATTTTCTTCAACATTGTCGCGTCTTTGACTTTGACTGGAGGTCGCAAGCAAACATGCAATTTTAATAGATTCCCTCAGATAATGTTGTTAGCTAATGAAATATTTCAATTACCCACAATAATATCAAATCACCCCGATACCGAGAATACATTGAACACCCAGCGTAAATCCACCTCTGATTAGGTCTACCATATCACAGTTTTGTTTGGTGGTAAGGAAACATCTGTATGCAAGTCCGAGTTCATTTGGTTGATATGAAAAAGTTGTGATACAAAACCAGAAGTTGAATCGAACAGAAGTTGATAAAGTGATGAACAAAAGTATGAAACGTCGGTAGAAACTTTTTCAACTCTATTACCTCGCAATAAGGTCCAAAAGTGTTTCTACTGACTTGCTGTTGAGTGTACCTATTCTGAAATCACTGAATCTGAAATAGAAACTGAATCGGCTGATTGCGCATTTTGTATGGGAGGTCAACATTTTTTTTTCGTATTTCGACCTATGTTCCGTAGGGAAAGTTGTTCAGTTTCATGGGCAGAATCACACCCTTCAGGGTTGATATACCCTTTCTGTTACACCTGTATAAATAGGAATTTTTGTAAGGTGCAACTCCTTAATTGACCGGACTAGTATTAGTATAGTAATAGTATATTATTTGTTTGGCCTAAATGTTGCGTGCGTTTGATGATTTGTTTATATGTTGCATAACTAAGATTTCATAGCGATGACGCCGCTCTCTTTAAATTGGAGAGATGATATGTAGAGACGTCTGTAGTAATAAACAATTGCGTTCAAGATGTTAAAATGCTTACATAATTTAATCAGTTTTTATTATATTCTTTCTATGTCCGTTTGAAATTTTAACAACAGTTTTATCACTGTTGCTAAGCATTCTCTACTATTAATTTAAACGAGCAATATTATACCATTTGTAATCAGTACGTTTTTCGAAATGGCTCTAACGATTTCGATGAAACTAACAATTCGCAGAGATTGCAGTGGCGAAAAATCGATCTAGCTAAGTCTCACGTCCGGCAAAATAAGTTTTCTACTTGTGTGACATCCCATGAAAACGTCCTTTGCAGGACAGAGAGCTCCCTCCACAACTCCAGCAAAACCGCATGGTACTCTGGAGGGGTTAACCATAGTCACCACGCTTGCAAGCGTTGCGGCTGACGACCGCTGTTGTTGGTAACCGCAGTATGTAAGATGGTACGATACACAGAAAGATGCTGCTGCCTATCCTCTGGTTCATAGACCCTTAGTCGCTCTTACGACATAGAAATGGGTTGGTAATTCTTTGCCGGCACCACACGGACGTTTTCTACGTAATTCTCGAGTTCATATAACCCGAATCTATTCAAATCGCGAGTGAATAGGCTTCTTCTGGGCAAGCTCATCCCATCGTCGACCTCATCTCTTCCCTCAAGACTAGATCGAGGTCAAGATTAAGCCCATTGACAGTTGCGATCTCGTTTTTGTTTGCTTTGGAAGCCAACAACAGCGGTCACCAGCCGCAACGCTTACAATCGTAATAACTATGGTAAACCCCCTCCTAAGTATTACGCGTATGGAATTCTGGAGGGAGCACACTATATCCTGCAGTGAACGTTTCATGAGACGTTATGATGATGTCTCCATCTCCATACATTTATTTAATTTTATTTATTTATTTATTAAATCTTACAGCATTAAATGTGTTAATAAACATAAACATAATACACATCAACATCGAGCTTGCCAATTAAAAAGATCTCACATTTAAACATTTAGAAGTTAATCAGCTATTACAAATAATAAAAAACCGGTCAAGTGCGAGTCGGACTCGCGCGCCGAGGGTTCCGATATACCTATAGTATTTTTGGAAGCAATAAAGTCCATTTTCAGGACCGCAAAACTAAATTTGTTTGTAAAGGTTTTTTGCAGATTTCTGAAAAACTGTGCAACTTAGAAAGATCGTTTTATTTTTGCTGTAAAGTTTATATAAACTTCTGTCAACTGTAATTAATTCAGATTTTTCCTTACTCAAACTTCGGAGATAAGGGGGGGGGAATGGTATTTTTCTTGACATTTTTCATCATAACTTTAAAACTAAGAAATTTAAAAAAATACAAAAATATATTTTAAAATGTACAAGTAAAGCCCTTTCATATGATACCCCACTCGACCTAGTAGCGACAATTTGAAATTTGGCCCCCCCTATTTTGGCCCCCTTTATATTAATAATCATACTTTTTTCAAAATTTTTTCTTGTGCAATTAAGTTGGGCAACTATATTCTAAAACTATTCCAAATTTCAGGTTGATAGCATAAGTGGTTGCTGAGATATAGAGGTGTGACAGACAGACGGACAGACAGACAGAGCGGCACCATAAGGGTTCCTTTTTTTTACCATTTTGGTATCGGAACCCTAAAAAAAACAAGAGGATGACCAAGAGGATGAGGAGGAACCAACCCAAAACCTATAGGGTACTTTCCGTTGACCTGGAATAATGAAACTTGGAAAGAAGCTAGGTCTCATAGCACAACAAAGGAAAAAGTCTAAAATCTGTCGGAGCGCAGCGAATCATTTATCTAAGATTACAACTTATCTCACAAGTAATCATAACCCATTAATTATTATTTTATTATTCATTTATTAAAAAGACTACAATGGTCCAGAATTGTTAGTAACGGTACTTATCCTATGTTAGTAACCTATCTACATAAAATTCTCTGCCTCTATACGCCACCAACAATTTAGTGAGATGGCGCATTAGTGGATAATGTGAGCTCTCGTTTCAAGTACCTACATACATTCATATAAAAAGAGATCAGGTTAGAGTGGACACATAGTTATTATAATCAACAAAAGCTTGAAGTACTTGATATGGTCGCCGGGTACGGAACCCTTAACTCTCAATTGGCCGGTTTTTTTAAACTCTCACATAAAATGCGCTAAAGGCTGATGAAGTTGGAAAAAAGTTGCTCAGTTTCATTGTCCTTAAAATAACCCAACCCCTTTGACCCCTATTCTACAAAAAAAAAATCTTTTAAGTCCCTAAATAAACAAAGTGCCTGTTGGGAATGAGCTGTATAACTCAATCTAACTCAACAAAGTTTTGGAAGATGTGATGATGCGCGTGATTGAGTGAGCGACGACGTAGATACAGTCAAATGCATGTTATACTTGACACATTGGACGTTGTACAATTTTTATTTCAATAGCCGTAGGAGCTAGAAATACGTCTATTATTTCATACTTGACGTGCTTTTGACTGTACCTATATCATGAGTACATATCCTGTTCTAATAACAAGTCGTCGAACGAAGAAGTTTGAGAGCAATTTCAAGTTAAAGAAAATATGGAACTTACACAAAAAAAAATGAGAGTTAGGGCCCTTTTCCTATCCGGTCCGGTCCGGAACGTCCGCACTTGATAATGTCATATGGATATCCCGTCCGGACCGGATCTGGTCCGGTCCGGACCGTCCGCACTTGATAATTTCATACGAGATGGGGAGAGGGAGAGTGTGACAGGGAGAGTAAGAGGTAGGGCGACGGGGGAGGGAGAAAGAGGGAGGGTGAGGGATGGGGGGAGAGGGAGGGAAAGAGGGAGGGGAAAACGGAGGTGGGGAGGGAAAGGGCGGGGAGAGAGGGAGAGGGAGGGTTAGGGGGGAAGAGGGAGGGGCGAGGGAGAAGAATAGAGAGGGAGGGGGAGAGGGAGGGGGAGGGGAAGAGGGAGGGGGAGGGGGATGTGGTGGTGGTGGGGATAGAAAAGGATAGATAGGGAGGAATAGGGACTTTTTTGACTTTTATGAATACCTCCTAGCTATACCCATTCACTCCCTTTATTGTCTTCTTTTTTAAGTTCACCTGTAACGATTGACAATGAAAATTCCGCACTACCTACCAGTTGACTAAAATCAAAAGATAATTAAATTTGTAGAAGATGGCATTCAACTTGGATAAGTACAAATGCATCTTTTTCGTAGGGATCAAGAAGGTAAAGCGTTCCGCAAAATGTTTCAGTCAAGTTCGAGTTCTGTTTTTTTTTATAAAATCTACGCGGACGAAGTCGCGGGTAACAGCTAGTACTACTATAGAGTCATATAATAGATTCTCGTGTATAAAATATTTCTCTTCGGGAAAGTTGCTTGTCATCATGAGTAGAATCACTGGGCTTCAGGAGCAAAACCAATAAAAATTCACGTTGCATACATGTAGTTGTAAGAAATACTTAGTCTGTGTGGTTCTCTTATTTTATGGCACTCATTAGAGCTCATAAGTATTTAAGTATTAGGATACTAATAAACGTAAAAAGACAACTAGGCGACAAATTGAACAAAATTCTTAATAATACAGGCTTGCTCAATTAACGAAAATGAACAACTTTCCGAAAGGAACATTTTTGAACAATGAAAAAAATTTTTGACCTCTCCATACAAATTGCTCTCTAATCGAACAGTTTGTATGGAAAGGTCAAACATTTTTTTCATTTCCCAAAATTGTTTGAGAAAGTTGTTCAGTTTCGCTGACTGAACACGCCCCTTCACTTTTTGGTACACCGTCCCTTTCACCCTGTATCACAAAAGTTCGACGGTTTTTTACCACGATACTATAAACAATACAAGAACTACAAATTCTACCTTAAGCCCAAGTCACACAGAGGCGGTATGATTGTGAAAGCGGTCTGCGGGAAGAAAATACCGCGCCGCGACCGTTTTTCAATATGTTTTCAAATGACCGTTGTTCATAAGAACTCATAGGTTACAAAAAATACCACTCCCGGAACACTTCCGCTACCGCCTTAGTGTGACTCGGGCTTAATAAAGGTATTATTTACCACAAACCGATAAATACCGCAGCGACCTCAGTTCAGCTACCCTCAAAGGCAGCTCCGTCAGCTCGTTCTCATCCAGGATCAGAAACTTCAGTCTTTGCACGTCTCCAATGTCTTCAGGTACGGACTTAAGACGGTTGCCACTAAGATCTAAACACTGGAATCGTAGAGGATACAATCATTTGAATAAATTGATAAATAAATGTTAATAAATTAATCCTATCCTACTAATATTATAAACGCGAAAGTTTGTAAGTATGGATGGATGGATGGATGGATTTTTGTTACTCTTTCACGTAAAAACTACTGAATGGATTTTAATGAAACTTGCCACACATATAGATTAGATCCTGGAATAGCACATAGGCTACTTTTTACCGCGGGAAAACATTTCATTCCCACGGGAAAACGCATTTAATGTTAATGAAGAAGGTGACTGTCTCTTTGACTGACATATCAACGCACAGCCTAAACCGCTGGGTCTAGAAATTCCAAATTTGGCATGTAAGTTCCTCATAAGATTTAGCGGTGCATTAAGAAAGGGTTTTACAAAATTCTACCCCTAAAGGGGTAAAATAGGAGATGAAAGTTTGTGTGAAAATCCGTCAGTTTTAAAGTTGAGGTTCTTCAAATTTTTTATTTAGGCTGACGATTAAAAATTAATATTTACGTGATTCAGGGTTTTTGAAAATTCGACACCCTAAAGGGTGAAAAGGAAGATGAAGTTGAAAATCCTTTATTTTTAAAGTAAAATCCACATATTATATTATTTAGGCATTCGGGTTGTAATTCTATGCAACGTTCATCACTGTTATTGAAATTCCACCCCAAATTCAACCCCTAAAAAAGGGGAATGGGGTGAAAATTTCTAAAAATGTATGGTTTATTGGGTCGCTGATTACGAAAACTACAACAATTTAGAAATCCAACGTGGCGGTTGTGAAATACCATCATCCCCTGGGGATGGGGTAGGGTGCGATAGGGTTCAAATGTTATTTACACGTCGTATATACCTATGTTATTTATTTTTTTATTTTCATTCATATTCAATTTTAAGTAGGTTTTTTTAAATATATTTTTTGTGTTCCTTTATCGTTACTGGAACACCCGTTAAGTTATGGCAGGCATTTAATTTAACACCCTGTATACTATCTGAAAGTAAAGCAAAGTAGGAAGTTCCAACAGGCATAGCGTTAAGTCAAATCAAAACTTGGATTGACGACTACAATCGGGGACAGTATCCGGGACCAAAGGCTTAACGTGCGTTTAGAAGCACGAAAACGCATTAGTTTTTATGTCCAACCGCTGATGAAACGACCGCTTTCTACAAGATGAAACAAAAAGGGTTTAACAACCCTGAAGGATTTGAATCTGCCCATGAAACTGAACAACATTTCTTAAGAATCATAGTAAAAAAAGTTACCACCCATACAAAAGCACCATCAACTGATCCAATTTATATTATGGGAGGCCAAACATTTTTTTTCGTATTTCGTCCAATGTTCCTCGGAAAAAGTTGTTCAATTTTATGGGCAGATTCACATCCTTCAGGATTGGTATACCCTTTTTGTTACACCCTGTATATGTGATAAATTATTATAGGAAGTTCAAATCTTCTTATCGTTACAGCCACGTTACAGTTTCGCATATTTACCTACCTTCAAAAACTTCAACCTGGATATCTCCTTAGGCAACTCTGTTATATCATTCCCACTCAAATACAAGCTCTCCAGATGTACCAGTTTGCCAATATCCGCTGGTATTTGAGATATCAAATTCTCCTTCAAGTAAATATCTGTGACTTCCGTTTCGTCGCCTTGAAGCCTCTGAATTGGGAACTCGGTGAAGCCACGGTAGTTCCAATGAAGGACGTATGTTGGCTGATCGTAATCCATTGTAACTTCGATCTTAAGGTAATAATAACACTGTCTATTGTCTATCTATCTATCATTGAAAAAATCATATAAGTTTTACACACAATTATTTTTTAACTTGTGTTTGGTCGTCGGAGGGTCACACCAGTAACGAATGGCGAAATAGAGGGGATTCCTTTGCTCTGCTGTGTCCCACACTTTAAGGAATACATAAAATTTATTACATAAATTTGGTCTATAGCTATCTACCCTTTGATGTAAAAAGTGTATAATATTATACTTTTAAAATCTGAAGCGCGCGATGATTTTATATTACATCAATGCTAAAATCATAGTACCTAACCTATTTTGACATAAAATCGCAAAACTAGACTTAACAATCCCACTCTCTATTTTTAAAAATTCAGCAATTTGCACTACAGAATGTAGCACTTAAAACTGTTCACTTCAAAGACAACAACATACAAAAGATTACAGTATGCTCACTAAACACAAACACGACACGTGCAATAGGTTCTTATATTGAGGGTATATCCCGTATATCCGAAGCGAGCTTTCTCGCCTCCCGCGTCAAACGCACTGACTCCCGTCATCAGCAGTGCGCAGAGATTATTTTTAAAACTATAACAAGGTCTCTGCCATTATGTATTTCTGTCAATAAACATGTTAAGATTTTGGATGTACTACATTATACAGCGTGATTACGATGTCTGACTATACTTGAGTATGGTACTTAGGACATGAAACTGAACAACTTTCCCCAAGAAACATAGGTTGAAAATTGAGAAAAGTTTTTGGCTTTCCCATACAAACCTTGCGCCGTCAATACTGAAATTTGTATGGGACGACCAAAAAAAATCTCACTTTTCGACCTATGTTTCATGGGGAAAGTTGTTCAGTTTCATGTCCTAAGTACCATAGTCAAGTATAGTCAGACATTACATAATCACGTTGTTTAGGATGAGTTTTAATTAGTTCTTGACAGCAAAAGATATGCATGTAGTCATGATACTGAACAACTTTTCCCAAGGAACATAGGTCGAAATACGTAAAACCAAATTTGACCTCCCATACAAAATGCGCTATCAGCTGCTGATGCAGTTTCTATGGGAGGTCAAAACTTGATTTTCGTATTTCGACCTATTATATGTTCCTTGGGGAAAGTTGTTCAGTATCATGAGTACATTCATACTTTTTTCTATCAAGAACTGATTCAAAGTCACCCTATATGGGCTAACAGAAAGCTTCAAGGCTTTTATTTTTCTCTAATAAGTTGCCCAAAGGCCATCCATATACTGCTTCGTTTTAGGTACCTATATCTTTACTTGTAACTTCTTCCTACCAATTTAATGCTGTTCAAGTTCGTTACCACGCAGGTGACCTAACTGGAAGTAAATCAGTGACGTCCGAAGGGTGGCAAAAAAGTGGTATCATAACTGAAATACTTTGCATTCAAGATTCGAACGAAAAAGTGTCCCCACTGCTATCGAAGTTGCTACCTGAAAGAAACGTTCCAAATTATCCGTAACTTTGTACAGTCCAGGGCAGGTCAAGCTTGACATTCGCAGAGTGACCTTTACGGCTGCCAAAATAAGAAGAAGAACAATACATAATGTGTCAAACTTGAGCTGATCTTGACAGTATATATGACTGTTTACTCCACAAAAAAACGATAGGGCCCTTCCGCCTGCAAGGGCAACACGCATGGTCTCTAAAGCTCTGTGGTTTACTCTAAATAGGTACTACTAACTATGACGTTTTTATGTATTTTATTTTTTTATTTGGGGTAGAAGAATAGAGGATAGTAGTAGGGTTGGTACACACAACTTGTTTTTCTGTGGAACCAAGATAGATAGATAGAAACTCTTTATTGCACACAAATTACGATCAATATATCTTATTGCGCGCAAAGACGGCCTTATTGCTTAAAGCAATCTCTTCCAGGCAACCCTATAATTGGGGATCACTGAAATGGACATGAGTAGTGCAGAGTTTACTCACAGTACCTGTTAGGTATTAATTAATTTTAAAATGGTAATTTAAATTTTAAAACTTACTTAGGTACTCACGGCCGCACATCATCGGTAGAAACATTTTTGGACCTTATGGCGTGGTTATAGAGTTGAAAAAGTTTCTACAGACAAGCGGTAGACCGTACCATAATATCTATACCAAGCTGGTAGTGATATACAAAGTCCCATTGTACAGCCAAGAACAAGTCAAGCAAGCGCGCAGTGCGATTTCCGTCTCTACGTTGAATAAGCGCGGTCAGCAAGGCAGCAAGCACGTAGAAACAAAACCAGTATAAGCTGAACTAGCGCTACAACGCCCGAAACCGGAGACCCGCTCAAGGTCGAAGTGTTTCTACTGACGCGCGGCCGTGTGTACAAAGCCCAATGTATCAATCTTGACGGGGTCTTGTCTGAATAGTCAAGAGCAAGTCAATCATGAAACGTTGGACTTTGTACTTTACTAATTCGTATCCAAGGAGTAGAGCTGTAAGTGTAAAGCCTGACGTGCTATCGATTGTAGCAAAGCAAACTAGTGATTTCTGTGCCATTTCTTTTTTAATGCTTAGCACGACTGAATCGGTCTTATCCTGTCATTACTCGTTGAGAGCATTCTGTGAATAATCTCTACCGTGAATTTTCATTCGTTTCGCTCCCGAAGCCCAGTGAATCTACTCATGAAAACAATCAACTATCCCGAAGAAAAAAAAAATACTCGAGATAAATTTACAACTTACGCATGAGTTGATCACGTGACCACTTTGGTATAGAAAACCGAACAATTTTTTGGAGAAATATTTTTTTCACTTCTCATGCTCTGAAAGTGCTTGTTTGTGCAGGATATAGGCTGCTCAAAGTCGATTTTTGTGCACTAGGGCAAAAAAGTAATCGCGGTGGTGTACGCCCTGCGCGCGGGCCTGCGGCACCCCCCGCGCGCGCATCAACATATCCTTCACTAAAGCAGAGAACAACTCATTCTTCAGTTACATTTACAGAGTACTTTTACGTTTTATTTCCTCGCAATCAAAGTGAAAAGTTGAGTTTATAACTCGTCCACAAAACCATTTTATCCTCGACATTACTATCAGCCCTCGCCTTCGGCTCGGGATGCTAAGTCTCGGAAAAATGGTTCGTTTTGTGCACTTGTTGTAAAATCTACTATTTTTATTCGGGAATGTAGATTTTTTCATGAGTAGAATATGGGCTTTGGCGAGCGAAACCAATGAATTTTTATGGTGTAGGTATATTGAATTGTGTATATTATTAGAATCTTGTACATTAAGTTTGTAATACAGGCCAATTAAACCACAAATTAGATAATAGTAAACTGCCTAAAGCAAAGCCATCGAAAAGAGTCTAAAAGGATTGATGAGAAGGGTGGCACTATATGTGGTCTTTGACTATCCCAACGTGACCTACTTTAACAACATACAAACGTTCACTGCAGGACAGGAAACTCCCTCCAGAAGTCGAGCGAAAACACGTAGTATACTTTGGAGGGGGATTACAAGACCGCGCTTGTAAGTGTTTCGGCTGGCGACCGCACTGTTGTTGATGACCGCAGTATGTAAGATGGTACGATTGCCTCTCATGGACCAACACGTATTTGTGTATTACACAATTCCTATCCCAGTTCTTATCCGGTGTAGTATAGTAGTAGTGTTTATGAATGTGTTAGTTGTCCTCGACCCAGCCAGTTGGCGCGCGTTGGCCAACAGCCAACTCTGTCTCAATACCGAAGATATCGCGCTTACAAAATATAGCTTTGTCCTCTGAAAAACGTGTGAGGTATTCCCGTATAGTTGAAAATATTTTTTAGTACCTAGGCGTGACCTAGGCCGAGCAGTGGATTTTTACTAATTTTTAGGGTTCCGACCCAAAATGGTAAAAATGGAACACTTTTGGTGGGAATTCGTCTGTCTGTCTGTCACACATAAATACAAGATTTTCAATCGTAATGTTTGACTCTATACCTTCCTTCAGCAGTAAGTGATACATGTGAGATAATATTCCATCGTACTGGCATTTTTGTTACCGAAGCAACTAGTAATTTAGCCATTTAGGCTAGGAGCGGATACTTTAAAGTATTACTGGAACTCTTACTCTACCATTAAAAATATGCGAGAGAGATGTTTCCGAGCTGCAAAAACTTCATTTGTTTTGGTATATTTATTTTAGGCGTGTACAGTCAAGGGCGCGTCAAATAGAACTATTGAAAAAACAAGTTTTCCTATTGCCGGAGCTAAAGTCACACTGCGATCGTCAAGCTTGACGTGCTCTTGACTGTACTAAAAAGCCAGGGAATTCGACCCGTTACCGAAAGATGCTGCAGCTCATTTTAAATATTCAGATTGCCGATGGTTCAACATTCGTCTGGAATTCAGTGTTAAAATGTGCATTGTAATAACCTTTAGTTCGTTATCATAATTTCAATTTTCATACGAGTTTTTGTAATAGAGTCGTTCTTATCTACTCCTAAAGACAGAGGAGGTCAACGATGGATCGAGTTTGCCCAGAAGAAGACTATTCTTTCGCAACTTGAACATACTCGGGTTACATGGACTCGGGAACACAGATGCAGGCAGAAAATACTTCCACTCCTTAGCTGCGCACGTTATAAAAGTGAAGCGGTTTGGGCGAATTTGTGGAATAAGTACTTATTAACAAAATGTGGACGGTAATCTGCGGTGCGTCTGGACTGGATGGTAAAAGGGGAATGGCGGAATAAGCTCATGGAGCTCTTGGGATCATTCTTCGAAGTACCTACTCAGTATTTATGAGGATACATTTTTTTAGTAATTTAAGGAAATAGATTCAGCCAAGTATCGTCTTTTAGATGCAGAGACACTCCGGTAAGACAAAATTCGTAAAAATACTTTACTACAGTTGCAAATCCAAAATTTAATTGACTCTTCCTTTCACAATCAAAATTATTTAGTTTTTGACTGGCGATTTAACGGAAATTGAAATTTCCAATTCCAATAAATAATCCGAAGTTTCATACTCGTTTAGCCACAATTAAATAGGTTTTCACCTCCAAAGCTCGGAAGCATTTGGTTTGTCGGTTAAATTCTGCGGCCAAAAGAGATTTTTGGCCCCTAGCGGGCAAAAGGTTTTTGAAATTCGAACGCTATGTACTTATTTATTTTGTAGTATGCAAACCTCCCCACCCACCCTGCTGCAGTACTGGCCGCTTGTAAAACCAGCCACGCACTATAGTTTTCAAGATGAGAAAGAGGTATGCAGCTATAGGAAAGAAACAAATAGTATTATGAATAGTGAATGCCTGGTGGGTAAGGTACTGGCGGATAATTAAAATAAATTTAAAATTCGATTGGCTGTTGTTTTTTTTTTGTTCTCTTGCCCAGATTAATGGACTCGCCCTTTCAAATCGACGCAATACAAAATAGATTTGCCCAGATTTGCCTGCCACTGCCTATCCTCTGTCTCCACATTGAAAACCAATGAAAATGAACCTTGTATTGCAAATTTATCAAGTAGTTTATAGGTAGAGTCACGAACATAAGCACAACAGTCCAAAAAATAATAGTAAATTTAATTATAGTGATTTCCTTTTTAATGTCTAGTATTCTTAATCTATACACGGCCACTCGTCCGTGAAAACTCTTTGACCTTGAGCGGGTCTCTGGTTTCGGAGGTTTGTAGCGAAGAGCTGGTTCAAGTTATACTGGTTATGTTTCCACTTGCTTGTTGCCGTCAGTACCATTATGTAGGTATTCTGCCCTTACGTTAAAACGTATGAGTAATTAATTAAATACTTGTTTCTTATTTTTGAATTGCTTTTCTTGCATTATGTTAACATTTCCTCGCTTTAATGAGGTGAAAAATTTTGTGTTTCGCTCGGCAGCAAAGTTATTTTGCGTCTTGTGCCTTGAAACCTTCGCCACGCTCAGGATTCTTCTTTTGAACCACTCGCTTTGCTCGTGGTTCAATCCTAGAATCCTTCGCTTGCTCAGGTTTCAATACAAGGCACTCGCGCCAAATAAACCTTTTGCTGCCTTGCATAACAAATAACTATTAACGACTTGAAACATCTGACAGCCGATAAAACCTATGATAACACCTAATCTAGGATTGGACTTGGAATGGAACTAACCACTGAATTTGAACATAAACTACAAAACCATTTAATTTACATGGACATTTACTCAAGGAAATTCTAATAAATACATCAACATTACACTCAGATGCGATGTCTGATATACAATAAAATTTTATTACATTTACAAAAATATCTACGAGGTAGAAAGGGTGCTGTAGAAAAGCTGATTCATACATTTTATATCTAGATATTAAAGTTGTTATAGTAGGTGCCTATTGATATAACTATCACAAGTAAGGTATTTATAGTATAGCACTATAAGATCAGACTTTGAAGTAATTTTATATGAAGATCTATTTGATTATCGCCTAGATGTATTTTGGTATTGTATGAATACTTATTACATTAATAAACGTCTGTAAGAACCAGATTTGACACTCAAAATTATTGATGTATTTAACATTTACATTAATAAACAGTTGTTTTACACAGGACAACGCATCATAACACTTAGGTTATAAGAAAAAAACCTCTTATATAGGGTTCTAATGAAATAGTAGCGTCGTACCATGGAATGGAACAACTTTTTCAAAGGAACATAGGTCGAGATACGGAAAATCAAATTTGACCTCCCATACAAAATGCGCTATCAACTGATGCAGTTTCTATGGGAGGTCAAAAATTGATTTTCGTATCTCAATCTATGTTCCTTAAGGAAAGTTCTTCAGTGTCATGGTCTAATATACTAAAATTATGTTCACTATTTCATTACGACCTTATACTCGTATTATGATACCTTTTACAAAAATAAAATAGTAGACGATTTTATTTATTCGACACATTTTTCCTCTCCAGGGAGCGATCGTTCCATTTTCGTTTTCAGTGGCTTTACCAAAAGATACTCAATTTAGTAATAATTTAGGTCTAGTTTCAGTATGAATGTAAGAAAACTCTAAAAACATTTGCTTTCTTGTCATTTTAAGTGTAGAAAACATTTCCAAATATTTGTTTAGGCTGGGGTGTCCACAATTTTTCTCGTCTTTCGACTTATATTTTTTAGGAACAGCTTTCGTTGACTGACCTCATGAGGGTTTATGAGGTCGGTCATCGACCTTACAAGCGAAGACAACTTTTTTTACACCATGTACAAAAATAATAATAAGATCGATCAGTCCATATTTGTAAAGCTCTTACATTTTGTAGGACCCTTTAGTAGGTAGGTAGACAAAAGTACTTGGGTATTCTGATAATAGGTTCCAAATACTTACATAAGTCAAATGACTGTTTGTAGCAAATACTTTTTAATGGCATTCTTGAAATTGGCCCTCATCGATTTTTCCCAATTTAATTGAATGTTTTAAAGACAAAATTTTATATTTAGCAACTTTATTGGCTTTACTGTAAGGGGTCTCGGTTTTCATACAGGGTTATCATCTCCATTTTTTTTTATAATCCGGACAAAATGGCTACAAAGGAAAAAAAATCAGGACAGTAAATAAGCTCGGACATGTTAATAAGAAATCTCGGGAGCAGCGCAATTTTTACGAGATAGAGAATAAAATTTTCCTTGACAGAAAATGGATAGGAGAGCGAAACAGATAGTCGGTGATTTACAAAACAATAACTTATTATAATAAATATTAAGAATGATTGCCTGATTGCTATTGTGAATTTTATTGTTTCCAGTCTATCGGCTTTAGCTTTTTAACCTGTAAAGCCTTCTTAGCTGAGGTCGTTTTTCTTTTAATTTCATTAAAACTACTACGGTGAATTTTTTCTTCATCCCCACTTTACTTGTAAGCGAGGTACCCTAAAAAATTTTATTTTACCAGAGAATATTATTTTACCAGAAATATTATTACCAGATTTTATTTTACCACTTTTTCGGCGAGCATGAAATATACATCCGTAAAAACTTACAGCTTTCTAGTACTAAGTGTCTGAGCTAAGTCGCGGACCGACAGATAATACGGACGTGGCGAAACTATAAGGGTTCCTTGTTAACTACGAAACCTTAATAAAAAAAGGACAAAATCTAGTCAGGAAGTCCAGATCCAGAGAAATCTGGACGTTTGGGAACCCTATTTCCATAAAAGAGAATAGTTTAGTATTCAATTCGTTAACATGTTTAGAATCTGCGTAAAATCCTGACGCGTCGACCTGCGCCGCCGGTGCTTTCGTCGTCACTGTCCACTGATGGCTGTCGATGGCCCAACATGGCTGCTTGTACGTCCGGGTTGAGAGGTAGGGCGGGGAAAGATGAGCGTCGCACCATAGGAACTGGTCGAGCTCCTGTAGAAATAATAAAGTGAAAATTTTCAAATAGCACCGAAACCCGGAAAAAGCGGAATAGGGCCACTTTTGCCACAGTTGTTGTGGTCTCTTTTTATAATTTTAATGAATATCTCTAAAACATAGCAGAAAATCATAGATTTATGATTCGCTTATTTTTTGGAGCGCAGCGAATCATTTATATAAGCAGAATTTTTTTTAAACGTTTATCGTTGAAATAAAATATTTTTAGAGATCTTGAGAGGGGAACGGGCAGTTAAAAAGTGTGAAATAAGGGACGAAAGTTTGTATGAAAATACCATAGTTTTGACATGAGATGCAAAAAAAATTGAAATTTAAGTTAAAAAAAGAAAAATGTGTTTTAGCATTTCCTTAAAATCGTCACCATATGGGTTGAAATAAGGTATGATTTTTGTATTTCGGACAGAAGAAATCACGTGAGCATTTTTGGAAAATTATGTCCCGGGGGGTGAAATGAGGTATAATTATTTCAGGGTAAGTCTTCAGCTTTTGAAGTAAGATGCATGAAAATTCGGTTTTAAGAATTTAGATTTTCACACAAACTTCCATCCCTCATTTCTCCCCCTTGTAAAAAATGTAACATGTTTATGTGTGAGTTCTTTTTTTTTCATTATGATAAATCCAAAGTTTTATGTTTCTCATGTCAAAACTGTAGGTTTTCATACAAACTTTCATCCCTTATTTCACCACCTTGGGACATGAATTTCGGAAAATACTTTCCGAGTGGTTTTTACAGACAAGAAACCTTTGTATACAATTTCCACCACCCCTCTTGCCTCTACCCCTACCGTACAGTTCTTTGTAGTATGTAGTTAAGAACTGTGCCAAAAATTGCCCCACCCACGAATTATTTCTTCTATATTTCCGTCGTTGAACGAGCTAAAAAGGGTGCCAACTGAAAGTCGTCCGTCCGATGCGGAAGCGCAAGTATTACCCTACAATAATTCTTCCCTCATTTCACCCCCTTGAAGATGATAATCCGAAAATGCTGACAAACGCGTGTTTCCTTTTTTGTACTGCCTCTAAATTATTTGAAGTCATCCCTTCCAACTATGCACAAAATAAAAATGGCACAGTGGTTTTCAGCCTACTACAAAATTTTTATCTATAAAATATATAGCATGTTTACTTGGTACGAGTACGGCTCTCTCTTGCCCGGTTAATAAAATTGGTGTAAACTGGTGTAAAGCATGGTCTCTCATTAGTTACGTTATTTAACAAACAAGGTATAATTATAGTAGGATAATTTTATATATCCAATTCGGGAATTGCCTCTACCATTGCAGAATAAAATATGCACTAATATAGGGGTGGGTGTTAGAACTACTTTAGAGTGACTGCAAACCGCTGTAGGATATATGATAAAAGTACCTATGTTGAAGCTATAAAAATATATAATCAGACACCAAAGAAAAAATCCAAAAAAAAAAACAAAAAATCCAAAAATTCAAAAATCCATATCGTGGTAAGAACCCGTCAAACTGTTTTTATAACAGATACCAAAGGACATCAAAACACTTTTAGATAATGAATTTAAGGTTAAATTAAAACAATGGTATATTAGCAATGTATTTGACAATCTGACTGAATTTTATAATTACAATAACAATAGATTATAACTACTATGAATATAATGACTTTTTTTAAAAGTCATCATCATCATCATAACATCTCATGAACGTCTACTACAGGACAGGGAGCTCCCTCCAGAATTCTAGCTTTTGCTGGAAAAATGTGGAGGGGAAGTACCATAGTCACCTCGCTTGTTAGCGTTACGGCTGGCACTATGGACCGCGGTTGTAGGTGACCGCAGTAAGTAAGATGTTAGATACAAAGGAGGATGCTGCTGCCCATCCTCCAGTTAACCCTTAGTCGCCTCTTACGACACCCACGGGTATGTATGGGTTGGTACTATTCATTGCCGGCACCACACGGGACAAGTAATAAAGTAGTAGTAGTTTTTAAAAGTAATAAATCTAATTTAATTCTTGAATTGCTTGTTTGTATTTTAATTATTCATATTATTTTGTTAATTTTAATGATGCTAAGTTCTGGACCTGGTGTTAACGTAGTTCCTAATAATTTTGACATTACTTTTAATTCTGATGTGACTAATTGTTATGTGATGATGTGTTTAATATTGTATGCCTGAAATAGGTAAAACCGAGGACTTTTCTATCTTCTATGTACATCTTTTTACCGGTTTCACAATAAATCATTCTTATTCACTATTCCGCATCTGTTTCGGCCGTATTGGCAACAGTGTTTGGTTACTATTTTTCGACTATCACATCGGATAGTTTTTAAAAGCTTTTATTTAGTTTCACCTGTCGCGGTGTCTGTCTGTAAGTTAAATTTGACGCACTTCCCGGTTTCCGATTGAGATTAAATTTTTCATGCGCATTGGATGACAATGCAATATCATTATGACTTGGAGCTGACGGAAAGTGGCCATAGAAACAACGCCATCTGTTGATGGGCAGCATGGCTTGCTCACATGGCAATATTTTAATGTTTAAACAACTGTTAGAGGTTTCTTTATAAAATATTTGGATTTAGCTAGGCCTATTGGGGAAATTTCTCTATTTTTTTACATACAAAGCAACGACTTAATTTTCCGCGCATGATAATGTAGCCAGTAGAAATGAGAGCGTTGAGGAGTATGATTGGTGTGAAATTGAGTGACAGGATTAGAAATAGTGTGATAAGAGAACGTTGTGGCGTAAAAGAAGACGTAGGGACTAAAATTGAGACAGGGATGCTGAGATGGTATGGTCATGTAGAGAGAATGAATGAAGGAAGATTGACGAAAGAGATCCACAAGGCGAGTGAATGGAAACGTTGGAAGGGTAAGGCCTCGGCGAACGTACCAGGACCAAATTCAGGACGTTCTGAATAAAGAGCAGGTTAAAAGTACCCTAAACCGACGAGCATGTATGAAAGGATTGATGAAGGTTCAGGAAGCAAGGGAAGTATGTCAAGATCGTAGCAGGTGGAGAAATGTGGTCTCTGCCTACCCCGACGGAAACAAGGCGTGATGTTATGTATGTACATATTTACGATTTGGTGGTACAGGAACACCCCTTATACGAAATTACACAGATCAATTGATACTGGCACAAGATATCTTACATAGAGATGCTTGGTCATGCAAAGTTACATCAATATTCTATGAGCCGTTTTTGAGAAAATTAAAATTTTTCATTTTCGTTGTATGACAGCTACCCTCAAAATGAGAGCCAGCAAGAAACCAATTAGAACCCTTCGATGGATTTGCATAAAACTCCTAACTTCAAAATATAGAGTCAATCGGACCATTCGTTTAGCCGCTAGGCCAAAGCGTGACGGACAGACCGACCGACGGACCGACCGACCGACCGACCGACCGAAGGACGGACATTTTTGGGAGACTTGTTTTTTATGATGTAGAAGTGATATAGAACACAATTTTGAGAAAAAATGTTTTTTTTTTCACAAATACAATACCTTTCTCGCTCCGCTCGAAAGTAATAAACCATGAATTTTTCGGACTTTTTTAAGTTTTTGCTCAATATCTCGGTGAAGGAAGGGTCTGACTGGTATACTCAGTATGCATACTTTTAAAGAAGATAAAATTAGACCAAACCGAGATCTATATACATTTATTGGTTCCCAAGATAAAGTTGACCAAAAATAGGCCATTTTCTCCAAAAAGTGCTTTTTTTTTTCGAAATGGTCACTTATTTTGTGAAATATCTTCTAAAATACGTTCCACGTCAAATATAACGTGACATAAAATTGTAGTAAATTTAGTTACCTTTCATTTAAGACCAGATTTTTACCTGTAGGCTTAATGGTTTTCTTAAAAACGGCAGTTAACGAAAAACAATCATAAGTGGGGATAAATGCAAATAAACTGTTCTCACGAATTTTTATGGTTCTATTTATCAAACAGTTACAATTTATTTATTTGTTTTTATTGTGAATAAAAGAAGATAATAATAACTATCGGAAATTACGTCATCATCAAACAGTGTTTTATATACTTATATACTAAAATGTTTGTACAAACGTCATGGTAACTACTATAAGGACAAATTCCCTCCTCCTGACAGAAGCAGAAAAAGTACCAAACTTGGGCAAATGCAGCAGAAAATAAGGATCCAAAAGTTAATCTCTTAAAAAAGGAGTATTACCTATGCCTTCAGAATCCTCAAAAGGGCAGAGTACATCGGCAGAATTGTCAAGAGACTAGCTCGACTTCCCTCGGGAACGCGCGCATTCTGGTCTCTCGCCAAAGCTATCGAAGGCAACTTTTGTCAACTACCTTTTCCACCTTTAACCAGGGGAGATGATTCGTTAGCCCACAATTCAAAAGAAAAAGCCGATCTGCTTGCTAGGCGTCCTATTTGCATCCAACTCTACCTTCGACGACAAAGAGAACCAACCGCCGAAAATCCCGAGGTGCGAGAGTGATATGCTGGATATCCAGTTTTCCCTGAAAGCTGTACGCAACGCACTTCTCTCTTTAGATATTCACAAGTCCAGTGGGCCTTACGGTATCAATTGTGCTAAAAACGTGCGCTCCTGAGTTGGCACCGGTTATAACGCGTCTTTTTCGACACTCCTATTTCACTAGCGTAGTCCAGACCTCAGGGAAGACGGCTCTAGTGCACCCGATCTTTAAAAAGGGCGACCGCTGTGATAAACTACGGGGCCCGTAGACGGGGCCATGGCAATCATTTCCTTGCTTTCCAAAATAATGGAATACATTATTAACCGTCAGATCCTACGATACCTAGACGAGCACCAGCTCATCTGTGATCGCCAGTATGGATTCCTTCAGGGTCGTTCTGCTGGTGACCTTCTTGTCTACTTGACCCATAGATAGATGGGTCAAGTACAGAAAGAAAGAAAAGACATCATATTTTATTTACAAATCAATAATTCTGCTAAACTTTCAATTTAATTTAATACCTTACTAACTACCCATATTGCACTTTCTACTTTCTTCTTTCACAAACACATAATTTTCACATGCACTCTCCAATTTGTAGGTACAACACAGTGGAACTCCATTTATTTTACCTAATTATCCCTTTTACTTTTTTTCTTTGTTCTGTGTGCAATTTTGTAAGCATAACTCTAGGTTGTGGGCAAGTAACTACCTTATAACTAGAAAAAGTAATTCTTAAATAATACGATAGAAAGTAAAAATTTTGTATAGCTTATGCAAACTAAAACATATATATTTTTTACCTACTTTTAAATAAAATAATTCCGATACAGCGTAATGCAATACAAAGCTTAACATAACTACAAAACTCTACGTATATCTAAGATCTTACTTTACTACTTTCTGTGATTCTAACTACAGTGCTTATTATTTACCTGTGATTCTTTTTCAGTCGTCAGACAGACCTTGTTTTGAGACAGAAATCGGAAAAATGGTAGAAAGAGATAGATTAGTGATCATGTAACGAAGAACATTAACATTCACGTGTAGAATTTTGAAACATTCAAACAGTAAATCCAATTTTCACGTAAAAATAAAACTGGCTTAATTTCAAGCACACTTCAATAGATTTGGTTCTATCATCATCAACATTTTCAAATCTCTCAAGTATTAAAGGTAACGAACATGAATGCTAATTTAGCTTATAAATTATAACAAACCGTCAAAAATTTTTGATAACAAGTTGATAATGATACTCGTATTGCAGGTAGCGTTTCCAAAATGAACAGAATATGAACAGCAATAGAGATAAGAGTTGATGTACGTACCAATGAGTTTCGCCACCGATTGCCTCTTCACTAGTTTTGGTTCAGAAGTCTCACCGATCGAAGCAGGTGCTGAGCCTTCAATTGGAGTCTTCTTCTGGTCACTCAAATAAGAATTTATCGAGTCCCCTCTCCTATACTGTTTTTGGCGTTGACTCTTTTTCTCTTCTTGAGGGTCATTATTTTCTGACTCGGCAATTTGGAAAAGTTGGAAACCAAATCTGCTTGATTCTCTTCTTAGTACTTTTTTATTAGCAAACTCGGCTAATGATTGTCGCCTTTCACCTTCTGGATGAAGCTTTTGTCTTATCCTCTCTTCTTCTTTAACTTTGAGAACATCAAGCAATGCGCTAATTATTAAAACTAAAAGAAAAATTGTGATTCCGAGCATTGTGACAGAGCTTGTATCTGTGTGATCTTTAAATTTAGTCTCGCATTTGACTCGAGGTTTCTCTATAAACACTTGCATTACACTACAAGCGTTTTTTATATAAAGTGGGATGACTTTTGGTTTAACTTTAATTTCTTTGGTCTGCCGTTTTGCGGTCTCTTCCGTTTTGTTGTTGGTATCAATGAACGATTCGATATTGATTTTAGGTACCGAAGCAACAGTTTTTTCTGTGTCCACATTTTCCGGAACGATCTCATCTTTAGTAAACCACAGTTGAACACTGTACAGAGTGGAAACAACAAGTAAGAGGATAAACACTAAAATCTTTCGTTCGTCCATGTTTACATCGCAGACTAGAACTGGTTTGTTTTGACATGAACCGCGCGTGCGTGGATCTATTCACGTACTTTACTTTATATGATTTCACAAAGCTTCCTATTGATTTATGTATCCTTTGCTTACCGCTCACTGTTAGTTTTAATGCTATTAGTGAAGTATTTTTACATTTAAATGCGATTACTGTGGGCGTGAAGTCGCCATCGAGATTTGTTTGGTGTGAGGTAGTTGCTGGGTTGTGCGCATGTGCAAACGATTGGGTCGTTGCGTCTTGTTACTAGTATTGGGTACCGATTCTGCCCGTCGAAAAGTTTTGCTAAAAGCTACTCTATTTCCTTGACTTAAGCTACTCAGCTTGACGGTAAATTTCATGATGAATTAAACATTTTGGCCAGTTCTTTTTGGTAATTACTTTGCGCTACTATGAAGTACAAATTATTAATTATGTTCCGAATCAATTTGTTACAGCTGGTTATTGGGGTTGTCTAATCTAGAAACTAATATTTTATATTATCTTGTTGACACGGGTAGATAAACTTCTGTAGCAATACCGATGCATATTGCATTGCTGATAGATAAGCTTTTAATCAAAGCTCTACAACATCTGGCTTGATAAATTAAGAAGGATAGGATCTGAAAATACTTAAAACAAAAAAGTTAGCAATTCCGTTAGCATAATTAAAAAAAAATCTAAATTTATTTAAAGTATTATTCCTTCCTTTTTATTTTGGGTTTTGAAATTTACAATATGAATATCTATACAACGGAAAGAGATAGACTGACAGTTATGCATGAGAATTTGTGGATAAAATTATGAAATTTAACAAAATATCCAATAAAGTCTACCCAACGACCTAATTTAAAAGTTACAGTAATATTTAGATTTTTTTATAGTAGTTTAAGATACAAGTGCCGTAAGTAGGGTTATTACAAACGAGTTGACGTTTTGTAAGCCCGAGACGAAGTCGAGGGTTTACCATCGGCACGAGTTTGTCATAACCCTTACGGCCGTGTATCTTACTACGTTTTTCAATACATTTGTGAGAAAACAGGTATAAAGACTTGTTAAATGAACCAACCATGGGTACTGTCAGCCTCTTGTCGATTTATTTTATCCTGGTACTCTCCATTTTAGTTTAAACATAGGTAGGCAGTCGTCACCCAAGTAAAAAGTCACCATATTATGATCAATTTTATGATCAGAGTGTAAAAACTCCTTGGTAGTATACTTTTTTTACTTACCGCGCTAGTTCGGTAAGTAACTACTTGCGACCAATGTTTACGTCCTTGTAAGTACGTTTTTCGAGCAAATGTATTGAAAAATAATTTAGTTATTTATCTACGTAGCTAGGTAAACTATTAGCCTTATAGGAGCAGTGTTCAAAAAAAAAAATCAGAATTGTAACGTTAATTTATAGGGTTCCGTACCCAAAGGTTGTACAACGGGACCCTATTAATATATTATGTCTCCGATGTCTGTTTTTCTGTTAGCGGGCTGTATCTCATAAACCGATAATTGAAAGTTTGACTGATTATGTATATCTTAAAATAATAATAAATTAACAGGGGTTTCCCTACAAATATCGTGTTTGTAGGCGCTTTTTGTCAATTTTGCTGCCTTGCAAAACAAAATATTTTTTCACGACTAGGAAGATAAATGTAACAAAGGGTATTAAGTAATGCTTTCTTAAAACTTAAAGATAATGGTGACGTGAAATGATCTGGCAACGTTCAGATTGGATTGTTTGTATGAAGAGGAAGATTCTTTCTGAAAGTTTCAGTTTCGTTAACTAATCATGCCTTTTCAGTTTTCAGAAAGCTGCCCCTCACACCCTTTTCCTATCTTGAAGTCTTTAAATGTTTCAGCACAAATTAATCCTCGTTTCATTACCCCGAAACGGTGTTGCCATCGCCTAAGCCCACAACACGTTTTCCCTGCTTACTTTTCTCAAAACTGGGAACCCGTTCGCAGCTAAGGGTCTAATTAAATTCCGAGTTTCGTCGCCCATCTGGTGGCTGCATAGACCAGAGAACCATTAGACTATTTAGTTTGTGCAAGTAATTCAAAATAACCAGGTTCTTAAATCAAGAGTTAAAACCCATTTTTACGAATAAACCGTATCAAGATTATTTATGCGATACCATTTAACTCAGAATAAGAATCAGAATCACAATGTTTTATTGCGAGAACTGGTTAGTGGTACAGATGAGAAATATAAAATAATGTTAGCTCATACAGTTCTTACCTAAAATCAGGCATGCAATTATCTAGAAATACTCTTAATACTTGACAGCTTGATGGTAAATAATATAATAGGACAGAATATTTTATTGAAATGTACTAGTGAAAGTGCCGAATGCCGCTAGTTTTTCTTTAAGAGCTTTCGACACGACAGTCGCTTAGGTGATCATAGAGATTAACACACGTTCGGGTTATCCAGCTAAATCGCATCGTAAACCCCTAACTAAAACCTTATTAACCCAACCTACACCTACGGTCCCTAAAACCAAAGTAACTCATCAAGCCTTTTCTCCATAGGAGGCAGGCAGAAATCACTTCCTTTCACCTGTTACGGTCTTGACACACTTCCCTCACTTCTTTTCCTCGCATTAACCTTTCCATACCCGCTGATCAGTTAAGGGTTCGTTTGACCTGGGTTTGGTCTTGAAACTTTCACCAAAACACTTCCTTTCATGCTCGCTTTTTGGATCTCTTTCGTTAGTCTCTGATCGATCGTGCATTTTTACTACATGACCCATCCATCTTAACATTCGTTTTTACATTTTATGCTATATCTTCTTTTGACATTTACTCCACAACGTTCTCTTAAGATATCATATCACACTGTCTGTTTGTCAACGCTCATAAAAGTATTTAAAATTAAACAAAAATTCATTTGAAAGATTTTTGACAAAATAATATTTTGTGATTTCTGTTTGATGGCTTTGCCAGCCTTCGTGGGTCAGTGGTTAAAGGTTTAGGCCTTAAATCCAGAGATTCTGAGTTCAATTCGTCAAATCGACAGTGTCAAAGACCAATCACTTGGGCTGTGACACTGTTCCTAGTCTGGTGAGGACGTTGCAGAATGAATCACTTCTTTGTCATGATAATTCCGTGCTTTGGAAGGTCTCAGTCATAAAAAGTAGTCGTTAATGAGCCATTACCAACTAACCATCCTACCAGGATTAAAAATTGTGAAAAAGGAACATTAATTCCTGTATCGTATCTGGTTATAAAAAACCGGCCAAGTGCGAGTCGGACTCGCGCACAGAGGGTTCCGTACCACCACATAAACATAATTGTATTAGTTGAAATTTCAGTAAGTTAATGTGCTAGATTTTCTGAGTCCGACACGCGCTTGACCAAATTTTATTAATTGTTATTATTTTATAGCTTATGCACTATAAACATACCAATTTTCAAGTTTGTAAGTGTTCCCGTTTTTAAAATAGAACTAAAACAAAAATAGCCTCAGCGACCATCCAACTTGACCCCTCTCATATATGAAAGTTCTTGAAACGGGAGCTCACCACAATTGGTTACCATTAGTTGGGAGAAAAGTTGAAATATTTAATGATTTCAGACTTTTCCCATTATTTGTACTGTGAGACCTAGCTTCTTGCCAAATTTCATAATTTTAGATCAACGGGAAGTACCCTGTAGGTTTTGCATTTTTGAATAAATGTATGGAGATGAGGACATAAAATGCCATATCTTTTGATTGCGTCGTTGTAAAAAATTGAAATTTTCAGATCTTGTATGGTTCATGGATCCTAATATATGGTATTAGTTTCAACCTGATACATTTACCCGTTCGTGAGATAAAGGGTCTTGACAGACAGACGGACAACAAAGTGATCCTATAAGGGTTCCGTTTTTTTCTTTTGAGGTACGGAACCCTAAAAATATATAGCTA
The DNA here is from genome assembly GCA_947532105.1 of Athrips mouffetella. Lineage (NCBI taxonomy): Eukaryota > Metazoa > Arthropoda > Insecta > Lepidoptera > Gelechiidae > Athrips > Athrips mouffetella. Next base: position 21,230,262 of record OX383972.1, on the reverse strand, counting down.
GTGGCGAAAAAAATAACAATTCTTCTATCGCAACTGGTTGCGTATAAAAAATATTTTTTTCTACGGAAATTGGTAAAAAAATGCAGTTTCCAACGCGACCGAAAGGGTCAGAGGCTTAACAACTCCGACTTCAGGCTTTGTTAAGCACACCATCGATCTTACCAACTACAGCCTTCTGTCCACACGATATGGTGACGACTGTTGGCCATAGACAAGCGGCCTAACGCTAGAAGAGTAGAACAAAAATGTATAAGATTTAGGTTACGAAATGTTGTGTGATAGCTAGTGGTACCTAGACGATTGTCTTTCTATAAATTGCTTTGTAAATGCCAGCAGAATAGAGACAAAATGTATGAGTTTGTCATTAGCTGTCACACAAAATTTCGTTAGCTTATGTCAATCTCATACATTTTTATTCTTTTCTCAAAGCGTTATTCTAGCGTTGACGACGTTTTTTGCCGTGGCACAGTTACATGGCACTGCCGGTAAACCGTTTGTTTCCCGTGGCACAACTGCGTGGCAATAGACGGCCAATTTTCTCTAGGCCAATGTCAATCCCATACATTTTTATTATTTTCTCTTAGGTTAACGATAATAGAAAGCCAATTGTCTCTAGGCCAATGTCAATCCCATATATTTTTATTCTTTTCTCACAGCGTTAACCTAGCGTTTACGATAATAGAAAGCCACTTGTCTCTAGGCCAATGTCAATCCCATACATTTTCATTCTTTTCTCTGAGTGTTTTAACCAAGCGTTTACGGTAATAGAAGGCCAATCGTCTCTAGGCCAATATCAATCCCATACATTTTTATTCTTTTCTGTTAGCGTTAACTTAGCGTTTACGGTAATTAAAGGTCAATCGTCTATAAGCCAATGTCAATCCCATACATTTTTATTCTTTTCCGTTAGCGTTAACCTAGCGTTTACGGTAATAGAAGGCCAATCGTCTGTAGGCCAATATCAATCCCATACATTTTTATTCTTTTCTGTTAGCGTTAACTAAGCGTTTACGGTAATTAAATGCCAATCGTCTATAAGCCAATGTCAATCCCATACATTTTTATTCTTTTCCGTTAGCGTTAACCTATCGTTTACGGTAATAGAAGGCCAATCGTCTCTAGGCCAATATCAATCCCATACATTTTTATTCTTTTCTGTTAGCGTTAACTTAGCGTTTACGGTAATAGAAGCCCAATCGTCTCTAGGCCAATATCAATCCCATACATTTTTATTCTTTTCTCTGAGCGTTAACCAAGCGTTTACGATTATAGAACGCCACTTGTCTCTAGGCCCATGACAAACTTCTGGTGACTGAAGGCTGTCAGTCTATGGCAGGGAATTAAACTGCACGAGACGTCGTACATTTGCGGCGGTATTGTTACGTGACGGGCCTGCCAAGGACCTCGTATTGGAAAACGCCAACTGTAAACAATTTGTATTCCACATCATTGAAACATTTCCCTTACAATATTTTATATTTATTTGCTTAATACATTTTCCACGCTTTTCGCTAACTTGTGCGGTGCTTTGATATTTCCAGCAAAACTCAAGAAACACATTGTACAATGCCGACTCTTAGGGTGCTTTTCTACCGGAGCTTTTGTGGAAAGTCCGTCTGGGGAAGTACCATCCCCTTGCTTTTTTCTGCCGTGAAGCCGCAGTGTTTGCACCGCTGTGTTTCGGTTTGAAGGGCAAGGGAGCGAGTGTAATTACCGTCATATGAGACATACCATCTTAGTTCTTAAAGTGAGCAACGCGCTTTGCTGTCTTATCAGTATCAAAATATGCCATTAATTAGACAGTGGGTGCTATGGGCGGTGGTGACCACTCACCATCACGTGGCCCACCTGCTCGTTTGCTCACTTGTAACATAAAAAAAAGGTAGCTATGCTGTGGACTGGAAGGACTGGAAAATTTAAACCAATAGGATTGCTTCATATGACAAGCTAGGAAAATAAAGCAATCCTATTGGTTGGAACTTTCCAAGCTCACAGCTTAGCTCGCACAACTCTGGTGGAAAACCACCCTTAGAAGTAATCCGTGCTGCAGTGGTTTCTTGCCGTTTGTTTTACGTTGCCATACATGGCACGGTCCGAAACGGTAGTAGACGGTAGAGTTTGAATTGTACTACAGGGTGTTAATTTTATTGCGTGCCATAGCTCAGGGGCGAAATCAGTATCAGTAACTGAACTTTTCCCAAGGAACATAGGACGAAATACGAAAAACAAAATGTGACCTTCCATACAAAATGCGCTATCAGCTGATGCAGTTTCTATGGGAGATCAAACACTATTGGTGTATTTCAACCTATGTTCCTTGGGAAAAGTTGCTCAGTTACTGATACTGATTCCACCCCTGAGCACGCAATCACATTAACATCCTGTATAGTATGTTATTTTATGACATTTAATAAAAAACTCTGCTTTAAATAAATAAATCGGATATCTAATTGAATGTTAGTACCGGCTTAAAATAGTATCAGCTTATTTTGTTCCTGTGGCTGATTTAAAAGACAACTAAGTGTGTAGTGTGAGTGTATGATGTGAGTGTAAAGTGAGTGTGTGAATAGGGAATTGCAGTAGCAGTGTGTGTACTGCAATTCCCTCTATGTCACTGCCATGCCATTACAATGCTGTCGCGCCGATCACAGCTGTACCAGCTGCGAAGTGATCAAGAGTGGCGGATATGATAGCTCACCATGAAGGCAACTAAGCTAATGGATATCGTAAGAAATTTTCATCATATTCATCGAATAAGGTACTATACAATCTTCAAAAAGCTTCAAGGAAAAGAGGTATACAAATACAAAAAAAACCGGCCAAGTGCGAGTCGGACTCGCGCACTGAGGGTTCCGTACCACCACATAAACATAATTGTATAAGTTGAAATTTCAGTAAGTTAATGTGCTAGATTTTTTGAGTCCGACACGCGCTTGACCAAATTTTATTATTTGTTGTCATTTTATAGCTTATGCACTATAAACATACCAATTTTCAAGTTTGTAAGTGTTCCCGTTTTTAAATAGAACTAAAACAAAAATCGCCTCAACGACCATCCAACTTGACCCCTCTCTTATATGAATGTTCTTGAAACGGGAGCTCACCGCAATTGGTTACCATTAGTTGTGAGAAAAGCTGTAATATTTAATGATTTCAGACTTTTCCCATTATTTGTACTGTGAGACCTAGCTTCTTGCCAAATTTCATAATTTTAGGTCAACGGGAAGTACCCTGTAGGTTTTGCATTTTTGAATAAATGTATGGAGATGAGGACATAAAATGCCATATCTTTTGATTGCGTCATTGTAAAAAATTGAAATTTTCAGATCTTGTGTGGTTCATGGATCTTAATATATGGTATTAATTTCAACCTGATACCTTCACCCGTTCGTGAGATATAGGGTCTTGACAGACAGACAGACAGACAGACAGACGGACGGACAACAAAGTGATCCTATAAGGGTTCCGTTTTTTAGGGTTCCGTACCTCAAAAGAAAAAAACGGAACCCTTATAGGATGACTTTGTTGTCCGTCTGTCTGTCTGTCTGTCTGTCAAGACCCTTTATCTCACGAACGGGTAAAGGTATCAGGTTGAAATTAATACCATATATTAGGATCCATGAACCACACAAGATCTGAAAATTTAAATTTTTTACAACGACGCAATCAAAAGATATGGCATTTAATGTCCTCATCTCCATACATTTATTCAAAAATGCAAAACCTACAGGGTACTTCCCGTTGACCTAAAATTATGAAATTTGGCAAGAAGCTAGGTCTCACAGTACGAATAATGGGAAAAGTCTGAAATCTTTAAATAATACAACTTTCCTCACAACTAATGGTAACCAATTGTGGTGAGCTCCCGTTTCAAGAACATTCATATAAGAGAGGGCTCAAGTTGGATGGTCGCTGAGGCGATTTTTGTTTTAGTTCTATTTAAAAACGGGAACACTTACAAACTTGAAAAATGGTATGTTTATAGTGCATAAGCTATAAAATAACAACAAATAATAAAATTTGGTCAAGCGCGTGTCGGACTCAAAAATCTAGCACATTAACTTTCAACTAAAACAATTATGTTTATGTGGTGGTACGGAACCCTCAGTGCGCGAGTCCGACTCGCACTTGGCCGGTTTTTCTTTTGAGGTACGGAACCCTAAAAATACAAAATCATTTATTTCTCAACAAAAAAAGTAATCACATTATAGCATTTAAAAAATAAATAAAAATATTTTGAGAAAAAGGTATGGGCACAGCTAGAGGCTGGTTTTAAGCCCACCCAGAGTCAATTAGAGAGGGACTAAAGTATATAATAATATGAACTAAGAAGCCTTAGATATAGTTCCAGATAATAATAACTAAGAAGCTTTAGATAAAGGAAAAAAAGAAACAGAGAGAAATGCTTACAATAATTAATTAAAATTGGCAACAAATTATAATACATACATACATACATAACATCACGCCTTGTTCCCGTCGGGGTAGGCAGAGACCACAGTTCTAATAAATAATTATAATAAATTGTATTAAGGTCTAACAAAGTAGAAAATTAAAAAAAGTAATTAATAAAAAGTAATTTTATCACATTTATTAATAGGCCTATTAAAAGGTTTTACATAGGCTTATATAGGTCTATAAAATTTAAAATATTATAAACCAAATTAAATTATAGTAGGTTTTAATCAATGAAGTCGCGAACAACAGATCTGCCAATGATCCAGTTTTAAACTTTTTGATAAATGCCTACAAAGAATATAGAGCAAAGACACTAATCTATCATACATAAGCCTAGTTTACCCGCACCTTTATACAAAACACTGCCATCTTCATATGCGGTCTGCAGTCGAGTTCAGAACCGCAGCGACATGACGCCCAGTAGCGTAGTAGATACTTTTACGATGAATGATGATCAGCTCTATGACGCCCAATAGTGGATACTTTTACGATGAATGATGATCAGCTCTATGACGCCCAATAGTGGATACTTTTACGATGAATGATGATCACCTCTATGACGCCCAATAGTGGATACTTTTACGATGAATTATGTTACGACTCCATGCAAGTCAAATTATATGGGACGTGAAACGTATCAGTAATTTTGTATATAATAATCAAAGTTTACAGCAAATGTAAAAAAAAAATCTAGACAAATTTTCCTGAAGTGTAATTTCCAATATTGCATCCCAGTTAAGGCAGCCAGTTACAATCCAGAAAGATTTCCATTTCGCGCTTCGTCGCATACGGTTGCGCATTAAAATATGCATGTGAAGGGAATATTCTGGAAATTGTAAATAAGAAATAAAATGAGAACCCGTGTGGTGCCGGCAAAGAATAGTACCAACCCTTCTCTACCCGTGGGTGTCGTAAGAGGCGACTAAGGGCTTATGAACCGGAGGATGGGCAGCAGCATCATCCTATGTATCGTACCATCTCACATACTGCGGTCACCAACAAAAGCGGTCGCCAGCCGCAACGCTTACAAGCGTGGTGACTACACGGTAAATCCCCTAGAAGGTAGCTCTAGGTAGTTCTAGGGGAGCTCCCTGTCCTGCTTTGGACGTTTTATGGGATGTTATGAGGATGATGATGAATAAAATAAGTATGTGGGAGATTGTGTACCTACAAGGTTATCTGATCCCAAACTAGGCAAAGCCTGTACTGTGGGCATCAGTCTAATCTGATATATGTATGTCACCGGAAAAAAAATAGTTTTGTAAGTTGATCAATTTCCGCATCACTTGATAAACTGTCCAAAAATAATAAACTCGCTGAAATCTCGTATGTCCATAGGTACTTTAGGTAATACAAACACAACCTAGCTTGATTAGGTTAGTTAAGTTCTATTTCGACCAAAAGATACAGTTTATTATTTTTTTGACTGTTTATAAACTTACGATTATTATTATTTTTCGTATGTACATTAGCAGATAAATTCAGAGAAAACACCTAGGTTCGTTTATCACACAAGATGTTTGCCCTGGGCGCGGTCGAATCCGCGACCTACGGCGCAGAAACTTAACCAAGTACACCAAAATGTTAACAGGATTGCTCCTAGCCTTACTTCGTTTCTATAGTTTAGTTTCTAGAGTTTTTATTAAGGGATTTTTTTTACTCACTATGGACTTACTCTTGAACCCGATCTAGACCTGAGGACAGAGGTGAGGTCCACGATGGAACGAGCTTGCCTCTTGGCTAAGCTTCTTCTTAGAAGCTTATTCACTCGCGACTTAAATACATTCGGATTATAATAACTCGGGAACACAGACACAGGCAGGCATTCGACTAGGGAAGGTTTTCAAACAGAACTGTAGTAAAAAATCCAGATTAAGCCGTAAATATTGCAAACTTGCACCTGCCGCGCTAATGTAGGGTAACGAAATACGAAAATCCGATATTACTATCACGAGCGAAGCGGTTCAAATGTAAAGATAATGACGGCGCGGCCTTTTTCTGCTGAAGGGAGAATCTTTGCAGCCTTTTTCAGGTAGCAGTGAGCAAGCGGTATGGTAATGGTTTTTGTAAGGTTTTTACCTGGCATTAAGAATTAATAGATTTTTGTTAGCTTAAGCTGTATCAGTGCCCAAAAATTAGGTTAAGTCGACTTTCGACAAATTTCAGCACCGAAAGATTTGCCTCAGTTTCCGTTTTGTTTATGAGGTCGAGTTACTTTCATGCTATTCGGACTATAAAATTGTACAACTTTTTCAAAGAAACAAGGATTGAGAAATGAGAAAAGTTTTTGGTCGTCGCATACAAAACCATCTCCTGGCGGCGCGATGTATGGGAGAGGCAAAAAAAATTCTCGTTTTTCTTGTTCCTGAGGAAAAGTTAGTGTTATGGTTCAAGTAACATACTCGAATCGTCGTAACATCCCATGAAACATCCACTACGGGACAGAGAGCAGCTTTTGCTAAAACAATGTAGAGGGGAAGTACCATAGTCACCACCACGGCTTGTAAGCGTTCCGGCTAGCACCATGGACCGCGGTTGTTGGTGACCGCAGTATGTAAGAAGACGGTGCGATACACAGAAGGACGCTGCTGCCCATCCTCCTATTCATAATCCCTTAGTTGCCTCTTACGACACCCACGGGTGGAGATGGGTTGGTACTATTCTTTGTCGGCACCACACGGGCAACATACTTAAATATTCGCTGTTACGGGGCTGATAAGAGCTGAATTACCTCCCTATCTAACAAAAGGCAGAATGCGCGTGTTAGAACGGAGCGGATTCGCGCTGTTTTACGTTTATTGCTCATTTTTGCATTTTTATCAAAATTTGTACCCATAATATTAATGATCAAATAGCTATATTATTATGCATAATGTATTGAATTATGTGTAAAAGTTTTGGCATCATAGATTAATGGAGACTTAAGAGAAACGGTTTAAAAGCAAAAAGAAGAGGTAACTTTGGATTTTTTTATGGCGTACAAAATATATTTTATCGTGTTTCGGAGTCGGCCATATTCTTGGAAAGATGCTTAATTATCACATTTTTTTTTTCACGGCCATATATTCATCACTTTTCTGTAAAAACCTGCTCAAGTGAAGCGTATTTAGCTCTTATCAGCCCCTTAATTTGGAAGCGCTGTATTACATTAGTATAAATTGATTCAATGTCTATATGCAAACCCGCAGATGTAACATTTCTGCTTGCTACATCCATCGTTTGAACAAAGAGAGCGTTTACAGTCGAGACAAATCGTATCGCTATCGAGCCAAACGTATGAATGCGCCAGCATTTTGCGGATCCACTGTATTCAGTGATTTGCTTACAGTCAGGGTTGGCACAAATAACGACAATCTTGTTTTATAAAGCTACAACGGTAAAATAAAAAAAATCTACATACAATCAGGCACTAAATACATGGTTGTACAAACCGAAATGGCAGATTTAGACCTTAACACTGTACAGCTTTTAATTTTTTTTATAGGTATTTTGTCTCATGTCTTTGTGGTAAATCATTCAACTCATCACTAGCGTTATTTTACAGCTCTAGCCTTATGTCATTTTTACCCATGGATTTATGGAGTCGGCTACCAAACCTAAGGGATTTGACGGTGGCACTGGTTTTTATGCAGTAGGACTGCCATCTGTCATCTGCAACCCAGAGGATGAATTGTCTGAATCTACTGTTTCTGTAAATTCATCTGCGCGCCTAACATGTGCACTTATTAAAAACTTTGCGCCCTTACGATGAAAAAGATTATTTCACTGTTGTGCAAAACATGCTTTCTACAATCGCAAACGCTATAGAATAGAATAAAAATGTATGGGATTGACATTAGCTGTGACGCAACATTTCTATCACTAATGTCATTCCCGTACATTTTCATTCTATTCTACTAGCGTTTGCGATTGTAGAAAGCATCTTGACTCAGGGCCCAGGTGTCCAGCTATGCATTTTTTTTAACTTGACACCTGTTTGCCCATATATCTCTAGCTATTTCCGTCTTTTTAAATAGTCAAAAATGGAAGAAATTTTTGTAACCTATAGGCAAACTGTCTTTGATTTCAAATAGACTAACTTTGTGACAACGCACAAACAAATCTCAACTTCCCATAAAAAATGCGTTGGACACTTACGTTGCATTTTTTGGAGTTTTTTTTTTCAATTCATATAATAACCACTTGTTGCTCTTGACCTCTTAGGCAAACGGATATCAGGTCTAAAAAATAAACCTGTATTAAAAATTGGTACTGAAAAAGTTTGAATCATCTCCCATCCCTACGATGAATAGGCAATTTGCGGGCGGGCGAGGGGTATTTTTCCAAAGCCCACGGAATGCCTAATGAGCCCGAATGCCTTTGTGATGAGATAGCTTTTGATATCGCATTAATTTACGTACCTTTACTATATTATATTCTTATTCTCGTCTATTAAGAACGTGAAAGGCGGAGAAAAATTTGGATTTCTTATTTCAAATTTGCAGTTTATAAAATAAGTAGGCTTTTCATCTATTTGGGTATTTTATTTATACAGGATGTAAATAAAAGTACGATGACGCTTCTAAGGGGTGATTCTACATCACTAATAGGTTGTAAAAAATATGAAAACATACTTTTTCAAAATTTATTTTTTTCAAAATTTTGGACGATCATGAAATTTGATTTTCCTTCTAAAAACGTTACAATAATTTATTGAAATGGATAGGTACTTGCTAGTGACTGGATATTATAACAAAAAACCTTTGATTGCTTCGCCAGCTGATCATAGAGGTCATTGAACCCTCCGGGCGCTTCACTTCTACTTGAGCTAGAACTACTTTTTCTAAGAAAAAGTATTTTTTAAGTATTTTTATTTAATCTTTTAGTGGTGTATTATAGTATTTTATATAGTGTATTGTATAGTGTATTGTATTGTATTTATATTGTATAGTGTATTATAGTATTTTATATTTAGACTTGGCATGTCCATGAAACTTTGAGTAAAAATTCATTCATTCATTCTTTTTGGCTCAGTGAACCAAAGTGGTTCTTGGCCTCCGAATTAAAGTACGCCACGCTTCTCTGTTCTGTGCCAATGCCGTCCAGTCGGGCACACCCAGCTCTTTAAGATCCTTGGCGACTTCATCCTTCCAACGGTATCTTCGCCTGCCAACAGGCCGGCGTCCCGATGGTTTGTTTTGATACGCCCTCTTTGCGGCTCGATCCCCTGCCATTCTCTCAACGTGGCCCAGCCAGCGGAGCCGTGAGGATTTTATTTCACCAACTATGTATCATTCAGAAATCAGCTCTTCTACACGTATTTCCCTATTGTATCTCCTTCTCCAGCTCCCATCTTCATTTCTTTTTGGACCCAAAATTTTTTTTTTGTAAAAAACTATAACATGTTTTTTTTGGTAATTTGGAAGATAGCATTCCTGCTCTAAGTTCATAGCCACCATTATGAAAAAAGTATAACGGTTTTACGCATAGAACATTTCTTACCACGATTTTGGTTTTTAACGAGGTCCCTGACGTAAGTTTTTAATGAGCTCCCACAGCAACGTCTTGTCTTAGCAGGTTTGCTGTGATTCTATATTTATCAATCGTGTCTTCTACGCTACCTATTATGCTTTCATGGAGGATTTTCAACGGAGCTTGTACGAAATGCATGCCCTTTTTCAGTGCATTAATAGCAGCAGGCTCACTAGTTGTTTATCAAACGGCTTTATATCTGTTTAACGTCGTTCGGTCGAGTTATCATCTCGAAACTCTGATACAATGTGTTCATATCCACCCTTTGAAGGTGATAGGGCTTTTAAGCAAAACCTATTTGTCCCCCTGTCTGTCCCCCCCACGGAGCAGAGATTCTCTGCTCCGTGGTCCCCCCTGCCTATTTCTGTCAGACTCGCGCGCCGAGGTGTCAGATATATTTATAGTATTTTTGGAAGCAATAAAATCCATTTTTAGGACCGCATAACTAAATTTACTTTTAAAGGTTTTTTGCAGATTTCTAAAAACTGAGCAACTTAAAAAGATCGTTTTATTTTTCCTGAATAATAATATTTTAAATTCTTTCTATTACAATTAAGTTGGGCCATTACATTCTAAAACTATTTCAAATTTCAAGTCGTTAATGGGCATACTCTTGACCTAGAACTAGTCTTGAGGACAAAGATGAGGTCGACGATTTGACGAGCTTGCCCAGAAGAAGCCTATTCACTCGCGACATGAATAAATTCGGGTTATATGAACTCGGGAACACAGACGCTGGTAGATAATTCCATTCTTTGGCGTGCATTAAGATGTTTAACTATACCACAGATATATTTCATAATCATCAAATAAATAAATAAAAGTATTCATAAATAATACGAAAAAACACGTAAATATTCACAAAGATACACAAATAAACATGTTATCTTATTCCCATCTTCCTATTTTTGTGTAGTTTTTGGACACCCTGTTTAATCGTGAGCGAGATTGCAACTTTTCATACTCGGCAAATCAACGTTTAATCCTATATTTCCTCTACAAAGTAGCTTATCTTGCTGGAGCCAGCAATTGGCTGCCTTGAATAGCCAATCGGAAAGATCCTTGGATTTTTCCAATTTGAATTTGAACCGATCTAATGAGCGGAATTCGGGTTTGATGGTATTACTTACTTCTCTCAATTTCACTCTTATTGAATTTCACCTGATCGACTCTCCTCCAGTTCATTTTATTGAATTTATCTAGATATAGATTTTGTTATGGAGACTTACTGATGCAGTTGTAACTATACAATAGAGTTGAAATGGTACCTACTAACTCTGCCCAAGACTTACTTCGCATAATGTTCATACAATTTTAGTAAACACAAACAACTGGATCTGTTCAAATTGAGTTTTGGCTTATTTTTATGCAACACATAAGCTTTTTTCATTGCAATCGGTCCACTCACACTGTAGCTACACTGATGTGACAACTCCGTTTGAATGTCTTGTTGTTTGTGAGTTATTGGCGCATAGATAATACCTTGGAGGAACTAGGATCATACAGACCAACAGACAAAGATACAAAATTTTTAAAAATGGTTCGAATGGGGTTTTCACATTTATTTATATTATTTACTATTTTTATTTTTATCTTCATTGGTGCATTTTTTTAAAAACTTATTAAACTTAATGTATTTAATAGGTCTTTACCTATGAAATTGCCGTTTTGTAAACTCAATTTTCAGTACTAACATTTTTGCTATTTTCTTATTACGAGGGCCACACCGAAATGATCGGGAATAGAAAAAAGTACAAAAATAATACAACAATATTTACTATCATTGTTTTTCGAAGTATTCTCCGTGACAATCGATGCACTTTTGCATTCTATCAAACCAATTATTATAACAGTAATTCCAGTCTGAAGTGGATATAGTCGAAACGGCCGATTTGTAAGCTTCGACTGCCTCTTCTGGGCCTTGAAATCGTTGACCACGTAGCATATCTTTATTCTTGGGAATGTAAAATAATCATTGGGGCTCAAGGCAGGGCTATACGGTGGATGGTCCATTAACTCCACGTTTTCCTGATTTAAAAACGCGATCGTTTTGCGAGCGGTATGTGAGCTCGCATTATCCTGGTGAAGAATGATGCGACGATTCGGATTAATTTTACGAAGTTCTCTTATGACTTCCGGCAAACAAACTATTGTGTACCAATCAGCAGTAACCGTTCTGCGTTCTTGTAAAGGAATCGTAGCCACATGACCAGTTTTCGATACAAACGAAGCGACCATTTTTTTCGACACGCTACGAGAACGGACAACTTTTGTTGGCTTGACCTCGCCTTCGAAGACCCAAACAGCCGATTGATGTTTTCTTTCGGGCTCATATGAATAAATCCACGATTCATCACCAGAGACGATATTGTAAACTGCATTTGAGCTCCCTCTATTTAACGTTTGCAGAGTAGACCGACACCAATTAACACGAGCCGACTTTTGTTCCTCGGTCAAACGATGGGGCACCCAGCGGGAAACTAACTTCTTGAAACCCAGTTCATCATGTAAAATAGTTTGAATCGCTGTCATACCAATGCTGAGAGAAGCCCGAATCTGCTCGTATGTCACATGTCTATCTTCTTTTATTAATTGGCGCACAGCATCGATGTTATCTTGTGTTACCGCTGTTTTTGGTCGACCAGTAGAAGGAACTGTCGTGAGAGAGGAACGTCCACGACGAAACTCAGAATACCAACGATATATAGTCGTTTTACTGGGTGCTTCAAGTTCATAAACAGAAACAAGCTCGGCGAGACATTGTTCTTGAGATAAACCTCGACGAAAGTTGTGAAAAATTATGGCACGGAAATGTTCCCGCGTAAGCTCCATTTTCCCCACTGACTTGTCAAATTCAAATGGCTACTACTTTTTTCTTTTTTACTTTTTTTAAAATTCAAAAATGGAATTGGGTTTGAAATAATACTACATGTCATAAACCAAAAAGGTTTTAATCTAATTTATTCCTGAGTATTCTATTCCCGATCTTTTCGGTTTGGCCCTCGTAATTATAAATCCTATTTTTTTCATTTTTTTTAAGCATTATTGGGAAGACATTAAGCTAACAGAAGCTTAAATTAAATTTTCGAAAAATATTATCTGTAAAAAAATATAACAAATCTAATGATGAAATCGGACGACATTTAAGACGAACAATTTTCGAACCTTTTATTTTATACTCCAAATTCAGGACGTTCTGAATAAAGGCCAGGTTAAAAGTACGACGAGCATGTATGAAAGGATTGATGAAAGTACAGGAAGCAAGGGAAGTATGTCAAGATCGTAGCAGGTGGAGGACTGTGGTCTCTGCCTACCCCGACGGGAAAGAGGCGTGATGTTATGTATGTATGTAATTTTATATATCAGTCTAAAAATTTTAACTTTATTTTATGCGTAAATTGATAACCTTGAAGGAAACTTTCAAATGAAAGGCAAATGAAAAAAAAAGCTTTAAAATTATAGGAATTATGATCTCATTAATCTGTAAGAAAATTTCGGCAATTTCATAGGTAAAGACCTATTATTATGATCATCCAAATTTTTTGACCTGTAATAGTTATAACGGAGCGTACGTTGTGTCCTAGAGCTAGAGTTTTTATTGTAAGCTTGTGGGACAAATAAATTAAATTTGAATTAGAGTTTACGACTGTGGTTTACGATACTAGAAAGTCACTTGTCTATAGTCTTTAAAACTAGAGACGCTAATGGGACAGATGGACAAAATCTCGATTTTCGTTACCGTTTTCGTGGAAAACCTAAAAATAGACGTTTATTTTATCCCATATACCTACTATAGATAAGTGTATTCGTTTGTGGCTGTATACAGGGTGTTAATTTGATTGCGTGCCATAGCTTAAGGAGTGGTTCAGTAACGATAAAGAATCTCGAAAAAAATATTTAAAAAAATCCAACTCAAAAAAAAATTTAAACTCCATTGAAAACTAACGCGGAGGGCAATGACCGCGCGAATGGGCGCGCTATCAAATGCGCGCGAAAGAGTTTCAGTTATGTAGTCGTCATGATGGAGATCTTTAGGGGAGGCTTATGTCCAGCAGTGGACGTCTTTCGGCTGATATGATGATGATGTACCTATCTTATTCACTTATACTCGCGCGCTAGCGACGTTGCTCCGCGTTAGTTATGTTTCAATGCAGTTATAGTTTTTTTTTCAGTAGGATTTTTTTAAATATTTTTTTTGTGTTCCTTTATCGTAACTGAAACACCCCTTAAGCTATGGCACGCAATTAAATTAACACCCTGTAGATTTTTTAATATAAGAGGATGAAGTCGTTACGAGCATGAATTATGTGGTTAATATTTCCTGCTAATACTGTGACTTCATGAATTATTCTCTTAATAAGCTTCCCGCGCTGCTTGAGGGGCTCATATTGCGAGCATTGTTTTTTTCTCATAAAATATTTGAATAGGTAAAATATTTAAGTATAGGGATATAGGTAACGTGAAATGGGGTGAATAGAAATTGCTACGACATTAGAAACAGCAGGAGGTGAATGGCAATCACTAAAGAGATAATGATAAATCTCATCTTAACATCCCATGAAATGTCCACTACAGGACAGGGAGCTCCCTCCAGAATTCTAACTTTTGCTGAAAAAATGTGGAGGCGAAGTACCAAAGTCACCTCGCTTGTCAGCGTTATGGCTGACACCATGTACCGCGGTTGTAGGTGACCACAATAAGTAAGATGGTATGATACACAAGAGGATGCTGCTGCCCATCCTCCAGTTTATAACCCTTAGTCGTCTCTTACGACACCCACGGATATGTATGGAATGGTACTATTCTTTGCCAGCACCACACGGGACAATAATAAATCTAGTGTCTCTAAATAATAATGATAAAAAAATAAAATAAATATCTATTCTTCGATAAATAACTCAAACGACAAAATGTCGTGATACCTACAGCAGTGAAAATGAAGATAATTAAGTCCAAAACTGCAATTATAGAGTAAGAGCTGACTTACTCGTACCTTCAAAGAAACAAGAAAATACAAGCATGAATATTTTAATTAAAATGATTTTTACACTGATTCTAATGATTTATAAATGAAGATTTTCAAAAATATACAACAAAAAGAGTTAAAGTAGTAGTTAAACTTTTATTAAGTTGATCACTGTTACAAGAATCATTGGGAAGTCAAGTTCTTATCCATATCCATTAAAAATAAGGGAATTTTGACGTTTTATCCGTGATGTGTACGTCGGGTAAAACGCCGCGTCTATAGCTTATAAGTAAATCGCTTTGTAAATATAGATACGTTTATGTGGCCACCTAAACTATATCCTCAGCGACTAGCTTGTCATGCCGGTAGTTTGTCCTTCCGCTAAATATCACGGATATTTCTCCAAACTAATTAAATTTTAGCCAAAGATTTTCAACCTAAAATTATGGTGGCGCGACCGAGACGCTTTCTGAATTTGGGTAAATTATACGGAATAAAAAAAAATTTAAGTATAAATATCTGATCAAATTGAGTCGCCCTGCACCCGACAACAGATGTTAGATGTCACTATGGGTGCAGCCAGGCAGGAGACCTTAAACAAATAGCCAGTCACCAGTCTGAAAGTCATAAAGAGTACTGGACCAGAAAAAAGAATGAAAGCGATAACGCTACACTACCTACTAACAATAGATGGACCATTTTGTCTGATGTGAATAAAATAAATTAAAATATAATATTTCGACTACCCCCTTCGCTTGTCTATGAATCCCATCGATAGATTCAAAAGGAAATGCATATGCATTCTCTCAAAAATACTTGTGTGAAAAACTATAAGTATACATGAAATCATGGGATCATTTAAGATGATAAAATAATTGTGTGAAAAAAAAAGTGTGAAAATGGTGTCTAATTACATAAATAAAATAATTCGTTACGTAACTAGATATATTATGTGAGGTCCGTTGGAATTAAGACCTATTTAATTTCGAAATTGTTTAGTTATTCCCCCATACGGTACCTAGTGCTTCTTCTAAAAATAAAATTAGTTTTTAATTAAGTACGTATATTGATTATATTATAAAGAATGATAATAAGGCCTGGATGGGTTTGATATTTTGAACAAAATTTCCATTTATATTTCTATACGAATCCGTATTTTGTTGAGCAGTTAATAAAGAGCAAGTCAAGTCGTAGTGCGACTTCCATCTCTACGCTGAGTAAGATAAGCGCGGTACAAAGTACAAAATGTCACGTGTTTTTGACTATATACGCACTATTTGGCCAAATGCAAAATACTTTATATTGGTGACGTAGATAACAAAAACCAAACAAAATTAAAATTAACCCACCTTAAAAAAATTAAAGGTAAAACATTAAACAATATGAATTTATTAGACATTCTTAAATTTTCTTCTAAGTAATAACGCGATCAAGCAAAGTGCATTTATTTCATTATGTTCTCAGTTATCGCCAATAATAACATTATTTAGATAACAGTTCCAGGATTAGTCTTTAAAGAAACGGTTTAAAAATGATGCTAAGCAGTAAGGAGCCATTAAAATTGTACCTATACTTATAATGTAGAAAAAAGAAGATAGTAAAGTTGATTTAATCAATAAAATTATAAATGCGAAAGTATGGATGATTGTTTGTTTGTTCGTTCCACTATCACGCATAAACGGCTAAACGGAGGTAGATAGACCAAGCACTGGAGATACACATGCACTATATATAACGCGAGCCGAGCCGCGGGTAAAAGCTAGTTTTATAATAAAGTAGAAAAATCTCAGCTTGTAGAAAAGAATTGCATTGAGACTTTTTACAGGAAGTTATCAAATCAGGTGTACTAAAAACTGAAAGGGCGTGCTCAGTCAACGAAACTGAACAACTTTCCCGAACAAACACTGTTTGGAAATGTCAAAAAAAAAATTCCTTCTCCATACAAATTGCTCATTCTGATCGAACGCTTTGTACGGAGAGGTCATTTTTTTTACATTTCCCAAAAATTTTTCTTTTTCTCTTTCGAGCTCGCCCGTTCAGTTTTCGGTACACCGTCCCTAACACCCTGTATCTATATATATAAAAGAAGAAGGTGACTGACTGACTGACATATCAACGCACAGCCCCAACCGCTGGGTCTAGAGATTCCAAATTTGGCATGTAGGTTCCTTATGAGGCCTAGGGGTGCACTAAGAAAGGGTTTTACAAAATTCCACCCCTAAGGGGGTAAAATAGGGGATGAAAGTTTGTATGAAAGTCCGTCAGTTTTGAAGTTAGGATCTGCAAAATTTGTATTTAGGCTGAAAACTAAACATTAAGTTTTACGTGTCTCAGGGTTTTCGAAAATTCTACACACTAAGAGGTGAAAAGGGGGATGAAGTTGAAAATCCTTCATTTTCAAAGCAAAATCCACAAATTTTTTTGTTTAGGCTAATTCTGTGGAAAGTACATCACTGTTATTGAAATTCCACCCCAAATTCAACCCCTAAAAAAGGAAAATGGGGTAAAAAAATCTAAAAACCAATATGGGTATCGTTTGTATGGTTTATTGGGTCGCTGATTACGAAAGTTACAACAATTTTAAAATCCAACGTGGTGAACGTGAAATATCATCATCCCCTGGGGATGGGATTGAGGTGCGATAGGGTTGGAATGTCTAAATATCAATATGGGTCTCGTTTGTATGGTTTATAAGGGTCGCTGATTACAAAAACTACAACAATTTTGAAATCCAACGTGGTGGACGTGAAATACCATCATCCCCTGGGGATGGGGTTGGGCGCGATGGCTTTGAAATGTCTTAAAATAAATATGGGATTCGTTTCTATGTTAGGGATAGCGGTTAAATTGGCGTTAGGGGTATGGATAGGGGCAGGGATAGGGAGAGGTAGAGAGGTAAAGAGGTAGAGAGAAAGAGAGGTAGAGAGGTAGAGAGGTAGAGAGGTAGAGAGGTAGAGAGGTAGAGAGGTAGAGAGGTAGAGAGGTAGAGAGGAAGAGAGGAAGAGAGGTAGAGAGGTAGAGAGGAAGAGAGGAAGAGAGGTAGAGAGGTAGAGAGGTAGAGAGGTAGAGAGGTAGAGAGGTAGAGAGGTAGAGAGGTAGAGAGGTAGAGAGGTAGAGAGGTAGAGAGGTAGAGAGGTAGAGAGGTAGAGAGGTAGAGAGGTAGAGAGGTAGAGAGGTAGAGAGGTAGAGAGGTAGAGAGGTAGAGAGGTAGAGACGTAGAGACGTAGAGACGTAGAGAGGTAGAGACGTAGAGAGGTAGAGACGTAGAGGTACAGGTACAGGTAAAGTAAAGGAGGGGGAGGGGAGGGAGGGGAGAGGGAGATGAAGAGGGAAAAGGAGAGGGAGAGGGTAAGGGAGAGGGAGGGGGAGAGGAAGGGGGGAGAGGGAAAGAGAGGGAGAGGGTTTTAGTTTTTCTCAATTACTTCTGCGAATTGGCTCTGTTTTGAAATATTACATAAAGGTGTCTCTCATCTCTCTTTCTACATTTGTTAGGTTAAGTGACAACTTTAAGGCATAATACTGCTGCTAAGTTCTTCTGTTCTGAGTAATTTAAGCGTAACTTCAGCTGGATCTTGAATTGTACTCATTGATTTGCGCAGGGTTAGTCCCGTTTTTCCTTAGTTTAAAATTACCCCGAAATGAAGGGAAAATATCTCATTGCTTCGGAAAACCGGTAAAAAAATACATACGAAAACCACGCGAGCAAAGCCGCGGGTAACAGCTAGTACTTAAATAAATAAAGAGAGATGTGAATCGTTGTTTTTTAGGAATTGTCTTTACAGGTACATGTACAGTTAAAAGCATGTGAAGCCACGTTGGACTTTTTTTCAGTTGCCACAGAAGCTAAAGTGACTGAGCCTCAGATTTAGTTAAGCTTTGTTTTGTATAAGATATAACGAAACCCGTATCATAGTTCGTTCGCGTGGAATTCGACTATAATTTTACACTTACGAGGATAGTGGGCGACCTAACAGTCCACACTTAAACAAGACGTGTTTAATTCACAAAAATCCGTACTATCGGTACTCTGTATACCTAATAACATAAAGGCGAGAACTGCACTGTCTCTCTGTCTGTCTGTCTGTTAAGCTTTTATGACTAATCCGATAAACCGATTGTGATGTAAACTTGGTACGAAGATAGTTTGAACCATGGGAAAAGTCATTAGCTACTTTTTCTGAACTCCACGCGGACGGAGTCGCGGGCAACAGCTAGTATAGACCGTAAGGGCACTGCATGTTATCCTACGTCATCTAGTACAAGAAATTTGCAACTTTGTAGCCATAGTAGTGGCCTAGTAGGTCCACAAAACGTTGGTCTGCCAATCCGAAACCTGGCAGGTTTTGTACAGTTGGAGAGAAAAGTGGTTAAATGACAGATTACACGAATGAAATCTATTCGTAGAAATAGAAGGTACCTATACAAGTAAAAAACCGGCCAAGTGCGAGTCGGACTCGCGCACTGAGGATTCCGTACCACCACATAAACATAATTGTATTAGTTGAAATTTCAGTAAGTTAATGTGCTAGATTTTTTGAGTCCGACACGCGCTTGACCAAATTTTATTATTTGTTGTTATTGTATAGCCTATGCCCTATAAACATACCAATTTCCAAGTTTGTAAGTGTTCCCGTTTTTAAATAAAACTAAAACAAAAATCGCCTCAGTGACCATCCAACTTGACCCCTCTCTCATATGAAAGTTCTTGAAACGGGAGCTCACCACAATTGGTTACCATTAGTTGTGAGCAAAGTTGTAATATTTAATGATTTCAGACTTTTCCCATTATTTGTACTGTGAGACCTAGCTTCTTGCCAAATTTCATAATTTTAGGTCAACGGGAAGTACTTACCCTGTAGGTTTTTCATTTTTGAATAAATGTATGGAGATGAGGACATAAAATGCCATATCTTTTGATTGCGTCGTTGTAAAAAAATGAAATTTTCAGATCTTGTGTGGTTCATGGATCCTAATATATGTTATTAATTTCAACCTGATACCTTTACCCGTTCGTGAGATAAAGGGTCTTGACAGACAGACAGACAGACAGATAGACGGACAACAAAGTGATCCTATAAGGGTTCCGTTTTTTTCTTTTGAGGTACGGAACCCTAAAAACAACAGGTCTGCCTTGCATCCTCTTGGCAGTTTCGCTAGTCGGACCACAAATGTGGTCGGATGTGATTGGACCACAAATTTGGTCGGACTGGCGAAACTGCCAAGAGGATGCAAGGCAGACTTGTTGTTTTTTACTTATACAGGTATCTTCTATTTCTACGAATAGATTTCATTCGTGTAATCTGTCATTTAACCACTTTTCTCTCCAACTGTACAAAACCTGCCAGGTTTCGGATTGGCAGACAAACGTTTTGTGGACCTACTAGGCCACTACTATGGCTACAAAGTTGCAAATTTCGTGTACTAGATGACGTAGGATAACATGCAGTGCCCTTACGGTCTAGTATATAGGATGACTTTTAATTAGTTCTTGATAACAAAAGATATGCATGTACTCATGAAACTGAACAATCTTTCCCAAGGAACATAGGTCGAAATACGATAAACCAAATTTGACCTGCCATACAAAATGCGCTATCAGCTGATGCAGTTTCTATGGGAGGTCAAAACTTGATTTTCGTATTTCGACCTATGTTCCTTGGGGAAAGTTGTTCAGTATCATGAGTACATGCATACCTTTTTCTATCAAGAACTAATTAAAATTCACCTTATATAATACCAGTAAGTTTAGTTAAATTGATAATAGCTCTGGTTCTCTCTAGCATGCTCACATCATTATGAAAGTGAAATTATTCAAGGTGGCCGGGTGACGTCTACCGCGGGACCACAGACTGAGCAATTCCACGGTAGGTAGTAATTTATACCTAAAACAAGATATTATGTTGGCTTTTTGGATTCTTTATTTCAGGGTACCGTACGAAACGGTGTAAGATCTTTCCGTGAAATGGACATGGCTATCTGTCAACGTTAAATGTCAACTTTATTTATTATTGTAGTTTAGTTTCATCATCATCATAACGTACCATGAAATGTCCACTACAGGACAGGGAGCTCCGTCCAGAACTCTAGCTTTTGCTGGAAAATGTGGAGGGAAAGTACCATAGTCACCTCACTTGTCAGCGTTTCGGCTGGCAATATGGACCGCGGTTGTAGGTGACCGCAGTAAGTAAGATTGTATGTTACACAGGAGGATGCTACTGCCCATCCTCCATTAAATCATCCTCCATCTTAGTCGCCTCTTATGACAGCCACGGGTATGTATATGATGTTACACGGGACAGTTAGTTTAGTTTACTCTTACTTTAGTCTAGCAGTGGGACAGAGATGAGGTCGACGATTTAACGAGCTCACCAGAGTCTCACCACTTGGATAGATTCGGGAAATATGAACACGGGAACACAGAAGAAAACAAAGACTTCCACAGCTTATTATTAAAGATATTGCAAGGCACTTTGAGGATGAGTGAAATATCAACCAACCTTCTCGTAAGAGTTAGCTGGTTGAAGTTTTTATAAAAAAATAAGTTGGGTTAAAATTGTAGACAGTATCCACTTATATCCATAATATAGTAAAATTTATTGAAAATAAAAATAAAGGTAGTCCCGTTCAAGAAACATATTTTTACATACATACATACATAACATCACGCCTCTTTCCCGTTGGGGTAGGCAGAGACCACAGTCCTCCACCTGATACGATCTTGACATACTTCCCTTGCTTCCTGTACTTTCATCAATCCTTTCATACATGCTCGTCGGTTTAGGGTACTTTTAACCTGGCCTTTATTCAGAACGTCCTGAATTTGGTCCTGGTACGTTCGCCTAGGCCTTCCCCTTCCAACGTTTCCATTCACTCTCGCCTGGTAGATCTCTTTCGTCAATCTTCGTTCATTCATCCTCTCTACATGACCAAACCATCTCAGCATCCCTTTCTCGATTTTGGTCACTATGTCTTCTTTTACGCCACACCGTTCTCTTATCACACTATTTCTAATCCTGTCACTCAATTTAACACCAATCATACTCCTTAGCGCTCTCATTTCTACTGCATTAATTCTACTTTCATGCTTCTTCTGCCATACCCAGCTTTCACTGCCATACATCAGTGTTGGTACCAAATCTCCCCCATGAACAGCCAAACGAGCCTTGTGAGACACCTTCTGACTCCTCATAAAGGCGTATTTTTCCAGTTAAATATTCAGCACTATCTATCATTAAAACTGCAGTAGGTTCCTTCAAGCGTCAAACTTATAGTAATTATACAAGGTTTTAAAAAATTTGGAAGCACTATTTTAGTGTGTTACTAATAATTATATACAGGGTGTAAGGGGCAGCCCTCCGAATACTGAAAGGGCATGATCAGTCAACGGAACTGAACATATTTCAGCGAATAAAACTTTCAGGAAATGAAAGAAAAAATCGGCCTCTCCATACGAAATTGCAAACTTGATTGGACAGTCTGTATGGAGAGGCCGATTTTTTTTTCGTTTCCTGAAAGTTTTGTTCACTGAAAGTTGTTCAATTACGTGGACTGATCATGCCCTTTCAGTATTCGGAGGGCTGTCCCTTACACCCGTTACAGGTATTCATATTTATTCCGTTTCAAATATACATTAATTAAGAAATTAATACTAATGTATTACAAATAGTTTATTAATCAAATAAAGTTACAATTTATAGCATAAGATGAAAAACTTTTCCAAAGAAACACAAGTCGAAATAAGAAAAATAAAATTCTAGTCCCCATAAAAACTGCACCAGCTGATTGCGCATTTTGTATGGGAGGTAAAAACTTTTTCAGTGTATTTCGAAATATGGAACATAGGTCGAAAATACGAAAATAAATTCTCAACGTCTCAAAAAAACTGCATCAGGTGATAGCACATTTTGTATGGGAGGATATACAAGGTGTAACCGAAAGGGTATATCAACCCTGAAGGATGTGATTCTGACCATGAAACTAAACAACTTTCCCCAAGATACATTGACCGATTTTTTTTTTGTAATTCGATCTATGTTTCCTAGGGAAACTTGTTCAGTTTCATAGGCAGATTCACATCCTTTAGGGTTGTACCCTTTTGGTTACACCTTGTATATTTCTTTTGTATTTCAACCTTATGGAAAGTTGTTCAGTTTCGTGGGTAAAGTTACCACCTGAGAGGTTTTTAGACATTTACCAAAGACACTGTATAACCCACCCTACCCTATAGAACCCACAACTGAAACACGTTGTGTAGCACTCGTTCCGTAGTGGTACGGAACCCTTAGTGCGCCAGTTAAACTTGCACTTAGCCGAGGAATTCAAGGTTGTGCTCTAGCAGACTTTGGCAATTAGGTAAATATCATGTTTGTATTATAAAGGTCGTTTTTCTGTCAATAAAATTAATACAATTATTTTATGATTTGGCTGTCTCTTTACTTATAGTTTTATTTTTTGTGACAAGTGAGCAAACGAGCAGGTGGGCCACCTGATAGAAAGTGGTCACCACCTCCTATTAGAGCCCGCTGTCTTATTGTGGCATAACTTGACACAAACAACACAGCAAAGCGCGTTGCTCACCCTGAGAACTAAGATGGTCACGTGCCAGTTATTTCAATGGCACATGAGACAGACCCTAACCTATTTGTAACCTATTTAGTTATAAATTATTTATGAGGAAACAGAGTTGGAAGAAATCTTAGGTTAGGCGTAATTAGTGAATGTCATGTTGTGATAATCAAAGAAATTGTTTAGTTTAGTTTATTTAATCACATACTTACTATTGTAACTTTACGATCGTTAATAATCGTATGGCGACCTATGTTCCTTGGAACAAGTTGTTCAGTTTTATGGACAGAACCACCTCTTAACACGTTTACTGCGGCGGCGGTAAAACTAAACTTACTGCCAGTGCGTTACGAGACATATACTGCCCGTATTCAAATTTCCCGCTATGCGTTACAGCTTCTATTTTGCCGTACCAGGACCTGACTTCCAATGTTTACCAAGAGGTGGAAACTCATTAATAAATTATATTTTATTATATGACTGATAGGTTACGAGTATATACAGCTGCCGTAGCACGGGATTCCTTAGGCCATTTAAAAAGATATAGGACTTTTCTAACTAAGATTTACAGCAAAATACTTGCCGTATAGCATAGGAGTAAAAAAACGTTAGACTAAACAAAAACATTATCGATTGCCCCGTTTATTGATCGACTGACTTACGAAATTTGAATTCGACTCCTGGGTGTCTACTCTCAAAGTCCGAAATATCGAAACGATACTACTCGGAACATGCAAATGCAAAACTTCGTCTCTTGACAATAGAGTAGAATATTGGTTGGATGAATTTTCAAACTGCATCCAACCAATATTCTACTCTATTGTCAAGGGACGAAGTTTTGCATTTGCATGTTTCGAGTAGTATCGTTTCGATATATCGGACTTTGAGAGTAGACACCCTGGTACGCTTTTTTTGGGGTACCAACTTACTCAGAATCATTCAATTGAATTGAATCAGAATCAGGTGAATGGAACCCTAAAAAGTAGCAATTATTAATATAAGTAATATGTTTTTTATCCCTAGACATTCTAGTCATCTTTTAGAATGTCAAAGTGGCTATTACCTGCTCGAGGCAGAAATCGACAAATATTGACCTGAGAGTATTAGGTAGGTAATCAAATAATAAGTCACTAGCCAATGTTGAATATATAAAGGACTAACAATATCTTTCATTTATCACTTATTTTTAAGAATCAGTGTTCATCAGACACAATGGTAAGTTTGCAGGAAAATAAATCCTATACTAAAACGAGCAATATTTGTAAATATATTTGTAATCGGTTTCTCGAAATCGGCTCTAACGATTTTGATGAAATTTACCATACGGGGATTTTTGGGGCCGAAAAATCGATCTAGTTAGAGGTCTCATGTCTGGGAAAATTCAATTTCTCCGTGTTTCTAAGCATTTTTTAAAATACCGCGTTTTAGACAGAAACCTATATCGCCATCTGTTGGCGTGTAGCATAGCTTGCTCTTCCAATGATATTTTAATGTCAAGAGCGAAGCTTGGTCGCCCAGGTACTTTCTAACTAAAAAGTCATGTGGTATGTGTGACCTATTGCTTTTTATGAATGACTAACAGAAATTTGATTTTGTAATTTACTAAATGCCAAGTTACATCTTCAACTAATTTCAAATGTAGTTCTTTGCTTACATTTTGGCATTTCATGTTCTTTAATATTGGGTGTTAGGGTATCACTGTGATCCTTCAAGTTATGCATTCATACCTTGAAACTGAACAACTTTCAATAAGGAACATAGATGGAATTATTTAAAAAAAGATTAAGTGCGAGTCGGATTCGCACGCCGAGGGTTCCGGAATTTAGTTCCGGGTTTTAGAAGCAATAAAGTCTATATTGAGGACCGAAAAACTAAGTTTGTTTGTAAAGGTTTTCTGCAGATTTCTAAAAAACTGTGCTACTTACAGATATCGTTTTATTTTTGCTGTAATATTTATATAAACCTCTGTCCACTATAACTAATTCAGATTTTTCGCATTGTAAACTTGGGAGATATTTTTTTTGTAATTTTACATCATTTATTACTCAAAAATTGAGAGTAGTACAAAATACTAAAATATATTTTGTAATGTTCATCTCTAGTCCTTTCATATGATATCCTACTCGGACTATACGATAACTTAACGATAATTAAAAATTGTGGTTCAGAACCCTTTAAAGATCATCTCCCATATAAAAAGCGCAATCAGCTGGTGCAGTTTCTATTGTAAGTCTTTTTTGTATCGTATTCTTAGGGAAAGATGTTCATTTAGTCTAGGCAACGAAGCGGATCGTTGTATGAAGACCCCCGCATTAAATCCTCAGTCGATGAAACTTTGCTGGGGTATTACATTACATGAGACAAACCTTCTATAAAAAAAAAATCGGTACTTTTAATTTTTCCATACAAAACTTAAAAAAAAATGTAAGAATTTTTTTTTGTAATTTTTTTTTTGATATTTTGAATTTACATTTAATTCATGATTTATCATCCTGTCAAATAAAATCTGCCTGAGAAATTTATGTTGGGGTCAACTGCTTCATTGCCTACACTAATTTTCATGGTCTGAATGCAGATTGCACAGTCTCAAGGATCACAGTGTTTACTCTAACACCCTGTATAGTGAGATAAACTACAGTATGACCACGAAATCCGAGCAGTTAACAGCGTCGCTATTCGTCAAGATTTTATATAACCTCTTTTCCAGTTTACTAAGTAAAATTATAGTTCCAATTTTGACCACCTGAACAGTTATAGTGGTCATACTGTAACGTTCATGACATTAATTTTCATAACAGGTGGCCTGCACATTACTGCATAATGACATTTGAAATCTTTTTGCAATTTGATTTATGTAATTTAGGAAGTAAATATAATAATATGCTAGTCTAACTGCTGTACTCAGAGATAATAGGTCTTTACCTATGAAATTGCCGTTTTGTATGGCGAATTTTAGGTAAACTCAATTTTCAGTACTAACATTTTTGCATTTTTATTAGGAATTACAAATCCAATTTTTTTAAGCATTGTTGGGAAGACATTAAGCTAACACAAGCTTAAATTTAATTTCCGAAAAATATTATCTGTGAAAAAATATAACAAATCTAATGATGAAATCGGACTACATTTAAGACGAACAACTTTCGAACCTTTAATTTTATATAACAAACTAAAAATAAAAACTTCATTTTATGCGTAAATTGATAACCTTGAAGTCAACTTTCAAATGCAAGACAAATGAAAAAAATAGCATTAGAATTATAGGAATTATGATCTCATTAATCTGTAAGAAAATTTCGGCAATTTCATAGGTAAAGACCTATTATCATTTAAAGTTTATCTTTCGGAAAGCAGGTGGTAGGGCTTTTGTGCAAAGTCAGACTGGGGAAGTACCACTCCCTTGCCCTTTTCTGCCGTAAAGCAGCAGTGTTTGTATTGCTGTGTTTCGGATTGAAGGGTAAGAGAGCCAGTGAAATTACCGGCTCATGAAACATACCATCATAGTTCTCAAGGGTGGGTAACGCGCTTTGCTGTCTTATTAGTTTTTTAGTGTCAAATCATCATAACATCCCATGAAACGCCCACTACAGGACAGGGAGCTCCCTCCAGAATTCTAGCTTTTGCTGGAAAAATGTAGAGGGGAAGTATCATAGTCACCTCGCTTGTTAGCGTTACGGCTGGCACCATGGACCGCGGTTGTAGGTGACCGCAGTAAGTAAGATGTAAGATACAAAGGAGGATGCTGCTGCCCATCCTCCAGTTTATAACCCTTAGTCGCCTCTTACGACACCCACGGGTATGTATGGGTTGGTACTCTTCTTTGCCGGCACCACACGGGACCAATGAAAGTTAATAATGGGTAATTTTTTCTACTTATGCTTCGGACAGTTGATAAGACATGTTCTATTCTGGTATTCTGTGTATCGTGTTTTGAGTAACATTCAAAAATTTCGAAATTACACGACACTTTATAATATTTCTATTCAAGTTCATTCTAATCATAGAGAGAGATAGGTAGTATATAACAAGAGTAGACTAGACTATCTGGTTTTTAGTGATAAATGTCAAGAACATCATAGTCTGACAAAGTACGCTTCATTTTATTGCAAAAGCTGTTCGATTGATGTCGTCTGCGTGTTAAAATCGATGACCAACCTCACAAACCCTGCCGTCAGAGTTGTTGAGCCTAGTGGTGGATTTGCAGTCTCGGCCGCCCTATGCCGTATAGTAAACTCGACAGCACATCAGTAGAAAAACTTTTGGACCTTATGGCGTGGTAATAGAGTTGAAAAAGTGTCTACCGACGTGCGGTTGACCGTACTTATACTACAAGCCGCCCCTTGACCTTTTAATGTTGGAAATAAAGCAGTTCACCCCAACAAAATTCTCAAAGGCAGATATTATTTGAATGTAAATTCAAAATACTTATTCAAAAAATAATTCAACAAAAATAGTTTTTCATACATTTTTTGATATTTTTGTATAGAAAAACTTAAAACACCGAATTGATTTTTGGATTTATTTTTATAGATGGTTTGGCTCTAATATTGTCATGCCCCAGCAAAGTTTCATCGACTAAGGATTTAACGCGGGGGTCTTCATACAACGATCTACTTCATTTCCTAGACTATTTAGGATTGTGTGAATCCATCAAATGGGTGCCCTGCGCCTGCTTCTGTGTCTGTATAAATGGGCAAGCGGAGCATAGCATGAGCATTTTTAGGGTTCCGTTGTCAACAAGGAACCCTTATAGTTTCGTCACGTCCGTCTGTCTATCGGTCTGTCTGTCTGTCCCCCGCTTAGCTCAGTACTAGAAATCTGTATTTGTTACGGATGTATTTTAGTTACGCCAGCAAACTGGTATAATAAAAGGTTGAAAAAAAAATTTTTTTGGGTGCCTCCTCTGCAAGTAAAGTGGGGATGAAAATTTTTATTTCTCTTTGATCCCTTAATGTAAGGTGCCGTTATAATGGTCTTTAAAAATATTATGAATATGCGGAGGTTACTATTCGATTTAGGGATCCGTTTGCCAAATATTTAGCTTAGAAGCAAAAATTTTTGCTAGAGTCAAGTGTCCCCGCCATAATTAGTAGTAGCACATTTGATGAAATTAAAAGGAAAATTGTCATAGCTAAGTAGGCTTTACACGTTAAGGAGTAATAGTCGAAAAGCTTAAAATAATATAAATATAAATAGTAATCAGGCGCTAGCTTCGCTGGTGGAAAAAATATGAGAACATCTAAACCTGCTTAACAATAATAATAACTAAAGCAACCTTACTACGGAACCCTTCATTGCGCGTGGCCCGACACGCAGTTGGCTGGTTTAGTTTTATGAAAAGTTTTTTGATCCTTATGAAAAGTTGTTCAGTTTTAGGTCCGAATTAGGTCCAAGTAACATACATTACTCACATGAAAGCAGTTGATTAGATTTTGATTAGGAAACATCTTTACTGAAAGACTTTATTGAAAGGTTTTAAAAACATAGAAAATTCTCCCTGCGACATCCGATTTTTTAGCTTTCTCAAATAAGTTAAAGCTGCTCATTTATTATTTTTCGTGGCCTTATTCTGGCTAAACGTCACAAGAATTAGGCGAATTTGGTCTGAGGGCTAAAATGCATAACTTACAATAAAATGCACAACTTTATCTCATTCAATTTATTTTATATATTTACTTATTTTTCCAGAAATCTTTAGTTATCGCTCTTTGCGCCCTCGGCTGCGTATACGCAGCCGTTGATGAAAAACTCGCGGAAATTTTAAAGAGTGAATACAACCAAAGCCCGGAAGGAGGATACAATTATGCCGTCGAGACTAGCAATGGAATAGCGTCACAACAAAATGGTGTTGTCAAACCATCGCAGCTCAACAAGGTAAAATACTGAAGAAAAAATATCTAGTACGGTCTACCGCTTGTTAGTGGAAACATTTATTTTTTTTATACAGGATGTTAATTTGATTGCGTGCCTTAGCTTAAGGGGTAGTTCAGTAACGATAAAGAAACTCAAAAAATTATAAAAAAACCCTACAAAAAAAAACTCCATTGAAACTAAGCGGAGGGCAATGACCGCGCGAATGGGCGCGCTATCAAAAGCGCGCGAAAGAGTTTCAGTTAAGTAGTCGTCATAGAGATCTTTAGGGGAGGCCTATGTCCAGCAGTGGACGTCTGATATGATGATGATGTGCCTACCTTATTCACTGATACTCGCGCGCTAGCGACGTTGCTCCGCGTTAGTTAAGTTTCAATACAGTTTTAGTTTTTTTTCAGTAGGATTTTTTTTATATTTTTTTTGTGTTCCTTTATCGTAACTTAAACACCCCTTAAGCTACGGCACGCAATTAAATTAACACCCTGTATATTGGGAGACAATCAAACAAAGTCATCTAAACCCAAACTAGCCAAGCCTTTGTTATGGGTACCAGAGACTGATATACATACATACATAGATAAATAATACCCTGACACAAAGGAAACACTCGTGTTCATCACACAAATGATTGTTCTGGGCGGGGATCGAACTCGCGTTCCACGCCATAGAAGGCAGGCTCACTACCAACCATGCCAACAGGCCAGTCAAATCCCTTGCTCTCTATTACCATGCTATAAAGTTCAAAGTGTATTTATACATTTTCGTGCGGCACTTACATGTAAGAATGTATAATAGTATGTGATTTGATTATAATGTAAAAATCCAGCGGGCTTAGCACGCTGCCCGAGAGAAAATATATCTCGGAGAAACGAAGAAATGTCAGTGAAAGAAAATGTTTAGCAAACCTAAAAATAACGTTTTTGATATTTGAGACATGGATAGCTTTTTACATGAATACATGTAGCCGTCCTTGTCTTTCGAAATGTGTTGCACTGCTCAGCCGTCAAAAAAATCGTGACCATGATTTAAGTCAGTAAATCAACACTGGTTCTTTAATCTATGGGCCTAGATAAACTGACAACTGCAGCGTGCTAAGCTGGCAGATTGGTCTTCGCACATAAGTAGACAGTTATTATCTGACCGATTCAACATTCAAATTGACTTATTATGTTTATTGTATCACTTCTGTACATTCAGAAATTAAAAAGAGCGCGTGGATTTTTATTGCCGCTTCTTTTTTTTCCATCATGGCGCCACTTTGTTTGTGAAGTGATGTAGTTTAGCTGACGTCATTAATTGATTTTAATATCTTACAATGATTAAATGATATTTAAGTTGGAGTTTTGTAGCGTTGGCTTTGAATGAGAGGCTTGAATTAATTCTCAATAATAATAAATTATAACAATACTAAATTTATTTATTTATCTTCCCATAAAATGTCTAATTATTAACATACTGCCAATACGTAAAGTCAGAAAGGTGTGTTATTAATTGTCTATAGTTACCGATAAGAAAGGCCAGCATCAGCCTTTTCTTCTGAGGATGAAACTGTATGTAAAATATTTTAGGACGATGTTGCTCTGGAGGTCCACGGATCCAACTCGTATCAGTCTCCTGAAGGAGAACTAATCCAGTTGACCTATGTCGCCGATGAAACAGGATCCACCCACAGGTGAATAAACAGTCTTTTATTTTTTTCTCTTTAACCTTGGAAATAAAGATAAGTTTGAGAATGGGACAAATTCACACAAAAGAAGTATGTCCACCTTGCAACTTGAAAAGGCTCCACCACAGGGTTCTAGGAAAACACCTCAGAGCCTGAAGTGAATGAATCTGTCCATGAAAGACTCGCTCTATTTGCATTGTATTCTGCATGACATTCAATAAGTATTCTGTAAAGAATCTACATTGAATAAAATTATCTGAATCTGAAAGTGAAGAACTTTGCCAGGTCAACATTCGAGGAAAGATTTTTGTTCGAAGCAGGTGGAGGGCTGTTGTCTCTAACTATATAACCCGACGGGAAATAGGCAATATTGATTGCAGTGAGCTACTTATTTGTAAAAATACAATCCTTATCACTTAATAAATAGGTGAATCCGTCAGTCACATAAAATATCGTGACCAGCGCGTCTACTCGAGGCGCCACAGGTAGCGTTCCCACGCTGAGCTGCAACACTCAGTCCTTGCGCGCTTTTACAAATGTTGGTTTATGTTCCCTGGGCATACTTGTTTAGGCTTCAAAGCACCTTTTCTAATACTCTCCACAGAATTCTATTCTTTCGCTTTGCACATAATAAAGATGATGCTTAAAGCTTCATACAGTGTGTGGAATATCAACCAGTTGGGGGTCTAATGACAGCCGGTAAAACTATGCGTGAGAGCAAGTCGGATCGATACTTCTCTGTAGGTCCAATGTGTAGCGCATCGCTCCGTTCTGCTCTCACACTACTGTCATTCTAATGACAGCCGGAAAAACTATGCGTGAGAGCAAGTCGGATCGATACTTCTCTGTAGCTCCAATGTGTAGCGCGTCGCTCCGTTCTGCTCTCACACTACTGTCATTCTAATGACTGCCGGAAAAACTATGCGTGAGAGCAAGCCGGATCGATACTTCTCTGTAGCTCCAATGTGTAGCGCGTCGCTCCGTTCTGCTCTCACACTACTGTCATTCTAATGACAGCCGGAAAAACTATGCGTGAGAGCAAGCCGGATCGATACTTCTCTGTAGCTCCAATGTGTAGCGCGTCGCTCCATTCTGCTCTCACACTACTGTCATTCTAATGACAGCCGGAAAAACTATGCGTGAGAGCAAGCCGGATCGATACTTCTCTGTAGCTCCAATGTGTAGCGCGTCGCTCCGTTCTGCTCTCACACTACTGTCATTCTAATGACAGCCGGAAAAACTATGCGTGAGAGCAAGCCGGATCGATACTTCTCTGTAGCTCCAATGTGTAGCGCGTCGCTCCGTTCTGCTCTCACACTACTGTCATTCTAATGACAGCCGGAAAAACTATGCGTGAGAGCAAGTCGGATCGATACTTCTCTGTAGCTCCAATGTGTAGCGCGTCGCTCCGTTCTGCTCTCACACTACTGTCATTCTAATGACAGCCGGAAAAACTATGCCTGAGAGCAAGCCGGATCGATACTTCTCTGTAGCTCCAATGTGTAGCGCGTCGCTCCGTTCTGCTCTCACACTACTGTCATTCTAATGACAGCCGGAAAAACTATGCGTGAGAGCAAGCCGGATCGATACTTCTCTGTAGCTCCAATGTGTAGCGCGTCGCTCCGTTCTGCTCTCACACTACTGTCATTCTA
This sequence comes from Athrips mouffetella, assembly GCA_947532105.1. Classification (NCBI taxonomy): domain Eukaryota; kingdom Metazoa; phylum Arthropoda; class Insecta; order Lepidoptera; family Gelechiidae; genus Athrips; species Athrips mouffetella. Next base: position 21,197,573 of record OX383972.1, on the reverse strand, counting down.
ATGACAGCCGGAAAAACTATGCGTGAGAGCAAGCCGGATCGATACTTCTCTGTAGCTCCAATGTGTAGCGCGTCGCTCCGTTCTGCTCTCACACTACTAACATTCTAATGACAGCCGGAAAAACTATGCGTGAGAGCAAGTCGGATCGATACTTCTCTGTAGCTCCAATGTGTAGCGCGTCGCTCCGTTCTGCTCTCACACTACTGTCATTCTAATGACAGCCGGAAAAACTATGCCTGAGAGCAAGCTGGATCGATACTTCTCTGTAGCTCCAATGTGTAGCGCGTCGCTCCGTTCTGCTCTCACACTACTGTCATTCTAATGACAGCCGGAAAAACTATGCGTGAGAGCAAGCCGGATCGATACTTCTCTGTAGCTCCAATGTGTAGCGCGTCGCTCCGTTCTGCTCTCACACTACTGTCATTCTAATGACAGCCGGAAAAACTATGCGTGAGAGCAAGCCGGATCGATACTTCTCTGTAGCTCCAATGTGTAGCGCGTCGCTCCGTTCTGCTCTCACACTACTGTCATTCTAATGACAGCCGGAAAAACTATGCGTGAGAGCAAGCCGGATCGATACTTCTCTGTAGCTCCAATGTGTAGCGCGTCGCTCCGTTCTGCTCTCACACTACTGTCATTCTAATGACAGCCGGAAAAACTATGCGTGAGAGCAAGTCGGATCGATACTTCTCTGTAGCTCCAATGTGTAGCGCGTCGCTCCGTTCTGCTCTCACACTACTGTCATTCTAATGACAGCCGGAAAAACTATGCCTGAGAGCAAGCCGGATCGATACTTCTCTGTAGCTCCAATGTGTAGCGCGTCGCTCCGTTCTGCTCTCACACTACTGTCATTCTAATGACAGCCGGAAAAACTATGCGTGAGAGCAAGCAGGATCGATACTTCTCTGCAGCTCCAATGTGTAGCGCGTCGCTCCGTTCTGCTCTCACACTACTGTCATTCTAATGACAGCCGGAAAAACTATGCGTGAGAGCAAGCCGGATCGATACTTCTCTGTAGCTCCAATGTGTAGCGCGTCGCTCCGTTCTGCTCTCACACTACTGTCATTCTAATGACAGCCGGAAAAACTATGCGTGAGAGCAAGCCGGATCGATACTTCTCTGTAGCTCCAATGTGTAGCGCGTCGCTCCGTTCTGCTCTCACACTACTGTCATTCTAATGACAGCCGGAAAAACTATGCGTGAGAGCAAGCCGGATCGATACTTCTCTGTAGCTCCAATGTGTAGCGCGTCGCTCCGTTCTGCTCTCACACTACTGTCATTCTAATGACAGCCGGAAAAACTATGCGTGAGAGCAAGCCGGATCGATACTTCTCTGTAGCTCCAATGTGTAGCGCGTCGCTCCGTTCTGCTCTCACACTACTGTCATTCTAATGACAGCCGGAAAAACTATGCGTGAGAGCAAGTCGGATCGATACTTCTCTGTAGCTCCAATGTGTAGCGCGTCGCTCCGTTCTGCTCTTACTTTCTTAGCAATAGACTTGACAGTGTTGAAACAAAAATTATGCATCCATCAGGTAAATCGTAGTTGTTGTTATTGAAATTTCATAAAAACAAATTCGAATATCATGGGTGTCACCCGAAGGCTTTTTAAGCCCGCAAATCTTTGCCAGATTTATAACCAACCAAATTAGCAACCTTTAATTGATTAATTTTTCTGTCATAGAACTAAGAATATTTTCATTTCCGACGAAAGAGACGGAAATTTTGAGAGAAAATAGCTTCGGCAAATGTTCAACTCCAAAACCAAATTAAAAGTTGACGAGCATGTATGATAGTGTTGATGAGAGTAGGAGAAGCGAGGGAAGTATGTCAAAATTATAGTTCGAATGATAGTTTGAATATAGTCCTCGCATATTATATAAAACAGGCGAGATCTTTATGTACTATGTAACTTTGGCTTATATGCCTTAATTTTTCACAGACCTATAAATAATATAATGCATTTTTGTCAGGGTAACCATCTTCCTACGCCACCACCGACAGAACCAATCCCGGCATACATTCTCCGAAGCCTTGAATACATCGAAAAACACCCGTATGAAGAGAAGAAACTACAAAAAAGAGAAGAGGCAATTGAGAGCGTGCCGGGAAAGATAGTACGCAAAAGAGAAGAGGCGCCGGCGCCGGGAAGGATTGTACGCAACGGACCAGGAGGAATACGTAGATTACACTAAGTAACAGGTGTGACTACACGTTATAAATGGCATCGTACTCGTAGTCGTAATGTCAAAAAGTCGCCTGCGCATACAGGGTGTAAAAACACATCTCCTGAAAACTGAAATTGTGGATTTGAACCGTGAATATAAACAATACTTCCAATACACAACGTATATCGGAAATGTTTGATAATACTGAAGGGTATACTTAAGGGGAATCTGTCCATTAAACTGAACAACTTTTCCGAAGGAACATAGGTCTAAAAACGACAAACCAAATTTGACCTCCCATACAAAATGCGCTAAGTTTCTATGAGAGGTCAAATTTGGTTTTGCGTATCTCGACCTATATTCCTTGGGAAAAGTTGTTCAGTTTTATGGGCACATTTACACTTTTTTGTATTCTCACACCTTTCTGTTACTTGTTGAATAGGAGTTTATTATTGCGGAAAAAGAAGTTTAGTTTAATAGTTTCAGTTTTCATAAGATCTCTTTAAAATTACATCCTGTGTATGCGATCAAAATAATGCTAGGTACTTTATTTGTTACTGTTGTTTAAATATTTTCCGCTTAGATAACATTTATGTGTGTCGGACGAAGTGTTATAGTTTTTTTATTTGTGGAGTAAATAGCAGACTTTAAATATGACTGGTTTGATTTACTTATAAATGTGTTCTCGATTTCCGATGGTACGGGCTGTTGGCGGATGCAACAGTGTCCTGGCTGGCAGTGTAGAGGCCAGGGCTCTTTTGAAACTAGCGAAAAAATGTCTGAACAGAAGGAATTTATGATTTAATATGTACGCACGGTTTAATATGTAGTCCAGCTTACACTGCAAAGCGAGGTACGGCGATGGACAGTCAACCGCACGTCAGCGGAAAAAATTGTGACTATTACCATGTTATAAAGTCCGAAATGTTACTACTGTCGTGTTGTTTCGTGTAATTACTCGCAGATTTTGCGATGTCTCGCTGCATTGTAACTCGTAACTGACAAAATAAGGTAGTGATTCCAAATGTAAATTTTTGGACCCCGGGCCAAATTTTTGTGTGTTACACAGAATATGAAACTGAACACCTTTCCCAAAGAGGGAAAACATTGGTCGAAAATCGAGAAAAATTTATAGACAACCCATATAAATTATATTTTTATATTTATATAGCCGGGGCTATGTTCATTGTGTACAAAAAATACCCATTTTTAGGGTTCCGTAGTCAACAAGGAACCCTAATAGTTTCGTCATCTCCGTCTGTCTGTCCGCGGCTTTGCTCAAAGACCCTTCGTAAAAGAAAACTGAAATTTAGGATGTATAGTTTATATATGAAGGCCGAGAAAGTGGTAAAATAAAATCTAAGAAAATATTTTTAGGGTACCTCCCCTAAAAGTAAAGTGGGGGTGATTTTATTTTTCTTGTTCACCCAATTGCATACCGACCTCGCATAGTATTAGGATGTAAACATTTTATGTTATGCATGTTATGAAATACTTAGTCAACACTTGCTTTGCGATAAAAATCGTAAAAAACTACGGAACACTATATTGCGCGTGGCCCGACACGCATTTGGCCGGTTTTTTCGATCTATGTTGCTTTGGGAATGTCGTTTAAAATTTCCAACTGAGTAACATATAAAAGAAAGAAAGAAAAAGAAGAAAAGAAAGAAATATGTCAGAAAATAACCGGGTATAACGTATTCTGGGTGATTTTTGGACCGTTACCATAACATCCCCTGTCTTATTTATTAATTAAATAATTTGACACCAAGAAGACAGACAGCTAAGCGCGTTGCCCAACCTGAAAACTAGGTAAATGTAATGTCACTTGCTCTCTAACCCTTCGAACCGAAACACGGAGAACCATTGTAGCTGCATTAAGGCAGAAATAGGCAAGGTATTGGTACTTTCCGAGACGGACTTTGCACACATGCCTGCGTCTGAAATAGTGCACATAATCTAACAAGTTGTGTTAGATTATGTGCACTATTTCAGAAGTAAAGTTATATTTTTCTGTAAGTGAAATCTAAATATTTTGTTAAAGTTAAAATTTTACTTTAACATTATCTTTGCGTTCTAAATGTTAACCTTGAACCATATAAGTGAATTTTTAAAAATCTTCCAGATAAGGTTAAACTACTTATAGTTGTTCGTAATCTAATAACATTTATTTAGCAGATGACTAGTCTTAATATAAATATTCAAGTGTTATTTGGTCAAAGAACCAATATGCTGCAGAAAGGATAACGGGCAGAAAAGACACGGCATTTTTTTGTAGGTATTAATTTGTAAACTTTTTTTAATACGTTCAATAAGTCCAATTATAGATAAAGACATGATACCGAATCTCATCAACAAAATGGCCACAAAACCGAACATTTTACCTATAAGAAACTCATCGTTAATATTGACCTTGACGAATGTCAACAAGGTTTTTTTTTGTGTCGATGGGTGGTAATTCATTTTTCACCTCCAAACCTCTCGGAAATATTTGGTTGTGTGTATTGATGATTACCGTCCTCGGCTCTCTTAAGACCCTCGCCTCGGCGGTAATCACCAATGTTACACACTAGTACCATAATGTACTATTACCAATTTTAGTAATTTCTGTTTTAATGTCTAGTATTCTTAATGTACACATGGCCGCTCGTCGGTGAAAACTCTTTGACATCGAGCTGGTTTCGGGGGTTTGTAGCATAGCGCTGGTTCAGCTTATAATGGTTTTACTGGTACCATTATGTAGTTATTATGCCCTTGCAATAATGTGTATGAATTAATAATTAAACACTTATTTCTTTTTATTCGAATTGCTTTTCTTGCATTAAGTTAACATGAACATTAAGTTTCGCTCGGCAGCATAGTTATTTTGCGTCTCGTGCCGCGCCAAATATCCCTTTTGCCTCCATGCATGACAAATAAAAAAATTTCAGGATTAGTAAAAAGGAGTAAAATATGAATAAAATACATAGTAATATTGAGTAAAATATTAGCAGCAATCCAACTGATTTAATCGTTTTCATACTAATTACATGGTGGCACAGTGATAGATATTTCTTATGATGCAACGCCATCCAGTTGAGTTTTTAAAAGGTGTCTGAAAACACCCTATTAATTATAAATAAGTATTTTGTCGGTTATTAATTTACTTAAATAATAATAAGCCTTTTATGAGTCTATCAGGGCTTTTTAAACTTTTAATTTCTCAAGAATTTGAATTTCATCAAATTATTTTGGAGATTTTAAAAACTACCGTGTACAACGCGTCTGTTTCTGGTTTAATCTATGACACCGAAACTAGACCAGGAGTTGAAATGACAAGAACAACTAAAAATCTAGAAAAAATGTGCATATTCTGGAGTGTACGTATATAAAGACAATAATCAAATCTTTTTAGTCAGATTTGTTTCCATCTCATAAGCAAAATGGTGAGTGCTCCTAATTTGTATCATTTTCTTTAGAACATCTTTTATTGTAGAAAGCTTGTGACTATAATAGATTTGTGGATAGTATGGATGGTATTGTAAAATTATCAATACTATCCACTTACTATTAACATCTATTAGTTAAAACTCTTGAAATTTGCTATAAACCTTGTCCTTTAAAATGCAAAACGTTTCTGTCATCAACTAATCGTCTTACGTTGTCATCAATTTTCAAACCTTTAATTTGTGAATTAATTTCCATACATAATGCTTGTAGTATATGAAATATGTAATATTGAATACATTTTATGAATTTTCTTCGTGTATAAAGAGTAAAAATGAAATATCTTAGCATTTAGGATATTTCACAAGTTTCATTTCTGTCGCGACGACTGGGTCGTAAGGACTCGGTCGCGACGTACCGTTCTATAAGGATTTGTCTACGGAACCGACCAATGCCAGCACTCGCGACCCATACTCTGGTCGTGACGCATCACTCTACGGATCGTATAAATAAATTCCTCGCAATTGAAAAACGTTTAAGTGAAAATTCTTCTTAAGAACATCATTTTCTTCCTTCGGTATACACGCCTTCTAAGCAATCTCACTCTTAAGAGAAGTTCATCAATAAGACCCTATGAGTCCGATTTTGGTAGTCGTTGCGGTTCGCGGCCTCACGGCTGCCTGGTTAGACTCGTACCTTGACTGCCTAAGTTACAGAATTTGGCTGAGCATGTCACTGAAACGGACAGATATTTATATTAGCTAGTTTAGACTTTAGAATTACATAGGCGCACTGTATGGTGCAGCCTTAGTATGAAAAAGGCAGTACGCAGTAAGGTACGGTCGACCGCTTGTCGGTAGAAACTTTTTCAACTGTATTACCACGCCATAAGATCCAAAAGTGTTTCTACTGATGTGCGGCCGTGTGTACCAAAATATGTTAAGCTCCGTCTCTCTTTCTAACAAGCAGACTCTTCAGAGTCAGCAATCAATGTTTCTCTCTTTCTGATACGAGTGAACCTGAAGAATTTTAGGGCTATAACCCTTCTCTGTATACGTTTGGCATAGTTTGCTAATTTAGGATTGGGTCTGGGTTGCGAAGGTCTAATGACAGATGCCTTATTTAAAAACCATGACTTTATGTACCTAAGCCGTAGCCAAGTCCGTAAGAACGTAATAATGCTTTGGCAATGATGACCTATCTTCCTCCAGAAATTCCTGATCGTCGTCCTCGCCGTCGTCGCTTGCGCCCTGGCCCGGCCTCAGGGCCAGGAGGCGCAGATCCTCAGGTCTAGTTATGACATTGACGCTGAAGGCAAATACAATTACGAATATGAAACTAGCAACGGAATCTATGTCCAGGCCGAAGGCGGGTTACGGAATAGCGTTCAGTCTGTAAGTATTGATAAATATGTCAACCTTAAACATTTTTAGGGTTCCGTACGTCAAAAAAAAAAAACGGAACCCTTATAGGATCACTTTGTTGTCCGTCTGTCTGTCTGTCTGTCTGTCAAGACCCTTTTTCTCACGAACGAGAAGAGGTATCAGGTTGAAATTGATAACGAATATTAAGGTCCATAAACCACACAAGATCTGAAAATTAATTTTTTTTACAACAACGCAATCACAAGATATGGCTTTTTATGTCCTCATCTCCATACATTTATGCAAAAAAGCAAAACCTACAGGGTACTTACTTCCCGTTGACCTAAAATTATGAAATTTGGCAAGAAGCTAGGTCTATTAAATATTTAAATTTTTCTCACAACTAATAGTAACCAATTAAGGTGAGCTCCCGTTTCATGAACTTTTCTATAAAAGAGGGGTCAAGTTGGATGGTCGCGGAGTTTTTAAAATCAAAGAGCAAAAGCTTTTAGTATATCATATGGTAGATATGTACGGAACCCTTAGGGCGCGAGTCCGACTCGCACTTGGCCGGTTTTTTTCTTTACTAACCCGCATACAGTCATACTAACAATTGCTTTATCTATTTTTACTCAGGGACATAATAAGTAATATGTCTAACATAATACTCGTATGTATGCATATTATGCAGCCCATTCCGCGTGAAGCTTGACAAATTGGACTTTTTACCGAGCAAGTCAGCATAGAGACGGAAATTGCACTCCTTGTATCAAGCTTGACCTGCTCTTGACTGTACCTAACTGTTTTTTTTTTGTTTTTCATTCATCATCATCATCATCATCATTCATTTATTCATTTAACAGTTATACTGTGTGCGAATATTTAAAATTTATCATTTACAAAAAATTGCACGAACAAAAAAATAAAAAAGATCAGGTACATTAGGAACATCTAAGTTAATTTAAAATATCAATTTAAAACTAAAATACAATTTAAAAATGAATTAAATATTAAATTGTCAACAAAAATACATAAAGAAAGTTAAATTCATTCATTCATGTTACAAAAACGAAGGATGCGAAGCGCATGTAACAATTTTTTTCATTCCGTATTATATTACTCTATGATTGAACATAGGTTGAAACACGAAAAATTATTTCAACTTCCTATAGTAACAATAGTGCATTTCGCATGACCGAGCAAAAACTTTTTTTTTTTGAGTAAAAGTTTTTCATGGGCAGATTTACATCCTTTAGACTTTCTATTTCACTTGGTTTCCAGTTTTCCAATTTTCTAATTTTTTAAAGGATTTTCCTTTTAATACATCTTCTCTCATCTCTATTTATTTAGTCAATGAAAATATATTAGTAGTAATAAAGATGTATGTTACGTACGCGGGACCCTGGAAATTATTGGTGAACATGTTAGGCCAGGCCTTGACACTCCGCACTCTAGGTATGCAACGCAGCGCTACGAGTAGAAGTCGACTGGCTGAGGCAGTCGATTTTACTGTTCTTTATGTCATCTTAAGCTTATGGCGGCAAAATAGGTAAGTAAGTATTTCCATGTTTGATTGAACAATATTACATACCTACTTGCATCTCGCTCAGTATCTCGCAAAGTGACAAAATCATCGCCTTAGCCCACCTGTCCGCGATCACCCGCGATTTAAAAACGTGTCCTAAGCGGTGCACTGCAAGTATCGTCTTTATGCTTCGACCGTAAGGTTGAAATCTGTAAACGTTAGTATACTATTATTTAATCTGTGGTTAGGCGAAAGACTTTGACTTGCTTACATACTATTTTCAAGCTAATTAATTTTAATCTTATTTTGTTTATCAAATTAACTTTAGGGTCATTTTGCAGTGCACTTTACTTTTAGTTGCGAATAAATAGGCTTTTTCTGGGCAAGCTTTCTCCATCATCTCTATCGTCAAGGCTGGATCAAGGTCACATAAAAAATAATATAAAAAAAATTCCTTAAGTGTTTCCAATATTGGCTACTATTTATCGGCTTGCTGTTCGTCGATTTGATTTACGAGTGAAGTTCATACTCTTGACCTTGAACTTTTAAAGTCAAGGGAATCATTAATCCGAGTTGTATTGTATGATTGTCAGATTAGAGGTCTTTGCCCTGCAATCAGATTATTGGGAATTGAGTAAATAATATTTAAACTTATATTTTTCCGCTTTTGTTAATTTGATGTGTTATTAAATTATATTCAGATGTTTATAAACTTGTGAAAAGTAGCCTTTTATTCTTTGTATAGACAGAAAAACAGACAATCAACGTAGGCTTATAGTAATAGAGTCTTTGCATCCTTTGGGTACGGGACCCTAAGAATTCCTGATGGACCAGCCAGGAAGAATTAGCCCGACTTACATCGACTATTAGATAATACAAAAAAATATCGACTTCCCTTATAAAATGAGTCGATCACGTGACCACTTAGTATGGAGAGTTGAAAAATGTTTTTGAGTATTTTTTTTTGTTTCGGGAAAGTTACTTGTTTGCATGAGTAGAATCACTAACCTTCTGGAGCGAAACCAACGTATATTCACGGTATAATTAAATACCTGACTGCAAGTTTTGGAGATCGCAACGACGAGCAATATTTGTAATCGGTTTCTCGGAAACGGGTCTATCGATTTCGTTGAAATTTTTCCATACGGAGGTTTTCGGGGCCGAAAAATCGATCCAGATAGGTCTCACGTCTGGGAAAATTAGTATTCTCCGTGTTCTTAATCATTTTTAAACACCGCGTTTTAGACCATAACGGGTCTATCGATTTCGTTGAAATTTTTCCATACGGAGGTTTTCGGGGCCGAAAAATCGATCTAGATAGGTCTCACGTCTGGGAAAATTAGTATTCTCCGTGTTCTTAATCATTTTTAAACACCGCGATTTAGACCATAACCTACAACGCCATCTGTTGGCGGGTAGCATAGATTGCTAAACCGATTATATTTTAATGTTGAGGCGGCTATTGCACAGCGTAGCTCGGTGGCCCAGTTAATAAACATTAAATAAATCATACATACATAAATAAGCTAGTTAGAATTTTGAGATAGACTTAATACCAAGGTTATTCATAAATCTAAACAAAGCCTGTCATTTTATCTATTGACATTTACTAAATGCTATGTAAAAAAAAATCTTTAACTCTTTGTGCAGAGTTCAAGGTTTCCAATAAAATTAATCTGATGAACCTATAATCATGGTCTTTTAAATTAATTTGATTAATTGAATAAATACATGAAATGTTGAAGTCCTCGAGAGTTGTTACAAATACATGATAAAGTTTATTATACTATTTATTTTAAAAATATAAACTCATTTATTCATATCAAATACAAAAGTCAAAGTAGGTACTCATATAATTAAAATTCAATAATGTATTAGTCTAATAAACCGCTCCTTGACGTTCCCGGTGCAAAAGTGCCCATAATACTCGCAGTCAAGGAGGTTTTAACCCACGCTACGCTAAAGCTCAGCGTAGTAAAACCTCCTTGCTCGCAGTATTACCACGTTGAATGGCTATGGAAAGCCTTTGCACCAGGAACGACTCGGGGCGGGGGTCACATCCCTTTTGTCGGAGCCGACTGCCTATGTCACGCTCAAATTTTTTCTTATTTTTTTTTTACATGATAATGTAATAAATCTTAATTATTATACAGGGTGTTAATTTAATTGCGTGCCATAGCTTAGGGGGTGTTTCAGTAACGATAAAGGAACACAAGAAAAATATAAAAAAACCTACACAATTTGTTTTTATCATCATTGATTTTTTTTTTATTATTTATTAGATATTACCTTTTGACGTTCCTAACTCCGTTAAAGAATGAAGGGAAAATTTGAGTCTCACACACAAAAAAAGAAAGAATTACTTGATACTCGTGAGCTGGCTCTGTGATAGCGCGGTGCCCCGTCCGGGTCATTGCCCTCCGCGTTAATTTAGTTTCAATGGAGTTTTAAATTTTTAAGTAGGATTTATTTAAATATTTATTTTTGTGTTCCTTTATCGTTACTGAAACACCCCCTAAGCTATGGCACGCAATTAAATTAACACCCTGTATATACTATTTACTGAAATTTATTTTTATATACTTAGATTGTTTCTATTTTAAATAAAATACCAAGTTAAGATGTGGTTAAGATTGTGAATTCTATCTTAAACCAGCCATAATTTCCAAAATGTATAAATTATGACACGAAGATCTTAGGTGACTTCATTTTGCTTGCCAACCATTTCCAATGCCACTTTTCTTAGTTCAAGTATAAATGGGTTTAATTTTGCAGTGATTTCAGCTGATAAACAGCGTGCCTTTTTCCCGTGGGGGTGGTCAGAGACAACCTCAATATCCCACGAACTTGACATAGTTACGTCGCTTGTTCTACTCTCCCCCAACAGTGTACAACAAAACAAAATTTAAATTTGGAGGCTAGACCCGAGACTTTTTAAAATTTAGGTTCTAATGCAGAACATTGATTTATGGTAAAAATTGTAATTTAAAAATAAACGTGGGACATAGAAAAAGTAATGGGGGCTAAAGGAATAGCAGATAACCCCTCCTAACAGCCAATTCATTTTGGCACACGATGCGCCAAACACCCTGTATATTTATAACCCTTTTGCTTGTGTATATTGCAGGAATACCCATCCATTGAAACGAAAGGATCATACCGCTACACTTCTCCCGAGGGTGAGCCTGTCGAAGTCAGCTACGTTGCTAACGAAGACGGTTTCCAACCCCAGGTGAGAGTCTCCATAATTCCATCTCTACTGAAGCAGACGAATCCGCATTAAGAACCATATTTATTACTAACTGTAACAAAAGTGATTTTAATATTAATGTCGGACAGCTCTGGTCAATAGATTTAAAGACGCTTTTTGCAACATTCTTTCAACTTTATTCTTGACATCTAATTAAGTTTATGTCTCTCACTTTAGTTCAGCAAATTTAGTGGGTGGGAGTGAGCCGGATGTCCATGAAGATTGTGTCTTGGAAGAAAGGCAAAGAAAGTTACTAGTTGGGTGATATTAGAGCGAGAAAACGCTCGCGTGACGATCTCGGTTCCTATGTAAAGGGTTGGAAAGAGGTTGCAGATGATCGCGACCAATCGAGAACAGGGGAAGTTCTGTATGCGGCCCTGGGATGTTGTGGGCTTGTCTTCATCGTCTTCTCTCGACCCTAATTCTTGTATTGATTGGGGTTGATCCTCCTAGTCCTATGAGTATAATGCCATTCTGAGCAATGTCGGGACATTTCCGGTTTTAACTCCGTTGTTTTCATATCTTTGGTTGTTCATCTGTCTTTTGCAGGACCAAACATTATCCTTGTAAGCTAACAAGAAACACATTGTAAAAAGCCGACTCTTAAAGTAGGCCGTGCTGCAGTGGTTTCTTGCCGTTTCTTTTACGCTGCCATAGCACGATCCGAAACGGCGTAGACTCGCTCTATTTGCATTGTATTCTGCATGACATTCAATAAGTATTCTGTAAAGAATCTACATTGAATAAATTATCTGAACCTGAACAATTTTTTTTTTCAGGGAAGCCACATTCCCCAGCCCCCTCCAACCCCTGAGTACATCCTTCGTGCTCTCCAGTACATCGAGTCACACCCTCCACGTCCCGTCAGCAACTTCCCTGGCAGAATATAAACAATGTAGAACTACTCGAAGAATCATAGAATAAGACATGAAATTATTCTGAATTAGATATTCATGATGCATTATTCTCCATTTTTGGACTATATGGCACGAATAGTCGACCACTGTTGACATCTAAAATTAGGTACTAATGTGGTAATTATTATTTTGTAAATAAAAAAATTATGAACTATATTATTTTTGTTTTCTTTCAGTGCGGTCAGTTAGCTGTTTCACGTAGGCACGCCTTACAATTTCACCAAATCTCAATTTTTGATAGGAGCCAATTCTTGAATTTCAAAAAATTTTCATACAAAATTCAAGAATTTGCTCCTATTAAAAATTAGTACCTGGAAAAAATTTGGTGCAATTTGGTGAATTTGGCGATATAAGACTATAAGGGACCGGACTATTTGGTTTAGAGTTTCGAAAACTTTTTTAGGGTACCTCGCTCATACGTAAAGCGGGGATGATTTTTTTTTCTCATCCATCCCATGGAACGGTGGGGAGTCGTTAGATAGGTCTTTGAAAAATATTGTGAGCTTGCAAAGATTACTTTTCGATTTAGGAATCCGTTTGCGAAATATTTAGCTTGAAAACGCAAATTTATTAGAGTAGAGTCTCCCGAGGGGGCCCTCAACAGCTAAACGGTTGTTATTGGAAATATGGAAAAATTCACAGTAGTGGTGTATGATAAAATTTAAAAAAAAAATATATCATCTTAGTAGGCTTCACAGATTACTGAGCTGTAGCCGAAAAACTGGAAATAATAAAAATAGCAATAGCAATCAGGCGCTAGGACCTCGCTGAGCATTAGGAGGTCAAAATTGTGTATTATTATTATTTATTGAATTTTTTCGATGCATCACTCACAGTCAGGCCTTACATGATGAGAAAAGAAGTCTTAAATTAAGTAGGCACATTAATTTTAATAGTATAAAAGTTTAATTTTAACAATGTTACATTGGCATAAAGTCTGCATCAGTTGAGGAGGTGGAACAAGCGCATGGTAGGATCAAAGTCAAGAATGTTATTTCAAAGTTTCAGGGCTTTATGGAGTGATGAAAAAGATAAAAAAAGTTTACGAGCATCGGGTATAATCAGCAATGGTTGATTTCATGGGTGGGGCAAATAGAGATATTGAAGGTTAAAGTGAGGGGTTTGAGGTTTTATGTTATGAACGTTATGTAATTTTGCGATAAAACATTCCAAAAAATCTACGGAACCATATACTGAGCGTGGCCTAATACGCACTTGGTTAATTCTTTTTAGCGCTCTATCGTAGAAACTGTAATATATTCAAGCCAGGAACTTAAACAGTTTCATCTGTGATGTTTAAATAGCAAATAATAAAAACTGATCAAGTGCGAGTCGGACTCAATTAAATTTGGCACCGTAGTTTTGAACCTAGTTACTACTAAAATTCGTCTATCACGTGGTGGGTACGATGAACCGCACGTCAGTGGAAACATTGCAACTCTATGCCATAAGGTCCAAAACGTTTCCGCTGACGTGCTGTTGGGTATACCAGCTACCATCTACGGAAGTAGTTGTAAAATGAGCCATGTCAGAGGTATTTGGCAGCTCAATAAATATGAGAAAAAAACTAAATAAAAGCTTTTAAAAAGCAATGGCCAGGCAGGCTGTGAATAAGAATTCAATATCAATTAAATGGTATTAGCATACATTCTGTGGTATGAGTTAGGTAGTTAGGTAGTTACCTATAAGGAAGTGTAGTTTATGCAAAAATAGTCTTAGATGATTTCTTTAATGTTATTCAGGAAGACAAGATTATAATAAAGTATGTGTTTTACGTTTGACATGACCTTCCCATTGCAAAAATTCATTCAGTAGCAATAATAATGTCAAAGATTTTTCTACTAGATTTTGGCTTTGGCTGTGAGTTGAATATTTCTGCGGACTAAGACATCTGTCCTGTCACTTTGGAAGGCAAAAGCCTCAATAAGCGTTCAAAGAACCAATTCAGGACGTTCTAAATGAAGGCTTGGTTAACGGTACCCTAAACTGAGGTGCGTGTATGAAAGGGTTGATGAAAGTAGAGGAGGGGGAGGTGGCGAGGGCTGTGGTCTCTGCTTACCCAAGAAAGAGGCTTGATTTTATGCAAGGAGGTTTTACTACGCTTCACTACGCTTCGCTTTAGTAAGGACTTTTTAATGCAAAAATCTTGCTACACAAATTTAGTCAATCGTATATTGTAATACGGTATAAATTCCTGTGATTTGCGAAGAAGAGAAATTGTGCCGAGCGAGAGGTCAATTAGTCGCGGTTGTGTCACGCTCACACAGTTGCCATAGCAAAACGAAATTGCGGGTTGGTAGGAAAAAATCTTTTGACATTATGCTTGGTTTTCATATAGAAAACCTTTTTAGAGCTAAATCTTAAAAAATTAATATCTTTCGGGTGCTCTTGGTTCTGTGATTTATCTAGGAAACTCTCAAAAATATTTTTGATCTTATTGTGTTGTTTAAGGTCAAGCAGGTTATATACTTCTTCATTGGTCATCAACATTTTTAGTAATATTTTTTAATACATTACTGGTATCCCCGTCTTTGACACATTTTTATGTCATGCTAAATGTTGTTTAAAATTGCGTATTTTTTCTGCAAAAACAGTGAAATATTGTAGAGTAAATGGCTGCAAAATTGATAGTTATGCTATTTGCGGAATATTCTTCTATGGGTATCCATTATTCTTTCAATTTTTCTATGAAAAAGCCGAACTGTTTTACGTATGACGTAGGGTGGCTGTAATGTACGATATTTGAACACAAAGGAAACAAAAAAGGTACAACCACATCAGTATTGTGGGATGTGAATCTGCAGAATCTGCCCATAAAACTGAACAACTTGTCCCAAAGAACATTAAGATGAAATAACATTATGATTAAAATATTTTTTTATTTTTTTATAAGACATTAAGATATCTGAATCTAAACATGAAAGAGAAAAACAACTTCATGAGTTTTAAAAGAAAATCAAACAAAATAACGGAACCTGTACTGTTGTACAATAATAGGAAAATAGTACATCTGATGCTGCCGGTTATTTGCTGCGTTCTTATTGACGACATGCGGGAAGCCATTCCATATTTTTAAATTATTGTTATT
The DNA here is from genome assembly GCA_947532105.1 of Athrips mouffetella. NCBI lineage: Eukaryota > Metazoa > Arthropoda > Insecta > Lepidoptera > Gelechiidae > Athrips > Athrips mouffetella. The sequence continues at coordinate 21,181,835 of OX383972.1, read as the reverse complement.
CCATGTGAGTGAAAAAAATGTAAAGTCAGAACTGAATCGATGAAATAAGAAATAAAATCTTATATTTGTTCGATTATTTTGTAACATGTCGTACCTATAATGAATTTTGTTTATCAATAAACAATAAATCATAAAATACACGTCAAATTTTATTAATTGATTTGCTTCTTGATGATGAGGCATGCAACGTACCTGGGGAACAATTCTTGAATATCATCGGGTGATAAAATATAACTCAAAAAATTAAAAATCATAGATTTTTGTTTCAAAAGTAGAGATTGATCTTCTTAAAATATAAACAGTCCTTGATTGTTAATTTTCATGTATTCTGATTTACCTTTCAACAGTTTATCAGCGCAAATGTGAATTTTTAGTCTCAAAAGTGATATTTTATCACCCGGTGATTTTCAAGAATTCCCTGGGCTTTTCTGGAAAGCAAGAAGAAAGAAATGAAAAAGGTTTATTTTGGAAACAAATAAAAAGAATGCTGCTGCTGAAAAAACTCTGACCCAATTGTTGAATATTACCGAGTGATAAAATATAATTTTTGAGACATCAAATAAGACAGTGGGTGCTATGGGCGGTGGTGGTGACCACTTACCATCAGGTGGCCCACCTGCTCGTTTGCTCATTTTTAACATAAAAAAATATCAAATGTACCCTGATAATCTGTTAAAAATGTAAACCATAATACATGAAAAGTAACAATCAATCACTACTTTATATTAAACGAATATCATTCTGCACTTTTGTAACGAAAAAAAATTAATTTTGAATTTTTCGGGTGATAATTATTTATCATCCGGTGTTATTCAAGAATTGAGCCCAAGGTACTCATGACATGCTTGAATAAAATTCATGACATGCACATACCATGCTTGAATAGTACATGACATCCCATGAAACGTACACTGTACGTACATTACGATACCCACGGGTGGAGATGGGTTGGTAGTTGGTACTATACTTTTCCGGCACCAAACGGACTTGACTTCATTCACCTCTATGACTCTATAATTGAGCCACGAGCCAAGCGAGTGGTTCTAAAGAAGAATCTTCAGTGTTGCGAGGATTTTAAGACACGAAACACTTTGTTGCCGAGGGCAGCACAACTTATCAGGTAGAAACTAAAGGATAATTTCCTGCCATATAAAATATTGAAAATGAAGCTGCTATTCCAGAGGGCTTTAATAATATTACATCCCCAAGCGTAAAATAGTTAGGTCACCCTACTGTGTGAAAGAGATGCCACCGCGACTATTGGATATACTCGTCGTCACGCTTTTTTTGGCCATTCATCTCTCCTTCCTAGAGCGTAGCGTGGGTTAAAACCTCCTTGATTTTATGTATGTCACCTCAGCTAGCTTTAACTACACATGATGACAAATAAACATTGATCCTGTTTTAATAACTATTCAGGACAGTCATCAAGGAAGCCGGATCGATATTAAAGCAATAATTATAACATTGTTTAGTTACAAAAATAATTATCTTAAATTACACGAGGTGTACGTTTGTAACATTCGTTTCACAAACAGAAAGTCAGAAATTTTACATGAATTTGAGGTCTGACTCTTTCGTGAACTTCGGTATACACACATTTTTGATCCAGTCCAGCGTCTAGGATCCAGTGCTGTATTGGAAAGGAGGATGTGCTATTTTTCAATCCGGTATCGAATACAAGGCAGAATTTACATTAGGTAAGTATAACTGGGTCAGTAGATATACATTGCTTACTGCATTCAAGTGTTTTCGTATGGACAACATAGAAAGCAAGCAATGTATTGAGCCGTTTTTACTTACCCAATGTAAATTCTGCCCAAATCAAAACACTGGATTATCTAATTGAATATTAAATTACATGACCTGACTGATTGATTTATCAACGCCGAGACATCAACCAAACTAACTCCGGGAGTTTCCTCGTGTCCGTACTAATGTCCTGACTAGTACGGACACGAGGAATCACTCCCTAATTACACTCAATGAACAATGTCATGTGATAACCAAAGAAATGGTTTGGTTTGGTTTGGTTTGGTTTGGTTTAGTTTATTTATTTACATTGTAAGAGAGACATTATGATTGCTCAAATGGGATTAAATGTCCCGGTATAAAAAAAAAAAAAATTGCAGTAAAAACCACGGTCAATTGGGGCAGATGGGCTAAACGTTTTGTCGCTGTAAGAAATAAAGACTTCGATCCTCACTTTGGATCTTACCTGGTGCATAAGTTGCTCATTGAGGTAATGACACCAGTGTTATGAGCAACTTTGCACCAGAGACGACGAAGCGTGGTTTGTTTGACTAGGGTGAATATTTTATTCATCGTCATCATATCGTGTGGGTTGCAAGGTCAATGACCGACCTCATAGACCCTGGTGTCAGAGTTGTTGAGCCGCCAAAGGCCTCTGACATGGCTCATTAACGACTATATCTGTTGATAGTAGTCGGGACCAACGGATTAACGTGCCATCCGAAGCACGGAATCAAGTAACTTTTCGGACAATCAGGTGATTCATCCTGCAATGTCCTAATAAAACTAGAGTGGTTGCACACAGAGATTTTTGTTTGACAGTTTCCCCACCGGGAATTGAACCCAGAACCTCCGTATCGAGAGACGAGCCCTTTAACCAGTAGACCACTGAGGCTTTTTATTTAAGATAATGAGGATGTGTAAAATTGAATTTACATCTCTCATATTCGGTAAGTAGGTCCTAATTACCCCCAATTGGGGCATGTAGGTGACCAATTAGCGCTCTAGGGTAATAATGTAGCTAGAAAAGCCCTAGGGCGGTAAGTAATTGGGCAGCATCTCCACCTCCACGCGCGGCTCCGCCTTGATGGCCGCCTCCAGCAGCGGGGCGGCGGGCGTTTTAATTACTTACCGCCCTAGGGCTTTTCTAGCTACATTATTACCCTATAGCGCTAATTGGTCACATACAATTTGGTGGTAATAAGGACCTACTTACCTCACTAAAGCAGAGTAGTTAGCTCGGGTGTAAGCATCAATTGCACCCTCGAACTATAAATATCTCGGGCTGCAATTGATGCCTTACAGCCCTTGGCTACTAATCTACTATTAATATAGTTAAAATAAAACATAGTTGCTCTGTTGTCCTTTTCGATTTCATTGACACAGAAAGTGACAGCACGAGACCTAATAAAAGAAAGTGATGTCTGGTGGAAATTATGAAAATAGATTTTTTTTTATTTAATGGTTTAAAGTAAGAGGAACTAGGTATGTAGCTTGTAGCAATCAAAGGAAGGTATTGCTTTGTAATAATGATGAAATTAATAATATAGCTTATTGAATTCATATTCCTATAAAACGACTGCTTTTATAATGTTCAAAGTTCATGCAGAACTTGCCGCATACCTCTAGCCTTTAGCCGCAGGCAGTGCTTGAATGGTGCAGTTGACCTATATAACTTGCTCCTTAAATGTTTATAGCTACATCATCCAAATAAAGATCTGAAAACCTATCAAATAAATCAAGTGTTTGAAAAATGAACGCGGATATTTAACAAACGAAATATCATTAGATGACGTTCACCTTGCCTCTAACAAATCATATGTGTTCCGAACTTCTTTGTTGCAAAATAATGCTAATATCTAAACCTTATTAGAGCTGGGGATCGACTATATAACCGCTGCCGTTTATTTGATAGGCACAGTTACAAATCGTCTTTTAACTTTGACACACTCAACATGGTGAGTGGACCTACCAATTTACTTTTACACTCGAACATCATGCTAGTTGCAGATGAAAGTTTATCAATCTAATACCGTTTCAAGTAGTTCTCAATTTCATTACCCGTAAAGACTAAATTTGTATAAAGCTTTTGTATCGTGTATCCGTTGCAACATTGCGATTTCAAAGCGCCTGTTAAACTTTAAAGTGATCATATTTTTATATAAGTTGTAATTTGCATTCTCTTTAATGAGTTTAGAAAAACGATGGTGCTTTGTGTTTCATACATAATATTTTATATTCTAAAATAGTGCTACTGTTTCAAAGTTATCATTCCTATTATCGTTCCTGTTCAAGTTATGTCCTGTTAGTTTTATTTAATTTATTAGTTTAATTTTAACGTATATTAATTTCAAATTACTAAAATACCTAAGTACGAGATTTTTCTAATTATTTATTGTACGTAGGAACCTCCGTAAATAATTCTTTATTAGTAGAAGTAGTTGGGAGGAAATGCAATAAAATATATAAGACATTTGCACCGACATGCAGTATGTCTCATCCGACCATAAGAAGTTTATTAATTACAAAAACTCAATGAGTAGGATATTATATTGTTCTATGGTGAGATTCTTTGCTTGCGTGAATTATTATTATTACTATATATTCAATTTGTATTCTAGCAGCACATAGAATTGATGCGTGTACATCACTGCACATGTGTCAGATATTTACCAATTCTGTTTTATAACGCATTCAGTGTATTCCCATTTGTATCGGAGGTCAAATTTGGTTTTTCGTATTTAAACCCATGACTTGGGAAAAGTTGTTCAGTTCCATGGGCAGATTCCCACTCTTCAGCATTGTCACAGCTTTCCGTTACACGTTTTTTTTAAATATATATTTCCTTTCTTCCTAATAGAAAGCCTTCATTGCCCTCGCGTTGATCGCTGCCGTCGCCGCTGACGTATCTCATCTGCGGCCGCAGAGGCAGTACCAGTCGTCGGGTCCAGATGCTGACGCCCAGATTATTCAAGCTGACTCTGACGTGCGTCCTGATGGATACCAGTACAGTCTTCAAACCAGCAACGGCATTTCTGCCCAGGAAAGCGGTCAGCTGAAAAACGCTGGACGCGTGAGTACTTTTACTAATAATATTGTCGTAAAAATTTAATCAATGTATCAAACAAGACAAATATGAGTCTTAACGGATAAGAAAAATAAACTGGCAGCTTTTCGCGATTTTTTTTAAAGGCATTCAAGTCACAATTTTTTGACGAATGCTTAACAGGGTTAAGCTGGGAAACTGGAGCAGTCCTATAGGTTGAAAATTTTCCACTCTCTGGTCTTGTTCAGTGCGCAGAGAGTGCGCATTTGTTAGCGCGGGAAAAAGTAGTTCCATATAAATTAATCGTAAATTGAATTGCAGATACGAGTAATTGCCTGATCATTTCATTATTTATTGGGATCTTTAATCGAGAGAAAAAACAATAGATATTTATTTATTCCCTAACCAAAAATGGAACCTACTCAGACATTTATAAATGAGAAGACGCAATTCTATAAATTAAATATAGTTATACAAGTTTTATAGGAAACGTAGCTTATCAATCTTAAATCAAGGTCAAACGTGAATGACATTAACAGACGGATGATACAGTTGTAATACGATGTAAAGTGTTATTTAAATCGATTTTAACATAAGACCCTGATATTTCGTGTAAGGTCATGTTTCGTAACAGTGGAATAGATTCTTTTTTGATGAACGTCTAGTTAAGGCATCGAGACCTTGTATTAAGAAATTAATGATCAAATTATATTAAGATTAATTATGTAATTTCTTCAAATACCTGGGATAGATTAAAACTTATCGTGTATGCATTGCTAGCCCGGAAAGATAATTACATATCAAGAAACTGAATAAATAAATATGCATCGTAAAACGACATACGAGTAATGTCTTGAAATATTCAAACAAACAGTTTATCAATCTGTGACAAACCTTTAACACTAAAGCCAAAAATTTTTTTAAGATGTTGTACAAGTTCATCATTTAAAATTTCAAAGGATTAAACTGGTAATAGTTGTACTCTGGCAGCCCATCACAAGGTGGATCGATGATCTGGTCAAAGTTGCAGAAAGCCGATAGATGCGGGTAGCCCAGGATCTGTCGTCCTGAAGATCTTTAGGGTGGGCGTAAGATGAGACGCAGATGGCGCAGCGCATCATTTTCTTTGAATTTTCTTCGAAATAAAGCGAGACATAAAACGCGATGCGCTATCAGAGTCAAACATATGCGCATCCTAAGGCCTCTGTCCAGAAGAGGACGTCTGTAGGAGAAATAAACAAAACAAACAAAACATCATTATCATTTTTGATGCACAGTTAGTAATTTAGATGTGCATAATATAATTTCTCACTATTAATTACATGACAAAAATATATTCACAGGAGGACGAGGCTATTGAAGTGCAGGGATCCAGCCAATATACGGCTCCTGACGGCACACCTATCCAGCTAACATACGTCGCCAACGAGTATGGATACCAACCCCAGGTCAGAAAACAAAATCACAATTCATAATATATCTATGATTCAAAACCATCTTATAATCGTCGAATATCTTGGCATTAATATAAATGGGAAGAATAGTTTTGTTTCCAAAAAATGGCACTTCCCCTTCAACTTATAACACGCTTACCCATGTTCAGCAGGAATGATGGCACTTCCCCTTCAACTTATAACAAGCTTAGGTACTCATGTGCAGCAGGAATGATGGCACTTTCCCTTCAACTTATAACACGCTTACCCATGTTCAGCAGGAATGATGGCACTTCCCCTTCAACTTATAACACGCTTACCTATGTTCAGCAGGAATGATGGCACTTCCCCTTCAACTTATAACACGCTTACCCATGTTCAGCAGGAATGATGGCACTTACCCTTCAACTTATAACAAGCTTAGTCATGTCCAGCAGGAATGATGGCACTTTCCCTTCAACTTATAACAAGCTTACTCATGTCCAGCAGGAATGATGGCATGGTTTTCTTGCTTAATGAATTATAAATAAGCGTGTAGAGACAAAACAAACGGAGCTGATAAAATCACATAATAAATAATGAAAGCTGATAAAATCACATAATAAATTCCCGAACTGTTTAACTGATTATACTTATATTATCAAGAACAAGTCAAGATTGAAATGCTTAGAGAAGGAAGTCGCACTGCTAGTGCTAAGCTTGACCTGCTTTTAACTGTACCACCAGTACCATCACCACCCACCGCTGTCCATATGTATCAGCCGCAACACTAAAAAGCGTGATGACTATGTTTATTCCCTGCAAAACATAACACGCAATTTCGCTGTGATTTACTAAAAGGACCTTCCTGTCCAGAAGTAGACTTTTTTATGGTATGTTTTGATGATAATGACCATTTCAATAATTGACATTCATAACTGGTTAAAACCGTTTACTGACGAGCATGTATGAAAGGATTGATTAAAGTACAGGAAACGAGGGAAGTATCTCAAAATCGTAGCAGGTGGAGGACTGTAGTCTCTGCCTAGTTTGACGGGAAAGAGGCTTTATGTTAAGATTCGAGATTTCTTTATTGCGATTGCGATACACAGGCAAAGAATATATAATATTCCGCTAACGCACACAGGTATATACATAAGTCATTAAAAATTAAGATTGTCTCTTTGCGATCTGCCTAAACTATGGCATGTTGTGTATGTACGGTCAACCGCACGTCGGTAGAAACTTTTTCAACTCTATTACCACGCTTTAAGGTCCAAAAGTGTTTCTACTGACGAGCTGTTAAAGTACATAACATCATTAGCGACCAAAATTCACACGACTGTCATGCCAATCCTGCATCGTTTCGAGTGTAATTTTGAAGCACGCTAACGTATTTTTTTTCTGTTTCAGGGCTCCCACCTTCCCACCCCTCCCCCACCCCAGCCCATTCCCGACTACATCCAAAGATCTCTGGACTACATCGCAGCCCACCCTCCCGCACCTGAACAACCCGGCGGCAGGAGATTCTAAATGAAGCCATTAAATATTATTTTAAAAAATCCTATTAAAAGTACCTGCAAAATTAATGTTACCTAGTCGCCACTCGAATTTGTTGATAAATAAAAAGGACTACAAATCAAATTATTTGATCGTCTTATAATTTCTTTGGATACGTCATGTGTGCCTAGATAAGATTGGGACCCAATTCTTGAATATCACCGAATGATATTTTGTGATATTAAAAACAACCACTAGTCTACATTTACCGAACATCATTTTTAGGGTTCCGTACCCAAAGGGTGAAAAATGGGACCCTATTGATATGCCTCCGATGTCTGTCTGTCTGTCTGTCAGCGGGCTGTATCTCATGAACCGTAATAGGTAGAAATTTGAAATTTTCACAAATTGTGTATATCTGTTGCCGCTACAACAACAAATACTAAAAATAAATATCTATCTATAAAGAAAATGATCTTAATACAGCTTTTAATTTATTTCATGACACTTTCTTAATGTTTTACAACCTATGTTTTCCTGTTATTAAAATAAATTTGAAAAATAATGCTAAGAATAACTTAAAATGGTTGACTAAAGGCATTAGAATATCGTCTATTAGGAAGCGTTATCTACGTTTTAACAATTATTTACAGCCGAAAAAGAGTATGAGAGTAGAGTATTTGGCATATTGTTTTTTGAGACAAGTCAAAAAACAATATGCCAAATACTCTAAGCTACTTTAAAAGTGTATAACCTACTCCCAAAAACGAGCCAATGAACAATTCATAGCTAAATCGCGAAATGTATGTAGAGCGTCTTGGCATCTTATAAAAAAAGAAACTAATAATTTAAAAATGAATTCTTATATAACTAAAATAAACCACAATAACATAACAATTACTAATCCCAAAGCCATTGCAGACACATTTAATCAAAACTTTATAAAACTGACTAATAATAATTATAATAACAATGACAAAATCAAGCTTACCCAGTTTATTTTTAATGCCTACTGATGAAATTGAAATTTTAATATAATTCGCTCACTAAAAGATAGTAACTCGATCGGCAATGATGGAGTCTTAACTAAAATATTGAAGCAGGTATCGAATCTTATTGCAACAGTTCTTAGTTATTTAATAAACCTGTCATTTGTACACGGCGAATACCCTGCTCGACTTAAAACTACAGTCATCAAGCCGCTTTTTAAAAAGGGTGATCGATCAGAGTTGGGTAACTACAGACCCATAGCGCTTGTCCCAATATTTTTTAAAATTTTTGAGGTAGCCATGCATAAACGTTTAGAGAGCTATTTAAATAAATTCAAAATAATCACAACTGAACAAAATGGTTTTCAAAAAGGTAAGTCCACTACCCTAGCCACTTTCGACCTCATATCGAACGTCACTCAAAATATTGACAAAAGGACACCCGTATCTGTTTTGTTCTTTGATATGAGTAGGGCGTTTGACTTTGTCAGCCATAAGATACTCCTGCAAAAGTGTGAAGCATGCATACGCGGGCATGTTCTCAACTGGATAAAAAGTTACTTACAAGATAGATCACAATATGTTGAGATAAATAGTATAGATCTCTATCAAACAGAAAATATCTATAAATCTCACACGGACTTTAACAAAGCTGGCGTTCCACAGGGCAGTGTACTCGGCTCTCTTTTGTACTTGTTGTATATTAACGATCTTCCTGCGGCCATCTCATATTTTATTTGCTGATGATATATCTGTGATCGTCCCATGCATAAACAAAAATAGTTATGCCTACGATATCAATATCAGTTTATGATGTAGTTGGGTGGCTTAAGCGTAACAATTTAAACGTGAATTTGAGTAAGACTACTTTCATGCAATTCACTAACAGGTGTCCGAAAAATGATGTTCATATTACGTATGAACAAACAGCAATCACAGAAAGTACGAACGTTCCTTTTCTAGGCATTACTTCAGATGACCTTTGCTCTTGGAAAGAACATATAGCTAAAGTTTGTGGGAAAGTTAATAGATTTGTTTATGCTTTATGGCGTATTAGAAAAATTGTAAATCAAAAGTCAGCACTACAAGCTTACCACGGATACGTTGTGTCGGTTCTCAGGTACGGCATTGTCATATGGGGCAACTCCGTGAATTTGCACAGAGCATTCATTGCACAAAAACAATGTATCCGAGCTATCTGCAATATAACGCCCCCTACAAGTTGTAAACCCTTGTTTCAGAAACTAAAACTATTGACTCTACCCTCTCTGTATATTTTTGAAGTCTGTAGTTTTGTAAAAACAATTCCAACAGTATTTAAGAGAAGGAACACTGACGCAAATTACTGTAGTAGATACCCAAGTAAATTACAACAATTAACGGTTTGCACTGAATTACGTAGTAGGAATTGCCATGCTATGTGTATAAGAATTTTTAACAAACTTCCTGAACATGTAAGAGAAATGTCAACTAGGATGTTCAGAGGTAAGTTGCACAATTGGTTAACTGCACAAGCTTTTTATTCAGTCAAGGAATACATTAACTTGTATAATATAAAAATAGATTAATTGTCATTTACTTATTAATTACAATAATAATATACCCTTGACATATAATTATTCATACTTAACTCTTTTGACATTATTGTAATTTATGTATGGATTTTTGTTATTTTAACGTTGTTTTCTGTGACTGATGTATTGACTTTTATACTATTCAGTCAATGTTGTAATTATTTAATTGTGTAAATTTATGTCTAATCTTCGTATGCCTCAATCAGGCGAAATATGTGATACTCCTAAATGTTATCATCTTATTTGAACCATGTTTCAGACGAATAAACATTTCATTTCATTTAAAAAAAAAGTAAAAAAATAAGGGGGGCTCCCAAACAGCTAAAGGGGGGAGCGTAAAAAAAAGTTTGACCTACCCCATTAAATGGGGTGTCGTTGTTTAGAACTTGTTGAGTAGATAAATACTTTATTTTTTGTTTAAAAAAATATTTAAAAACAAAGGAATAAGATGCCACCAAAGTCAGCTGTTTTTACAAAATATTGTTTGACGTGTATCTCATGAACAGTAATAGCTAGATAGTTAAAATTTTCACAGATTATGTATTTTTGTTGCCGCTATAACAACAAATATAAAAAAAATGAATAAATTTAGGGGGGCTCCCATATTAAAGACCTATTTTTTAGACGATTTTTGTATTAGCTCTATCTTAAAAACGAAAAAACTTACAAACGTGAAAATTGGTACGTTTATAGTGCTTAAGCTATAAAATAACAACAAATAATAAAATCTGGTCAAGCGCGTGTAGGACAAAAAAAATTTTGCACAGTAATTTACAAAAATTTCAACTAATACAATTATGATTATGTGGTGGTACGGAGCCCTTGGAGCGCGAGTCCGACTCGCACTTGGCTGATTTTTTCAAATTTGGGAAGTAAAAACTGCGATTTTTAGTATTTGGAGGATATTTCATGATATTCAAGAGTTTTGTAATACACAGGGTTCCGTACCTCAAAAGAAAAAAACGGAACCCTTATAGGATCACTTTGTTGTCCGTCTGTCTGTCTGTCTGTCAAGACCCTTTATCTCACGAACGGGTAAAGGTATCAGGTTGAAATTAATACCATATATTAGGATCCATGAACCACACAAGATCTGGAAATTTAATTTTTTTACAACGACGCAATCAAAAGATATGGCATTTTATGTCCTCATCTCCATACATTTATTCAAAAATGCAAAACCTACAGGGTACTTCCCGTTGACCTAAAATTATGAAATTTGGCAAGAAGCTAGGTCTCACAGTACAAATAAAGGGAAAAGTCTGAAATCATTAAATATTACAACTTTTCTCACAACTAATGGTAACCAATTGTGGTGAGCTCCCGTTTCAAGAACATTCATATAAGAGAGGGGTCAAGTTGGATGGTCACTAAGGCGATTTTTGTTTTAGTTCTATTTAAAAACGGGAACACTTACAAACTTGAAAATTGGTATGTTTATAGTGCATAAGCTATAAAATAACAACAAATAATAAAATTTTGTCAAGCGCGTGTCAGACTCAAAAAATCTAGCACATTAACTTACTGAAATTTCAACTAATACAATTATGTTTATGTGGTGGTACGGAACCCTCAGTGCGCGAGTCCGACTCGCACTTGGCCGGTTTTTTTATTATTATATTCAATTTAATTGTTATAAATACAGAGTGTTTCGTACCTTCACGATATACACCCTTACTTTTAACATTTATCATAGGTCGAAATACGAAAATCAAATATCGTCTTCCCATACAAACTGCATCTGTTCAGGTGCTAGGTACAAAAATATTCTGCCAAATATCATGAGTTTGTATCTATATTTATATGTATATGTCGAAGACACGAACTCGGGCGAAGAGGGATGGCACTATGTGGGCAAGGGATAGACATCAGGAATAGCAGAGAACACGATATTGGCCGAACTATTGGTAGTGCACATCGATAACATCTTTGACAATCGCCTAATTTATTCGAGTGTGACTTACTTGCATGACGATCATTCACCCTGACTTGCCATTGACCACTCATACGGTATTCTCTTCTATCACGTCGTCGGTAACCACAGCGGTATGCAGGTTTCGTCGTCCCACCTGTTGTTTTATTTTAAGAACATTAACTAAGTGCCACAATCCTGACTACCCCAAACGTTAGGGGCTTTCATAAGATTCTATCTACATGTTCAACTACAGCAAACTCACAGTTTAAAGCAGACAAGACTATAAACACTTAGCTGTCGTTAAAGGGTCGCTCCTGTCATCGCAGAATTGCCACGGCTCACCCGCCAGCGGCTGCAGGCTTCATCTCGCGGCCAACTATCACTTTAGAACTTAACGTGGTAAAATCTCGAACAAGAATGAGCTGTTGAAAATGGCGTCCTCGTCTTCACGTTGCTACGTGTTGGCTAAACTGACACAAACCACGCCCCTTTACGCGCCATTCGTTATAGTACCAACCTCACGATCTAAATAAAGCCATCATTGCCAACATCATCGTCCAACATCGACAATCCACACTGGTACGGAAATTCAGTACTAATTTGACGTTTGGCGTAGCTTCGCCGTGCTTGGGCCACTGCATGGGTGCTGCTGGCACGAACGATTGTCTTTGAAAATACCGCGGGAAATTAGAAATGAGAGTCGCTCTACGACATATATATATTTTGTCGTTCTAATAAAGTGTATGTATAGACGGACAGAGAAACGACATAGGCTTAGTAATACGGAATCAATGTCATTTACCTAATATGTTACATTATAAAAGTTCCTAATGGTACAACATTATGATAAATCAGGACTAATTATGATGAAATCCAGGGTCCATTCTATCATAATCCATGTCTAGGTTGTATCAAAATGGTCATTTAGAAGTGTTGCTGTTTGTACCCAGTGCTAACACTTTAAGCTGATTTGATTATTAATTTAGTGGAAAGTGTTCTGGTCACGCGAGGGCGCCATAAGCGAAATGTAAACAACAACCGTAAAAATTGTTGTTATTCTCGCAAGGAATCATTTTTGGGACGTGAATTACTTAGTTAATTAATTCCATTTAATTCTTTGTGAGTGCTTCGGCTATAACGATTCTGATGTATGTGAATACGCCCATGATACTCAACAACTGTTCCCATGGAATACATCGTCGCTCATCGTACTGACCGACGTAACAAGCATCAAAATGATTTTCCAGGACAAGATTTTATTGCTTCAGCGCTATGGTTTTTGGTTTATAAATCTCAAGATACGCGATAAATTCGAATAAATATTTAAGAATTATATTATTTTATATTTATTCTACAGGGTGAAATTTAAAACATTCGACAAATTTTGAGATTGGGTTCAGACCGCGAAACTGAACAATTTTCGCCCAGGAACATAGGTCTTCGGACGAAAAAAATTTTACCCTTTCATAGTGACTAGTCAGCTGACCATACATTTTGTATGGGAGATCGAATTTTTTTAATGTCTCACGACCTATGTTCACTGAGAGAAAAACGCCATGCATCTTTAACAATTTTGACTTGTTGACCATATTTCACGTTGAATCAAAAGTATTTTTGTTGCTTGAAAAAAACGAAATATTATTGGAAAAAGTTGACTTTATAGAAAGAGCATGTTGAAACTTGTTGACGAATAAAATGTTGAATCAATCTAAGAGTTATTTGAATCAATCAATCTTAACGTAGATTTACCAAGATGAAGTGTAGAAACAATCAGATAATTAACTTGAAGAAGCAACAAGTTAGAAACTTGGTAAGTCAACAAGTTTTGCTTGCTATTTTAACAGTGTTTCCGATTGAAACAACGTTGACTATCTTGTTAAATGACATCATGTTGAAACAAAGTGAAAGTGATTGAAATGACATTACCATGTTAGATCAACAGTATACTGAAACATGTTGAAGTTAACTATTGAAACTATTGAAAGAACAATCCGCCATTTCAATTGTACGTTGCAACTTTTGAATCAACATGATATCGGTAACTTGTTGAAAACAGCATTGTGTCATATTGCTTTAATAGTAGCACATTGAAAGAACAGTATATTCAACCTTGTTAACGTAACGTTATACCTTATTTAAAGAACAATCCGCCATTTCAATTGTACGTTGCAACTTTAGAATCAACATGATAGCGTTAACTTGTTGAAAACAGCATTGTGTCATATTGCTTTAATGGTAGCACATTGAAAGAACAGTATATTCAACCTTGTTAACGTAACGTTATACCTTATTTAAAGAACAATCCGCCATTTCAATTGTACGTTGCAACTTTAGAATCAACATGATAGCGGTAACTTGTTGAAAACAGCATTGTGTCATATTGCTTTAATGGTAGCACATTGAAGGAACAGTATATTCAACCTTGTTAATGTAACGTTATACCTTATTTAAAGAACAATCCGCCATTTCAATTGTACGTTGCTACTTTAGAATCAACATGATAGCGGTAACTTGTTGAAAACAGCATTGTGTCATATTGCTTTAATGGTAGCACATTGAAAGAACAGTATATTCAACCTTGTTAATGTAACGTTATACCTTATTTAAAGAACAATCCGCCATTTCAATTGTACGTTGCAACTTTTGAATCAACATGATAGCGGTAACTTGTTGAAAACAGCATTGTGTCATATTGCTTTAATGGTAGCACATTGAAGGAACAGTATATTCAACCTTGTTAATGTAACGTTATACCTTATTTAAAGAACAATCCGCCATTTCAATTGTACGTTGCAACTTTTGAATCAACATGATATCGGTAACTTGTTGAAAACAGCATTGTGTCATATTGCTTTAATAGTAGCACATTGAAAGAACAGTATATTCAACCTTGTTAACGTAACGTTATACCTTATTTAAAGAACAATCCGCCATTTCAATTGTACGTTGCAACTTTAGAATCAACATGATAGCGTTAACTTGTTGAAAACAGCATTGTGTCATATTGCTTTAATGGTAGCACATTGAAAGAACAGTATATTCAACCTTGTTAATGTAACGTTATACCTTATTTAAAGAACAATCCGCCATTTCAATTGTACGTTGCAACTTTTGAATCAACATGATAGCGGTAACTTGTTGAAAACAGCATTGTGGCATATTGCTTTAATGGTAGCACATTGAAGGAACAGTATGTTCAACCTTGTTAACGTAACGTTATATCTTATTTAAAGAACAATCCGCCATTTCAATTGTACGTTGCTACTTTAGAACCAACATGATAGAAAATCCCGCGTCTTTTCCATGTCTTATACAGGGTGTTTGGCGCATCGTGTGCAAAAATTATACTTACTGGGTACTTTTTTATCTGTCTACGAGCTTGTTACCTTAGAGGCATGATACCAGAATCGACTGTAAAAGTTCCACAGCCCCGATGAAGGACTTGAAACTACCTGACCTCATCTCAGTACGCCAGAACAAGACTTGGACTCAGCATCGTCTTCTATAGCGAGCGCACTCAACTGCACTCTTATACTCATCTCACACCATCTCCGCTGGAGAGAGCCTCCAACCTCTACAAACGAGGATCAAGCAAGGCACTCAAAGACGAGAAAAAAGAGAAAAAACTGGAGATTGACTCGCTATCCACCTCATAACATAAGACACGCTTGTACCACAGATTCAGTTTCAGTTTTTGCTCAATCAGCTAGTGCCTGGCTCAACACCGGGCCTCGTATTGTAAACAATCAACCGCCAGTGACACCAGCACAGAGGATCCTAACATCTTTTCGGCAGCCCATTTTCTCCGCGAACTGATAACGGTGAACTGAACCCAAGGAACGGTGCGTGGGCTGATGACATCCCAAACAAAGCCCTGCAACACCCGCTAAAGTGCCCTCTTCTGGAAAGTTTGGCCTGGGAGTCTGGGTAATCACTCTACCCACAGCCGGCAAAGACTTCAGGAGACCTCAGAATTACTGACCAATCACCCTGCTGCCAACCTTATCTAAGGTGTTTGAGAAACTGCTACTCCAGCATATCCACACACACACACACACTCACACACACACACACTATCCACACACTTCAACGCGAAACCTGAGGAATTTGGCTTCAGAGCAGAGCATCCATAGCATTTCAGCTGGCTAGATTCCTGCATGACAATCATGACATGAAAGTAAAAAAAAACAAGAAGGAATTCACGATGGCAGTATTGCTGCACATGGAAAAAGTCTCTCATGGCCTCCAATCTTTCGAAGACCTCCATCGCGAGAAAAGTTGTCACCGTCACATCATAGCCTCCTTCATCAGCAAGAAGCACTTCTATTCGTTGTCATTTTTGAAGATGCTATTTCGCTAGGTACTGCATCAAGTCGGAGCCGGAGCAGTGGGAGCACCATAGAAAATACAATATTTTCAATCGGAACCGGGTAGAACCGGTTCCCCCGGTTCCGAATGCATCTCAGAACCGGGTATCAAAAACCAGGAATCGGCAGCAGGGTGATTGGTCTGTAATTCTCAGGTCTCCTAAAATCTTTGCCTTGTGTGGGTACTCCCAGGCCAAACTTTCAGGTTTACGGAGTTTTTCGACTCTCAGGATAGGATACTTTTGCAGGCGTTGCAGGGCTTTGTTGGGGATGTAATCAGCCCACGCACAATTCCTTGGGTTCACCATTATCAGTTCGCGGTGAACATTAAGGTCTGGCGAAAAGATGACGGAATCCTCTGGGCTGGTGTCGGTGGTGATTGATTGTTTCAAATACGAAGCCCGGTGTTGAGCCCAGGCACTAGCTCATTGAGCAAGAACTGAATCTCTACTCTAGGCTTTGGCCAAGATGCCAGCCCTGTCCTGGGCAATCTCTTCCTTTTTGCCTAAATGGGTCAAAAATTCTGGGTAGATATTATCCACATAGTATTATGATGACATTTGAGTTGACCGATTGCTTTTTTCAGCTCATCAAGAGTGAAGGTTGAGCTATAGGTAGCATTAGTTTCAAGATTAGTTTCAAGTTTCGTTTGTTGCACGTGTTTTGTTCTGACGGTTTCCGCGAACGACTTATCAACTGGCTGATTCTGTAAAAATTTGCAGGTGCTTGGCAATTTCTGGTGGGTGTATTGGTGTTTCTTTTGGAGTAGGTGCTTAAACCCCTCCTAATTTGCGCAGTTATGTCCATTACATCTTTTCTTGCTGTAATGAGTGAAGTCCATTCCCTCCACGCTGTCTACCCATTTTTGACGGCGTGATTCATCGAGGGCATCCATAAGGCTATGTGCAACTTTCGAATCCGTAGAAGTTTGAAAATTCTGGTATGCTTCCTCTGCTCCCACAGTCCAGCCAATTTAGTGTCGACCATGGAAGATTTTGCTTACACTGCAGATCCGTAAATAGGAGAGGTAGTATAGGCCAGAATTTAAATTCCCTTTGAGTGAATTTTTGAGGGTCATCTATGTGATGCTCTTGCACTACAAATACATCCACGTTGTTTTCTGCAGCCAGTCTGGTCAAGTATTCACATCAAGACTGAGATGATCCTTCTATAGGACTGAAGGCTCGATCTTCTTAGTCAGTAGACTATAGGAAAGTCTTTGTTTAGGTCCTGACAAGCACTTAATAAATTATTCTCCTGATTGATTCATATTTTTTTATTCTACTAATTTTACTTACACGAATCATTTCTATAAACAAACGGTAAAAAAATTTACTTCTGACATGTGCACTTTAATTTGTATGAAGGTTAAAAAAGTACTTCTAAAGATTTTTCAGAAAACTGACAGTAAAGCAAACATACTTATATCCCACAAAACTTGCTAAACAACAGTCAGGCAAAATAACGCATAGTGCATTTACCCATTACTAGTGAATAAAGCAAAATTTCGGTCACGACATACACTTAAAAAAGATAGGAAGGCAAATTTTCTTATACGCCATGTTTATTCCACATAAAGTAAATCAAAACTACTTAAACCGTCTTATATTTTATTTCCCAGAAGAGCACAAATACTTCAGTTTCAATTTGTAATTTTGTATTGGAAGTAAAAGTGACTGAAACGACATGCGTATAAAAAAGACCGAAAATTGCGTCGCTTCAGAAATTGGATGAAAAAATATCTGCCATTTTTCGGGTTTCTGAAGCGTCACAAAAGTGCTCTGCTCGCTACGCCACCCGGATAGATCGACGCAGAAAAATCTGCTGATTCCAACCATATACCGGGTGTAAATGCAAAACCGAGTTTCCTTCAAGGAGGTGACAGTATAAACGATTCTGATCACATTTCCCAAAAAAAAAGTATACCAATTTTTTTTACAAAATATCCCAGTACTTTAGAAATTTTGCGTACCACTGTTATCAACAAAGTTCAATGACTCCGCGCGCAACGCGGCAACATCTGCGCTCGTCCCCTTGCGTCTCCCGCTACCCTCACCCCCGCGCGGTCACTAACCGACTACGCGTACATCGGTTCGGTGCATTTTAGTAATGACAAATCGTGTCATTGCGTGGTATACTTGTACTGGTAGGTATCTATTTTTTTTGGAAATGTGATCAGAATAGTTTATACTGACACCTCCTTGAAGGAAACTCGGTTTTGCATTTACATCCTGCATATAACTCAATATGCCTATTTTGGCGCTTCAGTAATATTGCCTTTCCAGTGACGATGCTAATGTTTTTGTGTCTGTCTGGAGAGAACAAGGCATCCTCCTGGACATCGAGGGAAGCCTGGCGTCATGGACACCCACCCGATAATGCCCTGTCCAAACCTAGAACTCGCTCCTTAGCGTGCGCAGTTACAATATAAGTACCTATACCTACCTACCTATAGTATCGAGTGAAACTTGTACTTTAGTAATTCTGCTATAGTTTCATGAAAGATGAAAAAATTTGTCATTTTCGAAACGGCGGACGGTAGGGTAAGTAGGTACCTATGCCAGGCTCCAAAAACTAAAATGTTACTTACCCCGTTGGGTTCTATAGAACCTTTCAACCAATGCTTACAACAAACAAAGCCAACAGTGTAAGGTACGTATATTGTAAGTAGGTACCTACAACAAAATAAAGAGCATCCAACCTAATTGGCATACTAGTGGTCACCCTAAGGAGCCCCACTATGGAAAAAATAAAAATTAGCGGCCGCTGATGAAACTAGTGCCAATCGAAAGAGTACCAAAATACAAACTAAAAATGTCATAAGACAAATTGTCATACCTGATATACTTTGGGAGATATCAAGGTTTGAAAAAAAAAAAAAATTTTGTGTTTGTATTTTTTTAACTGACAAAACTGGTGCCAATCGAAAGAGTATCAAAATACAAACTACAAATGTCATTTGACAAATTGTCCTACCTGATATACTTTCGGAGATATCAAGGTTTGAAAAGATTTTCTTTTTTTTTGTATTTTTTAACTGATAAAACTGGTGCCAATCGAAAGAGTACTAAAATACAAACAAAAAATATTCTTTGACAAATTGTCCTAAGTGATATACTTGCGGAGATATTTGAAGTTTATTTTTGAAACCTTGATATCTCCGAAAGTATATCAGGTAGGACAATTTGTCTAATGACATTTTTAGTTTGTATTTTGATACTCTTTCGATTGGCACCAGTTTTATCAGTTAAAAAAAATACAAAAACAAAATTTATTTTTTTTCAAACCTTGATATCTCCCAAAGTATATCAGGTAGGACAATTTGTCATATGACATTTTTAGTTTGTATTTTGGTACTCTTTCGATTGGCACCAGTTTCATCAGCGGCCGCTAATTTTTATTTTTTCCATAGTGGGGCTCCTTAGGGTGACCACTAGTATGCCAGTCCCCATACAAATATGTTCGATGCTCTTTGGAGTAGGTATACCCGGGATAGGAGACCCGATAGGTAGGTACTTGTTTTTGTTGATTGTTTGGTAAAAGGTTGAATTTAAAAATAACCATGGCGTATAGGGGGTGATGGGGGCTGAAAGAATAGCTGACGAACCCTCTCGGCTGATTCCTTTTGGCACACAATGCGCCAAAGAGTATAGCTTTATACCACAATGCGCCAAACACCCTGTATAATAGCTTTTTCCCACCATTTCGACCAGTGCCTATGTAACTTGTTGAAAGAACATTAAGCATTTTGCCGGCAATAGCACAATGTCAAAATAAGGCGTCGGCACGCTGTTAACTATGTCTGTGTTGCCATTATGTACACAATTGACCGTTTTATTTTTAAGCGACATAATATGACTAAGCATTATTAATTAGATTTAGCGCGTAACTAAGAAATTGTGTATACCGTACCAATATTAGTTCGAGAAAGTCTCCAAAAGCCCAGAAAGAGATAGACGAGTTTTGGGAAGATATGAGAGATAGGTACGTTAGAGAAATGTGGACAGAATGAACGAGTTATCATGCTAGGCAATTTTAATGGATGGGTTGCTGTAATGTAAAGCTTGATGGTTATGAAAGGATCTGAGTGACCTCACGAATCTAATGTAAAAATTGGAAAAAATGGCCGCCATCTTGAATTTTTTTGTTCCTGATCCGATTGCTTTCAAAATAAAAATTGAGGATCCGAGTTGCCTCTCATAACGAATCAAATGTAACAAACATTTTAAAAATGGTCGCCATCTTGAATTTTTTTGTTCCTGATACGATTGCTTTCAAAATCAAAATCTGAGGATACGAGTGGCCTCTCATAACGAATCAACTGTAAAAATTTAAAAAAAATGCCAGCCCTCTTGATTTTTTGTTTCTGGACCGATTGCCTTCAAAATCGATATCCGTGGGTCCGAGAGGACTCTAATACCGAATCTGATGACAGATTTAAAAGAAATGGTCGCCATCTTGAAATTCCTTGTTCCAGGACCGATTTCTTTCAAAATCGATATCTGAGGATGCGAGTGACCCTTATAACGAATGTAATGTAAAAATTAGAAAAAATGGTCGCCATCTTAAATTTTTTGTTTTTGGACCGATTGCTTTCAAAATCGATATCCGTGGGTCCGAGAGGACTCTAATAACGAATCTGATGACAGATTTAAAAGAAATGGTCGCCATCTTGAAATTCCTTGTTCCAGGACCGATTGCTTTCAAAATCGATATCTGAGGATCCGAGTGGACTCCCATAACGAATCAACTGTAAAACTTGGAAAAAATGGTCGCCATCTTGATTTTTTTGTTTCTGGACCGATTGCCTTCATAATCGATATCCGTGGGTCCGACAGGACTCTTATAACGAATCTGATGACAGATTTGAAAAAGAAGGTCGCCATCTTGAAATTCTTTGTTCCTGAACCGATTGCTTTAAAAATCGATATCTGAGGATCCGACTGACCTCTCATAACGAATCTAATGTAAGAATTGAAAAAAATAGTTGACATCTTGAATTTTTTTATTCCTTGACCGATTGCTTTCAAAATCGATATCTGAGTATCCGAGTGGACTCCCATAACGAATCATTTGTAAAAATTGGAAAAAATGGCCGCCATCTTGATTTTTTTGTTTCTGGACCGATTGCCTTCATAATCGATATCCGTGGGTCCGACAGGACTCTAATAACGAATCTGATGACAGATTTGAAAAAGAAGGTCGCCATATTGAAATTATTTTTTCCTGGACCGATTGCTTTCAAAATTGATATCTGAGGATCCGAGTGACCTCTTATAACGAATCTAATGTAAAAATTGGAAAAAATGGCCGCCATCTTGAATTTTTTTTGTTTTTTGACCGATTGCTTTCAAAATCGATATCTGAAGATCCGAGTGGCCTCTCATACCGAATCAACTGTAAAAATTATAAAAATTGGCCGCCATCGTGATTTTTTTTGTTTCTGGACCGATTGCCTTCAAAATTGATATCTGTAGGTCCAAGAAGACTCTTGTAACGAATCTGATGACAGATTTGAAAAAAATGGTCGCCATCTTGAAATTTTTTTTTAACAGATTTCCTAAAAAACGACATCCGAGAGGACCCTAATCTAATAACGAATCTGATGGCAACCATTTTTTTTAGATCTGTCATCAGATTCGTTATGAGAGTCCTTTCGGACCCACGGATATCGATTTTGAAAGCAATCGGTCCAGAAACACAAAAAATCACGATGGCGGCCAATTTTTATAATTTTTACAGTTGATTCGGTATGAGAGGCCACTCGGATCCTCAGATATCGATTTTGAAAGCAATCGGTCAAAAAACAAAAAAAATTCAAGATGGCGGCCATTTTTTCCAATTTTTACATCAGTTTCGTTTTAAGAGGTCACTCGGATCCTCAGATATCAATTTTGAAAGCAATCGGTCCAGGAAAAAATAATTTCAATATGGCGACCTTCTTTTTCGAAACAGAAAAATTGTTAGAGATATTAAAATAAAAATAAATTATTTAAAGAAACAATAAAAGAAAAATTATAAGTATTGGTGCACCCATGCCATGTGTGTTGTTATTTTGTTAGTAAAATAAGTTGTTTTTGTTAGTAACTTGTTGTTTATTTTTTTTTGTTAGTACATTAGTCGTTTTTGTTAGTGCACAAGTTGATTCGGTTAGCACTTACACTGGTTAAAATAGTATCAGTTAGTACTTTTTGCTAGAGCGATCTCCGCAAGAGTGGGTCCTGGAGACCTAAGTTACAGGTGCAAAACCTAGTTTAGGCTCCAGTCTCTCACAAGCTAAATTTTTTGCTTGTAAAATGCATATTTTAGTCATTCTACTATCTATTAATTAGTGTATTTTAAAAATTGCATGTTAACACTAATGTTGTTTGTGAGAGAAAATAAAAATATTTATTATTATTATTTATTATTATTTTTCAAATCTGTCATCAGATTCGTTATTAGAGTCCTGTCGGACCCACGGATATCGATTATGAAGGAAATCGGTCCAGAAACAAAAAAATCAAGATGGTGGCCATTTTTTCCAATTTATACAGTTGATTCATTATGGGAGTCCACTCGGATACTCAGATATCGATTTTGAAAGCAATCGGTCCAAGAACTAAGAAATTCAAGATGGCGGCCATTTTTTCCAATTTTACATTAGATGGGAGGCCACTACTTGGATCCGCAGATATCGATTTTGAAGGCAAACAAAAAAAAAAACAAGATAGCGGCCATTTTTCTGACGCTGCTGCCCATCCTCCGGTTTATAAACCCTTAGTCGCCTCCTACGACACCCACGGTTAGAGATGGGTTGGTACTATTCTTTGCCGGCACGCTACACGGACAACTGAACCGTTGGCTACGGTACCCTAATAAAAAAAAAACGAATTACATTGTAATTATTTATATGGGTCCTGTTTTTCTGTGCCTGAAATAAATGTATTTTAATTTAATTTTAAAAAGCAACTTCTTCCCATATTATTTTCTTTGTATTGCACTAGGCAGGTCCTTTTTTTCTACTTCTTCGATCAAAATGTCGATATCAATATCCATCACCTACTTTTTGTAGGTCGTGTGCGTTGAACTATGGCAATAAATGCGTTCCATTTTTGTCCTACAAAAAATCGGCCACCGATTTACGGTCGTGGGCGGGGAGCCCTTATCGACAAAAAATCCTAAAGAAACTACGGAACCCTATTCTGCGCGTGGTCGCAGTTGGTCGGTTTTTTTTGTGCAATTATTAATATTATATTGTATTCTTTCTCATTACAAGTTTCTTACAGTTTCTCAGTTCTAATAAAATTTTATTGGTCTTCCAAGATTTTTTATGGACAACGCTTATAGTGCGCTTTCTTGATTATAGCAGATGGCAACACTGTCTGTTTGTTCACGTTCGGCCGTCGGCGGTGGTTTGGCGTAAATAAAAAGAAGCCTTTATCAGTGGTGTGGCTGTGGTGCAGCATTATTAAACGTTTTCTTCTAGGTAAGTGTTTTGATGATCACATCAAGTGGAAAAATGTTGCGTCACGTCTCGCCATTCAAACTCATGGCTCATGGTTGAGTGAGACTTTATATTCTTGGATGAGATTACTTTTTGTATAAGGTAGGTACCTAGATTTTAATGTATAAGTGTCTTGTATTTCAGTGTTTTTCAAAAATTATTTATGATGGGTGACTACAATTATATCAGCGACCTTCTGAAGACATGGAATTTATCAAATTACATCGATAACTTCATTAGTAAGTGAAATTTTAGCATATCTGCATATTCAATAGTTTGTGTGGACTTTTTGTGTGGAATGTAGCATTGTTTCCGATACAATGATTTTAAATAAATAATAATGAATGGACGGATATGGTCCCTCCTTACCCTGACAGGAAAAGGTGTGTTGTTGTGGGCTTGTGTAAGGCCTACCAGAAATGCACCTATATTACTTCCAATTAATTCGAAATACCTGCCAAAACAGATAAATGCTGACCAAATGGTGTTTCATGAAGAATTATAGAAATGAAGCTAATTTTCTTTTTACTGCATGCCATAAAAAATATGTGAAAGTCGATAAAGTTAATTTCATATCCACCAAATATTTTAAAATATCGCTGAAATGAACTACTGATTTGTTTGTATAATTTGAATAGGTACACTAAAACAAATTAGAATTGTAGTTTTTAAACTAGCTGATACTAACATGAGTTTTTTGGTAAATTCGCTTCTGGTTGTGGTCGCAAGAGTACCTAAATGTGTTTGCCTTACCTAACGGACGTATGTAAGTCAGATGCCAAATACTTTTTGGATTTAGTTTGGATAATTTGAACACACTAAAGCAAATTAGAATTGTAGTTTTTGGTATTAATACTACTGTTTCAGTAAAATAATATTTGAGCATTTATCCATTACAAAAATATTTTTGGTGAGCACTTAAATTGTACCCGATGTTGTGTATGTAGGTAGGGTAGGTACTTGTATTAGGTTGATGAGTACCTGTCCTCAATCCAAGACATGAAATATTCCAGGTCAAAAAGTTGATGCTGGCTGTCTCCGAATCATAGGAGATGAAGAAATCAGAGACCTTATACCAATAGTAGGGGACAGGGCCCGATTTAAAAGCAATTTAATGTTATGGAAAGCTGAGCTGTCAGATGCATCTAAAAATGAAGTACTCACATACAATTTTTTATTTGTAGTTACTGATTTTAGTTTGAATTAGCTTTAGAAGTCTCTCTTTCCCATTTTATGTATTTTACAAGCATTTATATTTTTTATTAGTATTATGATTATTTATTTTATTTTCGTATTATGAGTAGAATCACTGGGCTTCGGGTGCAAAACCACTAAAATTTCATGCTGTATGTGACCTATTAAAATGATGCAACCCAATTAAGTAGGTACCTATGTGCTCGTTTGAATCGTTTTAACAAGGACTCTGGTCCTAGATGATAATTATCCAAAGTAAATAAAATGTAAAAAAAACAATTCATCTCGCGCCTTGTATAACTTAGACCCTTTTTAGGGTTCCGTACCCAAAGGGTAAAAAATGGGACCCTATTAATATGCCTCCAATGTCTGTCTATCAGCGGGCTGTATCTCATGAACTGTAATAGGTAGACAGTTGAAATTTGTCCCCGTTTTTAAGAGCTTACAAGCGTGAAAATTTTATAGTATGTACATACTTACATAAGTTATAGAATAACAACAAATATTAAAAACTGGTCAAGTGCGTGTCGGACTCGAAAAATCTAGCACAGAAGTTTACAGAAATTTCAACAAATATACATATATGGTAGTACTTACGGAACTCTGTGTGCGAGTCTGACTCGCACTTGGCCGGTTTTGTTTTAATTTCTTTTTTTCACCTGTTGAATAGTCTACTTACCTGTTAGATAGTTTAACCTTTTCTTTCTTTTTTGCTTCTTATTCATTTTTCATTTTCGCTTTGCTTTGCTTTTTTTCTTCTCTAGGTAGTACAAGATAATCATACTAATATAATAAAGAGGTACTTAAGTCCTGATTGATTGATTGATGTCTCACTCATCAACGCCCAGCCGAAACTACTGAAGCTAGAGACATGAAATTTGGAGGGTATGTTTCTCATGTTATGGAGGTTTGAGATAAGAAACGATTTTGAGAAATTCATCCCCTAAGGGGGTGAAATGGGGGAAAATGTTTTGTATGAAAATCCTTTGTTTCTGAAGTAAGATTTATACAAATTTGCATTTAAGCTTTTGGTACAAAATAAAGAAGCACGTGTCTGAGCGTTTCTAGAAAATCACCCTCCAAGGGGGTGAGATTGGGGATAATTTTTTGTTGTTAGGGTTCCGTAGCCGAATGGCAAAAAACGGAACCCTTATGGATTCGTCATGTCTGTCTGTCTGTCTGTCTGTCTGTCTGTCCGTCCGTATGTCACAGCCACTTTTTTCCGAAACTATAAGAGCTATAATATTGAAACTTGGTAAGTAGATGTATTCTGTGAACCGCATTAAGATTTTCACACAAAAGTAGAAAAAAAACTATAAATTTTAGGGTTCCCCATACTTAAAACTGAAACTCAAATTTTTTTTTTTCATCAAACCCATACTTGTGGGGTATCTCTGGATAGGTCTTCAAAAATGATATTTAGGTTTCTAATATCATTTTTTTCTAAACTGAATAGTTTGCGCGAGAGACACTTCCAAAGTGGTAAAATGTGTGTCCCCCCCCCTGTAACTTCTAAAATAAGAGAATGATAAAACTAAAAATAATATATGATGTACATTACAATGCAAACTTCCACCGAAAATTGGTTTGAACGAGATCTAGTAAGTAGTTTTTTTTTAATACGTCATAAAATGGTAACCAATTGAGGTAAGCTCCCGTTTCAAAATCATTCATATAAGAGAGGGATCAAGTTGGATGGTCGCGGTTTTTCTAAAGTCAAAGAGCAAAAGCTTTTAGAATATCATTGGTAGATGGGTACGGAACCCTTAGTGCGCGAGCCCGACTCGCACTTGGCCGGTTTTTTTTTGTTCAAAAAGTCCTTCATTTTCAAAGTTACTGTTATACAAATTTGGATTTAAGCTATTCGTAGAAAATAAAAGAGTACGTGTTTCAGCTTTTCAGAAATTCGTTGCTTAAAATTGCGTCGATGAAATAAAAAACAAAAAATATATAGAACTCCGGTACCTACAGCTGATGGACCTTGGGGGATGATTTAACATAAACGGTTAAAATCACGTGTTCCTGCATTTTTTCACTAAAGCTTAAATTAAAAATTGTAAAAATATAATAAAAATATTTTAAAAAAAACATTATAACCCGTGCGAAGCCGGGGCGGGCCGCTAGTGTTTAATAAAGGCATGCACCACCGATGGGAACCGTCAAATGTATGGTTACAATAAAAGGGCAAAAGCTTGTATGGTGTTAATTTAACTGCGCGTCATAACTTAGGGTGTGTATCTGTATCAAGACTAGAACAAAAAAACCTATAAAATTTATACTTTTTATTGGGTTCCATACCTTATTTCTTTATTTTTATTTATTTAGTATTTACTTCCTTATTTATTTGCAGAATAAGCCTCAATCTGCAGTGATACAAGTTGAATATGTTGGTGAAATATCCCCTGAAAATATTGAAAATCTCTCAGAAGAAGTAGAAGTAGTCTACTCAAATGAAACTAATTCTGTAAATATTTTTATATCAAATCTGAATATGTTATAAGATAAGGATAATTAACTCAAACAACTTTTTTACTACAGGTGCTTAGCTTATTGAAAAAAAGTATTGATGGAAAAGCAATTTTAAATGCTGGAGAGAAAAATAGTGGCTTACTTGATCAAACACTTAGAAGTCGTTTATCACGTTTAATTGCAACTAATGAACTAACCAACAATCCCTCTGGAGTGGTGCCTGGAAATAGGCTTATGAAATGTGCAC
Organism: Athrips mouffetella; assembly: GCA_947532105.1. Classification (NCBI taxonomy): domain Eukaryota; kingdom Metazoa; phylum Arthropoda; class Insecta; order Lepidoptera; family Gelechiidae; genus Athrips; species Athrips mouffetella. Next base: position 21,153,884 of record OX383972.1, on the reverse strand, counting down.
ATGAAATAGGAAAAATTTTCCCGAAGGAATCACCAACAATATACTATATTCCGTATATGAGTGCGACTGTGGAAAGAATAAAAAGAAATGCATCTGGAAAACTCTATGATGCTGTTGTCAACAGAAGGAGAGATCTAAAAAAAAGGGGTGTAATTGCAGGATCTTCAAAAAGTTCCAGGAGTTCGGATTCAAGCTCCTTGGCTTCACTTACAGACACAGAGCGAACGCTGTCAATTGAGAGTGAAGGTAATTTAATCTTTCTGAATTCTGGATTTTCTGGTTTCATTCTAGTAAGTCTGTGTACCTATAGTGGTAGTATAGGAACTGAGTGGTCGGGGTTATGGAGCAGTGTAGGGAGTATGTGGTTTTATGAAAGGGGAGGGGGTATGGAGTAGTATAGGGAGTAAGTACTTGTATGGGAGGGGTGGGGGGTAAGGTGCTCCCGTTTAGCATAGATAGGGTAATAATTTACTGATAAAATTTTTCAGTGTTTATGAATAAGTCAGTTAGAACTTGTTCTTGTTTTATAGATATTATAGCAGATAAGTCTGAAATTGAAGAGAAGCTACATTGGTTGCGGAACGCTGTAGATCCCTGGCATTTAGTGGAAAGTAATTGGACTGCCACCACAAACGTTCGATTAGCGGCACTACAATCTGAAGGCACAGTTGAGGAATACTTCGATTTATATCCAGCTCTTAAGCAGCCCGAGGGATATCGCTTAGTAAGAACTTTTTCATTTATCCTTTTACCTCATTAAGGGCCTGTCTCACCGGTTCCCTATAAACTTCCCTATAGCCTATCTCCTTGTTATTCTGTCGGATAGTAAAAATGTTTTGTTTCACAAGTGTCTGATTGTATTAGCTGACAAACTTGCCGTTAAATTAGCAGGCAGATCAACTGGCCACTACAATTTTCAATATAGCGAGAACTGAAACTGCTGTCCAACTTCTGTAAATCTCTTGCAAATTTATGCACTCCTGGTACTTTCCTCGACCTGACCGATACTGAATTGGCGGTTATCACACGACTACCAGTAAGGAATTCCACGCTGCGGTTTTGTAAAGCGCCTAGTCATTATGTAAAATAGCAAATTTCACAACTACTTGCCGTTTTTCAAAATACCTAGGCATTATGTAAATGCCTAGAAAAAAACGGTGCCTAGGAAAATGCGACGTTGCCAGTCCCACTCCCAGATAACTCCCTGATAGTGAGCTATTAGATATTAAACTGAGACTTGAGTGGTGAAACACACAAAATTTATCAGGCACAAATCCAACACATTTAGCTGGCAGATATTTTATCTGTATATTTGCTATGTGGAACTTTATAGAAAAGCGGTGAGACAGGCCCTAAGTCTACAACAGAAAGTGGTGCCGTTTCATTAAACTGTTAAAGTTTCAACAATGTCACTACTGGCTGCTGAAATTTATTGCTGTTATCTGCTGCTTATCATTTATAAATCTTTATTTAAAAATAATAATGTCTTTATTAACAGCTATTACAAGATTTTGACCGAATTTACAAAAACAACAAGGACTTCTTGTATTCAAACATAATATTGTACCAAAAAAATATTATCAAAGTAGCTGAGAGAAAAATTAAGGAGCTTAAAGACAAAGATGTCAAAAGAGAAATTCAGCAAATTATCAATTGCATAAATGGTAAGTTACACAATCTTTCTTTTACCCGATATGTATGTGAGCAATATAGTATCAATTTCCTAACACTACTATCACTATTAGTTGTTTCAGAAGATAAAATCTATGTCAATACTTAAGTCTATCTATTAAAAAAATAATAGACACAGTCTGAGATCCCGCCTTCTCTCGTACCTGGTTCACAAGTTCCCATTATACTAACCGCGTTGCCGCGCAGTATGGCCAGGGATGCTTGTTGAACCAGGTACGAGCCGGCGCGGGGGTCACTGCCGGGGACTCTCAAGCGAATGTCGTCTACACCCATACCCTTAATTTGAAATGTGTTGCCCAAGTGATGCCCTCTACAGTGGAGTGGAGCAGAGTAATTAATATTATAATATTATTTTGTTTTAGAAGAAAACCCCGAATCTGAGACGAATTCTGCACTTCTTCTCCTGCCTTATTTGATGCCGTCGGTACCATCTAAGAAAAAAGGAAAACCGGCATGGAAACCATCCAGAACCGAGATTCGGGAAGGGTATGTTACTGAAGTCGCAAATGTTGCAGATGTAAAATCGACAATAACTACTAGAAGAGAAAAAATGCTGAAACTAGGAAGAACCTTACAACCATTTGTTGTATATACAGGAACAGTTTCGGATATACAACAAATATACGTTGTAATTGGTGAGACTATTTATAAACTAAATACACTTCTTCAGGGAGTAGATGTAGCATTTAAAATTATACAAGCAACTGGAGCACAGTATTCTGACGAATCCTATCTCGTTTGGCTGTTTATACAAAGAGTGTTGTATAACATCAATACTAGATTCGATAAATCACTTAGTGTTCTTCATACTTTGATAAGTGATTTAAAAATAAGTGAATAAAATGTTAACTTGTTTTGCTTGTAAGGCACAATTTCCAAATACGCGAGCTCTTTGTCACCACCTGCGTTCTATGTGCTTTTTAGCGTTAGACAAAACTGTAATTCATTGCGGAGAAGAGGGGTGTTTTCGGCATTTCCATTGCATAAAATCACTTTCAAAACATATAAAGTTGTGTCACATTTCAAGCGAAACTCCAAATAGTAATACAGGTGAATATTCCAACAAAAAATCTGAACCTAATATTGAAACAGTAGCAACGAATAATCAGGATAAATCTTTGTTAAACACTATCAATGATACCTCGCATGACTTGCAGTTAAATGCCACAAACTATTCACATGAGAATGCTGAAAGCATTCTTAAGCGCGATTTAAGTATATTCGTTTCATCATTGTATGCAAATTTAGTAGTCCCACGGTCATTTGTGCAAGAAGTAGTGCAGGGCATGCAATCCTTCCTCGGGCATTCCATGGATAATGTATTAAGCTGTCATTTTCGTGAGCAAGTAAGAAAGGGTATTGTTAATGAAAATGCAATGGGTAGTGTTGAGGAAATACTGAATTTATTTAAAAACTCTATTGCTGGTTTTTGTTCTGAACATAAGTGCTTTGACAACTTTTCAAAGTGTGGCACATTCATATCTCCTATAGAAGTTATTGTAGGGAAGAGAATGGAAATGAAACGGACGCGGCTTGGTCTCAGCTATTTACCAGTTAATAGTGTAATGCAACTTATACCCTTGCATCTAGTTTTACAGACTTTTTTTTCACTACCTAATGTTTTAAAAGAAACTTTAGCTTACATGTCTGTTTTGAAAACAAACCCTGTTCCAGTAACAAATTTTATTCAAGGGTCAGTCTGGCAAAATTTTGAGAGTAACGGAAGTTCTAGTTCGGATTTGATATTACCACTTACACTTTATTACGATGACTTTGAGATCAGCAACCCTCTTGGCAGCCATGCAGGAGTGCATAAACTTGGTGGAGTGTATGTTTCTATACCATCTCTTCCCCCAAGCTATTCATCACAGTTAGCAGGTATATTCGTTTTAGGCCTATTTCATTCTGCAGACAGGGTTGAATTTGGTAACAGAATAGTTTTTAGAAAAATTATCGATGAAATTAATTACTTAATCGAAAATGGTATTTTAGTCAATACTGATGTATATCGAGGCACAATTAAGTTCCGGTTTGGTGCACTTACTGGTGACAATTTAGGTCTTCACTCCATGCTTGGTTTTGTCGAAAGTTTTTCTGCGAACTATCCTTGTCGTATGTGTATTGCTTCTAAAGAAAATATACGAATCATGTCTTTTGAAGATTCAACATTGCTGAGAAATATGGATAATTACAACGCCTTCAGGAGTCTTAATGACGTTTCGCAAAGTGGTATAAAAGAGGATTGTGTGTGGCTGGATGTAAAAGATTTTGACTTATTTGCTAATGTAGCCGTTGATTTACTTCACGACATGTTAGAAGGAGTATGTATTAAAGTAATGAATTTTGTTATCACTGAATTAATACAAGCAAAACTATTTCATTTAAAAAATTTAACTGACAGAATGTTTGCTTTTGATTTTGGTCCAGATTCAAATTCCAAACCAACCTCTACTGGCTTACAATTTGAAGGATCAACATTAAAAATACGCACTTCCGCTTCTGAAATGTCAGTTCTCGTCAGGTATTTTGGTCTGCTCGCTGGTTATTACGTACCGAAAGAGAATGAGATATGGAATTTGTACATCTTACTACGAAAAATTATGCATAAGTTATATTCCGTTCAGGTATATGACGATTCATGCGAACAATTAAAATACCTGATTAGCGAATTTAATTTGCTGTATATGACTCTTAGTAAAAAACATTTAACTCCTAAATTTCACTTTCTAGTGCACTATCCGGGCATGTTAAAAAAATTTGGTCCTATAACAAGGATGTGGACAATGAGATTTGAGGCGAAGCACAGAGTGGCAAAAATTGTGGCTAGATCTTCAACAAGTCGAGTTAATATTACAAAAACAATTGCTTTAAAAATTCAGCTTCAACTAAATCACCTTTTTCTGAAAAATGAGCCCCTTTCTTCTACAGATTATGGAAAACGAAAACTGTTAAAGAAAACGAAAATTTTAGAACTAGGCCGAAACTTTGAGTTAACGGGAGAAAGTTTTATACAATGCTCTTTGTCGTGGGTAAAACTAGACGGGGTTTTGTTTCGAGAAAATTCTGTAATTACAGTGGATTTGTCAGAATCAACGTGCTTGCCCTCATTTGCAATTATTAAAAACATATACAGTGGCAATCAAAATGAAGTGTTATTCTCTTGCTCGTCTTTAAAAACCATTGATTTTGACGAACATTTCTTCGCTTACGAAGTCGAAACTACCAACCAAACTGTATACATAAAATATTGTGAACTTATTGCACCTGTCACGAACACAATTACTATTATGCCTGATTTGACAAGATTTGTAACACTTCGTTGGTCCTTTGATTAAGGTTTAGGCCCGTTTCACCGCTAGCTGACAAAGCTTCCGTTTGTAATAAAAATTGTTCTACTATCTGACAGAATAACTAGCAGATTGGTAAGCTATCTGGAAATTTAGCCCTTAGTCTTGTATAAATTACTCGTTGCTTTAGTTCACCATTTGTAAGTCGAAATATTCTTGAGTTCACTATAATATTTTGGACCATCATTTGGTAACAAGGATTTGGCGCCAATTTACGAAATATTTTATTGGAATATTGAAAGTTATACATACCTAGGTAATCTTTATTCAGTTTCAAAATTATTCGTGGCGTCATCTCTGCAAAGCACTATGTTACTTAAGGCTTATTTGAATGCGTATTTTTTGTTGTTGAAGGCACTGCAAGTTATCCTACGATATCCAGTACAAGAAATTTGCAGCTTTGTTGCAAGAGATGAGATCCATATGAGATCCTATAAGATCCATATTACGTTGGTCTGCCAATGCGCAGCCAGGCAGATTCTGTACAGTTGGAGAGAAAAGTGGTTGAATAAAAAAATTAATTGAATGGATAAGTACATGAATGGAACCTGTGCGTATTAATAGAAAGTACCTATATAGGTACAACAGGTCTGCCTTTCATCTTATAGGCAGTTTTGCTAGTCGGACCACCAAATGTGGATGTACTAGTGAAACTGTCAAGAGGATGAAAAGCAGACCTGTTGTTTTCTACTTATACAGGCTGTAACGATCATATCCAACGTAATATGGATCTCATAGGCCACTACTCTCGTAGCAAAGCTACAAATTTCGTGTACCAACGTAGGAGAATTACAGAAGTCGCGAATGTTGCAGATGTAAATAAAATCGACAATAACTACTAGAAGAGAAAAAATGCTGAAACTAGGAAGCTAGTTGTGAAACGGGCCCTAAACCTTAATCAAAAGACCAACGAAGCGAAGAAATGTTCGTCAAAATCAATGGAAGAGAAAAAATGCTAAAACTAGGAAGAACCTTACAACCATTTGTTTTATATACAGGAACAGTTTCGGATATACAACAAATATATTATGTTGTAATTGGTGAGACTATAAACTGAATACACTTATTCAGGGAGTAGATGTAGCATTTAAAACTATACAAACAACTGGAGCACAGTATTCTGACGAATCCTATCTCGTTTGTGACAAGAAAAATGAAGTGTTATTCTCCTGCTCGTCTTTAAAAACCATTGATTTTGACGAACATTTCTTCGCTTACGAAGTCGCAACTACCAACCAAAATGTATACAACTACTCTCGTAGCAAAACTACAAATTTCGTGTACCAACGTAGGAGAATTACAGAAGTCGCGAATGTTGCAGATGTAAATAAAATCGACAATAACTACTAGAAGAAAAAAAATGCTGAAACTAGGAAGCTAGTTGTGAAACGGGCCCTAAACCTTAATCAAAAGACCAACGAAGCGAAGAAATGTTCGTCAAAATCAATGGAAGAGAAAAAATGCTAAAACTAGGAAGAACCTTACAACCATTTGTTTTATATACAGGAACAGTTTCGGATATACAACAAATATATTATGTTGTAATTGGTGAGACTATAAACTGAATACACTTATTCAGGGAGTAGATGTAGCATTTAAAACCATACAAACAACTGGAGCACAGTATTCTGACGAATCCTATCTCGTTTGTGACAAGAAAAATGAAGTGTTATTCTCCTGCTCGTCTTTAAAAACCATTGATTTTGACGAACATTTCTTCGCTTACGAAGTCGCAACTACCAACCAAAATGTATACATAAAATATAGTGAACTTCTACAAAGTAGTATAGTGAACTTATTGCATCTGTCACGAACACAATTACTATTATGCTTGATTTGACAAAATTTGTAACACTTCGTTGGTCCTTTGATTAAGGTTTAGGGCCCGTTTCACCGCTAGCTGACAAAGCTTCCGTTGGTAAAAAAAATAGGTCTAGCAGAATAACTAGCAGATTGATAAGCTATCTAGAAATTTTGCCCCCTAGTCTTGTATAAATTACTCGTTGCTTTAGATGATGTTCGTCAAAATCAATGGAAGAGAAAAAATGCTAAAACTAGGAAGAACCTTACAACCATTTGTTTTATATACAGGAACAGTTTCGGATATACAACAAATATATTATGTTGTAATTGGTGAGACTATAAACTGAATACACTTATTCAGGGAGTAGATGTAGCATTTAAAACCATACAAACAACTGGAGCACAGTATTCTGACGAATCCTATCTCGTTTGTGACAAGAAAAATGAAGTGTTATTCTCCTGCTCGTCTTTAAAAACCATTGATTTTGACGAACATTTCTTCGCTTACGAAGTCGCAACTACCAACCAAAATGTATACATAAAATATAGTGAACTTCTACAAAGTAGTATAGTGAACTTATTGCATCTGTCACGAACACAATTACTATTATGCTTGATTTGACAAAATTTGTAACACTTCGTTGGTCCTTTGATTAAGGTTTAGGGCCCGTTTCACCGCTAGCTGACAAAGCTTCCGTTGGTAAAAAAAATAGGTCTAGCAGAATAACTAGCAGATTGATAAGCTATCTAGAAATTTTGCCCCCTAGTCTTGTATAAATTACTCGTTGCTTTAGTTCACCATTTATAAGTCGAAATATTCTTGACTTCACTATAATATTTAGGACCATCATTTTTTAGTTAATTTATAAGTTGATAGTAAGTTAATTTAGATGGTTACAAGGATTTGGCGCCAATTTACGAAATTATTTTATTGGAATATTGAAAGTTATACATAGGTAATCTTTATTCAGTTTCAAAATTATTCGTGGCGTCATCTCTGCAGAGCACTATGTTACTTAAAGCTTATTTGAATGCGTATTTTTTGATGTTGAAGGCACTGCAAGTTATCCTACGATATCCAGTAAAAGAAATTTGCAGCTTTGTTGCAAGAGCAGTTGCCTATGAGATCCATATTACGTTGGTCTGCCAATGCGCAGCCAGGCAAATTCTGTACAGTTGGAGAGAAAAGTGGTTGAATAAAAAAATTAATTGAATGGATAAGTACATGAATGGAACCTGTGCGTATTAATAGAAAGTACCTATATAGGTACAACAGGTCTGCCTTTCATCTTATAGGCAGTTTTGCTAGTCGGACCACCAAATATGGTCGGATGTGGTCGTACTAGTGAAACTGTCAAGAGGATGAAAGGCAGACCTGTTGTTTTCTACTTATACAGATCAGTCTAACGATCATATCCAACGTAACATGGATCTCATAGGTCACTACTCTCGTAGTACAAATGTCTTGTACCAACGTAGGATAACTTGCAGTACACTCAGGTGGAGCGCTTCAATAATGCGTCTCCTGATCGTCACCAACTTACCTCATCACATGGATTTTCAAAACTCTAAGACATGTGGTGCCAAGAGTAGTGGCTGATCCAAAGTGCAAAGCGAAAGATCTCCTTAAGCAGATATACATAGCACTAGTTCAGTCCATACTGATTTACTGTATCTCTATATGGGGAGGTGCAACTAAAATAAAATTTCTAGAGTTAGAACGGGCTCAACGAAGTTTACTAAAGGTCATGTATTTCAAAAAACGTAGATTTGCTACGGAAAGCTTATATCAACTGGCAAGCGTACTTACGATTAGGAAACTGTACATCGTCCATGCTGTGTTAAGGAAACACAAGGCCCTTCCCTTCGACAACAGTATCATGAGTAGAAGAAGATGTGATTTGGCGGCTATTGTGCCAGGATCAAACACCACTTTCGCAAGCAGGCAATTTAATAGTCGCTCTGCTAAATTATATAATCTAACAAACAAAGAGTTGCAAATTTATCCAAAATCGCTATCTGAGTGTAAAAAATTGTTAACTCGTTGGATAGAAACTAAGTCATATGACATGACGGAAGGGTTGTTGAATTGATGAGTAGCTAGTGGAAGTTGTATATACATCTGACCGATCCCAAGACCTTGTCGTAGGGCTATCTGCTCTTCAATTTAGCAACCCCGCACGTAGGCACGTATGCATGAACTTGTTCATGCCATACTTGAGTAATAACTTGCTTTAGTGCACACACCCCCACGCACACACACCCACACCCCCACACACACACACATACACACACACACTCACCCACACATACACACACACACACTCACCCACACTCGCACCACTCAATCAGTAATAATCTAACCTTACCTTTTTCTCTTTTGTCATAAATTATATTTTACTTGTTTGAATTTAAGATACAAGCAAAGTAGGCTTGACATCGGGCCTGTTACCGTTATTTTTCATTAGTTGTAGAGGCTAAAGTCGGGCCATCTGTCAAGCTTGACTTATTGTTTACTTGTATACTGTAACTACGTAGTCGGTTATGGAAGAGCGGAGCCTCCTGACACAGGCATAAAAAGCTTAAAAGGAGGCTTCGGCAACTAGATGGTAAGCACACTTCTGGTTAATGAAATAAATATTTTGTATTTTGTATTTTTGTATCGTATACCAGAAAGCGACCTGTGTAGAAGCTAGTGCACAAAGAAAAGGTAAGTCTTAAAAACAGGGTTACCTGGGCGCAAATTTGCACGTTTCATACAGTCAGTACATGCAAAAGTACTAGGTACTCAATAAGTACCGAAACATAGACGGTTGCCCTGCCTTATTCCAGGTACTATAGCGAGTTACGATGTAATTTTTAGGTTATAACAATCTTGTTGATTTTTAGTACTTGTGCATGTAGTACTAGTTATGTTCTTACTTGGTACACGATTTGGTGAAAATACAAATAGTTTTTGCTAACTGTACGAAACATGCCAGGTTGCGACCAGGCAACTCAATTTTTTTTACTGGCATATTTATTGTGCACCATTCAAGGCAGGTTGCTTTTAAATATAATATTCTTAGGGTCGCATTTGATTTCATACTCGACATTTAGGAATATTTTTTTTAAGTTTTCGACATAAAAAAATACTTAATTATGGTCATAATAGGCTTGCTTCGAAACGCTTGATTTTTTATTATATTGTGAACTATGCGCTGAAGTATAAATTAGATGTCACTTTATAACAAATTAAAATAGTCTGTGTTATGTTTGGCCAGTTTCTACACTTAGAATATGCCATTGTATGTGAATTACTTAATAAATATAATATGTGTAATGTGTGTAATAAATACTTAATAAATATAGTATGTGAATTACTTAATAAATGATTGATAATTCTTTATAAGTACAATTTTCTTTTCTAATTTACCTATAAACCTATCTAGTTTATTTATAAACGTATCTGTTCAGATAGGAAGGTTATTAAATTTAGATATTTATTACAATCAAATCTATCATCAAAGATGATTTTTTAACTTTTATGCTATGTAATGTCATTCAATTTTATCTGAAGAGATTGTTTTTGTAGATAAACTGATCTAAACTCAAAGAAGACTCTTTTTTAAATATCATTAAAGGTGTGCTTGTTCTATCATTTTTTGATTTTATGTTTCCTGTAAGTAGGTAAAATGATTGTAATTTTTTTGTAATTATTGTGATTGTTTTTATATCTGATACTATCTACAGGTTGCTACTACTTTAGTTATTCATGCATTTCGCGTTTGTTTGGTCAGCACAAACTTATGTTTTTTGTTAGTACCTAGGTAAAATTATTGTATTTTTTTGTAATTATTGTGATTGTTTTTATATCTGATACTATCTACAGGTAGCTACTACTTTAGTTGTTCATGCATTACGCGTTTGTTTGGTCAGCACAAAGTTATGTTTCTTGTTAGTAGGTAAAATGATTGTAAATATTGTGATTGTTTTTATATTTGATACTATCTACAGGTAGCTACTACTTTAGTTATTCATGCATTACGAGTTTGTTTGGTCAGTACTAACTATAAGGGCGTTTCTCCAGTCACGCTGATCTGCGTCCGCGTTTGGATCTGGTACGCGTGCTTGCCGTCCGTACTTGATCATTTCATACATGCTTCCTTTCTTTCGCGTGCCATCCACATGCATGATGCGGAAGCATGTATAAAATTAATCTAGTGCGGACGGCACCCATACGTGCTATATCCGCACGCGGATGCAAATCCGCGTGACTGGAAAAGCGCCCTTACGTTACAAGCTAAATGTTAAAACAGCAAGATAAAGTAACAAGCTACCTGTAGATATGACAAGTACACCATGCAGATTCAACAAGATGACACACCATGCAAACTGTTGATTGAACAAGCACATAATGTACTGTCAACAAGATAAAGTAACAAGCTACCTGTAGATATGACAAATGCAGCATGCAGATTCAACAAGATGACATAACATGCAAACTGTTGATTGAACAAGCACATAATGTACTGTCAACAAGATAAAGTAACAAGCTACCTGTAGATATGACAAATGCACCATGCAGATTCAACAAGATGACATAACATGCAAACTGTTGATTGAACAAGCACATAATGTACTGTCAACAAGATTAAGTAACAAGCTACTTGTAGATATGATGAGTACACCATGCAGATTCAACAAGATAACATAACATGCAAACTGTTGATTGAACAAGCACATAATGTACAGTCAACAAGATAAAGTAACAAGCTACCTGTAGATATGACAAATGCACCATGCAGATTCAACAAGGTGTCATTACATGCAAACTGTTGATTGAACAAGCACATAGTGCACTATCAACAAGATAAAGTAACAAGCTACCTGTAGATATAACAAGTATACCATGTAAATTCAACAAGGTGACATAACATGCAAACTGTTGATTGAACAAGCACATAGTGCACTATCAACAAAATAAAGTAACAAGCTACCTGTAGATATAACAAGTACACCATGCAGATTCAACAAGGTGACATAACATGCAAACTGTTGATTGAACAAGCACATAGTGCACTATCAACAAGATAAAGTAACAAACTTCCTGTAGCTATAACAAATACACCATGCAGATTCAACAGGATGACATAACATGCCAATTGTTGATTGAGCAAGCACATAATGTACTCTCAACAAGATAAAGTAACAAGCTACCTGTAGATATAACAAGTACACCACGCAGATTCAACAAGATGACACAACATGCTACTGTTGATTGAGCAAGCACATAATGTACCATCCACAGAAAAAATGTCGATTGAGTTGAGTCGACAACAACATGTTAAGATGTTGAAATAACGTGCTGACTGTTGATTTTTGCGTTTGTTGATTCAACAAGTTACACTTAACAAGTTTGAACTTGTTGATTCAACAAAAGAGCAGATAGGCGCTAATATAACCACGCGGAATGTTGTATCCAACAAGTTTTTTGTTGAAATTTCTCTCAGTGTTCCTTGGGGAAAGTTGTTCCTTCATTAGAACTTAGTGAACATTTTTATCTTATTTAGATATGTCTATACAAAATAGGCCAGAAAATAAGAAAAAAATGTTTTTAGTGGCACAGTATGCTTCTAATAAACAATAAATCAAAAAATCAGATAAAAGTAACAGGTTTTGTAAAATACCTAGGTACTTATTATGTTATCTGCGACATTTTTAAACCATTTATTTATTTCTATCAAAGACAATGTATTATATGATGGAAGACAGGACTAACGTTTAATTTGCTTCTCAGTATGTAGAGCCGGGAAGACATAATTGAAAGTGTAGACTGCAAACAGACTCAATTTACCAAAGGAGTAATTAATTAGAACGCTGTGGTTTGTATTTGATGGTAAGGTTTAATTTTGGATACAATAAGGATGATTCCAGAGCACTGCAAATTACGGAATAACTTGGCTTGTGTTGTGGCTGAGGTACGAGGAATGTTTATGACTATACAGAAACAGAAATACCTACTTGGTTTTAGTTAGGTTCTGTTTGGTTCTAAATGAATTGAGTGAGTGTCTATTTTCTAATAAAAACCAACGAAGTGCGAGGATCATGATTTAAGATCAACGAGAAGTTTCGGTTGTTGTTCACTCATTAAAGTATATAATGGTAGTTTCCAATTTGTTTTTGTGTGGATTAAATGGCTGTATCTTTTGATTCTGTTGACCTAGAAGTTTGAGTTTATTTCACCTAAGTCCTTGGTCATCTTTGGGTAGTCATCATCATCATAACATCCCATGAAATATCCACTACAGGACAGGGAGCTCCCTCCAGGGAGGAAAAATGTAGAGGGGAAGTACCATAGTCATCTCGCTTGTCAGCGTTACGGTTGGCGCCATGGACCGCGGTTGTAGGTGACCGCAGTAAGTAAGATAGTGTGATACACATGAGGATGCTGCTGCCCATCCTCCAGTTTATAGCCATTAGTCGCCTCTTATGACACCCACGGGTATGTATGGGTTGGTACTATTATTTGCCGGCACCACACGACTTTAGTAATTTTAATACGATACAGTGTTACATTCGTGATAAAAAAAAGTTTTGACAGACGGACACATGGACAACAAAGTGATTGCTGAGGTACGGAACCCTACAAACAAGAACAATGAACATTATACAAGGTGTCATAACAGAATGTTTGTATCAACCCTGAAGGATGTGATTCCGCTCATAAAACTGAACAACTTTCCCATAAGGAACATAGGTCGAAATACGAAGATAAAACCTCCCATAGAAACTGTATCAGCTGATTGTGCATTTTGTATGGGAGGCCAAACTTTTTTCGCTTATTTCGACGTTCTTTAGGGAAAGTTGTTCAGTTTCATGGGGAGAATCACATCCTTCATCCTTCACCTTTTCACACCTTGTAGAAGTGTCGTGACGATACAAATTTCATATCTTTTCATATTTAAAAAAAAAGTTTCTTTAATAACATAATATTTTTCTGTGAAATATTTTTACTTAAATATCGATAGACCCAGTTAATCATTATTCTTATTTCCTTATATAAGATTTGTGTTAAAGATACGACACGGTATGTTTTTATCAAGGAGATGAATGGCCGAAATTTTCCTTATAAAACAAAATTGCCTTCTTTGATCGTTTCCCTACGTGTGAGAGTTGCTTTATATGAATTTCATAACAAACTTTTTGTGTGATGTTCCAGACGAGTGTGAACCTACATGTTTTATTAATATAGGCATGGATCTAAAGAGTATTCTACATGAAGGTTTTAAATTGGTAAAACTTGAAATATGATATGAACTTAGGTAGTGACTACAACTTCTGAACCAATTCGAAAAATAAGACGGTATCTAGTTTTACTAAAAGGTTACATTAACCCTGATTAGCTATTTCATACTGCTAAAACCATGAAGGAAAAAAAAATGACGCGCCCAGATGGAGTAGTAATCATGGCCATTTTGTATCGAAACCTATGCGGCCGCTCAGAGGGGTGGGAGGGTAGGTGGAAGCGGGAGACGGGGTTTGTCTTTTAACTCTATCACACATCTTTGAATACGTTACGTTAAAAAAATAAAAAAAAATAAAATAAAAAAAAAAATAAAAAAAAATAAAAAAAATTAAAAATTAAAAAAAATTAAAAAAGTACGTTGTCCTTGTGTATGGATGGCCACTTATTACCGCGGGAAATCATTCAGTGAACCAGGTCTATGAATATGATTTCTGAAAATTCGCTTTGAGAGCAAAATAGCAACAAGCTTCAGTCACTACATACGAATCCACACCAAAAAACCAAAATGTTGAAATCCTAGCATTTCTCTTTAAACTCTCTTTATCAGTCTACAGCGTGATTTTTTATTCACCAAAAAAAATTAAGGGATGATTCTGTCCATGAAAATGAACAAATTTTCCCAAGAACTATAGGTCGAAATACGAAAATCAATTTTTGACTGCATCAGCTGATAGCGCATTTTGTATGGGAGGTAAAATTTGGTTTTTCGTATTTCGACTTAAGTTCCTTGGGAAAAGTTGTTCAGTTTCATAGACAGAATCATCCCTTAATTTTTTTCTGGTGAATAAAAAATCACGCTTTATAAGATTCAAACTTGGCTTAACGGTATCTATCTACATCCATAGCCATTGATTTAGTCGTCTTTAAAAAGGTCCGTTGTGCGATTTTTTATTGACTTCAGGTTAAGAGTAAAGATATGAAAAATATCTTTAAGTACACCCAGCAACACGTCAGTCGCACTACTTAACACTTTGAACTTTATGGCTAGGAGCTACAAATGCTTCCACAGACGTGCGATTGAATTTACGTTAAAACACCATATTATGTAACTCAAGTAAATAGGCAATATTATATGTAGGTGAAACTGTATGCCTAGCGAAATATTTAATTAACCGTTCATTTTGCATAATAAGCCACAACTTGCGTCGAATTTGTTCGCAATTCGGCAGGAATTCGGGTTTCCCGCCAAATTCGTTAAGTCCAGCGCTTTGAGTGCGACTGCAAAATGCAGTTAATGGAATTACACGAAGCTTTGAGGTTTTGTTTATTGGAAATGAACTTTACAATTTCCATGAGACATACCATAACATGAAATGGAGTTTAGGATTGATGAAAGTACAGGAAGCAAGGGAAGTATGTCAAGATCGTAGCAGGTGGTCTCTGCCTACCCCGACGGGAAAGAGGCGAGATGTTATGTATGTATGTATGTAAGTACGAAAGTCTGTGACAATAATCTGAATGAAACGCATTGGATTTTTCTGTACAAAACACAACATAATTTTGCACACCAATTTGAAACGCCCCCAGTGAATGTCCCGGGAACTAATTTTGATATACAGTACCTAACACAGATGACATGACGGCATTTATACTCTGTGATTTTAGTGCCATGGACGCTAATTTGATACAAACAATTGCGTACAGTGCAAAATGGTGTCAATCAAAAAGGCAGACATGTCCATGGAACTATATGGAACTATATTCACAGAACAGTCGACATTGACTTCTGTGATAGTATACGTCACCGGGAGCGTCTCATATTGGCACCAGCCTGCTTGCATTAACTTCACTGATTGGCACACTAGATGTAATTTGTTAAAAAAGAAACAGATCTAGAGTGTAGTTGGAGTCAAAATCTATAAGCGAGTGAGGAAGTCAGATGTCAGATCAATTTCGAAATCAAGCCTTACTACTTTTGAAAAAATCTTTTAAGAGTTTATCTTGAAGAACAGTGAATAAATCATCCAAAAATTGTGACAGATATCGAAGAATCTCGATATTCGAACCATGTTTCCTTTAGGAATTTATTCATATTTGTTTTCAAATGAAATAAAAAATTTACCTAAGAGTGGTCCTAAAATAATCCTGTTATGATAAGTACTGTTATGATATTTATCAAGTTCTAATATCGGAAAAACAGATACCAACTTGAGCTTAGGTTTAGGTGTTGTATTTCTAGCGCCAATAGTTTCTGTATCCAACCCACGTGAGACAGGTGACAGGTTTATCGCTATTCTCCAGACATTTTATCCAAAATACATTCCAGCTCCTGCTACACTAACGCCAGCGGGCAATTTATCTCTAATCTATTGCTGTTTTAGACAAGTTTTCTACCTGAAAAACTTAGACTCAGTAAGGTTCCGAAACGGGATCCTATTTATAAGCTTCTTCCTTTACGTCTGTCACACACTTAAGTACTACAGTGCCTGGTCGACCGAGCTTCGCTCTATAATAGCCGCCTCAACGTTAAAATATTATCGGGTGAGCAAGCTCTGCCACGCCATCCGGGAAAACGAATTTTCCTAGACATGAGACCTAGCTAGATCGATTTTTCACCCCGGAAAACCCCCGTAAGGTAAACTTTATCGAAATCGTTAGAGCCGTTTTCGAGAAACCGATTACAAATATATATACAAATATTGCTCGATTAATAGTATAGGATCATTGAGTGTCATGGCACGTTGAACTAGCCTAAGGATGAACTGATGAAGTTTTAGTAAGACATTGGGGTCGATTCCTATTTTGCCGCAAAATTTAAGCCTAAAACACAGGTCTAAAAGTGTTGTTGTATCTTTTTCCGGGTATGGAGGGTGATAAATGCAGCACCACTTATAGACTTTTCAGGCTAAAAGGCGTGCAAGAACCGACCCCATTATTTAAAAAACCATAGATTGAAATCAAGCCTCTTTTCCGTCGAGGTTGGCAAAGACAACAGCCCCCCACCTGCTACGATCTCAACATACTTCCCTAGCTTCCTTAACTTTCATTAACCCTTTCATGCACGCTCGTCGGTTAAGGTCATCTTTTAACCTGGCCTTTATTTAGAATGTCCTGAATTTGGTCTTGAAACGTTCGCTGAGACCTTCCCCTTCCTAAGTTTTTATCACTCTCGCCTGGTGGATAATTTTCGTAAAAAAATAAATAATAATACTATTACATTAATCAATTGAATTAATTGCTGACCAATAAAATACATACCAACAATATCTATACTCCCTTGGAAGCTGATGAAACTGTGTTTAATAATGTTATACTATTATACTCTTCTATTAGTTACTTGGACTGAGCCACTGTTACTCTAGCTAATCTTCATAATAAAGGCGATTATTCTGATTTTACAGTAATTTAAAAATCGATAATGCTTAAGTAACACTCCTGCACAAATAAAGCCATAAAAGGTGTAGATGTAAATCCAGATTAGGTTGCTAGGACATTTTTTGTAAGCGTACTAGTTATTGTATTTTCTTAGAATCGAAAGAAACGAGCTTCTTTATGACCGCACGAAAAATATTTATCACCCTAGTGAAAAATAATTTCACACACTTAATAATAATTTCTTTAAGAAATTATAATGGCCGATGTGGTCTGAATCCTTATCCAATAAAACAAAGGCTCATTACATAAAACAATAAATGGGGATAAAAATTGTCCTTTACACCATTTAATTTAAATTAATATTTTAGAAAATATCACGAGTGGAAAAATCTCTCGCAACAACAGTACACGGCTAAACTTAGCCAGGCTGTCTTAGCCAGACAAGAAAACCAGTGAAAACAGACAAACATGAAAATCTGAAAATGGACACTATAATTTTCAACTGATATTCAGGGTGATCAAAAGTGATACAAGCTTATATTTACAAATATGTGATGTTCATATCACGTAAAAATATCCCTGTTCAGATTTTCAGGCTTGTCTTTTTTCTTGTCTGACCAAAGTTCTTTATCGTTACTCATCATGTAACGATAAAGAACTTTGCTCAGACAAGAAAACAGGCATGATAATTGTTATGTTTTTAAACATATTCTTCACTAAAGCAGAACAACTCATTCTTCAGTTACATTTAGAGAGTACTTTTACGTTTTTTTTCCTCGCAATCAAAGTGAAAAGCAGAGTTTATAACTCGTCCACAAAACCATTTTATCCTCGACATTACTATCAGCCCTCGCCTTCGGCTCGGGCTGCTAAAGTCTCGCTAACATGGTTCGTTTTGTGCACTTGTTGTAAAATCTACTATTTACTGAAGATCGCTTTTTTTGTCCTTTTTAGTTACCAGACAACTGCTACACTGATCGTGCGTGATCCTGTCATAAAGCCCCATCAACTGAAACATCTTTTTGTCGCCCCGATTATCATGATTATGTGAAAAGTCCTTCGCGGGTCCATACTGAGATCTATAACGTCAGTGAGTACCTATACTTTATCTGAGAGTCCATAGCAAACTGACAGATATTACTGCCATTGCCTATAGATAAAATTTATTAAGTTCAAATGACAAACTTCAATTTTGACGTTTGTGTGTGTATATGTAACAGGCAAATTGTTCAATTCGTCATTTTACATTTTGCTTAGGCATTCTACAAAATGCCGGGAAATTTTTTATTTGTCATTTTACCTAATGCCGCGACAATTTGTTTCTAGCTTTCGCCGGCCGCTGCCGCAGCACGCTCGCTTCGCTCGCTCGCCTCGTGCGTTGTGGTCGTAATATAATCTAATGGTGGCTACCGAACCTACTATGCACCAGCGATCTAAACCCGTTTACAATCTGCCGGTGCCATTTTACTATTTATTTGCCGAATGTTTACAGTTTGCCCACTGTTAGTAATGTGTGTGTGTTGTAAATAATGTTCGAATATATAACTTTTATATTGTAGGTACTGCTAGCGCTGCTGAATTGGCAAAGCCACGTATAGTACTTATCTAGTCCCTGGGAAAAGCTCTTTGTCCAGCAGTGAACGTCTTTCGAATAATATACAAAAATAAATAAGTTGTGGTAAATAATATCTATTACGAGTATGAGAAAGGAAGAAGCGATTCGTGATTTATCTTGCTGTCATAACAGGTCATAACTGTCATAGCGAGGCGAGGTTCAAATCTCTTTGATATCAACTCCGGTGGAGGAGGTTCATATAAATTCTTTGTTTTAACTGTTATTTTCTTGTTGTTTATTTTTTCTCCTTAGTTGATTAGAAAAAGGTATAACTTTCCCCAAGGAATAGGTCGAATTACCAAAATCAAGTTTTGACCTCCCATACTCGTAGAAACTGCATCAGCTGATAGCGCATTTTGTATGGGAGGTCAAATTTGGTTTTTCGTATTTCGACCTATGTTCCTTGGGAAAAGTTGTTCAGTATCATGAGTACATGCATATCTTTGGCTATCAAGAACTAATTAAAAGTCACCCTATACCGGGTGTAAGGGACAGCACTGCTTCTCCATACAAACTGTCCAATCAAGTTTGCGATTTTGTATGGAGAAGCCGATTTTTTCTTTCATTTCATGAAAGTTTTATTCGCTGAAAGATGTTACGTTGACTGATCATGCCCTTTCAGTATTCGGAGGGCTGTCCCTTACATCCTGTATAGGAAATTTTCTGATTCCTAAAGTTGTTGCTTTTAACTATTTGTTTAGCAGTCGGTCTGTTAAGTCCTTTGCTTGCGTGACTCGGTAGTGTTTTCTTACGGTTACAAACACAAGTCAGTATTAAGCAGGTCAAGATAGCAATCTGTCTGCTGTAGGTAGTCTTACTTTATACTGTACCGATAAAAGCATTGCATTAGCTGTGTCGGCTTGGGAATTAAGTTGCTTTTTTTTTGCATTTCTTTGTCTTACTCCTGCAGCCCGTTAAGCTACGTTTAAGGTGTACTAACAAATCGTTTTTACTTATTTCGTATCGATTTTCATTATTGAGAAGATTAGTACGTGTAGTGCCATCAGTCCACGAGTGCTGTGCGAGGCAGCTAAAGGAGTGATCACACCTAGCTGAATTTAAAGACTAATTCGGCATACATTGCTCGTTGAAGTAAGGATATTGCAATTAACATAACCAAGCCTCCCAGTAATGTATGCCAAACTAGTCTTTGAATTCAGCTAGGTGTGATCACTATTTAAGCCAATAAGACTGCTTCATTTCACAGCACAATTGACAAGCTAGGAAAATGGCGCAGTACTATTGGTTGGAATTTTCCCAGCTCACAGATTAGCTCCCTCGCAAAGCAGTGGTGGAACTTCACCCTAAGTGTAATAACATCCCATCTCTATCAGTGAGTGTCGTATAGGGCAGCTAAGCAACAACCTTTGCAGTAACGTCCGTTTGCGTATTATCTGTCTTACTTACTGCGGTCACCAACGACCGCGGCATATGGTGCCAGCCGCAACCTACACGCACGTCGGCTAGGAAGTAGAAACAACACCAGAATAAGCTGAACTAGCGCTACTCTACAAACTCCCGAGACCAGAGACCTACCCAAGGTCAGAGGGTTTCTACTGACGTGCGGCCGTGGTACGTGGGTACTTATACGTTCCTTGGACGCAACATCAATGAACAAGCATGGTGACTACGATCTCTTCCAAAACATACCACGCATTTTTTTCTTTGAAATACTGGAGAGATTTACCTCCTTTAGTGCGATGTTATGGTGATGAATATGTCTTTATTCTATTGAAAAACTTTCGTCTACCAATCGGTACACTCACGTCTAACATATTCATAATATTATGCTCTTAAGGTGATCCGTTTTCCATACAAAAATTTAAATGACTTGCATTCTTACGCGGGACATAAAATTCTGTAGAAAAAACGAACGAACACTGCTATTTTTAGTGAAATTTTTCGCTAATTAATACAAAAATACAGTTATTGTACTGAAGGTACTATTTTTGTTAGCAATTTTTGGTTTAATATTACGAATGTGGGCGTGCGGTCAAAACTGTACGGTTGTGCTTTGTGTGCATGTGTGAGTGATCGTACTCACGTAAACACGGACTGACGAGAGTAAATTGACTTTAGTGGACATATGGAGATATTTTTCTTATCGATCGATGAAATTTAAGCGAACCAACTTTATGCACATACATAGTTGGTACTTACTCGTATTGCATTAAAAACATAAAACCTTATATTTGCAGCAGTTGCTCCATCTACTTGCGTTCGGGTCTAAGCTGGCCGTCACAGATCACCTTAACGTAACCTGCAACAACTTATATAGTCACCCTCCCTGTCCGGGGTAGCACCTTTAGCCGTCCAGCGTCAGTTTCATAAAACAGGCAGCATCTTGTTGAATTAGTTCTAAAAGCTCGAGACACTCTATCATACCCAGCTGCTTTACCTGATTTCATACTTTTCATCGCTTTCATAATCTCATCCATACTTATCTCACTTACACAATTCTCCTCTTCATTCTCATTCATTTCCACAGAAGACCTAGGTTCGCTGGCCTCTGCTTTTTCTCTCTCAAACAGACTTTCAAAATATTCCTTCCACCTCCTCAGAACACATTTGCGCAGGTGGCTGATTCAGAATACTTTTTATTCAGTGGGTGAATTTCTGAATTGGACAAATTCTGGTGTTACAAATGCATAGGTTGGGTGGTATCAATTTTGTTTTGTAGTAGTGCTTAGTGCTTAGTGACATATTATTTAATTTTGTTTTGACATTGCATGAAATTGTTTTACGTTTATAAACTTGTCTTCACATCATTTGACATTTAATTTTGTAATATTATGGATATTATTTTGTTTATTGATTGTGAACATTTGCATGCTTTTTAACATAGCTAGACTCGCTTGTTCCTATCTTTATCACAACACCTAATGTACCTACCTTGTCTAATGCAAATAAAGATTCATTCATTCATTCATTCATTCATTCATTCATTCATTCATTCATTCATTCACATTCTTCACCTTTTACGTGAATAGAATATGATTGCTTAAATTACCATGATAGTACAAATTAAAATAAACTTTACCAAAATACAACTCTCTGGACTTTATTTTTAATCTAATACTATACGAATAAAAATTTGTGAGTTGTCACCATTATTTATTATTCTGTTTCTAAATCAAATCATTAGTGAACATTTATAACATTCGACTGAGTGACAAAATAATTCCAAAATAGCCGACAAAAATAAAAATTTTCAGATATTTTGAGTTACTGTCCATTCATTGACCGAAATATTTTATTATTTAAATTAATTACAATGCAAAAAAAGTTATAGAGATCTAATTCCGTTTAACAATGTAACTTTACAAATATTACACATACTTAATGTTACATAACGTTATTACGAGGAACGTCATATTTTATCTTTTTCTTTAACTCGGAAGCTTCTTCCATTGTGTTAGGAAGTACGGTGTTAAAGGTTTCTGGCAAGAAGAAGATTATACTTCCCGCAAAAGAGGCCAAAACGCTCATCATTATGAAAGGAACTTGGTCACCCTGGAAGAGAAATAATAAATAAACCTGAGACATTGTCCAGAGATCCCAAATACATCAAAATAATTTTTTTGTAAATATACAAAATTTAAACATGCATTATTAGATTTGATACATATACAGGATGTTAGGGACAGCCTGTCGAATACTGAAGGGGCATGATCACTCAATGACACCACAGTAAATAAAGCCCATCTATTTACTGTCACGACACTGAACAACTTTCAAGAGTTTTGTACTTTCAGGAAACGAAAAAAAAATCCGCGTATCCATACGAAATTGTAAACTTGATCGGGCAGTTTGTATGGAGAAGCAGATTTTTTTTTCATTTTCGGAAAGTTTTGTTCACTGAAAGTTATACAGTGTCGTTGACTGATCATGCACCTTCAGTATTCGGAAGGCTGTCCCTAACACCCTGTATATATGACATGACTTTTGTTGATTTCCATAGACCGATAAAGGCAAGATTTAATTTTCCGGAGGCGGCGGCATAAATTCGATGCAAGCTTTTAAAATTTGTTGAAATAAGTAGGTACTTTTGTTACGAGCTAGTGGTTTGGGATTGGAGTTAAACGCCAAAGTAGGTTTTCCCGATTATTGGGACTTATTCAACGTGTAATTCTAAATATCAAAACCTTTCGAGGGGTAGTTCTCTCCATGTAACTGCACAACTTTCGTTCTAAAACTTTTGGAAATTAAAATAAAAAGTGTTTGGTTTTCCATATAAATTACACCTCATCAGATTTTCATTTTGTATGAAGATTTGATTTATTTAAATTTACAAAAGTTGTAGAACAAAAATTGTTTAGTAACATTGGTGAAACTACCCCCCCCCAGAGGTTTTGCGTATATAGAATTACACTTTGTATACAACCAGAGCTTCTTATTTACTCCTCACACATTTCGCCCTCCGAGCCTCTTCGTAGAGTCTGCCCTCCGTGCTCTCTGGTACGGAGTGTTCTCTCCAAGACCTCTTGAGCAGTCTTCCGTCCGAGCACTATTCCCCTCGCGACCTCTTTTACGGAGTCTTCCCTCAAAGCACTCTATCCTCCGGGACCTCTTCTACGGAGTCTTCCCTCCCAGCACTCTTACTTGTACCTCTTCTACGGAATCTTCCCTCCGAGCACTCTTGGATTACCTCTGAGGTATCCTCTACCTTAAAACTTTTTTCTTCTTCTTTTCTTGGTTCCTCTCATTAGATCACGTTCCACTGAACTACATCGCCCAGATTAGTAAATAAAGTACAGGAGTACTACAGTTAGCCGCTCGGTGGCCCGCCTTATACAGGGTGTAAAAAAAGTGATCCTTCTAAGGGGTGTCTCTACATCACTAATGGATTGTATAATAAATATAAGAAAATATTTTTTCTGAAAAAAGTTATTATTATATATATAACTCAAGAAGAAGTGAAGCGCCTGGAGGCTAAAATGACCTCTATAATCAGCTGGTGATTCAGAATCAGATAATTTATTCAAGTAGATTCTCTACAGAATACACTGAATGTCATGCAGAATACAGATATAGAGTCTACACCGTTTGAAGTTTAAAGGTTTAAAAGAAACGGCAAGAAACCACTGCAGAATGGCCTACTTTAAGACTCGGCTTTTTACAATGGGTTTCGTGTGTTTCGCTGGAATATCAGAGCACCATATCTCTTTGTCATTGATATAGTCATCTAATCTTTAGTAAGCTTTTTTTGCATAACGTTTGCATAACACTTTCTTTCAAGTAATTGCACTACGAGTACATTGTCAGGTATTTTGTTGTTGTATCGTACACACAGACCAACGAAAGATGTATTGACTTTTGCTAATCTAGTATATGGTTGATAAAATTTGTACTTTTTTCTAGTAAGGTAATTGATGAATGTTCTTCCTGGCATAGGTAGATTTTTTTTTCATAGATATATTGGCATGGCACTTTCATAATGCTGATCTCCTTAAACAGTACTCTCAGGAAATCACGAGTCTTCAGGCAATAAATTGCTCTTATAGCCTTATTTTGTAAAACGAATATTGAATGGATATTAGCTGCCCAGCCCCAAAGCAGTATTCCTTAAGACATAATGCTATTGAAGTAGCTAAAGTAAACCAGCCTTGCGGTAGCTACATCAGTGTAAGCTGTCTGATTTTTCTGACAGCATATGGAGCCGAGTTCAATCGACCAGAAAGAGCTGTTATATGATTTTGGAGTTTGAAGTTTATAGTTTAGAGTCTAGTATTAACCCTAAGAGAACTGTACTATTAACAAAGTCTAATGTTTCCTTATTCAATACTACGTTATTTGAATCAGACCTTACATTTGGTTGTGCAAATTAAAAAAAAAATTTTTTTGGAATTTGAAACTAAATTTTTCATAGTCAACCATGCATGAATCTGTCCAAGTGCATCATTCACCTCGTTACAATTGTGTGATTTCATACTTACATTAAATATTAATGAAGTTGATACACAATCTTTGACAGATTCTTCACCATAAAAGGAAGGTCATTAATATAAATAAGGGAAAAAACTGGCCCTAATATGGACCCTTGAGGTACGCCACTTTTGACTACAGATCCCAGTGACTTCGTCCTGTTCACTTGTACCGGTTGAATACTGTTCTCCAAATATGACTTAAATAGTTTAAGTGAATTATTCTTAACACCGTAATGATCAAGTTTTAGCAACAATGTGCTTTAATCTACGCAATCACATGTTTTGGATAGATCACAGAAATATAATAGCATCTTTAGATTTTTCCCACGCGCAGAAGATTTATTTTAAAATTGCAATCCCGGCATCCATTTGTGATGCTGACAAAGATGTTTTTGTAATATCCAGTCCAATAAACCTACCTACCCATTGTACTTATCCATTTCAATAAACTACTATAATGCGATTCGAAGAAAAATCAAATTTCATGAAAAGCCAAAATAAAAATAAAATTCAAAAAGTATTTTATTTACAATCTTTTTGTGATGTAGAATCACGCTTAGTAGGGTCATTGTACTTTTTTTTACACCCTGTAACGTATACCCATGCTAGTCGTGGCCGAAAATTCTGAATCCATTTTTGAATTTATATTTTTGTTCGGTTTTTCTACAGGTTGACTTTGAAGACATTCGACAAATTTTCATAGGTCTAAGGAACTTTGGAGTTTATTATATTTTATTAAGTTTAACATAAGTACATACTTGAAATCGATAGACAAAATGTACTTGCATAAAAATAATAATAAAAAAGAAGCATAATTTATGCAAAAGAAATGCATTATTTATGCTTATTTTATATTGTTTTGAGGTTACGTCTGACCGTCGGTTTCAAGAACAATTAAATTAATGAAAAAAAAATATTCGACAGCTCCAAATTTCCTTAGACGTATACAAAATTGATCTACATCAATAGGGAACATGCATGATTTTTATATTTAAAAAAAATATTCTCATTCATGTAATAAACAGTTAAGTAAAACAATTTTTCAAATAACTATGAAATTAAAAAAGATATAAGCCAGCGAAGATTTGTTTCTGTCTCTTTCTAGCAAAACGAAATTTAACACGGAGTTTATATGGCCGTAGTGAACTTTGACGTCACTATTCATGTCGGATCTCTCTGTCTAATCGGCGCTTGATTAATAGTTTCAAATGCTTATGTCAGCCGTATTTCTAAGCCAACTATAATTTTAATTTAACTTTTTGTCATCTCTACTACGGTATTTACATATTTTGTTAATAAATGCGACTAAAACAAATAATTATGCATGTTCCCTATTACAGAACATACCCTTAAAATTTGTCAAATTTCTTCAAGGTCACCCTGTAGAATTTAGCTCTCTCTCGTCAGCTATCTCTTTCTTTTCTTTCCAGAATATTCTAAATAAATGATAAATCTTATAACATCTATGGATGAATATGAACCGGCTCCCCTAGGATTGTAACCCATTGTCCTATCCATTGGACCACGGAAGGACCACGGGGATCTTGACTTGTCGAAATTTTGAAATAGTTCCCTCGTATAACAGCCGACGACCTGACGTCATGCAGCATTTCAGATTTCTTTTACCTCCTGATCCGCGCTCTAGGCGCGACTGCATCACTGCGATGTTGGAGTGTCCTAGAGCGAACACCAAATTCTTTTTTAACTCCTTTTCTTCCCAAGCTGTGCGACTATGGAACAAACTTCCAAAGGCTATACAAAGCAGTCCATCAATAACATCGTTTAAGATGCGATTAAGAGAGCACTACTTATCGCAATCATCTTGAGTAATGTATTTATTTTATGTATTATTATGTATCATTATATAGTATGTCTATGTATTATTTTTATGTATTTTATAAGTAAGTTTATAATTTTATATATGCCTTAATATTAATACTGTTATTAGGAATATAAGTATATTCGTGTGTAGTTTAAGTAGGTTTATCCCTATTATATATTACACTGTATTTTGAAATTAATTTTAATTTAAAAATGTATTTTAAAATTTTTTATCACGAATATTAATGCACATTCCTGTGCCCGCTTTAATGACACTCTTCCACACCTAATAGGTTGGCTGGAAGAGATCTCTTAAAGAGATAAGCTCGCCTTTGTAAACAATTTTCATTTAAAAACTGTATTTTATTTGTGTGCAATAAAGAATATATCAGATTGAACCGTACAGAAGGAAAAAACTTAATTATTGAATAGTTACACATGAATGAAGTTGTGGGCAGCAAATAGTATTTGTAGTTTATACTCACGAAGGCGGGCGTCAATGGTGCTAAAACGATACCAATCCTGCCGACTGTAGATGAAAAAGCGAGAAGACTGTGTCTGTGTTTCGTCGGATAAAGCTCAGTGGTAAATAAATATACTCCTTGAATCATAACTATTGATGAAAACTTGCCAACTGAGAATAGTGCAAGGGATATTGAGAATGAAACTGTAAAAAAAGAAATGAATAATATATTAGCAGCATATGGCAAACCATAGTTAAACGTATGGTGCTAATCATTGCGATACTTATTTATTTATTTTCATTCAATAAACATTTACAAAAAATTATACGAGTACTCAGCGCATTAAAAACCAGAATTGCTAAATGTTGTGTTAGAAATATTTGAATTTTTTAATAAACTAGAGTTTGATGATGAAAATGGCTGAGTATTAGAAAATATTAATTATTTTATGTTGCGAACTGCGATGCAAGAGCACTATGAATATTTTAGCTGAATAAAACTTACCGTCTTTCGTGAAAATGTATACTATCTGACTAATAGCGCAAACAAAAAAACTCCCAGAAAGCACAACTCTCCTCTTCATTTTACTAAGAGCTATGAATGCTACAATATTTGCAGGAATTTCAATCAAAGATGACGTTATGTATGACACATACTTGTTTCCAGGTAGGTAAACTGAATTTGCTTCTAGACTGTAATAAATAAAGACGAAACCCAGCCACAAAACTGGCGTAATCATGCATCTTATCAGAATCTCCTTATGTCTGAATACTAGAATTGGTAAGCATGGCTCGCTGTTTCTTTCTTCTTTTTCTAAAGCTTTTTGTTTTTGTTCCTCATCTATGATCTTTTTTAAGTTTTTCAGAGCATTTTTTGAAAGTGTCTTCTTGTTCACGCGAGCCATTTCTTTTAATAGTTTTTCGGCATCACTGTACCGACCCTTGCTCACATACCATCGCAAAGATTCTGTATAGAAGAACCAAAGTACTAAAATAATCATCCCCGGAGCATAGATAAATAAGCTGATTTCTCGCCAGTGTTCAACAGCCCACGCGATAAAACCTAACTTAATTGTAGCTATAGTGTCAGCCAAACCTACAATTAAACTGCATAAAACACGGTATTTTGGCCCAACTGTCTCGACAGCTGTAAAATAAAACATTCTGCATTATATACAAAGTGTAACAAAAAGGGGTATACCAACTCTGAAGGATGTGATTCTGCCCATGAAACTGAACAGCTTTCCTTAGGAAAAATATATCGAAATAGGATATTTTTAACCTCCCATACCAAATCAGCTGATTCTATGGGAGGTCAAAAACTTTTTTTCGTATTTCGACCTATGTTCTTTAGGGAAAGTTGTTCAGTTTCAGGGCAGATTAACATCCTTTTTGTTAGATCTTGTATAAGTTAGTATACACGGCTAAAACTGGGTGTGAACATAATTTTTAGATAAGCCGGATACACGGTTTATTTTCGTGAAAGAGATCTCTTATAAGCTCGCCTCTGTAAACATCTATAATAACACAATTTTATGTAATTTGTGCTCAATAAAGAATTGTGAAAATAAAAAACTGAGACACAGCACAAAATCTACAAGTGCTCACTCCAAGTGAAAAATACACAGTATGTATGCTAAAAGTTTTCACAATCTTACCGAGAATGTAGGCGGATGGATAACATCCTGCTGCGAAAAAGACATCTAACGTTGCTATAGCAAGGTAAGCATTATAGGATGTCGACCAGTATGTAAGAATACCAATCAATCCACCATTAAAAGCGCCGATTGTTAAGGCTACTTTACGACCCCATATATCTGATATAATTCCACATAATGGCAAAGCAATGAAAAATACCAGTAAAGGAGCAGAACCTAAGAGTGTACGACGCCATTCATCACATGCCAGATCAAACTAAAAAAAAGAAAAGTCATTTAAAATTTAAACGAAGCAAGTATTAATACAATTTAACCTCTAATCTACATACATCATAAACAAGGCTAACATTGTTTTCGTAAATAAATTTTTCACATTTCAACAACGTTGTGTTATCGAACTCTTGAGGTGAGCACTGATTTGTAGCACTTTTAACGAACGAAATATTTGGAGTAAAGCGATGGCATTCATCAAAACCGATGTTTGATTTAGGTAGAGCATTTGATAACCAGGATGGAGCAAATTCTGATTTAGATGTATTCTCGCATTCAGGAACAAAACACCTGAAATAAAATTATTTTTAATCTGTAGGTCGTTAAATTTCATTAGTTAATCAAATTTATAATGACAACATAAGGGTTTGTATGAAATATGCTAAGCATACATTAATAGTTCCATAAGTTAATTCATCACAAAAAAGGGTATGACGATAACAATCTTACAGGATGCGAATCTACACAAAAAGCTAAACAACTTTTCCCAATGTATACATGTACATTCAGGTTTTTAGCCAAACAAAAATAATAACGAATTATCCATCATCATTTGAAGAAGCATTTTATATGGGAAGTCCAATTAATTTTGCGTTCAATATTGAAAAAAAAATCGTTAATGGTATTAATAATAAATTATCATAGGTATGAAAGAATAATTTTACAATTTTATTATTTCACAATTTTGTTATTTAGCAGATCGCAGAATTTCCATTAGCTATTACCAATTAACAACCGACACCAAACCGTCAGTTTACTATTTCTAACTCTGTGACCAAACCTAGGTTAACTGGGCGGTTAACAAATCAGAAAAATAAATTTTGAAATCAATCACAAATTTCCTATCTTACCTTGTTTTAATTCTAGCGGTAATAAAAACATATGCACCGTGATAGTTGACAAACATTGCAGCTATAAATATCATAGCGACTGTTTTCATCTGATGCAATCCAAATTGTCCAACTTCTTCAGCAAGAAATGTGTCAACATTTAGCATTTCTAATTCTCGCGGTTCCTGCTTCGATCTTTCCTCATTAGTTCCATTTTTATTACTGTCCATTTTGGGCCTATATTTTAAGTTGGTTTATTCAATAGGTATGATGATAACACAAATGTCTGTGTTAAAAAGAAAAATCAAACATAAATTCGTGGCGTTAGTCACACCCAAAAGGTCAATGATGATTTAGAAACTAGTCCCAATTTTGGAAACTACGAAATTTGTAATGCATATTTTGAGTCAAGAAATAAATTCATGTTTTTAGTCCCGGAAGGTCCATGGTAGTACGGTTTTTACTAAAAATTATAAAGGAAGTAAAAATAGAATACGACTAAATAAAAAAAAATACATAAGTGCGATTCAGTTAGATTTGAAAATATTATTAAAAAAAATAGTTTAGGACAATAACGTGTACTTTCGTGTAAAATGAACTAAAATAATGCAAAAAAAAAAATATATTCTAAATGACAACCGGGACTTTCCATAAAACGAATACCGAAATGGTATAACTGGAATTGGTTAATATAACTGAAACTGGAAAACTAGCAATCCCAAAAATCTGATATACAAAAAAAAAGAACTTGAAAAACAGTCAGTTGCATGCATATTTTTTATAATTTTTAGGGTCCCGTAGTCAACAAAGAACCCTTATAGTTTTATCATGTCCGTCTAACTGTCCGCGGCTTAGCTCAGAGACCCTTAGTACTAGAAAATTGTAATTTAATGTGGATACACATTTTATCTACGCCGATCCAGTGGTAAAAAATTTTGAGGAAAATATATCAGGGTGGTAAGGTGGGGGTGATTTTTTTTCTCGTTTACCCCACTGTGTTGGGGTGTCGTTAGATAGGACTTTTATAAAAAATATGTAGTCTGTACAGATAATTTTACTATTACGGGATTTGTTTGCAAAATATTTAGCTTGAAACCGCAATATTTTGTTGGTGTTGAGTCTCTCCCCTCCCGCCTGCCAGCTAAACGGCTCTTTCTGGCAATGTGAAAAAATTCACAGTAGTAGTATACCTGATATGATGAAATAAAAAAGGATCGTATCACAGCTCTTTCAATACTTTATTTTACCACTATGTCAACGTGGATCAAATCTATACCTCTACTAAATTGTAGCTTTCTAGTACTAAGGGTCTCTGAGCTAAGCTGCGGACAGACAAACGGACGGAAATGACGAAATTATAAGGGTTTCTTCTTAACTATAGAATCCTAAACAGCATTACAACCCGTGCGAAACCGGGGCAGGCTATTTTTGAATATAAAGAGAGATTTAAAATATGATGTAAATAAAAAAACTAAGTGCTGAACAGCAATAACTTATTTTTTTTAAGCGTACAGGTTAACAATGTAAGACGCTTTAGACACTCTAGAGAAAAGAGGAAAAAGATATGCATTTGTAAATGAATCTCTATTTTTATCTTTGTATCTTAAACTTGCTTTACAGGGTTCTTTCAATAGTTAGTGTAGTCCTTTAAATATAATGAAACTCAAATGTAAGTCTAAAACAAATTAATTATGCTAACAGTTCGTGAACCTGCTGGGACTATTTTCTTTTTGGATTTACAAATGCATTTTAAATTTAATTGCGTATGTTCTCGTGCAGCTGCTGGAATGCGATCTTATAGACAATTTGCGAGAATCGAAATAGCGCCATAGTTTTGTGTCCGCAAAACATTTTTTTCAAAGTAAGACAAATATTTTGTTGTTCGTTCAGTATAGCTACGTTTCAGGACAAAAACTTTTTATTTAGGTCAGTATCAAAAATCGTTGAGCAAATTCTGATGTCCAAAATTACTAGACACCATATTCAACACTAAAATAAATGGAAATGGAAGTGCCAGGACGAGAGCCTGGCTCATAAAGTGTGGCTTACTAAATATGGGACAAAAAAAGGCACACATAAATTATTTAACCAAAACTTTTGTAATTAGATATATGTAAGTTTTTTTTCTCACCCAGTCAGGAGCATATAAAAAATTAAAACAAAGACCTATTTTCGAATTCTATGTTAACACTTCAACAAATTTCTTATGAATGTGTTTCTTAAATATTAAATTGGTATATTTCTTTGAATAGCAAAATGTATCAACCACACCAATGTCAACCAACAATGTGTTAATTAGTCATACAAAAATCGTTAGTCGTATTTGGCGTAAAATTATTCAAATTAATGTAAGTTTTTGTAGTCGTCTGTTTATACAAATGTTTTGGAAGGATATTTAAAAAAATAATTTTTGGGAATATCTACAAAACTATAATACGAAAAACCAAATTTTATCTCCTATACAAAATGCGCTATCAGCTGATGCAGTTTCTATTGGAGGTCAAAAATTGATTTTTATTCTGTGACCATTGTTCCTTGGTAAAAGTTGTTCAGTTTCATGGGCAGATTCACACCCCTTAGTATTATATGTCCTTTTTGTTATATGCTGTACACTGGAGGACAGTTTGTGGCTATGGACTAACTTTGCGCCAACGTGACAAAGTAATAATTAGCATCCAAAACTGAGTATTTGTCCCGATTTTTGCTAGCCACAGCTTCAGTGGCAGCCCTGGCGACCCGTATCGTGCGTACAAGATGTGAAGCAGCGGAAGTGCTGAGGCACGTGGCGTCCCACAATAAACACTTACCGCGCTCCCACCGTACCAGCGTTAGGCCATCGAGTCTCTTGCCATCAGAACGATTAAGACCCGGCGGTTCCAACATACAGGGAACGTCAGCCAAAATCAGGGCCCTTTGGACGATGACGTTTAGGGCGTGGTGACGAGGGAATCTCCCCGAGCACCGACAGCAGCTCAAAGCTGATGGCTTGGCTTCCACCATGGAGCCGCATATGCATTGATGTGGTCGGCAAACATTTCTTGCCGTTTCTATTACACTGCCATAGCACGATCCGAAACGGCGTAGACTAGCTCTAATTGCATTGTATTCTGCATGTCATTTAATAAGTATTCTGTAAATAATCTACATTGAATAAAATTATCTGAATCGGAATCTGAAACATCGCAGCCCAGGCGGAGCGCCACGGCCACACGTCTATGGCCACACGCATAGAGCTATTGTCGAGCAGAGTTCCCAAATGAGGTAAAGGCAAAGCCTGCAACCTCGTCCCCGTCTCAGGTTTTGATACCGCCCTCAGTCTAGGCAGGTCAAAAGAAAAAAAAAGAAAAAGAAAATACTATTTTGTATGGAAAAAGGGGTGTTGAGGACATTTACTTTAAAATTGTAAGAGTTACAGTGCCAAAATCGTTCTCCTGAAAAGTCGCATTTTGTCCCATACGTCAATTGAGATTTCCACCGTCGACTTATTGTCAAACAACAATCCGCTAAAAACATAACCCTCCTGTTTTGGGGCAGTCGGGTAATTAGTCATACAAAAATCGTTAGTCGTATTTGGCGTAAAATTATTCAAATTAATGTAAGTTTTTTAACCGACTTCAAACAAGGAGGAGGTTCTCCATTCGATCGTTTTTTTTTATGTATGTTATTCAATAGCTCCAACAATGTGAATCGATTTGAATTTATTTAGCTTCAAGTTGGTTCTATATAAATTTGGTAAAGATTTGTTGATGGAGAATGAGATAAAACGGAAACTCGTCAATACATGACGGCACATGAACGGTGTTTGATTTTTACTATAAAAGAGATGACAGGAATATGTCGGAGTACTTATCACTGGCTAACAGGTTATGCACTTTAGAGATACCTCATGGAATTCCTTAAAAGCATACAGCTTAGTATCTTGTGGAAAATATTTTCCTGCCTCGATACTAATCATTTGTCGATACGTCACGATGATTAGGTTTGGGTATATGCACACATAGGTACACATGGAAGACATTTGCCAGCAAAAAGTTTTCATGCTTTCCTATTTGTATGCTGAGACACATGATAGGTCTCGATGAGATCTACATTTCGGATGATAGCTATCAAACTAAAAACTGCTATAACTTGAAAACTACTGACCCTAGACTACTCGTGTGCTGAGACAAATGATAGGTCTCGATGAGATCTACATTTCGGATGACAGCTGATAAACTAAAAAACCACATAACTTGGAAACTACTGACCCTAGACTAATCGTGTGTTGACCAATTTAATAATGGGACCACCTAAAAGGTAAACCAAAACAAACAGTCAGTAATTCAGCTTCTTCTGTGACAAAAGTTACTATAATAGGTGTTGCCCGCAACTTGTTGGCTGGCACTGACTCCGAAAAGAATAGATAGATAGATAGATAGATATAATAATAATAGGTTTTTATAATAATTAATTAAAATGAGAGATGGCTTGGTTAGTTTCCTTTACTTTACTTTATCCTTTACTTACTGATGATTTTATTTCATACTTTTTAGTGCTTTCTTTTTGAAGGAGGTTTTACTTTTTGTTAAAATTATTTTTATTTTGTAAGTTTTATATAGATACAAGTCCAGCGATTATGATAACGCTATGCCAGCCCCTTGGCCACATTCTACAACCCTGCTTTCCTTTTGATATGACATATATTTTTAGGATTTCATAACAATAATAATATTTGGTAATTTTTATCCTTGAAGGCCTTGCGTACCAGCCAACTATACAGAGTGTAAAAGACACTATATCACTAATAGATTATTACAACATCCCATGAAACGTCCACTGCAAGACGGGGAGCTCCCTCTAGAACTCCAGCAAAAACGCGGGGTAATATGAAGGAGATTTATCATAGTTACTACGCTTGTTGAGGGTTAATGACGTCTATGATCAGTTGCTGATGCAGACAAAGATGTTTTTTGTTATAATATCCATTCACTAACAAGTACCCCGTGTGGTGCCGGCAAAGAATAGTACCAACCCTTACATACCCGTGGGTGTTGTAAGAGGCGACTAAGGGTTACTAGAGGATGGGCAGCACCATCCTCCTGTATATCTAACATCTGACTTACTGCGGTCACCTATAACCGCGCTCCATGGTGCCAGCCGTAACGCTGACAAGCGAGGTGACTATGGTACTTCCCTTCCACATTTTTCCAGCAAAAGCTAGAGTTCTGGAGGGAGTTCCCTGTCCTGTAGTGGACGTTTCATGGGATGTTATGATGATGTTATGATGAACAAGTACCTATCCATTTTAAAAAATTTAAGGCACTTTATGACCATGTCAGTCGCATAGGAACCAAACCTGCATCCTACCCCTCTGATAGTAAACAATTTATTTTGGTCCCTATCCGAATCGGTCGTAACAAACTCCTGCCGTCCCATATTACCTCCACTCCTGAAATCTGACGGGTCGCTAGCTCACTCTGCAACAGAGAAGGCAAATTTATTTGCGTCTCTATTTGCAAGCAATTCTCGTTTATATGTCTGCTCTAATCAACCACTAACGATTCCTCGCTGTGATTCTTCGATGTCGGAGATTACAATACACGCAAAAGGTTTGTAAAGTACTCCGTAGCCTAGACGTGAACAAAGCTGGCGGTCCTGATGTGATATTAGTAAAAATCTTGAGGAATAAGCCTCTCTCTTAAAACAAGAACGGTGCTAAAATCTTGGAAGGTTGCCAACGTATAGCCAGTGCCCAAAAAGGGTAGTCGTGCTGACCCCAGCAACTATCGCCATCACCTCCATTCTCTGCAGAGTTATAGAACGGGTACTTAATGAAAAACTGCTAACATACGTAGAAGCTAATGACCTACTCAGTGATAGTCAGTATGGCTTCCGCCGGGGACGATCGACTTGGGATCTTCTAGTGTATGTCAAGCATTGCTGAGGGGAGGCCATCGAGAAAAACGGCCATGCCCTTGCCGTGTCACTGGACATCTCGAATGCCTTCGACAGGGTGTGGCACGCAAGTCGCCTGAGCAAACTTCCTGCTTACGGCATTCGTGCTGACATTTGCATTTGAATTTCTGACTTCCTGAGTGAACGGTGGATCCGAGTAGTCTTTGATGGCTGCTCCTCTAACCTCATGGCTATTGACGCCGGGGTTTCTCAGGGGTCTGTTCGCTCGGCGACTCTTTTCCTGCTGCACATCAACGACCTACTTGGTCCTGGAATTGTTGAGTACGCAGATGACAATACTGTCGTCAAGAGGTATATGTCTAGCGTAAAATCCAGCAGTAGAGCGAATAAACTCAACCATAACTCGTGTCCCCTAGTGGGGTGACAAAAATTTGGTGAATTTCAACGCCACCAAAACACAGGCGTGTCTGATC
Source organism: Athrips mouffetella (assembly GCA_947532105.1). Lineage (NCBI taxonomy): Eukaryota > Metazoa > Arthropoda > Insecta > Lepidoptera > Gelechiidae > Athrips > Athrips mouffetella. Next base: position 21,117,487 of record OX383972.1, on the reverse strand, counting down.
ATCGCCAAAAGGAGTTAGTTCAATCTGGCTCCTACTTTTCGAGGTACAACTGTTCCCAGTTACCGACAGCCTCGAGCTACTTGGCATGAAGTTGTGTGCAAACCTGAACTTCGGCGCTTACATTGAGTCAAAAGCCCAAACTGTGGCAAAAAAATCTGGGCATCCTCAGTAAGGCGTTACTTCACTCCTGGACAGCTTCTTGTTTTATATAAAACCCAAGTCCGATCCTGCACGGAGAATTGCTGTCACTTTTGGGATGGCTCAGCCAAATACCACCTAGCTGCACTTGACTCGATAGATTGCTCGTTGATGATGAAATGCTGGTGAAAACACAGTTTCACAGTCTGGCCCACTGTCACAAAGTTGCATGTCTGTCGGTCTTCTACAGATTGTACTTCGGAGAGTATGCTCAAGAGCTCCACGAGCGTATTCCACCATCTCCCTTCTACCGTCTACAGGGAGTCCAGACGCACCGCAGGATATCACCCATACTTGGTTGATATTTTGCACATTCGCACAAAGCGCTTTGAAACATCTTTTATATGCGCACGGCTAACGAGTAGAATTCTCTACCTGCGTCTGTATTCCTGAGTTCATATAACCCGAATCTATTCAAGTCGCTAGTGAATAGGCTTCTTCACGCTCGTTCCATCGTCGACCTCATCTCTGTCTTCAAGACTAGATCGAGAACAAGAGTAAGCCAATTGACAAAAAAAAACTAATGTAATTCAAAGGAAAGTCACATCAGTTCATAAGCCCTTAATCGCCTCTTACGACACCCACGGGTAGAGATGGAATATCCAGGAAATCAGATTATTAGTGCAATCAGTTAGAAATAAAAGACACAAATTTACTTTTTCTATATTTAAAATTTTGATTATAAATGTACCGAGTTTTTTCGTCATTTTAGATGTGTCATCTAAATTGTTGGATTTAGATATAGTCTAGGCAACGAAGCGGATCGTTGTATGAAGACCCCCACTTTAAATCCTCAGTCGATGAAACTTTGCTAGGGTATTACACTACATGAGACAAACCTTTAATAAAAAAATCCAAAAAAAATATGAAAACATTTTTTTATATTTTTTTTTTGGATATTTTGAATTTACATTTAATTGTCAAATAAAATCTGCCTGAGAAATTTATGTTGGGGTCAACTGCTTCGTTGCCTACACTAATAAGTTTCTTACCTAAAGATCTCATTTACCAGATTTGTGTTTTTATTCGATCTTACTTTGTCTCCATCCAGGTGTAAGGGACCATGTTCAGTCAACGACAGGTCAAGCCTGACACTCGCAGAGCGACCTTAGCCCGTAGTACGTCTATTTAAATAAGGAACGGTACAAAGATATAGTTATGTGGTACAAAGCACAGATATAGCTTATATATAGTTCTGTGGTACAAAGTGTAGTGTCAAGCTTGATGTGCTCTTCACTGTACCATAACTGAACAGGCGCCGCTCAGTCAACGAAACTGAACAACTTTCTACTAAGCTGATAATTCTACAGCGCTCTGCTGTCTGTGATGATGAGCCAATGTTTTTCTGATCAATCAGTTTCGGTCGGTCGGTTGACAACTGCATCATAGCATATCCAGTTTTCAGAGCTGTGATTTTTGTGCTCGTTAAGTTTAAACAAATTGAAAAAACCGGCCAATAGCGCCTCGAGCCACACGCAGTACAGGGTTCTGTAGCTTTTTTATTTTGCAAAGCAAGTTTTTATTTAATATTTCAACGTTTATAACATAAACTTTTTATCTATTAATGCACAGCGAGGTCCAAATGATTGCTATTGCTATTTTCATTATTTCCAGTTTTTCAGGTTACTCAAGCTATGTCGATAGCTCGATGTCGATAGCTAAGGAATAATTTTAGACCATAATTGCCCAACTATATTGCAAACGAAATAAAATAAAAATTATTTTATGAATGGGCCCCAACAGGGGATGCAAAACTTTACGGGGTTCAGAGGAACTACAGCTGCTGCTCTAAAGCTCTCCGTGAAGATTTTGGGAAAGAGCTGTTGCAAAACTCAAAAAAAAAATTAAAAACGCACGGAAAGAGAGGTAGAAAGTTTCCAAAAGAAAATTTGTGAGATAGAGAAGAGGACTGTTGTAGAAATTGTTAAGTTTGAAAGGGAGGTCAAAAAATGCAAGACTCGTCGAATTGATTCAGCACAACGGCTGGAAGTACCACATTACGATGGAACTACATCGTGAACTGCTTTCAAGCTGCAATTTGAAGCTGCTATGGGGGTAAATAGTTAGACAAAAGACGATTCACAGTCTGTGCTAATATTGACGCTTCGAAACCAGGCTCTGGATGTTTTGGAGGCCAAAGGTGCAAAGACCTGACGTTCAATGCTCTATTAAAGGCCCTGGAGTTAAGATTCAGAAATAAGCATTTAGAGACCATTTACCATTTAAAAAAACAGGATCCAATCATTCTTACCCAGTAGGAGCCTCTAAGAAAACTATTTTCGACTTCTATGTTAACACTTTAATAAATCTCTCATAAATCTTTTTCTCAAAACATAAGTAGGTCTATGTAACTTTAATATTGTCGAACAACAATGTGTTAATTAGTCATACAAAAATCGTTAGTAGTATTTAGCGTAAAATTATTCAAAGCAGTGACATTTTTGTGGTAGTCAGTTTCAATGAGTTTTGAACCTCGCATAATGTCCTTTATCTGAGGTTAGTTTAGACAAAATTATTGGAAGTAAGTATGTTTAAAAGAGAATTTTTTGGGAATACTTGTAATACAATATTTCGAGTAGTGATATATATTTTTGGCATTTTATATTAAAGTGTAACGTGGAGTATTTTTTATTAAGTTTTTTTTTACTAAAACTTTTACTTTAGTACAGTCTGCTAGCGATAAAACTCACCCCCCTAGTGCGCTACCCTACCGCGCTCTTTCAAGAAATTGAGGAACTGTTTAAACAGCCTACACAACCAGGCCACTGTCCGAAATAGTGTCATCTATTTTTGAATAATAGAACTACGTAATAAAACGTAATAAGACCCTCATAACCTAAAATGCGTATGCTTATTTCATGCACCTTCTCTATAGCCTGCCTGGCGTAGTGGTTTTAGCCGTTGCATGACAAACATTGAGCTCACGGGTCGAATCTGAGCTATTAATATTTTTTGTCACTTATTCACTTTTTTAAATTATAATACTCGTATTAATTCATAGTTTGAGTAATAGGTATGGTGTTAAAACAAACAAAATATAATTATTTTTAGACAGTTTATTAAAAATTTCATTTCACTAGACACTAAAGAATCATCGTTTTTTATCTCAAAAGAACCAACATGTAAATATTACAATCTTCATCTTTCGAGATTTTTGAAATGATTCTTAAAAAATATACATACATACATACATAACATCACGCCTCTTTCCCGTTGGGGTAGGCAGAGACCACAGTCCTCCACCTGCTACGATCTTGACATACTTCCCTTGCTTCCTGTACTTTCATCAATCCTTTCATACATGCTCGTCGGTTTAGGGTACTTTTAACCTGGCCATTATTCAGAACGTCCTGAATTTGGTCCTGGTACGTTCGCCTAGGCCTTCCCCTTCCAACGTTTCCATTCACTCTCGCCTGGTAGATCTCTTTCGTCAATCTTCGTTCATTCATCCTCTCTACATGACCAAACCATCTCAGCATCCCTTTCTCGATTTTGGTCACTACGTCTTCTTTTACGCCACACCGTTCTCTTATCACACTATTTCTAATCCTGTCACTCAATTTAACACCAATCATACTCCTTAGCGCTCTCATTTCCACTGCATTAATTCTACTTTCATGCTTCTTCTGCCATACCCAGCTTTCACTGCCATACATCAGTGTTGGTACCAAAACTCCCCCATGAACAGCCAAACGAGCCTTGTGAGACACCTTTTGACTCCTCAAAAATATACAAAAATTAAAATTCATAACAAAAGAAAACAATCCAAGATATAAAAATATTAACACTTGCAAGATCAAAGGTTCCTCCTGGGTTGGTTGACATGTTTACTCCACTAGATTTTCATCCATCTTTATCCGAAATGAATTTTATTTCTTTAGTAAAGTGTATTTGTTCTCCCAATCAAAATTTTAAAGTCTTGCTTCACGATAAGCTGTTGCTGAGCAGATGTTTTTAATTAAGATATGTTATAGGTTATATTACATCCTCGGGGTAAATTTTGACAATATCATGATGATGATGTTCCTTTGCTGTTGCTTCATTAACATCGCCAGTTTTTCGTGTTGTCGAACACAGAAACGCACCGTTTTCTCTAATAAAAGGACAAAACAAATACAGTTTTTTGAGAACACCACAACACTTCACTCTTGCTTTATTTATTTAGCACAAATTTTCTACTTACTGCGATATTAATCTTTCCAGAAATACTTTTAATACTATTATTCCCATAGTGTTATAATTTTGCACTTTAAAAATCAGTTTAATGACAAATGATAAATAATTGAAGAAATCGTGTGACTAAGAGCATTTCAAAGCGAATTTTGATTTGTATCCTGATGGCTGATGCAAACTACCTTCATTGTTATATTGTTAGCAAACTACCTTCATTGTTATATGTTCGCGTCACTTGCTCTGCTATCATAGCTGATCAAAACATATGATGACAAATTTCATCAAACTCTCAACAAGCTTAATAGCACATTGGTTAAAGGTGTTGCCTTAATCATAACGAATCGGGTTCGATACCCAACAACCTCATAAAATTGTTTTTGTTATAAAAACATAATTATAGTTTAATGGAATCTAAGAAAACACAAAATAAGTAAAATTAATACGATCTGACCGAGTAACGAGCCCAGATCAGGTTTGAGCGCATAGTTTTCAACTTACTCAATAGATGACGCTTTCCAGAACGTAAATTACCATTTTACTTGCTGGGGGGTCAGGTAATGCAAACTTTTACTGTACTATTACGTACCTACTTTTACTTTTATGAGTACTTTTTTAAATTAACTGTTTTTTGTTTGTGAACACAAACAACTGAACCGATTTAATTGGGGTTTTTAATAACAGAAGTAACGCAAGTAAACTTTAAACCTGTTGAACACTTGAATAAAAAAATCGTACCAAATAACTCTGTCTATGTCATTGATGCGCAGAAGTCAAAAATGACTTATTTTCTTATGAGTTGACTTCTGCGCATCAACTGACATAGCCAGTTATTTTGTGCGCATTTTTTTAATCAAGTGTTCAACAGATGTTTAACTTTTTTGTAGTAAGACCCATAAACTTTATACATATACAGGGTGTAAATGCAAAACCAAGCGCCAGCTCAAGGGTGTACTCAGACCACGAAACTGAACAACTTTTCCAAAGAAAAATGGGTCGAAATCGGAGAATTTTTTATGGATTCTCCATATAAAATACACTGTCCACTGTTGAAGGTTTGTATGGAGAAGCCAAAAAAATATCTCCACTTTTGACCCATGTTTCTTTGGAAAAGTTGTTGAGTTTCGTGGTCTGAGCAAACCCTTGAGCTGCCGCTCGGTTTTGCATTTACACCCTGTATTGCTTGAAATTTTGACCGTCTTTCTACAAAAAAGTTAGACATCTGTTGAACACTTGATAAAAAAAAATCACAAAATAACTGGCTATGTGGGTTGATGCGTATAAGTCAAGTCATAAGAAAATAAGTCATTTTTGACTTCTGCGCATCAATAACATAGCCAGAGTTATTTTGTATGACTTTTTTGATCAAGTGTTCAACAGATCCCTAACTTTTTTGTAGTAAGACGGTGAAACTTTATATATATACGATATCATCTGTTTAAGTGAATCGATTGCAATGAAACAAAGCTCATGCACGGAAGTGAGCCAAATATCCGAATTGAATCGGTTTAGTAGTTTGTTAGTTATTGGCGCCGCCGATTCAAATTCAGCAAATCTTGAGTGAACCATTTGCAATGAAACAAAGCTTTTATTATGCAAAAAAAATATTCAATACATTATTGCAACCCTAGATACTACAACCCTTTTGATAATACCAAGACTTATAAAAAAATATGTTCATGGAATCTTATCTTGCTAACAAAAAATAAAATCATCGACATCGTGTGTCGATATTATTTTGATCGATCACCTCCCTAAGCGTCATACAAGAAAATCGGTCACCGATTATCGGTCGTGTGCGGGAGCCCTGACACTTCGCATATATTCTGTTTGAGTGAACCGATTGCAATAAAACAAAGCTTGTATGTTAAGGCGATCCGTTTTGCATACTAAATTCAAATGACTTGCATTCTTAAGCGGGACATAAAATGCTGTTGAAAAACGAGTGTCTATACTGCTATTTTTAGTAAAATTTTTCGCTGTTTAATACAAAGATACAGCTAATTCACCGAAAGTACTAGTTTTGTGCTTGCAATTTTTGGTTCAATATTACCATTATGGGTGTGCCATCTATACTGTAGTACTTTCGGTGCATTAGCTGTATCTTTGTATTAATCAGCGAAAAATTTCTAAAAGTAACAATATACACTTTTGAAACAGCATTTTATGTCCTGCATAAGAATGCAAGTCATTTGAATTTAGTATGGAAAACGGATCGCCTTTAACAAAACTACTTAAGTCAAATACATAATTAAAAATTCTATCCAAATCTATCAGTAGTTTTTTAATAAATGGGCTCTACTCACGCAACAATCTCAATCACAATCAGTTGTCGCAATCTGTAGATTGTCAACAGTTTACTACGCAAGTAGGCAGATTGGGGCTGACTTCCAACTAATTGTCAAATTGTACAATCCAATCTTAGCAATCTACAATATGTCAAACAAATTGTGTCCAAATTGCAATGTGTGGACCGTGATTGCATGCAATTTTCATACATTTAGCTCTATGGTCGCAATTTTGCGACTCTATCTATAGGACGAATTATATCTAATCTGTGGCTGTCATTTACTATTGTTGTAAGATAAAAGCGATAAAAGCAATGTTTTCAGCCACTATCATCTTCTTTTCGACGCTAATTGCTTGTAATTTGATGAATCGATGGTAAGCGCAAGTCCCGCATGTTGAAATTTCGATAGTTTTGAAAACTTTGAAATTTCGCGGCATGAAATCATGATGAAATTGCTGGGTGCGCATCATTTCGCATAAATATTTTTCGTATATCAATCAACGTTTCAATAAAATTCAATTGATATAATAAACGTTTCATATAACAACTTATAGCATAATTTTGGTTGACATAACGTACCTTTACTATAATGAACGTTTTCTATACTAACATTTGGCATAACTATCATTTCACCTAAATATCTTTCATATAAAATTTATTTCATATAAAATCCATTTGTTACATTATTTTTTTATTAATTTACTTATTATTTATTTAATTTATAATAATAAAACAAAAAAAACATAATAATCAATTAGTTTATAATAATTTTGTATAGTTATATGCTTATTTAATTAAAATTGTTTCAAAGCGAAACGATAAGGCTTAATTAATTTGATCATAGGCGAGCGAAGCGAGCAAAAGAGTTCAGGGCACCCCGACACAGTTGGTTAGGTTCGAAGGGTATGGCGGAATTGAGCGGAGGCGAGCGGAGCGAGCTCCGCTCCATTCCGCCATACCCTTCAGGTTAGGTTGACATGAATGCATGCGTATGCCTGCTTGCCTGCATGCTTGCTTGTATGCATGATTGCTGTATGCATGCTTGAATGCTTGCTTACTTGTCTGTTAATAGCAAGGGCTAAGTAGAATGGATAATAGGCGAGCGAAGCGAGCAAAAGAGTTCGGGGCACCCCGACACAGTTGGTTAGGTTCGAAGGGTATGGCGGAATTGAGCGGAGGCGAGCGGAGCGAGCTCCGCTTCCTTCCGCCATACCCTTCAGGTTAGGTTGACATGAATGTATGCGCATGTCTGCTTGCCTGCATGCATGCATGCTTGCTTGTTTTTTGCTTGCTTGCATGCATGCCTGCTTGCCTTTGCTTGATTTTTTTTGCATAATGCATAGTTGCTTGTTCATTTACTTAATAATTAATGTGGATATTATACCAGGGCGGCTGAAAAGTCCGCGGCCTGAGGCAGTTAGCGATGCCGCGTTGTCTTACTTGTGTTAGCACTGATTGTGGGACTCACTGTGGGTATAAATAAAACCCTATTTCGAAAATGAGATCAGTAGCAAATTATTTGTCGAAGGACAAACATCACAATGTCAGCTAATTCGTCAAATTTCAGTCATATTGAACACCGTGCTGTAATAAAGCGCTTCGTAAAGATAGGAAAAACGTCGAAAAAAATTTTCAAAGATATGTCATCAGTTCTTCAGGAATCTGCGCCTTCGTATACCGTGGTAAAAAAAATTACTCGCTTATTTAAACAAGGACGAGAGAGCTGTGAAGATGATCCCCGCTCGGGGCGTCCTGTGACGGTAGTAACGGAGTAAAATGTTCGAAAAGTCGAAAAATTTGTACAGGCTGACCAAAGAATAAAATTATGGCAGATAGCCGAAGAGTTGCAGATAACTAAGGAATGGGTTGGAGAAATAATTCACGAGTATTTGAATATGAAAAAAATCAGTGCGCGTTGGGTACCAAAAATGCTTACGCCGTTCGACAAACAACGGCGACTCGAGACCAGTAAGGACTTTGTTGAGTTGGTTAAGGACAATCCAGAAAAAAATTTCGACCGATTTGTAAATGTCGATGAAATTTGGGTTCACCAATACGATTCGCAAACCAAACATGAGTCCATGCAATGGATAAAAATAAAAAAACCGGTCAAGTGCGAGTCGGACTCGCGCGGAGGGTTCCGATATACCTATAGTATTTTTGGAAGCAATAAAGTCCATTTTCAGGACCGCAAAACTAAATTTGTTTGTAAAGGTTTTTTGCAGATTTCTGAAAAACTGTGCAACTTAGAAAGATCATTTTATTTTTGCTGTAAAGTTTACATAAGCCTCTGTCAACTGTAATTAATTCAGATTTTCCCTTACTCAAACTTCGGAGATAAGGGGGGGGGAATGGTATTTTTTTTGTCATTTTTCATCATAACTTGAAAACTAAGAAACTTAAAAAAATACAAAAATATATTCTAAAATGTACAAGTAAAGCCCTTTCATATGATACCCCACTCGACCTAGTAGCGACAATTTGAAATTTGGCCCCCCCTATTTTGGCCCCCTTTACATTAATAATCATACTTTTTTCAAAAAATTTTCATGTGCAATTAAATTGGGCAACTATATTCTAACACTATTCCAAATTTCAGCTCGATAGCGTAAGTGGTTGCTGAGATATAGAGGTGTCACAGACAGACGGACAGACAGACAGAGCGGCACCATAAGGGTTCCTTTTTTTTACCATTTTGGTATCGGAACCCTAAAAAGGCCTCCAAAGAAATTCAAGCTTCAAAAGTCGGCATCAAAGCTTATGGCGACTGTTTTTTGGGACAGCGAAGGTGTTTTGCTGATTGATTATTTGCCAAAAGGGACTACTATGAATGGTCAACATTACGCAAATTTATTGGCTCAAGCACGAGACCCAGTCGTACAGAAGCAACGCGGAAAGTTAGCGCGCGGAGTGCTGTTCTTGCAAGACAATGCACCTGTCCTCACAGCGCGGGTTTCGAGGCCGGCCCTGAGGAACACAGGCTTATCGGAAATTGACCACCCACCCTACAGCCCAGACCTGGCTCCCAGCGACTAGTTTCTTTTTTTCCAATTTGAAAAGGAAGTTACGAGGGCGCAGATTTGTTGATGAAAATGAAATGCAGGCGGCGATTGAAAGCTATTTTGAGAACAAAGAAAAGAAATATTTTTATGGCGGTTTGGAAGAGTTGTATTCCAGATGTAAAAAATGCATTTCGCTTGACGGAGACTATGTAGAAAAATAAAAATTAAATAATCATAACTTTTCTTTCACTTTCTGCCTTAGCCCGCTGACTTATAAGCCGCCCCTCGTGACTAACCAATGAAAATAACGAACTGATATTATATGAAATGGGTATTATACGAAATGATGATTATATGAAATATTTTTATAGGAAATGTTTATTATACGTTTTGAAATTATACGAAATGAAAATATGTGAAATGTCGATTATACGAAATAATTATTATATGAAACAAAATTATATGAAACGTTGTTATATCAATTAAATGTTATATTAAAAGTTGTTATATGATCTATTACACACCCGAAATTGCTTTGTGAGTAGAGTACAGACAATCTCGATTCTATAGATTGTTCCAACTAATTGTGATGGAAATTGTCGCGTGAGGAGACCTTTTTATTGGTGCACCGCTTGATAATTTTCATTTGGGTAGCTTCTGTGTGAGTGAACCGATTGCAATGGTCTACTAAAGCTTATATGTTGCCAAATACAATATGCCAAATATATTACCGAAAGCCCCATTTCATTCGGTTCAGTGGTTTGTGAGTTTATCATGCACAGGCAAACAGAAAAACGGACAAACAGACAAAAAATCAAAAAATTACCCAAATGTGTTCTATTACCTTTTTTATGACCCCCTAGTTAATATTTACGCGAAAATTTTCAATGTACAGGATTGGCGAGCTTAAGATTTTAATATACCGGGTGTAAAGGACGGTGGTGTACCGAAAACTGAACGGGCGTGCTCAGTCAACGAAACTGAACAACTTTCCCAAAGAAAAATTTGTGGCAAATTAAAATATTTTTTTAACTTTCCATGCAAGTTGCTCTCTCTGGTCGATGAGTTTGTATGGAGAGACCAAAATTTTTATTAATTTGCCAAAACATTTCTTTGGGAAAGTGGTTCAGTTTCGTTAACTGAGCACACCCTTTCAGCTTTCGGTACACGGTTCTGTATGTATAGATATGTTTTTTTTTATCCTTCAAGGCCATGGGTATGTACTAGCCAATTATATACAGGGTGTTAGAAACTGTGCATAGTGACCATGGACCTGAACAACTTTCCCTAAGCAACATAGGCCGACATACGATAAATAAAAAAAATTCCCATAGAAACTGCACCAACTGATTGCACATTTTATACGGCAAATGAAAATAAATTATTATTTCCATCTACGTTCTTTTTGGAAAGTGGTTGAGTTTCATGGTCAGAATGCACAGTCTCAAGGACCCTTACCCTAACACTCGATATAATATCTGAATAAACGTTCACGACTTGCGTACAAACATGCACATATAAACATCTTACAAAAATGTTGTTTCTATCAGGATTCGGACAATTCATTGTTTATTAGTTAATTAACATAAATCATTCATGATTATTTATAATATTTTATAAATTTAAATAAATTTAATTTATTTAATTTATTTATTTTATATTTTTTTTCTTCTAATTTATAATATTTTCTTGAACACGATTATTTTGGGTCATATTAAAGGCCTCCATTCTCAAATGCCCCAGTCTCATTCGCCCCTGATACATTTTATACAGAGAAATACCTAAAAAATATTTGCTTTACAATCGAGAACTAAAGTGCTTACAGTTTTTTTTAGGGTTCCGTACCTCAAAAGAAAAAAACGGAACCCTTATAGGATCACTTTGTTGTCCGTCTGTCTGTCTGTCTGTCTGTCTGTCAAGACCCTTTATCTCACGAACGGGTAAAGGTATCAGGTTGAAATTAATACCATATATTAGGATCCATGAACCACACAAGATCTGAAAATTTCAATTTTTTACAACGACGCAATCAAAAGATATGGCATTTTATGTCCTCATCTCCATACATTTATTCAAAAATGAAAAACCTACAGGGTACTTCCCGTTGACCTAAAATTATGAAATTTGGCAAGAAGCTAGGTCTCACAGTACAAATAATGGGAAAAGTCTGAAATCATTAAATATTACAACTTTTCTCACAGCTAATGGTAACCAATTGTGGTGAGCTCCCGTTTCAAGAACATTCATATAAGAGAGGGGTCAAGTTGGATGGTTGCTGAGGCAATTTTTGTTTTAGTTCTATTTAAAAACGGGAACACTTACAAACTTGAAAATTGGTATGTTTATAGGGCATAGGCTATAAAATAACAACAAATAACAAAATTTGGTGAAGCGCGTGTCGGACTCAAAAAATCTAGCACATTAACTTACTGAAATTTCAACTAATACAATTATGTTTATGTGGTGGTACGGAACCCTCAGTGCGCGAGTCCGACTCGCACTTGGCCGGTTTTTTTATAAATAAGTCTACTCAGTCAAAGACTAGCCTACTCAGTCTAAGCCTAGTCAACTCAGTCAAAGTCTAGACTATTAATTATTATATACCTATTCGAGTTTTATACATTTACCAAAAAGCTTATACTGTTCAAACTCCGTTAAACAATGTAACTTTACAAAAATTGAAAATTTTACTTTAAATTGCTTAAGATTATTACGCCGATTTGTACGAGGAACATCATATTTGATGATTTTTCTTTAACTCGGAAGCTTCTTCCATTGTGTTAGGAAGTACGGTGTTGAAAGTTTCGGGCAAGAAGAAGATTATACTTCCCGCAAAAGAGGCCAAAACGCTCATCATTATGAAAGGAACTTGGTCACCCTGGAAGAAGAAAAAAAACACGTGAGAAATTTTACACAGATCCCAAATACAGCAAAGATTTTTTTTTGTACATAAACGAGATTTGAAACATACATAATATTAGATTTTATACATAAATTTGTTTATTACTGTCATTTTGATTACTGTCGTTGATCTCGATAGATAGACTGATACCTATAAGATTTAATTATATGGCGGCGGCATAATTTAGATGACAACTTTTAAAATTTGTGTGAGTAGGTAATATAAGTATGAAACTCTAAGGCTACACCACTATTGATTTTCAAATGAAACTTGCAAATAGATTTAGTGTACCCACTCAATATTTGAATGGATACACACGAACAAGGTCTAGGGCAGCAACTAGTAGTCATTATGTGGCGTTCCAAATCAAAAGGGACCGTATGGCGGCATGCACTTTTGACCTTTTAATTAGCTGTATAAGGTTGAAAATACATGCCGCTATAAGGTCCCTCTTGACTTCAAACGATACATATTTTTATACTCACGAAGGCGGGTGTCAGTGGTGCTAAAATTTTTCCAATCCTGCCGAGTGTAGATGAGAACGCAAGAAGACTGTGTCTGTATTCCGTCGGATACAGCTCAGCGGTAAATAAATATACTCCTTGAAAGATAACTGTTGATGAAAACTTGCTAATCGAAAAAAATGAAAGGGTAATGGCGAAGGAAACTGTAAAAAAAAATAATATTATTTTTGCAGCACGGGACAAACAATTTATTTAAATATATGGTGCTCTTATACCGGCGTTGATCATCATCATCATAACATCCCGTGAAAATGTCCACTGTTCAAAATTCCATATCTTTACTGTGGTTTGGTGACCTACTTTGATATAGCTTGAACAGAATGAGATCAAGAGGGAGCTATGCGTGACATCTGGACGGAGCGACAAGTGTGTCTATCGTTGCATTATCTTACGCATTGCTCTATGCTGCTATCAAAATGATATAAGGTTGGTTCAACCAGATGGCGCTGCTGATCATCGTTAGGAAAATGAAAAAAAAAAAAAACTCTGATACTAAACGGTCACCTTGTATGAAAAGGGCTACTTTTAAATGTCTATAATATTTATTATTGACACAAACAAAATTCGCTCAGCATTACAGTTACCCAAAGCGCTGGTAAACTTAAATAAAATAACAATAATTTATCATTTAAATATAAATACTTTCACAAAACAATATAAGTGTTCGAAGTGTTCTAATAATATTACGTCCCGTGTGGTGCCGGCAAAGAATAGTACCATCCCATTCATACCCGTGGGTGTCGTAAGAGGCGACTAAGGGTTATAAACTGGAGGATGTGCAGCAGCATCCTCCTGTGTATCATACCATCTTACTTACTGCGGTCACCTACAACTGCGGTCCATGGTGCCAGCCGTAACGCTGATAAGCGAGGTAACTATGGTACTTCCCCTCCGCATTGTTCCAGCAAACGCTAGAATTCTGGAGGGAGCTCCTGTCCTGTAGTGGAAATTTTCATGGGATGTTATAATGACTAATTATTACACCATCTGTCAGTAAACAAATCTAGTTCAGGATATTTTTCTAGTAGCTCATTCAATAGGGAAAAGGAAGGCACAAGTGGTGAGTGCCTGTGTCCCTTTGTACGTGTCGCCTCTACAGCCAATAGCCTGTCCGGTAAGTACCAGTAATAACTGGATGTTTTTCCTAAGTTCTAACAATTTATACCCAACAAATATGCCAAGAAGAAATTTAGTAGGATAAAGAAACGGATAGTAGCCATACTTTTTCCTATACCGGAACCCGAAAAACGCGGTTTTTTTTTTGTAAATGAGTATATGACTTCTCATGAGGACTCCACACCAATGCAGCTGATTCCATTCTGGTACGGACTAAAGAATAGTATAACAGAATAGCAGTTTTGGGATCTTGGAAACTTATTGAATTACGGTTAATAAAACCTAACCTTTTATAACAATCCTTGGCTAAAGTCTCTATGTGCCTATAAAAAGTTAATTTTGTTCGATGAGAGCTCCTTAATCTTTAATGGTATTAACACAAGCTATTGGGTGACTTCCCAGTAAATATGTGGCATGCACTGGCGCTTAGCACGTGTGAAAGACATGGTGCAGCATTTAGTCGGATTATCCATTTTTGCACTGCATCAATATCCGCCTGCAAGAGTTCGCAATCCTCAATGCTAACAACTTACGTACAAGTTTTAGGTCATATGCATACAGTTATAATGTTCTCTATGTCACTGACCATCAATATGAACAGTAGTGGTCCAAGGATGGAACCTTGGCTAACCCCGGACCGAGTATGGTACGGAATAGATAAGTACGTTGCATCCATAACGCACAAACTGCTGTAAGTCAGTGAGATAGTTTGCTATTAAACGGAGAAGCCTTGGTGTAAAATCCTAATATGGTAAGCTTATCAAGACGACAATTATTGATTATTGTTTACGCGGTCAAAAGCCTTTTTAAAGTCAAAATATTAACATCCACTTGAGACCCTTTATCTAAACAATTTAAAATATAATCAATAAGGGATAGTAAATTAGTGTTAACAGAGCGCTGACTCCTAAGTTGAGGATATTAGAATTGATTCTAATGCTTTACAAATTATAGAGCAAATAGCTATAGGACGGTTATTTTCAACACTGGAAGAATCTTTAATTTTAGGAATAGGGGTGACATGAGAGATTTTCCAACAGGCTGGATATAATATTCCGGTGCGGATGTTGTCCGCATATGTATACACGCTTTATTAATATACGGAGGGACGTTGTCAGGACCTACTGCACTATTTGGTTCTAATTTTCTTAAAGCGGCTTCAATTTCTTCTTCAGAGATGTGGGCGACGTCAACACGGAAAGCGGAATTGGATTTGTAATTTTTCAATATCTTATTATGAAGGTTTTGGCTAGAAAACACCAAAGAAAAATCTAGCAGGCATAGAAATATATTTTCTTGTATAAAGATTGGACGGAGCACGATATATCGTCGCCGAGAATCCCAGTACTCGGCTTTGCAACAAGGGAAGTGCTCTGAAACAGAAGGGACGCAACAAAGGGGTTTTTGCGACTTGACGACACTTGCGACTTTTTGGGGTTGGAATGTATAGTTTTTTTTTATACTGCAAAAAAGAAATTACCATAGAAAAAATCGCCCGCAGCGAGGTAATACATATTTTCTTTGTCAACAGCGGTATAAGAGCACAAGATATTTCTCTTGAACACAACTTACCGTCTTTTGTGAAAATTAATGCTATCTGACTAAAAGCGCAAACAAAAAAACTCCCAGAAAGCACAACTCTCCTCTTCATTTTACTAAGAGCTTTGAATGCTATAATAACTGCAGGTATTTCAATCAAAGATGACATTATGAATGACACATACTTGTTTCCAGGTAGGTCAACTGAATTTGCTTCTAGACTGTAATAAATGAAGATGAAGCCCAACCACAATACAGGGGTAATCAAACATCTTTTCAGAATCTTTTTATGCCTGAATACTAGAATTGGTAAGCATGGCTCTCTTTTTTTTCCTTCTTTTTGTAAAGCTTTTTGTTTTTGTTCCTCTTCAATTATCCTTTTTAAATCCGTCAGAGCATTTTCCGAAAGTGTCATATTGTTTGCTCGGGCCATTTCTTTTAATAATTTTTCAGCATCAGTGTACCGATCTTTGCTCACGTACCATCGCAAAGATTCTGAGTAGAAGTACCAGAGAACAAGTATAATCAGTCCTGGAGCATACACAAATAATTTGATTTTGCGCCAGTGTTCAACAGCCCATGCGATAAAACCTATCTTAACATTACTTAAAGCGTAACCTATACCTACGATTCCACTGCATAAAACACGGTATTTTGGCCCAACTGTCTCGACAGCTGTAATAAAAAACATTTTGCTTAGTGTTTTTAAATTTTACAACATCGCAATCCGACTGCAGCGAAGACCAAAAGGAGGGTTGTGTGTTTGATCTGTTTGTATGTATGCCCGTTTCATTGTTTCCTCGTAACTACTAAACTGCAGAACCGATTCTTATAATTTATACGTCGTTCAATTTGTCTTAATTGCACGAGTGACACTGTGTATATCAAATTGTGAAAAATCAATATAGAGTATTTTCAGATCATAAATGTTTATATCAGTTTTGAATTTCTTTCTCTCAATCTATATAGTGGGTTATCAAAATGAAGGGCTTTAACAGGCAATTTAACTTTAGTATGAACAACTTTTCTAGAAATATAGATCGAAATATGAAAAACAATCAATATGAAAATCAGCTTATTGCGCATTTTGTATGGAAGGTCTTTGATTTATTATATTTCCAGTTAACGTTGTTGAGTGTTATGGTTTAACTAACATGCTAAAATTATCTTCAATACTAGCTGTTGCCCGCAACTCCGTCTGCGTGGGGTTCCGAAAAAAAGTAGCTAATGACTTTTCCCATGGGTGTCGTGGGATCTTGATCCGGAGGATAGGAAGCAGCATCCATCTAAGTATTATACCACTGTTCCGCAGTTACTCGTACCAACGAAAGCAGTTCATTATGCTCAGTGAAGTAAAAAAATATAAATTGATTATTGGTCCATATGATGCCAATATATTCCCTTGGGTGTTGTGGGATCTTGAACCGGAGGATAGGAAGCAGCATCCATCTAAGTATTGTACTCGTACCACTGTTCTGCAGTTACCAACAAAAGCGGTTCATTATGCTCAGTGAAGTAAAAAGAAAATCAAATCAATTTAAATTAGACAAAGTAAAATCCCACGAAATATACTACGAATGTTTGCAGTTAAATTATGTTGTTTCTGCTAAAATAAACATATAATAAACAGTTTGCTTCAATCTACTTCTTCTGTAAATAGAAATAAAGTATTTTACCGAGAACAAATGCGGTGGAAAAACATCCAGCTATGAAGAAGATACAAAGCATCTCTATTACAAGGTATGCGTTAAAGGATGTCGTCCAGGACGTAAGAGCTCCCAACCAGGCACTATTAAAAGCGCATATCGTTAAAGCCACTTTCCGACCCCATGTATCTGACACAATTCCACATAATGGTAAAGCAATAAAAAATACCAGCGAAGGAGCAGAACCCAAGAGTGTGCGACGCCATTCATCGCATGCCAGATCAAACTAAAAAGAAAAGGACAAAGCATCAAGATATGAATCAGTGCAACGTGGACGTAAAATTTTTGAAGCCTGTACAGTCCGTTCGGTTGAATGCGGAGTTGTTCGGTCCAGATCCGCTTCGCAACGCATTGAACGGACCGCATAGGCTTCATACTTTTACGGCCTAAGAAAAGAAACAAAGCAGATATTCATCAGTGCGACGCGGATGCATAGCGGACGTCTGACGTGGATGTCCGCGACGAGCCGTAAAATGTATGAATCCTTATACAGTCTGTTCAGTCGTATGCGGAGCCGTCCGCTCCGGATCTGCTCCGTTACGCAGTGGATGGACTGTATAGGTACGCGTTGGCGTAATCTTCTAAATATATAAAAGAGCTTGTCCTGACTGACTGACTGATTCATCAACGCCGCCGAGCCGTAACTGCCATAGATACAGATTTGAAATTTTTTACACAGCTTTTTTGCGCTTCAAAGCCACCAACTAAGGAATGATTTTACAAGTGAATTGAGGGATGAGAGTTTGTATGAAAGTCCTTTGTTTCTTGAGCTTGATTCACACAAATTTGAATTTAAGCTTTTGGTAAAAAATAAAGAAACACATGTTCAAGCATTTCTTAAAAATCATTCTTCAAGGGGGTGGAAAAGGGGATGTTTTTTTCCGTATGTTGTTCTATGAGTCTTTCGTTTTTAAAGGTAAAATCATAGAAATTTGGTTTTGAGCTCTCCGTAAAAATAAAAAAGTACGTCATTTAGCATTTTAGAAATTAATCCCTTGACGCGATGATATCAGGGATGAAAGTTTGTCCTACAGTTTTGTCATGAGGTACTTGAAATTTTGATTTAAGATGATAGATAAGAAATAAAGAAACAATTGTTTCAGAAATATTGAGATATCATCTCCCGAAGAGATGAAAGTTAGTATGAAAATCCTTCAGTTTTGACATGAGGTAAGCTTGAAATTTGGATTTTAGCTAATAATTAGAAATAAAGAAACACGTGTTTCAGCTATTTTGACATATCATCCCCCAAGGGGGTTAAATAAGGGATGAAAGTTCGTATGAAAATCCTACTAAAAATTAGGATATAGGCTAATACAAATAAAGAAATAAACATGTCTTTCAGGGTTTTTGGAAAATCAGAGTGATTAGGGATGAAAGTTTATAAGAAATTCCTACAGACCAAAAACGGGCAAAATTTACTTTAAATATAGATCTGAAACCAAAAATAAACACGTTTCAAAATTGGAAAATTTTGAAAGTGCTTTTATCTATGGGATTTTTTTATGAACTCTAGCTTCCCATGCAAATCCGGGGCGGGCCGCTAGTATTATATATTCTTTGATATATGTTTCACACATTTTACTAGCCGCCGCGCTCTGCGTCTGCGTTGCACTGATCCACGCCATAAAATGAACTTATGGCCTTGCCTACTCACATCATATACAACGCTATCATTGTTTTTGTAAACATATTTTTCACATTCTTTCAACGTTTTATTATCGAACGCTTCAAGGGAGCACTGATTTGTAGCACTTTTAACGTAAGAAATATTTGGAGTGAAGCGAAGGCATTCATCAAAACCGGTCTTAGATTTAGGTAGAGCACTTGATAACCAGGGTGAAACAAATATTGATTCGGAGGTAGTCTCGCATTCAGGAACAAAACACCTGAAATAAAATAATCTTTAAATGAAGGTTCACTATTTTGCATTAATTAATCAAATTTAAAAAGATAAGCCACCGAGCATAAGTCTGAATATGCAATATAGGTATATGAATTTTCGAAATTAATTTTATTTTTTAATATTTTTTTACCTTTTACGATTAAGCACAGGTAACAAAAAACAGGCCAAGTGCGTGTCGGGCCACGCGCAGTATAGGGTTCCGTAGTAAAGTTGCTTTATAGGAATGATTACTGTAAATTTTTCATAATTTTTACCCCTCCGAACGTCCGGCAAAACTCAGCGTCTGATTGCTATTTCTAATATTTAATTTTTTTTTACTATTACTCCTTAACCTATAGAGCCTACTTAGCTGTAAAAGTTTTCCTTTTCAATTTCATCATATCAAACGTGTAATTCTAAGCGAAACCTTTCGGCGGTTAAATCTAACCATGTAACTGAACAACTATTGTTTTACAACTTTTGGAAAATAAAATAAAAACAAACGGTCAATTGGCCAAGGGTTCCGTACCCCAAAGGTAAAAATATTTGAGTTATGGATGCGCAGTAACGCAAAAGTGTACTCGTATTAAAATTCACGAGTCCGGTACGCACTGAACCAGTTTCTATTTTATGTTGTTATTTTATAGTCTATACACTACAAAAATACAAATTTTTACGCTTATTAGTGTTCTCTTTTAATTCTGAAGCAAAATGTGCAAATCCCTTGTATCGTCGTTTTGCATAGCAGAGAAGTTGGCAGACTTTAGGTGAATTGGTCGGGTAATCAAAGTGATCTATTACATACATATAATAAAAGAGTAGAAACCATGTGTCTGTACTTTGGTGAATTTACCAAAAAAAATATTGTGGGCGATAAGAAAGGACACACCACAAAAATATTTCTTTTGAATTTTTTGTGTGTCTGTCAGTCTTTCTGTCTGTTTGCGCTTATCTCCGAAACTACTGAACGGATTCTTTCGCGGTTTTCACAGGTAGATTAAACTTAGCTTGGAGCAACATATAAGTTATGTTTTATTTAAATCGGTTCACTCATTCAGAAGCTACGCTAATTTAAAGTATCAAATTGACTGTGTGACAATAACTCACAAACTACTAAACATAACTGCAAATCATATCATTTAAAAAAGAGCTAGTTACGTACTTGACCGACAAATGTATATATAGTGTTAAG
Organism: Athrips mouffetella; assembly: GCA_947532105.1. Taxonomy (NCBI): domain Eukaryota; kingdom Metazoa; phylum Arthropoda; class Insecta; order Lepidoptera; family Gelechiidae; genus Athrips; species Athrips mouffetella. Next base: position 21,096,963 of record OX383972.1, on the reverse strand, counting down.
GATTTTTTAGAGTAATTGCGTAATATGTTTTTATTTTTATATGAATTTTGATTGTAATTAATGAGAACAAGAGTTTTTAGATTTTATACTTTAATCTAATATTTGTATGCCTTTAATGGTAGGAAATAGCAGAGCTAACATAGTATTTAAGAACTTTTCTTGTATTACCTATTTTCGACAAATAAATCTTATCTAATCTTATCTTATCTTATCTTATCTTATCTTATTTATACGGGGTTTTCAATTCCGTGTTTGGTTTACTTTTTAAGCTTTGTAACATCGCAAACGGTTCGTTTAGACAGAAGGTACGATAAATTTCATGCGACGGCGCAAATAACTCACTAACTACTGAACTGATTAAAACGGGGTTTTTAATAACGTATTTGACTTACTTCGTGCAACACATTACCTTAGTTTCATTGCAAACGGTTCACTCCGACAAAAGATTTGCGAAGTTTCAAGCGGTGGCAAGTTTCACCTTAGATAAAGTAGGTACAGTCAACGACAGGTCAAGCTTGACACTCGCAGTATGACTCTAGCCCGTACGTCTATTGAAATAAGAACGGTACAAAGTCCAAAGTGTCAAGCTTGATGTGCTCTTGACTGTACCTACTTATAAATAAAATACTTTAAGAAATATTTTTTTATGTATCAATTGGCCAAACGAGCAGGTGGGCCACCTGACGGTAAATGGTCACCATAGCCCATAGCGCCCACTGTCTTATTAGAAGCATAATTGACACTACAAGACAGTAAAGTGCGTTGCCCACCCTGAGAACTAAGATGGTTTGTCTCATGTGCCAGTAATTTCACTGGCTCCCTTGCCCTTCAAACTGAAACACAGAAGTGCAAACACTACTGTTTTACGGCAGAAAAAGCAAGGGGGTGGTATTTCCCCAGACGGACTTTGCACAAAAGCCCTACCACCTACAAATAAAGAGATACGTGAATCATCATTTTTAGGGTTCCGTACCTCAAAAGAAAAAAACGGAACCCTTATAGGATCACTTTGTTGTCCGTCTGTCTGTCTGTCTGTCTGTCAAGACCCTTTATCTCACGAACGGGTAAAGGTATCAGGTTGAAATTAATACCACATATTAAGGTCCATGAACCACACAAGATCTGAAAATTTAAATTTTTTACAATGACGCAATCAAAAGATATGGCATTTTATGTCCTCATCTCCATACATTTATTCAAAAATGCAAAACCCACAGGGTACTTCCCGTTTACCTAAAATTATGAAATTTGGCAAGAAGCTAGGTCTCACAGTACAAATAATGGGAAAAGTCTGAAATCATTAAATATTACAACTTTTCTCACAACTAATGGTAACCATTTGTGGTGAGCTCCCGTTTCAAGAACATTCATATAAGAGAGTGGTCAAGTTGGATGGTCGCTGAGGTGATTTTTGTTTTAGTTCTATTTAAAAACGGGACCACTTACAAACTTGAAAATTGGTTTGTTTATAGTGCATAAGCTATAAAATAACAACAAATAATAAAATTTGGTCAAGCGCGTGTCGGACTCAAAAAATCTAGCACATTAACTTACTGAAATTTCAACTAATACAATTATGTTTATGAGGTGGTACGGAACCCTCAGTGCGCGAGTCCGACTCGCACTTGGCCGGTTTTTTAAATCGTGTAGGTATAGAAATAAAGTCCTAATGTTTTTATGGAGGTAAATGTGCATTTAAAATCATGTGAAACTAGACATGGACTTCGACTTTTATCAGTAGCTACAGTAGCTTAAGTGTCTGAGCTTCAAATTTAGTTATAGGTTCTGTTTTGTACAAGAAATAAAGAAACACTTCGTCCGCGTGGTACCCGTCTATAATTTTACACATACGAGGATAGTGGGAGAACTAACAGTCCACACGTAAACAAGGGGTGTTTAATTTACAAAAAATCTGTTCTATCTGTACTCTGTATAATATTATAAAAGCGAAAATTGCTGTCTGTATTTTGCTGTCTGTGTCTGTCTGTTACGCTTTTGCAACTAATCCGATGAACCGATGTTGATAAAACTTGGTAAGAAGATAGTTTGAACCATGGTATGAGATTTATTTATTTATTTTTAGCTACGTTTTTCGGAACCCCACGCGGACGGAGTCGCGGGTAACAGCCAGTTAAATAATAAAAAGTGCGTTTCTTACCTGGTTTTAATTCTAGCGGTAATAAAAACAAAAGATCCATGATTGATCGATAATATCATAGCTAGAAATATCATAACGACGGTCTTTAGCTGATGCCATCCAAATTGTCCAACTTCTTTACCAAGAAAGGTATCTAAATCTAGAATTTCTATTTCTTGCGTTTCTTTTTTCAGGCCCTTTTCATTAGTTCCTTTTTCAGTGTTATCCATTTTATACTTCCACGTCTTCTTTTTTTACGAAGTTCCTATGTTTCAGGTTCAAGTATAAAAACTTGCTAAAAAAATAAAAAATATTAAAAAAAACACAAAAAAAAAGAAAAAAAATAAGAAATTAACTATAAAAAATTATAAAGAAACATTATTAGATTATTAGAAATTAATTAATATTTATTATTCTTAACAGGCCGTCGCGTCCGCGTGATCTTGATCTTAAATAATTTGTGCAGGAAAATATGATTTTACCGGCAGTAAATATAAAAAAGGTGCAACACGTATTATGAAAAGGCATGTATTTAACGAGGCGTAATCGTAATTTGGGATTTAAAAATAATAAAAGTATATACCGATAATAATATAATGGCAGCTAATATCGAGCAACTAAGTAAAGCTATCGTTCAAAAGGCTGCTTGTGGTTGTCAAGACATGACCCTCAGCCATGAGGAATCAACAAAAAAGAGAGAGAAAAGAACGAAATCTTTCAATTCAATTATTATTTAAGCAACAGTATAAATTTTAGGCGGAAACTTGATGGAGGCTACAGAGTAAGATATGAGCGTTCATTAATTATACAACTGAGGTAAATAAAAAAATAATATGGTGGCAAAAATGATAAACGAGATTTTAAAAATATGTTAATGAAAGTTCAATATGACATAGGTACCAAAAAAAAACATTTTTGGTCTGTGATTGTTGTTTTTGGATTTTTATAAAACCTTATTTTTTTAACACACCGCATATTTTAAAAGGTGGTTCTGGCAGAAGCCAATGAAACTGAACCACTCTTCTTAAGGAATATAGGTTTTGCAAAAAAAGAAAATCGCCTTCCCATACAAACTGCATCAGCTGAAAAAACAAAGTAAAAAAAATTTGTGTACAATTTTTTTTTATTTCGACCTTTGGAAAAATTTGTTCAGTTTCATGAGCAGAAACAACTTTTAATTAAAACATCTGAGGTGATAAAAAAATAACGTTGTATGTCTTTCAAGGGGTTTATTTTAGGAAGCAGTTCCGTGTTTTTTTGTTATTTTCGTTTTGGGTTAAGAGACTGAGAACTTTATTTAGAAATGCAAAAATTTTGGCCATGTGTTGTATTTTTTTAATGTTTACTGTTCAGAGCATACTGCACGCCACTGTACTCGGGTGCCTTGTGGGCCAGTCATACTCAACGCTCGCTCCTTTGCTCTGCACACGCATTACAACAATGCCTTCAAGATGCTGTTGCGACTGCCACGGTTCTGCAGTGCATCCGCCATGTTCGCCAAAGCACGCGTCGACAGCTTTATGGCACTACTGCTGAAAAAGTCAGCTTCTTTACTGAACAGAATACGGGGCAGCAGCAACAGCCTTCTGAAGACAAATGCGGCAAGGAGTGAGTGCCCTATAATGCGGCTCTTAATTATAACTACTAAGTCCCTCGTAGCATTAAGTACTAGTACCTGGTCGACCGAGCTTCGCTCTATAATAGCCGCCTCAACATAAAAATATCATCGGGTGAGCAAGCTACGAGTATGCTACTCGCTAACAGATGGCGCTGTAGGTTTCTGTCTAAAACGCGGAATTTTTTTAAAAATGCTTAAAAACACGGGCAAAACGATTTTTCCCAGACATGAGACCTAGCTAGATCGTTTTTTCGTCCCCAAAAACCCCCGGATACTAAATTTCATCAAAATCGTTAGAGCCGTTTTCGAGAAACCGATTACAAATATATATATATATACAAATCTTGCTCATTTAATAGTATAGGATTATAGTTATAAGTTTATTGTTACAAGTATTTTGTGGATCTCTGTTGTCCAAAATAAAGATTTTATTATTATTATAACAGAGTATTAATGTCGTGTAGATACGCTTCTGGGATTCGCCGACCGCTGTCCTGGCTCGCCCGCTTCGCTCTTTCGGCTCGTGTTTCATGGTTGCAAGAGAACCTAACCTAGCCGACCGAATAAATCCAAACCGATCCCAAACGGTTGCCTAAAAGTATGAGTTTGCATTAAAATAAATATAGTCACAATATTTATTCGTATCACCCGTTTTCTTTTTTTAAGCTGTCTACAAACCTGATTGTTAACTGATTTTTTAGATGATAGCTAATAGTTGTAGAAATACAATAAATTTTACCCCGTCATTATTTAAAGTTTTCATTTGACTCTTTTAGTATTTTTGCTATATTTATGTAGCTAGTACCTGGGCGACCGAGCTATGCTCTGTATGATTAAAATATCATCGGGTGAGCAAGTTATGCTACTCAACAACAGATGTCGCTGTAAGTTTCTTGAACGCACTAAAACGCGCTAAGAAATATTAAAAAAGATGGTCAAAACGAATTTTCCTCGACATGAGACCTAGCTAGATCGATTTTTTGCCCCCAAAAACCCCTGTGTACTAAATTTCATCGAAATCGTTAGAGCCGTTTTCGAGAAACCGATAACAAATATTTACAAATATTGCTCGTTTAATACTCGTAGTAGGTATAGGATTTCAATTTAACCAGCACTTATGTTTAATCGCTGCCAACCAGTTAGTCGTTCTTTCATTTGTCAATCTCTAAACCTAATGGAAATACCTTATGTTTGCGCAGCAACATCATTTATTAAACAACAAAATAATTATTTGAGCAGTAAAATTAAATATTATTTGTATTGAGCTGCAGATTCAGCTACATTTTTAGGGCTCCGAACCAAAATGGTAAAAACGGAACCCTTATGGTGCGACTTCGTGTCTGTCTGTCACACCTGTATATCTCAGCAACAGCTGATGCTATCGATTCGAATTTTGGAATAGTTTTAGAATATGATTGCCCAACTTTATTGCAAAAAAAAGAACTTCAAAATATTAAATAGGCGGCCAATATTTTACGGTATCATATGGGCTGTACTTCTACATTCCAAAATAGTTTTTCTTTTTTTACAATTCTTAGTTTTTAAGTTATGATGAAAAATGTTAAAAAAATACCATTCTCCTTATCTCCGTAGAAGAAGAAATCTGAATTATTTGTAGTCGTTAGAAGTTTACGTAATTATTACAGGAAAATATTACATTGCAGTTTTTTAGAAATGTGCAAAAAACCTTTACAAACAAATTTAGTTTTGCGGTCTTAAAAATGGACTTTATGGCTTAAAAAAAATACTATATGTACATCCGAACCCTTTATGCGCGAGTCCAACTCGCACTTGACCGGTTTTTGTTAATCGCATATGTATTTTAAAGAAAAATGTCATAGGTCCGCAAGGTAAGGATCTTTTGCAACAGCTTGCGACCCAGCGACCTCAAGGAATGAAACCTGACAGAAGCAAATGAATCCATACAAATAATCACCCTGCTGCACAAATATAATAATAATTTTGCTGGACAAAAATAAATTACGGGTTTTCGTTTATCTCAGTATACCATTTGTTGCTGGACATAAGTAGCTTCTAAACTTGATTTATTTGTTGGTAAAATTAATTTTCTTGTCGACAAAAATTTGAATAGATGCTGCTTGTTTCTTACTGCAAAAACTACAAAAACAAATATTGTACACAAGTATAAGTTTAAGTTTATAACAACATACTACGAATAAATAATAAGTAACAACTTTGTTATTGGTGCATTGCAGCCTCTTGGCGGAAGAAAGACTCAACCAGACTCGACCTCTTTCAAAACCAACTTGAGATTTTGACTTGCGCAGTAACGTCAATCCTATTACGCACGCGCGTTTACGATGGCGTCAAACAAATGACAGTCAGTTTTGACAACAAACCTTGGGGGACGTTTCTTCTTTCAGTAATTTTCTCAATTTGATGTTATTCCTACGAATTATTGCTTACGTTTCATTTTTATTTGATTAATATCCAGTGTCTCCATAATAATCAAACATTTTAATTAAAATCGTGTGCCATTTATTCCTTTGAAAGGTTAGGGTGCAGTGTTTATGTTTGTTTTCTTTCAATGTTCCGACTAGGTTCAAACTGTATTATAACATTCAAATTATTGTATGAATGTAGTGGTTGATGTGTTGTTGATGCTAAGTGTAAAGAAGAATTTGCTGGCGGGAGATATTTTTCGGGATTGAAGAGATCAGGTGAGTACTTACCTACTTTCATTTGAAACTGGGGCAATATTTGATTATTTTCTAATTTTGGTTAAGTTGGTTGAGCAATTCTTCAAGTTGCACAACTCAGATCTTCAATCAAGTAGATATGTAGACCTAACCTGCAAATAAAACATTAAATAAACTTGGCGTTCGCGTGGAGCTTGGACAAATGGTTCGATTCAAATGGTTGCTTACTATTATGTCACAAAAAGCTTTGAAACCGGAATACAACACTAAGGGTTGTATTGATAAATCCTACTTAAGAGTGAGATTGCTCTCAAGATGTACTTTTCACATACAAATTGTACATCTTAAGGCAATCGCAGACTTGAGAGAGATTTATCGATACGACCCTAAGTAACCACTGCTTGACCAGTACCTAATATATGAGAACATTAATGAGATAAACAAGAATGTTTACGGGCAGTTGTACATAGATCTGTTAATTATAAAAAAAAAAACGTTCAATTGCGAGTCGGACTCGCGCGCCGAGGGTTCGGATATACGTTTAATATTTTAGAAGGAATTAAGTCAATTTAAGGACCACATAACTTAATTACCGAATTGATGATCGATGATTTGAGAAAATGGCAGTCGGTTGCTAAATTTAATTGATGTAACTTATTAATGTTTGCGGGTAAAAGAAGCACTATACCTAACGAATTTAATCTTTTGCTGCGAAGCCGTTATCAAACTTTTTATTTTCATCCAGAAACTTGGTCGCTCACAGAACACCGAAAATATTCTGATACAGTCAACGACAGGTCAAGCTTGACACTTGCAGTGCGACTAGCCCGTACGTCTATTGAAATAAGACTTATACAAAGGCCAATGTGTTAAGCTTGGTGTGCTGTTAAGTTTGTACAATGTGTCAGGCGGCGATAGTTGTGCAGATTTTACATACAATACAAAATCATTTATTGGTCATTTGTATTTTAAACAAGTTGTAAAAAGTACGATGATCTAAGTATGATGAGATTGTATAAAAAATATTGGAAAACACTTACTTTAAAAAAAGTTTTAGCTCAAGAAAAGTTAAGCGCCTGGAGGGTTAAAATTAAATGACCCCTATTATGGCTATTATCAGCTATTGATGCAGACACAGATGTTTTGTGTTATAATATCCAGTCAATTACTAAGTTGCACCTTTTTCCTGATCGGCGTGTCCTTTTGACACAAAGGCCTCCTCCAGCTTTTTCCAGCAGCGGTCTCTGTCCTTTGTCAATCTTAGTTAGTAAGAATTATTATGTATTAACCATTAACCATTCTTTATACTGTTTTGGCTTTGAAATCGAAATTGAATCCAGTCACTATCAAGTACCTGTCAATTTCAATAAATTACTGTAATTTCCTTCGAAAGAAAATCACATGATCACCGAATAATGTTAAAAAAAAAGAATTATGTTTTTTATAATATATTTTTTTTACAATCTGTTAGTGATATAGAATCACCCCTTAGAAGGATCATCGTACTTTTTTTACACCCTATGTATAACTTCTGCCAATTCACTGTGAAAATATTTGGTTTAATTTTTCACCAACTGAGCAGATATCGCGGTCATGCATACAATACTTTGCGTCGGAAGGAGAACAATATCTCAAATTTTCTCGTTATAAATTATTTTTGCCAACCGGCACCAGGAAGGCTTTAGAAGTGTAGGGTAGTAACAAGTCTGAGGATGTACCACGCCCATCCTATTTCTGAGATAGGTAAGGGAGCCAGTGAAATTACCGGCATACGAGACACCATCTTATTGGTGACCACTTACCATCAGGTGGCCCACCTGCTCGTTTGCTCACTTGTCACGTAAAAAAGGCTCTACACAGACAGATAGAGTTCAGTATGTAAGTGCATGTGAGAGAAAATTACTACAATGCTGATAGTGAGGATGATAATCTAGTGGTAGATAACATCTACCACTAAATTATCATCCTTTTGTGAAAGCTATTACATTAGGTGTATCTAGATAGGCACTATACGCAGTAAAGCCCTATCTGCTGTATTATGTTTCAAACACACGTCCAGTACCACAAACAAGTTCCTCTATTTGCACTAATTAGCTAGGTACATTGCATGTTGGTTGGTATTCACCCGATGCCTCGGTTAATTTCCACTGGTTGTTTAACCATCAATATAGTAGTGTTCAGCGAATTCGGAATCGAGACAGATCATTTGCAAAAATCGAATTAGCGCCTGATAGTTTCGTGTTCGCAATAAAATTTGCGAAATTTAAGATTGCGCCTTTTAAATACTAACTAGCAAATTTTTGTTGTTGGATTTTATAACATAAAAAGTTAGGGTGAATAAAATAAACAATAATTAAATGGTACAGCAACACTGCACTTACTTTCTCGCGATTTGCGAGAGTCATCAATAACTTTATAAAACAGATAACTCAAAGTTTCAGAAATGGGAATAAAGATCATAGGTAGCTATAGCGTCGACTTGACATTGAAATGAAAAGAAAAAATTAAAAATTTTGTTAGTTCTTCCAATTTCCCTCAATCATCTCCAGTAGTATTGATTCTTATGGAATATTAATGTCACACCCATTACAAAACTCTTGATAGTTCGAGTTATTCGCTATTTTTTAATCCATCCGGCAACCAAAAACAATCCAAAATATATTTTTGTATTTTTTACGAATCTCAATTTCCGAGTTATCATGAAGAGTAACAAAAAAATACCATCCTCCGAAGTTCGAAAAACTTACAAGAAATTTACGAGAAATTACGGTAGATAGAGGTTTAATATTACAGCATGACTAAAACGATTTCTATATGTAGAAATCAGCAAAAAAACCTTTACAGACAAACTTAGTTCTGCGGTTCTAAAAATGGAATTTATTACTTCCAAAAATACTATAAGATGTATAAAAACCCTCGCGTGCGGGACTGAGTCATACTTGGCGTGTGGTACTGAATTTGTCCTGGAGCGCCAGCATGAGCGCCTAGGTAAAGCCATCTATGATCCAATGTAATTTTTGACTTTTAGCCTGAACTGTTTTGACTTTTAGAGTACGAAAAATGTTGTCATGAATAACGTCAATTTTGTCACAAAGATTGGTGATCTGGATTCTAGCTCTCTACGTTTTCTCCGTAGCTTCAAAAATCTGATGACTCTGCAAGAACTCGTAGTTTGGTGAGCGCCAGGGCACCCTTCAGATTTTCTTTTGTATGCAGGTCGTCCCTGCCCGATGTTTTTCTGGCCATTAATTACAAATTATGAATTCCGCTTTCAACCCAAAAGCATAAAACCTTGCGGAATCCAATATAGCCTTTACGCAGAAATAGGCGTAAAAAGTTAGGAAAACAATGCTCTCGTGTTATAACGGTGGAAATATTGTTATACAGGGTGTGAGAAAGTGCGGTTATCTTTCCAACCTCTGAAACCCCTGAATGTTCTTAGGGAATTGCCAAATATTCTGACAGTTCAGCCCTATAGCAATTTCCTGAAGAGTAATCGAACTATGTTTCTTTTATTACAATTGGGTAACCGAGTAGCCCCCGTGTGGTGCCGGTAAAGAATAGTACCAACCCTTACATACCCGTGGGTGTCGTAAGAGGTGACTAAGTGTTATAAACTGGAGGATGGGCAGCAGCATCCTCCTTTGTATCTAACATCTTACTTACTGCGGTCACCTACAACCGCGGTCCATGGTGCCAGCCGTATAACGCCAACAAGCGAGGTCACTATGGTACTTCCCCTCCACATTTTTCCAGCAAAAGCTAGAATTCTGGAGGGAGCTCCCTGTCCTGTAGTGGACGTTTCATGGGATGTTATGATGATGATGATGAACCGAGCAGCTAGTGGGCTACCTGATGGTAATTGGTCACCACCGCCCATTACATCTACTGTCTTACTAGTGACATACTTTACTAATAAGACAGCAAGCGCGTTCTCCACCCTAAGAAATTGTGGTATATGTTGATAGGCTTTCTTGTGACAAAAACTACCAGTGCAATATTTTCGCTCGGTGTCTAAGAGGTAAAGAATGATTCTTCGTATTTATTAGGTTGTGTATTTAGGATGATCATGAACTACATTTTATTATCATGTTAGTTGTAGCACCAAAAGGTACATCACCATACTAGTTTGATTAGGATATGCTACACTAGTAAATTGCATGAGTCATTAATTTGAATAGTTACGTACTTTCGAGAGACAAGTACCTACACAAAGATTAATTTGTCAGTTTATATATTTATTTAAAAATAGGCTTAAAATATATAAATTATGATATGGAATGATTTTAAAATAGGACAAAGGAGTTAAAATATCGTTTAAAAGTCAAGAGGCTTACTTCCAATCCGAATAAAATTATAAGTTTACTTTTTAGTCCCGACGAGCATGTATGAAAGGATTGATGAAAGTACAGGAAGCAAGGGAAGTATGTCAAGATCGTAGCAGGTGGAGAACTGTGGTCTCTGCCTACCCCGACGGAAACAAGGCGTGATATTATGTATGTATATACTAATAAATGTTTGTTTTATATTTTATTTTCTCCATTTAGTTTTTACACCCTGTATTCGCGTTCTCAGCAGGATTTCAGCGCGAAAGCTTTGATCCATCTCGGGATTCCTATTTTTTCACTGAAACTCTATCTTCATTTCTTTGCTACGTAAATAATAAACTTTTATTTTTGAAGTGAAAACTTCTTTTGCGGCGCTTGGCACTTTTTTTTTGATGGGTAAAAAATGTTAAACTCGCGTCAGATCTCGCGTCAGATCTGTAGTCTGATCGAAAAAGCGTCAACTGTACACCGTATCGTTATAACAATACGGGTTTTTATTCATATGACATCAAAGAAGTACGCGAGCAATGGCGCGATTGACCCTTACAAAAATCATAATATGGCACTGTAGTTTTTTAATACGCGCTATTTTTAAAAATATTTAAAAAAAAACAAAGAAAACGAATTTTCCCAGACGTGTGACCTATCTAGATCGATTTCTCGCCACCAAAAACCCCTGTATCCGATTCCGGATTGAGAAATCGATTACAAATACTGCTACCTACTTTAAAAGTTAATAAATAAATAAATAAATTTCGAATAAGGTAAGCTGATCTCTAACTAGGCACAATATTTTTTTTAGCTTGTTGCACAAAAGGACTTAACGCCTTTTGTCATTATTCAACAGTCTACCTTTTAAGGTGACGCAGAGACAAGTTATCTTAAAATAGTGTTCCTATTGTCATTATCTAACAGTCTACCTATTAAGGTGACGCAGAGACAAGTTATCTAAAAATAGTGTTCTTATTGTCATTATCTAACAGTCTACAGACAAGTTATCTTAAATTAGTGTTCCTCATGTAATTTTCTAACAGTCTACCTTTTAAGGTGATGCAGAGACAAGTTATCTTAAAATAGTATTCAACATTTGTATACTGATGTTAAATTTTATTAAGTTCGTACCTATACTGGGCCATGAAAATTCTAATTGTTTTATGTTTCGTAATTGTCAACTTTCACATGCTTCTGTGATAAAATTTTCTCTACATTGAGTTGCATTTAAAGCGAAGCTATTTCAACGCAAGATGCCATTAAAATTGGGCGAATAAAATTAGTGAGACGTCCAGTTAATGGTATTTCCATATTCTCACATTTGAACATTTATAAATAGGATTTCGGTATACTTGGGAATTCGTATGAAAATAGGAGTACAAAGGTACAATGTAGTGTAGGCAACGAAGCAATTGACCCCAACATAAATATCTCAGGCAGATTTTATATGACAGGATGATAAAGAATCATGAATTAAATGTTAATACAAAATATCCGAAAAAATGTCACAAAAAGTTTTTTCATAATTTTTTGTAATTTTTGTACGGAAAAATTAAAACTTCCGATTTTTTTTTGGATTTTTTATAGAAGGTTTGTCTCATATAGTGTAATACCCCAGCAAAGTTTCATCGACTGAGGATTTAATGCGAGGGTCTTCATACAACGATCCGCTTCGTTGCCTAGACTAATGAGCAAGTATGTAGGTTTTTAGGGTTCCGTACCTAAAAATAAAAAACGGAACCCTTATAGGATCACTTGTTGTCCGTCTGTCTGTCTGTCTGTCAAGACCCTTTTTCTCACGAACGAAATTGATGAAGAATATTAAAGTTTATAAACCACACAAGATCTGAAAATCTCAATTTTGTACAACGACGCAATCAAAAGATATGGCTTTTTATGTCCTCATCTCCATACATTTATGCAAAAAAGTAAAACCTACAGGGTACTTCCCGTTGACCTAAAATTATAAAATTTGGCAAGAAGCTAGGTCTCATAAGCGCCGCGCGCGAAGATCTAAATCTATGGGTCTCACAGTACAAATAAAGGGGAAAGTCTAAAATCATTAAATATTTCAATTTTTCTCACAACTAATAGTAACCAATTAAGGTGAGCTCCCGATTCAAGAACTTTTCTATAAAAGAGGGGTCAAATTGGATGGTCGCGGAGTTTTTAAAATCAAAGACCAAAAGTTTTTAGTATATCATATGGTAGATAGGTACGGAACCCTAAGGGCGCGAGTCCAACTCGCACTTGGCCGGTTTTTTTTTAAGTGCTGATAAAGACACTTGCACACTGGCGGTTGTAATGTTAGCGTGGATTTCATGCGGTTAACGTACAAAAGGATGGATTATCTTTTTTAGGGTTCCGTAGTCAACAAGGAACCCTCATAGTTTCGTCATGTCCGTATTGTCCGTCTGTCTCTCTGTCTGTCTGTCCGCGGCTTAGCTCAGATACCCTTGGTACTAGAAAACTGTAATTTTGTATAGATATACATTTCATCCACGCCGACAAAGTGTATGAAATTTTTGAAGTAAAAACTACTTTAGCGGCGCTTGGCACTTTTTAGATCGGTAAAAAATATTAAACTCGCATCAGATGTCGGGTCAGATGTCACGTCAGATCTCGCGTCAGATCCGTAGCCCAAGGAGGTTTTAACCCACGCTACGGCGAAGCGTAGTAAAACCTCCTTGCCGTAGCCTGATCGAAAAAGCGTCAACTATTAACCATATTGTTATTACAATACGGGTTTTTATTCAGTGAAATCAAAGAAGTACGCGAGCAATAGCGCGATTGACCCTTACAATAAGCATAATATTCAAAAATGCAAGTTTTCACTTCTGCCGGCATGGCACTCCCGGAGTGCAACCCGTCCCTTTTTTTTAGTGTACACAAGTAAAGTGGGGATAATTTTTTTTTGGGCGTGCTCAGTCTACGAAAGTGAACAACTTTCCGAAAGAAAAAATTTTGGGAAATGAACAAAATTTTTGTATAATCAGAGTAAGAATTTTGTAAGGACAGGTAGGTAATTGATTTTTTACATTTCCCAAAAACTGTTTGTTTGGGAAAGTTGTTCAGTTTAGTTGCCTGTATAAGAATCTCTCTACATAGTACAGTTTTAACAATTACAATCAAACTAAGTTTTACGGTCCTAAAAATTTACTTTATTGCTTCTCAAAATACTAAAGGTAAGTCCAACTCGCACTTGACAAGTTTTTTGTATCGGGTCTTTAACTATGAAATTGCCGTTTTGTATGGCGAATTTTAATTAAACTCAATTTTCAGTACTAACATTTTAGATTTATTTTTAATTAAAAGTCCATTTTTAATTATTTTTTAATCATGATTGGGAAGACATTAAGCTTACAGAAGCTAAAATGAAATATTCGGTAAATATTATCTGTAAAAAAAAATTACAAATGTAATGATGAAATCGGACGACATTTAAGACGAACAATTTTCGAACCTTAAATTTTATATATCAAACTAAAAATAAAATCTTTATGCGTATATTGAAAACCTTGAAGTCACCTTTCAAATATAAGACAAATAAAGAAAAATTCTATAAGAATTAATATTAATTATGATGTCATTAATCTGTAAGAAAATTTCGGCAATATCATAATGAAAGACCTATTATTACGTTCTCAAGATGAAAACTGTAACTGACTCCTTCAAACAAAACGTGCATGGATGTACAAACCAACCAAATACAGTTTTAGTCTTCATTATGCTTTCCTATTATTTATAACTGTCGCTGCGAATTTTTGCGGAGAGACGTTTTTAGGGTTCCGTACATCAAAAGAAAAAACGGAACCCTTATAGGATCACTTTGTTGTCCGTCTGTCTGTCTGTCAAGACCCTTTATCTCACGAACGGGTAAAGGTATCAGGTTGAAATTAATACCATATATTAGGATCCACGAACCACACAAGATCTGAAAATTAATTTTTTTTACAATGACGCAATCAAAAGATATGGCATTTTATGTCCTCATCTCCATACATTTATTCGAAAATGCAAAACCTACAGGGTACTTCCCGTTGACCTAAAATTATGAAATTTGGCAAGAAGCTAGGCCTCACAGTACAAATAATGGGAAAAGTCTGAAACCATTAAATATTACAACTTTTCTCACAACTAATGGTAACCAATTGTGGTGAGCTCCCGTTTTAAGAACATTCATATAAGAGAGGGGTCAAGTTGGATGGTCGCTGAGGCGAATTTTGTTTTAGTTCTTTTTAAAAACGGGAACACTTACGAACTTGAAAATTGGTATGTTTATAGTGCATAAGCTATAAAATAACAACAAATAATAAAATTTGGTCGCGCGTGTCGGACTCAAAAAATCTAGCACATTAACTTACTGAAATTTCAACTAATACAATTATGTTTATGTGGTGGTACGGAACCCTCAGTGCGCGAGTCCGACTCGCACTTGGCCGTTTTTTTTTTCTGTGGAAAAGTACCTACTTCTGGTATACTATGGATTTCCTGCCATAAAAGTTTTTATTCCTAAATGACTGTTCAGTTATATTTTATTATTTTTTTAATTCTATAAATTTTGGTACAATTTTATAACTTGACGAACACTACGTTACTAAAGAAAAGTAAGATTCTCTATAGCATGTGTTGCACGCGGATATAAAAATGCTGATTTTGTTTTTTTATTTGAAAATGGGGAAGTAATATCATTTAAAATAATATCTACCTCGCTAAATGAAAACGGTTCTTTCAAGTTACGTCTGCTTTAAATCGTTTGCTGTACCTTCCCTAAATAAAAAACCGGCCAAGTGCGAGTCGGACTCGCACCCTTAGGGTTTTGTACCCATCTCCCATATCATATTCTTCAAGTTTTTGCCATTTGATTTTAAAAACTACGCGTCCACTCAAACATGACTGTTCTAGCTTCATGCCAAATTTTATTATTCTAGGTTAACGGGAAGTACCCTATAGGTTTTGCTTTTGTTCATAATAATATGGAGATGGAGACATAAACGGCCGTATTATATCTTTTGATTGTCTTTTGCTAGAATCTTGTAATTTTCACGGCTTTAAGGGTCCATATCTACCTGTTAATTTTAACTTGATAGTATTCCACGTTCGGGAGAAAATGATTTTGACACACAGGCAGCCACACAGACAGATTGACAACAAAGTGATCCTATAAGGGTTCTGTTTTTTTTTCTTTTAAGGTACGGAACCCTAAAAACACAAAATGTATCTGGTTGCCATCGATTTTTCTGCAATGCGTGCGTATGTAACGTAGGTACAGGCAAATATCCCGCACCCTCTTCCCTAGCTTTGATCTGAGCGAAGAGGCATTATTAATAGCTGATATGGAAAATGCCGCGATGCCAAACGGCCCCGTACCTGTACCGTTTTATCACTGTCTGGATAAACCTGATTGCTAGCGATAGTACCGATGTAATGTTACAAGGTCACAAAATAAACTAACAATTACCGTAATAATTCCCACCGTAACACATTGGTCTGGAATGTGCTAACAAAAATTGTCCAATACTTACCAGCCGACTCAGCAAGAGCCCCTAAAAATACCTCTATTTCTTAGGCCAAATGTCACTTTTGACTTATAATATAATGTATGAAGCAAATGTGAATTTTCTCGTGCAAATGAATGAAATTCGTTTTTCTAGGGGTTAATATTAACTCAGAAAGTTGGGACCGTAACACAATCGTACATTGCTACTGATTATAAAGTTTTTTTATGAACGTATTTTCGGAAAAAAAGAAGCTGAATCATTTCCGTTTGAATAATTACCACGATATAATGCAACGTTGGTTTTGATAACATCGGGCGGGGGAACAGTACTTGCCGCTAATTCTCTTGTGTCATTTATCGACAGAAAACAGAGTGTAGGAGCCATATCAGGGGAATACGGTAAATTTTCGATAAGGTTTGTTGAGTTTACGGCCAGAAAATCGTCAAAAATGTCATTTGGAAATCCAGATCTTTCGGCACTGGTGGAACGGCAATACGTGTTATGCCCTAACAATCATTTAAAATGGTACGCATTGATTCGTGGTACGAGTAAGCGGTTATCTCTCAGTCTGAAACGAGGACTTTCAGTTACCATTTCCTTCACTTTGCGGCATTAATTATGAATAGAAGCCTATAATCGTATAAATTATACTGTCTTGGTAAAAAACCTCGCGAGCCCTAGTAAAGCTTTGCTTTTTGCTAGTACTCGTATTAAATAACAATTAATGTAATATTCTTACCCATACAAAAATAAGATGAAGAAATTATTTTTGACATCTGTGTTAGCACTATAACGATTCGCATAAGAATGCTATTTGAAATTATATTCTGCTTTGAATATCAAGAAAACGGGTCTACAATTACCTATTGTCATTACGCAACAATATGCTAATTAATTAGTCAAACTATAAAAGCCGTGAAAAAAAAAATTACTTCTATTGAATCTTGCATCAATGAATGGTGATTCTTCAAGGCTACGTTTGGAAGAGGGATTTTAGAGATTATTTACTTCCTATAGTTTGTCCGCGTTAGGAACGCAGTAAGTCATTAATGCAAATACGGGGTTAAGGTGTATTCACAAAGGAGTAAAAAAACAAAAAAACAAATGATTTTTCTTTTTTTTTTCTTATTTAGGTAACACAAACACACAAAGGAAACAACCGCTTCTTTCGAAGGTCTACCTTCAATGAATCATTGTGCATTTGAATTTATAATTTTAAGCTACCTGATTGGTTACGGGGCTTCGCTACTAGTGGCGGAAAGCGATGACACACTGCGTTTAAGATGGATGAACTATTAGTGATATTTAATTTTAAGGATGGAATAATGAATAGCGGATGAATGATAGTCAATATTCAGACATTTTATACCTGAGGTACTTGTGTCATATTTTACTTAGGACTCGGGTGCAAATATCTACAGCGTGTACGTAATGAAAAGGTGTGATAATACTGAACGGTGTGAATCTGTCTTCACCCAAGGAACGTAGACCAAATTTGACCTCTCATGCAAAATGCGCTATCGGCTGATGCAGTTTGTAGGTCAAAAATTTATTTTGTTCCATGGTCTTTGTTCCTTGGGAAAAGTTGTTCAGTTTCATGGGCAGATTCACACAAACTGAAGTATAATCACACCTTTCTGTTACACGCTGTACATATACTGTTAATTTTCATTGGTTTTCCTTTCGAAGTCCAGTGATTATACCTACTCATGAAAACAAGCAACTTTCGCAAAGAAAACAATTTGTGTGGAAAGTCGAAAAAAAAATTCCGAGTAATAGTACATTATGGTATTAGTGTGTAACATTAGTGATTACCGCCGAGGCGCCATTGAGACCCGAGGACGGTAATCATGAATACACACGTGTATCATACGACGTTTTTCAACACACTTGTGAATAAAATAGCAATAAAATTTAAACCAATAAAATTAAAAAAAAATGTTTAACACTATTGAGTTATAAAAATGAAAAATTCACAGTTTGATTATGGGTGTTATTCTGTGCCTAATTGCGGTGACCATAGAGCCACTTTTTTAAGCATATGTGTTGAAAAAACTTTTTTAAGAACGAAGCAACTCAACCAATAAAATTTAAAAAAAAATCTATAACTCACTAGTGAGTTATAGCAATAAAAAAGTCACAGTTTTATTGTAGGTGTTATTCTGTGCCTAATTGCGGTGACCATAGAGCCACTTTATGAGCAAGTGTGTTGAAAAAATGTTTTTCTATGTGAAAATTTCTTGTTTCGTGAGTAGAATCATTGGGCTTCGGGAGCAAAACCAATGAAAATTCACATTGTACATCTATTATGCAGTTTAAATCCATGACCAGGATTTTTTTCCGGAACTTTCGGTTTAGCAAGCAGAGGCGTCCATAGCCCCCTACGACTTCTCGGGAGGTAGTTCCACCCATATAATTGTACAACTTTTGTTCTACAACTTTTGGAAATTAAAACGAAAAGGAAAATTGCCTCAATACAAAGTTGTAATCTGATCCGGTCAATTTGGATGGATATTAAACTTTTTTTAAATTTGAATTTTCAAAGGCTGTAGAACAGAAGTTGTTCAGTTGCATGGGTAGAACTACCCCCCGAGAGGCTTTGTGTATTTAGGATTACACGTTTTTAGTTTGTTTCAAGCTATTTCTTTTTCCTAGGAAATATATTTATATTTAGTTTTTATTGAATCGAATGGATCTGACATTGTTTTACTTGAATTGAATTTAATATGTTTTAGTTGATATTTGTGTACTTAAGACAAAAACAGAAGTATTGTTAATAGTTTAGATCATAGGTGCATGCTTTCGAACACAATTTATTGTTTGCGAAATAAATAAACTTGAAACTTGAAACTTGAAACTAAAAGTTAGGCATTTAGTTAATATGTAGCACCGCATCACTAGGTTTGCTTGTAAAGGATCTTTTGATAATTTTATTTAGAATAAAGTTAGCCAAATTTCAAGCCGCACGCAATTGTTGATATAAACATGTTAGACAAATAGACGGATGAAGTCAAGCTTGATAAGGGTTGATTTTAACCATAAGGGTTGATTTTAACCACTTTCAGTCACTAAAATTTGTATGCTTTACATTATAGCATGCAAAGACATCAAAATCACTTTAGTCAAGATTACTACGTCACTTTCGACACTTTCATTTCGACGGGCAACAAAACCCACAGTTACCATAAACATATCTAATTCCTGAATAAATTATGGCTTGAAGCAAATTACTATCGCTGAGTACCATCTGCATCGGTACAAAAAAAAGAAAAAAAACACTTAGATTAGATTAAATTAGATTAGATTAGATTAGATTAGATTAGATTAGATTAGATTAGATTAGATTAGATTAGATTAGATTAGATTAGATTAGATTAGATTAGATTAGATTAGATTAGATTAGATTAGATTAGATTTATTTATTTCACATTATCAAATTCAGATTAACATAGATTGTTCAAATGTCAGAGTATAATATGATCGTCAAAACAATAATTAAAAAGAAATGAATAAACAATGATGTCAAAATGGATTGCAATATACAAAATAATAATATGTCAAACATTGAATAACTGAAATCGATATTTCATCGGAAAAGGAAAGCTAAAATCATGACTGTAATTTTCCACCATAATCTGAGGCGTGAAACTGTGTTAATATTTTATTGATTTTCAATGGTATCGACTCGGTCTGTCAGCTGACAAGATAATTTATTTCCTTAAGTACTGAAAGATAATAAGTGTGACAGTTCTTCTCAATTCATTATTTGTTCTCTTTAGGTAAGGCTGATTATAGTGTGGATTTTTTATCGTCGCGTTTCTATTAATATGCCTCCGATGTCTGTCTGTCTGTCAGCGGGCTGTATCTCATGAACGATAATAGGTAGACAGCTGAAATTTTCGCAGATAATGTATTTCTGTTGCCACTATAGCATCAAATAATAATAAAGGAAATAAGGAGGTTCTTCTCAACTTAAAACGTGTTTTTAGACGATTTTTAAATCTATCGTAAAAACGGAAACATTTACAAGTGTGAAAATTAATATGTCTATAGTGCATAAACTATGACGTACACGCGTGCATGTACTCTTCTTCGTGCTGTGCTTCAATAACTTTTTAAGTTGCTGGTAAAGAACCCTCGGAGCGAGAGTCCGACTCGTACTCGACCGGTTTTTTTCCACATATTGCCACTTTGTTTGTGATGCAACGTAAATGTAATTGACGTCATCAAGAGATTGCTAATATCCTACAATAAATAAAAAACTTTTTGATTTTTAGATTTTCATAAGTCGCTACTTATATCATTGTATATTATTTATCTTCTTGTGTGCAAAAAAATATTACTTTTTAATGTGGTTTTCGTAATATTATTTATTATATTGAATGAGGAGGCCACAGATACGTCGAATTCTCGTTAGATTAACTCAACTTAAAGAAGGCACGATCGGAAATGAAGTGACGCATTTATTTTTAAAAGTAGAGCACTTATTTAAATACACATTTACTTAAAATATTTTCTGTTTCGTCCGCATACACTTAGAGCCACTATCCAGTACTATCCACGTACGCCAAACGTCAGGCGCACATTTTGCACTTGATTCGCTTATGTTTTGCTTGCATACTGTATATAAATAAACGAAACTGTGTCTACGGCAAAGTCGCATTTGTACATCAGGATACGCATTTTTGAAGCGTTCGTACTTCAATTTGCATTCGAATTGTCAAGATTCGTATATGATCCATAAAATCGCTATTTTTGAAAAGTCTTACTTGTGAATTCTGCAACGAGTGGTCTGACCCATTCGTTTTGGAATTCTACCACTCGAAAGTATGTTTATTCTGTGATGATAACGACATTGACGTTTGCCTTACACATGACATGATATTGACACATATTTTTTTTAATTGCGGTCAATAGAGCATTAGAACTCAAATTCATTCACGATTCATTTTTGTATACGAACTAAACATTCACTTCCAAAGATTCAAAAATGCGTCTCCAGTATGCTTTCGTCGTGCAGCTTGCATGCTTTCGTAAAATATCGCCGCCGCGCCCTGGACAATGACTCTAATGCATTTAGCATTAATCAATCAGCATACGTTTGCAGCGTTCGTTATGTATTATATGCAGATAAATTGAGGAAAGCGTGCGTCTGCCGTGCAGCTTACGTGGACTGTGACACAAGATAAACACTTAATTGGCTTATTATAAAGTAATCACGTGCCTGACGTTACTTCTCCATAATTATTTCACCTCTCCCCCAATGTCTTCCATGCCGCAGAAGGTGCACACACAAATTTGTTTAACTGATATATCGACTCGTATAAACCAATCGCAACCTTTGAACTTTAATGAAATAGTAAACATACTTTTAGGATGTTACTCAGACCATGAAACTGAACAACTTTCCCTAAGGAACGTCGAAATAAGAAAAAAATATGTTTACTCCCCATAGAAACTACATCAGCTGATAGCGCATTATGTGTGGAAGGAATTTGTTTTGCATATTTCTACCTTTGTTTCTTTGGGAAAGTGGTTCAGTTTCATGGTTTAACTAACATGCTGAAATTATGTTTACTATTTCATTAGTACCCTATTTAAAAGTAATTTTAATATTCTGAAATATTTTAAATTCGTACTCAATTGATGGTATTCAATTTTAGCCGGCGTTATTACGTTGATATGAATATAAATTTAAATTAACCAAACGGAAAAGCGGTTAAAAATTAAAAATTCTTCACCGACAATTTTCATTCGTCGGACATATCGATGAGGATACAATAACCGACTGTGACTTAATTAAGTTTAATGTTTAACTTTAATTTCGCATTCATTTATTCCTGAATTTGATATTTTTATTTTTAAACCTACTAGTTCGCTACAATTTTGGTTATCTCGTTTTTAGGGTTCCGATACCATAATGGTAAAAAAAGGAACCCTCATAGTGCGACTTTGTCTGTCTGTCTGTCCGTCTGTCTGTCTGTCACACCTGTATATCTCGGCAACCACTCACGCTATCGACTTGAAATTTGGAATGTAGAATATGGTTGCCCAACTAATTTGCACATGAAAGAATATAAAAAAAAAACCGGCCAAGTGCGAGTCGGACTCGCGCACTGAGGGTTCCGTACCACCACATAAACATAATTGTATTAGTTGAAATTTCAGTAAGTTAATGTGCTAGATTTTTTGAGTCCGACACGTGCTTGACCAAATTTTATTATTTGTTGTTATTTTATAGCCTGTATGTGAGAAAAGTTGTAATATTAAATGATTTCAGACTTTTCCCATTATTTGTACTGTGAGACCTAGCTTCTTGCCAAATTTCATAATTTTAGGTCAACGGGAAGTACCCTGTAGGTTTTTCATTTTTGAATAAATGTATGGAGATGAGGACATAAAATGCCATATCTTTTGATTGCGTCGTTGTAAAAAATTGAAATTTTCAGATCTTGTGTGGTTCATGGATCCTAATATATGGTATTAATTTCAACCTGATACCTTTACCCGTTCGTGAGATAAAGGGTCTTGACAGACAGACAGACAGACAGACAAACAGACAGACAGACAACAAAGTGATCCTATAAGGGTTCCGTTTTTTCTTTTGAGGTACGGAACCCTAAAAATATGATTATTGATGTAAAAGGTGCCCAAATAGGGGTGAGGGGGGGGGGGGCAATTTCAAATTATTGTTACTAGGTTGATTGGGGTATCGTATGAAAGGGCTTTACTTGCACATTCTAAAATATGTAAATAATATAAAAATAACCGATGACTATAAACGAGGGTATACCGCAGTCATAATGCAATTTGTTATTTAATCTGTGTCGTTCAGGTGCGGTTTTATTTCACAGAAACATTATAATTGAATTGGAGTCTACATTATTTGCATAACATCATAAAGGGCTTCTCTTTGTAGGATTTTATAAAAAAATAATATCACATATATTTTTTTACGCTACCACAAAATTTCGATATTCACAAAAAGATAATCGAGATACCTCTCGCATCCCGAAATTTTAGATTCAGATTTTAAGAGCAGAGAGCTGTTTTTGTTCAAAATGCATTGAACTTATCAGACTACAAAATCCACACGGGAGGTGCTAGCTAACTGGCTCATAAGTAGGGTTGACCCTTTTCATCCGTGTAAGCACATTTGGTTGGAACAAGCTTTTTCTGCTTAGGCCAGCCCTACAATTTAAGGGATAAGTGTCCTTTGTTTTTATGTCAACAGGTTCACACGTTTTTTCTTTGACCCGAAATTTGAGGGTGTGAATTTAGACAGTAAAAGCTTCAAATAAGGCGAACATTATAAATAAGATAATTCTAATAAATATTGTGTAAAAAGACAAAACTGAACCATCAAACTAAACTACTTTTACATCTCTCATATTCAGTAAGTAGGTCCTTACTACCCCCAAATAGGGCTTGTAGGTGACCAATTAGCGCTCTAGGGTAATAATGTAGCTAGAAAAGCCCTAGGGCGGTAAGTAATTGAGTGTTGAAAGAGTGAAGTGTTTTTTTTTTATTACTTACCGCCCTAGGGCTTTTCTAAGCCTAATTGGTTACCTTCAATTTGGTGGTAATAAGGACCTACTTACCTCACAATCGAGATGTAAAGCAGAGTAGTTAGCTCGGGTGTAAGTATCAATTGCACCCTCGAACTATAGGTGCCCTCGCTGCGCTCGTGCGCCTATATATCTCGGGCTTCAATTGATGCCTTACAGCCCTTGGCTTCTAATCTACTATTCCTATCTATACAAAATACTTTATTACGCGATGCAGTGTAAAGTGCTGGTCTAAGGAAGTGTGTTTTAGGGTTCCGAACCAAAATGGTGAAAGCGGAACCCTTATCGTGCGACTTCATTCGTCTGTCTGTCTGTTAAACATGTTCATCTCAGCAACCACTCACGCTATCGACTTGAAATCCTACTTCCTACTTATATAAAAACACTATTACTTTAAAATAATATATAATAATATAAACGCGAAAGTTTGTAAGTATGGATGGATGGATGTTTGTTACTCTTTCACGTAAAACCTACTAAATGGATTTTAATGAAACTTTACAATAATATAGCTACACATAGGCTACAATTTGTAAACCTGCGCAAACGAAGTCGCGGGCACCAGCTAGTTTAGAATATTTTAAGAATACGCTTGCCCAACTATATTGCAAATGAAAGAATAACCAAACATGGGGGCCGTGGGGGGCGTGTGGGAAATTCAAATTGTCGTGACTGCACTAGTCTATAGGTATATCGGCACCCTCAGTGCGTGAGTCCAACTCGCACTTGGCCGGTTCTCTTTGGCAGTAAAAGTGGTTTGAATTCATGTTTTCCGACAAAGATTTTGCACCCAATACAGGAACCAGAGGATGCAGATACCTACCTTACGTGATCATGTTTTACGATTCACGGCTTAGTCTTAGTTACAGTTACGTACAGTCAGTCTGCCAGAAAAGTTTTCTATCAGTGTTGTCAAAAATTCCCGTCTGGCCAAAATATAAGTTAAGCATTAGTTACTAGGAAAATACACCTTGTTGTTATATGACGAGCAATTGAAATACAACCGTAGGGTGGTAGACCATATTTTTAGCCAACTGTACATAGTGTAAGTATACAGGGTGTTAATTTTATTGCGTGCCATAGCTTAGGGGGTGGTTCGGTAACGATAAAGGAACTCAAAAAAATTATAAAAAAAATCCTACTTAAAAAAAAATAAAGCTCCATTAAACCTAAACTAATGCGGAGAGCAATGACCCGGAGCACCGCGCTATCAAAAACGCGCGAAAGAGTTTCAGTTATGTACATGCCTACCTTATCCGCTGATTTTCGCGCGCTGGCTCGGTGATAGCGCGGTGCTCTGCGTTAGTTAAGTATCAATGGAGTTTTAGTTTTTTTTTCAGTAGGATTTTTTAAATATTTTTTATGTGTTCCTTTATCGTAACTGAATCACCCCTTAAGCTATGGCACGCAATTAAATTAACACCCTGTATAACGGATGGACATCTTTCGGTTGATACAATGGGATTAGACTACGGTTCTAGCAGGCTAATTCAAATATGTATATTGTATCAACCCTGTGTATTAAACATGTCCGTATTTTATGTTGCAACATGACTTTAGGCATATGTTAGTCTTCAACGCCAGGAACACTTCAGGTCCCAGCTTCAGATTGTGCTTCATTCGAGTCAGAAGGTTTGCTCAAAATCATCATCATCATAGCATCCCATGAATCGTCCACTACATGACAGGGAGCTTCCTCCAAAACTCCAGCAAAAACGCCTGGTACTTAGGGGGGGACTTACCACAGTCACCACGCTTGTAAGCGTTGCGGCTGGCGACCGCTGTTGTTAGTGACCGCAGTATGTAAGATGGTACGATACAAAGAAAGATGCCTATCCTCCAGTTCATAAGCCCCTAGTCGCCTCTTACGACACCCGCGGGTAGAAAAGGGTTGGTACTATTCTTTGCTGGCACGATACGGACGGTTCTCATAACGATAAGACGAATCCATGTTTAAACTAGCTGGTGCCCGCGACTTCGTCTGCGCAGGTTTATAAATTGTAGCCTATGTGTTATTCTAATGTATATGGGTAGATCTACAAAGTAAGGAATTTTTAGCGGCTCAGCCAAATTATACAAAAAAAAATGTTACAAAGTAATTTATTTGTATGGAATACTGTTATTTTAAGCTGTTTCTAGTTGGTCACTGAAAATAATTAATATTAAAAATTATTTACACAACGAAATCTTTGTTCAAAGTGTCAAACTCTCAGGATCCTGTACTGTCCCTCGGACAAATTCTAGTAAAAAGTGCGTCGTGATTTATTAAATTTTCTGTATCAAGGTCACATGATACCCAAATTAATGAGTTTACTATTTCTTCTTGCTAGGTAGAATAATTATTATCTTATTTTCCCAAAAATATATTTAAAAAATCTTGTCAACATTTTGTCCCCACGATTTCATATCAGGATCCTGGTCGGTGTAAAATAAGCAAATACCAGCTAGGCTTTTTGGTGTGCGATGTTGCCGTTCAGCTGAGTCGATCAGACGTACGAAAGAGACAAATAATATCATCTAGCTATTCGCACCTAGTGCGTTGTTTAGTCAGCCCGTCGCGGTCAGCAAGGGAAGTGGTGTCGTAATCAGTGAAGTTCCCAGAATCCTGGTAAGATATTTTTTTACTTAATAAATAAATAATATGAGTAATTATAGCGTTTTGATATGTAAATTGCTGACGCAAAGGCATAGTTTTGCTTCATTTTGGTTTAATGTTATAAATACATCCGTTTTTTTTAATATTAGATAGAAATTCTCAGGATCCTGGTATCAGGTTCCTGTCAAATTGAAACCCAGTATACTGAGAACCATCCAGGATTCTGATAAGTTCATACTAAAACATCCGTCTGGTTTCAGCAGGGGAGGTAATGTAGGACGGCAGAAGTTGGTTTCGACTGACTTGGAAAGGGACCAAAATTGTTAACTACCAGAGGGGTAGGATGCAAGTTTGGTCCCTATGCGACTGACGTGGTCGTAACGAGCCTTCCGGATCAACCGCTTGCAGGACTTTGCAGCAGAATTACTTCGCGATCACGGGCTTGAACCCAGGCTTGGTACGAGTATGCAGACTGTATTCGAGCCTCAGCGCGAGCGCAGTCCGCATTGAAGACTGCATTCGAGCCTCAGCGCGAGCGCAGTCCGCATTGAACCAAGGTCGGGCTTTGTGACCGAGCGGTATATCGGAGAACGGAATGTAGTATTATTCCATTCCCTGCCGTATCACATCTGCAACCGCTTCAGCTGAACAGGTGGGGTCGCCCGAAGAAAAACACACTGGCTGCCATGGGTAGGATGCAAAGAAGTGCCGCATCTCATCCCAGTCTGCTGACTCGTATCGCCAAACTCGCCTCGTGCCTCTTGGGCTATAATCCGGAGGAGAGATGATCGTCACGGACTTCACCAGACAGTGGTCGGATGTTCCCAGCGGGGCTGATATCGACACGGAGTGCCTGTCCGGATCTGTGATCAGCAGCAAGTCCAAGCAATTGGGCGTGTGTCCGTCAACGTCTGGCACCCGCGTAGTAACATTAACCAGCTGCGTGAGATCTAGCGACAGTACTAGTTTGCGCGCCTCTCTCCCAGCGTGGTCAGTTTTCTGGTATGGGAACAACCACTCGCTGTGGTGGGCATTAAAGTCCCCCAGAAAATGAAGCTGCGCTGTTGAGTACCGTTGAAGGGCACAATCCGCCTTCTCCGTTAGCTGTTCAAAGAGCCTGGTTGTCTCTTCGTCACTGCTGTGCGACCAATAGACACCGACGTAGAGAGATTTCTCGACCCCGGTGTCTACCAGTAGCCAGATTGTAGAAAACCCGGAATCCTCAAAGCAACGGAAACGCCGATAGCAAATGTCATCGCGAACGTACACACAGACCCCAGCTCGTTTTTTGAACTTGTGTTCAATTCAATTCATTTATTTTTCAGTCATATGGTTCCAACGAGTATCCTGGGTAGTTGAGGTACGCCGCGTCCGAAGGTGTTCCTATTTGCGTGTCCGTTAAAAAGAATAAGTGCGGCTTCTCGGTCTCGAGATGATGATGGACCGGGTCGATATTTGAGTGCAACCCCCTGATGTTTGTTAGGTGCACTTTAAGCGGGAGCTAGGAAGTGCCGCCGTTTGGTAACTTTATTCTTGTTTTTGACTTTTGACATTTTGAGGAGTGTGTGTTGGGGAAATAGAAGAATGGTCGAGACGCTTTCTCTAATTAGACGTTTCAGCTTATTCGACCTGTGGGGAACTCATCTGGAGACTGCGGGGACGCCCGAGCCCCCCCGAAATGGGTCCATCGGGTCCTCCCGTCCAGTCGCCAGCTGGCACAATGAAGCATTTCGGGATTTTTCACTAGTTGGCGGGGCAGCCTTTCCCACGTCGGCTTTCGTGGTACTTGGGCCCCCTACTACCTGCGGTGAAATAATAGTAGACCTGCGGTGAAATAATATTATTATAATAGTAGATTAAAGTGTCTTTAAGCCTCAGACTTCATATGTTCATGTTGTTTACTATCTTTAAGAAGATTTTACTTTATTAAACTTAGAATTATAATACATAATGCTCGATGATCATTTGATGTCTAGATTTACTGTTTAAGACTGTTTAAGTATAGAATTAGTATCTAAGCCAAGCATAAAGCTATTTTTTGTTATTAATAAAGGTACTGGTACTATTAAAACTTAATTTAATAATACAAATTCCAAAATTTATGTAATACATGATAAATAAACGTTGATCTCTATAGGTTTTTGTTGTTTTTCTCAGTTTCCTGGTGACCTTCTCAGTTTCCTGTGGCTTGATTTCCTTAAAATGGCCATAAATCGAAAACTATTGAATATTTTGACTGTTCCGATCTAGATGCGCTAAAAGACGTTGTACTCATGTTATTCGACTGAATTCCGCAACCAGAATGTTTAAAAAAATGTTGGCCGATATCAAACTAAGTTTCGTCCATAGTTTGTAGATCTACCCATATGCTAATATTGTAAAGTTTCATTAAAATCCATTCAGTAGTTTTTACGTGAAAGAGTAACAAACATACATCCATACATGTTTACAAACTTTCGCGTTTGTAATATGAGTAGGATACATACTGACACAGTATCCTTTTCTTAAGAGCAAGTCATTGTTTTGTTTTAATTTTTTTTAATAAAATTTCAAAATGAGACCTTACAAAAGTGCCAATTGTTACCAACGTGTTCAAATCAATTGCATCGCATTAGATTCAATAATTCAGCGTGTCCATGTCGATTGACATTTGCTATGTCCATTAGATAGCTGGTCGTCCCGGTTACCTGTGTGCATTTGCATACTGAATGGATTAAAGATGCATTGACTGAATGGGTTATAATGGGTAAATGGAGGGCAAAATGCTACTTTTAGGAAGAGATATACAACTTCTATTCGTTGAAAACAGTCACAGTATCACAGTATGTATACACATAAAGTCATAGAGAGAGAAATACGTCTATAATCAAAACATTAAGGAAAAAACCGGTCAAGTGCGAGTCAGACTCGCGCGCCAGGGTTCCGATATACCTTTAGTATTTTTGGATGCAATAAAGTCCATTTTTAGGACCGCAAAACTAAATTTGTTTGTAAAGGTTTTTTGCAGATTTCTAAAAAACTGTGCAATGTAACGGGCCGATGGTCCGACACGGAATTACACGAAGAATATATTAGAGTATATTCTATTTTAGGAGTCTTAAAATGAGTAATAATACAATAGGAATCTTAATATAAATGATCATAGATTTTGTTCGACTCGTAATGAAAATAAAGGTCTGATTATGCATTATTACTTAAAATAATTGCTTGAAAATACTCGTCTAGCGCCGCGAATCGGCGCATATTAAAACCTCTTTGGTTAAAATCTACTTGTCAAACAGGAAATAGAAATGTGTGAGGGAAGTGGGTAGGATTGGTGATGTTAGCCGTAGCCTTCTGGATTGTAGCTCTCTGATTGGCCGGTTTGGGCGGTCTTATCTCTAAATTCGAAAAGTGTGGAACATGCAAGCTACGTCACCCTTTTCTGCTGCGACCGGATCGTGAGAGCAAGATGGACTCCAGCAATGTGAGAAAATTCTTCAAAAATGTAAAACTAAATGTACGCCGAGTTTCGACGCTGCAATTGACAAAAGATAAGTTACCTATATAGGCATTTCATCACTCAAATTAGTAAATAAAGTTCAATTCGACACTAAATAGTACATCGAGATTGCCACGGACGGCGGTCTTTGTCAAGAAAATTATTATTTTACTAAATGTTTTTGTGTTATAGCTACTTCCGAGTACTCTGAACGTCAAAACGCGCGTTGAGTAAGAAAATAAACCAATATTTTTAAAGGGTAGTCCTTATAAAGGGTGGTTAGATGTTCTAGGGCTTAGTCTCATCTTCCTTTAAAACTTACAGGAGGTCGATGGACCATGTGAAATAGGAACCTAAAGCTACAAACCATTTGCTGCACATCAGCAGAACGCGGGGGGGAGCTGAGCGTCAAATTCCAGGCCAGTAGCAGTCCAGACAACCCAGTCATCGTATCAGTAAGGCAGTCGCAGATGGGTACGATTTTAATATTTATTACTCCTCAAAATCGGCCAATCTACCTTGAACGGCATCCCATGCCGGTCTAAGGAGAATTATTTGAGCATATCTATCCTTCTCTGGGATTCTATACAATCAAATTTACTAACTTTAAATGGTATAGCTACAACTGAAAGCTACTACCCACTTCAATATAAAATTCAATTCTAAGTCTGTTATAAAGAAGGTCTTTTTGGCTCAAATGCTACAAATGAAAAATGCATTTGATTCATCTAATAATAGTTAGTTCAAAGTGGGTAGACAGGAAAGTGGAAACATCTAAATTTTGCTCTCCTTATATTTTAATTGAAATAAATAGAAAAGTACTACTTACATGTCTTAAATCATTTTCACTAGCACAAATTGACTGTTAACTACCTATTTCCCAAATTGAACACACTGCCACATCACCAAACCACTATCATGGACAGCACTGCAAAACTTGCTCAAAGCATGGAAGAACTCTCCGCCTGGTTTGAGTCCCGCATGTCAGAGTTTGAGCAGAACCAGCAGCTGGCCGCTACAGCAGGTACACCTACTGTTAAGAACTTGTCCGCAGACTATGTCATTTTCAAAGGGCTCGTGTGGAAAGCACTTGAGATGCTCAAGGTGCAGCTGGCCCTTGTAGTCAATGGACTGGACAGAGTGGAGACACATTCGCGTCGGAAGGTCCTCTTGCTTCATGGCGTGTCTGAGGAGGACACAGAAAATCTTCCCACAAAGGTCCGGAAACTGATAACGGGGCAACTGAAGTTATCAACCATGAGTACAGATGCGTTAGAGGCTTGCCATCGCCTTGGGGCTAAAAAGGACAAGGCTCGCCCTATTTTAGTCCGCTTTGCTGCTATGAAGGACCGGGCGGCGGTGTGGAACGCCAAGACAGCTCTCAAGGGCACAAAAATCTCAGTGTCGGAGTTCCTGACCAAGACAAGGCAGGAGGTCTTTGTCGCGGCTAGAAAACACTACGGGATCAAGAATTCGTGGACCTCGGATGGCGCGATACTGATTCTTCTGCCGGATAAGCTCAGGAGAAAAGTAACAAGCATGACCGAGCTTATGGAGCTAACTGCGAAGTTTCCGCCGAGTAAATAATAGGTTAATCCATCTCCTACCGTAGTAAGATTAATTAACTTCATATTGCGATTGTCGTTGTTATATTATTCTCTATATTTGGTGTTGTTTTTTGAATCGGCTTGTAACCACATTGCCGAAGAGAATATATTACTGTAAGCTTTACACGTACATGTTGATGTATAGCACAACGCCAGTTCTAAAATCTTCATATATTTTTAGGGTAGTAAAATATCTCCACCATAACTCGTACCTATTATTATTGTAATGGAACGAAACACAATTCTTTCTTTTTGAGGTTGTTTTACTTTTTATTTGACATGTCGGGTTTTCGTTCAAAAATTTCGTGCAGCTGTTAGTTTTTTTTTTTACTGTTTAGATATAAGGCTTTTGGCCATAGTATTTTTTTTTGTCAAAGTATTTATTTTTAGTTTTATCAATGGTTTAAACCTTGTTTGGATGTTAAGTCTTGTGTTTTAGTGTGTAAATTGCTTTAATATTTCCAGTCAACTTGTGCAGGTGTTTTGAAAGAAGTCTTCGTAATTTGGTACCATCTATAGTATTTTAAATATATATTTATTTTTATTTATATTTATATTTATAGGTATATTATATTATGTTAGATGATAATTTCTTCTCTTGCTCATCTTCAGATGATTTCGAAAGTGCTGAAAGTGACTGTTCCTCTCTTTTTGACTCGGAGCCTCTATGTGAAAAACTTTTATCTGTATTTAACCATAGTTCGCCATTCCTCTCCCTAGTGCACATTAATGCACAGAGCATACCGGCTCACTACTCTGATCTTCTCACGTCATTTAGCACCAGCGTCGTCGATGCCATCCTAGTTTCAGAGACGTGGCTTAAGCCCTCTCTTCCATCAACTTCTTGTTCTCTGCCGGGTTATCGGCTTTTCCGTAATGATCGCGTGGGTGCCGGGGGTGGCGGAGTAGGTATTTACCTGCGAAGTGACATCTCGGCTACCGTGGTCAGTACTTCTCCCTCACAATATTCTGGTTCTCTTGAATATCTTTTCCTAGAAGTCGTTCTTCATCATAGGAAAGTAATGCTTGGTGTGGTGTATAGCCCTAATGATAAAGTTGACTACTTTAGTTCTTTTGAATCAACACTTGAGCATCATAGCACTCTCTATGAACACTTTATTATAATGGGTGACCTAAATACTTGCATTCTGAAGGACGACCATAGGTCACGTAAACTAATGTCACTCTTATCTTCTCTTAATTTAAACATCCTCCCACTGTCACCAACACATCATTTCCCAAATTGCAGACCTTCCATGATAGACTTAATTATGACTTCGAAACCTGATTCCGTCATATCACATGGACAAATGACAGCTCCCTTCTCTTATCATGACCTCATTTTTCTTTCTTATAAAGTACGTCCTCCCAAAATTAAAAGTAAAGTTATTCTTCAGCGTAATTTTCGCAACATGGATTTGGATCGCTTGAGGGAGGACGCTGAGAATATTGAGTGGTCCCCAGTTTTGAAGGCCGATAGTGTGGATGCCAAGGTAGCTGCTTTTGAAATTATACTTACCAAACTTTTTGATTCTCATGCTCCGGTGCGACCTGTGCGTGTGAAGCATGCTCCTGCTCCCTGGCTGACGCCAATAATTAAGAGGGTTATGGCAAAACGGGATAGGGCTAAAAGTCGATATAAAAAAGATCCTACAAATGATAACCTGTCAGCGTACAAAAAGCTTCGTAACATCTGCAACAGGATGTGTAGGGATGCAAAACGCCGCTATATCCATTCTACTCTTGAAAACCTATCTCAGGCTCTTACCTGGAGGTTCTTAAAGTCACTTGGGGTAGGTAAGGCCATGGATACTTGTAAAAGTACCATGGATGTTAATGATTTAAATAAACATTTTTCAACTCCACCCGTAATTCTAAATGACAACACTAAGTTATCTTCTCTCATATATCTTTCGAACCTTGCTCTACCTGACTGCACTCCATTCTCGTTCCAACCGGTCACTGAGGATAACGTCAAGAAGAGTATCCTTTCTATATCCACAAAGGCAGTGGGTGGCGATGACCTGAGTCTCGATATGCTTAAACCTATCCTGGAAGTTGTCACACCTCCTATCACACACATCATAAACTCTTCTCTGGAGGTTAATGTCTTTCCTTCCACTTGGAAAAAGGCTTATGTTATCCCACTGCCTAAAGTTTCCACTCCAACTTCCCTTTCTCAATATCGTCCCATCTCTATCCTACCGGTACTTTCGAAAGTTCTCGAAAGTGTCGTTCACAAGCAACTTTACTCCTATCTCATATCCAATAATCTCCTTTGTCCATTCCAATCCGGATTCCGCCCTTCCCATAGCACGGTTAGTGCGTTGCTGAATGTCACAGAAGACATCCGTTATGCTATGGATAATACTAAGTTCACGATTGTCACTCTCCTGGACTTCAGCAACGCATTTAACTCTGTTGATTATGATATTTTACTTGGTTCCCTTCGCTCTCTTAACGTTGCTCCTCCTGTGGTCGAGTGGTTTCGTTCCTATCTTCAAGGTCGCCAGCAATGTGTTAGGACCGACGACCAATCCTCGGAATGGTTGAACCTAACTTCTGGCGTACCTCAAGGCGGTGTACTTTCTCCTTTATTATTTTCTATTTTTATAAACAATATTTCTCGTGTTATCTCTTCTCCCTTCCACCTGTATGCAGATGATTTACAAATCTATAGGCACTTCTCTCCATCTGAAGTCAATGAAGCTGTGAGTGCAGTGAATTCAGATCTTGCAGCTATTCAGCTGTGGGCTGATAATTTCGGGCTTCTAGTGAACCCAAACAAGTCGCAGGCAATGATAGTTGGTAGCAGCAGACTAAGGGGTAGATTGGGGGATGCGTTGCCAAAAATATTTTATAACGGAGTCTGTATTCCCTACACGGACAAGGCAAAGAACCTAGGGATTATTATAGACCGTGACCTCTCATGGTCCGCGCAGGTTAGTGAGGTGAGTAGGCGCATGCATTATTCTTTTCACTCCCTTAAGCGACTCCAGTACTTCCTTCCCTTTCAAACTAAAATCTTGCTTGCACAAGCTCTACTCCTTCCCATTCTCGACTACGCTGATGTGTGCTACCTTGATGTGACTGAAGAATTGCTGAACAAACTTGAGCGCCTACAAAATCTGGCTATTCGTTTCATCTTTGGTCTTCGCAAATATGATCATGTCTCCGAATTTCGCGCTCAATTAAAGTGGCTTCCTATCCGACTTCGTCGTAATGTGCACATCCTTTCTGTCCTGTATAAGATCCTGAATGACCCTGCCACTCCTGACTATCTTCGCTCCCGCTTCCAACTTTTACCTCCTGATCCGCGCTCTAGGCGCGACTGCATCACTGCGATGTTGGAGTGTCCTAGAGCGAACACCAAATTCTTTTTTAACTCCTTTTCTTCCCAAGCTGTGCGACTATGGAACAAACTTCCAAAGGCTATACAAAGTAGTCCATCAATAACATCGTTTAAGATGCGATTAAGAGAGCACTACTTATCGCAATCATCTTGAGTAATGTATTTATTTTATGTATTATTATGTATCATTATATAGTATGTCTATGTATTATTTTTATGTATTTTATAAGTAAGTTTATAATTTTATATATGCCTTAATATTAATACTGTTATTAGGAATATAAGTATATTCGTGTGTAGTTTAAGTAGGTTTATCCCTATTATATATTACACTGTATTTTGAAATTAATTTTAATTTAAAAATGTATTTTAAAATTTTTTATCACGAATATTAATGCACATTCCTGTGCCCGCTTTAATGACACTCTTCCACACCTAATAGGTTGGCTGGAAGAGATCTCTTAAAGAGATAAGCTCGCCTTTGTAAACAATTTTCATTTAAAAACTGTATTTTATTTGTGTGCAATAAAGAATATATAAACCCATTCTTTTCTATGCTACAAGCTAAGATACAAAGCTGATGATATATAAATTCGACTTGGGAAAGATTAAACCCAGTATATTGCAATACATCCATACCGGGGTTGCAAATACACCAGAAAGAATATGTAGAATTTTAATATGCCTGGCAATTCCGATTGTGATTAATGAATTCGAATACACGTTCTGATGTTTGCTAAATTCGGATATACACATGACACTATCATAAGAAAAAAAAAGAAAGGGATTTGTCTATTGTAGTATACGAATAGTTGCAAATGAATGGTATAGTATATTATCGATAAATTATGTTGTGGATTAATGTCAGGTTTATTTTGACTTTTGGGATTGTCTTGTTCTGTAAGAGTGGCTACTATCGTGGCCACAATCTGTTGCTGTGGAATGGAAAGTGCGGGCCATGATAAGTTATGTCATTAGGGTTAGTGATTTAATAGGAATAGTTATCTCGTAGGAATAGAAACGAACAAAAGTTAATCACGTAGCTTAAAATCTTAGAATATGTTATAGGGATAATTTAAAACTTAAAAAAAAAAATCATTACTGTAGTCTAAGTTCAACGAAATTTCAATAGTTTGAGACTTGGGGGGTGAGAAAAAAAAGATATATAGATTCGCATTTGGATTAGGTAAATGACAGGAAAAAAGGGGTGTATTAGTTATACTCGTAGAAAAAAATTATTGCAATTTAGATGCGTGGATATTTTCAAGTTACGTTTCAAATAAAATCTTACTAGATAATACATAAATACCTATAATGAAATTTTAATATTAGCTTGACTAGAATTTTAAGATATAATAATTTTTCGTTGCTTTACCTAATCTATATCTTATCTGCGGGTTGTAGTCGGATCGTTTTGGAGGGGGATTGAGAGTTTAAAATTTAAAATCGACACCTAATATTTTAGTCGACAACTGAATTGACAGTCCGAGCGTTAAAAAATTTGAAGTAAAGGAATATACATCCGACCGTGTGGGCACGTTCCAGTTATTTAAAACAGTAAATTATTTTGTATAGATAAATTATTCAATGAAATCCCCAAATTAATCAATGAAATCCCTAAAGCTCGCGCGAAAGGTGCCGTGTTCGGCTCTGTTGTGTTCACCAGTTACACACACAAGCACATTTCCCGTCTTGCCCCGAACTTCATCTTACCCCGGTCTCCCCTACTGGAACACCCTTTATATGAATTTTCACAGATCAATAGATACTACCGTAGGATACTCGTACTTGTATGGAGATTTTTTAATTTCCCACCACACGTTCCTTATGGATAATTGTTCAGGTTAGTCTACTGAGCAAGCCCTTTCAGTTTTTGGTACACCCTGTGTACTAAATATTATTCAAAAAATCATAAAGAATATACAGTCAGGTAGACAACCAATCCAGGAGTAATATTATAGAAAATTTTAATAAACTCAATGGAACCAATTTTGGGTAAATCACATATTTACGATTTGGTGGTACAGGAACACCCCTTATATGAAATTACACAGATCATTTGATACTGGCGCAAGATATCTTACATGGAGATGCTTGGTCATGCAAAGTTTCATTAAGATTCTATGAGCCGTTTTTGAGAAAATTACAATTTATCATTTTCGTTGTATGACAGCTACCCTCAAAATGAGAGCCAGCCAGAAACCACTTAGAACCCTTCGATGGATTTGCATGAAACTCCTAAATTGCAAATATGGTGTCAATCGGACCATTCGTTTAGCCGCTGGGCCAAAGCGTGACGGACAGACCGACCGACCGACGGACCGACGGACCGACCGACCGACCGACCGACCGACCGACCGACCGACGGACGGACATTTTTGGGAGACTTGTTTTTTATGATGTATAAGTGATATAGAACACATTTTTGAGAAAATTAAAAAAACTTTTTTTTTCACGAATACAATATTTCTCGCTCCGCTCGAAAGTAAAAAGGAAAACACATGATGGAAAATAACATTTTTCAGAAGCTCTTTGTCTATAAAATCGAACAGGACAGCATGAAAATAAAACACAAAGATGCAAAAATTTAGTTTTAATCGGTAGAAAAGTAAATATTAAAGTGCCTTTACTTACCAGTACTTAAATTAACGTAACATTTTCGCGTTGACTTTGCCTCTTAAAAAGCTTTTTAGGAATTCTTCGAATTTTCTCAGAGCTCTTAACTTTTTTTTACAAATTAATTACCCCCAGTGACAGTTCCTTAATTAGTATTCTAGAGAACTTTCTCATTCCCTATCATCTAGCTAGTCGGCGCTTTTGCTCGGATAAATTAAAAAGGCGCTAATACTTTGAATGATATTCACAAAGTCACGGAACACAAATTTGGTCGTGAAATCAGATAAAAATCTGTTGGTAAGCTTAATGAATGAGGCGGTGGGGGTATTTCTTTCACAAAATATCAGGTACTTTATTCAAAATTCTATAAATTCAATTTGAAATAGAATTGACTTTTCAGACTTGCTGTTTTATTCATTATTAAATTGTACGCGAACCAAGGGTGCTATTAAATACGAAAGACCCTATGAAATGTGTGTAGGTATTCTAATTTCATAGGTTTCTAAGGTTGCTTGGGTACTAATATTTTATTTTGTAATTAAGTAATATAGTTTTATTTTGTAAGTATATTATTCTCTTCTTCTTCTCATATTTAGGAGCCGCGCTTTGTCGGTGGAGCAATCTCCATTTCTCCCTGTCCTCTGCCAATGATCTAACATCCTGATAAGACTCGACGTTTACCTTACCCTCTCTTTTATCTGGTCAAAATAAGTGCGTCTTGGTCATCTTCTAAATATATAAAAGAGCATGTCCTGACTGACTGACTGATTCATCAACGCCGAGCCGTAACCGCTATAGATACAGATCTGAAATTTTGTACACAGGTTCTTTGTACGTCAAAACCACCCATTAAGAAAGGATTTTGGAAAATTCATCTCCCAAGGGGGTGAAATAAGGGATGAAAATTTGTATGAAAGTCCTTTATTTCTTGAGCTAGATTCACACAAATTTGAATTTAAGCTTTTGGTAAAAAGTAAAGAAACAAGTGTATAAGCATTTCTTAAAAATCACCCTTCAAGGGGGTGAAAAAGGGGATGATTTTTTTTCCGTATGTTGGTCTATAAGTCTTTTGTTTTAAAAGCTAGAATTATAGAAATTTGGTTTAGAGCTCACGGTAAAAAATAAAAAAGTACGTGTTTAAGAATTTTTCAATATTCATCCCCTAAAGGAGTGAAATAAGGGATGAAAGTTTGGATGAAAGTCCTTTGTTTCTTGAGTTAGCTTCACACAAATTTAACGGTAAGCTTTTAATTAAAAATAAAG
Source organism: Athrips mouffetella (assembly GCA_947532105.1). Classification (NCBI taxonomy): domain Eukaryota; kingdom Metazoa; phylum Arthropoda; class Insecta; order Lepidoptera; family Gelechiidae; genus Athrips; species Athrips mouffetella. Next base: position 21,058,245 of record OX383972.1, on the reverse strand, counting down.
AAATACGTGTTTAAGCATTTCTTAAAAAACACCCCAAAAGGCCCCCAAAAAGGGGATGATATTTTTTCCGTATGTTAGTCTATAAGTATGGTTTTATTTTTGAAGGTAGAATTATAGAAAATTTGTTTTTGAGCTTCTCGTAAAAAATAAAGAAGTACGAGTTTTAGAATTTTTCAAAATTCATCCCTTAAGGGGGTTAAATAAGGGATGAAAGTTTGTTTGAAAGTCCGTCAGTTTTGAAGTTAGGTTCTTCAAAATTTGTATTTACACTGACGACTAAAAACTAAGTTTCAAATGTCTCAGGGTTTTTGAAAATTCTACACCCTAAGGGGTGAAAAGGGGGATGAAGTTGAAACTCCTTCATTTCAAAGTAATATCCACTAAATTTATTAGTTAGGCATTAGGGTTGTAATTCTGTGGAACATACATCACTGTTATTGAAATTCCACCCCAAATTCAACCCCTAAAAAAGGGAAATGGGGTGAAAACGTCTAAAAACCAATATGGGTATCGTTTGTATGGTTTATTGGGTCGCTGATTACGAAAACTACAACAATTTTGAAATCTAACGTGGTGGACGTGAAATACCATCATCGGGGTTGGGGTGCGATAGGGTTAAAATGTCTAAAAATTAATATGGGTGACGTTTCTATGTTTATAGAAGAATACGGATAGCGGTTAAGACGGCGTTAAGGATAGGGATAGGAGTAGGGGTAGGGTTAGGAGCAGGGATAGGGAGAGGGAGAGCGAGGAGAGGGAGTGGGATGGAGGTAGAGAGAAAGGGAGTTGTAGAGGGTGAAGGAGGGGGAAATGGAGAGACTGCACATTGTCTGAATATCACGCGGGCGAAGCCGCGGGCACAGCTAGTTTGCTTATATATAGTCTTGGTCTTCCTTTTGCTTTATTATAGTTTTTGTAAATTATTTTATGATTACTACTCAATTTCTTAAAATCACTGTGAAAGTTCTGATTAAGTTAGATTGCGCTTAGATTGACTAATGACGTTAATTCATAATTCATTTTAAAGTTGAAAATTAAGTTTGCAAATAACGAAGTTTAAATATTCCAATCCACTGAGAACCTGTAAATTTGCTGTCTATGAAAAAGATTTTCTTTTAATTTAATAAACTTTCAATCTATCACAGAATTTAAAAAGGACTCTGTATAATGAATCTTTTTAGACACTTTAAGACGCCACTTTGAGTTAATGAAGCTCCATAATTCATTTTGACGCGCCTTCCAACGAAGCACCTTGCCTCGTGCCGTCAGCACTTGGATAATTACATTCGGGCTATCGATTTTGATAGTGCTGTCTTCACCAGTCTCCATGTCACTGGTTCATGTAAATTTTTACCCAGCAAGATAATGACTTACTAAACAGACTTACGCTTTAGAGGCTTAATTTCAGGACTTTCAGAATAAGATCAGTGCAAAAGTACCCAAAGGTAAACGTGTTTGAAGGGATCGATGAGAGTTAAAGGAGCTATGGAAGTTTCGGCGGTCGGTCCTTTTAATTCCACTATCAAAATTATATAAGTGAGTGGAAACATTGGAAGAGGAAAGCCTCGGCGAACGTACCATGACTTAAATCAGGATGTTCTAAATAAAAGCCGGGTTAAAAGTACCCTGACCCTTTTAACCTGGCTTTTACTGAAGCGAGGGAAGCATGTCAAGATCTTAGCCGGTGGCTATGGTCTCTGCCTATCCCGACGGGAAAGAGACAACACTTACGTAGACTGCAGAGCATGTGGGGAGGATAACGAACGCAGTACACCTGTTGTGTACACTCAACAGCACGTCAGTAGAAACACTTTTGGACCCTTTGGCGTGGTAATAGAGTTGAAAAAGTTTCTACCGACGAGCGGTTGACCTTACCTGTGAAGCCATGGCTTATGTGGATTCTGGCTCATATGCTTACTCGTTTGCTGAAACAATATCAAAGCTCAAAATGAGCAATTTGAAGACAACGGAAGATCAGAGGATCATTAGGGAGCAAAAGATTCCATAGGATCGAAGTACTTTGAGGTCCACTAAACAGGAACTCCGCCCTACACAATCTTCTTCTAATAGTGTCAAATCCGCAGCGTTATTTGTTTTGACTAATACTCCGCCACACAAACCAGACAGCATTATCTAAAGAATTATAAATTGCAATTAAAATTTGTAATGGTCCACGCATGAGCTCATGGAAGGGCACGCAGGGCAAGACAACAGGTGTACCATGGTCTGAGGAGAGAAAACACAAGCATACAGAATTCGTGCTGTAGCCCCACCGGCACATTCTCCGGCCGACTTGGGTCTGGAGAATAAATAAGAACACTCACGTATCGTTCAGTGCTATGATATCTTCTTAAATTCCGTCGGTGCATAGTTGACGACCAATTCCAAGGGGTTGCTTACGTTTCTTATATCTAGAACTTAAATGTCTGAAGAAGTACATTTTTTTTTCACTTAACGGAAAATTCTTTATCCAGTAGAAATAGTCCTTTTTATTTTGGTGGCCAACATTTGTTTATACTTGAGAGATATTCAAGACGTTTTTGAGTGTAAAATTTAATCAGTTTTTAGATTTTTCTGAATTGTTCATAAAACTTACTAAGCGTTTCGCTTTTTCGATTGACTGAATAATTTCTATTCGAAGTTGAACAAGTAGTTATAGTTCTGTTAACATCTTTGTTCGTTGAAGTGTTTAAATTAAGTTAGTATTATTAAGAAGTTAATTTTTATGGTTTCGAAAAGAAGCTTTTATTGTCCCTTTATCTTCCTGTCTGACCTTTTTTTGTTACGTATTTGAAGTATACAAAATGGCAAATTCTTATGTCTACGGCCTCTTGAAAATATAAAAATTGAAGCTTCTAAAAAAAAACACGGCCATTCATGCCACATAACCTTGATACGCACAATGTATATCAAAATCTAAAAAGTACTTCCTACTGACATAGAATCATGAAATGTGACTATAGATGAAAGCATTTTCCGATTTTCAGCACGATATTCCTTCTACCACAAAATAAGAATACTTTTTCTGTTATATTTTTTCGTATTATTGTGTGTTCTTATGTGCTCATCCTGCGATAACAAACTTTCGTACGGAACCCTCAGTGTAGAAGTCCTCCAAGCACTTATACTGTTTTGAAGTTTGTGTCTTGTGTCATCTTGTCTTCAATACAATTACCTTCAAATCAGTGAGCTGCTCTGAAGCTTTAGTGATGCAGAACTCTGAGGTAAGATTGGTGCTTAGTTTGTGAAATAATTAGGTTAATGAAGTTATATCTGAAAGCTTTCGTAGCATGAAAAGCATTATCTTAATGTGGTGACGGGGATGTTATAGGGGAGATCTTGACTTTCTGACACGATAGAATTTTATTTAGCACTTAAATATGCATAAAAGTACCAAAACTATTTTTTATTTGTATAAGATCAGGTGGGGTAAGTGGAACATTCTTTATTATTAGGAGAAAGTGAAGCGCAGTCGTTATACCCTTTTTATTTACTGAAATGTTAATATGCGTCATAATATGTGTTGGAACATAAACTAGCTCATCCTGTTTTGTCGACACGCAATTTCAGTTACATTACAAGCAAATAGTTTATTATTTAAGGTTAAGTGTTTAACTTCCCTGCCCCCTTCTTTTCTCTAACCCCGAATGAACTGTGTACGTAATTATATTTATAAAGAAGGGTCAAATAAACAACGACGTAGCTTTTATAGTTTCTGTAAAATTGCAAATCGTATAATCGTGACTGATTATTGCTCATCAATGAAAGTCGTAGATGATTCGGAACGGAAGTAATAAACGTGTATCTTATCTAATTACAATTTTAATACTATAAATCTAAGACGTCTATCACTGGAACATAAAAAAACGCAATTCCTCGTCCGACAAGGGCTCGTAAAATACTTATCTTAACGAGCGCGCAGATAAGGGGGCTGTGATAACAGCCGCGAGCCTTCTAAACGCATAAAAATCGCGCATGTGCAAGTCGATCTACATGATCTAGGTTCCGTATCATAAAATCACCTAAAAGCCATGATGAGCACGAAGTATTGGAAATAGTTGGAGAATAATTTAAATATTTTTATTTTGTTTACTTTGTATGGGCTTACTCTTGACCTCGATCTATCCCAAAGACAGAGATGAGGTCGACGATGGAACGAGCTTGCCCAGAAGAAGCCTATCCGTCAAGCCGTTGTTAGACACTTGATACGACACGACAATTTCCTGAGGAATATTATAGAAGGAAAGATTGAAAGCACGTAGTTTAAAAGGTGGTAGGTAGGGCTTTTGTGGAAAGTCCGTCCGGGAAGTACCACCCCCTTGCTTTTTTCTGCCGTGAAGCAGCAGTGTTTGCACTGCTGTGTTTCGGTTTGAAGAGCAAGGGAGCCAGTGAAATTACCGGCATACGAGACATACCATCTTAGTTCTCAAAGTGAACAACGCGCTTTGCTGTCTTAATAGTGTCAAAATATGCCATTAATAAGGCAATGGGTGCTATGAGCGGTGGTGACCACTTACCATCAGGTGGCCCACCTGTTCGTTTGCTCACTTGTAACATAAAAAAAGGAGTAGAGAAAACTTCAATCATCTCGTGATGTATGACGATTGATGGGAGATATACCACAGAGGAGACCAGTACCAAACTTTACGAAGTATATATAAAACTTAACACACATTTAAATTATCTAACGTAATCTCTCGATCAGAGTGAGCAATTTGAATAGAGGTAAATTTTTTTTCATTTCCTAAAAATATTATGCTTTGGTATAGTATCGTTAACTGAGCACGCCTTTTACAATTTCGGTACAACGTCCCTTACCCGGTGTACACTACGCTTTTATGTAGTGTAATTCTGGAGGAAGCTCCCTGTCCAACGGTGGACTTCTAAGGGATGTTATGAAGATAATGACGAAAGAAGACTGTCTGACTGTTATTATGGTTTAAGATTTCAAGCTCAAGAGGTTTTTTTGATGACCTATAACGCCTCATCTACCTAACCCTAAAACAAGACCCTAATATTGTAGAAGTCTTTAAATTCCAATAACCCTTCGTGAAGATGGGTTTTACGAGTCCTCTTTTTGACTCTTAAAAATTTCTTGATTTCCTCATAAGCTTTTTTTATGTTCAATTACTTTTAATTTTGGTTTAAGTAGAACGATATCAATATTATTATTACGATATGATCATTCTGCTCAAAAATTGGTTAAAAGTATGCCTCAATATGTAAATCAGTTATGGACAATGGAGAAGATATAATAAATTTATAGCAAGTGTGTTTCATAGCACTATAATAATTCCATTTCGGTTAGGCTCTTAACGTTCATAGTGTGAATAGTATACTAGCCAATGCTAAACTCCTATAAAGGCCTACAATTACACATATACTCGTAAGTACCCTAATGGGTTTTGTACTGGTGACATGTAACCGCGAATTCGTAATTAAGCCATTCAGCGCCCATCGATCGTCCACGACACGCTTCCCTATGCTTAAAAGTAGACCTTTGTGCATTTTGTACAGTCAGCCACACTTTGATGGAAGCATTTTATTTTTGTGACTACTTTTGATGCGCATAGAGCTCACATAGAAAATGTCGACGTTCAGCTGCGTAAAACTATGCGTTGTATATCCATTCAACCCTTGTACATTGGCTGCCAACTTTAAGTTACATAGGTACCTTCACTGGACCTTAGAAAAGAACAGGCAGTGCTGAACTTACCAGTTACACAGACTTAGGGTGGGTTGCACCATCTAACTTAACCGTAATCGAAAATACGCGTCTTGCTCTCTCCAACCTATAAAGAGCAAGAGACGTATACTCGGCTATGGTTAAGTTAGATGGTGCAACCCACCCTTACCACTTCACCAAGGATTTTTGTACCTGCCAAGCCATCGCCTCTAAACCTGCACTACTGGACATCGCAATAGCAATGTCAAAGAGAATAAGCTGGACTATGGACCTAAATAAAGTGCAAATAGAGCTGTTTTATGAGCAGATGTGTAGAAAAAGAATTTTTCTGTGGAAAATTTCAATAATCGGTTTTTACCTACTTTGAAATATCCCATTGTGTACGGTCAATGCTCTTATAGAAAATTGTGGTACTAGAAAAAAGTCCTGTTGAATTGTGTTCTTTGATTAATATTCCTTTGTGATTGGAGGGGACTACTTATATTTCTTTGCTTGTAAACAAGAGTTCTAAATAAAATGTTTTCTTTCTTTCTTTCTTTCTTAAATGCCGGATCATTATCTCAAAAGCACTTTTCTCTTGTACATATTTCAAAAAAAAATATTTAATATTTCGTAGGCCAATTGTTGAATTGGGCCAATCGAGATCTGCCAGATCTCATTCTCCCAATTCAACGATTGGCCTACGAGAAATAAAGGGTGTAAGGGACGGTGTACCGAAAACTGAAAGGGCGTGCTCAGTCAACGAAACTGAACAACTTTCCCAAAGAAACATATAAAAAAAATTTACCTCTCCATACTAATTGCCCACTCCGGTCGAACAGTTTGTATGGAGAGGTCAACATTTTTTTTATATGTTTCTTTGGGAAAGTTGTTCAGTTTCGTTGACTGAGCACGCCCTTTGAGCTTTCGGTACACCGTCCCTTACACCCAGTATAACAAAAATCCGACATGTTAAAGAATAACTACTGATAGGACAAGCTTCCGTGAAGCTTTCTGTTATCATGGATATTAGGAACTTTTATGCTTCGTTCGTTCTGTGCTCCGTTAGTCTATCTATTGTCTCACTCACTATTTCATCCTAGAGAGAGTGTGTCACCTGCTATAATGGCGCTCACAATTTTTTTTACAGCCGATATTATATAATGACAACAGGATAGAGCTATGCGTTAGAACAGGATGGAACGATACGTATCTCTGTCAATCCAATATCTCCGTCCTGCTGCTCTCACAGTTTTACTTTATCCGGGGAATTACCTCACCACGCTTGTAAGAGTTGCGGCTGGCGACCGCTGTGGTTGGTGACCGCAGTATGTAAGATGATACGATACACAGAAAGATACTGCTGCCTATCCTTAGGTTCATAAACATTTAGACACTTTTTACGACACTTATGGGTAGATATGGGTTGGTATTATTTGCCGGCACCACACACGGGCGACTTTTATAACTCTGTGACTATTATAATCAAAACTTAATACTAGTTTCCTTGATATATGTTTCTTTGGGAAAGTTGTTCAGTTTCGTTGACTGAGCACGCCCTTTCATTTACACCCGATATTATATAATGACAACAGGATAGAGCTATGCGTTAGAACAGGATGGAACGAACGAGCAGGTGGGCCACCTGATGGTAAGTGGTCTCTACCGCCGATAGCACCCACTGTCTTATTAGTGACATACTTTGACGCTAATAACACTGCAAAGCGCGTTGCCCACCCTGAGAACTAAAATGTTATATCTCATGTGCCAGTTATTTCACTGGCTCCCTTACCCCTCAAACCGAAACACAGCAGTGAAAACACTGCTGCTTTACGGCAGAAATAGGTAAGAGGGTGGTACTTCCCCAGACGGACTTTGCACATTAGCCCTACCACCTTCAACACTGCAGGCGTTCTGTTCAACCTACTTAAAAGTAGGGTTTTTATATTGCACAAGAGCTCCATGTAACGTGGGCCAGGAAATAGCGATAGAAACGACTTGAAAATTCAACCCCTGATGGAGTTAAGTTGGGTATGAAATGTTAGAAAATTTAGGCACACAGCTAATGAAAAACAATTATTAAATAAATTAGAAAAAGTTTAAAACAAATAGAATGAATTGTACGGTGTTTGATCGCCTACTGTTCCAGTTTTATGCTCTGAACTTTTCAATTAGAACACGTGCCAATTCTAGCAGGTATGAGCTAAAAGTTCCGCATACTAGGATCAGCGATTTTGTGTCGTTCGATTAAAATGTGAACGTGAACTGAACCCAATTTTATGAATCAATTACGACGAGGTTGAGTAGGCTAGTGGTAGGTAGTTAGTAGTGGAAATGGAAATGCTTTTATCGATACTTAGAGGAGTTTTAGACATCATCATTATCGTTGTTAGTGTAATAAACACTGATCTTGCTTAAAACAGACTTAAGTAGCAGTTACCTGATTTTTAAAGTGAGTTTTCACTATACTATACAGGGTGTTAATTTAATTGCGTGCCATAGCTTAAGGGGTGCTTCAGTTACGATAAAGGAACACAAAAAAAATATCTAAAAAAATCCTACTGAAAAAAAAAACACTAAAATTTCATTGAAACTTAACAAACGCGGAGCACCGCCGCGCTATACCGAGCCAGCGCGCGGCGCGAGAATCAGTGGATAAGGTAGGCACATACATAACCGAAACTCATTCGCGCGCTTTTGATAGCGCGGTGCTCCGGGTCATTGCCCTCCGCGTTAGTTTAGTTTCAATGGAGTTAATTTTTTTTTAAGTAGGATTTTTTTAAATATTTTTTTTGAGTTCCTTTATCGTTACTGAACCAACCCCTAAGCTATGGCACGCAATCAAATTAACACCCTGTATATAATATGACTGTTTTTGACCAGAGGGTGATGACTATACTACCCTGTCTTTTACAGGGCTGGGCTGCTGGATAGGGAGCTTCCTCTGGAATTCCATATTTGCTAGAACAATGTGGAGGGGAAGTACCATAGTCACCACGCTAGTTAGTGTTACGGCTGGTATTATGATACCAGCCGTAACACTAACTAGCGTCTATGGACCGGTTGTTGGTGACCGCAGAATGTAAGTTGGTGCGGCGCGATACATAGATTCAGATTCAGATAATTTTATTCAATGTAGATTCTTTACAGAATACTTATTGAATGTCATGCAGAATACAATGCAAATAGAGCGAGTCTACGCCGTTTCGGATCGTGCTATGGCAGCGTAACATAGAAGGACGCTGCTGCCTATCCTTCGGTTCATAACATCTTAGTCGCCTCTTACGGCACCCATGGGTAGAGGTGGGTCGGTACTATTCTTCGCGGCACCGCACGGGCAAAAATTTTTACGTAGTTCCTGTCACATTTGTTGTAGCAATTAAGAGCTGTGTAGATAAATACTCGTATGTCCAACTTCTTCCGTACGAGTATTTGGCACCAAGAAACTAAGTAAATTAGTGCCTGTATAGAGAAAATGCATTCGCTGCGGTATTTCACAGAATATAGCCTTTAAATTGACTCGTATTGGAGCAGATATCTGCTAGCGAAGTTGGCCGTCCATTGAACGGTCGGCGAAGCACAAAACTTTGCAACTTGCTCTGCACTCCTGCACTGAATGACTGAAGCTAGGCTAGCATCGATTTATCTACAAATACGTGTATAGGAGATTGCGCTTATGAAGTTACAGTTTTCAGATTCAAGTCTACACTTTCCAGAGATTTCAGAATATTTTCTCTAAACCCAATTTTTTTTTCAAAATTATGTACTTATACGCATTATTACCGTTCACCAAAAGTTTAATGAGTTATACAGCGTGATTTTTTATTCACCAGAAAAAAATTAAGGCATGATTCTGCCCATGAAACTGAAACACTTTTCCCAAGGAACATAGGTCGAAATACGAAAATCAATTTTTGACCTCCCATATAAATTGCATCAGCTGATTGCGTATTTTACATGGAAGGTCGAATTTTTTTTTTCAGTTTTGTAGGTAGAGCAACCACCCGAGAGATAAGCAGACATATAAATAACACCCTGTATAGGGTGACTTTACATTTATCTTTGAGTGGCTAAAGATATGCATGTACTTGTGATTACTAACAACTTTCCCGAACAGACATAGGAAAACGTAGTGATTATATGCTCTTTGAGACATCGTATCCTACAATTTCAATATTGCTGTCATACTCGTAATGTTTGTATTTGAAGTCCAAAATCAAAGTCTGGTTTTGACCCATGTTTGTTTGACAAAGTGTCAGCGTTATAAAAGTCGCCTGTGCGTGGTGCCGACAAAGAATAACAACCCATCTCTACCCATGGGTGTCGTAAAAGGCGACTAAGGGTTTATGAACCTGAGGATGGGCAGCAGTATCTTTCTGTGTATCGTACCATCTTACATACTGCGGTCACCAACCACAGCGGTCGCCAGCCGCAATGTTTACAAGCGTGGTGAGGTAATTCCCCGGATAAAGTACCACAAGCTTTTGCTGCAATTTGGAGGGAGTTCCTTGTCTTGCAGTGGACGTTTCATGAGATGTTGTGATGATGATGGTGAGAAAAGGCACCCTGAATATGACTGAAAGACAGACAAAGCCGATGAAACAAAAAGCATATGTACCATTTTGCACAGAAATCTGCTAAGAAATGTTTTTTTGAAAATTGACAAGGCCCCAAGGCAGGCAAAAAGTTGATGAAAGTTTGAATAGAAATCGAAGCACATGGCTTGTTTACTTTATAGGCTTTGAAATATAATATCTTTGATATGTGTGACGAAAGTTTTTAATTACCTCTAGGGCTAAAAGTTGTCTTCTAATGAAGTTATTTAATCCCGCAGGGTAGCGAATTTACGTTGTTGGAACGCCCAAGTTGTAAATAAATTGAGCCGTAAGCATTATGGGAGTCAGTATTTGAAACTTTGTTTTGGTCATTAAGCAATGGGTAGGATCGCCTGAAATCCAACAAGGCTTATTATTCCACTGAGGATCGCTAAACTAAACATAGTCGATTTTCAGTTATGTTTTATAGGGCCGTATACAAGATGTACTTCTTTTTCCATAATTTTGATCTTTATTTATTATTATTTATTTTTTATTGCACACAAGAAAATGCAATGGACAATACATAAAGAAAGACGACACAACAGGTACTACTTATTTCAATAAAGAAATGTCTTCCAGCAGACCTAGGCGAGTGTGAGAAATATTGGAGAAGGCAGATAGACTCGATCTTTCTATTCTTTTAAATTTTATTTATAAAGTGGATCAAAAATAGTAGAGCGTATTGTTTTCGTCTGAGGTAAACTTGAGGAATAGGTGGTTAATTTTTATAAGCAAAGAAGGCTCTATACCAAACTTTAATGTACGAGGGAATAGCTGTGTGTGGGGAAAAATAAACCAATCAGATTTCCTTATTTTTATGCATTCCTATTGGTAAGTTTTCCCGATAACCAAGAGATAAGAAATTTTGTAGCTTTCAATACCGTTAAAAAGTTTTTCACAAAAGATCCAATAATACCTCATACATACATAGAAATCAAATCGAGCAAAGGTCAAATTTACGAATACACGGGTAACCGCGGACGTGCCCGAAAAGGTTTTCCGTTTTCCTGCCAAAATTATGATTTGTTGCCCATCGTTACATAGCTTTTGGAGAGATAGGACATCAATTTTGGCGTAATGTTGGAGGTGTTTTCATTTTTTGAGGTGCTCTTGGCCGAGTGGGTAGTTGCTCTTTTATTCCGTTCTCGAAAGTACAGCCAAGTTGGCTGTGATTGGAACCAGGGTGGGTGACCGCTAGTAGTAAATATCTCAGGCGCTTTCCACGCTTTGGAGGAGAATGTCAAGCCGTCGATTCAGGATACTGTCACTGGTTGTGGTTAGGTCTTGTTTCCTTCCTGGCCAGTCGCTCTGTGTAAAAACCAGCGCCCTTGTCAAATCCTCAAAGCTAAGTAGCCGACTCCATCAAAAAGGAATAAGGCTAGAGCAATGTGTGTTAGATATATTTTGCGTTTGGTTTTCTGCCACAAATAGGGTAAGATTTTTAGGAAGTGATCACACCTGGCTGAATTCAAAGAGTAACTCGGCATACATTGCTCGGTGAAGAAAGGATATTGCAATTAACATAACCAAGTCTCCCAGCAATGTATACCGAATGAGTCTTTGAATTCAGCTAGGTGTGATCACTCCTTAAGCTGGCATTGTTGATGATGATGAGGAAGGGAAAGGACGAATAAGAAGGAAGTCTCCACATAATTATCACCACACACGTCCGCACTTGACTGCACTACACCTAGCCTCACAATAAAATATTTTTAACAACATTTTTTGGAGATCGGTTCCCTATATCACAGGTTACTTTTGTACTTAGTTTAGGGAATGTACTTCATAAAATAATGTTATAAGACTCATTATAAACGTACTATAGATAATGTGAGAGTGAAGTGGGTGCAGGAGCACAAGGACCTGGCAGAATAACAGCATCGCAGTGCTGCTGCGGTCCATGCTGAGCCAGGCAACCTTTTCGCTCCCACAGTACACCACAAAAATATAATTATATTTTAGACTAAGACTACTAATAGTATTATTTTGTAACTAGTAATTAATTTGTTTTGTACTGTGTTAGTGAATAAATGATTTTTATTATTATTATTTTATTATTATTATGTAAAAGGTAAGAATCATAATAAATTTGCAACCGTTAGCTGTTTTTAGTGTCATGGCTGCAAAATGTATTGATAAGCATTGGAATGAACGAAAAAAAATGGATTATATTAGGATATTAGGATTTTCTTCTACCCTCAAGTCTAATATTTAAAAAAGTAACTACATTATTTTAAAATTGTTCTCTTGCGTAAAATAATACAGCCATAGTGGAAGCAGTGGTACCTACCTTTAACCATATTCAAGTGGTGATAAGAACAAGTGCACATAAAATTTTATGGCGCGTTACTATGTGCAACTTGGTATAATAATATAAATTTCTTGCTAGCACTTATGAATAAAAACGTGTTTACAACAAATATTTCTTGGTACCTAGTTTGTATTTTAAATCATGGTAATATTTTCAGTAACTTGTTGATACATCTTCCTCATCCCTTTTGTTTTACTAGATACCGATTTCGCCTTATGAAATCCTATTCAATTTGAACTTGGTTCGACTTAGGTGTCCACACAGAAAAATAAGGGTACTTAGAAGGAGGATTAAAGAAATAATTCGTCACAAGGTAGCGAAGGCGTCGTTCTATGGATTTGACAGGTTATTTTGAATATTTCCTAGTGATCACTGATAGTTTGACATAAAATATTGGGACATGTTGGCAGATGTCATCCCATAGTAAAATAAATTAGCAAGGTATCTATTCCGAGCGAAGCAAGGAGGTCCGAAATCTTTGGGTGTCCACCTTAAAGCTTCAAAAAGTTTAAAAACAGAAAAATAAGCTTAGAAAACAGTAAAATAAAAAACTTACATTATGTAAAAACGAAACCGGCCAAGTGCGAGTCGGACTCGCGCACTAAGGGTTTCGTACCTGTGATCTTCATGATATAAACCTATCTACTTACTACAAGATTAGCCTTTTGTAGTATCTAAATAGAGCGATTGCACACAAATGTACTTGAAATGTGAGCTTACCCGATCGGTAATAATTGGTAGTGAGAAAAATGGTAATATTGAATGATTTTAGACATTTTCGAGCTTCTTGCCGATTCTAGGTTCACGAAGAATAAATCGGTTTTATTTTGGTTCATAAACATATGGAGAAAAGGAAATCAATGGCCGTATATTTTGATTGTGTTGTATTTGAAGCTTTAAATTTTCACACCCTAAAGTTTAAGTTAATTAATTTCATAATAAAATAGATTTTGTGTTAAAAAATTTACGATTACATATACATATATATATGTATACACTTTAATATTTGATATTAATTTTAACATTTACCCGTTCATAAGAAAAAAGCTCTTAACTCTCAGACCGACAGACAGACGGATAACTAAGTGATCCTATAAGGGTTTCTTTTTTTTTTCTTTTGAGGTATGGAACCCTAAAAAGAATTCATTACATAGGTACTTTTGCCCCACCCGACAAGCAAATTTATTTTTACAAATATATATGAAGCACCACGCAGCAGATATAACGTTCTTATAACATGACTGATCTTGATCTTGGTCACAGTGGTTGCCTTTGCGCAGACATTACAGCAAAACCATGGAGCATATACTCGTAGCTCGCACTTTTATCATTTGAATTGTTTGAGATGTTTAGAGTGAATCATCTTATTACACACGACACCAAACTTCCAAAAAAAAATGTCTTTGTACCCATTGTTTGAATATGAAAGACGTGTTTTTAGGGTTCCGTACCAAAAGGGTGAAGGGTGAAAAACGGTACTCTATTAATATGCCTCCGATGTCTGTCTGTCTGTCAGCGGGATGTATCTCATGAACCGTAATAGGTAGACAGTTGAAATTTAAACATTATGTACTATTGTGCAGCCGCTATAACAAAAAAATATAAAATTTTAAAAATGTTTGTTTTAAGGTGGAGGCCCTTTAAAACCTCCCTAAAACTTAGTATGTACGAGTATGTTTATAGTGCAATAAGCTTTATACTAACAAAAAATAATAAAACTGGTCAAGTGCGAGTCGCGGTCGCGCGTATTTAACACACTTCTGCGTGACTGCGCGTTCATAACTTAGACGGTATTTTTACCTTAGTGGTACGGAACCCTCGGTATGCAAGTCGGACTCGCACTTAGCTGGTTTTAGAAAAACATTTTTAGAACGGCAGCTATAGTGCGCAAAGTTTATATCTTAAGAACTTATCTATGTATATAAAAGAAGAAGGTGACTGACTGACTGACTGACTGACTCACTGACTGACATATCAACGCACAGCCCAAACCGCTGGGTCTAGAGATTCCAAATTTGGCATGTAGGTTCCTTATAAGGTTTAAGGGTGCACTAAGAAAGGGTTTTACAAAATTCTAACCCTAAGGGGGTAAAATAGGGGATGAAAGTTTGTATGAAAGTCCGTCAGTTTTTAAGTTAGGATCTTCAAAATTTGTATTTAGGCTGACGACTAAAAATTAATATTTATATGTCTCAGGGTTTTTGAAAATTCGACACCCTTAAGGGTGAAAAGGGGGATGAAGTTGAAAATTCTTTATTTTTAAAGTAAAATCCACATTATTTATTATTTAGGCATTAATGATGTAATTCTATATGCAACGTTCATCACTTTTATTGAAATTCCATCCCAAATTCAACCCCTAAAAAAGGGAAATGGGGTGAAAATGTCTAAAAACCAATATAGGTATCGTTTGTATGGTTTATCGGGTCGCTGATTACGGAAACTACAACAATTATGAAATCCAACGTGGTGGACGTTAAATACCATCGTTCCCTTGGGATGGGGTTGGGGTGCGATAGGGTTGAAATGTGAATATGGGTGTCGTTTGTATGGTTTATCGGGTCGCTGATTACGAAAACTACAACAATTTCGAAATCCAACGTGGTGGACGTGAAATACCATCATCCCTCTGGGGATGGAGTTGGGGTGCGATAGGTTTGAAATGTCTAAAAATCTATATGGGTGTCGTTTGTATGGTTTATCGGGTCGCTGATTACGAAAGCTACAACAACTTGGAAATCCAACGTGGTGGACGTGAAATACCATCATCCCCTGGGGATGGGGTTGGGGTGCGATAGGTTTGAAATGTCTGAAAAAAATATGGGTGTCGTTTCTATGTTAGGGATAGCCGTTAAATTAACGTTAGGGGTAGGGATAGGGGCAGGGATAGGGAAAGGTAGAGGTAGAGAGGTAGAGAGGTAGAGAGGTAGAGAGGTAGAGAGGTAGAGAGGTAGAGAGGTAGAGAAGTAGAGAGGTAGAGAGGAAGAGAGGTAGAAAGGTAGGGAGGGAGAGAGGTAGGGAGGTAGGGAGGTAGGGAGGTAGGGAGGTAGGGAGGTGGAGAGGTAGAGAGGTAGAGAGGTAGAGAGGTAGAGAAGTAGAGAGGTAGAGACGTAGAGAGGTAGAGAGGTAGAGACGTAGAGAGGTAGAGGTACAGGGAGAGGGAGAAGGAGGGGAAGGGGGAGAGGGAGGGGGTGAGGGAGAGGGAGGGGAGGGGAGGGGCAGGGGGAGGAGGGGGAGGGGGAGAGACAGAGGGACGAGGAGGGGGCGAGGAAGGGGGGAGAGGGAGAGAGAAGGAGAGGGTTTTAGTTTTTCTCAATTACTTCTGCGAATTGGCTCTGTTTTGAAATATTACTTAAAGGTGTCTCTCATCTCTCTCTTTACATTTGTTAGGATACTGCTGCTAAGTTCCTCTGTTCTGAGTAATTTATGAGTAACGTCTGTATATTTTATAAAATTCAGCTGGATCTTGAAATATACTCATTGATTTGCGCAGGGTTGGTCCTGTTTTTCCTTAGTTTAAAATTACCCCGAAATGATGGGATAAATAATAATTTCCCTGGACTAAAATATCTCATTGCTTCGGAAAACCGGTAACAACCTAAATACGAAATCCACGCGAGCAAAGCCGCGGGCAACAGCTAGTTTTCTATATTTCGCCTTTAATAAGATGTCAGCTCTTCTCTTAGTTATCTGTCGGTCTCAAAATTTTGCAAGATAATCGTGAACCGTTAATTATTGTGATATTTCAAAAGCAGACTGTCAGCTGTAGAGTGTTCTATCCAATTTATAAAATCGTTAGTGTCCATCTTGTTGAATATTGCAACGTCTGATCATCATCTTATTACACAATAAGTTCAGAGACCATTTCATAAATTACTATCTCACAAATTACTAACGCATCATATTAGGAACAGTTTTCCCTCAAATAAATAGAAGGGAGGCTGTCTGACCTTAAATTTCCTTTAATTCAAATGAAATTAAATCCCTGTAGTTTCTCAAAAGAGGTTTACCCAAACGACTATTGGTGGAAATGAGACAATTGGCTCTTGATTTAAAGGGTCGACTTCCGAATTTGGTACGAACAATGCGAGGACGGCTGTATACTCGTAGATCAATTTTGTTGATATAAATTCTGCAGTATTTTTATGTTGACAAAAGACAAAGTTACAGGTTTAAAGGTAAAAAGTTTAAGGTGGTAGGGCTTTTGTGCAAAGCCCGTTTGGGGAATTACTACCCTCTTACTTGTTTCTGCCGTAAAGCAGCAGTGTTTGCACTGCTGTGTTTCGGTTCGAAGAGTAAGGCAGCCAGTGAAATTATTGGCACAAGAGACATACCATATTTGTTCTCAGGGTGGGCAACGCGCGTCGCTATCTTATTAGTGTCAAATTATGGCACTAGTAAGACAGTGGGTGCTATGAGCGGTGGTGACCACTTACCATCAGGTGGCCCACCTGCTCGTTTGCACACTTGTGACATTAAAAAAAAGTTGTCTTTGTGACAAAATAATTTTATGTAAGGAATGTAACATTTTTGACGTATGTTCTAGGTTTCGATAAAAACAGTATCCTCAATGCGTCCACGTTTCACAGCTTTAAAGGCTATACGAGAGCGATCGATACCTGCCATACGCATTTAACCCCTTCATCTGTATAGACTCGTAAAATTTTAATTACTACCCCAAAACAAAGTCCATAAATTGGCGGACTGGGACTCGGAAAGTTTTCTTTACGGATACCACCGTAAAATTTCATAACCAACTGGAATATAATGCGATTGCTCTGTGAATAATTTATCTGTATTATTCATTACTCTGGAACCCTTTCGCACGCGGAATAGGCGGGAAGTTCTTCCCAAAGTTTTATTGTTTACACTGTTCCGTTTCAGAAGTTGGCGCAATTGTTTTTTCGTGCTACTCCTTCTTGTATAATATATTTTTTGTCTCCCTCTGACGTGTGATTACGTACTCGTTTTGTTCCTCTTCTTTATTGGATTGATCCTGAATTGATACTTTTCTGTTGAATTGGTCGCGTTTTCTCGATGACTTTCTTTTGTGATAAAGATAAAGCTACGAGTACAGTATAAAATTTGACAGGGCGGAAACGTTGAGCTGAATGAAATGACTTTTGCTTTTAGGATCATAAAAGTACTTTAAACGTCGACACAGTGATTGTTTATCCTACTTAAATTTTGATAAATTGTATCGTTGTAAAGAGAAATAAAATGATAATATCAAAAAACGTTAAAAATTTCTCTTGATGAATTAACCACACCATGCAATGCAAGTAGGAAACTAAATTATTTAGCACAAATTTATTTTCTTTTAAACTTGAATTTTGTAAAAATCATTACAGTGAAAGTGGACAGGTTAAGAAGTGAGCAAAAGCAATATTATTATTAATTTTATCCAAAAGATCAAAGCTTCTCGACTGATTTGTTTACAAGAAGACATAGTCTATTTTGAGCTAGTACTCGTATTACTTTTAGTATGATAAAATACTTCATAAAAATATACCTTTTTTGTAAATAGTTTAACTAGTTTTTGCTTGAGATTTCGTCCACGTAGATTTTTAAGGATCAGAGGAATTTCGCAAAATCCTGTCTTAACCGATGCCTATTGCCTACTGCAGTGAAATAAAGTAAATTAAATTGTTGATGTACTGCAGTTAGATAAAAATAGAGTAAGAGTTAACTTACCTTAAACTAATCAAGCAAACAAAGAAATATAACACACAATATTTTAATAAAAACAGATTGACCACAGTTTTGTTGTATAATTTCACTATTATATAACCAACTTAATAAAGTTTAAATTTGATTGTACGATCGGAGATTAAATTTAAAAATATAATATTGTTTAAAATATTAAAAATCTACGATAGGTGTTAAAAATAAGACAAATAAATTTTGAAAGGAATCCGCGATGCGTGCATCAGGTAAAACGCTCCGTCTATAGCTACTTGATACTATCGCTTGGAAAAGTCTAGTGATAACTTTAAGTGGCCACCTAACTTATTACTATAGCGACTAGTTAAATATGGTCTTTGTCGTACCTTCCGCAAAGTATCGCGGATAAATGTTCTAAAAGTTTAAAAATTACTGCCAAAGATTCGAATCTAAATAAATCATGGCGCGTCTGGTGGCCTTTTTTTGAATTTTGGAAAAGAACTTAAAACTAATAATATAAATGAATTAAATATCTGGTAATAGGTAGTAGTTGGATTTGTGCAGTTCGTGGCGTCCTCCCGTGCTGGTAGGAAACCCGCAGTTGAAGAGATGCAGCGGCAGAGAGCACGGTGCAAGCTGCTGATGTCAAAGTCTCTCTGGAGACAGGGCTTAGCTGTGTTGCAGGTGCTAGCCGGAACCTACTGCCCGTAATCGGGCAGCTTTAGCTGCACGAATAAAAATGCGGCATAAGAGAGTGGCAACCTCCCAGCAACAAATATTACGTAAAGACAAAAATACTTACAAAATTGTAGGCAAAAATAAGACGGAAAGAAAACTGTGCATGAAAAAACTGTTGCTTGAAGATAACTTTTTAAAAAAATATTTTGATTTGATTTTTATATGATTTATCTTGATGTATTATATAAATTTACTAAATATTCAGATCAATTTGACACAATATCTATTGTATCCAAACAAATAATAAGCACCGAGAAAGGAAAATCAAAATTTTGAATCCACTGTCAAAGAATACAAACAGCCAGTCAATACATCGAGAAAGAAGCAAAAAGTATCGAACACGAAAAAGGAATTTGAGCGATAACGCTACAGCCATCCAACTTCCCCAAAAAAAAATTAGAAGCTCATTAATTAGAAATATTTTTTAACAGTGGGCTCCTAGTCTATAATTATTTTTACAGTGGGCTCCTAGACTATAAATATTTCTAAAAAAAATTAAGGGCTGTGGGCTCCTAGACTAACAAACCAAAATACTAAGACTAAAAAAATCTAACCAACCAAAAGCAAAAAGACTAATTAAAAGAGGGTCCGACAGGTAACAGCAATCCTATCGAACAAAAGCAGAAGCAAGAAAAAATAACCAAAGAAAATTATAGAACAAATTAAAATAAGAGACTAAGAGGTAAAATTAAATTAAAACAATCTTATGCTTCTGACCTCACATCGGAGACCGGCAACCGTTAGATAACGTAGCATTGCGTACAGAGCCCTTTACGAACGAGGCTTGTTCGAAAAACCAGCGATCCGAAGCTGACAGTAAACGATGTGCCTATCAGGACATAAGAAGTGACTACAAACTAGCTAACCTAATCTTACAACCTAGTTAGCCTAACACTATAACCTAGCTAGCCTAACTAATCCAAAAAAAACACCCACAATTAAATAAATTAACCTAACAATAAAACAACAAGTAGTTGAAACGCAAAGATAAAAGTTGAAAGTACTTTGCAATCAACTTGAAAACTACAAAAAAAGAAAACGAGATGGGCGAGAGCCGACAAAAGACGAACGATCTCGGAAACCACCGAATATTTCAAAGAACTTTTTCGCGGGCAAACGTGAAAAAATGGCAACTGCTCACCATATGATTTATGTCAGCATCAACATTATGACAAGACATCATGACAACATCAAAATGCTATGGTGTTTGACGCTATACGTCAAAACACTAGTTGCGTCATACTTGTTTGTTAGAGTACGCAAAAAAAAGGTTTGCGAATGAGAAAGGAGACTTTAATCTAGGGTCTAGAGCGAAACAAAAACTGTGTGAATGGCGAAAACGCGGATGAAAAGACGCGCCAACGAGGCTTGTTCGAAAAACCAGCGATCCGAAGCTGACAGTAAACGATGTGCCTATCAGGACATAAGAAGTGACTACAAACTAGCTAACCTAATCTTACAACCTAGTTAGCCTAACACTATAACCTAGCTAGCCTAACTAATCCAAAAAAAACACCCACAATTAAATAAATTAACCTAACAATAAAACAACAAGTAGTTGAAACGCAAAGATAAAAGTTGAAAGTACTTTGCAATCAACTTGAAAACTACAAAAAAAGAAAACGAGATGGGCGAGAGCCGACAAAAGACGAACGATCTCGGAAACCACCGAATATTTCAAAGAACTTTTTCGCGGGCAAACGTGAAAAAATGGCAACTGCTCACCATATGATTTATGTCAGCATCAACATTATGACAAGACATCATGACAACATCAAAATGCTATGGTGTTTGACGCTATACGTCAAAACACTAGTTGCGTCATACTTGTTTGTTAGAGTACGCAAAAAAAAGGTTTGCGAATGAGAAAGGAGACTTTAATCTAGGGTCTAGAGCGAAACAAAAACTGTGTGAATGGCGAAAACGCGGACGAAAAGACGCGCCGTCCACACACACCAAAAAAAAAACCTATAGTTAAATAAAAGTAAAGAGTGATACTTTTAAAAAAAAGATGTGGTTCAGTACATTTTTATATGAATAAAAATGGTAAATATGTAAAGAGTTATTCCAGAGGGAAATTTAATTCAGAACATCATTAGTATTACTGGAGTTTTAATCAGCACAAAATGAACACACAAATGTAAACCTAAAAAATAAAAGAAATGAGCATTATATAGCACAAACGGACCATTCAAGTACGGTACCCTAAAAAATTGAAATTTAGTTTAGAAATAGTGTGGGAAGGAGGGGTTGAATATGAACATACCACGACGTGTATGACTATCAGTCAGGTACAACAAAGTGAACCACGAAGAACGGAACCCTAAAAAATTTGAAGCTGAGTTTAGAAGTGGAGAGAGAAAGAGGGAAAATTAGACCTGACTGCTGGATACACGACCAACAGTCTGATTCGAAATAACTATTGAGGTAGGTGGAGTAGGCGCATCCCGACTCTCTAGCTACAGAGGCTAAAAAATCTGGATATGAGCGACCACTCTAAATTAGCATGAATAACTAAACTAACGCTATTTCAAAATATCCTTAATATGGTAAGTACCAACACGACCTGAATCATCTTGTAATTCATAAACTTGTTGAGAAATACAACGTAAAACACGAGCTTTTACGAAACGCGGAGCTAACTTGTTAGAAATAAAATCACCTGCATGGGAGCGAGAAAAATTACGTCTCCAGACAATATCATTGACCTGTAAGGAAACTGTTTGACGATTCCTATTATAAGCATGAGCATTTCGCAAAAAAGCCAAAGACAGATTATCAGCAACTCGAGCATATATGTTAGCCAATGAAGAAAGAGCTTCAAGTTTAGCTGGGTCGGTATGAAGACCATTTTCGTTAACAATATAACCCAAATACTTTAACTCGGGTTTGCAAAATTCACATTTCTTCAAATTGATGGAAAGTCCTGCTTCCTTAAGACGATGGAGAACCTTGCGTAGTAAATCAAGGTGCTCATCAAAATCGCGTGAGACCAAAATCAAATCGTCGATATAACCAAAAACGCAGTTATTTCCTGAAGGAGTGAATTCGTAATTAACTAACATATCAGTGAGGCGTTGCATCTCTGAGGCAGCATTAGTTAAACCGAACGGCATGCGAACAAATTCAAAAAGACCACGCTGTGGTACAATAAAAGCAGTTTTCTGACAACTATCTTCATCAGCTAAAGGAATTTGCCAAAAAGCACTACGAAAATCAAGAGACGTCATATATTTAGCGCCTTTTAAGTTATCTAAAATATCTTGAATTCTAGGAAGAGGGTACGAATCTCTAATAGTAACGCTATTTAATTTACGACAATCTACGCAGAAGCGTACGGAACCATCTTTTTTAGTTACCATAACAACTGGACTAGCCCATGGTGAGCGAGATGGACGAATGACACCAGCTTCTAACATTTTATCTATCTCCTCGTTAAGGAGCTTTAGTTTAGCAGGCGACAAAGGATAATATCTTTGGCGAATAGGAGGTCCGTCAGTATTGATTTTATGACTCAGCCAAGTAGTTTTACCAAGACCGATTTTCTCAGAAGAAATATCACTATACTCTTCAATGACCTTCTGTAAACGAGTTTCCTGGTCAGCTGAAAGAGTGAAGCGAGGTTGAATATGGTTGGCTGAACACATCAAAGGTGAGTGTGGAGTGTCTGTTGGTACGAAAAGGTTACCTTTAAAAGAAGAATCAAAAGCTTTACAAAAAGAATCCGTAAGACCGAAATTATTCCAAAATTCCATACCCAAAATTATCTGAGAAGACATAGAACTAACAACACAAAAATGGTGGTTAAGAGTACGTCCATTAAAAGAGACAGGCAAAATACAATGACCTAAGACAGACATTGGAGTGTTATTAGCAGAAAAAATAGAAGGACGAGAAGAAGAATCATAAGGAAAATTATGTTTAGTCACAATAGTAGCCGAGATAAGAGAAGTCTGGGCACCTGAATCGAGTAAAGCCATGAAAGAATGATTTTGAATGAAAATTTCAAGAAAAAACCTATTATCTGATGATTTAGAGTGAATCACCGGAGATACCGATTGAGGCAAAACAGGGTATCCCCGGTGTCTTACGGGTTTTTTTGGCATCTCATTCGAAGTCTGTGACGAACATCGTGGACACGTCTTAGTTAAAAAACCAGGTGTTCTGCACTTAAAACAAATCTTACCTGAGATATTGGGACAAACTCTATAATTATGACCAGGCTGGTTACATTTAAGACAGTTAAATTGCGAAGTTGAAGAAAAAGAAGTGGATGCGGATGAAGCCTCACATATTTGAGGTTGTTTAGATAATTCGAATAATTCGAAGTTCTTAGCTATTTGAAGTAAATCTGTTAGACTTTCAATTCGATTAGTTGACAAGCACGGCCTATAGTGAGGATTCATATTGAATTTAATAATTGGTAGAAGGGACTTGTCGGAAATTGGGGTACTTAATTTAGAATTAAGATCCTTGATGTTAATTAAAAATTGTGAGAAAGATTCATTTTGACTTTGCTTGAGACTTCTCAGTTTTTGTTCTGTAATGAACTCATATTCTGAACGATCAAAAGTACTAAAAAAAAGAGATTTCAAATCGTTATAAGAAAGAGTAGGACTCCTAATTGAGCGGAAGTATTTCAAAGCATTACCAGATAAAAGCTCATGAAATCTGCGGACCAAGTATTCATTAGGAATATCAGATGCTTCTTGATTTTCCTCTACAGAAAGGAAAAAATCACGGACGCATGAATCGCCAGAGAAGGAAATCTTCCAGGATGTGAGGGATTTATCCTTTGATAACAATTTTTTTATTCTCTCTGTAGTTGCAGAAAGAGAAGGTTGTGGAGAATCTTGGTAAGGATTCGACGTCATATCAAACCTGTTCCTAGGATGATTTAAAATTGGACTAGGATTGAGTGGGGTCGTAGTAATCGGAATAGAAGTGTCGATAAGTAATGGCGTTTGATCCATTAACAGTGGAGGTTTCTGATTTGAAGCAGCACTAGTATCTCCAAACGGATTACCTCGATCAACAACTGGTGGAACCTGTTCTTCCATAATGAAGGGATTGGTTCAGCAGGCTAAGTATGCGCGACGAAAAACTGAAAGTAACCTGAAAGAAGGTCTAACTCTCACAAAAAAAACTCGCATAAACTAACTTACCTTTAATTCCCTATACAAGCATTCAGACATACAAACAAAGTAACTACTACAAACTACTGAAATGAAATTCAGGGTAAAATTATATTTTTGGAGAAAATAAAAGACGTTTCCAGTTAAATGTATAGTTAATTTAACAATAAATGAAATTACAAGTTAAATTGCATTTGAAAAAAATTGTCTATACAAGTCGCGTTTATAAAAACGCACATCCGCGCGGTCGAGAAAAAATGTTGTAACTAGTTAGAGAACCTGAAAAAAAGCAGAATAAATCAATAATTTGAGCTCGGGCGCCATAAAATGCAGTGAAATAAAGTAACTTAAATTGTTGATGTACTGCAGTTAGATAAAAATAGAGTAAGAGTTAACTTACCTTAAACTAATCAAGCAAACAAAGAAATATAACACACAATATTTTAATAAAAACAGATTGACCACAGTTTTGTTGTATAATTTCACTATTATATAACCAACGTAATAAAGTTTAAATTTGATTGTACGATCGGAGATTAAATTTAAAAATATAATATTGTTTAAAATATTAAAAATCTACGATAGGTGTTAAAAATAAGACAAATAAATTTTGAAAGGAATCCGCGATGCGTGCATCAGGTAAAACGCTCCGTCTATAGCTACTTGATACTATCGCTTGGAAAAGTCTAGTGATAACTTTAAGTGGCCACCTAACTTATTACTATAGCGACTAGTTAAATATGGTCTTTGTCGTACCTTCCGCAAAGTATCGCGGATAAATGTTCTAAAAGTTTAAAAATTACTGCCAAAGATTCGAATCTAAATAAATCATGGCGCGTCTGGTGGCCTTTTTTTGAATTTTGGAAAAGAACTTAAAACTAATAATATAAATGAATTAAATATCTGGTAATAGGTAGTAGTTGGATTTGTGCAGTTCGTGGCGTCCTCCCGTGCTGGTAGGAAACCCGCAGTTGAAGAGATGCAGCGGCAGAGAGCACGGTGCAAGCTGCTGATGTCAAAGTCTCTCTGGAGACAGGGCTTAGCTGTGTTGCAGGTGCTAGCCGGAACCTACTGCCCGTAATCGGGCAGCTTTAGCTGCACGAATAAAAATGCGGCATAAGAGAGTGGCAACCTCCCAGCAACAAATATTACGTAAAGACAAAAATACTTACAAAATTGTAGGCAAAAATAAGACGGAAAGAAAACTGTGCATGAAAAAAACTGTTGCTTGAAGATAACTTTTAAAAAAAATATTTTGATTTGATTTTTATATGATTTATCTTGATGTATTATATAAATTTACTAAATATTCAGATCAATTTGACACAATATCTATTGTATCCAAACAAATAATAAGCACCGAGAAAGGAAAATCAAAATTTTGAATCCACTGTCAAAGAATACAAACAGCCAGTCAATACATCGAGAAAGAAGCAAAAAGTATCGAACACGAAAAAGGAATTTGAGCGATAACGCTACACTACGTTATAATAACAATTTGTGTACCAAAGCCACAGAGCTCTGAAGCGCATGCGTCTTGCTCTACATCTAGAGGCGAATTCTTATGTCATTTAATACAAATCAGTGTCACCGTTTACTAAAACTAACACGTTTTCCGCACCCATCTACTAGCGTCATTTGAGTGCGATAAACATAGTACCATTATTGCGAGAGAGTAAGATGCAAAAAACCAGTGACAGCGTCTCTATGGCAACGAATGTGTTTATGATGTGCATTCAAAATAAGCGCCTACATAAATTGGATAGTATATCTCTTCAATAAGGATCCAATTTTTTTTAATATATTCGCTTTTATGGGGGTGTGCGCGCGCAGGCGAAGTGCACCCATCGTTGTTCTGTGACCAAAGTCCATTCTCAATCAACTAGGCGTTGAGAGATCAGTCCACCACGCTTTACTTTTATTCATATAAATACGGATTTCTTTAAAAACCTACTGAATGCGTGTAGGCTTAGGTGCCTACATTTTATTTCCATTTGGGTGGAAAGATGAAAAATTATTGCTTTTTCGTAATCGAGCCCAGTTTGTGGGTAAAGTTTTACGATCATGTGTTATCGCGGTTGTTTCATCATTTTGCAACTTGTTTCAACGGTTGTAAATGTAGTTTTTCTTGTAACAAGTCTAGAAGAACAACAGAAAGACGTTTATAATTTCTTATGACTGTATGACAAAACATTATGAATTACGTTAAAATGTGTAGTATGGTTAAATCGACCCTTGATTTCATCATAATTTTGATTTTATTATGAATTTGTGATGTTTACGTACAGTCAAAATACCTGAAAAGTTAGTACGGTTTGCAATGCACAGAGACTAATATTGCTAAAATAGATGTACGGTCAAGAGCACATCGAGATTAAAAGTAACTGTGGCACGACTCTAAAATGTAGAGCGTTTGAAATAAGAACGGTACAAAAATGTGCCGAACTTGTCGAGCTCTTGAATGTACATCTGTTTTAGCAATAGTAGTCTCTGTAATGCGAACCTTAACTTTTCTGGTATTTTGAATGTTTTTGGAGTTATAAGCAGAAAGTATACCAGGTGCGTCGTATCGCATTTCTAGGTCGTTCAAAATGTACGCATGTATTGCAAGGTCCTTATTGAAGCTAAAGTTGTTCAGTCATGTTGCTAAAATGTTGTACCTTTTAAATTATTATTTGTAAGGAACAAGGCAGTGCTGCATCACAACCCATCCCATAAATTTATAAACAGCTATGAACTTGTACACTGTTCTCTACCTATTAACATACACTTCTTTGAAGATTGTTCTTATCCTTAACTCATTCTGACAATTTCATGTATTGATTAT
Source organism: Athrips mouffetella (assembly GCA_947532105.1). Taxonomy (NCBI): domain Eukaryota; kingdom Metazoa; phylum Arthropoda; class Insecta; order Lepidoptera; family Gelechiidae; genus Athrips; species Athrips mouffetella. The sequence goes on along the minus strand of OX383972.1, from coordinate 21,031,307 downwards.
TATTTTTAACCGACGAAAAAAAACGGAGGAGGTTCTCAAGTCGACGAGTATATTTTTTTTTATGTATGACCACGCATAACTTTTTACAGAGTAGTTCGATTTTGATAATTCTTTTTTTCTTGGAAAGGGTATACCCCGACGTTGGTCTCATATAAATTTGGGAAAAAAATTCCAACCCTAAGAGTAGGAAAACAGGGGATGATTGATTGTTCACTGACTGATTGTAATGTATGACCACGCATAACTTTTTACAGAGTATTCCGATTTACCCTAAGGGTAGGAAAATAAAATTTACAGTCACAAAAAATTTAAAAATAAAAACTTTTTAACAAAAAATTGACTCAAAAATACTCGGGTATACTGACATTAGTTTAAGAACTTTGTTATTGAGGTTAAATAAAAAAGTTTTATTATTTCTTGCTTTTCAGTTTTTTCGGCGGTTCAATTTTTTGGTAAAAAGTTTTTATTGTATGAACCTACCTAGTTTTTATTATTTTCAGTGCGACCCGCCTGGCGCACATAATCTTGTTAAGATTAAGCGTCTGACTTATCAAAGTTTGATAATGAATTATAATTAAAAGATAATTCTGAGTTTATATATGTAAAACGATAAACTAAGCGTTTTTCTGTATGTGTGTGTATTGTGGTTACACACTATATCTGGTGTAATTGAAGATATCTTTTCTTAAATTTAAAATGTTTTTATACAAAACGTCTTACTCTTTCGTGAACTGTATTATAGGTAAATGCATGCACAACGACAAATCAGTGTTGAGTCAAGTAAATTGTGTTCTTCGTAGGAACGAGAAGTGAGTAGGGGGTTGATCGTGATAATTTCAACGATATAACTCAAACGTTACGTTAAGTCTTAACTAAGTGTTTCAAGCAAATGTTTTTGTTATGGTAATATCGTTCAAATTACCACGATCACCACCCAGATAATAATGTAAAGTAAAATTTGAATTGATCGTAGCATGAGAGAGACCACAGTACGTAAGCTAATACTTCATTAAAGGAAGCAAAATTTAAATAAATATTTTGAAATTGGCAATGAAGTAAACGCCTTCGCTTTTATGGCGTTGAATTTTATGGAATATTTTATAGCACCGTTACAATTTTTGAAGCTTGAAAAATTATAACCGCATTCTGATTCCACTAATTAGGTTTAAAAAAAAATCATTTGCGCATTCTTGTTTTTATGTACAAGCACAGCTAAGAATTAGAAAACTACTTTTTACTAGTAAGAATAATTTACACATGGCAACAAGCACGTAGAAACAAAACTACTATAAGCTGAACCAGCGCTACGCTACAAACGCCTTTCAAAGTCAAAGTCAAAATAGTTTATTCATTGTTGGATATTAAAATCTCTTAAGCTCAAGTCAGACAGAGGCGGTATGATTGCGAAAGCGGTCCGGGGCGGTTTGGCGGAACAAAATACCGCGCCGCGACCGCTTTTTAATGTGACAGGGTGCATATGAACTCATTCTTTACAAAAAATACCGGCCCCGGAACGCTTCCGCTACCGCCTCTGTGTGACGCGGGCTTTAATGACGTCAGCGAAACTATATCGCTTCACAAACAAATTGGCGCCATGGTGGGAAAAAAAGAAGCGACAGTAAAAACCCACGCGCTCTTTTAAAAATCTTTGAATGTACAGCGTTGATACAATAAACATAAGTCAATCTGAACCTGTAACCCCGCTGTAAGGCCTGCTTATGGTCAAAGTGCTTCTACCGTCATACAGCTGTGTGTACTTATATGCAGGGTATATGGGATGGTCTACCAAAACCTGAAAGGGCTTGTTTTCATCCATTATTTCACCCCCTTGGGAGATGAGTTTAAAAAAAAACGTATTTGGTGGTTTTTATATGAAGTAACCATTGCACAAAATTTCACATCTGTAACTATAGCTGTTACGCCTCGGCGTTGATAAATAAATCAGTACATGTTCTACAATATACTTAAACTCTTCTTAATTGCCCAGTGTCATCTCTCAAGATCTGTTAAAGTATTGATTGTAGCAAAAAATGTTTAAGAGCTTTTATGTAGATAATTTTATGAAGATTAATTTTGTCTTGAGACAGTATTTGCTATAATTATCATAATTTTAATTTAAAACGCACATTCGTTATTTTGAATGCACATCATAAACACATTCGTTGCCATAGAGACGCTGGGCGGAACGCTGTCACTGGTTTTTTGCATCTTACTCTCTCACAACTACTATGTTTATCGCACTCACATAACGCTAGTAGTGTGGGTGCGGAAAGCGTGTTAGTTTGAGTAAATGGTAACATTGGTGACACTGGTTTTGTACTGAAACATAGGAAGAATTCGTCTCTAGTCGCAGGGCAACGTACATGAACTTCAAAGCTCTGTGGACATGACGAAAAATATAAGGGTTCCTTATTGACTACTCAACCCTAAAAAAAGGACAAAAATGTTTATTTGGGACGGTAACAATTCTTAAATTTTCTTTGAATTTACAGGACAGTTCTGTTATTAATTTAAATGTATTGGATCTTTTCATTTAGTGGATAATATAACAAAAATAGCCTGCATTTATACAACCAGCTGATTATAGGGTTTATTGACTTCCTCCCGATTTTTCCTTTCATTTAATTCAAAAAGCCTTTTTTACGAAAAGCTATTTGTTTATTACAACAAATTAATGATGGAGAATCTTTTTTACACCCTGTATATAAAGAAGGTTTAATAACTTACCCGTTTGTTAAGTCTTAACGATTCTACATTGTCATTGACAGAAATAGGCCAAGAAAGTAGTTATTTTCATTCATATCAATTACTTACGAGTACTTTGCGTCATAGTGTGATCATGTTAAACAATGATGAAGTAATCAATCATAATTGTTATGGTAAATTTTCGTCCGTTTATTTCCTTGGTTTGACGTGTTAGCATTTCCTTCATACTCGTATCAGTGGTCAGTCGGACTTCTAGAAAATAGAAAATCGCAAAATGCACACGAAGGATACGAACTTCCATCTTCTTGCAATTTATAAAATGAAGCCTAGAGAATCTCTTAGAAATAAATTTAAAGAAATCAACATTTTGACTTTTGTGTCGCAATACATTTATGAGAATTTAATATATGTTAAACGGAATATACATATTTTCGTGAAAAATAGTGACAGGCACAATGTCAACATGATAAACCAGAATCAACTTGCTTCTCATGTCAGCCGTGTTCACAAAATTAGTAAAACTTATAAAGGTTAATGTATACGCTTCTATAATAAGGTACCCCACTGATATTGAAAGTTTACCGTTAGATAAATTCAAAACTGTTATCAAGCAGAAATTATATGATAAAGGTTGTTATAAAATATCAGATTATCTAGAAGAGAAAAATCCATGGGATTAGGCTGCGGTTCTAACAGGCTAATTCAAAATTCAAAGTGACTTATGTTTATTGTATCAACCCTGTACATTCAAACATATTTAAAAGAGCGTGTGGGTTTTTATTGTCGCTTCTTTTTTTCCCACCATGGCGCCAATTTGTTTGTGAAGCGATGTAGTTTAGATGACGTCGTCATTAAGAGATTTTAATATCCAACAATGAATGAACTATTTTGAGTTTGAGTTTATGTACCGGATACGCCTTAACCTACTAGGCTCCTGTTGATGTTGTTAATGTTATACGACTTGCGACTTTTAATGCAATTAACGTTGCGTTTGTGACTTCTTGTCTTGCCGGTAAACATTTCTTTTTCTTGCCATTAATTTGCTAAACGAAGAAAATCTTAAACACATGTAGCCGAATGTCAATTATCATTCTTTAGCTAAGCAACGTATGAATAAATTATCGAGTTATCTACATATCGTCGAGTTATCTATCTGTCTCCGAACTAACATCTCTGTTCAACAACAGCTCAAGGTCGAGCGTGCACAGCGCCTGTCATCTGCATATTACGAGTACCAGCGCAAAGTGACATTCTTTGGTCACATTTCTCACAGAGGGGCCAATAATTTGGAAAGACTGATAGTGACGGGAAAAGTTGAAGGAAAACAAACCAGAGGACGAAGCCCTAAAAGATAGACGGAACAGATTACGAAAAGCTGGAGATACCCTTAGTGCTGCCAAAGAATATAGTGCTGCCCTCCATCAAGCAATTGACCGAGATAAATGGAGAGATATTGTTGCCACATACATACGGAGTCACGATCCTCAGTAGTGACGAAACGATTAAGAAGAGAGAGAAAGAGATTTATCTGTCTATACAAAATCCACTGGATGGGTCATCACTAGTGTCAATCGTTTCGTTGGACTGTGTGTACGATACTACAACAAAATACCTGACAATGCAGTGCAATTACCTGACAAAAACTTTTAAAAAATTGTAAAGCAAACGTTATGTAAAAAAGTTTACTATAAATTAGATGACTACGAGTATATCAATGACAGAGAGGTATGGTGCTCTGATGTTCCGGCGAAACACAAGAAACACATTGTAAAAAGCCGACTCTTAAAGTAAGCTGTGCTGCAGTGGTTTCTTGCCGCTTCTTTTACGCTGCCAAAGCACGATCCAAAACGGTGTAGACTCGCTCTTTTTGCATTGTATTCTGCAAAGAATCTACATTGAATAAAATTATCTGAATCGATTCGAGCGTTTCTGGACTTTGTAAGACTCCAGACACTTAAGCCATTATTCCCCGCTGCTGTCACTCATAGTTATTTTTAAGCCTTCAGAAAAGGCTTTTTTGTGTTGCTACTTTGTTGCTTTGGTTAATATGTATTTATTCAATAAAATATCAAACAAGGATAATTTATGCAACTGACACTGCACTGCACGCCATGTTTACCTTACACATTTCTTAGGGTCAGGTACAAAAACCTAAGCAAATACAAAAACCAAGAGCACAACGGCGAGAGAGCGTCGGCCATATAAAAAATATGTTATCTGTTTACGTGCAGTGCCTTCCCTCTATCTTCCTCACATGCAACATCTATTTCCGTGCAGTAGAGTGTATAGATATGTTAAAATGCATCAAATAAGCAAATACAATATGTTTTTTTGAAAACTAATGTTCAAAAATTAATTAATGTCATGTGTCATTGCCTCCAGATTTGTAAGCGCCTTCCCTCGATGTTTTCCTAACGCAATCTTGCGCACAGTTTTTTTTTCAGCGCATTACAACAGCGTATGTCTAAACCGATCAAAATGTGTTTAGTATTTTCTTCCACGTGTGCGCATGATCAGAACTTTTCTCTCTCTGGATTATTTTGTGAGAGGCCAAAAAAATAGAGACATGATGTTACCAGATCCAAATCAATAAACGTTATTTTTGGGCAAAGAAACTGTTACCTTTTTGTATTGCCAGAGTGCGCGTGTTAATAGCTCAGTTCGGTTACTGACCTAAGGCACGTTTACGAAACGAAGCGGTAATGAACTCGTTGCCGGCGACCCGCAGATAACGTATCTAACTCATGCGGTGGTGCACTCGGAAGTATGAGCCTGGCCCGAGGCTTATACGTACTGCTTGAAGGAAATAAATAAATTGTATTGCTTGTGAGAGCGAGTTTACGAAATATGTGTATTAATTTAGTTCGACTGCAAAGATTTTCTCAATACGTAACAAATGTAGGGTGACTTTTAATTATGTCTTGATTGCAAACGGTATGCATGTACTCATAATACTGAACAATTTTTCCCAAGGAACATAGGTCGAAATACGAAAAACCAAATTTGACCTCCCATAGAAAATGCGCTATCAGCTAATGCAGTTTCTATGGGAGGTCAAAACTTGATTTTCGTATTTCGATCTATGTTCCTTGGGGAAAATTGTTCAGTATCATGAGTTAATTCATACCTTTTTCTATCAAGAACTAATTAAAAGTCACCCTATGTAGGGTAAATTAAAATTTTCTCATTCTATCTCTCTCTGCTCTGAACGGCCCTCAATGCAGTGACTCGTGACGTGACCCTGATTGGCGTGTAGTCTAGTCAATTGCTTCCACCGGCTTCAATCTTCTACCTATTGGAGATCTGTGCTGACAGGCTACCGTTGAGGCTACCTTTTTTTAAATACGATACTGAAAATTATTTCTCAAATTAAATAAAAAATAATTTCCAGAAAAGTAATTACCGAAAAGGAGTTCATACACATTAGCTAGAAGCTAGGCTTTTTCCGAGACAGTATACTTTCACGTCAGAAAAAGTGACATTCTTTCGTCAGAATGTCAGGAAAAGACGTCATTTCAGGACGTACTGAATAAACGCCAGGATAAAAGTACCCTAAACCGACGAGCATGTATGAAAGGATTGATGAAAGTACAGGAAGCAAGAGAAGTATGTCAAGATCGTAGCAGGTGGAGGACTGTGGTCTCTGCCTACCCTGACGGGAAAGAGGCGTGATGTTATGTATGTATGTATGTAAAAGTGACATAGCAGTTTAAAAATTATTTATGCTAACTAACCCAACGCAAAATAACGTAGTATTCTAGGCATGTGAGGTGGAAAATTATTATCTATTTAAATCTATGTAACTCAAATCCCATAAAAAACTCTAATTTTATGCTGTAGTTTTAGATTGGTTCATTATACGAGTAGTATCTGTAAGATAGACAATAAATGCTGCCGTCAAGCTGGTGGTGTTTCATTTGTGTTTTACTCTACCTACCAATATTAGCTTATTTCATTGGATACAACCCAAATATAGAGTGACTTTTAATTAGCTCTTGATAGCAAAAGATATACATGTTCTCATGGTACTGAACAACTTTTCCCAAGGAACATAGGTCGAAATATGCAAAATCAAATTTGACCTCCCATACAAAATGCGCTATCAGCTACTTTAACGGTTTTATATGAAAGTTTCGAAACTAAAGCTATGGGTTTATTCACCCCGTCATAAGACAGGGTAAGACACAAAGGATCCTCAGATGAGCTCTCTTGAGACTTGTATAATCGGTGCCCTGTCGTTACATGGATGAACTCAATTTGCTCTATGCTCGCTTCAAGTATGACTTGACTGAATTTCCCCTGCGGTTCCTTGCTTTTAGTTGCCACTGTTGCCAGTTAAAATGGACAAGATGGTACTGCAAAGCGGCGCAATACATTAATATACAACACACATAGGTATATATGTATATATGACGACAGAAAATAATAAGAATCATATGTTTTTAAATTTATGCGTAAATTGACAAAGTTATGAAAAATAATAAACTCGAAGGAAATTGGTAGATTCATAGGTCCGTTACATTAGGGTTCTCTTTCAACCAAAAGTGAATTTGGTACCGGTGACAAGCAAATTCCACACCGTTGCCGGATATAGTGACCATGTCACTTTATGCCCCTTTGTTGGTGGTGGGTCTTTTGTGCAAAGTCCGTCTGGGGAAGTAACACCCCCTTGCCTATTTCTACCGCCTTAAAGCCGCTGTCTTTGCTCTGCTGTGTTTCGGTTCGAAGGGTTTAGGCAAACATTTGTGTGATGAACACAAGTGTTTGTTCTGTGTCTGGGTGTTATTTATCTATTTATGTATGTACTCGTATATCAGTCTCTGATTGTCATAGTACCTACAGGCTTTGCCTAGTTTGGGATCAGATGACCTTGTGTGAAATGTCCCCCAATAAGACATGCCATTTTAGTTCTCAGGGTGGACAACGCGCTTTGATGTCTTATTAATGTAAAATTTTATCACTGATAGGACTGTAGGTGCTATGGTTGGTGGTCGGTGGTGACCACTTACTACCAGGTAGCCTATCTTTTCGTTTGCTCACTTGTAACAAAAAAAAAAACACTTTATACATTGTTCTTATTTCAATAGTCGTAGGAAGTAAAGTCTCGCTAAGTTGTTAAGCTGGACCTGCTCTTGATAGTCCAGTAAAAATACGGTTTTGCAAAACATTAAATGCTAATAGCTACTTTTTTGTGTATATCGTATTTAAATATGATGTTAAGACGCAATATTTACGAATCCACCTAAAATTTAAAGCGGAATATTTTTTTCAAATAACAGCTAAGGCAAAAATAGTAATAGACAATTATATACTTTATATCATAGATAAACGTATACTTTACATAAAGGCATCAAAATCCACCATAAATATATTTAAAAATATCAATTTATTTCAAAATATAAAATCTCCACTTATTTTTACATATAAGGGCCAATAAAGTCGAGGTAAAATAATAGCAATAAACTGAGCTAAACTCAACCTTTTTAAATGTAAGTGATTCTTATATATATTCACAAAAATGCCATACTAAATAAAAAAAAAGTTTTTTGTAATCGCTGGTTTACAATAATTTTGTAAACATTTATGTTGGATTTGCCAAAAATGTGATTATATAGCACTATTTAAATTATTAGAAAGCTAAATGGATCTATTACTATTTTTAGTTGCGAAGATAAGCTGTATTTAAATTTCGTGCTATAAAAGTTAAACAATACAAAAAAGCTTATATTTTTAGGTGGATTCATGTATAATATGAAATTCTGAATATATAGCAAGCCGTAAATAAAAAAAATAATCTATTAACATTTTTTTCCGAAATTCCATATTTTTTTAATGTTTGGACGGCAAAATAAATAAATAAATGAAGTAAATTTAGGTGGATTCCATTAAAAAGCTTTACACAGAAATATAATCTATCGATCTGAAAAAGAATCACGGCTATTATCAATTATTTCCGTTTCGCCATACAATCTCTCGTAATTTTACTGGAGTATGACTGTACCCTCTGGAGAAAAATACGGGGTAAAAACTGTTTTCTACCACATTTCTATACGATAATAGGATCAAAGTATGCTTCACTGTAATTGAATACATTGATCGATACCGAGTTGCCATGTTACAATTTTGTGTGAATCTCACCTATCTTGTATTGTAAGTTGAGCAATTTCCTAGTAAGGTGATCAATTTTAGAAAAGAAACAAAACTGTACTGAATTCGCTTCTGGCACTTGCCTATTGCCGCAGCACGCTCGCTACACTCGCTCGGCTCATGCGTTTGCTCGAAACAGAACCTAACACAATCTAACCGACACAGATTTAGAAGTGAAGTTTATTACTGTTCTAAAGTTGATCAACTGACGCAAAAATTGATCAACTTACGATTTATATAATTTTCCGGTGACTTAAAACAAAAAAGTCTTTGCAGCACTTTTTTGCACACACAAAACAACATGTTTTGCCAGATTTTCTTTATATTTCTCGTAACTTATTAGCTACGCACAGCAGCAAGCACGTAGATACAAAACCAGTATAAGCTGAACCAGCGCTACGCTTCAGACGCCCGAAACCAGAGACCCGCTCAAGGTCAAACTGTTTCCGCCGACGCGTGCGGGCGTGTGTACCTACTGCATTAGTTGCTTGCAACGTTTAGCATTAGGACGATGATAAAAGATGGCCAAGAATAGAAACGAATACATTTAAGGGTTAAGATTAATTATCAATATTGTTATCATGACCAGCATTATTATTATATCTCGCTAGAAGCTTCATTCAATGTTCAAAAAAGGAAAATTATTTTCTTGTGAAAGAATAAACCTTTCAAATTCAATTACAAGAATACCGTTCGAAAAAATACACGAGATAAAATAGAATCCAATTCAGGAAAAAAGGGCAATATTCATTAATGGTTATTTCCTACGCATATCTATTTAAAGAATTAAAAGAGACAAAGTTTTGACATTCAAATTGAACATCTCATTAAGTGGCAAAGGTCAACAGTTGCGTAGGTGGGCCATGGACGCCGAAACACCCATAAAATTACTTAATTCTCATATGATAACTCACCGTGCCTAACTATCCGTAACGCAAGGTTGCAGAGTATGTGCATGGGTCATTTCTTTTCATGAACGTATTAAAGATTTTGTAACTTAAGTAATATTTTTTGCGATTCCAAATAGATTGAATAGAATTTATTTGCTGCATAAACAACTTTAAGAGATTTGATATTTTTTATTTGAGTTCAAAATATTGTACAAAATTTAATGTTCTCTATATCCTATACTATTTAACAAGTAATATTTGTTCTTTAAATATATACGAGTATATTTGTAACCGGTTTCCCGAAAACGGCTCTTACGATTTCGATAAAATTTACCATACGGAGGTTTTCGGAAGCGAAAAATTGATCTAGGTAGGTCTCATGTCTGGGGAAATTCGTTTTCCAAATAGCATTTAGCTGTTGGCAGGTAGCATAGCTTGCTCACCCGATGATATTTGAATGTTGAGGCGGCTATTATAGAGGCTCGGTCGCCCAGGTACTGTTTCATTAATCGCCTTTAGACTGGATGATTGTTTTATTTTGTCAGTACTTACTACTAGGTAAATTTTGAAAAGTGGTGAAGAAATACACTAGAAATCCAAAGCAATTGACAACCATTCATTGTGACATGCAACCCATTTTACTGGATTTTCTGCAAGATTATAGAATAATAGGTGTGGTGTTCAATGTCTCCTATTCAGGGTCGGGTAAAGGTGATATATTAATTAAAACAGATTTATTTGGGAGCCTGTCGCCGCACACCCGCTTGCCTCGATTCTCTCGTCAGCCGTGTTGCCAGCAAGCAAGTCCGCGGTCGAGCAACTTTATTCAAATACATTACAATAGGGGACACATATTTTTTCATTTTATAAAACTCATCCTTTATTATATTTATTTGAGTTTAAAATGTCGTAATTTTTTTTTCGGTAATGACGTCACAGTTGAGGCTCCTTAAGAATTTTATATCAAAATTGTATTGGAGCCTCAGTTGTGACGTCATCGCAGGAATTGTACAATTTTCATAAATTCTTTAAAACTACGGAGTAAAACGTGAAAAAAATAATATTTTCGAGAAGCGTGGAACTAAATCTCGTAATGGTTTTGAGATTATACCTATATGTGGTTACCGAAATTGAGCGGTTGTCAATTACGAGTGAGGTGTAGGTGGCACAAAGATCCTATTCTCTTATAGACTGTAGGATCCCTTTCAGAATTCGTTGTCACTTTTTAGTAACGATGCTACTTTGGTAAAAGTAAGAGACGTGTATTAAAAACGTGACAATTTTTTTTTTATATCAAATGTATTTATGGATTTTGGCACTCATTAATTCTGTGTTGTGATGCTGACGCGTCTAAACGAAACTATAAAAGGTTTGCTAGCTTCCGCCTTCTATTTCATACAAAATATTATTGAATTCGTACGTAATAAAATTCATTGAAATATATTGTTATTGCTTTCAAACTGTGTCTTACAATTAGTGATTTAAATGTACGGTAACATTTAGACAAAGAAGTTTACTAACATTTATACCTCACATGGCAGCAAGTTCTTTTCGATATAGCGATATCAATATCATTGTTCGCCGGTGACAATGTCCAATAATTATAAAACGGCTTTCTCATAGTTTGAACTCTATTGCGTTTCCCGTCTAGTTTGAATCTGCCTACTGCATAGGGGAGCATGTTGGCAACAAATAAAACGCAGTAGTCAGATGGTCGGGCGCCCGATAAGGGAAGTGCTCACTTGATAACATACGCTGCCGTGCCAGTAATTGCAGTTATGCCCCAATTGGAAATGGAAGTCTTTATTCTGTTGGACATAGGTGTATAACAGACTATAGGTGTATAATGAAATTAAAATTTTAATTATTTTTAATTTTTCCCAAGTAGGTATATTATCAAGATCGTAGCAACACAGTGTAAATAACCCCAGGGGAAATAGGCGTGACATTCATGTATGTTCAGGCCATACAAAAAAAGGCCATACATTTATACCTCACATGCTCGGAAAGTACCTAAGTCTTAGGAAGAAGGTACGTCATTGCAATCATACAAATATGCGGAATGCAATATTGTATGAAAATCCATTGAAAACGTGCTGAGCGGGATAGAACATTGTATGAAAATCTATTTCTAACGTACTTTTTTTTAAACTTAGTTCAATATCGTTCGATGGCCTTCTTGTAATATTATAATGCCAAAAGCCAAAAAGTTTTGATTTCCTAGTCCGCAAAATGATACTGACCACTTGCATTTTTCCAAAATGAAAAAACAAATATTAATGAAAAACTTTTTGACATTTGCGACGTACTCGTAAAAAGATGTAAACGCCATAAAAAAACATTAGTAGAAAATGAAGTTCTAAATCTTCAATTTAGTGTTTTAATTTTGAGTCGTTTTTTTCCTTGCAATTGAAGTGTATCTCTAGTATCTCAGGCCTCAAAAACACTCTCCTTGGGAGTCGGTCCCTTTCTCTTCTTATAGCACCATACCACCTATGAGACAAGATCACTAAAACTGCCCGATGTTTTTAAAGCATACTTTAAGATTTTCATAACAGATACAAAAACTAGCGAAAATGAAAAGCTAGAAAATTTGTATGTCATAAAAGCCAGGGTGATGATTAATTACCCTGTAAGCTGGTGCCAGCTTTATAAACCCTAATGTTTTTTAAACCGGAAAATGAACTCATCATTACTTTAATAATATCAAACGATAAAGACAAGTGTTCAAATTATATTTAAGTGATAGGTATGTAGATTATGACGAAATAGAACAATAATGGAATGACAATATCTACACTCACCGGCAGAAATAACCGGCCGGTCTGTTTTTTTTCATATATTTTCATAAAAATATGGGGGCAAACGAAGCGTCAATATCTTACTTAAATTGAATAAAAATACAAATCTGATTGATGAAGTCTTTAGATAAGAACCTTTTTAACAATATTGTCAAAGATTAGGTATATCTAAAATGTTGAAGAAAACCCGTGCGACACTTTAAACATTTTAATTCGCTAAATGTAAGAGAAATCTGACGAAATGACGTATATATTTTTTTGAATGATGCATGGAATTTCCCGGATACCGTGCTCAGGTCTAATCTTCAAGAATCTTAAGTCAGATATCTTATTTAATGATCTCACTGTTTATTTACGGATATTTATTTCGTTTAGAAAATATATTGACGCTTCGTTTGATCCCTTACTTGTATGAAAATGTACGACAGAAAATAGACCGGCCGGTTATTTTTTCCGGTGACTGTATTATACACACACACTACAGGAAAATTGCAAGCCAAAAAAATCCTTAAAATAATTTTATATCAACACACACACACACGTAACGATCTTTTACGTAGGTACTATAAGGGAAACTCGTCTGCAGTAAGATGCTTATGCTGACCTACTTTAAATCAATTCTATTTTGGGTGAGCACGATTTCCTTACAGATATAACTAAGATTGTATCTTCAAAATTCACGGATCCCTCTGCCTATCTCGTGCTATGTCTCAACCGTGGTTAGCCATTTTAAGCCAAACATTCGACAAAACTGACTTTCCTGTCTGCATAGAGATATAAATCCGTTTTAACTGCCTCAAAAATAAAGTTGAACTTTTGTGTTAGAATTACATTGAATTCTGAATATGTTGTCATGAATAAATTAATTTACTTTCTGTATATTGTTTTAAAACATTAGATATATTGTTTTGTCTGTACAAGTTTGTTCCTGCTTTATGGTAACGGTACGTACACACGGCCGCACATCAGTAGAAACACTTTTGGACCTTATGGCGTGGTAATAGAGTTGAAAAAGTTTCTACCGGCAAGCGGTTGACCGTACCTGGACGACCGAGCTTTGTCGTCGTTGCCTATGAAATTTTTCTTACAGATTAATGAGATCATAGTTCCTATAATTCTATACGGTGACTTTTATTTAGTTCTTGCTATCAAAAGATATGCATTTACTCATGATACTGAACAACTTTTCCCAAGGAACATAGGTCGAAATACGAAAATCCAAATTTGACCTCCCATACAAAATGCGCTATCAGCTAATGCAGTTTCTATGGGAGGTCAAAACTTGAGTTTCGTATTTCGACCTATGTTCCTTGGGGAAAGTTGTTCAGTATCATGAGTACATTCATATCTTTTCTATCAAGAACGAATTAAAAGTCATCCTATATAGATATTTTCATTATTTGTTTTATATTTGAGAGTTGATTTCAAGGTTATCAATCTACGCATAAAATATTGTTTTAATTTTTAGTTTGATATCTAAAATTAAAGGTTCGAAAATTGATCGTCTTAAATGTCGTCCGATTTTATCATTAGATTTGTTATATATTTTTACATGTAACAATTTTCGAAAATTAAATTTAAACTTCTGTAAGCTTCTTACCAATCATGCTTGAAAAATTTATATTTGGTTTTTTAATTCCTATAAAAAATGCAAAAATGTTAGTACTGAAAATTGTGTTTACCTAATATAAAGGACCTAATATAATCTTAATCAAAGTCCAAAAACGGATGGTGCTGTAGAGTTTCTGAAACGCGATTTTTGAACAAATGCTCAAAAAACGGAGACATCGAGTTTTCCCAGACCTGAGACCTAGCTAGATACATTTTTGGCTCCCGAAAACCCCCTATGGTAAATTTGACCTAAATCGTTAAAGCAGTTTTTGAAAATCGCAGGAAAATCTTGTATAATTCTTCCTTTTTGTATGCAAAGCAAAATGTGTAAGGGAAGTCAGATTTTGTTTTTCGTACTTATGTTCCTTGGTAAAAGTGGTTCGCTAACAAGCGAGGTGACTATGGTACTTCCTCTCCCCATTTTCCCAGCAAAAGCTGGAATTCTGGAGGGAGCTCCCTGTCCTGTAGTGGACGTTTCATGGGATGTTATGATGAAAAGTGGTTCAGTTTCATGGGCAGATTCACAGCCCAGTATTATCACTTATCAATACACGCTGAATATTATACAAATATTGCTCGTTTAGTAGTCAAAATAATAGTGTAGTAGTGGTTTAATTTGGATTAATTTAATAGCAAAGGATAAACATTTTTATATCATAATTTTGTCACTAACAACAACTATTAGTAATATTTCCTAACACGATGTTGTCGTAAAAAACCTATTTATCCAATGAATCATAATTCTGTGTTTAATTAGAAGTGGTAACTGCAAACCTTATCAACGTTACAACCATTATCACTGTCGTAACTAATCTAATGTGATTGCGCAAAGATAAAAAATCGTTAATTCTTAGGTAGAAAAAGTATATTTTTGTATTATTTCAAAATATTGAGAATTTATTTGAAATTTATAATATTTAAAGACTGCTTATCTTTTTAGCATGCTCAATTCCGCGTTCTCTGGTTTTCTCTCGGCAAATTTAATGTGTTGAGCGGAAGCCAGGCTATGCGCACATCTCGTGCCGCATCCCGTTTCACTCCGTCCTCCGCCAATCGCCTCCGACCTCCGACCAAGCGGACCTCCAACCGGCCGGTCGGCAACCGTCCTCCCTCACTCAGTCGTACACACCGTGTCTAGACCGGCGGACGTGCGTTCTGCATTTCCTCATATCTTCCGCGAGCTTTCGAATATTACCTGTGAATTTTCAGTTGCTAGTGATATTGAATTATTTGCATTGTGGAAATTTTCTGGATTAACCCTGACCGTATCTACGCTGCTCCTGGGGATAATATCACCATCATAAAAGGTCGGTGTGTTATATGCATATGCCTCGCGAATAGTAATGCTATTGGATGCATTCGGAATGTGACTTGTCCGGTATTTATGAGCACTTAAGTATATAAAAAGAACTACGTTTAATATAATGGAATCCGTAAGGCCTGGGTTCGTGGGTTCGTTGACTTCTCGGACCTGGTCTTGGCTTTGTAATTGTTTTTTGTTGTTCCGCCGGTGCGTAGCGTGGGAGGTGATTCTGCACTATCAATCATCAATCATTCATCAAAGAAAAGGCTGCAGTTGCGTGTTGACAAAGTGTCCAAGTAAACTAAAAATACAGATCATAAATAAATTTCATTATTTTAGAAATGTTAATAATAAGCCCGATTATGTAATCCTTTCGTTTTGAAAAATTATCAAAAACATGTTTTGCTCGTTGAAAATATAATGTGGATTTTTTTATATAAAAGAAGGGAATAAAGGAATATAAGTTTTAATTGAAATTTAATAAATTAACACGTATTACAAGATATAGTAAAATTCAACTGCGTATTTAGATATTTAAGTAGGTAGTTAATTACCTATTTGAAAGTATATTCAAAACAGGAAAACATTGAAACCTCTTCTTGAATAAATTATTTATTACTAATGGTACCTAAATACCAACTTACTTCATATGTAACTGTTGATTTTAAATACATTTTAGGAACATTTTTAATAATAACATTGCAGAATACAGTGCCTACTGAAACCAATCTTATTTGATTTAATAGCTACGTCAGACTTAACGTCTAGCACTATTGTACACAAGAGAGGACACACAATTAGCAAAAAGAAGTACCTACCTATAGTGAATAATTTAGCATCAGGTGCCCACCTTCTTAGTTGCGCTTTCTCACGTACATATTCCGTGACCAGGATAAAAAGTTGTTTAGGTGGAGGTAGGTAACTCCTTTCATATTGATCTGTCTCATACTCAGGTACAAATGGTACAATTCACAAATACTCAAATTGAACCTGAATTTGAATGGTAAAGTTAGATGATTAATGACATTATAAGGAGAAACAATAATTATAGATAAAATAATCTGATAATTTAGACAAAAGAAATTGATAGTTTTATGAATAATAAACAGTAGAAAGTGGTAAATGATAATGATGCTTATTGAAGTGTCACCTAAATCTACAATATTTTAAACACCATACCATCTGATCATGGCCAAATGTAAGGTACAAAAAACGAAAAGATTAACAATCTTCCAAAACAGCACATTTGAGGATGAGGATAACGTTTTCGTATTTCAACCTATAAACGTAGGTAAAATTTTCTCCAGCTACTTAAACTGCTCTTTTTTTCTTTAGTCTTTTGTACGACCAGATTATAATAACATTTAACGTATTGAGTTCAGATTCTATTATACTAAGTTCAAAGAGAAGCTCATCCATTTCCTAATCCTTCTTATGATTTGAACCTCAATAACCTTTTCACGTGTCGTTCTATTCATTGGTAAATGCGTCGTCATGAATAAAATAGGACTAAAATATTATAATGGTCGAGGTGGGGGCATTGTTTTGGAACCTCATCGGCACCCGCGTTTAAAAATGTTGCACCTAAAAGTCAAGGAGTTCTTTTTTACTTCAAGCTTGGCTTCGTTAGTAATAAGATGAGTATTTAGTGTCTTTATAGGGAACTCAATAAAGTTTTAGTTAGGTATTTAAACACATAGTTTCAATACAGTTTACACGTACATGTCCTTTTAGTTATGAGTAAGCCAATAATAATTCTAAATCTTTCTTTAAGAACTGTCTTGCACCATTTGATACACAGATACCGTTTGAATAATACAAACTAATTAGACATTTCAAACCACAGATACAAAGCTCTAAACTCAAACCTCTGAATACATAATAATACAGTAAGTCAAATTTGCTAATAGTTGGAGATTACGCAGTTCGTATTTACCTAGATCCGAAGTAATTATGTGCCTACACACACAATGCGTCGCTTTGGTTGGAGGTTACCAACAAAACATGTCAAGGAGCTTAATGATCTAACGCTGTTTGCCTGCGATTGTACTGATAGATTAAATTATTCAAACAAAGGGATTCTACGGAATCAATACATATTATATATTCAATGATTGTTCAGTAGATCCAATGTATTACATTGAGTAGATTTTTTTTGTTTGTGAAAGCAAAATTCGTCTTTTCATCTGTTTCGTTAAGGAATTCATCATAATAGACCACTTGTGAAACCCTCGCATTTCATGCATTTTAAAACTACGAGCTACCAAAGACCTGAGAATTACTTTAAGCTAAGACTTTTACGTTAAGGCAGACACTGCTTTCATAATACTGCTTGATCATCTATGTTCGGTTTGTCGTAGCTCCTTGTAGTAGCGCTGGGAGCTACTACATAGCCATGTACAATAGTTTTTGGTAGCAAGTGGTTGGGTTTGATATACTAGTAGCTTGAACATGCATTCATAATATTAAAACGTTGCAATTTTATTATCAAGGCCTACGGTGATTGTCACTTTTGAGTCTTCTTATTGCCAGGAAAAGGCCTTCACCATGAGGCCTTCTAGCAATTCGCTTATACATTTTCGTTTGGTGGTGACTTAGGAAAATTTAAAATTTGCAATAATTGGTCGGTTTCGTACTTAATCTCAGTAGAATTCCTGGTGTTTTCATTTAAAAGTGAACTATATTACTCTTTTATAGAAACTTGGAGTTTAAACAACTTCAATTTTGGAAAGTGTTTCGGCTTTTGCCACTGATGTGCCTGTCAATTTAATGGAAAGCTCAGATCCCGATAATGTCCAAAGTTCAGATCTTTAACTAACCCAAAAACCTTTCAACTTAGACATTAGCTCTAAACTAAATGCCAGTCATTGCTCCAAGTTACAAGAAAATTACGTTTGCTAAAGTTGCAAGGGATGGGATTGCTTGGTGAAATAGTTGTACAAACTTTTGCAGCCAGTCGTTTATGTTGTTTGTTAAGGCAGGGGTAATTTAACATTACGAAGGTACTAAGGTTTTATGACTGCTACTCAGTGATGTCATTAACATTAGCGTCAGTAACTCGAGAGAAAAACTTATGCTATTTGGCTTAATTAAGAATAAATGCGTTGTAGCTAGTTTACCACATTCATTACAACATTTGTTTTATATTTTATAGGGGTTGAAAGGATGTCTAATATTGCTTTGAAATTATGAAGGCTTACTTAATTCATATCATCATAACATCCCATGAAATGTCCACTAAAGGACACAGACGACCTACAGAATTCTAGCTATTGATGGAAAAATGTAGAGGGGAAGTATAATAGTCACCTCGCTTGTCAGCGTTACGACTTGCACCATGGACCGCGTTTGGAGGTGACCGCAGTAAGTAAGAAGGTATGATACACAGGAAGATGCTGCTGCCCATCCTCCAGTTTTAACCCTTAGTCGCCTCTTACGACACTCACGGGTGTGTATGGGATGGTACTATTCTTGCCGGCACCATACGGGACTTAATTCGTATGGTAACCATAATATATTTTAGAAGTGAAAATTATTAATTTTGCTAAGTTTATTCAAGTTTATAAAGTAAAGTTATTAGCACAAATTTAGTTACGAGAGGTTAAATTAGGAACTGAAGTCAAGTTTTAGTAATTTGCTGACTCATGTTCATTACTATCCATGACTGCTCCGAAACTTACAGTAGAAACAGTATTAGAAACAAGTCTAAAACTTACAAGTGGGAGGAGATCAACTCTAATTAGAAACGTGAGGTGAGGTGACGTGCGGATTCATGTCAATGAGCTTCCGTAGCGGACATAGTAAATTGCCCTGTTTTGAAGCTGCCAATTTTACGACCAGCTCGTAAACCAAAATTACTAAACATAACTCCGGCTTAGTTCCCGTGATTCCGTTTGCACGTAACCTCTATTGTTACTTGCTTGTAGTGAAGTTCGTAAGTCAACAAATAGCTAAATCTAATATAGCAAACGTACCGGTGTTTCTCCAACAAAATATCCTTAGCGTAAGGCATTGTTGCTCTCTCTATCCGCAGCGTATTGAAACTTTTAAAAATATCACCTATAATGTGTCTTATATACAACACTACAACCAGTATAGCGGAACTGACTTCGAATGATATTATTAAAGCTCGACTGTGAAAAAACCCCAGCCTCTGCATGAATCTTGATGTTATAAATAGCTCCAACCTACGTCGCAACTGAAAGAAAAACACTATAAAAGTGTTTTCTTACTTTCCTGTAATCTATTTCACTATTTAAGAAATTTGAAATGGTCTTCCTTTTATTTACAAAATAAATGTATGTTCCCACGCGTACGACGGAAGCATTCGAGTAATTACACATAAATCATCCTACGTCTTGGGAAGTATTACGTCACATGCGTAATGAGGATCTGTTTCGCGCAACTTTGATTCGACTTGAGATGTCTGACACGCAACGAACCACCTGAGCTCTTTATCGTTGTATAATTAAACATCAAGATGCCAGATGGGAACAGATTCGTGTAATGTTACCGAGATCTTGCTTAGACGAAGGCAATAAGATAAAACCCTAAAATTACCAATCTGTATGTAATATTTTGTCATAAACAAAGGATATAAGTGTTCTTATTTTAGATCTTTATATTTATAAAAAAGTTACTTATATTTTATATTTAAAAAGATTTTTTTACAATGTCAGTTGTTTGTAATTTTTTGCTAAATTATAGGAATAGCTAACCTAAACTAACCCGCGTGAGATACCGAAAAAAAAATAGTACGAGTACTAACTCATTTCTACCCGTGGGTGTCGTAAGAGGCGATTAAGGAATTGTAAACTGGAGGATAAGCATCAGCGTCTTTCTGTGTATGTACCATCTTACAAACTGCGGTCACCAACAACTATAGTCCACGGTACCAGCCGCAATGCTAGCAAGCGTGGTGGCTATAGAGTTTCCTCTTCACATTGTTCCAGCAAAAGCTATAATTCTGGAGGGAACTCCTTGTCCTGCAGTAGACATTTAATGGGATGTTATGATATGATTGATAGCTCAAAGAAAGTAATAATATTGGTTTCCGTCTTTCAGATTTTCTCCTTAACTGAATAATATATTTCATTTTCTTAAAAGAAAAAAATACTTACACATTTTGAAGTCGTTTCGTTTAGAGAAGTCTACATCTCGAAGATCCGTAGAATTTTTCGTTGTAAAACAAAAGAAGGAAAATCAAACACAGACTCATTATCTTTTAGGGATACGACACAATTGAAGACACATGTGTTTGATGAACATAATGTATCAAGTTTTGGTACCAAGTTTAAGTAACACGGTACGAACCTTTGCAGCAGCTGGCTTAGAATGGTAGAACTCTACAATCAACCAAGTTGACGTCCCAACGTGTTCCAGAGTACGGGAACTGCCGTGCATAATTTTGATTGGCTCTTAAACAAAGCGTTCTGAAATGAAGTCGTTCATTGTTTTAGATATATTGTTTTGTGGATATTAAGTAAAGCTCGAGCGTGATGGCGAGTTGTGTTTAATAGTTGTGAAGATTAATAATTTTAATAGTTGTGCGTGTAATTGGTTTACCTTTGTTCCGAATTTCAGTCATTCCTAGAGTATGTAGACTTATATCTTAAAAAACTGATACAAACGTTACAAACTTTTACCTTACTCGTAAATCGTTATACATTATATAATTTTCTAAGGCTTTTCCTTTCGTTAAAATCTTTATCCATTCCTCGTTAGTTTTATTTAAATTAAAAATACTCTAAAGAATCTAACTTAAAATTTAATGGCTGTAATTATATTTAAATATAATTTGTGTTTTTTTTAATTTCTGTTTGAAAGGTATGGTATTACAGACGTTACGAAACGTCAAAAGGACGTTACGATAGGACAAAAGGATTTTATTCTCCCCTTATTCACTTATCTCTATTATATACGTAGTACGTGAAACAAATTGGTTTATTCTACACTTGAAAGTATTTGTGGCAAAACCAAAAATTTTAAAGTATATTTTTTTCATATTTTTATTAGAAATATGGTGATTAGGGAAAGGCAATTACTGTAAAGTAAAGGCTGTTGGCCTCGGAAGACAATAGTTTGCGTTTTGCGGAATCTACTAGAATATTCATATTCTGGGAGAGTTGGAAGAGACCGCACTGCCTTCCTAATTTCCTCTTTGGATGTGGTGGCTTAAGTTATTTTTGTTAAGATTGTTTATCCTTATATTGCCAAATGTTGCCGGTTATTTGCTGCAGAATATGAAAATTTATGTTTTGCTATACGTATCTATAGTTTATAAATATCATAAATCAATTTTATCTGATCATTGATGATATTTCCAAAAAAACATTACGATATAGTATTTTTATAAATACTTTTTGTCTGTTTGTTTATGTTTGTTTGTTAATAGTATGTTCGTTCGAGCATCACACAAAACTTCAGAACAGATTTTTAAGAACTTTTTAGTTAAAAAGCTTATATCTTAAGTTAAACTTCGGTATTTTATTGCACTCTAACTAGGGTATTATATGGTATATCCACAGGTATAACAATTTTTCAGAACCAAGTTTAAGTAAGTGTACCTACTACAGGGTTACTGGTCAGTTTTAAGTCGTTCTTTCAAATGATTCCACGAAGGCAGAGCTTGGACAATCGAAATACAAGCTCGTATCATATAAATTTAGAGGATTTTTGTATTTTAATAACTTATTTTACATACCGTCAGGTGCCCTTGTGCCACACCTGCTCGTTTGCCTACTAGTGACATGACTTCTAAACTTTAATACAGCCATAATCTCTTTCCCTCACAATAACGGTAACTTATTCAAATAAAATATACATACAAAAATATCACTGCGTTCTGATTCCCGATCAAAACGTCTTTTTACTATATATGGGTTTACTTTTTACCTCAATCTAGCCCTGAAGACAGAACATACATACATACATACATAACATCACGCTTCTTTCCCGTTGGGGTAGGCAGAGACTACAGTCCTCCACCTGCTACGATCTTGACATACTTCTCTTGCTTCCGGTCAATCCTTTCATACATGCTCGTCGGTTTAGGGTACTTTTAACCTGGCCTTTATTCAGAACGTCCTGAATTTGGTCCTGGTAGACAGAAATGAGGTCGATATCGATTTAGAAAAAACAACTTTTTAGCCATAACAAATTTTGTTACCTAATAAATAAGTTTATCCAGTAACTCACTTATCAAAAGTGCTAGTCCTTTACGAAAGAAGTCAGAGGTAGCAGCCAACTAGCCGACCGGATTTATAGTCAACTAATTATCTGAACAATATGTGTGAAATATCGATAACATTGTAAATTATAACTTTGTCACGCTGCGCGACACGCCCGATACGAGCCGTTTCTGTTCCAATCCAATGATAACGAGTTTCCTGTTAGTCCGAATTGATAAGTTTGTTTGAGGTTTGAGGTTTGAATTTAGAATTTCTTTTTTTTTGTTGATTGCGTTAGTGAATATAATTTTATACAAAGTTTACAATAACAATACAAAGTTTAAAACAGGAGCTTTATCTAAGTGTGATTTGATAGGTTTGTTTGGGGTACCTACTAATATACTTTCTTTTGTAAATTTATGAAAACCATTTGTATTGATTTCACAAATATGTATCTATTTACATACAGTAATTTCAGTAAGAATCTGTAGTTAGTTGGTTGGTACCACCAGTAGATGGTCCATGAAGACTAGATGTACGTATTAAATTTTCCACATTTTTACACAAAAATGGTTAGCAAAGAAAGCGTCAATATCTTTGCAAAATCAAACAGTAACATTGTTAAATAAGTAAGTTTTTAGACAAGTCTTGTTGAAAAAAAAAAACGATATATCAGCAGTTTCACCTTAATTTTTTTCTTATAATGTTGTATGTGATGCATGAGTTATGTAACCGGATCTCATACAGAGACATATCGTATGAAAATATCGTAGTTTATTCTTAGATGTAGCACTTTTTTAGGGTTCCGTACCTCAAAAGAAAAAAACGGAACCCTTATAGGATCACTTTGTTGTCCGTCTGTCTGTCTGTCTGTCTGTCTGTCTGTCTGTCTGTCAAGACCCTTTATCTCACGAACGGGTAAAGGTATCAGGTTGAAATTAATACCATATATTAGGATCCATGAACCACACAAGATCTGAAAATTTCAATTTTTTACAACGACGCAATCAAAATATATGGCATTTTATGTCCTCATCTCCATACATTTATTCAAAAATGAAAAACCTACAGGGTACTTCCCGTTGACCTAAAATTATGAAATTTGGCAAGAAGCTAGGTCTCACAGTACAAATAATGGGAAAAGTCTGAAATCATTAAATATTACAACTTTTCTCACAACTAATGGTAACCAATTGTGGTGAGCTCCCGTTTCAAGAACATTCATATAAGAGAGGGGTCAAGTTGGATGGTCGCTGAGGCGATTTTTGTTTTAGTTCTATTTTAAAAACGAGAACACTTACAAACTTGAAAGTTGGTATGTTTATAGTTCATAAGCTATAAAATAACAACAAATAATAAAATTTGGTCAAGCGCGTGTCAGACTCAAAAAATCTAGCACATTAACTTACTGAAATTTCAACTAATACATGATTGATTATTGTTATGATTATGTGGTGGTACGGAACCCTCAGTGCGCGAGTCCGACTCGCACTTGGCCGGTTTTTTCACGCAATCATTGTTTTTTATGAAAATTTAAAGCAAAAAACCTACTGATTTTTTTTTCAAAACATTCTAGTAAATTAATTGTAAGATAAATAAAAGTTTCTAGATACGTATTTGCAGATCTGCGTCTAATGTTAATAAAAATGCCTAATATTTTGTCCCAAAATTTTTTTAAACGTTAAACAAAATCCATGAATAAAAAAGATTTCTTCGCTACCTTCAACCTTCAAGGAAACGTCACAGAGAAAAAACTTTTTTTTTGATGGTTGAGTAGAGACAGATTCCAGGGTCTCCTGAGAAAAGCCTACTATTGGGGTTCAAAAAGCGGTTTCCTACAAAAGTTTAATTTATGTGAATCTTCTTTAATTTGATTACGAACGCAAATGAATTCAAAGATTACAAAATCATGTCATCTGTCAAGTCATGTCCGTCTGTCCGCTGTTTAGCTCAGAGACCCTTAGTACTAGAAAGCTGATTTTTTTATGGATATACATTTTATCCACGCCGACAAAGTGTTAGAATAAAAAAAAAATTTTTTTAGGGTACCTCCCATACAAGTAAAGTGGGGATGATTTTTTTTTTCTCCTCTACCCCATAGTGTGGGGTGTCGTTAGATAGGTCTTTTAAATATAATATGTGTTTTTTAAAATCATTTTTCGATTAAGGGATTCGTTTGCGAAATATTAAGCTTGAAAGCGCAATTTTTTGTTGGAGTCGAGTGTGGAAAGTGAAAAAATTCACAGTAGTAGCATATATGATGAAATTAAAAGGAAAACTATTACAGTTAAGTAGGCTTAGCAGGTAAATGAGCTATAGCCGAACCCGCCTTGCCATAAAAAATTGTAAAAAAAGACTGCGGAACCCTATAATGCGCGTGGCCCGACACGCACTTGGCCGGTTTTTCATTAATTATATTCACTACAATAATAGTATGACAGATACTTAATAATATCTACCTACTGATAATAAACAATGACAAAATGTCCAGTTGCAATGGAATCATTTGAAGCATTTCCGAAAGCTGTTCAAAAGGGATAATCTACAAAATCAACAGGATTATTGAGAATTGTTTCCATTAATTCACCAAGCACGTTATTTCCTCCATTCCTCGATGTAAATGCCACCAATAAATTTCTCTTAATTTAAATTTATAGATCTATTTTCGGACATAAAAGGATAATTACGCAAATAGCCCGGGAACTCATGTTTTTCGACCGAAATTCTCGCATTTCGTGGATGCGCACCGCTAATAGTGAGGGCTGAACGATGCAAATTGTTGTCCCCCATTGTCGCTTGCCAATGATCGCTCGCGAACATTTCCGATGATGATTACCTCAGTGATTGTAAAAAGGAATTTTCCCTCATGTTTTCGAAACACATTAAATTCACTAACAAGTCATACATTTTTTGTTCTCCTAATCATATCCTAATGAGTGTGACACGAGTATTGGAACTGTACAATCAATTAATTAATGGAACAGAAAAAAATCATGTGAACGAGAACTTAATTACAGAAAAATGTGTAGCAATCACACGTCTAATTGAGGGTTTAGTCGGGAAACCACACACGTTTGCCATGCTTATACGTGCCACATCACAATCTATAGAGTGTGCCTTTTTACTCAGAGTTTAGCATAATAAAGATATTTGTTTGCTCATGTGGTTATGTCGTACAGACATCCGCCTAAGCTTCACTTCCTTGGCTCTGCAAGCGTATATTACGCGGAGATTATAATCGATGCATTAGTCGTCTGGTGAGAAATGAGTACTTTGCCAAGAAAAGCGCGTTGAACAGGTTTTATGGCTTGTACCACGCAAGGCTCGCGAGCCACGAACCGTAGTCGTCGCGTGACCATAACTGGCGGCTACACCTCAAATCGATAGTAAGGTTTATATCGATAGACGTGTCTTGGTAGAGGTGTGGATTCTAGTGTCACCGGAGGCCATTCCTCGGTCAAGTGTACCTGTTTAACCGCACAAGGCAGTTTGCACTAACGATTTGCCCGAGGCAGGTGACGATAAACCCGTATGCTCTCTGAATCGATGTTAACGGCTCGTGAGAAAGTGGTTTACTGTAGATGACTGGACCTTCTCGAGTCAAATGTCATGACTTTACAACCATCTTCCTATCTTTCTTGTTGTGTTTCAATTTACAAGCAGACGCATAAGAATAAAATTTTCATAAGAATTATTACAGAAAGTCTAAGTAGTTAACCTTAAATCTTTACCGTCTTTTTGTTTTGTTAAAAGAGAACGTGTCAGAAATGTATATAATGGAGGAATAACTTTAATACAGCTTTCTGAAATTCACATCACTTAGTTACTTAATCTTCTTATCTTAATCCTTTACTATTAAAAGAGCAATATTTGTATATATACATATTTGTAATCGGTTTCTCGACAACGGTTCTAACGATTTCGATGAAATTTACCATACGGGGGTTTTGGGGGCGAAAAATTGATCTAGCTAGGTCTAATATCTGGGAAAATTAGTTTTACCAGTGTTTTAAAGCATTTTTGTAAATTACCACGTTTTAGACAAAAACCTACAGCGCCATCTGCTAGCGGGTAGCATAGCTTGCTCACCCGATGATATTTTAATGTTGTGGCGGCTATTATACGGCGCCCAGATACTCATTCATTATATAAGTAAATGGATGTTTAACTTAAAACCTGTCGATGCGCATAACTCTAAGGTAAATATTCTTTGTCTTTGATTATGACTATAAGTACCTACTTTTAAATTCAATAATGATGTTATTGTAAAAACATTAAAGTAATATGTCATAATATTTTTAAAAATCACAAAAACACTTGTATTATGGTAAATTGTACGTGAAAAGAGAATAACTTGTGTAACACACTCATTGCAAATAAAAAAATAGTTTTCTTGATACTTAACAAACATTATTTAAATTCAAAACATTGCTTATTGAAAGCCATTAAAGTTAATTATACAAAAAATGCATGGATCGAAGTAGGTTATTTCATTACTAATGTCGCACATATTTACAATGTTCATTAAAATAATATACTTCAATCTATGCATTTTTAGGGTTCCGTACCTCAAAAGAAAAAAAAACGGAACCCTTATAGGATCACTTTGTTGTCCGTCTGTCTGTCTGTCTGTCAAGACCCTTTATCTCACGAACGGGTAAATGTATCAGGTTGAAATTAATACCATATATTAGGTTCTATGAACCACACAAGATCTGAAAATTTAATTTTTTTACAACGACGCAATCAAAAGATATGGCATTTTATGTCCTCATCTCCATACATTTATGCAAAAAAGCAAAACCTACAGGGTACTTCCCGTAGACCTAAAATTATGAAATTTGGCAAGAAGCTAGGTCTCACAGTACAAATAATGAGAAATGTCTGAAATCATTAAATATTACAACTTTTCTCACAACTAATGGTAACCAATTGTGGTGAGCTCCCGTTTTAAGAACATTCATATAAGAGACGGGTCAAGTTGGATGGTCGTTGAGGCGATTTTTGTTTTAGTTCTATTTTAAAAACGGGAACACTTACAAACTTAAAAATTGGTATGTTTATAGTGCATAAGCTATAAAATAACTACTAATAATACAATTTGGTCAAGCGTGTGTCGGACTCAAAAAATCTAGCACATTAGCTTACTGAAATTTCAACTAATACAATCATGTTTATGTGGTGGTACGGAACCCTCGGTGCGCGAGTCCGACTCGCACTTGGCCAGTTTTTTTTTTAGTTTTTTCCTATTACTAAATTAAATGGCTTAAAAAAATCCGCTACAGAAAAAGATAAAATCTGCATGTATGGAATTGCAATGAGTTATCTTCATTAGGAGGCCTTAACCACTACTGTCCAAGAACTCACCCTTAAATAACCACATCTAAGAATGTATTTTTGATGGGATGTACTATTATAGTCACCACGCTTGTTAGCGTAGCGGCTGATAATAGTAAAAGAAAATCTAAACGAATTTACAATTATTCTTACGAAATTGGATTTCTTATATTATAAGCATAACGTTTAATGGAGTTGTGAAATAATGCAAATACGTAAGTAGGCAAAGTTTCTAAATCGTCAATAGCGTATGTTATCGCCCGCAATGTGTTCGGTTCGACGTACACCTCCTTATCAACTTGCATACATTTTGTTTATGCGTTTATTCCATTCTCACTGGTACATGATTACAATCATCGTTCGTTACATTACTATTACAATTTTCCGGAAGTTTTAATGACTGCTTGCAGTGAAGGATTTATTGCTCTTAAAAGGATTTTTTTTTTCGTTGCTGGATAAATTTGACGAACCTTTGTTTTTTTTTTCCTAGCCTATACTGTCCCACTGCTGGGCAAAGGCCTCCCCCATACGTTTCCATTCCTCCCTATTTGTCGCGACTATGGGCCACTGGTCTCTAAAAGCATCCAGATCATCTCTCCACCGCTTCTTGGGCCTTCCTTTCCCTCGGCGTCCATCGTCTTGTACTCATTCCGTGGCGCGTTTGGCCCACCTATCCGAACCGTAGTTTACAAAATAGTGAAAGAACAGTATAATTTTTTCATGAATTTTGGCACGTTTCGCCTGCTTATAACCTGATAGATGGGCAAAATTTGCCAACGAATACGTTTCGGAGAATGGTGACCATTGGCAAGGAAGGCCTCGTAGCGTAGGCTATATAGCAAAGAGACCTTAAAGTTTTCATTGTAAATTGGCAAATATTAGCCTAAGACAGATACGACTGGCATGGCAGAGAGGAGGCCTTTGCCCAGTTGTGGGACACTACACAGGCTATTATTATTAATGATTTTTTTTTGTAATTACATTACAAAAGGTATTAGAATGGCGACAATTAACAATAAAAATGGGGAAGCATGTAAAATCGATTAACCCCCCAAGAAATAAAATCCGGTAAATGTTGTTCAAGCAGTCATATAACGGTCGATCTTTAAGCAAAGTCTTTTGTTCAGCAGCAAAAGTATTTCGGCTAATATTTTAATAGTGAATAAAGCACCTGTATGAAATATCTTTGAAGGGAGACCAAGTCAAAATTAAACATTCGTTACCGTCCAGGGAACAACAGTATAATGTCAGACCAGTTCTGACGAAACCTTTGGCAAATATAGTCATAGTTTAGGGATCCGTGCTTTGCTTCCCACCCTAGCGACACGGTCGGTGACACAGCAGCACATGGACGGCTACCTCGGAGTCGTTTGGAGTAGTTCGCTGGTTATTTCGAACCCTCGGCCTGAATAACCGCGATCCCATAGTTCTCTTTTTGGTCGCCACTTACGACAAACTGGGGATACCGTAGCCCTATTGTTAGCTTGGGTCTATATGATGAAATAAAAAAAGTAAATTTTCGTATTCTATTGAAATGGGAAGTCAAACAATTGGCGGTATGGAACTGGAAAGCTAACTACATAAATCCTGTAGGTAGGCAGTAGAGCTATGATAACTTGATTCTTATTCTTAAGAAGGAATTGCGTTATTTTTCGCATCATACTAACCCTAATAACCACTAATTTTGCAATGCATTCGTATCCTTTTTTTTTTCATCGTGAATTAGTTCATTATGAAGAAAAGAAAGATCTGAATGCAGTTGTGAATTTGTACATAATTTTCAGGTACACATATGTTATTTTATAAGTAAAAATCCTGTTATTTTCTGCTAGCCACATTATTAAAGCAGTGTGGGAAACAAACCTCTCACACTGAAACACCAACTCACAGTATTTTGCAAACATTGAACAGCAACAATGCTTGTTAAGTGAACAAATATTTAAGTAATATCGTCTTTTTGCACTGACATATAGGAAGAACATGAGAAAAGGTAAACATAGCACACACTGGGAGGATAAGATCATTTGAATAATATTCAATAGAATATTTTAAACCTAAATACCGTAAAATAAAAATAACAACTTATTTCAAAACCTCCATTTGTTCTATACAGACGAGGAGTAATTGAGAGTCAAAACGACGTATCGTACGACTGACTGACGTATGATTCTTGTCCGAATAGACTAAGAGCGGGCAGTTCGCAACCCTACCTTATCGGATGCCAAATAGCGACCTATCTAGGCTGCTGCACAATGAAATGTTGAGTCTAACAAAATAGGGTTGCATGGGTGCAGCCTGACACGTTTTGTACAGTCAACAAAAACCTGTATTTTTTGTCAAATCGTATAGCAAGTAAACACATAGTGCATGCAAAAGTACTAATTAAGAAGTACCAGAACCAACAGGATTGCTTTGCTCAACCATGATACTTAGTGAGTTGACATAACCTAAAAATGGCATTGCAACTCCGTGAATTATCAGGTTTAGTCAAGGCAACCCTGGTTATTTTGGTACATATTAGTTAGTACTTATGCATGTACTATGTACTACTACTATTTGGAACCTGAAGTGTTAAAAAAGCAGTTTTTTGTTGACGGTACAAAACGTGACAGGTTGTGTCCGGGCAACCCTGTTTTTTTAGACTCACCATTTCATTGTGCAGCAGCCTAGATACTCGTAGAACTCTGTTTGGTACTCGATGGGGTAGAGTTGCCAACTGCGCGCTCTCCACCTAGAATAGATAAAATCGTGTTTATGCTCGTAGAATATCATCGCCCGTATAAGCTTTATGGTAAAATGTTTTTGCTATGTACTTGTTATATTATGTGTGCCAATTTATTTGTTCGGACGGACGATTAGTTTGGCTAATTTATTTATTTATACGGCCTGTAAGACGCAGTAGTAGTGCGGCTGCATTCTGTACCAAGAGTTTCAAGTACGATTCTTAGCTGGGCTAAAACAATTTAAATGATGTGTTTGCGTAACTTTAACTTATTTGTGTGTTAAAAATCACCCTTGTCATTATTGTCGTTTATCTAAAATGAACCTTTTGTTATAAATGAATTTGGTGTCCCAAGTTTCGAACAGATATTCTAATACAAGAAATCAAGATGGTATAAAGCCTAGTGTAAATAGTAATAGATGGTATAAAGTTTTCAAATATTATGTATGGCTTTCTTATATTTTATTGTATCATAGAACTTTCATCTAATGAAACAGAGTTAAAAATAATCATATAGCATTAATACAGGTTTTTTTTTCTAATTACAGGTATGTGTTGTAAGCAAATTACGTAAAGGAAATCTAATGATTTTATTACCCAGTCAACTAATACTATTTCGGTAAGTATATTTTTAATACAAACCTTTCTAAGGCTAAATGTTTTAGAAGCTTCAATTTCAGTTTGTCTGTTTTTGATAGTCACGCAAAAGTAACGTCTAAAAGTAGTCTTATACACCACACTAACTTAATTAAGTCTCAAAAGTCGTAGTAAAATAACAATATAATCAAGCAAGTAAACGTCAACGTTTAAAATGTCACCCCGGAGTAAGACTAGCTGTTGTAAACCACGGAATTCACATCGAAAATATTTACTAGCTATTCATTGCTGCTTTTCCAAGCTGACTTAAAATCCATAGCAACAGCAAAACCGTCATGTAAATTGAAGATTTGAATCGATTTGCGCAGTTCTAAACAGAGGCACTGCAAGTTGGGTGCTCAGGGACCAATTACGGAGAACGTTACGACCCGACCACTGCTCTGCCCTGAAATATTGACCCTAAAAGGCCATTAATGTCCCATTTCAGCCGTCGATAAGCCATCTTTGAACGTTTAAGGATATAGCTAGCGATCAAGGAAACGCTCGAGCAAATTTTGAACTTCAAAATTAACTCTAAGCTTCTGTGTGTATTGCAACCATACACACATAACTCTCTCTTTGATGGCGTTTATAAATAAACATCATCAGTTACGTAAATTGCTACAACACGCACAAATATTGTACGAACAAGAAAGCGTATAAAAATACCTAAATGAATAATTGCAGATTACAAAACCACTTCAAAAATTGTTAGCTCATCTAAGAAATTTCGTTGGGTGAAATCATTTGTGTTGGTATCTCTTTTCTCATGTCAATCATTATTCTTAGTCTCATCACTAAGCATTATTTGGAACTTTCGACTGTCATAAGGTTTCTTTTCAAGCTGTTGATCGATGCCGCGGAAGTGCAAAGATTTCGTTCAATTACAATCAGCGCTGCTTCTGGATTCAACCATTATTATTCATTGTTTTGGGTTGTCTCAGCGAGCGATCTCCATTGTTCCCCAACGTTGATTGAAGATCGTGTTTGGAAATAATGACTCACTTCTATTCACTACACTACGGACGCATCTCGTCACTTGCCCTGTATTTCTTTACAGTCATAATTCATTTATACTATTCGCTTCACGCAGTCGATAGTATGGCACCTTTTATGCTTCTATATAATTTTGTATTCACGATCATTAATTCACGTTCGTTTTGTGATTATGATTTGGTGAAATAATTATTCAGTTAGGTTTCCACCTCCTGAGAAGATATTCTGTTATTGCTTATCGACTTTAACCCTTAAATGTGCCGTGTTGTAGATCTGCAACACTCAAATTTTTCTCCTATATTTTAAAATTCATAAATATTTATTCATATTTGTTAGCATAATTCTACAGTATAAATACGGCTTTTCATAATGGCAACACTTTTGTTTTGATTACTTGTCAAAATTTTATGTTTTGAGGGTAGTTTGTTCCAAGTTACTGACCAGTGAATTTCGTCAATATTCGAAGGACAATTTTTATTGCTAAACTTCGAGGTAAGTTTTTGAAAAAAATACTTTTGATACCACGTATTTCTAAATTATGTGTATAAAATAAAATTTGCTTGAAAAACTTGCAAAATATAAACAATTTTGTCATAAATTCGAGTGTTGCAGATCTACAACACTGCGCGTTACTAACAATTAAATATGTTATACTTGTTTCCAGGATGAGTCGACTTTCTGATAACCAAATAGAAAGATATTTGAGCCGTCTCGAGGCTGGAGATATTTCCGAGGATGATTTAGAAGACAGTGGCAGCGAAAATGAACTTGAGCCGGAACAATTCTATGAAAATTCTGACGCAGTAGCGCGAGACCTTCAAGACTATTTAGATGGTGAGGAGCAGCTTGCTGATGATGATTTGGATCCACCACTAGTTGATGATCAGTCTGATTCTATTGATGACCCACCGATAGTGCAAGAGCCAGTAAGACATAAGATAAATCGAAACTTACTTTGGCGAAAACGTAATCTGGTTTTACCACAAAGTAGTTTGGAATTCACTGGCGAGACCGAATATCCACCGGATGTGATGGCATTAGATACACCTTATAAGTTTTTTTCCTATTTTTTTAACTATGACATACAAACGAGGATTGTTGAAGAAAGCAATTTATACTCAACACAAAAAGAAATATCGAAAAACCTGTAACTTTACTTTCTACATATGTAGGTGCGCTACCAGCCACGACTGTCCAGAGATATGATAAAAAAGAGAAAAGAAATATTGATATTACATGTCCGAAGGTAATAAAAGAATATAATGCCAATATGGGAGGCGTGGATCTAATGGATAGTTTCATAGGTCGTTACCGAATCAGGGCTAAGAGTCGAAAATGGACTATGAGGCTTTTCTATCATATGTTGGACATGACCATCATAAATGCTTGGATACTGTCCAGAAAAGTAAATGCTCTCAAGGGTCTAAAAAGTCTGAGACTTGCCGAATTTAGACTTGCCTTGGCAGACACACTTTGTGAGTTAGAAAACACTCCAGGTGCTTCTTCACCTACGCTCAAGCGTGGTAGACCAAGCAGTGCTTCACTGGAAAAGGCGATTCAAGAAATCAAACGAAAAAGAGTCCCAGGACA
The DNA here is from genome assembly GCA_947532105.1 of Athrips mouffetella. Lineage (NCBI taxonomy): Eukaryota > Metazoa > Arthropoda > Insecta > Lepidoptera > Gelechiidae > Athrips > Athrips mouffetella. The sequence continues at coordinate 20,997,399 of OX383972.1, read as the reverse complement.
AGTAGCACCAAATAAGGATGTTCGTCTCGACAATACTGGTCATTTACCACTGTGGACTGACCGTGGAAGGTGTAAATATCCTAGTTGTAAAGGATACACACAAACAAAGTGTGAAAAATGTGGAGTTTTCCTATGTTTCAATAAAAAAAATAACTGTTTTCACAAGTACCACACTAATAATTAACAAAATGTAAAATAGCACAATAATATAAATATAAATCTTAATACATCAAATGTTCCAACGAATTTCTTTTTTCCTAGATCTTCACTATTTTGTTATACCTACTTGAATGCGCAGTGTTGTAGATCTGCAACACTCATTTTTTTTGTCAAAATTCAATTAAAATATTGATAATAATTTTTTTCTTTATTTTTCCCTAGAAGCATTATACACCTTACATAAAATAAATTTAATTCAGCAAAATCTAAAAATTGGCGCATTTAAGGGTTAACTGAAAACTCTTATTTGCTTTGATTCGATTATCAGAAATGAGATTTACAATCTATAATATTCGTTTCCAGCATATTTTCACCTAAATAATTATTCATTAAAAAAAAGAATTGCTTATTTCATATCCTACCTGCTGACATAATAGTATTTTATTATTTTTCATCTTTTTCTGATATCGCTTATTTGATTTCCTCTAGAATTTGATTCACTGGTCTATTGTCACAAATGACACCTCATTTGTGACTCTATTCACGTGTGCTCATCACTCAAACGTTTAGTAAGTACCGAACTAGTGCTTTGATCTACGTATTACCTATTACTTTTGTTTTGCGTTTTGAATATTTATAAAGGGTATCATTAACAATTGAATTCTTATTTGTGCGTGTCCGAAACTATTGTTTTTCAAACTTACATTCGAACAAATGTTCCAATCCAATAATATTATATTATTACCGTTACATATTGTTTTTATAATATTGTTGCTTTAAGTACCGTGCTTTTGATAAATTTAATGTTTTAAAATTAATAATGTACCATTAGCAAGCTGTTGAACAATATTTATATTGTAGTACACAATACAAGCCTCTTTTTATTGTGTAAGTGGTCGTTCTTTCTTCTCAACACAATGTAAGGTTCTCCTACCTCCTTATTGTGTCTAACTAAACGTCTACAATTGTTGTATCGACACCGAACTCTTGCTGCCCTCTCGCTACTTCGATGAGATTTACTTTCTTTGTTATCTTTGAGTGTCAGTTCAGCGATAATGATGTTTACCAACCCACTCCTTCTTTAAGTAGTCCTTTGGACTTCTGAATAAAATTACGCATACAACATTTTTAAAGATATCCAAAAGCATGACATAAAATGCAAAGGAAATACAGGGTGTAAGGGACGGTGTACCGAAAACTGAAAGGGCGTGCTCAGTCAACGAAACTGAACAACTTTCCCAAAGAAACATATGTTGAGAAATGAAAACAATTTTTTACCTCTCCATACAAACTGTTCGACCAGAGTGAGCAATTTGTATGGAGAGTTCAAAATGTTTTTTCATTTCCCAACATATGTTTCTTTTGAAAGTTGTTCAGTTTCGTTGACTGAGCATGCCCTTTAAGTTTTCGGTTCACCGTCCATTACACCCTTTATCAACTCAGAGCATTATAGTAATGCTGTACGTTTTCATAACATGCGTGCGTTAACCTTATCTTTTCAATTAAGATAAAAGTCATCGCACACTCAGAGCCTCAACACCAGCTCGATAAAGTAAACTGGCTGAATTGTAGGGGTTTAAATCGCGCCATTATCTGGTATAGAAAATACCTCAACATATTGATAATTTGACGATTTCGAGAAGCATGTGGTTGAGTTGAGTTGATGGTGTAGGCATTGATTCAACGAAATGTGCGATAGTCCATAGACTGTTTCTTTATTTGTGATGAAAGTTGTTGAAAGGGCTCGAAAAAGAATCATAAATTGGTAGACCAGAGCTGAAACAGTGTTTTTTACTTTCGAGTGGAGCGAGAAAGGTATTGTATTCGTGAAAAAAAAAAACTTATTTTCTCAAAAATGTATTCTATATCACTTATACATAATAAAAAACAAGTCTCCCAAAAATGACCGTCCGTCGGTCGGTCGGTCGGTCGGTCGATCGGTCGGTCTGTCCGTCACGCTTTGGCCTAGCGGCTAAACGAATAGTCCGATTGGCACCATATTTTGAATTTAAGAGTTTTATGCAAATCCATCAAAGGGTTCCGAGTGGTTTCCTGCTGGCTCTCATTTTGAGAGTTGCTGTCATACAACGAAAATGAAAAATTGTAATTTTTGCAAAGACAGCTCTTAAAATCTTGATGAAATTTTGCATGACCAAGCATCTCCACTGAAGGTATTTTGCAGCACTATAAATTGGTCTGTGTGATTTCATATAAGTGGTGTTCCGGTACTACTAAAACGTAAACATGTGATTTACTCATAATTGTTTCGATTGAGTTTACTTTTGTATAATTTTAATTCTGGATTGTTTATATACCTGGCTGGATAATATATTTGTTTTATTTTTGCGAAAATCTAGTATACAGGGTGTACCAAAAACTGATAGGGCTTGCTCAGTAGACTAAACTGATCAACTTTCCCTAAGAAACATGTGTTGGGAAATTAGGAAATGTAAAAAATCTTCATGCAAGTATCTTGCGGTAGTATCTATTGATCTGTGAAAGTTCATGTGAAGGTTTGTTCCAGTACTATCGAAATTTAAACATGTGATTTACTCGAAATAGTTTACGGTAGTTTCTTTTAATGTTTAACAATTTGTATTCTGAATTGATTTGGATATTTCATTTAAACATTTTTTTTAAACCTAAATATAATTTTGTATTTCCGTGCTATGTGTATGGATTTACAAATTTAAGTTTGCAGTAGATACTCTTTTACCTTGCATATCGCGAGAAAGTAAGTGCAGTGTTGCTGTACCATTTTTTAAATGGAATTCATACCCGATATTACAACACAAAACAACCAAGCTTAACCAAGATTTACAAAAATTACAATAAAATGTCGCTATTGTACTAACTGTAGGTGCAACAGCATGCTCAAAAGGGCTTAACTACATAGTTACTTAAAACTTAAATAGACTAAAGATTACAATCCTATTCTTGATGCGGACATCCACAACAATTGTTGTAGATGCCCACGACAAAAACAAGAACAGCATTAAGCATTTTCCCCTTAAAAAGAGGCTAACTTCCATTGCATGCATAACGTATCATAATTTGTTCCTTTTGCCAATAACATCTTCTAATTTTCGTCAAAATAAGCTCATAGAAAGTAGAATACGAACTTAGTAAAACCTAAAACGTAGTGTATATAGTATTTCTTAAAATTGTTTACACTATAGGAGTCTTTCCGTCAGTGTATAAACTTACACTTAGAGCGACAATGTCGCAAGAATGTTGAATTTTCTAGTTTTGATTGAAGTCATAGCTCCGAACAGCAGCATTTCTACACTGTTAAAGTTCATAGACACCTTTAAAACTGCAACAAACGCTTCAGAGTTGGGTTGGAAATTCGCTCTAGATAAAAATAAACGAAACCGCCACACAGTCTGTTCGGAATAATAAAAAGAAGAACACCGTTATGAAGCATGTGGAGACCGTGGCACTGCTTTGACCGCGGCCGGCACCGTTACCGCATGACCATTCACATACTGTATTGTTCTTTGCCCGTTTGTTCAAGACAAAATATTTTGTAAGTTGATGTAAAGCAAGAGCGATGAGATTCGCAAACAGATTTGCTAGTTCCTGGTTTTAAATTTAAATTTGAAAGTAAATAGTTTTCTATACTCCGATTTTCCGATACTTTGATGTGATGATCATCTTAACGTAGTAATGCTCTAAACTAAACAGCACAATACGACCAAAAACAAATGCCTTGGATAAGCAGATTGTCAGCGACCTGGATAAGATAGTGCAAGATGGGATGAATTGAAAAGTACACTGTCGACAAAAATCTTAGGTAAAACTATTACTAACAATTACTAAATTGTACAGTCAACGACAGGTCAAGCTTAACACTAGCAGTGCGACTCTAGCCCGTACGTCTATTGAAATAAGAACGGTACAAAATCCAATGTGTCAAGCTTGATGTGGTCTTGACTATACTGCGGGATGGCAGACGGTAGGAAATGGAAAAGTGACAGTTACACGTGATTCCTCTTCCGGCTATACCGCCCGCCCCCGCTGATATCTGACTACCGCGCCGTACCCCCTCCTCCGCCCACACGTGTCACCCCACAGGAAGGTTGCGCACGAAGTGTTCGAACTAAACAAGGTGTAAGGGACGGTGTACCGAAAACTAAAAGGCCTTGGTCTGTCAACGAAACTGAACAACTTTTCGAAATAAACATTTTTGAGAAATGTAAAAATAATTTGGTCTCCCCATATAGTTAGGGTGCTGGCTGCAATTTGGGTATATGATTTGCTCATGATTGATATTAATAGGGATGATAGATCAGTTAAATACGAATCGATTTGGTCCTTACAAGTTTTTCTGTGCGTCGCTGCGTTTTTGAGTTAAAGCAAAAAAAAATTAAATAAGATACTAAATAATGTTTCTTTTGTCTGCCTTTGTGGCTCCTGTTTAAAATACTTCTGAAGATGTAGAAAATCGAAGAGGCAGACATGCAGGGCTCTGCATTATCACGGGACGAAGTAGTGAATTTTCGCATTTTGAAGCGCTGTAACTTTTACGACGCAGGGCTATTATGGTGGCAGACCATTTTTCTTGTTATACATTGTATTTAATCAGATTGTCATAGTCTGCCAGGTGTACGTTTCATTGTCAAATTTAAAAAATAGTTTAAACTTAATTCCTCAAAAACGCAGGGGTGTGGATATCCGCCAATATTTTTTGTATCTTCCAGAGGATGCTCCTTATCATCAGTCAAAGAGGCAGACATGAGCAAATCATATAGAAATTTGGCCTTCATCACCCTTACTAATACTCGTACTAACTACTGTTCGATCAAAGTGAACAATTTGTTTCGAGGTCAAAATTTTTTTTTATTTCCGAGAAATGTTTCTTTGGGAAAGTTGTTTAGTTTCATTGACCGAGCACGACCTTTCTGTTTTCGATACACCGTCCCTTACACCCAGTAGTTTGTTTTTCAGTGAACTACGCGTAAAATTATTCATGCAAAAATAGCATGTGTTACAGCGGGACACGGTACATTTGAAGGTAATGATTCTTCGTACAAGATCTAAACGTGTCGGTCATATGCCGTCTATATAAAACGTGAGTTTTTCCGTCGAAGTACATAATTAGGTCATGATGGTCCACAAAAAATGAAACAACAAAGATGAAAGATAATACGTTTCTTAGCAGAAATTTGAATGAAAAAATGTTCCTTGATTAGTAGGGCCTGAAAGCTTATGTGGACAATAGAGAAAGGAGTGGAATTCTCTGCCTGCGTCTGTGTTCCCGAGCTCTTATAACCCGAATCTATTTAAGTCGCGAGTGAATAGGCTTCTTCTGGGCAAGCTCGTTCCATCGTCGACCTCATCTCTGACCTCAAGGCTAGATCGAGGTCAAGAGTAAGCCCATACATAGTAAAAAAAAAAATAATTAAAGTAATATTTTATATAAAGATTATGATAACGGCTCAGCGAACGACAAATAACTCTTTGCTCAAAGCTTTTAATTGTGCAAAGGGTGGATGGAATACAATGCTTATACGCGTTTACTCTGCGCTCCGCTGGGCACAAGCTGTATTTACATTGAAATTCAAATACTTGCTGTAATTATTTATGATCCAGTAAATATGACTCCCTAACATAACAAAGATCCTTAGAATAGGGGAATAGGCAAGGAATTTTCGTGAGTAATTATATTGACACTGGTACAAATATGAAATGAAACTGCTTCCGTAGCATTTTCCCGTGCGGTTTCGATAGAGCCGACTAAGGGTTTTTATACCATCGGGTATCGTACCGTCTTACGTACTGCAGTCACTAATTACAGCGGTCGCCAACCGGAACGTGGTGTGGTGACAATGGTAATTTCCCTCTAAAGTGCCACCCGTTTTTCTTGGAATTCTGGAGAATTCTCCCTGTCCTGTGTAGAACTTTCGTGGTATTTTATGATGTAGCCTCGATTTTAAAAGTAATGTTGAGATTCAATACACGTCATCTTGCTGTTTGACAAGAATGAACGGTCATCAAAATATCCAACATCATTCTGTAAGAAAATGTTGCAACATAAATGAACGAAATTTTGACCGAGATTTTCACCTGAACAGTGTAAAAGAATTTTTACTTAGCCGGAACGGACTAGGAATTTAAACGTTTTAGAAAGTGAAGATGACAGTACGGAAAGAAAAAAGGAAACAACTTAAGAATATTGTAAAACATTTACAAACACAGCCCTGTAATTGTCTGAAAACAAATTCATAATGTTATGATATTTTAATTAATTTTGAGCGAACAATAAGTTATGATCAGTAATTTTAATTTATGGAATATCATTATTGACATTAAATGACTAAGTATTAACTAAATAAAAATAGAAACTTTATAAAAAAAACTGATTAAATGCGAGTCGGACTCGCGCACTGAGGGTTCCGTACCACCACATTATATTAATTAAATTAGCTGATTTGAGTTGACTGAATGAAAGGTAAATTGCGGTTTACGATTTATGACGTTTTAAAAAAACTGCTTACTAGATCTCGTTCAAACCAATTTTGGGTAGAAGTTTGCATGGTTATGTATATCATATATATTTTTTTAGTTTTATCATTCTCTTATTTTAGAAGTTACAGGGGGTACACACACATTTTACCACTTTGGAAGTGTCTCTCGCGCAAACTATTCAGTTTAGAATAAAATGATATTAGAAACCTCGATATAATTTTTGAAGACTTATCCATAAATATCCCACAATTTTTTTTTTCACAAACCTGTACGTTTGTGAAAAAAAATTGAGTTTCAGTTCTAAGTATGGGAAACTCCCAAAATTTATAGTTTTTTTTTCTATTTTTGTGTAAAAATTTTAATGCGGTTCACAGAATACATCTACTTACCAAGTTTCAACAGTATAGTTTTTATAGTTGGTGGAAAAACTGGCTGTGACATACGGACGGACAGACAGACATGACGAACCCATAAGGGTTCCGTTTTTTGCCATTTGGCTACGGAACCCTAAAAACAAGAATGAAACGAGTATGGAAATTATAATTTTATGTAACTGAATATTTTAAAAGAATTAAAGAGAAAACAAAAAATCCCATAATAACAACTGACTCATTATTAACACTCATAAATAGAGGATACACTGCACACCAATATTTACAGAAGCTCCGGGCGCTACAACATCTGGTCGTGTTATATTAGTAGCTTTTATTTTGAACTTTAGCTTCGTGGTTTAACTAAATGTGTTTGAATTTTAAGCTTGTCTACATATATGAGTATTTACCACAAAGTAAGCTTATAATGCCGACAACAAGAGCTGCTTTTCTGAAATACAGGAATCGTAATTACACTCACTGACTGAAAATAGAAGTTTGTGTAAGTAAATTTCATTAACGCATTTCATTGGCATCACACAGAACTTGAGCTAGGCTTTTGTAAAGGCTTGTTTGTAGTATAGCGCCGGCTCTATTAATTATTCTATAAATTAATATTTACCATAGTAATTGATAGTTCATTGATGACATTGTATTATAAATTTTATATGAAAGTAGGGACATATTTTTGTACTTGTTATTTTGAATTATCTGCAATTTATATATTTTTTTAAAATCACATTGTGAATTCCTGTGCATGACATTTACGTAATGTATAATGCTATTTCAAATTGTAAGAAGAGAGGAGAGTGCAGAGGATGGCCATAGCCCCATAGCCATTCAGCGAAGCAACGCCGCAAGTGTTATGGGCACCTTTGCGCCAAGAGTGAAACAAAGTGTAGTAATTGATTTTTGAAGTATTTTTATATAAATGTATCTGATTGTAACATAAATAAATTTAATATAATCTATTTGTACTGGTTTTTTAAAGCCTGTTTTAGGTAAAAAAAATTCAAGATTCATTGTAGGATATTCAAAATCTCTAAATGATGTCAGATCGTTACATTTACATCGCTTCACAAACAAATAATCGCGTCGCGTCATAATATGTACTTACCTATGTAACATCCTCACATCAGGTCTTCAGGTTTGCGCTGACCGACTCCAGGCTGGTCATCAAATTTTGTTCTTCGACTGACGGACTAACCAATTAGATGCCGTGCGTTTGGTTGAGTAATGGACTTACTTTGAAATTGACAAACTCGTGAATAAGGAAAAAGATAAACGTTGAAATTAATTTTCAAATGTACATAAGGGCGTAAAGCCTTACTTGAATAAAAATTTCTAACATTGACGAACAAAATTATACCAATATTTTAGGAGAATGAGTACATAGTTATAAAAGATACTTTGATTCTTGAAAATGACAAAACATTGACATTCTCCTTTTCTTCAAATGTGTTTTGAAATAGTAATATCAGCTCAGGCTATCACCATCTTAATTCTTCATTCTTTTTACAATTATGAAGTCAGTTAAAGGTGTTTTTTTTAACCAGTAAAATATATGACGAAGAATTCCCAACTTTACACGGTATGAGGTTCGCTAAGATGTGACAAGGCGTTGTGACGTTGCAATAAAAAAATTACTATTAATTATTTAATAGCAAATATACACCTACCACATGCTTAAATATTTAAGTAGTAAACTTTAATAAGTTCCTTTTTCATAAGCGCATACTAAATGAAATGAAAAAAAGCGCGGACTAATGTCCAGCTTACTCAAAAAACATAACAAAATTGCCGGATTATTGCTGTTTTTACACTTGAACAACCGGAAATAGTACGCTCCAGTAACCCTTCGGCCTCACTGCTACGTATTAGAGCTAGCGTACAAAACACTTGTCGATTAGAATAATGTATGTAGAATAATATATGTAGGGTTATGTAAGGAACCTTTGAGAGGCACATTTTGTATGGCAAGGTATTTGCCGAACAAATTGTTTGTCTATATAATATTACAATGACAAATTCCTCCTGACGCATAATGTCACGTACGCAAAATGTCACTTTCTCAAAATGTCACGTTCGCAAAATGTCACCTTCACATAATGTCACGTTTGCAGAATGACACGATCGCAAAATGTCACGCTCGCAAAATGTCACGTTTTTTGGGACTTAGAAATTTTTTGAATTATTTTACTATAGATTTGGGAAGTCCCAAGTTTTTTACTATCTATAGATTTTAGACTTAAAAAATTTTTTATTCTATGTGGACTTCGCAGAATGTGTTCGTGTGACATTATGCGAACGTGACATTTTGCTGTGGTAAACCCTAGTGTGACATTTTGCGAACGTGACATTATGCGCCGGGAGGGACAAATTTTGCAAAACGTTAGTAAATAATTTGTCACTGAATGTTGGTTTATACACGGAGATTTTTTTTTTTCGTAAGACTATTAAGTTATATTCGTTTGGAAGCTACAAAAAGTCATCGTGTGCAAGGGTGCTAATGCCATTACATCACGACACAACGTTTTAGTTTTAATAGCGCTGAATTGCAGAGTTAATGTTCTTATTATTTTACTGCCTTTGTGCAGAATTGCAATCTTCTAAGGTAAGCTCTAGAGCTCTAGACCATGTAGTTTTATTGTACGTAATTATATCAGTTATTCTATCAATACGATTTTAAAATGCGATGTCGGTGTATCCTATACTATTAAACGAGCATTTGTATATATATATATATATGTGATCGGATTCTCGAAAACGGCTTTAACGATTTCGATGAAATTTACCATACGGGGGTTTCCGAGGGCAAAAAATCGATCTAGCTATGTCTCATGTCTGGGAAAATTCTTTTCCCGTGTTTTGAAGCATTTGCGTTTTAGACATAAACCTACAGTGGCATCTGTTGGCGGGTAGCATAGCTTGCTCACCCGATGATACTTTAATGTTGAGCCGGCTATTATAGAGCGAAGCTCGGTCGACAAGGTACTTTACTTTTTATCTCCATCAAAAAGTAAAAATGTAATCTTTTGGATAAACTACAGTCCAATGTGTATTAGTCTAAAACGAATTTACATACATAAAATCACGCTTTTTTTCATTGGGGTAGGCTGAGACCACAGCCTTCCACCTCATCATCATCATAACATCCCATGAAACGTCCTCTGCAGGACAGGGAGCTCCCTCCAGAGAAGATTTACCATATTCACCACGCTTGTAAGCGTTTCAGCTGGCGACCGCTGTTGTTGGTGGCTGCAGTGTAAGACGTTACGATACACAGAAAGATATCCCATAGCCCATCCTCCGGTTCATAAGCCCTTAGTCGCCTCTTCGACACCCAAAAATAAAGATGGGTTGGCACTACTCTTTGCCGGAACGAATTTTGAAAAACAAATTTTGAATAATTTGTGACGTTTGAAACGTTCTTCATAATGGCTCTTCAATCGGGGTTTTACCATTTAACACATGCTATATTCATGAACAACAATAAATGAAAAACTAATTTCACCCTTTGTATAGAAGGGAAAAATACAAAATTAGAGCAATTACGCGGTATCGCTACAAATGGAATAATAACATCGCTTATCTTGATATAATCGTGATCAAATTGGGCACCGAACGCACAAAATTAAAGGTTTAGAAGGCTTTCTTCATACAAATCTCGAAAACTAGCACATTTTTAGGGTTCCGATATTAAAATGGTAAAAAAAAGGAACCCTTATGGTGCCGCTCTGTCTGTCTGTCTGTCTGTCTGTCCGTCTGTCTGTCACACCTCTATATCTCAGCAACCACTTATGCTATCAACCTGAAATTTGGAATAGTTTTAGAATATAGTTGCCCAACTTAATTGCACAAGAAAAAATTTTGAAAAAAGTATGATTGTTAATATAAAGGGGGCCAAAATAGGGGGGGCCAAATTTCAAATTGTCGCTACTAGGTCGAGTGGGGTATCATATGAAAGGGCTTTACTTGTACATTTTAAAATATATTTTTGTATTTTTTAAATTTCTTAGTTTTAAAGTTATGATGAAAAATGTCAAGAAAAATACCATTCCCCCCCCCCTTATCTCCGAAGTTTGAGTAAGGAAAAATCTGAATTAATTACAGTTGACAGAAGTTTATATAAACTTTACAGCAAAAATAAAACGATCTTTCTAAGTTGCACAGTTTTTCAGAAATCTGCAAAAAACCTTTACAAACAAATTTAGTTTTGCGGTCCTGAAAATGGACTTTATTGCTTCCAAAAATACTATAGGTATATCGGAACCCTCGGCGCGCGAGTCCGACTCGCACTTGACCGGTTTTTTTTTCATTTGCTTTTAATGACCTGGGAGTGATATCTTTCTATTCGCTCTAAGGTTACTTCTACACGAGCATCTTTGAGTGAGAATTCCGGTTTTGTAGGAGTAGCGAGCTTTCTGGAACTATAATATTTTGTGCCTATAGCCTCAAGGCTGCTGGCATTGACCGCCAACGCCATACTATCATTAATATACGTTTTACCGCTCGTTGCATAGATTATAACCGGTTCTGCTATGAATTGTGAAACCTTTGCATGAATTTTTATTACTTACGTCCGAGAAGTTTCGAAAAAATACATCGGAATTTTGATGTCGTCAAATTTAGTCGTTTAACTTGGCCAATACGAAGTAAGAAGCGTTTACAATAATTATTATTTACACTAAGTACTGGATTAGTTGTTTTTTTCCGAATTAGTTTTATAAACAACTATAGTATATGAAGTGAGTACTTACTTATTAAATTATTTTAATCATAATAGTAACACCATATTAAATTACTACTACGCAAATGACTAATATAACAATTTAATATAATCAGAATGAAGTACATTAGTAAATTCTGCTAGTTAATTGAATTCGATCTAATACTAAACAATTACTTATTTGCTTATCTAGCTTTCAAACAATTTGCTTACCTTTGAAATATTTCATTTACTAACATTTTATCTTCAAATGACGTTTTTATCTAAATCATTTAACATTATCAGGCGCTTTATTCTTCATTTACCAACGTATAAAGAAATTTGCTGATAACAACAGGTATGAATCGCGTTATCGCTTCAGTGTGTTTACGTAATGTAGCTGTCCACTTTTCTTACTGATACGGTCAAGATCACGTCAAGCTTGACACTATGGACTTTTTGACGATCTTATTTACCTCCGAAGCACCGGCACATGTTATGACTCAGCGTGATCTTAAATTATTACCTAATTTGCAAAAAGAAATAGAATTTCTAATAGCATGGCAAATAAAATTCGAATAAAAAACTTTAATAAGAGATAAAACAAAGTCTCCACCCCGTTGATTGAGCATTACTTAAAAAGTGTTATCGATTGTACTGTAGGTACTTACCTTTAATCACTATTTTTATATTCGCATTTTTAAACCCGATTTTTTTTTAGGTGTATTGCCAACGGCAAGACAACATTTATCAAAAAAAAACAGCAAAAATATGATGGTTATGATTTGAAACAACATCCCTCATTAGATTCGTTTCTTTTCATGACTTTTTCCTTTACAAGTAAGTAGAAACAGAGCAAGGTCTTTCTTTGATGTTAATGATCTTTATTAACAAGATTTCTCTTTTGGCAAAAATTTTAACTTTTCTTAGATATTATATTGCTTAATTAGTTATAAGAATCGAGCATGCACCTGACTCAATTCTGATAAGAGCTAAATACGCTTCACTTGAGCAGGTTTTTAAGGAAAAGTAATGAATATATGGCCGTAAATAAAAATGTAAAAATTAAGCATCTTTCCAAGAAGATGGCTGACTCTGAAACACGATTAAATATATATTGTACGTCATAAAAAAATCCTAAGTTACCTCTGCTTTTTGCTTTTAAACTTTTACACGTTATTCAACATATTGTGCATAATACTCGTAGTATAGCTGTTTTATAATTAATATTATGGGTACAGATTTTGAGAAAAATGCAAAAACGAGCGAAAAACGTAAAATTGCGCGAATTCGCTCCTATAACACGCGCATTCTGTCCTTTGTTAGAAAGGGAGGTAATTTAGCTCTTATCAGCCCCTTAACTACCTACTTTTAACTAGCTAAACTATTTGCGATTATTCATCCAGTTCACGTCAAAGCCAAGGATGCTCAATTTCCGTAATAACACAGAAATATCTCTCGCCACTAGGCTTGTCTCAATCCATCCTCGAACTTGCGTTTCTGTTTGCCTTTGCATCAATCGAATCGTATTAGGAAACCTGTTAAATAGTGAACTACCGTTACTCGTCTCTCGTAGTGGAATCTTTGTAATACTACCTTTATTGGATTAGTCGTCGGACTCGTCGGCCATTGACTCTGCTGCTAAATCAATGGACTCGTTACAAAGGTATGTCAGCTGGCCCGGCCAGTATAATTAGGACACCACGATTCACACTTGTAAATTTTTAATATAATCTTGTGGAAAAATGACCTATGATGAACCTATGACCTAGATGATAAAGCATAAAACAAACAATAACTAAAAAATAGACATGTCAAATGTATTAAACATCCTTTGCTGATTAAATACTGAGTAACACTTTTCTAGCAGATGCGATGTTGTGGCACTAAAAGTCGCAACATTTTTAAACTCCTCAATATCTCTTCCAACTCCGCACTATTACTTACTAATGTCTTAAAAAATAGTACTTACAGGTTTTTTTATCGTCCCAAGTAGACAATAACAATGGGAAAAAGCACTATACAATCTGGACTCATAAAGCTAGACAATAATTTTTTTATATACCGGAAAATTGCTTAATTATCTGCTAAGTTCATGGGAACAGTACAAAACTAAATATTAAATACACTCTCTTTGTTCTTCGGAATATAAATTTCGCTGCCTCTATTAGCACAGGTCGTCGTAATTACCTTATAAAAAGCAGGAACTCTCACACGTCGCACATCTAATTGTTCTCGTGTTGCTATTCCGTCATATTCATACTCGATTAGATAATCCACGCTGAAAGTAGCTCAGTTTTTGTTCATTAGTTACCTAATTGCTCGTCTGATGCTTATCTTGTGTCTGCGAGACGTTATTGTTACTATTGCACATGTAGTTTTGCTTCTTAAGATTCCGTTGGTGTTTTAATATAAATCCTTGTTTGACATTTAAGTTTTCTAAAGAAGATACAATGACCTAGTTAAATTAGGTTTTGATTTATACTTTACATTATAAACGGGTTTTTATTTTATAAGTTATTAAATCTCCTAATGACAAGGTCACGATATTTAAATTTGTATAATTAAACGTTCTGTCGCTTTGTCAATTCATTAGCCATTTAGTGAAAATTTCATCACCGCTTCTTCGCTGGGAATTTTCTTACCGCCTCGTGAAGCAACGAAATTATTAAAATTGTATGGACTTAGTTTTGCAACACTCGATTGAGTTCGCAGCTGTTTCGCAGATGTTTCATTCATTTCATTCGCTGAATTTATGATGATGTTCAATTTCATTGTGCACTTTTTGCAGCATTCGACCTTTTGTTTAGCGAAATTATTGTGTTGCGCAACTATGTTATTGTTACGATGTGCTAATGTAACATTTTGATTATTTTCAATTGAGCGCATCTGATCGGGTTATGTTATTCGGTAGTCAGCCGGTCCCATTCAGGAAGTCAGCAATTGGCGTTCGCTGATAGCTTGCTTTTTGCTTCACTACCTACCAAATTGATTTATTTCGATGAAGCGTTTGTCTTGATTTATTGAATGAGCTCATACAATATTCTTTTTTCACTTTATGATATTACTATCATCCTAATTACTAAAAGTTTGATGTGATTGGATTGCTACATTACTTAGGTTAAGCAACAGCTGCAATGAGCAACGTCTTTTTGATGCTTTAATTTACCTGACCTGATATCACTTGAGAGTTATTAGTTTTGAACGTCTAATCATATAGGCACGATGTAGTGTGTTTTTATTACTATCGGGTTTGTTTTTGACCTCAATTTAGCCCAAAGACAAAATTGAGACCAACAATGGTATAATCTCACCCATAAAAACCTATACACCCGCGACTTAGATACAGATATAGATAGTATGTAAGAAGATGCCTTCTGCTAGAAAAAGCCTAATATAAAAATCCCGCCATAATGACCTCGTGGATACCGACGCAGGAAAATAATTCTTCTCTGCCTCAGGTCATATTTCATAACAGTTACCAAACACATAAAATGGTCATTTGTAATGTTTGTATGATTTTGATGTGGAATATCGAAATAGTTTTGCTCATCATTATGCAGTAATGGCAGCTAGCGGCGGTTGTTTATCAACGTTATCGACAGCAAATGGCAGATTATCAAACACATTCATAGTGTGATAACGCGTACTATTAAACAAATTCTAAAATACACACGGTTTTACCGTGTTTATTAAAAAGAGTATGTAAGAGTGTGTTAGCTTTTAAATGTGACTTAGAATGAAATTGAAATTCTCAACCACTGGACAAAGGCCTCCTTCCATTCCTTCCCCGACTCTCCTATTCTGTGCCTGGTATCTGACCAGTTCTTCAATAACTTTCCTTTTGGGGCAGTCGGGTACAAAAGCCATCTAGTTCGTCTCACCATTTCCACCGTGTCACTTGACAGCTACATAATTTTAAAATAAGGTTCTTGTACACCAGTTGAACAATATTTTTTTCTTATCAAAACTCTTTTGAAATGTATTGTTAACGCTTTCCGTTTAGTTGAAAAAGCTACAACACTGTTTAGAACTGAACAGAAGTTCATTCAATGAAAAACTTTGCTTCGTTTTAATTTGGATGTATCAGTATTTCCTTTTTACACAAACATTCATCAAACATCAAAGAATCCAAATTTGACTAAAGTATACTTTGAATTTGACATTTTTCTATGATTGTATGACTATGGTTGTACTTCTTGAGATTGTATTTACTTTAGCCGATTATGTTTTGCTACATGAAGTAGGTATATCAGATACAACTGATCTAAACAAGTTTATATCAAATGCATAATTGCAATTCATCAATGTTCGCGTTAAGTATCGCCGGAGAATACTTGAACCACAGATGATATTGTAGATAGAAATCTAACGTTAGAAGCAATCGTAAGGTCTAAGCACCTTACACTTTTGGCATTTACATAGAGTTCTCATAGCTGTAATAAGTAGTGAATGGGACATCCGCTTGATCTTTGACCCTAAGGGCCTGTTTCTATTCAGGAAGTGGTTAAGATCTAGTACATTGCTTGGTACGTTTGAAAATTTTCTGCCAACTGTATTTTAATCGAGCAACTTATCTCATTCAACCTCTTCACTTTCTACTTGTTTAATGTAGAGGGGCCCTCAGAGAATCTGCAACACGACCGGAATGAATGACTCACGCTTTCTGTGTTTTCCTTATTGTAAAGATAGGAGCGCAGTGCCAGCAAGTTCATAATGTTTATAAAATACTAGCGGCCCGCCCCGGCTTCGCACGGGTACAAAAATACGTTCAAAAATACCTTATTTTGAAAATCTACTTTTTTGCTATAAATAGTTGGTTACTGTGGTTTATCCTTAAAAGATAGACAAATACTATCGCGAACTTTTCTTTAGAGCTCTTAGAGAGCAACAATTCTTTCATACATAACTTTCATATCAATGAAACCATTTACGCAGCGCACGCCCAGTAAGCTCTCAAAAGGCACGTTTTTTTCCGACTCGATCGACAAACATCATCGCAGTTCAGTTAATTTACACTCAATTTTTATGATTTATAAACTTAAACCTTTCTTATGAAATTATCTATCTATTAATGAAAACCGGATTAAAATCAATATAGTAGTTCCTGAGTTTAGCGATCACAGACAGACATGATGGATGGGTGACGACAGAAAAACGTTTCGGGGGACTTTCTTTTATAATATGTAGTGATGACACATTCAAACAAACGTAATCTGATAACTAAAACGTCGTGTTTATTCATCAAAACTGAACTGATGATACTTTCCCAAGGAACATTAACAAACTGTAATATCAGTTTGCATCGGAAGTATAGTTCGTCACATTATTTTTTATTTTCGTTGAAGTATTTCGACGATGCAATTTGATTTTAAATATTATTAAATAATATTTAAAATATTCTTTAAATTTTGAAGACTAAGATGGATTCTATATTTTATTAGTACACATGATTGTTTAAATTTTTAATTACCACATAGTATTAACTTTTAAAAATATTGGTACCGAGAAACTGTGCTAACTTTATGTTTTGTTGACAAATAAACTGTCGGCAAGTGACTTAAAGAAGATTTACCTTTAAAAAATCTTTGTACAGATAGCTCTCATTAGATGAAAAAGTACGTCTGGTGATCATTTTGATTGCCAATACTTATCCCCTGCAATCAAATTGTCATTGTTCTCTGCCGTTGTTTCTGCTATGCCCTTAATGACGAGCGACGAAGCTTCTATAGTCATGAGTGTAGAGAAGTTGACCTTATGAACCGTGATACAACGATGAGACTGAGCGTTTTCTTGAAGCAGATTGCTATTTGAGGTGGAACTAATATTTACGGCACTTGATTTGCATTTGGTACATTCTATTTTCAATAGTCTTGCAATGCTGCTATTTACAAAGAATTTATTCAATTCTTTATTAGCCTTCATGTACATTTAAAAAGGTTTTCTATAGCTAAGTTTAGTGTAGCACATGAACCCTGTAAGGGCGTTGCAAATATGAGCGGAGCGTGTGATAATTTATTTACATATGCATTTAAAATATTTATTTAATTAGAGATTTAGAGGTTTAGATTTAATTAATTTAATTTAATTAATTAATTAAGTTTAGATTTAATTAGTTGTAAGAACAAAAGTAACTTAGTAGTCCGTGTGGTGTCGGCTAGTTATTCTTACCGTGGGTGTCGTTAAAGGCGACTAAGTGACTGACCACAGAGAAAAGACGTAAGACGAGAATAGGAATATAATACGAATACTATGTCTCGACCATGTTCTTTCAATAATTGCACACTGAATCTGCTGAAGATATCGTATTGACGAGTTACTTATCGAGGGAGAAACTTACGTATTATTGTCAGCGTTTAGACCTTCATTGATCAGGCTAAATATGTTAGACGTTATGGTATGACATTAAGCTGAGGACGGGCCCACGGCCCACGCGGTGACCCGTCGAGCGAAAGTATCATCGCTTTCACTAACCTGTGACCTTTGCTTTTGAGAAGCTCGTCGATAGCTGGTGTCCTATAGTACTTTCCTTTACTTTCATACGGGTTCCTTTGTACTATATCAGTGTCTTAGGGTGCAGATATAAATAACATGGTAACAAGTGGAAACAAGTTCGGTCAGGGTATAATTTTCTTTGTTATTATATTCACGTTGTCAAAACTGGGTCTTGATGACTTTACCTCTTGAATACTGTGCAATACTGACTGATTTCCCTGTTTCGTTATGTTGGTAGATTAACCGGTGTCGAATTTGTCCTGACTGGTAATATTATTTTTTTCTATTTCTACGGAACAGGCTAAGAAATTCGACAAGCCTAGATAGACGAATGGCTTTCTATGATGGAAGAAGCCAGATAGAAATTTATTTCATGGCATTATATCTTATTACAAGTCGTATTTCGTTGAATGGAACGAAAATGTTTAGGACTGACATTACCTGGCACATGTCAATCTTAAACATGTTTACTCGTATTTTCTTCTAATAGCCCTTACTATAATAGAAAACTTGGTCTCCAGACCAAGGACACTGTTTTTTTATTTCCACTGCCGCCATGTTAGTACCTAGTAGCTTTTAAGCCGCCTATAGCCTCCGACTAGGCTTATCAATCACTATAGTGACTTTTAGACGATTAGAGTTAGTACTTACAACTTACGGCCTGACCACCAACTTGGTCTTTAGACCAAGGACACTGTTTTTTATTTCCACTGTCGTCTGACATTTACAACCCAGAGAGCAAACCAGACTTGATACAAGATAAAATTATGCCAGGTTAGGTTAGGTTAGGTAGCTTTTAAGCCACCTATGGCCTCCAACTTGGCTTAGCAATCACTATCTAAGAGTTGGGACTACAACTTACGGCCTGACCGCGAACATTACGCTACCGGCTTAAAACCGTTATTTATATTTTTTTTATGTAGCATAGCATGTAGGGTGTCCCACTGCTGGGCAAAGGCCTCCCCCTCTTTTCGCCATCTGTCACGGTCCTGTGATGCTAACTGCCAGTCAGTCACAAATGCATCTAATTCGTCAAGCCATCTCCTATAATTCATATAAATGCAAGAAATGGGGATATAAATCGTCGACTATTTTGATTAGGCTGATTACATTTTTTTTACTTTTACGGGGTTGTTTACAATTATATTATTTTTTTAAATTATTTTTCAAATTCAAGTTACACCTTTTGGAATAACGCTTCCAGTTTTTGTACATGTATACCAACTTTACCCGAGTAATTCGTTCCTAAAATAAAAGTTCGTGACAGCCGAAAAGACAGATATACAAAAAAGTTTATTTTTATTGTTGAAGTAGGATACTTTTACTTAGATATTTTACTGATATTACAATGATAGTAATTTAAATTTTAACTTAAACGACTTCATAAACAATAAGACGCATCCAATCACACTATTCTTATTGTCTCTTATCATAACATCCTTTCACACGTCCACTGCAGGACAGGGAGCTCCCGCCAGAACACCAGTAAAAACGCGTGGTACTTAGGAGGAAATATTAAGAGCAGATTAAAATTGTTACATTCCACCTTCAGCAACAGCCTTTACAAGAATTTAAACGAATTTATTAATATTATACAAAATTATTTTAGTAGTTGTATAGGATCGTCTTTAATAAATTATTAATTAATTTTACTGAAACGTTTCAGAAGTAGGGTGTACACAATTTCATAAAATTATTAATTTGCGACCGAGGTTTACAGAATAAATTAATTGAGGCAGTACGCAGTTAACATCCAGTTGCACTGCAACTTTAGCTTTTTCTTATTTAAAACCATGAGTTTAGGGTTGGGCCACATTGTTCGACGGCTTTTCGCACTTTGCCGATTGAGAAAGAGCACACTTGTACGCATTATGCCGATTCACCGCTTACGGAGGCGTTCGCATCCGTACGCAGCATACAGACGAATCGATGGAAACATCTCATACTGTTGTTGCCTCTTTTATCGCCGTCGTCAGCCGTCGATTGCCGTCGTCAGCCGTTGATCGCCGTCGTCAGCCGTCGATCGCCGTCGTCAGCCGTCGATCGCCGTCGTCAGCCGTCGATCGCCGTCGTTCGCCGTCGATCCCTGCCGACGGTCAACCGCGTTTCGTCGTCAGGGCGCGTTCGCCACGTGGATGCGAAAGGATTTCCATACTTTGCGCTCGTTTTGTACAGGCAAGACGTCGATCGCCGTCGATCAGTGTGGCCCGACCCATTCGCCTTTCCCCTTCTGCACTCCGCAATCCAGACGCACGGCTGGATACCTATCAAACCCGCAGTTGGTTGATATTCACATTCACACAAAGCGCTAATAAAAGAAACTCTGTTAAATGTATTAGACAACGTTTTATTGTAAAAAAAAACCGGCCAAGTGCGAGTCGGACTCGCGCACTGAGGGTTCCTTACCACCACATAATCATAATTGTATTAGTTAAAATTTCAGTAAGTTAATGTGCCAGATTTTTTGAGTCCGACACGCGCTTGACCAAATTTTATTATTTGTTGTTATTTTATAGCTTATGCACTATAAACATACCAATTTTGAAGTTTGTAAGTGTTCCCGTTTTTAAAATAGAACTAAAACAAAAATCGTCTCCGCGACCATTCAACTTGACCCCTCACTTATATGAATGTTCTTGAAACGGGAGCTCACCTCAATTGGTTACCATTAGTTGTGAGAAAAGTTGTAATATTTAATGATTTAAGACTTTTCCCTTTATTTGTACTTTGAGACCTAGCTTCTTGCCAAATTTCATAATTTTAGGTCAACGGGAAGTACCCTGTAGGTTTTGCATTTTTGAAGAAATG
The DNA here is from genome assembly GCA_947532105.1 of Athrips mouffetella. Taxonomy (NCBI): domain Eukaryota; kingdom Metazoa; phylum Arthropoda; class Insecta; order Lepidoptera; family Gelechiidae; genus Athrips; species Athrips mouffetella. Next base: position 20,976,387 of record OX383972.1, on the reverse strand, counting down.
TATGGAGATGAGGACATAAAAAGCCATACCTTTTGATTGCGTCATTGTAAAAAATTTAAACTTTCAGATCTTGTGTGGTTCATGGACCCTAATATATATTATCAATTTCAAGCCGATACCTTTACCCGTTCGTGAGATAAAGGGTCTTGACAGACAGACAGACGGACAACAAAGTGATCCTATAAGGGTTCCGTTTTTTTCTTTTGAGGTACGGAACCCTAAAAAGACATCTATAGAATTCACAAAACGGTACAATGAAATTTAAATAGAAATACGAAATATGGATACATTAACTGGCGGCAAAAAGCGTAGTTATGCGGTTATGCACTCCCGATAAGATAGATGTGTACTCTACATACATCTATCGGCCAACCTTGCGTTTTACATTCTGAAAACCTCTAGCTAAAACTAAAAAAACTGGCCAACTGAGTGTCAGGCCACGCGTAGTATAGGGTTCCGTAGTTGGATTCATGGGATAGACGATAAAAAAATCCATGCTTTACGTGTAGGGGAGGCACCCTATTTTTTTTTTAATTTAATTTTACCACTTTGTTGGCGTGGCTAATATTTATATCGGTACAAAATAACAGCTTTCTAGTACTAAGAGTCTCTAAGCAAAGCTGCGGACAGACAGACAGACGGACGTCACGAAACTATATGGGTGCCTTGTTGAGTACGGAACCCTAAAAAAGAGGTCCAGTAAAAAATGACAATGCAAGTCGAAAAATATTATAGTTAAATGTTCCAGTTTTAATTTTGCATATTATTTTTAACCATGCATTATTTTACTTTAAGCTAGGGTCCATTCAATATTTTAAACGCAAGGTGGGCCGATAGATGTGTCCGCAAATATATTTGATACTCCACCTTATCAAAACCTTAACAGCTTACACAACATCAGTAATTATGTGAAGGTAGCTAGAACCTTAAATGTCACCACCTATTGATTTTCAACAGAGTACCTACTTATCGGTCGACCCATGTTTTGGATAAAATTTTCCTTTACTCAATTTACAAGACACCAATTTATGTGGGCTTTCGTAAATTTCAAATCTAACACGGTAGGAACAAAATCCAAATGTATTCATTCCCTTTTTATATCTTAAAAATAAAGATAATACCTTTTACCAGCGCTTTTAGCAGATATGCTCTCTGAATATTACTTACGGAAATCCACAAACTCAAAGAACACGCCAAGGCAGAATAATATGACAAGGAATGTGACGGGCAGATAAGACTGTACAATTTTTAAGTAGATAAGTTGAGAAGTGATGTTTTTCAATGTTTACGGAAAACACAAGTGTCTTTTGAAATATAAGACATTTTTAAAACGTAAGAAAAGCTTTTAAACTTATTGCTAACAGATTTTTTTTATATGCTATTGACGATCATTCACTATGCTTGAGTAGTCTAAAAGTTGGTACTTTCCGACATTACCCGAGTGGGTTGGACGACAAGCTATATTCAAAAACGTGGATGAAAATAATTTTCACAGAAATAAATCAAGCAAGAGCAATCTTTGGTGCTCGCAAACCCCCATATTGAAAATTTTGTCAATACTTTAGAGCCGGTTTCGAGAACGCATCAATAAAACTTCCACAGCTGAACACAGGTCTTCCAAAAATTTTAAGACAACAATGAGATACATCGAGGAATATACCATGGTGGTCAGTGTTGCTTCCATGTTGCTACGCTTGAGAGTATTACGGCTGGTATAGTCAAGAGCACGTCGAGCTTGACACATTGGGCTTTATACCGTTCTTATTTCAATAGCCGTAGGAACTAAAGTCGCACTATAAATGTTAAGCATGACCTGCTTTAAACAAAACAAGAGGACTGCGATTATTGAGTGTAAAAAACGCAGAAAGACGGTTTGCTTTAAAATCTCTTGTCACCATTATCATATGCAGGCAATGCGATCAAATCATTTTTGTACTAATATTATTATGGATAAATGCCTGGCTTGAACTTGATCCTTTCTAGACTTGCAAGTTCGTGTTATGTATGTTTGAATGATAAAAAAAACTTTATACCGACTATAACATACAAGCACAATATTTGATCTATTTATGAAGAGTTTTTGTGTTCTAATTTTACGACTTACTTAGTACAATTTTTATGAAGTCATAACAATAAATGCAAGCATTAAGACGGTCTCGTAAAAATTTATGGAAAATTTACGTTGTTTCATTTTCATTCCTTAAATACATAAATGCTACCAAAAAGCCAAACAATTCAATAATTGTCTAGAACAGCATTCACTTGATACATCCATGTTCCTTTTCTTTTATTTCGTCTTCTATTCTTCACACCTGGCTTCATTGAGTCGTTATGCTTATTATTTAACGAATGTGTCCATAGGGGCAAATATCCTAGTTGTCTTAAGATTGTTAAAGTACAGCCAATTTACAAAGGCAAAGGTGAAATGGATGCTCTAAAAAACTATAGACCTATATCTATAATCCCCATATTATCAAAAGTGTTTGAAAGTTTAATGAGTACACGACTAATGAGGTTCATAAGCTTAAATGGCTTTCTCAACCCACAGCAGTACGCGTATCAACGTGGTCGCAGCACGGTTGATGCGGCACGCGATTTAGTCACCAGGGTGCTTCATCACCTCGAGGGTGGGCGACAGGTTACAGCGATATTCTGTGACCTGTCGCGTGCCTTCGAGCTCGTCAATCACACCCTGCTCCTCAAGAAGCTTGAGAAATATGGAATCACCGGCTCGTTTCACAGCACTATTGCTTCCTTCTTGAAGGAGCGGCAACAGTTGACTGCTGTCAAGGAGGCTCGGTCAGAGTTAGAGCTGATTGGAGACAATTCAGTACCACAGGGCTCCGTAATGGGTAACAACTTGTTTATAATCCTCATGAATGATTTGACATCAGCTGTGTCGGATGCTGAGGTAGTAATGTTTGCTGATGACGGGTGTGTCATTGTCTCAGCAAGCACGCATAGTTTATTAAAGTCTAAACTTCAAACCACAATGAATGACGTTCACACATGGTTTCGGGCGAACGGAATGACACTCAATGTAGAAAAGACTAATATCATACACTTTGGCCTCAGAGGCAACCGCCCCCATAATTTAAATATTTCTTGCAACGGTTCGACTGTACCACAGGTTGATCAGGTACGGTATTTAGGATTCGTCGTAGACTCCGGACTCACGTGGACCCCACACATCGAGACGCTTGTAGGTAAGCTTTCCTCAGCTTGCTACGCACTTGGAAGACTCAAGCACAGCATAAGCACCTCAAATATCCGGAAATCTTATTTTGGGTATTTTCACTCTGTGCTAACCTATGGTGTATGTTTATGGTGCACTGCGGCTGACAGGCTCAGAGCCTTCAGAGTTCAGAAAAGAGCTATTCGTGTCCTGGCTGGAGTAAAGTGGGATTGCCCTGCGAGGGAACTGTTCAGGGTGCATAAAATACTTACCCTTCCTTGCGCGTACATACTTGAGGTCGCAAAATTTGTTCGGTGCAACCTTGGACAGTTCCCTACGAGGGGTGACTCCCAACGAGTTAATGTCAGGGGGCGCAATAATATTGCTATACCTTCTCACAGATTTGAAAAATCAGCCAAATTTGTGCATGTAATGGGTGTTAAATTATACAACAGGATACCGAAAGAAATTATAGAATCTGAAACACTCGGTAAATTTATTGCTGGTTTAAAACGGTTACTCGTCACTAAAGCCTTTTATACGATTGAGGAGTTTCTTCATGATCCATGGACTTGCTGACCCAGGCTATTAGTTTTAGTTAATCATGCGCACTTTGTTACCGTGATGTAGGCTTAAATTACCTATGAGTATTAATTTATGTACAGATAAAAATACCTTGACTTGCTTTAAGGTAGTTATTGACTAAGTATATTGTAATACCTACTGACTTATAATTGTAAGATTATAAATAAATAAATGAAATGAAATATGTGGATCGACATTAATACTCATCGCTTTATTATGGTAATAAGCTGGTGTGTCTCCTCGATGTACGTCCATATCATGCAAAATGCATGTTCATTAATCATCATAGCCTTCCAAAAACTTCTGCCTTATTTGCCATGCTTTGCATTTATTGGTTCAAAACGGCATGACGACAAAGATTGCTATACCTGGTCTTCTCATTGTGTGGATCCTAGATCACCTTTTGCCATGGCTAGAAAGATATCGAGTGATTTCCTTGGCATAATTTTCTTATTCAAGCTCACCAACTTTAGCTATCAACCACATATCATCATAACATCCCATGAAACTTTCACTGCAGGACAGGGAGCTCCCTCCAGAACTCCAGCAAAAACGCGTGGTACTTTGGAGGGGATTTACCATAGTCACCACGCTTGTAAGCGGTGCGGCTGGCGACCGCTGTTGTTGGTGACCGCAGTAAGTAAGATGGTACGATACACAGATAGATGCTGCTGCCCATCCTCCGATTCATAATCCTTTAGTCGCCTCTTACGACACTTCGGGGTAGACATGGGTTAGTACTATTATTTGCCGGCACCACACGGACGACATATACTCTTATCCAATCCATCAAGGAAAGAGCATAAACTTGATCTTCCATTCTCTAAGGAGAACAGGAAAGTACCTTACCCGAAGTGACATTGTAACTACCATAATCACGTTTCATTAGGTAGCATCAATCTCGTGGAAATTGCGTACAGACGGCCGCATGGCGCATGCCAATCGTGTTACAAATTGCTTTATAGTTAAGTAATAATCTGCCGTAATCACGTAGCTGAAATTGCTAGTCTATTCACAAAATGTAACCGTAAATGCGCATGCCAATGGACTAAAATCGTTTAGAGTAAGTACATGGTCATAAAAGTTATCATAAAAAAAATTTTGTTCAGGAGAAGGCAATATCTGTGTCTCTTTCCATCGACTTGATTGCATGGTCTAGGGACAGACTTAGCAGGTCCTGCTGTCAGCTTCAGTCAACAGCCAACGTGCTAAATCTTAGCGTACCTTGCATTATCATTTAGCCATTTAGCTTGCAAGCATTCAGTCCAAACTTGCTACCGTCAAATAGCCTTTTTAGGTTTTTACAACTGAGAGCATTTAATTTTGTGGTGCAGTAGTAGTCCAGCAGTTGCTGTGCTGAAGATTGCAGGTTGGATTTGAGAAAGTTATCCTAATAAAAGTTTATGGGTATTTTACCTGGGTGTGGGTTTTTATGTGTGTGTGCTTGTGTCTATCAGCATACATGATTGTATTGATGCGGGGCTATGTATTCTTTAGTTTTGTTATTTACAACTAGACCAAGGCAGCCGTTTTATTTTATCGATTTACTTTAAAGGTCCCTTGTTATTATGTACTTAAAAGTTACTAAAATAACAGATTCTTTTTCAAGATCTTTCTCGACATTCTTATTATTAATAAACCTAATTTCATTCCTAATTAGAGCCTCATCAGCACACCATTGTCTTTATTACAAAGAACTTCCCTTCCATTCGTCTCTGGAGCCTGGAGTAGGAACGTTTGAAACTTTTATGAATCAAAAATTCAACAGTGCATTAACTATTAAACAGTGAGCAAATGTGAGTCAGTTCAAACTTAGCGGACTTTCTTAAAGAAGATCAAAATTGCATTTGTTAATAACCTCGACTCACATTTTACATTCATTTAAAAAAAGACTTATTTGGTCTCGTGCATCTTAAAGGCAAGTTATAGTTTTTTCTGGTTAGTTTTCGATTTTTTTGGATCTGGGTCTTCATTTTAGTCAGTATTGTCAAAGAGCTTTCTTTTGTCCTCTATCTTGAGGGCAGAAATAAATTCGATCATCAACTAGCTTTTTATTTCAGCAATGTACACCGTTATCGATTTAAGAGCGGCTAGTTGGTATGTAGCTAAGCCATCCGAAAGGTGACGACAGCAATTCTGCGTGCAGGATCGGACAGTTTGAAGCATCATCAGACCAGACTGATAAAATACCTAAATATGAATACGGTTGCGATGTACGCTAACTTGCGCAATGCATTCAATCGATAAGTTGAGTGATCGCAATTATGTGATAATGTAAGACCGCTCGCTCGAGCTTTTGAACACGCCTTCGCCAATCTTTTAAATTTTTGCGTAAAGTTCTTTTATCAATCAGTATGAAGGTTTTTTTTTTTTTTTTTTATAGAAAATGGGCTTACTCTTGACCTCGAGCTAGTCTTGAAGACAGAGATGAGGTCTACGATGGAGCGAGCTTGCCCAGAAGAAGCCTATTCACTCGCGACTTGAATAGATTCGGGTTATATGAACTCGGGAACACAGACGCAGGCAGAGAATTCCACTCTTTAGCCGTGCGCATTATAAAAGATGTTTCAAAGCGCTTTGTGCGAATGTGCGGAATATCAACCAAGTATGGGTGATATCCTGCGGTGCGTCTGGACTCCCGATGGTAGAAGGGAGATGGTGGAATAAGCTCGTGGAGCTCTAGAGCACACTCTCCGAAGTACAATCTGTAGAAAACCGACAGACATGCAACTTTGCGACGGTGGGTCAGACTGTGAAACTTGGTTTTCACCAGCATCTCATCACCAACGAGCTTCTTGGCTCTGCGATCTATCGAGTCAAGTGCGGCTAGTTGGTATTTGGCTGAGCCATCCCAAAGGTGACAGCAATTCTCCATGCACGATCGGACTTGGGCTTTATATAAAACTAGAAGCTGTCCAGGAGTGAAGTAACGCCTCACCTTATTGAGGATACCCAACTTTTTTGCCGCAGTTTGGGCTTTTGACTCAATGTTAGCGCCGAAGTTCAGGTTTGCACACAGCTTCATGCCAAGTAGCTCGAGGCTGTCGGTAACTGGTACAGTTGTACCTCGAAAAGTAGGAGCCAGATTGAACGGACTCCTTTTAGCGGTGAACAGACACACGCCTGCGTTTTGGTGGCGTTGAAACTCACCAGATTTTTGTCACCCCACTCGGAGACACGACTTAAGGTTGAGTTTATTCGCTCTACCATGGCTTCTCTCGAAGAACGTATCTCGTCACTGCTGGCTTTTGCGCTTGACATATATCTCTCGACGACAGTACTGTCATCTGCGAGTACCATAAAATTCGAAAATATATTTACTGATGTGTGTTTAACAGTACAGGTACAGTTAAACACACATCAGTAAATATATTTTCGAACGCTCGGTCAAATATACCTACATAAATTATTGCTGAAACATTACGAAATGGCAAAAAATATGTAAATCCAATCGATTTCATAATTATGCACTCTTCTATGTCTTATCCTTATCGGATTTGTTTTGAATGCTCGAAACTACATGTAGATAAAAATAATAACTTCAAGGCGGTAGACTACATTTTTGTCCGACTGTACCTAGTTCGTTAACCCAAAAGCTCTCTTTAACGTTTGCCACACACTTGACGGCTAGGAATTCATACATTATTATTCATCGATAATATCAAGTATGTATGAGTATCCAACTACAGTGTCTGTTACCTTTACACCTTGAGAACGCTTGCAATAACAAAGGGCTTTAGAAAGAAAAATATATTTTGGATTCAAGTCATTAAAGCGATTAGACTAATCCTTCATTATTTTGTCTTGCATTAAATGAATAAAAGCGATGTTAAAGTTTGTCTATGTTTGAATAGTTTTAAAGACATCCACCGCTGAACATAGGTCTTGCCTAGAGATCTCTTCCAAACCCACAATACTCCCTTACACTTTGACAAGTAAAGAAATTTGTTTTCGTTTATGGTGTGAAAACTCAAACACAAATTGTACTGCACAAGAGACTGTTTTATTTACTTCAGCTGCCAAAAAACAAGTGAGTCAATTTCACAAGAACCTCGGTATTTAAACGCTACCCTACTGGTCCCCACTCTCCCACCTCCACTACTGTGGCGTGTCGACGTGGACCAATAGGAATCGTTTTACAACAACCAACAAAAATGAGTCAATACACTTCCTTTTAAAAGCGATAATCAACGGAAATTACTTACAATAACTTTTTTAAAAATGGTCAATACACTGTCTTTTAAATATAGTATTTTAAAACAATAGTCAATACACCATTCTTATTTATCCGTTATGCTTACATTCGTCCATCCTGACTATATAATTGCGACCTCGCAATCGTTGCAACAATGCTATCAATACTACCTTACTATTAAACTGTACTACTTTACTATCATCATTACTACCATACTATTATACTGCACTACTTTACTATCATACTTTACTACCCTGCTATCAAACTCTATTGCTTTATCATCACACTGTACAACTCTACTACACTCTCCTTTAAACATCTGTCGTATCTAAGTTCGTACATTATCTTTACTACAAGTTATAATTTTATATCAACATATTTATTTGTTCGTTATAATCAAAACCTTACTAGTTTCCAGTAATAACATAAATTTCCACTTATTTGTGATTGTGATTACTTACATATCATAATTACTTACTTTAGATAGAAGCTATTTAAGTCGTAACATTACAATACTCCTCAACGGAGTCACTAGAATCTCCAGAAGAACCGTCACTATCTAAATTACTAAAGGATAACCAAGGATGTATTCGGTCAACCGGATAAACCCCTTTGTAAACCGACTTACCCTTCTTCTTGGTTACAGGTGTATCTTCCACTTCGTAACGATCGTTTGGTAATATTTGAGTTATACGGTAAGGGCCTAAACATTTTGCAACTAATTTTTTGCTTTTTCCTTTCTCAGATACTTCTCGTTCTACTCTTACCAGCTGTCCTACTTTAAATTTCCGAGCTGGAGTACGTGATTTGTCGAACTTTTGTTTTTGTTTTCCTTGGTTAGTTGCAATTTGTTTTTGGGCCTCATATCTATTTTGTTCTATATTTGATGAGGTAGACGAACAGTCATCCTCGTCAACCGTGGAAAATCTCAAGGCACTTTAACAACAATACCTCAGTTGGGGTTTTGCCAGTTGATTTATTAATTGTATTATTGAGACCCCACTGTATCTGAGGCAAATGTTCGTCCCATTTTCGTTCGTCACCTCCATGATTTTTAGCATTTAGTGCATCCAAGACCGTACGGTTATAACGTTCTATTTGACCGTTCGCTCTAGGTGTTGCGACCGCATTTAAAATATGTTGTACCCCTGTGCTATTAACATATTCCTTAAAATTTGAACTAGTAAATGTCGTTCCTCGGTCTGTGATAAGTCTTTTCGGGACGCCAAACAAGGCAAAGTAGTCTTTAAAAACATTATTAGTAGTATTAGACGGAGAGCGCGTAGTCGTCAACCCTACCTCATCGATTACCAAGATGCGACTAATCTAGAGTGATGCACATTAAAAAGTTATATCCGAATCAACAGGGTTGCCTGGGCGCAACCTGGCAGGTCTTGTACAGTGGGCAATAAACTTGTCATTTTTTGGACAAAAATTACCTCATCGAATACCAAATAGGTACATAGTACATTCGATAGTACTCATCAAAGAGTGCCTAAATCAACAGGGTTGCCTCACTCAATCCTGGCACATTCGGGAGTCGGCCTGATTTTAAGGTGGTCAAAAATGACAAAAATTACCTCATCGATTACCAAGTAGGTACTTATTACAACTGATAGAGCTCTTCAAGAAGGAGCAAAATCAACAGGGTTGCCTCGCCCAATCCTGGCACATTCGTGAGTCGGCCTGATTTTAGGTTGGCAAAAAAATACAAAACTTACTTACGATAACGAGTAATGAATTGAAACTTATGCCATTTGAAGGTTCTAGACAGCTTAATAATATTTCTTTAGTATGCTGACACTTGAAACTCACGTTTCATATTATTATACAGAATGAAAAGTTAAGATGGGGTATACAGGGCAGCTACTATAAGCATTATAGCTACAAGAAAACTTAGTTAAGAGACTAACCCTAACTTTTAGAGATATTTTGACCTACATTCACAGATTTTGGAAAAACTGTACAGTCAACAAGAATAACGGCAATTTCCACATATTTTTTTTTTCAATTTGATCTTCTTATTCATAAAGAACATAATTTTCTATGGGGTCAACCGAGGTTAATGTATTAGAACTGTCAGAAAGCACAGAATTATTTTCCCAAACATGTAATAGAAACAACAGAAATTTTCATGTACCTTTTTTTCGAAACATTCTATCCTTTTGATACTAAGGAACAGAAGTCTGTAAAAGGTCCACTAGGGTAAAGGTATTAGAACTCTCAGAAATCGCAAAATATTTTTTACTGACTTTTAGGGCCATTAGCAATTTCTTAGTGGGCAAAACACATTTGGGTAAATGCCCAGTCGTCCTACTGCAGTGTCCCACTGGTAGGTGGACGGGGAATTCGCGATTCCCCCTCGTCCTACTGCATTAGCGTTCGAAACAAACTAGTTTTCATGTATCGATATTTTTTTCCTAACAAGTACATGTAAAATATATTTTCGATACAAAGTCTCTTCAAAAGAAACGGGTAATCGGGCAAATAATAGATCTCGTTGAGATCTTCATTTCTGGCCTTTATTTCGGTTGACAGCTGTCAAACTAAAAATTGCTATATTTTAAGACGACATTGATTTTTTTTGTGTATTTTGAAGACAAATATCTTTTTGTTTACTCAGTATCTTGCCGTGATTTCCAGTTATGTATTTCATGACCATTCTAGTGATAATATCGCTAAGACCAAAACACGATTAGTAAAAATCGGCTCGACAAAATAAAGATCAAAACTACCTCTTCAATTTTCATTATTTCCTCTTTTTGTGGAATCTGAGGTGTTTTAAGTAGTGAAATTAAGAAAACTGAAAGGAAATTCGTATTTGCTATCAAATGATTAACCTAAAATTTTATTTTATTACTTAGTTTTTACAAAAAGTGGATATATTATATTAGGCGCTTACGTCATTTAGTTTTAGTAACACGCACATTATATCTGTCGCAATCTTATGCGTTGCGTATTGCGCACATTATCCCTTTCTTTCAAGCGAAAAGACTGCGCCCACTGTCAAATAGCTATCTTTTCACATATCCTCTAAAAACTATTAACCCTAAACTTCTCGATTGTTAGGACAAAGATAAAGATAAAGTTTATTTCAAGACTACATAAACACAATAAAATACATTTCAGGACTTATGAAAATAACTGAGGTTAAATTTCGTTGAGATCTTCATTTCGGTTGAAAGCTGTCAAATCTAAAACCACTATAACTCAAAAACTGCTCACCCTTAGCTATTTTATGATCGAACGAATTATAGATCACGTCGAGGTATTTATTTCGGTTAACAGCTGTCAAATTTAAAATTGCTATAACATAAAACTACTCGTATGTTAGGACAAATGATATATCTAGTCGAGATCTTTATTTCGTTTGACAGCTGTCAAACTTTAAATCACTATTATTTGGAAACTACTGACCCTAGACTACTTGTATGTTCGGACAAATGATACATCTACAAAGTAGAAAATCGCAAAATTTCACAACCACAGGCAGGATTCGAACCTGCGTCTTCTGCGTAAGTACCGCAGACGCTTTTACCAACTAGGCTTTGTAGATTTATCCGAACACAGGAAGTGTTAAAATAAAATCATTTTCAAATGATACATCTCGTCGAAATCTTGATTTCGGTTGACAGCTGTCAAACTTAAAATCGCTATAACTTGGAAACTACTGACCCTAGACTACTTGTATGATGGGACAAATGATAGACCTAGTCAAAATATTTATTTCGGTTGACAGCTGTCAAACTTATGATCACTATTACTTGGAAATTACTGACCCTAGAATACTTGTATGTTCGGACAAATGATAGATCTCGTTGAGATCTTCATTTCGGTTGACAGCTGTCAAATTTAAAACCACCACAGCCCAAAAATTACTGATCCTAGACTACTTTTATGTTTGGACGAATGATAAGTCTCGTCGAGATCTTCATTTTGTTTGACAGCTGTCAAACTTAAAATAACTATAACTTAAAAACTGCTGACCCTAGACAACTCGTATGCTAGGACAATTAATAAAAGATCTCGTCCAAACGAGGAGTCTAGGGTCAGTAGCTTCCAAGTAAAAGTGATTTTAAGTTCGACAGACCAAAATAAAGATCTCGACGAGATCTATCACTTGTCCGAACATACAAGTAGTGTAGGGTCAGTAATTTTGAGTTGTGGTGGTTTTAGACTTTACAGCTGTCAAGCGAAATGAAGATCTCAAAGAGATCTATCCTTTGTCTTAACAAACGAGTAGTCTAGGGTTAGTAGTTTTTTTAGTTATAGCGATTTTTAGTATGACAGCTGTCAACCGAAATAAAGACATCGGCGAGATCTATTTTTCATCCGAACGTAAAGTAGTCTAGGGTGAGTAGTTTTTGAGTTATGGTGGTTTTAGATTTGACAGCTATCAACCGAAGTAAAGACCTTGACGAGATCTATCGTTTGTCCGAACGTGCAAAAGTCTAGGGTGAGTAGTTTTTGAGTTATGGTGGTTTTAGATTTGACAGCTGTCAACCAAAATGAAGATCTCAACGAGACACTGAATGGTTTAGCATCGAAAAAGGTGTTAGGCAGGGATGTGTAGCGTCACCTTGGCTGTTTAACCTGTTCATGGATAATTGTTTGATTGATCTGAAAGAGAGTATGTGTGGACTGAGAATGAATGAGTTACTCATCAAATGTCTTCTCTACGCTGATGACCAAGTTGTACTTGCGTCATCTGCTGACGAGTTGCAGGAGATGGTAACAATGATGAACGTGGCTTTGGACAAGAAAGGAATGAAAGTAAATGTAAGCAAGACTAAAGTAATGGTACTTGAAAGAGAAGAATGTATGACAGAGTGTACTATATTAATAGATGGTGAACAAGTCGAACAAGTGAAGGAGTTTGTGTATCTGGGCTCAAAGTTTACGAGAGATGGAAATTTGAAAGTGATATTGAAAGAAGAGTGAATGCTGGAAACATGGTGAATGGTGCCGTGCAAGCCTTTATGAGGAGTCAGAAGGTGTCTCACAAGGCTCGTTTGGCTGTTCATGGGGGACTTTTGGTACCAACACTGATGTATGGCAGTGAAAGCTGGGTATGGCAGAAGAAGCATGAAAGTAGAATTAATGCAGTGGAAATGAGAGCGCTAAGGAGTATGATTGGTGTTAAATTGAGTGACAGGATAAGAAATAGTGTGATAAGAGAACGGTGTGGCGTAAAAGAAGACGTAGTGACCAAAATCGAGAAAGGGATGCTGAGATGGTTTGGTCATGTAGAGAGGATGAATGAACGAAGATTGACGAAAGAGATCTACCAGGCGAGAGTGAATGGAAACGTTGGAAGGGGAAGGCCTAGGCGAACGTACCAGGACCAAATTCAGGACGTTCTGAATAAAGGCCAGGTTAAAAGTACCCTAAACCGACGAGCATGTATGAAAGGATTGATGAAAGTACAGGAAGCAAGGGAAGTATGTCAAGATCGTAGCAGCTGGAGGACTGTGGTCTCTGCCTACCCTAACGGGAAAGAGGCGTGATGTTATGTATGTATGTATCTTTTAGTTGCCCAAATGCCCGTTCATTTTAAATAGACTGTATGGATTTTTTTTTTGTACTTAATAGAAAAAATATCGATACATGAAAACTAGTTTGTTTCGAATACTAGTGCAGTAGGTCGAGGGGGAATTGTGAATTCCCCGTCTACCTACCAGAGCGACACACCAGTAAGACGACGCGGCAAGCCCCACAATTACCTGTACGAATGTAGATGTAGTGGATGTCTGTGTGTGCCTGAGTGTGTGTTTGTGTGTTTTTGTGTGCATGAGATGTGTGTGTGTAGTGTAGGATGTACGAGGGCCACACCGAAATTATCGGTAATAGAAAAAAGTACAAAAATAATACAACAATATTTACTTTCATTGTTTTTCGAAGTATTCTCCGTGACAATCGATGCACTTTTGCATTCTATCAAACCAATTATTATAACAGTAATTCCAGTCTGAAGTGGATATAGTCGAAACGGCCGATTTGTAAGCTTCGACTGCCTCTTCTGGGCCTTGAAATCGTTGACCACGTAGCATATCTTTAATTCTTGGGAATGTAAAATAATCATTGGGGCTCAAGTCAGGGCTATACGGTGGATGGTCCATTAACTCCACGTTTTCCTGATTTTAAAACGCGATCGTTTTGCGAGCGGTATGTGAGCTCGCAATATCCTGGTGAAGAATGATGCGACGATTCGGATTAATTTTACGAAGTTCTCTTATGACTTCCAGCAAACAAACTATTGTGTACCAATCAGTAGTAACCGTTCTGCGTTCTTGTAAAGGAATCGTAGCCACATGACTAGTTTTCGATACAAACGAAGCGACCATTTTTTTCGACACGCTACGAGAGCGGACAACTTTTGTTGGCTTGACCTCGCCTTCGAAGACCCAAACAGCCGATTGATGTTTTCTTTCGGGCTCATATGAATAAATCCACGACTCATCACCAGAGACGATATTGTAAACTGCATTTGAGCTCCCTCTATTGAACCGTTGCAGAGCACGAGCCGACTTTTGTTCCTCGGTCAAACGATGGGGCACCCAGCGGGAAACTAACTTCTTGACACCCAGTTCTTCATGTAAAATAGTTTGAATCGCTGTCATACCAATGCTGAGAGAAGCCCGAATCTGCTTGTATGTCACATGTCTATCTTCTTTTATTAATTGGCGCACAGCATCGATGTTATCTTGTGTTACCGCTGTTTTTGGTCGACCAGTAGAAGGAACTGTCGTGAGAGAGGAACGTCCACGACAAAACTCAGAATACCAACGATATATAGTCGTTTTACTGGGTGCTTCAAGTTCATAAACAGAAACAAGCTCGGCTAGACATTGTTCTTGAGATAAACCTCGATGAAAGTTGTGAAAAATTATGGCACGGAAATGTTCCCGCGTAAGCTCCATTTTCCCCACTGACTTGTCAAATTCAAATGGCTACTACTCTTTTCTTTTTTACTTTTTTTAAAATTCAAAAATGGAATTGTGTTTGAAATAATACTACATGTCATAAACCAAAAAGGTTTTAAATTAATTTATTCCTGATTATTCTATTCCCGATCTTTTCGGTTTGGCCCTCGTATGTGTGTATGTTGATATAGTGCTCTTTAAGAAATGGCAGTATCAACACGGTTGCCTCACCAAATCCTGGCACTTTTGGCCTGATTTTATTTTATTACTGAATAAAAATTTATTTCGCATTTACTAAGAATTTTAATAACTTGACCCTGGTTGACCTTCAAAGACTTCTTTTTCATAGTAACAAGAGAATAGAATATTTCGTAAAAAAGGTACAATATTTCGTAAAAAGGTACATGAAAATTTCTGTTTCTCCTATACTCAGCTCGGTCGGCTCGGTTAACCTCATAAAAAATTATGTTCTTTATCGATAAGAAGATAAAATGGAATGATAAAAGTTTATGCGGAAATTGCCATTTTTCTTGTTGATCTGTGAATGTAGATCAAAATATCTCTAAAAGTTAGGGTTAGTCTCTGTACTAAGTTTTCTTGTAGCTATAATGCTTATAGTAGCTGCCCTGTGTACCCCATCTTAACTTTTCGTCCTGTTTAATAATATGAAAAATGAGTTTAAGTGTTGGCATACTATAGCAAATATTATAAAGATGTCTAGAACCTTCAAATGGCATAAGTTTCAAATCATTACTCATTATCGTAAGTAAGTTTTGTATTTTTTTGCCAACCTAAAATTAGGCCGACTCACGAATGTGCCAGGATTTGGCGAGGCAACCCTGTTGATTTTGCCTCTTCTTGAAGAGCTCTATCAGTTGTAATAAGTACCTACTTGGTAATCGATGAGGTAATTTTTGTCATTTTTGACCACCTTAAAATCAGGCCGACTTCCGAATGTGCCAGGATTGAGTGAGGCAACCCTGTTGATTTAGGCACTCCTTGATGAGTACTATCGAATGTACTATGTACCTATTTGGTATTCGATGAGGTAATTTTTGCCCAAAAAATGACAAGTTTTTTGCCCACTGTACAAAACCTGCCAGGTTGCGCCCAGGCAACCCTGTTGATTCGGATACAACTTTTTAACGTGCATCACCCTAGATTAGTCGCATTTTGGTAATCGATGAGGTAGGGTTGACGACCACGCGCTCTCCGTCTATATTACTTTTTGTGTTTTTCACTGCTTTTAAGTAAATGAATTTAGTGAACGCGTCTATAATAAGCAAAATATACTTATTTTTCCTTTTGCTCTCGTTAAAGGGTCCCAAGTGGTCCGCATGCAAAGTGTGAAACGGAACTGGCTCCTTAGGTATAGGATGCAGATATCCTGACTTCTTTCCACTAGGCTTTTTCCCGTGTGCACATTGTAAACACGACTCTACATACTTTTTTATGAATTTACGCATCTTAGGGAACCAATAATCGGCCCGAACCTTATCAAAAGTCTTTTCGAATGAGAAATGTCCGATTTGATCGTGACATGCCTGCAATATCTGCCATCTCACTCCCTTTGGGTGCCAACCACTTAAGACCCTGTTCAGTTATTTTGTAAACTAGATTCCGTTTGACACAATATTTTTTTTTATCTCTACAATATTATCAGTATCCTTATCCGACAGTATTTTTTTAATTCTTTGAACCTCCTCATCACCGGACTGCACAGTTTCTAGCCAATCTGAAGTTATCTGCAAGATATTAGGGGCACACATACTTTCAATGCTGTTTTCATCACTCCCTATTGGGTTACGACTTAAAGCGTCAGCATGACTAATGGCTGTACCTGGTTTGTACAAAACGTTACAATCAAACTCCTGAATCAGACTCCACCAGCGAGCAACACGTGGGATCATGTCTCGTTTTAAAAATGTTGACCGTAAAGAATTACAGTCAGTTACAATGTTGAATTTAATACCAAGTAAATAAGGTCTAAATTTGCATAACGAACTTATGACAGCTAACGTTTCGAGCTCATATGACGAAAAGTGTTGTTCTTCTGGTGAAGTCTGTCTGCTATAAAATGCAACGGGTTTTAAGATATTCCCGTGTTTTTGGAGCAGTATGCCCGCTACGCCATGTTTACTTGCGTCAGTATGTAGCTCGGTTTCCAAACGAGGGTCAAACAAACTCAAGACCGGTCGGGAAACGAGTCTCGTCTTAAGCTCTTGAAAAGCTTGCTGTTGAACTATACCCCATTCCCAAGGACTATTTTTCTTGAGCAATTAGGACAAGGGTCGTGCGATCACAGCACAATCTTTGATGAAACGCCTGAAAAAACTAGCAAGGCCAAGGAATTGTCTCACGTTGTGAACATTCTTCGGAATTGGAAAGTTTTGCACGGCGGCAGTCTTTTGTTGACCGGGTTTAATCCCCTCTGCAGAAACCTCAAACCCGAGAAAATCTATAGAGGTTTGGAAGAACTTACATTTCGAAACTTTTAAAGTAAGACCAGCTTCTCTAATCTTTTCGAATACCTGCTCAAGTTTCTCCAGACCGTCTTCGATTGAATTAGAAGGAACCAGAATATCATCCATATACACGACTACTGAGTTGAAACGCAAGTTATCCAAAACTTTGTTAATTACCCTTTGAAAAACAGCTGGCGCATTAGTTAGCCCGAATGGCATTCTATTAAACTCGTATTGTCCTTCAGGTGTTACGAAAGCAGTTTTTGGTTTGGCATCTTCTGTTAACTCAACCTGATAGTATCCTGAAGCCAAATCAAGGGAAGTGAAATATTTAAATCCGGATAACCTCTCCAGCTGCTCCTCAATAATTGGCAAGGGATAATGTTGCTTTATAGTTTTTCGATTAAGAGATCTATAATCAATACACAGACGCTTCTCCCCAGTCTTCTTTTTGACGATTATGATCGGACTGGCAAATGGTGAAGACGACTCTCTAATTATTCCACAGTCTAGTAACTCATCGATCATTTGTCTAACCTCGGCTTTTTCGCTGTGGGATAACCTATAGGGTCTGTACACAACCGGTTCTCTGTCCGTTAGTGCAATATCCATCTTTTCTACACCAGTGCAACCTAACTCCCCTAGCGAGATAGCAAAAGAAGATCTATATCTATTTAACAACGCCAACAACTTCAATTTTTGAGTCTCCTCTATGCTGTCATCTATATTTAAATCGGACAGAGTGAAGGGCTCATAATACCCCTTGGAAGAATCTACCCTACATACATCCGGAGCCGGCATATCGATTATTTGAATTTCTTCAGCTCTAGCAATTAAACAATCCTTGGAAAAGGGTATGCTCTTGCCACTGAGGTTTTTAATTAATAAAGTGCTTCTACCTTCTTTTAGTGTGTACACACCCTCCTCCAAAAAGTATTCCCGCTTAGGCTTTGAACAAAAACATCCATGCACTAAAAAGGGCCCGTCTAATTTATTGGTCGAGTAAACATCTAAACAATTCACGCCTGGCTGTAACTCTGTGTCAACAGCTACAAAAAGCTTTTCAGTTTGCTCCTTGACATTTCAAATCCTGAGGCACCAACAGCTCGTCACTGGTTTTCAAGATGCTAATATCCGGCAATTTGGTGAAGTTCTGGCCTAGTAATAACGAATGGTGAAGAAAATGATCAGGTACAACATGTATTGAGATTCTAGCCTTCACACCTTGGATCTCGATATCTGCCAAACAGCTTCCTAGAGTCTGAACCTTAGCACCTCCAAATCCTGTCATTGTTAATACTTCTCCTCCAAACGATCCTAACACAACTTTTGCGTCACTGTGCCTGATTAACGTACAGTCGCTTCCCAAATCCATAAACGCAGTTCTTTCAAAACCATTGACAAAAACTTTTTGAATGTATTTTTCGTTATGTTTAGACCCATCACATATCTTAAGAATAGACTTGTTTGCTTGTTTTTCAGGTTTCCTAAACATTCATTCGCGTCATGTCCTATCAGAGAGCAGTTTTCGCACCTCTTTAATGGCTTATTTATTTATTTATTTATTTAATCATAGGGAAACATACAGCTATAATAAATACATAAAAATTAATGTTACAGGTAATCACATAAGCCAATTAAGTATCCACACAAAAAACATACGCTACGTCGAAAAAGACAAAAGAACATAAGTTAAAAAAAAAAAAGACATATTAATAAGAATGAACTTTTAACCTTATATAACCAGAGAGTTTAAATGACAATTATAAAGAATTTAATAACAGCATCAAACAATAAAACATTTTAAAAAGATTAAGAACCGACCATTATTATAAAAAAAAATAAATCTAAAACATATTGGGTAATATCATTTACCTTTGATTGCTTTGACAAACTTGTGATACTTCTCATGTAAAATATCAATGTGACTGTAGGATTTGTTATACTCATAACAGGACCTGACAATAAAACGGTTTTTAGCATAGTTAGTCCTACAGAAAGGTGGGGTGAACAAGCGGGCATTACAAGAGCGGACATTGACTCGTGGACGATTTATACAAATCTTACTCAATAAATATGGAGAATCTATAATACCGTTCAATATTTTATACAGAAAAATCTGGTCTCTCTGTTTACGACGTTCTTGAAGAGATATAACGTTATGTAGTGTGCAACCACGGAACTTGGATTTAATCCGTTTTAAAAGTTTATTTTGTATACGCTCAATGGAGTTTATATGAACTGAGTACTGAGGGTTCCAGGCTTGTGAGGCAAATTCTAGGTTAGACCTAACGAATGCGTTAAACAAAAGTAACAAAGTATGATAATTTTTAAAATCTTTGCCCTGTCTAAATATAAATCCAAGCATTTTGTATGCTTTTGCGTTAATTTGGTCCATATGAGGGCTAAACAGAAGCTGGCTATCAAGTTGTACCCCTAGGTCACGCACCTCGGTCACACGTTTCAGATTTTTGCCATGAAGAGAATAATTATATATGATGGGTGCTTTTTTCCTTGAAAATGATATTACATGACATTTATCAACGTTTAGGACTAGTTTATTTAACAAACAGTATTGACATAATCTATCCAGGTCTTCTTGAAGGTTTGTGCAGTCATTAATAGATTTTACAGTTATGTAAATTTTGGTATCATCCGCATATAAAATCACTTTAGAATTTTTAAATTGTTGTACGACATCGTTAATAAAAATATTAAAAAGAAGTGGACCGAGGTGAGATCCCTGGGGCACACCAGACGTTATGGGTATAAAAGAAGAAGTATAACCCTTAACTGCTACCGCTTGAGTTCGGTCGCGAAGGTATGAAACCATCCAACGTAGTAGGTCACCGTGTATACCGATTGACTCGAGTTTTTTAGCTAATAGAAGATGAGAAATTTTATCAAATGCTTTCGAGTAATCGGTATACACGGCATCCACCTGGTACCCCTCCGCCATAGATTCTAGTATTACATCAGTGAATTCACAAAGATTGGTCTCCGTGGAGCGCTTATTTACAAAACCGTGCTGACACGAAGTAAGTAATGGTCTTATTACTGGAAAAAGCGTATCATAAATGATTTTTTCAAACATCTTGGGAATAACAGATAATTTAGAAATACCTCGATAGTTCTTAGCATTATGCTTGTCGCCACTTTTAAATATTGGAACTACTAAAGAGCGTTTCCAAGTTTTCGGAATGCATCCGGAAGATAAAGACAGGTTAAACATGTAAGCTATCGGAATTGACAGGTGCCTACAACATCGTTTCAAAAAAATTGGGTGAATCCCGTCAGGACCGCTACCCTTGCTGGTATCAAGGCGCGAAAGATATTTTTCAACTTTTTTTCGCGTAATAATAACATTATTAATGAGTCTACAATGTGTTACATTATTAGAAGTTAAATCATCTGGAATCTCTGTATCCTCCTCAAAAACAGATTGGAAAAAAGTATTGAATAGGTTAGCTATTGACTGACCATCTTTTCCTTCCTGACTATTTAGATATATGCTGTCTGGAATACTTGCACATTGTTTTTTTGACTTAATAAAAGACCAAAAGTGTTTAGAACATTTATAAATATTGTTCTCAACTCTAAATATATAAAGATCATAGCAGGAGTTTTGTAAATTCTTTACATCGTGGCGCAAATCAGAAAAAATTTGATAGTCACAACTACGTCCATAAATTTTCCACTTTTTATGCTTTTTTAATTTTCTGTTTACCATCCTAATAAGGGTACGGGAGTACCATATTGGGTATTTATATTCACTAGTAACTATTTTTGTTGGAACGAAATTGTTAATAATTTTATTAACAATTATGTAAAAAGTATCGACAGCCAGCTCAATGCTATGATTTGAGAGGTATGATTCCCAGTCTATTAGTGCTAATTGTTGGTTGATGACGTCATAATCGGCAACATGAAACCTGCGTACGATGCGAGGAGCGGGCTTTAGTCTAGTGTCAGTCGCGCCCACGCGCACATCAAAACAAAGAGACGGATGATGCGCGTCCTCGGGAACTGATAACGGCGTCGCGCGGGTTACTGTACAGGACAGATTGGAAAATATAAGGTCTAAGCATCTATTGTTTTGGTTAGTGATTCCATTGTATTGAGACCAGTTTGTAAAGTTCAAAAAAGTATAAATCTGTGACGTAAGTGAATTTTCGGAAGGATTACAAAGAACTATACTGCCATCCGTACAGTTTTTGTTAATTGACGACCATTGGGCATCACGTACGTTAAAATCACCGACGACTAAAAAGTTGTCACTTGGAAAGTCCGCACTAAGATCGGATAAAAATTCAAAAAAGTCTGCTTCGGACGAGCACTGATTCTTACTTTGTGGAAAATAGCAACAGAATAGTCGAAGGCGATTCAGGGAACGCGTATTATCGCCATGAGCAAGGGAGATAGTGATATGTGCAATATCAGCATCCGGAAAGGAAGGAGGCGCGCGCGCCTCTCGCAAATCTACCGTGAGCTCTCGCCGCACTGCGACCAGCGTTCCTCCGCCTAACTTCACACCGAGCCGGTCATAATCACGATCGCATCGGTAAACATTATAGCGTGAGTCAAACAATTCACTATCAAATATGCCGGAGAGCAACCAAGTTTCTGATAAACAAACTATGTCATAACTAGAGTTGAGTAAATTTAAATAAAATATTTTAGTCTTCGATCGTAAGCCACGTACATTTTGATAAAACACGTTAAGAGCCATTTTTAAAGTCTAAACAAGATAGTAAAGTGTAGTTAATTTCGTAGTAAAACAGGTTTTGATGGATACGCACCGAGCCAAATACCATGCAATACAAAATGGATAAAACAAAGACATTTCAAGCATTTTTTGTTTAGTGAATGCCCATGAGTTCTTTATACCTAAGTCACATTTATGCCGATGGGTTCTTAATATGATAAAGTTTTCAAAGGTAAATTCCATCATACACAACTGATGTACTTTATAGCTATTTATAAGTGTAAACATGTAATTATAATCTGTTGCACGTAAGTGTTGAGCAAGGTTATCGCTCATTTTATTTTGTTTAAAGCCTCTTCTGAGGTAATATGCAAGACCGGTGATGTAGCATCACGTCGGATCATTATGGTGCAATTCCGTACCCAGCAATATTGATAACCTTTCTCCTCTTTCCTCTTGCGAGCTTGTTGGAGTAGGTATTTGTTGTACGCTGACAGATGGTCGTTAATGTACACCCTGGTGCTATCGCCTGTTATGCCCAAGTCGCAAGCTTTTAGGTTTTTGAGCGTTCTTAGCGAAGTGATAAACTCATCTTTTTTATATCTAGCTTGCATTTTCAGAACAATAGGCTTCGGTTTTTTGTTGTCAGTGTCGTTCTTCACAGCTACTCGAGTAACGAAGTCTATGTCTGTATCAGGATTCAAATTAAATCCGCTAAGATTTGCAAGATTTTTTACCAGTTGAATAAGGTTCTCACCTCCCTTCTGTGGCACTCCATCGATTTGTATGTTAGAGCGGCGTACCCACTGATCATTCCTACGATTATCGCGTTCAATGTTATTTAATTGTATCTTTAGGTTATCAATATCGGAATTCTTACTTTCAAGCGATGATACACGAAGCTCCACATCACCAATTTGTTTCGATAAATTATCACACTCGGTTTTGACTGACGATTTCAAATTAGCAATTTCCGTCTTGACTTGTTGAAGCTCCTGACGAATAGTTGCTGTGAACTTCTCCAGCTCTTGACGCATGACCTCTTGAAGGACAGCCCGGGTAATGGTATCATCACCACTTCGTTGTGAAGTTGCAACAACAGGGGGCGAAGCGGAAACTACTACTGATTCTGACGCTGCCTGCGGCTGCTTTTTAGGCCTTGGGTTCATGTTGACATTGGCAGCGTCCGAAGGCGAAGAAGACACTGAAACTGCAGCTGTAGCCGCTCGTCCTTGCTTCATATTGTACGTACTTTAGGTCCAAAAGTCCAGAACAGTCGAATGCGTCGATAGTAACAGTGTGTTAAGTGTAATTTAATATATTACACAAAGTTTTACGCTCAAATTATTAATACACACACTAGACTACACAATAACTATTAAATTGACTACTTTTTATGATTTAAGGACAGTAAAAAACATTAATATTTGAATAAAATACGGGAGCTAAGTTTAAATGATGTTGCCTTATCGACGGTAGGACACAATAATTAGGGCAATTAGAAACAGTGTGACCATCTTGCTTACAGTTAAAGCACCTCATCGGATTCTTTTGACCGGACGTATGACTAGTTTGTTCGCGCGTGTTATTTTTCCTGTTGCTATATGGAGTATTTTTAGCTGTATTTTCGTTTTGTCTGATTTTAACGTTCCTAAGATACGATAACAGCTTTTCCGGGTTCTCAAACTGTGCCGCTTCAGCCCCTAACCTAATTGCCCTATCCTCTATTCCAAAAACAATACATTCGACAGCCCTCTTTCCGAAGATGTCACATCGGTTCAGTAACGCTGTTTTTTCATAAAAATAATCCTCCAAAGAGTCCCCAAATTTTGCCCTCTTCTTAAGCATATCAAACAACATTTGCCCGTAGTTTTCTTCTGAAGGAAACGCGGCTCTAAGTTTTTCTTGCCAATGTGACCATGTGAAATCCACAGAATTGAGGCCCTCGTACCACCGTTTTGCGTTCCTTTTTAATTTTGGTATTGCACTTACTGTTGTTTGTTTATCAGACCAATTATAAATTTTTGCAATTTCATTTACTTTAGTAAGCCAAGTATTAATATTTTGATTTTTAGCTGATGGATCAAAATCTGGTACGACATTTATGTAATTAATCTTACTACTATTATTGTCACATAGTTTCTCTAAGATACTAGAAAACTTTGAAAGTAACTCACAGGACGAATCTTCTCGTCGTGAAGCGTTGCTCTGCCGGTCGGGCGTGCGCAGAATACGGCTGCGACGTCCACTGGTACCAGGAGACACCCGCCGCGAAGAACGCTGGGCGCGCTGCCTGCTGCAGCGCTCCCGCGATGACGGTCGAGCAGGGCGGCTGCTCCTCTTTTCCGTGCTGGCCCGCGGAGACTTCTGGCGACGCTTGTTGGGGCCGGCGATGTCACCCAGGACGGCGCCTGCCCACCCCAGTAATGGACTGCGGCTGCGATGCGAGCTGTCACGGGCACGTGACGCGCAGTGGCTGCGTCGCCTGCTGGCGCGCAGGCCGCTGCACCGCTCTGCTGCACGGCTGGGTCTCGTCGTTGCTCTGTCGTCGCTGCGATCCGGGCTGCGACTGCGCCGAACTATACCGTGCCTCTCGTGACGCTGCGGACTGCGGCTCGGCCGCCCGTCAGTGTCGCAGATGCGAAGACTACTACGGCTCCGGGGTTTTCGGCCGCCAGCCCCCGACGCAGAGCGTCGACTGCGCTGACCGCTCGCTCGGCGTGAAGTCTCCCGACTCCTCCGCTCGTCGAGTTGGTAGCAAGATGGTTCCCTTCCAGGGAAGTCCATAATCCTTTATCCGATGGCGATCCTGTGTCCCACTTCTGAGTTGTGAAAACTCAAATACAAATTGTACTGCACAAGAGACTGTTTTATTTACTTCAGCTGCCAAAAAACAAGTGAGTCAATTTCACAAGAACCTCGGTATTTAAACGCTACCCTACTGGTCCCCACTCTCCCACCTCCACTACTGTGGCGTGTCGACGTGGACCAATAGGAATCGTTTTACAACAACCAACCAAAATGAGTCAATACTCTTCCTTTTAAAAGCGATAATCAACGGAAATTACTTACAATAACTTTTTTAAAAATGGTCAATACACTGTCTTTTAAATATAGTATTTTAAAACAATAGTCAATACACCATTCTTATTTATCCGTTATGCTTACAATGGTATGCCTACACTTGTATTTTAAGCTCAATGCCGTGTCAGAAATTTACTTATTTGCTGAATTCCTACTTAAATAATACCTCACGTGTACGTAAACGTACATATCATGTATTAACATACTATTTCTATATTTACAGGTACTACTACAATTTTCAAACCAATTGTTACACAGGAAAGACAGTAACGGCGAAGGTAGATATTAAAAATACAGGTTAACTATTTCATACCTAAATTATTTTACATACATCATAAGCAGAAACCACAGCCTTCTACGACCTTTACCTTGCTTGATCTTCCCTCACTTCTTCTCCTACAACCCTTTCATGCACGCTCGTCGGTTTATGGTACTTTTAACCTGGCCTTTACTTAAAAAATCCTGAGTTTGTAATGTAAGGAATGTTCGTTGAGGCCTTCTCTTTTCAATCTTATTTATACTCGCCTGGAAGATCTAGTAACCAAAAATCCATAGAATGACTAACGGATAGCCGATATTCTAACTAGTGAATATGCCTTAACCTTTTACCATTTTATGGAATAGACAAAAGCATTGATTTTTACATTGAGCGACTTCTATCTGACCTACAAAACCCAGAGGATAAACCAGACCCAATAACAGAAATTAATTTACCACAGATTAGTGGCAAACTGACTGTGAGTTTTGTAGCCGCCAAATATTCTCTGACTTGGCTTAAGGACTACCAGTGACAGTATCCGAAAACAAAATAAGCACCAAAAACGATTGAGAGATTAACGTTTATTGAACGGGTAACCACTAGTGGTAACTACTCGTACCACTAGTAGTTACCCGTTCAGGCATGACCATGGCCATCGTTGCTATCTTTTGTGATAAAAAACATATAAGATAAAAACTAAGACAGGGCTTTAAAAAATCTTCCCCTAAAGGTTAATAAGGGATAAAAGATTGTGTGAAACTTTGAGCACTCGCCTAGCTTGCTTCTAAATTGCATCGATAGCTACCCATCTCTACTTAATACGGCAGATAGATAGTGTGGAAGGAATAGAGAAAACGAAAATGAATAATAATCAAGCTGTAGGAGGTCTAGTCGTGATTCCCGGATCCGGATGCCCCCAAGAGACATCCGCGTCTGCCGATAATACTAGCAAGATTATAATGTGATTGCTGTAAGCTACTGTTTCACGTTGAGAAGCAAAAGACATGATTATTTTAACATAATTCAACCTGCATAATGTACAGTTTGTAATTAAGTTACTTACGAATACCATGATTTGAAAACAAAAATAGATAAGTACACTGCTTTTTGCGTTTAGATATATTCAAAAAAAGTATTTTTCTAATTTCCAGTGTTTCAGATTTTCACTAAGAGAGGTTTTAGGTTTTAATAGAAAATAATACTTTTGCTTCCTATACAAGTTTACTTGCTTTTAGGCCTATTCTAGACATGCTGACGTCTATGTAATAATTAGTGTGAGTCGCAGGTTCAGTAACATCGTTTAGCCATACGATACTACAACCATCTAGGTATGTGAATCTGATCGCACTCATGCAGCGTTGGTTTCATCATCTTTTAGAAAATATTATTCATGATCATTGATCACTTTCAATCATTCTTGTTGAAGGACACAAGGCCTAGTGGAAATAGTTCAGCCTTACCGATCTCGTGAGCTATGCAACGCTAGTTTGGGAACCGAATAGCTGACTTCAAGTGGTACCTTTTAGCAACTTGAGCGTTAATGCTTTGGTCGGTATTTTGAACCAATAGTCGAAGTTTAAAAGCCATAGTCATTAAATCATATCAGTGATGATGTTGGAGGATTAGATACACATAGCAAAAAGTCTGACAGGTTGGCTACTGGCTTGTCAGTAACTATGAAAATTCTTTAACTAATCATCATTATGTTGATGTTAAGGTATATAGAGTATTAAAGGGTTGATAAGAGTGTAAAATGCAAAGAAAGTATTTCAAGATTGAGAATATCATGGCAAATGGAATGGTCTTTTTCTACTCCTACGAGCAAGAGGCGTGATTTTCGTGTATGTTTATTGTACTCGTAATCTTTCAGACAAAGAGTCAATATTCGTCATATCAGTGCGTGATGCGTGGTGTTAAAATTACCGCCTACATGACGAATGTTTTGTGAAAGGTGAGAAGTCGTATATCGTAGCATGTTATTAGAAATTGCATAAAAGAAGTTGCACTAGGTACTCACTTACCCATTGGTTTAAACTGAACATCAACGTATAATTAAATGACTGTTATTGGCTTGTGTTGGCAGATATTTTTTACACAGACATCTTAAATTAGGTGGACATTAAAGGTAAAATAAAACAATTTAAGGCAACAGTGTATTTTGGTTTAATGTTTGGTGAAAGACTGGATTAGTAATAGTGAGCTAGGAAAATGTTGTGGCGTAAGAAAAGATATAAGTGGTTACTAAAATTAAGTTCTATGCTTTAATGTATGATGCTTTAATGGTCATCCAAAAATGGGCAAAGTTCAAACGGACGTTTTGTCAAAAGGTAAAAAGTACTTCTAGTCAACGAACTAAAATAGAAGAGTTGAAAAAAAAATGGAAGAAGTGAGGGAATTATGATGTGATAGGATTTTATAAGTTAAAAAGATAAAATAACGAATGCTTGCTTTTGCAGCCATTTTAGCTGTAAGCTGTAAATCATCATTATTTTATCCAGTTGACTTATTTTCAAACGTGTACACATTAGGAGTTGTCATAATAGCATTCACATTCAGCTACAGTAATTATTAAAAATATATTCGGATGTTGCCTAAAAATACAAAATCATGTTAATCATATACTGTACTTATGCTTTGTTAACAAACGTAATTTTACATGTTAGCAGTTTTTATAAGGCCATTGGTACAGCCTAGCATATTATTATAACGGGTCGAAATTTAAAATCAACACAACATACTATACATAATATTGCGTACCAGATGGTCAAGTAACATCGTGTTTGATTTTTTGACCAACTTCTACAAACGTTAGTTTACTATTATTTAATCTGTGCTTCTACGAAAAGAAAAAAAAACTATATCGTGAGAGTACGTCATCTTTATTCTTAAGGGATTTTTATTATATATAAGAAATACAGTTAAAAGACATACGGGGGCCCTCTGCTGCCAAAGACCATGAACCATGATCGTACAAAAAGGTGAACAAAGAACGTAGCACTAGACGCCTATTTATTCAAAAAAGCATTTTAAAGAGAGTTAATGTAATTTTTTGTAAAATTAGATATAATTTAGAAAAGCAGCGTAATTAACCCAATTTCTAATGTTTATTAAAAAAATCGTTAACCGTGAACTTGAAGCGTTCATAAATTTTAATGTAACCCACTTACAAGAACATCGTAATCTTTGTAATCATAATCAATGTTATTACACCAAGAATGCGAGTTTTACTGTTAAAATAATAATGCTAATAGTAAGCAACTAGATAAACATTCGAAAATATTTCAACTTTTTGGAATACTCGCATCTTATTTTGAGTGAATTGATTGCAATAAAATAAATTTTATATGTTGCACAAAAATAAGCCGAATATACAGGGTGTAAATGCAAAAGCGAGTTTCCTTTCAAGGGAATGCTCAGACCACAAAACTGAACCACTTTTCCAAAGAAACATGGGTCGAAATCGGATTTTTTTTGTGAGTGTTTCATATAAATTGCACTCGACTAATGAAGGTTTGTATGGAGAAGCGAAGAAAAAATTTTTGCGATTACGATCCATGTTTCTATGGAAAAGTTGTTCAGTTTCGTGGTCTGAGCACACCCTTGAAAGGAAAATTGCTTTGGAATTTACAATATGATGTTAAAAATTTTGTGTAAAATCGGTTCAATAATCTGAGATGTTGCCACCCTAACAAACATTATAATTGAAGGGTTTGTGTTACCCTTCTTGCCAACCCCAGACCATAATTTTTGCAATAGGTACTATATGATGTTGCCACCGGAAACTACTCAGCGGAAGACAGAAGTTGAGGATCCTCACAGGGTCGTGGTCGTGGGGTTAGGCAAAAACCAACGTAAGGAAACGAGTTTATTGCGACAATGAACAAATCTCGGGTACAAAATACAAGGCGGTGGTCGTGCTGCGCGCGGGCACTTTCGAGCACGACCAGAATCAAAGGTAAACTGCACGCTATGGAAACGTCAGTGTAAAGTCAGTGGATGTTATTTAACTCCATTCAATTTTAGTTTATATCACTTAGCGATTAAGTCTAAAATCGGCTGCGCAAAATTTTAGTACCACATTTGGCAATACCACGGCGCTAGTGTTCACCAAAGAGAGTTTAATAAAAATGTTGACGTAAGAAAAACGCTCATCTTTCAAAAAAAACGCCCTTTCGTTTTTCTTACGTCAATGATTTGCCGCATGACATGACACTACCACGTCTGGCATGACATCTTGCATTTCGCGCTTGTTTATTAACCCCCGACGCAATCAGAGGAGTGTTATAAGTTTAACATGTGTATATATGTCTATATTTGTGCGACATTGTAGGTACTTTTTCATTTAAACGGGATGGATTTTATTCAATGAAAATCTGTATAGCTGTTTTGAAGTTATGAGCTCTTTTCCGATTAAATCTTCAAAAAATAATTATTTAGATGCCGTACGCTGCCTAAATTATGATAGACTAGCTGTTGCCCGCGACTTTGTCCGCGAGGGATTCTTTCTACCATCCATCCTTCCGTCTATCTGTCGTCCGTCCGTCCGTCCAACCATCTGTCCAACCGTCCGTCAAACCATCCCTGTCCCTGCCCCTCTCCCCCTCCCCCCCTCCCTTTTCCTCTCCCTGTCCCTTTCCCTCTCCTTACCCCTATTCCTATCCCTTACCCTATCCCTACCCCTACCGCCATCTTAACCGCTATCCCTATCTTCATATAAACATAGAAACGACACCCATATTGATTTTTACACATTTCAACCCTATCACACCCCAATTTCACGTCCACCACGTTGGATTTCAAAGTTGTAGTTTTTGTAATCAGCGACCCGATAAACCATACAAATGACACCCATATTGATTTTTAGACATTTCAACCCTATCGCACCCCAACCCCGTCCCCAGAGGATGATGGTATATCACGTCCACCACGTTGGATTTCAAAATTGTAGTTTTTGTAATCAGCGACCCGATAAACCATACAAACGATACCCATATTGGTTTTTAGACTTTTTCACCCCATTTCCCTCTTTCAGGGGTTGAATTTGGGGTGAAATTTCAATAACAGCGATGTACGTTCCACAGAATTACAACCCTAATGCCTGAATAATAAATTTAGTGGATTTTACTTTGAAAATGAACTTATAGACCAACATACGGGAAAAAAATCATCCCCTTTTTCACCCCCTTGAAGGGTGATTTTTAAATAATGCTTTAACACGTGTTTTTTATTTTTTACCAAAAGCATAAAGTCAAATTTGTGGGAATCTAACTCAAGAAACAAAGGATTTTCATACAAACTTTCATTCCTTATTTCACCACCTTAGGTGATGAATTTTGAAAAATTCTTAAACATGTTCTTTTTATTTTTTACCAAGAGTTTAAAACCACATTTCTATAATTCTACCTTTAAAAATGAAAGACTTATAGACCACCATACGGAAAAAAAACATCCCCTTTTTCACCCTTCTAAGGGTGATTTTTAAGAAATGCTTAAACACGTGTTTCTTTATTTTTTACCAAAAGCTTAAATTCAAATTTGTGTAAATCTAGCTTAAGAAACAAAGGACTTTCACACAAACTTTCATACCTTATTTCACCCCCTTGGGAGATGAATTTTCCAAAATCCTTTCTTAGTGGGTAGTTTTGAGGTGCATAGAACCTGTGTACAAAATTTCAGATCTGTATCTATAGCGGTTTCGGCTCGGCGTTGATGAATCAGTCAGTCAGTCAGGACAAGCTCTTTTATTTATTTAGAAGATTATAGTAGGAAGGATAGGATACTGTGGTGTACAGCAGGCAGTGCTAGTGTCCAGCTTGGACAATGGCTGTCAACGCATCAACAACGTCCGAGACGATGACGATTCAGTCAGTCTCTGTTTAGTTGGGCCGTGCTACGGGACACACGTCTAAATAAATTAAGAGTTATTAGTTGTGGCATTGATTTGTTACTTCAACTATCAATATACGACACCATCTGAAAGTTATGGTGTTGTTTCTTACAAGACCCTGTTGTTGACGAGTCCCCACTTTTGGAAAAAACGGCTCCTTCTCAGGAACAACCCCTTTTGCGGCGGTCGACCAGGACAAGACAGCCACCTGGGTACCTTAGGGACTTTGTATGTGAGATTTAAGGGGGGGATAATGACATGATTATGTCAGGTTGTCAGTACGTAGTAGAATTTTACGCTGAATAAAGCCAAGATATTCTGGTTATTTCTCTTATTTATTACAGAATTTGCAGCCTACTACGCACCAAAGTTTTGCAACACCAAAGAAATAGTGGTATAACATAGGTACCTACCTATTCTATACCGCTAATCGTTCCTTTCCTATAGCTGCATCCCTTTTTGTTAATTGTGCATGCTGGATGGTGCGTACTAATCTAAGAGTTAACTATGATGTTATACTTGTTGGCGTATGTTTCACCTTTGGCGGTTGTTTTAAATTTTAAATTTATTTTTTTGTCCGTTATCTATCTCACTTATCAGTTATCAGATAATAAGTATTTTGGTTTTGATTTATTTGTAAATAATGAGCGAAACTAAACTGTGTGTGTAAAATGGGTGTCTTTAAGTGTTGGGTTCCTAGCTGTGAAACCAAAAGTAATATCAATTACTTAGTAAAGCAGTTTGTGCGAAACATTTCGAGCGAAAAATTTTATGAACATGGGCCACCATGCCACTAAATTGGCTTATTGCGCAGCCAACTTTGTTTACAGTGGCAGATATTTGCAGTGGATTTCCAAAATGCCCAAGTAAGTAGGTACCTAGTTTCCTGTCTTTAATAAACTGTTTTGACCAAAGTTTTTATACGATCATCTAATAAATTGCGGGAGCAGAGTATTTAAAACATAGCAGAAAATAAGGATGTGCTACTATAAATTTGTATTATTTATCGACTATCGATGTTTTAAAAAATACGTTTATAATTCATTGATACATCATACAACATCATCATCATACAACATCCTATCCACATGAGGCGAAATTTTTGATTGCCACTTCATTTTGAAAACTAAGTACATACCAATTTTAGATGGGTCGTTTGTCAGCATTTGAAGATGGCAGTCATGTACATGTTGTAATTTTTATTCTTCCTGTTTATTTAAGAGTTTATTATCAAATTTTGCTAGGATGTTATCCAGACTTTTATAGTGAACGTTACAGGGAAGATTGAAACACATTCATTTTATTGAGAGTTTCGAATGGTGAAAAGCGGCTTTCATTTTGACTTCAATAACTTTCTCTATCAATTATCTTATAGTACACAAGACTTTGTCTTTGTGGTGTGAATTCCTGTGTAAATCTTCCACTAGAAATTGGTGACATCGCCATAATTTTGTAACAAATTATTTACTTTGACATTGGTGAAATTGGACTTGTAATAAGATGTGACCGCTAATAAATATATATAACTAATACTAATTTTAATAGTTTATCATTTCAGGTGATGAACTGTACAATGTTTGTGAAATACCTTATATCATACTTGGATAAAAGAACGCACAGATGATACACTGAGACAAGAGCTCCACCCGAACGAGGTTGTCGATGCAGCTAGTTTTACATACGTATGTGTTAACGTACATATGAATATGATCATGTAATAAATTATATATGAGAAGGTAAATACTTAATAAACAAAGCATCAATTAATTCATAGTTTCATTTCACGTTTACCAGGAATAGGTATGGTATGTTTATCGATGGTTATAGTACATCACTAGCAACAAAGAGAAAGATAGCACCATATATTCGTCTCTTTCTATGAACACACTAGCGATGCCTTATTCCCTTACATAAACTAAAATTAGCATCCACGGCCGTGATTGGCCCGATTCCTATCTGTACTCTGTACATTAACTTACTAATCTGGGGTAAACTGACCGTTTTTGACACGAATGACACCGAAAGACAGAGATAGAAGACATTTGAAATAGGAATTTGGAATTTTGGGCCAAGACGATAGAGCCAGGATCACGAAAGGAGGCAGCATGAGAGGCATGCAGCCCACCGGAAACTACTCAGCGGCAGGCAGAGAGAGAGATTATTCAGGGTGTAAGTAGGGGATCCAAAATGCAAACGTAAGGAAACGAGTTTATTGCGACAATGAACAAATCTCGGGTACAAAATACAAGGCGGTGGTCGTGCTGCGCGCGGGCACGTTCGAGCACGACCAGAATCAAAGGTAAACTGATTGTTTTTGACACGAATGACACCGAAAGACAGAGATAGAAGACATTTGAAATAGGAATTTGGAATTTCGGGCCAAGACGATAGAGCCAGGATCACGAAAGGAGGCAGCATGCGAGGCATGCAGCCCTGCTCCGTGACAATGTACACATTCGTCGACACTTCTTGGTTAAGGTGATCTGTGACGGCCATCTTAGACCCGAATGCAACTAGATGGAGTCACTGCTGCAAATATAAGGTTTTATTTTTTATGCAATAAGTACCAACTATATATGTGCAAAAAGTTGATTCGCGTAAATTTCATCGTGCAACTTCAAGGCCTAACAACAATTTCGATAAGAAAAATATCTCCATATGTCCACTAAAGTCAATTACTCTCGTCAGTCCGTGTTTACATGTGTACGACCACTCACACATGCACACAAAGCACAACCGTACAGTTTTGACCGCACGCCCACAATCGTAATATTGAACCAAAAATTGTATTAATTTGCGAAAAATTTAACTAAAAATAGCAGTATTCGTTCGTTTTTCAACAGAATTTTATGTCCCGCGTAAGAATGCAAGTCATTTAAATTTTTGTATGGAAAACGGATCACCATATTATGGGAGGGATCACCATATCACCCGATTAAGGGAGTCGGTTTATATCTGTCATCATCATATCGTGTGGGTTGTAGATCGATGACCCGACCTCACAAACCCTTGTGGCCGCCCAAGACCTCCGACACGGTTCATTTTGCGACTAATATTTTATTACTTTCGTAGATAGTATATTTTTTTTATATATTACAAGAGAGCAAACGAGCAGGTGGGGTGGGCCACCTGATGGTAAGTGGTCACCACCACCCATAGCACCCACTGTCTTATTAATCGCATATTTTGACACTTATAAGACAGCAAAGCGCGTTGCTCACTTTGAGAACTAAGATGTTATATCTCATGTGCCAGTAATTTCACTGGCTCCCTTGCCCTTCAAACCGAAACACAGCAGTGCAAACACTGCTGCTTCACGGCAGAAAAAAGCAAGGGGGTGGTACTTCCCCAGACGGACTTTCCACAAAAGCCCTACCACCTTAGTAGCTAGCTCTAATGGCTTAACGTGCCTTAAGTACAGAATTATCTTACTTTTCAGAATATGAGGTTGGTTATCCTGAAATGTCCAAACTGGTGAAATCTCACAACATGATTTTTCTCACATAATTTCCCACCGAGAATCGAACCAAGATCCTCCGGATCGAGCTCCCTTTTGTCTTTGTAATAAATATGTAGGTATCCTTGGTTGGTTCGATTCTACTATGTGTTCAATATCTAGTTTTACGTTATACAACCCTTTATTCGTTCATAGCAATGGTCCATTACTTATAAAGTTTATAGGTTGGTTCTTACATAATCTAATAAAAGTAAGAGTCAAGCAAGATGGTAGTATTAGGTAAGTGCATGTTCACTTCACTCATCATTTAGAATGCTGGTAAGATATAGAAATGTAAATTTTTTGGCTGAATTTATTAAGTAAATATGTTTACGTACTATCATTGTCCTAGCCTTGTTAAGTTTTTTACAGAGTCGACTACCTCAAGTATTTTGAAACGCAATCTTTTAAAATATTTTTAGGGTTCCGATACCAAAATGGTAAAAAAAGGAACCCTTATGGTGTCGCTTTGTCTGTCTGTCTGTCTATCTGTCCATCTGTCTGTCCGTCTGTCTGTCCGTCTGCCTGTCTGTCACACCTCTTTATCTCAGCAACCACTAATGCTATCGACTTGAAATTTGGAACAGTTTTAGAATATGGTTGCCCAACCTAATTGCACATGAAAGAATTGTGAAAAAATTATGATTATGTAATGTAATGCAAAGGGGGCTAAAATAGGGGGTGCCAAATTTCAAATTGTCGCTACTAGGTCGAGTGGGGTATTATATGAAAGGGCTTTACTTGTTAATTCTAAAATATATTTTTGTATTTTTTTACGTCTCTTAGTTTTCAAGTTATGATGAAAAATTACAAAAAAAATACCATTCCCCCCCCCTTATCTCCGAAGTTTGTGAAAGGAAAAACCTGAATTAATTACAGTTGACAGAAATTTATTTAAAAATGACAGCAAAAATAAAACGATCTTTCTAAGTTGTACAGTTTTTTTTAGAAATCTGCAAATAACCTTTACAAACAAATTTAGTTTTGCGGTCCTAAAAATGAGACTTTATGGCTTCGAAAAATACAAAAAGTATATCGGAACCCTTGGCGCGCGAGTTCGACTCGCACTTGACCGGTTTTTTTTGCACTTCTTTATTTTCAAAATGAGTCCAGACTAAAGTCGCAGAAAGTAAAAGAATGTTAGCATCATTTTTAAAACTTGAATCGTAAATGTTATGAAATGTTTTAGTACGAGTACTACATTAAACATAGGTATTTTTGATTTATCGACTTCAGCAAGCTTCTTATTAGAAGTTGCAAATTACCTTGTTCAGCAGATCGCACTAGTGTTTGTGTTTCATAATGCGAGGTCATCATGTATTGCATTGGCTGCTGTAGGTCACTTACTTTCATTATATTATTCTGCTGAATCTTTTTAACCATATAGTCTGAATCGGATCGGATGAGATTATCTGCAGCGTAATTTTATCATAATCATTGTTAAATATTTATTTTTGTTTAGAATAATTACAATTAGTCTTAATCTTGTTGGTTACAGTCGTTAAATTTCGGTTAGGTTTTTGTATCATACTCATACCCGATGCCACTTACTCGTCTTAGTGCTGTTTTTTGAATTAATAGTTTAGTCACGAGTCACGACATATGTAATTGGAATTTTAGTGGTTCATTGATAACGGATGTAGCAGGAAAACCAGTATGGCTAATTTTTGAGTGGGCAGGTTATGTCTAATGTATGCCGGCTGATCTGTGGCACAAGATGTCCATCAACAAGTAGCAAGGCGTTGTCACGTTCTATTCTGATTACAATAATGCGATTAAAATGTTTTTGCACTACACAAGGAACTAGAGAGACCGACGGTATAAGGTTAAATAAGTAAATATCAATTTATTGTGAATTCTCTTAACACATTGAGATTTTTTTATTTTATTTGGAATCAGTATATTATTATCAATTATGATCGCGCGAATCTTTAAGTGCGATTACCGAAATATGTGTCAAAGATAAGGAAAACGTTTAAAATACTTGGGCTGGTTGTGGTAAAGGAATAATCGTCGCTTACAAAAAGGCTGTTGCAAGATACCGTACAGTATCTTGCAAAACATTTGTCAAAAGATCATAAGTTCACGGTTTACGTAAGGAAGAACAACCTATTCAGCCCGTGACCGCCTACTGTTAGGCACATATTTTATTTTGGCTGTGTATTAACGTGCCACCAAATTTGAGTAAATTTTTACCAAATAATATTCACCAAATTTTGTGTACCAAAAGTGATGAATGCACACCAAATTTGCTTCTGGCACTTCGCCGGCCGCTGCTGCGGCACGCTCGCTCCGCTCGCTCGGCTCATGCGTTGTGGTCGCAAGATAACCTAACACAACCTAACCGAACCGTTTACCTAAATTTGGTGTACGTTCAGCCAATTTGGTGTACATTCATCCATTTTGTCCGAAGTGTATTGGGGTATAAAAAATTATTTTGGGAATCATTTAAAATGTTGTCTTTTATTTTTGTGATATTCACTCAATGACAATCTGATTCACTGTTTACCCACAACAAAGACGATATCGTTTAATCGTCTGAGTGTTTTCTTTACTCTGATAGCCACCGTTTTATCTCACAGAAAACAAATACACTTACAGAAATATTTCTCACTTCTAAAGCGTTTGTAGCACTGTCACGATTGCTCTTTTTTAAGGGTTCCGTACCTCAAAATAAAAAAACGGTACTCTTTTAGGATCACTTTTTTGTCCGTCTGTCTGTCTGTCAAGACCCTTTTTCTCACGAACGGGAAGAGGTATCAGGTTGAAATTGATAACGAATTTTAAGGTCCATAAACCACACCAGATCTGAAAATTTAAATGTTTACAACGACGCAATCAAAAGGTATGGCTTTTTATGTCCTCATCTCCATACATTAATGCAAAAAAGCAAAACCCACAGGGTACTTCCCGTTGACCTAATATTATGAAATTTGGCAAGAAGCTAGGTCTCACAGTACAAATAAAGGGAAAAGTCTAAAATCATTAAATATTTCAATTTTTCTCACAACTAATAGTAACCAAAAGCTT
This sequence comes from Athrips mouffetella, assembly GCA_947532105.1. Taxonomy (NCBI): domain Eukaryota; kingdom Metazoa; phylum Arthropoda; class Insecta; order Lepidoptera; family Gelechiidae; genus Athrips; species Athrips mouffetella. The sequence goes on along the minus strand of OX383972.1, from coordinate 20,938,583 downwards.
TTAGTATATCATATGGTAGATAGGTACGGAACCCTTAGGGCGCGAGTCCGACTCGCGCTTGGGCGGTTTTTTTTTCAATCAAGAGTGTTCAGCAACATCATCATAACATCCCATAAAACGTCCACTACAGGACAGGGAGCTCCCTCTATAATTCTAGCTTTTGCTGGAAAAATGTGGAGGGGAAGTACCATAGTCACCTCGCTTGTTAGCGTTACGGCTGGCACCATGGACCGCGGTTGTAGGTGACCGCAGTAAGTAAGATACAAAGGAGGATGCTGCTGCCCATCCTCCAGTTAACCCTTAGTCGCCTCTTACGACACCCACGGGTATGTATGGGTTGGTACTATTCTTTTCCGGCACCACACGGGACATGTCAGCAACTTAATACGTAGTATTTCGTAGTCGAAAATGTATGGGTGACGACTTTGTAATGTTTTCCGTGCTTTCGAAGGCGCTTATTTTGGTCCCTAATAGTCTTCAGTGGCAGATTTGGTAATCAAGTTAGCTACTAAACTGGCAAAGCTAAAACTAAGAATAGGTCTAGTTTACCCCTTGGCTTGTAAAAGTGAGATGGCAGTAGCTTAAACTAAGAATAGGTCTAGTTTACCCCTTGGCTTGTAAAAGTGAGATGGCAGTAGCTTAAAAACTAAGAATAGGTCTAGTTTACCCCTTGGCTTGTAAAAGTGAGATGGCAGTAGCTTAAACTAAGAATAGGTCTAGTTTTCCCCCTTTTCTTGTAAAAGTGAGATGGCAGTAGCTTAAACTAAGAATAGGTCTAGTTTACCTCTTGGCTTGTAAAAGTGAGATGGCAGTAGCTTAAACTAAGAATAGGTCTAGTTTACCCCTTGGCTTGTAAAAGTGAGATGGCAGTAGCTTAAACTAAGAATAGGTCTAGTTTACCCCTTGGCTTGTAAAAGTGAGATGGCAGTAGCTTAAACAATGAATAAGTCTAGTTTACCCCTTGGCTTGTAAAAGTGAGATGGCAGTAGCTTAAACTAAGAATAGGTCTAGTTTACCCCTTGGCTTGTAAAAGTGAGATGTCAGTAGCTTAAACTAATAATAGGTCTAGTTTACCCCTTGGCTTGTAAAAGTCAGATGACAGTAACTTAAACAGTGCCCTCGTGAAGCTGCAGAGTAAGTAAACCGAGTTCGTAAAACCGAATGAGGATCTTCTTATTCGATCATGTCGATATTAAAGTTGTCATTTTTGTAGCCCAATTAGTCCAGTCAATCTACGATATGAGGTTGCATTTAATGCACATTTAGAAAAATTAATTTTAAATAGTGATATAGGCTTTATGAAGCTGTAAATAATTAAATCCGGCAATTAAGTAAAACACTTTTTTTGTAATAGTACCAGTTTAAGCTGACCTGTGCTACATGGTAAATATTATACAGGTAGAGTTCACCTTATACTGGTGTTAAGAATATCATCGTTATGTCGGGGATTACCGTGGTTTTAAATTTTTGAATGTTTTTACTGGTAATTTAATAAATTATCCCCTAAAGTGCATTTAATGCAACCTTCTCCATACAAACTTTCGGAGATTAACTGAACGAGTTAAGTGTTGTCAGTGGCCTCAAACAGATTTTTTGTCGCAGTGTCGGGGCACGTGGAACAGGTAAGGAGGTGAGCCATAATTTGGTGTAGCTTCGCCTTGACATTTATTGCAGTTACTATATCCCCAGTCTCCCTACTATTAAATAGTGATACCTACCGACATAGGATGAAGGGCAGGATGTGAATCATCTATTCGTCTAACTAAGAGCTCTTTCCTTTACCTTTCTATCCAATTTCGCCAAAATCTGTAAGAAATATCCAAATGTATAAACTTCAAATTTGTAATTATTAGTGTTATGTGATATAAGAATGGAATGCGATAGAAATGATGTCAATATTAGCAAGACCGCGCAAAAGTAATTGCAAAATAACAGAGCAATGGAAACGGAGACCCTTAGATATTTGATTTGTTTCCGTATTTCAATTGGATATTGAATTTTCGGCACCAAAATAAAACTCGGTGGGTATATTCAATATTCGGGGAAGATCAGAGGGAAATGGAATTATTACTCCATTTGCTGGAGATAATTCTGTTTTGAGTGAGTAAGTTACGGTAACCTTGTTTTCTTTGTTAGACGTCTGATTTTTTCGTGAAAAATGTTGTAATTTCTTAACAGAATGATTTTATTTTAATTTCTAGACCAAAAATTAAATAAACCTTTTCTAAGTATCCAACATTCATCTTACGGGACAAAATTTTAAGATTTTTTTCTACTTTAGATATTTGGGCAAGAGGCGTCATTGTTTGTTGATTGCCTAAGTATTGCGACTAAATACTTACATCTATTAAATATATTTTATAAACTTGTGTAAATAATGTTTAACGTATTCTTTCATAAAAATTAGACCAATCAGGTTTGATTAGTATTATTAGAGGTACAGCATATTTGTTAAGCTCTGTACTAATAATTTTTTTCTGTAATCAACTTTATATTGCAAAATATTCGTCTTTAATAAACCCGCAAATTGGATCTGCTCTGCTATGTCTCAGTACCAAATTTAATTAGCAGCTGTGCCGAGCCGTTTATACAAAATTTATACTGTAACTTCACGGTTTGTGCCGTTTGAACGATATTAAGTTACATATTTGAACGTCAAGCTCAACGTTTCTACGCATGAAGTGTCCGTATTTTGAAAAGCAAGAAAATTGATGACAGTATTCAGAAAGTAATTTTACTTTTACTCAACTCAACTGAATTCAACTAGTTGTTACAACAATGCATTTTTATTTCAACTAATCTCGATTTTCTCAAAAAAATAATCAATGGCTGTCTGTGCATAATATTTACTTAAGCTTTTGCGACTTTCTTAATATTTGTATTTAATATATAAGACTTCTTAGACAAAAAATAATTTCTAGTCTTTCATATATTTGGTCTGTGTTAAATCAAATTAAACCTCTTTGTATTCAAGTTAAGAGTCTGATCCTATTACAGGTTTTAAACAAATTAAGAGCCTGTTTGTATCAATACAAAATCAAAACAAGCTATTACTTGTTTTGCTGTCTATTCTAGGTGCTATTGTTGTATCCGCCCACGGGTTTACATAAAATCAACCAGGCATCGATTCAAGAGTCGAAGATCTTTTCAGCGTGTTTAAAGGTCAAAGACTAACACCTTTATAGAAAATATAGAAATACACTTCAAAAAGTTCAACTTTTAAGATGCTTCCTAAAACTGGTGGATTATGACTCACTTTGTAGAGATACCTAATGACAGCGATATTTATCACAGAGCAATGTGATTTAACATTCTAAGGAATGCTACATTCTACTTACACGGATGTGAGGCCGGCGTAAAGGTCGTCTTGTTGCATCGCAAGCGCAACTTATAAGATCTTAATGACGTAATCCTTGCAGACTCTATCTGATTGAAAACACTATCTTAGATCTTCATTGTTAGGAGGTAGGTTTCACTCGCTTTGTAAGTGTAAGGAAATTTGATTGTTAATTTTTTTTTAGTTTAACTCATCCTTCCGCTTCCGTTTTATGTCTTTCACTTCAGTTCTTCGTCTATTCTATCCATGCTTTTCCTACTGTAGCCACAATGTCCTTTGACCATCAGCGTCACCAATATCGAGAGATTTAAACGTTTTGTTTACCATTCTGTTACCGCTTACTCCGTGTGTTACTGTCTTGATCCATCTTCTGTCATTTCACCTTGACAAATATCTTGGTCACTGCCACTTGCTTACTGATCCGGTTCTCTTCATTGGTTGCTTATATTGATTTACGCTACTATTTGATTGTATTTTTAGATTTGTGAAGCAATATAGTTTAGCTGACGTCATTATGAGATTTAAATATCCAGCAATGAATAAAATATTTTGAGTTTGAGTTTATTGTTACATCTTATTTTTGGTATCTTAATCATTGTTGATAAAATACTCTAAGAAACCGGAAACTTCTTTGCTGCACTCAATAACTGTTGCTCGGAGATAACTGGCAAAGTGCATTTACCTTAAGTGCATCTAATGAAATACGAGCGTGCCATTCGGTTACTGAGAGCCACAAAGCTGTAGTTTATGGGATGAGATGCCATCAGTGCTCTCAAACCTATACTTAGATCCAACCAACGGGATTGGAAGGAAATTGATTACTGTACTCGTAATGTCTCCGAAGTCGAACAGACTTTCCGCGATATCTCAGAGATTCACTCATATCAGGTGGCCATCCAGTTGTTTCTTATTAAATTAACAAACATGTACTTGATTTGCATTGCAAATAAGACACTTGGAACCTGTTAATATTACCTACCTAAAGGCATTAAATATAGTCACCGCATATTGAAGTTGAAGTCGTGAGGACAAAGAAGGGAAGGGACGGAGGCAAAGGGGAAGGGAAAGGTCAGGTCAGCCGGTTTCTCACCGAACCGAAGGTATGCGATCTTCTCCAATAATGATGGCCTTTGCAGTCAATTTATTGTAGTATGCTACATCAGCAGATTAGATTATTTAAATTGCTCAATTTTATTTGTAGAATTATAATGACTTCTTATTGCTATCGCTGTGGCGTATTGAAACTAGTCATCGCAAAATGTATTTCATGTGTCGTGTATTTTTAATAAACTCTTTTCATATATTATGCTCCAGAAATGAATGAAAAATAATTGGCCTATTAGAAGTAAATGTTTTTACAAAGCAATGTTATACCTTTGCATGTTGATTGCTAGTATTGTTACCTTTGTATTTGTTATTGTAAATTACGATAGCTGTAATGATTTTGCAAAACCTTTGAGAAGTTTGTCTAAGAATACATATAAGTTATCTTGTTTGTATTTTGTGGCTAGCTCTTTAAGGCTTGTGCCATCAACCTTTGACCTGGCCATACGGCTCGGCCTCTATAGTCGTGTCGAGCTATCGCAATGTCCGATCATGCATAAGTGTGTGTTTTGCTTAAGCCTCGTGGATGGACTTAATACTACATTAACATACTCATTCACTATACATACTTATTCATTTGAAGATAAGGTAATAAACCTGTTAATTTAAAGGCAGAATATAAAGCAAACCTTAATACCTACTTTGATGACAGCAAAACGTGAAATTATATTTATGTAAGGAACGTAGATTTCTCTAATTGAAAGAATGCGTTCCATAACTACAGGGTGAAATCGAAATCATTCGACAAATTTTTAGAATGAGTTCAGACCATGAAAATGAACAACTTTCCCCAAGGAACATGGGTCCGGAAACAAAAAAAAATTTTGACCTCCCATACAAAGTGAGCACATCCGAGCGCGCATTTAGTATGGGAGGTCGAATTTTTTTTTTGTTTCCGGACCCATGTTCCCTGGAGAAAGTGGTTTATTTTCATGGTCTGAACTCACCCTAATAATTTGTCGAATGATTTCGATTTCACCCTGTAGTTCTAAACTTTTATTTATAATATCTAGAGAAACTATTCCAACTATATATAAGTAAATGATTCCAACTTTATTTTTATCAACAAGCAAAACCAAACTTTTGTACAACTTAAAAAACAGTTTAAAATTTAATATTAAGACAAGTTGTAAAATGCTACATTAACTAAGGCAAATGCAGACTTCATGCTACGTTAACTATTGAGATAACAATTTGCACATTATCTTCATGCACTTTAGTTTCTCGAGTCTTATTTGTTTTGTGTAACTACTCGATTTAATTTATTACCTGCTATTTCTAATTAGCTCGCGAACACATGGTCATTTCTAACGTAAAGTCTTTGCTAAACGGTTTTTTGTAAGTTATAAAATTGTTTGCTGATGTATCAGTGTTTGTGTACTCTGTGATTTGGCAACGCGACGATTCTGTACTGAATGCCAAAGGTGTTTGTCTAGTTAGTGCAACAATTTGCTAATACCTCTATTACAAATTCAATATCGTTAGATACGGTTATTACTGCTTATTGGTAAAATAATATTGCAAGGTATAGTACGAACTCTTCCTAACATTTAAAAAGTCTCAACTGAAATGCAACAAATACTTTAAAGTACAACTGAAATTGGAACAATATAAATGAAAGTGCCGTTTAACAATTCATACCATTACCTTTTATAGAAAACCTGTAAGTATTTTTGCAATGTTCACATTAGGTTGGAGACTATAAAATTTTATATTCTTGCCTTATAGCATAGAACCTTCATTTAGCTAAGTAAAGAAGAGTGATTAAAATTTCATGTACTTGGATGTAGGATATAAAGTTGGCGTATGTTATGATATTACATCCATCTAGCATCTATATAATAATATGGTTACGTTCTTACTTGAGGATTATTGGAGAATATCCAGCTAAGGCATTAGTTGAGCTTATTATTAATGGATAACTTAAGTAGAAATTGTGATGTTATGCGTGAGGGTGGGTTTTGATCTGATTTGGTTCAGTATCTTACGGCAACGCCAGAAACACCAAATTTATTGATTAATATTTGAGATTGCCCGTTTAAAGGTAAGTATACCCGAGCTACTTTCGTATTCAAGCTGGAATCCCGAAGGTTCTTAAGATATAACCGATAACACGCGTAAAATATTCGATCCCTAAAACCATATTCCCAAAACGAGAACATTGAAAGTACGGTGCTTTCCAAAAAGCACTCTTGGAAATTTGGATCGTCATGCAAATGAGAAACGAGTATCGACCGCTATTCCGTTAAAGGTCAAAGCTAGTGGTAGATATTGCATAAAATTTGAAATTATAATAAGATTCGCGTTGATGCTGCGTCACGTCATGAAGCTGACGGTCTAATAGAGAAACGTGTAAGCTTGTTTCGCAATGTCATGCGTGTCACTTGAACAAATTACCCAAGCGGGGAGAAAAATACTGAAAATTGTAGATTTTTTTCTATATAATAGAGTCGATAGAACTAAAGGTTTTGGATAAATTGAATGAAAACACATTTTCTTACTTAAGAAAAAATATTTATAGTAAATTTATTACAATCACTCTACGCTGTCAGGGTCACCTATGAGCTTGGTGATTTACGTCTTCCACTAAAACTATGTCAATGTCTTCATATTTAGGGTGAGCGTCTGCTAAGGCGCAGATGGTGCAGCTCAGCACAAAAAAGTATTTCTATCCTTCAGTTTTCTTCGTAATAAAGCAAAAGGGAAGACACGTTCTGCCCTGCGCTCAGCATACGCCCACCCTTATTGCTCGGCAGATTCCACTTTCTGTTTAAGAGGCTTACAAGGATTGAGATAAGAATCTAAAATATTTTTTATGTACTTAATATGATTTTGCTCAGACTTTGTTACATCTTCTTAATAAAATCTGCTTGAATTGAAGCAATAAAACCAAGAATCATTTGCGATTCCAAGATTATTACAGCTAAAACGAAAGATTTCCACGAAATAACTTTTATCAAACACAAGGATAGCTTTGCTCCTTTTTAGTTTTGCAACGCGAAAGACAATTGCAGAAAAATCCTCCACGAAGAATTCAGTTTGATTGTGTCTAGTAAAATAAAACAATACGACGAAAGTCCCCGCTGTTTCAGAAGTTGAGCAAACGGCAACGACCCGTTATGAAACTTCCTTACCACTGCACCAAGATCGGAATTAAATTAATAACTTGGCGAATGGTATTTTTAGAACTTATTATCTCGAACTGGAGTTTCTTTTACAGAAATATCGATGCTGCAAATTTGGCTCTAGACTGATTGCACATCTCCCGGGCTTTTCAATTTAGAATTGATCGCGACGAGAATGAAGGGAGAGAAGATTGATATTTGGGATTTTTCCCCCGAATGGTCCCGAGGAGGCCAAGCGAGTGAGGGATAGCTCAGTCGGCCCCGGCTAATGATATCCAAAGCTTATCGGCCTGCTTGTCGCGCGTCATTTTTACGGATTCGGCAGGATTTATGTAAATTTGTTTTGTAAACGACCCCCTTGTTACGAATCGCGGTGAATCTGTCGCGATATCGCCAATACGTATTGATATTTGAGTTGGATTTCATGTGATTTGCTTTGATAGCTTTTTTGTTGGAATATTTTATGATACTTGATTGAATATTCAAAAGGATTCAACGCAGCAGTCAAAAATAATTTTTTGTTTGTGAACTCACAAGGCTAAATTGTTTTCCTAACTATGCGCGGTTTTATGACGACATACTCTCGTTAAGCGTGAAAACGTTATTAATATTCATTAGTTTAGGTACAGCTAGATAGAAAATGATAAACGGAATACCAACTTGTAACGTGGATGGTTTGTTGTCGTTAGTTTGATACACAACACCTGTGTCTGTTATTTCTGCTTAAGGTGATGGATCATGAATTTTTGCTATTAAATCTAGAATATCTAGAATGCCATTGAAAGATCAGACAGATATTTCAGAAACAAAAAGCACAAAATTATATAGGGACACGACACGTTGACTTTTCTAATCTCGTTCCGAAATGAAATTATGTTTAAGATGTGGACTGTATGTATGCGGACTGTACAATTTCCAAATACAAGTAAACCACTTAGTTCCGGTTTAGTTTGCCTACAGTACCTATATTTCAAGCTCCGAACGCATCATGTGCTTGCCTTGAGTTACCCACTACGCCCGTCCTCATAAATTAGCCAGCTTTGTGGTGAATCTCGTAGCACTGGCATTGTTAATCTTATCATTAAAAAAACGTGGTCCTCAAAGTCTGTTATTTTTTTATAATCTTTAATATAGTACTTTGCATATTGCATACACTCGAATCCTAAGCTAAGTTTTACGTTACTCTTCGGTAGGTCACTAAAGTAAGGCGTAATATAGACAGCCGATTATTGTCGACATCTTTTGAAAAGGTCACTGTCCTTCAGTAGAAGTTAGTTTTTTTGATAATGAAAAAATCATTTCAATCAAAAAGGGGGAAACCTTTACTCATTGTTGGGTAAAGGCTTCCCCCTTTTTCCACCATCGGTCACGGTCCTGATGCTAACTGCCAGACAGTTACAAAAAGCATCTGATTCGTCCAATTCTGGGCCGACCACGGCGACGTCGCCCATCCTCCGGGAGCCAGTCCGTGGCCAACTTGGCCCACCTTTCAGGGTGCACACTAGAAACATGTCCTGGATGCACACTGGAAGATATTTACCAAAGTCTGCGATGCCTGCAATGAATCACGAAATTACAGGATGCGAAAACAACTAGTCAAACTACTATTAATATAACTGTATTGCTGTAAATATCAGCTGCTTCATGAATCTTAGCATTAGTATCGCTCGCCTTATAATTTGGAAGGTCTATTCTGGTGCGTGCGTCTTAGAATACAATGGACCATCTCCGGCCATTCACGAGCGTGCATGTGATTGCCACTAATAGGTTTAGAGGTGAATGGGCATTATTAGATCGCAATCGCTTTGTACTATTCAATCATTGGTCACATTGAGGTCGCGTCTCCTAATTCTGTCACCTTGTGGACCACAAAATCAGTTGGCTGTTTTTGTCCATGTTTTCTGGTAAAATTCAAATATTTTATTTTTTACTGCCGGGATGGTTGGGAGTTTGCGATAATTAAGAGCATAAGCAAGCGGCACTGGCTGAATTAATTGTTTTTTTCTTACCTTACACAAACGCTCAGAAAATCCCTGCCACCTATTGTATGTTTTGTCTTACGTCTCTTGGTTGCATCTCAAGATTCTAGAGATAGCAAAAACGACACACCAAATGGTTAAATATTTATCTATCTTCATTCGTTAACTTCACATACTCCTATTTCTATACATATAGGTAATGTAACTTGTCAATGTTACATCACGTTGAGTTGTTCCATGAATCCCTGCACAATCTAACGCGACTAACACTGTTACTCCAGGAATATATCAGCAATGTCTTGAGACGGCTCTGCGGAGGTTAGGATCGATCTAGTTGATTGATGCGCTAGTCGGCTTAGGCGATCCGATACGCTGTTTGCTTCTGACGGACAAAGGCTCTTATTGCACAAATTCACTGGAAGTGTAAACACCGTTTGAGTATACGCTAGGTGTTGGGCATGGGTATAACGATTCAATTCACATTTAGGTATAACTTTAATGAAAAATCGCCCCCACTCCTGAAATCCTCTCACAAAAAAGTAAACCAGCAGTAATAGTTGTCTGGTTAAAAGAACTAAGAACTAAGGGAGTGCTAAAGCTGTAATAAAATATTGAGATTTATTTATTTACCTGTGATGCGATTGGTTCTGTGTATATTTTAAAGGTTTATTAAAAACTGTATTGCTAAAAATTTTTGTTATGGACAACTACAGTATGTGCGTAAGACTGAAAAGTCCAGATACAATTTGAAAGACTGAGATTGCTCGTATAAGTTTTTTAACCAACGAGTTAGAAACAGAAATTTGGACAATGTACTTAAAGAAAATGTTTAATTTACTACACGGACCATAATACTTGAGAAAAAAAAAATTATCTTCTACACAAAACCTCGTTTCGAAAAGCGAAAAAACAAAACAAATTTCAATCAACCCATGGTAAAGGATAGTAAAAAGCTAACATTAAGTGTACTATTTAAGAAGGACCTCGTGTTTAATTATTTAATTTGACAAAAATGTCTTATATTTATCTTTTCAAATTGATTATTGCAAAACGCTATTAGTAAATTTAACTCTCTTAAATCTACTGCTACTCCTTTTTTAGGGTTCCGTACCTCAAAAGAAAAAAACGGAACCCGTATTGTTGTCCATCTGTCTGTCTGTCTGTCTGTCAAGACCCTTTATCTCACGAACGGGTAAAGGTATCAGGTTGAAATTAATACCATACATTAGGATCCATAAACCACACAAGATCTGAAAATTTAAATTTTTTACAATGACGCAATAAAAAGATATGGCATTTCATGTCCTCGTCTCCATACATTTATTCAAAAATGCAAAACCTACAGGGTACTTCCCGTTGACCTAAAATTATGAAATTTGGCAAGAAGCTAGGTCTCACAGTACAAATAATAATAAATAATAAATATAATAATAAAATTTCATTTATTTCAAGCTTTTTTTTTAGCTCATATTGTAACAAACACAATACAAAACAATACCTATCTAATTAAAGACATTTTAAAATGCACAAAAAGATAGTACAATTTCCAAACAAAAATACAATAGAATCTTATCATGTCATTAAAAAAAATTATAAAAATAATGGAAATATTGTGTCAATAAAATTAAATGAAATGTCAGTAAAATAATAATAATAAATTTAAGTCCAGTAATAATTCTAATATAATAATGAAAATTTTGAAAAAGAAGTAGGTCACGCTAACTAGTCAAATTAAAAATAATAAAATACATCTTTATGTATGTATCTTAGAACCTATCTTATCCATAATTGATACACTGGAGCATGAAGTGCCCGCCAGTGGCGCATAAATGGTCCGTCCGACCTGCTGGCGACCTGGAGGAGGCTGTTGCTGCTAGCCCGCACCCTGCCCGCTATCGCGGAGGCTCGCTTGCGCATGGTGGCATAGAAGCAGTCCACGCTCACAGCAGCGAACATCCCCGACGCGCTGCAGAAGCGGGGCAGCCGGAACAGCGCCCTCATCGCGTTGTTGTATTGAACGCGGAGAGCGCTGTAGGACTTCTGCGTGTATGATAGCCACAGGTTGCTCGTATAAAAAGATGTGCAGTAGGCTCGAAACAAAGTGATTTTGGCTTCTTTCGAGCTACGAGCAAACCTGCGGGCTATCATGTTCGCCCTTACCGACAACGCCCTCCTCTCACGTTCAATATCAGTGTCGTCCTTCAGGTCGGGTGTCACAATGTGACCGAGGTACTTGAATGATTGTACCCGCTCCAAGGGCACGCCGCACAGCCTGACCGGTGGAATGTCTGCCGGACATTTAGACCCAGCTTTGAACACCATAAGCTCGCTTTTTTTGACGTTATAGTTAAGGCCATGATTATGAGCATACACTTCGCAGATGCTTACGAGTTCTCTGAGTCCTCCTATCGACGCGCTCAACAGCACCATGTCATCTGCGTAGCTGATGTTGTTGAAGCAAACATCATCAACATGGCATCCAACATGGCGACTGCTGAGCGAGACGATAAGCTCATTCATGTAGAGGTTGAAGAGCGTAGGTGAGCTTAACCCCTCCTGCCTCACCCCGCACTCCAACCTGTACGTGTCCGACAATGATCCCGACCACTTCACGCTGTTGACCTGGTTCCCGTACCAGTACTGTAAGATGTTGATTATTTCTGGTGCGACTTGGGCCTCTCGCAGCTTTTTCCACAGTACCGGGTAAGAAACCAGGTCAAAAGCCTTCGACAGGTCAAGGAAGCAGGCGTATACAGGCGTGCTACGATCCGTATAATATCGGACGGCATGCTTCATACTCAAAATTGCACTTTCTGTGGAAAGCTTAGGCCTAAACCCGAACTGATTATCGTGCAGAGTTATAGTATTATTTAAGTGAGTATTAAGCATGCCGTCAAACACCTTAGCAATAACAGTAGCTAATGAGATCGGCCTGTAGTTATTTTTGGCCGATATGTCTCTATAATGGGAAAAGTCTGAAATCATTAAATATTACAACTTTTCTCACAACTAATGGTAACCAATTGTGGTGAGCTCCCGTTTCAAGAACATTCATATAAGAGAGGGGTCAAGTTGGATGGTCGCGGAGGCGATTTTTGTTTTAGTTCTATTCTAAAAACGGGAACACTTACAAACTTGAAAATTGGTATGTTTATAGTGCATAAGCTATAAAATAACAACAAATAATAAAATTTGGTCAAGCGCGTGTCGGACTCAAAAAATCTAGCACATCAACTTACTGAAATTATGATTATGTGGTGTTACGGAACCCTCGGTGCGCGAGTCCGTCTCGCACTTGGCCGGTTTTTTTTATGCAAAAGAAAGTAACATCAATATGTTTCAGAGTTTTAAACAAAGTTTTTGTGCAATTACCTGTTGAAGTCAAAATTTTACTTGTATTACTAGAATAACAGCCTTGTTGCAGTGCGAAATTGCATTTCACGGCGCCGCGCCGGTATAACACACCCGTCTTATCTAAATTGGCACACGACAACGAAAGTGTTAATTGAGACGAAATGAATCATAATTAGGTTAAATGAAAACTAAGTTAGACTAGGTCTCCAAGTGGACATTAATAAAGCATTAAAATTAATTGTCCGTGAATGAGTCCGTGTGGTGCTGGCAAAGAATACTACCAACGTATATCTAGCCGTGGGTGTCGTAAGAGGCGACTAAAGGTTTATGAACCGGAGGATGGGCAGCTGCATCTTTCTGTGTATCGGAAACTTACACACTGTGGTCACCAGCCGCAACGCTTACAAGCGAAGTGACTATGGTAAAGTCCCTCAAGTACCAAGCGTTTTTGCTGGAGTTCTGGTGGGAGCTACCTGCCATGCAGTAGACGTTTTATCGTAAGCTTAGTTTTGTTGCAATTGAAACTTTGCAATAAAAAAATTGAGCATTGTAGCGGATATATGTTGCATCGTTCCCTAATACATCCCGATGTCCCGTGTGGTGCCGGCAAAGAATAGTACCAACCCATACATACCCGTGGGTGTCGTAAGAGGCGACTAAGGGTTAACTGGAGGATGGGCAGCAGCATCCTTCTTTATATCTTACAACTTACTTACTGCGGTCACCTGCAACCGCGGTCCATGGTGCCAGCCGTAACGCTAACAAGCGAGGTGACTATGGTACTTCCCCTCCACATTTTTTCCAGCAAATGCTATAATTCTGGAGGGAGCTCCCTGTCCTGTAGTGGACGTTTCATGGGATGTTATGATGACCCTAATACATATTTAGAAAAATATGGTGATAAATCCTTTTATAATTTACTTGCTCTTTCCGCTACTTTTTCGTTCGCGTTGAATAAAATATAACCCAAGCCCCTCACGAGCCCTTCACTTATCTACCTACGTACAAAAAGTCGTATCTGTATTAAAAATATTTTCCAATTTTATTTAAACCGTTGTCGCACCGTTTTGATCTGAAAAAACCTGCCAAGTGCGAGTCCGACTCGCGCCCTTAGGGTTCCGTACCTATCTACCATATGATATACTAAAAGCTTTTGCTCTTTGATTTTAGAAACTCCGCGACCATCCAACTTGACCCCTCTTTTATAAAAAAGTTCTTGAAACGGAAGCTCACCATATATGGTTACTATTAGTTGTGAGAGAAATTGAAATATTTAATGATTTTAGACTTTTCCCTTTATTTGTACTGTAAGACCTAGCTTTTTGCCAAATTTCATAATTTTAGGTCAACGAGAAGTACCCTTTAGGTTTTGCTTTTTTGCATAAATGTATGGAGATGAGGTCATAAAAAGCCATATCTTTTGATTGCGTCGTTGCAAAAAATTTAAATTTTCAGATCTTTTGTGGTTTATAGACCTTAATATTCGTTATCAATTTCAACCTGATACCTCTTCTCGTTCGTGAGAAAAGGGGTCTTGACAGACAGACAGACAGACAGACGGACAACAAAGTGATCCTATTAGGGTTCCATTTTTTTATTTTGAGGTACGGAACCCTAAAAAGGACAAAAGCCACATTTTTCATTACACCTATAATTAATACGCATTTTTATTATTATGCATCACTTTATTCCGAAAAGAAAAGGTCGTAATAATTAATATAAGTAAGTTGAAAAAACAAAATATATTTTAAATTTAAGTCAGCAGATTACATTAAGTTCATTTATGACGTGAAAATCTTATTTAAGTAGCTTATCACGTAATCTTTAATAAATAATACCAATAAAATACTCCGACGCTTCTAAAATACTGTACTAGGCGTTTTAGGTACAAAAATCTACAAAAATACAGATTCACGTAGGAGTTAAACAATTTGCAGAGCAATTTTTTCCCAATTTAATGTTTGAATTAGCAAGATATTTTTAATGAATAGAGGGTACACAATGGTCCCGATTGTAATTCAGCCGGCGCATTATCGCGGCTAGTGGGCGTAAAGAGATAAAACGTGTCCCTCGCACGGTTTGTTAAACAAATCGCCTCTATTCCACCTTTTTTTTTCAACCATAACCTCCTATTGTAGATGCCAGTTTTTTAGTCCATTGATTTCCATGCTGCAAATGACTGTAGCGATTATAGCACTTTTCAATTTTTCTATTTGATACAGATAGTTTCAGAATTGTTAACATTTTCGTAAGATTTAAAACTCAATAATGAATAAATACTTAATAAGCTCTTACTTCTCTGTAAATATAAAAGCAAACTGTTACCGACTGATCTATCAAAGTATAGCTTAAAATACAAGGCTGAAAGGCTCACTTACGCTATGAAAGAATTTTTCGAAATCCTTGCCCCTTAAATCTACAGAAACCGCGGTCGCGGGCAATAGCTAGTAAGAAATAAATATTAAGCAAGCTGTTATTTAATTTATAAGTCTTTGAATAAATTCAGTTACACATTCGTAGCTGGTGGAGGACTGTGGTCTCCGCCTACCCCGACGGGAAAGAGGCGTGATGTTATGTATGTACACTCAACAGCAAGTCAGTAGAAACACTTTTGGACCTTATGGCGTGGTAATAGAGTTGAAAAAGTTTCTACCGACGCGACGTGCGGTTGACCGTACAATTTAAGCTTATACCAAGTAAAAGCTCGATACAAAATTGTTGATTTCAATTGGGAGATTGCATGGTTGACGTCAATAAAAAAATTGCAAATGCATCAAGTGACCAGTTTTCAGAATCTACAAAAAATAGGCGTCAGATTTTGGTATTTGTCAAAAATTTAATAAAATTGGCATTTAAGAAATCTAATTATTCTACATTTAGCTTATATTATGAAATTTACACAGTTAATTTAGAGTTAAAAAGTTCATTAATACATACATACATAACATCACGCCTCTTTCCCGTCAGGGTAAGCAGAGACCACAGTCCTCCACCTGCTACGATCTTGACATACTTCCTTTGCTTCCTGTACTTTAATCAATCCTTTTATACATGCTCGTCGGTTTAGGGTACTTTTAACCTGGCCTTTATTCAGTACGTCCTGAATTTGGTCCTAGTAAGTTCGCCTAGGCCTTCCCCTTCCAACGTTTCCATTCACACTCGCCTGGTAGATCTTTTTCGTCAATCTTCGTTCTTTCATCCTCTCTACATGACCAAATGTTCATTAATGATGGCAACAAATTATGACGTCACAGGTTAGTAACTTTACATGCAATAAAGACTTGCTCATTTTGACAAGACAGACAAATATTTTATCTGGAGAGAGCAGTCTTATGGGCTTTGCAGGTACGGTCAACCGCTTGTCGGTAGAAACTTTTTTAACTCTATTACCACGCCATAAGGTCCAAAAGTGTTTCTATTGATGTGCGGTAGTGCGCAATTCCGATGATTATTTTTATACTCAATTCATGATTATTTTTAAACTCAATTTAAAGATTCAAGAGTACATGGTGTTATCGTTTCTCTAAAAAAACAAATTTTCTCGCTTTCAACCGAGCGTAAAAAAACAATAGTACGAGTCTTATCGCTGTAAAAGTTGCAACACATTTTGATGGGAGTTTTATAGCCCGCCACAAATCGAAATTTTATGAATATTTCTTTTTTTACAGGTAAAAAGATTTAAGCTGATACTGCGACATTCTACGCTGGACAAAATTGGTAATAAATAGGTATCGTTAGCAACAAGAAAACTTTTAGTGAAACCAGTATAACTAAAGCCCAAGTCACACAGAGCGGTATAAGCGGTAAAGCGGTCCGGGGCCGGACCTGCGGGAAGCGAAAGCGTTCCGGGACCGGTCACACAGAGGTACTGCGCGGAAACCGCGGCGGGACAGCGGCGCGGTAGCGGTCGGTGTGACACTATCTATCTGTGATTATTCAAAAGACGTAAATCCTTTGCGCTAAACAAAAAACCAAACCGATAACCTAAAAAAAGTCTGCGCAAAGCCGCAAAATTCTTGTAAAAAAATACAACGTCAAAGTCCGCGCCCGGACCGCACCGCACCGCGCCGCGCCGCGCCGCTGACGCTCTGTGTGACGAGTTGCATTGAACGCAATGGAATACAGCGCCCGCTCCCGCCGAAAGTTCGGCCCCGCGCCGCGCCCGGTCCGCGGGGTTGTATTAGCGGCCCGGCCGCCCCCGCGCCGCATCGCCCCGCGCCGCGACCGCTTTCAATGTGACAGGGTGCATAAGAACTCATACTTTACAAAAAATACCGGCCCCGGAACGCTTCCGCTACCGCCTCAGTGTAACTTGGGCTTAAACCGAACCGGCAATCTACGAATATATTAATAGATAATATTAATAGAGTAAATATTAACATGAATAGAGTACGAATCCTATACTATTAAACGAGCAATATTTGTATATATTGTAATCCGTTTCTGAAATGGCTCTAACAATCTTGATGAAATTTAATACACTGGGCTTTTCGGAGACGATAAATCTATATAGCTAGGTCTCATGTCTAGTAAAATTCGTTTTTCCCGTGATTTTAAATACCGCGTTTAAGACAGAAACCTACAGCGCCAACTGTTGGTGGGTAGCATAGCTTGCTGAACCGATGATATTTTTAATGTTATGGCGCTTATTATAGAGCGAAGCTCGGTCGCCCAGGTACTAAAAGAGACGCGTTAAGGTTACTGAAAAGGTCTAACCGTCGTTGCAGACTGTACCTGTTTTATCCAATATCTATGTAATACTTTCTAATATAACCTTTGACTTTGCTCCTAAGCCTTTGAAATTACGTGTCTACTTGGAAAGTTTCCAACATGGACGATCTGATGAAACTCTTCGTGGAATGGCCGATAAGGCGATAACTTCTCAATATTTTTCTAGCCTATATCATCGAAAAAAGGCCTTTCGATTCTGTGTGTTAGACAATTGGCCAAGCTAAATATAACACACCATAGAGTAATATAAGAACACACTAAAATACAAAAACCATTTCGTGATATTTTCATATCATACCATATTTTTTTATTTTCGACAAAAAAAGTAATTTGATTGCGGTAATATATTCAAAAATGCTGCGGCAGTTGTGACATTCATTTGACCACTGAGTGACGTCATTCCACAAGTAAAAAAAACAATAGAAAAGAAAACTTTTATTCTCTGTGCTCTTTCTGTCAAACGATTCGATTTGACGTTTCGAGTTTAATTGACACATCTGTGTCGAAGCACGTTCGTTTCACTGTGACCACACTGTGGCACTATGTAACGTTCGTTTCATTATCTATTGTGAAATGACGTCATCAACTTTAAAACTTAAAAAAATATATAATAATAGTTTAGGCGGAAAAAACAAATTGGTTTCCCAAAAATAGTCTAAATTTTCAGTTAAAAATAAAAAATAAAACATTTTTATTTATTTAGCTTAGCGAATGACGTTACTGTGCGGATTCCCACCACAAATGACATTTGGCTGTAATGGAAATAATGTTGCTTGATTAGAATGACAGTATGGTACGGGAACTGACTGAAATTTTTCGTTGGTTTTTCACGTGATATTAAAGGCAACAACAAGATGTCTCAGTAGATGGGAACCATATAAGAACTAGACTAGAGCCCGGTTTTCAGGAGGCCTTTTCCAGATTTTCAGGCTTTCAGGTTTAAGGAGTGATCACAACTAGCTGAATTGAAAGACTGATTCGGCATACATTGCTGGGAGGCTTGGTTATGTTAATTGCAATATCCTTACTTCAACGAGCAATGGATGCCGAATTTGTCTTTGAATTCAGCATGGTGTGATCACTCCCTTAGCTACAGCCCCCGAATTTCTTGTCTGGAAAATGTTTTTTAGTATCGCCATAGAGGAATTACTTTTTTTCGCCCTGAATATCACCATTATATCTAAACAGATAAGTCCGAAAATCTGAAATAGAAACTTTTTTTTGTGCCGTCATGGTGATATTCAGGGCGAACAAATGTGGTTTCCCGTTATAGAGTAGCTTACGGTGATACTAAAACACATCTTCCAGACAAGAAATTCCACGGCTTTAGCTCAAACAGACCAGCTTGAAAATCTGAAAATGGCCTCTTGAACACCGGGCTCCGGTCTGGAACTTCATACATAGTTTTTCGTGTTCCTCTCATTAAGCCCCATCTACTAAGACATCTCTTTGTCGCACTGACTATCACGTGAAAAATTCTTCGCGGCTCCCCTACCAGTAGAACGGAGCGATGCGTAAGATATCAGAGCGACAGAGATATGCATCGCTCTGTCCTGCTCTCACGCAAAGCTCTATTCTGCTGTAATTTTAATCAAGCTGCATTATTTCGGTTGTAAGTAATTACGACACTATTTTATCACTAATAAAAAAAAACCAGCCAAGTGCGAGTCGGACTCGCGCCCTAAGGGTTCCGTACCTATCTACCATATGATATACTAAAAGCTTTTGCTCTTTTTTATTTGTACTGTGAGACCTAGCTTCTTGCCAAATTTCATTATTTTAGGTCAACGGGAAGTACCCTGTAGGTTTTGCTTTTTTACATAAATGTATGGAGATGAGGTCATAAAAAGCCATATCTTTTGATTGCGTAGTTGTAAAAAATTTTAATTTTCAGATCTTGTGTGGTTTACGGACTTTAATATTCGTTATCAATTTCAACCTGATACCTCTACTCGTTCGTGAGATAAAGGGTCTTGACAGACAGACAGACGGACAACAAAGTGATCCTATAAGGGTTCCGTTTTTTATTTTGAGGTACGGAACCCTAAAAAAAACTATCGCATAGGTCAAAATTTGTATAACGATTTCTTCATTTAGACATGTTCTCTAGTGGACTATTTAAACGGTTGCGGGTGAAAATCAAATTCCCAACGAGAAATGAGGTCGTTTTGAGTTCCGTCGTAATTAAAGCTCCAGGAATTAGACGCCAGATAATTGACGGTATTGTATTTAATTCCATCAAATTACAGGTTGTTAGCCATTAAAATTATATTTGAGTTATTTTCAATTTTGTGTTTTGATTTTTGACGAGGCATTTGTATAGATGTCGCAGGAAAATTGGAAAATATTCCATTTTACATTATAAAAGAACTTAAGGCCGAAAGGCATTATCGAAAAGTTTACCTATCTAAGAGTGTAGCAGAGACATGTCGGTAGTCGCATAATTAATAACAATAACAGCAATCCTCATTTATCAATTTCTTCATCATCATGGTGGACATATGCCTCCCCTAAAGATCTCCATGACGACCGGTCCTGCGCTGCTCGCATCCAGCGGCTTCCCGCGATCTTGACCAGATCGTCGGTCCACCTTGTGGGACCACCATATTTTTTTTCTTCTTAAGAAATATTTTTTTACGTTCAATCAAAATATGTGCATCGGCAGGAAAATTTAGACTAGCAAAACATATCACTTATATCCTATACTAATAAAATACATCTCAAAATTAAATCACGTCTTCTCCAACGTTTACTTAATTGCCGAACCGTAGCGCAGTGTACGTTCACAAAGGGAAAATATATACAAGGGCTTAGAAAGCAATTTCACCAACGTTGGCCCTGTCGTGACTCGGGTGAATGAAATTGGCGTAGGGCACACGGTCACCACAGTCACCTACTGGCCTTTGGGTGCCAGCGTAACTAGGGATACTATAGGTAGATTGAATTCATGTTTCTGGTCACGAAATGTAATTTATTGTTGGCAAGTTTCTGAATGCGGAATCTCTCATTTTTATTTTTATATGAAAGGTTTGGCTATGTTGTATCGCGAGTAAGTGCCAACCTTTTAAGGAAAGTAGATTTTCTTCGATACAAGTAATTTTGTTACGAAGAAGATGTAATCATCGAAGCTCTGCTTTTAGCTAACGTCTCACATTGTATAGAAGATATTTTTTAAAAAGTAAAATGTATATTATTATTTCATATACTTATTATTATTATTATAAAAGTGCATGAAAATTATTTTTTTATCACCAACATTTTCAGTATGAGATCATAAAACTGATCAAATTGTCTCAATAAACAATGGTTTCAAAACACGAAAATTTTTTATTTTTCGCATACACATTTTTATATTGTTTTGTTTGCGACGACTAATAATGTTTCGTGTGCAAGTTATTTATTAATATTGCCCAACGTTTTAAATTTTTCCTTTCATAAAAAATACCCCATATTATTAGAATTTTTGACATAACCATTTCAACAAAAACAGTGCAATACCTTCTCATCTTATTGTATATTTTTTTAGAGAACTTCTTATGCCTAAGTCCTTAAACTACCTTGTTAACGGTAACTTTGTATATATTTTCTTTTTAACTCGTACTGAGTGTGTCTTTTACCTCACAAACAGGCAAGTCGACCCGCCCTCTGGTTTTTGGGAGTAAATAGTCGGGTTTAGCGCAATTACCGCCCAGCCCACAAGTTATGTAAGTACCATTCGCACGTCACAAGCGAAATTAATGTTTTCCTTCGCTTCTACTTTTGTAGGATTAACAGACTTTTTCTATGTCTGGGGTATTACTTTCTTACCTTGGACTGGTAATACTGTTACGATTAGTTTCGGATTCCGTGTTCCGTGTACTGAGCATGCGTTGCTTTGTAAAGCCGCGATCACACCTTACTGAAGGCCTGGTTCGGTATACATTGCTGGGAGGCTTGGTTATGTTAATTGCAATATCCTTACTTCAACGAGCAATGTAAGCCGAATTAGTTTCTGAATTAGGAAAGGTGTGCTCGTGGCTTAACTAATAGATATGGATACGCTTTAATATCTGTTCTCTGTTCTCGAAATTTCAAGTAACTTCAGCTATTATTTATGTTATGGATTTGTTAAAATAAAAGAAACCTTTACCTTAAAATACATCACCGTGTTTTGATTACATTGATTTCGATCTTCGAGTATTATTGATTCGTCTTGACATTGTTTTATAGCCAATCACTATGTCATTATTATTTTACTATTTGAAACATTTGCCTGTTAAGCTCATCAAGTTGAAATGATTAGGTAGACCTTTGCATTGAGGTCAGGGCTTCCATTATTCATTCTTAGGCCGAATTTTACACCGTCAAGCTAATACATAAAGTATGTTTGTCTGTTAGCATGTGGTTTGCATAATCGGATATTTGGTTTTGGTATTTGGAAAAAATAAATTATGGACTTATGTTATCCTATTTTTTATAATACGTGTATATCACGGCCAGTTTTATTGACCAAAAGCGACCGGCTCTTCTTATATACCACTTTCATCTGGATCTGCCGTATTGCTGACTTTTATAATGTAACAACGAGTTTGTTTACATTTCCTACGGGAAAAGTCACGGGTCATCATAATATCGTGTGGGTTGCAAGGTCGAGGACCGTCCACACAAACCCTAGTGTCAGAGTTGTTGAGCCGCCAAAGACCTCTGACATGGCTCATTAACGACTACATCCGTAAATAGTAGTCGGGACCAACGGTTTGACGTGCCTTCCGAAGCACGGAATCATCTTACTTTTCGAACAATCGGGTGATTCATCTTGCAATGTCCTAACCAAACTGGGGAGGTCGCACAAAGAGATGTTTGAGAGCCGTCTCGATCAAAAAAATCTCTTTGTGCGACCTCCCCAGTTTGGGTATTGCAGGATAAATCACCCGATTGTCCGAAAAGTTAGAGTCCTCTAACCGCTTGATCACGGAGGCTGTTAATATCTAATTTTCTTTAATTCTGGAGTTCATCAATAGACTAGTTTTGTAGACAAATTCGTAATTTGCATAAATTAGTGCAATATTGCTAGACTTACGATTGGTAATAAATTCGGTCAATTTGGAACAGTTACCTTCCCTGAGGGAGTTTGGCGAACGACCAATAGCTCGATACGCAGCCACAGATTGCATATGGTAGAGGTAATGCCACTTGGTAAGGAATGCTCCATTTCAGTTCCGATATTGTGGGAATTGGCAACCAAAGTTATGTACTTAGTATTTCCGTTTACGACCAATACTGTTTCCAACTGGGTACTTTGCTTTGTGATTTCTTAGT
The DNA here is from genome assembly GCA_947532105.1 of Athrips mouffetella. Classification (NCBI taxonomy): domain Eukaryota; kingdom Metazoa; phylum Arthropoda; class Insecta; order Lepidoptera; family Gelechiidae; genus Athrips; species Athrips mouffetella. Next base: position 20,915,655 of record OX383972.1, on the reverse strand, counting down.
TGTGTTTCTAGACTAGATACTAGGTACAGTCAAGAGCACGTCAAGTGTGACATATTGCACTTAATACCGCGCTTATTTTAGTCATTGTAAAGGCGGAAATCGCACTGCGAGTGTAAAGCTTGACTTGCTCTTGACAAAGTAGGATAAGAATACTATTGAAAGGAAGCAGCATTTTTTGTAGGTGGTAGGGCTTTTGTGCAAAGTCCGTCCGGGGAAGTACCACCCCCTTGCCTTTTTCTGCCGTAAAGCAGCAGTGTTTGCACTGCTGTGTTTCGGTTTGAAGGGCAAGGGAGCCAGTGAAATTACCGGCACACGAAACATACCATCTTAGTTCTCAGGGTTGGTAACGCGCTTTGCTGTCTTTTTAGTGTCACATTATTTCACTAAAAAGACGGTGGGTGTCATGGGCGGTGGTGACCACTTACCACCAGGTGGCTTACCTGCTCGTTTGCCCACCTGTGACATAAAAAAAGCAAAAACAAAAGTTTCTTAGGAGTATGTAGGATGATTTAATTGGGCCTTGATAACAAATAGCTTGTAATTGTTATCACAAAAAATATTCTTAAAGAATCATGGGTTAAAAACGAGAGAATTTTTTGTTTACGTGGTCGTACAAATTTTACGCTAGGTTTGTATTGAATTATTGTTCCATTTTAAAAGAAAAAAAACACCAATATTACTCATCCGTTTTCAACAAATTTATCACTATTAGTTAGGTACGCGACGATATTTGTGTATAAAAAAATGTTAATCACGAATACAATTTTAATATTACTATTTATGAATGTAGTAATATTTGCCATAAAATGCTTTTTATTATTGTAATTTTATTATTTAGAAAAGCTGTATAGTATGAAATGCAAAACAAAGCGATCCCACTCAGTTCTCATGCGCTCGTTTTTTTTATTACAAAAGGATAATCAATTACGATTAAGTAGGGAGTTAAATAGAGCTTTTAATCATAGGTTGTAGCGGAACTTAAACATACGTTTGAATGATATACGCAAGTAATAGCAGTTTAGTATAACCGGTCCATTTGACATGGTCTGCACCGTGTACTTAGCCCGTAAAGAGATAGGCTCTATTAAATTTCGAATCTTAAAACCGCTTTCATATAACTTGTATCCTGATAAATAACATATTTATAAGTATTCAGATGATTTAAATAGAACATTCTGTAAAAGAGAAAACATTACTAATGAAAATTTTTAGGCTCTATTAAATTTCGAATCATAATACCGCTTTCATATAACTTATATCCTGATAGATAACATAGATTTATAAGTATTTAGATGATTTAAATAGAACATTCTGTAAAAGAGAAAACATTACTAATAAAAATTTTTAGGCTCTATTAAATTTCGAATCATAATACCGCTTTCATATAACTTATATCCTGATAGATAACATAGATTTATAAGTATTTAGATGATTTAAATAGAGCATTCCGTAAAAGAAAAAAACATTATCAATGAAAATTTTTAGGGTCTATTAAATTTAGAATCTTAAAACTGGTTTCATATAACTTGTATCCTAATATATGTCATAGATTTATAAGTATTCAGATGATTGAAATAGAGAGTTCCGTAAAAGGAAAAATCATTTTTAATGAAAACTATTCCCTTATTTTATGAAGTATATTTTTTTTATATTATTGTTTATTTTTGCTCTAGTGAATGCTCGTAGTTTCAACTAAACGATATTATACTATTGCTGTGTAGCCGCGCAAACCCGCTGGGAAATCGGCGCCAGTTTATTTATTATTTACTTTTATTCCGTCAATTTCTATTCCTTTTTCTGAATTTTATCGTTATTTGAGTTATATTTCGTTTGCGACGACGATTTTCTGTACCATTTCGGTGACAATGTTTATGACTGACTTTATAACATTATTGTTGGTCGTATTGAATACAGGCTTGCCTAGTGTGGGGACCATATTGTAAAAACTAAAATTTCAAATAAATATATTCGTCTTACCATGAAAGAAAATTTTTTTGCGACTTCACTAGACAAACTTTGAAATCTCATCTTCCCATTCACAATGAATTCGAAAGTAATTGCGCCACATGAAAGATGGCAGAACAGCAGATAATTTAACAATGATTCACGCGAGTGCGCTCCCACGCTTCAATATTGTAATAATAATTGTTAAGTAACTGCATTCTATTTACTTCCATTTCATCTGCAACACTTGGAAACACAAGATTCTCTTTTACGTTCCTCCTACTATGAAATCATATTTTCTCGCTTCGTTAAGTGCTTATCTTTATTTACACAAGTGTAAGAGTGTCTTCTCTTTTCATGTATTTAAGTTCGAGCGTAGAGCACTGACAGTCATTCACTTATTTCATAATGAGTGCGTGGGTTAATGATTCAATGAACAATCAACGCCTGTAAAGCAATCTTTTTTCTTTGTAATTGCAACTGTGTTACTTCACTACCTATACTGACACTACGTCCTTAATGAATCAATACTAGTAACTTTTTAAGTTGTATAGATTTTGGTATTTCATCATCAACATTATAAGAAGTTATGTGTAGCGATCTTTATTTACCAGCGACTTCGCTAGTATGGATTGTAGATAGAGTCTTTGATTGTCACACCATCAACAAATTTTCATTTTACTGGCCTCCTTATCAATGTATTTGAAATGGGAGCTTACTCTATCGGTTGCACTTGTGGGGTGGTGTGTAGTGAAAAAAAGTTGTTTTGTTATTCTCGTTGTTGAATTAAGTTATATTGTATACAAGTTTTTAAATATAATTTAAGTATAAACTTTAAAGCAGAAGAATTTTAATAGTTTTCGCGAGATACTTGGATACTCGGAGACCAAAATCCGTAATTTTGATTCAGGGAAACTTAAATACCATATCGTGTTTTCTTTTAGTAACTTGATAGTACAGACACTCCCATTTTATAAAAGTAGTATAGATAAAAGATAAGCATAATGAACTACTCGTAGAAGACACGTGTTTAATTACTATAACGCGATTGCAATATGCGCGTCGTTGCGTTTCTGCTCAACCTACAAAATGTGGATCACTGAGCATTACGTAAACTTGCAATTCTATATCCAGTGCATCATTCATTACTAATTCTTAATCGTATTTAGGCTATGTATTTTATATTGCTTTTTTATAATCTTTCATTTTATAAAAGAACATTGTTATCGATATGATTTGGTGTGGTATCAGATAATAATGTTTTCCCGTGTAATGATATTGATAAGATATCCTTAATTTGACGTTCGGTGTTCGTCAGTATACCATGCTGTTGTATGCTGTCCCCAAAATATAGGTGATAAAGACCGACCCCTTAGTGTGGTCCTCACTGATATAAAGTTGTATGTTGTTGGAGTTATGCGTAATTATTAGATTTTGGAGCGTGTGATTTCTTAGGTACTAGGTTGATATGCCACACATTCGCCTAAAGTACTTCGCCTAAAGTACTTCGCCTAATTACTTTTCGCCGTGAAGCATTACTGTTTGCATTGTCATCTATCGGTTTAAAGGGCAATGGAGGCCTATGAGACATTCAATCTTTGTTCTCAGTGTAGGCAACGCGCTTCGCTGTCTTATTTGTGTCAAAGTATGCCCTAAATAAGACATTAGGGTGGTGATGATTACTTATTATAAAATGGCCTAACTACTGTTTCGTGACAAAAAAGGAAAAAAGCCATAAGTGAAATTATTGGCCTGAACCTGTATTCTCGAGGTCATATAACCCAAATCAATTTTAGTCGCGAGTAAATAAGTTTCTCCCAAATGGACTCGCCCCAATTGTCGACTTTGTCTCTGTCTCTTTGTCAAGTCCATTTATAATTAAAAACACACACAAATTGCCGTTGTGAAAACCTTTAGTGATATTAGCTAGTAGTTGTTTTAAATTCTATGTGGTAACGAATAAGATTTTTTTTCATTATGAACTTATCCAGTTTCAACATAAATTATTTGTAAGTGATTTTACTTGGTAACAGAAAATATTAACGGACCGACTAACTGTAATCAACTATTCATATATGTAAGTGCTTATGTAGGTACCTAAATGCCATGCGCAGTAGAGTAGGTATGTTATTGTCCAAGTATTTAGTAGGTCAAGGCACCGTCGTCGCGAAACTGAGTTTTAGTAAGCTTATACCAGGGTACTATTTTCGAATTACTTTTTCATTTAAACTTTCATGAAAATCAACTTTTGCATGAAAATTCTTCAAGTCGAATTATTGGATTTTATACAAATTTAGAGAAAATATAATGAAAGGATGTACCTACACAAAGAGATTTTTCCTAGCTAACCAAGTAGCCTACCTATGGTAGGAATTGGGTAGTAAGGAAGAACAACAGCGCAGCCAAAATTATTTAAAATATACATAGTAATACGTACAATACAATTTAAGGACCTAGTGGTTTCATCTATTAGTATTGTATTTTATTAATAAAAAATTACAGTTCTTTCTTAACCAGGTCTTCAAAGACTTTCATACGCAGAAATGCTTCTCCTAAATGAAATGATCCTTTAACCGACTTTTCAAACATTATTTTCCTTCCAAGTCTGGTTTCTACTGAGTCTTTATTTAGGCGTTAAAAATATAGGAAAACAGTATCACTCACTGTTGATTTCACCTGAGGTTTTTTTTGGCATGCTGATTCGAAAGCCTTTTAAGCGATTTAATAATAGATCCCCAGGGCCCTCGATGTGCATAATTCTTATTTATTACCACGTTTATGTATACGGCCTCGCGAATTCTACCGGTAATCATTCGAAGTAATGATAAATACCTTGACAGTTTATGAGGGGTCGGCTGCGTAAGGCACGTAATTTTATTTAGGCATCCACCCACCTTTTTCTTTTCATTCAAATTCTTGCTTTTTATGTGCATCTATTAGCGTAATTTAATTGTGTATTAGTTTGTTATCCTGGTAATATAGTACAAAATCTGAGTTCCCAAAAATCATATTTTACTGTGTTTCTTATCGCATTGGATGTTCTACTTACATATTCAAAGATGTTTTTAATTATCTGTTAAACCTTTACATTATGTTGTACAACCTTGTTGCAGATAGCATTTTTAAAGTTAAAGCTTATTTAAATCTATTAGTGACAGCCTGTTTTGTTATGACTTTATGCAAGTGTCCGTTAGTCGGATATTCACAACACAGCATTAATTAAAACGTCTTATTTCTTGTGTTATAAAGACACTTTAAATTTCTTCGTTACTTACGTTTTTTCTAGAAACAGTTAATCACCAATGGAAATAAATAGCCATGGTTGTTTGCCTTATCAACTATGATTAAGATTCAGATAAGATTCAGATAATGTTATTCAATGTAGATTCTTTACAGAATCTTTACTCTACTCTTTATTGAATATTATGGAGAATAGAATGCAAATATCGACAGTCGACACCTTTTCGGATCGTGCTATGGCAGCGTAAAAGACATGTAACGCAAAAGTTTCACAACCTTTACACTTACTGTAGCTTTACGTTTTATGTATTTACAGGGTCTTTGGTTAATGTTTGCAAACCTCTCAGCTTTACCCATGAAACTGAAAAACTTTCCCAGAGGAACCGGAACATAGGTCAAAATTCGAAAAATCTATTTTGACCTCCCAAAATGCGCGATCAGCCAGCTGATGCAGTTTCTATGGGAAATTGAAAATTGTTTCCTTTGGGAAAATTGTTTAATTTCATGGGTAGAGCAACCACCTGAAAGGTTTGTAGACATTTATGTAAGACTCTGTGTATTTGGCAGACCCAAAACCAACTTAATTTTTCAGGCAGTTACCTAATTCATACACTGAATAAACGGAGAGCCAACCAAGATAAATTTTCTCTTGTTTGGCATTCTGTGATTAAATCGAAAAAGATATTGAAAGATTCAATAAAGTGTCTTAGTCAATTTAAATTTGTGATCTTTAATTCAATAATCAAATTGATACAATCCAATAAGGTCTTTGCAAGCTCAAATGAAGTCAAGATGCTAGTTGTAACTATCAAAATCTTGATTGAATCAGCAAATATTTTAACTCGTAAGTGTCAGGAGAGGTTGGGTGGTTCACCATTACTTATGTATAACTAGGCTTCAAACTTTATTAGTATCTAAGCGTATTATTTGAATGTTTTATTTCATTACATAACTTTCTGACTATTTGTTTCTTATGCGTATGTTTTTATGATGAGATTGAATAAAAAGACGTATATTTTAAAAGTTATTCCTGAACAGTATATTTTTCTGTTAGTGAGTTATATCTGTTAGTGATATTTGTTTGTTAATAATTTTTTTATGTAACTCTCTTTTTTTATACCCCTTTTAATCCTGCAAGCTTTCACCGTGGACATTTAGCTGGAGTTTTGAAGTTAAGTAATGTCGTGCATGGTACACATTCAGTGACATGTCCATTAAGTGTAATGAAACTTATAACATTAGACTTAGTTCAAAAAATTAATATATTCTTTATTGCACAATTACTACACAGAAAGATACAAACAACAGGGCATTTACAAAAGCGGTACGAGTATTAAATAACTAGCTTGACCTTATTCTGCTTGGAGAAAATGATGAACCTTTTATGGTATTTGCTTACGGCGAACGCACTTGCGTGAGTTATGCATTCGAATGCAATGCAATGATGACGATTGTGTGATTCATCGTGTTAAAAAGCGCGCCGGTCCGGGAGAATAATGTATAAAGAGGCATTAGAAGCGCCCGCCCAAGAGGCTTGCGCATATAGTGTGGCTTACGTGGTTACTTGTTGGAGCTACTTGCACCGTGTATAGGCACCATTTTGCTTAGTTACATATTGGCTCCTTACCGTGAAACTGTGCGATATTTTCTTGTAGATTAATGAGATCGTTTTATGGTTATTTTCATTATTTGTTTTGTATTTGACAGTTTATTTCAAGGTTATCAATCTAGGCATTGAATATTGTTTTTATTTTTAGTCTTATATCTAAAATTAAAGGTTCGATTTTTTTTGTTTTAAGCGTCGTCCGTTTTCATCGTTTGATTATATGATATTTTTATAAGATGATATTTTCCGAATATCAAATTAAAACTGCTGTACCGTAACGTTATGTCGTCCCATTCATAGTTTAACAAAATAATAAAAGTTGCACTTGTCATTTCTAAATAAATGCATAATAGGTAAATGTTAGTACTGAAAATTGAGTTTACCTAAAATTTCCAAACAAAACGCCAATTCGCTAGGGAAACTTATATGTAAGGTACCTTGAAACTTGGCTTATAAACAGGAATAGGATCATTAAAGATAAATAAAAAATACCAATTTTTTTGGCCATAAATGACGAGGTTATAAAAAAAATCGTTTTCGTCCAATATCGATAGGTCGTATGGCAGAATGTGATGAGTAGTCATTGCCTATCATAAAAAAAACGTAACAGCTGTTTAAACCGACTACAGACTATTGTACTTAGAACAGTTGTCAGTTTTTAAGGTTCCGTACCTCAAAATAAAAAAAACGGAACCCTTATAGGATCACTTTGTTGTCCGTCTGTCTGTCTGTCTGTCAAGACCCTTTTTCTCACGAACGAGAAGAGGTATCAGGTTAAAATTGATAACGAATATTAAGGTCAATGAACCACACAAGATCTGAAAATTTAAATTTTTTGCAACAACGCAATCAAAAGATATGGCTTTTTATGTCTTCATCTCCATACATTTATGCAAAAATGCAAAACCTACAGGGTACTTCCCGTTGACCTAAAATTATGAAATTTGGCAAGAAGCTAGGTCTCCCAGTACAAACAAAGAGAAAATTTTTAAAAAAAATATTTAAATTTTTCTCACAACTAATAGTAACCAATTAAGGTGAGCTCCCGTTTCAAGAACTGTTCTATAAAAGAGGGGTCAAGTTGGATGGTCGCGGAGTTTTTAAAATCAAAGAGCAAAAGCTTTTAAAATATCATATGGTAGATAGGTACGGAACCCTTAGGGCGCGAGTCCGACTCGCACTTGGCCGGTTTTTTTTTTAAGACTGGCCATGGCTACTTTTCATTCTGCCATACGACCTATAGATATTTTACAAAAACAAAATTATTTTTTTACTTTATTATTTGCAACCGAAAAATATCGTATTTTTTATTTTTATTTATTGACCTTATCCCTGTCTTTTAGCCAAGTTTCGAGGTACCTTACACATACGTTTCCTATGCAAATTTCATAAGTAAGGATCTAATATCTTCCTTATGTAGTAGTTCGTGTTTGTCTGTACGGTACGTCGTCAGCATAGCCAGTGAGAAATTTATTTTCTTCTTTTATAAATTAAATAATTTAATTTTCTGATCTGCTGCTGAGTAATTTATTATTAACAGCGTCTATTTTTAAATTCATGTCTGTAAGGAACTGGTTGCGTGCGTCGTCCCCACATGACGTTTTAATGTCTGTGCAAGTTCGTGACGGGAGTAGCGTACACGAGTTAATTCGCTTTTATTTCCCCTCGGATGGCTTTCATGGAATTATTGGAAAAACCACACGAATTGCGTGAAACACCTCAGGAACAAAAAAATATTAAATCCTTCAGTACAGTTGTTGAAAATGTGAGTTATTAGTATTTTAAAACAATTATGATTGTTAAGCCACACATATAGACTATTCAGTAGATATGGCAAAATTCGCTGAAGAATAAGGGGATATTCATCATTAGCTATCGTTATATTTTGATGAGATAGAACGTTGTCGAGTCTGTTTCATTTCACTTCCAAGTAAGATCATAATTTGTTAGGTACTACTTTATGTGCGTCAGTGCAGTTTATACCATAGTTTAGCTAGATACTCGTATAAGAAATATGTTGTTGGATTCCCTAATAAATAAAATTAAAAAAAAAAACAAAGCTTCCAATAACATATCTTCCTTATGATGTGTAGAATTTTTCTAAATGACCAAATCAGTGCATCTTGTTGAGAATAGAGAAAACAAAAATGGAATGGCCGACTGTTCGTTTTATTTATAAAATGGTTATTGTACCAACCATTACGTATGGTCTGAAAGCCGCAGCACTAACGAAAGCTAATCGATCAAAATTAAGAAGATATGAGCGTCTCATATTTCTAGACATGGTTAGCCACTCGCGAAATCCTCCGGTGAATAAATGGGTACACGATCTTCTTAGAGGCAAAACTATTACAAAACAAATACAATTCCTGCGGCAGTTTTTTAAAATTCCTTAGGAGACAACAACCACATCTTCTACACGCAGCGTTAAAATACCAAGGCAGAAGACGGAAGGTGGGCAGACCCATTTTTACCTGGAACAACTCGATTAAACAGGACATGCAGTACTTCGACAGGAACCTCGAGGAGTGGCAGCAACTTGCTCTTGGAAGAAACTGACAGCGAGGAAGAAGAACCCGATCAAGATATCTAATCAGCTAAGGCACTGAAAGCCCGACCATCACCACCATCAACGCTCAATCCTACTACGATTAACCCGTCTCTCCTATTTTCCTATACTGGCTACAGGCTGAACAGTCGGTCGGTTGAGGCCTCTGGTTGCGATCAGTTGGTCATCCCCTCCACTCCCAGAGCGTGTCTTTCCTAAAAAAAAAAAAAAAAAACGCGCCCTCTGGTGTTACCCGGCTTGCCGGGGACAGGTCTGCCTGGCTGAATGTGGTGCTCTATCTATCTATGACCAAATCAGTGCATCTTGTTTATTTTTGACATTATGATCAACACAGACTCTTGAATGTTTCGCAGTTTGTACACACAGCGATGAATTTTTAACAACAGCAATCCAATTTAAAAAGTTGACAATGTCGCGATGGCTTTTAAAGCGGCCCAGGGTTTTATGTGGACACGAAATTGGGTTAGCGAAAACAAGATTAGTGACGGAATGTCGATGACGATATCTGAAGTGCATCCGGTGTCAGTAATATATTATGCTGAGTGTCCATTCTGGCTACTTTTTGTTCTGTAATTAAAACATAGTGATTACCTTCATCGGTACTTTTAACAGGTTTTGAAAGATTCATTAGTTATTATACAGCATGATTGTAAAATGTCTGTCTATACTTGAGTATGGTACATTCGGTCGCACGTCGGAGAAAATATTTTGACTTTGAGCGGGTCTCTGGTTTTGGGCGTTTGCTTGGTTCAGAATATACTGGTTTCGTTTCTACGTGCTTGCTGCCGTGCGTACTTAAAACTTAAATGCTTAAAACTCAACAACTTAACCCATGGAACATAGTTTTTTTTTTGTCTTACACATTGCAGTACTGGGAAGCCAATTTTATTTTTCAACTTATATTTCTTGGGAAAAGTTGTTCAGTTTCATGTCCTAAGTACCATACTCAAGTATTAGTTAGGCATCTCGTTATTCAACGTTTTCAACGTTTGACTAAGTTGAACAATTATTTAAAGTACTACGAAGACAATATTAAGAATTTATAAAGGAAGACTCTTGCTTGGGTAATTTGATTGACCTGGGTCTCTTCTTCCAATATTCAGGGTTGTATCATGGGAATAGTAAAGTTACTAAAGTAAGTAAAGTTACTTCGTCTTGTGAAAATGTTGGAGATTTCTTTACAGATTTACATAAATAAATTATAAAAAAACCGGCCAAGTGCGAGTCGGACTCGCGCTCCGAGGGTTCCATACCACCACATGATCTTGTGTGTTTGAGTTGAAAGTTCAGAAAGTTACTGTGCTTGATTTTATGAGTCCGACACGCACTTGACCAGATTTTCTTATTTTTTGTTATTTAATAGTTAAAGCACCATACACGTACAAATTTTCACGTTTGTAAATGTTACCGTTTTTAAAATAAAGCTAAAACATAAATCGCCTAAAAAAATAGGTCTTTAGTATGGGAGCCCCCCTTAATTTATAACTTTTTTCTATTTTTAATATTTGATGTTATAGCGACAACAAAAATACATAATTTGTGAAAATTGTAATTATCTAGCTGTTACTGTGCATGAAATACAGCTCAAACAAAATTTTGTAAAAACAGCTGACTTTGATGGCATCTTATTCCTTTTTTTTTATATATTTTGAAACAAAAAATACAGTATTCATCTACTCAACAAGTTCTAAACAACGATAGCCCACTCGATGGGGCAGGTCAAACTTTTTTTTACGCTCCCCCTTAAGCTGTTTGGGAGCCCCCCTTAATTTTTAACTTTTTTTTAAATTTTAGTATTTGTCGTTGTAGCGGCAACAGATATACACAATTTATGAACATTTCAAATTTCTACCTATTACGGTTCATGAGATACAGCCCGCTGACAGAACTACAGACAGACATCGGTGGCATATCCAATAGGGTCCCGTTTTTCACCCTTTGGGTACGGAACCCTAATAAAGAGACACTGGTGTAAATTCTTGCATACCTAAACTAACTAAACTGAATTTGACAGGTCTAAAAATTATGCTGTCTTTTATATAAGCCTATAGGTAGTAAAAAACACAGTAACACAATAAGACCTGTCAAATTTAGTTTAGTTTTAGTTTGAGTCTGCCTGAATCGACACCACTTAGACGTCAATTATTTTCTGTTATTTCCAAGCTTTACAAAACTACGGCTTTTTATAACTCCATATCTTTTTATGACATCCATTTGCTCAAAAGCAACAACTTTTGTTCTACGACTTTTCCAACAAAGCACATAAAAAATTCAACTTCATATACAAAATTCGTCGGCCACTTACGTTACTTTATATTATGGGAATATGAATTTTTTTCGTGCGTTGTTAGTAAAGTTGTGGAACAAAAGTTATTGCTTTCGACCTCACTAATAAGTGGGCAAATGCATTTCTGGTATAAAAAAATTACTTTGTAACTATGTTTAACCTTCTTTAATATTGCTGACCAATTTTTTTGTAAACAATACAGAAAACTGTCTGAATTGGTTTTTGATAAAGTGTATATTCTGATTCCAATTATCAAAGTCGTTAAATGAGGTCGACCTAACAACAATCCACGCGAAAAGAAGAAAATAAAAAACGTCAAATTATAGCCATCTTTAAATGAAAATGTTGACCGACCTCATTGGTTTCTTTAAATACCTATTATGTAGTAGCTTCATAGTATATTTTTTGTAACACTATTCAACCGTACCTACCGTGCCGTCTTTCTTGAATTTCCTTGAATTGGCGACCGATCGTAAAGCGCACGTCATCTCATCTCGTACGGTCAGTGGTGTGAATACCTGATATTGTACCGTACCGTTACCTGCTTAGAATAAACATGGCTTGCGGTTATTCGTCTCGAATAACCTTTTTTATTGTTTTGGGACATCCTGTTTATTTTTTTTGCTGAGAGTTATCTACATACTATCATTGTATAGTCCATCTACTTGCTGGCTCATTTTTTGACATAAAAATAAACAAACTTATTGGGAGGTTCATAGCTACTACATACTCGTACTTGGGCCAGTGTTGGCAGGGAGCCGGTTCAGTTGCTTGCCATCAGATATGTTGCAGCGTAATAAGCAATCATTTATGGTAAAATAATGTCATAACAAACAATGTGAAGAATGCGAGATCCAACTTTATAAATGGTTAAGTATTCCGTAGGCAATAAAATGCGCAAGCAAGATAAAGAGGATTTCAAAAATTGTTCTTCTTTTCTTGAACATTTAATTATACGGTTAATTTGTTCAATGATGTCACTGCTCTGGATAACCATTTGGTAATTGAATTACTACAGGTTAGATATTTTATTTTCTTGTCGTAAATTTATGTTATACTATTGTATTAATTTGGCCTTTGGCGGCTCAACAACTCTGATACCAGGGTTTGTGAGGTCGGTCATCGACCTTGCAACCCACACGATATGATGATGATTAATTTAGTCTCCAATTTATTTAATTATGATTATGAACATTTTTTGAATAAGATCTACTTAACTCTTTGGACGCAAGAGTCATTTCAGAATTTCTCTCTTCAGTTAGAAGTTTTTCAGAAATATCTTACTGACAAGAAGCTCAGTAATTTTATAACTAACATTAATAAACTCAGTCATCAACTCAGGTACGACGATAGTTATAATTTTATTTTTAATTAACTTTTTGTAGTTTGGATGATACGCATTTTTCAGTGCGAAGGATGCGAAGAATACGTTGGAAAGTCGCTTAATTAAGTCCATGTAATTGTTTAGGGTAAATTTACTACCATGTACGTATAGTTATCGTCGGTTTATTGTGGACACTTTGTGTGGCGGCGACCAAACGGTCGCTCGTAAAAAATTATGTCAACTTGAGGGCATTGTCATAAAGTGAGCCGGAATTCAGACCAGCTTTATATCCTAGAGCTAAAGCGGTTTATGTTGAGATATAGTGTGGTGCACCTGCTGTTTTTAAAAATTAGATATATTTTTTTGTTTTGCAATTTTATCATGATGGTGAAAATCGTCATCATAGTAAAATACTTTAAATCTACATCAATAGGCAGTTTTGTAGCAGATTTTGATATAGTCCCCACGATTAGATGCATTTGAAATAAGTAAAATGAAGGACGATAGGTAACCAGTCATTTTATTGTAACTAGTTACCACACGTACATTTATCAGTTGTATCATTGATTTAACGGTGAATGGGGATGGTGGGGAGAGATGTCACACAAGTCTTAAAAGCTTTTTAATTTATTTGACTGTAAACATAGAATAACCTTATCATGTCACATACTCGTAAACAAGACGGGTGATTTTAACTAAAGATATATCGACTGCAACCAATTTTTGGTGGATAAGTATTTATTGGCAGTCATGGTGAAATGAGGCGTGATATTATGTATGTTCCTTATATACAAATATATGAATGAATGAATGAATCTTTATTTGCATTAGACAAGGTAGGTACATTAGGTGTTGTGATAAAGATCAGATCAAGCAAGTCTAGCTATGTTAACCTTAGCTATGTTATACCTTATATTATTAATATCTAAAAAGGTAAATCGCCCATTTCGAGCTTCCTGTACCTACGTCAATATTCACCGATAAAACGAAACCCGAGCAAATCAAACACCACCATGATTTCAAAATAGTAAATTAATTGTACAAAATTAACAAAAGTTTTCAACGAAGTTATAATCCCCAGTGTGGTTATGTTGATACTACAGAAGACGCTGGAATTTCTGAGACAAGTAGGAAAAGTGTGGTAAACTGATACGCTCGAGGAAATTTCTTAAGCGGCTTGAATTTCTAGCGCCTTGATGCCACGCTGCTCCAAGTTTGTAGAAAATGAAATACTACAAGGGTTGTATGATATTACACCACTGCAGTCTGATGATAAGTGAAAATAAAGCTTGATATTTCCTCTTGGTTGAACAGCATGATATTTTACTCTGTAAGCCAAGATTGTTCACAATTTATTCACATAATTATCTGAACGATGAGTTTGGGTATTTACACCTATTTCGCCTATCCCTACCAGAGAGTATAGAAGAAGTATATCTAGATTATTATGTTATGATAATTTTTATTGGAGATCAGGATGAACACAAATGGTGGAATAATTTCTGTACTTAATGTGTATGGACATTGAAGACATTAACCAAGAAGAACCACATTATGGTGTTTATATGTCTCATTTTACTGCTTAGTTGACTGGTTATTTATTTGTTTAAATTGTTTTGCGTGCCTTCTGTTTGTTTGTGTATCCCGCACATATGATGCAAAAATTTTTAACTGTGAGGCTTTGAGTGACTTTTTCTAATCAAAATGATCGGTGCTATCTCAAATTGAAAAATTAAATCCATTATTCTGTTATGTATTACGCTGTTTGCTATAAAATGTTTTGGTTTTTAGTAATGAGTTTATTTTGGTTTCGTAAAATGTTCAATTAAATCACAAGGTTCACTGAATTCCACGCAACTTCTTCTATTCTTGTTCTATTACTTAAGAGGTGGGCTTTTCTCGGTAATGTTAATTTAAGTTCAGTCTAGCCTATTCCAGTTTTAATAGTATTTGTTAACGGTTTCCGTATCTTTGACAGATGGTTTACTTCTTTATACGTTACGACATCGGCCTTTTCTATGACTAAGTCAAAGTTACTTCGCACATTCTTTTTTATAACAAACTATTTTTACATATTTTTACATTTCGTATCTACATTAAAATTACTCAAGCGATGATCTTTATAAACTGGTCTGTGTCTTTATGTCCACGACATTCTACTTAGGAAACCTCTGTCACAAGAGAGTAATGTTTGCTTACATTCGTTAGCACTTTCTTTCTATTAGACCGGTCATGTGAGATTGCTAGCTTGACTCGCTAAGTGAAGTTTCTGTATTGCGTTTTTCGTTTCAACGTGAATTGTTACACGAACGAAGATGAAGTGCTTTTGTGATTATTTGTCTTTTATCAAATGTCACAAGTACCTAAGGCATTTAAAAGCAAAATCTTTTTATAAGCTTTGTTTTTGAGTTAAGCTGTATCACACTAGAAGACTTGGCCACCAAATACGTCGCAGATGGAAAGATGTGTTAGTTCCTTTCTGTAAAGACTTGCAACTGAAGGCTCATAGTAGAAACAGTAAAGGAAAAAGAATTATGCATTTGCCCAGAATCGGACATCTGTCTATGTTAGACAAGTAGTGTAGAAGTAAAATATGTAAATTATAGTCGGTCATAAAATTTTGTTACTTAGTCATGCTAAAATCCAAATTTTATTAAGTAATCACATCGCTTGTGAACAAAGATATATGCCTATTAAATCTCTGACAACATTATGTATGACAGACCTCATAAAGCTCATAACTAATTCATATTGCTCTACGCTTAAACTTAAGCAACTAAATGTAACTAGGAGTCATTAGTATCCGAAACTATAAATCCAACAATAATTAACGCTGAGCACACTTAAATAAGATTTGGGGAACAACGATTGGGTGAACAAATATGTTCAGCCAAGAACAAGTTTCAGCGTAAACACAACACCGAGAGTAAACCTCTATAGGATAATTGTGTTCTTTATCCCTTACTATTTGTTGATATATTGAGTTTTTTATGGAATGCCTAACCAAATTAGTTCTAAGAATGTTAATCTGATCAACTTTTTCAAAACTAACATGCGTCTAAAACAAGTTATTTGTTTTTTCCTGTCAAACCTAGCGCCGGCAATAATGAAATAAAGACTGAGTTTTTCGGGTCATGTTTCTTTGGAAAAGTTGTTCAAGTTTTTTTTCTAAGTAACTTGCTTAAACTAAAAAACACCTCAATGAAATGTAAATGTTGTTTTGTAATGTATTGTATCTGTATGTGTCTTTGTTAGGTTACGATTTTTCTAATGTAACAAATCTCCAGTCTCCAGATGGTAAATGATCACCACCGCCCATAGCACCCAATGTCTTTTATTAGTGGCATAATTTGACACTAATTAGACAGCAAAGCGTGTTGCCCACCCACCAAACTAAGATGGTGTGTCTATTGCATCTGCCGGTAATTTCTCTAGCCCTTTTACCCTTAAAACCAAAACACAGCTTTAGGGCAGTAATTAGATTGATGTTGATTGCCTGATAGTAACATTAACTAATTTTTGTGTTCAAATTGATAACATTGTTTCATACCAAGAGCTACCTACTATTATTTCATAATATTTGTACTTAACGTGAGATATAATATATTTTTTTTTAATTTGAATGCTGAAAAGATTTCATGTTTAGCAAGTTCTTTACACTTAATCTATTTTGTTCCAGGTACGTTTTAACATGATGGACAGCACTTCGCGACGCATAGGACGACAAAAGTAAGCAACCTTTGCAAGCAGTTAGCTTGGGTAAAGCATTAGCGCCGCGCCGGTGAAACAAGACAAACAAAATTGCGTGTCGCCCATGATATTGTTTTATTTTCGTCTATGGCATCTGAGCTCCAAGAAATCAAAGCACACAGCGCGAAAAATATGTATAGTATAGTATAGTATAGTATAGTATAGTATAGTATAGTATAGTATAGTATAGTATAGTATAGTATAGTATAGTATAGTATAGTATAGTATAGTATAGTATAGTATAGTATAGTATAGTATAGTATAGTATAGTATAGTATAGTATAGTATAGTATAGTATAGTATAGTATAGTATAGTATAGTATAGTATAGTATAGTATAGTATAGTATAGTATAGTATAGTATAGTATAGTATAGTATAGTATAGTATAGTATAGTATAGTATAGTATAGTATAGTATAGTATAGTATAGTATAGTATAGTATACAATGTTATTTTTTTGGACCTGATTTCTTTTTGCCCACTTATTAGTGAGGTCAAAAGCAACAACGTTTGTTCTACGACTTTGCTAACAACGCACAAAAAATTTTCGACTCTCCATATTAAAGTGGTCACGTGACCGACCCATTTTGTATGGGAAGTTGAAAAATTTTCAAAAAAATAGTGATCATATAAATTTAGCATATTACTTGGACAATGAAATTGAACAACTTTTAAAATACGAGAAATCAAATTTTACCTCCTACACAAAATGCGCTATCAGCTGATGCAGTTTCTATTGGAGGTCAAAAATAGATTTTCGTATTTCGACCTATGTTCCTTGGAGAAAGTTATTCAGTTTCATGGTCTGAGTAACATACTAAAATTATGTGCACTATTTCTTTAGGACCTTATATTATAAAGCCGGATAAAGAAAGAAGTTCAAATACTAATAGTTCAAGAAATAGGAAGAAGCTAACCATTTGAACCTGGTGTGTCTGACTATACCTAGTACCTGGGCGACCGAGCTATGCTCTGTATGATTAAATATCATCGGGTGAGCAAGCTATATACTACTCAACAAGAGATGGCGCTGTTAGTTTCTTGAACGCACTAAAACACGCTAAGAAATATTAAAAGAGACGGTGAAAACAAATTTTCCCAGACATAAGACCTAGCTAGATCGATTTTTTGCACCCAAAAACCCCTGTATACAGAATTTAATCGAAATCGTTAGATCCGTTTTCGAGAAACCGGTTACAAATATATATATATACAAATATTGCTCATTTAATAGTATAGGATAAAGCTACTACTTGGTATTTGTTTGAAATTTCTATGACTAAAGTCCAGGTTGATTAGCGAGGGTTAAAGTGAGCATTTTAGCGGTCAAACAACAAAGAAACAAACTGGTGCGCTTTAAAAATGTAAGACGTTGCTGCAAAGCCCGCAAGTTTTAAGTAGGATTGGGGGATGAAGGTAAACCGGAAGAACTATCTGCAAAGAAAACCACTTATGGGTCTTCTGAGATGCTCTTTGCCGTCACATTGAACAAAGGTAGAGAAAGGTAACGAACGCTACACTTACTTATACGGAAACAACATTACTTCAAATGAAATCAATATGCATTACTTATGAATAAATAAAATATTTTAACAAATACCAGTGCTTAACATGTTGCCATGGACATTTTCACAGTAATCCTATACCACAGATTAAATAATAGTAAATACTATTAAATGACCAATATTTGTATATATATTTGTAATCGGTATCTCGAAAACGTCTCTAACGATTTTGATAAAAATTGATCTAGCTGGGTCTCATGTCCGGAAAAATTCGTTTTCCCCGTGTTTTTAAGCAACTTTTCAATTCCGCGTTTTAGACTAAAACCTGCAGCGCCATCTGTTGGCGGGTAGCATAGCTTGCTCACCCGATGATATGCGGCTATTATAAAGCGAAGCTCGGTCGCCCAGGTACTATATCTGTGATAGGAGTCACGACACTTCTATATTATTATTCAGTTCCCGGTATAGGTAATAAGAAATGGGAATAAATTAAACGTTATTACTTATAAATTTAATGATTTCCAGAATAATTTAGAATACCCCCCCAATACACTTCAGACAAAATGGATAAATGTACACCAAATTTGGGTAATTGGTTACCAAATTTATGCTGGTCAAAATTAGCCGGTTCGGTTAAGTTCGTTAGAACACAACGCACAAGCCGAGCGAGCGGAGCGAGCGTGCTGCGGCAGCGGCCGGCGAAGTGCCAGAAGCAAATTTGGTGATCATTTAATCATTTTGGTAAAAAAAAATTGGTAAACATTTATCCATTTTGGTGGATATGGTAAAAATTTACTAAAATTTGGTGGCACGTTAATACACAGCCATAAGAAATCGATCAATAATAAAATCATCACAATCGAGTCGTCTTCGAGATAACATTAGTAACTACGACTTGAAGTTTAAATGCTATAAATACGAACTGTAGTGGCTAAAGGCGTGGCTTGTAACATGCTGGTGTGTTTCAGCTGAATTTGGTCTGCGGAGAGTACTTTAGTCCATTTGCCACGACCACACTAACTGCGTAAGTGGCATCTGCTTGTGTAGTTTAGGTTTTATTTTTCTTTAAGTTATAGCGTGTATAGAATTTATGTAATCATGAATAAACGAACAAAAAGATTAGCAGCAGTTGCAGGCAATTTTCCCCCGACGTTAATTTTTTTTGTTAAAGACAGAAACATTCTAACATTATTCATAGAAACTACGCTATACAGGTTTATTTTTGAACCCCTAGCCAAATTTTCCGTGTGGTGTTGGAAAAGAATGGTACCAATATATCTCTACCCGTATGTGTCTTAAGAGGCGACTAAAGGTTTATAAACCACAGGATGTGCATTATTGGGCAGCAGCATCTTTCTGTGTTTCGTACGGTCAACCGCTTGTCGGTAGAAACTTTTTCAACTCTATTACCACGCTATAAGGTCCAAAAGTGTTTCTACTGATGTGCGGCCGTGTACCACCTTACATACTGCGGTCACCAACAAAAATGTGGTGACTGTTGTAATTCCCCTCCAACCCCGCGTTTTTAGGGGAGCTCCTTCATTTTAATTTTGGGACCAATGTTTGTATGGAAAAGTTTTTCTATATCATGTTCTAAGTAACATACAAAAATTTGGCCAGTGGAGTAAAATTAACCCAGTATTGAAAGTTACCTTTAGTCGACGAAAGAGTTAGTGATTGTCTGAAAATAATTTAGCAAAGGGCAGGTAAATCTTGAGAGCTGTTTGCATAATTGCATCCAACACATATGGAATGAAATGCAAAATTTTTATAAATAAAGGAATTAAATGCAATAATTAAATATTTTTATAATATCGATCAAATTTATTCGTGGGATTTCGGTGAGAAAAATCGATTTAGCTAGGATGTCTAGAAATTTTTCTTAAAACATTTCTTGAAAAAGTGGTCTTCAGAAACCCTACAGCGCCATCTGTTACTGGGCTTTGATTAAGATTAGACAGTGCGAAGCTCGGTCGCCCAGGTACTTCTTGATAAAAAGACGAACTTCACAAAGTAATTTTTAGTGAAAACCCTTTATGTGCATTCCCGGGATTGTTGCTACAAGCCCTCTGAAGTCTGAAAGGATCAAAGAGAAACCTTTTATGGGATTGATTTGGGCTCAAAGAAAATAAGTATTACCTCCACTACCGACTGATTAATTTGAAACTTTTACAGTCGATGTGCAGGGATTCGGTGGTTTGGAATTCGGGACAGAGTAATAAATTACAAGATAGTTTTAGGTTGTTGTTGTTCTTTTGTTTGGGATCAGGTTGGTTTGTTTTTGGATAGCGCAATATTTCCGTACATAATCGATTGTTATAAAAAAATCGTATTTTTGTTGTCAATAAGCTTACTCTTGACTTGGATCTAGTCTTGAGGACAGATATGAGGTCGACGACGGAACGAGCTTGCTGAGAAGAAGTCTATTCACTAGCGACTTGAATAGATTCGGGTTATAGGAACTCGGGAACACAGGCAGAAAATTCCACTCTATGGCCGTGCGCATTATAAAAGATGTTTCAAAGCGCTTTGTGCAAATGTGTGGAATATCAATCAAGTCTTATCATGCGGTGCGTCTGATTATTAGCTTGTACTTTATTATGAACGTGAAAGCATAAAGTACAGGCAGGACACGATAACCAATTCACAGCCATTGAAGAAGCCTTCAACAAAACCCGTAGTTGGCTAGAAGAACATAATCTAAAACTCAAACAGGTTTTTAATAATTAAACAAAATTGTTTCCAAAAAAGGTCTTACTCAGAATAATGCTGCTGGTTAGAAGTTACATTACACAACAAACAGCGCTGGTAAGCATAAAGTTGATTCACTATAGTATACAACTATACGTATCTGATCTACAGTACTTATCCTTCGATACTTATTCTGTTCCGATAAAAACCACTCTCCATTCTCTATAAAAGTTATCCTTCCCTAAGTTTTTACAAACTTGCTGCTGTATTTTATAAGCTTCATCACTCACAAGTTCCTTTATATCCGCTCGAGTAATTTTTTGTCCAGATAATCCGCTGAAAAGGTTTCCTAACCGTTCGACACGGAACTTCTCAAGCATAGGTATTTTGGTACCCTCGCACGGAAATAGGCTAGAAAATGTGATGTACAAGAGAGATTTGCAAATCCTATTTTAGTGTGTTACATCATCATTTTTGCCGAGGAGCATGTTGATAGAGCAATTTTGACTTGAAATGCTGATCTAGTTGCGATTCATCATAACATCCCATGAAACGTCCACTACAGGACAGGTAGCTCCCTCCAGAATTTCAGCTTTTGCTGGGAAAATGTGGAGGGGAAGTACCATAGTCACCTCGCTTTTTAGCGTTACGGCTGGCACCATGGAGCGCGGTTGTAGGTGACCGCTGTAATTAAGATGTAACATACAAAGGAGGATGCTGCTGTGCGAGGATGCTGAGTTGCGATTACTTTTGTTGAATAAGAAATTTAGAAAAAAGATTTCTTATGATTTATGAAGCTTGTCGTAAGAGGGGATACAGCTCAGTCCCAGCATGACGTAGCTACACCATACAAACAAGTTGGGTGAGTAGGCATTAAAAATCTGATATAGGTACCATCAAAATATTACTTTTTATTTTATTGAAAGCTAAAAATGAGAAAACAGTATGATTGAGAGGATCCTATATTCCTTTCTACCACAGTAAGATAGGTTTATTAGTTTGACAATAAACCATGATTGCTGTCTCAAAGTGATAGCTGACCAAAATAGCAGCTAATCCAAGTGTCCAATGTTACCCAATATAAGGTTTAAATTTTCCTAATGACGAAAGTAATATGGGATTAAAAGGATGTTAAAAAACTAATATTGTCAACCCAAGTCGTAGTTCGAGGAAATGACAGCCAATCCAAGATGGAAATGGAGAATTTTATAAAATCAACTATATCTTAAGAACTATTTGTTCGATTTCATCGATGACATCCTAATAAACCTACGAGTATCTAAGTATCTGTGGTAAAAATTAAAATGGGTATCGCAAAATATACCGATATCTTCTTTGACCCAAGGACTATTATAACAAGAGAAAAACTCTTCTTTATAAATGTGTCCATTTTACACAAAAAAGGAATATATTGATTGTTTCAAAAATAAAGGAACAAGTCAGCTAACCGTTTCGTAATTTGGTTGCGTTTGATATATAAAACTTTGTCTAAAAATTCCTATTTATTATATAACTTTAAAAATCTCTCAAAACATTTAACAAGAGTTTATGAAACTGATTTTACAGAATATTACAAGCTCTTAAATGGTCAAGTAATCTTGTTTCAAAGTTAGATAATGGAACCAACAATGTAGATTTAACCTCAAATTCCAGGATTTAGGTTTCCAAGCTAAGAAGAATCAGACATAAAGTAGACCGCAAAATTTGTTTGAAGTAAGTGTATTGAAAGGAATATTTTGAAGTTGAAAATTTGTTATGAAAAGGTTTGTCTATACTTAAGGACATAATAAAACAATTATATTCAAACACGAACATATGTAACCCAGTGAATGGAAACGTTGGAAGGGGAAGGCCTAGGCGAACGTACCAGGACCAAATTCAGGACGTTCTGAATAAAGGCCAGGTTAAAAGTACCCTAAACCGACCAGCATGTATGAAAGGATTGATGAAAGTACAGGAAGCAAGGGAAGTATGTCAAGATCGTAGCAGGTAGAGGACTGTGGTCTCTGCCTACCCCGACGGGAAAGAGGCGTGATGTTATGTATGTATGTATGTATGTACGAACATAATAGGTAAGTACAAGATCGAAAATGTTGGTGAAGATAAGAAACTCAGTAGAATGAAAATTCCTAGAGGAATTTTGAAGTACGTACCGAAATCCAGATTAATAATACCCTGAGCTCCGTAGTCTGAAAAGATAATTTGTGCTCACTCGACTATAATGAAGTTTTGCAAGGATGGGCTGGCTTAGTCAGTAATTTTGATGAAATGACGCAAATTGCATCGCTCGAAGCCAGGTTTTAGCCTCACTGCCAGCTGCTTTTATCATAAGGGAGTAATAACGAAATTGCTTTGTAACAGCTTGAGATTCCAGAGCGCTGCACTTGTAGTTTTTTACTGTAATGAAATACAGAATTTAAGATTGCTTACACTCTAATAAAAATAAGCTTCTTCAAGGTGGCAAGGAAAAATATTTTCTGCCCTGCACGTTGTTTGTCTCTGCTTAACGTACATTGCAGATAGTGAAGCAATGCATAATTTTACTGTAAAAGCTGTTTCTAGCGTTGAAAATTTAAGGTACCTACGTACAGAATAGAACAAGTTTCGTTACGTGGGTCCTAAAATTGTTAAAGTTTTGAGAGTGAGGCTTTGACAAACTTTCCAACTTTGGGTCTACGCGCTGCCGTGTCGCTCATATTGTTTCTGTACAGTAGCAGTCAAAAAGAGGTATACAAACTAATTTTAAACAAAGTTTTCAAATTTTCGCTGTAAAGTCAGACCGGGTATTGTCGGGGGTTACAGGCTCTTGTAGATATTCTGAACGTACGCGAAACTTTGATACATGGTTGGGCTATAAAACGCAGCGTTTGCGCCCCACGTATTGTGCACGGCCAAGTGGGAGTGAGCAGCTGGGAACTGATTAAAGTTTCAAAGTACGTTTTTGACGTTTTTAGGTTTCCGTAGTCAACAAGGAACCCTTATAGTTTTGTCTGGTCCGTCTTGTTATGTTATGAATGTTATGACATACTTAGTCAACATACCTGCTTTGCGATAAAAATCGTAAAAAACTACGGCACCATATATTGCGCGTGGCCCGACACGCAATTGGCCGGTTTTTTTTTTTATTTAAGCAACCAGTATATTAATACTGGTAATATTAATTCAGACATACTCAATAGCATTTTAGTCATTGCCTATAAACATGCTCTTGCAGCTGTAAATTCAGTAAATAGATCTTTATTTTACTGATATATAAAAGCAAACTTTTTACTTTCTAATACCTGTAATAAGATGTTGTTAATAAAGTTAATGTGTCTTAAATTTTCACTACTTTCAATATTGTATCGTAATTTACAACACAGGAAATGTAATTTGTATTCAGACAAAAAAAAATAGAATGAATATAATTCATTGAATTCATTTCTCCGCTACTGCTTTGACTTCCACTGACACAGAAAAACTGCAAACAGGAAAGTTTGTATTCAGAAAGTGTCCTCAAGTGTAAATAAATGAAAAATTGCGCATAGATAAGCCACTGAGCCGGTAAATTTATTTTGGCGAAAAAGCAAGTGCCACACCATTTTTCCCCGTTCGGTCGCCGGGTGTTTTATACTTTTTTCGGCCGCCAGTGTCGGTGACGCCCTGGCTACGTGGCTGAATTGACAATAAATATCCAATGAACTCTCGCAGTTCTTTTGCTATCTGACGATATTGTCAATCCGTTTTTTCGATCAATACTATTGTCAATTTCAATTTGATGGAAATTTCAAGAAAAGGTAACACACAACGTTATGGTCAGTTTATCATCTATATCTATTCTATACATATAAAAAGTCGTAAACTCGCCGATTCTGTACATTGAAAATTTTTGCGGAAACATGATCTGGGGGGTCATAGAAAAGGTAATAGAACCCATTCAGGTAATTTTTGGAATTCTTGTCTGTTTGTCGGTTTGTGTGGTCGCGATAAACTCGCAAACCACTGAACCGATTGAAACGGGGTTTTCAATTTATGTATAAAGCTTACTTCCGTGCATCATATGGCGACCGCTGTTAAGATGGTACGATACACAGAAAGATGCTGCTGCCTATTCTCCCATTCATAAGCCCTTGGTCATATCTTCGGCACCCACGGGTAGAGATGGGTTGGTACTATTATTTGCTGCACCACACAGGCAAGTCATGAATACTTACAGGGGAACAATTTTGCATGACCAGATCATATGTCAAAAAGAAAATTACTAAATGTATCTTGAGAAGATGAAATATTTTCATTTCAATATCAGCTTTCAAAATATGAGCACAAGTGCGAATATTGCTAAAGTAGTATTACTTATGGACTGGGTCTTGTTGTGGCAGCATTAATCATAGCCGGACTTTGTTACGAGAACCCCAAACGTCAGCCTACATCAAAATCGAACTTCACTCAATAACGTAAAGAGGGTCATAATCTCAGTTCACCTCAGATTTTGCTGGAAGTGGCAATTTAAAAGTAGAATTTGATATTTTTTGTTTATTTCCTGTTTTTGTCTTCGTTGCTTTGTTTTTTTTTTTGTCTTCATTTCAGTTCATATACGTTTTTGCTTTCCTTGACGCATTTAGAAAGAGATGACCTTTCCAATTTCTTTTTTTATATGTACCTATAGATGCTAAGGAAAAAATGGTAAATAATCAAGTTAATTTGAGTGATTGCGATAGTTAGGTACATACTTACAGGTCAAATAGATAACGCTCTTTTTAGATCGCGACTTCCCATTATAGGCTAAGATCCCACGACAAGACTATGCACCTAACGAAATGTGGTTAATATGGAAGGGTTTACATGGGGTCATACAACGCCGTAGGGTTGCCTATAAATTTTTTGCCGCAAGGACCTCAAAAACACATATCAACATTTTGGTTGTATGGGAACAACCCTTTCATAAATTTTGGCAGAGCAATGAATATGCCGTAAGATACCTTGAATAGAGATTCTCGGTCATGCAAAGTTTCATCAAAATCGGTTTAGCTGTTTCCGAGATAATTGCAAATTTTTTTTGTATGTAAGCAACCCTAAAAATGAGCCTAGCGGCTAAACGACAGGTCCAAATCGCACCAAATTTAAAATTAAGGAGTTTTAGGCAAATTTATTACAGAATTTTGAGTAGTTTCTTGCTGGCTCTCATTTTGAGGGTAGCTGTCATACAAAAAAAAATCAATTATCTCAAAAACAACATGAACTATTTTGATAACACTTTGCATAACTCAGACACATTATACAACGTATCTCATGGTAACATTCATTGGCCTGTGCAAATTTATATACCAGGTCATCCGGTACAGCCAAAATGTAAACATGTGATTTAAAGGTACTTGCGGCAAGATTTAGATAGGCAAATCAGCGTTGCCATGATACAATGTCACAGTGTCACACAACTTCCTATGGTTTCCTAGAAAATTTTTGCCGCAAGTACCTTAAAAACACAAAACAACATTTCGGTTGTACTGGAACAACACTTTTATAAATTTTCGCAGAGCAATGGATGTTACCGTATGATACCTTGAATAGAGATTCTTGGTCATGCCAAGTTTCATCAAAATCGTTACAGCCGTTTTCGAGATAATTGCAATTTTTTTTTGTATGAGAGCTACCCTAAAAATGAGCCTTGCGGCTATACGACAGATCTGACTGACACCAAATTTAAAATTAAGGAGTTTTAGGCACATTTATTACAGAACTCTGAGTATTTTCTTGCTGGCTCTCATTTTGAGGATAGCTGTGATAAAAAAAAATTGCAATTATCCTGCAAAAAAAATGCAATTTTTAAGTAATAGCAGTAACGATGTTGATGCATGACCAATAATCTCTATTCTTTGCATGACCAATAATCTCTATTCACGGTATCATACGGTACGGTAACATCCATTGCTCTGCAAAAATTGTTATCGAAATAGTTCATGTTGTTTTTGAGATAATTGTAATTTTTTTATTTTATTTTTTATGACAGATACCCTCAAAATGAGAGCCAGCAAGAAACTACTCGAAATGCTGTAATAAATTTGCCTAAAACTCCTTAATTTTAAATTTGGTGCGATTCGGACCTGTCGTTTGGCCGCTAGGCTCATTTTTAGGGTTGGTGTCATACAAAAAATAAATAAATTGCAATTATCTCGGAAACAGCTAAACCGATTTTGATGAAATTTTGCACGACCGAGAATCTCCATTCATGGTATCTTACGGCAATATCCATTGCTCTGCCAAAATTAATAAAAGGGTTGTTTCCATACAACCAAAATGTTGATATGTGTTTTTGAGGTACTTGCGGCAAGAAATTTATAGGCAACCCTAGGGCATTGTATGACCCCTTGTATATCCTTCCATATAAACCACATTTCGTTCAAATAACAGATAGGTACATAATCTTGTCGTGGGATCCTATTAGACCAACTGCTATTTTTCCGAAATCTCAAAACAGGGCTCTGGACAGGGCTTGAAACCGGTATTGCAAATACGTACAGGTAATATACCGCTAAATATAGGTATGGACATGTATGTACTTTAGTAGGATACCGGTATTAAAAACATACCCGTTTTTATAAACCCTAACCATAATACCTGTATTAAAACCTTTTTTACCTGTATTAAACCGGTACTTACAGGTGTTGCACATTAAGAAATGGGTAACACCGCTGCTGTTCTAAATACCGGTATAGGTCCAAAGCGGTACCGTAAAATACCTGTATTTTAAGCCCGGGTTTTGGATTTTTTTGTAGTTTGTCTACCAACTACACTTTTTGAAATTAAAGGCAAGATCAATAAGGTTTCAAAACTACACGATCCTATATTTTTATATAAATTTGCTATTCTTGAAGTTCTTATTCCATGGTTAATAATTTCCATTCAATCAGCCTTTTAATAGCATTGATGCCATTTTGGGGTCATGACAAGATCCTTTGGACCTTTTGATTAAATGCCCGTGCCCCTAAGACGGCACGGTTCATCTGATCATCAAGTTGACTTACCTATCTAATTGTAGGGAAAAGGGGAGGATATTACGTTCCCGCGGGGCAATACAAACCAATGCTTACCTAATTTGACCTATATCTGCCTACATCTAGATCTTCAAAGAGAACCGCAAACAGGTACAATAAATTAACTTCAATCTGTTCAATGACTTTGTAATGCTTTGCAATATCATTAAAATTTCTTGCAGACAATTGAATAGACATTCAAACCAAGATACGACCTTTTTTTACCCGACTGCCCCAAGACAGGAGGGTTAGGTTTTTCGAGTGTATGTATGTATGTATGTATGTATGTCGATTTCTTTGTCGCGCTCTGCAGCCTAAACGGCTCGGTAGATTTCAACATGTGAGGTGTCGTTAGGTTCGTATTCATTGTAGGAGTGTCATAGGGTATAAAAAAAAATAAAAAAGTACTAAATAAAAAAACTATTTCAAAAAATAAAATACCCGACTGAAAAGAGAATCTTAATCGGTTCCGATTGAGATGAAATTTTGCATACGTATGTGAATCGGATGACAATGCAATATTAATGTAACTTGGAGCTGATCTGATGATGGAGCCGGAAGATATCCATACAAAGGTGGAGATATTACCGCGTTTTAGAATCCTACAGCGCCATCTGTAGGTGGGTAGCGTCGCTTGCTCACCTGGTAATATTTTAATGATAAAACAACTCTGGGAGGTTTCTTTACGAAGTAGTTGGGCTTAGCTAGGCCTTTTGGAAATAAAATCACTTAGTTTTAGCATACAAAGCAATGACTAAATTTCCCGTGCAAGATGCCGCATTCATTAGTTTTGTAATATACTGTAGTTTTTCTACTCCATAACAGAGGCGCTGTTTTTATTACCGTGTTTTAGAAACCTACAGCGCCATCTGTTGGTGAGTAGCGTCGCTTGCTCATCTGGTAATATTTTATTGATAAAACAACTCTGGGAAGTTTCTTTATAAAATATTTGGGTTTAGATAGGCCTTTTGGAAATAATTTTCTAAGTTTTAACATATAAAGCAATGACTAAATTTCCCTTGCATGATGCAGCATTAATTACTTTTGTGTTATACTGTAGCTTTTCTACTCCATACCAGAGGAGCTGTTTTTTTATGTTGACTACCCAAGGCAGTTTTAGCCCACGCTTCGCCAAAGCGAACCACCAGCGACTAAAACCTCCTTGTGACTACCGAATTCAACCATACCTTACGTACGGTCAACCGCACGTGAATGGAAAGATTTGCAAATCTATTACTATGTCACAAAGTTCGAAGTGTTTATACTGACGTGCTGTTGGGTGTATGTAGAAAAATCAGTCAGCAGAGAGGGACTATATATCGCTTCTTAGTTTAATAAAGAACTTCCACGAAGATATGAATGGCGCTGTCGTTCCTGGTGGCATTACATCTGAGCCGTTCAAAATGCGCAGTGGTGTCCGCCAAGCTTGCGTGTTAGCACCCACCCTGTTTGGTATATTTTTCTCATTGCTATTAAGAGAAGCATTGGGCAATCTACATACAAGAGCTGATAGGGAGTTGTACAACATAATTTCACTTCTTAAGTCCAAGCACCATCGCGAGGACGTTTTTATCGACAGCCTTCTATTTGCTGATGATGCAGCCTTTGTGGCCAACACTGCAGATGATTTACAAATCATCGTCGATAAGTTTTCACGGGCATGTTTCTTGTTTGGCTGAATACAAGAGTATGGTAAAACAAACATCTTACGACGAACACCAAGATGATCGTTTACCAAGCATGCATTTCAAGCATACTGTTGTATGGAGCAGTAAGGACGACGTACGCAAAACAAGAGCGACAACTTAATGCCTTGCATATGCGCTGCCTCCGAAACATCCTAGGCATCTCCTGGAAGGACAAGGTAACCAAAAAAACGGTCTTACAACGAGCACAGCTGCCCAGTTTCTTCGCATTGCTGAAGCAGAGACGATTACGATTTTTGGGGCACGTGCACCGCATGGAACCAACCCGTCTACCCCAGCGTGTATTGCTTGGTGCTATAGCGCACGCAAAAAGAAGTGTTGGTAGGCCAATGCTGCGCTTTAAAGATTGCGCCAAGCGAGACATGATCACTTTTGGTATTGAACACCTAGACTGGGAGCAGACAGCTGAGGACAGAACCAAATGGCGTAAATCATTACTGGATGGACGCAAGGTACACGATGAAGTCTGGTGTTGTGCCCGTTGTGAAAAATAACGACATAACATCAGTTATTGATAACACAAGCTTCACCAGCAGCGTGTGGCAGGACCTGCCGCTCCCGAGTAGGCTTATTCAGCCATGAAAAACGGTGAAATCGACAGAATATTGCTTAAATCGTCTGACATAGACGGCTAAGGCCTATGATGATGATGTATGTATGTATGTATGTCTAAACGGCTTGATAGAATTCAACATGTGAGGTGTCGTTAGATTTGTATTTATTGTAGGAGTGTCATAGGGTATAATATTTTAGTACGGCACCTTTGAAGAGAAAAAAAGGGTGAAATATATTTTTTTAAATCATTACTTTTACAACATGGGTATCAAACAATAGCTGGTACAAACCTGATTCTAAGGTTTAAGCAAATGTAACAACATAACTTGACGTAGCAAATCTAAAAACTAAAAAGTTTAAAATAAAAAATTATTAAATAACAAAAAACCCAACTGCTTAGCACAAGAGAGGAAAACAAGCTTAAATCTATTGGATTTGGTAACTTGAATTGTATAAGATACTGCAGGCGGGGACGAACAAAATTAAGTCTTAAACATCCACAAAACGTTTTTTCGTCCCCGCCTGCAGTATCTTATACAATTCAAGTTACCAAATCCAATAGATTTAAGCTTGTTTTCCTCTCTTGTGCTAAGCAGTTGGGTTTTTTGTTATTTAATAATTTTTTATTTAAAATATATAGTTTTTGTGTTTACCTTTTATTTATAATTATATATATACGTATTTACCCCTCCAGAACTCCAGCAAAAACGCATGGTACTTTTGAGGAGATTTACCATGGCCACGACGCTTGTAAGCGTTGCGGCTTTCGACCGCTGTTGTTGGTGACCGCAGTATGCAAGATGATACGATACACAGAGCGATGATGCTGCCCAGTTCATAAGCCCTAAACCCACATGGCTACCAATGGCATTGCATATCTACATATGGGTTGGTACTATTCTTTGCCGGCACCACACAGCGTGAATTTCCATTTGTTTCGTTGCCGAAGTCCAGTAATGCTACTCATGGAAACAAGTAACTGTACCGAAGAAAATAATATTTACGCGCAAACAATAGTTTTCGACTCACCATACTAAAATGGTCACGTGATCGACCCATTTTGAATTGCTTGTTTGGACTTCGGGAGCGCAACCTATGAAAATTCACATTGTACATATATCAAAGTGGTAGCTGATAGCTAATGATAAAGTTCTATGAACAGGAGGGTTTTTGACTATCTGAGGAATAAAAGTACAAGATCCAAAAGACAAAAAAAAGACGCGAGGCAGAAAAAGGATCTAAAACTATAGAAACTTTAACAAGTGTCTTTGCACGTAGTTTGACGTTATTAGGTGACGAAAGAATACCCTAATATGAATAAAGCTTCGACTAAAGCAATGTTATTGCTAGCAAAGGTAAAAAATCCGTTACGGTACGGTACGGTTACTGTAGGTATAAATACGTTAGTCATTACATAGCAGACAACTTCTCAGGTACAGAGATGTGCTAAAGCGTCACGTGAAGAAATGTAATGTAGAGCCCTCGCAGTGGGAACAAAGGGCTGTGGATCGCGCCCAGTGGAGATCATTAGTAAGAGATAGAATACAAAGCTTTGAAATTAATCGCTGTCTTGAGCTTGACGCCAGACGCGAAGAACTGAAAGCTCGTTCACCTGTGGCGATCAGTTATAATTATATGTGCCCGAAATGCGCGCGGACCTTTATCAATAAGGTTGGCTACATAAGCCACATGCGAGCATATGAACGCCACCTAGAACGAGATGAAACAGTCGCCATGACCGAAATTGGTCGGATATATAAAGTTATGTTTTTGGACCTGATTTCCTTTTGCCCACTTATTAGTGAGGTCAAAAGCAACAACTTTTGTTCTACGACTTTGCTAACAACGCACGAAAAATTTTCAACTTCCCATACAAAATGGGTCGGTCACGTGACCACTTTCGTATGGAGAGTCGATTTTTTTTTGTGTGTTAGCAAAGTAGTAGAACAAAAAATGTTGCTTTTGACCTCACTAATAAGTGGGCAAAAGGAAATCAGGGGGGTGATCGTGGTAATTTCAACGATATTACCAAATCAAAAACGTTTGCCTCAAACACTTCGTAAATACTTAACATAACTTTTGAGGCAAACGTTTTTGTTTTGGTAATGTCGTTGAAATTACCACGATCACCCCCCAGGTCCAAAAAAACAACCTTGTATATTCATTACAAACGACAACGAATGATTTGCAAAGCTAAAACTTGTATAAACATTCTGACTAAAATACGGAGACGACTATATCAATTCTAACTATCGACCGTTATTATTACGAACAAATTCGTTTCATAAAAGTTGGTAATGAAAGCACTCGAGTCAATAGTCATTAGCTGAGCAAATAATAATTACGAGTATTAATAACAATCAGACCAATAGTTATTGCTTTATCATTCCATGTCGGAAACGATCTCTACAGAGTGTAACAACCGAAGGATGTGAAATGTATAAGAAAGGTTTTTATTGTCGCTTCTTTTTTTCCCACCGTGGCGCCACCTTGTTTGTCAAGCGATGTAGTTTAGCTGACGTCACTAAGAGATTTTAATATCCAACAATGAATAAACTATATTTGATTTGATTATCAGATTGCCTAAAAGAGAAAAATCCATGGAATTAGACTACGGTTCTAACAAGCTAATTCAAAATTCAAATTGAGTTATATTCATTGTATCAACCTACATTCAAACATATTTAAACGAGCGCGTGGGCTATTATTGTCGCTTTATTTTTTCACCATGGAGACACTTTGTGAAGTGATGTAGTTTTGCTGACGTCATACATAACATCACGCCTTGTTCCCGTCGGGGTAGGCAGAGACCACCAGTTCTCCACCTGCTACGATCTTGACATACTTTCCTTGCTTCTTGTACGTCATTAAGGGACTTTAATATCCGACAATGATCAAATGATTTTGATTTTATGAACAACTATCCCTAAGGATCGAAAGGAGGTCGAGATATGAAAAATATATTTTGACCTCCCATATAACCATGCACAAAATAGTAAAACTTTAAATGTCACCTATGTTTAGGTGTCTTTTTATTTTGGTATGTCTCTTTGTATGTGTTCTGTATTTTTGTGTAATATTATCATTGTATTTGTGTATGTTTACTGTGAATAAATATTATGTCTATGTCTGTGTCCATATAAACTGAATCAGCTGATAGCGCATTTTGTATGGAAGCTCTAAAATTTTTTTTATATGTCGGCAGCGAAAGGTGTTCAGTTTCATGGGCAGAATCTCATCCTTCTGGGTTGATATAACCTATCTGTTACCCCTTGTATAAATTAATCAGATTATCTTACAATAACATCACGCCTTGTTCCCGTCGGGGTAGGCAGAGACCACAGTTCTCCACCTGCTACGATCTTGACATACTTTCCTTGCGTCTTGTACGTCATTAAGGGACTTTAATATCCGACAATGATCAAATGATTATGATTTTATGAACAACTATCCCTAAGGATCGAAAGGAGGTCGAGATACGAGTATGAAAAATATATTTTGACCTCCCATATAACCATGCGCAAATATAGCGAAACTTTAAATGTCACCTACGTTTAGGTGTCTTTTTATTTTAGGTATGTCTCTTTGTATGTGTTCTGTATTTTTGTATTCGTGTATGTTTACTGTGAATAAATGTTATGTCTATGTCCATATAAACTGAATCAGCTGATAGGGCATTTTGTATGGAAGCTCTAAAATTTTTTTTATATGTCGGCAGCGAAAGGTGTTCAGTTTCATGGGCAGAATCTCATCCTTCTGGGTTGATATACCCTATCTGTTACCCCTTGTATAAATTAATCAGATTGCCTTACATTTTGATCACCAAATTGACCATTAGGTAATTAGATAACTTGTAGCTGACGTTTGATCGGTAACCGAGTCAGGGTGTCTACTCTCAAAGTCCGATATATCGAAACGATACTATTCGAAACATGCAAATGCAAAACTTCGTGCCTTGACAATACAGTAGAATATTGGTTGGATGAATTTTCAAACTGCCAGTAGTTAGCATCCAACCAATATTCTACTCTATTGTCAAGGAACGAAGTTTTGAATTTGCATGTTTCGAATTGTATCGTTTCGATATATCGGACTTTGAGAGTAGACACCCAGTGTACTTTCTTTGTATCGAATTTTTGGTTTTATCAATCAGAGAATTACCTTCCCTTGAAAAATCTTTTTGATACAGTCATGTAATGTCTTCTTTTGTGCCATTGGTCCTTGTGGACCATGAGAGCAGTAAGTTGAAAGTGTAGGTATAATACCTTAATAATTACAACAAAAATATTTATTTTGTATTTTTATGATCACGCAGGTTTTCAAGAGACTTTTGAACGCAAAAGTAAAGCTTGCGCTTTTTTTTTATTTTTCGGCCTTTGTTTCTTGAGGAAAGTTGCTCAGTTTCATAGATTTAGTACATGTTGTTTCAAGGATCTTAGTGATTTTCCAAACACCTTATATTTTTAAAATTATTTTCAAAATTATTATTATCACAGTGAGTTAATGTCATCTCTTATACAGCGATTATAAATTGTTACAAATCAAATTAAACACCATTCGATTCGAAATACAGTAACATTTTCCTTTTTTTACGGCATAAATTCACGTAAAGCTGGTCATACAGTTTATAGAAATCCATCTGTCATAGCCTAGTCTATTTCTGTCGATACGTAAAATATTTTAAAATTCGTTGGAGAGTGGCCGTGGGAACGTGTCGTCACTATTTCATCCGCATTGAACGTTTAATAAAATATCGGTCCATGAAAATGCTGACCTCTTTTCGGTATGAAATACAAGAAACAGTTTTACCATCCGCTTATTCCCTTTGTTATTAATAATCTCTTTTTGACACTAGTAAATATAGCATGACAACTTTATTGAGTTCTCAATGTCTTTAAAAATAAAACTTTGTTTTTTATTGTGCACTAGAAAAGGTTTCCATTCTAGACTTAATACAGTCTGTCTCGTTATTTCAACAAGATCTTAACTACACTTGCCACATAATGTGAATGAAGCACGAAAGTTTAAACCTAGTGTTAGTCATAATAATAAAATTCACATTCTATCTCCAAGCTTTAAAGGATCAGATGATCTTTTCACGACCCTAGCGCCTTCATCCTTTGTAAATTTTCATTTTATATTCGTCGCAAATCTTAAGTGGTTTTCAGTTCCTTATAGTTATACTTATTTAATTGAGAGAAATACCAAATAAGGATTTTTTTTTAAATAAAGATAAATGCTGAAAAGCTTTCGTATTTTGTATACAATATAAAATACAAATTTTGTTATACAGGGCGTAAAGTACAGTCTTCCGAATACTGAGAAGGCATGAGTAGTCAACGTAACTGAACAACTTACAGTGAATAAAACTTACAGTGAGATCAAGCCTTCAGGACCATTAAGTTGAATCAAGCGAGCAGTTTTGTTTTTGTCTTGTTTTCTTTTGTAGGGCAGGCCTATGTCCAGCAGTGGACGTCTTTCGGTTTATTTTTTTATTTTCATTTCCTGAAAGTTTTACCTATTCACTGAACTATGTTCAGGTAAGTTGACTGATCATGCCCTTTCAGATTTCGGAAAGCTGTCCCTTACACCTCAGCTGACCAAGTCACAATGGCCGGACGTGAAAGACAGAATGTTCGGATATAACTCATTCCGAGCACCCTTCGTAATATCAATAGACAACCAGAAAACACCTGTTCACCAAACCTAATGACGGGTGAAATCGTAGCCCGCCAATCAGACAAAATACACGAAAAAGACGTAAACTCCCGCAGGACAGGATTTGGACGTGAGTCGCTTTGTAATCGCCATCGCCGAGCCATTCACACCGAGGAGTCTCTCGCACCATTAACCCTGAAAGAAGCGATCGGATGGAAGAGATTAACTTCTACTGCGGCGCCGCCGAGACATCAAAGCTATTGCACCAAAATTGTGCATTAGGAAAAATCTCAGCTGTTTTATATGCGAAAAACGAAAGGAAGCTCAATAAATATAATTTTAAGTCGTGGAATACGATTAAAGTAGTAGCGCGTCCCGTGTGGTGCCAGCAAAGAATAGTACCAACCCATACATACCCGTGGGTGTCGTCTAGGTGTCGTAAGAGGCGACTAAGGGCTATAAACTGGAGGATGGGCAGCACGTACAACCGCGGCCCATGGTGCCAGCCGTAACGCTAACAAGCGAGGTGACTATGGTACTTCCCCTCTACATTCTTCCCGCAAAAGCTAGAAATCTGGAGGGAACTCCCTGTCCTGTAGTGGACGTTTCATGGGATGTTATGATGATGATGATGATGAGTACCGCAATAGAGTATTTTTAAATTATTTTCTACTACTACATCTTATCGAGTTTAGATTTTTAACTAGTTCTTAAGTACGCAATGCCATTGTAGTTTTTAAAAACTCATAGAAGTTAATTCTAAAATATTTCAACTATTACATAAAAGTCAAGCGAGTAATTCGACATTTCTTAAATATTGTAACTGGAATTTTGTTATTTATCTCTATATAGTATAAAAACTCGCTTCCGCTATTCATTTCTACATAGTATAGTACAACTGCTTAACGGATTTTAATGCGGTTTTCATCAATAGGTAGTGATTCAAGAGAAATGTTTTTAGTTATAAGTCAACATTGTTTTGTGTTTATTTGTTGAAATACTTACGAGTATGTAGGAAAAAATCAAGCTGTAGAGCTTTCATCAAAATAATGTAATGATGAAATACTTTACACTCGTGCGAAGCCGAGGCGGGTTGCTAGTTTCACAATATTTAGAAACATTCATCAGTGTGGGCTTGTATCTCAGTTTATTGCCTTTATAAACAAAAATATATAAAAAAATACACATTTTTTTGCGTGGATCCTTCATCTGTTCGCGACAAAGTCAAATAACGGTATATCTTAAGAAAAATGTGCCAATATATA
Source organism: Athrips mouffetella (assembly GCA_947532105.1). Classification (NCBI taxonomy): domain Eukaryota; kingdom Metazoa; phylum Arthropoda; class Insecta; order Lepidoptera; family Gelechiidae; genus Athrips; species Athrips mouffetella. The sequence goes on along the minus strand of OX383972.1, from coordinate 20,878,545 downwards.
TTTCTGTGAGTCTCACACCATTAAGTAACAAAAAAGGTGACTGCGTGGAAAAGATTAACTCGTCCTTTGCAAGAATATGTGTCCTACACATATTTTCAAGGAAAATACTGAACTTTAAGAAGAACAATATTTTCGTATCCTATTTCATACAAAATTTTAGTGTACATGTACAAATAATTCAAAGTTACACTTTGAAATTTTAACCACAGTAAATTTCCCGTTTTAAGTTGTTTTAGTAGATAAAAAACGTAAACTTATTTTTTTTAAAGTACTTACGAAACTCTTAATTTTTTATGTGTTTAAGATTGTGATATATTATACCTCCTAGTCTCCTTGTTTTAATTATAATTTTAATAAAAAAAAATAAAAAAAACAACAAAACAATTAAATGTAATGAAGCTCAAAAACAGATAACATACGGCGTAGTAAAAAGCCAGAAGAATTAAGTTTTTCAAGCACAATTCTCTACAATTTGTGTACCAACTTCACAGGTATACGATAACTAACCTATGAAGCCTGAAGGGTGTGAGTAATTTTTTTTAAAGCAACTTAGGTCAAAATACGAAAAAATAATTTTGATCTTTCATTCTAATATATTTTATCTTCAGTCTGACTCAAAATGAAGAAAAAAATATCTTGGTGACCCTATGTTTCTTTTTTTATTTTTATATTTAAATTTGTTTGAGGTTATCATGTAGGTAAAGTGTTAAAAATGGGCGATTTTGTCTTATTGTATCTGTCACTTCAATAACCTATATTTTTCAGTGATAGGTTCTAAGTAAACTAGGGTACCTTTTCTTCTTTCTGTCTTTCCGGATTTCCGATAGGTTTTGTATACAGCGAGTAATGTTTTTTTAACCTATGGGGGCGCTAATGAACGGCGGGTAGCCTATTAAAATAATTCCAAAAATGACGTTCCGTAATCCGCTGTTTTCTCATCCAAATCTTAACCGATTTTGATGTTTTTTTTCGTAATTGGTTTGAGAAAGGAACAATGTGTTCCTATGTTTTAATTTTGTTTAAAATTTGTCTAGTATTTGTTATCATGAGCTCAGTTCGGTAGACAAAAAACGAGTAATATTTTTCTAGTTTTAGCTAGGCATAACTTTTATATTTGAAAACTAATTAAAAAATGAAATCATACGTAAAGATATGCTTGACATAGAAAAGTATAACATGACTCAAAATTATTTGTTTAGTAGTGAAACTCGCGACGAAAACAGCGGATTACGTTTGTATGGCAGAAACACCCGAATCCATTGCTCTTAACATTGATCCAATATCTACCGGTCAGTCTGTATATGTAACACACTTCAAATTACCATTTAGTATCTACCTGTATCTCTACTTTTAGTATTTTTCTTCTTTAGACCCCTTTGCGACAAAGTATCCATTTATTCATTATGCTTCACAACTCCTTATCTGAAGTTGCTTCTTGGAGGAGCATATTTCCTGACAAACCCGCTCAAGCCATCAGCGCCCGGTAAACCCGGAAGTACGTTTACACCAGATCCAGGCCGAGTCGCTTCCGCAAGTTTTGCCATTTCCCCCTTTATTTACGATGTACTCGTATCTGGTCACAGAATCTTCTCGGATACCTATCCTGATGCAAATGGCTTATAATTTAGACTTTATAAAGATATTATAAGGGGAGGACTGTGGTCTCTACCTACCCCGACGGGAAAGAGGCGTGATATTATGTATGTATGTATTAAAAAAATCTGATTATCTGTTTTTTCTTTTTCCTTGTAAAAATATTTCCGAAAAGATACATATAACCTTAAGGGCCATTGTCCACAGTGGCGACATTTGTCGAATGCAAGCAAGCTACAAATGTTGTTTACATAAAACAGTGACCTAACAATTTATGGAATCCGGGTCACGGATAAAATTTACGGAAGAAGTGGCACTAGTCAACCTTTTTTCTTCCAATAAACAGTCCCGATATAATAGGTCAATGACAGGATGCAGTTGCAAACAAGTGATTAGTATGATGTCGTGCGGCGTAGACACAGTTTTGTTTGTTCTATGCAGGATGCATGCAAGATACAAGCAAGTGATTAATATCACTATCGTGCGAATATCGTGCAGCGTGGACTGGTAACCATTACAATTTCTTAAAGCTATACTTCATTCGATCATATTTTCTGGTTATTATCATGTAGATAGAGTCAAAAATGCATTTTTGTAGCCTTGTTTATAGATTCAAGCAAAAATTGCATAATTCTGTTATAAGGTAGTATATGTTGTAGCCACCTTCGTATTATTCCTATTCCTAACATTGTTTCTATGCTCTTATTTTTGTTCTGAGACAAAACCCTTTCAAACCTGTCTGCATCCCATGTTGCAACATTTTCTCATCTCGCATTCTCGCGGATTCTCTTTGTCTACATTTTGTTTACGCTTGATTGCATTTTGATGGAAATGAATTGTTATTCATATGAGACACTCGAATAGTTTTGATATACAAGGTATAATGGAAATAGTTCAACTCCGAGGGATATGAATCTGTCCATGACTTTCCTTAAATATTAACCATTCAAAATCCACAATCAGCTGATGCAGTTTCTATGGGAAGTTGTTTGTTTTTATATAGATCTGAGGAATATATAGACATAGACTAATCTAGCTAGCCCGAAAACCCCCTGGTGAATTTCATCGAAATCGTTGGAGGGACAGGGAGCATCCTCCAGAATTCTAGCTTTTACTGGAAAAATGTGGAGGGGAAGTACCATAGTCACCTCGCTTGTCAGCGTTACGACTGGCACTATGGACCGCAGTTGTACGTGACCGCAGTAAGTAAGATGTTATGATACACGGGAGGATGCTGCTGTCAATTCTCCAGTTTATTACCCTTAGTCGCCTCTTACGACACCCACGAATATGTATGGGATGCTACTATTCTTTGACGGCACCACACGGGGTTTAATAGTATAGGATAGAATCATCTTAGTTTGAGAGTTATCGAAACCATTTCGAAGCAAATCGCGAAGCCGAGAGATTTTTCAAAGCTCCGTAACTTTCATGCAAACATTATTTACGTGAGCACTGTTTGCCCTGTTGAGATTTGATACATGCGATCCGGAGTCCCGTGTCAAAGACGGCTTTCAACAGATGACGTATTGAAAACGACACATGCCCAAACGTACTGCTCATGCGTTATGCTGTGTATTTTTGTTTGCTGTATCTATTTCAATGATACTACGTATAAAAGGTCCTAATGAAATAGTGAACATAATTTTAGTATATAACTCAGACCATGAAACAGAACAACTTTAACACATTTTAGAAAACTGGAAAAGAGCATAATCAGTCAACGTAACTGAACAACTTTCAGGAAATAAAATGTTTGAAAAAAAACGTCGGCCTCCATACAAACTCTTACTTTTTTTTTTAAGTGTAAGTGAAAGTTGTTCAGTTACGTTGAATGATCATACACTTTCAGTTTACAGTAACCTGTCCCTTACACCCTGTAAATCGTCCAATGTTTAATACAGACCTAAAAACGTCAAGGGTGACTCTACTTTCAGCGTGATTACCTGACTCTTAGTTTTTGTATGAATGAAGGCAGTTAAGTTCAAGCCTATTATAAAAAATGCACTGATTTCATTGCACCGAGCAGCTGTATTTTATATCAGGGCATTATCACAAAGGCGATAGTTAAGTTCGTATGTTTTGATATTTGTCACTCGTTCACGCCTAAACGAAAATAGTATAAAATGTAACCGACAATACGAGACAGAAGGCATCTGCGGTGACGGCAAGTGAACTACAATACAGATTTACTTTCTTATCTTTTAAATACACTGAGAATATCCTTTGAAAAGAACTGAAAGAATCATTTCGCACAGGCTTTTTGAAGTAATTGGAACAAGAACAGCAAATATTCCCATGAGTTAAATATATCCTACACTAATTTGGTAGACACTAAATAAAACCTAAGCAGCTTAGAAATACAAGCAACGCAGTAAATACCATCACTATAAAAGCCATCACCCTCAGAATTCCATTACTCAAACAATTTAAACCTTAAATGTCACAGTTTTCGCACAAATCAAATTTCTCGAGGTAATAATATCCCGAAGATTACGAACCAATGAACTTCGCACAAAATCGAAACTTTCTCAGACGAGAGTGGAAGCGACGGGGGCGGGAACAAAGTGGTTTGTTATTAAATTATGGTAATTGTAAGACAAAGTGAGATGAACTATCAGAAAGTTGATTCCCTCCTGGCGTAGTTTTAGTTTTATCGAATAACATCGCGTCCTATGAAAGTTACGAATAAGTAGGTCTACTTGATAGGTATTATTTTACTTTCTATAATTCATAGTTCTTCCATTTATACTTCTTAGTTTGTTATGACTAGTATTATTAGTTTTATGTAAACAATATGTTATAGCATAAGAGCATTGTTGTCCGCGACTTCTTTCACGCGTAACTGTGTGTAATATTTGACTGTCAAACATCTATCCGCGTGGCACCTTATGCGTATAAAAGAACAACCCTAAACTAGCCTCTCTTTAACATGAATGTACTGATATTAAATGATATATTGGTTTAGATTTTATATACATCCGTATCCAGTTATAAAACGATATGATAGTCAATGTTGAGGTCTAATTTATAGGCTTTAAAACAAAGCAGTTTATCAAAAAACAGACGGACGAAAAAAAAACTCAGTGATTTAGATTTAAAAGTGTTAAAATTTCATGTCGTGATCTTTTTTTGTTAACATCTTCAATGTACAGACACGTTGGTTTAACAATTTTATAATAATAGTTGGCAGACACTGCGTCCTATTAAAGGTATTGATTTTTCTGCAACTTACTATAAAGGTTATAAAATAAGGACTATAAATTTCAGTAATCTTTTCAGTTCGAAAACGACGCCAACTTTAAGCAATGCCCTTTAATAAAATTAAATATTTATATTTTTGAGGCTGTGCCGAGACTTTACACTTCATGAACAAAATAAACTTCTGCAATAATATCGCAGATTTTTATTACCTTTTTCTCTATTTTATTTATCCTTCTTTGTATTTCGTGTGCGTATTCTTCACGCTACAGATCCTCCGAAGCAAAGTTGTGAGATGCTTCTGAAGTTTTCATTTCTTTTGACTCCCAAGTCGTGACTCAGCACTGGAAACTTTATATTACTTTTAAAAAATAAGTTAGCGTGTTGCATTGTGACATGATACTTTTGCTTTGGAACAGTTTCTTTTATCTCTTTATTCTTTGCTTTCAAGAATTATTGTTGTGGACTATTTAATTTAAAGAAATGTTCATGGTCATGGCAGCATTATTTACGTTTGAGGCTTGACGTGCTCTTGTCTTTTGAATTTTTCGTATATAGACAAAAAATACGGAATTTTAAATATATTTTTGTTATGAATAAGCCACTGGATAGGTTTAAACTAGTTTTAAATGTGGCTTATCTTTATCTGACCGTTTCAATATCAATATTGCATTCATTTGAAAACCGGCCAACTGCGACTCGTATACTCTCGCCCTAAAGGTACCGTTCCATTATATCACATGGATAGTAATAGGTCTGTTGTTGTGTTTTTCTTGTACTTGATATTTAAATTATTTTATTATAAGATCCTACCCACTAATCGCAAGTACCTACTATGAGCGCATACAACACACATTCCTCAATTTTCATCTTTTTGTATGTTTCATTATTTTATTTGTCGTGATTATACATGGGCGATAGTCCTAGATGGCTGTAAAGGATGGCTGTAAAGACTTACTCTTCGATCACAATCACTCATCATCTTAGCCAACACATCGCGTCTCATCTCACTGTAGTCAGACTTGCGTATTTCTCCTGATGGCTCATATCAGACACACAGTTTGATCTTATGTCTAGCACAAGTCAGGACCCAAGTAACTTGCTCGGCTGCCGCACGTAGACTGATCCAAAAATGGAAGCAGGGGAGGGGCGCGCTTTGGGGGCGCGCACTCCCAGTCACACCACTCAGAAGTCAGTCGCTATTCAAATAATTGCTCGTCATTACAAGAACCGTACTCATGACCCGGAAGTATACACGACATATTTAATTATCAACCATGATATAACATATGCTGAAAATGTCAACACTGTTACAGATATAAGATATAACTATTTAAAAGACTGACAGGGTAGGCTTGGCAATAGGGTAAAGATGGTACCCTTTATGTACAGAATCCTTAAAAGGCAACAGAGAAAAACATCCATCCAATCCCACAACCATAAAGATACAATGTTTTCAACAACTTTGGTTTCATATTTTGCGTCCCGAAAGCTGTATTATGTTTCCCTTTTTTGCGAGTTTCATAATCGCTAAGTCAACAATGAAATATATCCGAACTGTGTTTGTCGTCGAGAGGACATGTTGAGATGTGATTTATGAGCTCCTGGGGGATATTTTATTTCTTTTATATTGTTATCTCACTTCCTTATAACCGCGAAATGTAAAAGCTTCGCATTTCTTTGAAAACTTAGTCAGTTATAAAATGCTTTCCAGTTTATTACTTTAAAGAAAAGCTGCTTTTCAACCTCATTAAATCGTATTGCATTTCCATTAGCTATCGGTTCTTTACGATGGGATACTAGTCTGCATTTGCAATATTGGTCTACTTACAATAACGATCAAAGAAGTACGCCTCTCAATAGAATCAGAAATAGTCTTCCTTTTGCCCTGTGAACTTGCGTATTGATAGTCTCTCACGATGGTCCGATAGGGTCGTGTCGTGAGCAAACTTTTGTTTTATTAGTAAGTTACGAGTATATAAAAATATAATTTAAAATGAAATGATATGTCGTTAGATGTCTTTCTTTGAAAGTAACACTTTACTTATGAAGCGACGTAATTTAATTGATGTTGTGAAGAAAGCTTGAGCCATTGCACTGTTTTCTCTTAAACAAGTAGGCGTTAAATTTTCGATGTTCATGTTAATCGTGTGTGACAATGTATGTGTTTTGTTTTAACATAAAGCGTGTAACAAAAAGAATATTACAACCCTGAAGGATGTTTATCCCACGAAACTGAACAAATTTCCCTATCCATGGACATGGGTCAAAATACGAAAAATAATTTTTGACCTCTTATAGAAAATGTAATCAGCTGATGCACTTTCTATGAAACGTTATTTTTTTATGTATTGAGGTAAGTATGTTGCATACTAAATTTGTTCAGTTTTCAAATTCTTATGTCTAAATATCAATATTACAATATTTTCCAAAATTTGCCTTTACAATGTTTGACTGGTAACTTTTTGATTTCTCGCTCACGTGCTTCAAAAGCTGTTAAATGAAATTAAGGTGCCACTTATTAGTAGATTATTAAACTAATACAGGATTTAAAACAGTACGATGATCTTTCTTAACGGTAAATTTGCATCCCAAATGGCATATACAATTAATTTCTTTTTCATTCTAATGAAATTTAGACTTTAAAATAAGTTTATTGTGTGGAAAGTTCAAATACCTCTATGATTGGCTGGTGATAATGAGTGATTATTTTTTGATATTTTTTATCGCTAATGTACATATCCATTGTAACGAAATTACTTTAATGTAATGCCAAAACCCATATTTACTTTAGTGTTGCCTTCTTAAATATCTGTTGGTTTAGTATGCAATTTTTATCCATTATGGAAATGTCATATTACACATTTTATGGCTTTTTAATAGTATTTGAGTACCTGTAGATTAACCTAGAAACAAAATGATAATTTAATGTTTGTTTCGAGGGTGCGGTCGTTCAATGTTACTATATAGTCCATTACAGGTCCAATAGGGGACCAAAATCACCCAGAATATGTGTACCGCAACGTATAAAACTGCAGTTAACATTACAGTATGTTTTCATTTACAGTTTGTATGGACTAAAGTTGGAACTTTTAATAAGGGTTGTATTAGCAACTCTATATTGAAACCATTAGGAACGCCATTCCCCTTCTATTACTTAAAAGATTTCGTACGAATATTACACCTTTTACCATATAAGCACTTTGTACCAAAGTTATAATTTGCTACCGAAAAGTTGTGCAATCAAAACTTATGACGAACTTCTCCCCAGAACCATATTTTCAATGGGCATACTGGGCATATGCCCCGCGATGCTTGGGGCCCCTTTTTTCTAATAGAAATCCATCATGGATTCCGGTCGTTTCGGGAATCAGCAGGGTTATGTCAGACGTCACAAAATAAAACTCTCCGGTGACTGTGATCCTCAGCGCATGACTGGTGGCTCTGATATCTAGATCATGAGAATTTCATACTCAAACACTTTTTATTTTGCGAGAATTCAATAATACTGTTTTCTAATGGTGAAATTAGTAACGTTGCTTCTGTTTTATGTAAGAAACATATTCTATAAATAGAAAGAGTGAAATCTGGTGTCTATATTTTTATCATGATCATGGGCATTAATAAAAAAAGGCCATTCTCTTGCAGGCAGTAGGACAGTTTAAGATTTTATTAAAAAGTTGAGACAGGTTTCTTAGATGAACCTTTTTTTTTGTTAATTACAACAAAAACACGGGATACGATAAAAATGTAAACTCAAAACATATTATTTGGCTGTCTCAAGGGGCCCACAAACTCAAACCCCTAGGGCCCCAGCATGGTCTAAGGCGGCCCTGCTTCTCCCTAACTGTGGCAGCAATTGTTTTCGTAACTGATCCGTCTGCCGTGTTTTCCTTTTAGATAGGTGTATTTTAAGCGCACAATAGCGATTGTCAATATTGGTTGTGTGTTGGTGATATCACTGTTTTGCTTTTAAAATTAAAAGTAAACATTTGTATGGAGAGAACTAAATAAATGACGGAATAATTTGACAAAATAAATAGAATAGCTTGGCTCAAAAGAAGATCAGATAAAGATTAAAACTATGGCCAAAATATACAACATCTTGTATGCAAACTGAAGCTGTGGTAGAAGGGGTAAAGGCTCAAAGGCCTTTGCTCTTACTCCCGACCAAAAACATAATATATTCGAATAGAACAGAAAAAACCCAGTAGATTGGGTTGTGTAGCTATTCAGTTGACCTTTGCATCCAGAAGTCGACTCGACCAAGGGATGCAAGATATCTGCTATACATTTTTTTAATACTTTGCCTGAACGTTTTAATGTCATATTAATTCCGGCGATATATTCTTTATAAAAACATATTATTATATTCTATATTGCACAATTAACATACAGAGAATTTACATACAAGAGGACATTTACAAAGGCGGGATTATCTCTACAAGAGATAACTCATATCTTTACATATAAGCATTTTTTAAAGTAAACTTAAAAATGCATTGCGAACTTCAAACACGTCTGAAGCAGACTAGCGTGCAGTATCGAATCAAGACGTCCGCGCGTCCCAAAGCTAAATCTAGATGCCAAACCGCATTCAGAAAACACGAGTTCGATTTCTAGCGTCGGAAGTAGAGCTACGGTTGTACATAATTTATACGGGTTATCGTACAAACTGATTGCTCCTCGAGCGATCGTAGTCGACGCTACGAGGATACAGGCGCTTGCGGTGAAACAGCCGTTTAATTGACTTCTTGAAGGTGTAAATTTGGACGAAATTGTAAATTTATTATTCCAAGCTGGCTCTAGACGTGAATGTTCAGTTTTAAGCTCCTGTGCTTTATTTTCCTTAGGTTTATCGTCCCAGTAATTTGTAATATACTTTGTAAGATGACAAATATTAGAGACGTGACTTAGATACGGAAAAATGAGGTTAGTTAATAAGTAAAGGCTGTATTAGGTATGATGCCAGGTAAAATATATTTTCTTATCGACGATAGGCAGCAGAATCCTTTACGGATTTAGCCACCATCTATACAACGTGTTAACGGAATAAGCAAAACTGAGAAAATAGCTTTTTCAGAATCGAGAGTAGAATCAATTTCACGGGTTTTTGATAGGGGTATTTTTTTTTTGACGTTTCTATATATTTTTGTGGCTACGCGCGTTACGCGCGCGTGCGGCGTGCGATTCATGAGCGGTGAGGAGGGGAGGGAAGTTAGGAGATAGCTTAAAAATCTTCTAGAACAACGATGAAACTTTAAAATAACAATATTTGGAAGAAGTAACACTTTATTCAAGACTTTTTTACGGGAATGGGTTTATTTTAATACAAATCAGTTGGGGTGTATGAGGGTTTCGCTAATTCCATTAACACATTGTATATTTTTGTTTTTTATTCAAGGTGTAAAAAAATCGAGTGATATATTTTAGCGTGTTCCTCAGACCGCGAAACTGAACAACCGTTCCAATAAGAAACATGACAATGAAAATTCAACTTCCTATGGAATTACTGCGTCAGCTGATCGCGCATTTAGTATGGATTTTTTTTAATTTTGAAAAGTTGTTGACTTTCATGGTCTAAGTAACAGGATAAAATATTGCTTTCAAATTTTTTGACACCCTATATAGTTACGTAGGCTACTATACTATGCAACCACATAACACGCAGCGTAAATTGGTTGCTATATAAATAGTACGCACGTATGACCTAGTCTCTTAGACTAGACCAAAGCCAAGCCTGATGCGTACCACGATCGGTCTGTGAGGATCCGGGCGGAGATTTATTGGACAAACCGATAGTGTTCTATTAAAAATTCGATTCCGATTCGGATCAACGATTTACGTATATTCCCGTGCCCTGTACCTGATCCCGAATTGAAACCTGAACATATTGAAACTGCGGAGAGCATTTATCTAACACGTGTGACATTTTGTAAAATTGCATCCGTGAAGAACGATCTGCTACGCGCTGGTTATTACCGTTTTACTCGTATTTGGCTTGTAACATCATGATTTATATTCTCTCATAGCTTGAATTTTCGTGGAGCGAAAATTCATATTGCTTCCCTATGGTGTTGTGTTTTTATGGCAATTTATAGATCACAATGGCCAAACATGATCATAAACTTTTTTTTTATTTTCGATGCAAAAACTAGTTCCATAGGTAAGAGTCCTTGGATTTTTATTAAATTCATTAAAATGTACAATGATACGTTTCCTCCCGTGTCCGTGTGGTACCGGCAAAGAATAATACCAGCTCATCTCTACCCTGTGTGTCGTAAGAGGCGACTAAGGGCTATGAACCGGAGGATGGGCAGCAGCATCTTTCTGTGTATCGTACCATTTTACATACTGCGGTCACCAACAACAGCGATCGCCAGCCGCAACGCTTACAAGCGTGGTGATTATGGTAAATACCCTCCAAAGTACCACGCGTTTTATTTGTAGTTCTGGAGGGAGCTCCCTGTCCTTTAGTGGACGTTTCATGGGATGTTATGATGATGATGATGATGACCTTTCTTCCCAGTGATTGGATATTGTCTCAAAATAGTCTTCGCTTATGTTACTAGCTATCATACATATACGTCATTGGACTCTCCACATGCTTCACTTCTTTGTAAATATTTATATCTTTCTTAAAACCTTTGTTCAATCTTTACAATTTTATAAATAATGATATATTAACAATTTAGAGAATATTAACAATTCGTACTTTTTTACACACTGTATTAGAAAACAGTAAAAAAATGCTCTGTTATGAGGCTGCAAGTGATGGTCTAACCTTAATCTCTGCCGCAAAAAAGCTAACGTTATAAATAACCCATCACAGAGCTATTGTCGTTTTACCATAAAAAGTCTATTTCATTCTGTGGCCACCTCATAAGTAGTGACTAACTGCTCATAGTGTCTCGGGGAGCAAAAACCCCGGCTCTCCACTTGATTTACCGATAGCTAGAGACGATTTACTGCCACCTACTCATTCCTCACGTACTTCTGGATCGATACCGATTATTTACAAGAACGTTACTGGGGTGCTAAAATTACTGATAGCGTGGAATGCTTTCGGTAAGAGGAAGTGCAAGCAATAGGACGTACGGAGGTAGGTAGGCTTTTGCACACCAGCGAGACACATAGACTACTTAGGTATAGTAAGTTCACATTTTCCATTACTTTTGTAAAATCGTATCTCTTCAACATAATACTCGTATTTAACTTCACTAAGTTATAAATTATGGCGATCGCAAATACGATTTTTTTTGCCAACGGAGACTCGGACATTTAGCCTTTACATAATTTTCTAATAAATAAGATGTCAAAGGCTTAAAATATGGCGTTATTATATGTTGGACATTATAATTTCAATCAATTTTGTAAATAAGTTGCATAGTTTTATTTATTTTTCAAATAAAGATAAAATAATTTTGTTCTCAAAATGTTAAACTCCTTGCTAACAATACCTTTCCATTGGCCTTAAGAGAAATTTAAAAAAGTAACTAAATGTATTGAAAAAATATATATGATGTCTTAGTTGTTTAACCACTCGTTTTATGGCGAAGTGCGCCTTTCTTTGATTCGTACTCTTGATTTTTTAAATATTTTTACTAAAAGTCATTTTATTAATACTTTGACTGAAAAGTTTCTACATATTCTCTCTATGGTCTCTAATGATCGCATGACGTACCTTTTACAGATAAAATTCAATAGTGTGTTGTACGAGTATTGCATTGTATATTGACCTACTTATTAACCTAAATTAAATATAACTTCGGCCTATTTCAGCGGAGAGGTATATTTCGAGATATTTTGCCCGAACTGTATTAAATGGTAGTGTTATCGGTATTACCAGTTTCTAACATTGCTGCGCCCTTTTTGATTGTTGAGAGTTTTTCAGGAAAAATAATTTCCGGGCTTAGCTAGAACGCCGTGTATATTTTTTCTATTTGGTTGTGTGAAAGCCACAATATTTTTATGGAGAGTAACATATAAAATAGTTCGTGTAATTTTTATTAAAAATATTTTAAGATATACTGGTATAAACGTATCTCGAAGCTTAATATAAAGGGTGTAAGGGGTGGTCTACCGAAAACTGAAAGGGCGGGCTCAGTCAACGAAACTGAACAACTTTCCCAAAGCAACATATGTTGGGAAATGAAAAAAAAATGTTAACCTCTCCATACAAACTGTTCGACCAGAGTGGGCAATTTGTATGGAGAGGACAATTTTTTTTTCATTTCCTAACATATGTTTCTTTTGGATAGTTGTTCAGTTTCATTGACTGAGCACGCCCTTACAGTTTTCGGTACACCGTCCCTTACACCCTGTTAATTGATAATTTTTTAAAAAGATTTTTCATATATTTGTCTTTAATATTTTTATTTCATTTTTTGTAACCTGTAACATTATTTTGACTTATTTAACAGAAAGTCATTGAAAATAGTAGTTTATGCCACTGTCAGGTAAAGATAGTCATTGTAACATGAGTGCTTGTTTGTGACATGAGGCGCAGCCAATAGACAATGTCACAATAGACAGCACGAATGTTACAATGACTAGTTTGCAATCAGTGGCATACATTACTTTTTCTACGAGCATAAAAATCATTAAGAAAATAACGTACCCTTTGTTTACTTTTGCGGTAGTACTAGAGCACTAGAACACCTCCACTTTTTTGACAATAAAGTCCTCTTGAGTTTCGTACGCTGCCTTAATTATTTCGGTCGGCGTGAATATTTTACTCATATTTACAAATTTTGAATGAAAATCAAGATGTTTATCGTTAAATTATAAATTATTTTTTTCACAGATTAAATAAGCGCGAATGGCGCGAATTCCTCTCGGCCAGCCATCATATATTACTGTGTATGGGGGGGGGTCAGTGCATAAGTGCATGAATTCTTTTTTGAAGTTGTCCTTTATGGTTTGGAAACTAGCATATTAGCCGATGGCATCCAATACAACATTAGTATTAACGTAATTTTGTTGCCAAACCTAACAAAAAGGTGAAAAAATTATATTACCGTATTGTAGACAGTTGCATTTATAAATATTACGCAACTGTTGTCTGAATGGCAATGTTTGTGATACTGTTTCCGGTTTCGTATTTCGAACTTTTACAAATGGGAGTAGAAAAATCCCTTTTAAACATTGCTACTGCATAAAATGAAAAAGCAAAGTACAATTTGCTAGAGACGTTAAGTAAAGACTGGTGAGTTTTGTCATTTGATAATCGATCATGAAACATTTGCTATTAGAAATTTGCTGTCTTCTTATAATTTAATGAAACTAGGCAAATCAAAGGAGGAAACAATAAAGCGCATTACCCATCCTGAGAACTAAGATGGTATGTCTTATGCGGGTAATTTCACTGGCTTCTTTACCCTTCGAACTGAAAGACAGAATTGCAAACACTGCTGCTTTAGGGCAGAAATAGGCAGGGTGGTGCTACTTCCCCAGATGGACTTTGCACAAAGGCCCTGTAATGAACCAAAGTATGTTTTTCTTTTTTTTTAACCTATCTTGTACAACGTGAATTTTCCTTGGTTTTGCTCCTGAAGCTCAGCTATCAAAAACAATCAACTTTTCCAAACAAACAATTTATCGACTCCAAACTAAAATCACCACATCGAGTTACCATCAAAGTGGCCACGTGATCCATGTATAGGAAGTAGAAAAAAAAATTCTCATAGTATTATTTTTCTAATGGAAAGATGCTTGTTTTCAAGCAGAATCACTGGTCTTTAGGAGCAAAACCGATAAAAATGCACATTATATATGAGTATGTACGAAGTTGTCTTTTACCGCAGCCGCAGAGCAAACGAACTTCCTATTTTTGTCAAAAAGTTTATGACGTAATTGTTACTGCGTAAACCCATTTTTTTATCCCCCCGGATAATTGAAGTGGTGGATCTATCTATGAAAGCAAATAACTTTTCCCAAGGAATATAGATCGAAATACGATTTTTTTTTTCGACTTTTCACATTTCATATTTTGCATTTTTCGACCACCTCTTGGTGTGACAAATGTGACTGTACCATTTTTACCAAAGACCATAGGCCGAAATACGAAAAACCAAATTTGACTTCCCATACAAAATGCTCTTTCAGCTGATGCACTTTCTATGGGAGGTCAAAAATTGATTTTGATCATGTTCCTTGGGAAAAGTTGTTCACTTACTTGGGCAGATTCACACCTTTCCGTTACACGCTGTATAGTTACCATTTTAATATCTGAATACGGGAGTGTAGTTATAAAGTTCTCTGCGGTTGCCTTGTTGTAGTCCCATTGTCTTTTTGGCACGAGTACTCCGTTCCGGGTGCCATTCTTAGCTGCAGCCATATTAACGCAAGCACTCCTTTTGTGCGAAGGTGTTAACAGATGAACGTACGACTTGTTGTTTTCTTCTCTTTGTGGGCTGGTTAATGTTTTGTTTGGCTACGAAACGTTATAATAGTTAATTAGTCATAATAATTCAATAGGGTGTTTTGAAAGTTCAACCGGATGGCGCTGAAAAATGGAAACACTGATACTAAACGATCGTCGGTCACCCCGTATGAAAAAGTTAGTTCAACTGTCACTGACAAATGTTTGTAATATATTTTACATTATTTTATAAAGTCATAAAATGATATGTCCGACAGTAATGGGCGTGGTGCCACCCATCGATAAAAAAAATGTAGTTGATAAACGTCATACAAAATTACAATTACAATTTTATATCTGTTTTTTTTTTGTAATCGCGTTTTGAAAACAACTCCATAAAGTTCACAATATACGGGTTAACAGGGTCGAAAAATAAATTCTACTTCGTCGTTCTCTTGGGAAAGTTTGTTTTCTTCGTGTTTTACATCTGTTCTAAGCAGAACTTGGTCTTCCAGTGACAATCCCAATGTGACAAATACATACTCAAGGAACTTAAAATGTTATTACTCATAAATTCTATGTTTAAAAGAAGATAAATAGACGATAAATACTAAGGTGAACGTTTATTTGAAAAATAAGCGATTTCTTTTTTTGTTACTTTTTGTTTAGTTTCCGAAAGTGAGTTGTCCCACAATCCCACAATGTGAGTTTCCTTGTGGTGGTGTACCTACTTTAAATACTAGGTTATTTTTTTGGACCTGATTTCCTTTTCCCCACTTATTAGTGAGGTCAGCCACATTTTGCCATTGATACGAAATGAAGAAGAAGAAGAAGTGAGGTCAAAAGCAACAACTTTTGTTCTACGACTTTGCTAACAACGCACGAAAATTTTTCAATTCCCATATAAAATGGGTAGGTCACGTGACCACTTTAGTATGGAGAGTCGAACATTTTTTGTGCGTTGTTTGCAAAGTCGTAGAACAAAAGTGGTTGCTTTTGGCCTCACTAATAATTGGGTAAAAGGAAATCAGGTCCAAAAAATAACCTTGTATATCTGTGTCTAACTCTCAATATTAACTTTATATTTTTCAAAGTTATACGGAAGTACAATATTATGTTTCTGATGTAAAATATAATGTTATGAAATGGCTTGTATAAATGTATATACAATATAATTGTTATATTTTTAAGCACCTTCGTCGCCAGTTCCATAACATAAATATTTCCCATTTGTATTGTTTGATGCTTATAATAAAAAATATCAACATTAGTTTGATGCTTATAATAAAAAATATCAACATTATATGAACCAAACGGAAGCAATTTGGTGCATCTAAGATGCGATCGATTCGTGACTGCTAGCTTTTAGATGGAGGTACTTACCTATTTTTTATAAGTGATGGATGACGTATAAAATTTTGTTGCTTGCAACTTGTGTCTATAATATGAACTGAAAGTTAACATCAGTCTCCACACCTTTATTTAGAATCTTTTACATTTTTTTTTAATTTAAAATAAAATATCCATTCAATATGACGCCATCATCATCATATCGTGCGGGTTGCAAGGTCAACGACTGACCTCACAAACCCTAGTGTCAAAGTTTTTGTGCCGCCAATGCCCTCAGACATGGCTCATTAACAACTTCATCCGTACAGAGCTTAACGTGCCTTCCAAAGCACGGAATCATCTAACTTTCGGACAATTGAGTGATTCATCCTGCAATGTCCTAACCGGAGGTCGCAGAAAGGAATTTTCGTTAGACAGTGTCCCCATGCATCGGGAATCGAATTCAGAACCTCCGGATTAAGAGCCGAGCGCTCTAACCACTAGACCTCGATGACTGTTTAAGGCTCCTTGGTGAATATTACGTCATACGCAATTTGCGTAAAAACTTAACTTGAGAGATAAACGGGTTCTATGGTGAGTCACCGATACTTGGATTAAGGTTATTAAGCAAAACCTTGGTTTTATAAGCCTAGGAAAAAGTACGAAATAGGCAGGTTGCTTTATTTAAACATGAAAAAAATATTTCATAGATATATTTTATCGTTTCCAGAAATGGTTTTGATAAGATTATTCAAAACCTGTTACAACTTAATGAGGCATGATAACATACCACGAAAGGTCCACTGCAGGACAGGCAGCTCCCTCCATAACTCTAGTAAAAACGCGTGGAACTTTAATTGGGATTCACCATAATCACCACACTTGCAAGCATTGTGGCTGGCAACCTTAGTTGATCGTGACCGCAGTATGTAAGATGGTACGATTCACAGAAAGATGTTGCTGCCCATCCTACGGCTTATAAGTCCTTAATCGCCTCGTACGACACCCATGGGTAGAAATGGGTTGGCCCTATCCTTTTCCGGCACCACACGAACTAATAATTTATCAATCATCAATCATAACATCCCATGAAACGTCCACTACAGGACAGGGAGCTCCCTCCAGAATTTTAGCTTTTGCTGGAAAAATGTAGAGGGGAAGTACCATAGTCACCTCGCTTGTTAGCGTTACGGCTGGCACCATGGACCGCGGTTGTAGGTGACCGCAGTAAGTAAGATGTAAGATACAAAGGAGGATGCTGCTGCCCATCCTCCAGTTTATGTTATGCTTGAGGTGAAATGCAAAAAAAAACAATGGACCGCTGATGACCTGATTATTTTAGTCGGGAAAAATTTCTTTTTGCAAGTTCTCGAAAATCGTAAAAAGGTTGGTGTAGCCTTTAATATCTAGAATAAGCAATTAAGCACCTCAAAAGGTTTAATACGAAATGAATTGAACCCTATTTAAGGTAATTCTTAATCTGAGGAAAATCACAAAAATATTTTTCGCATTACAGTTTTAAAAGTTAGAACTTGAACTGTTTTCCATGATTATTAAAATTCCGGAAAGGTGTTTTTCCAGCCTAAATTTGCGGTAAACATAAAAAAAAAAACAGGCGGAAGTTAATGCTAAGCGGTGCCAAGATAAATTGAAGTTATTCCACCGAAAGCGGAAAGTTTTAATTGATGAACCCTGAAGAGAATTTAAGAGGTCAAACGGGGAGGGTCTGAGTTAATATGAAAGAGGCGGAATTCTAAGTGTTTTTACCTTTTGATTAGTTTTCGCTGATAAATTATGTCGTAAACAGATTTTTTAATAGCATATCTACAAATTTCACAATAGGGAATATGCATGATGTTTTTTTATTTAAAAAAAATATCCTCATTCATGTAATAAACAGATCAGTAAAACTATTTTTCGAATAACTATGAAATTAAAAAAGATATAAGCCATCGAAGATTTGTTTCTGTCTCTTTCTAGCAAAACGAAATTTAATACGAAGTTAATATGGCCGTAGTGGCATGTGACGTCACATGCCATATCGGATCTCTCTGTCTAATCGGCGCGTAATTAAAAGTTTTAAATGCTTATATCAGCCGTATTTCTTAGCCGATTTGAATTTTATTTTCACTTTTTGTCATCTCTACTACGGTTTTTCATATTTTGTTAATAAATGCGACAAAAAAAAATATGCATATTCCATATTATGAAACATCAATAATTGAAGTGTTTTATTACACACATAACATTTAGTTCAATCAATAGGACAGTTCAGTTGGTCAGGTGGGAATAGTTGTTTATTCATATGACAAATTTTAATGTCTGATCTTTCTGCGTATGTACTTATATGGAGTATTTTTTGACTTTTATCTTGGACTACATTTATTGTATCCTTATATTCCCGTTGGGAAGCTTAAGGGTGAAGGTCCAACTTTTTAAATATTTTCTTGACAACTGGGTAAGTAGTAACTCTTGATTATCATGTCATCGAATTATTCATGAGATTTAAAAAAATACCCAAAACGTTGATCACTCATAACAACTATATTGTGAGTTGAGAATCGAGCATTACTTTATATTTAACGAATATTTTTCCTTCTTTTATAAAGAAAAATCTGCTACTTTGAAATGCTTCCTTTTTTGGTAAACAAACGAAAGCATTTTAAAGTAAACATTTTAAATAATTCAAGTTAACTTCAGTTACTAAAAACATCACCTAATAATGTAATTTGTTCGGAGAAATATAGACAAATATTGTGTAATATTAACTAACCCCACAGATAAATCTACGTGTTCAATAATCGTGAAGTAATCAAATTTACAAAGTAAACATACTATGTATATTTGGAAGCCAAAACCGTTATTTATCCTATATTAAGTCAATTAGGCGTCGAGTCCCTTATTAAGGGCGGATATAGGAGGATATAAACCGGTGCCGGGCGCGCTGGCTCGGAAACTAAAATCGCAGCACGGTTAGCGCCCGGCGCCCGCGGTCTAATGGGCTCTGGTAACGAGGGGCTGAAGAACCCTACAGCATCTCCGTAACAGAACCTGACACTCTTTGACTCTTCGAAGTACGGTTTTCGAAAAACCGTTCTGCATTCAATTCTTTGGTACTTCCAAATATATTATTATACTTATTATGTTTTAATTAAAGCTTAAAAAAACACCTTAAAATTAAACATATCTACAAATATCTTCGAAGTTTTTAGGTTAACTACATTATTTGTTATGAAAATCTGTTATTTGTCTAATAACATGTCAGATCTCTGATCAAAAGCGGGAATAGGGAGTTATAAGGAGGCATTAGTAACTAAAAATCGCAGCACGATTAGCGTCAGCGGTCTTAAAGGCTCTAGTAACGAGGGGCTTAAGAACCCGACAGCAAAGAACATGACGTTATTTCAACTCTTCGAAATAGTATTCTTCGAAAAACTGGTATGCAGACTTTTTCGTACCTCCGAGTATACAAGTATTCTTAAATGTTTTAATTAAACCTTACTAAAGCACCTTAAATTGAATCATTTCTACGAATAACCTCAAAGTTTAAAGTTAATTGCTAACATAATTTGATACGAAAATCGGTTATTTATCTAATTACGTACCAGATCCTTGATCAAGAGCGGGTATAGAAAGTTATTCGGGTTATCGGTTTAGTAACTAAAATGTCAGCACAGTTAGCGTCAGTGATCTAATAGGCTCTAGTAACGAGGAGCTGAAGAACCCTACAGCCTCTCAGTAACCAAACCTGACGCTATTACGACTCTTCAAAATACTATTTTGCGAAGAATTAGAATCTAACGCACGATAAAACCGTAGTTTCGTTACAAATTCTTGGTAAAAGAGCGGAACATGATTTAAATATTTTATAAATAAATCCTCTCTAGGAATAGAAGATAACAAAAGATATATATAACCTTATCAAAGCAAAGTCTAAATAGAGATTTTTATTTTCGAATCATCCTTTTTGTAAAAACCTTGTTTGGATGTCATACGAAACTCCTTATGCACAACCAATCCAGGAAATCCAACTATGAACGCACAATTTGTGTATGTCAAGGGCTCTACGGAAACGTTCTTTGGCTGTTATATGATTTTCGCTCTCGAAAGGGTTAAGCCGGATTTTCTTGTAAGTACCCAATTTACCATTAGGATCCTTCAGCTCGGGTGGTTTTGATTGTCATGACGAAGGTGGTTTATTAGTGGTTAAAGGTTTTACTTAAGTTACAGTAAATAGTAAATACAACAGAAATGCAACATTTCGTTAGCTTATGTTAATTTCATACATTTTTATTCTATTACTTTGTGGAACTTAAATGGTCTCTTAATAACTTTTTAATTTAATTTGAGTACATGATAACATCCGTGTGGTGCGGCAAATAATAGTACCAAACTATCTCTACTCGTGGGTGTCGTAAGAGGCGACTAAGGGCTTACGAACCAGAGGATAGGTAGCAGCATCTTTCTGTGTATCGTACCATCTTACATACTGCGGTCACCAACAACAGCGTTCACCAGTCGCAACGCTTACAAGGGTGGTGACTACGGTACTTCCCCTCCACATTGTTTCAGAACAGCTGGAATTTTGGAGGGAGTTCTCTGTCCTGTAGTGGACGTTTCATGGGGTGATGATGATGATGAAGATGTTTAATCTTATACGTTTTTATTCAATTCTACTGGCGTTTACGGTTGTAGAAAGCCACATGTCTACGAAACCAGGACACATAATAGATAAAAGTAAACTGCCCAGGACTGTCTTTAATGTCATCAAAAATAAGGCTGTTTCATAAGTATAAACAGCTGATATTCATGTAATAAATTCGTATAAAACTCTGATAAAACGTTTAAGGGGATGCAAATGCGAAATTTAAAAAATAATGTTCATACTAATAATAATTATGATTTTTATTTCAGGTATAAAGCCCATATTACATAATAAAAATAATACAACAATAACATTCTAAAAATAAAGTACAATAAAAACTTAACCGACTTATTTACGATTGGCACTCCGCTGCACGTCAAGCCAATGTGTAAAAATAGGGTTGGTCAAGTCTTCGTATACAGCTTTTAGGATTGTTTTTTTCGGTGCTACGCAGTTGGGACCAAAATGACGCAATTCGACATCTGATGATGGCGAAGAAGCCTGGCAACCTCAAATGAGAATACGATCTGGTTTTCAAATGAGAATACGATACGCATCATTGTATTGTATTCTTATGGCACTGTAGAATTTTCGCTTGTATTTGATCCACAAGTGACAAGTGTACTGGTTCTGACAGTAGGCGCGAAATAGCGTTTTTTTGACCTCCTCGTCACAACTGTGGAACCTGCGCGCGAGCATGTTCGCCCGGACACAGAGTGCCCGCCTCTCGCGATCGATGTCGCAATCGTCACTTAGGTCCTCTGTCAGAAAATGGCCAAAGTACTTGAAGCGACTGACAACCCGCACTTCACGTCCATCCAAAAAAACTGGCAGTACCTTCTCCGGGCCCTTTCCGGACCTAAAAACCATCATCTCAGTCTTTAAGAAGTTATACTTCAGTCCATGAGCATTAGCATAATGCTCACAGACCGAAAGCAACTCTCGCAGACCACTTATTGACGGGCTGAGCAACACCATATCATCAGCATAACTGAGATTGATCCTAAAAATAATGAATAATGATCCTAAAAATTGTACATATGAAAATAATTAATTTATTAATGTTCAAATGTTTCCAAGAGTCCTACTTATTAGGAGATCCAGTGCAATACACCAATCAGTTAGCATTTTTTTGTATGCAGAAGCTTGCGTAGTTTAATAAAAATAAACGCTTTCCTTGAATTGTTTTCTATGTATTCTTTTTTTGTAGACTGTATCATAAGTCAGTAAAATAATATTTTTAGTCGAGGGCGCTATTTTGAATCCAGAACAAAGCGAGAGATTCAATAGGTCGCCCGAGGTAAAAAATATTTTTTCATCCCATCTATTCGAAAATCGCTGAACGGTTCGTCAATAAAGGCGAACAAAATAGCTGTTTTCTGCAAGAGACTTTCGTAGCGGGTAAAAATGGGATTTAAAATTAGAATTTGAATTTAGGTCCACCATAGGGATATTTTAGGTCAACCATAGAACTCGAACCAAAATATTGTATGAAAAATGATACTGGCTGGTTGCACTATTAAAATTATTATGAATATAAAAAAAGAAATATACTTGAAATGTAAACAAGACTACCAACCAAAGAGGTTCTGTTCCTAGTCGATACAAAAATGTCAATAACATTTTCAGTGGTTACAAATAATACTTAATATGATTTTTAGTATTGTTTCATCAAGAAATAATATTGTAATGGTATTTTTTGTTTAAAATTAATGACGAGTGTGACTTAATGAGCCTCTTATTCTTTTCTCTTAGAGGGAGATGAAAAGTAGAGTGTATTACGCGGCAGCAAAAATATTTTTACCTTGGGCGACCTATTGAATCCCTCGCTACTTTCAGGATTCTACTTTAGAATCCCTCGCCATGCTCGGGATTCTACTCAAGAATCCTTCACTTCGCTCTGGATTCAAAATAGCGCCCTCGCCTTAAAAATATTATTTTACAGCCTTGTGATACAATCTACTATTGCAGCCCCGTGATACTCTCTTTTTGAAGCAGCAGTATTTGCATAGCTGTGTTTCAGTTTGAAAGGTAAGGGAGCTAGTGAAATCACCGCACACGAGACATACCATTTTAGTTTTCACTCTGGGTAACGTGCTTTACTGTCTTATTTGTGTCAAATTATTTGATTAATAAATAAGACAGTGGTTGTCATGGGCGGTGGTGACCACTTACCACCAGGTGGCCCACCTGCTCGTTTGCCCACATGTGACATAAAAAACATTGGAACAGAACCTCATACCAATGGATGGTAGTATTGTTTACACTTCTAGCTATTTCTTTTTTCATAATAAGCCAACTTTTTTCGAAATATTGTATGTTTTTTTTTCCTACAGTATTTTAGTTCAATCTCTATTTAGGTCGTGATTCACTGGATGAAAATTTATGTTTGAATTTTAAATCCTATTTTCACCCGTTACGAAAGTCTCTTGGAGGAAACAGCAATTTTGTTCGCCTTTATTGACGAACCGATCACTGTTTTTCGAATGGATGGGATGAAAAATTATATTTCGGTGTAGCCATTTCAAAAAAAATCCTGATTAGCGACACAAGACGTTGCATTTTGAACTTATAGTTTTGGTCTTTTGCTAAATGAACCTGATCTTGTTTTAAACATGGATAGTCGAAACTAAGTGGTTTTTTTTCTTTTGTCAACAGATTCCAAGTGGCGGCTCTAGAAATAAACGGTAAGCACTCAGATGATGACTATCGACCGTTTTTTCACCTACCCTTATTTTTTTATCACCCTAAATTTTTTTAGAGGTGTTTCTGTTTATGAAACTGAACAACTTTTCCCAAGAAACATAGGTCGAACTATGAAAAATAAAATCGACCTATCATGCAAAATGTTTGCTGATGCGGTTTGTATGGGAAGTCGATTTTTTTTTCTTATTTCGAAAAGTTGTCCTTGGAAAAGTTGTTCAGTTTAATAACCTGAATCACCTCTTATCATTTTCGGGGTGATAAAATAATAACGCTGTATGAAGGCTTGGAGGCTTTTGTAGTCTATGTTTGCAGTGAATTCTTCTTTAGTAAGTTAACTTTCTTCTTCTTTAGTAACTTAACTGTAAGCGTTAAAACCATTATAAAAAGCACAGAAAACATTATAGGAGCTAAAACATAATGGGTAAATTCCATTAAAAGATAGTCAGCAGACCTTCCCATACGAAAAAAAGTCTGCCTTCTTACCTATTACTTTTTATTAAGCATATAATTTAAGTGCATGTGATGCTGTTATGCACATATCATAATAATTTCAAGTGAACTACAAATGAGTACTAAATTCTAGTGCTCTACTCATGTTCACAACAATATTTTTCTATATGAGACCAATTCAGAAAACGCATAAAAATATTGCCAACTGACCTAACTTAAATGTTTGTAGATATATGTAGAAGAGGATTTTTTATACTTTATATGGTTCTATAGTAAAAGGTGTTTGTAAATGAGTAGAACACTCAGTTTTTATATTTGATTATTTAAAGAAGAAGTCTGAAGCGACTGAACAAACTCAGATTTATTATTATGGTTTGTAGTGGTCTGAAAATGTTCAGCGAGTTTAGATACTGTCTGTAAAAGTCTTGTTGTTTGTCGCATTGAAATGTACATGCTTTATACCCAGCAGTTTTAATTTTTTTTAGTAGGACTAAACTTTGCTCATGAAACAATAACCTAATTTTTAAAAGTAAACAGCCACTTTTTGTATGGGTGTGGTAGTGAAAACTATCCTCATAAACATTTTACAGAATAAAAGCTGATGTCATTTTTCTTTTAGCCATTAATTCTGGTATTGTGAGTGACGGAGGGTAGGCCACGAATTCAATCAATTGACTCGGGTCAACGATGTCGACGTCAACTTTGATTCTAACTTGATTCGAAAAGTAAGGGCCAAACGTCCGAAAGTCATAGTTTGGGACATTATTACGATAGCATTGTGTCTAATGGTGACCCGGCTGATGGGCCTCAAAGATAAATTTAATGGAAACACCCTAACCTTTTTGATTACAATAGTAGTTTTAGTAGTTAAGGGTAATAAAATGTAAATTCACATAACTGCTTCGGATTGAAAGGATTTTGCTTTTCCAAATTTTTGTAAAAACGAATTCGCTAAGAAAGCAAAAGTGTTTGTTCTGCTCGTTTATGCAAAAACAAAAAAATTGTTCTACCATCAAACAAAAAGAACGCAAACCAACCACTTAAACTTCACTACAAAAAGCGCTTTTAAATTAAATGGTGAGATGAAACAACAAGACGATACAGCTTGAATTCACAAACAAGTGGAGTGGATTTAAATGAATGATATCGATAAAAACGAATCACGGTATCAGGAAAACAGAACGAGTGCAGTAGATCAATCTGGCCACAAACGGTGCCGGGACCGCTGCAGTAACTACTAACTACAGCGGTCGCGCCAACGCGATTAACTCTTACAAGCGGTGCTTCGAACGTGTGTGATTCCACCACTATATCTAGACCTATTGCTAACCTATAAACATTCAACACTTTGCCAAAATATCTGAGACTAGTAGATCAAGTATGAATGGTCACAAAAAATCGAAGAACGTTAGATTAACCGCAACGGCCTTGATGCAATTTAATGTCCCGCTATTATTGATATTACGGAAAATTATTAAGGAAATGAAAGTGTTGCTTTGATAGAATAACATAAATATGTTATGCTTCACCGCTTGCCAGTGGAAATCACTTGGTTGTAATGTAGGTAATAGAGACATTGCGGGAAAAGTATTATGCGAAAGAAAAACATGTTTTTGACCTAAGCAACGTACTACTGGGTGTAAATGCAAAAGTGTGCGTCAGCTCAAGGGTGTGCTCAGACCACGAAACTTAACAACTTTTCTAGAAAAATATGGGTCGAAATCAGATATTTTTTCTGGCTTCTCCATACACAATGCATTGTCGAGTGTAATAATGGTAATTTTTTTGTGAAAATCAAGAAAAAATTACAGAGAAATAAAATGTACTCGTAGCTTTCAGATAAATAAACAACAAAATGTGCAAGATAACTGTTCTAATATTTACAGATTCCTAAAAATGTATCTTCACTAGGCAAATATATTTCTAATCTTTGTTGCTATTAAGCACTATTACTTTGAAAGTCCATACATTGTGGCGACTTATTTATTGCAAGGTTTACTCGCAAAGCACCTATAACATCTAGTAATTTGTGTTGAACAACATTATATTGGTCCCCAACGTGTGATCACATACTTTTATGTGGCATAAGATTATCTACTTCAACGAATGAGAATGTTGCTTTTATGTATTTTTAAACAGGGTTCTTAAACTGAAAGGTATAATATGTCTCTGCGTTTAAAAATATATGTCTAGAAATTACTACTTGTAATTACTTTTACGTTTTTATTTAGGGTTTGGGTAAAAAATTCAAAATTAAACGCCTTGATAAATATCTCGCAACAACAGACAACACTGATGTATGTGAATCACAAAACCGATTAATACATCGTGTAACAAAAATATTGGCCAAGTGCGAGTCTGATTCGCGCACCGAGGGTTCTGTACCGCTAAAAATACCGTCTTAGTTATGAACGCGCAGTCACGAAAAAGAGTATTTCATGTATGTAAGTCCGATACGTACTTGACCAGTTTTTTTATTCACTATAATCATACCAACTTTCACGCTTGTAAGTGTTCCCGTTTTTAAGAAGAGCTAAAACAAAAATCGAGCAAAATTCACCTTAAATATTTTTTGTCGAAAAGCCGTTATTAATATATTTTTATAAGTTTCATTATTTATTGTTTACAAAACGTCAACTCGTTTGTAATAACCCTATTTACGGCACTTGTATCTTAAACTACTATTCCTCCCTTACAAAAAGCGATATCAGCTGATGCAGTTGAATTTTTTTTTGGTATTTTAACTATGTTCCTCAGGAAAAGTTGTTCAGTTTTGATGGGCAAATTTACAACTTTTCTGTTACATACATACATACATAACATCACGCCTTGTTCCCGTTGGGGTAGGCAGAGACCACAGTTCTCCACCTGCTACGATCTTGACATACTTCCCTTGCTTCCTGAACTTTCATCAATCCTTTCATACATGCTCGTCGGTTTAGGGTACTTTTAACCTGGCCTTTGTTCAGAACATCCTGAATTTGGTCCTGGTACGTTCGCCGAGGCCTTTCCCTTCCAACGTTTCCATTCACTCTCTCCTTGTAGATCTCTTTTGTCAATCTTCCTTCATTCATCCTCTCTATATGACCAAACCATCTCAGCATCCCTTTCTCAATTTAAGTCACTACGTCTTCTTTTACGCCACAACGTTCTCTTATCACACTGTTACACCTTGTATTTTTTACTTTTAACGTATAATTCATCAGGAAGCATCCTCAGGATTCAGATTCAGATTCAGATTCAGATTATTTTATTCAATGTAGATTCTTTACAGAATACTTATTGAATGTCATGCAGAATACAATTCAAATAGAGCGAGTCTACGCAGGAAGCGTCCTATTAGGTATATTGTTGTTCGTAACAAATATTTTGTTACTAGACTCGGATATTTTTTTCATTTTAATTAACTGTCAGTTAAAGGATGGATGAGGTAACATCCGTAGACCTCGAGGTGAGCCGTGACCTTGGTGTAACGAAGTGATGTAGACTCTTAGATGCGTGAATCACGATGTTTAAATAAAATTAAGTGAGACAACATGATTGACGTAAAAATAAATACTTCAAAAGAAGTGCTTCAAGCAGAGTGAGGGAGAATGAGAAATATTTGGGAGTTTCTGATGCTAATAATTGTTGACAAGAACGTACTAAATAGGCATTCACTTACCTAGTAATTCATTAATTATATTTTCACTTTCTTGACTAATGTAGAAAATTTTCATTAACTAAACTATTGAATACTTGATAATTTTTCTGTCTTCATTGTTACTTCCCACAATACGTCCACTACAGGACAGGGAGCTCCCTCCAGAATTCCAGCTCTTGCTAGAAGAATGTGGAGGGGTAGTACTTAGTCACCATTCTTATAAGCGTTACGGCTGGCATCATGGACCAGGTTTGTTGGTGACCGCAGTACGTAAGATGATACGATACACGGAAGGACGCTGCTGCCCATCTTCCGGATTATAAACCCTTAGTCGCCTCTTACGACATCCACAGGTAGAGAGAGAGAAGGAAAGCATTTTGCAATTTTCTTGTTTTAGAAAAGGTTTCATGAGTTTTGGAGTTCGAGATCGTCAAAAGGTCCTTAGATATTTAAAATTACGAATAACTCTGAAAATCTATCCCTGATTCGTGTTGACATTTTAAACAATAGATCTTACATTTCCGACTATGACTGACCTACTCGTAGTATGTCAAGAAAAAGCTTTTTATGATACGCTTGACAGCAAAGTGAGTCACAACTTAGGGGACCATGATACCAAGTATCCATAACAACAACAACCTACCAATTTACACGTACAAAGTGTGATAGGTTAAACAAACTTCCTTACCGAAAGATTGTACCCCCATGTTTGTTCTTTATTAGGATTGCTTTATTAAGAACATTGAACTTTTGTGATATATGTATATGGCTTACAGTGAAATTAGTGGTTTTCTATTGTTATTTTATTTTTGTATTACATCACTTTTGCATTAAATTGAGCTGTGCTATTATTTTAAGGTAAGGTGACGGGTATATCTCTATACAGCGTGATAAAAAAAACATTTAGCTATACTCGAGTATGGTACTCAGGACATGAAACTGAACAACTTTCACCAAAAAACATAGTCGAAAAATGAGGAAAAAAATTGTCGTTTGATACAAATGCCAGTATTGACGGCTGCCCAAAATTTGTGTGGCGACTAAATTAGAGAGTTGACGCAACGCAAGCAGGCCGGACAACAGTTGCAGGAACTCGCTGCTAAACTGCTAGAAGTAAAGCGAGCTATACTGGAGTATTAGTAGACCTTTAAATAAATGCGGACCTGACGACTCAACTATAGAAGCTAAACAAGCTATGTTTCTTGAGGAAAGTTAATCAGTAGTAGAGTATAGCTAGATGTTTTATTATCTTGGTGCATATACAAAAATTTCAATGAATCACCGACACAAGGGTCGTAAGGCCGGTCATCAAACTCACACGTTAAATGACAATGAGCGCATTATCTATGGGAATGGCTGGATTTTGCTGTTTTTTTCTGTCCTAAGGTTACGCACAAGACTATATATAATAAAAAAAACTGGCCAAGTGTGAGTCAGACTCGCGCCCTAAGGGTTCCGTACCTATCAACCATATGATATACTAAAAACTTTTGCTCTTTGATTTTAAAAACTCCACGACGATTCAACTTGACCCCTCTTTTATAGAAAAATCTTGAAACGGGAGCTCACCTTAATTGGTTACTACTCGTATTAGTTGTGAGAAAAATTGAAATATTTAATGATTTAAGACTTGTCCCTTTATTTGTACTGTGAGACCTAGCTTCTTGCCAAATTTCATAATTTTAGGTCAGCGGGAAGTACCCTGTAGGTTTTGCTTTTTTGCATAAATGTATGAAGATGAAGACATAAAAAGCCATATCTTTTGATTGCGTCGTTGTAAAAAAATTAAATTTTCAGATCTTGTGTGGTTCATGGATAAGGTCCATATTCGTTATCAATTTCAACCTGATACCTCTTCTCGTTCGTAAGAAAAAGGGTCTTGACAGACAGACAGACAGACAAATAGACAGACAGACGGACAACAAAGTGATCCTAAAAGGGTTCCGTTTTTTCATTTTGAGGTACGGAACCCTAAAAACATAACAAAATTCCGGATTATTGCTGTTTTTACACTTGAACAACCGGAAATAGTACGCTCCAGTAACCCTTCGGCCTCACTGCTACGTATTAGAGCCAGCGTATAAAACACTTGTCGATTTTACCTTTTATTGTTCTGTGATACATGGCTTCTTGCCAAATTTCAAAATTTTAGGTCAACTTGAAGTACCCTGTAGGTTTCGCTTTTTTGCATAAATGTATGGAGATGAGGACATAAAAAGCCTAAATAATTTTGAGAAAATTATGATTATTTATATAAAGGGGGCCAAAATAGGTGGGGCCAAATTTCTAATTATCGCTACTAGGTCGAATGGGGTATCATATGAAAGGGCTTTACTTGTACATTCTAAAATATATTTTTGTATTTTTTTACGTCTCTTATTCAAGTTATGATGAAAAATGTCAAAAAATACCATTACCCGCCCCTTATCTCCGAAGTTTGTGAAAGGAAAAATCTGAATTAATTACAGTTGACAGAAGTTAATAAAAACATTACAGCAAAAATATAATGATCTTTCTAAGTTGCAAAGTTTTTTAGAAATCTGCAAATAACTTTTACAAACAAATTTAGTTTTGCGGTCCTAAAAATGGACTTTATGGCTTCCAAAATTACAAAAAGTATATCGGAACCCTCGGCGCGCGAGTCCGACTCGCACTTGACCGGTGTTTTTGTTTAATAGTTTGACTTAAACACTTGTTTACTTTTTTTACGTGCGTACGGAGTTGCGTGACTTTTCAGTTCTTGATAGCAAAAGCTATGCATGTAATCATGATACTGAACAATTTTTCCCGAGGAACATATAGTTAGGGTGCTGGCTACAATTTGGGTATATGATTTGCTCATGATTCATAATAGGGATGATATCAGCTCAATAGGAATCGATTTGGTCCTTACAAGTTTTATCTGGGCGTCGCTGCGTTTTTGAGTTAAAGCAAAAAAAAAAAAAAGATTATAAATAATGTTTTTTTTGTCTGCCTTTGTGGCTCCTGTTTAAAATACTTCTGAAGATGTAGAAAATCGAAGAGGCAGACATGCAGGGCTCTGCATTATCACGGGACGAAGTAGTGAATTTTTGCATTTTGAAGCGCTGTAACTTTACGACGCAGGGCTATTATGGTGGCAGACCATTTTTGTGGGGTTTTATACATTGTATATAATCAGATAGTCATAGTCTTTCAGGTATACGTTTCATTGTCAAATTTCAAAATAGTTAAAACTTAATTCCTCAAAAACGCAGGGGGTGTGGATGTCCGCCAATATTTTTTGTATCTTTTAGAGGATGCTCCTTATCATCAGTCAAAGAGGCAGACATGATCAAATCATATAGAAATTTGTCTTTCATCACCCTTACTAATAGGTCAAAATACGAAAAATCTAATTAGACCTCCCATACAAAATGCGCTATCAGCTGATGCAGTTTCTATGGGAGGTCAAAACTTGATTTTCGTATTTTGACCTATGTTCCTTGGGGAAAGTTGTTCAGTATCATGAGTACAATCATACCTTTTTCTATCAAGAACTAATTAAAAGTCACCCTATATAGATCCACTCAAACTCCAAAACAATCCTACGGGTTTGGGGTTTCGGTTGTCCCAATTCCTTAGAGAAACTTTTAAATACTCTACAAACTAAGCAAGAAATGTTAGTTTTTAAGAACTTTGTGGAACTTAAATAGTAACTTTTTCATTTACTTTGAGTACTTGATTACAGTTATTGTTTTTCTAAGACTAATGATTTGGAAAAAGGACGAACAAAATATTTATAATGACACTGTTCTTTTATATATATTTTTTATCGTCAATGGGCTTACTCTTGACCTCGATTTAGTCTTGAAGACAGAGATGAGGTCGAGGATGGAACTAGCTTACCCAGACGAAGCCATACCTGCGACTTGAATAGATTCGGGTTATATGAACTCGGGAACACAGACGCAGGCAGAAAATTTCACTCTTAGGCCATGTTCCCACCTGGCGTCAGTGAGCCGCTCACTGTGAGCCGACCGACTCTGAGCGGCGTATCGGTCGCTCACTCAATTCATTCCGTCGGCGTAGTAAGCTGACTGCTGAGCCGCCGACCGGGAGCATAGTTCGCGGCGACTCAGCTGCTCACTGAATGAATCCGCAAGCGTAACGCCGCAGACTGCGAAGAGTGAGCGCTGAATGGACACTCCATTTAAATAAAGGGAGGCGTACTGGAGGCAGACAGTGAGCGGCTCACTGACGCCAGGTCGAGACACGGCCTTAAGCCAAGAGGTGACGTATGGCTTTCGCCGGGGACGATCAACTGGGGATCTTTTAGTGTATGTCACGCATTGCCATCGAGAAATACGGCGAAGCCCTTGCCGTGTCGCTAGACATCTCGAAGGCCTTCGACAGGGTGTGGCACGCAACTCTGCTGAGCAAACTTCCTGCATACTGCATTCCCGCTGACTTTTGCTCTTGGATTTCTGACTTCCTGAGCGAACGATCGATCCGAGTTGTCCTTGATGGCTGCTCCTCTGACCTCCTGGCTATTGATGCCGGGGTTCCTCAGGGGTCGGTTCTCTCTGCGACTCTTTTCCTGCTGCACATCAACGACCTACTTGGTCCTAGTATTGTTGGGTACGCAGATGACAGTACTGTCGTCGAGAGATATATGTCAAGCGCAAAAGCCAGCAGTGACGAAATACGTTCTTTGAGAGAGGCCATGGTAGAGCGTATAAACTCAACCTTAAGTCTTGTCTCCGACTGGGGTGACAAAAATCTGGCAAGTTTCAACGCCACCAAAACGCAGGCGTGTCTGTTTACCGCCAAAAGGAGTCCGTTCAATCTGGCTCCTACTTTTCGAGGTACAACTGTACCAGTTACCGACAGCCTCGAGCTACTTGGCATGAAGTTGTGTGCAAATCTGAACTTCGGCGCTAACATTGAGTCAAAAGCCCAAACTGCGGCAAAAAAGCTGGGCATCCTCAATAAGGTTAAGCGTTACTTCACTCCTGGTCAGCTTCTAGTTTTATATAAAGCCCAAGTCCGATCGTGCATGGAGAATTTCTGTCACCTTTGGGATGGCTCAGCCAAATACCAGCTAGCCGCACTTGACTCGATAGATCGCAGAGCCAAGAAGCTCGTTGGTGATGAGATGCTGGTGAAAACCAAGTTTCACAGTCTGGCCCACCGTCGCAAAGTTGCATGTCTGTCGGTCTTCTACAGATTGTACTTCGGAGAGTGTGCTCTAGAGCTCCACGAGCTTATTCCACCATCTCCCTTCTACCATCGGGAGTCCAGACGCACCGCAGGATATCAACCATACTTGGTTGATATTCCGCACATTCGCACAAAGCGCTTTGAAACATCTTTTATAATGCGCACGGCTAAAGAGTGGAATTCTCTGCCTGCGTCTGTGTTCCCGAGTTCATATAACCCAAATCTATTCAAGTCGCGAGTGAGTAGGCTTCTTCTGGGTAAGCTCGTTCCATCGTCGACCTCATCTCTGTCTTCAAGACTAGATTGAGGTCAAGAGTAAGCCCATTTTCAATAAAAAAAAAGCCGTCCGCTTTATAAAAGATGTTTCAAAGCGCTTTGTGCGAATGTGCGGAACATCAACCAAGTATGGGTGATATGATTTAAGATGTATCTTAAAAGTAACAACATGATCAACTTGTGACCCTAAAACTTTATAAAGTTAGAGCTTCGACCACACCCTTGAATATTTTTGGGTTGTGCAACATGTTTAATTGCATTATTTGTGAAAGCTGTGGTTGTAAACGTCGTACTTTTATATTTCTTCTCAGCCAAACACGAGGTTTACTATTCTAGGATCCGTCCTTATTATAGAAAGAACAACGAAACCAACAAAATTTCTTATTCATCGTCTTCAAACAATCAAAGAATAAGTATAGTATAATATTACGCCATCGTCGTATAATTTATAGTACCTGGGCGACCAAGCTTCGCTCTATGATAGCCGCCTCAACATAAAAATATTATCGAGTGAGCAAGCTATGCTACCGCAAACAGGTGGCGCTGTAGGTTTTGTCTAAAACTCAAATGCTTAAAAATACGGCGAAAACGAATTTTCCCAGACATGAGACCTAGCTAGATCGATTTTTCGCTTCCGGAAACCCCTGTATGGTAAATTTCATCGAAATCGTTAGAGCTGTTTTCGAGAAACCGATTACAAATATATATATATATATATATTTATTTATACACAAATATTGCTCGTTTAATAGTATAGGGTGATTATACCTGCAATTTTAATTGCATTTGTGCTATTTGGTAATACACTTAATGTAATATTATTTTAGTAATACACTTTCAAAACAACACTAATAAGAAAAACGGCCTCTTACGTGTGAATATCCCTGTAATTTACGAGGGCTCTAGAGGAATTGATATGTTACGTTTAATATTTCACACTGCGTCGTCAGGGATCGCCCTAAGACCGTACAGGGTTATAAAAATTTCGTTTAAAACTTTTTGTTCGCTTATTATGCCCATTATTTGAAACAACCCTTTTTTCTTAAGCTCAGCTGAAGTCAATAGTATAGATTTGAGATATCTTTACGAAATAACAGCTAATAGTTATTGCGTACCAATGGGGATTAGCGTCCAGTGAAGTCCAGTTATGTAGTTCCACGGACGCTTTCCGATACATCTATAGCCAACAGGTCCAAAGGATCTGGTATTTGAACATTGACACGAAGAAGAAGGTCCGAAATCCGAATATATAATTTAACAAACACCTATCCAGCCTATAAGGAGTATTCTTCATATCAATAGTTTTATGACTTTGAAAAGAATATTGTTTTTTACTCTTTGCAAATCGGATCGCTCGGATCTTTAGATTTTTATTGCACGACGGGTTAAATATATTTTAATTGCACAGTTTAAAAAGACGTAGAAAATTAAAAGATATTAAATCTAACCCAGTAGAAAAACCTGAGACCCTGTTTGAAAATATATGGAATTACGGGTCGTATAAACTGTAGGTAGTGGATGTTATGGCTTTTTGATGGCGCTATTAGTGTTAGGGAAAATGGAGAATCTTTACTGCTATGTTGGTATTGATGCTGCGTGCGTATATTTTATCAAAGGCTTTTTAAACGTTTTTGCAAAGTAATCTTACCGTTAGAGCATTGAAGATAAATTATCATTGTATGTTGTGAGTTGTAGGGTCGATGACCGACCTCAAGAAGCCTAGTGTCTTACACAGCCGCCAATAAAAAGATAGTACTGTATGGAACTAAATGATTTTCATAAAGTTACAAGATTTGACTAATGCAAGTAGTAAAATTGATCCTTTAGACGCATAAAACCATAATTTTCGAAACTCCACTACAAAAGTATGTGTAAAAAAAAATATTACTTTTTAAAGAGGTGACTGAATTCTTTTTATATTTCTTTCCGTCTCTTGCAGTTACTGACGATTTTGTAAAAGGAGACTAGTCTTTTTTTTGACCCGTCAGATTAGATTTTCTTTTGGAAATTTCAGTTCTGCGTTCTATATACCTGAGACCTTAAAATTATCATTTTGCTTTTT
Organism: Athrips mouffetella; assembly: GCA_947532105.1. NCBI lineage: Eukaryota > Metazoa > Arthropoda > Insecta > Lepidoptera > Gelechiidae > Athrips > Athrips mouffetella. The sequence goes on along the minus strand of OX383972.1, from coordinate 20,843,096 downwards.
ACCCTGTGTAATTTATAACAACCCAAAAAGTGTTTTTTTTTTTTTTTTTTTAAAGGGGTTAATTCATAAGAAGTGAGAGTACTTTCAATCCCAGCTGTATCATTTATCTTCGTCTTCAAAATAATCTTTCATTTCTAAACTGACTGAATCCTTTACATGGCCCAAGGGATATACATGGATATTAGGATTCTGGTAACTGTCTAGGTCCGTTATAACTCATTTATTATACGTAGCCAAGTTTGAACTGTCCAAAGTTTGGAAGACCGTCTTCACAGTCCACGTAATACATAAAGAATTTAATATTGTTTATAACGTATATAATTGCATAGGCAGTAAATTGTATTTTAGATATTATAGAGTAAACAAATAATTTTTTAAATGGTATTCTTACTTTTAGTTATATATATCTACAGCGTGAATTTCCATTTGTTTTTCTACGGAAGCTCAGTGATCTACTCATGAAAACAAGCCAGAACAAAAAGAAAAGTTATCTTGAGTAAAATCACAGGGCTTCGAGAGCCAAACCAAAGGCGTCAGACCACTGCCTGTCTTGCAGTGGGCGTGGGATGTTAGGATGCTGATGATGATGTAGAAACAAATGTTAATCATTTTTAATTTGCCTTTTTGTAAATTTTCAAATGATTCTGTAATAAAGGTGCGCTAATTGCAACGATGGCGTAATTGAAAATTTGGGCACACTTGTTCTTGTAAAATTGTGTATTTGATTTCGCAAATCCAGTACTTACTCTTCTTGTTGTAGTTGTCTTTATCCTAAACTCTTGATTGAACTCATTAGGAAGCGCATTATTAATAATGACGATAAAAGAAACATGTGCAACGTGTACTGCATCAGCTGATAGCGCATTTTGAAAAGGAGGTCGAATTTGGTATTTTGTGTTTCGACTTATGTTCCTTTGGGGAAGTTGTTCAGTTTCATGATATAGGTAACGTGCTAAAATTATGTTCCCTATTTCTGTAGGCAACTATACAGTGCACTATGTCTAGTGCACAGAGTCCAGATATTTCCAAGTTAATTTCTATTTGGATACTAAATAGCTCGAAGTGGATGTACCGATCATGAAGTGGTTTCATCTCATCGCGTTCGTAGCGAAGCACAATACACCCCAATTTAGGACAAGAGCGCCGACGCGACCGATGCACCAAGATTTCGACGCAATTCAAGCTCGTACGGTCAACCGCAATTCGGTAGAAACTTTTTCAACTCTATTACCACGCCATAAGGTTCACAAGTGTTTCTACTGACGTGCTGTTGAGTGTACTTAGCAAGCAAGCAAATACTGACTCGTGTAATAGTGAGCATTTTAAATACTTCCTTCAATATTCATATTGGTAACGCTAACTTATGTATTAAAATGTAGTCGTTTCCCGCGACTTCGTTCGCCTTAAAAAGTTTTCACGTAATACTGTTTACCAAATCAAAATATTGCTATGGTAATAACTACACTATGATAGTTACAAAAGTTATTAAGTCACTGTAGTTAACTCTGCCACCCAAACGGTTCCCATCGGAAAGCGAAAAAGTGTCACAGCTATGTTGGCTTTACATTTTAAGAAGCAATAGTCGAAAGACTGAAAATAATAAAAATAGGAATAGCAATCAGTCGCTGGACTTCGCTGATCGTTACGAGGGAGAAAGATCATGAAAAAAATCCTAACCTGTTTGACAATAATGATTCTTAAGGCAAAGGTAAGGTATCTTGAGGAACATTTAAGAGCAGGTTAAGCTTGACACAGGCAGTGCTGCTTTAGCTTCTACGAATATTTAAATAAGAACGGTAAGAAATGCTTGCAAGCTTGCCGTGCTCTTGACTGTACATCGAGGCACCATGTCTGGCGCAACGACTCACTCGTTTAATGAGACCACAATTTTGCCGAACCGAATGACTGCCACTCCAGCTACGTCGGTGCTTAATTGAGCTGCACTACGCTTTCCTGTTGAATCCGACATGACGTATCTTTACTCTACGCTTGATTGCTCTTTAGGCGAAGAAACATTATAACAGTCCTGTGATTATTTAGGGTTCCGAAACATGGGCGAACAATAAGAAGGACTGACCATCCACTTTTAGAAATCGTAACCCGGAAAAGTATAAAACTAGATGGCGCTAATAAATAGTCCGGGAAGTTAATATGATTTATCGAGTTAAAAAAATAAACCGAATTTCAATGTTAGCGTTTCTTTACATTTAACCTATGTTGAAATTTTGAATGATTTTTTGGCAGAATACTTGGTAGACCATAATTAATTTCCAGATTATCGCGCCATCTAGTTTCCATTAGTTTTATGCCTATACGGGTTACGTTTTCTAGTATGGGATTGTCAGTCTTATTATTATTCGTCCATGTCTGAACTAAAATGGTAAAAAAGTTACCTTTATGGTGCGAATTCGTCTGTCTGTCTGTCTGTCACACCTTTATATCTCGGCAACTACTCCTGCTATCAACCTAAAATTTGGAATACTTTTAAAATATGGCTTGCCCAACTTAAAAATATTTATTTATTAAAAGGGGGAGTGGGGAGGAGGGATATTTAGTAATTTTATATTATAACTTGAAAACAAAGAGTCGTATTAAATCAAAAGCTTATTTTGGATTGTACAGGTAAAGCCCTTTCATATGTCGCCCCACTTGACCAATAATTTAAATTTCGTTGTTTCGTTCTTATTTGGCCCCCATTTAGGTACAACAATATTAAAAATATTTTATAATTATTTTGTTTGCAATAAAATTGGGCAAGCATATTCAAAAACTATTCCTAATTTAAAGTCGATAGCGGGAGTAGCTGCTGAGATAAACGAGTGTGACAAACAGACAGATAGACGTTGTCACACCATAAGGGGTTAAATTTTTACCATTTTTGTTCAGAACCCTATAACAATAGAGAAAATGGCCAAAAAGTCTTGTTGAAAAATAGTATATATATATTTTGTTAAAATTAATGCATATTATGCAGGATCGTTATAAAATCAGGAACACTATTAAATCGAAACAAAATTTTGTTATAATCCTGCGACATAAATACCTAATACATACAAGGTTATTTTTTTTCCCATAGAAAATGGATCGGTCACGTGACCACTTTAGGAGAGTCAAATTTTTTTTGTGCGCTTTTAGCAAAGTCGTAGAACAAAAGTTGTTGCTTTTGACCTCACTAATAAGTGGGCAAAAGGAAATTAGGTCCAAAAAAATAACCTAGTATAAACAATTATTTTATAACAGTATAGAAACTAAGAGTGAACGTTCATCTGCGTGCGTGACAAAGGATAGTGTTTCAATTTATGGCAGCTCGTTAGCAGCACTTGTGTAAATGGACGCTTCATCGTATCAAATTGTGCTCCTAGTTTAATGATGAAATAATCCACTTGATCTTTGGAAGATTAGCTGTCTACAATATGACAAAGCCAAGCACCAAATTGCTTATCGCAAGTATTTTCAATACCCGGGCTGGGATTACTTTTGAACCCTTTTAAAAGTAAAAACCTTTCCTCAATGAGATTGGCAAACTATTTAATATATATTTTTTTCTATTTATGGCGTCCTTGACGACAGTGAGTATTCTTTGATTTGAATTTTAAAATTTCCAACAAGAGTCTCGCGGTGATCTGCACAAAACCTACATGTACTATGTACAGTTAACCGCACGTCAGTGGAAACATTCGAAAGTCCAACTGTTTCTACTGACATGCTGTTGGGTCTAACACCGCAACACACTGTTCCTTTAATTTTCACTTAGAATTAATTAGTTCTTTCACCTTATTATTTCATAATGAATTAATACAAGTACACACGGCCGCACATCGGTAGAAACACTTTTGGACCTTATGGCGTGGTAATAGAGTTCAAAAAGTTTCTACCGACAAGCGGTTGACCGTACCTGGGCGACCGATAGCTTCACTCTATGATAGCCGCATCAACATTAAAATGTTATCGGGAGAGCAAGCTATGCTACCCGCCAACAGATGGCGCTGTAGGCTTTTGTCTAAAACGCCGTACTTAAAAACAACGAATTTTCCCAGACATGAGACTTAGCTTTATCGATTTTTCTCCTCAGAAAACACCCGCATGGTAAATTTCATTGAAAACGTTAGAGCCGTTTTTGAGAAACCGATTACAAATACATAATATACAAATATGTTTACCAATTAACAATTTACATATTTAATCTTGCAGGTGTCTGATATAAACGTGAAAGCGGCATTTTTAAAATTGTTTTGCAGTTTTATAAAGATTTCAAATCTAAAATTGTTGTGCTAGCTGAACATAATTTTTAACGACATTATACAAAAAAAAAAAAAAAAATTTTTGAATAGCTTTTTGTAAAAGACAGGATAAAGTATCCCCAACCTTAAACATACCTCAACTTTATGCAAAAATCGAGCAACAAGAAATTTGTATTAAATAAGCACAATGGCAATTTAAAAATTTAAGCGATAAATACAAAGTTCAATTCCATATACTAAAACACAGTAATTTTAATACTGATAAGGAACACTACAGACACTGAAATAAATTATTAGGTAAGAAAAAGGAATAAGAAATGGAAGAACTTCCTATATTTAATTTTCTAAAGCAGAATTTTTTATTTATTTACACAGGGTGTTTTATTTATTAACGGACGGTGTACCGAAAACTGCAAATAGTAGACTAAACTAAACAACATTCCCTAAAAATCATGTGTGTGTATACAAGGTGTAACAAAGAGGATATATCAATCCTGAAGGATGTGAATCTGCCCATGAAACTGAACAACTTTCCCCAAGGAACATAGGTCGAAATACGAAACAATATTTTGACCTCACATTCATAATGCGCTATCAGCTGATTCAGCTTCTATGCGAGGTCAACTTTTTTTTTCGTATTTCGACTTATGTTCCTTAGGAAAAGTTGTTCAGTTACATGGACAGAATCACATCCTTCAGGGTTGATATACCCTTTCTTTCCTTCTTTCTTTTCTGTACTACTGGATATTACTCGTATAATAAAAAACATCTTTGTCTGCATCACCAGCTGATCGTAGAGGTCATTTAACCCTACAGTCGCTTCACTTCTTCTTGAGCTAAAACTATCAAAACCGGCCAAGTGCGAGTCGGACTCGCGCACTGAAGGTTCCGTACCACCACATAAACATAATTGTATTAGTTGTAATTTCAGTAAGTTAATGTGCTAGATTTTTTGAGTCCGACACGCGCTTGACCAAATTTTATTATTATTTTATAGCTTATGCACTATAAACATACCAATTTTTAAGTTTATAAGTGTTCCCGTTTTTAAATAGAACTAAAACCAAAATCGCCTCAGCGACCATTCAACTTGACCCCTCTCTTACATCAATGTTCTTGAAACGGGAGCTCACCACAATTGGTTATCATTAGTTGTGAGAAAAGTTGTAATATTTAATGATTTCAGACTTTTAGACCTAGCTTCTTGCCAAATTTCATAATTTTAGGTCAACGGGAAGTACCCTGTAGGGTTTGCATTTTTGAATAAATGTATGGAGATGAGGACATAAAATGCCATATCTTTTGATTGCGTCGTTGTAAAAAATTGAAATTTTCAGATCTTGTGTGGTTCATGGATCCTAATATGTGGTATTAATTTCAACCTGATACCTTTACCCGTTCGTGAGATAAAGGGTCTTGACAGACAGACAGACAGACAGACGGACAACAAAGTGATCCTATAAGGGTTCCGTTTTTTTCTTTTGAGGTATGGAACCCTAAAAAGTAATTTAATTTTTACACGATCTATTAGTGATGTAGAATCACCCCTTATAGGGATCATCGTGCTTTTTTACACCCTGTATACTTATTTTCTGTAAGTAATTTGCAACGGCGGCGCAGTGGCGTTAAAAAAGCATTCATCTTATAGTAGACGCAGCTTGCAGGCGTGTTTTTGTTTCGTGTGCATTTTCCAGGTTGTGACGGGGCAAAAACGTGATGCAAAAAATAAGAAGGCACTATGAAAGTAATTTAAGAAGAAAGTCTTCACAGCTTTTGCTGTAGAATAAAATATGGTAATTTTCTTAAAACCCCTACTTTTGAATTAATGTTATAGGTGCAATATAACGAAGATTTGCTTTCAGTAATAGGGTGTACCGAAAACTGAACGAAACTGAACAACATTCCTCAAGAAATATTTTTGGGAAATAAAAAACTTTTTTTACCTCTTCATACAAATTGCTCACTCTGATCGAAAAGTTTGTATGGAAAGATCAAAAGTTTTTTTAAATTCCTAAAAATGTTTCTTTGGTAAAGTTGATCAGTTTCGTTGACTGGGCACGCCCGTTCAGTTTTCGGTACACCATCTTATCTCACTTATATTATAAATGCTAAAGTATGGATGTTTTTTTGTTCGACTCAGCGTTCCACTATATCACGATGATATCACGCCTTAACAGCTGAACCGATTTCAATGAATTTTGGGAGGTAGATATATATGTATTCTTTATTGTACACAACAAAACAATTATAAAATGATACAGATGTAGTTTACAATGGCGAGCTTATCTCTTTGAAGAGATCTCTTCCAGCCAACCAATATTAAGTAAGAAAATATAAGTATATAGACGGGGACAAGAATGTGTACACAATTATTAAGATTAAATAATAGTAGGAAAATATACACTACATATTAATCATACATACATAGTCATAAGTTAAATATACTACTTATACTGACTACATACCATATTACTTATATACCAATAATATAATAGAATACTACATACCTAAACTATAATATAATAGAATAATACATAATAATATTTTAACAAGATAAGATCGATAAGTAGTGCTCTTTTAGCCTTTTTTTAAAAGAAGTAACGGAAGGGCTGTCTTGTATCGATTTAGGAAGCTTGTTCCACATTCGAGCAGCTCGCGAAGAGAAGGAGTTAAATAGGAAATTTGTGTTTGCTCTCGGACATTCCAGCATCTTAGTGATGCATGGACGCCTAGAACGGAGATCAGGAGGCAAAAGTTGGAAACGGGAGCGGAGGTATTCAGGAGTGGCAGGATCATTAAGGATATTGTAGAGAACAGTAAGGATATGCACATCACGGCGAAGTCGAATTGGGAGCCATTTTAACTGAGCACGAAAGTGGGAGACGTGGTCAAATTTTCGAAGTCCAAATATAAAACGTATAGCGAGATTTTGTAGGCGCTCAAGTTTATTAAGTTGCTCCTCAGTCGCATCCAAATAACACACATCAGCGTAGTCTAGAATAGGAAGAAGAAGGGATTGGGCAAGCATGATTTTCGTGTTGAGAGGAAGGAAGAACTGGAGTCGTTTGAGTGAGTGGTATGAATAATGCATGCGCCTGCTTACCTCATTGACTTGAGCAGTCCAAGACAAGGTATTATCCATGATTAGACCCAGGTTTTTAGCCTTGTTAGTGTATGGAATACAGACGTCGTCATAACATACAAAGGGAAGATCATCAAAATTAAGTCTGCTTCTTAACCTACTGCTGCCTACAACCATCGCTTGAGACTTACTAGGGTTAACAAGCAAACCAAATGTGTGAGCCCATGTTTTTATTGCAGTAAGATCGTTATTAATCGCAGTGACAGCTTCTGTTGCGTCATCTAGTGAAAAGTGCCTGTATATCTGTAGATCATCGGCATACAAGTGGTACGGGGAAGAGACTACGCGAGAAATATTATTTATAAAGATTGAAAATAGTAATGGCGAAAGAACACCACCTTGCGGTACCCCAGCAGATAATGCAGACCAGTCCGATGAAGCATCGTTGGTCCTCACGCTCTGCTGGCAACCGTGGAGGTAAGAGCGAAACCATTCGATCACAGAGGGTGAGATGTTAATAGAGTAAAGGATGGCAAGTAGGATTTCAAAGTTCACAGAGTTGAATGCGTTGCTGAAATCAAGCAGCACGACAATGGTGAGCTTGGTGTTGTCCATAGCAGACCTAATGTCTTCAGTAATATTCAGCAACGCACTAACTGTACTGTGGGAAGGACGGAAACCGGATTGGTAGGGACATGTTAGGTTATTAGTGATTAAGAATGAATAAAGTTGTTTGTGAACAACGCTTTCCAGGACTTTTGAGAGGACAGGAAGGATAGAGATAGGACGATAGTGGGAAAAGGCAGTAGGATTAGTTACTTTAGGCAATGGTATGACAAAAGCTTTTTTCCAGTCTGTTGGAAAGACATTTACCCTCAAAGAGAAATTGATAATGTGAGAGATGATAGGGACAATGTCATTCAGAATAGGAATCAACATGACCACGCTTAGGTTATCACTACCTACCGCCTTTGTGGAGATGGAAAGGATACTCTTTTTGACACCCTCCTCTGTGACGGGTTGAAAAATAAATGGAGGGCAGTCAGGCAGGGCAAGGTTTGAAAGATAGGAAAGACAGATGGCCTTAGTGGCGTCATCGAGAACAACGGGAGGAGTCGAGAAATGTTTGTTAAGAGTGTTTAGGTCCACGGTTCCTAAGGAGGTATCCGTGGCCTGGCCCACACCCAATGACATTAGAAATTTCCATGTCTGAGCTTGTGTTAAATTGTCAAGGGATGAGTGTATATAACGACGCTTCGCATTTCTACACAGTCTGTTACAGATGTTTCGCAGTTTTTTGTAAGCAGCTAGATTACTATCAGTTGGATCCTTCTTATGTTTCTTCTTCGCTCTGTCCCTTTTAGTCATCACCCGTCTTATTGCGTCAGTCAGCCAAGGAGCCGGCGCATGCCTTATTCGCACGGGCCGAATAGGTGCATGTTTATCAAAAAGCTGTATGAGAATTACAGTAAGCGCAGCTACCTTTGCGTCAACTGTATCAGCTTTCAATACCGGTGACCAATCCACGCATTTGACATCCTCACTCAAACGATCCAGGTTCATGTTGCGAAAATTACGCTGTAAAATGACTTTGATCTTTTTCTTGGGAGGACGCACTTTATAAGCGAGGAAAATAAGGTCGTGATAGGAAAAAGGAGCTGTCATCTGACCATGAGTTGACACAGCATCAGTGTTGGAGACTATCATTAGATCCAGGAGAGAGGGCCTTGAGTTAGGAGAATGATGGGTGGGAGAAAGAGGAAGAACGTTAAGATTAAGAGAAGAGGTAATGGAAAGAAGTTTTTGGGATCGAGAGTCATCCTTCAGAATGCAGGTGTTGAAATCACCCATAATGATAAGGTGATCATAAGTAGTACAGAAGTTTTCAAGTATAGACTCAAAAGAACTGAAATAGTTCACCTTATCATTAGGGCTGTACGCAACACCTACAAGGATTTTCTTATGATGAAGGATTACTTCAAGAAACAAATATTCAATGAACCCTGTATACTGCGAAGGGGAGCAAGATATGATAGATGCAGGCAAGTCACTTCGTAGATAAATACCCACTCCACCTCCACCCACACCCACACGGTCATTGCGATAGAGCCGGAAACCAGGAAGAGAACAACTAGTAGAAGGAAGAGAAGGTTTTAGCCATGTCTCGGAAACAAGGATACCATCGACTACACTGGTGCTGAAGGATGCGAGAAGGTCGGAATAGTGAGCTAATATGCTCTGCGCGTTGATGTGCACAAGGGATAGGAAAGACGAGCTACTCTGAAAAACCGATACAAGTTTATCATGCAGTGGGTCAGAGTCAGACAAAGAAGAGCAACTGCTGTGGCTGTGAGCACTCAAAAAGTCATCATCCGAAGATGAGCACGAGAAATAATCATCATTAATCATATATATGTAAATAATATAAATATATATACCTACTTAAAACTAAAATATCAATGAAATCTAAATAAATTAAAAATATAAAAATTACCATCGGCACTGGTTGACTGAACTAGATTTACAAAATCACACTTAATATGAAGAAATAATCGTATTAAACAAATAGATAATCGTATTGAGTAAAAAATAAACAGCTAAGTAAAACTAATCATCGGAAAACAAAGAATGATAACAAAACGCAAGTAAGACAAAATTTAACGTATCGTTACGGTGGCATCAAACGAACGTGCCTTGGTTTTTGAAACGTCAGACAGATGTCAAACGTGCGTCAAAAAAAAAACGAAACGTCACATCACCGACACGAAAACAGATACGCAAACATTGCAAGAATTTGCCACAATTAAATTATTAACTACCCGGAAAAAAAGAATTTAAAAGAAATTGTGTATAGTCCGAACAATTTGAGTGGTTTACAGTTGTTTATATCATAATTCTTACTTTTGCGTGGCACCTTTCTTGGAATTTCCACCTAAGCCAGCCCCGGACCGCGGTTTGCTGTCATTCTGATGACCATCGTTCGTCGGCGGATACTGCTCCAACAACGGCTGTAGCTCAGCCATCGTTACCACCTTTCTTCGAGATTTGTTCGGTAGAAGAACGACGACGGTGCCCTCCGACGACCAGCTGTGCCTTAATCCAAAATGTTTCCTAGCCGCGGCGAACACATCCTGCCGCGGCTTTGTAAGGAACTCTGAAATGGAGATTTTAGAGCCCTTTAATGCAGTTTTGGCATTCCATACCGTTGAACGATCCTTGTAACTGCCAAAACGGACCAAGATGGGGCGAGCCTTGTCTTTCTTAATGCCCAATCGATGGCACACTTCAATTGGGGCAGGGCCCACAGACGTCAACTTCATTTGGCCACATAATATTTCCTGCACCGCTGCAGGCAGATCTTCTGTGTCCTTCTCCGTGACTCCATGCAGCAGCAGAACCTTTCGCCGTGACTGGGTTTCGACCCGGTCCAGGCCATTGACGAGGAGCTCCAGCTGCGTCTTCAGCATACCAATCGCCTTCCACACCAACTCCTTGAAGCAAAGGTAGTCCGCTGACAGGTTCTTGACTGTGGGAGCGCCTCCTGTAGGATTTTGCTGCTGGCTCTGCTCGAATGCACTCATCTTGGCATCTACCCATGCAGTGAGATCTTCCATTCCCTTGGCAAGTTTGGCAGCAGTGTTTTCCATGGTGGTGAAGTGAAATTACAAGTGTGAATGTTGTGATAGCAGTTAAGAGTAGGTCAACCTTTGCCTGTGGTAAGTTTCACAGCATGTAAATGTATTATAACTATTTTATTTAATTAAATTCGATAAGAGCAAAATTTTGAGCTGTTTACACTTTCCTGTCTACCCACCATATTCCACCATAGATAAATAAAGCACTGGACTAACGCGTAGGCTACATCCCGGAAAAATGCATGGTTCCTATAGGAGACATTAGGATGACAAAAACACTTTTATAACGCGAGAGAAGCCGCAAGTAAAAGCTAGTTAATTATAGACTTGAAATATAGGATCAATAATGATAGCTGGAAGATGATTTATTACCTAACGAAAAAAATATACACTCCAACAAAAGATTAGGCGAAGCGTAAGGCCAATATAGGGTTCCTTAGTAATTTTAGGATTTTTATCTACTCCCGTACCGGAATATTCCGAATTCGAAACCAATGACAGATTCGAAATTGAGGTCATTGTCCGCTATCATTTTCATTTCCACACTGTTCCTTACTACGAGCAGTACGGAAATGGAGTATGGATTTTCATTCCGCAACTGTTATAATACATAATTTTCAATCTGCATAGGCTAAGGCAATACTACCACAGTACTACATACAGCCTATTTTAAAGTAATTTTGTAAAAATACTTTTTACTGGGGTGACGACTGCCTACCTATATTTAAAAGAAAACGGAGAGTACCAGGCGTGACTAGGAGTACATAAATCGACAAGAAGCTGACAGTTGGCTCGCTTCTATATAAAGTGACATTGGCAACAAAAGAAGTGATTTGAACAAAATGGAAAGTATGTACCAGGAGAACATGATTCTACAACGCCATCCACAAGCTCTGGATCTGGAATAACTTCGGGAATAACTTTAATTAACTCTACTAACTGTCCTCTTAGTTCAATAAATTGATCACTACTCTTTAAAAAAAAAATATTTCGTCGGTCGTAGATAAAGTTTTGTATGCAACTATACGTAATTAGTCATTTTAACACTCGATCTATACTATTTTTATACTCGGCTGCGCCTCGTATCAAAAAATAGATCTCGTGTTAAAATTACTCTCATTACGCAACAGTTGCATAAATAACTATTTTGTTACACCTTGTATACTACTACTGTGATTTTTTCCACATTTCCAGTAATTTCCGTTTAGCTGGCAGAGGGGTCACTCGTCTCCAATAAAAAAAATGCTTTCATGTTAAATATTTCGCAAACGGATCCCTAAGCCAGAAATTTGTGTTTGCAGACACAAGTGATTTTTAAAAGACCAACGATGAGGTAGGCAAGAAAAAAATCAACCCCAATGTACCTGTTAAGGATTAAAAAAATTTTTTTTTTTCAAGACTATTTTACCACTTTGTCGGCATAGCTGAAGCATATATCCATACATAATTACAGCTTTCTAGTATTGAGCGTCTCTGAACTAAGCCGCGGTCAGACAGACAGACGGACATTACGAAACTATAAGAGTTCCTTGTTGACTACGGAACCCTAAAAATTGCTCGTGAGAACCCCGTTAATATGTCAATGAAAATGATTAAGAAATTTTGATCCTGAAAGGGGAGTTGGAAGGGGAAGGCCTAGGCGAACGTACCAGGACCAAATTCAGGACGTTCTGAATAAAGGCCAGGTTAAAAGTACCCTAAACCGACGAGCATGTATGAAAGGATTGATGAAAGTACAGGAAGCAAGGGAAGTATGTCAAGATCGTAGCAGGTGGAGGACTGTGGTCTCTGCCTACCCCGACGGGAAAGAGGCGTGATGTTATGTATGTATGTATGATCCTCACTCATCCAAGTATAAAGTAATTTTACCTTATTATGGTGATACACTACCTATATATAAAGACAATGCCATTTTTTACGAACAATGGTAAATCTTCGTGAAACAATCCATTTTCCGCTCCACGGCACTTATGAAATGTTTTTCTCACGATATGTAGGTTAATACGGCAATTTTTTATGCTTTATTGATTGTGCTTCATATTGAGGGTGTTGATACAGTTTTGAAGTATATTCTGAACAAAAGAATGTTTGATCTGTCAAGAACTTACTTAATATTATCATTCCTATTGGCTACCAGAAGTTTTCTGTTTATTGGTCAATTATTTTATGCATGATCAAGTCAATTACTAGCCTTATTGATCATTTTAGAGTTTCTAAACCGTCAAATGACTTTAAAATAATTAGATAGTAACCGAGCCCAATAGTCTAACATGATTTTCATAGAACGAAAATGCTTGTTGTCCCACTAGTGGGCACCTTCTTTCAGTTTATAAGCGCAACACTTCCAAGTAGTCCCAAATAATCAACTCACTTTCCAAATAGTCAAGTTTCCAAATGATCAACTTCCCAAAAGGATAACTTTCCAAATGGTCAATCAAATGGACAACTTCCGAAATGGACAACCCCTCAAATGGTGAACTTCTCAAATGGTCCAGTTCCCAATTGTACAACTTCCCAAATGGAAAGCTTTGCAAATGTTCATCTTCCAAAATGGACAACTTCCCAAATGCTCAACTTTTCGAACGCTCTATTTCCCAAATAGATCTCAACTTTGATGATCGTGAAGAAAGAAAAACCAGCACTCCAGGAGTTCTTTATTGGTCTATTAGATTAGACTAGATTTATTTCATACTATCACATTCAAAATTACATAAATTGTTCAGATGTCAATGAATAATATGATCGTCAAATAATATAAAACAAAAAATTATGAAAACAGAAATAAAAACATGTCAAAAGGCGGCAAATACAAAATCATCTTGACATTATTTAAAAATATACTATTTAAAAATTATGTTGACATATTTATCTTGTCCAAGTACTTAACTAAAAATGAATTGCTATTATTATTTTAAAGCTTTCCTAGAAACAAAACCTAGGCAAATCCCTTAATACCGTACATATTCACCATAATTTCGTAAATGTAGCTCGTATATTTTTATACAAATTAGTTTACATACCGACATCGTCGTATCGCGTGTGTTCTAGCGGAAAATTAAAAGAAATTCTAGATCACGAATTAGGAATTATATTTATTACTTACCTTTTAGGACATTTACGTAACTTTAGATTTCATACTTGTGATTGTGCGGCCTTTCATTGATGAATTCAGTGGTAAAGTTCATGAATGAATGTGAAATAGGTATGTGGTGTTGGTCAATATTTTAATTTTTCCGAGGATAGGTAGGCACGATATTACTTCGACCCCAACATCACTTACCACTAGGTGAGATCGGGATTAAAGAGGTCTGATATATCAGTATTTATTAGTAGGTTATATCACATGAAAAAAAAACTTATTACGAACTTATATTAAAACCTGATAGAATAAAATTTCAGACATCTTGATGCGCGTTGTATTTAACAAAATGCAGATTACAGGAAGGCGTCCTGTGTGGTGCCGGCAAGTACCAACCTATAATATACCCAGGGGTGTCGTAAGAGGTGACTTAGGGTTAACAGGAGGATGGGCAGCAGCATCCTTCTTTGTATCTTACATCTTACTTACTGCGGTCACCTACAACCGCGGTCCATGGTGCCAGCCGTAACGCTGGCAAGCAAGGTGACTATGGTACTTCCCCTCCACATTTTTCCAGCAAAAGCTAGAATTCTGGAGGGAACTCCCTGTCCTGTAGTGGACGTTTTTCATGGGATGTTATGATGATGATGAGATTACAGATAGTTCCAAGTCCGTATTCATAAAAGCAGGTAGTTATTCAGTTATATTAAATACTTTAGCAGTAAAAGATCTCTATCAATTCTAATTTATCATTATCATATCCCATGATTTGTAGGATCGATAAAAGGATGCCTTATTTCTTCATTTAAAAAATATGAGAATTTCTTTCTATTACCGGAAATTACCACCTCATAAAACAGACTCATATTCTTTCACCGCGAATATTTTACACTTAATGACTGCTATATCCTCTTGGCTAACGAATGTGTTAATGGAAAAATTATTAATATCAAGCGTAATTAGTGAATGCTGCAGAGCTTTCACTGTGTTAAAAGAAACTACTTTATCCTTTACCAATGATTTTGGTAGGTATTATTTTCTTCGGGTAGGAATACGTGGGACACTCAGAAATATTTGCGATACTAAAAAAAATTGTTCTACAGGTACATATATTTTTATTAAATCTTTTCAAAGTACTCTCCACCAGCCTCTATACAAAGATTCATGCGTCTGAACCAGTTTTCAAAACACTTTTTCCAGTCCGCCGTAGACACCTCGTTTACAGCCTGCTCGAACGCAGCCAGCGCATCTTCCGGCGACGAAAATTGTATCCCCTTGAGCTGATTTTTTATTTTTGGAAATAAAAAGAAGTCACACGGTGCTAGATCAGGGCTGTAAGGAGGGTGACCCAGGAGTTTGACTGGTGTGCTGTCCAGGAAGTCCCTCGTTTTGAGCGCGGTGTGTGCAGGCGCATTGTCGTGGTGGAGCAGTAGTCCGCGGAGCCCTGTGTTTGGTCGCTTGTTGCTCACAACAGAAAAAACTTCTGGTAAACATTTGGTAGTATACCATTCGGCGTTGATGCTTCTTTGATCTCGTAAGGGAATTGAGGCCAAGTGGCCAGTCAAATTAAAAAAGCTGGCGATCAAAATCTTCCCCCCGCTTCGAGATCGCTTCACTTTGGTAGGCGTTGGTTCATTTTGAAACACCCAAACTGTCGACTGGCGCTTGGTTTCTGGATCGTATTGATAAATCCAGGACTCATCACCTGTTACGATGTCGTAAACACGCCGAGACGAGCCTGCTTCAAATTTGTTCAGCATATCACGGCACCATTCCACC
Source organism: Athrips mouffetella (assembly GCA_947532105.1). Classification (NCBI taxonomy): domain Eukaryota; kingdom Metazoa; phylum Arthropoda; class Insecta; order Lepidoptera; family Gelechiidae; genus Athrips; species Athrips mouffetella. The sequence goes on along the minus strand of OX383972.1, from coordinate 20,827,280 downwards.
CGGGCCTGCTTCTGAGCGTCGGTGAGGTAGTGCGGCACCCAGCGCGATACTATCCTCCTCACGCGAAGATGCCCGTGTAGAATCTCGTGAACGCTTCCCGATCCAATCTTTAATATGTGCTGAATCTCCTGATATGTAATTCGCCTATTATCTTGGATTAAATTTTTCACTGCTAGCACGTTTTCTTCCGTAATAGCCGTCAAAGGGCGACCGCTTCTTTCTTCATCCCCCAAGGTTGGTCGACCGCGCCTAAATTCGTTATACCAACGATACACGGTTGCCTTGGAGGGGCCTTCATCCATAAATGCCATTTGAAGTCTATCGAACGATTCATCCGGTTTCAGGCGACACTTGAAATCGTAAAAAATCATAGCTCTAAAATGTTCCCGGCGCAGATCCATTTTTCAGTAAGACACGATACTTTGAATTGGCTCGCAAAAAATGTGGAGGGAAATTTTGAAAATGGAACACACATATTTTTACTTACAAGTAATCATATTTTCGAAAAAGATTCTGACCGGCCAGTCTCCCATATATAAAAACTATTTTTCGCAATACTTTCTGAGTGGCCTGGCATGTTAAAATTACTCAATTCTTTTCCAGTTATTCATGACGTTATAGTTTTTCATAAATACCACATCATTCTTCAATTGTTCAAAATGTATTTTAACAATAAGTTGTCATATCCCTTCAGTTTAGCGAACAAATCATTAAACGTTTTTAGGGTTCCGTAGTCAAAGGGCAAAAAACGGAACCCTTATAGATTCGTCATGTCTGTCTGTCTGTCCGTCCGTATGTCACAGCCACTTTATTCCGAACTATTAAAGCTATACTGATGAAACTTGGTAAGTAGATGTATTCTGTGAACCGCATTAAGATTTTTACACAAAAGTAGAAAAAAAAACAATAAATTTTAGGGTTCCCCATACTTAGAACTGAAACCGAAAATTTTTTATTTCATCAAACCCATACGTGTGGGGTATCTATGGATAGCTCTTCATAAATGATATTGAGGTTTCTAATATCATTATTTCTAAACTAAATAGTTTGCGCGAAAGACACTTTCAAAGTGGTAAAATGTGTGTCCCCCCCTCTCTAACTTCTAAAATAAGAGAATGATAAAACTAAAAAAATATATGATGCAAACTTCCAACGAAAATTGGTTTGAACGAGATCTAGTAAGTAGTTTTTTTTAATACGTCATAAATCGTAAACCGCAATTTACATTTTATTCAATTAACTCAAATATAAATTTTAGTTACTTACATCACAAAATAAAGATTTTTAGCAATAAAAATACCATAACTTTTGCTTATATACGTACAGGTTTGTACGGAACCCTCAGTGCGCGAGTCCGACTCGCACTTGGCCGTTTTTAGGGTTCCGTACCTCAAAAGAAAAAAACGGAACCCTTATAGGATCACTTTGTTGTCCGTCTGTCTGTCTGTCTGTCTGTCTGTCTGTCTGTCTGTCAAGACCCTTTATCTCACGAACGGGTAAAGGTATCAGGTTGAAATTAATACCATATATTAGGATCCATGAACCACACAAGATCTGAAAATTTCAATTTTTTACAACCACGCAATCAAAAGATATGGCATTTTATGTCCTCATCTCCATACATTTATTCAAAAATGAAAAACCTACAGGGTACTTCCCGTTGACCTAAAATTATGAAATTTGCCAAGAAGCTAGGTCTCACAGTACAAATAATGGAAAAAGTCTGAAATCATTAAATATTACAACTTTTCTCACAACTAATGGCAACCAATTGTGGTGAGCTCCCGTTTCAAGAACATTCATATAAGAGAGGGGTCAAGTTGGATGGTTGCTGAGGCGATTTTTGTTTTAGTTCTATTTAAAAACGGGAACACTTACAAACTTGAAAATTGGTATGTTTATAGGGCATAGGCTATAAAATAACAAAAAATAATAAAATTTGGTCAAGCGCGTGTCGGACTCAAAAAATCTAGCACATTAACTTACTGAAATTTCAACTAATACAATTATGTTTATGTGGTGGTACGGAACCCTCAGTGCGCGAGTCCGACTCGCACTTGGCCGGTTTTTTTTTTATTTGGGTGGAAGGCGTTCCGGAGTATTTTCGTAATAGGTACGTCATGTCGTCCATGGTCATGCATAGTTCCGCATTAATCCTGGCAAATGTTATTAGTGAGACGATCAGGGGAAGTCTAGGGAAATGGGTGTTGATGTTTTTTTTATGCCCGGCCTAGGCACATTCTAGACTCAAGCGAGAACATGGTTTTATAATTGTTTTAATGTCTAATGTTTTTCTTCCTGTACTCAACACGATTTTTGTAGCAGTTATCTACGAACCATGAGCTTAAGCATCGCAAATTCATAATTATAAAGACTCAAAAAGAGAAAAAAAAAATTATAAAGAGATGTTAATGAGTCACGGCTGACTTTGAAATTATTCATCTATTTTCATGCAAGTCACGTTAAACAAAAACCACAGTGTAAAATAAAACTTTATGGAGTGAGAGGCAGACGTTGGTGAGATAACCTTGACACATTCTTGGTAAGTTGGCAGTCGGAAGCTCAAGACAGAGATCGATGGTGAAACACGAGGGACACAACACTGGATATTCAAAAAAGAATCTGATCAAACTTAAATCTATATAGAATAGAATATGTTTATTAAAAAAATGTTACAGTCTTTTCTTAAAAAATAAACAAGCACACGCAAATCTGTTAATACAGTTTGACTGCGGGACTCGTATTAAATTCAAACTTATGAGTAATTATTAAAAACGCTAGTTTTATTAAAACGGTCTATATAGACATCACGATACCTAATAAACCTGTATAACCCAAGAAGAAAGACATTAAAAGTTCCATAATTTAAAAATTCCTGTCAGCACGCCTAAAATTAGCTTTGGTGACATCTCCTCCAACCCTGAAATAATTCTGTTAAAAATTCATAACAAGAGCCCGACGGGCGTACCTACATGACAAAGCGTCGTCCCTACGAGTTTTATACGGGTTAATCAGGCGTCAAATTGGCTACCGGATCTAGTGAAATGCCAAATATTTTTGAGGGGGCGAGGAAATGTCATAAAAGTAGGGCGTAAAATGACGTAGGTTGTTAAGAAACTGATAAACAGGAAGAATAAGCAAAAAGTAAATAATCAATACCATTCAGTGTTCAATATACTCCCCACTTATTCATATCTACAATGTAAAATACTATACATTGTCACAGTCACTGTGTCTAAAATATTGAAAGATCAAACGTATAGTCTTTGTACAGTCAGTGCGCTTATCTTCATGAGTATAGAGACGGAAGTCGCACTACAAGTGTCAAGTTTGACATGCTCTTGAATGTACCAAATCCAATAAAAATGTTAATCTCAGATGCGGTAAATTTTAAATAATTTAATGCAAACGAATTTATACGAATTACCTATAGCTGAAAAATATTTCACCTCAAGACTGTAATTAGGGTTTCTTTCAATATAAAACATCAGAGCCTCAAACCTTCAAAGCCTGTTTTTGTGAGCAGGCTTTCCGTGTGTACCTTCTCACTGATTCTTTTCAGCACGAATTATTTTGCGTTGGTATACTTATTTTTTAGCCTAATTAAGAGCTCTGCTAGCAGAATATTGATAAAGAAATTCTAAAGGTAGGTACTTGCAATAGCGTTCTTCTTTTTTGTCGTTGTATTTTTTTTATTATTTTTATATTTACATTGCGTTGTTCTGATTTCTGAATAAAATGTATAACTTTCTATCTTATGAATAAATTATTTCAGGCCTATAGGCAAGGACTGTAAATTGAGGGTTTTGGGGATATTTTGGGGCAATCATCGAATCTAAACAACTAGATGATAAAAAAATATTTTATCTCTGTATTCAACCTCCCTACTTTGTATTTTTATAGGGATTAAATTGTTGACACGTGTTGTGTCAGTAGCAACCTATCTGTACTCATAGGTCTCGTAAGAGGCGACTAAGGGGTAATGAACTGGAGGAAGGGCAGCAGCGTCCTTCTGTGTATCGTGTCATCTTAAATACTGCGTTCACCAACAAACGCGGTTCGCGGTGACGTTTTTGTGAGATGTTACAATGAAATGATTGTCCTCTAAAGAATCGAATAATAAAAAAGACGTACTTGGGATCAATGATAATTAGCATGAAATATTTTTTAAACTACTAGTTAAGTTTTTTGCAATGTTAATTCAGCCGACTTTTGCTGTTTAATCAATCTCAGATGATATTATTGCTCAATCCAGGTTTGCTGCGACCTTCGTTAATTATAAATATTCTGGTTTCTTTCGCTATCTCAACAATCTCGATAACTTCATCTATTTGACAAATTGTATACAGACGCTACTCAGCACTTGAGAGGTTATCGGAATTAGCTCATTCCATCTTCGTTTTATCCTTTATAGTCTACGATTTTTTTTTTAAATGAACGCAATTTTTTTACTTTTACCCCTAGCTGATTGCACCATTATTCGAATTTCATTTTGTTTTATTTATTCTAGTTGTTATTCTTGGGAAATCCTATGGTTATGGATTAACAAAGTCTTTTTTCTTTTTAAACGTGATCATTACAGGGTTGTTTAGTTTTTTTCTTGATCCGTCAATTTTGACATTTACTATAATCTAATTTGTTTCAATGAGTGCAATAAGTGGCCAATAGTCTTTAAGTCTCATGTAGTTTGTAAACTTTTAAGGGTTAGCTCTTACGTGTACTTTCATTGGCGTAGCCAGTGAACATTTCTAGGGTGGGCAACCGACTCGTAATTTGCTGAGTGCAATTGCACTAAGTAAGTAAGTACTTAAGCTATGAAAATTTAATATTTGATAACATCCTACACCTCATATAACACTTTGACGATTTCGGAAATGGCAATTTTATAGATAAGGGATGATAAAATATTTTACGAAGAGTCGCGTTTGTGCGATAAAATGAAACATGTCCATCTTTCTAGGGTGGGCAATGAGTTTTCTAGGGTCGGCATAGCCCACCCTTGCCACCCCCTAGCTACGACCATGTGTACTTTCATAATTCGCCTGCTCATCATCATCTAAACATTATAATCATCATTAAAAAGCAACTATTGCTTGAAAATAACCAACAAGACAATTATTGCTGCTGTCTCTCTCACTGCCCTCATCCAGCTTAACCAGATCACCAACATAGGTCTACTTACCGGAGGCTGTGTATTTCTTGTTTAATATAATGGTAGTTATACTTCGGGTGCTCAACCGAAGACGATTACATAATTTACTTGCAGCAGCACATGAGATGATGCCGTCTTTGTCACACCTTAAAAGCCTAGTAGCCAAACTGGCTAGCTAGTATCCAGTCTAAAATAAAAAAAGTTAAATGCATTCTGTCTCGCTCGCACCCGCACCCGAGAGAGGGGCGCCTGCACTCCTGTCATTACGTGATTTTGTGTCGTCGGAGTCATACCGTTATTTCGAAGTTCCAGATTTCATTACTTTTTCAAAAGTGTAGATTCCCAAAATGGGTAGGAAACGTAAGCGTTCGCGTTCGCGTTCAAGTGATTACGATAGGATTCGTAAAAAAGTGAAGAAATTGCAAGATAGTCTTAGAAGGTACCACAGACGACCTTCATACTCGTCATCTTCTGAAGAGGATTTTCGGAGTGATCACTCATCGTATTATCGGAGATACCACGAGGATTATTATCCAGACTATCAGGATGAACCAGGTTAGTTATCTGAGACTATTTGTACCTATAATTAGTAAGATGAATTCGTTAATTTTTGATTGCGTTTGCATACTAGTAGGTATGTTGTTATTGTAGGTACTTATTACCTTTTGTAAGAATCATTACGTAAGGGTTTTGTTTACGAACAAAGTGTGTAGGTGCGGATCCCCATAATCATAAATAGGTTAAGTGTGATCGAACTGTCTACTTATAATATTAATTACCTATATAAAAATATATCTACCCAGTTTTAAACTAGTACCATGGGTACAAAGTGTTAATGCAACGTAAATCGTTAAGAATTGGACCTAACCTAACATATTTTCTTTGTATTTTTTATTACGCGTAAAATGTGTTATTTAATTGAGAATTTAGGTACTTTTAACTTATTACGTATATCGTAATATAACCTTTTCTCCACGTAAATCGTGATGAGGTTAACTTCTCTCCTTGTAAATCTTGTGAGATGAAAATACTTTCTTCTCCACGTAAATCGTGTTTGAGACCTATGAAAGTAGTTACCGTGTTTCTTCTTCCCCACGTAAATCGTGATGGGTTTGTGAATACGGTGTCTCTTTGCAGATGAGCAAGAGCCAGAAGTTGTTGCACCGGATGAAGATCCTTCTTCAAGTAGTAAAGCTACTCCTGATGCGCTTCCAGCCTCGTCAAATCAGGATAAGCAAGAACTTCCAACACTTGAATGTCTAGATCCTGAAATATTGCAAATTCTGGGAGAAGATCCCTCTGACCAGAAATCCTATGGTGAAAATTTACACAAGGATATTGCCACTCGTTGGGCACATATTTTGACTAATGGTTTATCAAAAGAAAATAAAACTGAACTTTTGAAACAGTACTTGCCATCTGAAAATTGCATCAATATGAAAGCTCCAATATTGAATTTAGAAATTAAAGCTGCCTTGACGGAGTTAAATGTCAAAAAAGATTTGTTCAGCCAAAGTAAACAAAACCAACTATCCAGCTGTTTATCAGCGATTGCAAAGGTTCTTAATTGGGCTCTGTCGTCCAAGGACTCGCAGGCGCAAGACATAATAAAACCACTGAGTGACGCGGGTCGACTTCTTTGTGATTCACATTATAGAGAATCTCAGTCAAGGCGCTACGCTATAATGAATACCTTGAATAAACAAACCAGAGACACAGTCAAAAACACAAAATTAGACGAATACTTGTTTGGCGCGGATCTGGCTGAACATTTAAAGTCTTCCAAGGCCATATTGAAAACGGGCTCGGAAATGAAGAGCACTATTCAGCGTGCCCCATTTAAACAGCCTCCGACAACACAAAACCGGGGGGCTTTAAACTCGAAGGGGGTAGCGCGGGTACCAGCTGGCGAGCCGCGTCAGAACCCCGGTCCTCGCAGGCCGCCAGCCCCGAGGGATCGCCGCTACGACCGCTACGACCAGCCGCCGCCGCCGACGTCCAGTTCCCGCCGCCATCCTCCCCCGCGGCAGCGGACGAGGAGGCGCTGAGTTCTACTTCTCAGGTACCTGTAGCAGGTAGATTACAGTATTTTTATGACGCTTGGCGCAACATTACTGATGACGTCAGAGTCTTATCTTGGATCCAGGGTTATAGAATTCCGTTCAAAGAGGAACCGGTACAGATTTATTCTTCGAATAATTCTAGTTTTTCTGTCTTACAAAGTCGTATCATTGATCAGTGTATTTCAGAATTACTTCAATCGGGTTTTATTTCTCCGTGTGAACCTTGTGAAGGTCAATTTTTATCACCGATATTTACAGTTCCAAAACCAAACGGCGACTATCGTTTTATACTAAATCTCAAGCAGCTTAATAAATTTATTCACGTCGAACACTTTAAAATGGAAGATTATAGAACTGCGCTAAAATTATTAGGACCTGATTATTTTATGTCAACGATTGATCTAAAAGACGCTTATTTTTTGATATCCATTGATCCCAGAGATAGAAAGATGTTACGCTTTGAATGGAATTCACAGCTTTTTGAATTTAAAGTTCTTCCTTTTGGACTTTGCACTAGTCCCTTTGTCTTTACAAAGTTGCTAAAACCAGTGCTACAATACCTACGCTCATCCGGTCTGATATCAGTAAATTACTTGGATGATTTTTTATGCATAGGCACTTCATATGATGATTGCTTGTATAATGTAAACACTACAAAAAATGTTTTAGAGTCCCTCGGGTTTGTGATAAATATGAACAAAAGTGTTTTAGTACCTAGTAATGTATGTAAATATTTGGGATTTATTTTCAATACTTTAAATATGACGATTTACTTACCGGAAGAGAAAAAACAAAGAATATTTGATAAAGCTGTTGAGTTTCTACGTATAAAAAAGTGTTTGATTAGAAAATTTGCAGAATTTATAGGCCTGTTGACCGCCGCATGCCCAGCTGTTAGTTACGGATGGATGTATACAAAATTATTCGAAAGAGAAAAGTTTTTAGCTTTAGATTACACAGACAATTATAATAGAAAGATAGTTATTTCAAATAACTTAGATCAAGATTTTAAATGGTGGAGAGATAATATAAAATCAGCATCTTGTCCTATTCGCCGTACTGATTACTGCGCGGAAATATTTACGGATTCGTCTAACACGGGTTGGGGTGCGGCTTGCGGCGATCAACGTGCGAACGGTCATTGGACTAAATCGGATTTAAGTTCACATATTAATATGTTGGAATTGAAGGCGGCTTTCTACGGACTAAAAATTTTTGCCTCACATCTGACAGATTGCAATGTATTGCTAAGAATTGATAATACCACTGCCATATGTTATATTAATCGAATGGGAGGTGTACAACACCCCCATCTCAATAATTTAGCGCGAAAAATATGGCAGTGGTGTGAGACAAGGAATATTTTTATATTCGCATCCTATATAAAATCTTCCGATAATGTCATAGCTGATCAGGAGTCTCGTAAAACCAATGTAGATACAGAATGGGAACTCTCAACTGACGCGTATTCTAAAATAATTAAATGTTTTGGTAGACCTGACTTTGATCTTTTCGCTAGCGTACAGAATCATAAGTGCAAAAGATACGCATCATGGAAACTGGATCCCCACTCGGAAGTTATTGATGCATTCACTTTCAGTTGGCATAACATTATTTTTTATGCTTTTCCGCCATTCAGTTTCATTCCTAAAGTATTACAGAAAATTATTAATGACAAAGCTCAAGGGATTTTGGTTGTTCCTTACTGGAGATCACAACCGTGGTATCCATTGTGGTCAAAATTAATAATCTCTGAGAAGATATTTTTCGGTCCTGACAGATATCTGTTATATTCCCCTTTCAGAGTCCACCATCCACTACATGCAGACCTTATCCTGGTGGCAGCGAAGTTATCAGGCGATCGCTCTTAGAGCGTGGAGTACCGGAATCTTCTTTAGAGATCACAATGGCATCCCTTGCTAAAAATACCTTAAACCAGTATAATTCATCTATTAAATCTTGGTGGTCATATTGCCAAAATCATAACTTAAATATGTACAAAGTTTCTAGTTCACAAGTAATTTCTTTTTTAACATACAAATTTGAAGAAGGTGCAAGTTACAGTAGTCTTAATACTCATCGATCAGCTCTGTCCATTATTTTAGGGAGTCAGATTACTCAAGATGATTGTATTAACCGATTTCTTAAAGGTGCCTTTAGATTAAGGCCTCCCATTCCCAAATATAATTGTACTTGGGATACTAACAAAGTTTTATCGTATCTGGCGGAATTATACCCCTATCAAAATATAAGTTTATCTGATTTATCTCATAAAACAATTACATTACTAGCAATTGCATCTGCGCAGAGAATGCAGACTTTAAGTTTAATTAAGCTTAAAAATATATTGGTACAAAGTGATGTCATATTGATTAAAATACCAGATATTATCAAGACCTCGAGACCTGGGGCTTGCCAACCACTTATTAGGTTGCCTTTTATTCGGGAGAATCCTTCTATCTGTCCTGCTCTAGCAGTACAGGAGTATATATCTAAGACTGCTACGTTGCGTCAAAATCAAGATGACGATTTCATGTTCATTAGTTTTCGCAAACCTTATAAGAGAGTGGTTACACAAACTCTATCTCACTGGGTTAAAAGAATACTTAAAGATAGTGGTATTGACATTTCCATATTTGGAGCGCATAGTACACGTCACGCTTCCACGTCTGCCGCTCATAGTTTCGGTGTTAACTTGGAAGTGGTTCGTAAGGCCGCAGGTTGGAGCGATTCATCCAATGTATTTTTAAAATATTATAGAAGAGATATTATTAATAATTCTGATGATTTTGCAGAGAGTATATTTAATAATGTAGAACGTTAAGTTTATTAGACACAGATAGTTGTCGTGTAAAACCAAACCATCTATCGCATTAATTCTTATTAAGATTATGATACATGTTATTTGGTTAAATTAAGTATAAAAGTAATTTATTCCATTTCGTTGGCTTAAAAACATTCTGTTTGGTACTAAATATACTATGCAGTATAATTGATTCAGTATATTTTTTGTTTTACTTTTGTAAATCTCTGAACATCTGCAAGTAAATTATGTAATCGTCTTCGGTTGAGCACCCGAAGTATAATTAAGAATCAAACGAACTTACCTTGTGAAGTTTGATTCCAATTATGCGAGGGTCTCAACCGAAGACGATTACATACAACTCCCGCCCGACCCTAAAGCTCCCAAAAACAAAAAATATATAGGCATTGCTCTAAAAATAATGACAGGAGTGCAGGCGCCCCTCTCTCGGGTGCGGGTGCGAGCGAGACAGAATGCATTTAACTTTTTTTATTTTAGACTGGATACTAGCTAGCCAGTTTGGCTACTAGGCTTTTAAGGTGTGACAAAGACGGCATCATCTCATGTGCTGCTGCAAGTAAATTATGTAATCGTCTTCGGTTGAGACCCTCGCATAATTGGAATCAAACTTCACAAGGTAAGTTCGTTTGATTCTTAATTATGCTACATGTAGCTTTTATCCTTATATCGATCACGATGCCACCTGTTTTTCATTGTATAGGAAGATGAATGCACATAATTTTCTTCGATAAAGGTGGTAGGGGTCACGCGAACATAAATCGGAGCGTTTTCTTAATTGTTCGTATTAGTTGTCGCTTAAGAAGCAAGTGTTGTAGGGTAAAGATTTTTTTTTCTCGCCATACTGAGAACTTTTACGCATAATCATCATATCAGCCGAAATACGTCCACTGCTGGACATAGGCCTCCCCTAAAGATCTCCATGACGACCGGTCCTGCGCTGTTCACATCCAGATAATGATCACAAGAACTGTACAAAACTGATATACCTATTAATTAAAAGTATGATGAATCCTTAGCTAATCAAAGCACATCCAACGAACAATTTACAATTAATAAAAGCACATTCATTTACGTAAATATGAATGACCGACACTTCATATTTAAAGCAACAATTACATAGACAGATTACAATAAAGATGATCCTAATTGAACTAGAATAACAATGTGTCTATAAAAACAACAATCTAGAAGCTTCTGAGAAAAAAAATATGGGCTAAATTATTAAAGAAGAATTACACGAGTTTCCTGACTTTAGTAGTAAACAGAAGTTTAGGTTAAAATATAATAATTTAGTAATTGAATAGTTGTTGTAGCTGCAGGGTAGGATGAGGTGTAATGTTGCAAATTGCACACTGGCGCTATCTCGTGACTGGTAGGCGGTTCAAGTCACTGAACTGTAGCTTAGGTCATGGTTGATGCGCGTACGCAATGTTAAGCCGAGAGGAGCGACTCAGGTGTATGTTTTTACTTTTTACTTTACTTTTACCGATATTTTTACTTGATGTAAGGAAGACATTCGGCATGAAAAAATCTTAGGAATATTAAGATGTTTTGCATGTGTTTGTTCAACCATCTTTAAATAATAAAGTAAAGAGTTTTGAAGTAAATTTTTACCTCTTGTATTTTTGTTAACAATAATAAAAAGTGTTCCAGCCTTATCACGTTTCGTATTTTACTCGAAAGGCATTATAATTTTGTAAAGTATTCAAAAGTAAATAAGACGGAAACTTATACGTTGCGCTCACCCTGTTTTAATTTTCATGCGGTCTTATTTGTTCTTGGAAACTGTTGTTGGTCCCAGTTTAACCGGCTTGCAGGCTTGCCGCAAAAAATAACTAAATACTTTGCGGTTGCGCCGCGCCATTATTGTGACACTACTTAAACTATTTAATTAAAATTGTTCGTAGCAATGCTCCGCAGAATCAAGTTGTGGACAAGTCGCTTCTGTTTATTTATAATTGCTAACTTGAGTAAACTCTGCGGGAGAATTCCTGTCAAGGTTTAGTTTCTGTAACTTCGCTTTAGGATTTTGACGTGAGTTCAAACTTTATATGTTTTAAACTTGGTGCGTGAACTATGAAATATATGATACTTATGATTGAAAAAAAGAATAAACAACTATTACTGTTTAATGAGCAAGTACCTACTGCAAAATATATAAAAACATGCTGAAAAGCAAAATTTTTAATGAAACACTGACTAAAAAAATTTTTTTTCTAGGTTTCCTAAGTAAATTTTTATCCTAGGTTTTTATATTATTTTAAGTACTTGGTCTATATTTAAAACAGATCAACTTTTTCAGAACCAACATACTCGGAATTTCAAAAATTTTTGGTAGTTTCGTAAAAAAACTGCCAAGTGCGTGTCGGGCTTCGCACATTCAGGGTTCCGTACCAGTGGCATGCCACCACCCGCACCCCAAATGTGCTACGCGTTTGAGCACAAAACAAAGTTTGTTGAAAATTAGGAAATTTAAACAAAACATTGATTTAGTAATACATTAGTATTTGTTGGTAAAATATACGTAATCACCAAACTTCAAGTTTATAGGTCAATGGGAAAAAAGCTGTATTTGGTGTCATCTCATTTCTTGTTTTCCAATATTTTGTAAAAAAAAATACAGTATTTATATACTCATCCACCTCTTAACAACGATACCCCACTTGAAAGCCAATTTTCTTTTCGCACCCTCTTCAGCTGTATGGCAGCTCCCCTTTAAAAATTATTGTTACCACTATCTATGATTTGTATGGATTTGGGTCAACAAGATGCTAATACTTTTAAAAATTTAAAAACTGTCTCCAACCGTTTAGCTGTAAAACCTGCATGACAGGCGACGGACGGACGGACAGGTGAGTGACAACGATAGGGCTCCATTTGGACCCTTCGGGTACGGAACCCTATAAACAGTCTCTTAGCGGCGCAAAGTTATCAAGGAAAGGTTAGAAAAAGCTGTGAAGTTTTACGGTCTTAGTTAAATACATATAAGAAACTTGCAGAGATAAAAAAAATAAGTTGATGATTAAATTGGGAGTAGCCGGAATAGCTATAATTATATTGGCTAGCAAAATATAATTTCTTCAACTAATTAAAATAAATGGCACAGCAGCACTGCACTTACTTTCTCGCGATGTACGAGAGTCATCATTCAACTGTGTCCCCGCCGGGAATCAAACCCAGAACCTCCGGATCAAGAGTCGAATGCTCTAACTACTATTTTATAAAGGCTGCAGATAGTTATGAGTAAATAAGTACCAACTGCAAACTTAAGTTTGTAATTCCATACAAATAATATGAAAATACAAACTTACCTTTAACTACTAGATTTATGTGAAAATGATTTAATGAAATATGCCGTCAGGTAGAAAACCAATTTAGAATCCAAATTGTAGAACATCAAAATAAGCTCAACGAAACCGATTTTGTGTAAATCACATTTTTAAATTTTAGTAGTAAGGGAACACCCCTTATATGAATTTCTACAGACCAATTAATACTGCCGTAAAATACCTTAAATGGAGGTGCTTGGTCGTGCAAAGTTTCATCAAGATTTTATGAGCCGTTTTAGCGAAAATTACAATTTTTCATTTTAGTTGTATGACAGCTACCCTCAAAATGAGAGCCAGCAGAAAACCACTCAAAACCCTTCGATGGATTTGCAAAAAACTCTTAAATTAAAAATATGGTGTTAATCGGACCATTCGTTTAGCCGCTAGGCCAAAGCGTGACGGACAGACCGACCGACGGACCGACCGACCGACGGACCGACCGACCGACGGACCGACCGACCGACGGACCGACCGACCGACCGACCGACGGACGGACATTTTTGGGAGACTTGTTTTTTATGATGTATAAGTGATTTAGAACACATTTTTGAGAAAATTAGAAAAACTTTTTTTTTCACGAATACAAATGCCTTTCTCGCTCCGCTCGAAGGTAAAAATAGTAGCCTTGTAACCACAGACCTAGCAAAAGCGCGCTATCGCTTACTATATCATTACATACTATATCTATGCTTGTAACTAAAACGATGGTTTGCCATAACTAAAGAAAGTTATACACCGTGTTCCTGAGGATATGCATTAATTTAAGACCACGGTCAGTTAACGAAACTGTACAACTTTCATAAAGTAACAGGTTGAAAAACCAAAAAAAAAATGCCTTTACATAAAACTTTTTTTTTTCGTAATTTACCATGATTCTTAGGGAAAGTTGTTCAGTTTCGTTAACTGAACCTGCTTTTAAAGTTGAAGTATAACGAAAAAATAAAATTTATGCATGGGTGGGAATTATTTTTTTGTATTTAAACCTATGTTTCTTAGGGAAAGTTGTACAGTTTCGTTAACTGAACGTGCTTTTAAAATTAATGCATATCCTCAGGAACACGTTGTTTATTTCTGTTAGTGACTAGACATGAGATAGAGCCGTTATTCTAGATGCATCTGAAATTACACAAATGCATACAAAAGGTGACGTGTTGAGTGACATTTACTTCATCAACTGCTGCACAAGAGCTTTCCGCGAGCATCTCTACTAAACATGTAGTGTCATAAGCTTCCATTATAATTTTTAAATTATTATTGTGAGCAAATCCTGTTCTGCTTACAAACCAAATACCAAACGAAAAAAATTCAAAACATTTCACACAAAAAAGATAGAGTTTAAGCAGTTGCAAGATAATATTTTTTTTTAACATTCATGCACTGTAAAATTTATCTCTGACACATCATTTCTTGCACAAAACCTTATCTTCTAGAACATTCCTTAAAATACATTTGAATGGGCAGGTCATGAATGATAAAAAAATCTAGGACTCCAGGTATATCATAAATAGTAGTATCACTAATAGTATCTAGTATTTACCTTCTGTGTTCTTAGGACGCAGCTTAGATCCCCGCCCAGGAAAATATTTTGTGTGATGTGAGTGCATTAAACTTGGCACAATGGTCTTTTTTTCTTTTTTTTTGGGATTACTCAGTATTCACATAAGGTCATCTGATGAGTCTGATATACAACACCTACCTCATCAATATGATATAAAATACTCGTGTTCATCACACAAATGTTTGCCCTGTACCGGGATCAAACCCGCGGTCCAAGGCGTAGAGGCACGCTCACAGATACCAACCACACCAAAGGGCAAGTCCTTTATAACGTCCTTATTTCTAATGCTCTACGCTCTAGGAGTCGCGCTGCAAGTGTCAAGCTTGGTCTGCTTTTGACTGTACAAAGGCGTTTTTTCTGCTATCGAGTTTTATTTATCAGTCTCTGTTATTATCTTTAGGCTTTGCCTAGTTATAGATCTGGACAAATAGCGCAACAAAATATCATTTTTTCTTTCTGTCAAATACCTCCATATTAAATTATTTATTCGAATCAACGTTTAAAGTCAGTTTTAGACCTTGACAGTTTTGTTTCAAGATCTAAAATTAAAGACAAAAACCTACTAAGGATGGTCTTCCATTTGCATTTTAGTTTCTTTTTCTATGGTTCTTTCTTAGAGCTTTTTCAGACTTAAGAATGTATAGGGGTTGTAAGGGATAGTCCCCCGGGAGACTCGAACTTTCATTTGTACGTACCATGTAACTTAAATGTAAATTATTGTTTCAGGTCACTACCGAAGGGCATGGATGGAAACTTACCTAAGAAATTGGAATAGTTAGAAATGAAACTACGAACTCGAAAGAAATTTGCAATAATTTGGCGCAATCTGGCAGGATTATAGCCAAAATTTGAAAAACTGAAGACATGTGAAGAAATATAATATCAGAACCGAAACCGTCATATCAAACCGGCATATCTCGCAAACGAGAAGCTAACATATCTCATGTTTTAATGCTAGTCACCCTTTTGTGATTATAGAATAGTGTTAAATTTATTGCTCAAATTCTATTACATCAAGTATTTTCAATTTTAGTCCTTCTAGCATTTAAATAAATCGACTCAAGACTAATACAAAGATTGCTTAACTGAAGCATGTACTGAAACGTGATTCAATAAATCAAGGTGTAAATAAAGACAGAGCAGATAATGAAATTCTACAACATGTTCTTCCTAAGGAGACGAGCGTGGTTGTTAAAGGCAGCACTGGTGATCACAGCAGTATGGTTCATGGTAGCTCTTTTAATAACAAGTGGAGGTGCAAGGAATACAATTGCTGGTGTGCCACAAGCTTTAGAGTATGACGACGCAGATTCTAAGCTATTAAAAGCGGCTAAGCCGACGGCAACAAAGAAAAAGAGCGAGTCTTACGCTAACAATTTATCTGATGGTAAGTTTCATGTATATGCTATTTATTAAATAATTAATATTTAGAGTAGTAATACAGTCACGGTATCAGCATGATTTTTGTAACACTTTTAATTTTAAATTATGTCTTTTTGAGATTAACTTTTCATTACAATTATGGAATCTGGTAATTAATAATTGAGATCGTTCATTCTATATGTGGTAAATGTAGATAGTATTTTAACTAAATAATCAACTTCTCTAAACTAATTTACGATCTTCGTAATTGCTTTTCACTCCCAGCGAACTTCTCTGACTACGACTGTCTTTCGCCTAATGTATGCAATAGAAACGTTAATTAAGATAGACAGACTAAAATTATTCTACATCTCAACTCATTTAAAATCAGAATAGTATAAACATTACCAGCTGTGCAAAATTAAATTTAATACATCAGAGAAGGTTCTTTAAAATATTATCAGAGAAAACTATTAATTGCATAGTTAGTTTGCTTGATTAAGGGCTTTACTACAAATAAAATACTTTCAAGACTTTATAAAGTAACACATTTGTTTCGAGAGTTTCATATGAAAAGCCTTTCATCAACACTATGCTTTTTTTTACATAGAAAGTCTTTTCATTTGTTACGTTTGCATGATTTTCTGTTATTAAATTCTGCTTTTCTAATTAATATTTCGCATGACTTTATGTTTGCACATGACAGGATCGCGAGTCAATTGGCTTGAACGCATCGCTGGGCCAGAAGGTACATTTAATTGCTTATTTTAATAATTTTAATTTGTAAATGTGCTTTTGTAACTAATTGTCCACAAATACGTGCATATTTCTCGTGCGACAAAATAACGATTTTATTTCATAAAAGGCTTCTTTTTAAGGGGAACGTAAGTATCATTATTATAATAATATGCTCATTATTATTTGAACACTGAACACAGTTCACAAGAAGTTTTTTTGCTTATTATCAGTCAAAATCAATAAAAGACATTTAAAAAATATTTTGTTAATTAATTATAGAGACGATAGCACTTTTTAACAGACTTAAAAAAAAGTTTCTTTTTTCGATCGTATTTTTTTATTTTTTTGTATAGAAATTTTATTTTTCTCCTTTTTGGTCTTATTGGTACAATATTTTAAGCTTTCAAAGTGTTCCTGGAGTGGTTAGAAATATATTGCAATATTTCATATATCCTACAATAGAATAATAATATTTTTGCAGGTCTAGGCGTGATAGCAGCCCCAGGCTCAGACAATGCCCCAGGTGAACTGGGCAAGCCTGTCGTTTTACCTAAAAATTTGAGCGAAGAAGCAAAGGAGGCCGTTTCTGAAGGTTGGAAGAAGAACGCTTTCAACCAGTATGTTAGTGATCTAATATCCATAAGGAGGAAACTGCCAGACCCTAGAGACGAGTGGTAAGATTACATACATTTTGTAATGTATTTGAAAAAAGTTAAGGAAAAACCGGACAAGTGCGAGTCAGACTCGCACACAGAGAGTTCCGCACAACTAAGGTAAAAATACCGTCTTAGTTATGGACGTGCAGTCAGGCAGAATGGTATTAAAAACGCGCTAGTCCGACACGCTTTTGACCAGTTTTTATTATTTGCTGTGATTCTATAGCTTATGCACTATAATAGTACATTAAAATGCAAGTGCGCTATTTCGGAGATTAGACCCGAGGCTCAGAAATTGCAGCCTGAGCCGCAGGCGAGGGCGTAATGGAGCCGAGGGTGTAATCACCAACGCGCACGAGCTTTTCACGACGTTTTTCAACGCATTTGCGAATAAAAACAAATCAAACTGGTTACCTTTAAAAATACTAAACTTTGCTAACCTTACGTCCACCGCACGTCTACCGGAACATTTTGTCGGTTGCATATGTTCATGTTTTCCTTTAATTTTACCAACTTTCAAAATTGTATTTATGGTATGAGTATTTTAGACGGTTCAGAAACAGATTTTTATTTGTAAAAGTCGACACTTTTAGAAATAGTTACAATAACAAACACTACAAATATTTGTAGTGTTTGTTATTAGTAGTGGTGTAAGAACACCATCAATCTTTTATCAATCATAAGTCAATCTAGTAACCAAGCTATAAAAAAAAGTAATTGTCACTCGGTACCCAAACATCCTATTCCATTAACCTTGAAATAAATTATCAAAAATTGAATATCTTGTAACGTAAATAATATTTTTTTTGTTAATTAGTGAATTACTATAAATTATTCCATAAAATCAACATTAATTTATGATATTTTCTCGAAGTCAGCTTAAAAAAAATAATAAGCATAAAAACTCTTAGCTCCTGGCCGATTAAAAAACAAACAAAAATAAAACACTAGTGCGGTAATGTAATGACAAAAACACGCGTGTTTAAAAAGCTGGATTATGGACCTTTATACAGTTCAAATAGAGCTGTTACATGAGCAAATGTGTTGAAAACTTAATAATTTTCACGCTTGCAAGTGTTCCCGTTTTTACAATAGAGCTAATACAAAAATCGAGCTAAAATCGCCTAAAACACGTTTTTATAGAAGAGCTCCCCTTATTATTTTTTAATTTCAAGTATTTATTGTTAAAGCGGAAATAGAAGTACATAGGCTGTGAAAATTTCAACTGTCTACCTATTACGGTTCATGAGATACAGCCCGCTGACAGACAGACAGACATCGCAGGCATATCAATAGGGTTCCGGTTTTTACCGTTTGGGTGCGAAACCCTATAAATAACGCATGAGATCCCACACGAATAGTTGTTTGCACACAAAATATTTTCATTTTGTTTTTTAGATCCACGTTGTACTGGTGGAAAGATTTCCGGGTGTTTCTCCGCTCAATTACTATCCCTTCTTCTTCATCTGATGTATATAACAACTTACTGTTCTTCTTCGACTTGATCATTTTACTGTTTATTTCAATCACACATATTTTTATAGGTGCAAGCAACCAGGCCGATATTTAGAAGACCTTCCGCAGACATCAGTTGTCATATGTTTCCACAATGAAGCTTGGTCAGTGCTGCTAAGAACGGTTCACTCTGTACTTGATCGGTCGCCTGCTCACTTAATAAAAGAAATCATACTTGTTGATGACTTCTCCGATATGCGTAAGTATAGTGCAATATTGTGTTCTTAACTCTACGCCTATACTAACCGCCTCATCATCATAACATCAGAATTCCAGCAAAACCGTGTGGTATTCTGGAGATGATTTACTTTAGTTACCATGCTTGTAAGCGTCGCGGCTGGCGACCGCTGTTGTTGGTGACCACAGTATGTAAGATGGTAAGATATACAGAAAGATGCTGCTGCCTATCCTCTGGATTATAAACCCTTAGTCGCCTATTATGACACCCACGCGTAGAGATGAGTTGGTACTATTCTTTGCCAGCACCACACGGATTAACAACACAACACACTAACCGCCTACATTTACATAATTTTAAATACTAACAGAGTCAAAGGAAGCAACACCAATAACCTGTTGTTATTGAAAGTAAAACACATAAATGTGAAACTTAAGTTTCCAACAGCACTGTTTGTATACCCTTAACTGTAGAAACAACAAGTTCACTTTTATTTAATGGCATACTCTAAACTCCTCAACAATGGCAGAACTTTAGCTCCACTATTCTTAATGGTGATGGCGCTATAAAATTTAAAACACTATAAAGCAGCTTATCTCTGAAAGCAAGAGTACTTTAGTGAACTTTTTACTGTACTATACTGCTGCTCGGTTTAAAAGTCAGTAAGTATACGAATCATTACGCATACAGTGTGACCGAGATATGTGTTCAGTTGACAGTTGACGTTGCTAGTCATGAAGATTTTTTATTATTTCCTAATTTGACCAACTGAATAAATACCGGTCATAGGTACTGTAACTACTAAAAGTAAACAGCTTAGTGAAAACCAAAAGTCTTAAAGAGAGAAATATTTTCTTAATACACCCAAACAAAACATTAATTTATCTGCCTACGTGCCTACAACTAACACAGAAACAAACCCTCCTGTTAAGGCAGTCGTAAAAAGCAGAAGATTCTAAGATACTATACTAGAAAATTTGTTTTCAGCACATTTGATGCAGCAGTTAGATGATTACATGTCATCAATTCCAAAAGTGAGAATAGTTCGTGCTAGCCGCCGAGAAGGACTCATAAGAGCTAGGCTCCTCGGCGCAAGATACGTCACTGCCCCTGTTCTCACTTACCTTGACAGTCATTGTGAATGTGCAGAAGGTAAAATTTATGTAACATGACGTAATATATTGATTATTGAAATAATCACGAGGTATTTGCTAACGATTATTTTTCTTTTCAGGATGGCTCGAGCCATTGTTAGATAGAATTGCTAGGAATAAAACAAATGTAGTGTGCCCAGTCATTGATGTCATTGATGACAACACTCTAGAGTTTCACTATAGAGACTCTACAGCAGTCAATGTCGGTGGATTTGATTGGAATCTTCAATTCAACTGGCATCCAGTCCCAGCCAGAGAAAGAGCTAGACATCAACACACGGCAGAGCCAGTTTGGTCTCCAACGATGGCTGGAGGACTTTTTGCAATCGACAAAGAGTTTTTTGAGAGATTAGGTACTTACGACAGTGGATTTGATATTTGGGGTGGAGAAAATCTGGAGTTGTCGTTTAAGACTTGGATGTGTGGTGGAACTTTGGAAATCGTACCATGCTCACACGTCGGACATATATTTAGAAAAAGATCACCCTACAAGTGGAAAAGCGGGGTCAATGTTCTAAAGAAAAATTCTGTGCGTTTGGCTGAGGTAAGTTCTTCTACCAACTGATGTAAATCCCAACTGATATTGTTTTCCATTAGAAATTAGGTGTGATTTCATAATAACAGACATACATACACACAAACAACCTCTAACCCCAAAAGCATATACCGGCTCCGTTCCGTCGTGGGTAAAAAATACTTTTCATTGACAGGTTTGGCTGGACGATTATTCTAAGTATTATTACCAACGTGTAGGTAATGATAAAGGCGATTATGGTGACATCAGTGGCAGAAAAGCTCTTAGAGAAAAACTAGGATGCAAGTCGTTTGACTGGTACCTAAAAAATATCTACCCCGAACTATTCATTCCTGGAGAGTCTGTCGCTCACGGCGAGGTATGTATTTTTCTTGTCATAAGATATTCCTAGATTGTTTTAAATAAATATCACTTAAAAATTTATTTTGAAACAAAAGTGTAGGTAGGTATTCCTACTTTAATATTTTTTTTTATAATACTTATGTTTGATTTAACTATCAATATAGTTACGACAATAGTTACTATTGATATAAAATGAACAATGAGTGCAAAGTGCTTATTCTACCTAATTTGTATTTTCCTCCAAATTTACTTATACAGATTCGAAATGTGGGCTTCAATAAAATTTGTTTGGACTCACCAACGCGCAAGTCTGACCATCACAAAGCCGTTGGAATTTACCCATGTCACCGACAGGGAGGAAATCAGGTGTTTTGTCGTTTCCTATACGACCTAACGCGGCAGTACCACTTTGTTGGAGTTTTATTTTTTGTACACTTTTGCACTCCTCAGTTTCTAAGCACTCGTAGCACGAAATGTTTTAGCACGCTATTATAATGCATGGAAGCACTGTTTTATTTTTGGTTATTTGTGATGACGACTGTTAGGTGAGAAGTGACGCTGCGCCGTATTGCCTTGATGGAGTTTCTGTAGAAGACGATTATCAAACTGAGCCAGTAATGATTCACAAATGCCACAAATCAGGTGGCAATCAGGTACTTGCACGTAAAACACGAGGGGTGTGCGTTGTAGATCTGAGTCTGTTTGAATATAGGGACGATATTATGTTAGCACATAGAGTTTTTGTTTGTTTTCATTGTATGTGTCTTCATCTGTTTTTTTATTAATTTTTTCACTTTCATATTAGCATTATCACTTGACTAATTGTTTTCATGTCAAGGAGTCAAATCCTTTTCACGTGCCATTTTTTCCTCGAGTCTTGATTATAAGAGTTATAGGCAAGTGATGATGTTAGTTAAAACGCTTGCTTTTGGCACGCCTTTAAACTAATGGATGGCACCAGATCGCGAATGTCCAGACTGATATGTGCCTCGACTCTGACAACCTGCCGGAGAAGATGAACCACCCTGTTGATGTCTGGCCTTGCCACGGGGACTATGGTAACCAGGTTCGTTTCGGCCACCATAAATTTGTCCATCATGATGCTTTTGCTTATCCTTGTATGTAGTTACTGTGTTTCTATCATCACTTTGTTTAGACTTAGATTACTAAACAATAGTACCCTATTAGTGTTGTAGTCATCTAACAGTTGTGTTAACACTCTTACTAACACTTTGTGTGAAAGGTTGCAATCGCATTGTAGATTAGGTTTTGCACGCATATTTATCGTACTAACGAAAACTTTTTTGTAGGTAGTTATTTCTTTAGAATTATTATTAAGTTGATTTTCGGAGTCATCATAGAATTCAACAATAAGCTTAATTTTCCGGGTTTGAATCTAAAGTATAAAACACCTGAGTCGAATACCTACTCTTGCAACTTTGGTACTGCCGCTAGGTATTTATTAGTATGTAAGTTTATTTTTAATTAATTACGATTAAGATACTTGCTAATATTATTCCTGAAGAATAATATGACTTTCTTGTACAGGAATTAATATAACTAAAAGTAGATTTTGCCTGAAATATTTTTTTATAACTATGGTGGGGGCTTTGGAATTACATAATATTTTTTCTCCATTTTTATAACTGTTGCTTTTTTGAATTTATCTTTTTATATTGTGTTAAATCTAAGAATAAGAAAATGAATTTATCTGGACTTTTTTCTGACTGAAGTATGTAATCATGTACGATTCTGATATTTTTTAGTATTCATTCGCAGAATATTTTATGTCCACCAAAATAGCACTAGCAGTTTGTACAACTTGGGTACGAACCATAGTATTGTTTCGGATATTTTGTACCAGTTTTAATCATTATCTTAATATTTTAACAGTACTGGATGTATTCCAAAACGGGTGAAATTCGTCGTGATGAGACTTGTCTCGATTATTCGGGACGTGACGTGGTGCTCTACCCGTGTCATGGAGCCAAGGGGAACCAGATGTGGGTGTACGAGCCTAATGTAAGTAATATATTTAGTCTGTTTATTTTCCTCAAAACATGACATTGTATTGTGTTTATGAGCTTGTTTAATAGTAAACTTATTTTTATGTTATTACGAGTACAATGATGCTAATCAATACTTCGATTATCTTTAATATTAATATGGATATAATGGTAGTATGGTTTTGAATTAGCCAAACTTTTTTCGTAGATTAGGAAATATTTACTGATATATTAAAGCACAGCTCAAAACCTTTTGGTCTAGAAAGTTCAAATTTTGCAAGACGTTCCTAACATAGCGTAGGCAAGCACTAATACCTTATAAAACTATGACAACCCACGCAGACGAAGTTGCAGGCAACAGCTAACTAGTAGCGTATCATAAATCATTTGGATAAGAAAAGCTTATTATTTTGGTTCCAGACTAAGCTTCTGAGACACGGCTCCAGTGAAAAGTGTATGGCGATAAACAGGAATAAAGACAAGATAGTGATGGAGACCTGCAGTGACAAGGAGCAGCGGCAGATGTGGCACTTGGAGAACTTCAACGCGGAGCGACTCGGGCCGGAGCTCACAGCCGAGTAGCCGGAGGCCTACGACGAAGTGTTGTTCATATAAAGACTTCTTTAAATACCGGACGAAAGTTCCTGATGGGTTGAATTCAGAACATTTGAGACGTTTCTAGTGCGAATGTGACCTTATTGAATCACTTGTTGCCGATCGCAATGTGTACATTGTAGATGCGAGTTTAGTGTTTAGTGATTTTAAAACTAAATTTTCAAAATGACTTATAGGTGATAGACGGAAAATGGAAGAGTTTTTAAATGTGCTGTTGCTGTACATAATTTTACGAAGTTTGATGGCTTTTGTGAACTGAAAATTTATAAAAAATCGTGTTTCTTTTATTTTAATTTAGTATCCTATATCTTTTATCGATAATCAGTTGTATTTATTGTGATTATGAAAATACAATCGAAAGAAATACTAATAATTTTTTTTTAGACCAATTAATTAATTAAATAAATGTTAGTCACTTTGTTCAGTTCACAAAATATTGCTTTAGCTATTGATGTGTCAATAATATACAACTTATGTGTATTTGGATGTGTAGATATCGGTGTCTCACTTGTTAACCCCGCGTCACTTGGACTGGCCAACAATGGACTGATTTTTATGAAAAAAAAAAATGAAATTTGTAGATTTATTTAAAACTATTTTTGCTTTACTAAGTATGAAATTAATAGTTTGTATACCATCACATCTATTTATTTTACATAAAATGATTAGGTTGATTTGATTAAGTTTGAATATTCTTCTAGGGTTATATTTACACTATGAAAATATTACATTTATTTCAGTTGGTACCTTTTAAAATAGTCACAAAAATAGTATGTTAAGTTGTTATTTTGTTAATTAAAATTTTATATATTCGATGGAAATTTGATAGTGCAATAGTATTCATTGTAAAGTATTAAATATACTAATAGGATTTTAATATGCCGTAATATTAATAAACTATAGATATCGTATTCTATAGTATATCATTGGATACAAAATAATATTGTGATTTATTTTATAGTAGGTTATTCGTTTTGTCAAAATTGACAACACGAAACAAATGTCGTAATAATTGATTGAGTGCGAAAATTTGTAAAATATTTTTATACTTTTGAGATCTAAATTTGCAGTTGTCTGAAAATTATTTTCTTTGTGTTTGATTGGCATTTAAATGTTTTCCAAAAGCGATTTTTAAAAACCTCACCGCTCAGTACTTTTTTATGTACGTTCTTTGGGTTGTTTAGAGCTTTAGACATATCTAAAGACCTAAAGTTACTAAAGACAAAAAATCTCTCAATCAAGGGAGAGCTAGTGTAAAGATATTATTTCCATTTTAATCACAAATATAAAAACAGCGGAGTTGTAATAAATATTATTTGGATTCTATACCGGGTGTAAGGGACAGCCTTACGAATACTGAAAGGGCATGATCAGTCAACGTAACTAAACAACTTTCAGCGACTAAAAGTTTCAGGAAATGAAATAAAATCGGCCTCTCCATACAAAACTGCAAACTTGATTGGACATTTTGTATGGAAGGGCTGATTTTGTTTTTCATTTCCTGAAACTTTTATTCGCTGAAAGTTGTTCAGTTACGTTGACCGATCATGCCCTTTCAGTATTCTGAAGGCTGTCCCTTACACCCTGTATAAGGTCCTAATGAAATAGTGAACATTATTTTTCGTCTGTTAGTCAGACCATGACACTAAACAATTTTCTTCAAAGAACATAGGTCGGGTCGATATACGAAAATAAATTATTGACCTCCAATAGAAAATGTATTAATTTTGTATGGGACGTCAAATTTGGTATTTCATATTTCGACCTATGTTCCTTTGGAAATAATGTTCAGTTTCATAGTCCAAGTAATATACTACATTATATTTACTATTTCATTAGGACCCTATACAGGGTGTTAATTTGATTTCGTGCCATAGCTCAGGGGCGGGATCAGTATCAGTAACTGAGCAACTTTTCCCAAGGAACATAGGTCGAAATACGAAAATAAATTTTTGACCTCCCATAGAAACTGCATCAGCTGATAGCGCATTTTGTATGGAAGGTCAAATTTGGTTTTTCGTATTTCGACCTATGTTCCTTAGGAAAATTTGTTTAGTTACTGATACCGATCCCACCCCTGAGCTATGGCACGCAATCAAATTAACACCCTGTATAAGTTTTGTTTTGGGTGAATAATATTCTCGATTTACTTAACATTCCATTAGATTAAAAAACGATAAGACATTTACATGCATTATTTTGTAAGCAAGTTCTTGAAAGATCTTTTTCTATTCTAGTTTTTTCTTCCTATCCGGACAGAATGCATATTGAGGGTTGGCGTCCATTTGACCGCCTCGACACCTGACCAGCACCACCATAGCTTATAAAATCCGTTTCACGAGTCAATGTCAAAGCTTACCAAAACATTTTGGAGCTATATCAATATTGTGCTCCATAATCAATAGTAATCTTAACTGATTGCTGAGCTGTCAAAAAAAACAAGTCGAAAATAATGCAATTTTTTTTGTCAAATACTATACTCTGGTTCGTCTGGTTCGTGGTAGTTTGTTTGGTTCTATGGCTGCAAAATGTGTTGGTAAGCGTTGGTATTGATTCGTGAAACGGATTATACAAAAAAAAGTGGATGGCATGCGGTCACCGCGTTGACCACTATATTTACATTTAAATTTAAAATGTATTTTGTGCCACATAAGATAAAGTCCGTTATTTAATAATTTAGTAGCGAGGAGTGGCGGCGCTGGTCTAGTGCTGAGGCGATTAATGAACGCTGACCCTAACTCCTGCTTGGAGCCATTGATTTATGAATATGCTAGGTACATAATGTCCACCTGTACACCCTTAGGTGTATTTCTGCCAAGTATTCACAACATTAGTAAAACCTTTATAGGTACAACGAGTAACGGAAAGGTGTGATGATACTAACTAGTGTGAAACTGCCCATGAAACTGAACAACTTTTTTTTTTTTATAACGAACATAGGTCATACATCCAAATAAATTTTTGACCTTCCATAGAAACTCATCAGTTGATAGCGCATTATGTATGGGAGGTCAAATTTAGTTTTTCGCATTTCGACCTATTTTTCTTGGTAAAAGTTGTTCAGTTTCGTGGGCAGATTCTTATCCTTCAGTATTATCACACTTTCCGTTATACTTGTACATAATATTACAAAAAGACATTCTTGTCGAGTCATTGAAGTCTGTTACCTGTTAAAGTGACTACAAAATATCGGATTCAGAATAAGTTATAG
Source organism: Athrips mouffetella (assembly GCA_947532105.1). Lineage (NCBI taxonomy): Eukaryota > Metazoa > Arthropoda > Insecta > Lepidoptera > Gelechiidae > Athrips > Athrips mouffetella. Next base: position 20,800,042 of record OX383972.1, on the reverse strand, counting down.
TCTTATTATTATATTCTTTTCGTTGTCATATAAATTCCAACACAATATCATATCTCAAAAATCCATATCATAATGACATTTGAATAGGAAATAAGCTGTAGCTCTCACGAAAACCTTTTTTAATGTTGAGACTAAACTTAGCCATAAGTAGGTATTGTTTACAAAAAATAGTTTTGTGTTCTCCCTCTTAATATAAATCTTAATATAGGTGTTACAAAAAAAAAGCCGAAAGGGGGTTAATTTGCTCATTAAACTGAACAACTTTTTTCTACGAACATAGATAGAGATAAATAAAAAACTGGTCAAGTGCGAGTCGGACTCGCGTGCCGAGAGTTCCAATACAATCTATGTTGATATGTTAAAGTGATGCCTTTTATATGATATTTATAATATTCGACCTAGACAAAACAATTTAAGATTTTGTCGGGCCTAGGGCCACATTTCCTATTATTTTAGACATAAGTATGTTATTATTTTTTTTCGTTTGAAAAATAGTAAGGAAAGCATATTCTAAAACTATTAAAAATTTCAAGTCGATAGCGTCAATAGTTGCTGAGATAAACAGATGTGACAGACGTGACAGACAGACGAAGATGCACTATAAAGGTTCCTTATTTACCATCTTGGTTCGGAATCCTAAAAATTATAAAAAACCGGCAAAGTGCGGAAAGGGCCACGCATAGAATAGGTTTCCCTAGTTTTTGTTTATGTATTACATCCGTGTTTACAATTTTATTTTAGAACCCTAAAAACGAACTCTCATATAATCCTGTAGAGTTTGTATGATTATTTTTGTATACCTGTTTCGATATTATATTTTCTGTTTGAAAAGTTTATTCAGTGTTATGAGCAGATTAACTAAGCTTTAAATTTTTTTGGTTCTTTCTGTAACACGGTGTAAAATCTAAATTCTAATCTGAAAAATAACTTACCAGTTGTGTTTCAGAAACAGTGGTTCTAAAAACTTTATTTAAGTAGGAAAATATTTTTTATCAAACCACAGAATTGTTCATACAACGTGTATAATATAAATGACTAGTACTCTTAAAAAAATGTAGAGATAGTATGTTTTGAATGTGCCTTATATCTTTACATAATTAATTGTATTTAATATTTAAATTTCTGTATATAATGCGATGTCTCCAATTGTATTTTAGTTAGTTAAATGACGTTATGTTTATAGTTGGCGATAAAATAGTATTTGTAAAATAAAGCATTATGTTGGATTTGTAAATTGTGATGTTTTTTTTCCCTTTCAGACATCTTTCAGAACATTGAATAGTAATCAACCAACCATCGCCTTTAATAGTCCATTGAATAAAGCAATTCTAAAGTGCGTGAGCGGGATCGTAAATTTTATTTTCGGAAACACGATCAAATACAAATACAAATAATTTATTAATAATATACATTATCTTATACATCAGATAATTTATTAATATTATACATCAGAGTCTCTAGTTCATAAACATACTAAAAGTCCTGGACACGAGGAGAACTGGCGGAGTGGGGGGAGGGGGGGAAAGGGCCTATTTTTGTGTTTTTTGCTTATATCTCAAAATTGGTGCGTTCTAGAGAAAAACTTTCAAAAAATAGTTGAATGACAATAAAATTATCTACAAACAATACCCACAAGTATTATTTGTAGATAATTTTATGGTCTTTCAACTACTCTTTGAAAATTTTTCCCTAGAACGCACCAATTTTGAGATATAAGCAAAAAACACAAGAATGGGCCCTTTCCCCCCCTCCCCCCACTCCGCCAGTTCTCCTAGTGACCAGGACTTTTAGTATGGTTATGAACTAGAGATTCTGAACATTTTCCAAAAAAAAATCTTACGATCCCGCTCACGCACTCTAGACCCCCCTTTGAGCGATTCATTCAATGGGCTAAAGTACAACCTGGTAAAAAAGGTGAAATAATAGTGGAGCCACTTTCTTAGTAGAGGCTTCCGAAGAGATGTTGAAGCTAAGTAGAAACCTGCATTTTACAAAAAAAAAAAAATCTGTGTGATTCTCATTACTTATTGAACGCTGTAGTAGTTCTAATTCATGACGATTTTTGCCAGACTATAAGAGTGGTATTAAATTAGAAATTCTTTAAAAAAACCTTTACACCTTTACAACCTATTAAGGAAAGTACTTCTGGGCTTGAAGGATATCAAACTGCCTATGAAACTGAACAGCAAATTCCTAACGAACAAAGTGAGAGAAAAAAATACCTCCTTTCTTAGATTTATTTGGGTATTTCCATGAAACTTTACCCAACTTGTGATAAAAATTCAATTGTTTTATTAACTAAAACATAAACCATATCTGGAGTTCTAAAAATTCATACTCTCAAAAATTTTTGCGAATTTTACAAATTAGGTGGGAAATTGCACAATCGTCAAAATAAATTATTAATATTAGACCAAATCTCATATTAATTTCCTGTGTTTTCTTATCTGGAATGATTTTTATTAAAGCAATGTTGATTAAAACATTTTTTTTTACGATAAAACTTGAAAAACCATACAGTGTCACACCCGTTACAAAGGCCTGTCGCACCTGTTACTTTTTTTTATAAAGTACATTACTTATACACGTTTGTACATTATTATTATTACTATTCAAGTTTTACATAAAAAATCTTACTGTATACTTTCATCGAAAATTTTACAGGTGTTTAGCTAAAAGTCATCTTGGTCGCATTTGACGATTTTCTAAGGTCACACCTGTTACTCGATTCATGACGTTGTATAAGTTTTTCATTACAAGTTTCTATACAGATCTTGTTTGAGTTAAATATCAAATTTTTTATACTATTTTTCTTTATAAACGTAATTTGATATATCTGAACAAACACTTCATTATCTTGAAAAAACGCAAAGTCAGTGTCGCACCCGTTATAATTGGAAATACCCAGTACTAACGTATAAAATCTCTTATATTTATAGTATACCGTAAGTGACAAACGCATTTGTATGGTAAATAGTTTTTTTTTAGAACAAAGTTCTGGCAATGCTGTTCAGTTTCATAGGCACCTGTATGGCAAAAAAATTGGGCAAAAAGAACTTAGCTTATTTGGTATGGAGCCGAGAAGGATTTTTCACGTGATAATCAGGGCGACTAAGAGATGTCTCAGTAGATGGGGCTTTATGAGAGGATCACGAAAAACTATATAATAAGTTCTAGACCGGAGCCTGGTGTTCAGGAGGCCATTGTCTGGAAATAACAAGGAACAGAAAAACCTGATCTTCAGCAAAAACTATTGCCATGCCAAAAAAATATCTATATCCGAATTAAAGGTAAGATTTACTCAATTTAAATTATAAAAAAACATAATTCTAAAAAACATAATTCTAAGACTGATGAGTAGTGATATAAAAACCTTGACCAGACAAGAAAACCGGGGGCTAAAGTCATTCCAGACAAGCCTGAAAATCTAAAAAAGGGATATATTTTTGGTCTGGTTTGCCAAAAGTCTTCAGATTTTTGTCTGTTTTTTTGTATTTGTTATCAGTATTAGATTCTCTTTTACTCGTACAAGCAATCACTTTTGTTCACCTTAAATATCACGTAAAAAAATACTTTTAATTTCCAGACAATGGCCTCCTGAACACCAGGCTCCGGTCTAGAACTTCTTACATAGTTTTTCGTGATCCTTTCATAAAGCATCTTCTATTGAGACCTCTCTTTTTCGCCTTGATTATCGCGTTAAATTTTATCAGGTATTCAATAGAAAATAAAATAATGGTCTGGTTTGTCAACAGTCTTCAGATTTTTGGCAAACCAGTGTCTGGTCAAAGTTTTTATATCACTACTCATCAGCCCCCATCTTTTGGCATGAGAATTGTTTTTGCTGAAGATCAGGTTTTTTTGTTCCTTTTCATTTCCAGACAATGACCTCCTGAACACCGGGCTCCGGTCTTGAACTTCTTATATAGTTTTTCGTGATCCTCTCATAAAGCCCCATCTACTGAGACATCTCTTAGTCGCCCTGATTATCACGTGAAAAATCCTTCTCGGCTCCTCTACCAATTGTATAGCAAAAAAAATCACAGAAAATTACGGCAGTAAATCCATGGTTTTTGGTTTTTTATAAATCAGAAGTATTGGTTCTACTTATCAAAAAAGATAAATTTATGAAGAGACCATTTTACAAATTTTCGAATTGGTGTCTCCAGGGGCGCAATTATTTTTTTGATAATAAATGACAAAAGTTTTGCAATTGTAAAGTAGGCGGGCAGAAGATAACTGATGTCTGCTTTTATGTACAGTACAACCAAGTGAACGTAAAGTTCTGCAATAAAAGCGCAAATCACACCTCTATGCAGTAATCTGAAGAGCGGTACAAAGTCCAAGGTGTTATATTTGACGTGTTCTTTACCGTACATTCGTCCCAAAATAGATGTGGGTGTTTTAAAATAATCTGCTCATGCTTTTAACATAATGAAAACAATCCTCTACGGGCTAGCTAGCCATTTTTTATGAAAAGTGTAAAAACGTGTTTCGAAAAGGTTTTGAAATATTTACTCCAGACACTTCACAGATATTAAAGGGAAAATTAATGAAGATATCAAAAAAATATAAGAAAACTCGCTTTAAAAAAGATATTGTAGCTTCCTAAAGAATACCGTGAAAAAGCAAGTGCTTAGATTAATATTAATAGAGAAGTAGAAAACTCTTTGCCATTCCTGAATCAATAATCAAGGAAATCTAAAACTTTTCCATCATCGTCGCGTCTCAATCCAACTTTATTAAACACCGTGAACGGAATGGAAATATACGAGTATTGCCGTTTTAATATCTCACTAAGGAAATCTATCAATCTTGAAAAAAATATTTGTGGTTAATTTCCTAAATCTGATCGTATACGTGCATAATTGCGAAACTATTAAGTATTTATTCTGGTTTATTACGAAATTGCCCTAAATATAATTGCTAGGGACAGAGATGTCGTCGATGGCACGAGTTTACCAAAAAAAAAAAAATCAACATTCTGGGTTATAAGAACTCGGGAAAACAACGGAAACATGCTGGTAGAGAAGTCTAGGCCTTGGCTCTGTTCATTAAAATATTTTGCTACGTGTGTAAGCTAAGTGGAGGTTATCACCTACGCTTACATTGCATTTGGACTATGCACTCCCAAGGAAGAAGAGAAATGGCGAGATGGCGAAATAAGCTCATCAAATTCATAGCCACACTCACTGTAGAAGGCTAAAAGGTTACTAATTTATAAGTTTTACGAAACAGATGGCAAAATAAGTTTTAAAATTCATAGGCATACTTTAATTTACCGTAGTGCAATCTGTAAAATCTTGAAAAGACTAGAAGACTTATTTGTACGTGTTACGAAGGAAGTAGTAACATTTGCAATGAGATTTATGTACCTGTGTCTTCTACATTTTCTGGTTGCAGGCATTAACGCGCATATTGTTATTTTCGTTCGGCTTATTTACGAGTAAATATAACCTGCATTCAAATATTTACAAATTTATATCCAAGTGCTGCAGCCAGTCTACTTGAGCAACCTGCCTGAAGCAAACCGCATTCTCCCACAATGTGTGCCGTGGTCTGCTCCGGCGCTTCACAGTCGCAAAGGGGCGAGCCCGCTTTACACCACTCGTGAACGCGCTGGGTCAGTAATATCCACGCCATCAAGAAAGTGGAAACAAAACCAGTATAAGCTGAACCAGCAGCGCTACGCTACAAACAATTGCCTAAAACTAAAGACCCGCTCAAGGTTAAAGTGTTACCACCGACGTGCGGCCGTGTACAGCAAGAGCAGGTTAAGCTTGACAATTGCAGTGCGACTCTAGGATGTAGGGTGTTTGATATAGGAACGCATTATCAAAGATGTATCAAAACGATTTGTGCGAGTGTGTGTAATATCAACCAAGTGTAGGTGATATCCTGCGTTGCGTTTGGATTCGCGTTTGAGCAGGTATTGCCCGTGGTACACCCGCGGGGTTCACCTAGGTGTTCCACGGGAGATTTTTATTTTCCGTGGTCCACCTGGCTGTACTTAGGATTATAATCATAGACTCGTGCCAAGAAACAATACCTCAGTACCCTCACTACCTATGCCTACTTGATTGTATTACTGACTTGTGCGTCTGTGGGGCGAAAATTTATCATAAAACATTGGTTAAATTGAAATGTCACGGAAATTAATTTTTGCTAGACTGAGAGCACAGAAGACAGAACCAGATTAAATCTATACGGTGGAAGGAGACTCACGCCTCCTTGCTCTTAAAGAAATGAAATGATCTTATTAGGATAGCTCCGTTGGTAGAAAAAGGAAAATTAAATTGTTAAGAAAACTGAAGGTAAAATATTTTACGGATATTTTTTTTGTCATATTATCCTTTACTATTAAACGAGCAATATTTGTATATATATTTGTAATCGGTTTCTCGAAAACGGCCCTAACGATTTCGATGAAATTTAGTACACCTACAAGGGTTTTAGGGGGCAAGAAATCGATCTAGCTAGGTCTCATGTCTGGTAAAATTCGTTTTCGTCGTCTTTTTTAATATTTCTAGCGTGTTTTAGTGCGTTAAAGAAACTTACAGCGCCATCTGTCGTTGAGTAGCATAGCTTGCTCACCCGATGATATTTTATTCATACAGAGCATAGCTCGGTCGCCTAGGTATTTTCCTTAATGTCAGCTACTTATTCTTATTAGGGTTCCGTACCCCAAGGGTGAAAAACGGGAACCTATTGATACATAGATAACATCACGCCTATTGATATGCTTTCGATGTGTGTCTGTCATCCAGAGGGCTGTATCTCATGAAATTTAAATTTTTTACAAATTGTGTATATTGGTTGCTGCTACAACAAAAAGTAATAATAAAAAAAAAAGTAGGGATACATCTCCAAACAACATTGCAAGCTTGATTGGTAAATTTGTATGGAGAGGCTGAATTTTTTGTATCCTAAAAGTTCATTCCGCAAATTGTTCAGTTTCATCAACAGATCATGCTCTCCCAGTTTTTTGAACGCTCACCCTTACTCTAAGTATTTAAAAAACTTCACATACAAATTTTGACTGGAAAAATTTCAACATACGGTTTCAAATACGGTTCTAAATTTTTTTGGGTATTTTGAAGACAAATATCTTTTTATTTACTCAGTATCTTGCCGTAATTTTTAGGTATGTGTTTCTTGACCATTCAAGTGATCATACTCGTATCACCAAGAGCAAAACATGCCCAGTGAAAATCGACTCGACAATATAAAAATCCATAGTTGCCTCTTAAATTTTCATTATTTCCTCTTTTTGTGGAATCTGAGGTGTTCTATGTTGTGAAATTAAGTAAACAGAAAGGTTTTAGATTAGGCATACCCTAGCAACATCTAGCAACCACAAATACCTTTCTGTTTATTTAATTTCACTACTTAAAACACCTCAGATTTAACAAAAAGAGGAATAAATGAAAATTGAAGAGGCAATTTTGTATTTCTATTTTGTCGAGTCGATTTTCACTAATCATGTTTTGGTCTTGGTGATTCTCTCACTTGAATAGTCAAGAAAATACCTGAAAATCACGGCAAGATACTGAGTAAATAAAAAGATATTTTTCATCAAAATACCCAAATAAATTTACATATCTTCTTAAATGTCACCAGTAAATTCACAGTATTTATGTAATTAGACACCATTTTCACACTAGTTCCACTATTTATTTAGTAAAATTTATAATGGAACTAGTGTGAAAATGGTGTCTAATTACATAAATACATTGGAGTTCCATCAAGTAATAACAACACAAAGTATATCATACTTAAATTCACAGTCTTGAGGAGCAGGTATCTAAATTATCATCGAAAAGCATTTATTGACTGTACATTAAATGCTTGTATAACGAGGATGTGCTAGCTATGGAATCATGGTTTCTACCTAATGAACCAATTCAGTAGGTATAACATCCCAATCTTCATACGACAACGGCTATAGAATACGTAACCAGCCTGGAAACTTGGAAAACTTTTGGGTTTTACGAGTATTTTGGTGGTGTTCCAATAGTCATTGAATACAAAAACTTTTTCATTTACGCCGCTGGACGGGGCCTGAATAATATATGAACGGATGCCCTGGGCTCGTAGCTTCGACGAATCCTTTTGGCTTTGGAATTTTTTAAGCTTTCTTACTGAATTAATGAAGTCGCTCACTAAGAGGTTTTATGTGGGACCGAATGAAAATAGAATTGGAAGAATTTGGAAGTTTATAAGGCTTTTAGTGGAGCGATTGACCACTCTGTCTAGAATCAAGTGGTAATCTGTATCGATATTACTGATAAATTAACTGTTTTAGTGGTTGAGATTCTTAAAATAATTTTTTAATGGTACTTACAATCACCTATAAGTTGACGTGTACAAATTTTGTGTTCATAGCCACAGTTCATTTATCAGTGACATGACACAGATGCCACTTGATTCTAGGCAGAGTGGTCAATCGCTGCTCCACTAAAAGCCTCATAAATTCTTCCAATTCTATCTTTATTCGGTCTTACATGAAACTCTTAGTGAAAGACTTTATTAATTCAGTGGTAACCGATCACAAAAGTCAAACAACGTTGGTCAAGTATCCGATTTACCGTGCCATGAAAAATTAAAAGCTTTTACAGCTTTAATTTTTTTTTATTGTCAATGAGCTTGCTCTTGACCCGATCTAGCCCTGAGGACAGAGATGAGGTTGAAGATGGAACGAGTTTGCCGAGATGAAGCCTATACATTCGCGACATGAATAGATTCGGTGCGGGATTTTAGGTTGAAGACCAGGTAAATCCTATACTATTAAACGAGCAATATTTGTATACGAGTATAATTATATATATTTGTAATCGATTTCTCGAAAACGGCTCTAACGATTTCGATGAAATTTAGTATACAGGAGTTTTCGGGGGCAAAAATCGATCTAGATAGGTCTCATGTCTGGGAAAATTCGTTTTCACCGTCTCTGTAAATATTTCTTAGCGAGTTTTAGTGCGTTCAAGAAACTTACAGCGCCATCTGTTGTTGAGTAGCATAGCGTGCTCACACGATCTTATTTCAATCATACATAAGAGCATAGCTCGGTCGCCCAGGTACTGTTTATTAACTGACAAGCGTGTATAAAAGGGTTGATAACAGGGTAGGAGAAGCATGGAAAGAACGTAAAGATCGTAGCAGATGGAAGCATGTAGACTACCGCCTACGGAAAAAGGCGTTATGTTTATGTAAGTATGTATATTTTTGTACTGAGCTATAATAGGTCTCAGGTGGTAGCTCTACCCATGAAACTGAACAACTTTCCTAAAGGAACACAGATTGAAAGGCAAAAAATTTCAGCGTCCCGTAGGAACTGCATCAGATGATAACGAATTTTGTATGTGAGCTCAAAATTTTTTTTTTTCGTTTTTAACGTATATTCCTGTGGGAAAATTGTTCAGTTTCATAGGTAGAGGCTACCACCTGAGAGGTTTGCAGTCATTTACCAAAGACCCTGTATAGGAACATATCTATTGAAATCACAACTGCCAATTTTCGGTTTTCTTTCAAGAAATATAATGTCCGTAAGGCATAGGGTGTAAAAAGACCTCCAGAAAATTGAAGAACTGTGCAAACTTCTGTGGCAAATTTTGTTGAGTCAAACTGGCGCTTAACCAGTTTGTGTCATATTTTGTTATACGAGTACTACCTGCAGCTTATGCACTAAGTATTTTTGTTACAGTTACAACGACAGAGCTAAAACTAATAAAAAACGTTGGTGGCCTCTACCAATTTTTTTTCTTTTCTGTGTTTTTGTTATGATATGCACCATAATTTCAAATATTATGTGAAAACTTGAACCAGCTAGCTATAACAGGTCAAAAGATACAATTCTTACGGCCCTAATTTTCCATTCATAAATATTTTTTTGTTTTTTGGGGTTCCGTACCTCAAAAGAAAAAAACGGAACCCTTATAGGATCACTTTGTTGTCCGTCTGTCTGTCTGTCTGTCAAGACCCTTTATCTCACGAACCGGTAAAGGTATCAGGTTGAAATTAATACCACATATTAGGATCCATAAACCACACAAGATCTGAAAATTTCAATTTTTTACAACGACGCAATCAAAAGATATGGCATTTTATGTCCTCATCTCCATACATTTATGCAAAAAACCAAAACCTAAAGGGTACTTCCCGTTGACCTAAAATTATGAAATTTGGCAAGAAGCTAGGTCTCACAGTACAAATAATGGGAAAAGTCTGAAATCATTAAATATTACAACTTTTCTCACAACTAATGGTAACCAATTGTGGTGAGCTCCCGCTTCAAGAACATTCATATAAGAGAGGGGTCAAGTTGAATGGTCGCTGAGGCGATTTTTGTTTTAGTTCTATTTTATAAACGGGAACACTTACAAACTTGAAAATTGATATGTTTATAGTGCATAAGCTATAAAATATTAACAAATAATAAAATTTTGTCAAGCGCGTGTCGGACTCAAAAAATTAATTAATTAAATAATTAACTTACTGAAATTTCAACTAATACAATTATGATTATGTGGTGGTACGGAACCCTCTGTGCGCGAGTCCGACTCGCACTTGGCCGGTTTTTTGTTCCTTGCATTGTTCTGTCATAATCTGAATCCCTTTTTCAGTATTTAGACCACTTAATAATAAAACAAAAATATGGATAAGAGTCTGATAGGTTTTTATACGACCATCCCTTAAAAAATATACATACGTGCCCATCAATTTCCCATCGGAGGAACCATTCGAAGGGTATATTTCGTTTCACACTATGAATTAGACATGAGCGAGCGTGTGCTTTTATTTGGTTAACTCGCTGCGATAGTTCCTTTTTTTTCTTTTTTTCAAGTGTGCAAAATACGATACCAAACGATAGAGATTTCGATTTGTTAAATAAATAAAGGGTGTAAAGTCAACGTAACTGAAAACTTTCAGTGAATAAAACTGTCAGTGAAAAAATAGCAAACTTGATTGGACAGTTCGTATGGAGAGGTCGATTTTTTTATGTAATTCTAATAAAAAACGTTTATTCCCTTACACAGTACATTACATATTACTAACAAGTTATCAATACTACAAATTACCAGTTCAGTTATAATGACAAAATATTACATTCGTCTAGTTTTTTAGGGTTCCGTACCTCAAAACAGAAAAACGGAACCCATATAGGATCACTTTGTTGTCCGTCTATCTGTCTGTCTGTCAAGACCCCTTTTCTCACGAACGGGTAGAGGTATCAGGTTGAAATTGATAACGAATATTAAAGCCTATAAATCACACAAGATCTGATAATTTAATTTTTTTACAACGACGCAATCAAAAGGTATCGCTTTTTATGTCCTCATCTTCATACATTTATGCACTAAAGCAAAACCTACAGGGTACTTCCCGTTGACCTAAAATTATGAAATTTGGCAAGAAGCTAGGTCTCACAGTAGAAATAAAGAGAAAAGTCTAAAATCATTAAATATTTAAATTTTTCTCAAAAGGTGAGCTCCCGTTTCAAGAACTTTTCTATAAAAGAGGGGTCAAGTTGGATGGTCGCGGAGGTTTTAAATTTAAGAGCTAAAGCTTTTAGTATATCATATGGTAGATGGGTACGGAACCCTTAGGGCGTGAGTCTGACTCGCACTTGGCCGTTGTTTTGTGGTGTGTATAGCTGTGGGCAAACTTTGCATACAAACAGACATGCGCAAAGCTTCCCCCATCATGCGATTATTGTTCAAGTTGTTTGCTCGCAGTATACTGTGGTAACAAAAAGGTTTCCTGGCTCAGCATGAACCGCAGTGAAACTGCGATGCTGTAATTATACCAGGATCTTTTTTATTACCTGAAAATTTTATTCGCTGTAACCTGTTCAATTACGTACACTGATCATGCCCTTTCAGTTTTCGGAAGGCTGTCCAGTACACCCTGTATAGTGCTACCTCTCAAGCGTTGCTACGCCACTAACAATAGGCAGAATGAGAATCAAAAACCAGTTTTTTTGTTGTCAATGAGCTTACTTTTGACCTTGATCTAGTTTTGAGGACAGATATGAGGTCGACAGTGGGACGAGCTTGCCCAGAAGAAGCCTATTTACTCGTGTCTATCGCCTAGTGTTTTGAATTATAGACGTGGATACGTCTATGCTTTCGTTTGGGAAGTTATTTCGTGCAAAGTGGATATAGGCCCTCTAGCGGCAACGATTGGTACTACAACGAGCTTTGGACAAGTCAGAGGGGAAAGGGTGAGAGGAGGGGAAGTGAGGGGGAGGGGAGGTGAGTGGACGCGATAGGAGCTTGACTTGCTCTTGACTGTACCTAGATACATGCATATACACGTAAATACTCGTATTGCGGCCGTATCAAGGATACAGGAAACCAGGGCTTTTTTAATTAGTGGTGTGGTAAAAATATGCAACTATTAAACTCTGTAATCTGATAATGGACATTGGTGTAAGATATACCTACAACTACTACTACTACTACCTATATCTTCTGTCTCATATATTAAGAAGAGTGAATGCTGGAAACATGGTGAATGGTGCCCTGCACGCCTTTATGAGGAGTCAGAAGGTGTCTCACAAGGCTCGTTTGGCTGTTCATAGGGGTGTTTTGGTACCAACGCTGATGTATGGCAGTGAAAGCTGGGTATGGCAGAAGAAGCATGAAAGTAGAATTAATGCAATGGAAATGAGAGCGCTAAGGAGTATGATTGGTATAAAATTGAGTGACAGGATTAGAAATAGTGCGATAAGAGAACGGTGTGGCGTAAAAGAAGACGTAGTGACCAAAATCGAGAAAGGGATGCTGAGGTGGTAGAGAGGATGAATGAACGAAGATTGACGAAAGAGATCTACCAGGCGAGAGTGAATGGAAACGTTGGAAGGGGAAGGCCTAGGCGAACGTACCAGGACCAAATTCAGGACGTTCTGAATAAAAGCCAGGTTAAAAGTACCCTAAACCGACGAGCATGTATGGAAGGATTGATGAAAGTACAGGAAGCAAGGGAATTATGTCAAGATCGTAGCAGGTGGAGGACTGTGGTCTCTGCCTACCCCAAGGGGAAAGAGGCGTGATGTTATGTATGTATATATTAATAAAATTTTATACCCAACATTCGTAGTAAGTTTACCATGGTCGCCACATGGTCGCCACCATAGAATACATGAAATGTCGCCACGCTTGTGAGCGTTATGGCTGGCAAAATGAATCTCGGTGTTCGGTGACCGTAATATAGTACGATACGCAGAAGGACGCAGCTGCCCATTCTCCATTTCCAGATCCCTTAGTCGCCTTTTACGACATCCCCAGGAAGAGATGGGGTGGAAAGTATTCTGAGCCGGTCCCAAGTGGACAAATCACTTACTTAAAAAATCTTTGCACGTATATGAAATTAAGATAATTGCCTCCAGTGTTGTGCTAAGCTGTAAGCTGGTACGGCCAACCGCACGTCAGTAGAAACTTTTTCAACTCTATTACTCGTTTCTACTGATATGCTGTTGAGTGTAGAATTCCAACCAATAGGAATGCGTCATTTTCTTAGTTTTTCAAATGTGCTGTCAAGTAGAGCAATCCTACTTCTACGTTAGTATTATAATAATCCAAAGGGCACTACACACCAAAGTCGCCGGGCTTTTTGTCGGCGGGCTATGTTGGCGACTTCAGTCATTACATGTCGGAAAACTTTGTCGGCGACATGTCGGCGGCTCGACATGAGGAACTTATTTGGCAATACTAGCATGTCACTACAGCTTCGATGTCTCCGGGCAACTGAGCGCTTGCGTGCGTTCGCAAGTCGCCGACATGTCGGCGGGCAACTCGCGCGGGCCTATGTTGCCGACATGATTCACTTTATATAGGCCGCCTGGTTGTGTCGGCGGGCTGTGTCGGCGGGTCGGTGGCTTTGGTGTGTATTGCCCTTAAGAATCCTACTGGTTGGAATTTTCCAGCTCACAGCTTATTTCCCATGTAGAGCACTGGTATAAAAACAGCCTAAAACCCTCACGAACGCGTAGACAAAGGCAGCACGTAGACAAAGCCACCACTAAAGGGAGCGGGGGGTGTAAAAAAATTCATTCCCCTTGAGATCACCACCTGGGCCAAAGGGGCTCTTTGAATATCGAAACAGTCGATTTTCGAAGGAGAGCAGGGTTCTTCGCTCGGAATATTCAAACCTTTGATTAATTCTATCGAAAAGGGATGTTCGTATTTTTAACTAGATTATTGTTGTCGAATTTTAAATAAATAAATAAATAAATTATTATTCACAAAAATTGAACAAATTTTCTTTACCTAATTTAAGTAGGTATGTTTGATGCCACTGAAAATAAAAAGATTAATAAGTAGAACTTTATACCATGGTTTATACACAGGAGGACAATGTTTTTTTTAACTTTTAATGGACTTACTATTATCGTATTGTTCGTCCATGCTATTTTAGATATTCGCCTCAGTAGAAACGTTCTCCTAGGACTTCATTGTTGGACAAGATCTCTTGTAGAGATAAGCCCGCCTTTGTAAATGTCCTTTTGTATGTAAATTTCTATTTGTTAACTTTGCAATAAAGAATATATATAAATCCTTCGACTAGATTTTTGTCACCTTTCCCTAACTTTTCAGTTTCCGTTCTTTAATCACTTTAAAAACTACATTATTAATTCGACTAGATCCTCTGCAAATTGCTAAGTATCAAGAATAAGTAGCTTTCTTACTTCCACGCGCGATACACCCTTAACCAGCTTTTATCATTCACCTGAGTAGAAGAAAATGGCCACCATTTTTACGCTTTGTTTTGTGCCTTTGAGTTGAGGGCAAAAGTGCAGCTAAAGGAATGAAATTACTACTCCACAGTCTACAAGATTTTGAAAAGCACTGAGATTGACTTTGACTAGCATTTTCTAATAAAGATTAATATGCTTTTCATATATACATCATCATTATACCGTCAAATAAAAAGTTCACTTATAAGTTTAACAAAAGCTTTGCAAAGTGAAAGAATATTAACATTTGCTAAAATTATCTTTCAAGGCGCTTTTATAAAATTTCAGTATGAGAAGATCCGTAGTTACGGAATCCCGGGTGTGTAATAGATGATATAACAACTTTTAATATAACATTTAATTGATATAACAACGTTTCATATAATTTCGTTTAATATAATAATTATTTCGTATAATCGACATTCACATATTTTCATTTCATATAATTTCAAAACGTATAATAAACGTTTCCTATAAAAATGTTTCATATAATATCAGTTCGTTATTTTCATTGGTTATTTATAATATCCACATAAATTATTAAGTAAATGAACAAGCAAGCACGCATTATGCAAAAAAAAGCAAGCAAAGGCAAGCTGGCATGCATGCAAGCAAGCAAGAAACAAACAAGCAAGCAAGCAAGCAAGCATGCATGCATGCAGGCAAGCAGACATGCGCATACATTCATGTCAACCTGACTCGAAGGGTATGGCGGAATAAAGCGAAGCTCGCTCCGCTCGCCTCCGCTCAATTCTGCCATACCCTTCAAACCTTATCCATCCATTCTACTAAGCCCTTGCCATTAACAGACAAGTAAGCAAGCATTCAAGCATGCATACAGCAAGCATGCATACAGCAAGCATGCATACAGCAAGCATGCATACGGCAAGCGTGCATACAGCAAGCATGCATACAGATAAACTAATTGAATTATTATATTTTTTTTGTTTTATTATTGTAAATTAAATAAATAATAAGTAAATTAATAAAAGTATAATGTGTCAAATGAATTTTATATAAATTAAATTTTATATGAAAGATATTTAGGAGAAATGATAGTTATGCCAAATGTTAGTATAGAAAACGTTCATTATAGTAAAGGTACGTTATGTCAAACAAAATTATGCTAATAGTTGTTCTAAGAAACGTTTATTATATCAATTGAATGTTATTGAAACGTTGATATACGAAAAATATTTATACGAAGTGATGCGCACCCCGGAATCCCTACAGCTCTTTTTTAGAGTGACTTGATTTTCCTTATAAAAAAGCCAAAATGTTGACGATTGTTTATTCATTTATCACATCTCTGTCAATCTTTGGAGTCCTACAGCTCCATGGCCTCTCACATTTCCCTCCGAAGCCTTTCAAAAGACGTGCATGCCATCGTCGCCTCGATCGACTTTGATACCTTCTTTCGCTTTGTGGTAGGTTTTGGCCTAAAAGCCATATTCTTATTGCGGCATGCAGGACACGTTGCCCACGCAATTCCACTTGAGTTTGGTGGCTTGGCGGCCAAGCTCACTCATATAATTTGATAGAAAGATGTCCTTTCTACATCCTTATTTTATTGTATTATTAAAACGGCGCTATATCTACGGCTTGAATGCCTTAACTACAAATCTCAAATTGAACAAACGATACAAGCCCACTGGCTCTTGAGGGCATTAGACATAATTTATGAAGGCACAAATTCACGGATAAGCAGATTGCTGCTAATCAATTTTGTTAGGGTTTACGGCCTAAGGGAATGCGATTTATGTAAGACAAGGCGGAGAGTTTATGACTGTGTGCTGCGGTGATGGACGACCTTCGGGACCGAAAACTTTTTCTGCTTGTTGTGCTTTTCCAATGTTGGTGTCTGCCACAGACCTAGCAAATGCGCGCTAACGCTACTATATCTATGGTGTCTGCAATACAGGTCTCCTAGTACAGTTGATCATAGATGAAATTTTACTAGTGTGTCTTACTAATCTAGGTATGTGAGTTGAGTTTATTATTTTTATTATTTATTATTATTGCTGATGATTGACCGCTGATATCGGATATGTCTGTGAAATACTTCAATAGTATTAACGACACTTCATTCGTGTAGAGATTGTGCGCTTCTGTGACGTAAGGTCAAACCACGTACAGAATGACCACGGTATGTGTTCAGGTGGTCAAAATTGGAACTACATTTTTTTATAGTGAGGTTATATAAAATCTTCACAACTAGCGACGCTGTCAACTGAAAACATGAAGGAAAAAAGAATTTTACGCGCCCAGATAAAAAAAAAAAACTGTATATATTTTTTTCCTTCATGATTGAAAAGATATCGCGGTCATACTCTAAATTAAGAATTTAAAGTTTGCTTTTATATTATGGTCGCTAAGAATTAGATTTTAGGTCTAACTTAAAACTGCTTTCATAACATTTTCAGTTGTGTGGTTGCTGAATAACCTTTTTTACTGGGTAGCTACAGTCAGCCGCACGTTGATGATAGATAACACTAGTTTAATTTATTGTGTCTTGTCATGTGTACGTATAGAAGTGACGCTTATATTCTTAGTGCAGATGATTCAACTAAAATATTATGCAGTTAACTAAAAAAGTCTTTATTCTGTCACATGAGGTAAAACATTTCTATTAGGTAACCCTCCACAAAATGGGCTAGTAACTGTTCTTTTATTTTTATTTATTAAACGTCGGCTGGCAACTGACGACTAGTGCCCTTTGCGTGTTCTGGGGTGATGTATCACAAACAAGGGATGCGATATAGCGTCCCTTTTCTCTAGGAAAATTCTTGTGGGACACCTGTTATTCTTGTGTAGAACATACGCTACAAATGGTTGACAAACAAATTTGCATTGATAAGTTAGTACTTTTTTTTAAACGTACAGTCAAGCGAATAAAAACTTTGTCTCATTGATATAAGGTCTTTAAAAAGGTACTGCAAATGTCTGAAACTAAGTGCTCTATTCATGATCAACACCAACATTCTTTGCTAACCTTTTTTTCTTAATCATAAGTTGACGAATTAATATCATTAAGACACCCATGTAAATACAAGAATGCTCCTAGTCTGAGTTGCCAACAAAAAAAAACTACTTACTTATTTCTAACTAGAAAATATTTACAGTTTTCTTCATCCGTGTGTTACCTGCTCCTAAGTATATCCTACTCTGGAAGAGGTAAGGCCGTCACATGGAAGATTTAATATCATAACGTTAGAAGAGGATAAAAGTAACGCGTTTTAAATGGAGGCGAGGAAAACAGGATTTGTTTCTACTTACATGATGTCAAAACACACCGAGACACACACGTTGTGCCGAGACACAAACAGAAAAATATAAGCGTCATATTTTAAACGATGATACACAATTCAAATATTAAAACCCGTGTAAAACGAACAACTCATAGGGCGACTTTTAAATTAGTAAAAGGTGTTTCTTATCATCAGTAGAACACTTGGTTTTATTAATCTGCAGTGCCAAATTATAAAGTGTTAACTATGCGTTTTTTTTTCAATATTTAAAAAAAATAATTAATTTTATTCACTTCCTACTATATTTATTTTACATTATAAACGCGAAAGTTTGTAGGTATGGATGGATGTTTGTTCCTCTTTCACGTAAAAACTACTAAATGGATTTTAATGAAACTTGGCACACATATAGGTTAGGTCCTGGAATAACACACAGGCTACTTTTTACCGCGGGAAAACACTTCGTTCCCACGGGAAAAGGCATTTAATGTTAATGAAGAAGGATGAATTTTAATGAAACTTGGCGCACATACGAGTATTGGTTAGGTCCTGGAATAACACATAGGCTACTTTTTACCGCGGGAAAACACTTAATTCCCACGGAAAAACGCATTTAATATTAATGAAGAAGGTGACTGACTCACTGACTGACATATCAACGCACAGCCCAAATCGCTGGGTCTAGAAATTCCAAATTTGGCATGTAGGTTTTCTATGAGGTTTTAGAGTGCACTAAGAAAGGGTTTTACAAAATTCCACCCCTAAGGGGGTAAAATAGGGGATGAAAGTTTGTATGAAAGTCCATCAGTTTTGTAGTTAGGATCTTCAAATTTAGTATTTAGGCTAATGACTAAAAATTAATATTTACGTATCTCAGGGTTTTTGAAAATTCGACAACCTAAAGGGTGAAAAGGGGGATGAAGTTGAAAATCCTTTTTTTAAAGTAAAATCCACATAATTTATTATTTAGGCATAAGGGTTGTAATTCTATACAACGTGGTTGTTATTGAATTCCACCCCAAATTCAACCCCTAAAAAAGGGAAAAGGGTGAAAAAGTCTAAAAACCAATATGGGTGTCGTTTGTATGGTTTATTGGGTTGCTGATTACGATAACTACAACAATTTTGAAATCCAACGTGGTGAACGTGAAATACCATCATCCCCTGGGGATGGAGTTGGGTAGGGTCTAAAAATCAATATGGGTGTAGTTTCTATGATTATATGAGAATAGGGATAGCGGTTAAGATGGCGTTAGGGGTAGGGATAGGGAGAGGGAGAGGGAAGGGGAGGAGGGAGGAGAGGGAGGGGGAAATGGGGAGGGAGAGGGAGGGTGAGGGGGAGGAGGGGGAGAGGGGCAGGGGCAGGGATGGTGTGACGGACGGTTGGACAGATGGTTGGACGGACGACAGATAGACGGAAGGGTGGATAGATGGATGGTCAGATAGATAGAATCCCACGCGGACGAAGTCGCGGGCAACAGCTAGTTTGAATATAAACGTTTCGTTGAAGAAACCTTCTAACAACTAAGAGCTTGTTCAACTTAGACGAATCGTGATGTTTCACGAATCGTTTCTTTTCATGAATCGTTATTTTTTTGACAAAAGCAATGCTTTTAAAATACTCTTGTTCACCATGTTCACACTCATACGTGTTTTTTGATGTAATCGTCATTTTTCACGATTCGTGATGCGTGTGAACATGGGTATTTAAAAGCTTCAAATAAATTACGAATCGTGAAAAAAACGATTCGTGAAAAATGACCATTCGTCTAAGTGTGAACAAGCCCTAACTTGGCACTAAAGAAGCAAAAATGATAAAAAAATATAAAGAGATTAAACGTCATAAAAATATATTTAAAAATATTACTTTTTGTGAAATAATGTGGTTTCTGCTTACTTGAATGAAAATATGCTATACGTTAAAATGCCACATTACACTTACTTCCTTTTTATACAAGAAACTAATCTTTAACTATATTTTTAAATCCGGAAAAATCTACCAGACTGAAATAACAATAAATTATCTGATACTGAGCTGTCCGATTTCCCAAATTGCTAGAACGTTGTATCTAAAAGGAAACAGGAAAATACGATTTGGTGGAAAAATAAGCTTCGATAATAACAACCATCGTGTTATCTGGTTCAATAGGTGTGGCGAAAAACGTTTCCACTTACGATGTTGAAGCACACTACTACAGATCGAGAAAAGAAATGATGTGCCCCTTGTGTGTAGGGCCTGATGCTTTGTTTTTTCTCCTTGTATCCTTTTTAGGGCTCCGTAGTAGTCATCAGCGAACCCTTATGGTTTCATCATGTTCGTCTGTCTGTCTGTCCGCAGCTTAGCTCAGCGACCCTTGGTACTAGAAAATTGTAATTTGATATTTGATATTTTTTTCTCGTTGTATCTTTTTTTTTAAAGAGGGTGTGTTATATTAGGTCTTGACCTATGAAATTGCCGTTTTGTATGGCGAATTTTAGGTAAACTCAATTTTCAGTACTAACATTTTTGTGTTTTTCTTAGGAATTATAAATCCAATTCTTTTTATTTTTTTAAGCATTATTTGGAAGACATTAAGCTAACAGAAGCTTAAATTTAATTTTCGAAAAATATTATCTGTAAAAAAATATAACCAATCTAATGATGAAATCGGACGACATTTAAGACGAACAATTTTCGAACCTTTAATTTTATTATCAAACTAAAAATAAAAAAAATATTTTATGCGTAAATTGACAACCTTGAAGTCAACTTTCAAATATAAGACAAATGAAAAAAATTGCATTAGAATTATAAGAATTGTGATCTCATTAATCTGTAAGAAATTTTCGGCAATTTCATAGGTAAAGACCTATTATTTATCAAAAAAATGGTCCTGAAAACTAGTAATGTAAAACAAGATTATATTATATCATCATTTACCCCGGATATTTTAAGAGGCGTTTCTGCCCATGAAACTGAACAACTTTTCTTACGGAACCTAGGTCGAAAACGAAAAGAAATTGACCTTGCATACAAAATGCGCTGTCAGCTGGTGCAGTTTATATGACCTATGTTCCTTGAGAAAGTTGTTCATAGACAGAACTACCCCTGTTAAAAAAATTTGGGTGTATTGTGCACAGCTAAGGAGTGGAATTTCCTGCCAATGATTTCGGTGATGCTGAGTTAATAATAACCCGTAACTATTCCAGTTGGGAAACAATAGGCTAAAATTTTATTTGTTAGGGAAAGTGACCTGTTATCATCAGTAGAACCACTGGGCGTTTGGGAGTAAATCCCATGAAAATTTACGACGTAAAAAATCTTTGTGAGAATTGTATGTCTACAATAAAGAGCTCTATTCTGCAATAAATGAAATAAATATGCGAAAAATCATTGCAAAATTGTTTGTTGTACCTTTAGTAATCAATCGGATTTTCCTCATTGGTTTTATCTTTAGTTATTAATCGGATTTCTCGTCATTGGGCCAGCAGGCAGGGTGTGAAGAAATTTAAAAATAAACCCATTTTTAGGGTTCCGTACCTCAAAAGAAAAAAACGGAACCCTTATAGGTTGTCCGTCTGTCTGTCTGTCTGTCTGTCAAGACCCTTTATCTCACGAACGGGTAAAGGTAACAGGTTGAAATTAATACCATAGGATCCATAAACCACACAAGATCTGAAAATTTCAATTGTTTACAACGACGCAATCAAAAGATAAGGCATTTTATGTCCTCATCTACATACATTTATTCAAAAATGCAAAACCTACAGGGTACTTCCCGTTGACCAAAAATTATGAAATTTGGCAAGAAGCTAGGTCTCACAGTACAAATAATGGGAAAAGTCTGAAATCATTAAATATTACAACTTTTCTCACAACTAATGGTTACCAATTGTGGTGAGCTCCCGTTTCAAGTACATTCATATAAGAGAGGGGTCAAGTTGGATGGTCGCTAAGGTGATTTTTGTTTTAGTTCTATTTAAAAACGGGAACACTTACAAACTTGAAAATTGGTATGTTTATAGTGCATAAGCTATAAAATATCAACAAATAATTACATTTGGCCAAGCGCGTGTTGGACTAAAAAAATCTAGCACGTTAATTTACTGAAATTACAACTAATACAATTATGTTTATGTCCACCACATAAACACGGAACCTTCAGTGCGCGAGTCCGACTCGCACTTGGCCGGTTTATTTTAATTTAGCATATGTTTGGAGATTTATCAACTATGTTATTGACCGGCTTATTTTCACAACCAAGGACTCCCTGTATACTGTGAACTAATTTTGTTTTGGACCAAAGTACCTAAAACATGATAAAGCGAATAAACTTTTGAGGTGTTCCACATTATATTCTTGTTTCGCCAATAAAACATATGCATATCCGATATATCACTGCATGTTTTAGCGTATTTTTAGGGTTCCGTACCTCAAAAGAAAAAAACGGAACCCTTATAGGATCACTTTGTTGTCCGTCTGTCTGTCTTTCTGTCTGTCTGTCTGTCAAGACCCTTTATCTCACGAACGGGTAAAGGTATCAGGTTGAAATGAATACCATATATTAGGATCTATGAACCACACAAGATGTGAAAATTTTAATTTTTTACAACGACGCAATCAAAAGATATGGCTTTTTATGTCCTCATCTCCATACATTTATGCAAAAAAGGAAAACCTACAGGGTACTTCCCGTTGACCTAAAATTATTATGAAATTTGGCAAGAAGTTAGGTCTCACAGTACAAATAAAGGGAAAAGTCTGAAATCATTAAATATTACAACTTTACTCACAAGTAATGGTAACCAATTGTGGTGAGCTCCCGTTTCAAAAACATTCATATAAGAGAGGGGTCAAGTTGGATGGTCGCGGAGACGATTTTTGTTTTAGTTCTATTTTAAAAACGAGAACACTTACAAACTTGAAAATTGGTACGTTTATAGTTCATAAGCTATAAAATAACAACAAATAAAAAAATTTGGTCAAGCGCGTGTCAGACTCAAAAGATCTAGCACATTAACTTACTGAAATTTCAACTAATAGAATTATGATTATGTGGTGGTACGGGACCCTCAGTGCGCGAGTCCGACTCGCACTTGGCCGGTTTTTGTTGTTAATTCCTAAGTTTGTAAATCCATAAAAATCCAATTTATACCTAATTTTGAAAAAGGAAGTTTTTGAGGCGTGTCGAGATATCAGTCACACTAAGTTTGACCCTTGCTTGAAGTTGTGGCTAGAAAAATCTATAACTCTGAATCAGAGCGATCGAAGTTGTGAATTTACGAAGAAACAATCTGGAGCAGACTAGAAGTCAGACGGAAGTTATGGAACTCCGGACTTTGCGACTTCTTCCTAACTCGGCCGAAGCGCGGCGCGCGAAGTTTTCTTGTCCTTTCTTGCGAAATTAGTTCAGATTCAGATAATTTATTGGAATGCAGAATCATTTTCAGGATATCTGTTGTAAAACGTCAAATGCACAAATATAGAATTCATTAGTGGCATTGAAGATTTACACTTAGCCTTGTTCTATTGGAACTCCAGAAGTTTTACAGGGAATGACCCTATAGCCCCACTTGATTGATCTTTTTGAACTTGCACAGTCAAAAGTAAAATTCCCTGCTTATATCTGATTTCAGGTTAAACAGAAATTATTTAAATCGCGAGTAAATAGGTTTCTTTTGGTCAAGTTCATTCGATCGTCGACCTCATTTTTGTACCGCAAGCTAGATTGAATCAGCTAGAATGAAAAGCCTATTTAATATTTAAAAAAATGTGCTCTTTTATTATTCTTCATTTTGCATTGATCTCAACGGCTATATGAGCTTTATCTTTGGGTATGAATTCCAGTTGAAATACTGTCTATCCATTTTTTATTCGTTTATTTTAACGATAACTGACACATTTTGCTTGTTGCAGCCACAACACTAAAAACTGAGTATATTTGACGGAAAGAATAACATTGTTTTACACATTAGTTTCTTTTTTTCTGACAGCTTTAGCCGATTTCTTTTGACAAAGTTGCAGAATGTGTTGGTAAACAAAAAAAAATTATCATAGTTTGATAAAAATGACAGCATGGGGAGATGATGGGGAGAGAGCACGACGGAACTATCTAAGGTACAAGCCAGACAGAACGGGCGCGGCGCGCTTCGGGTGCGCCCGAGGCGCGCTTCGAGCGCCCCCGTGGTACTCTTTTCGGCTGGACGACAGCGGACTGTGCTGTGCGGCGGCGTGCCGACGGTCACGCCGGCGGTGCGCCGGTGGTGCACCGACAGTGCGCCTTAGGCATGCCGTCTCGTCGCCTGTTCAAATCACATGCATGCAAAATGTAGGAGAACGACGCGGTGCAAGCCAGACAGAAGAGGTGCGCTGAAGGCGTGCCGTGCGGCGCACCTCTTCTGTCTGGCCTGCGCCTAAGCTGCCGTTATTCATAATCTAAGGAACGATACGTTTCTCCGTCCTGCTTTCACACTTCTGTAATTCAACTCACGCTTCGTTATTTCGATTCTGTTTTTTAAAGTTGCATCTCGCTCACACAAGCGCCCTCATCAGTATTTATAAATTTCTTTGAATTGGAGACAAAAATTAAAAATTTTAGTCCGATAAAGTGTTCTGTGTCAGGATAGCGTTTATTCAAAATCCTTAAGGTGATCTGTGAAGGTCAGCTTAGCCCCGAACGCAACTAGATGTAGCCACTGCTGCAAATATAACGTTTTATTTTTTAATGCAATAAGTACCAACTATATATGTTCAAAAAGTTGATTCGCGTAAATTTCATTGTGCAACTTCAACGCCTAACAACAATTTCGATAAGAAAAATATCTCCATATGTCCACAAAAGTCAATTACTCTCGTCAGTCTGTGTTTACATGAGTACGATCACTCACACATGCACACAAAGCACAACCGTACAGTTTTGACCGCACGCCCACAATCGTAATATTGAACCAAAAATTGCTAACAAAAATAGTACTTTCAGTACATTAACTGTATTTTTGTATTAATTAGCGAAAAATTTAGCTAAAAATAGCAGTATTCGTTCGTTTTTCAACAGAATTTTATGTCCCGCGTAAGAATGCAAGTCATTTGAATTTTTGTATGGAAAACGGATCACCTTAAAACGGAAGTTGGTGGCCACCACGTTCCGTTAAAGTATTTTGAATAAACTAGATAACATAAAGCTCATTGTAATAGTTCAAAATAACGCTATTCTAACAAAGATAATTTTCCGATTAGATTTTTTTTATTATTAAATTTCCAATAGTTCGTACTATATAAATTGGCCATTTTTCGTTTTTCTTTTCCCTCTTTTTATATTCATCAAAGCTATCGGGAACTCAATTAAACCGGCACCAACAATCGTCCGTCTGGCAGTCGGCGGTTTTTTATTGTGATCTGATCACTCCGCAGGTTTGCTAGCTTTTTATTTCACAGGAAATCTGCGGGCGATCTAGCTTTGCCCGATGTTTCCTGCAAAAAGACTACTACGGTTTTGTCAGTAAAGGCCGATTTACACTTCAATAAGTATCGAGTAAGTGACAAAATAGTAGCACATTGCCGAGATAATGTGGTAAGTAAGAAGATATATATTAGCGCGTACTATACGCTTGGATCAAAACAATTTGAATCAAAACAAATGTTTAAAACCCTGACAAACAATTTATCACTTTACTTGCCCTACCTGTCCATAAACGGGAATTAGTGATTAATTGAAAGCTACTTTTTGATTCAGAATTTTCCAAAACATAAAGAATACACTCGTACCTTGTCCTTAAATAATGAATAACCCTAGGAAAATTTGTGCTTCAAAAATTCGCGCAGGAGACCGTGTTGCTTTTGATTGAAATTATTAGGCTTATTGCAGCTTTGAAAATTAGAAAAAAAATATTGGAATTTTGAAAAGATAAACAAAATTCTTTGTTAGTTACACATTTTTTCGTACAGATCTACTTTTTGTATTCGAAATAATATGTATATTTTTATATTTTACTTATTTTTTTTCTCAGTAATAAGAACAAAGTAGCTGTTAATACTATAAATAAAACTACAGCTGTAATGCACCCAAATTGAATTATTTTAAACCTTTGTTTTTATACAACAACTTTTATTGTATAACTTTCTAAACCTAAATATAATTTTGACCTTATCAGCTAACAATACTTTTGTAAAAAAAATCTGTTCATATTTCCAAAAATGTTATATTAAAGTTTAAGGAACACCATGAACAAGTCCTGAAGGTTTTACACGAATTAATTTGCTTAATCTTGTAAGAGGCCGCTGGGATGGAATTTAAATGCTGTAATTTATCTTTATCTATTGCGTCACAGTATCAGATAAGTAATTAAAATATAAGGAAATATAAACGTTTTTAAACTCTTCTTACGAAAAAGGTGATCCTGCACCAATATAAATAAATGGTACAGCAGCACTGCACTTACTTTCTCGCAATACTCAAGGAAAAACTGTCAACTGCAAAATTAAATTTGTAATGCCATACATATAGGATGGAAATACTAACTTTTATTTACGTTTTTCCATAAAAATGTTCGAATGAAATAAACAGATCAATTCAGAATTCAAATTGTCAAACCAAACAAACCTCAAACGATTTCAAGTAAATCACATGTTTAACTTTTGGTAGTACTGGAACACCTTTATATGAATTTCCACAGATCATTGAGATACTACCGTAGGATACTTGCATGCAGATTTTTTTATTTCCCAACACATGTTCCTTATGAATAATTGTTCAGTTTAGCCTACTGTTTAGTCTACTGAGCAAGCCCTTTCAGTTTTTGGTACACCCTGTGTACAAAATTTTATTCAAGAAAATCATAAAGAATATCCGGTCAGGTAGACAACCAATCCAGGATTAATATTATAGAAAATTTTAATAAACTCAATGGAACTAATTATGGGTAAATCACATATTTACGATTTGGTGGTAGAGGAATACCCCTTATATGAAATTACACAGATGAATTGATACTGGCGCAAGATATCTTACATAGAGATGCTTGGTCATGCAAAGTTTCATCAAGATTATATTAGCTGTTTTTGAGAAAATTTAAATTTTTCATTTTTGTTGTATGACAGGTACCCTCAAAATGAGAGCCAGCAAGAAACCACTTAAAACCCTATGATGAATTTGCATAAAACTGCTAAATTCAAAATATGATGTCAATCGGACCATTCGTTTAGCCGCTAGGCCAAAGCGTGACGGACAGACCGACCGACGGCCCGACCGACGGACCGACCTACGGACCAACCGACGGACCGACCGACGGACCGACCGACGGACCGACCGACGGACCGACCGACGGACCGACCGACGGACCGACCGACCGGCCGACCGACAGACGGACATATTTGGGAGACTTGTTTTTTATGATGTATAAGTGATATAGAACACATTTTTGAGAAAATTAGCAAATCTTTTTTTTTCACGAATACAGTACCTTTCTCGCTCCGCTCGAAAGTAAAAATATACGAATTCCAACAAACATATTCATTAGAAAAAAATATCTTTGCCCCTACCAGAATTTGAAGGCTTCGGTTTAGCAAGTCAAATCACTATTAAACACACCATTACGGCACAAAACACTTTATAAATTATAATATTCATTCTTGTCATCAAAATCGTAAGGAAAAGTACCGATTTCCTTTTAATCACATGTTCTATAATTAGAATAAAGAACAATGTGCATGTTTAAAACATAATGAATAACATATTTAAATGTAAATAATAAAATTTAATTGTGTCAACCCTCACTAGACTCAAAACTATCGCACCGATAAGCGTGGGTATTTACCTCAAGTGTCGTCCTTACGTAGTTTTCTATCTCCTATCTCTGTTGCACGCTAGTGAATGACGTTCGTTAGTGAATGACGGCGTATAGGGTTGGCAACTTGGACTTTTTTATTTTATGCTATTTTTTTATTATCAATATGTTTTATGTACTTTATTCTACTTACAGAACATGTGGTTAAAA
Source organism: Athrips mouffetella (assembly GCA_947532105.1). NCBI lineage: Eukaryota > Metazoa > Arthropoda > Insecta > Lepidoptera > Gelechiidae > Athrips > Athrips mouffetella. The sequence goes on along the minus strand of OX383972.1, from coordinate 20,772,085 downwards.
GGAAATCGTTACTTTTCCTTACACCCTGTAATATAAGAATGTGCCTGCTGAAAAGAACAGAAAATAAAAAATATATTTACACACGTTGATATCAACTACGATAAGGCCACGATGCAGGGCAACACGCATGGACTTCAAATCTCTGTGATATCAACAAACAATTTTCAACTCTCGGATCACGTATTTATCTCAGACGCTGAATACAGCGCTGACGCCTGACGCATTTATTTCCCAGTTGTATTCCTTGCTAGCTGATACCTCGTTTTGAATTCTACGATTTCCAGAGACAACGTCTTCAAGTGTAAGTATTTATGTTGCAACATGTCTTGTTTTCTTTCCGTTGTCACATTCTCCATTCCCCGAAGGATAGTGTAGTAGTGTAACATAATTTAAAAACATCTTGTATGGTAACGAGGCGTGATAAAATATAAGACAAAAAAGCTAAATAGTTTTTTTAACTAAAAGAATGAGAGTAAAAAGAAGATTTGGGAAACGAAAAAATTATTTTACGCGTATGCTCGATCTACTTATGTATCAAAATTACACTTTTGTTTATCCAAAAATTTCATATTCACCGTGCACTGTAAATAAGAAAATTATAATGAACAAGTAATGAACAAGCAACAAGAATTACAGTAGTCAAAGATATAGGAGTTCCCTGTCCTGTATTGGACTTATTATGGGATGTTAGGATGATGATGATGAAGATACATGTACCATAAATACTTAAAGTTATTTTATTACAAACGAGTTGACGTTATGTAACACCGAGACGATTTCGAGAAACTGTAAAAATTTTCGAGCAAATCTATTGTAAAATATAATGTTATTGAGAAAACGTACATAAAATGATGAAAAACGTATATATGGTTTAGTTTTAAAATAATGTAGTTATATGGCCATAATATTTCACAGTACCGAAACTCAATTCAGGTTTGTAGATATAGATAGGTAAACAGATTCCCTAGCCTTTCAGCAAAAAAGGTTTTCTTTTGGTCCTAGTCACTTTTTCTTCCTAATCACCGTACCATCAATTTGCTCTAATGGACGCAGATGGGTAATGGAACATAGATAATTAAGTGAGTGGGCGTACCCTCATTAGTACCTACTAGGTAGAAAATTTTGTTGGTATCGGGTATCGGGCTTTATTTGGTTTTTAGGAAATAGATAGGTGATAAATAAAAGAACAACAAAAACTAAATGTAAGTTGATTAATTTCTTATTAGTAAATTGATCTACATACATAACACCACGCCTTGTTCCCGTCAGGGAAAATAAATAAATAAAATTAAATTAAATAGTAAATTGATCTACTTTCGAAAAATAATAAACTGCACAAAATGAAACACAACCAAACAAACTTATGGGTCTATGAATTTCCTACAAGTTTATTATTTTTCGGAAATTGATCGACTGATGCGGAAATTGATCAACTTACGGTTTTTATTACCTATTTTGCGGTGACACTTTATGGTAACTTTATTATGTTTTTGATAGCAAAGGACATCCTTACTCGTGATGACAAACAACTTTGACAAAAAAACATTACATTAGTTGACAAATGATAGAAATATTTTGTAGTGTTCTACAAACTTTACTATTAATTGCTGGCGCAGGGATTGCATGGGAAGACCTAAAAATTTTTTTCAAACAATTTTGCTTTGGGAAAGTTGTTTATAATGAATCAGTAATCACGAATACATGCGCAGCCAATGCATCCGTGTGTTTCCAGGTATTATAAGAGAGATTCCGTTTACATGTCTGTAGGCTTCGTAAAAGGCGACTAATTCGCAAAGGAAACTTATATGTAAGGTACCTTAAAACTTAGCTCATAAACAGGAATAGGATCATTAAAGATAAATAAAAAATACCAATTTTTTTCGGCCATAAATGACGAAGTTTAAAAAAAATCGTTTTCGTCAAATATCGATAGGTCATATGGCAGAGTGTGATGAGTAGTCATTGCCTATCATAAAAAAAAACCGGCCAAGTGCGAGTCGGACTCGCGCACCGAGGGTTCCGTACCACCACATAATCATAATTGTATTAGTTGAAATTTCAATAAGTTACTGTGCTAGATTTTTTGAGTCCGACACGCGCTTGACCAAATTTTATTATTTTTTATTATTTAATAGCTTATGCACTATAAACATACCAATTTTCAAGTTTGTAAGTGTTCCCATTTTTAAAATAGACCTAAACAAAAAACGCCTCCGCGACCAACCAACTAGACCCCACTTTTATATGAATGTTCTTGAAACGGGAGCTCACCACAATTGGTTACCATTAGTTGTGAGAAAAGTTGTAATATTTAATGATTTCAGACTTTTCCCTTTTCCTTTTATTTGTTACTCTATAGGTTTTGCTTTAGTGCATAAATGTATGGAGATGAGGACATAAAATGCCATATCTTTTAATTGCGTCGTTGTAAAAAATTTAAATTTTTCAGATCTTGTGTCGTTCATAGACCCTAATATATGGTATTAATTTCAACCTGATACCTTTACCCGTTCGTGAGATAAAGGGTCTTGACAGACAGACAGACGGACAACAAAGTGATCCTATAAGGGTTCCGTTTTTTTCTTTTGAGGTACGGAACCCTAAAAACCAACAGCTGTATAATCCGAGGCAAGATCCGAGGTATAATCCGACCACAGACTACTTAGAACAGTTGTCAGTTTTTTTTAAGACAGGCCATGGCTACGTTACATTTTGCCATACGTATAATCGATATTGGACAAAATCAAAATTATTTTTTAAATTTATTATTTGCAACCGAAAAAAATACGTATTTTTTATTTTTACTTATTAACCTTATCCCTGTCTATGAGCCAAGTTTCGAGGTACCTTACACATACGTTTCCTATGCGAATTGCAAATGGCCCTACTGAGTCCTGAGACTTGTGACTTTATATTATCGCAAACGCTATACAGCGTGTAATGGAAAGGTGTGATAGTACATACTGAAGGGTGTGAGTCTGCCCATGAAACTAACAACACTTCCCAAAAAACATAACAACCAAATTTGACCTCCCATACAAAATGCGCTATCAGCTGTAAGTTGCAGTTGCTATGGGAGGTCAAAAATTGAATATGGTCTATGACCTACGTTCCTTGGCAAAAATTGTTCAGTTTTATGGGCAGATTACACCCTTTTGTATTATCACACCTTTCCGTTACACGCTGTAGAATAAGAAAGTGTATGGGATTGACATCTGTCACGCCACATTTTGTTAGCTAATGTCAATCCCATACATTTGCATTCTATTCCACTAGCGTTTGCGATTGGAGAAATCCGCTTGTCTGTAGGCCCTGGTGTACCACTGCCTTGTGTTGTTTGACTTGGAATGGGACTACCCAAATCTTTCTATAGTTGTAATTAAGGTTACAAAAAAAATAGACAACAAAAAAAACAAAAAAGGAAACAATTAAAAAAGGTTAATCCTTTGTTTAATAGACGGTAAGTTTGAGACCTCTTACTTTTCGGAGCATACCATTTACACCCAATATAATCTTTAATGACTAATGTTTTTTTAAAGTGACGTGTATATTCTTTGAATTTGCAATTTTTTCCCGAATAAATAAACTAAATAGTATACTATAACGGTAAAAAAATATATATATAATCTTTAAGTACATACATAGGTCTTTGGTAGTCTGGCTATGCTCAAACGGAAAGGAAAACAGCGTGATGTATATGTGTGCATAAGCCTACGGTTTGCCGGAAATTGAAAAGGCAAGCTCTGTCTACAAACAAATTTACTCTAAGAGTCGATCATATCCAGGAAATGGATAAGACTTATCTATAAGCATAGCGTTATGAAGATATTACGTCCTTGTCGGCCTATTGAGGTAGAGCCAGTGAGGGTAAAGAGCTGGGGTTATTCCAACAAATTCACGCGCGACTTTCTTGCGAGCAGTCATATTTTGGAGAAGGTGAGGTAGTCAGGAGTCAGCGGAGGAATTTTAGTCCAGTCGCTTAACGCCTTATATCGCTTTTACGTGGACACGCCTTATAAATGCACCCATTTTTTTTTCAGGTACTAGTTAGTTACATAGCTTTAATTATTTGATAGGGGCCTCAGAGTAAAAAACTATAGAGTCCGTCATATACATATTCTGTATGAGCTAGTGAAGCGTGAAGCGTCTCACTGTCGCTCATTCTAGTCGGTCGAAAAACTCAATTAAGTTTTACAAAAATCAAGATATCTTTAAAAATCGAATGTTTTAGTATAAACTTTGTTTGCGAAAGTGAAAATATATAGTTTTATACTTGTGAATTGATCATTAATACTAAGAACGGAAGCGTAAATAATCCGTAATAGCCATTTTATGAGTGATTTTTCACACCGTTTTTTTCCTGAATGGTAAGTGTTTTCACCAGAAAAACTGTGGTAGTAGCATTTATTAGTCCTATGTCACATATTTCTCATAGAGAAAGATAAAAAATTTACGTTTTTAGAATTTGAAAAAATTTCCAGACATTTTAGTATGGAGGGCCCTCGCAAGAAAGTGCTACACTTATGGCTCCCTCCTTAGCAGTAAGAGCTGCTACTAAAACCTCCTTGATAGGGGCCAAAGGAAAAAGCCGCCATCTTGGTTTTATAGCGGCCATTTTAAAAATGTTGATCTTTATTGCATATCTCGGCTTCTAAGTCACATAAAACCTCAAATTTCTCATCTCTGTCTTCAAGACTAGATCGAGGTCAAGAGTAAGCCCATTGACGATGAAAAAAAAAATCTAAATGCCATAGATTTATATAGTCAAGATAGGGTCTTGGGAACAAGCGGTTCAAAGTTTCCCCATACAAGAAAAAATAGCGCCATCTGTGAAAAATCGCGTGAACTACGTTGTGTAGTACTTCGGTCGGTACTAAATACACGGAACGAAAATAATATGGCGGGAAAAAAACAAAACAAACTTTTTACTGTTTATATGTGATTTAGGCCTGGTTTTTCAGTTTCATTAAGTGGATTATAGTCAAAAACAATAATAAAAAATAACAATAATAATAATAAGAGTATATTGTTTCTTCAACTAAGAACAACATTTTGTTGGTAAGTTTATTTGCATCCAATGTTGACAATATGACTGACATTTGTTGGTCCTAAACGTCAGATTTCGGACCAACGAATTGGGGACATTGTAACGTGCCGATGGGCTAGTACTTATATATAAGTAAATGCTAAATGCACATAATTAGGGTCAAGAAATACAACTACACCATTTTTAAAGGTATCAGGCAATATTTATTCAGGGATATTTGCACTAATCACAAATAAGTACGTTTTGTGTTTTTGTGCATTCCACTAAATTTCTTCCAGGTATTAGTTTATTTTATTTTATTTATTTGGAACAAATAACAGCAGTGTACAAGAGCTTACTTTAAGAATAAGTTATACAAAAAGACTTAAGTATATACACAGCCAACTACAGCGTTCAAAGATTATGTAAAAGAAGTAGGTCGAAAGCAGATATAAACTCACTTAATTTAAAATGTAGAATGCTAGTTCACAAATCCAGGTACATAGCTTTCATTATTTGATAGGGGCCTTCTCAAAATTCAGCCATCTTGCATTTTATAGCGGCCATTTTAAAATTTGGTCTCTTATCCATAACTAGGCTACTTTATCACATAAAACCACAAATTTGGCATCTAAATATACATAATTAGGGTCAAGAAATACAACTACATCTGTAAAGGCATCAGACAATATTTTTTCAGGAATATTTGCACCAATTACAAACTTATCACCAATTATCAGTTTAAAGCTAAAATCGTATGATAGAAATTAAGCGATATTCACTACACATAATTATTAATACTTTGTATTTTTAAGCACTATACAGTGTATAATGGACGGTGTATCGAAAACTGAAAGAGCTTACCCATACTCATCTGCCAACTTTCTCTAAAAAACTTGTGCTGTGGAATAATAAAAAATTCTACTTTTCCATAAAAGCTGCCTTAACCAAGCGATAATTTTTTGAGGAGCTCGAGATTTTTTCACTTTCCAATTTATATAGAAGCCTTCTTTCTCCATTATCAGCCATCTTGGAATTTCTAGAGGCCACTTTGAAATTTTGGTCTCTTATCCATATTACTAGTTCTAACTATACTCAGAGACGTCACTTAATGTTAATCATTCGTTAAGGCTCATGCTGTCCTTTTCAATTTCATTAAATAAGAAAGCGACAACACGAGACTTACTTACTTAACGATTAACTTTAAGTGACGTCTCTGAGTGCGGCAGTAAGTCACATAAGACCACAAATTTGGTGTCTAAATATACATGTTTATGGTGAATGAATACATCTACATATTCAGAAATTGTCACCAACTACCTGTTTGACAAATCAACAAATTGTATGAAAGTACTATATTACATTTAATTGAAATATTACATTGCACACATACGTTTATAGTTAAATTACAATGAATCATATTATGAAATCTGTATATGGATGAGCTAGTGTAGCACTGAGGGTGCTGCAGACAAGGAGAGTAGAGAGGGTCACTAAAAGATAGGCTAGTGACCGAAGAAGTCCCTTAGTCGCCTTTTACGACATGCGCGGGAAGAGACGCAGCTAGGGCATTCGATGCTTTTCTTTTACTTCCAGCCTAGCATGGAAGGGAGGAAGGAAACAGCCAAAATAGTTGTAATCTAGATTTAATCGAGAGAAAAAGACAGGAAAGTTAGGTAGCTTAAGGCTAGAATAAGATAGGGATAAAGTCTCTAGGTTCCGGGGAAGTTGATAGGGTTAACGCTCTCACTAAAAAGTATCGCACTGAATTCACTGCACTATCACTGGGAATAAGGAAGAAAAAGGGTACCGTTCCTTCGGGTCGTAGTTCCAACGGGGTAGGCCGTGGAGAACACGATGTGCGGTGAGGTGTCTGGCAAGTCTTGGTTAGGCCGCTCTCAGCAGTCGTGGAAAAGGTCGGCTCGTTTCCCTGGCGTCAGCGCAGTGTTCGCCACGAGGTAACAGCAGTAGCCCCCGATGACCAGTTGAGGCCCACAGGTAAAGGGCTGGCCGCCAACCGGGAGAGAAACGTCCGAACAAGGTAGCCGTAGAGTAGGACCCCAATTCGGGGTTTGATTCTATTTTTCTTATTAGATGCGGAAATTCTCGAACGCCAGCGATAGTGGAAAAACAATCTGTCACTGACAGCTGACAGTAGATGCCAGATCAAGAGTTGTCAAATGTCTGTCAACCGGAGGCAATATGGCGTCGATATTAGAGACGGGACTCGAATTCTTTACCGATCCGGTAGTGAGGTGCCGGGTCGATGTAGCACAACGTTACACTAGATTCGCTTTTTATAATAAATCTAAATCAATCTCCAGAAATAGATGACGCTTTAGGGTTTCGAGAACGTGAATTTTCAAGAAATACTTGAAATACATACAAACATACATACATAACATCACGCCTCTTTCCCGTCGGGGTAGGCAGAGACCACAGTCCTCCACCTGCTACGATCTTGACATACTTCCCTTGCTTCCTGTACTTTCATCAATCCTTTCATACATTCTCGTCGGTTTAGGGTACTTTAACCTGGCCTTTATTCAGAACGTCCTGAAATAGCTACGGAAAATTAAATTTTCCCAAACGTAAAACGCAGTTAGATCGTTTTTTGCCCCCGAAAACACCAGTTTAGAAAATTTAATCAAAACTATTAGAGCAGTATTCATAAAATATACAACTAAAACCAAATTAATGATATACCAATTTGATTATACATATATGTCACCGTAAAATTATAAGAATCGTAACTTGATAAATTTTCTAGTAAGTTGATCAACTTTCAAAAAATCATAAACGGCAGTTGAAATGCTCTATATATTTCAGGTGATTGATCAATTTACGAAGTCTAGCGATAAAATGATCCGACAAAAGCGAGGTGTAGGTACTAGGTACGCTGATTGGTTAAATGTTGGTCGTTAGCCCTATGAATAAACACGTGCCACATGCTTGCCACCAATTCCATCGACCAATCAGAGAACAATGTATTATTTTAGGGACGTCAGTCTAACGTAAAATTGTACACTGACCAGCGATTGGTCCATACGAGTATGATTCGACGTGTTGCAAAACCGTTATTTCTCCAACTTACCGACAGGCAGTGTAAGTTGATCAATGAAATTTATTGCTTTAAATAATACATTTTAACTGCCGTTCATGATGTTTCGAAAGTTGATCAACTTACTAGGACATTGATCAACTTATGATTTTTATAATTTTCCGGTGACATAAAACAAATATTGTACGTCTCATAGTATAGAATTCGTAAAGGATGTTTAATAATGAAAACGATTACTTTCATACGAATTCCTTATGTCGCATATAAACATTGGCACTTGCTCAGTACAATTCCAACGAGCAATTTTGCAACCACACCTAACATCAGGTCAGGAGCATTCTCTTTGACTCTTATAATTACATTTCACCAATTCCGTACATGCCTTTTAAGCAATGGGTAATGTATTCCATACAGGGACCCATGAAGAACTGATAACTTTTTTAATCCAACCCCAGCCTTCTGGTGCAGGAGCGAGCATGCTGTTCATTGTGCTCACTAGTACACCATACTCCTGCCTGATATACAACCCGCTTGGAATATTGAAGTAGTGCGTCTTTCGTTGGTGGAAGTTTCTCCATTGACTTATTTTTCTGACAAAACAGCTTCTTTCTGGCTTCATTTACATTGCCAGAATCACAGTTTTTGTCATACAAAATCACAGTGAAGCGTTCAAGAAGCTTGAAATTGTAAATGTCTATATCAAGTTTTGTTTAAGGGTGAAGTGCTATGTAGGTAAAGGCATGTATGATGTGTCACTTTAGGATAACATTTCCATGTCTCCTACGCACAAAACGTACTTATTTCTGATTAGTTTGTATTTGGTGCAAATATTCTTGAATAAATATGGTTTGATACCTTTAAAAATGATATAGTTGTATTCCTTGACCCTAATTATGTATATTTAGATACCAAATTTGTGGTTTTATGTGACTTAGAAGCCGAGATAAGGATAAAAGAACAAATTCTTAAAATGGCCGCTATAAAATCCAAGATTTTTTTCCTTTGGCCCCTATCAAGTAATTAAAGCTATGCACCTAAATAATACCTGAAAAAAATTTGGTGAAATTATAAGGCGTGTCTACGTAAAACACCTAATCGGCCGCACTATTATTTATGTATTGTAGCGGGGAGAAAAATCACGTACATCAGACGTCACCTCTCCATTAATTTACTTCACCCCGCATGTCTGTCGTCCTGCAGAAAGAAGTTTGTGGACTTATAATAATAATAGTCACTATATGGTCGGTCGGTGTTATACTCGAGTGTAATACATATATTGACGTAAAAAAAAACAAGCACTCTGTTGATGGTGATTCACCTGTTTCAAAATTTTCAGTGTTTAGATCTTAGCGATTTCCTTTATAAACTAACAGACGAATCAGAAGATGCGGGTTTGAGTCTTGAATTTGGTTGCGAATATTTCGAACTTTAGAGAAAGAAAAACCAAAGAATGAATAATATATACAGATGTCACTGTTGAAATTGTTTTACATAGATAAAGAGGAAGAAAAATTTTACGCCAGCTGGATTTGAAAATAAGGAAGATGTGATGCGGCTCGCTCGTTTTTCCTCTTTATCTATTTATAACTAGAGTAAGAAAATCGTGTTAAAATAAAACAAAATATTAGGTTCATAATAATAACTGTACCTATCGAATTTTCCTAAATCTGATTTTAATAAAAACGCCAGATCCGTCTACAGCCTCAAACCAACAGACGAACCGATTGAATCGAGTTCCGCGCCAAAAAAAGGATGCCTTTTTAATTTCCTGGCCAAACGGGGCGGTTATTTGCCGAAGAACCTGTCGCATTTTGCAAAATTAAATTCTCTACCTCTGGGAGGAGAAAAAACTTACCTAGCGACAAATGAAATATTTGGATATTCTTCTATATTTTCCTGATGGAAAGTACTTAGGTGAGAGGCTGATGTGATGAGTATGAACCTGCCAATAAATACAAAGCTTAGATGGTAATGCAACCTTCAAAATTATGTATGGAAATGGGAAGTATAAATTCGACTTATGTTTATTCAGAAAAGTTTTTCAGTTTTATAGGCAGGTTCATACTCTTCAGGTTCAAAAGTTCTTTTTCTATTAAAATGTAAAATTAAAACTAATCTCTCACACTTAAAAACGAAAATAATAGTTGTGCTTGATTTTGTAGAAAATTGTTAGTAGGTATAGAGCACTTTTTTCTCGAAAAGTGTAAAACCAGAGCTTGCCACTAAAATATAAACAGACAAATATATTATGTAATTTCATGTATGTCTATAAAATATTTGAAAATCAAAATAAGAATTTTCAGCCGAATAAATGTTACTTACCCAATGACAATAGTCATCGTTGGAGTAAATAAATGATTGTTGATTAAATGTAACATGAAAGCTCAAGGAAATATAAGTAACACAATAGGAGCAAGCATATCGCCACAGTCGAGTGAGCACATTCGTTTTTCTCTCTGAACGAATGCGCCTAGCGGAAGTAAGACGAGATGTGAACTCCTGTTATGAAAATATTTTCCTTGCTAAAGATTAACTTGTGTTTATTATTGGAAACAATTGTCGCTTGCTACTAATAACATTAGCAGAGAAAGTATATTATCTTATTTGATGGTAAATTAATCAGGCAACAATGATATTTTGTATATGGGGCCAAAATCATTTATTTCTTCAATCATATAAAATACAATTGTCATAAAAATACAATATAATTTGGTCACAAATAAAATATTGTGTCAAGCGCGTCTCCTCGAGGCGGCATAGTCTCTAGCAGACAGGCAGCGTTCCCACGCTGAACAGCAAGACTTAATCTTTGCGCTAGAAAGCTGCCTGCTCTGCGATCGCCGGAAACCTCGATGAGACGCGCGGACAAGTCCCCAATAAACCTTTTAGCCTCAGGGCCCCAGGGTCCCATCGTCTCGAACGCAACTGCATGAACATGTAACCTCCCTTAATTGCACATGTAAAAAAAAAATATGATTAATGTAAAGGGGGCCCAAATAGGGGGGGGGGGGGGGCAAAATTACAAATTGTCGTTACTAGGTCGAGTAGGAAAGGGTTTTAATTGTATATTCTAAAATTTATTTTCGTATTTTTGTACGACTCTTAGTTTTCAAGTTATGATGAAAAATGTAAAAAAAAAATACCATTCCCACCCCCCTTATCTCCGAAGTTTGTGAAAGGAAACATCTGAATTAATTGCAGCCGATAAAATTTTATGTAAATATTACAGCAAAAATAAAACGATCTTTCTAAGTTGGACAGTTTTATTTTTTTAAATTAACTTTACTGCTTCTAAAAATACCATAGGTATATCGGAACCCTCGGCACGCGAGTCTAACTTGCACTTGACCGGTTTTTTTAGTTCAGCGCAGCGCAGCTCTAACATCTGAAACTGATAGGACATGATTAGTCAATGAAATCGAACAAATTACAGTGAATAAACTTACAGATAACAAAAAATCTGCCTCTCCCTGGGGCCTCTCCATACAATTTGTCCAATCAAGACAATAATTTGTATATGGATTCTAATATTTTTTTATAGAAGTATTTTGTTTGAAGTTATTAGGGAAGTATATCAAGATTGTAGGAGGTGGAGGGCTGTGGTCTCTGCCTACCCCGACGGGAAAGAGGCGTGATTTTACCTCTATGTATGAATGTAAAGTTTCATTCACTGATAGAAGTTCAGTTTCATTAACTGAAGTTTTTGAGAATTTGCCTCTTAAACCAAAAATTGGATTCGTTTAAAAGGTTACAAATTGTGATTGGTATGTTATGGAACCTTCTTTTCACGAACAATTGCCGCCTAGAGAAAAAAAGATAAAATATAAGATCCTATTTTGAAAATGTTTTCCTTGATGATTTGCTTTCTTCTATTTATGGACACAAATCCGAACAAATATCGGTTGCTACTAATATCATTAGCAGAAAAGGCAAAGCAAGATTTTTTTGTTGTGGCAAAAATATTATAAACTTATATGTATTAATTTATTTTATATTCGGGTAACCAACAGTATTAACAGTATTATTAAGGTAAATAGGCATCAAAAATACAATTACAATTGTCTGTATTTAAGTATTTTGGTAAATAAGTTTATTGTTTGATTTTATGTACCTAATTTATTTTCAAATTAGTCTAACTTAGTTAAGCAAACTCTGCACTACTCGTGTCCATCTCAGCGATTCCCAGTCCTAAGGTTGCCTGGAAGAGATTGCTCTAAGCAATAAGGCCGCCTTTGCGCGCAATTAGATATAAGGTTTCTTACGCAATTACTCTTAATTTGTGTGCAATAAAGAGTTTCTATCAATCTATCTATTTACAATTCACTACAAATAGAAAGCAAGTATACATAAAAAGACCTAAGTTGAATAGAAACTAATTCAGTTCTGTTCTTTAAACATAAAAAAATAAGAGCAAGTAAATCTTGACAAAATACGAACCTACGACGATTGAAATAAGAACAGTACGCAGTCCAATGTGTTGAGCTTGATATGCTCTTTTCGTCCTCCCAAGCATGTAAATTGTTTACAGCGTGCGTGTGAAAAAGGGTTGATGAAAGTAGAGGAAGCGAGAAAAGTATGTCAAGATCGTAGCAGATGGAGGACTGTGGTCTCTGACTGCCCACAGGGAACAGAGGGGTGATTTTGTGTTTGTTTCTTTGCGCCGATATTCATTCATTCATTCTTTTTGGCTCAGTGAACCAAAGTGGTTCTTGGCCTCCGAAATTAAAGTACGCCACGCTTCCCTGTTCTGTGCCAATTCCGTCCAGTCGGGAACACTCAGCTCTTTAAGATCCTTGGCGACTTTATCTTTCCATCAAAATCTTGACCTGCCAACAGGCCGGCGTCCCGATGGTTTGCCTTGAAACGCCCTCTTTGCGGCTCGATCCCCTGCCATTCTCTCAACGTGGCCCAGCCAGCGGAGCCGTGTGGATTTTTTTTTTTTGCGCCGATATGGAAGCACTTAAACTGTGTGAGGAGCTTCGTAATTAACTCCTAGTATTGTAAAAATAAAATAAAGCATATTATCCTCATAACTTTACGATTTCATATAGCAAATTGTACTAACTCTTCAGATACCATGCAGGTTCAGCTAATTGCACATAAGTACGGTCGAACGATTTGAATCATGACCCGGCTTATGTTTATTTTCGAGCATACGTACAGTCAAATACAAGTAGGTTGAATTTCGCTCAAACACTATCATCCGTGTGGTGCCGGCAATATTTAGTACCAACCCATCTATACCCGTGAGTATCGTAAGAGGCGACTAAGGGCTTATGAACTAAAGGATGGGCAGCAGCATCTTTCTGTGTAATGTACCATCTTACATTCTACGGTCACCAACAACAGCGGTCGATTATTACAAACGTAGTGAACGTAGTGACAATTGTAAATCCCCTCCAAAGTCCCACGCGTTTTTGCTGGAGTTTTGGAAGAAGCTCCCTGCCCTGCAGTGGACGTTTCATTGGGTGATGCTTTCAAAATGAGAAAGAAGAGAACCTTGTTGTTTTGACAGTTACAAACGAATTCTTGTCAAAATGGGTAGTTTATGGCGTAGTTTCCAAAATCTTTGGGTTCGACTTAGTAGGTTCGACTCTCAGAACAAAAACCTCCTTGCTTCGCTCGGTTCGACTGTTCATAAGCTAACGCTTACAGTGTCACATACGTAAAAGTTACGAGTCTTAACCATTATCGTCTATCATGTTGTTGCATGAAAAATAATAGTAAGAAAACTTTTTGGGGTGTAAATTTGCCACTTTACCCAAAAGTTGTTTCCATAAACAGAACTACAGGGTGACTTTGAAGACATTTGTCAAATTTTAAGGGTAAGCTCTGTTATAGATATAAGTTAGGTGTAAGGAAATTTGGAGTTGTCGAAAAACGTTTTTGTAGGTATTAAGTTAAATATTTTTGAAACGGGTATACAAAGACTTTACCTAAAAGTTATAAAATAAACATAAATGATGCAGTTTTATTTATTATTAATATTTCCTATTGTTATCTTCATGCAAGTACTTTTTGTATCAATTTCAAGTATGTTTATATCCTTAGACCTATACAAAATTGCTCTTAAAATTTGGCGGATGTCTTCACAGTCACCCGTAGTATAATCAACTACAAAATTCTTGTGAATGTATGTACACTGCCATCAGAGTCAAAACTTAACGCGGTATGAAGTAGTATGTTTGGAAGTCACGTCAAGTCAACAATTTGAAACTTTACACAATGTTCAGAAACCCTAGTTAGTTGAAGAAGTTTCATGGTGAAAGTGTCGTAGCGTGCCAAAGTGGAAGGATGTTAAATACAAGGTGTAACAGAAAGGGTGTACCCACCCTGAAGGATGTGATTCTCACCATGAAATTGAACAACTTTTTCTAAGGAACATCGGTCGAAAAACGAATTTTTTTTTTATCTCCGATACAAAATGCACTATTAGGTGATTCAATTTATGTTTCTTAGAGAAAGTTGTTCAGTTTCATGGACAGATTCACATCCTTCAGGGTTGGTATACCCTTCTTGTTACATCTCTATATTTGACTAGCAAGCCGTACCGGCTTCGCACGGTTGTAAAATAAGCGGTTTTTAACCGTATGAACACTGAAAACTACATGCAAAAATTTAATAAGCAGAAAAATAACTCGAAAAAGTTTTAACCTACGAACTTTGTAACCTCTGGATGTAACATAAAGCATAGATGGCGCTGTTTGAGGAACTGAAACGCGCTATCATTTTTAAAGCAACCGAGCAGTGCTTTTTCGTTTGACTTGATTTAAAAACAAAGAAAACATATTTTCATTAAAATGAAACATTAGCTGTTACTCAGGGAACAAATATCTTCGACCTACAAGTGAAATCATTTGCTGAATCGGTCAGAATTTACTTTCTGCAATCAAACAAATCCCTAGATACATTTATTGAAATTACACATTTTTAAAGTATTGTCGTATAGCTATCGAACTGTAGAGTAAGTTTTTGCAATTACACAGCAAAACGATAATTTGAGAAAAAAGTTATTTTGATATTCTACCTCATTTTTAGGGTTCCGTACCTCAAAATAAAAAAACGGAACCCTTATAGGATCACTTTGTTCTCCGTCTGTCTGTCTGTCTGTCTGTCCAGACCCTTTTTCTCACGAACGCGAAGAGGTATCAGGTTGAAATTGACAGACAGACAGAGAGACAGACGGACAACAAAGTGATCCTATAAGGGTTCCGTTTTTTTCTTTTGAGGTACGGAACCCTGAAAACGGAACCCTTATATGATCACTTTGTTGTCCATCTGTCTCTCTGTCTGTCTGTCCAGACCCTTTTTCTCACGAACGCGAAGAGGTATCAGGTTGAAATTGATAACGAATATTATAGTCCATAAACCACACAAGATCTGAAAATTTAAATTTTTACAACGACACAATCAAAAGATATGGCTTTTTATGTCCTCATTTCCATACATTTATGCAAAAAAGCAAAACCTACAGGGTACTTCCCGTTGACCTAAAATTATGAAATTTGGCAAGAAGCTAGGTCTCACAGCACACATAAAGGGCAAAGTCTAAAATCATTAAATATTTAATTTTTTCTCACAACTAATACTAACCAATTTAGGTGAGCTCCCGTTTCAAGAACTTTTCTATAAAAGAGGGGTCAACTTGGATGGTCGCGGAGTTTTTAAAATCAAAGAGCAAAAGCTTTTAGTATATCATATGGTAGATAGGTACGGAACCCTTAGGGCGCGAGTCCGACTCGCACTTGGGTTTTTTTTATAATAGTTAAGTAAAAGCTTTAAGGATGCTGATTAACAGAACGAAGCGCTTTCACAGAACTCGAGCTTTTGCTCTGTTTGAATATAAGTCGAATAAAAGTAACCATTCTACATTTCACTTATCAGCACAATACAATAAATTGTTTGCTTCTAAATAGTTTGCATTTATAGCAATTTTTGTCACATTAAATCAATTCGGCTGCTACTAAAAAACTAATTTATTAAGAAAAAGCAATTCAGCTGCTAACATACAACTAATTTGCTGAGTAGTTGCAAACTGTCACATTTTAGAAAACAACTACTCATGAAAGTGCGTTTTTGTTGCCTTTGCAGCACTGATATTGATGGTACAAATCAATGGGACTACTGACACTACGCCCAATTTTTCACTTTATTACAACGTTAACAGCACTTTTTTGTTTCTCATACAACCCTTACTCCATTTTTACCGATCTTCTGAATAATTTGTGCCTATTTTGCGTTGTGTAAAAGTGAAAATTTCTGTTACTCGAATATTATTACCACCTTTATAGCATCAAAAACCAAAAGAAGGAACGTGCTCATTACGTTTATTGCACAAAAATTTGCTAGTTGGGGAGGTAGTGACTAGGACACGTCACCTATAAAATAAAGAAATTTGGCTGGATTTCCTGCACAACTATGAAAAATGGGAGGTCATGTTGAATAAAGACGTGACTCTATAGAAAACGCCTTCTAGCAAATCGACCTAAAGTTGAACTAAAAAGTTAGTTTCTACAGGTACGTATTTAATTCATTTCTAATGAGTTTTCCTGAAGAAGGTTTACAGTACATTAAGCATTCTGTCATTCGCAGTGGTAAAGTTACCTTTCGCCGTTCTCACTACATTTTCTCGCAAATGTTTTGGACACACCGCGAGTGGAATTGTGTGATCAACTCGGTATGACAAAAAAAAATTAAGAATCTAGCAAGTAGTAGTAGGGCTTTCCTCACTCACTCATACCTATGTCTGCCGTTAAACAGCAGCACTACAGTGTTTGGGTTCGAAGGAAAATAAAATTTTTGTTATAATATAGAACGAATGACAGATTATTCATATAAATTGTAGGCTACAAAAATTTAAACTAGTTATAAGAAAATCCGATCTAATGTTTATTTACCTTTACGTGAATGAAACTGCGTTACCTACTTTAGAATCTAAAAGACGAAAATTAATATCTTCAAACAAAAGAGAATACTAAAAAAAAAAAACCGGCCAAGTGCGAGTCAGACTCGCGCACTGAGAGTTCCGTACCACCACATAAACATAATTGTATTAGTTGAAATTTCAGTAAGTTAATGTGCTAGATTTTTTGAGTCCGACACGCGCTTGACCAAATTTTATTATTATTTTATAGCTTATGCACTATAAACATACCAATTTTCAAGTTTGTAAGTGTTCCCGTTTTTAAATAGAACTAAAACAAAAATCGCCTCAGCGACCATCCAACTTGACCCCGCTCTTATATGAATGTTCTTGAAACGGGAGCTCACCACAATTGGTTACCATTAGTTGTGAGAAAAGTTGTAATATTTAATGATTTCAGACTTTTCCCATTATTTGTACTGTGAAACCTAGCTTCTTGCCAAATTTCATAATTTTAGGTCAACGGGAAGTACCCTGTAGGTTTTGCAATTTTGAATAAATGTATGGAGATGAGGACATAAAATGCCATATCTTTTGATTGCGTCGTTGTAAAAAAATAAAATTTTCAGATCTTGTGTGGTTCATGGATCCTAATATGTGGTATTAATTTCAATCTGATACCTTTACCCGTTCGTGAGATAAAGGGTCTTGACAGACAGACAGACGGACAACAAAGTGATCCTATAAGGGTTCCGTTTTTTTTCTTTTGAGTTACGGAACCCTAACAAGCTAAAAATACTTACCAAAATCAACCCAGACATGCTAAAGTAAAAAAAGCCGGCCAAGTGCGAGTCGGACTCGCGCACTGAGGGTTCCGTACCACCATCATCATCATCATAACATCCCATGAAACGTCCACTACAGGACAGGGAGCTCCCTCCAGAATTCTAGCTTTTTCTGGAAAAATGTGGAGGGGAAGTACCTACCGTAGTCACCTCGCTTGTTAGCGTTACGGCTGGCACCATGGACCGCGGTTTTATGTGACCGCAGTAAGTAAGATGTAAGATACAAAGGATGAACCTAGTCGCCTCTTACGACACAACGGGTATTTATGGGTTCCACCACACCACACCACCGTACCACCACATAAACATAATTGTATTAGTTGAAATTTCAGTAAGTTAATGTGCTAGATTTTTGAGTCCGACACGCGCTTGACCAAATTCTGTTATTTGTTGTTATTTTATAGCTTATGCACTATAAACATACCAATTTTCAAGTTTGTAAGTGATCCCGTTTTTAAATAGAACTAAAACAAAAATCGCCTCAACGACCATCCAACTTGACCCCTCTCTTATATGAATGTTCTTGAAACGGGAGCTCACCACAATTGGTTATCATTAGTTGTGAGAAAAGTTGTAATATAATGATTTCAGACTTTTCCCATTATTTGTACTGTAAGACCTAGCTTCTTGCCAAATTTCATAATTTTAGGTCAACGGGAAGTACCCTGTAGGTTTTGCATTTTTGAATAAATGTATGGAGATGAGGACATAAAATGCCATATCTTTTTATTGCGTCGTTGTAAAAAATTGAAATTTTCAGACCTTGTGTGGTCCATGGATCCTAATATATGGTATTAATTTCAACCTGATACCTTTACCCGTTCGTGAGATAAAGGGTCTTGACAGACAGACAGACAGACAGACAGACAGACAGACAGACAGACAGACAGACAGACAGACAGACAGACGGACGGACGGACGGACGGACGGACGGACGGACGGACGGACGGACGGACGGACGGACGGACGGACGGACGGACGGACGGACGGACGGACGGACGGACGGACGGACGGACGGACGGACGGACGGACGGACGGACGGACGGACGGACGGACGGACGGACGGACGGACGGACGGACGGACGGACGGACGGACGGACAGACAGACAGACAGACAGACAGACAGACAGACAGACAGACAGACAGACAGACAGACAGACAGACAGACAGACAGACAGACAGACAGACAGACAGACAGACAGACAGACAGACAGACAGACAGACAGACAGACAGACAGACAGACAGACAGACAGACAGACAGACAGACAGACAGACAGACAGACAGACAGACAGACAGACAGACAGACAGACAGACAGACAGACAGACAGACAGACAGACAGACAGACAGACAGACAGACAGACAGACAGACAGACAGACAGACAGACAGACAGACAGACAGACAGACAGACAGACAGACAGACAGACAGACAGACAGACAGACAGACAGACAGACAGACAGACAGACAGACAGACAGACAGACAGACAGACAGACAGACAGACAGACAGACAGACAGACAGACAGACAGACAGACAGACAGACAGACAGACAGACAGACAGACAGACAGACAGACAGACAGACAGACAGACAGACAGACAGACAGACAGACAGACAGACAGACAGACAGACAGACAGACAGACAGACAGACAGACAGACAGACAGACAGACAGACAGACAGACAGACAGACAGACAGACAGACAGACAGACAGACAGACAGACAGACAGACAGACAGACAGACAGACAGACAGACAGACAGACAGACAGACAGACAGACAGACAGACAGACAGACAGACAGACAGACAGACAGACAGACAGACAGACAGACAGACAGACAGACAGACAGACAGACAGACAGACAGACAGACAGACAGACAGACAGACAGACAGACAGACAGACAGACAGACAGACAGACAGACAGACAGACAGACAGACAGACAGACAGACAGACAGACAGACAGACAGACAGACAGACAGACAGACAGACAGACAGACAGACAGACGGACAACAAAGTGATCCTATAAGGGTTCCGTTTTTTTCTTTTGAGGTACGGAACCCTAAAAATAAAGTAAATAATTAAATATAAAAAAAAACTTGAATATTTAGTAGACGAGTGTAGGTAGTAAGAACCTAACTTGCCAACGCTTAATTTGCTAGACATAAACATCGGCCAAGTGCGTGTTTGGGCCATGCGCAATGCAGGGTTCCGTAGTAAAGTTGCTTAAGGAATTATTATTGTTAAGCAATTTTCGATTTTTTCATATATTTTTTTCCGTCCTAACGACCAGCGAAGATCACTACTTAACTTGTAAAACCTACTTGTTTAGCTGTGATAGTTTTCCTTTTAATAACATCATATATGTTACCACTATGATTTTTTCACATTTCTAGTAACAACCATTTAGCTGGCACGCTACCAAAAATTTGTGCTTCAAATTGATCCCTCAATCGAAAAGTCGTCTTTGTAAACTCACTATATTTTTAAAAGACCCATCTAAAGATACCCCACATTGCGGAGCCGACAAGAAAAAAAATCATCCCCACTTTAAGTGTACGGTACCCTAAGATTTCTTTTAAGGTTTTATTACACCTACCACTAAAATTACAGCTTTCTAGTAAGGAAGGGACCGACAGACAGACGGACATGACGAAACTATATGGGTTGCTTGTTGACTACGGAACCCTAAGAAACTCCGAACAGTGAAAATACCGCGGAGGTAAAGTTGAACAGCTGCAGGCGACAGCCACGCCGCGCCGCGCCGCAGCTAACTCCTGTTTGGATAAAGTGTTGGTAAAACTAAACTATAATCACACATTCGCGACCTGCACCTTAATTGCTTTCCTAAAAGTTACCGTCTACTTAGGTCTATTATAAACAAACCAAAAATGTATTTGAGAACTAAACATAAATACTAGATAAGACAAATTTCTTTTTAGGGTTGAGCAGAGCCTAAGTCGTCTACTTTTTGTAGTTTTTGATAGCAAAAGATATCCATGTATACGTGAAAACAATCAACCTTGCTCTAAATAAACATGGGTCGAAAAAAAAATCTATTCTATTCTTTAATGAGAAAAATTGGGCCGTGACATAAAAAAAATGTTCTTAATGCTAGCGCATAGTTTGTTTGGGAAGACAGAAAGAAAATCTTGTTTTTGACCCAACTTTCTTTGAGAAATTTGTTTTTAATCACGAATACATGCATATATTTTTTTTAATTTAAAAGCTTGGCTTTTGTCTTTTGAACTTCAAGTTATGACGTTATATCGTGAGCTGATTCAATTCCTAAAACGAAACAACATTGACCTTTTCTTTTATTTGGTCGAAATAGCTTCGCCTAGGTCTTTCTCTTCTTCTAATTCCTTCAGTCGTTCCTACCATAACGTTACTAGGGAAATTGCCGTGCCGTATCAGGTCTTCTATCATCCTATCATCCATTAAAATCCTGTTAGTATCACATTTGTCTCTTTATATATATAACTTTCCTTGTATAATGCTATGACAAAATTTACGAGCGTCCGAGTCATGATATTTTAGTAAATCAGTTTCGGGTCCCTGCGATACAAGCTTGCTTAGTGCAGGATCCGCTGTTAAGTTTATTTGTGTACTACACTGTAAATTAGTAACGTGTTATTGTTAATTTGTCATGTTTTTGTACTTCTATTTGTTAATAAACATTTTTCATTTTCATTTCATCTTCCCTCTTCGGTTCTTTATTGTTTTTAGGAAACACCTTTTCTCTTAAACTATTTCTAGCACCTTTTGTTATTAAGAACTAATTAAAAGTCACCCTTTATAGCCATTGGGTTAAGATTATGTGCTCCGAAGTGTAAGAGATCGCAATCCTATGGACTATAAAACAGAGCAATATCTATTCTGAAGTCATCTTCCATGACAGCCATAACTCTATGCTGAGCGTTACTTGCATTACAAGCCTGGTCCAAACATCTGACACCCACAGAAATGGAAAAGTGGTCCTATCCTATATGCCGGTAATTACACGGATAACCGTTACACATACCGTGAACTTAGCTAACAGTTTGAAGAGGTTAAACATTAAACCGAGTTTTAGAGGCTTCATCATTTGCTGACCCTAATAACTAGTGTAATTTTTATTTGAGTTTTTGCGCTGGTACTTATTTCCTGCAGCTAAACTACTTTGTGTGTTTAATTGGGCTAACCAGAACGAGATACATGGAGCTGCTTGCTCACATTTAAAATTTACAATTCTACTCACAACAAGAACCGCTTGATCAAAACCGCAAAGCTTTTTTCCTTTAACAAAAAGCTTTGAAAAATATTAGCTGCGGATTTTTGCTGTTTTTTGCGGGTCTCGTGAAGCATTGATGGATCTTATCTCGCTCCCTTAGGGCTTGCAAGACGTTATCGTGGAGGAGCAAGCTTCTTTGGAAACAACACCCTTGATATCAACAAGCTTATACTTCACTTTACCTCGCCTTTTCTTTCTAATATTATTAATGTGAAAGTATGTTTTTTTCTGAAACATTGTGATAGAGCAACAAATCGATATGCAGATTTTATTTAAAATTGGACGAAGATCGGTTTTGTCAATGGCTTATGTACGCACGGCAGTAAGCACATACAAACAATACTAGTTTCACCTGCGCTACGCTACAAACACCCGAAACCAGAGACCCACTCAAGGTCAAAGTGTTTCCACTGACGTGCAGCCGTGTGTACAATTTGATTACAAAGATGTTGATTGTTATTGTTAATTATTTGAATATTACCCTTGTCTATTATAAATTTCCTTCCTAACATCTCATACATCCGTACATGTCAAGGGTTTTTCATGTTTGTTATACAGGGTCTTTGGTAAATGTCTGCAAACCTCTCAGGTGGTCGTTCTACCCATGATACTGAGCAACTTTCCCTAAGAAACATAGGTTGAAATACGAAAAAAATTGTTAACCTCCCATACAAAATGCACTATCATCTGATACAGTTTCTATGGGACAATAACTTTTTTTTTTCGTATTACGACCTATGTAAACACACCACAAAAAACCTTAGGGAAAGTTGTTCAGTTTCATGGGTAGAGCAACCACCTGAGAGGTTTACAGACATTTGCCAAAGACCCTGTATATTGACCACAGATATTGACATATTCTTTCTGCTGACTTATTTTTATTTTGCATCACCTTTCTCAGTAAAAATAAGCCTCTATTTTGTGTTATAAAATTTTTAGAAGCCGCAACGCAAAAAAGGATTGCGCAGTTGGCAACAATGTCCCGGCCCACTTTGGTTATGGACGAGACGTAAACCTTCCTGGATGATAAGATAGGTACGAGGTACATCTCTCGACAGACGCTTTTGTGTTGTGTTTTACGACTTGAGAAATTCGGGACAAGGAAACGCAAGTTGCTTGTTTCAAGGAAGCCAAGGTTTGAATGTTCTTTTCTATGTAATATGACAATAGCAGTCCTATCAATAAAATTTACTATGTCTTCAGGTCCAAAAATCGTGAGATTTTATGTAAAACCAAGTCAGATTTTCTTCCTTATTTCATCAAGCCTGTTTGTCAACTAATTGACCTAGTCACAGATCATATAATACTAGTACCTGGTTCAGCTAGCGTACACGGACTGTTAAGGCTTTTCAGTGTCATACCACGCACTAACGGTTACTTATTTGATAAACGCCACAAAAATTCTAAAGTAAGAAATCAGAAAAGTTTTTACAGCAAATTTTATTATTACTTGAAAAATCTGCTTTGTTTTGTCAAAAAAAGTTTTAGGCTAAAATCAGGGCTTAAGCAATCAAATATATAATAAAAGTATGTGGTTTGGATAGATTTTAGTATATCTGAGGTCTGAGTTGATCTCTTTTTTATTCATGATTTCTTCTGCTAAAATGAAAATGATTCATCATTCATCAACGATGTTTCGATTGAAACATATTGAAACTGACCGGTTATTTAGTTCTTCAAAAAATGGCAATATGAAAACAACTTATTATGCAATGCAGGAAAAGTAAATTGAATTTTTACGTCAAAATGATTCGTTTCAGCTAATGGACTATCAAAAAAGTTAAAGAAATACATACGAATTTGAACGAACCCAGACGGGGGTGATCATAGAATACATGAAACAGAGTTAGAAAGGCGAAGTAGGCGGGCCCCGCGTGCCACGGATAGGTCCGTAGGACAAACAAACGTCAAAACCTCAAAATGACCCCTTCAGCACTGAGAAAAATTTAATGATGCGACATACTTAAAATACGTAGGAAACACAGACCGCGTGACGTTTGTAGCCGGCACCGTGTTGCATAAGTAGCTTTCATTAAGTAGGCGGCATACTTGCACCGAAGCTACTTAATTTAACGCTGTCTGACATAGCTACTTATATAAGTAGCTATCAGAAAAGGCACTATTACGTAAAAAACGTATGTTTCATAGGTATCTTACTGGTTGGGGTCCAATAAAGCATGATGCAGGCTACGTATGTAATGGTGTAGGACAATTACATAAGTAGGTTACACCATGCTTTTAATACACCCGAGCCATTACGTTACCTATGCAGCATCTTTATTTACGGAGGTTGCATATGTACCGTAATGGCTCGGCTGTATTAAAATCATGGTGTATCCTACTTATGTAAAGCTGCTGCACAGGTACCGTAATGGCTCGGGTGTATTAAAAGCATGGTGTATCCTACTTATGTAAAGCTGCTGCACAGGTACCGTAATGGCTCGGGTGTATTAAAATCATGGTGTATCCTACTTATGTAAAGCTGCTGCACAGGTACCGTAATGGCTCGGGTGTATTAAAAGCATGGTGTATCCTACTTATGTAAAGCTGCTGCACAGGTACCGTAATGGCTCGGGTGTATTAAAAGCATGGTGTATCCTACTTATGTAAAGCTGCTGCACAGGTACCGTAATGGCTCGGGTGTATTAAAAGCATGGTGTATCCTACTTATGTAAAGCTGCTGCACAGGTACCGTAATGGCTCGGGTGTATTAAAATCATGGTGTATCCTACTTATGTAAAGCTGCTGCACAGGTACCGTAATGGCTCGGGTGTATTAAAAGCATGGTGTATCCTACTTATGTAAAGCTGCTGCACAGGTACCGTAATGGCTCGGGTGTATTAAAAGCATGGTGTATCCTACTTATGTAAAGCTGCTGCACAGGTACCGTAATGGCTCGGGTGTATTAAAATCATGGTGTATCCTACTTATGTAAAGCTGCTGCACAGGTACCGTAATGGCTCGGGTGTATTAAAAGCATGGTGTATCCTACTTATGTAAAGCTGCTGCACAGGTACCGTAATGGCTCGGGTGTATTAAAAGCATGGTGTATCCTACTTATGTAAAGCTGCTGCACAGGTACCGTAATGGCTCGGGTGTATTAAAAGCATGGTGTATCCTACTTATGTAAAGCTGCTGCACAGGTACCGTAATGGCTCGGGTGTATTAAAATCATGGTGTATCTTACTTATGTAAAGCTGCTGCACAGGTACCGTAATGGCTCGGGTGTATTAAAAGCATGGTGTATCCTACTTATGTAAAGCTGCTGCACAGGTACCGTAATGGCTCGGGTGTATTAAAAGCATGGTGCATCCTACTTATGTAAAGCTGCTGCACAGGTACCGTAATGACTCGGGTGTATTAAAAGCATGGTGTATCCTACTTATGTAAAGCTGCTGCACAGGTACCGTAATGGCTCGGGTGTATTAAAAGCATGGTGTATCCTACTTATGTAAAGCTGCCGCACAGGTACCGTAATGGCTCGGGTGTATTAAAAGCATGGTGTATCCTACTTATGTAAAGCTGCTGCACAGGTACCGTAACGGCTCGGGTCCAGTAAAAGCATGGTGCATCCTACGTATGTAGAGCTGCTGCACAGTTACCGGAATGGCTCGGGTCTAGTAAAAGCATGGTGCATCCTACGTATGTAGAGCTGTCGCACAGGTACCGTAACAGCTCGGGTTCAGTAAAAGCATGGTGCATGCTACGTACGTAGAGCTGCTGCTCAGGTACTGTAATGACTCGGGTCTAGTAAAAGCATGGTGCATCCTACGTATGTAGAGCTGCTGCACAGGTACCGGAATGGATCGGGTCTAGTAAAAGCATGGTGCATCCTACGTATGTAGAGCTGCTGCACAGGTACCGGAATGGATCGGGTCTAGTAAAAGAATGGTGCATCCTACGTATGTAGAGCTGCTGCACAGGTACCGGAATGGATCGGGTCTAGTAAAAGCATGGTGCATCCTACGTGTAAGATGCACCATGTTTTTACTAGACTTGAGCCAGACAGTGGTACCTGTGAAACAGCTCTATATACGTGTAGGATGAACAATGTTTTTACTAGACGTAAGCCAGACAGTGGTACCTGTGAAACAGCTCTACATAAGTGTAAGATGCATCATGTTTTTACTAGACTTGAGCCAGACAGTGGTACCTGTGAAACAGCTCTACATAAGTGTAAGATGCATCATGTTTTTACTAGACTTGAGCCAGACAGTGGCACCTGTGAAACCGCTCTACATAAGTGTAAGATGCACCATGTTTTTACTAGACTTGAGCCAGACAGTGGTACCTGTGAAAAAGCTCTACATAAGTGTAAGATGCACCATGTTTTTACTAGACTTGAGCCAGACAGTGGCACCTGTGAAACAGCTCTACATAAGTGTAAGATGCACCATGTTTTTACTAGACTTGAGCCAGACAGTGGTACCTGTGAAAAAGCTCTACATAAGTGTAAGATGCACCATGTTTTTACTAGACTTGAGCTAGACAGTGGTACCTGTGAAACAGCTCTACATACGTGTAAGGTGCACCATGTTTTTACTAGACCTAAGCCAGACAGTAGTACCTGTGAAACAGCGCTACATCAGTGTATGATGCACCATGTTTTACTAGACCTAAGCCAGTCAGTGGTACCTGTGAAACAGCTCTACATACGTGTAAGGTGCACCATGTTTTTACTAGACCTAAGCCAGACAGTAGTACCTGTGAAACAGCGCTACATCAGTGTATGATGCACCATGCTTTTACTAGACCTAAGCCAGTCCGTGGTACCTGTGAAACAGCTCTACATACGTGTAAAGTGCACCATGTTTTTACTAGACCTAAGCCAGTACAGTAGTACCTGTGCATTAGCTCTATATACTAAGATGCACCATGTTTTACTAGACCTAAACCAGTACAGTACTTGTGCAACAGCACCTTACTACATAGTACCACAATAGTACATAGGATGCCCTATACATTATTTACTACACCTGAGCCATTGCGGCTCATGCAGTTTATACAACGTGTAATTTCAAATACGCAAAACCTCTCGGGTGATAGTTCTACCCATGTAACTGAACAACTTTTCCCAAGGAACATAAGTCAAAATAAAAATATGTTCCTCGGGAAAAGTTGTTCAGTTACATGGGCAGAACTACCACCCGAGAGTTTTTGCGTATTCGAAATTACACGTTGTATATGCATTTTGGAGCGGGCAGATACGATAACTTAAGCTTTTAGAGCACGCCTATTGCCGAGATCTCAACAAGTGGTACTAAATAATATTATCTTATCTAAACTGGGACCTTAAAACAAATGCTCTAGCATAAGTTACCGAATTTGTCAGATTCGACTTTACACAATGCCTACTCTCACTTAACCAGTACGGTACATGAATAGGATACACCACAATTTACATAACCTTATTCAGTATGATACTAGTATAACAGCTATACATCGTTCAATATGCCTTACTATACCTACTAAAAACATGTTAATTTACAAAATGTTAATCAGGAGCCTTAATTTTTTTTAAATAATTGTGTTACAAATTGCAACAGCTCACATAAACTGGTTTGGAAGATAGAATAATTGAAATACAAATTATGTAAGTTTCATTATTACTTTTATTGAATAAATCTGGTCAATAAATTATCCAATTAATTAATTAGTCTTTTACTGTAAACTTTTACAAGAAAAGAAATTAAACTTATAATATGTATTAAACTTATGACTTAAGAAGTGGTACTGCCACCACAAATTCAAATCAATACCTAATTAATATCTCCACAAATAGGTTATATGCTATTAAAATATTTTATTTTGATTTGTGATGGTGGTCGATCAATAAACTTTTTAATACCTACTTAGAACTTATGTTCTTATCTATCAAACTGCAAGTTTATTTAATAAATGTTACGATTACGAATAACAATAAAATTATTTCAGTAATTAGTATGTCAATAATAAGTTAATTAGCATTACTAAAACCACTTCAATAATAAGTTAATTAGCATTACTAAAACCACTTATAGTACCTATAAACTAACAAGAACTTACTTACTTACTTATTAGTCTAAAGTCCAACGCAATGACTCACAACATTTGAAGTTGGATAATATTTTCATTAAGAGGCTACCTCCCGTCCACTAGCGCCGCCATCAGTTAAAAAAATATTACTCGCTAAATACAAAACTTATCGAAAATCTGAAAAGACAAATTAAAGTAAAAATACCCTTGCTTAATTAGAACCTATCAATTCTGTAAAATGTAGTTCACTGTAGTAACAGATAGCAAAAGTACGAAAAACGGCCACTTTTAGCAGTTTTGGTATCTGTAACTACAGTGAACTATATTTTACAGAATTGATAAGTTCTAAATAAGCAAAAGTATCTTCACTTTAATATGTCTTTTCAGATTTTCGATAAGTTTTGTATTTAGCGAGTAATATTTTTTTAACTTAACTTTTAATGGCAGCGCTAGTGGACGGCCTTAATACGATACAAATAAATTTTTACAACTACTTAGTTTCAGGCGTCGTCTTAAAACGTAGCGGAAGGCTAAACGTGACAAAAATTGGTCAAGTATTGGGTAGCTGTTAAATGACATGTTCTGCAATATAAAGATATCCTCCTTAGTCTTAAATTATTCCGCCCTCAACATTCATATAGCAGCGCCCACTTGCCTTAGCCGTACCGCCCACTGCGAGCGGCGGCGGCGGCGCGGCGCGGGCGCGGCGGAGGCGAGTTGCAGGCGCCGCGCCACGACGACGACTCCACCGCGCAAGCAACGCGACTCCACCGCGCCCGCGCCGCGCCGCCGCCGCTTGCAGTGGGCGGTACACCTTGAGATAAAGTTGCGACTACTTATTAGTTTATAGTCCAACGCAATGTGACACAACGATTGAAGTTGGATAATATTTTCAATACGTTACAAATTAATTAATACGACAACCTAGTTTCAGGCGTCGTCTTAAAACGTAGCAGAAGGCTAAACGAGACAAAAATTGGTCAAGTATTGGGTAGCTGTTAAATGACATGTTCTGCAATATAAAGATATCCTCCTTAGTCTTAAATTACTCCGCCCTCAACATTCAAATAGCAGCGCCCACTTGCCTTAAAGATACAGTTGCGACTACTTATTAGTCTAAAGTCCAACGCAATGTGACATAACGTTTGAAGTTGGATAATATGGTCATTGTAGCAGGTAAAGGTGAAATAAGAGCATCGTAAGTATGTAACACACTGTCGTTCGTCTTTCGAACTTCGTATGCAAAGAAATGATCATCGAAATCAATACATTCTAAGGAAAAACACCGAAATATTACTTTCTCATTGTTTATTACATATATTTTTTGAACTTCAGCTAACAGTGGCAAATATGTTACCTCCGATACATCTAATACTAAAATTGAAAATAATTTAAATTTTATGTTGTTGATGATGACCCACGATGATGAATAGCAATTATCCGTGTTAATGTCTTGTGATTGGAAATGTTGCCCAACATCGAGAATTTCAGATGCCGGCACACTTTTCAGCTTGCCAGTTGTCAATGGAGATAATGGAATATCCCTCAAAAACATATCGTTTAATATTAACTGATGTTTTATAGCAATAGTTTTACAAATGTTCACTCTGCTTTGCGATGCTCTAGCTATAAATTTAGATACACGATGTTTTGCTTCAAATCTCATTGTCCAGATTTGAGACAACGGACCAAATTTTTTTAGCATTTTTGGGTAATGTGTTAAAAAGTGGAATTTTGGTTTTAAGTGCGTATTACTCAGCTGGCAAAAGAGTTCATTTAATTCAGCTACTAAAAACTTTACTTGATCGATAGAGTCATCATGAATTCGACGACTCAAAAGTTTGTCTAATAATTGTCTTAGTTTTTTGTACAAGAGCCAAACGTCGTTTCCATCTGGGACATTATATCCAACAATTAATCCAAAATAACGGACTAGAGTAAGCATTTCAGAAGCTGAACATTTTAAATTTATTGATGTCCCTTCTGCTGTTACCGCGTTTGATGGCGTTGAACTTGAATCTGGCCCATAATCAAAATGCCGTATTTTCGTCGCCAAATTATCTAACGAGATTAACTTTTGTCTTTGCACTAAATATGTTATAATGAATTGCATAACATACCGACAAGCGCCCTCAAGATAATCATGTAAAACATCTACTGCGACGTTTTCGAACAAATCAAAACCATTGAGAGCAAGCCACGCACAATTTTCTTTAATACCAGTCTCATAAACATTTTTTAGCTGTAAATCGTTTGAATAGTTGTCCATATTTCTTAACAATTCGACGTTTTCATACAACATTGATCGGATTTGAGCCTTGTTAGCAGCACAAATTCTGCATGGTCGATTTGCAGAAAAACTCTCAACAAAACCTAACATACTATTGAGACCTAAGTTATCCCCAGTGACAACTGGCACGTGAAATTTAATTACTCCTTTGTATTGTTTAGTCTCAACATTTATACCATTTTGCTTCAAATCATTGAGCAAATCGAAAACTTTTTGAAAAGTTACATTATTTCCAAAACTTGTCCTATCTGACGAGTGAAATAGAGCCAAAATGAAAATATTTTGCAAGAGTGAAACATAGTTAGGAGGAAGACATGGAATAGACACATATAAACCTCCTAACTTGTGAACCCCAGCATGACTTCCTAAAGGATTTCCAATCTCAAAATCATCATAGTATACTATCAAAGGAAAATTCAGCTCTCCGTCCCTTACAGTTTGTATAATATTTTCCCATACTGAGCCCTGTACTATATTCTCAATACCAAAAGAACGTTCTCGTAAATTGTGCAAGTAATCTAAAGTATCCTTCAATACATTACCAAATGAAAAAAAAGATTTTAAGTTATTTTTTAGTGGCATTATTTGTACCGTACAATCTTTTGATACCAACGCACGTCCAGTAGTAGTATTTTTAGTTTCCCTTCGGTGGCCTATGACCACTTCTTGCGGCTCGACGAACGTTCCTAATATTTTAAAATGATTGAAACGTTTGAATTCCGTGTCAAGATTTTCAAACGTACGGCAATAAGTACCAACAATTTTATCAATATTATCACGCATGTTCGATGTTGTCGGGTGTGATGGTATCAATTCATATAACTGTAGCGCTAAAATGCTTTCCGATCTAGAAAAAAAAATTTGAATATTTTCTACGATGTCTTGCACAATTTTACGCGGTATTGTGGAACTAGCGTACAAGGAAGATATGAAATTCGATGCATGAAGCATATGCGTTTCATTTTCTGGTCTAATATTTTGAACTGCTGCAATTTCTGTTGTCGTTGATGATGATGAATATGATGATGGTAATACCAAACATTCCAAAGGAGTAACTACATCATTATTTTGTCGATCTAACTGGTGATCTCGTGTTAAATGTTTTTTAAATGAATCAATAGATAAATAATGGCGGAAACACCCTTGTTCACCACAGTGAAAATTAGAATTTCTTCCAGTCGATTTACAAAAATATCTTATGTGTTTAATTAACAGGGACGGAGAAGATGAAATACCTTCTTTGCAGTAATAACAAATAAAAACCATATTTTTTTATAAAAACTACTTTTTGTCACAAATAAGTCCCAGGTCGGACATCAGACTGTTAACAACTTGAGTGTTCCTATCGTATTTGGTATGAATATTGAAAAATCCTAATTGGATAAACAACCAAACATCATCACACTGCTCCGGGTAGCAGGCCCCGGTTGAGTGGAATATTTTGAACGCGCAGTCTACAGCTGTGATGAGTTTCGAAAAATTGTATACAGTGTCGTTAATAACAACATACGATGCTCTTATTTGAGTACAGTTTTCTCCTACATATATGACGTAGGGTTGCATTGACCGTTGCTGTTTGGTCAATATTTCCCTGCGTTCTAGGATTGACGGTGTTACATCAGCTTCAGATGCGACTTGATTTATAAAGGCAGAGGTCATCTCGGAGCGTGAAAATTTGATAATCTCTTTACCTTTCTTCTTCCTGGCCGGCGAAATATTGATGATATAAGTCAGCAGCACTAGGCAGACGTTTGTGATAGACTCTGGATCGTCCTCTGTAAGCAAAAACAATAGCAAAATAAACACTATACGTAAGAAAGAGGAGAGTAAAGGTGATCCCATCAAAAACATAAATTTGTGAAAATTGGGGCAAAGTCAATATTAAGAGTGTGCATAGTTGTCGACTTCGCCGACAAAAGAATTGAGATCTAAATTATAAATCAGAGTTTTATAATAAAAATCAGTTAGGGTGTCTGAGGTTTTGCGTATTTGGAATTACATGCGCGGCCACATCGGGGGCAGTGCTATGCTGTGTCTGACCGTCCGGACAGAACTACTAATAGAGCAAAATATGGACGCAAATTTGTACTCACCATCAATCAGAGAAATCAGGGTTTGTATGTTAGTCTTCAAGTTTCTGTCGCGGGTGTACTCTGCTTTGCGTTTTGCGTAACTGACAATGTTTTGTTTGTGTATTTCTATTGAGGAAAACAGACTGTTTTCCTTTTGCGGGTACAACTGGTTGAAGTCGTTCATAAGCTGCGGAAGAGACGTTTAATTTCAATTTAAGTCACACAACATCAATGTTTACTCTTTGTTGTTATTTCTTGGTGCAACTTAATAATATGTAAGTAGTCTAAAATTAAAATTTTACAATGCAACTATTCTTAAATTGTGTCTAATTATATCATTAACAACCTTCAAATCTATTACATATAATAAAACAGTATAGAAACCGTGTCTGTACTTTTGATGAATAAAAAAGAAATTAGTTTGGGCGGATAAGAAAAGACTAAAAGAACACTCCGGGCTGAGAGATCATTATCTCTATGCAGGGTGTAAAAAATAATAAGCACTAATTTAGCCTTAAAAGCTATAAAATCAAAAATTTCACAACCACAGGCAGGATTCAAACCTGCGTCTTCTCCGTCAGTACCAGAGACGCTTTAACCAACTAGGCTACCATGATCCTGCCTGATGATGCGAAATAGCCGCCTAGTAAAAATAATGTAGTTTATAGAATGTGTAGTTTGTAGAACTATCCGAACACAATTTACTTGTTCAGTTAATGGTCTAAGGAGCATACTAAAATAGTGCTTACAATTTTTTTTACACCTGCATTAAAGAAAGAAGGACAAACAAACAAACACACTTTCACAATTACAGAGGGCATTTCATGTAATCTTTACAATATAACTGCCCCATCTTAATAAGGCACAGAGCTGTGTGGCACGGAGTTTTCATAATAGGTAGGTACTTAATATATTTACATGATTCTTTATTTATACAACCTAACCGTGGAAGGGACAAATTAAACAAAATCACATTTAAATCACTTACAGTATTTTGATGTTCTTGGGCAGCAGATTTCGCAGTTACAGGTGTATGATTTTCATCACTCGGCTCATCTACAGATGTTTCAGATCCTGATTTAGTTATTTTGCACACATCTTTATTTCCAGACATGAATGTGTCCTGAAAAGCAATAAATAATTGAATTTAGTCATTCATCATACAAAAATATAGATAAATAAAAAGAATTGAAAAAAAAAACCGGCCAAGTGCGAGTCAGACTTGCGCACGGAGGGTTCCGTTCCGTACCATCATATAAATACACCCGAAGGGCCCAAACGGAGCCCTATTACTAAGCCTATGTCGTCTGTATTTCAGTCCGAGGGCTGTATTATTAGAACAGGTAGTACGGCAGATTACCCAACATAAAAACAAGGCAGATTTTTTTTTCTTGTGTCAACCTTTGTAGTAGGTATAGGTACCTACCTAAATGAGAGAAAATAATTTCAGTACCATCTATCGACACTTATTAATACTCAGTTGACACCTGTCTGCGAAAGTCTCTCATTGGAATACAAAGAACCAGAACTTACAGCTGTTAATGTGAGATCCAGCTGCGCTGTCAAATTTATGTCATCAATTAGTTTCTTGAATTTCAGGCGTGGTCCAATTTTTGGAATCAGATCTTTTAATTCTGTTTCGCCCAGTAATAGAACAGATTCTTCATCAATGTCGTTGTCTAAAAAACAGTTTAATTAAATTAATTGACTCAACAATTAATCAACTGACTCAAACATGCATAAGTAGGTACCTAGGTAGATAGATAAATTATCATGTTTAAAAAAAAACAGGAACCATCACTTCTTAGAATCTGACCAAAGGTCTAGCCACACAACATGAAAATCTAACATCACTATCATCATATCTATATCATAACTATCAACATGTAATTTGGTAAGTGATTTTTATGCTTTGTCGGCATGATATAAATATAGGTACCTACCATGGAATGCTTGAATATATTCTTCCAGCCCTAATGAGCGGAGACATTCTTCATACTTCATGTTATATTCCTGTTAAATAAATAATAAATAAGACAGCTTGACTCTAGCAATGAATGAATGATTAATTTATTTCAGAACTAATTGTTCCATAACGAATTAATTAATAATTAAAAATAACATAATACCTAATGAAATAACAAAATTACTCGGTTTAAATTACTTGACAAGCATTTACATGCTTGACAAGCTTGCTTAAGAAGAAAGACTTTTAATTTAGTCGTCACAGACTGAACTAGGCTCTGGACTCGCGATTCTACACAAAAATAGTATTTAACTGAATGTTTATTTTATTTGAGGTCTGACTTTTAGTTCCCACATTTTGACCGTCTAGCTAGGGACCCCAAACACACTTTCACACTAGGGCTGTGTTATCATCTGGGTACCTATCACTTGCCAGATGGTCAGATGAAATTGTCTCAAATTGGTGGTGCTGGGCGGCTACGGCACAGACGCCGTGGCACAAAAAAGAAGAGGCCTATGCCCGCCAGTGGGCTGATGTGGGCTAATTAGATGGATTAAACAGATGATTAATTGATTATGTATGAACCTACCTGTGCTTGTATTTATTGTAATCCAAGTTCTGGCTTCCAGCAAGTAGGTACCACTTGCAACGCAGCGCGATGATATGACTACAACTCAACGTACCTACCTAGGTATCACTTTTTAGTCACTTTTCATCAAATTCCTGTCAGTCATGAGGATATAATTACTGCATTCACGCAAAGTGAATAATGGCCGACCGACACACTACACACTACTCTTTGCACGCTGACGCCGCGAGCGCAGCGGAAGGAAAGAAACGAAAGAGAATGTTGCCAACTACATAGAAAAAAAATATCCGAAAAAAACTGTATGACTGCAATATATTGACGGCGCGGCGGCGGCGCGTCTTATTTTAATTAACATCAGAACAAATGTGGAGAAAACGTTATTACGCTTATTTATTGGAAGAGTAAGCTAGCGTTTGGGTTATGGCATAAAGTTTAACTTATAAAGTCACGACAGGGTTTTGAAGCAAAGTTATGTGATTGTCACACTCCTTGCAACACTGAATGAAAAAGGCGCGAAAGCGTCTCGAGTTTTAAATGGAACAGCATACTTATTTAAGTAAGCAGCACCGTTATAAGTAACCGACCTATCTAATAAAGTAACCTGGATACATACGAACGTTAAATACGGAAATTATTCCCGCGACACGTGAGAGGGGCAATTTTAGGTAGGTACATAATAGTTAGGTACCTATGTTGGAGCAAATTTCGAAATTATTTTAGGTAGGTATAGGTAATTTGGAAATGAATGAAAAAACAAAGTGTAACAGGGTAGGTACAGTCAAGAGCACATCAAGCTTGACACATTGGACTTTGTACCGTTATTTCAGTAGATGTACGCACGGGCTAGAGTCACACTGTGAATGTCAAGCTTGACCTGCTTTTGACTGTACCTATAATGACCGTGAAGGATATGACTCTCAAACTGAACAACTTAGATCGATAGGTATATACGAAAAAAAGCATGACTTCCCATATAGGCCTACCTCTATGGGAAGTTCAACGTTGTTCTCGTATGTTCCTACCTATGTTCTATCGGAAAAGATGTTGAGTTTCATGGGCAGATTATATCCTGTTGTTATAGGTATCTATCTACGCCTTTGTTAGTTGTGATGGTTGGTAGTTATAATAAAAACCGGCCAAGTGCACCAATATATAGGGTTCCGTAGTTTCTTTAGAATTTTTTATCGCAAAGCAAGTTTTATATCGTTCATAACATAAACTTTCACTTCCCAATGCTCGGCGAAGTCATACCTAGAGTCTTGCTATTGCTAAGCTCATTAACCTGTGAAGTCAACTTACCTCTGATAGTTTTCCTTTTAACTACATCATATACAAGGTGTAACAGAAAGGGTATATCAACCCTGAAGGATGTGAATCTGCCCATGAAACTGAACAACATTCCCTGAGGAACATAGGTCGAAATACGAAAAAAAAATTTTGACCTCCCATACAAAATGCGCGATCAGCTGATGCAGTTTCTATGGGAGGTCTGACCTCGTAATGAGTTTGTTAGTTTTCCCTAGCCTGGAAGTGAATAGGTACCTACCTACCAAAGTCATAAAATGAATGAACATGTTGGAGTTTTTTGTTCTACATGTAGGTACCTATTGTAGGTACGCCAGTTCGCGACCAGTTAGTGGAGTTGTCAAGTTTCAAGAGAAAATATAAATTGCACCATTCTGTCTATTGTCTTTATACTTACCTACCTACTATTTTAGGAAAATGGCTTGCGGTGGCGGCTGTGATTGTGGTCAATGGCTTTACCTGCCAACTAGGTAGGTACTAGGTGGGCAACCAGTTTGATAAAAAAAACCGGTTAAGTGCGAGTCTGACTCGCGTGCCGAGGGTTTCAATATACCTACCAACCTTTTTTTTTAGAAACAATAAAGTCTATTTATAGGACCACCATCGAGTTATCACTGCCTCCCCATCATCGCTCCATGACCGGACAGCGCCTTAAACTGGGTCTTTCGCCTGGTGGCCTTGACCGCGCAGGACTTTTGGAGTTTAGGTACCTACCTACATTACAGCTTTCTAGTAGGTGCTAAGGGTACCTGAGCTAAGCTATTCTTTACTATTACCTATATGTTTCACTCCGCGTCTAGGCATGAATTAAGTAGGTACCTATAAGTACCTACCTACCGCACGGTGCGCCCCGCGGCTGCGTAGCCGGCCGGACCGGACTATCGCGCCTTCGCATGTTCTATACCTACGTTTCCCGCGCTTTCAATAGTTTCTCGTCTCGGATGTTAACAATGTGGAGCAATGTATGAATGAACAATAAATAACAAAAGAATTTATCTCCAACTGATTTAAAATGTTTTTTTATTAGCAAATTACCTACCTAGGCAACATTATATGACACAAATTACTGAAGGAAAATTTAGGTAACCTACCTACCTATCTAGCTAAGTATAGTCACTGGCGTCTAGTCACTCGAAAAATAAGTAAGTATAGTCAGCGACAAGTCAAGATACACACTCGCAATGCGACTCAAGCCCATATGTCTACTGAAATGAGTCCTACAAAGTCCAATATTGTGTCAAGCTTGATCTGACTGTACCTACGTTACTTTACATACTTGCACCGTGTGTAGTAGGTACCTACCTACCTACCGCCGGTACGCACATAAATAGGCACCTACCTAGGTACTAGCTTTAGGATCCATTACATTCAGGAGTTAGGTTAGGTTTTAGCAATCACGTACAGTCAAGAGCACGTTAAGCTTGACACATTGGCCTTTGTACCTATGTATCGCGCTTATCTTAATCTCTGTAGAGACGAAAGTCGCACTGCGAGTGTCAATGTCAAGCCAAATTTGTACCAACAAATTTCGCGCGGTATCGGGCTCCCGCCCACGACCGTAAATCGGTGACCGATTTTTTGTAGGACAAAAATGGAACGCATTGATTGCCATAGTTCAACGCACACGACCTACAAAAAGTCGGTGAGAAATGAAATCGGACGTCGCGGCCGATCCGATTATCGGTGAGAAATGGAACATACGTAAGTAAATGCATACTTCAAAGCACACTACCTACTCACCGTCGCGGTCACGAAATCAGTCGGCCATTTAGGGATGTGCTTGTTGTGTCATGATGGATATTGATATCGACATTTTGATCGAAGAAGTAGAAAAAAAAGACCTGCCTAGTGCAATACAGGTTAGAATAAACAGGTACCATGACAGAAACACAAAGAAAATATTATGAGAAGAAGTTGCTTTTTATTAGGGTTCCGTAGCCAACGGTTCAGTTGTCCGTGTAGCGTGCCGGCAAAGAATAGTACCAACCCATCTCTAACCGTGGGTGTCGTAGGAGGCGACTAAGGGTTTACAAACCGGAGGATGGGCAGCAGCGTCAGAAAATTGGCCGCTATCTTGATTTTTTTTTGTTTCTGGACCGATTGCCTTTAAAATCGATATCCGTGGGTCCAAGAGGACTCTATAACGAATCTAATGTTTTTTCCAATTTTTACAGCTGATTCGTAATGGGAGGCCACTCGGATCCTCAGATATCGATTTTGAAAGCAATCGATCCAGGGACAAAGAATTTCAAGATGGCGACCTTTTTTTAAAATTTTGTCATCAGACTTGTTATTTGAGTCCTCTTGGACCCCCGGATATCAATTTTGAAAGTAATCGGTCCAGAAACAAAAAAAGCAAGATGGCGGCCATTTTTTCCAATTTCTACAGTTGATTCGTAATGGGAGGCCACTCGGATCCTCAGATATCGATTTTGAAAGCAATCGGTCCAGGGACAAAGAATTTCAAGATGGCGACCTTTTTTTTAAATTTTGTCATCAGACTTGTTATTTGACTCCTCTCGGACCCCCGGATATCAATTTTGAAAGTAATCGGTCCAGAAACAAAAAAAACAAGATGGCGGCCATTTTTTCCAATTTCTACAGTTGATTCGTTATGAGAGGCCACTCGGATCCTCAAATTTCGATTTTGAAAGCAATCGGTCCAAAAACAATAAATTTCAAGATGGCGGCCATTTTTTTCAATTTTTACATTAGATTCAATACAGGATGTAAATGCAAAACCGAGTGACACGATTTGTCATTACTAAAATGCACTGAACCGATGTACACGTAGTCGGTCAGTGGCCGGGCGGGGGTGAGGGTAGCGGGAGACGCAAGGGGACGAGCGCAGATGTTGCCGCGTTGCGCGCGGAGTCATTGAACTTTGTTGATAAGAGTGGTACGCAAACTTTCTAAAGTACTGGGATATTTTGTAAAAAAAATTGGTATACTTTTTTTTTGAGAAATGTGATCAGAATCGTTTTTACTGTCACCTCCTTGAAGGAAACTCGGTTTAGCTTTTACACCCTGTATAAGAGGTCAGTCTGATTCTCAGATATCGATTTTGAAAGCAATCGGTCCAGGAATAAAGAATTTTAAGATGGCGACCATTTTTTCCAAATCTGTCATCAGATTCGTTAGTAGAGCCCTCTCGGACCCACGGATATCGATTTTGAAAGCAATCGGTCCAGAAAAAAAAAATCAAGATGGCGGCCATTTTTTCCAATTTCTACAATTGATTCGTTATGAGAGGCCACTCAGATCCTCAGATATCGATTTTGAAAGCAATCGGTCCAAAAACAAAAAAATTCAAGATGACGGCCATTTTTTCCAATTTAGATTCGTTATGAGAGGTCACTCGGATCCTCAGATATCGATTTTGAAAGCAATTGGTCCAGGAAAAAGAATTTCAAGATGGCGACCTTTTTTTTCAAATCTGTCATCAGATTCGTTATAAGAGTCCTCTCGGACCCACAGATATCAATTTTGACGCCAATCGATCCAGAAACAAAAAGAAATCAAGATGGCGGCCATTTTTCACCTACCTTCTTGGTATGTTTGACCAATAACCGCCACCCTAGTGGTACCCGCACATTAGGTTAGTAACACTTTGACCTTGAGCGGGTCTGTACTTTATACAGACTACTAAGAAAGAAGAAAATAGCGTACCCCTTTTTCAGCTTATAGTTACCAGCTGGTTTTGTTACTACTTATTTGCTGCTGTGCGTACCTTGTAGGTAGGTAAGTAATTGTAATTATATTGTTTTTACATCTGTGTCGATATTTTTAAAGTGTCGATAGTGTAGGCAGGAACAACACTATCGATACTTCAGTTTCGATACTGTATACCTACGGATCGGAAGGGACCGTGTGCGTTGAGTCAGTCACAAAATCGGTCGTAAAATCGGAGGAATAACTTGTCCGATTTACTGTCCTAAAAAAAACGGTCGTGGGCGGGAGCCCTTCCGCATATCTTACCTTCAGGTACAGCCCAGAGCAGGTCAAGCTTCACACTTGCAGCGCGACTCTAGCCCTCGCGGTTATTGATACAAGAAGTGTCAAGCTTGACGTGCCCTTGACTGTAGGTACCTGTGCTAATCACGCGGTCGCTGCATACCTAGCGAAAATGTAGCAACACTCTCTTTATAAGTATGCTGCATACTTACAATGATTCGGCATATCTACTCATCATGATGCTGTCTACGTATTGTACGTACCTTGCATACTTTTGTAAAAGGCTGGGTACTTAAATAATTGTGCTTGCTACGTTCGAGACGAAGCAAAGCTCTCTTTGTAAGTACGCTGCATACTTACAATGATTCGGCATATCTACTCATGATGATGCTGTCTACGTATTGTACGTACCTTGCATACTTTTGTAAAGAGGCTGGTTACTTAAATAATTGTGCTTGCTACGTTCGACACGTAGCAACACTCTCTTTATAACTATGCTGCATACTTACAATGATTCGGCATATCTACTCATCATGATGCTGTCTACGTATTGTAAGTACCTTGCATATTTATGTAAGGAGGCTGGGTACTCAAATAATTGTGCTTGCTACGTTCGCCACGTAGCAACGCTCTCTTTATAAGTATGCTGCATACTTACAATGATTCGGCATATCAACTCATCATGATGCTGTCTACGTATTGTACGTACCTTGCATACTTTTGTAAAGAGGCTGGGTACTTAAATAATTGTGCTTGCTACGTTCGAGACGTAGCTACGCTCTCTTTGTAAGTACGCTGCATACTTATAATTATTCGGCATATCTACTCATCATGATGCTGTCTCCGTATTGTACGTACCTTGCATACTTATGTAAGGAGGCTGGGTACTTAAATAATTGTGCTTGCTACGTTCGACACGTAGCAACACTCTCTTTATAAGTATGCTGCATACTTACAATGATTCGGCATATCAACTCATCATGATGCTGTCTACGTATTGTGCGTACCTTGCATACTTTTGTAAAGAGGCTGGGTATTTTAATAATTGTGCTTGCTATGTTCGAGACGTAGCAACGCTCTCTTTGTAAGTACGCTGCATACTTATAATAATTCGGCATATCTACTCATCATGATGCTGTCTCCGTATTGTACGTACCTTGCATACTTATGTAAGGAGGCTGGGTACTTAAATAATTGTGCTTGCTACGTTCGACACGTAGCAACACTCTCTTTATAAGTATGCTGCATACTTACAATGATTCGGCATATCTACTCATCATGATGCTGTCTACGTATTGTACGTACCTTGCATACTTTTGTAAAGAGGCTGGGTACTTAAATAATTGTGCTTGCTACGTTCGACACGTAGCAACACTCTCTTTATAAGTATGCTGCATACTTACAATGATTCGGCATATCTACTCATCATAATGCTGTCTACGTATTGTAAGTACCTTGCATACTTATGTAAGCAGGCTGGGTACGCAAATAATTGTGCTTGCTACGGTCGTCACGTAGCAACGCTCTCTTTATAAGTATGCTGCATACTTACAATGATTCGGCATATCTACTCATCATGATGCTGTCAACGTATTGTAAGTACCTTGCATACTTATGTAAGGAGGCTGGGTACTCAAATAATTGTGCTTGCTACGTTCGACACGTAGCAACACTCTCTTTATAAGTATGCTGCATACTTACAATGATTCGGCATATCTACTCATCATGATGCTGTCTACGTATTGTACGTACCTTGCATACTTTTGTAAAGAGGCTGGGTACTTAAATAATTGTGCTTGCTACGTTCGAGACGTAGCTACGCGCTCTTTGTAAGTACGCTGCATACTTATAATTATTCGGCATATCTACTCATCATGATGGTGTCTACGTATTGTACGTACCTTGCATACTTATGTAAGGAGGCTGGGTACTCAAATAATTGTGCTTGCTACGTTCGACACGTAGCAACACTCTCTTTATAAGTATGCTGCATACTTACAATGATTCGGTATATCTACTCATCATGATGCTGTCTACGTATTGTACGTACCTTGCATACTTTTGTAAAGAGGCTGGGTACTTAAATAATTGTGCTTGCTACGTTCGTCACGTAGCAACGCTCTCTTTATAAGTATGCTGCATACTTACAATGATTCGGCATATCTACTCATCATGATGCTGTCTACGTATTGTAAGTACCTTGCATACTTATGTAAGGAGGCTGGGTACTCAAATAATTGTGATTGCTACGTTCGTCATGTAGCAACGCTCTCTTTATAAGTATGCTGCATACTTACAATGATTCGGCATATCTACTCATTATGATGCTGTCTACGTATTGTAAGTACCTTGCATACTTATGTAAGGAGGCTGGGTACTCAAATAATTGTGCTTGCTACGTTCGACACGTAGCAACACTCTCTTTGTAAGTATGCTGCATACTTACAATGATTCGGCATATCTACTCATCATGATGCTGTCTACGTATTGTACGTACCTTGCATACTTTTGTAAAGAGGCTGGGTACTTAAATAATTATGCTTGCTACGTTCGAGACGTAGCAACGCTCTCTTTGTAAGTACGCTGCATACTTATAATTATTCGGCATATTTACTCATCATGATGCTGTCTCCGTATTGTACGTACCTTGCATACTTATGTAAGGAGGCTGGGTACTTAAATAATTGTGCTTGCTACGTTCGACACGTAGCAACACTCTCTTTATAAGTATGCTGCATACTTACAATGATTCGGCATATCTACTCATCATGATGCTGTCTACGTACCTTGCATACTTATGTAAGGAGGCTGGGTACTTAAATCATTGTGCTTGCTACGTTCGACACGTAGCAACACTCTCTTTATAAGTATGCTGCATACTTACAATGATTCTGCGTATCTACTCATCATGATGCTGTCTACGTATTGTACGTACCTTGCATACTTATGTAAGGAGGCTGGGTACTCAAATAATTGTGCTTGCTACGTTCGACACGTAGCAACACTCTCTTTATAAGTATGCTGCATACTTACAATGATTCGGCATATCTACTCATCATGATGCTGTCTACGTATTGTACGTACCTTGCATACTTTTGTAAAGAGGCTGGGTACTTAAATAATTGTGCTTGCTACGTTCGTCACGTAGCAACGCTCTCTTTATAAGTATGCTGCATACTTACAATGATTCGGCATATCTACTCATCATGACGCTGTCTACGTATTGTACGTACCTTGCATACTTATGTAAGGAGGCTGGGTACTCAAATAATTGTGCTTGCTACGTTCTACACGTAGCAACACTCTCTTTATAAGTATGCTGCGTACTTACAATGATTCGGCATATCTACTCATCATGATGCTGTCTACGTATTGTACGTACCTTGCATACTTTTGTAAAGAGGCTGGGTACTTAAATAATTGTGCTTGCTACGTTCGAGACGTAGCAACGCTCTCTTTGTAAGTACGCTGCATACTTATAATTGTTCGGCATATCTACTCATCATGATGCTGTCTACGTACTGTACGTACTTTGCATACTTATGTAAGGAGGCTGCGTACTTAAATAATTATGCTGCTTGCTACGTTTGAGACGTAGCAAGACTCTCTTTGTAAGTATGCTGCATACTTATAACGATTCGGCATATCTACTCATCATGATGCTGTCTACGTATTATATGTACCTTGCATGCTTATGTAAGGAGGCTGCGTACTTAAATAATTATGCTGCTTGCTACGTTTGAGACGTAGCAAGACTCTCTTTGTAAGTATGCCGCATACTTATAATGATTCGGCATATTTACTCATCATGATGTTGTCTACGTTGATAACAAGCTTTTCTAAAGAAGCCGAGTACTTATGTAATTGTGCTACAACCTCTCATAAGAGTGCATCGCATAGTTACAATGATATACCGGGTACTTATAAAACGGCGTTGCCTATAAAATTCTGGGGGAGCTTCCTGTCCATTAGTGGACTTTCTCCGACCAATGACCTTTTGGTTAATATGTACTTACATAAGTAGGCCAAACAGATAAAAAAATGTACCCTGGCTACCTATTATACGTTGCATGTGAGCGGCATATCTTCATAAGTATATTTCATAAATAACGAATATCACTTATCGAGAGACATTATAAAAGTAGGCGACGTAC
The DNA here is from genome assembly GCA_947532105.1 of Athrips mouffetella. Classification (NCBI taxonomy): domain Eukaryota; kingdom Metazoa; phylum Arthropoda; class Insecta; order Lepidoptera; family Gelechiidae; genus Athrips; species Athrips mouffetella. Next base: position 20,727,671 of record OX383972.1, on the reverse strand, counting down.
GTAATTATGGAGCCGGGACAAGTATGTGTAATTGTGTTGAGTACTTTCGTACGTATTTCCGTGGCCCTGACTAAAAGAATGTTGTTCTACCAGTACATAAGTATGCGACTTCGTTATACGCATTACCATTATGGAACACGGTGTTGCTCATAAACGCTACAGTAAGTTGCACAATTTCTAAGTATGTAGAACCGGTTTTTAAGTATGCTGGATCGTTGTAAGTAGTGATGTCCAAGTTACTTACGTAAGTAGCTAATTTAAGTAGCTTATTTTTCTCAGTGAGTCATTTGCCCGACTCAATGGCGTAAAGAGCAGCGACGTATTTTTTAAGAAAATGCCGTTTTGTGCGATATTATCACGTCGAGCTCACAGCAAAGATAAAAAAAACCGGTCAAGTGCGAGTCGGACTCGCGCGCCGAGGGTTCCGATATACCTATAGTATTTTTGGAAGCAATAAAGTCCATTTTCAGGACCGCAAAACTAAATTTGTTTGTAAAGGTTTTTTGCAGATTTCTGAAAAACTGTGCAACTTAGAAAGATCGTTTTATTTTTGCTGTAAAGTTTACATAAACCTCTGTCAACTGTAATTAATTCAGATTTTCCCTTACTCAAACTTCGGAGATAAGGGGGGGGGGGGAATGGTATTTTTTTTGACATTTTTCATCATAACTTGAAAACTAAGAAACTTAAAAAAATACAAAAATATATTTTAAAATGTACAAGTAAAGCCCTTTCATATGATATCCCACTCGACCTAGTAGCGACAATTTGAAATTTGGCCCCCCCTATTTTGGCCCCCTTTACATTAATAATCATACTTTTTTCAAAAAATTTTCATGTGCAATTAAGTTGGGCAACTATATTCTAAAACCATTCCAAATTTCAGCTCGATAGCGTAAGTGGTTGCTGAGATATAGAGGTGTGACAGACAGACGGACAGACAGACAGACAGAGCGGCACCATAAGGGTTCCTTTTTTTTACCATTTTGGTATCGGAACCCTAAAAATTTGCAAAATGGAGGCCTATTGTACCACCGATAACCATTTTGAATACCTTTTTATCCACTATATTTGTTAAAACAAAAATATTTTTTAACCGGTCGAAACCAGAGCAAAAGTGCTTCCAAAAATACAACGATATCGATAAATTTCTGTATACTGGAATTATTCCTGTAATGTTGAATACTTACTTGTATATATTTTTTAGCTTTGAAGTTAACCAATATTTTTTTAATAAATAAAAAATTAAAAATTGTTTGCACTCATACTAAATCCCAACTTTAGAAAGAGATTTTTGGCAGCTACCCAGGTGATCCAAAAGAAAAGCAAAGATGGATCGATGTCACAGGGCAAAAAGATTGGTTAGCCACCAAAACAAGTTCTACTTGCACCAAACACTTTTTGGAGAGTGACATCATCTTTTCGGCACAAAGAAGACATTTAAAGCCTCTTGCTATACGCTATACCTGTTAGAAACCGAAATCACTTCCCGGAGGGACACCAACTTTACCACACACGTCTTTACTGGTATATTAATTTAATTTGTTGGTTCTTCTTATTGCTGACTAGCAGTTGCCCACAACTTCATTTGCGTGGGATTCGAAAAAAGAGTAGATATTATGCTTTTCTAGGTCTAAGTCCATATTCCTGCCAAATTTAATCAAATTCTGTTTAGTGGCTGGGTCGTGAAAGAGTAACAAACATCCAAACATATAAAAATTCAAACTAAAATAAATTATCTTTATAATATTAGTGAGATATAAATAAGAAAAATGTAAATATCATGTAAATAATAAAACAAAACAATGCTTCATAATCTATTTTATTGTTGAAGAATATTTACACGCAGGGATCTTCTAATAAAAAACCGGCCAAGAGCGAGTCGGACTCGTGCACCGAGGGATCCGTACCACCACATAATCACGATTGTATTAGAAATTTCAGTATGTTCCTGTGCTAGATTTTTTGAGTCCGACACGAGCTTGACTAGATTTTATTATTTTTAGGGTTCCGTACCTCAAAAGAAAAAAACGGAACTCTTATAGGATCACTTTGTTGTCCGTCTGTCTGTCTGTCAAGACCCTTTATCTCACGAACGGGTAAAGGTATCAGGTTGAAATTAATACCATATATTAGGATCCATGAACCACACAAGATCTGAAAATTTCAATTTTTTACAACGACGCAATCAAAAGATATGGCATTTTATGTCCTCATCTCCATACATTTATTCAAAAATGAAAAACCTACAGGGTACTTCCCGTTGACCTAAAATTATGAAATTTGGCAAGAAGCTAGGTCTCACAGTACAAATAATGGGAAAAGTCTGAAATCATTAAATATTACAACTTTTCTCACAACTAATGGTAACCAATGGTGGTGAGCCCCCGTTTCAAGAACATTCATATAAGAGAGGGGTCAAGTTGGATGGTTGCTGAGGCGATTTTTGTTTTAGTTCTATTCAAAAACGGGAAAACTTACAAACTTGAAAATTGGTATGTTTATAGGGCATAGGCTATAAAATAACAACAAATAATATAATTTGGTCAAGCGCGTGTCGGACCCAAAAAATCAAGCACATTAACTTACTGAAATTTCAACTTATACAATTATGTTTATGTGGTGGTACGGAACCCTCAGTGCGCGACTCCGACTCGCACTTGGCCGGTTTTTTGTTATTTTATAGCTTATGCACTATAAACATTGCAATTTTTATTTTATAGCTTATGCACTATAAACATTGCAATTTTCTTGTTTTCAAGTGTTCCCGTTTTTAAGATAGAGCATAAACAAAAATCGCCTAAAAAAGGTCTTTAGTATCGGAGCCACACTTAATTTATATATTTATTACTGTTCATGAGATACAGCTCAAACAAAATTTTGTTGTTGTAGCGGCAACAGATATACACAATTTGTGAAAATTTCAAATTTCTACCTATTACGGTTCATGAGATACAGCCCACTGACAGTCAGACAGACATCGGAGGCATATCAATAGGTCCCGTTTTTCACCCTTTCGGTACGAAACCCTAATAAAGAATGAGTATAAAACTAAAACTCGTATACAAGGTGTAAGTAAATACTTGGCTTCTCAAACAAAAGTTATTATGATGCGTTTCCAGGCAATACACAACACAATAAAACTAATTAAGAACGCATCCTTTCCTTCCCTCTCTTCCCCCCCCCTCCTCCCGTACCTGCCTGAAACATCAATGAAAAAGCAATGGCCGCGCGCGCAATTCTGTTCTCATGAAAATAATATCTAAAACGACAAAAACACCTGTGTAATACAAAGTGACTTTGAATTTACAATGTTTTGTGTAAAGATTGATTGATGCAGTGTGACCTCTAATAAGAACCAGCGCCTGGATTCCCTATCATCAGGTACGTCCTTCTTCACCCCGCCGCCTGAGAATCGGATCTGTAAACGTTAGTTTAGTATTATTTAATCTGTGATTTTAGTGAGATATAAAAAATTGAAACGGTTCACACGTTGACCCGTGTCTGTTTCAACAAATATTACAAATATCTTGTACTTAGACATCGCCATGAGCATGTCGGCTACATGGGAACGTTGCCCCATTTTTCATGCAGGCGTTTTCTTAGATTTAAAACATGAAATGTCTTATGAATGTTGCAGTAAACAATCTTTAAAACACCTGAAGTAGTTAGAATGTACAAGTGGTGTTTTGGTTGAACAATGGGTTTAAGGCGGTGGAATTGAGGTAAACAAACATTGCGTCATCATGGTCGCAAGCGGCTTGAGCGGTCCGCGCGCGGCTTAAGCGGCGCAAGCGGCTATCTGCAGTTCAAACACGGCTTGAGCCGTAAAGAATCGTGTTAGTCGCCGGAACACAATCCTGACTCGGTTAAATCCGGCTTGAGCAAGGCTGGAACGAAATAGAAAGTATTAAAAAGGCGAAGGGAAATAGGAGGGGGCATTCTTCTTCGTGCGCCCGAGCAGATCGGAACGGCTCTTCAAGGTATTTTCTTAACTTTATTTTAATCAGTGTGTTCTCATAGGAATAGGCTTTCGGTTCGATAAATCGTAAACTTTGTCAGTGTAGACACTGCGACGGTGTTGGAGATTCAGTCGCCCAAGAGAAAGATGCGAGGATCCATCACTACGAACAGTGTTGTAAATCATACTTGATCGCGCTACGAATACTAGAATAGGCTATCGATTCGATAAATCCTAAACTTTATCAGTGTAGACACTACGACGGTGTTGGAGATTCAGTTGCCCAAGAGAAAGATGCGAGGATCCATCACTCTGAATAGTGTTGTAAATCATATTTGATCATGCTACGAATACAGGAATAGGCTTTCGGTTCGATAAATCGTAAACTTTGTCAGTGTAGACACTGCGACAGTGTTGGAGATTCAGTCGCCCAAGAGAAAGATGCGAGGATCCATCACTACGAACAGTGTTGTAAATCATACTTGATCGCGCTACGAATACTAGAATAGGCTATCGATTCGATAAATCCTAAACTTTATCAGTGTAGACACTACGACGGTGTTGGAGATTCAGTTGCCCAAGAGAAAGATGCGAGGATCCATCACTCTGAATAGTGTTGTAAATCATATTTGATCATGCTACGAATACAGGAATAGGCTTTCGGTTCGATAAATCGTAAACTTTGTCAGTGTAGACACTGCGACAGTGTTGGAGATTCAGTCGCCCAAGAGAAAGATGCGAGGATCCATCACTACGAACAGTGTTGTAAATCATACTTGATCGCGCTACGAATACTAGAATAGGCTATCGATTCGATAAATCCTAAACTTTATCAGTGTAGACACTACGACGGTGTTGGAGATTCAGTTGCCCAAGAGAAAGATGCGAGGATCCATCACTCTGAATAGTGTTGTAAATCATATTTGATCATGCTACGAATACAGGAATAGGCTTTCGGTTCGATAAATCGTAAACTTTGTCAGTGTAGACACTGCGACGGTGTTGGAGATTCAGTCGCCCAAGAGAAAGATGCGAGGATCCATCACTCTGAACAGTGTTGTAAATCATATTTGATCGCGCTACGAATACAGGAATAGGCTATCGATTCGATAAATCCTAAACATTGTCAGTGTAGACACTACGACGGTGTTGGAGATTCAGTCGCCCAAGAGAAAGATGCGAGGATCCATCACTCTGAACAGTGTTGTAAATCAGATTTGGTCGCGCTATCGATAGGTGGGTAGGGTTTTCGATTCAGTATATTTCAATTCGGTTATCAGCAAGTCCAGAAGCCCGCATGCTTTTGAGACTGCTTCGCGTCGCGTAGATCTTCGAAGCAATCGTTTGCTTAATGTCAACTCAGTGTCTGTAAAATAATTTAACGTAATTAAGACAGTGCGCCGGGTGTCTTTTGCCTAAGTTTTGGGGTTATATTGAGGGAAGGAAACGACCTACCGAGGACAAAAGAGGCCACAGGAAGCGAGCAGCGTGGAGCCGGTCACCGTGGAGGCCTAGGGACAGGCTTCTGACCAGCGGTGGACCTTCTCCGTCTCGCCTAAAGGGAGAAGCTAATCATCTAACGAGGATGGAAGAAGCCGCAGAAAGCGAGCAGCGTAGGTCCGGGCATTGTAAAGGCCTAGGAAGAGGCTTATAACCAGCAGTGGGCGTCCACCGGCGAGGTCATATCAAGGTTTGATCGAAGAAAAACCGTGAGTAATTTTAAAACTACCTTGTCGATCACACCATGTTTTACCTATCTTGTGCTATTCGAATCGCGAGATGTGTCAAAAATGCTTATAAAAGACTGTAGAAATCGTCCTAAATTCGGTGACTATATTAAAATGTATATTCTGGTATATTTTACGGGGTTGTTCAAGGCCTTATGGCACAGCAATAGAGCTGAAGGGTTCATAGTAATGTGGGTAGACTGTACAAGGTGTTTAAAGATCTAATTCTGTGATCTAATCTATCAGTGCAAAAACTAGCTAGCTTATCGAAAGATGGATATTTTTATGATGAAGTTTGCCTAAATTTTGGATAAACTTATTTTTCTCTGACTGAACAGCCTGTCGGGAGATGAACGTTATAATTTTGTTCTTTTAGTATAAAAATAGCTTCAAAATCTGGATCACATGAAATCTAGTGTTTTAATTGATAAAATGAGACACCAAAGGTCTTTTGTCATGCAGTGGACGTACCGGGTTTAATATTATAATAAATCAAGGAAAGAGTTTATTTCCTACCTTCATCTAACTTTATGAATTCATCTAATCTTGATGAATGATTGAGATGGGAATGTATCTTATCTAGTAGGTACTTACCTTTTGCTAAAATTGCTGTGTTCTGTGCATGATATATTAAATCATGCCTTCCTTAAATTTAAAAGGGGAATTTTCTTACAAGATGAAATCAAAAGCTTGATAATAATTAGTCCTGTATTTAAGGTGAAGCAGAGAGCTAGCCTGAAGTGGTCTCTTTTCTGTACTAAAAGAAGGCAGATTGTCCACATTGTGCAGATCAAATTATCATTAAGCCTAGCTATCGTACTAGATGCATAGTCGATTGTGCGTATGAACGTACTGAAATAATGCTTTCTCAATAAAATACATTTGAGCTAAGAGGACGGGAAAGATAAGGAACATTCCCTGATCCTTGCGAGATTCAAAATTAATGTTTCTCAGGTTCACATATAAGAACTAAATCACTTACATATTTTCTAAAGTGTTGCTTTCATTGTTCAATGTGTTCTTTTATTGTTCAGATTTAATTATGACTGACTTGGGTCTTGGACCTTGACAAGTAAATGTAAATTCATGTAAATAATTGTTCCAAAAATTCCGCTTATCTATTGTTTTGCTAAGAAGATGAAACTGTATTTTATATGTGTATACATTCCTATAAGATCTGGATTGCGGGACAAGTCCAGGTTTCTTTTGAATCCTCCTCTCAATCTTTCTATTGTGACATGACAAAACTACAAACTTACTACCAGACAAGATGGACGGTGTAAAGAAATATCCCTTGCTATTTGTTTGCTCAAGTATATCTAGAGTAGCTTCATAAAGCGGAATTGGATAGGTATGGCAGAGAATTATCCAGTCAGGAGTCGAGATTCATGAATGACCGCGGTGGATTGGGGCGGTCATTTCCCCCAAACAAATGGGGGACCATGATACCTATCAACTAGCTAAAGCATCTTTTCTTCCCTTACATTGGTTCTCTTAGATCTCCCTAGAAGTCAGTCATAGTTTATAGATACTAGTTCATAAAACCACCCTCAACCATATAACCTCACATTCTAATTATCTTATTCTATGTTCTTACCTATTCTACATACTTACTCATGTTCATTTTGTCAAGTTCTTATTGTTGCAAACTCTTCAGACGTTGGAGCGTAAGCTCATACTAGGATAGGTAGGCTTTAGGAGTTAGGTTAGTATAAGTCATGCTCTCCCTACGGATCCAGCTGCACTTTGGCCACTGTGTTAGGTCTTAGGCCACTGGAACGATCACAAGCCAAATTATTTATTATAACAGGGTTTAATAGTAGGGAACAATTTTGGGTAATGCTATTTTGTTTTCCTATTCTATGCGTTGGATTTAAATAAGTTAAAACAAAAAAAAAATTAAGTCAGGTTAACCCGTGTCTCTATAGCAAGTAAGTCAGAGTAAGTAGATAAGTAAAGTTAGTTATAGTAAGAGGGGAGTTAGGTAGGATCGAGTTAGGTGGGTAGGAGAGTTACAGCCAGCAGGCTTACAGCCGGGGAGGTTACAAAATAAAACAGCTTGCACAATCTAACATTAGCGTGACGATTAGTTTCTGCGCATGGTGACACGCGGAGAGCCAATGAACGCTTCGCAGTCCTTCCCCCACCATACCCCGCGCACCCCCGCGACTCGTTTTTTGTGTTCTGCGCATTGACCGCCATCGCTAGAGTTAGTTATTGCAAGCTGTACGAATCTAAAACAAACCTATGTTTCGTGGAAAAGTTGTAATCCAGAGTACAATAATCCATTTTATCGATAATTTGCCCAATGAAACATACATCCCTAGCATTTGCACAATAATGATACCAATATAACACAACAATTTAATATTTCAAAATCGCTAACTTTCTATTTTCAGTAAAGAAAAATCTAAATTATTTTTTTAAGTATTATGCATAATGTTGCACACATTTATAAATATATTGTTAGGGAAATATTTAAAAGGAAAGTTAAAACAAAGAAAGATCCAATGGATACTTTTTGAACCGTTTTGTGCAAACTTTATTAGTATGGCCACATTTTATCTTTGTCTCTTTCTCACCCAAAAACGTCAGATTTTGACGTTTTTGAAAATAATGTTATAACGTAATGTAATACGGTAAATTTTTGATTGCTTGGATTTGGCTCTTTTGACTTTTTCGATTCACCAGTAGACGACAAATAGCTAGCGGTTTTTTTGTGTAGTGAAAATATAATTTATCGTGTAAATGTGTGCAAACTGGCGACATCGGTTCCCGTACAAAATTGTCAGCATTGCCCATAAACTTACTAATCTGGGGCATTGCCTTTCTAACTCTGTTTCATGTATTCTATGGGGGTGATCGTGGTAATTTCAACGACATTTCCAAAACAAAAACGTTTGCCTCAAAAGTCATGTTAAGTCTTAACTGTGTTTTAGGCAAACGTTTTTGTTTTGGTAATATCGTTGAAATTACCACGATCACCCCCCAGTTTCAGAAATAGTTTGCCACTACTGAAGCAGACAATGTTACATGTGTTTCCTATTAGCCTGGTTAAAGTTGGTCTGCTGTTTCGACGATTATGATAGCAGTTGCATGAACTGGGCCAGTAAGTTACTTTTATATTTTTTTCAGTATCAAATAAAAAATAGATTGGATTAATTTGGTAAGAATCAAAAACCTTTGAGTCATAACGTCTGCAACAAAACGACATTCATTTTACTTTTGCGTAGAAAATCAGCTGTAAGTAGGTTGGTAACGTGTTTCAAGCAAGGAGGTTATACTACGCTTCGCTTGTAGCGTGGTTTAAAACCTCCTTGGTTTCAAGTTATACACCCTTATTTTTTTTTTATCACCCCGGAAATTTTGATAAATGGTTCTGGCCATAAAACTAAACTTTCCCAAGGAACATACAAACTGCATCAGATGGCAGCTGGCAGCACGTTTCGTATGGAAGGTCCAATTTTTTTTATGTTTCGACTTCTGTTCCTTTGGAAAATTTGTTCACACTAACCATATATTTAATTTTCCGGGGTGATAAAATAATGCTTCACCTTTTCAAAGAAATGACAAAATGTTTGCCCTTGTTGGTACTTAAATTCACTATACGAATTTCATTGCTGTTTAGATAATTAATTTTGATTCAATATCTGCAATATTTATAGATCTCTATGATGGTCCAGCGCTGCACGCATCCAGTGGCTTCCTGCGACCTTGACTAGATCGTCGGTCCACCTCGGCTTGCTTACGCTACGTCGTGATAGGGCTACCTAAATGTAAAGATAAACTGCAGACTGTCTATGCATTTGGTGCTACTATGATAAGATTGCGAAGCTGCTCGACCTGACGGGTCATATATCCTCGATAGTAAAAAAAAACCTATTCAATTATACTGTTACATAATTTCTGTGAAAATACTAACGTCTACTACGTCTTCCTGCTTCGTTTTTACGGCTAATCCACTCTTGGTAAAGACTCAATCGAGTTTGAACCCTGGGGAAGGAAATACGAAACTTTCTAGAAATTTCGTGCAAAAACTCGCGGGAGCAGCAATAGTGATAAAAAGTATACTGTTTTTGTGGCGATCTTAGAGGAGGACTTTTGAAGTAAAATATTTTTTTAAGTACGAAAAAAATAATCGTTTGATTGCAATACATTTCAAGGCAAGGTTTTAATTTTCACAGGGTATATAAAGAATCCAAAACACCTCCGTCTCAACTCTTATAAGAAGCAAAATCACATGGAAAGAAAGCTTTAAGTTAAACAAGAGAAGATTTTGTTACAAAATGCAGTAACCAAAGTTGAACTAGTTTAAAATGTAAACGTAGTGAGATGGAGCCGTGTTAGGTTCCTAAACATAACTTCGGGAAGTAACGAGCTAGTCGCAAACTAAGGTGGAACGGAAACTGACCGAGAGCTACGAAGGGAGCAAAGAAAACTTCTAACAAAAGCTTTGAAACATTAAAAAAGTCAGACTTGCGCACTGAGGGTTCCGATATACTTTTTGTATTTTTGGAAGCAAAAAAGTCCATTTTTAGGACCGCAAAACTAAATTTGTTTGTAAAGGTTATTTGCAGATTTCTAAAAAACTGTGCAACTTAGAAAGATTGTTTTATTTTTGCTGTAATGTTTACATAAACTTCTGTCAACTGTAATTAATTCAGATTTTTTCACAAACTTCAGAGATAAGGGGGGGGGGGGGGGGAACGGTGTTTTTTTTTTATATTTTTCATCATTACTTGAAAACTAAGAGTTGCAAAAAAATACTAAAGTATATTTTAGAATGTACAAGTAAAGCCCTTTCACATGATACCCCATTAGACCTAGTGCCGACAATTTGAAATTTGCCCCCCCTATTTTGGTCCCCTTTACATTAATAATCATAATTTTTTCTTCATTCTATCACGTGCAATTAAATAGGGCAACTATATTCTAAAATTGTTCCAAATATCAAGTCTATAGCATGAGTGGTTGCTGAGATATAGAGGTGTGACAGACAGACAGACGGAGAGACAGACAAACAAAGTCACACCATAAGGGTTCATTTTTTTACCATTTTGGTATCGGAACCCTAAAAACAATGTTTTTGGAGTATAACCTCCATATCATACGAAAAATTACTGAATCATTAGACAAGTTAGATGATCATTTCATTTGTACATAAAATTCTTAAAGAAAATTACTGGGTGTTAGTTAATACAAGGACGACCACAACTTTTTCCATGGAATATCAGTTCGGAAAACAAAAATAATTACCTTTGTATAGGAAATTTTATTGTTTTGGTTTATAAACCAATTTGGAAAAGTTTTTACTGAACCCGCCCCTGATCTAAAAAACAAAGCTTAGAACAGAATAAACAATTACTACGGAAATAATAATATAAGTTGCAATAAAAGCTGTGTTTTCGAGCGACTCTTTCGAATTTCTTTTTTCTCTTTTTAATAATTTATAGTACCTGGGCGACCGAGCTGTGCTCTGTATAATTAAAATATCTTCGGGTCAGCAAGCTATGCTACTCAACAACAGGTGGCGCTGTAATTTTCTTAAACGCACTTAGAAATATTAAAAAAGACGGTGAAAACGATTTTTTCCCGACATGAGACCAAGCTAGATCGATTTTTTGTTCCCAAATACTAAATTTCATCGAAATCGTTAGAGCCGTTTTCGAGAAACCGATTACAAATATATATACAAATATTGCTCGTTTCATAGTATAGGATAGAATTATTCGATCGTCAAATTGTGACCTAGCGCAATCTACATCGGCAAGTCTATTGAGTTAATTTTATATTATTTGTTTCTTCAGATGCGCTTAGTGATTGTTAAATTATATTTTAAACTATGTTATCTATTAGGATATTTAATATGTCTTTATGATGACAGTTAAATAAGTATGTGCCGGCAATCAGGAAAAAACGAAGTCTCTCTTTTCAAAATTTATTAAAGCCTACTTTATGTGTTAGTCTTAGATAAATGATTCGCTGCGCTCCGACCAGATACCGCCCTACTGGCCTGGTGCAATTAGACCAAAAAAGGGATAAACCCGGACATCCAAAGTAAAAGTATCATTCGCCCGGTCCATTTTCCGGCTATGACATCATAAATTTTTTGTATGGGATTTTTTTTCCTAATCCTATCGTGTAGTATATTAAATGAAAGGGCTTTAGGAGCTTATTCTGGAATTATACTACATTGTTACATTTGAGCATCTGGTTATCTTAAAATTAAAGAAATATTTTCGAAACATACCAAGTTTGAGCTCCTCCAGGGAACAAAGGGCTGAATAACTTTTTATAAAATATACTTCTGATGACTCGTTATATCCTCATTTATAAATTGTATGAAAGTAATTTTGAAAGTACCGAAACTAGATAAATAGGATAAGGTTTTCGATAAAAAATGGTCCTACAAAAAATGGGCCTGGACTAACCTCCCGTAACTCTGAAACCGTTCACTTTAGCAAGATTACGTCATCGACCACTTTTGTTCGCAATTTAATATAGATTACTTTTGTTTTTGGCACATTTGCGCTAAACTGCACAGTTTTCGAAATATTTAAGAAAAACTGATAAAACTCAACCCCTCCCCCCAAACCCGACGCTAAAAATCGTGTAACTTTTTACCACACAATATGTGGACTGCACAGAACAATTTGGAGCTGGAATGATACTTTTACTTTGGATGTCAAGGTCTGGGTCTAACTGCACCATACTATACCTACAACCAACAGCTCCGCGAATGAAGCCACTCAATGTGTATAAAACAATTGAAAAACAATCATTTATAAGGTGTTAGTGTAATTTTTTATAAATAAAATCCTCAACCTAGATCTCTTACATTTAGTATTTCACTGCTTCATACATTTGAAAAGTAGGTAAGTACATGAGTTTCGTAGCTCGTTGAGCAGTGAAACCTCAGCGGAGCTTTTGTGAATAAAAATTGCGGCTAAAGTAAGAAAAGCTCGCTCACTGAAAGCTCAGCTGTAGGAGCAAATACAGAAAGATCCGAAAGGATTTAAAGAACCAAACGCAAACCTTATTAGACATATTTCACTTATTTTTTACGGTTCCAATACGAAAATGGTAAAAAAAAGGAACCCTTATGGTGCCGCTTTGTCTGTCTGTCCGTCTGTCTATCTGTCTGTTACACCTGTATATCTCGGCAACCACTGAAATTTGGAATAATTTTAGAATATGGTTGTCCAATTTAATTGCAAGTGAAAGAATGAAGAAAAAATTATGATTATTAATGTAAAGGGGGGCCAAATAGGGGGGGGGGGGGGGGTAATTTCAAATTATCGGTACTAGGTTGAGTGGGGTTATAATATAAAAGGGCTTTACTTGTACATTCTAAAATATATTTTTGTATTTTTTTGCAACTCTTGGTTTTCAAGTTATGATGAAAAATGTCAAAAAATATACCGTTCGCCCCCCCCTTATCTCCGAAGTTTGTAAATGGCAAAATCTCAATTAATTACAGTCGATAGACGTTTATTTAGATATTACAGCAAAAATAAAACGATCTTTCTAAGTTGCACAGTTTTTTTAGAAATCTGCAAAAAACCTTTACAAACAAATTTAGTTTTGCGGTCCTAAAAATGGACTTTATTGCTTCCAAAAATACTAAAGGTATATCGGAACCCTCGGCGCGCGAATCCAACTCGCACTTGACCGTTTTTTTTTTATTATTATTAAAACAGGGAGGTCTGGCAGAATAGAAGGGAGGCCTTTACCCAACAGTGGGAACTATAACAGGCTATAAAAAAAATATATAACGTGTTACGTAATTTACGCAAAACCTTTCGGGTGGAAGCTGTGGACATGAAACTGAACAACTTTTTTTCTAAGACTTTTGAAAATTCCTAAACAAAGGTATTCCCTAGGATCTTAACGAAGTGGTTTACTATGAGGGAATGATGGCTGATGCCAATATTATGAATTACTTTTCATTAGTCGCCTTTTAAAATAATACGACAAGATATTTAGGGTTTTGGTAGAGTCAAGAGCAGGTCAAGGTTAGTACTTGCAGCGCGACTCTAACCCTTACGGTGTTTGAAATAGGAACGGCATTTATCAAGTTTGAGGTGCTCGTGACTTTACTCAGTTCTAAGCTAGTTCTTCACAGGCCCAATATGTGTTATCTTAAAAGTTAAAGTACCTAGGCGACCTGCTCTGTATGAATAAAATATTATCAAATGAGCAAACTATGCTACTCAACAACAGATGGCGTTGTATGTTTCTTAAAATCACTAAAAGGCGCAAAGAAATTATAATAAAACGAAAGAAACAAATTTTCTTAGACAAGAGACCTAGCTACATCGATTTCTCACACCCGGAAACCCTCGTTAGAGCCGTTTTCGAGAAACCGATTACAAATAATAGGTCTTTACCTATGAAATTGCCGAAATTTTCTTACATATTAATGAGATCGTAACTCCTATAATTCTAATGCAATTTTTTTCATTTGTCTTATATTTGAAAGTTGACTTCAAGGTTATCAATTTACGCATAAAATAAAGTTTTTATTTTTAGTTTGATATATAAAATTAAAGGTTCGAAAGTTGTTCGTCTTAAAGGTCGTCCGATTTCATCATTACATTTGTTATATTTTTTTACAGATAATATTTTTCGAAAATTAAATTTAAGCTTCTGTTAGCTTAATGTCTTCCCAATAATGCTTAAAAAAATGAAAAAAATTGGTGTAATAATTCCTAAGAAAAATGCAAAAATGTTAGTACTGAAAATTGAGTTTACCTAAAATTCGCCATACAAAACGGCAATTTCATAGGTAAAGACCTAATATATATATATATATATATAGTATAAAATAAATGTTTAATTTAGCTTTCTACCAAATTGTCATATTTCCAGATAGAGCTTTCTCAAATTGCAGCACGAATTCCTAGAGCAATTGTGCTGAAACAATACTGGAGAAGTCTTCGAGCAGATTGTCGTTTCGTGCTTTTGTTTGCCTTACTAACATCCGAGGACTTCTATTGTTGTACGTGATGGAAATTGTAATTACTTTTTGATATCAAAAACCTTGGTTTTCAAAGTTGGTCTTTTAGTCAGTCGTCCTGATAAATTGAAAATATTTATTTTATAACAAAATTGTATTTCGTAAAATCTTAAAAAAAAAATTACTTTATAGAAATTTAAAATATTAAAATAATATTCTTTTTATATCAAAAGGCAAATCGGTTCCACTAACATTTTCTTTGTCATTCATAAACCTTTGAAAATTTTGTTATATTATTTACTTACAATTCATGTAAGCGTGGCTGCGTCTTTGATGTTGATTGTTGGTCTAGGAGTCTACTGGGCCTACTGGGCTAGTAGAATAGAATGAAAATGTACGGCATAGAGTAACACGATTTTCGCGCGCAAGCTAGCGCGGTTTGACGCGTTGCTCTAAGATGTACGGGGATGACGTTAGCTAACGAAAAGTTGCGTGACAGCTAATGGCAATCCCATACATTTATACAGGGTGTTAATTTAATTGCGTGCCACAATTTAAGGGGTGTTTCAGTTACGAATAAATAGTAAGGAATACAAAAATAATGTTTAAAAAAATCCTGCTGAAAAAAAAAACTTCATTGAAATTTAACTAACACGGAGCACCGCGCTACCAGCGAGCCAGCCCGCGAGTATCAGTGGATAAGGTAGGCACATACATAACTGAAACTCTTTCGCGTGATTTTGATAGCGCGGTGCTCCGGGTCATTGCCCTCCGCGTTAGTTTAGTTTCAATGGAGTTTTTTTTTTATAGGATTTTTTTATATTTTTATTGAGTTCCTTTATCGTTACTGAACCACCCCTTAAGCTATGGCACGCAATCAAATTAACACCCTGTATTATATTCTCTAGCGTTTGCGATAATAGAAAGCCACTTGTCTCAGGGCCCTGGCTAGACAACAGATCTAGCCAGTGGATCCTCCTTCCTTCCATTCTACTCTTCATCTCAATTACTAGCTTTGGTATTGGGTCCTTACTTACTTATGATATTGGCGAAATTTTCTTGTGGATTATTATTATTTTTTTTTTTTTTTATTGATGGTCCACAAAACTGGATACAACACATAGGCGTTGTGCCCTTCTTGATGCAGACACAGCATGCAAAAGTAATAACAATATGAAAGTGGCCGGAGTAGCCAGCCGTTACACTAATACTAACTTATTAACTTAAATAATAATTGAGTAGTACTTTACTTTTACCGTTGTTTTACAAACAGCGCAATTGGTTTTTGAAGGAGGCTAGACAACCAGAAAATATATCAATTTGATTACGGATACCCTCATATGAAGTACAAATACGATGAAGAGGTGAGTGAAGACCAAGAACTGTCCGACAGAGAGGCAGATTAAAGCATTTACGATTCTGCAACCGACTGTAAGCTCTCGGGACATTGATGTTAAGCTGTTCTAATACATCAGGGACATCCACAAAACCATGTATTAACTTAAACAGTAGAAGCAAATCAGCTTGCTTACGGCGATCTTTGAGGGATGCAATATGAAAATGAGTCAGACGAGATTCGTATGACTGCAAGAGATGACACTTGTTGACGGTGAAAGTCAATCGGTACACAAAACGCTTCTGAATACGTTGTAATCTATCCGTATGCACAGCATAACCTGGGTTCCACACTTGGCAACAATATTCTAGGATACTTCTCACAACACAATTATAGATGACGATAGTAAGACTAGGGTTTTTAAAAATCTTCATTTGCCTAGTGATATAACCAGTTAATTGTGATGATTTTTTTATTATATGGTCGTAATGCAACCTGTAGCTTAATTCACTATCTACTATAACACCTAAATCTCTAATGTGTTTTACTTCTTTTAATAAGTTATTGCCGATACTATACGTGGCATTAACTGAATTAGTTTTTCTGGTGAATTTTATATGAAAGCATTTGTTGGTATTAAGTGACATGCAATTGTTTAAGCACCAATTTTGAATACTGTCTAGGTCTGACTGAAGTTCAGCTACGTCATACGGTGATTGAATAATGCGATATATCTTGAGATCATCAGCATATAGTTTAAAACTAGATTTAATTGCTTCTGAAATATCATTAATGAAAATGAGGAAAAAAAGTGGTCCCAGGTGAGATGCTTGCGGAACTCCGGAAAATACGGTCTCATTTTTCGATTTGTAACCATATAAAGAAACGAGCTGAGAACGGTTCTCTAAATAAGACTTACACCATCTCAATAGTGATCCATGTATACCCATTGATTCTATCTTAGCTACCAATATGCTGTGTTTGACGAGGTCGAACGCCTTACGAAAATCAGTATATATGGCATGTACTTCTTGTTTATTGTCTAGAGCAGATGCTATATCACATACGTAGCTAAGCAAATTAGTAGTTGTGGATTTCTTTGGAAGAAAGCCGTGCTGATTTGTATTTATAAGTTGCTTGACATGGGCGTAGATTTTCTTTTGTACAATAGACTCAAGAATTTTGCCAGCCACAGACAATATGGATATTGGTCGGTAGTTCTGTATATTGTCGGCTTCGCCATCTTTATATATAGGAGTGAGATGTGCTATTTTCCATCTGATGGGGAACTTACCGGTTTCCAAAGAGTAATTATATACACTTAGCGGCACGGAATTTAACCCAAACTTTTTTTTTCGATTTAAACAAAATTGACATAACATTTGTTTTATATTTTTATGTGTTTTTATTTCTAACGTTATTCTTTGATTTATGCAGTCTTTTTTTTTTGTATCCAAGCTTATTTTCATGGCAAAATCATGGTTCGATTGGGTATTCAATAAAAATCATACATTAAAGATTTTTCTTTAATTTTAAATCAAACATTAAAAAATAAAATTTAAAAAGAGCCGGTAGAAATTAATATCGTGTATTACCACCTCTTGCTCTAATAACTGCCTGCATGCGTTCTGGCATGCTGTGGATTATGTTTTTAATCTCCACTTGTGGGATTTCATCCCAAGCAGCTACCAAGGCAAATTTTAGTGCACGAAGGTTCTGTGGTGGGTTAGGGCTAGCCTTGACCCTACGTTTTAGCATGTCCCACACATGTTCTATTGGGTTCATGTCCGGGCTTCGAGCTGGCCACTGTAGTTTGCGAATGCCAACTTCTGCAAGGAAGTTTTCCACGCTCTGTGCAGTGTGTGCACGAGCATTATCGTGCATTAGTAGAAAATTTTCGGCTCCGATGAAGTCCACATATGGCACAACGTGTTCTTGGAGAATCTCTTCGATGTAACGTGCTGCAGTTTCTCGGCCTTCCACAATAACCAACTCTGTGCGAGCGTCGGAACTTATGCCACCCCATACCATTACCGAGCCTCCATGAAAACTTTCTGTCTGTCGGGTAGTTATTGGGAGAAACCGTTCGCCACGTCTCCTATACACGCGCTCTCGACCATCTGGAGCTCTCAAAGCCACTCTACTTTCGTCCGTAAACAAAACGTTGCCCCAGTCCTCCAAACTCCAGTTAGCGTGCTCTCGTGCAAATCGAAGGCGTGCTACTCGATGATACCTCTCGAGTTTTGGAGCTCTGGCTGGCCTACAAGCATGTAAGTCGACTTCCTCTAATCTTCTTCTAACCGTGCGCTCACTGACGTTTACATTTCGAACCATTTGTAGACTCTGCCTCACCTCAACAGCAGTGAGGAAGCGATTTCGCTGTACTTGCAACACGACAAAACGGTCATCGCGGGCTGATGTGCATCTTACCCCACCACTGCCTGGTCTCCTTGTGTACAGGCCAGTCTCGCGGTATCGTTTTATGGCATATTTCAAGTTGGAACGCGCAACATTTAATCTGGCGGCCACTTGGCGCTGAGTCAAGCCCTCGTCGATTAAAGCGACAGCTTGAGCAACTTGTGCAGGAGTAAGCGGCATATTGTAAACCTAAAAATCATAAAAATTCAATTAAAAACAATAAAATTTCAATTTAACTCACGCTATTAGCATTAAATTTAATTTAACTCAAATTAAATTTACCTGTACTTAGCAATAATTTTCCGGGAAACCGTTTCCCGCCGCAAGTTTTGAAACTGGCATTGACAGCTTGCATTTTTTTTTTCATGATACTGCCAAAAAACAGCCAGCATTAAATGAGGTTTGAAACCGAAAAGGAAGTTTTTAAAAAAATAAGTTCTATTTTGCGTAAGCTTAAAAATAAAGTTTGGGTTAAATTCCGTGCCGCTGAGTGTATCTTAGTTAAAGGTATATATAAGTATGAGGCACATTTCTTGAAAAAGATAGGCGGTATACCGTCCGGTCCTGGTCCTTTATTACAGTTTAATTCCAACAATGCCTTGTGAACGTCTTTTTGAGATATACGACATCCTCCTAATGTTTCAAAATTATGGTAAGTAGCAGCAAGCGAGGGAGCCCTGTTCACTGGTACTGTATTATACACTGCTTGGAAATGTTTAGAAAACAGGTTGCATATCTCTTGTCCTCCAATTCCTACTTCACTATTTAAGTACATTTGATGAGGTATGGATGTGTTACACGATCTTTGTGACTTTGAAAACTGCCAAAAATACTTAGGATTTCGACGTAAGTTGTCAGCTGCATTCAATTTAAATGTGTTATAACAGTTTTTAATCATGTCGTCACATCGATCCCTCAGTAGGTCATAAGTGTACTTGTCCATAGGATTGCTATACATCTTATGTAGATTATGGTATTTAGCTTTTTCCTTAAGCATTTTTATCAAGGATCTACTGTACCAAACTGGATAAGTGTTACTGCACTTTGTTTTTAGAGGCGTATGTTTAAAAATTAAAGGCATAACAGTATCATAGAATTTGTCAACCATGTCATCGATGGATATACAGTTCTTCCATACTACATCCCAGTCTAAAGAAGAGAGTTCGTCACAAATAGCATCAAAATTACATTTGTTGAAATTTAAGATGATAGTTTTTTTAGGCTTTAGAGTTTTATTTTTTACAAACTTTACTTCAGCTAAGAGTGGTGGATGATGTGCATCAATGGTTGACAAAGGCGTAGTCTCTTCAACAACATTGATACATTGATTATTCATTAATGATCAAGAGTATCAATCTGCGCACTAAATAATGCTTATGTTTTTATTCTAATATCTAAAATTACAGGTTCGAAACTCGTTCGTCTCAAATGTCATCCGTTGCCATCAATAGATTTGTTATATTTTATAGGTGATATTTTTCGAAAATTAAATTAAAACTGCTGTAAGCATTATTTGCGTCTACCCATTCATACTTTAACTAGGATTGGTGATTAATTAAAAAATACAAAAGTAACGTACGGTACTGAAAAGTTCCATACAAAAGGCCAATTTAATACATACGAGTACCTAAGTATATAATATACTTCATTTAATGTTGCAGTAACTGGAGGATGGGCAGCAGCATCCTCCTTTGTATCTAACATCTTACTTACTGCGGTCACCAACAACCGCGGTCCATAGTGCCAGCCGTAACGCTAACAAGGGAGGTGACTATGGTACTCCCCCTCCACATTTTTTCAGCAAAACTCCCTGTCCTGTAGTGGACGTTCATGGGATGTTATGATGAATGTTGCAGTGTTTGTAGCAAAAATATGCGATATTCCTTTAATCAGCACCAATGTTCGGAAACCTAAACATTTTCTTATTGGCGCGTAATAAGAATAGTTTCAAAACTACTGGCCTATAAGTTGCCCTCATAACAGAAAGTACACAAAAACCCAATATGGTGTAAAGAGGGCCACAGCTATCAAAAGTTCAGTGGCTCTCAGCTCCATAGCAACGAGTGTTCGAGCACTCCGCTGCGTGGATACATTTCGTACCAAGAACACTACAGGATGATTTTTTATACAGGTTGTATAATCGCTCGAAAAGCAGTAAGAAAATAATCTGAGTATAATAGGGTCCCAAAGAAATTTGGAACATAATTCCTCAAGGTACAAGGTCGAAATACGAAAAACCAAATTTTACTTCCATACAAAATGCGTTATCAGCGGATGCAGTATCTATGGGAGGTCAAAACTTGATTTTCGTATTTCGACCTATGTTCCTTGGGGAAAGTTGTTCAGTTACATGGTATGAGTAACATACTAAAATTATGTTCACTATTTCATTAGGACCTCATACTAGGTATAAGGGACAGCCTTCCGAGTACTGAAAGGACAGAAAAATCGAGATCTCCATACAAAATTTCAAACTTGATTGGACAGTTTGTTTGGAGAATCCAATTTTATCCTCTGAAAATTGCTCAGTTACGTTATGCCCTTTCAGTATTCGGAAGGCGTATAAACAACATGTCCTAACCTGACTGACTGATTGATTTATCAACGCCGAAACGTATAAAAAAATACAATACTGAGTAACTTTTCCTTAAAAATATTACTTTGAAATAATAGAAGTTTCATGGGCCTCTACAGATAGACAATTTAGTAACAATGAAGATGTAAGTGCATTGAAAATTTTTAAAATATCATAACCAGTTTTACGTCTCGGAAACTAAGAAAGGGATTCTTTTGTGTTTTTCTTATTTATCTTGCTACAACACTGATAAGTTATAAGCGTCAGCCTAGGGTTTCAAAATTGCCAAATATGCACTGATAAATATAATACACGGTAGGTAAAGACCACATTCTACCACTATCCTCTCAGTTCTACTCTCATCCACTCTTTCGTACACATTACAGTTCGTCTGTCTTAAGAATGCAGTGAAACTAATAAAAAGCGTCAGATCGCTTGAAATTATTAAGTTCACAATGACTAATTAAAGCCAGACCTTCGAAAGAAGCGGTTGTATTCTTTGTGCGTTATCAAAATAAAAGGTACACCAGCACTGCACTTACTTTCTCGCAATACTCAAGGAAAAACAAGCAACCGCAAACTTAAATTTGTAATGCCATACACGTAGTATTGAAATACAAACTTATGTTTCGTTTTTCCAAAAAAAATGTTCGAATGAAATATCTAGATCAATTCAGAATTCAAATTGTCAAACATTAAAACAAACAAACCTCAAACGATTTCGAGTATATCACATGTTTAACTTTTAGTAGTACTGGAACATCCTTTATATGAATTTTCACAGATCAATGGAACTACCGTAGGATACTTGCATGGAGATTTTTTTAATTTCCCTACACATGTTCCTTATGGGTAATTGTTTAGTTTAGTCTACTGAGCTAGCTCTTTCAGGTTTTGGTACACCCTGTGTTCTAAATTTTATTAAAAAAAATCATAAACAATATCCAGTCAGGTATACAACCAATCCAGGATTAATATTATAGAAAATTTTAATAAACTCAATGGAACCAATTTTGGGTAAATCACGTATTTACGATTTGGTGATACAGGAACACTCCTTATATGAAATCACATAGATCAATTGATACTGGCGCAAGATATCTTACATGGAGATGCTTAGTCATGCAATGTTTCATCAAGATTCTATAAGCCGTTTTTGAGAAAATTTATTTTTCATTTTCTTTGTATGACAGCTACCCTCAAAATGAGAGCCAGCAAGATACCACTTAAAACCCTTCCGTGAATTTGCATAAAACTCCTTAATTCAAAATATGGTGTCAATCGGATCATTCGTTTAGCCGCTAGGCCAAAGCGTGACGGACAGACCGACCGACGAACCGACCGACCGACCGACCGACGGACGGACATTTTTGGGAGACTTGTTTTTTATGATCTATAAGTGATATAGAACACATTTTTGAGAAAATTAGAAAAACTTTTTTTTCACGATTACAATACCTTTCTCGCTCCGCTCGAAAGTAAAAAATAAGAAGAAGTATATACTTTTATATTCCACTGTAAATACACCTTGAACCTGAATTTCAAAATGCGGACAAACTGTTGTCAGTTTTGGGTATTCTTATTCTAGCCTATATTCAGAGCATGCCTTGAGGTTGTTCTTGGAAAGCAATAAAAGGCTTTTCTCTTCCATTTACGTAAAATCATATTTTTAAACAAAATCACATTCATAACGTACAAAAATCCAAAAAATATTTACGAAAGTGACACTGCGTAGGACTGAATGTAGTCTAGGGATCTAGAGAAAACCTTTGTACAGTAAATTGGATAAAACATTATCCAAAGTAAACGTTTCCATATTTCACTGACATAAAAAAACACAAAAGTTTACTGATCATACTGTATATATCGGCCCATAAAACCGCAAATACTTTCCGAACGGCAAACATGCTCTAGCTCCACCGACTTTGCGCTTACATTATGTACACACACCCTATAGTTTATACACCAGTGTGTACAAAACACACGATGCAAAACAAAGAAGAGTTTCAGGCATGAAAGCTTGTTGAGCAGGTATAAGAAACTACGAAAAACAATGTTTCAGGAACATAACCTTAACAAAATGTATCTAGTATTTGCGAAAAACCTTTTGAAGCAAATAAAGAAGCCTTCAATTGGGCCGCTTACGGCGTTCGTAATACGCCTCTATAGAACATTAAATTATTAATGTCCAAGCCTCGAAAAAGTCAGCTACTTAACAAAGAGAATCAGACGCAACCCATTGGACCCAATCCAATTTTTTTTGCCAGGTTTCTGACCCCGACTCCGACTTATAAAACCAATATAAATAACATAAAATGAATCGATTAATTTTTTTTTCTTACGCGCACAAAAAGCCAAGAAATAAA
This sequence comes from Athrips mouffetella, assembly GCA_947532105.1. NCBI lineage: Eukaryota > Metazoa > Arthropoda > Insecta > Lepidoptera > Gelechiidae > Athrips > Athrips mouffetella. The sequence goes on along the minus strand of OX383972.1, from coordinate 20,704,329 downwards.
GTCTCCGAGACGGCGATAAGCTAACGATCTGAAACTTCTTTACCTCTGATTGGTGTGCCATTATCGGTTCATCGGTACCCCTCTCCAGAATCGTACCAGAGTGTACCCCTTTCCGGTTGAAAGCACTTAACGTGCATTGCACGTAATCATTTTCGTACCAACAAAACAAATCTACCGACCTCCAATCACAGCTCAAAATCTCTCCCACTCGCAGTTGAAAATGCAACAAAAATGACAAACCCTGCATCTGCTGGTAAGTCCACTGACAAATTGTAGTGTCTCGTCGACTGCAGTTCACGTCCCGTTCCAAATACAGAAATGGAAACTGTAAACAGAGACAAAAGCTCTCGTACGAAGTTTAAATTGAAATACGCTGCTTTACAGATAAAAATTGCTTTGACGGCGCCGGTATTGCAGTTACAAAAATGTAAACAAAATAATGATAAATTTGTGCCACGAGTATGTTCTATATCGCAAACAAACAATAAAGTGAAAAGTAGATGATGAATGTGAGCGTCAAAAACTTTTCCTCGTTCTGTGTTGAACATAATTTGAATTCAAAATATTCAGTTTCACTAACATAAATTATTTGTCAGTTTTATTTAGATGCACCAATACTGCCCAATGTTCTATGTAAAACACTATATAATTGGTCGAAAATATAGAAAACTAAACAACATGTTCTTTTTGTAAAGTAAGATGATGGGTGGATATGGAAAGCGATTTTTTTACACAAACAAATTATCAGTCTAAAAATATTCACTTGCACGAGCCACAGGGACTGCAATAATAGTACACGACAAGGCCGCACGTTAGTGGAAACACTTTATCCTTGAGCGGATCCCTGGTTTTGGACGTTTGTAGCGTAAAGCTGGTTCAGTTTATACTGGTAGTGTTCCTACGTGCTTGCTGCCGTACGTACCTATTTTTGATTCTTCGCTGTTTTAGAAACTTGACTCGTCAGCACATTATCTTCATGAAGCAACTCAGCTTCAGAGTTGGAAAGAGAAAATATTTTGTATTAATCGTTTGTGTCATATCCAAAACATTATTTTAATCTAACGCTTGGTAAAAATGAAGCGCTCGTGGCCGACTGATAGTTGCTCTTTCTTTCTAAGCAACGTTGGCCAGTGTCAGGCCCGGAAGGTTGACCGCTAGTGCCACAACAACCAAAGAGTTTCCGTGCTTTGAAAGACACGTTTGGCCCAGGCTATTATCCATGATAGAACTAGTAGTTGTTAAGAAAAGGACTGGTTGCACTCCGGGAGTGCCGGCAGAAGTGAAAACTTAAACATCAACGTTGTGCATTTTTGAATATTTTGGAATGGTTAGGGAATAATTTCGCACGAACTGTTTTATTTATTATTTTATTTTCTTCGGGAAGCTAACAGCTAACAGTTTGACGGGTTCTTACCACGATATGGATATGGAACTGTTTAATAGTGTTATTGACCGCAAAACTCTCAAACAATATGTTTTATTTATCAGTATAAAAGTACATAAAATATTCATTTATTGCGCTATCTTAGATAAATATGACAATTTATATTTCATATAGACAATCTTCGTCAGATCTGACGTGCCGCTAAAGAAGTTTTCACTTCAAAACTTAAACATCTGACGCGACATCTGACGTGAGTTTAACATTTTTTACCCATCTAAAAAACGTTTATTCCCAGTAGTCCCTTTTGACAGTTCCTTTGAAGGGACTAGTGGGAATTTATTTTTCCCATTAGTTCCTTTGATAATTTCAAAGTAACTACTGGGAACAAGTGCCAAGCGCCGCTAAAGAAGTTTTCACTTCAAAACTTAAACATCTGACGCGACATTTGACGCGACATCTGACGTGAGTTTAAAATTTTTTACCCATCTAAAAACGTTTATTCCCAGTAGTCCCTTTTGACAGTTCCTTTGAAGGGACTAGTGGGAATTTTTTTATGGAACAAGTGCCAAGCGCCGCTAAAGAAGTTTTCACTTCAAAAAGAGTTAAGATGAAATTTGGCGCCTTGAAAACTCTGACAGCCAGATTGGCCACTAATCTGGCAAAGCCTTATCTAGGATTGGGCCTGGTTTGCCCTCTAGGTTGCGGAGGTCAGATGGCAGTCGCTCCGTGTAAAAACCAGTGCCCCCGTCAAATCCCCTAGGTTAGGTAGCCGACTCCGAATACCATTGGTAAAAACGGAATAAGGTTTGGACAATGATGATGATAGGTAAATTTTGTAGAAAAGATACAGGTACATTGCCGTGCTGAAAATAATCGCACCAAGATTTCCTCAAGGAAGAATTTTCTTATAAAGGCTACAAGCAATACATCAAGCGAGCGGGCAGTCCACTAGCCGTCTATATTGATACCGCCATTAATCATGGCTTGTCTCGGCGGAAACTAGAGAGAATTAAACAGATTTCCACATTCTTTATGAGCCAATTTTATTAAGTCTTGCGGTTGATAAATTGTCTGTGAAAATTTCACTATGGCGTTGGTTTATCTTATATTATAACCAGAAGCTCTTCAGAACTATGTCTCAAAAGCTTACAAGATTAAATAAGGTCTTTGTGGTAGTAAGTTTGATCTTTTAAGGTGATCCGTTTTCCATACAAAAATTCAAATGACTTGCATTCTTACGCGGGACATAAAATTCTGTTGAAAAACGAACGAATACTGCTATTTTTAGTTAAATTTTTCGCTGATTAATACAAAAATACAGCTAATGTACTGAAAGTACTTGTTTTTGTAAGAAATTTTTGGTTCAATATTACGATTGTGGGCGTGCGGTCAAAACTGTACGGTTGTGCTTTGTGTGCATGTGTGAGTGATCGTACTTATGTAAATCACGGACTGACGAGAGTAATTGACTTTACTGGACATATGGAGATATTTTTTTATCGAAATTGTTGTTAGGCGTTGAAGTTGCACCATGAAATTTACGCTGATCAACTTTTTGCGCATATACTCGTACAGTTGGTACTTATTGCATTAAAAAAATAAAACCTTATATTTGCATCTAGTTGCGTTCGGGTCTAAACTGGCCGTCACAGATCACCTTAACCCAATATAACTAATGGCTACAGGGACGTTAGTTCCTAGGATTAGTATATTTAGTAATCAAACCAACTAATCTAGAACCGTGTGGTGCCGGCAAAGAATAGTACCAACCCATATCTACCCGTGGGTGTCGTAAAAGGCGACTAAGGGCTTGTGAACAGTAGGATGATCAGCATCGTCCTTCAGTGTATCATATCATCTTACATAGTGCCAGCCGCAACACCTACAAGCGTGGTGACTATGGTACTTCCCCTCCATATTCTTCCAGCAAGAGCTTGAATTCTGGAGGCAGTTCCCTGTTCTGCAGTGGATGTTTCATGGGATGTTGTGATTATTTTTTTTATTTTCAGGAAACAAACAGTTTTGCATAAAGTACAGTAATTACTTAAATCAATTTCTAATAAACCTAAAGTGTGATGAATCTGTGACAAATTATTTTCTGATATGGATTTGTTAGTGAAGTTAGTTCCTTTTTAATAAAAGCGGTAGATTTAAGGATCAACTTAATTTCACACAAGTTTCAAAAGTCAATTTGTTTGATATAGTACACACGACCGCACATCAGTAGAAACACTTTTGGACCTTATGGCTTATGGGTAATAGAGTTGAAAAAGTTTCTACCGAAAAGCGGTTGACCGTACATTATTATTACGATACGATTTCGGCCATATTGGCAACCACGTTACACGGTTTGTATCAGTAAAGTCGTTCAGTTAACTTTACTTTACGCTCCAATGCATTGTTCTTTGGACATAATCATCATCATAACATGCAGTGAAACGTCCATAGCAGGAAAACTAGCTCCATCCCTGGACGTACCAGAATGTATTTTCTACGTCAGAAAAAAGAGTAAAAATAAAAAAGAAAACAGCGAAGTATGCAACCCATTGCAGCCGGAATTCGTTTTCCTCACTTTTTTAAGAATGCAAACAAATTAGAAATCGAATGATTTTGGACAAATATTTTGAAGCATTTAAATTCGCAAGGGAAACTTATATGTAAGGTACCTTGAAACTTGGCTCATAAACAGGAATAGGATCATTAAAGATAAATAAAAAATATCAAATTTTTTCGGCCATAAATGACGAGGTTTAAAAAAAAATCGTTTTCGTCCAATATCGATAGGTCGTATGGCAGAATGTGATGAGTAGTCATTGCCTATCATAAAAAAAAACTAACAGCTGTATAAACCGACGACAGACTATGTCAGTTATTTTTTTTAAGACTGGCCATGGCTACGTTTCATTCTGCCATACGACCTATCGATATTTGACAAAAACAAAATTATTTCTTAACTTTATTATTTGCAACCGAAAAAAAATCGTATTTTTTATTTTTACTAATTGACCTTATCCCTGTCTATGAGCCAAGTTTCGAGGTACCTTACACATACGTTTCCTATGCGAATTATAACGTTTACTTTGACTGTCGTTAGCCATGTTTAGTAGATTAGGCGCGTGTCCACGGAGGCGGAGCTGAGCCGAGTGGAGTGGAGAGCAGTGAAATGTTGCTCAACATGTCTTCCGAAGCACAGAAATGATCAACTCCTTTTTGTTATGCTATACCCTGCACTGCTTTACTCTGCTTTACTCCACTCCGCTTGTCTACGCTCCACTGAACTCCGCTCCACTCGTCTTCGCTCCATTCGTCTCCACTCCACTCAACTCAGCTCAGGAGCGGAAGAGTGGAGCATTATGATTGGTGCGCCGCTAAACTCTGCTCAACCCCACTCCACCTCAGTGTAAAACCACTCTAAGGAAATAAAAAAAATACAAGTTGGAGCATTTTATTGGCCAGCTTTTGTTTAGAACAAAATTCCAGAAAAAAAAATATGCTTTTGCTGCTACTGTTCAAAACTTTGTAGATAGCGACAAAAATTATATCCAAAATAATGTAGCTGGTAAACCAGGAGAATGCAAACTTTGGACGCAACAATCTCATTTCATACACAGAATGGCAGACATTATTTCTTATCTTGTAGCTCTTGAATTAAAGTGAAATGTTTGTTACTGCAGGATGATATACAAAAAATATTAGCAGTTGCGAATTATCGAGTTTTATTTGGAGTGTGGATGTTTTTCAAGTAAAATGTATAAAAAAGAAGTCTTTCGACAAACATTAAAATTTTTGGTTCGTAGCTTTAAGTTAATCTCAGGAAATTAGTGTGGAGGACGACTTGAAGTTCTGATCTTATATTATTCAATTTTTAGGGTTCCGCACCTCAAAAGAAAAAAACGGAACCCTTATAGGATCACTTTGTTGTCCGTCTGTCTGTCTGTCTGTCTGTCTGTCTGTCAAGACCTTTTATCTCACGAACGGGTAGAGGTATCAGGTTGAAATTGATACCATATATTAGGATCCATGAACCACACAAGATCTGAAAATTTTAATTTTTTACAACGACGCAATCAAAAGATATGGCATTTTATGTCCTCATCTCCATACATTTATTCAAAAATGAAAAACCTACAGGGTACTTCCCGTTGACCTAAAATTATGAAATTTGGCAAGAAGCTAGGTCTCACAGTAGAAATAATGGGAAAAGTCTGAAATCATTAAATATTACAACTTTTCTCACAACTAATGATAACCAATTGTGGTGAGCTCCCGTTTCAAGAACATTCATATAAGAGAGGGGTCAAGTTGGATGGTTGCTGAGGCGATTTTTGTTTTAGTTCTTTTTAAAAACGGGAACACTTACAAACATGAAAATTGGTATGTTTATAGGGCATAGGCTATAAAATAACAACAAATAATAAAATTTGGTCAAGCGCATGTCGGACTCAAAAAATCTAGCACATTAACTTACTGAAATTTCAACTAATACAATTATGTTTATGTGGTGGTACGGAACCCTCAGTGCGCGAGTCCGACTCGCACTTGGCCAGTTTTTCTACAGATATTTTTGTTTTGATAGTAATGAAAAAAAGCAGCGGATTTTTTACACAAAGAATTTGGACTCTTTCTTACTTTAACATATTATTTATTTGGCTAGGAAAAATCTGAAATTATTGACACTACATATATAGCCTAGTCGCTTAACGTCTTATATAGCCTTTACGTGGACACGCCTTATAAATGCACAAAAAAAATTCCAGGTTTTTTTTTATAGCAGCCAATTCTTGGATTTTCAATGGAATTGGCTCCTATCAAAAATTGAGAGCTATGTGCCTAACTAGTACCTGGAAAAAATTTGGTGCATTTATAAGACGTGTCCAACTAAGCGGCCGCAAAAAAATAAAGGCGTTCAATAATAATATTGACCATAAAAAAAGAGGTTTTTCTTTTCGTGTTGTGGCTCAATGAAATTCCAGATATCTGTACCCATTTTTACATTCCATATTTTCATAATTCGTGAATTTGTACACCATAGACTACAAAGGCAAAAAATTACCTTAATTCTTTTAGTAGCCTATTAAACAATTTTTGCAATGCGTCTGCATGCGCAAGTATCAGGGCTCATACACAAAACATTAAAAAAATACACGACTCTAAGTTATGTAGCCCATGGCAGATAGCTGGTGCAATTAGTCTACGGTTTATATTTATTGTGTACAATAGCCGTATGGCACGTAATCCAAAAGGTATACAGCAATTAGAGTGAAGGAAATTCGAAATAACGAGCCATGCTGTCACGTTCTACCCTGCCTGGATATCGCTTCAAAATGTCTTTTGTCTACCAGTGATCATTAAAAGTTACACTTTTCTTTCTTTTATTCTAAAGTCTTTAAATTCTTTGGATTATCCATCTATTTGTGAAATATATTATGTATAGTAAATAATATGTGACTGGCTATAACCCTTAACCACTTAATTCCGGATTTTCGAACTCGAATTTATTATGCGTAATGCTCGAATTTTAGAAAAAATAGATACAAAATCCATGATTCCAAGACAATTTTTGAACAAACATCACAGAAAAAATTGCGTAGTTTACTGGGTGCGAAATAAGCAAAAATATTTGAAAGGCATAACTTATAATACAGAACTGAACAATTTTTAAACAAAATGGTTGAAAAAGCGAAATTATTTGATAATTTACAAAAATATTCGGCCAAATGCGTTGTTTTCCGACATAACAATATATTTTGTTACGAAAGTTGTCCCATGTCCTAACTCACCTTTTAAAAGAATTTCCATACTGTTTTAACCTTTGTTAATCTTTTCTTCAAGATTTGTGTTACCTGGCTACTCTTGTGGTCACTTTTAAATAAACTTTCTAAGATTTTAGCTAAAAAATTAAAAATTTAGCGTCTCATCTACGTGAAAGAGTCTTCTCAGCTCACATAAATTTTTCATCATACCGGCACATCAGGAGTTTCTGCGGTCGCATCGCATCCCCGGCATAAAAGAACTGTTTACTCAACTAAAGAGCTTTTGCATTTTTAACCCTCTCACTGCCGGATGCAGTGCCTGCCTTTTATATAGAGTAGAGGCTGTTACTATGTGATCTCGAATTGGTTCCGACCATAGCTTACCGGCATATTCATTTTGTAAGTCTTATTTAAGTAATCTTATTTAAGGCTTTGATAAAATCATAAATTTGTTGTTTTGATAAAAACATAAATATCTAACATTAACAGACATCACAGCCTAAACTGAAAGGTTTAGAAGCACAAAGTTTGACTTAGAAAACTTTTTGAAAATATACTCACGTTTGAATAAAAAAATCAGTAATTTCGAATTTTTTGGGTGATATTTTATGAAAGATCGAACCCTCTGGGTGGCGGAAGTCAGATGGCAAGCGCTTTATGTAAAAACCAGTGTCCTCATCAAAGACTGCCGACTCCTTAAAAAACTATTGGTCAGAAACGCAATAAGGCTGGGCGATGACCAAGACCAACTCGTTTTGCAACCCGGATGAAAATTTGTATAACAGTAACATTTGAAGTTATAGATATGTAAAATGGCATTTAGGCTACAAAAATAAAACACTTGTTATATCGTTTAAAAACATCACTACCTAACTAATTAAATAGTGGATGAAACTGAGCGCAGCGAGGTTCAAATCTCTTTTGATGAAACTGTAAAAATAAGGGCACACGGAGCCTGACACACGGCTAGTCAATCGATCTCTCAAAAACGGCTCTAATGATTTCTATACAATTTACCAGGGTCGAAAAATTGATCTAGCTGCGTCTCGTGTCTGAGAAAATTCGTTTTCTCCGGTTTTTTGAGTATTTAAACTCTAAAGCGCTATCTATTTGTGAGCTTTGGTTATCATTACACACAGAAAACTCGGTCATCCAGGTACAATATCTAAATAAGAGTATGACAATGTGTTTAATATTTCTTAAGATAGTTGTTAATGTTGAAAGTTTTGCGGCTCCAGAAATGAAGTAATAGTCTAATAGTGGGGGCAGTGGGGGCGATTCTAGCGTGGCCACTAAATTTAAGGATTTAATTTGACAGGTCTAAAAATGTTGCTATCTTTTTTACCGTCTATAGGCTGAAAAAAGACAGCATCTCGTTTAGACCTCTCAAATTTTAATCATAAATTCAGTGGCCACGCTAGAATCGCCCCCAATATATGCTTTTACTGATATTTTATCACAGATCCAGTTAGGGGGAATTTCCACCAATACTGTGCGAGGGCGCTAAGCTGTGAGCTAGGAAAATTCCAACCAATAGAGTTGGAGGACTCCCCATCAGAAGGATCCCCGACGGATCCATCAAATGTAACATACCTACTAAAGCGGAATTTCCACGTCGGAACGACCCACAATCACAAAGCAAATCTCACAAGTGACAAGATCTGGGGTAAGTTCCGACGTGGAATTTCCGCCGCAGGTGTATCGCTATACTATTACGAGTTTAAAAGTGCGTGAATTGGTCCGAAAAACTATCACCCGCAATTAATTATCTTCGCTTCTGTTTTATTATAGAAAAATTTTGGTAAAAGAAAATACTGTGCTGTCGTAGGGCTTTTAGGACAAATTGCAGGGCATTATTTTTACACTTCTTCCTGATTTTAATGAATTTGTGTGGAAACCTTTTCGGTTTTAATGACAGCTTTTAAATTCCTAGAACTTTTTCGAAGTTCATTATTACAGGGCCCAGACACAAGCTTTTCTACTATCGCAAACGCTAGTAGAATAGAATAAAAATGTGTCAAATTAACATTCGCTAACGAAATATTTCTTCATAAGTCGCAACAACTAATGTCAATCTCATACATCTTTATTCTAATATAGCGTTTACAATAATAGAAAGCCACTTGTCTTAGGGCCAGTTGCACTCTTCAAAAAATATTTTGCTGAACCCACATTGTGCTGTTTTATTATCACTTTAACAGATACTTGTTTTTCAATATCATTGACTTCTTGATAAAAATTTAGTAAACCAACGAATGCTAAGATCCTTTAGCTCAAGTGACGCTCACATTTATAAAGTCGAATTGGTAAACTTGTTATTTTTTAAATATATTCATTAAATATAAACTGTAATTGCTCATCACAGGTCTCCAGATAATTAGTGTAGCCAGTGGGTGCAAACATACATAACAATGTAATAAAATACGGGCAATTCCGATCAGGGCATAATTTTCTATCATCTTATGGACTCGCACATAAGGAGCATGCTCGTACGCACGGCAGCAAGCACTTAGAAACAAAACCAGTACAAGCTGAACCAGCTCTACGCTGCAAACGCCCAAAACCAGAAACCCGCTCAAGGTCAAAGTTTTTCCAGACACGTGCCGTAAGGACCAAGTTGTCAGGACTCGGCCTAGATGCCGTCTCCCCCTTCACCACTTCGGAATACCTTTTGACCGTATAATATTTTTTTTTCGTTTACTCCAACGCTTACCAACCCATTCTGCAGCCATGACTTTAGGTAAAACCAGAATAAATCTGACGGAAAGAATAACATTGTTTTACAAACTTGTCTTTTGTGACAGCTTTAGCCATTTGCTTTTGACCATAGCTGCAAAATGTGTTTGTTAGTAAGCGTTTAACGAAAAAAATGGATAATAAGTGAAACACACTTTGTCATTTGGGGTCATAAAAAATAAATCACGACTTTGTGTCACTTACCCCAAAGTGAAACAAAGTCGTGATTTAGTTTTTTTTATTTTTAGCAGGTAAAATGATAGTTAGTACACTGAAAAAACGGAGAGCCAACCCAGATGAATTTTCTCTTGTTTGGCATTTTGCGATTAAATTGAAAAAGATATTGAAAGATTCAATAAAGCATCTAAATCAATTTAAATTTGTGATCTTTAATTCAATAATCAAATAAATACAATCCAATAAGGTCTTTGCAAGCTCAAATGGAGTCAAGTCAAGATGCTTGTTTGAAAGTATCAAAATCTTGATTGAATCAGCAAATTTTTTTTTCAGTGTAGCAAACTTTGTGTTAAAACATAAAATAGTTCATAATTTCTATACTTACTATTGACACATAAAATCACAATTATTAAATTCCGACTGTTTACTATTCAATTATGAGTTTTATTTAAACTTACCTGTTTCTTTATGGTGTCAGGAACGGTGTACCGAAAACTAAAAAGGCGTGCTCAGGCAACAAACTGAATAAGTTTCCCAAATTTAGGGGAAATGAAAAAAAATACCTCTTCATACAGACTGTTCGATCGGAGTAAGAAATTTGTATGGAAAGGTCAAAAATTATTTTCATTTCCCAAAAATGTTTTTTTGAGAAAGTTGTTCAGTTTCGTTGACTGAGCACGCCCGTTCAGTTTTCAGTACTCCGTCCCTTACACCCTATATATGTAACTTTGTAATTTTCATGATAATATGTGCACTCAAAGTAGGGTGGGTACGTTCTATCACATTTCATTTGTGTTTAGCTTTTGTCTAAATTTCTTGAACAGTAAATAAACTTAACAAATAGAAAGTTAGATATACGGGGTGTTAATTTAATTGCGTGCCTTAACTTAAGGGGTGTTTCAGTAACCATAAAGGAGCACAAAAAATATGAAAAAATCCTGCTTAAAAATTTTAAAACTCAATTGAAACCAAACTAACGCGGGGGGCAATGACCCAAAGCACCGCGCTATCAAAAGCGCGCGAAAGAGTTTCAGTTATGAATGTGCCTACCTAGTCCACTGATACTCGCGCACTGGCTCGGGTCATTGCCCTCCGCGTTAGTTTATTTTCAATGGAGTTTTAGTTTTTTTAGTATGATTGTCTTTTTATATTTTATTTGTGTTCCTTTATCGTTACTGAAACACCCCCTAAGCTATGATACGCAATTAAGTTAACACCCTGTATATAGGGTGTCCCGTGTGGTGCCGGCAAAGAATAGTACCAACCCTTACATACCCGTGGGTGTCGTAAAAGGCGACTAAGGGTTATAAATTGGAGGATGGGCAGCAGCATCCTCCTTTGTATCTAACATCTTACTTACTGCGGTCACCTACAACCGCGGTCCATGGTGCCAGCCGTAACGCTAACAAGCGAGGTGACTATGGTACTCCCTCTCTACATTTTTCCAGCATACGCTAGAATTCTAGAGGGAGCTCCCTGTCCTGTAGTGGACGTTTCATGGGATTCCTGTAGTGGACGTTTCATGGGATGTTATGATGATATAGGGTGACTTTTAATTAGTTCTTGATAGAAAAAGGTATGAATGTACTCATGATACTGAACAACTTTCCCCAAGGAACATAGGTCGAAATACGAAAATCAATGTTTTGACCTCTCATAGAAACTGCATCAGCTGATAGCGGGGCAGGTCAAATTTGGTTTTTCGTATTTCGACCTATGTTCCTTGGGAAAAGTTGTTCAGTATCATGAGTAGTTGCATATATTTTGCTATCAAGAACTAATTAAATGTTACCCTATACAAGGACATTTACAAAGTCGGGCTTATATCCACTGTATCCAGTAAATCTGTCCTAACTGGTATTTTAGTTCTTCATGTTTTTACCCTATTTTTTGAAGTATTTGGTTCTTTCGACCACTTCTTAGCGTGTCGATGCAGTCGTCATAATTATCTTAGCCCAAAATCAGCTGATTTTTAAACAATTTAACACAACGATGACGTGCCTGTTGGGTTTCTTAAATTACTTTTGCAAAACCTTAGCTTATTGCACACCCGCTAAAATTTATTCCGGCAAATTCTGTTTCCTTTGCAATTAAATCCAAAGGATTCCAAGGATCGTAATTAATTGGTCTGAAGTTTTATTTAATTTGCCTCAAGTTGACAAATTTACTTAGCGCTAAGCTTTGGTTAACTTCCGTTTTCACTCAATGATGTTCATCAATTTAATGTTTATTGTTATGCCTTTTTAGGTTAATTTAAAATAATTGTTGCGAAAAAGGTAGTCTTGCTTTTGTTCATCGTTTCTGTACACAAATAGGTACACAAATAGGTAAACACCAAGTACTTCTGTACTAACTACACTAAAATTTCAAAATAATTTTACACCAATAAATAGGCTTCCTACAAAAGAGGACAACGTTTTTGGTTTTAAAATTGTAATTTTTAACAAGGCACGTTACGTTTTATCTCTAAAGGTTGTCATGTAACACAATGTTCGATCTTGTGAAGCGGGTGCACTGATGGAATCTAATTTGTTGGCTTCTCGTTCGGCCTTTGTCCCCATAGCTGGAGATGAGCAACACCAGATTCTGTGGTGTTTGTAGAAAATTTTATAAGTCAGAAAAGAGAAAAAAATATATAAAAGTTAGTAGAGTACGTATTGTTCTCGATTTATTTATTTTTCAACACATTTGCTCATAAAACAGCTCTATTTGCACTGTATTAAGGTCCATAATCCAGCTTATTAAACACGCGTGCTTTTTTCATTAATATAACTTCACTAGTGTTGTAATTTTTGCCTTTTTTTTAATCGGCAAGATGCAAGGAGTTTCTATGTCTATAACATTCATAATATTTCCATGAATAAGTAAACTGTGTTCGATAATATGATAAATAAATGTTAATTACATGGAAATACTTATATTAATCAACCAACTCACTACAAATTTGTCTTTAAAGTAACAAAATATTCAATATTAAATAATTCAAGGGAGCCTCAGAACAAAGACCTCCTTGCTGAGTAAGCTGTTTGGCAGGTTAGTGTTTTATTTTTGTTTTGTTTTTTATACCGGCAAGGTGCAAGGAGTTTCTATATCAATAACATTCATAATAATTTAATGAATTAAGAAACTGTTTTCGATGATATGATAAATAAACGTTAATTAAACGGAAATATTGATTTTAATCAACTAACTACAACTACAAATTTCTCTTTAAAGTAACAAAATATTCAATTTTAAAATAATTTGAAAAGTAGTCTGTTTGATAGTGTAGTGTGTTTGTCTCCTGTGTGTCTTCGGAAAAAGCAATACGCGCGCCATTTTAACAGATATTTCTTGTTGTGAAATGTGTTTAATGTAATTAAAAAATAAATAACTTCTACAAATAAAAAAAACAGTCATAAGTGTAGAACGTCGAAAATACTTCGCCGACAAAAAACACAAGTCCGGTGTATCGGATGACGTAAAAATGTGAGGAAAACGTCTACGAAATTTCCTTAGGAAAAATAGGTACGCGAATTTGACTCGTTTTTATTCGCAAATATGTTGAAAAACGTCGTAAGAAGCTTGTGCGCTTTGGTGATTACACCCTCGGCTCCATTACGCCCTCGCCTGCGGCTCGGGCTGCAATTTCTAAGCCTCGGCTGTAATATCCAAAATAGCGCACGTGCATCTTAATGTACTATTTTTTATTTCATGACCTTTTTTTTTTGAATGAATGAATCGTTTATTATGTATGCAGTGCTTTTACTATCAATACTATCTTACAATACATTACAACAATATTAAAATAAAAATGTATATTTTTTTATAAGTTTTCACACCCACAGCAGGCCCTAACTCAGCATTTTGCTATGACCCGGCAAACGAACTTAAGCGCTGTTTTTCAGTTAGCGTCTAAGTGTGATCTTCAAAACTTAATCTTATACAGCAAAAACTCTCAATTTTATTATTTCTCGTGGTATTTCTAGGTTCTCATGCTGTGGTTTTGGTTCTAAGGAAAAATGTATCAGTTGTTTTTCTTTTTGCGTCAAACTAGCAAGTTCTTTTCATAAAGTAATTACTATTTTTACGAGTGAGCTAAACAGAAAATATACAGTAATGTTATGTTTTAACAAAACCATAACAAAATATATTTTTTCAATACATTTGCTCGAAAAACGTACTTACAAGGATGTAAACATTGCTCGTAAGTAGTTACTTATCGAACTAGTGCGGTAAGTAAAAAAAGTATAATACCAAGGAATTTTTACACTCTGATCATAAAATTATTTTGTAAAAATACTACAGTGGTGACTTTTTACTTGGGTGACGACTGCCTACCTATATTTAAAATAAAATGGAGAGTACCAGGAGAACATAAAATTAGAAACTCGTGCCGATGGTAAACCCTCGACTTCGTCTCGGGCTTACAAAACGTCAACTCGTTTGTAATAACCCTATTTACGGAACTTGTATCTTAAACTACTATTACCTATTTTTAAGGTTATAAACAAATACAATATCCTTCATCGGCATGAGCTTTAAAAAAATCAACTTTCCTTGTCATGCTCAGTACTTATAGATACTAATTTACTAGTACATATTATGTGATCTGTGGTACATCAAATTAAATTTATTTTTTTCTCAAAAGATTAAATTGTCGAGTTACGTGATTTGGAGGGTAACTGAATTCACTTCATAAATTTCATCTGGGGACGATGTAATTATAGACCGGAGAATGTCGTAGGATGGATTTTGTATTAAATTCTTTGAATAAAATTATTTTAGAGGCCTTTTTGTTTAATTTCTATTCCTGACAAGAGAGATTTAATTCTATGAAATAGGAATTTTAATAAAAAATTATCATGCTTTGATATGGCTGGAGAATTTTGCTTTAGCAACTACCTTATTTGTTTGTGTAATATTTATTAGTTGGCTAGGGAAAATGTTTTTTACGAATAACATATTTAAGTTTCTGTTTTTTTTTACTTTATTTCAGCAACTTTCCCGAAAAACATTTTTTTTTTTTACTTTTCATAGACAGTCACGACGATCTACCCATTTTGTATAAATCTACAAAATTTTCGAGTAGATATTTCTTTTTTGAGAAAGTTGCTGATTTTCATGAGTTGAATCACTGGGTTTCGGGAGTAAAACCCAGTTTTACATTTTTGTTTTTCTTTTCCCTAGGTTTGATTGTACTTTGATTTTTTTAAATAAACTTACTCTGTTCTAATATCATCAACGAGGTACTCGATATTATACACATTGATATTATAACCGATAGGGCCTATCGTAATCTCGGGTTTGTTATACGTACCTGTAAACCATTTAAATGTGCCCTGAGTTTAAAAGTTGTTTATTATGCCTATGTGCGTAGCATTTTAGAATATGCTAGTCCTGTCTGGTCACCTTTTTATGAGAAGTACAAAAATCTAATTGAACGAATACAGAAGAAATTTGTAAAGTATTTAAATTTTAAGAACAATGTATCAGCCCCCACCTACGTAGAAAACTGTCATAATCAGAACATTCTTACTTTAGAAGAGCGTAGATTAATGCGCTTGATATGGGCCTACTTCATGATATATTACATGGAAGGCTGGACTGCCCTGATATGCTGGAACTTATAATATTCAATGTTCCCAGACGTCGCACTAGGCATACTACACTCTTTTGTGTTCCAGCTCACTCCACCAATTACGGTCAGAACGCTGTATTCACCAGAATCGTAAAAACTTTTAACTCAAAATTTCACGAAATTGATCCTTTTATTCTTAACAAGGACTCGTTTAAAAAAGAAGTCAGGTCAATAATGACTGAAGATAGTTATTATTAATTTTTTCTGCAACAGCCTATTCCAAAAACCCAAAAGATCAATTATTCACTTATGTAAGTTTGTTTTATACATCCTCCTCAAGCTCGGTTTATTTTATTTAATATTTCTATATAATATATGTATACATATCATTTACTTATATATAAGTACTAGCCCATCGGCACGCTACAATGTCCCCAATTCGTTGGTCCGAAATCTGACGTTTAGGACCAACAAATGTCAGTCGTTGTCAGTCATATTGTCAACATTGGATGCAAATAAACTTACCAACAAAATGGACTGTTCTTAGTTGAAGAAATAATTTACTTTATTATTATTATTGTTATTTCTTATTATTGTTTTTGACTATAATCCAATTATTGAAACTGAAAAACCAGGCCTAAATCACATATAAACAGTAAAAAGTTTGTTTTGTTTTTTCCCGCCATATTATTTCCGTTCCGTGTATTTAGCACCGACCGAAGTACTACACAACGTAGTTCACGCCATTTTTCACAGATGGCGCTATTTTTTCTTGTATGGGGAAATTTTGAACCGCTTGTTCCGAAGACCCTATCTTGACTATATAAATCTATGATACATATGTACATATAAAAACTATTTAGTATATATTTTTATTGCAACCTAAACACACTCATACTCATTCACCCACACAACACACAAAACATACACACACACACATACGCACACATTATCATTGTTTTTAACTTAATTGCTAATTATTTTTCTAACTTCTCGACATTGTACGCTCTTGCGAGTATCATTAGGACCTCACATAAGTTTTTAATAATATATATGTGGATAGCTGTAATTGGCCTTTCTATCTTAAGTTTTGCTTTGTTATTCTAAATACTATACCTAAGGCTGTTGTTATCCCAAATAAAATAAAAATAAAAAATAAATAAATATTAGAACATGAATTGTTGCAAATCAGATCGGCGAAAAGACAAACAATGTTTGTTTCTTGCCTTTTATTTAATGTTATCATTTTGAATAGAGCTACGGCGAATTATAAACAGTTTTAAAACATTTATGTTACTAACGAGTTTTCAATTTATTCATGGCAACACCCTTCAAACACAATAACTCTGGCAGCACCGTGTTATAACTTGGATTTCAATTCTAGTCCCAAATCCAATTATTGTGGAGAACAGTGGTTGGCCACCTTTTGTGAGTTGGACGCTGGATGTCGACTACTTAGTTTAATAATTTCTGTGGTTTGTACGACCGCTCGACGTGTAATGAGTATGCATACAAGCTGCGATGCCACCAAGTTACTAACAAACAAACATCCCATTAAATGTTCACTACAGAACAGGGAGTTCCTTCCAAAATTCCAGCTTTTTCTGGAAACACAGAAGGATGCTGCTGCTCATCCTCTAATTCACACCCACGGGAAGAGATGGGTTGCTGTCAGCATATTTACCCCATCTTATCTATTAACCGCCTTTCTATGTTTATATTTTTCGGGTTTGTTTAAAACTTATTTTTTTCACGTTATGTATCCTAAGAGCCACCGCGCACTAGCGATTTTTTAGTTGGCCGATTGTTTGATCGGTCTCAGAATCAGTATGGACCCCTATTGGTAGTGCGCACATTTGTCAATTTAAAGTTGGCGATTTGTCTATTGAGAACGTTTGCGACTAAACTGTCGGCCAACAAAAAAATCGCTAGTGCGCGGTGGCTCTAAGTTGCCTCCCGTTTTCACAAAGCAATGCACCATTCATTTAACTTTTTTACTATCGGCTATGGCTAAGCTCGGTGCTGGATAATTTCTTGGTCATCATCATATCGTGTGGATTGCAAGGATTGCGATGACCGACCTCACTAACCCTGGTGTCAGAGTTGTTGAGCCACCGAAGGCTTCTGACATGGCTCATTAAGGACTACCTACATCAGTAGATAGTAGTCGGGACCGACGGCTTAATGTGTCTTACGAAGCACGGAAATTCGCTTGACAGGCACAAAGGGATTTTCGTTTGACAGTGTCCCCACCGGAAATCGAAGCCAGAACCTCCGGATCGAGAGCTGAGCCTTCTAACCACTAGACTACCAAGGCTGTTATGAATTTCTGGGTGTGAGGGTTAGTAACCTGAACAGTAATTTAATCTAAGTCAGTCAGTAAGTTTAATTTAAATCTCAGTAATCTAGGTTTCACTTTCTGATTTCCCCAGGCGTATGGTGCCCTATCCCCCTCCAATCCTCAGGTACGTAACTTAGTTTTAACCGGCTCAAACTAGGTCTAGCCGTATTTCGAGCTTCAGCCGTACACACGACCGCACATCAGTAGAAACACTTTTGGACCTTATGGCGTGGTAATAGAGTTGAAAAAGTTTCTACCGACAAGCGGTTGACCGTACCATATCAATGTTCGACGTCTATACAGGGTGTGAGGGACACTGTACCGAAAACTGAAAGGGCGTGCTCAGTCAACGAAAATGAACAACTTCCCCAAAGAAACGGTTTTGGGAAATGGAAAAAAGTTTCGACCTCTCCATTCAAACAGTTCAATCAGAGTGAGCAATTTGTATGGAGAGGTATTTTTTTTTCCAAAAATTTTTCTTTGTGAAAGTTGTTCAGTTTCGTTAACTGAGCACGCCCTATCAGTTTTCGGTACACCGTCCCTCACACGCTGTATAGTCGTCGAACATTGATATGGTACGGCTGAAGCCCTGTATAATATTTTATCACCACTAGTAGGTAGATACGTCAGAAGTTAGTAATGTAGATAGATGATTCATAAAATTTAAATTAAATATTAGGTTCACAAAAAACGAAGTTACATCATTATGTCAACCTTTGTTTCACACATTAGGTAAGCTTGTACGGTTAGGGTTTCTCTAAGCTTTTACCGTGAAGAAATAACTTCCTACTGGTCTAATTTTGGTTCATCGCCAAGTATATTCGATAAATTAGTTTCGATATGTGTTTCTGGGTTTAAGTTTGTTTGTGTGTGCTTATTACTCAGCTCGGATTATCCCAATTACCTTTTAGTATAAAACGTGTTAACGGAATAAGCGAAGCTGAGAAAATCGTTTTTTAGGGTTCCGTACCTCAAAAAAAAAACGGAACCCTTATAGGATCACTTTGTTGTCCGTCTGTCTGTCTGTCTGTCTGTCAAGACCCTTTATCTCACGAACGGGTAAAGGTATCAGGTTGAAATTAATACCACATATTAGGATCCATAAACCACACAAGATCTGAAAATATAATTTTTTTACAACGACGCAATCAAAAGATATGGCATTTTATGTCCTTATCTCCATACATTTATTAAAAAATGCAAAACCTACTGGGTACTTCCCGTTGACCTAAAATTATGAAATTTGGCAAGAAGCTAGGTCTCACAGTACAAATAATGGGAAAAGTCTGAAATCATTAAATATTACAACTTTTCTCACAACTAATGGTAACCAATTGTGGTGAACTCCCGTTTCAAGAACATTCATATAAGAGAGGGGCAAGTTGGATGGTCGCTGAGGCGATTTTTGTTATAGTTCTATTTAAAAACGGGAACACTTACAAACTTGAAAATTGGTATGTTTATAGTGCATAAGCTATAAAATAACAACAAATAATAAAATTTGGTCAAGCGCGTGTCGGACTCAAAAAGAAATTTCAACTAATACAATTATTTATTTATTTATTTATAATTTATTGCACACAAGAAAACACAATGGACAATACATATAAAAAGACGACACAACAGGTACTACTTATTTCACTAAAGAAATGTCTTCCAGCAGATCTAGGCGAGCGTGAATAGTATTGGAGAAGGCAGATAGATCATGCGCAAACTCAAAAATTATACATAAAAGTAACAATAATAAATTACACATAGGTATCTAATTAAAATATATAAACCTTCTACACAAATAAAAAATATATATATAATAATAAATATATGATATATATTTGTATATATTTGTATGTATAAAACACATATTATGTTATGATATTATACATAAATAATACCTAACTAATAAATAAATATATGGCTAACTAAGACAGGGAAAGATAGTGCTCTTTGACTCGTTTTTTAAAGATAGCGATAGAGGGACTATCGCGAACAGTGTGTGGGAGGGAGTTCCACAGCCTAGCCGCATGAACAGTGAAGGAGTAGGAATAGAAATCGGAGTGGTGGGAGGCGATACACAAGTTAGTCCTGACGCTGGGGCGGCAAGGCTCAACTTGTGACCGAGAGAAACAAAAACGCTCACGTAAATAAGACGGGCACGAGGGATTGTACAAAATGGTATAGAGGAGAGAAAGGATATGTGTATTCCTGCGAAAACGAATTGGGAGCCACTTGAGCTGTGAACGAAAGTGAGACACGTGGTCGTACTTGCGCAATCCGAAAATAAATCGAATGCACAAGTTTTGGAGGCGCTCAAGCTTATTTAATCGCTCCTCAGTGACGTCCAAATAGCATGAGTCGGCGTAGTCAAGGATTGGTAAAAGGAGAGAATGGGCAAGGGAAATTTTAGTCTTCAGGGGTAAAAAACTTTGAAGGCGTTTGAGAGAATGCAATGAAAAATGCAATTTACGACTGACCTCGTTCACGTGAGCGTCCCAAGAAAGGTTGCAATCCATGACCAGACCAAGGTTTCTTGCAGTTTTTGAAAAGGTGATGGAGGTGCCGTTGTAAAGAACTGGAGGGCAAACTGGATCTAATTGCCTACTCATATATGGGCTGCCGATAATCATAGCCTGCAATTTACTTGGGTTAACTAGCAGACCAAAAGATTCAGCCCAGTTAGCGATGCGTTTAAGGTCTTCATTAAGGCTCTCAATGGCACCGTAGATATCCGTGACGTTGCAGCTGCGGTAGATTTGCAAATCGTCTGCATAGAGATGGAAGTTAGATGAGATGACTGATGTAACAGTATTAATGAAGACGGAAAAGAGAAGAGGAGAGAAAACACCACCCTGAGGCACACCCGCAGCGAGATCACACCAGTCTGAGGAAGCCTCATCAAGGCGGACCCGCTGCAACCGACCGCGGAGATAAGAATCAAACCAAGCTGCAGCCGAAGACGAAATGTTGAGAGATCGAAGAATGGCAAGAAGAACATCAAAGTCTACAGAGTTAAAAGCACTACTGAAATCAAGTAACACAAGAATAGTCAATTATGTTTATGTGGTGGTACGGAACCCTCAGTGCACGAGTCCGACTCGCACTTGGCCGGTTTTTTTTTCAGAATCGAAAACAGAATCAATTTCACGGGTTTTTGATAAGGGTATTTTTTTATTTTTTTATTATTTAAATATTTGCCGCTTCTATTCTAAATATTTCTGTGAATACGCGCGCTGGCGGTGACGCCACGCAGTTCATGAGCGGTGAGGAGGGGAGGGAAGTGGGCGTGGCGTGCGCGAAGTGCGCGGACTAGACCAACGATGAAACTAGAACAATGAGGAAACTTTAAAATAACAATATAAAACAATATTAATTATATTAATTAGATTAAAAGTTTCAAAATTTCATGTCAACTACTTTGTAATAAATAAATATATACTTATTGTATCTTTACGGAAGAGCGGAGCCTCCTGTCACAGGCAATGCTTTGCTTAAAAGGAGGTTCCAGCGACTTATTGTAAAAAGTTTGTTTTTTAAGCAATAAAATATTTTGTATTTTTTTTGTATTTGTACAATATCTAGACTACGGGAATGGATTTATTTTATTAAAAATCAGTTTGGGTGTATGAGGGTTTCGCTTATTCCATTAACATACGTTGTATAAGAAAACGAATTACACAATTTATGGCATTTCACGCTCTCAAACTTAATTCACCATCATACACCGTAGATAATTAAAATTTCAATCTATTTTCGATATATCCCTCCTTCCTCGTATCTTGGCTCAATGCTCTGCGCTTCTCCCCTTATAAAGCTTCAAACACAATTTAGTCGATGCAGAGCTTTGAATTTAGACGTCTATTTCAAATTATGATTTTAATTTTCTTTTATTTCAGTTTTGATATAAATCAGAAAATGGCGAAACTTTTATTAATTCTTGAAATACTTTTCTCTACGAAATATAAATTAGATTGACTAAAAACTTCCAAACACAAAAAGTGCTAAAAATTAAAAGCTATACCTACCAACGTTTTAATAAAAACAGCAAAAAAACATTTATGTACAAATTTTTAATTCAGTCAAATATTTAAAATATTTTTATTTATCTTAAAAAACAAATAACTGGCCAAGTGCGAGTTGGACTCACGAACCGAGAGTTCCGTACCACTTAGGTAAAATACCGTCTTTGTTATGGACGCGCAGTCACGCAGAAGAGTATTGAATTGGCGCGAGTCCGACACGAACATGATCAGTATTATTATATTATTTTTCAACACATTTGCTCATAAAACAGCCCTATTTGCACTGTATTAAGATCCATAATCCAGCTCATTAAACACGCGTGTTTTTGTCATAATATTACTTAACTAGTGTTTTATTTTTGTTTTTTTTTTTTAAATCGGCCAAGAGCAAGGAGTTTTTATGCTAATTATGTTACTAAAATTTTCAAGCTGACTTCGAGAAAATATCATAAATGAATGTTGATTTTATGAAATAATTTATAGAAATTAACTAATTAACAATAAATTTGTCATTAACGTAACAAGATATTCAATTTTTGATAATTTATTTCTAGGTTAATGGAATAGGATGTTTGGGTACCGAGTGACAATTACTTTTTTTTAAAGCTTGGTTACTAGATTGACTAATAATTGATAGAAGATTGATGGTGTAAGATAACATGGTAATGTTTTGGGGGCTCCTCACGCTACGTACGAGTATAATCTGTGTCCGCTGAAAAAGAAAGAATGCGCGCCATTTTAGAAATGTTTGTAGTGTTTATTATTGTAATTATTTCTAATAGTGTCGACTTCTACAAATACAAAACTGTTCCTGAACAGTCTAAAATACTCATACACAAAATTCAATTTTGAAATTTGGTAAAATTAAAGGGAAACATAAACATATGCAGCCGACAAAATGTACCGGTGGACGTGCGGGCGGTGGACGTAAGGTTAGCAAAGTTTAGTATTTTAAAGGTAACCAATTTGATTTGTTTTTATTCGCAAATGTGTTGAAAAACGTCGTAAAAAGCTCGTGCGTGTTGGAAATTGCACACTCGGCTCCATTACGCCGTCGCTTGCGGCTCGGGCTGCAATTTCTGAGCCTCGGGTGTAATATCCAAAATAGTGCACTTGCATTTTAATGTACTATTATAGCTTATGTACTGTAAGCATACCAATTTTCACGCTTGTAAGTTTTCTTATTTTCACGATAGAGCTAAAACAAAAAATCGAGCAAAAATCGCCTAATAAACACGTTTTTGTATGGAAGCCTACCTAATTTTTTATTTTCTTAATATTATTATTTTTTGTTGCAGCGGAAACAGAAATACATATTCTGTGACAATTTTAACAGTCTAACTATTACTACAAAGAGACAACGGAGACATATTAATAGGGTCCCGTTTACACCAAAAATATACTAAAAGCTTACGTAATACAATTTTGAATAGAGTATCTGACTCCTATAGCGTTCCATATTTTTTTGTGTTCATTCAGTTTTCACTTTGATGAAAAAAGTTCGTTCGAGCGTTCCACAAAGATGGATTCTTTAATTTGCGTCACATGGTCCTATTTATGTGTGTTTCACGCTTTAGGCACCCGGCGGCTTGCATTAGCGGTAATCCCGGTCTGAGACGAAGTGTGACGTTGAATATTAAACGGGGTTTCGGCAGGTCACCCTGGATTAGTCTCCAGAACTTGCCTCCGCCAACTTTAATGGCGTTTTAATAGCAATGGTTACTACATATCTATTTTGTAATTACGTAATGTACATTTTACAAACCATCTTATGTGAAAAATAGATAAAAGTTTTTTACCAACAGAAAGCTAAACCAGTCTAAAATGTTTCTACTTTTAGGGTTCCGTACCTCAAAATAAAAAAAAACGGTCAAGTGCGAGTTGGACTCGCGCGCCGATGGTTCCGATATACCTTTAGTATTTTTGGAAGCAATATAGTTCATTTTTAGGACCGCAAAACTAAATTTGTTTGTAAAGATTTTTTGCAGATATCTAAAATATTGTGCCACTTAAAAAGATAGTTTTATTTTTGCTGTAATATATACATAAACTTCTATCGACTGTAATTAATTCTGATTTTTCCATCCACAAACTTCGGAGATAAGGCGGGGGGAACGATATTTTTTTTGACATTTTTCATCATAACTTGAAAACTAAGAGTTGTAAAAAAAACAAAAATATATTATAGAATGCACAAGTAAAGCCCTTTCATATGATACCCCACTCAACCTAGTACCGATAATTTGAAATTTTGTCCCCCCTATTTAGGCCCCCTTTACATTAATAATCATAATTTTTTCTTAATTTTTTAAAGTGAAATTAAGTAGGACAACCATATTCTAAAACTGTTCCAAATTTCAAGTCGATAGCATGAGTGGTTGCTGAGATATACAGGTGTGACAGACAGACGGACAGACAGGCAGACAGAGCGGCACCATAAGGGTTCCTTTTTTACCATTTTGGTATCGGAACCCTAAAAACAGAACCCTCTTAAGATCACTTTGTTGTCCGTCTGTCTGTTTGTCTGTCTGTCAAGACCCTTTTTCTCACGATCGCGAAGAGGTATCAGGTTGAAATTGATAACGAATATTAAGGTCCATAAACCACACAAGATCTGAATTTTTTTAATTTTTTACAACGACGCAATCAAAAAAAGTGGCTTTTTATGTCTTCATCTCCATACATTTATGCAAAAAGCAAAACCTACAGGGTACTTCCCGTTGACCTAAAATTATGAAATTTGGCAAGAAGCTAAGTCTCACAGTACAAATAAAGGGAAAAGTCTAAAATTATTAAATATTTCAATCTTTCTCACAACTAATATAATATATTGAAAATTTTATGATAATTTTTTTCACTCATTTATAGGATAAAATGGTTTTATGATGTGCTCACCTATTATTTCTGTACATAACTGTAATGTTCTATAATGTCTGATACTATAATAATGTGTTGTTATGTATAGTGTTGGTGTTCCGTATATTTGAATAAATAAATAAATAAATAATAGTAATCAATTAAGGTGAGCTCCCGTTTCAAGAACTTTTCTATAAAAGAGGGGTCAAGTTGGATGGTCGCGGAGTTTTTAAAATCAAAGAGTGAAAGCTTTTAGTATATCATATGGTAGATAGGTACGGAACCCTTAGGGCGCGAGTCCGACTCGCACTTGGCCAGTTTTTGTTTAGAAGAACACGAATTGTCAAGAAACAAAATCTGAATGCAGGTCGATATTCGGGCAGTTTTCTTTCCCGATTCATGAATTCCGCGAACATCTAACAAAACATATACAAACGCGTTAATCTTAAAGCGCAAACAACACACGATAGCATGTCTTTAGCAAACATAGACTCTGCGGGTGGTGAATGGTGATAGAAGCTGGGAGTGATGGCGTCTTGAATGAAGACGTAACGTCAGTTGCTATTCACAGTCTCCGCTAACGACGATGCTATTAATCAAACAAACTGAGGCTGTCAGCTTCGTAGCTTGGAGACAACATTCAAATTCTAAACGACTTACTCGATTTGAAAAGATAATTAAAATTGTTTCCTTTTCCATGTATAACACGTAAACTTTATGTTTGTACTTTTCTATATCATGAAGATAACGTTGCTATATTGTCAATTATTGGATACTAAACATCGGAGTAAGAATATTCAAAAATCTAAAGGAAAGTAAACTAACATCTGCAGTTAGGTTTTGAGACGCCTTTTTAAAATTTACAAAACATTTGATTGTAATGATTTCTTTTCTAATTCGTCAGTCGTATGAAAAAATATTTTACTAAGGATATAAATATGAAATTGAACACGTTGATTTTGTCTAATGATGAAGCGATATTGAAGTCTACAATCTGGGTATAAATCTCTTTGGTCCAGTGGAAGTAGCGTAAGGCTCTCGAAACAGAAGTCGTGGGATCAAATCTCAGATGAGAAATAGAAAGTAATTTCAAAAATAAACATTGTTGGATTGTTCAGATGCATTAGTGCTATTGAGAAGCCAGAGGTAATTTAAAACACTGACATCAGCAGGTTTAGTCAGTCAACCTTACAGCCACCTGTACGAAAAGAAAAAGATTGCGTCTAACCATTACCAATCGGTATTTCATACAGCTCCAAGCATTGAAAGTCATAATTTTCCTTGTCATAAAATCACGTTTCCGCAGAAGTTTGTCCCCGACATTGTGTAGTTAGTTTGTAGGAGGTAATTTCCTGAAGAAGGGAGCGCTTCCTGGAACTTATTTCGCCTCCTTTGTTATCAACAATAGTGCGGTTGATTCATGCCAGAACCAAGTTGGTGCAGTGAGCTTGCGGAAGAATTTCACTTTTTGAGAGCAGAATTTTTGAGACATCGTCAACTGGAACTTTACTATGTAATCTTACATTGTAAATCTTTCTCCCATGGAGGTTCATACGAATCGTTTTATAGTTAAGATTAAGTCAGCTTACATTACAGAACCTTGAATAAAACAGCGCAGCCGTGTGATGGATTACCGAAAAAAATTACCTTATACTAACAGACTGGAGAATGAATATTCAAAGAACCTGAAGCAATGCAAACTAACATACTATATGTGGCGAGGCAATAAAATGCATTTTTAAATTTATACTACTTTGGGCCCAGCTGTGAGATACACTACAATAAACTAGGAATAATAATAAAATTTATTTATGTTCTATTCGTTAATAACGACAGATAGCATTTTAGTGAAGATAAGATTCATGTGGTATGAAATAAAATATTTTATTTTCAATCCAACTTAGATTGAAAAAAAAATCAACCGGCTTTACTTAATTTAAAGACAAGCTCTGTTTGGAGTAATTGTATTTCTTGGCTCATGCAAATTAAGGCACACAAAGAAAACCAAGCTTAAAGACCTCCCATCTTAATTAAGCGCGACAACACTACCCCAACCTTTTAGCCCTTTGGAAAACCTTCATTAGAATCATCTACCTACATTCCTTGGTATACGCCAAGAATACTTTTGCCAAAGCAATTTGGAGCTAAATTCTAAACAATGAAAGCTCATATTTTATCCGTACCTACTTTTAAATACAAGCGCATTTTTAAGTTTGTCTACGTTGATTATAACGACCGAAAAAAATGCCCCTACAGATTTACCTTGGTTCAGTAAGGTATAAGAGCAAATTGAGGTAAAGTGAGCAAACTGTAAAGTTAACGAGATACACGGTAAACTCGGGGGAAGGGTTTTGCCAAAATTGATTGCAGTAATAAATAAAACGTAAATAACAGAGGTTTTCTGTTTCATCTTTCTTTTGATAAGAAACGTCCAACTCTAATCTTTTAAGAGATGAATATAAGCGATAAAATAAAACAAAATTTAGGTTGAAGGATTAATCAGATCTTATTTTTATTTGTGAAGCGATGTAGTGACTGAAGACATAAAGTGATAAAATAATAGGTACGCTAAAGCTACGATCACACCTAGCTGAATTCAAAGTCTAATTCTGCATACATTGCTCGTTGAAGAAAGAATATTGCAATTAACATAACCAAGCCTTCCAGCAATGTATGCCGAATTAGTCTTTGAATTCAGCTAGGTGTGATCGTGGCTTTATAATAAATTATACTTTGACTTAGGATATACATAAAGTTGATTGTAAAAATCAGGGTATAGGTTTCAAACCTAAATGTGAAAAAACTGAATTAATGCACTTAAACAAAAGGATAGACCGCAATTTTTTTTGCATATCATCACAACCCCTTGTCAAGCTTAATTTTGTTTTTAATAGCCAAGATGCCATCTGAAAATAAGCGCCTTGACAATTTTCAATTGGTGTCGAGCTGTTAAATAGTCTTGAATACAGATGTAAAATTAGTACACATCATCATCAAAAAATAAAAAAGCAATAAAAATATAATACTAGTATGCTAGTTAGATGATTTTTTGTGTTTCGTGCGTTGGTGGTACCAGTATACTGCGGCCACCTGGAAAGACGCTGCTAGGGGGCTGGCATAGGCTGCTGCCCATCCTCTAGTCCAAGATCCCTTAATTGCCTTTTACGACTCCCACTGGCAGAAGAAGCTGCGCATGCACCACACTGACACACTCCTTTGTGCATCAGAAGAAATTTTGGTACCATATGCGGTAATGATCTCGAAGTAGAAACAGACTAAGAGTCATTTCGGCAGCACGGTAATAAAAGATCTACCAAGGTAATAAAAGATTTATCAAGTAAGAGATCTACCAGGCGAGAGTGAATGGGAACGTTGGAAGAGAAAGCCCTAGGCGAACGTACCAGGACCAAATTCAGGACGTTCTGAATAAAGTCCAGGTTAAAAGTACCCTAAACCAACGAGCATGTATGAAAAGATTGATGAAAGTACAGGAGGCAAGGGAAGTATGTCAAGATCGTAGCAGGTGGAGGACTGTGGTCTCTGCCTACCCCGACGGGAAAGAGGCGTGATGTTATGTATGTGTGTATGTAATAAACTAGCACTATCTTTAGCCTTTAATTCTACAGCGTGAATTTTCATTAGTTTTGCTCCCGAAGTCCAGTGACTCTTTTCATGATAATAAGTAACTTTCCTGAAGAAAAAGCTTTTATTCGATAATTTTTTTTGACTCCCTATTAGTAAAAAGTCTAAACCTAAGTGATCGACGCATTTTGTAGAAACATTTTTTTCTTTTTGCTTGTTTTTATGATTTACTATATTGGGAGCAACACCAATGAAAATTCGTGCTGTATGTCCGAGATAAGAAAAATGTTTTTCAGAGAGACAGGTTTTTGCCTGTGATCATTACCAGTGATGGGGTTCTCAGTTTCTAACCTTGTACACTTTGTCTACCAGGGTTTTCCTTGCATGGTTTTGGCCCGGTGCAATCGGAAACTGGAAAGTCTCTGATGTTAATTTATAGTTTTCTTTTACATCCTATATTCTTAATCTCTTACAAATACATTGTACGTAAATAATTATTCAATTGTACTTGCGAAGATGTGTCGTGAGAACAGTACTAATTATCGCTGATTTGTAGTAACTCGTATTCATGTAAAGGATGTTGCTTTTGAATGATCACCAAGGAGAATATAACTGTTTTCAATACTAGCTGAACTTTGAAAAATATATTCTACGGGAATATAATCCTGTATTTAATTTTTAAAATGGCTCGAAGTTACCCTTATCGTCATAAAATCATGTAGGGGACCGACCTCACAAACCCTGGTGTGAGAGTTGTTGAACCACCAAAGGCTTTTGATATCCTTCCTACTAATATTATAAACGCGAAAGTTTGTAAGTATGGATGGATGGATGGATGGATGTTTGTTACTCTTTCACGCAAAAACTACTGAATGGATTTTAATGAAACTAGGCACAAATATAGGTTAGGTCCTGGAATAGCACATCGGCTACTTTTTACCGCGGGAAAACACTTCATTCCCACGGGAAAACGCATTCAATGCGGGCGAAACCGCAAGCGGAAAGCTAGTGGCTCAGATTTAATGACTAGATAATAATATATCATGTTGTCGGTATCAACGGTTTTATGTGCCTTAATTATTCTTTAGTGGTTACCCTTCTGATGTATTTATCTTGCAATATTCTCACCAAACTGGGAAAATCTCACAGAATGATTTTAGTTTGTCAAAGTCCCCACGAAGAATCGAACTCAGAACCTTAGGATCAAAAACCGAACGCTCTGACCACTGGACCAAGGATATTGAAAATTGTAGATAGAAAGGTAGTAACTACCTGCGATAACTGTTATCGCATTTGGCTTGTAAAGGTGAGGCAACAATCTAAAAACTGAAGTATAATAAATTGCGCCTCTTAGATTATCAACATGCTGTGCCATAATTTACCAAACACACAATAGTATCCTCCAATACCGGAAAATCACAAACAACAATAACAAAACGAATCACACAATAGAAGATAAAGCAGAAATGATCAGTAATCCTGCAAATCTACGCTGTGAATATTGGTTGCGAACATGTACGAAACTGTACCAAAAATTGTTTTCATTCTCACCGCGACATGGGTAGTTGTATTGATTTCAATAATAAGTCATTTTAAATACAATCCGCTGCTATTACGTTCAAATGATACCAATCAAAATCACGTTATTTTTATAACAGAAGAAGTAGATTTTAGTAAAAACCGAAAAGTGTCACAAATGGAGATTTATCAACAAAACTTGCAAAAATATATGAAAAGTGATCACAAGTATCGTTACGAAGGTAAAGCCTATCTAATTTTATTTTTTTTCGTCCACGACACTGTCTACTTACCTGCTCACTCAAATTACAATTAAGCAGCTAGAAAACTAAAGCAATATGGTCCATTTACAAAGTATCAGTCACTAACTGATTTGTAATGTGCTGTATTTCACTTCTCACGGGTAGCACGTAGTTGTCGCAATTTGTTTAAGACGCTATCCAAAAACAAAGAAACTAAGCTGTTATGAGTACGAGTGTACTGGCACTCAGTTAGTAGGTACCACGGCAGCTATCATATTTCCATAGACGCATTTAGAAACTTTGGCAATGTAGGAGGACAGAGAGGAATATATTGTTTGAAAAAATCAGTTCAAAAACTAGAAAACTGGCAAATCTTTCGAAACAAGAAAATATTGTCATCTGAAATTGTTATGTACAAACTATGGTATTTAATAAATATTCATAGTGATGTTTAGATAATAGCCGTGGTCATGTTATACCATTTTGCCTTTAAGTTTATGATCGCTTTTTAGGGTAGGTGGCATAACATGACCACTTCACTTCTTCAGTTTCATACTTTTCAGAGCAAGATTTGCCAGTAGTCGGGTTCTAGTTTTTGAACTGATTCTTATTTCAATTATTTTGGGGTTGTAAATACATAAAAAAGCTAACAATATATTTATTTTTGAAATGTGCTTATTAAGTTCTTTCATTTGATACCCAACACGGTACGATAAAAAAAAAATTTTTTTCATTCGTGACTTAATCTCCTCTAGAGGGCGCCACATTCAATAAACGAAACT
Organism: Athrips mouffetella; assembly: GCA_947532105.1. Lineage (NCBI taxonomy): Eukaryota > Metazoa > Arthropoda > Insecta > Lepidoptera > Gelechiidae > Athrips > Athrips mouffetella. The sequence goes on along the minus strand of OX383972.1, from coordinate 20,673,382 downwards.
TCTTGTATCCTTTAACCAGCGGATGATCAAGACGCTTCTAACGACAGCTCATTTGTCAAATTACGATAAGTACATACATATATACACGTATGTATGTTCATCTGTTCCATCATAACTTCTAAACTACTTATCGATACATACATACATACATACATACATACATACATAAATACATACATACATACATACATACATACATACATACATACATACATACATACATACATACGTACGTACGTACATACATACATACATACATACATACATACATACATACATACATACATACATACATACATACCGATCACAATCATAACCCTCCTTTTTGCCGTAGTCGGGTAAAAAATAAATCACTTTGTCTTTATAAAGTTGTAGGTGATCCACTGCTAATGACAATGCAGTGGCAAAATTTTGGGAGATGAACATATAGTTGCCGTTTGACTATATCATCAGAATAAGACTGCTAATAATAAGAATTATCTTGTCATGCACTTTATGCGGATCTGCGGAGTTGTGATAATTTTTTTAAACTATGGAGTTTTAACGATTACACAATATTGAAAAATACTCATTGCTCCACAAATTCGCCGTTTTCGTGGCTAGGGCGCGGCGTTCTGGTAGAAAATGGCGTGAGATAAATCTATAGGTACTGTGATGATTATACTCATACTATAGGTAGGTATTGTAACTGTAATCTTATTTAAAAGCTTAGAAACTTCCTCCTTATGAGACACTAAAATATCCTAACGACGTTGAAATACGTTTTAATTTTGATGGCGCTTTATTGTTGCAGTATGGAATTCAGTATCATCACGTGAATTGGGTGTTCCTTTAGAAGAAAAATATTCAGCAATTCAAGGTCATAAATATCCTCCAGGTATTTTTAAGAGTTTTAGTTTTCTTCGTGTTCTTTTCTTGTGTGGTCAGAGATCGATTCCAGAAATCCTGGTGCAAGAATAAAAAATTGTGTCAAATCATGGCACATTAGTTTTTAAGCCAGAGAGAATTATATACTAGAAAGGATATCCATGAGGTGACAGAAAACGCAATGACTGTAGCCAGTTATTGGTGAAAGTTATTAAAAATTGCAAAGAAGAACAAAACAATCTAAAAATAAAAGTATCTACAACTTGTTCCATGCAAATTTTGTTTGAAATATTCAAGTCTTTTGAGTTATTCAGATCAGTTTGTGATGTTTAAGGTATGAATGGTGAACCAGTTTTTTTACGATTCAATATAATGAATCCTATTAGAGCGATGATCCAGCAAGGATACCGAGATCATGCTTTTAACGAGTTTGTCAGTGACCTTATACCTATAAACCGCACTCTGCCAGATGTTAGAGATGATTGGTAAGACTTAACAGAATATTGTACTATTAGTTCATCCATTACATCCAAGTTATTAATGTAAACGCAGGGTAAAGGTGTATTCACAATAAATTTGAATGCAAAAAAAATATTCTACATTTTTTTTTATTTAGTTTTTTAGGTGAAACAAAAAACAAAATAACAGCATCTTTCGTAGGTTTGTCTTCAGTCAGTCAGTGTGCATTTGACTTTATAATTTTTTGTGACCTGATTGGTTACCTACGGGGCTTGGCTAGCAGGGACGAAAAGCGATGACTCACTGCATTCCTAAGATAGACGATTTTCTGATTTCTGATATCATGGCGCAGTGTGAAGGAACACAACACGAAGAGAAGAACGCATTGTTTGTTGCCAGATAAATATATTTTTTTATATTTTGTAGGTGCAAATTGCAAAATTACTCAAGGAATCTTCCGCAAGCTTCAGTAGTAATAGCATTTCATAATGAAGCTTGGTCTACTTTACTTCGAACAATATATTCAGTACTAAACCGTACTCCAAATCATTTACTGAAAGAAATCATACTAATCGACGATGGTTCGACTATGCGTAAGTATTTAATGAGTAAATGTTTTGATGGAAGCTCAAATTCGATTTTGATATACAAGGTTATTATTTTGGACCTGATATGCGTATGCCCACCTTATTACAAAGGTCAAAAGCAATTCAACTTTTGTTCTACAACTTTGCTAACAACGCACGAAATGTTTTTAACTTCCCATACAAATTGTGTCGGTCACGTGACCACATTAGTATGGGAAGTTGAAAATTTTTTGTGCGTTGTTAGCAAAGTCGTAGAACAAAAGTTGTTGCTTTTGACCTCTGTCATAAGGTGGGCATACGCATATCAGGTCCAACAAAATAACCTTGTATTATTGAAAGATTTGTGGATGAGGATTCATCGGAAATAATGGCTTATAACTTAGCCTTTTGTGAAATAGTCCACTTTCACATACCTAATCCAGGGTCTGATTTGTAGGCCTAAATCACTTAACTTAAACACCTTAATATCATATTTTAGAACACCTTAAAAACCGACTAGATAAACGGATAAAGAAACTTTCGAAGGTGAAGTTAGTGCGTTCAAAGGCCCGCCAGGGGGTGGTCAGGTCGCGGATCAAAGCTATGAGCAATGTGACTGCTCCTGTTGTTGTGTTTTTGGATAGCCACGTTGAATGTACCAGAGGTAAGCTATTATTGATTTCATAAATTGTTTTACTTCGAGAATAGAAGCAATCTACTACGTGACACAAAACTGGGGTTGCTGAACAAGAAGGTTTCTTAAGGCACAAATTTTCTTCCATATTTTATACACTTGAAAATCTTTCAAATCTTCCATGTGAAGTAGCATAATATTTTAGTTATTGTCTAAGCGTTGTCAAGTCAGTTGATGTTTTAAAATCTTTTGTTTGACTTTCTAGGATGGCTTGAACCGTTACTCGATCGGATAATAGAAGACACCACTCGAGTAGTCAGTCCAGTAGTTGACAGGATTCATGAAAAGACTTTTGAATATATGCCACAAAGAACATACGATTTAAGAATTGGCGGATTTAACTGGGACTTGGACTTTGTATGGCAGACCATACCACCCGAGGTCCTGGCAACGAGACAGCAACTAGCAGCTCCTATTAAAACTCCAACTATATCAGGAGGGCTTTTTGCTATTGACAAGGAATATTTTGAGAAACTAGGATATTTTGATGAAGAATTTGCTTATTGGGGAGCTGAAAATATGGAATTATCATTCAAAACATGGATGTGTGGAGGTTCATTAGAAATTATCCCATGTTCTCATGTTGGACACGTTTTTAGAACCAAGTTCCCTTATTTCAGGCATCCAGTTTTATTAAGAAGAAACTTTGTCCGCTTAGCAGAGGTAGGCATGATAGTCAAATTAAACATATAAGCAAAAACTAAAAATTACAACATTTCACCTATTTTTTTTTTTAGGTATGGCTTGATGATTATTCAAAATACTTTTATGAACGACATGGTTCCATTAACAAATATGACTTTGGTAATGTAACAGAAAGGAAATTGTTGAGAAATAGATTGAATTGCAAATCTTTTGAGTGGTATTTAAGAGAAGTGTATCCTGAGCAAGAAATTCCCGACAATTACGTTGCCAGTGGCATGGTAAGACTAACTTACTTTCTTAGAACTTCCTCTTGCCCGCATTTTCAACTGTATGATATTTTATAAATTTACCTTTGTCGTAAGTTCACAATTTGTCCACATACTCAGTTTCATTAAAAATTGGTTCTTAGTTTAGCGACAGGCAGAGAGTTAGGGCCGTTTGCACTAAACTTAAGAATCGCCCCTAACTTGTTTAGGACACTCCTAGCAATACTCCTAGCTTTGACGGCCCTTAGGCAAGAACTTGGGCGATTCTTAAGTTTAGTGCAAACGGCCCTCACTTAAACTTAAGAACTACCTTTGAACAAGAACAACCTACCATACAACATTCATAAAGGTGATACTTACATCTTTAGTTGGGAAGTTTATCTTCTTATTTCATTGCACCGGCTAAGAAAAGTGCCACCCTTTCAGTTTTAATAAGTGTCGTAAATGCAACCAAGGGATGTACAACCTGAGGATCAGCGTTACTTTGCGTATACCACCACAAGACTGCGGTCACCCAACATCGCATTGACAAACGTAGTGACAATGACTATGGCATTATAAATCCTTCTCAAAATGCTGTTGAGTTGAGAACTATTGAATATAATATATTAATAAATCATACATTTATAAAGATTCTAGGCCTAAGTGGAGACGAACGCTGTTTTGACACAAGTATATCTTCCACTGCAGCGTTTACTCAGAATGTAAACTTGTTACCATGTCATTTCATGGGTGGAAATCAGGTAAATGAAAATGTAAAGTTTTTGCTTGTTTAGTTAAATAATATTGGAACGCCTATCAATGCTCGACTCATCTAACACAAAGGCGGACAAATTCGCAAATTGTTTCGTTTCTAAATCCGGCTTTAGTTAAGAAAAAAAAAACGCAGAAGAAATTTCTCAGTTGGCTGTATCCTTGATAATACCTTAAGAGGATATGTGAAAAGATTGTTATTTGGCAGTGGGCGCAGTTTTTTTGCTTGAAAGAAAGGGATAAAGTGATAAGCCCCCAGCTTCTTTCGCTGATTTACTTTTGCGTACCTGGACGTCGTAACAGACGACACACTTCTAAAAGACTGTTTTCCACTGATGCGAGTCGTACTAACTATGCACAGAATGCACCTATTAAACGTATTTGTGATAATTATAATAAATCATTCTCCGACCATGATATTATACTGAACAATAAAAATAAATATAAAAAGGATATTATTGATACTTTATCCGCAAACTACTTAAATCAAGGTATAGATTTGAAATCTGGAAAATATTAACTTAAACTCGAAACCCAATAGCAATGAACTTATAGCACCTATATAAATCAACTTCCACACAGACACACACACGCACATACACGTTCAAACCACACCCATATACACACTTTCAATTGTTTTTAGCATCTTGTGTTCTTTTAACTGGCAGATTATGTAGTTTTAATGTGGTTTATTATTTTACTTGGAGCATCTTCTCAAAACCTAATTAATTGTTTTTTACTTCTCGATCGTGTTAAAACTTTGTAACGTATATGTGACAAATTTTTAGTTATGTAATTTTTTTTTATTTTCAATGGTATTTGGAAACTGTTAACTTAGTTACGCTTGCTCTGTAGATAGTAATACTAAATTATGTGTTGTTAAGTTAGGGAAACCTGTTATAGGCTCATGTACCATTAATATATAAGCAAACTATTCTTTTTGTAAACAGCTGTTGGTTTTCTAAATAAATAAAATTAAAAAAAAAAACATTCGCAACGTATTAGATTGCGACGGATATACTGTACGTATTACCAAAACTAAATGACGTAAGCGCCCGATATAAAATATCGACTTTTTAAAAAACTAAGTAATAAAATAAAATTTTAGGTTGGGTATACAGGGTGTTAATTTAATTGCGTGCCATAGCTTAGGGGGTGTTTCAGTAACGATAAAGGAACACAAAAAAAATATAAAAAAAAATCCTTTAAAAAAAAAACTCCATTGAAACTAAACTAACGCGGAGGGTAAAGACCCGGACGGAGCACCGCGCTATAACCGAGCCAGCGCGCGAGTATCAGTGGTAAAGGTAGTCTTTCTTTTTTTGTGTGTGACTCCCATACCTAATAAATGATAAAAAAAATATTATTTTTATTATTGATAATAAAAAAAATATATTAAATAGGATTTTTTTTTATTGTGTTCCTTAATGGTTACTAAACACCCTCTAAGCTATGGCACGCAATTAAATTAACACCCTGTATGATAGCAACTACAAATACCTTTCTGTATACTTATTCCACTACTTAAAACACCTCAGATTCCACAAAAAAAGGAAGGAATGAAATTTAAGAGGCACCTTTGGATTTTTATTTTGTCTTGTCGATTTTCACTAATCACGTTTTTTTTTCAATCGGTCTTGGTGATATTATCACCTGAATGATCAAAAAACACATACCTGAAAATCACGGCAAGATACCAAGTAAATAAGAAGATATTTGTCTTCTAAATACCCAAAAAAAATTACATATCGTCTTAAAACTTTAAAATCGCTTTTATATTTTATCTTTACAACTTGCACATTAGGCTTTTGAATTTTATTATTATTATTTTAAATGAAATTATGTTTGAATTGAATTTATTATTGCGTATTAAAATGTGTTTGATTAAAATTTGTGATAAATGAAATAATGATAATATGTTAATTTTAAGCACCTAACTAATATTGCATAATGCCCAAACAGGGTTTCATGTAGAACTTTACACTAGCATTAAGACGCACTTGTACTCATGGAGGCAATTAATAAATGAATGAAATGAATGAATGAATGAATGAATAAAGTACAGTCAAGAGCATGTCAAATTCCCACCCACGACACAATTCACGATTCTTTCCACATGTATGTAAATAATGGATACTTAAAGCTACAAATTAAAAAAATAAATTATTTTCGGTAAATAAACAGATTTCAAATAAGTACATTGACGGAAATCTTAATAATTAAATTTTTAAATAAAGGTCTACAGGATTCATTATCTTCATCATAACATCCCATGAAACAGGACAGGGCAGGGAGCTCCCTCCAGAATTCTAGCTTTTGCTGGAAAAATGTGGAGGGGAAGTACCATAGTCACCTCGCTTGTTAGCGTTACGGCTGGCACCAGGGTTCAACCAGGGTTCAGGGTTCAGCTCCACACATTGTTCAAATACATTTTTTTATTATAAACGCACTATTGATTTCAACACAGTTTCCCCATTAAATGAGACCGTAACGTAATGTAGAGCAGACGTAGCTATTAGTGCTATTATTTATTAGTCCAATTCAGATGGGAGTCTAGTGTTATCCCAAGAAATTTTTCCGTAGTACACTCAGAGATTGGTTCACCATTGTGGGGCACCGATATTTTTGGGGGTATCCATTTACATTATAAAACTGAAGAAATTTAGTTTTATACAAGTAAATTATAATGTAATAAATGTTTTTTCAACGCATACGCACGTTGTTATTTTTGGACTACTGTGCTTTAACCTAAAATTATTGTTATTTCAGTTTTGGGTGTATACTGCAGATGGTGAAATAAAAAGGGATAGTTTGTGTTTGGACGACAGGGGTAACAATGAAAGCCTCAATATGAACGTATGCCATGGACGAAAATCTCAAATATGGATCTACAATAATAATGTAAGTTATGACTTTTTGTAGCTCGTGCTTCGCAAAACACACTTTTGGCCCACGCTTAGCGTAGAGGTAAAAAGCTATATTTGTGCAACTTGCTTTTAGAACAACTCTGGCCGAATTCTTGGGCATCACTTAAACATAAATATGGTCATCTCATTTTGATCGTCTCATACAAAATCCACTTTTGGTTTATATGAAATGCTATAAGATTACTGCCATTAAAATAAGTGTTTTAAACTAGCTTTTGGAAGTTCAACTAGATAGCGCTGCTAGTTCATATACTGCGTACAAAATAACTTTGTCCGTGACCGTTAATGCGCAGATGTCAAAAAATGAGTCGCGGGGGTGAGCGCGGCTTCCCCCAGGGGGTGATCAAATCGTTCATTGGCTCTCCGCCTGTCACCCATGCGCGGAAAATAACCGTCATGGACAAACTTGTTCTGAACGCGCTGTACTAGGAACAAAATACTGATACTTAACATCACCTTAACATTCACCCAGTATGAAAATTTTGTTGCTTCTGTCAAATTCCGTGATATATTTTCTTCTAAAAAGATTTATTGAATTCTCCTGAGCCTTAAAAACCGTCCAAGTGCGAGTCGGACTCGCGCACCGAGGGTTCCGTACCACCACATAATAATAATTGTATAAGTTGAAATTTCAGTAAGTTAATGTGCTAGATTTTTTTATTCCGACACGCGCTTGACCAAATTTTATTATTTGTTTTTATTTTATAGCATGCACTATGAACATACCAATTTTCAAGTTTGTAAGTGTTCCCGTTTTTAAAATAGAACTAAAACAAAAATCGCCTCCGCGACCATTCAACTTGACCTCTCTCTTAAATGAATGTTCTTGAAACGGGAGCTCACCTCAATTGGTTACCATTAGTTGTGAGAAAAGTTATAATATTTAATTATTTCAGACTTTTGCCTTTATTTGTACTGTGAGACCTAGCTTCTTGCCAAATTTCATAATTTTAGGTCAACGGGAAGTACCCTATAGGTTTTGCTTTAGTGCATAAATGCATGGGGATGAGGGCATAAAATGCCATATCTTTTGATTGCGTCGTTGTAAAAAATTGAAATTTTCAGATCTTGTGTGGTTCATGGACCTTAATATATGGTATCAATTTCAACCTGATACCTGATACCCGTTCGTGAGATAAAGGGTCTTGACAGACAGACAGACGGACAACAAAGTGATCCTATAAGGGTTCCGTTTTTTTCTTTTGAGGTACGGAACCCTAAAAAGGAAATTACCAACAGTGATCAGCGTACGGCCACTAAAAAAACGTAGTTGACAAACGTCAAGGAAAACTCCCTATTGTCTTTGATCTTTAATTTTGATTGATATTTTATAAAACAAATATTTTTAGACGAATGTCGGTGCTTTATTAAGCTTAATCAGGTCTAGATGCATTTTCTGTGTAAATACTATAAATAAAATAATTGAAGTTGATTTGGCTTTATATTGATTTAAAAGCCAAATCGACTTTAATTAATTTACTCGTCTTTAATTTTGTTTCAGACCAAAATGATCCAGAATGTAGGATCCCATTTATGCATTGGTGGAATTTCGACCCGTTCACAAGGATTTATTATTATAATGCAGCCGTGCGACGTTGGGCGGCATCGACAAACTTGGCAAATGCAGAATTATGTACCAGAAAGGCTGTCTCCGGCACTACAAATTTACGAGAAGAGACTATCTAACTTAAACCAAATTTCAATCCAACCAAAAAAACCTTATATTCAATTCAACCATCTTTAATCACATGTAAAAAAAATAGCGTTAAATAAACTAAAGAAACGACATATGGACACGAAGTATAGGTAGACTAGCTGTTACCCGCGACTTCGTCCGCGTGGATTTTATAAAAAAAACAGAACTCGAACTTAACAGAAACATATTTTGTGGAACGCTTTTCCTTCTTGATCCCTACGTAAAAGATGTTGAATACTATCTTACTACTTTAATTATCTTTTGATTTTATTCAACTGGTGGGTAGTGCGGAATTTTCATTGTCAATCGTTACAGAGGTTTATTCAACTGGTGGGTAGAGCGGAATTTTCATTGTCAATCGTTACAGAGGAACTTAAAAAAGAAGGCAATAAAGGGAGTGTATGGGTAGCGAGGAGGTATTCATAAAAGTCAAAAAAGTCCCTATTAATCCCTATCTATCCTTTTCTATCCCTCCCCTCTCTCCAACGCTCCCCGTTTTCCCTCCCTCTCTTACTCCCTCTCTGTCGCCCCTTCCTCTTCCCCCCCCCTTCCCCTCCCCCCTTTCCCCCTCCCTCTTTCCTTTCCCTTCCCTCTCCCCCCCTCTATGTCCCTCTCCCTTCCCCCTCCCTCTAACTCTCCCTCTCGCACTCTCTCTCCCTCCCCCTCCCTCTTCCCCCCCTCTCCCGCCCCCACTCCCCCTCCCTCACCCCTCTTTCCCTCCCCCTATCCCCCTCCGTTTCCCCCCTCCCTCTCCCCCCCAATCCCCCTTCCTTTCACCCCTTCCCCTCCCTCCTCCTACCCCCCCTTCTCTCCCTTCCCCCTCACCCCCTCCCTCTCCCCCTAATCTTCTTTTGTAATCAGCGACCCAATAAACCATACAAACGATACCCATATTGATTTTTAGACATTTCAACCCTATCGCACCTCAACCCCATCCCCAGGGGATGATGGTATTTCACGTCCACCACGTTGGATTTCAAAATTGTTGTAGTTTTTGTAATCAGAATACCTATGAACCATACAAACGACACCCATATTGATTTTTAGACATTTTAACCCTATCGCACCTCAACCCCATCCCCAGGGGATAATGGTATTTCACGTCCACCACGTTGGATTTTAAAATTGTTGTAGTTTTCGTAATCAGCAACTCGATTAACCATACAAACGATACCCATATTGGTTTTTAGACTTTTTCACCCCATTTTCCTCTTTTAGGGGTTGATTTTGGGGTGGAATTTCAATAACAGGTAGTACGTTCCACAGAATTACAATTTACAACCCTAATGCCTAAACAATAAATTAAGTGGATTTTTCTTTGAAAATAAAGGATTTTCAACTTCATCCCCCTTTTCACCCCTTAGGGTGAAGAATTTTCAAAAACCCTGAGAGACGTCAAACTAAGGTTTTAGTCGTCAGCCTAAATACAAATTTTGAAGATCCTAATTTCAAAACTGACGAACTTTCATACAAACTTTCATCCCCTATTTCACCCCCTTAGGGGTGGAATTTTGTAAAACCCTTTCTTAGTGCACCCCTAGGCCTCATAAGGAACCTAGATGCCAAATTTGGAATCTCTAGACCCAGCGGTTTAGGCTGTGCGTTGATATGTCAGTCAGTCAGTCACCTTCTTCTTTTATATATATAGATTGGAGAGCTGGTGGAAATCTTAACAGGATATCATTTGTTTAGGTAGATTATCTTTCAAAAACTGATAAAAATGCTTTCTAAACGAAAGCAGAAACCAAATTTTTTTTAAACGAAATCCTCGAAGATTGCTGACAGTAGCTAGTCTAGTGTTACTCCCATTTTTAAACGGCTCAGATTTTTTAATGCACTAGTGTAATAATAGAAGTTTAAGATACAAGTGCCGTAAGTAGGGTTATTACAAACGAGTTGACGTGTTGTAAGCCCGAGACGAAGTCGAGGCACGAGCTTGTCATAACCCTTACGGCCGTGTATCTTACGACGTTTATCAATATATTTGTGAGAAAAAAGGTATGAGTAATACACTTGTTAAAGGAACCAACCATGTGTACTTTCAGCCTCTTGTCGATTTATGTTCTCGTGGTACTCTCCATTTTATTTTAAATATAGGTAGGCAAGGCAGTCGTCACTCAAGTAAAAAGTCACCACTGTAGTATTTTTACAAAATAATTTTATGAATAAAAAACTCCTTGGTAGTATACTTTTTTTACTTAACGCACTAGTTCGGTAAGTATCTACTTACGAGCAATGTTTACGTCCTTGTAAGTACGTTTTTCGAGCAAATGTATTGAAAAGTCATTTTCAATGTATCTTTGGCATTTTTGAAAAGCCTTTGTATTTGTCGTTATAAAATTTTCAGTTTTTTCCGTTGAAACAATTTTTTCGTTATATTTTAAGTTACTAATAAGTTGTGCATGAAGCATTTGTATTTAATTTAACATCAACAGTGTGTTATGTTCTGTACGCATGGCAGCAAGCGGTAACAAAACCAGTTTAATAGGTTACCCCTAGCCAACTAGAACCCCCATCAGTTAAAAAAATATTACTCGCTAAATACAAAACTTATCGAAAATCTGTCTTCCAAAATTGAAGTAAAGGTACCATAGTTTATTTAGAACCTATAAATCCTGAAGAATATAGTTCACTGTAGTTACAGATACAAAAAGTGCGAAAAACGGCCACTTTTAGCAGTTTTTGTATCTGTAACTACAGTGAAAGTGCGAAAAACGGCCACTTTTAACAGTTTTTGTTTCTGTAACTACAGTGAAAGTGCGAAAAACGGCCACTTTTAGCAGTTTTTGTAATCTGTAACTACAGTGAACTATATTTTTCAGGATTGATAGGTTCTAAATAAACTAGGGTACCTTTACTTCAATTTTGTACGACAGATTTTTGATAAGTTTTGTATTAAGCGAGTAATATATTTTTAACTGATGGGGGCGCTAGTTGACTGTAGGAAAGCTCTAAACTAGCGCTTCGCTATAAACCCCTGAAACCACAGACCCGCTCAAGATAAAAGTGTTACCAGTAACGTGCGGTCAACTGTACATTCAGTAAAAAGATTTTGATTAAACAAATTTCCTTGAGAATTACGCTTCGGCTAAGCTTCTTTATGTTTTTACCTCCCCATAAAACACAGAAGCAAAACCGGCGTGTCTCGGCGTCTAATTGGCGTATTTATCATTATAACAAACAGCTATTATGCTGAGTAGAATTAATTTCAGTTTGCTTAAGAGATAATTACGTAAAGCGAACGGCTTGGCTTGAGGTTGTTGTTTTGATATTTAAAAATTATACAGCCTCAACGGTCAAGTGGTTTCAAAAAGGTGGAAATGGTGAAAAAAAAAAAATATTTCTGTCTCTATTATTTTACATCCATTGATTTTATACATTTTATATTGTTTGGTCATTCAAAAATTAGGTTATTTAGTTTTTCGAGAATAGTATGCTTTGGTAAGCGGTAGTTTTCTTTTATTCTTTTTTTTTTAAATAAAGAAAAATATTGTAAATATTGTAGTTTTACCAATCTATTAAAAGCATTTATACTCAGTTCCTTTTTTATCAAAACATATTAATTTTCGTGCTCGTAAGTATTCCCGTTTTTACGATAGAGCTCTTAAAACAAATATTGAGCAAAAATCACCTAAAAGAAAAAAAATTAGTAGGGAAGCTAACCTTAATTTTTTTATTATTATTTGTTGAATGAATGAAAATTTCAACTTTGCCTATTTTGGTTCATGAGATCCAGCCTGCTGACAGACAGAGATTGGAGTTAATAGGGTCCCGTATTTCACCCTTCGGCTACGGAATCTTAAAAAAAAATTTACCCTCCCATAGAAAATCTATCAGCTGATAGCATATATAATTTATAATTTAGTCTTTGCTAATAATGCTTTCAATTTGTTCGTAATTATGTGTCCCAAAGTACAAAGTTCATAAAAAAATATATATCTCTACAAACACTTCGTAAACGTAATTTTGATGCTCTAAAAGGGCAAATTGAGAAGTTTAATAATTTCTCTTGAATGCGGAGTCTGCTTTTTCTCAAAACCGCAGTAATGTCCGTAGGGTCCAACATCAACCTTTTTGTGGTTGAGGGACAACGTAAAAGGACAAAGGGTCACATAACAAAATATGTTGTAGTGCAAAGTTGTTTAATGAAAATAAAGTTAATGTAACCTGAACAGCCTAAAAGGTACTAACGCAAAGGACAAAAAGTTACATTGGATTAAAACCGTTTATTTTCATATCAAAATAACAATTAAGTCTTAATCTTAAACAAGTTATAATTAAAATACAAATATGTATGGATTAAAATAAAAAAAACTGTAGAGTTATTTTTTATCACCCAGGAAAATTTTTCAGGACTGGTGATTAAAACCATGAAATTTAACAACTTTTAACAAAACTCTTAAATGAGCGAGAAAGGTATTCTATTGGTGGAAATTTGTTTTTCCAAATTTTCTCAAAAATTTGTTCCTTATCCATCACTTATAGGTACATCATAAGAAGCAAGCCTCCCAAAAATGACAATCCGTCGGTCGATCGGTCGGTCAGTCTGTCCGTCACGCTTTTGGCCTGGCGGCTAAACGAAAAGTCCGTTTGACACCATATTTTAAATTTAAGAAAAAAATGAAAATGCAAATATATGAGAGGATTCTGATTGAATTCTTGCTGGCTCTCATTTTGAAGGTAGCAGCTATCATAAAACAAAAATGAATAACGGCTCAAACTATTTTTATGAAGCTTTGCATGACCGAGCATCTCAATGTAAGGTATCTTGCGGCAGTATCAATTGGTCTGTGTTTTTTTTTTCATATAAAGGGTGTTCCAGTACTACCAAAACGTAAATATGTGATCTACCCATAATTTGTTCCATTGAGTTGTCTAATGTTCCATAATTTTATTTCTAGATTGATAATCTACTTGACTGGAAATTCTATTTGTTTTTTTTTTTTTTGCAAATATCAAGTCTAAAGAGTGTACCAAAAACTGAAAGGGCTTGTTCAGTAGACTTAACTGAAAAACTTCCCTAAGAAACATAAGTTGGGAAATGAAAAACAATATTTATGCAAGTATCTTGCGGTAGTATCCATGATCTGTGAAAATTCATATAAAGGATGTTCCAGTACTACCAAAATTTAAACATGTGATTTGCTTGAAATCTAAAAATTTTAATTATGAATTGATCTGCATATTACATTAGATTTTTTATCTCAAAATATTTTTTTAAAATAAAACACCATTTTCACACTAATTCCACAATTTATTTAATATTTATACAGAGTGCGACCGGTTTCGTCATAACATCGTCAGGCACGTCGTTCAGTAGAAACCGGTATCACTCTGTATAAATATTAAATAAATTGTGGAACTAGTGTAAAAATGGTGTTTTATTATACAAATACATTAAAGTTCACAAAATAAAAAACACAAAGTATATCCTGGGTACCAAAATACAACTTTGGATTTCCATACCTACTACGAGTACATGTATGGCATTACAAATTTAAGTTTGCAGTTTATATTATTGCATATCGCAAGAAAGTAAGTGCAGTGCTGTATCATTTTTTTATTACGATCTATGTTCCTTGTAAAAATTTATTTTGGTTTATAGGAAGAATCACCTCTAAAGTTGAACTTACTGATGAGGTCAAAAATAGTTAAAACTTACGCAAAACCTCTCCAGAGGTCACATGTAACTGAACAACTTATGTTCTACAACTTAAAAACAAATATCTAGATGAAAATTTACTTGATCAGATTTTATTTTGGTATGAGGTGTCCTTGTGGTGCCAGCATAGAAAAGTACCAACCCGTCTCTACCCGTGGGTTTCGTAAGAGGCGAGTAAGAGCTTATGACACGGAAGATAGGCAGCAGGATATTTCTGTGTATCGTACCATCTTACATACTGCGGTCACCAACAACAGCCGTCGCCAGCCGCACCGCTTACAAACCCTTCAAAAGTACGACGCATTTTCGCTGGAGTTCTGGCGACTTGTATTGCAGTTGACGTTTCATGGAACGTTATCATGAGGAATCACTTTTTGACATCCTAAGGTTGTATTGAAGGAAAGAGAGGAAGGGGTAGACCATGGAGAACCTTTGTGGAACAAATCAAAGAGAAAGTGCAAGTCGAGTAGTATTAGGAGGTGAAAGAACTTGCGGAAACAAGGAAACATTGACGATAACTCCACCGACAAGACCACGGGCT
This sequence comes from Athrips mouffetella, assembly GCA_947532105.1. Classification (NCBI taxonomy): domain Eukaryota; kingdom Metazoa; phylum Arthropoda; class Insecta; order Lepidoptera; family Gelechiidae; genus Athrips; species Athrips mouffetella. Next base: position 20,658,306 of record OX383972.1, on the reverse strand, counting down.
CTTAAGTTCAGAGAAGGTTGTATAACAAAAGTTGTTCAATTATAGGTGGAACTTCTACCCGAGAGGATTATTGATAATAGAGGTACATCACACGTCGTTAAGGTACAATTAAGACCAGACCATGCTGGACATCTCGGCGCAACTGGAACTTTTACGGCTAAGTACAAGAACTGCTAACAGTCCAAAATGATGGGTGCTTGACTGTACATCCCATTTTGTTTTAAAGTTTGGAGAGTTGTTATATTGTTATAAATTAACAGAGAACGTAATAAAGTATGATAAAGTTGACAACCATATTAAAATAGCTAGTAGTCAGCCTTAAACAGACAATAAATTACACCCTCGTTCATCGCGAAAGATAGCAAAACCATTGGGTGTTGTGTGTCTTGAATGTAGAGATAGCTGACTCTCACCCTCATATAAATTACTAATATTGTTATACCCAATAATATAGGAGGCTTCCATATTAACTGCGAATATTAAAGTACGTTACTCGCACTATAAAACTGAGTCGAATTAAGTTTTTTTTCTATTTACTTTTAGAAACCGCATCACCTGATAGCGTTTGACATGCAAAGTAAAAGAAAATCTTAATGATTCTTGGGGGAAAATGTTAAATTTGCACGCCTTTTTACAGCCTTTATTGTATATTACACAAGTATGGTAAAAAAGCTAACCGGGATAAGTAAGAAACCGGCAATTTGTTAAACGGAAAAGCTTTTTATTAGCGGCTTAAGCTAAATGTTATAATAAAATAAAAATGTTACGGTCAAGAAAAATGTTCCATAACAATTTAATTTTCTTTCTGCTCGTACTTTTTGGGATTATAGGATCTAAGAATATGTTTATGTTTTGTAAAGCATTATGATAATTTTACTAAATAAAGTAGGCTATGTAAAAATCATTGAATTGTGGGCATATTTTAGTTTTTTCGGCTAGTCTGATAGGCTATTTTGAACATTAATTTAATTTAATTTTTAATGATAGTGACATAAGTTTTTTAAACATATAAATATGTTCTTTAATATGGTGAAACATTTTTTTTATTCTACTTGTTTCCGTTATTGACATATTATGGCAATTTTTTTTTAGGTGTAAAAAAATTGCCATAAAACCTATTACATTATTGAAGTTTTAGTAGGGATCCCTGATTACATAGACTTAGAAAATAATAATAACAATAAGAAAGAATTTTGGAAATCGGTTATGTTGTTTTCGTTACAAACTTACATACAAAAATGCAAATCTTTCCTGTTTATAATATTTAGTGTGATGTATAATGTATATTTTTTTATTGAATAATATTTTTACCAGAATATTTTTACTGAGCTTATTATTTTACGCTACTACGTCTTTGTTGTTCAGATGACAATAGACAGTACAAAATCCTTTTGTATTGTGTCTAAGTATTTTAAAGTGGTCAGGTCTCAAGCTCAGTTAATCCCAGTAACTAAGCGAGGTCCGACCGTGGTCCGACCACATAGAGATTGTATCAGTATGAAACAAGAAGTGTTTTAGAGCTAGTTAAGTTACAATGGTTAAATAAGTTCTATATAAGCATTTATTTCGTAAGTGCTTAGTGCTTTTAAACAATTACGACGAACAACAATGCGCTCAGTTCCCTGCGAGTGCAGTACAACAACGGCTTCAGGGCGCAGATGCGGCTGCCACGTTTTTGTAGCGCGTTCATGATGTTTGCGGAGGCTGGCGTCGATGGCTTCAACGCGATTTTGCGCAAATAGGCATCATCCCTGCTGAACAGATAACTTAGCAGCTCCTGAAGACAATTGCTGACAGAAACAAGTGACTAAACATTAACTTAGTCTCTGATAAACATTAACTAAGTCTCTGGTGTCTGAGAATGTAAGTATATACTAATCTATCTAGATAATGAGTTAACTTATCTGAATAATGACATGAAGAATATTTTGGGGTATATATTTAACGTACACCTTGATGTCCTGCAGTGGGAGCAAGTATTGTGACCAGTTGGTCATGCGTGCTATGGTGTTTGGATAATTCGTGAGATTGATATCTCGGTCTTCCTGGCCTCTTCTTTCAGGGTTGTTGATTTAGTTGCTAAAATCACAGAACTAAAATACTTAAAGTTGAAGGCGGCAGAGTCGACATCCCCTTTTTGAATGAGAGATACCACGCATTATGATTCTCAGTGGGATGTTATCAACCATGTATTATGCCAGCTTATGTTATGAAGCTAAGCAACGCGTGGTAAGTTAAAAATCAATAAACGTAGATGATCCCTATTCCCCATAGAGTTTTTCGCGGGCTTGCGCGTTTTGACGCATTGCTCTAAGCTATTCTCAGAGCAGGAAATCAGAAGGACGAAAATGTTGAAAAATTCGCGTCCCATCATAAATCGAACACGCCCGTGTATTTGTTGGGCCTGCTTCAATTTACGCCGGCTACTTTTTTCTTCACGAATTTATGGGACGTGGATATGATAATATTGCTTTAAAAACACTAGACAAAAATAAGACAATTTTTCAGATTTCCACAACAAAAACAAACACAACAAAAAAGGACATATTTTATTAGGATCACTTTATTGTCAGTTAAATATGAAAGTCAATGGACCCTGAAGGTGTAAAAATATTAGGCTTCTACGACAAAAAAATAAAAAGATATAGGCATTTGTGACACATTCCCCATAAAATTATGAACCTCCACAAAACCTAAACTACCTACAGGGTATTTCCCGTTGAAATTTGACTAGAAGCTAAGAACAAGCAAAGGAAAATGTCTAAAATCATTAAATATAAAAATATCATAAATTTTCTTTTTGCTAATTATATCCAATTCAGGTGAGCTCCCGTTTCAAGTAAATTCATATTAAAGAGGGGTCAGGTTTGATTGGGTAGTGAGTTTAAGCACGCGAGTCTGACTCGCACTTGCCCATTTTATTTTATTTATTACTGCTTTTTCAACACTTGACTGACGACTGAAGCTAAAAACAAAATTATTTGCCGGCATTTGCACTCTTCAATAAAATCCATTACTCTTCAAGCTTGACGTTTCTCGCATTCTCTCGCACGGCTCTAGGGTCCATTTAGATCGTGACGTGACGTTCGATTATAGCCTTTAGAACGCGGGCATACGAGTTATGGCCCGTCAATGTAAATTAAAGGCCCCAGTTTTCAAGGCGCGATGTTAGGGCCATTTTTCTTCATCCTACCCTCAATATGTTGCGAAAATGGTGAAATTCTCCATCTATCTTGGTGCCCCGTAGCACCCGTATTATGTAAATCTGTGCGGTTTGAACGTCCGACATAAATGTGGATGGACAGATCTCAATTCGTATTCAGTGTCTGATACATTTTCTTCTCTATCATAGAGTATGACTAATGGTATTTAAAATAAGTAAGTTTGTGGGTTACGAGAATTAAAAGCAATTTAAGTAAATCCCACAAATATTTAATACATAAATAAAAAACCCTGCCAAGTACAAGTTGGACTCGCGCACCGAGGGTTCCGCTCCGTGGCACTTAAAAATGTGGACGTGCAGTCACGCAGGAGTTTATTTAATGCGCCCGAGTCCGACGCGCACTTGTCTAGGTTTAACTATTTTTTTAACAAGGTTTTACAAAAATCGTCTAAAACAGGTTTTTAGTGGGGAAACCTTCGTACCTCAAAATAAAAAATCGGAATCCTTATAGGATCACTTTGTTGTCCGTCTGTCTGTCTGTCAAGACCCTTTTTCTTACGAACGAGAAGAGGTATCAGGTTAAAATTGATAACGAATATTAAGGTCCATAAACCACACAAGATCTGAAAATTTCAATTTTTTACAACGACTCAATAAAAAGATATGACTTTTTATGTCGTCATCTCCATACATTTATGCAAAAAAGCAAAACCTACAGAGTACTTCCCGTTGACCTTATATTATGAAATTTGGCAAGAAGCTAGGTTTCACAGTACAAATAAAGGGAAAAAGTCTAAAATCATTAAATCCCGGTGAACAGATAAGTATGGATGAGATCATGAAAGAATTGAAAAGTATAAAATCAGGTAAAGCAGGTGGGTAAGATAGAGTGACGGTCGAAAAGTTGAAGGCTGGGCGAGGCATTGCGGCTAGTCAGCTGTACCGCCTTTCAAACCTGTATTGGACGAACGGCCAAGTACCAATTGACTGGTGCAAGGCTGTGATTGTGCCGCTGTACAAGGGAAAAGGGTCACAACAGGACTGCAAAAATTACCGCGGGATAAGTCTTCTCACTGTCGTTGGCAAACTGTATGCAAAGGTTTTGATTGAAAGAGTGATAAAAGATACTGACGAAAAAATATGAGATGTACAAGCGGGATTAAGAAAGGGAATGGGATGTACAAATCAGGTCTTTTCCTTGCGGTGCATAGCTGAAAAGTTTTTGGCCAAAAACCAAAAAGTCTACTGCGCGTTTGTGGATTTGGAAAAAGCCTACGACCGAGTGGTGAGGAATGAATTGTGGTCGGCATTGTCTTTGTATGGGGTGAACGGTCATCTGATTCAAGCACTGAAATCTCTCTATGAGGATTCCAGTGCTTGCGTCAGAATAAACGGGGCGTACACTGAATGGTTTAGCATCAAAAAATGTCAGAACAGATCAGATCAGATGAGATGAGATGAGATGAGATCAGAACAGATCAGATGAGATGAGATGAGATGAGGTGAGGTGAGGTGAGATTAGTTTAGTTTAGTTTAGATTAGATTAGATTAGATTAGATTAGATTAGATAAGATTAGATTAGATTAGATTAGATTAGATTAGATTAGATTAGATTAGATTAGATTAGATTAGATTAGATTAGATTAGATTAGATTAGATTAGATTAGATTAGATTAGATTAGATTAGATTAGATTAGATTAGATTAGATTAGATTAGATTAGATTAGATTAGATTAGATTAGATTAGATTAGATTAGATTAGATTAGATTAGATTAGATTAGATTAGATTAGAATAGATTAGATTAGATCAGATCATTTATTTGCAGAAAAAACCATTACAAGTGGTATACAAATCAATTAAGATGGACATAAAAAACCTAATTCCTTACATTTTGGTCATAAAATATCATAAAATTCATAAACAATTTGAGTAATATACAAAAACAAGTAGAAGTTATCATCATTTATCAATTTCTTTATAATTTTTACATATAACATATCGGGGAACAGATTGGCAGGTAAGGAGGGTGTTCACACTAAGAATGAAGAAGCAAAGCGCTTCATGTGGACAGATGGTAAGGCAACAACAGATGGAACTCCAATCGACGTCTAGTTCCTCGAAGATGGAAGGGAGACGGTGGGGTAAGGTCGTGCAAAAAGGATGTACACTCCCCGAAATTTATCCTGTATAATAATTACAAGAAGGCTATATGGGGAGACTTTAAATTAGGTCTTGATAGCAAAAGATATGCATGTACACATTTTTCCCGACGAAATACGAAAAACAATGCGGGATGGAGTTTCTGTGGGAGGTCAAAACTTGATTTTCGTATTTCGACCTATGTTCCTTGGGAAAAGTTGTCCAGTATCATGAGTACATTCATATTTTTAGGGTTCCGTACCTCAAAAGAAAAAACGGAACCCTTATAGGATCACTTTGTTGTCCGTCTGTCTGTCTGTCTGTCTGTCAAGACCCTTTATCTCACGAACGGGTAAAGGTATCAGGTTGAAATTAATACCATATATTAGGATCCATGAACCACACAAGATCTGAAAATTTTAATTTTTTACAACGACGCAATCAAAAGATATGGCATTTTATGTCCTCATCTCCATACATTTATTCAAAAATGAAAAACCTACAGGGTACTTCCCGTTGACCTAAAATTATGAAATTTGGCAAGAAGCTAGGTCTCACAGTACTAATAATGGGAAAAGTCTGAAATCATTAAATATTACAATTTTTCTCACAACTAATGGTAGCCAATTGTGGTGAGTTCCCGTTTCAAGAACATTCATATAAGAGAGGGGTCAAGTTGGATGGTTGCTGAGGCGATTTTTGTTTTAGTTCTATTTAAAAACGGGAACACTTACAAACTTGAAAATTGGTATGTTTATAGGGCATATGCTATAAAATAACAACAAATAATAAAATTTGGTCAAGCGCGTGTCGGACTCAAAAAATCTAGTACATTAACTTACTGAAATTTCAACTAATACAATTATGTTTATGTGGTGGTACGGAACCCTTAGTGCGCGAGTCCGACTCGCACTTGGCCGGTTTTTCTATTAAGAACTTATTAAACATCACACTTTATAGGTATACCATTATTTAAGTTTCAGTTGCAAAATAGTCTACTGTTTAAGCAAGTACTTAACAATTTGACTGTGAAACGTTGCAATCCTCCTAAACAGCACAATGGAACGTTGTTAACTTTTGACTAAACTTTTCATCTCTTTGCTCTCTTGCTGTTTAGAAGATATTATCGCTCATGTATTCAATAAAGACACTTTAAGCATTGGTCGTAAATATAAACAAAATACATAAAAACCCTCATATAAAAGGAAAAAGGTCGTAGCAATACGAACGTACTCTAAGTTTAATGGTATTTATGTATTTACACGACTGTAAAAATATTTATGCCGATAAAATGTTATACACCCGGTAAAAATGACATGCTGTTTTCTTTTATTGAATTTCCTGAAAATGCTTCTTTTAATATTTTTTGTTAAACGATAAGGTCGAATTAAGGAAAAAAAAATTGGCTACTACTCGTAATACAGTTTCTATAGGAAGTTTTTTTTTTCGCATTCAGATTGAGGATTGAGGCATATAATAAGAAAAAAATTTGGACAATTTCATGATGGCCTGAATCTACTACTGTTTAAAGTTACTTCCGAAATAGATCTGTGTAAAAATAAAAATAAAATAATTTTATGGAATATGGATTTTTTCTTTTACTCGTTTCTTTTACATTGCTATTAAGTACTTCACAATTTTGCACATATTCATACTTTCTGTTTATTATTGGAAAATCCGATACTTATCAGTACACTAGCAGATACCCGCGACTTCATCCGCGTCGATTTTTTTTTTTTTATGTCACAAGTGGGTAAACGAGCAGGTGGGCCACCTGGTGGTAAGTGGTCACCACCGCCCATGACACCCACTGTCTTATTAGGGAAATAATTTGACACTAATAAGACAGCAAAGCGCGTTACCCACCCTGAGAACTAAGATGGTATGTCTCATGTGCCGGTAATTTCACGAAACCGGATTTATCGAAAAACATAAAAAAAAATTCCAAGGAAATCCTCAAATTTTCCGAAGTCAAAGTAAATTTTATGTTTTTCAGGATCATAATCTACAACCCTGTCATTTTTCAGCAATATCTGTTCAGCGGTTAGGGCGTGAAAGAGTAACAAACATCCAAACATAAAAACTTTCACCATTATAGTATCAGTGTGATTTGGTCTTGATCATGATCCCAGTCAACCATAAATCTAGACTATTTTTTTTTTTTATTTTGACAACAGACGGTTAACTTAAAAAAGTACATGTTTATATTGGTATGAATACAAGCTGCAAACCTAGAGTGTCAACTATTTTTATACACTAGTAATAAGGTGTCTTTAACATATTATAACATTGATCGGTCATTGCAATTAACAGTGCTGAAATCGCTTAAAACGGGCAGAGCGCGTCGTAGCCCAGAAAAAGCAGGAGTGTAACAATAACAATGAAAATTTTACGTATTAGACATATATTAGACATTCGTAGCTACATATTAGAGTAAGTAAGTTAGTAAAGTTATTTGTTTTAACGGAAGCAGGATTTAAGATACTTATACTATTCACGCACCATAACTTTAATCAGGTTGTGGACTCGGGAATGCACCCAAAAACATGAGATTAGTAAAAAGGTGATAAATAGTAGTTTATGCAACTGTCATATAAAACAGGTTTTAATACCATATTATATGCAGTTACGTATACTACTTTATCTTCACTCATGCAATAGGTAGGTACTTACTTATAAAAATTAAACAAAAGTAAGTAAACAACAAAGGTAACTTATATTATGTATATTACAGTTCTGATATGAGTCTGAAGAAGCCGCCTTAATATATCCACTAGCTAGGTCTTCTTTGAAATATACAAGCAGACCATTTTCTTAAGAAGGCATGGTTTTCTTTTCGATTTTCATTCTTTCCCAATTCATTGTAGGTTATGTCATACAATGTCTTAGACTAATATGGGAGAAGATCATAAGTTATTGAGTATCTTCTGTTGTAACTGCAGTATCCTGACTGCACCACTTTATCTACTGTTTCAATAAACTTTCACATTACTTTCACGGGCACAAAATACTTGAAAAAGGTAAATATTTGAAAATGGCGGCAAATCTAATACTCGTATCTATTTCCAAGTCCTTCTAATTTCAGGCTGCGCGCGCATATTTTCCACTACAGATAAAATAATTGTAACTATAGTAACTGTTACTGTAATTATAAGGCACACTTTGTAAATATGCTACTGATATTTGACAGCTACTAAGAAAAACTGTTACATTTATAACCGGCTCTGTAAAAGACCTTATATTCAGTATTCTTTAAAAAGGTTTAGGTTCAAGAAGAATTTTATCCAAGTGTTATGTTATGATTAAAAAGTTAAATTACGTAACACCTTTGCAAAATTTTCATACAAAAATCGTTACGTAATGGTAACTTTTTAATTTTTTATGCATTCTCTGCGTAATATTCAGCCTTATGTACCAACTTTTTGAATCATAATTCAAAGATTACGACATGAGTGTAGATAAAAACAATAACGTCATTGAAGTTAGTGTTTTACAATCGGTGATTCTCTAAACAGACTTCTACAGACGAACTTAAAACTAAACTTTGAACTTTGTTAGGTTCTCATGCGATCGGTTTTTGTACCAGGTTTCCTTTTGACCAAACAAAAGGATTTCGGTACTATTTATAATTTTTCGAAAGTTGATAATTTTTTTTATGTTACAAGTGAGCTAAGGAGCTTGTGGACAACCTGATTTTAAGTGGTCACCACCGCTCATAGCGCCCACAGTCTTATTAGTAGCATAATTAAAACTAACAAGACAGCAAAGCGCGTTGCCCACCCTGAGAACTAAAATTGTGTGTCGGATGCGCCTGTAATTACTTACTAGGAAATTGATCAACTTACTCGTACGATTCCATATCATTTTCCGGTGACATTTATAACTACAGAGTAGAGCTATGCGTGAGAGCATGACAGAACGATTAGTGAGTCTGTCTCACCCAAATATTTTACACATCTTTCCATCTTGCTTTCACACTACTGTCATTCTAATCTAGGCGCATTTTCCGAACTGTATCATAGACAAAAGTTAATTTATTTGTGACTTGTATCTCTACATTTAATCTATACATATAATAAAAGAGTAGAAACCGCGTGTCTGCACTGAAAAAAAAACTTGTTAACATTCATTAAAAAAAATATCATGGCAATCATGCAACTTGTTTATATACGAGCACATAAAGTTAAATGATGGCGGCAATAAATGTATCTTGATTAAAAATCAGAACAACTTGTCTCAGTAGATTCAAAGAAGTAATTGTTAACTTTAATCAAGTCTAATAATTACTATGATAAATGCAGGTTTGTACACGGTAGTAAGAGATGATGATATGAAACAAGTGATTTGTTGATGTAATATTGTAACATGTTGGGTTTTATAAAACAAATGATAACTTATAACAAGTAACTTGAATGATTTAAGTATTTAACATTGTTAAAATAAATTTAATTTATTTAATGTGATCAAGTGATCTTATTTGAATTGACAAAGGATATGTTACATCCAAACATTGTACTTATTTGCTTTATGCAGGTGCTTTATAGGAAATTTATGGCAGATTTATGGGAGATGCAGGCAAAATTTTGGCGGCTCTGAGGGATGCAGCTATAGGAAAAAAAGAAAATGTTGAATAGCTTTCTCTTTCTTTCCTATATCTACATCCCTCAGAGGCGCCAATATTTTGCCTTTGTCTAGGTAAATCAGCCATTGGGATCTGATAAGAATGAGATTGCCAATTTCTTCATCTTCATTTCCCATGCTCACTGTACCTTCAACAGAAAATGCACAAAGTTTCAGTTAGATATTTAATAGCAGTAAAAAATACAAAGTATTAAAAATCTGTAGTTTGAATGTAAGTTACAAAAGCTTTGCGGCTTTCAGCTTTCGTTGACGTCCACATTTTTCTTCTTATTTCTTTTGAATGATGAAAGAGCAGCGTTTCATTGGGAACTTGAAGATGCAGTCTGAGCAGGCAATCATATCACGTTGATCAGCTCATTATTTTCGGTAAAATCTGAAATTATAAACATATTTTATAGCAACAACTCACATTTATAATACTTATAAGTACGGATAGATGAAGGTTGCAATTGTATCACTGAAATGTTATAATGTCAAATAAAACATATATTGAAATGTGAGTTTACATTGCATTAGTGAGTGATTTCCGACTCGATCATTGACACCAATTTTGTCTACCGCTGTTTATTTATATAAATTTCGTTATTTTGTGAGTCATCACAACAACCAATGATCCTATAGTAGAAACTTTGATAACAACACGATCGTCCACTGCTGGACAGAGTTCCCACAGGATCTTGAATATCGCGAATACCTATTTATTTGCTTTTCTGTAATATGCGTCGGTCGGTAACAAAGGTTAGGTACTTACGTTTGAAAATAGGTCTCAGCTATGAAAATCCATGAAGCCACGCTGCAAGAAGATGGACCTTCTTCTTCTTTATCAATCCAGGAAATAAAATTGTTTAGAACTGTGACATTGTAAACACTGTTATTTTAAACCATTCTTAATTTTCACACGCGTCCACACAAACGGACGCAATGAACACGACTGAACACGTTCGTTTAGGCCGCGACGCGGGCGTTTGGTTTCATCGATCAATTTACCTTTATCGAATAATAAAGTGCGTGTTCGTTTTGAACAAGTTAACTTGATAGAAATTCAATCATTTTAGCTTGTTTGTGACAAGAAACTATCATTTGTTATTTCTTACATGTTCTTGAATGATATGATCATATTTTTTTTAATCAAGCAAAATTTCAACTTGATTAGCCATGATTTTTTTGAGTGTGTACTTTTGATAAATTTATAAAAAAATAAGTGTGGGCGATAAGAAACGACTAATAGAACTCAAAAATATGTTTTCTAAACTTTTTGTCTGTCTGTCTGTCTGTATGTTTTCAATAAACTCCGAAACTACTGAACGGATTTTCTCGCGGTTTTCGAAGATAGATGAAGCTTAGCTCTGAGCAACATATAGGCTATGTTTCATTCAAATCGGTTCACTTAATCAGAAGCTACACTAATGTAAATTATCAAATTGCCTGTACGATAATAACTCACAAACCAATTCAAACTGAGTTTTCAATTACGAGTTTGGTTAACTTTTATGCAACATAAAAGTTTAGTTTCATTGCAAACGGTTCACTCAGACAGAAGGTACGCTAAGTTTCATGCAGCGGCGCAAATAACTCACAAACTATTGAACGGATTCAAACGGGATTTTCAATAAACTGTCAAGCTTACTTCTTTGCAACGTATTAGCTTACTTTCATTGAAAACGGCTCACTCAGACAGGTGCGCGAAATTTCCAGCGGAGGCACCAATATCTCACAAACAACTGAACCGATTAAAACGAGGTTTTCAGTAACGTATTTGGCTTACTCCATGCAACATTTATGCTTAGTTTCATTGCAAATGGTTCACTCAGACATACAATACACTAAGTTTCAAGCGGCGGCACCAATAAGTCACAAACAACTCAACGGATTTAAACGGGGTATTCAATAACGTGTTTGGCTTAATTCTTTGCTATGTATTAGCTTACTTTCATTGCAAACCGTTCACTCAGACAGAAAAACCCGAAGTTTCAATAGACAGCGCCAAAAGCTCACAAATTACTGTACCGACTCAAACTGGCATTTCCATGACGTACTTGGATTAGATACTTCCATGCAACATATAAGCTTAGTTTAGTTGAAAACGGTTCACTCAGATAGAAGTTACGCAAAGTTTCAAGCAAAGGCGCGAATAATTCAAAACTTTTGAGCAGATTCAAACGTGGCTTTCAATAACGCGTTTCGCTTACTCCTGTGCAATAAATAAGCTTAGTTTCATTGCGAAAGGTTCACTCTGACAGAAGATACGCAAAGTTTCAAGCTGCAGAACCAAGAACTCACCTACTGGACTGGTTCAAAGTCAAACGAGGTTTTCAATGGTTTTATTTATTTAGATTTAGTTAGGCTTTGTTTTGTATAAGAAATAACGAAACCCGTATCATAGTTACTCCGCATGGAATTCGACTATGATTTTACACATACGAGGATAGCGGTCGACCTAACAGTCCACACGTAAACAAGAGGTGTTTAATTTAAAAAAATCCGTATTATCGGTACTCTGTATGTCTACCTAATAATATAAAGGCGAGAACTGCACTGTCTGTCTGTGTGTCTGTAACGCTTTTATGACTAATCCGATAAACCGATTGTGATAAAAACTTGGTTCGAAGATAATTTGATTTATGGGAAAAGTCATTAGCTACTTTTTCTGAACCCCACGCGGACGGAGTCGCGGGCAACAGCTAGTCCTGAAATATAATAAAAACTTTGTCTCTTTAGGTGCGATGTTCTAACTCACTATGCATTAGTCTCCTGACAATGACTAAATCTCCTAGTTTTCTCGACAAAATAGCTCAACTAGCATTTAACTCGGCAACTTCACTTATCCGAGTTAGAACGAATTGCGTAGAACACAGGCTTGTGTAATGTGCAATTAGGTACTATACTAGAACTAAAACTGCTAAAGCCAAAGACAGTATAATTTACGTTAGTAAAGCTAAAGCTACTTTTTATGGAAAGTTTTCTATAGGTAGTGAGTGATGTTTTTGCTGTTTGCTGTTTTTGCTAAAACATTATCGTGTCATTCAAAATCCGTGTGATGCCTAAGAATGTAAATGTGTTGCGTGTGACTAAGAACACTAACAATATCTTGTTTTTTTTTCTCGGGTGTCGTAAAAGGCGCCTTAGAGTAGAGAACCTCCTCCTTTTTAACCTCCGACTTTAATAAACGAGGTGTGTTAGGCGTTTAAAGCGTAATGTCACTCTATGTGTTTGAATGTCTATCGTGGTCGTGGCATCGTAACTTTTATAGACCGATAATAGTAGATTGTATCATAAGGGAGCAAAATAATATTTTTACGGTGAGGGCGCTTTTTTGAATCCAGAGTAGAATCCCGAGCGTAGCGAGGGGTTCAAAGTACGTCGCCCGAGCCTTAAATATATTTGCGCCCGAGTGATACACTCTACTTTTCATCACCCCCTATGAGAAAATAAAAGGCGCCTCATATTTTATTTACTGCTAAGCAACTGATAAAATCAAACCAAATTAAATTTAGCAGATATGTTTGTATAAAATACTATGTCAGAAGGTTATATCACTTAGTCGCCTTTTATCACATATGCTTAGATTAAGACGCTAAGTTGCCTTTTAGCACCTAATGGAAGCTTAAGTGACTTTAGCTTCCATTAGGTGCTAAAAGGTCACCTTTTATCACACAAGGGCAGATTAAAACACTTAGTCGCCTTTTATGACACAAGGGAAAGTTAAGTCACTTAGTCGCCTTTTATAACACAAGGGAAGGTTAAGTCACTTAGTCGCCTTTTATGACAAAATGGCAGATTAAGACACTTAGTCGCCTTTTAAGACACTAGGGCAGATGAAGACACTTAAAGGAAGATAAGGACAATTAGTCGCCTTTTATGACACAAGGGTAGATTAAGTCACTTAGTCACCTTTTATGACACAAGGGAAGGTTAAGTCACTTAGTCGCCTTTTATGACACAATGGTAGATTAAGCCACTTAATCGCATTTTAAGACACTAGGGCAGATGAAGACACTTAGGGGAAGATTGGGACACTTAGTTGCCTTTTATGACACAAGGGTGGATTAAGACACTTAGTCGCTTTTTATGACACAAGGGAACGTTAAGTCACTTAATTGCCTTGTATGACACAATGGCAGATTAAGCCACTTAGTCGCATTTTAAGACACTAGGGCAGATGAAGACACTTAGTGGAATTTTAGGATACTTAGTCGCCTTTTATGACACAATGACAGATAAAAACACTTAGTCGCCTTTCAATACACTTGGGCAGATGAAGACACTTATTAGAAGATTAGGACACTTAGTCGCCTTTTATGACACAAGGTAAGGTTAAGTCACTTAGTTGCCTTTTATGACACAATGACAGATTAAAACACTAAGCCGCCTTTTGAGACACTAGGGCAGATGAAGAAACTTAGTCGAAAATTAGGACACTTAGTCGCCTTTTATGACACAAGGGTAGATTTAGACACTTAGTCGCCTTTTATGACACAAGGGAAGCTTGTCACTTAGTCGCCTTTTATGACACAAGGGTATATTTAGACACTTAGTCGCCTTTTATGACACAAGGGAAGGTTAAGTAACTTAGTCGCCTTTTATGACACAATGTCAGATTAAAACACTTAGTCGCCTTTTAAGACACTAGGGTAGAGGAAGACACTTAGTTGAAGATTAGGGCACTTAGTCGCCTTTTATGACACAAGGGAAGGTTAAGTCACTTAGTCGCCTTGCTATATTTGCGTCCGATTTCTTTGGCGCTGAACCCTAAGATGTACCAAATTCAATAAGTGCGCCGCAAAGTACTTTCCGGCGCACTTATCAAGTTTCATAGAAAACACAACCTTTGGGTGCTAAAAAGGAGAACCCAGTCGTTCTTTTCGAATAGATGGAATGATAAGATAGTTTTTATGTATATTCCATAAAAAATCCTGCTGTTCAGAAGTAATCACCTCTTTTCTAAATTGGTGTAAATATTTCATTGAAATAATTGTAGAATAACATTAAAAACGGAAGGATTGTAGGGGGGAGGCCTGGTCCAGCAGTGGGACCTATTACAGGCTTTAGAAAAATATTGATATAGTCGTACTAGAATGTATGCTAAGTTTTGAAAAAAGCAAATTAAAATTAAATTAAAAAACCGGCCAAGTGCGAGTCGGACTCGCGCACCGAGGGTTCCGTACCAACACATAATCATAATTGTATTAGTTGAAATTTCAGTAAGTTAATGCGATTGACCAAATTTTATTATTTGTTGTTATTTTATAGCTTATGCACTATAAACATACCAATTTTAAAGTTTCTAAGTGTTCCCGTGTTTAAATGGAACCTAAACAAAAATCGCCTTCGCGACCATCCAACTTGACCCCTCTCTTATATGAATGTTCTTGAAACGGGAGCTCACCACAATTGGTTACCATTAATTGTGAGAAAAGTTGTAATATTTAATGATTTCAGACTTTTTCTTTTATTTGTACTGTGAGACCTAGCTTCTTGCCAAATTTCATAATTTAAGGTCAACGGGGCGAGGTGACTATGGTACTTCCCCTCCACATTTTTCCAGCAAAAGCTAGAATTCTGGAGGGAGCTCCCTGTCCTGTAGTGGACGTTCATGGGATGTTATGATGAAGGTCAACGGGAAGTACCCTGTAGGTTTTGCATTTTTGCATAAATGTATGGAGATGAGGACATAAACTGCCATATCTTTTGATTGCGTCGTTGTAAAAAATTGAAATTTTCAGATCTTGTGTGGTTCATGAATCCTGATATATGGTATTAATTTCAACTTGATACCTTTACCCGTTCGTGAGATAAAGGGTCTTGACAAAAAGACAGACGGACAACAAAGTGATCCTATAAGGGTTCCGTTTTTTTTTCTTTTGAGGTACGGAACCCTAAAAATCAAAACAACCCCCGATGACAAACAAATTATTACTCTGAAAAAATGTAGCTTCAGAATCTAGCTTTGCGTACACACAAAATCATATTCAATGCATTTAAGGTATGCCTTTGAAAGCGAAAAGTTGTCCTCTCCCGAAAATATTCAATCAAAGTTTGTTCCTACCTGAAGAAAGTTTTTTCTTTCCTACCATGTATGTAAGAATGCAAGTCATGCTTCAGATGCGGCATATGCAAAGAATAATATAAAAAAATAAAAATAAAAATCGGTCAAGTGCGAGTCGGACTCGCGCGCCGAGAGTTCCGATATACCTATAGTATCTTTGGAAGCAATAAAGTTCATTTTTAGGACCGCAAAACTAAATTTGTTTGTAAAGGTTTTTATGCAGATATCTAAAAAAGTGTGCAACTTAGGAAGATCGTTTTATTTTTCCTTTAATATTCACATAAACTTCTATCGACTATAATTAATTCAGATTTTTTCTTTCATAAACTTCGGAGATAAGGAGGGAAGGAGGGGGGGGGGGCGAATGGTATCGACCTGGTAACGACAATTTAAAAAATTGCCCCCCCTATTTAGGCCCCATTTACATTAATAATCATATTTTTATTTTTATGCTTTCATGTGCAATAAGTTGGGCAACAATATTCTAAAATTATTCTAAATTTCAAGTCAATAGCATGAGTGGTTGCTGAGATATACAAGTGTGACAGACAGACGGACAGACAGACAAAGTCGCACCATAAGGGTTCCTTTTTTTTACCATTTTGGTATCGTAACCCTAGAATGGTAATAAGTGAGAAAAATGTACAAAAGGCAGCCTTATTGCTAGGGTATCAATCTCTATCAGGCAACCTTTCAGGTGTTGAAATCTGTACGGTGAAGAGTGCGACGCGGGTTGGTGGCTATTTATATCACAAGTGTTTGCTTTATAATTTTGGAGAGGGCTCAGGGTGTTTAGACAAGTAAAATATAATGGAAATGTATGGGATTAACATTAGCTATCACGCAACATTTTGTTAGCTAATATCAGTTTCATACATTTATTCTAAAGCGACTTGTCTAAGGCCCCAGTCAACTTTGTGGGATGATTCGTATAATGATGAATGATGATAAACGATACCACAGGGTGTAATGAATATTTGGACTCAATTCTTACTTCGCCTTATAAGAAAAAAAAAACCGGCCAAGTGCGAGTCGGACTCGCGCACTGAGGGTTCCGTACCACCACATAAACATAATTGTATTAGTTGAAATTTCAGTAAGTTAATGTGCTAGATTTTTTGAGTCCGACACGCGCTTGACCAAATTTTATTATTTGTTGTTATTTTATAGCCTATGCCCTATAAACATACCAATTTTCAAGTTTGTAAGTGTTCCCGTTTTTAAATAGAACTAAAACAAAAATCGCCTCAGCAACCATCCAACTTGACCCCTCTCTTATATGAATGTTCTTGAAACGGGAGCTCATCACAATTGGTTACCATTAGTTGTGAGAAAACTTGTAATATTTAATGATTTCAGACTTTTCCCATTATTTGTACTGTGAGACCTAGCTTCTTGCCAAATTTCATAATTTTAGGTCAACGGGAAGTACCCTGTAGGTTTTTCATTTTTGAATAAATGTATGGAAATGAGGACATAAAATGCCATATCTTTTGATTGCGTCGTTGTAAAAAATTTAAATTTTCAGATCTTGTGTGGTTCATGGATCCTAATATATGGTATTAATTTCAACCTGATACCTTTACCCGTTCATGAGATAAAGGGTCTTGACAGACAGACAGACAGACAGACAGACAGACAGACAGACAGACAGACAGACAGACAGACAGACAGACAGACAGACGGACAACAAAGTGATCCTATAAGGGTTCCGTTTTTTTCTTTTGAGGTACGGAACCCTAAAAATGAATTATAGCTTCGTAGCTCCCAAAAACTTCGTACAAAGTAGATACGTGAGTTGGGGCCCGTGAGATTGGAGTCAGATAAAACGGATTTGACGATTCAGGAAGGTTTATGAACACAAAATTATCTTCAGAAACATTTTGCAAGTTAAGAGAAAAAGTTTGATTGAAAATAGGCCACAAATTCATGTTGTAATAAAAATTTGTCCCGTGTGGTGCCATCAAAGAATAGTACCATCCCGTATATACCCGTGGGTGTCGTAAGAGGTGACTAAGGGTTATAAACTGGAAGATGGGCTGCAGCATCTTCCTGTGTATTATACTATCTCACTTACTATGGTCACCTACAGCCGTGGTCCATGGTGTCAGCCGTAACGCTGACAAGTGAGGTGGCTATGTTACTTCCTCTCCACATTTTTGCAGCAAAAACTAGAATTCTGGAGGAAGCTCCCTGTCCTGTAGTGGACATTTCAAGAGATGTTATGGTGAATTAAAATTATAATTATAACTCAAATTACTCAGGTATACGCCGTATGAAACTCTTTCACTCTTCCGTCAATATTTCATTAGCTTGCCTGTTTTTTATACGCTTTTTTAAATTCTGGTCCCGGCACACGAATTTAAGTCCGGTAATTACCTCGGTCCGTTTCGTTAAAAAGAAAAAGAGAACCCGCAAAATAAATTACTAGAAGGGTTCTTCTCTAAATAAACTTTCCTAATTGCAGCCGTTTGGGTAGCAAAATCTTGTCCTTTACTGTGATTGGGGCATTTGAACAGTTTTCCGTATAGATACCTGGGTACCAGTTGTATAGAGTTTCGTAAAAAGGGTTTTCCTTCTGCGTACCATAATTGCGGTCACCAACCAACGCGGTCCATTTTGCCAGCCGCAACGCTAACTTTCTAAATTAGTAGATAGATAGATAGATAAACACTTTATTGTCACACACAAAACACATTACCAATTACAAAAGAGAGTCTTAAATCTAGGGTGACAAAGGCGGTCTTAGTAATACTTTACATACACACAAAAATCTACCACGCATTTTTGAAGCTTCGTCCGTCCAGCAGTTGCCTTTTTTGGCCATCGATGACACTTCCATTACTCTCTCGTTCATAATGGTACAGTCAACGATAGGTCAAGCTTGACACTCGCAGTGCGACTCTAGCCCATACGTCTAATGAAATAGGAATACTACAAAGTCCATTGTGTCAAGCTTAATGTGCTATTGACTGTACTTTGAGGTAGCCCTACGTTATTACTCAAGGATAGTATATTTTTAGACACCTATTATTGTTTACTAAACTACCTACATTGTTAATTTTACAAAGTGATCGTATTCCCAAACCTGTAGCACATTTTGTGGCAATTTACGATGCTAATAAGCAAAGTTTCGCGGTGTTCAATATAAACGGCTTCAAGTAGATATTACTAGCCTGCAGTCCGTTATTCAGTAAACGAATTATTATCAAACTGGTGTACTATCATTATTCTTAGGATTCCTTTACTACTGTTGTTCTTAAGACCAAAATCACTTAATCACGTGAGTCTCGTGTTTTGCGTTTTTTAAATTTTACGTAGTTGGTATTTCACTAATTTAGTTTCAGAAATACCGCAAAATAGCACAAGACCTCAAGTTGTTGTTTTGAGTCTGTGGTTTTATACGACTAAAGGTTATCACGTTAACGCTGAGTTATATATAATGTAATATTTTTAATTTACCATGATACGCTTAGTTATATGAAAACTGATAGTTGCCTTAAGGCGGTTGCTGGGTGGCAGCACCTTACTTTTAGAAATAAATTTATTGCGTCGCAAATACAAAACTTTTCAGTAGTATTGTTCGTTTGGCGGCAATATAGGGTAGTTATATATGTTATAAATAATATAACCCATGACATCATAGCTTAGATTATCATTTAAAGCTTTGTTTTGGTAAAGTGCTAAAAGTGGCCGTTTTTGGCAGTTTTACAATACAAAGCTATTCACGATAAGCTAAGATGTGATGTGATGGATAATAAAATATAGAACTACCCCAAATTGCCGCCAATCAAACAATCCTTATTAAATGTTTTGTATTTATGACGCAATAAATTTATTTCTCAAAGTGGCAGCACTTCTGCTCAGCAACCACCTTAAGTAATTTATTTTAGCATCTGACAAGCAGCTATAACAAACTCTAGAAGGTATCGTTTTAATAGTAGGTACAACAAAAACTTAGGATCAAGCGTTGAACGGGCACTATACAAGGTGTCATAAAATGTGTATAATAAGACTGAATGATTTGCTTCTGCTCATGGAACTGAACAACTTTTCCAAAGGAACAAGAAATTTTTTTTGGTAATCTGACCTGGATTACCAAAAAAAATTCGTTTCTATGGAAAGTATCTTTTTATATCAACCTAAATGTTTCTTTGGGCAGATTTACACTCTTGTAGCAAGGTCTTCTAGAAAGATATATGTGTACAGATTGGGACTATTTTTTCATTCAAGTTCTTTTCTCTCTAAAAGTAAAAATCAGCGGGGCAGATATAAAAATACAGGAATTCTAATGTTTTACTTGTTTTCTTGTGACTACACCCTAACTACGACATTTTGGCCGTGATTTCGTAAGATTGGAGGCTTGAAATAGGTACTACAAATTAATTTTATACTAAATTCTTCATCACTGATCAGCTTTGGAAGCAATTTGTAATCTAAAATACTGGTAGGATGAGTTACTAAATATTACACTTTGAGCAGCTGTGATTAGATTAAATTGTAAATCTAAATTTCGCAAATTGTACGCACAAGCATCTGTCTAACCTAGAGGATTCGACGACGAGGCATATATTTACACAGAGCGACTCAATTCTAGATCAGGCTGTACCAGGTTCATGGCTAAGCTTAGACGCCAAGCTGACCATCACAGTTTTAAGATTACTACTGATTATGGATTAACGGGTATTATTATAAATGACAGTAGCCGAGATCAACGAAATGAGCATTCGGAAAACTCTTGACTTGACTTACCATCATCATTATATTAGCCGAAAGACCATATGCTTCCCCTAGTGATCTCCATGATGACCGATCCTGCGCTGCTCTCATATAGCAGCTTCCCGCGACCTTGACTAGATCGTCAGTCAGAGGGAAGTCTGCCCTCGCTACTTCTTCCGGTACATAGTTGGCACTCTACAGAACCTTTTCGCCCTACTGGCCATCGGTTCGTCTTACAATGTGCCGCTTTAGTTTAGCGATTCTCAGGACTATGTCGGTTACATGAGTTCTTCTGCGGGTCTCCTCATCACCATCACCTACGACTAGCGGTCACCAATCCGGGCTTTGACCACAACCAGCATTGCATCACATTCGCGATCGGAATGAAAGCTACCATGAGCGTATTCCATATTAAATATAGGGTGACTTTTAATTAGTTAGTTTAAGATATGCAAACCTGAAAATTAATTTATAGTATCCGCCTATGTATAAAAGCCATACGATAAAATAAATAAATGCATGTATTCATGATACTGAACAACTTTTCCCACGGAACATAGGTCGAAATACGAAAAACCAAATTTGAACTCCCATACAAAATGCGCTATCAGCTGATGCAGTTTCTATGGGAGGACAAAACTTGATTTTCGTGTTTCGACCTATGTTGCTTGGGGAAAGTTGTTCAGTATCATGAGTACATTCATACCTTTTTCTATCAAGAACTAATTAAAAGTCACCCTGTATAATGTACATAAACTACCTACTATCGGAATTTTTTATCCTGGGGTGGTTTTCCACCAGAGCTGCGAGCTGCGGTGAGCTAGGATAGGAGGATAGGCTAGGAAAAGTAGTAGTCGTCGTAGTTACGCTGTTTTGTTAATCATTTCTCTAAAATGAAAACACCTTTCAAACTATACAAAAAATATCAAAAATTCTGTTAAAAAGTCGCAGTTGTTACATGATAAATTAACCGTGTCGATGTACTGATCGGTCTACAGCCGATACTGATGAAAAACGAGTCTCGCTTGTGACGCATGGCCTCGACACGGCGGCAGCTTGCCATCTTGTTTTGTTCAACTCTTTTTTACCAGCAAAGAATATCAATTCAGTTTTAGGCTTTGTTTATTACTTACTCATTTTTCTTTTGATTATTATTTCATTTCAATGCAAAATGAGAAGTTTATCGTATTCGATTGCAAGTCTTTATAATAATATGCGGTTATGAATTAGAGAAATAAAAAACAAACCGTAGTAGTTTTTACGCCATAATCTAAAATTTTCAAAAATTTCCGTCCATTTTGCATTTTCCGGAAACTCTAACGGAAATTACTATAGCGTAAAACTGACAAATGTTTTCGCCATCGCCAAACGGACTTTTATCATTTTACTCATATAAGCATAACATAAAACTTTCCATAAGATTCGCTGTCAAATGACCAGTTTAAGTTCACAAATGTTAAAGCACTAACGTAAGAAAAACATTACATTACATCCACAACATTGTTATTCTCCTTCGTATCGCAGGCAGAACTTTAGTGGGACTGTCTTTTGGAGAAATTTCATTATTCACTACCTAATAAGATATTCACAAAGGAACTCTGCGAAAAGTCACCCAAAAATAGGGAATTCCGTATTCATTCCGTTCCCTACGCTCGGTGTGTATTAGGGGAAAGTGCGATGGTTAACGATGTAAGTCATTATTTTTTTTTATTCCTTGTTTATTCGGTTATTTATATGTATAGTGAGACTGAGTAACATTTCTGTAGTGTTATTAATATGACTGTTTTATGTGTTTTGATATGTTTTTAATTTTTAATTAAATGTATTTAATCAATTATTTAAGCCACATTGTCGATTTGGAATAACCTCTCATGAATGTACTGTAGATGTTGTAAAGAAATAAAAAAAAAATGTTTAAAAAAAATGTTAGAGATAATGCAAAAAATGTTAGAGATAATGACAAGGCCAATAATGTCTCTATGCTGTTCATGCAAATTTCTGTAGCATCATCATATCGTGTTGGTTTTGAGATCGATGAACGACCTCAGATGCTGGCAGAGTTGTAGAGCCACCAAAGGCTTCTGATATTGCTCAATAATGACTACTTTCTTAGATAGCAACCCGGACCAGTGGCTTAACGTACCTTCCGAAGCACGGCATTATCTTACGTTTCAGAAAATTAGATGGTCGATCCTACAATGTCCTAACCAAACTGGGGAAGTCTCACAAAGAGAATGTTGTTTGACATTGTCCCCACTGGGTATCAAACTCAGTACCTCCAGATCGAAAGCCGAACACTCAAACTACTATTGCTGCTGTAGCACCAGTCACCGGAATTTAACACGGAATCGTAATTTGATCAATTTCCTAGTAAGTAAATATACTTTCAAAAAATAATAACTTAAAAGTTACTTCTGGCACTCGCGGGTGCTGTCGCAACACGCTCGCTTCGCTCGCTCGGCTCGTGCATTTGGTTGGATGATAACCTTATACAACCTAGTCGGTTCGGCTAGATTCGGTTGTGTTTGCTTTACCTGGCGGACCTTTGGATCTACTAATTTTCTACGAGTTTATTATATTTCTTTAGTTGATCAACTTACTACGAAATTGCTTGCTTGTGACATATACAGGGTTATTGGAAATTAGTGGCTATGGCTTTAAGGGCTGATAGTATGGGACAACTTAAGTCGAAATTACTATGAGACCTACTATCCTAAAGTTAACCTTTTCCAAGTTATTCATATTTATTATTACTTATTCTTCATACTTATATTTTTTTAAGTATGAATAACTTGGAAAGGGTTAACTTTAGGACAGTAGGTCTCATAGTAATTTCGACTGGAATTGTCCCATACTATCACCCTTTAAAGCCATAGCTACTAATTTCCAATCACCCTGTATACCTATTATGAAGCTATCGGTCACCCAAACTGACATTTTAAAAAACACTGACGTCTTTGTATATCTGCACGTAGTGGCATTGATGGATAATCTCTTAGTGGACCAGAATCCGATAGTAATTAGATTAACATTAGTAGAGTTATCGATAACGGTACGCTTTAGGGCATCTCTAAACCGTGGGCCGGTAAGCACAGGGTAACGAATTGTGAGGAATATCCAACATCCTCCGTAACGACTTTAGCTTACAATGGGTGAAAGTAATAACTTTTCTTAAAGAAATAAGTGGTTTTGAACTTCCTTATACAGTCATTATGAATAGCCGTATAAATTTTTGTACATACACACACATGTCACAGAGATTGATTGCCAAGTATGTATGTACTTTTGGACCATATGGCTTAGTAATAAGGTTGACAAAGTTTCTACCGACAAGCGGTTGACCGTACAATGAGTTTAACTTGAAAAGGCGTTCTAGAGAAAACTGCTATCACACTTGCCTCAATTCAGAATCGAATTCAGTATACATTGCACGTTGAAGTAAGGATATTGGAATTAATAGAACCAAGCCTCCCAGCAATGATTGCCGAATTAGACTTTGAATTTAGGAATGTGTGATTCTTTGACTTTATATTAATCATTGCTTGATAGGTATGCAGTTTGAACACTTTATCCTTATGATTAACACCATGATATGACAAGTCGCAACCGCTTCACTTACGAAACCGAGCAAAAATCTTACCATTTTCACCTTCTATGACACCTAAAGACTAAATTTAGGGCTTCCGAAGCTGATGATGTTCTGTTATGAAATAGAACACTGTCTTGTGGTGCTCAGTTAAGATTGGACCTTCCCATTTAAAGGGTGTAAGGGACGGTGTACCAAAAACTGAAAGGGCATGCTCAGTCAACGAAACTGAACAACTTTCCTAAAGAAACATATGTTGGGAAATGAAAAAAAAAATTACCTCTACATACAAATAGCCTACTCTGGTCGAACAGTTTCTATGGAGAGGTCAATTTTTTTTTTCATTTCCCATTACATGTTTCTTTTGAAAAGTAGTTCAGCTTCGTTGACTGAGTACGCCCTTTCAGTTTTCGGTAAACCGTCCCTTAGACCTCTTATATATTTCTAGGTGTCAAAGACCCACATCCTTAGAGTTTAAGGGTGCTTTTCCATCAGAGCGATGCAAGGTGGCTAAGATGTAAGGTGGTAAATATAAACCTTAATACATAGGATTGCTCCATTTGAGAGGACAGTTGAAAAGCTAGGAAAATGGAGCAATCCTATTAGTTGAAATTTTCACAGCTCACAACTTAGCTCTCTCGCACAGCACTGGTGGAAAACCAAAACCAAACCCTATAGTTAGGGCTCTGGGTGCCGAAGGTTCTATATCATTTGTTCATGTCTGCTTTTCAAACTGATGGTCAGAATCATACTCTAAACTAAACGATTGAAATCAAAGGGGCAGACATTAACACCTCTGAGATTTGTAGAATTTTGTTGCTAGAAACCTAGGTCGAAATGCGAAAAGTAATATTTCACCTCCCATACAAAATGCGGTAGCAGCTGACGCAGACTGTATGACAAGTTGGAACATATTTTTTTCCTATTTCAACGTAAGTTCCTAGAGAAAAGTTTTTCCGTTTCACAATAACATGCTAAAATTATTTTTCCATTAGGATAATTTCATTAAAAAATAATTGTTTAATTAACTACAATGTATAAAAACACAGAAAAATGGTCTGCCACAATAATAACATAAATTGTTTGGTTGAGCTTTTGTAATTTACATATTCATTACTGCGTTATGTGATAATGCAAAGCCCGCATGTCTGCCTCGTCGATTCCCAAAATATTCACAAGTACTCTGAACAGCAGCTACACATACAGACAAGAAAAACATGATTTTGTACTTTTGGTTCTTGCTGTAACTCAAAAACGTAGCTACATAACATATCGATTCATATCGATCTAAACTATCATCCTTATCGATATTAATCATGAACAAATTATATGCGAAAACGGACCCAGCAAAATTGCTCTGTAAACAGCAATCATTTCATAGTAACTTTCCATCTGCATTCACTATCTGAGATTTTTTATTTTCTGTGTCATCTATCCTCTGGCCATACGTAATGACATATTTCGGGAGCATGTCACGTACCGACTCAAGTTTCGGGCCGCAATCTGTCCTCGGGCCAAAATAAATCATGCTGTTATTCCTTCAGGAAAACAGATAATCCTAATTGAATTCATTTCTGTCTATTCTGCAAAAATAAAATGAGTTACCTGTACAGCAATTTGTCTAAAATTTTGATAGGCATGGTGACGTGCTAGTGAGGGTGATGAAGGACAAATTTCTATATGATTTGCTCATGTCTGCCTCTTTGACTGATGATAAGGAGCATCCTCTAAAAGATACAAAAAATATTGGCGGATATCCACACCCCTGCGTTTTTGAGGAATTAAGTTTTAACTATTTTGAAATTTGACAATGAAACGTACACCTGGCAGACTATGACTATCTGATTAAATACAATGTATAAGACCCCAGAAAAATGGTCTGCCACCATAATAGCCCTGCGTCGTAAAGTTACAACGCTTCAAAATGCAAAAATTTCAAAACGCAGAGCCCTGCATGTCTGCCTCTTCGATTTTCTACATTTTCAGAAGTATTTTAAACAAGAGCCACAAAGGCAGGCAAAAAGAACTTTATTTAGTTTTTTTTTTTCTTTTTTTTGCTTTAACTCAAAAACGCAGCGACGCACAGAAAAACTTGTAAGAACCAAATCGATTTGTATTGAGCTGATCTATCATCCCTATTAATATCAATCATGAGCAAATCATATACCCAAATTGCAGCCAGCACCCTAACTATGCAGACAACCTCGTCAAAATCAATCAATCATCAATAAAAATTATCAAGACAGCAATGGATTTAAAGTGACTATAAAATTAACTATCTTTTCGTTAACTGACTACACGACTTGTTATATAGCATTTGATTTGGAAAAGGTTTTAATTTTAGCAGTCTCTATGTTGGGATAAATATTTATTATTATTCATAGCCCATAAAGTGGTCCCATTGCTGGGCAAACACCTCTTTTAGGGTTTCGTAGCCAAATGGCTAAAAACGGAACCCTTATAGATCCTTCATGTCTGTCTGTCTGTCCGTCCGTCCGTATGTCACAGCCATTTTTCTCCGAAACTAGAAATAGAACTTAAACTAAAAAAATATTTTTTTCATCAAACCCATACGTATGGGGTATTTATGGATACGTCTTCAAAAATGATATTGAGGTTTCTTATAAGTATATTTTTTTTCTAAAGTGAATAGTTTACGCGAGAGACACTTCCAAAGTGGTAAAATGTGTAACTTCTAAAATAAAAGAATGATAAAACTAAAAAATATATATGATGTACATTACCATGCAAACTTCCACCGAAAATTGGTTTGAACGAGATCTAGAAAATAGTTTTTTTATTAATACGTCATAAATCGTAAACCGCCATTTACCTTTCATTCAATCAACTCAAATCACCTAATTTAATTAATATAATGTGGTGATACGGAACCCTCAGTGCGCGAGTCCGACTCGCACTTGGCCGGTTTTTTATACATCTACAACTATAATAAATAGACTAGACATTGATTTAAATGAGGAGAAGATCAAACTTTAATTATTTCTAAGAAACTAATTTCCTTATCAAATTTTCATATTTCAACATAAAT
This sequence comes from Athrips mouffetella, assembly GCA_947532105.1. Taxonomy (NCBI): domain Eukaryota; kingdom Metazoa; phylum Arthropoda; class Insecta; order Lepidoptera; family Gelechiidae; genus Athrips; species Athrips mouffetella. The sequence continues at coordinate 20,630,961 of OX383972.1, read as the reverse complement.
GGTCTTTAAAATTAGGGACATAAAAATCCTGAAACCAAAACTTTACCCATAGAATAAAAATGCAAAAAGGGGCTTCTTGTACTGTGGGGAAAATATGCCCATCTTATATTTATATAAAACTTTTGGTTTGGTTCTCAAACATGCTTGGAAATTCGATCATTATTTTGACAACGTTCGACGTAAATCAAAATAGCTGTATTGCTTAAATACTCGCGAGCAGCTTCCGGCAAAGTTAGTATTATATGAAAATCCATTTCTATCGAATTTTGCGACCGAGTAAATTATTATGAAAATTTGTATCTACTGTCTGTCTAGTTATTTAAAATGTACCAACAAGCATAACAACCAAGAAAGTAACTTATCAAAGATTTTGTTTATATTTCGAACTGACTTGCAAAAAGCAAACAATAAATTAAAAAAAAAATAAGCAAAAACAGATTAAATAGAATATAAAAATTGCGATGTAAAAATTATATTTCATGTTGGTAAGTAGAAAGTTTTATTGTTTGTTTGGATTAAACTTAATTTGAATTTCCGCGCATTTATTGAGAAAAGTAGCACAAGCCTTGGCTGCAACCAGGTATTGAAGGACTTCCGCATGTGGACAGGTTTCTCGAAAACGGCTCTAACGATTTCGATGAAATTTAGTAAACAGGGGTTTTTGGGAGCGAAAAATCGATCTAGCCAGGTCTCATGTCTGGGAAAATTCGTTTTCACCGTCTTTTTTAATATTCCTTAGCGCGTTTTAGTGTGTTCAAGAAACTTACAGCGTCATCTGTTGTTGAGTAGCACAGCTCGCCCAGGTACTGTACTATTAAACGACGATCTGAATCTGATATCAGAAATGTTAGCTCCACCCTGCTGGCGACAATTTCAGGTTTTTGGTTATGCTCTACATTGATTTAAAATATAAAAACAGACGAATATATGGAAAGGAAAAACAACGGTATCTCTACAATTTGAAACTCGTTTGAAATTTGAGGCCTTTGGTTCATCTCTTGCTTAATCGTACCCTTGGGTTTAGTACCATGCCGATAAGTTTATAAACTATAAGTAAACTATCAGTTGAATACCTAACATAACCTGAGTACTGAGTATGTAACGTCTCTATGTGACGTTTCTGACAGCCTGTTGCACAAAGCATCTTTAAAATTAAAGCTTTATTAAATCTATTGCTGTCACTTTCTTTTCAAAACAGAAAGAGTTAGCGATAGACTTTTTTTTTATTTATTTACTATGCATTAAATTACAAAAATATAGTGGACATCGTTGGCACGCAAACCTCTTTGGTTTATCTGCGCTAACGGGTCGTCTTACTACTATTTTAAATACAGATATAATGCTTAAGTTCTAAGTTTTACATCCCGGCTGGTTTAGCTTAAACGTAAAAGACGGTTTGTGCAACTGGCAGTGAGTGCTGCAGTTAAAGTACAAACTGTCGTACAAGATAGTTGAGATCCGGGGTAAGTATGAGGTGCGGGGAGAGATCAAAGATGACAGTCATAATGAAGACGATGTATCAACTTGTTGATCGACTATTCTACGGACTTAAAAATAAACTAGCTGCCCGCCCCGGCTTCGCACTGGTAGCACTTAGTTTTGGGGGTTTATCTAGTGCCGTTATCTATAAATGCGTTAACATATTTTTCTATCAGTATTTGTATAGGCAATTTTTCTTACACCTTGGGTTATTACTGAAGTTATCTTTTCGAGTCACAAATGTAGCTTATATTACTGAAAAATAATGTATCATTTTAGTAGTGAAAGCATTTTGAATCGATCGACGGATCCAGTAGTTTTTGAGTTTAATCGTAACATACATACCTTAAGTCTTGTCTCCGACTGGGGTGACAAAAATCTGGTGAGTTTCAACGCGACCAAAACACAAGCGTGTCTGTTCAATGCCAAAAGGAGTCCATTCAATCTGTCTCCTACTTTTCGAGGTACATCTGTACCGGTCACAGACAGCCTCGAGCTTCTTGGCATGAAGCTGTGTGCAAACCTGAACTTCGGCGCCAACATTGAGTCAAAAGCTCAAACTGTGGCCAAAAAGTTGGGTATCCTTAATAAGGTTAAGCGGTATTTCACTCCTGGACAGTTGCTAGTTTTATACAAATCACAAGTCCGGTCTTGCATGGAGAATTGTTGCCACCTTTGGGATGGCTCAGCCAAATACCAACTAGCCGCTCTAAACTCGATCGATCGCAGAGCCAAGCTCGTTGGTGATTGTTGTATAATATCTCTTTACATAATACTCTGTGTGTTGATGATAAAAATAAATAAATTGTCATTCGTCCGACAGAACTTGAACATGGTAGTTTTCTATTATAATGTATTTACTATAAATCTCGACATGGCGCAGTCGGTAAACATTTTAAAGTAATATTTTATCATTTCCCAGTAAAAATAGTGTGTATATACCGGAAAATATACAAATTGTGACAAAAAATTGTAAATTTGAAAATGCCAGAAACAGCAAAGGTAATGACACCATCAAAAGTTTCTTGTCAAATTGTGCTTCCAACTTCCATATCTTGGGAAGGAAATTTAGCAGACAATTGGAATTTCTTTAAGCAAAAATTCGAAATTTATTTAGTTGCATCAGGTAATAATGCTAGTGAGAATGCTATCAAAACGGCATTGCTGCTGAGTGCCGTTGGTGATCGTACACTGAAGCTTTATAATACTTTTGATTTTGAAAAGAGTGCTGACAAAAACGATTTTAACAAAGTTCTTCAAAAGTTTCAAGAGTATTTTTGCCCGGAAAAAAATGTTACATATGAGCGATTTTTGTTTTTCACTCGAAACCAAAAGGAAGGTGAGACTTATGAAAGTTATGCAATGGAGTTGCGAGACTTGAGTACATCTTGTGAGTTCGGATCTTTAACTGAAAGCTTAATAAAGGACAGACTTGTGTGTGGCATTTTAGATGTGGCTGTTAAAGATCGTCTTCTTCGTACAAAGAAATTGACATTGCCCATGGCGCTTGAGATATGCTGTACTTCTCAGCGCACAAAGAAACAAGTTGAAGCTATTTCCTCTTCTTCTACATTTACGGCAGTTAGTTGTGAGTTCTCGCAAGTTGACAAAGTAAATCAAAGAAAATCGGATAGTTTTATGCGTAATAATTCCAAAGAGAATGTGTTCCCGTCAACTTCAAACATGACACGTCATTTTGAACCAGTCAAATGTCAGCCTATGTCAATGCCATCAATGCAGTTGCAGGAACATAAGCCATTATTTATTTGTAAAAATTGCGGTTATTCGCATGGACGATACCAATGTCCAGCATACGGGAAAAAATGCATGAAATGTGGAAAGCCTAATCATTTTTCCGCAAGATGTAGAAGCGTTAGAGAGATACAAGAAAATGGAAGTGAAAATAACGAAGTTGGCACACTTTTTCTAGGTACGGTTTTTGTAAATTCAATTAATAATATTCGAAACTGGTCTGTTACCTTAGATGTTGATAGCAATCCTTTGCAGGTTAAAGTTGATACGGGTGCTCAGGCGAATATTTTGGCAGAAAGCGCTTTGGTCTCTCTTGGTTTGGATAAAAATAATTTACTACCAGTTACGACTAAGCTAACTACATACACTGGTGAGTGTATTCCATGCTTAGGTAAGTGCAAACTCTCTTGCAAGTACAATGGCAGAATATTTGAGCTTAACTTTTTTGTTGTTGCTGGGCGATATACTAACATTCTCGGGTTAAAATCGGCTATTGACATGCATCTTGTGACACCAATGCGTGAAATAAAAACGCAGGTAGATTTCTTTTATGAATTTAAAGATATTTTTGAAGGTTTAGGTTGTATGAAAGGCGAGTATGATATTAAAATTAGAGAAAACTCTGTCCCTGTCATCCATGCGTGTAGAAAAGTACCGTTAGCTGTACAGCCACGTTTAAAGGAGAAACTAGATGAAATGGAAAAGCAAAAGGTTATTGTACGAGTTACTCATCCAACTGAATGGGTGAATTCCTTAGTAGTTGTTTACAAACCTAATGGCGATCTTAGATTGTGTATAGATCCTAAAGATCTTAATCAGGTAATAATGAGGCAACACTTTAGCTTGCCAACTTTTGAGGAAATAACAAGTAAATTATCAGGTGCAGCTGTTTTTAGTACACTGGATGTTAAAAATGGCTTTTGGAACATTAAATTGTCTGAAGCCAGTTCGGATTTATGCTGCTTTAATACCCCGTTTGGCAGGTACAAGTTTTTGAGAATGCCGTTTGGTTTGTGCAGCGCTTCAGAAGTCTTTCAGCAAAAAATGCGTGATATTTTAGAGAATTTAGAAGGAACAGAAGTTTTCATTGATGACATATTGATTTGGGGAAAAGATCAGGTTGAGCATGACAAAAGATTAAGATTAGTTTTGGAGCGATTGAGGCAGGAAAACGTAAAATTGAATAAAGATAAATGTAAATTCAATTTGGAAAAGGTTAAGTATCTCGGTCATATAATTAGTAAGGAAGGGTTAAAGTTGGATGATAGCAAGATTAATTCAATTGTTAAAATGAAGAGTCCGCAAGACAGGAAAGAATTGGAAAGATTTTTAGGCGTTATCAATTATGTTTCAAAATTTATTCCTAACTTTGCTGTTTTAAGTTCTCCTTTGAGAGATCTTTTAAAAAAAGATGTTGAATTTTCATGGCTAGATGTTCATGAAAAAGTTTTCCAAGACTTAAAGAAAAAGTTAGTTTCAGAGCCAGTTTTACAGTTTTTTAATGAAGATATTCCTGTTACTCTTTCTGTGGATGCTTCCAAGGATGGTCTTGGAGCTGTCATTTTACAGAACAAACTTCCTGTTGCCTATGCCTCTAAAGCCTTGAATGAGTGTCAAAAAAGATATGCTCAAATCGAAAAAGAGCTTCTTGCTATTTTGTTTGGCTGTGAAAAGTTTTTTCAATTTATCTTTGGTCGAAAAATAATTATTGAAACTGATCATGCTCCTTTGATTTCTATTGTTAAGAAACCATTAAACTCATGTACTGCACGCATACAGAGAATGTTGCTTAAGTTGCAGAAATATAATTTTCAACTGATTTATAAACGTGGCAAGGAATTGTATTTAGCTGATACTTTGTCTAGATCATTTGATATAAATGATTCTTCAGAAATTGATTTAGATAGTGAAGAAATTGAAGCGCAGATAAATTTTATTATAAACAATATAAATGCATCAGAGTCACAGTTGGGAAAGATCAAAGAGCTTTCTTTGCAAGATGATGAATTAATTCTTGTAAAGAAGTTTATAGCTGATGGCTGGCCGTCTCATAAAAACTCGTTGCCTGTAAATATTAGAAAATATTGGCCCGTTAGAAACGATTTGACTTTTAAATCGGATATCATATTTAAAGGGAATGCTGTTGTGATTCCAATGAAATTGAGACGAGAGATGTTACAACGTTTACATTTTCCGCATTTAGGTGTCACAAAAACGTTGTTAAGAGCACGTGATTGTTTATATTGGCCTGGCATACCCAATGACATTTATAATTTGGTTTCATCTTGTGAGACTTGTAAACTTTATAGTAATAACAACAGACAGGAGACGTTGATACCGCATGAGGTTCCAAATTTCACTTGGCAAAAGGTTGCTGCTGATTTGTTTGAATTAAATGGTAAAATGTATTTACTAATTGTTGATTATTTTTCTAAATTTCCGGAGCTTTCACTTCTGACTAGTACAACTAGTGAAGCTGTTATTAATAACTTGAAGCGTATTTTTAGCCGCAATGGTATTCCGGAAATTTTCATGAGCGATGGAGGACCTCAGTTTTCTAGTGAAAAATTTGCTGCTTTTTGTAAAGAATGGAATTTTGAACATAAATTTTCCAGTCCTGAATATCCTCAGTCTAATGGTATGGTAGAGAGAACGATTCAGACTGTTAAGAATTTGTTGAAGAAAGCGTTTCATGATGGTAAAGATCCGTACTTGGTTATGTTAGAGTTTAGGAATACTCCTATTTCTCATGAAATTCCTTCACCTGCTCAAATTTTTTACAACAGAAAGTTAAGAGGAATTTTGCCAATGTCTTCGGAGAGCTATAAACCAAAAATTTATAAAAATTTAAGATCTGACTTTGTAAAAAGACAGTTCAAAGGAAAAGTTTATTTTGACCAAAACAAAAGAGATTTAAGGCCGCTTGTTATTGGGGAAAAAGTACTATTTAAAGTTGGTAAACAATGGAGAAGAGGTGAAGTTTTGTTTCAATTAGATAGACGAACCTACAGAATTATTTCTAATGGTGTATGTTTTATTCGAAACAGAATATTTATCAAGCCACTAGCTTGTGTTCCATTTTATATTCCGGATGACATAGTAACACCTTATATTGTAAATGATTCTCCACCAGTGGAATCTAGATCTAGGGCTGTGTTACATAGAAATTCTCAAGGGTTTCTAGTTACTTCGTCAGGTCGTGTTAGTCGCCCTCCTGATCGTTTAACTTATCCTATTAATTGATTATCATTAATTGATTGTTTATCTTTTAAGTTTATTAGAAGGAAGATGTTGTATAATATCTCTTTACATAATACTCTGTGTGTTGATGATAAAAATAAATAAATTGTCATTCGTCCGACAGAACTTGAACATGGTAGTTTTCTATTATAATGTATTTACTATAAATCTCGACAGTGATGAGACGCTGGTGAAAACCAAGTTTCACAGCCTAGCCCACCGGCGCAAAATTGCACGTCTGTCGGTCTTTTATAGATTGTACTTCGGAAAGTGTGCCCAAGAGCTCCATGAGCTTATCCCGCCATCCCCCTTCTACCATCGGGAATCCAGGCGCACCGCAGGATATCACCCATATTTGGTTGATACTCCACACATCCGCACAAAGCGCTTTGAAACATCCTTTATAATGCGCGCGGCTAAGGAGTGGAATTGTCTGCCTGCGTCTGTGTTCCCGAGCTCTTATAACCCGAATCTATTTAGGTCGCGAGTGAATAGGCTTCTTCTGGGCAAGCTCGTTTCATCGTTGACCTCACCTTTGTCCTCAGGGCTAGATCGAGGTCAAGAGTAAGCCCATACATAGTAAAAAAAAACATACAAAAATACAAATCTTTCCTCTTTGTAATATTATAGTAAAGATATAAATAACTTCTGCCATACTTACTCTATGGATGCATAACACGTCCTTCATCGTCTCCAAATCTGACTGAGGATCTGATTTACTTAGTACAGTTTAATAGAAAGTAAATTGTTTTTGTGAGTACTTAGGTACATACATTGAACAACACATTATGAAGGCCTGTCCTTCGTCCTCAAAATCAGTATCACTTACTCGACACTACTAAATTCTTCATATGAATTCGAATCGTCACATCCTCCCATTCACAATTATTCTATCAATAGCATCGTCAAAACTCGTGTAGAGATTACAGTGTTCATCTTAAATTTTCTTTACGTGGTCAACACATTTTTGCCTTTTATACAGATTTCATTATCAGATATCTAAGTTTAAAAAAGGTTAGTTGACATTTTCTGTAATAATTAAATTTTAGCTATTTAGTCAGATCAACGTTGCAACAAGATATAAATCACACCATCTTACTGAAACTATTAAAGACAATGTCCATATGAGAATTTTAGTACTCAGCTGCATCCCGCCTTCCGCAAACTGTGTTCATCCCGGCGCTCAGGCCAAAATGCGATAAATAAATATTATTAAGTAAAGGTAAGTTAATTTTGTCCCAAAATGATTTTACTACATTTGATGCCCTAAGGGTCGTAAGGACAAGTAATCAGGATGTCACTGGCCAAGTTAAATGGAAAAGTTTTTGTAGGCTTCCCTTAATGCATGCCCTTCGGGCTTGTAACTGGGCTGGTAAGGTTAGAACTGCTAAGGCCAAGCTCACATTGGTAAGATATTCTTTGTCATTAGTGTAGAATGTAAATATGTTTTATATGCAGTAAAGTTTTTTTCAATACATTTGCTCGAAAAACGTACTTACAAGGACGTAAACATTGCTCTTAAGTAGTTACTTACCGAACTAGTGCGGTAAGTAAAAAAAGTATACTACCAAGGATTTTTTACACTCTGATCATAAAATTATTTTGTCAAAATACTACAGTGGTGATGTTGACTTTTTACTTGGGTGAGGACTGTCTACATATTTAAAATAACATGGAGAGTACCAGGAGAACATAAATCGACAAGAGGCTGACAGTACTATAATAATGGAGATATTTCACCAAAATATAATAATAATGAACCTGGGTGGTTCGTGGGGGCGTTGGCTCATAGATAGAATTTGCTACCTGTAAGTCCTATCAGCAGATCCTCGACATTTAAACAACGCTTCGAGTTTAAACGAATATCACATTTATTACGATGTAAACATTGATTACACTGTTGAAAGAATTAAAACACTTCTGGCTACATCAGCCTATAATTCGCAACACATTTAGTAAAACAAGAACGCTTGAAATGCGCATATATAAAACACGTGTTATCACATTCAAAGACACCAAGAGAATCTCTATTGGCATATTCGATGAAGGGTGTTTAAAAATTATTTTATATTACTGGACCAAATGTCCTTTCGACGAGAAATCACCGCGGAGAATGCATAGCAAGCGCGGTGTACTTGTTACAATCATTCCTCCCTTCAACGAAAAAAAAATTAGACATCTCTGATGTTTAATTTTTTTTTAAATACCTAAGTAAGTAACATACTAAAATATTATATTCATTAACTGAAAAGTTACAAAAATTAAGAATATTTTATGAGGATATTCTTCATAAGACAAGTTAGTTAAAGAAGCAACAAAGTTAAGTTAGTATCCTGTACAAGAAAAATTATTAACCAAGAAAAAGAACAAATTAGAGGGTGTAAAATTGTTTGAACCTCTATATCAATTCCAGATCAATTTATAAAAGCAGTGTTCATAAAACAATGTTTTCCATTTACAATCTATTTCCTTCCTAACTAACCTAAAAGACTACTTATCCAGGAAAAAAAAGTTACAAGATAAACATGCATGCGAGGTGTTCACTGACACACAACCAACCTTTTAAGAATTTTAAAATAGCAGATGATCAAGGCTTTTTACAGGTTGGCTATCCAAGCAAAAACCTGGCAAAAAAAACTTGAACCAAACAATGCATGAATATTAATAAAAATTTTGAAAACAATATTATTATAATAGCCAATATGCGGTCGCGGATAACGCTTGTGAAAAAATAGTTACAAAATAATCGCTATCTACTTACGCAATATATACATAAGTTCCACACAGTTAAAAAGTCCGTCCATATAGAATATGATGGAACTTATACACAAAACGAAAACAAAATATATTTACACAAAACGAATAATATAATAACTAATGTCATAATGACTGACATGCCAAGGTAAAAATAAATGGCTTAACGTCGTTTTTATAAGAGGACGAATTTGCCAACAACCAGTTAAACCTAAAAACGCACGGACGTTTTTTTTAAGAATGACAAGTGCCAAAAAATAAAATTGAATGGAACTCACGTAATAAAAAAAAAAATAAAATAAACTAAGTAATCTGTACGATTGAAAAAATTTCAAATTAGCTAACAATTCCGTGTGATAACAAATTTCACAATAAGAATTCTTAGTAAGATGAATATCCCAAATGTACCAATTTCTCAATTTATATAAATGATTTTCCATACCACAATCACTAGTAAAGCGCAAAAAATCATACCCGAAAGGAAGTTCATACAGGAACTATGCCCAAGAAAATCCATTCAAGAATGGGATCCCACGCCAAACACGTGACCATTGCCAAGAAAAACATTATAATTTTTATACATTACATATTTTTGGTTTATATCTTCTTAGGTACACGGAAGTGTTAGTTAGTCTTCTTATTTTCTCTCAAGCAGTACACATGAAAACAAAGGGAAAAATTATAATACACATTTTCATAAAGTAGGCATTTTACCTAACTCACCTAAAATGGAAAAATAAAACCTACAAACCTAAATAAAAGAGTATTTTTCGTTAAAAATGTTGCATAATTGACGATTTGCAAAAGGGGCAACGTAAGGTGGAAAAATATTAATAAAATATTAAACTATATGTGAGTGAGACCTAGTTCTAAACAATTTCATGCGGTTAACATGGACCACATCGCGATGCGAAGATACGCCACACTTTCTAACTAAGTAGTTAGTTGCTGAGATGCGACGTAGCACTTGGTATGGGCCTTTGTAGCATCTTGATAATTTTAATGATTTTCGTGATAATCTTCTAGGTGTAAATAGAAGAATTAGGTTACCTGTATCAAAGTGTTGGGGCTTCGTTTTTTTATCATATACAGCCTTTTGCTGTAACTGAGCCCTTCTTATGTTTGTAATTGCTTCCCTGGTAAGTTGGGAAGTCCATCTTCTTTTCTGTTGAACATTGAAAGAATTAACGCCATACATATTTACGTTTAAATCTATATCAGTTGTTGTAGCTGGATCTCGTGTGTGTAACACAGGAACATGGCGAACTATGTCCGTGGAAAGGACCGACGAAGAAGAAACACGATATTCTTTGCACCTTTTATATTGTAGCAGAGTGTCAACATCCTCTGGAAGGGGAGAGGACACCTCTTTTGTATGGCCGTGACCCAGCAATGATTTTGTTTCAAGTTTGGCAGGAACAGTGTCATGCTTTTCAAGCATTGGAGAACTAACTACTAACTTAACCTTTTCCGACATTGACACCTGCGAAAATATCTCGGGCAACGCTGCATCCTTGAGAAGGGCAGCTGATTGAACTACCTGCTTTTCACGTTGAGAAAGAATGTCCAAATAACATATAAAATTATTGTTAAACATTGTATTTATTCCTAATAATTGCGAAGAAGTTTCACCTGTCCCGCCATGTTTGTATAAATTTATAATATTGTTGTTACATTTTATATAGGCTTTATCATAATCAATGCAAATTTTATTTTTACAACAAAAATCGTTTCCCAATAAAATTTGACAAGACATATTTGTCAAAACGACAAACTTATGACGGAATTGACAGTTTTCAATAGTAAATAAGGTTTCAATTTCTCCTACAACATCTAAAAAGATATTATTTGCTGATTTCAATTGATGAATCATAGAATTATGGATAGGAATATTCAATTCGTTACAAAGTGTGCTAGAGATACAAGAAATCGTTGCACCAGTATCTAATAAAGCTATCCTATCAGAATTATAAATAGAAATTTTAACTAATGGCTTAACTTTGATATTGCTGTCTTCTGCGGCTGCTGGTTGATGAAGAGGCATCGTACTGGCTTCAAATGCATTGATCCTGGGGGCTGGGATCTCATAAGCACACGGGGAAGTAGGTGCGCTTCTCCAGCCTCTTTGATACTCCGGCGTAGGCTTGTAATAAGGTGAACGCCTTGGCGTGTAGTGTCGAGATTCTTCATTCAGAATAACGCGTTGCGAAGAAGGAAACGGTGCGTTAACAGAACGCGCAGACATCCAGGGACGTCCGCCGAAATATAAGGGTGTCGGGTCGCTATACCGACGAGTAAATGGTTGTTTTCTCGTACGATAAATATTTTCCGAAGACAAATTTGGCTTAGCGGCTAGATTTATAGGCATACTAGGTTTCTCGTCATAAAATAAGCTCATTTGTTTGAGAAGCAGTTTTAAATCATTCTTCGTTTTAAAAAGAGTACATGCCAATTTATTGCGATAATATGGTATAGCATTTTTGATATATTGCTTAATAAATACTGCATCTTCATCAATTTTCGCTTTCTGTGCTAATTCTAATAATCCGTAAAAATATTCTAAAGGTTTTTCGTTTGGCTCTTGCCTTCTTAGGTAAAACCTTTCTTGAAAGCTTACCCCAGATGCGAATTCTTCTATTAGAGCCTTTTTAATTACATCAAATGTTGAATCTTCCTTAATTATAGTTCTATAGAAGGCTAGAGCAGAGCCCTTAAGTGCAGCTGGTAGAATTGCTAATTTTTCTGCATCGTCAAGTTTTTTAATGGTGGCGATTGCGATGAATTGTTCAACAAAATCATTAATGTCTTCTTTTCCTGAGAATTGCGTCTCCATCTTTAATGTCTTTATTGGTGAGGTCGGCAATCTTTACCAAATCTTTTGGTTACGGCGCTATCCACCAATTTATAATGGTGGTGTTTCGCAAAAAAATCAAATTATATATTTCACACTTTACACACGCACTTAACTATAAATCACATTAATTAATTCACTTTTTAAGCAATACGTATCGCAGAACTTCTTTTATAAAAAAAATATCGCAGGTAATAAAACGCAGGAAATAAATCTGAAACGCGAAAACACGACTTTATCGCATCGTGGTCGCAAAGAGAATCTCTATTGGCATATTCGATGAAGGGTGTTTAAAAATTATTTTATATTACTGGACCAAATGTCCTTTCGACGAGAAATCACCGCGGAGAATGCATAGCAAGCGCGGTGTACTTGTTACAATCCCTACCCATGGTTGGTTCCTTTAACAAGTGTATTACTTTAACCTGTTTTCTCACAAATGTATTGAAAAACGTCGTAAGATATACACGGCCGTAAGGAATATGACAAACTCGTGCCGATGGTAATCCCTCGACTCCGACTCGGGCTTACAAAACGTCAACTCGTTTGTAAGAACCCTAATTACGGCACTTGTGTCTTAAACTACTATTATAGGTACCTACATTTAATATTATTATTGAAACATTCCTGACTCATATTGTTACAAACTTCTGTTATGGCACTTGGTAGCACTGCAGATATGCTATGTTTGGAGTGCGACCGCTTACAGATCTGATTTTCATAATGTAAAATGTTATATTTGTACTTTGCTTTGTTTTTATTTGATAAGATGTAATGTTTTTTTCGACTAAAGCTAATCCTTGCTTACTAAAAATGTTCATTCGCTGGCAATAGTTTGTTTTAAGAAATTTATTTTGAAAGAAGGTGCACTATTATATATCAGCGATCCGCTTCTAATAATGAACCTTCGAACCTGATCATTAGAGTTTACATTCCAATATGTGTCAACTAGTTTTTTCAGAATTATGCTACCGCATCAGTCCTTCCTGAACCGTATTATTCTTTGATTTATTGCCCTTGGTCCAGTTGACTTACGTTCCATGGGATTTTATTATCTCGTCTTCCTTTATTTCCACTAAAATTCCTTTGTTTTTATCATAGCAATAGAAAAGACTCTGTACTAGTATGACTTTACCCTAACTGTCTCCAGAAGTTGTCCCTTCGAAAAAGTTTCAAGATGTGAGCGCCTTTAGAACCCTATTCCACTAGCAAATTGCGAGTAGTGAGTCGCGATAGCGTATTCCGCGTAAAGATAATTTACAAGATATTTGTTCACGCTTTCGAACACTTTAAAAATTATATATTCACATCCGAACACAACAAGTCAATTAACTACAATATTTTAATTTAAATTATTTGTGTATAAAAAACCATTTACGTTAGAAAACAAGCGCACTGCAAAAGACATAGATACAAGTTCCAAGGTGAGTTTAAAATTTATAAAGGGTGATTTTTGTAAAAAGCTATTCAGTGAAAAATCTTTCGTCAACACCCTGTAGGTATAAGAAACTGAGGTAGAGAAACACTGATAGTTTAGACAACTGCGCAATTTGCGTATAGTCTAATCTCAGACATATTTTTTTGGCTCGCAACTGTTTAATCCTATAACTTACCATGATTCAAGTTCTAATTAACAAATTCGTTATTCCCTACCCGAAGGTATCCTGTAGCTTCTTATCTTGATCGTCTTAAGTGATTTTGCTGCAAAAATGCCCAACAACAGCGAATTGAAGACCCGCTTACAAGCTACTAGTGGAATTACTCCCATAAACTTACGTAGGGCGAAAAAGACATTTTGGTCACGTAACATGCTGATGAGATATTTACCGAGATCTAGTTAAATAATTTTGGCTGATAGCTACTATGTTTCTTGTCTATTCACATCAGACATAGATCTGATAACATAGTAATATGACAACTAATAACCTGGGTCCGTAGAACAAGGATTCTGAGCTAATAAAAAAAAATACCAATTTCTTTTATTGATAAATGTGATGGTTCTTGACCAGGGTCTAGTCTTGAGGGAAGCGATGATATGAGATCGACAATGGAACGAGTTTGCCCAGAAGAAATCTATTAACTCTAAACTTGATAAATCCGGTTTAATGAAATCGGAAACACAGACGCAGGCAGAGATATCCTAGCTCCGCGTAAATGTACTTAAAATGCTACCTTATGTTAAATTGTTTGTAGTTGTTGTAGAAATTTGACTATTTCGTTTACTTATACTGTGACAACTAGCCTTTCGCCTAACGGTAAACGGGATGTACCCCATAGGTTTCGCTTTGGTTCGTACCTAAATGTATTTAATGGCCGATCTTTATAAACTTGAAATCTTTCACAATTTCTACTTAGTATTTGATATTTTCATCTGGATACCTTTTTGAATTCGTGAAAACAAAAGACTTGACGGACAGAAGCCAAAATTATAATCTATCTTTAAAGATAATTTTAGTTATATCGGCATAAGAAGGCGAGACACACGTAAATATTGAATAATACAAGTCTCCCTAGACGAACGCACTGCTGAAATTTTAATAAACCGAGGGCTTCTCAGCGCGAACAATTTTTAATTTCAAGATACGCCTTGTGACAAAAATGTTGTTCGTCTTTATTAGCAGTAAAATATTCTTGTCATGTCACAAGCTTTATTGTAAATCCCTGGCTTAGTTTCTTTATTAAGTTCAAATTTTCCAGAAATAGATTTTCATTTTCCGTGTAAAATTGTCTTTGAAGTTTAAGTCCCAGAAGTATACCCGTGAAAGATTTTTTTGTGATTTATTAAAATCTATAAGGCACACATTTTTTTTACTTTGCCTCTTTATGGAAATATTTTGATTTGAAAATGAACTAAAATATTTTTCATCACATAGGCTCATAAAGAAGCTTAATTTGTACTTTATTAAGGTGCATATTCCAGGCGTGCTTTTTTCATTATATAGGGTGTAAGAAACGGTGTACCGAAAACTGAAAGGGCGTGCTCAGTCAACGAAATTGAAAAACTTTCTCATAGAAACATTTTTGAGAAATAAAACAAAAATTGACCTCTCCATACAAAGTCTTCGATCAGATTTTTTTTTCATTTCTCAAAAATGTTTCTTTGGGAAAGTTGTTTAGTTTCGTTGACTGAGCACGCCCGTTCAGTTTTTTGTGCACCATCCCTATACCCTGTATTATATACTGCACAAGTGTATTTTTAAGGATCCGTACCCACAGGGAGAAAAACGGGACCCTATTAAAATGCCTCCGATGTCTGTCTGTCTCTCTGTGAGCGGGCTATATCTCATGAACCGTAATAAGTAGACAGTTTAAATTTTGACAGATTATGTATTCTTGTAACGCGCTATAACAAAAAATACTAAAAATTCGCCATAGAATCGTGGTGGAAGGATCAGCCAGTCTGCGTTACCGACTTGCAGCAGATTGTTGCCCAGGGTGCGCCGGACACATAAATTATCGATGTGTCACACGGGGAGGCTCCTTTCATGCACCCCAATGCAAACTAAAAATAAAAAAATACTAATTAAAGGGAGGCTCCCCTACTAAAAACATGCTTTTTTAAGGCATTTTTGATCCATTTGTTTTAGCTCTGTCGTAAAAACGGGAACACTTACAAACGTGAAAATTAATATGTTATGTAAAAAATAACCAAAAATTATAGAAACTGGTCAAGTACGTGTCGGACTCGTGCTTTTTAGGGTTCCTTACCCAAAGTGTGAAAAACGGGACCATATTAATTTGCCTCCGATGTATGTCTATCTGATTATTTAGCGGGCTGTATCTCATGAACCGTAATAGATAGACAAATGAAATTTTCACAGATTATGTTTTTCTGTTTTTGCTATTACAACGAATAAGAAAAGAAAATTAAGTACCCCTATAGCCCAAATCAACGAAAAAGTATAGAGGGAAATGCTTGGAACACAATTTTTGACTTCGTAAATTTGTTTGGACTAGTTAGTAGGCAAACATATCAAAAGTCACCGCCCGTACCCCTAACGCCGGGCGGGACTTTAGAAACATTATGGCTCGATACAATCACTTCCTCATCACAAAAAAAAAAAATTACGATTTTTGATATCTAATATAGTTTTCGAGATATCCGTTATTGAAAGTCTATTTTGGTGTTGTTAAAATGAGCAGCAAGTGTTTTGTTTGTAATGAGGAAATGATTTCACCGAGTCATGATGTTTCTAAAGTAAGTGAAAAAGGGATAATTTCCCTAAATAGCTAGTAAAAAGAGGGGTGACGGCAAAATCGGTCAACTAGCCAATGTGACTTCACTGTGAATATCTCGAAAACTATACAAGATACCGAAAAACTTGACTGAATAAAACTTGTAGAAAATTTAATCAGCTTTCATTTTGCAACATGTTTTATGTTGCTGGGACGTACTGTTTCCGAGATATATGCGAAAAACCAAAAAAGGACCTTTTAAGCTCTATCGTTAATACTTTTTATGAAATTATTTATATTAATTTTATAATATTTATATTATTTATCTAAAAATACAGTAAATTTTCGATAATTTATTTCAATTTCAAGGTTGAATGATGAGGCTATTCAGTTTATTCTGTGCCTCCTTTATTATGACAAAAAAAAAAAAAATAATGCGCGCCATATTTTGAAATGTTTTCGTGGTGTTTTCCAAAAGTGTCAACTTCTAATAAAAACTTTAATCTAATGTAGTTCCTAAACCTTCGTTAATACTCGTACTTGGACACAAAATATACGTTTGGAGGTAGTAATAATCAAATGAAAACCTCATCATATGCAGCCTTAAAAATGTTCCGGTAGACGTGCTGTGGGCATAAGGTAAAATTTTAGTATTTTTACTCGCAAATGTGTTCAGCAACTTCGTAAGACGCAAGTGCGTATTGTTATTAGTATTACACTCGCGGCTCTATTAGGTCCTCGATTGCGGCTTGGACTGCAACTCCTTAGCCTCGACTGTATATATTTATCTAAATAACGCACTTGCATCTTATTGTACACACGGCCGCACATCAGTAGAAACACTTTTGGACCTTATGGCTTGGTAGTAGAGTTGAAAAAGTTTCTACCGACAAGCGGTTGACCGTACTATTTTGTACATGAGCAATTTACCTTAAAATGAAATTTTATCCTATACTTCACTTGTTGGAAACTACATACGAGTTCTTAAACGAAAATAAATCTTTTTGTAAGAGTTTTCAATGAAAATACATGAATCCGCGCACAATACCCTTTAGTTCACGTATATAGGATAAGGTAGTATGCCAAGCCCCCACTGTGAAGTAAACAAATTATTTTTGCTGATGCCTAAACTGTGGAGTTGGGAAAAAAATTTAGAAAATAAAGTGTGCAATACACCCTTGTCAAATGAGCCACTCTTTATTGCACGAAAATTTTCTAAGGATTTTAAGGATGGATGAGGCATTAATTTATTATTCGCGGCACTTTTAACTATTGCATTAAAATTGATTTCCATCGTTTACAAAATTGGTAATTCTAAAACTGACTTAATTTAAAAATACACGATACTAGTAATAAAATAAGTTTTTTTTTATATATTTTACGCGAATCTTTAAGAACATAAAATAAAATATTAAATGGAGTTATAATGATTTTACAAGAGAAGCCTTAAATAACAAAATACGGATAATAGCAACAAAACTAATTTTCGCGACATGGATTCGATTAAAACGAGAGGAACTAGTTGTTTTTAGAGCGCACGCGAGACAAAATTGACGATGCAAGGGCGCATCGTGCTTATAAAGACGATCCTGCTGGTATTGCCAGCCTCGCGGGGTGTAGTAGCCTCTAACAATATATTATTTCATTTTTGACATAAACTAGTGCCCCTTTTACATACTTATTTTTTTACTACATACTTTTTGATTTTATATCCGACAAGATAAAATTAATGAAAAAATGATAAAATAACAGCACGGCAAAAATTTCAAAAACAGGCATTGATCGCAAAGATTTCTAAAAAGAAGACATCTTTAAAATTTTAGCCATCTGCTTTGCGTTTCCTAACTTTTATTTCCCATAAAATCTGCTTTAAATGAACAGCTCCAAACTCAGCGTAGTCACACGATGGTAATCAAGTGAATTCTTAATTTCAGTCACGTCCACACCGAGACTGACCAAAATCGTTCGGCGACAGTGAAAAATTTTGTAGCGAAGGGTTCTAAATGTAGTGGCTTGGGTTGACTTTTGATTTTGGGAGCTTTTATCTTAAGAGCCTTTCAAGGATTTACGGTTTAAATTCACTGTGATAGGCAACATTATAGGCTCAGCGTTACATCGCCACTTTAAAAATTGTTGAAAAACTAAAAACAGAATCTTCTAGGCCCTATACATACTGCTACTTTTTACATCGATACAGTCGCGATGCAAACGCGATACCACTTCGATAAAAATTAACACTGGAGATACTATGATAATTTTTTACGACACTGCATCGCGATTACGAGCGATGCAAGCAGTGTGTATAGGCTTAAGATTACTTCTTATCTGGACATGCTAACTAAAAACATACATTATGTAAAGGATTTTGAGACATCCCTTGTTTGATTTTTACATTTCAGGATAAATCATCTGATTTTTCGAAAAGTAAGATGATTCCGTACTTAGAAGTCAATTCATGACTATTGAATTAGTCCTTAAATGAGCATGTCGGAAGCCCTGGACTGCTCAACAATTTACCTGAGGGTTCGTAAGGTCAGTAATCGTACTAACAACTCACACGACAATAACATGAACTGCGAATATATCCCACGGTCAAGCTTGACACTCGCAGTGCGACTCTAGCCTGTATGTCTACTGAAATAACAACGGTACAAAGTCAAATGTGTCAAGCTTGATGTGCTCTTAACTGTACTTCTTATTTTAAAAATTCGTTTTTTATCAGTAACCATGTTATCTTTGTGTCAAAAGTAAACAACAAAAATCATGTCTTAAGGTCGTTGCTGAGTGGCAGCACCTTACTTTTAGAAATAAATTTATTGCGTTGCAAATTTAGAAAACTTTTTATTCGTATTGTTCATTCGGCGGCAATATGGGGTAGTTATATATGTTATAATAACCCATAACCATAACATCATAGCACCATCATAGCATAATAACACCATATCATCATATCTTATCATTTATAGCTTTGTATTGGTAAAGTGCTAAAAGTGGCCGTTTTTGGTACTTTTGCAATACATGGCCATTCCTGATAAGCTAAGGTGAGATGAGATGGATAATCAAATATAGAACTGCCCCAAATTGCCGCCAAACAAACAATCCTTATTAAATGTTTTGTATTTATGACGCAATAAATTTATTTCTCAAAGTGGCAGCACCTCTGCTCAGCACCATGCTTTTAGAAATAAATTTGTTGCGTCGCAAATTTACAAAACTTTTTGTTAGTATTGCTCATTTGGCGGCAATATGGGGTAGTTAAGTTATATATGTTATAATAACCCATAACATTAACATCATGGCACTTTTGCAATGCAAAGCTATTCACGATAAGCTAAGGTGTGATGTGATGGATAATAAAATATAGAACTACCCCAAATTACCGCCAAACAAAAAATCCTTATTAAATGTTTTATATTTGTTTTGTACAAAGTGACAGCACCTCTGCTCAGCAAACACCATAATAATCTGTCAAAGCAAATATATTTTTTTACTCATTCATAAACAAAACGTGCTTGTTTTAAAAATTTGATTAAGGTCGGTTATATAATTGTAATATCATTGGATTAAGGTCGTAATTTTATTTTAAGAGGAAACACAAGATGATATTATGTGAAAAAATATTTTTTGTTCTTTTACAAACATTTTGCTTTTATTAACACCTTTAGTTGTAAAAGCCAAACCGCCGTGACCCAACTGTCCTCCATCTTCTTTTGGCTTTTGCTTTTTTTATTCTGATTTTTGTACTCCGAAGAGATAACCTACGATAATATGGTCCACCCTTCTTTTTTAGTACAAAACTACTATCTACACTTGCATAATTAAGGAGTAATGTAATTTATAAAGTGTGTCTGAGGACCGACTGTACATACTTAAACCGTAGATTCTGTCCATGAAAGTGAACAACTTTTCCCAAGGAACATAGGTCGAAATATTAAAAAAAGATTTGTTCTTCCCATATAAAATATGCTGTCAGCTGATGCAGTTTGTATGGGAAGTCGAATATTTTTCTTCTAATTTTCCTTCTAAGGTAGTAAAGCCAACTCCTAAGACAGGCCTATGTCCAGCAGTGGACGTCATGCAGCTGAAATTATGAAGCCATGTTAGACTATTATATATGTGCCAATTCTATCACTCGGACATTATCAAATTGTATTTTCTTTGTCCTTAGCAATATCAGTATTATATTATCTGTGGCAATATAGAGTTGATAGCCTTGCCACTAATCTGATAATGGATACCAAGATTTGAATACTTTACAACTTTGACTACGGCGCCAAGAACTAGAAGCAAGTCATAAGGCTCAAGGCAAGTGGAATCAGTCGATTCCGCTACATGCACTTTAACAAGTTAAAAAAAATTTCGCATGTGATAGTATAAGAGACAAAAAACCAGTGCGCCGCCTTTAAGTAAAAAACCGGTCAAGTGCGAGTCGGACAAGCGTGCCGAGGGTTCCGATATACCTTTTTTAGGACCGCAAAACTAAATTTGTTTGTAAAGGTTTTTTGCAGATTTCTAAAAAACTGTGCAACTTAGAAAGATCGTTTTATTTTTGCCGCAATATTTAGATAAATGTCTATCGACTGTAATTAAATCAGATTTTTCGTACCACAAACTTCGGAGATAGGTGGGGGGGGGGGGAATGGTATTTTTTTTGAAATTTTTCATCATAACTTGAAAACTAAGAGTCGTAAAAAAGTACAAAAATATATTTTAGAATGTGCAAGTAAAGTCCTTATATACGATACCCCACTCAACCTAGTAGCAACAATTTTAAATTTGCCCCCTCCTATTTGTATAAATAAATAAAAAAATATAAAAATGAAATAAATAAAAATATATATATTTTTTATATGCTTTCATGTGCAATTTAGTTGGGCAACCATATCCTACAACAATTTCAAATTTCAAGTCGATAGCGTGAGTGGTTGCCGAGATATACAGGTGTGACAGACAGACGGACAGACACACAGACAAAGTCGCACCATAAGGGTTCCTTTTTTGTACCATTTTGGTATCGGAACCCTAAAAATTGTTTGAAAACGCCATCTAGTTTCAATGAGTTTTTACTTTCCAGGTTAAGTTTTCTAATCATATGAATTGCCAGTACTGAACTGATGGTAGAGGAGCCGACATGGATTTTTCAAGTGATAATCAGGGCGACTAAGAGATGTCTGAGTAGATGGGGCTTCATGAGAGGATCACGAAAAACTATATAAGAAGTTCCAGACCGGAGCCCGGTGTTAAGGAGGCTATTGTCTGGAAATGAAAAGGAACAGAAAAACGTGATTTTCAGCAACAACAATTCTCATGCCAAAAGATGGGGACTAATGCGTAGTGATATATAAAGTTTGAGCGGACAATGGTCGGCCAAAAATCTGAAGACTGTTAGCAAACCAGACCATTAAATTGTTTTCTATTGAGTACCTGATAAAATTTAACGCGATAATCAAGGCGAAAAAGAGATGTCTCAATAGAATGATGAGAGGATCACGAAAAACTATGTAAGAAGTTCTAGACCGGAGCCTGGTGTTCAGGAGGCCATTATCTGGAAATGAAAAGGAACAAAAAACGTGATCTTCAGCAACAATAATTGTCATGCCAAAAGATGGGGACTGATCAGTACTGATATACAAACCTTGACCAGACAAGAAAACCGGTGGCTAAAGTCATTCCAGACAAGCCTGAATCTAAAAAGGGATATTTTTTGGGTCTGGTTTGCCAAAAGTCTTCTGATTTTTGTGTGGTAGTTCTTGTATTTGTTATCAGTATTAGCTTCTCTGTTACAAGCAATCACTTTTGTTCGCCTTGAATATCACGTAAAAAAATACTTTTCATTTCCAGAAAATGGCCTCCTGAACACCGGGCTCCGGTATGGAACTTCTTACATAGTTTTTCGTGATCCTCTCATAAAGCATCTTCTATTTAGACATCTATTTTTCGCCTTGATTATCGCGTTAAATTTTATCCGGTACTCAATAGAAAACAATTTAATGATCTGGTTTGCCAAAAGTATTTAGATTTTTGGCAATACAGTGTCTGGTCAAAGTTTTTATATCACTACTCATCAGTCCCCATCTTTTGGCATGAGAATTGTCTTTGCTGGACATCACGTTTTTCTCCTTTTTCGTTTCCAGACAATGGCCTCCTGAACACCGGGCTCCGGTCTGGTACTTCTTACATAGTTTTTTGTAATCCTCTCATAAAGCCCCATCTGCTGAGACATCTCTTAGTCGCCCTGATTATCACGTGAAAAATTCTTCTCGGCCCCTCTACCATGATGCCAGACTGAATGTACTCGGGTCCCTCCCGTGACTTGAATGTGTGATACTAATAACAAACCTACTTGTTTTCTTGTTTAGAGTTGCCCCTCTTTCTCACATGTGGAATATTAGACTCTTTCGACAGTTCCGGCGCCTTGTTGCGTCTCTTACGTGCGTACGTTAATATTTAAATAGTTGACAGTTAGAAAAACTTTTTGTGTCGAAATTTAAGGGACTGTATGTGAGGATGGGGAGAGAATACTAATTCAAATTTTTATTGCATACCTCTAGGTTTTATTGAGCATGATTATGGGTTTGGTCAGAGATGATGCTAGTGAAAACCAAGTTTCACAGCCTAGCCCACCGGCGCAAAATTGCATGTCTGTCGGTCTTTTACAGATTGTACTTCGGAGAGTGTGCCCAAGAGCTCCATGAGCTTATTCCGCCATCCCCCTTCTACCATCGGGAATCCAGACGCACCGCAGGATATCACCCATATCTGGTTGATATTCCACACATTCGCACAAAGCGCTTTGAAACATCCTTTATAATGCGCACAGCTAAGGAGTGGAATTCTCTGCCTGCGTCTGTGTTCCCGAGCTCTTATAACCCGAATCTATTTAAGTCGCGAGTGAATAGGCTTCTTCTGGGCAAGCTCGTTCCATCGTCGACCTCATCTCTGTCCTCAAGGCTAGATCGAGGTCAAGAGTAAGCCCATACATAGTAAAAAAAAAAAAGATTCAAATGCAGACCTTTACATTTTTATGATTTCGGGCTTGGACGTTATTTTGTATAATATAACTCATCATCATCATAACATCCTATGAAACGTCCACTACGGGACAGGAAGCTCCCTCCTGAATTCTAGCTTTTGCTGGAAAAATTAAGAAGGGAAATACCATAGTCACCTGACTTGTTAGCGTTACGGCTGGCACCATGGACCGCGGCGGTTGTAGGTGACCACAGTAAGTGTTAGATAGAAAGGAGGATGCTGCTGCCCATCCTCTTGTTTATAACCCTTAGTCGTCTCTTACGACACCCACGGGTATGCATGGGTTGGTACTATTCTTTGCCGGCACCACACGGGACACTTAGGTTCAATTACGGAATTTTAGGACAACAAAAAAAAATTTATTTACTAATATTTATTACGTAAGTGATAATAATGTTTGATTTTTACCTATAATCTTAAAGCCACGCGTGTCAAATCCGCGAAAGCCCCGGAAAAGTGTGGAACTCTATGATTTTTATACATCTGAAAAAAAAAAATAAAGTACTGCCTTGTTTATTTTTTCATAAAAAGAAATTTAAACTTATGAACACCGCAGCATCATAGAGAAAAAGCTTATCATAAGCTCACAAACATTTTACTATCGGGCAGTAAACTTTTTACGATAACAAATACGTAATAATTTTTATACGAATCTTGCAGTCGTAAACTTTTTAGGATTCCGTAGTTAACATGGAATCCTCAGGGCCAGTGTAAGCTGCGGCGCTGGCCACAAAGAGCAGTACAGTCACTGACCTCTATATATACATTGTATATATAGAGGTCAGTGAGTACAGTACAGATTTTTCAGGGCAGGGCAGATGACGACATTTTACCATTGGATTTTTATAGTTGATAAAAAATCAAAACATCCTTAGACAACTAATACAGAACCATGCGCAGCGCGTGGCCTGGCTCGCACTTTGCTGGTTTTTTCTTAATCTTTATCGATCCTTTCTATTCACTACTTCATGATTTTTGCATCAATGAGATTGAAATATCCTCTGCTGGCTAAAAAAACGGGTGACCATATCTTCAACAAGATCCTGCAAAAGTTTGGGGCTTTCAGCTAGTGCACCTATATCATCTTCAAACCTTAGAAACGAAATGTTGACAACTTTCATCAAGGTTGTCGGTTGCACAAAGCGTATTTATAGTTAAAGCTCCTTTAGGTCTTTTGCTGTCACTTTTATTGAAACAGAAAGTGACAGCAATAGATTCAACAAAGCTTTAACTATAAAGAAGCTTTTTGCAACTGCCTGTAAGTCTGTCGGTCTGATTTTGAAATATTGTTACTCATTGATTGTTACCCATTCTCTGGTTTATTACCATCATCATTTCATTCGTAAGCAATAGGTATACATTGTATTCGAAACTAGCAAGCTAAATAATAAAACATTCTGACACAAAAATTTAAAACATACAAAATAAAACTAAAATCTTTAATTCATTTGCAATAACATTTTCAACATCAATAAAAATTTCACTAGAATTCGTCAATTGTATACATGCATTTCACTAAAAGCAATGATTTGAACTTTTCCTTAAAAATAAATTTAAATTATTTAAAGTAAAGCCATCGTAATAGGTCTTTTCTGACAGCTGTCAAAACTCAAACTCAAAATAGTTTATTCATTGTTGGATATTAAAATCTTTTAATGATGTTAGCTAAACTACATCCCTTCAAAAACAAATTGGCGGCATGGTGGGAAAAAAAGAAGCGACAATAAAAACCCACGCGCGCTTTTAAATATGTTTGAATGTACAGGGTTGATACAATAAACATACCTAAGTCAATTTGAATTTTGAAATAGCCTGTTAGAACTGGAGCATAATCCCATGGATTTTTCTTTTCTAGATAATCTGATATTTTATAATAACCTTTTTCATATAATTTCTGCTCGATAATAGTTTTGAATTTATCTAACGGTAAACTTTCAATATGAGTGGGCACCTTATTATAGAAGCGTATACATTGACCTTTAAAAGTTTTACTAATTTTGTGAACACGGCTGACATGAGAAGCAAGTTGATTCTTGTTTCTTATGTTGACACTGTGCATGTCACTATTTTTCTCGAAAATATGTATGTTCCGTTTAACATTCATTAAATTGTCATAAATGTATTGCGACACAAAAGTCAAAATGTTGATTTCTTTGAATTTTTTTTCTAAGGGATTCTCTAGGCTTCAATTTATGAATTGCACGAACAGCTCGCTTTTGTAGTATAAAAATGCTGTTTACATCCGCAGCATAACCCAATAACAATAGGCCATATTACACAACAAACGTATGCAAATTTACTATCTGCAAAGAAAAATGAACCCTGTGTGTTGGTGTTAAGGAAATGTCAAAACGGACTTTTTACGTTGGCCCTACTTTATGTATCTTGTTAAAGAGAACTACAGCTTAGTACCGTGGACAATGCGTTACTACCTCCAGGGCTGGGGCTATGACATGTGGTAGGTTCATTCCTCCACCCACTAGAAATAAATGGGGTATAACAATATTTCTCGTCTATAGTTAGGTATTTTTCTGTTGAAAATTATTATGATTTCCCTTATGACACTCACAAAAACAGATGAGGAAGACATAATATTCTTACCCGATACCTGATAGTTTTACCTCACGTGCGAACTTACCTAACATATTGGTAATTTACGGTTCCCGGCTCCAAAATAATCGCATATTGGTGAAATTGTGGCAAAATTCTACATAATACATTTGTCACGTCCATATTATCTCGTTCATGTCTGTCACAAGGGTGATAGGGTAATGGTGGCTCGGCCCTGGAATTTTAAGTAGGCTTACGAGAACATACAGGATGTTTTTTTGGTCACGTGTCTCTGAAAGGGAAGTGATTTCCTGATACGGTACAGTGTCCGTTATTAAAATATACTTATTAAAGCTGAGAAGAAATGAGTAGCTTATGCCTCATTGATTTGTTGATAATAATAATCCTATAATTTTATAGGTTTTAAAAAACATGATTGACGTTTTCTTGCCCATTGATAGCTATCTTTTCTGATTGACTTAGATAAACAAAATATTATTTATTGTCCTAAAAGCACAGACCACACACTAGATTATTTTCAGGGTTCCGTGATGTAACGGGCCGATGGTCCGACACGGAATTACACGAAGAATATAATAGAGTATATTCTATTTTAGGAGTTTTAAAATGAGTAATAATACAATAGGAATCTTAATATAAATGATCATAGATTTTGTTCGACTCGTAATGAAAATAAAGGCCTGATTATGCATTATTACTCAAAATAATTGCTTGGAAAAGCTCGTCTAAAGCCGCGAATCAACGCGTAATAAAACCTCCTTGATTCGAAACTACTTGTCAAATAGGAAATAGGAATGTGTGAAGGAAGTGGGTAGAGTTTTTGATTGCCGTTTTCTGATTGGTCGGGGAGAGTAGCGTAATCTCAGAATTCAACTTTGAATTATGGAACTGACTGCATCGGGCGGGCCCATTTCTGGACCGGCGTTGCAAGCAATGGCGGACATTGCAGAGAAAACACGTGAGAAGAAAATCATCAAGGACCAAAAACGTCGAGAGATGCCGCAGCGAATCAAGATTTCTACAAAAACTCACAACCAAGCTAAGTGTTTAAGAGATTTTGCCACTTTAAGAGTAAAATTAGGCTCAAAACTCGATTTCATATTTCAATTACCTTACAATTTTATTTTGTCTTATAGCTGAACTACAGGGCCCTGGCGTCTATAACGGAATTTGAGTAAGATCTAAAACGGTATTTAAAATGTAGCCTTTTATTCAGGGGTAGGCAGGGCTTCTTAAACTCTTAGTTGATCTCAATTTTTTAAACTATAGGAGGAGGAGCAAAGCTACAAACCACTTGCAGTGCATCAGTAGGAAGCATGGGAGCTGAGCATCCGATTCCAGCAAGGCTTCCAGCTTCAGACAAACCTGTCCCCAGCAGCCGGCAAGACATCAAGCAGGCCAGTCCAGTCGCAGATGGGTATGAAATTTTGTTTTCTCTACCCGACCAAACCAGTATTTAACAACTTTCTTAGCCAGGTAAATTGTTTGAATGTATCTATTTTCTCCAAGATCCTATCTTTAATCGGTTTTGCCAGCTACAAAAGATATAACACTAATTGAGAGTTCATGCTACCCTCACAAATTAATATAATATAAAACCTTAGAGGGCTGTTTATGGAAGGTCTTTTTGGTTCAAGATGTCACCATTGTATGAAACAGATAAATCAATTACTAGATAAACTAATCTTCCTATTTACCATGTCTACAGGCCAAAATACAAGGCCTGATGGCCATCGAATTTGTTGGGAAAAATAAAACCCACGTATAGACTTGATACACCAAATTGGGGTCTCGCTATACATAAGCAAGTTCGAAGTCCCATCTGATCATGGAAAACATTGAAACATTTTTAACTATATCTTATTATTGGCGGATTGAATTAAGAGGACTGGAAGTTTAGCAGCCCTTCCCACTATTAAAATAAACTAAAATTTTCTCATAAAAAGTTAAATATCAATCTTGGAGAAGGCTAGATATGCTATTTCCATGTAACGTTTACAGCCATCGGACCTACCTACTTCCTATTACACACAAAATATTTACTTCTATATTAATCTATGCATTTAATCTAGGAATTTATCTACCTACTCGACTTGTGAACGGTTCTGACTAAAAGAATTTCTAGGGTTACATTGCCACGGTACAAAAGTAGGGTTCCTAATAGACGAAGCTTTGGCCATTTTATAGATCAAAACAGACTTATACAGATTTTATAGGAAATTCAGAATAAGCATTTGGAAATGTTAGGTAAATAGTTAGGGTTCCCTTTAGATACAGTGAGGATAGTTAGAAATTTAGGTATTATTATATACAGATAACATTACAGATTCATCATAAACTTATATTCCTCTTAATAGTAAAGGCATTAGAATCTTTAGGGCGTTACAAAGTGTTGCTTGGGTTCGTGCCCAGGATAGGAAACTAGTAAGTAAGCTGTTAGGGTTAGGTAGACTGTTACAAAGTGGTGCCGTGACCAGGATATAGAAATAGCTTAGAATTTTTATATTAATAGCCTCATGAGATGAATCTGGCTCGGTGTCGTTACAAAGTGCGAGCCGTGACCAGTATATTTTAGAATCTATGTTACTACGGATATTATTTTAGAAGCAGTTTTAGCTGTTACAACACGGTGCAGTGACCAGTCATGAAGCTGGCCTTCTACAGCTAGCTTTAGGCATTTTCCTAACTGGTGCCTTTTACCAGAATAAGAATCTTATGTTGTTATGGATGTTAGTTTTAGTTATACTTAGATAGGGAAAACTTAGATTTTGTTTTGGTACGCTTATTAGACTTACTATGAAGAATGCAATACATTATCTTATCAATAAAACCAGGAATATATAATTTAGACAAACTGTATAACCTTTTAATATTACTGCGGCTGCTATTTTAATGTTTACTGACAACACTTATTCTAAAAGCTGTAGTAAGTATTGAATATTATTGTAATTATGAGAAATTGGGAATTGCTACTTTGAGATAAGTACTTACTTGAGTAAATGATAACACTTCAAAACCCTTTATTTAAAAATAACATCACAGGGTTAAACTATTCATTATATAGAAAGGTATTTAAAACATTTAACTTTACTTAGGATTATTCACTCAACACTGTATGGGTCACTTTTACACTAGTTAGCACTAAATGGTCCAGTGGAGTTTTTCATTTTTGGGTGTCTTTTTCTGGGCAGAAGATCATGTCTCCAAGGGAAGTTTCCAATAGGTATATCAGACAATAGAGGCTTTTCACCATATTAAGTAGACAGGGACAGGTTTCTTGAAATTTGTAGATACTATGGGTTTAACTGAAAATAAAAACAAGTAATTATTAGTAAAGGGTACAAACGTTAGAGATATTATGTTATAGTTGTTATAAAGTAGTAGGAGTTGTTCATACTTACAAACATTCTTGCAGATTTTAGATTTTCTTATTATAACCAATTAATTTCGTAATTTCAAGGGCAGAACCGATGATTCTCATTTGTGTTTTATGTTTGGCCTGAAAGAAGTAATTTGGGAAGGTTACTTTTAGTATAAAATAAGAAATATTCCTCAAATGAAATATATCAGCCATTTTATAATGTAGGAAATTGTACGCTGGAATCTACTTTGGGTTTAAATTCTTTCTCAGGGTTATTAGAACGGGAAAACTGAAATAAGAACAATATAATGAGGTTTCATAATAAATAAGGAAGTAATTACAACACATTTTAGTGATTTTTCTTACCAGAACAGCAAATTGAAATTAGTTGGAATGAAATCCATTGTTCATCATCTGGCTGGGTCGTGTTCCGAAATGGGCAAACGGTGCTTGAGGAGTATAGTATACGATACTGCAGAACGGTCCAAATTGGTTTTGCATGTTCACAGAGCTAACATTGCTTAGTGACTCTACCTTTGTTTTAATTTATTAACAATGTCTAAGCTAATCTTTCAAAATTTACGTCAATTCCACTCCAATTTCCTTATTTTCATTCGTGATGAAGTGCCCTAAAGCGGTTTGTTAGCGCATTTTGGAACGGGGGTTGGGAAGATATGGCATTCGATACGTACCCTTTACCGCCACTGACAAAGTAAATTCATAAATTAAATTGTTATTGAAAAATTTTAAGAAACTTGTACACACGGACGCATTTTAGTGGAAACATTTTATTTTGCACTCGGTTCTGGGTCTGATTCTCGGTGGGGCGCGCTGCAAAGCAGAGATCTGTGCACCTTTTTCAGTTTGAGTTTGACGTTGTGGGGGTTAATTACCTGTTTAACGAAGTTTGAAGATTCCGTGCTTCGGAAGGCACGTTAGACCATTGACTCTAAATTTTCTAAAATTTACTGGGGTAGTTGTTTAATGAGACAGGACAGATATTTTTGCGTTTTGGTAGCTCAGACACCAGGGTTAGTGAGGTCAGTCAACGATAATATATCTAAAGATGATGAGACAAGATTGTAACTTAAAAAAATATATATATGAAGAAAATTTAGGTAAACAGGAATACTAGTTGCACTTCAAAACTAGGCTAACTAGAGTCTAGGTCTAATTCTAGCATAAAGGGTAGTGGTTTTGAATTCTGTAAAGTTACTAGGGATAAGTAAAATAAATGATATCATCTCTATCACTTACTATAATGGAGTTTACAGACTATTTAGAATCATTTGATACAGCTGTAGGATGATTTTAATACAAATTAATTTGTTAATTATTTCAATCGGAAACTGTTTGGGTTTATTTGGCAAAGATATACTACAATCTTTTATGTTATTGACGTGACCTAATCATATTATATTAGTAGTGTTTTGACTAGAAATTACTGAGATTTACAATGGTCAATATTATGGAATGATAACACTCTAAAATGCTAGTTTTAATCAAATAAAATTACATCAATTGTGTTTATTTACATAGCATTATAGGAAACACTCAATTTAATACGCAAATAATCAATTCATTTTAACTTCATTTGTGTGCATCAAAAATATCGAATTCTTCTGTTATGGGAGTATACATTCATTAGTATAGATTCATATTGCATGGTTGTAGAATCTGTATTCCATTTCTCTTGTAATTCAAGGTTATCTGAAAAATAATAAAACACAGAACCTTAATTGATAAATAATTTGAATTGTAGTTAATGGGATAATTATAAGTCCTTAATTAAATAAACAGTAGTAAAATTTGATGTCATTACATAATAATCATTCCATGAAGATAACCATCGCAGGCGGAGAATAATATCCTGAATCTTAATCATATGAAGTAAAGTATAGTGACATCATAGTTACTAGCGGTATCATGGGAGATTGTAGATAACTGTAGAATGTAAAATGGTAAGGCACACCGAGGGACGTTGCTGCCTATCTTTCAGTTAATATTTTCTTAGTCTTCTTTTTGAAACATCCATGGAAGGGATGGATTGATTTTAAGTATTCTATTGCCAACAAAATATAGATGGTACTTAATTGTAAATTTATTTATTTACTAACTTTTTAGGGTTTGCCTACAGGTAATACTCATACTCTTAATTATAAATATTCAATTTCTCCAGAGTTTTTGTATCTAAGACTTTATAAGGGATAGACCAGAATAGTCTTAGTTTCGTGTGGTCTAAAAGGCATACAAAAGGTTAGGAAATGGTTATCTAACAACATAATGTAAATTTGTAGTAAAATTGTTGAGATATGAGATCCATTTTAGCTAGAACTTCCTTTCGCATATATAAACGATCACATAGAGATCGGTGGAGTAATATATCAGTAGATTTTGATGTTGTGATTCTGGAAAGGTTAGATGGTAAAAATGCATAAACACATTTCAAGTAGAAAAACATTTTTAGAGCGATATGATCTTTATAACGAACCTTTAACTAATCGAGAACATTAGGAACAAACTTCACTTTAAAGAAAAAAAAATCAATTTTTCAAGTCATTAATAGGATCAACAATACATTTGCGAGTTTCTAAAGGAATGTTGCCAGAATGGGTATTCTAAATTCAGTAGATATAATGTTATATTTTAGTATTTTCATTTAAAGGTAAAACTAATAAAAATAAGTGCAGATTTTATTATGTAAATATTTGTTTAAACAAAAATTTAAGCATTTAAGCAAAAATTACAGCACAGGTAATTTTCGATTTTTACCATGACAGCATATGCGCGTTTACTTATTTTGATTTAAATTCTATTTCTATTGATTGAATTTTTTTTGTTGATTGCATTGTAAAACAATCATACGATATAAATAAACAGTAGGGTGAATATAGTCTTAAAAGTTTTTAAAATGAATTTCTTTTAGATAATTTATAAACATTTTTTTTAAAGGAATCTAAATACAATAGGAAGAGTGGTAAAAACATGCAGGATTTCAAAAATTCTGGCAATACTGATGTTGGCGACTTGACAATCTAAGTTGACAGAGTATCGTTCGAAAATCTAATAATTTATTTAAAAAAAGGGTTATAATATTTATGCTAGGTTTACGGGAGGTTTAAAAATTATTAGGATTTAGGCTAGCTATAGTTTATTTTTACGATAAAAGTATATTGGGTGATTAGGATTTAGGATAGGAAGTTTTAGTTGAATGTATGGGTCTGTTTTGATCTGTGACGTGGCTGTTATTACAGCTACAAAGTGCTGTCCGTGAAGTGGAAGTCAGAACCGTAACTATAGATTAGGTAATAAAGTCAGAATAATTAGGAATACTAAAACGGATATGGGAAATGGGTTAGTTAAATTTACTTAAATCATCTGAAACATCGCGACGTTTATGTTTCAGGATTAACTAAAACACTTTCAAATATCTAAATATACTCAAATAAATAACTGAAAAAAGAAAGAAGAATACTAAAGTAACCTAAGAGGATAAGACACGGGGGGTTGTGGATTTTTGAAATAATCATGGGAAAGGTTTATGTATGAAAACTTTGGCTCTAAGAAACAAGTAGTTAAAATAAAAACATTATTTAATTAGAATCTGACTGTTTTAAATTTAAGAACAAATTGCTTGATTGTTGAATAATTTTGAATCTTTTATAAAGAAAAATGAAATATGAAATAATAATAAAAGTTATTCGGCTATAAAAATTAATAAGAAGGACAATTCGTGTAATTTGTAGAAAAGAAGTATTCGGAACGCACCTCAAATTTGACAACTAAATTTTTGAACGAAAGCGACAACAAAACAAAACAATTTCAAGGGAATATCGAAGTTTATTTTTGAGTTTTGTAAAAAAAAAAAAACATGTTGAAAACATTAAGGTTTAGTAGATTGTTATTAACTGACTGTCTTAAGTTATTTGTTTGTAAATTAAGTGAATAGTCAAGAAGAAGTAAGTAACAGTTACTCCAAGAAAAAAAAAGAACATTCAGTGAATTAAAATTGGATAGAGGATTTTCAGTTTCATAAAAACAGGGTAGTTTCATGAAAATATTATAAAGTAAATCAAAATATAGGATAGAAGTCTGCTAAATTATTAAGTTTGTAACGTTCCTACTGACGAAGTTTCAAATTGAATTTGGGGCTCGAGTTAATTGAAATTCTTATACAGAACATTAGAATGGAAAGAAAAAAGCGCCTATGAGTTTCAAGTATGGAAATTAGTAATTATGCAATCTAAGAAATACATAGTTAGTGAGATAAACTAGGAAATAAATTGATTTGATACAAAGTACCTATATTAAATTGTCTTTATTCATAAAATTAAAATCCGGTAATTTCTTCATAGTTAGTAAAATTGAATTGAGGAATTTATGATAAGAGTAAAACAAACTTATTTACAACAAATTTTTGCATAAAATAATTTATACAAACCGAATGCTATTGTAGAAAATTGACCTTATGGTAACAATGAAATTATGATATAGAAGTAGTATTAGGTCTTTACCTATGAAATTGCCGTTTTGTATGGAGAATTTTAGGTAAACCCAATTTTCAGTACTAACATTTTTGCATTTTTCTTTGGAATTATAAATCCAATCTTTTTAATTTTTTTAAGAATTATTGGGAAGACATTAAGCTAACAGAAACTTAAATTTAATTTTTGAAAAATATTATGTGTACAAAAATATACCAAATCTAACGATGAAATCGGACGACATTTAAGACGAACAATTTTCGAACCTTTAATTTTATATATCAAACTAAAAATTAAAACTTTAGGTTATACGCGAATTGATAACCTTGAAGTCAACTTTCAAATATAAGACAAATGAAAAAAATAGCATTAGAATTATAGGAATTATGATCTCATTAACCTGTAAGAAAATATCGGCAATTTCATAGGTAAAGACCTATTAAATAGCTCAGTTTCATCGGAATTCGGTATTGACATATGAGGAGTTAGGTCAATAATTTATTTAATAGACCTAAAGTTGGGATTTTTGAATATTAACCTTTTGCGAACAATTGTACGGTTGGCTAGATGACAAAGTTAGAATTGTTAACGGGGGGTTGCAATAATGCTTTATGTGCTACACATTTGTTGTCGAATGTAAATGTTATAATAAAATTGGGGAAAGTAATTAATTAAATTTGGGGATTCATACAAAAGTTGATTAGAGACAATTCATTTATACTAAAGTATATTATATGACATACACAAATTATAATATAACGTGTTGAATGTATGTTTCAATTTTATTTTGAATTCATAAATATGTTTTGTTGCTTTAAAGGTGAGAATATACAGTAGGGCTCCAAGTCAACTTTAGATAATAGTTAGAAAAAAGTATACAAAGAGAAAAAAATATATATTATAATAAGTAGAAAAGGAAAATAATTTTTGGGGATAAGAGAGGAATAGTTAGTGGGAGAAATAGGAACAGAAAAAAGGGGGTCTGTAGCCAGTTTTCAAGTTTAGGGGTTTCGTTTGACTTGACTTAATTACTTTAGTTCAAATAAGGTTGAGACTAAATAGATTGACGTATGGAGTGGGGTTGAAAATGTTGAGATGTATTTACATAATTATTCTATTTCTGTATGGGTAGTCGTTCACTCGGTTCCGGCTAAAAGTAAAATTTTATTGGGAAGGTTTGATTGGATAACCTAGCAAGGTTAATAAAATAAAATGTAATTTAATAAAATATAACATAATTAAATTAAATAAAATGTGATATAATGAGATGTAATATAACAAATTAAATCAAAAATATAATTAAAAAAAAAAATATAAAAAAGGGGTCCTTATTTATGAAAAGAAAATTACCATTTAACATACGTTATAATATTAGTAATTTCGCTCGTAGGTAAGATTAAGCGTAGTTTTGGAAGGATAGGAAAAAAAATTACATTTAGATTTTTTTTTTAGGTACGGATTCAATTATGCGTAGGAACTTCATGCACTTATGGGACGTAAGACACGTATGCGTGATTATAAATTTAATTAGTACAGTAACTGAAGTTCTGGTGTCACCGGACATTCTTAGGTAATTTTAAGCGTACTTTTCCTTGGATGGGGCTAGGGATTTTGTTAACTTTTGATTGAGATTCGGAAAACATCAGCTGTATTATTTATTTTCTTCACTTTAGGGTCTTTTAAGTAAAAATTCGAGGTTATGGTTTTAGCTGAAATGTACTTTAATTGGGTAGTTAAATTACGACATAGAGATATATACCTCCTTAAGATAGATACTCCTTCGGGGTTAAGTGATACAATTATTCGCAGGTAAAATTCTTATTAGGTATTTCAAATATTTTTGTGATAAATTGTTGTTTGTGTAGAAATTTTTGAAATTTATTTGAATTTTGCTGTTTAGGTACGGGTAAGCTCGGCTGTGGGCAGGTAATGATGGCTCGGGTAAACAGTGGATTTCAATTGAATAGTAAAAGGTTTCGTAATTCACGGTTAAATTCTCGGTCAGTTATATAATTTAACAATGTAGACACCTAGATTGTGTTGGAGATTCGGTTGCTCAATGTGGAAAATGAGAAGATCCATCACTTTTGAAGTGTCGTAAAACAATTTTGATTGCGTAAATAGAGCAGTATAGGAAGGGTTTGAGAGAGAGTTCGATGATTCACCTTTAAAGTATTGTGCTAGACGACTTGTTTACACGTGAGTAATCCGTTGCGACAAGCTGTCGAGGAGTTTTATTTGAAAGGATCTTTGGGGGACCGACTCGTAAGTCCTTGGAAAGAAAGATGTTTTCTTAGGAATCATTTTGATTTGTGGACGGACTTATAGCCGCATTCCCAACCTTCCTGGCAAAATACTTCTTCCATTTCAAATAAATTTTTATGGTGTAAATCGAGGGTTGATGGGGTAAATTTACAATTGGTGTTATATTTCTCTTGTAAATTATTGCATCAGTTGCGCTTAGGAGTTAGTAAACTAGACATTGTAAGTTATTAGGCCAAAAAAATCGACTAAGAGTTTTGGGGAATTTAAATTATCAATAAAATTTTGCGTGGCGCCTGTGCGTTATCTGAGCAGGTTCCACCTAGTAGCATAATCGATTGTTTATCGAACGTTTCATTGGGGAGACCAGTGGTTCGTAGTAACAGCGTAAAAGAGGGAAGAGAGTATGAAACGTAAGGTTTTATGAACCACAAGGAAGAAATAAAAGGGTCGATTGATCTTGTTGAGAGGAAATGTTAGTAATAGGAAATAGACTAACAATAAATGTTGTTGATTGAATGGGTATGACAGAGGTTATAAGAATGGAGGGTTGCAATGAACTAATGGTATCTCAACCGATGGAAAAATTTATTGTCTGTTGACCCTGCACACTACACTTACAACGAAGTATTTATGGGATCATAGGTGCTAGGTTAATTTTAAGAGACATTGGGTACGAAAATTACTCTGATGTCTGATGTGAGTGTTGATGTACTCCCTGTAAATGACTTCTACTCTACAAGAAGCTGACAGCTTATGCAAAACCTACACTGCACATGCTCCAAAACAGAAATGGAAGCGATATTGAGTCAAGTATTGGACTTCGACTGTTGGTTATATAACAGTTTATTAGGGGACAGGACTGACTTTGTTCATTACGGGGGGTTTATGTGTCTATCCCGGGGTAACGTTGAAAGACAAAACAACCTGCCTTAGATTGGATGTGTTCATGAGCTGTCCTTCTGACGGGCTGAGTTTGAGACCTCAGTGTTCTTGTGTGGATATTGTTTGTTCGAAATTCTCGACATTTCTGGGGTATAACCAATATGTTCGACGTTTAATTCTTGAACTCTTATTGAAGACATTTTTCTTTTGGTTTAAAACTTACACTACAACAGGATCTACGTGTGTCCACTTTATGGGTTAAAGGTTAATAAATGTTAGATTATCTTCGTGAAATTCAAATGGTGGAAAATTTGCTCCGGGGACGCGTATGCTCTGCGCAAATTTTGGGGGTTGGATGTAACGGGCCGATGGTCCGACACGGAATTACACGAAGAATATAATAGAGTATATTCTATTTTAGGAGTTTTAAAATGAGTAATAATACAATAGGAATCTTAATATAAATGATCATAGATTTTGTTCGACTCGTAATGAAAATAAAGGCCTGATTATGCATTATTACTCAAAATAATTGCTTGGAAAAGCTCGTCTAAAGCCGCGAATCAACGCGTAATAAAACCTCCTTGATTCGAAACTACTTGTCAAATAGGAAATAGGAATGTGTGAAGGAAGTGGGTAGAGTTTTTGATTGCCGTTTTCTGATTGGTCGGGGAGAGTAGCGTAATCTCAGAATTCAACTTTGAATTATGGAACTGACTGCATCGGGCGGGCCCATTTCTGGACCGGCGTTGCAAGCAATGGCGGACATTGCAGAGAAAACACGTGAGAAGAAAATCATCAAGGACCAAAAACGTCGAGAGATGCCGCAGCGAATCAAGATTTCTACAAAAACTCACAACCAAGCTAAGTGTTTAAGAGATTTTGCCACTTTAAGAGTAAAATTAGGCTCAAAACTCGATTTCATATTTCAATTACCTTACAATTTTATTTTGTCTTATAGCTGAACTACAGGGCCCTGGCGTCTATAACGGAATTTGAGTAAGATCTAAAACGGTATTTAAAATGTAGCCTTTTATTCAGGGGTAGGCAGGGCTTCTTAAACTCTTAGTTGATCTCAATTTTTTAAACTATAGGAGGAGGAGCAAAGCTACAAACCACTTGCAGTGCATCAGTAGGAAGCATGGGAGCTGAGCATCCGATTCCAGCAAGGCTTCCAGCTTCAGACAAACCTGTCCCCAGCAGCCGGCAAGACATCAAGCAGGCCAGTCCAGTCGCAGATGGGTATGTAATTTTGTTTTCTCTACCCGACCAAACCAGTATTTAACAACTTTCTTAGCCAGGTAAATTGTTTGAATGTATCTATTTTCTCCAAGATCCTATCTTTAATCGGTTTTGCCAGCTACAAAAGATATAACACTAATTGAGAGTTCATGCTACCCTCACAAATTAATATAATATAAAACCTTAGAGGGCTGTTTATGGAAGGTCTTTTTGGTTCAAGATGTCACCATTGTATGAAACAGATAAATCAATTACTAGATAAACTAATCTTCCTATTTACCATGTCTACAGGCCAAAATACAAGGCCTGATGGCCATCGAATTTGTTGGGAAAAATAAAACCCACGTATAGACTTGATACACCAAATTGGGGTCTCGCTATACATAAGCAAGTTCGAAGTCCCATCTGATCATGGAAAACATTGAAACATTTTTAACTATATCTTATTATTGGCGGATTGAATTAAGAGGACTGGAAGTTTAGCAGCCCTTCCCACTATTAAAATAAACTAAAATTTTCTCATAAAAAGTTAAATATCAATCTTGGAGAAGGCTAGATATGCTATTTCCATGTAACGTTTACAGCCATCGGACCTACCTACTTCCTATTACACACAAAATATTTACTTCTATATTAATCTATGCATTTAATCTAGGAATTTATCTACCTACTCGACTTGTGAACGGTTCTGACTAAAAGAATTTCTAGGGTTACATTGCCACGGTACAAAAGTAGGGTTCCTAATAGACGAAGCTTTGGCCATTTTATAGATCAAAACAGACTTATACAGATTTTATAGGAAATTCAGAATAAGCATTTGGAAATGTTAGGTAAATAGTTAGGGTTCCCTTTAGATACAGTGAGGATAGTTAGAAATTTAGGTATTATTATATACAGATAACATTACAGATTCATCATAAACTTATATTCCTCTTAATAGTAAAGGCATTAGAATCTTTAGGGCGTTACAAAGTGTTGCTTGGGTTCGTGCCCAGGATAGGAAACTAGTAAGTAAGCTGTTAGGGTTAGGTAGACTGTTACAGTACACAAAGGGTGAAAAAACGGACCCTATTAATATTCCTCCGATGTCTATCTGTCTGTCTGTGTAGCGGGCCAAATCCCTCATGAACCGTAATAGGTACAAAGTTGAAATTTTCACTGATTATGTATTTCTGTTGCTGCTATAACAAAAAATAATAAAAATTACCCGACTAAAAAAGTATTTTTAGGCGATTTATGCTCTATTTGTGTTTTAGCTCTATCTTAAAAACGAACACTCTTACAAGCGTAACAGTTGGTATTTATAGTGCTTAAGCTACAGAATAACAACAAAAGCGTGTCGGACTCGCACGATTTTAATATACTTCTGTGTCACTGCGTGTCCATAACTAAGGTACGGGACCCTCGGTGCGCAAGTCTGACTCGCACTTGGCCGCTTTATTTATAAACATATGACAGACTCCCGTGAACTTTGGAGCATACTATCTAGATGAAAACACTATTTATTCTGCGGTAGTACGTCCATGGACGCTATTTTGATACACATTATGGCGTATTAGCTCCAAAATGGCGGTAATCAAATTGACTATAATTTGACAAACGCTGATTTAGTGTACTGTAAGAAGTGCCTTAAAGTGACGAAACACTAACCATCTTACTACAAAAAAGTCTAACTTTTTTGTAATAAGACGGTAACAGTATTCCCCGTCTCCTTTTATTTATTTAACCACCGCATACATTTGCATGTACGAACTGTATTCGTATCTACACCAGATTATACTTCGGAAAGTGTGTTCATGACCATCGGGAGTCCAGACGCACCGCAGGATATCGTCCACACTTGGTTCATATTCCACATATTGAAACATCTTTTATAATGCTCACGGCACACGGCACACAATGCTAATGAATTTTATGCCTGAGTCTATATTTTCGAGTCAATATAGCCTGAATCTATTCAAGTCGCGAGTGGCTTAGGTAAAGGCTTCTTCTGGGTAAGCTCGTCCCTTCCTTGACCTCAACTCTGTCGTCAAGATTAGATCGAGGACAGGAGAAAGCCCATTGACGATAAATAAAAGTATGTTTAAATGTAAATAGGTACAAGCTTAAGCTTTTTTCTGAAAATAAATAAAATAAGTCTTTGATTGGCCAAAGGACACCCTGTATACACGCTGAAATGAAAAAAGGACAATGAAGAGTTTCAATTTCGTACAGGTAAAAGACAGCCGTACCTTTTTTGGAACCTACGCTCATTGGTGTTTGAAATGTGTTACGATGGCGATGGTATACTATAGGTATATGTTTTTAAACGATTTTGTTCAATTTTTTATCTCGCAAGCACGACAATACGCACCGCAGGATATCATCTATAC
Source organism: Athrips mouffetella (assembly GCA_947532105.1). Lineage (NCBI taxonomy): Eukaryota > Metazoa > Arthropoda > Insecta > Lepidoptera > Gelechiidae > Athrips > Athrips mouffetella. Next base: position 20,590,500 of record OX383972.1, on the reverse strand, counting down.
TTTGTTGATATTCCACAAATTTGAAAAAAATGCTTTGAAGAATCTTTTAAATACGCACAGCTTAGAAGTGGAATTCTTTGCCTGTGTCTATGTTCTTGAGTATATATTACCTGAATGTATACAAGTCCCGAGTGAATAGGCTTTTTCTGAGCAAGCTCATAGACAATGAAGAAAATCGTTGTCAAATAAATGAGGAAGAGTCACTCAGACAAAGAGACAGACGAGATTACTTCTGTACTATACTTACTAATCTGGGGACGAGATAGTCGCACGCAAATTGTATAATTCGCTACTTCACATAATGCTTTGGCATTTTAATCGACAGCAAATTGCCGCAAATTTGAAATGAGTCATTTTACATAATGCCTAGGCATTTTACATAACGACGCGTAGTTCGTTGTGTTCTAAAGAAAACCTAACCTAAATGTGATACAAAATAATATTCACAACAAACATCATAACTGTTTTTTGAGGAGGTTAGTACACACCACTTCGTATTTAAAATACTGGTTCATTGTATTCATTATCTGACTACGTGGCTAGTGTAACTAACATGATAATTTTATGTCAAAAGGTAATTTTTATGATATACCTATTGTAGTACCCATAATTTCGCACACGTAAATACATGTTCCAAATTATGTTAACCACGAACCTGAGTAATGAAAACTGATTTGAACTTTACCCAAAAATAAAAATACCAGTTAGGTGTACATAAGATACCGATATACCTGTAAGTAGTGTACGTTCACCTTAAAATTCCGTCACGTCTCTAGATCCAATAATAGGAAAATACGTGACGGAGTTGGAAAAAGCGCTTTTCTCTCTCTGGCGGTCATTTCATTAATGCATTCATGACTTTCATAAACAGGATTGAACTTTTTGTAGCAGTACGCTTTTGTAGCAGTACCATTCTTTGATATAGATAGTTTTCGGAAACGTTAAAGTTTCCGTAAGATTGTATTTTCCTATTTCAACATCTAGCGCGTAAGTCAATCAACTGCTAAATTATAACCGAACTAGCTGTGACTGAAAGTCAAATAAGCGGAATGAGTAAAAAAAGCTCTATGAGCTCGGAATAACCGCCATCTACCTTCTGTCATCAGGAGTCTGGACGCACCTCGAGACTTCACACTTGATAATTTTGGTTCGGAACCTTTAAGGCCGGTATTTCACTGGGACACAGGTAGCGCGACTAGTAGTGCGACTGGTTGCGCCACTGGTGTCCGTAACAAGACACCAGTAAAGACACCAGAGTCAATTTGGCGGCGCCACCAGCTCGGCTACTGGTTGCGCTACCACTCCCAGTGAAATATAGCCCTTAATACTGTGGCTGCAGGGTGTAGCGACTCTGGTGGCTAGTTACGGACACCAGTAGCGCAACCAGTCGCGCCACTAGTCACGCCACCATGGTGTCCCAGTGAAATACCGGCCTAAAACGAAACTTCTTTCTAAAATGTACCGTTGAGCCGTAACAAAAAAAAATTAACAAACTTTATGCCTTTTAGGTAAAAAAGGTTTAGTTTTTGTGTTATCGTTCAAATGAACACGATCGGGGCCCAAGTGTAATAGCCGCAATAAGCGTCTGACATGGCTCATCAAAGTCATCAACAATCTATTTCCATTACCAACATGGAATCATCTTACTTTTTGAACAATTAGGTATTTTATCCTGCAATGTTCAAACCAAACTGGGACAAAGTAAATTTCTGTTAGACAGTATTTCCACCGGCAGTCAAACCCAGAACCTCCCATCCAGAGCCGAACAATTTTACCACTAGACCTAGGGCTTAAGAAAACGGATGTATTTCTGTACAAAATTTTTAGACCTCGCGCGTTGTCTTTGAAACTTAAAATTTGCTCTGTATAAGGGTTGGGCCACATTGATCGACGGCGATCGACGACGGTTTGCCTATACAAAACGAGCGCAAAGTATGGAAATACTTTCGCATCCTTTCGCCACGTCGAATCTTAACCAAAGCCCACCGACAGATGAAGAAATGCTCACAAAAATGGAGAAAACGAATTTTCCCAGACATAAAACCTAGCTAGATTTTTCATCCCCGAATACCTCCTGTTTTTATTTTTTTGATTTATCAATTATTATATATTCAATCGAAATCGTTAGCCGTTTTTGAGAAACCGACTACAAACATAATATGTTGTGTTATTGCTCGTTTAGTAGCACTTTTTGTAGGCAAAGCCAAGAAACAATGTTAACTTTTAATGCAATTAAAAATAATTACTTCCTTCCATCCTGACACTATACGTAATTAATGTTCGTAAAAGAAACTAGTGGGTTTAATTTTGCATTCAGTAAGCCTTTTTTGAGGTTCCGGTCCTCGGCTGTGAGCATTATAAACGATTCTTCAAAAAACAATTAGTGCGATTGTGTGATTATACTCGTACAACGTGTTAACGGAATAAGCGAAACTGAGAAAATTGTTTTTTCATAATCGAGAGTAGAATCAATTTCACGGGTTTTTGATAGTGGTATTTTTTTTTATTTTTAATATTTAAATTCTTGCCGCTTCTATTCTAAGTATTTCTGTGGATACGCGCGCTGGCGGGGCCAGGCGCCGCGCGGTTAATGAGCGGTGAGGAGGGGAGGGAAGCGGCCGTGGCGTGCGCGGAGTGCACGGACTAGAACAATCCGAATCAATTTAAGTCGCGAGTGAATAGGCTTCTTCTGGGCAAGCTCGTTCCATCATCGATCTCATCTCTGTCCTCAAGGCTATATCGAGGTCAAAAGTAAGCCCATACATAGTAAAAAAAAACGGACTCGCGCACTGAGGGTTCCGTACCACCACATAAACATAATTGTATTAGTTGAAATTTCAGTAAGTTACTGTGCTAGATTTTTAGGGTTCCGTACCTCAAAAGAAAAAAACGGAACCCTTATAGGATCACTTTGTTGTCCGTCTGTCTGTCTGTCTGTCTGTCTGTCTGTCTGTCTGTCAAGACCCTTTATCTCACGAACGGGTAAAGGTATCAGGTTGAAATTAATACCATATGTTAGGGTCCATGAACCACACAAGATCTGAAAATTTAAATTTTTTACAACGACGCAATCAAAAGATATGGCTTTTTATGTCCTCATCTCCATACATTTATGCAAAAAAAAAAGGAAAACCTACAGGGTACTTCCCGTTGACCTAAAATTATGAAATTTGGCAAGAAGCTAGGTCTCACAGTACAAATAAAGGGAAAAGTTTGAAATCATTAAATATTACAACTTTACTCACAACTAATGGTAACCAATTGTGGTGAGCTCCCGTTTCAAGAACATTTATATAAGAGAGGGGTCAAGTTGGATGGTCGCGGAGGCGATTTTTGTTTTAGTTCTATTTTAAAAACGGGAACACTTACAAACTTGAAAATTGGTATGTTTATAGTGCATAAGCTATAAAATAACAACAAATAATAAAATATGGTCAAGCGCGTGTCGGACTCAAAAAATCTAGCACATTAACTTACTGAAATTTCAACTACTACAATTATGTTTATGTGGTGGTACGGAACCCTCAGTGCGCGAGTCCGACTCGCACTTGGCCGGTTTTTTTTAGTCCGACACGCGCTTGACCAAATTTAATTATTTGTTGTTATTTTATAGCCTATGCCCTATAAACATACCAATTTTCAAGTTTGTAAGTGTTCCCGTTTTTAAATAGAACTAAAACAAAAATCGCCTCAGCAACCATCCAACTTGACCCCTCTCTTATATGAATGTTCTTGAAACGGGAGCTCACCACAATTGGTTACCATTAGTTGTGAGAAAAGTTGTAATATTTAATGATTTCAGACTTTTCCCATTATTTGTACTGTGAGACCTAGCTTCTTGCCGAATTTCATAATTTTAGGTCAACGGGAAGTACCCTGTAGGTTTTTCATTTTTGAATAAATGTATGGAGATGAGGACATAAAAAGCCATATCTTTTGATTGCGTCGTTGTAAATAATTTAAATTTTCAGATCTTGTGTGGTTCATGGATCCTAATATATGGTATTAATTTCAACCTGATACCTTTACCCGTTCGTGAGATAAAGGGTCTTGACAGACAGACAGACAGACAGACGGACAACAAAGTGATCCTATAAGGGTTCCGTTTTTTTCTTTTGAGGTACGGAACCCTAAAAAAACGATGAAACTAGAACAATCATGAAACTTTAAAGTAACAATATCTAGATAAAAAAAGCTTTTTTCAAGATTTTTGTTACGGGAATGAATTTATTTTAATAAAAATCAGTTGGGGTGTATGAGGGTTTCGCTTATTCCACTAACACGTTGTAGAATGTGGTACGAAAATATTTATTCCATTAACCGAAAAACATTATCACTTACTTGCTTTTTTTAAATATGAATTTTTGTAACCATACATGGTGTAAGGGACAGGTTTCCGAAAACTAAAAGGGAATGATCAGTCAATGTAACTGAACAACTTTTAGATAAAAATTTTAGAAAATGAAAAAAACAATCGTTCTCTCCAAACAAACTGTTCAGTCAAGTTTACAATTTTGTAGGGAAAGCCCGTTTAAAGGGTTTTGGATCAGAATGGTACAAACGGAACCCATGGATTTTTTTGTCACGAATTGTCTCCGCCAACAAACTGCTTGCAATTTACAACTTTTATGACATTATTGGAATTATTTCACGCTTAAATATTATACTTTTTACTGGTAGATTTAATTAATTTGTAATCTTATTTTTAAATATAATTAATTTTAAAGAAATTTGCATGCCAAAATATAGGCATCTACATGTTACCATATCCATCGCAAATAAAACCATTTCATTTCATTTGCAGTTTGGCGGGCTCATTGTATGCCACTGTGAAAGTTAAAGAAATAAATTTCATTTTTATTTATTATTATTACATTTATTATTGACTAGCTGTTGCGCGCGACTCCGTCCGCGTGGGGTTCAGAAAAAGTAGCTAATGACTTTTCCCATGGTTCAAACTATCTTCGTACCAAGTTTTTATCACAATCGGTTTATCGAATTAGTCATAAAAGCGTAACAGACAGACAGACAGTGCAGTTTTCGCCTTTATATTATTAGGTATACAGAGTACCGATAATACGGATTTTTGTAAATTAAACACCTCTTGTTTACGTGTGAACTGTTAGGTCGCCCGCCCACTATCCTCGTAAGTGTAAAATCATAGTCGAATTCCACGCGGAGTAACTATGATACGGGTTTCGTTATTTCTTATACAAAACAAAGCCTACTCGTAACTAAATCTGAGGCTATCAGTCACTTAAGCTTCTGAGGCTACTGAAAAAAGAGTGGTACAAAGTCCAACGTGTCTAGCCTCACATGCTTTTAACTCTACATGTACCTACATACAAAACTGTTAGACTTCATTTCCGTACAATCTTTGTAACTTATCTCTAAAAGACCATTCCTAAAAAAACAATGATTCACTTCTCTCTTTATTTTTTGGAGTATTTCGTTTATAAGTACCTACTTCCTAAGTTTTCAAAACTTTAGAACTTTCATAATTTTTTTTACATTTGTTGCACCGCCATGCCGAAACAGGAATTTTTTTATTATAATTTTTACAATAAAACTAAATCTCGATTTTACCAATCTTTAGCTGTACCCTGGACTTTTACACAAACAACTAGACCAGATCAAACGGAATTCGATTTCAGCTCGGTTTCACAGCTTGAAACTTTGAACTCGCCTATATTATATAAAAAAAAGTTCAAATATTGCACGAAAGCAACCCAAATACGTTATTGAAAATCCCGTTTAAGTCGTCAAAGTAGTTTGTGAGGTATTGATGCGGCCGCTTAAAATTTGGCGAACCTTCTGTCTGAGTGAACCGTTTGCAATGAAATAAAGCTTATATATTGCACAGAAAGAAGCCCGACGCGTCATTGAAAACCTCGTTTGACTTTGAACCAGTTCAGTAAGTGAGTTCTTGTTTCTGCAGCTTGCGTATCTTCTGTCAGAGTGAACCTACCTATCGCAATGAAACTAAGCTTATTTATTGCACAGGAGTAAGCCAAACGCGTTATTGAAAGCCGCGTTTGAATCTGCTCAAACGTTTTTGAATTATTAGGGCCTTCGCTTGAAACTTTGCGTAACTTCTATCTGAGTGAACCGTTTTTAACTAACCTAAGCTTATATATGCTGCACGGAAGTACCTAATCCAAGCACGTCATGGAAATTAGTTGGAGTCGGAACAGTAGTATGTTCGCTATTGGCGCCGCCTATTGAAACTTCGGGCACTTTCTGTCTGAGTGAACCGTTTTCAACGAAAGTAAGCTAATACATTGCAAATAATTAAGCTAAACACGTTATTGAAAACCCCGTTTAAATCCGTTTAGTAGTTTGTGAGTTATTGGTGCCCCGCTTGAAACTTAGTGTATTTTATGTCTGAGTGAACCGTTTGCAATGAAACTAAGCATACATGTTGCATGGAGTAAGCCAAATACGTTACTGAAAACCTAGTTTTAATCGGTTCAGTTGTTTGTGAGATATTGGCGCCTCCGCTGGAAATTTCGCGAACCTATCTGAGTGAGCCGTTTTCAAAGCTATGGGTAAGCTTGACAGTTTATTGAAAACCCCGTTTGAATCCGTTCAATAGTTTGTGAGTTATTTGCGCCGCTGCATAAAACTTAGCGTACCTTCTGTCTGAGTGAATTGTTTGCAATGAAACTAAACTTTTATGTTGCACAAAAGTAAGACAAACTCGTAATTGAAAACTCAGTTTGAATCGGTTTGTGAGTTATTATCGTACAGGCAATTTGATACTTTACATTAGTGTAGCTTCTGATTGAGTGAACCGATTTGAATGAAACATAGCCTATATGTTGCTCAGAGCTAAGCTTAATCTATCTGTGAAAACCGCGAGAAAATCCGTTCAGTAGTTTCAGAGTTTATCGAAAATATACAGACAGACAGACAGACAGACAAAAAGTTCAGAAAACATATTTTTGAGATCTATTAGTCGTTTCTTATCGCCCACACAATTTTTTTTTATAAATTTATTAAAAGAACAGACACGCGGTTTCTACTCTTTTATTATATGTATAGATTTTTTTGTACTCTATTGCACTCCATTACGCAGTTTTATTAATCCAGCAATATTGAGTTTTGATTTGCAGTTATTAATGATAATTATGTATATTTTTAAATTTAGCTCCCTCTCCTAAAGTGGACATTTCATGCGATTTTATGATGATGAAGATATTTGAAATTTGGACGTCGTATTTTTGGTATAATGCATGTTACATTTTCCCTGCCCGAGGCTATAATCAATCTACCAGAAAGGGAAATGAATCGTAAATTAAAAATGTTTTTACATTTAAAAACATTTACAGTATTTATACTTCTTAAAATCTTTTATCTGACCAATTATACAGGCAAAGTGCGATTTTTTTTTTATATTATTGAAAGCTGCGGTCGCGGTGAATATTTTTATTTGTAAATAAATCATTCATAATAAATATTTAGATCGATAGGTGTAGCGCGTCGAAAGTTTTGTAAATCGTGGATAGAATTTAAAGTAACGACACTGCCTTGAGCGTATTTTGAGTCTTCGGAATCTATACTTACATAAAATAATTTAAAAAAGAGAGAAGAGCTTTTATTCTTTATTCTGTGATACTATATCACAGCAGCGTCATCTTATCATGGTATAGGTACATACATGTGCCAATCGATCTATGTAGTGGCTAAGTGGCTAGGCAGCAATAAATCGAATCGGGTACTTAATGGAAAATCAAGAGTAAGCCCATTTCAATAAAAAAAAAACGAATAAATATATCGGTCTTTTTATATTTAAACTCTGTAAAAACTTTTGTTTTTATTAGCAACGAACGAACTTACGGGCACAAGCTTGTTGATAATTAAAACATCTCAGGTACAATACAAGTCCTCATAATCATATCGTGTGGGTTGTAGGATCGATGACCGACCTCACAAACTCTGGCGTTGGAGTCGGTAGCCGCCAAAGGCATTTGACGAGGCTCGCCAACGAACAGCTTAACGAGCCTGCCGAAGAACGAACTGATCTCATACTTTTCGGACAATCAGCCGATTCATTATGCAATGTTAAAAATTTCATCATCATTATAACATACCTAACATTCCATAAATACGTCCACTGCAGGACGGGGAGCAGAATTCCAACAAAAAGCGTGGTACAATTTAAAGGGGAAGTAACATAGTTACCACGCTCGGCAGCGTTACGGCTGGCACTATGGACCGCGGTAGTTGGTGACCGCTGTTTTTAAGAACGTGCGATACACAGAAGGACTAAGGTTCATAATCCCTCAGTCGCGTCTTACAACACTAACTCAGAACCTCCAGATCGAGAGCCGAATGTTTTAACCGCTAAACCACCGTTAAAAGTGCAAATCTATTCAACAGTATAAATACAGTCAGTAGTAAAAGAATTTACAGTTTAATTTGGAAAGTTCCTGGTTCTCGACGCAGTGAATTCAACTCCATCCGTTTTAGAACACTTTAACGTCCACATAAATTTCTAGGCGTTGACTTTAGGAAGGTGCATGGAGTTTGGGGCTCGTATTTTCTTAAGAATAATTATATTCCTCTGAGTGTAAACAGTCGGACTGCATATAAACGGCAAATTTACACTAAGTTTGGAGTTTAGTATAAAATAACATGATTTTCTTTGAAAGTGTGGCCACAAAAGAATAGATTGACAAGCAGTCTTCTACTGAAAGCTACATGTCGTTCCTGTCTCTGACTGTTTGGATATTTATTCTAGGGCTGTATCTTTGAAACATTATGTCTATGATTTTTTTTTTAGTTTATTCTAAAGCCCACTAACACATTTTGCAGCTATGTCAAAACCAATGTTACTCTTTCCGTCAAATAGACTCTGGTTTTAGTGTCATGGCTGCAAAATGTATTGGCAAGCGCTTAATATAGGAAAAAAAATGGATTATGATTATTTTGTTGAAATATCTGAATATTATACGTTGAATATCACAAAAAAATATAAAAAGCAAAATCTCTGATCAGGGAGGTTCCCGCGTCACCAAGCTCTCAATGACATCGTCAGGAGGGCGCTGATTTCCGCGATCGACCCATGTGTCCTAGAATCACCTGGCCATAGTCGTAGAGAAGGTAAAAGGCTGGATGGTTTGACGTTGGTTCCTTGGGCGAAGGGGCGTTGCCTCCCTTGGGACGGTACGTATGTCAGCATCTTCGCTGCTAGCCAATCAAGCCGCACGTCGACGTCAACTGTTGCAGCCGCCAAAGTAGCCGCCAAAAGAAAAGGGAGTACGTAATATGCGGTCCTCATGCCGCAATATATTAGGTCTTTACCTATGAAATTGCCGTTTTGTATGGCGAATTTTAGGTAAACTCAATTTTCAATACTAACATTTTTGCATTTTTCTTAGGAATTGTAAATCCAATTTTTTTGAATTTTTTTTAGCATTATTGGGAAGACATTAAGCTAACAGAAGCTTAAATTTAATTTTCGAAAAATATTATCTGTAAATAAATATAACAAATCTAATGATGAAATCGGACGACATTTAAGACGAACAATTTTCGAACCTTTAATTTTATATATCAAACTAAAAATAAAAACTTTATTTTATGCTTAAATTGATAACCTTGAAGTCAACTTTCAAATATAAGACAAATAAAAAAAATAGCATTAGAATTATAGGAATAATGATCTCATTAATCTGTAAGAAAATTTCGGCAATTTCATAGGTAAAGACCTATTATAAGTGGTAGTGGAAACGACGGAGTGTTGGGGCTCCGACGTAAAATGTTTTGTCGCCGAGATCACACAGTGACTTCGTGTTAAAGTATAGAATGGAATGTTATGGAATGGAATAGAATATTTTTTTATAAAAAAAATGTTAAAGGGGGTGACACCCGCTCAGGATCGTTCCCGATGCAAAGGTTAGTCGTCGCCATGGGCACGATTATGGTCACCTTTGAACTGGGAACGATCAAGGGCGGGTTATTTCATTAATTATGTTATGTCAATAAAATTTTTTGCAGTTTGACATTTTTGACATGTAATTTAATTATTTATTATGAAATAAATTGATATACTGGTAAAACTAAACATATCAGGAAGAATCCCTAAACATCTTTATTGCTAGCCTTATTTAGTTTTATCTCTACCGCTTAAAACACACTACAAGACTGAGTAGGAATAGGTATAATTTTAGTGCATATAAACCAATTGACATATTACGTAATTTTTAGGGTTCCGATACCAAAATGGTAAAAAAAGGAACATTTATGGTGTGACTTAGTCTGTCTGTCTGTCCGTCTGTCTGTCACACCTCTGTATCTCAGCAACCACTTATGCTATCAACTTGAAATTTCGAATGGTTTTAGAATATAGTTGCCCAACTTAATTGCACATGTAAGAATTTTGAAAAAATTATGATTATTAATGTAAAGGGGGCCAAAATAGGGGGGGCCAAATTTCAAATGGTCGCTACTAGGTCGAGTGGGGTATCTATATGAAAGGGCTTTACTTGTACATATTAAAACATATTTTTGTATTTTTTTACGTTTCTTAGTTTTTAAGTTAATACCATTCCCCCCCCCCTTATCTCCGAAGTTTGTGTAAGGAAAAAAACTGAATCAATTACAGTTGACAGAAGTTTATGTAAACTTTACAGCAAAAATAAAACGATCTTTCTAAGTTGCACAGTTTTTCAGAAATCTGCAAAAACCTTTACAAAGAAATTTAGTTTTGCGGTCCTGAAAATGGACTTTATTGCTTCCAAAAATACTATAGGTATATCGGAACCCTTGGCGCGCGAGTCAGACTCGCACTTGACCGGTTTTTTTGTACCTGATGTGCGTTGGATAGTGAGGTCAAAAGCAACATCTTTTGTTCTACGACTTTTATAACAACGCACAAAAAAATTTCAACGTCCCATACAAAATTAAAATCACTTACGTAATTTTGTATGGAAATTAAAATTTTTTTAGGAAGTAGTGAATGGAATGTGAATATGTACTATATTTAAGCCTTTGGATAGTCCACATGACAGGTTTCTCAAAAATAAATTGAAAAAATCTATATAAAAAGATGACGTCATATCATAACTTACGATGCGAACACGATGAACTCCAAAATGAAGGCATGTACAAGTTTCTAGCTTATAATCTCTTATTCCGAGGTTGACTTCGAGGGTATTAATAAAGTGACTGGGCTAAACCTCGGTGTGAGAATCCGATGCCTATTGGCTTCTTACGAGTATATAGCGTGTCCAAACAAAAAAATTTTAATTTTGTATGGAGCGGTTGATTTTATTTTTCATTTCCAATGATATATTTCTTGGGGAAAGTTCTTCTGTTTCATCGACTGATTTCAGTTTTAGCCAACATGTCCCTTAAATACAACCTGTTGGTTCCGTGAGATATTTAAATTTTTTGGTAGCCGTTATTTGTCCCACTACTGGGCAAAGGCCTCTCCTCCTTCTTTTTCTCAGCTCGCGATCGAGTGCGACCTTGGACCAATGGGAAATTAAAAACATAATTTTAAAAACTAGTTACGGTGTACTGAACCACTTTCCCAAAGATATTTTTTGGGATGTGAAAAAATATTCGATCTTTCCATGCAAAGTGTTCGATATTTTTTTTTTTTCATTTCTTGGGAAAGTACTTCAGTTTCGTTGACTGAGAACGCCGTTCATTTTTCGTTACACCGTCGCTTACACCCTTTATACTACATATATTTATGCTGCTATAGCTAAATAGATATAAAGATACATATATAATATTATAATATCTATTCATAATATGGATGCAGCCAGTCTGTTAGCACATTTCAATTACCAAATGAATGGAACTAAATCCTATTGGAATAGTTTTAGAGTATGGTCGCCAAACTGCATATGAAAGAATTAAAAAAATATATGATTACTAGCGGTCCGCCCCGGCTTCGCACGGGTAGATATAGGTACTTGTTGCGTCGGGGTTACTAAGAAAACCGGCCAAGCGCAAGTCGGACTCACACCGAGGGTTCCGTACCACTAAGGTAAAAATACCGTCCTAGTTATGGACAGTCACACCGTCTTAGTCACGCAGAAGTGCATTAAATTCGAAGAAGAAGAATGCTAGAAGAATGTGGACGGGAAGTACCTTAGTCACCGAGCTTTTTAGAGTTACGGCTGGCTCCATGGACCGCGGTTGTTGGTGACCGCAGTATGTAAGATGGTGCGATACACGGAAAGATGCTGCTGCCCATCTTCTGGTTTGTAAACCCTTAGTCGCCTCTTACGACACCTACAGGTAGAGATGGGTTGGTACTCTTTGCCGCTACCACACGGAACGACATGCACTTGACCAGTTTTTATTATTAGTTGTTATTCTATAGCTTATGCACTATAAACATACCAATTTTCACGCTTGTAAGTGTTCCCCTTTTTACGCGATAGAGCTAAATCAAAACTCGAGCAAAAATCGCTTCGGAAAACATGTTTTTAGTAGGGGAGCCCCTCTTTATATAAATTTTGATTTTAGTATTTGTTGTTATAGCGGCAACAGAAATAGATAATCTGTGAAAATTTCAACTGTCTACCTATTACGGATCATGAGATACAACCCGCTGACAGACAGACAGACATCGGAGACATTTTAATAGGGCCCCGTATTTCACCCGTTGGGTACGGAGCCTTAAAAAGAGTACATTTGAAAGAAAATTTCGACAGGAAACATCAGCCAAATTTTCCGTGTCTATTCTCTGTTGTAGATAATTACAGTCACTTAGAGCGCTGTTTCTTTAATTTCAATTTTAATAACGATCACACTCATGATAACTTTTGAATGGTATGTCCGATTTGAATAATTCAAAAAGTAATTTACAGGTACTGATATAGCCTTGAATACGTAATCATTTATTTGGATAAGGATTAATAGGTACGAATAATGTGGCCTATATAGTTTGTACCGTTGTTACTATCGCATATTTTAATATGAAAAAGTAGTTATTGGGACATAACTGTAACAGTTAGACATATAGTCCCGCGGACTTTTTTGTATATATTGATGACTTCTATAAACCTGTAGTACATCACTTTGCTCTATTGTTAATAGTTTCGGCAGCGTACGCGATATAAGGATGCTCTTTGGTATTTTTTTCACACCTTGGGTTACATTATCGAAGTTTTCATACGGAACCCTAACTTTTTTGGAAATATTTTATAGCCTATGTTCATCACGAATAATGCAGGTTTCTAATTGTGAAAGAATTTTTCAAATCGGTCCAGTAGTTTCGGAGCCTATTCGATGCAAACAAACAAACAAACAAACCATCAAATCTTTCCTCTTTATAATATTAGTTTAGATTAATGTAAAGGGGGCCCAAATAGGGGGGCAAAATTTCAAATTATCGTTACTAGGTCGAGAGAGGTATAAAATAAAAGGGCTTTACATTATCATTCTAAAATATATTTTCGTATTTTTTTGTGACTTTTAGTTTTCAAGTTATGATGAAAAATGTCAAAAAAAATACAAATTATCTCTGAAGTTTGTGAAAGGAAAAATCTGAATTAATTACACTCGATAGAAGTCTATGCAAAACATTACAGCAAAAATAAAACAATCTTTCTAAGTTGCACAGTTTTTAAGAAATGTGCAAAAATCCTTTACAAAATTTAGTTTTGTGTCCTAAAAATTGACTTTATTGCTTTCAAAATTACTATAGGTATGTTGGAACCCTCGGCGCGCGAGTCCAACTCGCACTTGACCGATTTTTTAGTATTCAGAAAGCGCTGCAGTGCCATCTGTTTGGTACAAAGTGTAGCCCTTGTCCGCTCGGTCTCCCAGATAATTTTTTGTTTGGTAGCTGTGTTGGGTACCTCCTATCATACATTCACAAAAGGTCTACTAAATAATACTAAGTACTAAATAAAGTTATTAGATATTGTAAGGAATAAGAAGATAATGCATTATTAGCACCATAGAAAAACCCGAATAACCTTCACTAATGGGTTCGATTACCTCCCAGCCAGTAACCTGCAAAGAAACCCTACGTAACTAACAAGGTGAATTTTAATCGGTTTTGCTCCCGAATCCAGTTTACATTCAAACTTATAAAACGGTCGCTTCTTTTTTTTTCAACATGGCGCCACTTTGTTTGTGGAGCGATGTAGACGTCATTACGATATTTTAATATCCAACAATGATTAAACGATTTTGAGTTTGAGTGATTCAAACAGTTTTCCAACAAAAAAAAAAATCAATTTTATCTCTCCATACTAATGTGGTCCCTTGGTTGACTTATTTTGTAAGGAAAGCTGAAAATTTTTTGGAGTATTTTTTTTTTCTTGGAAGTTGCTTATTTGTTAGAATCATGGGCTTCAGGAGCATAATGAATAAAAATTCTGAATTAACCTACAAAGAAATAGGCAGAAGACGACGTGCAAATATTATTACATAATATGAATGAAAATACTTATTAACCAATTAATTTTCTTTATCGAGCAGGCAGCGCTAGTTCCAATAATTTATCCTTTAGTTGCTTTATCTCTGTGCATGCAAACATGAAGTTGTAATGAATGCAAGTACAAACGTGCTTTAATGCAGTTTAGATCTTCGTATGCTCTAGTAGTGTCCCGTGTGGTGCCGGCAAAGAATAGTACCAACCCATACATACCCGTGGGTGTCGTAAGAGGCGACTAAGGGTTAACTGGAGGATGGGCAGCAGTATCCTCCTTTGTATCTTACTAACTGCGGTCACCTACAACCGCGGTCCATAGTGCCAGCCGTAACGCTAACAAGCGAGGTGACTATGGTACTTCCCCTCCACATTTTTCCAGCAAAAGCTAGAACTCTGGAGGGAGCTCCCTGTCCTGTAGTGGACGTTTCATGGGATGTTATGATGATGCTCTAGTAGCAGCTCAATAAAAAACTTCAGTCGTGAAAACTTTGTTTGTTATGGTTTTATACGTCTAAACATTCTTAAAAGAGTTTTTATCTTGTTGCTAAAGTGGGAAAATTTGGGTGACGGTACACTAGTTGACGAGTTGTGGAAAGCCGATTCATGAAAGAAATAGATGTTCAGTAAGTAAACATACAAATTGCAGTTAGGGCGAGAATTTTATTCTGCTGCAAAAATCACACGTTTGTCACCATCAAAACATATACACAGACACAAAAAATCTATTGTAGTTTAAAAAATTGGTTATTTTTAGGGTTCCGTACCTCAAAAGAAAAAAACGGAACCCTTATAGGATCACTTTGTTGTCCGTCTGTCTGTCTGTCTGTCTGTCTGTCAAGACCCTTTATCTCACTAACGGGTAAAGGTATCAGGTTGAAATTATTACCATATATTAGGATCCATGAACCACACAAGATCTGAAAATTTAAATTTTTTACAGCGACGCAATCAAAAGATATGGCATTTTATGTCCTTATCTCCATACATTTATTCAAAAATGAAAAACCTACAGGGTACTTCCCGTTGACCTAAAATTATGAAATTTGGCAAGAAGCTAGGTCTCACAGTACAAATAATGGGAAAAGTCTGAAATCATTAAATATTACAACTTTTCTCACAACTAATGGTAACCAATTGTGGTGAGCTCCCGTTTCAAGAACATTCATATAAGAGAGGGGTCAAGTTGGATGGTTGCTGAGGCGATTTTTGTTTGTTCTATTTAAAAACGGGAACACTTACAAACTTGAAAATTGGTATGTTTATAGTGCATAGGCTATAAAATAACAACAAATAATAAAATTTGGTCAAGCGCGTGCCGGACTCAAAAAATCTAGCACATTAACTTACTGAAATTTCAACTAATACAATTATGTTTATGTGGTGGTACGGAACCCTCAGTGCGCGAGTCCGACTCGCACTTGGCCGGTTTTTTTTTTATTAAATGTCACAATCTTTTATGAAATGGGCTTAAGGTAATATTGCAATCAAACAAGCAAAACATAAAAAATACAGCTACATATCAAAAGTGGCAGCGTACCAACGTTGTAACGGCAGCTGCAGTCTTCTGACTCAGCGATTTATACAGGCTATTTAGTTAAAAGTCTCTTCAGAAGTTTTTACAGCGACATACTTACGGTGCTAAGTAAAACAATAGGGTGTGTTCAGGGACTGAAAAGCGCATTGTGTGAGATAATTTCAAAAGCCTTAGATAAGATAAGATGAGATGAGACAAGATGAGATGAGGTAAGATAATTTATTTGCTGAAAATATGGTGATAATGGTGTAACAATTTAAAGTAAGTACTCATATTTTACCATAAGACTGGCATGCTGGCAGGCATTACTAACATCTTATCTAAAGTAATATAATATGATCTGTCTGTCTGTTATGCTTTTACTGCTAAATCTATTTTGATGATAGGCACTAACGTAGTTTGAACCATCATGGTTTGAACCATGGGAAAGGATATAGGCTACTGTTTATCTGAATTTCACTCGTACGATGTCGTGGGCAACAGCTAGTAGATACTACAGCACACAGAGCATGGAATGGTCGGGCGCCGGCTTCTATTCCGTGTTCAGGGAGCCAATTCCTGAAGGACACCAGGTGATAAAATATTACTCAGAAAATTCAACATCACTAATTTTGCTTTTCTATAGTGAAGATTGATATTCTTAAATAAAAAGTTGATAAGTATCATAACTTTTTATAATTTTTTTATCAATTTGTCAAATTTAGTTCAATACCTCTCAGTTTTTTTTAAATTGTTTTTAAAACACCGGTCAAGTGCAAGTCACGCTTGCCCTCCGAGAGTTCGGATATACCTTTAGTAATTTAAGAAGCAATAAAGTCCATTTTTAGCACCGCAAAACTTAATTTTTTTGTTTAGGCTTTTTGTAGATTTCTAAAAAAACAGTGTTACTTAGAGAGATCGTTTTATTTTTCCTTTAATACGTACATAAACTTCTATCGATTATAATTAATTCGGATTTTTATTTGTGCAAACTTTGTATAAGGGGGGAATGGTATTTTTTCAAACATTCTTCATCATAACTTGAGAACTAAGAGTTTAAAAATGAAATACCTAAAATATATTTTGGAATGTACAAATAAAACCCTTTTATACGATATCCCACTTCACATAGTAATGAAAATTTTCAATTTTGTCCCCCTGATTTGGGCCCCGTTTACAATAAAAATAATAATATTTTTTTAATTCTTTTTTGCAATGTGCAATCATATTCTACAACTATTCAAGTCGATAACATGAGCATTTGCATTTTCATTTTGGAAGTCGCACTATTAGGGTTCTGTTTTAACTTTTTTGTTCGGATCCCTAAAAATACCACCAAAAATACTTTACTATATCGGAACTCTAGGCGCGCGAGTCAGAATCGCACTAGACTGATTTTTTATTACTCTGCTTAATGTATTTGCTGTGAAATTCTGGTCACCATAACCATTTTGCCATTCTGGTACGATTTTGGTTCGGCAACCCTGAAAAAAGAAAATTTCATGAATCTATAAAAATCAATTAAAAATTTTTTTTTGTTTGTGTTGTGAAGGTTAACGTACGCACTTTTTTAACTCTTTTTTTTAACAATTCGGCTAACTATAGTCTGGCATGCTACCTCTTCCTTTTTGTGGCCATCACTCTGACACTGCTTTGGAGCATCGGCCATCTTCTTGTCTTTCCAAGTCTCCTCATCATAACATCCCATGAAACGTCTACTGCAGCTCAGGGAGCTCCTTCCAAAACTCCAGAAAAAGTCCGTGGTACATGGGAGGAGATGCACCATAGTCAACACGCTTGTAGGCATTGCGGCTGGCTACCGCTGTTATTAGTGAATGCAGTATGTAAGATGGAACGATACACAGAAGGATACTGCTGCCCATCCTTCGGTTCGAGGCCTTTAGTTCGGGTAGAGATAGGTTGGTACTATTCTTTGCCGGCACCGCACGGGATAGTCTACTCCTATACAGGGTTATAAAAGAGTTTTTTCGAAAACGGAAACCGTTGAGAAGCGTCAGAACCGTCAGTCCATGATGCTACATTCCCTAATATAAAGTATTGCGACACACTTGCGGAAGTACCACGTCGGAATGATGCGCTATGGATCTTTCAAATCAAATCAAATATTTTATTGTATAACTATATGTATAAAAAAGGTATAACAATTTATTACATGGGTCCACTATAGCTACCTAATTAGGTGTACAATATTGTAATTACAATTATTTAACACTTTTAACGAATGTCACAATACAAATTCAATTACTAGCTGATGATAATTATAATTTACCGCGGTTCTCCAAAAATTCATTAATACTGTAAAACAATCTCGTTTGTAGCCAGGAATGCACCTTTTGTTTAAATTTAATCTCGGTTAAGTCTCTGAATTCGTCAGGAATACTATTGAAAATTGACACAGTCATGTAAAATATACTTTTATGATAAAATGCAGAAAGGTGCTCGCTCACCAGATTGCAACAGTTTGTGCTTACCTCTCAGATTTCTATTAAGCTTACTTTTAGTTTCATATAGAGCCTTATTTTTCTTTACAAACATTGCAACTTCTTTAATGTAGAGACACGGAAGGGGTAAAATCTTGTATTTTCTGAACAGCGGCTTGCATGAGTCAATTTGGGCTAATCCTTCTAGGGCTCTAACGCAGCGCTTTTGTGCAATGAATGCATCCTGTCAAGTATGGCACACCAATGCGGAATTTCCACGTAGGAAAAATTATGTAGCAATACTTATTCCGTTTGAATCGGTCCAGTGGTTTGTATTTACTGTAAAAGCCCAAACTCTACACGATCGAAGTCTTGTACACAGCTAATCTCACTTTCTTACTAATACCTATTAATAAAAGCGAAAGTATAGATGTTTGTTAGTTTGTTTCACTATAACGCCTAACCGATTTCGATGAAGTTTGGGAGGTAGATAGATCAAGGACTTGTGTTTTTTTTTGTGCAGGATATAGGCTGCACAAAATCGAATTTTGTGCACTAGGGCAAAAAAGTCATCGCGGTGGTGTACGCCCTGCGCGCGGGCCTGCTGCTGTGCACCCCCCCCCCCACCCCGCCCCCGCGCTGCGCGCGTCAACATATTCTTCACTAAAGCAGAACAACTCATTCTTCAGTTACATTTAGAGAGTACTTTTACGTTTTATTTCCTCATCAAAGTGAAAAGCAGAGTTTATAACTCGTCCACAAAACCATTTTATCCTCGACATTACTAGCATTATATCTGCTAAAAGTCTCCGAAAATGGTTCGTTTTGTGCACTTGTTGTAAAATCTACTATTTATTCCCTACGTTTTTTTATTACTTCACCCAGCATTGGGATCCATTAAATTAAGAAAAAAAATGAGAGTGACAAAAACATAATACCTTGAGGTGAAAAACACGAGATATTTTCGACAACATACCACAGAAAGAGCAGTTTTGCATTCAATCTACTTCAAATACCACCGGAATACCGTTTTTGTGAGAAAAACCCGGCTGGAAAGCGTCAGGAACACCCGTGTTTGTATTGGCTGATGAGCTTGTTTGTCTTGTAAACGAGACCCGTATTTATTAAATATACTTTTCTTTTTATATATTACTTTGTTCTTACAGCTGTTAGAAGAAATTTTTGGCGGCTTTTTTGGAATGTGCAAATACAAACGATAATGGTGAATGGTAAGGAGATATACAGGGTGTAAAAAAAGTACGATGATCCTTCTAAGGGGTGATCCTACATCGCTAATAAATGGTAAAACAACATTAAAAAATACATTATACAGGGTGTTAATTTAATTGCGTGCCATAGCTTACGGGGTGTTTCAGTAATGATAAAGGAACCCAAATAAATACGTAAAAAATCCTACCTAAAAAAACCAAAACCTCGATTGAAACTAAACTAATGCGGAGGGCAATGACACGAATGGAGCACCGCGATATCACCGAGCCAGTGCGCGAGTATCAGTGGATTAAGTAGGTACATAAGTACATACATAACTGAAACTCTTTCGCGCGCTTTTGATAGCGCGGTGCTCTGGGTCATTGCCCTCTTCGTTAGTTTAGTTTCAATGGATTTTTAATTTTTTTAAGTAGGATTTTTTAAATATTTTTGTTGTGTTCCTTTATCGTTACTGAAACACCCCTTAAGCTATGGCACGCAATTAAATTAACACCCTGTATAATTTTTTTTTATTTGGGTGATCATGTAATTTGATTTTCCTTGGAATCACATTGCAATAATTTATTTAAATGAATAGGTACTTGCTAGTGACTGGATATTATAACAAAAAACTTCTTTGTCTGCATAACAGCTGATTATCGAGGTCATAGAACCCCCCAGCCGCTACACTCTTCTTCAGCTAAAACGACTTTTTTATAGAGTAATATATTTTTTATAAAAAATTTGAAAGTATCTCTTAGCATAAAGGTTATTAGTGATGTAAAATCACCCCTTAGAAGGATCATCGTATTTTTTTTCACTCCCTATTTTTATATTATCACAAACTAAATACAGATATTTTATAATTATAACTAATTGCACTTTAACTTTCACTCTAACTCTTAACTCTGTTATTGTCAGCGATGGCACCGAGATGTGGTTGCTCTAGGCCTCATATTTTACAAAGAGATTGTTTGTAACACAGTTTTTAGGCTTCCTCAATCAACAAGGAACCCTTATAGTTTTGTCATGTCCGTCCATCTATTTGTCTGTGTGTCGGTCTGTCTGTCTGTCCGCAGCCAAGTTTAGTGACCCTTAGTATAGATATGCATATTTGTCACGCCGAGTTATTGGTAAAATTAAATCTTAAAAACTTTTTTCTCGACGACAATATGCTAAGGGGTATCATTAGATAGGTGTTTTAAAAATATTATAAGAAGGCAAATATTACTTTTTGATTTGGGGATCTGTTTGTGAAATATTTATCTTAAAAGCGCAAATCTTCGTTAGAGTCAAGTGCCAGCTAAACAGGTGAAAAATCCATAGAAGAAGTATGATAAAGTTAAAAGGGGAACTATTAAAAAGAAGGCTTTACAGTTGGGATTAATAGTCGAAGAAAATAAAATAATAGAAAAATCAATAGCAATCAGGCGCTGGACCTCACTAATGAAATAATCAAAACTTGCTTAACAATAAAAAAAAAACCGGCCAAGTGCGAGTCGGACTCGCGCACTGAGGGTTCCGTACCACCACATAAACATAATTGTATTAGTTGAAATTTCAGTAAGTTAATGTGCTAGATTTTTTGAGTCCGACACGCGCTTGACCAAATTTTATTATTTGTTGTTATTTTATAGCTTATGCACTATAAACATACCAATTTTCAAGTTTGTAAGTTTTCCCGTTTTTAAAAAGAACTAAAACAAAAATCGCCTCAGCGACCATCCAACTTGACCCCTCTCTTATATGAATGTTCTTGAAACGGGAGCTCACCACAATTGGTTACCATTAGTTGTGAGAAAAGTTGTAATATTTAATGATTTCAGACTTTTCAAATTATTTGTACTGTGAGGCCTAGCTTCTTGCCAAATTTCATAATTTTAGGTCAACGGGAAGTACCCTGTAGGTTTTGCATTTTTGAATAAATGTATGGAAATGAGGACATAAAATGCCATATCTTTTGATTGCGTCGTTGTAAATAATTTAAATTTTCAGATCTTGTGTGGTTCGTGGATCCTAATATATGGTATTAATTTCAACCTAATACCTTTTCCCGTTCGTGAGATAAAGGGTCTTGACAGACAGACAGACAGACAGACAGACAGACAGACAGACGGACAACAAAGTGATCCTATAAGGGTTCCGTTTTTTTCTTTTGAGGTAGGGAACCCTAAAAAAAGGACGGGTTGCACTCCGGGAGTACCGCAGAAGTGAAAATTTGCATTTTCGAATATTATGCTTTTTGTAAGGGTCAATCGCGCCATTGATCGCATACTTCTTTGATGTCACTGAATAAAAACCCGTATTGTAATAACCAAGGAGTTAATAACAATACGGTTGACAGTTGACGCTTTTTCGATCAGGCTACGGCAAGAAGGTTTTACTGCGCTTCGCCGTACCGTGGGTTAAAACCTCCTTGGGCTACGGATTTGACGCGAGATCTGACGCGACATCTGACGTGACATCTGACGCGACATCTGACACAATATCTGATGCGAGTTTAACATTTTTTACCCATCTAAAAAAGTGCCAAGCGCCGCTAAAGAAGTTTTCACTTAAATAATTCCTAAAACAACTTATACGGAGCCGTTGTACGTGGTACGTGGCCCGACACGCCCTTGGCTGGTTTTTCGTTTATTATAATTTTTACTGTCTTTTGGGCGTGTTAATTGGGACTGGTTTTGCTTTTGGGTTGCGAAAGTCAGTTAACAGTCGCTCCGTGTAAAAACTAGCGCCCTTGTCAAATGCCCTAGGTGAGGTAGCCGACACCATAAGACGTTTAAGGCAGGGGCAATGTAGTACCTTAAAGCAAATGGGCTCTGAATATTGTTCTCGATAATTACATTAACGATGTGATTATTCTAAGTGGAGGCGGCCATCTTGATAAATCCGGGATCGGGATGGCTACCCACTATCGGGCAGGGTAGAGACGAATTGCCGGTCTTGGTAAGATTAATTATACTGTTTGATAATAGTACCTACATTGCCGAACAATATTTAAGCTATACAATGTGAAATTTTATTGCTTTTACTTCCGAAGCCCAGTGATTCTACTAATGAAAACAAGCAAATTTTCTGAAGATATATTATTATTATTGTAGGTAAAAGCCAGCTAAATAAAATTGTCACCTCACCTCAAAAGTAATTTTTGGTCACTAGTGTGGGAATTCGGGTTTTGAAATAAGAACGTGATGATAAAATATTATGATGGTAACTGGCGCATTGTAGTGAGGGGAAAATTTGTGTGTTTCGCGATAGATTTCAACACGTGAGGTGTTGTTAGATTTGTATTCGTGTCATAGGGTATAATTTTTTTTTATAAAAATTACAAAAAATTCTCTATCGTAGAGCTTATTTACTAACTTGCCAATACTTTAAATTCTTTACTGAACGAATCTTTCATGAATAAACTAAAAAGTACTAAATAAAAAAAAACTATTTCAAAAAACAAAATACTCGACTCTGTAGAAAAATATATTTTGTAGTTTTTTTTGTCTCCGTCTGCACTACCTATTGAAATTCAAGTTTTATGTCATCTTAAATTTTAGAACTCGTTTTTTTCCCTTTTCAGTTCTTGTTTTGTTTTTTTTCTTCGGTAAAGTTTCATTAGTCAGAGAGAAGGTTATCACTACGTTTTGCATTAGTAGAATGTTTTTATTAGTAGAATCACTAGGTTTCGGGAGCAAAACCAATATAAGTGCACCGCCTATGGGTAATGAGTCATTTCCGCTCGTTCCATTATATTAACAGTAATTCAAATTACATGTATTTATTGAATTGAATAGAATAGATAAAAAAGAACATATATATTTTACCACATAGCACAAAATTTACACCATAAAAATAGTTGTAACAAAAACTACACACCTCCTTCAAAGTTTGGCAAGGTTTCAAGTAGCACTAAAAAGTATAAAATAACCATAGCAGTTAATAAGCAGTAGCTTAGTGAAGTAATAGCAAATAAGCAAGCCAGTTTTTTATTACAATTATAAATTTATAGGTACATTACAACAGTACATTTTGGAGTCCGTGCCAGCCAAGAAGTTGCATTGCTGGTAACACTGTCTAATCTGGTGTCTTTATTGCAAAAGGCGTTGAACTGCATTTTTATTTACCTTCGAGGGGATCCCGTCTTAAATTTCCAACATTTAAGATTTAATTAAAAGTAGGCACGAGATGGAAAATGGAAACTGGTCGTAATTTGGTAACAGCATACCTACAGCTCATGAAACGCGGGTTAGTACACTTATTCGATAGTTGGCTTATAGCTAAATATAGTACTTCAATTTTATTGGTTTTGTGACTTGGCTTGCACCTGGCTTGGTTATTTTCTATTACTTCACTAAGTTACTGATTAATAACTGCTATGGTTATTTTATACTTTTTAGTGCTACTAGAAACCTTGTCACACTTTGAAGGAGGTGTGTAGTTTTTGTTAAAACTATTTTTATTTTACAAGTTTTAGTGTTAAGCAAACACTGTAAGGTGCAGTCACCACCAGGTGGTTGGTAATCCTAACTGATTCTGTTGTAAAACCATGTTCTGATGATTACTCCTTAAGAGTGGCTAGGACAAAAGACTTAAAAAGCCTTTCGAAGTACAAAATCGTGGTGTTATCATATCACTACTTACAATCATGATGTCACTAAAAAGGTTCGAGCATTTCACGGATGAAATCTCTAAAATCGATGGTCAGTAAAAAAAAAGGTACAGTGTAACATAAAACCTCCTCCTTTTTTGAAGTCGGTTAAAAACATAGGCTTTTGTTTTCTATTATTTTACTGAGTTCCTGATAGATAACTGCTATGATTATTGTAAACGATTTATTGCTAATGGAAACCTTACCATATTTCTAAGTTGTGTAATTTTTGAGAAAATATTTTTAATTTTACAAGTTTTAGTGTTAAGCAAACACCGTAAGGTGTAGGCATCAAGGTAACCCTGACTGATTTGTTTTAATATCATGACTTAATGACCAATTCTTAAGAGAGTGGCTCGGAAAAACGATTTACAAGACCTTCCGAAGCACAAAAACGCAGTGTTGTCATATCACTATTTACAATCGTGATATTACAAAAAAGCCATGAAAATTAAACGCTGCATGTCGTTAAGTAGGGACTAGGGTTAATCTGAATCTCTTAAATTTTTGGTCTGTAACCCCATTATAAGTAGGTACGAACATGGTATGAACAATTGATTCTCCAATCTCTTCCATTTCAATAATTATCGGGAAACTGCTTATCATAGGTACTAATATTACCATAGCTACATGTAATCGCACCTCTTTTTTCTCATTAAACAATTCCTCGAGAAATATGTAGGTACATATTTTCCCTCGGGTTTCGAGTACCTAAAGTACAGTTTTTAATTCTATAGACAACGATGACATTTCAAACGACGTAATATTGCCAGACACTACACGATGCTGTGCGTATCGATAAAGTTATTTTTTTTTTTGGTTTGGAACCAAGCCTTTTTGCCATTTGTATTTCATAAGATGATATACTTTATTAAAGGTAAAATAAGTTTCGTTAATTACCGTCTTACTACAAAAAACTTAGATATCTGTTGAGCACTTGATCAAAAAAAAATCACACAAAATAACTGGCTATGTCAGTTGATGCGCAGAAGTCAAGTCATAAGAAAATAAGTCATTTTTGACTTCTGCGCATCCATGACATAGACAGTATTAGATAGAGTTATTTGGTACGCACGGCAGCAAGCACGTAGAAACAAATCCAGTCTACGCTGAACCAGCGCTACGCTACAATCGCCCGAAACCAGAGACCCCCTCAAGGTCAAAGTGTTTTCACCGACGAGCGGCCGTGTACGATTTTTTTATCAACAGATTTTTAAGTTTTTTGTAGTAAGACGGATAATGTTTAAGAGTGCTTTCACGTACGTTAGACAACGTTGCATTTTTTTACTAAACACTTATCGAAAATTAATGTTTAACGTATGAACGGCAACGTTGCATTTCCTGTTATTTTATTTGAGGCTACTGTTTTTAATGTTAATACGTGTCAAAAATCTTTGTCTACATTTTTTCATAGTAGGTACTAAGGTAAGTATTTCATATGCAGGGTAATTTTTTCATCACCTAGAATAAATAATTATTTGGGGTGATTCAAAGACCTTCGAGTAAAATACTGTTTACTAGTAGTTCTACGTATGAACGGCAACGTTGCATTCCCTTCACTATAGAGGCATAGAGGCTGTGACACGACAGATTTATAAGTCAGCCAAGAAAGGGAAGGGAAATACAAGTGCTTATTTTTATCTGGTATCTTTTAGGGTTGGTTTGGGCACAGCCTTATCTATTATTGTGCTGTTGAAGTTTGGCAACGTCGCGCTTGAATCACTTCGTTTGGTTATGATTCAGGCGCGTAAACATTTGTTGTGAGTTTTATCTTAAAAAATTAAGGATTTTTCTGCGTTTTTCTTTAAACAACACGACATTGATTATATCGAAAGTTTCTAGTAGGTATAAAACAAGATTTATATGATATTTTAGTTTATGTTTTTGTTGTGTGCCTGGCTAAAAGTCTAAGGAATATATTGATTAATAAAGAGTAATATTACTTTCCACCTATCAATTACATATTTTTCCAGACCCTCTACTAATTAGAATAGGTTCACGCAGACCCCGAAATGCAACGTTGCCAAACCTAACAGCACGGCTTGTTAGACAATATATTCATATTCATATTCATATTTATTCAGTTTTAAATATACATCGTCATAAATTAATTAATACATGAAGTAAATTCAATAAAATAAAGTATACATTAAAAAAAAAAAAAAAAAGTATACAATAATTATATTTGCTACAATTTGTGATTTAAAAACTCCTCTACGGAGTAAAAGGCTTTCTGGGCTAGCCAAATTTTAAGCCTTCGAATGAAGCTGTTAAGACCAGAACAGTCCTGGATTTCAACAGGGATTTTGTTATAAATTTGTGAACCCATAACGTGTAAGGACCTATTGGACTTATGTAAGCGTTGAAATGTAGTCGAAAACTGCCTCTCTCTCCACTTACATTGACGTTTCCCAACCCACGTATTTTTTTGGAATTCATTAGTGTTTTGTCTAACATATTTAGCAACTTCCAATATATACAGACAGGGAACTGTTAAAATGCCCAAGTCGATAAAGTATTGCCTAGCTGGTTCGTCGTGAGGTAGTCTCATGATCCGACGGATAACCTTCTTTTGCATAATAAAAGGGCGGTCGCGGTCGACCGATAAACCCCACAGATCAATCCCATATGTAAGGTGGGAGTGGAAGTAACCATAATAGGCAGTAAGCAGGTTATGTCTCGTTAAGGTTGCTGTTAGTCGAGCAATAGCATAATATGCAGAGTTGAGTTTAGCACACAAACCGTCAACATGGTCGCGCCATTGCAAGCCACTGTCAAAAATGAAACCAACAAACCGCGCTTGTCTTACGATTGGTATACTATTTCCTGCGACCACTACATGGCTTAGGGAGCTTGCCGTATTAGTTTGCCTCATCGAAAACTCTACTAAATTGGATTTCTCCAAATTTAACTGCATCCCATTAGCAACGAACCAGTCTGCCAGTCTGCCAATGACCCCCTGAACGTTAGTAAGAAGATCTGAATCTGCTTACTGGGAGCGCTCGGAATCCCCGCGCGTGCGGCGGGGACGAACGAGAAACCAGTTTGCGTAGCGGACGCCTTGCGGCCACACTGCAGGCGAGTTAAGATGCTCATAAATTCCTTCTGGAATACCAATTATAAAAGATGCGTGCCTATCAGAATTAATGTTGCGTTTTTCAACGTAGTAGTGTTCCGATATCTTGACGGTGTTTAAAAAATCTAGGACATTTTTAATGGTCGTTTCAGGTTTAAACGACCAGGCCTGAATATACTTTAACTGTTCGACGGCTTGAATCTGGTCAATTTTAGCTGATCCAATGTTGACCTTTGCACGTCTCTTCTTTTTATAAGTTACGCCTTTCCACTCATTATCAGTCGGTCGGCCAGTCATAGTAGTTTCATCGTCAGTCTTCCGCTCGTTATCACCCGCTGTTATTGTAACCACACCCGGGTGCGGATCGTCATTTACCGACTTAGTTTGAATTGGAGTCGACGTCACTTTTTCATTTGATTTAATGTTCTTAACTTTAGGCTGTTTCTTGTTAAGAATAGTAAGTGCAGATTTTGCGTTAGTCCTAGCTTGCCTGGCAGGTCGTTCCTGTGGTGGTGTAGGTTGTGCAGTTGTTGCTCGAACACATTCTTGTTTCTCAGTGGCAGTGGCGGTAGTTGCCGATTGAGTAAAATTGCTCTTCAGTTGCTCAATCGTAATAGTCTGCTTCGTAATTAGAGCATGTTGATCACCAATTTTAGCTTCTAAAGCACTCACTTTATTAACTAGTGAAGTAACGCTCGCCGTGAGTTCCCGTATTTGCTTTTCAAGTAAAGCGGCCGTCATTTTAAGTAAGTATTATACACACAGCACACGTTAAGATGTTCACCGCAGGGGAGCGGGAGACAGACTGACAGCGGGAGACAGACTGATCTGAAAGAAGGCTCTGATCGTATTCATTCAGTCGGAAGCTTTTCAGCTTAGGAAGTTGGGTCATTCGACTTCCAACCACACAGCGACGCAAAGTGAGTCGACAGATGATTTTGCGTCACTTTGGATATATTGAGGAGTTTAATAAAATAAAGACTGTTGAGCTTTTTGGCAGATAAGCCAAAATTTGTAAAACCATGTTTATTTTTAATGAATGAATAATTTCTTACCAAAGTATCTTCTGTTTTTTACTCAGCATGAAACTGAATACGTTTTTCGTCTTTTGAATAATCACAGAGAAATTGTGCAAATAAATTTGTAAAGACTGTATAATTTTGTATTGCACTGTGTCATATCGATATCGACATATCGACTTTGGAAGCACTATTTTTTTTTCGCTACGTCTGGCAACATTTCAGCCGTCAGTGAGCTGTCACGTTCGTCTATAGAATAAAAAACTGGACTTTAGCCTAGCTGAATGCAGTAAAATGTAGCTTACTATTTTATCACAAGCACCACGGCCAATTTATCTTTCGTGATCGGAAAAAAAGAATAACTACCATTCGGCCACGAGCGCTTTAAATTATCGGTCAATACGTACCTATAATTTTAAAGAATTATCCCCTAACTCCTAACCGTTAAAGAGTTGGATCTTCCATCATCAGATCATCAACATGAAAAGATGATTACCTGACGCATATACTCGTACCTGTAAAGCTTTGAAAAATATATGAAACACGTATAACGTGCCTACACAATTTGAGGGTTGCCCTTGATTTCCCTAGGATCAAATTATTAGATCCTGACTTTGTGACAATGGGACTTCTCCAGGAGTATACCCTTTCAGATAAAGACAGAATTTTGAAAATCGGTTCACAACTGACGGAGTAATCGGTGAACATACATAAAAAAAGTAAAAAAAAATACATACAGTGGAACATAGAACCTCGTCCTTTTTTGAAGTCGGTCAAAAAGTTCTAAGAGTAAGACCTAAAAAAATACAGTAACATATCAGCAGAAAGTACAGATAACAAGCAAAAAGAAATTGCAAGTGTTTTACTGAAAAAAAAAATGCAAAACTAATTAATTACGCCTAAAGATGTTTTCAACCGACTTCGGCGTAGCCCAAAAGGGGTGTCTTGTGTTTGACCTGTGTGTTTGCAACGGAAATACGTTTTGTCGTGGTTCACATAATTTTTTTCATCCCCCGCCTGCAATATATATTATATTATGTCACATTTTAGGTTCGTTATCCACATTAACCCAACCTAACCGATCCCATTAAGTCACAAATATAAAATTTTAGTTAACCAAAACCTCCAACTTGTTTTCCTCTTTTCTGTTACGCAGTTGGGTTTTATTTTTAGGGTACCGTACCGAAAAGGTGAAAAACGGGACCCTATTAATATGCCTCCGGTGTCTGTATGTCTGTCTATATGTCTGTTTGTCAGCGGGCTATATCTCATGCACCGTTATAGTCCGACAGTTAAAATTTTCACAGATTATGTTCCGCTATAACAACAAATACTTAATAAAATGTTTCAATAAATATTAAGGGGGGCTGCCTACTAAAAACGTATATTTTTAGGCGATTTTTGTTAGATAATTGTTTAATTCTATCGTAAACGCGCATTTATACACTACAACTGCGTGACTGCGCGTCCATAACTAAGACGGTATTTTTACCTTAGTGGTATGGAACCCTCAATGCGTGAGTTCGACTTGCACTTAGCCGGTTTTCACTTTCGAGAGGAGCGATAAAGGTATTGTATTAGTGAAAAAAAAAGTTTTTCTAATTTTCTCAAAAATGTGTTCCATATCACTTATAGATCATAAAATGCAAAGTCTCACAAAAATGTCCGTCCGTCGGTCAGTCGGTCGGTCGGTCGGTCGGTCCGTCGGTCGGTCTGTCCGTCACGCTTTGGTGTAGCGGCTAAATGAATAGTCCGATTGACACCATGTTTTAAATTTAGGATTATCATATAAATCCATCGAAGAATAGTGAGTGGTTTCTTGCTGGCTCTCTTTTTGAGGGTAGCTGTCATACAATGTAAATGAAAAATTGCAATTTGCTCAAAAACGGATCAAACGATCATGATGCAACTTTGCATGACCGATAATATTCATGCAAGGAATCTTTCGGCAATATGCGTTGGTCTTTGGAAGTTCATATAAGGGGTTCCCTTACTACTTAAATTTAAAAATGTGATTTACTCAAAATCGGTTTAAATTTGCTTATTTTAATGCTTCAAATTGGAATTCTAAATTGGTTATGTACCTGACTGCATATTTAATTTAAACATTTTTACATAAATTAGTATAGGTAATTTTGTATTTCCATATTATTTGTATGGAATTACAAACTTAAGTTCGCACTTAGTCCTTATTTACTAGTTACTATCCGCAGCCCTTTATAATAAAGTAGTTAGAACATTCGCATATTGATCCGGAAGTTCTGGGTTCGATTCCCGGCACTGTCGAATGATGACTCTCGTATATCGCGAGATAGTAAGTGCAGTGCTGCTGTACCATTTATTTTATCTGTTTTTGTCTGTGTCACTATTTCCCTATCTGTATCGTATTCATGTGCTGGTTTGACACCGTTACGTCCTTAGATTATGAATAACGGCAGCTTAGTTACGTCTATTATTTCACTGTCTTTGAGTTGACGTGACCCTATTTCACGCTTTATAAATTTGCTTCACTTGGGCTTTGCGATCCCCGTTCCTTCCATGTTTTAAGCCTTAAAGCTTGCTTAAAGCACAGTAAATATATAAGCTAAAGTAGTAGGGAAACTCGGACTATTTGTCAAAATAACGAACTTCTGTATTGGAGTGTCAGGGTTGCTACTCTGAATTTTTTTATTCAAAAAGTATGATGTATACAGCAGAATGTCGAGTATAATCTCTGCAAACTTCTCGGATACTTGCTTTACTCGTACCTATAGTTGTTTAGTTTGCAAGGTTGTTTAGTTTGGAAGGTTGTTCAGGTTGAAGGTTGTCCTCGATGTTCAGTTTGAAAGTAGTTTGGTATGAATATTTGTTCAGTTTTATAAGTTATACAGTTTGTCAAGTTGTTCAGTTTGGTAGGCTGTTTAGTTTAGAAGGTTGTAGTACATCTTGTAAGGTTTTATTTTTTTTACTTATAAAAAAATTCCACCTCTACGATTATCACGACAGTACATTGATCCCAGTTTATAGTTATGGAGCTTTATGTTTCCTTCTGTACCATTTTTGACAAAAATATTTAGCCGTCTTATCGAATTCAAAAAGTCTAAGCAGGTTTAAACGGCCGCACGTCAGTAATAGTAGATTAGTAGCCAAGGGCTGGAAGGCATCAATGGCAGGCCGAGATATTTAGGCGCACGAGCGCAGCGAGGGCGCCTATAGTTCGAGGGTGCAATTGATGATTACACCCGAGCTAACTACTCTGCTTTACATCTCGAATGTGAGGTA
The DNA here is from genome assembly GCA_947532105.1 of Athrips mouffetella. Taxonomy (NCBI): domain Eukaryota; kingdom Metazoa; phylum Arthropoda; class Insecta; order Lepidoptera; family Gelechiidae; genus Athrips; species Athrips mouffetella. Next base: position 20,558,935 of record OX383972.1, on the reverse strand, counting down.
AGTAGATCCTTATTACCACCAAATTGTAGGTGACCAATTAGCGCTATAGGGTAATAATGAAGCTAGAAAAGCCCTAGGGCGGTAAGTAATTAAAACGCCCGCCGCCCCGCTGCTGGAGGCGGCCATCAAGGCGGAGCCGCGCGTGGAGGTGGAGGTGCTGCCGGGCGGGGGCGTTACAATTACATACTGCCCTAGGGCTTTTCTAGCTACATTATTACCCTAGAGCGCTAATTGGTCACCTACAAGCCCCATTTGGGGGTAATAAGGACCTACTTACCGAATATGAGAGATGTAAAAATGCTTTATCTTTCAATGGGTCTTTGGTCTCTGGCGTTTGCAGAGTAGCGCTAGTTCAGCTTATACTGGTTTTGTTTCCACCTACTTGCTGCCGTGAAACGTTTTTGAAATTTTTGGTTCTTTTGTTTGTTTATGTATTTTTATTTGCTGCTTCTAATGCATAAACATGGAAGAGTAAGATTAGAAGATAAGAATTTCTTTCTTAAACTTTTTATGGTAATAAAAAAAAGGTTGGACTAATAAAAATAAAGGTAAAAAAATCAGCTCAGTAATTTTTATTCACAAAACAATAGCAAACATCCTTTAATTTTTGTTCTTCTTGCGTTTTCAGACATTCGATCTCTCTACCACTTGGGTTCGTTCGATAAATTTCACTTTCAAGTTTCCAGATATTTTTATTCGTACTTAATGTGGCTGTAAACTCAAAATAGTGATTGAGTTTATCAGATGGTATTTCATCAGGTATGGTAATAATTGTTACATCAAAATACATTTTCCTATTTTTTACAAACTCAGCTACTTGTAAAATCTTTTCCAACCTTAATTGAGAGCAAAGTTCTTGCCCTTGTAACAAATTGTTTACTTTTTCTATAAGAAAACCTGCTGCGTCGAAAGCAAAGTCACTACTTGTGTTCATGTGTTGGCCCATCTTATCACAAACGCATTCATGATCATCTATGCCTGCAATAGCGCAAGTCCTATTACCAGGTATTGGTAAAAAAAGGCTTATACTTCGATCATGACCATATTTTTCTTGAGAACGATGTAAAATGCTTTTGTCTTCTACGGATGTTAAATTTACTAAGTCTTTTAAAGTAGCGTATACATCAAACGGTGTCGTTAGTCGATACTTGTTAATTAAAAGATTTCTATAAGCCAAAGGGTAGTCTTCTTGAAAAGTTCGAGGCACAAAGATGTGGAGTAGTGGCAACTTTTCTTCCATTTTACCTCTCATACTGGCTCGCATTTCACCCCACCGCATTCCAGAATTACTTGTTACAATTAAGATTGTCTCTTCTAAGTACCTGAATTGATCGATTTTCTCAAAGAATCTTAAATAGTCATCATCCATTAACTCAGCTAATGTATTGAAAGTATGACTTAAACTCGTTTCCCAAAAAAAACCAAATAATCTAGTATACCTTAATGTACTTGCTAGATTTGAAGCATAATCTAAAAGTACTTGATGAAAAAATTTATTACCCATACAAATGCTACAGTATTTGGTGTCATTTGTGGCCTCACGTATAAAAGGTAAAAAGTAATAATCGGTGGGTGACCTGAGAAATCCATGTCTTCTGAAGTTAAATAAACTTAAATGACTACAGTCCTCCCCAAGTGCCGTATAGTAGCTTGCATTTTTAAAGAGAGTCCATATAAATGGACAATTATCGTAGTGAGCCTTTTGATGTGGCCAGCAAGTCTTTCTCATGTCCTTTTCCTTTAACCCAAGTAACATAGGCATCATATTTACAAAAGAGTTACCGCCAACTTTATGATAACCTCCAAATTCTTGAGATCCCTTTGCTTCTATGAACCCCAGGGTTTTTGGCATAGTTCGATAGAAATTCAGTTTTGACATACTGCTCATTCCCAAGATTATTACATTATAACCTGGTTTTCTTGAAGGAGGCATCACATCTGCTGTTAATGGATCATTGTTTTTCTTTTTGGGTGCAAATGCAAAAAATTGAGTGTAATTTCTTATGCTCGCGTTAATTTTTGATTGGTAATTACACGATACTCTGATAAATTCCTCATCAACTTTTGCCTCGTTGTTAAAATAGTAACATGGTCGGTAAACGACTTTCCTGTTCTCTTCTTGATCAAATATATCTTCAACTCGCTTTGATTGTTCAAAAGGTTGATAGCAGCATCTCACACTCTCTGGAACGATGGAAAGTTTTTCGATATAATCTTCTTTTATCCAGATATGAGATTCATTATTAGAAATCAAAGTAAAATTTAGACAAGGAGTGAATAAATTGAGTGGATCATAATCGAATTGAGCGTATTCGTCATCATATGCGTCAAGAAACATTATCTTGCACCCGTCGTTAAAAATTGAATAGGATCTCATTTCTCCGTTATATAATTTGTATCGTAAAGGGTAGAAAACACAAAAACTGCACATAAACATAAGAAAAAATAACTTGCGACGTAATAATCGGCACATTTTAATTTGTACACTTCTAATTATATAACGTACTACTATATTCATTTCAATACTACCAACTGAATGCACACACTACAAAAGGAAATTTATCTACTTTAAAGGTGTCAAGTGTCTACATATTGTTAGCCAAACACATGTCCTCAAACCGATCCAATTTCGTTACTGAAATTCTACAAACAAACAAAATTGACAATATTTCACTACGGATATGTTACACGTAAACAGAAACTTCCTCCAAAATAAACCACGCATTCTTGCCGTGAATTTTTGGTGGGACCTCCTTGTTTATCAAATACGTTATTAGAATGATAACGTCATAGAAACATTTTTATAATGTTATCGAGTTATATGTATTATATCGAGCTAAACTACAAAAATGTTTCCATAAATGCGGCGTATTTTGTGTCACCCGATAACTACCGGAAATTAAAAAAAAAAAAAATTGGACAAGTGTATACAGGTGTAAGGAAAAGTACCGATTCCTTCCTTTTAACCACATGTTCTATAAGTAGAATAAAGAATAATAAGCATGTTTAATAAATAAAAAAATAATGAATCAATAATAGATTTTAAAAATTAATATTGAAATTTAATTGTGTCAAACCTCACCAGACAATACTATCGCAACGATAACCGCGAGTATTTGCCTCAAGTGTCGTCCTTACGTAGTTTTCTATCTCCTATCTCTGTTGCACGCTAGTCAATGGGGTTCGTTAAAGAATGAGGGCGGGCGCGTGTCAAAGCCAAGTTCAAAGACAAGAAAGTGGCGACGCAGCAAGCGTGTGTTATATTACACGAACCATTTGGAGCCACATTTGTCCCCTTAATAACTCAAAATCTATTTAACGTTAACAAATGAAATTTGCTTTATTTATTAAAACCTTTCATATAAAGTAGCACCACAAATTTCGTGAATACAGCTCAAACGGTTAGGGCTCCCGCACACGACCGAGAATCGGTGGGCGATTATCGGCCGGGACAAGGACGGAAGATTCAGGTGATAACACGTCAGAGCGGGATGCCGACAGAAAATCGGCCACCGATTCTCGGTCGTGTGCGGGAGCCCTTATTGAGATATGAACATCTTAAAATCGTCATTTTTATCACTGACTTACTGACCTATAGACCCTATTTCTAGACCACTTCCAGATGACCTAGGAAGTTGAAATTTGGGATCCAGCTTGGTAATTCAGTGTGTACCCAGAAAAAACTCAGATATGAGATTTTTTACGATTTGAAATGTTTTTCACATAATCGATTTTAATAACATGTAGCGCTTTTCAAAATTATAATAGCAAATTGCTTAATTCAAAATCTTTTTAAAGTAAACAAATAAAAACTATATTTCTGACTCACTGACATACAGAACCTATTTCTAGACCACTCCCGCTCAAGGTCAAAGTGTTTCCACTGACGTGTGGCCTTGCGTACAGTCAACGGCAGTTCAAGCTTGAGACTCGCAGCGCAACGTTGGTTCCTACCACGCCTACAGTAATTGGAGTAATACAGTGAAAAGTATAATGCAAAGTATAATTTGTTAAACTTGACGTGCTGCTGCCTGCACTTACCTTAAATTATAAAGAGTAAGTAAGCGGTAGATTTTGCTTAGAGTACGTCTATACAAATGCATTGGTACAGTCAACGACAGGTCAAACTTGGCACTCGCAATGCGACTCTAGCCCGTATGTCTATTGAAATAAAAACGGTACAAAGTCCAATGTGTCAAGCTTGATGTGGACTTGACTGTACATCTTAATCCTACATACATTGTGATATAGGTACGTACATACGTCATTCAATATCACTTTTGTGATTTGAAATTTCAATTTTACTCTGATTAAGGGTTAAAACCTAAATCATCTATATATATAAAAGAAGAAGGTGACTGACTGACATATCAACGCACAGCCCAAACCGCTGGGTTTAGAGATTCCAAATTTGGCATGTCGGTTCCTTATGAGACCTAGGGGTGCACTAAGAAAGGGTTTTAAAAAATTCCACCCTTAAGGGGGTAAAATTGGGGATGAAAGTTTGTATGAAAGTCCGTCAGTTTTGAAGTTAGGATATATATATAAAATTTGTATTTAGGCTGACGACTAAAAATTAATAATTACGTGTCTCAGGGTTTATGAAAATTCGAGACCCTTAAGGGTGAAAAGGGGGATGAAGTTGAAAATTCTTTATTGTTAAAGTAAAATCCACATAATTTATTATTTAGGCATTAATGATGTAATTCTATGCAACTTTCATCACTTTTATTGAAATTCCACCCCAAATTCAACCCCAAAAAAAGGGAAATGGGGTGAAAAAGTCTAAAAACCAATATGGGTATCGTTTGTATGGTTTATCGGGTCGCTGATTACGAAAACTACAACAATTTTAAAATCCAACGTGGTGGACGTTAAATACCATCATTCCCTTGGGATGGGGTTGGGGTGCGATAGGGTTGAAATGTGAATATGGGTGTCGTTTGTATGGTTTATCGGGTCCCTGATTAAGAAAAGTACAACAATTTTGAAATCCAACGTGGTGGACGTGAAATACCATCATCCCCCTGGGGATGGGGTTGGGGTGCGATAGGTTTGAAATGTCTAAAAAAAATATGGGTGTCGTCTCTATAATAGGGATAGCGGTTAAATTGGCGTTAGGGGTAGGGATAGGGAGAGGTAGAGGTAGAGAGGTAGAGAAGTAGAGAGGTAGAGAGGTAGAGAGGTAGAGAGGTAGACAGGTAGAGAGGTAGAGAGGTAGAGAGGTAGAGAGGTAGAGAGGTAGAGAGGTAGAGAGGTAGAGAGGTAGAGAGGTAGAGAGGTAGAGAGGTAGAGACTTAGAGAGGTAGAGACGTAGAGACGTAGAGAGGTAGAGACTTAGAGAGGTAGAGACGTAGAGACGTAGAGAGGTAGAGAGGTAGAGAGGTAGAGAGGTAGAGAGGTAGAGAGGTAGAGAGGTAGAGAGGTAGAGAGGTAGAGGTAGAGGTAGAGAGGTAGAGAGGTAGAGGTACAGGTACAGGTAAAGAAGAGGGAGAGGGAGAAGGAGGGGAAGGGGGAGAGGGAGGGAGAGAGGGATGGGGAGGGGGTGAAGGAGAGGGAGGGGGAGAGGAAGGAGAGGGAGGGGGAGGGGGAGAGGAAGGGGAGAGAGGGAGAGAGAGGGAGAGGATTTTAGTTTTTCTCAATTACTTCTGCGAATTGGCTGTTTTGAAATATTACATAAAGGTGTCTCTCATCTCTCTCTTTACATTTGTTAGGATACTGCTGCTAAGTTCCTCTGTTCTGAGTAACTTATGAGTAACGTCTGTATATTATATAAAATTCAGCTGGATCTTGAATTATACTCATTGATTTGCGCAGGGTTAGTCCTGTTTTTCCTTAGTTTAAAATTACCCCGAAATCGGGAAAATATCTCATTGCTTCGGAAAACCGGTAACAATCTAAATACGAAATTTATTATTTAGGCATTAATGATGTAATTCTATGCAACTTTCATCACTTTTATTGAAATTCCACCCCAAATTCAACCCCAAAAAAAGGGAAATGGGGTGAAAAAGTCTAAAAACCAATATGGGTATCGTTTGTATGGTTTATCGGGTCGCTGATTACGAAAACTACAACAATTTTAAAATCCAACGTGGTGGACGTTAAATACCATCATTCCCTTGGGATGGGGTTGGGGTGCGATAGGGTTGAAATGTGAATATGGGTGTCGTTTGTATGGTTTATCGGGTCCCTGATTACGAAAAGTACAACAATTTTAAAATCCAACGTGGTGGACGTGAAATACCATCATCCCCCTGGGGATGGGGTTGGGGTGCGATAGGTTTGAAATGTCTAAAAAAAATATGGGTGTCGTCTCTATAATAGGGATAGCGGTTAAATTGGCGTTAGGGGTAGGGATAGGGAGAGGTAGAGGTAGAGAGGTAGAGAAGTAGAGAGGTAGAGAGGTAGAGAGGTAGAGAGGTAGACAGGTAGAGAGGTAGAGAGGTAGAGAGGTAGAGAGGTAGAGAGGTAGAGAGGTAGAGAGGTAGAGAGGTAGAGACTTAGAGAGGTAGAGACGTAGAGACGTAGAGAGGTAGAGACTTAGAGAGGTAGAGACGTAGAGACGTAGAGAGGTAGAGAGGTAGAGAGGTAGAGAGGTAGAGAGGTAGAGAGGTAGAGAGGTAGAGAGGTAGAGAGGTAGAGAGGTAGAGGTAGAGGTAGAGAGGTAGAGAGGTAGAGAGGTAGAGGTACAGGTACAGGTAAAGAAGAGGGAGAGGGAGAAGGAGGGGAAGGGGGAGAGGGAGGGAGAGAGGGATGGGGAGGGGGTGAAGGAGAGGGAGGGGGAGAGGAAGGAGAGGGAGGGGGAGGGGGAGAGGAAGGGGAGAGAGGGAGAGAGAGGGAGAGGGTTTTAGTTTTTCTCAATTACTTCTGCGAATTGGCTGTTTTGAAATATTACATAAAGGTGTCTCTCATCTCTCTCTTTACATTTGTTAGGATACTGCTGCTAAGTTCCTCTGTTCTGAGTAACTTATGAGTAACGTCTGTATATTATATAAAATTCAGCTGGATCTTGAATTATACTCATTGATTTGCGCAGGGTTAGTCCTGTTTTTCCTTAGTTTAAAATTACCCCGAAATCGGGAAAATATCTCATTGCTTCGGAAAACCGGTAACAACCTAAATACGAAATCCACGCGAGCGAAGCCGCGGGTAACAGCTAGTATTGTATAATGTTTAAATTAACAATCAAACGCTATTTTTAACCGACGCAAAAAAAACGGAGGAGGTTCTCAAGTCGACGCGTATATATATATTTTTTTTTAAGTATGACCACGCATAACTTTTTACAGAATAGTCCGATTTTGATAATTCTTTTTTTATTGGAAAGGGAACCCCAGCGTTCGTCCCATACAAATTTGGAAAAAAAATTCTAACCCTGAGGGTAGGAAAACAGGAGATGATTGTTTGTTCACTGACTGATTTTACTCGTAATGTATGACCACGCATTACTTTTTACAGAGTGTTCCGATTTACCCTAAGGGTAGGAAAATAAAATTAATAGTAAAAAAAAAATTGTAGAATAAAAACTTTTTAACAAAAAAATTAAACCGCTGAAAAAACTGAAAAGCAAGAAATAATAAAACTTTTTTATTTAACCTTAATAACAAAGTTCTTAAACTAATTTAAGTATACCCGAGTAATTTTGAGTTGGCGCCGCCGCCGTGCATCACGCTTTACGTAATTAATTAATTTGCTTGTTTGGCGCCGCCCAAAATGTCGTTGATTTTTAAGGATTGGTCGGCTATAGGTAGGTACCCTAATTTCTTAAAATATTGTACAATCAAGAGCAGGTCACTCGCGTACTTTAACTCTTGCGGCAGTTGGAGTTGGAACGGTACAGTCAACAGCACGTCAGTGGAAATGTTTGTAGTTTTATTACCTACCATGCCATAAGGTCCAAAGTGTTTACGTACTGACGTGCTATTTATTGGGTAAAGAGTTGATGGTGGTAAGAAAGAAGCAGGTGCCGGAAGATATACCTATATTACAAAAACTAATGATATCCCACCAAACACATAAATGTAAAAAAATGGAAGCCAAGTTCAATTATAAAGAATATGCGTGGTTGTTGACTTCACCGACAAAAGAAGTGATATCTAAATGGTTGCCAAGTTCTGTTAATAATCTAAAATGTGGTTTAAAATAACGTACAACACTCTAAAATAAATTTACAACACAATTTTTACTTTTTCTGCTATAAAAATGTTTGTTATTTCAAAAATATAACATTTGAAATTTTAAAAGTCGAATTTTTTACACAAGGCAGATAAATTAGGATAAAATTGAAGTTCAAGTTTTGACTTGGCAATGGGATTGGCAATTGAAGTTTAAGTTTTGATTTGGCTTCCATTTTTTTACATTTATGTTTTTGGTGGGATTCTACTTACACAACATGTGTATATGGCCACGTGCATTAATATGGCTCACATTCACACTAACTATTTGCATAGCCACTCGACGAACTCGCGAATTAGTAATTTGGGGTATGGTATGACCGTATACATCAAAGTTCTCCTGAATACGACCACACTTTTTGATGGCGGCAGCACTTTATACAACACAATTTTATTTTACATCGACCGACATGTGTGCCGGCGATCGAAACGTTTGTCTATCCGATGTTTCCCTTTTATTTCTCTTTTGTGTCCGTACCTTTGGCGAAATATAGTTTGTTTGTTATAAAATATCAACTGAGTTCTTGGTTTTTAATCGGCTTAAACTTAAAGGAGTAGTTAGTTTCTATGTTCCACTGTATGTATTTTTTTTTTGTGTATGTTCACCGATAACTCCGTCAGTTGTGAACCGATTTGCAAAGTTTGTTTTTTATCCAAAAGAGAAAACTCCTGAGGTGGTCCCACTGTCAATTAGTCAGGATCTGATGATGAGGTCTTAGGGAAATCGAGGGCAATCCTCACATTTTATAGACACGTATTAGAAAGAAAGAAAGAAAATTTTTTATTTTAGTAAAACAGTACTAAAAAAAAAGGTAGCCACTCAGCGTATGCTACAGCACCTTGCGCTGCTGTAGCGCTGGTCTTCCGTGACCCCTGAAAGGTAGGTGTAGCAACATACATTTTACCTTACAATAGTTACAATACTTACAAGGTAAGACTACAATTTAACCAAGCTATTTGAAAACATTATTAAATTCTTACATAGTTCTTCTTCTGTATAGTTTCATGAAATATCTCTATAAATATCATAGAAATCTAATAGGTATTTCTAACAATTGAGGAGCAAAAGCATACATGAATGATACAATAAAGTGCCCATAGAAAGAAGTTATATTAATTTTATATTTATTTAAAACGACTGCACATACCATTTTTAAAGCTTCTTTTGTTCGGTTAATAATAATAATTTTAGACTATTTTTAAATGATAAAATCGATTTGATATTCCTTAACGGTGGAGGTAAATTATTCCAACATTTCGTGGCAGCATAACGGAAACTACCACGAAATGCAGTAGTTTTATAACGAGGACAGATTAGTCGTGTTGCAAAACGAATATGGCGGTCAGAAAAGACAAGTTTATCAAAGAGATAAACAGGTTTGCAAGTTTTGATTATTCCAAAGAGAAGAGTGGAAAAATTAAGAGTGCGACGCGATGACATATTAAGTAAACCATGCTTATTTATGTATGGGGAGATGTGAGCTCTTCGTGGAATTGGAAAACAGAAACGTACACAGGCGTTCTGTATACGCTGAATTAGTTTTTTAGAACGTGCAAGCAAACAGTCTCCGAAAACTGTGTCCACATAATTTAACTTTGAGAGAATAAGTGAATCACAAAGTTTGATACGTAAGTCAGTGTCAATGTAATTTCGAACACGATATAGAACAGATAATCTATAGAAACAATTTCGGACGGTTTGTGCAACATGGTTCTCAAAAGTTAATCTTCCGTCTAACAGTAAGCCAAGATTCCGAACTTCATTAACTTGTTCTATGGCAGTACCTGAAATTTGAACAGTGGGATTATGCGCTTTAATACAATTAATTTGATGTTTGGACCCGGAAATAAGAAATTTTGACTTATCTGGATTTAAAACGAGACTATTATCAGAGGACCAGCTAACTATCCGATCTAGATCTTGTTTTAAGCCAGTAATTGAAGAAGACATATTATTAGGTGTAACAGAAATATAAAGTTGTAAGTCGTCAGCATATAAATGATACTTGCAATGTACGATATTTTTTACTAAATCAGTACAATATAAAAGAAAAAGTATGGGACCAAGAATTGAGCCTTGAGGTACACCACGGGTCACAGGCAAAGTACTAGAAAATGAGTAAGAACCATCTATGTTTTGAAGCTTTACCATTTGGGAGCGACCCTTAAGATAACTAGTAATCCATTTTTTGAAGAGTGGTCAAAGCCATAAAATGAGCACTTTGTTAACAAAAGGTTCGTATTGATCGTATCAAAAGCTCGTGAGAAGTCTAAGAGTGTCAAGATAGTACCTTTTCCATCGTCTCGTGAAGCTAAAATGTCATCTACCACGTCTAACAACGCAGTAGCTGTACTGTGACTTCTGCGGAAGCCCGATTGTTTTTGAGGTAGAATATTATTATTTTCCAGATATGCTGCGAGTTGAATACTAATAACCTTCTCAATAACCTTAGATATGAATGGCAAAATACTTATTGGCCGAAGATCTTTTAAACTATTAGGATTACTACACTTAGGAATTGGTAATACTATTGCTGTTTTCCATTGAGTTGGGAAAGTTTCAGTCTTGATGGAGGTGTTGACTATCGATGTTATTAAGTTAAGTGTCTGAGGCAAAGTTAGTAAAACCATTTCCATAGAAATGTCGTCGATGCCAGTGGCATTTGTGGAGAAAGATTTAATTATTTTATAGACATCAATTGTATTTACGGGTAAAATTTTAAATGTAGCGGAGTTAAATTTATGAGAATCAAAGGAAGATGTATAGGAACAGTTTGTGTCGCTATTGCCAGGTAAGGTGAGAAAGTGAGTATTTATTAAATCAGGATCATTAAAATGTGAAGGAAGTTCTGTAGACGTGTTCTTAAAGTTTGCTACGTTCCGTTTAATGTTCTTCCACAAGGTGCGAGGATCACGTATGTGACTATTGATATGGTTTTTGAAATATACAGTTTTTTCAGTGAACAGAGCCGTATTAACAACACTTTTTAAGTCCTTGTAATATTTTTTATGGACATCGTTTTCGGTTCTAAGATGGCGGGATTGGGCTTTATCGCGTATTTTCATTATTTCCTTAATGTTGTATGTTACCCAAGGATAAGAATGTTCTTTTATTATAATTTTTTTGAAAGGGGCGTGTTTATCAAAAATCCTTATCATTTCAAAGCCATAATCATTTACCATTTTGTCAACATTCTCACAAATAATACCGTCCCAATTTACTGAGTTAACATCATTTTTAAATTCTTCTAGGTCGATATCCTTTAATGGTCGGTAAATGATCCATCTTGGAAGAGGTCTTTCTTTTCTGATACGGAAATTACATGTAAGAAAAGCGTGACTGCTTAAATCGGGTATATAGTCGACATTTACATTTAAGGGTTGCATGTTTGTGCAGATAACGTCTATGAGTGTTTCACTGCTATTAGAGAAGTGAGTTGGAGTAGTGATATATTGCAATAGGCTTACAGAGTTTAAAAAATCTGTAAGTTTCTTTGTGTCCGAAGCATGAGGCTCTAAAATATTTATATTGAAGTCACCTATTACAATCAAATTGTCATATGGTGGTAAAGACGAAATTGTATCCGTAAGGGCATCAAAAAAGATGTCAACATTCTGCCAAGGTGGACGATATGCCGTGCCAATTACTAATTTTATACCATTAACATTCAAAGTAAGCCACATCTGTTCTATCCCTGGAGTTAAAGGATGACCGATGAGGCGCGCGTTGATACCGCGTTTAAGGAAGAAACCAACGCCTCCGCCACGTCCACGTCCCCCGGCAGCACTTGACACGCGCGGTGTGTGTCGTAGCCGGTAGCCGGGTACCAAAGGCGCGCGCGCCTCCTCGCCCGTCCTCAACCAGGTCTCATTAATTGCCATTACATCTACCGAGTGACGCTCCATTGCCACTATAAACTCTTCGTGTTTCGTGCTTAGAGAACCAGGATTTAAAAATCCTATAGATAGATATTTACTTTTGATGAATTGAATAACAAATGATATAAAAATGTATACAAACTTATTATGAGACAAAAATAACCTGTAATGAGATACATGACGCCTATCTATTAGTTTGAATACATCGGTGTATAAAATCGTTGGAATATCCTTCCTTAGATGAAAAACCTTGAGTGCATTAGATTTTATCTTAACATTACAGAAGCTTACTAATGAAATAATATGGCACATTTGTAGTAGAACTCTGTTACAAACATATAGGAAACTAGTTCTAAAACTAAAACGTTGAAACATAACGACAAAAAACATTCCAGAAAAAAACACATAGAGGCTACTTATCGCTAACGTTAATCGAACCAAAAACCTTTAACAAGTCCTCTTCTGTACGTATACGTGCGATAGGTGCACCGTGGTCCCGGCGAACAAGGATAGATCCATTCCTAGTCCAAGCGAACTTCCAATCCAGTCTCTTTTTCTCCTCCCTAGCTAGCTTGAATAGCTGCCTGTTAGTTTTGGTCAAGCGCTCGTTAACATAGAAGCGGCGTGCAGGGCCGGGTAGGTCGAGTCCCGCGGTGTCAGTGTCGCGGCGTACGCGGGCGGCTTGCAGAAGGTCGTCGCGTAGAGCTCGGCGCTGCAGGCGCACCACCAGCAGGCGCGGTGCCCCCGCCCCCGCACTCTCCTCTTCCACGCTTCGACCGGCAGCCACGCTCGCGTAGTCCCGGCGCGTGCCTACACGTACTGCGCTGATCACGTCGCGCTCCTCAATTGTCACGCCGAGCTTTCTACCAACAAGGGTGGCAACGTGTACCGGGTTCTGTCCGCTCTGTCCGCTATTACGTGTTTCATATACTTTTAAAGCTCCACAAGTATTTGCGTCTGGTATTCATCATCTCTGTTGATGATCTGATAATGGAAGGTACAACTGAAATCATTAAATATTACAACTTTTCTCACAACTAATGGTAACCAATTGTGGTGAGCTCCCGTTTCAAGAACATTCATATAAGAGAGGGGTCAAGTTGGATGGTCGCTGAGGCGATTTTTGTTTTAGTTCAATTTAAAAACGGGAACACTTACAAACTTGAAAATTGGTATGTTTATAGTGCATAAGCTATAAAATAACAACAAATAATAAAATTTGGTCAAGCGCGTGTCGGACTCAAAAAATCTAGCACATTAACTTACTGAAATTTCAACTAATACAATTATGTTTATGTGGTGGTACGGAACCCTCAGTGCGCGAGTCCGACTCGCACTTGGCCGGTTTTTTTACCATTTTGGGTACCGGAACCCTAAAAACATCCTATGTCCTTTTCCTGGTTCTATTTTTTTTTTCAATTTTTTTTTCAACCAAATCGGTTTAGCGGTTCTTGAGTTATAAATAGTGTAACTAACACAACTTTCTTTTATATATATAGATTATAAAAAAAACTACTAACTAGATCTCGTTCAAACCAATTTTCCGTGGAAGTTTGCATGTAATGTACATCATATATATTTTTTTTGTTTTATCATTCTCTTACTTTAGAAGTTAGAGGGGAACACATTTTAGATTAGATTAGATTATCGTTTATTTGCTCAAAACATGGTATTAAAGATGCTCAAAATTAAAATAGTACATTCATGTTTTGCTATTCAATAGCATGCAAAACGGTCAATATAATTAAGAATTTCAAATAGGTACAATATTCAAAAATAAAAGTAATAAAAACAAAACAATAAAATGTCATAATAATAAAATTTCATTATAATCCGTGCATAATAAAATAAAAACTAAAAATTATAATTATTAAAGCGATGAATTAGATTACAAACAATTAATTTAACATAAAACCTCATTAACATTATATATTACTTGTACACTAAGCCATTTGTACAATTTTGTCGGAAAATATTTCAACGGTAAATATCTATCGTCAATAGGAATCTTATTAAATATTCTAACAAACATACACAAACAATTTTTACTGTACTTCGCTGAAGATGGTGTTTCCACTTTGGAAGTGTTTCTCGCGCAAACTATTCAGCTTAAAAAAAAATTACATAAGAAACCTCACCATAATTTTTGAAGACCTATCCATAGATACCCCACACGTATGGAATTGATGAAAAAAAAAAATGAGTTTCAGTTCGAAGTATGGGAACAAAAAATAAAAATATCAATAAAAATCTTGAGATGAATAGACTCGTTAAACCTGGTAATAATAGGCTTTATTAAACATAAAAATTATATAGAACTTTTCACTACAAATACGACTCCATACACGATGTAAATAAGATTGTCAAGTAGAGTCGTCATTGACGACGAAGGTTCCATATCACCGCAATGCGGTTCACAGAATACATCTACTTACCAAGTTTCAAGAATATAGCTTTTATAGTTTCAGAAAAAATTGGCTGTGACATACGGATGGACAGACATGACGAATCCATAAGGGTTCCGTTTTTTGCCATTCGGCTACGGAACCCTAAAAACGATTAAAATGTTTGTGTCTGAAACTTAATAGTCTTTGATAATGTTTTTTGGTTTGAAAAAAAAAACTGAATTGTTTGTCATTGTCACTTTTTATTGTTTTCTTTTATCCTTTGATTTTATTTTTTACTTTTTTTATTGGTTATGATGGCGTATTTCGGTACAAAATTTTTAAAATTTGTGCCTTTGATATTACTAATATTTCAGTTCTGTTCCATTCAGTGCACCGAAATGGTGATGACTCCACTCACTGATCTAATCGATACCAACTCAAGTAACGTTGTTTATGCTCGTAGGGTTTTAGTTGGGAATGAATTAATTGTGTTTCGAGTCGTAAATGGGAAAGAAGCAAAATTAGGAGATGTTCCTTATCAGGTAAGTACCCACCTCGCGTCTACGACGTCACAAAGGAAGACTGATCCTTTTACGGGCAATCAGTCATCATCATAACATCCCAAGAAACGTCCACTACAGGACAGGGAGCTCCCTCAAGAATTCTAGCTTTTGCTGGAAAAATGTCGAGGGGAAGTACCATAGTCACCTCGCTTGTTTGCGTTACAGCTGGCACCATGGACCGCGGTTGTAGGTGACCGCAGTAAGTAAGATGTAATATACAAAGGAGGATGCTGCTCCCCCTCTCCAGTTAACCCTTAGTCACCTCTTATGACACCCACGGGTATGTATGGGTTGGTACTATTCTTTGCTGGCACCACACGGGGTAAATCAGTGGAACTTTTAAATTATTTCCATTGTTTCAAGTTTCAGCAGTGTGTAGGGATGGGTCCTTAGACAGTGCAAGCCGCAAGAGGGGGCGTTAAAGGTCCCTATTTTAGTTTTTGGCCATTAGTCCACCGCCACCATCGCCGGTATGATACCGAAAACGAGAAGACGGCGCCTAAGTAGCGATGCATATATTTGCTGTGGCCACCTGTCCACTGCGATTCTGTGACGGTGCTTTATTTACTTCGGCGCTGCCGTCATCTCATACTCTGTATCGTATCTGTGACGCAGGCATTGGACAGACAGCCTTTCGCTTGCATTCAATGACTTGATCATGATCATGGAGCCTCCTGGCGAAGTATTTTGATTTGCCCAGATGAGACGCGCCTACCGCCCGCAGTTCTTTGCAGTCTCTTAGACCACCAGTGCTGATGTTGTTGAGGGACACAATAAGCATTGGAAAAAAATTCGATACGAGTAGTTTAGTACTTTAAAATAAAAATAATTTAACTTACTGAAGTTACTCACAAATGCCCTTACGTTATTTATACGGAGTCAAGACACCGAACTTAAAATATTTGACGAGGACACTGTTTTTTTTCATAGAGCGATCGTCTCGACGCATTATGTCCTAAAACCAATAATTGACTCAAACGACCCAAACACAGAATGACCTAAACTCAGACCTAAACGCAGAACCAATTAAACGCAGAACGATCTAAACGCAGAACAACCTAAATGCAAAATGACCTAAGCCTTCGCGACTTGGAACAGACCTATACTGGAAAGTTTGATTTGACTACATTTGAAATGTACGCGGGTTGTACAAGAGAAACACACTAGTTGGTGGTGGAAAGTTGAATATATTTAGTGGGAAAAATTATGGGTTTTTATACTATTTTCACAGGTTGTTGAACTAAGGAATTTATCCTTGGCATTTAGCTTATCTAAATAATATCAGGTTACATGTATTAATGTTAATTGGATTTTTACATATATGGTCATAGTTATTGAAATATGATATCTCTATTATACATTTATGGTAGTTGTTTCAGTAATATGATATCCTTGTTTATTCTATCAAAATACTAAATGTTTTTAACTTATCAATTTCTGTATATGGTCAAATAGGACGATGCCTTTTAATGTGAATGACCTATACACGTGTGGCTATACTTACACGTGTACTACTACACTTCACCTTCCCCCTTTTTTTTTTTTTGAAAGTAAAAAAAAAATATATATTATATACACTGAATACAAATATTTACGTTACTATCTTCGGCTTGTTCTAAGATTTGCTTACAAATTATCTTAGCTTACAAACAATGTTTATATACTAGATTGGATTACAGTTACCGTTATGGTTACAAGTTTACATTTGGTAATACAATATTGTTGTTGGGAGGAGATGCATAAGTATTTTTGCTTACTTCTCTAAGGTTTTTATTAGCTAGGGATAATGTTTATGTTATGTTAGTGTTTATGCTAACTTAATTTCTAATGTAATTGAAAACTTGAAGATCCCTTTTTTGGATTCTGGAATTTGCTGTCTTGCTTTAATAATTTGTCTATCTTTTTATTGGGTCACTTATCGTGTCGCTGTGACTTACATAAGTTGTTCACGGAGTTACCGAATTTCCTGAATTTTTATTATGGATTTCGAAATTAAAAATGTCGTTTTACCGGAGGCGAGGGCTAGGCTTACGCTTTGTGCGTTGGCCCATGATCTTCGTGTTTTGGGCATTTCGGCGACGTACGGCCCGTCGGCTTGTGTGACGGCCTTAGTGGATGCTGTACCGGGGCACCCACTGCTGAATCCCGAGGACAAGCAGCCTTCGCCACAGGCCATGGAGGTGCTTATATATGAGTTGGGAATCCACTACAGCGCTACTGTGTGGGCGGTAGAATGTGAGTTGTCGGCCAGTGGACTTTTTTGGTTTATTCGATGGCGTTACGATCCCATATTTGATCAACTCGTGGATTCTTACCTGCAATTTTTACTGTGACATATTTTTCAGTTTAGAGTTTTATTTTAGTGTTTTTTCTTTTACATGTATCTATTTTTATTAAATGGTTTTTTTTTGTTTTTTTTTTTTAAAGTGTTTGTGTTTTATTTGTGAAACTTATAAGGTATAGTTCTATTTTTATGAATTAAATATTCTTTTCCAGAAACCAAAATTTTTACATTAGGGTCTTGAGTTTCTAAAACAGTATATGGACCTACATATACAGGGTCTAATTTGTCTCTATCTTCCTTTTTTACTAATAAAAGATCACCTATTTTATAGTTTACTGGATTACATTTCTTATCATACATTTCTTTTCTACATAACTTTGATTTCAACAAATTATTTCTAGCATCCTCTTGGGATTTTTGTAATCTATGTTTTAATTCTATTGGATATGAATCATAATTATACATAGGATCTATATTATTTATAATATTACTAGGTATTCTACAAACTTTTCCAAACACTAATTCATAAGGCGTATAGTTTGTTGCCGTATGAACTGAAGTGTTATAAGAGAAACACCAATATTGCAACCAATCATTCCACTTATGAGCTTGGTTTTCAGTTTGTATTCTTAAAAATGCTCCTAAGGATTTATGTGAATTTTCAAGGGTTCGTTTCGTACACGATCGGGAGTTAGGGTTGACACACATCTTTTGTATGGCAGGTGAATATGTTAATATTTTGTTGTGACTTGTTCTACAATCAGGTTCTGCAGTAACTTTCTTGTAGTTTTTTAAGTCGAATGTCAATTCCGGTAAATCTTTCGGTTTTTTGAAAATCTCTATTATGTTTGGTTGGCCACCCAAATCATAGTTTGAGATTTCATTTTCCGTTTCCGCAGTATCTCTTTGCTCTTCCTGTCTTCTTGCTTGAGCTCTTGTCATTACTGTCATTACTTGTTTATTCATATTTTTAAGTTCTTCACTAGTTATTTCAATCCTAGATAATGCGTCTGCTGTCACGTTATCTTTTCGTTTCAAATACGTTACTGTGAAATCATATTCTTCCAAACAAAGTCGAAATTTTGTTAATCTGCTTGATGGATTGTTCATATTAAACAAATAAACTAGTGGACGGTGGTCTGTTATTATTCTAAATTTCCGTCCGTATAAGTATGGTCTAAAATATCTAACTGCCCAAACAATTGCTAATAACTCTTTTTCTATTGTCGGGTAGTTTCTTTCTGCGTCATTCAATGGTCGACTTGCATAACTGACTGGCAAGCCATTGCTATTAGATAATACACTACCGATTGCTATACCTGATGCGTCTGTATGTATTGTAAATTCGTTATCTTTTGAAAAATCTGGATATTGTAGTATTGGGGGGCTGCTTATTGCTTTCTTTAATTTTTCGAATGCTTTAGAGCAATTTTCTGACCATTCAAAAGTTACATCTTTTTTAAATAATTTATTTAGTGGTTGAGCTATTTCTGAAAAATTAGGTATGAATTTCCTATAATAGTTTGCAAAAGCAACAAATCTTCTAACTTCATCTGTTGTTTTTGGTACTGGGTAGTTTTGTATTGCTGTGATTTTCTTTGGATCTGGTTTGATACCTCTTGGTGTCACAACATGTCCTAAATATAAAATTTCTTTTTGGAGGAAATTGCATTTTGTTGGATTCAATTTAAAATTTACTTTTCTTAACCTTGTAAATACATCTATCAAATTTTTATTATGTTGATCAAGATTGCGTCCCATTACTATAATATCATCTAAATAAACAATACATTTCATATAGTTTAGACCAGACATAGCAATCGTCATTGCTCTGCTAAAAGCACTTGGGCTGGTTTTTAGTCCCATTGGTAGACGTTTCATTTGGTAGTGTTTATCGGCTATAAATGCAGTATATTTTCGACTTTCGTCATCCAATTTGATTTGGTAGTAGCCTTGATTCAAATCCAGTGTACTGAAATACATTGCACCTGAGAGTGAATCGAGGATTTCAGTGATATTAGGTAATGGAAATTTGTCATTTTCTATTTGTTCATTGACTTTCCTGTAATCGATGACTAGTCTCCACTTTTTATTTCCTTTCGCGTCTTCTTTCTTTGGTACTAGTAGAATAGGGCTAGACCATTCTGATTGTGATTCCTCTATGATGTCATCTTTCAGCATTTGTTCTATTTGTTTTTTAATTTCGTCTTTTTGTGAATGTGGTAAACGATATGGTTTGTTGTAAACTGGCATTGCATTTTTCTTCAAATGAATTGTTTGTTCATATAGATTTGTTACATTTAATTTATCTCCGGGTAAATTAAAAATGTCTGCGAATTTAGCACATATACTAGCGATTTGTTGTTCTTCTTCTTTGTTTAAATTTTCTACATTCAGTAATGAAAACAATAGTTTTACTCTATCGGCATTGTTTGCACATTTTTCGAAAGAAAAACAATTGAATTCGTTTAGACTTTTGACTTCTGGGGTAATTCTTTTTAAATTTACTTCTTCATTGCGTGTGTTCAATATTTTGACTGTAATTGTTCCATTATTATTTCTAGATATTGAATTTGCAATAAATATTCCATCACTAATTTCACTTGAAAATATTACACAATCATTTTTTATTGAAGTGGGAACCCTAACGACTGATTCACTTCTAGCTGGTAACGTGATATGCGTTGCTTGGCTTTGTTTATTATTCGACGCGTACAGGGTCAACGGTATTGTGATATTATCTGTTCTTGTTTTTAAAGTTAAAGTTTCTTTTTCATAGTTTATATTACATTTGAATTTTTTTTAAAAAATCTTGGCCTATTATACCGTGTATGTTTAAGGGTAAACTGTTTAGAACGTGAAAATTATGTGGGAATTCTACACTTTTCGAACTTAGATGTAATCGTATGTAACCAATCGTTTTAATTTTACCACCTATTCCATTTATGTATGTCCTTTTGGGCTGGATAAACTGTCTTGTTCCTAATGCTACATCGTACCTTACTGCACTAAGTGATGCACCTGTATCTATTAGCCATTTGTATTGTTTTCCATTGATGGTGAACTGTGCAGAGTTCATATTTTTATAAGTTAGAATGTATTCATTGTTCACGAAAAAACTGATTCAATTCTAAAGAATCATTGCTTTCGTCGGGTATTTCATGTGCCATGTTTACTCGATGTTTCATCTTTCTCATTTTTGAGTAATTGGCTTTGCGTGAGGGTTCTTTGAACGGTTGGTTATTTTCGCGAAATCTATTATATTTTTGAAAGTTCCGTGGTTTCGGACCACTATGCCGCTTATAATTGTTGGGGTAGTTACGATTATATCGCTTGTCTTTGTTGGGGTAATTTTTCTGGTAGTACGGTGGTTTGTACCCAAAACTATTAGTTTTGTATTTGCCTTTCATATAAAAGAGTTGTTCGGTTCTTGAAGTTGATGGAGCCATAGTGATTTCTTCATCTTTTGCTCCTTGAATAGCATCTTTTAGTGAGGTATATCCGCGAGCTGATATTACAGTGCTAAGTCTTTCATTACGCAAGCCATTAGCAAACCTATTGATAGCTTGCTTTTCATTTATTGGTTTTAATAATTCATAAGCTTTACTGTTGTTATTGGCCTGCGATAGTGTTAAATTGACAAACAGGTCTTCTAATTCTTGTCCGTATTGCTCTAAACTTTTGCCACCTTGCTTTGCTGACAAAAGTTGTTTTTGTAATGCGGTATCCGATTTTTTTATTAAAAGATGTTTTTTCATTTCATCCACCAATTGTGAAACTGTCAAGTACGTTATTGATAGCCTAAGCTTAGCATTATGTGACAATCTAGTCTTTAATACAAACTGTATTAAGATTTTATGGTCTTCCTCTTTCAATAGTGACGAATATAATTCTATTGCGTCTATTAAACTTTCCGTGACTTGTTCTGTACCGTCCATGACTGGTAACAGAGAAGCTGCTGTTCGCAAGTCGAACTTTTCAATAGTATCATTAGTCATGGTTGTTTCTTCTTCTTTTTCGTAAGACAGAATTTTTTTATATAAATTTTCTACTGATTGTACATACGGCTCTATGACTTGTATTTCTTCTAGAGATATTTGTTCTTTATCTATTCTTTTAACGTATTCATCGACATAAGATTCGTACTTTTTATACAGCGATTTTGCCTCTGCTATTTTCTTTAAACCTATCGGTGCATTCCTACGACAAGGGCCTAGTTTCCGTAAGTCAACTTGTATGAGTTTTATTTCTTCACAAATGGTTTTTATGTTATACATTAAATCACACATCACACATAAACACACATCTGGTAAAAATGGTACTGGTAAATTATAAAGTCAATTCACTTACGAAGTTCATTCTCTGTTGCGAGGATTCACTTTTCTGCACTAGCACACGAACAACTTAATCATCTCCTAGCAGCTCCTTCTTCTTGGCTCGACATCACCCGGCGCAGCAACATATATCTTAGACGGATGCTCTTCGTTGTAGCGTGGCTGCCGCTATTTGCCGCTTGACTTTCTTAGTCAGGTAGCTATTGAAATGTTTCCAGACGAAGTAGAGGAATACAAGGGCTAGCATTATCAACATAGCCGTCAGCATGTAGTTTAATGAATAATCTTTCTGACCTGGGTCTGATTGAGTTGCACTGGCCGCATTTCCCGCTCCGTTCTGTGCTATTATAACTTCTTCTTTTCTCTCTTCGTTTTTGGAGGATGGATTCCCCATTACTCGACTTGTGGATGGACCGGAGTTTTAACGAGTAATTATACTTTACTTCACTCGCGATCGCGTTACTGTTTGTTCGAGGGTGGCTCGGAACCCATAACGAACCAGCACTGTCTAAAAACAGTGGACTGGCAGGGTCGCCATGAAATGTACGCGGGTTGTACAAGAGAAACACACTAGTTGGTGGTGGAAAGTTGAATATATTTAGTGGGAAAAATTATGGGTTTTTATACTATTTTCACAGGTTGTTGAACTAAGGAATTTATCCTTGGCATTTAGCTTATCTAAATAATATCAGGTTACATGTATTAATGTTAATTGGATTTTTACATATATGGTCATAGTTATTGAAATATGATATCTCTATTATACATTTATGGTAGTTGTTTCAGTAATATGATATCCTTGTTTATTCTATCAAAATACTAAATGTTTTTAACTTATCAATTTCTGTATATGGTCAAATAGGACGATGCCTTTTAATGTGAATGACCTATACACGTGTGGCTATACTTACACGTGTACTACTACACTTCACATTTGGCTGAATACGAGTATATTCCCTTATTTATTTTTTATTTTTTTTTAAGAAACAAACAGTCACAAAGTTAGACTATGTAAATAACATATAAAATAAACAGACCTGTAGTTCCCCTTATCATAATAAGGAAGATTGACGAAAGAGATCCACAAGGCGAGAGTGAATGGAAACGTTGGAAGGGGAAGGCCTCGGCGAACGTACCAGGACCAAATTCAAGACGTTCTGAATAAAGGCCAGGTTAAAAGTACCCTAAACCGACAAGCATGTATGAAAGGATTGATGAAGGTTCAGGAAGCAAGGGAAGTATGTCAAGATCGTAGCAGGTGGAGAACTGTGGTCTCTGCCTACCCAAACGGGAACAAGTCGTGATGTTATGTATGTATGTATAATACAATTTGTTAATGTGAGAACTCTAATAATATTGGTCACTTTGAAGTAAGAAAAACGAAACAATCTCAAAAAAGTGCAATTGTTACTTATAAATTATATAAAAATATGAAAATAAGAAAAAAGATCAAGACACTGCATTAGTAATTCTGTACCCTCGGTGAAAAACGCGCTAAGTCAAAAAAACGTGTTTTGAGTAAAATGAATTTGAAATTTTTTATTCTTTAGACGCTTATAACTTTTTTGCTATTTACTTTGTAAATGATGGAGTTGGTGCTTCTGGTAGGGAATTTAAGTATCAATGCTGTGATGGATCAAACAAAGCACTAGAGTGAATACGTAATAAGCAATGAAGGAAAAAAGCAAATTATATTATTGGCCACATTTGAATGAGCATATGTAAAGTGATTTATCAAAATTTGTATCATTTTACATAACAACCTATATATTGACAGCTATTACTGAAAAGTGATATAATAAAAACTAAAAATTGATTAGAATTAGTGGTTTTGTATAATTTAAGAAATCTTGTAAAACAAAACTTTCATAAAAAAGAAGCTACTGTTCTGTGAGCCTGATAAAATACATGAAATGTCTAAAAATACTAAATTGTATTAAAAAACACTAAATTTTGTTTTAAATATTCCGGTTTATAATTAACTTAGTCTTAACTTAGTTTCTTGTATTTGTTTCATGTCAAATGATATAACTCTGCAGGGTGATATAAGACTGAATAATAGTTGAGTGAATTTTAATAATTTGTGACTTAATGATCAGAATGACATGAAAGGTTTTTGTTATAACTTAAACAAATGAAAAATTTTTGTTTTTGACAATTTTAATTCTAGTTAACAATCAATAGTACCAATATTCCCCCCAATATCCCAATAGTATTTTAGTTTCATCTTAGGAATGTATGAGAAGAGATCTCTTAAGTTAAATACCCACATTGTTGTTTTGTATTTTAACCACACGTGTTAAAATGTATTTGAGAATTTAGTGCGCATATAGAAAATTATAAAATGAACTAAATACAAGTTTTCATCCAGCTGAAAATTCAAAACTATGGTTTTATGACACATAATATAAAAAAGTCAGGGGGCTCATTAGGTTACGATATGGGGGCTTTCAAAAAGCGGGTCAACCAAGTTCTAAAAAGCTGGCAGCGCAAAAATAACACCCCTGGTGTTGCAGGTGTCCGTGCGCGGCAGTGACGCTTACCATCAGGTGTGCTGTCTGCTCGTTTTAAAAAAAAATATATACTAAGAACATAAAAACTTGAAAACATAAAAACCCTAAAACATAAAAACTCTCTTTATTTCAAAAGAACATAAACAAGTCTTGGTTCTCAGATACAGCTGAGATACAATAAAGGAGATCTTTAGAGAATTAGGTAACAAATTTGTTAAGTAATAAATAATATAAAAATAGGTTACTTTTTATAGTAGGTCAACGTAAACTAGATAACGATGTTTCTGTTAATGGTGGCTTAAATTAGGATAATATAGATAAAACTTTGTAAAAAAAAAAATTCTGTAATGAAAATAATCAAATACGGTATGTAAGGGTCTGCCTTCCGAATACTGAAGGGGCATAATCAGTCAACGATAATGTCCACGTTTCACGGAATTTAACTTTCAGGAAATGATGAAAAATCAACCTGCCATACAAACTGTCCAATCAAGTTTACAATTTTGTATAGATATGCGAATTTATTTTTTGTTTGTGTGATGAAAACTTCCCTGACTCCATAGCACCAAGCGAGTCACTGTCGGATATTTTAGATTTTAGTGATTGCAGCATTAGCAGCAGTGATAACTTTGAGCGATGAGTGTGTTCCACAGAAAAAAATGCGTTGAAGTAGTATCAGACATGATAAGGAAATTATACTTCCTGAAAGCCGCTCCGAATCTGAAATGTCTGATACAGAAACAATCCAACCAAAGAAAAAATGAAAGTCACTGAAGGATTGAAGAGAAAATCGTTTAGATAGACTACTCAGAAACACACCTCACGACAGAAAAAAATGTCCAGGGTGTCTACTCTCAAAGTCCGATATATCGAAACGATACTACTCGAAACATGCAAATGCAAAACTTCGTCTCTTGACAATAGAATGGAATATTCGTTGGATGAATTTTTAAACTGCATCCAACCAATATTCTACTCTATTGTCAAGGGACGAAGTTATGCATTTGCATGTTTCGAGTAGTATCGTTTCGATATATCGGACTTTGAGAGTAGACACCCTGAGTAGATATTTAGGTATACTTACACCATGTCGAGCAAAATGTATGGATAGAGTTTCAGAAGATGCTAGACTACACATTTTTAATGAGTATTGGCACTTGGGTGCATATGATAAGTGTGCAAAATATTTGGACAGACTAATATCTTTGAAAAAGCAGCAGTCTGCTAAAGTTGGGAGTAAACGTCAACGAGAATATTCCAATGAATACAAACTAATATCTTTGAAAGTGAGTACGGCGTTTGTAAAGGCTGCTTGCTAAAACTTTAGGCGAGTCGAACCGGTTCTACCTGTCAATGAAAAAATACACAAATTTAGACGTGTGACTAAAATTTAAAGTGAAGGAGGTCGAGCAGCTAGTTACAGAAGAGTATCAGAGGAAAGATTATATCAGGTCATGGAACACATAAAAAGTTTCCTGCATATGATATTCATTATTCTAGAGCAAAAACATCGCGGAAGTACTTGAGTTCTGACATGTTGTCGATAAACTTTACAACTTGTATCTGAAAATTATAACCCTGTTAGCATAACAGTTTACAGAAAAGTTTTTAGAACAGTTTTCAAAGATATTAATTTATCTTTTGAAAAACCATCTATAGGTCTTCTTATCTTACCTTATTTTGTGGGGCTGAGTTCCTTAATGGACCTCGGAGCACTTCGACCCTATGAGATCTTTTGTGCTTCCCCTGCCTTATTGCCCCTCTGATCTTCCGCTGTCTTCAAATATGTTCGTTTTGAGCTTTGCTGTAGATTTCAGCGGAAGGAGACTATAGTCTTCTAGTGTCGGATAAGCCTGACCGGGAATCTTAATATGCTTGTTAGCCAAAGTGTTACATTTGCACAGCGATGCTCCATGCGTTCGCTTTCCTCACCACATGCCCTGCAGGTGGTGGTATTCGACAGACCCATCTTGTGTAGATGCTCTCTAGTGCCGAAGCAGCCAGTGAAAGCGCCCACAATGTTATGGGTCCAGACCCAGTCACCAGTGACTCACCAGTGACTGTTTAGGTTTCTTAGATATTTGAAGAAATCTACCTTTGTGGTCCCTAGAAATTTCTTCGAATGAGTTAATTCAAAATGATTTTTATTTAAACACTTCCTGTGTTCGGATAAATCTACAAAGTAGAAAATCGCAAAATTTCACAACCACAGGCAGGATTCGAACCTGCGTCTTCTGCGTAAGTACCGCAGACGCTTTACCAACTAGGCTACTGTGGTCCTGCCCGATGTTGTGAAATTTAGCGACCACTATACGCATTCCAACGTTGCGTTTGTGCTGCCACCTAGCAAGCATTTTTGCTGTACTAGCTCAACTAGTCCATCATTGCAGACAGATTTCGAGTTGAAAATTGGTAACACTACGTATAATTGAAAATGATTTTTATTTTAACACTTCCTGTGTTCGGATAAATCTACAAAGTAGAAAAACATTCAAAAAAAAAAAATCAAAAATCATTTTCAATTATACGTAGTGTTACCAATTTTCAACTCGAAATCTGTCTGCAATGATGGACTAGTTGAGCTAGTACAGCAAAAATGCTTGCTAGGTGGCAGCACAAACGCAACGTTGGAATGCGTATAGTGGTCGCTAAATTTCACAACATCGGGCAGGACCACAGTAGCCTAGTTGGTAAAGCGTCTGCGGTACTTACGCAGAAGACGCAGGTTCGAATCCTGCCTGTTGTTGTGAAATTTTGCGATTTTCTACTTTGTAGAGTTAATTCAACAGTGTTTGCCCACTCAGTGCAGTGCCTTCTCTGAGCATAGTCCTTGAGTGCGCTTCTGATAGTACTCTTTGATGATTCAATAAAAGGTTTAGTTCGACAGAAGTGTTTTTATGATCCCTTCCTGGCTAGTCTGTCAGCCGCGTTATTGCCCTCTATTCCTACGTGTCCTGCGACTCAAACCAGTCGTATTGTGTTGTACCTACCTAACCTATTAAGGGTTAAGATGGCATCAAGGACTATTTTGGAGTCTACCTTGTAGGATGCGAGAGCTTTTAGTGCCGCTTGGCTGTCATAGTTTGGCCGGTAGTGCCTCTGTCTAGATTCTCTTTTGCACATGCAATTATTGCATATGTTTCTGTCTGAAAGACTGTTGCATATTACATGCATTCTGTGAGGGTTAAGGGTAAGTGAGGAATACCCATGCTTTGACTGTGTTCATATCCTTTGGTATAAACACCCGCCCCTGTACCCGACTTCATTTTTGATCCGTCAGTGTACCATGTCAGATTGTCCTTTCTTGATATTCAATCCTCTCTCGTGGGTGTGTGGATCTCATAAAGTCTCTTGAACATGGACCTAGGCTATGTTAGCTATTGCTGCTATACGAGGATCATTCTTGACCTGCTCTTTAATATAAATAATAAATAAATAAATAAATCTTTACTGAGCTAAGCCTAATTACAATATAAACTTATCACTAAAGAAAGAAAATAAACAACAAGGCTTATAGAGCATACTAGATGTAACGTCTAACTCCCAAGCTAGAATAATCTGTATAATGGGAGCTAGCGTTCCTCCGAGTGGCAACAATTGAAAGATATCAGTTACAAGTGAACACAGGGCTATTATTATACTTATACGTTACTAGATATCATCACAACAATTACCTATACCAATATCACAAACTGATTGTAGATGTCATTAACATCCTTAACTTCGTGTTAGTAATATCCCTTTTTCAAGAAAAAGTATTTTTTTTTACACTGCATAGGGACAGGTTGGCAAAAACTGAAAGGACGTGATCAGTCCACAAAACTGAACAACTTTTACCTAGAAACATAACACCGGAAGCGTAAAAAAAAATCGGCGACTCGATACAAAATTATAACTTTTAACAGTTTGTTTGGAGAGGTCGATGTTTTTTACATTTCCGGTGATATGTTTCTTAGTAAAAGTTAATTAGTTTTGTTGACTGCTCATGCCCTTTCAGTTTTTGCCAACCTGTCCCTTACACCCTGTATAACCACGCAGTTTGGTTAAAATAGCAGCTTTCTATCCATGAAGTAATCGTTTAGTAACTACGAAGTGAATCTGGTGACTAATGATACAATTCGGAAAAAATGTGACAGAGTCTTGTGTTTAGTGATATAAGTTACTCGCGTTTTGCGGCATTTTTTCAAATAAGCGACGACGTGCACACCACAGCGAGGTTGTAGGCATACTGGAGTGACGCGGGCCCGCGTAACCCGCGTAGATTGCCCCCTCACCCCGCAAACATGCGTCATCTCTTTCAAGCTTGCCCGACGCTCGCGTATTAAAAAAGGATAGAATGAGAAAACTTGTGTCACTTTACACAACTTATTTTTATTATTACCTGACAAAAACTGGAACCTTTCCTGATATAAGTGAGTTGTATCATTAGACGCAATTTCAAAGTTTAAAAGAGGTTTCGTGACAAATAATTCATTTCTAGTTGAATTCATATACTCCAACATTTTCATATTGATGTCTATGTTATTAGTGGTAATAAAAGAATTGTAGCAGTATACACATACAAGTTATTAAAAACGATGTTGCGTGGTCTAATATAACTTAAATTGTATTAGTACTTACAATCGTATACGAATTAACTTTTAATGTTACAAATAATTTAATTGGAGTTATATTTCTTTACGCTTACAGTTTTTACAAAAAACACTAATTTTGATATGTGCTTGTCGATTTATATCACGTGACACGATGCTCAAAAGTCAAGTAGACGAAAATAGTCAAATTATATCATGGGACACGAAAAATATCTCCGGATCTAGAAGAGCTACAGCTACGTCGATAAGACAGAAAGATAGAGCATTAAACACATATTAAGAATAATTTAAAAAATCAATTTTGATACAACTCGACTTAGCTTCGTTTTCACCGAGGGTACAGAATTAATTAATAACAGTAGTATTGAAAGACAATAATTTTAAAGCAAGTTGTTTTTTATAGGAAGCCAAGGTTTATTTATATTATTTAATAAAGTATTAATTAAGTGTTGTAAACACGCATCGCACGACGAAAGTATGAATTCTTCGCATAATTAGTATTAAAAGGTCTAATGGCAAAAATATGAGTAGAACGTGAAGAGGTACGCTTGACTCTGAAATCAACCTGTTGTAGAAGGTGAGGGGAATCAATTTGATATTTAATAATTTTGAAAAGGAAAACGGAGTCGAGGTAGCTTCGGAGGCTTTCAAGGGTTGCAATTTTGTAATGATTTGCTATGTCAGTGTAATTGTCAAAGTGGCTGCCAGTACGATAGTTAAGAGACTTTAAAAACTTGTTCTGTACTTTTTCTAATCTGTCTACGTGAACTGCATATTGAAGATTCCAGACGACGCAGGCAAGATGGCTACGAACGAAGGAATGATAAAAGATTTTGAGAGTAGTTGCTTGTTTAAAAGGACGGGATAATCTAAGTATCATGCCTAATTGTCTAAAAGCTTTTTCTATAATATTATCAATTTGTAGATTTAAATGTAATTTACTGTCCAAAACCATACCAAGATCCCTGATTTGATAGACCCTTTTTAGTAAAATACCAGACAGCTTGTAAGGATACTTCACAGGATTGCGTTTTCGCGAGAAGGTAATAATATTGCACATATCGGGGTTTAGTATTAACTGATGATCAACACAATAAGAAATGAACTTATCCAAATCATTCTGAAGTGCAACACAATCATCTGGCGAAGAGATTATTTTAAAAATCTTAGTATCATCAGCGTACAGTAAGTGCTGGGAGCTAACAAATATGGAACCTATATCATTAACCACAAGTGTGAACAGCAAACTTATGCAAAATGAAAGAAAAGAAGAACGAAATATAGTCGTGTTAATAAAAAAATAAATAAACAGTACAACATTATTTTCTTTTATAATAAAAAAACCCCCTATGTTAACAAAAGCCAGCTATGCACGATGATCTATTTCTTTCGCTGCTACATCTGTCTACTCGTCGTGCAAAACGATGGTGCGTAGCTCGCTTAATACGAATACACGAAACTTATACTACTAATCATCATCATCATATTAGCCGAAAGACGTCCACTGCTGGACATAGGCCTCCCATAAAGATCTCCATGACGACCAGTCCTGCGCTGCTTGCATCCAGCGGCTTCCCGCGACCTTGACCAGATCGTCGGTCCACCTTGTGGGGGGCCTGCCAACGCTTCGTCTTCCGGTACGTGGTCGCCACTCTAGAACCCTTACGCCCCATTGGCCATCTGTTCTTCTTGCGATGCGCCTGCCCACTGCCACTTTAGTTTAGCGATTCTTAGGGCTATGTCAGTTACTTTAGTTGTTTTGCGAATCTCCTCATTTCTGATTCGATCGCGCAGAGAGACTCCGTGCATAGCCCTTTCCATAGCCCTTTGGGTGACTTTGAGCTTTCTGATAAGGCCCATCGTGAGCGGCCACGTCTCGGTGCCATATGTCATTACTGGCAACACACACTGGTCAAAGACTTTCGTCTTGAGACACTGCGGTATTTTGGACGTGAAGATATTGCGGAGCTTCCCGAATGCTGCCCAAACTACCCTAACCAACCCTAACTAATACTGAAACGTTATCATTTATCTTTATTACTTCATTAAAATCTGTACATTATAGGGCATTATGCTATTAGGACATTATGCGTTTAGGGTATATATGCGTTTAGGACATATATACGTCAACGTCTATCGACTTTTTTTTTATTTAAAATGGGCTTACTAGTCTTGAAGACAGAGATGAGGTCGACGATGGAACGAGCTTACCCAGAAGAAGCCTATTCACTCGCGACTTGAATAGATTCGGGTTATATGAACTCGGGAACACAGACGCAGGCAGAGAATTCCACTCTTTAGCCGTGCGCATTATAAAAGATGTTTCAAAGCGCTTTGTGCGAATGTGTGGAATATCAACCAAGTATGGGTGATATCCTGCGGTACGTCTGGACTCCCGATGGTAGAAGGGAGATGGTGGAATAAGCTCGTGCAGCTTTAGAGCACACTCTCCGAAGTACAATCTGTAGAAGACCGACAGACATGCAACTTTGCGACGGTGGGCCAGACTGTGAAACTTGGTTTTCACCAGCATCTCATCACCAACGAGCTTCTTGGCTCTGCGATCTATCGAGTCAAGTGCGGCCAGCTGGTATTTGGCTGAGCCATCCCAAAGGTGACAGCAATTCTCCATGCACGATCGGACTTGGGCTTTATATAAAACTAGAAGCTGTCCAGGAGTGAAGTAACGCTTAACCTTATTGAGGATGCCCAGCTTTTTTGCCGCAGTTTGGGCTTTTGACTCAATGTTAGCGCCAAAGTTCAGGTTTGCACACAACTTCATGCCAAGTAGCTCGAGGCTGTTGGTGACTGGTACAGTTGTACCTCGAAAATTAGGAGCCAGATTAAACGGACTCCTTTTGGCGGTGAACAGACACGCCTGCGTTTTGGTGGCGTTGAAATTTACCAGATTTTTGTCACCTCAGTCGGAGACAAGACTTAAGGTTGAGTTTATACGCTCTACCATGGCCTCTCTCAAAGAACGTATTTCGTCACTGCTGGCTTTTGCGCTTGACATATATCTCTCGACGACAGTACTGTCATCTGCGTACCCAACAATACTAGGACCAAGTAGGTCGTTGATGTGCAGCAGGAAAAGAGTCGCAGAGAGAACCGACCCCTGAGGAACCCCGGCATCAATAGCCACGAGGTCAGAGGAGCAGCCATCAAGGACTACTCGGATCGACCGTTCGCTCAGGAAGTCAGAAATCCAAGAGCAAAAGTCAGCGTGAATGCCGTATGCAGGAAGTTTGCTCAGCAGACTTGCGTGCCACACCCTGTCGAAGGCCTTTGAGATGTCTAGTGACACGGCAAGGGCTTCGCCGTATTTCTCGATGGCCTCCCCCCAGCAATGCGTGACATACACTAGAAGATCCCCAGTTGATCGTCCCCGGCGAAAGCCATACTGACTGTCACTGAGTAGGTCGTTAGCTTCTAGGTATGTCAGCAGTTTTCCATTGAGTACCCTTTCCATAACTTTGCAGAGTATGGAGGTGATGGCGATCGGCCGATAGTTGCTGGGGTCGACACGACTACCCTTCTTGGGCACTGGCTGTACGTTGGCAACCTTCCAAGATTTTGGCACCGTTTTTGTTTTAAGAGAGAGGCGGTACAAACGTGTCAGCACAGGAGACAACTCAGGCGCACAGTTTCTTAAGACTTTTGCTGGTATTCCATCAGGACCGCTTGCTTTGTTCACGTCTAGGCTTTGGAGTACTCTACGAACCTCTTTTGCGTGTATTGTGACCTCCGACATCGAAGAGTCACAGCGAGGAATCGTTGGTGGTTGATAAGAGCCGGCATCTAAACGAGAATTGATTGCAAATAGAGACGCAAATAAATTTGTTTTCTCTGTTGCAGAGTGAGCTAGCGACCCTTCAGGTTTTAGCAGGGGAGGTAATGTAGGACGGCAGAAGTTTGTTTCGACCGATTTGGATAGGGACCAAAATTGTTTGCTACCAGAGGGGTAGGATGCAAGTTTGGTCCCTATACGACTGGCATGGTCGTAACGTGCCTTTCGGATCACCTTCTTGCAGAACTTTGCAGCATAATTGAATGCCTTTTTCTTCGCGCGAACCCGTCGAGCTTGAACTTTGTGATCACGGGCTTGAACCCAGGCTTGGTATGCGGACTGCATTCGACCTTCATTGCGAGCGCAGTCCGCATTGAACCAAGGTCGGGCTTTGTGACCAAGCGGTATGTCGGAGAACGGAATATAGTATTCCATCCCCTGCCGTATCACATCCGCAACCGCTTCAGCTGAACAAGAGGGATCGCTCGAAGAAAAACACACTGGCTGGTAGGATGCAAAGAAGTGCCGCATCTCATCCCAATCTGCTGACTCGTATCGCCAAACTCGCCTCTTGCCTCTTGAGCTATGCCGAGAGCTGATCGACACGGACTTCACCAGACAGTGGTCGGATGTTCCCAGCGGGGCTGATACCGACACCGAGTGCCTGTCTGGATCTGCAGTCAGCAGTAAGTCCAAGCAATTGGGCGTGTGTCCATCTACATCAGGCACCCGCGTAGCTACATTCACCAGCTGGGTGAGATCTAGCGACAATGCAAACCTGCGCGCCTCTCTCCCAGCATGGTCAGTTTTCTGGTATGGGAACAACCACTCGCTGTGGTGGGCATTAAAGTCCCCCAGAAAATGAAGCTGCGCTGTTGTGTACCGTTGTTGGGCCTAATCCGCCTTCTCTAACAGGTGCTCAAAGAGCCTGGTCGTCTCCTGGTCACCGCTGTGCGACCGGTAGAATATAATTGATACAGATTTTTTGCATTGCAAACTTTGGAGATAAGTGGAGGGGAATGGTATTTTTATTGTTATCCTACGTCATCCAGTACACGAAATTTGCAACTTTGTAGCGATAGTAGTGACCTACTAGGTCCACAAAACGTTGGTCTGCCAATCCGCAACCTGGCAGGCCTTATTTGTAAGCAAAAAAGAACCGCTTCATGATCCGTAACCGTAGTTTCTAAATTGAAAACTAGTGATTTGAGGTTTGTTTTAACAAAAACGTGATCAAGGCAGCTATCGCCCCTAGTTGGAGTGGAATAAGCAGCGATCATTCCATGATAAGCAAGAAGATCAAGATAAGAGGACACATTTGTGTCATTATTCAAGATATTAATATTTATATCGCCTAGCAAAATTATGTTTTTAAAATTATTATATCTTGTAAGAATCTGTTGTAGGGACTGAAAGAATATATCTGATTTCCTAAAACAATGTGGTCTGTATATTCCTATAATTACTGTGTCAGAACCGAAAGTTATTATCAAGCAGCTAGCTTCATCAAAAATTGGTTCTTCAATGAAAACTGAAAGACTATTTCTTACTAGAACAACGACTCCATCATTTTGGTTATGATTCTTTTTCGTGGAAAAAACTGAAAAATCTATTAAAGCCGGTAAGTGTGTTACACAGGACAGCCAACATTCAGATAAAACTATTATATCATAATTTGCATTCAACCGTGAGAGGAGAGTACAGAGGCCATTGAAGTTTTTATTGAGACTTCTAATATTTTGGTGAAGGATTTTCAAGTAGGAGAGTGGTTTCTTGATAAAATTTTGGCATTGTTCTGGTTCACAGGCAAATCGTTCGGAAAGTTGGAGTTCTTCAATATTGTTAATTAATTGGTTTACATTATCGAATTTGTACCAAAAGTTACTTACTTGTCTATAGTATTTGACCTGGTTGCAGCAATGTTTGTTAGAGAAAGATGTTGTTTTATATGTGTGTGAGTTTGTATAAGTACCTGGTTTGTTTTTGTAGTGATTAATCATTGTCTGTGTACTGTATAGTATGTTTGTTAGAGTCTGATAAATTTTGACAGTAAAAGTTATAAATAAAGGAAAAATGTGATGAAAACAATAGCAACTAAACATAAATATCAACATAGGTAGTCATGTGGTTTGCTTGATTTTTTGCGTTCCGTGTGTATTTTTAGCACTGTGTCCTCTCCGTTTCGTAGATAAATAACACCTCCTGAAGTCCAGTAGTATAAGTCCATACTTTTGGCGTATTTTCGCACATTGTAGAAGAGTTTAGACGTTTTCTTGGTTAGGCTTTCTGAGATATAAATAGGTAGCCTTTTGCCCATTAGGTTTAGATGTTCAGTGTTCAATTTCTCGTGACCTTTTTTCTCTTTGTTGAACAGTTTAATTGCATCATAATTTTTTTCTTTTTTAATCTTGCTTGTAAAGTCTGCAATGATGGTCGAGTTTGAGTTACCTTGTGTTTTATTTCTGAAAACGTCTTTTAAATCCTGTTAATATATTTCCACATTTACTACTTTGCCTAATTCCACTATAACGTTGCATAACACTTCTTTGCTTTTGTAGTGATTCTGCTCATTAATTTGTTGAGGAACATTACGAATTTCTAGCACGCTAGAGCAAAACTTTTTTTCAAAGTAGTCTACCCTCTCCTCCAATGCGGCAATGCGCTTTAAATCCTCCTTTTTTTCTTTCTGCAAGTTCATTAGTTGCAACATGGCTTCATCATATTTGGATGATAGGAAACTAATGCTTTCCTTAATTTCAGCATTTTGCTTATTTATTGAAGCTTGCAACTCCTGAAAACGTTTTTCTTGGTGAGTAGATAGAGAGCCAATCAGACCTCGCATTTCTATCATAAAGTCAGACATATTTCTGTCTTGCGGTTGTGGTGGAGGTCCAAAAGCTCGACGTTTGTTTTTGTTTAGATATATTTTGTCGCCCTCATAGTCGAGACGCATGTCTGGTTCCGAATCAGCCAGTTGAAGCGGCGAAAAAAAGATGGTTTCGCTAGATTTTTGTATAGGTGTTTGAACCGTATTACTGCTGGAGGGAGCTTGCGGCATGGCTTCAGCCGATTCTGGCGGCGTCACTTTATTCGCAGTAGTTTGCTTTTTAGGCGGGGTGCGTTTAGTCTTAGGCATAGCTCGAAAATACCAGGGTACAATTAATTTAGTAGTTGCAAACAGTTGTCACCTCGCACTATGATTCCAGCAAGGCCCATACACAAAAACGTGTTCAGATCGCGTAGTTGATCTTACATGGAGTCTTTAAAGGAGGCGTCGAGTATTTGTCCGTTGTGAGATCACGCAGTGAACAGCGTAATGAACGATCGAAGCGATTTAAAACAAAACTAAAATAAAAATCGCCTCAGCGACCATCCAACTTGACCCCTCTCTTATATGAATGTTCTTGAAACGTGAGCTCACCACAATTGGTTACCATTAGTTGTGAGAAAAGTTGTAATATTTAATGATTTCAGACTTTTCCCATTATTTGTACTGTGAGACCTAGCTTCTTGCCAAATTTCATAATTTTAGGTCAACGGGAAGTACCCTGTAGGTTTTGCATTTTTGAATAAATGTATGGAGATGAGGACATAAAATGCCATATCTTTTGATTTCGTCGTTGTAAAAAATTGAAATTTTCAGATCTTGTGTGGTTCATGGATCCTAATATATGGTATTAATTTCAACCTGATACCTTTACCCGTTTGTGAGATAAAGGGTCTTGACAGACAGACAGACAGACAGACGGACAACAAAGTGATCCTATAAGGGTTCCGTTTTTTTATTTTGAGGTACGGAACCCTAAAAAACTACACATTTTCGACATTATGCCCCACTGTGTATCTCAGTCACGTCCTGCTGGGGAGCACCACTTCTAATATGTCACCTATGGGTATGTACTTGACTCCTGCCAAGTTTCATCCCAGCAGGTTTAGGTCCAAGGTACCCCATACAAGCTCAGCCTTAGTGATCCTACTATTTCCTTCTATACTTTTTTTCTAGCATTCGTTATGTACACATATTGTCTTTGCTATCGGTCACCTATCTAGGTCGATAACGTTGCCAAAGTTGCTAAGCAAATAACACTTGGCCTCGAGCGCTTCATGCAAATTAATATTCGTGGACATTTGTTATAGGTTGCCTTAATGACGGCTGTAAGAAGAAGACAATACGCGGCCTTTTGTGGCGGCACTATTATTGGTGCTTCGAAAATTCTCACTGCTGCACATTGTGTTGAGTCAAAAAGAATGTCTGACTGTACTAAAGGGTACGTATCAACGGTTAAGAATCAATAAAACCTAAATTGAAAATTTAACAGGAGACGAAAAAGCGTTTTGTGCTTACAGATAATCACACCTGGCTGAATTCAAAGGCTAATTCGGCATACATTGCTCGTTGAAGTAAGGATATTGCAATCAACATAATCAAGCCTCCCAGCAATGTATGCCGAATTAGTCTTTGAACTCAGCTAGGTGTGATCACTCCTTTATCTATCAATAATAAGTGGCACAGCAGACGACAGACTTTTTGTTCTGACAGTCCGCCAGTGTGGCCGGTACTACAATTATTTTTCGTATTACTATAGTCATTGACATGAAAAAAACGCTCCGTTTCTATGCGCGTATTTTCCAAAATCTTTAATTTCAAAAGAAAAACAGCTTAAATTCAAAGAATTAATCACTCGAAAAGGTTGTTCAGATTGATTTTCATTTAGTTTAAAACATAGAGCAACTTTTAAACTTGTTATATTTGAATTTTATTCTGATAAAAACTATAATTTTCGCAATACCGGCCACACTGGCGACATTGTCCGTGACTGCCCGCGTATGTCCGCCCCTTCATCTGCTGAGCGCCTAAGATTTGATGAAAAGTAGGCACGAGATGAGAAATGAAAAACTTGTAATTTGGTAACGGCATACCTTCATAGTAGAGTTATTTAGTCCGACGATTGTTCCCTTCTTCAGAAAAACAAATCCTTTTTACCAAAGTTGTAAGTCATCATGACGTATATTTTAAGATGTAGGTAGAGTGAATTTTTTTCTGCCCTAGGGGGTTGGGGGGAGGGGGTGAAATTTGCTACCGCCGCGCCCCAAACAAAAAAATATACGGTTCCAGTTATGCTACTAGGGCACATGCGGTATGGTTTTCGTATTAAGCAAAGACGAAAAATTCATTTTTATGACATTTCAGAAACATTTTCATACAAAAAATTTACAAATTCAACAAAAAAATGAAAACATGTCTTTTTATTTTTTAGTTCACTGTCAATAATTTGTACAATTCTAAGTTTATATGAATAAAAATAATAATATTGAAAGCATTTGTTCACTATCTTTAAGAATATATATACTTTATGGGTACTTATTATAGAATTTTTACAAACAAACAAATCAGAAACGTTATGCGGTGTCGAAATT
This sequence comes from Athrips mouffetella, assembly GCA_947532105.1. Lineage (NCBI taxonomy): Eukaryota > Metazoa > Arthropoda > Insecta > Lepidoptera > Gelechiidae > Athrips > Athrips mouffetella. Next base: position 20,520,998 of record OX383972.1, on the reverse strand, counting down.
TGCTCCTACCGCGCCCCAAACAAAACAATAATACGGTTTCAGTTATGCTACTAGGGCATATGTGGAATGTTTTTCGTATAAAACAAAGACGGAAAATTCATTTTTGTGACATTTGAGAAACATTTTCATACAAAAATGGTCAAATTCAATTAAAAAAAATTTACGTCTTTTTATTTTTTATTTTACTATCAATAATTGGTACACTTCTTAGTTTACATAATTGAAAAAAAAATTAAGATGTTCACCTGTAGTTCACCTGCTTTAAGAATATATATATTATGGATAAGTACTTATATACAGGATGATTGGAAATTCGACGTATTCCTGAAAGGGGGTTGTTCTGCAACTCATATGGAGCAAATATGCCCATGGAACCGGTGGTCGAAAATCAGTGGCTGCGGAGTCATCCGAAGATCAGGTATCTTGACGAAAATTCCCGCCTTACTACATTAAAAGGCAAAATGTGAAAAAAGTATACCACTCTGTATAATAAATGTATACTTTTTTGATATAGGATAAATGATTTATTAATTGGAACATAATTTATGCCTTATAATTATGATAAATACCTTAGAAAATAAGTCCTAAACAAAAAGCAGTGTTAAAAAAAATCTAAATATTTTTATGTCCAAGGGAATATTTCCAAAAGTCATACATACACTTGACATACAAACTACATAAAATAAGTTAATCGTTTCATGAGCTTTCTAAAAAGCTATAAATATTGTAATTAGATTGTGGCGCTTGGAAATAAATGAGCCAAAAGTGCGCTGCGGCACTATTTCTGGTCGGATTCATTTTTCTGATTGCGTGTGAAAGAAAGAAAATAAATAAAGACAAAATGCCTTATAACACTTTTAAGCGATAAAAATAATTTTTTTTATCCAAGGATAACAATTTTGGAACGTACTTTCTTCATTATCGGGGTACTGGACACATCTGAGTAGGCTACGGAAAGAAATAGTAGTTTATGCAACTGTTAAGTAAAGATAGTCATTATAACAGGAATACTAGTTTTTGACATGTGGCACAGCCGAATATCAAGAACGACGCGCAAATTTTAACCATGCAGAAAACGAGAACGGAAGTTCTAAAACGGCTTCGAGCTTGCATACGCCACCAAGGCTCTCACTTCGAGCAAGATTTGTAAAACTGTATGATAATTTTGATAATTCGTTTTTTTTTGTAGGCACTAAAGTAAAGTTTATTTAAATTTTCCATTTTTTTGTTTACTTTCTACATAAGCACCACACTTGCACTCAATCAGAAAGATGAATCCGACTAAAAAATTGTGCCGCACCGCACCATTGGCAATTTTTTTTCTAAGTGCCACTACAATTACAAGATTTATAGCTTTTTGAAAAGCTTGTGAAACGAGAAATTTATTCTTGTAGTTTCTACGTCAAGTGTGTGTATGACTTTTGGAGATATCAACGAAAAAGTCTTTTGTTTTTCTTTAGCACTATTTTTTGTTTAGAACTTATTGTCTTTGGTATTTATCTGAGTTATAAGGCATAAATTATGTTATAATTAATGGCTTATTCATCCTCTATCAGAAAAGTATAATTTTATTGCACAGGGTGGTGTAATTTTTTCAGATTCAGCCTTTTAATGTAGTAAAGCACTTTCAAAAACAAAATTAAAGAATATTTCCCGCAGCGTCAACTCAGCGGTCTGATTTGATTTTCGAATTTTCTATCCTAGGATCATCCTTTAAATGCATATTTAACGCTCCTTCTTCTCTCCCAACTACATGACATGCAAACGCTCACATACACTTAAACGCGCACTCTCGCACTGAAACGTATAATACAATACACACACTCCAACCCATGCATCAACACTTCTATGATTAATTAGCTTTTTATTGTTTATTATTGTATTTTAATTTTTTAGGTTACTAATTTCTTATTTTGTTAAATTACCGGTCTCAGATCCGGTTCCAACTGAAAACCAGCGCCATGGTCCCGACTATGGCATTATGCTGAGTTGGAACCGTTTCGGTATAATTGTTAGATTTAAGTTAAATTATAATGACGATTTTACTTGTAACAATTTTTAACAGTTATACCGAATACATTTTTCTTTCTTCTTTCTTCTTCTTCTAAAGCGGGAGTTTTCATCAAAATACCACGATACTGAAGAAAGTACCTTTCAATAAAGTTATCCTTGCATGAAAAAATACAATTTTTTTGTCGTAAAACGTACTAAAGCACTTTTTCTTTACTTATTCTCTTCATTAACATCACTTTAATACGCAATTATAAAAATTTGTCCGACCAGAAAATAGTGTCGCAGCGCACTTTCGGTTAATTTTTTTCTGAGCGCTACAAATAAATTGCAAAATTTATAGCTTTTTAGAAAGCTTATGAAACGAGGAACTTATTTTTGTAGTTTGTACGTCAAATGTATGTATGACTTTTGGAAATATTCCCTTCGACATAAAAATATTTAGATTTTTTTTAACACTACTTGCTGTTTAGAACTTATTTACTTCGGAATTTATCAGAGTTATAAGGCATAAATTAGATTCCAATTAATAATTCATTTATCTTCTATCTAAAAAGTATGAATTTATTTCACAGGGTGGTGTACTTTATTCACATTTTGCCTTTTAATGTAGTAAGGTGGGAGTTTTCATCAAGATACCTGATCTTCGGATGACTCCGCAGCCACTGATTTTCGACCAACGGTTCCATGGGCAAATTTGCTCCACATGAGTTGCAGAACAACCCCCTTTCAGGAATTCGTCGAATTTCCAATCACCCTGTATAATACAATTATTACAAACAAAAAAAATCAGAAAAGTTATGTGGTGTCGAAACTAATCACAGCTGGCGTTGCTAATCAGCCATGAGCGCTCCAGATACAAATACTGACTTCTGATCAGTGGGTACCAGTATCGACTCTACTCAAAGAAATTTGACCTCATATAGAAGTAATATATAAGAAATAATTCGTCACAAGTAGGGATGTGGGCATGCTTTCATCTATCGATAGTCGATAAGTTACACAAGGACAAATCGATGTCGAAACTTTGACCAAAAAGTTGAAGTACTAAACTTTAATAAAAGGCAAATCTGTTAAAAGCAGTGATGAAATTCATAAAAAAAAATACTTTTTGCATTTTTTACTAAAGGTGATTTCTTACGTAGGTGTTTTAATATTAAAGATATCAAATTTCTTACTTACTTACTAAAAGTAATGGACGGTAGCGGTGGAGGCAAGAGGGGTAGGAGGTGTAAAGGTTCTTTTTTTTTTATTTTCATGAATATCTCTAGCTTACATACAAATTATGTAGGATTTTAAAACAAACTTTTATCCCTCAATTCAATCCCTTTGGGATGGTTTTGCAAAAATGCTGAAATACGGGTTTGTATTTTTCTTCTAAGTAGCTCAAAACCTTAGAGCACAAGGAGCCTGTAGTCTTCTGGTTTCGGATAAGCTTGACCCAGAATCTTCATACGCTTGTGAGCCAAAGCGTTGCATGAGCACAAGAATTGCTTGTCAGTATTGTTTGTAGCGAAAAACTTTAAAATCTTTTTTGTAGAGAATTTTATGTAGATTAATTTAGTATTTTTATTAATTTTCTTACAATTTGTTGATTCAGAATGATTCATGCTGATTGAGACATTTCAATTTGGCGAAGACACACAAAGTTATATTTGTTTGACAGTGTCCCCATCGGGAATCGAACCCAGAATGAAAACAAAACGCGTTGAATGTTGTAAAATATAATAAATGGTACAGCAGCACTGCACTTACTTTCTCGCGATATGCAAGTAGAACTGTCAACCGCAAACTTAAATTTGTAATACCATACCTACACATAGTATGGAATTACAAACGTTTATTAAGGTTTTTCTGAAAAATGTTCTACCACATGAATTCGGAACTCGAATTGTAAAATATTAAAACAAACCAACCGTAAACGATTTCGAACAAATCACACGTTCAAATTTTGGTAGTACTGGAACACCTTTTATATGAATTTTCACAGATTTTTAAATTTCAAAACTCTGTTTCTTATGAATAGTTGTTCAGTTTTGTCGACTGTAAAGCTCTTTCAGTTTTTGGTACATCCTGTGTACTAAATTTTTACAAAATCCAATCAAATTGAATATCCATTCAGGTAGATAACCAAAACAAAATTAAAATTATAGAAAATAATACAAACTTAATGGAGTCAATTAGGGTCAATGTAGGTACCACTAGTTGACCATTTAAGCGGTTTTATGACAAAATTCATAAAAAAACTAAATTATTAGTTCTACTTTCAGAGTCACTTCTAAAAGTTCGACTATGAATTAGTTAGGCTTGTGATATAATAAGTGTTAAGGACTTTACAAAATTGCTCTTAAAGTTTTTTTTTTTCAAATGTTACATTGCATGACCACTTCGAATAAACATACTAAAGTACTAGCTAGACAAACCCATAACTTTATTGTAAGACGCCAACATAGTTAAATTCTATATAAAATCGCGGTATTTTTAAATTTTCTTACTTTCAGTTCAAATTTAAGTTTTGGTCAGCTATTGGTGCTTGGTCATCTAGTGGTGCACTGACCCTATGAGTAAATCACAACTTTACGTTTTGGTAGTACAGGAACACCCCTTATATGAAATCACACAGACAAACTGATGATGGCGCAAGATACCTTGCATAGAGATGCTTAGTCAAGCAAAGTTTCATAAAAATAATTTGAACCGTTTTTAAAAAAAAATCAATTCTTCATTTTTGTTGAATGACAGCTACCCTCAAAATGAGAGCCAGCAAAAAACCATTCGGAAATAAAAGTCTTAAATTAAAAATATGGTGTTAATAGGACCATTCGTTTAGCCGCTAGGCCAAAGCGTGACGGACAGACCGACCAACCGACAGACGGACATTTTTAGGGGACTTGCTTAAGTGATATAGAACACATTTTTGAGAAAGTTTGTGCAACTTTTTTCACGAATACAATACCTTTCTCGCTCAGCTCGAAAGTAAAAATACTACTATCGATAAAAAATACATCACTCATAAACTCCAACATGATCCCACAAAAAACGATAAATTACAGTAAAATACGTAACAATTTCCATATTATCTGACTGTAGAAATGATAAGTTGACATTTTTTTATGCAATATTTGTGATAATAATCCACAAACATGAAAAATACTGAATAAAACTTATAGATGAAAAGACAAAATTTCTTTGCAATTTTCGTTTTGTTGTTTTGAAGATGTACAGCCATCAACTACACACGTTATTATTAAAAAGAACAATCACTAATATGGAGAGCAACTTAAGAATAAATTCACGATATTTTCAAGTTATTCACTACATGTTTTTTATGATTTACACAATGTTTACAACATATAATTTAGGAAATATTTTCAACCGTTAAAATCCCAACAAGTTACAATAATCATATAAACTTTGTAAATGCAATGAACGCGTCGTTCATCTAATTTGGTAGGATGTGATCACTGACGACTTGACATGGCATGAGACATGCTAGCAGTTGTCATCCCATACTGAAAAAAAATAGCATGGTTTCTTCTCCGAGCGAAGCAAGGAGGTTTTTGTTCTGAGACTCTACTGATAAAAAACCAATTTAGCTGTGCGCCAAATAAGATAAACTCATAGAAAAACAAGGGTAATTAGAAGGAGGATTAAAGAAATAAGTTGTCACAAGGTAGTGAAGGCGTCGTTCTATGGATTTGACGGGTTAGTTTGAATATTTCCTTGTGATCATTGATGATTTGACATAAACATTTGGGACATGTTGGCAGATGTCATCCCATAGTAAAATAAATTAGCAAGGTATCTATTCCGAGCGAAGCAAAGAGGTCCGAAATCTTTGGATAAACTATTCCTACATACAGGGTGTAAGGGACGGCCTTCCGAATATTGAAAGGGCATGATCAGTCAATGACACGGAACAACTTTCAGTGAAAGTAAAATTTTCAGGTAACGAAAAAAAAATTTCGGCCTCTCCATCACTACATAGTATAAAACAAAGTCGCTTCCCGCTGTGCAACGGATTTTGATGCGGTCTTTTAAAATAAATAGAGTGATTCAAGAGGAAGGTTCATATGTATAATAAATGCATAATATAGTAGAGAAACACTGATAATTTTAGAGGTTTCTAATGTGATGTCGTAAATAAATACATTTTTTTGCGCTTACATTGCAAACGCTGGCTGAACCGTAAGAGATAGATCAAAATAATGTAATACAGTATTGTACACCATAAAAAGATCTATAAAAAAGTCTGCGATAGTATATATCTATCTCTTAGGGATAACCATAATAATAATTTTTTACCATTCATTTTTTTACGAAGTGATTTTAAGCAGTACAGCATTAATCCTTATCCAATTAAAAACCTTAAATAGATTGTGCATTTAATATAGATCAATATGGCCCTTTAGAGCATGTTATTTAAATTAATATTTTTGAAGATATTGTTACGAGCTAGCGGTTCGGGATTGGAGTGAAACGCCAATGTAGGATTTTTCCGTTTATTTAGTTGTTATTTACAATCCGAGCTTCTTATTAACACGTCACCGAGTTCGCCCTCTGAGCCTCTTCGTGCGGTCTTCCCTCCTTGCACTCTACCCTCAGGGATCTCGTTTACGGAGTTTTCCCTCCGAGCACTCCTCACTCTGGGACCTCTTCAACGGAGTATTCCTTCCTAGCACTCCTCCCTCTGGGACCTCTTCTTTAAAGTCTTCCCTCTGAGTACTCTTCCTCCGGGACCTCTTCCGCGTACTCTTCCCTCCGAGTTCCTCTTGCCTCTGGGACCTTTTCTATGTGGGACTTCCCTCCGAGCACTCTTCCCTCCGGGACCTCTTCCTCCGGCACCTCTTCCACAGAGTCTTCCCTCTGTGTCCGTCTTGAGTTACCTCTGAGGTTTCCTCTTCCTTAGGACTTTTCTTCTTTTCCTTGTTCCTCACTTTAGATCGCTTTCCACTGAACTACGGCGTAGGGCGTAGCCGCTCGGTGGCCCGGCTTATATACCCGTGCTACTCGTTTCCGAACATTCTAGACTCATTTTTAAATTTAGGTTTTTGTTAGATTTTTCTAGTAATTTGCTCTCTTTCTTCAGCTATCCCTTTCTTTTCTTTCTAGAATGTTCTAATCAAATTATAAATGATAAAACATTCATGGGTGGGTGGGGTCGAACCGGCGACCATCGGCTTGTTAGTCCAACGCTCTATCCCCTGGACCACGCGGCTCTTAGCTGACTTGTCGAAATTTTGATACTGTTCTTTTGCATGACAGCTGGCAGCACGACGTCACGTTTGTGACAGTATGGCAGCTGACATCACGACGGCACGTTCGTAACACTGCTCGTCCCGAGCATCGTTACTCCCAAAATATCGCGCTAGACGATCAACATGCACGACCTTTAACGGGCTTCTAGATGTCCTTCGAATCCGATAAGTAACGTCGTTGATTCTGGTAATCACCTGGTACGGTCCTTCCTAACTTGCTTGTAACTTAGGTGATTTCCCCTTTCTTCGGATAGGATTTTGCAGCCAGACTAAAGTTCCCTCTTCAAAACCAGCACAATTAGCTCTTCGGTCATATCATGTCTTTGATTTCTCACTGGCTTGTAAACCTGCTTCACGTTTTTGCTCATAAATGTCTGACATTTTTCCGCGCAAGTCACAAACGAATTCACTGACATTCTTAGGATCATCTGGTGGACAGCCAGACAACAGGTCCGCCGGTAATCTCAACTCCCTTCCAAAATTGGCTATTGCAGGGGTCACAGTTGTACTCTCATGGACAGCCGTTTGATAAGCCATTAAGAAAAGGGGTATGTACTCGTCCCAGTTTTCTTGATGTTTGTTCACAACTTTTGCGAGATGTCGTTCCAAGGTCTGATTAAACCGCTCAACCATTCCGTCCGATTGAGGGTGATATGGAGTTGTTCGTGTCTTATGTATTATCAAAATTTTACAGACTTCTTGGAACAATTGTGACTCAAAATTCCTCCCTTGATCACTGTGCATCTCCAAAGGAACCCCGAAACGGCATATGACTTCATTTACAAATTTCCTGGCGACTGTGGTAGCTTCTTGGTTCGGTAAAGCAAATACTTCGGGCCATTTTGTAATCCATCACCACTAAAATGTATCGGTTACCTACTTATAGGAAATGGTCCCGCAATATCCAAAGCGATTCGCTCCCATGGTACTCCAACATTGTGAGTCTTCATAGCCGCTCTATTTCTCGTCTAAGGTCCTTTAACAGCGGCACAAGTGGCACATTTTCGCCACCAATCTTCAACATCATCTCTGCAGTGCAACCAGTAAAATCTTTCTTTAACTTTTGTCAAAGTTTTCTTAACACCTAGATGGCCTCAAGAAGTACCGTCATGATAGGCTCGCAGAACTTCTTTGACTTTAGCGCGAGGAATGACTAACTGCAAATGATATTCCTTTCCATTCAATGCTTCCCATTTTATGCAAAGCAATCCTTCACGTAAAGTAAGACTCTTTCACTGTGCCCAAAGACTCTTTGTGGTGACTCCATACTTCACTACTTCATTCCAGCTAGGTTTTGAATTACCACTTTTTAACCACTCCAAAATGGGTTTAATTTCTGGATCACTGTTCTGCGCTTGACGCATTGCTTCATTACACCATTCGTTATCAATAGCGTCTGTTCTTATAATTTTTAAGGAGTCTGCTTCTTTAACCTCCTTCCTGCAACAGTGTTTACACTCTTCCGGGCAAGGCCTTCTTGATAACGCGTCCGCATTGCCATGAACTCTTCCGCTACGATGCTCAACCTCGAAGTCAAATTCTTGCAACTGTTCCAACCATCGTGCAACTTGACCTTCCGGATTCTTAAACTGTAGCAATCTACGTAGCAACCACTTTAATGCGGCATGATCCGTCTTGACCAAAAATTTTCGACCCAAAAGATACTTCTTAAAATGCTGAAGGGTATTCACCACCGCTAATAATTCTCTTCTTGTGACACAGTAGTTCCTCAGGCCTTGATTAAGATTTGCTGAAGTACGCGATTACAGTCTCTACACCCCTTTGTGTTGTGACAGGACACCTCCAATATCGACATTACTAGCGTCTGCATCCACCACAAATTCCCCTTCAATATCAGGATAATCGAGTATTGGTGTATTAATTAGTCGTTATTTAAGTGTCTTAAAGGCCTCTTCGCACTCTGCATCCCAAGCAAACGTCCTTTTCTCTTCCGTTAGTCGATGCAATGGTTCAGCAATATCTGCAAAGCCTTTTACAAAACGCCGATAGAAGGAGCATAATTCAAGGAAGGCTCTGACTTGTGTTTTGTCCTTAGGCGTCGGCCTCCTCCTCTTTCAGAAATTTCATGTCCCAAATAATTTACTTGTCGTTTAAAGAAAGAACATTTCTTTGGACATAACTTGAGGTTTGCACCACGTAATCTGTCAAAAACTTTCTGTAGTTTGTTCACATGATCCTCAAAATCTCGTCCAACAATGATGATGTCGTCCAAATAGACCAAACACGTTTTTTATCTAGACTGCTTGGTGACAAGCAGTCCAGATAAAAATCGTTCCATCAACCTCTCAAATGTCGATGGAGAATTGCACAAACCAAAAGGCATTACTTTGAACTGCCATAATCCCTTCCCAGTAGAAAACGCAGTTTTCTCTTTATCTTTTGGATCAATGTCAACTTGCCAGTATCCACTTTTCAGATCTAGAGTTGAAAATGAAATGAAATGAAATGAAATGAAATGAAATGAAATGAAATGAAATGAAATGAAATGAAATGAAATGAAATGAAATGAAATGAAATGAAATGAAATGAAATGAAATGAAATGAAATGAAATGAAATGAAATGAAATGAAATGAAATGAAATGAAATGAAATGAAATGAAATGAAATGAAATGAAATGAAATGAAATGAAATGAAATGAAATGAAATGAAATGAAATGAAATGAAATGAAATGAAATGAAATGAAATGAAATGAAATGAAATGAAATGAAATGAAATGAAATGAAATGAAATGAAATGAAATGAAATGAAATGAAATGAAATGAAATGAAATGAAATGAAATGAAATGAAATGAAATGAAATGAAATGAAATGAAATGAAATGAAATGAAATGAAATGAAATGAAATGAAATGAAATGAAATGAAATGAAATGAAATGAAATGAAATGAAATGAAATGAAATGAAATGAAATGAAATGAAATGAAATGAAATGAAATGAAATGAAATGAAATGAAATGAAATGAAATGAAATGAAATGAAATGAAATGAAATGAAATGAAATGAAATGAAATGAAATGAAATGAAATGAAATGAAATGAAATGAAATGAAATGAAATGAAATGAAATGAAATGAAATGAAATGAAATGAAATGAAATGAAATGAAATGAAATGAAATGAAATGAAATGAAATGAAATGAAATGAAATGAAATGAAATGAAATGAAATGAAATGAAATGAAATGAAATGAAATGAAATGAAATGAAATGAAATGAAATGAAATGAAATGAAATGAAATGAAATGAAATGAAATGAAATGAAATGAAATGAAATGAAATGAAATGAAATGAAATGAAATGAAATGAAATGAAATGAAATGAAATGAAATGAAATGAAATGAAATGAAATGAAATGAAATGAAATGAAATGAAATGAAATGAAATGAAATGAAATGAAATGAAATGAAATGAAATGAAATGAAATGAAATGAAATGAAATGAAATGAAATGAAATGAAATGAAATGAAATGAAATGAAATGAAATGAAATGAAATGAAATGAAATGAAATGAAATGAAATGAAATGAAATGAAATGAAATGAAATGAAATGAAATGAAATGAAATGAAATGAAATGAAATGAAATGAAATGAAATGAAATGAAATGAAATGAAATGAAATGAAATGAAATGAAATGAAATGAAATGAAATGAAATGAAATGAAATGAAATGAAATGAAATGAAATGAAATGAAATGAAATGAAATGAAATGAAATGAAATGAAATGAAATGAAATGAAATGAAATGAAATGAAATGAAATGAAATGAAATGAAATGAAATGAAATGAAATGAAATGAAATGAAATGAAATGAAATGAAATGAAATGAAATGAAATGAAATGAAATGAAATGAAATGAAATGAAATGAAATGAAATGAAATGAAATGAAATGAAATGAAATGAAATGAAATGAAATGAAATGAAATGAAATGAAATGAAATGAAATGAAATGAAATGAAATGAAATGAAATGAAATGAAATGAAATGAAATGAAATGAAATGAAATGAAATGAAATGAAATGAAATGAAATGAAATGAAATGAAATGAAATGAAATGAAATGAAATGAAATGAAATGAAATGAAAATTTATTTGCATAAAACATGGTAAAAAATAGATGGTCATCATTATATACATATAGTCCTCATGTCTTACCAGAAATTGGCATGCATAATAATAACATAATTAGAACTTTATAAAACTCTACCGCACATTATAATAAAATCATAAAGTAGTAATAGATTAGATTAGATTAGATTCATATATTTCACTATAACATACAGATATTAAATGTCATTATAATGTCAATATAAAATTACATGCTAAAGTGATCGTCATACAAAATATAAAATTTACATATTTGTAAACTCAAACCATGAATGAAGTATAATAAATGTCAAAATAATAAAACAGTAAAACTAAAATGTCAAATTAATAAATTCGTTTACAGAGTATAATTCTTTATCCAACAAAAGATTTTTAAGTCGATGACAAAACGTATCGTTATTTGGTTAATTTTTTAACTCTTCGGGTAGATACTCATAGTATGTTGGGCCGATTACACGCGGGTTCTTTGTAGCTAATGTGGTCCGCCGTTGCACTACATTGAGCCTACCGGTGTTTCGCAATGCGCGTCCGTCATATGTTCGACGTTCAAAACTGGATATGTTGCGTCGGACGTACATTAAGACTTCATACATGTATAACGAATACAGGGTCATTATTCTGTGCTTTCGGAATGAGTTCCTACATGTTTGTCTGGGCTTTAAGCCTTCAATTGTTCGAACAGCTCGTTTCTGTAAGATAAATACACGGTCAGAATCTGTGGAGTTACCCCAGAGGATTACACCGTACGATATCAAACTATGGAAATATGCGTAGTATGATTGTTTTAATACAGCTGTTGAAACGAGAGGTTTTAGCTTCCTCAGTGCGTAAGTAGCACTACTTAATTTGTCGCAAAGAGACTGCACGTGAAATTTCCAGCTTAATGTAGCATCAAGAGTGAATCCTAAGAATTTACAATGCTCGCACACTGGAATATGGCTGTTTATTGATATTGGCCGAGGTACTGTTCTTCCAGCAAAAAGAACAACATTTGATTTTGTTAGATTTAATATCAATCCGTTACAAGTAAACCAATACCACTTCATTCCACGTAAAGTTTCCAACGTGTCATCAATTCTCGGTAGAGGATAGCTGTCTTTCTTTGTGACGTCATTGAGTCGCCGGTAATCAACACAGAATCTCATCGAACCATCTTTCTTCTTTTATATATATAGACTAGCTGTTACCCGCGACTTCGTCCGCGTGGATTTTATAAAAAGCAGAACTCGAACTTAACTGAAACATATTTTGCGGAACGCTTTTCCTTCTTGATTCCTACGTAAAAGATGCATTTGTATTATCCAAGTTGAATGTGCTATCTAAATATATAAAAGAGCATGTCCTGACTGACTGACTGACTGATTCATCAACGCCGAGCCATAACCGCTATAGATACAGATATTAAATTTTGTGCACAGGTTCTATGCACGTCAAAAACACCCACTAAGAAAGGATTTTGGAAAATTCATCTCCCAAGGGGGTGAAATAATAATAATAAAAAATCTTTATTACCTCTACAAACTTCTACAAACAGAAAGTTGTAGAGGCTGGAGCCTAAACTAGGATACCCTGTGTTTTAGGTCTCCAGGCCTCCACCTCCAGAAAAGTATACAAAATTTCAAGGTAACAAAACAAACATTGTTTTAGCCTTAAGGGCGTTAATTATGAAAATTTATAATAAAAAACAAGTGGAGATAGGAACACCTGAAAGTGATCTCCAAGGAATATGAGTGAGTGAATCTGAGTAAGCGTGAGTGAGAGGTAGTGTAAATGTGTGTTGTGTGAGTGTGTGTGTGTTGAGAAGTGCAGTAGAAAACAATAGTACATAGATAAATAAGGGATGAAAGTTTGTATGAAAGTCCTTTGTTTCTTGAGCTAGATTCACACAAACTTGAATTTAAACTTCTGGTAAGAAATAAAGAAACACGTGTTTAAGCATTTCTTGAAAATCACCCTTCAAGGGGGTGAAAAAGGGGATGATTTCTTTTCCGCATGTTGGTCTATAAGTCTTTCATTTTTAAAGGTATAATAATAAAAATTTGGTTTCGAGCTCATGGTAAAAAATAAAAAAGTACGTGTTTAAGAATTTTTCAACATTTATTCCCTAGGGGGGTGAAATAAGGCATGAAAGTTTGTATGAAAGTCCTTTGTTTCTTGAGTTAGATTCACACAAATTTAACTAAGCTTTTGGTAAAAAATAAAAAAACACGTGTTTAAGCATTTCTTAAAAATCACCCTAAAATTGGGTGAAAATGGGATGATATTTTTTCGTATGTTGGTCTATAGGTCTTTTATTTTTAAAGGTAGAATTAAAGAAATTTATAAGTAATTATATGAAACAAATACATAGCCTACTTCCGCAACAATGATGGATGCTACGAGTATGTACTCTCTGTGCACGTTCGGTGTTTGGCACTGGTCGGTCTAACATCTCCTGAGGATGCCTCGTGTAGAGGCTAAACACGTGTAGAGTGTTTTTGGGTGGTTGCTGTGTTGCAGTTGCCTGCGCATGCGCATTTATTTGCGGGCGGGCGGGCGGTGCACAGTGAGTACATAGCATCCATCATTGTTGCGGAAGGTGGCTATATATTTGTTTCACATAATTACTTTGAGATGGACTTCCGCAAAGTAGAAATTTATTTTTATACTTTTGGTTAAAAATAAAAAAGCACGTGTTTTAGAATTTTTCAAAATTCATCTTCTAAGGGGGTGAAATAAGGGATGAAAGTTTGTATGAAAGTCCGTCAGTTTTGAAGTTAGGATCTTCAAAATTTGTATTTAGACTGACGACTAAAAATTAGGTTTTACGTATCTCAGGGTTTTCAAAAGTTCTACACCCTATGGGGTGAAAAAGGGAATGAAGTTGAAACTCCTTCATTTCAAAGTAAAATCCACTAAATTTATTATTTAGGCATTAGGGTATTAATTCTGTGGAACAAACATCACTTTTATTGAAATTCAACACCAAATTCATCCCCTTAAAGAGGGAAATGGGGTGAAAAAGTCTTTAAACCAATATAGGTATCGTTTGTATGGTTTATCGGGTCGCTGATTACGAAAACTACAATAATTTTGAAAGCTAAGGTGGTGGACGTGAAATACCATCATCCCCTGGGGATGGGGTTGGGGTGCGATAGAGTTACAATGTCTAAAAATCAATGTGGGTGTCGTTTATCTTTATATAAGGATAGGAATAGCGGTTAAGACGGCGTTAGGGATAGGAGTAGGGTTAGGGGCAGGGATAGGGATAAGGAGAGGGAGTGGGATAGAGGTAGAGAGAGTGGGAGAGGGTGAGAGAGAGGGACAGACTGCACATTGTCTGAATATCACGCGGGCGAAGCCGCGGGCACAGCTATTCTTACTACAAATTTAAATACCTTTTGATTTTATTCAGTGCGGAATTTTCATTGTCAATCGTTACAGGCAAACTTTAAAAAGAAGTCAATAAAGGGAGTGAATGGGTAGCGAGGACGTATTCAAAAAAGTCAAAAAAGTCACTATTCCTCCCAATCTATCCTTTTCTATCCCTCCTCCCCTCCACATTCCCCCCTTCCACCTCTCCCCTCCCTCTACCCCTCCCTCTACCCTCACTCTCCCAATCCCCCTGCCTCTCCCAATCCCCCTCCCTCTTCCCCTCCTTCTTCCCCCCTTTCTCTTCCGGCCCTCCCTCTTCCCTTCCCTTTCCCCTCACCTCCCCCTCCCCAACCCTCCCCCTCTCCCTCTCCATCTCCCTATCCCTGCCCCTGACCCTATTTCTATCCCTTCCCCTATCCATAACCTTAACGTCATCTTAACCGCTATCCCTATTATTATATAAACATACAACCGACACTCATATTGATTTTAAGACATTTCGAACCTAGCGCACCCCAACCATATCCCCAGGGGATGATGGTATTTTACGTCCACCACGTTGAATTTCAAAATTGTTGTAGTTTTCGTTATCAACAATCCGATAAACCATACCAACGACAACCATCTTGATTTTTAGACATTTCAAACCTATCGCACCTCAACCCCATCCCCAGGGAATGATGGTACTTCACGTCCACCACGTTGGATTTAAAAATTATTGTAGTTTTCATAATCAGCGACCCGGTAAACCATACAAACGATACCCATATTGATTTTTAGACATTACAACCCTATCGCACCCCAACCCTATTCCCAAGGGATGATGGTTCTTCACGTTTACCACGTTGGATTTCAAAATTGTTGTAGTTTTTGTAATCAGCTTCCTGATAAAACATACAAACGGCACCCATATTGATTTTTAAACATTTCAACCCTATCGCACCTCAACCCCATCCCGAGGGGATGATGGTATTTCACGTCCACCACGCTGGATTTCAAAATTGTTGTAGTTTTCGTAATCAGCGACCAGATAAACCATACAAACAATACCCATATTGGTTCTTAGACGTTTTCACCCCATTTCCCTCTTTTAGGGCTTGAATTTGGGGTATAATTTCAATAACAGTGATGTTCGTTATACAGAATTACAACCCTAATGCCTAAACAGTAAATTTTGTGGATTTTACTTTTAAAATGAAGGAATTTCAACTTCATCTCCCTTTTCACCCCTTAGGGTGTAAAATTTTTAAATACCCTTAGACACATAAAACTTAGTTTTAACACAGAACATCTTCTAGTTTGGGAGCCAGGGTTTGATTATAACAAACTTATAGCATCTTAGAATTAAGTTTGTGAAACCCCACTTATGGTGAAATAAATACTTTTACTTTACTTTACTTTTTTATTCGTCAGCCTAAATACAAATTTTGAAGATCCTACCTTCAAATCTGACGGACTTTCATACAAACATTCATCCCCTATTTTGCGTCCTTAGGGGTGGAATTTTGTAAAACACTTTCTTAGTGCACCCCTAGGCCTCACTTACATGCCAAATTTGGAATCTCTAGACCAAGCGGTTTGGGCTGTGCGTTGATATGTCAGTCAGTCAGTCAGTCAGCTTCTTCTTTTATATATATATAAATAGATATTGATTGAACACAGTTTATTTATTCCTGAAAATATTACGAATTTTAAAACCTTTTTCTAAATATAAATAAAAATAAAAATAAAACAGTAGTGCGGTAATATAATGGAATTAGCACACGTGTTTAATAAGCTGGATTATGGACCTTAATACAGTGCAATTAGAGCAGTTTTATGAGCAAATGTGTTGAAAAGAATTTTTTAATTAATGAAAGATTTTAATTTTTAGGGTTCTGAACCAAAATGTTAAAAATGCGACTTCGTCTGTCTGTCGCTCTGTCTCTCACACCTGTATATATTAGCAACCAGACATATTATCGAAATTTAATTTGGAATCAAGGAACTTGGAATTTGTTTTTGTTTGGAATAAATACATTTAGAATATAACTGCCTAACTTGACTGCAAATGATAAAATATATAAAATATTATTATTACTAATTGTAAAGGGTGGTCAAATAGAGGGTCGTGTGAGATATTACCGCAACTCTTCATAAAGTGTTAGTGTCTAAGCTTCTAAGCAGAGCTGCTACTAAAATCCGTGTCTATAAAACAGTGATCAGACCGATTTTAATGTATGGGTGTGAAACTTGGACGCTGACGTTAAAGGAAGAGGAAAGACTATTAGTCGCCGAAAGGAAAATAATGCGAAAGATTTTGGATCCAACAAGAAATGAAGATGGGAGCTGGAGAAGGAGATAAAATAGGGAAATAGAAGAGCTGATTTCTGAACCAAACATAGTTGATGACATAAAATCCTCACGGCTCCGCTGGCTGGGCCACATTGAGAGAATGGCAGGGGATCGAGCCGCAAAGAGGGCGTATCAAGGCAAACCATCGGGACGCGGCCTGTTGGCAGGCGAAGATACCGATAGAAGGATGAAGTCGCCAAGGATCTTAAAGAGAATTGGCACAGAAGAGGAAAGCGTGACGTACATTGATGTCGGAGGCCAAGAACCACTTTGGTTCACTGAGCCAAAGAGAATGAATGAATGAATGAATGAATATGAGATATTATATGAAAGGGCTTTATCGAGATTAGATTTTTGTATTTTTTACAACTCTTAGTTTTCGATTAATGATAAAAAATTCCTTCCAAGTGCGAGTCGGACTCGCGCACCGAGGGTTCCGTACAAACATGTAGGTATATAGTGACATAACTAAAAGTTTTGGGTTTCAAAATTTTCCCTTTATGTGTGCGATAAAACGTTGCTTCTTGCCAAATATCAAGATTCTAGGTCAACTGGAAGTATCCTTTAGGTTTTTATTCCCTTGCGAGTAGTTGCGAGTTTCAAAATATGCGGCTTAAATTGCTGTTTCTTTTGATTGGTTTTGGGTTGACATTGAAGTTTGATTTTGTTACACCTTAAAGGTATTATAGACTTGAGTATTTGATATAAATTTCAATTCAATTCCTCAACGCGTTCATGAGGAAAATGGTAGTAAGTTTAAAATTATTAAAAATATTTTAATTATATGATGTACTAAAAATTTATGTTTTTCGCAATTTTTTCTTTATTTGTGCTAGAAGATGTTACTTCGTACCAAATTTCAAGATTCTGGGTTCACAGAAAGTCACAGAAGGTTTTGATTCCCTTGCGAGTGTCGAAAAACTTGAAAATTTGCGGCATAAACGGCTGTACCTTTTGATTGCGTTGGCTTAGAAGTTTGATTTTTTCACAGCTTTAATGGACAGTAGACGTAAGTCATCACCATCATCATATCAGCCGAAAGACGTCCACTGCTGGACATAAGCCTCCCCTAAAGAACTCCATGACGACCGGTCCTGCGCTGCTCGCATCCAGCGGCTTCCGCTGCCTTCACCAGATCGTCGGTTCACCTTGTGGGGGGCCTGCCAACGCTTCGTCTTCCGGTACGTGGTCGCCACTCTAGAACCCTCACGCCCCATCGGCCATCGGTTCTTCTTGCGATGTGCCCTGCCCACCTAAGTATTTGATATGAATTTCAGCTTATTACCTTCAGGCGTTCCTGAGAAAAGGGGTCGTGTCAGACAGATAGACAGACAGACAGAGAGACAGACCGACAGACAGAAAGACAGACGGACAACAAAGTGATCCTATAAGGGTTCCGTTTTTTCCTTTTGAGCTACGGAACCCAAAAAATTTCAAAAAGAAAATACAATTCCCCCCTCTTATCTCCGAAGTTTGCGAAAAATCTGAATTAATTACAGTTGATAGAGGTTTATGCAAATATTACAAGAAAAATAAAACAATCTTTCTAAGTTTCAGTTTTTTTTTAAATCTTCATAAAAATTTACAAACAAATTTAGTTTTGCGGTCCTAAAAATGAACTTAATTGTTTCCAAAAATACTATAGGTGTATCGGAATCCTCGGCGCGCGTGTCCAACTCGCATTTGATCGTTTTTAGGATTCCGATACCAAAATGGTAAAAAAAGGAACCCCTATGGTGCGACTTTGTCATTCTGTCTGTCTTTCTGTCTGTATGTCTGTTACACCTGTATATCTCAGCATCCACTCGTGCTCTCTACATGAAATTTGTAATAGTTTTAGAATACGGTTGTCCAACTTAATTGCACATGAAAAAAAATATGATCATTAATGCAAGGGGGGCCCAAAAAGTGGGGGCAAAATTTCAAATTGTTTTAGTTAGGTATCATATGAAAGGGCTTTAATATTTATTTTTAAAATATATTTCATTTAAAAATATATTTTTGTATGTTGTAGTTTTCAAGTTATGATGAATAATGACAAAAAAAATACAATCCACCTTCATCTCTGAAGTTTGTGAAAGGAAAAATCTGAATTAATTACAGTCGTTAGAAGATGATGTAAATATTACAGCAAAAATAAAAAGATCTTTCTAAGTTTCACAGGTTTTTAGAAATCTGCAAAATACCTTTACAAATTTAGTTTTGCGGTCCTAAAAATGGACTTTATTGCTTCCAAAAATCTTAATGGATTACTATCTACGGATGAAGTCATTAATAAGCCATGTCCGAGGCCTTGAACGGCTTAACAACTCTAACACCAAGTTTTGTGACCCACATGATATGATTATTAGAAACACTAGACACTAGATTTGAGATTTTTGTACAAATTTAATGACAGCAAAATATTGTGTAGATTTGCCGCGATTTGAAATTTCCCCAGTTATTATACCAAGTACTAATTTTGAGGTTACTATTGACAACATCATACTGTTCTTTTAGTTAGGCTATACTATACGTATTTCGTGAATCAAATAGGCAATATTACAATTTAACAGTCGTTCATACAATGTACTTAGTATCTGATGTCATTTGCTTGTTATTTTGTTTCAGAAGATTAGGCAAAAAAGATTTTAACAGAAAAGCCGTCGTTGCAGGCCAGTTAAATACCAGAGCAAACTGGGGTTCGCAAGGGCAATGGAAACATATTAAAATGGGAGCATATCCAAGTAATTACAAGTTTCCTAAAAACGATGTTGCCGTTTTGGTAAGCATGTACCGAACATTAAAGTGAACAACTTTATCTATTTCTGTCTAATTTGAACAATTAATCTCTTTTTGCAAGAAAATATTTAAGCTTATAAATTACCTCGTTGTCTGATAAACTACATTAAATTGGGATTGGGCCGGTCACGTATGTCGGATGCACCCGGATAGGTGGACAAAACGTGCCACGGAATGGGTACCACACGACGTACGCCGGGGCAGAGGAAAGTCAATAAAAATTGTTTTAACAGAAACGAATCACCTCCTTAAAATATGTTTAAGGAATCTATTAGCACTAAAAAGTATAAAATAACCATAGCAGTTAATTATAAGCAACGTAATGAAATAATAGAAAATAACCAAGCCTATGTTTGTTTATTTCAATTATAAATTTACAAGAAACAGTTCATTTTGGAGTCGGTGCCAGCAAAGTAGTTGCATTGCAGGAAACAATATCTTATCTAGTTTCTTTTATTACAGAAGACGTTGAACTGCTTTTTTATTCACCTTCGAGGGAATCCTATAATAAAGTGTCAATGGTTAAGATTTGATAAAAAAGTACATACAGTGGAACATAGAACCTCTTTCTTTTTAGGGTTCCGATACCAAAATGGTAAAAAAAGGAACCCTTATGGTGCGACTTTGTCTGTCTGTCTGTCTGTCCGTCTGTCTGTCCGTCTGTCTGTCCGTCTGTCTGTCTGTCACACCTCTATATCTCAGCAACCACTCATGCTATCGACCTGAAATTTGAAAAAGTTTGCCTCTGCCTCTGCCTCTACCTCTACTAACGTCAATTTAATCGCTATCCTTAACATGGAAACGGCACTCATATTGATTTTTAGACATTTCAAACCTATCGCATCCCAACCCCATCCCCAGGGGATGTAGGTATTTCACGTCCACCAAGTTGGATTTCAAAATTATTGTAGTTTTCGTAATCAGTGACCTGATAAACCATACAAATGACACCCATATTGATTTTTTGACATTTCAACCCGATCGCACCCCAACCCCATCCCCAGGGGATGATGGTGTTTCACTTCCACCACGGTGGATTTTAAAATTGTTGTTGTTTTCGTAATCAGCGACCCAAAAAACCATACAAACGACACCCATATTGATTTTTAGACATTGCAACCCTATCGCACCCTAACCCCATCCCCAGCGGATGATGGTATTTTACGTCCACCACGTAAGATTTAACAATTGTTGTAGTTTTCGTAATCAGCGACCCGATAAACCGTACAAACAATACCCATATTGGTTTTTAGAATTTTTCACCCCATTTCCTCCTTTTAGGGGTTGAATTTGGGATAGAATTTGGGGTGTTTTTTCAAGGGCAGTGATGTACTCGTACGTTATTACAACCCTAATTCATAAATAATAAATTTAGTGGTTGTAACATTGAAAATGAGGAATTTTCAACTTCATCCCACTTTTCACCCCTTAGCATGTAGAATTTTTAAAAACCCTGAGATACATTGAAATTAATTTTTAGTCGTCAGCCTAAATACAAAATTTGAAGACCTTAACTTCAAAACTGACGGACTTTCATACAAATTTTCATCCCCTTTTTTACCCCCTTAGGGTTAGAATTTTGTAAAACCCTTTCTTAGTGCAACCCTTGGCCTTATGAGGAACCAACTTGCCAAATTTAGAATCTCTAGACCCAGCAGTTTGGGCTGTGCGTTGATATGTCTCTCAGTCAGTAAGTCAGTCACCTTCTTCTTTTATATATATAGACTAGCTGTTGCCCGCGGCTTCGCTCGCGTGGATTTCATATTTAGGTTGTTACCGGTTTTCCGAAGCAATGAGATATTTTAGTCCAGGGAAATTATTATTTATCCCATCATTTCGGGGTAATTTTAAACTAAGGAAAAACAGGACTAACCCTGCGCAAATCAATGAGTATATTTCAAGATCCAGCTGAATTTTATATATATATATATATATATGTATATATATAAAACAAGAAGGTGACTGACTGACTGACTGACTGACTCACTGACTAACTGACATATCAAAGCATAGCCCAAACCACTGGGTCTAGAGATCCTTAATTAAGCACGTAGGTTCCTTATGAGGCCAAGGGGTGCACTAAGAAAGGGTTTTACAAAATTCCACCCCTAAGGGGGTAAAATAGGGGATGAAAGTTTGTATGAAAGTCCGTCAGTTTTGAAGTTAGGATCTTCAAAATTTGTATTTAGGCTGACGACTAAAAATTAATAATTACGTGTCTCAGGGTTTTTGAAAATTCGAAACCCTTAAGGGTGAAAAGGGGGATGAAGTTGAAAATTCTTTATTCTTAAAGTAAAATCCACATAATTTATTATTTAGGCATGAATGATGTAATTCTATGCAACGTTCATCACTGTTATTGAAATTCTACCCCAAATCAACCCCCAAAAAAGGAAAATGGGGTGAAAAAGTCTAAAAACCAATATGGGTATTGTTTGTATGGTTTATCGGGTCGCTGATTACGAAAACTACAACAATTTTGAAATCAAACGTTGTGGACGTAAAATACCATAATTCCCCTGGGGATGGAGTTGGGGTGCGATAGGTTTGAAATGTCTAAAAATCAATATGGGTGTCGTTTGTATGGTTTATCGGGTCGCTGATTACGAAAACTACAACAATTTTGGAATCCAACGTGGTGGACGTGAAATACCATCATCCCCCTGGGGATTGAGTTGGGGTGCGATAGGTTTGAAATGTCTAAATATCAAGATGGGTGTCGTTTGTATGGTTTATCGGGTCGCTGATTACGAAAGCTACAACAACTTTGAAATCCAACGTGGTGGACGTGAAAAACTATCGTCCCCTGGGGATGGGGTTGGGGTGCGATGGGTTTTAAATGTCTAAAAATAAATATGGGTGTCATTTCTATGTTAGGGATAGCGGTTAAATTGGCGTAAGGGGTAGGGATAGGGACAGGTAGAGGTAGAGGTAGAGAGGTAGAGAGGTAGAGAGGTAGAGAGGTAGAGAGGTAGAGAGGTAGAGAGGTAGAGAGGTAGAGAGGTAGACAGGTAGAGAGGTAGAGAGGTAGAGAGGTAGAGAGGTAGAGAGGTAGAGAGGTAGAGTGGTAGAGAGGTAGAGAGGTAGAGAGGTAGAGAGGTAGAGAGGTAGAGAGGTAGAGAGGTAGAGAGGTAGAGAGGTAGAGAGGTAGAGAGGTAGAGAGGTAGAGAGGTAGAGAGGTAGAGAGGTAGAGAGGTAGAGAGGTAGAGAGGTAGAGAGGTAGAGAGGTAGAGAGGTAGAGAGGTAGAGAGGTAGAGAGGTAGAGAGGTAGAGAGGTAGAGAGGTAGAGAGGTAGAGAGGTAGAGAGGTAGAGAGTTAGAGAGGTAGAGACGTAGAGACGTAGAGGTCGAGAGGTAGAGAGGTACAGGTAGAGGTAGAGGGAGAAGGAGGGGAAGGGGGAGGGGGTGATGAAAAGGGAGGGGGAGAGGGAGGGTCAGGGGGAGAGGGAGGAGGGGGAGGGGATGAGACAGGGGGAGAAGGAGGGGGAGAGACAGAGGGAAGGGGGGAGAGGGAGAGAGAGGGAGAGGGTTTCAGTTTTTCTCAATTACTTCTGCGAATTGGCTCTGTTTTGAAATATTACATAAAGGTGTCTCTCATCTCTCTCTTTACATTTGTTAGGTTACTGCTTCTAAGTTCCTCTGTTCTGAGTAATTTATGAGTAACGTCTGTAAAAAATGTTGCTCGTACATGGTGTCCCTGAAGATAAAAATGAGGTAACGTCTACGAAAGTGGTCGCTTCTATAGCGCCGAAGATTAAGGTTGCTAATTTCTCGGCATCTAGCATATCTAGTTGCTTCCGTATGGGCAAAGTAAGCGCCAGCAAACCACGGCCGATAGTCGTGAAGTTCGCAGATACCGCAGTCCGTGAGGATGTGTGGAAAGGCAAAAATGGTCTTAAGGGGTCGAACGTCACACGTCGAAAACCTTCATGGCTGCGAGGGACAAGTACGGCGTATCTAACTGCTGGACGACAAGTGGCTGGATTTTCATCAAGACCCCAGACGGCACTAAGCACAAGCTGGAATCTATGTCCTCATACCCTGAGTAGCAAGAATTGTAGTTAAGTTGTTCATCCGCTATGTAACTTTAGTTTCGTTATCATAAATACCAAACTGTTTTGTTTGCTACACTCAATATTTTACAAAATCTATGTCGCTTTGAAGGTTAGACAAAAATACTTTATAATGTATGTTCCGATTACGTGAAAAGTTACCCGTCCATACTAACACTTCAAAACGCAGTCTGATAAAATTAACGATTGCCAACTTTTTCACGTAACTGTGGGAAGTTTTTTACACGAAAATATGTATTCACATTTTTAATTGCTTTTTCTTCTTTTTTTCCAATTTTTGACGTACTTTTCGTTCCTAGTCTTCCACTATCGCCGATTGAAAAACTCGCGGTGATTTTGAACTAATTTGGAACGTACTGTTAATGCTGCGTTTCGTTCACAAACGTTTTTCTACTTTCTGCCTGTTTAGTTGCTAGTTTTTGTTTATAATTCCAGTGTTTTTTTTTTCTTTTGTATTGTAATCAAGGTTTTATATGTTAGGATACTACTCTATGTTTGTTGTGTTGTGTTGGTGTTTTGTTGTGTGTGTATAGCGATTTCTTTCACACTGCCGGCGTGTAGGAAAATCACACATTATATTTTAGTAAGTAGGTCATAATTATTTCGGATTTCTATTTTTTTATATATTTATTATTATTCACTTATTTATTTATTTATGTTGCAAACTAGTTGTGATGACAGCGGTGACTCTGGAGACGACGACAGTTCCGACTTCTTCTCTGCATCTTCATCTTCCGACGGCAGCTTCTACAGCACTTCCCATACGTTAGATTCTCTGATCAATGATGGCTTTTCGTTGTTTCCTAAAAATTTTAATGCGGTGCACATCAATGCGCAGAGCATACCTGCGCACTATCCTGACTTGTTGTCAACCTTCGGAGTCAACAAAAACGTTCACGCCATCTTGGTGTCGGAAACGTTCTTAAAACCTTGTCTTCCCTCCACTTCCTATTCTATCCCAGGATTCCACATCATCCGCAATGATAGGACTGGCAAGGGCGGCGGTGGCGTAGCTATATACCTACGAAGTCACTTTCCTTTTAGTATTGTATCAAAATCTCCTTCTGAGTACTCTGAATCTTCAGAGCATCTTTTTATTGAGGTGCTTCTAGGACATCGTAAGGTTCTTTTGGGTGTATGCTATAGTCCATCAATGCGTATTGACTATTTTGCAAAATTCGAATCATTGTTAGACTTTCTGGTCCCTACGGCTGATCACACCATAATTATGGGCGATTTCAACACATGTCTTCTTAAGAAAGATTCTCGTTCCTCTCGACTGTGCTCAATCGTAGAGTCCATGAACCTCAATATAGTCCCACTCTCATCTACACACCATTTCCCCGGTTGTCAGCCTTCCTTGCTTGATCTTATCATTGTCTCCTCCCCTGACCTTGTGTCTACTCACGGGCAATTTCCTGCTGAAGCCTTTTCCTATCACGACCTCGTTTTCCTCTCCTATAAAATCCGATGTCCCAAACCAAAACCTCGAGTGGTCATGCAGCGTAGTTTCAATAACATGGATACAGTATCTTTCATGAGCGACCTTAGTAGTATTGACTGGGATGCGGTGTTTGAAGCTCCGACTATTGACGAAAAGATGGAAATTTTTAACTCTCTCTTGATCCAAATTTTTGACGTTCACGCTCCGCTACGTCCTGTTCGACTCAAACACCTCCCCGCCCCTTGGCTTACCGATGGCATTAAGGCTATCATGGCTAAGAGAAATGCTGCTAAGGCTAAGTTCAGAAAGGATCCTTCTGATGAAAACCGCAGTAAGTATAGGGAACTTCGTAATCGTTGTAGCAGAATGTGCAGGGATGCGCAGCGTCGTCACATACATTCCTCTGTTGAAAATGGCGATCCAGCGAAGGTATGGTCTTTTCTAAATACTATTGGCATAGGTAAAACTAAATCCGCTTTGCAGCCCAATTTAGACCTAGATTTTCTTAATCGCTATTTCTCAACATCCTCTCCTTTGCATCCATCTTCCAAACAAGCCACTCTACAATCCTTATTATCTATGCCTGCTCCGCAACATAGCCCTTTCAGCTTTAGATCTGTTACTGAGCGTGAAGTTGAAAAACACATTCTTACCATCAAATCTAATGCCGAAGGTGTTGATGGCATAAGCCGCAGGATGATTTTACTTGGGCTTAAAACCCTGTTACCTATTCTGTGCCATATCTTTAACTAATCGCTCAGTAACAGTACCTTCCCTAGCTGCTGGCGTGAGGCTGCAGTAATTCCTATTCCTAAGATCTCTAATCCTTCTTTACCTTCACATTTCAGACCTATCTCCATCCTTCCTTTCCTATCCAAAGTCCTTGAACGCCTTGTGCAGCACCAACTTAGTTTGTTTGTCAACGTAAATAATATTCTCAGCCCTTTTCAATCTGGTTTTCGCCCGGGACATAGCACCGTTACTGCTCTGACTAAAGTGTCCGATGACATCCGGTTCGAAATGTCAAATCAAAAGGTTACAGCAATTGCTCTACTAGACTTCAGTAATGCTTTCAATAACGTTGATTTTGACATTCTTTTGGCCATGTTAAAATCTCTCTCCGTCTCGGACACGGCAGCTGAGTGGTTTCGTGGTTATCTCTACGGGCGCCGACAGCGCATCCGTGCTGATGACAAACTGTCAGATTGTTGCGACGTGGTTACTGGTGTGCCTCAGGGTGGTGTCCTCTCCCCTCTCCTTTTTTCAATCTTTATCAATTTCCTAACTCCCCTCCTATCTTGTCATTACCACCTGTATGCTGACGATCTGCAAATTTACTGGCATGCCTCCACTGATGATATCGTGTATCTGGTTTCCAAACTCAACGACGATCTCGCGACTGTCCATCGTTGGAGTGAGTCTCATGGCCTTCTAGTAAACCCGAACAAGTCGCAGGTTATCATCATTGGAGGCTCTAAACAGATATCACGGCTCAATTTTGACGTCATTCCACCTGTCACCTTCAGTCACGTTGCGTTGCCTTACAGCAAGGTTGTCAAAAACCTTGGTGTTCTATTTGATAACACTCTTTCTTGGCGGCCACACATTACTGAAACAAGTCGTAAAGTATTTGCTGCTGCTGGTGCGCTTCGCAGATGGAAAAACATGCTCCCCGTGAAGACCAAAGTTGAACTTGCGCAGTCCTTACTCTTACCAATACTTGACTATGCTGATGTCTGCCTCATTGACCTTAATGAGGACCTGCTTAATAAGCTCCAACGCCTGCAAAACCTTTGCATAAGATTCATATTTGGACTGCGTAAGTTCGACCATGTGTCTGAATACAGGAGCAAGTTAAAATGGCTGCCTATCAGATTGCGTCGTGATGAGCATGTCCTTGCACTTCTCTACAACATACTGCATGACCCCCGTACTCCATCATACCTTAAAGAGCGTTTCCGATACCACAGTTCTGATCTGTCTCGTGACCTGCGATCTAAAACTGACAATCAACTGCAAATTCCATTAACTCGGTCAGGTTACTATAAGGAATCGTTTACGTTGAAAGCTGTCAGTCTCTGGAATGATTTGCCGTCAGATATTCGTCACTCCAAGTCACTAGCTGTTTTCAAAACTAAATTACATAAACATTTCCTTCATAAAATAGTTCCTTAGTTTGCAACAATTACTTATATGATACCTTTTGCTGTTATATATATATTATATATATTTATTTATTGTGTATGTTACATTTATTCCTATGTCTAAATTATTTATTTGTATATGTACATATTGTATTGTAAAAGTATATAAATATTATAGATTGGCACACTACTGCAGTTCTCTATCACACTTTCCTACATGCAAAGGTTGTCTGGAAGAGATCGCTCCCAGCGATAAGACCGCCTTTGTCACCCTAGATTTAAGACTCTCTTTTGTAATTGTTAATGTGTTTTGTGTGTGACAATAAAGTGTTTATCTATCTATCTATTATATAAAATTCAGCTGGATCTTGAATTATACTCATTGATTTGCGCAGGGTTAGTCCTGTTTTTCCTTAGTTTAAAATTACCCCGAAATGACGGGAAAATATCTCATTGCTTCGGAAAACCGGTAACAACATAAATACGAAATCCACGCGAGCAAAGCTGCGGGCAACAGCTATATAATATATAGACGTTACTCATAAATTACTCAGAACAGAGGAACTAAGCAGCAGTATCCTAACAAATGAAAAGAGAGAGATGAGAGACACCTTTAAGTAATATTTCAAAACAGAGCGAATTCGCAGAAGTAATTGAGAAAATCTAAAACCCTCTCCCTCTCCCCCCTTCCTCTCCCCCTCCCCGTCCCTCTGTCTCTCCCCCTCCCCCTCCTCCTTCTTCCCCTGTCCCTCCCTCTCCCTTCCCTCTCCTTCACCCCCTCCTTCTCCCCCTTCCCCTCCTTCTCCCTCTCCCTGTACTTTACCTGTACCTGTACCTCTCTACGTCTCTACTTCTCTACCTCTCTACCTCCCTACCTCCCTACCTCCCTACCTCCCTACCTCCCTACCTCCCTACCTCCCTACCTCCCTACCTCCCTACCTCCCTACCTCCCTACCTCCCTACCTCCCTACCTCCCTACCTCCCTACCTCCCTACCTCCCTACCTCCCTACCTCCCTACTTCCCTACCTCCCTACCTCCCTACCTCCCTAACTCCCTACCTCCCTACCTCCCTACCTCCCTACCTCCCTACCTCCCTACCTCCCTACCTCCCTACCTCCCTACCTCCCTACCTCCCTACCTCCCTACCTCCCTACCTCCCTACCTCCCTACCTCCCTACCTCCCTACCTCCCTACCTCCCTACCTCCCTACCTCCCTACCTCCCTACCTCCCTACCTCCCTACCTCCCTACCTCCCTACCTCCCTACCTCCCTACCTCCCTACCTCCCTACCTCTCTACCTTTCTACCTCTCTACCTCTTTACGTCTCTACCTCTCTACGTCTCTACCTCTACCTCTCTACCTCTACATCTACCTCTCTACCTCTACCTCTACCTCTCTACCTCTCTACCTCTATACCTCTATACCTCTCTACCTCTATACCTCTCAACCTCTCTATCTCTACCTCTCTACCTCTACCTCTCCCTATCCCTGCTCCTATCCCTACCCCTAACGCCAATTTATCCGCTATTCCTAACATAGAAACGACACCCATATTTATTTTCAGACATTTCAAACCTATCGCACCCCAACCCCATCCCCAGGGGATGATGGTATTTCACGTTCACCACGTTGGATTTTAAAGTTGTTGTAGCTTTCGTAATCAGCGACCCGATAAACCATACAAACGACACCCATATTGATTTTTAGACATTTCAAACCTATAGCAACCCAACTCTATCCCCAGGGGGATGATGGTATTTCACGTCCACCACGTTGGATTTCAGAATTGTTGTAGTTTTCGTAATCAGCGACCCGATAAACCATACAAACGACACCCATATTCACATTTCAACCCTATCGCACCCCAACCCCATCCCAAGGGAATGATGGTATTTAACGTCCACCATGTTAGATTTCAAAATTGTTGTAGTTTTCGTAATCAGCGACCCGATAAACCATACAAACGATACCCATATTGGTTTTTAGACCTTTTCACCCCATTTCCCTTTTTTAGGGGTTGAATTGGGGGTGGAATTTCAATAAGAGTGATGAACGTTGCATAGAATTACATCATTATTGCCAAAATAATAAATCATGGGGATTTTACTTTAAAAATAAAGAATTTTCAACTTCATCCCCCTTTTCACCCTTAAGGGTGTCAAATTTTCAAAAGCTCTGAGACACGTAAATATTAATTTTTAGTTGTCAGCCTAAATACAAATTTTGAAGATCCTAACTTCAAAACTGACGGACTTTCATACAAACATTCATCTCCTATTTTACCCCCTTAGGGGTGGAATTTTGTAAAACCCTTTCTTAGTGCACCCTTATGCCTTATAAGGAACCTACATGCCAAATTTGGAATCTCTAGACCCAGCGGTTTCGGCTGTGCGTTGATATGTCAGTCAGTCAGTCAGTCAGTCAGTCAGTCATCTTCTTGTTTTATATATATAGATTACAGCAAAAATAAATGATCTTTCTAAGTTGCACAGTTTTTTTGAAATCTGCAAATAACCTTAACAAACAAATTTAGTTTTGCGGTCCTAAAAATGGACTTTATTGCTTCCAAAAATACAAAAAGTATATCGGAACCCTTGGCGCGTGAGTCTGACTCGCACTTGACCGGTGTTTGAAGTCGGAAGGCACGAGATGGAAAAGAAAACTCGTCGTTATTTGGTAACGGCATACCTACAGCTTATGTAGCGCGAAGGATATTTCGCGTGCATACTTCAATTGGTTTTGCGACTTGGCTGGCACCGACTCCAAAATGAAATGTTTCTTGCAAATTTATAATTGAAATAAACAAACATAGGCTTGGTTATTTTCTATTATTTCACTAAGTTGCTGATAATTAACTGCTATGGTTATTTTGTACTTTTTAGTCTTAATAGATTCCTTAAACATATTTGAAGGAGGTGATTCGTTTTTGTTAAAACAATTTTTATTTTACAAGTTTTAGTGTTAAGCAAACACCTTAAGGTACAGACACCAAGAGGTGGTTGATAACCCTGACTGATCCTGTTATAAAATCATGATCTGATGATCACTTCTTAAAAGTGGCTTGGACAAACGATTAAGAAGGCCTTCTGATCTTTTGATACACAAAAAAGTTGGTGTTGTCATGTCACTGTTTAGAATCATGATGTCACTATAAAATCAAAAGCATTTCACGGAAAAATCTCTGAATCTCTAAAACTCGAAAATTAATATTAACGATAAGTCAGTAATAAGTAACCCACTTATAGATAGGTTTGTACACGCGGCTGGGTT
The DNA here is from genome assembly GCA_947532105.1 of Athrips mouffetella. NCBI lineage: Eukaryota > Metazoa > Arthropoda > Insecta > Lepidoptera > Gelechiidae > Athrips > Athrips mouffetella. Next base: position 20,490,207 of record OX383972.1, on the reverse strand, counting down.
TTGTAATGGGTTAAGTGAATACAATTCGACCTTGAGCGGGTCGGCTTAAAAAACCGCATGACGAAATTAAAGACTCTTGTAAATATGTAAATTAGAACACTAAGACAAGCTCAAACTTTAGAAAGGCCAGTGAAAAGGTTTTGATTGTAAACACTGACCTCTATATATCGTGTATATATAGAGGTCAGTGATTGTAAAGTTGTTGTTTTTTTTTTCTTTCTCAATTCTTATCAAAAATATACAAAAATTTATAACCATATTCACAAAACCACGTTTATTGATGTGGTCGGCTTATTTTTTTGAAATTTAAAAAAAAATATATATCTAATTCCTTAAAAAAACCGACTTAATTCCCACCCATACCCAGTCCATACCCCGCTCTCGTCTAGAAGTCAGTGCGGGGCGAGTCGTCATGCTAGACGGACCTGTGCTGGGTTGCGTAGTGCGAGCTGTGTGATCAAGCAAAATTAAACCCTGTGCACCCTGAGTTACGTACCTCTAAATTAACTACACTTTTGCGGCTTCAGCAGGGAGAGGGTATAAGCTCCGCCCACACGGCAAGGTCATTGGCGTAGGTAGTAGCCTTAAGGAGTAGTTCCGTGTCCCGTGTGGTGCCGGCAAAGAATAGTATTACCCAATTTCTACCCGTGGGTGTAAGAGGCGACTAAGGGTTAATGAACCAGGGGGTGGGCAGCAGCATCCTTCTGTGTATCTTATAATCTTACATTCTGCGGTCACCATCAAACGCGGTCCATGGTGCATGTCGTAACGCTAACAAGCGTGGTGACTATGGTACTTCCCCTCCACATTGTTTTAGCAAAAGCAGGAATTTTGGAGGGATTTTGCTGTCCTCTAGTGGAAGTTTATTGGGATGTCATGATGAAGGAGCTGTTCCTTTCAACACCAGATCATCAACATGAGATGATGAATACCACACGCAAATACTTGTATCATAACATCCCATGAAACGTACACCACAGGACTGGGACCCTCCAGAATTCCAGCTTTTGCTGGAACAATGTGAAGGGGAAGTACCATAGTCACCACGCTTGTTAAGTGTCACGGCTGGCACCAAGGACTGCAGTTGTTGGTTAACCGCAGTATGTAAGATGATACGATACACGGAAAGGTTCTGCTGCCTGTTCTCCGGTTCATAAACCCTTAGTCGCCTTTTACGACACCCACGGATTGGTGACAATGTGACCACCTCAGGTGTACCTATACCCTTTCGGATAAAAGAAGAATTTTGCAAATCGGTTCACAACTGATGGAGTAATCGGGGAACATACATAAAAAATATACATCCAGTGGAACATAGTCGCCTTTAAATCCCAGAAAGGTTATCACTCCTAAAACGACACTTTTCCTCGACTCTTGCTATTATAAATGTATTCAGATATATAATAACCTACCAAAAGATGGATGGGTAGGATAAATGGATGGGTAGGAAGAAAGCGTGACGGTTATGAAAGAGTTGTTGGTAAGTTTGGTGATGAACGTGTGAATGATAATGGAATAAGTTTGCTTGAGATATGTTTGGAATGGAGTCTTTTTGTGGCAAACACTATGTTTGACCACAAAAGGATCCATATGTATACAAGAGAGGAGGGTGATGCGAGAAGTATGATCGATTTTGTAGTTGTGGATGAAAGATTGAGAAAAAGAGTTCTGGACGCTCGCGCATATCGTGGAGCCGCCATCGACACAGACCACCACCTGGTTGTGACCCGAATTGGTGGTCTATTTAACCGGTGGCGGCATAGACCACAAGAGCAGACGAGCGTTCTAGAACGTATCAAAGTAGAGAGATTGCAAGAGGAGGATGTCAGAAAAGAATACTTGAAAGACTTGAGTGAAAGATTTGAGAACCTGGATGAAGTAAATGATATTGAATGTTTGTGGAATGAATTTAAAGATGGAGTAGTAGGTATAGCTGTCAATGTTTGTGGGGTGTCAAAAAGGAGAAAGGGTGGAAAGAAGAAGAATATGTGGATGGATAAAAGTGTACAGGCAGCTGTTTGTGAGAAGAAGATAGCATGGTCAGATTGGTTAGCAGTAAAAGCTAACCAAAGAATGCAGAGGGCAACAAGTGATGACGTAAGTGTAGCAAGAAAGGTATATAAAAGAGCGAAAGGTATTGTTAAGGAAGTTGTTGAGAGAAAGAAAGAGGAGTGTAAGGATGAGTTTGAAGATTTCCAGTCCAACCAAAAGTTTTTCTGGAAATCCATACGGACAGCCCGAGGAAAGTTTGGAACATCGGAGCTGAGTAAAATCAGAAGCCAGGATGGAAGTATTATAAAAGGTGAAGAATGTGTTCTGAGGAGATGGAAGGAATATTTTGAAAGTCTGTTTGAGAGAGAAAAAGCAGAGGCCAGCGAACCTAGGTCTTCTGTGGAAATGAATGAGAATGAAGAGGAGAATTGTGTAAGTGAGATAAGTATGGATGAGATTATGAAAGCGATGAAAAGTATGAAATCAGGTAAAGCAGCTGGGTATGATAGAGTGTCGGTCGAGATGTTGAAGGCTGGGCGAGGCATTGTGGCTAGTCAGTTGTACCGCCTTTTCAACTTGTGTTGGACGAACGGCCAAGTACCAGGTGACTGGTGCAAGGCTGTGATTGTGCCGCTGTACAAGGGAAAAGGGTCACAACAGGACTGCAAAAATTATCGCGGGATAAGCCTTCTCAGTGTCGTCGGCAAACTGTATGCAAAGGTTTTGATTGAAAGAGTGATGAAAGATACTGACGATAAAATATGGGATGTACAAGCGGGATTTAGAAAGGGAATGGGATGTACAGATCAGGTCTTTTCCTTGCGGTGCATAGCTGAAAAGTTTTTGGCTAAAAACCAAAAAGTCTACTGCGCGTTCGTGGATTTGGAAAAGGCCTATGACCGAGTGGTGAGGAATGAATTGTGGTCAGCATTGTCTATGTATGGGGTAAACGGTCATCTGATTCAAGCACTGAAATCTCTCTATGAGGATTCCAGTGCTTGTGTCAGAATAAACGGGGCGTACACTGAATGGTTTAGCATCAAAAAAGGTGTTAGGCAGGGATGTGTAGCGTCACCTTGGCTGTTTAACCTGTTCATGGATAATTGTTTGATTGATCTGAAAGAGAGTATGTGTGGACTGAGAATGAATGAGTTACTCATCAAATGTCTTCTCTACGCTGATGACCAAGTTGTACTTGCGTCATCTGCTGACGAGTTGCAGGAGATGGTAACAATGATGAATGTGGCTTTGGAAAGGAAAGGAATGAAAGTAAATGTAAGCAAGACTAAAGTAATGGTACTTGAAAGAGAAGAATGTATGACAGAGTGTACTATATTAATAGATGGTGAACAAGTCGAACAAGTGAAGGAGTTTGTGTATCTGGGCTCAAAGTTTACGAGAGATGGAAAGTGGGAAAGTGATATTGAAAGAAGAGTGAATGCTGGAAACATGGTGAATGGTGCCCTGCACGCCTTTATGAGGAGTCAAAAGGTGTCTCACAAGGCTCGTTTGGCTGTTCATGGGGGAGTTTTGGTACCAACACTGATGTATGGCAGTGAAAGCTGGGTATGGCAGAAGAAGCATGAAAGTAGAATTAATGCAGTGGAAATGAGAGCGCTAAGGAGTATGATTGGTGTTAAATTGAGTGACAGGATTAGAAATAGTGTGATAAGAGAACGGTGTGGCGTAAAAGAGGACGTAGTGACCAAAATCGAGAAAGGGATGCTGAGATGGTTTGGTCATGTAGAGAGGATGAATGAACAAAGATTGACGAAAGAGATCTACCAGGCGAGAGTGAATGGAAACGTTGAAAGGGGAAGGCCTAGGCGAACGTACCAGGACCAAATTCAGGACGTTCTGAATAAAGGCCAGGTTAAAAGTACCCTAAACCGACGAGCATGTATGAAAGGATTGATGAAAGTACAGGAAGCAAGGGAAGTATGTCAAGATCGTAGCAGGTGGAGGACTGTGGTCTCTGCCTACCCCAACGGGAAAGAGGCGTGATGTTATGTATGTATGTATGTACCAAAAGATATTAGAGAACTTAACTTTAGTCACATGTGTTTAAAACTTTTCAATTGGCTCATAAATAAAAACTTTTATAGCTTAAATGAATATTTAGAATTTAGAATGTAATTTGCATGCTATTGTATTATGGCTGAATAGAGATACTTATATTAGATACATAAGACCTAAATTGTACACCTGTTCAAAGCAAATAAATATATTCATTCATTCATTCATATTATTTTTAGTTTTTCTACTTAACTGTTAAAAACGGATCCTTAAATCTAAAAATCATCTTATTTTTAAAAGAGCTATCTAACGACACCCCACACTATGGAGTAGACGAGAAAAAAAAACATCCCCACTTTACTTGCATGGGAAGTACACTAAAAAAAATATTTTTCAAAATTTTATTCTACCACTTTTTCGGCATAAAAGAAATGTATATCCTGACAAAATTTCAGCTTTCTAGTACTAAGGGTCTCTGAGCTAAACCGCAGACAGACAGACAGACGGACATGACGAAACTATAAGGGTTCCTTTTTTACTACGGAACCCTAAAAATCAGCTACCACAAAATCAACGAGGCACTGCAGTAAAAGCCGCAGCCAGAGTATCATTATGTTTTTTACGTATTTTAGGCTTTTCTGAATAAATAAAATTTATTATTAGTATAGTAATCAAAGGGTACGGAATGCAGAGCAGTCAACCAGTCTCCGCCAGCCGACGAGACACCAAACCAGCCAGATGAAGTCGGGTAATGTAGATCAATCCTTACTTATACACACCGTTTCTCATTTTCTGACCAATCTTTTACTCGGAGGCTCTCCTTTGGTTGGGCAAATTGTCCTAACGCAGCTAGGTTTATACGTATCCAAACTTCTCTATGATTCTATTGAATTAAATAAATTTTCCAACCAGGAAACCTTTCTACTTACAAAAACAAACATAACATAACAATTCTGAAGGGCTGTTTTAAAGTAAGGTCTTATTGGCTCAAAATGCCTTTATTGTATGGAAAAAACATACAAACCAACAGATAAACAATCTATTTATCATGCAAATAAGCTGAAATACAAGGCCTGATGACCATCAAATTTGTTGGAAAAAATGAAATGCACGTATAGACTCGATACACCGAATGGGGTCGTGATATATAACGCAGTTCGAAGCTTCATCTAGTTCATAGAAACTATTACGAGTAAATTATCTTTAACAATACAAGCAGATTGAACTTAAATGACTAGAACTTTAGCAGTCCCTCGTCAAAATATAAAAAGTTAAATTTCAATTTTAGAGAAGTTTGGATAGTACTATTTTGATGTTTACCTAGATTCGGATTAAGATTATTTATTCAATGTAGATTCTTTACAGAATACTTATTGAATGTCATGCAGAATACAATTCAAATAGAGCGAGTCTACGCCGTTTCGGATCGTGCTATGGCAGCGTAAAAGAAACGGCAAGAAACCACTGCAGCACGGCCTACTTTAAGAGTCGACTTTTTACAATGTGTTTCTTGTGTTTCGCTGGAACATGAGAGCACCATACCTCTCTGTCATTGATATAGTCGACTAATTTATAGTAAACTTTTTTACGTAACGTTTGCTTTACAATTTTTTAAAAGTTTCTCTCAGGTAATTGCACTGCATTGTCAGGTATTTTGTTGTAGTATCGTACACACAGTCCAACGTAACGATTGACACTAGTGATCACCCATCCAGCGGATTTTGTATAGACAGATAGATCTCTTTCTCTCTCTTCTTAATCGTTTCGTCACTGCTGAGGACGCCCATCATCAGATCCTGACCTAATGACAATGGGACCACCTCAGGAGTATACCCTTTCAGATAAAAAAAGAATTTTGCAAATCGGTTCACAACTGACGGACGGAGTAATCATTAAACATACATAAAAAACCGGCCAAGTGCGAGTCGGACTCGCGCACTGAGGGTTCCGTACAAACCTGTACGTATATAAGTAAAAGTTATGGTATTTTTATTGCTTAAAAACTTGATTATCTGATGTAAGTAACTAAAATTTATATTTATTTATCCTCGGGAAATCGAGGGCAACCCTCAAATTTTGTAGGCACGTTATACGTGTGTTTCATATATTTTTCAAGGCCATACAAGTATTTGCGTCTGTTAGTCATCTTTTCTGATGTTGATGTTGATGATCTGATGATGGAAGGTCCAACTCCTTAACGGTTAGGAGTTGGGGGAAAATTATTTAAAATTATAGGTACTTATTGACCGATAATTTGAAGCGCTCGTGGCCGAGTTGTAGTTACTCTTTTTTTCCGATCACGAAAGATAGTGTCGACAGAATCTGGATGGGTGACCGCTAGAGGTAGCACAATTAATGCGGTCTGTCAATTGTAGACCGACTGAAAAGTTGGTGGTCTAATGGCCAGTTTCACAAACCATCTTCAAAGTTAAAGCCCCTTTAAATATATTTCTGTTACTTTTTAAGTCATCAAAACAGAAAGTAACAGGAATAGACTTAACAGCGCTTTAACCATAAAGAAGCTTTAAGCTAAGAATAGTACCACACTATCTATGGGTGTCATAAAAGGCGACTAAGAGATCTTGAAAGAGAGAATGGGCCAAGTTCCTTTCTGTGTACTGTACCCACAACGTACTATGATTACCTACCACATTGTGCCACCCATAACCCTAACACAGTAACTTTTGACTATATATAATTACGAATGGAGTTGTTCCCTGGTCGAAAAGTAGACTTTTTATGTGTTTTCGTGATGTCGACAAAAGCCAAAGCAAGATTGTAAATAGAATGAGGAGATATTATGGGTCCCGACTCAACGGCATATAGCGTTTAATGCTCATGGTTTTTTAGTGACATCACGATTGTAAATAGTAATATGACAACACTTGCCTTTTTTGTGCTTCGGAAGGCCTTGTAAGTCGTTTTTCCGAGCCAATTTTTTAAGTATTGGTCATTAGCCATAATTTTAAAAGAGGATCAGTCAGGGTACCTTAATGCCTACACCTTACAGTGTTTGCTTAACACTAAAACTTGTAAAATAAAAATAGTTTTAACAAAAACTACACACCTCCTTCAACATTTTGCAAGGTTTCTATTAGCACTAAAAAGTATAAAATAACCATAACAGTTTATGATCAGTAACTTAGTGAAGTCATAAAAAATAACCAAGCCTGTTTTGTATTTCGATCAATCAAATTTATAGGTACATTACAACAGTACATTTTGGATTCACTTTTGTTTGCCCTGTATATCACGTAAAAAATGTACCAGAATCAAAACTGATTTACAAAGATGACAAAGTTTTAATTATAAAATTCTATACAGTCCTTACCTAAACTCATGCATGCAATTTTTTGTTTTTTTCCTAGAGATTATCATAGACACAAATTCGAAATGTAAGCGCACTAAATATTCAAATCTTTGCACAATATAATGCATTAGCTTTCATTAAAATAATAATAGTAATGTCAATGATGGTAAAGTTGTTAAATATAAGATTTAAATAATTCAATGTCACATATAAAAATAAATCAATATAATAGTCTGCCATCTTTTGGCATAAGATTTGTTTTTGCTGAAGGATTACGTTTATTTGTACTTTTTTAACCGACTTCAAAAAAGGAGGAGGTTCTATGTTCCACTGTATGTATTTTTTTATGTATGTCCGCCAATTACTCCGTCAGTTGTGAACCGATTAGCAAAATTCTTTTTTTATCTTTAAGGGTAAACTCCTGAGGTAGTCTCATTGTCACCAAGCCAGGATCTGTTGATGGGATCCTGGGGAAATCGAGGGCAACCCTCAAATTTTATAGGCACGTATCACGTTTTTCATTTATTTTTTAAAGCAACACAAGTATTTGCGTCTGGTATTTATCATCTTATGTTGATGGTCTGATGATGGAAGGTCCAACTCCTTAATGGTTAGGAGTTGGAGGATAATTTCTTAAAATTTTAGTCACGTATTGATCGAAAGTTTGAAGCGCTTGTGGCCAAGTGGAAGTTGGTCTTTCTTTGCGATCTCGAAAATTAAATAACGTTAGCCGTGGTGTTGTCAGCACCTCGATGAGTGACCGCTAGTGGCACAACAATTGGAGCGTTCTGTCAAATTGTAGAACGATTTTCAAAAAAAAAATTCCGACCAAACATACTTCTAAAGTTGTCCCATGGTCACCAAATCAGGATCTCATTATGGGATCCCAGGAAAATCGAAAGCAACGCTCAAACTTTATAGGCACGTATTACCTACGTTTTTCAAAAAGAACGCGTGAAAGCTTTTCACAGGAAATAGCACATCTTAGAGATGCCATGCCATGGAACGCACGGCAGCGTACACGTAGAATCAAAACCAGTGAAACCTGAAGTCAACCGAACCAGCGCTACGCTGAAGTTGTATATATATTCTTTATTGCACATTTAACATACAGAAAGTAAACAAACAAAAGGACATTTACAAAGGCGGGCTTATCTCTACAAGAGATTTCTTCCAGCCAACCCATGGTTGTGAGAGAGAATATTCATAGCGGGATACAATCGTGCATGTAAATGGAAAAAAGACAAAAATAAATAAATAATACCTACAATTTCATAGTTGTTTACTATTGTAGTATCTTTTTGGACCTTTGTGAAAAATAAAAGAGCAAAGAGTTACTAAAAATGGTGTAGAATTATGAGAATCTGAATGTGCAGGTGCCTTTGCCGAGTTTTTTGGGTCGGTATACGATCCGGAAATTCCTCTTTTAGACGCGGATGCAGCAGCGAAGTCAGTTACTAGCTAGATCGATTTTTCGCCCCCGAAAACCCCTGTAAAATCGTTAAGAGCCATTTTCGAGAAACTGATTCCAATTATATATACAAATATTGCTCGTTTAATAGAATAGGATATTCTGTGGCTATGTTACAAACGCCTAAAACGAAATACCCGCTCAAGGTCAAATTGTTTCCACCGAAGTGCGTGCCTATCTATAAGTTGGTTACCTACTTATTACTGACCATCAGTTTTAGAGATTTTATCCGTGAAATGCTCTAACTTTTTAGTGAAATCATGATTGTAGTGATATGACAACACCACGTCGTTGTGCTTCGGAATGTGATTCAGTCGTTTGTCCTAGCCACTTTTAAGGAGTGATCATCGGGTCATTGATTTAGATCAGTTAGGGTTACCAACCACCTTTTGGTGCCTGTACCTTACGGTGTTTGCTTAACACTAAAACTTGTAAAATAAAAATAGTTTTAACAAAAACTACACACCTCCTCCAAAGTATTTAAAGGTTTCCATTAGCACTAAAAAGTATAAAATAACCATAATAGTTAATAACCAGTAACTTAGTGAAGTAATAGAAAATAATCAAACTTGTTATTTATTTCAATTATAAATTTATAGGTACATTACAGCAGTTCATTTTGGAGTCGGTGCCAGCCAAGTTGCAAAACCAAGTAAAGTATATTATAGTAGCAAACTATCGTTTAAACTAACTCGCGCTTCATAAGCTGTAGGTATGCAGTTACCAAACTACGACAAGTTTTCATTTTCCATCTCGTGCCTACTTTTTATCAAATCTTAACCATTGATAATTTAATATGGGATCCCTGCGCAGGTAAATAAAAAAATCAGTTCAACGTATTCTGTAATAAAATACCAGATTAGAAACTGTTTCCAGCAATGCAACTTCTTGGCTGGCACCGACTCCAAAATGAACTGTTGTAATGTACCTATAAATTTATAATAGAAATAAATAACAGGCTTGGTTATTTTCTATTACTTCACTAAGTTACTGGTTATTAACGGCTATGGTTATTTTATACTTTTTAGTGCTAATAGAAAACTTGAAATACTTTGAAGGAGGTGTGTAGTTTTAGTTAAAAAAAAAATTCTTTTAAACAAATGGCCTCCTGAACGCCTGACTCTAGTCTGGAACTTCTAACATAGTTTTTCGTAATCCTGTCATAAAGCCCCATCTACTGAGAGATTTGTTTTTCACCCCGATTATCTAGTTAAAAATCCTTCGCAACTAAATTTTTTCGCAGCAAAATTTAAATTATGAAATTATTTTATTATTTCCCGGGATTTTGTCAAATCACTTAGGTAATTGTATCGTTTCACTGCTACGTATACAACTATATTAGGAATTAGGATTTTGTATTACTCGCACTGTCAATTTCAAAAGATACTCTCATGTTTTAAAGACACTCATTTACATAAGGTTGCCTAAATAAATTTAAATTTTCAGAGGACGATGACAAGCTTCAAATATAATTCTGCAGTTAAGCCTATTAAATTTGCAAGAAGAAACATTGATTATGGGCAAATAAACTGTTTGGCGTCTGGATATGGTAGAATAAATAACAGGGTAACATTGTCATTATTTTTCTACTTACCAAGCACACTTAACAGCATATAATTTATTATCACATAAAATATTCATACAGCCTATAGTCCATGGGCCAGAAAATATATCGGTATAATTTGCCGGTGCCCATTTTCCTTTTTACCACAGTTAGATAGGTTTATAAGGATGTCAATAAACTATGATTGCTATTTCAAAGTGGTAGCTGACCAAAATAGCAGCCAATCCAAGTGTTCAGATGTTGCCCATATTGGGTATATTTTTTTTCCAATTTAATGTTTTACAGTAGTTAGACAGGCTTATAAGGAGGTGAAGAAACCACAATTGCAATCTCTAAGTGGCACCCGGATGAAGTAACAGCCAATTAAATATGGAAAACGCAGAATTTTATAAAGTCAACTGTATCTCGAGAACCAATCATCCGATTACCTTGTTTTTTTGTTTAGACCGAAGGTGCATATGTACTTCAAATGATGCCATAGGCACTGTTACAGTAGATTCAACCATTACTAAATAATCAGAGAAAAAATGATTTTTTTGTGATATTCTTTTTTTCAAATCTTGTAAATTTGAAAATATAAATTGTAAATTTGAATACATCTTAGATGAAGTACAATCAACTATCTTTAATTTAATGTATACCATGTTTGTATTTGATGGCTCAAAACACATGTAAACATAAGTTAAAATTTATTTCAATTAATTAGTTGGATTCAGATTAATTTAATGAAAATTATTTACAGTATACTTATTGCATGTCATAGCATGCAGAATACAATACAAATAGAGCGAGTCTGCGCCGTTCCAAAGCTTGTTTTTAGTACGCACACTTATTTAGCAAACACTTGAAATTGGCAAACTCATGTTTCCATGTCTTTTTAGCCATGGAATAGAAGCATGTCATACATCATGTTAAAGATAATTTTTTGCACTACATCTTTAATATGAAGATCTTCTCGAATGACTTAAGTATTTTGTAAGCTTGATTTAAAAAAGAAGAATATCAGAAAATCGTCAGTATTTCCTTTATAAATTAATAGCGCTTGATTTAACTAAAACAATTTTATGACATTATTTATAGAACACATACAGACCTTAAGTTTAAAAGAAAAATAAATGAAATCGGACTATTAGTTCCAGAGATACAGTAAAATTTGTGAAATTCAGCATTATTCATCTCTGATTGGTTGTCATTTTATCCAGGTACAACTTTGAAATCACAATCATGGTCATTTGACATCCTTATAAGCCTATCTTACTACTGTAAAAGGGAAAACGGTTTCCCCAAATCATACCAAATATTAGCAGCTGAGCATCTGAACTCTTGGATTGACTGCTTTTTTGGTCAGCTACCACTTTAAGACAGCACTCATGGTTTAATGACATCCTAATAAACCTATCTAACTCTAGTAGCATGGAATATTGGTACCTCCCAATTATACCATTTCCTCATTTTTGGCCATCTGGCCCTTGGACTACTACAACAAAGTTTGTCATATTAGCCAATGCCGGATTTTGTATGGAAGGTGGCGCCTTTTTTTGAAGTGATAACTTCTTTTTCACTTCTCATGCTCTGAAAGTGCTTATTTGTGCAGGATATAGGCTGCACAAACTCGAATTTAGTGCACTAGGGCAAAAAAGTAATCGCGGTGGTGTTCGCCCTGCGCGCGGGCTTGCGGCACGCCCCCTACCACGCCGCGCGCGCGTCAACATATTCTTCACTAAAGCAGAACAACTCATTCTTCAGTTACATTTAGAGAGTACTTTTACGTTTTATTTCCTCGCAATCAAAGTGAAAAGCAGAGTTTATAACTCGTTCACAAAACCATTTTATCCTCGACATTACTACCAGCCCTCGCCTTCGGCTCGGGCTGCTAAAAGTCTCGGAGGAATGGTTCGTTTTGTGCACTTGTTGTAAAATCCACTATAGCGGCGCTTAGAAAATTTGATATGGGGAAAAAACTAGGAAAAAATTATAGATTCGCAATTCGCACATAGAATACATGAAGATGTCGCATCAGATAGCGCTTCAGAACTCATATCAAGTATAAAAAAGCCGGCCAAGTGCGAGTCGGACTCGCGCACTGAGGGTTCCGTACCACCACATAAACATAATTGAAATTGAGTTGAAATTTCAGTAAGTTAATGTGCTAGATTTTTTGAGTCCGACACGCGCTTAGCCAAATTTTATTATTTGTTGCTATTTTATAGCTTATGCACTATAAACGTACCAATTTTCAAGTTTGTAAGTGTCCCCGTTTTTAAATAGAACTAAAACAAAAATCGCCTCAGCGACCATCCAACTTGACCCCTCTATTATATGAATGTTCTTGAAACGGGAGCTCACCACAATTGGTTACCATTAGTTGTGAGAAAAGTTGTAATATTTAATGATTTCAGACTTTTCCTATTATTTGTACTGTGAGACCTAGCTTATTGCCAAATTTCATAATTTTAGGTCAACGGGAGGTACTCTGTAGTATTGGCTAGTTCGAGAAGTGAAACTCACATCACCTTCCTTAAATATATTTATTATTTACCGAGACACAGTATAACATTAAAGCACAATCTTACACGCTAAGAGCTATCGACCGACTGACTTGCCTTTCACTTTACAATCATTACCTCTCCCTACCATCGACATGTAGCCAACTTCACATGTAGCTAACTTCGCATCGTGCTCGCTGACCTCCGATTGGCTGGCCTCGGACGCTGCGCTACTAGCCAATGAGAAAGAGTAATGTAGTATTGTCCACAAAAACAACTTAAGTAACCATACTATTGACTGCCAACACATCCAAGCACTTAACTAGTATTATAAACAACTATATCCAACTACAAATATTTACCATAAGTTTAGAAAAAGCCAACAGTTGGTTTTGCATTTTTGAATAAATGTATGGAGATTAGGACATAAAATGCCATATCTTTTGATTTCGTCGTTGTAAAAAATTAAAATTTTTAGATCTTGTGTGGTTCATGGATCCTAATATATGGTATTAATTTCAACCTGATACCTCTACCCGTTCGTGAGATAAAGGGTCTTGACAGGCAGACAGACAGACAGACGGACAACAAAGTGATCTTATAAGGGTTCCGTTTTTTTCTTTTGAGGTACGGAAACCTAAAAATGGACTTGCAACTAATCATACCAAGCAGGCAGCAGGCTCAATATATACAGCAGGCTCAATATATACAAAAGCTCTAAAGTGTGATAAAGACCAAAACATCTATTTTGTCTTTGCCATAGTCTCGGCTTACCAAGTTAGAGCGGGCTCAATATATACAAAAAATCTAAAGTGTGATAAAGACCAAAACATCTTTTTTGTCTTTGTCATAGTCTTGGCTTTTTTGTTATATGTCAAACTAAAAATCGCTATAACTCGAAAACTACTGACCCGAGACTAGTTGTGTGCTGGTTGTACGTATAGTACTTATCTAGTCCCTGGTGTGCTGAGACAAATTTGTACGTCTCGATGAGATCTTCATTTCGGATGACAGCTGGCAAACTAAAAATCGCTATAACTCGTAAACTACTGACCTAACACTACTTGTGTGCTGAGACAAGTGATAGCCTAGGTCTCGATGAGATCTTCATTTCGGATGACAGCTGTCAAACTAAAAATCGCTATAACTCGAAAACTACTGACCCTAGACTACTCGTGTGCTGAGTCAAATGATGGTCTCGATGAGATCTACATTTCGGATGGCAGCTGTCAAACTAAAAAAAAATGTTTTCACTTCTGCCGGCACTCCCGGAGTGCAACCCGTCCTTTTTTTTCTAGAGGCCATAAACCAAACTTTGTTTTTCTAGTAGGTGTTGTGCAACAAACAAAACTTAGTTAAGCATATACGCCTATAACGCTCGATTTAGATCCATCCAAGGCTAGGGTAGAACTGTGGTCAAAAAGGTACCCTCCTGACAACATTCATATCCCAACTGCCGAAAAGCTGCCACCAGGTCACGATCTTCCTTGGTCCATATGGAAGTCACTAAACAGACTGCGGTCGGGCGTTGGCAGGTGCGGGGAAATCATGAAGAGGTGGGGCTTCTCTGATAACGACAAGTGTGAATGCGGTAATTTGCAAACCATGACACACTTGCTGTCGTGCCCTACTTCTCCAGTTTCCTGCACTCGGAGGGAGCTTTTTGAAGGCTACCAAAAGGCTATTGATGTGGCTACTTTTTGGGCTAAGCGTTTATAGTCAGTTTTGCCATTGACTCGAAAAGAAGAAGAAGAAGAAGTTTGAAGTTTGTAGATATTTGTTAGGATTATAAGCACTTCTAGTATATTAAATTTGTCGCGAGTTCAATGAGAAGTTTTTCTTCTTTAAAAAATCATCTTTTTTCATTTTAAGTTCCTGTACTTTGATGAAAGCAACCGACCGACTTGTAAAGGAGTTCTCAGCTTCGGACATATTTTTGCGGTTTCCCAAGCACAGTCTGGAGAAATACTAAATCAAGTTAAAGGAATATTTTCAAATTTTCATTTGTTATTTACTTAATCATGCAAATATAGGACAATCTCTCGCAGAAAAAATTAGTGTTGATCCAAACGTTTCGCATGCTGAATTTTGTGCACATAGTGCCAATGATGGTCAATCTATGGTAATGATATGTACGGATGAAAACGAAATAGGATCACTTATTCTAAACCTCAAACGCGACTGTGCCATCGGCTGGGACAGCATATCATCAAAGTTTATTATTGAACACAAAAATATCCTCATCCCACCCATTACATTCATATGTAATCTCTCTCTGTCCACTGGAATCTTTCCGTTAGCCTTTAAAAAATCTTTGATCACCTCAGTTCACAAGAGTGGAGATAAATCTATAGTAAACAATTGTAGACCCATATCAGTACTTCCTTCCGTATCAAAGATTCTTGAAAGGCTAATGAATAAAAGATTGATTAACTATTTAGAGGCTAAAAACCTACTTTCACTTGAGCAGTACGGTTTTAGAGAAGGCAAATCCACATCAGATGCGATGCACGTGCTTACAAATTATATTGCTGATAATTTAGATAATTACTCACTGAAAGGAGACTCGACGTAAAGAAACTCGGCGTAAGGAGCCAGTCGACAAAAAGAGCATGATTCCTAATAACAAGGTAATTGCAATTTTCCTAGATTTAAGAAAAGCATTTGATACCGTTTCTATCTCACTGCTCGTAAAAAAACTGTTCAGCCTTGGAATCAGAAATACTTAACTACGACTTTTTCAGGACTACCTATCTAACCGTACACAGTGTGTAAAAATCAACAATTTACTTAGCGATGACCTACCACTTAGGGCCTACACTTTTCTTGGTTAACATAAACAATATGTGTCAACTACCATTGCAAAATGGAAGTCTCATTGCTTTTGCTGATGACACCGCTTTACTTTTCAGCGCTAAAACATGGCATGAAGTTTTTAGTTACGCTCAGAGAGGATTAGATCAAGTTACGCACTGGCTCTGTAACAACTACCTAACATTAAATGCTGATAAAACGAAATACATAACGTTTAGCATAAGAAACTCGCATCGTACTTCTTTATCATCAAACCACATAATAGCTCACCACTGCTCACATACAGCTTCTAATTGCGATTGTCCTATATTACAAAAAACCGAATCCTATAAGTATCTAGGCATATTAATTGATTATAGACTTAATTTTCAACAACATTTGGACATGGTTAGTGGAAGGATAAGGAAGCTTATATATGTTGTCAAAACTCTCCGTAATGTTATTGATTATAATATGCTCAAACCTGTGTATGTTTCACTATGCCAGTCAATAATTATCTATTGTATTTCTTCATGGGGCGGTGCACATAAAACTTAATTCATAAATATCGAAAGAGCACAAAGGGCAATTGTAAAGGTTATGTCTTTCCTTCCGTTTAGATTTCCTACTGTTGAACTATATCGAAAAAGCGAGGTACTTACCGTGAGACAACTTTTTATACTTTACACGGTCTTAAAACAACATTCTAACCTATCATTTGACGCTAAACTAGTTAACTCGAAAAGGAAAAAATTATGCCCTACAAATTCTGTCCGCACGGAATTTGCTCATAGGTTCTATTTGTTTCTTGGCCCTTTCTTATATAAAAGAGTTAACAATAAATTGCACATTTACACCAACACTAAATATGAATGCAAAAAAAAATTACTATGTGGCTGCAAAAGATGACTTATGACGAAACCGAGATTTTACTTGCTGTTATATCCTGAAAATAAAAACAACTGAAATAAAAATATATAAGATCACACATGTATAATCTGACACTAAACACTCATATAGTGACACTCACTCATACAAACACACACACTGAGACACACAAACATTAACACACTCGTTCACACACACACACACACACACACAGATACTCACATATTCATTTTTATAATTCTCATATATTCTTCTTTTTATTATTTTTTTGATTATATGTATATTCCACTCAGTTATTTTTAAACTAAACTCATTCAAATCAAAACATACCTTTTAAATTGTTTTTCAGTGTTTTGAATTTTTTAAATACTAAGTAGTATTACATTACCTAATGTCCCTATGGGGTGGGTCCTGGAGATCTGTAATACAGGGATGACTAGGTCATGCTCCAGTCTCCCACAACATTTGAATTTAAAGTTTTACCTCTAGCATTGTACTTACCTAGTATGGAAAAAATGTTATATGGAGAAATAAATAAATTATTTATTTATTATTATTATTATTTATTAACTATTTGTCAATGTGTTATTCAAATTGCCTTTTTTTTATATCTGTCTAAATCTGTGTGTTACTGTAAATAAATTGATTCTATTATATTATATTCTATTCATGGGACAGACACCCGTAATATGATCCGATTTGGTAAAGAGCAAAACATGTGGCAGCCTCCAGGCTGAAAGCCGTCAAAGTATCTCTCGAGGGACATTTTAGGAAAGGCACGATCTTTTTTAATTTAGAATTTTTTTTTGGTAATATTATATTTTATAGTTATAGGATCAATCAAATGTAGGTCGAGCTTGACACATGCAGAGCTACTCTGGCTACTGTAACAACACGTAACCTACCTAATTGGATATTGTAGACTGGAATTTATTTATTTTAATTCTGTAATAATTTTGGCCATGAATGCATGATCGTCTAACTTCAACATCTAAAAGACCCGTACATTGCGGATTGGTAATAAAATTTATAAAAAAAAAAGTTGATTTGTGGTAATAACTTAGAAGAAACTGAAATAAAACGTGAAAATATTTATAACATAATAAAATTATTTAAAATTAAACATTCCAATTCAGCCCGCTAGCTTGTGTGTGATGTCAAACCGAGCGCTACAGATTCGTCTCGATCGCGCGTCACTTTCAACTTCTAGGTGACCTAGGTTTCTTAGTTCTAGACCTTGTAGTGAGATGTAAAATTAAATTAAGTACGTGGTCTCCTCGTCTCGCGCTGCTGGTATGAAAGTGACTCAAAACCAGGGATAGGGTTTGGATAAAGACTTGAAAGTCTAGAATTAGGTTTCCTATAGATTTTTAGAATATCTGGGACTCCCATTCAACGTAGCATCCCAGGCCTACCTACAAAGCCTAGAACAATCCTACACCTGAAGTCTAAACTAGGTTACCTAGCAAACCATCACACACATTATTCCGATCATCTCAAAATAACATCCATCTCCACCTGCCTACAATTTATTCAAGATTAGTAAATTGCTTAAAATCCATGTAGGGCTCCCGCACACGACCGAGAATCGGTGACCGATTTTTTGTCGGCATCCCGCTCTGACGTGTTATCACCTGAATCTTCCCTCCTTGTCCTGGCCGATAATCGCCCACCGATTCTCGGTCGTGTGCGGGAGCCCTTATAGAAACGAAACAAAATCCGACACTCAATTTTAACGTGTAAGAGTGTCGAATATTGCCCCTCTATAATACAGGCACAGAATTATTAATAGTACTACATACAGAACGGAAGCTCTCCGCCTCCCACCAATCGGAGTACCTCAAGTGCGCGTGCATCACCCCGCGGGGCCCTGCGTGATATCTCGTCCTATTTCTCGTCCTGTTGCCACGCGATATGCAACGCTTGCAAAATTTAAAAAAATGGTGCGTGGTTGTGCAGTTTACGGTTGTCTTTCGACTCTCCAAGACAAAGTATAGCTTGGAATAAAGTTAAACAATAATAAGAAGCAATTATTATGGAATAAACACCATAAGGTAGACACAGATGTTTTCTTTCCTTTAAACATTTCATTCATTGGTAGATTTAATAGTGAATTTTTTGGGTTAAATGAAAAACAAATAAAGCTTTGAATAGTATGTATTTATTTATTCCTTTCCACATCAAAGCAATAATATAACAGCATTTTTTAACATTTTCTGGAATAAAGTTTGGCAGATTTTTTTGCAGTGATGATATGATTAGATTTGCCATTTTCGTGATAGTCACCCTGGTGCACCGGCGGCGGTGGCCAGCCAGCCGTCAAAGATGAAGTTTAGTGAAAAAAATGATTATTTTTAGAGTTTGTGAGATTATTTCAACGTGTGTTTGTTTGTTTTAATTGAAATTCGATTACAAAATACAACAAAGTGAGGTGACGAGACTGACGAGTGATAGTGAAGTTATAATTCGCTTGTGAATTGTGTAAGTCGCTTTATAGTCGAACGAAAAATGTGCAACTCGAAACAGTAATAAAAGTATAATGCTAATGTTCTGTTATCTACGTTTTCTAGTATAGGTAAGTGTTTTCTAGATACCATCAACCCTACACTCACACGTCTTTAACCCACCCACACATTTGCGCGTGTAAAAATGACAGCTGTCACTTTTGAGCCCGATTGTATGGGGCTTCCGAGGTGTGATACAGGCTAGGCGACTAAGGTTATCTAACCAGTACTATATTCATGGAACATTAGACAAAAAACCAATTTTCTAAAATAATATTGTCTTGAAATATTGAAATAATATTAGTAAATTAAAATAGAACACGTTATATCGATTAATTTTATTGTGTATTCATCGATATAACTTTGGAATACCTATTTTTATACATCCATCACCACCTAAGTGCCCTAATAACCTAATACTAAATAAACCCAACCTAATTCTCACACTGGCTCCATAAAACACAGGATTCAGCTGCACCTATATTTAACTCAGAAAACTTGTCGTTGATCACCCCAGCACCTTCTCAGATGACCTATCATTTCAAGAGACCTAGCTAGCACTTTTAAATGAATAGTAGGAAATCTGAAATAAACTCACCAACAACGAAGCCATAAATTCCCGGCGGGAAAGACACAAACATGAAGCCCTCTCGTACAATACCTATAGCAAGTTCACTGCACTAAATTTAAAATAAAATTATAAATTTACATTACACAATTTTATACTTGTTAAAAAAAATAGTATGTGTTCCCTATTGCAACGCCGGACGCTTCATTATCATTATCGAAACCCTATTATTAATCACTAATGTGCTTTAACTGGGCGGCCGCCGAAAAATTATTTGTGCACGTAATTACTATTGTAAATCCAGGCGTTGACTGCCCCCATTTCTGCATCTCTCATTCAATATCCTGTGTTGGTTCCTTACAATTTGATACCTGTCGCGTCTATCCTAAAATGAACGAATGAACATGTGCAATTTGGATGCAGTGTGTTACGTCACTGCCTCGCTATGCCTTTTTCTTAAATTACTTGGAAGAATTGGTCTAACAATCATACGTAAACTGCGTCTTTTTACCAAAATGAATCTTATTACAAGGCATTACAGTCCAATACAAGCGCAATGCTATTTTGTAAGCAGGAGGTCTATTTAGATGTGCAGTCAAGAGGAAGTTCAGCTTGACACGTTGGATTACGTACCTTAATTATTTCAATCTCAGCAAGAGCTAAAGACAAACTGCAAGTGTCCAGTTTAACCTATTGTTGACCGTACCTATTGTAAATTGAATAGTGGTGAAATATGGTAGGGTCTTATTTGTTTTAACCTAGTAAGTCTATATCATTTTATACGTTTATTATTAAATTCCTTAAACTATGACGAATATTATCGTTACACTACAAGGGTTATTTAAATAGGAACGGCACAATTTCCAATGTGTCAAGCTTGATGTGATCGTGATACACCACGAATAACTTTGTGAGAATCAATATTACTGAGTGAATAATGAGATTAAGTTTGAACACAGTACAATTTTTTATTATTATTATAAAACAACTGCATGTGTCAACCTATTAATGTTTTTGTTTACAATATATGTGAGTACAATCTTAACTATGTGAATTATGAGATACAGTTTAACACGAAAGTAAATAAAATGTTTTAATATTGAAGTGGTACCCTCCAACTCATGTTTTCGATTACAATATATGAGTTTCATCTACTGAATATATAAAATGGCTGGTCCTGACTTAATGACTGATTCATCAACGCCGAGCCGTAACCGCTATAGCTATACTGAAATTATGTACACAGCTTTTTCACACTTTAGAATCACCCACTAATGTAGGATTTTTCGAAATTTATCCCCTAAGGGGGTGAAATAAGGGATAAAAGTTTGTATGAAAGTCCTTTGTTTCCTGAGTTAGATTCACACAAATTTGAATTTTAACTTTACCCCCTTTATGGGTGATTTTTAAGAAATCCTTAAACACATTTTTCTTTATTTTTTGTTTAAAGTTTAAACAAAAAATAAAGAAAAATGTGTTTAAGGATTTCTTAAAAATCACCCATAAAAGGGGTGAAAAAGGGGATGTTTTTTCCCGTATCATCATATCAGCCGAAAGACGTCCACTGCTGGACATAGGCCACACAAATTTGAATTTAAGTTTATGGTAAAAAATAAAGAAACACGTGTTTAAGCATTTCTTTAAAATCATCCTTCAAGGGGATGAAAAAGGGAATGATTTTTCCCGTATGCTAGTCTACAAGTCTTAAATTTTTAAAGGTAGAATTATTTGAAATTGGTTTTGAGCTTTTGGTGAAAAAAAAGGAAGTTATTCAAAATTCAGGGGTGAAAAATAAGGGATGAAGGTTTGTATGAAAGTCTTTTGTTTCTTGAGTAAGAGTCACACAAATTTGAATTTAAGTTTATGGTAAAAAATAAAGAAACACGTGTTTAAGCATTTCTTTAAAATCATCCTTCAAGGGGATGAAAAAGGGAATGATTTTTTCCGTATGTTGGTCTATAAGTCTTTCGTTTTTAAAGGTAGAATTATAGAAATTTGGTTTTGTGCTTTTGGTATAAAATAAAAAAGTAAGTGTTTAAGGATTTTTCAAAATTCATCCCTTAATGGGGTGCCAGGCCTATGTCCAGCAGTGGAAGTCTTTCGGCTGACATGATGAATGGGGTGAAATAAAGGATGAAAGTTTGTATGAAAGTCCTTTGTTTCTTGAGTAAGAGTCAAACAAATTTAAATTCATTAAAAAAACAACTAGTAATCCTCAGCAGATAGTTGACATGTTTTCAAGTTCGTTCATTCGAGTCACATACAACTTTTTAAACACAACTAGGGAAGCCTTATCATTTGTGGAAGATAATGAACCACCAATTCATAACAACATGATTTGGGATCCAGTCACCTGTTCTGAAGTAAAAAATATTGTTAAGAGTTTAGGCATTAAAAAGTCTTGTGGCTATGATGAGATTCTGACTTCGATAATAAAACAAATTATTGATATTTTGGCGCTTCCTTTGGCCAACTTATTCAATACATGCTACGAAGAAGGCATTTTTCCGGAGCAATTTAAAATAGCCAAATTAATACCGATTTTTTAAAAGGGAGACAAAAAGGACCCTAGAAATTATCGACCTGTCTCTCTTTTGCCTATTATCTCTAAAATATTTGAGAGAGTGATCAAGTCTAGGCTAGTAAGACATATAAATATTAATAACAGTCTCAATAGCAGACAATTTGGTTATCAGAAGGGTAGGAGCACTAGTGACGCTATGATAACTCTGGTAGACGACGTCCTTAAGAAATTGAATGAAAACAAAAGAAGGTAGCTGGATTATTTCTAGATTTAAGCGCAGCTTTTGACACCGTAGATCACACCCTTTTATTAAAAAAGGTAGTTCTATGGAGTAAAAGACAAAATTCTTTTTAGATCATATTTGACAAATAGGTATCAATACGTGGAAATAAAATTTACGAAAGATTACAAAGAAGTGGCTTATAAGTCAAAAAGACACACAAGGATCAACTCTTGGGCCAGTCTTATTCGTCATTTTTACTAATGATCTTATAAACTATGTGCTCAATAATAACAGAGACACTTGTTTGATAGTATTTGCTGATGATACCAATGCAATAATATCGGCGGACAATGTAGAAAACTTGTGTTCACAAATCCAGCGAGTACTTTCAGGTTGCTCAAATTTGTTCCAAGTAAACAAGCTGGTTATAAACACAGAAAAAACGTAATTTAATGCTTTTTAAGACTACTGCAAGGGCTAATACAGTAATGGATATAAGTTCAAATGGAAATAAAATTGCGTTGGTCGATTCAGTTAAATTTCCAGGTGTACATATAGACTCTAAACTCAATTGGAAGCCAGAACTGAACTCGGTAGCTAACTCAATCAGTTCTGCATGTTATGCTCTTCGCAGCCTTAGAAATGAAACAACTATTAAGCAATTAAAGATGGTATATTACGTCTTGGTCGAGTCACGTCTTAGGTACAGTATAAAATTATGGGGTCACGGCTATGATTATAACATGAGTAAGGCTTTTGTTAGTCAAAAAAACCGGTCAAGTGCGAGTCGGACTCGCGCGCCGAGGGTTCCGATATACCTATAGTATTTTTGGAAGCAATAAAGTCCATTTTCAGGACCGCAAAACTAAATTTGTTTGTAAAGGTTTTTTGCAGATTTCTGAAAAACTGTGCAACTTAGAAAGATCGTTTTATTTTTGCTGTAAAGTTTATATAAACTTCTGTCAACTGTAATTAATTCAGATTTTTCCTTACTCAAACTTCGGAGATAAGGGGGGGGGGAATGGTATTTTTCTTGACATTTTTCATCATAACTTTAAAACTAAGAAATTTAAAAAAATACAAAAATATATTTTAAAATGTACAAGTAAAGCCCTTTCATATGATACCCCACTCGACCTAGTAGCGACAATTTGAAATTTGCCCCCCCCTATTTTGGCCCCCTTTATATTAATAATCATACTTTTTTCAAAATTTTTTCTTGTGCAATTAAGTTGGGCAACTATATTCTAAAACTATTCCAAATTTCAGGTTGATAGCATAAGTGGTTGCTGAGATATAGAGGTGTGACAGACAGACGGACAGACAGAGCGGCACCATAAGGGTTCCTTTTTTTTACCATTTTGGTATCGGAACCCTAAAAAGGGCAGTTCGTACAATTGTACGTATACCTTAGTGGGAATCATGTAGGGAGTATTTTAAAAGTCTCAATATACTTACTGCTTCATCCCTGTATATCTTGATGGTATTAGTAGATCTTGTAAAAAAATTACACTTTTATGAAACCGAGGAAGAAAAAATAATACGGCTGAACTCTACTCCTAGAGAACTGCTCTCCAGCAGATCTCCCTCAATCAAGTAAGCCTAAACTAAATATTGTTAAGCATGGTTCAAGCTATCAGGCCGTAAAGTTGTTTAACTGTTTACCGTTGCCTCTTAAAGCAATATCTGACGTTAATTGTTTTAAGAAAAGGTTAAAACTGTATCTATTGGAAGAGTGCTTCTATAGAGTGGATGAGTTTTTTAATAAGCACTATAATTGACATCCAATGTATTTCTGAGTTTTTACTGTGTTTGCATATTCATTCTAATTAATATTTTAATATGATTAATATTTAGTTTATTATTTTTTTTTTCTTTTCGTTTTTGTAATAATTTATAATTGTATGTTCTTTTTTATTTTAATTTTGTATTAGGCATGTTTATTATTTCCAACACAATGTATTAATTGTTTGTGAATAAATGAAATGAAATGAAAATTTAAGCTTTTGGTAGAAAATAAAGAAATATTTCATTTCATTTATTTCATTTATTTATTTCAATAACAAATTACATTGTATGTGAAATTTATATACAAAAAAATTAAATAGTAATAATAATCATATTAAGATTAGTTAAATTGGTACATGTACCTACTTATAGGTAATGTTAGTTATACAGTTTACACAGAAAAAAAATAATTACAACATCATTAAAAATAAAAATAAAGACAATAAGAGAAATTAATTACAATAGTTATCCAACTTATAATAACATTTTTGTAATAGAAAAGTCCTGAGCTTGGACCGAAATCCGCTACTGTAGACCAAAGTTTTTACATCTTCAGGCAACTTGTTAAATAACCTAACAGCCTGATAGTGTGTACCATGCTTGACAATCTCGAGTGCAGGTTGTATCTTACTAATTATGTCTTGCCTCCTTGTATTTTCTCTTAATTGTCTTTCATGTAAACTTTCAAATTGGAGTATATGCTTTGCAAGATTACATAGAACTACCATAATGTAAAGACTAGGTACAGTCAATATCCCTAATTTCTTGAAATAGTCTCTACATGAATCTGTTTGGGAGATGCGAACCATAGTTCTGATGGCACGTTTTTGAAGTACAAAGGCTTTTTGCACATTGTAGCTATAGCTGTGTCCCCATAACTGTTTACTATATCTGAGTTTTGATTCTACAAGGGCATAGTATACAGTCTTTAGATTTTCCAAGCTTACTTCATCACGTAAGCTTCTCAAGGCGTAGCATGCTGAACTTAGAGCACTTTCAATATTTGCTAACTCACATTTCCAATATAACTGAGCATCCACGTGTACTCCCAAAAACTTTACATTTTCAACTAACTTAATGCTCTCTCCATTAAGATTTACATCTAAAGTATCTTTGTTTCTAGCAGTGGATCGAAAAAAAATTAAGTTTGTTTTATTTACATTGATTTTAAGGCTGTTCATTTCAAACCACGCATTGAAGGCATTTATTGAGTTGTTTACCTTTGTATTTAGGCTTTTTATATCATTTGCAGATAAAACCGCGTTTGTGTCATCGGCAAAAACCACTAGTCGTATGTCATCAGAAAGTTGATTTTGCATGTATGTAATCATGTCATTAATGAAAATAATGAAAAATATAGGACCCATTACAGAACCTTGGGATACACCTCTATTTACATTTATCACATTTGATTTATGTGCTGTTTCACGTCTATCGTCATCAATGGATTTAAGTTCCACATACATTTTCCTATTTTCTAAATAAGATGTAAATAACTGTAAGGCTTTTCCTCTGACACCGTAATAATTCAACTTTTCTATTAGTAGTTCATGGTTTATCATGTCAAAAGCCGAACTCAGATCAAGGAAAAGACCAGCCACCTTCGTTTTATTGTTAACCTTTAATAGTATGTCATTAGTAAGAGTATCAATCGCGTCAGTTGTTCCAACGTTTTTTAAGTAACCAAACTGTCTTTCATTTAAAATTCTATTTGAGTTAAAATGTTTTAGTAGCCGATTCTTTAATAATCTTTCAAATATTTTACCTAGTGTCGGTAACAGTGAAATAGGCCTATAGTTTTTTGGATCAGTCACAGGTCCTTTTTTAAGTATGGGAATAACTTTAGCGAGCTTGAGTTGTTCAGGAAATAAACCACTTTCCATACATTTGTTATAAAAACATGACAATGGTATTATAATACGTGTTATAGCATTTCTTAAAAATCACCCTTCAAGGGGTGAAAAGGGGGATGTTTTTTTCCGTATGTTGGTCAATAAGTCTTTCGTTCTTAAAGGTAGAATTATAGAAATTTTGTTTTGTACTTTAGATATAAAATAAAAAGTACGTGTTTAAGGATATTTCAAAATTCATCCCTTAATGGGGTGAAATAAGGGATAAAAGTTTGAATAAAAGTCCTTTGTTACTTGAGTAGCACTTGAGTAAAATAGTGACAGTCTTTCAACATAAGAAACAAGAATCACCGTGCGTCTTTCGTCTTTTTTCTTTCTTTCTTATATCAGCCGTGGTGGAGGGGCACGCAGGGCAAATCAAAAGGTGTGCTATCGTTTGCGGAGAGAAGCCACACAAAAACGAACAGAATCCGTGCCAAAGCCCCACTTGTTTTCGTTACTCCCACCGATTTGGGTCCGGAGTCTGTTTAATGACTTCCACGTCGGCCAGAGCAGATGTTGTTCAGGGGGCAATTGCTAAGATACTGTGATAAGTGATACAGGGGCTATCTCTCCTGCCAGAGGCTAACACGGATTTCAACTTCTTTCGGTGCGTGAGTCCGACTCTCGCTTAAGATTTTTTAAGTAAATTGACAACGATTTAAGCTCAACTGCAGCTCTATTAATTCTATAATAACTAAGCTGTGACCAGGAGTTTTTCTACCGTCCAGAGCAAAACATTTGTAAAATCACTTGTTTTATGAGAAAATTCAAATTAAAAAGCAGTACATTTAATTTGCTTCCATCAAAGCACTGGAACTAAAAATGGTCAAATTTAGGGAAAAATAGACCATTTTAAAGACCCATACCTTGGTCTCTATGGAGCAGAATAAGGCTTTATAAGCGTTTACAGAGCTACGGTTAGGATTTAACTTAAAAAAAAAATTCTATGTCGAAAGACGTATAGTTTATATTTTTGGTTAGGAAGCGATGTAGTGTATGGCGACACCTAAATTATTTGAAGTTTAGGAATACCTTTATAATGTGTTTTGTAAACTAAACAACTATATAAATCTTGTAAGAAATACCAACCATACGTAGGCATCGTCACTCTTTATTTAACTTTCAGATATTCTTAGAGTAATGCCCTAATATCAATGTCAGAATTTTCTAATATAAACATTAAACATCCTACGTAATACGACCATGAAAACCTAGTATTTAAGCCTGATAATTTCCTCAATAAATCAGTTCTTCATTCAACATCAAACAGTGTTTAATTAACTCTCCGCTCAACGCTGCACCACCACATAGCAACCCTTGCCAGACTACTTCTTCTAGGCAGTGCTAGGCCATAACGAGGGTTCCAAGCCGTAAAAAAGTACCATAGTTTCGCGAGTGAAATAAATTAAAATTGTAGTAAAAAAAAAAGTAAGTGAGAAAGGCCAGTGCTGCCTTGCGGGGCAGTACTGGGCCCCGCGGAAAAAATAATTTAGGTAACGTGCGTTTAATATCCAAATAAAAATGCCAAAATAAACAGAGATTAAAAACGTGCTGGTCCGTTAAAATAAAAATAACCCATAAATATATGCAGAAAGCAGAAAAGACAAAATGCAGGCAGAGTGCCAAGAGCGATTTCCGTCCGTGTTAAAGTGATATAAATCAGAAAAAGTGAATATTAGAAAAAAGGAAATCCAGACATCATTTTTTTTATCCCACTTGAAGGGCAAAAACAGTTAAAAGTGATGATGTGACCATAAACATGACGACACAGCTATCGCCATTACTACTTTAAGCTAAATAAGGTATAAGTATAGAACAGCCACGGATCATGTAAAATAAATAAGTATCAATAAAATGGGCAGATTTCAGAAAATTATTTTTATAAATAAAAAAAATACATTATCCGTGCGCTTAGTTATTACTGTTGGCAATAGTAAATGTTATATTATAAATTGGTCTAAGGGTTTAATATAAAAACCGATTATTATTTCAAAGTAGAAAGTACAAAAATATAAAATAAGTAATTAATAGTTGATCAAATCAACAAGAAGTAGATAAGTAATTAATAAAAATTAAAAATATTCTAAAAAAAAAGACAAAAATAATAGGAAATAAAATAAATTATTGAATTTCCTAACAAAAACAAAGTAAAACCGATGTGTGTTAAAATAAATTCGCAATAACAATTAAAAGACGGATTAATAATATGTATAAAGAAGTAAAGAAAACGTCAATTTAGATAAATTTAGTTTTATTAAATTCTGCCAAATAAGAAAAAAAAAACAAACATATTAAGATTGGAAAAGGAAATCACATCATAGTAAATTACTAAATTAAAAACCTTATAAAATTACAGTTGAAAAGAAATATTGATAAAACCATACTTGGTTAGTCAGCAATAGTGATGACGCTAGCAAGGTCAAGATACGTTCATTACGTAACCAGAGATCGGATTAAGACAGATCAGTAACATTGTGACAGAAAAGAAGCTTGTATAAAGTAATACAAATTTTTTTTTGTTACAAATTAGGAATAAGCAAACAACATATTTAATAAATGGAAAGGGATTATAAAAGTATTACTAAAATTTAAGAAGACAGTTGAATGCAAACAAGTAAATATGCTACCCAAGTACTTGCATGTACAGTCCGTTATACATTAACTTAAACAAATTTTATTTTTAATAAACAATTAAACATTATTTCAACTAAATAGTTAAGTAGTTACCAAGAAAATAACTTTAATAAATAAAGTAACAAAAAAAACTAAATTGATAAATAAATGAAACACAAAATTATAAATTCAGTAAAAAAAAAATGAACAAACATTTCATGTAAATGATTTAATTTTAACACTTCTAGTGTTCGGATAAATCTACAAAGTAGAAAATCGCAAAATTTCACAACCACAGGCAGGATTCGAACCTGCGTCTTCTGCGTAAGTACCGCAGACGCTTTTACCAACTAGGCTACTGTGGTCCTGCCCGATGTTGTGAGACGCAGGTTCGAATCCTGCCTGTGGTTGTGAAATTTTGCGATTTTCTACTTTGTAAACATTTCATGTGTTTCAATTATGAATGTGTTTAGATGCAAGCGTCCATAAAAGGTTAGGATATAGAGATGCGATATTGCGACCATGTAAAAAGAAATAAAGAGTCTTAAAAATTACATGTAAATAAAAAAAATACATAAATAATCACAGTAATTAAATAATGATATTAATAAATACGGAATATGTTAAAATAAGAAAGACTTTGCTAAGTTCAATAATATAAATGCTAAGGATAATAAAAAAAATTAACGAATCCAAATAAAAAGGATAGATGACTAAAAGAGATGTCGAATCAAAATAAATACTCGAAAAGTATAAAAAACAAAAAAAATATATCAAAGGATAGACTTATAAATAAAACGGAAAAAAAGTACGTTGAAGGCATAGCTTGGAAAGAATAAAGTATTAAAAATCTTTTTACTACCGCAATGTGCAATAAGGTGCTTTACTTCTAAAGGAATGAATAAAGAATGGAATTGAGTATGATAGAAGGAGATGGGAATGATTTGATAGACAAGGTCAAAGCAATCGGTTCGACTGATCCCCCAAACGATTACCTTTTTGTTGTCTGTTAATTAAGACATTGCATGTCGAAATATTCAGATAATGGTTTGAGATAGCGAGAGAAAAAGCAAGGAATGGCATACGAAGAGTATGTATGGAAAAGGAACAATACTCTTAAGAGTAAAAAACCACAATAAAGCTCGTAAAAGGTACACAGGTACACCATATAGGACTCGATAAAACCCTTCAGTAGAAGGGTAGGACAGTACGAGCTCCACCAATGAATACAGTTTGGGCAAAAGACCCTATATGTAAATGGTACGTTGAGTGTCAGATCTTTCTAAAAATCATAGTGACAACGAGTTTGCTCTGTGTAAATAGATAGAGCTGACCTCTAAATTAGGGCGTGCGCACGACCCGTGGCAAATATGCCATCTTTTATTGTTTTTCAGTCGATTCCTCATATTGTTACGTACCCACAATAAATATAAATGTTTATGCCGGCCGGCCCAAAAACTTAATTGTTTGTATGTGTACCATTTTTATAAATAAATAAAAACTCTGCCAGTGTACCCCAGCAAGTAATAAAAAACCGAGTAAGATATGACAAGTTAATTTATAAACTATGACTAAAAAGGCCAAACAATATTTAAATTTTAAATAAAAAAGAAAGCGCTATATAAATATTAAAACATGACAATAAAAAGTAAAAAAATAAATAGGCGTATGAAGATATAAAAGTAAGGTATACCAAACTAAAAATCGAAAAGAATTTAAGGAATGAAGAGTATTAAAGTATTATAGTATTAAGACACTACTAAAATATTAGTGGAATACAAACAAGAGTTTGTAATAGAATTGACAAGCAAGAATTATCTTGCTGCCGTGTCCTTATGATTCTTTCGTATACAAACGAATCATAACGATAAAATAGCGTAATAAAATACCGGACATGATAATAAGTTACAAGAATAGTAAATAAATAAAATCTCATGAGCGTAAAAAAGGTTAAGTAATTAAAAATTAATTATTTGTAAATAGAAGTAATATTAATAATTAAATAGGACTAAAGATGAAAAGTAAACAAATTAATAATTAAATAGGACGAAAGGTGAAAAGTAAACAAATTTTTTGTAATAAAACATTGCCAACAGTACCAATATTTGAAAATAATAGATAAATAGCATAAGAATATAATAAGTTAAAATTATTGGAAAATAATAAAATACTGCATATTAGCAAACATAGATTAGAATGTATAGATAAGTTTTAAAAAGATAATGAATAAATAGATTGTTTCATAATAGAAAGAATGTGTCAAACTTTCAATTAAATAGAATGAGAAAACAGATAAAATGAAAAATGGGCTAACACGAATCCAAGATCAAAAAGGAAAAACTTTACCCAAGATCAAGAATATTGAAAGTACTATTTAGAATACTATGTATTATTGATAATAAAATATAACATGTGAAAAATTACAAAGTCAACTTAATTTAGATTTAAAATTAAAAAAGAAGATATAAGAAGAATTAAATAAAAAAATATATACACAAATAAATGTGGTATCATTAGGTATAAGATAAATTGTCACTAAGAAACAAAAATAAAGAAAAAAGATATATTAAAACATGTAACCGAAATAGTTATAAGATAGGTTATTTAAAAAGTAAAAAAAGGAAGATCGAGATAAAATTTACTGTCAGAATACAAAGAATTAAGGTGACAAAGCCAAAGTTTAGTTTAGTTTATGGTTGAGAAATAATTTTTATGTAAGGTAACTTAGATTAAGCATAAATAACAAGTATTCAGATGACCAATGTATAAAAACAATGCACCGACTAACGATGCATCATTGAAAAAATGTATAAAACTAATTCTAATATAAGTAATGTAAGATTATAAAAAAAAGAGCGCGTGGGTTTTTTCTTGTCGCTTCTTTTTGTTTTCCCACAAAGCGCCAATTCATTTGCGAAGCATCTTATTAATGTAACCAACGTTAATAAGAGATATCAAACTATCTTAACATTAATTAAATAATTACCAGATTCTATATTTAAATTAAAAGATTAAAAATTTAAACTAATAACTTTTCAAATAATTGAAAAATAACAACTAAAAATTGAATATGTATGATATAATGTATTCATTGTAAACCATATTAAAAGGTATTAAAATACCCAAAAAATAAAGAAAATAACATATTGTAGCGTTATCGCTCATATTCCTTTTTCGTGTTCGATACTTTTTGCTTCTTTCTCGATGTATTGACTGGCTGTTTGTATTCATTGACAGTGGATTCAAAATTTTGATTTTCCTTTCTCGGTGCTTATTATTTGTTTGGATACAAAAGATATTGTGTCAAATTTATAAAAATATTTTGAAAAATCATATCATACACCAAGATAAATCATATAAAAATCAAATCAAATCAAAATAATTTTTAAAGTTTTGTCAACAAGCAACAGTTTGTCAAGCACAGTTTTCTTTCCGTCTTTTATGCCTACAATTTTGTAAGTATTTTTGTCTTTACGTAATATTTTTTACTGAGAGGTTGCCACTCTCTTATGCCGCATTTTCATTCGTGCAGCTAAAGCTGCCCGATTACGGGCAGTTGGTTCCAGCTAGCACCAGCAACACAGCCTAGCCCTGTCTCCAGAGAGACTATTTGACATCTGCAGCTTGCACCGTGCTCTCTGCCGCAGCACCTCTTCAACTGCGGGTTTCCTAGCAGCACGGGAGGTCGCCACGAACTGCGCAAAACCTACATCAACCAAATACCAGATATTTAAACCATTTATATTATTAGTTTTAATTTTTTTCCAAATTCTAAAAGCGCCTCCAGACGCGCCATGATTTTTTTGGATTCGAATCTTTGGCTATAATTTTAAACTTTTAGAACATTGATCCGCGATACTTTGCGGAAGGTACGACTATGACCTTTTTTAACTAGACGCTTTAGTAATAAGTTAGGTGGCCACTTAAAGTTATCACTAGACTTTTCCAAGCGATAGTATCTAGTAGCTATAGACGGAGCTTTTTACCTGACGCACGCATCGCGGATTTCATTCAAAATTTATTTGTCTTATTTTTAACGCCTATCGATGATTTTTTAATACTTTAAACAATATTATATACTTAAATTTAATCACGGATCGTACAATCAAATTTTAACTTAATTTCGTTGGTTATATTTTAGTGAAATTATACATTAAAACTGTGGTCAATCTGATTTTATTAAAATATTGTGTGTTATATTTATTTTTTTGCTTGATTAGTTTAAGGTAAGTTAACTCTTACTCTATTTTATCTAACTGCAGTACATTTACAATTTAATTTACTTTATTTCACTGCAATATGTAATGAAT
The DNA here is from genome assembly GCA_947532105.1 of Athrips mouffetella. NCBI lineage: Eukaryota > Metazoa > Arthropoda > Insecta > Lepidoptera > Gelechiidae > Athrips > Athrips mouffetella. The sequence goes on along the minus strand of OX383972.1, from coordinate 20,457,265 downwards.
TAGAAACGTCTACAAAATTAGAAAAACATAATTGGTAACAAATTTAAATTTCAGAGAAAATTATTCAGATTGTATAATTACTTCAGTTTGTATAATCAATTAAAATAAATTTGTGTCTTCAAAAATTTAAGAGTAGTTAAGCCAAAAATTGTCACTGTTTATTTAACCTTCAGATATTCTCAGGGTAATGCTCTAATATCAATGTCAGCATTTTTCCAATATAAACATTAAACATCCTACGTAATACAACCATAAAAACCTAGTATTTAAGCCTGACAACTTCCTCAATAAAATAATCAGTTCTACATTCACAATCAAACAGTGTTTAATTAACTCTCCGCTCCACGCTGCACCACAGCTGCGCTGTGCACAGCGAGCACAAGTTTTTCGATGTTTGAAATTTGGACTAACACTGCCCTAACTGATCATACTATAAAATCGAAACTACTCATCATGCTTTACGATTTATGCCTTTATTAATGTAAATTTTTACAGGCCTATTCTTCTTTCTTAAACTAAACAAAAAAATATGTAGATAATCATTCTGGAATAGTTACGGCCAAACTGATCTAAAAGTCTTAAGAAACACAAATTTGGTCGGACCCAAGGTCGTGCCAGGCTGATCGCCGGCAGACTTGGTGTTTTGTTACAGGGGTGGTCTAGGCTACTATCTCCCGGTATTCCTGTTCGTGTACTCCTTGACGTAGTTTCGTCCTAATTGTAGGTGACCCAAATGTGGTCCGACTAGTGAAACTGCCAGATGATGTAAGGCAGACCTATTTTTTTTTTACTTATTCAAGTAACTTCTATTGCTACGTACAGGTTTTGTACAGACCAAGGTTTTGTGGATCTAAAAGTTGTCTACTTTCGCTACACAGATGACGTAGGATAACATGCAGTGCACTTAAAGTCTAATAGGAACGCAGACAAGTTACCGGCCGGCAGCCAAGGGCAGAAATATTTTAGAAATAATAGTTTTTATTCTCATTGTTATGAAATCTTATGAAGGCAAGCTGCAGGGCAGAACGCTTGTATATAATAATAATACTATGGCTCCTAAATTATTATTATTCCTCTACAGTATTTTTCTTGAAATGCAATGCAATGAAATCTATGCGCCCTTTTTGTATTATGTTAGAATTATCAAGATGAATCATTATTTTTATTTATTTATTTATTGAGCTTTATTACATAAACTTTTAACTAACTTATAACTAGCTCCGTTAAACCTATGTAGGTTTGTTTCGACGCTATTCTCATCTGCACAAAGATAAATACAAAAAAAAATTATAACGAAAGCACGAAAATATAAATAATTAATAACAAAGTCAGTGTTACACTCATTATAAATGACAATCTATACGCTGCATACATAGCCAAGCGAGTGGGCTCTGCACGCAGTGTTCCTCCAGAAACCGGTTCGATGTCTCATCAATCAATATCCTCGTACACGTTTCTTTTAATGTTTTTAACACTGTGTTAAGGTTTTTTTATCTTGCAGATACAATCTCATGTTCTACTGAAGGCAGATTTACAATTATTATCAACGCGACAATGTAATTTGATCCATAGGGGTGGATCTAAATTAATTTGTACAAGCGATGCAATTTCTGACGTCCATAAGGTACCTGTAACTATTTTTCATATCGACTTAAGGGGCTACCTCCAGTCTACTAGCGCCGCCATCAGTATAATAAATATTACTTACTAAATACAAAACTTATCGAAATTCCGGAAAGACAAATTGAAGTAAAGGTACCTTTGTTAATTTAGAAACTTTATCCCCCTTCTCTCCCTTCTCACCACAAGGGTTAAAATTTGAATAATAATGATGTACGTTGCGTTAGATTAGAATATTATGTATAAATAATAAAAATTTAGATTTTCAATATGAAAATGAAAAGGCAAAGATTTGGGATGGATATGGATCGATAGAGATAGATTTAGATACGGATGGAAATGGTTATATAGGGAAAGATGAGATGGACGGACGGACTGATGGATATGTGGACGGACGGATGATGGATTTATGCATTTGCGCAATTTGTTAAGGATTATTCAAAAACATTTAAACGGGTTTGATGTAGCCAAATCAAATTTCATTAAGTATAAAATCAAAAATAGTTCCAACATTACGAAAAAGACTTAGAAAACTATAAATAGTGAAACTGGAAAATCTAAAGCTCCTTGGAATGACTTCCAGCTTAAGAGGCTGCCTTTCGTCCACTAGCGCCCCCATCAGTTAAAAAAATTTTGCTCACCAAATACAAAACTTATCGAAAATCCGGAAAGACAGATTGAAGTACAAGTATCCTATTAAATTCAGAACCTATCAATTATGAAAAATATAATACACTGTACAGTGTTTACAGATACAAAGAGTTTGAAAAATGGCCACGTTTAGCAGTATTCGTATCTGTAACTACAGTGAACTTTATTTTACAGAGTAAATAGTTTCTAAATAAACAAATGTACCTTTACTTGAAGCTGTATTCCCGGATTTTTTATAAGTTTCGTATTTAGCGAGTAATATTTTTTTAACTGATGGGGGCGCTAGTGGACTGGAGGTAGCCCCTTAAGATTAATGTTCAGATCATAAGTACAGATATAGAAGTTGCTGAAGCTTTTGAAAACTTCTTTTCGGATATTACAGTTTCAACTACCAAAACCTTGAACTCATCTCCCACTCTTGCTAAATCTTATCTCGAACGAAACGTAGATGTTTGAAATTTAGATTTTAAATTCAGTAACGTCAATGCTTTCGTTACAATTAAAGTCTTTAAATTACTTAAAATGAAAAAGACAGTCGATGTTGATGGCCTGTCAGTTATAATTATTAGTGCCGTTATAGAAAGCATTGCTCCATACTTATCTAGTATTTTGTGTTTTTCATGATTTGATGAAACATAGTAAAATTTATTCCGTTGTTAAAAGCTGTAAGTTAATCAGACCCACTAATTTTAGACTTTTTTCCATTCTACCAACTGTTAATAAGATATTTGAGACGATAATTTTAAATCAGATTCACTTTTATCGCAACAACTTGATGCACCTCAAACAGTTAGGTTTTACGAGGGGTCGCTCAACAATCGATGCAGGTGTTGAGCTGATTCAAAGTATATTTGACGCCGGGGAGGAGTCAAGTGATGCCATTGGCGTTTCCTGTGATTTGTCCAAAGCTTTCGATTGTGTACATCATCATATCCTTATCAGGAAATTATACCATTATGGAATTAGAGACCAGGCTCTACGCATTCTGGAGTCATATCTAAATGAAAGTATCCAGAAGGTTGATGTAAATGGGAACAGGTCACTAGGATCAAAAATACTACAGTACAGCACTATACAGCACTATAGAACAGCAGCAGCAGCAGCTGTACGCAGTACAGTACTATAGTACTTATTCTAATTTCTGAATTTACTTATTTTTAGTGCTATTAGATTACAAATATGTTTAATTTTAAGAGCCTAAATTTTTAACTGCCTTTGTCAATGCCTAAGATACAAGTAAAATTGTTACTTAGTTTAGGCATTACAATGCTGTTTGAGACCCATATCCAATTGTGTAATAATTTGTATGTTTTAGCCTAAGTGATACAAAATAAATTTTATCTAATCTTATCGTATTTCTATGGGCATTCCACAGGGCTTAATTCTGGGACCATTTTTGTTATTGGATATATTAACGATTTGCCAAACCTTGTAAAGGATAAGAATGAGATAATACTATTTTCAGATGATACGTCTTTGATTTTTATGGTCATCGCTATCTTGAAGCCCTGAAAAACACCAGAAGATGCAAAAACCTTCCAGCCGATATCTCTTTTGTGTCATACATTTTAACTCTTTAAGAGAATGAAACTGAACCTCCTGAATAAGATCATAGATCCGAAACTGATTCCTGAGCAGGCTGGCTTCAGACCAGGAAAATCTTGTTGTAGTCAGGTGCTTAATTTGACGCAACACATTGAAAACGGTTTTGAAGCTGGTAAAATAACAGGAGTGGTCTTCGTAGATCTTTCAGCGGCGTACGACACCGTTAACCTGAAGAGATTGCTTTGGAAGGTGCAAAACGCCACCAGACACAGCAAATTCGTTAGAGTGCTCAGTGAACTTCTGCATAACCGTTCCTTTCAAGTGTTTATGTCATCTGAGAAGAGCAGATGGCGCCGCCAAAAGAATGGTCTGCCACAAGGCAGTGTACTGGCACCAACTCTGTTTAAGATGTACACAAACGACCAACCATCGACACCAGACACACTCCGGTTTATCTACGCAGATGATCTGGTTCTCTCCACACAAACAAAAACTTTTGAAGAAGCGAAAGCTAATCTCACAGCTGCATTGTCCAATCTGAGTGACTACTATGACGCAAACGCCTTGAAACCCAATCCTACAAAAACACAGTCATGTGCATTTCATCTGCGCAACAGAGATGCAAACCGTTCTCTTGACATCCTCTGGCGGGGAACTCCTATAGCCTATTGTAGGTCTTGTAACAAAACGTAACCTACCTAAATGGATATTGAGACTGGAATTTATTTATTTTAATTCTGTAATAATTTTGGCCATGTACATGTGATCGTCTAACTTTAACATCTAAAAGACCCATACATTGTAGATTGGTAATTAATAAAGAAAGAATATTTGATTGCGGAAATAATTGTAAAGTAAATGAAGTTAAAAAAAATAAATAAAAAATTACACATTCAAATAAAATACTTGAAATGAAACATACCAATTCAACCCGCTAGCTTTGTGTGATGTCGAACCGCGCGCTGCCGATTCGTCTCGATCGCGCGTCACTTTCAACTTCTAGGCGACCTAGGTTTCCTAGATCTTGACCTTATAGTGGGAAGTAAAATTAAATTAAGCACGTGGTCTCTTCGTCTCGCGTTGCTGGAATGAAAGTGACTCAAAACCAGGGATAGGGTTTAGATGAAGACTTGAAAGTCTAGAATTAGGTTTCCTATAGATTTTTAGAATATCTGGGACTCCCATCCAACCTAGCATCCCAGGCCTACCTACAAAACCTAGAGCAATCCTACGCCCGAAGTCTTAGGTTACCTAGCAAACCATCTCGCACATCATTCTGATCGTCTCAAAATAACATCCATCTCCACCTGCCTATTTATCTACGATTAGTAAATTGTTTTATATCCATTTGATCCAAACGAAACAAGATTCGACACTCAATTTTAACGTGTAAGAGTGCTAAATATTTTCCCTCTATAATACAGGCTAGGCAACTTAGGAAATCTAACCAGTACTATATTCGTGGAATATTAGATAAAACCAATTTACTAAAATAATATTGTCTTATAAATGCATGACTGTGTTATACCGATTAATTTTATTGTGAATTCATCGATATAACATTAGATTACCTACATCACATTTTAGTGTTATACATCCATCACCACCTAAGTGCCCTAATAACCGAGCATCAAATGAACCCAACCTAATTCTCACGCTGGCGCCATAAAACACAGGATTCAGCTGCACCTAGATTTAACTCAGAAAACTTGTCGTTAATCACCCCAGCACCTTCTCAGATGACCTATCATTTCATGAGACCTAGCTAGCACTTTTAAATGAATAGTAGGAAATCTGAAATAAACTCACCAACAACGAAGCCATAAACTCCCGGCGGAAAAGACACAAACACGAAGCCCTCTCGTACAATACCTGTAGCATGTTCGTTCACTGCACTAAATTGAAAAATAATTATAAATTTACATTACACAATTTTATACTTGTTAAAAAAAAGGTATGTGTTTCCTATTGCAACGCCTGACGCTTCATTATCAAATCGAAACCCTATTATTTATCACTAATGTGCTTTAATTGGGCGGCCATAATTCGAAAAATGGGCGGCCTTAATCAAAATAATTCATGCACGTAAATACTAATACTATAAGCGCAATGCAATTTGGCTGCAGTGTGTAGTTGTTTCACTATGTCAAATTTCCAGGAAGAATTGGTCTTACAATCATATATAAACTGCGTCTTTTTACCAAAATGAATCTAATTACCAGGTATTACAGTCCACTTTGAGCGCAATGCTATTTTGTAAGCGGGAGGTCTGTTTAGATGTACAGTCAAGAGGACGTTCAGCTTGACACGTTGGATTATGTACCAGAATTATTTCAATCTCAGCAAGAGCTAAAGACAAACTGCGAGTGTCAAGGTTTACCTGTTGTTGACCGTACCTGTTGTAAATTGAATAGTGGTGAAATATTATAAGGTCTTATTTGTTTTAACTTAGTAAGTCTATATCATTTTATACGTTTATTATGAAATTCCTAAAACTGTGACGAATATTATCGTTACAGTCTCCAAAATATTTAGGCGTCACTCTGGACCGCAAACCTTCGTTTAAAATTAATTGCGAGAACATAAGACAAAAAGTCACTGCTCGGGACAACCTAATTCTCCGGCTCACCTCCTCTAAGTGGCAACACCAGAAGTTTTGCGTACCACTGGCTTAGCGCTATGCTTCTCTGCGGGCGAATACACGTGCCCTGCGTGGCATCGGTCGGCCCACGCGAAAACAGTGGATATAGCTCTGAATGATACATGCCGGAAAGTCACTGGCTGCTTGAAACCGACTTCGGTGATGATTCTATATTCACTGGCAGGCATCGCTCCCCCAGCCGTTCGCAGAGAGGTAGCTAGTGCCGTTGAAAAACTAAAACAAGAGACCGATCTGAGGCACCCAATGCATAACCAGACCCCACATGTAAAGAGGTTGAAAAGCCGCTCTAGTTTCTTGAACTCAGTGACCGACTGCGTGGATGAGGACTCAAAATCCAGGGTACACTTATGGCGTAACAAGTTCTCCCTGCCTAACTTTGTCCCACCGGCAGAAAAATTACCACCAGGACATAAGCTTCCCTGGCCAACCTGGAAGGCCCTAAATAGACTGCGCACCCAGGTTGGGAGATGAAGAGACAACCGGAGCCGGTGGTGCTACATAGAAGATAGCAAAAACATCTGCGACTGCGGTGTGATGCCACAAACTATGTCCCACCACAAATCATGCGCATCAAGCCCCACAATATGCTCGCTAAAGGATCTGTACGTACAAGGCCAGACCAAATGCCATCTGCGTTGCCGAATACTGGTCTAAATAAAAATAGTTTTAACAAAAACGAATCACCTGTTTCAAAAAAGTTTAAGGAATCTATTAGCACTAAAAAGTATAAAATAACCATAGCAGTTAATTATCAGCAACGTAGTGAAATAATAGAAAATAACCAAGCCTATGATTGTTTATTTCAATTATAAATTTACAAGAAACAGTTCGTTTTTAGTCGGTGCCAGCCAAGAAATTGAATTGCAGGAAACAATATCTTATCAAGTTACTTTTATCACAGAAGACGTTAAACTGCTTTTTTATTCACCTTCGAAGAGATCCCATAACAAATTGTCAATGGTTAAATTTGATAAAAAAGTACATACAGTGGAACATAGAACCTCTTCCTTTTTTGAAGTCGGTTAAGAAAGAAGGCACGAGATGGAAAATTATTGATTGATTGATTGATTGATGATAATTTAGTAACGGCATACTTACAGCTTGTGTAGCGCGAGTTAGTGCACTTAAAGGATATTTCGCTAGTAGCATATACTTCAATTGGTTTTGCGAATTGGCTGGCACCGACTCCAAAATGAACTGTTTCTTGTAAATTTATAATTGAAATAAACAAAAATAGGCTTTGTTATTTTCTAATATTTCACTACGTTGCTGATAATTAACTTCTATGGTTATTTTATACTTTTTAGTGCTAATAGATTCCTTAAACATTTTTGAAGGAGGTGATTAGTTTTTGTTAAAACTATTTTTATTTTACAAGTTTAGGTGTTAAGCAAACACCATAAGTTACAGGCACCAACAGGTGGTTGGTAACCCTGACTGATCCTGTTATAAAATCATGATCTGATGATCACTTTTTAAAAGTGGCTAGGACAAACGATTTAAAAGACCTTCTGATCTTTTGATACACAAAAAAGATGGTGTTGTCATGACACTGTTTAGAATCATGATGTCACTAAAAAGTCAAGAGTATTTCAGGGATAAATCTCTGAATCTCTAAAACTCTAAAATTGATATTTACGATTTGTCAAAGATTTATTATTCAATATTTAGTCAAGTACATTTTATGAAAATTAATTAAAAAAATTCAGTCAAATAACCCGCCCCTTGTCATCCCTCGTGCAAAGGTGCCCATGATATTAGCGGCATTGCCTCTTTGAACCGCAATGGATAGCCTTTGTATCAGGTATGACCCGGAGCGGGGGTCCAAACCCTTATTTCTAAGTTTTTTAGCCTCACTGCGCCAACAGCCCGCGGTCTCAACCGCGATCGGAACAAAATGGTAGTTCCGCTCCAAAGATGCGTACATCGCCCTCTTTTTTACCGCCGCGCTCTCCGCCGCAGCTCCAGCCTCCTTTACGGTATGACTAAGGTGCGAGGCAGCAAAGGTGCTGACGCACGTAGCACGTGTTTACGATTGGTCAGTAATAAGTAACCCACTTATAGATAGGTTTACACGCGGCTGCACGTCAGAGAGAACAATTTGACCTTGAGCAGGTCGGCTTAAAAACCGCATGACGAAAAGAAAGACTCTTGTAAATATGTAAATTAGAACACTAAGACCTGCTAAAACTATAGAAAGGCCAGTGAAAAGGTTTTGTTTGTAAAGCGGTTGTTTTTTTTCGCAAATTTTCAAATGTCGAAGAACAAAAGTTGTTCAATTTCATATGAAGAGCTTTTGCGTTAGAGGGACTTAAGAGGTTAATTAATTATTTTTTTTATTTATTCATCATAATTACATTAAGTGCTTAAAGATTAAAGTCTCGCCAAACTACAGTAGTTGGATGGCGAGTGGAACGCTCTAATTTACAAATCATGCACCTATTTGAATTAAAAAGATAACAATTATAATTTATAAATTAACTCTAACAAAATACATACAATAAATAATTAAGGTAGTAATAGTACTACTTTAATTATTTTTTGTACAAATATCTATATATTATCTGCTCTTATACTATATACTAATATATATAAATTCATTAATTACCTAACATGTTGCATATGTAAACAAAGGTGCGTATAAAATTTGAGCGCTGCCTTTAATTTCCCTGGGATCCCATAGTGAGATCCTGGCTTGGTGACCATGGGACAACTTCAGAAGAATGTTTTGTCGGATTAAAAAGATTCTTTGAAAATCGTTCTACAATTGACAGAACGCTCTAATTGTTGTGCCACTAGCGGTCACCCATCCAGGTTCTGACTAAACCACGGCCACCGTTACTTAATTTTCGTGATCGCAAAGAAAGGAAAACTTCCACTCGGCCACGAGCGCTTCAAACTATTGATCTTAAGAACGTAACTACAATTTAAAAGAATTATCCTCCAACTCCTTACCGTTAAGGAGTAGTTCCATGTCCCGTGTGGTGCTGTCAAAAAATTGTACCAACCCATTTCTACCCGTGGATGTAAGAGGCGACTATGGGTTAGCAGCAGGGGGTGGGCAGCAACATCCTTCTGTGTATCTTATCATCGTACATTCTGCGGTCACCACCAAACGCGGTCTATGGTGCCAGTCGTAACGCTAACAAGCGTGGTGACTATGGTACTTTCCCCCCCACATTGTTTCTTCAAAAGCTGGTTTTTTGGAAGGAGTTTCCTGTCCTCTAGTGGACGTTTCATGGGATGTCATGATACAGGATTTGTTCCTTCCAACACCAGATCATCAACATGAGATGATGAATACCACACGCAAATACTTGTATCATAACATCCACCACAGGACTGGGACCACCCTCCAGAATTCCAGCTTTGGCTGGAACAATGTGAAGGAGAAGCCGGAAGGTACCATATTCACCACGCTTGTTAGTGTCACGGCTGGCACCATTGACTGTGGTTGTTGATGACTGGAAGGATTCTGCTTCCCGTTCTCTGGTTCATAAACCTTTAGTCGCCTCTTACGACACTTACGGATTGGTGACAATGTGGGCACCTCAGGAGTATACCCTTTCGGATAAAAGAAGAATTTTGCAAATCGGTTCATAACTGATGGAGTAATCGGTGAACATACATAAAAAAAATACATCCAGTGGGACATAGTCACCTTTTAAGACACCCATGGGTAGAAATGGGTTTTTACTATTCTTCGCCGGCACCACACGGGCTACGTACTTGTACGAGTATAGCTTTGAAAAATATATGAAACACGCAATAAGTGCCTATAAAATTTGAGGGTTGCCCTCGATTTCCTCAGGATCCCCTCATCAGATCCTGACTTGGTGACAATGAGACCACCTCAGGAATATACCCTATTGGATAAAAAAAGAATTTTGCAAATAGGTCCACAACTGACGGAGTAATCGGTGAACATACATAAAAAAAATATATACAGTGGAACATAGAACCTCCTCCTTCTTTGAAGTCGGTTAAAAAGTGTGAGTGTTGCCATCGCCACGATAGAAGAAGATGGTCAAAAGACAACAATCAAATTTTTACTACTCTGTACATTAACTTACTAATCTGGGATTTTTACGACGTAAATACTACATCTCTAATGTAGTTGAGTGGTTCACCGTAAATAATATTTTGCTTTACTAAAATAAAAATAAAGTGTGTTAAATTTGTTTTGCCAACTGCTACAAACCTAATAGTGAAAAATGAAAAATTGAGTCTTGTGGAATCAGCTGTGTTCCTAGGTATTACCTTAGACAACAAATTACAATGGAGACCGCATATTAATAATTTGTCGAACATACTCAGTTCTGCAGCATACTTAGTGACCAAATAAGAGCTCTGACGGATGTAGACACCACGAGGTTAGTCTTCTTCAGTTATTTCCTTAGTCTTATGTCATATGGCCTTTTGTTATTCGGGATGCAAACAGCATTTTATACTACAAAAGCGAGCTGTTCGTGCAATTTATAAAATGAAGCTTATAGAATCTCGTCTAAATAAATATAAAGAAATCAACATTTAGACTTTTGTGTCGCAATACATTTATGAGATTTTCATGTATGTTAAACGGAATATACATATTTTTGAGAAAATTTGTGTAAGGCATAATTTTAATACTAGAAATAAGTACAAAATTGATCAACACTATACTAGATTAACTGAAGTCAATACATCTTTCTTTGGTCAGTGTGTACGATACAACAACAAAATACATATATATATTAAAGTATTTTTATGTAAAAGAGCTTACTATAGATAAGATGACTGTATCAATGACAAGGAAGTATGGTGCTCTGATATTCCAGCGAAACACAGGGAACACATTGTAAAAGCCGACTCTTAAGGTGATCTGTGACGTCCAGCTTAGACCCGAACGCAACTAGATGGAGCCACTGCTGCAAATATAAGGTTTTATTTATTTAATGCAATAAGTACCAACTATATATGTGCAAAAAGTTGATTCGCGTAAATTTCATCGTGCAACTTCAACGCCTAGCAACAATTTCGATAAGAAAAATATCTCCATATGTCCACTAAAGTCAATTACTCTCGTCATTCCGTGTTTCCGTCAAAACCGTACAGTTTTGACCGCACGCCCACAGTCGTAATATTGAACCAAAAATTGCTAACAAAAATAGTACTTTCAGTACATTATCTGTATTTTTGTATTACTTAGCGAAAAATTTAACTTAAAATAGCAGTATTCGTTCGGTTTACAACATAATTTTATACAAATACAAAATACAAATACAAAATAATTTATTTAAAAAGTCCGGCTTACAAATAAAACAATTTTTCTCTGATAACCACACTAGGCCAGGCCTGTGTCGTAGTTATCACGACCAATTGAGGAACCCCGCGTAAGAATGCAAGTCATTTGAATTTTTGTATGGAAAACGGATCACCTTAAGGGGCTGATAAGACCTAAATACGCTTCACAGTTCACTTGAGCAGGTTTTTAACGAAAAGTGATAAATATATGGCAGTGGAAAAAAAATGTGATAATTAAGCATCTTTACAAGAATATAGCCGACTCCGAAACACGATTAAATATATTTTGTACGCCATAAAAATAAAATCCAAAGTTATCTCTGCTTTTTGCTTTTAAACCGTTTTTCTTAAGTATCTATTAATCTATGATTCCAAAACTTTTACACATTATGCAATGTACTATGCATAATAATAAAGCTGTTTTATAATTAATATTATGGGTACAGATTTTGAGAAAAATGCAAAAATGAGCGGAAAACGTAAAACAGCGCAAATCCGCTCCGTTCTAGCACGCGCATTCTGCCCTTTGTTAGAAAGGGACGTAATTCAGTTCTTATCAGCCCCTTAAAATAGGCCGTGCTGCAGTGGTTTCTTGCCGTTTCTTTTACGCTGCCATAGCACGATCTGAAACGGCGTCGACTAGCTCTATTTGCATTGTATTCTGTATGACATTCAATAAGTGTTCTGTAAAGAATCTACATTGAATGAAATTATCTGAATCTGAATCCGGAGTTCTGCCATGGTTTGAAGTGCTCTTTCTTGTCTTTTAACGAGTTCTTTACTTCTTGATTCCACCATGTGCGATCTTTATTATCACTCAGTTTACCTTTTGATATTCCGAGAGCTATTTCGGCCTCCTTTCTGCAAAGTTTTTCTAATGTGGACCACATATCCTCAGCAGTGAAAACGCACAATTAAAAAATATAATTTATTTTACCGCACTCTATGCTGACTTTGTGTTACATTTCTTAAATAGCTTTGAGTTTTATTTTGCATTTTCATAATTTGTGTCTTCAGCCTAAAAATCATATTAATTTAATCCTTACGGAAAGCTTTTTTCAAGAGGAACAACCGATTTTTTTATTTTTCAGGGCGATTCTGGTGGACCACTGGTGTGCAAAGGTACATCCGACCCAGCTGAAAAAAATTCAACTTTTGGAATCGTTGTCGGGGTCGTCTCAGGAAGGGATATGAGAAGACGTAGCTCATTTTTTACAAGGGTCTCAAGTTTCCACAGATTTATTGCTAGAGGCCTCTCTTCAAGAATTTCAATGTCACCAAATTTAATGTATCTTGTACCAACTTTATATTTAACAATATAGGGTTTGTTGAAACAGCAACACTCTTAACTAAATTAAAAAAAATTAAATAGAAGAAAGAGCGTTCATCCGTTCAAATCGCGTTGGAGTCAAAATTTACGGCTTTCGCCGAAAGATAAAACAATGCAGTTCTCAGTTTTCAAACAAGACATTAATATCATATTAATCTGCTTTTTGGTTTAAAAACATTTCAAAATATTCGGATATTTTTCCAAATAGAACAGTTTTTTAACACGTCCGTTTTTAACTAAGCGCTTGACCGTCTACGCAGATGCGAGATTTATGTAGGATCAAATGCTACAAGATTGAAAACAAAATTACCATTCGAAAGATCAGGATATCGATTAGTTTTTAGTTAAAAAAAAACTCGATTTAGGTAAAACTTCATTAAAAAAAACTACAATCAAAAGTGACATTTTCAGTAATTTTGCGGGATATTAACCGTGTCATTTTAGGTGAAAATGTAAGACATTATTTTTTTATTTTGGAATGAGCATGTGAAGTCATTCATACTCTAAAATACTGTATCTTTTTTTTTTGGAATGAATTGTATTTATATTTTACTGTGAATTATTTAGTACTCCTATAAAATCGATGCGAGAAAGCGCCAGCACTCGTGACCGAGGCCTTTAAAGGACGTATGTCGCATGTCGCTCTCGCCGCTTCAGGCGCCGCGTGCATAAAATTGAATCGTAATTTTAAGTTTTTACTTCGACTGGATCAGTTTGATACTTTGTAGTGGTGATTTACAGAAAAGCATAAAACTTTGGTGAGTATATGTAATGAAGTTAAAGTAACCTAAAATTTGATTAAGTTTGACTCGTTTATGTTTTAACGTTATAATTTTTTCAGAGATAGGTTACAAAATGCTACCCTACGGACGTAAAAAAAGAAAAAGCTACGAAAATTGGAAAAAAGCTATTTAAACTAAAAGGTGAGTTACCTATTTTTCTATTGATTCGCTATCATTTATCTAAGGCGCTAGAGGTTATAAGCAGATTTTACTTTTTTAATCCCTTTTCATCCGTGTTATTGCACGATTTAATGGAGATGCATGTATTGATTCATTACAGTACAGGTCCATATTTTGAAAAAAAAATTATATTTTTTGAGTTCCTTTTGATGATGATCTCTAATTAATCGTTTTTTAGTTGTACACATTTTTAATTTTCATATTCTTTAGCTTGGATATCGCGACTTTTGCCAACTAATAGGCATTCATTAGTCATAAAAGTCATCATAAATCATCATTCTGAATTTAATCCATTTTCATCCGCGTTATTGTGAAATTTAATGAAGATCTTTGTATTTCATTGTTGAAATACATGTCTCTACTTAGAGAAAGTTGTTCTATTTTTGTTCATCTTATAGTACTTACTTATAGAAGTAAAAAGAAGTAATTACTAAGATAAAGTTATTAGTTGTGTAAAACAACTAATTTATCAGGCAACTGCGCGACTCTTTACTGCGCGCCACGCACGTTCCTCTATTTATTTTACCTTTTTGTAACTTTTTACAAGACTTTTCGAGCCAAGATCGTTAAATAAAAAGAATCAAATTATTTCAAACCTGTTCCAATACCTATTTTTAATTTTAACAAATGGTTTATTGTTATAGGCAAAACTACTTCAAAACCCGGAAATATATACAAGTGCTTCTGTAAGTAATGTATTTATTTCGTTACTTTTTTAATTTTGGATACAAAAATAACAGATTGCCGGCCTCGATATACGTTGTGCCACTTATTATTCCCACAAGTGATGTTATCAGTATATATAACAAATATGAAAATAAATATGAAGGTGTATTATGAAATAATATTTCATATTTTGAACATTTTTAAATAATGATTTTTTAGGCTCAACTACAAAACGATGGCGAAAAGCTCCTGGACAGTATAGAAAAGTTGCAGCTCTTAGAAACACCTGTGGAAACACCTGCATCTGATATAGAGCTTCAAGTTCAAGTAACACTTGAAAAAGTGCATGAATCAGCTGGTTTGGATAAGACAACTTCTAATTGTCTGCTTGAAACCTCGGTAGAACCCGATCCGGAAAATATTGCCATGAGTATAACCGAAACTGAATGTTCACAAACTGAGGAATATAACAATGTGTCTGATGATACTCATCTGAATCTAACAGACGTAAGTTGCGTGTTTATATAAACATATATATCTATATTTACCTACTAAATTTCATCAAAATTTCTTCAGTAAAGGTGTAAACAAACGATTATTCATACTTCACTCTTCAGAAAAAAAAATCAGTTAAATTTGTAATTTTTTTTCAGAACCCATCACGAATGTCTCAAACTCAAGACTCTTGCGCACCAGATTTTGTAAGAGTTACTTTGTAATTTTAATGTTTTTGTTAAAATACGTAACTATTAAATACGTAACTATCTACTTTACTTACATAACATACACATTTGCAGGACATTGAAGAAAATGCTTCATTGAACGACGATTTAAAAATAGAAGGTCGTCGAATTATAGATATTATGTTTTTCATGTAACAAATCAAGGCTATAAATAACCACAACTCTGCGTTTGGCTGTACTATAGATAATTTACAATTTGTCAAAGAAATTCAAGCTGTTCTACATTCAGAATTTGTAATGCAATGCAATATGTGCAACATCAAATTAAAATTACAGACATCTGATAATTCTTATGTTTGTGTTGATGAAAATCACGGTGCTGTAATGGGAGTTATAATGATTGGATGTGGTCAGTCAAATTTAGATGAATTACTCGCTTCTGTAGACTTACCACTTATAGGTCAAAAAAGATATAAAAAGTGTCACGACAAAATTGCTGATTGGTGGCAAGAAACCGCAGAAGCAAGTATGCAGGAAGCGGCAAAAGAAGAAGGAATAAATGAAATTTCGTGAAAGATGGGATTCCATTGTCAAAACGATTGCCGATTGCTGTTGGTTGAAAAGGTCCTACAAGAATAACTACTCAGCTTCTTCTGAAGTTTCCGCAATTGTAGGAAACGAAACCGGTAAAATACTACACGTGGCTGTAAAGAACAAACATATTTCCACTTGTGCCCAAGTAGCTTCAAAAAATATACCACCAGTCACACACGATTGCCACAGAAACTATACTGGATCTTCCACCAGTATGGAACAATCTGGTATCGTCGAAGGTTTCAAAACATCGGTTGCTAAAAGAAAAATAATTTATGGAACATTAATAGCCGATGGAGACGCACGCACCTACAAAAAGATATTAGAAAGCCAACCATATCCTAATGTAAATGTTGAAAAAATTGAATGCACTAACCACTTGCTTCGTAATTTTAGTGGTAAACTTATCAATTTAGGTAAAGATACGGGTGTTCCACCAGCAGAAAGAAAATTATTAACTGTGGATCGAATGAAGCGACTGCGAACTGCGATAAAGTCAGCTGCACGATTTAGAAACGCCCAAAACTCTTCATTATCTGATAAGATTATCAGCTTAAAAAAGGATATTTTGAATAGCCCAAAGCATATTTTCGGGGATCACAGCGAATGTGAAGCATATTATTGTACCGATGAAAGAAAAAAAGAAGAAAACCAAAGGCAAAGACATTGTTTAGAAAAATTATGGAAACTACGACACAGATTTCTTTGCATTCAAAAAGTTTGCTTTATAATTCAAATAATAACAGGGCCGAAAAATTCAACAACATTGTTGCGAAACATGTTGTTGGCAAGCGCGTTAATTTTTCACTGAAAAAATATTACACGGCACAACTAGTCCATCATTGCAGACAGATTTCGAGTTGAAAATTGGTAACACTACGTATAATTGAAAATTATTTTTATTTTGACACTTCCTGTGTTCGGATAAATCTACAAAGTAGAAAATCGCAAAATTTCACAACCACAGGCAGGATTCGAACCTGCGTCTTGTAGATTTATCCGAACACAGGAAGTGTCAAAATAAAAAACATTTTCAGCTGTTGTACCCTTCAACTCTGCGCAGCCACAATATGTCTTGTATAAATCAAAATTTAACAGAAGTCCAGGTACATTGATAAACTTAAATATTCAAACACACTTATTTTTAAATTTATAACCGTTTGTGCCACCGCCCGCGTGGTAATCGGGTGCATCGCACTCCTTAGGGAGCTCGTGTAGTCTATGTCCATCCTTGTACCTCAAACTATATCCATATAAAATTTCATGAAAATATTTTGAGTAGTTTGGGCGTGAAAAAGTAACCGACAGACAGAGTTACTTTCGAATTTAATATATTAGTACGGATTTCAAATAAAAATTATAACAAATAACTTACTTACCGTAATTTGTAGGAAAATCATTGAAGCGCATTGAAATGGCTCGTTTGAGTAGAAAATTAAAGCAGAAAACACATCGCATTCGGAAGAGAAAAATAACATTTGATGCAGACAAAAGCTCTTACGGGGAGGAATGTGAGCGGGCAGATACTCGTATGCCTACAGAGGAATACGAGACAGCAAAAAACGAGTTTTTGAAAAATCTTCAGGAACAAGTAATAAATTATTATTTTTGTATGTTAAGATTCAATATTATACATTCAGTGCACGCACTTAATTTACTATAGTTTGATAAAGGTTAATAGATTTATTAAAAAAAAACGGTACTTCCACTCTGATCAACTCAACGGATTAACTAGTTGATCAGAATTGAACTCGATTGTGACATTTGTTCTCATCCAATCAACTATATAATAAAGTAAAATTTCCTTTTTCTTTTATTCTTATCGAATCAACTTTATTACTTCAAAACTCTTTGGTTAGGTACAGTCAAAGACAGGTCAAGCTTAACACTTGCAGCGTGACTCTTGCCCGTACGTCCATTGAAATAAGAACGGTACAAAGTCCAATGTGTCAAGCTTGATGTGCTCTTGACTGTACAAAATGACATTACCTACTGTTTTATCTGTCTTTTACAAAGGGTATTTCTTCGGGTCCGTACTTCGTATGAAAAGCATGCTGTACTCATGTTTATGGTCAGTTTTGATCTTTATTTCGGATGACAGCTGTCAACCTTAAAACTGCTATAACTCGGAAACAACTGACCCTAGACTACTCATATGTTCGCGAAAATGATATCTTCGTTTTTGTTGACAGCTGTCAAACTTTTAACCACTATAACTCAGAAACTACTGACCCTAGACTGCTCGTATGTTCAGACAAATGATAGATCTCGTCGATATCTTCGTTTCGAATGACAGCTGTCAAAATTGAAACCGCTGTTACTCGGAAAATACTGTCCCTAGACTACTCGTATGTTGGGAGAAATTATAGATCTCGTTGAAATCTTTACTTCAGTTGACAGCTGTCAAACTTAAAACCGCTATATATTAGAAACTACTGAAAACATGCTTTACAACTATTGTTCCTGAGGAACACTACGTTGCGCGTGGCCCGACACAGGTGGCCGCTTTTTCACTTTTGTTACTATTTTGACGAAACAAGAATTTCTACATATAGCTAGAACTCAGCTTCTAACTAATATTATGTAAGCTTTATTTCAACAAAATCGATCTACGGGAATAGAAGATATCTCAGTTTACATTAAATGACAAAAGTGGAATGAAGTTTGTGTATCCACTAGGAGAACGGTCAAAATATTTGGTCAGGTGTGGCCGAGCAGTTTTGGTGAAAGATTTGATTTTTATTTTATTAGTTGTTAGATTTGAGCAACCAGTAAGACTCGCACGAGGACGTGCGTATTATCAGAATGGCCGTGTCGTGTATACTTCCGGGTCATGAGTACGGTTCTTTTAATGACGAGCAGTTATTTGAATAGCGACTGACTTCTGAGTGGTGCGCGCCCCCACAGCGCGCCCCTCCCCTGCTTCCATTTTTGGATCAGTCTATGCACAGAGTACTTTTTTATGGGGGGGTTATAGAGACATCAGTCATCGGTTTTGCTTACAGCGACATCTTGTGGTATGTACCAAAAACCTGTGTTTTATCTCCATGGTAGGGTTCTATTTTCTAATTTTATATTTCTTGCTGACAATTTCTATTTACACTGTTGTTTTTGTAACAACAATAGTGTAAATAGAAATTTGTCAGTGATCAGGTCAGGTAAAATAATGTTTGAAATAAAACAAGGAATTATTAAATGTATCATTTTTTATTTTTATTTACTCTTTTATTAAAATATTCTACACACATCTTTTGTACACTATAATTTTCATCGTAGTCACTCCTAGTACCCTTTAAAAGCTTGTTACAATCTTTACACCAACTAAACAAGAATAAATTTATAGTCAAATTCTCCAATTTATTAATTAAATCTTTTTTATGCTTTTCGCACTTTATAAAGCTATAGTTCATGACCACAGAGAGTATTGTCCTCGTATATGCTTTTATATTTGTGATTTCACATTTGTTTCTGATTAAATGTATTAAAATATCTTGTATATTTGAAAAACATGTCACAAGATCATTGCTAGGGTACGTCAAGCATCTCCTATTTTTAAAGTACTCTCTAAAATGAAGTATACTATCATTTTCATTTTTATTAAACAAACAAGTATTGCAATCGACACAACCTTTAAATATTTTTATTTTTAATTTCCGCAGGACGTACCCTGTCACATATTCCAACTGTGCTTTTACCTTTATATCAATAAATTTTGTCTTTACATCAATGAAATCAACATTTATGTCTTCGAAATCAACTTCATTCATATGATTTGACGTCTCACATTTAGTAAAAAATATTTTTTTTAATGATGAGAAAACTTTGCATTTGTCTTCTTCACAATTAGACCCCGGGGAATGTTGATTACTTAAATTATTGACTAATAAAGATGCGAAGGCTGCTTCGAAGCCGGCACAAGTAGGTGATGTATTTCTGTAGCCATGGCTCCGAATGCAGCCAAAAAAATTTTCAAGCGGGTCTTGATTGAAATGCCTCATCCATACAGACGTCAAATCATATGTTTGGGACAATTTCTGGGTCATGTACTCAACGTTTTCTATAGTCAAAAGCCAGTTGGTTATTGAGGGCACTACAGTTGATGAATTACCTTTGATATATTTCATAGATTTTAAAGTTAATTTTGCTTCTGCCCACACCTTTTTGTGAAGAGATCTTGGCTTGACTGGTCCCAGAAGAGCTTTCCCAGTTTTTTTTTTCGCCTTTGTATAGCTGCCATTTAGTGAGTCGAAGAGATTATCAAAAAATAATAAAATATCTGCAGTATCCTTGCATTGCTTCGAAATAACTCCGTGAGCTGTAAAGAAAAATATACAAAACATAAGAAATTATATTATGTTTATGAACTATAGGATCTAGCCAAAATTAAAACTAGCACTAACTGTACATCGCTTTTACTGAATACTGATCTAAATTAATTTGATTTTAATTGAACCATCGACACAAAAGAAGAAGATACCTAATAGTTTTCTACACTACACTTTCTTTTTAATCTAATAATAATAAATACCTACTTAAATTAAAAAGAAAAATAGTACTTAATAAAAATTAAAAATAATTGAAAAATTAAAAATATTATTACATAGATACTTACTTGCTAAGCAGTGCATATGAGCTGCCACTGTCTGGCTAAATACTTGTGTAGCAATTTTCACCTTCATTTTTGGAATTTTATTTGGGATGACATGTCTCTCCGTCAGTTTAGGCATCATTCGTATGCCCTGAAAGGCTATATTTTTATTGTACAACTCTATAATATGCTCCCATTTACCAGTTATTTCTTGCCCATTAATCTTGCATTTCAGATCTTTATCCAAAAGATTGTTGCGAATACCTTTTATTAAATGTGGTGGATCGTATAATGGAATTACTTCATTTTCGTCAATTTCAAATACTGAATGTTTAAGTTCTTTTTTATTTCTCAAGTATTTCGCTCGAGTTTCATTTATTAGATAATTTATAGCACTGACATTTGTAGCCCCTTGGTCGCAGACAGTTGCAATCACTTTAAATCCAATTGAATTTAATTTTCTGATGTACATTTTTATTTGAGATACCAATTCATCTCTTGGCGTCGTTTTGGAGCAAAACGAATAAGCAATAGGTTGTTTATAATTTTTGTAAAGTCCTCTCATCATGAACACTAATGCGTGATCTGCTATTTTCTTCTTTTGATTTTCGCCATTATTAACGAAGCCAGTTATAGAATCTGTTCTTCGGTTATAGTCAAAATGTGGGGTGAGTGCTACTTCGTCGAACATCAGCACACACAAACTTTCAGTACGACTCATTCTGTCTGCTTTTTTCTTTAATTGTGCAAACAAGTTTTTATTCAATCCTGGTTTTATTGATGCTGTTGTTATCATTCTACTGAGGGTCAGTGGAGACGGCAGTACAAAAAACTTTCTCATCCACCTGTAGGCACGTGGGCCCTGTTTATAGAGAGCCAAAGCCATTATTTTCTCATCTTTTTTAAAACGTCTGCCCATTTTATTTTTTCCCGCTTCTCGAAATTGCAACATTGTGAAAATTATAGCGGCAGCAGTGAATTTTTTCAAAGTCTTTTGAAAAGTTGGGTTTTCTGACAGTTTCAAGCATTTTTTCAATTTTTCCATGGTTGAATCTTTAGCCTTTTGCAATAGTTTAATTTTATTCCCGAGAGCAATTAATTCGGGAGATCCATGTAAGGAAGGCTTTTTCTTGTTTTGTCCTGAAAGATAAAAATGTTCACTTTTATTTACATGCAAATAAAGCAAATAGCTGCCTATATCCTAGAAAGGAGTCCTCAATTAGTTAAATTTGGAAAACTATCATAATATTCTTAAATTCTTATTAACATTGAAACAACATGCATAAAACATGTTTTAGAATAACTTCATTAAGCCAACAACACATTTTCCTAGTGACTGATACACACTTTTCTCTCTATTTCAAAAACTACTAAACCGATTTAAGTTGAACTATACCTAGTCGAACTAAAAAAGAATTTTTGAAATCAGATTTATAGTTTTTGAGATATGCATGGACAAACATACAAATACATCCATACATACATACACTTATGAAATTTGGCACACGTGTTTAGAAGCTCCTATAGACTAACATAAATAAAAACTGTGCAGTTCTAACAATATTACATACATACAGGTCGAATTGATAACCTCCTTTTTTGAAGTCGGTTAAAAATATACTTATGTCCACCACATCAGCCACCAAACATCCACTACTGGATATGGGCCTCCCCCATACAGGGGGGTATTTGCCATACTCGCCACGCTTGGCAGGCGGATTGGCGAGCGCAGTGCAAGATGTTATTTTCACAGGGAACGCTGCTGCCCATTCCGTGGAATTATCCCTTAGTCGACTCTTACGACACCCGCGGGGGGAGATGAGGTGATGCTATTCTAACCCGGTATCACACGGGCTTCTTATATTATACTTATGTATGTAAAAGTAATAAATGAGACATTTTCATTAATTACCTTCTGGCGGCACTTGTGGTACTGCGATAGGCTCCACTGGAATAGATATAGGGTTCATCTGCGATGAAACTGATGGGTTATTTATGTTTCTCATCTCTGCATCCAGTTGAAAACTATCCACATTTTGATTTATCACTCTGTCAGTAATATTTTGTAACGGTCTTCTTTCACTAATTGAAAATCCTTAAACAATAACATGATCATTATTTTAGTGTATGGAAAAGGGTTATTTATTATATCACACAACAAGTGAAAAAAATGGGTATTTCCTTAGATATACAAAAGAGCCTGTGATTTTTAGTTTAATTTTTTTATCATTGACTGCAAGAAAATAGATACATAGTAGTGTAGTAACTAAATCTTACCAGATAAATACAATGTAGGAACTGCATTCGCACTTAATCGTTTGCTTCTGGTGTGATATCTGGTCTCAAAATGTTGGTGGCAAACTCTTCGAATTTTAAAGACAGAATCATTATCCATTGATGTTATTTCCCCTCCAATAGCATGTTTCCAAGTGTTAAATCTTTGCAAATCATTATCAGGGTTTGGAAACAGATGGAGTATAGTACTTTCTTCACCTGTAAAATTCCCATAATAATTCAGTGAAACATAACTTTCTCTTAATAAATAACATAACTATCCTGTCAGCTATTAGCGCCAGGAGTACTATATTTTGAAATAATTTTTCAATAAATAGGTAAAGTAGGTAGTTCAGCAGACTAGTAATCGGCCTTCCTCATTTTATCGCGCCGTGCCGATGGACACTCACAGTTGGCCGGACCAGTGCCAACCTGGTTAAGCAGCCTGTTATGCGCCAAGGAACTATTTCCTGCCCAAATTAGAAGGACATACGTCCTGGAAGTAATTTTTCTGTCTGTGGTGGAAAGAAATAAAAACGGGACTTACGGGTCTTACCGCAGTTGGGTTACACAACACTTTTTGATAGACATTGTCAGCAAAATCCCAATCGTAAGCCAAATCACAGTCCAGATTTTCATGCGAGGGTAGAGTCGTAGAAGCGGGGTCGTCGGTGTCTTGTACTTAGCCAATATATCGAGGGATGCAGGGTCGTCGGTGTCCAATTGAAGGGTGCAGGGTCGTAGGTTTCCAATAGAGAGAAATCTCGAATATATCACATCCATCGGCGCAAACGCAACACAACAGAATGAATGACATGAACATGACAACAAGATGGCGGGTGTAACCGGTAACGTTCCGTTTTCTAGAATAGTTTGTATTAGATTTTTATGATCGTTTAATAATTAACTATGTTTATCGTTTTAAAATAAACATACATCAATATTACAAAATTATGTTGATAGTAACTGTGTCTTAGGTAATGTAATTAATTGAAAATAAGGTTAGCATATCTTGCCGCAATTTTTTCTCTGCGTTAGTAGAAACGTATCTTGTCAAAGCAGGCACGATGTTGCCAATATATAAAAATAAGTTATAGTTGAGGGTAAAATAAAGTCGGTGATACCAGAATAAAATGATAAATTATCAATTACGAGAATTCTCAGATATCGCCATCTATTGTCATGGACTGGAACTTTTTATGCGTATAATCCAACTAATTTAAAAATGAGTAACTGTGAAGCATTATTAAGGTGTCTGGCTGCATCTTTAAATAAGTTGCTTGCGCATTTTTCAATTTGTTCGAAGTTAAAACACCGCGAGTCTATGTGCGGCAGCCGAGCAAGGCACTTGGGTCCAGTGCTTGTGCTGGACATTAAATCATAGTCCGCGGGTCTTATATGAGCCATCAGGAGAAATACGCAAGTCTGACTACAGTGAGAAGCGATGTGGCTAAGATGATGAGTGATTGTTATCGAAGAGTAAGCCTTTACAGCTATTTAGGACTATCGCCAATGTCTAATCACGACATATATAATATATTATTATATTTTAGAGTAATATCGTGTATGTCTATATTAAAATAAATCAGGGGGTTTTGCTTTTTTACTCAATGATAAGTGTTTTAAAAAATCTATGATGATGAGTAAATATATTTTCATTGAAAAATTTTTGTAAATACAGGTGTTTCTCCAGATGGGCTGATTGAAGACGATGGAGTGGTCGAAATAAAAAGTCCAAGCTCAGCGTTTGGATTAGACCCCGACGTTGCCATTAGCCAAAAGAAAAGAAAATTTTTGAAATTGGATGGGTCTATAAATACGCGCCATGACTGGTTCTACCAAATTCAGGGACAGCTTCACATCACCAAAAGAAAATATTGTTTATTTGCTGTATGGACAGGCAAAGATTTTAAAATGAAGACAGAAAAAATCGTCAGAGACGAGAAGTTTTAGAAGGAAAATATGGGGACCAGATTAGTAGATTTTTATAACAAATGCCTATTGCCGAAAATAGTTGATCCCCGAAAAGCAAGATCTATGAAACTCAGGGACAATCCATATTAAATTTTCACTTTATATTATAACCAAATATTGTGGTTACTGTAAAACCTTTTACGATTATTTGTACATTCTTGTTATTAAATAATGATGTCACCGTCGAATTGTAAAAATCATTAAATTATAATCTATCTTGCCAGATTAGAAACTATATTGAAAAATTGAAAACTCTTAGGTTCAAAAGTCCGTTAGGTAAGGACAAAATAACCGATCCCGTTCGGCATCTCGAGGTTCTCTTGCGACCAAACGAAGCGATATTAAGACTGCCAGAAGCGAATTCAGTGCAGTTTACAATCTCGCGAGATAGATAATAGTCTAATAGTTTTTACAATTTCATATTCACAATATACAAAACAAAATAATGAAAGGATACGGATGTTCTATTTAAACATAATGATAATTAATTTCTTCTACTGTCTTAATTCACGATTTTTAAATTTTATTAAGGAAACGATTTTGAACATCACGAACATTTTTAATAAATAAAGTAAATAAGAGGGATGTGGAGGGGGGGGGGATAGAAAAGGATAGATAGGGAGGAATAGGGACTTTTTTTACTTTTATGAATACCTCCTCGCTACCGATTCACTCCCTTTATTGCCTTCTTTTTTAAGTTCGCCTGTAGCGATTGACAATTAAAATTTCGCACTACCTACCAGTTGAATAAAATCAAAAGATAATTAAATATGTAGTAAGATACTCGTAGCATTCAACTTGGACAAGTACAAATGCATCTTTTACATAGGGATCAAGAAGAAAAAGCGTTCCACAAAATATGTTTCAGTTAAATTCAAGTTCTGTTTTTTTATAAAATCTACGCGGACGAAGTCGCGGGTAACAGCTTGTATAAAATAAAAGAAGAAGGTGACTGACTGACTTACTGACCGTTTGACATATCAACGCACAGCCCAAACGGCTGGGTCTAGAGATTCCAAATTTGGCATGTAGGTTCCTTATAAGGCCTAGGGGTGCACCAAGAAAGGGTTTTACAAAATTCCACCCCTATGGGGGTAAAATAGGGGATGAAAATTTGTATGAAAGTCCGTCAGTTTTGAAGTTAGGATCTTTAAAATTTGTATTTAGGCTGACGATTAAAAACTATGTTTCACATATCTCAGGGTTTTTAAAAATTCTACACCCTAAGGGGTGAAAAGGGGGATGAACTTTAAAATCCTTTATTTTCAAAGTAAAATCCACTAAATTTATTGTTTAGGCATTAAAGTTACGTTATTAAGTCACTGTTATTGAAATTCCACTCCAAATTCTACCCCAAATTCAACCCCTAAAAGAGGGAAATGGGGTGAAAAAGTCTAAAACCAATACGGGTATAGTTTGTATGGTTTATCATGTCGCTGATTACGAAAACTACAACAATTTTGAAACCCAACGTGGTGGACATGAAACACCATCATCCCCTGGGGATGGGGTTGAGGTGCGATAGAGTTGAAATGTCTAAAAATCAATATGGGTGTCGTTTGTATGGTTAATCGGGTCGCTGATTACAAAAACTACAACAATTTTGAAATTCATCGTGGTGGACATGAAATACTATCATCCCTTGGGGATGGGGTCGGGGTGCGATAGGGTTGAAATGTCTGAAAATCAGTATGGGTGTCGTTTGTATGGTTTATCGGGTCGCTGATTACGAAGACTACAATAATTTTGAAATCCAACGTGGTGGACGTGAAATACCATAATCCCCTGGGGATGGTGTTAGGGTGCGATAGGTTTGAAATGTCTTAAAATCAATATGAAGGTCGGTTGTTTGTTTATATAAGGATAGGGATAGCGGTTAAGATGGCGTTAGGGTAAGGGATTGGGGGAAGGGATAGGGATAGGAATAGGGGACAGGATTAGGGGCAGGGATAGGGGTAGGGTCGGGGGCAGGGTTAGGGATAGGGAGAGGGAGAGGGGGAGGGGAGAGGGAGAGGGAGGGGGTGAAAGGGGGGTAGGGGAAGGGTTCGGGGGAGGGGGAGAAGGAGGGGGAGAGGGAGGGAAGGGGAAGGGGAAGGGAGGGGTAGGGGAAGGGAGGGTTAAGGGTAGGGTGGGAGAGGGTTTAGGGGAAGAGGAAGGGGGGAAAGGCAGGGTGATGAGGGGAGGGGAAAGCGAGGAAGGAGGGGAAAGGGGGAAAGGGGAGGGGGAGGGAGATGGAGAGGGAAACGGAGGGAGAGGAGGGAAGAGGGAGGGTTTGGGAGGGGGGATGGAGGAGGAGGTGGGAGGGGGAGTGGGAGAGAGTGCGAGAGGGAGAGTAAGAGAGAGGGGGAAGGGGGTGGGAGATAGAGGGCTCGGTGAGGGATGGGGGGAGGGACTGGGAGGGAAAGGCAGGGGAAAGGGAGGTGGAAAGGAAAAGGGAAGGCGTAAAGGGAGAGGGAGGGTGAGGGGTGAAAAGGGAGGGGTGAGGGAGAGGTAGAAGAAGAGAGAGATGGGAGGGGGAAGGGAAGAGGGAGCGGAAGGGGGGGACACGGAGGGGGGGTAGGGATAGAAAAGGATAGATAGGGAGGAATAGGGACTTTTTTGATTTTTATGAATACCTCCTCGCTACCCATTCGCTCCCTTTGTTGCCTTCTTTTTTAAGTTCTAAGTAACGATTGACAATGAAAATTCCGCACTACCTACCAGTTGAATAAAATCAAAAGATAATTAAATTTGTAGTAAGATAGCATTCAACTGGATAAGTGCAAATGCATCTTTTACGTAGGGATCAAGAAGGAAAAGCGTTTCGCAAAATATGTTTCACTTAAGTTCGAGTTCTGTTTTTTTATAAAATCCACGCGGACGAAATCGCAGGTAACAGCTTGTGTATCAATACGCGGACGACACTTGTCTGATAGCTGCTGATAAATGCCTTAAAACAGCCGAATCTATACTGCAGAGTGACTTTGATAAAATATGTAGACGGTCACATGATGCTGGACTTGTTCTTAATGCTGAAAAGACGAAAATAATACACATTTATTCAACTCAGTCTAGAACCGTTGATACAATAAAAGTTATCGGTCACGATCATACTCGTAGTTGTCTGCACTCTGCTACTGAAAATAATTTGCATTCACAAGTTAAATGTAAATGTCTACCATTACAACAAGTTACAGAACAAAAGTATTTAGATTGATATTAGATAGCACATTTTATTTGGAAACCATACATAATAATGGTTAGTAACAGACTTCGGGCTATTTTGGCAAAATTTAATATAATAAGAAATAGAATTCCTTTTAAAATTAGGCTACAAATGTACAACGCCCTTGCTGAGGGATCGGAATCCGGGTAGGGCCGTATTCAGAAAAAAATATGGAAATTAAATGATTTTAATTATTAATTAATTGGATTTAATTATTTTATTTTATTCCCATAAAATGTCATAAATCATATAGCAAATATTTATTGTCAAACGAATCAAGTATACAAACAAGCAAACAAAGAATAGGTATTATTTATTTTTTACTTATTTAAAAGTATAAACAATATGAATAATTTATCATTTTAAGATAATATGTTAATATTTAATTGAAGTTTAAACGTTCAGACGCAAAGTACCTGAAACGCAAATTACCTGATACGCAGATGACCATGAACGAAACTTGTAATGTGCAGTACTTGGGGATATTTTTTTTTCGCCCAGCACTCAACATATAACTAACTAAATCCGTTGTCAACAGAAATATTTGATCTTGCCATAGCCATTTTAAACTTGATTCAAACAGATTTATTATCACTATTTGCTACATCTATGACATTAGAAGCAATCAAAAAACACGTAGACGGGACGTATGCTTTCAAATTTCTCACAAGCACATGAACAATTTTTTTTTCCATAAAATCTGTTGTTTCGTCCATCGATACCCAAAAAAATCCTTGCTGCAACTCTTGACGCATTTGCTTCACTTTTTTTTCATAGGCTTTGGTCAAAAAATTTTTTCTTACATATGAATCGTAAGGAATGTTCTGCCCGACACAATGTTTCTTCAAAAGTTTCTAAAATAAACATTACTTAGTTTATGCCATGGAATGTTTGCACAAATCATTGCCATAGCTAAGTCATTACGAGCATCACTTCGCAACATTTTTCTCACGTTAATGATATGAAAATTTGGAGCAGAATAAATTATAAACTATGTCAATTTGACTTTTTAGCTAGGTTAAATGACAGTTTTTTTCAAACTTTTGTTTGGAACTATCACTTTGAAACATTTTTAGAATCATTGTAAGTATATAATATATTCCCAATCATTGGTAGAAGAGCCGAGAAGGATTTTTCACGTGATAATCAGGGCGACTAAGAGATGTCTCAGTAGATGGGGCTTTATGAGAGGATCACGAAAAACTATATAAGAAGTTCCAGACCGGAGCCCGGTGTTCAGGAGGCCATTGTCTGGAAATGAAACGGAACAAGAAAACCTGATCATCAGCAAAAACAATTTTCATGCCAAAAGATGGGGGCTGATGAATAGTGATTTAAAAACTTTGACCAGAACTAGTTTGCAAAAATCTAAAGACTGTTGGCAAACCAGACCATTAAATTGTTTTCTATTGAGTACCTAATAACATTTAACGCGATAATCAAGGCGAAAAAGAGATGTCTCAATAGAAGATGCTTTACGAGAGGATCACGAAAAACTATGTAAGAAGATTTAGACCGGAGCCTGGTGTTCAGGAGGCCATCCTCCTCTACCACATAGGTTTAACTTTAAAGTAATGACGAAATATTATACAACTTTCTAAAAGATCAACGAATTAATTAACTTAGTAATTCAATTAATTGGTTTGATTATTTTTAATTCAAAATTTTAAGTTCGGCCCTGTAATGACACCCATCATTTTGATCCCATTTCTATCTTATGGTTTAAGTAGCTATGGACGCACTTTCAAATCGTATCTGGATAAAATCTATAAGTTACAAGTAAGGTTATTAAAGTTGGTGGTACCCTTAGATAAATGATTCGCTGCGCTGGTACCCTATAATTTTAAACGTCAAATAAATAAAAATAGTTTTAACAAAAACTACGCACCTCCTTCAAATTT
This sequence comes from Athrips mouffetella, assembly GCA_947532105.1. Classification (NCBI taxonomy): domain Eukaryota; kingdom Metazoa; phylum Arthropoda; class Insecta; order Lepidoptera; family Gelechiidae; genus Athrips; species Athrips mouffetella. The sequence continues at coordinate 20,427,327 of OX383972.1, read as the reverse complement.
TGCAAGGTGTCTATTAGCACTAAAAAGTATAAAATAACTAAAGCTGTTAACAATCAGTAACTAATAGTAAGGGTGATGAAGGACAAATTTCTATATGATTTGCTCATGTCTGCCTCTTTGACTGATGATAAGGAGCATCCTCTAGAAGATACAAAAATATTGGCGGACATCCACACCCCTGCGTTTTTGAGGAATTAAGTTTTAACTATTTCGAAATTAGACAATGAAGCGTACACCTTTCAGACTATGACTATCTGATTAAATGCAATGTATAAAACCCCAGAAAAATGGTCTGCCACCATAATAGCGCTGCGTCGCATAGTTACAGCGCTTCAAAATGCAAAAATTCACTACTTCGTCCCGTGATAATGCAGAGCCCTGCATGTCTGCTTCTTCGATTGTCTACATCTTCAAAAGTATTTTAAACAGGAGCCACAAAGGCAGACAAAAAAAAAACATTATTTAGTATCTTATTTTTTTTTTTTTGCTTTAACTCAAAAACGCAGCGACGCACAGAAAAACTTGTAAGGACCAAATCGATTCGTATTGAGCTGATCTATCATCTCTATTAATATGAATCATGAGCAAATCATATACCCAAATTGCAGCCAGCACCCTTACTATAAGTGAAGTAATAGAAAATAACCAAGCCCATTTTTTAATTCAATTATAAATTTATAGGAACATTAAAACAGTACATTTTGGAGACGGTGCCAGCCAAGAAATTGCATTGGTGATAACATTATCTAATGTGGTATCTTTTATTGAAAAGACGTTGAACTGCTTTTTTATTTACGTTCAAGGGGATCCCATATTAAATATACAATATTTAAGATTTCATGAAAAGTAGGCACGAGATGAGAATTGAAAACTTGTCGATATTTGGTAACGGCATACATTCATGAAGCGCGAGTTAGTTAGTGCACTTATATGATAGTTGGATAGTAGCATAACATAGTACTTCAATTGGTTTGCGACTTGGCGGGCACCAACTCCAAAATGTACTGTTGTAATGTACGTAGAAATACATAATTGAAATAAAAAATGGGCTTGGTTATTTTCTATTACTTCACTTAGTTACTGATTGTTAACTACTATGGTTATTTTGTCTTTTTCGTGCTATACACACCTTGCAAAATTTAAAGGAGGTGCGTAGTTTCTGTTAAAACACGCTAGTAATATATATAAGATCATTGGTTAAAACTATTTTAATTTTAGAAGTTTTAGTGTTAAGCAAACACTGTAAGGTATAGTCGCTACCAGGTGTTTGGTAACCCTGACTCATCATGTTGTAAAACCATGTCCTGATGATTACTCCTTAAGAGTGGAAAAGACAAATGACTTAAAAGGCTTTCCGAAGTATAAAAGACGAAGTATTGTCATATCACTATTTAAAATATTGATGTCCCTTAAAACCCATGAGCATTAAATTAACGCTGTATGCCGTTGAGTAGGGACTAGGGTAAATCTAAATCTCTTAATTAATTGTTGGTCTGTAACCCCATTCTAGGTAGGTATCAACAATTTCTTCTCCATTCGCTTCCATTTTAAATTTCGACACATTATTAAATATCGGGAAACTGCTTATCACAGGTACTAATAAAACAATAGCAATTTCTCGAGAAATACATTATTATAAGTACATATTTTCTGAATGGAGTAAAATTTAGCTTACTATTTCATCACAAGCAATTGACTCAGTATACAAAAAATTACCAACTTATAATACAAGTGTAATTTGTAGAATAAGATCGCAATAACGCCACTCAAAAAAAAGGTTGGATGCGAGAAATAGAGAGAAAACACAAGTAATTTTGCGTAAACTTCATTTTAATCATCTAAAGAACCCATGATAAGTGGTGACTATAATAATATGTCCTTATTTTATTTACAATCTTGCGGTTGCTTTTGTCGTCATCACGACAACTCATAAAAAGTCTACTGCTGGACCAGGGAGCAACTCCTTTCGTAATTTAATTAATAAAGTCAAAAGGTACTCTGTTAGGGTTATGGGTGGCACAATTTCGTAGGTAATCGTAGTACGTTGTTGGTACAGTACGCTGAAAGAAACTTGGCCCATTCTCTTTTTCAAGATCTCTTAGTCGCTTTTAATGACACCCATAGATAGTGTGCACTGTTAACGCACTTTTAAATCTATTGCTGTCACTTTCTGCTTTGAGACTTAAAAAGTGACAGCAATACAATGTTATTTTTTTGGACCTGATTTCCTTATGCCCACGTTATTACAGAGGTCAAAAGCAACAACTTTTGTTCTACCACTTTTCTAACAACGCACGAAAAATTTTCGACTCCCCATACTAAAGTGGTCACGTGGCCGACCCTTTTGGATTTGCTTTTGGTTTTTGGTAATTGTTGTAATTTTTGTAACCTGCGACCCGATAAACCAGAAAATCGACAACCATATTGAGTTTTAGACGTTTCAACCTTATGGCACCCCAACCCCATCCCCAGGGGATAATGGTTTTCACTTCCACCACGTTGTATTTCAAAACTGATGAAGTTTTCGTAATCAGCGACCCGATAAACCATACAAACGATACCCATATTGGTTTTTAGAATTTTTTACCCCCATTTCCCTCTTTTAGGGGTTGAATTTGGGGTGGAATTTTAATAACAGTGATGTACGTTCCACAGAATTACAACCCCAATTTAGTGGATTTTACTTTGCCGATTTATCGTATCTGTTCTTCAAACAATGCTATCCGATTCGATTTAGATATATTTTCTGGTTCGGTAGTCTACACCGTTCCTTCCCTTCGACACCACCAAACGACACCACCAGGGGTGTCGTGGGGAATCAACACAAAGAATATAATTTCTAGGATTTTTAATATTTATCACGCTGTAATTAAAATTATTTTAATTACAGCGTGATAACTTTAATCCCTGTTATAGGTACATTATTTAAATTTATACTTTTGTTGATAAACTTTAACCTTTAGAACTGCTTGCAATGTGTACATGCTGTGTTCATATCTAGTAGGGTACATTCGCCACTGTTCATAGGTATATATTTACTATTATGCATGTTTCTGAAATAGTACCCAGTTTTATGAACCAAATAAAAAAAACCGGTCAATTGCGAGTCTGACTCGCGCACCGAGGGTTCCGTACCACCACATAATCATAATTGTATTAGTTGAAATTTCAGTAAGTTAATGTTCTAGATTTTTTAAGTTCGACACGCGCTTGACCAAATTTTATTATTTTTTGTTATTTGATAGCTTATGCACTATAAACATACCAATTTTCAAGTTTGTAAGTGTTCCCGTTTTTAAAATAGAACTAAAACAAAAATCGCCTCCGCGACCATTCAACTTGACCCCTCTCTTATATGAATGTTTTTGAAACGGGAGCTCACCACAATTGGTTACCATTAGTTGTGAGAAAAGTTGTAATATTTAATGGTTTCAGACTTTTCCCATTATTTGTACTGTGAGACTTAGCTTCTTGCCAAATTTCATAATTTTAGGTCAACGGGAAGTTCTCTGTAGGTTTTGCTTTTTTGCATAAATGTATGGAGATGAGGACATAAAATGCCATATCTTGTGATTGCGTCATTGTAAAAAAATTAAATTTTCATATCTTGCGTGGTTCATTGATCCTAATATATGGTATTAATTTCAACCTGAAACCTTTAACCGTTCGTGAGATAAAGGGTCTTGACAGACAGACAGACAGACAGAGACAGACAGAGACAGGGTTCCGTTTTTTTTTTAAATAAAAAGGAAGGATTTTCAACTTCATCCCCCTTTTCACCCATTAGCGTGAAGAATTTTTTAAAACCCTGAGACACGTAAAACTTAATTTTTAGTCTTCAGCCTAAATACAAATTTTAAAGATCCTAACTTCAAAACTGACGGACTTGCATACAAACTTCCATCCCCTATTTTACCCCCTTAGGGGTAGAATTTCGCAAAATCCTTCCTTAGTGGATGCCTACACTGTAGAAGGTATCTACGTGCAAAATTTCAAGTCTCCAGGTCCAGCCGTTTGGGCTGTGCGTTGATATATCAATCAGTCAGTCAGTCATTCAGTTTATCCTGTTATATATTAAAATGTTGTGTGACTTGGCCGTTGAACATTATTTATACGTTAGTGGGTACAAGTCAATTTTGTTTACACGTAATGGTATATCTGTTATAACTACCTATGTTTGTTAAGCGAGATAAAAGCCCATACTGGTATTGGTAATTGGACGCTAGTGTCTCATTTTAGGCTGTTGTTGATCGTCAATGGGTAGCGGTTCTGGTGACAGATTGGTGCAATGGTGTCATGGAGCACCTGGTTTTGTACCCTTCAATGGCCAAGTCATACAACATTAACTATAATAATAAAGAAATCGCAGTAAGGAACATTAGACTTGGTACGACTTTGTCTAGATTTCATTACTTTTAGGGTTCCATACCTCAAAATAAAAAAAACGGAACCCTTATAGGATCACTTTGTTGTCCGTCTGTCTGTCTTTCTGTCTGTCTGTCTGTCTGTCTGTCTGTCAGGACCCTTTTTCTCACGAGCGAGAAGAGGTATCAGGTTGAAATTGATAACGAATATTAAGATCCATATATATATTCTTTATTGCACAAAAAAAAAATTAACAGAAAAGACTATAACTAAAGGACATACACAAAGGCGGGCTTATCTCTAAAAGAGATTTCTTCCAGCCAACCGAACGCAGTGAGAAAGTTGTATTAACGGGAACACAATAGTGCAAAAAAAAAAGTGGGAAAAAAAATGATGTATCATAAATAATAAATAAAGAAAATAGACTATTAAATAATACAAATACATAACTCACATAAATTTATAATAAATACAAATTTATAGGTAATAAATATAAATAATAAATAAATACATAACACACTATATACTACATAAATAAAATGATGAGTGCTTAACAGATATATTTACAATGATGATGGCTATGAAGCAACTTGTGACAGGAAATGATCTTTTAACCTTACTTTAAAAGTGTGAATGGAGGGGCTTTCTTGAATAATTCGAGGCAATTTGTTCCACAATAGAACGGCACGGACGGAAAAAGAGTGAAACTGGAAATTGGTATTACTCCTAGGCACCTCAAACATCTGTGTAATGTAAGGGCGCCTAGGCCAAGCGGGAGGAGGAAGCAGCTGAAAACGGGAACGAAGGTAAGGTGGGGAGTGCGGGTCATTGAGGATGTTGAAAAGGACAGTTAGGATATGCATATCGCGACGAAGGCGGATAGGGAGCCATTTAAGTTGAGCACGGAATTGAGAAATGTGATCATATTTTCGCAAGCCGAAAATGAAGCGTATAGCTAAGTTTTGAAGGCGCTCTAACTTGTTAAGCAGCTCCTCAGTCACATCCAAATAACAGACGTCGGCGTAGTCAAGGATAGGTAACAGGAGAGATTGCGCAAGCATAATTTTGGTGTTAAAAGGAAGGAAATACTGGAGACGCTTGAGAGAGTGGAACGTAAAATGCATACGCCTGCTAACATCGTTGACGTGAGATATCCAAGACATGTTGCAGTCCATGAGCAGACCCAGATTTTTAACCTTATCACAAAAACTGATCTGGACACCTTTATAGAAGAGTTTTGGTACTATATCCCAGTCTATCTTGGACCTGAGTCTACTACTGCCGAGAATAATTGCCTGTGATTCAGCAGGATTAACTAGCAGACCAAAAGATTCTGCCCACAACTGGATGGCAGTAAGGTCTTCGTTTAGAGCATCAACAGCATTGGATATCTCAGTCACGACAAAATGACGATAAATTTGCAAATCGTCTGCATACAGATGGAATGGAGAAGAAATTACACGAGATATGTTATTTATGAAAACAGAAAAAAGTAAAGGTGAGAGAACGCCGCCTTGAGGAACACCAGCAGTGAGATTTGACCAGTCCGAGCCAGCATCATCGGTTCTCACACACTGCTGGCGTCCGAAGAGATAAGAGTGAAACCAGTCTATTACCGAGGAAGGAATGTTAACAGCACGAAGAGTGCCGAGGAGGATATCGAAATCAACAGAGTTGAAAGCACTGCTGAAATCTAACAAGGCCATCACGGTGAGCTTGGTGTTATCCATAGCACACCGGATGTCCTCCGTTATATTCAACAGTGCACCAACAGTGCTGTGGGAAGGACGGAAACCAGACTGGAAAGGACACAATAGGTTATTGGAAGTAAGATAAGAATAGAGTTGTTTATGCACAACTGATTCTAGGACTTTAGAGAGGATGGGGAGTATAGATATGGGACGGTATTGTGAAAAGGATGTAGGGTTTGTGGTTTTCGGTAAGGGAATGACAAAAGCTTTCTTCCACGATGCTGGAAAGATATTGCGAGAAAGCGAATAGTTGATAATGTGAGAGATCACTGGGGCAATTTCCTCCAGCACGGGAAGAATCATGTCCAGGCTTAAATTGTCACTACCGATGGCTTTGGTGGAGATGGCACGGACACTCTTCTTTATTGCATCAACGGAGACTGGTTTAAAAGAGAAGGGTGGACAGTCAGGTGGAGTAAGTTCAGAAAGATAAGAAAGAGTTTTTGTTTTAGATAAAGAGTCTAAAATGACCGGGGGAGCAATAAAATGTTGATTCAATGCATTGAGATCCACATTGCTTTGACAAGCATCAGTGGTTTTTCCCACACCCAATGACCGTAGGAACCTCCAAACTTGCGCCTGGCAGAGATCCTGAATTGTTGTATGAATGTAGCGACGTTTAGCATCCCTACACATTCTGTTGCAGACGTTTCTTAGTTTTTTGTATGCGTCGAGATTTCCATAAGATCCATAAACCACACAAGGTCTGAAAATTTTAATTTTTTACAACGACGCAATCAAAAGATATGGCTTTTTATGTCCTCATCTCCATACATTTATGCAAAAACGCAAAACCTACAGGATACTTCCCATTGACCTAAAATTATGAAATTTGGCAAGAAGTCTCACAGTACAAATAAAGGAAAAAGTCTAAAATCATTAAATATTTCAATTTTTCTCACAACTAATAGTAACCAATTAAGATGAGCTCCCGTTTTAAGAACTTTTCTATAAAAGAGAAGTCAAGTTGGATGGTCGCCGAGTTTTTAAAATCAAAGAGCAAAATGGTAGATAGGTAAGGAACCCTTAGGGCGCGAGTCCGACTCGCACTTGGCCGTTTTTTTTTTTAGAGATAAACAAGCAGCTCCATCGAGACTTGGCTAGTTTTTTACAGAATGTTTTTGGTGGGATTTCACTTCTTTTTGTAGAAACGTTATTTATCCTATTATCCTAGTTTTGATAGTTTTCCCCACAGAGCACAAGCAGGTTTTCCCTTTATGTGGCTATTAAACCCTAACTCTGTACCAAATACTAGTTCTTTTTGATGATCATGAGTGAGTGAGTGTGTGTCATAAATGCTAAACTTTGTTTTCGCTTTACTTCAGAACTTAATGACCTACAGACTTGAAATTTTGGATTTTAAGTATATAATTATAGCTTACTGGATGACGAAAATTTCTGCGTTCTTGTCTTATCCAGAGGTTCTCAAATAGGGGCCTGAAAATGCAGCGAAATGGTTCCAGTAAAGGATGGTACGGCAGTGTTTGCTTCGCGCTGACTTGGCGGGGGCACTGCCGTGCCCCCAGATGTAGTACATTTAGTATCAGCATTGCACTTAGCGAAGCCGGGGCCGGGCGGGTCGCTTGTATAAATTATGTTAAAATCTCATTACCTACCTAGTTTCTATACTAATAAATAATTTCATTTTATACCTGCACCGAAGCTCCAGAAGACACAGAAGTGACTAAGCGTTGATGCCGCCGATCTTCAGTGAGGGGGAGTGTAGGAACAAGGACAGCTGCTCCATTCAACACCTCTAGTACTGTCAATAAAATTTTTATTCGTGTCAGGTGCCTCAAATATTGTGCTAGCTACATAATAGACCGTAAGGGCACTGCATGTTATCCTACGTCATCTAGTACACGAAATTTGCAACTTTGTAGCGATAGTAGTGGCCTAATAGGTCCACAAAACGTTGGTCTGCCAATCCGAAACCTGGCAGGTTTTGTACGGTTGGAGAGAAAAGTGGTTAAATGACAGATTACACGAATGAAATCTATTCGTAGAAATAGAAGGTACATATACAAGTAAAAAACAACAGGTCTGCCTTGCATCCGGAGATGCAAATCGTTCCTCCGATCCAAGGTGAAGGTACAACTTTACAGTCAAACACACCGAAAATTTGTTTCCAACCTTATAGTGAAAGCGAAACATTTGGAAACTTCATCAAGCGTTTGGAAATGTATTTCCAATTGATAAACTGCAACATGTGACGAGTTTCTACTGTTTCCATCACCACCTTCAATCTACCTCACTGACACATCCCGACGGCATCCGTCCTGATACCACAACCGTCTGGAGTCCGAACTGGTCGGTGAGGACCCACCCATGCAATAATTGACGAAGAATTCGCCAACACTTTGTCGATGATAGCGTGGTACGCTAAATTGGTGCAACTGATCTTACGCAGCGTAACAAGGTGGAACCAGCCAGCCAACGCGTCCACCTGTGGATTCAAAAACGTCAAACTGAACCGTGTCAGATTTACGTAAGAACCATTCAAGTACTCATGAATCCGAGGCCAAGACCTCGACCCGCCTTTAGCTCAACCACCTTGAAGTCCTAAACCTGGAGGACCTGCCAAATCAACAATGCTCAATGGTATTGATAACTGGCACCCGATTGCCACCCAAGATGGGCCTCCGCAGCGAACCCGCATCACGTCCTCACACTCCATGCTACAAACCAAGACCCTTCAGAATGAAGAACAGATCCTGCACACATACGTGTCAATCAGCCTGGTTGCTCTGAAAAAAACCCTCGATTCACTGGGAGTAACTATGTTGCAACAACTCTTAGGAAAGAGTACCTCGAGAACGGCAAAGAATCTGAACGGTCTTTAGCAACTTGGACTGTCATGAATGGAGAAGGAACCATTGCAGCTATCCAGCTTTAATTCAGCTATAGATCATCTCCGATGCATAGTAAGGAGAACAACTAAAACAATCCCGAAGCCAAAGAATGCATGCCTCAATCTCATACTGGCACAAAGACTTCTATGGACTGTTTTGTAATTTCCATGGGCTGTTTTGTAATTTCCGTGGCACAAAAAACAATAATATTTTTTTGCGGTTAAACTTTAGCTCTAATTGACTTCCCTAACAGAGAATTAGGTTTATCTTGGCCCCGTTATTAAAGCCTTCATTTTTGTTTTCTTCAATTCTCAACTTTTTTCAAGACCATGGAAATTACGCGAAGAATGCATTTCTGAAGAATCACCCATACTCTAAAACTATTCCAAATTTTATGTCGATAGCATGAGTGATTGCTGAGATTCACAGGTTTGGAGGAGTACGAATCACAGGTGTGACATACAGACAGACGAAGTCGCACCTTATAGTTCCGTTTTTACCATTTTGGTTCGGAACCCTAAACATGGGCACAGAATATATAATAGTATCGTTTTACCACAGTTTCGTTTTGACAAGTTTCTTGAGCTAGATTCACAAAAATTTTAATTTAAGCTTTTGGTAAAAATGGGGAAATATGTGTTTAAGCATTTCTTAAAAATCACCCTTCAAGGGGGTGAAAAAAGGGATGATATTTTTTCCATATGTTGGTCTATAAGTCTTTTATTTTTAAAGGTAGAATTATTGAAATTTGTTTTTGAGCTTATGGTGAAAAATAAGAAAGCAAATATTTAAGAATTTTTCAAAATTCATCCCCTAAGGGGGTGAAATAAGGGATGAAAGTTTGTATGAAAGTCCGTCAGTTTTGAAGTTAGGATCTTCAAAATTTGTATTTAGACTGATAACTAAAAATTAAGTTTTACTTAATTCAGGGTTTTTGAAATTTCTACACTCTAAGGGGTGAAAAGGGGGATGAAGTTGAAACTCATTCATTTCAAAGTAATATCCATTTAATTTATTATTTAGGTTTTGGGTTGTAATTCTGTGGAACATACATCACTGTTATTGAAATTCCACCCCAAATTCAACCCTTTTATGAGGGAAATGGGCTGAAAAAGTCTAAAAACCAATATGGGTATCGTTTGTATGGTTTATCGGGTCGCTGATTACGAAAACTAAAACAATTTTGAAATCCAAAGTGGTGGACGTGAAAGACCATCATCCCTTGGGGATGGCGTTGGGGCGCGATTTATCGGATCGCTGATTACGAAAACTAATACAATTTTGAAATCTAAGGTGGTGGACGTGAAATACCATCATCCCCTGGGGATGGGGTTGGGGTGCGATAGGGTTAAAATGTCTAAAAATCATTATGGGTGTCGTTTCTATGTTTACATAAGGATAGGAATAGCGGTTAAGACGGCATTAAGGATAGGGATAGGGGTAGGGGTAGGGGATAGGGAGAAGGAGAGGGAGTGGGATAGAGGTAGAGAGAGAGGAAGAGGGGGAGAGAAAGAGACTGCACATTGTCTGAATATCACGCAGGCGAAGCCGCGGGCACAGCTAGTCAAAAGATATGGCTTTTTATGTCCTCATCTCCATACATTTATGCAAAAAAGCAAAATCTATAGGGTACTTCCCGTTGACCTAAAATTATGAAATTTGGCAAGAAGCTAGGTCTCATAGTACAAATAATGGTAAAAGTCTAAAATTTAAAATGATTTTTGTTTCAACACTTCCTGTGTTCGGATAAATCTACAAAGTAGAAAATCGCAAAATTTCACAACCACAGGCAGGATTCGAACCTGCGTCTTCTGCGTAAGTACCGCAGACGCTTTACCAACTAGGCTACTGTAGTCCTGCCCGATGTTGTGAAATTTAGCGACCTCTTTACGCATTTCAACGTTGCGTTTGTGCTGCCACCTAGTAAGCGTTTTTGCTGTACTAGCTCAACTAGTCCATCATTGCAGATAGATTTCGAGTTGAAAATTGGTAACACTACGTATAATTGAAAATGATTTTTGTTTCAACACTTCCTGTGTTCGGATAAATGTACAAAGTAGAAAATCGCAAAATTTCACAACCACAGGCAGGATTCGAACCTGCGTCTTCTGCGTAAGTACAGCAGACGCTTTACCAACTAGGCTACTGTGGTCCTGCCCGATGTTGTGAATTTTTCTACTTTGTAGATTTATCCGAACACAGGAAGTGTTGAAACAAAAATCATTTTCAATTATACGTAGTGTTACCAATTTTCAACTCGAAATCTATCTGCAATGATGGACTAGTTGAGCTAGTACAGCAAAAACGCTTACTAGGTGGCAGCACAAACGCAACGTTGAAATGCGTAAAGAGGTCGCTAAATTTCACAACATCGGGCAGGACCACAGTAGCCTAGTTGGTAAAGCGTCTGCGGTACTTACGCAGAAGACGCAGGTTCGAATCCTGCCTGTGGTTGTGAAATTTTGCGATTTTCTACTTTGTAAGTCTAAAATTATTAAATATTTCAATTTTTCTCACAACTGATAGTAACCAATTAAGATGACCTCCCGTTTCAAGAACTTTTCTATAAAAGAGGGGTCAAGTTTGAAGGTCTCGGAGTTTTTAAAATAAAAGAATAAAAGCTTTTAGTATATCATATGGTAGATAGGTAAGGAACCCTTGGGGCTCGAGTCCGACTCGCACTTGGCCGGTTTTGTTTTTGTTTTTTAGGATTGATGAGCAAAAGGTTTTGACTGATATTTCTTCCAGGAACCTTCCCAGGGAGATCATTTTTTCTTTATAAGCCGTTGTCCATTCACGGATGTGGCTGTCAGCGTCGATGGACGTTTGTTTTCTGAGATTTATGACTTGCTTTTTTCGCTTGAAGCTGAAAAAAAAATCAAAAGCCTATGTCGTATGTAATTCATGGGGTTAGAAATCCCATTAAAACACTGTTAATAATAGTAGTTTATGCAACTGTCATATAAAATAGGTTATTAAAATACGAGTTTGGGTTTATCACACGAGGCGTAGCTGAGTGTGATAATAGCATCAAACGAGTGTTTTAATACCATATTATATGCAGTTGCGTATACTACTTTATCTTCACTCATGCAATAGGTAGGTACTTACTTATAAAAATTAAACTAAAGTAAGTAAACAACAAAGGTAACTTATATTATGCATATTACAATTCTGATATGAGTCTAAAGAAGCCGCCTTAATATATCCGCTAAGTCTTCTTTGAAATATACAAGCAGAACATTTTCTTAACAAGACATGGTTTTCTTTTCGATTTTCATTCTTTCCCAATTCATTGTAGGTTATGTCATAAAATGTCCTAGACTAATATGGGAGAAGATCATAAGTTATTGAGTATTTTCTGGTGTAACTGCAGTATCCTGACTGCACCACTTTATCAACTTTTTCAATAAACTTTCAGATTACTTTCACGGGCACAAAATACTTGGAAAAGATAAATATTTGAAAATGACGGCAAATCTGATATCTATTTCCAAGTTCTTCTAATTTCAGGCTGCGCGCGCATATTTTCCACTACAGATAAAATAATTGTAACTATAGTAACTGTTACTGTAACTGCTCCAAAATAATAGGTTGTTTATAAGGTCCACTTTGTAAATATGCTACTGATATTTGACAGCTACTAAGAAAAACTGTTACATTTATAACCGGCTCTCTAAAAGACCTTATATTCAGTCTTCTTTAAAAAGGTTTAGGTTCAAGAAGAATTTTATCCAAGTGTTATGTTATGATTAAAAAGTTAAATTACGTAACACCTTCGCAAAATTTTCATACAAAAATGGTTACGTAATGGTAACTTTTTAATTTTTTATGCATACTCTGCGTAATATTCAGCCTTATGTACCAACTTTTTGTATTATAAGTCAAAGATTACGACATGAGTGTAGATAAAAAATATAACTCACCGGAGCACACCTGGTAAAATTCGCAGAACGGCCTATTGTTATTCTGAAAAAAAAACAAGTTGGAGTCGTGCTTTTTCTACTGGTTTTATGGTTTCGAAGCTTGGTATGATAATAAAAGTATATTAGTTTAAGTAGTATATACGTGTAAAAATATATTATATTTTTTTTTGAAATTCTCACTGCACACTTGTGTCCCGCTAAACGAACATTTTCTCTCACGACCTTAGGTTGGCTGGAAGAAATCTCTTGTAGAGATAAACCCGCCTTTGTAAATGTCCTCTTGTATATAATTCTCTGTATGTTAATTGTGCAATAAAGAATATAATAATAAAAATTTTATTAGTAAGCAAAAATATATTGAAAACTTAACACTTTTCTTTCCGATACTCTGCAAAACAGATTCGTGGCAAAATGATACCATTTGGTAGGCATTTAAAGATCGTGTCAAAACGAAACTGTGGTAACATGATACTAACCCGGCCTGACATGGGAGTCATTTGACAAAACTAGGCAAAATCTGTACTATAGGACTAGTATTATATGATATATGTTGCACACGCAGCATACATACACATTTTATTAGAACGTACTCTATATTATAATTTTAGATACTTCATAAATCACGTATTATCTAATGTATGTATGTATATTTATTTAATGGCATCACATCTCATTACAAAACGTATTTCGCCAATGTCAAAGTAAAGGAATTGTTACAAAAATATGGCGACACGCCAATGTCCAGTGAAAAGATGATTTACACAGGAATCCGCATCTCGAAGATCGACGACGAGGAAAGCCTGTGCACCACGATGACTCCGATAAGTTGATAGGGGAAATTATTGAAGTCTCGAAGAAAGCCGCTTCTTTAGAATATATTTCCATTTTCTATTTTGCCTTGCGCGTTGTTTCCAAAATCTTTGGGCAATTGACGTAAGAAAAACGCTAGAGCTCATTATCTCAGTGGGACAGGGTATACATAAAAGTGTCCTGTGGTCTGAAAGAAAAAAAAAACGTTCAAGTGCGAGTCGGACTTGAGCACCGAGGGTTCCGTACCACCATATAATTAATGTGCCAGATTTTTTGAGTCCGACACGCGCTTGACCAAATTTTATTATTTGTTGTTATTTGATAGCTTATGCACTATAAACATACCAATTTACAAATTTGTAAGTGTTCCCGTTTTTAAAATAGAACTAAAACAAAAATCGCCTCCGCGACCATTCAACTTAACCCCTCTCTTATATGAATGTTCCTGAAACGGGAGCTCACCTCAATTGGTTACCATTAGTTGTGAGAAAAGTTGTAATATTTAATGATTTCAGACTTTTCCCTTTATTGGTACTGTGAGACCTAGCTTCTTGCTAAATTTCATAATTTTAGGTCAACGGGAAGTACCCTATAGGTTTTGCTTTAGTGCATAAACGTATGGAGATGAGGACATAAAATGCCATATCTTTTATTTATTTATTTTATTTATTTATTTATTTCTTAACAACATCAACAGTACAGTCATGACAGGTTATCCCAAATCGACAATGTAGCTTAAATAATTTTGATTGCGTCGTTGTAAAAAAATTAAATTTTCAGATCTTGTGTGGTTCATGGACCCTAATATATGATATCAATTTGATACCTCTACCCGTTCGTGTGATAAAGGGTCTTAACATACAGACGGACAACAAAGTGATCCCTTTACCGCATGTTGGATCATATGTGTACCGCACCGGTTTTTGCTAAAAATCTTCTTCGAAAGATGTTTATATCCTTAGACGCAATAGTAAGACATATAGGGTACGTACTGTTTTCATACAAACGTCAAAAAACGCCTTCTCTTGATACTGACCTGTACTAAAATTTGCCACTTCAAATGCGCGTGTCGCGTGTTTGGATCACTTAGCCCACAGTGCGTTTTTAAAATTGATTTAAAAATGGTTATCGGAGGTTTTTTTCAGAGAAAAAAATACACAGAGTTTTCAAATTGAGTGAAGAATCCAGATGAGTTATTGTTTTTTCCTAAAACTGATATTTTTTACAGAAAATGTTGTTTTTTTTTGTATGTGCCAAAAGTGTCACAGCATGCACCTAAGTTATTTCACATAAACCATTTGTGTACCACTATGCAGAAATGTCATCTTAGACAGCTGGCACATATATGATACAACATGCAAATAATCTAGTTAGTGGTTTTACTATAATATTCGAAGTGTTTGTTTGTATGTACACGTACACACCATCTTAGATAACATATTAAAAATTTAGAGTCCTCGGGCCGTTTGTAAGCTAACCCTCCACTTTTATTCTCTGTTTAGTGGATTACTATACCTCTTTATGATTAGTAGCGATCGCATGCGTTTATCGGAGCTCTCTAGTGAGGAAATAACAATAATCTAAATATATTAAAGAGCATGTCCTGACTGACTGACTGATTCATCAACGCCGAGCCGTAACCGCTATAGATACAGATCTGAAATTTTGTACACATGTTCTATGCACGTCAAAACTACCCACTAAGAAAGGGTTTTGGAAAATTCATCTCCCAAGGGGGTGAAATAAGGGATGAAAGTTTGTATGAAAGTCCTTTCTTTCTTGAGCTAGATTCACACAAATTTGAATTTAAGGTTCTGGTAAAAAATAAAGAAACATGTGCTTAAGCACTTCTTAAACATCATCCTTCAAGGGGATGAAAAAGGGGATGATTTTTTTCCGTATGTTGGTCTATAAGTCTTTCATTTTTAAAGGTACAATTATAGAAATTTGGTTCCGAGCTCATGGTGAAAAATAAAAAGTACGTGTTCAAGAATTTTTCAACATTCATCCCTTAAGGGGGTGAAATTAGGAATGAAAGTTTGTATGAAAGTCTTCAGAAATTGTATTTAGACTAAGAACTAAAAATAAAGTCTTATGTTTCTCAGGGTTTTTGGAAATTCAACAGTCTAAGGGGTGAAAATGGGGAGGAAGTTGAAAATCCCTTATTTTAAAATTAATATCCACTAAATATATTATTTAGGCATCAAAGTTGTAATTCTGTGGAACGTACATCACTTTTATTGAAATTCCACTCCAAATTCAACCCCTAAAAGAGGGAAATGGGGTAAAAAGTCAAAAATCCAATACGGGTATCGTTTGTATGGTTTATCGGGTCGCTGATTACGAAAACTAAAACAATTTTGAAATCCAACGTGGTGGACGTGAAATACCATCATCCCCTAGGGATGGGGTTTGGGTGCGATAGGGTTGAAATGTCTAAAAATCAATATGGGTGTCGTTTGTATGGTTTAGCGGGTCACTGATTACGAAAACTACAGCAATTTTGAAATCTAACGTGGTGGACGTGAAATACCAGAGAGGGAGAGGTAGGGGGATGGGGAGGGGGAGAGGAGGAAGGAGGGAGAGAGGGAGAGACTGCACATTGTCTGAATTTCACGCGGGCGAAGCCGCGGGCACAGCTAGTTACTTTATAAAAACGTTAAAATATCTTTTGCTACGACCAATTAATAAATCGGGGAATCAAACTTTCAACGTTGCAGGCCTAGATTTAAGCTTTGAGTGTTTTTCACATGGTCATTTATATGAAGCTACAAGCTGTGCCCGCGGCTTCGCCCGCGTAGAATTCAGACAATCTGCAGTATTATGAAGTCTCCCTCTACCTCTCCCCCCCCCTCGCCCCCCTGCTCCTCCTCTCCCCCTCCTTATCCTTATCCCTATCCCTGCCCCTACCCCTATCCCTTCCCCTATCCCTACCCCTAACGCCATCTTAACCGCTATCTCTATCCTTATATATAAAATACTAGCTGTTGCCCGCGGCTTCGCTCGCGTAGATTTCGTATTTATGTTGTTGCCGGTTTTCCGAAGCAATGAGATATTTTCCCGTTATATCGGGGTAATTTTAAACTAAGGAAAAACAGGACTAACCCTGCGCAAATCAATGAGTATAATTCAAGATCCAGCTAAATTTTATATAATATACAGACGTTACTCATAAATAACTCAGAACAGAGGAACTTAGCAGCAGTATCCTAACAAATTTACAGAGAGAGATGAGAGACACCTTTATGTAATATTTCAAAACAGAGCCAATTCGCAGAAGTAATTGAGAAAAACTAAAACTCTCTCCCTCTCTCTCCCTCTCCCCCCTTCCTCTCCCCCTCCCTCTGTCTCTCCCCCTCCCCCTCCCCCTCCTCATCCCTCTCCCCCTCCCTCTCCCTTTTCATCACCCCCTCCCCCTCCCTCACTCCCTCCCTCTCCCCCTTCCCCTCCTTCTCCCTCTCCCTCTACCTGTACCTGTACCCCTCTACCTGTCTACCTCTCTTCCTCTCTACTTCTCGACCTCTCTACCTCTCTACCTCTCTACCTCTCTACCTCTCTACCTCTCTACCTCTCTACCTCTCTACCTCTCTACCTCTCTACCTCTCTACCTCTCTACCTCTCTACCTCTCTACCTCTCTACCTCTCTACCTCTCTACCTCTCTACCTCTCTACCTCTCTACCTCTCTACCTCTCTACCTCTCTACCTCTCTACCTCTCTACCTCTCTACCTCTCTACCTCTCTACCTCTCTACCTCTCTACCTCTCTACCTCTCTACCTCTCTACCTCTCTACCTCTCTACCTCTCTACCTCTCTACCTCTCTACCTCTCTACCTCTCTACCTCTCTACCTCTCCACCTCTCTACATCTCTACCTCTCTACCTCTCTACCTCTTTACCTCTCTACCTCTCTACCTCTCTACCACTCTACCTCTCTACCTCTCTACCTCTCTACCTCTCTACCTCTCCACCTCTCTACATCTCTACCTCTCTACCTCTCTACCTCTCTACCTCTCTACCTCTCTACCTCTCTACCTCTCTACCTCTCTACCTCTCTACCTCTCTACCTCTCTACCTCTCTACCTCTCTACCTCTCTACCTCTCTACCTCTCTACCTCTCTACCTCTCTACCTCTCTACCTCTCTACCTCTCTACCTCTCTACCTCTCTACCTCTCTACCTCTCTACCTCTCTACCTCTCTACCTCTCCACCTCTCTACATCTCTACCTCTCTACCTCTCTACCTCTTTACCTCTCTACCTCTCTACCTCTCTACCACTCTACCTTTCTACCTCTACCTGTCCTTATCCCCACCCCTTACGCCAATTTAACCGCTATCCCTAACATAGAAATGACACCCATATTTATTTTTAGACATTTCAAACCTATCGCACCCCAACCCCATCCCCAGGGGACGATGGTATTTCACGTCCACCACGTTGGATTTCAAAGTTGTTGTAGCTTTCGTAATCAGCGACCCGATAAACCATACAAACGACATCCATATTGATTTTTAGACATTTTAAACCTATCGCACCCCAACTCCATCCCCAGGGGGATGATGGTATTTCACGTCCACCACGTTGGATTCCAAAATTGTTGTAGTTTCCGTAATCAGCGACCCGATAAACCATACAAACGACACCCATATTGATTTTTAGACATTTCAAACCTTTCGCACCCCAACTCCATCCCCAGGGGGATGATGGTATTTCACGTCCACCACGTTTGATTTCAAAATTGTTGTAGTTTTCGTAATGAGCGACCCGATAAACCATACAAACGATACCCATATTGGTTTTTAGACTTTTTCACCCCATTTCCCTTTTTTAGGGGTTGAATTTGGGGTGGAATTTCAATAACAGTGATGAACGTTGCATAGAATTACATCATTAATGCCTAAATAATAAATTATGTGGATTTTCCTTTAAGAATAAAGAATTTTCAACTTCATCCCCCTTTTCACCCTTAAGGGTGTCGAATTTTCAAAAACCCTGAAACACGTAATTATTATTTTTAGTCGTCAGCCTAAATTCAAATTTTGAAGATCCTAACTTTAAAACTGACGGACTTTCATACAAATTTTATCCCCTATTTTACCCCCTTAGGGGTTGAATTTTGTAAAACCCTTTCTTAGTGCACCCCTAGGCTTCATAAGGAACCTACATGCCAAATTTTGAATCTCTAGACCCAGTGGTTTGGGCTGTGCGTTGATATGTCAGTCAGTCAGTCAGTCACCTTCTTCTTTTATATATATAGATAAACATAGAAACGACACCCATACTTATTTTTAGACATTTCAACACCCCAACCCCATCCCCAGAGGATGATGGTATTTCACGTCCACCACGTTGGATTTCAAAATAGTTGCAGTTTTAGTATTCAGCGACCCGATAAACCATACAAATGACACCCATATTGATTTTTAGACATTTCAACCCTATCACACCCCTACCCCATCCCTAGAGGATGATGGTATTTCTCGTCCACCACGTTGGATATCAAAATTGTTTTATTTTTCATAATCAGCGACCCGTAAACCATACAAACGATACCCGTTTTGGTTTTTAGACTTTTTTACCGCATTTACCTCTTTTAGGGGTTAAATTTGGTGTGGAATTTCAATAACAGCAATGTCCGTTCCACAAAATTACAACTCTAATGCCTAAACAATAAATTTAGTGGATTTTACTTTGAAAATGAAAGACTTATAGACATACATACGGGAAAAAATTCATCCCCTTTTTCACCCCCTTGAAGGGTGATTTTTAAGAAGAGCTTAAGCATGTGTTTCTTTATTACAAAAGCTTAAAGTCAAATAACTCAAGAAACGAAGAATTTTCATATAAACTTTCATCCCTTATTTCACCACCTTAGGGGATGAATTTTTAAAAATTCTTAAATACGTACTTTTTTGTTTTATACAAAGAGTTCAAAACCAAATTTCTATAATACTACCTTTTAAAATGAAAGACTTATAGACCAACATACGGGAAAAAAATCATCCCTTTTTTCACCCCCTTGAAGGGTGATTTTTAAGAAATGCTTTAACATGTGTTTCTATATTTTTTACCAGAATTTTAAATTTTAAATTTGTGTGAATCTAGCTCAAGAAACAAAGGACTTTCATACAAACTTTCATCCCTTATTTCACCCCCTTGGGAGATGAATTTTCCAAAATCCTTTCTTAGTGGGTGGTTTCGACGTGCATAGAACCTGTGTACAAAATTTCAGATCTGTATCTATAGCGATTACGGCTCGGCGTTGATGAATCAGTATCTAAAGAAAACATGTTTGTATTGTCTAATGACAAAACTATCTGTGAACGTTGTATATAAAGAAAGATATTCTGTAGTATATTTACTGTCAGCATTGCACCCGTGCGAAGCCGGGGCGGGTCGCTAGTATTTTATAATGCCAAAAAAAAACATTAATTTTTGACTATTATTATTTTAATTTCTCTCCTCCAAATTCATTCCCGAACTCTATACTAGTGGAGTTGGGAGAAACCACAAGTGAATATCATGAACCCAGATTTCATGCCTGGTGTTCCAAATGTGGCATGGCTGAAAGTTGAGACATAGATTTAATAAAAACGTAAAAGCACGAAAAACGTAACTTTTATTTATTTTTTTCTATTGCATTTATTTCTTCTGTTGAAGAAGAAAAAATCATGCGGTAAAGGGATAAGGGTTTCGTTTTTTTCTTTTAAGGTACGGAACCCTAAAAACTTGTGTTTGGCAGTGTCACTTTTTATCGTTTTATTTATTTGTTTTATTTTAAATTATGGCGTATTTTATTCAAAAATATTTAGTGTGTGTGCCTGTGATATCACTAATATTTCAGTTGTGTTCCATTCAGTGTTCCGAAATGGTGATGTCAGAATTCACTGAAATACTAGATATCAACTCAAGTAACATTGTTTCTGCTCGTAGGGTTATGATTGGTAATGAATATATAGTGTTTCGTATCATAAAGGGGGAAGAAGCGAAACTAGGAGATGTTCCTTATCAGGCAAGTACGCACACTTCATTTAAAACACGATCAAGATATCTTTGCACCTCGCGTCTACGACATCGCATCAGTTGAACCTTGAGAGTGGGCGTCAAAGATCCCTGTTTTAGTCCTCGGCCATCAGTCCACCGCCACCGTCACTGAAACGGTACCGAAAATATGACGACGGCGCCGAAGCAGCGATGCACACATTTGCTATGGCCGCCTGTCCACTGCAAGCCTTGGCGCTGCCGTTATCTCGTACTCGGGACTCGGTATCGTCTCCGTGATTATTGTGAAGTATTTTGATTTGCCCAGACGAGAAAGCTTGCCTGTACTTGCCGAGCAGTTCTTTGCAGTCTCTTAGACCAATGCTGATGCTTTTGAGGGACACAATAAGCATTGGGAAGAGTTTTTTTTTATTGTCAATGGGCTTACTCTTAACCTCGATCTAGTCTTGAAGACAGAGATGAGGTCGACGATGGAACGAGCTTGCCCAGAAGAAGCCTATTCACACGCGACTTGAACAGATTCGGGTTGTATGAACTCGCGAACACAGACGCAGGCAGAGAATTCCACTCTTAGCCGTGCGCATTATAAAAGATGTTTCAAAGCGCTTTGTGCGGATGTGCGGAATGTCAACCAAGTGTGGGTGATGTCCTGTGGTGCGTCTGGACTCCCGAGGGTAGAAGGGAGATAGTGGAATAAGCTATTGGAGCACTTGAGCACACTCTCCGAAGAACAATCTGTAAAAGACCGACAGATATGCAACTTTGCGACGGTAGGCCAGACTGTGAAACTTGGTTTTCACCAGCATCTCATCACCAACGAGCTATTGTAACTAATCTATTGAACAATGAAGTAATCAATTAGATATAAGTGATTTAGTTCTTGTTTCGAACCCGAGAAACATTATTTTAGGATCTCGCTAGGATCAAGGAATGTTACTTATCTTTCCCGTCCTCTCAGCTCAATTGAATTTTATTGAGATATCATTATTTCAGTACGTCTATACGCACATCTGACTATACATTTAGTTCAATAGCTTAATGATAATTCGATCTGCTCAATGTGGACATTTTGCCTTTTCTAGTACAAAAGTGGACCACAGGCTTGCTTTTGCTTCACCTTGCAGAACCAGATTTTGTGCTGATAGTCTTTAAACATGGTCACAGAATTTGTGAACAATTTCTTGGAATCTTTAAGCATTTTGTACGGTCTATCTCGCATCATAAGGAACCTTCTCAGCTTTATTACCGAGACATTAGGTCCAAAGTGCTCCCACACAAGGTATTTGGGAGTACAGGTTTCCGTAAAATATACCGGAATATCACATTTTAAGTAGGTAATCTAGCGTTATTTTTAAACTATAAATCTTTTAATAAAGTCACTGGATTTAGGACGATTTCTACAGCTTTTATAAGCATTTTAAACACATCGCACAAATTTTATTAATAGCACAAAATATTATCACAATATCAAAACACGACAAGGAAGATTTTAAATTACTCACGGTTTTTCTTCGATCAAACCTTGACGTGACCTGGCCGGTGAACGTCCACTGCTGGACCAGGACCCTACCAGACAGCCAGAGCAGAGCGAACGGTCCCGAACCGTCCGCTTAGGCACAGGCCTGCGCCCGGCTGGAGGAGTGCCCACTGCTGGGCAAAGTCTTCGCTCGGAATGTTGGTACAGAACGACAGGCCATGAGTCGTCCCTCCAGCATCCCGCGCCTTGTTGATGATTGCCCACAACTGGACATGGTGGCCTTCCATACAGTCGCGCTGACCGTAACGTTCCTTGAGGAATCGTAGGATGCCCGAAACCGTAAGATTCTGTGCTCGCGGGCAACCTGGACGCACACGTGTTTAGCCGCCGAAATCACAAAAACCGAACGTACCGAAAGATCGAACGAATGTAAATTTACGCACCGCGCAATATAATAAAAAAAGCTTAAAGAGAACGATCGCTCCGCATTAATAACAGGCAGAGTAACGTTGTCGCGATGAAATTCAAATAAAAAGTGGGGCCTCTTGTGGGTCCTTCTCGCTGCAGCGCAGCTGCAGCGGGGAGAGCCTGTCTGGCCTGGGGCCACTTAGGCTGGCTTAAAACGACGCCTGCAGCGACAGGTGTGGCGATGGGGCGGCCTCCCGAGGGGCCTGTCAAGTCCGGTCTTCACGCCGCGGCGAGGCAGCCCACCAGGTGATTCCCCGTTGGGGGAGGCCTAGTGAGCGCCTACGAGCCGGCGGCGGCTTCTCATCATCGGAGGTGGGCGGGCGCGGTGCGGCGTCGGCACGCTTGCGCGGCGCGCGCGCACTGCGCACGACGTGGTTGGGGGCTAGTAGCAGGGGCCCACAGTCCTGACTACTCAACGGGGAGTAGTGGACGTGGGCTGCCTGGTGTGGAGGGGAGGGGCCTCAGCATCCTGACCTCATGCGAGCCAGGATGGAGACACCCTCCGTGACTATTGCCACCGGGTCAGTCCCTGCTCTCACGGCCTTGGGGACGGAGAGCAGGAGCTCGATGGCGAGGTCGATTGCGTCGGCTGCGTTGCTTGTGGTAGCCCCCGGGTGCTTCCACGTTTTGTGGGGCGGCGACCGCTTCCTTGGGCGTCTGATTCGGCGTGGGTGTAGCAGCTGTGCTGGGAGGCGCCTTCGACTGCTTCGCCTTCCTCCCCGCGGGAGGCGGGGCGGCGACCGCTTTCGACGGCGCTAGTTGCGGAGGGATAAGGCCGGCTGTGATGGCGGCGGCGGCGGCTGGATTGGCGGAGGCGGACTAAGTGGGGCCTCAGGGCAGCGTTCCTGCTTTTATACACTCGACGTCCTCCCGCCGATGACGCAATATCGAATTCAACCTAGCTGATAACGCAATAACGAACTCGGTTCGGCATACACTGATGGCTTACTAGCAAGGTGGATGCCGCCGCCCGCGCGCTGTAGCGCAATAGTACGCTACCTCCTCAGTCGGCCGGCACCAGCCGGTCTGGGTTTTTGAAACGAAGTATTTTTCACATGAAAACGAATCCCATGCATTCTTCTGAATATGAAAACGTGTTAATTATGCTCAAATTCATAGAACTAAAGTAAGTTAGAAATGGGTTTCAGTATGTCTTTTTCGATCCGAAACTAAGATTCTAATTCAACCATTTTCTTTTAAGTTCCAAGATGAATCTTTCCTTTTTAATAGAATGCCTAATCATAGTTTGACTTTACAACGAGTTATTTGGGTATTTTAACTTCAATTTAATCGGAAATGTGATTGATCAAAAGTTTATCTAGACACGCGGTAGCGTGTTAAAGCCAAGTTCAACGAGAATATTAGTTAGTAACATTAACCTGAACTTGAATATTTCGGAATTTCTGACGGCCAAACCGTCACACTTCTTGGCTCTGCGATCTATCGAGTCAAGTGCGGCTAGTTGGTATTTGGCTGAGCCATCCCAAACCATACCAGTAGTTCAGTATTTAAAAATTAAAATAACAACTTAGTCTAATTACTCACAAATGGCTTTACGTTATTTATACGGAGTCAGACACCTAACCTAAAGATTTGACGATGACAATGGTTTTTATCGCAGAGCGATTGCATCTGTCCTCGTCAACCCTAATGAAAACTAAGTCATATATCTTAGAGTAGGCTTTGTCAGGTTTGAAGGTGACCTTGTACGTATAGTATTTATCTAGTCCCTGAGGTGACCTGAATTGTACGTATAGTAGTTATCTAGTCCCTGCCTCAATTACAGAGCTTTCAAGCCGTTAAATGGCCTCTTTTTTGGCTTCTAAACTATTATCATCAGTGTCAGTTTTGGGCTACTACGTTGTTGTCACTTTTTGCCGTGACTTGAAAAGAAGAAGAAATGTCAGTAGCGGAGACCTTTCGATGCCAGGAAAACGCTGATCTTATTCTATCACTACTACTAATTAGTAAATTGCATCAAAATCAAAAACTCTAAATCAAATATTCATGGTTGGATATTCAAATCTCATGAAGACGTCAGGTAAACTACATCGCTTCACAAACAAAGTGGCGCCATGGTGTGAAAAAAGAAGGTACAATAAAAAGCTACGCGCTCTTTTAAATTTGTCGTAGTGCGACTCTCATTTCGAATTTCCCGCGGTATTTTCAAAGACAAACGTTTGTGCCAGCAGCACCCATGCAGTGGCCCAAGCACGGCGAAGCTACGCCAAACGTCAAATTAGTACGGAATTTCCGTACCAGTGTAGATTGCCGATGTTGGACGATGATGTTGGCAATGATGGCTTTAGATCGTGAGGTTGCTACTACTACAACGAATGGCGCGTGAAGGGGCGTGGTTTGTGTCAGTTTAGCCAACACGTAGAAAAGTGAAGACGAGGCCGCCATTTTCAACAGCTCATTCTTGTTCGAGATTTTACCACGTCAAGTTCTAAAGTGATAGTTGGTCGCGAGATGAAGCCTGTAGCCGCTGGCGGATGAGCCGTGGCAATTCTGCGATGACAGGAGCGACCCTTTAACGACAGCTAAGTGTTTATGATCTTGTCTGCTTCTAAACTGTGATATTTTAGGTTATGATACGCGAATACTTTTTGTGATAGTAAAACACGGTGCACTGTGAGTTTGCTGTAGTTTAACATGTGAATAGAATCTTAGAATAAGCCTCCAACGTTTGGGGTTGACGGGATTGTGCCACTTAGTTAATTTTACATTAAAACAACAGGTGGCACAAGCAGTCCTGCACACCGCTGTGTTTACCGACGACGTGATTGAGGAGAATACCATATGAGAGGTCAATGGCAAGTCAGGATGAATGATCGTTATGCAAGTAAGTTACACTCGATTGAATTAGGCGATTGTCAAAGATGTTATCGATGTCTGCTACAAATAGTTCGGCCAATATCGTATTCTCTGCTATTCTTGATGTCTATCCCTTGCCCACATAGTGCCATCCCTCTCCGCCCCCAGTTTGTGTCTTCGACAAATTTATTTAATTTTTTATTTATCTTTTTATTTAGGGAAACAAAAGATCTTAATTTAGTACCAAGGTATCCAAGGGACAAAACCAGACCGAGAGAAAGACCACCACTTAGATGGAGCGATGATATTATTGAAACTGTAGGTGCTACTTGAACTCTACTCGCGAAAGATCGCATCGTATGGAAAAAGATGGAGGAGGCCTATACTCGAAAATGGGTACCTAAGATAAAATAAAGAAAAATAAAACATAACAAAATAAGATTTTTTTAAATATGTTGAGAATGAAATTTATATTTTAATATTATTTATTATGCATGTAAATTAAATTATTGTAATATTTAAATGAATTTGTAATTATTAAACTAGTCGTAGGAAATCAATGGCTTATTATGCATATGTAGATCTTGTAAGAAATCTGTTTTTGGCATAGTTAGTGTGGCAAAAATCTGTAGAAAATACTTACTTACTTTTATTTCTGAGACCAGCCCTATAGGACATTTTAAATACATTTTACTAACTAAATACATAGAATCAACTATGTTATGTATGATTTTATATAAGAAAATTTGTTCTATGTGTTCTCGTTTTTTTTCTAAGTTAAACCTTAACTTGATATGCTTGCGAAACTTATTTTGTATTCGCTCTATACGATTGATGTACTTCTGAGGGTTCCAAGCTGTTGAGGCATATAGAAGCTGCGAAGTTACAAGTGACTTGTAAAGGATCTGTATTGTACTTTCCTTCTTAAATGCTTTGCTCTGACGCAGAACAAAGCCTAAAATTCTATAAGCTTTCTTAGAAATATTTTCAATGTGCTTGTCAAGAACTAGCTCACTATCAAGTTAAACGCCTAGATCCCTAATCTCGGGCACCCTATGCAGCGACTTATTTTGAAGAGTGTAATTATGGGGTTTTTTGTTCATGGAGCATGTTATACAGCAGCATTTATCTACATTGAGATATAATCTATTATTTAAACAGTATTGACTTAGCCTACTGATTTAACTACTGTATAAGGTGTTTTTAAATTAGACCCAAATATTTCTAGGGGTGGTGTAACTATGATAAAGAAAAAGATTTATCAAAGTTTTAGAAAAATCCTCCCGCTAGTTTTTTTTTTTATAATTTTCAAACTAAAAAATTGTTATTATTTGCAATCATCCTGTAGTAATGATTTCCACCGTACTAAGAGCCCGAAACCGAGCCGAAACCGCCCAACCGCGCACTCGGCTTGCACGTGATTGGCTCACGACTCCGCGCTGCCGCCTGTGCTGATACGGAGTGTTCATTTTACGATATTTAACGGTATTGTTTTAGGATTTTTCTCGAAAACTAGCGAATAGAAATATAAAAAAAAAACACCAATAGTATTAATTTAAGTCCTTGAGGTAACCCTAACAATTTTTGGGTCTAATAAAAAAACACCTTATATACATTTTTGTATCATCAGCATAATAGTATTTGTGAATCATGAAAGCAACCAACTACGTCATTTAAGGGTGATTGGGGTAAAGTTAGAGGTAAAACCTTTGACAGCTACGACTTGAGTTCTATCACGTAGGTATAGGACTTCAGCCACCTAAGTAAATCACCGTGTATACCAATGTACTCCAATTTTTGTTCTAGAATTTGATGAGATATTTTATCAAATGGTTTGGAGTAATCGGCATATAAGGCGTTTACCTGATAACCTTTATCCATGGCATCAAGAGCGTAATCATAAAATTCGCACAAATTAGATTCCGTAGATCGTCTGGATATAAATCCTTGCTGTTGTGTTATCAGCATGGGTCGACGATAAAGTATCGCATATAATTTTTTCAAAGAGTTTAGGTATTACAGATAGCTTTGAAATACGTCTATAGATTTTTATGTCATGCCTATCCCCATTCTTGAAAATAGGTATTATCCGAGACCTCTTCCAAACTATCGGTATAATATAAGTAACTCCTTCCCTTAGAGAAAACTTGAACAAAATACTGATAGGTACAGCCAATTTTTCACATCAACGTTTTAAAAATATTAGGTCTTTACCTATGAAATTGCCGTTTTGTATGGCGAATTTTAGGTAAACTCAATTTTCAGTACTAACATTTTTGCATTTTTCTTAGGAATTATAAATTCAATTTTTTATATTTTTTCAAGTGTTATTGGGAAAACATTAAGCTAACAGAAGCTTAAATTTAATTTTCGAAAAATATTATGTGTAAAAAAATATAACAAATCTAATTATGAAATCGGACGACATTTAAGACGAACAATTTTCGAACTTTTAAAATTATATATGTCAAACTAAAAATAAAAACTTTATTTTATGCGTAAATTGATAACCTTGAAGTCAACTTTCAGATAAATGAAAAAAATAGCATTAGAATTATAGGAATTACGATCTCATTAATCTGTAAGAATATTTCGGCAATTTCATAGGTAAAGACCTATTATAAGATGAATCCCATCAGGCCCGCTACCTTTGGATACATTTATTAGAGACAAAGATTTTTTTACTATTGGAACATTAATATTGATTGAATTCATTAAACATTCATTAGATTCGACTGATATATGTGTGAATATATGTTTGAATGTACATATCTATTGTCTTTGCTACCGGTCACCCATCTTAACGTAGCCAAAGTTGCTTAGTAAATGTATGGTAAATACCACTTGGCCTCGAGCGCTTCATGCAAAATAATATTCGTGGAAATTTGTTACAGGTTGCCTTAATGACGGCTGTACGAGAAAACCGATATGCGGCCTTTTGTGGCGGCACTATCATTGGAAGAATGAAAATCCTCACTGCTGCACATTGTGTTGTGAAAAAAAGAATGTCTGACTGTACTAAAGGGTAGGACTGTACCGAAGGTTAAGAATCAATAACACCTAAATTACAAATTCTAAATGTAACAGGTAACATATTTATCAAAAATGATTGTATCAGTAACTAATTCTACAAGGTAATTTTTTGGAACTGATATGAATATTCCTACCTAGTTAGTAGTGAGGTCAAAAGCAACAACTTTTGTTCTACTACTTTGCTAGTAACGGTAAAAAAAATCGACTTTCTATACAAAGTAACGTTAATGACCAAGACATTTAGTATGGGAAGAAATATTTAGCCATCAAAAACATAACTTCTAAAAAAAACAAGTCTCGTTCATCTATCGTAAAAAGTTATGAGATCCATGTAAAACCAAGTCGGTTTATTTATTTAGTCCCTACTTAAGGGTCCTTCTGTCTTAAGTTATTATGTAATTAGCTAACCTCAAGGAGGTTTTAACCCACGCTACGCTCTAGGAAGGAGAGATGAATGGCCAAAAAAAGCGTGATGACGAGTATATCCAATAGTCGCGGTGGCATATCTTTCACACAGTAGGGTGATCTAACTATTTTACGCTTGGGGATGTAATATTATTAAAGCGCTCTGGAACAGCAGCTTCATTTTTAATATTTTATTTGGCAGGATATTATCCTTTAGTTTCTACCTGATAAGTTGTGCTTCCCTCGGCAACAAAGTGTTTCGTGTCTTAAAATCCTCGCAGCGCTGAGGATTCTTCTTTAGAACCACTCGCTTGGCTCGTGGCTCAATTATAGAGTCACTAGCTGTGCCCGCGGCTTCGCCCGCGTAATATTCAGACAATGTGCAGTGTCTCCCTCTCCCCCTCCCTCACCCTCTCCCACTCCCTCTCTTTCTACCTCCATCCCACTCCCTCTCCTTCTCCCTCTCCCTGCCCCTACTCCAATCCCTATCCTTAACGCCGTCTTAACCGCTATCCTTATCTACACTATCTACACTAATATTATAAAGAGGAAAGATTTGTACCTATTTTTGTATGTTTGTAATGAATAGGCTCCGAAATTACTGGACCGATTTGAAAAATTCTTTCACCATTAGAAACCTGCATTATCCGGGATGAACATAGGCTATAAAATATTTAAAAAAAAGTTAGGGTTCCGTATGAAAACTTCGATAATGTAACCCAAGGTGTGAAAAAAATACTAAATAGCATCCTTATATCGAGTACGCTGCCGAAACTATTAACAATAGAGCAAAGTAATGTACTACAGAATTATAGAAGCTATCAATATCTATAAAAAAATCCGCAATACCATATGTCTAACTATTACAGTTATGTCACAATAACTACTTTTTCATGTTAAAATATGTAATAGTAACGCCGGTACAAACTATATAGGCCACATTATTCGTACCTATTAATCCTTATCCAAATAAATGATTTCGTATTCAAGGCTATATCAGTACCTGTAAATGACTTTTTGAATTATTCAAATCGGACATACCATTCAAAAGTTATCATGAGTGTAATCGTTATCAAAATTGAAATTAAAGAAACAGCGCCCTAAGTGACTGTAATGGTTTTATCTACAACAGAGAATAGACACGAAAAATTTGGCTGGTCAAGTGCGTGTCGTTCCGTGTGGTAGCGGCAAAGAATAGTGCCAACCTATCTCAACCTGTAGGTGTCGTAAGAGGCGACTAAGGGTTTACAAACCGGAAGATGGGCAGCGACATCTTTCCGTGTATCGCACCATCTTACATACTGCGGTCACCAACAACCGCGGTCCATGGTGCCAGCCTTAATGCTAACAAGCGTGGTGACTAAGATACTTCCCCTCCACATTCTTCTAGCAAGGGCTCGAATTCTGGAGTGAGCTCCCTGTCCTGTAGTGGACGTATTATGGGATGTTATGATGGTTTTGATGAAGTGCGTGTCGGCTCGAGCGAATTTAATGCACTTTTGCGTGACTAAGATGGTATGACTGCCCATAACTAGGACAGTATTTTTACCTTAGTGGTACGGAACCCTCGGTGGGAGTCCAACTTGCGCTTGGCTGGTTTCTTTAGTAACCCCCGATGCAACAAGAACCTATATCTACCCGTGCGAAGCCGGGGCGAACCGCTAGTCCTTATGTAAACATAGAAACGACACCCATATTGATTTTTAGACATTATAACCAGGGGATGATGGTATTTCACGTCCACCACCTTAGATTTCAAAATTGTTGTAGTTTTCGTAATCAGCGATCAGATAAACCATACAAACGACACCCATATTGATTTTTAGACATATCATATCGCACCCAAACCCCATCCCCAAGGGATGATGGTTTTCACGTCCACCACATTGGATTTCAAAATTGTTTTAGTTTTCGTAATCAGCGACCCGATAAACCGTACAAACGATACCCATATTGGTTTTTAAGACTTTTTTACCCCATTTCCCTCTTTAAGGGGTTGAATTTGGGGTAGAATTTCAATAACAGTGATGTATGTTCCACAGAATTACTACCCTAATGCCTAAATAATAAATTTTGTGGATATTACTTTGAAATGAAGGAGTTTCAACTTCATCCCCCTTTTCATCCCTTAGGGTGTATAATTTTCAAAAACCCTGAGATACATAAAACTTAATTTTTAGTCATCAGTCTAAATACAAATTTTGAAGACCCTAACTTCAAAACTGACGGACTTTCATACAAATTTTCATCCCTTATTTCACCCCCTTAGGAGATGAATTTTGAAAATTTTTAAAACAATTTTTTTTTCTTTTTTTTTTTACTAAAAGCTCTAAAACAAATTTCTATAATTCTACCTTTAAAAATAAAAGACTTATAGACCAACATACGGAAAAAATATCATCCCCTTTTTGGGTGATTTTTAAATAATGCTTAAACATATGTTTCTTTATTTTTTACCAAAAGCTTAAAGTTAAATTTGTGTGAATCTAACCCAAGACAAAAAGGACTTTCATACAAACTTTCATACCTTATTTCACCCCCTTAGGGGATGAATGTTGAAAAATTCTTAAACACGTACTTTTTCATTTTTTACCATAAGCTCGGAACCAAATTTCTATAATTCTACCTTTAAAAATGTAAGACTTATAGACCAATATACGGAAAAAAATGATCCCCTTTTTCACCCCCTTGAAGGACGATTTTTAAGAAATGCTTAAACACGTGTTTTTTTATTTTTTACCAGAAGCTTAAACTTAAATTTGTGTTAATCTAGCTCAAGAAACAAAGGACTTTCATACAAACTTTCATCCCTTATTGCACCCCCTTGGGAGATGAATTTTCCAAAATGCTTTCTTAGTGGGTGGTTTTGACGTGCATAGAACCTGTGTACAAAATTTCTGATCTGTATCTATAGCGGTTACGGCTCGGCGTTGATGAATCAGTCAATCAGTCAGGACATGCTCTTTTATATATTTAGATAGAGGTAAATGAAGTCAAGTCCGTTTGGTGCCGGCAAAGTATAGAACCAACTACCAACCCATCTCCACCCGTGGGTATCGTAATGTACGTACAGTGTACGTTTCATGGGGTGTCATGTACAACATGAGAATATTATTCAAGCATGGTATGTGCATGTCATGAATATTATTCAAGCATGTCATGAGTACCTTGGGCTCAATTCTTGAATAACACCGGATGATAAATAATTATCACCCGAAAAATTAAAAATTAAAGTTAAAAAAATTTTTTCACACATGGAATAACAATAATTTAAAAATATGGACTGGCTGTTGAACTTTGCCTCATTTATACGTTTCTAAATATTATGGCCCAAGTTTTTGTCATTATCTTTTTACTGAAATAAACTATCAATACTCACAAACATTAAAAGACTTAAAACCAATATGTTGTTCATTCTCACTACTTATTGAACAGCCCTCGTAACATCAGCTGTCTCTCTGTCCATCTATATTTGCGATCCGTCTGGCAGTCCGGGAACAACAGGTCGATACAGGTTTTTGTTGGTATTCTTCTAAAAACTCATCATCAACCAACTTCATTTGGGCCTAATTGCGAGCCACCTACTTTTTAACCGACTACAAAAAGGCGGAGGTTCTCTATTCGATCGTATTTTTTAAAATATTATTATTTTAAATGAATGAATAATTCTTACCTACCAAGTGACATCTGTCCACATCTGAAACTTTTTAAACAAATTCCAACCCAAGGGCATCACATAAATTCTCTCAATAATGCCCGGAACAAAACTTTGATGCTGACCGTAAATGGCTCGAAATATCTATCGCGAGGGAGCGCAGGGCAGGCGCGTGAATTATTGGCTTCCCGCATGTCGTCAATAAGAACGCAGAAAATAACCGGCAGCATCAGATGTACTATTTTCCTATTATTGTACAACAGTACAGGTTCCGTTGTTTTGTTTGATTTTCTTTTAAAACTAATGCAAGCTGTTTTTCTTTTTCATGTTTAGATTCAGATATCTTCATCATAATGTTATTTCATCATAATGTTATTTCATCATAATGTTCTTTGGAATAAGTTGTTCAGTTTTATGGGCAGATTCTGCAAATTCATATCCCACAATACTGATGTGGTTGTACCTTTTTAGTTTCCTTTGTGTTCAAATATCGTACATTACAGCCACCCTACTTCATACGTAAAACAGTTCGGCTTTTTCATAGAAAAATTAAAGGAATAATGGATACCCATAGAAGAATATTCCGCAAATAGCATAACTATCAATTTTGCAGCCATTTACTCTACAATATTTCACTGTTTTTGCAGAAAAAATACGCGATTTTAAACAAAATTTAGCATGACATAAAAATGTGTCAAAGACGGGGATACCAGTAATGTATTAAAAACTATTACCAAAAAGGTTGATGACGAATGAAGAAGTACATAACCTGCTTGACCTTAAACAACACAATTAGATCAAAAATATTTTATAGAGTTTCCGAGATAAATCACAGAACCAAAAGCACCCGAAAAATATTAAATTTTTAAGATTTAGCTCTAAAAAGGTTTTCTATATGAAAACCAAGCATAATGTCAAAAGATTTTTTCCTACCAACCCCCAATTTCGTTTTGCTATGGCAACTGTGTGAGTGTGACACAACCGCGACTAATGGACCTCTCGCTCGGCACAATTACTCTTCTTCGCAAATCACAGGAATTTAACCGTACTGCAATATACGATTGACTAAATTTGTGTAGCAAGATTTTTGCATTAAACACTCCTTCCTAGAGCGTAGCGTGGAATAAAACCTCCTTGGCTAACCTAACAACATCTTATAGAGACCATCCATACTAATATTATAAATGCGAAAGTAACTCTGTCTGTCTGTCTGTTTGTTTGTTTGTTTGTTGCTCTTTCACGCCTAAACGGCTGAACGGATTTTGATGAAATTTGGTATGAAGTTAGATGGTAACTTGGAGACGGACATAGGCTACTTTTTACCCCGGGAAAATATCTCATTCCCGTGGGAATCTACACATACAATAATACTCTAGCGGGGTTGTATCTGCTACAGCACACCGAAACTACTTAACCGATTTTGATGGTACTTTTTTTATTCAACTAAGTATCGCTGATTACGAAAACTACTATAATTTTGAAATCCAACGTGGTAGACGTAAACTACCATTATCCCCTGGGGATAAGGTTGAGGTGCGATAGGTTAGTTAGTTAGTGGGCTCCTGTTTCCGCAATTAAACTGATTTGGTCCTTTTTGCGTACAGGTTAGTCTGGTTAATTAAGCCAGCCCAGCTCCTTCCAGAAGCTCAGAAGTCTCCTGGGACATTCGCAGGCTTCGCGGAGCGACCTCGTGTTGTTGAGGATTTTAGCCCGTTGGTCGGCCAACGCAACGCACTCCAGGATCACGTGATTGACCGTCTCTTCCGCGTCAAGGCAGCCCCTACATAGTGGGCTATCGGTAACGCCGATTGTGAATAGGTGTTTGTTGAGCGAGATATGTCCTGTAATAGTGCTCACAACTATTCGGAGGTTTGTTCGATTGAGGCTGAGAAGTCGGTGGGTAAGCTTAGGTGAATTAGTGGATAGCACCTCCTTTGACTGTCTGCAGCTCGTTAGGCTAGCCCAGCGGGCATTGTGTTGGTTCTGGGTAAAGCCGTGAAGCCATGTGCGGATTTGACTGAAGGGCAGTGGTAATAGTGGTACAGGACCTGCCACTGGTGTTTGTGAACCACGCCTTGCCAATTCATCCGCGGCATCGTTGCCCAGTGATCCGCTGTGTCCCTTGATCCATTGCAGGATTACCCTGTTGTTTGAAGCAATGCGCTCCAGTGCAAGGTGACACTCGTAGATAAGCCCTGAGGTAAATACATTACTCTGCAGTGCCATTAGTACGGCCATGCTGTCGGAAAGGATTCTTATACAAAAGCCTTCTACCTTCCTTCGCATTACCGCGGTGGCGGCCTCCTTGATAGCTACACATTCACATTGGAATATGGAGCTGTGTGTGCCTAAGGCCAGTGATATTTTTATGTTGAGGTCGAGTGAGAAAGCCCCGGCGCCTGTTCCTGAGTCCATTTTGGATCCGTCAGTATATATTCTGACCTCATGGGAACCGGATTGGTCTTTACCTGACTCTTTTTTTTTTTTTTTTTTTTTTACTATGTATGGGCTTACTCTTGACCTCGATCTAGCCTTGAGGA
This sequence comes from Athrips mouffetella, assembly GCA_947532105.1. Classification (NCBI taxonomy): domain Eukaryota; kingdom Metazoa; phylum Arthropoda; class Insecta; order Lepidoptera; family Gelechiidae; genus Athrips; species Athrips mouffetella. The sequence goes on along the minus strand of OX383972.1, from coordinate 20,392,228 downwards.
CAGAGATGAGGTCGACGATGGAACGAGCTTGCCCAGAAGAAGCCTATTCACTCGCGACTTAAATAGATTCGGGTTATAAGAGCTCGGGAACACAGACGCAGGCAGAGAATTCCACTCCTTAGCTGTGCGCATTATAAAGGATGTTTCAAAGCGCTTTGTGCGAATGTGTGGAATATCAACCAGATATGGGTGATATCCTGCGGTGCGTCTGGATTCCCGATGGTAAAAGGGGGATGGCGGAATAAGCTCATGGAGCTCTTGGGCACACTCTCCGAAGTACAATCTGTAAAAGACCGACAGACATGCAATTTTGCGCCGGTGGGCTAGGCTGTGAAACTTGGTTTTCACTAGCATCTCATCACCAACGAGCTTCTTGGCTCTGCGATCTATCGAGTCAAGTGCGGCTAGTTGGTATTTGGCTGAGCCATCCCAAAGGTGGCAGCAATTCTCCATGCAGGATCGGACTTGTGCTTTGTATAAAACTAGAAGCTGTCCAGGAGTGAAGTAACGCTTAACTTTATTGAGGATGCCCAACTTTTTGGCCGCAGTTTGAGCTTTGATAGTTGTATGTGGTAATTCCTGTTAAAGTTATATGTTTTGGGGATCCTGTCGCACGGGGCCTCGCATAAGGGGTACTGTTTCCGAACAGTGTCCCAGAGCGTGGCAATAGGTCCATTGTGGTTAACCCATTCGCCTAAAAGCTTTAGGCGTAGGGCCGACATTATTGCCTCCTGTGAGGTGCGATAGGGTTGAAATGTCTAAAAATCAATATGGGTGTCGTTTGTAAGGTTTATCGAGCCGCTGATTACAAAAACTACAACAATTTTGAAATCCAACATGGTGGACGTGAAATGCTATCATCCCTTGGGGATGAGGTTGGGGTGCGATAGAGTTGATATGTCTAAAAATCAATATGGGTGTCGTTCGTATGGTTTATCGGGTCGCTGATTACGAAAACTACAATGATTTTGAAATCCAACGTGGTGGACGTGAAATACCACCACCCCTGGGATGGGGTTGGGATTCGATAGGTTTGAAATGTCTAAAAATCAATATGAGTGTCAGTTGTATGTTTATATAAGGATAGGGATAGCGGTTAAGATGGCGTTAGGGGTAGAAGCAGGGATAGGGGTAGGGTCAGGGATAGGGAGAGGGAGAGGGGGAGGGATAGGGAGAGAGTGTAAGGGAGGGGAAAATGAGGGGAGAGAAAGGGGGAGGGAGGGGTAGAGGGCGTGGGAGGGGGTAGAGGGAGGGAGAGGGGGAAGGGGAGGATGAGTGAGGGGAAGGGGGAAAGGGAGGGGAATGGGAGGAGGGCGAGGGGGGAAAGGGAGGGTGATGGGGAGAGGGGAAGGGGGGAAATGGAGGGGGAAGGAAGGGTGAGGGGGGGAAGAGGGAGGAGCAAGGGAGAGGAAGAGAGAGTGGGAGAGGGTGAGGGAGGGGGAGTGGGAATGTAGGGGGGGGGATACAAAAGGATAGATAGGGAGGAATAGGGACCTTTTTTACTTTTATGAATACCTCCTCGCTACCCATTCACTTCACTCCCTTTATTGCCTTCTTTTTTAAGTTCGCCTGTAACGGTTGACAATGAAAATTCCGCACTACCTACCAGTTAAATAAAATCAAAAGATAATTAAGTTTGTAGTAAGATGCATTTATTCAACTTGGATAAGTACAAATGCATCTTTTACGTAGGGATCAAGAAGGATAAGCGCTCCGTAAAATATGTTTCAATTAAGTTCGAGTTCTGTTTTTTTATAAAATCTACGCGGACGAAGTCGCGGGTAACAGCTAGTATAAATATAAAAATCTTATGTTTTAAATAAATAGATTGACTTGGCAATCGCACTAAGCAATCTTATTTAATCTATCTATATATATAAAAGAAGAAGGTGACTGACTCACGGACTGACTGACTGACTGATATATAAGGAGGGGGAGAGACAGAGGGAGGGGGAGGGGGAGAGGAAGGGGGGAGAGGGAGAGAGAGGGAGAGGGTTTAAGTTTTTCTCAATTACTTCTGCGAATTGGCTCTGTTTTGAAATATTACATAAAGGTGTCTCTCATCTCTCTCTTTACATTTAGGTAAGATAAGATAAAATTTATTTTGTTTCAATTAGGCTAAAACATAAAAATTATTACACAATTGGATATCGGTCTCAAACAGCATTGTAATAGAATACTGCTGCTAAGTTCCTCTGTTCTGAGTAATTTATGAGTAACGTCTGTATATTATATAAAATTCAGCTGGATCTTGAATTATACTAATTGATTTGCGCAGGGTTAGTCCTGTTTTTCCTTAGTTTAAAATTACCCCGAAATGACGGGTAAATAGTAACAACATAAATACGAAATCCACGCGAGTGAAGCCGCGGGCAACAGCTAGTAAGTAATAAAATAACACAAATCTCGTACCAATATTAAAAAATGACTCTAAAACTCCTAACAGTTTCATAATGTTTGATACTTTTCATGATTAATTGCAAGTTTGTTACAAAAAATCTCACAATTTTTTTTTTTGTTTGTTACAATGCAGTTGTTTTTTTTTTAATATTTTTTTAAGTTGAATATCCCCCTTTTTTGGAAAATGTAGATTATTTCAATTATCTCGAAGGTGGTTCACTTTTGCCTCGTTAACCCATGGGTAATTCGATAGCTCATGACCTCTGCTATCACCCCTTAACGGGACGTGTTTCCAGTAACCCTGTATATATACAGATGTGCATTGTTAGCAAAGTCGTAGAACAAAAGTTGTTTCTTTTGACCTCACTAACAAGGTAAGGATACTCATATCAGGTCCAAAAAAATAACTATGTACGAGTATATGGTTATTCTATATTTTCAGTCCAACAAATCAAAAATCTTTTGAAACTTATGTGACATGATACCTTCAGATGTTATGTTGAAAATTCCCATATCTCTCAGCCCCTCCCGAATGTAGTGCGTAATGTAAAACAGCATATCAAACAAATTGATCAAGTGCGAGGCAAAATCAATAAAATTTGACACATTAGTTTCCTACCTACTACAGAAATTACTTCTAATATTCACAGTTTTTTGCGGAGATACGAATCACGTGTTTGCGATTATAACTTGCAGTTGGCCGGTTTTATTTAGAACAGCCCAATAATATTTTTTTCAACACACGTGCTCACAAAACAGCTATATTTGCATAGTATTAAGGTCCATAATCCAGCTTATTTCTTTATATTACCGCACTAGTGTTATTTTTGTATATAGCGGCAAGGTGCAAGGAATTTCTTCATCTATAATATTCATAATATTTTTAAAAATAAAGAAACTGTGTTCGATAATATGATAAATAAACGTTTATTACAAGAAAATATTTATATTAATCAACTACTTTGTCTTTAAAGAAACAAAATATTGAATTTTAAAATAAATTTAAGAGTAGGCTGTTTGGGAGTTTAGTCATTGTCTCCTGCGCACGTATTTATAATCCGGGTCTTCCGAAAAAGTGATACGCACGCCATTTAAAAAAATATTTGTTGTTTATTATGATAGTTTTCAAAAGTATTGACTTTTACAAATAATAAACCAACAATTGGTGTAGTTCCTCAACGTCGAAAATACTCAGATACAAAACACAAGTCTGGAGTATCGGGTGAACCTATAAATGTAAGGAAAAAGTAAAAACAATTTTCCTTCGGTAGAAAAGGTAAGCAAATTTGTTTTTTTTTTATTCGCAAATGTATTGAAAAACGTCTGAAGCTCGTGCGCTTTGGTGATTACACCCTGAGCTCCATTACGCCCTCACCTGCGGCTCGGGCTGCGATTTCTGAGCCTCGGGCAATTTAGTATGCTAATTCTCCTAACCTAACCTCTTTCTCCTCGGATCGCTTACCTAGTGGACGTGTGTTTCGGTTACGGACCCGTCTTTTAAATTCGAAATTTTATTAATTCTATTTAAATAATTCCAAAGTTCGGTGCCTCCTGTTCTGTCCAAGTGACTTCGTCATTACAAGCCGCGGCCATATTGGTGACAACTCGGACCTTTCTTTCGCTCACTGTACGAGGTACGAGGGCTGTGACGTCAGCGGATCCACGTGAGTGAGTGTGGGTATTATTTGTCACGAAAGCACAAATGTGCCACCGCTGCTCAGGATCGAACTCGGTGCGCGCTGCGTGTGAGGCGACGCCGCATGCCGCTGGGCCATGCAACTTGATCGACACGTCGTAAAATAGCGCAGCTGTTTCATAGCGCGGCGGCGGCACTAGTTTGGAGTTACGCTGTTCAATTACGGAGGCGGCCTTAGTTTGGATTACCACTACATTTACGTCGTGTTAGTGCACAAATTTTATTGGCGTATTTTTGAAATTATTTATTTGGCTCTCGGCTGCTATGCCAGTTAATCATTCTCCTAATAAGCAAGATATGACGTCTAAGGAGTCAGTGGGAACAACTCCCTCTACGGCTAATAAGAGAAACGTTACTCATAGACCATCGGGAATCCCTGATAACTTTGACCCACAGTTATTCAAACAACAATTTGAAGAAATGTTTAAGGAGTGGTCTGACAAGCACGACAAAAAATATGAGTCATTATTGGAGAAAATAGAAGGAATTAAGAAACAAAATTCCGAGATACTTCAATCTATCGACTTTTTATCCAAAAAATACGATGATTTGTCTGATCAAGTAATTGTGCTTGAGGAGAGCAGAAAAGTAGATAAGGAACGTATTTCTCTGCTTGAATATCAAATTGAAAGTCTGGAACGGTCGCACAGAGTTTCTTCAGTAGAGTTACGGAATATACCTGGTAACAAGACAGAAACGAAAAAAGATTTGTGTAACATAGCAGTCAAACTTGGAGAAATCCTAAATTCTCCCATTAGCTTTTCGGACATTAAAGATGTGCACAGAGGTTTTTCTAAATCCGAAACAAAAAAGCCTATTATTTTGGAATTACAATCCGTTCCCTTAAAAGAACAAATGTTTAACTCGGCCAAGTCTTTTAATAAGGAAAACAAAAACAACAGATTAAGCACCAGTCATCTGGGACTTAGTGGCCCACCTACGCATATCTATCTGTCAGACCACTTAACACCCAAAATGAAGAGACTTCATTTCCTAGCGCGTGACTTTGCCTCATCATATGATAATATCAATTCTGCTGGTCTACTCCAGGCGCCGTATACCTACGCAAGAAAGAAGGTGATCCAGCGATTCGACTAAAATCTGAACAAGATCTTCATCACATAAAAAAATGACCAGTTAAGTTTTACAGAACGCAAATATGTGCTTTTGAACATCTTTTAACATTTTTGCTTCGTTTTCTAGGTATTACTGTAGTTATTGCTTTTGTGACAAATGTTTATTATGCAACAACTTTACACGACTCATACCTCACACACACATACCCATTGTACACTATTAAACACGCCCTAATAGTTGTATATTCACAGAAAGTGCACTTTTTACCTCAAATTGATAATAGTTTACCTCTTTTCTGGCACAAATTCTTGCGGCTTCCTCCTTTTTTCCGTTGTTCACATACAAAAGTCCATAATTAGTTAATATGTACCTTTTCACTTTAGCTCACGAGTTCCGGACATTATGCTGCCTTTATTATATTTAATCAAAATTCGCTGATATAAATCAATTAGTATGTAATATTGATGAATTTCGGGTTTCTGTACCGTACAACTGTGAACCAGAACACTGCAAAGACATTATAAAATCACCCGAATTATATCTTAAAATTCTCCAACAAAATATAAGGAGTATTAATAAAAATTTCTCAAGTTTCTGCACCATGCTCGCTCGTTTACAAGTAAATTGTGATCTTATAGTTCTGTCTGAATGTTGGTTGTCCTATGTAACTAATTTACCTGCTCTGGACGGCTACTCGACCTAAAGCACTACAAAATCTTATAACCAAAATGATGGGGTAGTGGTGTTGGTTAAAAATTGTCTTGTTGTCTCAGTCGAAGAGCCTCAAATAATGGAGGCGAATTGTCTACTAGTGAAGCTTGGTTTAGACACGGCTATCATTGCAATGTACAGACCTCACTGCTTCAGTAACTTAGAACTATTCTTACAGTCACTCCAAACTGTCTTGGTAACATTATCAGGGTTCAAAAATATATTGTTAGTCGGAGACATAAATATTAATATTTCAGAATCAAACCAACAAACGGCTTCTTATCTCGATTTACTAGCTTTCCATGGCATGATTCCAGCATACTTTGTACCAACTAGAGACAAAAGTTGTCTCGATCATGTCGTTTTGAAAACAAAACTATCATCTCTTTCCTTGATTCTGGAAACATCTGTAACGGATCATGAAGCAATTCTTTTTTGTATTAAAAACTGTTATAAAACTGTGACAAGAAAAAACAATATTATTTCTAGGGTTAATTATAATAACCTTGCAAAAGATTGTGAGAATATAAATTTTGATGATGTTCTCAAAGAAAATGATCTCAACAGAGCTGTTAATTTACTAATAATGCACTTACAAAACCTAACTTTCAATAGCACTATAACCATCAAATTGCCAAGAAACAAAATCACCCTAAAACCATGGATAACCGCTGGGCTTTTGAGGTGCATCAGAAATAGGGACAAAATGCATGCGAAATTAAAGAAGGAACCACAAAATGATATTTTAAAAAATACATACAAAAGGTACAGAAACTTTTGCAACAATGTTCTTAAAAAATGTAAACGTGAGTATGAAAAAAGTGAATTACTTGCTGCCAAAAACAGCAATAAAAAAATATGGAATACAATTAAGTCAGTAACGAATTTGAAAAAGCCAAGAGAAAGTGCCTTTGAACTTCTGGATATATGTGACACAAAAGAAGCCTCCGTAAATTTTATCAATGAATTTTTCGTGAATGTTGGTGCAGAACTAGCGAAACATTTCCAGGTTAACGCGTCTTCCACTGACAGTAACAATCAAAACAGTGCTACATCTTGTGAATCATTTGTTTTTCTTGAAACATCACCAGAGGAGGTAGAATCAATAATTATCAATCTCAAATCCGAGTGTTCTGCTGGTGTGGATGGAATAACGACGGCAGTTTTGAAGAAAATCAAATATTTTATATCACCTATACTAGCTGATCTCATAAATCGTAGTATTCAGCAAGGTGTATTCCCAGATACATTGAAAAAATCTATTGTTGTGCCAATATACAAGAGTGGGAAAAGAAACAGTGTTAATAATTATCGGCCAATTTCACTGTTGCCAGCGCTTTCCAAAGTTTTTGAAAAGATAATAAACAAAAGATTAATTAAATATCTAGAAATGAAGGAAATTTTGTCCAATTCACAGTACGGTTTCAGATTAGGGAAGTCTACCGATGACGCCGTGCATGATTTAACAAACAACGTTGTAAACCTACTAGATTCAAGAAAGAAGTGTATAACCATATTTTTAGATTTAGCTAAAGCGTTCGACACTGTTTCTTTTCCCATACTTGTATCAAAACTTGAAAAGATCGGCATTAGAGGCACACAGCTATCACTTTTCCGTGACTACCTCTCAAATCGAACGCAGTGCGTCAGAATTGAAAAAACTATTAGTAAAGAGTCAAAAATAAGTTTCGGTGTGCCGCAAGGAAGTATCATAGGACCTACCTTGTTTCTATGTTATATTAATGAGTTGTGTAGAATGAATATATATAATTGCAAAATTCATTCATATGCTGATGATACAGCACTTACTTTTCACGGCAACACGTGGGATGAAGTTTTTAACATTGCTCAGCAAGGGTTTAATCAGGTCTGCGATTGGCTTAGTAAAAATTGTCTTACCCTTAATGCCTCTAAGACAAAGTATCTTCTTTTCTCGATTAGAGGTACACCGGGTCCAGCAGTCTCAGAGATGGATATAGTTGCTCACAATGACAATTGTAGTAGGACTGTAAGTTGTGCTTGCCCATGCATTGAGAGATCAGAGTCTGTTAGATACCTTGGGGTTATAGTTGACAACCGTCTTACATTTCAGAATCACATCACAAACATTTCTCAGAAAATACGAAAACTTTCGTATATTTTCAGTCAACTTCGTCACGTAGCTAAAGAAAAACTGGTGAAAACAGTGTATATAGCGTTGTGCCAATCGATTTTATCGTATTGTATCTCCATTTGGGGTGGTGCTGCAAAATCCCATGTCCTGGAGTTAGAGCGTGCACAGCGGCTCATTTTAAAAGTAAGCTTCTTTAAACCGCGGTTATATCCTACAGAGGCGTTGTTTAGAGATTGTGAAGTGTTAACTGTCAGGCAATTATACATACTCGCAACGGTTCTTAAAAAGCATTCCGAAGTACCATATATATCTGACCACCCAAATGCACAGAAAAGACGCAACTATATAATTTGTCAAAATTCCCCTTTTAATACGATGTTAACCAACAGATTTTTCTGTTTTCAAGGGGGCCGTTTGTATAATCTGTTTAATAAATTATTAAATATACATGGCATGACCAGGCGAGAGTGTAAATTTAGAATTTTAAAATGGTTATTGTCACAAAATTATGAAAACACTGAGAAACTACTTTTGACTATAAAATAAAACAATTTTGAGGTAAAATGTCGTATATAATTTTTCACAAACACTCACATTTACATACACACCTACATGATCACAGACATACACACACAAACACACTCTTGCATACATACACATACACACACACACAAACACACATGCGCGCACGCGCGCTTTCCCACACGAACTTAAGGTTAAGCTTTAGTTCCTTTTTTGTTTGGTTAGCTTTGTATCTGTATTTCTTTATATTTTTTTGTCAAAAACTAACAATTATCTCTTACAAAACTACTTATTTAAATATTAGTTAATTTTGGCTGCCTTATTTATGTATCGTCATCCGTGGGAGAAGGACCAGGAGTCCTATGACACAGGGTTCCCTAGTTTAGGCTCCTGTCTTCTACACACTAATAGTTCCAAGTGTAAGGCTTAGTTTATATGTATTGTTAAAGTTTGTAGAAGAAAAAATAAATACATTTTATCATTATCATTTATCATTTTATCAATTAATTGCATGCCACAAACACCACGTAAGAAAGGATTTTCCAAAACTCATCTCCCAAGGGGGTGAAATAAGGGATGAAAGTTAAAGCTAAGTAAAACATTTTGAAAATCTTCCATCCCTTATTTCACTCCCAAATTTGCATACAAAATTTCACACGTATAGCTAAAGCGGTTACGGATGTCAGTCAGTTAGTCAGCCAGTCAGGACATATTTTTTTATTGACATTTTAATGTACTATACTCATACCAAGTTTGACACTCGAATTACTAACCGTTCTGACGATAGAGCAAAAAAAAATACGTTTCTTGTATGGCGACCCCCCTTATTTTTATTGTTTTTTATTTTAAGGTGATATATTTGTTTTCATAAAAATATATATATTCTGTGAAACTTTTAACCAGCTACCTATGTCGGTTCAACAGATACAATTTTCAACCTAGTAAAAAACTACACATTTTCGACATTATGCCCCACTGTGCATCTCAGTCGCGTCACAGATGAAATAATAGTAAACTAAGTCGCGTCCTGCTGGGGAGCACCACTTCTAATATGTTAAGTATGGGTATGTACTTGACTCCTGCCAAGTTTCATCCCAGCAAGTTTAGGTGCAAGGTTCGCCTTTTTAGAGTTCTTAGTAATTACTACTCTAGATAGCACCGTTTTTAGAAATCTGCAAAAACCTTTACAAACAAATTTAGTTTTACGTTTCTAAAAATAAACTCTATTACTTCTAAAAATACTAAAGGTATATCAGAACCCTCGGCGCGCGAATCCGACTTACACTTGACCAGTTTTTTGAATCTATATAAACTATAAATTTTCGCAGAAAAATTAAAAACTGATAAGAATGAAAAATTCAGGGTTAGGGAAGGTGACGTTCGCAGCGAAGGGGTGGGGAGAATTTCGAGGTTTAAACATCACATCCGAAGAAATCATGTCACAATAGTACATTAAGATGCACGTGCGCTATTTTGGATATTACGGCCGAGGCTCAGAAATTGCAGCCCGAGCCGCAGGCGAGGGCGTAATAGAACCAAGGGTGTAATCACCAAAGCGCACAAGCTTCTTACGACGTTTTTCAACACATTTGCGAATAAAAACGAATCAAATTTACTTACATTCCTGAGCCTCCATTTTTCGTTCTCACAATACTTTTCAACATGGAATAAATACACCACAAAGAGCTAGGTTTATACTTATTCGCCAGCTCATTGAAATAAGCCAAAAAGTCATTCTCTGAAAATGAATTGGCATTTTTGCTGTTCTTCCATTCAATAAACTTTTCGTAGGCAAGAATGTATTTTTTATTTGATTTTGCTGGAAGGAGACTCTCACTTGCATTTTGTGCCCCAGTAATTATTTCCTGTGGGTTTAAGTTAAGTTCTTCTTCATTGCTTGAAACCATCGTAGTCACAAAAATCAAAGCAAATGAAAATACTTCTGAAAAATGGCGCGGGAATTCTTGTTGCGCGCGCATTTCTTTTTTCAAATGAGGAGCTGTGACGAAGCAGTGGCAATGCTCCCAAACAGCGTACTCATTGAAAAAGCACAAAAACTTAAAATTTATTGCTTACAAAATCAATTAATGTTAATTTGTTGTCAAATTTAACTAATCTCATGCAACATACTGTTTATATATTATATTTTCATCATTATTAGGTTTAAATTTACACATTTAGTTTAAGACATTAAAACTCCTTGCTCTTTGTTAATATAAAAAAGAAACCGGCAAAGTGCGAGTCAGACTCGCACTGAGGGTTCCGTACCACCACATAATCATAATTGTATTCGTTGAAATTTCAGTAAGTTAATGTGCTACATTTTTTGAGTCCGACACGCGTTTGACCAAATTTTATTATTGGTTGTTATTTAATAGCTTATGCACTATAAACATACCAATTTTCAACTTTGTAAGTGTTCCCGTTTTTAAATAGAACTAAAACAAAAATCGCCTCAAGGACCATCCAACTTGACCCCTCTCTTATATGAATGTTCTTGAAACGGGAGCTCACCACAATTGGTTACAATTAGTTGTGAGAAAAGTTGTAATATTTAATGATTTCAGACTTTTCCCATTATTTGTACTGTGAGACCTAGCTTCTTGCCAAATTTCATAATTTTAGGTCAACGGGAAGTACCCTGTAGGTTTTGCATTTTTGAATAAATGTATGGAGATGAGGACATAAAATGCTATATCTTTTGATTGCGTCGTTGTAAAAAATTTAAATCTTCAGATCTTGTGTGGTTCATAGATCCTAATATATGGTATTAATTTCAATCTGATACCTTTACCCGTTCGTGAGATAAAGGGTCTTGACAGACAGACGGACAACAAAGTGATCCTATAAGGGTTCCATTTTTTTCTATTGAGGTACGGAACCCTAAAAATAAAAATTATATAACTAGTGCTATAATATATAATGAGAAAGGCACGCGTTTTTAATAAGCTGGATTATGGACCTAAATACAGTGCAAATAGAGCTGTTTTATGAGCAAATGTGTTGAAAAAGTATTATTCTTTTTCTTTTGTTTGAGTGTCCCGTCCCATACAATGTTTACATATAATTACTGCATCATAACGCTACATAAAAATTAACAAACAATACTGTAAGCGTTATTGCTGTAACCATAGTTTTTTTTAACTATGTATGAGCTTACTCTTGACCTCGATCTAGCCTTGAGGACAGAGATGAGAACGACGATGGAACGAGCTTGACAAGAAGAAGCCTATTCACTCGCGACTTAAATAGATTCGGGTTATAAGAGCTCGGGAACACAGACGCAGGCAGAGAATTCCACTCCTTAGCCGTGCGCATTATAAAAGATGTTTCAAAGCGCTTTGCGCGGATGTGTGGAATATCAACCAAATATGGGTAATATCCTGCGTTGCGTCTGGATACCCGATGGTAGAAGGGGGATGGCGGAATAAGCTCTTGGGCACACTCTCCGAAGTACAAGCTGTAAAAGACCGACAGACATGCAATTTTGCGCCGGTGGGCTAGGCTGTGAAACTTGGTTTTCACTAGCATCTCATCACCAACGAGCTTCTTGGCTATGCGATCGATCGAGTCTAGAGCGGCTAGTTGGTATTTGGCTGAGCCATCCCAAAGGTGACAGCAATTCTCCATGCAAGATCGGACTTGTGCTTTGTATAAAACTAGCAACTGTCCAGGAGTGAAGTACCGCTTAACCTTATTGAGGATACCCAACTTTTTGGCCGCAGTTTGCGCTTTTGACTCAATGTTGGTGCCGAAGTTCAGGTTTGCACACAGCTTCATGCCAAGAAGCTCGAGGCTGTCAGTGACCGGTACAGATGTACCTCGAAAAGTAGGAGCCAGATTGAATGGACTCCTTTTGGCAGTGAACAGACACGCTTGTGTTTTGGTGGCGTTGAAACTTACTAGATTTGTGTCACCCCAGTCGAAGACAAGACTTAAGGTTGAGTTTATACTCTCTACCATGGCCTCTCTCGAAGAACGTATTTCATCACTGCTGGCTTCTACGCTTGACATATATCTATCGACTACAGTACATTCATCTGCGTACCCAACAATACTAGGACCAAGTAGGTCGTTGATGTGCAGCAGGAAAATAGTCGCAGAGAGAACAGACCCCTGAGTAACCCCGGCGTCAATAGTCATGAGGTCGGAGGAGCAGCCATCAAGGACTAGTCGGATCAACCGTTCACTCAGGAAGTCAGTTTTTCCGAATATAGTGTTACTTAGGTGCTATTGATTCAAATCGTAATCATGTAACGTTGAAAGTGTTAGATAGCTGTCCCTAAGGGTCCGCGCAGACCGACGACTCGAGCATGCTCTCACATGTGCGAGCAGTCCGGAACAGTTTCTCAGGGTTGCCATGCCATGTTACTAATTGGTAGCGGTATTTCAACACTGGGACGTGCATGCAGGGTGTTAGGTTAGGATTACTATACTGGGTGTTAGGTTAAGTACACAGGGCGTTAATTAGGATCACTATATGTACAGGGTCTTAGGGTAAGTATACAGGGTGTTACTACACAGGGTGTTAGGGTAAGTATACAGGGTATAAGGATAGGATAACTATACAGGGTGTTTGGTTAGGATCATTATATGTACAGTGATCCTAACGTAACATCTTGTGTAGTTATCACTATACATAATAGTAATCCTAACCTAACACCCTGTGTTGTTTTCCTATCCTAACACCCTGTATAGTTATCCTATCCTAACACCCTGTATAGTTATCCTATCCTAACACCCTGTATACTTACCCTTAGACCCTGTACACATAGTGATCCTAATCTAACACCCTGTATACTTACCCAAACACCCTGTATAGTAATCCTAACCTAACAACCAGTATACTTACCCTAAAATCCTGTACATATAGTGATCTCAACCTGTATAGTTATCCTATCCCTAAACCCCTAATACCCTGTACATATAGTAGTCATCCTAACCTAACACCCTGTATACTTACCCTAACATCCTGTACATATAGTAGTCATCCTAACCTAACACCTTGTGTGCTTTCGCTAACATCCTAGCCTAACACCCTGTATATTAACAAATAACCACCATTAGAAGATTTTTGATAATACCGAGACTTATGTCCATGGAATCTTATCTTACATCGTGTGTCGATATTATTTTGATCGATCTAATCATCATACAAGAAATCGACCGACAGAATACGGTCCTGGGCTGGGAGCCCTTAATTACAAATTGTAAAAAATGCTATATTTAGCCCTAAACCCTTCAAGCAGGCAACACTGCGACCTTGCGTCCGCGCGACTGCTCGCGCATGCTCGAGCAGCCGCGAGCAGTTTTTATGCCTCTCAGGCAATTTGGCATTTTAGGTATTCCTATGAATTTAAAGTCCATTTTGCAATGCTATCAAAAACTGCTCTCGTCTGCTCTGCCTTTTGGTGTGCGCGGGCCCTAACTAGTAGTATGGAACAAGTTTGCAATTAAAAATTTTCTAGATGCAAATCGATCTGATTTTTAAGGTGTTTTTAGACTAATACGACCCTGCCGAATTCATACATGCTTGTTACAAAAAAATTCCCCCATTTCACCTCCTTACGGGATGAATTTCTCAAAATCATTCCTAATGTTAAATCTTCATAACATGAGACGCATACTTTCCAAATTTTGTGCTTCTAGCTTCAGTAGTTTCGGCTGTGCGTTAATGTGTCAGTCAATCAATCAGTCATTCAATCAATCAATTAGGACTTACCTCTTTACAAGTACTTTGGCTTAGGAGGAGAAAAACAGCAACGCAAACCAGGTAGGTATAAGCTAGTAGGGCTAAATGGAAAAGGGGCGCAAAAGGACTAAGTCCACATGATGTACGTTGAGCACTGATTTGCGTTAGAGTCTTGGATCCGCCGTACGAAAAGTTGCCTAGAATATAGTAGTACTGGTAAAAAAAGGGTACAGATATGGAATGTGTTTCTCAACCTACACCAACAACAAGTCCTTCTCCACCATATCTACTTGAGCAGCGGAGTAAATACGGCGTCGACGTCGTGAGTTATGTTAGACCTATTTCACTCCGCACTTTAAGTATGGCCCGCGGCGTGCGAATGCGAATTTATAAAGGATCTTTTGTCAGGCATAGCACGCATAAAATCTAAATATATAAAAGACTGACTGACTGACAGATTCATCAACGCCGAGCCGTAACCGCTATAGATACAGATCTAAAATTTTGTACACAGGTTCTATGCACGTGAAAACTACCCACTAAGAAAGGATTTTGGAAAATTCGTCTCCCAAGGGGGTGAAATAAGGGATGAAAGTTTGTATGAAAGTCCTTTGTTTCTTGAGCTAGATTCACACAAATTTGAATTTAAGCTTCTGGTAAAAAATAAAGAAACATGTGTTTAAGCATTTCTTAAAAATCACCCTTCAAGGGGGTGAAAAAGGGGATGATTTTTTTCCCGTATGTTGGTCTATAAGTCTTTCAGTTTTAAAGGTAGAATTATAGAAATTTGTACTTAATCTTTTGATAAAAAAATAAAAAAGTACGATTTTTAGAATTTTCCAAAATTCATCCCCTAAGGGGGTGAAATAAGGGATGAAAGTTTGTATGAAAATCCGTCAGTTTTAAAGTTAGGATTTTCAAAATTTTTATTTAGACTGACGGCTAAAAACTTTACGAGTCTCAGGGTTTTTAAAATTTACACCCTAAGTGGTGAAAAGGGGGATGAAGTTGAAACTCCTTCATTTCAAAGTAATATCCACAAAATTTATTATTTAGGCATAAGGGTTATAATTCTGTGGAAAATACATCTCTGTCATTGAAATTCCACCCCAAATTCAACCCATTAAAGAGGGAAATGGGGTGAAAAAGTCTAAAAACCAATATGGGTATCATTTGTATGGTTTATCGGGTCGCTGATTACGCAAACTAAAACAATTTTGAAATCCAATGTGGCGGATGTGAAATACCATCATCCCCCGGGGATGGGGTTGGGGTGCGATAGGGTTGATATGTCTTAAAATTAATATGGGTGTCGTTGTATGGTTTATTGGATCGCTGATTACGAAAACTACAACTATTTTGAAATCTAAGGTGTTGGACGTGAAATAGCATCATCCCCTTGGGTTGGGGTGCGATAGGGTTAAAATATCTAAAACTCAATATGAGTGTCGTTTATATCTACACTAATATTATAAAGAGGAAAGATTTGATTGTTTGTTTGCATCGAATAGGCTCCGAAAGTACTGGACCGATTTGAAAAATTCTTTTACCATTACGAGTAGAATCCTACATTATTCTTGATGAACATAGGCTATAAAATATTATCAAAAAAGTTAGGGTTCCGTATGAAAACTTCGATAATGTAACCCAAGGTGTGAAAAAAATACCAAATAGCATCCTTATATTGCGTACGCTGCCGGAACTATTGACAATAGAGCAAAACGATGTACTACAGTCTTATAGAGGACATTAATATCTACCAAAAAGTTCGCGATACAATATGTCTAACTATTACAGTTATACGAGTATCACAATAACTACTTTTTCATGTTAAAACGCCGGTACAAACTATATAGGCCTCATTATTCGTACCTTGGTATTAATTAACCCTTATCCAAAAAAATTACTTCGTATTCAAGGCTATATCAGTACCTGTAAATAAATTTTTGAATTATTAAAATCGGACGTATCATTCAAAAGTTATCATGAGTGTAATAATATCAAAATTGAAATTTAAGAAACTGCGCTTTAAGTGACTCTAATGGTATTATACAATAGAGAATAGACACGTTAAATTTGGTTAATGGTTCCTGTATGTGAAAATGAGTGTATCATCACGCCTATATCCCTCACGGGGTAGGAGCATCTAAGAGTGTATGTGATAAAGAAATCTAGCTTTGTCTATTGCTTCAAGACCTAAACATTAAAATTAAAAATAATAACCAAATTTTCTTTACAATGTACTTTTTTTAGGGTTCCGTACCTCAAAATAAAAAAGGAACCCTTATAGGATCACTTTGTTGTCCGTCTGACTGTCTGTCTGTCAATACCCTTTTTTTCACGAACGGGTAAACTGCCGTACTAAGAAAAAAAAACATAAGTGCATCCAGACGTGTTTCGAGCAAAACGCAAAAAACTTTCGATGAAAATTTGACGTACTTACAAAGGAGACAGGAAATCTTAATTTTGACATAAGCAAGTGAATTATAAAATTTATTTTTTACAATAGCCATATTTTGACAACTGTAAAGTTTACCCGGTTTTTAGGGTTCCGTACCTCAAAAAATAAAAACGGAACCCTTATAGGATCACTTTGTTGTCCGTCTGTCTGTCTGTCTGTCTGTCAAGACCCTTTATCTCACGAACGGGTAAATGTATCAGGTTGAAACTAATACCATATATTAGGATCCATGAACCACACAAGATCTGAAAATTTCAATTTTACAACGACGCAATCAAAAGATATGGCATTTTATGTCCTCATCTCCATACATTTATTCAAAAATGCAAAACCTACAGTGTACTTCCCGTTGACCTAAAATTATGAAATTTGGCAAGAAGCTAGGTCTCACAGTACAAATAATGGGAAAAGTCTGAAATCATTAAATATTTCAACTTTTCTCCCAACTAATGGTAACCAATTGTGTTGAGCTCCCGTTTCAAGAACTTTCATATAAGAGAGGGGTCAAGTTGGATGGTCGCTTAGGCGATTTTTGTTTTAGTTCTATTTTAAAAACGGGAATACTTACAAACTTGAAAATTGGTATGTTTATAGTGCATAATCTATAAAATAACAACAAATAATAAAATTTGGTCAAGCGCGTGTCGGACTCAAAAAATCTAGCACATTAACTTACTGAAATTTCAACTAATACAATTATGTTTATGTGGTGGTACGGAACCCTCAGTGCACGAGTCCGACTCGCACTTGGCCGGTTTTTCCTGAAAAAACTTATTTTTCTAGTATCATTAGGAAAAATATTAAGTCGACACTAAGAAAAAAACCATAAGTGACAAAGTTATTTTTTTTCTACACAAATTTTTCATAAATTACGATGAGAAAAAACCATTGTTAGCAACTTATGGTTTTTCAAATTTGAAAATGTGAAAATTATGTTTTCTTCTGTACAAATAGTGTATAAATTAGCTGTGTTCACAGCTTCGTTCGTATTGAATTGTGACTTTTTGGATATGCACAAACAACTAAACCGATTCAAACAGGGTTTTTGATAATGTATTTGGCTTATTTTCGTGTAACATGGCTTATTTCGTATTTTTGTTTCATTGCAATCGGCTCACTCAAACAGAAGCTACTGCACAGTTTCAAGCGGCATACTTGTGGCTTCTGTTTTGCTGAGTCAGTATGGGTATTCAATGTATGGGGACCAATATTTTCCGGATTAAAGGATGAGCCTTGGCTCACTTGTTAGTTAGGTAGACTAGTGTTAAAAACGCCCGGGAGTATGGGGCTGAAAGCCAGGTGGAGAGGGGGAAAAGCTTTCCTTTTCCGCGCGACTTTGGCTCGTTATAACTGCAAATTTGGCAGACGCTGCGACTCGCACTTGGCAGATTTTTTCTTTTTACCATCGTTTCAAGGCACTATTTCAACCATGAAGGAAAAAAAAATTACGCGCCCAGATGGAGTAGTAATCAAAACGTACTATGGGTGCCGGCTATGATACAATTTTGTAACTCACACACACATTCACACTTTTCTTCCAAATAGTCGTTCACGGCATGTGACATGGACAACATCTCTGTCATAAAATATCAGAAATAAAATAAATAACACAAAACATTAATAATTGTGCGGTGAAATTGTGCCGAAACCATGCCGCAAGCAAAACTACAAAGCTTGCTGGTATCACATTTTTCTGGTGAGTAGTAAACCGCTTGGTTTTTACAATTTTCGTGGTCAAATTTTTTGTAGAAAATTGTGTTGTTGATTTTTAATGATGTGAAGTAGTCGATGAAAAATAATATAGAATCGAGTCGTCGTTATAATTTTATTTCATTTATTTATCGCAGTTTTCTAAAAGATCCGGCGCAAAAACGTCAATGGGTGCCAACATGCGGGAGAGACCAAAATTGGATACCAACCAAATATAGCAGAATCTGCTCAGCTCATTTTAATAACAGTAATTACGAATTAACTGAAGCCCGCAGAAAAAGACTTCATAAAGATGCCATTCCAACCGAGAACCTATGTCACAAGGTAAATGAAAAACTAGTTTTTTCCATCCTCAGAAATCCATAATCTCTACCAGCTATCCCATCTCAAAAACAGCTGTATGTACGTTTATAATTCTGTGCAGTGTCTTATTAATATTATTGACTAGCCCCATACAAATTTTGGACCCCCGTTTCACCCCTTCAGGAGGTGAATTTAAAAAAATTCTTTCTTAGTCAGCCCTAGATCTCACAAGGAAGCTAAGTGCCAAATTTAGAGTTTCTAGACCCAGTGGTTTGGGCTGCGCGTTGATTCTTAGTCAGTCAGCCATTCATTTATTCATTCAGTCAATCAGTTTCTTCTTTTATATATCTAGATTTGACTATTCGTAACGATGGCAAATAGTTGCTGATCTAGTTTTTCAGTTATTCTAAGAACTGTAAGATTTTTGTGCTTCGTTTAACAGTTAGGCAGACAGACCATACTGAACGAAGTATTGTTATATTAGCTTCAGCATTATCTCTTTATCCAAATAATATATTTTCATTCTTACAGATTGATGAACAAGTGCTTCCCCCTCAGAACTCAACGATACATGCTTCCGAAGGTAGCTCTACATTGTCAGAAACAAGATTAAAATACAAAATTGAAGAGCAAAGGAAGAAAATAAAACTATCAACTATGACATGTGTTATTCTATTACATTTTTAATTAGACTACAAAACATTGTTTTACTTTTTATTGTTAATAATTTACATTGTAATAAATATTATGTCAATATCAATGGTGATTTACGAGAAAAATAGGTGGTCAAAAGTTATTTTACACGTAATGAAAATACGTTATACAATAATTTATATAGTTAAAAATATAAATTAAAAATATTGTTTAAAAATTTGTAATGTATTTTCATTTGTTTATGTTTAATTTGACGTGGTCCTTGCAATTTTATATTTAATTCCGATAAGTGATAGATTTCATCCTCACCACCTGGACGTCTGATCTCGAACTAACGTACGTGGATATCGCTTTTACCGCTCACGTGCAAGGTGTGGAATGATCTCCCTCTCGAGGTGTTTCCTTTGCACAACAATTTAGGGTCCTTCAAAAGGCAAGTCTACAGACATCTCAAAGGCCTGCACCGTATCTGCTCCCCTAAGTTGCAAGATGTCCTAGACGACAGTGACCACCTACTATCAGGTGGGCCGTCTATCCCTGTGCGTCTCTCGGTAGTTCGCTCACTCTAGGAAATAAAAGATATATTTGTATGGAGAAACAAAAAGACAAAATAAGTAAGTAGTTCCCAATATTATTGCAAGTTGCAAATTGATCACCATTGTATGAGAGGTTCGATAAATAAGTCCAGGAGCCATGTGATAAAATGTAAGTAAATAATCGATAAATATACATCCATCACTATTTTCAAATTCAGCAACCATGAAGTTTCTTGTTTTTTACATGCCAAATAAAGACAAATAAATGTCGTACTTTATTGATATTTTGTTTTTAATTGGGCATATCATAACATAAATGTCTCTATCTTTTTCTAACGTAACGTATTCAAAGATGTGTGATAGAGTTAAAAGACAAACCCCGTCTCCCGCTTCCACCTACCCTCCCACCCCTCTGAGCGGCCGCATAGGTTTCGATACAAAATGGGCATGATTACTACTCCATCTAGGCGCGTAATTTTTTTTTCCTTCATGATTTCAACGATAAACATTGCTTTTAGCGATATATACTCAAAGCTATAACAATTCCAATTCTATTATTTTCAAGCCAAATCTTATCAAAACAAGCACCAAATAGCAATTACATATTGTTTTTAGAAATTTATTTATAACCATTGTATTTACTACGAAAAAATAAAATTATCGAGTAAGTATGGGTAAGTTATGTTTTTTTTATTAGTATTGACAATGCTGTTGTATAGCACATACTAGAATTAAAAGCATAAGTGCACTTCCTTTAGTTTACATTTCTGAGTATCGGTAAGATATATTTTTTAAATTAGTTTTAAAGATACTGATGTACAGAACGTACTAGAATTAAAACTATAAGTGCACCTTTAATGCATTTTTCTATGTATTGTTAAAAATAAGATAATTATATCTTGATTACAATGACAGCAGTGTGAGTGAGAAAAGGACGGAGCTTGTCCGCATAGCTTGGAATTGTTATAACTTATGTTTTTTTATTTAGTACAACTGCAATATCCAGAACGAGTGTACTAGAAAAAAAACCATAAGTGCAGAAGTTGTGGCTTTCTTTTTTAGTAAAACGTAGTTAGGTTTAGGTTTTTGGACAGCAGTACGTGTGAGTGAGAGAAGAACGGATCTATGCGTACAATAATGAACAACGGAGACAAGTCCGTCCATCCTGCTCTGACGCACTTTCAGTCATTTTAATCAAACTTATTTACTTTGACTGTAAGTTAGGGCTTTTTTTCTAGTATTGACAATGTTCCTGTTAGCCAATACTAAAAATAAAAGCAGAAGTGCAACTTTTACCCCATTTTTTAGGGTTCTGATACGAAAATGGTAAAAAAAAGGAACCCTTATGGTACGACTTTGTCTGTCTGTCCTTCTTTCACACCTCTATATATTAGCAACCACTCATGCTATCGACTTAAAATTTGGAATAGTTATAGGATTTGGTTGCCCAACTTAATTGCGCATGAAAGAATTTAAAAAATATATGATTATTACTGTAACTAGTAACTAGCACAAGAATCTGAGTTTCCACACAAAAAACTGTAAAGTTGCCAATAAAGAAAATAGGGGGCCCAAAATTTCAAATTGTCGTTACTAGGTTGAGTGGGGTATCATATGAAAGGGCTTGACTTGTACATTTTTTAATATATATATTTTTTTTTTTTCAACTCTTTGTTTTCAAGTTATAATGACAAATGTCAAAAAAATACCATCCCCCCCCCCTTATCTCCGAATGTTCTGGAAGGAAAAATCTGAATTAATTACAGTCAATAGAAGTTTATTTAAATATTACAGCAAAAATAAAACGATCTTCACAGTTTTTTAGAAATCTGCAAAAAACCTTTACAAACAAATTTAGTTTTGGGGTTCTAATTATAATTCAAAATTTGTTTATTTACAACAAATATTTACTCACTTTTAGTCAGCGAACTACACAATACTATGGAACTCTAACTCAGAACAAATTCCACACAAAAAGTGGCCTTACGTGAAACCAAAAGGACGTATATTCAAAATACGAAACAATTGGTTCAAATTCAGAACGAGAGCAGGGATTGGTTCGCGCGCGTGCTGCAATGTCAGCTAGTGGGTAGTTGAGAGGTAACTATTTTAGCTCCGCCTACTTAGGTAACTATTTCGTGGGGTCAAGTTTGAAGCGTAGTTATCGTTCTATAGTATTGTAGTTCGCTGCTTTTAGTCACATATTAATCATTTGTCGAACTTGCAAATTGACGAGACTCAAAATATGCGGACAAGTGACGCGTGCACTCCCTCGCAGTCAGTGAACACGACTGAAAAAGATTGCGGGACCGGCGGGGATAACGCATATAGATGCGCCGGCAAGCCGCGGAGGTGAAAGAAGGAAAGGTGCGAGTGAGCAGGCGATACAATTTGAACTTATGTTTTTTTATTTAGTACGACCGCAATATCTAGAACGAGTGTACTAGTAAAAAAACCATAAGTGCAGAGCTGTGGCTTTCTTATTTAGTCAA
The DNA here is from genome assembly GCA_947532105.1 of Athrips mouffetella. Lineage (NCBI taxonomy): Eukaryota > Metazoa > Arthropoda > Insecta > Lepidoptera > Gelechiidae > Athrips > Athrips mouffetella. Next base: position 20,369,861 of record OX383972.1, on the reverse strand, counting down.
AGGTAGTTAAGTTTTTTTCTAGTATTGGCAGCAAATTTAATTACATTAGCCTAAATTTTTTATAACGACGCAATTAATAGATATGGCTTGTTTGTCCTCAACTCCATACATTTATGCACTAAAGCAAAACCTAAACCTACTTCCCGTTGACCTAAAATTGTGAAATTTGGCAAGAAACTAGGTCTCACAGTACAAATAAAGAAGAAAGTCTAAAATCATTAAATATTATACTAACTTTTCTCACAACTAATAATAAACAATTAAGGTGAGCTCCCATTACAAGAAGTTTTCAATATTGATGAAGTTTTCAATAAGAGGGGTCAATATTGATGGTCGCGGAGTTTTTAAAGTCAAAGAGCAAATAAACTTTTAGTATATCATATGGTAGATTGGTACGGAACCCTTAGGGCACGAGTCCGACTCGCACTTGGCTGGTTTTTTTAATAACCTCCGACGCAAAAAGAACCTATATCTACCCGTGCGAAGCCGGGGCGGACCGCTAGTGTTTATATAAGGACACGGATAGCGGTTAAGATGGCGTTAAGGATAGGGATAGGAGTAGGGGTAGGGTTAGGGGCAGGGATAGGGAGAAAGAGAAGGAGGGGGAGTGGGATGGAGGTAGAGAGAGAGGGAGTGGGAGAGGGTGAGGGAGGGGGAGAGGGAGGGGGAGAGGTAGAGACTGCACATTGTCTGAATATCACGCGGGCGAAGCCGTGGGCACAGCTAGTAATCGATATTATATGTTTTTGTGAAACTTTTTAACTATGAAGAAAAATTTAAATATAAAAAAATATTGTTGAGTGAAGGCGTGTGACATAAATCGCGTAAAAATAAAAGATATTGAGATTTTTTAAATACACCCGGTCACACGCCGATAAGATTTAGGTTCGTAAGTATTTACACTCTCTCGGTAACCGAGTAGTATGTTCCTTGCTTTTGATCGAACAATATTTCATACTCGTATCTACCTACATGCATCTGACTCATCCTTATAGGTATCATATTTATATTATGAAATAAGAATATTTGGATCAATCACGCTTTAAAAGCTGAACGGATTAAAATGTTTGGTACATACGCAGAACATTTTCGAAATTATCGTAGTTACATATTTTTATCATAAAATTGAGTTCTTTTGGGAAAATCTATAAAAGTCTTTAATCAATGAATCCCCGCGGACAGACCACGTAAAACAGCTATTTTATTAAAAAAATTATGGTCCGATACGTTTATTAATTGTGTAATTGTATTCTTCGACCCCAAACATGTAAATTTAGATACCAAATATTATGTTGGCTTATGTAATTTAGAAGCCTGGATAAGAGACAAAATTTCAAAAAAGCCTCTATAAATACCAAGATGGCCTACAGTGGAATTGGCTCCTATTAAAAATTGAGAGCTATGTACCTAACTAATACCTGAAAAAAATATAGTGCATTTATAAGGCATGTCCACGTAGAAATACTAAGCGGCCAATGTTACAATTTCACAGTCGTTCATACAGTGTACTTAGTATCTGATGTCAATTATAAGTGATTTCTTTATTTGTTTGTTATTTTGTTACAGAAGACTAGGCAAAAAAGATTTTAACAAAAAAGCGGTCGTTGCAGGCCAGTTAAAAACCAGAGCCAACTGGGGTGAGGAAGGGCAATGGAAACATATTAAAATGGGAGCATATCCAAGAAATTACAAATTTCCAAACAACGATATTGCCGTATTGGTAAGCATATAGCGAGTAAATTTTGGCCCCCCAGCCAAAACTAACTATTTTTGGCCCCCCACTAAGGGAGTGGTCCGACCGCCGACGATGAACGAGAAACGAGTAGAACTACAAACTATAAACGAGTTGGCGATCAGCGGGAAGCGAGTGTGTAGTTTCGATAGTTTTGTCGCTGGGTTATAAGAGAGTGTGCGAGTGCGACGAGCAATAATGTACTCGCGCCAGTCGCCCGCGGTCGCTCAGTCCTGTGCAAACCTGATTTGTTGATATCCATACACATACTTAAGCCGCACTGTATAGAAATTATCAAGCGAGCGAGCATCGCTGGGCGAGTTTGTCTTTGAAAGCTCTTGTCGCTCAGCGACAAAACTAGTAAAGCGAGTCGTCGCCGGCAGTGTGAACAGTCAGAGAGCAACTAATAATATATGCACCCCTCTCGTTTACACAGAATGTATATTTATTGTACGTTTCTTGAGAGAGAAAATCGCCTATAGTTAGTCGTTTTCTCGTCAGCGATCGGACCACTCCCTAAAACTTGTAAAAAAAAAAATAGTTTTAATAAACACTACGCACCTGCTTAAAAATTTTTCAAGGTTTCAGTTAGCACAAAAAAGTAATAAATAACCATAACAGTTAGTAGTCAGCTACTTAATGAAGTGATAGTTAATAACCAAGCCTGTTTTTCATACCAATTGTAAATTTATAGGTACACTACCTGTTGCCCGCGACTTCGTCCGCGAGGAATTCTATCTATCTATCTGGTCATCCATTCATCCACCCTTCCGTCTATCTGTCGTCCGTCCGTCCAACCATCTGTCCAACCGTCCGTCAAACCATCCCTGTCCCTGTCCTTCTCCCTCTCCCTCGCCCTCGCTCTCCCTCGCCCTCCCTCTCCCCCTCCCCCACCCTCTCCTCCCTTTCCCTCTCCCTGTCGCTCTCCCACTCCCTGTCCCTCTCCCTATCCCTAACCCTAACGCCATCTTAACCGCTATCCCTATCCTCATATAAACATACAAAGCGACACCATATTGATTTTTAATTTTTAGACATTGCAACCCTATCGCACAAGCGAATGTTGCCATTTATCTCCAAAACGGTGCAACCGATTTAGGTACGGTTTTCAGTAAAAGATTTATGATTTATCAGTGATGGTTCTTAGACCAGAGTTATGGCGCCAACTCACCAGGGGGCGCTGTAATAATAAATTTTATCTAAGCAAATGTTGCCATTTATTTCCAAAACGGTTTGACCGATTTAGGTACGGTTTTCAGTAAAAGATTTATGATTTATCAGTGATGGTTCTTAGACCAGAGTTGTGGTGCCAACTCACCAGGGGGCACTGTAATAATAAATTTTTATTTACGCAAATGTTCCCATTTATCTCCAAAACGGTTTAACCGATTTAGATATATTTATCAGTGACAGTTTTAAGACTATAGTTATGGAGTCAACTCACCAGGGGGCGCTGTGTAGTAATAATTATTCTTTACTCGCGCAACGTCCTTCTTAATCGCTCTAGTAAAGTGGGAATTCTCTAAAAAGTTAAAAATAAAAAGCAAAATTGAAAATTTTGAGAAAAAGCCACGACGGCTGTCATTCAAAAAATATTAAATAAAACTTTGGAAATTCCCCCGACTAAAAATAAATATTTTCACCTATCTATTCATATTTTTTTTAAGCCAAGAAAATCCGTCGGGGCTGCCATTCCTTATCTTACGTAAATTAATAGTGCATACGAGCTAGTTGTAAAATAGCTTTTGTTTGCTGCAGTTAAGTATAAATTATGAAAAGATGGCAATGACAGCCCCCCCACGGATTTTCTTGGCTTATAAAATATATGAATAGACAGGTGAAAATATTTATTTTTAGTCGGGGGAATTTCCAGTTTTATTTAATATTTTTGAATGACAGCCGTCGTGGGTTTTTCTCAAATTTTTTTTATAGTTAAGAGTAACATACGAATATAATAATGTATAGTATCGTATACGTGAATATTATAATTTTAATAATTTAAATTCTTTAACATAACTATACAAGCTGTAACAGAAAGGGTATACCAACACTGAAGGATTTGATTCTGCCCATGAAACTGAACAACTTTTTTAAGAAAGATAGGTCCAAATGCGAAAAAAAAATTTTTACCTCCCATACAAAATTCCATATAAATCAGCTGATTCAGCTTCTATGGAAGGTCAAAAATTTTGATTGATGCTGATATGAAGTGGAAGTTAATTTATCAATTTGTAATAATTTGCAAACTTCAGTCATAACACTAGAAATAAATTCGGATCCTTTTTCGGTAGCAACTTTTTTTAGGTATTCCAAACCACAAAATGAAATTATTGACAAAGTATCTTGCTACTGTGACTGCTTTTTTATTTCGTAATGGATTAAATAGTAAAAATTTACTTGTCGTGTATATTTCCGGGTCATGAGTACGGTTCTTGTAATGACGAGCAATTATTTGAATAGCGACTGACTTCTGAGTCGTGTGACTGGGAGTGCGCGCCCCCAAAGTGCGCCCCTCCCCTGCTTCCATTTTTGGATCAGTCTACGTGCGGAAGCCGAGCAAGGCACTTGGGTCCTGACTGCGGTGCTTGTGCTGGACATTAAATCATAGTCCGGGGGTCAAATATGAGCCATCAGGAGAAATACGCAAGTCTGACTACAGTGAGACGCGATGTGGCTAAGATGATAATGAGTGATTGTGATCGAAGAGTAAGCCTTTACAGCCATCTAGGATTATCGCCCATGTCTAATCACGACATCAGAAGTGGAAGTGAAATCTAACGCCCACGATAGTCTCGGACAAGAAGGAAATAGCGAGGTGATAACAGTTTTTCCATTTCTTACTGAAGTTTTTGATGGTGTGTAAAATATCTTCAGTAAGTACCGTAAGATTTTGTTACATTCACAGTAATGGTCAATGGGTTAGGTTATGGTTAGGTGTTAAACACTGTGTTACAGTAATTTTGAGACGGCATAACCATACAACCATTTATTTTATGGTGGTTTTCAATAACTTGGTCTATCGCGAATGCCCGCGATTCGATTCGGTAAAACTGTAACATTGTTTACTTGGCAATATTTTTTTACTTTCAATGTTATGTCCAACAGTGGACCGAGGGTCTCAGGTAGAATAACAAACACTACAATGTATATTCAGTGAGTAGGAACACATATCGCCCGCCGGAGGTACGCCCGCTGCCGGTGACAGCCGGTGAATGAACGAAGCCCCACCTTTATTCTCATATGCCACATCTCTCCCTTTTTTACAATGTTCAATCTAAGATTCATTAACAACATAAGTACATTAGTACATTGTCCATCGAGAGGAGAAAGTGACCGATTCCCAACGAGGGTGTCGTTTGAGCCCTGAGGCGAAGCCGAAGGGCTCAATACACCCGAGTTGGGAATCGCACTTTCTTTCGAGTGATACATAGTGCTTTATACTTCACCTACGAGGAAAATATTTCAGATTTCCTTTTCAGATATGATGTAAGTTTTTTGTATTCCATTATATTGATATCATGTCTTGCCAATATGGTACTTTTTTAACATGGAATACAAAGGCTTCGCTTATATTTATACGCTTTTTTTGTAAAATAAGCAAGCAAAACAGTTTCCGAAAATCAATGCGCTTTTTTCTCGATTTTTCAACGTATAAAACTATCACATACCTACATTGTTGTATTTTTTCGAGATTTTTCAGGCAATCAATTACCGCTTGCGCACTTTCTTGTAGTTTTAGCGGCGTCAAAAACTCTTCATCACTGTCACTATTTGACGACATTTTTTGTAAAAAGCACGCACCAACAAAACTTTGTAAAGAAAACAGGGGTCCAATTTTTTAAAATCACTGGGTGACAAAATATCACTTGGAGGTTTAAACTTTTTAATTTTACCCTTATAGTGGTAAAACGTTAGTAATACTTTATAAAATTTAACAATTAAACACTAATTTATATTTATGCATTATATTTTTTCCCTGTTGATAAGAAGAAAACAGAAATTTTGATTTTATTGAGTAAGATTTTATCACACGGTGATTTTCAAGAATAGGTACCTAATTCGCGCGCGCGCTTTCGTTCCACATTTTTGTTTCGTTCTTTTTTCAAATTAATGTTTTTTTCAGAAAAGTGTAGGTGGCCAGCATCATTTCGTGGACTTAGAGATAAAAACATTTTCTTTTTTTGGCATTATGATATTAAAATAGGTTATCGACAGATTTTGATCCAAATTTAAGAAAAAAAAAACACGTTAACAATGGATTTTCATACAAAATTCCATCCCGCTAAACACGTTAACAATGGATTTCCATATAACTTTTCCCCCCGCATATTTATCCCATAGAAATGACGTATCTTCTCCTTAGTTTTTAAAACAGGACTGAGGTACTTTCCGAGAAGGTGAAGTATATAATTAATTTACAACATATTAACTAAAACTTCTTTTCAACAATAATATAATGACATTTCTATATTTAAACATTTGAATCAGTTTTTTCCTTCATTGACTAATTTATCTTCATTGTCTATGACCGACCATTTACCCCTTTTTTTTTTAAGGTGCACTATATTTCTTCTGTATTGTTGCCCTGTTTTGTTGTTTTTCACGCTTATGTCATTTCCATTTGCACTCACTACTGTATGAGGAGCTGGATTAAATTGTGGCACTAATTTTTTGTCTTTAATCAAATTCTTCACATATACCTTTTCTCCAATTTCTAATTTCCTGTCCACAGCCTTCCTCTTTCTATCTTCATTAATTTTCCTTCATTTTTTGTTCGTGATCTCGGTCTCTTACTTCTGAATCAACCTCATTTCTACGTTCCATTAAAATAGGTGATTTGTCTCTGAATTGCCTGCCATAGAACAACTTTGAAGGGGTCTTTCCTGTAGAAGAATGGGGTGTGCTATTATACATCATTAAGTACTTTAACAAATCATCTTTCCAGTCTGACTTTTCAGAGTAGCTAATCTTTAGCCGTTTTAATATGTCCCTGTTTTGCCTTTCCACTTCGCCATTTTGTTGAGGCCAGTAAGGAATTGTATTATAGAGGACGATTCCTAATTCAGTACAAAACGCTTTGAACTCATGACTCGTGAATTGACTGCCGTTATCGGCCGTTAAGCTAGCGGGAATGCCAACTCGAGAGAAAATTTCTAATTTATAATTGTTTTATAGTGTCTTGCGTTGTGATGGATCTCATTATTTTTATTTCCTTGTATCGGCTGAAATAATCTGTAATAACTAGTAGGTAATCCCCACCAGGCAACGGTCCCAAGAAATCAACGGCAGTGTCCACCCAAGCCTGTGTTGGAAGCTCGCGCCTTTTCATCGGTACAGGCGGGTTCGCATTGGATACTAAGGTACATCCTTTGCAATTTTTCACTGTGTTTTCGGCATTTTTATCAATTTTAGGCCACCATACTTTAGTCCGTAGTCTTGCCTTCATATTTACGATGCCAGGATGACCTTCATGTGCCGCGGCTAATACTTGTTGCCGCAATCTAGTGGGAATTACGATTTTGTTTCCCTTTAGTAAGATGCCATCATGCAACCAGAGTTCTTGTTGAAACAATTTGTAGTTGTTAATTTTAGGGTCCCATCTATTGTTCATCAAACCATCTTTAACCAGATCAAACTCAGTGTCATTATGTGAAGCGTCAACAATCGTTTCAAGGGACAGCGCTATTGGTCGAGCATATTGAACTATCTGGTTAACATGGTGTTCATCTTCAAAAGGAGTACATTGGCCTGTGCATAAACGAGACAGAGGGTCCGCTATGTTTCATTTTCCTGGTCTGTATAAGACTTTGTAATTATATCCTTGGAGCCTCAACACCCACCTCTCGATTCTTGCACAGGGTTTAGATCGCACACCAAAGATGACCTCTAAGGATTTATGGTCCGTGACCAGTTCAAACTCTTTTTTACCGTACAAGTACATATGAAAATGTTCTACGGCCCATTCTAAAGCTAATGCTTCTTTCTCAGTTTGGCAATATCTTTTTTCTACATCGGTCAGACTTTTATTACCGAAAGCTATGTATGATGCGAGGACCTTTGGAGTCAAACTGAATTAATATTGCCCCTAAACCTACGGGACTAGCGTCAGCTATTATTTGGGTGCGATCGTCTGGATCATAGTAGCCTAACGTTGGTATTTTAGAGAGGCAGTTTTTTAAAGATTTAAATGCAACATCTTGTTCATTTTTCCAAAATCCTGTGATATCCGTGTTATTTTTTACTTTTTCTCGAATAATTTGTCGTATTGGGTCAGTGAGAGTCGCTAAATTTGGTATCCATTTCCCGACATAATTTACAAGACCAAGGAAACTTTGGATTTCCTCGATGGTTCGCGGTACTCTGAATGATTCAATTGCTTGTAACGACCTGCCCTAAGCCCTGACTTCACATCATGACTCACGGCACCAGACTAACTATCCTACCTACCTAACTTGATCCTACCTAACTTACTATAACTAACTTGACTTACTTGCTAAACGAACACGGCCTAACCTGATTTAATTTTTTTTTTGTTTTAACTTATTAATTTAAATCAAACGTATAGAATAAGAAAATAGCATTACCTAAAAATTGTTCCCTACAATTCAACCCTGTTATAATAAATAATTTGGCTTGTGATCGAACTAGTGGCTTAAGACCTAACGTTATGTCTGAAGATATTGCAACAATGACCATAAGTAAAAATAACACAGGAAAAGTACACACAACAGGTTAAAGATTATAAGGTTAAGTTAAATAGGTATATGAGACGATAAGTGGAAAAGGGTAAATTAAACAATTACGTAATAAAAGGGAAAGTAAGTCGAGAGGCTAGTATTATATTGTTAGTCTATGTGGCCCTGTTCAGGGGGAGGGCCCCCCTCCTCCGGACCCTCCAGTAGGTCTCATACCACTTGCGGACGACCTCCCTCCGAGACTGCCCCAGGTATGCCTGAGTTTTTACTCTATTCACATACATACCTTTATAACATTAATATTTTATAATGATAGTAAGGGAACTTTTATTTCCAAGTCAAATTCAGTTTGTAAGTAGGTTTGTAAATTGTACAGTCATAACTAAAGGGAAGGAGGAGACAAATTCCGGACTCATCCTGCAATCCAGAATATAAGGATATATACATAGATACAGGATATCGTTTTTCTTACAGCAAAACAAACTCGATGGACGGGGCCTTAGGATGATCGACTACCTACTTAGACAATTTACATTTAATTTTAAGTCGGGATAGTAAGTCAGGAGTCGCCTTAACTACTAATCAACGGTCAGCATTATTAACCTTAGCCCAATCTGAACAATGAAGGAATCAGTTAAATATAAGTGATTTAGTTCTTGTTTCGAACCCGAGAAACATTATTTTAGGATCTCGCTAGGATCAAGGAATGTTACTTATCTTTCCCGTCCCCTCAGCTCAATTGCATTTTATTGAGATATCATTATTTAAGTACGTCCATACGCACATCTGACTATACATTTAGTTCGATAGCTTAATCATAATTCGATCTGCTCAATGTGGACATTTTGCCTTTTCTAGTACAAAAGTGGACCACGGCTTGCTTTTGCTTCACCTTGCAGAACCAAATATTATCAAGCATTAATTTAACTTGTAGGAAATCCTTTTTAAATTTAAGAAAAGTATGATTTAATATGTCATACTCCATCACACAGCAATTTTAGCCAAGGTAGGTAGGTACTAAAACAAGACACATTCCTATCTCATTCATTAAAGGTAGATGAAGGTAGGTAAGAATATTTTTCCCCGATATATTATAATATTAGATCAGAGACGTCCACTATCCAACAAAGGGACCCTTTGAAATCTCATTTGAACAAGTAAAGTACTAGATTTCATTTGATCTAGGTTATGAAGCTACTTTTATACTAAAATAGAGCGTTCAACACCAGTCTATGCATATCAGCTAAGGAAAATAGTTTATTTAGGCAAACTACATCATAAAATTATTACCTTTTAGATAAGCAAGCTAGATTTTGTGCTGATAGTCTTTAAACATGGTCACAGAATTTATGAACAATTTCTTGGAATCTTTAAGCATTTTGTACGGTCTATCTCGCATCAAAAGGAACCTTCTCAGCTTTATTACCGAGACATTAGGTCCAAAGTGCTCCCACACAACGTATTTGGGAGTACAGGTTTCCGTAAAATATACCGGAATTTCACATTTTAAGTAGGTAATCTAGCGTGATTTTTGTACTATAAATCTTTTAATAAAGTCACTGGATTTCTACAGCTTTTATAAGCATTTTAAACACATCGCACAAATTTTATGAATAGCACAAAATATTAAAATATTATCACAATATCAAAACACGACAAGGAAGATTTTGAATTACTCACGGTTTATCTTCGATCAAACCTTGACGTGACCTGGCCGGTGAACGTCCACTGCTGGACCAGGACCCTTCCAGACAGCCAGAGCAGAACGAACGGTCTCGAACCGTCCGCTTAGGCACAGGCCTGCGCCCGGCTGGAGGAGTGCCCACTGCTGGGCAAAGTCTTCGCTCAGAATGTTGGTACAGAACGACAGGCCATGAGTCGTCCCTCCAGCATCCCGCGCTTTGTTGATGATTGCCCACAACTGGACATGGTGGCCTTCCCTACAGTCGCGCTGACCGAAACGTTCCTCGAGGAATCATGGGACGCCCGAAACCGTAAGATTCTGTGCTCGCGGGCAACCTGGACGCACACGTGCTTAGCCGCCGAAATCACGAAAACCGAACGTGCCGAAAGATCGAACGAATTTAAATTTACGCACCGCGCAATATAATAAAAAAAAGCTTAAAGAGAAAGATCGCTCCGCATTCGGGCAGAGTAACGTTGTCGCGATGAATTTCAAATAAAAAGGTGGGGCCTCAGGGCAGCGTTCTTGCTTTTATACACTCGACGTCCCCCCGCCGATGACGCAATATCGCATTCAACCTAGCTGATAACGCAATAACGAATTCGGTTCGGCATACATTGATGGTTTACTAGCAAAGTGAATGTCGCCACCCGCGCGCTGGCACGCAATAGTACGCTACCTCCCCAGTCGGCCGGCGCCAGCCAGTCTGGGTTTTTGAAACGAAGTATCTTTTCACCTGAAAACGAATCCTATGCATTCTTCTGAATATGAAAACGTGTTAATTAAGCTCAAATTCATAGAACTAAATGTCTAAATTAAGTTTGAAATGGGTTTTAGTATGTCTTTTTCGATCCGAAACTACGATTCTAATCCATCCAGCTGATTTTAAGTTCTAAACGAATCTTTCTTTTTTATTAGAATGCCTTATCATAGTTTGACTTTACAACAAGTTATTTGGGTATTTTTAAATTCAATTTAATCGGAAATGTGTTTGATCAAAAATTTATCTAGACACGCGGTAGCGTGTCAAAGCCAAGTTCAAAGAGAATATTAGTTACATTAACCTAAACTTGAATATTTCGGAATCGCTGACGGCCAAACCGTCACATGCTTTGATATACTTATCTAAAGGCTTGATTCCCTTTGGAGACAGCTCATGCCCAAGAAACTGAATACGGGTGGCGTTAAAAATGCATTTATCTTTGTTAAGCATGACATTGTTCTCTTTTAAAATGCCCAGAAGATGTTGAAGTCTTGCGTCGTGTTCTTTTTTGTCGCGTCCAAAAAATACAATATCATCTATGAAATTTACCACACCTTCGCAAGACATCAACATCCTCTCCAAAATCTTTTGAAACAATTCGGGTGCACAAGATACTCCAAACATGAGTCGCTTATAACGATAAAGCCCTTTGCTTGTAATAAACGTCGTTATTTCACGAGATTCCTCCTTCAATTCCACTTGGTGGAACGCATTCTTTATGTCAAGCTTAGAGAAAACTGTTGATTTTCTTAACTTAGGAATGAGCTGTTCCATAGTTGGGAGGGGATGATTCTCCCTTACTATAGCTTTATTCGCGCAACGCATATCTACACAAATGCGGACGTCATCATCTGCTTTTAAAATCGGTACCATCGGGGAAACCCAAGGGGAAAGGTTATTCACAGGTTCGATTATATCCATGTCGACTAAATCTTCAATTTTTTTGTTATTTTTTTTTTCTAATGGGATGGGAACGCGTCTATATGGTTGACAAACAGGGGTGATCGATTTGTCAATCGAAATCACTAATTCAACGTCTTTGAATTTAGGAAACTGCTTGTGGTCAACAGAGTTAATGTCATAACCTAATTTTAGCACTTTTAAGGCTATTGCAGTTTCTTTGCCTAACAGGTTCCTAGAGCCGTTTTTTATGACATAAAATTTTGCAATCATAGATTCGGAATAAGCTTTTATCTGTGCTTCAAAAGAACCTAATACTTCTAATGGGTTCTAGCTCCGTATGCTTTGAATAATTTATCTGAAAAATTTTCCTGCTTCGAAACTACCACCTTACTTTTTTTAAATACTCCCAGGTTTTGTCATTCACAATATTAGACTTGCTCCCTGAATCAATTAACATTTCAATATTTACTCCACCTACCTGACAATTGATTGTAGCATCATCATCGATATTTCCGTGCCGTACGTCAACACCGAGTGCACGGTGGCGAAGTAGCAGCTCCTGACGACGTCTCTGGACGCGGTAGATGCCAACCGTCGCAACGCATAACAACTCCGTCCCAACCGTTTGCACATCTCTTCGTCGTGTGTGTTCCACACGAGAGCACTGTCGATGTGGAAACCGAGAAGGCGGGTAGTAGTTACCTGTTGAATGGGTGTGTTGGCGGCGAGTACTGTCATTGATTGTGGTCTGTGCCCATTTAGACTTACACCCATAAAACAGGTTTTGTCAATGTTTAGTGCCAGCCCGTTGGAACCAAACCACGTATGAAGCACCTGAACAGTTCTGTTGAGCCTCTCTTCGAGCTCCGAAGCGGAAGGAGCGACGACTACTGCCGTAACGTCGTCCGCGTACATGAACACTTCCACGTCGCGGAGGGCGCCGGGAAGGTCATTTAGCAAAATGCTAAACAACGTGTTCGAGAGGCACGAGCCTTGAGGCACGCCCATGACGTTCGTCATCTGGGTAGATCTCACGTTGCCTCTATCGCCGACCACTACCTGCACCCTTACCGACATGAAGGCCATGACTAGCGAGAGGGCTGGCCCCGCGATGCCGTAGTGCGCCAGCTTGCGGGCGATAAGACTGTGGTCGGCGGTATCGAAGGCGCGCGAGAGGTCGCAGCAGGCCACAGCGACGTGTTGCCCGGCCTCGCGCGCGCCTAGCACGCACCGCACCACCTTGCGCACGAAGTCGGTCGTGCTGCGCCCCGCGCGATACGCGTATTGGCGCTCCGAGAGCACATTACGAGGGCTTTATTTGTTGTGATGCTTTTTTTTTGAGAAAGTTTAATTGATGGACACAATTTGATTTTTGTTAATTTATTTGTAGTACAGTAAACTTTTCTTCAATTTTATTTGAATGTAGTGAATTTGACTTCCCGGGTTTTTTTTATTATCCTTAATAGTATCAGGCCAAGCTTAGAGTTTTGAGACTGTTTCACACTAAATAGTTGTGTTGCGTAGTGTTGCGACAGCCAAAGAGGTTAGAGAATGCAGATTAGGGGTTTTGTTAATCTTACCTCTGTTACTCTGTTTAAATAACTGACTAAGTTAATAAAAGCTAATAGTCTTGAAACCATTTGTTTAATCGTACGACAAAAGTTATAGTCACTAAATGTAATTGAAATTAAAAACAGTGAAACCATCGGGCTACGTTCACATTAGAAGAAAGTAAGTTTAGGGAGTTTCCGGCGTGTTTCTGTTTTGCGCAGTCGTTGATGATGTGGTGAATTATAGATGATGGTCAGCACAATTACTTTGCAATCGCTGAAATACGTCAATCACATTTGGATACAAGGTGCCTCAGTTTGCAAACTTGACATTATGCTACTGCGAAGCTAACTGTGACATATTGCGCACATGATATATGATGCGCCGAGAGGAGTCCATGTTAGGTCCAAAATTGATTCAGTTGACACCTATCTTGTCTGAAGGTCGAGAAACCACGAGTTCTTAGTGTGGGCTCATAGTACGGTATTGCAGCCTTAGGTGGATTTCCATTCGTAGTTTCAAAATTGCTGGTGGAACAGGTGGCAAGTTTTCTAGCCATGGCTTGGTAGCCACAAGAATTCTTGATGGACTGTGTCATGTGTCTGGGTTATCAAAAATCGTATTTGATTCGATTTGCAATAGAACTAGCAGCCATTGGAAGGAGGTCGAAAGAATAGTGCCTGGTTTCACGCAGCAGAACGACGACCTTTTCGTAAGCACTGTTGAGCTAGGTCGGAGCACAGTACTCGTCTGCGGAGTGACCAGACTGAGCCTCGTAGTATGCATTCCATCCCCAGATCGTGGCTGTCAATTTCCAAGCTTTTGTTTAATTTAACAAAGTGAGGACAAAAGTTCAGCGAGTTGTCAAGGGTTTCACCAAGATACTTGAGTTGTGAGTAATGTGGGTTGTAGAATTTCAATTTCCAAGAATTATAACGCTGAAATTGATCTTGAGGCTATGTGGCCACTTAGTTGTATAGGTGAAAAGTCGACACACCTCTTTTACTGTCACTAGGTACTTTTCAAATAAGTATTGAGTAATTTTGTAGTCTCTGGTGAGTGTTTGTGCTGGTGTAAGCGCGATGTCATCGGCGTGCATCAACTTCCTAAACTCTGTGTCTGAAACATCGTATGTATGCGAAAGGTTAAGCAGCAAAGGCGCCAATGTCGAACCCCGTGGGACCATCGTATAGTTTTTTAACGGCTTTCCTAATTTTGAGATGTGAGTGAAATATAGTGGGAGATTTATACGTGGTGGCTGCCTTCTGCCATCGTCAATGCTCTAATGTTATTCTGTGTTACAGTGAATTTAAACTTGTCAAAGGAAGGTCATCAGGTCATCAGACTGCTGATGAAGACGAATATGATATTAAAGTGCATCTAAACTTGGCATTGGAACAGATTTCAACCCTTTTAAGGCAAACAATTAGCCAGCAGGTACGTTGAAAATAATATCTAAAATGAAATACTTCTAAATTTGAACTTGGCAGTTTTAACAGTTATGTTTTTGGTGGGATTTTATTTCTTTTTGATCAGTTTGCTATATTATATTTATAGTAGCTATCGCAACGTTGTTTGTATTTTCATAGTTTCGTTAAAACATAGATACTTTTTTAATGCTAACGACTATCCCCATGCCAAATTTCAGATTTTCAGGTCTTAGAGAAGTATTACCAACATTTTATACATAATATTGACTACAAACCGACTCGCACTTGACCAATTTCTAATTTTAGAATTTTCCCATTTCTTTTATCCTAACTACTACCTAAATGCTAAATTTCATAACGCTCGGACAATTGGAAGTGGTCTGGATGTTTTGATTACCGGTCAGTGAGTCAGTCATTAAGTGCCAAAATTAGATATTTTCACGGGGTCATATTTCAGGATCTACTGTAGCTATATCTATGAAATTTGGCAAATTGCTTCAGTATTAGTATATAATTATGTAGGTTCAGTTTTATCTCTGTACTTGCAATAGGCACTGAGCTACAGGAGGTTCAAAAGTGGGTCGAAACGATTCGTGTAAATAGTACTTAATTATCCACGTTACGTAACTACAACTTAGAGCCGCATATACTTGCACCAACTAGGGGAACCTCTTGCATCGACCAGATTGCTAGTACTACGAGTATTAAGTGAGTAAACTCTCAGATTTATTACCTAAATTTGTCAGATCACGAAACTTCTCAAACTATAAATTTCCAAGTAACTAATAAAATAAAAAACATGTTTGATGGTGCGAATATAGTTGCGAATATTGTGAGTGCATATCGATATCATTTTAAAATATTTTTGATTGCGAAGGGCTAAATGAAGCTTCTGATGAATTTTATGACATTATTACCTTGTTTTATGACTGTTTCCCGATAATTAGAATAAAAAAGAATAATCGCCCAACAAAACTGAAATGGTTGACTAAAGGCTTAGAAAGATGCATTAAAACAAAGCGAAATATGTTTCTTACAATAAAACTCCAATCCAATAACAAAAAAAAATACTAAAACTCACTTTAAAACATATAAAAGTATCTTAAAAAAATGTTTACGGACGGCTCAAAAAATTAATAATGTGAAATATATAAAAACCAGTAAAAATAAATGTATCGCTACTTGGAGAGCAATATCGTCTGCCTTGACAGAAGCCATTTATAAGAGTGACATAAAATCGATGAAACATAACAATATGAAATTTTCTGACCCACACAATATCTCCAATTGTCTTAATTCCGATTTTATTAACTCAACATGCAATAATAACACAAATAGTTTTCAAAATGCTCTTGATATATCATCGAATCCGTTCACTATATACTCATATTTAAAACCAGTAGACGAAGAAGAGACATTTAATATTATAATGGGTTTAAAAAATAGTAAAGCTTGTGGTTATGATGGACTTTATACCAAAATTATTAAAAGTTGCGCCATTTTCATAAGTAAGAACTACTGAAGACTGTTAAAACTGTATTGTGACGTCATAAAATTACAATGAGAGGTACTTGTCCGTCTCGTTCCACGGTACGAGAGTGACTGCGGGCGCCGGCCCGCAAAGTCTGATTTGCTAACTATGCAACTCAGTCGCAAAATAAATATAAATAAAAATGTATGTGAAATCGCAGCTTGTTATTGTAACGATCATATTCGTCACAGTTTTAGGAATTTAATAATAAACGTATAAAATGAGTATTACTTACTTTAAAATTAAGAATTACTAGTTGAAACAAATAAGCCACTATGATATTTCAATTTACAACAGGTACGTTCAACGGCAGGTCAAGCTTGACACTCGCAGTTTGTCTTTCGCTCTTGCGGAGATTGAAATAGTTATGGTACGAAGTCCAACGTGTCAAGCTGAACGTCCTATTGACTGTACTTTTAAATAGACCTCCCGCTTACAAATTAGCATTGCGCTCGTAGTGGACTGTAATGCCTTGTAATTAGATTCATTTTGGTAAAAACACGCAGTAGACGTATTATTGTAAAAACAATACTTCTTAGAAATTTAAGAAAAAAAGGCATAGCGAGGCAGTGACGTAACACACTGCAGCCAAATTGCACATGTGGTAATGTTTACTGTTTTGATTTAAGGTTCATTTTAGGAGAGACGCAGCAGGTATAAAATTGTAAGGAACAAACACAGGATTTTGAAGGAGAGAGGCAGGAGAGGGGTAGAGTCAGCGCTAGGCTTTAGAATAGGGATTACGTGCACAAATTATTATTATTTTTTTCGGCGGCCGCCTGATTATAGTACTTTAGTGGTTAAAATTAGGGTTTGATTTAGAGACGGCGCCTGACTTTACGTACGATAGGATATAGAATAAGAGCTTAAAAAAATAGTACTTAGCGACTGCGGTTCAGTAGGCTAGATATTAATTTAGGTACCTAATGCGCATTACTGTTAAATGTTAGACGTGGAGGTTTACTGATTAAAGAAGTGTCAGGCGTTTTGCAATAGGGAATACTAACTTACTTTTTTTAGCAAGTGTAAAATTGTGTAAAGTAATTTATAATTATATTTCAATTTAGTGCAGTGAACGTGCTACAGGTATTGTACGAGAGGGCTTCGTGCTTGTGTCTTTCCCGTCGGGAATTTATGGCTTCGTTGTTGGTGAGTTTATTTCAGATTTCCTACTAATCATTTAAATTTGCTAGCTAGGTCTCTTGAAATGATAGGTCATCTGAGAAGGTGCTGGGGTGATCAACGGCGAGTTTTCTGAGTTAAATCTAGGTGCAGCTGAATCCTGTGTTTTATGGAGCCAGCGTGAGAATTAGGTTGGGTTTATTTGATGCTAGGTTATTAGGGCACTTAGGTGGTGATGGATGTATAACACTAAAATGTGATGTAGGTATCATAATGTTATATCGATGAATACACAATAAAATTAATCGGTATAACACAGTCATGCATTTATAAGACAATATTATTTTAGTAAGTTGGTTTTATCTAATGTTCCACGAATATAGTACTGGTTAGATTTCCTAAGTCGCCTAGCCTGTATTATAGAGGGACAATATTTAGCACTCTTACACGTTAAAATTGAGTGTCGAATCTTGTTTCGTTTGGATCAAATGGATATAAAACAATTACTCTAATCGAAACTTCTCAAACTATAAATACTAATCGTAGATAAATAGGCAGGTGGAGATGGATGTTATTTTGACACGATCAGAATGATGCGCGAGATGGTTTGCTAGGTAACCTAGCTCAGACTTCGGGTGTAGGATTGTTCTAGGTTTTGTAGGTAGGCCTGGGATGCTAGGTTGGATGGGAGTCCCAGATGTTCTTAAAATCTATAGGAAACCTAAATCTAGACTTTAAAGTCTGCATCCAAACCCTATCCCTGGTTTTGAGTCACTTTCATTCCAGCAGTGCGAGACGAGGAAACCACGTACTTAATTTAATATTACTTCTCACTATTAGGTCTAGAACTAAGAAACCTAGGTCACCTAGAAGTTGAAAGAGACGCGCGAACGAGACGAATCTGTAGCGCTTGGTTTGACATCACACACAACCTAGCGGGCTGAATTGGTATGTTATATTTTAAATTATTTTATTATATTATAATTATTTTCACTTTTTATTTCAGTTTCTTCTAAGTTATTACCACAAACAAACTTATTTTTCTTTAATAAATTTAATTACCAATCCACAATGTACGGGTCCTTTTAGATGTTGAAGTTAGACGATCACATGTACATTGCCAAAATTATTACAGAATTAAAAATAATTAAATTAATGTCACAATATCCATTTAGGTAGGTTACGTTTCGTTACATTATCCAATAACAAGCTACCCAAGTCACGCATACATTCCTTTTCGTCCAAAATATCACCATTAATTGAATAAGAACGAAAAATGCGCTTCTTTTCTCTAGTAAACCGAATCACATAACATTTTAGCATTAAGGTGATCTGTGACGGCCAGCTTAGCCCCGAACGCAACTAGATGGAGCCAAGAATAAGTACCAACTATATATGTGCAAAAAGTTGATTCGCGTAAATTTCATCGTGCAACTTCAACGTCTAACAACAATTTCTATAAGAAAAATATCTCCATATGTCCACTAAAGTCAATACCTCCTGTCATTCCGTGTTTACATGAATACGATCACTCACACATGCACACAAAGCACAACCGTACAGTTTTGACCGCACGCCCACAATCGTAATATTGAACCAAAAATTGCTAACAAAAATAGTACTTTCAGTACATTATCTGTATTTTTGTATTAATTAGCGAAAACTTTTACTAAAAATAGTAGTATTCGTTCGTTTTCAACAGAATTTTATGTCCTGCGTAAGAATGCAAGTCATTTGAATTTTTGTATGAAAAACGGATCACCTGGCACATCTTGTTTGCGTCACACCAAGAAAGAAGTCTATTAAGGTCGCTTTGCAGAAGCTCAACTTCCTGTGGAGAATATTACGGCGAATCACTTTTGTTCGCCCTAAATATCACGTTAAAATTTTGTGTCTATTTTCAGATTTCCAGGCTTGTCTGGTTTGTCTTAAGCCTTCGGTTTTCCTGTGTGGTCATAGATTTTTTATCATTTCTCATCAGCCACCTTTTGGCATAAAATTTGTTTTTGCTGAAGATCACGTTTTTTCCTGTTAGTTTCCAGCAAATAGCCTCCTGAACACCGGGCTCCAGTCTGGAACATCTGAAATAGTTTTTCGTGATCCTCTTGTGGCGCGTCGTCGTCGTCGTGGAACCTGAAAAAGAATAAAAAATTAATTAAAATCAAAATCAATAAATAATAATAAATAACTGAGATCCAAATATTTAAAATACACATACATTACATACACATACATACCTATTGTAAACACACACACTAAACAGATAATATTGTACTCCTTGCAATTAACTTGTTAAAAATATTGTTAATATTTTACTTACCGTCTTCTCCGGCGGGACCCTAATTATTGTTTGTTCGCAACGCGCTGCGCGTGCGACGAATGATGCACGGTGACCGGGCGCCAGTCCGCACCTAGCTATTGGACGCGAAGCCCGTGTAGCTCGCCGCTCTCCGCGCATCCACCGACGCTCGCGTCTCGCGATATATAATTGTAGTGTTTTCATATAATTTTACGGGACAACTCCCATTGTGTCTGTAAGTCGTTTAGATACGAAAAATAAACTCTGTAAGAACATAAGCGCAGTTTCTCTTGTGGATTAAAGAAAGAAGATTGCTGTGGTTTCCTGGTTCATCCGAACTGCATCTACCTACACAGGTACACGCTTACATTGGTGACCCCAGCTGAGCATATATAGCATCGCAGCCTTAACATGTCTAACGAAGACAACAATGAAAACAGGCCTCCGCCGCGTAACAACGGAAGTGAAGAAAAAGCAGAACTTTTTCGTGTCGGTGTTAAAATTCCACCTTTCTGGCCAGAAAGGCCGGCGCTATGGTTCGCGCAAATTGAAGGCCAATTCCTTATATCGGGAATCACGAGTGACGCAACAAAATTTTATTTCGTGTGTGGGCAGTTGGACCACCAATATGCTATTGAGGTGGAAGATATAATAAAAAATCCCCCAGCTACGGGTAAGTACGAGACCCTCAAAAAAGAGCTTATCAGCCGATTGTCAGCATCCCAAGAGCAGAAGGTCAGGCAGCTGTTAGACCACGAAGAGCTAGGAAGTAGGAAGCCATCTCAATTCCTTAGGCATCTCAAGCACCTTGCTGGCGCTAACGTCCCTGATGATTTTATAAGGACAATCTGGTCAAGCAGACTACCAGTCAGTATGCAACCGATCATAGCGTCGAATACTTCCATGCCCTTAGAGCAACTTGCTGACCTGGCAGACAAAATCCATGCCATTGCCGCACCATCCGCTTTCGCGAACGTGGCTGAAGCTCATGCCCCCAGAGCCCCACAACCATTGCTATTTGAGAGTATGGCAGCTCAGATATCAGAGCTGACCAAGCAGGTAGCCCAGCTAAGTGCGAGACTAGATAGAGACCAGTCAAGGTCACGTGGCCATTCAAGGCGTGACAATCGCAGTAGATCACGATCGCGTTCTCAATCGCGCGCAAACGGCGTATGCTGGTATCATCGCAAGTTCGGTACAAAGGCACAAAAATGTACCATGCCCTGCCAACACAAGCAGGAAAACCCCAGGGGCAGCCACTAGTGGCGGCAAATGACTGCCTATCGTCCTGTAAAGGCCGCCTATTCGTCACTGATAGGAAAAGCAAGCTACAGTTCCTCATAGACACCGGTTCTGACTTGTGTGTATTCCCCAAAGCAGAGACAAAAGGGCGACTACAGAAAACTGCATATGAACTTTTCGCAGCCAACAACACGGTCATCGCAACATACGGATACCTCCAAATACATCTCGACCTTGGTCTAAGAAGAGACTTCACCTGGAAGTTCATCATAGCTGACGTCACAAAGCCGATTATTGGAGTCGACTTTTTAAGTCATTATGGCTTATTAGTAGACTGTCGCAACCAACGTCTTATCGATGGAATCACCAGTCTCTCTGTACCCGTACCGCATAGAGAAGCACCAGAGATCACCACCGTTAAATCTGTCACAGGTGACTCCAAATACCACGAACTGCTTCGCCAGTTTCCTGAAATAACGCGACCAGCAGGCGTAACATTAGAGCCAAGGCATAGTACGAAGCACCATATACGTACCACTCCAGGACCACCTGTTGCTGCACGTGCTCGCCGGCTAGCTCCGGATCGCTTGAAGGTTGCCATAAAGGAGTTCGAAGATATGTTGGAAAATGGAACCGCCCGACGGTCAGAGAGCTCATGGTCGTCTCCCCTCCACTTAGCCCCGAAGAAAGACAATGGCTGGCGACCTTGTGGAGACTACCGCGCCTTAAACGCAAGGACGATACCTGACCGCTATCCCATAAGGCACTTGCAGGATTTTTCTTACCAACTATCAGGATCACGACTATTCACCAAGATTGACCTGGTCAAGGCATACAATCAGATACCAGTGGAGTCAAGCGATATACCGAAGACGGCCATCATCACCCCTTTCGGGCTATTTGAGTTTCCATATATGACGTTTGTTCTCAGAAACGCAGCCCAAACGTTCCAAAGATTCATAGACGAAGTACTGCAAGGATTAGATTTCACCTTCGGTTATTTGGATGACATCTTAGTTTTCTCAAGGACAGAACGAGAGCACATTCATCATCTCAAGACACTCTTCGAGAGACTAAAAACTTATGGTGTCTTGATCAACATAAAAAATGCGTTTTTGGAGCATCAGAAATAACATTCTTGGGCCATCATATATCCAAAGAAGGTACAAGGCCACTCGCTGAAAAAGTTGAAGCCATCGCCAAGTATCCGGTTCCCAAAACAGCTAAAGAACTCAGAAGATTCTTAGGAATGTTGAACTACTACCGCCGATTTATTCCGCATGCAGCTCACATTCAAGGACCTTTGAACCAGAAACTTACGGGACATAAAATAAAAGGCTCAACTCCTGTTCACTTTACCCCAGATGAAGAGCGTGTTTTTGAAAGCTGCAAAAATGCGTTGTCACAAGCAGCACTTCTGTCACACCCAGACAACAACGCGGATCTGGCAATTTTTACAGACGCATCAGATGAGGCTATTGGAGCAGTTCTCCAGCAGAAGCAGAACGACGAATGGAAGCCTTTAGGTTTCTTTTCCAGGAAACTGTCACCTGCACAGAAGAAATATAGTCCTTATGACAGAGAACTGTTGGCAATCTATGAAGGAATAAAATACTTCCGATACATGGTAGAAGCAAGGAGTTTCATCGTGTACACTGACCACAAGCCCATCACCTTCGCTTTCAGAACAAATCGTGAACACTGCTCTCCACGTCAATTTCGATATCTGGACCACATTGCTCAGTTTACGACAGATATTCGCCATATCGCCGGACAGGACAATATAGTGGCTGACGCACTGTCACGCATCAACGAGATCATCACAGCTATTGACTACGACGCACTTGCTGCCGATCAAGAAAAAGATCTTGAACTGCAAAGCCTCCTCAGCAATGGCTCATCTCTCAAGCTGGACAAATCAGGCAATGGAAAACTGTATGTTGACACTTCGACAAACCCTCCAAGGCCTTACGTAACCCCAGCCTTCAGAAAGCAAGCCTTCGCAAGCATCCACAACTTCAGCCATCCTGGAGCTGCAACAACTGCAAAGATGGTCGCAAACAAATTTGTGTGGCCAGGAGTCCGCCGTGACTGCATCAAATGGGTACAACAATGCGCTGATTGCCAACTCAGCAAAATAACCCGCCATTGTTCCTCTCCCTTATCAACTTTCCACATCCCTTCCGAACGATTTTCCGAAGTCCACCTTGACATAATTGGCCCCTTGCCTTACTCGTGTGGTTTCAGGTATTGCCTTACTGCCATCGACCGCTTTACACGATGGCCTGAAGCTTTCCCTCTGGTCGACATCACCGCCGAGTCATGTGTCAAAGCGTTCGTGTCGGGCTGGATAGCTCGATTTGGATGCCCGAGGAAAATCATCACTGATCGAGGAAGACAGTTCCAGTCGGAATTGTTCAGCAGCATCGCCAAACTGACAGGTGCGCATCATTCTCCAACGACAGCGTACCATCCCCAGTGCAACGGTATGGTGGAAAGGTTTCACCGTCAGCTGAAAGGAGCGATCATGTGTCACAACTCACCCCAGTGGACCGAAATCTTACCCTTAGTCCTACTGGGAATCAGGAGCGCATGGAAAGGTGACCTGAAAACGTCCTCTGCTGAGCTGGTCTACGGCGAGCCACTGAAGTTGCCAGGCGAGTTCTTCGAGCCAACATCCTTGGTCAGCCCGGATCCTGCAGACTTCATACATCGCCTACGCGACCACATGGCCAAGCTGTCCCCCACTCCTGCGAGCCACCACGGTAACAAAACATTCTTCGTACCAAAAGACATTCACACCACCGAGTACGTCTTCCTTCGCCGCGGCACCGTCAAAAGACCACTGGAACAGCCATACACAGGACCATACAAAGTACTTGAGAGGCTGGAGAAGACGTTCAAAATTGAGATCCAAGGCAAGCCGATCACAGTCACAATCGACAGACTTAAACCGGCTTACGTCGCAATAGATGATCAAAATACTTCACCACCACCTGACGTCAATACTCCCATCTCCAGCAGAAAACGCCCCTCTCGTCGAAGACGCACCACCTGAAAGAAAAACACGGAGTGGAAGAACAGTACGATTTCCAGACTACTATCGCCCGTGAACCGGTCTCAGCGGGGGAGTGATGTGGCGCGTCGTCGTCGTCGTGGAACCTGAAAAAGAATAAAAAATTAATTAAAATCAAAATCAATAAATAATAATAAATAACTGAGATCCAAATATTTAAAATACACATACATTACATACACATACATACCTATTGTAAACACACACACTAAACAGATAATATTGTACTCCTTGCAATTAACTTGTTAAAAATATTGTTAATATTTTACTTACCGTCTTCTCCGGCGGGACCCTAATTATTGTTTGTTCGCAACGCGCTGCGCGTGCGACGAATGATGCACGGTGACCGGGCGCCAGTCCGCACCTAGCTATTGGACGCGAAGCCCGTGTCGCTCGCCGCTCTCCGCGCATCCACCGACGCTCGCGTCTCGCGATATATAATTGTAGTGTTTTCATATAATTTTACGGGACAACTCCCATTGTGTCTGTAAGTCGTTTAGATACGAAAAATAAACTCTGTAAGAACATAAGCGCAGTTTCTCTTGTGGATTAAAAACCAAACCTACCTACGTACTTACGTCGAAGATTGCTGTGGTTTCCTGGTTCATCCGAACTGCATCTACCTACACAAGTACACGCTTACACTCTCATAAAGCCCCATCTACTGAGCCATCTTTTTTTCGCCCTGATTATCACGTGAAAATCTCTTCGCGGTTTCCCTATACCAGTCTCTACTTTTGTTTAGGGGATATTTTAAAATTATGTTATAATTTAACCATTCCCCGGGATTTGATCAAATCACTTAAAGGGATTTGAACAAGTCCCTTATTGTATCGTAACGTACTTATGCAACTATATTGCAACGTATACAACTATACAAGGAATTAGAGTTTTGTATCACTCGCACTGTCAATTCAAAAGTGTCACAAAGACTCTACACTTAGATTATTATAATATTAACGTATAACTTTTACATACATTTGCTTAAAAGTATGCTTACTCACGGTACAATCTCAATTGCAATCAGTTGTGGCACTCTGCAGATTGACATCAAGTTGCTACGTAAGTAAGTAGGCAGATCGGTCAAATTGTACAATCCAATCTTAGCAATCTACTGTCTGTCAAACAAATTGTCCCCATCATTTAATTTTCATACTCAGAGATTTATAAAGGAGAGCTTAAGGTGTTCATACTTTTAGCTCTATGCGTGGCTGTCATTTATTATTGTTGTTAGATAAAAGCAATATTTTTAGCCACTTTTTCAGTTAATATATTCTTTTCTACGCTTAATCCCGCAATTTGAAATTTCGACAAAGGTGAAATTATCGAAGCGGAGTGTAATTTCCCGTTCGCAATATGTCCTGCGTGCTCAGTACGGCCCGTGAGCATAATGTCCCGTGAGCATAAAGTCCCGTGAGCATAACGGCCCGTGAGCAGAACGGCCCGTGAACATAACGACCCGAGGCACGTGAGCAAAACAGCCACTTCGTGAGTAAACCACAACTAATCTCGATTCTACAGATTGGCACAACCAAGGGAAAAACCCATTGTGATGGGAATTTTCACGTGAGGAGGCCCTTTTAATATATTATGTGTTCCGTTTGACGTCCGAAGTCCATTTATGAGAGAGTACATCGCTTTCGTTCCGCTTACGATCGCTAGATTTCGCTGTTTTCGTCACGTGACTCGCTCCCCAGCGCCTGTAGCGCCCCCTTCTTTAGCAAGCCACAGAGAAGCTTTCGTCATTGTTGCGTCGTCGTTCGAACCGCGCAAACGGTCGTTAGATATTTTTTCGCTAATTCGAATAACCACGTGGTTGTTTAAATTTTTTATGCGTTCTTTCGAGATTTAAAGTAGAAAGTTCGTCTTAATTGTTTTGAAAGTTTTCGTCGCGTGAAAAATAAGTGGCGTTGTTATCGTTCACTACCTACACGTAAAATATTTCCATTTGGTGTTCAAAAATGGATAATGAAGTGATCAACGGACCCATGGATGAGGACAACGCCTCCCGTTCGGACCCTATACTGTCGGGCAGCTGTTCAGGGGCGGAAGGAGATGCTTCTTCAGATGAAGAGCGAGCGGAGAGGCCGCTGCCACGGAAAAGACGGCGACTGGACCGCTCCTGAGATGACACCGAGGAGTCCAACCTGGACAAGAGGTTTGATTTACTTGCCCAGCGACTGGTGAGTCATGTGTACAATATATTAAGTGCAAACTACACCCGCCCAACCGCAATACCCACTCAAAACTCAAATTCGGCTGAGACGAATAAGTTGTCAGTTAACGTGATCGAGGAAAATTTTTTGCGACCACCGCCAAATCCGAGGTCGGAGCTAGAAAATATCGCGGAATTAAGCGTGTCTATTAAAGAACCGGCTATGCCGAAAGCTGATCCAAGTCGTGTCACTAAAATCAGTGCTATGCAAAGATTCGACTCTCCCGATTGGAATTGCGTACGAAAAAGTACACCGCCTTCCCGGCATTTTCCGAATTAAGGGTAAATGAGGAATTAAGACAGTTTGAAGATCCGTTCGCCCCAATTTGATGGTATCAGATGGAACGTAGTTTTGCTGTTTTGTCGAACGCGTTCTTAAATCAAAACGAGTCTGTTAATTTAGCTTTGCAAAATCTCGTGGATTGGTCAGCTAATAACCAGCTTACCCCAAATACACTCTTCGAAAAACTAAAAGAATTTTTTGGAAATGATTCTCCCTATAAAACCGTCTCCCACGACATTTTTCAAATTATCTGCGGGAAAAGGGCTGAGGTTCTCGAACTACGCCGTCGATCACTTTTGAAAGGTTTAAAAGGCAAATATGTCAAAGAAGACATTGGAAAAATTCCACCTTCAGCAGAGTACATGTTTAACTCTCAATCCTTATCGACGTACATCCAAAAAATTGGTGGAATGGAAAAATTAGAAAAACAATCAACGGTTCCTAAAACCTTACGCTCAAAGTCGCCGATGCCTCCGAAATCTACCCAAGAAAAACTATTTCGTCCAGCCTCATACAAGTCAAGGCAAAACGTTAGAAAGGACACACAGCAGGGATCTCGACGCGAAATTAACGAATCTTTTACCTGAAAAAAGAAGGGGGGGCGAATTGATAGGAGCAGCGGGAAGAGATCAAACAGGCACAAATGACTACATAACGTTCTCGGGCGGCTGTCTGAAGCACTATCTAGACATCTGGACCCACTTAAATGCTCCCAAACCTATTCTCAAAATAATTTCGGGTATTCGTATTCCATTCAATCAAAAGCCGCCTCTGATACTTCCAACCTTGGATGTTTTAACCAAATTCGAAACTCCAATATCACTAGGAATGTCTACGGAAATTCAAAATTTGATACAGTGTCACGTGTTAGAGCCAGCTCCACTGACCCCTTCCTTCATATCGCCACTTTTCCTAAAAACGAAGAGCAACGGAAAGAACCGCTTCATCTTCAATTTAAAAGCACTAAATTACTTCATGGCACCCAAACACTTTCACCTGTTTCAACTACATCAAGTTCCCCAATTCCTACAACCACAAGACTGGATGGTGAAACTGGACCTCAGCCAGGCTTATTATCATCTTCCAATACATCCAGACCACAGACGATATCTTCGCATAAGCTACAAAGGCCGCCTACTACAAATGACTTGTCTGCCTTTCGGCCTGGCTGCGGCACCACGAATCTTTTCCTCTGTCACAAATTGGACGGCCGAATATCTACGAACAAAGGGTCTTCGTGTGGCAGTGTACTTAGACGACTATCTGATCGTACACCAGTGCAAAGGAACTCTCCAGCACCAAGTATCAATAGCCATACAGTTCCTGACCAGACTAGGTTGGTGTGTCAATCACGAGAAATCGATAACAAATCCCGTTCAGTCGATCGAGTTTCTCGGCATAAAGTGGGACACAAGGTACAACGTCAAGTCCCTGCCTGCAGACAAGATAGCCAGAATTCGACTAACATTGTTGTCTCGCCTCGCAGCCGGCAGTTGGACCCTCAAGCAGGCGCAACGCCTCTTAGGGCTTCTCAACTTTGCGACTTTCATCACCCACCGGGGAAGGTTGCACTGCCGGACCCTGCAACGCCACTGCAACACTTTGCGCAGAAACCCTCGCAAAGCCAGCTTATATCCAGAGGAAGTACGAACAGAACTAGATTGGTGGTTAGATCAAGTCAGCGAAGTGAGCTCGATTCATCCAGAATTGCGACCAACCAACTATATATGACAGACGCGTCAGACATTCAGTGGGGGGCAATAATCAACGACAAGAAGATTTACGGTCGATGGGATCACCACCAACTACGCTGGCACTGCAACTTGAAAGAAATGCACGCAGTGATAGCAGCGATATCCAGCGCAGCCACATATATAAAAGACTCGACAGTACATCTTCAAACCGACAGCAAAACGGTGGTGTCTTACATAAAAAACGAGGGAGGAACGAAATCTCGTGCTCTGCTGGAACTAACAAAAGAACTTCTAGCACTTATAGATCAACTCAATGTCGTGCTACAACCACACCATCTCCCAGGAGTATACAACACAGAAGCGGACAACTTCTCACGCGATCGCGCACCTTCAGAATGGCACCTTCTAAATGCAGCAACAGAGAAAATATTCAGTCTATGGGGAACCCCAGAAATAGATCTCTTCGCCTCCGAAACGGCATTCGTGATTCCCAATTATTTTACTCTTGACTTGTCAGACTCGAACGCTTGCTTTCACGACGCGTTCAGCAGGCACTGGCACTACAAACTGGCCTGGGTGTTCCCTTCACCGGGACTACTGCCCCGCGTTCTTCGCCATCTCAACTCGGCGTCAGGAATGTACGTGATTATAGCACCCAAGTGGAAGAAACCTTTCTGGCGCCCGGACCTGAAGAACCGCGCTCTGACTCGTCCCGCCAAGATACCGAACCTGAAAACACCCCTGATGGACACACGGACAGGACTACCTCCGGCTCACATCAATACCCTGCAACTGGAAGCTTAGCTCATTTTGGGTGGGACTCCTTAACAAAAAACTGGTCACCTCAAGAAAAAGAACTCCTTTCATCTTGCTGGCGAGCATCCACTCTTTAAACTTATATGCCCATATGGAGTAAATGGTCAACGTGGTGTCAACAGAATGGTATGAACCCTTGCTCTCCCCAGCCGAAAGACGTAGCTCGGTATTTAGCTTTCTTACATTTAACACAACGCCTGGCATATCGTACTATCCTCGTACATAAATCGGTAATATCTTCTATTTGTGAAGCAAAATCAGATGTCAAAATATCTTCCAGTCATATAGTGAAGCATATATTAAAAGCTGTGTCTGGCTAAGCCCGTACCTCCCAAGGCTCCTATTTGGGATGCTAGAACACTCATAAAATATCTGCGTGAGACAAGCCCAAATTTAAATAGTCTTTATGATATTTCCAGACGGGTTGCTGCAATTCTGTTATTAACATCCGGTCGTAGAGTTCACGACTTAACCCTTCTACATTTTGATTCTACTCATTTCATAGACCATGGAAATTCTATAGTACGCCTTCCGGTGTTTGGTTCTAAAACCGACACAGCATCATACCAACAATCTAGTTGGACCTTACTAGAAGCACCCGTTCAAAATATAGATCCACTCTTCTGGCTTAGAACCCTTAAAAGTCTATCCAGTGAAATTAGAGGCTCCCTAACAAACATATTCTTAACAACTCGAGATCCTGTCAGGCCGGCCACACCAACCATTATAGGTGGCTGGGTGAAACGATTGTTATCTGAAGCAGGTATACAAGCCACGCCAGGTAGTTTCCGATCAGCAGTCTCATCTTTAAATTGGATTGAAAATTACCCAATTAATGAAATTCTATCCAAAGCTAATTGGAAACATGAATATACGTTTAGAAGATATTATCAGAAATCAGTTAATGTTACAAATGATCATTCAAATTCCACTGAGAAATCTTTGTCTCAATATTTTTCTGTTGATTGTCAATAATTGTTCTAATCACATTTAAAAATTTCAAAGTATGCACCTTAGCTACATATTTGTTTATTGAAAATATCAATAAATTCTGTATACCTAATCACATTGTTGCATTTCTTTACAAGCCACCAGGAGATAACAAACAGATCTCTCATAAATGGACTTCGGACGTCAAACGGAACACATAATATTCAAATTTTACCTACCAATAAAATGTATATTATGTTTCCTAAGACGTCCGAAGTCCAGGTAATTCCTTCCTGGTGGAACATTTTTATGAGCCGAACAATGACGAAAGCTACTCTGTGGCTTGCTAAAGAAGGGGGCGCTACAGGCGCTGGGGAGTGAGTCACGTGACGAAAACAGCGACATCTAGCGATCGTAAGCGGAACGAAAGCGATGTACTCTCTCATAAATGGACTTCGGACGTCTTAGGAAACATAATATAAATTTTATTGGTAGGTAAAATTTGAATATTTTTATTTTCAGAGGACGATGACAAGCTTTAATTTTTCATCTCCTGCAGTTAAGCCTATTAATTTTGCAAGAAAAAATATTGATTATGCGGATAAAACCTGTTTGGCGTCTGGATATGGTCGCATAGATTCTAAGGTAACATTGTCATTATTTTTTTACTTACTAAGCAAACAAATCTATTGGGAAACTACATGTTACACAGGGAAGTTATTAAAAGTTAGTATAATTAACTACGATAATTAATGATTAAACGAACTTATTATTTTATATTATAACTAGCTGTTACCCGCGACTTCGTCCGCGTAGATTTTATAAAAAAACAGAACTCGAACTTAATTGAAACATATTTTACGGAGCGCTTATCCTTCTTGATCCCTACGTAAAAGATGCATTTGTACTTATCCAAGTTGAATAAATGCATCTTACTACAAACTTAATTATCTTTTGATTTTATTTAACTGGTAGGTAGTGCGGAATTTTCATTGTCAACCGTTACAGGCGAACTTAAAAAAGAAGGCAATAAAGGGAGTGAAGTGAATGGGTAGCGAGGAGGTATTCATAAAAGTAAAAAAGGTCCCTATTCCTCCCTATCTATCCTTTTGTATCCCCCCCCCTACATTCCCACTCCCCCTCCCTCACCCTCTCCCACTCTCTCTTCCTCTCCCTTGCTCCTCCCTCTTCCCCCCCTCACCCTTCCTTCCCCCTCCATTTCCCCCCTTCCCCTCTCCCCATCACCCTCCCTTTCCCCCCTCGCCCTCCTCCCATTCCCCTCCCTTTCCCCCCCCTTTCCCCCTTCCCCTCACTCATCCTCCCCTTCCCCTCACTCATCCTCCCCTTCCCCCTCTCCCTCCCTCTACCCCCCCTCCCTCTACCCCCTCCCACGCCCTCTACCCCTCCCTCCCCCTTTCTCTCCCCTCATTTTCCCCTCCCTTACACTCTCTCCCTATCCCTCCCCCTCTCCCTCTCCCTATCCCTGACCCTACCCCTATCCCTGCTTCTACCCCTAACGCCATCTTAACCGCTATCCCTATCCTTATATAAACATACAACTGACACTCATATTGATTTTTAGACATTTCAAACCTATCGAATCCCAACCCCATCCCAGGGGTGGTGGTATTTCACGTCCACCACGTTGGATTTCAAAATCATTGTAGTTTTCGTAATCAGCGACCCGATAAACCATACGAACGACACCCATATTGATTTTTAGACATATCAAACCTATCGCACCTCAACCTTATCCCCACGGGATAATGGTAGTTTAAGTCTACCACGTTGGATTTCAAAATTGTAGTAGTTTTCGTAATCAGCGATACTTAGTTGAATAAAAAAAGTCCCATCAAAATCGGTTAAGTAGTTTCGGTGTGCTGTAGCAGATACAACCCCGCTAGAGTATTATTGAATGTGTAGATTCCC
Organism: Athrips mouffetella; assembly: GCA_947532105.1. Classification (NCBI taxonomy): domain Eukaryota; kingdom Metazoa; phylum Arthropoda; class Insecta; order Lepidoptera; family Gelechiidae; genus Athrips; species Athrips mouffetella. The sequence goes on along the minus strand of OX383972.1, from coordinate 20,337,966 downwards.
ACGGGAATGAGATATTTTCCCGGGGTAAAAAGTAGCCTATGTCCGTCTCCAAGTTACCATCTATCACCATACCAAATTTCATCAAAATCCGTTCAGCCGTTTAGGCGTGAAAGAGCAACAAACAAACAAACAAACAGACAGACAGACAGAGTTACTTTCGCATTTATAATATTAGTATGGATTAATGATTAAACGAACTTCCCTGTACGTGAAAATTTTTCGTAATTACTCGAAGAGTTTCGTTCGAAGATATTATTACGAGTATTCAAACACATGTAGTTTCCTTTGTACTGTATTTTGGAAAAAAGTAGGATAGATAAAAAAAGCAACCAAACAAAAGAAAATAACGTCTCTTTTCTGCCGGCAGAATAGCGTAATTTGGTGAGCTGATATTTCACAACTAATGGGTTAGGTGGAGGAGGGATGCTAATAGCAAATAGAATAATGTATACTTTCTTTTATTTTATTGTATTGAATTTACTTCATGTATTAATTAATTTATGACCTAAAACTGAATAAATATGAATATCTTCGAACGAAGGTCTTCGAGTAACTATGATAGAACTTCACGTACAGGTCATTAATTACTCTCAAATTGCCCAATCCAATTTTATCATTAAGCCAACTGAAAGGCGGGACGTAGAAGGGAAGGGGACGCGAATGGTTTCTTCCGAATAGGATAGGTTAGGTTCAAAATTGGTTACAGAACCGAATTGGCCCAACCCAATTTTATCATTAGGTCAACTGAAAGGGGGCGGAGCCCCCCGCCATAAAAAAACGAATTCCAGACAGAACGACACATACACGGTAGGTTATGTTAGGTTCCCTTTTGACCCCTCGCGGACAGAAATAGAGGACCCATCCGTCGACTTAATTTAAAGTCATAAGTTTGTTTTAATGGAACTTCAACTCTAAAGTCGCTTTTTGCAACTGAAAGTAAGTTTTATAAACCATTAGGTTTATAAATTAAAAAAAATATATATTTAACAGGCACAAGTCCCAAAAATATACAATTAAATAATTACAATATCAAATTAAATTAAATTAATTGAAAATAAAATTATAATTATTAGTCCCAGATTTAGTTTACAAATAAGAAGAAGAAGTTATTACGAGGGCCACACCGAAATGATCGGGAATAGAAAAAAGTACAAAAATAATACAACAATATTTACTTTCATTGTTTTTCGAAGTATTCTCCGTGACAATCGATGCACTTTTTCATTCTATCAAACCAATTATTATAACAGTAATTCCAGTCTGAAGTGGATATAGTCGAAACGGCCGATTTGTAAGCTTCGACTGCCTCTTCTGGGCCTTGAAATCGTTGACCACGTAGCATATCTTTAATTCTTGGGAATGTAAAATAATCATTGGGGCTCAAGTCAGGGCTATACGGTGGATGGTCCATTAACTCCACGTTTTCCTGATTTAAAAACGCGATCGTTTTGCGAGTGGTATGTGAGCTCGCATTATCCTGGTGAAGAATGATGCGACGATTCGGATTAATTTTACGAAGTTCTCTTATGACTTCCGGCAAACAAACTATTGTGTACCAATCAGCAGTAACCGTTCTGCGTTCTTGTAAAGGAATCGTAGCCACATGACCAGTTTTCGATACAAACGAAGCGACCATTTTTTTCGACACGCTACGAGAGCGGACAACTTTTGTTGGCTTGACCTCGCCTTCGAAGACCCAAACAGCCGATTGATGTTTTCTTTCGGGCTCATATGAATAAATCCACGATTCATCACCAGAGACGATATTGTAAACTGCATTTGAGCTCCCTCTATTGAACCGTTGCAGAGTAGACCAACACCAATTAACACGAGCCGACTTTTGTTCCTCGGTCAAACGATGGGGCACCCAGCGGGAAACTAACTTCTTGACACCCAGTTCATCATGTAAAATAGTTTGAATCGCTGTCATACCAATACTGAGAGAAGCCCGAATCTGCTCGTATGTCACATGTCTATCTTCTTTCATTAATTGGCGCACAGCATCGATGTTATCTTGTGTTACCGCTGTTTTTGGTCGACCAGTAGAAGGAACTGTCGTGAGAGAGGAACAGCAAGGAGGTCCGAAATCTTTGGAGAGGAACGTCCACTACGAATCTCAGAATACCAACGATATATAGTCGTTTTACTGGGTGCTTCAAGTTCATAAACAGAAACAAGCTCGGCGAGACATTGTTCTTGAGATAAACCTCGACGAAAGTTGTGAAAAACTATGGCACGGAAATGTTCCCGCGTAAGCTCCATTTTCCCCACTGACTTGTCAAATTCAAATGGCTACTATTCTTTTCTTTTTTACTTTTTTTAAAATTCAAAAATGGAGCTGTGTTTGAAATAATACTACATGTCATAAACCAAAAAGGTTTTAATCTAATTTATTCCTGAGTATTCTATTCCCGATCTTTTTGGTTTGGCCCTCGTATTACCACAAATGTCTCCATGTTATTTAAGTGTACCTACTTTAATTATTAATTTAATAAGAAAGGTCGGCTTGGCTTGGATATTACAGCATGTTTTGGCATTTTACAAATATTATCATTAGTGAGGATGTTACAAAATGATGAACTGTGTTGATATACTGTGGCAAAAGTTGCTCTCATTATTCCATTTGTGCAGTTCATTATTTTATTATGAAATGAACTCTTAAGTCTTAGAATTAAGGCAAAGAAGTCACTCACCCTATTTTCAGCGAACATGCCAGACGCGCTACAACGCCAGGGTAGGTGTAGCATAGTTCTAAATGCGTTATTATATTGTACACGCACCATAGCTGGCTGGTGTAGAACGCCTGACAGTACGCCTGAAAAAGAGTGATTTTTACCTGCGTCGAGCAACGAACAAATCGCCTACCCAGTATATTACTTTTCATCGCAAGACAGCACCTTTGACGTTCCAGATCATCATTGTCTTTTAAATTTTTATTAAGAATATGGCCCAGGTATTTAAATTTCGCAACAGTATTTAGCGGAGATCCACACAGATTTATAGTTGGGATATGAGATGGCCCATTACCAGATCTAAATACAAGTACTTCTGTTTTCTTAACATTATAAGTAAGACTGTGTTCTGTTGCGTATCTCTCACAAACATTCAATAGTTTGGTGAGGCCGGCGATCGAGGGACTCAGCAACACCATGTCGTCGGCGTAGCTTAAGTTATTTATCCACTCGATATGGCATCCCACTCTCATGCTGCTGAGTTCCTCTATCAGCCCATTCAAGTATAAGTTAAACAGACTAGTTGAAGTTATCGCTCCCTGTCTAACACCACAGTGTAGCCTATATTCCTCTGAAATTTAATTACCCCATTTAATATGGTTTCTCTGATTATTATACATATACTGCAACAGATCTATGATTTTACTTGGTATGTTGGTGCTTCTTATTTTATGCCAAAGCTTATCATAACTTATAGAATCAAAAGCTTTGCTCAGGTCTAGGAAGCATGCGTATATACTAGTTTTTCTAGATGTATAATACTGCACTGTGTTCTTTAGTGCAAATATTGCTAGGTCTGTAGAAAGATTGCTACGAAAGCCAAATTGGGCTTTGTGTATTGGCATATTTTTCTCGCATAAATGTACATTAGTTAATCTTTCAGCAATCTTTGAAAAAACTGTAGCTAGCGATATTGGCCTGTAGTTAGACAAGCTCGATAGATCACCTCTTCTATTTTTCGGGTTCCGTACCTCAAAAGAAAAAAACGGAACCCTTATAGGATCACTTTGTTGTCCGTCTGTCTGTCTGTCTGTCTGTCAAGACCCTTTATCTCACGAACGAGAAGAGGTATCAGGTTGAAATTATGAGTAATACCATATGTTAGGGTCTATGAACCACACAAGATCTAAAAATTTAAATTTTTTACAACGACGCAATCTAACGATATGGCTTTTTATCATCATCATCTCCATACATTTATGCAAAAAAGGAAAACCTACAGGGTACTTCCCGTTGACCTAAAATTATGAAATTTGGCAAGAAGCTTGGTCTCACAGTACAAATAAAGGGAAAAGTCTGAAATCATTAAGTATTACAACTTTACTCACAACTCATGGTAATCAATTGTGGTGAGCTCCCGTTTCAAGAACTTTCATATAAGAAAAGGGTCAAGTTGGATGGTCGCGGAGGCGATTTTTGTTTTAGTTCTATTTTAAAAACGAGAACACTTACAAACTTGAAAATTGGTATGTTTATAGTACATAAGCTATAAAATAACAACAAATAATAAAATTTGGTCAAGCGCGTGTCAGACTCAAAAAATCTAGCACATTAACTTACTGAAATTTCAACTAATACAATTATGATTACGTGGTGGTACGGAACCCTCAGTGCGCGAGTCCGACTCGCACTTGGCAGGTTTTTTACTATAGGTACTACTATTGTTTTTAAGAAGTTTGCAGGGAAATAGTTGTGATCAATACAGGCATTTAAAAGCCAGGCAAAACTGTCATAGAGCAGTAGCCCTCCGTGCAACACGTGCTCAAGACTAAGCCCGTCGTGGCCCGGTGACTTGCCGCGCTTCATGTTCGCCACACACTGGCGCACCTGCTCCGGCGTCACGTGAAGCGCGCGTGTACTGCTCTCCGCGCTAGGCGCAGTCGGTGGAGACTCGGCGGGCGGCGGCGGCGGTTCGATTCCCGTTCCACGACGGGAGCAGTCATGAACACCTGTTGCATTTTCAACTTTAAATTGTTTTATGAACACATTAGCAATCTCTGTGTGATTATGACTGCCATTCACTGATACCGGCATACTAGCTTTGTAATTAAGTTTATTCGTTTGCTTCCAAAAGTTACCAAAGTCAGATTTTTGTCTCAGTGAAGTTACCATATCCATTTTTATTTGGTCTTCATTTCTTTGGCACCATTTAAACTTATTTTTAAAAGACTTTCGACAGTTATTCATGTCGTTGTAAAATGGATCTTCTTTGGGGTAACCATGAAGCGACTAAATTTGGTGTGCTGTTTTTGCCTTTTGATAGGTTTCCTGCACATGAAAATTCCAGCCTACACTTTTTGTTAACAAAAGCTTGACTTGCCTTTGTATGAGTGAATGGCAGCGTCGCATAGGCATTTAACAAGATTATCATGATAGGTATCAATTAAATTGCAGTGCTTTACATTATTACATGAGTCGCCCGTACATGTGATATACATATTTCATTGTATTTACTTATTTGAGACGGGTCTCTATTGCCACAATAAATTTTATTAACTTTATTATCTTGTAGATTGAACTTTGGAACTATTGCAGTAATATTAAAAAGAACTATAAGAGGATAGTGATCCGACCAGTTCACATCATTAACACTTATTTGTTACCAAGTCCATAGCCGCCGAGGTGACGATGCAGTGGTCCAACCAGGGTGTCTACTCTCAAAGTCCGATATATCGAAACGATACCATTCGAAACATGCAAATTCAAAACTTCGTCCCTTGACAATAGAGTAGAATATAGGTTGGATGAATTTTCAAACTGCCAGTAGTTAGCATCCAACCAATATTCTACTGTATTGTCAAGGGACGAAGTTTTGCATTTGCATGTTTCGAATAGTATCGTTTCGATATGTCGGACTTTGAGAGTAGACACCCAGCTCCTTGTGCCGTGAGCCCCACTACGGTATGTGAAAGTTTTAGATTCGGGACCCAGTTTAGAAACATCCGCACATGTCCAGTCCTGCTCACAGCAATACTCAAGTAGTTCAAAACCAAATAGGCTGTTTTTCTTCATAAAGTTCGCATTTTAGTCACCAAGAGCTATAACGCACTCCGTGTCGCTGTTCTCAATAATCGCACTGATTATTCCTAGTCTCAGTAAACAACGGCAGGTTGACTTCACTATCACACGGCATATAAACTGACATCACGATAAAGTTCCTGTCGGATGGACTCACTCGTATAGCTGCAACTCTCGTTGATCCTGTGTCCAGCGGGGTAACATCTTGAAAACGAGTTTTCTTCCACATTACCGCCACTCCACCATAAGGACGTCCTTTTACCGGGCCGGCAGTTGTATCCATCGCTGAACTACCGCAGTAACTAAAGTCCACATCGATAGTGTTTATGAAGTCAAGCTCTTCAGGTGTCAACCAATGTTCTTGTAAGCAGATAAAGTCATTGGTTTTAAATAGTTCTCGTATGTGCCATACTTACGGGCTCCATGGCGATTCTTCTTCTTATTTGTAAACTGTTTCTTCAATATAAAGCGCCTTTATTCAATGCCACAAGGCCAAAGATTCTCACTCAGAAAGTTGGATTCCTGTGCCTGTTCTATTGTTATTTTGAAAGAGGAAAAATTTGTCTGGTGGTAAGGTGTATTTTTTTCTACCTTGATAGCTTGATTACCGCTTTCCTTAATGAATTCAGCAATATTTTCAGCAGTTATATTTGTATGAAATCTTGTGACAAACACGTAAGAAAGTCTTGGCGCGACCCTTATCTTGTCAGATTTTAGCACTGCTTTGCCTTGCTGATTGGCAACTTTCTTTCTTTCTTTATTTTTCTTCTTTCTATTTATTATTGTTCTAAATCCTTCAGTGTCAAATTCTGTATCTACTATTGTATCGTCAATCCTAATATTACTAGTATCACAGTTAAATGGAGTGCTGCTCAAGCGCTCGAACGTGGTCGTGTTTGGCGAGAGTTCAGGACGGCTAGTGGTGGCGACGCGGGGGGCAGGGCGCTTAGTATTCGTCGGCGGCCGCTGAGATTGAGCGCCACCGAGCACAGCGCGCGCTTGCGCCTTGGTAGGTATCGATTGCGATCGCGACACTTCAATGTCCGTCGTTTTCGCTCGCCGCTTTCGTTTCGTACCCTCTCTTTGCAGATGTTGATTTATATCAGTAGATTTTCTGGTATTATCCTGGTTTTTGTATATTTTTGTCTCTTTCAGCGTCACCTGCGAATCCTGCGATGAGTTTTGTTTTTTAACTTGTAGATTATCCACAACCTGTTGAAGATCTGTAATTTTTTGCTCCAAGTTGGTGACGGTTCCTGACGTCACGTAGTCCGTTTTGATGCGTAATAACAAGACGTTTAAGTATCAGAATGTCCTTCAAAAGAGAAGTGGCGTCTATATGGTCAAAATAAACCGGCGGAAGCCGATGTAGGTCTTTAGCAACAAACGTTGGTAGGGACGTTAGGTCTTTTTCCTTAAAGACCGTTATTATATATTGAAGTAAGCGCTTAGTTTTTCCCTCTCCTCATCGTGAAGAACGAAAATCCTTGGACTCACTAAGTATTTTTGCCGCTTCTTCTATCTCCGATTCTCGAAAGTTCGATTCACAAATTTGTGTCAGGCTAACAACGTCAATCACATCTATTTTGCACTGGATAAAGCATAAAACTTCACTAATTATTAGTTTCAACGACATTGTTACAAATTTCACGTAATTAATGTAGGAAACAAAATTAATCAGGCCTTTTGAGGTGACGCGTTTGCTTGCGCTCGGTGACGAACGAAGCGCAGCCTATTTACACAACTTATCACTACCGCGGTGCGCAGGAGACTGACAGGAGATAAAGTTTGAAGAATTTTTAATAATATCGATTTTTGATAGAACATAGTTTCATAGTAAATTCAATTCTTTAAGTTAAAATATCTAGGAATCTATTAATTTTAGAGAAAATTTTCAATGATTAAAAAATTATTATTTTTGTTAATTTTATCCAAAACAATAAATAAAAATCATTTTTAGAAAAATATAAATAAATGTGAGTGCCCCCTTACGTATTCTCTGACCTGAAACTCCGACGGCCACCTAGAAGTTTCTGACATGCGGCATGCGGACACACGGTGTCCGACGCAGCCCCCCACATCTAATATACTGCAGTCACAAGGTGTCCGCCTTGGCCCATTGGGCTAAACATGGTTTTAGTCCCCTTGAATCTGTAAAAATCCCAAGCTTCTATGAAAAAATAAAATAAATAAATAAAATAAAATAAATAAATATAACAGTCAAAAGATACATCTACAAAACAAAACCTACAGGGTACTTCCCGTTGACCTAGAATAATGAAATTTGGCAAGGAGCTAGTGCTCATAGCACAAGGAAAGAGTTTTTTTTTATAATAGAACCTTTTCTAACAGGTAATATAATAAATTATGGTGATCTCCTGTTTCGAGTAAATTCACGTAAAAGAGAGGTCAGGTTAGAGAGGACGCGGAGTTTTTGAAATCAAAGAATATGAAAAGGTAGATCGGTATGGAACCCTTAGGGCACGAGGTCGGCTCGCACTTGGCCGGTTTTTTAATATGAAAATATGAGTTAGATCCGCTATAAAAACACTTATTAATAATTTTTTCATGAACTCAAATATACAATCAAACATGCACGCAAAAAACACAGTTGAAAAAAAATCTATATAGATGTTGGAGGTTCAGTTGCTAAAAATACTGTCTGTTATTTTAGGCTACTCTCTAACATAATATATCTAAATAAATATAATTGGAGCCGGACAGTTGGGTACCTTTCCTTGTAAGTGGCCTTGCAAAGTTTACGTTACTTTTTATCTACCACTGGCCTGCAAAACTCACACTTTTAAAATTACAATAACTTTTTAAGTACACAAAATGTACTTTCGAAATAAAAAGAACTGAAAAAGGGTTTAAATGAACAAAAATATTTTTTTGTTCATTTAAACCCTTTTTGTGTTCTTTTTCAGAATTTAAATTTTCCTACTTATTTTATACTTTTTTACTTGAGAAAGGAATTGTACTCGTATTCGCGAAAAACAAAGTTTTTCTAATTTTCTCAAAAATGTGTTCTTTATCACTTATACATCATAAAAAGCAAGTTTCCCAAAAATGTCCGTCAGTCGGTCGGTCGGTCCGTCGGTCGGTCTGTCCGTCACGCTTTGGCCTAGCGGCTAAACGAATAGTCCGATTGACACCATATTTTATATTTATGATTTTTATATAAATCCATCGAAGGATTGTTATTGGTTTTTTGCTGGCTCTCATTTTGAGGATAGCTGTCATACAACGGAAATGACAAAATTGCAATTTGTTCAAAAACGGCTCAATAGATTTTGATGAAACTTTGCATGACCAAGAATCACCATGCAAGGTATCTTACAGCAGTATCTACTTGTCTGTGGAAGTTCATATAAGGGGTGTTCCCTTACTACTAAAATGTAAAAATGTGATTTACTCAAAATAGGTTTAATTGATCTTGTTTTAATGTTTTACAATTTTTATTCTGAATCGGTTATCTACCTGACCGGATATTCTATTAGAATTTTTGCTAAAATCTAGTATACAGGGTGTACTAAAAACTCAAAGGGCTTGCTCAGTAAACTAAACTGAACATCTTTTCCTAAGAAATACGCCTTGGGAAATTCTATGCAAGTATCTTACGGTAGTATCCATTGATGTGTAAAAATTCATATAAAGGCTGTTCCAGTTCTGCCAAAATTTTAGCATGCAATTTTCCCGAAATAGTTTACCTACTGTTTGTTTGTCTCAATGTTTGACAATTTAAATTCTGAATTTGATCTGTATATTTCATGAGAATATTTTTTTGATAAACTTAAATTTAAGTTTGCAATTGATACTTTTTAATTGCCAATCGCGAGAAAGTAAGTGCAGTGCAGCTGTACCATTTATTTCATTAATTTTTTGTTTTTAAATTTTTTCTTGATCGATGAGTCTTAAAGTCATGTTTCAAAGTTAGACAACAGCACATAAACTTTATTTACCATGCCTCTTTTATCTGAAAAATGTGCTAGAATCATAACTTTTCTGGAACTAGGCATCAGTATGCGCCGTACTGCAAGAAGGGTGGGTGTAACGTTACGAACGGTCCAAAACGTGAAGCGAAGGTCCGAAGAGACTGGAAACCATCTGAGGAAACCTTGTAATGGCAGACGTAGTTGCACTAGTGCCCGAGAAAACCGTTATATTGTTTCCACTGTGTTAAGAAATCGTCACTTAAATGCAGTTGAAGTGCAGCAACAGCTTCTTCAGACCCGAAGGAACTGGATTAGTGATAGTACAATTAAAAAAACATGCTGAACAAATCTGAAACCCCGAAGAACAGCGAGTGGCCCCAAGCTCGAGAGACAGCATCGAGTAGCGAGACTGCGATACGCCCGTGAACATTGACCATTCTTGTTCATCCCACTGTAGGATGAACAAGAATGGTCAAGAATTTTGTTTACAAATGAGTCTCGATTTCTTCTTCTCGATGGAAGTCGAAGTGTCTACAGACAACCTGGTGAGCGATACATTCAAACCTGCTTCTCAGAAAGAATCCCATACGGTGGAGGCAGTGTACATGTTTGGGCTGGCATATCTTCAGAAGGTCGCACAGAGCTAGTCGCCATAGAAAATATCAACTGGGGATAGATAGACCGAAGTGATCCTCAATGAGTATGCAGAGCCGTATTTAGCAAATAAGAGAATTCGTGCAAGAGATTCAGGAGGTTGATATCAGCGTGATGGCTTGGCCACCAAGAAGTCTTGATCTTAATCCGATTGAGCACGCCTGGGACGAACTAGGGAGGACAGTCAGAAGCCGCAAACCTCCTCCTACCACCCTCAGGGCACTAAAGCAGGCCCTGATAGAAGAATGGGAGAATATACCCCGACATCGTCTCCGAAACCTCGTGTTCAGTATGCCAAACCAGCTCGAAGCTGTAGTCAGAGCCCGAGGAGGCAATGCCAGTTATAAAAAATTTAAATCACATGTAAAACATACTTATAAAATGATAATTGAGTTTTTTTACACGAAGTTTAGCTTATTTTTATTGTTTTATTTCTTTTTCATTAAAGAAAGCTAATAAAATTTTAAATTTCTTACTTCAATAGTTTGTTTACTTAGTTCTGCAGGCAAGTGTATTAAAGAAGAAATCATTTTTATTAAGGCAAGCTGCAGAGAAGAATGCTAGTATACAGGGTGTAAATACAAAACCGAGTGGCAGCTCAAGGTTGTGCTCAATTCAAACCTTCAACAGTGGACAGTGCATTTTATATGGAGAAGCCATAAAAAATTCTCCGATTTCGATCTATGTTTCTTTGGAAAAGTTGTTCAGTTTCGTGGTCTGAGTACACCCTTGAGCTGGCGCTCGGTTTCGCATTTACATCCTGTATAATTATAATGCTGTGGCTCCTATAGCATTTTTCTTGAAATTAAAAGCAAAATATGTGCACTTTTTACTCGTATTATCTTAGAATCATCAAGATGAATCAATAATTATCCTCGTACACGTTTAGTTTTAACACTGCGTTAATGTTTTTTTTATCTTGCAGGTACAATCAAGTGTTCTACTGAAGGCGAATTTAAAAATATTATCGAAGAGAACGTGTAATAGGATCCACAGGGGTGATAAATCAAAATTTATTTGTACAAGCGATGAAAATTCTGACACCAATAAGGTACCTATAACTATTTTTCATATAGACTTAACACACTGGCTCAATTGGAGTTGTAAATGTTATTAAAAAATCAATTTTCTTTTATCAGAATTTAGAATTTAAGAATAAAAGTAGAGCATAGAAGGGGTCATGGGAGCTGAAGGGGTAGCTAATGACCCCTTCTAATCCTCAATTAATTTTGACACACGATGCGCCAAACACTCTGTATAACATTTCGATCAACTTAAAAACGCTCATTACATAAGCTATGAGCGATTCCCAATTTGCGATTATAAGGAGTGATTCGACGTATATTTTGCGAAAAATCATTCTGCAGTATCTTACCTGAAGAGTAGGAGATATAACAAGGCGAACCTTGTACCTAAACCTGCTGGGATGAAACTTGGCAGTAGTCAAGTACATACCCATAGGTAACATATTAGAAGTGGTGCTCCCCAGCGGGACCCGACTGAGATGCACAGTGGGGCAAAATATCAAAAGTATGTAGTTTTTACTAGGGTGGCCCAAAACAAAGTTTCAAGTACTATCAGTGTGTAGCTTAGCAATTTCATTGCATTTGTACAATGAGTTAAGAGAGAAATGCATGTTCTGTGTTTTTCAAAATGAATTCGAATACGAGTAGTATCGTATCAAGGATTGTCCGAGTACAAATTTAACTAAGTCATTTATATATGACAATATACTATACTATAGAAGGATAAACTGACTGAATGAATGAATGAATGATTGATATATCAACGCACAGCTGAAACCGCTGGATCTAGAGACTTAAATTTTGCCTCGTAAGTACCTTATAGAGTGTAGGCATACACTAAGGAAATAATTTTGAATATACCACCCCTAAGGGGGGTAAAATAGGGGATGATAGTTTGTAGAAAGTCCGTCAGTTTCGAAGTTAGGATCTTAAAATTTTGTATTTAATTTGACGACTGAAAACTCATTTGTACGTGTCTCAGTGTTTTTGATAATTTCATCTCCGAAGTGGTGAAAAGAGAGATGAAGTAAGTGTCCTTCATTTTCATATTGAAAATCAAAATTTTTATTATTTAGGTATAGACTTTAAGGTCACTGCATGTTATCCTAGGTCATCTAGTACACGAAATTCGCAACTTTGTAGCGATAGTAATGGTCTACTAGGTCCATAAAACGTTTGTCTGCCAATCCGCAACCTGGCAGGTTATGTAAAGTCGGAGCGAAAAGTGGTTACGTGACAGAGTACACGAATGATACCTATTCGTAGAAATAGAAGGTACCTATATAAGTAAAAAAACATTAGGACTGCCTTGCATATTCTTGGCAGTTTCGCCAGTCCGACCAAATTTGTGGTCCGATCACATCCGAACACATTTGTGGTCCGACTAGCGAAACTATTGGGCAGAACCGTTTCGCCCAAGCCTGAGCTACTGAGGGAATTCGAGACGTTCTATGGGCAGTTAGTTATACACGTCAACCGGCCCACCCGTTAGCAGTCTGGCCAACGATCCAAGAGCTAGACTTACCCGACACCATACCGATGATATCCTGGACGTCAGCTTGTACGAGATTAGAATGGCTCTCAGACAGCTTAGAAACAACAAGACACCCGGGCTCGATGGCATTACGGCTGAGCTTCTGAAAGCAGGAGGAAGGCCAGTGCTAAAAGCTCTTCAGAAGCTGTTTAAGTCTGTCATCATCGAAGCGAAAACGCCACAGGCATGTCACAAAAGTGTAGTGGTGCTCTTCTTCAAAAAGGGTGATAAGACCCTGCTGAAGAATTACAGACCCATTTCACTTCTGAGCCATGTCTATAAGCTGTTCTCGAGAGTCATTACGAATCGTCTCGTGCGCAGGTTCGACGACTTCCAGCCTCCCGACAAGCCGGTTTACGTAAAGGTTTCAGTACCATAGACCACATACATACACTATGGCAAATTATACAGAAGACCGAAGAGTATAACCAGCCACTTTACCTATAGTTTGTGGATTATGAGAAGGCCTTCGATTCTATCGAGACGTGGGCCGTGCCTCTCTCTCCAGAGGTGCCAGGTCGACTATCAGTACATTGAAGTGTTGAAGGGTCTGTACAAACACGCCACTATGTCAGTTCGTCTTCAGGACCAGGACTCGAAACCTATCCAATTGCAGCGAGGAGTGAGACAGGGAGACGTCATATCTCCCAAACTGTTCAGCGCTGTTTGGAAGACGTTTTCAAACTCCTGGACTGGAAAGGACTGGGCATCAACATCAATGGCGAGTACATGGCCCACCTTCGATTTGCCGACGATATTGTCGTAATGGTTGAGACCCTGGAAGATCTCGGCATGATGCTCAATAACTTCAATAGAATTTCACAACAAGTGGGTCTTAAAATGAACATGGATAAGACGAAAATTATGTCTAACGCCCTTGTTGTACCCACTCCATTTAAAGTTGGAGACTACGCTCGAAGTTGTCGATGAATACTTATACCTGGGACAAACAGTCCAGCTGGGTAAATCCAACTTAGAGAAAGAGGTTACTCGTCGAATTCGACTCGGATGGGCAGCGTTCGGGAAGCTCCGCAATATCTTCACGTCCAAAATACCGCAATGTCTCAGGACGAAAATCTTTGACCAGTGTGTGTTGCTAGTGATGACATATAGCACCGAGACGTGGCCGCTCACGATGGGCCTTATCCGGAAGCTCAAAGTCACTCAAAAAACTATGGAAACGGCTATATGCTCGGAGTCACTCTTTGGCGATCGAATCAGAAATGACGAGATCCGCAGAACAACTAAAGTAAGTTCTAGCTTGGAAGCCGACCAGTGCGGACTTGTGTCACGTTTTTGGAAATTTTTAAATTCACATTATCCGATTGGTCTATAATTTTTCTCGGCCCCTCTCTTATTATCTTGTGAATTCCTTACGGACAGCTCCGTGTTTTTAAAGTGAGAAAAATGTATTTCTAAAGTTTAAAAGTGTTGCAGTTGGCTGGATTTGAACTCGGGAATGTTGCGCGCTCTCAGTGTTATTTCCGAGCGTTCTCCCACTGCGCCACGGCAAGTTACTTAGCGCGTGTCGAAACTAAGGACTGGTCTCCGAGCGCACAGCAGCGTGCATGATTCATCCTCGTAGCTGACGCTACGTGTGCTACAAATCTGTTGCTACGCGCTACGAAGCTGCTACGTAACAATTAGTGCAAGCTTATTAATTTTTTATTTTTGACAAAACCAACAGCTTATGCGCTAAACTTACAATATTTTAATAATTACCTAGAGAATAAAGCCAATTACAGGTTCTCGAAGATAATCAATAAGTGCTAACAACTACTTACTTAAATAACAAACAAATAGTTTGTACGCACGGCAGACGGAACAACGAAGCTTTCCGTACATGCTAAAGTAGCAACAATATCAGAAGATGATATTATTAATACCGTAAACAAAAGCCATAAATACCACAATTTGCTGAAAGAATATCCAGAACTGACTAAACCGAACCTTCTACCTACTTCACTAAGACATGATATTAAACATCATATCTAAACAAAAGGAGATCCTGTCTTTTGCAGACCGCGACGTTTAGATCCAAAACGACTTGAATTGGTCAAGCGAGAATTTGAATTCATGTTGGAAAATGGCATAATTTCACAATCGACCTCAGAATGGGCAAGTCCACTCCATGTTGTTATTAAGCCGGATGTTTCGCCACGTCCATGTGGAGATTACAGACGATTAAACGTGTTAACTGTTCCAGACAGGTATCCACTCCCAAGAATTGACGATTTCCTGGTAAGAATATTTATTCCAAAATTCATTTATTTAAAGCATATTACCAAATCCCTATGGCAGAAGAAGACAAACGTAAAACTGCAATTATTACGCCATTTGGACTTTTCCATTTCAACGTTATGAGTTTTGGTCTTAGAAACGCACCAGCAACTTTTCAGCGATTTATAAATACTGTTTTAAGAGGTTTATCTTTTGTATTTGCTTATTTAGACGATATTTTAATAGCTACAGCAGATCCAAAAGAGCATGAATTGCACCTCAAAGCCGTTTTTGATAGGCTTAATCAGTATGGATTGAGAATCAACATTGCAAAATAAGAATTTGGTCTCAAGGAGGTAGTGTTTTTAGGTTTCCTGGTTACACCTAATAGCACCAAACCACTACCCGATAAAGTTAAAACCATTTTAGATTACAAACTTCCAGAAACTGTACACGAATTACGTACCTTTAAGGACTTATTAACTTTTATAGAAGATTTTTGAAAAATGCAGCTGATACGCAAGCAATATTACACGACTATTTAAAAGGAGCTAAAAAACGTGACAACACTAAAATTCAATGGACTTCACAAGCAATAGAAAAATTTAATAAATGCAAACAAGATTTATCTAACACTGCCCTGCTTACTTTGCCGAATTGCGATTTTCCTTTAGCTTTATTTACAGATGCTTCAAATGTTGCGATTGGGTCTGTATTACAACAATATGAAGATAATTGTTGGAAACCGATAGCATTTTGTTCAAAAAAATTAAATAACTCACAGAAAATATACAGTACCTACGATAGAGAACTACTTAGTATTTATTTATCTATAAAACAATTTAAACATTATTTAGAAGGACGTGTCTTTACGGTTTATACAGACCATAAGCCACTGACTTACGCATTTAAACAACACAATGAAAAAGCTAGTCCTAGGCAACTACGACACCTGCAATACACAATAGCAGACACAATGTCAAGAATTACTTCAATCGAAACGATTGATTACGATCAAATTTGTGATGCACAAATTGAAGATAGCGAACTAAACATTTTACAAAATTCAAAATCACTTAAATTTAAGCCACATATTCTTAGTTCAGGTAAAATACTACACTGCGACATCTCAACAAATATTCGACCATATATCTCTATTCAATTTCGTAAAGCTATTTTTGACTCAATTCATATTTTATTTTATTTTATTTTATTTTATTTTATTTTATTTTATTTTATTTTATTTTATTTTATTTTATTTTATTTTATTTTATTTTATTTTATTTTATTTTATTTTATTTTATTTTATTTTATTTTATTTTATTTTATTTTATTTTATTTTATTTTATTTTATTTTATTTTATTTTATTTTATTTTATTTTATTTTATTTTATTTTATTTTATTTTATTTTATTTTATTTTATTTTATTTTATTTTATTTTATTTTATTTTATTTTATTTTATTTTATTTTATTTTATTTTATTTTATTTTATTTTATTTTATTTTATTTTATTTTATTTTATTTTATTTTATTTTATTTTATTTTATTTTATTTTATTTTATTTTATTTTATTTTATTTTATTTTATTTTATTTTATTTTATTTTATTTTATTTTATTTTATTTTATTTTATTTTATTTTATTTTATTTTATTTTATTTTATTTTATTTTATTTTATTTTATTTTATTTTATTTTATTTTATTTTATTTTATTTTATTTTATTTTATTTTATTTTATTTTATTTTATTTTATTTTATTTTATTTTATTTTATTTTATTTTATTTTATTTTATTTTATTTTATTTTATTTTATTTTATTTTATTTTATTTTATTTTATTTTATTTTATTTTATTTTATTTTATTTTATTTTATTTTATTTTATTTTATTTTATTTTATTTTATTTTATTTTATTTTATTTTATTTTATTTTATTTTATTTTATTTTATTTTATTTTATTTTATTTTATTTTATTTTATTTTATTTTATTTTATTTTATTTTATTTTATTTTATTTTATTTTATTTTATTTTATTTTATTTTATTTTATTTTATTTTATTTTATTTTATTTTATTTTATTTTATTTTATTTTATTTTATTTTATTTTATTTTATTTTATTTTATTTTATTTTATTTTATTTTATTTTATTTTATTTTATTTTATTTTATTTTATTTTATTTTATTTTATTTTATTTTATTTTATTTTATTTTATTTTATTTTATTTTATTTTATTTTATTTTATTTTATTTTATTTTATTTTATTTTATTTTATTTTATTTTATTTTATTTTATTTTATTTTATTTTATTTTATTTTATTTTATTTTATTTTATTTTATTTTATTTTATTTTATTTTATTTTATTTTATTTTATTTTATTTTATTTTATTTTATTTTATTTTATTTTATTTTATTTTATTTTATTTTATTTTATTTTATTTTATTTTATTTTATTTTATTTTATTTGTGATGCTTACAGCTATATTTACAATTTGAGTGCTATAAATTAATTGCTATAAGCCAATGACAAGCTTCCACATGTGTATGTAAAAAATAACTTAAGTAACAATTCTATGTTATTATGAAGTACCTATGTGAAGCATAAAATTACTTAAGTATTAATAAAAAAAAAATTGAAATTAATCCAAACTCAGTACGTAGTCTCTAATGAGTGCATTTTTAGCGCTATGAACATTATTACAGATATCAAATCGACTATCATGATTGAGTTTATTGAATTGCCTCATGCTACGCAAAAGAAAACTATTCCTTCTATATTGAGTATGGCTAGATGGGATAAAAAATAAGGGTGATTTTCTTAGTTTACGGTTGGGAATATTTAACTTAATTTTGTCGAGCAGCTCCGGACCATCTACGAAACCTTGAACTATCTTAGTAAGGAGGCTTATATCAGCAATTTTTCTTCGCAAGTGCAAAGGCAGTAGATGAAGTGTTGCACACCGCTTGTTATAATCCAGCTTGGGTAAATGAAACTTGTAAGAAAGATAGCGTGTAAATTTCTTTTGAATTTTTTCGATACTTTCAGAATAGACGTTATAGCAAGGGTTCCATATTTGACACGCATATTCGAGATTGCTTCTTACGTACTCGCAATACAGAACTTTGATAGTCTTCATACTCTTGAAACTCCTTGAACTGCGAATAACGAAGCCAAGTGCCCTGTAAGCTTTTTCCAAAATTCTATCGATATGTTTATCAAAGAGTAGTTTACTGTCATGAATGACACCGAGATCACTGCAAGAATCAACAGATGATAACACCTGATCTTTGATTTGATAATCGTATTTCAAGATAAGCCGCTTACGTGAAAAAGTCATACAAAAACATTTGGAAACGTTTAGATCCAGTTTATTTATTCTACAATAATTATCTAGTCGATCAAGATCTTGCTGTAAGAGCAATGCGTCAGAAATGCTATTAACTGTTTTAAAAATTTTCATGTCGTCCGCAAATAAAAGAAATTGTAAATTCATAAAGCAAAATTGTATGTCATTAATAAAAATAACAAACAAAAGAGGTCCTAATAAAGAACCCCGTGGGACGCCAGAAGGAATTGGCACCCAAGTAGACGAGAAACCATTTAATACTACTGCCTGCGATCTATTTTGAACGTAAGACGAAAACCAACGGTAAAGATCACCATGAATGCCTAATCAAAATAATTTGGATAATAAGATATTATGGTCAATGCGGTCAAATGCCTTACTATAATCGGTGTAAATTGTATCAACTTGAATGCCAGCGTCCATACTGTTGGTAAGGAAATCATTAAATATTGCCAAATTAGATACCGTTGATCTTCCTCTGAGAAAGCCGTGTTGCTGAGGAATAAATATATGTTTGATTTGATTGTACAGCTGATTATATACTACTCTCTCCAAGATCTTAGCCAGCAAACATAGTTTGGAAATCGGTCTATAATTCTCAATAATGTTCTTGGGACCCTTTTTATGAATTGGTGTTATAAAGGCTGATCACACCCAAGTGTTAGGCCGAGGCACCCAAGTGTTAGGTCAACAGCCAAACAAATGGCTAGTAAATTTATTTGGATGAACATTGAAAAGGACTGTAAAAATTGGGCACAAACATGTATTTCCTGCCAAAAAAATAAAATTAGTAGGCATACTAAAAGTAAACTTGCTTGTTATGACGAGCCTGATGAACGTTTTCAGACAGTTCATATAGACCTAATAGGTCCCTTGCCTCTTTCGGATGGCAATATGTACTGTCTTACATGCATTGATCGATTTTCAGACTGGATAGAAGTAATTCCAATGCCAAATGCAACAGCGGAAATAGTTGCTAAATCTTTTTACACTAGCTGGATTTCTAGATTTGGTGTACCTTGTACAATTATTTGTGATAAAGGCCTTCAATTCAAATTTGTTCAAAGACTTATCAGAAATCTGTGGTTTTAAAATTAATTACACAACTGCATACCACCCTCAAAGCAACGGAAAGATAGAACGTATGCATAGGACACTTAAAGCCGCACTTAAATGTCATAATCATATCAAATGGACAGACGCACTACCGACTGTACTGTTGGGACTCCGTACTGCCCTTAAAGAAGATAGCCACTATTAAAGTGCCTGGCGAATTTTTCCAAAACTCAAACACTAATAGAGATCCTAATACATTTGTAGCTAATTTACAAAGAATAATGGATCAGTTGTTACCAAGACATAAAGATTTCATGTATTTGTCAGGATAGACAGAATCAAATCACCTTTAGAACAAGTTTATGAAGGACCTTATCTAATCATCAAACGTTTTGATAAATATTTTACCTTACAAATTAAAAACGAATCCATAAATATTTCCATAGATAGATTGAAACCTGCTTGTATTTTAGATGATGAACCAAACCCTATTGTAAATAATAAAACTAAACGTGTTAGTTTTTCTTAATTAATTATGTATTATATTTAATTTTACATTTCCTCCAATATTAATATTAACTTTTAATTAGATTAGTTTATTTTGTTTGATTATTAATATTGTATCATGTTCTATTTTAAAGTAAATACCTACTTATTTATGTATCGTGCAGTGCACTGGAGGGGGAGAAATGTAGCCACCTGTTTTCGCACACCTCCATAGGCTGCATGCAAAACCATCTTCTTCTTTGAAGTTGATCGTTGCTGACGTTCGTTGACGTTAGATTTTATGTTTTCGATTATTTTCTGTAAAAACCAGCGCGCTTTTGCTAGTCCTGTGGTAAAAACTACGTTTCGTCTAAAATATAGTAAATATTACCAATTAAATCTTTTATTGTGCCGACAATACCGGCACAAAACTAACCCAACGAATATCGGTGTTGTTGAAATTTCAACCCTTGGGGTGAAAAGGGGGATGATTTTTTGTATGTGAAGTCTTTATTTTTTAAAGTAAACTTCACTAAGTTTATTAATTAGAAAATTTGTTACTTTAGTTTCCAACTTTAGGACCTAATCTTCCAAGGAGGTAATATAAGGGTTGAAAATTTTTGAGGCAAGACATATGAATAATTTGGATTTAGTTTAGGTACAAAAAGTATAGAAACATTTTTGTAAGCGTTTTTTGAAGATAATCTCAAAAAGGGTGAAAGTAGTGTATAAATTTTGTAAGAAAGTGAAATTTTCTAGAAGTGTGATGCATTAAAATATTGATTTAGGATTATGTGTTAAAGTAACAATAAAGAAGAGTGGACATGTTTTCCAGCGGTTTTGGAACCTCATCCCCCACCCAGGGGGTCAAAATAATAATGAAAGAGTTGAAAGATTTTAAGATTGTAAATCCGATTGTTTAGAAGTGAGATGTATGAAAATTTAGATTAAGTGTTAAATTAACAACAATGTATACATAGATAGATTGAGATGGATAGGGGTAGAAACGGATAGGTAGGGATGGATAGGGTTACATAGGGATAGATTGGGTTAGATAAGGATGGACGGACGGACTGATGGACGAACGGATGGACGGACGGATGAACGGACGGATGGACGGACGGATGGACGGACGGATGGACGGACGGATGGACGGACGGATGGACGGACGGATGGACGGACGGATGATGGATGGACGGATGGGCAGATGGGTAGACAGACGGACGAAAGGATGGAAGCAGGGATAGATGAATGGATGGACGGACGGATGGACGTATGGACCGACGTACAGACGCTCGGACGCACGGGTGCATAGATGCATGGATCGATGGATGGAAGAACGGACGGATTGACTGACGGACCTATGGACCGATGGTCTGATGGAGCGATGGACGGATGGATAGATAGATAGATAGAATCTCTCGCGAATGAAGTCGCGGGAAATAGCTCCCTCGCGGGCAATCCTGTTTCTTTTCGTTCGTGGTAGAGGAGCCGAGAAGGATCTTTCACGTGATAATCAGGGCGACTAAGAGATGTCTCAGTAGACGGGGCTTTATGAGAGGATCACGAAAAACTATATAAAAAGTTCCAGACCGGAGCCCGGTTTTCAGGAGGCCATTGTCTGGCAATGAAAAGGAACAGAAAAACGTGATCTTCAGCAAAAACAGTTCTCATGCCAAAAGGTGAGGACTGATGAGTAGTGATATAAAAACTTTGACCAGACACTGGTTTTCCAAAAATCTGAAGACTGTTGGCAAACAAGACCATTAAATTGTTTTCTATTGAGTACCTGATAAAATTTTACGCGAAAAATCAAGGCGAAAAAGAGATGTCTCAAAAGAAGATGCTTTATGAGAGGATCACGAAAAACTATGTAAGAAGTTCTAGACCAGAGCCTGGTGTTCAGGAGGCCATTGTCTGGAAATGAAAAGGAACATAAAAACGTGATTTTCAGCAAAAACAATTCTCATGCCAAAAGATGAGGGCTGATGAGTAGTGATATAAAAACTTTGACCAGACACTAGTTTTCCAAAAATCTGAAGACTGTTGGCAAACCAGACCATTAAATTGTTTTCTATTAAGAGATGTCTCAATAGAAGATGCTTTATGAGAGGATCAAGAAAAACTATAAAAGAAGTTCTAGACCAGAGCCTGGTGTTCTGGAGGCCATTGTCTGAAAATGTAAAAGAAGATCACGTTTTTCTGTTCCTTTTCATTTCCAGACAATGGCCTCTTGAACACCGGGCTCCAGTCTGGAACTTCTTATATAGTTTTTCGTGATCCTCTCATAAAGCCCCATTTACTGAGACATCTCTTAGTCGCCCTGATTATCACATGAAAAATCCTTCTCTTTTCCTCTACCATCATTTCCACCGCAGTGAACACACCATTATAAAAAACGTATTTATTTTACCGCACTCTATGCTGACTTTGTGTTACCTTTCTCAGATAGGTTTGGGTTTTACAGGATGTCTCAGAAGGAACTAACTTTTTCAATTAAATAAAAAATACATTTTAATTTTCTTTTATTGTTAATAACCTTAAGTATACAGTCGGGTAATTCATTTTTTATAAATCACACCATTCAAATGTCTTCCACTGCTGGCACTCATAAAAAGAATCATGAAAGACTTTCGTCAGAAGTAGACTTGAAGTGTGGCTGATCTCTTGCTCAATATCCTCTTTCAATTCAACCGTAGTTGATGGAGAATTTTCGTATACCCGACTCTTCAGAAATCCCCAGAGGAAAAAACTTGAGTGGCGTGAGATCTGGGATCCTCGGCCACCTGATGTACTGAAATGATCTTTTCAGGGAATAAGCGGCGTACAACCTCCATTTATTGCCAGACCCGAGGTGAAAGAGATTTGGATGGTTTGATTTAAAAAATAAATACTTACTGTATACTTTAGGTAATTAACAATAAAAAAAATATATGTAACATTATATGTAAAATATTGTTTATTTAATTGAAATTGAATTGTGTATTTTGCACTTTATGTCTGTAGCCTAAAAATCATATTAATTTAATCCTTCCGAAAACCTTTAACTTGTCAAGAGTATTAACCGATCTTAATTTTTTCAGGGTGATTCTGGTGGACCACTGGTGTGCAAAGGTACAAATGACGACGCTGAGAAAAATTCAACTTTGGGAATCGTTGTCGGGGTCGTCTCAGGAAAGAGATTACGCGCTAAAGATGGCACATTCTTTACGAGGGTCTCAAGTTTCCATAAATTTGTTGCTAGGGGCCCCTCTTCAAGAATTTCAATGTCACCAAATTTATTGTACCTTATACCAACTTTTTATTGTTATAAGATCAACACTCTTAAATAAAGAAATATTAAAATATCCATCCATCTGCTGGCGTACCGCAGGGTGGCGTCCTGTCTCCTTTTTGTTTTCAATATTTATAACCTCCATCGCAGTACTTTATTGTATAAGTTGGTATAAGTAGTCACCAACCCGCGTCACACTCTTCACTGTACTGATTTCAACACCTGAAAGGTTGCCTGGTAGAGATTGCTACCCTAGCATAAGGCCGCCTTTTGTACATTATTTTGTATAAATGTTTTTTGTTTTGTGAATTTCTGTCCTGTGGTGTGCCTTATAGTCATTTCTTAAAGTATATTTGTTTTGTATTCTAAAGTAGAAGAAAAAAAACTGTAAAAAAAATAGTCGACTGCGGTAACGAGTTGAGAGAGAGATTACGGATCCCAGCTTGTTTTCCGCTTTCTTCATAGAAAGCAGAAAACAAACTAGGATCCTAGGATGTATAGGGCATGGTAGGGTAGGATTTTACATGTGGTGACGAACATAATCCACCACAATGGTTATTTGTTATGCAAAGCAGCAAAATTGTTATATGGCGCGAGTGCCTTGTACTGAAAACAGCGGCCATCCTGACGCACACAAGCAAAGGATTCTAGGATTGAGCAACGAGTGAAAAGAGTAGTTCTAAAAAAGAAGCCTGAGGGGTGTTTCTTGGTGGTCATACTGGAATGTCCTACTAGTATGACCAGTGAGAATACTTATTCTTGTTAGTCTACTACTACTACTATTTATAGCATGTTTTTTCCTTCCTCCTGTATAAAATGTTTCTACAGTACGCACGAGATACACAAGACGCAAAAAACTTTGACAAGCGATTACAACGAGGAGAATGCTAACTAAGTGTGACAACGCGGTGTGACTACGAAGCAGCAGTCCTAATAGCGCAAGTACTTTCTGATGTAATCTATCACGTTTTATTATCAAAAACCTTTTATTCTAGTGGCCAAAAATGACGTTTGCACGCAGATTTCAAACAATCAAAATTTATTTTAAAAAATCCACGCTAGCGGCCAAAAATGACCTAATTAGGTACCTAAGCATCCTATTTCATCGAATTATAAAAATTAATACAAATAATATTCTTTTGATATTTAAAGTAACGTGCAAAGTTGTTTCACGACCAATTTTACTTAAAAAAAAAAGATTCCCGCATTAGGCAAAGAGCATAGGTGTTGTAAGTAGGGGTTTTAAACTATGGTTATCAAAACTCTACGATTGTTTGGTAGCCTGAAAACCATATATTGTAAAAAAATATATTTCTTTTAGAATTTACCTTCATCGAACGGTTTGCATTATTATTCTACACTCACTGGCAGAAATAACCGGCCGGTCTATTTTCTGTCGCACATTTTAATACAAGTAAGGGATCAAATGAAGCGTCAATATATAAACGAAATAAATATCCGTGAATAAACAGTGAGATCTATAAATAAGGTCTGACTACCGATTCTTGAAGATTAGACATGTGCACGGTATCCAGGAAATTCCGTGCATCGTTCAGAAAAAAATATACGTCTTTTTGTCAGAAATCTCTTTTTATCTAAAGACCTCATCAATCAGATTTGTATATATTTTATTCAATTCAGGTAAGATATTGACGCTTCGTTTGTCCCCATATTTGTATGAAAATATATGAGAGAAAACAGACCGGCCGGTTAGTGCTGCCAGTAAGCTGCCGTTATTCATAATCTAAGGTGCTGCCGGTGAGTGTATATTGTCGACCGCGCGCGACTCGAACAACGTGTTATAGTGAAGTAAATTTTTTAGAATAAGGCTTCCGTTTTTCGTCTAGACGCAAAACGAACATCTGTTATTTTTAAGGTGTTTTTAAACCAATACGACCCTGCTGAATTCATATATGCTTGTTACATAAATAACATACTAACAGTTTTCAAGATGGCGGCCAAAAACAGAACATCGACTTTTTTGGCCTGAGGTGACTTTATAACGAAATTTAAAAATGAGTTTATATGTCTTTGAAGGCACAAAATACACACCGATGCAAAAAAATAACAATTGTCTATGCCATCCATCTGTACACTTGTCTGACTAACCTGCCTTAAAATGGCTGTATCTTTCGATTCCTAATCGATAGCTGATATAAATTTTCGTTAAATAGTGGATATACTAACCAATAATAAAAAAACCGGCCAAGTGCGAGTCGGACTCGCACCCTAAGGGTTCCGTACCTATCTACCATATATGTTATACTAAAAGCTTTTGCTCTTTGATTTTATAAACTCCGCGACCATCCAACTTGACCCCTCTTTTTACAGAAAAGTTCTTGAAACGGGAGCTCACCTTAATTGGTTACTATTAGTTGTAAGAAAAATTGAAATATTTATTGATTTTAGACTTTTCCATTTATTTGTACTGTGAGACGTAGCTTCTTGCCAAATTCCATAATTTTAGATCAACGGGAAGTACCCTGTAGATTTTGCTTTTTTGCATAAATGTATGGAGATGATGACATTAAAAGCCATATCTTTTGATTACGTCGTTGTAAAAAAAGGAAAATTTCAGATCTTGTGTGGTTTATGGACTTTAATATTCGTTATCAATTTCAACCTGATACCTCTTCTTGTTCGTGAGAAAAAGGGTCTTGACAGACAGACAGACAGGCAGACAGACAGACAGACGGACAAGGAAGTGATCCTATAAGGGATCCGTTTTTTTATTTTGTAGTACGGAACCCTAAAAATAATAAAAGTAAGAAAGAAGCGTAACCCATTGAAAAAAACGGTCAAGTGCGAGTTGGACTCACAAACAGAGGGCTCCGATACACCTATAGTATTTTTGGAAGCAATTAAGTCCATTTTTAGGATCGCAAAACTAAATTTGTTTGTAAACGTTTTTAACAGATTTAAAAAAAAAACTGTGCAACTTAGAAAAATCGTTTTATGCGTCTTACTTAATAATTTCATAGCACATAATCTTAAGTAAAAAAATAAAATAAAACAAAAATTTGCCGAGTGCGAGTCGCATTCACGTTATGTGATCCTTAAATGCAAAGGTACGTACGAAATTTTACTTTATTATATAGTTGATTGGATGAGAACAAATGTCACAATCGAGTTCCATTCTGATCAACTAGTTGATCCGTTGAGTTGATCAGAGTGGAAGTACCGAAATTAATGTATCGGTAAGTACATTAAATTCATCATCATACTAATATAATAAAGAAGTAAGTCCTGACTGATTAATTGACTTACTGACTGATTTATTGATTGACTAACACATCAACGCATAGCCGAAACTACTTAAACTGTCTCATGTTATAGACTGGGATGAATTTCATAATTTGGCTCTCCTTCTTAGGGTCAGATCTGACAGTCAAGTTTTTCTGGGGTTTTGAACACCGCAGAATTCCAAAATCAATGTTGTCAAGCCGAAATCCTACTAGTCCAAAAAAGTCAAACAATAACTTAGGCTAAATTACTGTAAGAGGTTTCTTGTTTTAAAAGTGTTCCTTAGGTCCCCCTGAACATATCTGGAAAATTCTCCGTTGTACAAGCCGTCCAACCGTGCCACCTTGTACCAGGCACGAGTGTGGACGACAACTGCGGTGCGGGGTGCGGGAGGCGCGACATCGGCCCTCTACAAAACCAGCTGCAGCCCCGACGCGCACACATTCTACCGGCCTTCTAAGGCTCGTATCGACGCCAACTATATCACGCGCGCGCTTCTCTAATTATTAAGTAGAATTGTCAATATAATTACTTCTTTTGTAATTTTACATCTTTTATTTCTCTTGTGTGCCTCGCGCACATAATTTGGCGCCCCCGGGTGGGCCGCAGTCATCGAATATTTCGTCGCGATATTGCGCTGCGCAGGCCTCGCGCGCGCCGCCATTTTGCCACGCAACATATCTCCACTCCGTCGAGCTGATTTCAAGACCCGAGTGAACATCATCAGCAAGAGATTTGCGGCCATCCACACGAAAACGGTAACTTCGCGTCAAGCCCGACAAGTGAGAACCACAGAGGAAGCCCGTTCCGGCCCTGGTCGTCCGCCGCCACGTGTTTGCGTGGCCCCCAGTCAACCGAAACCGGGTCATCATCGCCTCGCATCGTTCATCACCTGTTCAAGGGGAGTGCCGTGAGCTTACCTTTCTTTTCCTTCCTTTTTCCTGCTTAAATTTTTTGCAAATTTAGTCGATTGAGCTCTTCATAACGCGCGTGCTGCCTACCTACCTACGTCTTTTTTCATCATAATTTTATTGCTTCTTTTCATCATATCATCATACATCCTCATCATATTGCATATTTTTGTCCAAATTTTGCTCTAAACACGCAACATCATTCATACCTTTTCATCAATAAGTGGCTATCTTCTTCTTCTTAATAACGCTGCTAAGAACTTACACGTTTTCGGCGTTTCTAGAAGGTAGCTACATTATATGCTATCTCTTCATACCACGCTGCTAAGCACTACTTTGCTTTCAGCGCTTCTTTAAGATAGCTACATCGTATAAATACATCGCATCATACCTACATTCACACAATCGCATAATAGATACTTCATAATAATTTTGTTCAAATAAATTTGCATCTTTGCTTGTTATACACAATTTTTATTCCAATTTAAATTTCCATTTGCCGGTACACACCGTAAAATTTCCTCTTAAAGGTTTACCTTTACTGCCTACAATAATTTCCTATTTGTAGAAGCATACTATCCTTATTTCAAAACAATTTAACTCGAATATTTCGCTAATATTGCGCATCATTTAAATACACGCCTGTTCACGCCTTGCTTATCTGCGCATTCCAGTCCGATCACGCGCCCGCTGCGTGACCTTCCCGTGCGCCGGCCGGCTCCGTCCGAGCGCTACCTACCTACTTCGCCTCGCTGCTGCTTGCCGCGCCTATTTCGCACGTGTCAGCCGGCTTGCTGACGCTGCGTCGTACTAGCAGAAATAAGGGGCGTAAGCCGTTTTTTCCAATAATAACTTATAACATAATAATTTTTTTCTAGCCTTTATTATAATTTATGACCCAACTGCAACACTTCTTAATATTTTTTGCCTTTTGTGCTTAATTTAGATTTAAAAAATGGGAACAAAGGACGAGGAAGTAATTGATGATAATCAAAGCGATGATTATGCCACTCTCAAAACAAAGAGAAGCTCGATTAAAGGCCAGATCACTCGCTTCGATAACTTTCTTAAGCAACTTCAAAATCGCGATTTAACGCCAATTGAAATTAATGAATTAAATTTAAAATTAGACAAATTTTTGGAGTTGGGACATAAATTTGACAACATTCAGTCTAGCATGGAAGTTCTGAATGCAGAACGCCTAAACGACGAACTTACAGAAAGAGAAGAAATAGAGCGCAACTTGCATCGTTGCATAGCTGTCGCGCAGAACCTTCTGGAAACTTCCAAGCCTAAGGAGCACTTTTCTGATGATAAAAGTGCTAAGTCTAGCTCCAGCCGGTCTTGCTGTCATCATGACACAACCGGATTTAAGTTGCCACTAATAAAAATAAATAAATATGATGGTTCCTTTTTTAAATGGTTGGAATTTAAGGAGACGTATGAGTCCCTGATTCATAATAATGACAGAATGCCAGACATTCATAAATTTCATTATCTTACAAACCTGCTAGAAGGTGAGTCTGCACGTGTCATTTCCAACTTGGAAGTCTCCAGTAGTAATTACAAACAAGCGTGGGAACTTCTGTGCAACAGGTATGGCAATAAACGTCAACTTACTAGCAATCATCTTAATTCTTTATTTAGCATCGAGCCTATTCAGCGTGAGTCTGACAAGGCACTAAGGTATCTAAATGATCACATCACAAAAAATTTAAGGGCTCTTCATACACTAGGACAGCCCACTGATCACTGGGACACCCTAATAATACACATGGCCACTGAGAAGCTAGACTCTGTCACGCGTACAAAATGGGAGGAATATCGTAATGATTTATTATCAGATATACCTACTCTTGAAAACTTTAAGGGGTTTCTGCAATCTCGTGCCGATGTATTGGAGGCATTGTACAGGTCTAGGAATAAACAAAGTAAAGCCGGGTCACGAATTAGCAATCAAGCCACGGGTTCTCAGACACATACTTTTTCAGTTTCAGGAAATGATCGCACTCCGAGGCCGTGCGCCGTCTGCCAGGGAAAGCATCGAATCTTCGACTGCATCGTATTCAAGGCCCTGTCAGTTGACGAAAAGTGGGAGCAGGCCAGGAAGCTTAAGCTGTGTCTCAATTGCTTGCGACCAGACCACGATGCATCACATTGCCGGCTCGGCGGTTGCCGTGTGTGTAAGAGGCGACATAACACTGTACTACACAAACACATAGACACTACTGATACAACTTCATCGCACACTTCATCCAACTCTAATCCTGCGAACAACCATAATAAAGAAGGAAGCCAAGAGCAAGCCTCTCCCTCTTCTTCTTCTTCCTTCTCCACTGTCATGAATACAACTTCTTCTACCGAAGTTCTTCTCTCCACAGCCTTAATTGATGTAGTTAATCCTCTTAATAATAAGGTTGAAACCGTAAGGGCACTTCTTGACAGCGGAAGCCAGTCTTCTTTTATAACGAATAGCCTTAAAATGCGACTTCAACTGGCTTCTGCCCCTTCTACTGCCACTTCTGTTTTAGGTATAGGTGACACATCACTTGATGTCATTCCCGAACGCTGTTCTGCGACTATCAGGTCAAGGCAAGGCACATACTCGCAAACACAGCACTTCTTAGTACTGCCTCATATCACAGGCAACATTCCTAAGCGTCATATACATCATAACTTGCAAATACCATCATCTATCAAACTTGCAGACCCTACTTTCGATCGACCGTCTCAGATTGACGTGCTCTTAGGAGCCGACGTCTTTTGGAGCCTTATCGGCACAGAAACACGTCCTTTAGGCAGCAAGCAGCCTATTCTTCATAATTCGCATCTTGGTTGGTTATTAGCTGGTCCGCTATTATCAGCCAATCCTAGCACAAAAAAGGATTCTTACATATCCTGCAACTTCGTCACTCATGCTGATATGGACCTTAACTCACAGTTACCCAAATTCTGGGAATATGAAGATTTTCCCTCCCCTCAGAAGCATCAGCCTATTAAGACTGAGTCGGAAAGGCACTTCACTGAAAATACCTATAGGCAAGAGGACGGTAGGTTTTGTGTCAGACTGCCATTAATAGATTCCCCTGACTGCCTGGGTGATTCTTATTATTTAGCTAAAAAAAGGTTCCTTGCCTTAGAAAGGCGCCTAGACAAAAGGCCGGAACTTAAGGCTTCTTACTCTGCCTTCATTAATGAGTATCAAGAGTTAGGTCATCTTTCTGAAGCAGCTGTTCAGCGTCCCATCACTTCCTTCTTCTTGCCACATCATCCCGTAATAAAAGAAAGTAGTGAATCCAGTAGGGTTCGCGTAGTATTCGACGCATCGGCGCAGACTTCTTCTGGCTTCTCCATCAATGACCTACAGATGGTTGGTCCCAACATTCAAGATTCGCTGTTCAACATTCTATTAAGATTTCGTCATTATAAATATGTATTGTCAGGAGACATAGAAAAGCAATACAGGCAGATTACTATGAACGAGTTAGATCGAGACTTACAGCTTATTTTATGGCGCGAGAACGAACATCTTCCTATCCGTTCCCTCAGACTTAATACTGTAACTTACGGATTTGCAAGTGCTAGTTTTTTAGCTGCTCGCTGTCTATGGCAGCTTGCAGAGGAAACCGATAACCCTCTTATAAAAAACATCATACGTAACGACTTTTACTGTGATGATTTATTAACAGGAGCTGACACAGAGACTGACTTGCTTCATATTAAAAGGTCAGTCTCATGCTCTCTAAATTCAGGCTGCTTTAATTTGCGAAAATATCGCTCCAATTCTCAAGTAGTCATAGATTCAGAATCAAAAAATACGGAGAATAACAATTTAGCACTCAGCCAATCTCACCACACATTAGGTTTAGGATGGAATCCCAACAAAGACATCCTTCATTTTGACATAGATGACACAAAACTGTCAAGCACTGCCACCAAACGCATCATCTTATCTACAACATTTAAAATATTCGATCCCTTAGGCCTTCTCACATTGTGCACTGTCAAGCCGAAAATTCTTTTGCAAACACTTTGGTCTCTCAAGCTTGATTGGGATGACTCGGTCCCCCCTGAAATCCAACGGGTGTGGGCCAAATTTATCGATAACATAAAATACCTAAAGCTGCTTACTGTGCCTAGGAACATACTTTGCGATTCACCTACCCTAATTGAATTACACACCTTTAGTGATGCATCTCAAGCAGCCTATGGAGCTTGCATATATATTAAGTCTTTACCTACGTCAGGTCAAAAGGCACATGTTAACCTCTTATGCGCGAAATCTCGCGTCGCTTCAAAAAAGCTCACCTCTATCCCGCGTTTAGAACTCTCTGCAGCTCACCTTGCTGCTCGTCTCAGTGAAACAGTTCGTTCTGCTCTTAGAAAGCCGATCGCACGCTGCGTCTATTGGACTGATTCTAGTGTCGTTCTAGCGTGGCTTAAAATGTGTCCATCAAAATTAAAAACATACGTGGCTAATAGGGTGGCATCTATTCATGAAATAACTGAAGCATCTGCTTGGCATTACGTCCCTACCGCGTTAAATCCCGCAGACTTAGCTTCGCGCGGCGTAGATCCGCAGCATGTCATGGCACAAAACTCATGGTGGCATGGCCCTCACTTCCTTCACGAACCAGAAGAAAAATGGCCGACCTTGCACAAAGAAGATGAAGTGAAAGTCATACCTGAAACCAAAAAATCGGTTACATCTCTACTCGTAGACACAAGCCAACCTCCGGCTGTAATTGACTTTGATAGATTTTCTAGCTTGAACAAGATAAAGCGAGTCATGGCATATGTGCTTCGCTTTATTGATAATAAATGCAAAAAACAAAAACGTAATGGTCCTTTTTCCGTTAGTGAATTAGAAAAGTCTACACAAGTTCTTCTACATCTCTCGCAACAACAATCATTTTATACAGAACTTAAAGCACTCGATAATAAAACTCTAAGTCGAAAATCGAAGATCGCTTCTTTATCCCCTTTTATTGACTCTCAGGGACTCCTGAGAGTGGGGGGCAGGCTTCATAAGTCTGACTTAGACTTTTCTACTAAACATCCTGTTCTTTTATGTTCTAAACACAAACTCACAAAGTTAATATTCTCAAATGAACACACTCGCCTCTTACACGCAGGGCCGCAGTTGTTGTTGTCGTCTGTTCGTGAGCAGTACTGGCCTATAGGAGGTAGGGACCTGGCACGACGCACGGCTCGCGGATGTGTTATTTGTAGACGGCACTATGGTAAAACAATGTCAAATATTATGAGTTCATTGCCTCAACAGCGCTTGATACCAGACTTTCCATTTTCTACTGTGGCAATGGATTTTGCAGGCCCCTTTCTCATTACAGATCGTCGTGGCCGTGGCTGTAAAATCACTAAATGCTATCTATGCCTTTTTATTTGTATGAGGTACAAATGTGTTCACTTAGAAGCCGTTAGTGAGTTATCTAAGGAAGCTTTCATACTATCTCTTCGCCGCTTCATATCGCGTAGGGGCAAGCCCAATGAAATATTTTGTGATAATGGTCGCAATTTTGTTGCAGCGGCAAAGGAAATAAGTGATCTTTTTAAACTGCATTCAGATTCCATGTCAGAATTCGCTGCTAATGAAAACATTAAATTCATCTTCTCTCCGGCTTACGCTCCTAATTTCAACGGCTATGCAGAGGCAGGCATTAAGTCTGCTAAATTTCATATTAAACGCATTCTAGGCAATACGCATCTCACCTTTGAAGAGCTTGCGTCTTTATTTGCACAAATTGAAGCAATCCTTAATAGTCGTCCTCTTTCCCCACTCTCCCCTTCTCCCAACGATTTCACCGCACTCACACCAGGGCACTTTCTCCTTGGCAGGCCATTGACCTCGCTGCCTGGGTCTTCTCTACTGGACGTCAACACCAAGAAGCTGGACCGTTACAAGATGATGGAGCAAATGAGACAGCATTTTTGGCATCGCTGGCAGAGAGAATACGTAACAGAATTACAACAACGTTATAAATGGAAAACAAAGAGCAAAGACCTACAAGAAGGGGATCTGGTCATCATTAAAGAGGACAGTACACCTCCATTGCTGTGGCGCTTAGGACGAGTAGTCAAACTCTACCCTGGAACGGATGGAATATCCAGAGTCGCCGACATCAAGACAGCAAGAGGAGTCGTCAGGCGGGCACTCAATCGCATGTGCCTTCTCCATGATTCTTGAAAGCAACCCTGTGCTTTCAAGGGGGGGCAGTATGTACAAGCCGTCCAACCGTGCCACCTTGTACCAGGCACGAGTGTGGACGACAACTGCGGTGCGGGGTGCGGGAGGCGCGACATCGGCCCTCTACAAAACCAGCTGCAGCCCCGACGCGCACACATTCTACCGGCCTTCTAAGGCTCGTATCGACGCCAACTATATCACGCGCGCGCTTCTCTAATTATTAAGTAGAATTGTCAATATAATTACTTCTTTTGTAATTTTACATCTTTTATTTCTCTTGTGTGCCTCGCGCACATCCGTTGATCCCATGTACGCTCCCCCCTCCCCACCCTCAAACAGGTCCCTGATTTTAGTTTTCGTCATTTATCTCAGAAATGGTTAAAGATAGATGAAAATCGTTAACGTTAATTTAAACGTCATAAAATTACCAACCCGTGGACACCTGTTTTATTTCAATGTGACCTTGTAGAAGCTGAAATATAGCGTTAAGTTTGCACTTACGAGTACAACTGAATACCTCTTAGCAAGCTTCTGGTAATAGTTGTCTATATGAGTAGGATTTTGAACATTTTGGTGGTGGGATCAACAGAGAATTTCCCAGATATGTTCAAGGGGACCTAAGGAACAGTTTTAAAACAAAATACCTTACACAGTAAATTAGCCTAGGTTATTTTGTGACTTTTTTGAACTAGTAGGATTTCGGCTTACAACATTGATTTCTGGATTCTGTGATGTCCGAAACCCCGTAAAACCTTTGTTGTCAAAAATGGTCACGTTTTAAATTTGAGAAAATTTAATTATCATTTATTTCCTACTCTATTATGAAGGTTTGACATAAGAAATGATTTTAAGAGATTCACCCCTAGAAGGGTGAAGTGAGGTAAAATATTTTGCATGACTACTTGAAGGTAGTAGTGCCACGCAGTAGCATGAAACGAGTAAAAACCATGGTAAAACCTACAAAAACGCCATCTTAATTCACCTTTTGGCACTTAGTTGATAGTTTCACCAAAGATTAGGTACAGTTCACGCCGGAGCGGGGCTCCAAACTCTTTGGTTCACGCGGTGTTATAATGCGGACAGAATTTCGTAGATGGCGTTAAAGGTGATATTGTTTCCCTTTGCTATTATAGCTCTACGGTAATATTAATAAATAAAATCCCTTACATAAAAAAGAAAGAAACAAGTAAGTCGTCGTCCACTGTAAGACAAAATCCTGTATTATAAATTTCCATGGCCATTTCTGGGCCAAGGTATTTCATGAGAGTGTGTATCCAGCTTATCTCGCCACATTTTTTTAGGATCACGCAACGTCTTGGCTTTTGGAGGTATCCAATGAAATCAATTATTAGTGTGATTCACTCGGATTTACTCACAGGATTTACTTACCATTTTAGAAAGTTTACCAGCATGGAGTTTTACATTCTGAGAAATAAATAAAACAAAACAATATAATGGTAACATTTATCACTAGCCATTCAGCGTGAAAACGCAGCAGCATCATTGGGACTTTAGAACCGGGTACGCTTCGGGGCGGGTTCTTCGACTAACTGACTTAGCTGTTTTAGGCGGAGCGGAGTTGCGGACTGTGTTTGTCCGTTTTGGTCGATTGACGCGGAACGAGCGAGTATTGTCTGTGCGGAGCTAGGCCGAGTTCACGCGAAGAGTCATTTTTGCGGAGGGCGGCAGACTGTCAGTTCAGTTAAACGCGAAATATTACGGCAAGCAGACCTAGTTGTAATACTACCTTGCATTGCTTGAGAAAGAAGAGTTGAACTCGGAAGAAACCGAATTACTCACAACATACTATATTATTAATAATGATATAAGAATACATAGATTTTGGTTAAGAAACCCATTCCCCCGAGGCTGGTCTGTTTTCCTGCCGCCTCACTCCGCTGCCCCACTCCGCCGTCTCGCTCCGCCGCCCCGCTCCTCCGTCTCGCTTTGCTGCCTCGCTCCGCCGCCTCGCTCCGCCGCCTCGCTCCGCCGCCTCGCTCCGCCGCATCGCTCCGCCGCATCGCTCCGCCGCCTCGCTCTGCCGCCTCGCATCGCTCCCACGCACCGCTTCACAAAAAGAATACGTTTTTATACAAGCTCGCAAATACCTGTCCACTCGCTCCGCTGCCTCGCTGTGCGTCAATGGACAGTTTTATTTTATTTTATTTTGATCATTCATTGTTTTGACGTCAATTATGAAATATAAGTTTAAATAAATCGCTCTATAAGAATTCCAGTGCTTGTGTCAGAATAAACGGGACGCACACTGAATGGTTTAGCATCTAAAAAGGTGTTAGGCAGGGATGTGTAGCGTCACCTTGGCTGTTTAACCTGTTCATGGATAATTGTTTGATTGATCTGAAAGAGAGTATGTGTGGACTGAGAATGAATAAGTTACTCATCAAATGTCTTCTCTACGCTGATGACCAAGTTGTACTTGCGTCATCTGCTGACGAGTTGCAGGAGATGGTAACAATGATGAATGTGGCTTTGGACAGGAAAGGAATGAAAGTAAATGTAAGCAAGACGAAAGTAATGGTACTTTAAAGAGAAGAATGTATGACAGAGTGTACTATATTAATAGGTGGTGAACAAGTCGAACAAGTGAAGGAGTTTGTGTATCTGGGCTCAAAGTTTACGAGAGATGGAAAGTGTGAAAGTGATATTGAGAGAAGAGTGAATGCTGGAAACATGGTGAATGCCCTGCACGCCTTTATGAGGAGTCAGAAGGTGTCTCACAAGGCTCGTTTGGCTATTCATAGGGTGTTTTAGTACCAACACTGATGTATGGCACTGAAAGCTGGGTATGGCAGAAGAAGCATGAAAGTAGAATTAATGCAGAGGAAATGAGAGCGCTAAGGAGTATGATTGGTGTTAAATTGAGTGACAGGATTAGAAATAGTGTGATAAGAGAACGGTGTGGCGTAAAAGAAGACGTAGTGACCAAAATCGAGAAAGGGATGCTGAGATGGTTTGGTCATGTAGAGAGGATGAATGAACGAAGACTGACGAAAGAGATCTACCAGGCGAGAGTGAATGGAAACGTTGGAAGGGGAAGGCCTAGGCGAACGTACCAGGACCAAATTCAGGACGTTCTGAATAAAGGCCAGGTTAAAAGTACCCTAAACCGACGAGCATGTATGAAAGGATTGATGAAAGTACAGGAAGCAAGGGAAGTATGTCAAGATCGTAGCAGGTGGAGGATTGTGGTCTCTGCCTACCCCGACGGGAAAGAGGCGTGATGTTATGTATGTATGTATGAAGTTTAAGGATACAATTACCAGTAAATTGAATTGTAGCAGATTTTAAGCTAAAACAAATGATCAAAAAAGTCTGAATGAACGAGACTCCTTTTTTTCTACACATTCAAAAGTTGGTATATGTGTAGTGACAAATACGCGCTGTTTTGGTTAAATTTCGCTTATTTGGCAAATTTGACTAAGTATACAGCGTGAATTTGTAGTGGTTTCGCACCCGAAGCCCAGTGATTCTGCTCATGAAAACAAGTAACTTTCCAGAAGAAAAAAATTTTTTTCTCGAAAAAAATTTTTCACCTCCCCATACAAAATGAGTCGATCACGTGACCACTTAACTATGGAGAGGCGAAAAAATTTTGTCGAGTAAAAATTTTTTTTCTTCGGGAAAGTTGCTTATTTTCATGAGTAGAATCACTGGGCTTCGGGAGCGAAACCAATACAAATTCACGCTGTATTGATTAAAAACGCAATTTGTGAGCAGGTTTTTTTAACAAATTTATTGATGAACATCATAAAAATCATGACCGAAAAGGTTATTGCAAAGTTTTGTTTTGAGTTTTGAGGGCATACCGCCCTCGACTTGCAATTATATGTACCTACCTACTGTTACGGACATGTATTACTATGCCTTAATTATTTGATATATAATATTTTCGGGTCTTTAAAATTTGTGCAATAATGCATCTATACTACAAAAATTAAGGCACAAATCTAAAAGATATCTGAAACAAATAATGCTTTCAAGATTAAAGGTACTTAACTGGATTCATTCATAAATTCACCTCCATCCATTGAAGAGCGACCTCAACTCAGCGAAAGCGACCTTCTGTCGCGGCGGTTTGTCATATTGATGTCAAATACAGACATGCGCAGTGAAAACAACGCATGCGTTCTAGCTTAGCTTACACTCGTTTTTGTATAGTTTAGAGTAAAATAATCCTATATCACGTTTAAATATGTATATTAGTCCATAAATTGTACTTATTATTCAAAATTGAAACAAAATTAGGATTCAAATCTTTAAAAGTCAATGTCTTAATAGTGAAATAAGCTTTTTACTTTGACGATGTTGTTATAATTTACAGTTGATCAGTTTTGCTTTTCATTAAGTGAACTGCCATTCAGGCTTAGAATTGATAGTGACAAAGTGTTATTTCGTTAAGTGTTGGAAGAAACAGACATCAACAGGTAGGTTCTGCTTTCCTATAGTTAATCACTGTTTGTAATAAGGATATCTATACATAAACGTGGAATGTGGGCGTTACACCAGACAAATACGTGGGTGGAACATCTGGGTGCTCGTAAACTTTGTGATGTAAAAATACATAAACCACGTTTTTTTGCTCTATATAAAGCAATAAATTGTAAATTGAGAACAAAATACGTTAAACAGGGCTTTAAAAAGTTAGTGTAAATAAAACTTTTTAAGGGCTTATTCTAGGGGCTAAATGCAACAACTTTTGTGCAACTACATTTTGAAGTAAAAAAACGGCTTTTCATACAAGTTGGACCAATCAGCTGATCATTTTGTATGTATAGTTGATATTTTTTGGCGTAATTCGAAAAGTCGTAAAACAAAAAGTGGTTGCATTAAGCCCCCAGAATAAGCCCTTAAAAGATTTTACACCAACTTCTTAAAGCCTGATGTAGTCAAACACATTATTAGAAGTTCATGAATATCATTTTTTCATTCCAATTACATACCGTCTTACTACAAAAAAGTTAGACATCTAGTGAACACTTGACTAAAAGAATCGTACAAAATAACTCTGGCTATGTCATTGATGCGCAGATGTCAAAAATGACTTATTTTCGACTTCTGCGCATCAACTGACATAGCCACTTATTTTGTGCGCATTTTTTTAATCAAGTGTTCAACAGATGTCTAACTTTTTTGTAGTAAGACGGATGTTTAGGATAAGAATTTATATAGTGGGCGTTCCACAATATAATTTTTGAAAAATTTAGGTTTTACATTTAAAAAAATCATTAAGTGGAATCCAAAATTGACAATCATACAGTTTAATATATTTATATTATACTGCAAGTATTTGTAGTTATACAGCTTAGTCTGTATGTCAAAAAAATCAATAAGTGCTCTCATTGTAACATTTATTAACGGGTCAGTGCCTGTGTCCCACATTGCCAAAGAATAACAGGCACCGCACCGCACTCATCCATCGCAATCGTTAATGAAAATCACAAAATTCAATACCTACTAGCTGTACCTACATTCAGAATTACTTCATTCACACTTTTTTTTAGGGTTATAAGCCGAAATGTTAAAAAAGCGTCCAAATGCGAGTCGGTCTCACACACCGAGGGCTCCGTACCACTAAGTATGGCAAAATTACCGTCTTAGTTATGGACGCGCAGTCACGCAGAAGTGTATTAAATGCGCTCGAGTCCGACACACACTTGAAAAGTTTTTATTATTTTTTGTTATTTTATGGGTTATGCACTATAAACACACTAGTAGGAGATCTAACAAGGCGAACCTTGCACCTAAACCTGCTGGGATGAAACTTGGCAGGAGTCAAGTACATACCAATTAATAGGTAACATATTAGAAGTGGTGCTCCCCAGCAGGACGCGACTGAGATGCACAGTGAGGCATAATGTCAAAAATATATAGTTTTTTACTAGGTTGAAAATTGTACGTACATATCTGTTGAACCGACATAGGTAGCTGGTTGAAAATTTCACAGAACATGTATTTTTTATACAAATATCACCTTATAATAAAAATTTCAAAAATAAAAAAAATTGGGGGGTTTCCATACAAGAAACGTGTTTTTTTTTTGTTTTTGCTCTATCGTCAGAACGGTTAGTAATTCAAGTGTCAAACTTGGTATGATGACTATATCACATTTTCGTTTAAAAAATACATATTCTGTGAAATTTTCAACCAGCTACTTATGTCGGTTTAACAGATACAATTTTCAACCTTGTAAGAAACTACATATTTTTAACATTATGCCCCACTGTACATCTCAGTAGCGTCCTGCTGGGGAGCATCACCTCTAATATGTCACCTATGGGTATGTACTTGACTCCTGCCAAGTTTCATCCCAGCAGGTTTAGGAGCAAGGTAGCCCATACAAGCTCGGCCTTAAATATCCTACTATACTCGTACTTCACCGAGCAAAAGTCGCTTGAAAAATCACGTTTTAGTAGGAAAGCGCCTCTTGATTCTTTTTTCAAATAATAAAATGAATTTAAAAATTTTCAACTGTCTACCTATTACGTTCCGTGTGGTGCCGGCAAAGAATAGTACCAACCCATATGATGCGTCCGGTAGGACGTACTGTTATTTATAGGGATGCATCTAGTAAAACTAGCTAATAATGATACGTAGGACACAGACAGAACATCCCCGCTCGCCGGCTGGCTATGAAGTGATATTCTCCCCGAGTACCCACATTGATTGTGTACGTCACACCATACATACCCGTGGGTGTCGTAAGAGGCGACTAAGGGTTAACTGGAGGATGGGCAACAGCATCCTCCTTTGTATAATACATCCTACTTACTGCGGTCACCTACAACCGCGGTCCATGGTGCCAGCCGTAACGCTAACAAGCGAGGTGACTATGGTACTTCCCCTCCACATTTTTCCAGCAAAAGCTAGAATTCTGGAGGGAGCTCCCTGTCCTGTAGTGGACGTTTCATGGGATGTCATGATGACCTATTACGGTTCATATGATACAGCCCGCTGAGAGACAGACAGACAGATATCGGAGGCATGTAAATAGGGTCCCGTTTTTTACCCTTTGGGTACGAAACCCTAAAAAGGAACGCTTATGGTTCGAATTCGTCTTTTTGCGTATCTGTCTGTAACAACTATGTATCTCAGCAACTACTCACGCTATCGACTTTTTGGAGTACTTTTGAAATAATTACCTACCTATATAGGGTGACTTTTAATTAATTATTGATAGCAAAAGATATGCATGTACTCATGATACTGAACAACTTTTCCCAAGGAACATAGGTCGAAATATGAAAAACCAAATTTGACCTTCCATACAAAATGTGCTATCAGCTGATGCAGTTTCTATGGGAGGTCAAAACTTGATTTTCGTATTTCGACCTATGTTCCTTGGGGAAAATTGTTCAGTATCATGAGTACATTCATACCTTTTTCTATCAAGAACTAATTAAAAGTCACCATATACGTGGGACACTCAGAAATATTTGCGACACTAAAAAAAATTGTTCTACAGGTACATATATTTTTATTAAATCTTTTCAAAGTACTCTCCACCAGCCTCTATACAAAGATTCATGCGTCTGAACCAGTTTTCAAAACACTTTTTCCAGTCCGCCGTAGACACCTCGTTTACAGCCTGCTCGAACGCAGCCAGCGCATCTTCCGGCGACGAAAATTGTATCCCCTTGAGCTGATTTTTTATTTTTGGAAATAAAAAGAAGTCACACGGTGCTAGATCAGGGCTGTAAGGAGGGTGACCCAGGAGTTTGACTGGTGTGCTGTCCAGGAAGTCCCTCGTTTTGAGCGCGGTGTGTGCAGGCGCATTGTCGTGGTGGAGCAGTAGTCCGCGGAGCCCTGTGTTTGGTCGCTTGTTGCTCACAACAGAAAAAACTTCTGGTAAACATTTGGTAGTATACCATTCGGCGTTGATGCTTCTTTGATCTCGTAAGGGAATTGAGGCCAAGTGGCCAGTCAAATTAAAAAAGCTGGCGATCAAAATCTTCCCCCCGCTTCGAGATCGCTTCACTTTGGTAGGCGTTGGTTCATTTTGAAACACCCAAACTGTCGACTGGCGCTTGGTTTCTGGATCGTATTGATAAATCCAGGACTCATCACCTGTTACGATGTCGTAAACACGCCGAGACGAGCCTGCTTCAAATTTGTTCAGCATATCACGGCACCATTCCACCCGGGCCTGCTTCTGAGCGTCGGTGAGGTAGTGCGGCACCCAGCGCGATACTATCCTCCTCACGCGAAGATGCCCGTGTAGAATCTCGTGAACGCTTCCCGATCCAATCTTTAATATGTGCTGAATCTCCTGATATGTAATTCGCCTATTATCTTGGATTAAATTTTTCACTGCTAGCACGTTTTCTTCCGTAATAGCCGTCAAAGGGCGACTGCTTCTTTCTTCATCCCCCAAGGTTGGTCGACCGCGCCTAAATTCGTTATACCAACGATACACGGTTGCCTTGGAGGGGCCTTCATCCATAAATGCCATTTGAAGTCTATCGAACGATTCATCCGGTTTCAGGCGACACTTGAAATCGTAAAAAATCATAGCTCTAAAATGTTCCCGGCGCAGATCCATTTTTCAGTAAGACACGATACTTTGAATTGGCTCGCAAAAAATGTGGAGGGAAATTTTGAAAATGGAACACACATATTTTTACTTACAAGTAATCATATTTTCGAAAAAGATTCTGACCGGCCAGTCTCCCATATATAAAAACTATTTTTCGCAATACTTTCTGAGTGGCCTGGTATGCTTGCTAATGGAGAACTCTCGTGTCGGAGGCCAAGATCCTCTTGGGGTCGCTGAGCCAGCGTAGTAAGTAAGTATATATGCTTCCACAACTTTATTGCAAACAAAAAAAATTAAAATATTTGTATTATTATTGTAAATTAGCTTTTGCCCGCGTCTTCGTCCGTATGTAAAAAAAAATCATCATCATCATCATATCAGACAAAAAAAATATAAATATTTAAGTCAATCCATTAGCTATCGTATCAAACGAAAAAGTTTATTTAAGATGGGTTCAGTAGTTTTTGCGTGATGCTCGAACAAATAACCAAACAAACAAAAAGTCCAAAAATCTGGATTT
The DNA here is from genome assembly GCA_947532105.1 of Athrips mouffetella. NCBI lineage: Eukaryota > Metazoa > Arthropoda > Insecta > Lepidoptera > Gelechiidae > Athrips > Athrips mouffetella. The sequence goes on along the minus strand of OX383972.1, from coordinate 20,295,252 downwards.
GGATTCAGAGGCATCAAAATAGTATAACATGATGTTTTTATAAATAATTTTATAAATACAGATATAATAAATTTATAATTTTATAATAGTAGGTATGAGGGAAAAATTTCAAATTTTCGTTACTCGGTCAAGTGTATTAACAAAAGACCTTTACTTCCACATTCCAAATTTGTATTTTCTTATCTCCGCAGTTTGCAAAACAAAAAAACTGAATTACTTAGGGCCCGTCCAGAACCTTTTTTACGCGCGTATTGACTCGCGCGTAGGCACTCGCACGTAGCCGAGATACTAGAGCTACATATATTGCGTCCAGATGAGGCATTTTACGCGCGAGTGATATCCCGAGTAAATTAAAGGAAATGAGTTAATTCGAGCGTAGGCACTCGCGCGTTGCCGAGATACTAGAGCTACATATATTGCGTCCAGAACAGTTTCTACCAGCGTTTTACGCGCGTATACTCGCGCGTAAGAAAATGTTCTAGTATCTCGGCAAAGGTTCTGGACGGGCCCTTAAAGTCGATAGAAGTTGATGTAAATAATAAAGGAATAATCTGGTAATAATACATCAATCTCTCTAAGTTGCACCGTTTTCAGAAAAGAAATCTGACGAAAAAACTAAACACACAAGCTTAGTTATGCAAACCTAAAAATTTACAGAACATTATATGTGAAGAAGAGCACATACTTCTCGTAAAAGGCGTCGTTGGCACAGTTAGTCGTGTAAACGAAGTAATTTAATTATTACTTGAAAGTATTGTCGCTAAAATGCACTGCAACCGGACAACTGCGGGTCGGACTCGCGCACCAAGGGTTTCGTATCACTAAGGTAAAAATACCGACTTAGTCAGAGACGCGCAGACATGTGTTAAATGCGCGCGAGTCCGACTCGCAGTTGACCAATTTTTATTATGCACTAGCTGTTGCCCGCGACTCCATCCGCGTGGGGTTCAGAAAAAGTAGCTAATGACTTTCCCATTCCATTCAAACTATCTTCGTACCAAGTTGGTTGGGGTGTAGCAAAGGGGGCGCTATGGAGTTGGGACTTAGAAAATGTTTCACAAAAAAAATATTTTGATTTTTATTGTTTTTAATGATTAAACACCTCTTGTTTACGTGTGGACTGTTAGATCGCCCACTATCCTCGTAAGTGTAAAATCATAGTCGAATTCCACGCGGAGTAACTATGATACGGGTTTCGTTATTTCTTATACAAAACAAAGCCTAACTAAATCTGAGGCTCAGTCACTTAAGCTTCTATGGCTACTGAAAAAAAAGCGGTACAAAGTCCAACGTGTCTAGCTTCACATGCTTTTAACTCTACATGTACCTACATACAAAACTGTTGGACTTCACTTCCGTACAATCTTTGTAACTTATCTCTCCCCTAAAAAGACAATTCTTAAAAAACAATGATTCACTTCTCTCTTTATTTTTTGAAGTATTTTGTTTATAAGTACCTACTTCCTAAGTTTTCAAAACTTTAGAACTTCCATATTTTTTTTTACATTTGTTGCAACATGCCGAAACAGGAATTTTTTTATTATTATTTTTACAATAAAACTAAATCTAGATTTTAGCAATCTTTAACTGTACCCACGACTTTTACACAAACAACTGGACCGGATCAAACGGAATTTTCAACAACGTATTTGGCTTTCTTCCGTACAAAATTATAAACTTTGTTTGATTTCAGCTCGGTTTCACAGCTTGAAACTTTGAACCTCGCCTATTATCTGTTTGAATGAACCGATGGCAATAAAAAAAGTTCAAATATTGCACGAAAGCAATCCAAATACGTTATTGAAAACCCCGTTTAAGTCTAATTCAACGACTGTGAGCTATTAGTGCGGCCGCTTAAAATTACGTGAACCTTCTGTCTGAGTGAACCGTTTGCAATGAAATAAAGCTTATATGATGCACAGAAAGAAGCCCGACGCGTCATTGAAAACCTCGTTTGACTTTGAACCAGTTCAGTAGGTGAGTTCTTGGTTCTGCAGCTTGAAACTTTGCGTATCTTCTTTCAGAGTGAACCTACCTATCGCAATTAAGCTAAGCTTATTTTATTGCATAGGAGTAAGCCAAACGCGTTATTGAAAACCACGTTTGAATCTGCTCTAAAGTTTTTGAATTATTCGCGCCTTCGCTTGAAACTTTGCGTTACTTCTATCTGAGTGAACCATTTTCAACTAACCTAAGCTTATATGTTGCACGGAAGTACCTAATCCAAGCACGTCATGGAAATGCCAGTTGGAGTCTTTACAGTAGGTTATTCGCTATTGGCGCCGCCTATTGAAACTTTGGGCATTTTCTGACTGAGTGAACCGTTTTCAATGAAAGTAAGCTAATACATTGCAAAGAGTTAAGCTAAACAAGTTATTGAAAACCCCGTTTAAATCCGTTTAGTAGTTTGTGAGTTATTGGTGCCGCCGCTTGAAACTTAGTGTATTTTATGTCTGAGTGAACTGTTTGCAATGATACTAAGCATACATGTTGCTTGGAGTAAGTCAAATACGTTACTGAAAACTTCGTTTTAATCGGTTCAGTTGTTTGTGAGATATTGGCGCCTCCGCTAGAAATTTCACGCACCTGTCTGAGTGAGCCGTTTTCAATGAAAGTAAGCTTATATGTTGCAAAGAAGTAAGTTTGACAGTTTATTGAAAACCCCGTTTGAATCCGTTCAATAGTTTGTGAGTTATTTGCGCCGCCGCATGACTCTTAGCGTACCTTCTGTCTGTATGAACCGTTTGCAATGAAACTTAACTTTTATGTTGCACAAAAGTAAGCCAAACTCGTAATTGAAAACTCAGTTTGAATCGGTTTGTGAGTTATTATCGTACAGGCAATTTGATACTTTACATTAGTGTAGCTTCTGATTGAGTGAACCGATTTGAATGAAACATGGCCTATATGTTGCTCAGAGCTAAGCTGAATCTATCTGTGAAAACCGTGTGAAAATCCGTTCAGAAGTTTCGGAGTTTATCGAAAACATACATACAGACAGACAGACAGACAAAAAGTTCAGAAAACATATTTTTGAGTTCTAGTAGTCGTTTCTTATCGCCCACACTAATTTTTTTATAAATTTATGAAAAGTACAGACACGCGGTTTCTACTCTTTTATTATATGTATAGATATGGTAGACAGGTACGGAACCCTTAGGGCGCGAGTCCGACTCGCACTTGGCCGGTTTTTTTGTGTTCTGAAAGTTGTTGAGTTTCGTTGACTGACGATGCCCTTACAGTTTTTGGAAAGCTGTCTCTTACACTAAGTATAAACATCACGCTTCTTACCCTTTGGGGATAAGCAGAGTTCATATTCTTTCCCATCTACAATCCTGACATGTTTACCTCGCTTCTTCTACAATACATTCGTTGGTATAGGTGTCGCAGAGATAAGACGGTAACAGAGATTTGGTCGAATCCCCAAGTTATTTGATCATAACCGGAAGACAATAAAATTCATCATAACATCCCATGAAACGTCCACTACAGATAGATAGATAGATAGATAGAAACTCTTTATTGCACACAAATGAAGAGTAATTGCGTAAGAAACCGACACAGGACAGGGAACTCCCTCTAGGTTTCAAGCTTTTGCTGGAAAAATGTAGAGGGGAAGTACCATAGTCACCTCGCTTGTTAGCGTTACGGCTGGCACCATGGACCGCCCCGTGTGTCCCGTGTGGTGCCGGCAAAGAATAGTACCAACCCTTACATACCCGTGGGTGTCGTAAGAGGCGACTAAGGGTTATAAACTGGAGGATGGGCAGCAGCGTCCTCCTTTGTATCTAACATCTTACTTACTGCGGTCACCTACAATAAAATTACCAATACCTTATTATTTGTAACTAAACAAATCTATAAAGTAGAAAATGGCAAAATTTCACAACCACAGTCAGAGTTCAAACCTGCGTCTTCTGGTAGCCTTGTTGGTAAAGTGTCTGCGGTACTGACGCAGAAGACGCAAGTTCGAATCCTGCCTGTGGTTGTGAAATTTTTTCGATTTTCGACTTTGTACATTTATTTATCCGAACACAGGAAGTGTTAATAAAAATAATTTTGTATCTTAATCGAATCTAACCTAACCTAACATAAAGTAACATCATCATCATCATAACATCCCATGAAACGTCCACTACAGGACAGGGAGCTCCCTCTAGAATTCTAGCTTTTGCTGGCAAAATGTAGAGGGGAAGTACCATAGTCACCTCGGTTGTTAGCGTTACGGCTGGCACCATGGACCGCGGTTGTAGGTGACCGCAGTAAGTAAGATTTTAGATACAAAGGAGGATGCTGCTGCCCATCCTCCAGTTTATAACCCTTAACAAAGTAACATAAAATAGCCTATTCAAACATAATTTCACCTAACAACCAAATTGACCTAACCCAAAAGCGTTCAAGTTTTTCAACTAGACACCTAAAGCTATTGATAATACCGGCTTTTGATCAAAAACCTGACCAGACGTTTTTTGTATACGTCAAAACCACCAACTAAGGAAGAATTTTCTGGAATACCTTCCACAAGGGGGTGAAAAAAGAGATGACACTTTGTATGAAAGTCCTAAAGTTTTAACACGAGATGTATACAAAATTAGATTTGAGTAATAAATAGAAAAAAAGAAACATGTGTTTCGGTATTTGTGATAAATCATACCCAAAGGGGTGAAAATGAGGGATGAAAGTTTTGTGTGAAAATCCTATAGTTTTGACATGAGATGCATAAAAGTTAGATTTGAGCTACTAAAAAGAAATAATGGAACACATAGTTCAGCATTTAACTTAATCATTCCCTAAAGGGGTGGATATTTAGAATGAAAAATTGTACGTAAATCCTAAAATTTTGACATAAGACGATGCATATACAAATTTGGATTGAAGCAAGTGAATATAAATAATGATAAACCTTATTCAACATTTTTGCAAAATTATGTAAATTGCGGTGTTTTTTATAATTAAGTTTTACAAACCTTAAAACCTCAAGTACAAAACTACGCGAGCAAAACCGTGACCAACAACTAGTATAGTATAAAAAGCCAGAACCTTAGAACTTTTACGGTTTCTGAAACAGAGATTAAAGATGATATATTCATGTTTAAAATAAATAGTAGTAATAGTTTATTTCAATCGAGCAGAAAATTTCTTATCTGTTATCACCGCAAGGCCAAAAAGCTTCTATCCCGGAACACAAAATAAAATTTTCCACGAATCAAGTTTCAGTCCTATTTCCGTTTCTGTCAGTCACCCGCGGAACGTCGGGCAGAGCAGACGCTTATACGAAGACGATAACATAGCCCCTCTCAAGACATAAAAGAAAACTTTTTATAGTAAAAATGGATCTCACAGTGACCAGACACTTCAGTTTAGATGAAGTAAGTAATTTTCTGTGTTTTGAATAAAAATTTTCATTAAAAATATATATGGAAGATCTTATTCAGGAATCTCATTAAAACGTTGATTTGCATGTGCAATTACTTTGCAGGTAGGTTTGATAATGTTCTGTGGAATTTAATGGATACTACAAATTTGGTTTTAGCGAAGAAAATTATTTTTGTGGCCTGTATCCCAATGCTGGGCAAAACGTGCAAAGGATGGGTCCTTTCAAAACCATAACAGCAAAAGAAAGTTCTAACATATTCGATCAATACAATATAAATTTTCATTGGTTTTGCACCCGAAGCCCTCAATTCTAATACAAAAAACAAGTAACTTTCGAACAGAAAAAAATATAATGGAAAAAATATTTTTCAGCTTCCCTACAAAATTTGTCGATCATTTGACTACTTTTGTTTGGAGAGTCAGAAAATTTTATTGAGTTAAAAAAAATCTTCGGGAAAGTTGCTTGTTTTCATTAGAAAATCACTGGGCTTCGGGAACGAAATAATAAAACTACATGTTGCATATAGTGTGATACAATACACTGATCTTTTCCTAACAAAGTAATTGGAAATTAAACTTCCCTAGTCGTTGTCTTTCGACTTTAATGGGGGCTTTTCTATGACGTTTGTCAACTACTCTTTTTTTAGTATCGATTGATTGTACGCTGATCACTGTTGGTAATCTCTTTTTCTTTTACGAGGCTAAGTAAAAGATTTTAAATCTTTTAACAAGAAAATCTTCTACAGACATTTGACAGCAGCAATGAAACAGACTTTATAATTTTCGTACTGACATGGTGGCATCGTGATGGTTTTTCCCGTTCTTTCTTATGGTAATCTGCAGCGCCATCTTGTTTTCAAAAGAAAGTTAAAAACTACCTATTGCTAAGATTTACACTACAAAACATATTTAAAATTGTGGTCATTTTTTAAATTTATCTGATTGCCTGATTACAACAAATATCATCATCACAATGAATATGGCGACTGACTTATTTCTTTGTTAGCTTCATGTTTGGAAAGAGGTTTATGAGTTTTACCATAGTTAAATGCAAATTTGGCTTTGTTTATTTTCAAGCCAAAATCTTTGAGCTGTTTAGTCCGTAATTTTCTAAAACGTAAAATTTTAAACAATTACTTACGAAGTATGTTTTCATAGATTTATTAACCTCTCGTAAAATTAAGCTTTGGGTGATACTTACGCTAGATAAAATCGATCTTTGCTGAACTCTGTTTATTTGACAAATGAAAGGGGCGAAAAACTTTTCCTCCAAGGAACATACGTTGTGATTATGAAAAAATAACTTCCTACAATAAGTGCAACAGCTTTTTGCGCATTTTAACGTGAAAACGTCTTTGATTTTGTTTGGGGGTCATTTCGTGCAAAATGGATATGGGCCCTCTGGCGTCAATAATTAGTACTACATCAACGTTTGGATGAGGGTGAGGGGAAAGGGAAAGTGGGTGAATGTGGGTGGGGAGCTTGACCTGCTCTTGACTGTACATATGAGTATCCAAGTCAAACTTATGACCAATCAAGAATACAGCCAACCAATGATTTTTGTACAAGCGGTCAATTTATTTCTATAGGATAGTTGTTCAGTTTCGTAAGAAGAATCACCACATTTTTTCTGGTGAAAATATATGTACTGTGTACTGATTGATCATCGTTTTTAGTTACAACCTTGGAGAATATACGGAAAACCCACCTCGCATCTCCTATTTGTAGCATTTACGTAGAACTTTACGTAGCACTTCGTGTAGCACTGGTTACGACGTTGCAGTCATAGTTACATTAGGTAGAGGAGTAGCCAGTTTGCAACGGAATTAGATTAGATTTATTTAAGTTACTTTGGTAGTCTTTCACAACACACACACGGTTAGTTACTATGTGGTGTACATTTTTAAAATAATAAATATGTGGGACAATTCACATAAGATCAGCTGATCCCTTTTTTATTCATAGATTAAGAGATTTTTCAATCTAAATACAGGGTTAAGCATGAAAACTGAAAAGGCATGATCAGTTGATAAAACCTAACATCTTTTAAAAGGAAACATATCACCAGAAATGTAAAATTTACGGCCTACCCATACAAACTGTCCACAGAGCAGAAACTGTCCAATAAAACTTATGATTTTGTATGAAGCGGCTGATTTATTTTTTCATTTCCACTGATGTTTCTTGGAGATAGTTGGTTAGTTTTAACAAGATTTAAGCAGTTGTTGTTCCTACTACTATTTTTCCTTTAAAACCTAGATCCCTCAACACAATATTATCGGCAGAATTTTAAGACAACTTAGAACTAAAGTTTACTTTGGCTTTCCTCTTCAGACTTAGCTATTTATACACCAGCTCATTAATTTAAATTGAACGATCAAGTTCTTTCTTATAAATAATCTGTAAAGGACATCAAAGAAGTTTGTGAACACTGTGTATTAAATTTACTAAGCAAAGGTGGCAGTAAATTAGGTTATTTATACACCTACCTATTGGTATAAATGAAATTGTTAAGTTTTTAAGTACTAGTTAATTAACGTGTTAAAAAAATTATATATCCTTTTTTTGTGCAACAAGGTAATTAGTTGGAAACAGAAATATTTAAAAGTTTTATTTTCTTAAACAAAATTTGCTTTGTGTTTTAAAATCTTGTTCTTGTTCTCATAAAGAGTAGTTTGTGTCTATGTCGCAGGCAAATTGTATAATTGGCTACTTCACATAACGCCAAGCACGCTTGGCATTTTGTACACATAAAATGCCAAGAAATTTTTAAATTGATCATTTTACACAATGCCTCGGAATTTTACATAACGATGCGCTTTTTTTAATGTCAAAAGTGGCTAAACGAGCAGGTGGGTCACCTGATGGTAAGTGGTCACCACCGCCCATGACACCCACTGTCTCATTAAATAAATAATTTGACACTAATAAGACAGCAAAGCGCGTTACCCACCCTGAGAACTAGGATGGTATGTCTCATGTGCCAGTAATTTCCCTGGCTCCCTTGCCCTTCAAACCGAAACACAGCAGTGAAAACACTGCTGCTTCACGGCAGAAAAAAGCAAGAGGGTGTTACTTCCCCAGACGGACTTTTCACAAAAGCCCTACCACCTAAAGCCCTACCGTATTTCGTTTTTGGCACTCGCCGGCTGCTCCCGTGGCACGCTCGCTACGTTTGTCTGGCTCGTGCCTTGTGGTCGCATGATAAACTAACCCAACCTAACCGATACTATTCGGGATCGATTTTGTTGAGTTTGCCTTAACTGACTAACCTAAAATGGACCAGTAGTGATCTAAACCCGCTTTCAATCTGCCGGCGCCGTTTTACAATTTACTGAACGATACAATTTGCCGACTGTATGTAAACGGCGAATCATGCGATTTGCCTGCGACATAAACATATAAACAAAACAGTGAACTCGGTGAATCTATAATTTTGAAACTATTTGAAAATTATTAGAAGTAACAGGCTGTGTACCGAAAACTGTAGTTAAAACTGAACAACTTTCCCTAAGTTAATATGTAGGGATTTTTTTTAATAAACTTTTCCATATAAGCTGCCTGAACTAACAAGTAATTTTGTATGGAGAGGTTACATGTTTCAGGGAAAGTTGTTCACTTTCGTCCAATGAGCAAGCTCTTTCAGTTTTAAACCCTATTATGAATATTTAGAAGTGACTATTCTTTTTTAACACAATTAACCTTTAGCACCTGGGCGACCGAGCTTCGCTCTATAATACCTGCCTCAATATTAAAATATAAACGAGTGAGCAAGCATTGCTACCCGCCAACAGATGGCGCTGTAGGTTTTTATCTAAAACGCAAATGCAAAAACACGGGTAAAACGAATTTTCCCAGACATGAGACCTAGCTAGATCGATGTATTGCCCCCGGAAACTCCCGTATGGTAAATTTCATCGAAATCGTTAGAGCGGTTTTCGAGAAACCGATTACAAATATGCAACGTGTTAACGAAATAAGCGAAACTGAGAAAATAGTTTGTTCAGAATCGAGAGTATTTTTAAAGGTTTTTGAAAGGGTTTTTTTTTATTATTTTAGTTTTTGGCGCTTCTATTCTAAATATTTCTGTAGATACGCGCGCTGGCGGCCGGCGGCTCGCGGTTCATGAGTGGTGAGGAGGAGAGGGAAGTGGGCGCGGAGTGCGGAGTGCGCGGACTAGAACAACGATGAAAATTCAAAATAACAATACCTAGAAAAAAAAATTACGGGAATGGATTTATTTTAATAAAAATCATGGGGTGTATGAGGGTTTTGCTTATTCCATTAACACGTTGTATATATATATTTATATACAAATATTGTTCGTTTAATAGGTATCAAACCATCTTCGCCAGCCGCAACGCTTACAAGCGTGGTGACTACGGTAATGCCTCTCCAAAGTACCACGCGATATTACTGGGATTCTGGAGGGAGCTCCCAGTCTTGCGGTGGACGTTTCGTGGGATGTTAACTATAATAAAGTATTTTACAATTTTTATTTTATTCCATTAAATTAAGATTAAAAATATATTTGTAATAATTTTAACGTTTGAGTTTGTTGCAATAAAACATTATGGCCTATTTGTTTTATTCCTTATATGTTCATAATTTTATCCTGTTTAGTACTAAATAAGAATAAAATGCTTAACATTACTTCTATATACATTTCTCGCTAACAGGGTCTCGTTTTTAGGGTTCTGAACCAAAATGAGAAAAACGGAACCCTTATAGTGCGACTTCGTCTGTCTGTCTGTCACACCTGTTTATCTCAGCAACCACTCATGCTGTCGACTTAAAATTTGGAATAATTTTAGAATATAATTACTCAACTTTATTGCAAATGGAAAAATCATAAAAATGTTATTATAATTATTGTGAAGAGGGCTCAAATAGGAGTGGAGGAGGAGACTACTAGGGTCGAATGGGGTATTATATGAAAGGAATTTTTATAAATATTCCAAAACAATTTTATAGTTTAAAAAAAAAAAATTGATAAGATGATAAATGACAAAATACTTAAATACCTCAAAAGCTTGCGGAAGGAAAAATCTGAATGAATTACAGTCAACAAGTGTTTATGTAAATATTACAGGTAAAATAAAAAACTCTTTTAAGGTAGCACATTTTTTTTTAAATCTGCAAAAAAACGTTAACATATAAATTTAGTAGGTACTGCGGTCCTAAAAATTTATTTTATTGCTTCTAAAATACTACAGGTATATCGGAACCCTCAGCGCGTGAGTCCGACTCGCACTTGACAGGTTTTTTTGTTTTCAGTTTCGTAATGTTGTGTAATTGGTAATCCAGTTGCTCGTAACAATTTGAAGTTTCCTTAGGAAAGTGTGTACTTTTCCTTTTCGTTAAAAGCAAATCCGACGCCGAAACTTAATCCTTCTTTGCGCACCTCAAACTTCTGGAATTTTGTTGAACCTTGCTTTACTTATTTTAATTTATTACTCAAGCTTTTATTCCAAAAAATTTAAATTGTAATTTAAACTGGGTGTCAATGCAAAAGCGCGCCACAGTTCAAGGGTGTGCTTAGTCCATGAAACTGAACAACTTTTCCGAAAAAACATGGGATGAAATAGGAGATTGTTTTTTGGCTTTTCCATACCGAATGCTCTGTTGACTGTTGAAGGTTTGTATAGAGAAACAAAAGGAATTACTCCAATTTTCATATAAATTCGACCGATGATCTTTTTGTAAAGTCAAATTCTTTTACGAATTTAAAATTTCGTGGAACAAAGTTGTTATTTTTAGCCCCTACAAAAAACCAAAAGGTCAGGTGCGTTCGTAATTAGTAGTTCATAATTGTCTACAAAAGGTGCACTTCCGATCTGGTTGAAACACGAAGAAGAGCGCTATAGGGGATTTTTTTCCAGAAGTAGAGTTCTTTCGGCTGTACCTGGTCAGTGGATATTAAAAATGTAGTCAATGGCGCATCTGTGGCACCGCCGTGCGGTGTATGCATAGGCTGGTAAGCGAGAAGTCACTTTACATTCAAACACCGATTTTTGGGGACTTTTACTTGAAAAGCCCTTATTCGACCTATGCTATTTGAACTTTGATAAATTATTTATATGAAAATAAATAGATACTATGCCGAAAACACTAGAAAACAAGTTTCTGAACTAGGTGAACTGAGGGTTACCTGGCCGTTATTTGCGGTGGATGCACTGACAAGAGGATATGACAACAAAGATGTTATATAATTCTAATATCATTGTATGACAATAGTTCTGCTTGTTACAGACGTCAATGAGAAGCGGGGTGATAGCAGCTATGGAGGCAGAGCCTGACCTCAGCACCTTCGAGAACAAGTCTGGACTAGCTGAGGACATGAAGTTCCTGGCATCAATGCCCGAGCTGTGTGACGTCACGTTTCTTGTTGGTGACACCAGAGAACCGGTTTGCGCTGTCAAAGCGGTTCTAGCTGCAAGAAGCAGGTAACTTATATTATAATCATTAATTTAATTTATTTAAAGAAAATCTTACAGCATTACATTTTTATAAAAATAATTAAACATGAAACAAGATTTCACGTAAAGGACTCGAAAAAAACGTTCATGACGTTTATCTTATTTAAATGTGCTAGAGTAGTGTATGCAGCTACATTGTAGGTGGTAGAGCTTTTACTCAAAGTCCGTCTGGGTGGTACCACTTCTTAGTCTAATTCGACCGCAAAAGCAGCAGTGTTTGCACTTTTTTGTATCGGTTTGAAGGCAAAGGAAGACATGAGACACACCGTCTTAGTTGTCAGTGTAAGCAACGAGATTTACGATCTCATTAGTGTCAAATTGTGCCACAGTGCTCAGCAGATGAAGGGGCGGACATACGCGGGCAGGGCTTTTTCTCCTGACAGCCTGCCAGTGTGGCCGGTGCTGCAATTATTTTAGTATTATTATAGTCATTGACATGGGATAAACGCTCCGTTTATACGCGCGTATTTTCCAAAAGCTTTGGTTGTGAAGGAAAACAACTAAATAGTTGTTCAATTCAATTAGTTATTCAGTCGAAAAGGTTGTTCAGATTGATTGTTATTTAGTTTAAAACGTAGAGCAATTTTGAAAAATTATAAGTTTGGATTTAATTCTGATAAAAACTATAATTTTCGCATACCGGCCACACTGGAGGACAATGTCCGTGACTGCCCGCGTCTGCCCGCCCCTTCATCTGCTGAGCCCCTAAGAGATTGAGTGTTATGCTTATGGGCGGTGATGAGCCCACCTGCTCGTTTGTTTACATGTTACACAAAAAATATAATAGGTCCAAAAAGTATGTTACTCAGACCGCGAAACTGAACTACTTTCCCCAAGGAACGTACCTAGGTCCAAATTTGAACATTTTTTTTTTACCTCCCATTACATATAAACTACATCAGGTGAGAGCGCATTTTGTATGGGAGGATTGGGAGGTCAAATTAGGTTTTTGCGTTTTTCGACCTATATGCTTTTGGGAAAGTTGTTCCGTATCATCGTCTAAGTAATGCGCTAAAATTATGTACACTATTTCATTATGACGTTATATAATGTGAGCGATAATTAAAATTAGAGAAGACTTTTTTTTTCATTCCCCAACAAATGCTTCCTAGTGAAAGCTGTTCAGTTTCTTCTACTGAGTAAACCCTTTCCGTCTTACTACAAAAAAGTTAGACATCTGTTGAACACTTGATTAAAAAATCGTACCCAATAACGCTATGTCATTGATGCGCATAAGTCAAAAATGACTTATTTTCTTATGACTTGACTTCTGCGCATCAACTGACATAGCCAGTTATTTTGTGCGCATTTTTTTAATCAAGTGTTCAACAGATGTCTAACTTTTTTGTAGTAAGACCCTTTAAGCCCGCGTCACACAGAGGCGGTAGCGGAAGCGTTCCGGTGCCGGTATTTTTTGTAAAGTATGAGTTCTTATGCACCCTGTCACATTGAAAAGCGGTCGCGGTGCGGTATTTTCTTCCCGCCAAACCGCCCCGCACCGCTTTCGCAATCGTACCGCCTCTGTGTGACTTGAGCTTTAAGTTTTTGATTCACCGTCCCTAACACACTATAATGTATGAGTAGGTTGAATTACAGAAAGCAAATGTATTCCTCTAGAAACAATGCGTAGTATTAGCAAGTTAAAACTGTTGCACATATAGGGTTTAAGACACGGTGTATCGAAAACTGAACGGGCTTGCTCAGTCAACGAAACTGAACAACTTTCTCAAAGAAACATTTTAGAGTAATGAAAAAAAAATTTACCTCTCCATACAAATTGCTCATCCTGATCGAACAGTTTGTATCGAGAAGTCAAAAATTTTATTCATTTCCCAGAAATATTTGTTGGGAAAGTTGTTCAGTTTCGTTGACTGAGCACGCCCTTTCAGTTTTCAATACACCGTCTCTTATACCCTGTATGCCGAAAACTAAAAGGGCATGCTCAGTCAACGAAACTGAACAACTTTCCCGAAGAAACATATGTTGGGAAATGAAAAAAAAATTTGACCTCTCCATACAAACTATTCGACCAGAGTGGGCAATTTGTATAAAGGGTGTACTCAGTCAATGAAACTGAACAACTTTCCTAAAAAAAATATTTCTGTGAAACGAAAAGAATTTTTGACTTCTCCATACAAACTGTTCGATTAGAGTGAGCAATTTGTATGGAGAGGTCAAATTTTTCATTCATTACTCAAAACTGTTTCTATGAGAAAGTTGTTTAGTTTCCTTGACTGAGCAAGCCTGTTCAGTTATCGGTACGGTCAACCGCTTGTCCGTAGAAACTTTTTCAACTCTATTACCACGCCATAAGGTTCAAAAGTGTTTCTACTGATGTGCGGCCGTGTGTACGACAGTTTTAACTTGCAAGGTAAAATATAATATAACGGCTCTGACAATTGACACAATGACCTATGACATATCGAAAGTTAGTCTGTTTCATACTAAATCTACAATTCGAGTTTTCAGTAGATATGTTTCTACACCCTGTAACTAGCAGTAATGTAAGAAGCACACCAATCAAGGGTCTTCAGAGATAAATCAGGGCGGGCAATAAGTAAGTGAGCCGTTCTAATCTTCTTAGTGAAGATGAGATCTATTTTCTCCTATTTCGTGTGACCTCTGTCGTAAGCCTCCCTAGAGAAAAGCTTGTAAGAAAAGGACCGAGATGATTGTAAGCCGCTTTTACAATAACTGGCGATGTTGGTAGTTTCATTTTTACTTTCACGGAGCGAGAAATGTATTGTATTCGTAAAAAAAAAGTTATTCTGATTTTCACAAAAATGTAATCCATATCAATTACACGTCATAAAAAGCAAGTCTAAAGATGTCCGTAGATTTTTCGCTTATAATAATTATGACGTGGGTGCAACTAAGAGCGCTCTAATGTCATAGGTATTTGGAAACTTACGAGAATTTCATAAAAGCGAAATGTTGTAAATTCCAGCCCCAAGTAATGCTGAGAATCCCTTTGAAATGAAATGAAAGTAGATTTGATAAAGGATTCCACTGGTTAACGTTTACTTGTAAAATTAACTATTGCTCTCTGGTTTTGTATACTTGTGGAGTAATATATAGTAGTAGATTTACAAATGAAACTTTTATATGTTGACACAAACCTGATAACGTTGCCAGTTAACCTTTTAAATTGTATCGAGTTTTACAAAGTTATCTTAATAATTACTAATGAAAAGCTTAGTCAGTCCTAGGCATTTCAATAATTTAATTTATTTTTGGTTTAATTTCGTCATTTATTCATCGTTAGTTTCTCAATTTTAGTATCAGTTTGTAAAAGAACCAAACACCGTATAAAACAAACAAAGGACTATTGTAGCGTCCCAGAGAAGTCACTAGCCCTATTGCCATGGCACCAACCACAAACACTTGGACCGGTAAGGCCAGGGGGCTCTAGCACACAAGGAATGTTGGCTGAAATTAGTACTCTCCGGAGAATAAAATTCAGTGTTCGATGACGCGGAAATCTACCCGCACACCGACAGCAACTCAAGGCGTTGTGGCCGTTAGCCTCCACTATAGTACTGCAGATGTATACATGAGGTTCGCTAACATCGCAGCCCAGGCGGAGAGCAATCGCCACCCGCAAAGAATCTCTATCAAGAATCGTGCCATGATGCACCTGACTCTGGCCAGGCGACAGCATTGAGCCTCGCACCATCGACCCCCGCTGCTCTTTCTAACAGCTAGTCAAACACTCTCTTACACAGTCCCAAGAATGCTGATTCTCCGGGGTCCTAGGTGCAGACATAGACGGGTTCATACTTGTCCAAGCAGCCAAAGCATCGGCAGTAAAGGGAATGCTCGCCCCATTACCATTTAATGATAAGATGTTAGTAACAACATAAACGCAACCCCATGAAGCGATGCCAAGAAAGCTGGCAACCCAACGTCCCACGCCCGCCACACGCCCAACCCACCACACCTGATAGGTACCAGATAAATGATTGGTAACCCGATTTAATCAGGAATTATAATCAGGAAATAAATAGGTATGGTTAGTCAATAATTAAGACGGGATGCCTTAATTTATTTACGTCGCTGTAAAATCTTAGATTATGTTGTAGGAATTATTTAAAACATCAGATACATTCAACTGATATGAACAACTTTCTCTAAACAACAACATACAAAAGAAAATTTACTCCCATAGCAACTGCATCAGCTGATACTTTAGGGCATTTCGTATGGGAGTTAATTTTTTCTTTTCGACTTAAGTTTTTTTGGGAAAATTGTTCAGTTTTATGTTCCGAGTAACATACGATCGCAGTTGATTAGGAAGCACCCTATACAAAGAAGTCAAAACACCTACAGGGCTAGACCTACCCAGCTAACAGCATACGATGTACTGTTTTGGTAATATCTTTTTTGTTGAGTTCGACGGCTAACTTTAAAACCCTAGTATCAGAATTGTTAAGCCGCCAAAGGAAAACAACGACTTATAGTCCGTTCCACGAGTCAATGCCAAAGCTTACCAACACATTTTGCAGCTATATCAAGGCTATTGTGCTCCATGATCAATAGTAATCAGCTAAAGCTGTCAGAAAAAACAAGTTTGTAAGACAATGTTATTTTTTCCGTCAAATATACTCTGGTTCGTCTGGTTCGTCGTACTTTGTCTGGTTCTACGGCTGCAAAATGTGTTGGTAAGCTTTTGCATTGACTCGTGGAACGGATTATAGCGTGCCTCCCGAAGTACGGAATCATCTATCTTTTTTAATTCATCCTGCGATATCCTAACCAAACTGGGGTGGTCAAATGAAGATTTTTTTGTGTCACTGTGTCCCCACGGGGAATCGCACCCAGAACCTAAGGATTGAGAGCCGAACGCTCTAACCACTAGACTACGGAGGCTGTTAAAGAACTTTAATCTACTTAAATTCAACAAAAATTTACTTGTCCACAGAGTGTTCCAAAAGCTACTCTATTCGGCTCCAAGTCCACAAAGAAAGAAGGAACAAGCGCCAAGAGAGAACAAACTAAGGCTTTTCTTGAAACGATCTTCAGAACCTCTTCTCAACCTTCAAAACGCAGCTCAACAGGTAAGGCTGGCAATTCACAGTCCTGCGCGGCGTTTGAAAAGGTGTTTGAGCTGTAGAAAAGAGATAACAGACGTATTCTTTTCTTTTTCTTTCTCACTGCTGCATCCTTTTCTGCCTGACGCTGCGCAGAGATTGAGCCGTTAATC
This sequence comes from Athrips mouffetella, assembly GCA_947532105.1. Lineage (NCBI taxonomy): Eukaryota > Metazoa > Arthropoda > Insecta > Lepidoptera > Gelechiidae > Athrips > Athrips mouffetella. Next base: position 20,278,194 of record OX383972.1, on the reverse strand, counting down.
ACATTGTTAGCCCTTTGATTAGTCTAGAGGTTACCTTTCCATGCAAGCTTGTAAGGAATGCTCAATGTACCTTAAAGCCCTATCACGGGCCAAATCTTGTGGATTGTCCTTTCCAATCATTGCAAATTGGCATTCCCTTCTGTAACATGAAATTAGTTTGGCTGGTTAGGCCTTGAGGATTACGTTTAATTCAAATCAGAAATAATTTTCGAGAGCTTGTTAGTGTAGAACTGTCGATTGAAACTAATATCAATTAGTTGAGACAAATGGTAGTTTAGATTACGTATAACATTATTTTGATATAAATATTATAGATAGATATCTACCGAAAACTAAAACCATGGATTAAACACTGAATCTGAACTACTTTCCCCGGGGATAGTATTAAAAACTTTCTCAATATCCTTCCGTAGAGCATATTTTTTATTTATCTCAAGTACCTACGGCACTGACCTCTATATATACTTGTATATATAGAGGTCAGTGACCTACGGTGTCTTTGCTGCATACGTCAAACGTCAAATGAGAAAAATGAATTTATATCTGCATTTATTTTGTATAGTAATGTTGTTAAACATTTTTAAAGTTTCAACTTTTATAATTAATACATAATAGAAACTGATATTTCGTGCTATTATATGTGTTTCGATGAATACCCACCATTAGAACAGCGAACGTAAGCGTATTCATTTAATTTTTGGGCAATTTGTTGTCCATGTGGTGCCGACAAAGAATATTAACAACCCACCTCTACTCGTGGTTGTCGTAAAGGGCGACTAAGGGCTTATGAACTGGAGGATGGGCAGCAGCATCTTTATGTGTATCGTAGCATCTTGCATACTGCGGTCACCAACAACAGCGGTCGCTAACCACGACACTTACAAGCGTGGTGACTATGGTAAATCCCGTCCAAAGTACCACAGTGCTTGCTGGAGTTCTGGAGGGAGCTGCCTATTCTGCAGTGGACGTTTCATGGGATGTTATGATGATGATTGTTACTAAAATAAAATGCAGTCGGTGAATTTAAAAAAAATATGGTACGTTTGACAGCACTCATAATATAATATCGACTTTATACAGGGTGTTAATTTAATTGCGTGCCATAGCTTAAGGGGTGTTTCAGTTACGATAAAGGAACACAAAAAAAATCCTACTGAAAAAAAACTAAAACTGGAGTTTTAATGGATTGAAACTTAACTAACACGAAGCACCGCGCTATCACCGAGACAGCGCGCAAGTATCAGTGGATAAGGTAGGCACGCACATACATAACTGAAACTCTGTCGCGCGCTTTTGATAGCGCGATGCTCCGGGTCATTGCCCTCCGCGTTAGTCTAGTTTCAATGGAGTTTTAATTTTTTTTAAGTATGATGTTTTAAATATTTTTTTTTGAGTTCCTTTATCGTTACTGAACCACCCCTTAAGCTATGGCACGCAATCAAATTAACACCCTGTATAGATATTTTAATTAATTAGCGAATGTGTTCGTTGCTGACTGCTAGCCAAGTTTCGTTTATTAATTAATACGATAGCCCCTTAAGAACAATCTCACAACTAAGCGGGATTTATAAATATCAGCCCTTTCAACTGATTTTACTTAGTGTACTTGTTTAGTTTCATAATCTGAATCAACTGCAAAAAATATGTCGACCACACGACAGAATTTGACCTTTGTTGAAGTGACACTTTTGTGTGAGACGTAAACTTTTATAGGTTAGGTACGCATTAGTTGATGGAATTTAGTGCCACGTCTTGTTGTAAAACGATAAATAAAAAAGCTTCTAACCTTTAAATGGAATAAAAGTTAGAGCAAATTAAACCTGTCGTGGTCACCCACTATTATAACGTCACTTATCATCGGCGACAGGGCAAGAAAATAAGTACTATATATACGGGACAGGGTCATTGATTTGGTAGGGTTGATTGTTTAGGGTTGCTCCTACTATACAGCGTGAATTTGTATTGGTTTTGCACCCGAAGCCCAATGATTCTACTCATGATAACAATCAACTTTAACTCGAAACAAAATATTTGCCTCTCCATAGTAAGGTGGTCACGCGATCGATTCATTTTGTATGGGAAGGCGAAAAAAAATTATTGTGATTTTTTTTTTCTTCGGGAAAGTTGTTTGTTTTTATTAGTAGACTCACTAGGCTTCGGGTGCAAAACCACTTCAAATTCAATGTTGATACTATGGACTGTACCTTCAAGGATACAACGTACGGGCTCACAAAATAAACGATAATAGTCACATTTTTTATTTATACGTGGGACACTCAGAAATATTTGCGACACTAAAAAAAATTGTTCTACAGGTACATATATTTTTATTAAATCTTTTCAAAGTACTCTCCACCAGCCTCTATACAAAGATTCATGCGTCTGAACCAGTTTTCAAAACACTTTTTCCAGTCCGCCGTAGACACCTCGTTTACAGCCTGCTCGAACGCAGCCAGCGCATCTTCCGGCGACGAAAATTGTATCCCCTTGAGCTGATTTTTTATTTTTGGAAATAAAAAGAAGTCACACAGTGCTAGATCAGGGCTGTAAGGAGGGTGACCCAGGAGTTTGACTGGTGTGCTGTCCAGGAAGTCCCTCGTTTTGAGCGCGGTGTGTGCAGGCGCATTGTCGTGGTGGAGCAGTAGTCCGCGGAGCCCTGTGTTTGGTCGCTTGTTGCTCACAACAGAAAAAACTTCTGGTAAACATTTGGTAGTATACCATTCGGCGTTGATGCTTCTTTGATCTCGTAAGGGAATTGAGGCCAAGTGGCCAGTCAAATTAAAAAAGCTGGCGATCAAAATCTTCCCCCCGCTTCGAGATCGCTTCACTTTGGTAGGCGTTGGTTCATTTTGAAACACCCAAACTGTCGACTGGCGCTTGGTTTCTGGATCGTATTGATAAATCCAGGACTCATCACCTGTTACGATGTCGTAAACACGCCGAGACGAGCCTGCTTCAAATTTGTTCAGCATATCACGGCACCATTCCACCCGGGCCTGCTTCTGAGCGTCGGTGAGGTAGTGCGGCACCCAGCGCGATACTATCCTCCTCACGCGAAGATGCCCGTATAGAATCTCGTGAACGCTTCCCGATCCAATCTTTAATATGTGCTGAATCTTCTGATATGTAATTCGCCTATTATCTTGGATTAAATTTTTCACTGCTAGCACGTTTTCTTCCGTAATAGCCGTCAAAGGGCGACCGCTTCTTTCTTCATCCCCCAAGGTTGGTCGACCGCGCCTAAATTCGTTATACCAACGATACACGGTTGCCTTGGAGGGGCCTTCATCCATAAATGCCATTTGAAGTCTATCGAACGATTCATCCGGTTTCAGGCGACACTTGAAATCGTAAAAAATCATAGCTCTAAAATGTTCCCGGCGCAGATCCATTTTTCAGTAAGACACGATACTTTGAATTGGCTCGCAAAAAATGTGGAGGGAAATTTTGAAAATGGAACACACATATTTTTACTTACAAGTAATCATATTTTCGAAAAAGATTCTGACCGGCCAGTCTCCCATATATAAAAACTATTTTTCGCAATACTTTCTGAGTGGCCTGGTATTTTTCAACGTATGTCGGTTTGAAAAAGTCACATCGTTAGTGCCTTTTCGGGCAATGGTCCTAAAGTGTGAAACTTTCGGCGGGGCAGTGACAGAAAGTACCTTAAGGGCTTTCCCCCAGCCAACTAGCTCCCCCATCAGTTAAAAAAAATTACTCGCTAAATACAAAACATATCGAAAATCTGTCTTACCAATCCTAAAAAATATAGTTAACTGTAGGTACAGATACAAAAACTGCTAAAAGTGGCCGTTTTTTGCACTTTTTGTATCTGTATCTACAGTGAACTATATTTTTCAGGGTTAGGTTTTAATTAAACTAACCACCTTTACTTCAATTTTGTAAGATAGATTTTAGATAAGTTTTGTATTAAGCGAGTAATATTTTTTTACTGATGGGGGCGCTAGTTAGCTGGGGGAAAGCCCTTAACAAAGCTACACGAAAATTGTTTTACGAGGTTATTTATAATTTTTCGTGAAACTTATCCAAGTTCTAAGATTTGTACGGATAGCAAGAAAATTACCATACTACACAATTTTATTCCAATCGATCCTATTCAAAGACTACTATCGAATCTACCCAGCGTTGAAGCATCAAAGAAGTCAGAAATCTAAAAAAAAACTTTTCCGATATCAAAGGTTTAACAAGTTTCCTAAAACTGAAAAGTCAACGTAACTAAACAACTTTCAGTGCATGAAACATACGGGAAAAGAAAAAATAACATCGGCTTCAAAAAACTGTCTAATCAAGGTTACTAATACCTATGAAATTGCCGAAATTTTCTTACAGATTAATAAGATCATAATTCCTATAATTCTAATGCAATTTTTTTCATTTGTCTTATATTTAAAAGTTGACTTCAAGGTTATCAATTTACGCATAAAATAAAGTTTTTATTATTAGTTTGATATATAAAATTAAAGGTTCGAAAATTGTTCGTCTTAAATGTCGTCCGTTTTCATCATTAGATTATTGTTATATAGTATTTTTTTACAGATAATATTTTTCGAAAATTAAATTTAAGCTTCTGTTAGCTTAATGTCTTCCCAATAATGCTTAAAAAAATAAATTGCATTTATAATTCCTAAGAAAAATGCAAAAATGTTAGTACTGAAAATTGAGTTTACCTAAAATTCGCCATACAAAACGGCAATTTCATAGGTAAAGACCTATTATTTAGTATGCAATGGCCGATTTTTTTTTTCATTTCCTGAAAGTTTTACTGAAATTTGTTCAGTTACGTTGTCCCTTATGGTTTTCGGAAAACTTTCCCTTACACCCTGCATTTTGTATGAAGATTTTACAAAATGTTTATTTTTATGTCAAACGATCCGGTTTCAGATACTTCTTAAAAACTTGAACCGTCGTTGGAGTACCACTAGAAAGACATAAATCGCAAAAATATTCTCTCGTAAGTTCAACTTTTCGTTTATCAAATCCTTTTGATGACTAAATAAAAATATAAGTATAATTTCAAATTTTAAAGATTATACTCTTTATTATTTTATTTCCAAACAAAAACCAATCATGATAGTTTAATAGGAAAAGAATGAAAAATAATATGATTTCTAGATATTTTGTTTACATACCATCTACGCGAGAATTTTTCTTTTATTTAATTTTTTGTATTTGAGTTTCGCAAGATCTGTCTTAAGATTTGCAATGATTTGATAAGAAATGTAGAAACTTCAGTAGAGTACTTCATCTTGGGTTGGTCCCATAAAAGTATTGGTTCAGTATTAAAAACAGGATCAATAGACTTATTTTTTTGTCTGTAAAATGACAATTTTCTGTACATTATTTTGAAAATATGTGACTGGGAATAAAATTTTACAAAAAATTATGGATTGCCTCCTAAGACCATTTTCATTACTTTCCCTTACTGCCCCGCTAAAAGTTTCAACCCTGTGTGACTACTCCTCGGGCCACCTCGGGCCATAAAAAAATCTAAGCTGAGGCACAGATAAGAGAATAGTTAACTGATGTTTAGCTGAGGGTTAAATCTGCGAGTCGATAGTTAAATAAAAATAGCTTAGCTTTAGAAGAGGTATGTAGGGAAAGCCTAATTTTCAGACCACGAAAGCCAAATTCAAGACTTTGTTCGTTGATCAGAGGGTATAAAATTTGTCGGATAATGATAAAATAATATCAGTGTTAGTATAATTTATTTATTTATTTATTTATTTTATTATGACAACAGACGGTCTTAAGTAAAGTTTTTTACTCTAAACCTGTATAACTCACGGACCTATAATGTAAAGATTTAATCATCTGACCAATATACTACTCTATTTTCAGTTTACAAAGTTTTAAATTTGACTGTAATATTAGTATTTATACCATCAAATAGTTTGACAGCAGGTATGAAAGGCTTAAGGTTACATATTGTACAGGGTGTTAATTTGATTGCGTGCCATAGCTCAGGGGCGGGATCAGTATCAGTAACTGAAGCACTTTTCCCAAGGAACATAGGTCGAAATACGAAAATCAATTTGACCTCCCATAGAAACTGCATCAGCTGATAGCGCATTTTGTATGGAAGGTCAAATTTGGTTTTTCGTATTTCGACCTATGTTCCTTGGGAAATGTTGTTCAGTTACTGATACTGATCCCGCCCCTGAGCTATGGTATGTAATCAAATTAACACCCTGTATGTTTGCTATTCTTACTACAGAGATCAACTTTCGCGCAGCAATTGGCACCAATACAAGAGGTAAAAGCAAAATTATCGGGATTTTGTCAAATTCAATTCTATGAACCCTTTGGTGTTGATACTGTACAAATTTCAATCACATTTCACTACTTTTAGATAGGTTTGGCTAAATGCAAATTTCTTAACATCAATTCTTATATAAATTCATGGCTTTTAATATGCATGTATTTTAGTACGTTCTACGTGTGTCTGTCTGGGTGTTGTTTTTTTTGTTTTTTTTCAAAAAAATCATCAAACCTTGAAATTAATTTAAAAGATTATTTCTTGTTGCACATTTGGGCATGCACAAGTGAATTTAACTTTATAGTTTGATTTCGTACATCACTGTATAGGTTTTTAAATGTGTGATCTTATTAGTAGGATAACTTACAAACATAATATTATGCATTGCGTTTACTTTCAGATTAAAAAGGGTTATATTTGGACCCCTACAATTTTTTTGTATTTCCCGAAAAAACATGAGTCGAAAAAAATTGCATTTTTTCACACAATCTTTGTGCCAGCAATAGTATAATTTGTATGATGAACAAAATGGTTTATCATTTTTGACCTATGTGTTTTGGGGAAAGTTGTTCAGTTTCCTGAGTAACATATAAAAAGTTAGCCTTGTTGTCCAAATATAACGCAGTATGGAAAAAAGAGTACCAATCTGTGTTAGCGGTCCGCCCCGGCTTCGCACGGGTCGATATAGGTTCTTGTCGCGTCGGGGATTACGAAAAAGGGTACATTATAAAGAAAATTTTGATATTATTTTTAATTAAATGTTTAGGTACTTTAGTAATAGACAACGCTGAAGCTGAGCATGAGGGATATAGGCGTGATGTTACACTCTTTTACATATTCAGGAACAAGTAGCCAAATTTTACGTGTCTATTTTGTTTGTTTTAGATATAATCATTAGAGTGACTTAGAGCGCTGTTTCTTAAATTTCAATTTTGGTAATTATTACACTCATGGTAACTTTTAAATTGTATGTCGGATTTGAATAAACTGATGTAGCCTTGAATACGAAGTGATTTATTTATCGTACCAATAATAAGGCCTAGTTTGTACCGGCGTTACTATCTTGCATATTTTGAACATGAAAAAGTAATTATTATGACATAATTGTTAAACTGTAATAGTAAGACATATTATGGTATTGCGGACTTTCTAGTAGACATTGATGGCGTCTATAAAACTGCCGAGCATAGTTTCCTCAGCATACGCGATATAAAGACCTTTTTTGGTATTTTTTTCACACCTTGGATTACATCATCGAAGTATCTGGGGTTACAAAAATATTATATCGCCTATTTTTATCAAGGATAACGTAGGATCACATAATATGTACTAGTAAACAAGTTTAGTAGGATTTTAATCTTGAAATATTTTTTCAAATTGGTCCATTCATAGAATACATGAACATTAGTTTCGGAGCCTGTTAAGTGCAAACAAACAAATAAACAATCAAAACTAATAATTATATATAGTGTAGATAATTTAAAAGAATATTGTAAAAACTAATACTGGGTCCATTAATGTTATTGGCTGCCTGGTGTCCTTTAAAAATGAAAATTTCCTATTAATTTTAGTTGGCCTGAATATTTTGACATTCTTGAGGAGGATCAGGTCAACCTAGGAATCAATCATTTGTAGTAGTCTTTTAGTTTTTGTCACATATCTACATTTAAATGACTAATGTAGTTATAAATTCTAATCTGAACAATTTCGCATGACATATCCTTTATGTTTCCTTTAATTGTTTACAAAAGATCAAGCAAATCACGACTTTTGTGCCCGTGTTACCTTCAAGCATGCACCTTACTTGTTGCTGCACCATAATGAGTGTTATTAAAATATTGAATGCAGTTGACTATTAAAGCTACGATATACGGTATGAAAAGAACAGCTTTCCGAAATCTGAAAGAGCATGATCAGTCAACGAAACTGAACATCTTTCCGTGAATAAAACTTTCAGGAAATAATAAATGGAAGTGTCATACAGACCGTCTAGTCAAGTTTACTTTTTCGTATGTAGACGCAAATATATATATATATATATATATACAGGGTGTTAATTTGACTGCGTGCCATAGCTTAGGGGGTGTTTGAGTAACGATAAAGGAACACAAAAAAATATAAAAAAAATCCTACTTAAAAAAATAACTAAAACTCCATTGAAACTTAACGAACGCGGAGGGCAATGACCCGGATGGAGCATCAGTGGTACGCAGTATCAGTGGATAAGGTAGGCACATAGGTACATGACTGAACCTCTTTTGCGCGCTTTTGATAGCGTGGTGCTCAAGGTCATTGCCCTCCGCGTTAGTTTAGTTTCAATGGAGTCAAAAAAAGTTAAGTAGGATTTTTTAAATATGTTTTTTGAGTTGCTTTATCGTTACTGAACCACCCCCTAAGCTATGGCACGCAATCAAATTAACACCCTGTATATATATATATATGTATATATATGTAAGAGGGGAGCGGGAGGCCAGCAAGGAAACAACGGTGTTAAAGAGACACACGTTATATTTATCGAAGTGATTACACTTTAGACGAGATCGGCCCAAGTAATACGGCTATAGTGTGGACCGGGCACCGTTCACAGCACTATAGACGCATTAACTTGGCTAGGGATAGTCACAGGAGAGCCGGGTACCGTCTGCTCTTGAGACTGCTAGCGAAAGTCAAAGGGTACAAAAATTGTTAGACCTATATGAGGAGGCCACGATGACCAGTCGATAGCGCGTTGTAGAAACTGAGCACTCCATCTATCGAACCATTTGCATAGTGCTTGTTACATATATATATAATAGGTCTTTACCTATGAAATCACCGAAATTTTCGTACAGATTAATGAGATCATGATTCCTATAATTCTAATGCAATTTTTTCATTTGTCTTATATTTAAAAGTTGACTTCAAGGTCACTATCAATTTACGCATAAAATAAAGTTTTTATTTTTAGTTTGATATATAAAATTAAAGGTTCGAAAATTGTTCGTCTTAAATGTCGTCCGATTTCATCATTAGATTTGTTATATTTTTTTACAGATAATATTTTTCGAAAATTAAATTTAAGCTTCCGTTAGCTTAATGTCTTCCCAATAATGGATTTATAATTCCTAAAAAAAATGCAAAAATGTTAGTACTGAAAATTGAGTTTACCTAAAATTCGCCATACAAAACGGCAATTTCATAGGTAAATACCTATTTTATACAGGGTGTAAGGAACGGTGTACCGAAAACTGAAAGGGCATGTTCAGACAACGAAACTGAACAACGTTCCCAAAGAAACATTTCTGGGAAATGTAAAAAAAAATTGACCTCTCCATACAGACTCTTCGACCAGAGTGAGCAATTTGTATGGGAAGGTCAAAAATTTTATTCATTTCCCAGAAATGTTTCTTTGGGAAAATTGTTCAGTTTCGTTGACTGAACACGCCCTTTCAGTTTTCGGTACACCGTCCCTTACACCCTGTATATAGGGTCCTACAAAAATAACGAACGTAATTTTAGCATGTAGGTACCATGAAACTGTACTTACAATTTTCCAAAAGGAACATAGTTTCAAATACGAAAAACCAAATTTGACCTCCCATTCAAAATGCGCTATCAGCTGATAGACTAAGAGCGCGCAGTAGGTAACCCTACCTCATCGGATACCCAACAGCGACCTATCCAGGCTGCTGCACAATGAAATGGTGAGTCTAAAAAAACAGGGTTGCCTGGACGCAACCTGGCACGTTTTGTACAGTCAACAAAAAACTGTTTATTTTTTTTATCAAATCGTATACCAAGTAAGCACATAGTGCATGCAAAAGTACTAATTAAGAAGTACCAAAACCGACAGGATTGTTTTGCTTAGCCATGATACTTAGTGAGTTGACATAACCTAAAAATGGCATTACAACTCCTTAAATTACCAGGTTTAGGCAAGGCAACCCTGGTTATTTTGGTACATATCAATTAGTATTTATGCATGTACTATGAACTTACTTGGAACATGAAGTGGTAAAAAAAATAACCAGTTTTTTGTTGACTGTACAAAACGTGCCAGGTTGTGCCCAGGCAACCCTGTTTTTTTAGACTCACCATTTCATTGTGCATCAGCCTAGATAGGTCGCTGTTTGGTATCTGATGAGGTAGGGTTGCCGACTGCGCGCTCTCCGCCTATGATGTAGTTTCTATGGGAGGTCAAAAATTTATATTCGTATTTTGACCTGAAAGCTGTTCAATTTTATGGTCTGAGTAGCATACTAAAATTATGTTCACTATTTCATTAGGACCTTGTTCCCTTTTGGCAGTCTTACCAACCAGCTCTAATAAAATTTCGTTATTCCATTAAAGTCTTCTATTTCTGCAAGGAAATTGAATCACTTTAACCATGGCTCAAGCATTTTCAACCACTTAGTACGTAAACTAGGTTATGTAAAGCAGCCGAGCTTTAAAACCATTTGTTGAGAATATATTGCGGCCGCTTAGTATTTATCTATATATTTATTTATGTGTCTCAATTTTCGATAGGAGCCAATTCCTGAGAAAATTGAGAGCTATGTACCTAACTAGTACCTGGAAAAAATTTGGTGCATTTGTAAGGCGTTTCCACGTAAAGGCGATATAAGACGTTAAGCGACTAGACTAATAGGGTCTTACTACAAAAAAGTCCCGTGTGGTGCCGGCTAAGAATAGTACCAACCAATACATACCAGTGGGTGTCGTAAGAGGCGACTAAGGGTTAAACTGGAGGATGGGCAGCAGCATCCTCCTTTGTATCTAACATCTTACTTACTGCGGTCACCTACAACCGCGGTCCATAGTGCCAGCCGTAACGCTACCAAGCGAGGTGACTATGGTACTTCCCCTCCACATTTTTCCAGCAAAAGCTATAATTCTGGATGGAGCTCCCTGTCCTGTAGTGGACGTTTTCATGGAATGTTATGATGACAAAAAAGTTAGACATCTGTTGAACACTTGATAAAAAAATCGCACAAAATAACTGGCTATGTCAGTTGATGCGCAGAAGTCGTCATAAGAAAATAAGTCATTTTTGACTTTTACGCATCAACGACATAGCCAGAGTTATTTTGTAAAAAAAATTTGATCAAGTGTTCAACAGATGTCTAACTTTTTTGTAGTAAGACGGACACAGTTACACTAGAAACTAAAGTCCGTGGTGCAGGCAAAGAGTAGTACCAACCCACCTCTACCCGTGGGTGTCGTAAGACGCAAATAAGGGATTATGAACTAGAGAATGGGCAGCAGCGTCCTCTTACGTATCGTACCCTTTTCTTACATCCAACCATCTTTCTTGCGGTCACCAACAAACACGGTCCATGGTTCCAGCCGCAACGCTAATAAGGGTGGTGACTATGGTGCTTCAATTCTTTGTTTACTCATTCATTCAAAATATATATTCCAAAAATAGCGATTTAAGCACCGTTTTGGAGTCATACGAAAGCCTAAACGAAACTGCGTCAAGAGTCGGCTAGAATGCGGAATGCAATATTTGTGTCGTGTTTTATTACATTATTTATTTTTACTTTATTTAATTTTGATAACTTATTACATTAACGTAAGTAATAAATTTTAAACTTATTAGTATGACCGCAACGCTCATACGCGTGGAGACTATGATAATTCCCCTCCATGCGTTTTTGCTGTTTTGGACATTTCGTGGGATGTTATGATAGTATGACCATGGAGTATGATCTAATTAAAAGCTTTTACCAATTAAAATATCCAATCAAATAGTATTAAGATATCAGAGCACCACTGTTGCTCTTAATTATTTGATAGATACTTCTTCGTATCGCGTTCCTATAGGTTTGAAAGGAGGTTTTGTACTATTGATACTCTGTGTACATGTGATGAAAATACACTGAAGAGCGATTCTTTTTGTTATTATTATTTTCTGTAAGCTTGGTTTCACTTTGTACAAAATATTAACTTTCTACACTCAATGTTTTTCTAAACAACTTTACTATTTTTCACTATTATACTACAACGAGTAATAAATGGGTATAACAACCTCAAAGTATGGTAGAGAGATCTTCTTTCTTTCGTATTTCGACTTCAGTTTCTAAGAAAAAGTTGTTTAGTATTGACAGGTTGGCATCCACCACGGTTGATAATAGTTGATATACCCTTTCTATTACATCTTGAATGTTAAATTTAAGGGGCTACCCGCCATCCATTAGTGCCCAAATCAGTTTAAAAAAATGTTACTAGCTACATACAAAACTTATCGAAAATCCGGAGACAGATTGAAGAAAGGTACTACTAGTTTCTTTAGGAACTATCAATTCTGTAAAGTAAAGTATAGTTTACTCTAGTTACAAACAGATACAAAATCTAACAGTGGCAGTTTTTGCATATTTTGTATCTCCAACTACAGTAAACTATATCTTTCAGAATGTATAGGTTCTGAATATACTAGGGCACAAAGTAAAATACTTCAAACTATCAAATCAAATATAGTTTATTCATTGTTGGATATAATAACGTCAGCTAAACTACATCGCTCCACAAACAAAGTGGCGCCGTGGTGGAAAAAAAGAAGCGACAATAAAAACTCATGCGCTCTTTTAAACATTTTTGAATGTACAGGGTTGATACAGTAAACATAAGTCAATTTGAATATTGATAATTAAAAATGCCTAATGCCTGTTAGAACCGTAGCTTTATCTCATGGATTTTTCTCTTCTATAAAAACCATTCTTATACGTTTTCTCCTTGATAACAGTTTTAAATTTATCTAACGGTAAACTTTCCGGATTTTCGTTCAGTTTTGTATTTAGCAAGTAATATTCTTTTAGTCTTAAGTCTTCTATTCTTAAGTGCTAGAAGTTCATAAATTCTTTTAAAAATATCCTTTTGAAAATGACATTTCATAAATTACCAAATTACCAAATAATAATAATATCTTTCGTGACAGCCTTCGTCGCAGCAGCATCAGACTCTGATAATTGAAGAGTTCGAACCTGATGTGTTCCGTCAGCTGATCGAGTACATTCATACTGGCTGCGTCACTTTACAACCTAGGACACTGTTGGGTAAGTTTTATACATAGGTTGATTACTAATTGACTGCGGATATTTTATTTTGGACTACAGAACTGATTTTTTTTCTATAAGGATTATACTATAGGTTCAAAAACGGGATTTTATTTCTTATAAAAACTTGCGCAGCCAAGAGGTAGTTTTGTGTCAGACGACCAAAAAGTTTCCCTGTCAACCAACGTGGGTTGAATTATGGACAAATTTTGAAGGAATTTATTCAGTTTAATGATCCGAGTATACTCAAATACTCACAGTTAATTGGGTAGCTCCCTATATAAATTATTATCATCCATCATCACTACTTCATCATCTATCGTCAGCACTTAATCGTCCATAGTTACTACTTCATCATCCTTCGTCACCTCTTCATCATCCACCGTGACCTCTTCATCATCCAGTGTTACCAAGTGGTGATGATGAAGTCATCAACGCTACCTACTTGATCTTGCTATACGATAGATGAATTTATGAACAACGAAAAACAATGAAATCGTTAAAAATTATTTAGTTTGAAAAAAGAAATTTAAACTAATCGAACCGACACCAATACTTAAAAAAGGAAATAAATATTTTTTCTTTAAAAAAATCTAGAATATAACCAAATGTGGATGTTAAATATGGGTGGAATTCATCTCGGTAAATATTATGCCAACTGTTTTTTACCCGACTGCCCCAAAACAGGAGGGTTATGATTTTTGAGTGTATGTATGTATGTGTATATATGTATGTATGTATGTCGATTTCTTTGTCGCGCTCTGCAGCCTAAACGGCTTGGTAGATTCCAACATGTGAGGTTCGTATTCATTGTAGGAGTGTCATAGGGTATAAAAAAAAATAAAAAAGTACTAAATAAAAAAAATATTTCAAAAAACAAAATACCCGACTGAAAAGAGAATCTCAATCGGTTTCCGATTGAGATGAAATTTTGCATGCGTATGTGAATCGGATGACAATGCAATATTGTTGTAACTTGGAGCTGATCTGATGATGGAGCCGGAAGATATCCATAAAAAAATGGAGATATTACCGCGTTTCAGAATCCTACAGCGCCATCTGTTGGTGGGTAGCGTCGCTTGCTCACCTGGTAATATTTTACTGATAAAACAACTCTGGGAGGTTACTTTATAAAAAATTTTGGGTTTCTAGGTCTTTTAAAAAAAAATCACTTAGTTTTAACATACAAAGCAATGACAAAATTTCCCGTGCAAGATGCAGCATTCTTTACTTTTGTAATATACTGTAGTTTTTCTACTCCATACCAGAGGCGCTGTTTTTATTACCGCGTTTCAGAAACCTACAGCGCCATCTGTTGGTGGGTAGCGTCGCTTGCTCATCTGGTAATATTTTATTGATAAAACAAGTCTGGGAGGTTTCTTTATAAAATATTTGGGTTTAGCTAGGCCTTTTGGAAATAATTTTCTAAGTTTTAACATACAATGACTAAATTTCCCGTGCAAGATGCAGCATTAATTACTTTTGTATTATACTGTAGCTTTTCTACTCCATACCAGAGGAGCTGTTTTTTGATGTTGACTACCCAAGGAGGTTTTAGCCCACGCTTCGCCAAAGCGAACCACCATCCTTGTGACTACCAAATTCAACCATATCTTACGTACGGTCAACCGCACGTGAATGCAAAAATTTGCAACTCTATTACTATGTCCAAAATTCCGAAGTGTTTCTACTGACTTGCTTTTGGGTGTATGTGGAAAAATATCTTGGGTTTGGGCTCGTCTGATTCTAGGGAGTGTAAATAGTTGTTTTTACCCGACTGCCTCAAAACAGGAGGGGAGGGTATAATATTTTAGTACGGCACCTTTGAAGAGAATTAAAAGGGTGAAATATATTTTTTTAAATCATTACTTTTACAACATGGGTATCAAAGTGGTATCAAACAATAACTGGTAAAAACCTGATTCTAAGGTTTAAGCTAATGTTTTAGTATAACTTGACGTAGCAAATCTGAAAACTAAAAAATTTAAAATAAAAAAATATTAAATAACAAAAATCCCAACTGCTTAGCACAAGAGAGAAAAACAAGCTTAAATCTATTGGATTTGGTAACTTGAATTGTATAAGATACTGCAGGCGGGGACGAACAAAATTAAGTCATAAACATCCACAAAACGTTTTTTCGTCCCCGCCTTCAGTATCTTATACAATTAAAGTTACTAAATCTAATACATTTAAGCTTGTTTTTCTCTCTTGTGCTAAGCAGTTGGGTTTTATGTTATTTAATAAAAAAAATTGAGTTTGGTGTCAGCCAGAATATTAGGAATAAAACACGTAAACATGTCCATCGCTTTCGTATGTGTTATTTTAACTAAACTACATTAAACTAATTTCTTAAAATGACACCGCCTCAGCCCCGGCCTTGTTACTATCGTGTCGATGTTTACTCAAACCCGTATCCAAACACAGTTATAGCTACAAACCAGAGACAAAATACTAAAATTAATACAGCAAATTTTTTTCATTTTAATTCAATTATAAACTGTTTGGAAAAAACACGCAATTTGTATTTATTTTGTACAACAAGGAGCCGTTTTATTTATTATTTTATAGTAAATGCTATAGTAGAATATAATAATAATATAATGAGATTGACATTATTAAGCTAACGTAGTGTCATGTACTCGTAATAGCAATGTAGACATAGGCAGTTAAAGACCCCACAATTAATCACAGTAAACATCCACAAACACAATGATAATATAACAAAAAATACAGAACACATATAAAATGACATACTTACCAGAACATAAGAAAAAAAAAATTAAAAAGAAATACGAAATGCAAGACACAAACCAGACTTGCGCGGTTTGACGCATTGCTCTTAGATTTCAGGTGTCTTTCTGTCGCAGGAAAATTGTTTTTTTTTAATGTTACGAGTGAGCAAACGAGCAGGGTACGATTAGGGTTCCGTACCTCAAAAGAAAAAAACGGAACCCTTATAGGATCACTTTGTTGTCCGTCTGTCTGTCTGTCTGTCAAGACCCTTTATCTCACGAACGGGTAAAGGTATCTGGTTAAAATTAATACCATATATTAGGATCCATGAACCACACAAGATCTGAAAATTTAATTTTTTTACAACGACGCAATCAAAAGATATGGCATTTTATGTCCTCATCTCCATACATTTATTCAAAAATGAAAAACCTACAGGGTACTTCCCGTTGACCTAAAATTATGAAATTTGGCAAGAAGCTAGGTCTCACAGTACAAATAATGGGAAAAGTCTGAAATCATTAAATATTACAACTTTCCTCACAACTAATGGTAACCAATTGTGGTGAGCTCCCGTTTCAAGAACATTCATATAAGAGAGGGGTCAAGTTGGATGGTCGCCGAGGCGATTTTTGTTTTAGTTCTATTTAAAAACGGGAACACTTACAAACTTGAAAATTGGTATGTTTATAGTGCATAAGCTACAAAATAACAACAAATAATAAAATTTGGTCAAGCGCGTGTCGGACTCAAAAAAGCTAGCACATTAACTTACTGAAATTTCAACTAATGTTTATGTAGTGGTACGGAACCCTCAGTGCGCGAGTCCGACTCGCACTTGGCCGGTTTTTGTTTAAATTGTTTAGGCATTATGTAAAATGGCGAACAATACAATAGTCTTAAATATTCACCTCAAATATCGTTTTCGTAGCACTGTTTGTAGCATAACGCTACGAAGACATACGAGTAGTAAGGATAGTAGTACACAGTTGCTACATACATCATTCCGTCAATCGCGATTCCCGCAATTCGCCTTTTGCATTTTGAATTTTTATCCTAACTGAAATTTAATACAGGCTAATCTTAAAATTAACTCAACCAAATTTATCGGGATCCAGTGAAAATTTAAAAGTTTTTAATATCCATAAGATGCCTACCTATAAATATAAGTACAAGTAGAGAAATTGAAATTCCATCGGATCAATATAGCCTCGAGCGCTTTCTGAGACTCGTTTAATATTTGCTTATACGGGGTGTTAAACTGATTATTTTTATGAGTTTAATTTCAGGGGAAATATAAAAAGTATTGTTTAATTTTAAAATTAACAAAGCTCCATACAAAATTATCAATTAGCTATTTAATACAATTTGTATTTTTTTTTTAAAGAATGCTATTGCTATTTAGAATAATTTATACAAAAATTGTACACGAATTAACTAAAACCCTGTATGTGTTTACATTCCTGCTACCAATTTGTATTGCGATTAGGTAGAGAGAGGAAATAGGAACCATTATTGACTCGGCTTGATTTCGTCTGACTTTGTTTTCTGTGTGTACACAAAATTTGTAGCGTATTCCCGATAAGGAATCCACTATTTCTTCGGAAAAACGATACAAATACAATTTTGTTGACAGTGGAAGTGAAATTATTATTTCATGGCGAGCGAGGGCGCAGTTTTGAATGCGAAGCGAAGGGTTCTAGAGCAAAATCCTAAGCGAGCTGAGAGTTTTATAATAGAACCCTGAACGTAAAAAAGGATTCAAAACGTTAAGACACCTAAAGTGGAAAGAAAATTTTTGCAACTAAGTAAAACACTGTTATTTTCATTATCTAAATAGATACAACTCATGTTTTCTTTAACCATGGTGCGGCCTAAGAACATAACCACCCCCTTGCTTTTTGTGGGTGTCTTAAAGGGCGACTAAGAGATCTAGAAATGCATGATGGGCAGCAGCGTTCTTCTACGTATCTTATCGTTTTATAAATATCATAAAGTGATTTTCACTTTAAGGTCCGTATTGATAAATCCCTCTCAAAATCTTCCCCAAGACCATGTCAGCTGACTTAATGATCAAGATGCAGTAAAGGTAGGTTGACGAAAGAGATCCACAAGGCGAGAGTGAATGGAAACGTTGGAAGGGGAAGGCCTCGGTGAACGTACCAGGACCAAATTCAGGACGTTCTGAATAAAGGCCAGGTTAAACCGACGAGCATGTATGAAAGGATTGAGGAAGGTTCAGGAAGCAAGGCAAGTATGTCAAGATCGTAGCAGGTGGAGAAGTGTGGTCTCTGCCTACCCCGACGGGAACAAGGCGTGATGTTATGTATGTATGCAGTAAGCATCTCAAGATCTTTTTAGTTAAACGTTAAAAGAGCAAAAATAATTTATGTCTGCGTTTTGAGTTAAGTTTCGTTTATAAATTAGTGAGTGTGTTTTTAACACTCAAGGTACTCAATTTCTGTTAATTAATTAATGCAACACCTCAAGATAGATAGATAAACACTTTATTGTCACACACAGAACACATTAACAATTACAAAAGAGAGTCTTAAATCTAGGGTGACAAAGGCGGTCTTATCGCTGGGAGCGATCTCTTCCAGACAACCTTTGCATGTAGGAAAGTGTGATAGAGAACTGGCAGTAGAGTGCCAATCTATAATATTTATATACTTTTACAATACAATATGTGTAAGATTCTCATCTTGATTATTTATTTGTATATATATATTATATATATTTGTATATGTACAAATATATATAATATATATATACAAATAAATAATCAAGATGAGAATCTTACACTTAAGCGGGATTCATCAATTCGACCCTAAGTTCAAATGCATTCAGAACTTTAGAAAGTGGATTTAGGGTTGCGATAAAAAAAAAATTGTTGATCTACGATTTACTTGCGATAAAAAAATTAATTTTGTTGATCTGCGATTTACTTGACCCTCTTTACTGTCAACCCAAGTTAAATAGCCTCCCTAAAAAGATTTGAAGGACGCGTCGGAGTCAGATTTTCCCAATTTTATCGACTTAATTAAAAAATGTAAAGATCTAAGCGAAACGAAATTCGGAGAGTGAACCTTTTCTATATTTTAGCACAGACAAAATTCTTATTTTAAAGAAGCGAAATAGCACCAAGATATGTTATATAAAAGAAAGATGCCAAATAAATATCTAGTACTAGTTTACAGTAGCCTTTTTAGGGTTCCGTACCTCAAAAGAAAAAAACGGAACCCTTATAGGATCACTTTGTTGTCCGTCTGTCTGTCTGTCTGTCAAGACCCTTTATCTCACGAACGGGTAAAGGTATCAGGTTGAAATTAATACCATATATTAGGATCTATGAACCACACAAGATCTGGAAATTTGAATTTTTTACAACGACGCAATCAAAAGATATGGCATTTTATGTCCTCATCTCCATACATTTATTCAAAAATGAAAAACCTACAGGGTACTTCCCGTTGACCTAAAATTATGAAATTTGGCAAGAAGCTAGGTCTCACAGTACAAATAATGGGAAAAGTCTAAAATCATTAAATATTACAACTTTTCTCACAACTAATGGTAACCAATTGTGGTGAGCTCCCGTTTCAAGAACATTCATATAAGAGAGGGGTCAAGTTGGATGGTCGCTGAGGCGATTTTTGTTTTAGTTCTATTTAAAAACGGGAACACTTACAAACTTGAAAATTGGTATGTTTATAGTGCATAAGCTATAAAATAACAACAATTCATAAAATTTGGTCAAGCGCGTGTCGGACTCAAAAAATCTAGCACATTAATTTACTGAAATTTCAACTAATACAATTATGTTTATGTGGTGCTACGGAACCCTCAGTGCGCGAGTCCGACTCGCACTTGGCCGGTTTTTTTATTGACGATGAGTTTGCTCTTGACCTCGATCAGAACGTAGTATGGTCGACGATGTAACAAGTTTGCACAGAAGAAGCCTTTACACTCGCGAATTGAATAGATACGGATTCGTTTCATCGTTCATCACCATCGTAATCGGATTCTCGAAAACGGCTCTAATGATTTTGTTAAAATTTAGTATACGGAGATTTTCGGGGGCAAAAAGGTCGATTTAGCTAGGTCTCATATCTGTGAACATTCGTTTTCTCTCTTTCAGGGTTCCGTACCTCAAAATAAAAAAACGGAACCCTTATAGGATCACTTTGTTGTCCGTCTGTCTGTCTGTCAAGACCTTTTTTCCCACGAACGAGAAGAGGTATTAGGTTGAAATTGATAACGAATATTAAGGTCCATAAACCACACAAGATCTGAAAATTTAAATTTTTACAACGACGCAATCAAAAGATATGGCTTTTTATGTCCTCATCTTCATACATTTATGCAAAAAAGCAAAACCTACAGGGTACTTCCCGTTGACCTAAAATTATGAAATTTGGCAAGAAGCTAGGTCTCACAGTACAAATAAAGGGAAATGTTTAAAATGATTAAATATTTAAATTTTTCTCACAACTAATAGGAACCAATTAATGTGAGCTCCCGTTTCAAGAACTTTTCTATAAAAGAGGGGTCAAGTTGGATGGTCGCGGAGTTTTTAAAATCAAAGAACAAAAGCTTTTAGTATATCATATGGTAGATAGGTACGGAACCCCTAGGGCGCGAGTCCGACTAGTACTTGGCCGATTTTTTCTTGAGAATAGCACGTTTTAGAAAATCCTACAGTGCCATCTATTAGTGGCCATTGGTAAAGAATATACAGGAGAAACTGGATTTTCAGTGCCTACCACTACTTTTGTACCGTCTTTAACGCCTGCCAATGTTTTATAGTATATTGTAGGGATTTTGTGCAAAGTCCGTCTGGGGAAATACCACCCCTTGCCTTTTTCTGCCGTAAAGCAGCAGTGTTTGCACTGCTGTGTTTCGGTTTGAAGAGTAAGGGAGCCAGTGAAATTAACGGCACACGAGACATACCGCCTTAGTTCTCAGTGGGTTTCATGGGCGGTGGTGACCACTTACCACCAGGTGGTCCACCTGCTCCTTTGCCCACTTGTGACATAAAAAAGTCTAATTCAGTAAATTACTAGTTATAATACCACACCAAACATTGGCTTAACTTCAATTGATTTTTCAACACCTTTGATGCCCAACCACTCACAACCCCACCAACAACGCACAGCTGGCAGGCGCCTGGATCTATCTATATATATAAAAGAAGAAGGTGACTGACTGACTGACTGACATATCAACGCACGGCGCAAACCACTGGGTCTAGAGATTCCAAATTAGGCATATAGGTTCCTTATGAGGCCTAGGGGTGCACTAAGAAAGGGTTTTACAAAATTCCACTCCTAAGGGGGTAAAATAGGGGATGAAAGTTTGTATGAAACTCCGTCAGTTTTGAAGTTAGGATCTTTAAAATTTGTATTTAGGCTGACGACTAAAAATTGATAATTACGTGTCTCAGGGTTTTTGAAAATTCGACACCCTTAAGGGTGAAAAGGGGGATGAAGTTGAAAATTCTTTATTCTTAAAGTAAAATCCACATAATTTATTATGTAGGCATTAATGATGTAACTCTATGCAACGTTCATTACTGTTATTGAAATTCCACCCCAAATTCAACCCCTAAAAAAGGGAAATGGGGTGAAAAAGTCTAAAAACCAATATGGGTATCGTTTGTATGGTTTATCGGGTCGCTGATTACGAAAACTACAACAATTTTAAAATCAAACGTGGTGGACGTGAAATACCATCATCCCCCTGGGGATGGAGTTGGGGTGCGATAGGTTTGAAATGTCTAAAAATCAATATGGGTGTCGTTTGTACGGTTTATCGGGTCGCTGATTACAAAAAATATAATGTTAGGGATAGCGGTTAAATTGGCGTAAGGGTAGAGAGGTAGAGAGGTAGAGTGGTAGAGAGGTAGAGAGGTAGAGAGGTAGAGATGTAGAGAGGTAGAGAGGTAGAGAGGTAGAGAGGTAGAGAGGTAGAGAGGTAGAGAGGTAGAGAGGTAGAGAGGTAGAGAGGTAGAGAGGTAGAGAGGTAGAGAGGTAGAGAGGTAGAGAGGTAGAGAGGTAGAGAGGTAGAGAGGTAGAGAGGTAGAGAGGTAGAGAGGTAGAGAGGTAGAGAGGTAGAGAGGTAGAGAGGTAGAGAGGTAGAGAGGTAGAGAGGTAGAGAGGTAGAGAGGTAGAGAGGTAGAGATGTAGAGAGGTAGAGAGGTAGATAGGTAGAGAGGTAGAGAGGTAGAGAGGTAGAGAGGTAGAGAGGTAGAGAGGTAGAGATGTAGAGAGGTAGAGAGGTAGAGAGGTAGAGAGGTAGAGGTAGAGAGGTAGAGAGGTAGAGACGTAGAGACGTAGAGACGTAGAGACGTAGAGACGTAGAGACGTAGAGAGGTCGAGAGGTCGAGAGGTAGAGAGGTAGAGGGGTACAGGTACAGGTAGAGGGAGAGGGAGAAGGAGGGGAAGGGGGAGAGTGAGGGAGTGAGGGAGGGGGAGGGGGTGATGAAAAGGGAGAGGGATGGGGAGAGGGAGGGGCAGGGGGAGAGGGAGGAGGGGGAGGGGGAGAGACAGGGGGAGGGGGAGAGACAGAGGGAGGGGGAGAGGAAGGGGGGAGAGGGAGAGAGAGGGAGAGGGTTTTAGTTTTTCTCAATTACTTCTGCGAATGGGCTCTGTTTTGAAATATTACATAAAGGTGTCTCTCATCTCTCTCTTTACATTTGTTAGGATACTGCTGCTAAGTTCCTCTGTTCTGAGTAATTTATGAGTAACGTCTGTATATTATATAAAATTCAGCTGGATCTTGAATTATACTCATTGATTTGCGCAGGGTTAGTCCTGTTTTTCCTTAGTTTAAAATTACCCCGAATTGACGGGAAAATATCTCATTGCTTCGGAAAACCGGTAACAACGTAAATACGAAATCCACGCGAGCGAAGCCGCGGGCAACAGCTAGTAAATAATAATAGTAGGACTGACTAACTACTGGTTTAGATGCCCTATAAATCAAACAACGCGATCCGTTGCCGGCTATCTATGAACAACACATATTTAAATTAATTTCTATACTGCTATTTGTTTGCGTTATAATTTTAGGGAAATTTTTTCATTGAATGCACAGGTTTTTCGTACGGTGGTTTTGTTTAACCTAATATTTTCTCATTTTGTTTTGATTTAATCAGGGTTCGAACCTATACAACGATCGTGAACGTTTTTGTTTTATGATGTAAATTGATTATACGAATGAATGAAAACAATGAAATCAATAAATAATAGAAAATTGATGAAAGAGCAAAGTGTCTTGGTATCTTTCTGGACTTGTCTAAGGCATTTGACACCGTCTCTGTCCCACTCTTGTTGAAAAACTTGAAAGTGTTGGTGTTAGGGGGATGACTTTAAATCTCTTAACCGACTATTTATCGGATAGGACCCAAATAGTTAAAATTGACTCTTATCATAGCGATGAGCTCGCGATAACCTGTGGTGTACCGCAGGGGAGCATCCTCGGACCCACACTCTTTCTTATTTACGTGAATGAGTTATGCAAATTGACCTCGCCTAACAGCTGTTTGTTTGCGTATGCTGACGATACAGCCATTATTGTGTACGGGGAATCTTGGACAGAAACTGTGTCGCACGCAGAAACTGCCTTCAGGCAAGCTATGAACTGGCTCTCCAATAACTTTTTAACTTTAAACATCAATAAGACAAAGTTCCTAACTTTCACTATAAGACCATGTGATCAGCCTCCTGACATTACATTTCTTGCTCATACATGTTCACCCTTATCTACTCCGTGCTCTTGTTTGCCTCTCATACGATCCCCATCTATAAAGAACCTTGGAGTTCTTTTGGACCAGTGTCTCAACTGGTACGAACACTTAAGTTCTCTTATTTCACGGACTAGGAAGCTAATATTTATTTTTAAGAAATTAAGAAACTCTGCCGACAAAGAAACTTTAAGAATAGTTTATACAGCACTCGCTGAATCTATCCTATCTTATGCTATATCTTCATGGGGTGGTGCGTCTAAATCAAAATTTATTGATCTTGAGAGATCACAAAGGGCCATCCTCAAGGTTCTGTTCCGCAAGCCGTACAGATTCCCGACGAAGCAATTATATAGTGAATTGTCCTTTCTAACAGTAAGGCAATTATACATATTACGTTCCACCCTCCGTAAACATAGATCCGTCCCCTTACCAAATAGTGCCGATAAAACCACCCGGAGAAGACCTATACCTCCATGCCCGAAAATAGTTTGTAAAACTACTTTTGCGAGAAAGCAATTCAGACATCGTAATGCAAACATCTACAATGCTATCAATGAAAACCTACATATTAGCTCACTAAATAAGTATGATTGTAAAAATAAAATTAAAAAGTGGTTACTATCTTTAGATTATGATCAGACAGAATCCATCTTAACCTAAATTATACCTACTAACCTAATTTTACTCCTTCTTGCAAGCACTTACACATATACCGCTACACATCTCATACACACACCACAAACACACATACACTCATCACAATATAGACACAAAACCCACATTATATACTTACTTACTTACATAAATGATTCCTAGTTACATAATAACTTCTGTTCATTGTTTTTGGCAAGCAATCATTAGAACAGCTTGACCAACTTTTCTGTAGAATGGCCAAAAGCGGAACTACTTACGTCATTTTGAAAACGTCATTTTGTTGTTGACAGTCCTCAGAGTAAAACTGTAGAGTCCGTCCTAAACATAGTCGTGTAAAGCGTCTCCTAGTCGACTATGACAAGTCGGTCAAAAACCGAGGGAATAGAAACCATTCGGTTCATTTTTGGAATTTTTGTCTGTTGGTCTGTTTGTCTGGTTGTGTATTCGCGATAAACTCGCCAACCACTGAACCGATTGGAACCAGGTTTTCGATAGGTAATGTATTAAGCTTATTTCCGTGCAACATATAAGCTTAGTTTCATTGCAATCGGTTCACTCAAACAGAGTACAATCGAAGTTTCAAGCGGCGGCGCCAATAACTCACAGACCACTCAACCGCTTGAAATAAGGTTAACAATAACACATTAGACTTAATTTTGTTTCATTGCTCAGATTTGTTGTAGATGTAGTTTTTGTATTCATTTCTTTCACCAGCTGTTGTTACCTATGTTTGTTTACATAATACGTGAAATCTTGTTTTTGGCATACAATTATATTTAATTAATTATTCTTATAAAAATGTAATGCTGTAAGGTTTTCTTTGAATAAATTAAATTAAATTTGGTTCATTGCGAACGGTTCACTGAAACAAAGGATACGTGAAGTTTCAAGCGGTGGCGCTAGTAACTCGAAAACCACTGATAGGTTCACTAAAAAGAAGTAAACAGAAGCAGCAAGAATGCAAATTATCAAGGCCTGTGCACCAATAACTCATAAACAACTTAACTGTTACAAACGGGGTTTTCAATAATGTGTTTGGCGTTCTTTCTTGCAATATAAAAGCGGTGTATCATTGTAATCGGTTCACTCGAACAGAAGATACAAACCTCATAAAAAAATATACGTATGAAACTTCTAGAGTTTTGAAAACTTAGGTATAATAAAATAGATAAATAAAATACTTTAAGAAATAAAGAGAGATGTTAACCTTCATGTTTTAGAAATCATCTTTTAAAGGGGGAAATAAGTGTTCAACAAAGTTTGTATAGAAAAATTACAGTTTTGTGTTCAGGTACATGCGTACCTACAGTCAAAAGCATGTGTATCTTGACACGGTGGACTTTGTACCGCCCTTTTTTCAGTAGCTACAGAAGCTAAAGGGACTGAGCCTCAGATTTAGTTACAGGTTTTGTTTTGTATATGAAATAAAGAAACCCGTATGACACTTCGTCGCATTTTACACTTACGAGGATAGTGGGCGACCTAACAGTCCATATGTGAACAAGTGTACATACATTTTAGTATGGAGGTCCCTCGCAAGAAATGGATACGGTTATGGCTCCCTCCTTAGCCGAAAGAGCTGCTACTTAAACCTCCTAAATCAGTCAGTGTTGACTGTGCTGTTCTTGTTTTTCTGCATATTTCCAAGTATTTTATGAGGAAATCATTCCAAAAGCGATGGAAAGTGGTGTGCGAGAAATGATTCTCTGAAATGATTCTTTGGTGAAGAAAAGGAGCAAGAATCTCCAATAGCACCATTTGTTCATGTAGGTATACAAACGCATTGCTGCCGCTACAGGTTAGTGTTACCCAGATTATTATTCAATGAATTCAAGCTCGTTTAACGTACTTGTCAAGCAATTTTGATCGTTTAGAACGAAGCTTGATGTGCTTGACAAGCAATCTACGTGCTTGCGAATGCTTGTTAAAAAATTTATATTTTTACAATGCTTGTCAAGCATGTTCGTCCGTTTAGAAAATGCTTGTCAAGCATCAAAATTTAATTACTGTGTGAAAGGTTATCAGTAAAAGGAATAAACCGGGTCTTAATTTCTATAAAAAAAATTCTAAAAATAAAAATAGCTATTTTGATATGTTATCCTTCCTACTAATATTATAAACGCGAAAGTTTGTAAGTATGGGTGGATGGATCTTTGTTACTCTTTCATGTAAAAACTACTTAATGGATTTAAATGAAACTTTACAATAATATAGCTTATACATCAGAATAACACATAGGCTACAACTTATAAACCTGCGCAGATGAAGTCGCGGGCACTAGCTAGTTATTAATAAAATAAACATTTAATATATTACTTGTATCCTTTAATGATTCCGAGGCCAATTTGCCTAAAAATCCTTACCGTTTAGTCAGGGCCGTTGTCTTTATCATCGATCTTTGTATTTACTTATACAGGGTGTGAAAAACCGGCTAAGTGCGAGTCGGACCCGCGCCCTAAGGGTTCCATACCTATCTACCATATGATATACTAAAAGGTTTTGCTCTTTGATTTTAAAAAACTCCGCGACCATCCAACTTGACCCCTCCTTTATAGAAAAGTTCTTGAAACGGGAGCTCACCTTAATTGGTTACTATTAGTTGTGAGAAAAATTTAAATATTCAATGATTTTAGACTTTTCCCTTTATTTGTACTGTGAGACCTAGCTTCTTGTTAAATTTCATAATTTTAAGTCAACGGGAAGTACCCTGTAGGTTTTGCTTTTTTGCATAAATGTATGGAGATGAGGACATAAAGAGCCATATCTTTTGATTGCGTCGTTGTAAAAAATTGAAATTTTCAGATCTCGTGTGGTTTATGGACCTTAATATTCTTTATCAATTTCAACCTGATACCTCTTCTCGTTCGTGAGAAAAAGGGTCTTGACAGACAGACAGACGGACAACAAAGTGATCTTATAATAAGGGTTCCGTTTTTTTATTTTGAGGTACGGATCCCTAAAAAGTACGATGATCCTTCTAAGGCGTGATTCTACATCATTAATAGATTGTAAAAAATATATTAAAAATACTTTTTCTTAAAAATAGTAGTTTTAGCTCAAGTAGAAGTGAAGCGCCCGGAGAGTTATTAAATTATTAGTGATGTAGAATCACCCCTAAGAAGGATCATCGTACTTTTTTTACACCCTGTATAGGTATCTTTTATCTGTGATTGCGAGCAAGGAGGCAAACAGTAAAAAGTCATGTTATATTTCATCATGTAGTTAAGAGTATTAAAAGAGGCTGAATTTGTTTATTTTTGTAATAGGTGGCAACCCTTTTCGATCGTAGCGCCATCACAAAATTCTCCAGATAAGTTGGTCAAGCACGACAGACCACTGACACTCATCACACAGGTTTTAACCTAGTTTGAGTTTCAGGGGACCGCCGTTCAATTAGTAAATTAATTAGCCTTTTAAGTTCCTTTTTGTTAAAACTCCAATTGTGTAACTGGCTCAAATAAATATTTTATTATATTATTATTTATATTATTATTAAATAAAAAAAATCGTAAGTATACGATAAAACCACTCAAGTGAGTGAGGGCAATAACACTTAGCCAATATTAATAAAAAGTCTGTGTTCACGGTTATTGCTTTTAATTTATTGTTATCAAAACGATAAGATTTTATTACTCCCCAATGATAAATAGAATGATAAGTTCATTTTTTATAAGTACATATCTCCTAACTTCAGTATTACTGTAGGTATTTGACGACAAAACAAAAGTCAGTTTGATAAGGTGGTTAGCCTTTTGCTGTCTGAACGTACGTGGTCAGAAAAAAAAACCGGCCAAGTGCGAGTCGGACTCGCGTACTGAGGGTTCCGTACCATCACATAATCAGTTGAAATTTCAGTAAGTTAATGTGCTAGATTTTTTGAGTCCGACACGCGCTTGATCAAATTTTATTATTTGTTGTTATTTTATAGCTTATGCACTATAAACATAACAATTTTCAAGTTTGTAAGTGTTCCCATTTTTAAAATAGAACTAATACAAAAATCGCCTACTTGACCACCCAACTTGACCCCTCTTTTACATGAATGTTCTTGAAACGGGAGCTCACCACAATTGGTTACATTAGTTGTGAGAAAAGTTGTAATATTTAATGATTTCAGACTTTTCCCTTTATTTGTACTGTGAGACCTAGCTTCTTGCCAAATTTCATAATTTTAGGTCAACGGGAAGTACCCTGTAGGTTTTGCTTTTTTGTATAAATGTATGGAGATGAGGACATAAAAAGCCATATCTTTTGATTGCGTCGTTGTAAAAAAATTGAAATTTTCAGATCTGGTGTGGTTTATGGACCTTAATATTCGTTATCAATTTCAACCTGATACCTCTTCTCGTTCGTGAGAAAAAGGGTCTTGACAGACAGACGGACAACAAAGTGATCCTATAAGGCTTCCGTTTTTTTCTTTTGAGGTACGGAACCCTAAAAACTAGCATAAGCTGATTCTGCGTTACGCTGCAAACGCCTAATACCAGAAACCCACTCAATGTTGAAATAATTCCAACAACTTGTGGCCGTGCTTACGTGAAATTAAGCTCTATACATATAGGTATTTCACATAGTATTTCAATCAATGCCATATATTCTTATCCACCGATGAGACTCATTATTTACACAATTTGGGTATTTTGTTCAAGATAATCTTGAAAACTTCGTAACAAGGTTTTTGTTTCATTATAAAGTTCGTAATTTTGTTGTACAATTCTTCTACATAACTGTAAGTAGGTATATAGGGTGACTTTTAATTAGTTCTTGATAGCAAAAGCTTATACTCATGATACTAAACAACTTTTCGCAAGGAACATAGGTCGAAATACGAAAAACCAAATTTGACCTCCCATACAAAATGCGCTATCAGCTGATGCAGTTTCTATGGGAGGTCAAAACTGTATCATGTATTCTATGTCAAAACCTGATTTTCGTATTTCGACCTATGTTGCTTGGGGAAAGTTGTTCAGTATCATGAGTACATTCATACCTTTTTCTATCAAGAACTAATTAAAAGTCACCCTATATATATATTTTTGTGAGTAAGAAATGCTTTGATCATCCCTATGATAATGTGCGTGGATACGTAGGTAATTATACCATTGCATTGTATTTATAGAAAGCCATATTATAACAGATTTTTTTACTTTGCGTTCTCTTTATGGAAATGAGTTTCCTTTGTGTATCGGAACAGAAAGAGTTCTTCGCAAAGTAATGAACCGTTTCTGCATAAAGCACAGTTTCGCAAGTATAAAGGGGGGTAAATTACTTTTCTTCTAAGTTTGTTTTTGTTTTTTATAAGTTTATTTCTAAATTGAAACTGGAAGGGCTTTTGTGCGAATTGCGTGTGGGGAAGTACCAACTTCTTGCCTATTTCTGCCGCAAAGCAGCAATGTATGTATTTCTGTATTTCGGTTGGAAGGGTAAGGCCATATTTCTTCCGTCATTGTCACTAAGCCGTTATCGAGAACGAGATGATTTCACCGCGACGATCTCGGTGGTTCAGTTTTTTAAAACAAAAACTAGTAATGGCGCGATGTGGCGGCAATGTGTAGACACGATCAAACGTTATTTGTATTTCTGGCACAAAAGCTCGTCACAATTTCGGGCCGAGTTTTAGCGGTCGCGCCAAACTGGTGGACGGGATGACCGCGCTAGGCTGACGG
The DNA here is from genome assembly GCA_947532105.1 of Athrips mouffetella. Lineage (NCBI taxonomy): Eukaryota > Metazoa > Arthropoda > Insecta > Lepidoptera > Gelechiidae > Athrips > Athrips mouffetella. The sequence continues at coordinate 20,248,074 of OX383972.1, read as the reverse complement.
GCGTTTAGTGGACAGACAGCCTTAGTAAATTAATGTGTCGCAGGAAAATCGTATGTATATTGCGCCGTTTACATACCACGGGTTAATTGTAAACGGTCGGGAAATTGTAAATGTGATCCCGTGAACTAAAACCATTTACAATCTGCCGAAGCCATTGTAAATGGGTTAAGATCACTGGTGGCTATTAGGTTCGACAGCTTAATTAAGGTGGGTTAGGTTATCTTGCGACAGCGGTCAGCAAATGTGTAGAATGAATTATGCGCCGTTTTGTAAAATGCCGAAGCATTTATGTAAAATGCCGAATTAAAATTTTCTCGGCACTTTGTAAAATGCCAAGACATTACGTAAAACTGCGAACTATACAATTTTCTTGCGAAATAGGCATCACTGCTTCGGCGCCGTCATCTCGTTTTTGGTGAAACGGCGTACAGTGAAATTACCGTTTTGCCCTACAGCTTTGCACGTTAAGGATTTGTTTCCGTGGGAATTTCAAGTTTTTATCTTCAAAAAATGACAAAAAAAATAGGTTGTATAGGACTACCTCAGAAGACAGGGCTTGTACAGAAGAAAACTCCAGGCGTATCCGAAAAACCACTATATTTTGAACTCCAGAATCAATTTGTAACTTTACTTTATCGAACCAATTAACCAGCCAAAAATAAGAACACTTATTTCACTCTGAGACATCCGTTCGGTGCGACTATCACAACTCGACTGCCGTCCCGAACGCTCGGCCCCCAGTTCGCCAAGTTTCCCCCACCAAATAAAAATGAGTGTTGCCAGTATTGATTCCAGAATATTCATAACTTTATATCGATATTATCAACACTCTGTAACCAACTCGGTAGTTATTTAAATTAAAAAATTATCAAACGAATGAAAAATTATAAAACCTTACACTCGCCCATCCTGAAATTGTGTATGTCCCCATACACAACCCAGGTGGAACCTTACACTTGGCAAATGGGGAACTACTTAAATTTTATAATATTAATGTTTTTTTTTTTCTTAACAGATACAACTAGATACCTGCCTAAACTTTAGTTGAGAAAAAGTGAATAAATGCTTATCAAAATACATATTGCAAAATAAAATTATATAAGTTAAAACATGAATGTACATACATATTTCAGATAAGTAACTAATCTAAAAGTATTGAATGCATTATCCAGCATATAAATACAAAAACATTACCATAACTCTACCTATAACTACTAAATTATTAAGCTCAATTCGAAGTAAATGTCCATTTGACAAATCAAATATTATACAATTTTATCATAAAAGAAATTTATATAAAATGCATCCATTTAAATTTGTAATAATTTACGTGTACTTATATTAAACAAATATTATTCATACACTATCATGTTTCTGGCATTAACCATGTATATCGACATGTATATAAATTAATCCAAACTTTATACACCAGTAATTAGCCATCCAAAATGTATCCAACCGAAAGTTTAGTTCAATCCAAGCAATTATTCTTTATATTATATCCATCCGTTTTTATCCATCTGTTTTTATCCATCCGTTTTTATCCATCCATTTTTATCCATTCGTATTAACAAACCAAATCTGTCAACTTACTATCCCCTCCCTAAGGATAAGTTAGTTGAAAGACCAACCGGTAACCAACCATCTTCATAACAGGTCAAGTCACGGGCTTATCCGTTTGATGTCTCGCGCTTGACCGGTAACCAACCATCTTCATAACAGGTCAAGTCACGGGCTTATCCGTTTGATGTCTCGCGCTTGACCGGTAACCAACCATCTTCATAACAGGTCAAGTCACGGGCTTATCCGTTTGATGTCTCGCGCTTGACCTGAAACAACAAAAGAAAATCTTTGCAATTTAAAAACTTTAATGAAACAGTTCAACTAGTTAAAATTTAAGAATCATTGTAGCAGCCATCAAGGTAAACAACTTAACTAATCAGACATAACTTCGTCGCTTTCATCAAGCACAGAATCATCGGCACATCTGAACAGCTTATTATCCTTTAGAACGTAATTATTCTTGATATACTCTAATCCCTTAGGATCTATGTCACTGCTAACGATATCGCAAATCCGACACAACTCCGAGTCCCCCAGTTGGAGAGTAAGCAGCCAGTCGTCTTCGCTGATAGTCATGACTGTGGGATATTGTTCGGGAGATTGTGTTTCTAAATCTTGCACAGGGTTTCTGGAAAGTGCGTCAACGTGAGCCATTTTTGCACCCGCTCTATACTCCATAGTGCAGTTAAATTCCGGCAAAGCGAGCCACCATCGAGCGATCCGAGGTATAAGATCGCGTTTTTCGAAAGTGGAGCGAAGAGCACTACAATTATGTATATGTGTTATGTTTATTGAATAAAGGTTTTATCTATCTATCTATCTATCTATCAATTAGTGACCACTTTGAATTTCTTTCCTAAAAGGTACACCCTGAACTTTTTCAAAGAGCATATGACAGCTAGGGTCTCCAATTCATAGGAGTGAAAGTTCCTCTCTTCCGGCGTCGTTTGGCGACTGAAATAAGCCACAGGGTTAAAGGGACCTTCACTCCCATGAGGGCGCTGCAAAAGGATGCCCCCGACACCTAATCTACTTGTGCAGCTCAAATTCAGCCGAAGGATCATAAATTCCTAGCACAGGCCTATCAATCAGCCTTGCTTTCAAAGTTTTAAAAGATTCTTCTTGTTCAGCTGTCCACTGCCACAAGGCATCCCTTTTAAGCAGTTTAGTGAGGGGATGGGCTAGTTGCGCAAAACCCTGAATGAACCTTCTGAAGTAACTCACGAGACCTAAAAATTTTCGAACACCATGAACGTTCTCAGGACGGGGGAACTCAGTAACACTCTGAATCTTGGCCTTTCCCGGTCGCATACCCTCTGAACTAATCTCGTATCCCAAATAGGTTATTTTATTTTGTAAGAAGCTACATTTAGAGAGGTTCAATTTCAGGTTTGCTTTTAGTAGTAATCCTAATATGTCCTCCAGACGGTTCATACATTCAGTTGGATCCTTCCCGAAAATCAATAAGTCGTCTATATACACTGTGGCCTTGTCAAACCGAGCTGGCCCTAGGACATGGTTCATCATCCGTTGAAACACGGCTGGCGCGTTTGCCAAGCCGAACGGCATACGGTTGTATTCATATTGTCCGTCTGGCGTGACAAACGCCGTCAGGTGCTTGCTTTCCTCCGCAATTGGAACTTGGTAGTAGCCTGACATTAGATCTAGGGTGATGAACCACGCCTGTCCAGAAAGTCGAGCAATTTCATCGTCTATAACAGGAATCGGGTACCTTTCTTTTACAGTGATTGAATTAAGGAGCCTGTAATCCACGCACAATCGAAAGTTGCCGTCCTTCTTGCGAACTAGGATAATCGGACTTGCGTAGTTAGACACAGACTCCCTAATGATTCCTGCTTGCAACATCTCCTCTATCATTTCACGTACCTTCTCACGCTCGTGATGTGAAAGACGATAAGGCCTATAGACGACTGGGCGTTGATTGTTAAGGTCAATCTTCATCTCCGTGGTAGTTGTACATCCTAAATCGGCCAAACTGGATGCAAAACATTCTTTGTGTCGTCGCAATAACTCGATTAGTTTTATTTTGTCACTATCTGATACCGAGTCTCCTAAGTGCACTTCATTCTCATCAAAACATTTGCCTAAAGAACTCTCAGACTGTTGGACTGAAACCGACGAAGATGTTTCTACTTCCGCAAGCCTATAGACGGCTTCCACCTTCTCTGCTCGTGAAAATATGAAATTCTCTTGAACACAACATGGAGTCGAGCAAGGTGTCACCGTCACAAAGAGAGAACCATCCTTCACCTCGTAGACACCACCACATACCATGTATTGTTCATTTGGCTTCCCTACAATTTTAGTGTTTAATATAACGTTGCCTGTGAACTCTGTGTGTGCTGAGGCTCTAATGCTAGCTGGCCCAAATAAGTCACAACAAGCTACTGGCCTAATCCTCAAGTGACTATCGTCTTCTTCGATGATATCGAAATTTTGGATGTCGCCACTCATACGAAAGAATTGTAATTTATGTGCATCTTTGTACACTACTATGTGCGGCTGCTCAGAATAAGTTTGCCCTATAAGCATTGGCTTTTCCAGGAATCGATCTTCGATAACTCTGCAAACAACATCAGCGTCTACACCATCTATGCTCAATTTAAGCTTAGCTGAACCCAAGGAATGAACGAGATTATTGCCGAAACCCTTCATAGTAGTCGAAATATGATCATGTTTGAGTCCAAGCTTCGAAAAAGTAGATTGTCTAATAAGTGTCACTTCGCTACCTAGATCAACGAAAGCCTCCACAGTTTCATTTTCAATATTGACTTGTTTAATGAATTTTTTATTCATATTTGAAGTGGTAATACGCATTGTTTTAGGTACTGTGTCAGCCTTAGTTGTCCCCGTTTCTGATTTGGATCGACAAATTTCCGACTTGTGTCCAATTTTACTGCAAAGGCCACACTTGACTAAAGGTTTCGGGCATTTAGTAAAAGGGTGCCCCTTCTCTTTGCAGTTGTAACAATACACATTGGAGTTACCCTTGCTGCTCGATCTGGAATTTTGTCGATCTTCAGAGAAACTAACATTCCTATCCCTGTTGAATGGCTGTTGCGTAGATAGTTCGTTGTTATTACTTAATAGAAATTTCAACAACTGATCTGGCTCATCACATCTCAATGCCAAGGCACTTGACCTCATGGTTTTGTCACTGATACCGTGGATGATGCAATCAACAGCGCGTCGGCCACTAATATCGCACTGATTAAGGAGGGCTAATTTCTCGTAATAGTAGTTCTCAATTAATTCGTTAGGACGACTTTTCCGCTTAAGCATATCTTCTAGCATTTGACCGTAATTTTGCTCACAGGGAAAGGCACTCATTAATTTTGCCTGCCACTCCTCCCAAGAGAACAATATTGAATTAAGGCTCTCGTACCAGGTTTTCGCAAGTCCGGTAAGTTTCTGCATTGCGAAGTGCACTATTGTCCTCTCATCCCAGCCGTAAACCTTTGCGCATTCGTTGACCTTTTTTATCCACATATCGCTGGTTTTTTTGAGTAGGGTTAAATTCTGGAAGTATGTTTTTGTAATCTAAGCTTTTATTATTTGACGTTGCACTCTGGTTTGACGGCTGAGATGGGACGACATCCTTAATAGCCTGAATTATTTGAACAATATCCTTAGCAGAAAAAGAAGGGCTACATGACCTTTTGGACCGACGACCGACGCTGGTTTGGCTGCGACTTCGACTCCTCCTCCGCCTCGTCCCTTGCTCCTTTGCTGCAGAGCGCCGTTCACTGTGCTGCCGACGTTGCTCAGCATCCCGTTCTTGTTGTAGTGCCAGTTCCAGTTGTCGATGTCTTTCCTGCTCCCGCCTCAGAGTCAGCTCGTGATCTAGCAGGTAGCGGCTGCGGCTGCGGCTATGGCCGCGGCTGCGGCTGCGGCTTCTCCTGTGTGAGCTTCCACGGCGGCGACTTCGACTGCGTCTTGCACGTGAGCGGCTCCTCCGAGGAGTCTCCAGGCTCTTACGATTTCCATCATCTCCGTCCATTCCCTGAAACTCGTAGCAAAGAATTACACAAACTTTAGAGTGTAGCCAATTATCTTTAGAATAACAGTAAAAACAAATAAATAAAAGAAATTGTCATTATCTCGAAAACGGTGCATCTGAGGGCAAAAATAACGAAATTTGAACCCCCTTTTATAAACCCCGCCAAACAATTTCTCTATCATATACAACGTTTTTTTTTTTTAAATACCTTCGAAAATTTAGAAAATTTTTTTTTTTTTGTTTCGATTTGCACAGAAGTCTTGCATACCGAAAAGGGTCCTTAACCCAAGGGTGGGACACAGCTGACTGAATAAAATAAGATTGTGGCGGCGCGCAATGTATGCCGTCGCGCTCGCCCCGCAATGAACATCGTACACTTCAGGTTGCTATAGTGAATCGTTGTTATTTCATCTGCTTGAAAACTGAAAATCTTGTAAAAGTTAGGCGAGCCTCGAAAATATAATTATCTACGTTGAAATCACTCCTTCAGTCTATCATTTGGGGACCATCTCTACAAGATCAATCTCCCTACAAGCGTGCCTGAATATGGATCGTAAGCTAATAAAAAAAAAATAACCAAAGTGAGCTGATGGAATAAAATAGTAAATTCATTTACTCAACTCATTAAGTTACGGAGATTTTTATAGAATTTATGCAAAAATCATTTACCCTAACAAAGTACTGCTAAAACTGCTTAGCATAACCCTAAGCGAACACGTGTCGAACCACATTTTTGACGACATGTTAGGCCCCATTTTCGACCACGTGGCACAACCAGCTAACCTTACTAAACAGCAAGATTTTAATTAAAATAGAGATATATTCAAAAGGACACCCATACCTGCTTATACTTAAGTGTATTTAAAAGAAAATGTGCATTCTCTAAATAACTCTTAATTCATAACAGTAAAAGGCAAAAATCAGAAAAGGTAGGTAAAATATTAGGCGAGTACTTACAGGATCTTCCTTAGTCCACTTGTGGGCACGTGGTTTGGCTATCCCGCTTCTGAGATATAGGACTACCTCAGAAGACAGGGCTTGTACAGAAGAAAACTCCAGGCGTATCCGAAAAACCACTATATTTTGAACTCCAGAATCAATTTGTAACTTTACTTTATCGAACCAATTAACCAGCCAAAAATAAGAACACTTATTTCACTCTGAGACATCCGTTCGGTGCGACTATCACAACTCGACTGCCGTCCCGAACGCTCGGCCCCCAGTTCGCCAAGTTTCCCCCACCAAATAAAAATGAGTGTTGCCAGTATTGATTCCAGAATATTCATAACTTTATATCGATATTATCAACACTCTGTAACCAACTCGGTAGTTATTTAAATTAAAAAATTATCAAACGAATGAAAAATTATAAAACCTTACAGTTGGGTATAAATATTGAAGAAAGAAAACCCAGAAAAGGAAAAAATAAGAAAAGGTATTCGAAAAAAAAAACTTTACATGCATCTTAACCACCTCTCCATGTTTCACTATTCCGAAGGTTGGTTTTCATAATTTTTTCCGTTTCCTGCTGCGGGGAAAAATTTTTCCTTGTTGAGCACTTATTACCAAAAAAAAGCACTTTTTATTAACTTCATTTTTTTTAAATACTCACGCGCACGCAAACCGCATCTAATGTCAATAGTAAAATGGTTTTCTAAGTTCTACTAGCAGCGGTCAGAATAACTACTAACTGTTCGGCCATGAGCGTTTCAAAATGTTAACATAGCTAAAAATAATAAGAAAGCTAACCCGCTACCATCTATCACATTTCAGGGGTGATGAATGCAGCAGACTACTATGGGCTTGACGAACTGAGGCGCGCTTGCGGAGGATTCGTGCAATGCTGCATCACGGTGGACACCGTCTGCGCTCTTCTGGCTTCCGCTGAACGGTATATCCAGTACAAATGCACCAAGTCTTTGGTACAAAAGGTATGTATTAATCAAAGAGTCATAAATAAAATACCACAGGCATGGCGTATAACTGAGTAGGTTTCTGAGGTATAACTGCGCTGTGCGTTAGGAATGGTGCCGGCCCTAGAGTGACTAGGACAACCTATACATCTGCACTGCTTACTCCAATGATGTCCTGCGTCAATATTTAAATTAGTTACAAATAGTTAACCGCGGACTCAAGTAGTTAACCAGGCCTTAAAACGAAATAAAAACATGGAATGAAAAAGAATAAAACTGTTGGCTTTCTCATACAAACCTTGTGCTTTACCGTCGATAACGGGTTTTGTATGAGACTCCTACCAATTTGTATTTCTTGTTTCTGAATATTTGTGAAGTGTTTAACTGAACAGGTTTCTGTGGTGGCGAAATGGTTCAAGATATGGCGTGACATGATATGGTGTGATGACGGCCATATTGTAAACTAGCTGTGCCCGCGGCTTCGCCCGCGTGATATTCAGACAATTTGCAGTCTCTCCCTCTCCCCCTTTCCTCTCCCCCTCCCTCTCCCCCTCCCCCTCCCTCTCCCACTCCCCCTCCCTCAACCTCTCCCACTCCCACTCTCTCTACCTCCATCCCACTCCCTCTCCTTCTCCTTCTCTCTATCCCTGCCCCTTATCCTACACCTACTCCTATCCCTATCCTTATATAAACATAGACACGACACCCATATTGATTTTTAGAAATTTTAACCCTATCGCACCCCAACCCCATTCCCAGGGGATGATGGCATTTCACGTCCACCACCTTAGATTTCAAAATGGTTGTAGTTGTCGTAATCAGCGATCCGATAAACCATACAAACGACACCCATATTGATTTTTAGACATATCAACCCTATCGCACCCCAACCCCATCTACGGGGGATGATGGTATTTTACGTCCGCCACATTGGATTTCAAAATTCTTTTAGTTTTCGTAATCAGCGACCCGATAAACCATACAAATGATACCTTTATAGGTTTTTAGACTTTTTCACCCCATTTCCCTCTTTAAGGGGTTGAATTTGGGGTGGAATTTCAATAATAGAGACGTATGTTCCACAGAATTACAACCCTAATGCCTAAATAATAAATTTAGTGGATATTACTTTGAAATGAAGGAGTTTCAACTTCATCCCCCTTTTCACTACTTAGGGTGTAAAATTAAAAAAAAAAACACTTAAAACTTAATTTTTAGTCGTCAGTTCCCAATCATATACTAGCACACTCACATAACACACACAAATACACTCACCGAGACACTAACACCCACATACACAGCCAAACACAAACACACATTCATGTTCCTATTAATAGTCGTATTGTAGCTTATACTCGTAGTTCTTCTAAATTTGCATGTTTATTTTCTTTGTTTATTTTTGTTCTTTTTGTAACATGTATCAGTAAATCGAGATTACGCAGAAGCTTGTAACACAGTTTTAACTAGCACAAGCTTCTGAGTTTCCACACAAAAAACTGTAAAGTTGCAAATAAAGATTTATTTATTTATTTATTTAGTCTAAATAAAAATTTAGAAGATCCTAACTTTAAAATTAACGGACTTTCATACAAACTTTCATCCCTTTTTTCACCCCCTTGGGGGATGAATTTTGGAAAATTCTATAACACATACTTTTTTATTTTATACCAAAAGCTTAAATACAAATTTCTATAATTCTACCTTTAAAACTGAAAGACTTATAGACTAACATACGGAATGAAAATCATCCCCTTTTTCACCCCCTTGAAGGGTGATTTTTAAGAAATGCTTTAACACGTGTTTCTTTATTTTTTACCAGTAGCTAAAATTAAAATTTGTGTGAATCTAGCTCAAGAAACAAAGGACTTTCATACAAACTTTCATCCCTTATTTCACCCCCTTGGGAGATGAATTTTCCAAAATCCTTTCTTAGTGGGTGGTTTTGACGCACATAGAACTTGTGTACAAAATTTCAGATCTGTATCTATAGCGGTTACGGCTCGGCGTTGATGAATCAGTCAGTCAGTCAGTCAGGACATGCTCTTTTATATATTTAGATTAGACAACATCGAAATGCATTGCTCATACCAATTATCCCCTTCCCGCATCATTGATCTGCTCAGCCACATGAATCTGCTCAGTTGGGTGGTAGAATTGCCAACGGAAATTCAAATATAAGGAACCTTGAAACTTGGCCTGTAAATAGAGACAGAGTCATATATTCGAAATAAAAATAGAATTTTTCGAGGGTTAAAAATTTGTTTTATTATTGTATATTTTATTTACTGCACATAACAGTAGAATGGAATATCGTCACAGCTTACATATCATATAAAAAATTACTGTAACTTTCTTTGGTGATATACCAGCGTTTTTAGGGTTCCGTAGCCAAATGGCAAAAAAACGGAACCCTTATAGATTCGTCATGTCTGTCTGTCTGTCCGTCCATATGTCACAGCCATTTTCTCCGAAACTATAAAAGCTATACTGTTGAAACTTGGTAAGTGGATGTATTCTGTAAACCGCATTAAGATTTTCACAAAAAAATTGAAAAAAAAAACAATAAATTTTAGTATGGGGATTATACTTGGAACTGAAACTCAAAAAAAATTTTTTTCACCAAACCTATGGGTGTGGGGTATCTATGGATAGGTCTTCAAAAATGATATTGAGGTTTCTAATATAATTTTTTTTCAAAACTGAATAGTATGTGCGAGAGACACTTCCAAAGTGGTAAAATGTGTGGTAACTTCTAAAATAAGAGAATGATAAAAATAAAAAAAATATAAGATGTACATTACCATACAAACTTCTAACGAAAATTGGTTTGAACGAGATCTAATAAGTAGTTTTATTTTAATACGTCATAAATCGTAAACCGCAATTTACCTTTCATTCTATCAACTCAAATATAAATTTTAGTTACTTACATCACATAATAAAGTTTTTTAGCAATAAAAATACCATAACTTTTACTTTTATACGTACAGGTTTATACGGAACCCTCAGTGCGCGAGTCCGACTCGCACTTGGCCGGTTTTTTTTTTTGTTTCGACGAAAGGCTATGACTGCGTTCCATTCTGACGTACAGTAAACGAAATTTTACAAAAATAAATTATATTTAATTTTGTTCACTAATACAGGGTCTTTGATAAATTTCTGCAAACCTCAGGTTGTTGCTCTATGAAACTGAACAACTTTTGTATGGGAGATATATATATTTTTGTTTCATTTTCAGGAGAGTTTCATGGGTAGATCTACCAGCTGAGAAGTTTGCAAAACTTTAGCAAAGAACCTGTATAAGCTACTTTTGGTACTTCGCAAATATGATAAATACTAAAACCTCTAATTTAAAAAGACTATACTTAAATAAATTTTAAATAAACGCTTAATGAGCAGAATTATTTATGAATAATCACTTAACTGTTTACTTACTTACTTAACGAATGCCGAAAGTTGAAGTATCTCAGAGCAGAGAACATAATAAAGTTTCACGTAGCATAATAAGATTAAAAGAAGATTATTTAAAGAAATAAATAAATAATAAAAAAGCCTTTTATTCCTTAATTATCATGCAAACAATTCATAATTATTTTTTTAAGTAATATTTAAATTGATTTTTGATATTATATACAATTTCACTATTTATTATTTAATATCATATAAATGAATTCTTTAATTAAGGACCCCTCGTTGGGTGAAGGCCTCCTCCAACCTGTTCCAATGTTCCCTGTTTTGTGCTGTAGTACTCCAATTTTTTCCTGCGTTTTTTTCGATTTCATCCATCCATCGCTCTGCTGGTCTTCCCACTCTTCGCTTGCCAATTGGGCCCTTCCAGAAAGTTATCTTTTTTGTCCATTTCGTGTTATTCATACGAGCCACATGTCCCGCCCATTTCCATTTTAGTTTAAGGGCATGTTGGACCGCGTCTTTAATTTTCGTTTTCTCACGAATAGTAGTGTTTCTGACTTTGTCTTTTAATTTTAAGTTAAGTAGGCTTCTTTCTATTCGTCTTTGACAGACATGTGTTTTATTTCTGGTTTTGTTATTGAAAATCCAGGTTTGACAAGCGTAGGTTAGGCATGGCAAAAGGCATGAATCTACCACTTTCTTTTTCAAGTGAACGGGTAAGTTTGATTTAAAAATCTCTTTGTGACTCCAGTATTTGTTCCAAGTCATTGTTATTCGTCTGTTCAATTCTTCTATGTGTCTGTCTTTCTTAAATGAAACCAGTTTTCCTAAATAAATATATTCATCGACATACTGCACTACCTTTCCATTTATATTTATCGTGGCTCTCAAGCTGTTTGTCATTAATTTGGTTTTTGTAGGGTTCATTTCAAGGCCAATTTTTGAGCTTATTGTGTTTAGTTCTGTTATCATTGTTTGAAGTTCAGCGGCTGATTCAGAGAAAAGAACTATGTCATCAGCGAATCGAAGATGATTCAAATGGTCTTCTTTTAATTGTATACCTTTTTTAGACCACGGTAAGCTTTCCATTATATTTTGTAGGACTGCTATGAATATTGTTGGCGAAAGTGGATCGCCTTGTCTAACGCCTCTACAAATCCTTATCGGAGGACCAGTTCTATCAAGTTTGACTCTACTTGTGCTTTTTGAGTATATGTCTTTCAGAATATTTATGTATGGTTCTGGAATATCTTGAGCTGTTAGTGTTTTCGATATACTTTCATGTGAGATAGAGTCAAAAGCTTTCATATAGTCGACGAAGGCTAGGTAGAGTGGTTTATTAAATTCCTGGTATTTTTCCATAACTTGGTCTAAGACATGGATATGATCGATGGTGCTGTGGTTTTTTCTAAAGCCTGCTTGTTCAGGAGGTTGATGTTTATCTATTTTTGGGCTTATTCGGGCTTCTATGCAGGATGCAAACAGCTTGTATATGCAGGGCATTAAACTAATCGGGCGGTAGTTTCCTACATCAGCTGGATTTCCTTTTTTGTACAGCAAGATGATGTCAGATTCGCACCAGTTTTCAGGAACTTTCTGTTCTTTAATATTTTATTAAACAAACATGTAATAGGTTCAAGTAGGAATGGCAGCGCTGTTTTCCGATTTTGATATTCCGTCCGGACCTGGGCTCTTGTCATCTTTTAGTTTTTGCACTTGTTTATATATCTCTGTCGTACTGAACTCTGTTATTGTTGTGTTAAGCGCCTGAAGTTGATTGCCCTCACTGTAGGGTAAGTCAGGTAGGGTCTGTTTACTGTATAAGGCTCTATAGAATTTAGTGGCAGAGTCTACTACTTCTTGTCTAGTTTGTGATTTATCACTGTTTAGTTTTGGTATCCAGTTTCTGTTTTTGTTAAGTTGTTTGTTCGCTTTCTTTACGCTACCTGAAGACCTTAAATGTGTCTCAATAATATGTAATCTATGTTCGCAATAATCTTTTCTATACTCTGTACAACATAGCTTGATCGTTTTGACAGATGGGTCTTGTGATGGGAAACAGGCAATATCTAGTAGTACAAAAAATAACGTTTTTATATAGGTACTTGTAAGTGTGATGAGATGGTGTGGCTGTATGTTTTAAACTATTCAAAATAAATTAATTCATTAATCAATCCACTTTATTTCACTAGACATAAAAATATTGGGTATGTATGCGACGATGGGTTATATTATTATAATATTGAGTTAAAATCAAGGTTGAAAAATAAAACAAAATTTTATCTTTTAAAGCATAGTTTTTAATCGGGAAGAGGAACACAACCTAGGTTTTCATCGTCAGAATCGTCTTCAGAACTTGTGTCATCATCTCCAACTTGAATTATTAATTCGTTTTCAACGAAGTTGTCGAAGCGCACATCGCGCATCCAGTCAGACAAAACTTCTTCTTTCACGTGTCGAACAACATTCGCCCAGTTTTCAGCGGTCACCTGACCACAAGCTTCTTCCAACAAACGGAGCATTTTGTTTGCGGTGAAGGGAGGAGATGTGTTGTTGCGGGCTGCATGTCCTGTGAATGAAACAAATGATGAATAAAGTAATACTATTTAATGCAGTATATGTTTTAGTATTCATGAAAAAAATAAATATTTATCAAGAAAAAAAGAATTATTTACGCATTTTCACTAACCTTTGATTTGTGCCCATATGAGTTCTATGGCATTATATTGACAGTGATAGGGTGGCAATCTGATAACAGTGTGACCACGTTGCTTTGCTGCTTCATCCAGCAAATACACTGGCTCCCTTGTTTTGTGTATGGCCACCAGCCCAAGCAGTTCGCACTTGAGCATTGTCATATCGGCATTTACGCCCTTGTTCATAAGCCACTCTATTATATCGGCTTTTTTATTTGCCGTCGTCGGAGCCTTGTCAAGTTGCACGGAATGGTAGGATGCATTATCCATTATTATTATATGAGGACCGTCCAGGTTGTCCATCATTTTATAGAACCATTCTGAAAATTTTTCGAAGTTCATCTCTTCATGGTATTCATTCGTTTTCTGGGATTTAAATGCCATTAAACAGTTTGACACGAAACCTTCGGCAGTACCTGCGTGGCAAATTATTAGTCTCTCCCCCTTTCCTTCTGGTACTTTTGTGGATGATTGGGCAGTACCATCGTTCCATGTTTTTTGCACAGTGTGATTGGCATTCAACCACGTCTCGTCTAAAAACACAACCTTCTTCCAATCAGAAATATTTTTAGCTTTTCTTAAAAAAGTAAATCTTTTGAGTGCTATGTCCGTCCTTTCCATAAGGATCTTGCGTTTGTTTGCTTTTTGGTAATGGAAACCAATTTTATTTAATAGTTTTGACAGCGAAGTTCGACCACCGTCATATAAACCAGCTTCTCTTAATGTTCCCAGCAACTCTTTAAGTGTGGGCAATTCTTTCTTTGAATAATACCCATAAATGTGGTTTCGTATAGCCGCACATTGAAAATCGTCAATATCGACTATAGGTTGGATACGTCTTCGTTTTTTATTTGGAGTCGATAGTTTGTTCTCTTCATCACCTTCTTTGCCAAATTTTTCAGTCGATATTCGTGTTACAGTAGCTAATCCAATTCCCAAAGCGTCAGCTACACGTTGCCGCACTTGAGACAATGGCAGTAAAGGTCCGCCATTTTGACACTCACGCTCAAAATAATCGCGTAAGCGTATTACAAACTCACGCGTTTCACTGTTAAGCACAGTTTTTTTCACCCTTTTAGGCATGATTAACAAAAGTTCACAACGAAAACTAAAATTCAACAATAAGAACTTAACAAATATTAAATAACAACACAACAAAACAAAAGAACAACAAAGTAGCTTGAGGTTATAATTCAAAACACTCAGGACGTGACGCATACAAGGCTGTCGCACTCGTACTATATAACCGTAACCGGCCAGGCGGGCGGACGACACCAGCCAGTGTTGCCACCTTGGTTTTAGAAAAGAATTCCAAAAATAGGTTTTTTGTATTCTGTTACTCTTCTTTTATCACTCCCTCGGTAAAAAAACTAAATTTACAGACACGCCGATTCTACTCTTTTATTATATGTATGCGATAATTCGATAAAATGATTTTTAATAAGGCTTCTTTGTAACCGATATTTGTAACAGTCACTGCCTGTTATTTGTGTCCCATCCGACCAAACGACGTAACATTGCACGAGCGTTCATTGTTTTCAGTTTTTCTATTTAAATCTTACTTTGAAGCTATAAAAACCACTAAGATTTTCGGAAAATGTTTGAATATTAGATACTTTTGTGTGTTGTGTGTCTATTTTTAAAGTTTTAACAATTTTTGAAATTGATAAAATAAAAAAATATTATGTTCGTCATTGCAAAGTTATGTCGGTCACCAATTTTACATCTGTCAAAAAGATCAAGCTATGTTGTATAGACTATAATGCTCTTTTTGTCTCTTTGTACAGTGCTGTTAACTGCTTTTTTTGTATTTTGTTTAAAGGTTTGCTGTTTTGCAGTTGATGCCGTTTTCGCATGAGATCTTTTGTGTTTTCGGTGATGATTTGTTTTCTGTGTTGAGGTTTGTGTGATTTTGTAGTCAAGATGCTGTCTGTCAGTTTGGTTTTTAGTTTTTCATAGTAAGGATCTGCTTTTTCATCCGTGTGGACAATGAAATCGGACATCTCTTTGTCCATTCTTTTCAGGAACATTTCTTGTTCTTCTTTAGACTTCAGGCTAAGGTTTGTAACGGTACCAAAAGATTTTCTTGACTTTTTCATGGCTTTCAGAACTATTGTGGCTCTTAGTAGTTTATGGTCAGTAGAAAAGGTTGAAGTTATGAAATCTATGTTTTGAAATAGTTTTGGCATATTTGATATAATATAATCAATTTCATTCTTCGTTTTTCCATCTGGTGACTTCCACGTCCACCTCTGCTTGTTATTCTTCTTGAACATTGAATTTATAATAAATAGGTTGTGTTCTTGGATGTGCTGGACAAGTCTCTCTCCTCTAGTGTTTCGTTGGCCGTAACCAAATTTTCCCATAATGCGATGTACTGATAGTTTTGATACGCCTATTTTTGCATTCAAATCTCCCATTAGAATGATGTGTCTTCCGGCCTTTTGTTGAGCTTCGGCAAGCGAGACGTAGAAAGTTTCGATTTCTTCATTGTCAGCTCTCTCTGTAGGGGCATATACTTGTATGAGAGAGAAGCATATCTTGTCGAATTTGAGTTTCAGAATACAGATTCTTTCGGAGATCCCGATAAAACTTTCAATATTTTGTCTATATTTTTTCTTAATCAGAAAACCGACTCCATACAGACCTTGTCTTTCGCCAATGTAACAGAAAATATGTTCCTCATCTTCTATGATTTCTTGACCAAGTCTTCTGACTTCAGCTAGTCCTATAATGTCATATTTTATATCAGATAAAGCTGCTTTGAGCTCTAGCATTCTTTCATTTGACAGCAGAGACCTCACGTTGTAGGTGCATATATTTAGTTTTAAGTTCTGGTGCTTTTCGTTTAGTTCTAGGTTCTGATGACAGTTTTGAGTGGTTGGAGGGTTGTAGTCGTCCACCCCCGCGGTGACTACGGGCCGTTGTGGGGGTGGTAGGTTTGCTGGAGGGGTCGCTGTTTGCTACTGGCAGTTATCAATATTTGCTTTGGAAGCAGACGAAGCTTGAGTTGTAACGTTTTTGTTTACAAGGAAATCAGTAATGTTTGCTTTAGTTTTTTTCGCAGCTGGGTTGACGTTTTTTGTGGCGTTGTTTGACAGGTTTGCTTCTGGAGACAGAGAAAGAGTTCTCTTTTTAGCGTCAGGTTTTTCATTTTTATTCAGAATCACTATATTGTCCTGTCTAAATATTACTTTTTTTTCCTTGTTCTCTGAGTTTTTGTAATTCTGGTTGCAACTTCTTTCTATTTACTTGAACTTTTTTTGTTAAATCTTCTTTTATTGAAGTATGAAGTATCCTTTAGGAAGCTTTTGTTGCGTAATATCTCAATCTTTTTTCTTAATGTTGTTAGTGTTATTAGGATTGGTCTTATTTTATCGCTCTTTTTTCCGAGTCTTCGCAAATAATCTATGTCGTTTTTGTCGCATTTAACTTTCATAATAGAGTTAAAAAGCACAAATACGTTTTCTTCCAAATCTGAGTAGTTTTGTTCGTCTTCTTCTAGGCCAAAGATAATGATATTCTTTTTTCTTAGTTCCTTTTCCATAGTTTCTAATCTCTTGTCTTGGTCCTTCAACTGTTCTTCTAATTCGCTTATTTTTGTTTCTACAAAGTTGAATTTTGTATTTATGTTGTCGTTAATTTTTCTCGTTATATTTTCTTCCATTTCTTTTAACTCTTTTTTCTGGTCTTCTGTACTTTTTTGGATACTACGCAGCATAGCAGTCATTTCTTCCATCATAAGATTTTTTTTTAATTTCTGGTCTTCAAATCGCAGGAATTTTTAAAAAGCGCCCTCTTTTTACGATTAGCAAAAAACTATACTAATTAGCGGCCTCTAATTGTTCTTTCCTGACCTACGCAGAGGTACGTTGATCGCTGGAGAGAATCTTGACGTTAGTTATGCAGGAGTCGTGTAGATGGCGTTAGTGCATTTCTCTTAGGATATTTGCTTTAGAAAATATCTCAGAATAAATACATCTAATAGTTAAATATGTATTATCGAAAAATAGACCATGCCCAGTTCCAAAAAAGCACTCACTTTGTCTCCTTTCGTATTATTTATGAATCCAATCACTAATATTTATTATGAAGTGGATAGTAGAATGTTGATGACCGTCCGATATGAGAATAATTTAACCTGGATGCACGAATAATTGTATTTTCCACTTATATGTTTCAGTTTTTCTTCTATAGAATTGTTCGAAAAAGTGATTATAAAGTCTTAACTTGCTGTTTTGCACTGATTGTTTAAATAATGTCACTTATATCTGACGGTTATGCGTCACGTATTTCACTGTTAATTTAAACTAGTCCACAGTATTTTGTATGTATCACAAACGTTTACACAGTTTAATTGTGTGATTATACACTGGTATTTGCACTTTTTAAACTTTAGTTCGTAGTAAAACAATTTTTTTGCAAATAAAAATATCAGAGCAGTTGTTGCTATCGCGACTTCAGCGCCTCCACAAGAAAGCTCATGCATAATTTAAATGAAAACTTTGTGTTATGTGTGTGTATTATGACCATTACAGGTGCTGGAGTTTGTTGACGTGCATGGGAATGATGTGTTGAATCTCGGCTCCTTCACGCTCCTGCCACAGCACGTAGTCAGATTAATACTGGCCAGGGATGAGCTCAAGGCCGATGAATTCACTAAATTCCAAGTGAGTAATACTAAATAAAAACTAGCAACGTTAATTCACAGATGAATTTTGCTAATATAGATGATTGACGACACAGTTAGTAGACTCTCATGCATTTTCAAATATCTATCTCTTCTATGCGCCACTTTCATAGTAGATTAAGGCTTGGTTTGCACTGCAAATGCTTGTTCAGCACTAAGCATCTGGAACTTGTATTCACTTTAATTCGCGCTAAATTAACGCGGTAACCGCAAATCCTTCACTCCAGCTGCTTGCCAGGCACTAATCAGGCGCCAAGCCAGAAGTGCTGACAGTTCCTGGGTGTCTCTCAATTTTCCATCCATCTATACACGTACGACACAAACTTCGTTACAGTCAAATTCATATTAACTTAGTTCAACTCTTCTTCTCCTATCAAAGGCAAATTATTTTATAGTAACTTAGCCCAAAATGTGGCTACATCAATATTATAGCTCTTTTGTTGCCTTCAAAAAGTTCCTCCTGGGTGCAAGAAACTGAAGAGGTAGGGCACCAAAGCAATTGCAAAAATTCACTGACTAAATATTTAAGTAATTGTTTATATTGAACTAATAATGGTATGAAAGCAATAATTTCATGACTAAACCCTCTATTGCAGGCCGCACTCATGTGGAGCAAGAAATACTGCGATACAAATCAGAACATGATCCTGAAGGACGTAATTGGAAACTTCCTGGAGTACATACAGTTCCACAAGATCCCAGCCAACGTTCTGATGAGGGAGATACATCCATTGGGCTTGGTACCCTATTCCATCATTATGAATGCTTTAGCTTATCAGGTGCGTTCAACGAAAATATTATTATGCCTTTACACATAATGATGTCCTTGGAATGACTAGCCACTATGAAAATAAATCTCAATCTTTCTATATCCTAAACAGTGTCTGTCATCGTATGCTGCTTATTATTAACTACATTTCAACGCTTGTAGTAGAGCAAAATGAGTAGAGTGCTGACACGATATTGTTGCAGGCAGACCCGGCCAGCATAGATCCAGGCAAGCTTTCCCCGGCGCGGTCCCGGCGTGGCGGTGGCCGTTCGATGTCTGTGCAGTCTTCCCTCGACCCTTACGGTTCCAATACCACCCTCTCTTCCACCGGCTCGAGCGATGTTCCGTCTTCCGACTCCCGGCACAACTAACGCGAGGGGAACCTCCCCCGTCCCACGCCCGAACCTACCCCCGGACCCTCCACCGCTCCAGACAAACCATCTGATAAACCAATCGAAAAATTACCGGAAAAACTCGGCCTCTTCTCTTCAATCAAACGGGCGGCTAGCAAAAAATTCGGCGATCGCCGCTCACCAACACCGAAAACAAGAGAACCACGATCAAAATCGGATTCTATAAAACATGCAGCTTTGACAAGACAAATTTCTGAAACTGTGGCAGCGAAAGGAGATCCCACTTTTGAACGCTGCAGGCCAAAAAAGCGTGATAGTGAGACCGAGTTTCCAGTAAGGAAATCTACTTCAGAGATTTCGGAGAGTTTTCCGTTCGTAAGACGAGCACTTGCTGAGATTGAGAGTGGATTTAACTACTTCAGAAGATCAATTACTTCAGATACAAGTGAGCCTAAGGGGTTATTTCTAAGGTCTGAGCCTTTAGTTGTCGTTGCTGCAGCTGAAGATGATCAACCAGAATCTTCACCACCTCCGATGGGGTTGAAAGAGCGACGAGGATCCAGAGGATCACCATGTGCCAATCTTCCACCTCTTATGATACCGCCAATGCCGGAGATGTCGCAGGGTCATTTGTCTCCAAATCGCCTTTCTCCGCAAATAGCATCATCCCCGAAAGCACCACAAACTGCGCCTCTGTTACGAGATGCTCCGCCTCGTCGTTCGAGAACTCGCTCCGAGATGCCTCCCGACCCTCCGCCGCGCTCGCCTCAGGCCCCTCGTCCGGCGTCTGTCTCTCCAAAGCACACTTTTGCATTTAAGATTGTGCTGAAAAAGGTGGAGAGCACGCCAAATACTTCATTTGATAGACCGGAACAATGAGAGTACCTCCTCTAAGCGCGGCCGCTGATTAGCGGTGGGGTACTCGAGGCAAAGACGCGCTTTTCTCCTTTTTCTAGGGAAGCTAGCTTAGATTAGTTAGCAGCTAACGACAACGGTTCGGTAAAGTATTTTACCAGAAATATGACGCTTTGGAAACTTCTTCGTATTCTTATGAAATGCAGAGGCTGGTCCTCCTTAACTTTATGTCCTGGTGTTATAATGCGAATGTGTGACCGGTAGCAACAAGGTGTGAGATCAATATCATATTAATCATAATGTACTGTTTGTATTTGTATGATGTTTGCCCCGTTCAAGTATTGTGTAAGAGAAATGAATATTTTATTGTAATCTGATGAAGTTGAATGGTAATATTATCCGTGAGGGTCGAGAAATTTTTTACCAGAAAAGTTTTCCCAAAAGCATTTAATTAAGGATTAAAATGTCTAAACTTACGATATCCCAGCTTTGTCCCTGCATAAAATCACAATTTACAGAATTGTTAACATTCAAATGTGTTTGAAAACTGATATAATATAAGATTTTTGAATTAGTATTTGAACCAATATCAATTACCGATATCTGCGTACCTATTCAGAGGTTGGCTACTGTAGGAAAATTTGTAATACATAGATTCTGGTAATCTTTACCAGAATTTATGTGTAGTTTCTTGACAAAAGTAGACCAGTTCCATGATAAAAATCCTCAGTTTCCTTTTGCTTAACACCCTGTAAAACCACAATTTATACAGAAATTTATAGATTATTGTTCTCATTATACGGTCAACTGGCTGGGGTAGCTTTGGTATTATGATGGTAAGGCTTTTTAAATTAAACTTGAAATTAATCGATGGAGTTTCATATCAAATCTTTCTTACAGTAGCCTACCTACTTTATATTTACCATATACCTACAGGCATCTGTATGTTATTGTAATACTAGCGTCTTATTCAGAGTGCTTTCGCTAGTCGGGTAATTTTTTTTTTTCGGAGATTTACTTACAAGCTATAAAAAATTGTAACCATGCGGCAACCCATATAACATTGTACCAAGTCACAAGTCACTTGTAGCTTGTATAACTACGAGAAACCTACCCCAGTTCTAAAGTTATGTCGCTAAACGTTTTTATTTTGATAATGTCGTTGAAATTACCACGATCCCCCCCCAGGATTAATCATAGTATCCTTCGCTTGTTTAGGTTACAATAGAAGCAATGGCGCCAAACAATTTTGCAACCATTCAAAACAAATAACTATTGTTCGTAATCCGACTTTAGTTTTTCCGAAAAAAAAATCATGGTTTTATCCTTTGTAATTACTGCATTCAACTGTGTCTCAACTTGGATAGCAAACAAAACATCTCTGAATAAGATGCTTAATCAAAATGTCGTATTGTATTTTCGATGTTATACAAAGTGTCTAGCATGAAAATATTTTTGTAACATTGTATAAATGATAATGATATATAACTAACTTAGAAAGCAGTTTAAGACACTAGAAAATCTTTACTTTTTTAGGTATATTATATATGTGTCAGGAGTCATTACATAATTTTTTTGCCTATCAATACTGCAAAGTAATAAATATAAGATCCTTATAAAATTGTGAAAATAATTTTAGAATGTTACTCAGATTAAATATAATAAAAGTGAACAACTTTCCCCAAGGTCAAAATAAGAAAAAAAAATTGATCTCCCATAGAAACTACATCTAATCAGCTGATAACACATTTTGTATGGGAGGTAAAATTTATTAGGGAAAGTTGATCAGTTTCATGGACAACGTAAAATGCTTAAATTAGGTTGACTATTTCAGTAGGACTCTTTTGTATTTCTTTAAGCTAACTAAAAATTTAAAAACGAGGCCCACCTCATAGTATTGACAGATATAACCACCGGATCCTCTATTTTGAAGATCTATTCTGCAGTGATTTGTTGTTATGAAAGCATGCACAATTACAATTTCGATTGGCATTCAGTAAGGAAGATTCCTCGCCCACTTTAATAAAATATACAGGTATTAGCAGAAGAAATCGTAAATGAGCGTGCATTCAAAAGAACAAATTACTGCAGATTAAATTTTTAAAACAGAGAATTTACAGTATAATTGTCACATAACTGTAGACACATAGAGCTCCTTCTAAATTCCAATCCAAGAACCATCGCAAATTGGAAATCGATGATTCGTGAATGTTTTTGTGCGATGACTAATCCAATAAAAAAAATGTACAGAATTGCAGAAAATCAGACTAATAATTATAATTGTTTTCGTGTGATCCAAAGAATTCAAATATATACCTACCTCTCCTGACCTACATTAAAGGTTAAGTGTTGATACTGTGTCCATCTATAATGAATGAGGAATACAAATATCCTGTGTGGTGCCTTGTGTAGGCATGGGGATGTTGGGTAAGGTGATAGCTTGTAGATGGAATAAAATACGATGATGACTACATGATGATGTATATTGTAAGACGTATGTACAGCGCTGTGTCTTAGATCACATTAAACGTTAAGTTTTGATACTGTGTCCATCTACAAGGTTATTTTTTGGACCTGATTTCCTTTTGCCCAATTATTAGTGAGGTCAAAAGCAACAACTTTTGTTTTACGACTTTGCTAACAACGCACAAAAAAATTTCGACTCTCCATACTAAAGTGGTCACGCGACCGACCCATTTTGTATGTGAGGTTGAAAATTTTTCGTGCGTTATTAGCAAAGTTGTAGAACAAAAGTTGTTGCTTTTGACCTCACTAATAAGTGGGCAAAAGGCAATCAGGTCCAAAAAATAACCTAGTATAATGAGGAATACAAATATCCTGCTAACATTCAAGTATTAATTAGGTAGGTTACGTATTTTTATATCTTCTGTTGATGGTCCTTTTAAGGGGCTTATCAGATTAAATTATTAAAATAAAATTATTCATATGAAAGTAGCTTTAAACTGCTTTCTAAGTTTTTATTCTTTCAAAACCCAAGCCACAGTAGCTGTTGTCATTTGTGGTGTGATAATGTGTGTGATTCTACAATAATGTATTTTAATACAAATCAAGTTTATTCAAAAATGTCTGTGTTATAATAATCATTTATAGTATCGAAATATTTATTTATAATACGGACATAGCAACAAAAGTCTGTTAAAAGTTCATTCGTACTGAATAAACTTCTTGCATTTGCCTTATTGGTTCTATTGAAAACATATTATTAAGTAAAAATCTCAAAATCCTCCACTTGTAGACATGATGTATCTAAACCAAAGACTTTTGCCGTATTTACTGATGATGCCGCCTCTTAAAACTGGTTGGATCGATCTGCTCAGGCATTGTGATATCTGTGTTCAAGTGAACAAATAACTGTCTCCTAGATCTTAAATAACCAACTGGTTTCATATCACGTCCTTATCTAAAGTCTTACACAAATTTTCTAAAATCTCGGACATCAAAAGGCTTTTAGTTTTTACCGCGACCGTTATCTTCGCCATCAAATATAATAATTATATAAATATGTCAAAATCAAGTCATTTTGTTGTTTTTACTGTTTAGTTCGGTGGCTCACTGTCTGTCTTTAAGCTAACTTTTGTTTAAGATTGTTGTATATTTTACATAGTTATTATTATCAGTTTCTTTGGAGCTTCTTTGGAGTTAAAAGTGTTAAAGCTCCTTCAAAATTGAAGACATTTTCTTTGTAAGGAAACTGAAAATCTTTACTTCAAAGAAGCTAAAATCTTATTTTCTTCAGTACGCAACTGTACAGTAAAGATATTTTATTGGGTTTTTTATCAGAATACATGTGAAAATTCAATATTTTTTGGATTCAGATTTTCCTTTGTTCTTCTGATTCTGAATATTTTTTGTTGATTCTTTTGGTAGTTGCTTTTATTTTTACCGCATTCAATTAGCTGAACTGAAACGATTAATTATCATCTCAAACTCCCTTTGTTGTAATTATGGTTCGGGATCATTTATTCGCCTTTTACGACACCAACAAGGGAAGGTATTCAGGTGAGGCATGCTAGCGGGTACATAGGGTATGGCAATTTTAACAAACTTTGTAAAGGATTAGTTTCCAAAAACTGAAAGAACATGATCAGTCATTGTAACTGAACAACTTTCAGTGACTAAAACCCGCTGTTTACCCGTGGTCCCGCTGGGTTGACCCATTACCGGGTCCACGGGTAATTTTAATTACCCGTGGTTCCATAGCACTAGGGATTACAACTTGATGAATATCACGACTTCTGATTATATCGATATAACGAACCTACTTTGGATTATAAAAATTCAACGACGCGAGCGCCTTACAACTGTCGTATACAAGGTGTAATTCCAAATACGCAAAAACTCTCGGGTGGTAGTTTTGCTCTCTCAACATTTTGAAATAAAAAGAAAAGAAAATCGATTCCCCATACAAAATGAAAATCTGGTTTGGTCAATTTGTATGAGTAATCAATGTGTTTTATTTAATTTCTAAAACTTTTAGAGCAAATGTTGTTCAGTTTCATGTATAGAACTACCACCCTAGAGTTTTTGCGTATTTGGAATTACACCTTGTATACAACGGTTGTAAGGCGCTCGCGTCGATTTTACGTTACATTTTGTTTCATCTGGCTTGGCTTATATTTTCTGAAGGTACATTTTAGGTACAAAATTCCTACGCTTTTAAAATCAGTAAATTGTTCAAAACGCCAAAAATCCCGCCATGCGCCATCCTGACGTCAGGATGGCGGGATACTTTGTTTTGAAGATTTCTGGAATACGAAATCGGTATATTTAAAAAAAAAATGGTACAATAAGGTACAAATTAGGTACTAATCTCTCATGCTAATTAAATTAAAATTCGCGATGGTACACTTGCCATCCTGACGCACACGTATGTTTTTGTCCGCAAGGATGGAATTATTTTATTGCATGTAACTGAAAAAAAATAAAAAATATCGGTTATGAATTCATAATTTTCAGTATCATGAGTATGTTCTTTATCCCAAGTGTTCAAATCGTTAATGTTTTTTTTTTAGTTCTTAAGATAAAATGTAGATGGCGCTACGAACGTCCGCTCCGTTTGCTCAAACGCGGTATCGAGGTGTCTACTGCGAAACTACTAGTTGTTTGTGATCTCTTTCTCGCGTTGTACACTGTCCACCATTGTATACGGGCATATTTGAATACATTAATTTCTATAGTTGTTGAGAATTTTGGTTTTATTTCTCACACGTAGAATTTTGTTGGTGTGCAGCCTTTCGGGTTGTACATTTTGGTCCTTCGAGCCGGATAGTATACGGTGGAAGGTTCCATTAACACAGTCCAGTAGGGCTGTCCGCACCTAGAGGCAGTGGATCGCTGCTTGGGGCGTAGTGCTTTCAGCAACCAGGAGAGTTGCTGAGGAAGAGCGAGACGCAAGATATCGACTCCTACGGCGGGTGACTGCAGGAGTGAGGAGCAGATCCGAGAGGTGTGGAAGGGACGGCGGGCGGATGACGCTTGCGTGACGGAGCCAGGAGAGTACCAACCAACTACAGGACATCACATGTCAAGGAGTGACGTGTGGTGTGACATCATCAAGTGGTCAAGTGTGAGTGAGCTGGATTAAACTGTGAGTGTTTGAACATTTTAATTTGAGCCTTATTTGTTCGAAGATATTAACTTTGAAAAGGTTGAGCAGTGAAGCGAATTAGTTAGCAAATTGAACTCTATAGCAACTAGTAAATTAACATAGTCAAAATTCACTTTAATTTTAGACTTAGAATAGTTTTAAGAATTTGGTTGAGACGGGGAACCTATGCCCGATTTTTTATTGATGTAATAGTTTCCCAAACACTTAGAAAAATTTTACGAAAGTAAATCATTACACTTCTATAAGTTCAGTGTGTTGGTATAAATTCTTAGCAATATGGATGGGTTAGTCAACTTACAACTAGAAATAAAAGATCGTATGCTTAAGGCTAAGAAAAACTACAATAAGTGTAGTACAGCAAACAAGACTCCAAATTATGTAAATAATCGTTTACAGGAGCTGCACGACAAGTGGATTACGTTTAAAGCTAATCATGATACTTTGATAAAGTTGTACTTTGATAAAATAAAACTAACTACTTACTGGACCGATGATGTATTCGATACGTCAGAAGAGTTTTTTATAGATTTTAAAAGTGAGTTAGATTCATTTTTAGAAAAGCACAAAATTAATAACCCTGAGAATGATGGAAAACCAAAAACAACTGCAGATATTAAACTGCCAAAAATTGTCATCCCAATATTCTCCGGTAAATATTTAGAATGGCCTACGTTTAGAGATTTGTTCAAATCGATGATTCATCAAAATGATTCGCTTAGCTCTGTGCAAAAATTACACTATTTGAAGGGCTATCTAACAGGTGAGGCTGAGCAGTTGATACGTCACATTCCTTTAGAAGCAGCCAATTACACGAGATGTTGGCAGGCGTTGGAATCCCGTTATGATAACAAAAAGTATATAGCTCACTGCATATTAAAACGAATGCTTAGTCAAAGGAACGTATCAACTGAATCAGCCGCGCTTTTGAAGGAACTGTTAGACACAACTACAGATTGTTTGGATGCCCTAAAGAATATTGGTGTTGATGTTTCTAATTGGGATATCCTTGTAATTCATTTAATGACCTTAAAACTCGATCCTGAGTCAAGGAAGCAATGGGAATTAAGCATCACGTCTAACAGTGCAACAGATGACTTGCCAACCTTTGAGCAATTCAAAGAATTTCTAAGTAACAGATATCGCGCATTTGAATTTTTGGATACAAAAAAATCTGCGAACAAACCTGATCCTCAAGTTCATAAGCCGAAGGTATTTCATACAGCTAATAGTTCCCAATGCGTCTTTTGCAAGGGAAACCATAAAATTACCGTTTGTAAGGCCTTTGCAAATGTAGAGGTAGCCTCACGACGTGATTTCGTTGAGAAAAATCTTTTATGTTTTAATTGTCTCGGTATCAACCATTCAGCCAAGACTTGCAAATCGGCGCAAGGTTGTAGGATTTGTCGAAGCAAACACAATACTTTGTTGCACAATAAGGGCAAGCATGAACCTGAGTCAAATTCAAATCCAAAGACCTCAACTCCGGGTGGTTCTACTAACACTAACGCTTCCAATCCGGAAAAAGAGCAGGAAACAAATAAGCCAGAACAACCTATAGTAACTTGTTTCTCCTCAACTCCAGTCAGGAATCAAGTCTTGTTGGCAACGGCTCTTGTAGCAGCCGAGTCCAATCACGGACAGAGTTTTATCGTACGAGCGTTGTTGGATCAAGGATCACAAGCATCCTTTATTTCCGAAGCAACAGCACAGTTACTGGGATTACTAAGAATCCCAGTTCAGGGACTCATCTCCGGATTGGAAGGTAACGCACCTATAACTTGTAGATCCATGGTGGAAGTAAACATTAGTTCAACGTTGGATCCAACCATAACAATCCCGGTTCAAGCATATGTTTTAAGGAACATCACTAGTGTTCTACCCAGTAGCACGGTAAATCTGAACAACTGGGAAGGTTTACAGGATCTTCGCTTAGCAGATCCACAGTATCACACACCGAACAAGGTAAATATGCTGTTGGGTGCTGAGGTTTATACCAAGGTAATCAGAGATGGAATCAAGAGGGATCCCAGCGAATCATTGGTAGCACAACGCACATCCTTAGGTTGGATCATATCAGGTGTAGTTGATGCTAAATCGGTACCTCGTACCGCTGCTCACGTAGTAGTAATGCATGCACGAGTTGAAGATGATTTTCTTAAAATATTCTGGGAACAAGAAAGTGACCAACCAAAGGTAGAGGAACTTACCGAAGAAGAAAAGAGATGTGAGAACATATTTAAACTTACTACTACAAGAGACGAAACAGGAAGATATGTAGTAGAGCTCCCATTCAAGGATGAGAACCCCAAATGTACCGAGGGAAGATCTAAAGAGATAGCAATGAAACAATTCATACAGTGGGAGAAAAGAATGATGCAGAAACCGGAACTTAAAGAAAAATACACCGAGGTGATCGAAGAATATGTACAGATGGGACATATGGTAGTTGTACCTAAAGAAGACCAAGACAAAGCACACACTTTCTACCTACCTCACCACGCGGTGGTAAAAGAGGAGAAAGAGACATCTAAGGTCCGGGTTGTATTTAATGGGTCCTGCCGTGGAGTTAATGGCGTGTCATTAAATGACGATCTACTGGTAGGTCCAACTATACAGCCAGAACTACGACATTTAATTATGTGTTGGCGTAAACATCCAATTTGTCTTGTAGCCGACATCGTTAAAATGTATAGACAAGTCAAGGTGGCTGAAAAGCATGTCGACTTTCAACGTCTTTTATGGCGAAAGGATCCAGAGGAAGAAATGCAACATTTAAGATTACTCCGAGTTACATTCGGGACTTCATCAGCTCCATTTCTTGCTGTTCGGAGCCTACAACAATTGTCCGATGATGGATGCGAGGAAAAATATGCGTGTGTAGCTGAGAAGGTAAAGAAGGACTTCTATATGGACGATCTCCTGACAGGTTGTCAATCTGTAAATGAAGGCAAAGAAATTTATAATCAGATGAAGGAACTTTTGAACAGTGGAGGGTTTCCATTACAGAAGTGGAAATCTAATAACAAAGAATTGGCTAAATACATAAATGAAGGAGATGAAAAGAAAGGAAATGAACAAGGGATGGAAATAAAAACGGATTCGTTAACTAAAATACTAGGACTTGTCTGGAACCAGGAATCGGACGAATTTCAATACACGGTGAACTTACCTGAAATGAAACTACCTGTAACCAAAAGAATTGTTGTCTCAGACATAGCAAAACTCTTTGATCCTCTTGGGTGGCTTGCGCCTATCCTTGTTACAGCCAAGATTTTCATACAAAAACTCTGGTTAGCTGGAATCGGCTGGGATGACGAGATTCCTCCGCAGCTTTTGAAGGAATGGCTGAACTATCGAGAAAATCTTGGTCAGATAACGACCTTCAGGTTACCCAGGTGGATCCAGTCGAAACGCGATGATGTGATACAGGAACTTCATGGGTTCTGTGATGCATCGGAAAGGGCGTTTGCGGCCGTTGTTTATCTGCGCGTGATAGAAGCAGATGGTCAGGTCAATGTGTCACTTGTCACTGCCAAAACTAAAGTGGCACCTGTTAAGCAAGTGTCCATACCGCGATTGGAGCTATGTGGAGCAGTAATGCTTACACGGTTGCTCGTGGAAGTTTCGGAGGTGATGAACATGGATAAAACCCACATTCATGCATGGACCGATTCTGCCGTGGTTCTCGCTTGGATCAATAGTCAGCCAAATCGCTGGAAAACCTATGTGGCCAATCGGGTATCAGAGATACTATCTTCTCTGGAACCACGACACTGGTGTCATGTGTCATCGAAGGATAATCCAGCGGATTGCGCCTCACGGGGTTCCAAAAATCTGGCAGCAGAAGAACTCTGGAAAGGAGGGCCATGTTGGTTAAAACAAGAGGACATTAAGTACAAAAGACCGGTGAAAGAAACTAAACTAGAAGAAAGAAAGATTTGTATGGTCAACCAGGTTGAAGATAATATCGAAAGGGAAGAACTACTTACTCGGTTTTCTTCATTGCGGAAACTATTGCGTGTGATTGCTCTATGCAAAAGATTCGGGAAAAAGGAAAAAATTACCCCTTGGGTAGATAGAACTGAAACAGAAGAAAGTTTGAAGATATGTATAAAAATAAGTCAAGAGAAGTATTTACAAAAGGAAATACAAGATCTGAAAAATGAGAACAATAACAAGGTCAGCAAAAACAGTGTACTTACTTCACTTCATCCATTCACTGACGATCAAGGCATCCTGCGTGTAGGAGGCAGACTAGCCCTTGTAGATCTGAATGAAAACATGAGGCACCCGATTATTCTGCCCAAGGATTCCCACCTGACTAAGCTGATTATATCAGATGCACATGAAAAAACAATGCACGGTGGTCCTCAGCTTATGCTCAATTACATAAGATCGAGGTATTGGATAATTGGTGCCAAGGACTTAGTGAAGTTTTATTATCGGAACTGTGTTACTTGTGTCAGATATGCTGCAAGGCACCGACAACAGTTGATGGGGCAAATTCCTTCCGTTAGAGGAACTGCTTGTCGACCTTTCTCCAACAGTGGCGTCGATTATGCGGGGCCTATAAACATTAGAACTTCCAAGGGAAGAGGTCATCACTCGTACAAGGGCTACATTTGTTTATTTGTGTGCATGGCCACGAGAGCAATACATTTGGAGGCCGTCAGTGACCTGACGTCTCAGGGTTTTTTATTAGCATTTAAACGATTTATAGCTCGTCGTGGACATTGTGCAAATCTCTGGAGTGACAACGGAACTAATTTTATAGGCGCCGCAAGGGAATTGAAGCAGTTGTACAAACAGGAAAGGTCGGACATAGCGGTGGAAATAGCCGATCAGTTGTCGTCTATCGGGACGAAGTGGCATTTCATCCCCCCCCATGCTCCAAACTTTGGAGGACTCTGGGAGGCGGGAGTGAAATCCACTAAGCACCATCTCAAGAGAATGCTGGGCACTCATACTCTCACATTTGAGGAGTTGTATACGGTTTTGTGCCAAGTTGAAGCTTGCCTCAACTCTAGGCCTATTTCAAAGATTTCTGAGAATCCGGAGGATCCCATGCCGTTAACTCCTGGGCACTTCCTAGTTGGAGAACCTCTGGTCATTGCTCCAGACTTCAACTATGAACAATCGAATATTGGTTCACTCCGGCGGTGGCAATTGACCCAAAGATTGACTCAAGAATTCTGGCGACGTTGGTCTAGGGAGTATTTGACTCAGTTTTATCATCGCTATAAGTGGTCACATTGTAATTCTGAACCGGAGTTAGGAAACCTTGTTTTGGTAATCGAAGATGGTTTGCCGCCGGCTAAATGGTTGTACGGGATCATAGTTGAAAAGCACGTTGGAAAGGACGGCATCACTCGAGTGGTGAGTCTCAGATGCAAGGGCAATGTAATAAAGAGGCCAGTAAACAAGTTATGTTTCTTACCTATTACGAAATAAGCTATTGATTTAAGATATATTTTTTTTGTATTCTTTTTATGTATGTTTGATTTGATTTGTATTTTTTCTAAATACCTTGCTAAGGTTGTTAAAAGATTTGGTTACAAAATAACAATGTTAAATATAAGGTTCTTGTGTAGAGAACAACCTTTTAATGTTGTTCTCCGCGGGCGGAATGTTCAAATCGTTAATGTTTTTTTTTTAGTTCTTAAGATAAAATGTAGATGGCGCTACGAACGTCCGCTCCGTTTGCTCAAACGCGGTATCGAGGTGTCTACTGCGAAACTACTAGTTGTTTGTGATCTCTTTCTCGCGTTGTACTCTGTCCACCATTGTATACGGGCATATTTGAATACATTAATTTCTATAGTTGTTGAGAATTTTGGTTTTATTTCTCACACGTAGAATTTTGTTGGTGTGCAGCCTTTCGGGTTGTACACCAAGGATGGATTTATTTTATTGCATGTAACTGAAAATATTAGTTATGAATTCATCATTTTCAGTATTATGAGTATATTTTTGTTCCCAAGTATGGAATTATTTTATTTGCTTGTGATTGGGTAAACTTAATTTCATGTAACTGATGGTTTAAATTTCCTGACGATATAATCAGAAGTCCATGGAGCAACCCTTAGTGCCATGGAACCACGGGTAATTAAAATTACCCGTGGACCCGGTAATGGGTCGATCCACCGGGACTACGGGTAAACAGTGCTAAAACCAAGTTATGAAAAAAAATCGTAAGCCTCTTCCTAGAACTGAACTTTAGATTTTTTGTGGTGGAAAATTGAGGTTTATTATGTAATCGCAAGACAGTTGTTGAAAAATTAACTTTTCTTTGACCTAGAACTTAGTTTCTGTTCCTTTGATTAATTGCACTTTCTTATTCATTTACTTTCTTATTGTCAAGTTGATTGCTGACTTTTTAGCACTAGTTTAGTACTCATATTGATTATTAATTATAACTGTATGACAAACAATGTGTTTTTATTAAAATTTAAATTATGTTATTGACTGTATTTGTATTTTAAATGGTCTGTACTGTAGAAATCAAAGTATTATATTGTGTTTTTGAAATATTATACTTATTCTGTAAATAAAAATGTGGTCGAGGAATTTTATTTATGACTTTTATTTTAATTTTTTTTTTCATGATCCAGGATGAATGGCTGAATTAATATTTTAGAGTTTCAACAGCGAAGGTTTGAAACAATGACTAATAAAAGTCGTTATTTGCAAGTCCACACAATAATTCTTTATCATAGAACTAGGCTTAGTTAGTACCAAATAAACTTTAATGAGACCGAATCGCAATTAGTAGATTTATTTGTTGTTCTATAAACAAGTAGTTCGTAGCTCGTTGTGGCTCGTCCGTGTGGTTGCGGCGAAGAATAGTACGAACCCATTTCTACCCGCGGGTGTCGTAAGAGGCGACTAAGGGCTTATGAACCGGAGGATGAGCAGCAGCATCATTCTGTGTATCGTTCCATCTTTCACACTGCGGTAACCAACAACAGCGGTCGCCAGCCACAACGCTTACAAGCGTGTTAACTAATGGTAAATACTCTCCACGCATACCACGTGCATACCACGCATTTTTACTGGAGTTCTGGTGAGAGCTCTCTGTCCTGCAGTGAACGTTTCAAGGGATGTTATGATGTACTAAAATCGCACATAGTTCTTTTGAGCGCAGAACCCTAAACAGGCGATTATAATGCGTAAAATACATATAGTATAAAGCAGTGCGTGAAACAACAATTTCCTTCTCATGTATTTTGAATTCGTTCCTTGTACAAAAGTTAGAAAAGTTAATAAGCTTTAATAAAGTTTGGTAAAGTGCCAAGGCCAAGTCCATTACGTGGAAGATTCCGAAGCAATATCCGCTGACACGTTAGGGCAGAACACCGGGGTGAAACCAATAATGCTGTCATTCTGAGCGTTTCACGACAAAGGGTTGAAAAAGTGATCTGTATTACTTGCAAGCAATGGCTATCTAGCTATCGTTGGCACTATCAGATTACCTAGACAAGTGGATTCTATAATCGTAAACGCTAGTAGAATAGATTGAAAATGTATGGGATTGACATTAGTTGACATGCAAAATTTTATTAGCTTATGTCAATTGCATATATTTTTATTCTATTCTACTGGCCTTCTCCAGTCACGCTTTGCGTGGGAAGAAGGGACAAGAGACGTTTGCATGAAAGGTATTTTTTTTATTTTATGAATGATAGTATGCTAGGAAAAGTAAATTTGAATATTGAAGTAATAACTTTTAATTATCTTGTATCATTACAGTAACAGCATACAATAGCAATTTCACACTCCTCCTCACATAGCAATACAGCAGAATATTTTTCCTTAGAAACACAATATGTTGTTTATACTAGACTAGCTGTGCCCGCGGCTTCGCTCGCGTGATATTCAGACAATGAGCAGTCTCTCCCTCTCCCCCGCCCTTTTCCTCTCCCCCTCACCCTCTCCTACTCCCGTCCCTCTCCTTCTCCCTCTCCCTATCCCTGCCCCTAACCCTATCCCTATCCTTAACGCCATCTTAACCGCTATCCCTATCCTTTTGATTTTTGGACATTTAAACCCTATCGCACCCTAACCCCATCCCCAGGGGATGATGGTATTTCACGTCCACCACCTTGAATTTCAAAATTGTTGTAGTTTTCGTAATCAGCGATCCGATAAACCGTACAAAGGACACCATATTGATTTTTAGACATATCAACCCTATCGCACCACAACCCCATCCCCAGGGGATGATGGTAATTCACGTCCACCACATTGGATTTCAAAATTGTTTTTTTTTTCGTAATCAGCGACCCAATAAACCATACAAACGATATCCATATTGGATTTTAGACTTTTTCACCCCATTTCCCTCTTTAAGGGGTTGAATTTGGGGTGGAATTTCAATAACAGTGATGAATGTTCCACAGAATTACAACCCTAATACAATGTCTAAATAATAAATTTAGTGGATTTTACTTTAAAATGAAGAAGTTTCAACTTCATCCCCCTTTTCACCCCTTATGGTGTAGAATTTTCAAAAACCCTGAGACACTTGAAACTTTTTTTTTGTTGTCAGTCTAAATACAAATTTTGAAGATCCTAACTTTAAAACTTACGGACTTTCATACAAACTTTAATCCCTTATTTCACCCCCTTAGTTAGGGGATGAATTTTGAAAAATTCTAAATCACGTTCTTTTTTAATTTTTACCAAAAGCTCAAAAACTAATTTCGATAATTCTACCTTTAAAAATAAAAGACTTATAGACCAACATACGAAAAAATATCATCCCCTTTTTCACCCCCTTTTAGGGTGATTTTTAAGAAATGCTTAAACACGTGTTTCTTTGTTTTTTACCAAAAGTTAAATTCAAATTTGTGTGAATCTAGCTCAAGAAACAAAGGACTTTCATACAAACTTTCATCCCTTATTTCACCCCCTTGGGAGATGAATTTTCCAAAATCCTTTCTTAGTGGGTGGTTTTGACGCGCATATAACCTGTGTACAAAATTTCAGATATGTATCTATAGCGGTTACGGCTCGGCGTTGATGAATCAGTCAGTCAGTCAGGACATGCTCTTTTATATATTTAGATAATTTTGGTGTGTAGGTACACACGGCCGCTCGTCGAGCGGGCCTCTGGTTTCGGGCGTTTGTAGCGTAGCACTGGTTCTACTTATACTGGTTTTGTTTCTACGTGCTTGCTGCCGAGCGTACGTCAACGTTTGGAAGCCATGACACTTACCCGTTTTTCAGCTCATGTTTTTTTTGGGAAAAGTGGTTCAGTTTTAATATGGTTTTATATGTTTGAGTTCTTCGCGTCGTTAACAGCTTTTTCCAATGTGTTCCTTACATTATCTTTTAACCTATACAAATACATAATAGGTCTTTACCTATGAAATTGCCGAAATTTTCATACAGATTAAATGAGATCATAATTCTTATAATTCTAATTCAATTTTTTTCATTTGTCTTATATTTTAAAGTTGACTTCAAGGTTGTCAATTGACGCGTAAAATAAAGTTTTTATTTTTAGTTTGATATATAAAATTAAAGGTTCGAAAATTGTTCGTTTTAAATGTCGTCCGATTTCATCATTAGATTTGTTATATTTCTTTACAGATAATATTTTCCGAAAATTAAATTTAAGCTTCTGTTAGCCTAATGTCTTCCCAATAATGCTTAAAAAAATAAAAAGAATTGGATTTATATTTCCTAAGAAAAATGCAAAAATGTTAGTACTGAAAATTGAGTTTACCTAAAATTCGCCATACAAAACGGCAATTTCATAGGTAAAGACCTAATATTTTATCGGTTCTTGTTCTCCAACACATCCTTAATAAAATTCGATACCGGAAACATTCACGTCTTTTTACCTAAAATCAAAGCAAACACATTAGTTCTTCCTAGTAAAATTCTACTGAGTCTTGCCTTGTAAAATACACATTTATTTTTATTTTTAACAAGCCGGATATTTCAAAATGTGGCTCTGCCTATGAAACTGAACAACTTTCCCCAAAGAACATAGTATTAGGTCGAAATAAAAAAAAAATACCTCCCACACAAAATGACCTTTCAGCTGATGCAGTTTGTATGGGAAATATTTTTTTTTTGTATTTCGACCTATGTTCTTTGGAAAAAGCTTTTCAGTTTCATGGACAGAACCACCTCTTAAAATATCCGGGGTGATTAAAAAATTATGCTGTATATTATTAATCATAATTACACTATTTTATTATTCATCATAACATCCCATCAAATGTCCACTACAGTTAAGGGAGCTACCACTAGAATTCTAGCTTTTGCTGGAAAAATGTGAAGGGCAAGTACCATAGTCACCTCACTTGTCAGCGTTACGGCTGGCACAGTAAACCGCGTTTGTAGGTGACTGCAGTAAGTAAGATGTGTATGCTGATGCCTATCCTCCAGTTTATAACCCTTAGTCGCCTCTTACGACACTCACGGGTATGTATGGGATAGTACTTTTCTTTGTCGGCACCACATAGGACATTTATTATTAACAAACATTATTATATCTCTTTTTAAGAGATTTTCAGTTTTTAGGGTTCCGTACCTCAAAAGAAAAAAACGGAACCCTTATAGGATCACTTTGTTGTCCGTCTGTCTGTCTGTCTGTCTGTCTGTCTGTCTGTCTGTCTGTCTGTCTGTCTGTCAAGACCCTTTATCTCACGAACGGGTAAAGGTATCAGGTTGAAATTAATACCATATATTAGGATCCATGAACCACACAAGATCTGAAAATTTAAATTTTTTACAACGACGCAATCAAAAGATATGGCATTTTATGTCCTCATCTCCATACATTTATTCAAAAATGAAAAACCTACAGGGTACTTCCCGTTGACCTAAAACTATGAAATTTGGCAAGAAGCTAGGTCTCACAGTACAAATAATGGGAAAAGTCTGAAATCATTAAATATTACAACTTTTCTCACAACTAATGGTAACCAATTGTGGTGAGCTCCCGTTTCAAGAACATTCATATAAGAGAGGGGTCAAGTTGGATGGTTGTTGAGGCGATTTTTGTTTTAGTTCTATTTAAAAATGGGAACACTTACAAACTTGAAAATTGGTATGTTTATAGGGCATAGGCTATAAAATAACAACAAATAATAAAATTTGGTCAAGCGCGTGTCGGACTCAAAAAATCTAGCACATTAACTTACTGAAATTTCAACTAATACAATTATGTTTATGTGGTGGTACGGAACCCTCATTGCGCGAGTCCGACTCGCACTTGGCCGGTTTTTTTTTTTATAAAAATCGAACGAAATATGGAGGAGAAAGGAATAATCATCACATCACACTATCACATCACATATCATCATCATACTAAACACACTAACATACTTATCACACTCATTACACACTTATATAAATTATTTGAATGTTTGTTACTATTCACGCCCTAACCGATGAAAAGAATTTGCTGAAATCTTACTGGGTTGATGATTATGATCTAGAAAAACATTCATGATTTCCTTGGGAAAATAAATTTTCTATTTATCTTTTTCGATATATCCACGTGGACAAAGTCGCGGGTTACAGCTAGTGATAAAATATAAAGAAGGACCGGTTGCAAACACGACAAAACCGTATGCGGAATTAGTAAATCGGGCCTTTTGTACAAACACCTCGCTGAAACTCTATCAAGGCAGTAAATATTTGATGAGGAATAAAACGGCTCGTAAATCATCCGTACGTCTCCACCGCTGAGGGCTTAATAGTGAAGGAAGTATAACAGGAAATAGAACTGTGGCGGAATCGGAATCATAAGTGACAATCAGTTTTTATCTGGTTTTTATTTATCAGGTATGGGAAGCATACTAAGAAAACATAACATAGCTTTTGTAATAAAGAATAAATGAAAGTTGAAATTAAATACCCGTTCATCATAACATCCCATGAAACGTCCACTACAGGACAGGGAGCTCCCTCCAGAATTCTAGCATTTGCTGGAAAAATGTGGAGGGGAAGTACCATAGTCACCTCGCTTGTTAGCGTTACGGCTGGCACCATGGACCGCGGTTGTAGGTGACCGCAGTAAGTAAGATGTAAGATATAAAGCAGGATGCTGCTGCCCATCCTCCAATTAACCCTTAGTCGCCTCTTACGACACCCACGGGTATGTATGGGTTGGTACTATTCTTTGCCGGCACCACACGGGACAAATACCGTTGCTTGCTGTAAAATATTTTTATTGGAGATTTTCCGTTTCACATTTGCGCTTCGTATCAAAACATACTAAACTTTTTTTTTTGCAAAAAAAAAACATATCGCGAAGATATATTTTTGTATGGCGAATAAGACTTTGATTCTAAAAAAGAAAAACTGTGTAAAACACATTGTTACTTACTAAATCGTAACATTATATTAAAATTTCAACATGCTATAGTTACGAAATCGAACGTAGGTTCCCATCACTAGCAGAACATTATGACCAATAAACCCAAACGACTGCCAATTTCATTCGCACTGCTTCAATATTGGCGTGAATGGGGCAGTGATACCAGTAACAATATTCCAATAGTCGCAAAATATTTATTGCATTGAGATGCCTAGTTTGCGTACTATTTTATTACATTTTTACTGCAACAAACATGTGAGTCACATTTGCTGTCTAAAGCGGGGCGGCATTAGTGGTTAATAATATTTTGTGATTATTCACAAAATATTTTGGATACTAAATGATAGTAGTAGGTTCAAATTGTGTTCAAAACTAATGCGCAAATCTTGTTGAGTCCAGTTTTTATCATTTATTTCTATACAGTTCCTTCTACTGGTCGACCAAAAACAGCGGTAACACAAGATAACATCGATGCTGTGCGCCAATTAATAAAAGAAGATAGACATGTGACATACGAGCAGATTCGGGCTTCTCTAAACATTGGTATGACAGCGATTCAAACTATTTTACATGATGAACTGGGTGTCAAGAAGTTAGTTTCCCGCTGGGTGCCCCATCGTTTGACCGACGAACAAAAGTCGGCTCGTGTTAATTGGTGTCGGTCTACTCTGCAACGGTTCAATAAAGGGAGCTCAAATGCAGTTTACAATATCGTCTCTGGTAATGAATCGTGGATTTATTCATATGAGCCCGAAATAAAACATCAATCGGCTGTTTGGGTCTTCGAAGGCGAGGTCAAGCCAACAAAAGTTGTCCGCTCTCGTAGCGTGTCGAAAAAAATGGTCGCTTCGTTTGTATCGAAAACTGGTCATGTGGCTACGATTCCTTTACAAGAACGCAGAACGGTTACTGCTGATTGGTACACAATAGTTTGTTTGCCGGAAGTCATAAGAGAACTTCGTAAAATTAATCCGAATCGTCGCATCATTCTTCACCAGGATAATGCGAGCTCACATACCGCTCGCAAAACGATCGCGTTTTTAAATCAGGAAAACGTGGAGTTGCCCTGACTTGAGCCCCAATGATTATTTTACATTCCCAAGAATTAAAGATATGCTACGTGGTCAACGATTTCAAGGCCCAGAAGAGGCAGTAGAAGCTTACAAATCGGCCGTTTCGACTATATCCACTTCAGACTGGAATTACTGTTATAATCATTGGTTTGATAGAATGCAAAAGTGCATCGATTGTCACGGAGAATACTTCGAAAAACAATGAAAGTAAATATTGTTGTATTATTTTTGTACTTTTTTCTATTCCCGATCATTTCGGTGTGGCCCTCGTACTGTGCATAGTTAGTTAGTCAGTATTCCGTACTTTACATATCCACCAATATCCACTATCTCGCAGCGCTCTCACCACTTTGAAAGAGTGTCAAGGGAATGTCAAGCAACATAATATTTTTCTGTCGCCATAAAAGCTAAAGCTGCAGTGCGAGTGTCAAGTTTGTTATTCTCTTTACTGTGGGTACACAATGTTGTTAATTTCGCTACGTTACGCCAAACGATTATAATTTTGCTTTTGTTTACTTCTTTTGTCCATCCATCCTGTTTAGTTATTGGTTTGAAATTAGTTCAAAAAAAGCTAGGGACTCATATTCTAAAAATATTCTCAATTTCAAATCGATAGCATCAGTAGTTGCTGAGATAAATAGGTGTGACTATGGGTGTGACAGACAGAAGAAGTCGCACCATAAGGATTCCGTTTTATAAATTTTGGTTTGGTCCTCTAAAAAGGTACCAACTTTTACATTCGCGTTAGTGGCATCTGTCCTTACAATAAACAGATGAAGGTAGAAAAGCTTGTTATAAATAAGAATAATTTTCTCTAGCAAAAATACCATTGTTAAAAATACTTTTACCATTGTTAAAAATAAATGAAAATAATAATACTTCAAACCCATGTTCGCACCCAAAAGCACGTCAGTAGAAATACTTTGGACTTTATGGCATGGTAATAGAGTTGTAAATTTTACCACTGACATGCGGTTGACCGTACATAGAAAGCTACTCTGTAAAGCTCTGTTCTGTATTTTCGCCTACACTTTTCTCTATCATTCTCTAGTTACTAACAATGGCAAGTATCCAAACAGTCTAAAGTTTTTTTTGGGTATGTTACTATGTTAACTTGGTCTACATTTATTTTACTGTGGTTTTTTTTCTAGCCCATGTGGTTCCAGCAAAGAATAGAAGCAACCCATCTCTACCCGTGGGTGTCGTAACGTAAGAGGCGACTAAGGGTTTATGAACGGTAGGATGAGCAGCAACGTCTTTTTGTATATCGTACCATCTTACATACTGCGGTCACCACCAACAGCTGTCATCAGCCGCAACTCTTACAAGCGTGGTGACTATGGTGACTCCCCTCCAAAGTACCACACGTTTTTGCTAGAGTTCTGGAGGGACCTGCCTGTCCTGCAGCGGACGTTTCATGGGATGTTATGAGATGATGAGTGATACTTTGGTACTAACCCAGTGCATAATACCAACGGCTTAAGGTGATCTGTTTTCCATACAAAAATTCAAATGACTTGCATTCTTACGCGGTACATAAAATTCTGTTGAAAAACGAACGAATACTGCTATTTTTTTAGTTAAATTTTTCGCTAATTAATACAAAAATACAGTTAATGTACTGAAAGTACTATTTTTGTTTGCAATTTTTGGTTCAATATTACGATTGTGGGCGTGCGGTCAAAACTGTACGGCTGTGCTTTGTGTGCATGTGTGAGTGATCGTACTCATGTAAACATGGACTGACGAGAGTAATTGACTTTAGTGGACATATGGAGATATTTTTCTTATAGAAATTGTTGTTAGGCGTTGAAGTAGCACGATGAAATTTACGCGAATCAACTTTTTGCACATATATAGTTGGTACTTATTGCATTAAAAAATAAAACCTTATATTTGCAGCAGTGGCTCCATCTAGTTGCGTTCGGGGCTTAGCTGGCCGTCACAGATCCCCTCAACGCACCTTTTTTTACCTTGTAGTCACCTATCGTGGATCAGTTAAAAAACCGGTCAAGTGCGAGTCGGACTCGCGCGCCGAGGGTTCCGATATACCTATAGTATTTTTGGAAGCAATAAAGACCATTTTCAGG
The DNA here is from genome assembly GCA_947532105.1 of Athrips mouffetella. Classification (NCBI taxonomy): domain Eukaryota; kingdom Metazoa; phylum Arthropoda; class Insecta; order Lepidoptera; family Gelechiidae; genus Athrips; species Athrips mouffetella. The sequence goes on along the minus strand of OX383972.1, from coordinate 20,206,671 downwards.
ACCGCAAAACTAAATTTGTTTTTAAAGGTTTTTTGCAGATTTCTAAAAAACTGTACAACTTAGAAAGATCGTTTTATTTTTGCTGTAAAGTTTACATAAACTTCTGTCAACTGTAATTAATTCAGATTTTTCCACTCAAACTTCGGAGACAATTTAAAATTTGGCTCCCCCTATTTTGGCCCCCTTTACATTAATAATCATACTTTTTTGTCCCGTGTGGTGCCGGCAAAGAATAGTACCAACCCATACATACCCGTGGGTGTCGTAAGAGGCGACTAAGGGTTATAAACTGGAGGATGGGCAGCAGCATCCTTCTTTGTATCTTACATCTTACTTACTGCGGTAACCTACAACCGCGGTCCATGGTGCCAGCCGTAACGCTAACAAGCGAGGTGACTATGGTACTTCCCCTCTACATTTTTCCAGCAAAAGCTAGAATTCTGGAGGGAGCTCCCTGTCCTATAGTGGACGTTTCATGGGATGTAATGATGACTTTTTTGTTGGACAACTATATTCTAAAACTATTCCAAATTTCAGGTCGATAGCATAAGTGGTTGTTGAGATATAGAGGTGTGACAGACAGACAGACAGAGCGGCACCATAAGGGTTCTTTTTTTTACCATTTTGGTATCGGAACCCTAAAAACGGAACCCGTATGGGTTGGTACTTTTCTTTGCCAGCACCAAATATAATACCAAACAATGGCTGACCACGTTCGCAATGGCTGAATCGTACAAATGACAAAAATATTACGGAAGTGTCTTGGTAAGTTCATATTTTATTTATGCCAGCATACTCTCAGTCTGGTTTAACGCTCACTAATCTGATCAAAAGGAATTTACGTTTCACCAAAACAAAAAACGGATGAACACAAATAACATCGCAAAAAAATTAAAAAATATAATACAGAATCTAATAGGGAAATCTTCTCCGTGACGTTTGTAAATTACTTTTTTAAAGTTTCGATAGACGGGACGCTGACTTGGAGGAAGGGCTGATCAGAGTTGGCCTAATTACTCTTTTTAGTAAAATTTTAGCTTTGGCTTAGTAAAATATTTGAAATCTTTTTACAAGAAATATTATAACTGACATTGAACACCAGGGCCCTGAGACAAGTGGCTTTCTATTATCGCAAACGCTATAGAATAGAATGGACTGACATAAGCTAACGAAATGTAGCGTGACCGCTAATGTCAATCCCATACTTTTTCATTCTATTCTACTAGTGACTCAGTGCCCAGATATTAAACTGACTTAATCGTTTTCATACTGATTAAATGGGGGCACCATGGTAGTGACCGTTCAGAATTGTTTTTATTTCCCATTTTCCTTGCACTGATCAGCAGCACTATGTTAGTTGAACTTTCTGTAGGTGGTGAAAAACTCTCTTTGAAATTTAGGCTTGGTTTCATATCACAAAATTATCCGCAACCGTATGGCAATGGAATAACAGGCATTTGCTATAAAATCTTTGTGAAAGATAATGTTGGACATAAACAAGATCTCAAATTAAAACTGCTTTTTTCTTTTTTTTTCTTTTTTCAGTTTTCGTTTTTTCCGTAGTTCAGTGGAAAGCGATCTAAAGTGAGGAACAATAAAAAGAAGAAAAAAGTGCTAAGGAAGAGGAAATCTCTGAGGTAACTCAAGAGAGTACAGAGGGAAGACTCTGTGGAAGAGGTGCCGGAGGAAGACGTCCCGGAGGGAAGAGTGCTCGGAGAGAAGTCTCGCATAGGGGAGGTCCCGGAGGGAAGAGTGCTCGGAGGGAAGTTGCGCATAGAAGAGGTCTAGAAGGGAAGACTCCATTGAAGAGGTCCTAAAGCAAGGAGTGCTCGGAGGGAAAACTGTGAAAGATATCCCTGAGGAAAGAGTGCAAGGAGGGAAGACCGCACGAAGAGGCTCGGAGGGCGAACCCAGTGAGGTGTGAATAAGAAGCTCGGGTTGTAAATAAGTCCTAATAAACGGAAAAACTTACTTAGGCGTTTTACTCCAATCCCGAACCGCTAGCTCGTAACAATACTTATGGGGCTGATAAGACCTAAATACGCTTCACTTGAGCAGGTTTTTAACGAAAAGTGATGAATATCTGGCCATAAAAAAATGTGATAATTAAGCATCTTTCCAAGAATATGGCCGACTCCGAAACACGATTAAATATATTTTGTACGCCATAAAAAAATCCAGTTACCTCTGCTTTTTCATTTTAAACCGTTTTTCTTAAGTACCCATCAATCTATGATGCCAAAACTTTTACACATTATTCAATACATTATGCATAATAATATAGCTATTTGATAATTAATATTGTGGGTACAGATTTTGAGAAAAATGCAAAAATGAGCGAAAAACGTAAAACAGCGCGAAGCCTCTCCGTTCTAGCACGCGCATTCTGCCCTTTGTTAGAAAGGGAGGTAGTTCAGCTTTTATCAGCCCCTTAAGTACTTTACCGAGCTTCGTTCTATAATAGCCGCCTCAACATTAAAACTCAGATAAAGGACGAGCGCAGCGAGCTTTAAATCTCTTTGCATTAAATTATCATAAGACGAGCAAGCATTGCTACTCGCCAACAGATGACACTGTAGTTTTCTGTCTAAAACGTGGTATTATAAAAAATGCTTAAAAACGGGAAAAACTAATTTCTACAGAAATTTGACCTAGCTAGATCGCTTTTTGTCCCGAAAGCCCTTGGCGAATGGCTTTATACATACATACATGACATCACGCCTTGTTCAATGGCTTTATAGTTCATAGAAAATCGTTCGAACAGTTTTTGAGAAACCGATTACGAATATATATACAAGTATTGCTTGTTTAGTAGTATAGGACAAAAAAAACAAGATAAAAAAAATATCGTTGTAATTTTTTTGAGGATAATTATCCACGCCTACAAAATAAGTAAACATTAAAAACTTACAAAGTTAAATATAATACTAATTTGACGTATACACTAATCTGCACAAAGTTAAAAATATTCAATGCAAGAGAATTTTACGAAAGCAAACGACCTTGTATAACAATTGCATGATTTTTGTCGACGACGAAATTCAATTTACTTGGGAGAAAATAAAATTATAAGCGGGAGAGAGCAAAAAATTAATCCAGTTAGGCACTGTGGTATCGCGTCGTCATCTGGCCAATTCTCGTCATTCTTATAGACACTTTTATTTTAATCGCAAGTAACGTGATTCGGGTTGTTGAGTGGCTCAGCAGAAGTAAGAAAAGTTCATAACAGTCCACCAGTTTGGCCACTGTGGTCAGTATTGTAAGTGTTTTCGATAATATTCTATCATTTAAAACTATCAATTATGTAACGAATATGAATTCGTTTACGTAGATTGGACGGCAAACAGCTTGAACGAATATTGTTCGATTGAAAGACTTGATTTCAGATTCGTTTATTCAATGTAGATTATTTACTAAACACTTTTTGAATGTCGTACAAATAGAATGCAGAATACAATGCAAAGAGTTAAATATTCTACAAATATGCCGAGAAATTTTAAATTCGTCATTTTACATAATGCCGCGACATTTCACAAAACGGCGCGTAATTCGTTTCGCACTCACCGGCCGCTGCCGCGAGATGCTCGCTTCGCTCGCTCAGCTCGTGCATTGTGGTCGTAAGATAACCTAACCCACCTTAACCGATCTCTGTTCGGGAATTTCCCACAAGTAGATTAAGTAAATCTTGGAACAAAATATACGCTCTATTCCCTAGAAATTGGATATCGGGAAAAAGTTATGCTATCATTATAATAATGATAATTTGAAATTTTCCGCTTGCCAAAATACACAGTAAGCTTTTTCTATAGAAGCCGTAACTTCAAGCAAACGAAGTTGTGGTGCAGCTTGTTAAATTACAAAGTGGCGCCATGCGAGATTGGCATACGCATAATTTTCATTCTCACTACGGCTCGACTTCCACAAGTAATCTTCTTTCCTGTGAACTTGGTTTTAAAATGCATTGTCTGACCCTGACTCACATTAGTACTCTTATCTTTATGAGGCTATTCTCTTCATATAAGTCTCTTGGCATTTTGCCAGAGACAAAGGAAATGTAAAGGCCAGATGTGTTTAACTTGCACGTGTTAAAGAAATTTACTTAATTACTTATTATCCTTACTGTTCTACATTTTTATTTTATTCTGGAAAGCTCTGCTGCATTCTGCTTATTCAGTATTAAATGTTCTGCTGAAATACATGACCTGTAAAAAAACTTACTCTCTACAGTATTTAGTTCCTCAATGTATTGACTAATTGTTTTAGCACCTGTATACGTAACCAGCCGAAGGGTAGTTGTAGGTTGCGTCTCCTTCCATGATAAGTGGCTAACCCGTGATCTGGAGAAATTCCAAATTGAGATAACTCCATTTCTGGTTGCAGCTGTAATTTAGAAAAATGGAGCAATGCTATTGGTTAAAACTCTAGCTCATAGCTTAGGAGCCGCGAACAGCTCTGGTCGATGTCCAGCCCATGGACATTTTACTTGCTACCAGGCAAACAATGCACTTACCTAGTATGCATACGAGTATATTAGGTTCGTCCTTAACTTGTCCATCACTGGTGCAAAATAACTTGTGTTTCAGTTTTTTGAAAAAATAAAAATCTATAGGTATACGTTTGTTTTTTTACGGGTCTTAGCGGTGGTCTGAGCCAAAACGTCGGGAATAGTAATTTATGTTGCCTAATTAAAAGTATCTCGCGGAGACCCGAAATAAAATAAACATGTATGAGAAGTGCTAAAGTTTGAAACAAAATCAACATAGAAAATCAAGTTCAGCTTCTCAAAGAATTACAAGAAAAAAGGGAATGAAGAATTAATAAACTAAGATTTTGTGCTCGACAATCAATATTAACATCTTCCGAGTCTTACGACGTTACTTTCATTCTCCATTATTATCCCTTTTGGAAATGTAATCCAGTTTTGTCATTTACTCCAATTCAGTAGGCAACACAGCTTATGACTGTAGCGCCCTTGCGATCCCCTTGACATAGTAACAAACGCTCGTTGACGACTGTCCCCTGTGCAGAAAACATTTGAACTGAATGTCGTTTGGGATGATGAAAATGAAGAGATGCAACTACAAGATGCTGAAGTTTTTGAAAGCTATACCTTACATCCAGTATATTTTATATATATCGCTAGGAGCCATGTAAAACTTATTTTCATTAAAAAAAACAATAGACTTTTTTAACTGAAAAACAGCGCTAAGGTTCGTCAGTCGGGTCTTAGCATAATGCTGAGTTAGGGCCTACTATGGGTGTGGTACACAAATAAAAGATTTTCTTTTTTATTCAATATTTATTGTAATACATATATACGTATAAGAAAGTGTTAGAAGTGTAAGTACTGCATCCATAATAAACGGTTATTCATTCATTCATTCATTCAATGTTTATTTCGTGAAATCCCCGACAATGAACATTGAAACCTCTCGTGCTCGGCAATAATTACAATGTAAATTGAAAAATTTCCATTTTCGTCGTATTCATTTTTACAATTTTCATTTCAGATATATTTTCAAGAGTATGATAGCATTGATATGTTTAATATTAGAAAGTACAGTCAAGAGCACATCAAGCTGGACACATTGGACTTTGTACCGTTCTTACTTCAATAGACTTGCGGGCTAGAATCGCACTGAGAATGTCAAGCTTGACCTTTCCTCACTGTACCTCAAACCGACGAGCGTGTATGAAAGGGTTAATGAAAGTGGAGGAAGCGAGGGAAGTATGTCAAGATCGTAGCAGGTGGAGGGCTGTGGTCTCTACCTACCCCGACGGGACAGAGGCGTGGTGCTATTTGTGTATACAGGCTGTAACAAAAAGGGTATATCAACCCTGAAGGATGTGAACCTGCCCATGAAACTGAACAACTTTCCCCAAGGAACATAGGTCAAAATACGAAAAAAAATTTTTTACCTCCCATAGAAACTGAATCAGCTGATAGCGCGTTTTGTATGGGAGGAATTTTTTTTTTTTTCCTATTTTGACCTATGTTCCTTTGGGAAAGTTGTTCAGTTTCACATCCTTCAGGGTTGATATACCCTTTCTGTTACACCTTGTATACGTATGATATTTCACCATCATAGAATCCCGTTAAAAGCCCACAGCTCTCTTCTAGGATCCGATTTTTGAAGTCATCGGTGACAAAATTGTCACAAAAAAAAATATGTGACATATCCCATTAATTCGTATTTTTGAAAACCCGCTGACTTGAAACTCATATTATTTTATGATTTGAATTTTCTGCATGTTGGCACATATTTTAAAAAATACGACTTTTGGGAATGTATGACACAAAAGTCACCGGTGATATTTTTGTCACCAGTGATTTGAAAGGTCACTTATGACTTTCAAAAATCGGATCCCTGAATTTCAAAGCAAAACAGTGTGGTATATTTTGGAAGGGAAGCACTATAGTAACCACGCTTGTTAGCGTTGCGGTTGGCACCATGGATCACGACCGTTGGTGACCGCAGCATGAATAATGTTACGATAAGCAAATGAAAGTTGCTGCCCGATTTCCAGTTCTAACTTTCTTAGTCGCCTTTTACGACACCCACGGGAAGAAATTAGGTGGTACTATTCTAAGTCAGCACCTTAGGGAGGTTCATAATTTAACCTTTAAAAAAATTATTTTAACTTTTTTTTTATTTAAAATTTTGCACTGCTGTCTAAGTGGGTCAGTAAAAATAACCTACCAGGGAGAATGTATGGTCGATCCAAACTATTCTCGGCGTGCCGTAGACTTTGTTTCGTTTCGCCTATAGTATATCTATTCATTTGAATTTGGGAACCAAAATAAGTTGTAGCTAGCGATGTTTTCTAAACAGTGTAAACTAGCCTTTTTATGTCACTAGTAGTGGGCAAACGAGCTGGTAGGCCACCTGATGGAAAGTGGTCACCAACACCACCACCCATAGCGTCCACTGTCTTACAAGTGTAAATATTTGACACTAATAAAACAGCAAATCGTAAAGCCCACCCTGAGAATTAAGATGGTCTGTCTCATGTGTTTACCCTTCAGACCGAAACACATCAGTTCAAACACTGTTGCTTTACGGTCGACTTTTCACTTTGTAAAGTCATCGCGTTGAAAAAAAAATTATAATGGAATAGTGTGTTTAATTAGCTTAAGCTTAAAAAACGGATGCTCTGCTCACTTTCATCTCAATGTCAGTTAGAAAGAAAGAAAGTTAGATGGTGCAATTCAGCTTTAGATTTAAAGTGATTTAAAAAAAGACATAAGTTATATGTTAGCGTACACAGAAACGGTTTTCTTAAATGTAAAAATTAATATACTGAATCAGATATTTTATTGAATGAGGCAATTATTTTCATAATTAAAGTAAATGCTCTCAAACTAATACCATGTTAAATTTGATAAAAAAAATATTTGCTGAATTCAAGAATATATTATTTTCAGTATGAAATAATAATGTCTTCATAAAAGACACGGTTTTTTGTGTGCAAGTAAAAAAACAGCCAAGGGAGAGTCGGACTCACGCATCGAAGGTTCCGTACCACCAAGGTAAAAAGACCATCTTAGTGTAACAAAACGTAACCTACCTAAATGGCTATTGTAGACTGGAATTTAATTATTTTATTTCTGTAATAATTTTGGCCGTGAATGCGTGATCGTCTAACTTTAACACCTAAAAGACCCGTACATTGTGGATTGGTAATTAAATTTATTAAAGAAAAATAAGTTGATTTGTGGTAATAACTTAGAAGAAACTGAAATAAAAAATAAAAATAATTATAATATAATAAAATTATTTGAAATAAAACATACCAATTCAGTCCGCTAGCTTGTGTGTGATGTCAAACCGAGCGCTTCAGACTCGTCTCGACTGCGCGTCTCTTTCAATTTCTAGGTGACCTAGGTTTCCTAGATCTAGACCTAATAGTGAGAAGTAAAATTAAATTAAGCACGTGGTCTCTCGCGTTGCTGGAATGAAAGTGACTCAAAACCAGGGATAGGGTTTGGATGAAGACTTGAAAGTCTAGAATTAGGTTTCCTATAGATTTTTAGAATATCTGGGACTCCCATCCAACCTAGCATCCCAGGCCTACCTACAAAACCTAGAACAATCCTACACCCGAAGTCTGAGCTAGGTTACCTAGCAAACCATCTCGCGCATCATTCTGATCGTCTCAAAATAACATCCATCTCCTCCTGCCTATTTATCTACAATTAGTAAATTGTTTTATATCCATTTGATCAAAACGAAACAAGATTCGACACTCAATTTTAACATGTAAGAGTGCTAAATATTGTCCCTCTATAATACAGGCTAGGCGACTTAGGAAATCTAACCAGTACTACATTCGTGGAACATAAGATAAAACCAATTTACTAAAATAATATTGTCTTATAAATGCTTGACTGTGTTATACCGATTAATTTTATTGTGTATTCATCGATATAACATTAAAATACCTACATCACATTTTAGTGTTATACATCCATCACCACCTAAGTGCCCTAATAACCTAGCATCAAATGAACCCAACCTAATTCTCACGCTGGCTCCATAAAACACAGGATTCAGCTGCACCTAGATTTAACTCAGAAAACTCGTCGTTGATCACCCCAGCACCTTCTCAGATTACCTATCATTTCAAGAGACCTAGTTAGCACTTTTAAATGAATAGTAGGAAATCTGAAATAAACTCACCAACAACGAAGCCATAGATTCCCGGCGGGAAAGACACAAACACGAAGCCCTCTCGTACAATACCTGTAGCATGTTCGTTCACTGCACTAAATTGAAAAATATTTTGAATATTAAACTACGCAATTTGTAAAAAAAAAGGTATGTGTTTCCTATTGCAACGCCTGACGCTTCATTATCAAATCGAAACCCTCAAATCACTAATGTGCTTTAATTGGGCGGCCGCCGCAAAATTAATTCGTGCACGTAATTACTATAGTAAAGCCAGGCGTTGACTGCTTCAAACCCTAATGTTTAATACTAAAGTACTATGTATAATCTGGCGCTCGCCGAAAAAAAATTAGAAAATAAATTATTAATTTGTGCACGTAATCCCTATTGTAAAGCCAGGCGTTGACTGCCCTCCTGCATCTCTCATTCAAAATCCTGTGTTTGTTCCTTACAATTTTATACCTGCTGCATCTCTCCTAAAATGAACCTTAAATCAAAACAGTAAAAATTACCACATGTGCAATTTGGCTACAGTGTGTTACGTCACTGCCTCGCTATGCCTTTTTTTCTTAAATTTCTAAGAAGTATTGTTTTTACAATAATACGTCCACTGCGTCTTTTTACCAAAATGAATCTAATTACAAGGCATTACAGTCCACTACGAGCGCAATGCTATTTTGTAAGCGGGAAGTCTATTTAGATGTACAGTCAAGAGGACGTTCAGCTTGACACGTTGGATTTCGTACCATAACTATTTCATCTCCGCAAGAACTAAAGACAAACTGCGAGTGTCAAGCTTGACCTGCCGTTGAACGTACCTGTTGTAAATTGTAATATTATAGTGGCTTATTTGTTTCAACTAGTAATTCTTAATTTTAAAGTAAGTAATACTCATTTTATACGTTTATTATTAAATTCCTAAAACTGTGACGAATATGATCGTTACATTAGTTTTGGACGAGTGGTCGCGCAGTCACGGAAATCTCGACCAAAGGGTCAAAGTGCCCACAGTTTACTCAGTTATTTAACCAACTACTTACCTTGCTAATCTTATTTAGAAAATGACATTTTCAATCCTCCTCCTCCATTCATTTTTTAATAGATGCACGTTAAAAATACGGTCAATGAGGGTTGGACTCGCGTTCCGATATACATTTAGTATTTTTGGAAGCAATAAAGTCCATTTTTAGGACCGCAAAACTAAATTTGTTTGTAAAGGTTTTTTGCAAATTTTTAATAAACCGTGCAACATAGAAAGATCTTTTTATTTTTGCTGTAATATTTACATAAATTTCTATCGACTGTAATTAATTCAGATTTTTACTTTCACGAACTTCGGAGATAAGGGGAGTGGAATGGTATCATACCTCACTTAAAAACAAAGAGTCGCAATAATATACAAAAATATATTTTAGAATGTACAAGTAAAGCCCTTTCATATGATACCCCACTCTACCTAACTAAAATTTGAAATATGGCCTCATTTACGTAAATAATACTACATTCTAAAACTATTCCAAATTTCAAGTCGATGGCATGACTAGTTGCCGAGATATACAGGTGTTACAGACAGACAGACGTATAGACACACAAAGTCGCACCATAAGGGTTCCTTTATTTACCATTTTGGTATTGGAACCCTAAAAACAATACCCACTAGAAACATAAGTACATAATCTACTCATTTTTCATAAAGAAAGTGAACATTTGTTATGCATGTAGAAACATGTGAGTGAAATTCTCGCTGAGATGGAAGATTTTTCAAGAGCGCAATTTCACGTAACATTTTCCTGAGAATTGTTAACATTGTTTTCAGTTTTCAGAAAAGAATTTTAAACAAATAGAGTGCTTACTTAGAGAGGCATAGACGTTTTTAGAGCTGAGATACATTGCAATGCACTTGGAATTTTAGAGGATTATTCATGTTTTCTGTTGAAATGATAAATTTTTGAGTTTTTGTAAACATAGCAAAATGCTCTGTTGGTCTAGTAAAGGCCATTTAATTTTGTGCTGTATTATTAGTATCAAATTGAGCCACTAATAACACATTTGGCGGGATGGGCAATAGTGACCATGAGGTGACCACTTTAAATCATGTAGGTAACGCACCTGTAGTCTATGAAACAGAGCAAAATCCTTGTCCACAGATAGATTGCATCCACCAAACCAAAGCTTTACCAAGACCTAAACTCGTACTAAAATCATTACGTTCAGCGTTGAAACCTTTTGCAATTACCACGATCAGGTTACCTAGTATAGATTACCCTGGGGTAGTTTAGTGAGTAGCCCACCGCCGACGATAAACAAGAAACAAGTATAGCGAGCGCAGGCAAAGTTTATCTGTGACCGCAGAACTCAAAAAATTACAGGTGTGAGTGCAGCAGGTGGGGGGAGGCGAGCGAATCGTTCATTGGCTCTCTGCCTGTCAACCATGCGCAGAAAATAACCGTCAGAGCCAAACTTATCTAGCGCACGCTATAGTACGCGACAGCTGTGCAATGCGGGTGAAATATATGGTAGTCTTGTCCCTACACTTCAGGTTTTTTTTTCTGTTGTGTAGATACTTACAAGATGATGACGAGAAGCGAGTGCGTAGTTCCGTTCTCATAGTTTTGTCTCTAGGCTTAAGTGAGTGTGCGAGTGGGATGGGCGATACTCGCACGATAGATGAGTGAGTATGACCGCTGCTGCTGGTTTGTCTCTTCGGCGAGTGTTTTGATCACCAAGCATCGCTCAGCGATAGCTGTTTTCCCGCAACAAAAACTAGTGGAGAGAAAATTCTCGACAGCAGTAGTGTGAACTACAGCAAGGAGGTCTTTATTTCGAGGTGTGAACTTTATTTACATGTGATCAATATCTCATTGTACACTCTACAGCACATCTGTAGAAACACTTTTGGACTTTATGTCATGGTAATAGAGTTGAAAAAGTTTCCACTGACGAGCGGTTGACCGTACGTTTCTTGATCGAGAAAATAGTCGATAGTTAGTAATTTTCTTGTCGGCGGTGGGACTATTCTGCTTTAATTCCAGGCACCACAGGGAGTTATTTCTAGCCAGAATACGGCAATTATTATTTAGTCGTCTTTTACGATACCGACAGCAATGAAGTCTAAATGGGTTTACGTAGTTTTAAAACTTGTTTATTATTAGGATAATTTTGTTTTGGTATTACCCACAGCACGGCGCCTACGTCATTAGTAAGCCATGTCATGGGCCATGTATAACTTAACTGAAACGCTGTAAGTGCGTGGGTACACGAGCGATTTTCTGACGCGGCAATTTTGCGGCGTTCATACTAAATATTTAGCATCGCGGCGTTATCGCGGCGATAAAAATTCAAACAAATAATTATGATCGCTAGAACCGCTAGTGTACACGCGCCCTAAATCCATGATCTTACTATGTTTTTATTCAAAATTTAAGAGCCAAGATCTTGTCGGTATAACTCCCTCCACCTATTTCTATCCTGCATCAGGTTATTGAGCTCTCTAGATATATTTTGAATCCCACTTTCTCTTTTAACTGTCGGCCGTATGCGATTCTAGGGCAGCCGGATCCTCTTCTCCCTTCTATCTTTCCCTCCAAGATGGTTTTTATAAATTTCTCATGCCTTATAATATGGCTAAACATTTTCCTTCTTCTATTTTCAATAATGTTTATAATTTCTCTCTTCTGTTTTACTTGTTGCAGTACCTTCTCATTGGTAATTTTCTCTGTCCAGCTTATCTTTTCCATGCGCCTCCAGCACCACATTTCAAATACCTCTAATGTTTCCTTATCTCTTTTGGTCATGGTCCATTTTCTCTGGCATACAAGGTAGTGCTCCAAACTTAAGCTTTACAAAGTAGAAAATCGCAAAATTTCACAACCACAGGCAGGATTCGAACCTGCGTCTTCTGCGTAAGTACCGCAGACGCTTTACCAACTAGGCTACTGTGGTCCTGCCTGTGGTTGTGAAATTTTGCGATTTTCTACTTTGTAGATTTATCCGAACACAGGAAGTGTTAAAATAAATTCATTTTCAACTTAAGCTTTGATAAATCTTTTCTACAGGTATTTAGAAATTTTTGAATTGAAGAGATGTCTTTTATTTTTGAATGTCTGTTTAGCTTAGGCTATTCAGGTTTTGATATCTTCCGTACACTTCGAATCCTCCGTTATTAACCTACCTGGGTATCAAATTTTTTTTACTTGTTCAATCGGTGTGTCTTTAATTCTTACGGTGTTTATTTTCGTTGTATGTTTTGCTGTTACCAGTACTTTTGTTTCCTTTTTGTTTATATTTAATTGATATTTAATAAAGGTGTTATCCATATTTTCGAGTAGGGAATCTACTTTGGTTCTAATTACAGTTAAATCATATGTGAACCTGATGAACACTATCCTTTCTCTATTGAATGATACACCCTCAATAGACGTTTCCAAAATTTCTGTTATTGCGCACCCTATAAAAATATTAAATATTAGCGGAGAGAGAGTACAAACCTGTCGAACCCCTTTTCTTATATTTGCTGTTTTCTGATCTTCTCCCACCTGTATTATTGTTTCCTGATTTCTATACAGTTGATGTACAATTCGCCGGTCTCTATGATCTATCCCTGCCTTTCTTAAAAACTCCATCATAATTTTACAATTAACTTTATCAAAGGTTTCCTCTAAGTCTATAAACGCTATGTAGGTATCGAGACGCAGTCTGTCTATTACTTGTCTCAGAGCGAGTATAACTATGTACTTGTGTAAATTATTCAACCCACAGAGGGCTACTACCATCATATTGCATAACAATCAGGCACCTAATCCGGAACAATACCTGGTTTGTTACCTAATCTGCTATTAGATATAATTAATTTTGGTTTTAGCGTACATTGTGTGGAAGGATGATTGATCGTTTCCATTAAAGATGATTGATAGGACATGGAGTTGATTGAGTGTTGGCAGTTTTAGGGAAATCGGTTTAACTGTTACTGTGGTTAGCAGGAAAACGTGCTTAAAAACTCTATGAGCTTATTCTGTTTAGTTAGTTTAGGTTATTTTCAACGTATTATCAGCGTACAATAGTGAAATACTCTGTCTTGGAGTATATTCCCTTATCCAATAAAAAGTTCTTCAGTCGACTCCTGTAAGTTTCGTCAAAACATTATTTTTTTAAATCAATGGGAAGTTGCTCATAGTACGTCAGGCCGATTTTTTTCGAGCCGCATGGTGTGCCGTTTTACACTTTTGAGGCATCCAGTTTCCTACGGACAAACATGAGGACTTCAAACAGCTGTAATGAGAATAGTGCGTCATAATCTATCATCGCCTTTCTACCATAGGCAGTCAAGAGATGTACCGGAAGATACTTACATGTTTGATATTCCACTCAGTCGCACAAAGCGTCTTGCAACATTTTTTAAGTACGAACATCTAAGCAGTGGAATTATTGCTAATACTGTGTTTCAGAGTTCATATAACCTGAATTTATTGAAGTTACAAGTGAATGGCATCTTCTGGACAAGCTAGGTTCCGTCGTCGTTGGCTTCGTTTCGGTTTTGAAGACTAGTTCGAGGTCAAGCGCAAGCCCATAGATAATAAAAAATTGCGCAACCACCTCGTATGCTTGGTAATTAAATGATTAATAATTAAATCAACGATATTCGGTAGCAGATAGGGGACCTAACTCCACAGTAAATATATAAGCTAAAGCAGTATGGAAACTCGGGCCTTTTTTTGAAAAAATAACTATTCTGCGTCGGAGCGTCAGGGTTGTAACCCAGATGTTTTGAAATAAGAATAGTATGATGAACTCAAATATTGGGGTGCTTCTATCAACTTAGTTCCTTTCAGCATGTTTTCGGACCGTATTACTAAATATTTTTTTCCGAAACCCTTAGTCGCTTTTTACGACACAAGGAAAGGTTAAGAAGTCACTTAGTCGCCTTTTACGACACACGGGAAGGTTAAGTCACTTAGAGTCGTCTTTTATGACACAAGGGCAGATAAAGACACTTAGTCGCCTTTTATGACACAAGGGCAGATGAGGACACTTAGTCGCCTTTTATCACGCAAGGGCAGATTAAGATACTTAGTCGCCTTTTATCGCACAAGGACAGGGACATACTTATAGGAACTCTATACATATATGTACCTATTTGTTTGTATTATGGTTTTAGCACCCACGACTTACTTCAGCGCGAAAACTGCTTATTTTCCTGTAGCGCATGTGTAAGTGCGCCTGTTTTGGACGTTTGTTAGGAGTTTCCATACTGCTTTAGCTTATATATTTACTGTGCTAACTCCGTTCAAGACAGACTTTATACCTTAACAGTTAGATTTAAATACAGCAACAACATATGCTCTACTTCCAGTTAATGCATCTTTCGTGTTCTAGTAAGCAAATTATTCGTTTTGACGAACATTAACAACCTTTTAAAAGGTCTCCTTCTCTATGTTCTAATATTATTCGTTTTTGAGGGTTCCGTACCTCAAAAGAAAAAAACGGAACCCTTATAGGATCACTTTGTTGTCCGTCTGTCTATCTATCTGTCTGTCTGTCTGTCTGTCAAGACCCCTTATCTCACGAACGGGTAAAGGTATCAGGTTGAAATTAATACCATATGTTAGGATCCATGAACCACACCAGATCTGAAAATTTAATTTTTTTACAATGACGCAATGAAAAGATATGGCATTTTATGTTCTCATCTCCATACATTTATGCAAAAAAGGAAAACCTACAGGGTACTTCCCGTTGACCTAAAATTATGAAATTTGTCAAGAAGCTAGGTCTCACAGTACAAATAATGGGAAAAGTCTGAAATCATTAAATATTACAACTTTTCACACAACTAATGGTAACCAATTGTGGTGAGCTCCCGTTTCAAGAACATTCATATAAGAGAGGGGTCAAGTTGGATGGTCGCTGAGGCGATTTTTGTTTTATTTCTATTTAAAAACGGGAACACTTACAAACTTGAAAATTGGTATGTTTATAGTGCGGCTTTTTGGCGGGAACTCGACATGGGCGTTTGCCTGCTTAATTGAAATTTTGGTTTTTTGTGCATTTAATGATTTAGTGGATAATAAAGATAGTGTGTTATGCAGTAAATTTACTACGAAGTGCGCAGCAGATGAAGATTTCAAGTGATCTCGTGTTTAAGCCCCGTTTGTGTTGTCCCAAAAAGTCACGAACATTTTCCTTCGTAAAGTTCACTATCGCTTTACGAGGGGAGCAAAAAGAAAGACATAGACATCAGACATGGCTGTATGGGCTTTGTACTCTTTGCCTTTCCGAAAGGAAGAATGAAACCAAAAAAAAAAATGTTTATAGTGCATAAGCTATAAAATAACAACAAATAATAAAATTCGCTCAAGCGCGTGTCGGACTAAAAAAATCTAGCACATTAACTTACTGAAATTTCAACTAATACAATTATGTTTATGTGGTGGTACGGAACCCTCAGTGCCCGAGTCCGACTCGCACTTGGCCGGTTTTTTTTTATCATTGGGCACTTTTGTTATTTAATTATATTTCCTTTTTAGGGTTCCAAACCAAAATGGTAAGAACGGAGCCTTATGGTGCGACTTCGTCTGTCTGTCTGTCACAACTGTTTATCTCAGCAACTACTCAAGCTATCGTTTTGTTTGAAATAGTTTTAGAATAGGTATGCTTGCCCAACTTTATTGTAAGTAAAATAATAAAAAAAATGCCATTATTACTGTAAATGGGGCCCAAATAGAGGTGGAAATTTTCGTTATTTTTTATAACTGTTAGTTTTCAAGTTAATATACAAAAAGTTTGAAAAATACCATTCCCACCCCCTTATCTTCGAAGTTTGCTAAACAAAAACCTGAGTTAATTGTAAACGATATAAATTTGTGTAAATATTATAGCAAAAATAATACGGTCTCTCTAAGTAACACAGTTTTTTAGAAATCAGCAAAAAAACCTTTACACACGTACCTACTTACTTTTGCGGTCTTTAAAATTGACTTTATTGCTTCAAAAATACTACAGGTACCACGGTAACCTGGGCGAAGGCACGGGTCCGACTTGCACTGGCCCACTTTATTTTTAACATATAGTTACCAAAGGTAGTTACTGAAAGACCTTTGATCAGATCAGTTCTTTACGAAACTCTGCAAATTTAATAATTTAGCTAGACATTCTAGTCTCATACAGGTAGACGACCTTAGAAACTTAAGTTATGTGGCTATGTTACCCTTAACTATTAAAACTTTACTCGCTTGAATATGAAGCGACGGAAAGGCTGTTGACCTTTTTAGTGGGATTTAACTATCCTAGAAGCAAGAATTCAACTTTTGTTTCATTAAACATTATGTTTAAAGGTAATATTGCGCTCATATCAGCTTGAATGCCGCTAAGCTCATTTTTGCTTGCACGCGAAAAATTGAATCCCCCTGAAAGCCCCGCTTCTGTATCGACTTTGAACAAATTTAAAGCTATGATAATTAATAAATTAAAACTAATTGCAATATTTCTTTCCTATTAAAGAAATAAAATAAAATATGGGAGACATTTCACACAAGGTTACATTCAAAAGCAAACACAGAATAAACACCTATGTCCTTCACACAAATGTTTGCCCTGGATGGGGATCGAACACGCAACTAAGAACGCAGAAGACAAAGGTACTACCAATCATATCAACAGGCCTATCATTCAAACTGTAAAAAAAACTTAACTGAGCAGGCCGTTAAGTCCACGATAGTACTTATGACTACAAACAGGAAGGTAGCACGTTATGTTACGAAAATTATTTATAAGGAGAAAGCTTTTACCTTAGCACGCAATGCGTAAAAGGGTAGTCTTCACTATGGCAAATTAAATATACATCGTGAGACATCCTTATTAGCTGCAAATATTTGAGTAATGTTTTTGGACACACCATACAAAACCATCTTTAAATGGCGTCGCGTGTTTTGTTCAAGAAAGTAACAAATTGTCCAATTTTTGTACAGTCAAGAGCACATCAATTCTTATTTCAACAGACGTACGGGCTAGAGTCGCACTGCGAGTGTCAAGCTTGACCAGTCGTTCAGTGTACTTATATTCCTCAGGAAAGGTTTCAGTTTCATATTCTTAAATGTTCGCAGTTAATTAGGAAGTACACACGGCCGCACATCGGTAGAAACACTTTTGGACCTTATAGCGTGGTAATAGAGTTGAAAAAGTTTCTACCGACAAGCGGTTGACCGTACTTCATGTAAGCGTCCACACGCAGAGTTTTTAAAATCAAAGGGCAAAAGCATGAAAACTATGATGTAGTGGATGGGTACGGAACCCTTAAGGCGAGAGTTCAACTCTCAAAGGGCCGGTTTCCTTTTTTATACCCACGTATCACCCCATTTTTTTCTGGTAAAATAAAAAAACACAGTGTGTTTACTTGTGTTTTATAGTTTGAATTAATCAATAGATTCAAATTGAATAAACTTGCCACGTTTCATATTTCTCACTTGTACATTGTTCAAAATATTTGCGTGAGATTCTGTGCAACGTCGCTGTAATAAAAGCTGGCCAGTCATGTTTCTTAATTTGGATGGGAAGGTAATTAGGTACGTTGGGGTAAGGGACGTAGCTCATTTACGTGAATAATTCAATTCATAGCTGCGACTCGCACTTTTTACTTCGAGACATTTCTTTTCGGTTTAAGAAAGTGAGTTATTTATTAGGTTCATAAAACGGTCGCGGCCGAGTGGTAGTTGTTCTTTCTTTCCGATCATGAAAGTTAAAGCATAATGGCAGTGGTTATAGCCCGGATTAGTGACCGTTAGTGGCAAAAAAACTAGAGCGCTTTGGTGCTTCGGAAGGCAATGCCGTTGGCCCCGGCTTGCCATCAACGATAGTAGCCATAAATCTAAGTCAGAGGTCATAAGGCGGCTTGAAAATTGACAGATAGGTTGACAGCCAGACAAAATGTTAGCAATTAAAACCTGGGTCTGGTTACTAGCTCTATGTTAAAACCAGTGCCCCCATCAAATCCCTTAAAATTTTGCCCCCGACGGATTTCTTTCTTCGTATTATTTCGTTACTTTCTTCCTTTTCCTGTCAAGGGTATTTTAAAAGTCAAGTTGAATATTTTGTTCAATTACAGCCGTCAAGCAAGGGAAGTATGTCAAGATCGTAGCAGGTGGAGGACTGTGGTCTCTGTCTACCCCGACGGGAAACAGGCGCGATGTTATGTATGTACAGCCGTAGTGAGTTTTAAAAAAAATAATTTTGCTTTTTATTTTTAATTTTTTAGAGTTATATAATTTACGAAATTAACTATAATCTACGAACCATCGTGTAGGCAACGAAGCAGTTGAACCCTGCATTAAATCCTCAGTCGATGAAACTTTGCGTATTACACTATATGAGACAAACCTTCTTTAAAAAAAAAATCGGTACTTTAAATTTTTTCATACATTTTTGTAATTTTTGTATCGAAAAGTTAAAAGTAGCGATTTTTTTTGGATTTTTAGGGTTCCGTACCTCAAAATAAAAAAAAACTGATCCCTTATAGAATAACTTCGTTGTCCGTCTGTCTTTCTGTCTGTCTGTCCTTCAAGACCCTTTTTCTCACGAACGAGAAGAGGTATCAGGGTGAAATTGATAACGAATATTAAAGTTCATAAACCACACAAGATCTGAAAAATTCAATTTTTTACAACGACGCAATCAAAAGATATGGCTTTTTATGTCCTCATCTCCATACATTTATGCAAGAAAGCAAAACCTACAGGGTACTTCCCGTTGACCTAAAATTATGAAATTCGGCAAGAAGCTAGGTCTCACAGTACAAATAAAGGTTAAAGTCTAAAATCATTAAATATTTCAAATTTTCTCACAACTGATACTAACCAATTAAGGTGAGCTCCTGTTACAAGAACTTTTCTATAAAAGAGGCGTCAAGTTGGATGGTGGTGAAGTTTTTAAAATCAAAGAGCAAAAGCTTTTAGTATATCATATGGTAGATAGGTACGGAACCCTTAGGGCGCGAGTTCGACTCGCACTTGGCCGGTTTTTTTTTTTTATAGAAGGTTTGTCTCATATAGTGTAAATACCCCAGCAAAGTTTCATCGACTGAGGATTTCATGCGGGGGTCGTCATACAACGATCCGCTTCGTTGCCTAGACTAATTGGTGAATTATAAATCCATTACTGAAAACCATATCTAAATCGGAAGGGAACATATAAGTATGCACACACAAACAAACAACCTCTCACCCTAAACGCATACACTTTCTCCGTTCCGTCGTGGGTAAAAATGGAACAAGATACTTTTACTTTAGCAAGGTAGGCGATGGTTAGACACAGATACACATTTGTAATCGGAGCGTTGACTAAAAAACTGGTCGAGTACTAGTCAGACTCGCGCACCGATATCTAATGTGAAAACCATACGATTTTTATAAAGAAAATCATCCCTCATTTCAATATAATTGATTTTCAATAACTGCTGAAATGCGTTTATTTTTTTCTTTTTCCTTAACTTAAATCCCCCCCCCCTTATTATAGTACTCTTTGACTTAAATCCAAACTTTTTTGCATCTAATGTCAAAACTGAAGGATTTTCATACAAATCTTCAACCCTTATTTTTACCAAAGAGATTTTTACCCCCTTCTCAAAAATCCTGAAACACATGTTTACTATTTTCTTTTTGTTAGCTCAAATCCAAATATTTAGGCATCTCATGTAAGAATTTGGTTGAGTCAAACACGCACTTGACCAGCTTTTACTATTTTTAGAACTGATACACTATGTTATCGGTAATAACATATAGGGTCCCTTTGACCTCCTTTGGGCACAGAACCCAAAAAACGATTGATTTACTTAACCATGTTTAACTATAGATAAATCCTTCCAATATTACTGGTAATACAAATAACGTCGTTTCAAAGCGGTTTAAAATGCAATTACTAAGCCACTATCAGCCTCAACTAGCTGCAAATTTAATTGGAGCTCCGCATCGGCTAGTGTTTTACCTTGCAAATCATTTGAAAAGCAAAGTGTAGTCTATAAAAATTGTTAAGATATTATTATTATGCATAATTATTTTTTTATATTTATCTTTACTTACTACGATGGCTTAGCGACCCAAAGAGGATCTTATAATATTTTGAAAATCACCAATACCAGTTTCCTTTCCTTCTTCTGCTTTTACTTCAATTCACCTTTTCTCGAATTCAATATATGCTGAGTGTAAAATTTTACAAAATTCTAGACAACATTCCCATAAATTTTTTCTTGTTCTTAGCGTACAAGATCCCACTGGCCACCCCCGTGGCTTTCCATTGGTCATGGCTTTTTATCAATTACCTCTTCCCAATTTTTAAGAAGACTACCTCGGCGCCTAGATCCGTAATGCGGTACCCAATGGGTGACTTTGTCCCCCTTCTTTTTAGGGCACATTTGACAGACATGGCCAGCCCAATTCAACAAAAATTTGGATCGTTTTGATAAATCCCTCTCAAGTCTGAGATTTCTATCAAGGTGTAAGCATAATTTTTATGTGTAAGGTACATCTTGAGCGAAACATCACATTGAGGTGGATTTCTCAATACGACCGTTAATGTTTAAGTTGGCTGTCTCCGAGAATACTTATGAAGAAAACTTTCTGTTAACTATTATGGAAAGAGTTAGCTGAGTTGCACCATCTACTAACTAAACGATTACCGAATATACGCGTTTTTCTTTATCCACTCTTTTGCGAGGAGAGTAAAACGAGTGTATTTTGTCAATGAAAATGTTATGTGGAGCAAATCTGTGATGGAAATTATCCATAAAATGTGAAGTCAAGAAATGCCATGCCAATATTGTTTATTTAAGTCCTATACTATTAAACGAGCAATATTTGTATATATATAAATATATATAAATATATATGTATACATATTTGTAATCGGTTTCTCGAAAACACCTCTAACGATTTCGATGAAATGTAGTATACAGGGTTTTTTGGGGGCAAAAAATCGATCTATCTAGGTCTCATGTCTGAGAAAATTCGTTTTCACCGTCTTTTTTAATATTTCTTAGCGCGTTTTAGTGCGTTCAAGAAACTTACAGCGCCATCTGTTGTTGAGTATCATAAGCTTGCTCACCCGATGATATTTTAATCACACAGAGCATAGTTTGGTTGCCCAGGTACTATATTATTAGCTTAGCTTTTTATCTAGCTCAGGAATTAGTGACAATATTATTTTTTAATTCTTATGAATATTTACAACAATTTTATTCGAAATTAGCTTATTCAAAAGTGTCCATAAATAACCTTGACTTTGTCTTATCGCCGCATTGCAGTGCAATTTATAAATTATTCTCATATCAACCCATGTTGCGAACTTGTTCGTGACAAAACTAATAAATTGGCTACTTTATAGCTTCTTGCGTCGCTTAGCAGGCGTAAAGCACGCATACGGTGATTTCTCTATACAGTGTTTTGTTATTTCTACATTTTTTTTTTAAATCTAAGCAAATTTTCAAAAAAAACATGGATAACAAAATATCAAATATTTTGGCTTTCTCTTTCATTGGAGAATTTTGTAAGGGACAACATTGTTTTTTCTCTTTTACATCTCTCATATTCGGTAAGTAAGTCCTTATTACCACCAAATGGGGCATGTAGGTGACCAATTAGCGCTCTAGGGTAATAATGTAGCTAGAAAAACCCTAGGGCGGTAAGTAATAATATTTTGAAAGAGTGAAGTCTTTTTTTAATTACTTGCCGCCCTAGGGCTTTTCTAGCTACATTATTACCCTAGAGCGCTAATTGGACCTACTTACCTCACAATCGAGATGTAAAGCAGAGTAGTTAGCTCGGGTGTAAGCATCAATTGCACCCTCGAACTATTAATATCTCGGGCTGCAATTGATGCCTTACAGCCCTTGGCTACTAATCTACTATTCTCGACCTATGATTCTTTGAAGAAAAAAAAAAACTTTTATGCTCTGAATACCTACTGAATACCTAAACATAAAATTTTTAAAAAATATGATAGAAAGAAAAACTCTGTAAGAATATACTTTTAGTTAAAGGTAAGAATTTTACTCCGATCTCATTGATCATCATCATCGTATCGTGTGGGTTGCAAGGTCGATAACCGACCTCAAGAACCCTAGTGTCAGAGTTGTTAAACGACTTCAAGAAATCAAGACTCTCTTAACTAAGTTTAAAATAATAAACAAATAGAGTTAGTAAATGAAGTTAAGTTTTTAGGTGTCCATATAGACTCATTGGAAAGCGGAACTAAAAACCTTAGAAAGCTCAATAAGCTCTGCATGCTTTGCATTAAGAAGCCTTAGGGACGTTCTGTCATTAGACCAATTAAAATCGGTTTATTTTGCTTTAATTGAATCAAAGTTACGTTATACGAGTAGTATAAAGTATTGGGGAAACAGTTATAAATATAATTTGGTTAAAGCTTTCACAGTCCAAAAAAGGGCAATAAGAACTATAGCTCGCATTCCCCCGTGGGAATCGTGTAGGGAATATTTTAAAACCTATAAAATTTTGACAATTCCCAGTCTTTATATTCTAATTATTTTAGTTGATTTAGTCAAGCATAAATCAGTATTTGAAACGGAAGACGAGATGAATAATCGCCAAGGCACTAGGCGCAAAGACATGAATCATGTGATACAACCATGTTTGAATATTGTGAAGCACTGCTATAAATATCAAGCTATTGCGTTTTCAATGGACTTCCGACAGAATTAAAAATTATAAACAATGTTAGTCTGTTTAAAAACAAATTGAAGTTATTACTACTAGAAAAAAATTGCTATTCTTTTAATGTTTTTTATGAAAATTGACATTTTGTTATAATTTTACTATTTAATGACCTTTTAATTCTTTTTGTTTGTAAGTACTTATTGTTGTAATTAATTTTCTTTTGACATTTCCATATTTGAATTTTATTTTAGTTTTATATTAAAATCAATAATTTTTATTTATGTTAAGAAACTATATACTGTAAATATTTCGCACGCAGAAATTCTGTTTTTGAATAAATAAATAATAATAATAATGTAAAGCCGCCAAAGGCCTCGGACTTGGCTCATTAACGACTACATCCGTAGATAGTAGTCGGGACCAATGGCTTAACGTGCCTTCCGAAGCACGAAACTATATTACTTTTAGGACAATCAGGTCTTAACCAAACTGGGGAGGAAACCGGGAATCGAACCCAGAACCTCCGGATCGAGACCCGAGCGCTCTAACAACTAGACCACGTTGACTGTTCTCATTGATCGTAAGAGACAATGGTTTCGAAGATGTAGCATGCCTACCCAGAAGATATTAGATTGTCTTTAGAGAACAAATTTGCTTCAAATCTGAAGATGAAGAATACTTCGTGCGAATACTTTTGATATTTACGTGACAAATTTTCTTCTACTAGGTTTGCTGCTTAATCGTAGTGTTCGATTTTGCATACACTTTTTTTACCGAAATTAGCGGAATCTATGTTGGACTGGCAACACACAGCTGAAAACTGTCATGTAGTTCAATGTCACCTTAAAAATAGCCCCTTGGTGATACGACACATGTTTTTTTGAATTTTGATCTTTGTTTGTTGAAAATACCAATATAACGTTTAATTAGGTATTGTTTTGTTGCCTATTTTTTTATTACGATTTTGTTGTAAAGTGAAAAGACTTTTGATTTACTTGGTAATTGTTGGAGGTTATTCGGTTACCAACCGGCCTCGTTTTATACATTTTTGGAATCAATTTGTAGACTTCCCTGGAACATTTCACGGGCATTGGTTTGACGCCCCTCTTGCGAATTAAACGAACGTTAATTGAGATTGTGAATTTTGAAAGACATTTGTACCAAGTAGTTGCCGTGCGTATGAAGTGACTTGCTGATGTTGAAGAATGAAAATTAACAAACAGGTGATCAAGAAGCTTGTCCTTTCCCACCCTCTCTCCACTTTCGTTGACCACCATCAAAAGCACCGTTCTACCAGAATTACCAGTAAGTGTTAGTATTAAGTACTTACTCTAGCACTGCGAACCGCAGTCAGTATCATAATCAGACAAGGCTTGCTGGAGAAAGCCTTCCACTGCGCCTGCTAATTTAATACCCAGCAAGTCTTGGCCGGTTACGATACACGTAGAGTTATTTACACTTTATTATGAAATTCGCAAAAGTTTTGAAATTTGTTACTCTACTTTGTAATTATATTTCATTGCTGTGGAAACATGTTCTCAAACCTTGAGAGTTAACTTATACAATCTTTTGAGCGTCAACTCATATAATGATTTTTTACTTTTTTTATACTCCTATTTGTTGAAGTTCTTAATATAAAACCGGAAACAGTCTCACAAACACTGCCATTCCGACAACAGTTGCGTAATATTTACAAATGTAACTAAAAATCTGCAAAAGTGAAAAAATTACCTTAATGTAATTGAAATTGAGAAAATTGTCCAGCAGTGGACGTCTTTCAGCTGATATGATGATGATGATGAAATGAAATTGTGAATTAAAATTCAACTTGACAAAAAATTCACAATTTAACGATAAACATCTTGTCTTGACCTCCATTCAAAAGTTGTAGTTATGAGTAAGAGCAGTCTTCACAGCTCAACAGGATTTGATTGTTATAAAGGTCGGGATGTTTTGCGAAAACTACTACAACAAAAGATATAAAAAAAATCTTGGTGGTCCCACTTCTGAAATAGTTGGAACACGACCCCTTGTAAAGGCCCGTGGTCCAAGTGGTTGGACGGAGCAGTTGAACTAGTGCGCCGTAATGAAATTCGGTACTACGTTAGTTTCACAAAACATTTTTAATGTCGTAAATAAAGTAGTGTGCTTCAGATTGCAACTATTAATTGTAACATTTGTGCTGTCTATTGTCATAAACTAGCACTGATATTACAGAATGACTATCTTTACTTAACAGTGGTATAAACTAATATAGAGTGCCTACCACAGTTTCCACATCACCGACTTATGCCATTGTTAATGTAATGAAAAAGATCACAAAAATCAACGAAATTTGCTTAAAGTTGACCATAAACTCTGAACTACATGAAAACTTTTTCTAATCTTATCCTATCGTACAGCGTGGAGACGGTGTACTGAAAACTGAAAAAAAAAACAAAACTTAGCAACTTTAACAATGAAACATTTTTACAAGCAAGAGCTTATTATGATCGAACTGTTTGTATGGAGAGGTCAAAAAATCTGTACAGTTTCGTTGAATGAACACGCCCTTCCAGTTTTCGGTACACCGTCCCTACACCGCAATATTTTATGTATATATCTATTTAGAATTGGTTCCCCAAAAATGATTTCAATGAAATTTACTTTACGGGGGTTTAAGAGGGCGAAAAATTTATTTAGCTAGATTTCATGCATGGATATATTCGCTTTCTCTGTTTTTCGAGCATTTCTTGAAAATTGTGTGTTTCAGAAGCCGTACAGCGCCATCTATTGGTGGGCTTTGGTAAGTATTAAACAGACTAAAGCTCAGTCAACCAGCCTAGACTAAGTAAGCAACACATAACATCATAGAAGTTTATTGATAAAAGCACAAAGTAACAATAATGGCATAATAGATTAAAAAAAAAATACATCTCTCATATTCGGTAAGTAAGTCCTTATTACCACCAAATGGGGCTTGTAGGTGACCAATTAGCGCTCTAGGGTAATAATGTAGCTAGAAAAGCCCTAGGGCGGTAAGTAATTGAGTTTTGATAGAGTGAAGTGGTTTTTTTTTATTACTTACCGGCCTAGGGCTTTTCTAGCTACATTATTACCCTATAGCGCTAATTGGTCACCTACAATTTGGTGGTAATGAGGACCTACTTACCTCACAATCGAGATGTAAAGCAGAGTAGTTAGCTCGGGTGTAAGCATCAATTGCACCCTCGAACTATAGGCGCCCTCGCTGCGCTCGTGCGCCTAAATATCTCGGGCTGCAATTAATGCCTTACAGCCCTTGGCTACTAATCTACTATTAGTGTCTATTTCATGCATAAAACTTTTTAAATTATCTTTATAAGACTGGCAATCTTAAAAATTAAAGATTATATTTAGTCCTGCTTAGTTACTCGCTAGCTTACATTTTAATTATTGTGATTTGATTATATTATTAAATAGACAAAGTAGGAAGTTAAGGTAGGTGTGTCAGTAAGTTATTCACAATCTGTTTAGAATTTGTGAGTATAAGGGAGTGATCCGACCGCCGACGAGAAAACGACTAACTATCGGCGATTTTCTCTCTCAAGAAACGTACAATAAATATACATTCGGTGTAAAAGAGAGAGATGCATATATTAATAGTTGCTCTCTGCCGGCGACGACTCGTTTTACTAGTTTTGTCGCTGAGCGACAAGAGCTTTCAAAGATAAACTCGCTCAGCGATGCTCGCTCGCATGATCATTTCTATACAGTGCGGCCATGAAGAAAAAAAAAACTTACGCGCCCAGTGGAGTAGTAATCATGCCTATTTTGTATCGAAACCTATGCGGCCGCTCATAGGGGTGGGAGGGTAGGTGGAAGCGGGAGACGGGGTTTGTCTTTTAACTCTATCACACATCTAAGAATACGTTACGTTAGAAAAAGATAGAGACATTTATGTTATGACATGCCCAATTAAAAACAAAATATCAATAAAGTAAGACATTTATTTGTCTTTATTTGGCATGTAAATTTATTTTTTCCTTCATGAGTGCGGCAGTACACGTTTGCACAGGACTGAGCGACCGCGGGCGAGTGGCGCGAGTAATCACTCGTCGCACTCGCACACTCGCTTATAGCCCAGCGACAAAACTATCGAAACTACACACTCGCTTTCCGCTGATCGCCAACTCGTTTATAGTTACTAGTTCTTCTCGTTTTTCGTTCGTCGTCGGCGGTCGTACCACTCCCTAAGGTTAGCTCACCGAATTTTTGGCAACACTAATATATCAGGTAGAACCCACACGGCCCGTAATCAAAGAACTCATAGCACAAACCCACTTATCTCGAACACAGAAATCCCGCATAATGAGGAGCTCTAAAGATGCTTTTACACAACATACCATTATTAAACAGGGTGATGAAAATGCTGTATTGTAATTTGAAATAATACCTATACAGCGTAAATTTTTATTTGTTTTGCTCCCGAAGCCCAGTGGTTCTACTCATGAAAACAAGCAAAAAAAAAAACAAATTTTTCGAAAAATTAAATTTCATGGCTTTCCTTGGATACAAAATAAGTCGATCACTTGACCACTTTACTATGGAGACAAAAAAAAATTAGGTATTATTTTTTTTCTTAGGGAAAGTTGCTTATTTTCTAGAGTGGAATTTCGGGCTTCGGGAGCAAATCCAATGAAAATTTACGCTGTTTAATTAGAAGAGATTTTTGAGTTGATGCTTATAGACTAGAATATTTGGGACTCTTTTTTTATATGATTAGTAATACTTTAAGGACTTTGATATTTTTAATGTTGCTTTATATCATAACTTTTTTTAAATTAATTTTAACGTTTTTGATTTTGTTTAATTATTTAGATTTTTGTATTACCACGCATACCAGGCGCGGGTCGGCGCCCGGAGCGGGCTTCCTCGTTATTACGGCATTAGACACTTCCACATGTAGCTCTTGCAACTCCACTTTAGCCGGCCGATCAAGGCAAGCTAGAGGCGGGTGCCTTGTAGGACCCAGGAGTTCTCAGGTCCGTGATGTTACCCCTCACCAACAGCTCGCTCGGGTAGCTAAGGGTGTAATGAGAGGTGTGTACCGGTTTCACCATCGCGGGTGACTAACCGCCACCCGGAGTGGGTTTAATAGGAACGGTTTTTACGTTCTTTATTTTTATCATAAATCAAACACTTATGTATGGAAAATTTATCATACGAGTAACATCATCTTTTTTATTTCTGCAAACTATTTTAAGTGTAAGTGCAAAAATGTGCGATAGCTCAAGATTGCGCTCAGACCATGAAACGGAACAACTCTTTCAAAAAAACATGGGTCGAAATCGGAGATTTTTGGCGTCTCCATACAAACTTTCAACAGTCGACAGTGCATATTGTATGGAGAAGCCAAAAAACATTTCGTTTTACACCCATGTTTCTTTGGAAAAGTTGTTCAGTTTCATGGTCTGAGCACACCCTTGAACTGTTGCACGCTTTTGCAATTACACCTGGTATGTTCAGTACCTACTAACGTAAATTATAATAATGTGACAGCACCTTAGCAGATCGTCCTTGAAGATACCCGGATTCAGTGAATTCAGTAATTATCTCTGCCAAGATGCGTGTGTGCTTTCACCGGGTACCTGTTACTCGTATTATGATTATCTATCGGTATATATAGGTATGTCAGTAAGTGTAGCGACACAACTGCGGAAATTCCGTGGCGGAACGATCTTTGATGGATTTCCGCGTCGAAACTTACCGCATCCCACAAGGTCTTGTCACTTGAGACATTTGCTTTTTGATTGCGGATCGTTCCGTCACACCCCAGACAAGCACGAAGATAAGTAATAGTATAAGTAGTAATAGGATAAAACTTATTATTAACTGCACATCAAAAATACTGATTGCACATCAAAATACTGACTGTACATCAAAAATACCAAATTGCTACTTCTCAAGTGCAATACTTAAATTCACATCAAAAATAATCATTGCGCATCAAAAACTATAGGTTCGTCAGCTAAAGTGGGTTGGGTTTAGAAATCGGAAGCCACCAAACCCATAAATTGGTAACAGAACTGAATAAAATTGGTCAACCCCGATTCCAAGCTGCCGACTCTAATGGATGGAGTTTGTTTTTATAAAACCGGAGGAGCGGAGGGAGAGCAGCCCCCGCCTGCCGTAGCAAGAGCCAGGAACCACGCGAGCCGCAGCGGCTGAGGCTGGTCGCCATAGGCGACCAAAAAGCCGTAGCTGCGGAGGCGAACGTGGATGCCTGGCTCTTGTTACGCAAGGGCGAAGGGGCTGCACTTCCCGCAGCTCCGGAGCTGTGAAAATTCGAAATTCCTGCTTAAGAAATAGGAGTTAAAAAATTTTTTTAATTAATAGTGTTCAATCCAGGAAATTAGCTGTCCAGGAACTTAAATTGCTGCCAAAATTTGAATATTTCGAGGTAACTATTTTGCTGTGCATATTAGTATTTCTGATTAATATATGGATTTTATTTGTATTAAAATTCAAGGAATATTGATTTGCAGTTAAATACAACCCATAGGATAAGTAGTAGTTTGTTCGAGTGGCCAGGCCATGGCCAGACGCTTTGCTGTTATGAACTTTGAATCTAACATTAAAGTTCAAGAAAAACACGTGAAAAATCCCGATTAAATTAATTTTATTACGTAACATTCGTTATATGGCCTTATTTAAAATTTACTATGAGAACTGAGTTTAAGTTGGAGTCAACAACTCTATTTTATTTATTCATGTAGACGAAAACCAAGGCCGTCATACGTCTAGAATACTGAACAGGTTTTGTTACCAAATTGTCAAAAGCTAAATAGACAAATCATGTAACTAAATGAAAATATAAATTTTACAGGGAAATATTTCTTCACTGCATACCATTTTGTACATTACTCAGACGATAAACTGAAAAACTTTTCGAAAAAAACAGTGGAAGAAAAAGATATTTTTTTGGTTTCTTACACAAACCTTCCAACATTGATGGAGCACTTCAATCAAATCAAAACCAAATTTGTTGTAGTATCGGCAACAGATAAACACAATTTGTGAAAGTTTCAAATTTCTACCTACTACGGTTCATGAGAACAGCACGTTGACAGACAGACCTCGGAAGCATATTAGTAGGGTCCCGTTTTGTACCCTTTGGGTCCGGAACCCTAAAAAGTTTACTTCAGGGACACTTTTTCTGGTAATTATGTCGTACTAGCGTCCAAAACATGGTTCAAATCAAATATCTGTTTCAAATCATCAAATCTGTTTCAAATTTTCAATCATCTGTTTAAAAAAAAATCTGTTTCAAATTTTCAATCATCTGGTTCAAATCAAATATCTTTCACCAAATATTATAAGAATCAGTCCAGCGGTTCAGCCGTGAAAGCGTAAAAATTTTCGCCGATATCAGCGATGACGTCGACTCGGTATGGGTGGACAATCGGCCGGGCCGTACTTTCGCATTTACAGTATTAAATCGGGAAGGTAGTTGGGATGGGAAAAGTTGTTTAGTTTCATTAAATTTTTCAGTGTCAAGGTATAAAACCTTCTTCGGGTTCCGTACCCAGAAAGTGAAAACGGGACCCTAGTAATACGAGTATGCCTCCGATATTTGTCTGTCTGTCAGCGGGCTTTAATTTTCGTAATATAATAATAGGTAGACAGTTGGAATTTTTTACAGATTATGTATTTTTGTTGCCGCTCTAACAACAAATAATAAAAATTAAAAAAATATGGGAGGCTCCCCTCCAAAAAACTTTTTTTTAGGCGATTATTGCTCAATTTTTGTTTTAGCTCTATCGTAAAACAAGCGTGAAAATTGATGCGTAAGCTATAGAATAATTCAAAGTGGTCAAGTACGTGACGGACTAGCGCGTTTTTAATTACACTTCTGCGTGACTGCGCGTCCATAACTAAGACGGTATTTTTAACTTAGTGGTACCGTATCCTCGGTGCGCGAGTCCGACTCGCATTCGGCCGGTTTTTTGTTATAAGTTTATTTCTTTTCATCAGAAGTGCCTGTAGCCGAGTGGTAGCTGCTCTTTCTTTTTTCAGAATTTCCAAGCCTCCAAATGGCCTCTGACTTGGGATGACGACTACTATCATAGACAGTAGCCGGGACCAACAGCTTATGTGCCTTACGAAGCACGTAAACGCTCTAGTTCTTGTGCCACTAGCGGTCACGCATCCAGGTTCTAACCACGGCCAACGTTGCTTAACTTTCGGAAAGAACAACTCAGCTACGAGCAAGAACCACACCATGTGTGAAAACCAGTACCTAATTTATTATAAACGAAATTACGTGATTCCCATTTGATTCACCTCACCCTAAGCTCTACATTTAGGAGACTTGCGTGTAATAACAATCAGCAAGTGCGTTAATCTGATCAGTTTAGGACCGAAATTTGTAACGTAAATTGAACTCGAGATGTTTAGGTGTTTTTAGGTCGTCAATTAGAGCCCGTCCAGAACCTTTATTTTACGCGCGAGTCGACTCGCGCGTAGGCACTCGCGTGTTGCCGAGATACTAGAGCTACATATATTGCGTCCAGAACATTTTCTTAGGCGCGAGTATACGCGCGTAAAACGCTGGTAGAAACTGTTCTGAACGCAATATATGTGGCTCTAGTACGAGTATCTCGGCAACGCGCGAGTGCCTACGCGCGAATTAACTCGCGCGTAAACTAAGGTTCTGGACGGGCCCTTACAGGGCTTTGACATTTGGTGTAAAACATTTAAAGGAATTATACTGGGAGCTAAATGCAACAACTTTTATAAATTTGTAAAAAATAAAAAAATCATACAAATTGGACCAATAAGCTGATCATTTTGTATTGAGCGTCGAAATTTATATTCGCGAAAGTCCATGAACAAATGTTGTTTAATTTGGCCCCCAAAACAAGCCATTAAAACGTTTTACACCATTTACCTCAAGACCGATATATTATGTCAATAAAGATGTAAACCTGTTGATAGGCCTAATGGTAAGTTTGTCAAGTCGGCGAACTTGTGACGTAAATTGAATGTAATGTGACTGCTAAAGCGCACTGCCCACCCTGTAAACTAAGACTGGAACTTTCCACTCAAACCAAAACGTAGCAGAGCAAGCAAGGCAAGGGCCATTTATTATATATATTCTTTATATCATCATATCAGGCGGGGTAGATCAGTGGACACGAACCTCCTTACACTTGTCGACTTCATCTCGAACTCCATGGATGATGGATTGCAAGTTGATGCGCTATATTTCGACTTCCGGAAGGCGTTCGATAGGGTCGACAATGACATACTGCTTGTTAAGCTGTCATCACTTGGATTCTCTCAAAGACTACTGCGTCTTTTTGCTAATTATCTAAATGACCGTCAGCAGTTTGTCAAGTACGGGTGTTATACATCCGATCCCTATCACACGCGTTCCGGAGTAAGTCAAGGATCGATTCTTGGACCTCTCCTGTTCCTGATCATGATTGACGACCTGGCTAAGGTAATCACTAATGCTAAGTGCCTTTTATACGCCGACGACCTCAAATTGGTAATGAGGATAGAGAATCCAGGTGAATGTATCCTTCTACAACGTGATATAGATGCCGTGAATGAGTGGGGCAAACAAAACGGCATGCTCTTCAACACTAAAAAGTGTTCAGTTATGACCTTCGGTCGAGGGTTGCATCCTATTCACCACCTATATAAACTGGGTGAGGACTCGATTATCCGAGTTGAACAGATAAAGGACTTGGGTGTAACTTTCGATAGGAAATTAACTTTTCACGACTATGTAAGCGGCCTAAGCAAGGAGTGCTTTAGACGTTTGGGGTTCGTCTTGCGCAATGCAAGTGAATTTCAAAATCCGACTGTCATAAGACTGCTGTACACCTCACTGGTAAGGAGCAAAATCGAGACAAGCAGTTGTGTATGGAATCCGCACGCCAGTTCCTTGACCTTGACCCTTGAAAAAATACAGAAAGCTTTTTTGAGGTATCTGTATAAGCGTCTTTACGGCTACTACCCGTACATGTACCCAACATTATTCTTATTAGGAACATTGGGGTTTAATTCACTAAACGTGCGGAGAATGAACAACCAGTGTGTAGTTGCCCTTAAAGTGTTACGCGGCCATATCAATGTGCCCGACCTGCACTCGCAGTTGTGCCGCCTGTATGTACCAGATGTGCCGAACCGGTCTCTGCGCGTGGACAGTCGCCGTAGACATCCACTGCTGGCCGTGCCCGCCGCACGCACCGTGGCCCGCGAACACTCTCCGCTTTGTCGTATGCTCACCGCACTAAACGCGCTCCTTGATGCAAAACCGGATTGTGATTTGTTTGCGGACGGATGGTCTAAGATGATGCGTGACTGTTTACAATTCTGCGAGACGACGTATGAATGTGCTACTTCTATTTCACTGACATAATAATGTAATATTTAATAGAACTAATTTATTTTATATTTAATTATTTTTATTTTTGACAAATGTTTACTTTTTGTAAGTAATTTTATTTGTTAATATGACTTGTTATATTTAATGTAATATTTCGGATGTGTCCTCAATTACTGTAATTGGTTCGCCGTTGTGATTGAAAATAAATAAATAAATAAATAAATTTATTGCACAAATTCACATACAGAAAGTTACATACAAAAGGACATTTACAAAGGCGGGCTTATCTCTAAAAGAGATTTCTTCCAGCCAACCCATGGTAGTGAGAGAGAGTGTTCATTAGCGGGACTCAGTAGTGCATTATTAAAATCCACAAAAACCAGATGTAATAATATAAAATAAATAAATGGTATAAAATAAACAAGTCAATAATAGTACATTAAGATGCACGTGCGCTATTTTGGAGATTACAGCCGAGGCTCAAAAATTGCAGCCCGAGCCGCAGGCGAGGGCGTAATGGAGCCGAGGGTGTAATCACCAAAGCGCACAAGCTTCTTACGACGTTTTTCAACACATTTGCGAATAAAAACGAATCAAAATCACTTACCTTTTTTTCCTAAGGAAATTTCGTAGACGTTTTCCTCACATTTCTTCGTCACCCGATACACCGGACTTGTGTTTTTTGTTCAAGTATTTTCGACGTTCTACACTTATCACTGTTTTTTTTATTTGCAGAAGTCATTTATTTTTTAACTACATAAAACACATTTCACTACAAGAAATATCTGTTAAAATGGCGCGCGTATTACTTTTTTCGAAGACACAGATTATATACATGCGCGCGCAGGAGACAATGACTACACTGTCAAACAGACTACTTTTCAAAATATTTTAAAATTGTAAGCGGGGTGCGGGAGGCCAGCAAGGAAACAACGGTGTTAAAGAGAGACACACGTTATATTTGTCGAAGTTATTACACTTTAGACGAGGTCAGCCCAAGTAATACGGCTATAGTGTGGACCGGGCACCGTTCACAGTACTATAGACGCATTAACTTAGGCTTGGGATAGTCACAGGAGAGCCGGGTACCGTCTGCTCTTGAGACTGCTAGCGAAAGTCCAAGGGTACAAAAATGGTTGGACCTATATGAGGAGGCCACGATGACCAGTCGATAGCGCGTTGTAGAAACTGAGCACGCCATCTATCGAACCTTTGCATAGTGCTTGTTACATTCTCCCCCTCTGTCCTCGAAGGCGACCCGACGAGAAGGGCAGGATGGCATAAGTTAATTTTTAGTAGTCTTCAGCTTCTACGTCCTTCTATGTATTCGAGGAATTTATTCAGTGCCCATGGCGAGAGCTTGGTACTGTAATTCGTTTCCGCTGCGATAAACAGTTTGCTAGCGTACTCGATTAGGTGCTCTTCTTCACCCTCCCCCTGGACCAATACCGCCTCAAGTTGTCACATGTTGGTCAAGGGTAGAAATGAAAGGGGTCGGCCTAGCACCGCATAGAAGATGATCTATCCTCTGTATCGGGTAGATTTAGGTACCAGCACAGCGGTAGTAGTCCATTGCGAAGAGGATAACGACTAGAAATTAATACGGCAAGAGTGTGGACCGGGCACCGTTCACAGCATTGATGGCGTATTATTTAGTGATAGCAACAGGAGAGCCAGGAACCGTCTACAACCTGAGGCTATTGCTTGTTATTGTTATTTGTATTTTGTGTGTGTCCAATGTTCACAAACCAATGTCTTTAGCTGTGTAGCCGTTAAACAGTGCTTACGAGTTGGGTGACAGCTCGACCTCCGCCTCCTCTATAGAGCGAACAGCGTCGTCGGCATATTCCATAGCCATCAAAGGCTTGGCGTGGCCGCTTAGCTGGGTTTGAATATCCAGCTGTTGCAGCTTCCAGAGGCTTTAACTTATATGTTAGAGACAGGTTCCTGGGTGCGAGGACAGATTGCAGTGAAGGTTCAAACCGTACCATTGATACGCCTTCCATTTCCTCAAGTGCCAAATCGTAGTGGTCATTGGACGATCCACAAAATTACAGGCTCGTTGTGGAACATTGATGTTGATATACCAGCATCTTCTATAAATCCCATCCCAAGCAGTCTTGTTCTCTTTTGCTTGCGGGGACACCACAAATATTGTAGGTATAATCCGATCGCAAATCAGATTATACGATAAGCTTGCACGGCCTTAACCTTACTCGTAACGTAGGTCGTGGTGTTTCTGAAGGTCCTTTGCCGGACTTGTCCAGCTTGGGTGACTTCAGCCCCACGTTGGGCGCCAGATGTAAGAGGGGTGCGGGAGGCCAGCAAGCAAACGGCGGTGTAAGATTGACAATCGTGTATTTATCTAAGTTATTACACTTTAGACGAGATCGGCCCAAGTAATACGGCTATAGTGTGGACCGGGCACCGTTCACAGTACTATAGACGCATTAACTTAGGCTTGGGATAGTCACAGGAGAGCCGGGTACCGTCTGCTCTTGAGACTGCTAGCGAAAGTCCAAGGGTACAAAAATGGTTGGACCTATATGAGGAGGCCACGATGACCAGTCGATAGCGCGTTGTAGAAACTGAGCACGCCATCTATCGAACCTTTGCATAGTGCTTGTTACAAAATTGAATTATTTTGTTACTTTAAAGACAAATTTGTAGTTAGTTAGTTAATTAAAATCAATATTTTTGTTTAATTAATATTTATTTATCATATTATCGAACACAGTTTCTTAATTCATTAAATTCTTATGAATGTTATAGATATTAGAACTCCTTGCACCTTGCCGCTATAAAAAAATCAAAAAATTAACCTGCCAAACAGCTTACTCAGCAAGGAGGTCTTTGTTCTGAGGCTCACTCTCTTGAATTATTTAATATTGAATATTTTGTTACTTTAAAGACAAATTTGTAGTAAGTTGGTTGATTAATATAAGTATTTCCATGTAATTAACATTTATCTATCATATTATCGAACACAGTTTACTTATTCATGAAAATATTATGAATGTTATAGATATTGAAACTCCTTGCATCTTGCCGATTAAAAAAAAAAAAAAAGTCAAAAATTACAACACTAGTTAAGTTATGTTTAAAAAAGCACGCGTGTTTAATAAGCTGGATTATGGACCTTAATACAGTGCAAATAGAGCTGTTTTATGAGCAAATGTGTTGAAAAATATATTATTCCCCACAAAAACCGATCCTGCGGTGCCAGCATCGATTTACTTCTATCTTCTGCAAGAGCTAGATTATCACTAGTCTACCTGGTCACGCAATATCCTTAGACCATGTTTTAACTTCAACTTCAGGACCTTCTTAATAAAGGCCAGATTAAAAGTACCCTAAACCGACGAGCATGCATGAAAGGATTGATGAAAGTACAGGAAGCGAGGGAAGTATGGCAAGATCGTAGCAGGTGGAGGACTGTGGTCTCTGCCTACCCCGACGGGAAATAGGCGTGATGTTATGTATGTATGTATGTTTTAACTCAACAAGCTTAGCACGCTACAAACGCAATCTATACTAATATGAAACATCAGCTTAGAAACTTACACTTAAACTTACACACTAAATGGTGAAATTGAGAACATTCAACTAATTTTGAGATTGAGTTCAGACCGCGAAACTGAACAATTTTCGCCCAGGAACATAAGAAAAAATTTTTTACCCTTTCATAGTAAAGTCAGTCAGCTGACCATACATTTTGTAAGCGAGATCGATTTTATTTTACGTCTAACGACCTATGTTCCTTGGGGAAAGTTGTTCAGTTTCATGGTCTGAACTCACTCTCAAAATATGTCGAATGTTTTCTAATTCACCCTGTAGATTTTGTAAGATGTTCAGTACTTATATCTGTGTTTTCTTGCCATGTTCCTACAAAACGTAGTTAAGTTTTACACAGCTAGCTACAGAAATTACTAAGCCATCGACGCCACGTATCGAGCGATACAATTACAAGAACAATCGATACTTATAAACTATTTACAGGCTTATAAAACGAGCTCCTACAACCGGGAAAAACTTCGGCCACAAATTACTAAGGCAAACATTAGGAAAGGCTACTTGAATGTTTTATATGTTGTGTTTCCGAATATACATCGGGCTTCCTGATTGCTAATGGCCATGATCGAAATGTCAGTTTGTTAGTTGAGGTGGTGTAACGATGTTCGAATAAATCCTATCCAAAACTAAACCTATACAGGGTGTTAATTTAATTGCGTGCCATAGCTTAGGTGGTGTTTCAGTAACAATATAGGAACACGACAAAAATATTTAAAAAAATCCTCCTAAAAAAACTAAAAATCCATTTAAACTAAACGATCGCGGAGGGCAATGACCTGGACGGAGCACCGCGCTATCACCCAGCCAGTGCGCGAGTATCAGTGGTAAAGGTAGTCTTCCTTTTTTGTGTGTGAGTTCAATTTTCTAATAAATGATAAAAAAAATGTTATTTATTATGATAATAACAAAAAAAAATTAAGTAGGATATTTTTTTTGTGTTCCTTAATGGTTACTGAATCACCCCCTAAGCTATGGCACGCAATTAAATTAATACCCTGTATAGGGTGACTTTTAATTAGTTCTTGATAGCAAAAGATATGCATGTACTCATGATACTGAACAACTTTTCCCAAGGAACATAGGTCGAAATACGAAAAACCAAATTTGACCTCCCATACAAAATGCGTAATCTGATGCAGTTTCAATGGGAGGTCAAAACTTCATTTTCGTATTTCGACCTTTCTTTATGTTCCTTGGGGAAAGTTGTTCAGTTTCATAAGTACATTCATACCTTTTTCTATCAAGAACTAATTAAAAGTCAGCCTATATAAATGGCATCGTTACGATTTTTCGTAGAAATAAATTCTCAATTTCGATTTCAGGCAAAAGATTTGAAATTGAGTGTTTAAAAAAAATACAGTTTCTATCTTAGAATCAATCTTTTGGAATAGATGTACGTATGAAAGACCTATTCACAGAAAGTGAGTATTTTTAATTTATTTAATTGGTACTAACACGTTCAGAGATATAACGATGTCATTGTTCATAAGTCTCGAGAGGGTCTGGGTTCGATTCTCGGTGGGCATACTGTCAAAGAGAAATCACCTACTCGTGTGGACCTACTCGTACCCCGTTTCTTAAGGGCAGTGCAGTATAAATCACATAATAGTTTAAATAGTTACATGATTCAAATATTTTTACGTACGTAAACGTACTTGAATAAAAATAATAAAATAAGCATAATGTATGCTAAAAAAAATATTATTTGTACTTTTTTTAGTTAAGTACTTTTGTATTATAAAAAAAATTTGACAACTCCAAATTTTCTTACACCTATGAAAATTTATTTACATCGATAACAGAACTTACCCTTAAAATTTGTCGAATGTCTTCGAAGTCACCCTGTATATTGTAACAAAACGTAACCTACCTAAATGGATATTGTGGACTGGAATTTATTTATTTTAATTCTGTAATAATTTTGGCCATGCATGCGTGATCGTCTAACTTCAACATCTAAAAGACCCGTACATTGTGGATTGGTAATTAGATTTATTAAAGAAAAATAAGTTGATTTGTGGTAATATAGAAGAAACTGAAATAAAAAGTGAAAATCATTATAATATAATAAAATTATTTAAAATAAAACATACCAATTCAGCCCGCTAGCTTGTGTGTGATGTCGAACCGAGCGCTACAGATTCCTCTCGATCGCGCGTCACTTTCAATTTCTAGGTGACCTAGGTTTCCTAGATCTAGACCTTATAGTGGGAAGTAAAATTAAATTAAGCACGTGGTCTCTTCGTCTCGCGTTGCTGGAATGAAAGTGACTCAAAACCAGGGATAGGGTTTGGATGAAGACTTGAAAGTCTAGAATTAGGTTTCCTATAGATTTTTTGAATATCTGGGACTCCCATTAAACCTAGCATCCCAGGCCTACCTACAAAACCTAGAACAATCCTACACCCGAAGTCTGAGCTAGGTTACCTAGCAAACCATCTCGCGCATCATTCTGATCGTCTCAAAATAACATCCATCTCCTCCTGCCTATTTATCTACAATTAGTAAATTGTTTTATATCCATTTGATCCAAACGGAACAAGATTCGACACTCAATTTTAACGTGTAAGAGTGCTAAATATTGTCCCTCTATAATACAGGCTAGGCGACTTAGGAAATCTAACCAGTACTACATTCGTGGACCATAAGACAAAACCAATTTACTAAAATAATATTGTCTTATAAATGCTTGACTGTGTTATACCGATTAATTTTATTGTGTATTCATCGATATAACATTAGAATACCTACATCACATTTTAGTGTTATACATCCATCACCACCTAAGTGCCCTAATAACCTAGCATCAAATGAACTCAACCTAATTCTCACGCTGGCTCCATAAAACACAGGATTCAGCTGCACCTAGATTTAACTCAGAAAACTCGTCGTTGATCACCCCAGCACCTTCTCAGATGACCTATCATTTCAAGAGACCTAGCTAGCACTTTTAAATGAATAGTAGGAAATCTGAAATAAACTCACCAACAACGAAGCCATAAATTCCCGACGGGAAAGACACAAGCACGAAGCCCTCTCGTACAATACCTGTAGCACGTTCACTGCACTAAATTGAAATATAATTATAAATTACTTTACACAATTTTACACTTGCTAAAAAAAGTAAGTTAGTATTCCCTATTGCAAAACGCCTGACACTTCTTTAATCAGTAAACCTCCACGTCTAACATTTAACACTAATGCGCATTAGGTACCTAAATTAATATCTAGCCTACTGAACCGCAGTTTTTTTTAAGCTCTTATTCTATATCCTATCGTACGTAAAGTCAGGCGCCGTCTCTAAATCAAACCCTAATTTTAACCACTAAAGTACTATAATCAGGCGGCCGCCGAAAAAAATAATAATAATTTGTGCGCGTAATCCCTATTCTAAAGCCTAGCGCTGACTGCCCCCTGCATCTCCCTCTTTCAATATCTTGTGTTTGTTCCTTACAATTTTATACCTGCTGCATCTCTCCTAAAATGAACCTTAAATCAAAACAGTAAAAATTACCACATGTGCAATGCATTTGGCTGCAGTGTGTTACGTCACTGTTCCGCTATGCCCCTTTTAATGTCTAAGAAGTATTGTTTTTACAATCATACGTCCACTGGGTCTATTTACCAAAATCAATCTAATTACAAGGCATCACAGTCCACTACGAGTGCAATTCTATTTTGTAAGTAAGAGGTCTGTTCTCATGTACAGTCAAGAGGGCGTTCAGCTTAACATGTTGAATTTCGTACCATATCTATTTCAATCTCCGCAAGAGCTAAAGACAAACTGCGAGTGTCAAGCTTGACCTGCCGTTGAACGTACCTCTTGTAAATTGAAATATCATAGTGGCTTATTTTTTTCAACTAGTAATTCTTAATTTTAAAGTAAGTAATACTCATTTTATACGTTTATTATTAAATTCCTAAAACTGTGACGAATATGATCGTTACAATATGGAAACAGTATTTAGTTTTCGACCAAGGAATCACCTATATTCCAACTAAGCTTGGTATTTTATTTTAATGTTTATTTGTAGTGTCGTGGTAGTATCATAATATCGAAGTCGTTTTTGATTTTAACGGTATGAGTAGATCACTTTAGTAGATAATCACTTTTTGCTTGACGAGACTTGCTTAATTGAGTTTTATATTATGTAGTAACGACAGCAAAGGAATTTATGGAGTGCTGGAAATAGGCAAAAATATGACTTATTTATTGAGTAATGTTTGTGCTGAATGCGGTAGGGACTGGGCTCTTGTGACTCTTATGAGGGCTGTATTGAGGCCACATCGATGCATACCGGAATGGCAGGTATTGAGATAAATGCTGCCATGCAGTCTTATGAAGTCCTCGACTAGATGCCGAGTATTTTTGTGGCATGCAAAGATCCCACTTGCGTTTCGTCTAACATCCTTTTGGAAATTGATACAAGAAATAAAAATAATATTTGTATGATTATATTTATTTATTTTCACCGTGATAGTAAATAGTCGTAAGGATGTAAATAATTGTACAATATACTTAATAGACCTTTTTATAACTTTACATTAAAATTATGAGCAATAATATAAATTATCGTGTCCTGTATACCTACAGATATGTACAACTTTACAGATTATATATTACGCTCGAGCTATTCATGTAAAAGCTACTCTACGTTACAAAAAAATATGATACTGGTGTAACATTTTTTATATCATAAAATGAATATTTATTTCTCCAAATTTTATCCGCGCGCGATCAAATTGAGATGGAACCTAGTAGTTTATTGATAAAATCTTTTGTAGATTTTGTTTAAAATTTTACGATTATGATGTCATAAACTCTAGTCCCTCTTAGTAAGATCGTAGTAAATGATTCTGCACATGAAACTAAATATACACCTCATATTTTTCTTTTTGGTTATATTCGAATATTTGATTCAAAATTTATCGAATTCATTGTAAAAAAAGATTGCACAGTGTCTCTTATGATAGCGTTCTTTTGATAGCGCGCGGATAACATACCTAAAAAAACAGCAAATATGGTAAAGTCTAGAAGATTTAAATTTATTTAAAATGCACTCTTTTCTACAAACTCAACAATGTCCTATAAATAAAACATACACAAGTATTGGCACAAGACAACTCTGATCATGATACCTAAGTAAACAAGAATTATTGCATTTTCTCCATACACTGTCAACATTCGCATCAAAATATTTAAGCACTATAATATCTTAAAGAAACGACAAAATACCTCAACATTCACGTAATATAGTATGGAGCGACAAGATTTACTGGTAGATCAATGCCAAGAAAGTGCTGCTGACATAATATTTTCCTCGTTAAGTGTCAAGTTCCCAGAGCAGCAACATTAGGTAAGTTGTGATTTTTAAGGTATAAGTTCGTAGCCGACTGCAGCAGACAGCAGCATACGACGTGTCGTAATATCGCAGCGTCACGTCCTCGTGGCGTCGTCAAAGCATGGTGCTGAACAACAGCAGATGGCAGAGCCATATCCAGTTGGTTCCGAGTGTTACGTTGAAAGGTGCGGGCTTCTTAAGGTGTGAGGTACTACTGATCTGCAATCTGAGGCGCTAGCACCGAACTCAATCGTAATCGATTCTCTCTTTTTTTCTACACAAGAAGAAAAGAGAGATTCGATAACGATTGAGTTCGGTGCTAGCGCCTCTGATCTGATGTCGTCTGCCGCTCGACAACGCGTTGCTAGTATCGTGTCGCCAGCTACAGAATATATTTCATACAAATACATAGAAACCTATGCTGCTGCTATCTGCAGTCGGTTAGTCCTTTATCCACCCGCCAACATAACCTTGTCTTCCCCTACCAACATCAGTGTAGGAAAACCGTTTTTTTTTTCAAACAACTAGTATAAAACATCAATAAAATTAAAGATACTAAGGTATCTGTGACTTTCAAGATAATATCGTTTACGCATATTTTTTTTTTATAAAACATGTTTTATTAAAAGCTTTTTCAAAGTCTCAACTGATGTTGACTTAAAAGTAAATCTTTCTAACAAGTCTTTAAAGTATCTTCTTTTATGAATTAGGGAATTGAAAAACTTTGCACAAATTAGAATAACTTTCCGGGATTAAAATCGAGTATATACTTCAGAATTTTGTGATTAATTGTTAGATAATGGTCTTACAATTTGATTAATTTGATATAGGACACTATTCTAGGGCATGTGCAACACTCAACTATCTAGAATCCGTAATTTGAGGAATAAATCTATAAATAGTGGAGGGAATAATAATAGTCTTAGCTTAATAATAGGTTTCATAGTAATTTAAACTCAGCCGTTAATATAACCAGGTCGATTTGTTTTGTGCCGTACATTTTCATATAATGATGCGGTCAAAAAGTGTCAATACCTCTCCCTCCTTTCTTACCGAATAAAGGAAACAATTGAATCATACGTGTTTTATTAGAAAACCGGGTGTAAGAGACAGCCCTCCGAATACTGAAAGGGCATTATCAGTCAACGTAATTGAACAACTTGCAGCGAAAAAAACTTTTAGGAAACGAAAATAAATATTGGCCTTTCCATACAAACTGTCCAATCAAGTTTGCAATTATGTATGGAGAGGCCGATTTTTTCTTTCATTTCCTGAAAGTTTTATTCGCTGAAAGATGTTCAGTTACGTTGACTGAACATACCCTTTCAGTGTTCGGAGGCCTGTCCCTTATACCCTGTATAATATTGACACCGTTTGAGCTCATCATTGTACTAAAATATATGGTAGAAAAAAGACCGACTCGCTTTATTAGCAGCTGAGTTTATTTTGAAAATATTAAATTATTGGAGTTAAGTTTCCCTGGTATCGGATAAAAGGCCTACATCAATGTGTTATCTCATTCTGGTCCACGAGCACCAGTTCAAATCCTTACAAGTCACAAGATTTCAATAAAATAGTGTCTTTGATGTGATAAATATCATTATATTTACATAAACCGTAATTGACTTTCATAAAGTACAAAGGTTTTTCAAAAGTTATAACTTTTTAAATGAATCATAAAATAAGCAGGCTGGTCTCAGCGTAGAACTAGGTATATAAAACTCTGTCTATGGGTACCTGCGCCTTACAGTATGAACAGTCAACAGCAGGTTAAGCTTGACATTTGCAGTGCGATTTCCGTCTATACGCTGGTTAACATAATCACGGTACACATGGCCGCTCATGTGTAGAAACACTTTACCGTGAGTGGGTCTCTGGTTCCGGGAGTTTGTACTATAGCGGTCTAGCGCTCTGGATCAGCTCTTACTAGTTTTTTTTCCACTTGCTTTCTACCATGCATTCAAAGTCTAAAGTGTCAAACTTGACGTGTCATTGACTGTACAAGTGTAACAAAAAGCATTGCCCATGAAACTGAAATTACGAGAAATTTTTGATATTTTTTAAAATTTTCTTACTAAATTTGCTATCAGCAGTCTGATGCAGTTACTACGTATTTTATGTTCCTACGGGAAAGTAGTTCAGTTTCATGAGTAGATTTACATCCTACTAAGTTATTGTACCCTTTTTGTTACACGTTGTATATTTACTGTGAATAAAATCCCAACCTGATGTTACCGTA
Organism: Athrips mouffetella; assembly: GCA_947532105.1. Classification (NCBI taxonomy): domain Eukaryota; kingdom Metazoa; phylum Arthropoda; class Insecta; order Lepidoptera; family Gelechiidae; genus Athrips; species Athrips mouffetella. Next base: position 20,161,831 of record OX383972.1, on the reverse strand, counting down.
TCATTAAATACTGCTTTCTTACTTTCTAAAATGCCTGTGCACAAAATACATTTCATTGGACCAAAGTCAACCTTTTCATCTTGTATAGATCTACATTCTAATATTGACTACACAAACACTAATAAGACAGTATTTTGTTATAACAAGTGAGCAAACGAGCAGGTGGCCCACCTGATGATAAGTGGTCACCAACGCCCAAAGCACGCACTGTCTTATTTGTAGCATAATTTGCCTCTCATAAGACAGCAATGCGCATTGCTCACCTTGAGAACTAACATGGTGTTTCTCGTGTGTCGGTAATTTTACTGGCTCCCTTAACCTTTGAACCGAAACACAGCAGTGCAAACACTGCTGGTTTACGGAAGAATTAGGCAAGGAGGTGGTACTTATCCAGACGGACTTCGCACTAAAGCCCTACCACCTTTAAGTAATCTACATACAATAAGTAGGTATAAAAGTACAGATATTTATTCCACGCACAATATTCTAGCAAGTACAAGAAAAATTCTAAGATACTAATGAATATTATTGTAGCTATAAATACATTTTAAATGATAACACCATTATACAAAATCGTTTATAATAATATCTAATAGGTAGTACATATTCATTTTATTCTTCGCATTAAAAGTGGCACTGTAAATTTAAATATTTTTGATAAAGTTATTGTGCAGGTCTTAAACGCTATTAAAGTGAAAATTTCTACTCGCTGATTTCTTCTTACTCACTCAATAGAGACACGAGATAGTATAGTTACAAAAATATTAGTATAAGGAAATAAAACACAGTTCTATAGACTATGGTCCCTCAACAAGACACACTTAAGTAATAAATTACAGACGAAAGTCTTCGGTATTCGTTGTTACGCCAAAAGTCTAGCTTTGAAACACTCATCACTATTGATACAATCACTATTAGTATCACAAGGCTTAGTTTTAGGAGAAGTTCAGTGCAATATCGTACAAAAGTCTAGTCATCAGCTTAAGGGCTTTGTGCGGGACTGGGCCAAGTTGGCCGCATTTTTTCCAGCACATATTTCAGCTGGAAATTGGTATGAAAATGCTACAGATACTCATCGATCTGGTCATAGTCCTCGTCTGGAGGTGAAGGGCCCGAAACTGAGAGGATTGGTAGTCCGAAATGTTTGACAGTTTCAACACTACCGCTGTCGTCGGACTTAGCTTCTTCACTGATTGTCTCCTCTCTTGGATGTCTCGGTTTGCAAAGTCTTTCTGATGAATCACTCATTGTTGACAATGGTATGTTATCAGCCGATCTGTGACAAATTAAATACAAAATTATTTAAGGCAAAATTCCTACTGAAACATTTACTACTGTCATCAAAATATAAATTATTATTTATAATAAAAAAATGTTAAGAGCATGCCCGTTGATAATTAAAAAATGTTTTTCTTTTATTATGTAAAACGATTGGACAGATATTTATGACCAAATAAGGTTGCGTGGATAAAAACAAGAAAAATACCGCAATATAGGGAAATGTGAAGACTGCTCGTGAACGGTCTAGTTAAGTACTAGGATAACAACAAAAAGGTTACAAAAACAAAAACGTGGCATCATAAAAATTTACCTGGCCTTACGACACAATTTGGATTGTGATCCGTGTCGCCTGAGAAACTCGCCAGCGTCGAAGGCTCCGAAGCCGCTTGGCTCAGCGGAAACAAAGATGGCGGAGTTGACACGTGGTCTCGAACACTGCGATAAAAGTCGCTCTTCACACTCCAGACTCTGCGTATGCGTGTGCGACCAACGCATGTGCTGCAAAAAAAGTAATCTTATAAACAGTATCTGATGAACTAAAGATTTTTCTCGAAACGATTCTGAAGATCCCCTTAAGTTTCCATTTGTTTTATCAAGAAAGGAAATAATGTCACCTTCCGACAAATAATTATAGAGCCTGCCTTAGATAACTAATAATGTTCCCTATAATACACAGGATCTTTAGTTTATCTCTGCAAAACTTTTTGGAGTGTTGCTCTATGCTGAACAACATTTAATTTTTTATTTTGAAAAGTTGTAAAGCAAAAGTTGTACTTTCTCATTAGCAGAGCTACCATCAGAGCAGTTTGAAAAGATATACCAGTCCTGTATATACTTTACATAGAAAATTGAACAAACGTAGCAAAATAAATTGTATATTTATATTATGTCATCTAATGTTTCGGAGCCTAATGTATACAATAGCTTCGTATTTTTATATAAAAATAGTTGACTGTGGCAGGCTTAAGTTACAGTCACATAAATGTTACGTAGCAAAACCCGACGAAGGGTTTTTTTCACATATATTTTTTAACAATGGGCTAGATCTGATCTATTCTGTGGCGCGTTTTCCCGCGTTGCTCGACGACGCCGTAAGGTTATTTGTAACAGTTTTATGCAAAGAGTCTATAATAACTTGAGACGCTTCGTTACACTGATCATACTTTGTGATGTCAACCGTACCAAGAAAAACTGCCTATGACCTGGAACCAAATAAACTGAAACAAAAAAGTAAAACAATACAAAACAAATATAAAACCCAGAAGCCTCTTAAGCAAACTCTAGCTTAAATTTCAAAGTTATAATGGTTTTAAAACAAAATTCTACGTTTCGCGAAGTATGAAACGTGTTTAGCGTATAATTCTTGGCTAAATATAATTAGGGACAAACTTTGGAATAAGATTATTGACCAAAACTTTGCCCGAAGACTGGCAATGACAAGCGAAGAGGAGAATATTTTTTGAACTTTTTAATTAATAACTTTTAAATATTATTGTTTACCAGCTGGTGCCCGCGACTTCGTCTGCGCAGGATAAATTGTAGCCTATATGTTATTCTGATGTATAAGCTATATTATTGTAAAGTTTCATCAAAATCCATTCAGTAATTTTTACGTGAAAGTGTAACAAACATCCAGTCATCCATACTTGCAAACTTTCGCGTTTTTAATATTAGTAGGATGTCACAAGTGATCAAACGAGGAGATTAGCCAACTGATGGTAAGTGGTCACTACTATCCAAAATACCTGCTGTGTTACTTGTGGTATACTTTGACATAATTAAGACAGCAAAGCGCGTTGCCCACCATGAGTATTAAGATGCAATGTAAGATGTGCCGATAATTTCACTAGTATCTTTACTCGTCAAACTGAGACACAGCAGTTCAAACACTGCTTCTTTATGGCACAAATATGCTATTTAGGTGGTACACTCAGTACAGCACGTCAGAAGAAACACTTTTGGACCTTATGGCGTGGTAATGGAGTTAAAAAAGTTTCTACCAACGTGCGGTCGACCGTACAAGTACCAGAAGGTGGGCAAGCCCAGATGGACTTTGCACAGAAGCTCTACTACCTACTAACTCACACAATGCTGTACTTCTTTTATATTGTTTGTTGTGATTCGCACGGTGGCTTGCAAGCTGAATGTACAACACTGTTCATATTTTTTCTTTAAACTATATTGTGGAAAACAAATCTATCCTATTCTATAAGATTTTTATATAAAGTTTTAACACCCTTGCAGCTTCTCATAAGACTTCTACCTACTTACTGGTTATTACAAACTACTAACTGGTACTAAATTCGAGGTCAAAATTGGCATTTAAGGATATTATAACATTATAGCGTTATGATATGAGCGGTTATAAAAGAGAATCACGTAATACATATTACCATACACGCTTGAAATATAAAAAACAATTACGCCTAGAGCTTTCATACACCCTCGCAACGGTTCTATTATATTTGCTCTTACTATTTTATTTTTTATTTAAGACTTTATTGGACTAAAGTACACAAGGGCCTAATGCCACGCGGCATTTTCTACCGGCCAACCAAAAGGCAACTATAAATATGGTATACCTACAACTATAAATATGTGCATATGACAAAATATAGCGATTGGGGTTGATTCTGTGAAGCCGCGACAGCTAAGCCCAAAATTTGATCTTTCTGAAAGAATTGCTGTGGATATTTATAGATATTGTTGGAGATGTTTAAAAATTTTTACCTGTATAATTTAAAACTGGCATAACATATCTATTATGTATCTCTTAAAGCTCTCTTTTTGTAATAATAGGTTTTCCAAGGTCGTACAGCCAAGGTTTTCGTAAACTTTATTAATTTCACTTGGATGAATAACGAGGAGAAAAATGTGACGCGAGCCGGAAATGAACTAGCTACCCTCGGTGAAGCGTGCCAATGCTTCTCTTTTATACTGATTTAATTCCTTGAATTTTGTGAGCACCCTTTGTTTTAAAGGAAGCCTACGATAATTTGAACATTGGTGTTGTATACAATGTGTTGAAAAAATAACGTACCTCGTACCTCTCGGGTCCTGGCTCTAAACATGAAACTGAACCACTTTTGTTCTACGCATTTTGTAAATTCGCAAAAAAAGGTTTGATTTTTCATACAAATTGTCTCGGTGAGCTGATCGATTTGTATGAAGAGGCAATTTTTTTTTGCGTATTTCAAAACTCGTAGTACAAAAGTTTTTTTCTCAAACATGCTTGGAAATTTAATTAATATTTTGACAACCTTCTTAGAGCAAAATTGAAGTATCCGTACTGGTAAAAAACATGCGAGCAGCGGCCGGGAAAGTAAGTATGAAAATCCATTTCTTCCGTGTCAAACGGTCGGGAAAACTCTTAGACTATATAATACTGGGAAAACTACTATGAAAACTAATTTCTGTCATCTAATTTCAAAATGGAACCAGCTTTTTCTCCAAAGCATGGTAACCAAGGAGATGGCAACCAACGAAAGAATTCTGAACAAGGAGGTCACACATCGTTTATTTCGCGCAAGACCGTAGTAACTAGTATATAATCTGTGGCGCAGGGTCCTAGTTTTGAAAAATGACAAAAATAATTTCCCTTATTTTAAATGCTTTGATGAACTCTAAAAAAGTAAATTATAATTATTTGTGTTATTAGGAATCAAATATTATTTCATAATTAACAAATTTTATTCTTGAATTTTATAGATTTGATTAAGATTTTGTTTTTATTCTATATCTATTAATCACTAGAATAGGTTCAAGAATAGGTATCCCGAACATCATTCTTTATTAAAAGTTATTACCGGGAACATCATATTAACTTATTGTATTTAATTTAGTGAAATTTAGGTTGTAATTGTGAATTAAATGAATAAGTCAATGGAATTTAGAAATAGTGCTTCAAATATCATGTTTGTCATTCATTACTATTTAAAATCTTATGAGAACTTTTGCAGTGGCAAAAAGAGAAGAGACTGAACATGTAAGTAATTAATGTAAGAATTTGAATATCCGCGCATCGGCTAACGCCTCTGCCCACATTATCACGTTCGTCCCTCAATACCCGTTTTTTCGACCGCTGCAGTAATGTACTATAGTCACCTCTCACCCGAGACGTTTTGCGTTGTTTACCTAACACATTGTAGATAATTATGTTCACTTTTAATGTCTGGATATACATGGATTACTTTTTATGCTGATTGTACATTAGTGTACATCAGAAAAGAGTTTCGTTTACTTATGTAACAAAATAAACTGACAGAATGTTTTACAATACAATTACTCTGAAATAGACTTTACCCTGTTGAAGCAAAGTTTATTTCTGTTCTTACACTTTAATTCGTAATTCTAGTGTTGAAGTAAACGTAACTCCAATCTTGATGGTAGTCAGTCATTCTAGCCGCAGCGTGACACTCAAGTTGTTAAGCAAACATACTGGTAATTTTCTGCGGTTCCAACAAAATATTTGCATTTCAAAGGAAAGACACTGAAAAATTACCTTTTCGTGCATCTTGCTTTACGTGTCAACAAAGACGATGCAAAGTTTTATTTTAAGCGCAAGTGCAAAGTATATTTTTACCTGCTTTTATGTGCATACTTAATGAATTTTTTTCTTTTTTTATAGAAAATGGGCTTACTCTTGACCTCGAGCTAGTCTTGAAGACAGAGATGAGGTCTACGATGGAGCGAGCTTGCCCAGAAGAAGCCTATTCACTCGCGACTTGAATAGATTCGGGTAATATGAACTCGGGAACACAGACGCAGGCAGAGAATTCCACTCTTTAGCCGTGCGCAAAATAAATAAATAAATTTCTAGTTTTGTGTATCTAAGAGACCACTGCTTTCTCAACAAAGTTGCAAATTTCTTGTACTGGATGACGTAGGATAACTTGCAGCGCCCTCTATCTAAGGCCCTAGGTCTAATTGCCCCGCAAGGCAAGTGTTGTGTTTTAAATCACACACTGTACCCTAGGCCCTATTTACACTGCGACTTTTTGCATCGATACAGTCGCGATGCAGCATCTATACATTCACGTGTAGCGATACAAACGCGATGCTGCATCGACTCATCAATACCAGTACGTTACTTTTTTTAAGTCGAGTCGAGTCATTATCCTCTGCCTCATCCTCATCATCATCGTAGTGATGAGGTTGATGATTATGAGTCTAATGATGACGAGGTTGATGATGATAAGGCTGATAATGATGAAGTTTATGATGAGGTTAATGAGATGAGATTGATGATGATGAGGTTGTTGATGATGATGAGGTAGTTGATGATGAGGTTGATGATGGTGATGAGGTTGATAATGATGATGAGGTTGGTAATAGGTTTATCATCATCGAACTCATCATCGTCAACCTCATTATCATCAACCTCATCATCATCAGCCTCATAACTATGACGACTTAATCGTGACTGTACGATGCAAAAAGTCGCAGTGTAAATAGGGCTTTAGTAATTTTCATACGTATATTCCTGAAAATTAATTTTAGCGTTCGTGTTTCTGTGCGAAACATTCTGTTTGATGGCTTAAACTTTTATCATTTGGGAGCACCCATAGCGTGCAATACCCCTTGAAACGTAGAAGTAGAACAAGGCTTTAGTACATTATTCATAGGCTGTTTCGTTCCAGTACGGTCAAGGGGTTGAACTATTTGAACATCAACTGACGACATTCATCATTCAATATAAACGAAATATTTTTGCTATTCTTTTTTATCATGTTGTAATATGCTTTTAAAATCATGATTATATTTATTTTATGGCATAAAAACAAATTATCATCGGTGTTGTATGGATCTAAAATATTTTTTTAAACAACTACAAAAGATGTTTTATAAACACGTTTATTTTTTCCTCTATCACCATCCATTTTTGTCAAATTTAAACATCCATAAATTTACCTTTCGTGCTTCCACTATTACCTATCCTGAGATAATTTTAAGTAGCACCAACATAACTCACAATATTATTAGTATTATTATGTACCAAAAATAAGTATAGTTTGTTACAAATGTTCAACCACACAATCTGGTTGACTTTACCATTCATTCGGTGACTAAAGAAACATAGGGTGACATAGTGGGCGACTGTTTATTTCATTTATCATTACAGTTGTGTTTACAGTGTTGACAAGATGAGTGAGAACTTCGAGGGTGGCTCAGGCTTGTGTTTTCAGGCTATTAATTGTATGCATATTTCCATGTCAACTTTTACGAAGTATATTTGTTGTTGAAAACTTTGACACTGAAAAACTCTTTCATAAGAATTTGCATATTAATAAGTCTTTGATACCTGTTGTTTTGTAGGTATCAAAAACTAAATATGTAGATGCGTATTTAAGTAGATAAATAAATACCCAGACATAGAATAAACATTTTAAAATTTGTGTTGGGCCGATTCATTCCACTTTTCGCAGCGCAAAAAGTAGATTTACTTCACTACCAAATGTCTTGGCAAATGTATACAAAATTCAACTGGCCTTTGAAACTCATTTTTTATAACTATATAGGGTGACTTTTAATTAGTTCTTGATAGAAAAAGGTATGAATGTACTCATAATACTGAACAACTTTCCCCAAGGAACATAGGTCGAAATACGAAAAACAAGTTTTGACCTCCCATAGAAACTGCATCAGCTGATAGCGCATTTTGTATGGGAGGTAAAATTTGGTGTTTCGTTTTCCGACCTTTGTTCCTTGGGAAAAGTTGTTCAGTATTATGAGTACATGCATATCTTTTGCTATCAAGAACTAATTAAAAGTCACCCTATATTTTTTATAACAACTTTGAAACTCATTTTTTTTTCATACTATAACAACCATACGGTAGCAGTGCTCTGTGCAAACACAATTTTTATCTACCTGTGACTACAATCATCAAAAATTATGATGACCGATGAATGTGCGTGCATCACACCATAAACTCAATGAATAACGTGACTTTCTCTTGTTTTGTGACTGTTATTTGGTAAAAGTTGTACAGCATATTCTGCCAAAAACTGAAAAGGCGAATTAAGCAAACGAAACTGAAAATCTTTAAAAATATGGATAAATTTAGACAAAAAACCACTTTTTCCAAAAAACATGACCCATTCTATATTGATTTATAATTTCATAGAGGATAGTAATATGTTTGATTTTTCAATAGAGTAGAAGATCGAATCAGGTGGGTAATTCTCGTAACGAGGGAGAAAAATAATAATTTTAAGGCAAGGGCTCTATTCTGAAAGCACAGCCACAGAATACAGAGCAAAGTAAGAAATTTGAATGCAAAGAAAGATTTAGTACATGTCGCCCAAGGCAAAAAATATGTTGCTCTATAGTGTCTACTTTTTATTTCTTTGTATAAAAAAAGAAAGAGGCGCTTAAACGCTCAACAAGAAAAAAAGCAGTCATGGCAAGCCAGTAACTTTTACTTTAATTATTATTTGACTCGCTAATATTAGAGGCTCGTATTCTGAAGTTGTACGGGCGCAGCTCTCCTCGCAATATGCTGGGATGAAACTTGGCACGATTCAAGTAAATACCTAAGATAAGAAGCGGCGGAAACCCCCCCTAATTTTTACTATGTTTTGATAGATGTCTCAAAAACACATATTCTGTGAAATTTTCAACGATCTACCTAAATAGGTTCAAAAGATACAACTGTTAACCTAGTAAGAAACCACATATTTTTGACATTAAGCCCCAATGTGCGTCTCCATTGCGTTCTGCCGGGATATGTTACCTAAAGGTATTTACTAGAATCTGGTCGAAGTTTTATCCCAGCATAATGCGTAAAAAGCTCCCCATATAATCTCAGAATACTACTCTCTACACTGAAGAGGAAAAAAAAAAGGGGTCGCTAGTTTTTTCGCCATACATTCTCATACAATGATGAGCTGAAAGTACCTTATCTCCAAAATTTTATCCAAATCACATAAAAATACGACTTCGATATGTCAGATTTTTAGATAAGAATCTTGTCGAAAAATCTCTCAAAAATCACACCCGTCCACAGTATCCAGGAAAGTCAGTATCTACATCACTTAGAAGAAAAAGCACGACTTTTTGTCAGAATTCCCATATATTTTCCGCGATCACATTATTGAAGTGACGCACGGGAATTCCTTAACATTTTAGATATGTACAATGTTAAAGTTTTTTGACAAGGTTCTTATCTAAATATTTTACAAATCAGAATAGTATTTTTATTCGATTTGGATAAGATATTGACAATTCCTTTTATCCCATCATTGTATGAAAATGGACGGCAGAAAAACTACCGATCCGTTTTTTTTTTGCTCTTTAGTGTACAATTAGCGAATAAAATAATAAAGTATTAAATTTGAAAAGTTACGTAACTGCCTTTATCTTGTTGAACGCTAAGCGCCTCTTTCTTTATTCATTATAAGAAATAAAAAGTAGACAGTTTACAGCAACATATTTTTTGCCGTGGGTTGACGTATACCGAATCCTTCTTTGCATTCAAATCTCTTACTTTGATCTGCTTATCGAGCCCTTGCGGTAAAATTGATATTTTTATTCCATATAGTACAAAGAATTCCGTTAACTAAAATTTTTCTACTGTCCACATATAAGATTGAAAGAGTACTTTACCTAAATACTTCTTAATATTTGAACGATAGACATCATAGTGATATGACAACGTTACTTAATGAAGGTGAAAGGCATTTTGTTACTAAGATTTCTAGTCTACATTATTATTTCTATTCTATTAAATAACTGCCTTCACTTACGTCTGATATTGATGGAACCTTAAGAAAAAACCAAAAATTTATTTTAAAAAAAAACGAACAGTTTTTCATTATTTTCTCAGGCATAATATTACTTTACTACCAAGCATAAATATCAACTAAAGTACATCATATTCTGGCCTACTTGATGGTTGCAATATTAATGTTTTGTTTCATAGTATACCTGTCATTAGAACAGAATATCTCCTAAGAAGTAAAAAGACACTTTCTGTACATTGAAAAAGTTTTTCCATAAGAATTGGCATATTAAATAGTCTTTGATACCTGTTCTGTGGGTATCAAAGTCTAATATAGATGCGTATTTAAATAGATAAATACCCAGACAATTAACATTGTAATGTTTCTTCTGGGCGAGGGTTAAAACCACTTATTGCAGCCTAAAAGATAGGTTGACTTCACTATCGAGCATACCAAACTCAACTGGCCTTTGAAACTCAATTTTTATTACTATTGTATTATAACAAACACACGGTAGCAGTGCTCTGTACAAACACAATTTTATCGATCTGTACTGCAATCATCAAAAATTATGATGACCGATGAATGTGCATTGTGCGTGCATCACACCACAAATTCAATGAATGACTGCTTTTTCTTATTTTGTGACTGTTATTTGGTAAAAGTTGTAAAGGATTTTCTGCCAAAAATTTAAAAGGCAAGTTTAGCAAACGAAACTGAAAATATTTACAATAATATATGTTTAGACCAACGCCTATTTTTGTACAAAAAAAACCATGACTCTATATTGATTTATAATTTCATAGAGGATAGTAATGTCGTTGAATTTTTCAATCTAGTAGAGGAAAGAATCAGGTGGACCTATTTCGTAAAATGTAAATTTTACGGCAAGGGCTCAATTCTGAAAGGAGAGATACCGAATACAGAGGAAAGTAAGAGCTTTGAATGCAAAGAAGGATTCAGTACATGTCACCCATAGCAAAAAATATGTTGCTGTGTACTGGATACTTTTTATTTATTTTAATGAAAAAAAAAGACGCGCTGAAGCGCTCAGCAAGAAAAAGGCTGTTATTGCAAGCCCGTAACTTCAACTTTAATTTTTATTTGGTTCTCTAACATAAGAAGCTCGTATTCTGAGGTTATATGCGCAGCTTTCCTCTCATGATGCTGGGATGAAATTTGGCACTATTCAAGTAAATAACTAATATAAAATCACAATTATTTTTTTTTATTTGTACTGTGAGTCGATAGATCTCTAAAAAACACATATTCTGTGAAATTGTTAACAAGTTACTAAATCGGTTCAAAAGATACAACTGTCAACATAGTAAGAAAAAACATATTTTTGAGGTAGAATGGCATAAGCCATGCTCTTTCTTTTTTCATTATAAGAAATAAAAAGTAGACAGTTTTCAGCAACATATTTTTGAGGTAGTTTGACATATACCGAATCCTGCTTTACATTTAAATCTCTTACTTTGATCTGCTTATTGAGCCCTTGCGGTAAAATTTATATTTTGATTCCATATACTTAGTACAAAGATTTTTAGCCAAGATGTTCATTTAGAAATTTTGTCCGGTTCCGTTAACTAAAAATGTTCTTTGACTTTTCGATGGACTGTCCACATATTAAGATTGAAATAGTACTTTACCTAAATACTTCTTAATATTTAAACGATAGAAATCAAAGTGATATGACAACGTTACTTAGTGAAGGTGAAAAGCATTATGTTACTCAAATTTCTAGTCTACATTATTATTTCTATTCTATACATTTACTGCCTTCACTTACGTCTGACATTGATGGAACCTGAAGAAAAAAACCAAAAACGTATTAAAAAAATATGAACAGTTTTTCATTATTTTCATAGGCATAATATTACTTTACTACCAAGCATAAATATCAACTAAAGTACATTATATTCTGGCCTACTTGATGGTCGCAATATAAATATTTTGTTTCATATATTATAAATAATTACCTGCCATTAGAATAGAATATCTCCTAAGAAGTAAAAAGACATTTTCTTACACTGAAAAACTTTTCCCATAAGAATTTGCATATCAAATAGTCTTTGATACCTTTTCTGTGGGTATCACACACTAATAAAGATGCGTGTTTAAATAGATAAATACCCAGACATAGAATAAACATTTTAATGCTTCTTCTGGGCGGGGATTCATTCCGCTTCCTGTGGCGCAAAAGGTTAGTTCCACTGGCCTTTGAAACTCAATTTTTATTACTATTGTATTATAACAAACACACGGTAACAGTGCTCTGTGCAAACACAATTTTATCGACCTGTTTCTCTAATCATCAAACATTATGATGGCTGATGAATGTGCGTGCATCACACCAGTTTCAATGAATGACGTGTCTTTTTCTTATTTTGTGACTGAAATTTGGTAAAAGTTGTACAGGATATTCTGCCAAAAACTTAAAAGGCAATCTTTAAATATATATTTAGACAAAATCCCACTTTTTACAAAAAAAACCCATGACTCATTCTTTATTGATTTACAATTATATAGAGGATAGAAATATGGTTAAATATTTCAATATAGTAGAAGATCGAATCCGGTGGGCCATTCTCGTAACGAGACAGCAAGATAATGATTTTACGACATGGGCTCAATTCCGAAAACAAAGCCACAGAATACAGAGCAAAGTAAGAGATTTTAATGCAAGGAAGGATTCAGTAAAAAATATTTTGCTGTATACTGTATACTTTTTATTTCTTTTAATGATAAAAGAAAGGGGCTAGGCAGCTATGGAAAGCTAATAACTTTTAACTTTAATTAAAATATAACAAAAATACAAATCCGATTAGTTAAATCAATATCTCGAAGATCACACCCGTCCAGAAAAGTCAGAATCTACATAACTTAGAAGAAAAAGCACGACTTTTTGTCAGATTTTCCATATATTTTCCGCGATCACATTTTTGAAGTGACGCACGGGTTTCGATAAACATTTTAGATGTGTATAATGTTAAAGTTTTTTGAAAAGGTTCTTATTTAAATATTTTACAAATCAGAATAGTATTTTTATTCGATTTGGATAAGATATTGACAATTACTTTGATCCCATCATTGTATAAAAATGGACGGCGAAAAAACTACCGATCCGTTTTCTTTGCTCTTTAGTGTACAATTAGCGAATCAAATAATAAAGTTATATAATTTAAAAAGTTACTAGTATGCCATAACTGCCTTTTTCTTGTTGAACGCTAAGCGCTTCTTTGTTTTTTGATTTAAAGTAATAAAAAGTAGACAGTATACAGCAACATATACCGAATCTTTCTTTGCACTCAAATCGAGCCCTTGCGGTAAAATTTTTATTTTGATCCCATGGTAGCACGTTTTTAGGGTTCCGTACCTCAAAAGGAAAAAACGGAACCCTTATAGGATCACTTTGTTGTCCGTCTGTCTGTCTGTCTGTCTGTCTGTCTGTCTGTCAAGACCCTTTATCTCACGAACGGGTAAAGGTATCAGGTTGAAATTAATACCATATATTAGGATCCATGAACCACACAAGATCTGAAAACTTCAATTTTTTACAACGACGCAATCAAAAGATATAGCATTTTATGTCCTCATCTCCATACATTTATTCAAAAATGAAAAACCTACAGGGTACTTCCCGTTGACCTAAAATTATGAAATTTGGCAAGAAGCTAGGTCTCACAGTACAAATAATGGGAAAAGTCTGAAATCATTAAATATTACAACTTTTCTCACAACTAATGGTAACCAATTGTGGTGAGCTCCCGTTTCAAGAACATTCATATAAGAGAGGGGTCAAGTTGGATGGTTGCAGAGGCGATTTTTGTTTTAGTTCTATTTGAAAACGGGAACACTTACAAACTTGAAAATTGGTATGTTTATAGGGCATAGGCTATAAAATAACAACAAATAATAAAATTTGGTCAAGCGCGTGTCGGACTCAAAAAATCTAGCACATTAACTTACTGAAATTTCAACTAATACAATTATGTTTATGTGGTGGTACGGAACCCTCAGTGCGCGAGTCCGACTCGCACTTGGCCGGTTTTTTATCCTAGACGTTGATTTAGTAAAGTTGTCCGGTGCCGTAAACTAAAATAGTCCAGTCAATCTACGATATGAGGATGCATTAAATGCACATTTAGAGAAATTAATTTTAAATAGTAATATAGGCTATTTGAAGCTAATTACATCCGGCAATTTTTTTAAACACATTTTTTGTTAAAGTACCATTATAAGCTGGCCTGTGCTACATGGTAAATATTATACAAGTTGAGTTCACCTTATACTGGTTATTACTGATTTGCGCTGGTTGGCTGCGAAATTAGAAGACGGCTCCTTTGGTTAATAAAATATAATAAAAACGGTAAAACACACAGTAAATATAAGTAAATCAAGTAGAGACGAGAGACTGCCAAAACTAATCAATGTCGTAATTTGGAATTTGCTTACGTCTAAGTTTGAATATACATATTTACAGAAGCCTGCCAGCATCAGGCTAGCAGGCAACCTCCGTCGTCGACACTGGTATTAATAATATCAACGTTATGTCGGGGATTACGGTGGTTTTAAAATTTTGAATGTGTTACTGGTGACTTAACAATTTATCACCTAATGTGCATTTATTCCATTGTCTCCATACAAACTTTCGTAGATTGACTGGACTAAAAATGTTCTTTCACTTTTTCATGCACTGTCCACTTAATAAGATTTAAAGAGTACTTTACCTAAATACTTCTAAATATGTGAACAATAGACATCATAGTGATATGGCGACGTTACTAAATGAAGGTGAAAGACATTTTGTTAATACGATTTCTAGTCTAAATGATTTTTTCTATTCTATACATTTACTGCCTTCACTTACGTCTGATATCGATGGAACCTGAAGAAAAAAACCAAAAGTTTATTAGAAAAATACTTCTTAATAGTTTGTTACTTTTTTAATAGTTATATAAACTTTACTAGCTACCTAGCTAGCACAAATATCGTCTAAAGTAAAACATATTCTGGCCTACTTGATGGTCGCAATATTACTATTTTATTGCATACATTTTCAATAATTATCTCATATTAGTACCTACAACGTGTCCCAATATATCTTCATCGTACTACCAATGATACATGACGTATTTTAAAAAGAAACAAATAAGAACCATTTATGGACAATAGTAAATAACAAAACGCAAATTTATAAAACAGGTAAAATTGTGCAGAGAAGCGATAAATGTGAAATTAGCGTGACGTGACTTGTAGCTTGGTTTTGCTATAAGAAAACTATCTCGATATTTAATTTTTTATACAATATAGGTTGTCTTCACATTACTTTTAATATACTTTGAGTCAAATCCGGTGCAGAATATTTCGTCGTGAGCGTAGCGTAGACTGCTCAGCCATTAATAAGCTTGAAACGGCTTACTTTGTGGTCCCGTGTGCAGAAAAACTTGACTAGCAAATTGCATATATACAAAATTTTACGTAACAATATCTGGCTTAGTGGCTTCAATCAGGTGCAAAAATTTTCGTAGCTGAAAAACGTCTCCCTCAATTGCCAATAAAAACGTGAGCGAAAAACCGGTGCAAAACGTGTGGTGTGCGTTACACGCGTGGCGCGGCTTGGCTTGGCTTGTAACACACTAGTAAGCGTGCTGCAGCTTACTTGGTGGTCGCAACCGGCACACCGGCATTGGCAGTGGGAGCAAGCCCGCGGGTTGGCGCGGGCAGGGCTCCGCTAGCTGCCATGAGCTTGTTCATCCGGGGCCGCGTGCAGAAGAGCGAACTGACAGCCACAGTCGCGCGCGCTCCGCCGAGGGTATTGGAAGCAACGGTCCAGGAGACAGCACACGTCCTGCGCACCACACCAGTTAAAGCCCTTTGTTCATACACAAGCATACCCTTTTAGTACTACTTTTCTCTCAGTCTCAAAAAGTATTATCGAATCATGTGCAGCGAGGAATAGAGTTTTTCAAACCAAAGGCTACGAGGCGTAAAATTACAACTTTATACAATTTAAACTGTGGATTCAGACCATAAAACTGAATAAATTTTCGTATGGAATTTTAGTCGGAATAAAAAGAAATATTTTCCATAGAAACTGCATCACGTGATGATGCAATTCAGCAATTTCATTGTTTTTACATCCATGGGTAGAAGTTGTTCAGTTTAATGGTTTGAATACAGTTTGAGTAATCAAGAGTAATTTTTTACACGCGGTTGTTAAAACTTTTCTCCAGTTATGCTTGTATTTGAACAAAAAGCTTAAGCAACACGAATAGCCAATTAAAAGCACAATTTTGAGTCGCGAAAAGGGTCTAAAAGGCTGGCACAAAATGGAAATCAAATTACATGGATATTTCGGAGCGTCTAAAATTGATTAATTAAAAATTTAGAAGTTTCCTGATTTCTCTTAAAAGCTAATTTAATAAAAGGGTAATCGTAGAATTTGTACACAATAAATTTAAAAATAAAGTAATTAAAAATTTACAAAATAATTGGTAAGACTTCCTACATATCAGCTTTACAAAATTAAAATATTGTAGTGGAAGAATTTACTACAAATCAGGTGTTATTTTTGTTGTATATTTTTGAATATCTAAAACTACTTTAACTAAAACTAGCTTAAGTCTGCTTACCATCAAATAGGCCCAAAGACTTTTTTCCTATGAGAACAGAAATAAAACGCTGTAATAACTAGAAGTGACTTAACAGTAGTGCTCATAATACTTATTATTGAACTAGGACAGGCGAGAATCTACTAAGCAGTAAAGAAGCCTTTTTATGACATCAATGAAACTACGACTGAGTGATAGGCTTTTAAAAGCTAGTGTTTTTTAGATAGGATTAGATTTACTTCGAAATAACATAAATTGTTCAGATGTTAATGAATTATATGATCGTCAAATAACATAATTAAACAGAATACAAACATTTCAATAGACGGCAAATACAAATAAAATTGAAATATTTAATGTCAAAATATGTAAAATGTCAAATTAACTTATAAATTAACAATACTGAAATGTATTGAGTAATTAAACTAAAAAATAAAATATGTATAATATGCCAGGAATAATTAAGCACTATTTTAGCACGTTACTCAGACTATGAAACTGAACAACTTTCCCCAAGGAACATAGGTCGAAATACAAAATGTTACCTCCCATACAAAATGTGCAATCAGCTGTGTGTGGTGCAGTTTGTATGGGAAGTTCAATTCTTTTTTGTATTTCGACCTAAGTTCCTTGGAAAAATTTGTTCAGTTTCACGATCTGAGTAGCACGCTTAAATCGTGCTTACAAATTTTTAAACCTTGTATGTGAAGCTAATTTTGATTTTAACACTAAATATTTATGTCATTCATGAATTTAGAAAAAACATAACTAGGCTACGACATTAGCTTGCTTATTAATCTTTTAAAATAAATTAATTTTCTGAAATTGGAATGGAATAAGTCTGTGCATGATTTAAGTACTATTTCGAACACACTGGTTATATCATCGACTTCTGTAATGGATAAAATACAACGTGATTTTGAAGTTTCTGATTATACTTGCTTAGGACATGAAACTAGACAACTTTCCCCAAGAAACATAGGTTGAAAAATTAGATTTTTTTTTGGACGTCCACATACAAATTCCATTATTGACGGCGCAAGGTTTGTATGGGGAAGCCAAATTTTTTTCATGTTCCTATGTTTCTTAGGGAAAGTTGTTGAGTTTCATGTACTAAGTACCATATTCAAGTATAGTCAGGCATTACAAAATGTGTATATTTCAGCGCTGAATTGCTAATTCAAAGTAAAAGGCTAAGTAGGACTTAATAGGTCACGTCGACACCCGATCGTTAAAATTTGGTATTTTGATAAACGCTTTTAATGACTAGACAAAATTAATGTCACTGGCAACGCCAGTTGCAGAAAGCAGAGTTTCTATGAAGTCAAACCTTACTGCTCAAAACCCAAGATGCACTGCTGACACTTTCCATTTCGTTTATAAATAGTGTCTTTAACAATTTTATGGAGTTTTAACTTTACAGAAGTTTTGTGCAAATTGGTCGTCAAAATCTTACCCGGAGATTTTGACAGTGGCATTTTTTTTATTTTATTCAATTCAATTCAATCTTTATTTGTCATCAGCTAGATCTAGCTGATTTAAAATCGGCCGGTGACATGCAGTTGTGGTCGGTGGTGATCACCAGACGCATAATTAATCCTTAACTACCCACAGTGGTCACAGTGACTGCGGACGCTATTTGGTATATTTCTCAATAATAGTAGCAGTTACAAAAGAGAAAAATTAATAAAATACGAACATGTAAGTTAACTATTTTATGTCGGAATACTTTCTTGAATGTAATAATTTTTGTCACATGCTTTATTTTACTCACATTTTAGGTAATTCAATAAAAAAAACATTAGTCTTTCTTAAAAACAATGAAAATGCCTGAAAAGAGCATAAATTTTCACCTACAGGTAGGTCATATTGACCGCGACTTTTAAAATTGAAGTATAGGGTGTTTTCTAATCTCGGCTAATCAACTGCGTTCCTGTCAATATGTTACGAGTACTTAGGCCATATTTATAAGTGAACAGATTTTTAGATTAACTGGCTGAATCCATTAAAGTGGAAAAAAAAATGGGTCGAAAAAAAAGAATAAGAGTCCTACTTTATTCAATGTCTCTTCTTAATTTTGATTTACACTATGTGGCTATAATGGCACAGTTGACCAATTTGACGGTTTACGGACGGTGAGCCGAGAAGGTGTTTTTCACGTGATAATCAGGGTGAAAACGTTATGTCTTAGTAGAAAGAGAATGATTAGGGCGTCACAAAAAAATCATGCGAGATATTCCAGACCGGAGCGCGGTTTTCAGGAGGCCTTTACTTTTTTGTCTGGCAATTTTTTTATTTATTACCATAAGCTATTTCTATATGGGCAATCAGTTAGCCCTATTTCATATTTTCAGGCTTGGTGATATTCAGGAAGAAAGTCGGGGGCTTTAGCCAGAAACACAGACCAACCTGAACATCTGAAAAAAGCCTTCTGAATGCCGGGTTCTGATCTAGAAGTTGTCACATAGTGAATCTAGAAGTAAAAAAAATATTGAATTATAAAGTAACTCTGTCTGTTTTGTTTTTAACATTTACTTCTTACAACTTCCTTAAGTAACCTCACAATCACAACATACCGTTGTCGTGTAAAAATGAAAATTATTTCTTTTATGAAGAATTACCATGCCGACTAAAATAGGCTCAAATTTTTCATACTATATTTTTCATGCCATAAAATCGTGATGGATGTTAATATTATACAAGTTTAGCACTAAAATGGCTTGGTCACGTGAAGGTTAGGTGTGGTTGCGCAATATTTGTAATCAAAATTACTCTTATAAAACAGTGATTGTAACCGAACCCAAAAACCTGCAATGCTCAAGGTTCTGTATCAAAATATGCAAATACAAATGTGATAACTATGGTAATAACCTTTGATTTGAACTTGAATATTTGTGATATCGTGGGGCTTTGGAGGTTAAAATATCAAAATATCATCGGGTGGTGAGCAAGCTATGCTACTCAACAACAGATGGCGCTGTAAGTTTCTTGAACGTACTAAAACGCGCAAAGAAATATTAAAAAAGAAGGTGAAAACGAATTTTCCCAGACATGAGACCTAGCTAGATCGATTTTTTGCCCCCAAAAACCCCTATATACCAAATTTCATCGAAATAGTTGAGCCGTTTTCGAAAAACAGATTACAAATATATGTATATATATATACATTCAAATATTGCTCGTTTAATAGTATAGGATAAATAATTGATGGATATTATAATCTCTTAATGAAGTCAGCTAAACTACATCGCTTCACAAATGAAGTGGCGCCATGGTGGAAAAAAAGAAGCAACGATAAAAAGCACAGCGAGCTTAAAATCTCTTTGATAAAAACACACGCGCTCTTTCGGTTGATACAATAAACATAAATCAATTTGAATTTTGAATTAGCCTGTTAGATTAAAAACCGTAGCATGGATTTTTCTCTTCTAGATAATATGATATTTTATAATAACCTTTCTTATACAACTTTTACTTGATAACCGTTTTGAATTTGTCTAACGGTAAACTTTCAGTATCAGTGGGTACCTTAAGGTGATCCGTTTTCCATACAAAAATTCAAACGACTTGCATTCTTACGCGGGAGCGTCTTTCCATTCTATACAAGGCCAGAACGCAAGGGTATAAAACTAATCACGTATAGATTGGAAATATCGTTTTTACTATGTTCTTCCAATCCATACAAGAGCAGTACGCAAATACTCGCGTATACTTCGTAATAACGTAGAAGGATATCTCGTTCCATAATGTACAGCGCCAGTACGCATACGGACTAATGGTGTATGTATTGGAATAAGCGCGCTAAACTCTAGATGACAATTTATACGCGAGCAGTTGCGTGCTCGCCATTTTGAGTTTATGACCTCTCTTTCTATTTGTTGGTAATTCATATCGGCGTATCTATTTTAAACATTGAATCATCTTTATCTGAAAACACGGCAAACAACATTCAAGTTTCCGATGTTCATGGAGACATGGCAACATCAGAAGAGTCCCCAACCAATTTATTATGCATCAATGATGATAATCCCATTTTTTCTATCACTTATAATGAAGCAGTGACTGAAATGAAAGAAATTTTCAACAAAATCACATCTATTTTAGAAGCACATCCATCGTCATCAAATAGCCATTCATATTTTCAATAATTCTCTAAAACATGTCACTACAGACCAACAGGCCCAAAATTTTATTATTTACAACAATAAGAAAGCCGACATCTGTACCAAGACGAACCATGAAGAACAAGGGAACACAAAATAGAATACAAGCAGGCCGACCTTCAACTTCAGCACCCACCCTATTAAAATATATAAAACCGGCCAAGCGCGAGTTGGACTCGTGCACTCATAATTGTTTTAGTTGAAATTTCAGTAAGTTACTGTGTTAAAGTTTTTGTGTCCGACACGCGTTTGACCAGATTTTCTTATTTGTTGTTATTTTATAGTTTAGTACCTGGGCGACCAAGCTTCGCTCTATAATAGCCGCCTCAACATCAAAATATCATCGGGTGAGCAAGCTATGCTACTCGCTAACAGATGGCGCTGTAGGTTTCTGTCTAAAACGCGGTATTTTTTTTAATGCCTAAAAACACGGGCAAAACATGGACAAAACATTTCCCAGACATGAGACCTAGCTAGATCGATTTTTCGTCCCTAAAAACCTCCGGATACTAAATTTCATCAAAATCGTTAGAGCCCTTTTCGACAAACCGATTACAAATATATATATATATATATATATATATACAAATATTGCCCGTTTAATAGTATAGGATGCACTATAAACATAACAACTATTCACGTTTGTAAGTTTTCCCGTACAGGTCTTTAATATGGGAGCCCATTTTATTTTTTACTTTTTAGTATTTGTTGTAGCGACAACAGATACACAATTTGTAAAATTTCAAATTTCTACCTATTGCGGTTCATGAGATACAGCCCGCTGACAGACAGACAGACATCGGAGGCATATCAATAGGGTACCGTTTTTCACCCTTTGGGTACGGAACCCTAAAAAAATAAACATGACCTAGTATAATATTAATAATGAAAAGTACTTTTTTAATAAAAATAATTAAGATTATAAGTCATTTTTATGTATTTAATCCTACCTTATAAAGTTTAAATATAATTCCATATTTTACTAAATAAAAAAAAAAGACGGCGAGTGCCAGAAACGAATTATGCGACGTTTTATGTAATGCCGCGGCGCCACTATGTATAATGACAAATAAAAAATTTCTCAGCATTTTGTAGAATGCCAAGCCAAAATATAAAAACCGAATTATACAATTTTCCTGCGACATATGCATTGTAGAAACAATTTAATAACAGCGTTACAATATATACGCGAGCAATTTCCTATGGTTGCGTTCTGGCGTTGTATAGAATGGAAAGACGCCGCGAGCATCCACGATACAAACTATACACGATCAGTACGCAAAATTCGTGTATGTATTGTAATAACAGATTTAAAAACAGCATTACAATATATACGCGAGCAGTTTCCTGTGGTTGCGTTCTGGCCTTGTATAGAATGGAAATACGCTACGCGGGACATAAAATTCTGTTGAAAAACGAACGAATTGTCACCGAAAGCTTCTCAGCGGCAGGGAGAAGGTTGAGACTCTACAGGGTGTAGGTAGGGGATCCAAAACGCCAGCATAAAGTTACGAGTTTATTATTACCAAGAAGGTATAAAATACAAGGCGGTGGTCGTGCTGCGCGCGGGCACGTCCGAGCACGACCAGAATCAAGGGTAAACTGACTATTTTTGACACGAACGCCAGCATAAAGTTACGAGTTTATTATTACCAAGAAGGTATAAAATACAAGGCGGTGGTCGTGCTGCGCGCGGGCACGTCCGAGCACGACCAGAATCAAGGGTAAACTGACTATTTTTGACACGAATGACATCGAAAGACAGAGATAGAAGACATTTGAAATAGGAATTTGGAATTTTGGGCCAGGACAATAGAGCCAGGATCACGAAAGGAGGCAGCATGCGAGGCATGCAGCCCCGCTCCGTGACAGAATACTGCTACGAGTATTTTTAGTTAAATTTTTCGCTAATTAATTCAAAAATACAGTTAATGTACTGAAAGTACTATTTTTGTTAGCAATTTTTGGTTAAATAATAGGTCTTTACCTATGAAATTGCCGAAATTTTCTTACAGATTAATGAGATCATAGTTCCTATAATTCTAATGCTATTTTTTTCATTTGATATATATTTGATAGTTGACTTCAAGGTTATCAATTTACGCATAAAATAAAGTTTTTATTTTTAGTTTGATACATAAAATTAAAGGATCAAAAATTGTTCGTCTTAAATGTCGTCCGATTTCATCATTAGATTTGTTATATTTTTTTACAGATAATATTTTTCGAAAATTAAATTTTAGCTTCTGTTAGCTTAATGTCTTCCCAATAATTCTTAAAAAAATAAAAAACATTGGATTTATAATTCCTTAGAAAAATGCAAAAATGTTAGTACTGAAAATTGAGTTTACCTAAAATTCGCCATACAAAACGGCAATTTCATAGGTAAAGACCTATTATTACGATTGTGGGCGTGCGGTCAAAACTGTACAATTGTGCTTTGTGTGCATGTGTGAGTGATCGTACTTAGTAGATCGGACTGACGAGAGTAATTGACTTTAGTGGACATATGGACATATTTTTCTTATCGAAATTGTTGAAGTTGCACGATGAAATTTACGCGAATCAACTTTTTGCACATATATAGTTGGTACTTATTGCATTAAAAATAAAACCTTATATTTGCAGCAGTGGCTCCATCTAGTTGCGTTCGGGGCTAAGCTGGCCGTCACATAATATTATTTGCAATCAGTTTCTCGAAAACTGCTCTAACAGTTTCGACTAAATTTCATATACAGGGGTTTTCTGAGGCGAAAATTCGTTTTATTTTATTCCGGGTCTTAGTGCGATAGAAAATTCGTTTTCTTAGTGTATTTGAAAGACTATATCTAATAATAGATTACCACAGAGCCATCTAATAATAGATTGTTTTGTTGTAGATTTTCTACTCCACACTAGATGGCGATAAAAAAAAGTAACACTTAGTATGTAAATTGAAGCACTAAAAAAATCGTAGAACGCTCATTATACTAGCACAAATAAAAACTATGAATGCAAAAGTTTCTTCTTCTACTATTCTTTAATTTAAGAGCTTGGCTCTTGTCGATGGAGTAACTTCCAGTTTACCTCCTGAAACGACACGACATTGACCTTTTCTTTAATCTGGTCAAAGTAGCTTCGCCTAGGTCTTCCTCGTCCCCTCTTTCCTTCCATTATGTTTCTCAGGAAATTGTCGTGCCGTATCAGGTGACCTATCATTTTCCCTCTTCGGTTATCTATTGTTTTTAGTAAACTTCTTTTCTCTTTGACTATTTTTAGCACCTCCTCGTTTCTTTTCTTTTCCGTCCAGCTAATTCTTTCCATTCTCCTCCAGCACCACATCTCAAATGCTTCCACCCTTTCTCTATCTCTTTGTGTCAGTGTCCATGTCTCACTTCCGTACAATACAATGCTCCATATGTACACCTTGATTAAGCGCTTTTTTACCTTCTTAGATATTTTGGCCTTCAGGAGGTGTTTCTTGTTATTAAAGGCTTTTTTAGCCATAGCTATTCTTTGAACGATATCTGGTGTACATCTGGAGTCACTGGTGATTAGGCTTTCTAAATATCTGAATTTATAAACCTGTTCTATTGTAACGTTATTCAGTTTGATTGGACAGTGATCTGGGGTATGTTAAGATGCTATAAGTGTTTTGGTCTTTCCAGTGTTTATTTTCAAACCAAATTGTAAGAAAGTTTCTTACATAAGAATATAATTACACACGTTAAATTAAATTAAAGGATTTTACATAAAAAAGCTTAAAGTAACAACTTTTGTTTCGCGACTTATGGAAATTCTAAAAAAATGATTTTCCATAATAAAGGGACTGTTTGGATTTTTGTTTATTCAAAATAATTCACGAAATTTTTAGTCGTGAATTAAAAATTTGCCTCTAGAATTAGTCAAAAAGTTACGCGTTTAGGTCTTCTAATTATTTAACAATTTGTTAGCGTTTATTTCCATTGGTTTTGTTCCCGAAGCACAGTGAAGCTCACGACAAAAAGCGACTTTCCCCTAAGAAAAAACATTTTTACACGAAAAAATTTGACTCTCCATAGTAAAAAGAAAAAAATGAGACCAAAACCACAGAAAAGTAAAGGTACTTAGAAGGAGGATTAAAGAAATACTTCGTGGTGTAGGCGTTGTTCTATGGATTTGACAGGTTATTTTGAATATTTCCTATGGATCATCGATGGTGGGGTTGTGACATGTTGGCAGATGTCATCCCGAGCGAAGCAAGGAGGTCCGAAATCTTTGTGCAAAACCATAAAAAAATACAGCGTGATTTTTACTGATATTGCTCCCATTTTTTTTCTATACATAATGAGTCGATTACGGGTCCACTTTACTATGGAGCTTAAAATAGAATGAAGCTTTGTGAAGTGTGTGTCAGTCCTTCGAAAAACGCATGCTAAGGATATTGGACTGTATTATGGCTATGGACTATATTGGACTATATTGGACTATATATGGACTATATTGGACTGTATTATGGCTATTAAGTTTAAGTTGTTTGTTAACCATATTATTTTTATGTAGGTGTCATTTGCTGGTGATTCTAACTAAAATATTTGAATAAATAAGTAAACATACATGCCTACTTTAATTTCAAAAACTACCGAAGCAAGATAACCTAATATTGACGTATCACACCAAAACTTTGTTAACAAGAGCTTTCAAGTCGGTAACGTACGTTTAATCTCTACATAGATCTTTCCTGAAGCGCAAATTGGAAAATAAATCTCTTTGAGCGCGGCAAGTTGATTTTTGTAAAAGATAAGATAAGCTGCGAGAAAGTAGGTACTAAGTCCAAGTAAGAAGTTATGGACTTTTTTTGCACTTTTTACTCTGCTTTGACTAGGAAAATTAACGCAAAGCTTTAAAAAGCAAATAAAAAAAAAAACCGGCCAAGTGCGAGTCGGACTCGCGCACTGAGGGTTCCGTACCACCACATAAACATAATTGTATTAGTTGAAATTTCAGTAAGTTAATGTGCTAGATTTTTTGAATCCGACACGCGCTTGATCAAATTTTATTATTTGTTGTTATTTTATAGCCTATGCCCTATAAACATACCAATTTTCAAGTTTGTAAGTGTTCCCGTTTTTAAATAGAACTAAAACAAAAATCGCCTCAGCAACCATCCAACTTGACCCCTCTCTTATATGAATGTTCTTGAAACGGGAGCTCACGACAATTGGTTACCATTAGTTGTGGGAAAAAATTTAATATTTAATGATTTTAGACTTTTCCCATTATTTGTACTGTAAGACCTAGCTTCTTGCCAAATTTCATAATTTTAGGTCAACGGGAAGTACCCTGTAGGTTTTTCATTTTTGAATAAATGTATGGAGATGAAGACATAAAATGCCATATCTTTTGATTGCGTCGTTGTAAAAAATTTAAATTTACAGATCTTGTGTGGTTCATGGATCCTAATATATGGTATTAATTTCAACCTGATACCTTTACCCGTTCGTGAGATAAAGGGTCTTGACAGACAGACAGACAGACAGACAGACAGACAGACAGACAGACAGACAGACGGACAACAAAGTGATCCTATAAGGGTTCCGTTTTTTTCTTTTGAGGTACGGAACCCTAAAAAGTAACTTAGAAGTAATTAAACTGAAAAACGAAAAAAAGGTGTGGAGAGTGATAAAGTAATGACAAGCCCGTTGGTGTGATTTGTAGTGAGCCTGCCTCACACGCCGTGGGCCGCGGGTTCGATCCCCGCCCAGGGCAAACATTTGTGTGATGAACACAAGTGTTTGTTCTGTGTCTGGGTGTTATTTATCTATTGATAGATAGATAGATAGATAGATAGATAGATAGATAGATAGATAGATAGATAGATAGATAGATAGATAGATAGATAGATAGATAGATAGATAGATAGATAGATAGATAGATAGATAGATAGATAGTAAGATAGATAGATAGATAGATAGATAGATAGATAGATAGATAGATAGATAGATAGATAGATAGATAGATAGATAGATAGATAGATAGATAGATAGATAGATAGATAGATAGATAGATAGATAGATAGATAGATAGATAGATAGATAGATAGATAGATAGATAGATAGATAGATAGATAGATAGATAGATAGATAGATAGATAGATAGATAGATAGATAGATAGATAGATAGATAGATAGATAGAAAGACAGACAGACAGACAGACAGACAGACAGACAGACAGACAGACAGACAGACAGACAGACAGACAGACAGACAGACAGACAGACAGACAGACAGACAGACAGACAGACAGACAGACAGACAGACAGACAGACAGACAGACAGACAGACAGACAGACAGACAGACAGACAGACAGACAGACAGACAGACAGACAGACAGACAGACAGACAGACAGACAGACAGACAGACAGACAGACAGACAGACAGACAGACAGACAGACAGACAGACAGACAGACAGACAGACAGACAGACAGACAGACAGACAGACAGACAGACAGACAGACAGACAGACAGACAGACAGACAGACAGACAGACAGACAGACAGACAGACAGACAGACAGACAGACAGACAGACAGACAGACAGACAGACAGACAGACAGACAGACAGACAGACAGACAGACAGACAGACAGACAGACAGACAGACAGACAGACAGACAGACAGACAGACAGACAGACAGACAGACAGACAGACAGACAGACAGACAGACAGACAGACAGACAGACAGACAGACAGACAGACAGACAGACAGACAGACAGACAGACAGACAGACAGACAGACAGACAGACAGACAGACAGACAGACAGACAGACAGACAGACAGACAGACAGACAGACAGACAGACAGACAGACAGACAGACAGACAGACAGATAGATAGATAGATAGATAGATAGATAGATAGATAGATAGATAGATAGATAGATAAACACTTTATTTATGTATGTATATTAGTCTCTGATACCCTTATTACAGGCTTTGCCTAGTTTGGGATCAGAAGACCTTGTGTGAAATGTCCCCCAATATTTATTTATATAATAAATACCGAGTGTAAAAAAATACGATGATACTTGTAAGGGGTAATTTTACATCAATCTATATATATAAAAGAAGAAGGTGACTGACTGACTGACTGACTGACTGACTGACATATCAACGCACAGCCCAAACGGCTGTGTCTAGAGATTCCAAATTTGGTGTGTAGGTTCCTTATGAGGCCTAGGGGTGCACTAAGAAAGGGTTTTACAAAATTCCACCCCTAAGGGGGTAAAATAGGGCATGAAAGTTTGTATGAAAGTCCGTCAGTTTTGAAGTTAGGATCTTCAAAATTTGTATTCAGGCTAACGACTAAAAATTAATATTTACGTGTCTCAGGGTTTTTGAAAATTCGACACCCTTAAGGGTGAAAAGGGGGATGAAGTTGAAAATTCTTTATTTTTAAAGTAAAATCCACATAATTTATTATTTAGGCATTAATGATGTAATTCTATGCAACGTTCATCACTGTTATTGAAATTCCACCCCAAATTCAACCCCTAAAAAAGGGAAAGTGGGTGAAAAAGTCTAAAAACCAATATGGGTAACGTTTGTATGGTTTATCGGGTCGCTGATTACGAAAACTACAACAATTTTGAAATCCAACGTGGTGGACGTTAAATACCATCATTCCCTTGGAATGGGGTTGGGGTGCGATAGGGTTGAAATGTGAATATGGGTGTCGTTTGTATGGTTTATCGGGTCGCTGATTACGAAAACTACAACAATTTTGAAATCCAACGTGGTGGACGTGAAATACCATCATCCCCCTGGGGATGGAGTTAGGGTGCGATAGGTTTGAAATGTCTAAAATCAATATGGGTGTCGTTTGTATAGTTTATCGGGTCGCTGATTACGAAAGCTACAACAACTTTGAAATCCAATGTGGTGGACGTGAACACTATCATCCCCTGGGGATGGGGTTGGGGTGCGATAGGTTTGAAATTTGTAAAAATAAATATGGGTTTTGTTTCTATGTTAGGGATAGCGGTTAAATTGGCGTTAGGGGTAGGGATAGGGGCAGGGATAGGGAGTGGAAGTAGAGGTAGAGAGGTAGAGAGGTAGAGGTTGAGAGGTTGAGAGGTAGAGAGGTAGAGAGGTAGAGAGGTAGAGAGGTATAGAGGTAGAGAGGTAGAGAGGTAGAGAGGTAGAGAGGTAGAGAGGTAGAGACGTAGAGACGTAGAGACGTAGAGACGTAGAGACGTAGAGAGGTAGAGACTTAGAGAGGTAGAGAGGTAGAGGTACAGGTACAGGTAAAGTAGAGGGAGAGGAAGAAGGAGGGGAAGGGGGAGAGGGAGGGAGAGAGGGAGGGGGAGGGGGTGAGGGAGAGGGAGGGGGGGGAGATGGAGGAGGGGGAGAGACAGAGGGAGGGGGAGGGGGAGAGGAAGGGGGGAGAGGGAGAGAGAGGAAGAGGGTTTTAGTTTTTCTCAATTGGTTCTGCGAATTGGCTCTGTTTTTAAATATTACTTAAAGGTGTCTCTCATCTCTCTCTTTACATTTGTTATGATACTGCTGCTAAGCTCCTTTGTTCTGAGTAATTTATGAGTAACGTCTGTATACTTACTTACTTACTTCGCTGGCTCAGCGACCCGAAGTGGATCTTGGCCTCCGACATTAAAGTACGCCATTCGTCTCTATTCTGTGCCAAATCTGACCAGACGGGCACTTCCAGCTCTTTCAGGTCTTTGGCGACTTCATCCTTCCAGCGGTATCTTGGACGCCCCACCGGATCTTGAACTATACTCATTGATTTGCGCAGGGTTAGTCCTGTTTTTCCTTAGTTTAAAAATACCCCGAAATGATGGGATATATAATAATTTCCCTGGACTAAAATATTCGTATCTCATTGCTTCGGAAAACCGGTAACAACCTA
Organism: Athrips mouffetella; assembly: GCA_947532105.1. Lineage (NCBI taxonomy): Eukaryota > Metazoa > Arthropoda > Insecta > Lepidoptera > Gelechiidae > Athrips > Athrips mouffetella. Next base: position 20,132,162 of record OX383972.1, on the reverse strand, counting down.
AATACGAAATCCACGCGAGCGACGCCGCGGGCAACAGCTAGTAATCTATAAACATAAAAGAAGAAGGTGACTGACTGACTGACATATCAAAGCATAGCCCAAACCGCTGGGTCTAGAGATTCCAAAATTGGCATGTAGGTTCCTTATGAGGCCTGGGGGTGCACTATGAAAGGGATTTACAAATTTCCATATCAAAGCATAGCCCAAACCGCTGGGTCTAGAGATTCCAAAATTGGCACGTAGGTTCCTTATGAGGCCTGGGGGTGCACTATGAAAGGGTTTTACAAAATTCTACCCCTAAGGGGGGTAAAACAGTGTATGAAAGTTTGTATGAAAGTCCGTCAGTTTTGAAGTAAGGATCTTCAAAATTTGTATTTATCTGACAACTAAAAATAAAGTTGTACGTGTCTCTGTGTTTTTGAAAATTTTATACCCTTAGGGGTGAAAAGGGGGATGACGTTGCAAATCCTTCATTTTTAAAGTAAAATCCATAAAATTGAGGCATTAGGGTTGAAATTCTGTGGAACGTACATCACTGTTATTGAAATTCCACCCCAAATTCAACCCCTAAAAAGGGAAATTGGGTGAAAAAGTCTAAAAACCAGTATGGGTATCGTTTGTATGGTTTATCGGGTCGCTGATTACGAAAACTACAACAATTTTGAAATCCAACGTAGTGGACGTGAAATACCATCATCCCCTGGGGATGGGGATGAGTTGCGATAGGGTTGAAATGTCTAAAAATCAATATGGGTGTTGTTTGTATGGTTTATCGGGTCGCTGATTACGAAAACTACAATAATTTTGAATTCCAACGTGGTGGACGTGAAATACCATCATCCCCTGGGGATGGGGTTGGGATGCGATAGGTTTGAAATGTCTAATAATCAATATGAGTGTCGGTTGTATGTTTATATAAGGATAGGGATAGCGGTTAAGATGGCGTTAGGGGTAGGGATAGGGGAAGGGATAGGGTTAGGGGCAGGGATAGGAGTGAGAGAGGGGTAGGGAAAGAGTTAGGGGGAGGGGCTGAGAAAGGGGGAGGGAGGGGTAGTGAGAGGGGGGGTAGAGGGAGGTAGAAAGGGAATGGGAAAGTAGGGGGAGGGGAAGGGGGAAAGTGAGGGGGTTGGGGGAGGGAAAGGGAGGGGGATGGGGGAGGGGAAGGGGGAAAGGGAAGGGTGAGGGGGGAGGGAGGGGGGAGGGGGGAATGGAGAGTGGGAGGGGGAGGGGGAAAGGGCGGGAGGTGGGAGATGGAGAGGGAGAGGGTGGAGGGGGAGTGGGAGGGGGGGATAGAGAGGGAGGGTAGGGATAGAAAAGGAAAGATAGGGAGGAATAGGTACTTTTTTGACTTTTATGAATACCTCCTCGCTACCCATTCACTTCACTACCTTTATTGCCTTCTTTTTTAAGGTCGCCTGTAACGAGTGACAGTGAAATTTCCGCACTACCTACCAGTTGAATAAAATCAAAACATAATTAAATTTGTAGTAAGATGCATTTATTCTACTTGGAAAAGTACAAATGCATCTTTTACGTAGGGATCAAGAAGGATAAGCATTCCGCAAAATATGTTTCAGTTAAGTTCGAGTTCTGTTTTTTTATAAAATCTACGCGGACGAAGTCGCGGGTAACAGCTAATTATAATAATAAAAATAATAACTTTATTGGGTACAAAAGTGATAATGCATTGGTTCGCTAGTCCTCACACTAGGATTCCCTGTATCGTGAGGTAAATAATTTATAGCTGAAAAAATTAAAAAAAAATACTTTTTATAGAGCTAGTTCGTTCCTTTCTAGTGTTTTCTTTTTACTTTAATTGTAAAGCACTTTCTGAAATACAAGATTCAAGAAACAGTGAAAAGTTTTGGTTTGCGTGACTAGGTAAACAGTAGTACTAACCTACAAGTAATAAATAGTAGTGTTGCGTAAGACTCAGTTTAGATCAAACGGATAGAAAACTGGCAGTCGGAGGAAAATTATTTCTCTGCTTTGCTCTAAATTGACAATAAAGGTAGATGTAAGTCATTCTTTTACATCTAAACCGCTGAACAATCAACTATGTGAAAGTATGTGACACCCTCTCTCTGACTATGTATCATCATCATAACATCCCATGAAATATCCACTACAGGACAGGGAGCTCCCTCCAGAATTCCAGCTTTTGCTGGAAAAATGTGGAGGGGAAGTACCCTAGTCACCTCGCTTGAAAAAATAGTACCATCCCATACATACTCGTGGGTGTCGTAAGAGGCGACTAAGGGTTATAAACTGGAGGATGGGCAGCAGCATCCTCCTGTGTATCATACCATCTTACTTACTGCGGTCATCTACAACCGCAGTCTATGGTGCCAGCCGTAACGCTGACTATGTATACTACAAGAAAAATATTATGTTATCCCATTTTACGTTTAAATAGATAAAAAAGTCACCTGTACCAAATTATATAATAATACATCAGACTTAAAATAAGAACCATAATTTTAATAGACTTGCGTGAGTGGGTGTTATATTCCACATAAAAATTACTCTCAAAAGTAGAGCTCACGCGATTTGTTACGTCAGAATTCATACAGGTGGTATTTTATATACTTTCGTGCTTGTATAAAGGCAAAAATATCTGAAATATTATTACCATTACATGCAATGAAACTTCAACTGCAGGACAGGGACCTCCAGAATTTAAGCATCAAAGCGTTGTACTTTAGAGGGGAATTACCATAGTCACCACGCTTTTAAGCGTTGCAGCTGGCAACCACTGTTGTTGGTGACCGCAGTGTGTAAGATGGTACGATTCACAGAAAGCCGCTGCTGTCGATCCTCTGGTTCATAAACCCTTCCTCTTACAACACCCACGGTAGAGACTGGTTGGTACTATTTTTTGCCGGCACCAGACGGGACCATATCGAACATTTTTTACAATACAATATGCGTTACAGGGAAAAGCACCCGGATACGCTCTCTACAGGGTGTAAAAATCACCTACCGTAATCTGAGATATTGGAATTAATAAAAATAAATAAAATAAAATCAATCTCAAAAATCAATCTTAAATTAATTTCAACATACATACATACATACATAACATCACGCCTCTTTCCCGTTGGGGTAGGCAGAGACCACAGTCCTCCACCTGCTACGATCTTGACATACTTCCCTTGCTTCCTGTACTTTCATCAATCCTTTCATACGTGCTCGTCGGTTTAGGGTACTTTTAACCTGGCCTTTATTCAGAACGTCCTGAATTTGGTCCTGGTACGTTCGCCTAGGCCTTCCCCTTCCAACGTTTCCATTCACTCTCGCCTGGTAGATCTCTTTCGTCAATCTTCGTTCATTCATCCTCTCTACATGACCAAACCATCTCAGCATCCCTTTCTCGATTTTGGTCACTACGTCTTCTTTTACGCCGCACCGTTCTCTTATCACACTATTTCTAATCCTGTCACTCAATTTAACACCAATCATACTCCTTAGCGCTCTCATTTCCACTGCATTAATTCTACTTTCATGCTTCTTCTGCCATACTGCTACGGGTATGGCAGAAGATTAATTTCAAACTGCGTCCATAATCATTTAAGTAAACAAGAAACTTGTAAAACTATGTTAGTTAATAAAAATTTTAATCAAAATTACAATCAAATTAAATTAGTGACATCAAATCAAATCAATCAAAATCAAACTGAATTATATAACGATCTTAAAAGAACCAAATGATAAATATAAAAAGTTTTTTTTTTTTAAAAGCTGATAATAAAATAAAGATTAATTAATTCATATATCTGTCACTTTCAGGCATATCGGGCACAGCAAATGTGCTCAAACCCAGTGCCGCTATAGAGGGAAGTCATGCTTGCCACTGAGGACCATCAGGATGAACTAAGACCATGAAACTCTGAACAACTTATATCTTGGACCATGGAAAACAAATTTACATCCCATAGAAACTGCATCACGTGATAATGCATTTTAATAGGAAGTCATAAAAAATATGATCTTTTTTTTTCATTTTTAGGGTTCCGTACCTCAAAATAAAAAAACGGAACCCTTATAGGATCACTTTGTTGTCCGTCTGTCTGTCTGTCTGTCTGTCAACACCCTTTTTCTCACGAACGAGAAGAGGTATCAGGTTGAAATTGATAACGAATATTAAGGTCCAAAAACCACACAAGATCTGAAAATTTCAATTTTTATAACGACGCAATCAAAATATATGGCTTTTTATGTCCTCATCTCCATACATTTATGCAAAAAAATTATGAAATTTGGCAAGGAGCTAGGTCTCACAGTAAAAATAAATGAAAAAGTCTAAAATCATTAAATATTTCAATTTTTCTCACAACTAATAGTAACCAATTAAGGTGAGCTCCCGTTTCAAGAACTTTTCTATAAAAGAGAGGTCAATTTGGATGGTCGCGGAGTTTTAAAATCAAAGAGCAAAAGCTTTTAGTATATCATATGGAAAATAGGTGCGGAACCCTTAGGGCGCGAGTCCGACTCGCACTTGGTCGTTTTTTTTTTTCCGACGCTTACCAACACTTTTTGCAGCTATGTCAAAAGCAGTCGGCTAAAGCTGTCAGAAAAAAACAAGTTTGTAAAGTGTGTTATTTTTTTCATCAAATATACTCTGATTTTAGTGTCATGGCTGCAACTTGCAAGATGTGATGGTAAGCGTTGAAATAAACAATGAAAATGGATTTCATTTCGCCCTATGCTCATTGGAAAAAGTTGTTCAATTTTATGCCATTGATCTATCATTATTTTGTTACATTCCTATATTTTTAAACCCTTTTAAACCTACAAAACTTATATTCCTATTTTTTTAAGGACCTAAACTCTCTTTATTGTAATTGGTAGAGACCCATTGAATTAAAACTCAATACAAATCATATCAAACAAGAAGTAGTTAGTCAGTTAAGGTTTACATTAGTACTTTAAAGCCCTTTTAATGAGGTGAGTAGAAAGTGGCTATTAAAAGTTCTTTGACGAGAGCTTGAAACCTGTTTACAAAATATAGTTTCTTGAAAAGTTTTCCTTTCCACAATGGAAGTTTAGCACATAAGCACGGAAGGGTCGCGTGGGTATTTTTATTTACTGATATTAATTCAGTTAAAAATTTTACCTGTAGTCACGATGATAATTTCGTCGTATTGTCAGTACTTATCATAAGAGATCAACGGGACCTTGTATTCTGTTCCTTTCAAATGAATAAGTGAATGAGTAAATAAACGTTTATTTGCAAATCGAAACATTTATATAGAAAAATAGTATAAGCATTGAATAAAGGTATTCGAACAAAACCGAAACAAAATCTTTATTATGTTTTTAAGGCCAGTAAAGTTCTAGAAAGTCATTTCAGGAACTTTCGCTATCTTATCTAAAAAGTTTGGCCCAACTCTGGTTAAGCATCAGTTTAAATTAAAAACAGGTTCAAGCCCTAGTAAGTACTAGGTACTTCTAATCGCCAGTTACTGCTTACCTCGCGTGAATTGGGTTCAATTCTCAGCTCCATTTTAGTACCTCTCATCTCCCAAAGCGCTCTTCAAAGCATTTAAATGCAAATTAAAGCTAAATTTTCGGCTGTAACAGTTTTATTCGACCGCCGATTGTTTAGACAGAGTATTATGGCTCGTTTTACATTTGAAGTTTATTTGTGTTTAGGAAAACACAACGTTTGTTTGAAAATAAAGACCTGCGTTAAACAAACAGCCTTGTAAAACTTAATGGTTCATTATAGTTTATATTACAGAAGACTGTAAACTAGGTAACTGTAGGCGACGCTGTGTTAAGGTATGTACATGTCACAGGAAAATCGCTGTTTTAAATAATGCCTGGCATTGTACAAAATGCCGAGAAAATTTTAAGTTGTCATTTTACATAATGCCTCAGCATTTTACAAAACGGCGCGTAATTTGTTTCTGGCACTCGCTGACCACTGCCGCGGCACGCTGGCTTTCCTCGCTCGATCCCTGCTCGGGATCGGTTAGGTTGGGTTTGCCTTAGCCAACTAACTTTAAATGCGCCAGTGATGTAAACCCATTTACAATCTTGCCAATGCCGTTTTACAATTTGTGGACTGTTTACAATTTGCCCGCCGTTTGTAATATGGCGTGTTACACAATATGGTTGCGACATAAACACTATTTAAAAACACAAATTTGAGTTATTTATTTTTATTTATTTATTGATACATATAAATACAGATATAACCTAAAAACTATACAAAGTTCCACAAAACTGCACAGAGAGTTTGACTGTAGGATCAGCTGTTGATTCTCGTTATATATTTAAAATAAAATATAGGTAATATTAATTTTATAAGAAAGGCAAAGAATCTATGAAGAATTCTTTCAATTCTTTCTTAAATTTATTTTTTTTAATTTCTTTTTTAATGTCATCGGGTAAACTGTTAATTAGATACGGAAGACGCTTCTTAAGGGTCCTATGATTATTCTTATTATTATATATTTTATTTTATATTTTTATTGTTATTTTACATTTTTCCTATCGCAAACTTTTTAGACATCATAACTTGAAAATTAAGATTAGTAAAAAAATACAAATGTTAATTTAAAAATGTACAAGTAAAGCCCTTCATATGATACCCCACTTGACCTAGTGACGACAATCAAAAATTTTGCACTCCCTATTTGGGCCTCCTTTACAATAATAAAAATAATATTTTGATTTTTTGTTTGCAATACAGTTGGGCAATCATGTGCCAAAACTATTTTTAATTTCAAGTCAATAGCATTAGTGGTTGCTTAGATATACAGGCGTGATAGACAGACAGACGAAGTCGCACCATAAGGGTTCCGTTTTAACCATTTTGGTTCGGAACCCTATATTTTTCAGAATTTCGTTTTGTTGTGGTTATATTAAAATGTTTGTAACTGCTTATGCTTTTTTTAACAACCCTTCAATATATTAAATCATTCTTTAATTGAATGAATATTTTAGGAAACAATTTACTTGAAAATGTTTTTTCACCAGTGCTAAGCTGTGAGCTTGGAAAATCCAGGACATATGTATTCCTCCAGCCAGTTTTGCATCATTATTCTAGCTTGTCAAATGTACTGTCAAATGGAGCAATCTTATGGATTTTCCAGTCTCGCACAGCTCTAGATGAAAACCACCCGTAAAGTCTGAAATTTATTAAGGTTTGTTTTATACTTTCTAACTTTTCAAACATGTTTATTTTATTCCGGGTCTTAGCGCGATAATGATTATTAGGAAAATTAAATCACCTCACTATTCCCGACGTTTCGTCTGCGTTCCATCAGCTTGTGCGCGACAATAACAATTTTAGTCTACCCTCACAAAAATATCTGCGTAGTTCACCTCTCTTCAGTCTACCCGTGACCACGGCTGATGTAACGCAGCCGAATAGTAAGGTAATTTATTTTGCCTGATAATTATTATCGCGCTAAGACCTGGAATAAAACAAACATGTATGAAATTTATTCATTCCATTGGAAAGGATTATGCATCTTTAGTTTTTATTTTAATAAAGTGTTGTAGCACCTTCTTTTCGAGTCATATTAAAGCTTTAAATTGTCCTCAGAAAACTTTGCCAAAACAAACTTAGTAAACCTACGTTATTGCAACATAAATCATAAGATAATTAGATATTTCATGAGTTTTAGACGTTCCCACCAGCACGAAATGCAATATTGATTCGAAATTCGAGAGCGCCTGTCTGAAAATGGCTCACATGCTTGAAATAGAAGCTTCGTCGGGAGCTGGGTGACATTAATAAGATTATTAGTCGGCAGACAGACTGATTGTTAAATAAGATTATTTAAGGTATAGTCTAGGACTAAATTCTCTAGAGTTCGACTTCAAAATTACCCTTAACAATTTTCCAACAAAACATAATTGTCATCGAAATAGATACGAAAAACCCGAAAAACATTTCCATACAAACTAGTCAGGTTTGTGTGGGAGTTCGGTTTTTTTTCGTCTTACTACCATAAAATTTATTGCAAAGCTTTGTTGGTGTGAGTAAAGGGCACCTATACAAAAAATTTGGTCAGCTCTCATTTCAAGCAAACGTAGTATTGTTTTTAAATCAAAGGGCTAAAGCTCAAAATACCTGAATATTATATGTATTATATGGCAGTGCGAAACCCTTAGTGCACGAATGCAACTCGCTCTTGGCCGATGTTTTTAATACTGTAGATTTTTAGACAGAGCCAAGTGCTATAACATGACACATGCTGAGCTAAAGACCATTTTAGCAGTGAATTTTAGAAATAGTTGTTGTTTTGTTTTTGTACGATGGTCTGCTAAATAAATAATTTATCAATAATAGAAAAGGACCAAATTTTATCAAAATTATTTATTTATTTATTTTACAGTTTATTGTTCACATGAAAAATTCATTAAAACAAATTATCTACATATTTACCAATATAAATCAAGGAAACTATCTTATATAATATTTAAAGCACCTTAAGTCAGCAAGTTGGTTAGCAACAATATGAAACTTGCAAGTTAGTTACCTAAACTTTAGTACAGGGCTTTAAAATTCTCACCTTCAAAGTATTGGTAAAGTTTGAAGATAGTTAGTCTATTTTCCCCTAACAATTTCTGATCAATATTTAAACTATTATATTCTAGGAACATTGAAATTTTTTTTAATAACTCTGGAGACGAGTCAAAAAATTATTCAAAATAAATAAAAAAAAATAATGAAAAACTTAATAACGCAAGCGCATATTCCTCAAAATGATCGAGTTAAATCTTTTGATCTGAATGCAAAATTGATGAAAAAAGACTTGTGGTGAAAGATAGCTTCGTTTGAAATAAACACAATGACAAGCTTGATCTATTCTGTTAGACGAAAAATTTAAAAATACTGTTGTTGAGCATGAGTATAGAATAAAAAACACAATTTACCGGAATAATAACTTGTATGATTTTACACAAATTTCGAATCAATAAAAGCACTTTAGTAGCATGGTACACAAAGCCGCACGTTAGTGGAAACTCTTTGACCTTGATTGGGTCCCTCTTTTCGGTCTTTATGGCGTAGCGCTGATACAGTTTATACTGATTTTGTTACGACTTAGTTGCTGCCGTGCGTACCTACACTAAGGGATGGTACTCCAAAAAATATCGTCGTTTTTCTAAAAGTACCTGGTTGACCGAGCTTCGCTATATAATAGTCGCCTCAACATTAAAATATCATCGGGCTAGCAAGCTATGCCATATGCGCTAAGAGATGGCGCTGTAGGTTTCAAGGTATTTTTTAAAGGTAGGTATTTTTTTATATGCACTAAAACACGAGCAAAACGATTTTTCCCAGACATGAGACCAAGCTAGATCGATTTTTCGTCCCCAAAAACCCCCCGGATACTAAATTTCATCAAAATCGTTAGTGCCGTTTTCGAGAAACCGATTACAAATATATATATACAAATATTACTCGTTTAATAGTATATATACGTATATGGCGTATAAATTGCTCGAAGGTAGATAATTTGCGATTAGCCGATGAGGAAGTAATGTTTAGGGTTTTTCTGAGATTGTTTTTTTTTTATTGATAATGGGCTTACTCTTGACATCAATCTAGCCTTTAAGACAGAGATGAGGTCGACGATGGAACAAGCTTGCCCAGAAGAAGCCTATTCACTCGTGACTTGAATAGATTCGGGTTATATGAACTCGGGAACATAGACGCAGGTCGAGAATTCCACTCTTTAGCCGTGCGCATTATAAAAGATGTTTCAAAGCGCTTTGTGCGAATGTGCGGAATATCAACCAAGTCTGGGTGATATACTCCGGTGCGTCTGGACTCCCGATGCTAAAAGGGAATAAGCTCGTGGAGATCCAGAGCACACTCTTCGAAGTACAATATGGAAAAGACCGACAGACATGCAACTTTGTGACGGTGGGCCAGACTGTGAAACTTGGTTTTCACCAGCATCTCATCACCAACGAGCTTCTTGGCTCTGCGATCTATCGAGTCAAGTGCAGCTAGTTGGTAAAGAGGATATGTTATATGGATAGGAATAGTTAACTTATAACAATAACACTATCTTAATGAGATTTGACGACATTGTATGAGAGTTTCGTGATCACTTAATACAGGTCGAAGATACATGGGTCGGAATCGGAGATTTTTTTTGCTTCACCGTACAAACCTTCAAAAGTCGACAGTGCATTTTGTATGTAGTAAAAAAATTCTCCGGTTGAGACCCATTTTCTTCAGAGAAGTTTGCAGTTCAGCAATTATCTGCCTGCGTCTATGTTTCCGAGTTTATATAACCCGAATCCATTCAAATCGCGAGTGTATAGGCTTCTTCTGGGCAAGCTTGTCTAATCGTCGACCTCATATTTGTCCTCAAGACTAGATCGAGGTCAAGAGTAAGCCCATTGAAAAAAAAATGTTTTGTGATAATAGTTTACGAAAATCACATATTGTGGTGGAACCCGTAAAAACGTTCTAAACATCCTATACTATTATAGGAGCAATATATATATGTAATTGGTTTCTCGAAAAGGGCTCTAACGATTTCGATGAAATTTACCATACGGTAGTTTTCGGGGGCAAGAAATCGATCTAGCTAGGTCTCATGTCTAGGGAAATTAGTTTTCATCGTGTTTTTAAAGTACCGCGTTTTAGTCAGAAACCTACAACGCAATCTGTTGGCGAGTAGCATAGCTTGCTCAACCGAAGATATTTTAATGTTGAGGCGGCTATTATAGAGCGAAGCTCGGTTGACCAGGTACTTAACGTTATAAGTACAGCTTTTGTCGCACAGTGATAGCCCTGCTATTCTGAAGCTTACGAGCTCGTTTCCAGGGTCAAACTCTGATTGGCTATTTTTTATATCTGTTTGGTGCCGCTAAGAATGGTTCCATCTCACCTCTACTTGCAGGTGTCGTAAAAAGCGAGTAGGTGATCTTAGACTGGAGAATAGGGAGATATCGTACCATTACACTGCGATTACCAACCACCGCGTTTCCATTGTGCCGGCCGTAATGTTAACAAGACAATGCAAACACGACTCTAGCTCATAGAGTTTTAGAAATAAGGACAGTTTAAAGCCTAAAGTGTCAAGCTTGACGCACGCTCGCTTAGCTGTACATCCCCTCTAAAATGTATAAGTGTGATCGTCTCGATTGCTACGTATCTACTACGCCGCGCCGTGTCGTCGTAGTCTTCGTAGCTGTTTGCTACGCCTCTACTACGCCGTAGCCTTTCTGCGTAGCTAGGCCTAATGGGAAAGTTGTAAGAAACATAGCATAGCTTTTTTCTTTTATAAAAATTTGCGCAATGTAGTAAATAATATGTAAGTTGAACATCACTTTCATCTTTCTTAAGGTCTAGAATATTTTCAAAATTTTTAACAGGAAAGGGCAATGCATAAACTGTTACATAAAAATGCCGAGTTGTTTCCTGTTTGCGACTATATAGGTAATTTTTCGCTATTTGTTTAATTGGCCGCACGAAACATACCCACTTAAGTAATCAAGCAATTTGGTTAAAACGTCAATTTGTTGTATAGCCTTAACTCAATGTAATTTTTAGCTGACCTAAAAATATATTTTTTTTTGTGTCAATAACAGGCAAAAAATTGGTATGACGCTCTTTGTTGTAAACGTTAACCTCTTCTTTTACCGTGTCATCTTGTTTATGACGAACTTTGACAGTAATAAGACGACAAAAATGCGTTTTTCACCCTTTGAATTCAAAGTGGAATTTTTCGTGTACTGGTAATTTGCCAGGATAAGTTTCTCATCACCGTGTGGTCATGTGGTGCCGGAAAAAAAATATTGGGGGACAATTAGGGGGCAGTTCACAAAGACATATGATCTTAAACTAGGCAAAGCCTGTACTATGGGTACCAGAGACTGATATACATTCATAAATAGATAAATAACACCCAGACGAACGTGATATTATGCGCCGGGAGGCACAGAACACCCAGTGTTCATCACATTGCCCTGGGTGGAAAACGAACCCACGGCCTAGGACGTAGATGGCAGGCTGACTACTAACCACGCTAATGGGCCAGTCAATATAGTACAAGCCCAAATCTAATCGTGGGTGTTATAAGAGGCGACTAAGGGTTTACAAACCGGGAGATGGGTAGCAGCGCCCTCTGTGTATCACTCTATCTAATATATTGCGGTCAACTACAACCGTGGTCCATGACGCCAGCCACAACGCTATCAAGCGTGGTGACTATGCTACTTTGCCTCCAAATCAAACCACGCGTCTTTGCTGGTATTCTGGAGGGAGCTACGTGTCCAGCAGTGGACGTTTTATGGGGCGTTATGATGAAATTTTTCATTGAAATGCATTATAATCAGTGCAAATAATACTGCTCTATAGCCGAAACAGATAGGGTACGGAAGGACGTTGCACGAAAGCCTATTTATTATTTTCAATTTCTTTTTACAGTTGAAATATTATTTTACGTGGGACTTTTAATTTTCCTAGCGTTAAGAATAACTAAACTTAATAAAGTAAGAACATGGGGAAAAACATAAAGGGTTGCAAAAAACTTTAGTAAACAATAACGTACAATAAGTGTTTTACCACGTCTCTGAACTTTTGTTATTTGAAAAAAGAGCAACGACGACTGGGCCACAATAAGTACATAAACATATTTCGTAACATCCTGTACAGTGCAAATTAAAATGGCTGACAGTTCTTCAAAATTAATTACCCATCTAACATCCGACCATTTATTTTCTACAACGTTCACACCGAAGACCATTATCCTTTCACATTTAAGGCTTTATTGACTCCATATTTTTTGCTGAGCCTAAAATCCTGTGCGAGACGTGTTTGGAGCTATTAACTCGCTTTAATGCCCCAGGTTACGCTCCACAGTTTTACGTTTTATAGCCTATGGCGGTTGTAAATACTGGAGCAGTTATCTGCTTAGGTTAGGGCGCTTTTTCTATGGTCTTTGAATGCATGCGGCATTCCGATGAGTTCTAAGCCACATGCCATGGGATCATGGTTCTGAGAACAAATTTTTCGGACTATAAGAAGTCCAGAAATGCAGTCCAGCTTCATTCAGATCATTATTATATCCCGTAAGTTGTAAGGTCGACGACCGACCTCAAAAACCCTGATGTCAGAGTTGTTAAGCCGCCAAATGCCTCTGACATAGCTCTTTAACGACTACTTCCGTAGATAGTAGTCGGGATCAACGGCTAAACGTGCCTTCCGAAGGACAGTTTCATCTTACTCCTTGGACATTCAAGTGATTCATCTAATCTAACCTAACCAAACTGTGAAGGACGGACAAAGGGATTTTTGTTTGACAATGTCCCTACCGGGAATCGAACCCAGAACCTCCGGATCGAAAGCCAATCGCTCTAACCACTATACTACAAAGGCTGTTCGATAACCGATGGACTTCATAAGTCGTAAGACCACCAAGCATGGAATTTTCGCACAGTTTTCATCGACCGGCTGATTTTACTACTGGGTAACCCGCCTGCGGGATCGAATTACCGATATATGAATATGCGTCTTTAAGTTCCTAGTCGGCCTGTGTGGTAGTATTGTCTTAGGTAACGAATGACAAGTTCAGTTTGGGTATTAATTTTCGAATGTGAGTTTATTTTTGTGTGGGGTCAGTCGGCACCAAAGATACACAATTTTTCTACTGTGGGGCTGTGAGTTCAAAATGTTATTATTTTAATTTAATTTCAGTTTAAGTGATGATATATTTTAAATGAGAACAAAAATGTTGACCTTATTAAACAAACTGCTAATGAAGTTACTAGTAGCCAAATTTTATAACTAGATGTTCCATTTTAATAGCTTTAAGTCACGAAAAAATACATGGACCTAGGTTTCTTCAAAAGACAGCACTGACACAATGAAATTGAAATACTGTTCTGTAACTTTTATTATTTCATTGTAATAACACCAAGTACGTATTCTACGAAGATATTATAGTAAAACATTAATTTAACAAACGTTCAACATTGTTCTCTGAAACTGACATGCCAATTACAACACAACGCTGAAATTTTGTAAACTCGTTAATCGTAACCGTGGGTAATATCATAATTATGAACTGGGTATGTTTGTTTGGATATGAGCTACAAATTGTTATTATACATTTCTAACGAGACAAGGTGGTCGCGTAATCAGAAGTTTATTGAATGGAAAATTACATTTCCTTGTATAGTATATGTATAACGCTCAAGAAATGCTTCTACAACTCACAGAAGAAATAAAAACTTAGAACCATAAACAAAATTATAAACTCAACGAGATTCTTTCCGCGGTTACTAATAAATACATCAAGATTCAAATTTTATTTATTTAATGTAGATTATGCAGAATACAATACATATAGAGCGAGTCTATGTATTACTTCTACTAAAAGGTGTTTTTTAGAGATTGGTTTTTAACTAATCCTGAAAAAAAAACACTGCACTGCAATTAACGAATCTATAGGACTAAGTACCCTGTATTTCATGCAACTAATTGCAAAAACCCTAAACACGGCTATAACAACAAAATATTTTTTTTTTTTTTAATTTATTTATTATGCATTAAATTACAAGAAATATGGTGGACATCGTTAGCACGCAAATCTCTTGGGTTTATCTGCGCTAACGAGATATATAATAATAATATGAATCAAGGCTAAGGCTTGCATCCCACTTCCACAAGGCTTGCATACAACTTTATACAGAAATAACGCAAACGTTTACTTTCAAACGCGTGAGAGCCATCGCCAGTGGAATAAACAACGTCCGAAATGTGTTAAAAACTCAAAACAACCAAAGTTTCTTAGTTTATACTAGCCTTGGACCACCCACTAAATTCAATTTGCAAAGGTTTGCGCCTAATATTCGTATTCCTTTGGTACTGATTCATTGGCGAGCATGCTGACGTATTTAAATGCCAGCACAAGTGGAATGCAAGCTTTATAATGTAACTTTACAATGGCGTGCAGTCAGGTGAAGGTAAGTTTCAGCAGTTAACAACTTTTAAACACTAATTGCGGGTCTCATTACACCACCAACTTCAGTTTTAACTTAGTTGCAGTCTCGCAAGATGGCATGCACCTTAGATGTAATACAGTGTATAATTTAAGTTTTAATTTTATTGATTTTCTCTTTAGCTCTTGGTGGATAAGGTTGTAGTTGGTTTAACCATAAATATTTTAAGGTTTTTTTTTTCTTTGTTACAAGTGAGCAAACGAGCGGGAGACGGATTTTGCACAAAAGCCCTACCACTACAAAACCATTTTTTTTGTATCAACAAAATAACTACCTACCTTATTTTCAACACAGTTATTAAAAGAACCCAATAAACATATTCAGTGCTTAAAAGTCAATCCACCTCCGCCCCCCTTGCAATCCACCTACGCACCCGTGCGCGCACCCTGCCGCACGCTTCGCGTGGTGCGCCCGCGGGTCAGTTGTATTTTGTTTCTGCTCTGTGGTGTTATTATAGGACATTGTAGGATAAATCACCTGATTATCCGAAAAGTTTGATGATTCTGTGCTTCGGAAGGCACGCTTAGCCGTTGGTCCCCACTATTACACTGATGTAGCCAACAACTCTGACACCAGGGTTAGTGAGGTCGTTTATCGACCTTGTAACCTACACGATATGATGATGATAGAACAAGCGTCAAACCGCGCGAAAATCGTGTTACATTATATGCAGGCCAAAATTTCAAACGTTTACAGGTTGTGGTTTCGCACTCGTTTTATGTTCTGGGGTGTGCTATGAGTTTGGGTATAAGGGACGGTGTGGTTTGGGTGGAAAGGGCGTGCTCAGTCAACGAAACTGAACAACTTTCCCAAAGAAACATATGTTGGGAAATGAAAAAAAAAATTGCCCTCTCCATACAAACTATTCGACTAGAGTGGGCAATTTATATGGAGAGGTCAAAATTGTTTTTCATTTCCCAACATATGATTCTTTGAAAAAGTTGTTCAGTTTCGTTGACTGAGCACGCCCTTTCAGTTTTCGGTACACCGTTCCTTACACCCTGTATTTCTAGCCTAAAAATAACGCCTCTCATAGAAGCTAAGAAACTTTTTGGGTTGTTGCTGAACCAGCAGCGTAACTAAGCAAGCTGCTGCTTAATCTCAAACCGCTTTTTCAAAACGTATTGAAACTTACGGATAAATCTTTAATCCTCCAAGTATTACATAAGTTTGAGTCTAGACTGAAGACTGACGGTTTTAAATTACCGTAAGCTCTCCAACTAAACCCTTATCAAACACAATTGTTTTGAATAAAATGGGAACTTTCGTTAGAAAATAAACGAAAAGAATTATACATGCTGTAACAAAACCGGTATCATTGAAATGCTGAAGTATGTTTTGTCTACAACCTTTTTCCTCTCTTGGCCATAAAGATAACTGCCAATTTATGCATTATTTGGCATAATATAAACAGTACAGTCAAAATCACATCATAGGAAACAACAGTAATCTAGTATCGCTTGTTTCATTTGACTGGCCAGTTGGTGTGGGTGGTAGTGTTACCTGCCTTCTACGCCGCGGGTTCGATCCCCGCTCAGGGTAAACATTTCTGTGATGAACACAGGTGTTTGTTCTGTGTCTGGGTGTTATTTATCTATCAGTCTTTGGTACCCATAATTCAGGCTTTGCCTAGTTTGGGATAAGATGACTTTGTGTTAATTGGCCCTGATTTAGGTTACCTTCTATTCACTTACAGGATTTTGATACAAATTAAGGGAACTATTTACAATAAGAACACCTCACTCAAGCCCTGGGGGTACGTTATCACGTATACCAGGGTATGAACAAGTAACATCCATTTTGTAAGGGAGGTGGAAATGTTTCGTATATTTAATACATATGTACGTACACCCAACACAACAAACAGTTTGGACTTTATGGGATGGTAATAGAGTTGCAAATGTTTCCTCTGAAGTGCGGATTAACGTACCAACTAATATTCCTTAGGTATAAATCAGTAGTTTAGTCAGTTTATAATTATTCAGGTTTTACCTTTTTGTTACACTTTTTTACGCGTAGTTAGCCAAGTTACAAAGAAAATATTCAAATTTTTGCGAAAAGGTTTTCTGACCACGTTTTCTTGAAGTCTTATACAAATTTAATATTTACCTAGTGTATATACGGTTTCCCACCTTTCATGTTTAACATGCAGTGGACGTCTTTCGGCTGATATGATGATGATGATGCAGCAGGTACCTGGGCGACCGAGGTTTGCTCTGTATAACTAACAAAGCCTAATAACAGATGGCGCTGCAGAGTTTCTGAAACGCACTATTTTAATGAAATGCTAAATAAACGGAGAAAACCAATTTACCCAGACATAAGAAGACCTAACGACTTAGATCGATTCCGTCCCTAAAAACCCCCGTATGGTAAATTTTATCGAAATTATTGCCCGTTTAATAGTATAGGATATATTGCTTATTTAATAGTGAAGGATTTACACATTTCACAAATATCAATAAATTGAAGTATTATCTAAAATTTATGTCTGCATCATTTTAGAATTATAAGAAAATTACCCCATAACTTTTAAAAACAACACAAAACATCATAGAACAAAAGAGCTATTACTCAGACTATGTGTATGTATTATCGTTAAAGATAAAGCCTTATAAAAATTGTTTTACTGCCCACTTTATTGCCTTTTTAAGTGCCGAAGTAGATATATCCTGTGAAATTACGATTGTGTGAGAACATGGACAAAGAACATGAAAGACATGAAACTTTTGTTTATATTGAGCGCGTCCTCGTTTCTTTCCTATTCTAAAAACCTCCTATATGAAATATTGTTTTATAAAGTAAAATATAGATATCGTCTTTTCCTTATAAAAAGTTGACCTAATGATAGTAACTTGTAAATTTCTCAAAATGAAATGAAAAATTTTATTTACTTCTCTAGATAGGTAAGTAAAAAAAGAATTATCAAAATCGGACTACTCTGTAAATAGTTATGCGTGGTCATACAGTAAAAAAAAATATATGCGTCGACTTGAGAACCTCCTCCGTTTTTTTTTCGCGAGTCGGACTCGCGCACAGAGGGTTACGTACCACCACATTTTCAGTAAGTTACTGTACTATAGTTTTTGAGTCCGACACGCTCTTGACCAGATTTTATTATTTGTTGTTATTTTGTAGCTTATGCAATATAAACGTACCAATTTTCAAGTTTGTAAGTGTTCCCGTTTTTAAGATAGAGCTAAAGCAAAAATCGCCTATAAAACAGATCTTTAGTTATATATATTTTGTATTTTATGTTATATCGGCAACAAAAATACATAATCTTTGAAAATTTTAACTGTCTAGCTACTACTTCTACTACTGTTCATGAGATACAGCTCAAACAAAACTTGTAAAAACAGCTGATTTTGATGGCATCTTATTCCTTTGTTTTCATTATTTTTTAAAACAAAAAATACAGTATTTATCTACTCAACAAGCACTACATAACGATATCCCACTCGATGGGATAGGTCAAACTTTTTTTTACGCTCCCCACTTTAGCTGCTTGGGAGCCCCCCTTAATTTTTTACTTTTTTATGTTTAGTATTTGTTGTTGTATCGGCAACAGATATACACAATTTGCGAAAATTTCAAATTTTTCCCTATTACGGTTCATGAGATACAGCCCGCTGACATACAGACAGACAGACATCGGAGGCATATCAATAGGGTCGCGTTTTTCCCTATTACGGTTTTTTTTAGTCTTAGTATTTGTTGTTGTATCGGCAACAGATATACACAATTTGCGAAAATTTCAAATTTTTCCCTATTACGGTTCATGAGATGTATCGGGCTGTAGCCCGTTGACAGACAGACAGACATCGGAGGCATATCAATAGGGTCCCGTTTTTCACTCTTTGGGTACGGAACTCTAAAAAAAGACGTAGTATATCTGTCGCTGGCAAATTGTATAATTCGTCGTTTCACAGTTTGCCTTTGCGTTCCACAAAATGCCGAAAAATGTTTAATTCGGAAGTTTACATAATGCCACGGCATTTCACAAAACGGCGCGTAATTCGTTCCTGGCACTCACCGGTCGCTGCCGCGGCACTCTTGCTTCGCTCGCTAGGCTCGTGCGTTGTGGTGGAAAGACAATTTACCGTGGCTAATGAACCTAAAACGCACCAGTGATCTAAACCCGTTTAAAATCTGCTTGCGCCATTTTTCAAGTTGCCGACCGTTTGCAACTGCAACGAATTATACGCTTTGCCTGTGACATATCAATAAGGTAATTGGAGATAATAACGAAATAAAGGAATGCAATTGAATAATTACCACCCTAGTACCCTGCTACTTGTTAGTGTGCTTTCGCATTAGCGCAAAGCGATGCAGTTACAAAAATAACAGCGGTACAATAATTGTGGCTTTGCAGGACGCATGCGATATCGCAAGCTACCGAGCGCCTGTATTTCGATGTGTGTTGTCTGATCGACGCGACACGCCCGGGGGCGAGGAGATATCGCCTGCGGTAAGCTTGCGACATCGCCTGCCTGCATGCTGCAAGCCGACAAATATTGTACCGCTACTGCATCGCATCGCGCCAATAAGGAAGCACGCTTAAGCTTAAAGTTCTAAGCCACTCTAAGAGATATTATGACCAATGTTTTCATTTTGTGTCGTAAAATCGACGAAAGAGTGTCTTAGAAAATCGGACAGAAAAGGTTCAATACTGTAATGTTAAGGTGAAATCTGTAACACAAATACGACTGGTGTTATAGCTTACTTTATATTCAATTTCAGTGTAGGCAGGTGGCCAAGATATAACCTGGAATTTAGTTTTACAAAACTTTCTAGAAACTCTGGTACCATACCAAGGAATACCTATAATGCTTTATGTTATAACCGACAATATTTTATATGACTATAAAGGTTGTTCAATAACACCACGATTATTTTAGAGGCCTGTCGCTTCAGGGGTTCGAAATTACAGAAACAGAACTAATAACACGTCCCGAGCGCCTAGGGGGACCAACCTGTATTATGATTATAGTTGAATTATTGAGCTTTTTAGGGTTCTATACTTCAAAAGAAAACTAAAGGAATAGGATGACTTTGTTGTCTGTCTATCTGTCTATAGGGCTGTCTGTTAGTATGTCAAGGCCCTTTTTTTTCATGCATGGGCAAAGTTATAAAGTTTAAATTAATATCAAATATGTCTGACTGTGGTCTCTGCCAACCCCGACGGGAAAGAGGCGTGATGTTATGTATGTATGTCTAAGGACCCTTGAAGGTACAAAATTTCAAGTTTCTACGGCTACACAATTACAAGTTTTGGCCATTTTATGTCCCCATCTCCATATAAATTTACCAAAACCTATTTATTTATTAGTTGACTGAGCAACTCACATATTTATGTTAAGAGGTCATAAGATTAAATTAATGGACTGGGTCTAAAGAGAGTTGTTATGGTCTAAATTAGTACCGTCTGGATCTTAAATTAGAACTAATGGAGCAATAATATACGATTAAGAGTTAATAAAAAGGTACTTCAACGTTGAACATGTAAGAAAAATTTATATTAATGGAGAACAAGAAAGCTTACGTAGCCTAACTATAAGATCTAGAACTTTTTGTAAATGCTTTACGATTTTTCGAAATTCTCATATAGAAGAACCCACCGGACAAAACTGTCTGTGCTGACTTAAAAAGTCAAAATTTTTTGCTTAGTTAGTCATATAACATTGCTTAATATAGAAAGTAGCGCAATGTGGAAAAAAATCTAAGCCGAATAATCATGCCAAGAATGAATCGATGCCAAGGTCACTTTACTTTTCTCATATCAAGAAAATAACCGATTCGACAAGAACATATTTTCAAACATCTCAACGTTTAATCAAGCCATGGAGATCTAAAAATAGTTCCTTATGGGCTGCAGGATTCCCCTGACCTTCTGTTAGTACTGCAATGCGGTGAAAGAATCACGCTAGCATTGTTTATTCCATTTACTTCAAGATTTTGCTTCGTTTTACCTGTCTTTTCTGAATGGCAAGTTGGCAAATAAATGAACGACAATACAATTTTGCTAAAAGCATAGCATGGTAAAGGAGAAAAGCTCAGAATTTACGTGGAAACTTTTCTGAATAAAAACGCAACTTATGACTCACAAAGAACTTTTTTCTGATTTCATAAAAAACGGTACGGGGTTTAAATAAATTTAGGCGAAACTAAAATCTACAACTTTCTTCTACGACTTTGGTGCAAAAATAAATTCGACTCGTCATACAAAACGAATTAATCCATTATTGAAGAACAGAAACCAAACAAAAATCCATGAAAAGAGTTTGACGGGTTCTTACCCGTCTTACCACGATATGGGTTTTTGATGAGCTCCCGATATTTCGGCGCAGTTGCAAGGACCATGATCACTGTTTTCATAATAGTGTTAGTGAACGCGAAACTCTCAAACAAAAATCCACTTCCACAATTATGAAAACTGTATGCCGGGTTCTTGCCACGACATGGGTTTTTGATGAGCTCCCAATATTTCGGCCCTGTTGCAAACATCATGATCACTGTTTTCTTAATATTGTTAGTGACCACGAAACTCTCAAACGAAAATCCAATTACGCAATTATGAAATCAGTATGACCAGTTCTTGCCACGACATGGGTTTTTGATGAGCTCCCGATATTGCATCACTGGTTTCATAATAGTGTTAGCGACCGCGAAACTCTCAAACAAAAATCCACTTCCACAATTATGAAAACTTTATGACGGGTTCTTGCCACGACATGGGTTTTTGATGAGCTCCCGATATTTCGACGCTGTTGCAAGGACCCATTTAAATTTTCATTTTTAAATGTAAAAATGTATGAAAACGTAGTGGAGTTTCAAGAGAACTATTTACAGGGAAAAAATACTCGTGGTCATTTAGTTTCTTAGATGTCTGACGAAAAAGTCGCGATACATCGTGAGAGTAATCGGATTATTTAACAGACGGCATGACATACTTTGCAGATAACCTTAGGGATTAGAATTAATAGCCATTGGTCGTCGTCCATCATTCTTTTTCCTTTTCTTCAGCTGGACTTTCGACTTTTGTATGGAGTCCACAGAATACGTGCGTAAAATAAATACGTTTTACGTTATGAGGTCGCGACACATTTCTTGTCTGCGTTGTGATTGCCGAGTCATATAATATTCTTGTAATAATACACTTTCTCTTTTTTCTAAGAATACCGTTTTTATTTTATTTTTTGTAATTTCAATGTTGAACTTTTCTTAAGCATTAATTGAAATTTTATTAGCATAGAAATTGAAGCGTGTAATTTAATTTCTAAAGTTAACTGCGTAGAGACTACGTACGAGTACATAATAATTGTAAAGTAAAATGTAATTCTGAATTTTGAAACAAGGTATCTTATTAGTATGAGTTCGGTATGATTCATTTCAAATCAAAACAGGTTTAAAGTGCGGGCTATATCTATGTATTTGTACATGTCCTGAGTCACCCCTTAATACAATCATCTTTTGTTTTACACTATAAACAAGGTTTTGAAAATTCGTATCAACCAGAATAGGTCAAAATGGTCATGTCCTACGAATTATGAAAATTTGCAAATAAAATCGACTCTCCGTACAAAATGATCAGCTGATCGGTAAATTTTTTATGAACAATTGATTTTTTTCCTGTGAATTTCGAAAAATTTTAGAATTATACATGTTTTGTTTAGCCCGTTGGTTTTGAAAGGATTATGAAAATCCTGCCTAAACGATATAATAATAAAAAAAATTGACACTAGGATTTTTACTAAATTGCTTAGAACGTAAAGAATATAACGACGATTTCATTTTATTACATCTGCCTATACAATACATTATTATTTTGAACAAGAATTGGACGTGATATTTAATGATAAATATTAAAGCTATTTATAAAAGCTCTTGAATTTTATTGCAAGTATGGTTGGTGTTGCTAGCGTAAGTGACAGTTTGGTGATGATTTTCGAACGTGACGGGTGATTTCTTCCTTATAAAAATACCTTAAGTGACACCATGATATTAGCTGATTGATTACAGTCGAAATAATGTAGCATGATTAGAATAAGCCAGCAGTACTGAGCGAACTACAAAAAGGAGCTGTAGCTCCAATAGCTTACGCATCGCTCCATCCTGAGCCTAGAGTCAAGTGGCTTTCTATAGTGCGGTCAGTTAGCTGTTTCACGTAGACACGCCTTACAATTTCACCAATTTTTTTCCAAGTACTAGTTAGGTACATAGCTCTCAATTTTTGTTAGGAGCCAATTCTTGAATTTCAAAAAATGTCCATAGAAAATTCAAGAATTGGCTCCTATCAAAAATTGAGAGCTATGTTCCTAACTAGTACCTGGAAAAAACTTGTTGCAATTTGGTGAATTTGGCGATATAAGCTAGAAGGGACCGGACTACTACTATCGCAAACGCCAGTAGAATAGAATGAAACTGTATGGGATTGACATTAGCTAACGAAATGTCACCGTGCCAGCTAATGTCAAACCCTATTCTATTCTATAGCGTTTGCGATAATAGTAAGCCACTTGTCTCAGAGCCCTGTCACACTGCTGTCATTCTAATTAAGCTACAATATTTCGAGTGCAAGTTTGAAATACTCGTAGCTCGAGTTGGTGAGAATTAAATTAAAAATGAAACAGCGTTACTAATTATTATTACTTTTAACACTAAATACCTACATACTCGCGCCACAAACAAACCGTCAAACGATGTCAAGGTGCAGTGGGAATTTCGAATTTTCCGTAAATACTAGTTTTTAACAATTGGAACTAGGTTTAACCAAATGGCTCAAAACTAGTTTTGACTGACTAATTAAATGGTAAAAAACTTTTGACTAGTAAACATTGATATTTTCATTGGAATTGTTAGTAAATAAATACTAGTCTTTAACAGTCAAGAGTAGTTTTGACTGTACGGGTTAAAGCTAGTTTTAACGGGCTTTTGAGTTAAATGTTGTAGTAAAAATAGTTTTAATCCATTAACTTTTGAAACTAGTTTTAAACTAAAAAAATCGATTTTGAATTATTTAATGCGTGAGCTCAATGCATACTAGTTTTGCCCGTCAAAGTTTTTACTGTAACTTAAACAAGGACAACTGAAGAAGTAAAAAAAAACAAAATATAATCATCTAATTTCACCCCTCTACAGCAAATTAAATTTTTAATCTCGTGATCTCTTAACCCGTCCTCCAAAAGCTACTCGTATCAAAGATACTTGATGGCTTTCGTTCTATCGTAATCGTTTACCAATTCGGGTTTGCTAGTCTTGTTATCTGAGCTCCATGAGCTCATTCCGCCATCTACCATCGGGAATCCAGACGCACCGCAGGATATCATCCATATTTGGTTGATATTCCACACATCCGCACAAAGCGCTTTGAGAGACTTGGACAGAATTTCGCGGTTGGACGAAATAAGACTTGGACAAGTTGGTACCTAGTCCAAACATCCTTTATAATGCGCACGGCTAAGGAGTGGAATTCTCTGCCTGCGTCTGTGTTCCCGAGCTCTTACAACCCGAATCTATTTAAGTCGCGAGTGAATAGGCTTCTTCTGGGCAAGCTCGTTCCATCGTCGACCTCATCTCTGTCCTCAAGGCTAGATCGAGGTCAAGAGTAAGCCCATACATAGTAAAAAAAACATCTAGCGAACATGCGGATAATTCAATCATGAACATTGTTTCACGGCCCTTCGCAACACGACTATGAAGTGTCACAATAGACTAACAACGTTATCAGACACGAATTCTCTAGGGACAGAACAACCTTTGTGCTACGTCCTGGCAACTGTGTGAACATGTTGGGACATACAAAGTGTAACAAAAAGGTATAGGTACCAACCTTGAAGGATGTGAATCCGAGCAACGAACTCTAAAGAACATAAGTCGAAATGCAAAAAAAAAATTACCTCCTATAGAAACTGAAGCAGATAGCGCTTTTTGTATGGGAAGTAATTTTTTTTCCTATTTAGGCCTATATTTCTTGGGAATAGTTGTTTAGTTTCATGAGCAGAATCACATCCTTAAGAGCTGATATTCCCTTTTCGTTTTAACCTTGTATAACGAACGGGTGATATGCTGTGATATGTTGGTAGATAACATGGAAAAATATAATTACCGAGCATGCGGATGGTGCGGAGTGGGCCCCGCACGTGCCTCCTGCCGCTGCAGCCGCCAAAGCACTGCTTCCGGGCACCTGTTGATAAATAGCATTATATTAGTAAAGATAATATAGTATTTTAAAAATTGAATTTATAGAAGGTAACTAAATACAGAGAAAGATAAACTCGACGTGAGCCAGGCCGCATATGGAACAGTTAAAGCAGAACCGCTGCTTCAAACAATAGAAACCAGAGAACCGGTCAAGTTAGCCATGACGTGTAGCCAAGTGTATCATACCAACGCTTTTTCAGCTAATCTATTGCATCTTCAAATGACTCATTCGAATTTATCTTCTTATACATATATTTAATTTTTCAGGAACATAAGAACTTCATCTATTAATACAGACAAAAAATGGTTCAAAAACAAAACATACATACAACAATATAGGTACCTACAGGTATTTATAGCAGTCAAGTGTCCTAATTACAATTGCAATTTACAAAGATTTACCAACTCGATACTTTAACTACGATTACGAACAGGTCAGAAGTTCTACGTTGATTTACTGGAGGGCTTCTTGGAGATTGGAGTTAAAAGGAAATTCCTACTCAATGCGGCCTAAATATACAGATTACGTTCTAACTAAGAGCAAGCCTATTACTGTCGATTTTGCGGAAAAAGACACACCATAGTCCTAAAGCGGCGTTGCTATTGTTGAACATTGGTCCACCTGTCAAAATATATTTCCTATATAGATAAGCATTATTTTATTGGGTAGAAACAAAATTATAAATCTGGCAATATGTATAATAATGGCCTTCTAAATTTTTAGCAATATTACTGCTTCAGAAAAAATTATATCCCGATTCAGTAACCCCTACAGTGACATCTATTGGTCTACTTTGGTATTAATTTTTTTAGAAACATAGCTTGGTCGCCCAGACAAATCTGTGATACTATATTTATGATCCTAACATGCAATTACACAAGTGAAAGTTCCGATATATCCATTACTACCACTTATGCTTTGATGACAGAGAAAGTACATACATACATAACATCACGCCTTGTTCCCGTCGGGGTAGGCAGAGACCACAGTTCTCCACCTGCTACGATCTTGACATACTTCCCTTGCTTCCTGAACCTTCATCAATCCTTTCATACATTCTCGTCAGTTTAGGGTACTTTTAACCTGTCCTTTATTCAGAACGTCCTGATATTGGTCCTGGTACGTTCGCCGAGGCCTTCCCCTTCCAACGTTTAGAAAGTGACAACAATATATTCAAAGAATCTTGAGTTAAGACAATTTGTGCAATTGACGGTTATAGCAGAATATGAACCAACGCACGAACAATATAAAAATCTTGTTTCATTTTAATTTTATAGAAAATAATCTTCTTGTTAAGTATCAGGGCGACTAAAGATGAGCTAGCTCGTAAATACCGTTATTCTACCTTTATAAAAGCAAAAGAACTATAAAGACGATGAAAAAGGGGCCAGTGATAGTAATTCTCTCAACTTCTTCGCTTTTAATATACACCTTGTATGAGCCATAGGTATTTTACGAGTAACTTAAATAATGTTATTGCTCTTCTACTTAAACTTATATTTTAATATATCACAAGGATTAGGTCGAGGTTTTAATGGTTAAATAACATGTATTTCTTTCTCTTATATTTTATTTTTATTAAATGAGATTCCTGCAGCATACCAGGTAATTTTAGAAAAGAGAATTGTTCTTGCTTGGCTTTTCAATACAAAGCTTGCGTTGAAACTAGTGGAATTTGTATGGGGAGACCAAATTATTTTAGTTTTACGTCCCATATTTCTTTGAGAAAGTTGTTCAGCTTTATGTTCTGAGTAATATAGTCATCAATTGGCTACCAAAAATTTTTAAATATGTTTTTGGTACTTTCTAATTAATGAAAAAAGGTTAAAGTTCGTATCGATAACAATATATGTTCGCAGGCAATATATTATTTGTACCTAATTGTTTATTTTTCATAAAATAAAGATCTCTTAGACTCTGGCGCATTAGAAGCCTAAAACAGATGTAGCACATCGCCTCAAAAGTTTATGAAATGCCAAATCTTAACTTATAGACGACTAATATTAGAACGACGACGTTAAATATTAGAACCAAAAGTTCTACTTCATATAAAGTGTTAAAACCGGCCCTCACAACAACTGAATAGAATACAGTGATGTGGATACCTCTGATTCTTCCATATTCGTGCGTTGCTTTTATGTCTAAGAGTGCTCGTTTTAGTGCTTTGTATGAAGTGAATCTTCTAGACGTTTTTATGCTGTGGTCATACCTTCAACTGTTCCTGCTTGTAGTCCGGTTGGTACGGGAGTAGCATCCGGATCTTGCCCCATCGGTTGAAGAAGAGAGCTATGGCGCCGATCCATACCAACAGCACTAAAACAACTATCGCGATCTCCACCCCTCGCACCTGCAAATAAAATAATAAAGTAAATACTACTACAATTAATATCTGCCATATAGTAAAAAAATAAAAAAACGGAACTCTTATAGGATCACTTTGTTGTCCGTCTGTCTGTCTGTCTGTCAAGACCCTTTTTCTCACGAACGAGAAGAGGTATCAAGTTGAAATTAATAACGAATATTAAGGTCCATAAACCACACAAGATCTGAAAATTTGAATTTTTACAACGACACAATCAAAAGATATGGCTTTTTGTGTCCTCATCTCCATACATTTATGCAAAAAAGCAAAACCTACAGGGTACTTCCCGTTGACCAAAAATTATGAAATTTGGCAAGAAGCTAGGTCTCAAAGTACAAATAAATAGAAAAGTCTATAATAATTAAATATTTCAATTTTTCTCACAACTAATAGTAACCAATTAAGGTGAGCTCCCGTTTCAAGAACTTTTCTATAAAAGAGGGGTCAAGTTGGATTGTCGCGGAGTTTTTAAAATCAAAGAGCAAAAGGTTTTTGTATATCATATGGTAGTTAGGTACGGAACCCTTAGGGCGCGAGTCCGATCGCACTTGGCCGGTTTTTTTTAAATCAATAAACCACTTGTGAGTGTTACGAGCAGTGCTCGGCGAGCACGGCAGATGGCGTTCCGTGAAATTACAGACCTCCCTGAAGAAGATCTGCGAATTGGATCAAAACGTGTCAGCCCTATGCCGTCAATCATCATAACATCCCATGAAACGTCCACTACAGGACAGGGAGCTCCCTCCATAATTCTAGCTTTTGCTGGAAAAATGTAGAGGGGAAGTACCAAGTCACCTCGCTTGTTAGCGTTACGGCTGGCACCATGGACCGCGGTTGTAGGTGACCGCAGTAAGTAAGATGTAAGATATAAAGGAGGATGCTGCTGCCCATCCTCCATTTTATAACCGTTAGTCGCCTCCTACGACACCCACGGGTATGTATGGGTTGGTACTATTCTTTACCGGGACATGCCGTCGGGACGTGCCGTCAATATAAAACGTGAATTTATCAGTCTAGGTACATTATTATGTGAAGTTACATATTCTTACAAAGACGGGCAAAAATTTTTTAACATATATATCATACCAGGAATTGGATACTAAATTATGGAAATTAATGAAAATACAGTTATACTCATAGATGTCAGAAAGAAAGGGGTCGAGTCATTTCCTTCAGTCATTACCTGAGTCGTCACATTTGAGACCAATAACAGTCACTCAAATATTTGATTACCCTGAGTCAGGTTCACACAATGCCAATAACTTTAATCGAATATCTGGTTGTGATTCCTTTATAACCCCCACAGAAGCGCATAAAAGTGCATCTCATATAAAAATTGATGACGACGAACATACTGCAGCTGCGAGTAAAAATTCTATAGGTAGTGAAATCCAATACTTTGACGAGCATCGGTGAAGCAAATGAGTCGTATAGAAAATATTGCCAACGTTGCGACGATTTTGACAATGCAATAATATTTAGCTTTAATGTAGGCATTAACTGGGTTAAATAATTGTTTTCAGAATAGATAACACTGTTCTGAACTCAAAAAGAATTTCAAAAGCTAACGTCGCTTTCAACCATGCAGGGTAATTATACTCGTGCTTCGTCCTCTAGATTAGTACCTGAAAAACTAGTATTATATACGTAGTTACACGCAAGTGTCACCACTCATGCACTATAAGTTTAAAGAATTTGATAACTTTGTTTATTTTCATAAAATCATTTTATTTTATTTTTTATATTTTTAAAAGTGGGTATTTTGGTTCACCTGTCGCGCGGCTCGCCCTGCCTTGTCATTCACGATTTAGTGCGCAACCACTCATCACGTGATTCCGCATTCTCAAGTTATATTTTGTGTTTTAGTGCATTATAAGTGCTTTGTGCGATTTTTAACATGCCTAAAAGGAAGCATAAGGACAAGGACGATGAACTAGAGTTCTTATCGTGGAAGATTAAAAAGTTAGAACGGAAATTAGGTCGCCGCAGTAACAGCCGCAGCCGAAGCCGTGACCGGTCTCGATCGCAATCGAGACATTCTAAGACCTACGAGTCATCACCACCGGCAAGTCAGGATGACATCCCAGGTATTGTTTTGTCCAAGTAATTCTTTATAATAATACAAATAAGTGTACTAAGTAGGTACGTTACCCAAACCAATCACAGTTCTCTTTTTTGCGATTACACAATAATAGTGTGTATTTATTGTGAAAGTAAACGTTATCAGAGCGGTTTGAGGGGCCGACTCGACTCTTATGTAGTAGGTACCTACATAGTTCATACTTAGGTAACCTAAATGTATTATTCAGGGCAGTTTTAGGGACTGACCCGCAATAACCTAAAGCCATTCAGAGCAGTTTCTGGGACTGTCTCGCGGCACCCACACTATGACTATCAGGGCAGCCCTTGGGACTGACCCGCTGGTTGATATACTCGTGCTTCAGCACTATAAAGGCGTAGGTTGTAGCAGATGTTGTCTTAATTACAGTAGAAGATTTGCTCAGCGGTTTGTTCGACCCAACGCCTCCCGTCGAAACAAACGATGAAGTTTTCGGGGCTGAACCAAGTGGAGACTTATCAGCTGATAGTGGTCCTCTTAACTCTGCCGCTACCACCTCAGCAGAAACTCAGCCAGCAAATGAAGAGACCCCTGCAGCTACTGTCGAACTAGATAGCGAACTATTGGAGATACTTGGCGCCGATCCTTCTACATCTATAGAATACGGAAAAGACATTCATAATGAACTGGCCTCAAGACTTCAACACATAGCTACTGGTGGGTTAACAAAAGAATCACGCAAAGAGCTGAATGAAAAATATTTATTACCCGCAAACTGCGTAAAGATAGGAGCTCCGTCGATGAATCCCGAAATAAAGGCCGCAGTTACTGAGATTGTCATGAAACGAGATAAGGGCATAGAAGCTCGGCAAAAGCAGCTTGCCTGTGCCATCTCCGGTCTAGCTAGTCTACTTAGCAAGGAGCTTGAGTCTAAGGATAAAGATAGTGCGCGCCTGAAACATCTTATGGACATATGCCGTATACTGTGTGATATACAACACGCCGAGTAACTCGTCACAATTTCGCCATTTTTTCCATAAAAAAGGAGCTAAAAGAGCACCTAGTCAACACTAAAATTGATAAAAGCCTATTCGGCGAGAACCTAGCCGAAATTCTTAAATCTGCTAAGGCTGTATCTAAGTCCGGCAGCGAGTTAAAGACGAAGCCTCCGCCAAAACCAAAACAACCTACGTCATCGACTAGTAATTTAAACTGGAAGAGCCCGGCACCAGCGCGCAAACAGCAGAGCGCGCCGCGCGGTCGCGAAGCCGCTCCCCCGCCGGCGCCGGGCCTTGCGGCGCGGTCGTCTCGCAACACGACGCACGCCAGCTCGTCGAGGCCATCGCAGAGTCAGTCGAAGCAAACCCGCCGACATTAAGTCCGGTAATGTACGCTGGTCAATTATCTAAATTTTACAAACAATGGTCGCTTATAACTAACGACCAAACTGTACTATCCTGGATCGATGGATATAAAATTGAGTTTTCTTCCCCAGTTATACAGAGCTACCCTCCTAAGGGACTAACATATTCTGAAACAGATAAAGCTCATTTTTGTCAGGCTATTAATAATCTACTTACCATAGGGGCCATATCAGAATGTGAACCATGTGAAGACCAATTTTTATCGAGTGTATTTTTGCGGCCCAAGCCAAATGGCAAAATGCGTTTTATATTAAACCTTAAAAACTTGAACAAGTTTATTACCACTTACCATTTTAAACTTGAAGATTTGCGAACAGCAATCAAGCTTATATCTAAAGATTGCTTTATGGCAAACTTAGACCTAAAATATGCGTATTTAACGATTAAAATTAATGATGAATCGAAAAAATATTTAAGGTTTTTATGGAACGGAAAATTATATGAGTTTAACGTCTTGCCATTCGGTCTAAGCACAGCGCCATACATTTTCACAAAAATTATGAAACCTATTGTCAAACTGCTCCGAACATGTGGATTGCTTTCCACAATTTACTTGGACGATATTTTTCTAATTGGCCAAACACACCAAGAGTGTTCAAACAACATATACATCACCAAGAAACTATTGACTAACCTTGGATTCATCATCAATGAGGAAAAAAGTAATCTTAAACCAACCAAAAGGTGTCAATTTTTAGGGTATATTATAGACTCACAGAAATTTCATGTTACTTTACCCAACGAAAAACGTATTCGAATAAAAAGCGAGATAACAAAGATGATGAATCTAACGCGATGTAAAATAAGAAAGTTTGCGCAACTTGTAGGGCTGCTAATATCCGCATGCCCAGCCATAGAATATGGCATGCTTTACACGAAAGAATTCGAGAGGCACAAGTTTTTAAATCTTAAGGACCATGATGACTATGACCAATATATGTACTTACCACCATCTCTGCACCCTGATTTGCGATGGTGGTCACAAGCAATAGACAAATCTGTACGTCAAATTCGCATTGATGATTACCGCACAGTTATCTTCACTGACGCATCAACTACGGGGTGGGGCTGTGCGAGCAGAGATGACACTGCGAGTGGAGTATGGTCGCGAGAGGAGCGTACCAAGCACATAAATGAGCTTGAATTACTGGCCGCTTATTTTGGTCTTAAAATATTTGCCAAAAATCTTAAAAACTGTCAAATATTATTACGAATAGATAATTCCACAGCCATATCCTATATTAACCGCATGGGTGGAGTACAATTTCCTCATTTAACTAAGATATCGAAAGAAATTTGGCAATGGTGCGAAGCTCGAGGCATTTTCATATACGCCTCTTACATAAAGTCATCCGAAAACGAAATCGCAGACACGGAATCTCGACGCATTCACCCTGATATAGAGTGGGAGTTGTCAGCTGAATGTTTTAATACCATTGTCCATCGCTTTGGCCAGCCTGAGGTGGACCTGTTCGCGAGTAGGATCAATTCTAAATGTGCCGATTACGTGTCCTGGCATCGTGACCCCGATGCGCTCGCCGTCAACGCATTTACCATAAAATGGACAAACATGTTCTTTTACGCGTTCCCTCCTTTCGCGATCATACTAAAAATGCTAAGAAAAATTATATCTGATCAGGCAAAAGGTATTGTGGTTGTACCCAAATGGCCAACTCAACCATGGTACCCTATATTTCAGAGGCTGCTTATTTCAGAAGCATTAGAATTAGAACCTAACGAGAACAATATTATTTCCCATTCCAGCAACCGGAACATACAAGCGAACCTTACCCTGGTTGCCGGAGTATTGTGCGGACAGCGCTACTGCGACGCAGCATACCGCCTTCCGCCGTAAATATCATGATGGCGTCCCTGTCAGAAAATTCGTTCAAACAATACGACGTAGCACTCAGGAGATGGAAATAATTCCAACGTTTACGAGGCATCGATTCCCACAGTTCTATATTTTCTTACCGAGGTTTTTAACCAAGGGAGTCAATATGGCACTTTGAACTCATATAGAGCAGCCTTAGGCCTCATTCTAGGACCGTATGTTGCAAAAGATGACCGCATAGCAAGATTTTTCAAAGGTATTTACCGGCTACGTCCACCGCAGCCGAAATACAGTATAACGTGGGACACATCTCAGGTTTTGAACTATTTAGGGCAAAAAAGTCCTAATGATAGTTTGTCGCTAGAAAACCGTACCAAGAAATGCGTAACATTACTTGCACTTGCTACAGCTCACCGTGTGCAAACACTATCTAACATTAACATAGCAAACATCGAAATTTTACCAACAAAAATAATGATCAAAATCCCTGACGAAATAAAAACCTCCCGTCCAGGGTTCAAACAGCCACTACTAGTTCTGCCTTTTTTCTTAGAAAAACCTGAAATATGCCCTTCAAAAACATTAACTGTTTATCTAGAAAAAACAAGATCTTTACGAAAAAATATAACAAACCTTTTCATAGGTATAAGAAAACCTCACCTTGCGGTCACCGCCCAGACATTGAGTCGATGGATCAAATCAATCTTAAAGGATAGCGGAATCGATGTCTCAATATTTACTGCCCACAGTACGCGTCATGCCGCTACGTCTCGAGCCCGTCAGAGCGGAGTGTCTGTTGATTTAATACGCAATACTGCGGGCTGGAGTGGCAGTTCCAATACTTTCGGTAGGTTCTATAATCGAACGATTATAGAACCTAATGAAATTGCACTGGCTACCGCGGTACTTAGTAGTTCGTAGTCATTACTCTCAGGTCATTATGATATGACAAAGTAATAAAAATTGTAATTTCTTTTTCTCAACTTCTTGAGTAACTGATTGTTTTCTATCACAAATAGTCTTGACTATTTACCGTTTAGCAAACTTAAAATATTAGTTGTATTTGTCTGTACGAGTATGTGTTCTTTGTACGTATGTACACCTCTTATCTGATTTACGGTCAATAAAAATATGTTATTTATTTTTTCTTTTCTTCTTTTATATCGAATCTGTCTTCTTGACATTTCCATAGCCTTACTCTCAAGGTCTACGTATATAATACTAGTTTTTCAGGTACTAATCTAGAGGACGAAGCACGAGTATAATTAATGATTAAACGAACTTACCTGTACGTGAAGTTCTATCATAATTATACGAAGTGCTTCGTCCGAAGAGATTAGTACCGCCCGCCCACCCCGTTCTTCCCCGAATGCTATGGAAATGCCATTTATGTTGTGGTCTTAACTCTAAACTAAATGACAAGGCAGGGCGAGCCGCGCGACAGGTGAACCAAAATACCCACTTTTAAAAATATAAAAAATAAAATAAAATGATTTTATGAAAATAAACAAAGTTATCAAATTCTTTAAACTTATAGTGCATGAGTGGTGACACTTGCGTGTAACTACGTATATAATACTAGTTTTTCAGGTACTAATCTCTTCGGACGAAGCACTTCGTATAATTATGATAGAACTTCACGTACAGGTAAGTTCGTTTAATCATTAAATATAACCTATATTCAAAAGCGACGACCAGTGATAAAGATTTATTGGAACTGATAAGGACCAAAACGTACACTCATCGAATTTAATCTAGTACGCCTGCAGTTCCGAAATGCAGCCTTTGTCAGCGGTTATTGAGGTCAAGACATAAAAAATAGCGAATGTGTCGCAGCCAACTGGTTGAATCAGGCAGTTAATTGAATGCCTAGGTGGTTGATTGACTGCAGGCATTCAATTGAATGCCTAAGCCGATTGTTGACTGAACTACAGTTCTATCGCGCAACGTTGAACGAGTTGGCTAATCGATAGCTAACTCAAATGAGACGGCTAACCTTGAATCAGCCGGGTGATCAATTTCAAGTTTGTCAGCAAATTAATGATCAGCAAAGATCCTGATTCAGCAGCTCTTAATTTATTTGTCCAGAAAAATTATACTTTGTGCAGCGGAATAAATTATTTGAGCAGCATAATAATTATTTTTGCAGCGAAATAACTATTTGTGCAGCAGTACAAGCAAGTTTTAATTCGTTTCTGGCACAGGGATCGGTTAGGTTGTGTTTGCCTTATCTAACAGACCTGTGAAACCTGTGTTCTAAGCGTCCTGCAGCCATCTCGTTCAACGTTGTATTCAACGTTTGGGCAAGGTGTTCCCTAGGCATTCAATTCAATGCCGGCAGTCAATCAACCGACTAGGCATTCAATTAAAGGCCTCATTAAACCAGTTAGCTGCGATACACGACGATGAATTACTAATTTACAATATCATGGTACCACGGTCTACGCATTAAGATTTTTGGGTTGGTTTTATTTAGGGTTCCGAACCAAAATGGTAAAAACGGAACCCTTATGGTTCAACTCCGTCTGTCGCACCTGTAATCAACTGTTAATAAAATGTTATCTCAGTAACTACTCACGCTATCAACTTGAAAGAAATACTTTTAAAATAGGCTTACTTCACTTTATTGCAAACGAAATAATTAAAAAAGTATTTTTATTATTAAGGTGAGTAGAGTGGGCTAAACTTTAAATGGGCATTATTAGGCCAAGTAGGATATCGTATGATTTACATACGAGTATACCCTCCAAAATAGGTTTTTGTATTGTTTTACGACTCAGAGTTTTTAAGTTATAATGATCCCTCTATTATTTGGTTGCGTGAAATGAGAATTAGCTAATTTAATTATATGCCCACGTAAATTGTTTTGGTTAACGCGATAACAAATATTACTAAAATAGTATACTAAGACATGATTTGCGTCATTTCTGGAAAATATCCAAATTTCTATAAAGATATCGTGAAGGCTTAGTGTAGAGGGATGAAATCCTAGGACGAAATAGTTCAATAAAAAAAATTATTAGCTCTAGTGGCATAGAGGCAGCGCTATACTCGTATATGGCTTATGGCATAGTTTATGTCGGGAATTCAGTTCACCCGGAATCTGATATTGCATTTCTAGAGAATTATGCATGCTAAAATTGCTAATATGGACTACTGGTTCTAGAACATTTTTATTAATCTATAAGCGGATAAGGACGAATAATAAGATTTTAATATCAATCCGACTCTTAGGTGCTTCAATGGGTTGAAACAAATTTTCACACTACTACTTATCAGTTACATAAACAACTTTTTGAAGTTATCATTGTTATTAATGACTTTGTTGGTAAAGACAAATTACTTCTTATAACACCTTTATCAATCCTACTTTAAATTTACCAGGTTATTGCACTGCACTAGACAAAGAATGGATGTAAAGTCAAGATCAGGTCGAGCTTGACAATTGTTGCACGATTTTAGCTCCTACGACTATTGAAATAAGAATGGTATAAAGTTTTATGTGTCAATCTTGAGATACCCTTGACTGTAAGCATATTTTTGCATAAGTTCTAAACAAGCTTTTCGTAGATGCCGCAACGCAATAGGTTCAGTTCATGAACATCCTATCCTACTAAAATTATAAACGCGAAAGTTTGTAAGTATGGATGGATGGATGTTTGTTACTCTTTCACGTAAAAACTACTGAATGGATTTTAATGAAACTAGAATAATATAGCTTATATACATCAGAATCACGCATAGGCTACCATTTATATTGTGTAAATTATCCAATTCTGCGCAGACGAAGTCGCGGGCACCAGCTAGTAATAAATTAAACGCGCGGTTTCATTTGAGTTCAAGTCCAATGGAAATGGTTGTTTGTCAGCATTTGAAGATGGCAGTCTTGTATCTGTTTTAATTTTAGTTTTTCCTGTTCATTTGAGAGTTTAATGTATAGGTAAGTAATTTTGATACGTTGTTATCTAGCAAAAACGGCATGCAAAGTGAACATAAAATATAAGATTGAAACACATTCGTTTACTGAGATTTTTGCATGTTGAAAAGCGGCTGTCATCGTAGCTTCAATAATTTTCCTAATCAACTTAACGGAGGAGTTGTTTAAATATTTTTACTAGACATTGTCGAACTCGCCATAATTTCGTAACAATTTATTTGCTTTAACATTGGCAAAATATGACTTTTAATGAATGAGGGGGAGGATTTTTTCCGTTAAATCTGAATAGTCTCAGGCAGTACTAACGGATAACCTAATAAAATGCACAAATGTTTTACCGTTCTTTCTAAACTGACTAATACAGGCTTGACCAAATCAGTACGGGGGGGGGGGATTGGGCGCAGAGCTCACTATTATAATTGTGTTTGTTTTTGTAATAATAAATAAGAAGTGTTAACATACCGTAGGGAAGGTAGGTACGGGGTCAGGAGGGCCCACTGAGGGCCGGGGTGTGCCGGACCCCCCGTCCTGCTGCGGCGACGTGCGAGGGGGCTCTGCGAACAAACAGATTATGCAAATTATAATAATTTGATGGTCATATACACTGTGTTTGCGGACCGACAGTACAAACTTAAACGGTAGATTCTGACCATGAAACTGAACAACTTTTCCCAAGGAACATTGGTCGAAATACAAGAAAAAAATAGTAGCTCCCATACAAAATTTCCATATGATGCAGTTTGTATGGGGAGTCGAAAAAGTTTTTCGTATTTACGCATATGTTCCTTGGGAAAAGTTGTTCAGTTTCATGCTTAGAATCTGCCGCTCAAGTTTGTACAGTCGGTCACCAGACACAGTGTAGGTATATAAGTAAAGCGTTTTCGCTTCAATTCCCGGTAGGAACACTAGTTGCGTCAACTCGTTTGTAACCCTACTTACGGAACTTGTATCATAAACTACTATATTTTGTCACAATCTACGTTCCGATCTTAAGTCCCAGTATCATTATATAAAATCCTACAAATACCTATAAGGCGTTCTACCTAGAATTATCTCCTTCTTTCAGTAATGCCTTTTTTCAGTTAAGTAAGATCATGTACTATGTATTTATCTAGGTAATTACCTCCGCTCCAGTACGACTTAATTTCAAGCCGTGCTGAAACGTGAGAATCTAGAGAGCGTCACAGGAATGGAAGGAAGGTTAGCGGGCGGATGCGAACATTGCACAGACACGATTTAGGATTAGGAAACCGCGTTAGTTTACTTAACATAATAGTAGGAAAACAGATCACAGATAATGCACTATATTATAATACTTGTAGAGAAGACGAACTCCTAAATTAATACGAAAGAAAGGAGGTTTAAAAAGAGCAAATCTATTCCATATTTTTTTCGGATAAAAAATGCTCCATGTTTCATCACAAATACTTACCAGTTAAAGGAGTGATCACACCTAGCTGAATTCAAAGACTAATTCGGCATACATTGCTGGGAGGCTTGGTTATGTTAATTGCAATATCCTGAAGTAAGGATGTAGCAATGTATGCCGAATTAGTCTTTGAATTCAGCTAGGTGTGACCACTCCTTAACTAAAGAGTTGGCGATTTAATTTAAATAAAATATGTAAGTCATCCACCATCATCCATGATATTATCCGCCTTCAAGATATTAATATAAATGATATAAATACGATAATTAATTAAAATCATGACAACAAAATGTGTACTTTAGAATACTTCCTTATTCAAAGAAAAAAGGTCTTTAAAGAAAATGACAAAGAATCTTAATTATTAACAAGAGTATTTTCATAAAACTAAATTAAAATGTTTGTCTGAAAATTCAGGCTCGCGAACCGAGGGTTCCGGTCAGACGAAATTTTTACGATACTAACGGCCTGGCTTCGCACGGGTATTAAATAGTTTTATCTAGAAATGCTTGAACATATTTTCCTATTAGTATTTGGTTTTTAGATTGATCTCTTTAATTCGTAACATCTTTTGAATGGAATGTCCGATTTGAATGATTCGAAAAGTAGTCTATGTTTTACTTGGATAAGGATTAGGCCGGTATTTCACTGGGACACTGGTAGCGCGACTAGTAGCGCGACTGGTTGCGCCACTGGTGTCCGTAACAAGACACCAGTAAAGACACCAGAATCACTACACCCTGCGGCCACAGTATTAAGGGCTATATTTCACTGGGAGTGGTAGTGCGACTGGTTGCGCCACTGGTGTCCGTAATTAGACACCAGCTCGGCTGCTGGTCGCGCTACCACTCCCAGTGAAATATAGCCCTTAATTCTGTGGCTGCAGGATGTAGCGACTCTGGTGTCTAGTTACGGACACCAGTAGCGCAACCAGTCGAGCCACCAGTCGAGCCACCATGGTGTCCCGGAAATACCGGCCTTAATGTTACGGTATGGATAACATGGTCTGATTTTGAACGGCATTTCCATCAACTTTCAAATGTAAAAAAGTAGTTATAGTGTTATAACTACAATAGTCGGTCATGTGGTGAAGTTTTTTGTAGATATTGGTATGTTCTTTAATACTATGGAAATTTATTTTATTCTATCAAAAATAGTTTTCATAGCACATGCGATGAAAAACATTTTATGGCTATATTTTTGCACCTTGAAGTTTGAGTAGGGATTTCTCATTTTTTTCTAGTGAGAAATATACTACTCAGAATATGTTACTCAGAAATTGATTGTCCATTTATTGGTAATATAATTTTAGAAGTCGGTTCAGAAGTTTTGGAGTTTATTCGTTACACACATTTATATAAACATAAAAAATACAAATATTTCCTCTTTATAATATTATAGTATAGAAGTGTAAACTAATCTAACTAAGGTTGTCTGGAAGAGATCGCTTACAGCGATAAGGCCGCCTTTGCTCACTTTTTGTAATTAATTATTGTTATTTGAATTTGTTTTTTAGTGTGCAATAAAGTGTTTATCTATCTATCTATATATCAAATTTTTAGAAGTGTAGACTAGTGTGTAACATAGCAGTTGCCCGCGACTTCGTCCACGTACGATTCGCATGACAAGTAACTTTTATGCTTTTCCAGGTCATAATGCGTGAAAATACAACAAACTTCCAATCATACAAATTATCATCTTTTTAATATTATACTAACATATAGAATTGTGATGTGGTGGGTTTGACTACCTACCAAGGTTAAAAAAACTGAAGTTTAATGGTCGGAAACACAGTCACATAGACAACGGTAAATATCTTGACGTTAAAATCTTAAATTGGCGAGCTTGATCTCATTAACTTTCGCAAGAATCTATTATTCAGAAGATGTTTTTAATATTATAGTACAAATTGAATAAAACTTTGGCACCAAACAGCATACTTTGGATATGGAACCCTAATAAAAACAGGCCAAGTGCGAGAAGGAGTTGCCCCCTAGGTTTCCATACCACTAACGTAAAAATACCGTCTTAGTTATAGACGCCCAGTCACGCACAAGTGTATTAAATTCGCACCGACCGATACGCACTTGACCAGATTTTATTATTTTATTTTTTTTTATTTTATGCACTATAAACATACAAATTTTCGTGCTTGGAAGTGTTCCCGTTTTTACGATAAAGCTTAAACAAAAATCGAGCAAAATCGCCTAAATACACGTTAAAGTTTTTAGCAGGGTTTTTACCCCCTAAATTCCTTTTTTTTATAGCGGCATTAAAAATACATAATCTGCGAAAATTTTAATAGGGAACATGTACGATTTTTTTTATTTAAAAAAATATTCTAATTCATGTAATAAACAGACTTGTAAAACTATTTTTCGAATAACTATAATATT
Organism: Athrips mouffetella; assembly: GCA_947532105.1. Lineage (NCBI taxonomy): Eukaryota > Metazoa > Arthropoda > Insecta > Lepidoptera > Gelechiidae > Athrips > Athrips mouffetella. Next base: position 20,091,535 of record OX383972.1, on the reverse strand, counting down.
AAAAAAGATATAAGCCATCGAAGATTTGTTTCTGTCTCTTTCTAGCAAAACGAAATTTAGTATGGAGTTTATATGTCCGTAGTGCATTGTGACGTCACTATTCATGTCGGATCTTTCTGTCTAATTAGCGGTTTTAAATGCTTATATCGGCCGTATTTCTTAGCCGATTTAAATTTTAATTTCACTTTTTGTCATCTCTACTACGGTATTTTCATATTTTATTAATAAATGCGACTAATAAAATTTATGCATGTTCCCTATTGTCTACCTATTACGATTCATGAGTTACAGGCCGCTGACAGACAGACAGGGTCCCGTTTTTCACCCTTTGGGTACGGAACCCTAGAAAGTACCTATGTAGGTATACCTATTTACAAACTCTATAACTTCTTTAGTAACAGCAATTAGGTCAGTACGCGAGCACTCACCAGACACTTCTATAGAAAGAGAACTTCGTTTTATTACATTCACTACACGCTAAATGTCGGAGCCAATTTTAGAAATCGGTCAAAGCACTAGAGAACCGTTCAAGTGCCGACAGAGTGCTGGACATGAAGGATTATTCAGGACTTTGTCGAATAAACTTGCTCATAGGATTGCCAGATGTCAAATTAGAAAGACTGGTCAAAAAGTTGGAATTTAAATTGCAAATAAAAAACCAATAAAAAACATTCAAGTCTGGTCAGAAACTTGATAAGTGTCCTAAAATCCTAACATAAAATTCTAACGTCTGGTAACCCTGCGTCCACAAGGACATGTATTCAAAACGATTCGTTCTCGGAAAGAAATTTGGTACACCTTTTCATCTTTTCATCAACCTCAGTTGTGCCCAATTATTATTTAGAAGCTGTGACGAGTGTGAGTGCTCGTTCTGAAGAAACAGGATTACTGAAAGATGTTTTTATCGATCCTTTAAATGCGTAATCCTATAAGCCGATAAGTGTACTAGCTGGATAAACTCGTCTTTAAGGAAATACTTGGGTAAACAGAATATTTTCTCAAAGGGTTTACGTTGATAACAGAATATGTTTTTATTATGGAAAATAAAAATAATCCGAAAGCAAGCGGGCCTACAAGTTACTTTTTTTTATTAAGTATGGGATTATCATTAGTAGTAGATATTTCATAATAATAAAAAAAATAAAAAATTCTTTATTTGCAAACAACAAGATAAAATAGCTAGATGTACACAATAAAAACAGTAGTTTGCCTTAAGATAAGATAATTTGCCAGCTAACATCCATTCACTCCTATACATTTTCGTTCTACAGTTGTAGTCTACCCGCAGAAACTTAAATCAATACTATGTGTTATATTGAATGCGCATTTCATGGGCACGCGAGGTTTACAAGATGTATGACAACGTAAGCGTCAGCACCATGCAAACGTCAAACTGAAACGATCAAGGAATTCGATAAAAAAAATTGCAGTCTAATTGTATCAAGCCTTGCTACTGGAGCATAAGTTCGGTGATAGTCAATGCCATAACGTTGGCTAAAACCCTTGGCTACTAGCCTAGCCTTTTTCTTCGTGGTCACGTCAACGCTTAATTTCATTGTTAGCATATATCGACATCCAACCAATGATATTACAATCCAACTATATCTCGATCTTCAGGCTTTTTTACAATATCCCAAGTTTAATTTTTAACTAAGCTTCTGATCTCAGACAGGATCGCTTCTCTCCATCCTTCATGATCATCACTTGATAAGGCTTGTTCAAGAGATATTTCAGCCACTGCAGAGAAAAATTCTCCATCACTGTCACCATAATATTCATTCATCTGCATTTCTTCGCTTTCAGTTGGTTGATGTGTCTCAATACCATTATTATGTGATTCTTCATCTTCTACATGTTGTTGTGTCTCTTCTCTACCATATTATAAACCTTTTTCGGTCTTCCACGCACCCCCTTAACGAGTTTTGGTTTTCCAGGAGCTCGCTTCATAATCAACTGCTTAGGGTTTGCCTCCACAGCTTGCTCAATCTCCAAGTTATCATTGGAGCTTTCTCCATTGCTGTAACATTTGCCTCCCTTTGAGTTTTCACCTACTCCAATAAGCTCGCGCTCACTGGTGCAGTTATCCGAGTCTGCAGGTGATCTCTGTATGGCCTCAGTTGGTACATCGAAATCCACTTCTTGAATTATCGGCCTTTCCTTTGTTTGTATGTTTTCGACCTTTTTAATGTTTTCCTCACTTCTCGTCATCTTCATTTCTGTCAGAAATTTAACATCCCGAGCCTCAATCACTTTATGTACACTTGGTATCCAAATTCGGTATCCTTTTGTTGATCTAGGATAACCAACTAAGACTCCCTCCCTGGCACGTGCGTCGAACTTGCCCTTATTCGGCGTTTTGTCTTAAACATATGCCTTCGATCCAAAACTTCGAATGTTCGTCAGGTCTACAGCAGTTCCAGTCCACTTCTCAAAAGGAATTCCACCTTCCAAAGCACTGGTTGGACAGCGGTTGCGCACGTAGCATGCAGTCACAACAGCGTCCGCCCAAAAACCAAGAGATAAATCAGAGGACAATAGCATGCACCTAGCCATTTCTAGTAAAGTCCTATTCATACGTTCACTTATACCATTCATCTGAGGTATGTGTGGTATAGTCAGCCTTCTTTGAATACCTTCGTTCCTTAAGAACTCATCGAACTCGCCATTGCAAAATTCCCCGCCGTTGTCAGATTGCAGAAATTTAATCTTCTTCCCTGTCAACTTTTCCGCGTAACTCTTACAAAGCTTAAAAGCGCTTAAAACGGCACTTTTCTTCCCTAGTAAATATACTTCACACCATCGAGAAATATTTCGCACCTCCCATTGATTCAGTTTTCATCGGTCCTACCACGTCTGAGTGAATTATACGTAGTTATTCATTACACGGTCTAGTTGACTTTGTAAAAGGTAACGAAGTCATTTTTCCCCTAGCACACACATCGCAATTAGATAAAATGCGTAAATCTATCTCTTTTACGTTATATCCGCAACGTTTCAATAGTTTCGAGAGATCTCTACCATTTAAATGACCCATACGCTCATGCCAAGCTTGGATATCAATTGAATCAACAGCGATACAAGCTTGATCATTCAACCCATTCATAATGTAAAGATTTCCCTTACGATCAGCTGTCATCACGGTTCTACCCGACGCATCATTTATAGTGGCTCTATCTTTAGTAAATTGAACTACATACCCGTTATCCGTAATTCTCGCTACTTATAGCAAATTAATACGGAGATCTGGTAAAAATAATGTATTTCTGAATGTAATTCTCCTCCTGCCTGATGCTGACAACCTTACGTCACCCTTGCCTCTTACATCCGTCGACAGATTTGATGCTAGGTTTAGTTTATCCTGTAAAACACAAAAGTTTTCAGTAAATATATCCAAATCATTGGACAAATGTGATGTACATCCGCTATCAAGGATCCAGTCATTCTTTGTAGATCGTAAAGAATTCGAAAAGTTCGTACAATTAAAAAGAATATCAAAACTACTGTCCTCCTCCTTGTTCAGCTCTGTCGCACATCTGACGTCGTCATTGTTCCGCTTCATCTTACATTCTGAAGCTTTATGTCCAACTTGATGACATTTAAGGCATCTATACATAAATTTATTTGTAGTAGCCTTCTGATTTTCAGGTTTCGAGCTCTTTTTCGCTCCTCGGTGCTTCCCATACATAGCTCCCTCAATATTATCAGCTTCGGTTGAGCTTGAGCTATTTGCTTTTTCTAATATTTTGATCTTGAGCACGTCAATTTTCGGTAATTCGTCTCTGCTTTCCATCGCGCATCTAAAACTTTCATAACTTGCCGGTAAACTGTACAGCAATAAGATCGACAGCATGTCCTCGGGTATTTTGATATTCATATCACTCAACCTGTTCTCTGCCTCAAAGAAATTGCTTAAATGTCGCTGTACATCATCGCCCACCTTCATGCGGCTCAACGTAAGCTTTTTAAGCAAACTTGCTTTTCTTACCGGACCTTTAGATGCATAGATGCTCTCTAATTTGTTCCACATCTCATGCGATGTTTCGCACCCTCGAATATGTTTCAACTCACCCGGACTAATTGCCATAATCAAATCAGCTTTCGCAATTTCATCTTCATCGGACCATTTGCTTGCTGCAGTTTCGGCTTCCGGTTTCGTTGTGGAACCATTCATGTACTTCCAAACTCCATTTTTAACAAGTAAAGCACGAACTTGGATCCTCCACGTTTCGTAATTTTTGCTGTCAAGCAATTCAATTTTCAAAGTTGCCATAACCTATTAGAGGGGCTTAAAGCTCCTGTGTAGCAGAGTAAACGCACTTAGAATCTGTTTGAATGCTTTTAATGGAAGTACACAATTTATTATTAGAATTTAGATATTTTCAGTATGAGACGTTTTCACCGAAACAATAACAGATAGAATGACAACCATGTGCCAATAGCCTTTAGACATGGTATTCAGCCAGCTGTAGTTAAATTGAGATAAAGAACATCAACAAGTTTTACTTTGGAAAAGGCTTATTATAATATTTTTATGCTCGATGGCCAGTAACAATTCGATAGTTACCTACCCAAAGAAGTCGACAGATTCGAATTTCAAAGACACACGTCTACCAGAATACGTGTGAACATCACGTCAAGATGCACATGCATCCGGAAGATCGAGCTCCTCAAACGAACTTGCTGGAAGCAAGCCAATTCGATGAAATGGAGCGTGTGCTCATGCGAGTATGAAGCGCATCGCCCAGAAAAAAGAAAACGAGGCATAATACAAGTGGATAAAAAGATCACAGAAATAAAGATTTTTCGATTTTCAATGGAAATTCAAGAATTGGGTCCTATCAAAAATTGAGAGCTAGACTGGACTATTAGCATTTTTATCTGTTGCAGTAGAAGGTGTGCAGGAATAATGTATGTTTTATTACAAATAAAAATGCTTTTTTACAGTCAATTACAAAAAAAAAACATTAAAGTTAATGTCACATTAAGACTTTTGAGTATTTTCCCGTCTTGTAGACAAATAAAGTGTCGAGATTTAATGAAAAGTAAATTTTAATAAGGTTGTCTGAAACTCACCATAAAAAACAACATTATTTATGCGATGATCCAATTAAAAGCTTTATCATTCCTCCGGTCGGAATTAAATCGTAAAGATAGTGCTTGACCGAGTTAACGACGTTTCGAAACAATCATAAAACGAATGAAATCACTTTTATACGTAAACCAGTAATCTGAAAAGGATATAACCTGTCTATAAATTCCAAATGGTTGCTTTTAAAACGTTTTTGAAACATAAAAACTATACCGCTATACAGGATGCTGTTGTTGCGTGCAGTAAGGAGAGAGATGATGGATTCGTATAAAACCATTTAGGGGTTATACCAACGCAGAGCAACTCCGTAGCTATTTTTTACATAAATACAAAGACATAGTAATCTACAAGAGTATTAAAATGTACTACTTACAAGATATAACGAATTAAGTAGGCGTTCAAGAATATTGATTAAAACTAAAGAAAATTTAAAAGTTTAAATCCATATGAAAACATTGTACTGCTGGCATTTTTGAAAAAAAAAACCATTGAAGGCAAAAAAATGTTTAATAATAAGGTCAGATGATAAGGTAAGGATGAAAAAGTTTACTTTTCTCAAATTTTTGCCAATTTCAGTCTTAACAAATGAATAAGTGAATAAATAAAATCGATATTTTCATTAAAGAGCGTGTTGTTGCGAATTTCAGGAGCTCAAGATTTTCCAAATGTAACGTTTCAAGAAGTCATAGGTACTGCTGGCAGAGCGAAAACACGTGAAAATTTAATCAAAAAGTGTATCCCCTCTATATTTACTACACACGGTCAATAAAAAACACCATAAAGCCTAGAAAATTCTAGGAAGTTTCCACATGTAAAAAATGGCGAGTCTGCGCTACGTCGACACCGCAATATGCAAAGCAGATGCAAATGTAAGTACTGTTTCTATCAGTATAGATGCAAATTGAAACGAAATTGAAAATTACAAGATCGCTACACTCGAATGCAATACTCGGGATTATGGAAATGTTTCAGCTTGAGCAAGTGAAATTGTATTAGGAATCTGAGCGGTTTTGAAGAATTTCTCGCTTGGAGAAGAAATAAAATTAAATGTTATACTGGATATGGTGATGAGATGAAAGCAAACATGTATAGTTATTTCTACAAAAGTAAAGTTATTATAGCATTAGTTATGTAATGCTACCCTCCTTCAGGGTAACAGATGTTTGGGGGAGAACAAGTGAAGCATTAGCAACTGACTATCTATCAGTCTTACCTAAAGTCAAGAAATTAATTTTTTATCAATATCTACTCTCATATCGTAAATCCTTAAAATGCTTTTAGAAATTGTAAGTAACCATCTTTATCAAGAATAGAATAGAATAGAATATTTTTATTCGCTTGAATAGGGTACAAGTTAAGATGTTACAATATTTAAGGTTTCTCCATATTCAGCTATGTACACAATAGCATGCAAATATTTGAATTTTAAATAATAATTACAAACAAAAAAAATTTTATCTAATTACAAAACAAAAAATCTTATGTCAATCTAGTCTAATTATTATATTATTTTAATTCTATGTTATCTAATTTAAAAGCCAAAAATTCATGTCAATCTATGCCTAGAAACACTCTAGCATCAATTTTTATCAGTATTGAATTTTCTAACAGTTATCGCGGGAGACCTATTAAAAAAAATAATTAGGTTTCCGATACCAAAATGGCAAAAAAAGGAACCCTTATGGTCCGACTATGTCTCTCCGTCTGTCTGTCACACCTGTATATCTCAGCAACCACTCGTGCTATCGACTTGAAGTTTGGAATAGATTTAGAATACTTATTTAATCTAAAAGGGGCCCAAATAGGGGGACCAAAATTTATATATTTAGTTACTAGGTCGAATGTGGTAGTATAGGTACAGGGTGACTTTTAATCAGTTTTTGATAGAAAAAGGTATGCATGTACTCATGATACTGAAATACGAAAATTAAGTTTTGACCCCCATAGAAACTGCATCAGTTGATAGCGCATTTTGTATGGGAGGTCAAATTTGGTTTTTCGTATTTCTACCTATGTTTCTTGGGAAAAGTTGTTCAGTATCATGAGTACATGCATATCTTTTGCTATCAAGAACTAATTAAAAGTCACCCTATATCAAAGGGCTTAACTTGTACATTAAAATAGTACACTAAGATGCACGTGCGCTATTTTGGATATTACAGCCGAGGCTCAGAAATTGCAGCCGAGGTGCCGTAATGGAGCCGAGGGTGTAATCACCAAAGCGCACAAGTTTCTTACGACGTTTTTCAACACATTTGCGAATAAAAACGAATCAAGCTATTACCTTCTTTTCCTAAGGAAATTTCGTAGACGTTTAACTTCACATTTTTACGTCACCCGATACACCGGACTTGTGTTTTTTGTTCAAGAATTTTCGACGTTCTACACTTATCACTGTTTTTAGGGTTCCGTACCTCAAAAGAAAAAACTGAACCCTTATAGGATCACTTTGTTGTCCGTCTGTCTGTCTGTCTGTCAAGACCCTTTATCTCACGAACGGAAAAAGGTATCAGATTGAAATTAATACCATATATTCGAACATAGTTTACTTATTCATGAAAATATTATGAATGTTATAGTCAGTGTCAGGACGTTCTGAATAAAGGCCAGGTTAAAAGTACCCTACACCGACGAGCATGTATGAAAGGATTGATGAAAGTACAGGAAGCAAGGGAAGTACGAGTATGTCAAGATCGTAGCAGGTGAAAGAGGCGTGATGTTGTGTACATACATACAGTATGTTATAGTTATAGAAACTCCTTGCATCTTGCCGATTAAAAAAAACCGGTCAAGTGCGAGTCGGACTCGCGCGCCGAGGGTTCCGATATATCTTTACTATTTTTGGAAGCAATAAAGTTCATTTTCAGGACCGCAAAACTAAATTTGTTTGTAAAGGTTTTTTGCAATAATAATACCCCTAACGAAATTGTTAAAGCCTTTAAAAGTATTAAAATGAAAACTACTGAGGACCTATGGGGAATGTCAGTAAAAGTCTGTAGTACGATCATTGATACTGTATACTGTAAACTTACAGAAAGCTGGGAGATTGAAGATAAGCTTCAATCGCTTCAATCACGCTGGAGAGCAATTGACGAGCTACACTGGCAGATAGACAACCTACTGGAAGGTACAGACGAAATTTATGATAAAGAATTTTCTCTTTACGAAAAATTGTTCGAAAGTTACAAGACCGATTTACACCGCAAGTTGAACTCTGTTAAACATCGACAGGAAGCGACCCCACACGTCGAAATACCTACATTTACTGGTAACTATGCCAACTGGCCAGTCTTCTCGGATCTCTACTGTGAGGCCATTCATAACAACCCAACTCTAAGCAAAACTCAGAAGATGCAACACCTCAAGGGCAAGCTGAGAGGCGAAGCCGAGCGGATTGTCCAACACCTAACAATTTCTGCGGAAAACTATGATTCCTGCTGGGAAATACTTAACCGCAGATACAACAACGTCCAACTCCTATTTACTAAACTCATGCAAACTTTCATGAATCAACCTACGATGCAGAAACATTCAGCGCATGAAATAAAACGTCTGCATGACGTCACCCTAGAAACGGTTCACGCTATACACAATCTTGGGGTGGACACTTCAACATGGGATCCGATCTTGGTGCACATTATTACTGAGAAAATGGAGTCTGAAACATATACAGCATACATGGACGCTCGACAAAACAAACGTGATTTGCCTTCATTCGAAGAATTGATAAGTTTTCTCGAATGTAAATTCACTGCGCTTGAGCCTTTAAACAAAAAAGGCAAGCCGAACAAAACAACATCTACAACATCAACTTCGTCATCGGCGTCATCGCCAAGGGACACCGAGCAAAAACATAATAACAACGCCAACTATGATACAAAGTTCAGCAAACAATATAGAACATACGCTATACGCGACTGTCCTCTGTGCAAGGCAAAGAACCACGTGCTAATTACATGCAAAAAGTTTTTAAACATGACACCAGACACAAAAATGAACACGATAAAGTCACTGGCTGTATGCGAAAACTGCCTGTTTTATCATAAAAATAATTGCACTTCTACAAAGAAATAACACGAAAGGGCGCAGTACAACGGATGCCGGGACTGCACTTTTAAAATACATCTTTTGCGCGTGGGAAAAATCTGAAGAAGCTATTGGTATCTTCTGTGATCTATCCAACGCATTTGATTGCGTAGATCATAGCACATTGTTGCTAAAACTTGAACATTACGGTGTTAAGAATAATTCACTTAAACTACTTAGGTCATATTTGGAAAACAGGATTCAAAAGGTACAAGTAAACAGGACGAAATCACTGGGATCTGTTGTCATAATTGGCGTACCTCAAGGGTCCATATTAGGGCCATTTTTATTCCTTATTTATATTAATGACCTTCCTTCTGTGGTGAAGAATCTGTCAAATATTGTGTTATTTGCTGATGATACTTCATTAATATTCAATGTAAGTAGGAAATCATAAAATTATAACGTTGTCAATGATGCACTTGGACAGATTCATGCATGGTTTACTGTTAATAATTTAGTCCTAAACGCCTAAAAAACTAAATGTATAAAATTTGCACTACCAAATGTAAGGTCTACTTCACATAACATAGTATTGAATAATGAACCACTAGATTTTGTAAATAGTACAGTTTTCTCAGGGTTAACATTAGACTCTAAACTTCAATGGGGCCCTCATATAACAGCTCTTTCTTGTGGATTGAGCTCGGCTGCATATGCTGTAAGAAAAACCAGACAACTTACTGATGTAGCTACTGCAAGGCTGGTTTACTTTAGCTACTTCCATAGCATTATGTCTTATGGCATACTGCTTTGGGGCCGGGCAGCTGATATACATTCAATATTCGTTTTACAAAAGAGGGCTATAAGAGCAATTTATTGCCTGAAGACTCGTGATTCCCTGAGAGAACTGTTCAAGGAAATCAAAATTATGACAGTGCCATGCCAGTATATCTATGAAAATATAATGTATGCTAGAAAGAACATTCATCAATTACCTAAAATTTGTGACAGGCATAATTTTAATACTAGAAATAGGCACAAAATTGATCAACCATTTACTAGATTAACTAAAGTCAATACATCTTTCGTTGGTCTGTGTATACGATACTACAACAAAATACCTGACAATATAGTGCAATTACCTGAGAGAAAGTTTGAAGAATGTGTAAAGCAAACGTTATGTAAAAAAGCTTACTATAGATTGAATGACTATATGAATGACAAAGAGGTATGGTGCTCTGATATTCCAGCGAAACACAAGAAACACATTGTAAAAAGCCGACTCTTAAAGTAGGCCGTGCTGCAGTGGTTTCTTGCCGTTTCTTTTACGCTGCCATAGCACGATCCGAAATGGCGTAGACTCGCTCTATTTGCATTGTATTCTGCATGACATTCAAAAAGTATTCTGTAAAGAATCTTCATTGAATAAAATTATCTGAATCTGAATCTGCAGATTTCTAAAAAACTGTGCAACTTAGAAAGATCGTTTTATTTTTGCTGTAAAGTTTACATAAACTTCTGTCAACTGTAATTAATTCAGATTTTTCCTTACACAAACTTCAGAGATAAGGGGGGGAATGGTATTTTTTTGACATTTTTCATTATAACTTGAAAACTAAGAAATTAAAAAATATATAAATTAAAATTTACAAGTAAAGCCCTTTCATATGATACCCCACTCGACCTAGTAGCGATAATTTGAAATTTGGCCCCCCCTATTTCGGCCCCCTTTACATTAATAATCATACTATTTTCAAAAATTTTTCATGTGCAATTAAGTTGGGCAACTATATTCTAAAACTATTTCAAATTTCGGGTCGATGGCATGAGTGGTTGCTGAGATATAGAGGTGTGACAGACAGACAGACAGACAGAGCGGCACCATAAGGGTTCCTTTTTTTACCATTTTGGTATCGGGAACCCTAAAAAGACAAAAATTACAACACTAGTGAAGTTATATTAATGAAAAAAGCACGCGTGTTTAATAATCTGGATTATGGCAGTGCAAATAGTGCTGTTTTATTAGCAAATGTGTTGAAAAATGTATTATTATATTTTTTTGCGACTCTTAGTTTTCAAGATATGAAAGATATAAAAAAAAATACCATTCCCGCCCCCTTATCTCCGAAGTTTGTGAAAGGAAATGTAAATATTAGAGCAAAAATAAAACGATATGTCTAAGATGCACAGTTTTTTAGAAATCTGCAAAAAAAAACCCGTTCACGTCGAATAGCAAAAAAAATTATATAATTTGCCTGCGACAGATAAATTGTGCACTTTTCCAAAAATAGAACCTTCGCTTAAGTGTCGTAACGGATTCAAAGTTGTCTCATCTTATAGAGTGCTAATGACGTCTTTACTTATTTGTACGAGAGTCGGGAAGTGGAGATTAGTAAACTTTTTGTACATTAGTTGGTGGATAGAACTTTCCTGGACATCGTTAGGTTAGTTAATAAAGTCCAAGTTAGTCCACAGAGTCTTTTAATTGTCTTTTTTAATTTTTTAAATAGTGTACCGAAATCTGAAAGGGCGCGCTTAGTAAACGAAACTGAACAACTTTCCCAAAGAATCATTTTTGGATATTAAAAAAAGATTTTGATCTTTCCATACAAACTGTTCGATTGGAGTGCGCAATTTGTATGGAGAGGTCAATTTTTTTTCCCTAAAAAAGTTTTTTTGGTACAGTTGTTCAGTTTAATCAACTGAGCACGCCCTTTCAGTTTTCGGTACACCGTACTTATACCCTGTATTTTGTTGAATTTCGCCCTTTCACCATTCTGATGGTTTTACTAATTTATTTATTTATTTATTTATTTATAATTTACAATGTACAGTTATGACAGGCATACCTAATTAAACTATACAAGGAACATAGAACTTAAATAACGAGATCACATTGAGATCAGAAACCTTAAACATTATTAAACAATAAACTCCTGTATTAGGTATAACATTGTTAAAATATATGTATAAAATAAAATTACAAAACTTCACAGAAAGTAAGCATAGATTTGCTGATGCTTGGCAACTTATCTGCAAATATATCAAGTTGTGGTGCCGCCTCTAGCATATCTCGTATAAGTCGCAATGCGCGCGGTATAGGAGACTCGCGGTGCGCCACCGTGCGCATAGTGGGCAGCGCCACTAGGTGGTGCGCTCGACCTCTGAGATAGTTTTCGGGGACGAACAATCGGAATACCTGCGGTACCAATTCTGGACAGCTAGATTCACCACGAAGGATACAGCAAACTGTGATCATAAGCTGATGGATACGTCTTGTTTCCAGCGATCTGAAGCCAAGGACTCCCAATAAAAATTTTGTCGGGTACAAAAACGGATAATAACCCAATTTCTTTTTGTATAGAAATCTGAGAAACGCTTTTTGAACTTTTTCAAGTGAAAGATTATAAACACTTTCATGGGGGCCCCAGATAATTGACGCCGTCTCAATCTTACTTCGCACCAAACTTACGTATAATAATTCGATAGCCGTACAATCATCAAACTCTCTGGCGTTTCTAATAACAAACCCCAATCTCTTAAAACACTCTGCTGCAAGGGTTTCGATGTGAGCATTGAACGTGAGTTTGGCATCAAAAAGTACTCCAAGGTCTTTGACCGAGTTAACACGACTAATGTTTTCAGTGCCCAAAAAGTAAGCAGCATGCATAGGATGTAAAGCCCTAGTAAACGACATAATGCAACACTTGGATGGATTAAATTGAAGCTTGTTGTTTATGCTCCATCGGTAAACTGCATCTATATCTGCCTGAAGTAGATTACAATCATCCAAATCCCGCACTACATGGACGAGCTTTAAATCGTCTGCGTATAGTAGACAAGACGCATGGCTTAGTACTGTGTCCAAATCATTAATCATCAGATTAAAAAGAAGGGGTCCAAGGATGGAGCCCTGACTGACCCCCGATCGGGTATGGTAAGATTTTGATACAAAGCATCCATGACGAACGAATTGATAACGGTTTCGTAGATAATCAGCAAAAAATTTTAATAGTGATGGAGTAAATCCAAAGGAACATAGTTTATTTAAAAGGATATCGTTATCAATTCGATCGAAAGCCTTTGTGAAGTCGAAGTAGACTACGTCAACTTGGTTACCTTTGTCCAAATTACGGGATATTACATCAGTAAGTGTTAAGAGATTGGTGTTGACAGACCGTCTCGCTCTAAAGCCATGTTGAGAGTCAGTCAAATAAGGAGAAACCTGTTTTGTTATTTTTTTATGCAAGATGTACTCAAAAACTTTAGCCAACGCGGACATAATAGCTTTGACTTTTCTTTACTTTTAGGTATTGGTGTAACTTGGGAAAGCTTCCATTTTGTTGGATATTTATGTGTATTTAAAGAAAGATTGAAAATGTACAAAAGGGGTGTAATAAAATTGTCTCTACATGCTTTTAGTATATACGGGGGGAAGTGATCTGGACCTATAGAACACTTAGGCTTTAGAACTTTTAATGCGTATTTTATATCAGAAGCTAGAATTTTATCAATATGTACATAAGCAGCTGAACAACTAGTGTCATTTTCGTTTGCTGTATCCGGACAAAGCACAGGATCCTGTGGCAAAAAAACACTTGAAAAGAAACTAGCAAAAGCATCAGCAGCTTCGCTACCTTCAGAAACTTTATCTTTATAAGAAATTTTCGACACAAAGCCTCCAGTTGTTCGGAGATTGTCAATGTGTCGCCAAAAGTCTTGTGGGTTACTTCTGAGATTGCTTTGCACTCGTTTGATATAGATGTCATATGCTAGTTCCACCTGAAGTTTGATGTTTGCTCTTAATTTACTGAATTTATGATAAAATGATTTATCATTCGTAATTTTCCATAAACGATGAAGGTGAGCTTTGCATGCTATGTCTTTAATTATGTCATGTGTATACCAGACAGGATAGCGCCTAAGAACTTGTTTAGGGCGAGTCTTTTTCGGTGCACACTTGTCAAATATAGCATACATAATACTGTAAAAAGCATCAACGGCCTTGTCAACATCCTCTGCACAAAGAACAGGACCCCAGCAAACTTCACAAATGAGTTTATAAAGCATGTCAAAATCAGCTTTAGTAAAGTTCCAGTCCATTTCATTATTAATATTACCAGGAGGAAGACGATCAGATCGATTGCTTATTTTAGTATTGTTGAGATGTATTTCTACATCCAGTGGTGGGTGATAAGCATCAACATGAGGTACTAGTCCGTCTCCAGTTACACCCTCTACGCGTACATTATCAAGTTGCTCTGAGATCAGCACCACATCTAACCTACCCCCGTAAGAATTTAATACATCATTCATCTCAACGAGACCGCAAACATTAAGAAAATAACCAAAATAAGCCTTAATTGTTTTAGAAGCACTGTTCAGATTTAAATCTCCAAGAATTATTATAAAATTACTAATACTAGACAATTTTGATTCAACTGTAAGAAACCATTGCATGTACGTCTCGTCGGAAGAGCTAGGCGGTATATAAACAACACATACATCAAAGTTTACATGGTGAAAAGAAAATGAGGCCCATAAATCTTCACATGACTGGGTCTCAAGGTCAGTTCGGCGAAGAAAACTAATTCCAGGTCGAGCTGCAAGTAATACGCCACCACCAGTCCTTACACGCCGACCCAAACGCGCTGTATCTCCTCCTCGATCTTTTCGTAATATGGTCCAATTTCCAGGTGCTAACTCGGAATCCAAAACAGATGAATCTAGATTCGTTTCCGTCACGGCAACCATATCAGCCTCAAGAAGTAAAAGGGTCAACCTCCAGTAGTTAAGCTTGGTTTTTAGCCCTCTAACATTTTGATACACAGCACGTAACGCAGGACCAGAGCTGATCAAATGTGAAGTAGAATAATTATTGGTTGGAATGTTGCTTGTCTCGCTGTGGGTTACGAAAGGAAGTCCACTTCTTGATTCTTGCATTTTTTGGCCACATATTTGGTGAAATGCAAATTTCAAACAAGTCTTCCGACACGCATAGCTTGTAAGACTTGTAGTTCCCACGTGCTTTTAGCTCTTCCACAGTGCAGTTAGTTAAACCACAAATATTTTGCAGGTATGAGCGAACATCATCAATTTCAGATGCCATATTCCACAAATGAATATATTTCCGTGACTCTACAGCACGCAGAGAGGTAACTTCAGGTCCAGCAGTTCCATGATGATAAACAGACAAACGACGCCGATTTTTCTGTTTTCTTTTTCCTACCTCAGTCCACAGTTCTCCATCATCACCAGGGTCACTACTTTCCGAGTTAGCTTCTGTGTCAGCTGCTTCTGTATCGGCTTGTCCAGTGGTTTCTGTCGATGGCGGGAGTGTATTCAATGCGACTTTGGTTTTAGTCTTACGACAGTTGCTTTTCGGCTTTTTAGCGCTTTGGGTCTCAGAAGACTCTGCCTTTGATACACTCGTTTCAAGAGATGACAGCCTAACGTCAATATCGGAGAGCTTGACGGAGCATGAATCAATTTTGTCATGAGCCTGCTGGACAGAATCTATTATTTTGATTAAATTGCTGTTCATTGACATAAATTGTTTTCGCAGCAAACGCATCTCACGAACAAGGAGCTCCTCTATGTTTTGAGAATCATCAAACGACAACTCGTCCTCATTGTTGAACAGATCAGCCAATAATTGAGTAGGTCTTTCTTTACGGATGGTGACATTTTTACGGTCAGAATGGCTGGGAATAATTACCGGTTCCTGTGATGCTGAAGCAGCTGAATGAGCAGGCGAAGTAATTTTTGGCTTGGGCAGCTTTGACTGCAAGCAAAATTTGCACTTCCATCTTTTCTTCGCATCTGCGTCGAAAACAATTAGTTTGTACCGATTTTCATGGACATCAGCGCAATCCAAATCATAATTTAAATTGCAGATTGAACAAAGTAGGTAACGCCTGTTGGTAAATTTTTTATGGCATTTACCACAGCTGTTTTTAGATGTTTTCGTCAATGGAGACATTTTACATATTTTGAGAAATGTTATCAAAGCCAACTGCAGTGATGCACAAAATAATCCACAAGTCAGTCCACGTGAGTCCAGTCCAGCTGCACAACAATATTATTTGCAAACGAAAAAATTTAAATACTTAGCGCGACCCGGGCGGGCTGGGTCAGTGACCGCTATCGCGTCTCTCGCGCACGGCAAAATTCGACGGTTACGAAAATATTCAAAATGTTTATTAGTCAAAACTCGCGATTGATAAGGAATATGTTGAGTTCAAGAACACCACTTTAAAGTACGTTTTACTAGTATTTTAACAATGTATAACACATTCACGGAATTTCACTTTATACACAAAAAAGATATTTAAAATCGCGGAGCGTACAAAAACGCGCCTACTCTGTACGACGCCCCCGCTGCTTGCTTTGTACCGGTTACTCGAAACTAGCGGATATACGGACTTTATTTTTATTTTTTTAGGGTTTTGAGTGTCCTATCGTGTACTTATGGCAATTTAATCAACTCTACAAATAAACTTAAAAGTATAATAATTATCTATTTCTATATAAATAATGATTAATTACAATTTTTTTTTTATTTTGAAAAAGAAAAAATACTCGTTTGCTACCTTATTGACTATTACTTAAGAAACAGAGTATCGTGAAATTAGGCATTAAGCTTGGTTTTAATATAACCAGAAGCTATATTGACTAAAACTGTAAATAAAGTTTTGGCTACTTCGCGTGACAATTATCTTTCTTGCTAGGCATCTTTTTTATTTTTTCTTTGTATGGAATTACTTTTAAATTGTTTGTTATAACTATACCCTTTCTGCATAATTTGGCAAAAGACTTATTATGTTTCATCTGTTAAAAAAAATTCTGAGGAGCTCTTTTCTATTCTTTCACAGTTTTGTTTAAAACCATAGTGACTTTATCCCGATTATAGTTTCCATTCTCATTGAACCATATGCCATTGTTTCTTAACCACTCTCCATTGCTTGTAAGCCTTCTGGGTCAGAGAATTTACAATTCTGCTAGCGAGCTATGTCGTCGCAAAATAATACAAATATTATGCAAACAGACCATACAGTCAGATGATTACTATGGGATTATGCAAATTATCAAATTTTCTTAAACGTTTTAGCATAAGTTCGACTAAAGTACTACCTAAATCAGAAACCATAAAGAGAATTTGAATGCAATGAGAAATCCAAGTTGAGACAAAATTACCTAAGTCGTTGGAATTCAAAATTTCATAAAACAAAGTATTTTTTAGAAACTGATTTAAATTATCATTATTTTCATCATAACATCCCATGAAACGTCCACTACAGGACTGGAAGCTTCCTCCCAAATACCAAAAAGAATAAAAATACCATAGGCACTATGCTTGTTAACGTTGCCGTTTGCACCATGGACCGCGGTAGTTGGTGACCGTAGTATGTAAGATGGTACGACACACAGAAGGACGCTACTGTCCATCCATCGATTCATAATCCCATAGTCGCCTCTTTCGACACCCACAGGTATAGATGTGTTAGTACTATTATTTGTTGGCACCACACGGGTGGCAAAAAAATTGTACCAACCCATAAAATACAGGGTGTAAGGGACTGGGTGGTAAATACTTAAAAGGCGTGATCAGTCAACATAACTGAACAACTTTGAGTAGGTATATAAAACTTTCCGGAATTGAAAAAACCTTGCAGACGGTGTATCATTATAAAACATTTACCAAGATGTAGCTTTGACCTTCATTATTATAAACATGACAATCACATATAATTCTAACTAGTAATTTTTGCATGATGAGGTAACATACAGAGAGACAGACAAAAATTCTAAATATTGCGGATTGGGTTTAAAATCGATAAAAAAGTCCACTTTAATTCATCATTTTGAAAAATATTCAATGCAGAAAAACCGACCCGTTACAATTTTATTATACCTTTTTGTATTATCCTGTGTACAATAAACTGTAAAAAAAAAAAACAAATTAATAAACAATAATTAACAATTAAGTCCCAGTTTGTTTCAAAAGTTGCCTCCAGTAATATTTGGGTCTATCGCAAATATAAATACAATATATAACAAACACAACAAAGTACACAGCCCATATAAATAAATAAAACGAACATTAGATTAAACAACCTTTCAAATTTTTCGTTTATCTTCAAAACATAACCATCTACAGAAGAATAATAAGTATTATAATAACTAGCTGTTGCCCGCGACTCCGTTCGCGTGGTGTTCTGAAAAACGTAGCTAATGACTTTTATCATGGTTTAAACTATCGTCTTACGGTTCATTGGATTAGTCGTAAATGCGTAACAGACAGACCAATTTTCGCTTTTATAATATTATACAGAGTAGGTACAGATAGTACGATTTTTTTTTATTGAACACCTCTTGTTTACGTGTGAACTGTTAGTTCGCCCACTATCCTCGTATGTGTAAAATTATAGTCCAATTCCATGCGAACGAAGTGTGATACAGGTTTCTGTATTTGTTGTACAAAACAAAACATTTCTGAGGCACAGTTACTTAAGCTTCTGTAGTTTCTGAAAAAAGTACGGTACAAGTCCAAATTGTCTTGTTTTGCATGCTTCTAATTGTACATGTACTTCCATACAAAACCGTAGGACTTTATTTATTCTATACAAATACGATTCCCAAAAAACGATCTTTATTTCTTTAAGTATTTTATTTATAAGTACCTACTTAATGTAAGTTTTCAAAACTTTCATTCATTTTTTTTGCATTTATTGCACCGCCTTGCGAAACTGCTGTGATTTTTTCAATATTATTTTTACCATAATACTCGTATTAATAAAAATTTTAATAATGCGTCTGTGCCCACAACTTAAACACAATCAACTGGACCGATTCAAACGGAATTTACAATAACGTATTTGGCTTACTTCAAACTTGGTACTACTTGGTACTTGGTACAATAATTTTAGCAAATAATTTCGGAACGGAGTTTGAAAAAAATGTGAAAAGAGTTTGTGTGTCTTGTGATGAACCTCTCTTAGATCCCAGTACCTACGAACTTACCCCTGATAGGACAATAAGATGTAAAAAAGCAACTGAAATCGAAGTCAATAAAATTATACAATTATTAAATGATAAGAAAAGTCCCGGTGATGATGGTATTCGTGTATGTGATTTGAAAAAATATGCAAAGTTTTTTGTGCCGTTACTTACTCACTTAATTAATCAATGCCTTAAGACATCTATATACCCTGATATATTGAAAATAGGTTTAATTCGACCGATTTATAAAAAAGGTAAACATAATGATTATAACAACTATCGCCCTATAACTATCCTTTCGTGTGTCGACAAAGTAATTGAAAGATACATTAGCAACCAACTGAATAAATTTATCACTACTAACAATATTATTAACTCAACTCAATACGGTTTCCAGAAAAAAAAAGCACAACACAATTATTAAGGTTATTTACTGATGAAATCAATAGACAATTAAATAATAAAAATCACGTTCTAGTAATTTTTATTGATTTTAGTAAAGCCTTTGATGTATTAAATTTTAAAACTTTATTTAACAAACTATCGAGATGTGGTATACAGGGACCATTATTAGAACTTTTAAAAAATTATCACACCAACCGTTACACCACGGTCAAAATCTGTAATCAAACTGGAACTCTGATGGCAACCGATAAGGGCACGGCCCAAGGCTCGATTTTAGGACCTACTGAATATTTGTTATATGTTAATGATATGGCTAATATTATAACGAAAGGTTCCATATACCAGTTTGCGGACGATACTTGCCTGGTAGTTTCTAACCGTAACATAAGTGAAGCACAATCTGATATGCAGCACTGTTATGATATGTTGTTTAAATGGGCGCACGATGTCGGTCTAGTGGTGAACGCACAAAAAACTAAACTTATCCATATACATTCATCACATAACAAAGCCGATACTACACCAACTATCGTGTCTCATAACCACCAATGTCTCCATACAGCATTAACGCAATGTAATTGCCCAAAAATAGACAATGTAAAGAGCCATACTTATATTGGTCTTGTGATTGATGATCGATTCTGCTGGGGTCCACATAAAGATCACGTTTGCGCGAAACTTCGGTCGATATTAAGTAAACTAACGGTATTAAAATATAAGCTACCCTACCGAACGCTTCATGGCATTAGCGGACTCTGTCATCAGTTATGGGCTAAGTAGTTACGGCGGCACATTTGCAACGTACATACTCGACATATATAGACTACAGCGCAAAATTTTTAAACTTATTGTACCTAAATATATAAAGAGAAAATTCAAAGATAATGACCAGGGTTTATTCAATTATTGCCAAGTCATTAATGTTTATGATAAAATAAAATTCAATATACTAACGGAAAAAGACTGTAAAGAATATATGACGCAGAATGAACGGTTTCCAAATTTAAGGAAATATGAAACTAATAAATATGTATTACCAAAAATTAATAACTTCTATGGAACTAGAATGCTAAGTCACCAAATTCCTACTTTCGTAAACGAACTTCCACAAGACATAAAAGAATTGTTTGAAGATTCAAAAAGTTATAAATATAAGCTAAAGAAACATTATTTGTCCAACCAGTCAGGATGTAAACAGATAACTAGAAATACTTAATTAATATTATTAGAATATGCCTTACTAATATTAGAAAATTGAATAGGAATTGCTAAGTATTTTTGCCAGTGTATAATCGACTCCCTTAGCACAGATAAACCATAGTGGTTTTCGTGCGAGCGAAATGTAAAAATAAATATCATTATAATGTGTAATAAATAAATTAAAATTAAAAAAAAAACTTACATATTTTCTATTTGAATGAACCAATTGCAATAAAACAAAGTTTAAATGTTGCACAAAAGTAACACAAATACGTTATTGGAAACCCCGTTTGGATCATTCCAGTAGTTTGTGAGTTATTGGTGCTACCGCTTGAAACTTCGCGTACGTTCTACTGAGTGAACCGTTTGCAATGAAACTAAGCTTTTAGTTGCGCGGAAAGAAAATTAACGCGTCATTGAAAACCCCATTTGAATCGGTTCAGCAGTTTGTGATTTATTGGTGCCGCCGCTTGAAACTCCCCCGCTTGCAATACCTCATGAAATTCAAGTTATATTTATGTTATTGGTCAAGATCTTTTTACAAATTGAACTTGTTTTTTCTCTTTTCAGTTCATCATTTTTCTACACAGTCGGGTATTTTGTTTTTGAAATATATATTTTTTTATTTGGTACTTTTTAGTTTTAATAATGAAAGATTCGTTGTACTATTTTTTATACCTTATGACATTTCCACAGTGAATACAAATCTATCGACACCTCACATGTTGAAATCTATCAAGCCGTTTAGGCTGCAGAGCGCGACAAAGAAATCGACATACATACATACTTACACACATACACTCGAAAAACATAACCCTCTTTTTAATTATTATGATTTGTTGTAGAATGGAACCCGCGTCTGTGTTCCCGAGTTCATATAACCGGAATATATTCAAGTCACGAGTGAATTCTTCCTGGCATCTTTTGGTCAAGATCATTCTATCATCGACTTGATCTCTGTCTTTCCTCAGGGATAGATGTACATGCTTCGACTGTACGTTCATCTTCGAGAATTTCTGTCGTTTTTCATCATTACATGTCATGAAAGATACTTCAAAGGAAAGTTTATGATAACCGTCCAAATTCAAGTGGAAAATCAAGGAATATACTCAAAATATTACCTTTGGAAATAATTTTTACACCTGTTGATTAAAAAAGAAAATTAACTTTTATAAAACACCTATGAAAATACTTGAGGAAATTTTAATTTTTTCGCCTTTTCCCAAATTAAGAAGCTTTAAACTAAAATTCTGATGATATAGGTACTGCAACAAGTTCCAATAGTCCAAATCTTTGTACAGCTACGCATTATTGATACTTTAGTGGTATTTATTATATCTTAACTTATAATATTGGTCTTTTGAGAACCCTTGCTTAGCATGTGATATTTTAATTGGCAAAAGTATTTCTGAGACTTGCAAAAAATAAATAAAAACTTAAAATATCCATAAACCTGTAGGATCTAAATGAAAACATGGCATTTAAAAAAACATACGCGTCGATTTGAGAACCTCTTCCATTTTTTTTCGTCGGTTTATTAAATTGATTGGTTGATCAATTTCATCAGAATCAATAATCAAGCCGACAAAAATTTTAAACCTACATTCAAAGATTGCAATAGATCAATCATAACTAAATACTGTCCAGTCCACTGTCCAGTTAGTTGATGGTAATGAGGGGCTTGCATGCCAGTCAGCTACTGGCTACCGACACGCGAATACAAAGAAAAGTGTTGGCTTGATATTGTTTTAAGGGGAAGGTTCCTATTATTAAAGCTTTTTATCAATAGGACATATTTTTAAAAGATGGCATTTAAAGCCTGTGTGACAGGCAAGTTTCATTTTATAGAGTAAGTAATCTATTTCCAAGGCGGTCATCATCATCATCGTATGGCATAATCATTCCTACGTTTAAAATTGAATGTCAATGTTGGACAGCCATATCTCCGCCTCGGGTGTCAGTTGGTGGAGATCCTGCAGCCCTCCATCAAATTTCCTGGCAAGGCAGTCATCTACTATGTGTTGGACGGTTTGTATGGCGGCTCCACAGTCACAGGCAGGAGAATCCGCAATGCCCCATTGGTGTAGTTTGTAATTACACCTTGCGACTCCCGTACGTATGCGGTTAAGCGTCGACCATAGTTTACGGTTCTTCTTAAAACCAGTTTGAACGACGGAAGGGTCTGGGATTACTATTTTTTCGTGCGGAATTCCTGCACTCCGCCACTGATTAGTCCATTCCTCTCTAGGGTCCAGATGTTGTTGGACTCGGATGTCCGTCCAGATTGGTCTGCGAGAGCGTCCAAGGCGGTTCTTTCATAATGTATATTTCAATACTCGTAAGTAAAGTGGTTATTAAAATTATCGAGAAATTATTCAAAGTCAAAGTATGCTATATTCTTCTGAAGATTCTTCTTTTGAGGTACGGAACCCTAAAAATCACATATAATAGTATTATAAGCTACGAGTAAAATACCAGCATACGGAGCAAAATCTTACAAATCGTAATTGTATCAGTGATACAATGATAACATCGTGAAATATTACTTACAATGAGAAGGCAAGTAGCAAAACAGTCTGTTTACGATCTTATTTTATCATCCGATTAACGCTCTTAAAAAAGAATCCAAATTGGTAGTTGAAAATAATTTTCAAACGCAATGAATATAATAAATAAGATAATCTAAAACATTAAAAATAAGCCCTACAACAAAACTCAATTATCCACATGAGAAAGAAAACAGACAAAACAGACAGACGGATTACCAAAGTATACTGCCGTAGATTTTTTTATTATTAACCAATAATAATCAGCTTTCAAACTCTTGAAGGGATGAACATTGATTAATTAATTGAGTATTGGAGCGTCACTAATCGCATTACAGACTATTTACCAGGTTATTATCGTCTTTGCGAAATTAGGCGGAGCTTGTAGGTCTTCAATAAGTTGTTTTCGAGGAAGACCTTTAAGGTTGTTTCAAGTTGTACGACAAAATTAATGCAAAGCAGAAATTGAAAACGAATACTTCTTAAAAGATTTTTGCTCGCAAATTGGTAAAATTATTAAGCCCTTATAAAGGAACGTGAATTTGGAATTTGTTTCCAACGATATTTATGATTGGTTTAAAATTACGCTTAACGATCAGTAGGATCTTGAACAAAAGGAAATTAAGTTGCAACTTAAATCAACATAATACGAGTATATCATCTACAGGACTGGGAGTTCCCACCAGAATTCCAGCTGTCGCTGGAACAATATAGAGGGGAAGTACCTTAGTCACCAAACGCTTGTCAGCGTTACAGCTGGCACCATGGACTGTGGTTGTTGGTGACCGCAGTATGTAAGATGGTACGATACACAGAAGGACGCTGCTGCCTATCCTCCGGTTTATAAAACCTTAGTCACCTGTTACGACACCCACGGGTATAAATGGGTTAGTACTATTCTTTCGGCACCACACGGGACGCAACTTAAATAACTTTTTACCAAGAGAGTTAAGTCTCTTTGTTTAACCAGATAACCCCTTAAGGGCGAACTCAGTTCATTCACACGAATGAAATGTTCCGCCGGAAATGACAAATTGCAAACTCCTTTTAGTATTACATTCAAAGCAGGAACGGACGGAACGACCCAAAATAGTAACGTTTTAACGAATTAATTAATTTAATAACGTTTACATACGTGAAGTGTTGAAAGTAAACAAGGCTTTGTGGTTGCATGACGTGTGTGTTGATAAAGCAACTATTTTATCGCCTGTATGGGGTGGTGTTGTATATGGAACCGTTTAAATTATTCATTTTGTAACAGGTTAAGGAACTTCGTAAATAAGTCGAACGTGTCAGCGTAGTATGTGGATATATATTAACTGTGTTTTGTATAGAAGTAGTTCCCAGCAGTTGTTAATGCCAGTAAGGAGAACTTTTATCCAGCTCATGCCCTCTCCAAACGAGTCAGAGCTACTACTGAGGTTACTCCCAGCCAACTAGCACCCCCATCAGTTAAAAAAATATTACTCGCCAAATACAAAACTTATCGAAAATCTGTCTTACAAGATTGAAGTAAAGGTACCTTAGTTTATTTAGAACCTAACAATCCAGAAAAATATAGTTCACTGAAGATACAGATACAAAAGGTGCGAAAAACGGCCACTTTTAGCAGTTTTTGTATCTGTAACTACAGTGACTAGGGTGCCTTTACTTCAATCTGGTAAGACAGATTTTCGATAAGTTTTGTATTTAGCGAGTAAAATTTTTTTAACTGATGGGGGCGCTAGTTGGCTTGGGGAAAGCCCTTAAGTCTACTAAATACCGCTCACCTAAGAGCGTACGGAAGACAAACCAAACAAAAACGTTTGCCTAAAACACTTAGTTAAGACTTAACATGACTTTTGAGGCAAACGTTTTTGTTTTGGAAATGTCGTTGAAATTACCACGATCACCCCCTGTAACCCAAGAATCTCCAATTATTGTACTTTTAGCCTCTCGCTCAACTTGTGGAAGACAATACTTTTTTTCTTTTCGGAGGGTGACAACAGTGACTTAGTACTGCGTCTCTCCGTACAACTTATTCAGTGACAAATCTAGAAGGACCGGTAGTATTACTGCTCTCAAGTACGGTCATTATGAAAAATCGCTGAACAAATTCAGATTTCCAAAACACTATAATATAACATCCTACTAATATTATAAATGTGAAAGTTCGTTAACGTATGGATGTATGTTTGTTACTCTTTCACGTAAAAACTACAGAATGGATTTTAATGAAACTTTACAATAATATAGCTTATACATCAGAATAACAAATAGGCTACAAATTATAAAAATGCGCAGACGACTCGCGGGCACCAGCTAGTAATTCATAATACTTCACTATGACTATGGTGTATAGTGATTTTGAGAATCTGAATTTGATTAGAGACTTTTGATACTGACTGTGTTACGGCTTGCAAGAAAAAACTGAATTTTGGCGACTCACCCAGCGTGCGGAAGACAATAGGCCTGCTTCTGTACTTGTGTCCTCCCCAAAGGGCAGCGACAGTGACTTGGTATTGCGTGTCAGCCTCCAGTCCACTCAGAATGACAGCGTCCGAGTTGCCAGCGACCTCCAGCACCACTCTGTAACTAACGAGCAATGAGTCAATTTCGCGGGTTTCTATTGCCAAGGAGAAGAAGGAAGGAAGAAAGAAAGAGTAAAGAGAGAGAAAGGTGAAAAAGAGAAAATTTGAGCGTAAATAAATTTTATTTAAAAATTGATGGCATGTTACCGCGATAATCCACCCTAAAGAAAGCAAGACGAGTATAATTTATAGTCGGTTATGTTTAAGTAAGATGGTGTAACCCACTCAAAAATTTCTAAATTATAACATTATTTTTTTTACACCTGGTGTATTATTTTTTTTTGCGCAATTCTACTTTGTACAATTTTCCAAGTTCTATTTGATTTTGCACACAGTGGCGAATAAATTATCCGCCAAAGTTTATTTTCACTGATGTTTTTTCTAAAATGTATAATAACCTATGAAATAAATGGTACAGCAGCACTGCACTTACTTTCTCGCGAGTCTATTCAGCAGTGTCCCCGCCGGGAGTCGAACTCAGAACCTCTGGATCAAGAGCCGAATGCTCTGACTACTATATGTACCAACTGCAAACCTAAGTTTGTAATTCCATACAAATAATATGAAAATACTAACTTACCTATACCTACTACATTTATGTAAAAATGATTTAATGAAATATGCAGTCAGGTAGAAAACCAATTTAGAATCCAAATTGTAGAACATTAAAATCTCAACAAGTTAAAAGCTCAACGAAACCGATTTTGAGTAAATCATATTTTGAAATTTTAGTACTAAGGGAACACCCCGACCAATTGATACTGCCGCAAAATACCTTAAATGGAGATGCTAAGTCATGCAAAGTTTCATCAAGACATAATGAGCCGTTTTTGAGAAAATTACAATTTTTCATTTCCGTTGTATGACAGCTACCCTCAAAATGAGAGCCAGCAGGAAACCACTCAAAACCCTTCGATTGATTTGCATAAAACTTTTAAATTCAAAATATGGTGTCAATCGGACCATTCGTTTAGCCGCTAGGCCAAAGCGTGACGGACAGAGCGACCGACGGACCGACCGATCGACCGACCGACCGACCGACCGACGGACGGACATTTTTGGGAGACTTGTTTTTTATGATGTATAAGTGAAATAGAACACATTTTTGAGAAAAGTAGAAATACTTTTTTTTTTCACGAATACAATACCTTTCTCGCTCCGCTCGAAAGTAAAAATGAAGCCATCAAAGGAAATATTATGTCGATACAACTAGAAAGTTTCATATTAAATTTACAAAAATTTACATACAATAAGAAAATTCACAAGTGTTGAATATTCCAAGTTTAGCGATGCAAATACATAAGAGAAGTTTGAAGAAGTTTTAACATTGTTTCGTTTCATTGAAAATTCTTTAAGAGTATAAAATTCTTCATAATTTTTACTTAAACACGGTACTTTGACATTTGAGTTAAAAAAATCTTGAGCATTATTAGAGTGGAAAAAGCTTTTGGTAAAACCCTTAAGTTTAATTTGTTTGACAGACATGAAACGTACGTATGTGCTTGACGATAAAAAGGTGGACCTTTTGTAAGTGCCTACAAAACGGGGCTTTACACCGTTTTGTTCGGAAAGTTATCGGTGATACGATTTCCGCTGCCCGCCCCTCCATTTCCGTAAACAGTTTGTGCTTTTTGTCCCTTCGTCGATTTTATTACAAAACGGACTCTACTACGTTCTGTAACATCTTTTTTTTAGGGTTTGAAAACTTGAGCACCATTTCCACTAATAAATGCTCCGACTTCGATTTTAACACAATTTGCTGTAATTTTTACTTATGAACTTAAGAAAAATCCTTTATCTACTCCCGTTTCGGAATATTCTAAATTCGAAACCAATGACAGATCCGAAATAGAGGTCATTGTCCGCTATCATTTTCATTTCCGTATTGCTCCATACTACAAGCAGTACGGAAATGGAGTATGGATTTTCATTCCGCAACTGTTATACTTCACAATTTTCATTCTGCATAGGCTAAAGCAATACTACCACAGTACTACATACAGCTTACCTACTATAAAAACTTCTTTCGAAAGAAACAAAACGAAAATAACGCGCATGCGCCCCGCGCATTCTTGAAAAAACGCGCGCCATTTTGGTATTATGCTTACGTTTAATATTACTTTAAAAATTGTTTAAAAAAAAAAATCAGTAAAACATGTCTTTTTCTTCAAATGGAAGTGAAAGTAGCGACAGTGAACTTGAAAATACGCCTCAAGAAATCTTAGACAAGGCAACGCTAGCCACGGATAACTTATTGCCTTCAAAGTCGAGGCGAAAATACGAAAAATGCTTAGAAAGCTTAGAGTGGCGGGAAGCTAATAGTATACCAGCAAGTTCATTTTCAGAGAACGTATTACTAGTTTATTTTGAAGAGAGCTTGAAGACACTGAAACCATCCACTTTATGGACCCGTTACTCGATGTTACGCAGCATGATTATAATTAAACATCAATTCTCATAAGTTGTGTTATTTACATAAAAAATGTTATTTGCAGGTTGTATTAATTGTTGGTATTATGGGAGCTTGTCGACGCACAGAGCTGCATCAGCTGCAAGTTGATGACGTGAAGTTCTTGGAATCGACAATTGTTGTAACTATTCCAAACACAAAAAACAACACAACACGAACTTTTACCATAACAGGAAAATATTCTGAAAAATGCAAGATATACATGAATCTTCGACCGGCGAACTGTACTAGTCCATTCTTTTTTCTGAATTATTTTGGTGGGCGCTGTACAAACCAACACGTCGGTATTAATAAACTCGGCAATGTGGGAAAACAAATCGCGACCCATCTTCAACTGCCCCATCCCAATGCATACACTGGACACTGTTTCCGTAGAAGTTCGGCTACCATGGGGGCTGGCGGTCGACGTCTGTAGCCGAGGGATATATTGACGACTCATTGCAAAACAAAATGAAAGTCTCTAATACAATTTTGAATTCAATAGAAAATACAACAGTACGAAATGAAATTAATGTAAATGCGACTCCATCCACAAGCTCTGGACCTAGAACAATCTCAGGAATTACTTTTAATAACTGCACCATCCAAAATGTAAATGTTTATAAATCGTCTTAGTTTAATAAATTGATTACTTCTCTTTGAAACGTTATTTTATTTTGACGCTCGTAGATAAAGTTTTGTATGCAACTCTACGTAATTAGTCATTTTAACACTCGATCTATTCTATTTTGATACTCGGCTGCGCCTCGTATCAAAAACCAGATCTCGTGTTAAAATTACTCTCATTACGCAACCGTTGCATAAATAACTATTGTGTTCTTAACAGAATACCCAGCAGCAGAAAGTTTTGAACGTATAATTGAAAATACTTATCCAATTGAAATATTTTTCAGCCTTATACGTCTTTTGGTACAAAAGACAAGAGTCTAAACTCAGTAAAGAGAGTAAAAACAGAGAGTGTGATAAGTGAACGTTGTGGCGTAAAAGAAGATGTAGTGACTAAAATTTAGAAAGGGATGCTGAGATGGTTTGGTCATGTAGAGAGGATGAATAAAGGAAGATTGACGAAAGGGATCTACAAGGCGAGAGTGAATGGAAACGTTGGTAGGGGAAGGCCTCGGCGAACGTACCAGGATCAAATTCAGGACGTTCTGAATAAAGGCCAGGATAAAAGTACCCTAACCCGACGAGCATGTATGAAACATTGATGAAAGTTCAGGAAGCAAGGGAAGTATGTCAAGATCGTAGCAGGTGGAGAAATGTGGTCTCTGCCTACCCCAACGGGAACAAGGCGTGATGTTATGTATGTAAAAACACAGAAACTTGATTATTGTTAAATTTATAATTGCTAAAAAGGGACGTATACGTCGCAGGCAGCGAAATTATAATAATTGAAAATACTTATCCAATTGAAATATTTTTCAGCCTTACGTCTTTTATAGTACAAACACAACACTCTAAACTGAGTACAGAGTAAAAACATAGAGACCTTATAATTTCTAAATTTATAATTGCTATAAAGGGACGTATATGTCGCAGGCAGCGAAATAATAATAAAAAGGAGCCCTGATTTTATGCTATTCCAGATTATAACATGTACATAATCCTGCGGGATGTGAATGGGACATATTTGTCACAGGATTATAATAAAATTTTGAGCAAATATATGTTCCATTGTTTTCAAGAGTGTTGCCAACCGTGTACATACCTACATACATTATAATGCGTAATTAAATTTTGAATTGTATTGAAGGATGGGCAAAGAATGATAATTAACGCTGCGTGCGTGCTAAGTAATTGGGACTCAACGCTTACCTACTGTACTGAAAATCTACTCAAAGCCAGTAGAGGCAAAGTCGTGGCCATAACCAAAACCCTTTATGACTTCCTGTTATCTTTTTGATAAGGAACCAAAGTGAGGAACCTTCTCGCATCAAACCAATAAACCCAACTGACTGAAAGCCATCATAAATCAGCCCATGTTATTATTTCACTATGTACGTAACTATAAACCAATACAAAGTTTATAGCTTATCGCTGATTTTATCTGAAACCCATAAATACCTTGTCAAATACAGGACAATAGTATATCCATATACACACGGCCGCAGATACACACACAGAATCTGTCACTGTTAAATAAAAATCCTTTGAGCGACCTCACCAGTTTGGTTAGGACATTGCAGTATACTCGTAAATCACCTGAGTGCCCAAAAAGGTAGATGATTCCGGGCTTCGGAAGGCATGTTAAGCCGTTGGTCCCGACTACTACCTACGGATGTAGTTACGAGCCATGTCAGAGGCCTTTGGAGGCTCAACAACTCTGACACCAGGGTTTGTGAGGTCGGTCCTTGCAACCCATACACTATGATGATGAGAACTGCTGATACTTTTTAAAAGTTTATTCTAGGACCTGAAGGTACCAATGGACAAACCGCTACTAAATCGTTTTTGAAATTTGACTTCTTACACAGATTCTACGGACCAGGTAATCCTAAAAATAATTTACACTGAGTACACACTCTGTGCAATACAAGATCATAGTTTGATATTATTAATATTTGGATCTGAATCTAAATTACAGACTGCCCAATAATTTTAAGCCCGCGTCACACAGAGGCGGTAGCGGAAGCGTTCCGGGGCCGGTATTTTTTGTAAAGTATGATTTCTTATGCACCCTGTCACATTGAAAAGCGGTCGCGGCGCGGTATTTTGTTCCCGCCAAACCGCCCCGGACCGCTTTCGCAATCATACCGCCTCTGTGTGACTTGAGCTTTAGGGCGGACTTAATTGACAGGGAAGTGACAGATGTGTTCTTGCCTTTGTCGGCTTTGTGGTGTCAAGTGTCGTTTACTTTTGTTTTGTAGGCGTTCAACAAGCGTATTGTTTTTGTTAATGGCATTAATAATGCTTTTTCTTTTGTTTTGAAATGATAAATGTGAAGATGAAGAAGTTTGTTTTTCCGCGAGCTTTTGTCAAACTTGTGGAAATAATGCCTATTAGAATTGTAGCCCGTGTGGTGCCGGCGAAGAATAGTACCAAGCTGTCTCCACCCGTGGGTGTCGTAAGAGGCGACTAATGGATTGTAAACCGGAGAATGGGCAGCAGTGTGAAAAGAAGTATTGAGTTTAAAACCCACACTAAAAGAAACGGGAAAAGAAAAGGAATATTATAACTTATAAAAACCCTTACAACATTTCATTGAAGTTGAAGCAATAACCCGCACGAAGGGCTTACGTAAATGACTTATCAACTTTTAAATTACTCTTTATTATATTATGACATCGTTGAAAAACGGTCCTTTACAAAAATAAAAGGTATACTTATTATACGAAATCATGGCAAAATTGATTCGTGAATCAAATTAACATAAGTAACTATTGTATTTATAAAAAAAATTTGCTTGTTTGTAGTGCGATGAACCATATAACCACATACTATAGAAATGCTTGCAATACCGTATTGTCTTCCAAGTAATAATGACAATAAACTTCGATCATACATTTTGGTAGTTAAACGTCATTCGAGTTCTTCTTCAAGATTCGAACAATTAACTGTCCCATTATTTTCGTGTATTCTGAATTCGAAATTTTAATATAAGTAATTGTTTCCTTCCTACCTAGATAAGAATTCGTACCTGGCGAGGTGCGAGCTGTCTCTGGCAAGGTGCAAGAGACAGGTTTCCGAATACTGAAAGGGCATGATCAGTCAACGTAACCGAACAATTTTCAATAAATAAAACTGTCAGGAAATGAAATATAAAATAGGCGTCTCCATAAAAACTGTCCAATCAAGTTTGCAATTTTGTATGCAGAAGCAGATTTTTTTATATTTCCTGTAAGTTTTATTCACTGAAAGTTGTTCAGTTATGTTGACTGATGATGCCCTTTCAGTTTTCGGTGCGATTTTTGGGGCAGCAATTTTGCGTCTACCAAAAAGTATGATCAAAGTTTATTGTAGATAAATTATTTATTAAATACAACAAAAATCATGCAGAAAATTTACAAACGAACATGACAGATGGGGTAATATATATAGTTCGTTAACCATTGTTTAAATGACAGCTGGCAATCGTCAGCGAACCGCGATCGTAAATAATTAATGACGATGCTTCGGTACCCTAATAAAATTGCAATTTGAAATTCATTTATTTGGATGAGCAAGCAAATATTCTGTGTGTTTGTTGTAATTGAGATGGAATTTTTTTAAAAGACAGACAAAAACGGAGAAACAGAAAAGTCATGAATAAGAACTGACAGTTGATAGCCGCAAATAAAACCGCCGCCACGGTTTTCAGGGTTCCGTACCTACCCAAAGAGTGAAAAACGGGACCCTATGAATATGCCTCCGATGTGTCTGTATTTCTGTCTGCCGGCGGGCAGTACTCGTATCTCATGAACCGTATAAGGTAGACATTTGTAATATAATATTCAAGGATTATGTACTTTTGTTGCCGCTCTAATAACATAAAGTAAAAGTAATGGTATTTTCATTGCTAAAAATTTTTGAAGTGAAAACTTCTTTAGCGGCGCTTGGCGCTTTTTTAGATGGGTAAAAAATTTTAAACTCACATCAGATGTCGCGTCAGATCTCGCATCAGATGTTTAAGTTTTGAAGTGAAGTTTTGGCGGCGCGTCAAATCTGACGAAGATTGTCTATATGTAATATAAATTGTCATGCTTGTGTACTATAGCGCAATAAATTAATATTGTATATATTTTTATACTGATAAATAAAACAATTAGTGCGAAATTATTCCCTACCAATTCCAAAATATTAAAAAATGCACAACGTTGATGTTAAAGTTTTCACTTCTGCCGGCACTCCCGGAGTGCAACCCGTCTTTTTTTTTATTTTTTTATTTGAGTTGATTGAATGAAAGGGAAATTGCGGATTACGATTTATGACGTATTAAAAAGAAACTACTTACTAGATCTCGTTCAAACCAATTTTCGGTGGAAGTTTGCATGGTAATATACTTACATCATATTTTTTTTTAGTTTTATCATTCTCTTATTTTAGAAGTAACAGGGGGGCGGACACACGTTTTACCACTTTGGAAGTGTATCTCGCGCAAACTATTCAGTTTAGAAAAAAATTATATTAGAAACCTCAATACCTTTTTTTAAGACCTATCCATATAATACCCCACACGTATGGGTATGATGAAAAAAAAAAAGTTTTTGAGTTTCATTTCTAAGTATGGGGAACCCCCAAAATTTATTGTTTTTTTTTCTATTTTTGTGTGAAAATCTTAATGCGGTTCACAGAATACAGCTACTTACCAAATTTCAACAATAAAATTCTTAGAGTTTCGGAAAAAAGTGTCTGTGACATACGGATGGCCAGACAGACAGACATGACGAATCCATAAGGGTTCCGTTTTTTGCCATTTGGCTACGGAACCCTAAAAAACATAATCTTTTAATTAGTTTTAAAAATTAATAAAACATAATCTTTTAATTAGTTTTAAAAATTAATAAAACATGCCTGTATCACATTTGACATTTTAGGGGAAGTAATATTATAAATAAGTTCAAGGCAATCTATTCAAAAATAAATATAATAACCTTAATCACATACTTGCTCATATATTTGAAATATCTACTTTCAACTTGTAAAGCTAAATAACTGGTAGGTAGAAATAATTGCCTGTACTTTGCTAAACGTTATATATTGATGTCGATACCCAATCCAACAGGTTTAATTTAGACAACTTTGCATACATTTGCATAATCCCTTTCTGCTAACCTTAAACTTTCCGATAGGTTTTCATCAACCGACGGTATCTGCAATTTCTGCTGAATATTCATTGGGTTACCAATATACCTAGATTGAATGTACATTGATTCAGGTTTATCTTTTATTGTTGTGCCTGGGGGGTTATCGTAGTAATTAGAGCCATAAAACCAAATCAAAAACGCTTGTCTAAAACTTTACGTTTAGTCTCAGTAAAGTTTTAGACACACGTTTTATTTTGTATTGGTAATACTCGTATTGTTCTAATTACCACGATCACCCCCCAGCCTTGGAAAATATTTTATTTATATTTATTTATCAGTACCTGGGCGACCGAACTATGCTCTGCATAATTAAAATATCATCGGGTGAGCAAGCTAGGCTACTCAACAACAGATGGCGCTGTAAGTTTATTGAACGCACTAAAACGCGCTAAGAAATTTTAAAAAAGTCGGTGAAAACGAATTTTCCCAGACATGAGACCTAGCTCGATCGATTTTTTTGCCCCCAAAAGCCCCTGTACACTAAATTTCACCGAAATCTTTAGAGCCAGTTTCGAGAAACCGATTACATATATATATATACAAATATTGCTCGTTAAATAGTATAGGATTATTCAATTTACTAATGGTTGTCACCAATGGTACTCAACTATTTAGATAAATAAATGAAATGAAACAAAACGAAACGAACTGATACGACACGAAATAAAATAGTTCAAAATTATACAAAACGACATGAAAAGACAATTCACGCTCAACAAACCCACCAATTATCCATGCAGCAGACATTTAAATCGGCCCCTCCATTGCTTGCAAGGTCCCTTACGACGTTGTCTGTCCTGCGGTAAACAAACTACTGAGTAACGATCTTCGCCCCTTATTCTAATTTGACAGCCTTTCGAGTAGTTCTTACTTCGCTGCTGGCACAAGACCAGATTCCCATCACAACTATTATATAGCGCAAGTAGAAAGCACGTAGAAACCAAACCAGTATAAGCTCAACCTGCACGACGCTACAAACGTCCAAAACCGGAGACTCGCTCGAGGTCAAAGTGGTTCAACACACGTGCGTCGGCGTCGGTGTGAACCTATTGACATGATAATATGACCCACTTATTGTTAGCCTGTGGGAGAAATTAGCTTTATCCTATCCTACTTAATATTATAAACGCGAAAGTTTGTAAACATGTATGTATGGATGGATGTATGTTTGTTACTCTTTCACGTAATAACTACTGGAAACTTTACAATAATATAGCTTATACATCAAAATAACACATAGGCTACAATTTATAAACCTGCGAAGACGAAGTCGCGGGCACCAGCTAGTTTAATTAATTACAAACTTTGAGGTCTTCGGCTAACAAACACGACCTGGTTTAAAACGGATAACAGCATTTTTTACCTTGTCAATCCGTTTGTCCATCGGACATGCTAAATAAAACTGACTCTACGTAACGGGGCAATTGTACCAAAACAAAATCGTTTGATTATAACGGATAGTTAAGGCTTAACGTAACATTTAAGACAACCTTTTTGTATTGGTAATATCATTCAAATGACCACGATCGCCCCCCAGCAAGGAAATTAGGAACGCCAGCAATCGCGGTTGTATATATTTAAATTCATAACGGACCTCTTTTACTGAATTAACCATGAATTATTTAATATGTGCCGTGAATTCATCCTAAAACTTTAATAAACTATTCTCGACCTCTCATCACTCTATAGCTTTACTCTTTGTGAGAAAAAGCGGCATGTGAACTGAATAGTCTCATAGAACGTTGACTAACCCTTTCATATCCATCCAACCGAAAATGATGATATCCTGAAATCCAGTTCCTTCAGAGTTTCACATACATCTTCCGAAATCTGTAACTGTAGATTTAAAACGTGATATTCAACCACTTTCGCCAAGGAATATTGGTCGAAATAATATTCTTTTTTACTTTCCATAGAAATTTTATATTACATTTTTACCTCACTAGCGCGGAGATTTCGTCAAATCCAACGCGGACGAAGTCAGTCAAGAAAGCTACACACTGTATATAATTTCAGTGTTCAATCTGTTGATACAAGAAAGCTACACACTGTATAGCATTTCAGTGTTCAATCTGTTGATAAAAAGTTAATTTATTTAGATACTAACTGCGGCCCGCGACTTCTTCCACGTGGGATTTGACGAAATCTAATTGTTTCCATAACTTCTGAAAAGTAGGACTTTTATATTAACTTTCTACTCTTGTTTCACCGCCTTTAGGGATAAGGCCCTCTCCTTTTTCTTTTTGTCCTATGCTATCTTTTGCGAGTATTTTTTTTAAGAGTCTATGTTTCCCATCTCTCATTTGCTTTCGATGATGACCGCTTCGCTAAAAATATTTGTTGCTCACCTGGCTAGCGTGCTATTTGTAACAAAACCTCACTTTGCTTTTTGATTCGATTCATATAAATTTACGATTTTATATTTATAAATAAATGCCGATTTAGAATTTAAAAGAATTAAATCGAAAAATTAAGTGAGTTTTCGTAAAATTAAGCGCATCGAAAATTGACGCAAAGATGCACTCATACAGACGCGTTTCTCAGTACATGCAAGTGGTTTCAACAAATGCAGTCTAGCTGTGTATATGTGTTACGTTCAATGTAATAAATCCGGTTAGTATTAATAATTTCCGGTTCGTATTAATAGTAACCGCATCAATTGGTTAATATAGTAAATATCAAAGAAGTAATCACTTTAACCGGTCATTATTTATAATGTTCAGCTTGTTTTGGTTAAAGTAATAAAACATACATTGTGTAGGTTGTGTTGTTGCCTTACCTAACGGACCTGTCGGTATGATTTATCACAATGACCAAACGAATGAGGGAATTATTGATAATTGCCGGTCAATGTGATAAATTTATTTGTGATGCAATAAAGAATAATATATACATACATACATACATACATAAATTTATCACTTTGACCACCTTTGTTGGTTATTATTATTAATTATTAATAGTCACCGATTATTCACTCTGACCGTAACATATGCACCTCAACTACCACTGCGCCGGCGCCAAAACAGGTGGAAATATGATCATTTAGTTCCTTTTCTATTCTTCAACCCCATCAAAAAACTTGTAGAACAATGATTTCATTCATAAATCAATCGTCGATTTTATTCATCGATTATAGTAAGCTTGGCACGTAATGAAAGGATTCCACTGAACAGATTATGAACTTTTGCGTATTCGAACGTCATGTCAGCTCCGTAAACGGGTCAGCTTTGTAAAGGACGTGCAACAATAGACAGCCGGTCGATATTGTCAGTTCTGTTTCCGTCACGTCCCGTGTTGTAGCTGAGGATTGGTGTACGTACAGAGGACCACACAACTATAAAATATACTCTGGAATTATTGTCGAGCGATAGAGTTCCTATTTGCAATGCGGGAGTAAGTGTACTTGTGTGCTCTATTGTAATAGCTATCTGTGTGTCATTGTTAAGGTTGATATGTATCACTAATTGTTTGCATAACGTAAATTAAATCTATGATATACTCTGTGGTCTAGAGGTTAAGACTGCACTCTGCGCACACTAGCGCCCTCATCAGAATTGAAATAATTTCTTTGAATTGGAGACAAAAATGAAAAATTGAAGCATGATAAAGTGTTCTTTGTCAAGACAGCGTTATTTTAAACTATTACAATTAGTTTTATGTTATCTTGTTTATTCAAAATCCTTAAAACAGAAATTGGTGGCCACCGCGTTCCGTTCAAAGGATTTTGAATAAACAAGATAACATAAAGCTAATTGTAATAGTTTAAAATAACGCTGTCCTGACAAAGAACACTTTATCGTGCTTAAATTTTTAATTTTTGTCTCCAGTTCAAAGAAATTAATTAAATTCTGATGAGGGCGCTAGTGTGCGCAGAGTGCAGTCTTAAAGCACTTGGCTCTCGATCCGGAAGTTCTAGTTTCGATTGCCGATGGAGACACTGTCAAACAAAAATCCCTTTATACGACCTCCTTAGTTTGGTTAGGACATTGCAGGATGAATCATCTGATTATCCGAAAAGTTAGATGATTCTGTGCTTCGGAAAGAACGCTAAGCCGTAGGTAAGTGAACCATGTCAGAGGCCTTTTAGTTGGCAGCCTACGAAAGATAATACCGCATTTCGATGTACAGGATTGCCGTTTGGTACACATGTACGGTTAACAGCTCGTCGGTAGAAACTTTTTCAACTCTATTACAACGCCATAAGGTCCAAAAGTGTTTCTACTGATGTGCTGTTGAGTGTACTTTAGGTTACAATGATATTTTTTTCTGGCAGCTCTTAAAAATACTCGCGGGGTGGGGGCAGCTATGACGTCATAAATTATTTGTATGGGATTTTAAAATTTTTTGTTTAGAAACTTATTGTGTGTGATATCAAATGAAAGGGCTTCATATGTCGGTTCCAAAAATATACTACACCATTACTTTTCGGCTACCTGTTTTGTAAAAACCTTAGAAATATTTTCAAAACATACCAAGTTTGAACGCCTCCAGGCAGGAGACGGCTTAGTAAGTTTTGGGAGAACATACGCCTAATGACTCGTAATATACTCATGTCTAACGTCAAGTAGTCAATCTTTAGAATATTAATATTTTAATTTTTTTTTTCTTCAAGTTATATTACTTTCGAGCGGAGCGAGAAAAGTATTGTATTCGTGAAAAAAAAAAAGTGTTTCTAATTTTCTCAAAAATGTGTTCTATATCACTTATACATAATAAAAAACAAGTCTCCCAAAAATGTCCGTCCGTCGGTCGGTCAGTCGGTCGGTCGGTCAATCGGTCGGTCGGTCTGTCGGTCGGTCGGTCGGTCCGTCGGTCGGTCTGTCCGTCACGCTTTGGCCTAGCGGCTAAACGAATAGTCCGATTGACACCAGATTTTGAATTAAGGAGTTTTATGCAAATCCATCGAAGGGTTCTAAGTGGTTTCTTGCTGGCTCTCATTTTGAGGGTAGCTGTCATACAACGAAAATGGAAAATTGAAATTTTCTCATAAACGGCTCATAGAATCTTGATGAAACATTGCATGACCAAGCACCTCCATTTAAAATATCTTGCGCCAGTATCAATTGATCTGTGTAATTTCATATACGGGGTGTTCCTGTTTCACCAAATCGTAAATATGTGATTAACACAAAATTGGTTCCATTGAGTTTATTAAAATTTTCTATAATATTAATCCTGGATTGGTAGTCTACCTGACTGGCTATTATTTATGATTTCTTTGAATAAAATTTAGTACACAGGGTGTACCAAAAACTGAAATTGCTTGCTCAGTAGACCAAACTGAATCAAATCCATAATAGTCCTTGAGCCCGTGACAAAATCACTTACCTGTCATGAGAACATCTTAAGATGTATGGCAACAGATCGGCAAAGTGGTGCTGAGCAAGAATCAGTTACATTTGGCATCCGAAATTTGCCGGAAGTCCGAGAATTTCTTCCACTTCCGGTCAAAATTTGGGGGTGCAAGTTACGTGTCATGAGAACACTCTGAAACCCTCGGCAACATGTAGTCCTTCATTGACAGAGTAGAAAAATACAAGTCTGCCAGTTCCTAGTTTGCCGGAAGTACTTGGTAGACGGACTCAAAGGATGGCCACCACCCAGTAAACAGATCTAAGATTTTTACTATAAAATTTAATACGCATTAATAATCGTGCAAGTCTGCTACGGCTATGGTTTTTTAGTCACTAGTCATCGTAACTGAGTACTCCAAGGGTCTGATGATGACCAGCTATCAAGCAACTGGATCTGAGGGCCAACTACACCCTAAAGCTCCAGATTTTAACTAAAATGCATTGTAGGTGGCTGCCGTCCCTAGACTTGCTGGCTCGAGAGTCTGATGATGACCAGCTGTCAAGCAACTGGATCTAAGGACCAACTACACCCAAGAGCTCCAGATTTCAACTCAAATACTTTGTGGGTGGCTGCCATTCCTGGACCTGCTGGCTCGAGGGTCTGATGATGACCAGCTATCAAGCAACTGGATCTGAGGGCCAACTACACCCAAGAGCTCCAGATTTGGAGTAAAATGCATTGTAGGTGGCTGCCATTCCAAGACTTGCTGGCTCGAGAGTCTGATGATGACCAGCTGTCAAGCAACTGGATCTAAGGATGAACTA
This sequence comes from Athrips mouffetella, assembly GCA_947532105.1. NCBI lineage: Eukaryota > Metazoa > Arthropoda > Insecta > Lepidoptera > Gelechiidae > Athrips > Athrips mouffetella. The sequence continues at coordinate 20,051,319 of OX383972.1, read as the reverse complement.
CACCCAAGAGCTCCAGATTTCGACTCAAATGCTTTGTAGGTGGCTGCCGTTCCTGGACATGCTGGCTCGAGGGTCTGATACTGACCAGCATCCAAGAAAATGGCTCTAAACGAACTTGTGGACTACTCAATTAAATTGTGAACTTAATTAAAATTATAACTAGAACTACTAAATCTAAATATATAAAATTGCTTGTCCTGACTGACTGATTCATCAACGCAGAGCCGTAACCGCTACGGCTACAGATCTGAATTTTTTTACACAGGTTTTTTGCACTTCAAAACACCCACTAAGAAAGGATTTTGGAAAATCGTCTTCCAAAGGGGTGAAATAAGGGATGAAAGTTTGTATGAAAGTCCTTTGTTTCTTGAGCTAGATTCACACAAATTTGAATTTAAGCTTTTGGTAAAAAATAAAGAAATAGGTGTTTAAGCATTTTTTTTAAATCAATTGTAATTATGTTGATCTATAAGTCTTTCATTTTTAGGTCCTCAAAATAAAAAACGGAACCCTTATAGGATCACTTTGTTGTCCGTCTGTCTGTCTGTCAAGACCCTTTTTCTCACGAACGAGAAGAGGTATCAGGTTGAAATTGATAACGAATATTAAGGTCCATAGACCACACAAAATCTGAAAATTTAAATTTTTTACAACACCGCAATCAAAAGATGTGGCTTTTTATGTCCTCATCTTCATACATTTATGCAAAACCTACAGGGTACTTCCCGTTGACCTAAAATTATGAAATTTGGCAAGAAGCTAGGTCTCACAGTACAAATAGAGGGAAAAGTCTAAAATCATTAAATATTAAAAAATTTCTCACAACTAATAGTAACCAATTAAGGTGAGCTCCCGTTTCAAGAACTTTTCTATAAAAGAGGGGTCAAGTCAGATGGTCGTGGAGTTTTGAAAATCAAAGAGCAAAAGCTTTTAGTATATCATATGGTAGATAGGTACGGAACCCTTAGGGCGCGAGTCCGACTCGCACTTGGCCGGTTTTTTAAAGATAGAATTATAGAAATTTGGGTCTGAGCTCTTGGTAAAGAATAAAAAAGTACGTGTTTTAGAATTCTTCAAAATTCATCCCCTAAGGGGGTGAAATAAGGGATGAAAGTTTGTATGAAAGTCCTTTGTTTCTTGAGTTAGATTCACACAAATTTGACTTTAAGCTTTTTGTAGAAAATAAAGAAACATGTGTTTAAGCATTTCTTAAAAACCACTCTTCAAGAGGGTAAAAAAGGGGATCATTTGATGATGAGCCATATTAAGGTTAAGAAAATTTTGACCGTTCGATTCCAATGGCTGGGCATATGAAGGTAAGCTAAGCTTGTTTATTTTCTGCAAGAAAGACATCTCCAAATTAGAACAGACACCGGATTTATTTGTAGACGTACGAATCGTGGTTTAGCGCAGGGTGACCCACTATCTCCATTATTGTTTAATGTGGTAACGATGCACGTATGTAAAAATCTTGAAAAAGACATTTTTATATCGCAATATGCTGACGACATAGTTTTTTATTGTTACTATAAACACTTAAATGAAGGTGAAAGTAAAATACAAAGCGCTTTAGACGTAACAAACAAACTTCTGTCAAATATAGGCCTGGACATATCATCTTCTAAGACAAAGATATGTTTATTTAGGAAAGGATATCGAAGAGAAACTATAGATGTTAAAGTAAATGATAGGGTTATAGAAGTTGTGGAAAATGTGAGGTATTTAGGTGTATGGCTTGATCGAAACTTAAGATGGGGTAAGCATATTAACGAAATCAGAGAGAAAGTTCTAAATTACGTTAACATTTTTAAAATATTAGTGGGACCAGGTTGGGGAGTTCACCCAGTACATTTAAGACGTTTATACATTGCTCTTGTGCGAAGTAGACTTGATTATGCCTGTTTCCTTTATGACAATAGCTGCGTCACACATTTATCAAAATTAGATAAGGTACAAAATATTTTCATGAGATATATTGGTGGATTTGTTAGGAGCACACCTGTGCATGTGATGGAATCAGAACTAAATTTACAACCGTTGTTTATCCGACGGCGATATTTAGCTGGAAAATTTGTGTTAAAGTCGAAGTCTCTGTATAATAATGTTTTAATTTCACTTTTAAATACACTAACTAGCTTATGCAACAATCTTTATTGGCGACGTAAAAAGAACCCATTACTGTCTACGATTTATAAACGGTTTCAGTCTACTCCCATATATGTTAGTCGTCAATTAGAGATGTTTTCATTAGGGACATGGGTTAGCAATGTGGATCTTTCGGATGTCATTATTACCAAACTAGACTCGGTGAACAAACCCAAAAGATTCTTCCACCAACATTCTTTGGCACTCATTTGTCTTGAACACATGCATAAGACCTATTCACAGCATTATAAAGTATTCACAGATGGATCAAAATGTAATAATAATATAGGAGTCGCCTTTTTAGATGCCGAAACTAATATGCATGTAAAATTACATGTTATTACTGATAAGATCTCAATAATGCACGCTGAACTTATAGCGATCGCAGAAGCTCTGTCGTATTTAAAATCGGTTTGTTTTGACAAGTTCGTTATATTTACAGATTCAAAAAGTGCACTCCAACATTTGAATAAATGTACGTCACCTTTTAGAGGGCTTCCATTGGCCTATGATATAATACATACTATAGACACCCTCAGACTTATTAATAAAACTATTGTATTGCAATGGATACCGGCTCATGTTGGTCTACGAGGGAACGAAGAAGCAGACCGTTTAGCCAAAGAAGCTGCATCGGAAGGTGAACATTTTGGGTGTTTACCGTGGTACTCAGAAATATTGTCAGATCTCAGGGCGGACTGTTTTAAAGTATGGTCAGAATATTTCGATGAGAGAGCTTTGAGTAAAGGCATTTGGTACAAAACTATACAGCCTTCTCTTCTTCGTTCCCTCTGGTTTGAAAGAAGCAAGATGGGCAGGCAGGAGATTGTTACGGCTTTGAGAACTCGATCTGGTCATATCCCACTGAATAGCTTCGCCTTTATGATGCGTAAAACTGATTCACCTAACTGTATTAGTTGTGGAGTAGTAGAAGACATCTATCACATTCTTTATGAATGCAAACGTAACCAGTCTCAAAGACGCAACATATTTCCTGCGGACCAACAAAATGTGGGTATTTTCAATGCCATATTGGCGTCTCCAATGTCAACTGAAGCAAGATATTTGTATCGCTTAGTTAAAATCGCAATTAAGGACCGTAGCACTAATAATTCACAGTAATATGTTGTAACACTTATTGTAAATTTTTGTTCTGTAACTATGAGGGTGACGTGTTCAATACTGAACAAACCCTCTATAAATAAATAAAGATTAAAAAAAAAAAAAAAAAGCTTGTTTATGATACCTAATTGTCAATAAAAATTAATCTTTTATGATAGCTGGTCATCATCAGACCCTCGGGCCAGCAGGTCCAGGAACGGCAGCCACCGACAAAGCATTTCAGTCGAAATCTGGAGCTCTTGGGTGTAGTTGGTCCTTAGATCCAGTTGCTTGACAGCTGGTCATCATCAGACCCTTGGAGTACTCAGTTACGATGACTAGTGACTAAAAAACCATAGCCGTAGCAGACTTGCACGATTATTAATGCGTATTTAATTTTATAGTAAAAATCTTAGATCTGTTTACTGGGTGGTGGCCATCCTTTGAGTCCGTCTACCAAGTACTTCCGGCAAACTAGGAACTGGCAGACTTGTATTTTTCTACTCTGTCAATGAAGGACTACATGTTGCCGAGGGTTTCAGAGTGTTCTCATGACACGTAACTTGCACCCCCAAATTTTGACCGGAAGTGGAAGAAATTCTCGGACTTCCGGCAAATTTCGGATGCCAAATGTAACTGATTCTTGCTCAGCACCACTTTGCCGATCTGTTGCCATACATCTTAAGATGTTCTCATGACAGGTAAGTGATTTTGTCACGGGCTCAAGGACTATAAGGATCATGTGTAGGAAAATTAAAAAAATCTCCATGCAATTATCCTACTGTAGTATCCATTGATCTGTGAAAATTCATATAAAGGGTGTTCCAGTACGACCAAAAGTTAGACATGTGATTTACTAGAAATCGTTTGAGGTTTGTTTGTTTTAATGTTTGACAATTTGAATTCTGAATTGATCTGTATATTTCATTAGATTTTTTTTTGGAAAAACGTAAATAAAAGTTTGTATGTCCATACTATGTGTATGGCATTACAAATTTAAGTTTGCGGTTGATAGTTTTTCCTTGAGTAATGCGAGAAAGTAAGTGCAGTGCTGCTGTACCATTTATTTATGTTATCTTCGATTTTAGATCTTATTTTTCTCTTTTCAGTTCATATTTTTCTACACAGTCGGATATTTTATTTTTTGAAATATTTGTTTTATTTTGTACCTACTTTTTAGTTTTATTTATGAAACATTTGTTCAGTTAAGGATTTAATGTATTGGTAAGTTAGTAAATAAGCTCTATGATGAAGTAAATTTTTATAATTATTATTTATTTAAGAGTACGTCTTCTAGGCCTTCGTATGCCAGTGATAACAATACTCACGGACCTAAGTCAAGTGAGTAGTGGTGTTGTCGAATCGTAAAAAATTTCTGACTATTCGGCAAGTATTTAGAATAACTGCCTTCTGTAGGCTATTGTATGTATATAGGGTGACTTTTAATTAGTTCTTGATAGCAAAAGGTATGAATGTACTCATGATACTTAACAACTTTCCCCTAGAAACATAGGTCGAAATACGAAAATCAAGTTTTGACCTCCCATAGAAACTGCATCAGCTGATAGCGCATTTTGTATGGGAGGTCAAATTTGGTTTTTCGTATTTCGACCTATGTTCCTTGGGAAAAGTTGTTCAGTATCATGAGTACATGCATATCTTTTGCTATCAAGAACTAATTAAAAGTCACCCTATATTGTGGGAAATAAAATAATTTTAAGGACTGATGTAGCTGATTATTATTCTTCTTCTTATCTTATCTGCTGGGCAAAGGCCTCTCTCTCTTCTCTCCATTGGTCCCTATCTAAAGCCCGCTCTTGCCAGACCTTGCAAAAGGTGTCAAGTTCATCGCGCCATCGGCGCCTTGGTCGGCCTCGACGCCTTTTGTCGGTTTGCGGCTGCCAGGTGGTGGTGGTCTTCGCCCATAGGTTATGATTATTATTATTTTATACCCTATGACATTCCCACAATAAATACAAATCTAACGACACCTCACATGTTGAAATCTTTCTAGCCGTTTAGGCTGCATAGCGCGACAAAGAAATCGACATACATACATACACTCGAAAAAAATAACCCTCCAGTTTTGATGCAGTCGGGTAATAACTTTCTAATTTTGTATTCACACAATGTTGATGTTAAGGAAAGTACCCGAATTCTGATAATATACATAGCTATATTACAAAGTAGAGTACAGTAATGTAAACATTTCCAAAGTTTTGAATTAATTTAGTTATCGAACTTAATATTTCATTTCTATTCTCTCGAGGTTTAAAGTATATTAAGATGGCAATTAAAAACGATTGAAATATTAAATCTGTAGATAAATTTGAGTATATAGAAACTGTACCAAAATTATTTATTCATTGCGTTTGTTAAAGGAGGTAATAAGGCAAAATTATACCGCAAGTTTATGTAGCACATTAAGTAAACAAATTTTCTCCGTTTCAAACGAATCGCTTTGCTTAATAACAACCTTGAACGCTTGGTAATTGCATGAGCATATATTTTGAATTTTGGTTTATATCAACATCATCTCCCATTCCCGTAGGAGTAAACAGAGAGACTGGTATGGCTTAGGGTACTGCTATCGTTCATCTATTCGCAGTTTACATACGCAACTTGACCTTTAGAAATAGAGCAATTTATTTTTTGTAATGGAATTTTTCAAGGTCACGCTTTGCTATCACTGATATGCCGGTAATTAAGGTTAGGGCTGACATTCAGAGACGTTATCCGGTAATAAGAACCTTGGATGAGCCTCAAATTTTCAAAAAGTGACGCTTTACGTCATAGTCAAGCTTATATGAATCAAAGATTTAAATGGAATGTTACTTGAATCAATGGAGAGTGAGTGGAAACTTTGGAAGAGGAAGGCCTCAGCGAATGTTCCAAGACCAAATTCAGGACGTTCTTAATTAAGGTCAGGTCAAAAGCACCCTAAACCGACGAGTGTGTACGAAAGGGTTGACGAAAGTAGAGGAAGCAGATCGAAGCAGGTGGAGGGCTGTTGTCTCTGCCTAACCCGACGGGAAAGAGGCGTGATTTTATTTATTTATGTATGTTACTTGAAGGCATGAACCTGTTGCATGAACAAATTTATTGTCTTAATAATATTGCACCATCCACTAAAAGTAAGATACGTATTACAAATACCAAATAATATATAATATTACGCTAACGCGTCAAATACTAACATAAACACCATCTAAACATTTCTATGGCATAGAAGCAAAGACAGAAACAGATTAGTAGCAGAAGCATAGAAATCACCTGAGCTCAACTTTTAAATCGCTTACTAAAAATACTATAAACTTGATTTAAAATGAATTTATAAATGTGGATTGTTTAGATAGGGACCAATGGAGGGAAGAGAGAGAGGCCTTTGCCCAGCAGTGGGACATTATAGGCTGGGCATATTAGGCTTAGTGTAAGTAGTACCATTGAGTTGTATCATTAATGGTTATGGTTCTTAATGGTACAAGTGACACAGTTATTGTCACTAGTACCAATGTTACTGTAAAAATGTTTGTACGTTACTTAGACCATAAAACTGAGCAATCTTTCCAAAAACATGGGTCAAAAACTAGGAAAACTTTTGATCGCCCCATAAAAAGCATAAATTCGTTAGTCGATTGAAGGCGCAATCATTCAAATGAAAGAGAATTGAAACCTCAGGATAATAAGGGTTATAGAAGTAGGATTATATAAATAATTCGGCACAAGTTAGGGATGTGTGATGTAAAGTCACAACAAATTACATAATCCTATTATCTTTGGAAATGCAATGAAGGCATCGCTCTATGAATTTGGTACGGTTATTTTGAATATTTGACGTTGACGTGATATGACGTTGCATAGCAATGGAGATGTGACATGCTGGCAGATGTCATCCCGTAGTAAAATAAATTAGCACGGTTTCTATTCTGAGCGAAGCAAGGAGGTCCGAAATCTTAGATTGGTACACACGGCCGCAAAAGCTCTTTGGCCGCAAGTCAGTAGAAACACTTTTGGACCTTACAGCGTGGTAATAGAGTTGAAAAAGTTTCTACCGACGTGTGGTTGACCGTACGATACGCCAACGGTCCATGGTGCAATTCCGACTTGCGTTTTTATTCTCTTTATTTATTCAAAACATTAATGTAGGCGCAAGGTTCGTAGAGAAATCAAAAGGTTTCTCTCGTTATTCAAACTTTCCTTTCTCTACGGGAAAGTCGGGTTATCAAATCGACTTTATACCGACGAACATTTACATAATTTACACAGTTTCTAGTAACTAGACGATTTAAAAATAGAGCTCCAGGATTTAACTAGACAGCAAGGGGACCCTTACCTCGCGTCAGAAGGTTTGTACGTGACGTCATATTTCTCCACCAGGTCTGCCGTGGTTGACCACGACACCCGCACCGTGGTCGGGTTGAGGAACGTCACCGTTATATTCTCAGGCACTCCTGGGCCCATTGAACCTGAAACATAAATATTATTAACACTTTTGAAAAATATCAAGAAAAAATATTAAATTACACAACAGTATAAATATTATAGCAATCAGGCGTTGGACCTTGCTGGTTTTCGTAAGGAAGAAAAATGTTCAGTAATTAAGAAATTTTTGATATACTACAATGAATAAAGAACATTTAGATTATTTATTTAGATTTTTATGCAAAATCACACTTTATTATATTTTTATATCTAGGGTATTTTATAAAGAATAAAGAAAGACAAAAGAATTTATGTATCCATCTCTCATTTCTCCGCACACAAACAGTAACAAAACCACATTTTGGGAATTCGTAAAGTACCTATCTTTATGAAACTTTCATCAATTTTAGATTACATTCCAACATATAGCCCCTGGGGTATTCTTGGAATCACAAGTCAGTTAAGCCAGGAAAGCTGATTACTGGGTTAGTTGGATTTAGCCGTTTGGGTAAAGTAACTAAACCTTTGAGCTAAAACAAACACCGCTGCGTTGCTCCCAAAGGTACACACGTCTACTCGTATCTAAGCTACGAAAATTGACTAAAATCAAATTACTGCAAGAACCCCCATAGGAATGTAAGTGCTTATCTAAATAGGGTAATTATCCATAATGTCTGCTACTAGATTCAATCTTGTAGGTATAAATTGCCCCGTATGGTGCCGGCAAAGTATAGTACCAACCCATCTCTACCCGTGGGTACCGTTAAAGGCGACTAAGGGTTAATGATTCAGAGGATGGGCAGCAGCATCCTTCTGTGTATCGTATCATCTTACATTCTGCGGTCACCAATAACCGCGGTCCATGGAGCTAGACGTAACGCTAAACAGCTGCTGACTATGGAACGTCCCCTCCACATTTTTCATAACTTGGAGGGAGTTCCCTGTCCTGTAGTGGACGTTTCATGGGATGTCATGATGAGGTATAAATTGCCAAAGAACTTAAACAGTGCAGGGTCGATTTTACATACAAATTGACGTGCGCATACCTTTCCCCACAAGCGAGCAGTGCAGTGCACAAAAACATTTTTGAGCTAATAAATGACTTCACTTTAATCACACGAGGTACATATTCGTTACTCCAATAAACACTATCGTTTTACGTCAGAAATATCCTAATTTTTCACATTTTACATGGATTACATACATACATAATATCACGCCTCTTTACCGTCGGGGAAGGCAGAGACCACAGTCCTCATGGATTTGGGGTTATTATTTTGTTAACAAAACCCCGACGTCTTCAAAAACAATTTTAACTCACCCGTCCACCTATCAAATAATTAATACATAAATCTGAACAAACCCAAAGAAACATGGATCAAAAAACAAGAGACTTTGGAATCATGAAAGTAATTTTGCTCTTAAAATAGTTATCAAGAAGCATTTCGATTCACTAAGCGATTACCATTGTGACTTAATAAATGCTTTCGTTATGCGTATCTTTATTCAAATTTCCAATATCGCTCGTCTGATTTTAGGACTTTCCTGAAGAAAAGAATTTAGAATCAAAAAAGTTATTTTGCCCTTAAAATTGTTGTTAAGTTATAACCCTGATTTAATTGAAAGCATTTTCATTCAATAAGCGATTACTACTTGTGCGAATGTTCTTTCGATAATGCGTATCTTTATTCAAACTCCCAATATCGCTCGTCTCGCTCCTTTAACGACTTTCTCGAAGTAACATGGGTTAAAAAACGAGAGGTTCTATAATCATAAAAGTAATTTTGCCTTTTAAATTATTACCTAAAACCCTATTTAATTAATGCTTTCGTTAATTTCGTATCTTTACTAAAACATCCAATATCGCTCGTCTGATTTTAGAACGTTCTCATGAAAACATAGTTCTAATAACTAAAAACGAAAGATTTTAGAATCGTAAAAGTAATTTTTCCCTTAATATAGTTAACAAGTTAAAACTCTGTTGGTTGAAAGCATTTCGATTCCATAATTGATTACTATTGGGACTTCATAATACTGTTCTTTCGTTAATGCGTAAGTATCTTTATTAATACTTTCAATATTGCTCGTCTGATTTTATGACTCTGCCGAAAAAAAACATGGGTTAAATAACGAGAGGTTTTAGAATTATAAAAGTAATTGTTTCCTTATAATAGTTAACAAGTTTTTTATTTATGTTACAAGTGAGCAAACGAGCAGGTCCACCGCCCATAGCACCCACTGTCTTACATACTTTGACACTAATAAGACAGCAAGGGCGTTGCCCACCCTGAGAACTAAGATGGTATGTCTCTTGTGTTGTAATAATTTTACTGGTTAACCCTCAAATCAAAACACAGCAGTGCAAACTCTGCTGCTTTACGGCAGAAATAGGCAAGGGGGGTGGTACTTCCCCAGACGGACTTTGCACAAAAGCCCTACCACCTAAAAAAATTAAAACCCTAATGAAATATTTTGATTTATTAAACTTCCCGCGCCGGAATTTCCGCAGGTGTGTCGCTACACTAAGAATAGTCCCATCCTATCTTAAATCCTTATTCGTATCGCACCACTTCACTTCGGTCACCAAAACATACCATCATCATCATACCATCCCATGAAACGTCCACTACTGGGCAAGGAGCTCCCTCCAAAATATCAGCTTTTGCTGAAACAATGTGGAGAGAAGTACCATAGTCAACACGCTTGTTAGCGTTACGGCTAGTCTAGGCAACGAAGCGGATCGTTGTATGAAGACCTTCGCATTAAATCCTCAGTCGATGAAACTTTGCTGGGGTATTACACAAAAGTACTATAAAAAATCCAAAAAAAATCGGTACTTTTAATTTTTCCATACAAATATTACAAAAAAATTATGATTTTTTTTTTATGTAATTTTTTTTAGGTAGAGATGGGTTGGTACTATTATTTGCCTACCACACGTACACACGGCCGCACATAGGTAGAAACGCTTTTGGACCTTATGGCGTGGTAATAGAGTTGAAAAAGTTTCTACCGACAAGCGGTTGACCGTACAATACAATTTCAGGACCGAGTGGTTTCATCTATTAGTATTGTATTTTATTAATAAAAAATTACAGTTCTTTCTTAACCAGGTCTTCAAAGACTTTCAGACGCAGAAATGCTCCTCCTAAATGAAATGATCCTTTAACCGGCTTTTCAAACATTCTTTTCCTTCCAAGTCTGGTTTCTACTGAGTCTTTATTTCAAGGCGTTACACACGCAGCTCCCCTATAGTACTCCCTAACCAAAATACAAAAATACACTAAACTTTTTCCCCTGTGTAGCAGTGGACTTTAACATGAACTATGAACGATTCCTTCAAGTACCTACATGCATAAATTTTGCTAGCAAGAATTACGAAGTTTTAATCCTATACTATTAAACGAGCAATATTTATATATATATATTTGTAATCGGTTTCTCGGAAACGGCTCTAACGATTTCGATGAAATTTAGTATCCGGGGGTTTTTGGGGACGAAAAATCGATCTAGCTAGGTCTCATGTCTGGGAAAAATTATTTTTTCCGTGTTTTTAGGCATTTTAAGAAAAATTACCACGTTTTAGACAGAAACCTACAGCGCCATCTGTTAGCGAGTAGCATAGCTTGCTCACCCGATTATATTTTAAATGTTGAGGCGGCTATTATAAAGCGAAGCTCGGTCGCCCAGGTACTTATAATTATAAGAGAGTTACTAAAACACAAAATTATATTACATTTCTCTTTTAAGCTGGTTTCAAAGTAATGTTATTATAAATGGATACAATTAATCATACTAAAACTGGCGAAATTACAGCAATTTCCGACATTTGCATGTTTTCGAGTTAAAAGGTTAAGGACGCACACGCCTAAAATACAATCTTACATCGAATATGTAAAACACTCTCTCTTTGATTATGTAATTAAAAATTAAAAAAGCCAGCCAAGTGCGGGTTGGGCTACGTGCCGTAAATGGTTCCGTAGGTTTTGATTAAGTTTATAGTTTAGTTTGTTTGTTTGTGAAGTGACGTAGCTTTAGTTTTATTGACGTCATAAAGTGATGAAAGAATTCTAATACGAATAAAGTATACTTTGGGGAGGCCTATGTCCAGCAGTGGACGTCTTTCGGCTGATATGATTTTGATAAAATGACTTTATTTTTCGTAACGTTCATAATATAAACTTTTTACCTCCTAATGCTCAGCGAGGTCCTATAGTGTCTGATTGCTATTTTTATTATTTTCAGTTTTTCGGCTATAGCTCATTAACCTGTGCTGCTTCTAAGCTGTGTTAGTTTTTTCTTTTAATTTCATCATAATACTCGTATATACCACTACTGTGAATTTTTTTGACATTCTAATGATAACCGTTTAGCTGGCAGGGTTGGGGGGGGGGAATCACTCGACTTCAACAAAAAAATAAGTTTTCAACGTCAATATTTCGCAAACGAATCCCTAAATCAAAAAATAATACACACAGCTTCACATGATTTTTGTGAGATTTATGTAACAACACCCCACACGACGTGGTGGACAAGAAAAAAAAATACCCCTCTTTACTTTACTTACCCGAAAAAGATTATTTTGAAAAATGTAAAAATTATTTATGGCCATCAGAATTATCATTCAAAGAGATCATTGGAAAAGTTGTTCAGTTTCATAGACTGATTCACACCCTTTATTATTATCACACTTTTCCGTTACACGCTGTAGGAGCAGTCTATTATACCCTTTAAGTACCTGTCCCTTACACCCTGTATTTATAATGTTGGTAAGGGTCGAAAACACCCTGTTCTGTATACTCTAACTAGTTAAGCTAACAATTTGTATTTTAAAAATGAAATAAATGAGCGAGCGTACTCCTGGAAATTTTATCTCATTTCAGTGTTTATCAACGAAATGAAAAATTCAATTTCGTTTCGTGAGCTTTGAGCTTTTGTTTGACATCTTTTTATACAACCTTTTATTTTTTGTATTCATATAAATAGTGAAGCACGATTGTTCTTTCTTTGCGATCACTAAAGTTAAGGAACGATGGTCATGGTCATGATCCAGATGGGTGATCGCTCGATAACTTTAGAGCGTTTTTTTTACAGTGTTTATCAGTGTTTATCAACGAATGAAAAATTCAATTTCGTTTCGTGAGCTTTGAGCTTTTGTTTGACATCTTTTTATACAACCTTTTATTTTTTGTATTCATATAAATAGTGAAGCACGATTGTTCTTTCTTTGCGATCACTCAAGTTAAGGAACGATGGTCATGGTCATTATCCAGATGGGTGATCGCTCGATAACTTTAGAGCGTTTTTTTACTGTGTATGGGCTTACTCTTACTCTTTAGAGAGTTTACTTGCTACCGAAGGCCTGTGTCCGACTACTGTCTTAGATAGTGGTTGTTAAGTTATAACAGAAGCCTAATTTGGCAGCTTATCCGTGTAGTGCCGGCTAATAGTCCATCTTATCTCTACCCGTGGGTTTCGTAAGACAAACAAAAAGAAAAAGGGCTTTTGAAACAGATGATGGGCAAAGTAAGAAATCGCACAATTTTACAATCACGCAGGCAGGATTCGAACCTGCGTCTTCTCCGTCAGTACCAGAGACGCTTGTACTTTCTACTTTGTAGATTTATCCGAACACAGGAATTATTAAAATAAAATTATTATCAGATGATGAGCAATCAGAGAGCAGTGTTCTTCTGCTTATCATACAATCTTACATATGGCGGTTACCAACAGCCACGATCCATGGTACCAGCTACAACGCTTGCAAACGTAATGATTGGTTCTTTCGCTCCAAAATATGCCATGTTTTCTAATCGTGAAAGTCTGGAGGGAGCTTCCTGTACACCAGAGGACTTTTAGTCGGATGTTATGGTGATGTTGATCATAATGATAAATTTGGAAGCCTAAAAACTCTACCTACAGGTTAGGATATCCACTGGCATGGCGATACCTATACAATAATTTTAATTAACTAAATAGTTTGAATTGAAATATGCGCACACGCAACTAACCGGCGTTAACAAGACGCAGCAGTAGAGAAAGCGCGAGAGCGACGAGGGCGGGCTGCGCGAGCGGCGCACGCCGCATGTCGCGCCCACCCCACCGCTCATGCCATGCCGCTTCTGAAACAAACACAAAACTAACTGCAATCACAGAATACAGTAATAGTACTAAGCATACAAAACTCTCCGCCCCCCACGGAATCCACTACCTCACCACTCCGCGACTCGCCCATGCGATTCCCGTGATTCGCAACCGGTCTAGTTGTGCTGAATACGCAGCCCTACGCTTTTGTCAGTTTAAAATGTTTATAGTGGTTTCACGTTACGAGAGGTGTAGTGTCTGGGGTGACTGGGGTGTGCTGCGATCCAAGTCATAATGCTTCCATTACATTGAGTACACTAGCTGGTAAGGCGTCTTCAGCATATTATACGAGGTCAAGACTAATCCCATTCAGAATAAAAAAACCGGCCAAGTGCGAGTCGGACTCGCGCCCTAAGGGTACCATACGATATAGGTACTAAAAGCTTTTGCTCTTTGATTTTAAAAACTCCGCGACCATACAACTTGACCCCTCTTTTATAGAAAAGTTCTTGAAACGGGAGCTCACCTTAATTGGTTACTTTTAGTTGTGAGAAAAAGTGAAATATTTAATGATTTTAGACTTTTTCCTTTATTTGTACTGTGAGACCTAGCTTCTTGCTAAATTTCATAATTTTAGGTCCACGGGATGTACCCTGTAGGTTTTGCTTTTTTGCATAAAATTAAATATATATTATACCATATCTTTTGATTGCGTCGTTGTAAAAAAAATAAATTTTCAGATCTTGTGTGGTTTATGGACTTTAATATTCGTTATCAATTTCAACCTGATACCTCTTCTCGTTCGTGAGAAAAAGGATCTTGACAGACAGACAGACAGACAGACGGACAACAAAATGATCCTATAAGGGATCCGTTTTTTTATTTTGAGGTACGGAACCCTAAAAAACGAAGTAGAAGTGATTGTGTTCTTCATTTATGCTAAAGACTCATTTCTTACGCTACCCTGTTGTGAAGTTATCAATATTTACTCATAAGAGATTCACATTATGGCCAACTTCAATAAAGACTAGCCAAAGGTTGATTATTTAATACGATTTTCACATGTACCGTTGGTTCCGCCTAACCTCTTAAATACCTAGTAGTCTTTAAGATATGTCGGAAACCGTTTGGCGGCTTAAAAACTGACAACAAGGTTAATTAGGCTAGTCACTGGCATGGCTTGTTTTATTTCTACAGAAAAAGTAGGTAATTAAGTGACTAGAAACTCAGTTAAAGTCCTAAGTAAAAACCTACGCCGTTACGTCCTAATTAGTCTGTGAAAATGATGATATAGCCTCAACTTCCACATAAAAAAATATTTTCTGCAGCGTAATTTTTTGTGGTCCCTTCTTCAATTTCCGGTTGATTATGAGAATAAATTGCTATAAGAACCTTTTTTTTAAATTACATAAGCTTTTATTATACATAAGCGTTTAGAGCACAGATATTTAAGGTCCTAATGAAATAGTAAACATAATTTTAGCATGTACCATGAAGCTGAAATACTTCTTCCAAGGAACCTAGGTCGAAATAGAATTCTCTCTCCTGATAGCGCATTTTGTATGAGAGATGATTTTTTTTTTCCTATTTCAACCAATTTTTCTTGGGAAAAGTTGTTCAGTTTCATGAGCAGCACCACCTCTTATAAATATCCGGGGTGTTAAAAAAATAACGCTGTACAAATACAGGGCTTTAACAAACTCGAGTTGCAACTTTGAAAGGCTCATTTGGTGGATTAATAGAACAAATTTTAAGGTTCCGTTGTCAACAAGGAACCCTTATAGCTTCTTTATGTCAGTCTGTTTTTCCGCGGTTTAGCTCAGTGACCATTAAGTCCAGAAAGCTGTAATTACGTAAAGATATACATAATAGTCACATCGACTAAGTGATAAAATAAAAGCTAGGGGACCACACGTAAAGTGGGGATGAATTTTATTTTTGTCGTTGACTCCTTGGTGTGGGGTGTCGTTAGATAGTCGTCATCATCATCATCATCATATCAGCCGAAAGACGTCCACTGCTGGACATAGGCCTCCCCTAAAGATCTCCATGACGACCGGTCCTGCGCTGCTCGCATCCAGCGGCTTCCCGCGACCTTGACCAGATCGTCGGTCCACCTTGTGGGGGGCCTGCCAACGCTTCGTCATCCGGTACGTGGTCGCCACTCTAGAACCCTCACGCCCCATCGGCCATCGGTATAGTCGTTGGTGAACAAAATCTAATTAGTAGGATATATGATGAATTGAAAAGGAAAACTATCAGCTCTAAGAAGAGTTAAGGAGTTATAGTCGAAAAGCTGAAAATAATTAATTGCTATTGTTATATCAGTAAATTTAATCAAATAAATGGTACAGCAGCACTGCAATTACTTTCTCGCAATACTCAAGGAAAAACTATCAACCGCAAACTTAAATTTGTAATGCCATACACATAGTATGGAAATACAAACTTTTATTCACGTTTTTCCAAAAAAAAGTTCGAATGAAATATACAGATCAATTATTCAGAATTCAAATTGTCAAACATTAAAACAAACAAACATCACATGTTTAACTTTTGGTAGTACTGGAACACCCTTTAGAATTTTCACAGATCAGTGGATACTACCGTAGGATACTTGCATGGAGATTTTTTAAATTTCCCAACACATGTTCCTAACAATGATATTACAAACGGTTCCTAATGGATAATTGTTCAGTTTAGTCTACTGAGCAAGCCCTTTCAGTTTTTGGTACACCCTGTGTACTAAATTTTATTCAAAAAATTAAAATGAATATCCAGTCAGGTAGACAACCAATCCATGATTAATATTATAGGAAAATTTAATAAACTCAATCGAACCAATTTTGGGTAAATCACATATTTACGATTTGGTGGTGCAGGAACACCCTTTATATGAAATTACACAGATCAATTGATACTGGCGCAAGATATCTTACATGGAGATGCTTGGTCATGCAAAGTTTCATCAAGATTCTATTAGCCGTTTTTGAGAAAATTTCAATTTTTCATTTTCGTTGTATGACAGCTACCCTCAAAATGAGAGCCAGCAAGAAACCACTTGGAACCCTTCAATGGATTTTCATAAAATTCCTAAATTCAAAATATGGTGTCAATCGGACCATTCCTTTAGCCGCTAGGCCAAAGCGTGACGGACAGACCGACGGACGGACATTTTTGGGAGACTTGTTTTTTATGATGTATAAGTGATATATGTAGAACACATTTTTGAGAAAATTAGAAAACCTTTTTTTTCACGAATACAATACCTTTCTCGCTCCGCTCGTAATAGTAAGGGAGATGAAAAATATTTCGCTATATGATTTGCACGTATTTCATATCGCTAGAGATGATAGTTTAGATTATTATAAATTGATTTGGTTCAGTAAAGTTTTTCTGTCCGTCGCTGCGTTTTTGAGTTTCAGATTTTCAAAAATGTAAAAAAAAGAAGGGTACTAAATCATTTGCTCATGTCTGCCAATGGAGCTGCTGGTCAGAAACATCCTAAAAATTAAAGAAATCGAAGAGGCAGACGTATAGGGCTCTGCATTATCACGGGAAGTACTAGTAAATATGTAAAAAAAAAAGGCTCTACTAAACCATTTGCTCATCATTCTAGTTGCTTTTATTCGCTTCATTTGGTTTCACTGAAGACAACAAAAAATTGGCAGACGATTTACTCACTGATTTTAAGAAATATTAATTTTTATAAATTCGTACTAAATCAATCATATCCCCAATATAGGGTGCGTCCTAATTCACTTTCTTCTTTCAAGTAGACAAGGCTTATAATGAACGCGGGTGGGGGCGGCGCTGGCTTGTAAAAAGTGACGTTTCACAAGGTGGCGGTGTTAGTTCTTTTTTTTGCCACGTTCATAATAAGCCTTGTCGCACTTGTACATAGATAATTTCGTTTCACTTAGAAAAGAATAAACACCGGAAAGAAATCATTCATTGATTTAAAAAACCGGTAATAAATTGCGTAGGAATGGAACGCTAATTAAAAAGTTGATATCTCAATGGGTCCCCGCACACGTTAAATCCGCGATCCGCGATCCTGCGATCCGCTGAGATGCAGCTATAAGAAAGAGAAAGCTATAGGACCGTAGACTAGGTGTATCTATGGTGTCTCTATGGTCCTATAGCTTTCTCTTTCTTTCTTATAGCTGCATCTCTACCGGATCGCAGGATCGCGGATGTTACGTGTGCGCGCACCCAATGTGTGAAGGAAACGTCGGGTGCACGCACACGTTAAATCCGCGATGCTGCGATCCGGTAGAGATGCAGCCATAAGAAAGAAAGAGAAATAATAATGATCGCGAAGTCTGATCGCGAAACTGTTTGACCATGTGCGGGGGACCCAATATCGTTCTTATCACAGATTAAATATACTTTCGAGAGGTAGAAATGTTCAAGGGTAGAAATCCAACACGGGCTCTACACGACGAGCCGCAAAAGGCGTTCACACGTTGGCCGTGCCTTTATTTCAAATAAGTACGTAGGAGCAGAGGGACGTTTTATTTTATTCTAAATAAGTAAAAATATTTTTGATTTTTTTTCAAATATGGTGCAGCTGGAAACAAAACTTAAAAGCACTGTATAAGTATATTTCAGCGGCAGCGATAGTCTCCGCGTATACGTCCATCTTGCTTGCTTGACAGACCTACACGGAATGAGCCGCACCAACAACGTGTGAAAGCTGTCAACAAGCTTGCCGAGCCGGCGCGGCCAACGGTTGGGCAAACGTCTACTGGGTGCTCAAAACGAGTGGGTCAGACCCATTGACGTAAGAAAAACGCTGCGCTTCTAACGCCCCCTGGCGTAATTTCCAAAATCTTTGGTCAGACAGAATTCACAGGTATAAATATTCAAAAATAGCGATATCACTGATTCGTATACGAATCTTGCCAATACGAACGCTTCAAAAATGCGTCTCCTGAGACTGCAACTGCTATGTCTTTGATTGATGTCATCCATTCAAATCTTGACAGAACTTTGAACAAATGAACATGAAAAAAACCGGTCAAGTGCGAGTCGGACTCGCGCGCCGAGGGTTCTGATATACCTATAGTATTTTTGGAAGCAATAAAGTCCATTTTCAGGACCGCAAAACTAAATTTGTTTGTAAAGGTTTTTTGCAGATTTCTGAAAAACTGTGCAACTTAGAAAGATCGTTTTATTTTTGCTGTAAAGTTTACATAAACCTCTGTCAACTGTAATTAATTCAGATTTTCCCTTACTCAAACTTCGGAGATAAGGGGGGGGGGATGGTATTTTTTTTGACATTTTTCATCATAACTTGAAAACTAAGAAACTTAAAAAAATACAAAAATATATTTTAAAATGTACAAGTAAAGCCCTTTCATATGATACCCCACTCGACCTAGTAGCGACAATTTGAAATTTGGCCCCCCCTATTTTTGCCCCCTTTACATTAATAATCATACTTTTTTCAAAAAATTTTCATGTGCAATTAAGTTGGGCAACTATATTCTAAAACTATTCCAAATTTCAGCTCGATAGCGTAAGTGGTTGCTGAGATATAGAGGTGTGACAGACAGACGGACAGACAGACAGACAGACAGACAGAGCGGCACCATAAGGGTTCCTTTTTTTTACCATTTTGGTATCGGAACCCTAAAAATTATGTATCAAAATACCAGCCAGCATCTTACTAAAAAGGTTGCATTGAAAGTAGCCGATGCTTTAAAAAAAACCGGCCAAGTGCGAGTCGGACTCGCGCACCGAGGGTTCCGTACCACCACATAATCATAATTGTATTAGTTGAAATTTCAGTAAGTTAATGTGCTACATTTTTATAGTCCGACACGCGCTTGACCAAATTTTATTATTTGTTGTTATTTTATAGCTTATGCTCTATAAACATACAAATTATCAAGTTTGTAAGTGTAACCGTTTTTAAATAGAACTAAAACAAAAATCGCCTCAGCGACCATCCAACTTGACCCCTCTCTTATATGAATGTTCTTGAAACGGGAGCTCACCACAATTGGTTACCATTAGTTGTGAGAAAAAATGTAATATTTAATGATTTCAGACTTTTCCCATTATTTGTACTGTAAGACCTAGCTTCTTGCCAAATTTCATAATTTTAGGCCTACGGGAAGTACCCTGTAGGTTTTTCATTTTTGAATAAATGTATGGAGATGAGGACATAAAATGCCATATCTTTTGATTGCGTCGTTGTAAAAAATTAAAATTTTCAGATCTTGTGTGGTTCATGGATCCTAATATGTGGTATTAATTTCAGCCTGATAACTTTACTCGTTCGTGAGATAAAGGGTCTTGACAGACAGACAGACAGACAGACAGACAGACAGACAGACGGACAACAAAGTGATCCTATAAGGGTTCCGTTTTTTTCTTTTGAGGTACGGAACCCTAAAAATTACTTACTTTTATTGTTTTTTACTATTATCTAATAAATAACACTGAAAAACCAAGCCTAAGTCACGTATAAACAGTAAAGACTTTGTTTTGTTTTTCCCGCCATATTATTTCCATTCCGTGTATTTAGCACCGACGACCTCAGAACAAAGACCTCCTTGAAGTACTACACTACGTAGTTTACGCGATCTTTCACAGATGGCGCTTTTTTTTCTTGTATGGGGAAATTTTGAACCGCTTGTTCCCAAGACCCTATCTTGACTATATAAATCTATGAACCCTATATATAAGACTATGAATCAAATGGTCTGCCTTTGGTAAATCAGAGGTCTAGAGGTCTGCCTCTTCGATTTTTATGGTTTTGAGGATGATTGTAACCATCAGTGCAAGCGGCAGACGTGAGCAAATGATTTAGCACGTGTTTTTTTTTTACATTTTTAAAACCCTGTTAATTGATAACGCAGCGCTACCAAGGTGGCAGACTATTTTTCTGTTGTTCTACTCATCGTTTTTAATCGAACGATCTATGTCTGCCACATGAGCAAATGATATACACGTTTTAATATCATAACAAAAAACTGAAAAAAATATTCCTTCAAAACGCAGAGGTGTGGTGGTCTGCCTCTTCAACTTTCATCGTTTTGAGGATGATTCTGACCATCAGTGCAAGCGGCAGACATGAGCAAATGATTTAGCTCATGATTTTTTTTTACATTTTTGAAGCCCTGTTAATTTATAACGCAGCGCTACCAAGGTGGCAGACTATTTTTCTGTGGTTCTACTCATCGTCTTTAATCGAACGATCCACGTCTGCCACATGTGCAAATTATATAGAAATGCTGGACGCCATCACCCTACCTATAAGTAAAAATCAAAATCTTCATAACAATGATGATTCCCAAAGCAACTTTACTACGGAACCGTGCGCGAGGCCCCAGTTTAATATTATTGCATTATGTTGCACAGGTTGAGTATATACAAGTAGGTATATTATGAAGTACAAAAATATTTGGATCATTCATAAAAAAATCTTATCTTTTCTTTTAACAGGATTTGCTTACTTTTTCGCACTCTGAGGCTATCTTAAGCATAGACAGTTTTATTTTTTCGAGTACCGATTGTTATTATGAGCCTGTTTTGTCCCACTGGAGGGCAAAGGCCTCTCTCCCATCTTTCCACTGTTCCGAGTACCTAGTAAAGATAAATTAATTCTAATGAATTATATGGTCATTATTATGATAAGGAAAATTTGTAAAGGAGGCTGTCCTCTAGATCAGCAAAAAGGACCCTCGACGTGTCTCGTCATACCCTCTTTACATTGTTCTCATCTTGCTGAGCTATTCACTCCATCGTGGAGTGGCCTGCGGAACAGTCTACATAGGTTTACATAGTTAAGGAAAAATCTGAATGTTTCTCGCAAACCAACCGATAGGGCGCAAGGAACTAGTTGGGCAAGATTCTAAAAGAATTGACAAAATTAAAGCACTTTCCCTAAAAACATAAAATTGAAAAAAAAAAATCGCCACTCCATACAAAATTATTCATGCGAAAGGCAGATTTTTTCAATTCCTTAATTTTTGTAGGAAGTTGTTCATTTTCGTTAACCCTTTAATTTTTGCCAAACTATCTCATACACCCGGTAATTAATGACAAAATTGTCTTGAGTCAAATATTAGATATTATCTGTAAAGTTATAATACAAGGCTTTAGGCGTTAAGTCCGCCTATGTACCTTTGTGCATGAAATGTTTAGTTTATTTCAAGAGTCTGAAGGCGTATATGTTCAAATTGCAACAACCAAAAGCAATAGACTTTTCTGAGCCTTTAAAACTTAAGAACATGGGCTTACAAATATTAATTTACCGAAAAATTTTTTTCCTTCACATTTGATTACCTGGTTCGTTCTCTAAAAATTGTCTGACTTTGAAAAACTTTATTTAAAACTAGCTTTTTTCCACGACTTCGTTCACATGTTAAATGGTTTGTAAAAAAAAAGAAAAAATATTTGTGTATTATTCGACTCTAACTTTTAGCTATCAAACAAATAAACTAACAAAAAGTCAAAAAGCCTGGGGCATCAAAATAGAATAAAGTGAGCTTTTTTTAATATCTACAATTTTATATATTTAAAATTTTAATTGGACGTTTTATATGGGTGCATTGTATAAGTAAACATTTCTAGGGGCTAAGACGAGTAGGCTTCTTCCACCGTAAACGTTAGTAGAAAAGAATAAAAATGTATGGAAATAACATTACCTGACTAAATGTAACATGACAGCTATTGTAAACCTCGTACATTTTTAGGGTACCGTACGCGAAGAGTGCCAACCGGACCCTATTACCACAGTAAAGAGATAGCATCTCTTTAATGTGCTATTACTAAGCCTACGAATACGACTTTGTCTATAAACAGTTGTATATTTTTAACCGTAGTAGCTGTATGGTTAAAAAATTACAGAATATGTGTTATTATGGCGGCTTACGTATCGAATATTAAAAATGATTGAAAATTTTAGAGACCCTTCGAGTCGCACTCGCGCGCATTTGGTACACTTTGCTCGACTGCGCGTCCCTGACTAAGACAGTATTTTCACCTTAGTGTAGAGTCCAACTCGCACTTGGCCGGAATTTATATTTTTAGCTTTTATATATTTTTAAAAAGTCACATGTCAATAAGCTCTGATCATATTCGATTATTCAACTATATTAGCATGGACGACTTGTGACGTATGTCGTGACGTCATATATTGAATTTACTTCAGCTTTGAATGAGTAAGTCGAAGGTAAACTGTATTGACCTTTAACAAGTGTATTTCTAGAACAATAATATTATTAGTTTTCTAGTATAGTTCCACACCACACGTATATTAAGAAAGCTATATTTTCTGGAGAGATGATCTGGATGCTTTTAGAGACCAGTGGCCCATAGTCGCAATAAATAGGGAGGAATGGAAATGTATGGGGGAGGCCTTTGCCTAGCAGTGGGACAGTATAGGCTAGTAAAAATAAAAAAATAAAATATTTTCTCAGTAACGACCGTTCCTATTGCAGAGTGATAGAAGAAACGGTATTATAGGTATAATGAAGACTTACATATTATTATACTCGTAACTGTTGAAAATTGTGTAAAAGAATTTACAAAAGATTGATATACATTTTAATACTGCACGACATTTTCCTGCGTCATTTTGTATGGGACGGCCAATTTTATTTTCATTTCCCGAAAGTTTCATTCACTGAAAGTTGCTCCGTCTCGTAGACTGATGATGCCCTTTTCGTTTTTGGAAAGCTGCCTTACACCCCATATACTATTGACGCAAACAGTTTACAGCTACATAGTAAGCCACACTGACGTAAGGAGCGTTTTTACTGCAAATGCATGGATCTGTAGATTTTAGGTCAAAAAACGTCTTCTTGTTTAACTTACTTATATCAAAAGTACCCGCATCGACTTCTAGTTGGGGAAACCTGCCAAATATCCTAAACCACAGCCTTAAACCAATAAGCGTTTTCGCATGGCAGCAACCACGTAGAAACAAAACCAGTATAAGTTGAACTAGCGCTACGCTACAAACGCTTGTAACCAAAGACCCGCTCAATGTCCAAGTGTTTCCACCATAGAATACATGAAACTATGGTTTCCACCTACGAGCGACCGTGTGCCTACGACCGTTGAGGCTCAGGACTGATGGATGAGAGTAGATGTAGCGAAAGAACTATGTCAAGTAGCAGATCAAAATGGAAAGGTGTCACCATGTGTCTTCCTAACCCTACACTGAAAAAACGGAGATCCAACCAAGATCAATTTTCTCTTGTTTGGCATTTTGTGATTAAGTTGGAAAAGATATTGATAGATTCAATAAAGTGTCTTAGTCAATTTAAATTTATGATCTTAAATTCAATAATCAAATTGAGACAATCCAATAAGGTCTTTGCAAGCTCAAATGGAGTCAAGATGCTTGTTTGAAACTATCAAAATGTTGATTGAATCAGCAAATATTATTTTTCAGTGTATGGGAAAGAGACGTATTTTTTTGTACTTACGAAACATTTTAGACATTTTCTGTTCACAAACTACTTCATACAATTTACGATGTAAGTGAATAAACTCATAAAAC
This sequence comes from Athrips mouffetella, assembly GCA_947532105.1. Lineage (NCBI taxonomy): Eukaryota > Metazoa > Arthropoda > Insecta > Lepidoptera > Gelechiidae > Athrips > Athrips mouffetella. The sequence goes on along the minus strand of OX383972.1, from coordinate 20,027,042 downwards.
GCACCAGTGTTCACTATAAAAGTCACGACAATTATGATTCAGCTTTTGTTTATCATCCAAAAAGACAATATAAAAACCCGCACCATACAAAATAAATAAAATGAAAACTGGAAGTAATATTTACATAATTCTAAACGACATGCAAGATATTTTATACAGGGTATCGAGGTAAGGTTAAGGACCTCTTCTTAAGAAGGAATTACAAATATTTTTTACTCAAAAACAGAAAATCCAGCCCAATATCAGGAGTAGGAGAGCCGCTCTTATCGCCATGCAATCACGTTTAGAATAATGTTGATACTATATAATTGAAAATACTTCAAGTTTTTTAATTAAGAATCCTAACAGGGACAAGCATCACTTAACACATAAAAGTAATTGTGAATTTCATGAATAAGTTAAGTTTTAAGATAGAATTTGAACAAAGTTTTTGTTTAATATGGCGGTGGCTTTCCTATTTGCACATTACTTTTGGCAACTGTTAGAATTAGTTGATAGATAATTCTACTTATTACTTATAGATATTTGGCAAGTCTCGTCGAACTAGCATACTAAATGAGACAACTTAGATGAGGAAACTTTGGGTGATAGATTAATTAATTAATTTGGAAACGCTTTATACGGACCTATACACATCAAGCTGATCAATTTTTCATCTCTAACCACAAGGTTAATAATATTTGTTTGTAGAAAGTATTTAAAGCTATGCCGTTTTTTAGGATTCCGTACCCAAAGCCCTATTTATATGCCTTCGATGTCTATTTGTCTGTCAGCGGGCTGTATCTCATGAACCACGATAAGTAGACGGTCGAAATTTTCACACTTTAGGCGATATTTGCTCTTTTATCTTTCGGGAACATGTACAAGCATGAAAATTTATATGTTTAAAGTGCACGTAAGCTATTAAATAATAAAAACTAGTCAAGTGCGCGTCGGACGGACTTGCGCGCATATAATAATACACTTCTGCGTGACTGCGCGTTCATAACAAAGACGATCCCTAACGGACGGAGACCTTAGTGGTACAGAACCCTCGGTGCGCGAGTACAACTTTTTTTATTGTCTGTGGGCTTGCTCTTGACCCCGATCTAATCTTGAGGACAGAGATGATGTCGACAATAGAACAAGCTTGCCCAAAAGAAGTCTATTCAGTCGGGATCACAGGCGAGGCAGAAAATTCCACTCCATATTTTTGTGAAACTAAGGCATCCACGAGAAACACCAAAAAGGGTACTTTTTTTAGATTAATATTTAAAACTTAGTGTTGAACAATACTTCAGTCCGCGTAAATAAAAAAGTGGCACAGTTGACATAATTCCTTCTTAGGTATTTAAACAGTTACTTTATCAATATTGGTTCAACAGTTGGTTTCTAATTATCATCATCATCATATCAGCCGAAAGACGTCCACTGTTGGACATAGGCCTCCCCTAAAGATCTCCATGACGACCGGTCCTGCGCTGCTCGCATCCAGCGTCTTCCCGCGACCTTGACTAGATCGTCGGTCCCCTTGTGGGGGGACTGCCAACGCTGCTTCGTCTTCCGGTACGTGGTCGCCGGTTGGTTTCTATACTCAAATTTATATACATTTTGACACATTGGACTTTACTGGCTCTACGTACCGAATTGCTTGTATAAAGCTCAACGTGCTCTTGACTATACAAGAATTTCATTAATTTTCAGTGAAACTACTGTGGACAAGAAACCTCGCTTACAACTTTTCATATTAAGCTGAGAACAACCAATTAATATTTTATTATTTATATTTTATTAGTATAACACCACGCCTCTTTTCCGTTGGGGTAGGCAGAGACCTACCTCCACCTGCTAAGACCTTTACATCCCCAAAGTTGATATTTTCTTAGGAAAGATTTTTTGTTGCGTACCATAAACTAAAAACTCTCAATTTAAGTTTCTCTACAATAATGTCGGTTAATGTAGATACTTTACAAGACCGCTTCAGCTGGTTCACTGCTTTGACTTTTATCTCCACTTTAAAGCACCCGAGGGTAGAAATGTTCTCCTTCTAGAGAGAAGACAGATTCTACCAATAAAATTTCAAATATATTTAAATGGTTGGCATTTTTAAACGTATGAAAATAAAACATATTATAAGAACCAAAGGTTAAGTCAGACACCGAACTCTTATACCAGGCTTAATATATGACTTGAAGTAAAAAGGAATCTTCGCTGGACAACCAAGATACTAGAACAGTAGCTATTTTATCATAGATTTTCATACTAAGAAAGGTAAAAGAAGAGGCAATAAATAAATAATAAAATAAATTTTCGGATATAGATACCCGAATCTATTCAAGTCGCGAATGAATAGGCTTCTTCTTAGGATCGAGGTCAAGAGTAAGCCTTTTGAACGTAAAAAACCAGGATGCCGCATAGAGGTGAAGTTTTCGGCCATATTTTTCGGCTGTTCAAGTACAGTCAAGAGTACGCAAATATTGATGCATTAGACTTAATATAGCGCTTATCTTAATCAGAGTAGAGACGGATACTGCTCTGCAGGCTGTCAGGCTTAACCTTCTCTTGTCATTTTTTTGTTATTGTCAATGGACGTACTCTAGACCTCGATCTAGTCTTGAGGACGATCGAACGAGCTCGCCCAGAAGAAGCCTATTCACTCGCGACCTTAATATATTCAGTTTGTATGAACTCGGGAATACAGACGCAGGCAGAGAATTCCACTCTTTAGCCGAGCTTATTATAAAAGATGTTTCAAGGCTCCTTGTGCGAATGTGCGGAATATCAACCAAGTATGGGTGATAAAAACCCGAGCGCTCTTTTAAATATGTTCGAATGTACAGGGTTGATTGAAACAATAAACATAAGTCAATTTGAATTTTGATGTAGTCTTTTAGAACCTTAGCCTAATCCTATGATTTTTCTAAGTAATCTGATATTTTATAATACGAGTATTCTTGTATAAATTACTATAGGCGTTACAGACACGTGGCTTTCTAAATGTTGCGTAACAGCTAATGTCGATCCCATACATTTTCATTCTGTTCTACTAGCATTCTATTGTTTAGGTACCCTGTTTCCGCAATTAATTCTTACTATAAGTTTACGAAAATAAATTCCAGATACCAACAGGGGGCACAGAACCTCTCATATTTAATGAAATTTCTTATTAATTATAAAACGGTAAGCTTAATCTTCAGCCCCGTAAGATTTAAGTAGCCATTCGCGTTTAACAGACCACTTCAAATTTTGAAGTGTTTACTTTGCTTAAATTAATTTTTGGGCCAACATGCAGTCTTGAATACCTGTATTAAGGAGGTACTTAAACTCCGATAAATTTACTAATAAAAACCGGCCAAGTTCGTGTTGGACCAAGCGCAGTTTAGGGTTCCGTAGCTTTTATAGGATTTTTTATTGCAAAGCAGGTTCATGAAATTTTGACCTCCTAATACTTAGCGAGGTCCTAGTGCCTGATTGCTAATGCTCATTTTATTACTTCCTGTTTTCATAGCTCACTGACTTGAAAAGCCTACTTACCTGTGATAGTTTTCCTTTGAATTTGATTATATATACAACTACTGTGATTTTTTTCACATTTCCAATAACAACAGTTTAGCTGGTAGGCACTAGACTCCAACAAAAAATTACATTTTCAAGCTAAATACACTAATCACCAAAGTCTAAGACTCAGACTGGAAATGTGAACTTTTTCGTATAATCTCTTAGAAGAAATACTGGCTACTTGTTAACTTCAAGGGAGTAAATAAAACCGAGATAAAATAGCGTTCTAAATTTAAATTTTTAAGAACCTTAGACCATAGTTTAGCATGATTTGGCAGTAACATGTTTTACGTGCATTGTTCCTGTTTTAACTTTCGTTTATCGTTTAGGAAACATTTTAATAGAATTTGAGTAAAGTGGCAGAAAAGACAGTTATAGAGTAAAATATTGGTGTCGTAGGAATTATTTCATGCCACCATTTGAATCAAGAAAACATGTTACGTGCTGTTCGTATGCTCGAAACCGGGCTTATACAACGTGAAGTTGCAGCCGCCATTAATTCATATCAATCTGTTATTCGGAAATTATGGGAACGCTATCGGCTCACTGGGAACACGGCTGAACAGCTTCCTGGCAGATATTGAAAAACAACTCAACAAAAAGACCGTTTTTAAAGAACATTGCTAGAAGACAGCCTATAACTACTGCTCGGCAACTCGTGGAAAGTCTGCTATCTTAACACTACTCAGCACTCAAACTACCAGAAGGAGATTACACGAGATCAGTTTACATTCCCGCAGCCCATTGCGGGTGCCAGCTCTTCAGCGTGGCAATCCTGCACAGCAGTTACTGTGGGCCCATTCTCATTTGCGATTATCTGAAGATCAATGGGCAAATGTCCCTTTTTCTGATGAATCGAGGTTCGGTTTCCAACATGCTTTGAGAGGAATACGCGTTTGGCGTTCTTCTGGACGTTATTAATAACTTCGTTGTCTTCAGGAAGTTTATCCTTACCTAGGCGGAGCAATGATGGTTTGGGCCGGCATTCGAGTTGGCGGGAGAATCTACCTGGTTCTGATTCGGGGCAATATGAACGCCCAAAAACACCGCAACGATAGTGGAACCTTTTGTTGTTCCGCATCCAATACGAATGGGTGAAAACTTTTTATTCATACAAGATAATGCTCGCGAGCATACGACTGAGCCGGTGATGACTATTAGACTGGCCTCCACAATCTTGCGACATTAATCTCATAGATCATGAGTGGGTATTGCTCGAAATAATTACATTCCAATAACTGCTTCAAATTTTATGCACCGAAAGTGATCTGTTTTTTCATCTTTCTCAAAAATGGAGCGGGATCCCTCTGGCCATAATTGGCAACCAGATATTCAGCATGCCAAGGCAATGTAGAGTCTTGGCCAGTGCATTAGGAGGTCCAACTGACTACTAAATGTCTCACCGACAGCAAGAAATTTAAAAAGTTTTGACCTAACAACGTGTTTTACCTTTTTAGGGTTCCGATACCAAAATATTTAAAAAAAGGAACCCTTATGGTGCGACTTTGTCTGTCTGTCTGTCAGTCTGTCACACCTCCTTATCTCAGCAACCACTCATGCTATCGACTTGAAATTTGGAATAGTTGTAGAATTTGGTTGCCCAACTTAAATGCACATGGAAGAATAAAAGAAAATTATGATTATTACTGTAAAGGGGGCCCAAATAGGGGGGGCAAAATTTCAAATTGTCGTCACTAGGTCGAGTGGGGTATCATATGAAAAGACTTTACTTGTAACTCTTAGTTTTCAAGTTGTGATGAAAAATGTCAAATAAAATACCATTCCCCCCCCCGCCCTTATCTCCGAAGTTTGTAAAAGGAAAAATCTGAATTAATTACAGTCGATAGAAGTTTATGTAAATTATTATATTACAGCAAAAAAAAAACTAATTTAGTTTTGCGGTCCTAAAATGAACTTTATTGCTTCCAAAAATACTATAGCTATTATTTCGGAACCCTCGGCGAGCGAGTCCGACTCGCACTTGACCGGTTTTATTCTTTCTAATTACGGTTTCTTTCATAATAAACTTAAATTTTTGTTTCGTTGACTCTTAAGTTTATTTTACTAACAAACTTTAAATTACGCGTTTAATCATGTAAAATTGTTTACGAAAAAAATCTTAAAGTTTTTGATAAGCATATTATGTTGACTAGTGTATCTCGAAAACAGATTCCTAAAGCGAAAAATTATACTGGCAGACTCACATTATTTTTATATGTTATGACACCCCATACGATCCAATACACAAGAATAAAAACGCCACTTTACTTGTAGGGGAGGTAAAAAGAATATTTCAAAATTATATTTTACCTTTACCACTTGTATACTAAATTACAGCTTTCTAGTACTAAAGGTCTGTAAGCTAAACCGCGAAAAGACAGACAGACAGACGAAGATGATAAAACTATAAGGGTTCCTTGTTGAATACGGAAAAATCCCTGATTGGCTGTATACTTGATCCGGCCGTAAGTTTGACGTGGATACGTACAGTAGGTACCAAAGAGATTTGAACCTACGCTCGTAGCGAGGTTCCAATCTCTTTGGTAGGTACAGTTAAGAAAACGTCAAGCTCCCCCCAGCCCTCACCCCTCTCTTGCCACCACACCCCTCACCCTCTGCTAACCTCGATGTGGTACTAATTATTTCCTATCCACTTTACGAGTACACGAAGAAATGACCCCCCAAACGAAATGACATTTTGAAGTTATTTTTTTTAAAATAGGCCTTTCTTTCTACAGTTTGTCTGGTAGTGTCTCTGTCTTCTGCACTGTAGGTAGTGGGTTTGATCCCTGCCAAGAGCAAACATGACATGACGTGTAGTGTGTGATTGATATAGGTGTTTGTTAAGAAGATATGTACATTTTTTTGGGTATTTTGAAGACAAATATCTTTTCATTTACTCAGTATCTTGCGGTGATTTTCAGGTATGTTTCTTGACCATGCAAGTGATAATATAACTAAGACTAAAACATGTTTAGTGAAAATCGACTCGACAAAATAAAAATCCAAAGTTGCCTCTTAAATTTTCATTCTTTCCTCTTTTTGTGGAGTCTAAGCAGCGAACTAAGTGTTTTAAGTAGTGAAATTAGGAAAGGTATTCATAGTTTCTATCATATGCCCAACCTAAAATTTTATTTTATTATCTACCTAGTTTTTACAAAAAATCTATATTTTATATGGGGCGCTTACGTCATTTCGGTACATGGAGAGTATATCTGTCGCAATCTAATGCGTTGCGGGTGTAATTTTTTATTCCTTTCTTTCAAGCGAGAAGACTCCACCCACTGTGAAATAAATATATTTTTTTCACATAATATCCTCTTAAACGTAACTAACGTAAAACTTACTACGTAACTTTCTACGTAACTTCATTCCTACATTGGTTCTATTTGTGGAGACCTGTAATTGGTTTTTTGATGCCTATTTACCTTATTATTCTGTCTGTAATACTGTTGGTCACCCGAATATTAAATAAATAAATAAATAAATAAATAAATAAAAATTTGGATGTTATTCATGTAATTATGTTTAGTCTCTGATACTGACATAGGCTTTGCCTAGCTTCGGATCAGATGACCTTGTGTGAAAGTGTCCTCATATTTATACAGTTTTAATTTTTATTTATTGCTACATTATTTTACGGTACAACACCGTCAGTCCATAAAACATAACTTTTCCTAAGAAGTATAGATAATAAAAATGTAAAGGTATAAGAAAGCCATCTAACCGGCGCAAGGTCTGTATGGCGAGCCAAAATGTTTCTCGTTTTACTATTATGTTTGAAAAGACATTTCGTTCAAAAGCAAAAAAAAATCATTAACAAAAAATTACTAGTAATAGTAGTAGTATTTATAAATATATTTTTTCCCTTCCTGCTTCAGCTTCCTGTATCAGTCTTTACAAAAGGCGAAGAAAAAAAAACCTTTACTTAATAGTTCGATTAAAACCAACAATAAAAACGTTTTTATGTTTTACATTTCCTTGAAGTAATACGTAAAAAATTAAAACAGAAAATGTTTGCAGTTCGACAATCAACCTTGTACAAAACTATTAAAACGTACATAGTACGGTCGGGCAATTAAGTTAATCAGCTATATACTTACAGCAGTTAAATGCAATTAATACTATTTGGAGTAATTTAGGCCATTAAAACTCCTTCATTGCCTATATGAGTACAACATTGTATGTGAGTATTTCAAAGCTTTAACGTGGCTTTTACAAACACATGCTCGAAGGTTATGATCCCCTTTTTGGGTAAAACTTAGTTGTTTCGTAAGTATTCGTACTATGAGACCCTTTACAATTTGACTCTGACAATAGAGCAAACACCCTGCGGTAGACGTCGCAGTAATTTCAGGAAATCGGGCATTTCGCGAAACGACTAGTTGTTAAAATTAATACCCATAATTGCCTTAAGTTACAATGTGGGAAGCGTCTAATGAAATACAAATTGGCGGAACCCGCAAAGCTGCTAATGGACCACGCGGAGCTTTGAATATGTTGTGATTTCTGGTTCAAGGTCGCCACTCTTTTTATACAAGTTTTTAGACCCCTCATCAAAATAGAATACTCGTAGGTACTAGTCGATAAAATTAATACCCATAACCGCCTTAAGTTACAATGTGGGAAGCGTCTAATGAAATACAAATTGGCGGAACCCGCAAAGCTGCTAATGGACCACGCGGAGCTTTGAATATGTTGTGATTTCTGGTTCAAGGTCGCCACTCTTTTTATACAAGTTTTTAGACCCCTCATCAAAATAGAATACTCGTAGGTACTAGTCGATAAAATTAATACCCATAACCGCCTTAAGTTACAATGTGGGAAGCGTCTAATGAAATACAAATTGGCGGAACCCGCAAAGCTGCTAATGGACCACGCGGAGCTTTGAATATGTTGTGATTTCTGGTTCAAGGTCGCCACTCTTTTTATACAAGTTTTTAGACCCCTCATCAAAATAGAATAGGTACTAATAGTTCAACTACGTAAACAAACGCGTGACATAATTATAACCTGCAGTCACCAGAGTTCATTAGTCGTACAGTTTTGTGTTTCATGGCTGCAAATTTGAGTTTGTCAACCGTTTTGCTTACGCTTGAACTTACCCCGTACTCGTGTTACTAAATCATAGATTCATCTTCTCTTTCTTTTAACAGTTTCAAGAAATGTAATCTTGTCATCTGTAGCCGCTGGATAGAAAGACCTACTTACCCATAGTACAAGGGATCTTAGTTTGGGACCAAAAATGCAAAATGGTTGTTGCTTATTAATTACTTCCTGTTCAAAGTAGGTTAGATGCTGTTTTAAATAAAGATATTTTTATTTTTTTATCTAGAAAAGAGTCGGCTTCTCGTTTTACAAACTATATAAATATACAGGGTGTAAGGGGCAGCCCTCCGAATACTGAAAGGGCATGATCAGTCAACGTAACTGAACATATTTCAGCGAATAAAACTTTCGAAAATATCGGCCTCTCCATAAAAAATTGTCAACTTGATTGGAGAGTTTGTATGGAGAGGCCGATTTTTTTTTTAGTTTCCTAAAAGTTTTGTTGACTGAAAGTTGTTCAATTACGTGGACTGATCATGCCCTTTCAGTATTCGGAGGGCTGTCCCTTACACCCGATATAGGCACTTTAAGAGTACTTAGCCTAAGATCCAGAGGTTTTATGTTCGATTCTCCGTGGAAACACTTTTAATCAAAAAGCATTTTGTAACATTTCCCCGGTTTTGTTAGGACGTTGCAGAATGAATCACCTGATTGACCAAAAAATCCGTGCTTGAAAGGCACACAAGCAGGCAAGGAAAGGTGTTGTCTCATCTACTATACAGGGTGTTAGGGACAGCCTTCCGAATACTGAAGGGGCATGATCAGTCAACGACACTGAACAACTTTCAGTGAACAAAACTTTCAGGAAATTTTAAACAATCGGCCTCTCCGTAAGAACTGTCCAATCAAGTTTGCAATTTTGTATGGAGAGGCAGTTTATTTTTTTCAATTCCTGAAAGCTTTATTCACTATGTCCAGTTGCGTTAATTGATCATGCCCTTTCATGTTCGATAGGCTGTCCCTTACACTCTGTATAAAGAAGTAAACGTTAAATGAGACATGTCAGTGGCTTTGAGCGGCTCAACAACTCTGACACCAGGATTTGTGACGTCGGTCACCTATCTTACAACCTACACGATGTTACGAGTATTATGAAAATAACATAAGAATTTATTATAATTTATTTAAATAGCTATGTTTGGGCATTACCGTAAAAGACCGTATTATTTCAAAGTAGCAACAATAGACCTAAGATAACGACATGCAAACATGTAGGCTTTGTGTCAAAATCCTTTGTTTCTATTTACCTCATTTCTAGATGCTTGAACAAAAGTCTAAATGTTCACAGCACAAAAGCATGAGTCTTATTACAATAGTTGAGATAACGACGTCGACAGATGTAGGTGGGGTACACACGGCCACAGATAAGTGGCAACAAAAATCCGTAAAGAAACAATTCCTACACAAAATTATACATACCACATAAAATTTAACTTCCTTTACGATGACAGTTTCTTTAATAAGATAAAAATATTATTTTTTACTTATTTTGACCCATGTTACTTGTTTCGAAAAATATGTTCATTCAGTTTATTACAGACACATCTTTTTGCCAATTTGGTGCCAATGAAAATATTATATCACGCATCTTTTCCGTCGGGGTAGGCAGAGACCACAGTCCTCCACCTGCTAAGATCTTGGCATACTTCCCTCGCTTCCTCTACTTTCATCAATCCTCTCATACACGCTCGTCGGTTAAGGGTACTTTTGACCTGGCCTTCATAAAGAACGTCCTGAATTCGGTCTTGGAACGTTTGCCAAGGCCTTCCCCTTCCAAAATTTCCATTCACTCTCGCCTGATAGATAATCTTCGTTCATTCAACCAGTCTACACGCCAAACCCATTTCAGCATTCCCATCTTTGTTCATTCAACCTCTCTACTGTACATGCCCAACCTATGTCAGCGTCTAATTCTCAATTTTAGTCACTACATCTTTTATATACTACAACGTTCTCTTCTATCACACTATTTCTAGTCCTGTCACTTAAAATATTTATATATGTAACTGTATATTGGTGCACTACACTACAGTCTTACGTCGCTGCTGATTTCCTCAAAAGGTTGTCTGGAAGAAATCACTTTTAGTGATAAGACCGCCTTTTGCCCACTTATTGTAAAACCGTAATTTTTATTCCTGAATGTGTGCAATAAAGAGTTATTCATTCATTCATTCATTCATTCAATTTCACACCAATCATACTCCTCAACGTTCTCATTTCTTCAGCATTGATTCTACTTTCATGCTTCTTCTGCCATATAATTCACGATAAAAACTTTTGTTGGCTATGAATATAATTGACTATTAAAACTTATCTTGGTTAAAATGTAAGTTATAGCAAGGAGTTCCGAAAGCTTTGGGTTATGGGCTATAGGTTTGAAAAATTTTCAGATAGAGTACTGACAAAGCGAAGTTCCTAACTCTTTGGAAAAATCCGTTAAAAATACTCTATGTAGAGAGCAAAATTGTTGCATTTTACCTTTTAAATAAGTTATTTAACTGGTATTTATGATAATTGAAAATTGTACGTACCACACAACCTTTCAAATAACCTAAACCAGAATATGAATAGAACACGCTACATTGTTAAATATTGTTGATAACTATTTAAAATCTCGGTCTATCTCAGTTATTGCAATGCCTCTGAAAATGGGCTCATATGAGATACCTTATTTATAATACCATCTTGTTATGTACCATATGAAGGCAATGAATGTATTGAGTATTGTATTTACACCTGATACGCTAATATTAAGGCTATTGCCTTCTGAAAGCGTGTAATGCCAGACTGGTTGGTGGATTATTGTGTAAGCGTGCTGCTCAGTGGGCATTAGGAAGCCCTTCGGTTCATAAACTGATGGACGGATCGATTTTACATGTCACTGTGCGCTTAACTGGCTTTTGGCATGCTCATAATAACCTTATTGAAGTCGACTTATGAGCGGGCATGTTGAAACTGTTGTCAACTTGACTCTACCAAAGAGGAAAAGAGATAAGAAAGAATAAGAGAAAAGAGGAAAAGAGGAGAGGTTTTTGGAAACTTACTGCGTGCTTCCGTCAATAGACTACGAATAAAACTTCTAAGTGTAAAAAGCTTCTTTTTCTTTAGAAAAATGAACATCGGGACAAAATTTCATCATTCTGAAAAACAGCAGGAGCAACAACGGCACCTTACAGTGTGTTACGAAAAATCGTACAAAACAAAACAAGTTTATTTGGGAAAGGACTGAAAGATGTACAGTCAAGAGCACGTCGAGCTAAACATGCTACACTATGTACCGTATTTATCTCAGTCGTTGCATTCGTTTGTCAAGCTTGACCTGCTCCTCACTGTATATATCTACCTTAAATGAGCCAATAATAACTTACGTGTTAGATCATAATATTAAACTCCACAACTTTTTAATCTCCTTTATTTTATTTTTCATTTGTAATGTCAATGATTGATCAATATCCGACTGAAGATTCGATTTTCGTTGAGTGAAAACGTTACTACGTATAGTAAAACTGGGATTCAGTCAAACAACTATGGATTCAATTACCTACTAAAGCGTACGTTGTACCTACTGTTTAAGTAGAATTAAAGTAAATTCTATTATATTGTATTAGATTTTGATGAAATGATTTATTGTTTGTTTCAGTGAGTATTTCTCTACCATAGGAACGATTTTATTTGTTGATATTGCAGCTAGTCTTAACTTTATTAAAAAGCTTTAATGTAATAATGAGAGCGATAAAAGAAATAAAAAATCTGAATAATTATAAGGATCACTGTTCTGGGCAAGCTCGTCCCATCGTCGACCTCATCTCTTCTCTCAGGGCTAGATCGAGGTCAAGAGTAAGTCCTGTGGCAATAATAAAGAAACATGCAAACCATCCAAACATACAAGCTTTTGCCTGTATAATATTAATAATGTGCTTCTAATTTGGTCATCCGCACGCAACACCCCGAAGTAAACACTTAAGTAGGGGCCTATTCAAACAGTTTGCGTTCTAATACAAAGTGGCAGCGAAAGTTGAACATGACCACTTAATTTAGGCATGTATTCTTCCTGCCTTACAAGAGTTCACTATGAAAGTTTAATCTAATTAACTGTAATAATTTGAGTTTGTAACTTAGACCAGGGGTTCCCAAAGTGTGCGCTGCGGCGCCCTGGGGCGCCGTAGGGAGTGAAGAGGGGCGCCGTGAAGCGCCAGGAGCGCTCTCCGGAAACTGAACTTAGGTATTCACGGATTCAAATAGCGCGTGTTGCATGCGTCGCTCACTCACTATCCGTCCGCCGATGAGTACTTACATACGCTCGGAAACCGACCATGCCCCTTTTCTTCCCGCACCTTGACCACCTCGCGATCTGAGTACCCACACGTCACCATTAGACAAACGCGAAACGTGATGATTTCTATTGCTTTGTTTCTTGTTTTGAGTTCCGAATTGGTGAAGTTTTTGCTATCAGTTTAAAGCGAATATCCAACTTTAAGTTCAAAAGCCCTAACAATTCTCATTCCCTTTGCAACATATTATTTGAATCTGGATTTTCAGTTGTAGCTGTAATAAAGAGCAGATATAGCTCAAAGATCAATGTTAATCAAGAAATGAGAGTAGCAGTATCAAATCTCATCCCACGCTTTTAAAAAATGTGTGGACATCACCAAGCTCTAACGTCACATTGACAAAGTTGCCACCATATGTCATTTGACATTTTTCTTCAATAAACATGTGCCTCCAGACCACCACTGCTTAAATCGTCTGAAATAAACGGACGAGGCCAATGATGATGTGCTTATGTGTCTTCATATTGTGGATGTTTTAATTTTTGTGCCTATCTACTTACCTTAGTATAATTGTACCCTATTTCGAGAAGCTAGGGCGCCGAGATAAAATACTAAACCTGAAAGTGCGCCGCGAACTGAAAAAGTTTGGGAACCCCTGACTTAGACCATAAAAGTGAACTGTCCGAATAAAACTGAACTGTCCGTAAACGTAAATAGGTTGAAAACGAGATTTTCTTCTGGCTTTCCTATTTGAATCCCGCGCCGCCAGGGGATGGATATGCTTGAGACGATCAAAATCTTTTTTCATATTACAACCTTTTCGTTTGAACATATTCAAATATTTGCATTTATTTAGGAAGCAAATACTTACAGAAACATTTGCTTAATAAACCAAATACAATCATCAGGAAATTTCCCTCAATTAGGTACAATTTTGACTTTGATCTACGTTCTACTCAGATACTTAATTAGTATTTTTTGGTATCAAAGCTTAGCCACATACAAAGCGAGGTACCTTGGTGTTCCCGGGGGCCTTCCTGAAGTAGCGAGCAACGTCACCAGCTTGCTGGGCTTTCTTCAGGAAATCGGGTGGCTTGAGTAGTTCGCTATCCTACCCACACGCAAAATAGGTACATTGACGTCGAGTTGCGGAAAACAGCTCAACGCACAATCACAATCAAAGCAAAAATTTTTGAGTCCATAACAGTCGTAGATCCTCCAAGCCGTAACATTAGAAAAAAGAGTACTCAATTCAACTCAGTATCAAACAAGAAATCCCGTAAAAGGTTAGTTAATATATTTTAATAAAATAATGAACACTTCCCGAAAAACATATTGAATAAAAAAATGCTGAAATAGTACGGTCCATTCAGATTTATTTTTTATCTAAACATTCGTTATCCGCTAGAAATCAAATAGCGTTCCCGCAAATTGGGAACAGCGAAAAATCATCCGAACAGCCGAATATCAGAACATCGAAATCAGACCATTTTAAAAGGGTTTCCTTCGTCAGATTCTGATTATGTCACAAAAGAAGAAAAAAGAGTTATGTGAATCGAGCGGGTCGACAGCCAAGTACCGAAAATTAAGGTTAAAACGGTACATGGTATGACGTCATACATTTTTTTTCAGACATGATTTTTTTTTGAAATTCAAGAATTGGCTCCTATCAAAAATTGAGAGCTATGTACCTAACTAGTAACTGGAAAAAATTTGGTGAAATTGTAAGGCGTGTCTACGTGAAACAGCTAACTGACCGCACAAGTAAACTCAACTGATAGGTTATTTTTGTTGTTATGAACTCTACAAACTTAGTTTTCTGAACTAAATACTTTTATTTGCTGAATTATACAAAGAATAATTATTATTTGATGCACTGCTGTCCATCCTCTGGTTCATTAACCCTTAGTCCCTCTTACTACACCCACGGGTAGAGATGGGTTGGTACTATTCTTTCCGTTTCACCTTGTTTATAATTCATTCACCTGCTTCTTTCGTTAGATTCTATTATTCATACTTCTTAAATTTATAACAAGCACTTTCAATATCTTTTCAGGTATCTATTTGATTCTCCTACTTAAGCCCAACTGCGCAAAAGAAAATTACAGATTATTGAAACGATTCAACAGAAAGGAGACCCTCGTACCTTCCTATCGTTAGTGGATAAATTATTCAATTTTCTTCAATTTACATCCCCTTCTGTTTCTTTTACGATTGGTTGAATTTAATCTTCATCTTCAAGTCCGTACTTATGAACGTAATCGGAATACGAAATATTTCGGTTGTTGTTGTGCGTGTGGTAAATGGTTTTGCCGTGAAAATGTATTAAGAAGAATAAATAAAGGTATGCCCGTACTTTATATCATACTCACTTCACCGTGACGTTTTCTTGATACAGCGTTATATTTTTGCAATTTATTTTTAATTGTATCAAGTATTTGATTAGGTTATTTAGCAGTGTGGAAAGATTGGGAAAACATCGTGCAGTCAAATCACAGAATAGAGTAACAGTACTATCCAAGTACTATCATACATTACAGACTCTCTCCGCCCCCTTTGCAATCTCCCCCGCAACCCCGCGTACACCCGCCCGCGAGATTCTCGTGGTGCTCCTAAGGGTCTTTTGTACCGAATATGCAAGCCTACAAGCGCTTCCAATTTCAAATTTCAAATTTGTCAAAAATATAAGCACCAGATGGCCGCCGGAAGCATTATCACTGGATTGACATAAACTATGGGTTCGACTTAGTCTAGATTCTAGACTAAGTCGACCCCATAGTTTAGACTCTAGAAGCACTTATGTTAGAGCTTCCTACAGTCAAGCTGCATGTGTAACAGAAGAACGAAGGCTCAGTGCTCTTAGTATTAGATCCTTCCTCTATGCATTGCTATTTTTTGTACGGGACTCACGGGGTCACAACTAAACCTGACAGCAGGGGTGCGGAAAGCACGACCCAAATAATAGGCAACAAGCGCAAAAGCACCTCGCAGGCCATGGATCTCGGCTTAGGTTGTTGTCAGGGATCGAAGTCAATGGATTGCTGATTGTCAGGTGGTTTATTATGAACAGAGTTTTAGTAGCAAGTAAGTAAGTAGTAACGAAACCAGTTTAAGCTGGACTAGCGTTACGCTTTGAACCTTCGAAACCAGAGACCCTGTCTTTAAAGAATTACTTATTATTGACGTGTGGCAGAATGTACTATTTAGTGATGTTTTAGAAATAACTGGAAGGGTATTACACAGATTCGCTGCTGTTTACACCTGTTTGGGACCGCTTTAATACAAGCAGCCTGGTGTCTCTCGAATTCTCCTCGACATAGTTCTCGCAATCTTACTCTTATTCGCCCAGCTCAGAAGTCTCCTAGTACTAGGACATTCGAAGGATTCTCGGAGCGTATAGGCATTGTCGCAAACAAAAGACGGTAGTCGGCCAAAACATACTTATCACAACTGAATCACGCAGTAGATGGTCTCTTCTGTGTTACAGTTTGTACACATATGACTCTCCGTGAAGCCGATACTGAATAGGTATTTGCTGAGCGGGATATATCATATAATAGTACGTATATATATTTGGCGGTCCATTTGATACCTACTTACAATAAAATAGACGACTCAATACTATCTGTTTACTTACCGCTCGACTGAATTTTATTTCCATCTCTCAAACCGAAGAACAGCAATAAACCTAAAGGAAACAAAACACGTCTTCCAAGACTGAAGGCGATGATTGATCCCTTCCATTCCATTAAGTGAGGTCTTGACCCGAAAACAGTAACTCTTGACTCGACACCGACCCTTTAAGATATTTTCAATATCCTGTGGCCTTAGATAAAAAAATAATACGTCTTTATTGTACGTCACCGCCATAAAGGTCGTCACAATGTTGTATGTGTTTTTATTTTCAAATATTGAATGTACTTGCTCTTGCTTGATCTAAATCTAGCTATGGGGAAAGAGATCGACGAAATAACAATTT
This sequence comes from Athrips mouffetella, assembly GCA_947532105.1. Lineage (NCBI taxonomy): Eukaryota > Metazoa > Arthropoda > Insecta > Lepidoptera > Gelechiidae > Athrips > Athrips mouffetella. The sequence goes on along the minus strand of OX383972.1, from coordinate 20,010,146 downwards.
CACCCCGGAGAGGATTATTCAGTCGCATTTAGAATAATTCGGGGTATGTGAACTCGGGAACAGCTGAGATTTCCGCTGATTGTCTATGGCTATGTGTGAAAGTAAGATAGAAATAACTTAAATATATACTAAATGTCCCAGCTATTAATCAGCAATTAAAACAATTAATTTTCAATTTTTATCTTAATAATTATGATTTAAGTATTTGTAAAGTGTCTGCCCGTATGGTGCCGGCAAAGAATAGAACCAACTTTCTGCTCTGTGGTACCAACCTATCTCTGCCCGTAGGTATCGTAAGAGGCAACTAAGAGACTGGAGGGTGGACGGGCAGCAGTGTCCTTCTGTGTATCGTACCGTCTTATATACTGCGGTCACCAACAACCGCGCACCATGGTGCAAGCCGCACCGCTATCAGCGTGGTGACTATGGTTTCTTCTCCAAATTTACAATGCCTGTTTGCTGGAGTTCTGGAGGGTATTATGATATTATGGGATGATATTATGATGATGATGAAAGTGTCGATCGACCCACGACAAACCCCATTCAGATTAAAAAAAAATAGTTTAAGAAAAAACAAATACACTAGGTTATTTTTTTGGACCTGATTACCTTTTGCCCACTTATTAGTGAGGTCAAAAGCAACAACTTTTGTTCTACGACTTTGCTTACAACGCACAAAAAAATTTCGACTTTCCATACTAAAGTCACGTGACCGACCCATTTTGTATGGTAAGTTGAAAATTTTTCCTGCGTTGTTAGCAAAGTCGTAGAACAAAATTGGTGGTTTTGACCTCACTAATAAGTGGGCAAAAGAAAATCAGGTCCAAAAAATAACCTTGTATAGCAGCGTTAGTATTAAATTAACAGAATTTAATACTGGGTATTTTTATGTTACAGTTATATGTGCTTTTCAAGACTAAACCCAAAATGACAAGGAGTAAATAGTGAATACCACTTCAGAGAAATTTATTAACATTTACTTGCAAAACCGAGTGTGCAACTTGAAAACGTTGCTTTGTCAAACATGAACCGCATGCACTGAATTTATTACACGTGCAGTTACACTGGAAAAGCTAGAGAAACCTTAATTCTAGAGAACCTCATTCTAGAATCTTAGTAGACTTACATTTAAATGTTCTCATATCGTATTAATACTATACAGGTTGTAAAAAAAGGATGATGATCCTTCTAGGGGTGATTCTACATCACTAAGGGATTGTATAAAAATAATAAAATAAAATACTTTTTCTTAAAAAAAGTAGTTTTAGTTCAAGTAGAAGTGAAGTGCCTGGAGAGTTAAATGACCTCTACGATCAGCTCGTGATGCAGAAAAAGATGTCACTAGCAAATACCTATCCATTTCAATAAATAACTGTAGTGTTATTCGAAGGAAAATTAAATTTCCTGATCACCCAAAATAATAACAAAATAATTTTGTCAATATTTTTTTTATTTTTTTTTACTATTAGTGATGTAGAATCACCCCTTCGAAGGATTATGGTACTTTTTTACACCCAGTATGGAGATATAACCTTTTTTAGGGTTCCGATACCAAACTGGTAAAGAAAAGGGACCCTTATGGTGCGACTTTGTCAGTCTGTCTGTCCGTCTGTCAGTCACACCTCTATATCTCAGCAACCACTCGTGTTATCGACTTGAAATTTAGAATAGTCTTAGAATATAGTTGCCCAACCTAATTGCACACAAAAGAATTTAAAAAATATAATGATTATTAATGTAAAGGGAGCCAAAGTAGGGAGGGCCAAATTTTAAATTGTCGCTACTAGGTCGAGTGGGGTATGAAAAATGTCAAAAAAAATACCATTCCCCCCTTATCTCCGAAGTTTGTGAAAGGGAAAATCTGAATTAATCACAGTTGACAAAAGTTTATGTAAACATAACCGCAAAAATAAAACGATCTTTCTAAGTAGCACAGTTTTTTTGAAATCTGCAAATAACCTTTACAAACAAATTTCGTTTTGCGGTCCTAAAAATGGACTTTTTTGCTTCCAAAAATACAAAAAGTAAGTATATCGGAACCCTCGGCGATCGAGTCCGTCTCGCACTTGACCGGTTTTTTTATTTCTGACTCTACTAAACAATCATCATCATAATGATGACTACCCAACCAAATTGAGAAATTCTTTCACTAATAGAAAGCTAAAAATTATTTTAGCTACTTATTACCAGGGCAAAAAGGCTCTAACAGGCTTCTTTATAATGCGGAAAACCATTCCCGAGGGTTTTTTAAGTCAACGAAACCAAGGAAAACCGCTACACTACTATTTAATTAACATAAATAGATAACAACGTCGGGTAAGTTTTCAAGTCAGGTTGATTTTCATTAATTGCTAGCTTTATCATACATTCATGAAAGGTGGTATTTTCTTTTCATCAACTAGATTAAAGCCAAACCATATGATTACGTGGTATCCTTTCGGCCTGTGAAATCAACTTGTAAACTGAACAGCTTTGGTCCTAAACATACATATTGGAAAAGGTCTCTATTCTCCGTCGAGGACCATCTTTAATAAAAAGGCAAAGGGTCGAGAGTCAAAACCTTTCCAATTTTATATCTACCATGTGCTCATCTCAATTTTATCCCTACTTAGGCATTCAGTGTGGATCTGCCTTTAATCAACGGAGAAATATCTATATTATTCTAAATGTTCGGTAAAAAAAACTCTTCAGCTACACCTACTGTTTCTTTGCAAAAATAACTTATTTTTAGGGTTCGAACCAAAAAAAAAAACCGGTCAAGTGTGAGTCAGACTCGTGCGTCGAGGGTTCCGATATACCTATAGTATTTTTGAAGCAATTAAGTCTATTTTTAGGACCACAATACCAAAGAATTTATAATATTACGCTAACGACAAAACTAAGATAAGAGTGCTCTTATAAGTTTTTTGCAGATTTCTGAAAAACTGTGTTACTTAGAGAGATAGTGCCATTTTTCATCATAACTTGGAAACTAAAAGTTGTAAAAAACTACAAAAATCTATTTTGGAATATTTAATTTAAGCCCTTTTGTTACCCCAATCAACCTAGTCACGACAATTTAAAATTTTACTTATCAATAATAATGTTTTTTTTTTATCAGTCTTTCGTTTGCAATATTAAAGTATAGTTTATATAGTTTTATTCTAAAACTATTCCAGGTCAGATGTGACAGACAGACATACTTACAAACGAAGTCTCAATATAAGATTTTCGTTTTTATCATTTTGCTTTGGAACCCTAAAAAGAAGAAAAAGTACCCATAATGAGCGATTTGAAATTAGAAAAACTTTTAAATGTTACTTTCAAACTTGCTTGCCTAACTTCACTATTAGTGAAAGATTCTAAAAAAATATATCCTATACTATTAAACGAGCAATATTTGTATATATATATATATATATTTGTAATCAGTTTTTCGAAAACAGCTCTAACGATTTCGATGAAATTTTGGTATACAGAGGTTTTTGGGGGCAAAAAATCGATCTAGCTAGGTCTCATGTCTGGGAAAATTCGTTTTCACCGTCTTTTTAAATATTTCTTAGCGTGTTTTAGTGCGTTCAAGAAACTAACAGCGCCATCTGTTGTTGAGTAGCATAGCTTGCTCACCCGATTATATTTTAATCATACAGAGCATAGCTCGGTCGCCCAGGTACTTTTTATTGTAAATGAGGATCTTTTGCCTTACAATATTTACTACACGTTAAGGCTTAACGAAATTTTTAAGTCAAAACTTTTGATTTTGACAAAAAAAAATTACCACGATCGATCAAAAACTTTAATGTGCTTATGAGACAACATTACTCGAAAAGGTAACTTATTAAAAAAGTTGAAAAAAATACTAAGTAGCGGTTACTCCCACTTTTACTTTGTTGAGAAAAAATATTACATCTCTGGTTCATTTAATTAGACTAAAAGTACCTGGGCGACCGAGCTATGCTCTGCATAATTAAAATATCATTGGGTGAGCAAGTTATGCTACTCAACAACAGATGGCGCTTTAAGTTTCTTAAACGCACTAAAACGCGCAGAAAAATTACTATAAAACGGTGATAATTTTCTTCGACATTCCTAGCTAGATCAATTTTTCACCCCGAAAACCCCTGTGTAATAAATTCATCGAAATCGTTAGAACCGATTTCAAAAAAACCGAGTACAAATATATATGCAAATATATTATACAAATACTCGTATTGCTCGTTTCATACTATAGGTGTTTAAGTAAAACTATCAGCTATCAAACAAAAATGTTTCATTAAAATCGGTTCGGTAGTTTTAGCGTGTTGCACGAACAAATAAACAAACTAAAAGTCCAAAAATCTGTGATTTGGATTCAAGGGTATCAAAATAGCATAACGTGATCTATATTTTTTAAATATCTTCAATTTACAGACAAAATCAACAATTTTAAATTAGTACAGAAAAGCAAATAAATACAAAGAGAATTCTTAATTACAATATATGTATTTGGTACGGAGAACTCCTCATGAATCATTAATGTTTACACAATTCATTTTAATGAAAATATTTTGCTTATCAAAGAAAATAAAAATATTAGGTTATGAATACTTTACTCTTAAAACACAACATAGGTAGTTACACAATAGGATCATAAAGGCATTAAAAATATTTTCAACAGCACCCGACAAGATTTTAATTGGTAAACCGATGCCAGAGCCATCCAACTGAGTTCAGAAACAGCGCTAATTTGTTTCCAACAGCTTCCAAAAACTTTTTGCATGCCCCAACTCGGTGAGTGAGAGTTTTGTTGTTTTGAAAATATTTAATAGACATTTTGTCTAACAGCTCAAATAGTTTTGCTTGTTGTAACTCTATATGTTGGTTATTTTTAGGGTTCCGTACCTCAAAAGAAAAAAACGGAACCCTTATAGGATCACTTTGTTGTCCGTTTGTCTGCCTGTCTGTCTGTCTGTCAAGACCCTTTATCTCACGAACGGGTAGAGGTATCAGGTTTAGATTAATACCATATATTACGGTCCATGAACCACACAAGAACTGAAAATTAAAAACTTTTAAAACGACGCAATCAAAAGATATGGCTTTTTATGTCATCATCTCCATACATTTATGCAAAAAAGCAAAACCTACAGAGTACTTCCCGTGGACCTAAAATTATGAAATTTGGCAAGAAGCTAGGTCTCACAGTACAGATAAAGGGAAAAGTCTAAAATCATTAAATATTACAACTTTTCTCACAACTAATGGTAACCAATTGTGGTGAGCTCCCGTTTCAAGAACATTCATATAAGAGAGGGGTCAAGTTGGATGGTCGCGGAGGCGATTTTTGTTTTAGTTCTATTTTAAAAACGGGAACACATACAAACTTGAAAATAAGTATTTATAGTGCATAAGCTATAAAATAACAATAAATAATAAAATTTGGTCAAGCGCGTGTCGGACTCAAAAAATCTAGCACATTAACTTACTGAAGTTTCAACTAATACAATACTGATTATGTGGTGGTACGGAACCCTCGGTGCGCGAGTCCGACTCGCACTTGACCGGTTTTTTTTTTAGTTAATTTAACCCATCTACTACAATAAATACTCGTAAGTATGAAATGTACAAAATTAAAAGAGTTTTGTAAAAACTAGATTCGTTAAAATCGGATTTGGTGATAATGATATATGATAACCGGATTTGACGTCACTAAAAATTCAAGTTGTGTAATGGATGAATCTTAAAAATGTGTCTGTATTCCTGAGTTTATATAATCCGAATTGAGTCAAGTGGCGAGTGAATAGGCTTCATTATCGACCTCATACCGGTCTTCAAGACTAGCTAAAGGTCAATAGCCTATTGAATATAAAAAAAAAGCACAAGTGATACCGTTGATGTAGGTTTTATGCAAAAGTTTTTTGAAGAACTATAAACATATTAGTTACTTATAAATGTCAAAGATTATCTTGAAATACCTACTTGCAACATTTCTATTTTTAAGAGCACTTCTGTGTGCATAATCTAATGCAGGCTCAGACGCTGTTGTGACAGCAAACACTTTACCACAAAGAATTCACTTTAGGGGAAAATGTGCAATTTCGGATCTATGTAGTATTACTGATATAACCTTGTAGTAACTGAAGATAAAAATAACTAGGTAAGATATTAAGTTGGTAAAAATAAAATATAAAATTTGAATGCGATAATTTTTTTGAAAGGTACAGGTAAACCAACGAGCGTGTATGAAAGGGTTGATGAAAGTAAAGAAAGTGAGGGAAGTATTTCAAGATCGTAGCAGGTGAAAAGCTGTGGTCTCTGACTATCCCAATAGGAAAAAGGCATTATTTTATGTATGTAGGTAGGTAAATTTTCGGCTAAAATCAAGTCTAGCCACAAAACTCCTTAGAAGCGGACTTCTTCCGCTACCTACACTCTTTCTTGTACAGCAATCCGTTCACATACAGTTTGCTTTAGGTTCAAGTGCCGTGTGATGATTATGTAGAGAGTGTACCAGGATCTTGTAGCAAGCGGGGTGGAGAGTAAGCCATTTGTCCATCGCGGCGATACCGATACGGCAAGGTGAATATCAGCGATATGGCGATATCAGCGACGACACTGTGAGTATGAGTAATTTTATCAATTCCGTGACGATATTGGCAAAATATCGGCGCCGTCGATTCGATAATGCAGGCATTGCCCGTGGTACACCCGCGTGGTTCAATCATCTCGGTATCAGATTCAGATAATTTTATTCAATCTAGATTAATTACAGTAAACAATTCAAATAGAGCAAGTCTACATCGTGCCGAATCGTGCTATGGCAGCGTAAAAAAAACGGCAAGAATCGTTTGCTTTACACAATCTTTTTAAACTTTCTCTCAGGCAAAAATCGTCTTAATATTTCTTTGTCCCGAAATGCAAAGTTTTTCAGCGTCTTTGATCAAAGTATAAAGTTATGCAATAAAATTTCCTACATTTGGGAACAGTAGACAGATGAGACGGTACTGTACATAATGTTGTCTCGATACACTATGCTTTATTTAGAAAGTGGAAGAATACAAGTATTACGGAAATTGCACTTTGCTATAACAACTAGATCGTTTCCGTGCTCCGGAAGGCACGTTAAGCCGTTGGTCCCGGCTACTGTTAATAATAGTAGTCGTTAAGCCAGGTCAGGTAGCCTAATCTAGGATTGTTTTTTATCTGGTTTTCACTCTGGGTTGTGGAGGTCAGATGTCAGTCGTTCTGTGTAAAAACCAAAAAAATGCAGTGCCCTCGTCAAATCCAATATGTTGGGTAGTCAACTCCGTGAAAAACCATTAGTCATAAACGGAATATAGCTAGGCGATGACTTGATGAAAAATGACAACTGATTGAAGAAAAGTTTCCTGCATTGGCAGATTATTTTACTATTGTCAATGGGCTTGCTCTTGACCTCGATCTAGCCCTGAGGACAGACATGAGGTCGGCGATTGTCTGCACCTGCTAAGAAAAAGTCTATTCACTTGCGTCTTCTCGTCACAAATCAAATCAAATCATCACCATCATTTCAAACTACTAAATTCTAACTATTAAGTTGGCTTCAGATGCAAACAGCCGCTGCCAGGGATCTTCCTGAATGTTTAAGGGCTACGGTTTTATCTGGAATAGATGCCGAACTTTGTGCGTGCATATAAATGAAGGCTGGACCCAAATTTATACCAAGAGACAAGACTGAAAGGTCCCTAAATTGATCTTTTCCCTCATCAAGTCGATAGGTCACGAATTAGCATCGTAATTTCAATTCAACGATCAAATATAAATTGATACGATGTCTTCAGCTATTCCACTAGCTTTACTATCTATAAGTATCTACTAATATTGTGACCTTGCCGGTAAGGCCTAAACGGCGCACGATTTTCCAAAACATTGTCTACACACCGCTGCGTATCTTGACATACTTCCCTTGCTTCCTGTACTTTCATCAATCCTTTCATACATGCTCGTCGGTTTAGGGTACTTTTAACCTGGCCTTTATTCAGAACGTCCTGAATTTGGTCCTGGTACGTTCGCCTAGGCCTTCCCCTTCCAACGTTTCCATTCACTCCATTTTTGAATCCACCCAAATTTCAAACTGGAAGGTACAATTTCAATTTCTGGAGGTTTCAATTTCCATTTTTTTTTTTTGGATTTAGTACACTATATGTTAAGGGACGTTAATGAAACAAAAGCATTGAAGAACTGATCTGATAGCATTTTTATCATAGGTCTAATGCAACTTTGAGATTTACGTAAATTTGTTTTTTAGATTTAATTGTGTTTTTTTTACAAATATAGGATTATATACTTAAAAAAAAGATAAAAATAAAGGTAATTCAACGTAAAGTAAATAATATTTATAGCATTTTTGCCCTTCTTTTGTGGAATTTATAATACCTTTATTATAATTTTTTTAAATCATGCGGTCGTGAATTATTAATGAATTATTTTAAAGACCAGCTAATCTAATTATTGACGAAAAAAAATGCTGATATGAATTTTTGTTGAATCTTCTTACAGTGAAATCGTTTGGCTCTTAGGCTATTAGGGTCAAATCTCCTTTAAATCTTTTGTTGTCACTTTCTATGTCAACACAACAAAAAAGGTCAGCAAAAGATTGAAAGAAGCTTTAACTTTTAAGACGCATTATGCAAGTATGTCAGTGTATTAAAAAATAATTTACGTAGACCGTAGCTGTTGGTAGTGACAAGATAGATAGATAGAAACTCTTTATTGCACACAAATTAAGAGTAATTGGAGTAGTAGACAAGATCGTGGCATAGCCGCTAAACTAATTTCAGGGGTATTTCGAACAAAAAAATTGATCAGTTCAGCATCTCTCTTCGTTTTGTGGATCTTTTGACTTCTTTTATACAACGTGTTAACGGAATAAGCGAAACTGAGAAAATAGTTTGTTTAGAATCGAGAGTAGATAGTATTTCACGGGTTTTTGATAGGGGGTATTTTTTTTATTTTTGTTATTAAAATTTATGCCACTTCTATTCTAAATATTTCTGTCGATACGCGCGCTAGCGGCGGGCCGCGCGGATCAAGAGCTGTGAGGAGGGAAGGGAAGTGGGCGTGGCGTGCGCGGAGTGCGTGGACTAGAACAACGATGAAACTATAAGTATGATGAAACTTTAAAATAACAATATCTAGAAAAAAAATCTTTTTTTAATATTCTTTTTACGGGAATGGATTTATTTTACTTTTTGACTTTGACTTTTTTAATAAAAATCTGTTGGGGTGTATGAGGGTTTCGCTTATTCCATTAACACGTTGTATACAGGACCTGTGTGACAGGGTTTGCTGTGTATAATCTTGATCAAGGCCCACCAACAGATGGCGCTGTAGGGTTTCTGAAACGCGCTATTTTCAAACAACAAAAACAAATTTTCCCAAATATGAGACCTAGCTTGATTGCTTTTTCGCCCCTGAAAACCCCCTTGCAGTAAATTCATCAAAAGTTTAGAGCCGTTTTCGAGACACCGATTACGAATATATATATACAAAATATTTCTAGTAGTACAATAATGTAGATATTAATTATTAGGGTTCATAATGGAGAAAGTGACTGAGCCTAGCTTCAATATTCTCTCAACCGTCAGCTGGCTATTAGACGGGAATTAATGTTTAATAGCAATAGTTGTAAGGGATATTGCTCTAACTACGCAAACCCACACACAAAAAAGTGATCATGTTAATAGATAAATAATGACACTACTGGTAGTGCCACACAGTTGTGCCACGGGTAACAAACGAAAAAAAGTAACATCATCGTCACAAATTTTTTTTATCGTGGTCTGACTTGTGACCTACGGCACATATGGTGGAGTCTCCGCAAGAAAGTCGAAGTTATAATAATAAATCGACGTTTTGATCGAACAAGGGTTCCTTAAACATGATACTACGTTCTTGTTCCTGGTGAGGATCGAATTGTGACTACTTACTGGGTATAAAGGACAATCAACGTTACTGAAAAAACTTTCAGTGAATAAAACTTTCAGGAAACGAAAAATCAGCCTATCCATACAAAATTGCAAACTTGATTGGACAGTTTGTATGAAGAGTCAGATATTTTTTCATTGTCTGAAAGTTTTATTCACTGAAAATTGTTCAGTTACGCTGACATGGCACCACTTTGGTTTGTGAAGTGACGTAGCTTTTATTTTAACTGAATCCTAATACTTTGTCTGTGATCGATCAAGCCCTTTCAGTTTTTACCAACCTGTCCCCTGTTTAGTTTCTTTCCAAAGACTACGATCTTAGGATGTGTGGAACGCAGAATGCATACTGGTGCCCCCCGTCTTATTTACTAACCATCTCGTAGAAGCCCTAGTACCCTTCCATTTGGCCCAAGATAATTTGTTTCTCCAGAAAATGCCTTGGAGACCGCATAATGCGACCGAATCAATTGAATGATTTTACAATACATTTCAAAAGCATTTTGATATTTGTATTTGAAAATCATCATTTTAGTATGAGTTGTCAATGACCGACCTCATTGCCTAACATTTCTCATTTCTGAATTGGCAAACCATGTCAAATCAACAGGGTAGATTGTAAACAACTCCAATTACTCATAAATGGATGAAACAATAGTTACAATGGCGTGTAACTAGCGACCGCAATTTACAAAGTGATGTTGTGCATATTAATGCTAGCTCTGCTTCGTTTCGTAGTTTGAAACACCCTATGAGATGGAGTGGTACACTCAAGGGCAGGTCACGTTTGAGACTAGCAGCACAACTCTAAGCATCAACAGTGGCAACAGTGTTTATAATAAGAACGGTATAAAGTCCAATGTGTCAAACGTGATGTGCTCTTGACTGTACAAGATTTGAGTTTACTATACAATTTGTTACACATTTTTTTACGTCCGAAATGAAACTGGGCCGTTGGTGTGGTTGGAAGGGAGCCTGCCTTCCACACCGTGGGCCGCGGCTTCGATCCCCGTTTAAAGCAAACATTTGTGCTATGAACGCAAGTGTTTGTTCTGTGTCTGTGGGTTATTTATTCATTTATGTATGTATATCAGTCTCTGATACTCACACTGGCTCTGTCTAGTTCAAGATAAGATGAGCTTTTGTAAAATAACCCCTACTATAATACAGGGTGTTAATTTGATTGTGTGCTTTAGCTCAGGAGCGGGATCAGTATCACTAACTGAACAACTTTTCCCAAGGAACATAGGTCGAAAAACTAATATCAATTCTTAACCTCTCATACAAACTGCATCAGCTGATAACGCCTTTTGTTCGGAAGGTCAAATTTGGTTTTTCGTAATGGGCTGGTGATGGTGGGTTTGTTTGGTGAGAGACGACTGTGGAATTTTGAACTGGAGGTTGGGCTGTAGCATCTGTCAGCCGTATAGTGTACTCCGAGAAAAATGCAAAAATAAACAAAAATCATAAAACGGCGCGAATCTGCTCTATTCTAACACGCGCACTCTGCCCTTTGTTAGAAAGGGAGGTAATTTTGACTATGGACGGCGTCTTAATATACTCCCCAAAATATACTATTTTTGCTGTGAAATACCTACTTCTAAGGGAGCTCCCTGCCCAGCATTGGACTTTATCTTGTTATTATGATCAAGAACACTTGGCAAGACTATAGTTATTCAAATTGCACTAAACAGAAACACTAATCTAATGATTCTAACGAATGTAAGTAATGTAAAGTATTATAATATAATATAATCGTAATAAATAAATGATTGTGTATAATATATAATATATGATTGTGTATAAGAATAAATAATAATAAATAAATGATAGTGAATAAATAATAAATAAAAATAAGTGTAAAATAAGAATGAAATAAATGTGTTTCGAAAGGGAGGACTTACCTAGCGAAGAATATTTCTACAGCGAAAAAAAATATATAAGGTTAGTATAAAATCGTATGAATATTGAAATCCGCCTTAACACGACAAACAAACAAACGAAGTATATAAAACTTTATGAAATAGTTTCCCTAAGTGAGCCCATATCGACGTCCACCGGGTCACTTGAACGTATGACATGTCCTTGCTAGAAAGAAATTACTTACATGAATTTAGGTCAATATGAAACCTTCGTCTCTATTTCCGATGGGATCGATCGTTTGAGCGACCTCTTGCACTAAATACAAGCTAGTAAGTCAGCCTAAAAATAATAAAAAGAGAGAACTACAGTTCGCTCGGCTGGGCATCAAACATGCATGAGGAACCGACACGCGAAGCTTAGAACTTAAGGCGTGTAAATGTAGAAGACAGGTACCTACTAGTTTGAGTTTTACTAAGAGCTCCATGAGCTCATTCCGCCATCCCCCTTCTACCATCAGGAATCCAGACGCACCACAGGATATCACCCATACTTGTTTGATATTCCACACATCCGCACAAAGCGCTTTGAAATATCTTTTATACGGCTAAGGAGTGGAATTCTCTGCCTGCATCTGTGTTCCCGAGCTCTTATAACCCAAATATAATTAAGTCGCGATTGAATAGGCTTCTTCTGGGCAAGCTTGTTCCATCGTCAACCTCATGTCTGTCCTCAGGGCTAGATCGAGGTCAAGAGTAAACCCAAAGAAAGTAAAAAAAATATCGTTGACGCCCTGCGCGAAAGCCACCGATTGACAACCGGAGGTCAAACGCACCAACCATACTTATATTCGTAGTATGCTACTAATACCTTTAATGTGCATAATCTGTAGAAAAAGATAATGCAGAGGCGATAAAACTATTAAAAAGACTACATTGACGTCATGTGTAACGGAATTCACTACAGATCCAAGATAAAAATGTATGTTCATGTTGATCTAAGCCAGTCGCGGTCAATAATAGAAATCTCAATCAATCGGCCAACAAGAGAAAATCCAAGAATTTACCGCAGTAAGAAATAATAAACATAGTTCTCCTAGTCTAACAATGTAAAACGGTAATCCTCTTATTTTAAATTCACACACATGCTATGTTGCAGTCATTGCCAAGTGTAATAAAGTAGAAGGTTATAAAGGTTGAGTCGTCTGTATTTTGACCGTCGTCGCCTCGGTTCACAGCTTGGTAAGAGCCTTTTTTTAAAGTTATGGCGTCAGTTTATTTAATTATTATTTTTTTACTAAAAACTGGGTAAAATTAAATATTAGTTCCGTCATCGCTTCTCTCACTCTTTTTGCTGATATTAACTATTTTTAAGATTTAGCGGAAGCATTTTGTAAGTAATAGGGAACATGCACGATTTTTTTTTAATTTTGAAAAGATATTCTCATTCATGTAAAAAACAGTCTTTAGTAGTTTTAAATGATTACATCGGCCGAATTTCATAGCAAATTTAAATTACACTTTTTGTCATCTCTACTTCTGTATTTTTATATTTTGTTAATAAATGCGAAAAAGAAATATGCATGTTAGGGTTCCGAACAAAAACGGAACCCTTATGGTTTTTTATGACTCTCAGTTTCAAGTTATTATGAAAAACTAAACAAGATACCATTTCCCCCCCCCCCCTTTTTCTTGAAACCTGCAAAAAACCTTTACAAACAAATTTAGTTTTGCGGTCCTAACAGTGGACCTTATTGCTTCCAAAAATACTAAAGGTATTATGGTGCGCGAGTCCAACTCGCACTTGACCGGTTTTTCTTTTGTTTGTATTGATCATGAATGATATACAATATTTTTCCAATATTATTATTATTTTTAAATTACACCTCACTTCTTTATATTTTTGAGGAATAAAAAGAAGGCCACCATGAAACAAAGCAGAAGTTTTTTTATTGAGAATATGAGAGAAACTGCGTTCGGTTTCACCCTTTACCGTAACATTTTAGTGAACCTACAACATTACCACCCAAGGTCACTTATGACCGCACCGAAGAACAAACGAAGTGTATTCATTCAATTCCCAGTGTGTCATGCATGTCCACGTTAATGTCACACGAACGACAAACTCTAGCTTTTGTCGCCATTACGATGCAATGTCAAGAGCTCTCTAGAGATTCACAATAGATCACACTGTAACCTTCAGACTAGTACAGTTAGGAGTACATCAAGCTTGATAAATTGAACTATGTACTTACCGTTCTTATTTAGATAGTCTTAGGGGATAAAGTCTCGCTGCAAGTTTCAAGTAACCCATGCTGTCTTTCTGACTAGTACAGTCAGGAGCACATCAAGCTTGATAAATTGAATTTGTACCGTTCTTATTTAGATAGTCGTAGGAGACAAAGTCGCGCTGCAAGTTTCAAGTAGACCATGCTGTAACCGTCTGACTAGTACAGTCAGGAGCAAATCAAGCTTGAGAAATTGAACTTTGTACCGTTCTTATTTAGATAGTCGTAGGAGATAAAGTTGCGCTGAAAGTTTCAAGCCTGGCCTGATCTTGGTTCTACAAAAAAAACCGCTTTTAAAATAATACTGCTTGTGCTGGGTTCAAGTTATGTAATGGAATACTCATAATCATCATGATCATACTATCGATAGGGTTGTTTTGTAAGATCGATAACCGTTCTCACAAAACCTGGTGTCAAGTTCTCAAGCCGCCATAGGTCTCTGTACCTAGATAGAAGCCGCGAATTTCTTTTTCTATAATTAGCGTTTTTTTAAGTCGTCATTTTATTCTGGTGTTTTGAAGAATGTTAAAAGGTTGCACTGAAAATTATTTTGTACGATGGTGTAGAGATCTCTATGGTGTAGACTGTAGATAAGTCACGTTCCAATTCTTGAATAACATAAAAAATTTATGAATAAAGGTAAATAGAAAGGCATATAGAGTAAGCCCATTTTCAAGTAAAAAAAAAGAGTGTTTTGTCAAATTATTCAAAATCATTTCATAATGCATAAATACCTTCCTAATCTTTACTGTATATTTGTTTCGCATTATATGTATTTAATTATTACTATTGTATTTTATTTTCAATCACAAACCCCGCTGGGATCCAGCCGACGATTTTACTTGGTACGACTGAAAAACAGCGTCCGTCTCTTCGAGATGGACTTTTTGCTGAGTCGTTCACCTTTTCGCTATTGCGCCACCTTGCATACCTTAGTGCAGTTATTTAAGTTTCTTTTGTTTACCTGTTAACATATTGTTTTCTTTTATATGTGTACTTTATTGTACTTTGGTTTGTAGTGTCACAATAGTTGAATAAATAGTTTTTCTTTCTTTTTTTTTCTTTCAAATTAAAGCAATCCTGTGAGTCTAATCACGAAACTGAAGAGCTTTTCCCTAGAAACGTCTGTGTGGTGCCGACAAAGAATAGTACACTCAACCGCACATCGGTAGAAACACTTTTGGACCTTATGGCGTGGTAATAGAGTTGAAAAAGTTTCTACCGACAAGCGGTTGACCGTACGAACCTATCTCATCTCAGCTTACTGTCCTGTAAAGCCCGTAGAAAAAATAAAGAAATAAGTGATTTATGAAGAAACAAATCAACTATTAACTTCAAAATTGGTGGCAATACGAAAAAAAAACAAATTTTTCATAAATCAAATCAAATCAAATCAAATATTTATTTATTTAACATTTACATTCATTAACAAAATTGTTTACTTAAATATTATTAAACGTTAAATTATCGTTTGCAGGTAGTACATTAACCGTGCACCTCACACTAGGCACAGCCTGTGACGTGGGTGCCGTCATATGATTACTGATACGTAGCACTGCGACACATGAGCGTTTCGGACACTAAGTCAAAATGTAAAAAATTAAATAATTTCGAAACATGCAATGACCAAAAATGTGAATGTTACAAGATTTTATTTTACTTATAACCAAACTTAACAATAGGTAAAAGAGAAAAAATTATTGATCGCCTCGTTAGATTAAATTAAAAGTCTAAGGAAATTTTCTGTGTCCCTGAAAGTCCATGTTAGAAGTAATTTTAATATTTTGTTTTTAGCTTCACGAAGGTTATTGTTTTTTATGTTGGAAATTGTATTTATTTTATTATATATATAGTTTTCAAGGAAGGTATAATGTCTTTGCGCAAAGGTTGTTTTTACAGCATGTCGAGGGAGTTTATATACGCGCCTATCTTTAAGTGTCTGGTGTTGATTTGAGTTATATACCGTTTTATGCGTGTGTAGTACAGATTTAAAAATAAAAAGTTTCCTTACACTTAGAACCTGAGCTTCTTTGTATAGAGACGTGGTGGGGAAACGATAGTGCTTTTTCAGCATAACTTTAAGGATTGATCTCTGAGATCTCTCCAAAGAGATCATAAGTGAGCTTGCCGCCCCACCCCAGGCCAGAATGCAGTATGTCAAGACTGATTCACACAAAGCAACATAGACAGTACGCAGTAGTTTGACATCCGCAGCGTATCTCAGGGTTTTAAAAATGTAGATTAATTTACGAACTCGTCCAGCTGTTGCTTCGATATGCTTCCTGAAAGAGAGTCTTTCGTCGATGAAAATGCCGAGATATTTAACTGTTGTAGCTCTTTCTATGGTTGCGCACTGGCACGGCAAATTTGAATAATCGATTTGATGCTGACAAGCGTTTTCACTAGGAACGCGGATAATCACATTAAACTTAGGAGCAGAGACAGCAGTCTTGTGAAAACAGGTAAAGTTGGTCTTATTAGTATTCAAAGTCAAAAGATTTTGATTTAGCCACCGGGCAATCCTACTCATACCGTCCTCACTTAGAGCGATGACTTCGTCCCAAGATGACCCATGGAAGATGACAGCGGTATCATCGGCGTAACAGATTATATCAGCGTTAGGTAGATCCAGATAGAGAATATCATTTAGATAAATCAAAAAGAGGGTAGGGCCGAGAATACTTCCCTGCGGTACCCCAAACGATACCTTGCGGGGCGAACTAATAGCGGTCCCTAGTTTAAGACACTGTTTGCGGTCCGTTAGGTACGAGCGAAACCAATTTAGGCCCAAACCTCGCACCCCCATGCACTCCAGTTTCTTTAGTAGAATAGGGATGGACACAGTGTCAAAGGCCTTTGCTAGGTCTAGAAAGACCCCGACACATGCCCGGCCCCTATCCAGCTGCTCCGAGATAGTTTTGGTTAGGTGCAGAACCGCATCCTCGGTTGACTTACTTTGACGGAAGGAGGTAAAATAATTATTTGTTATGCAAGGCAGCAAAATTTACATTTGGCGCGAGGCTCGCTTCGCTCGTGACTCAATCTAAGAGTTCTTCGCTTGCTCCAGTTTCAATACAAGGCACTCACGCCAAATTTCATATCAACCAGTTCCACAGGAAAAGTTGATCCGATTTATGAGCAAACTCACATCAATTAGGGTTATTCTTTTATTTACTTTAATACAGTCGTTTCTTTGCATTCGTAGAAAATAATCTACTCCTATCACACTAATTCCATGAGGCCAATGACTAATACTAAACCAACACAATGAAAGCGATATAAATCCTGCTGAGTCATATAAAACAATGTTGACTACAAAGTCTCATACAATGTTCGAACTGGATCGGAAGGTCAAATCCTTAATCATAGCTTATGATAAATGTCGATGCCTGAATATTTAATTAAGTAGACATTATTGACGCATAATGATAGCTTTCTAAACTGTACAGGTGCTACGGTTATCAGAATGATAGGTAGTTATACTAAACCTAATAAAAATCTCGTTTCTTAATAGGTAACAGTTTGAGTGTCGGTTAAGACCACAATTCAAATATTGTTAAAAATGCAGTAAGCAGGGCAAAAGTGTATTCACAATGGAGTTAAAATGCAAAAAAGTATTTTTTTTTAGGTAACAAACAAAGGAAACAACCGCTTCTTTCTAAGGTTTGCCTTGAGGTACATCTTACTTTATAATTTTAAGCGACCTGATTAGTCATAGGGCTCGACAGGGGATGACTATGTATTCTTTTGTACCCAATAAAGTTATTGTTATTGTTATAAGATGGACGAACTATACAACTTTCATAAATATAAATATTGTGGGTCTTACTACAAAAAAGTTAGACATCTGTTGAACACTTGATCAAAAAAATCGTACACGATAGCTCTGGCTATGTCGTTGATGCGCAGAAGTCAAAAATGACTTATTTTCTTATGACTTGACTTCTGCGCATCAACTGACACACCCACACCGTCTTACTTCAAAAAAGTTAGACATCGGTTGAACCAAAGAGATTTGAACCTCGCTACCGTAGCGAGGTTCAAATCTCTTTTGTATTCTATGGGTTGAACACTTTATCAAAAAAATCGCACAAAATAACTGGCTATGTCAGTTGATGCGCTTCTGATGACTTATTAAATGACTGACATAAGAAAATAAGTCATTTTTGACTTCTTGACATAGAGTTATTTGGTACGATTTTTTTAACCAAGTGTTCAACAGATGTCTAACTTTTTTGTAGTAAGACGGCCACCGTCGGTCACTTGATTAAAAAAATCGTACCAAATAACTCTGTCTATGTCAAGAAGTTAAAAATGACTTATTTTCTTATGACTTGACTTCTGCGCATCTACTGACATAGCCAGTTATTTTGTGCGCATTTTTTTAATCAAGTGTTCAACAGATGTCTAACTTTATTGTAGTAAGACGGTGTATGTTTAGTAAAAAACAAACCAATTTCAAATATTGCCCTTAAATGATTCTGAACTTTTAAACTAGTTTTTTTTTATTTTATTATTATTTAGGGTTACGTACCCAAAGGGTGAAAATCGGACCCTATTAATATGCCTCCGATGTCAGTCCGTCTAACTGTAAGGTAGACAGATGAAATTTTTACAGAATATTATCTGTTGCCGCAATAAGAAGAAATAATAAAAATAAAAAATTAAGGGAGCAACCCTACTAAAAAAATGTTTTTAGGAGATTTCTGCTCGATTCTTGTGTTAGCTCTATTGTAAAGTGAGCGTAATATTTATAGTAAAATAAGCTATAGAATGACAAAAAAACCGGCCAAGTGCGAGTTGGACTCGCGCACTGAGGGTTCCGTACCACCACATAAACATAATTGTGTTAGTTGAAATTTCAGTAAGTTAATGTGCTAGATTTTTTGAGTCCGACACGCGCTTGACCAAATTTTATTATTTGTTGTTATTTTATAGCCTATGCCCTATAAACATACCAATTTTCAAGTTTTTAAGTGTTCCCGTTTTTAAATAGAACTAAAACAAAAATCGCCTCAGCAACCATCCAACTTGACCCCTCTCTTATATGAATGTTCTTGAAACGGGAGCTCACCACAATTGGTTACCATTAGTTGTGAGAAAAGTTGTAATATTTAATGATTTCAGACTTTTCCCATTATTTGTACTGTGAGACCTAGCTTCTTGCCAAATTTCATAATTTTAGGTCAACGGGAAGTACCCTGTAGGTTTTTCATTTTTGAATAAATGTATGGAGATGAGGACATAAAATGCCATATCTTTTGATTGCGTCATTGTAAAAAATTTTAATTTTCAGATCTTGTGTGGTTCATGGATCCTAATATATGGTATTAATTTCAACCTGATACCTTTACCCGTTCGTGAGATAAAGGGTCTTGACAGACAGACAGACAGACAGACAGACAGACAGACGGACAACAAAGTGATCCTATAAGGGTTCCGTTTTTTTCTTTTGAGGTACGGAACCCTAAAAATAATAAAAACTGGTCAAGTGCATATCGGACTCGCGCGCATTTAATACATTTACATACACTCAAAAAAATCATGGCTAATCAAGTTGAAATTTTGCTTGATTAAAAAAAATATGATCATATCATTCAAGAACATGTAAGAAATAACAAATGATAGTTTCTTGTCACAAACAAGCTAAAATGATTGAATTTCTATCAAGTTAACTTGTTCAAAACGAACACGCACTTTATTATTCGATAAAGGTAAATTGATCGATGAAACCAAACGCCCGCGTCGCGGCCTAAACGAACGTGTTCAGTCGTGTTCATTGCGTCCGTTTGTGTGGACACGTGTGAAAATTAAGAATGGTTTAAAATAACAGTGTTAACAATGTCACAGTTCTAAACAATTTTATTTCCTGGATTGATAAAGAAGAAGAAGGTCCATCTTCTTGCAGCGTGGCTTCATGGATTTTCATAGCTGAGACCTATTTTCAAACGTAAGTACCTAACCTTTGTTACCGACCGACGCATATTACAGAAAAGCAAATAAATAGGTATTCGCGATATTCAAGATCCTGTGGGAACTCTGTCCAGCAGTGGACGATCGTGTTGTTATCAAAGTTTCTACTATAGGATCATTGGTTGTTGTGATGACTCACAAAATAACGAAATTTATATAAATAAACAGCGGTAGACAAAATTGGTGTCAATGATCGAGTCGGAAATCACTCACTAATGCTATGTAAACTCACATTTCAATATATGTTTTATTTGACATTATAACATTTCAGTGATACAATTGCAACCTTCATCTATCCGTACTTATAAGTATTATAAATGTGAGTTGTTCCTATAAAATATGTTTATAATTTCAGATTTTACCGAAAATAATGAGCTGATCAACGTGATATGATTGCCTGCTCAGACTGCATCTTCAAGTTCCCAATGAAACGCTGCTCTTTCATCATTCAAAAGAAATAAGAAGAAAAATGTGGACGTCAACGAAAGCTGAAAGCCGCAAAGCTTTTGTAACTTACATTCAAACTACAGATTTTTAATACTTTGTATTTTTTACTACTATTAAATATCTAACTGAAACTTTGTGCATTTTCTGTTGAAGGTACAGTGAGCATGGGAAATGAAGATGAAGAAATTGGCAATCTCATTCTTATCAGATCCCAATGGCTGATTTACCTAGACAAAGGCAAAATATTGGCGCCTCTGAGGGATGTAGATATAGGAAAGAAAGAGAAAGCTATTCAACATTTTCTTTTTTTCCTATAGCTGCATCCCTCAGAGCCGCCAAAATTTTGCCTGCATCTCCCATAAATCTGCCATAAATTTCCTATAAAGCACCTGCATAAAGCAAATAAGTACAATGTTTGGATGTAACATATCCTTTGTCAATTCAAATAAGATCACTTGATCACATTAAATAAATTAAATTTATTTTAACAATGTTAAATACTTAAATCATTCAAGTTACTTGTTAAAAGTTATCATTTGTTTTATAAAACCCAACATGTTACAATATTACATCAACAAATCACTTGTTTCATATCATCATCTCTTACTACCGTGTACAAACCTGCATTTATCATAGTAATTATTAGACTTGATTAAAGTTAACAATTACTTCTTTGAATCTACTGAGACAAGTTGTTCTGATTTTTAATCAAGATACATTTATTGCCGCCATCATTTAACTTTATGTGCTCGTATATAAACAAGTTGCATGATTGCCATGATATTTTTTTTAATGAATGTTAACAAGTTTTTTTTTCAGTGTACATTTCTGCTTAACAGCGCGGCCATAACTAAGACGATATTTTTATCTTAGTGGTACGGAGCTCTCGGTGCACGAGTCCAACTCGTACTTAGCCGGTTTTATTTTTAACTAATTATTTTATTATACAACCCGGCTATAGTGTATGTCCCACCAAATCTGTAGTGAAACCACATTTCGATCAATAATAGTGCAGAATTATACGGTGGAATCGTAGAGTATATGAGAAACCTTAACCGTTTGAAGAGTTAATGTATTCATGAATCATAAACGCTCGAATGCCTCGACGTCGGCTGTGCTGCCTCGTTTGAATTTACTTAGATCTTCTGTACCTCACCGGTAATGTTTACGTGTACAACATTTTAAGCACTTTTCCTGGTGGCTAAAATCTTCTTATACTTTCCAAATTTATTGCACGGAGAGTTAGCAAAATATTTATGGGAATTTCCGAAAGTCGTAGAAATAAGTTGTTGAGCTTTCAAAAGTTTACAAGTTGAAGGAAATTAAAGTACCGAGATCCAAATGCTAATTTACTAAATTTGCTAATGTGTGCACATTTTAGGAGTGCTTTTCCAACGTTTTCTCCGGACTTTCTATCGGGTGTGATTATAAGAACTTTCTGGAACCTAAACACTGTGCTATAGTGGTATCGTCGTTTTTCCCAACCAAACCGGCAGCTAGACTCATCATCTGGAGCGGCCATTGGTTGCTGACCAGGTAAGATTTCGGCTTTACCATCTAGGTACTTTTCCATCCAACACAAGTACAAAAAACCGGTCAAGTGCGAGTCGGACTCGCGCGCCGAGGGTTCCGATATACCTATAGTATTTTTGGAAGCAATAAAGTCCATTTTCAGGACCGCAAAACAAAATTTGTTTGTAAAGGTTTTTTGCAGATTTCTGAAAAACTGTGCAACTTAGAAAGATCGTTTTATTTTTGCTGTAAAGTTTACATAAACCTCTGTCAACTGTAATTAATTCAGATTTTCCCTTACTCAAACTTCGGAGATAAGGGGGGGGGAATGGTATTTTTTTTGACATTTTTCATCATAACTTGAAAACTAAGAAACTTAAAAAAATACAAAAATATATTTTAAAATGTACAAGTAAAGCCCTTTCATATGATACCCCACTCGACCTAGTAGCGACAATTTGAAATTTGGCCCCCCCTATTTTGGCCCCCTTTACATTAATAATCATACTTTTTTCAAAAAATTTTCATGTGCAATTAAGTTGGGCAACTATATTCTAAAACTATTCCAAATTTCAGCTCGATAGCGTAAGTGGTTGCTGAGATATAGAGGTGTGACAGACAGACGGACAGACAGACAGAGCGGCACCATAAGGGTTCCTTTTTTTTACCATTTTGGTATCGGAACCCTAAAAAACTGAAAGGGTATATGCGCAGACAATTAAACGTTATGACTATTCAGACGAAAAATTCTCGGAACATATTAATTATTCTGATCTTGTACATTGAAATAATTTTGAAACCAAAGTTTTTAAGGAGCGGAGGTAGTTATTGCTTTCTCGTTTTATTAGGGCTCCGTTATTAACAAGAAACCCTAATAGTTTCGTCTTGTCCGTCTGTCTGTCCGTGGCTTAGCTCAGAGACCTTTAGTACTAGAAAACTGTAGTTTAGTAAACATATACATTTTATTTACGACGATTAAGTGGTTAAATAATATCTCGATTTTTTTTTTTTATCTAAGAAAAGAAAAAAGAAAAAAAAAAGAAAAGTGGGGGTGAATTTTAATATTCTTCTCCATCCCATCGTGTGGGGTGTCGTTAGATAAGACTTTTTAAAATAATATCAGTCTTCAGATAGAATTTTTTGTATTTAGGGACCCATTTGCGAAATTTTTTGCCCCCTGCCAGGTAAACGGTTGTTATTGGAAATGTGAAAAAATTCTCAGTATATGATGAAATTAAAAAGAAAACTATCACAGCTAAGTAGGCTTTACAGGTTAATGAGCTATAGTCAAAAAACTGAAAATAATAAAAATTGAAAAAGCAATCAAGCGCTTCGCGACCTCGCTGAGCATTATAAAAAGTTTATGCTAAGGACGTTATAAAATACTTGATCAAAACCTGCTTTACGACAAAAATCTTAAAGAAACTACGACACGCACTTGGCCGGTATTTTAGGTTATAGCCATTTTTGCTGTGTACGAGGACTAGATCAAGCAAAGACTCATTTAACTGCATAATTTTCACTTTTCAACTTAATTTAGGTTTAAAAGCTTCGTACATAGTTCATTTCTATAATTTCAACTAACAATAGGTTTAACATACATACATACATAACATCACGTCTCTTTCCCGTCGGGGTAGGCAGAGACCACAGTCCTCCACCTGCTACGATCTTGACATACTTCCCTTGCTTCCTGTACTTTCATCAATCCTTTCATACATGCTCGTCGGTTTCAGTTTATACTTGTAATAGATCTAATTTGACAGTAATAGGTTTAAAACACTAGTTATTTATCAAGCCTTGGTCTATTTTTATCAATGACGTCATTGATTAACGCTTTCACCTACATTTCTATTTCTAATTTAATCTTTTTAGGGTTCCGATACCAAAATGGTAAAAAAAAGGAACCCTTATGGTGCCGCTCTGTCTGTCTGTCTGTCTGTCTGTCCGTCTGTCTGTCACACCTCTATATCTCAGCAACCACTTACGCTATCGAGCTGAAATTTGGAATAGTTTTAGAATATAGTTGCCCAACTTAATTGCACATGAAAATTTTTTGAAAAAAGTATGATTATTAATGTAAAGGGGGCCAAAATAGGGGGGGCCAAATTTCAAAGAGTGGGGTATCATATGAAAGGGCTTTACTTGTACATTTTAAAATATATTTTTGTATTTTTTTAAGTTTCTTAGTTTTCAAGTTATGATGAAAAATGTCAAAAAAAATACCATTCCCCCCCCCCCCTTATCTCCGAAGTTTGAGTAAGGGAAAATCTGAATTAATTACAGTTGACAGAGGTTTATGTAAACTTTACAGCAAAAATAAAACGATCTTTCTAAGTTGCACAGTTTTTCAGAAATCTGCAAAAAACCTTTACAAACAAATTTAGTTTTGCGGTCCTGAAAATGGACTTTATTGCTTCCAAAAATACTATAGGTATATCGGAACCCTCGGCGCGCGAGTCCGACTCGCACTTGTTTAACTTGGCTGCGTTTAATAGAAGCAAAAATAAACTGTAGAGTGGTGCTGGCTAAAAATAATATCAGGTCATATCATCCCGCGGGTATCGATGAGCACAGTGTCATTCCGAATACTATGCTAGAATAATTCAGTAGAGAATCCACTTGATAGTGGATTTTGCAAATTTTTATACAGGATGTTAATTTGATTGCGTGCCATAGCTCAGGGGCGGGATCGGTATCAGCAACTGAACAACTTTTCCCAAGGAACATAGGTCGAAATACGAAAATCATTTTTGACCTCCCATAGAAACTGTTTCACCTGATAGAGCATTTTGTAAGGTCAAATTTGGTTTTTGTACCTCGACCTATGTTCCTTCGGAAAAGTTGTTCAGTTACAATAAGTTACAGTTATAATAATTGAATTTTATGAGCAAACAACAACAACACGGCCGAACGTCGGTGGAAACATTTGACCTTGAGTGGGTCTCTGGTTACTAGTGTTTGTAGCGTAGAGCTGGATCAGTTTATACTGGTTTTGTTTCTACGTACGTGCTACCTTGCGTAAAATAGCAAAAAATAGTACCAACCCATGCATCTCAGCTATTCTTACGCAATCATTTAAGTTTTGTATGTAATAAAGAGTCTCTATCTATCTATCTATACCAGTGGGTGTCGTAACAGGCGACTAAGGGATTATGAACCTTAGGATGGGCAGCAGCCTGCTTCTGTGTATCGTACCATCTTATATACTGTAGTCACCAACAACCGCGGTTCGTGGAGCCAACCGCAACGCTACCAAACGTGGCCACTATGGTACGATCAACCGCTTGTCGGTAAAACTTTTTCAACTCTATTACCACGCCATAAGGTCCAAAAGTGTTTCTACTGATGTGCGGCCGTGTGTACTTCCCCTCCAAATTGTTCCACCAAAACTAATATTCAGGAGGGATTTTTCTGTCCTATAATAATAGTGGACGTTTCATGGGATGTTATGATTATGCTGATGTGATTTTATTTGTGACTTTGACTAATTGTTTTATACGTCCTGATTAGTTACTAACTATTACTTACAATATGCATACAAAATTAGGTGGTATATAATAAAAGTGTGTTATGAGGGTACTCTAGTCCGAGAAATTGGTATTTGTACGGTCAACCGCTCATCGGTAGAAACTTTTTCAACCCTATTACGACCCCATAAGGTCAAAAAGTGTTTCTACTAACGTGCTGTTGAGTGTACAAACTATAGCTGTCTCGCTGCGCCCCAACAATCTACCCGTAGTGTGCATTAGGGACAACCTACAGCTTAGACCGATTTTACCTACAAAACGACGTTTCGCTTTCCCCTGTTTTCTTGTCCAAAACTGAGCTGATAAAATTTTTGGTATAAAAATTTAATGGACGAGTAAATCTACGCTTCCTTTTTTTTCTTATATCTTGAACATTTTTAAATTTTTGCTTGTAGTCGTCTCAATATGGCTGAAGAAGGCACATTTTTTCAGTTTTTAGAATAGTATTTCTTTTTCGTAAAAAAATAATTGACAAGGGCATGCCTACAATAGACTCAACGCTCAACAGGCATTATCCAGAGAGGAAACAGCTGAATACATCAGTATCAATTTCATCATAACATCCCATGAACGTCCACTACAGGACAGGGAGCTCCCTCCAGAATTCTAGCTTTTGCTGGAAAAATGTGGAGAGGAAGTACCATAGTCACCTCGCTTGTTAGCGTTACGGCTGGCACTATGGACCGCGGTTGTAGGTGACCGCAGTAAGTAAGATGTTAGATACAAAGGAGGATGCTGCTGCCCATCCTCCAGTTAACCCTTAGTCGCCTCTTACGACACCCACGGGTATGTATGGGTTGGTACTATTCTTTGCCGGCACCACACGGGGCTTTCGAGCAATAATAGTGCAGAATTATACGGTGAAATCGTAGAGTATATGAGAAACCTAAACCGTTTGAAGAGTTAATGTACTCGTATTCATGAATCATAAACGCTCGAATGCCTCGACGTCGGCTGTGCTGTCTCGTTTGAATTTACTAAGATCTTCTGTACCTCACCGGTAATGTTTACGTGTTTAACATTTTAGGCACTTTTCCTGGTGGCTAAAATCATCTTATACTTTCCATATTTATTGCACGGAGAGTTAGCAAAATAGCAGAATTTCCAAAAGTCGTAGAAATAAATTGTTGAGCTTTCAAAAGTTTACAAGTTTAAGAAAGCGGAAAGGGCATAGTATCAATTTGTTCGGAAGAAAAACCTAAAATAACAACAATAACAAAACTCTTGCTACGTATTTGGTGATTAGATTAATAGAAACGAATATACTTCCTTCTCTCCGAACACAGAAAAAAAAATTATTTCAGTGATGCATTCATCCGATTGGAACATCTCTTTTGTTATTGAATCTACACAACCGAAGCCGTATATCTATTGTTCCTTTTCTTATGGCGCATGGCTCTCTTTTCTAGTCAGTATTCTTTGATCTTTATATTTTCTTTTATTGTGTGTATTTGAGCTTGATGTATTATGGAGATTAATGTGTTCGTGTATTTCTGTTGGGATTGCTCTGTCTTCAAATGATCTGGATTAAAAATAGTTTAGAGTTCCTACGTACTTTATCTCAAATTCATTGCGTATAATATTTCTGCTGAACTGACAATAGAATAATTGGCTCTGAAATATAAAATACGTAGTTTAGCTGAGCACTTGAGAAAGAAAATGTATTTTGAAAGTATAAAATATCATAAATTTGTTATATACGCACTACAAGACTAAAAGATAATCAGAAAATAAATTATGTTTAGTTAGGTACAATAAGGTACACAAATATTTTGATTTGCTCATCTTCCTTTTTCCCTACAGATTGAAAGTACCTATACCTACATAAGCAAACATTTTTCTCTCTCGGAAATCCCGAAGGCCAACTTTGGTCAATATCGTGAAACTTCATTATCCCAAACATGTCACGCGTACCTTCACTAACCAGGAACTCTCAGGGGTATCACGACCATTGATATCTCCAATGGGTCGTTATTCACGGGACAACATGTCCCTTTAATTAGAACAGTGATGTCGATATTTGACGCCCAAAGCTCTGAAATCACTTGGGGATGGTTTACGACTGGACAATATTTTCCGTCATAAAATAAAGGTTAATCTGAACGCCATTGGAGGTGAGTCAAAAGTTTATTGAGAATTATGCTGATGCAAATTAATAGGTAGTCTTATCTATCTTTCGGCAAGAACTCGTCCCGATATAACGCATGCTGTTGCAAGACTGGCTCAGTATGCGGACTGCCCCACTGAGTGCCACTGGAAAGGTGCAAAGCGTGTTCTGCGTTATCTAAAAGGAACCGCAAACTATGGCCTTAAATTCCAGAAAACGGGTAAGTCTCTAAAGGTTATGGGTACTACTTTTACCTACAAATCAAATCAAATATACCTACTTTATTCATTTTTGGATAATAAAATCTCTTAATGACGTCAGCTAAACTACATCGCATCACAAACAAAGTGGCGCCGTTTAAAAACACCGAGGTTTAAAAAATCGGCCTGTGACATTGTACAACTTTTTCAATGGATAGAACATAGTTCGACATACAAATAAATATTCACTTTCCATGTTTTAAGACAGGTCAAATCTTTTATTACGGTTCCGTACCCAAAAGACGAAAAAGGGTCTGTCTGTCAGCGGGCCGTATCTCATAAAGCGTAATAGATAGACAGTTGAAATTTTTACAGATTATGTATTCCTGTTGCCGCTATAACAACAAATAATAAAAATTAAGAGTGGATTCCCTATACTAAAAACGTGTCTTTTCAAAAAATTTTGCTCGATTTTTTCTTTAAGTTCTATCGTAAAAAAGGGAACACTTACAAGTCAGAAAGGTTAAAGTGCATAATCTATAAAATAACAACGAATAATAAAAACTGGTCAAGTAGTCGGACTCGCACCATAACTCGCACGCATTTAATACACTTCTGCGTGACTGCGCATCCATAACCAAGACGGTATTTATACCTTAGTGGTAGTACTGAACCCTCGTTGCGCGAGTCCGACTCGCTCTTAGCCGGATTTTTTATTATTTATTAGAGACATACAATAGAATACAATTTTAAAATATCACATCAAATAAAACAGGTGTTGTGTCTACAGCGTGACAGTGATTTTGCAAGCAACAATAACTAAATAAGTACAGGGTGTCCGGTGGCAGAGTCCGGATTTCATTTGCCAATATTTTAAAAATTAAATAACTTAGGGCGACAACTTTGATATTATATCTTGCGGATTTGTTCACTTAATGCCTCAGTGAGATGAAGAACAACGTGCGATTGTTATTGAGGCGTTCTTTAATGCCAATATTCTTAAGTGATTGCCTGTCAAAGATTTGGTTCCCGTAACAAAATTCGACGTTTACGGGACGCCCAAAGTGAAAAGATTGGATTGTGGATGCAGAGGTTCCAGGCAACAAGTTCAATGGCAAACAACCCGCGATCGTGGCCGAGCTGAACGTCGAGAACAGAAGAAAACATTGAACTCGTCTCCAACTCTTTGCGAGATAATCCGCGTCATCCATCCGTTAGAGAGCGGCTGCTCTAGGGATTCCAAAAACAATTGTGCACGAAACATAGAAAAAGAATCTTTATTTCTACACCTTTAAAATTCAAATTGTACCAGCGCTTACGCCTAATGATGACAATGTGCGTGAAAACTTCTACAAGACAATGTTATAAAGATTTCGCACGGTAAATATACGATCGTTTGGAGTGATGAAGCCCACTTCCATTTAAATGGATGTGTAAATAAGCATAATTGCAGTTTATGGTCTCCTAAAGGACAGAATCCACGTTAGAAACACCAAAATCAACTTCACAATCTCAAAGCTACAGTTTGGTGTGCATTATCAAGCAGAGGAATAATCGGACCCTATTTTTTTAAAAACCTCAAGGGCAAGCAATAACTGTAGACGGTGTTGCTTACCGACGCATGCTCAACGATTATTTACTGCCAACATTAGGTGCACACCATACCTCCAGTTTGCACACGTGGTTTCAGCAAGAAGGCACCACGCCTCATAGTGATAGGGATACCATGATTCTTCTTCGCGATTTCTTTCATAACAAACTGATAAGTCGCTGCGGTGGTATCCGCTGGCCACCAAGGTCGCCGGATCTATAGAGTACAGTTTAAGAAACAAATCCAGCTACCATCTCAGAACTAAAAGAAAATATCGTTCGCGAAGTTAATGTTACTCCACAGTCAGTACTCCAGCGAGTTACTCGGAATGCTAAGGTCAGATTTCAAGAGTGAGTCCGACGTGACGGTCAACATTTGGACGAAATGATTTTTTTTTTTAATAAAATCCGCATTTTTAAGCTTACTCAACTAAATGTATGAGATTTGTCGTTTTTCTGTAATTTCAATATGAAATCCAAATTCTGCCACCGGACCCTGTATATAAAACAATGAAAGGAATTGAACTTTATTAGATCAGATTACTTACTTATTGGATAGATCAGATTACTTAGAAGAGAAAATTCCACGGGATTAGACTACGGTTCTAACAGGCTAATGCAAATTGACTTATGTATGTCGTAGGCCGATCGTTGAATTGGGCCGATCGAGATCTGCCTGGGCACATCACGATGTGCCGGCATTTCGTGATCTAACCAATTATTTCATGATGTGCCCAATATAAAATTGGGCAGATCGATGACAGCAACCTATTTGTCGATTTGCCCTACTAGTCACTTGGCCACATCGAGATATGGCTAGGCACATCGAGATATGGCTGGGCGCATCGTAATGTAGTTCCGTTTCGCCACGCTTGTGGCGCTGTTTGCGCTGTGTTTTAGGTTAAGTTAGTTAGGTTAGGTTTTATTATATAGCAAAATTGTGGCGCTGTTTATGCGCTCTGTTAGCTATGTGTTAGGTTAGGTTTTATTATCTAGTAAAATAATTATTATCTAAACTTAATTTTATTTGCTTGTACGTTGATCATCCTACAAAATCGATTTGCCCAAGCATGGCCGGGCAAATCGTCAAACGTTATGCTTTGAACGATATGGCGGGTATTAGATAGGCAAATCAAGAAATGCCGGCATATCGTGATGTGCCCAGGCAGATCTCGATCGGCCCTTTTCAACGATCGGCCTACGACATGTATATTGTATCAACCCTGTACATCAAACATATTTAAAAGTGCGCGTGGGCTTTTTACTTTCGCTTCTATTTCCCACGACGTAAATGTAACTGACGTCATTAAGAGATTTTTAATATCCTACAATGAACACAGAACATTTTTTTTTAATGATTTTAACAACGAAATATACCTTCATTTAATATCACTCAGTGTTGGCGGTTCGAGCACTATGGATTTAGTTGGTCGAGAAAATTTGTTCAAACTGGTATTAAACAGATCCAGATCTGAGTTATCTGATACAACGTCATTTCAAAATCTATAGTGTTCATTATTTCGATCAATGTACCATGGAAAAATTTGTTTTTAGTTTCTTAAGCAACACATTCACATTATTTTGTTACACAACAGCAAAAATAATCACTCAGTGGATTAAAAGTCTCATCGACCAAGACTGTTTCCATATTTGTCGAAAAGTTTGTGTTATCAAATAATTATATCTATAACGTAAAGCTGCCGTTATTCATAATCTAAGTCTATGACTAAGGTAAAGTTTTAAAATTGTATTTGATAGGTTGTTTAATAGTTTGGAAAAAATTCTCAATAAGTTCCTTCAGAGTAACCACGAACTAATAGTGTTTGATTTTAATTATCTTCAAGAGCTTCAAAGCGCTCACTGAACCACTAGAACGGAGATATTTTAGCAAATATTAAACGTTTCCGTTCACCAATTTATAAAAACGTATTAAACGGAATCGCAAAACTTAGGCTGAGATTCAAAAATGAAACTAAGCGTGAACTTAGTCTCTCAAATGTCAAAACTTTGTCAAAACCCTATACAATGTGGAGCGCACGCTAAATTTCGTTTCTAAATCTCGGCCTTAGATCCTTTCTTGTTTATTGTAAAGTCGACAATTTGAATCATGATCCGTGATTAAGTTTATTTTCGTGCATATATATTAAATACAAGTAGGTTGAATTTCACGTAAACATTTATTCGAAATGTCAAAGAAGAAAATCTCATTTCTGTGACGATTTCTAACGATTTCTTGTCAAAAAGGGTCACGAGTCACGAATCAGTTGGTTCGACTGTACATTATTGTTAAATATCAAATATTATAATATACAAGGTTATATTGTTGTACCTGACATCCGTTTGACCACTTGTTTGGGAGGTCAAAACCAACAACTTTTGTTCTACGACTGTACTAACAACGAACAAAAAAAAATTCAACTTCCCATACAAAGTTACGTAAGTGACCAACACATTTTATATGGAAAGTTGGTTTTTTTTGTGCATTGTTAGCAAAGTCGTAGAACATAAGTTGTTGCTTTTTACCTAAAAAAAATTACCTAGTATGTTCGCTATTGTACAGTCGACACATTTAAATCATGACCCGGCATAAGTAGGCTGAATTTCGCGTTAACATTTATTCAAAATGTCAAAGGAGAAAACCTTATTGATTTGAAAGTTTCAAACGTTTTCTTGTCAAAATGGGTGACGAATCAATTGGTTCGACTGTACATTATTGTGGTTAGCTCATAAAATTCAAATATTATAATATTCACGGTATTTTTTTGAACCAGACATCCAATTGCCCACATATTAGTGAGGTCAAAAGCAACAACTTTTGTTCTACGATTTTACTGACAACGCATAAAAAAATTTCTTCCCATACAAAGTTACGTAAGTTAGCAATACATTTGGTTTGGAAAGTTGAATTTTTTTGTGCATTGTTTGCAAAGTCGTAGAACAGAAGTTGTTGCTTTTGACCTCACTGACAAGTGGGCAAATGGGTGTCAGGTCAAAAAAATTACCTTGATTGTTCGCTATTGTAAATCATGACCCGGCTTAAGCTTATTTTTGCACATACATTCGCGTAAACATAAATTCAAAATGTCAAAGGAGAAAACCTTATTGATTTAACAATTTTAAACGATTTCTTGTCAAAAAGGGTCACGAATCATTTGGTTCGACTGTACATTATTGTTGTTAGCTCATGAAATTCAAATATTATATTAGCATAGTTCGTTACTTATTAAAAAGCAATGAATTTGGAATACTGTATGGTTAGATACCAGCCGTATGTAAACAATCTTACAGCTTGAAACAAGTTGTTACCAACAAGTTTCAGACTGAGTAATGAATGAATTGCGGAATGTATTTAAATATTTAATGTTGACTTGTTTTAGCGCAGAATGGTGTGAAAGAAACCCTAAAGAGCTGTTTACTTAAAATATGCATCTCCAACCCAGTTCAAATATTTACTTTCTGAAATAACTTTAAAATCGGATTGCAGATTGCCTCTAAGAATATCAACTGCAGAGAGAAAAACATTGTAAAGCTGTGAAAGTATGTTACAAACATTTGTGTGGTGAAAACGAGTGTTTGTTCAATATACCAGTCTCTGGTACCCATAATACAGGCTTTGTCTAGTTCAAGATCAGGTGACTTTGTGTGAATTGTCCCACAATATTTATTTTTTATTTTACAACTGTGTTAAATCTGATTTGATCAATTTTAAATAATCCCGAATATATATCCAACCTGAATAAAGAAAGACCCCAGATCTTACAAGCCTCAAAATCGCGTGACAAACCCCATCATGGAGACGGGGCTTCACAGACCACTTGCTAAAGCGGTCAAAGATTGGAGACTAAAAGCAATTGTCAATTTTATTGTGGAGCACCTAAGTGGAGCACCGTGTCAAAACAAAAAGCAATTCCTCTTTTTTTTCTACTGTGCTCCTCCACCTGTATACTAACGAGGATCTGTGTGAGGCATCAGACAACACCAAAGCAGTAGCAAAATTTAAGGAGGTATACATTTTGTCGGTGTTTGATCATAACATTGACACGCAGAAGATCAATAGGGTGTTTTCAACCATCTTTTGAAATGTCTACTGGAAGGTTTGGAAATCAGCACGAGGAAAAACGAAAAACCATCATGGTGCCACCGTTGTACGTATAGTACTTATCCCAGATTAGTAATTTAATGTAGTACTTATCTAGTCCCTCTTGCCACCATGTCATCCATAGAATAATAATACACTTTAATGTCATCCATATATCAAAATGATTAAGTCAGTTTGATTGCTGACGTCTGCTGCTATCAAATGCCTGTAACAAAAAGATTTCATATGTTTTACCTTACATTATGAATAACAGCAGCTTTACTGTTTTACTATGTCGAAAAAAGAAATCACCTCTACCAACAGTGATCAGCGTACCACCCATCTACACTTTAAAAAACGTAGTTGAAAGACGTCAAGGAAAACTCCTTACCTCTCCTTACCATCAATATAGTTGTATTTGAGGTCATAAACTATTCTTGTATCAATTGATAGATATGGAAGAGCGGGTTCTTCTGGCACAGGTATATTCTACTTAAAAGAAGATCCCAACAATCTGTAACTATGATTAGTTTCTGACTGAATAAAGACATTTAAATTTTTTTAAATTTAATAAAACCGAACAACATTCAGTGCCGAAGTTTCTTTACTTTTGTGATCGAAGACAAAAGCAATTGCCAATATTATTATAGGCTACGATGATATTACAATGATCGAAAGTAAAATAAAAGAGCCGAAACAATCCCTCTACCAATCGAATTTCCAGGCAGTATTTGAAAATTTCACGAAAACCGACAAATTCCAGGTTAATACGTGACCGCAGGTCATAATAGCCAAACAATTGCTTGGAACAGTTGGTGGAACATCGTCGGGCTCAATTCAATACTGACATGTTTTCAAGTTCGATTTGATGAGGAATTTACCTTATCTGTTTACAAAGCGGTGCTTTTCTTTTATTATTAATTCCTAATTTAGTCTTATTCAGAATTTTGTAGAAGATTTATTTATTCTATAAACGGCTCTAACGATTTTGATGAAATTTACTATACAGGGGTTTTCGGCGGCAAGAAAACAGTCTAGCTAGGTTTCATGTCTAGGAAAATTCGTTTACTCCATTTCCTAAACTAAGCTAAAGTGGCAGTGAGCAGGACACATCGCAAGAAGAACCGATGGCCGATGGGGCGTAAGGGTTCTAGAGTGGCGACCACGTACCGGAAGACGAAGCGTTGGCATGCCCCCCACAAGGTGGACCGACGCGACGATCTGGTCAAGTTCGCGGGAAGCAAATATATCATGTGATATATTAGGTCTTTACCTATGAAATTGCCGTTTTGTATGGCGAATTTTAGGTAAACTCAATTTTCAGTACTAACATTTTTGAATTTTTCTTAGGAATTATAAATCCAATTTTCTTTGTTTTTTTTAAGAATTATTGGGAAGACATTAAGCTAACACAAACTTAAATTTAGTTTTCGAAAAATATTATCTGTAAAAAAATATAACAAATCAAATGATAAAATCGGACGACATTTAAGACGAACAATTTTCAAACCTTTAATTTTATATATCAAACTAAAAATAAAAACTTTATTTTATGCGTAAATTGATGACCTTGAAGTCAACTTTCAAATATAAATCAAATAAAAAAAATAGCATTAGAATTATAGGAATTATGAACTCATTAATCTGTAAGAAAATTTCGGCAATTTCATAGGTAAAGACCTATTATTTAATTGTAGTCAACTCAGCTTTCAATCTAAACTTATTAAATTAATCACGTAATTATGTAGAAACAGTTAAATTTGGACCTGTCTATTATTTGCTATTTTCTTTAGTATACTACTGTGTATAGTTTTAATTGGATGTCGGATTAAGATTTGTGTTAAAATAGTGTTCCTTTAGTTATGTATAAACTGATGTCTGTAACTGTAACTGTGTAAAATAAAATTAAAATAAAAGCCACTGGATGCGAGCAGCGCAGGACCGGTCGACATGGAATTCTTTAGGGGAGGCCTATGTCCACCAACGGAAGTCTTTCGGCTGATATGATGATGACGATGATGATGATTTCTTTGAGCATCAAAAAATCGATACAATTTAAACTAATTACAACGGTTACACGATAATAAAATAGCCATATGTAATGTCCTCCACATAATTTTAGCATGTCACTCAGACCATGAAACTGAGCAACTTTTCCCAAAGAACTAAGAAAAAGTGTTTTCGTCCTTCCCATAGAGACTGCGTCAGCTGAATGCGCATTTTGTATGGTAGGTCGAATTTTTTTTTCGTATTTCGACCTATGTTTCTGGAGAAAAGTTGTTCAGTTTCATGCTTAAATTATGTTCACTATTTTACTAGAGGTGAAAAACAGGAAAGCGACCCGAGACATCCACTCTACGGGCTCTCTCCCGCCGCAGGTCGGTTGCGAAGCCGCAAAAGCTTCCTGCGATCCACACAGCCTACCGACCAAAACCCTTCCGACGTGAGGTGCACACTTTGGGCAAGCCAGTACCCACATTCACTGTACCCCCCCCAACGAAAACCTGCCTCCTGGCTATAAGGAACCTTGGCCAACCTGGAGAAGTCTAAATAGGCTGAGGATCCAAGTTGGCCGAAGCAAGGATAACCTATGCCGGTGGGGGTTCCTAAGTAGCGCAGACGCCAGCTGTGAATGTGGAGAACTCCTGCAAACCATGGCACACCTCACTAATTGTCCCGCGTGCCCGACGACCTGCTCGCGTGAGGACTTACTTGACGGTAACCAGAGGGCTACCACTGTAGCCGCTTTCTGGGCAAGTAAGATTTAGCCTGTGTTCTTGCCGACACGAAAGAAGAAGAAGAAGAGGTGAATACAATATATCATATTTAAATAGTTTTTTTCTTAATATAGGTACACAAATACAGACATATTTTGCTAATTTTAAAGGTTGCTTCCTAATCAACTGCCTTCCTTTCAATACAAGTTGAACTCGGGCCATAAAACTGAACAACTTTCCCTGAGGAACACAGATAAAATTACTTAAAAAACTGAGCTTCCTTATAGAAACTGCAACAGATGACAGCGCAATTTGTATAGAAGGTAAATTGTGTACTCAAGCAAGCCTCTTCTGTAAGTGTATAAGATGTTTATAAACAAAGATTCACAGTACGAGTATAAGCTTTGCTACACATGAATTTAAAAGTAATCACGTTTCTCTGCTTTTCCACCCGTCTTTCATTAAATGATAAATCTTCTTAGATACTACCAATACAATTGAAATAGGCTTCTATACAATAAAATCATCAGGACCACTTTGTTGTCCGAATGTTGTCCGACCATTTTAACAAGTATTAAGTTGTAATTAATATCAAACATTGAATTAAGAAGTTGTACATATACTTTAAAACCGGCCAAGTGCGTGTCGGGCCACACGCAATATAGGGTTCCGTAGTTTTTTAGGATTTTTATCGCAAAGCAGGTGTTGACTGAGTATTTCATAACATTCATAACATAAAATGTTTATATCCTAATACTATGCGAGGTCGTAACGCCTGATTGCTTCTGCTATTTACACTATTTCCAGTTTTTCAGCTATAGCTCATTATTAAACTGTGAAGCCTTCTTAGTTGTGATAGTTTTCCTTTTAATATCATCATATATACTACTACTATAAATTTTTCCACATTTCCATTAACTACCGTAAGCTAAAGCTCGCAGGGGGGAGGACGCTCGACTCCAACAAAAAATTGCGCTTTCAAGCTGAATATCTCGCAAACTGATCCCTAAAAATTATGTTCGCAAACTCACATTATTTTTAAAAGATCTATTCAAGGATACCCCACACAATGGGGTGAACAAGAAAAAAATAATTCACCCCCACTTTACTTGTAGGGTAGGTACCCTAAAAAAAATATTTTCTTAGATTTTATTTTACCACTTTCTCGGCGTGAATGAAATACATATCCATACTAAATTTCAGCTTTCTTGTACGAAGGGTCTTTGAGCTAAGCCGCGAACAGACAGACAGACAGACGGACATGACGAAACTATAAGGGTTCCTTGTTGACTACGGAACCCTAAAAGGGGGTAATTTTTGAGTGGTTGCAGATTATTTATTACATTGCAAGGGCACAAGCTTGCAGTAGGTTTTATTATTAATTTATTTCAACGCTTCAATATTTCAACGCCGATACAGACTTGGTTTATTTTTTGGTTGAATGAAAAGCTTTAAAAGTCTGTACAGTTTTAAGCTACGGAGTGGCAAGATTTTGTGGTAGGTGGATCAAATCTGACCTAACGCCGCTTCCCTGGGAATTTTACGATATGAAAGTCGAGGTGTACAAAGTAGAAAATCGATAAATTTCACAACCACAGGCAGGAGACGCTTTACCAACTAGACTATCTGATGTGAAATTTGCGACCTCCTAATACGTATTCAACGCTGCGTTCGAAGCAACTTGCGTCCGTGCGTCAAAGTTCGAATCCTTCCTTAATTCCTGTGGTTGTGAAATTTTGCATTTTCTACTTTGTAGATTTATCCGAACACAGGAAGTACGCGACAGGTCGGGAGTGCGGGCAAAGTGTATGGTGCGCAATACGTTTCGCCCGCTTTGCCGAGCTGTCGCATACTATAGGTTTGTGGATATTGCGGCTCCAGACTCATGAATTGCTAAAATATTTTAAGCCTACTAAAAGCGGTTTATAGGTTTGATTTAAAATTCTCACGTGCGTCCACGCCGAAATCCCAATTCTGTTTTCTTTTAAGAGCCCTAATGTTGAAGTTAACGCTGAAAGGTTGCTCTGTGAGTATATTGGACCGTAATTTTGATTCAAATTTGTTTTATTGGTTTAATTTTTTCAAAAATCCAAGAGTGGAATTCTCTGGCTGCGTCCGTGTTCCCGAGTTGCCCCTAAATTTATTATATTTATTTTCATAGCTGCAAAATTGATTCGTAACCGATAGAATAAATGAAAAAAAAAACGGTCAAGTGCGAGTCGGACTCGCGCGCCAAGGGTTCCGATATACTTTTTGTATTTTTGGAAGCAATAAAGTCCATTTTTAGGACCGCAAAACTAAATTTGTTTGTAAAGATAATTTGCAGATTTCTAAAAAACTATGCAACTTAGAAAGATCATTTTATTTTTGCTGTAATGTTTACATAAATTTCTGTCAACTGTAATTAATTCAGATTTTTCCTTTCACAAACTTCGGAGATAAGGGGGGGGTGGATGGTATTTTTTTTTACATTTTTCATCATAACTTCAAAACTAAGAGACGTAAAAAAATAAAAAATATATTTTAGAATGTACAAGTAAAGCCCTTTCATATGATACCCCACTCGACCTAGTAGCGACAATTTGAAATTTGCCCCCCCCCCCTATTTTAGCCCCCTTTACATTAATAATCATATTTTTTTCAAATTTTTTTCATATGCAGTTAAGTTGGGCAACCATATTCTAAAACTATTCCAAATTTCAAGTCCATAGCATCAGTGGTTGCTGAGATATAGAGGTGTGACAGACAGACAGACAGACGGACAGACAGACGGACAGACAGACAAAGCGGCACCATAAGGGTTCCTTTTTTTTACCATTTTGGTATCGGAACCCTAGAAATGGAGTTGTCTTCATGTTTATTATGTCAACAATAAACACAGTCAAGCAGGTCGATCTTGATTACTTTATACCTTTCTCATTTCAAACGCTCTACGTGCTAAAGTCACCGTACAAGTGTTAAGCTTGATGTGCTCTTGACTTTACCTACATAAACTACACACAGCACTGTATAATAATATCTTATGCTAGCCCCCTTGCGCCTTTTAGAAACCTTTGTCTATTAAAGGACTTATCTCGGTTTAAATTTTATCAGAGTGTCACAGAGAAGCACAGAACTTGAATAAGCTCTGTTGAAACGAACAAAGACGGCGGAGAATTCTAAACCTAAGCAATAATGTTCATCTTCACGTGCTTATAATGACGGCGGGTGAGCTCTGAAAGGAGAAGGTCTATTCTAATAATATGTTTATGCACGTGAAGCTCCAACGTGTTTTTAGACGTAAGGGTTCGACGCACAGTAAAGTTATTTTGAACCATCACTATTATAAAATTTATTTTGTTTGTACATTGAAGATATTTATACAAAAAAAATATCACGTTGTGCGATTTTGATGACCCTGAATCAAAATCATAGATTTTAGGAAATTTTTTTCATAGCTAATAGTTTGTGTTAAACACCGGTATGTATTTTATTTAAGATGCTGACGAAGTCTCAACCAAAAGCTAGTCAGAAATAAAATTATTTATCTAATAGTTGTGCCCATCCATACATCGATAGGCTTTGTATTTTTTAAATATTGGCTCAGAACACATAATAGCTGACAAGTTTTTTTTAGTAGAAATACCAGACTTGTTGATATTTTTTGAGATTATGTGGTTTTACGAGTTATTTTTTATTTACTAGCTGTTATCATGATTTTTCGATTCAAAGCATTCCAAAGTGGAGTGGAGCACTACTAAAAAATATTTTAATATTATTTCGAAAAAGTCATCTCCTTTCTATACAACAGCGCGAAGCGAAGCCAAAAGGAAGTGTAATGTTTTTAGTAGTCTGCAGACTACTAATGGTTCGTCCGCGTTTAGAATACAGTATGTAATTAATGCAAATGCAGGGTAAAGGTGTATTCACAATGGAATTAAAATGCAATTTCTTTGTGTAACACACAAAGGAAACACCTCTTCTTTTGAAGTTTTGCCTTCAGTTAGTCATTGTGCATTTGACTTTATAATTTTTAGCGACCCGATTGATTACGGGGCCTGGCTACTCAATGCATTCTGATTGATGAACTACACTCATCGGCAGAAATAACCGGCCGGTCTATTTTCTGTCGTACATTTTCATACAAGCAAGGGATCAAATGAAGCGTCAATATATTTCCTGAACGAAATAAATATCCGTGAATAAACAGTGAGATCATTAAATACGGTGTCTGACTACCGATTCTTGAAGATAAGACCTGTGCACGGTATCCAGGAAAATCCGTGCATCGTTCAGAAAAAAATATACGTCATTTTGTAAGAAATCTCTTACATTTAGCGAATTAAAATGTTTTAAGAGTCGCACGGGTTTTCTTCAACATTTTAGATGTACCTAATCTTTGACAATATTGTTAATAAGGTTCTTATCTAAAGACCTCATCAACCAGATTTGTATTTTTATTCAATTTAGGTTAGATATTGAAGCTTCGTTTGTCCCGTTATCTGTATG
The DNA here is from genome assembly GCA_947532105.1 of Athrips mouffetella. Taxonomy (NCBI): domain Eukaryota; kingdom Metazoa; phylum Arthropoda; class Insecta; order Lepidoptera; family Gelechiidae; genus Athrips; species Athrips mouffetella. Next base: position 19,969,437 of record OX383972.1, on the reverse strand, counting down.
AAAATATATGAAAAAAAACAGACCGGCCGGTTATTTCTGCCGGTGAGTGTATAAACACAATACACTCTGTTTTCTGAAGACTTTTCGAACTAAATTCCCCCTAATATCCCAGAACAAGCTGAGAAGAGAGAAGTACAAAATTAAAATCCTAACCTAAGCATAAGTCGAGCAACATTACACCAAAACATACTTAATTATTAAAAGTTGTTTTCTAGCTTTGATCCCTCGAAACCACAACCTTGGAACCGCAGTAGTCTAGGGTAGAGGTCTAAGGCAGTAACTTGGTAGAAGCGGAACCGATAGTGAATTTTGAAAATTAAATGTGGAGAGAAGTGTGAAGCTCAGCACCTAGTTCTTCCGTATTTACAATTTGTTTAATTTCAAAATATTTAGTTGTTGTCGTCATTTATACTGCGTGTACGGAAAGGTGTGATAGTACTAAAGGGTTTGAATCTGCCTATAAAACCGAACAACTTTTTCCAAGGAACAGGTCACAGAATTTTTGACCTCCCATATAAACGGCATCAGCTGATAACGCATTTTGAATAGGGGGTCAAATTTGGTTTTTCGTATTTCGACCAATGTTTCTTGGAAAAAGTTGTTCAATTTCATGGGCGGATTCACACCCTTCAGTATAATCACACTTTTCCGTTACACGTTGTATAAATCATTTTATTGCTATACATCGTCGTCACTTCACAAGAAATGTGAAAATATGTTCTTGAGAAAATAGTTGGAGAGCTTTTCATTTGTACTCTTTTTAGGCTAAAGCAACCGAAGCCTGTGGTAGACTGTAGACCACAACGCCTTCATTTCATTGTGCTCCGAGCAAAAGCGCACTATTCCGATGGAACTAAAATATCTGCAAGAAACAATTTCCGGAACGCAGTGTGAACAAAGGCCGAGAAACAAAGCTCTATCTGAATGGGCTTCCTGCAACTAAAACTCGAACTATAATATTTTCCTTTCAGTTCTATATGCGACGGATTTCAAAAAAATATATATGGCCGTTAAGCAACTTTGGCCGTAGTCAGAGCATGGATGGGTGACCCAACAACAACTTGAGCGATAATGCTTCGGAAAGCGCGTTAAGGTATTGGTTCCGACTACTATATGATACAATCACCCTACGTTAAGTCAATTCACGGACGGCAGCACAAAAACTCTGAAAGCCAGGTTGGCCACTAACCCCTAAGGCCGGTATTTCACTGGGACACCATGGTGGCGCGACCAACAGCCGAGCTGGTTGCACCGCCAAATTGGTTGGCGGCGCAACCATAGCTCGGCTGTTGGTCGCGCTACCAGTCTCAGTGAATTATAGCCCTTAATAGTGTGGCCGCCGACACCAGTAGCGTAACCAGTCGCGCCACTAGTCGCGCCACCAGGTACATATACATCGCTGATATACATATTATAAAATTTGTATATTGAGGTTAGAGTAATTTATTATGTGTATGATTAAATAAAACGATTACGAGTGAGAGTCTGTGTTCCCGAGTTCATAGTAACCCGAATCTATTCAAGTCGCGAGTGAATAGGCTTCTTCTGGGCAAGCTCGTTCCATCTTCGACCTCATCTCTGTCTTCAAGACTACATCGAGGTAAAGAGTAAGCCCGTTGACAATAACAAAAAAGAGTAAATAATATGCAACTAACTGCATGCTTAGAATGAGTTTTGCAATAATAACTCATCAAAGTATTAAAAGTACAATTATTACAAGATCAAACACACAGTAAAAGAAATCTTTAGATATAGAAATGTACTGAGTCAATAAATATGATAAGTTACCTTTATCTATGCATAGATAATTTAAGTCTAGTTTGCAATTGAATTTTGTAGCCATAACTTAGTTTTCAAAATAAGATTGAAGTTAGGAAAGAAATAATAGCATAAAGAAAAAAATAATTTGATAAATTCTAAATAAGTCATTGTAAGAGAATTCATCAAATCAAGATCCGAAATTCCTTCGAAACAACGCCTGAACTTCGAGTAGCTAAAACGTCAAGTACCTTAGTTAAGAACCGCAAACGCTTGAGGGATATATCCGTCTACAGGAAGTATGCAGAATACACTTTGAAACGTGAGCAAAAGGTTGTGACCTTTGAGTTGTGCTCAATAGTTTGTAAGTGAAAACATAGAAAGGGCCAACTATTGAACCAATCCAACTTAATACGTACCTACTACGACGTACCTACAATTTGAATAATTCGGAAACATAATCGTATTTATGGCTTTTTTAACATAAGTTCTAGAAAGCATATTCTACTTTTTATTTGAGAAAGCTTATTTACAAACGCTATTTGCTTCCGAAGAAAAAAAAAATAATAAAAAAGTCTAAAATCATTAGATAGTACCATAGAGTAATATAATACCCCAACTTGAGTGATACGTAAAACCAATTCGAAATATTATAGGTCATTTTACTATATACAAAGGTAGTCATTGAATGATTCATCCCCAAACAGCGTACAACTTTTATGCATAATATGCCATATTATGGGCCTCGTTTCCCTATACCGTAGCTAGAGAACAGAACCGAGAGAGACCCTTAAATTTTCGTTAAAACTTTTTTAAGTTTCAGCTATCCATCACTTTAGAATGATGTCGCTATCAAAATAACCCTTTATAGGACTACTAGCTTTTGCCCGCGAATTCGTCCGCATATTTAATTATTGGATCCGGTTCCCATTCCAAAAACAAAAATATATTAATATACCAGTGTTTATATCAAACTATTAGCTAACGAACAAAAGTTTGTTCAGTAGTTTTTCCGTGATGTTCGAACAAATAAACAAACAAACAGTCAAAATTCCAAAACATAAGTGATTTGGATTCACGGTCATCAAAATAGTATAACATGATATATTTTTTTCAAATATCTTCAATGAACAGACAAAATCAATACCCACCCCCGTATACTTAATTTCAACGAAATCTTTAGAGCAGTTTTCGAGAAACCGGTTACAAAAATATAAGAAATGTTTAATAGTACAGGAATTTCATTTTGCTAGGTTGGTAACTGGTGGATTTCCTATCTCCTGACCTGGTGGCATCAAGGCCACAGACCCAATTTTACACACAATGCGTGCCGTCTATCAAGAAGGTGACCATTGCAATTTAGAAAAAGGTCGCACATTTTATTGTAAATATCTGGTGTTATGTTGCAGCTTTCATAATCTACTATAACCTACCCTTTAGTTCCCGAAATGTAGTTTGCACAATTAGTCTAATTTCGCTAATAGGATAAACATGGGATAAACTGACTGACATATTTATGCCCAGCCCAAACCATTTGGTCTAGGAATTTTAAATTTTGCGCAGAGGTTCCTTATAAATATGATTTAGGCGGATATTGTGAAAGAGATATTTTTTCAGAATTCATCCCCCATAGAATCAAAGGAAATTCACGTGGATGAAATTGTGGGCAACAGCTAGTCGGGGAATGAAGTGGTTCTGCATAAATTCAATTGTTTTTGTATCATTCTGTTGATTGGTTTTTGAATAAGAAGGGCATGGCTTTATAAGAATGTGTTCGAAAGTCTTTTAAGACTAAATTAAAGATTATATGAATGAAAAATAAAGAGGAGAAATAAATGTTAGAAAAAGACTACTTTAAATGTAAACTCGTATTTTATTGTTTAATTCCAGTTACACAATTATTTTATTGTGGTAGGCCCATGTGCCATGATTTCCATACGAACCTTCATTCCACGTTGGCCTGTTTAACCCCTTTATGCTAAAGTATATATTTATTGCCCAGCTACGTTTTGGAACATCTGTGCCAAAGTTCATTCTTCTAGTCTAGACCTTCTAGACCTATTTAATGGTTAGGGTTGTAATACGTTATCCGCCAGTCAATTAGACAGTGATAGTCTCGTTATAAGTCGTACAAAATATCTCTGGATATGACCGTTAATGCGCAGAATTTAAAAAATAATCACTGGGTTGAGCGTGGCAGGTGGCGAGCGAATCGTTCATTGCGCAGAAAAAAACCGTCAGAGCAAATCTTTTCCTGTGTACGCTATAGTTGTTACTGAAGGTCGTATTATAAAGCTGAGTACGCTACGAATATGTGAGTAGTTTTTTGACAGCTACTAAAGATTTGTTAACACAGTAATGCAACATCTCGAACTACCGCTGATTAATGTCACACTAGAGAGGGGATTTATTAATACGACCCTTAGATATACAAAGTTATTGAAACTTGAGAGAGAAAGAGTTAATAATATTCACCTTGAAACACACGTGAGCCCCGACCGTATAAAAAGCAGGCACTATCACCGCCGTCGTTACTAATAAATTACCTGAGCCATATACGCAAGCCAACTAAATAAAACTGTATCGATTGACATGTAGGTGACCCGGCCGTGAGCCTTCAATGGTTCAACACTGAGTAATAATTTACAATATTAGCATTGAGAATTATAAATTAATCTTTATTCAATCCACCTTGTAAATGTTTGGAAATCATATTATTTACTTATTATTGAACATATAAGATACTTCTGTATGTACTATACTTACTAATCTGGGATATAAGATTTGGACCTTCTTGTGTTAGTATTATAATAATCTAAGGCGCTCAGCAGATAAAGGGGCGGGCAGACGCGGGCAGTCACGGACATTGTCCTCCAGTGTCGGTATTGCGAAAATTATAGTTTTCATCAGAATAAAATTCAAACTTATAATTTTTCTAAATTTCTCTACGTTTTAAACTAAATAACAATCAATCTGAACAACCTTTTCGACTGAATAACTCTTGGAATTAAACAACTATTCAAGCTGTATTCCTTCCAAACCAAAGATTTTGGAAAATAACTACGCGCATAGAAACGGAGCGTTTATATCATGTCAATGATTATAATAATACCAAAATAATTGCAGTACCGGCCACACTGGCGGGCTGTCAGGACAAAACGCCCTGCCCGCGTATGCCCGCCCCTTCATCTGCTGAGCGCCTAAGATGTAACCTTACCAAATTATAGAACGACGCCTTCATTGCATTTACAAAGATAATAGGATTATGTAAATTGTTGTGACTTTACTTCACACATCCCTAACTTGTGATGAATTATTTCTTTAATCTTATTTATTTTATTATTCATGTTCTTAACATTATGTTTACAATTTTCAGGATCTACAATAAACGCTAAAGTCTTAATTTAAGTGAAAAGTTTGCCTCAAATATCAAAGTTACATCCATAGCTTAAACGAAGACTAAAAAGCAATTAGTCAAAGATTTTACGTGAAATAGTCTAGGGTTTAGACTCTAGACCTAACTTGTAAGCAGTCTTAATAGTCATTTGAATAAATTCAGTGCTTCATTTAAAAGGATTGAGCTTAGATGGTTTTATTGAAAAAGGCATTCTACTTAAAAATATAATATGTCTTTACAATATGAAAAGCTGTACTCGGCATCGGATCTATATCCCAAATTAAACTAACAATTTTATTTTATTATACAGCGTTCGGAAGGTCGAAACACAAAAAAATTTCGACCTCCCATACAAAATGTGCTGTCAGCTGATGCAGTTTGTAGGGGAAGCCGAAATTATTTTTTTCATATTTTGACCTATGGAAAAAGTGGTTAAGTTTCATTGACAGAACCACCTGTTAAAATATACAGTCATAAAAAGGGTGCATTTTTAGAAAATGCAGTAAATTTTGTTCCTGCTTGCTATAGAGATTTACCCTTTAAGGCAATTTATGATGTGGATAAATGGACATCAATCTCTAAAATTCACGGAAGTAATGTTGAAAAGAAGAGCTAACACTTAATTAAAGATTAAATTTAATTGACGGCTCTGAGTGCTGCAGTTAGGATTCGAAGGGAAGACGAATGTTAAGAAGATGTCTATGAATAATTTTAAAAGATTTCGCTAATTCTAACGTACAGCTTGACCAACTTTTCTGTAGAATGGCGAAAAGCGGAACTATTTACGTCATTTTGAAAACGTCATTTTGTTGTTGACAGTCCTCAGAGTAAAAACTGTAGCGTCCGTCCTAAACATAGTCGTGTAAAGCGTCTCCTAGTCGACTATGACAAGTCGGTCAAAAAACTAGGGTCTAGGTTACGTTTAAGAAATATTTTAAAAAATCTAATTTTTCATCCAAACTTTATATGCGAAGGTGAAAATATATCATTTTTACTTGTGAATTGATCATCTATTCTATACATATAATAACTCGCCGATTCTGTTCATTGAAAATTATCGGGAAAAATTGATCTGGGGGGTCACAAAAAAGGTAATAGAAACCATTCGGTTCATTTTTAGAATTTTTGTCTGTTGGTCTGTTTGTCTGGTTGTGTATTCGCGATAAACTCGCAAACCACTGAACCGATTGGAAGCGGATTTTCGATAGGTAATGTATTAATCTTACTTCCGTGCAACATATAAGCTTAGTTTCATTGCAATCGGTTCACTTAAACAGAATACAATCAAAGTTTCAAGCGGCGGCGCCAATAACTCACAGACCACTCAACCGCTTGAAATAAGGTTAACAATAACACATTAGGCTTAATTTTGTTTCTCATATCTGTTGCCAAAACTCACCAACATATTATCACGAGCCCTGATATATACTGCAGGTGTTTAAAGAAAAGAGTTTATCAAATCCCTAAACCTGCTGTCAAAACTGTATTTGCGCAGCGTTTTTCCAAATTTATTTCTCCTTACATTTATAACAAAGTTGTCAAAAAGTGCGATATAAAAGAGTTAAACGTAAAGGATGCTAGGAAGGCTGTAAAGCTACTATGTTTGTCTTATGTCGAAACTGAAACCTTATTGAAAATTGTAAAATAATAGGTATAAATTAAAATTTGTTCTGCAACTAACATATTAACAAAACTTACTTGTATTTAAATTAGCTGATATTTATTTTATTAATTTATTACTTTAGTTTTTCATTTGTGATTAGTTTCTCTTAGTTATGTTTTCTACCTAAAATTGTTGGAAATTCGTGCATTTCAGGCCCCCACGATACAGGCATGACCTAGTGTGGGGTCCACGAGTAATTGTACTGATGTAGAGTTTTGCCAAATAAACATTTTTCTTTTTTCTTTTCTTTTTTCTATTGCTCAGATTTGTTTCATTGCGAACGGTTCACTGAAACAGAAGATACGTGAAGTTTCAAGCGGTGGCGCCAGTAACTCGAAAACCACTGAACTCATTGACTTATTTTTGACAATATTTAAGCTTTAGATCATTGCAATCGGTTCACTCAAAAAGAAGCAAACAGAAGCCACAAGAATGCAAATTATCACGGCCTGTGCACCAATAACTAATAAACAACTTAACTGATACAAACGTGGTTTTCAATAATGTGTTTGGCGTTCTTTCTTGCAATATAAAGGCGGTGTATCATTGTAATCGGTTCACACGAACAGAAGATATGCAACTCATAAAAAAATATACGTATGAAACTTCTAGAGTTTTGAAAACGTAGGTAAAATTTATAAATAAAATACTTTAAGAAATAAAGAGAGATGTGAACCTTTACGAGTATGTTTTAGAAATCATCTTTTAAAGGGGGAAATAAGTGTTCAAACAAAGTTAGTATAGAAATACTACAGTTTTGTGTATCTTGACACGGTGGACTTTGTACCGCTCTTTTTTCAGTAGCTACAGAAGCTAATGAGCCTCAGATTTAGTTAAAGGTTTTGTTTTGTATATGAAATAAAGAAACCCGTATGACACTTCGTCCGCATTTTACACTTACGAGGATAGTGGGCGACCTAACAGTCCATACGTGAACAAGTGTACATACATTTTAGTATGGGGGTCCCTCGCAGGAAATGGATACGGTTATGGCTCCCTCCTTAGCCGAAAAAGCTGCTACTTAAACCTCCTTGTATCAGTCAGTGTTGTCTGTGCTGTTCTTGTTTTTCTGCATATATCCAAGTATTTTATGAGAAAATCATTCCAAAAGCGATGGAAAGTGGTGTGCGAGAAATGATTCTCATCTCCAATAGCACCATTTGTTCATGTATACAAACGCATTGCTGCCGCTACAGGTTAGTTCTACCCAGATTATTATTCAATGAATTGAAGCTCGTTTAACGTACTTGTCAAGCAATTTTGATCGTTTAGAACGAAGCTTGATGTGCTTGACAAGCAATCTACGTGCTTGTGAATGCTTGTAGAAAATTTTATATTTTTACTATGCTTGTCAAGCATGTTCTTCCGTTTAGAAAATGCTTGTCAAGCATCAAAATTTAATTACTGTGTGAAAGGTTATCAGTAAAAGGAATAATCCGTGTCTTCTTTTTCTATATTTTTTTTTCTAAAAAAAAATGGCTATTTTGATATGTTATATCCTTCCTACTAATATTATAAACGCGAAAGTTTGTAAGTATGGGTGGATGGATATTTGTTACTCTTTCATGTAAAAACTACTTATTGGATTTTAATGAAACTTTACAATAATATAGCTTATTTATACATCAGAATAACACATAGGCTACAACTTATAAACCTGCGCAGACGAAGTCGCGGGCACTAGCTAGTTATTAATAATATAAACATTTAATATTTTACTTGTATGCTTTAACGATTCCGAGGCCAATTTGCCTAAAAACCCTTACCGTTTAGTCAGGGCCGTTGTCTTTATCATCGATCTTTGTATTTACTTATACAGGGTGTGAAAAACCGGCCAAGTGCGAGTCTAACTCGCACCCTAAGGGTTCCGTTCCTATCTACAAGCTTCTGCTCTTTGATTTTAAAAAACTCCGCGACCATCCAACTTGACCCCTCCTTTATAGAAAAGTTCTTGAAACGGGAGCTCACCTTAATTGGTTGCTATTAGTTGTGAGAAAAATGTAAATATTTAATGGTTTTAGACTTTTTCCATTATTTGTACTTTGAGACCTAGCTTCTTGTCAAATTTCATAATTTTAGGTCAACGGGAAGTACCCTGTAGGTTTTGCTTTTTTGCATAAATGTATGGAGATGAGGACAAAAAGAACCATATCTTTTGATTGCGTTGTTGTAAAAAATTGAAATTTTCAGATCTTGTGTGGTTTATAGACCTTAATATTCGTTATCAATTTCAAACTGATACCTCTCCTTGTTTGTGAGAAAAAGGGTCTTGACAGACAGACAGACAGACAGACGGACAACAAAGTGATCCTATAATGGTTCCATTTTTTTTATTTTGAGGTACGGAACCGTAAAAAGTACGATGATCCTTCTAAGGCGTGATTCTACATCATAAATAGATTGTACAAAAAATATTAAAAATACTTTTTCTTAAAAAAAGTAGTTTTAGCTCAAGTAAAAGTGAAGCGCCCGGAGAGTTATTAAATTATTAGTGATGTAGAATCACCCCTAAGAAGGATCATCGTTCCTTTTTTTTACACCCTGTATAGGTATCTTTCATCTGTGATAGCGAGCAAGGAGGCAAACAGTAAAAAGTCATGTCATATATCATCATGTAGTTAAGAGTATTAAAAATGGCTGAATTTGTTTATTTTTGTAATAGGTGGCAACCCTTTTCGATCGAGGCGCCATCACAAAATTCTCCAGATAAGTTGGTCAAGCTGTACATAGGTACACACATAACATCACACTTCTTTCCCGCCGGAGTAGGTAAAGACCACAGCCCTCCACCTGCTACGATCTTGACATACTTCTCTCGCTTCCTCTACATTAATCAACCATTTCATACACGCTCGTCGGTTTGGGGTGCTTTTAACCTGGCCTTTATTTAGAATGTCCTGAATTTGGTCTTGGAATGTTCGCCGAGGCCTTCCCCTTCCAAAATTTCCATTCACTCTCGCCTGGTGGATCTCTTTCGACTTCGTTTATTCGTCCACTCCATATGACTAAACCATCACAGCATTCCTTTATCAATTTTAGTCTCTATATCTTCTTTTACGCCACAACGTTCTCTTATCATAATATCTGTAAAGTCATTTTGAATAACCCTTTTTTTTCAAGTTCGTTATCCACCTAAATTTATACACAACCTTACTTCGTTCTAGAAGGTGATCTTGTTAGTAAATTTTCCTTATTTCGTCGAGTACAAAAACATGGTCCCAAATAGTTGGCGTAACAATCTCGTGGCGTATTCTTGTTGGATAAAACAACACCCCTATGAAGTCACGCGTGAAAATGATTCCATCGACAATTTGTGAGCTTTCTCATGTTCGCAAATATTTTTGGGGTCAGGAAATAGTATCGTGATTCGTGACATTCTGGAGTCAAAGTGTAGTTGTTGAGACTTTGAGTTAACCCATAATTGGGCTAACGGAGTATATTTCCCACCTAGTAGGGCCAACGTAAGAAGTCCGTTTTGACTTTTTCTTAACACCAACACATAGAGTTCGTTTTTCTTTGTAGGTCATAACTTTTGATAGTTTGACAGCTGTAACAATGGACCTATACGATGGCTTTAAAAGTATAACATGTCTCTAATTTTTGTACCCACGAATTGGGAAATATGAAAAGAGATCCCACATTGCCTTACTTTTTTGTGGAAAATGTGTTCCTCTGTCCATTACGACAATTACGTTGCAAAAACGTCTGACTAATGAAGGGTTAAAATTTTGCCTACTTGATTATTCTTACTTCAGATTTTTATTCTTGAAATACTAGCGTGCGTTGGAAGCGCTCGTGGCGAGATGGTACTGTATAGAGCACATCAAGGTTAACAGATTGGACTTAGTACCGTTCTTTAACCAATAGCCGTAAGAGCTTAAGTCGTGCTGCATTGTCAAGCTTAATCTGCTTTTGACTGTACCTAAATGCTCTTTCTTTTGTTTTGAACATGTCATTTAACAAGTCATATATTCAACGAAAACATTCTTTATTTCAAAAATTAAATCAAACCGCAGTCTAGCGCAGCTGGACCAATACTAGTGAAAAAATGTTTTCCGTGTTACGGAAGACACGTTATGCCAATGATCCCAGCTACATACACTGATCACAGTCGTTAAGCAAATCATAGGTCATTTGACGGCTTGATAACTTAGATAGCCTGATTTTGGCAGCTTAATAACTTAGATAGCCTGAATGGCCTAAAATCTACCGAAGCCTATTTGAATATTAAATCTGATCTTACCTCTAGGTTTAAGAGGTCTGATGGCTGTCAATTTGTTTAAAAACCAATGCCCTTGTCAAATATTATCTACCTAGAAACGGAATGGCTATAGCACCTCACCGAGGAAAAACTATCGAAACTCCGAATTACGCCATCAGCAGTCACGACGCCTCCACCAAATAAGATTTTTTTTTATATTTTGTCTTAAATGTATTTTTTAGCTAAAAGTACGCTACACGCGTACATTAGTAAGCTACCTGGGACTGGACGAGGCTATCCTCGTGGAATCCCTATGGATTCCACCCCTTTGTCGTCCACTTACCACCTATTCGTACAAAGCGTATTCGTAAGGAGTGGAACTCCCTCTCTGCCGATTTTTTCCCCGAACAATATAATCTAGATCTTTTCAAGGCTAGAGTGAACAAGATTATCTAGGTAAGCTGCTCCAACTTCGACCGTAGGGGTTGACCCCGATCTCACTTGGTGGTAACAATAGTGTTACCACCAAGTGAGATCGGGGTCAAATGCTCACCTATAATTTAAAAAACGTGGGAGAGTTAAAAGCCCAGTGTAGCGGTAAAGAACTTAGCTTGTTTAATGACAAAACGAAACGTTTCCTGATTAAACCGACGACTAAAAAAAAGCCACAACATTATTTTAAAGTTCCAAAGGTCATGCCCCGATGTCCACATGTTGTTTGTTCTTTCATATTGATATCTACATATGAGTTGAAATTGTAGTTAAAATCGATATAGTAATAGGAATGCCCTCCTAGCTACCGTTTGTATCTACGTACAAAAACAACGAAGTTTTAGGAGCGCTTTTGATAATTATTAATTCAACGTATTGATTGCCACAAATTGCGCATTGTTTTTTTTAAGGCTAGACTAGTCACGTGATGTAATGATGAACAGTTAAATATTAAAAGTAGTGGCAAAGGGTATATTGTATATTGTCTAGTTGGATTGGATTTTTTCTATTCCAGGTTTTAATTCAAATACCTAACTTTTATGGCTTTTTTTTTATTTCGTATTCAATTTAATTCAAGTGTCAAATGTCTTTGTCTTGTAGAGTGCCTATTCCTCTGAAAGCATATACCCATTAGCCATGTTATCCCGCGCACGTGAAGCGACATGGTCTCTCGGGCAACGGAAAGCGACTTAGTCTCCCGCGCAACGAGAAGGGACTTGTTTTCCTGCGCAACGGGAAGTGAATTGGTTCCCTCGCAACGGAAAGCGGCTTGGTCTCCCGCGCAACAGGAAGTGATATGGTCTCCCGCGCAACGGGAAGTGACATGGTTTTCAAGCAACGGTAGACCATGTCGCTCAAAGAATCATGTCTGTTGTTGCCACTCGAAATTTACCCACCACAATCTAGATATGCAATACTTTATTAACGTTCTTTCCATCTTCCACTTTTAAGTAAAGCCCCCTTATCTCTTACGCTACTCCTCACGGCCTTAGGTGCAGGTCAGATCCTAATATCCAGTTTTTGATCGACACTATCATAGCATTGGGCCTACTGGCTCGCCTTCCTAAACCACGACTCTGGAATCGCTATGATGTACGTCGGCACTTTGAAACTGTGATTCGTCCTAAATCTTCGAATTTTGGTCGGTGCCAATGTTTCTAGCAATGTTATGTCTTTATAAGTCAAACAATTTCATCATCATATCAGCCGAAAGACGTCCACCGCTGGACATAGGCCTCCCCTAAAGATCTATATGACGACCGGTCCTGCGCTGCAGGACAATTACATACAACAGTAAATAACAAGGGAATCTAGCAACAGAATCTTGCTTTGTAAGAAAGTAGATTCTAGTACATACTTTCTCCATCGTATTGATTACACCCTTCATGTGAAAACACAGAAACACCATTTGTCCCAATTTTATTTGGCGACGGGAGGTCGTAAGGCAAGAATAAGATGTGACATTTCATGCTGTTGCTCTCGTTTTGGTTACTAGCCAGATGTGCTCGATTGAATTTAGAAGCATGCCGTAAGTCTCTCGTAAGTTGCTCTTGTGTTTCGTTTTGACTATTGCGACGGTGCAACGGTCCACCTGAGGTGTAATATACCTTTCCTCTCAAAGAGTTTGGGACTCTAGCTCGTTTCCGACCTAATGGTGAATTTAAGAACTTGCTTCCGGTTAAGGACTTAATGAGCACATTTAAAATATTTATATATTTACGTTTTTAATACAATAAAAAACCTAGAACCTGTCTACTGACAAATCTCGCTCTAAAAAGTAAGAAACGAGAAAATATTGTCACCTGAAATAGTTTTGTACAAACTATGAATAAATATTCATAGTGATGTTCAAATAATAGCCTGGTCATAATATGCCACCTACCCTAAAAAAAGCGATCATAAGCTTGAGGGCAACGTAGCATAATAATATAACCACGGCTTTTATCTGAACATCACTTAGAATATTTTATTAAATATCATAATTTGTACACAACAATTTCAGATGAAACTATTTTCTCGTTTCATACCTTTTACAGCAAGATTTGTTAGTTGTCGGGTTTCAGTTTTTGAACAAATTTTTTTAGCAATATACGAGTTTAAAAAAAACTCTTTTTTTGAACAGAAAATATAAAATTTTTGGGATAAAAAATACATGAAATATTGTGAAATGCCTCTAAGGGGGCACAATCCTTGCACGAACCCGTGCACGGGCACGGCAAGAAATGCCTTGTAAAAGAACCAAGGTAGACGGTCTGCTTTGGTGTCTATCAGTTTCTCTAAACACGCTATTTCAGTCTCAATGACACAGAAACATTAAAAACCATATTGCTCTAGTTTTAGTGAACTGTCAAGTTAGATAAGCCCTCACATACCTTATGTATATTGTGCTCAATACGCAACTTTTCTCGTAAACGCCTTGGGCACAAAAACAGCTTTGAAGCTCGCAAAGAAAGGTGGATTTATGAGTTTGTTCTTCTTCCCCTAGGGGCTCACAACGATAAGTAGTTATTCTGGCGAAAATTTTCTTACTCGACGGGGCGGTCCAATCTTGAGTGCTAATGTGTTTATTTTCTCTCACTACAGATTTTTAACATATTTAACAGCTAAGTACATATAATCTTGTAATTATTAAAATCTGAAAATAGTGAGAGACAGGAGCCTAAACTAGGTAGACCCTGTGCTATAGGTCTCCTGGTCTCACCACTCGGATAGATGTTCAAACTTAAAGTTTAAAGTACAGTAAGTTTTAAGGCCAAAACGTTCTGTATGAGTGAATTGATGTGTGTATCTGTGTTTGGGTATGTGAGTGTGACTATGTGAATAGGAGTGTTAATGCTGTGCAACAAAAATTTTGTTTTATCTTTATATTTGAACCCTACTTTGTAACGGTCAGCAATTTTTCAGTATCATCATATTCTAAAGTGAAGAGCCATTTAATAAGTGCCCTTTTGCATTCGTTTTTGGGCATAGGGTAGATCGAGAGTAACTTATTAGCTTGATTGTACAGGCGCCCACTAAGAGAAACATAAGATCTCTGTGCTAAGGATGATGAGATTAACGTGATGTCGCAAACTACGAAACTTCGTCGCTTATGTACATTTTCGTGATTTGGCGAAAAGGTAAGTTCAGAGTGCTTGCGTAACATGAGTGAAGAGATAAAAAGTTGTCTCACTGTGAGGACTTCACATTCCTTGTAAAGTGAGTTTGTGCGATAGAGGCGTGGCTTGGAAAAGTAAACTTTTAAAATTAATCTTTGTGCTCTTTCAATTTCAATCATGTGCGATTTTGCAGCGCCGCCCCAAGCCAGGACACAGTATGATAGTACCGATTGGCATAAGGCTAAGTACACATTTTTTAGAAGCTTTATATCAGCTACATGTCGTAGTTGTCGAAAAACATAAGATAGTTTGCGTATCTTTTGTGACATATTCCTTATGTGTTCTGTGAACGCAAGGTTACTGTCAATCGTGACACCAAGATATTTAATTGAGGTAGTACTTTCAATACCAGGACATCTGCATTCCGGAGAAGAACAATTATGTGCTAGTATCTGATATGAGGAGTCTTTAGGATATGGAGGGTTTTTCAAATAAAAAGGTATAAATTTAGTTTTTTTTTGTATTCAGAGTCAACGAATTTATATTAAGCCACTGAATCACTGTGTTAATACCTTCCTGCGCATGTAGAAAGACCTCATCCCATGAGGAACCATAGAAGGATAGAGCCGTGTCATCTGCATAAGTCATTATTTTGCAGTTTGTTAGTTTCATGTTGCATAGATCATTTATATAACATAAAAATAACGTTGGGCCTAGTATACTCCCTTGTGGGACGCCAAAATTGATCGGTAACTCTTGGCTGACTTCATCACCTATTTTAACACGCTGGGTTCTATTTGTGAGGTAGTCTTTGAACAACAGGAGTTGTAATCCTCTTATGCCCAGAGACTCTAATTTTTGCAGAAGGATGGGAAAAGAGACCGTGTCGAACGCTTTGGCTAAGTCTAAGAATATAGTTATGCATTTTTTGCGTTTGTCTAGTTTTCTAGTTATAAAGTTTACGTAAGTGTGTACTGCGTCTTCTGTAGATTTACCTTTACGGAAGCCATATTGAGATTCAGATAAAATGTTTTTTGATTCTAGAAAGTTTGTTAATCTCAGATTTATTATTTTTTCAAAAACTTTTGAGATTGATGGCAAAAGTGATATTGGCCGATAATTGTTCACACAGTCTCTTTTTCCATCCTTGTGTATTGGTACAACAATTGATTTTTTTAGAGCGTCCGGAAATGTACCTTCTAACATACAACGGTTAAAGAGGACCGTGAGCGGAGGAACTATATATTTTGCTACGGATTTAAGTGTCTTAGCTGAGATCCCATCTGCTCCAATCTTCCATTACCTACAGAAAATCGCAAAATTTTCCAACCATAGGCAAGATTTGAATTAGCGTCTTTTCCGTCAGTACCTGAGTACTCGTACGAGTCTACCGTGGTCCTAACTCCTGCCTGATGTTAAGCGTTGCATTTGTGCTGTTACTTACCTAATTTTAAGTTAATGAACGCCTAACTTTTGTTTGCACAGTTTTTTTTGCTTAATTGTTTTAATTGTGTTACTAGTAACATAACTTATCGAAAAATACGAAGGTAGCAAGCAGCCCTTAAGCAGCAATCACTCGTTCCTAAATTCAAAGACTAATTCGGAATACATTGCTGATAGACTTGGTTTTGTCAATTCCAATATCCTTACTTTACAAGCAATGTATGCAGAACTAGTTTCTGAATAAAGGAAGGTGTGATAGCGGCTTTAGGTATAAGGCTTTTAGCTGTATAGTCACACGAATAATTCTAAGTCCCTCTGCCAATAATGTTCATATCCCTTGACGTTCGAAACCATAACAACTTTTGCGTGTTGTTTCTTCCGAGTGTGTAGATCTACCTAGTTTCTTACCTCGAGGGAGCTTTTGGAAGAAAGTGATGAGCTTCACTTTGGAGTTTCTCTTTTGTTCATATCCCGAAATTTACTATACGGGAGTTTTAGGGGGCAAAAGTTTGATCTTGTTTAGTCTCATATCTGGGAAAGCTCATTTCCTCTGTTTTTTATCATTTCATAAAAATAGTAGGATCAATAAAATGCAAATTAGTAGCAGCAATTTATTTTTAACAAAATGATATACATGTAAGGGATCGCCTACCGAAAAATAAAAAGCTTTCTCAATAGACATAACTGAATGACTGTCTCCAAGAAAAATGTGTTGGGAAATGGCAACCGACCAAGTGCGAGTCGGACTCGCCCACGCATTGAGAGTTCCGTACCACTAAGTTAAAAATACCGTCTTAGTTATGGGCGCTCAGTCACGCACAAGTGTATTAAATGCACGCAAGTCCTATACTCGCATGTACTAGTTTTTTTATTTGTTGTTATTCTATAGCTTATGCTTATGCACTATACATACTAATGTCCCTATTTCATCCTTTGGGTACGGAACCCTCATAAGATCATGTCAGAAAGCCAAACACCTTTTCCCTGCTAATTGATGTCACCAGGCGTAAGTTGCTAAGTTAAACGACTTTTACAGTATAATTTTAAAACAAAAGTTTTTTTATTAGGTACTTGAACAAAATACTATTATTTAACTTAAACTTTGTTTAAAACCGGATGTGTAGACATGATTTTTGGCGCTACATTGGTTGACATTTCATTTCACTGCCAATTGTCAAGCTTATAAGTAGCAAATAAGGGGTTGATGATATTGTCAAAACTAGTATTAGATAGCTCATACATTCCGAATTTACTTCAAATAAATAGTGATATCTGCATTCAACTTTCAATCATGCGCTCCACATATGCGTAAGTTTCCTACAAAGTCTTTGCTTCGAATGTATAGGAATTTCAAGAGGAAATTGAACAATACAAATACTTTTAGATTAATAACAAATCATTTCTTCAAGTAGTAGAGCAATGAGAGCAGGTGTTAGTGTAATCTTACTTTTTTTTTATTGTCAATGGCCTCTAGTTGGTATTTGGATGAGCCATCCAAAAGGTGACAGCAGTTCTCCATGCAGGAATGGACTAGGTAATGTTTAAACTACAGTCGAAAAAATGTAGGTTGATTAGAATGACAGAAGTGGAGAGCAGGACGGAGCGATGCGCTACATATTGGAGCGACAGAGACAAGTATCGATCCGACCTGCGCTCCCGCATAGTTTTTTCTGATGTCATTCTTATCAAGCTATATTATTTCCACTGTAAAGCTCTTATTTGTGTACTCGACTGAATTAAAGTACGATTATTCGAATCTGGGTGGGAAAAAAATAGGTATTCCTTTCGACCTCTCCATGCAAAATAAACGCTTTGTTCAGGCAGTTGTAAGCAGAAGTCGAAATTTATTTTTATATTTCCAACATTGATTCTTTGGTAAAGTTGTTCAGTTTTCTCTACAGAGCAAACCCTTTCAGATTTTTATTTACTTTGTTGCCTGTTTTTCATATAGGGTGACTTTTAATTAGTTCTCGATAGCAAAAGATATGCATGTACTCATGATACTGAACAACTTTTCCCAAGGAACATAGGTCGAAATACGAAAAACCAAATTTGACCTCCCAACATGTAAAAGCGCTGTATTTGAGAAAAATTGTCACGTTATGGCTGTAAAAGTTTTTAACCATATACCTAAGTCATTAAAGGAAGTTCCGCCTAAATTGTTTAGTATGAAATTGAAACAATGGCTTGTAAAAAAGTGTTATTATACTCTTCAAGAGTTTTTTAACGATAAAACTTAGCGGTAATCAATCTGACTAGTAAATTAGATATAAATTAGGACATATATTAAATATAGGTTGAATTTTATAATGTAAATTGCATGCAAGAATTTTTGACATTTAATATTAATATAAGCTATTTCATTGTGACCATATACTAGATTCAATTGACTAATCTCTGATCATGTTTTTGCATGCCTTATAAATGGCAAAATATGTGGAACTCGTTGTCATTGACTGTATCTACACCTTATTTACCATATTTTGAGTGAATAAACAATTTCATTTCATTTCATTTCCATACAAAATGCGCTATCAGCTGATGCAGTTTCTATGGGAGGTCAAAATTTGATTTTCGTATTTCGACCTATGTTCCTTGGGGAAAGTTGTTCAGTATCATGAGTACATTCATACCTTTTTCTATCAAGAACTAATTAAAAGTCACCCTATATACCTTGCTTACGCAACATAGTAGCTTACAACATTCTGGAATTGACATAGTTGAACAAACTGTACCTAAACTAATCAAGTTAAATAGGTTTTCAAACTAAGCAACTACACAATCAACTCCAAGCCTGAGCAATTTCTAGTTTGTATTGAATATTGTTAGTTTGTATTGAACAAGCTATTTTAAGTTTAGTAGAACAAAATTCTCTACTCATATTTCTTACATTATGTTTAAATTAACTTAGATTTTGTTGTACCTATCGCCAGACAAAAGAAGAGGAAAGCTGAATGTTTAGACAAGATAAATTTTTTGGTTGATGCTTTTTGTAGTGCATAATTCATTTATTCAACGTTATTAAACAGTTGTACGATAATAAAGGCAAGCCTAATGCCACATGTGGGTTAAGAAGTGGATGGTCAAGTGCGCGCGGGACTCCTACACTTGACCATTAACTTTTTTGTATAACGAAAACAAAAGTCGTTATATGTTTCATAAGAAACAAATACTTTACAAAAAAATATTTAAAAATCAAAACCCGACTGCGTACTAAAAAACCGGCCAAGTGCGGGTCGGACTCGCGCCCTAAGGGTTCCGTACCTAACTACCATATGATATACTAAAAGCTTTTGCTCTTTGATTTTAAAAACTCCATGACCATCCAACTTGACCCCTCTTTTATAGGAAAGTTCTTAAAACGGGAGCTCACCTTAATTGGTTACTATTAGTTGTGAGAAAATTTTTAATATTTAATGATTTCAGACTTTTCCCTTTATTTGTACTGTGAGACAGCTTCTTGCCAAATTTCATAATTTTAGGTCAACGAGAAGTACCATGTAGGTTTTGCTTTTTTGCATAAATGTATGGAGATGAGGACATAAAAAGCCATCAAAGCAATCTTTTGATTGCGTCGTTGTAAAAAATTGAAATTTTCAGATCTTTTGTGGTTCATGAACGTTTAATATTCGTCATCAATTTCTACCTGATACCTCTTCTCGCTCGTGAGAAAAAGGGTCTTGACAGACAGACAGACGGACAACAAAGTGATCCTATAAGGGTTCCGTTTTTTTATTTTGAGGTACGGAACCCTAAAAAGAGGAAAAGAAGCTAGGATCTATAAGAATGTGGTTATCTTGAATTTCGTAAGGGAATACAGGCGGCGGCGGCGAGGACGGAAGCACGTTTTGTGTGGTGGTTAAAATTCAAGTTAACCCACAGATCCTAGCATGTTTTCCTCTTTTTAGGGTTCCGTACCTCAAAAGAAAAAGCGGAACCCTTATAGGATCACTCCGTTGTCCGTCTGTCTGTCTGTGCGTCTGTGTGATTGTCTGTCTGTCTGTCTGTCAAGACCCTTTATCTCACGAACGGGTAGAGGTATCAGGTTGAAATTAATACCATATATTAGGGTCTATGAACCACACAAGATCTGAAAATTTAATTTTTTTACAACGACGCAATCAAAAGATATGGCATTTTATGTCCTCATCTCCATACATTTATGCACTAAAGCAAAACCTATAGGGTACTTCCCGTTGACCTAAAATTATGAAATTTGCCAAGAGGCTAGGTCTCACAGTACAAATAAAGGAAAAAGTCTGAAATCAATATTACAACTTTTCTCACAACTAAAAATAACCAATTGTGGTGAGGAACACTTACAAACTTGAAAATTGGTATGTTTATAGTGCATAAGCTATAAAATAACAACAAATAATAAAATTTGGTCAAGTGCGTGTCGGACTCTAAAAATCTAGCACATTAAGTTACTGAAATTTCAACTAATACAATTATGATTATGTGGTGGTACGGAACCCTCGGTGCGCGAGTCCGACTCGCACTTGGCCGGTTTTTTTTTACGCAGTCGGGTTTCTTGTTTTTAAACAATTTTTTATTTTAGTTTTCAGATTTGCCTCATAAAGTCCTTCTTATATTCTGTAGAGAACTTTATAGGAGTAGAAAAAAAATCAAGACGCTCAATTTTGCCTGTAAAATCCGCAATATTGATAATTCATAATTTTAATATACCCAGTGCCACACTTAGTTGCTGAGTTGCTTGCTCTTAACTGCCAGTTTAGTAGTTAAGAGGGAACAAAGAATTACATACATACATGTCACACACCCGCTCCTTTTAGGCTATGCCGCAGTCGGGTAAAAATGAAAATAGTATAAAAAACACGTTTCTTGTTTAGAGGATTTGTATTTAATATTTTTATTATTTATTTTTTGGATATCTGCCATGATGACTGACACATATTTTAAACGGTCTAAATCATGTTCACCCGAAAAAGCTATCCAACAATCTCTACAATAAAGTTTTACCTTTAGCTTTTGCAGGTAACAAATCTTCCAGAACCAGAATAACTACACAAAAAGTATGTAGCGATAACTTTTCTGTTGATGTACCAAGTGAGCAACCGAGCTTGTGAGCCCCGATAGTAAGTTGTCGCCACCACCCATAGCAACTTAGTAGTAACATAATTGACACTAACAAGACAGCAAAGCGCGTTGCCCACCCTGAGAACAAAGATGGTGTGTCTCATGTACCAGTAATTTCCCTGGCTCGCTTGCTCTTTAAACAGAAACACAGAAATGCAAACACTGCTGCTTCATGGCAGAAAAAAGCAAGGAGGTGGTACTTCCCCAGACGTACTTTGCACAAAAGCCCCACCACCTTCAAGCAACCAAATGCAACTTGGTAAATACAAGTAGATTATTGACCACCGCTTAACCGAGATTTACATCATGACATTCCATAAAACGTCCACTACAGGACAGGGAACTCCCTCCAAACTTCCAGCTTTTGGTGAAACAATATACTATCATAGTCACCACGCTTGGCACCATGGACCGCGGTTGTTGGTGACTGCAGAATGTAAGATGAAACGATACACAGAAAGACACTGCTGCCAATCCTCCGTTTCATTAACCCTTAGTCGCCTCTTACGACACATACGGGTGGAAATGGGTTGGTACTATTCTTCGCCGGTACCATACGGGGCATATATAGGGTGACTTTTAATTAGTTCTTGATAGAAAAAGGTATGAATGTACTCATGATACTGAACAAGTTTCCCCAAGGAACATAGGTCGAAATACGAAAATCAAGTTTTGACCTCCCATAAAAACTGCATCAGCTGATAGAGCATTTTGTATGGGACGTCAAATTTGGATTTTCGTATTTCGACCTATGTTCCTTGGGAAAAGTTATTCAGTATCATGAGTACAGGCATATCTTTTGCTATCAAAAACTAATTAAAAGTCACCCTATATACCTACATATACTCTCAAAATAGAAGACCAAGGGTTACTGAATCATACTTCCATCTAATAAAATAAAAGTCACAACTTTTTCATAACTTATAAAGTCTCCGATAGTTGACATGAGTAATGCGGATGAACCTTTATATTCCCAGGGGATGAATATGATCCTAGTCCTCGAAAATTTAATAAAAACGTGAGGTAACAAGACCTTTGCTGACATATTTTTGCTTGTTTTTTCAAGCGCGTGAAAGTGTGTAGGTACGCTTCGTTAAGCTTACGTTCTATTGCATAAATGATGTAAAGAAGTTACATGAAAAGGAAACGAAAGACAAGAACTCCAAGTTTATATTTATTTTTTCTTTAGGTTAACATCTGACCTCGATCTCAGTGGTTAGTGACATTGAGGTCGAAGATGTTGCATGCGAATTTACGTATGTATCTTTTTTAAAAAGCTTACTCTTAACCTCAGACCTTAACCTGAAGCAGAGGTCAATGATGGAACGAACTCAAATCCCTCAAGACGCTTCTTACACTAAAATTTGCAGCTACAAGCTCGTCAATGCAAATGTCTATCTCTGTACACGTGATTTTGGAAGAAAAAAGCTCTTTGTTTTATTATTTGTTTCTAAGGTATTTTAAATTGTGTCGTAAAGATATATGTACAAATTATAGCTGAAACATGGATAGTCAACACATATTTTTTCATATTTATTTCTTGAATAACGACCTACTTATATCGTCTCAAAACACGCCTTTTGCAAAACACAGAGAGAATCGCCTTAAGAGAAGTATTTTAACTCGCGACTTGAATAAATTTGAGTTATATGAACTCGGGAGCACAAATGCAAGTAGGAAATCCCACTAATTGGTAGAGTGCATTTTAAAAGCGCTTATTAAAAATTTGTGGAATATGAACTTAAATTAACCTAGTCTGCCGTCATAAGAAGAAAGGGCGCAAATGACAGTTTTCGGAAAAATTAGTTAAAAATACCTTCGTACTAAGAAATACAAGGCGCATCTACAAAATTTTTACTGTTTAAGACACTATATTATGTCAGCTGTAGAGGCGACAACCTGCATTACAATTTGCAACATGCTTGCAACTTTGCAGCGGTGGTAGACCAGACTATGATGCTTAGGACAGCCTGCTTGCTTGGAGCTTGCCTTGGACTATGAGAACCAGTTTCCGGTCACCAACAAGCTTCTTGGCACTTCATATGTTAGTACCTGGGCGACCGAGCTATGCTCTGTATGATTAAAATATCATCGAGTGAGCAAGCTATGCTACTCAACAACAGATGGCGTAGTAAGTTTCTGGAACGCGCTAAGAAATATTAAAAAAGACGGTGAAAACGAATTTTCCCAGACATGATCACATGAGACCTAGCTAGATCGATTTTTCGTCCCCAAAAACACCTGTATACTAAATTTCATCGAAATCGTTAGAGCCGTTTTCGAGAAACCGATTACAAATATATATATATATATATTTATCTTTCGGCTAATATGATGATGATGATGGTATACAAATATTGCTCGTTTAATAGTATAGGATTTAGCTTCAAACATATTTTTCTTTTTTGCTATAGGTATCCAAAAGAATACTTGTATCCTACCGAATGTAGATTTGATACGAGCGCAATAAAAAGGGCTTCGGATAAATACATTTCCGGAGAGAGTATAATTTATTTATAGCATAAATCAATGAGGCTTCGTACATATCGAATCAGAGAAGGTTGATAAAAATTTGAAGGAAATCAATTGTCTACGAGAGATATAATGTCGGAAAACTAATGAATAGTACGAGCTGAAACACAAGACTCAGTTTGTACTAATGCCGTAAAATAGGGTAAGGTGGGGCACTCTGTAACACGGGACACAGTGAAATAATGCAAATGTTTCGATACTTTCTATAATTAAAATCGATATTATCCTTAGTTGAGGTTCTCAAATTAAGTTTTTTTTTGCTGCAATACAAAAAATACAATATTTTTAAAAAAACTTAAAAATTAAGAAAGGCATCCATACTACAAAAGAGTTTTTAGGTGATTTTTGCTTGATTTTTAGGGTTCCGTACCTCAAAAGAAAAAAACGGAACCCTTATAGGATCACTTTGTTGTCCGTCTGTCTGTCTGTCTGTCTGTCTGTCAAGACCCTTTATCTCACGAACGGGTAAAGGTATCAGGTTGAAACTAATACCATATATTAGGATCCATGAACCACACAAGATCTGAAAATTTCAATTTTTACAACGACGCAATAAAAAGATACGGCATTTTATGTCCTCATCTCCATACATTTATTCAAAAATGCAAAACCTACAGGGTACTTCCAGTTGACCTAAAATTATGAAATTTGGCAAGAAGCTAGGTCTCACAGTACAAATAATGGGAAAAGTCTGAAATCATTAAATATTTCAACTTTTCTCACAACTAATGATAACCAATTGTGGTGAGCTCCCGTTTCAAGAACATTCATATAAGAGAGGGGTCAAGTTGGATTGTCGCTGAGGCGATTTTTGTTTTAGTTCTATTTTAAAAACGGGAACACTTACAAACTTGAATATTGGTATGTTTATAGTGCATAAGCTATAAAATAACAACAAATAATAAAATTTGGTCAAGCGCGTGTCGGACTCAAAAAATCTAGCACATTAACTTACTGCAATTTCAACTAATACAATTATGTTTATGTGGTGGTACGGAACCCTCAGTGCGCGAGTCCGACTCGCACTTGGCCGGTTTTTTGTTTTAGCTTTATTGTTAAAACGGGAACATTTACAAGCGTGAAACTTTGTACATTTATAGTAAACTAGCTGTGCCCGCGGCTTCGCCCGCGTGATATTCAGACAATGTGCAGTCTCTCCCTCTCTGTCACCCTCTCCCAATCCCTCTCCTTAACCCTGCCCCCTAACCCTACTCCTATCCTTAACGCCGTCTTAACCGCTATCCCTATCCTTATATAAACATAGAAACGACACCCACATTGATTTTTAGACATTGTAACTCTATCGTACCCCAACCCCATCCCCAGGGGATGATGGTATTTCACGTCCACTACCTTAGCTTTCAAAATTGTTGTAGTTTTCGTAATCAGCGACCCGATAAACCATACAAACGATACTCATATTGGTTTAAAGACTTTTTCACCCCATTTCACTCTTTAAGGGGTTGAATTTGGTGTGGAACTTCAATAAAAGTGATGAATGTTCCACAGAAAAATGTTTTTATTTATTTATTTTATTTTAGAATTACAACCCTAATGCCTACATAATAAATTTAGTGGATATTACTTTGAAATGAAGGAGTTTCAACTTCATTCCCCTTTTCACCCCTTAGGGTGTAGAACTTTCAAAAACCCTGAGATACGTAAAACTTAATTTTTAGTTGTCAGTCTAAATACAAATTTTGAAGATCCTAACTTCAAAACTGACGGACTTTCATACAAACTTTCATCCCTTATTTCACCCCCTTGGGGGATGAATTTTGAAAAATTCTAAAACACGTGCTTTATTATTTTTAACCAAAAGTTCAAAAACATATTTCTATAATTCTACCTTTAAAAATAAAAGACTTATAGACCAACATACGGAAAAATATCATCCCCTTTTTCACCCAATTTTAGGGTGATTTTTAAGAAATAATTAAACACGTGTTTTTTTATTTTTTACCAAAAGCTTAAAGTTAAATTTGTGTGAATCTTACTCAAGAAGCAAGGGACTTTCATACAAACTTTCATCCCTTATTTCACCCCCTGTTGTTGTTGTATGTTGAAAAATTCTTAAACACGTACTTTTTTATTTTTTACCATGAGCTTGAAACCAAATTTCTATAATTCTACCTTTAAAAATGAAAGAGTTTATAGACCAACATGCGGAAAAAAATCATCCCCTTTTTTACCCCCTTTAAGGGTGATTTTTAAGAAATGCTTAAACACGTGTTTCTTTATTTTTTACCAGAAGTTTAAATTCAAATTTGTGTGAATCTAGCTCAAGAAACAAAGGACTTTCATACAAACTTTCATCCCTTATTTCACCCCCTTGGGAGATGAATTTTCCAAAATCCTTTCTTATTGGGTGGTTTTGACGTGCATAGAACCTGTGTACAAAATTTCAGATCTGTATCTATAGCGGTTACGGCTCGGCGTTGATGAATCAGTCAGTCAGTCAAGACATGCTCTTTTATATATTTAGATAAACTAGAAAATATAAAAAAAAAACTTATCAAGTGCGAGTCGAGCTCAAAAAATCTAGCACAGCAAGTCACTGAAATTTCTACTAATACAATTAATATTATGTGGTGGTACGGGACACTCGGTGCGCGAGTCTGACTCGCACTTCGTCGGTTTTTTTATTTGTAAACTAGAAAGACTGAAGATTATTTCAATACTAAATATGTCTTGATTTTATGTAAGGTTTTTCCTGGACATCGATTTTTAACTTTTTTGTTTTATTGTGCCCTACCTTACCCTACTCATTATTAGTTGGCGTAATATAAATTATGTCGTAATAATAAATATGCAGCTATCTAGGAATATCTCAATACCTCAGTGTTCTTCATTTTCGACTGGATACCTACTATATTTTAAATTACATTTATTTCTTCAGAACAAAATTAGTGCATTAGTGAAGTAATTTTTTAAATAGTTATTTAAACCAAAAAGAAAAACAGTCGTTTTATCATCTCAAACAAAAAAATATTTTGGCAAAAACCTCTTGAGAATTTTTTTTCATTTTCAAATACTTTGTAACTCATAAAAACAGCGCTATGTAAACCACTCAGGCAGACAGAATAAAAATAATTGAAGTAATTAAAAAGAGTGTTATTTTAGGTAATGACGTGAGCAATTTAATTATGTTTAGTGGAACGTATATCATAACGTGTCTAACATTGATGCACGTACATAAATATGAAAGCACTTATGCGTGTGGTTCTACGTACATGGTTGGCTACACATTATTTCGTTCAAGTGCACTGAAATAAATGAAGTCGGTTAAAAAGAGGCAAGGCAACAGTCTTGTTGCTATTTATAGTTTAGCTTGAGATGATTACACTCTTTTAGTGTTGAAAGTTTCTTGTTTTCGAAAGTTCTTATAAGGGTAACCTTAGTAATTTTCTTTACATAGGAGTTACCTTCAGGTACTGTCGGCACAAAAATTTGGTGTTCCACCTTAAGGTTACACTTCATTTGGACGTACAAAAAAAAAAAAATAAGGTTGATTTTACCTTACAGTTACTTACTAGTTAATGCTCAACCTTAGCTACGTTTTTATTACGCGGCAGGTTTTGTCATTATCGATAGACCACTTCCTTGACCGATTGTACCTCCTATGCCATGCTCCTATGTAAAGTGAGTTCTACGAAAGATTCAATCATTTAGGAAACAAATAATTTGCCGTCCAGTTCAAATTGCTCTTCAATCTCACGAGGCACACGTAAACAACTTTCTGTAAGTTCTGAAGTTATTAAAAACGTAGAACTTTAAAATACTTGTAACGAAAAATCCGTATTCATAGTCTTAGCTTAGAAGTATGTCATTATATATTGGTACACTCAAGAGCAGGACAAGCTTGACACATTAGATTTTGTTACGTACTTATCTCAGTTCGCGTAGAGACGGAAGCCGAACTGCGAGTATCAAGCTTCATCTGCTCTTAACTGTACATTGTATGAGGATTATCTGAAACTAATATTACCTACCTACTTACTGAAATCACTAATCCACACAAAAAATAGGTAAGTTCATGTAAAATTTTCCAGCTTAAAGTGACTATTAGATTAAAACTTACCTCCCCAAGGAATGAATTTCAGGACGCCCGCCCAGAGGCCTCTACACGCGTACACTTCAAAAAACTTAACACACTTCCTATACAAAACGTACGCGACGAATCACTTTACCATCCATTCGTAACAACAACGTCAAATTATTATCCGAATATTTGTTACAAATCGATTTGCATTAACACTGGCACTCTCAAAGGTTTGAAATTAGAACGCTTTAGTTTTTTGGCGTCAGAATTGTGGCGGGAATTAAAAATTTACGTGTCGCGGCGGCGTTTCAGTGCGCACGGCTAGTCGCAAGCAAGGTACGTGACTGACTGGCTTGGTGGAGGGCGGGCGGTTGAAAGCTATCGAGGAACGAGGGCCTAGCTTCAAAGTGCGGTTGAATTGATGAATTTGTCAGGATTGACAGTTCGTAACTTTATGGAGCTTGGCTGAAAGTTTGTCGGTGTTTGCTCTTATGTGTTCATCGCTTTACCTACCTTATTATACCAAGGAACTCGGAGTATTAAGGTACCTCATACTTAGTATGTTGCATTGTCTTTGGTTTAAGTGACTGACAAGTAATACAGCTCTAATGAAATACACTGGGAACCTATCTCTTCTAACTAATGGCAAATGCAATTTGATACTTACAAGTTTTTTGGGTCTTTCAGTTTGTTGGTTTAAGTGACTGACAAGTAATACAGCCCTAATGAAATACACTAGGAACCCATCTCTTCTAACTAATGGCAAATGCAATTTGATACTTACAAGTTTTTTGGGTCTTTCAGTTTGTTTCTCTAGTTTCCTTATTTTCTTCTTCCTCGGAACACCCAGATGGATAGTTTAAGTATGATGTCGTAGAGGAACCAACCCACCCAATTTGCCTTTTTAAAACTATTCTGACGTAAGCGTATGAACGTTGTTTTAAATACTTACTAATATACGCCTGCCCCAACCCATGGTTGTATGCGAGAATAGTTTTAGGTTCAAGTCTTTACGACATTTTTAAAAATGGAATGTAGAGTCCTTATTCTGGCGACGCAGCTATTGAAGCAGGTAGTTTATTAACAATAATAATTAAAGACCATTTATATGAACAGCCTTTGCTCTATAGTAGTTACCTACTTTGACTTTTCAAAATTATTCTGACGTTAGCGCATTATAACTTAGTTTTAAAGATTTGTTAATGCGCCTCCCCAACCCATAATTGTATGCGAGAATAGTTTTAGGTTCAAGTCTTTACGACATCCTTAAAAATGGAATGTAGAGTCCTCATTGAAGCAGGTGGTTTTTTTTAACAATAATCATTAAAGACCATTACGAGTAAATGTTTTATGAATAGGAATAGTAGTTACTTACTGGTTACCTGGTTAGAGTGCTCGGCTCACGATACGGAGGTTCTAGGTTCGATTCCCGGTGAAGATACCGTCAAACAAAAATCACTTTGTGAGAATTCCCCAGGTTGGTTAGGACATAGCATCGCTTGCAAGATGAATTGTCTGATAATCCGAAAACTTCAAGTTAAGAATTTGTAGCCATCTCAGTGTGCCAGCTGGCTAACCAACTCCGATGCTGGTATCAACAAAAAAGGAACTTCAATTTTTTACCACATAAAATTACAAGTTGAATAAAATCGTAAACTTGCCGATTCTGTAATTTCATTTTTTTCCCGATTTTTTTTATTGTCAATGGGCCTCGCAAAAATTAAAAAAAATATATTACCTTGAGGGTCATAAAAAGGCAATAAAACCATTTGGGTAGTTTTTAGAATTTTTGTCTGTGTGCGATAAACTTGTAAACCACTGAACCGATTCAAACGAGGTTTTCAGTAATGTATTTGGTTTACTTTTGTGTAACAGATTAGCTTTATTTCATAGCAATCGGTTCATTGAAAGGTCCTGTAGTTTTTGTATACTGTAAAAGTTCAAACTCCACGCGAACGATACCATGGGCACAGCTTGTTAAAAGTAATTTTCAAACTTTTTTTTTTAATTTTTGTATAATTAAAAAAGTGAAAAATATGATAAAAGGAAAACAATCAGGCGCTTGGCCTTAGGAAGAGACGATGATAGGATTTTCAGGCATTATAAGAAGTACCTGGGTGACCGAGCTTCGCTCTATAATAACCGCCTCAACCTGAAAATATCAACGGGTCAGCAAGCTATGCTACTCACCAACAGATGGCGCTGTACGTTTCTGTCTAAAACGCGGAATTTACAAAATGCTCAAAAACACGGGGAAAATGAATTTTCCCAGATGAGACCTATCTAGATCGATTTTTTGCCCCCATAACCCCCGTATGGTAAATTTCATCGAAATCTTTAGAGCCGTTTTCAAGAAACCGATTACAAATATATATATACAAATATTGCTCGTTTAATAGTATAGGATAGGTGGTAAAAATCGAGTAACCGGAGCGGTTAAGAATAAGTTTGCTAGTTTGCTCTCGCGACTTCATCGCCAAATAAACACGTTTCAGTTCCAGCGCAGAATATCCGACATTAATTATAAACAATCAGACAGGTTTATCAACACCACGTACTGAGTGAGGGCGCGTAAATATTATGCTCCACGAGAATACGTCCGTTTTACCCAGTATTATATTACTCCATGGTTTTACGTAACTACTTATACAGCGTGTAACGGAAAGTTGTGTAATACTAAAGGGTGTTCATCAGCCCATGAAACTGAACAACTTTTCCCAAAGAACATAGGTCATAGAACAAAATCAAATTTTGACCTCCCATAGAAACTGCATCAGCTGATAGTGCATTTTGTATGGGAGGTCAAATTAGTTTTTTTTTATTTCGACTTATGTTCCCTGGGAAAAGTTGTTCAGTTTCATGAGCAGATTCATACCTTTCAGTGTTATTACACCTTTCCGTTGTATACTTAGACGTTTTGTAGCTACTTTAGCCATCGATTAGTGCAGGGGCGGTTGCAGAACCGAGGTGCTACAACTTTTAAAATAAATGGTACAGCAGCACTGCACTTACTTTCTCGCGATATAAGAGAGTCATCATTCAACAGTATCCCCGCCGGGAATTGAACCCAGAACCTCCGGATCAAGAGCCGAATGCTCTAACTACTATATTATAAAGGCTGCGGATAATAATGAGTTAATAAGTACCAACTGCAAACTTAAGTTTGTAATTCCATACAAATAATATGAAAATACAAACTTACCTATACCAACTAGATTTATGTAAAAATTATTTAATGAAGTATGCATTCAGGTAGAAAACCAATTTAAAATCCAAATTGGAGAACATCAAAATAAGCTCAACGAAACCGATTTTGAGTAAATCACATTTTTAAATTTTAGTAGTAAGGGAACACCGCTTCTATGAATTTCTAGAGACCAATTGATACTGCTGCAAATACCTAAAATTTAGATGCTTGGTCATGCAAAGTTTCATCAAGATTTTATGAGCCGTTTTAGCGAAAATTAAATTTTTTCATTTTCGTTGTATGACAGCTACCCTCAAAATGAGAGCCAGCAGGAAACCACTCAAAACACTTCAATGAATTTGCATAAAACTCTTAAATTCCAAATATGGTGTCAATCGGACCATTCGTTTAGCCACTAGGCCAAAGCGTGACGGACAGACCGACCGACGGACCGACCGACCGACCGACAGACGGACGGACATTTTTGGGAGACTTGTTTTATATGATGTATAAGTGATATAGAACACATTTTTGAGAAAATTGGAAAACTTTTTTTTTTCACGAATACAATATCTTTCTCGCTCCGCTCGAAAGTAAAAAGTGAATAAATGTATCGTGACACAAATACTAATCATTTTCATAACCTGTCATCATTTATAGCTTATCTAATCCTGTACTTACGAGTACTATCAAACGAGCAATATTTGTATATTTGTAATTGTTTGCGAAAAATCGATCTAGCTTAGTTTCATGTCTAGAAAAAATTGTATTCTCCGTTTTTTGAGTATTTCTTGAAAATAGCGCGTTTCAAAAACCCTACAGCGCCATCTGTTGTTCGACTTTTTAAGACAATACAAAGCAAAGCTCGGTCGCCTAGGTATCAAATACTAAAATAAACATTTATGCATTTGGGTATACGTGTTAATTAAAAAAAAAATTCAAACGTTTTGATCGAAAACTTGTTAAACTGGCAGAAATGCTGAATGCAACCACTTTAAATAATCTGGCGTGGGTTTAGATTTGCGCATGTGATATTCCTGTGAAGAGGTGTGCGGAGCATAGATATAACAATGCACTGCACTGCACTGCAACAATGCACTGATGTAAATTTACATATTGCACGTTGTCCCAAGCACAGAGCAGAAGGTAGTACTCAAGCCCGAGTCCATCATTTTACTCTTTCGAGTAACAGCAAATTACCTATCTAGATCGCTTGGGGCTCTTCTCTTCTTCTTCTTCGCTTGAGTACTAAGCTTTGTGGTCCCAAGTATGCAAAGTCATACACTCCGTACTTGCAGCAGTAATTTTTTTTTAGTTTATAATAATGTTGAATGAAGTGAGAATCTAAATAATCTTTTGTTTTTCATTTTAAGAGTCGTAAAAAACATAAATCTATTTTGGAATGTACATGTAAAGCCCTTTCATATGATACCCCTCTCGACCAAGTAACGACACTTTAAAATGTTGCATCCAGGTTGCATATTTGGGCCCCCTCTAAATAATAATACATTTTTAATTCTTTTGTTTGCAATTAAGTTGGGCAATCATATTCTAAAACTGTTCCTTTCAAGTCGATAGCTTGAATGGTTGGTGAGATATACAGGTGTGATAGACAGACAGACAGACGAAGTTGCACCATAAGGGTTCCGTTTTTACCATTTTGGTTCGGAACCCTGAAAACGATTAGTCTATCGTTTTACATTGAAAGTAAGAAATATCTAAGTTATCCCTTTCCAGTTTCTTTTGGCGTACCCAGGGATCTATCTATTATGGGCCCCCCCTACTTTTCTTGAATTATATCAAAAACATTAATGACAGGGTGGTTGCATGGACAAATAACTCTGTATGTGGACGACACTTGTCTGTTTTTCTATAAGTCTACCATGGAGCAAATTATAGCATTAGCACAAAAAGATCTTGACATACTTTACAACTGGTTGCAATCAAACCACAAACTTTTGGAGATGTTGATAGTTAAGAAACTATCAACATCTTGAAAACGTCGTGCATCATTTTTAAAGCCAAAAACAGCGTTTACCTCCTCATGCACCCCTTACCATAAACGATGAACCTATAAAACCTATCTTAATTGTTACCTAACATATTTTACACAAATTTTAGGTATTAATTTTGTTGACATAGCGCCTGACTCTTTCGTGAACTCCGGTATACATAGTACTTATATAGCAGATCTGGTAGAATGGCACCCGACAGCCTTAAAGATCTGCAAAAGATTTTTCACTAGCATAGACATATTCTGAACCGTTTTATAAAACTAAAAACTTTCACGGTGTAAGTAAACATTATTTCCAAATATTTTTTTTCTTCTACAGTAAGAAGAATAGAGATCGAGACCGTTGTTTGCTTGCACGAGTAAATAATGTATCAAACGTTTCTGCATGTTTATAAGATGTATATCGATACTCAATTAGATAACGTTCCAGATACGTGTTCAATGTAAACAAAGAAGGTAATTCTAAGAATAATTTGAGTATACTGGAGTTCACAAAGTACATCGGAGTCTTATAAACAAAACAATAACCTCAAATTAATGAAAACATTGTTAAAAATGTGGATATTCGTTTGTCTGAGTTACAAACGTGTATCTCGTGTAATTGAAGAGAAATCGTTTCTTGATTGGAAAATGTTTGTTTATAAAACGTCGCGTCATTAGTAAGGGATTTCTGGTAGAGACGCTGCAATTCATGCAAATGAGTAATCTTAGATTTCTAGTCAGGGACAAACGGTATGATTTTCTTCGAACTCTAGCCCCAAAATTTACAGATTTTGAAGTCAAGGAATTTTCTCGTGACAATCACGCGATTGTGTACCTATTCGGAGTGTTTGGAACTAACTCCTCCTAGATTTAGTAATTTGAAGAAAAAATACATTCTTTATCAGGTACTTCTTTTATTTTGGAATACAATTTTATACATTTAAGATCAGAAACGATTACAGCAGTCTTCTAGATTGCATGGATCCAACGAGTTTACAGGCGTGACTGAAAAAAATTAAATTACTCATAAAAGTTGGTACACAAATATTTTACAACCTAGGTAGCAGCAATAATACACCTTGGGCAAGCTTTGGCAGCTTTTATAATTTTAAGGAAAGTTTTTTTTTAGTATAATGGGAAAGTTTGAACCTGGTATAGTATAAGAGGAGGCATAATTTTAGACTGTGTATAAAAATAAATGTAAAATAGATGAATTGAATGTATTTTTTTTATTAATTTATCACCATGGCCATTCAAACAGAGGATTCATCAAAAACAGTGAAAAAAACGTTCAAGTTTTCACTGAGTGAAAAAAGACTTTAAATTAGGAACGTGTTTGGAACAAACGCGATTATGCAAATTTTGGAATTAATAAAACACATACTGTATAGAATACAAAAATAATAAATATAAATAATACAAAACAAATGCTGCCATTTTTACTTTTGTTGTAAAGTAGTTTCTGTAGTCAATGGTGAAAAGTAGCGTACGTCTAACACGTGAAAAAAAAATTATCGGTCCTTGGATCCCTCGCTCCACTCAGGATTCTACTCTAGAATCCTTCTCTACTCTTGGGATCCAACTTAGTCCCTCGAGGGGAATTTCCTTTTTTTTTCACTTGTTGGGTAATCTTCTATTGTATTTTATAAATAATTAAAAGTTTTTAAGGAGACTTACGTCATTGCCGATATGAATAGCGAGCATCATATCAAAGTCCTGAGCGCCGACGTTGATGTTCGCGCGACCATCGTTGCCGACAGAGACGGTTTTACCGGTGCAACCACCGTTACTCTTCTCCCCAGAGATTACGTCACAGTAAGAACCAGCAGGTAAGCATGTCTGCAAGAGAAATAAGTATGAAAAAATTTGCAATTTATTTTAATTTCGTAATTGCCATTTAGTATCAGGAGTTTTGGAAAGTTTGTCTGATCTGGTGATATAAGTAATCTTCCGTTGGTATATCATTAATAAAATTTGTGGTAGAATCTTTTTCTTAACAGGAATTCTATGGATTAGCAGGAATCTTCTGGTGGGTATCGTAAATGATGTTAATCTAAATAGTGACTGCCTATTGCTAAGCGCGATAATAACATCTTTTTAAAAGCTCTTTAAGAACTACTTGGGGCCATTATCCTGCAGCTAAGGTTTCTAGGGTATTTTAACGATGATTACACACCTGGAGATTCTGGTTCAAGTCCCAGCTATCATTATTGATAGCGATGAAGGCGTTGCCACCACGGCAGAAGGCGATCTGGTTGCTTCCATTGTCCCACCAGTCGTTCAAACCAGTACCGGCCGCTGCGTTCCTAAACGCCACCATAGCATAGATTTGACGCCAACGGTGTTCACAAATCCAACCATTACCGCATGTGTTGTCCTGGGGAATAATGACAAAGGTTTCAAGCTACAGATTTCTATTAATCATTAAGAAAATCAACATAATGTATTTCACGAGTGCTCACGCGAGGTAAAGCATTCTAGTTCTAAGCTCATGGTCAGAGAAAGTTTGCGGTTAGATTGGTTACGGTTAGTCGGTGAAGTCAGTAGGTACCCATTGATATAAATTTTTGGTAGAGTCAAGAGCACGCTGAGCTTGACACGTTGGACTTTGTACCGTACTTATTTCAAGAACCGCATGTCTAAAGTCGCGCTGCGAGTGTCAATTTTGAGCTGTTCTTAACTATACATAGACCATTTCTCATTTTCTTGCTAGAATGAGAATATTTAGACCTAGAGTAGATAGGTTAATAATAGAAAATGCAGATCTTTGCGTCTTAAAACCACTGAACCACTTCTTAAGATGATGAACAAAGGGGTTGCGTATCGAAAAAACAAAAAGTGACAGATATGACAATAATTTACAAAATAAAAATACTTTGATAAATGTTTTTGCGTAGATCATAGCACATTGTTGCTAAAACTTGAACATTACGGTGTTAAGAATAATTCACTTAAACTACTTAGGTCATATTTGGAAAACAGGATTCAAACGGTACAAGTAAACAGGACGAAATCACTGGGATCTGTTGTCAAAATTGGCGTACCTCAAGGGTCCATATTAGGGCCATTTTTATTCCTTATTTATATTAATGACCTTCCTTCTGTGGTGAAGAATCTGTCAAAGATTGTGTTATTTGCTGATGATACTTCATTAATATTCAATGTAAGTAGGAAATCACAAAATTATAACGAAGTCAACGATGCACTTGGACAGATTCATGCATGGTTTACTGTTAACAATCTAGTCCTAAACGCCAAAAAAACTAAATGTATTAAATTTGCACTACCAAATGTAAGGTCTACTTCACATAACATAGTATTGAATAATGAGCCATTAGATTTTGTAAATAGTACAGTTTTCTTAGGGTTAACACTAGACTCTAAACTTCAATGGGGCCCTCATATAACGGCTCTTTCTGGTCGATTGAGCTCGGCTGCATATGCTGTTAGAAAAATCAGACAACTTACTGATGTAGCTACTGCAAGGCTGGTTTACTTTAGCTACTTCCATAGCATTATGTCTTATGGCATACTGCTTTGGGGCCGAGCAGCTGATATACATTCAATATTCGTTTTACAAAAGAGGGCTATAAGAGCAATTTATTGCCTGAAGACTCGTGATTCCCTGAGAGAACTGTTCAAGGAAATCAACATTATGACAGTGCCATGCCAGTATATCTATGAAAATATAATGTATGCTAGAAAGAACATTCATCAATTACCAAAAATTTGTGACAGGCATAATTTTAATACTAGAAATAAGCATAAAATTGATCAACCATATACTAGATTAACTAAAGTCAATACATCTTTCGTTGGTCTGTGTATACGATACTACAACAAAATACCTGAGAATATAGTGCAATTACCTGAGAGAAAGTTTAAAGAATGTGTAAAGCAAACGTTATGTAAAAAAGCTTACTATAGATTGGATGACTATATGAATGACAAAGAGGTATGGTGCTCTGATATTCCAGCGAAACACAAGAAACACATTGTAAAAAGCCGACTCTTAAAGTAGGCCGTGCTGCAGTGGTTTCTTGCCGTTTCTTTTACGCTGCCATAGCACGATCCGAAACGGCGTAGACTCGCTCTATTTGCATTGTATTCTGCATGACATTCAATAAGTATTCTGTAAAGAATCTACATTGAATAAAATTATCTGTATCTTTTAAACTACCATTTTTGGCTTTTCTTTCATTTCATCTCTGCGTCCTTTTCTTGGTTATTTTTTTGCCCTTCAGTATGACGGCATCCTCATGGCTCATCAAAAAAAATTCCGTAAACACTCTATTTCATCGTAAACAAATTTAAATTCTAACAGCAAAGGTGCCTCTAAAATA
Source organism: Athrips mouffetella (assembly GCA_947532105.1). Taxonomy (NCBI): domain Eukaryota; kingdom Metazoa; phylum Arthropoda; class Insecta; order Lepidoptera; family Gelechiidae; genus Athrips; species Athrips mouffetella. The sequence continues at coordinate 19,932,185 of OX383972.1, read as the reverse complement.
TCTGAAGATATTTTCTGAAGATATTTTAGAAGGTATGTGGTGAACAGTAACTTTTACTTCTTTCTATATCAGGCAATAACTGATTAATACAGTTTCAATAGCGTCTTCTTGTGATAAAAATAATGTTCAATCATCATTCAACCTAGCTTTTAATCAGCTACCTAACATAGTAGTTTTTCCGTGGGCATAAAAAGACTTACCGAATTGATGGCAGGAGAAATGATGTTGCCGTTGCTGTCCATTGGGGGACCAGCTTCAGTGTCCCAAAAGTCGAAACTGCTCATCAGCTGAGGCTCACCATACGGATGGGCCAACATGAAGGCGATAGCACCTTTGTACGGTCTGGCATTCTTGTGAGTGAGGATATTGCCACCAGCCCCGTGACCTCTCTGGTTGTCATGGTTATCAATGAAAGTCAGCGATACTTCGTGAGCGAGCAGACCCCACTGTGGGCCCCAGTTTGCTAGCCATCTCAACTGGTTCCCACCCGTGAAAGCATTGCTTAGCTCCATACCGAACCTAAACTCAGTGACAGGAGCTAGAGCAGTGTATTCATTACGGCTGATAGCTTCGCCGCCAAGGTCGATGACTTCTTGGTAGATGTAAGGGCGAGCACCAGATGGGAAGCCATGGCCTGTGTTCAGATTATGTAGCCTGTCGTAAATGATGCGAAGGTCACCAGGCCACATGTGTTTGGCAGCGTCAATTCTAGAAAACAAATAAACGGTTGAAAAATGCTGCTCATTTTTAAATATTTGAAAAAAAATTGATGGTAAGTATATCAAATCGAACCTGAATCCAGCGACACCCAAATCGATGAGGCGATTCATGTAGCCAACAATCATACCACGCACGTATTCGGTACCTTGGTTCAAGTCCTTCAGGCCAGACAGCTCACAGTTTCGTACCTGTGAGAATAATTATCACATGAACCTCCACAAACATTATATACAGTTCGTAAATAGAAAAACTACCGTACAAAACAAATGGTATTTTAAATGTGCTGGGATCATTTTGTAAATTACAAAAATTTTTAAAATTACAAAATGAAAACTTCAATAAATTCATAACCACAAGCAAGAGTCAAACCCGCGTTGTCTTTGAAGGGGGTCTTATCAACTAGGCTACTGTGGCTATCTCCGGTGTCGTAAATTGTGTTCGAGTGCCGCCTGTGGGTTTGAGTTTATCGATCTTTCCATATTTTATTTAAAATTTTACATTTTTCTTCTAAAGTCCGTTAAACATTAACGAAATTATGTGACATCAAAATCTAGTTACATTTTTCAAAGGACGCTCTTCATTATTCCCAAATAGTAGTACCATGATTCTGTTCCTCCAATTGAGTGAGGTAGCTCAAAAAAGTCCCCGGTTGGGTGTTTACTTGATACGGTCATAAGTTTTACGTGAATATGTCTTTGTAGGTAGGTAGGTACCAGTCAAGAGCACGTCAAGCTCCCCACATCCACTCCCCCTTCCCTCTCATCTCACCTCCCCTCACAGCCCCCTCCCCTAACTCCCCTTACTCACCCTATGACTCGATGTAGTAGGTACCAGTTATTGCCACCAGAGTGTCTGTATCCACTTTGCACGAAACCTATGTTTACGTCTATGCTTTCGTTTGGGGGATCCCAAACGAAAGCATAGACGTATTTACGTCAAAATAATAATAAATAAATAAATATTATGAGATAATTCACACAAAGTCACCTGATCCCAAAGTAGGCAAAGCCTGTACTATATACCAGAGACTGATACACATAGAAAACATAACACGCAGACACAGAAAAAACACTCGTGTTCATCACACAAATGTTTGTCCTGAGCGGGGATCGAACCCGCGGCCCTCGGCGTAGAAGGCAGTCTTACTACCAACCACAACAACGGGCCAGTCAAAATAAAAGATACCTTCATATTTTTTTCATATGTGAAGGGTTATCTTATGACATGTAATCAAATTCCAAGCTTACCCTTTCAGGACTAGTAGCATAATCGGAACCCGAAATGACGCAATGGGGCCAGTTGAAGTCATTCCTGCCGTAAGGGACGGCGGGATAGTGCCAGTTGCCGAAGTCAGCAGTGCTGCCTCCAGTTCCTACGTTCTCGTTCCACGTTCCAGTCATGTGGTTTATAATGGCGTCCACGTAAATCCTAAAAGTACATGGTTTTATAAGATAGTACACAAAACCAGTATAAGCTGAACCAGCGCTACGCTACAAACGCCCGAAACCAGAGACCCGCTCAAGGCTTGTGTTCCACCCTAAGTTTCCATCGACATGCGTCCATGTGGTACATGCCCACATGCTCACACTAACACAGAGGTAATTTTATATTTTGTATGCGAATATGGGTGATATCTACGGTGATCTAGAGCACGTAGAAAAACGTTTTGAACTTAAAATTCTTCATTAAGAGGATGTAGCTGTGATATTCGTATCGTGATTGTTACTACTAACCGTTAATGTTAAAGACCAGTAAATGGTTTGAAAGCATAGACACAAAATTAACGAGACAAAGAAATAATAGGACAAATAGCCCAGTTGGTAAAGGCATCTCCGATACAGATGAAAAAGTCGCTGGATTATCCTCTGTCAGATTTTTTTCTGATGAGTATAGAAGATCTTAATGTCTTCTAAAGTCTGCTTCTTTTCTTTAACTTAAGAGCCAAACTCTTATAGATGACTATCGATGACTGAATCGTCAGTTCTTATGTCAGCCAGATATTTTTCTTCAACGACTACGACCATTCCTCGATTTGGTCAAAGTACTCGTGTACTAAGACCTATCCATGTACCAGTGTGGTGCCGGCAAAGAATAGTACTAACCCATCTCTACCTGTGGGTGTGGTAAGAGGTGCCTAAGGGATTATGAACCTGAGGATGGGCAGCAGCGTCCTTCTGTATATCGTACCATCTTACATACTGCGGACACCAATAACCGCGGTCCATGGTCCAACGTGGAGACTATGGTACTTGGGAAAGTATCATAATCCAGCCATATCAATGCCAATCCCTCCATAATTCCAGCTCTTGCAGGTGAAGACCCCTCTTCACCAGCAAGAGCGGAATTACGGAGGGAGCTCCCTGTCCTGTAGTAGACATTTCATAGGATGTTATGATGAATGTCTAGAAAGTGTTAGAAATAGAAAATAAAACATAACTTACCTGACTCCAGCATTGTTGCACCGTCTCACCATCGAAGCAAACTGCTCCTCATTTCCTGAGCGAGTCACAAGGCGGTAGGATATCGGCTGGTAGCGCTCCCACCAAGGTCGGTTACTAGCCCAGATTACCAAGTTCTCGTTAGGTGGAGAAATCTGGGGGATTTCAAACAAATGGTATGTTTTTAGGGTTCCGATACCAAAATGGTAAAAAAAGGAACCCTTATGGTGCCGCTCTGTCTGTCTGTCTGTCCGTCTGTCTGTCACACCTCTATATCTCAGCAACCACTTATGCTATCGACCTGAAATTTGGAATAGTTTTACGTAGAATATAGTTGCCCAACTTAATTGCACATGAAAAAAGTTTTGAAAAAAGTATGATTATTAATGTAAAGGGGGCCAAAATAGGGGGGGCCAAATTTCAAATTGTTGCTACTAGGTCAAGTTAGTTTTCAAGTTATGATAAAAAACCGGCCAAGTGCGAGTCGGACTCGCGCCCTAAGGGTTCCGTACCTATCTACCATATGATATACTAAAAGCTTTTGCTCTTTGATTTTAAAAACTCCGCGACCATCCAACTTGACCCCTCTTTTATAGAAAAGTTCTTGAAACGGGAGCTCACCTTAAGTGGTTATTATTAGTTGTGAGAAAAATTTAAATATTTTATTATTTTAGACTTATTTATTACTTATTTTAGACTGTCTGTCTGTCTGTCAAGACCCTTTATCTCACGAACGGGTAAAGGTATCAAGTTGAAATTAATACCACATATTAGGATCTATGAACCACACAAGATCTGAAAATTTCAATTTTTTACAACGACGCAATCAAAAGATATGGTATTTTATGTCTTCATCTCCATACATTTATTCAAAAATGCAAAACCTACAGGGTACTTCCCGTTGACCTAAAATTATGAAATTTGGCAAGAAGCTAGGTCTCACAGTACAAATAATGGGAAAAGTCTGAAATCATTAAATTTTAAAACTTTTCTCACAACTAATGGTAACCAATTGTGGTGAGCTCCCGTTTCAAGAACATTCATATAAGAGAGGGGTCAAGTTGGATGGTCGCTGAGGCGATTTTTGTTTTAGTTCTATTTAAAAACGGGAACACTTACAAACTTGAAAATTAGTATGTTTATAGTGCATAAGCTATAAAATAACAACAAATAATAAAATTTGGTCAAGCGCGTGTCGGACTCAAAAAATCTAGCACATTAACTTATTGAAATTTCAACTAATACAATTATGTTTATGTGGTGGTACGGAACCCTCAGTGCGCGAGTCCGACTCGCACTTGGCCGGTTTTTTTTTAATATGTTGAATCTGATTTTAACACAAATTAATTTTCGACTAAGCTATACGGCATACATTACATTGCCGAGAAACGAAAAATTATCCATCGCTCGATACAAACTTATACTTCAGGTACTCGTATCAGATCGTTTGGAGTGTTTTTTTTTTCATTTCCCAAAACATGTTTCTTAATGAACGTTGTTTCAATTATGTTGACTGATCAGACCACTTATGTCATGGGAATAAAAGAAAACACCTTTTAATCATACATTACCCACACCATTGACCGACACATATTTTAGGAAATATATCAAGTGGTATTGATGTCGCAGGAAAATAATGTTCCTATAATTAGCCTCTTTACAAAATGCCGAGAAAGTTTTAAATTCGTTTCTGGCACTCGCCGGCCGCTCCCGTGGCACGCTCACTACGCTCGCTCGGCTCGAGCGTTGTGGTCGCAAGATAACCTTACCCAACCTAAAATGCACCAGTAGTGATCTAACCCCGTTTACAATATGCCGAGGCCGTTTTAAAATTTGCCGGCTGTTAGTAAACGGCGAATTTTACAATTTGCCTGCGACATTGACATTTATCTAGGACATTGACCTACTGCTTAATAGGTACTAGACATTTCGCAAAACAAAACATTAACTAGATAAGGTAGTCGACGCATTAAAGACTCCAAAATTGATGAAGACCGAAAACTTCGCAACGGGCAGGTTGAGTCGGGTCTTACATTTTCCCTCATTAAAATTTAATTCACTTCTATTGTTTGCTAGAAAGATGTTGAAATAATATGTTAAGCGAGTTATTTCAAATAATGCGTTCAGGGGTTTGTTGTTGAAAAGTTTAACACTTTGTTTTTACACGATATGCTTTTCCAAAAAAAATGGGTTGAAAAGTGAGAGAAAAAATTATCATCGCATACAAATTCTACTATTGCCAGTGCAAGGCTTGTGTGGAAAAAACGTTTGATTTTTATCAAAAATCATAAAGTTTTTCATTTATTATAGGATTACCATAATAGAGCTTGTCCTGACTGACTGATTCATCAACGCCGAGCCGTAACCGCTATAGATACAGATCTGAAATTTTGTACACAGGTACACACACACTAAGAAAGGGTTTTGGAAAATTCATCCCCTAAGGGGGTAAAATAAGGAATGAAAGTTATTACCCATTAGTATTCCCACCACTTACATTTATATCGCTTCACAAACAGTGGCGCTTTATGGGAAAAAAAAAGAAGCGACCAATGTTTTTCTTTCTTTGGGAAAGTTGTTCCGATTTCTGTTCTGAGTAACAAAGATACTTAAATTTACACGGAAAACTTAGGATGAGACAGTAATTATGTGATTATTATTCCTGACCTGGATACCACCGAATCCCCTGGGTCCAAGAAAACGCTCGCACTCAGCCGCGATGTCGTCCCACTTCCACTCGAAGAGATGCACCATGGTGGACCGTCCAGAGGCATAGTAGGGGTTGAAGTAACCCACAGCCAATCCCGCTAGTGCGGATATTAGTAAGACCAGACGAATCATCCTAAAAATTACATTAGTTAAAATCACATATATAGCTCCACCAGTTTACTATTATCTAATCTGTGGCTTCACCCAAAAATAGTAGAATATTATCATAAGGCAGCAAAGTACAGGGTATAAAAAAAATACCTACGAAAAATGTTGGCATCAAGAATTTAATTTGAAAATCGTAAAATTTACGCTTGCAAGATAAAGGCCTTCTCCGAACACTGAACTACTCTCGAAAATTAAACTATAATATCATTGAGAATACTTTTTCTAATGAATATGTATTTTGATTTGTTTATGTTCCAAATAAACAAAACAAAATGAATAAAATTTGAACTAATTGACGTTTGATAGTTGTTTAATATTTATGATATGATAGCTAAATACTTGACACTCACCTTCTAGAAGTTAATCAGACCACCCTGGTGATTCTTCGTTATCTGACATCGCTCTCCCATTGTGATTGGAATTTATACCAAAAGATAAACTAGTTATATTAGATAAATAAAACAGATTTTTATTTTGATATAAACAATCCCTGATATCGAAGTAAAAACAGTCGTTACAAAGATTATCAAAGATTAGGTACGCACGCACTATAGCACTGTTACAAACAAATCGGAAAAAAAATTGTCGTTTAGGTTTACGAGTTGAACCTTATAGTTCCTGCGTGACCAGATTTTATGGTTTTGCCAACAATTTTGAATCAAATACTTAGAATTTAATTTTTTATGACTGTAATTAACAAAAAACTTATAGGAATTAACTTAAATGCAATTTTGTATACCTTTTGAAGATGTAAGTGTAGTTTTTTTTTCATCCCATAGTTTTTTTTTATAATAAATTATAACCCGACTGCGTGACAGAAAAGAGGAAAACAAGCTAAGAGTTACGATGCTAAGAGTTACTTGAATTTTATAAGTCAATTTGTGGTGGTTCACACAGGTTTGCTGATTTTTTTAAATTACGAGTAATTCTGTTACGAGCTAGCGGTTCGGGATTGGAGTGAAACGCCAATGTAGGATTTTTCCGTTTATTTAGGTGTTATTTACAATCTGAGCTTCTTATTTACACGTTACCGAGTTCGCCCTCTGAGCCTCTTGGTGCGGTCTTCCCTCCTTGCACTCTACCCTCAGGGATCTCGCTTACGGAGTTTACCCTCCAAGCACTCCTCACTCTAGGACCTCTTCAACGGAGTATTCGCTCCTAGCACTCCTCCCTCTGGGACCTCTTCTTTAGTCTTCCCTCTGAGTACTCTTCCTCCGGGACCTCTTCCGCGTACTCTTCCCTCCGAGTTCATCTTGCCTCCGGGCCCTTTTCTATGCGAGACTTCCCTCCGAGCACTCTTCCCTCCGGGACCTCTTCCTCCGGCACCTCTTCCACAGAGTCTTCCCTCTGTACCCTCTTGAGTTACCTCTGAGGTTTCCTCTTCCTTAGGACTTTTCTTCTTTTCCTTGTTCCTCACTTTAGATCGCTTTCCACTGAACTACGGCGTAGCCGCTCGGTGGCCCGGCTTATATACCCGTGCTACTCGTTCCCGAACATTTTACTCATTTTTGAATTTAGGTTTCTGTTAGATTTTTCTATAGCTTGAGCAACGAATAACTTGTGGATGGAAAAGTCGAAAGCAGAAATTTTGACTTAAGAACTTTGTTCGGACCAGTTAGGAGATAAACATACTAAAAGTCCTTGCCCCTCCCGAGGACCGCTCGAAGGGGGGGAGCACAAAGAAGGTAGTTTTTTTGTTTTTTGCTTACATCTCGAAAACGGTGCGTTGTACGAAATTTTATTGTATGACATAATGAAAGCTCATAAAATTCTCTACAACTTTGGTTTACACTTTTTTAATCTATCTCTAATAGTTGCCCAGCTACGAGCTCCGAAAAACGGCCGATTTTCAAAAATGTGTTAAATTTTTTGTAGCAGCTTGTAACAATACGAATATTCCAAAATTATTTCCTATTGCTTACCCACACTATTAAGATACCCATGAACTATTATAAAATAACATAAGCTGGGAGTACCTCCACGCGGTGAAGGCGGAAACAGTTTACTTTTTAACTGGCTACAACTCCCAATAATATCTATCAAGATGCCTTCGGGCTTATGTTAATATTTCGTTCGTGACTTATTGAGTATTGTGACTGTGTACCCGGTAACGCAGGGAAGCAGTCACAAAATATTTTTCAAAAACGCACGCTTTCAAGATGACAGACAAGTGTTTTGTTTGTGATGAAGTACTGGAAGAAGATGGAGAAAATGTTTCCAATGTCGGTGAAAAAGGCATAAATTCTCTAATTTCTGCCAGTAACCTTAGAAAACTAAACCTCGAAAGAGCTCACAACTTAAAGATTTGAAGTCGCTGAGGCTTCACACATCTTGTCGAAACCAATACACGAGACCTAAGAGCATTAAAGCTGATCTGAGAAAATTTATAAAACCCAAATGGACTCAGACCGCTCAGATGACACTGCATACTATATATCTAAAGCCATGAATGAAATTTATAAGTACATGGAGACTTACAGTGACTGTCAGTTCTCCATTATAGAATTACGGGCTGCAGTGTCAGGGCAAGTGCCAAATGACAGGACAACCAAAGCTAAGCTGTTGGAAGAATTTGGCGATCGTGTCACAATATCAAAAAAATTGTAATTAATACTTATATTACTGAATGTTAAAATATGTTGTTGTTGTACAAGTTTTGGAATAAATTTTATTTATTATAAAAAAAAAAAAAATATATCACCAGGACAGGAACTTATCAACACAGTTTCTACTATATATGCTTTAGAGACACTAGTCTCAAACTGTTGAGAGATTCTTGGTATGAGGCTAAAGATAAAGCCGAAATTAATGAGAGACTTAAGATTGTCAAGAAAGTGGATGAGATATTCAGACAGGATAAAGGACAGAGTCAACATTTTTTAATTTTGATGTGTATCCTGAAATCTACGGTAGCACTTGAGAAAAGTTATGAAGCAACGCAACGTAAGAAATAAAACATAAGAGTATAGAACACATTTTTAAAAATCGACCATTTTTTGAAGCTGGGCAAAGATAGTTAGGCAAAGATAAGAGATAGATAAAAAGTGTAAAAGCCAAAGTTGTAGAGAATTTTATCAGCTTATGCAGTCACAATACTCAATAGGTCACGAACGAAATATTAACATAAGCCCGAAGGCATCTCGATAGATATTATTGGGAGTTTTAGTAGTTTAAAAGTAAGCTATTTCCGCCTTCACCGCGAGGAGGTTTTCCCAGCTTATGTTATTTTAAATCGGCCGTTTTTCGGAGCTTATAGCTAGGCAACGATTGGAGATATATTAAAAATGTGAAAGCCAAAGTTGTAGAGAATTTTATGAGTTTTCATTATGTCATACAACAAAATTTCGTACAACGCACCGCTTTCGAGATGTAAGCAAAAACATAAATACGGGACCTTCTTTGTGCTCCCCCCCCCCCCCCTCGGAGGGGCAAGGACTTTAGTATGTTTATCTCCTAACTGGTCCAAACAAAGTTCCTAAGTCAAACTTTCTGCTTTCGACTTTTCCATCCACATACCTCTTGTGAGAGCCCATTGGCCAAGCTACTAGTACGAGTAATTTGCTCTCTTTCTTCAGCTATCCCTTTCTTTTTTTTCTAGAATGTTCTAATCAAATTATAAATGATAAAACAAAACATTCATGGGTAGGTGGGGTTTGAACCGGCGACCATATCGGCTTGTTAGTCCAACGCTCTATCCCCTGGACCACGCGGCTCTTAGCTGACTTTGTCGAAATTTTGATACAGTTCTTTCGCATGACAGCTGGCAGCACGACGTCACGTTCGTGACAGTATGGCAGCTGACATCACGACGGCACGTTCGTAACAATACTTTTTAGTTTATACAGGGTGGATTTTTTGAGATTGGACAGCAAGAACAGATACCTTAACCGTTACAGCTTCACGAAAATGGTCTTAGGACCATAGTCCCATCTCAATTGCCTTTAATATACAGGCATAGAATACAGGATAGGCAATCCTAATGAAATAGTGAACATAATTGTAGCATGTTACTTGAGCCATGAAACCGAACAATTTTTCCTCAAACATAGGTCGAAATACGAATAAATACGATTGACCTCCCATATAAAATTCGCTATCATCTGACGCAGTCTCTAAGGGAAGTAGAATTTTTTTTTTCGTGTTTCGACTTATGTTCCTTAGGGAAAGTTATTCAGTTTCATGGTCTGAGTAACATGCTAAAATAATGTTCACTATACATATAATTAGGGCCTTATATAAGTTGTATATTATATATTTTTGTGATCACTTCTTAAAACCTTTCATTTTGATACCCCACTTCTACCTCCAGAAAATATTTTCGAGGTGCTCAATTCGGCCCCGAAAATCCGCCCTATTGATTTTTCATAATTCAATATATATAGCGTCACTCGCGCTATTAAGACTTCAACGACGTACAATTCACAAAATCGATTTATTCATTTATTACGAGGGAAGACAGAAATGGACATATATACATAAATACATTTCAAACAATAATAAAATAACCATCCTTTTGAGCTTCGCCCGTGGCTTCGCCGTAGTCGGCTAAAACATATTGTGAATTCATTGACAACGCCTTTAAATTGAAATATTTCACGTGTATTTCACCATTCATAAAGTTTTTTGGCCACCGACCACCTTGTTATTTAAATTAAAAGGTTGGTAAAACAATAAGTACTAAATATCTTTACTACAAATAAAAGGGGGTTTAGTGATATTCCACAATGCACTGTGATCTGAAGGGTTTACTATGGAAGGTTGAATTTTTTGCCAGCCGCAGCTTCAGCGGCAGCCCTGGCTACCCTCAACGTGCGGTCACAATATGATGCAGCGTAAGTGCTACATGGCGTCCTACAGTAGGCACTTTGCACGCCCCCTCGCAACCAGGCCGTCGCGTCTCGTCAGAACGCCTAAGACCAAACTTTTCCAATATACAGGGTATGGTCGCCGAAATCAGGTCCCTTCGGACAATTTCTATCAGAGTGTGGTAAAGAGGGAATCTCCACGAGCACCGACAACAACTCAACGCGTCATGGCCATTGTCTTCCACTCTGGAACCACAGATCCATTGATGTAGTTGACAAACGTTGCAGCCCGGGCGGAGAGCCACAGCTACACGCATAGAGCTACTGTATCCATATATGGTAAAGGAAAACCTGCAACCAGGCCCCAGACTCAGCCATTGACACCGCTCTCAGTCTAGCCAGGTCTGTTTTAGCGGCAGCGTCGACGTTAGCTTTGGACCCCACATTAGAACGTTCTGTACATCTGAGTTCTCAGGCACAGACGCGGTCGGGAAGAAAGCTGTCCGCTTCGTCAACGCGTCAACTGCAAAATTTATGCTAGTCCTGCCTCCATTCGAAGATAATTTTTCAGAGACAGGACCCATAACCCCATGCGTTGAGGCGAGAAAAGCTAGCAAAGTGACATCCCACACACACCGCACACCTAAAACCCCATGCCCAATAGGAAGAGACGCCTGACTCCACTGGTCCTCATTTAAAATAGATTCTACCGCGAATTTCAAAGTGTCGTCGAAAGCAGACACGTCTTCAGGCTGCAACCAGGTTGGAGTCCTCAAGCAAGAGGTATGTTATCTTGGGCGCTGCGGAACACATTACAACAAAACAAAACCGGGGCAACATGCGCGGAGCGAAGACGAGGAAACGTCTCCCGACATCAAGAGCATCTTGAATAGCGGCAAAATAAGCAAACCCAGGAGATTAAGACCAGGAAATAAGGTGTTAAAAATTGTAACGGAAGGATAGGTTGACAGGTGGGCTCGTAACAGAAAAAGTCACACTTGGCTGCGGTCACTTCCAGCCCCAGCACTTCAAAAACCGAAGCAACCTCCATAGGTCTTGTTCCGCGTCCTCAAGCTATCCCCTCCCCTTGTGGTGCCGTCATCAAGATACCATATGTCAAATGAACATTTCAGACCTACCTTACCTATACCTATAGTATTCGTGGTTTTCGATTGATATTTTTATCTACAATTTATATACTGATTGCATTGGATACTTTATATACCAAAAACACAATTTTATTACAAGGAAAGATAATAACTTGTTATTTATTTGAAATTACATATTCTTGCTATACTATGCTATTGTGTGAATGTTGTTTACAGTAGGTATTATAAGGTAGTTAGGTAGGTGAATTCGTGAGTAGTTATCCATGCCATGATATAGTTATAGAACTGAGTTTACGGTCTGTAGGAGATTCATGTTCAGTGTCATTCGATAAATTATCATTTGCGACGCTCCTTTCCATTCTTGGTGGTCCATTTGGGGGACCTCTGCCTGGTGGCCTATTTAAATCAGAATCTTCGTTGGGTGGTCCATTCCTGTCAGGATTCCCAGGTGGACCATTCGGATGTGTGCCTGGTGGCCCATTTCCATCGGGACCTCTAGGTGATCCATTTGAGTTTCTACCTGGAGGCCAATTTCCATCAGGACCTCTGTTTGGAGACTCGTCAGGTGGTCCATACGGTCCTTGGCCAAAATTTGTCGGTCCATCGTCTAGAAAAACTGGGTTCGCTTGAAGTCCAGACTAAAACAATTATAATAAACAAGTAATTAAAAGCAGTAAAAAAAAATTGCAATTGCACATCTGTGACTAATGATTTGTTATTCGGTGGGTACTGATAAGCATATCAGTGCACCAAAACTTTACCTTTCATTATAATTAGGTAATTAATTAAAATGAAATCGTCGAATTAGTGTTGAACGTAAACGAACAATCTAATCATAAATGCATTATCTTATACTATGGTATTCTGTGACATTATGCATATTGATAATTTTTAACATTTTCCTCACTCCATGCGCAGTATATTTTTAACTTTCAGTAGCCTAATCAGAAATATAGATCAAGCATGATCGCACTACAGATCAAGATTGGTTTATCGGTTTTTATCGGTTATTAAGATTTTAGGGATTGCGTAATAATTGAAAACAAAGGATTATTTTCATAATTTTTTTCATTTTTCATCAAAATTATCAGCTGATATATCCAATTAGTAGGGGGAAGTTGGAATGGAAAATTCACGAGAAATTTTAAAAACCTTGTATCGTATATAAAATATATACAGACTGTCAGGGAAAATAGTGCGTTTCTTCAAGGACTAACAACCAGAGCCATTAATTAAAAAACTTTCTAATTGGATCCATTCATGTCTAAATGCCTTGTTTTTTCAATTACCATACAAGTCTAGTATAGAAAGTAAAAATAATTTTCTAAGATAAAGGAACCTCTTACCTACACTGTGTACCCAAATAGCCTGTATAAATGAATCTAATCTAAATAATAACTTTTTACCTCGGGTCCGACGTGAATAGCCAAGTGCATATCTTCAGCGTTAGCAGGAACGGCTATTCTGGCAACACCGTCCCTGCCCACATTTACTCTAGTGCCAGTACAAGAATCGCCCTTTCTGGTGCCAGAGATGACGTCACAGTACTGGCCTTCTGGTAGTCCCGTCTGGATAAAAAACAATAATTATAACATTTGAATTGAAATGAAGTGCGATATGCGATATCTCAGGCCACGTGATCTTATATAGGGTCCTAATGAAATAGTGAACCTAATTTTAGCACTTAGACCATGAAACTGAACAACTTTCCCAAAGGAACATAGGTCGAAATACGAAAAACCAGATTTGGCCTGCCATACAAAATGCGCTATAAGCTGATGCAGTTTATATGGGAGATCAAAAATTTATGTTCGTATTTCGACCTATGTTCCTTGGGGAAAGTTGTTCAGTTTCATGGTCTGAGCAACATACTAAAAGAATGTTCACTATTTCATTAGGACCTTATATAGACTTTCTTTCTATGGGCGTCGTAAAAGGCGACTAAGGGCTCTTGAACCAGAGGATCAGTTGCAGCGTCTTATTGTGTATCGCATGTGTATCGTATCACCATTCTGAGGTTACCAACCACCACGGCCCATTGTGCCAGCCGCAACTCCAACAAGCGTGGTAGCTATGACATATGACACAAACTCCCTTTCTGTCCAGCTGTGATGAAGTTAATCTAATCCAGGAAAACATAACCCTCCTGTTTGGGCAGTCGGGTAAAGACACTTTTTGACTCGATTTTCGAATAACATACTAAACAGCGTGCAAATAAAGCCTTTCTGCTCGTTAACTGTAAAAACACATTGTAGTGCAGACAACGAAGCAGTTGACCCCAACATAAATTTCTCAGGCAGATTTTTATTGACAGGATGATAAAGAATCATGAATTAAATGTAAATTCCAAATATCCAAAAAATCTTTTACAAAAAATATTTTTCATTCATTGTTTGTAATTTTTGTATGGAAAAATTTAAAGTAACGATTTTTTTTTTGGATTTTTTTATAGAAGGTTTGTCTCATGTAATACCCCAGCAAAGTTTCATCGACTGAGAATTTAATGCGGGGGTCTTCATACAACGATCCGCTTCGTTGCCTAGACTAATTTGATCTCTTTTTCATTCATATTTAAGCTCAATCAAATGTGAACGTCATTACGAATATTATATAGTTTGTAGATATCTTCTCGTGAATGATGGATGCCTTGTGTTCAATGTGCACCGCCCGCTTGCCCACAAATTAACCATTCTACCTACATGTGTTTCTTGTGTTTTACCCTATGGTTTTACCTCTACCACAATAGTAGATTAGTAGCCAAGGGCTGTAAGGCATCAATCACAGCCCGAGATATTTAGGCGCACGAGCGCAGCGAGGGCGCTTATAGTTCGAGGGTGCAATTGATGCTTACACCCGAGCTAACTACTCTGCTTTACATCTCGATTGTGAGGTAAGTAGGTGCTTATTACCACCAAATTGTAGGTGACCAATTAGCGCTCTAGGGTAATAATGTAGCTAGAAAAGCCCTAGGGCGGTAAGTAATTAAATAAAAAATTATTAAATAACAAAAAACCCAACTGCTTAGCACAAGAGAGGAAAACAAGCTTAAATCTATTGGATTTGGTAACTTGAATTGTATAAGATACTGCAGGCGGGGACGAAAAAACGTTTTGTGGATGTTTACGACTTAATTTTGTTCGCCCCGCCTGCAGTATCTTATACAATTCAAGTTACCAAATCCAATAGATTTAAGCTTGTTTTCCTCTCTTGTGCTAAGCAGTTGGGTTTTTTGTTATTTAATAATTTTTTATTTTAAACTTTTTAGTTTTTAGATTTGCTACGTCAAGTTATGTTGTTACATTTGCTTAAACCTTAGAATCAGGTTCGTACCAGCTATTGTTTGATACCCATGTCGTAAAAGTAATGATTTTAAATTTTTTATTTCACCCTTTTTTTCTCTTCAAATGTGCCGTACTAAAATATTATACCCTATCACACTCCTACAATAAATACAAATCTAACGACACCTCACATCTTGAAATCTATCAAGCCGTTTAGACAAACATACATACATACATCATCATCATAGGCCTTAGCCGTCTATGTCAGACGATTTAAGCAATATTCTGTCGATTTCACCGTTTTTCATGGCTGAATAAGCCTACTCGGGAGCGGCAGGTCCTGCCACACGCTGCTGGTGAAGCTTGTGTTATCAATAATTGATGTTATGTCGTTATTTTTCACAACGGGCACAACACCAGGCTTCATCGTGTACCTTGCGTCCATCCAGTAATGATTTACGCCATTTGGTTCTGTCCTCAGCTGTCTGCTCCCAGTCTAGGTGTTCAATACCAAAAGTGATCATGTCTCGCTTGGCGCAATCTTTAAAGCGCAGCATTGGCCTACCAACACTTCTTTTTGCGTGCGCTATAGCACCAAGCAATACACGCTGGGGTAGACGGGTTGGTTCCATGCGGTGCACGTGCCCCAAAAATCGTAATCGTCTCTGCTTCAGCAATGCGAAGAAACTGGGCAGCTGTGCTCGTTATAAGACCGTTTTTTTGGTTACCTTGTCCTTCCAGGAGATGCCTAGGATGTTTCGGAGGCAGAGCATATGCAAGGCATTAAGTTGTCGCTCTTGTTTTGCGTACGTCGTCCTTGCTGCTCCATACAACAGTATGCTTGAAATGCATGCTTGGTAAACGATCATCTTGGTGTTCGTCGTAAGATGTTTGTTTTGCCATACTCTTGTATTCAGCCGAACAAGGAACATGCCCGTGAAAACTTATCGACGATGATTTGTAAATCATCTGCAGTGTTGGCCACAAAGGCTGCATCATCAGCAAATAGAAGGCTGTCGATAAAAACGTCCTCGCGATGGTGCTTGGACTTAAGAAGTGAAATTATGTTGTACAACTCCCCATCAGCCCTTGTATGTAGATTGCCGAATGCTTCTCTTAATAGCAATGAGAAAAATATACCAAACAGGGTGGGTGCTAACACGCAAGCTTGGCGGACACCTCTGCGCATTTTGAACGGCTCAGATGTAATGCCACCAGGAACGACAGCGCCATTCATAGCGACGCTACCCACCAACAGATGGCGTTGTAGGTTTCTAAAACGCGGCAATAAAAACAGCGCCTCTGTTATGGAGTAGAAAAACTACAGTATATTACAAAACTAATGAATGCGGCATCTTGCACGGGAAATTTAGTCATTGCTTTGTATGCTAAAACTAAGTGATTTTATTTCCAAAAGGCCTAGCTAAGCCCAACTATTTCGTAAAGAAACCTCCCAGAGTTGTTTTATCATTAAAATATTACCAGGTGAGCAAGCGACGCTACCCACCTACAGATGGCACTGTAGGATTCTAAAACGCGGTAATATCTCCACCTTTGTATAGATATCTTCCGGCTCCATCATCAGATCAGCTCCAAGTTACAATAACATTGCATTGTCATCCGATTTACATACGTATGCAAAATTTCATCTCAATCGGAACCGATTAAGATTCTCTTTTCAGTCGGGTATTTTATTTTTTGAAATAGTTTTTTTATTTAGTACTTTTTTATTTATTTTTATACCCTATGACACTCCTACAATAAATACGAACCTCACATGTTGGAATCTACCAAGCCGTTTAGGCTGCAGAGCGCGACAAAGAAATCGACATACATACACTCGAAAAACATAACCCTCCTGTCTTAAGGCAGTCGGGTAAAAAAAACACTTCACTCTTTCAAAACTCAATGACTAGGTACATTATTACCCTAGAGCGCTAATTGGTCACCTACAAGCCCCATTTGGTGGTAATAAGGACTTACTTACCGAATATGAGAGATGTAAATTAATTTGCGGGCCGGTGTTGCGGGCCGGTATATCAACCCTGAAGGATGTGATGTTGCCCATGAAACTGAACAATTTTCCCTGAGGAACATAGGTCGAAATACGAAAAAAAAATTGACGTCTTACACAAAATCTGATAGTTTTAAGAGAACTTTTTTCGTATTTCGACCTATGTTCCTTAGGGAAAGTTGTTCAGTTTCATTGGCAGAATCACATTCCTCAGGGTTGATATACCCTTTCAGTTTTTAACCTCCCTTAGGAGCTGCATCAGCTGATAGCGCATTGTGTATGGGAGGTCAAATTTGGTTTTTCGTATTTCGACTTATGTGCCCAAAGTTGTTCAATTTCATTAGAAGATTCACATCCTTCATTCTTATCACACCTTTTCCTTACACGCTGTGTATCTAGTTGTTTATTACTTTTTGTAACACTGAACTATAGTCCACACGTACCTGTAAATCCTGGTTCAAGTCCGTTGACTCCAAATTAAAGGCAATGAATCCTTTATTGCCCCTACTGAAGGCGATCTGGTTGTTTCCATTGTCCCACCAGTTGGTAACATTGGTGCCTCTCACCGCGTTCCTAAACCTGACCATTTGGTAGATCTGACGCCAGCGGTGCTCGCAGACCCATCCGTTGCCGCATGTGTCGTTCTTTAACAATAATTCATCATCATACTTTTTATTAGGAACATTATTTTGGAACCTGAATATTTAGATCAAAATGCGAGAAAAACGTATAGACCTCGCAAACTAATGTAACTTGACCAATACATTTTTAAGAGAAGTAGGATCAATGGCTGTTCAGTTTCGTCGGTAGATTCGTAAATGTTTCAGGCTCCAATAAATATTCTTCATTTCCTATTAAATGTAAGTACAATCAACAGCTCAGCTCAACAGTAGAAACACTTTTGGACCTTACGGTGTGATAATAGAGTTGAAAAAGCTGACGTGCGGTTGACCGTACGTATGATTCACAAATGTCAAAAACATTTATAGAACTTTATACAGAAATAAACAAATAAAACAATTCACTCAAAGCCGCTTGATACCTGAACTGGGCAAAGCAAGGGTAAGCAGATAAATAACACCCACACACACACAATAAAAACTCGTGATGATCACACGAATGTTTGCCGAACCTGCAGCCCACGGCTTAAGGCAGGCTCATTAGCAACCATGCCAACGCAATGGGCCAGTCGCCGTTTAAGAATCTGCTTTTATGGTTACGTACCTCAAAAGGGAAAAGAATAATATGAGCCGTTTTAAGTGCATTCGTATTAAAGAGGGGTCAGGTTTGAGTGGACAGAGGGCAAATGCTTGTAGGTAGTATATCATGTGGTGGTCAGGTACGAAACCCTAAGGGCATGAGTCCGACTCGCACTTGGCTTGTTCTTTTCTTACTGAAATAGTTCTCGGTAAAAAAATCACCACAATAGAACGTCAAAGTTATTAAATGCGTTATAAACGCATTTAGCGTTATAGAATGGACTAGGTACCAACTTGTCCAAGTCTTATTTCGTCCAACCGCGAAATTCTGTCAAAGTCTTGACGGTTAATTTATAAACTGACAAATGGACAAGCCCGTTGGCACAGTAAATATCAAAGAAATTTGACCTCCGAGCGAAGCAAGGAGGTTTTTGTTCTGAGGTAAATATATAAGCTAAAGCAGTATGGAAACTCGGGCCTTTTTTTGAAAAAAGAACTTTTCCGCGTCAGAGCGTCAGGGTTGTAACCCAGAAGTTTGAAATAAGAATAGTATGATGAACTCAAATATTGGGGTGCTTCTATCAACTTAGTTCCTTTCAGCATGTTTTCGGACCGTAAAACTAAACAAAATTTTCCGAAACCCTTAGTCGCCTTTTACGATGCAAGGAAATGTTAAGACACTTAGTCGCCTCTTAGCACCTAAGGGCAGATCGAAACACTTAGTCATCTTTTACGACACAAGGAAAGGTTAAGAAGTCACTTAGTCGCCTTTTACGACACACGGGAAGGTTAAGTCACTTAGTCGCCTTTTATGACACAAGGGCAGATAAAGACACTTAGTCGCCTTTTATGTCACAAGGGCAGATGAGGACACTTAGTCGCCTTTTATGACACAAGGGCAGATGAGGACACTTAGTCGCCTTTTATCACGCAAGGGCAGGTTAAGATACTTAGTCGCCTTTTATCGCACAAGGACAGGGATATACTTATAGGGACTCTATATAGGGTGACCTTTAATTAGTTCTTGATAGAAAAAAGTATGAATGTACTCTACTCATGATACTGAACAACTTTCCCCAAGGAACATAGGTCGAAATACGAAAATCAAGTTTTGACCTCCCATATAAAACTGCATCAGCTGATAGCGCATTTTGTATGGGAGGTCAAATTTGGTTTTTCGTATTTCAACCTATGTTCCTTGGGAAAAGTTGTTCAGTATCATGAGTAAAAGCATATCTTTTGCTATCAAGAACTAATTAAAAGTCAGCCTCTATGTACCTATTTGTTTGTATTATGGTTTTAGCACGCACGACTTACTTCAGCGCGAAAACTGCTTATTTTCCTGTAGCGGTGTGTGCATGTGTGAGTGCGCCTGTTTTGGACGTTTGTTAGGAGTTTCCATACTGCTTTAGCTTATATATTTACTGTGCCGTTGGTGCGGTTGGTAGTGAGCCTGCCTTTTAAGCCGTAGGCTGCAGGTTCGATCTACGCCCAGGGCAAACATTTGTGTGATGAACACAAGTGTTTGTTCTGTGTCTGGGTGTTATTTATATGTATATCAGTCTCTGATACTCATTGTACAGGCTTTGCCTAGTTTGGGATCAGATGACCTTGTGTGAAATGTCCCCAATATATTTATATTTACTTATATTTATATTATTTATTTAATTACCTACATTCACATTGTCATTCGTATGAAAACAATTTAAGTTTTTGGGAAATATCTTTTAACCTATGTAGAAACGTATTTTTACTTACAGCGTAAAAAACAGGACTTATAAGAGCCTCATCACTGTCATTCGGTGGGCCCTGGTCTTTGTTATCAAAGAAATAGCTGCTCATCACTCGGGGCTCGCCGTACGGGTGGGCCAACATGAAGGCTATAGCTCCCTGAAAGGCGTATCATGTGAAACATTATATAACATCCCGTGAAACATCCACTCAAAGAATAAGCTGTTTTCACAGTTAAGCGTCAACTGAGCATTGAAAGGTTTCGATAGATTGCGCTGAAGACAGTTGCTTGCGCTGAAGACAGTCGCTGAAGACAGTTGCTTGAACTTAAAATAAATTTGTTAAGATGAAGCTTGAAGTAAATAAACCTCCTTAGGCAACACTTACATTTACTTAGACAACAGATAGGAAAAAGAAGTTGACAGTAAAATTTTCCTACAGCAACACTATCTAACAAAAAAAATACTAGTTTTTCTTTTTTTTAAACCGGCTCATTTGGACTCCTTGCTCCTCGCTCGGAATAGAAGGAATACTAATTTCTTTTACTATGGGATGACATCTGCCATTGTGTCCCAAGAAGTTGAAATGTCAAATCATCAAACATGATATAACATCCTCATACAAAATTTACATAATGACGCCTAAGCTATATTTAAAATGACTGAATGAGTGTCAGAATACCTTGTGACACATATTTTCATTAATCTTCCTTCTATTACCCTAATATTTCTGTGCGTCCACTGCTGGACAGGGAGCTCCCTCCAAAATTCCAGCAAACAAGCGTGGTACAATTTGGAGGGGTAGTACCGTAATAGTCACGACACTTTTTAGCGTTGCGGCTGTCACGATGGACCGTGGTTGTTGATGACCGCATTATGTATCCTCCGGTTCATAATCCCTTAGTCGTCTTTTACGAGACTCACGGGTAGAGATGGGTCGCCAGCCGCATCGCTTACAAGCGTGGTGACTATGGTCATTCTCCTCCAAAGACCACGAGTTTCTGCTGTATTATGGAGGGAGTTCCGTCCTGCAGTGGTCGTTTTATAATTCATTTATTCAGCTTAAAGTTTTAAAATTAATTGTAGCGGTTAGTACACGAACCCTATATTAGGGCATCGCAGGCATGCAGTAAGAGACGTTAAAAAAAATTAAAATAATAAATACGGTTCATAATATAAAGTTAAATTAAATTACATTGAATTGTCAATTAAATTGTCAGATTGTAAAAGGAAATTAAGTTCTCAATAATAATATAAAATTAAAAGAAAATTGAATTATCAACATAATAAAACATCAAAATTAAATAGGTAACATTGTAAATATCTTTTGTAAATAATAAAATTGATAATAAAATTGATTTATGGGATATTATGATTACCTACATCATCGTTAGCACACTTTTCCCATCAAATGTCCAGTGTTTATAACATACCTTATAAGCCCTTGATTCCTTGTAAGTTAATACATCATTAGATCGCTGCGTGTCGTGGTTATCGATGAATACAAACGCTGTGTCACTGGAAGACAACCCCCATTGGGGACCCCACGTCACAAGCCATTTTAGAGCATTCTGACCGCGAAACACTCTCTTTAGCTCATTGCCAACCTTTGGAATGAAAAATTTACAAAAAACAGTAATTAGTTGGCTGTACGTCTATGGTTATTGAAATGAAGATATTTATATAAAAAAATATCACGTATTTTGATGCCCCTAAATCCAAATCCCGAGTCTGTTCGTTTGTTTATTTGTTCGAGCATCCCGTAAAAACTATTGTACCGATTTTAATGAAACTTTTTTCGTGTGATAGCTTATAACTATAAAAAAAAGTAAAAAAAGAACACGATCCGAAACCCCAAAAACAAATTTTCATAAATAAATAGACACTTTGAAATCGCCATGTGGCATGTAGGTACACCTGCTTATACTCAGTAGAAGACACAACAACGCAAAACAGGTTGGTTTTGTATCAACCCAGATAATTGTATAGGTGAATCTGCCCATGAATCTGAACCACTTTTACCAAGGAACATAGGTCAAAATCCGAAATAAATCATATGTTTCTAATGGAAGGCGACATTATATTATCATATTCCAGCCTAGGTATATGTTCCTTAAGAAAAGTTGTTCAGTTACGAGGTGATGAAAAAATTACCCTGTTTAAGCTTCAAAACTCAATTGTTGTTAAAAAGCTTTGTCGGCAATTAAAATTTGTTTCAGTGTGTTTAAACCATTTCGAACTGCTATTCTACACAAAATATGGACGAGTTAAACAAACAATTCATCAACACGGCGAACCCTCCTCATAGCTTCGCTGTAGTCAAACAAGCTAGAAATTTAACAAGAAATTGTCTAACAAAGCCTTTTGAAAAGTTTGTAAGTCAAGCAAGAGTTTGAAAAGACAAATTTCCCCTAAGCCTTAAACTCATTCAACCCTGACAAGCCCTAATTAGTTCGATTAACCGAAGAAAAAGAAATTTAGAAGTTAAATAAGATCGACAGGTAATTAATTAACTTTTAGCGACGAGTAGGTAACAAAGAAAGCAAGAGCAACCGGGTTATTCCCGTGATGTCACAAATACTTTGAGGATGTAGGTCTATGGTAAAAAAAAAATACCTATGGCCCCACTGGTGGGACATAGCAGAGGGACCGGGGTAATACGCCAAAAGAGGCGCAGTCGATATTGGTTACTAGAAAGAGCTTTGGGTTTATTTTCATAAAATCCCAGTGACCACTACAATTTTCAGTTGCAAACCATCGCAATGTTTCAAGTCCAACACTTAGTAATTAAGCTTGGTTGAGGAAGAGCAGTGACGGCATTGGATAGATCAATGCAGTTGATTCCTGCGTGATCGCTAAACTAAAATTTGACAAGTTAAAGTGTTATTGTCTCTATTTCGTGTTATAGAAAGTAACATATCAAAGATACAGGTTAGGTTCCCCAAGATACAGGTATATCTATTAGTTTTGGGACCCCTGAATAATTCTAGTAAATTTGTTAATAACTTACAGTAAATAAACTATTTTTTTTTAAACCATCAAATTTCAGGCTTTTTGGCGGTTACGCAGGAATCCACCCCACCGTCCTCACAACCACCTTTCTACCACAGGAATCTGTTTTAAACTAGACTCGTTTGTAAGTCCGTGAAAATATTTACATAAAATATTTCAACCGAATTTTGATTAACAACGAAAAAATGAGAAGGTATCCGAAGACTCTTCAGAAATACGCTGGACAGAAAAAGTTCAGCAAATAATAACGCAGCGACGATTTTCCTTCTTTTTTCTACAATACCAGACTGACCCAGCAAGATGTCGCGCCAATAATTCCTAAAGAAACTATTGTATAGCGTATGCAGGCTAACTCTGGCTCAGATGGTTATTTTCTGCTCTTGGGTTACAAGCGGAGAGCCAATGAACGATTCGCTCGCCTCCCCCCACCTGCCGCGCTCACCCCTGCGGCTCATTTCTTAAATTCTGCGCAGTTCTGCGCATTATAAGAGAAAAACTTAGCCTGCGAACGCTGAACAAGTGACGCCGCAATGACACCATCCTGAATTCAAAGACTTATTCGGCATACATTGCTGGGAGGCTTATGGTTCTGTTATTACCAATATCCTTACTTCAACGAGCAATGTGTACCGAATTAGTTTCTGAATTAAGAAAGGTGTGAAAGCGGCTTAAGTTAATAGCAACAGGAATAAGCCGAAGAAGCGTTGCTTTTCGTAAGCAGATTAATGATGTATGGCTAATTGACGCGGCGTGTTATAGACCGTGAAGTTGCTAAGTCACTGATTACTTCCCTTGATTGCGCCAAACCTTGTTTTCTCCAGTCATTTTCTAATGTTGCTAAAAGCTTAAAACTTATGGAATTAAGATATTTGAAAAGTAAGTTTCTAAAACTCTTGTCGCCTGGGAGCCTTCACGAAATTGTTAGAACTCTAACGAGCGTAAAATCCAATACAGTTTCAGTGTAAAATACGGCAAAATTGAAAGTTCTCCCTTGGCATTTAGAAGAAAAACTGGAACAATCCATTAGTGCCTTAATTGCTTTTTACAATACACTTTTGGGACTAAAAAGACGTTTGGGCAACAAATAAAATGATTTAGGTAAAATCAAACTTTATTCATATTACCTACGATAATATCTGGTCGACCGAGCTTCGCTCTATAATAGCCGCCTCAACATTGAAATATCATTAGGTGAGCAAGCTATGCTACCCGCCAACAGATGGCGCTGTAGGTTTAGACATTTTTAAAAATGCTTAAAAACAGGTAAAACGAATTTTCCCAGACATGAGACCTAGCTAGATCGATTTTATGCCCCCGAAAATACCCGTATGGTAAATTTCATCGAAATCGTTAGAGCCGTTTTCGAGAAACCGATTACAAATGTATATATTTAAATACAAATGTTGTTCGTTTAATAGTTTACGATAAAAATGATATTACTCCGTGACGATTGAATGTCCATCAGGGTGAGTTTTCACCGAAGCGAAACGAAGCGGAGACGTGCAAAACTAGACCTATTAGAGGGCATGAAATCCAAAACAATGGTCAAGCGTCAGCGCGGTCTTGTGTCTGAAAAGTCTTTTCCCTGTTCCGTTTCTCTCCATAGAAACACAAACACCGTAGCTGGAAGGAGTCTGCCATATGCAAATCATTTCCTTTGCAACCAATGATGTTTAATTTCTAGATTTCCTGTCAGCGGCTGAAAAACGACTCGTGAAATTGGACCACACTGACAGCGTGTGGATGTATTTCAAATTAGTTCGATAGGAGATCTAGAAATGTTACATCATTGGTTGCAACTGAAATGGTTCGCATATGACAGACACGTTCCAGCTACCGTAATAGACCCCTCGGTTATTCCTAGAAATGCAAAATATCGTCTAGATTAATGTTAAAAAATATGTTCAATGTATCTCCGAGCCTTCAACGGCAAAAGATAATGTTCAATGGCGGTGACAAAAGTCAAAATTACCTTCCTTTCTAACAAAGGGCAGAATGCGCGTGTTACGAGTAGAACAGAGTGGATTCGCGCTGTTTAACGCTTTTCGCTCATTTTTGAACTTTTCTCAAAATCTGTAAGATTCATTATGAAACAGCCATATGATAAGGCATAATAATATTATATTGAATAACCTGTAAAAGTTTTAGCATCTTAGATTAATAAAAAAATTAAAATTTTGTTTATTCAGGCAACTGGGATATTTAATGGGTACATGAGATAAAATTGGTTAAAGTAACATTGCCGAAGTAACTGTGGTTTTTTTTGGCAAACTTATAAGTAATTCAGTCAGCCGCATAATTTAGAGTCAGTCTTCTTGGAAAAATGCTTAATATACGGCCATATATTCAAAACTCTTCGTTAAAAAACTACTAAAGTGAAGCGTATTTAGCTTTTATCAGCCCATAACTTACCCGAAATTCTGTAACATCGCCCAAATTTGTATAATCCTCTGGTTTGATGGGTTCGTTCCCATAATAGATGACCTCTTGATAGATATAGGGTTTTGTGTTAGACGGGAAGCCAAATTCAGGGTTCAAGGTATTAAGTCGGCTATATATGGCCTTAAGATCATTTGGCCACATGTGTTTTGCTGCGTCAACCCTGAAATCATATTAGTACAAAAATATATAGACAAAGAAAAAAAAAACTTTTATACAGGCTATGTAAGGACATCTCTTCTAAACAGAAAACTGTAGATTTTTACGATTACCTATACTGAACCATTGATTCAAGGAATATTGGTGAAAATACGAAAAACTGAGAACGGAAAACCCAGTCGAATGGTGAACCGTTTTAGAAGAATAACCTTCGATTTACAGAAAAAAACGGGTAAAGTTAACGGACAAAACATTTCAGTAAACCTGGGATAGTGGGAGCGGTTGCCGTTTATCTTCTCGGTAAACTGTTAAAACAATAAAAATTTCTATATACCCTCGTAAAACCAAATTAAAACAGCATAAAACCCCCTTTTAACTTAGGAGTAGATTTGCCGAAATGGTTCGGTATACCGAAATAACTGTTAACCGAAATAAACTGTTAACCGGATCTTGAATAGGTTAATACTGTACGGTTGGGTTAACTCTAACCGTCCAGTTTCTATGGGAAGTTAAAACTTCATTGAATACATGGTGTAAAGGGCAGGTTGGCAAAAACTGAAAGGGCATATGCATGGCATCTGTCAAAGTAGCTCAATATCTTTCTGTAAATAAAACTTGCAGAAAACGAAAAAGAAAATTGGTCTCTCCATACACACTGTAAAATCAAGTTTGCAAATTAGGCCAACGTATTTTTTTTACTTCCTGAAATTTTCTTTCACTTTATGTCGTTCACTTACGTTGGCTGATCAGATCATGCCGTTTCAGTGTTCAGAAACCGGTCCTTTACACCCCTCAGGTACTTGTACTTGTTTTAACGACATGACAAGCTTGACACTCGTAGTGCGACTATAGCCCGTACGGCTATTGAAATAAGAATGGTACAAAGTCCAATGTGTCAAGCTTGATGTACTCTTGACTGTACTATAGGACTGTGTTGACATTGATGTTGCAGAGGCAACATAAAAAAAAATTGTAAATCTAATACATATTAATAATAAATTAGTACCTAATCTAATTCCGTGTGGTGCCGGTAAAGAATAGTACCGACCCATCTCTACCTGTGGGTGTCGTAAGAGGCAACTAAGAGTTTATAAACCGGAAGATGGGCAGCAGCGTCCTTCCGTGTTCCTCGGTCACCAACAACCGCGGTCCATGGTGCCTGCCGTAACGCTAACAAGCGTGTTGACTAAGGTACTTCCCCTCCACATTCTTCTAGCAAGAGCTGGAATTCTGGTGGGAGCTCCCTGTCCTGTAGTGAACGTATTATGGGATGTTATGATGAATACTGAAGTTTTACCTGAATCCAGCTACTCCAACCAAAATGAGGTGATTCAAGTAACCGGTTATTATGTTACGAACATGTGGCTGATTCTGGTTTAAATCTTTCAAACCGACAAGTTCACACAATCTTACCTGAAAATGTTAGTAACAATCACAAAAACAAGCATCAAGATACAGACAGTTGCACAGAACTTCTTTAAAGTAAAAGATCTGTCGCTGTAACATTCTGTTTTGATGATACAGAAAGACAAAAATGAATTGATAAAATAAATATTGGGGGACATTTCACACAAAGTCATCTGATCCCAAACTAGGCAGGGCCTGTACGGGGTATCAGAGACGGATATATATTACGAATAGATAAATAACACCCACACACAGATCAAACACATTGTGTTTGACACACAAAAAAAAGTTTGCCCTGGGTGGGGACCGAACCCGCGCCTCACTGCACAGAAGGCAGGCTCAGTACATACCACACCAACGAGCAAATCAAAAGTAATAGATTAAAAAGGAGCTTTAACTTTAAAGATGATTTGTGAAACTGGTGGTTAGTCTTTTCAATCAATTCGTGTTTCTGCTACTTATAGCTAATGGATAAGAAGTAAAGTGTACTGTATGTTTATCTATAATTAAATAATAAAATCTCTTAGTAGGCAAACACGAAACGACTAATGAAAATAAGCACATAATTAATTATAATTAAAACAAAACTAAAAGAACAGAAACAGGAAAAACACGTTATCAATAGATGTAAAGAGAATATAAGAGAAGAGAGAGAATTATTTAGAAGTAAAAAAAATTAATAATCAAAAGAACAGAGACAGAAGAAACACGTTATTAATAAGATGTAAAGAGGATAATAGAGAGAAGAGAGAGAATTATTAAGAAGTTAAAAAAGTTAATAACCAAAAGAACAGAAACAGGAGAAACACGTTATTAATAGATGTAAAGAGGATAATAGAGAGAAAAGAGAGAATTATTTAGAAGTTAAAAAAAGTAATTAAGCAAAAGAACAGAAATGGGAGAAACACGTTTTCAACAGATGTAAAGAGTATAACAGAGAGAAGAGAGAGAACTATTTAGAAGTTAAAAAAAGTTATTACCCAAAAGAACAGAAACGGGAGAAACACGTTTTCAACAGATGTAACGAGGATAATAGAGAGAAGAGAGAAAATCATTTAGAAGTAAAAAAAAGTTATTAACCAAAAGAACAGAAACAGGAGAAACACGTTATTAATAGATGTAAAGAGGATAATAGAGAGAAGAGAGAGAATTATTTAGAAGTGCATATCAACAAAATAGTTCGGGGTCCCGCAGCCTGGTCATCTACCTCATAAGATACATAAACGAAACCATAATGTGGTTAAAGTAGACGCTTAGTAACACACATTTTTTTTCAGCGGCTTGAATTTTCCCATACATATTCCCTATACATAACCTTCGGAGAGAAAATTTTATATCGGATATAAGAATGAAACCACTGTTAGGACAATAGCCCTGGAGGTCCTATTGACGAATATCTAAGGTTGCTTTGCTTCAACCATGAAGATTTTCAGAACAGCCAAAATCATTAATACAAGGTGTAAGAAAAAAGTTATACCAACCATCTGCCCATGAAACTGAACAACTTTCCTTAAGAAACATAGGTCGACATACGAAAAAAAAAATTAGGCTCTTCATAGAAACTGAATCAGCTGATAGCGCATTTTGTAAGGGACGTAAAAATTTTTTTTCTCATTTCGTCCTATGTTCCTTATCAAAAGTTGTTCAGTTTCACGGGCACAATGACATCCTTCAGGGTTGATATACCCTTTCTGTTACAAGGTGATCTGTGACGGCCATCTTAGACCCGAACGCAACTAGATGGAGCCACTGCTGAAAATATAAGGTTATTTTTTTAATGCATTATGTACCAACTATAAATGTGCAAAAAGTTGATTCGCGTAAATTTCATCGTGCAACTTCAACGCCTAACAACAATTTCGATAAGAAAAATATCTCCATATGTCCACTAAAGTCAATTACTCTCGTCAGTCCGTGTTTACATGAGTACGATCACACACATGCACACAAAGCACAACCGTACAGTTTTGACCGCACGCCCACAATCGTAATATTGAACCAAAAATTACTAACAAAAATAGTACTTTCAGTACATTAACTGTATTTTTGTATTAATGTAATAATTAGCGAAAAATTTAACTAAAAATAGCAGTATTCGTTCGTTTATCAACAGAATTTTATGTCCCGCGTAAGAATGCAAGTCATTTGAATTTTTGTATGGAAAACGGATCACCTTAAGGATTTCTAATACTTCTTCCAGGTTACGTAATTCGAGCCCCTAACAAAGTGTGTTTTTAAGCATCTTCTTTCACTACACTATGGTTTATGTATCTTATGAGGTAGATGACCACGCTGCGGGAGCCCGAACTAAAAGAGAGAAGACGGAAACACAGGCAGCAGTTAAAATGACAATTGAACAAGCCTAAAAGGCGAACTGCATAAAACATAAAATGAAAACAAATGTCTTATACGAATGTGCTGACATCAAAGTACCTTAGGCCCGCAACTCCAAGACTAATCAAATGATTAAAAAAATCGATTATTTTCCTTTGTACGTATTCTTCGGTTTGATTCAAATCTTTAAGACCATCCAATTCGCAATCGCGTACCTGCGTTAAAAATATTTTTTAAAAATACTTATGGGTACAATAATTTGTAAGGTAATTTTATTTTACCAGAAAACTTGCTCAGTTTAAAAGAAGATTCATATAATTCAAGGTTATTATACCCTTTCTGATACATTTTGTACACTCACGTAACTTTTTTGTCTTAAGAAATTGACCTACCTCAGTGGCATTGTTGTAGTTCTCGATTCCACAGTGTGGACTATGAAAGTTATCTTGCGTGAATGGAACAGCTGGAAACGAGTAGTTCTGTATGTCTGCGGTGCTTCCAGCGGTGCCTTTACTCTGTGCCCAGTCTGCAGCCATGTGGTTAACTACAACGTCAGCGTATATTCTAGAAAGGAATGTCTAAGTGAAGATTCGGTGATCCTAAGAAATTCGATAGTACAAAGCCGACTTATAAAAAGTGCAATGTTGAAATGATCTATTGGCAGGTGAATGACTGTGGAAAGGAGGGCGAAGCTGTCATATATTTTTCTCGTACAATATCAGTTTGAGCATAGAAAAATAATGCGCTTAGTTTGAGCCAGCGTGTGGTTAGCTTCTTGGTCAATGCTCCTTGGGCCAACTATAACACTGAGGTGATCCGACTTAACCATATACTTTTTTGGCGTTGAACCCGTATCTACTACCTCTGTCCTCAGGGCTAGATCGAGGTCAAGAGTAAGCCCATAGACGATTAAATAATCTGTGTGGATTATTATGGTGAGTAGGTAATTATGTTCGAAGAGAACCAAGGTTCATCTTGATACCAGCTCTCCCAAAATATCTTATTCGTACATTACGTTACTAAGCTGAAAAAAATACCAACCTAATTCCAACGGCATTGCATCTCCGTGTCATATTCAAAAACTCCTGTTCGTTACCAGATCGAGTAGTCAAGATGTAAGACATCGGTTGGTACCGCTCATACCACGGTCTCGTTCCATCTGGTAAGTGGACAATCGCGTTTTCTGATGGTGGTGAAATCTGGCGAAAGATTTTTAACAATTTAATACTTACTGTGTAATCAAATTTCTTATAAGGTGAATATACCTTCATGAATTCCTAACAAATAAAATACACAGAACTTCCTTTGAACAAATAATTCGAACAGAAGAAGATAGGCTAAAAATATCCTTCGTAAGTTTTTTGCTATACACAGGACACTTTTATTGGTAACCGTACGACACTTATAAAAGCAATGATATATTATATGTTACTAGCGTCATAAAAGTTGATTTTACAAACCTGAACGCCCCCATATCCTTTAGGAGCTAAGAATCTCTCGCACTCGTCAGCTATATCCAGCCACTTCCACTCAAATAGGTGCACTATGGTGGACCTGTCTGGTAACTGATTGGTCCTATCATGGTGGTCACATGTTACCGACCCGAAAAGGGCCAGAACTATTGTCAGAAGCATTGCTTGAAAAAAAAAAAAAACAGGTTCAATATAAACGATCATACACAAAAACATGCGCAGCCCACCCAGATACAAATACCCAAACTCGTCATTTAGATATCAGAGGCGGCCAGGAATCAAATCCGACAGCGCACCAGGCAGCTGCGGTAAAATACCACTTTGTTGACCATTACCTACTTTCAAAAGAAAGACAAAAACGACGAATAAAAACGTGTGGACAAGGGGACAGGATATTTAATGACAGGGATTAAGTGGCATAATTAATGAATGAATCATTAATTTGTTAATAACACATTACGTGTAAAACCAGCATAACCCAGTCACACTCAATAGATAGCTTTAAAACTTACCTTAATAAAATAAAGTCTTTACAAAAAAGATTTCTGAAACTTTTAGTAGAAAAGAAAGTAAAATATCGTTGTAAGACTAGTGACTATGAGCAGCTCTTTACGGAATGTAGTATTCTACCAGTCCATGAGAAATTTATGTTATATACTGTAGTTGAACAATTTTCCAGAGAGGAATTTAAGAGCTATGTAACAAATCGTAGACTTGCTAGGAAAAAAGAAAATAAGGTGCTGGAAGTCCCTAGATGTAACAATTACTATGGCCAAAGACATAGAAATTATCTAGTCCCGAAATTTATGAATAATGTCCCCTTAGATATTAAAAGTAGTTGTGCTTCAAAAAATGCATTTAGAAATAAAACTAAGCAGTATTTATTAAGAACATTTAGTGATAACATATCAAAGCTTTGTAACATGTAACATTGCATTTAAAATTAGATTCTAAATAAGACTCATGTAAAAAATAGCAACATAACTTCCTTCTTAAATATATTTCCTAGAATAAACAAGTAACTTACTTCAGAGTTAAGCAGGTGAAAAATAAGCATAGATAAGATAGTGATAAGGGAGCAGTATTCCAACTGCCAACAAACTGCCATGCAGTTTGGCAGATGTAATAATTTTAAGCAAATATTATGCTAACCAGAATAAACTCCATTTTCATTTTTCTTTTTTTTTTCTGAGTCAACCTCGGAATGAGAGATAATAACCTAGAAACTTGTATATGCCTTCATTTTGGAGTTCTTAAAGTAGTCCCAAAAGTCTCATATAATATCGTGTTCGCATCGCAAGTTATGATGACATCTTTTTTAGTATAGATAGATTGTTTCAATTTATTTTTGAGAAACCTATCATGTGGGGTATCCAATGAAAGAGCTCCTAGAGCTGATTCTAAAAATAAAGTACATCTTCACATTTCATTCACTTACTTCCTAAAAATTAATTAAATGTTTTCAAAACGTACCAATTTTCGACTCTTCCTGCTATGAAATAGCTGAACCAATTTTTGTAAAATATAAACCAAATCACCCATTATATATTCTCATATCCAAACTCAAAAAAAGTATTTTCGAAAAAAATGTATAACCTACTATAACAGAGGCAGAAGGACGACTGCAAAATTATTTTTAGTATAGATTAGAAAATAATCTTACTAAATAGGTTTTAAAAAAAATCTAGATCTTATTTATATTTTCAGAAATTATTTTTTGTTATTTTAAATGAACATATAATTAGTCATTTGGTGTATAATTTTCAAAAATTTGTATAACAATTCCTTGCAGGAAGAGCCCAATCTTGGTATGTTTTAAAAATACTTTCGTAATTTTTAGGGAGTCAGTGACAGGAAAGTAAGGACTTTTTACATATTCAGAATTAGATACCCCATATGATAGGTTACTGAAAAATAAAATTGAAAAATTCATACAAAATTCATTCATGCAAAAAGGTGATGAACACGAGATTTAAGGAGACTTTTAAGATAACTTTTAGAACGCCATAATGAAGGTGTATACGAGTTCCTAGTTTATTATCTCTCTTTCCGAGGTGATACCCCTAATATGACTGGACCAGACATTTACTTAAATATAAGTACTAGCCCAACAGCACGTTACAATATCCCCAATTTGTTGGTCCGAAATCTGACGTTTAGGACCTTGATCTGAGTTAGGTTAGGACCAACTCAGAACAAAAACCTCCTTGCTTCGCTCGGAGAAGAAACCATGCTATTTTTTTTCAGTATGGGATGACAACTGCTAGCATGTCTCATGCCATGTCAAGTCGTCAGTGATCACATCCTACCAAATTAGATGAACGACGCGTTCATTGCATTTACAAAGTTTATAGGATTATTGTAACTTGTTGGGATTTTAACGGTTGAAAATATTTCCTAAATTATATGTTGTAAACATTGTGTAAATTATAAAAAACAAGTAGTGAATAACTGGAAAATATCGTGAATTTATTCTTAAGTTGCTCTCCATATTAGTGATTGTTCTTTTTAATAATAACGTGTGTAGTTGATGGCTGTACATCTTCAAAACAACAAAACGAAAATTGCAAAGAAATTTTGTCTTTTCATCTGTAAGTTTTATTCAGTATTTTTCATGTTTGTGGATTATTATCACAAATATTGCATAAAAAAATGTCAACTTACCATTTCTACAGTCAGATAATATGGAAATTGTTACGTATTTTACTGTAATTTATCGTTTTTTGTGGGATCATGTTGGAGTTTATGAGTGATGTATTTTTTATCGATAGTAGTATTTTTACTTTCGAGCTGAGCGAGAAAGGTATTGTATTCGTGAAAAAAGTTGCACAAACTTTCTCAAAAATGTGTTCTATATCACTTAAGCAAGTCCCCTAAAAATGTCCGTCTGTCGGTTGGTCGGTCTGTCCGTCACGCTTTGGCCTAGCGGCTAAACGAATGGTCCTATTAACACCATATTTTTAATTTTAGACTTTTATTTCCGAATGGTTTTTTGCTGGCTCTCATTTTGAGGGTAGCTGTCATTCAACAAAAATGAAGAATTGAATTTTTTTTAAAAACGGTTCAAATTATTTTTATGAAACTTTGCTTGACTAAGCATCTCTATGCAAGGTATCTTGCGCCATCATCAGTTTGTCTGTGTGATTCCATATAAGGGGTGTTCCTGTACTACCAAAACGTAAACTTGTGATTTACTCATAGGGTCAGTGCACCACTAGATGACCAAGCACCAATAGCTGACCAAAACTTAAATTTGAACTGAAAGTAAGAAAATTTAAAAATACCGCGATTTTATATAGAATTTAACTGTTGGCGTCTTACAATAAAGTTATGGGTTTGTCTAGCTAGTACTTTAGTATGTTTATTCGAAGTGGTCATGCAATGTAACATTTGAAAAAAAAAAACTTTAAGAGCATATTTTGTAAAGTCCTTAACACTTATTATATCACAAGCCTAACTAATTCATAGTCGAACTTTTAGAAGTGACTCTGATCGGATAAGCTTGACCCAGAATCTTCATACGCTTGTGAGCCATTCAGGTAGATAACCAAAACAAAATTAAAATTATAGAAAATAATACAAACTTAATGTAGTCAATTAGGGTCAATGTAGGTACCCCTAGTTGACCATTTAAGCGGTTTTATGACGAAATTCATAAAAGAACTAAATTATTAGTTCTAATAATTTAGTTTTTTTATGAATTTCGAAATTCATGAATTTTTTTAATGAATTTTACGAAATTCATAAAAAAACTAAATTATTAGTTCTAATAATTTAGTTTTTTTATGAATTTCGTCATAAAACCGCTTAAATGGTCAACTAGTGGTACCTACATTGACCCTAATTGACTACATTAAGTTTGTATTATTTTCTATAATTTTAATTTTGTTTTGGTTATCTACCTGAATGGCTCACAAGCGTATGAAGATTCTGGGTCAAGCTTATCCGAAACCAGAAGACTACAGGCTCCTTGTGCTCTAAGGTCCAATAAGGAACTCAGCTCCACGTTATAAGGCAAGATAAGATACACGAAATTTCGCTTGAAAATTTATTTGAGCTACTTAGAAGAAAAACACAAACCCGTATTTCAGAATTTTTGCAAAACCATCCCAAATGGATTGAATTGAGGGATAAAAGTTTGTTTTAAAATCCTACATAATTTGTATGTAAGCTAGAGATATTCATGAAAAAAAAAAAAGAACCTTTACACCTCCTACACCTCTTGCCTCCACCGCTACCGTCCATTACTTTTAGTAAGTAAGTAAGTAAGAAATTTGGTATCTTTAATATTAAAACACCTACGTAAGAAATCACCTGTAGTAAAAAATGCAAAAAGTATTTTTTTTTAATGAATTTAATCACTGCTTTTAACAGATTTGCCTTTTATTAAAGTTTAGTACTTCAACTTTTTGGTCAAAGTTTCGACATCGATTTGTCCTTGTGTAACTTATCGACTATCGATAGATGAAAGCATGCCCACATCCCTACTTGTGACGAATTATTTCTTATATATTACTTCTATATGAGGTCAAATTTCTTTGAGGACCAACAAATGTCAGTCATTGTCAGTCATATTGTCAACATTGTCGTATGCAAAAACGCGCAGATTTTAAACAAAAATGCCAGCCTGCTGCTTAAAAGAATAATAATTTATTAATAATAATAATCCAATGATTGAAACTGAAAAACCAGGCCTAAATCACATATAAACTGAAAAAAGTTTGTTTTGTTTTTCCCGCCATATTATTTGCGTTCCGTATATTTAGTACCGACCGAAGTACTACACAACGTAGTTCACGCGATTTTTCACAGATGGCGCAATTTTTTCTTGTATGGGGAAATTTTGAACCGCTTGTTCCCAAGACCCTATCTTGACTATATAAATCTATGGGACCAGAACAAAACTGACATACCGGACGCTGGGCACATGGAAACGAAGGGTCCTAATTCTTAAGCCATGTCTTATGGTGGTGGTGGGTGTCCTCCGTGTGATGCCGGCAAAGAATAGTACCAACCCATCTGTACCCGTGGGTGTCGTAAGAGGCGACTAAGGGCTTAAAAACCAGAGGATGGGCAGCAGCATCTTTCTGTGAATTTCTGAAAATTCTGTGAAAGATGCTGCTGCCCATCCACTGGTACCGCTGTATGTAAGATGGTACGCCTTCTTATATACTGCGGTCGCCAGCCGCAACGCTTACAAGTGTGATGACCATGGTAAATCCCCTCCAAAGTACCACGCATTTTTGCTGGAGTTCTGGAGGGAGCTGCCCTGTTCTGCAGTTGACGTTATACGGAATGTTATAAGATGATCTTATGTACAAGTAACTATGCTTGATTCATTTTATTATTATCTATAAAATAGAAAAGAGAAAGAAATAGTTCGTATTCCACAAAATCGCAGGCAGGACCACGTTAGCCTATTTGGTAAAGGTGCGTAGCAGGTTTGGCAGCATTCGAGCCTTTTTGCAATTTACTTACACTTTATTGTTAAATATGTAATCACAGAAACTTAAGAAATGCTTTTTATGAAAACAATCATTTTGAGGGTCAATCATACAAGAGATCTATTGAATTGGATGTTGTACTTGCCTATCTTACTGCTTTGTAATAATCCTAGTTTGAAATGTTTGAATAGTCCACGAATTAAAATCAATAATTTATTAAGTTCTTTCACAAGGCGCTAATTGAAGTTGGAAAATTGAAATAGTTAAATAAACTTGCGTCACATTTCTATTAACGTTATATTTTGCAAATAATGAACCACAGAAACCGACTTCCGCTATAGCAAAGGCAATACTGCGTTCTGGATGCTTCGTTGTTGCTCTTATAAAGTGTTTTGAACAATGAACTACAAGTCAGCTAGTTTACATCGTGAAACGACGCCAAGCGACGAGGAAAAACCTACGCATCCTTTAAATATTTGATTATATTTATTCGACTATCTTGTATGGGAAGTATACGGCGAGAGTGCCTTACAAATAACGAAACTCGAGCAAGCGAAGGATTCTAGGATTGCTTCACGAGCAAAGCGAGTGGTTCAAAAATAGAATTCTGAGCGTAGCGAGGGTTTCAAGGCACGAGACGCGAAATAACTTTGCTGCCGAACGAAACACACAATTTTTGAATATGAATTTGAAAAATGAATTTTGCACGCTGTTTTCGACGAAATCGAAGAACGCTTTTCGACGCTAGCGACCAAAAATTACTTTAGCAAGCAGATTTTTTCAAAAATGTGGACCGATAAGAAAAATTTTCCGAGCTAGTGTGGTGAAAAATATATTTCGCCATGGTCCCACAGTGAAAGTTGTTTAATAAACGAAACTGAGTTACTACCTCAGGTTACCACATTATTCTTATTCTTATAAGTTTTTCCTGCGCAAAAGTTTAAAGGCTGCATGAGAAAAAATTTTATCATGGCACAGCGATTCGATGTGTCAAGTACACACAGAAATAAATAGTTAGTTATTATGCAAGGCTGCAAAATTGTTATTTGGTGCGAGTGCTCGTGTAGAAAGTTTTAAGACACACTTTAATTCCACTAGGTTGGTAGGTATTGTAATGGGTGCTTGTAACAGCAATAAAAACTCTACACGATATTTCTTGTCTCAATGCCATATATCGAGAAAAATGTAACGCGAACGCAGCGAGAATGATCGAATGACGTTCGATCAAACTCGATTCAAAAATAATTACATTTTTCTCGATATATCGACCCCTCTGAGTTGAAACGTAGTAAAAGCCAAAAGGCCATTTTTCAGTACGGCCAAAAAACAAAAACCGGTCAAGTGCGAGTCGGACTCGCGCGCCGAGGGTTCCGATATACCTATAGTATTTTTGGAAGCAATAAAGTCCATATTCAGGACCGCAAAACTAAATTTGTTTGTAAAGGTTTTTTGCAGATTTCTGAAAAACTGTGCAACTTAGAAAGATCGTTTTATTTTTGCTGTAAAGTTTATATAAACTTCTGTCAACTGTAATTAATTCAGATTTTTCCTTACTCAAACTTCGGAGATAAGGGGGGGGAATGGTATTTTTC
The DNA here is from genome assembly GCA_947532105.1 of Athrips mouffetella. Classification (NCBI taxonomy): domain Eukaryota; kingdom Metazoa; phylum Arthropoda; class Insecta; order Lepidoptera; family Gelechiidae; genus Athrips; species Athrips mouffetella. The sequence goes on along the minus strand of OX383972.1, from coordinate 19,894,153 downwards.
TTGACATTTTTCATCATAACTTTAAAACTAAGAAATTTAAAAAAATACAAAAATATATTTTAAAATGTACAAGTAAAGCCCTTTCATATGATACCCCACTCGACCTAGTAGCGACAATTTGAAATTTGGCCCCCCCTATTTTGGCCCCCTTTATATTAATAATCATACTTTTTTCAAAAATTTTTCTTGTGCAATTAAGTTGGGCAACTATATTCTAAAATTATCCCAAATTTCAGGTTGATAGCATAAGTGGTTGCTGAGATATAGAGGTGTGACAGACAGACGGACAGACAGACAGACAGACAGACAGAGCGGCACCATAAGGGTTCCTTTTTTTTACCATTTTGGTATCGGAACCCTAAAAATGGTAAAGTTTATTTGCTATATATCTTTTGATCTACTAAATCTATAATAAACCACTATTACTCATTAAGCTTAGGTTTTCGAGTTGTTTACTAAATATAAACTCAAAATAACGTACATACATACGTACATTAGTTCCAGAGATAGCATGGCTTTTACTACAAAACAAAAGTTGGAAATGGCTTCTACGACATTTTTCGTTTACTTGGCAACTGTTACCTTTTTTTTACCAAGTTGTATAAGACTTCTTGTTTTATCGAAGGGACTTTGGAATTAAAATTGTAATAAGAAGAAAGTGTAATTAAGTGTAGTAAATGCAGCACAAATTTATGACCAAAATCATATCATTGAAATGTTTTTCATTATTTAAGAGTACTATTGTACTTTTTCTCACAAACCCTTAAAAATTATCAAACTGAAATCAACACAACCTCTAGTCTATGAAAAAATAAGCAGTGACATCGAACCTAGTAATTAAAATCTTCTGTTTTATTAAACAACGCGATACAACTGCGCGTTGTGTAAACGCAAAAACAGGTAAGTATTTACTTTATTTACTAACTAGGTAATTAGTATTTTTGAGGAAATCTGCTTAAGAACATTTTTCTAGACTTACTAAAGAAATATCAAACTATTTTGGAAATAATTGTAAATGGCACATTATTTATACTTACAAAACGTAGTTTTATACGTATAAGAAAATAACGTAACGTATTATTCGATCAAGTCTTCATCTTCTTCATCAGTCTTAATCAAAGTATCATTTTTATTACCACTGTACGGCATCTCTAAACATCTTTGTGAAACCTTTTAGGTATCGTTCCGTCTCTGCTCTTTTTAGGGTTCCGTACCTCAAAAGAAAAAAACGGAACCCTTATAGGATCACTTTGTTGTCCGTCTGTCTGTATGTCTGTCAAGACCCTTTATCTCATGAACGGGTAAAGGTATCAGGTTGAAATTTATACCATATATTAGGATCCATGAACCACACAAGATCTGAAATTTTTTTTTTTTTACAATGACGCAATCAAAAGATATGGCATTTTATGTCCTCATCTCCATACATTTATTCAAAAATGCAAAACCTACAGGGTACTTCCCGTTGACCTAAAATTATTAAATTTGGCAAGAAGCTAGGTCTCACAGTACAAATAATGGAAAAAGTCTGAAATCATTAAATATTACAACTTTTCTCACAACTAATGGTAACCAATTGTGGTGAGCTCCCGTTTCAAGAACATTCATATAAGAGAGGGGTCAAGTTGGATGGTCGCGGAGGCGATTTTTGTTTTAGAACACTTACAAACTTGAAAATTGGTATGTTTATAGTGCATAAGCTAAAAAATAACAACAATTAAAAAAATTTGGTCAAGCGCGTGTCGGACTCAAAAAATCTAGCACATTAACTTACTGAAATTTCAACTAATACAATTATTATTATGTGGTGGTACGGAACCCTCGGTGCGCGAGTCCGACTCGCACTTAGCCGGTTTTTTTTAGTCTTTATACTTTAGTGCTGAAATGGGAAGTTTGTTCACATAGGATACATACATAATATCATGCCTCTTTCCCGTTGGGGTAGGCAGAGACCACTGTCCTCTACCTGCTACGATCTTAACTTACTTCTCTTGCTTCCTGTACTTTCATCAATCCTTTCATACATGCTCGTCGGTTTAGGGTAATTTTGACCTTGCCTTTATTTTGGACGTCCTGCATTTGGTCCTAGAACTTTCACCGAGGTCTTCCCCATCTAAAGTTTACATTCATTCTCGCCTTGTAGATATCTTTCTTCCAAACACAATACCTTCTTCAAGTATTATTACTTTTGTCTTGCTAACGTTTACTTTCATTCCTTTTCTGTCAAAAGCCACATTCATCATTGTTATCATCTCCTGAAACTCGTCAGCAGATGACGCAAGTATAACTTGGTCATCAGCGTAGAGAAGACATCTGATGAGTAAACCATTTATTCTCAGTCTACACATACTCTCTTTCAGATCAGTCAGATCATTATTTATGAATAGGTTTAAGAGTCTAGGTGACGCTACACATCCCAACCTAACACCTTTTTCGATGCTAAACCATTCAGTGTACTCCCCGTTTATTCTGATGCAAGCACTGCAATCCTTATAGAGATTTCAGTGACCAAATCAGATGACTGTTCACCCTATACATAGAAAATGCAGACACAATTCATTCCTCACCACTTGGTCAAAGGCCTTTTCCTTCCTCGCAGTCTCAAAGAAGAAAGCCCACTCAGTGAGAAGAAACCTAAGCCTTATAAAGTCAATGTTATGGAAAAGATAGATTTCATCAACTGAAACGACTTAGCGGCAAAAATTTATACAAAAGAAATTTAAAAATATATAAAATTCTAGAGCATTCGAACAGCTACTTTCAAGAAAAATAACTAAAACAAGATGGAAAAAAATATTCAATGAACAAAGATGCATTAAGCGAGAGAGTGAGACCACTTGAAAAAGCAAACAACAAAGAAAAGGGCAAGGGAAAAAAGAAATATTCAATTAACAAAGATGCAGTAAGCGAGAGAGTGACACACTTGAAAAAGCAAACAACAAAGAAAAGGGAAAGGGAAAAAAGAAGGGAAAGAGCTAGAAGGCAGGAGAATCTGAAATAAGTCAAAGATAAGATGCAGATTATTTACAAGAACTAACATAAACATGCAATATTCGTATGTTGACAAACTTCCCATTTCAGCACTAAAGTATAAGGATTTTAAAAATTATGCACAGACGGAACAATAACTAAAAGGTTTTACAATGCTGTGCAGTGGTAATAAAAATGATACTTTGATTGAGACGATGAAAGAAGAGAAGAAAGAAGAGAAGATGAAAACTATATCGAATAATACGTTACGTATGTTTTTTCTTCTTATACGTATAAAACTATGTTTGTTAGTATAAAATAATGTGCCATTTACAATTATTTCCACGGATGAAAAGTTTCTCCAATTAATACTTTAGTTATGAACCATAGATGGTTTGATATTTCTTTATAAGTTTGGGAAAATTTACTTAAGCAATTTTCCTCAAAAATACTAATTACCTAGCCATACATTAGGAAGAATTGATTGTTTTAAGATATTGATTTGTTTTAAGAAATATTTTTGTTAAACACTTGCCTGTATCTCGTAGTTTAATAAAACAGAAGATAAGAAGATTTTAACAACAAGGTTCGATGTTACTGCCTATTTTTGCGTAGTTAAGAGGTTAAGTTGATTTTAGTTTCATAATTTTCTTAGGGTTTGTGAGAAAAAGTACAATATGACTGTTCAATAATAGAAAACATTTAAAAAATATGATTTTGATCGTTAATATGTGCTGCATTTACTACACTAAGTTACACTTTCTTCGTATTACAAATGTCTTTAAAAAAACATCCCTTCGATAAAACAAATTATGTAGTCTTATACAACTTGATAAAAAAAAGGTTACAGTTGCTAGGCAAACGAAAAATGTCGTAGAAGCCATTTACAACTTTTCTTTTTGTAGTAAAAGCCATGCCATCTTTGAAACGGACGGGGAAGAGAATGCGAACGCGCGCGAGTAGTGCGGGTGACGCGGGGAGTTACCTACGCGGGGGTTATGCGGGGAGTTACCACGTCGGGTACCTACACGCAATGGCAAAGTGGCGGTATGTGTGTGCTGCACAACTTCAGGTGCAGAAATAATGCATCGAAAGACATACTTAAAAAAATATTGTTTTTAACACCTTCATGCTGATTAGATATTTCTATATAAGACCTAAGATAAATGTATATAAGCCAAATAAAAATGCGTCGTGCTGTTTAATACCAAAGTAAGCATTACTTTTGAATGATCCTTTAGTAACAAAATGGTCGTAGAGACCATATTTTTAAAATTCGTGGACTTCACGACGTAAATTGACATCGTTTATTTCTAAATTTTTACTTTAAAATTTGTCGTAAAAGCCATATTTGATAATATCTTGTCTTTTACTACAAAATATTCAATAGTATTATATTCTGATACTGTATTATATTATGTTGTATTAGCCATGAAATGAAAAAATATGTCTCTTACTACATAAACTACAAATTTTACTTTGAAAATTGCTCATTACGACATTTAAAAAAAAACCGGTCAAGTGCGAGTCGGACTCGCGCGCCGAGGGTTCCGATATACCTATAGTATTTTTGGAAGCAATAAAGTCCATTTTCAGGACCGCAAAACTAAATTTGTTTGTAAAGGTTTTTTGCAGATTTCTGAAAAACTGTGCAACTTAGAAAGATCGTTTTATTTTTGCTGTAAAGTTTATATAAACTTCTGTCAACTGTAATTAATTCAGATTTTTCCTTACTCAAACTTCGGAGATAAGGGGGGGGGAATGGTATTTTTCTTGACATTTTTCATCATAACTTTAAAACTAAGAAATTTAAAAAAATACAAAAATATATTTTAAAATGTACAAGTAAAGCCCTTTCATATGATATCCCACTCGACCTAGTAGCGACAATTTGAAATTTGGCCCCCCCTATTTTGGCCCCCTTTATATTAATAATCATACTTTTTTCAAAATTTTTTCTTGTGCAATTAAGTTGGGCAACTATATTCTAAAACTATTCCAAATTTCAGGTTGATAGCATAAGTGGTTGCTGAGATATAGAGGTGTGACAGACAGACGGACAGACAGAGCGGCACCATAAGGGTTCCTTTTTTTACCATTTTGGTATCGGAACCCTAAAAAGAAAACTGGGTTTAGAGAGTGAATAAAAGCGAGTTGTAAAAGACATTTTTTGCTAATTTGAACATTTTAAATATACAGATCGATAGAGCGCGCGATCTTGACAAAGAAACCGTTGGAAACAGATTTTGAGATAAATGTCTTTTACGACGTTTCTACTCAGAGGGGTCGATATGGCATTGAGACAAGAAATATCGTGTGGAGTTTTTATTGCTGTTACAAACACACATTACAGTACCTACCTACTCTGTTTACTTTCTCCATAGAATACTTGCCATATTTTTAGGGTTCCGATACCAAAATGGTAAAAAAAAGGAACCCTTATGGTGCCGCTCTGTCTGTCTGTCTGTCTGTCTGTCCGTCTGTCTGTCACACCTCTATATCTCAGCAACCACTTACGCTATCGAGCTGAAATTTGGAATAGTTTTAGAATATAGTTGCCCAACTTAATTGCACATGAAATTTTTTTGAAAAAAGTATGATTATTAATGTAAAGGGGGCCAAAATAGGGGGGGCCAAATTTCAAATTGTCGCTACTAGGTCGAGTGGGGTATCATATGAAAGGGCTTTACTTGTACATTTTAAAATATATTTTTGTATTTTTTTAAGTTTCTTAGTTTTCAAGTTATGATGAAAAATGTCAAAAAAAATACCATTCCCCCCCCCTTATCTCCGAAGTTTGAGTAAGGGAAAATCTGAATTAATTACAGTTGACAGAGGTTTATGTAAACTTTACAGCAAAAATAAAACGATCTTTCTAAGTTGCACAGTTTTTCAGAAATCTGCAAAAAACCTTTACAAACAAATTTAGTTTTGCGGTCCTGAAAATGGACTTTATTGCTTCCAAAAATACTATAGGTATATCGGAACCCTCGGCGCGCGAGTCCGACTCGCACTTGACCGGTTTTTAAAATGCCTAAGTCTGTAAGAATGGATACAGGTAGGTACTTACTACTTACTTAATTATAAGTGTACATTGTCACGATGCCAAACACGATGCTTATCATCTAAAGAGAATATTAATTTCCATTTAAAAGACTGAGACAACAGCCACTTCAACCACTTCTATTCGAACTGTAGGTAAGTATACTCGTATCTATATGGAACTATTCAACTGCCAGCTTGTCTCTGAATTCACGTTTTCCTGTTGTCTATTGGAAATTGTAGCGTAGGTACAGCTATCACGTTATTGCAGTCTATTAATGAATGAAACATAAACGCAGTAAATGGAGTGATCACACCTAGCTGAATTCAAAGACTAATTCGACATACATTGCTGGGAGGCTTGGTTTTAATTGCAATATCCTTACTTCCACGAGCAATGTATGCCGAATTAGTCTTTGAATTCAGCCAGGTGTGATCACTCCTTAAGTTCAGTTCATTTTGCGCCGGGGTAGGTAATTGAATTTTATAACATGCGTTTCTTAGAACATATACTTAAAGAACATCTGTGCCGAAATGCGGTTGATGAAATTCAAAATTTTGGTCTTGAACGAACAAAACATTTTGATAATTGAAAGTTTAACTTCCCAAATTCAACATTATATAGGAAAGTATTTTCGACGTTGAGCACTACACTAATTACTGTTTTTTTTATTTTAAGAAGTCAATACTTTTGAAAATAATGATAAGTAACACGAACAAATATTTGTTAAAATGGCGCGTGTATCACTTTTTCGGAAGAACCGCACCGCAGGATATCACCCATACTTGGTTGATGTTCCGCACATTCGCACAAAGCGCTTTGAAACATCTTTTATAATGCGCACGGCTAAAGAGTGGAATTCTCTGCCTGCGTCTGTGTTCCCGAGTTTATATAACCCGAATCTATTCAAGTCGCGAGTGAATAGGCTTCTTCTGGGTAAGCTCGTTCCATCGTCGACCTCATCTCTGTCTTCAAGACTAGATCGAGGTCAAGAGTAAGCCCATTTTCAATAAAAAAAAAAAAAGAACCAAATTCAACATACGCGCGCAGGAGACAATGACTGAACTACCAAACAGCCTACTCTTGAAATTATTTTAAATTTGAATATTTTGTTACATGAAAGACAAATTTGTAGTTAGTTGATTAATATTAATATTTTCGTGTAATTAATGTTTATTTATCATATTATCGAACACAGTTTCTTAATTCAAGAAATTATTATGAATGTTATAGATATAGAAACTCATCGCATCTTGCCAATTAAAAAAAAAAGCCGGCCAAGTGCGAGTCGGACTCGCGCACTGAGGGTTCCGTACCACCATCATCATCATTATAACATCCCATGAAACGTCCACTACAGGACAGGGAGCTCCCTCCAGAATTCTAGCTTTTTCTGGAAAAATGTGGAGGGGAAGTACCTACCGTAGTCACCTCGCTTGTTAGCGTTACGGCTGGCACAATGGACCGCGGTTTTATGTGACCGCAGTAAGTAAGATGTAAGATACAAAGGAGGATGCTGCTGCCCATCCTCCAGTTAACCCTTAGTCGCCTCTTACGACACCCACGGGTATGTATGGGTTCCACCACATAAACATTATTGTATTAGTTGAAATTTCAGTAAGTTAATGTGCTAGATTTTTTGAGTCCGACACGCGCTTGACCAAATTTTGTTATTTGTTGTTATTTTATAGCTTATGCACTATAAACATACCAATTTTCAAGTTTGTAAGTGATCTCGTTTTTAAATAGAACTAAAACAAAAATCGCCTCAGCGACCATCCAACTTGACCCCTCTCTTATATGAATGTTCTTGAAACGGGAGCTCACCACAATTGGTTACCATTAGTTGTGAGAAAAGTTGTAATATTTAATGATTTCAGACTTTTTCCATTATTTGTACTGTAAGACCTAGCTTCTTGCCAAATTTCATAATTTTAGGTCAACGGGAACTACCCTGTAGGTTTTGCATTTTTGAATAAATGTATGGAGATGAGGACATAAAATGCCATATCTTTTTATTGCGTTGTTGTAAAAAATTGAAATTTGCAGACCTTGTGTGGTCCATGGATCCTAATATATGGTATTAATTTCAACCTGATACCTTTACCCGTTCGTGAGATAAAGGGTCTTGACAGACAGACAGATAGACAGACAGACAGACGGACAACAAAGTGATCCTATAAGGGTTCCGTTTTTTTCTTTTGAGGTACGGAACCCTAAAAACAGAAATTTAAACACTAGTACGGTAATATAATGAAGAAAGCACACGTGTTTAATAAGCTGGACTATGGACCTTAATACAGTGCAAAAAGAGCTGTTATATGAGCAAATATGTTGAAAATAATAACACTTACTTACCCATATTATCTCCAAAATATATCCTCAAATGTGTATAGGCCATTAATTTTTTTTCCCACTTCCAAATAGGCTGGGAAAGTTGATGCAAAACTTGGTACTTAAATAAATATTGCTTAAAATACAGGATTACACACTTACCGTCACTAATAGTTTCTTTTCACAATACTAAATTGTACTATTTACAGGCGTGTTATAAAATGGACATTTAAAAACGAACTATACACACCGAACACTGTGCTTAGACGTTGGGAATTTGGTTACACTGCCCTCTAGAAGGTCACAAAAGTATGTTATCTCGGAATAGCCGTGAGACGTGTTTGTTTACGCAAATACCCACGCAGTACTAAGTTATTTTCATAATTTAATGCAACTACATACGAATTTTACAATGTATTTTTATTAGATATTACCAAACATTGTGTAATAGGTATATTTATGATGTTATTGGATTATAGTGTGACGTGCCTTGGTATGTTATATAAATTCCGCATGCATGGGTCTATGTTTTTTATTAGTTCTTTATAGCAAAATATATGCTCATGACACTGAACTTTCCCCAAAGTACATAGGTCGAAATACAAGAAAAAAAAAACCGGTCAAGTGCGAGTCAGACTCGCGCGCTTAGGGTTCCGATATAGGTACCTAATGTATTTTTAGAAGCAATTAAGTCCATTTTTAGGACCGTAAAACTAAACTTGTTTGTAAAGCTTTTTGCGGATTTCTAAAAAAACGGTGTTACAGTATTATATTACTCTACAGATTTTTCATTTAGCAAACTTCGGAGATAAGGGGGGGGGGGGGGGGCTGAATGATATTTTTTTAAACATTTTTCATCATAACTTGAAAACTAAGAGTTGTAAAAAATTTAAAAATATATTTTGAAATGTACAAATGAAGCCCTTTTTTATGATACCCCACTTGACCTAGTAACGACAATTTAAAATTTTGACCCTCCGATTTGCGCCCCCTTTAAAATAATCATATTTTTATGATTCTTTCATTTGCAATAAAGTTGGGTAATCATATCTTAAAACTATTCCAAATTTCAAGTCGATAGGATGAGTGGCTGCCGAGATAATGAGGTGTGACAGACGGACGGACAGACAGAGGATTGTGTAACTTCGTACACTTGTTTCTTAGTCCTATTAGACTAATATGACTCGGAGCACCAGAAATTCCATTAATGTATGGGAGAGTTATGTCGTCATAAATTTTTTGTATGATTTTTTTTTTACAGAAACCTATAATATATTGTAACGATGTCAAATAAAAAAAAAATGTGGGGTATCCATAGAGTAACACGATTTTCGCGCGCAAAGGGCTTGCGCGGTTTTCTCGCGTTGCTCTAAGGGGGTATCTGATGAAAGGGCTTTTTGAGCCGATTCTAAAAATTTGGACATCTTTATATTTCAGTCACTAGTTTCCTAAAAATTTAAAAATATTTTCAAAACATACCAAGTTTGGCCTCTTCCTGGTAGGAAATGGATGAACAAACTTTTGCAAAATATAAATGAAATGAATCGTTATATCCTCATTTCGGACTTCATAAAAGCATTTGTCAATATGGTAATCAGAACTATGTTTTTTACTTTCGAGCGGAGCGAGAAAGGTATTGTAGTCGTGAAAAAAAAAGTTTTTATTATTTTCTCAAAAATGTGTTCTATTTCACATATACATCATAAAAAACAAGTCTCCCAAAAATGTCCGTCCGTCGGTCGGTCGTTCGATCCGTCGGTCTGTCCGTCACACTTTGGCCTAGCGGCTAAACGAATGGTCCGATTGACACCAAATTTTGAATTTAGGAGTTTTATGCAAATCCATCGAAGGGTTCTAAGTGGTTTCCTGCTGGCTCTCATTTTGAGGGTAGCTGTCATACAACTAAAATGAAAAATTGAAATTTTCTCAAAGACGGCTCATAGAATCTTGACGAAACTTTGCATGACCAAGCATCTCCATGTAAGATATCTTGCGCCCGTATCAATTGATCTGTGTAATTTCATATAAAGGGTGTTCCTGTACCACCAAATCGTAAATTTGTGATTTACCCAAAATTGGTTCCATTGAGTTTTTTAAAATTTGATTGTCTACCTGAGTGGATATTCTTTATGATTTTTTTGAATAAAATTTAGTACACAGGGTGTACCAAAAACTGAAAGGGCTTGCTCAGTAGCAAGTATCCTACGGTAGTATCCAATGATCTGTGAAAATTCATATAAAGGGTGTTCCAGGACTACCAAAAGTTAAACATGTGATTTACTAGAAATTGTTTGAGGTTTGTTTGTTTTAATGTTTGACAATTTAAATTCTGAATTGATCTGTATAATGATCTCTTCTGATCTGATCATTAGAACATTCTTTTGGAAAAACGTAAATAAAAGTTTGTATTTCCATACTATGTGTATGGCATTACAAATTTAAGTTTGTATTGCGAGAAAGTAAGTGTGTAGTGTGCCCACTACTGCCACCGCTAGATGGCGGCACTGGGATACTGCAACTCGGTATTGTTAGTGTTACGGTGTTTATTTATGTAGGACCGAAAGATTTTGATCCGCGTCTTCCTGGTAACCTGAATTGTATTGTGATATATTATAATAAAGTGATAGTACTGTAAGTAATAAGTGGTTTTCCCTTCTTCATGAATAGCGAGGGGTCTCCCTCGCTATACTGGTGACCCCGAGGAACATGTGTGCCACGCCACGCTGGGAGGAGAGACACTGGAGGACCCTCTCAGCAGTTTCACTGGTTTTGACCCCGTTATAGGAACCTCAGTTCCATGGCGGGAGGTCTGGAGGATGAAAGCGCATCGGGTACCGCCGCCAACAAAGACGGTGGCGGGTCAACGAATGGCAAGTCAGAAAAAATAGCAGCACTTACCAGGCAAGTTCAGATGCTGTCAACTAAGCTGGATAGGTTATTCCGTTCAAGAAGCAGATCCACTTCACGGCGTAGCAGACGTTCTTCTACTACTAGATCAGAGTCTAGTTATGAAAAGTCTCCCATCTGCTGGTACCACGCCAAGTTCGGGCAGAAGGCTCATAAGTGTGTGAAGCCTTGCGACTTTTCGGGAAAAGCAACGGGCAGTCGATAATGGCGACCGACGACTGTCCGAGTACCGGTCGCTTATTTGTGACAGACAAGCGTTCATGTATGCAGTTTCTTGTGGACACCGGGAGTGACTTATGTGTTTTTCCTAAAACATACCTTAAGGAGCGTCGAGTGAAAACGGACTATGAACTTTGTGCGGCAAACGGTTCCGTTATTAGTACCTACGGCTACGCTCACTTAGTGCTTAACCTAGGCTTGCGCCGTGACTTTGCTTGGAGGTTTATCGTCGCCGATGTCACAAAGGCGATAATAGGCGTGGATTTTCTTTCATATTACAATTTAGTTGTTGATGTTCGTAACCAACGCCTCATCGATGGTATTACTACGCTCACGACCACGGGTATACCTGCTTCCGCGAAGGATGATGTTTCCGTTTATTCCCACTTGTCCAATTGATTAGTTCTATTGATTGAACTACTGGGAAAAAAATTCCCAGTAGTTCAATCAATAGAACTAATGGGAAAAAATATTCCCAGTTGTCCAATTATATATAAAAACGATTTCAACTTGACAAAAACTTCTCCAGTGTTCTATAGAATATAAATAGAGCTCAATGTTCTCGGAGCTCAGACTGTTACTTTTGGGCGTATATTACTTGTTATTACGTAGAAAGCAGAACCGATCCGCGCGGATAGTTGGCGCAAGCAACCGGTACCGAGACTATACTATACTCGTTGCCTATCAGCGCTGATCCAAGCAGTTCGGAACGTGTGGCTATCTTTGGCGCTATCCAGCGATCGTTTAACACACAATATGGACACTCGGTACCGACTGCCTGCGCCAACTATCAGCGTGGACCAGTTTCGAAAAGCGCTGGCATATCTAAGAGAAAAAACGCTGCTTTATGGAGGGAAGGATAGTGGCATTTTTTTCTTGTCTTTCTCAGACTGGCCACTTTGGCACTATTTTGGTGAAGTGAGTGGTGACTTTGACTCTGTCGTAGAATTTTTTGATTTAACGACATGACGTTAGCTCATTTGCTAAAAATTTTGGAAACTGCTTAGGTAAAAATGAGCGTAAATATAATAAAACGCGGCCGCGGCCGAGTTCTGCTTGAAGGTGGACACGAATACTACCGCTTAACTGTGTATAAAAGCAAAGACGTAATATGGAGGTGCGCCAATTATAAAAAAAAACTATGTTGCGGCACAATTACTACTTCTGAAGTAAGTTGCAAAATATTTCTATGACAAAGATTTATAATGTCCTTTCTAATAAAAACATATAGCCCGGGAGCCGGCTGCAGAAAAGCCTACCTTACAAAACTACCGCACAAACGAACTTTTTTTTTTTCAGTTTCGTGATATGAACCCTCAGTTTTTGTTTGGATCAATAGTCAATATATTTTTCATTTCTCATGCTCTGAAAGTGCTTTTTTGTGCAGGATATAGGATTTTGTGCAGCCTATATCATGCACAAAAAAGCAATTTCCTCGCAATCGAAGTGAAAAGCAGTGTTTATAACTCGTCCACAAAACCATTTTTATCCTCGACATTACTATCAGCCCTCGCCTTCGGCTCAGGCTGCTAAAAGTCTCGGATAACAATGGTTCGTTTTGTGCACTTGTTGTAAAATCTACTATATGTATCTGCCTACTAAAAATATTATGCATACTTTTTAGGATGAAAAGGTAATCATTAAAAAAAAGGATCATATTAGCAGCTGTGTGCCGGACACCAACAAAGAATCGATGTCTATCATCATCCAGAACTCTGTGGAAGAAATGGTGAGCGGTAGGGAATCAGTGCCGGCTGTATACAAAAAGACTGTGGCTTCTTTAAAAGACGCCGGCTTAAATATTGTCAAAGAAATACCTGCATTCGAGAGCATCAAGTCTGCAATCTATCGTCGAAAAAATAAAGTAAATCAAGTTCAAAAAATGAGCTATTTAAATGACACTGTAAATGCTGTAGAAGTACCTTTAAAATTCACACACTTTTTGCTGGCAGACTATAATGATGAGAAAACGGGAGTTCGCATTCTGATATTTTGCTCACAGGAAGCGAAGAACCTCATTCGAGAAAAAAAATTATATCTGTCTGATGGAACTTTTAAAATTTGTCCTAGACCTTTCCAGCAGGTCTATACAATTCACGCCGATATGGGTAGTACTGTCGATACAATCAATGTAATGCCAATGATTTATGCTCTTATGAGTACTAAAACAAAAGAAGCATATATAACGTTGTTCCGCTTAATTAAAGCTCAAATTCCAGAATGGGATCCACAAATTATGATTACTGATTTTGAGGAAGCGGTTATTGAGGCCATACATTTTTTCTTGCCTGATACAGTACACCAAGGGTGCTATTATCATTTCACAAATGCACTGTGGAGAAAAGCCAAGGAATTTGGAATAAAAATAAAGCGTAAGAAAAGAATTGTGGGCCTGTGCTGTGTCCTGCCACTTTTGCCAGCAAACCGTACAGATGAAGGACGGGAATATATTAAATCCCAGGTTGATGAATTCAGCGACAAATGTGAACTGGAGGAATTCATAAAATATATGGATTATTGGATGAAACCCCGGCGCATAGGTTCTTGGAATGCTTTTGGTCGCCGTCACCGCACAACGAATTTTGTAGAAGGCTGGCATCGCGCAATAAATGGCATGTTCAAAAGTAGACCGGCAACAGTTTTTCAGTTTTTGAAAACTTTAGAGGAAGATGCAGCATTTTTTTCCGTCAAGGCCATACAAATCGTAAGCAGTTGCGGTAAAACTGCTAAAAAAAGGTCAAAAATCCAAATTGAAAATGATGAAATAATACGGCTTTCACAAATGCAGCTCCTAAACGGTAATATTGAAGTCCCCATGTTTTTGGAAAAATTAAGATAATTTCATCTTCTGTGTGTGTATCCAATGAGAATGTTAAAGATTTGTATTAAGTATAAGGTTATTTCTTAATAATTTTTTCTAAAATATCTAAAAATATTTCCATCATTCGATTCGAAGAAAACGAAACCGGCCAAGTGCGACTTGGACTCACGGGCCTAGGGTTCTGATAACGAGTAGTCTAGAACCAGTAGTTTTTGAGTTAAAGCAGTTTTAAGTTTGACAGCTGTCAAAGATTTCGACGAGATCTATCATTTGTCCCGCGGAGATTTTTTACTACGGAACTAAAACTAAAAAAATTACAGGAAACTTGTGCAATTTTGTTTATTCACAAATTGAACTTTTCATTACTTATACATCGTTACGTTTCAGTTCAGTTTAAAGTAAATAAAAGTCTTAACTCGAAAGCTTAATGTCACACGGCATGGAAGTCCGGGTGTTAAACTAGTATAAAACTTAATTGAACTACTGGGAAAAAAATTCCCAGTAGTTCAATCAATTGAACTGTTCAATTGGACAAGTGGGAATAAACGGATGTTTCTTCGGTCAAGGTAGTTTCTGGCAACTCTGTGTATCATGACATACTAACTCAATATCCAGAAATCACCCGTCCACACGGTATTCATCGCACACCTCAGCACAACACTGTACATCACATTCGCACGACACCTGGGCCGCCGGTATCTTGTACTCCACGCCGTCTTGCACCCGAAAAACTAAAGATAGCTAAAACCGAGTTTGAAGCCATGCTACAAAATGGTACCTGCCGGCCATCTGAATCACCTTGGTCATCGCCATTACATCTCGCCCCTAAGAAGGACAATGGATGGCGTCCCTGTGGTGATTACCGGATGCTGAACGCACGTACTGTACCCGATAGGTACCCAATCAAGCACATACACGACTTTGCTCACAGTCTTTCAGGGTGCAACGTTTTTTCCACAATAGACCTTGTAAAGGCTTACAACCAGTTACCCGTTAATCCTGAAGACATAGCGAAGACTGCCATTACAACGCCGTTCGGACTTTACGAATTTCCGTTCATGACGTTCGGACTTCGTAATGCCGGACAGACGTTCCAGCGCTTCGTTGATGAAATGGTTCGAGGTCTGGACTTCGTTTATACATATTTAGATGATTTTTTGGTCTTCTCCAAGGACCAGAAAACCCACGAACAGCACCTGCACCAGCTGTTCAACCGTCTGAAAAAGTACGGCATGGTAATCAACACAGCCAAATGTGTATTTGGTGTTTCAGAGGTAACTTTTCTTGGTTACCATATTTCCGCAAAGGGTACGTCGCCACTACTAGCTAAGGTAGAAGCCATCAAAACTTTTTCTGTTCCCAAAACGGTTAGGGAGCTGCGTAGGTTCTTAGGGATGATAAATTTTTACAGGCGCTTCATCCCTAAAGCCGCTCAACACCAAGCACCTTTGCACGCACTGCTCACGGGATCAGTAAAAGGTTCACATCCGGTCAGTATAACAGGCAAACAACTCGAAGCATTTAAAGCTTGCAAGGAAGGTCTTTGTCAGGCCGCCTTACTAGCTCATCCGCAATGTGGCGCTAAGCTTGCGTTAGTGACGGATGCGTCTGACAGCGCCATCGGTGCAGTCTTGCAGCAACATGATGGACGTTCTTGGCAACCCCTTGCATTTTTCTCTCATAAATTAAGCCCCACTCAACAGAAGTATTCACCTTACGATCGGGAGCTTCTTGCTATTTATGAAAGCATCAAATATTTCCGACATATGGTTGAGGCGCGCGATTTTGTGATCTATACAGATCACAAACCACTTACGTTTGCTTTTCACAACCGAAAGGAAAATTGCTCCCCCAGACAGTTTCGCCATTTAGACCTCATTGCGCAGTTTACCACCGACATCCGCCATATTTCAGGCCAGGATAATGTGGTAGCTGACACGCTCTCTCGGGTTGAGGAAATTGTTCAGCCTGTTGATCCGAACCAGCTGGCAGCAGCACAGCTCTCAGATCCTGAGCTCATTCAACTCCTCAATAAGGCAAGTTCACTGCGCATTGAAAAAGTGACACTTCCTGGGTCCAGCTCAGTCCTCTTCTGTGACGTCAGCACAGATTCCCCCAGGCCATTCATTCCAAAGATTTTTCGCCGTAAAGCCTTCGAAAGCCTTCACTCTTTTAGCCATCCAGGTGCTAATGCTACGGCGAAGATGGTTGCAGAGAGATATGTATGGCCAGGTGTTAGGCGGGACTGTAGGGAGTGGGTACGCACTTGCTTAGCATGTCAGCGTGCGAAAATCACGAGGCATGTCTCCTCACCACTCGGATCATTTAAAGTTCCAACAGCCAGGTTTAAATTTGTTCACATTGATCTGGTTGGTCCTTTGCCTATCTCGCAGGGGTTTCGATACTGCCTTACGGCGGTTGATCGCTTTACACGATGGCCGGAGGCTATACCGTTAGCAGATATTACCGCAGAATCGGTGGCGAAAGCCTTATTGAGTGGTTGGATATCGCGCTTCGGTTGTCCAGAAGATATTGTTACGGATCGTGGTGCGCAATTCGAGTCAGCCCTTTTTAAGAGTTTAGCGCAGTTAGTTGGGTTTCAACATCGGCGCACTACTGCATACCACCCATCTTGCAATGGCTTAGTGGAGAGGTTTCACCGGCAGTTAAAGGCTGCCATAATCTGCCACGACAGCACTAACTGGGTGGAATCTCTTCCATTGGTGTTATTAGGGGTTCGCAGCGCGTTCAAAGAAGATATTCAGGCTTCTTCTGCTGAATTAGTTTATGGCGAGCCTTTACGCCTTCCAGGCGATTTCTTTACTACGGTGTCTGACTTCACAGTCGACTCAACGAGTTTCACGTCACGGCTACGTAATTTTATTCAAAATTTACAGCCGAAGCCTGCTTCTCGGCATGGCGACAAACGTTCTACATTTGTTTACAAAGGGCTGGACACCTGCTCACATGTATTTTTACGTGACTGCACTGTTGGTGGATCCTTAAAACCACCTTATACGGGACCATACGAAGTTCTTAAACGCAGTGACAAAGTTTTCACCCTTAAGGTGAATAGTAAGGTGGTTACGGTATCGGTGGACCGCGTCAAGCCGGCCCACATACTGCGTGACCCAGACACCGCAGTTCACACACCGATCATTCATCCCTCACAACCTCACAGTCTTCAGTCAGAGGGTCAGAAACTACCTGTGGCCAAGGAACCAGAATTCACGACGCGCTCGGGTCGGAAAGTGCGGTTTCCTGCATATTATCGTCTGTAGGTCTCTGGAGGGGGGTGATGTAGTGTGCCCACTACTGCCACCGCTAGATGGCGGCACTGGGATACTGCAACTCGGTATTGTTAGTGTTACGGTGTTTATTTATGTAGGACCGAAAGATTTTGATCCGCGTCTTCCTGGTAACCTGAATTGTATTGTGATATATTATAATAAAGTGATAGTACTGTAAGTAATAAGTGGTTTTCCCTTCTTCATGAATAGCGAGGGGTCTCCCTCGCTATAAGTGCAATGCTGCTGTACCATTTATTTTTAATAAGTCTCGTACCGACGCGATTGGTGGGAATCCGCACAGGACCGCGATGGTTGGAGGGACGAGGGGGAGGCCTTTGCCCAGCAGTGGGACAGTACAGGATAGAAAAAAAAAAGAAGGGAAGAAACCTGTTTGAATTTTAGTACGGAATTTTATATTCTTTTTTACAAAAACCTATCATTATGGGTATCAAATGAAAGGGCTCCTCAAGCTGATTCTAGAAATATAGTTTATCTTACATTTCAGTAACTGGTTCCCAAAAATAAAATAAAAAAAAGCAGAAAAAAGTACATGCTAATAGCTTTCTTATAAAAAAAAAATTAGTTCTTGTTAATATTTTCAAAAATGCTTTCATGACGTTGGATATGAGGATATAACGAGTCACTTAATGAATATTTTACAAAAAAATATTCAGCCATTTTCTACCAGGAAAAGCCCAAACTTGGTATGTTTTGAACATATTTTTCAAATTTTTAGGAATCTAGTGACTGGAATATTAAGATGTACTATATTTTTAGAATCGGCTCAAAAAGTCCATTCATTAGATACCCCACATGATAGGATTCTGTAAAAAAAATTAAAAATATCCATACAAAAAATTTATGACATCATAACTCTCCCATACATCAATTTAATTTCCGGTGCTCCGAGTCATATTGGTCTAATAAGATTAGGAAACAAGTGTACGAAGTTACACAATCCTAATATGTAACGCCAAATAATCCCGATGTTCTACACGATCCTATTAGACTATCTTATCCTAGACCTGTCTTATACATGACCCAAATTTTTACACCCTAAATACCATTCTAAATACAAAGGATCTGTATATTATAAACACTTTTTTCCTTCAAGGGGGCACCTCAAACAATGTCGATTTTTTTTTTCATTTTCTAAAAACCTACACACACAGCAATCATCTGATCGGGTCGGTTAGTATAATAGTTATTTGTTATGCAAGGCAGCAAAAGCGTTATTTGGCGTGAGTGCCTTGTGTTGAAACCTGAGCAAGCGAAGGATTCTAGAATTTAATATAGAACCACGAGCGAAGCGAGTGGTTCAAAAGAAGAATCCTGAGCGTAGCGAAGGTTTCAAGGCACGAAACGCAAAATAACTTTGCTGCCGAGCGAAACACAAAATTTTTCACCTCACTAAAGCGAGGAAGCAGCCATTACCGCAGCGTGGAGGTCTGCCATACTGCATCACGTTCGAATTTCAAAAACCTTGCGGCCAAAAATCGCTTTTGGCCGCAGAAAAACCTTTTGCCCGCTAGGGGCCAAAAATCGCTTTTGGCCGCAGAATTTAACCGACAAAACAAATGTTTCCGAGCTTTGGAGGTGAAAAAGTATTTTTTTAAAGATTTCACAGGGGTCTCTGTAATGTATTGAAATAAAATTGTCCGACCTTGCGCACACGGCTGGCAACACGGATGACGCAGAGTCGAGGAGAGCCGGACGTGTGCGGGCGACGGTCTTGCAAATAAAGCTGTATATCACCATTACCCGACCTTGAATAGGAGACACTGAACACCACAGTCTCATTATAGCGAAGGTAATTTTATGAATGAGACCCAGGTTCCTTTTTGAAGAGTGATTACTGATTATGTCAATACCCTGCATAAAGTACTAATATCATCTGCCTGAGCGAAATTAGCAAGACAGAGCAAACAACAAACTCTCAGTTATTTCTCTATTTTATAGACGGCATAGGTAAGTCATAAAAAAAAAATTCAAAAATTCAGATAAATCTATATTATAAAATAATACATAACATATAGAAGCTAAGCTTAGAACTATGACTGAATTTTATAGACTTCGGGATATTGCACAAAATCCCATTAAAATGTGCAGGGTTATCTTTGAATGTCTCGCCAATTTTTGGTATGTTACTCAGAACAAATCCGAACAATTTTTCGAAAGAGACATAAGTCGAAAAACTAGAATATTTTTTTGGCCTTCTATACAAATCCCACTATTGTGAGCTTATGCTTTGTATAAGAAAGCAAAGAAAAATAACTCGTTTTCGACCTAAGTATACTTGGAATTTCTAAATATACTTAGGTCGAAAATTATTTATAACTCTGGCTGTGACCGTTGATGCGCAGAAGTCAAAAATGAGTCGCGGAGGTGAGCTCGGCAGATGGGGGCAGGCGTGCGAATCGTTCATTGGCTCTCCGCCTGACACCCGTGCGCAGAAAATAACCGTCAGAGCCAAACTTATTCTGCACATGCTATAACATATTGAAATTTGGCTAGAGATCCATAATTAACCCAGTATTTTACATTAAAAAAATTAATGAAACATTGTCAAAGATTCATCATGTTTGCAAGTTTCTTTTTGTAATTGAATTAATTTACTTCAAATGTATCACCTATTCAATTAAGAATAAAAACCCATGTAATTTCGGTTTGGGAAAGGCAAGTGTTTTTAATCAGAATATTTCAACAAATTTTGAAAATTGTTAGCATTTTTTACAATTGTTATAAAAATACTACCATCTTGTCTAGGGATAGGTACCTATATAAAATTATATCGAAAGTATTATACATTACTCTTACTTTTTTAAAAGCTGCGAGAAATAGAAACATCAATTTTGGCTCTAAATATAATATACAGGGTGTTAGGTAAGGTGTAGGTACTGAAAACTGAAAGGGCGTGCTCAGTCAACGGAACTGAACAACTTTTCCAAAAAAACATTTTTTTGAAATGAAAAAAATTTAACCTCTCTATACAAACTGTTCGATCAGAGTGAGCAATTTGTATGAGGTCAAAAATTTTATCCATTTCCCAAAAATGTTTCTTTGGGAAAGTTGTTCAGTTTTATTGACTGAGCACGCCCGTTCAGTTTTCAGTACACCGTCACTTACACCTGTATTTATCATACAATCTTTTGTATAATATTTTATATCTATAATATAGCATTGTTATAGATAAGTAACAGTCAGTAAAACTAAAACTATGAACATCGTAAGGAAATCCAACGTGGTGGAAGATCTTGATTAATGAAAAGTTATGGCAGATTTACACAGGGCAAAATTTTGGTGCCTCTGAGGGATGCAGCTATACGAAAGAAGGAAATAGTGGAATAGCTTTCTCTTTCTTTCATAAATCTGACTTTAATGTGTAAAAATGAGCGTACAAGGTAAATATTATGCACAACATTCTGTACCAATATTCTAAAATTGACTAAGTATTAATAAACTAACATACATACATATCAAATAACGCCAATCGAAAAATTAGATTACAATAGCAACAACGACTTTTAGTACTATTCTATAATCATAACATGAATACAAGAGATGGCATTCACAGCAAAGGAAATACAAACATATTTATGCCTTCAATATTAATGGTATTAATTTCGATATGGATATGATCTTTACATAGCTTACCACGCACGCAGGGGCAGGGGAAAACTATAATAAAGTTTATGAGAGAACGCGAATTTTTACAAACAAATATTTCTTCAATTACACTAAGGACCATTTGCACTAAACTAAAGGACCATTTGCACTAAACTAAAGAATCGCCCCTACTTTGTTTAGGACACTCCTACCAATACTTTGACATCCCATAAGCAAGAACTTGGGCGATTCTTAAGTTTAGTGCAAACGGCCCTACGTAATGTAATGTGTTATAACAATGCACACACACAGAAACGTTTAGACTATCGTTTTACGTTTACTGTTATCTAATGTGGTTTTACATACAGCCACTCAGAAATATCCACACTTTTAACACCACAAGAATTTTGGGTTACGACTCAGAATTTTATTAACATAACCCCAACGCAGATTACTGGAAGATTTTTAAGCACATCCCAGCGTGTACAGTGGACGTGAATCATTAATTATTTTTTTACAATAAATGCGTAAGTTTAATTTTAGGAGATTAATTTTATCTTCTATATTTAACGTCAATACACACATAGCATCATTATAGTTTGAGATACATACGTAAGTCATTACAATTTCAAATTTATCAGTCTTAATCGTACAGCTGCACGTATTTATTATATTTGTTTTGGAAGTATAGATTTCTAAATAAATATCGTTTTTATTTGAGCCAGCCATGTTAATACTGTACTGTCGAATCGGACAGTAGTTTTGAAATACTTTCAATCACTTGTGTTCATTGACAAGTCTTTTTTAAATTGACTTTTTTTGTTTTACAGTACTTTAATCAGTCTTCGATTTCAAAGCAAAAAATAATAAGTTTTTAACTTTTTAATTACAGCCAATTTTGGTATTATAGCAAGTTAGTAATTTCATTAGACTTTAATACAGACCAACCTAATAATTCAGATTCATTGATGTTGGATGTTATACGTATTTTCATTATCAATAAAGTACTTAAATAGGATTTATGCAAGAGTTACTTAAGCTGATAAAATAAAAGCACATTGATGGAAAAAAATGAAGAAGGACAATGGACAAATGTAGGACGTACTGGGCAAGCTAGTTCCATCGTCGTTCTCCTCAGGGCTAGATCGAGGTCAAGAGTAGGCCCATTGCAAGTAAAAAAAAACTTCAACGTATACCAACAGATTTTGCACATTTAGACGCAAAAGGTCCCGCTAGCAAAACGTCCCTTTTCACTTTTCTCTAATAATCCCTTTCTCAAAATGTCGCCATCTCAAAACGTCCCGATTTTGGTTAATACGAGTATCTGTCGATGGCCTATTTTTAATATGCAGCTATGTCACGAAGCAATCAGCTAAACAACTACACTCCTTTGTAGTGAGATAATAATATTACTATTGTATTTTAATTTGACTTGTAATGTTTAATTACCAATAAATTTATCTCTATCTCTAAAGCTGTCAGAAAAATCAATGTTAATCTTTCCGTCAAATATACTCTGGTTTTAGTGGCATGACTGCAAAATAGATTGGTAATCAAATAAACGAAAAAATATAACCATAGACAAAAAAGTTGCTTTGACCTGAGTCTAAGAGTATTTTATTAATAATACAAGGCATTAACTGCCGTACTCACAGACGTCACTTAAAGTTAATGTTTCGTTAAGTCTGATGCTGTCCTTTTCGATTAATTTGACAATGAATGTGACAGCAAGAACGTTGGGAGAGATAGATAAATTTTGTATCAATTGCACCATCTAACCACCACCATTAACAATAACAAAATACGTTTGTCTCACTCTGCCGAATAGGGTGGAAAGAGCAAGACGCGTAATTTGTTAAGTGGTGCGACCCACCCATAGTGACGAAGTGCAATAGTTAGCCTTAAACAATCAGAAAATAATATAGCCACATTTATTTTATTAACTAGTCCATTGTCAGTTACCTAGGGTCGTATTGATAAATAACTCTCAAGTCTTAAGTTTACTAATAATTTGTATGGGTAAAGTAAATCTTGAGAGAAATCTCACACCGGCAAAGAATAGTGTCCCGTGTGGTGCCGGTGAATAATAGTACCGATACATACCCGTGGGTGTCGTAAGAGGCGACTAAGGGTTATAAACTGGTGGGTGGGCAGCAGCATCCTCCTTTGTATATTACATCTTTCTTACTGCGGTCACCTACAACCGCGGTCCATGGTGCCAGCCGTAACGCTAACAAGCGAGGTGACTATGGTACTTCCCCTCTACATTATTCCAGCAATAGCTAGAATTCTGGAGGGAGCTCTCCGTCCTGCAGTGGACGTTTCATGGGATTTTATGATGATGATGAATCTCACACTTGATAGGGATATTTATCAATACCACCGTAGTCCAGTCAATCTACAAAAGTTTATATGAAGAGGGTTGCATTAAATACACTTTAGGGGATAGTTTATTAAATTACCAGTAAAAACATTCAAAAATTGAAAACCACAGTAATCCCCGACATAACGTTGATATTCTAAAAACCAGTATAAGGTGAACTCAACCTGTATAATATTGACCATGTAGCCATGGGGTCTCATTCCGTACTACGGTTTTTTCGACATTCATTTGACCCTTTTGTTTCTAATAATTAAACTAAATGTTACTACTAGGTTGTTAGGTAAAGGTGTAAACTATGACATTAATTCAATTTTAACATCCAGATATCAATTTATTTTAAGAAAATACCTTACGGAAAAAATAGCCCGAACAATTTTCGGCACTAATTCGTTCTATGACGTGAGGCATCTGTACTAGTATAGTATTATATTATCTGTGATGTAGCACAGATCAGCTTATACTGGTACTTTTATAAAAAAATTGTTTTTACAAAATTGCTGGATTTAATTATTTACAGCTTCAAATAGCCTATATTACTATTTAAAATTAATTTCTCTAAATGTGCATTGAATGCAACTTCATATCGTAGATTGACTGGACCGCTAGAGTTCTATACAATATGATACGGTATGTGAAAGAGTTCAAGTAAACAGCGTGTCATACCTCCCAGCTGCTATACTTATTCGTTGTTATTCTAAGCTAGGAGTGAGGAATAGGGCGTTGGGCACGGTGTGGAGGTTAGCGGCTTGGAAGGAGCGCTTTATGCTCACGTGCGGGTATTGCTCGCGCCATTCCAGGACCTGTCAAGGAAAATATACATCGTGAATTGTTAGTGTTTTCTTATACTGATGAATGCAAGAAACTTTCCTGAAGAAATAAAATTTTTACTTTAAAATATTTTTTCATCT
Organism: Athrips mouffetella; assembly: GCA_947532105.1. Taxonomy (NCBI): domain Eukaryota; kingdom Metazoa; phylum Arthropoda; class Insecta; order Lepidoptera; family Gelechiidae; genus Athrips; species Athrips mouffetella. The sequence goes on along the minus strand of OX383972.1, from coordinate 19,869,672 downwards.
CATCTATTCGAAAATCGCTGAACGGTTCGTCAATAAAGGCGAACAAAATAGCTGTTTTCTCCAAGAGACTTTCGTAGCGGGTAAAAATGGGATTTAAATTTTGAATTTGAATTTCGGTCCACCATAGGGATATTTTAGGTCAACCATAGAGGTTGAACCAAAATATTGTATGGAAAATGATACTGGCCGGTTGTACTCTTAAAATTATTATGAATATAAAAAAAGAAATATGCTCTAAATGTTAACAAGACCAAAGAGGTTCTGTTCCTAAAAATGTCAATAACATTTTCAGTTGTTACTCGTACAAATAATACTTATATGATTTTTAGTATTTTTTCATCAAGTAATAATATTGTAATGGTATTTTATATTTAAAATTAATGACGAGTGTGTGTCTCAATGAGTCTCTTATTCTTTTCTCATAGAGGGCAAGGACGATAATAAAACTGGTTTTATTATCGTCCTTGTAGAGGGAGATGAAAAGTAGAGTGTATTACGCGGCTGCAAAAATATTTTTACCTCGGGCGACCTATTGAATCCCTCGCTTAGTTCAGGATTCTACTCAAGAATCCTTCACTTCACTCTGGATTCAAAATAGCGCCCTCGACTTAAAAATATTATTTTACAGCCTTGTGATACAATCTACTATTTTCTTCCTTCATAAAATGTGTGGATAACGTGACCACATTAGTAAAAGGAATAGAAAAATATATACAACGTGTAACGGAAAGGTGTGATAATAGTGACGGGTGTGAATCTGCCCAAGAAACTGAACAACTTTCCCCAAGAAATATAGAAATACGAAATACCAAACTCCCATACAAAATGCGCTATCAGCTGTTGCAGTTTCTATGGGAGGTCAAAAATTGATTTTCGTATTTCGACCTATTCTTCTTTGGGGAAAGTTGTTCAGTTTCATGGTTTGAATATATAAGTATTGTATTATTTCCTCTCTTTTATAGTAATATTATGATATATATTAGTATATACATATTATAAGATATATATTAAGTTTATTTATTTTAATAGTATCTGTGTATTATGATGTAATTTATTTAAGTATTTTATGTACATGGTGTATTTTTATGCAGGATTATTATAAGTAGCCACCAACCCGCGTCGCATTATCCACCCTACGCCCATTTCAACACCTAAAGGTTGCCTGGAAGAGATTGCTACTTTAGCAATAAGGCCGCCTTTTGTACTACTCTGTTCTTTTTCTGTATATTTCTGTAACTATTTCTTGTATTTCTTGGTGTGCAATAAAGTATATTTGTATTGTATTGTATTGAATAACATACTAAAATTATGTTCACTATTTCATTAGAACCTTATATACAACTAGCTGTGCCCGCGTCTTCGCCCGCGTAAAATTCAGACAATGTATTGTGCAGTCTCTCCCCCTTTCTCTCCCTCTCCCCTCTCCCTCCCCCTGCCCCTCTCGCTCCCTCTCCCTCGGGAGGGATCTCCCTCTCTTGGGGGATGATTTGTCAAACACGCTGAAACACATGTTTATTTCTTTCTTTTTATTAGCCTAAATCCAATTTTTTAAAAGAATTTTCATACGCACTTTCATCCCTTATTTCATCGCCTTGGGGGATGAAATCTCAAAATTGCTGAAACACGTTTCGTTACTTCTTATTATTAGCTAAAATACAAATTTCAAGTACCTCATGTCAAACTGTAGGATTTTCATACGAACTTTCAGCCTTTATTTCACCCCCTTGGGTGGTGATATCTCAAAATTTTAAAACACATAATTATTTAAACAATTATTAATCGTACCTGGTGCAGCACATTTCACTGGCGATTCAGCGCGGCAACGCCGCCAGTGTTATGGGTACTTTTCCACCAGGTGCGATTCGGGGAGGTCTTTTTGACGAAATATTTTTATTGACATGGATTGGCTGTAATTTGTATTTAATTTTGTAACAATGAATAAATGATTTGAAATTGAAAAAAAAAAAAAAATTAAAACGTCTTCAATCTTTGTTTCTTATTAATAACTAAAATCCAAATTTTCAAGTACCGCATGTAAAAATTGTAGGATTTTCATACATACTTTCATCCCTTATTTCACCCCCTTGGGGGATGAATTTTGAAAAATTCTAAAACACGTGGTTTTTTATTTTTTACCAAGAGCTCAGAACCAAACTTCTATAATACTACCTTTAAAAATTAAAGACTGATAGACCAAAATACTAAAAAAAATCATCCCCTTTTTCACTCCCTTGAAGGGTGGTTTTTAAGAAATACTTAAATACGTATTTCTTTATTTTTTACCAAAAGCTTAAAGTCAAATTTGTGTGAATCTAGCTTAAAAAACCGGCCAAGTGCGAGTCGGACTCGCGCACTGAGGGTTCCGTACCACAACATAATCATAATAATAATCAATCATGTATTAGTTGAAATTTCAGTAAGTTAATGTGCTAGATTTTTTGAGTCTGACACGCGCTTGACCAAATTTTATTATTTGTTGTTATTTTATAGCTTATGAACTATAAACATACCAACTTTCAAGTTTGTAAGTGTTCTCGTTTTTAAAATAGAACTAAAACAAAAATCGCCTCAACGACCATCCAACTTGACCCCTCTCTTATATGAATGTTTTTGAAACGGGAGCTCACCACAATTGGTTACCATTAGTTGTGAGTAAAGTTGTAATATTTAATGATTTCAGACTTTTCCCTTTATTTGTACTGTGAGACCTAGCTTCTTGCCAAATTTCATAATTTTAGGTCAACGGGAAGTACCCTGTAGGTTTTCCTTTTTTGCATAAATGTATGGAGATGAGGACATAAAAAGCCATATCTTTTGATTGCGTCATTGTAAAAAATTTAAATTTTCAGATCTTGTGTGGTTCATGGACCCTAACATATGGTATTAATTTCAACCTGATACCTTTACCCGTTCGTGAGATAAAGGGTCTTGACAGACAGACAGACAGACAGACAGACGGACAACAAAGTGATCCTATAAGGGTTCCGTTTTTTTCTTTTGAGGTACGGAACCCTAAAAACAAAGGACTTTCATCCCTTATTTCATCCCCTTACGGCACGAATTTAGAAAAATTCTAAAACACGTACTTTTTTATTTTTTACCAAAAGCTCAGAACCAAATTTCGATAATTCTACCTTTTAAAATGAAAGACTTATAGACCAACATACGGAAAAAATCATCCCCTTTTTCGCTCCCTTGAAGGGTGATTTTTAAGAAATGCTTAAACACGTGTTTCGTTATTTTCTACCAGAACCTTAAATTCAAATTTGTGTGAATCTAGCTCAAGAAACAAAGGACTTTCATACAAAATTTCATCCCTTATTTCACCCCCTTGGGAGATGAATTTTCCAAAATCCTTTCTTAGTGGGTAGTTTTGGCGTGCATAGAACCAGTGTACAAAATTTCAGATCTGTATCTGTAGCGGTTACGGCTCGGCGTTGATGAATCAGTCAGTCAGTCAGTCAGGACAAGCTCTTTTATAAGTTAGGCTCTTAAAAATAGTTGTACCATACAATCTAAATAATAAACTTAAAACGGACGATGAATTATTTAATTTTTGCGAAGTATTACCTATCCATATTAAGTACAAACTCCAATATCTTAAAGAACATTATATGATGACAGATCTAATACAACTGGTATCGCACTCAAAAATAACGAGAAAAGTAACTAAAAAAATGTTCCAAATACCACGAGCTTCAAACTATTATGGAACACGAACAACAGAATACATTTTGCCAACCTTACTCAATAAACTATCAACAAAAAGTAGGGAAGTGATCACTTTGAATGGTAAACTGTCTAAACCAATCTGTAATGAGCTTATTGGCAGTTTTGGATACCGGCCGAAAAGTAATAAAAGAAATGGAAAATATAGCTAATTGGAACATCCCGATAACGGCAATTGTCAGACGTGGCGAAAACGGTTTTGTAGGCCGTAAACGCTTTGACTATATGTGATTATAATGATAACGAATGTATGTTTGGAACATCCCGTACCTCATACGCACGGTACTGCCGAGGAAACCGGTTCCCGGCCTGGCATCGGTTGCGTGCGCCTTGCGCTGCGCTGCGACGCGGCGCTATACTACCTACTTATATTTATTATTGTTCATGTTGTATGTATCTACTTATTAAATTGTAATAATGTTTGCTGCGGATTGGTGCCGAGACAAACTTTGTTAAGTTTAACGGCCCATTTTAATTGTGTTTTGTAACTTTATTTTGTAATAAATGATGATAAAATAATAATAATAATAATATATTTAGATAAATAAATATCGCGTATTTTTAGTGGTTTCTTTTACTGATGAATACAAGATACTCTACCGAAGAAAAAAAAATTACTCAATAAATAATTGTCTTCCTTCACAAAATGTGTCGATCACGTGACTACTAACTAGTAAAAGAAATAAAAAAATATATTATACAGTGCGTAAGGGACAGGTTGGCAAAAACTGAAAGGGCATGATCAGTCGACGAAACTGAACAACTTTTACTAAGAAACATAACACCGGAAATGTAAAAAGGACGTGATCAGATTTCTCTACTGATCATGTCCTTTCAGTTTTTGCCAATCTGCCCGTTACAACCTGTTTAAAAAATAAATTTATTTATTTACTTTGGGCACGTTGCTTGTTATCATGGGGAGGTTGCTTGTTTTCATGAGTAGGATCACTGGGCTTTCGCAGCAAAACCACAAAAATATTACGTTGTTGGGTAATTCTTCCACCCCAGGCGAGTGGATGGCGTGTTGTCGTAATAACATTATAATTGGAATACGGAACCCTAAAAATGCAACATACCTGAGTTTCTTGTATTTGGTCGCAGAAGCTTACATCTAGTAGTCTGAGTTCACGGCATTCTGCTAGGATGCTGAAAACAAGAAAACGATAATGATAATGATAATAAATTTATTTGCATGAAATACAGTTTTAACAAGATGTTCATATCACGTTTGTTTTGATCACGAGTTATTTGTGCCAATTGTTTTAATATAAAAGCTAGAGTAAAAAACAACACACAATCGTCCGGATTCGGACGGTCCGTACGGGTGGTTCTAATCCACGTCACGCCTCCGGACGGCACGCAAAATGTTTGAAATTATCAAATGCGGACGGTCCGGACCGGACCAGATCCGGTCGCGGAGGGACATCCGGATGACAGGAAAAGGGCCCTTAACAAGAGTCTTGTATTTATCGATAGCACAGTTTGGACGCACGAGGACGTAATGCACGAAGGTCTCAATCGCACATTCCACGTAAGGGTTGGGCCACATTGATCGACGGCGATCGAAGGTTTGCCTGCCTATAAAAAAGAGCGCAAAGTATGGAAATCCTTTCGCCACGTCGATGCGAAAGGATTTCCATACTTTGCGCTCGTTTTATATAGGCAAACCGTCGATTGCCGTCGCTCAGTGTGACCCAACCCTAAACCTCTTAGGGAAGAACTTACGAATAAATCAGCTTATCTGTAATACTCACGCGTGGACCACACGGCGTGGCAGGTATAAGACGTGTTGGCTACGCCAAGGAGGTTTAACTATGAGAGTTTGGTCGCGCGAGGAAATAATGCGGTCGCACGCTTCACGTAAAGCATCCAGGAATCATTATTAAAAATAAGCTATCTATAGTCCTAACGCGTGGCAAATAACAGACGTAACGGCACGTTCCAATCCGAGTTTGGCAGTGGCCGGAATTAACGCAAGTAAGTCCCTCTTGCATATTCCTTGACCTAACCTACAAAAAAATTGCTTCTAGTACATACGGCCGCACATCGGTAGAAACCACGGAGTAAGGAAGGGGAGAGGAGCTGCCCCTACGAGATTTTTGTACGACACGAAGCGTGACAGTGCGCGGGGGTGAAGATCGAGTCACGGGTTCGCGGGACATAACTAGACTCCACCTACTTATGTAAAATCCATCTAGTGGCAAATAGTGAAACTACTAGCACTTTTTGTCCTTACGCACTTTTTGGTGGTACTGCTATACTCTACTAGATGGCGTAAAAGACACTATAAAGAGACTATACTACAAAATAAATTGTTTTTGCAGGGTGTTAATTTAATTGCGTGCCATAGCTCGCGGGTTCAGTATCAGTATCTGAACGACTTTCCCAAAGGAACATAGTTCGATAAAGGACATAAATTTTAGACTTCCCATACAATTTTTTTTTTTTTTTTTTTTTTTGCGGGTAGGTGGCGAAAAGTATAGACGCGTTTGTTTGCTGCTCTGTTATTTAAATTTATTTTAATATCTACAAAGTGTATTTAAATACATACAGTACTTACAATTTGTTATGTTACAATAACCGCATAAACCTGCTAGTTATCTCCTTTCGCCCTTCACCATAACACTCTTTTTAACACCAATCATTTGTGCACCGTCATCACTACCACATCACAATGGAGGAGCTACAGCTTTCTATTGAGACGGTTGCGGCGCAGCTTCAAGAGAGGATGGCTAAGTTTGAAGAAATTCAGAAGGGGGCCCCTACGACCAACACTGCCACCAGTACTCTACCATCGGACTACTTGGAGTTTAAGTCATTTGTCGTTGTCTCACTATCCCTGCTACAGCAGCAAGTCGCTCTACTTGCAGAAAACTGGGAGCGCACTGAAATGCGGGCCCGCCGCAAGATGCTGTTACTCCATGGTATCGCTGAAGTTCAAGATGAGGATTTATCTAACACAGTTCTGCAGATCACAAAGAAGAAGCTTGATGTGCAAGATGCTAGCGCTGTAACCTTCTCCCGTATCCAGCGCCTTGGCCGGCCTACCACCAATGGCAAGCCGCGGCCAGTTTTGGTCAAATTTCGAAGCATGGAGGTACGTGACAGAGCCTGGTCCTCAAAAACTGGCCTCAAGGCAAGTGGCATAACCAGGGTGTCCACAGCTAATGCCCAAAAAAATTCCCTGACTTTTCCCTGACTTTCCCTGACCATTTTCAAAAATTTCCCTGACCAATTTTATTAATTTTAAAGAAAAATAAAGTATAAAGAATATATTTTCGAAAAAATGTTAAGACCAAAAACAATGTCATAATGTAGGTAACTCTTTGGAGAAAAAAAATGCCTGAAAAATAATGCTTCAACAGTCTGGATTAAGGGGCTGATAAGCGCTAAATACGCTTCACTTGAGCAAGTTTTTAACGAAAAGTGATGTATATATGGCCGTGAAAAAAAAATGTGGTAATTAAGCATCTTTACGATAATATGGCCGACTCATAAACGCGATTAAATAAATTTTGTACGCCATAAAAAAAAAACAACCTCTACCCCTCTTTACCTCTGCTTTTTGCTTTTAAACCGTTTTTCTTAAGTACCCATTAATCTATGATGCCAAAACTTTTACACATTATTCAATATGGGTACAGATTTTGAGAAAAATGCAGAAATGAGCGAAAAACGTAAAACAGCGCGAATCCGCTCCGTTCTAGCAAGCGCATTATGCCCTTTGTTAGAAAGGGAGGTAATTCAGCTCTTATCAGCCCCTTAAGAGTCCGACTAGAGCATGAATTACAGGAGTAAATAAAAGATTTCACTGAACCAAAACTATTGAAAGGAGTTCCGGCACTTAATACTCAAAATGTATAAAAAATCGAATGTGCTTGCAACACTCGTCTATAAAAAAAAACTGTCACCTGTCACTGTCATTGGGCGACGGGGGAAGAAAATCTATCAATAATATCAGTTTACGAATATTTCTCTTTGTGTGATTGTAACAGCGCAACCATGTGAAAAACATAGTGATTCACTACGCGTGGCACACAAAATAATCGACACGAAAAATGAAAATTATATTATGGCCACAATCGTAAAATATGCATGGAACAGAACGTTTTTCATGTTCTTCTTTTTTTGTATGAACACTTGTTGTGTATCCGATTTTTGGGGTTGCTACTTTTGTTCACTCAGAAACAGTTTTTTTTTAATACACTTAGAGTATTCGTTATATGGGAAATGCCGGTCGTCCTTTATAAAAATAAAAAGGAGTAATCTAATTATTGTGACCACAAATTATACCTTATTGTAGGTCATTCGGAACCTGGAAAAAAATGCTTCAATAGTCTGGATTAAGAGTCAGACTAGACTCTAGTTACTAGAGAATGATTTATTCCTTATTTTACAATCACTGGGATATTTTGGAAAGCAAACTGTAAATTCTTAATTTTTCCCTGACTTTCCAGGTGGCTCCTCGATTTCACTGACTTTCCCTGACCACCTTGAGCTTCCCTGACTTTTCCCTGACTTTCCCTGATTTTCAAGAATGTGGACACCCTGATAACACTCTCAGAGTTTCTCACAAAAAAGCGACATGCTGCTTTTCTTGCGGCGCGTGACTTCTATGGAGTCACAAAATGCTGGACAAATGGGGGTGTCATCGTTGTTCTGGATCTGAATGGCAAGCGGCACCGTATCACGTCTATCGCTGAGTTGAGCCGGGTTCCTGGCTATGTCCCGCCGTCATCGCAGACTACATCATCGTCTTCAAAAGCTGCTTCACCACCAGTGGCACCTGATGCCGCGGTCACTGGCAAAAATCCCTCGGTCACTGGCAAAAACCAAGAATCAAGACCACTGCGGACCGGACGACAAACAACTAAGAAGTGATCCAGAAATGTGCTCGCCGCTCATAATCTTGGTATCAAGTGTATCAACTTTTTTAATAATATTAATTTCTGTGCTTGTGGGTCATTGTAGTTATTCTAAAACAAAGTATATTTTAACGTAAGTCATAGAAAAAATATTTTTCCGTAAGTAGGTACTTGTTGTTTACATGATTTAATCTGTCAAAGATGTGTTTGACGTGCACAGTCTGAGCACCTTTCTACTTTTCTGAACAGTGTAACAATCAATGTAGTCTATCTCTTTCTATTTAAACGATTAGCCCTTGTAAATTGCTTGTAAATAGTACTTCAATGTTGCGTTCCGTTCCTCGCAAATGCAAATTATTCGCATTAAAAATATTGTTGTTCGTTTGTTCTTCCACGGCATACTGGCAGGTGAAATGCGATAAAAGTTAAATTATTTATTTGTTTGTTTATTCTATTTATTTATTTATTCGTATTGCATATATAAATTAAATTATACTATATTATTATTATATTATATTAATAAGTACACATGAACAATAGCGATGGACCGGATAGCGGTAGTGACTCGGATCATTTCTTTTCTTTTTCTTCCTCTAACTCATCCTCTGATGGCGCGAGCTTCCATAGTCTCCCACCTACACTTAATGATACATTAACGGCTGAATTCAATGACGTTTCAAAAAATTTCAATGTAGTGCACATTAATGCGCAAAGCATTCCTGCGCACTATGTGGAAATGCTCGCGTCATTCGATAACAAAAATATACATGCTGTCCTCATTTCCGAAACCTTTCTCAATCCTTGTCTCCCATCCACCTCCTATTCTCTACCGGGCTTTAAGCTTATTCGAAATGATCGAGTGAGCTCCTCACATGGTGGTGTCGCCATTTATCTCCGTAGCCACATTTCTTATTCGGTCATCAGCAAATCCCCTCAACCTCCACCTCCCAACACAGCTGAGCATCTCTTCCTTGAGGTCAATCTGTCCCATTCCAAAATTCTTCTTGGTGTCTATTACAGCCCCTCTCTTAAAATAAATTACTTCCCCTCTTTCGAAAACATTCTTGAAGAATTTGTCCCCTCCTATAGCCATTCCATAATAATGGGTGACTTTAACACATGCCTCCTGAAAAATGATTCCCGATCTAATAAATTGCAGTCGATTGTCTCTTCCTGTAATCTTAATATTCTCCCACTTAATGCTACTCACTTCTTTCCTCATTGCTCTCCTTCTCTCCTTGATCTCATGATCGTATCCTCAACTGACCATGTTGCAAAACATGGTCAGATTGAGGCAGACGCCTTCTCCTATCATCACCTCGTCTATCTTTCATACAGGATTCGTCCGCCTAAACTCAAACACCGTACCCTATTCCAGCGTAATTTCAAAGATATGGATCTCGTTCGTCTTCGTGAGGATGCAGAGAAAATCGACTGGTCGGTGATCGATCGTGCCGAGACTGTTGATGAGCAAGTGCAACTTTTCAACCACTTTCTTACAGACCTTTACGACATCCATGCACCTGTGCGTCCTGTCAGAGTCAAGCACTTACCTGCACCTTGGCTTACAGAAGACATGAAGGTGCTTATCGAGAAGAAGATCCAGGCGAAGTCGAGATTCAAGGTCGACCCTTCTAACGAAACCAAACAAAAGAAATATCAAGCGGTGAGAAATCGTTGCAACATGGTGGTACGGGACGCTCAAAGACGCCATATTCACAAATCAGTTGAGAATGGAGACCCAGCTAAAGTCTGGCGTTTCTTGTATACTTTGGGAGTTGGAAAATCACGTCATGGTACTATCCCACATGGCACAAATCTAGACTCACTCAATCAGCATTTCTCCTCTTCTTCTAATATTGATGCTGGTGTTAAAAACAGTACTCTAAACTCACTCTTGTCACAATCAACTCCTAATTTTTCTTCCTTTAGCTTTCGTCAATTCACTGATTGTGATGTTAAGAAGAGTATTCTTTCCATCACCTCGAATGCTGTCGGCAGTGACAGCATTAGTCGTAACATGATCATCCCCCTTATTGACATCCTTACTCCCGTCCTAACCAAAATCTTGAACAACTCCATCTCGTCCGGTGTATTTCCTTCAGCTTGGAAGGAAGCCCAAATTACTCCTATTCCGAAAAAAGGTAATCCTTCATCATTTTCCGATTATCGTCCTATATCCATTCTCCCATTCCTTTCCAAGGTCCTGGAACGGTTGGTTCATAACCAGCTCAGCCAATTCCTAAACCGCAATAACCTGCTCAATCCTCTCCAATCCGGTTTCCGTCCTGGTCATAGTACGACTACTGCTCTTGTCAAGATCTCTGATGACATTCGGATGGGGATGGACAGACAGCAGCTCACAGTATTGACACTACTTGACTTTAGTAACGCTTTTAACACTGTTGACTTTGACATTTTACTTGGGCTGCTGCACTCTCTTAACATATCTCCGACGGTAATTGACTGGTTTCGCAGTTATCTGCTGGGTCGCCGGCAACGCATCCGGGTGGAAGAATCCTTCTCCTCGTGGTGTGAAACATCTGCTGGTGTACCCCAAGGTGGCGTCTTGTCCCCACTCCTCTTCGCTATCTTCATTAACTCTATTACTTTTCCAATCCAATCTTCGTACCACCTGTATGCTGACGATCTCCAAATATACTCTCAAGCTGGAATTAATGACCTTGGAAAGGCCATATCTGATATTAACGCTGATCTGGCTCATATCTCAGAATGGAGTAACTCTCACGGATTGCAAGTGAATCCAAATAAGACACAGGCCATAGTAATTGGCAGTCACTGGTTCATTTCAAGGGTCGACTTTGGATCTCTCCCTCCAATCGTCTTTAATGGTGTAGGTGTTCCATACGCCCAAACTGTGAAAAACCTTGGCATACTTTTTGATATCACACTTTCGTGGAAACCACAAGTGGCGGAGTTAAGTCGGAAGCTTTTTGGTGCGTATGGATCACTGAAAAGGCTGCGAAATTTCTTGCCGACCAGTACAAAGATTGCTCTTGCACAATCGTTACTCCTACCTATCTTGGATTATGCTGATACCTCCTACCCTGACCTCACAGAAGAGATGCTTAACAAACTGGAGCGGCTCCAGAACCTGTGTATAAGGTTTGTTTTCGGACTGAGGAAGTACGACCATGTGTCGTCCTTCCGAGCTCAGTTAAAATGGCTGCCCATTCGCCATCGAAGGGATTGGCATATTCTCTCTCTACTATACTCTATCCTATTTCTTCCTTCCACCCCTTCATACCTCAAAGAAAGATTTCAATTTAACACCTCTCAAGATCGTACTCTACGCTCCTCTCTTGACCTTTCCCTCTCTATACCTTCACATACTACAAATTTCTATCACGACTCTTTCACAGCTACGGCCATACGACTCTGGAATGCACTTCCCACCGCGCTGAGGCAAGCTCCCTCACTCGACATTTTCAAAAGAAATGTTAAAGACCACTTCCTTTCACTGTCACACCTCTCGTGATCTGTGGTTGCCTGTTGTTGTTCGTGTCCTGCTATCAGATTTATGTGTATTTATATATTATATATATGTATATATATAAATATATATTTATTATGTTTTTATAGGTAGGTTTATATATGTAGTGTTTATGTATGTTTAATTTGTTATATCTTTAGGTCAATCTTTATGCACCGTCCCCGCATCTATGTTAGCCTAATATCCTGCACCCAAAGGTTGCCTGGAAGAAATTGCTCTTTAGCAATAAGGCCGCCTCATTGTACACCTATTTCTAATATTGTACTTTTCCCAAAATTTCGTGTGCAATAAAAGAATATTGTATTGTATTGTATTGTATTGTAATTGTGTTGGTCACTCAGTAGGTATGGAAAGTCAAAATTTATATTTTGTTTTTCGACCTATGTTCCTTGCAAAAAGTTATTCAGTCACTGATACGGATCTTGCTCCAGAGCTATGGCTCTCAATTAAATTACAACCTGAGACTAAGAGCGGGCAGTCGGTAACCCTTCCTCGTTGCTTATGAAAATAGCGACCAATCTATACGTATAATAAAATCGCGAACTCGGCGAATCTGTAAGCTAAGCTACAAAAACTGTATTTTTGACAGGACGGGTCGAATTGATAACCTCTTCTTTTTGAAGTAGATTAAAAAGATAAAAGTGGTGGCAGCTTAACACGTTATGCTCCCTCTATCTATATGAATATAGAGCCAACTATATTGATTCAAAAATAACAATAGGTATTTATTTGTATACCTACTTAGTATTCAAATTAAAAATAAGAGGCATTCCGCTATTCCTACTATGAGAAGTAGGTATGTTGTTCACGATTTTGTTTGCGATGAGGTAAGGTTGCTGACTTCCCGCTCTCTATCTAGTGGGTGTTTATTGCCAAAGTTTAGAAGATGGTTCGGTAACGATAAAGGAACACAAAAAAATATTTAAAAAATCCTACATAAAAAAACGAAATCTCCGTGACTAACTAAAACTTGAAATTGAAACTAAACTAACGCAAAAAAGAAACAGTTTCAGTTATGTATGTGCCTACCTAATCGACTAATACTTGCGCGCTAGTTTGATGATCTGGGTCATTGCGCTCTGCGTTAGTTTAGTTTCAATGAAGTTTTATTTTTTTTTAAGTAGGATTTTTTTTTATATCTTACTTAGCTATGGCACGTTATTAAATTAAGACCCTATATACTACTTACTTGCTGAAATCTGGAAGACGGTTCTTGAACCTAACTCTGGCGACGTTGTCCACTGCATATTAGGTGGCGCTACTACATACAACATAACTACAAATTACAAATATTTCTCCAAATAAATAAAATATTCACGATACGAGTATTCACGTAATTTTTATCAAACTATTGTTAAAGCTAAAGCCAGAAATGTAAATTGAGTCTGTGGAAGTAAAAAGAAGGGGTGAATTTCGATCGTCTACAAATATTCCCAAAACCATCTAGCGACATAAAGCAGAACTAATGTTACGGCCACATGGCTACAGTACATGGATAGCAAATTATATTGAAAAATCTTACTTACAAGTGAAAAGACATTTTAAATGCAGTTTCTTTTTGCCTTTCTGACGAATTTAAACACAAAGGCACACAACACTTCATAGTGGGAGTTGTTTTTCCAACTATTAAAACAATTTTTTGCAGAGCGTGTTTCGATGTGATCACTGGTAAGTTCAAAGAGGAAATGGCGTATGCCCCGCCCCGTTTCGTGACGTCATGGCTCAATTGATTGAATCACGGCTCGACTGATATCATCATCTCCTCTTCCCTTCTTTACTCCGTGGTAGAAACACTTTTGGACCTTATGGCGTGGTAATAGAGTTGAAAAAGTTTCTACCGACGAGCAGTTGACCGTACTCAGGCGTGACGGCTCTCACACTGAGCAGGTCGAACGCCGGATTTACACGGGGCAAAATTTTGGCGCCTCTGAGGGATGTAGCTATACGAAAGAAAGAGAAAGCTATTCGACTTTTTCTTTTTTTCGCATAGCTGCATCTGTCTCAGGCGCCTAAATTTTGCCCCGTGTAAATCAACCATTACTGTGACAGATTGGTCTTACGAGGAAGCAATGTACGAACCACTCACGTCTTTAATAGGTCTCCTTTGGAAAAACTTTACTAAAACAGCTATTTGTGGTAGTTACGCGTTGCAGATATCAGCTCTCACGGGTCTCTGTGTCAGTTTGGTCGCAATAGGGAGTGTTGCACGTAGATACCGGTCTTACACGTCTTTACGTAGAATACCATACTCCTAAAATATCCATATTTTCTAAGAATATACTATAATAATAAACAAGCTATCTGTAATACTCACGCGTGGCAGATATCAGGCGTGACGGATCTCACACCTAACAGGTCTAACTGAGACAGTTTGGTCGCACGAGGAAGTAATGCACGGAGATAGCGGTCTTACACGTCTTTACGTAGAATACCATACGCCTAAAATATCCATATTTATTAAGAATATACTATAATAAACAAGCTATCTGTAATACTCACGCGTGGCAGATATCAGGCGTGACGGCTCTCACACCTAACAGGTCTAACTGTGACAGTTTGGTCGCACGAGGAAGTAATGCACGAAGATCTCGGTCGCAAACTCCACGTAAAGCTCCTAGGAATAGTTTGCGTATCTCTCCGCCTGATAACCAGGCTAGCCATTCGCCAGAACCCCCGGCTTGTAGACTGTAAAACATAATAAAGTGTGTAAGGGACAGTGTACCGAAAACTAAAAGGATGTGCTCAGTCAACGAAACTGAACAACTTTCCCAAAGAAACATATGTTGGGAAATGAAAAAAAAAATTGACCTCTCCATACAAATTGCCTACTCTGGTCGAACTGTTTGTATGGAGAGGTCAATTTTTTTTTCATTTCCCAACATATGTTTCTTTGGGAAAGTTGTTCAGTTTCGTTGACTGAGCACGTCCTTTTAGTTTTCGGTACACCATCCCTTAAAAGAAAAGGTCAATGTCGTGTCGTTTCAGGAGGTAAAGCAGCTAGCGATACAACGTGAGGAATGGAAGTTACTTCATCGACAAGAGCCAAGCTCTTAAATTAAAGAAGAAGGAAGACACCATCCCTCACACGCTGTATAAAATTGTAATTGTTTTGATACTTTACCAATCATTAACATAGTCCTGCAGTTAGGATTCATGAGGGAACTTTGTCGTGGATACTCATTAACCCTTAGAATCATCATCATAACATCACACGAAACGTCCATTGCAGGACTCGAGCTCCCTCCAGAATAGCAGCAAAAATGTAGGGCACAATTTGGAAGGGAAGCACCATAGTCTCCATGCTTTATAGCTTTCCGCTGGCACCACGGGCCGTAGTTAATGGTGACTGGAGTCAAATGGTACGATATAAAGGACGCTGCTACCCATCCTCCTGCTCATAATCTCTTAGTCGCCTCTCACGACACCCATGGGTAGAGATGGGTTGGTAATATTCCTTGCCGGCACCAAACGGACATGCCACTAAAGTGCGGAGAACTGCACACCGTGAATTTTCATTGGTTAAGCTCCCGAAACCCAGTGATTCTAATAACAAAAACAAGCAAGTTCCCAGAAGAAAAAAAAAATTTATTACTCGTAACATTGTTTCTCTAAAGTGGTCACGTGATCGATTATTTTTGTTTGGGAAGTTGAAAAATATTTTTCGAGTGAAATGATGAGTAGAATCACTGGGCTTCGGCAGCAAAAATAATGAGAATTCACTAGTTGTACTATATGCAAGATTAACTTACCACCAGCCGACATCCAATTCTTGCAGATGCATACAGTTTCCGAGCGCACGGATGCCGTTAGGAGTGAGCGAATACGACTTCCAGAAATCTACTGATATGAGGTTGGGGCAATTCGCGCCTAACGCCATCGCCACTTCGTCCATCGCTGATATCATTTTGCAAGAACCTGGAATGATAACGATATATGGATATTTTTTAATAATTATAAATAGTTTTTTTTTTATTTGTGAAGCTTACAGCCTAGTAACAATACAGAATATCTTTAAAAAATTCAATAGGCCAATGACAAGCTACCCTTGATCACAGATAATATAATACTATACTAGTACAGATGCCTCACGTCATAGAACGAATTTGTGCAGAAAATTGTTCGGGCTATTTTTTCCATAAGGTATTTTCTTAGAATAAATTGATATCTGGATGTTAAAATTGAATTAATGTCATAGTTTACACCTTTACCTACCAACCTAGTAGTAACATTTAGTTTAATTATTAGAAACAAAAGGGCCAAATGAATTCCGTCGAAAAAACCGTAGTACGGAATGGGACCCCATGCCGTGATACACAGAATTATTTTAGTCACTGGACGGTAGAGTTACATGAATACACAAAATACAAAGTTTTATTTATAACAAGAGTAGATTCTCTGCTTATACATTATTAAGCTGATCCTTGTGCTGATTAGATAAACTGAACAGGTTACCCTAAGAAAAAACAATGTATATTTTTGGCGTTCAAATCATACAAACTTCTAAAGTTTTCGAACCATACAATACTACTTTGAATAAGTTTTTCAGATTCGTGATTTGTGTAACATAGGTATCTACTAAAAATTTCATGTGACAAAAATTACCACCTTATTTTTAGGTTAATCTATGTTTTTTTTACAAGTGAGCGAACAAGCAAATATGTCAACCCCAAAGTAAAAATTAAATTATGTAGAGTCGGTTAAATACATAGTCTGTATGAGATCCTGAATCGTATCCTGCTGCTGACCGACTAGGGTTGTCAAACAACCCGTGTAAGTTTAACAAAAATCAAGAAACCTAAAATTCTAATATTTTAGATATACTTTATTTGCCAAAGTGAAAATATATCTTTTTACATGAGAAGCGTAATGATCCGTAATCGTTATTTTACGTATTTTTACGTTATTTTTTTTTGTAAAATGTAAATATTCTTACCAGAAAACTGTTGTAATAACCGTCATAACATTTCAAAGCCTGTAAGCCATATATTTCTCAGAGAGAAAGGTACAAATTTTACGTTTTTGGGATTTGATAAAAATCCACACATTTTAGTACAGAGGTCCCCTGCAAAAAATGGATACGCTCATGCAAAAAGCAGAAAGTGCTGCTATTTCAACCTCCTTGTTGCCACCAGATGATAGGAGCAACACGATGTCGCGTGCTTTTACCTCCAGAACTTAGGATCTAACGATACCTTAAGAATCACCATGTAATTTAACCATAACTGATTATACGCATCTTGCTCTCTCCGCCCTTTACAGAGCAAGAACAATACTCGGTTATGGTTAAGTTAGTTGACCCACCCTAAGGGTGCCTGTCCATTGACGCGGAGCGAGCTGGCGGAGCGGAGAAACGAGGAAATATTAACCAATAAGATTGCGGAGCGATGGCGGGCGACTGCTGGGCGGAGTTTTTATGCAATCCTATTGGTTAATATTTCGCTCCGCCAGCTCGCTCCGCGTCAATGGACAGGCACCCTAAGACGGAATTATGACATATTAATATGGAGGTCCCTTGCAAAAAATGGATACGCTAATGCAGAAAGCAGAAAGTGCTGCTACTTCAAACCTCCTTGCTGCCACCAGATGATAGGAGCAACACGATGTCGCACGCTTTTACCATCAGAACTTAGGATCTAACTGTACCTTAAGAATCACCATCTAACTTGCTCTCTCCACCCTATAGAGAGCAAGATGCATTTGGTTATGGTTAAGTTAGTTGGTGCAATCCACCCTAAGACGGAAAATGTCATGTGCCGGTAATTTCACTGACTCCCATTTCTTATTCTTTTTGCTACACTCAGAACACTCAAACAGATTATGAACTAAGAGACTATATAAGGTGTTTTTTTAATTAGACCCAAATATTGTTATGGTTACCTCAAGTACCTAAATGAATACTATTGGTGTTATTTTTTACATTTCTATACGCTAGTTTTCGAGAAAAATCCTAAAAACAATACCGCTAAATATCGTAAAATGAACACTCCGTATCAGCACAGGCAGCAGCGCGTAGTCGTGAGCCAATCACGCGCAAGCCGAGTGCGCGGTTCGGGCGGTTTTGGCTCGGTTTCGGGCTCTTAGTACGGTCGCAATCATTACTACAGGATGATTGCAAATCATAATTATTTTTTTGTTTGAAAATTATAAAAAAAAACTAGCGGGGGGATTTTTCTAAAACTTTGATAAACCTTTTTCTTTATTATAGTTACACCACCCCCAGAAATAGTTGGGTCTTGTTAAAAAACACCTTATATACAAACTCTAATTCTAAATACGCAAAACCTCTCGGGGGGTACTTCCACCTATGTAACTGAACAACTTTTGTTTTACAACTTATTAAAAAAAATTGTTTCTCCATACAAATCGACCGTACCAAATTTTCATTTTGCATAAAGATTTTTTTTTTTAATTTCAATTTCAAAAAGTTGTTCAGTTATATAGGTGGAACTACCACCCGAGAAGTTTTGCGTATGTAGAATTACACGGTGTCTAAGATCAGCCATTGGTAAAGAAAGTTCTTTAAACATAGGTACTAAGGGTGCCTGTCCATTGAGGCGGAGCCAGCTGGCGGATCGAAATATTAACCAATAGGATTCCATAAAAACTCCGCTCTGCAATCGCCCGCCATCGCTCCGCAATCCTATGGGTTAATATTTCCTCGTTTCTCCGCTCCGCCAGCTCGCTCCGCGTCAATGGACAGGCACCCTAATAGTCTTCAATAAATCAGGCAATTATTTCAAGTTAATTTTTGAAAAGATTTCCATTCAAATCACTTACCAACATTAAGATGTTCTAATCTTGGGTTAGCTCTGATGATTGCGACTGTAGCTAGGGTATTAATGTCCGTCCTATACAAGTCCAGCCGTTTCAGTCTCTTCAGCGAAGCAAGGCTGCCCCAATCCGAGCAGCCTACGATCGAGCGAAGACATAGCTCTGCAAAATATACAGTCAAGTATAATACAGTCTGTTTGACCGATTTACCTATCGATTTATGTTGTTTAAAGCCACGATCACACCAAACTGAATTCAAGGACTAATTCAGCATTACTTGATCAAATTATAAATGCACTCTAATCGTATGTGCACGCTAAGATGTCACAGGCTTACAGTTTTTGGTCGGGTTTGCGGCCGCACGCGCTCAAAAACTCGGTTTTTTGCACTTTTCATTAGTATTATGTGGAATAAAAATAAAACATTCAACTAAAATTATTGATATAATAGATACCTTTTTTGTGTGTAAAAACTAATTAGTGAACTTTTGCGGTTTTGGAGAAATTTTGCAAATTATCACAAAAACAGGTGCTGCTGAGGATTTTTTTTCCTAGAACGTGGATAGCAAAAATTCAATTCTGTTCAAGTAAAAACCTTTTTAACATCTTGATATATCACCCTGTATTTTTTTTTCAATGGTTTTGATGGCCATTTATTTTAATATTTCAACGTAAAAGTAGGCATTTGACCGCTATTAGCGCCTTAATTGCAATATCCTTACTTCAACAAGCAATGTTATCCGAATTCGTTTGTGATCGTGGCTTAAACCCTTCCTAATAATAACGATTTTTATGTTTCCTCCATTTTTATCCATGTTTCAACCAACAGCGCTATTTTGACAGGAACCTACTCAGTAAAAGCTAGACTTAAAAATAGTAGTGTTCAATATCCGCGCGATGGAGCATCTGTCTATATCCAATCTCAATCCCTTCCTGAAGCCTCCATGAAACCTACCAAAAATTACCACGACAAATGTTTATATTATTTTGGTTTTTATTTATTTTCTTTACTAATCTCATAAGTATATCAATACGTCACTTTATTTTACACTGAAACAATATAAAATGCTATTGAACAATACTAGAATAGACGAAAACAAGAACGAGTGAACCCTAAAAATACTTCAACATTATGTATTAACTAGTGATTGATATAAACATCATCTCGGAACAATACCTACAGACCAGACAAACGATAATGCCATTGAGCTTGTAAACAAATTTGACCTTAACTGACCTTGAGTGCCTAACCCACATTCAATAATTTGCAATTTAAAACCGACTGCCAGACTGGTTTTTATTGTTGACATATGGGTTTCAGTTCATCAAGAAATCACTTATGACATCATCCAGTCAACAAAGTTCAGTGTGCAAGCAAAACCTTGAAAAATATTTATGGGCATTATAAAACTCTGATAAAGTAGGATCTTGTTATAACTAAAATAAAAATCAAAAGACCGATGTGTGTATACAAACTGATCTGACCCGATGAAAGCATCGGTGCAAGGGAGTAAATGGATCAACATTACAGTAAGTCAGGCTTAGAAATAGTACATTGCTCATCGAGAAGAGAAGGGGAATCGGACTTTCTCTGGAATGATGCAGTGCTTTATACTTCACATCTAAGGAAAAACCTGCCAAGTGCAAGTCGGACTCGCGCTCCGAGGGTTCCGTACCAGCCCATAATCATAATTGTATTAGTTGAAATTTCAGTAAGTTAGTGTGCTAGATTTTTTGAGTCCGACACGCGCTTGACCAGAATTTATTATTTGTTGTTATTTTATAGCTTAAGCACTTTAAACATACCAATTTTCACGTTTGTAAGTGTTCCCTTTTTTAAGATAGAGCTAAAACAAAAATCGCTGAAAAAAATAGGTCTTTAGTTTGGAAGCCCCCTTAATTTAATTTTTATTTTTAGTATTTGTTGTTATACCGGCAACAGATATATCGTCTTTGGCGAAAAACAAAGGTCATAGCTATCCCGAAGCCAGGTAAACCAACTGATAACCCTAATAACTTCCGGCCGATCTCGCTTCTGTGCCATACTTACAAGTTATTCGAGCGGTTACTTTTAGTTCGCCTCACAGACTTTGTTGACCCGCAACTGATCCCAGAGCAGGCGAGTTTCAGACCCATAAAGTCTTGTTGCAGTCAGGTACTCAAGTTAACGCAACACATTGAGGATGGGTTTGAGACCGGAAAGGTTACTGGCACCGTATTTGTTGATCTTTCTGCGGCTTATGATACTGTCAACCTACGGCGTCTATTATGGAAGGTGGAGACCATGACCGGAGACCAAAATTTTGTCAAAGTGCTCCGTGAACTACTCCATAACCGACGCTTCCAAGTTCACCTTCTTCCAAATAAAAGTCGTTGGAGGTCTCAGAAGAACGGCCTACCTCAGGGTAGTGTCCTGGCACCGCTGCTTTTCAACATATACACCAACGACCAACCGTCCAGCCCGAACACATCTCGCTTCCTGTATGCAGACGACCTTGCGCTCACGTCCCAGTCAAACAACTTTCAGGATGTCGAGACACACTTAAATATAGCACTAAAAAACCTAAGTGTAACTACTACGACGAAAACTCTCTGAAACCAAACCCGTCTAAAACTGAATCGTGCGTATTCCATCTTCGCAACGCACAGGCAGGGCGGAAACTTCGCATCATATGGCGTGGAGAGTCTATTGCTCACAACAACTTTCCCAAGTACCTCGGCGTTATGCTGGATAGGTCATTGACGTTCAGAAAGAACTGCGAGAAATTAAAAGGAAAGGTGCATTCTCGGAATAACCTACTGCGCCGTCTAACTACCACCAAATGGGGCGCAAACCCGCAAGTGCTGCGAACTACTGGCTTGGCGCTTGCGTTCTCTGCCGGCGAATTTGCATGCTCTGTATGGGGTCGTTCATCACATGCAAAGCTAGTGGATACCGCCTTAAATGAAACTTGTCGCACAATTACTGGCTGTCTAAGGCCGACTCCGGTCAAGTTACTGTATCCATTGGCTGGAATAGCGCCTCCAGATGTCCGCAGATCTGTGGCTAGCTCATGTGAAAAGGCCAAGATGAAAGACACACGACACCCTCTGCACAGCCACGAACCAGTGCCGCAAAGGCTAAAAAGCCGAAAAAATTTCGTAAAGTGTGTCGATAGCCTGACCTCTGACCCTTCACAGGCTCGCTGCAGACTGTGGCGTGAAAGAGTTTCACTTCCTTCCCCTTTTGTTCCACCTTCAGAGAGTCTTTCGCCTGGACAGAATTTGCCATGGCTGACCTGGAAGTCTCTAAATAGACTTCGGACTCAGGTTGGCTGCAGTAAAGACAACATGTCCAGGTGGGGTTTCTCAAAGGATCTTAATCTGATCTGCACGTGTGGTGCGATACAAACTATGGCCCACCTAACATCGTGTTCTGCGTCCCCTTCCACCTGCACACAGCAAGAGTTAATGGACGCCACACAAAATGCAGTTCATGTTGCCGAATTTTGGGCTAAACAAATATAAAATTAAAATGACGATGCCATCGACACGCAAAGAAGAAGAACAGATATACATAATTTGTGAAAATATTAACAGTCTAGCTATTACTGTTCATGTCGTACAGCTCAAACAAAATCTTGTAAAAACAGCTGACTTTGATGGTATCTTATTCCTTTGTTTTTAGATATTTTTTAAAACAAATAATACAGTATTTATCTACTCAACGAGCTCTAAGCAACGATATAGAATTGAAACCCCCACTCGATGGAATATGTCTAACTTTTTTTTACGCCTCCCACCTTTAGCTGTTTGGGAGCCCCCCTTAATTTGTTACTTTTTTTCATCACCATCATCATCATATCAGCCGAAAGACGTCCACTGCTGGATATAGGCCTCCCCTAAAGATCTCATGACGACCAGTCTTCCTGTCGGACTTTTTTTTATTTTTAGTATTTATTGTTGTAGCGGCAACAGATATACACAATTTGTGAAAAATTCAAATTTCTACCTGTTCATGAGATACCCACTGACAGACAGACATCGGAGGCATATCAATAGGGTTCCGTTTTTCACCCTTTGGGTACGGAACCCTAAAAAACAAAATTAAAGATTCAGAACCTCATACTCTTCTCATATTTTTTATGGCGTTCACATCTCTTTACGATTACTTCGCCAATGTCAAAAAGTTTTTCACGTAACCCTTTGCAACCGGAGGAACAAAAGTTTGCAAAAACTGAGGCGGAAAAATGTAAAATTTATGTTAGTTCATTGGCATAAGTAAGTAACTACATTCAGGAATCCCTTCAAAATCCGTTGCTTTTACTCCTATTTTTCACCCTTGTTACACAATGATTACACGAACTTCGGTTAATTATTTTGTGAAGGCGGCATCAACCATCAACTTATCCAATTACGATCAGTCACGTGTTTTATGTAACTCCCACTTACAACACGTGATGCCTCGTAACAACTTTATGGCTTAGGCACAGCAAGTCTTATCGCTTATACTCTTATCGCTAACCACAGCCTAAAACGTCAAATGTTAGACAGGAAGCTATCCTAGAATTTTCACCGCAAAATAATATGGTTTACGTACAGCGTGTGAAATTTAAGAATATTGAGCAATTTGCCCCAAGGAACATAGGTCGAAATACGAAAAAAAAAATGTTGACCTCCCATACAAAATGAGCTCTCAGCTGATGCAGTTTGTATGGGAAATCGAAAAGTTTTTTTTCGTATTTCGACTTATGTTTCTTGGGAAAAGTTGTTCAGTTTTATAGACAGAATCACCTCTTAAAATATTCGAGGTGATAAAATATAAGGATGAACAATCTACATCACGCGAGAGCGAATTTTTTATAGGAAAAAATATATTTTTTCATTAGTTTATGACCTAGGCAAAGCTGCTCGGCTATTAGCTATAAGCCTATGTACTCTTATCGCCCGGAGGATGAATCTAGAAAGTACAATGTCAATGTCATCTTATCAAGTTAAGATGAAAAATAAAAAAATACCCCCCCCCCCCCCCCGTCTCCGAAGTTTGAAAAATCTGAAAAATAAAACGATCTTTCTAAGTTGCACAGTTTTTTAAGAATCTGCCAAAAAACATTTACAAACAAATTTATTTATGCGGTCCCAAAAACCGCCTTTATTGCTACTAATAAAGGTATATGGGAACCCTCGGCGCGCGAAACCAACTCGGCACATGAGCGGTTTCTTTCTATTCTAAAGCGTTTACAATAATGAAAAGCCACTTGTCTGGCTTTTGATCAAAATCAATTGCTAAAAGCCTAGATTTTTCTTCAACAACCTGATTATTGTCAAAAACCTGTGACTGCGACTTATACGCTTTACTAAATTACTAGTATAGATATGCACGAACCTTGCAAACTATGCGAGGTGTCAACTATTGCTCTTAGCACGGAGTTGTCGACGAATTTGCAGCAATTCAACCGTAGATGTGTTAACTCCGACCCGCAGTCTCTCAGGAAACTGTTCACGTAAAACATCATTTTGTTATTTATTTCTAACAGCTATTTTTTACTCTTTTATTTTTAAAATAGTTGACAAGAATTTTCTACCACTTTGTATATTTCAAACTTTTAAACCTGCCTTTTAGGTATTTTTATTTTAAAGGCAAGGCAAGTTTTCCAAATATACCAAGAATAGCAGCCTAAAAAACGAAGCGTAAAAATAAGTGTTTGCTTACTTGACAAAGTAGTTGGTATGTATCATGCGATGGCTGCCACACCACGAGAGGTCTAGTTTCTGTAGGAACTTGCATCTCATTGATAGCGTCATCAGAACCTATTGACAAAATTCAAAAGTATGTACCTACCATGTATATGGTGCTATACAATGTGTCCGGTGACCGACACAAACTTAAACGGTAGATTCTAAACATGAAACTGAACAACTTTTCCCAAGGAACGTAGGTCGAAATACGAAAAAAAAAAATCAGCTTTCCATACAAACTGCATTATTTGACATTTATATTTTGTATAGCAGGTCGAAATTATTTTTTTTCGTTTTTCGACTTATGTTCCTTGGGAAAAGTTTCATGGTTAGAATCTACCGTTTAAGTTTGTGCAGTCGGTCATCGGACACATTATATATTTAACTGCGAATATTTTGAGATGCTTTCTAATTAAGTGCACTTTCTTGTTATGAAATTGTGAAGGAACTTAGAGCTCCCATGTTACTGGGACCATAAAGCAGATCTTGAGATTGTTTTGTATGGAAGGACTAAAAACTTTTCTCATGTTCTTTGAGAAAGTTGTAGGGTTTTATGGTACAAGTAACACACTCAAATATTCGCAGTTAATAAGGAAGGACCTTATGTCATTTAGATCTTTTTAACATATCGACGGTTTCGTACCAAGTTTTCATCCTAGAAACATACCTCAAAGCGAATAAAAAAAAGTCGTGCTTCTTACAAAATTATAAACTTCATTGGGCAGTTTGTGTGGAGCGGACGATTTTTTATAGCATTTCCAGAGGCAGGTTTCTAACTGCTTTCAGTTTTCAGAAGGCTGCTCTTTATACTTGAAATTTTATTTGTTTCGATCCCAAAGCCCAGTAATTATAGACAAGCAACTTCTCTGAAGAATAAGGTGCTAGCACTGAAGTGGTCACGTGATCCACACGATTTGTACAATTCCAATAAAATTTCACGTTGTTGTATATTGTTTTGATGCTTATATTTTATGCGCTTTTTCAAGAGATTGTAATTACACCCAGTATCAACCAGTATCAGGCCCTTGTGCGACAACGGAAAAGTTTCTAAGTTTTCTAAGCTTCTAAGTTTTGACAACAATAGCCGACATATGTACTTTAAAGTTGGGTACCAAGTAGTAAAAAGGTTCATATAGGTACTTGTTTACTAGTATTATATGATCTGTGATATAGGGATCTTTCTCCACCCTTTGAATGCGAGATTAAATCCGATGTGGATCCGAATTCTTATATAACAACAATTTGTGAGAAATCAGCATGAGTCATTGGGGTCCCCTAACAAAACAATATTTTCCAATTGTTTTGATACAAATAGGACATAAATAGCACGTTTTGCCCAGTTGATTCGAGGTAAAATTCGTTTTGCGGTTCCTCATGTAACCAACCGACTTTTAACAAATATAACATGTAAATAATAGCACTCATCACAGTCAAATTCTTCTAAAATGCACGCAACCAAGAAGTGAAATTACCTACCAGCATCTGTACTCCCAAATTAGTATGTAGATATTTGCGCTGATAAGTGTAAAAGCGAACTCCGCTCCGGTTTCCTTTACCGGCAATCCTTTTTGCTTCCATTGGAATGGAAAAGTGGTGAAAGATACATAGTAGTCGCGTGCCTAAAGTCACGTTTAGCGATAAGGACTAAGAAAACCTTACTCTCTTTTCTCTTTTTAATACAGCGAAGTATGCGAACAAAGATTGAGTAATATCTAAAGGATGTTCGCATATCGACGAGTAACGTTCGCGAACATTTTGTGACCTTCAATGTAATGTTTTTATAGCCTTTATTGAAGTTTCTTTTTAGTAGTCCAACTTTTTTTTAAATTAGAGGTTCTTTTAATCAAGTTAGTTCATCAAGTCTATGTAAAATTTGTTGCTGATAGTCATCTTAGAGGTCTGTCTATTATGCCTAAGGTGTAGTAGTGTTTGTTGAGATCATTGTGTCCTGTAATTGTCCCTACTGCATTACAAAGCTTTGTTCTGTTCATCTGTAGTAGCCGTCTTATCAAACGAGCCAAAAAAATAGTAAGATCAATAAACAGCTTATTGATGTTATTATTTTTTTGTTTCGTTTGCTCCTTTCAATGTCACGCCATTGTCTGTCTGCTTCATTTCGTGTTTGATCTTGTATCCATGTCCGAAACTGGTTGAAAGGTGGCGGCAATTGCTGACCGTACATCTAGCAGGCAGCACACGGTGTACATACCTGTGACTGGACGCAATGCCAGTAGGGCCTCAAGTCGATGCTTCTGTAGAGAATTGTGTCCGAAGCCAGTCGGTTGAAATAGCTGTTCACTTGTGCACATCTGCTCAGTGACTGTAGGTCTAGGTATGACATCACGCAGAGGATAGTTTCGTCCTGAAAAGAGGAGATCTTTATAGACTAGTTTAAGCAACTAGATGGCTTCTAAGTGCTTGATAAAAATTCACGCTTATTAAATTGCTTGTTTTTGGCCGTGACTTTGGCCGCATGTTAAAAAAAAATTATGCCGGTGTTTTAATAAAACTATTAGCTATCAAACAAAAAGTTTCATTAAAATCGGTTCGGTAGTTTTTGCGAAGTGCTCGAACAAATGAACCTACAAACTGGCAAAAACTCCAAAAGTCTGTGATTTGGATTCAGGGGCATATAAATGGCATAAAATGATAAAAAATATATAAATATCTTCAATGTACAGACAAAATAAATTATATTTTAATTATATAATAGTAGAGATTTGAGTATCTTAGACGTATAATTAGAATACATGATATTTCCAATCTATACGGAAAAGTGTGATAATACGAAAGTGTGTGAATCTGCCCATGAAACTGAACAATTTTTTTCAAAGAACCATAGGTCATAGAACAAAATCAATTTCTGACCACCCATAAAAACTGTATCAGCTGATAGCGCATCTTTAATGGGAGGTCTTATTTGATTTTTCGTATGTTCCTTGGGAAAAGTTGTTCAGTTTCGAGGGCAGATTCACACCCTTCAGTATTATCACACCTTTTTGAGGCACGCTATATAAGGAAGAGGTCGATTGGTGGTTGCTCTTTCTTTCCGATCAGAAAAGTTACACAACGTTGGCTATGGTCAGAAACCAAAACGCACTTTCCGTGCTTCGAAAGACACCTCAAGCCGTTAGTCCCTGTTATACGAGTAACCACTGATAATAGTAGTTAAACCAAGTCAGAGGCTATTTGGTGGCTTGAAAACACAGGTAAATCGGCAATTAACCAGGCTAAGCCTAATTTAAGATTGGGTTTAGTTTGCCCTCTGGATTGCAGAGGTAAGATTGTAGTTCGATTGTAGTGCCCACCTCTAAGCCCTAGGTTTGGGAGCTGACTACATAAAAAGGAAATAAGTGATGAATTCATAAGACTTAGTAGGTTTTTTTTTTCAAGGTAAAGGTGATTGGTCTCAACTGTCTCAAGGCAACTTTTGTTTACCGAAGTTCCTTAAAAATATTACACGCTAAATACTGCCGGTGCCAATAAAATTATAACAAATACGCACTTTTTTGAACGAACAGCCGACAATACCAGTTAAGCTGGAAGTCACGAATTCGCGCCGAACAAAGAAACTAACCAAATTAATTGTACAGAAACGAACATTTTAAATGTTATAATATCAAGGTCAGTGAAACTATGAAAGGATCGAATTTATATACGGTGGATATGTCGCAGTGATACATATAAAATCAAACCTGATTTTATGTATTCTTTTTAGGGTTCCGGACCTAAAAACCCTTTGTTGTCCGACTGTCCGTCTGTCGGTCTGTTTGTCAAGAACCTTTTTTTTTTTTAAGGAAAAAGTTGAAATTCATAAGAAATCGGTCTACGAATCATTAAAGATGTGAAAATTCTACGACAAACAATCGAAAGATACAGACATTTATGTCCCCATCTCCTTACATTTATGAACCAAACCAAAACCTATAGGGTACTTCCCATTGACCTAGAATCATGAAATTTGGCAAAAAGGTAGGTCTCATAGCACAAGCAAAGGAAAAAGACTAAAATAATTAAATTGTACAACTTTTCTCACATCAAAACCAATTATCGTGAGCTCCCGTTTTAAGTACTTGCTAATGATAATAAAAGAGTTTTTAAAATCTAAGGGCAAAAAGAACCGATGGCCGATGGGGCGTGTGGGTTCTAGAGTTGCGACCACGTACCGGAAGACGAAGCGTCGGTAGGCCCCCCACAAGGTGGACCGACGATCTGGTCAAGGTCGCGGGAAGCCGCTGGATGCGAGCAGCGCAGGACCGGTCGTCATGAAGATCTTTAGGGGAGGCCTATGTCCAGCAGTGGACGTCTTTCGGCTGATATGATGAAGGGCAAAAGCTTGTAGGATTTCATATGGTGGACTTGTACGGATGGAACCCTTAGTGCGCGAGTCTGACTCGCACTTGGCCGGTTTTTAGGGTTCCGTACCTCAAAAGAAAAAAACGGAACCCTTATAGGATCACTTTGTTGTCCGTCTGTCTGTCTGTCTGTCTGTCAAAACCCTTTATCTCACGAACGGGTAGAGGTATCAGGTTGAAATTAATAATATATATTAGGATCCATGAACCACACAAGATCTGAAAATTTTAATTTTTTACAATGACGCAATCAAAAGATATGCCATTTTATGTCCTCATCTCCATACATTTATTCAAAAATGAAAAACCTACAGGGTACTTCCCGTTGACCTAAAATTATGAAATTTGGCAAGAAGCTAGGTCTCACAGTACAAATAATGGGAAAAGTCTGAAATCATTAAATATTACAACTTTTCTCACAACTAATAGTAACCAATTGTGGTGAGCTCCCGTTTCAATAACATTCATATAAGAGAGGGGTCAAGTTGGATGGTCACTGAGGCGATTTTTTTTTAGTTCTATTTAAAATCGGGAACACTTACAAACTTGAAAATTGGTATGTTTATAGTGCATAAGCTATAAAATAACAACAAATAATAAAATTTGGTCAAGCGCGTGTCGGACTCAAAAAAATCTAGCACATTAACTTACTGAAATTTCAACTAATACAATTATGTTTATGTGGTGGTACGGAACCCTCATTGCGTGAGTCCGACTCGCACTTGGCCGGTTTTTTTTTATTGAATAATCTTTTTTGATGAAAAAGGATAGGTAAACTCCTGCTCGATATTTTTTTGGGCTACCTAAATGTCATCAACGTAAACGATCACAAATAATTAACCACATCGCCATATCACTATTCTGATTTCTTATTATTTTTAAAACTTCCTTATTTAAAGCGCAAAAAAGAGAAAAGAGAAATTACAAAATGTATCAATCTTAGTCTCCCGCTGCTTCCTTCTCTTTTTAAAAAGTAGATACCAGTTGAGAGAAGACTTTACCTAGTAAAACATGAATGTTACAACACATAAGAAAAAGAAATAGGAAGTTTGATTTATCGAAAGAAATAGGATGTTCTAGTCCATTCATCCATTATTGTTTTATTTTCATTCACCCTTCTGTCCACCGGAAGTGTCCCACGTGAATCATCATAGCCATAATGGATCATTCATAGTAAATTTATAATCGTGTTATAAATCTAACGTCCTTTCTATTGATTTAATTGTTATGTTTTATCTTTAGTTAAGCTATTAAAAGACCACTTTAAGTAAAACATAGGATGTGACGTGATGTGACTCAATGTTAT
Organism: Athrips mouffetella; assembly: GCA_947532105.1. Classification (NCBI taxonomy): domain Eukaryota; kingdom Metazoa; phylum Arthropoda; class Insecta; order Lepidoptera; family Gelechiidae; genus Athrips; species Athrips mouffetella. The sequence goes on along the minus strand of OX383972.1, from coordinate 19,839,415 downwards.
TGTGTCTATGTCTAGTCAGGTTATCGAAAAATATTATAAGTGATTAATATTGATTGATGGGTGTCTGCTTAGGTGGAGCGTTTTTCGAGTTCCGATTGTAAGTCGAGCCGTTGGTCTCATCTACTATCTTAGCTCGTGTTCACACATACATTCGCCGTCGATTTGTTACTTTTTTTTTTACTTTTGTATTTGTTTTTTACATCAGGATTAACTGCAGGTGGTGGGATAACTATAATATGGCATTTACATACCCCTAGGGAGAGAGGCGGTATGTATAATGTAATATGAGACGGACAATATTGGTCGTACATTAAGGGGCTGATAAGATCTAAATTACCTCCCTTTCTAACAAAGGGCAGAATGCGCGTTTTAGAACGGAGCAGATTCGCACTGTTTTACGTATTTCGCTCATTTTTGCATTTTTCTCAAAATCTGTACCCATAATATTAATTATCAAATAGCTATATTATTGTGCAATATGTATTGAATAATGTGTAAAAGTTTTGGCATCATAGATTGATGGGTACTTAAGAAAAAAACCGGTCAAGTGCGAGTCGGACTCGCGCGCCGAGGGTTCCGATATACCTATAGTATTTTTGGAAGCAATAAAGTCCATTTTCAGGACCGCAAAACTAAATTTGTTTGTAAAGGTTTTTTGCAGATTTCTGAAAAACTGTGCAACTTAGAAAGATCGTTTTATTTTTGCTGTAAAGTTTATATAAACTTCTGTCAACTGTAATTAATTCTGATTTTTCCTTACTCAAACTTCGGAGATAAGGGGGGGGGAATGGTATTTTTCTTGACATTTTTCATCATAACTTTAAAACTAAGAAATTTAAAAAAATACAAAAATATATTTTAAAATGTACAAGTAAAGCCCTTTCATATGATACCCCACTCGACCTAGTAGCGACAATTTGAAATTTGGCCCCCCCTATTTTGGCCCCCTTTATATTAATAATCATACTTTTTCAAATTTTTTTCTTGTGCAATTAAGTTGGGCAACTATATTCTAAAACTATTCCAAATTTCAGGTTGATAGCATAAGTGGTTGCTGAGATATAGAGGTGTGACAGACAGACGGACAGACAGACAGAGCGGCACCATAAGGGTTCCTTTTTTTTACCATTTTGGTATCGGAACCCTAAAAACGGTTTAAAAGCAAAAAGCAGAGGTAACTTAGGATTTTTACTTTCGAGCGGAGCGAGAAAGTTATTGTATTCGTGAAAAAATTTTTTTTTCTAATTTTCTCAAAATATGTTCTATATCACTTATACATAATAAAAAACAAGTCTCCCACAAATGTCCGTCCGTCGGTCGGTCGGTCGGTCGGTCCGTCGGTCGGTCTGTCCGTCACGCTTTGGCCTAGCGGCTAAACGAATGGTCCGATTGACACCATATTTTGAATTTAGGAGTTCTGTGCAAATCCATCGAAGGGTTCTAAGTGGTTTCTTGATGGCTCTCATTTTGAGGGTAGCTGTCATACAACGAAAATGAAAAATTGAAATTTCCTCAAAAACGGCTCATAGAATCTTGATGAAACTTTGCATGACCTTGGTCCTTGGTCTTGACCTTGATGCTTGCATCTCTATGTAAGATATCTTGCGCCAGTATCAATTGATCTGTGTAATTTACCCAAAATTGGTTCCATTGAGTATATTAAAATTTTCTATAATATTAATCCTGGATTAGTTGTCTACCTGACTGGATATTTTTTATGAATTTTTAAATAAAATTTAGTACACAGGATGTACCAAAAACTTAAAGGCTTGCACAGTAGACTAAACTGAACAATTATCCATAAGGAACATGTGTTGGGAAATTAAAAAAATCTCCAGGCAAGTATCCTACGGTAGTATCCATTGATCTGTGAAAATTCATATAAAGGGTGTTCCAGTACTACCAAAAGTTAAACATGTGATTTACTCGAAACCGTTTGAGGTTTGTTTGTTTTAATGTTTGACAATTTGAATTCTGAATTGATCTTATATTTCATCCGAACAGTTTTTTGAAAAATAACGTAAATAAAAGTTTGTATTTCCATACTATGTGTATGGCATTACAAATTTAAGTTTGCGGTTGATAGTTTTTCCTTGAGTATTGAGAGAAAGTTAGTGCAGTGCTGCTGTACCATTTATTTTTATGGCGTACAAAATATATTTAATCGTGTTTCGGAGTCGGCCATATTCTTGGAAAGATGTTTAATTATAAAATTATTTTTTTTCATCACGGCTATATACGAGTATTCATTACTTTTCGTTAAAAACCTGCTCAAGTGAAGCGTATTTAGCTCTTATCAGCCCCTTAATATCAGAGGTCTTTTGACGTATTTTACTCTTGCCACAAGACGATTGACTAGAATTACTACTGGTGTTACGACGCCAATGATATAAAAATTAAGTCTACCTGAGTGTATTTGTAAGGTTAATTGAGAAAAATGAGGTTGTATTTGAAGTGTAGCCAAACGTAATCGAACCTTCTGTCAATACGTTCGAGAAGCCTGAACCAGACACGTACCAAAGGACGGCAGTAATGACCTTGAACTTAGATAGGAGCAGGAAGAGTCCATTGTTTATGCTATACCTTTACAATCGAAATAACGTAGCTTGATAAGAATTAATGCATGAAAAGGTAGCGATACGTGACTCTGTCGCTCCAATACTATCGCCGAAGACAGTAGCCGGGACCATCGGAAGCACGGAATCATCTTACATTTCAGACAATCATGTGATTCATCCTGCTAAGTTTTTTTGTTCACACAATGTCCCCACCGACATGCGGCAGCCGAACCCAGAACCTCCAGATCGAGATTCGTACGCTCTAACCACTAGACTATAGAAGCTGTTAAAGCTGCTATAAAATCATCATCATAACATCCCACGAAACGTCCACTACAGGAAAGGGAGCTCCCTCCAGAATTCTAGCTATTGCTGGAAAAACTTGGAGGGTGAGTACCATAATCACCTCGCTTATCAGCGTTACGGCTGGCACCATGGACCGCGGTTGTAGGTGACCGCAGTAAGTAAGATGGTATGATACATAGGAGGATGCTGCTGCCCATCCTCCAGTTTATAGCCCTTAGTCGCCTCTTACGACACCCACGGGTATGTATGGGTGCAATAAAATACTCACTGGTAATTGCTGGAAGTCTCCGAGAGGTGGTCCAGGGTCGATCTGCTTCTGTATCATGGATCTGTTTTTCGGATGAGCAACCGTCTCGTGCAGGTTTGAGGCAAGTATCCTGTTTAGGAGTTGACCTAGAACAAACATGATTAATTATATACTTCCTTTAAAATTCCATGTATAATATGTAAGGCAATAAATGTATTGAGTATTGAGTATTTTTCAAAACCGTATTCGCAATACCGAAATCCGCCGCCGAACTTAGGAGGATATACGGAAGCGGATCAGTCAGTGAGGGTGGGCAGGACATTTAGATAGATAGATAAAACCTTTATTCAATAAACATAACACAAAACAAATTACATAAGTTTACAAGTATTAACATGCATAACTTAAGATAGGTAATTACACATAAGTCGCGCGTAAACATGAAGAATACAGGTAGGCTACCTTTTGCATGCTGTATGTGGTATACCTACTATTGTATAGGCGCTGGCTCAGCATAATGCATACAGCACCAACAACGGCGCTGCAGCGCTGATATTCTGCCAGAACCATAAATGTCACTCTCGTCGACACAGAGCTTTGCAAGGCGAAATGATGGAAGATATACCAAGGCGGTAACAGAATGGCAACCAAGGCCTTTTAAATCGCTCGGTAGGCAGGCGACCCGCCGGATACCGTCGCTGTAGTATGGAAAGCCTGCATAAGGGATGCCAGAGACCGGGGTTAGCGACGTAAAAAGGAAAAGGCATGTACCCAGCAGTGGGTCGATACTGTCGATATGGGCACAGATAATATAATACTATACTAGTACAGATGCCTCACGTCATAGAACGAATTTGTGCCGAAAATTGTTCGGGCATTTTTTTTTCCATAAGGTATTTTCTTAGAATAAATTGATATCTGGATGTTAAAATTGAATTAATGTCATAGTTTACACCTTTACCTACCAACCTAGTAGTAACATTTCGTTTAATTATTAGAAACAAAAGGGCCAAATGAATTCGGGCTATTTACTCCGTCGAAAAAACCGTAGTACGGAATAGGACCCCATGATACGGGCGAATGATCGTGATGATGATCTCACAAAGAGAGAACACGCGAAGCAGCAAAGAGCCCCTGAGTTTCTGTAGAAGCTTAGATCGAAGTGAACCTTCATCATTTTCTAGCTTACTGCTAGTAATTAGTTATGTTAGAAAGGGATAAAGCTCTTTGACTTCGACACTGCCCCTTAGCTTCAGCGCTATACTTTTAAAAGCAAAAAACGAAGGAAATAGAGGCAGAGAGGTAGACCTAGACGAACTCAAGGAGGTAAACTTTATGTCTCAGTAGTTAAAAATTGCAGTTAATCTATATTCACTTTTCATTTGATGAAAAGTTAGAAATAGAAAAGCATTACCAGGCCACTCAGAAAGTATTGCGAAAAATAGTTTTTATATATGGGAGACTGGCCGGTCAGAATCTTTTTCGAAAATATGATTACTTGTAAGTAAAAATATGTGTGTTCCATTTTCAAAATTTCCCTCCACATTTTTTGCGAGCCAATTCAAAGTATCGTGTCTTACTGAAAAATGGATCTGCGCCGGGAACATTTTAGAGCTATGATTTTTTACGATTTCAAGTGTCGCCTGAAACCGGATGAATCGTTCGATAGACTTCAAATGGCATTTATGGATGAAGGCCCCTCCAAGGCAACCGTGTATCGTTGGTATAACGAATTTAGGCGCGGTCGACCAACCTTGGGGGATGAAGAAAGAAGCGGTCGCCCTTTGACGGCTATTACGGAAGAAAACGTGCTAGCAGTGAAAAATTTAATCCAAGATAATAGGCGAATTACATATCAGGAGATTCAGCACATATTAAAGATTGGATCGGGAAGCGTTCACGAGATTCTACACGGGCATCTTCGCGTGAGGAGGATAGTATCGCGCTGGGTGCCGCACTACCTCACCGACGCTCAGAAGCAGGCCCGGGTGGAATGGTGCCGTGATATGCTGAACAAATTTGAAGCAGGCTCGTCTCGGCGTGTTTACGACATCGTAACAGGTGATGAGTCCTGGATTTATCAATACGATCCAGAAACCAAGCGCCAGTCGACAGTTTGGGTGTTTCAAAATGAACCAACGCCTACCAAAGTGAAGCGATCTCGAAGCGGGGGGAAGATTTTGATCGCCAGCTTTTTTAATTTGACTGGCCACTTGGCCTCAATTCCCTTACGAGATCAAAGAAGCATCAACGCCGAATGGTATACTACCAAATGTTTACCAGAAGTTTTTTCTGTTGTGAGCAACAAGCGACCAAACACAGGGCTCCGCGGACTACTGCTCCACCACGACAATGCGCCTGCACACACCGCGCTCAAAACGAGGGACTTCCTGGACAGCACACCAGTCAAACTCCTGGGTCACCCTCCTTACAGCCCTGATCTAGCACCGTGTGACTTCTTTTTATTTCCAAAAATAAAAAATCAGCTCAAGGGGGATACAATTTTCGTCGCCGGAAGATGCGCTGGCTGCGTTCGAGCAGGCTGTAAACGAGGTGTCTACGGCGGACTGGAAAAAGTGTTTTGAAAACTGGTTCAGACGCATGAATCTTTGTATAGAGGCTGGTGGAGAGTACTTTGAAAAGATTTAATAAAAATATATGTACCTGTAGAACAATTTTTTTTAGTGTCGCAAATATTTCTGAGTGTCCCACGTATTTTCGTAGTTTTTAAATAATTGCAGGCCATTGACAACATATTATACGAATCCGATTTATAAATGGTCATACATTAGTTGTGGCTTTGTAGTTACTTACAGCATGTAATCAGCATCTTTACATACTTCTAACTCGCTGTTTACTAGTTTTGCTCGCGGAAAAATACTTTAGGTCAATGAAAACTCTACGCCTGAAATTAGTAAACACCTCAAAGCGTGCGCATCTATTAATAAACAATTTGCGTCGACATTTATAAATTTTCGCAATCCTCTTCAAGACCAACACGTGCTACATTTAATTGATGAAATTGCATGTCTCTGCGAACGCCTTTTGTTATTGCAACTTAAGGAAGCCATTGCATAATGCATGCAATTATCATGAACAACAATGTAGAGTATAACAATTGATAAATCTCTTCCAATTCTTGATTTTTGCATGACAATGACGATATACATCACTAACAGAACCTACACCACAACTATTATATTACAAAACTTTATTAAGAGCTGTGCCTACAACTTCGTTCGCGTAGAGTTTGAACTTTCGAATGGGGTTTATTTTCTTGCAACGTATAAACAATACATTATGGAAAATTCCGTTTGAATTGGTCCAGTAGTTACTTTTTTAACAAACGCACAGACAAAAATTCCAAAAATTTCTAAACGGGTTTTCTACCAGTCATGCGACCCCCTAAATCATATTTACCTACGCGTAAATTTTCAATGTAAGTACAGATTCAGTGAGTTTACGTATATATCCCGTATGGTGCCGGCAAAGAATCGTACCAACCCATACATACCCGTGGATATCGTAAGAGGCGACTAAGGGTTAACTGGAGGATGGGCAGCAGCATCCCCCTTTGTATTTTACATATTATTTACTGCGGTCACCTACAACCGCGGTCCATAGTGCCAGCCGTAACGCTAACAAGCGAGGTGATTATGGTACTTCCCCTCCACATTTTTCCAGCAAAAGCTAGAATTCTAGAGGGAGCTCCCTGTCCTGTAGCGGACGTTTCATGGGATGTTATGATGACGTATATATGCATGAGCAAATCATACCTATACCTAGAACATGACATGTTCTTATCAAATGTACCAATTTTAATGTGCTCAATAATCGGAACCACTTCGGTCAAGCAAGCAAACTATTTGCAAATAAATTCAGAACGGTAAAATGCCATCATAATATGCACAATGCATACAATACCTATAAAATGTAAGTTGGCAAGTTACAAATCCACTTGATTTAAGCAAATAAAAAACAAGCGATTCTATGAACGATGCAGACCTAGCTAAATAAAATACCTAGTAAAATATGCATTCAGGTTACATCTGAAAACTTTTTCTGCTACTAAAAGAAAATTATGTTTTTCAAAAATTGTATAACAATGATCGAGAGCAGAAAGCAAATAAACAACAAACGACGTCGACTAATATACAGAGTGTAAAAAAAAGTACGATGATCCTCCTAAGGGGTGAATCTATATCACTAATAGATTGTGTAAAAATATATGAAAAATACTTTTTCCTAAAGAAAGTAGTTTTAGCTGCGAAGTGAAGCGCTTGAAGGATTCAATGACCTCTATGATCAGCTGGTGATGCAAACAAAGATGTTTTTTGTTATAATATCCAGTCACTAGCAAGCACCTATTAATTTCAATAAGTTACTGTAATGTAAATAATAAAATAATAATAATAAATAAAATTTCAAGATCACCCAAAACTAAAAAAAAAGTATATTTTTATATTTTTTTACAATGTATTGGTGATGTAGAATCACCCTTTGGGAGTATCATCGTATTTTTTTACACCCTGTATTTAAATTTTCAATTTTGTACAGTCAAGAGCACGTTTAGCTTGACACATTGGACTGTATCGTCCTATTTCGAACGCTTTATTTACTAGAATAGCATAACCTCAAACTTGATGTTACGGGCAGTTTAGCATAGTATGAATACGTTATAACTAATATAATGGTATGATAAAGGGGTGTAATGGGGATGACTTGTAATAAAAAGAATAATAAAGTACTTAGATTAATTTATTCAAACAGCGAGAAGATCAATGAAGATTTTTATTTTTTATATTTTATTTTTTTCAGATCTTTTTTAGATTCAAATCAGATATTTTATTTTATGTCGAGATCATATGAGAAGAAAAGACATATTCGAATTATGGCTGATCGATCTGATAGGTTAAGAGTTCAACGATCGACATGTTGCGTTGCGCTGACCCGAAATAAATTAGGACAAGGTCAGGCGAATGATATGAGACCAGTTCATATGTATAAAAAGAACTACTACTAAATCTTAGCAACTTTATGTTACTGAAAAAATATTTTATTTTAACCCTTCTTGTATTTGGATAATACTATAAAGTAGAAAATGCCAAATATTCTCAAACACAGGTCGGATTCGAACCTGCGTTTTATCACAACATCAGGCAGAACCTCGGTAACCCAGGGTCCCCTGGAGCTGTGACTTTCCATACAACTTACTTTTGCGATAATTTCTAAAATACAAAACACATTATGACAAAATTTTGTACGTACAACTGGATAAGAGGTTTTAGATTGAAACCAACTAATCAATATAAAGATAGAGCTAATAGAAAATATGTATGGGAAATATAAACTCGCTCTATCTTTATAATGATTAATTGTTTTAAATTAAAAACCTGTTTCAAACCTTGATACATCATATCCAGACGTGTACGTACAAAATGTTGTGAAAATGTGAATTATGTAATTTAGAAGTTTTCGCAAAAGCGAACTCACAGCTCCAGGGGACTCTTAAGGCGTCTAAGGTACTGACAGAGAAGACGCAGGTTCGAATCATGTCTGTCATTGTAAAATTTTGCGATTTTCTACTTTGCAGACGATGTAACTACTAAAATCATCTGTGACGGAAGTAACAAAATTAAAAATCAATCAAACAGAGCAGAGGTCGAATTTCAAATGCGGAAAACTATCCATTATCGCAATTAATTCGCTGTTAACCGTGCAGACTGTTAACTCACAATTCAAACCATGACCACGTTAATATGCCGTGTCATGACCCACTGTTACTACTCACTCTTATAGTTTGTACGCACTTATACAGGGTGGATTTTTGAGATGGCACAGCGAAGACGGGTACCTTAACCGTTACAGCTACAAGAAAATGGTATTGGGAGACTATCCATATTTTTATGTGAAAATATGATCCTCATTGATAGTTTTTCAAAAAATGTACAGTTAGCAAATGCTATTTCATTCAGTCAAAAAAAGGTCAGAAATTGCAACTTTTCTTTTACATTTTGTATGAAAATTTTACACAATTTTTTATGTCAATCGATCCTGTTTCTAATACTGATCAAAAACTTCTATAGGACCAACCCAGGCAGAAGTTATTTTAGTTTGATTAAGACTACTTATCCCCAAAGGGAAAAGAGCGTCATCTACACAGGTTTTATAAATTCGTGTACTTAAACCCTTTTAAGAGTTTGTTTTACCTAACGGACCTATTATAGCTTAGGTTGAGTTAGGTTTACTTGCTACCACAACGCACGAGTCGAGCGAGCGATCAAAAAACTACGACATATACAATACCTACATGGTTTTCGAGAATTTCTATTAATTTTACCAAAAGTATTTCTCCATACAATACAATCGTTTTAATTTTCCGTAATAGTAAGTAGTAGCAGTATATTGAAGAAACGAATTCAGTTTCGTTGAATAGTCATGCCCTTTCAGATTCTATCAACTTTTCTCTTATACCCTGCATAGTAGAACCCTGTTTACTCGTAATTAGAGAATCACAACTCTTACGCGATAAAATCAACGCAACGTAGTTTATTCATCGCTACCATGTCGTCAGATGGTACGATGAGTATGAAGGTCGACAGCGCAATATCTTTTAGAAGAAAACCGTGGAATAATCCACTTGTTGATGAATCCAGACCGACTTAGATCTAAAATGGGCCGTATATTTTTATCAGATGATATTTAGGATGATGTTATTCCCGACTTTTCCATTTCTGTGGGTGTTTGTGTGGTGTGGGTGACATAAAAAAGGACCATTGTTGCGTGGTGCCCGGCTTAAAATAGTACCACCTTCTTATGGGTGTCGTTGGAGGCGACAATGGAAAGGGTAGCAATGTTTCATAGGCGATGGGCTTGCGACCTGTCTCCATTCGGACTTCGGAGTATCACCATCAAAACAAAAGGGAAATGCGCGTGATCTACACAGGTTTTATAAATTCGTGTACCATTTTAAGGGCTTATTCTGGGGGCTAAATGCAATAACTTTCTAACTACACGCAAAGATTCGCGTCAATATGCCAGAATGTGGAAACGTGCAGTCAACGACAGGTCAAACTTAACACTCGCAGTGCGACTCTAGAGTACGAGTTAGCCCGTTCTTCTATTGAAATAAGAATAGTACAAAGTCCATTGTACTCGTATTATAAGTTTGATGTGCTCTTGACTGTATAAGATACCGTTTAGATTACGGAATGCCATTAACCTTTTACATTAACATTACATTACATTAACCTTTTACCTAGGAAAATAAGTCTATTGCAGAAAGCTTATCCAATCGCATTTTTCTCTCGCTAGATCCAAAACGAATAAAATATATGTGTCAATGGAATAAGCGAAACCCTCATAAACCCCAACTGATTTTTATTAAAATAAATCCAATTCCGTAAAATAAATCATAAGAAAAGTTTTTTTTTATCTAGATATTGTTATTTTAAAGTTTCATCATAGTTCTAGTTTCATCGTTGTTCTAGTCCGCGCACTCCGCGCACGCTACGCCACGCCACGCCCACTTACCACCTTCGACGACGCCGCCGCCAGCCCGCGTATCCACATAAATATTTAGAATAGAAGCGGCAAAAATTTAAATAATAAAAATAAAAATAATTAGCCCTATCAAAAACCTGTGAAATTTATCCTCCTCTCGATTCTGAACAAACAATTTTCTCAGTTTTGCTTATTCCGTTAACACGTTGTATAATAATTAAGTTTAGCAGCTTCCTACCTGCTGCAATTTTTATTTTGTTAGCTTTTTGTTTCCTCGCATAAAGCAAATAAATAACATGCGAATTTGAAGTTTAAGAATTACCTTTTTCAACCACCGGCTGCGTCTTTTTGTAGTAAGGAGAAGAATATGTAAAGTTATTCTTCATTCCGACCACGTTCATTGGCTCTTTGCCTTTCAGCAAGACGGCGTCAAGTTCAGTGTAGTATGGCAATAGCCTATGGTTGAATTCCAGTCTTAATACCCTGGGAACAGAGATTATAATTAAAAGATTGTAAGCAAAACGGAGAAGCACTGAAGCAAAAACCGCTCAAGTAAACGTCGATAAAGATCCTTAGGCCCTATTTACACTGCGACTTTTTGCATCGATACAGTCGCGATGAAAACAGGGTATTTGTATCGCTACACGAGACTGTATCGATGCTGCATCGCGATTGTATCGATGCAAAAAGTCGCAGTGTAAATAGGGCCTTAATGCCATAAGATTATTTGAATGTGAAAACTTCGCTCGCGTGGCATCTAGTGAAAGGACTTTGGTATGAGTTTCCTCAAAATTGGAGCTCACCTAATATTGTTTGTACATGGTTTTGTAAACATGGTAGGTAGCTACAAATATACAATTTGATATTTTCTTTATTAGTGCTGTAAGATTTGAACCTACACCTACTTATTCCTATTCACCTCTCAAATTTCGCTGCGACGACGTTGCTCTGTCTGATTACGACGTTATCTCATGCCTAAACAGATTTTTTTGTTCAGGTGGAGAGTGACAGTAAACAAGAGAGCAAATGCGACATGATTTGAGACGGAACTCCACGATAAACTGTTCTATGAAGCCCCATTTCAGCATGTTTTCTCTGCAGCAGCCAACATACTGTTTATTTGTGACATGCTATGACACTAGTAAAGCAGGAAAAGCACGTTGCCTTCCCTGAGAACTAGATGGAATGACTCATGTGCCAGTAATTTCACTAGCTACTTTACCCTTCAACCTGATCACACCAGTTTAAATACTGTTAAAGCCAAAATAGGAAAGATTCCACAGACCCTTCAATATACATATTTTACTGTTACGTATTTTTTTTATTTTATTTACCGAACATTCACCGTAACGAATTTTTATATACAATCCAATTAAGCAGTCGTAAAAATATAATTACAAGAAAAGTTCGTTCGCCCAAGCAATCATTTTGATATGACTTAATTATTGTTGAAATGCAGACTAGTATAAATCTTGTAAACAGCATTTTTTTAGTTCATAAGTCGTTTATAGAAAGTATTATGCCACATTATGTACTTGCAAATCTTTGGCAAATCTCTCTAAAGAGCAACGAGCAAAGACCTAATGACGCTGAGCTGTGGCCTTTTTGTACTGCAGCGCTGCTGTGATACAATTATGTTTAAATTTTGTCGAGTTTCTTTTTATTTTTTATTTTTTTCAGTAAAACGTTTCATAGAAAAAGAATAACAATGAAGGCTGGAATCTGCCTATGAAACTGAACTTTTTTTTAAAAATATCAAGATACCACATAAAAAGAAATATTATTCGTATTTCGATCTAGGAAAAGTTTCAAAGTAGAATACCGCAAAATTCACCAAAAAACAAGTTTCGAACCTGCGTCTTCTCCGTATGTATCGGAGACGCCTTAACCAACTAGGCTACCATGGTTCTGCTTGCCTGATGTTGTGAAAAGACATGCAGTTTTAAAGACAGATTCACATCCTTCAGGGTTTTTATACGGTTTTTGATACACCTTGTATATCTATCAATTCTTACCTTGAAGGAAAATTCATTTGCCGTATTGGAGGGCTAAAGATTCTCGGGGTATCGCCTACATATTCTGGTTCCCCCTCCCATAGGAGAACCCAAGAAGTTGGACCCCAAGCCCAGATCCTCACCAGAGCCCCAGGGTTATATGTCTCGAAGACAGACACTTCCATCGGATAAACAGCTCGTTCGAATGAGACTTCTGTTAAAGATATTTTAGGCATCAGCTAGTAAGTGAATATCACGCGAACATAACAAGCTTGACTCAGATTTCAGTAGGTCGCCATAAACACTCAATTAAGAGGCAACATAGTATTACGACCATATTGTAAACCCTTTGTTCGTGCAATAAATCATCATAATATCAGTCTAAAGACGTCCACTGCTGGACACAGGCTTCCCCTAAAGATCTCCATGACGATCGGTCCTGCGCTGTTGCCATCCAGCGGCTTCCCGCGACCTTGACCAGGTTGTGGGGGGCCTGCCAACGCTTAGTCTTTCGGTACGTGGTCGCCACCCTTACGCCCCATCGGCCATCGGTTCTTCTTGCGTGAAATAAATGTTAAATTGAACAATTTCCAAAAAACGCAGACAAAACTGACTTTCTAAGTTCTAAAAGGACAAAAGTATAATGTAGTAAAGTACCTAGTCACATTTATAAGTAAACCTTTACACTACAAAAACAGATCACCAAGCATTGTCATTCTTGATATTTGTTGACTTGTTAATAAATAATTCACAATATTCAACATTAAAATTCGGCCCCAGTTGTTTTCGTTTTTACGTTATGTCTTATTTTTATTGTATTTCCGACTATTTTACTCGATCGACGCTTGACCTAAATTAGGAAAATATAATTTATTAGTCATGATAAGTACTAGCCCACGGCTTCGCTTGCGTGGTTGTACTTTAGGTATGCAGGTACTTAAAACAGGGAACAGGGCAAACATGTGATGAACATAGACGTTTATTCTGTGTCTGGCTACATCAGTCTCTGATACCAATAGTACAGTCAACGACAGGTCAAGCGTGACACTCGCAGTGCAACTCTAGCCCGTGCGTCTAAGGAAATAAGAACGGTACAAAGTCCAATGTGTCACGCTAGGTGTGCTCTTGGCTGTACAAGATTTACCTAGTTTGAGATCAAATGACCTTGACTGTGTAAAATGTCCCCCATAATTATTTATTTCTAAGAAAACAGATAGATACTTAAAATTTAAAGTAATTTTCCATTATCATAACTATCTACTACACAATGTGGAAAATTCCACTAAAAATGTTAGAAACACAATTGTGAACAAAATATGCGCTGTCACTGAATCATAAAATATGTGCATACAAAGCAGAAAAAACATTCTTTGGGTACTTCTAAATCTTGCACAACAAATATGCCCATAGCTTAACCTAGAGCTTGTTTTGTAGGTATGTATTCATATTTTTTCAAGCTTCTTCTATTGTAGATATTTGGTTGAATAAAATAAACAAACATTACATTTTTATATCCCTAAAAAACATAATTTGTTCAGTGGGTTACAGTTATAAAATCTTAGAATATAATAGAAACATTTATTCTTTTTTAGGGTTCCGTAGCTCAAAAGAAAAAACCGGAACCCTTATAGGATCACTTTGTTGTCCGTCTGTCTGTCTGTCTGTCATGACCCTTTATTCCAGGTATAATTTAATACCATATATTAGGATCTATGAACCACACAAGATCTGAAAATTTCATTATTTTACAACGACGCAATCAAAAGATATGGCATTTTATGTCCTCATCTCCATACATTTATGCAAAAAAGCAAAACCTACAGGGTACTTCCCGTTGACCTAAAATTATGAAATTTGGCAAGAAGCTAGGTCTCACAGTACAACTAATGGGAAAAGTCTGAAATCATTAAATATTACATCTTTTCTCACTACTAATGGTAACCAATTGTGGTGAGCTACCATTTCAAGAACATTCATATAAGAGAGGGGTCAAGTTGGATGGTCGTGGAGGCGATTTTTACTTAGTTCTATTTTAAAAACGGGAACACTTACAAACTTGAAAATTGGTATATTTATAGTGCATAAGCTATAAAATAACAACAAATAATAAAATTTTGTCAAGCGCGTGTCGGACTCAAAAAATTAAACTTTAAACTAATAGAATTATGATTATGTGGTGGTACGGAACCCTCGGTGCGCGAGTCCGACTCGCACTTGGCCGGTTTTTTTTTTTACTATGTATGGGCTTACTCTTGACCTCAATCTAGCCTTGAGGGCAGAGATGAGGTCGACGATGGAACGAGCTTGCCCCGAAGAAGCCTATTCACTCGCGACTTAAATAGATTCAGGATTCACTTAAAATATGGTAGTAGGATGTTATAACAGTTATTGCAGAAGCGTAATATATTCTTTGGCAGAACAGTCATGTTTTACCAACAAAAGGCATGCAAATATTTTTAGTGAACATGGTACAAAATTTCGTCAATAAATTCAATTAATAACGTTAAACACATTGCACATTAAGATTAGATAAAAAATTATTCAAATTTTGTTAGACAAAACTTCTATAACACTATAATAGATTTTGTCACTATTGAGTGAGGACTGTGAGGACCTATAATTGGCTTTCTATTCTTATCTGTGAGAACCTTTAATAATTGGCTTCCTATTTTAAGATAACTGTTACTTATATTTTGTTGCCATTGGTCTTCCAAAACAAAAATAAAAAATTAAATAAAATAAAAATTTGCAGCTTTGTGAGATAAGATGACCAAATTCCCCTAGTGGTTTTTAAAATGAGAACAAGGTAAAGGGCTTATTGACCATAAAATTATGCATGTTTTAAATGGCATGTATGGCACAAGTTGAAAGCAAGCTTTTTTTTTCATTTGTATAACTTAAGGGGCAAGATCTGTCAACAAAACTGAACAACTTTGAAACATGTGTTGCAAAATTAAAATTTACATCCCATACAATTTGACCGTACTGAACTGTAATGTTGTTCAGTCTCACAGGCTGAGCACGCCTGGTGAGTTATGTGAAAAACTAGAAAAAAGTATTAGAAAAACACTTGAAAGAATATGTAGTCCTTTCTTACCTACAAAATCCTGGCTCCCTATAGTGCTGCTGTTTTGTGGCATGTAGTCCTCTTGAGCTGAAGGGGCTTCCTCCCACCAGGTGCCATAGGTTCTCTGCATAATGAAAAAATAAAATTTATATGAAATATCAAAATTGAAAAATACACTTTCAAAAATGTTGAAACTGAAAAAAACTTTGCACAGTTTAATGACATCATAGCTATTTTCATTATTTGTGTTATATTTGAAACTTGATTTCAAGGTTAACAATCTACGCATTAATATTATTTTTATTTTCAGTTGTATACATTTAAAATTAAAGGTCTTATAGCAGCTAAAGTAAATTTTCGAAAAATAGCATCTGTAAAAAATACAACAAAATTTAATGATGAAAATGGATGACATTCAAGACAAACAATGTCATGTGTTTTCATCTTTATATTTGTTATATTTTTTACAAATGAAATTGGATGACATTTAAGATGAACATTGTCATCCACTTTCATCACTATATTTGGTATGTTTTTACAGATCATATTTTTTTGGATATTAAATTAAAGCTGTGTAAGCATAATGTCTTCCCACTCATACTTAAGATTGCACTCTGCGCACACTAGCGCCCTCATCAGAATAATTTATTTGAATTGAAGACAATATGAAAAATTTAAACACGATAAAGTGTTCTTTGTCAGGACAGTGTTATTTTAAACTATTATAATTAGCTTTATGTTATCTTGTTTATTCAAAATCCTTAAAACGGAAATTGGTGGCCACCGCGTTCCGTTCAAAGGATTTTGAATAAACAAGATAACATAAAGCTAATTGTAATAGTTTAAAATAACGCTGTCCTGACAAAGACCACTTTATCGGGCTTAAATTTTTCATTTTTGTCTCCAATTCAAAGAGATTAATTAAATTCTGATGAGGGCGCTAGTGTGCGCAGAGTGCAGTATTAAAAAAAATATTAATTTGTAAGTCCTAAAAAAATCAAGATGTTAGTACTTACTGAAAATTTAGTCTAAAAATCTCCATACAAAATGCCAATTTCATAGATAAGGACGTAATATTCATAATAAAATTGTATATTGTTTATTTCACCAAAAGACATATAGAAGAATAGCAAACGGCTGGAAAGATATTGGGGTCTTAAAGAAATAATGAAAGATAAAAATCTCCACATAACAAAAAAAGAACAAACTCTTCAACACCTGTACTCTGCCTGTTCTAATTTTTAGTAAAGAAAAGAAAAGCTGATAAAGTACACAAAAATGTTGTCAAGAGAAAGACATAACTTAGAAAATATGCTAGGTATGCTGAAATGCAGACATTTGATTAGAGGCGGAGACAAATGGACCAAAAAAATAACTCAGTGGCATCCAAGGCAAGAGCATAGGAGACCTGTAGGTCAAGCATGCGCACCGCGACTTGGCGAGTCTTCCTAGACTAAACCGGTTGTCTTCTCGCGTCCATACATAAAAAGTGACAGTAGCACGCGATTCGACCAAGTCGCGGTGCGCATCTTAGCCCGGCAGGCAGACAACAGATAAGTTGGGATGACTATAAAATGGATAGCACGAACCAAGAACAACATGGTATCGAGTGGCAAAAGTAACAAGTGAATGGAAGAGGCTGGAGGAGACCTTTGCCGAGTGGCAACCAGATTGGCAAAAATAAAGAGAATGCAAATTATAGAATTTTTAAGCAATATGTTTCATAACTTATATTATCTATGAATAAAGGCTATTATTATTATATTTTTTATATTTTTATTAAAACAAAGAGATGTCATATCACAAATGTTTTCACTGTGTTTTTAATAGGATTTAAGGACAATGGAAAATATTAACAGCATATATAGCAGGTTATAAACTGTAGGGACTGTGTCTAATCCATCCAGTCTTATCCAAAGTTTTCGAACGATCAACACACTGAAGTATGAAAATTCCACTCGCCATGAGCTAAATGACGCACGGAAAACAAACAAAAACAATAACATAAGATATACCACAGGATATCAGACTACTTTCCCATAATAAATAGCATATCTCACCATGACAAATGCTTGAGGATAGTCTCCGTAATCAGGAAAGTTGGAAGGTGGTCCCCGAAGATTGAATGCAGTGTAGGAAACACTAATTTCGCTCCCGTACTGGGAGCTAAAGTCTTCGACATTTTGCACAAATTGCTCGATTATCTGAGGCTCTCGTTCTTCCTCATCACGATTGTTTTTGAACCAAAATAAAGAAGAAATCACATCCGAAGCACTCTGCATTTTTAACGGAATATTACGGCTGTACCTATCATTACAAAATTCAAAACACGTTCACCACCATCGGATTCATTTCATCATTTGACTGATTGATTGATATTTGATTGATAGATTTGACATTTGATAGTGATTGTTTTTTCTGGAACGGAACGCACAAAAGTGCGAACAAAACGCAAACAATTTGTCTAAGCGTTCCGTTTTGGGAAAGAGAAATAATTTCAAGAGTTTTTGGCGGGAACTTTTGATTTAGTGGATAATAAAGATAGTGTTTTATGCAGTAAATTTGCTACGGAGTGCGCAGCTGATGAAGATTTCAAGCAATCTCGTGTTTGAACCCAGTTTGTGTTGTCTCTAAAAGTCATGGACATTTCCTTCGTAAAGTCCACTATCCCTTTACGGGGGGAGCAATGAGCCATTTCCCCACTCGACACTGGCGGTTCGCCATATTTTTAACTTCTATAAAAGTGAAGAAATTATAAAAACTGAACAATGTTCCACAACACAACACTGGCAGAAATGTTCCCAATTATGGGTTGACGTAGGCCAAATTAAAAAAAAAATATTTCTAAAAAAAATACTGTTAAGTCAAGTAAGAATACGTTTAGATTCAATACAAAACTACCCGTCATTTTATTCCAAAATAAAGGATCGAAATAAAAGGGGTTCGCACATTTAAGTATGGCATAGTACGCGTGACATAGTAGCTGGCTGCCATCCTGGTTTTTTCCAAACTCCCACGTAGGACAGGCTAAATGCGCCGCACCATTTCGCGCTAAATTCGCTCGAACTGCGCGGCATTCGCGATCTCGTTACGTTCGTCTACGTAAGAATTCACTTTAGTACGGAAAATAAAATATTATTTTCTAAAGTATTTCACTTGTTCTACGCTTGAGCGATTAGAGCCACTCCTGTTATCAGGCCTCCAGCGTTTAAGGTCCTTGGCCGTAATGGCCGTTTTTAAAAACATTGTAAAAAGCTGCGATTTCTATGGTTTTTTTTATTGTTGTTTTCATAAATAGTATTATTCCGACAAGAATGTTAAAATAAAGACTTACCTTAAAAATTGAAGCAGAAAAGACTACCCTGTTCCAGCCATACAGTGGCATAAACGAATTTTGCACTAAACACTTCACTATATTGCCCATATAGGGTGACTTTTAATTAGTTTTTGATAGCAAAAGATAAGGTGTCCCTCTCTCCAGCAAGCCCGTGCGAGATATGGCCAAGTGGCATAAATAAGTGTGCATAAGAAATTGGTTCATTCCATCAGTAAAGTGTCAGATTCAGTGCATCAAAACTGACGACACTACGAGATGAAAACTTTGGTGGCTGTAGAGACGTCTAGCCAGCCCATTTTATACAGGGAAAACTACGAAGATTACATAAAAGCAAAATAGTTCCACATTTACTGCATGTCTAGTGCAATTGATTGTAAAAAAGCCGAATCGAAAATGTCCATATGGTAGGAGCACTTCATCAATAATTATGGGTGGCTGGAGAGGCGTTTTCCCAGCCAGCCCAAGTGCGGAACATATAGAAGGTAGGAAGATAAAACAAAGCTTCATATTTACCACCTACTTGGAACAGTAGGAAGCAAATATTTCAAAATCCTAGCTCCACCAACTTTTGAGATATTTGTATTTTTTCATGGGCTTGCTGGGGAGACGTCTCGCCAGCAAGCGTCTTGCTGTAACTCAAAAAGTACAGCACGTAGAATGCTAAGCGATATACAAATAGAGAGTGCATATTTGATGCAATAAGCACCAAGAAAAATGAGTCCCTAGGTCTTACGGTTTCGGTGCTAGAAACAAAAATCATTTTCCCGCCGAAAATTTTGAATGCATGATGTGAAGTGCGACGTTGCCGTTCTGTGCAACTCTACATGTTGCTGTTAGAATTCAAAAATCAATCTTGTATCCTTATAGTTAAGAGGTACTGTAGAGGCACGTGTAGATTATTTGTAATTTGAGAATAGTTCGGGAGACGGTCTACTTAGTAAAAGGCTGATTGGTCAACAAGAAGTTTTTATTTATTTGTGGACAAAATGTTAGGAACAAAAGAGATAATATGTATTTTGGCTCACGTATTTATTTAATAAATCAGTTTTCTTAACTTATTAATTACAGGACAATTTAAGAATACTTTAAAAAATTTTGTTTGTTACTGAGACCATTAAACCTACATCTCCTCCTAGAATACAGTTGTCAAGGTTGCTAAAAAGAGATTGTGGCACCAGTTAGTCTTCTTGTGAGCTAAAATACATACTATCTCTTTCGTTCTTAACATTTTGTCCACAAATAAATAAAAACTTCTTGTTGACCAATCAGCCTTTTATTAAGTACACCGTCTCCCGAACTATTCTTAAATTAATCTACACGTGCCTCTACAGTACCTCTGAACTATAAGGATAAAAGATTGATTTTTGAATTCTCAAACAGCAACATGTAGAGTTGCGCAGAAAGGCCACGTCGCACTTCACATCATGCATTCAAAATTTTCGGCGGGAAAATGATTTTTGTTTCTAGCACCGAAACCGTAAGACCTAGGGACTCATTTTTCTTGGTGCTTATTGCATCAAATATACACTCTCTATTGGTATATCGCTTAGCATTCTACGTGCAGTACTTTTTGAGTTACAGCATGGGCTTGCTGGCGAGACGTCTCCCCAGCAAGCCCATGAAAAAATACTAATATCTCAAAAGTTAGTGGAGCTAGGATTTTGAAGTATTTGCTTCCTACTGTTCCAAGTAGGTAGTAAATATTAAGCTTTGTTTTATCTTCCTACCTACTATATGTTCCGAGATATCACCTGGGCTGACTGACGACTCTCCAGCCACCCATAATTATTGATGAAGTGCTCCTACCATATGGACATTTTCGATTCGGCTTTTTTACAATCAATTGCACTAGACTTGCAGTAAATGCGGAACTATTTTGCTTTTATGTAATCTTCGTAGTTTTCCCTGTATAGAATGGGCTGGCTGACGAGACGTCTCTACAGCCACCCAAAGTTTTCACCTCGTAGTGTTGTCAGTTTTGATGCACTGAATCTGACACTTTACTGATGGAATGAACCAATTTCCACTAAATTTGGTTTTTGCCACTTGCTGGG
This sequence comes from Athrips mouffetella, assembly GCA_947532105.1. Classification (NCBI taxonomy): domain Eukaryota; kingdom Metazoa; phylum Arthropoda; class Insecta; order Lepidoptera; family Gelechiidae; genus Athrips; species Athrips mouffetella. The sequence continues at coordinate 19,818,349 of OX383972.1, read as the reverse complement.
AAGACGGACACAAAGATAAGCATGTTGTCATGATACTAAACAACTTTTCCCAAGGAACACAGGTCCAAATACGTAAAACTAAATTTTACCTCCCATACAAAATACGCTATCAGCTGATGCAGTTTCTATGGAAGGTCTAAAATTGATTTTCGTATTCCAACCTATGTTCCTTGAAGAAGGTTGTTCAGTATTATGAGTACATGTATACCTTTTTCTGTCAAGAACGAATTAAAAGTCATCCTATATATTTTCACTTAATAAACTAATAGAAAACAAAATCAAACCAAAATATGCACAGCGAAAAACCGCTCCCGATAACGTAAACATTGAACTAACAGTAACATTTTTCTTTAAAGGGGAATGTAGACTCGTTTTTTACGAGCGTGGTTTATTGTTTCGGTCTGAGCGTCAATCAAAAGAAGAGAAGAGTGCTCAAAACCATAAATATTAACAAATTGACGTTTTAATTGCACCACTTCACGCCTCAGATTTTTGCAACGTTTGTTGCACAAAGCACTGTACTGCATAGTGAATCGTGTAACTAATGTTGCACAAAATGTGGGAGGAAGCTGTTCCAGTTAACAAAGATTTAAGTTGTGAAATTCAGCCAGTTTCTTTTTTCAGAGTATCTATCTTACATAAGTTCTTTTTAAAAAGCTAGTATACTATAAAAACAAGTGTCAAAACAGTTTTTCCGATGTGGTAAGTGATACAATACCATATTTTTTAAGTTGCTGTCAAATTTTTCTAATCTCATCTTTTGTAGAGGAGACCCTCCCTAGACGGTCAAAATTGCTTGACAAGAACTTATGTGCTTGACAAGTATGCTTAAGAAGGCTTAGTGCACTTGCGAAGCATTCGCACTAATTTTAACTTAGTCGGCACTGAGAGAACTAGGCTCTGAACTATATAAAAATGTTATTTAATTAATTAAACCCACTTCAAAATAAAAAGGAATAAATAAAAGGAATCGGTTTCGACGTATTTTGCAATGTACTCTTAATTAAATAATACCGAGACATAAGTAAAAATTTTATAAAAAATAGACAAATAATAACATCGAGAAACACGGTGAAGCCCTTGCCGTGTCTTTAGACATCTCGGAGGCTTTCGACAGGGTGTAGAGACTAGGGCACGCAAGTCTGCTGAGCAAACTTCCTGCATACGGCATTACTGTTGACTATTGCTCTTGAATATCTGACTTTCATAAGTGAACGGTCGATCCGAGTAGTCCTTGATGGCTAATCCTCTGACCTCATTGCTGTTAAAGCTGGGTTTCCTCGCGGGTCTGTTTTTTTTCTCTGCAACTCTTTTCCTGCTATACGTCAACGACCTAATTGGTCTTGATATTGTCGGGTACGCAGGTGACAGTACTGTTGTTGAGAAATTTATGTCTCAAGCAAAAGCCAGCAGTGACGAGATATGTTCTCCGAGAGAGGCCATGTTAGAGCGAATAAACTCAACCTTAAGGCGTGTCTTCGAGTGAGGTGAGCCTGAGTGAACGGTCGATCCGAGTAGTCCTTGATGGCTGCTCCTCTCACCTCATGGCTTTGACGCTGGGGTTCCTCAGGGGTCTGTTCTATCTGCGACTCTTTTCCTGCTATACATCAACGACCTACTTGGTCCTGATATTGTTGGGTACGCAGATGACAGTACTGTCGTCGGGAGATACATGCCAAGCGCAAAATCCAGCAGTGACGAAATACGTTCTTTGAGAGAGGCCATGGTAGAGCGTATAAACTCAACCTTAAGTCTTGTCTCCGACTGGAGTGACAAAAATCTGGTGAGTTTCAACGCCACCAAAACACAAGCGTGTCTATTCACTGCCAAAAGGAGACCATTCAATCTGGCTCCTACTTTTCGAAGTATATCTGTACCGGTCACCGACAGCCTCGAGCTTCTTGTCATGAAACTGTGTGCAAACCTGAACTTCAGCGCCAACACTGAGTCAAAAGGTCAAACTGCGACCAAAAAGTTTGGTATCCTCAATAAGGTTAAGCGGTATTTCTCTAAAGCACAAGTCCGATCTTGCATGGAGAATTGCTGCCGCCTTTGGGATGGCTCAGCCAAATAACAACTAGCCGCTCTAGACTCGATCGATCGCAGAGCCAAGAAGCTTGTTGGTGATGAGAAGCTAGTGAAAACCAAGTTTCACAGCCTAGCCCACCGGCGCCAAATTGCATGTCTGTCGGTCTTTTTCAGATTGTACTTCGGAGAGCGTGCCCAAGAGCTCCATGAGCTTATTCCGCCATCCCCCTTCTACCATCGGGAATCCAGACGCACCGCAGGATATCACCCATATTTGGTTGATATTTCACACATCCGCACAAACTGCTTTGAAACATCCTTTATAATGCGCACAGCTAAGGAGTGGAATTCTCTGCCTGCGTCTGTGTTCCCGAGCTTTTATAACCCGAATCTATTTAAGTCGCGAGTGTAAAGTCTTCTTCTGGGCAAGCTCGTTCCATCGTCGACGTAAGACTCTGTTCTCAAGGCTAGATCGAGGTCAAGAGTAAGCCCATTTATAGTAAAAAAAAAAAAGGTGACCAAAATCTGGTGAGTTTAAAAGCTAACAAAACACACGTCTATCTATTAACCGCCAAAAGGAGTCTGTTTAATCTGGTTTCAGTGACAGCTTCGAGCTTCTTGGCATGAAGTTGTGTGCAAATCTGAACTTTGTTGCCACTATTGAGTCAACAGCCCAATTTGTGGCAAAAAGCTGGCTGTCCTAAACAAGATTAAGCGTTACTTCACTCCTGGACAGTTTCGAGTTTTATATGAAGCACAAGTCCTGTCGCTAAACCTAGCGAAAGAAAATTATTAGGAGTAGCAACCCCGAAAGTCTGAGCGGAGAGAGCGAGACTCAAAGAGGTATTACCTGAGTTATGCTGTCACCTGCCGTCACTATATAAGTCCATTTTTGGCGGTAATGCGTTGCGGTAATGCGTTGCCGCATGCTCGCCTGTCGCGTCGAGGAGGTCAGATCACGTCCGTGTATTTTCTGACTACCCACATTCGGTAGATTATTCCTGCGCGTAGGATATTCGGGCTGCTTACATGCCGTAGGGAGCCCAATATCTACCTTCCGCGTACCTTACCGTCGGCTACCCACCTGCCCCAGGTCTCCGGGGGTAGGCTTTGTCTACGTGTGGACGCGACACCCAGCACGCTGCCTTCTAGGGAGACATGATTCCCCCCGCCTCCATCGCGAAGGTTAAGAAGCGACCGAGGGCACCCCGCAATGTTGCCCAGGCCTTCTACCTTCGGGAAGAGTCCGCCAACGAGCGCGCCGCAAAGGCGCCTGCCTCGCTGCCGCTTCACCGCACCCCGTCGAAGTCCCCCGCAACCGCGGGCCCCCGACAGCCGCCTCTCTGGGCCATCCAGCCCACGCCACAGAGCCAAGTAACTTGGAAGCCGCCGACGCAGGTCCCATGGCGTGACCCGCGCCTTGAAAGAAGGGACAGGCCCCCGGCCTCCCCCCCCGCTCCGCAACCGGCACCCCGCCTGCTCACCCCGTCGCCGCTGCCCCCGCCTCAGCAAGCGATGGACCAATCGTCGCCGCCGCCATCTACATCGACGGCCCCCGCACCGACGCAGCCACCTCCCCCGCCCCCCGCCTCATACGCGGGTGCGGCCGCCTCCGCCAAACCCCGTTCACCGTCCCCTACCCCGGTGACGCAGCAGATGGCCCCGGAAACCACCCCCTATAGTGGTGGATAACTTCCCCGACTGGGCCCGCCACCTCCGTGCTCTGAAGGAGCAGTTGGGCCACGCGCCGAATGTGTGCCCCTGCGGCAAGGGGCTGCGCTTCCTGGCGCAAACCACTGATGAGTTCCGGGCCTACCAGTGCTACCTCACCGCGCTGGAGGGGCAGACCGGACTCTCGTGGTTCGCCTACGCGCCGAAAGAAGAGAAGCCGCTGAAGGTCGCGATACGCGGCCTGCCAGCCGACACGAGCCCAGACGACATCGCCGCCGAGCTACGCCGCCTGGGCTACGAACCGCAGTTCGTGCGCCCCATCCGAGCCCGCCGAGGACGCCCTGGGTGCATTCACTTCGCCCAGCTCACCTACACGCCAAACCTTACCCCGGGTATCTACGCAGTGAGCGAGCTCCTGTGCATACCCGGCGTGAAGATCGAGGGATGGCGTGGAAAGCAGAGAGTCCCGCAGTGCCACCGGTGCCAGCTGTTCCGACACCGCTCGCACAATTGTCACCGGCGGCAAGCCTGCGTGTGCTGCGGAGAGGAGCACCCGGCGAAGGAGTGCCCACGCCCACGCACCGAGCCCGCCACCTGCGCGAACTGCGGGAAGGCCCACCCGGCGAACAGCCTCGCGTGCGCAATTCTGCGCCGCGAGGTTCGCAACACGAAAGCCGGCACCGCACCAAGAAACACCACAACACCGGCCAGAGTCGTAGCCGTGCCCACGGGAGAGTCGAACGTGCCGGGGTCACTAATGGCCTCCGCGAACGAGCCCGGTGGGCCGGCCAGGAAGAGGAGAGGAAGGAGGAGGAAGAAGGGGTCCGCCTCCGCCAATCCAGCCGCGGTCGCCGCCCCGCCTCCCGCGGGGAGGAAGGCGAAGCAGACGAAGGCGCCTCCCAGCACAACTGCTACCACAACGCCGAATCAGACGCCCCAGGAAGCGGTCGATGCCCCACAAGACGTGGGCAAGACGGTGAAGCACCCGGGGGCGACCACAAGTAACGCAGCCGAAGCAATAGACCTCGACATCGAGCTCCTGCTCTCCGTCCTCAAGGCCGTGAGAGCAGGCACAGACCCGGCGGCGTTTGTCACGGAGGGTGTCTCCATCCTGTCTCGCATGAGGTCAGGATGCTGAGGCCCCTCCCCTCCATACCAGGCAGCCCACGTCCACTACTCCCCGTCGAGTAGTCAGTACTGTGGGCCCCTACTACCAACCCCCAACCATGTAGTGCGCAGTGCGCGCGCGCCGCGCAAACGTGCTGACGCCGCACCGCGCCCGCCCTCCTCCGATGATGAGAAGCCGTCGCTGGCTCGTAGGCGCTCACTAGGCCTCCCCCAACGGGGAATCACCTGGTGGGCTGCCTCGCCGCGGCGTGAAGACCGGACTTGACAGGCCCCTCGGGAGGCCGCCCCATCGCCACGCCTGTCGCTGCAGGCGTCGTTTGAAGTCAGCCTAAATGCGTTTTAGTACGACGCGCGTTATCTACCAGTAAAGACATCTACGAACGTCATGTCACTGCCACGTGGACATGAAGTGTGTGGTCCCGGCCGCATCACACCGATAAAGCTCAATCACTGCAGGAATAATAAAGCTAAGTATTTCTACATAAGTTGGTGTCGTCCGAGAGATTGAATGAAGTGTGAAAAGTAATACATTAATAGTGACAATTCTAAATATCTGGTTCGGTATCACCTTGACCCTAGGAATGTTCACATTGAAGCACGCGTGTCCTAGGGTAGCGCCGAGATGAGACCAGGGTGGCGAGAGATGGACCCTGGAGCCAGATAAGCCTGGAAGGTAGATTCCGGGCTGCGCTGACCGGTCAGGGCTCGGCAGAAGGCCGTAGCCCATGATCATTGATGGCTTTGGCTCTATAGTCGCGTGACCCTAAGTCCGATTCAGTTCGGCTCGATGGTCACGTGACCTTAGATTGCATTGCCTGATGAAAGAGTGAGAATTTGAAGAAAGTGAATATCACACCGGTATGTTTTCTCAGTAGGTTGACAGATTTTAGAATTTAGTTAATGTGGTGATTTAACCTTCAGATGGTGCATGAACGTGGGACTCCTGGGATGGACGGCTCCAACCAGATGAGCAAGACGCTGAGAGGATCAGCAAGGTGCGAAGCAGAGGGAGAGCGACAGGCTTTCAGGTACTCATGCCAGCGAGCAAGGAACCTCCACAACCTTCACAAGCCTCTTTGAGGCTGAGCAAATTCAGGTATGAAGATTCTATTATTCATAGTGACATCGACCTGATGTTCCCCCCAACCTAAATGGCGTCACGACAAGTCCGATCCTGCATGGAGAATTGCTGTCATCTTCGGGATGGCTCAGCCAAATATCAACTAGCCGCATTTGACTCGAAAGATTGCAGAGGCAAGAAGCTCATTGGTGATAAGGTTCTGGTGAAAACCAAGTTTTAGTCTGGCCCAACGTGGCAAAGGTGCATGTCTGTTACCAATAGTATTTCAGAGTGTGTGCTCAAGAGCTCCATGAACATATTCCACCATCTCCCTTCTACTATCGGGAGTCCAGATTCACCGCTATATATCACTTACACTTAGTTGATGTTCCATGCATTTGCACAAAGCGCTTCGAAACATCTTTTATCATGTGCACGGCTAGAGAGTGGAATTCTGCCTGATTCTGTGTTCCCGAGTTCATATAACCCAAATCTATTCAAGTCACGAATGAATAGGCTTCTTCTAGACAAGCTCATCCCATCACGAGTCAAATCGATCATCTCCTTTTTTGAACTCTGTTAAATATTTTTGTGGTGCTTGACAAGCATTTTATAAACGGCCAAGCATGATTGTTAAGCATTTCAAAAATAAAAAAATTTCATCAAGCAATTGCAAGCACGTAGATTGCTTCAAGTGCTTATCAAGCACAACGAGCTTCGTTCGAGCTGCCAATCAGATTAAGTGAAAAGTTGGCCGTGTGGAACCTACTTAAACGATCAAAGCAAGCAATTTTGACCGTCCTTGGACCTCATTAGCCAAAGTATTGTTAAAAAATCTAGCCTTATAATAAGTGAACAAAGAAAAAGATCGGATTTATAGCAGATTAAAATATTGAATAATACAATGATGCAGCGATATGACATTAGCTTTGACGGGAGAGCAAGAAGGATGCACAATATATATACAAAACATTCAACAGTACATTTCATGTACAATACATTATACTGTTTGCTATAACAATTCTCTAACAATAAGTTCCTTGGTTCACGCGAATGCGTTTTGGATGAAACGTCGACAACTTCGTGAATTTTTTCACTGATTGACTGAATCAGAACGTATTCCTATGTTTCTTGGCTGGCCGAAAAAAAATGGCAGCGGGACCGATTGCTGAAAGAAATCAAGGTATTTTCTAATAATTGCAAAGTGATTTACGTGAATTTTTTTTGTTATGTCAATAATTTAGACGTATGGTTAAATTTTCTATTACTGAAAACATTTGATAGTCCAATAATTGGCAAGCATTTTGAGGTTATAGGTATCACTTGTAGCGCTATTTCCATATAAAATGGAATATTTTTGTCGATTCTTACCTATACTGTTTCTACATTACCAGCTTTGCCTACCACAATGATGTATTTGTAAAGGTTTGAAATTGTGTGGGTATTTTTTGGCACTACAACAATAAAATAATTCTTGTACTTATTGTAGATGCGACGATATACGTGGGAGGTTTGGACGATAGAGTATCAGAGAGTCTCCTTTGGGAGCTCTTCGTGCAAGCTGGACCAGTAGGTAAGTGACTCTATCAAACTGGAATATATTCTTCGTAGAAAATAACTGGCTATGACCCTTAATGCGTAGGACTTCTGTTATTGGAGTATGTTTGTATTAAGGTGGACTGGAGCGGCGATTTACAAAATTAGACCAATCAGACCAGGGGTGGAGCCAATGACTTCGCGCAGAAAGATGACCTAATTTTGGATATCTATGCTCCTCACTGCTTTATTGTAGTGACATGCCAGAATCATTATTACCTTAAAAATGGTTAAAAAAATATTTTCATAACAGCCTATTCAAAATGCTTTGACAGGAGGACTGACATCAAAATCATATTAGCTGACAAAATGTACTCTTTGCTTATGGTCTCTGCAAAAGGTTTTTACGGAGTTGGCTAATTAACCTAGGGGATTTGATGAGGGCCCTGGGTTTTCACACAGCAACTGCTATCTAAACTCCACAACTTAAAGGGCAAACAAGACCCAGTCCTAGTTTAGGCTTTGAAGTTGTCAGAGTTTTCCAGCTGCCTCTGACTTGGTTTAATGACTACCATTGACAGTAGCTATGTCTAACAGCTTAACACGCCTAATGATCTGGTTGTACCACTGGTGTTCACTTATCCAGGTTCTCACCATGGCCAACATTGTGTAGCGTGTGTAATAGGAAAAAAAGGCCAATTGACACACAATTACTTGGTGTTTTTTTTTGCTTGGTAATGAAGTAAATATGTTTCTCTGTTCCAGTGAATGTGCACATGCCGAAAGACCGTGTCACGCAGTCACATCAAGGATATGGATTTGTGGAGTTCATGGGAGAGGAAGATGCTGATTATGCTATAAAAGTATGTTAAATGAAAGACAAAATGTAATTTCCACTCATCATCTTCATATTGTGTAACCTTAAGGCCTCTGATGTAGCTCAGTAACTTATCTTGATAGGTTTGTCCTAAAAAAGCATAACCAGTAAAATCTATAGTACTGGGCGAAATGTATGGCTCGTCATACATACTCTGTCAAAAGCCACTTTTTGTCAGATCTCTGTATTCTTTAATTGGTCCAATAAAATTAGGTCAAGTGCAATGAAAAATAATTGACGTTTACAATATAGCAAAATGAGCTGTAAAACTTACTTTAGAAAAAGCTCTTGCTCCAACGTGTCTCATTATGAAAATGGAGTTAGACACTAGTTTGTATGTATTGACATCATCATGTAGTGTGGGTTGCAACAAGTTGATGATTTCAATAACAAAAACAAAAATCTTTTTGTTCCACCTCCCTTCCCTTGGGAGGTGGAACATTTCATGTTGTTTAAAGTGTAGGACCAAGAGAAGACAAAGTTTTACTTGCTTGAGATTTGGCATTGAATGTATACAAGGCCTCTTCTTGCCTATGGCAAATAAATTCATGCCTTACTACCTTTTTGTGCAAAACTAAAAGTACTGTAACCTTACAGGTAATGAATATGATAAAGCTCTATGGAAAACCGGTAAGAGTCAATAAAGCATCTGCACATCAAAAGAACTTGGATGTAGGTGCCAACGTCTTCATTGGAAACCTGGACCCTGAAGTTGATGAAAAGCTGCTTTATGACACATTCTCTGCATTTGGAGTTATACTTCAGACACCTAAGGTAACTATAGCTTTTTACATCACACTGGGAACAAACAACCTAGACAACTTCAGTCAGACAGCTAAGCACGGAGGAAAGTTGTTCAGTTTCATAGGCAAAATCACATCCTTCAGGCATTGTCGGTCGTTCTGTTCCACGCGGTGTATTAGATATTGCTTTGAATCATTTCATATCACTTAAGTTTCCCATAAGAGAGGCAGGTTTTATATTGGATGTACTGTTCGAAATATTATAGCTTGATCAGAATGATAGCAGGGAAAACTATGCATGAGAGCAGGTCGGATCTATACCTACTTGCTTTGGTCGCTCTTAATGTTTAGCGCATCGCTCCGTCATGTTGTCACAAGTCTGGCATTCTGATCAAACTACATTATTTCGACTGCAGGTAAAGCAACTTGTGAAATTTACTTGTGACACTAATTTCTTCATAGCTTCGTTTTCTTTGTGCAGGTGATGAGAGACCCGGACACAGGAAACTCGAAAGCCTTTGCATTTATAAACTTCGCGTCGTTCGAAGCATCAGACGCGGCTATTGAAGCTATGAACAATCAGTATTTGTGTAATAGACCTATATCAGTGTCGTATGCATTCAAGAAAGACGTGAAAGGAGAGAGACACGGCTCCGCTGCTGAGAGGTGAAATATTTTTGGATTTGTTTGTGCTTTGTTTGAAAACGCGCGTAGTTGTGGCCAACAAGGAGTCATGCTTACTTCAAAATTACTTTATCGAAGCGCTCCTTCGCGAGAACAGCCTGTGGTGGTCTTAATGGCCATTAGTATAAAGTGTTGTCCTTGCTTAAGGAAGTATTTTAAATTTTGGTATTGTTAGGTTAGATTAGCTACTGACCTGACCGAAGTTTTTCAGTTCCACGCTTTCATTTTTTAAAAATTATTTTCAATTATTTGACGTAGCTCTCATGTCCATCTGAGGACTTTGGTGACGATGATGACGCGTAAAACGTACTCAAATGTACAGTACATTTAAACAACTAAATGTGATTGCTTCCAGATTACTAGCAGCGCAGAACCCGCTGTCGCACGCGGACCGTCCCCACCAACTGTTCGCGGACGCCCCTCCCACGATAATGGGCCCGGTGCTGATGGCGCCGCCGCCGCCGCCCACTCCGCAGCCCATGATGGGTGCGCGCCCGCCGCCCCCGCCAATGCCTATGACAGCTCCCCCCCCTCCTCCGTCCTCAATGCCCCCGCCCGGGCCGCCCCCCCCGCCCGGACCCCCGCCCCCTCCCCCACCATTCCACCACTTCCCTCCCCCTCCGTTCGGTCCCCCCGGGTTCGGTCCCCCTCCCCCGCCCGGGTCCCGCCCCCCTCCCCCCTGGCGTCCCCCTCCCCCCTCCTTCCGGCCGCAGTTCCCCCCGCGCGGACCACCACCTTACGGACATCCCTTCCCGCCACATCACCCGCCGCCTGAACCTAATTATAATTACTGAATTAAGACTTATTATAGTGTAAGCTTTCTCATTTTGTTGTTTTATTTCGTTTTCTGAACCTTATTTATTACAGTTGAAATTACGTTGCTTGATTTGATAACAGCAGCAGTGCCAGCACGAGCCCCTAGATAAGCGATTTTCATTCTCTCCCGCGAGACAATATTGGTATCTAGGGGCTCGAAAGATGCATTATAGCCTACATGCTGACCCAGCTGGCCAGAGCTAAGCGTTGTTAGAGCAGGGCTGGACAGAGCTAAGCGTTGTTAGAGCGATTCCCACAGAGCAGATTTGTTTCTGCTCTGTGGCGATACCTGTCTTCGATCAGTTTTGAACCTTGCTCCGCTCTGTCAGGTCTATATGGCACCGTCTTGGTGCAAAAATTTTGAAACCCTCGCACAGGAGAGCGCGCGTCAACATGCGGTTTATCTGAATAGGATTGCGATATTCATATCCACATACGGAACTTTTGCCGAATTTTGCGAAGAAAAAATTATATACATCAAAAGTCAGTCGGAGCGAGTGCGCCAACGGTCAATATTAATCTAATAACTAGTTCTTATTGTCATAAACCTCCCGAAGGTCCGACTGACATCATTAAATCCTATACCTACTATAAAAGAACAATATTTGTATATACCTTAGTAACAGGTTTCTCGAAAAGGGCTCTAAAGACTTCGATGAAATTTACTATACGGGGGTTTTCGGGACCCAAATCGATTTAGCTAGCCTAAGTCCTGAAGCTGTAATTTTTAATTGGCTGGACATAAATCGAAACCGTCGATTTACCATAAAGTTGCTATGTATTATAATAGGTGGTGGAACACTTATGTAAAAAATATTTTTTAATGAATTGGCTGGCTTTTAGATTCTCCAGAAAATATATTTTTTTGTTTGTTTATGCATGTGAAGTCAAGCCAAAAATTGTAACTAATATCTGATGGGGTAAACTTTTGATGTGGGTTCCAAGGTAAGTACCTACTTCAATTAAAACTAAGCAAAAAATATTTGCGCATATTTTTTAGGGTTCCGTACCTCAAAAGAAAAAAACGGAACCCTTATAGGATCACTTTGTTGTCCGTCTGTCTGTCTGTCAAGACCCTTTATCTCACGAACGGGTAAAGGTATCAGGTTGAAATTAATACCATATATTAGGATCCATGAACCACACAAGATCTGAAAATTTAAATTTTTTACAACGACGCAATCAAAAGATATGGCTTTTTATGTCCTCATCTCCATACATTTATTCAAAAATGAAAAACCTACAGGGTACTTCCCGTTGACCTAAAATTATGAAATTCGGCAAGAAGCTAGGTCTCACAGTACAAATAATGGGAAAAGTCTGAAATCATTAAATATTACAACTTTTCTCACAACTAATGGTAACCAATTGTGGTGAGCTCCCGTTTCAAGAACATTCATATAAGAGAGGGGTCAAGTTGGATGGTTGCTGAGGCGATTTTTGTTTTAGTTCTATTTAAAAACGGGAACACTTACAAACTTGAAAATTCGTATGTTTATAGGGCATAGGCTATAAAATAACAACAAATAATAAAATTTGGTCAAGCGCGTGTCGGACTCAAAAAATCTAGCACATTAACTTACAGAAATTTCAACTAATACAATTATGTTTATGTGGTGATACGGAACCCTCAGTGCGCGAGTCCGACTCGCACTTGGCCGGTTTTTTTATTAGCAAATTTGTATGCAAGTTACATAAAAGTCCAGGCAAAAATGGCAACCAAATTATTTTAAATTTGATAGACATTCCAGGACAGTTTTTGAGCAAATTACCTAAAATTAAGCATATTAATCTAGAGTTAAATATTTTCGTATTTAATGTTGAAGCAAAAATACCAACTGAAAAACTTTTGTTTAATTACAGGTTTCATCGTGTGTTCTTTCTTTTATTTATAAAATTAAGCATAATTATAAAAAAGTTGATTTTTAATTCAATAGATCGCGTCAAGCGAGCGAGAACCGGCGTAATATTATATGTTCTTTGGAACCGGTATGGCGTGCCGTGCGCCCCGAGACTTTTTTCTTCTACGTAATGTCAAGAGTACGTCAAGCCTGACATAATATTAGACTTTTTAGTGTTCTTATTTCAACAGTCCAAGTAGCTAGAGTGGGCTGCAAGTGTCTGGCTTCCTGCTTGTACAAACAACAACATTTCAAACAGTCCATTGAAAGGAGAAAATATCATTGTGGGATACAGTGTTACAAAAACCGGGCAAGTGCGAGTCGGACTAGCGTGCTAAGCTTTTGCTCTTGACCCCCCGATCTTGACTCCTCTTTAATAAGAATTTACTTGAAGTGGAAGCTAGCTAGCGTTAATTGGTTCTGAGAAAGGTTGTAAACTTTAATTATTTCAGACTTTATGGTTCCGTACCCATAGGGTGAAAAATGGGATCATACTAATATGCCTCCGATGTCTGTCTGACTGTCTGTCAGTGGGCTGTATGTCATGCTGCATAAGCTATAAAATATAAAAACTGATCAAGTGCGAGTCGGACTCAAAAAAGGACGAGTTGCACTCCGAGAGTGCCGGCAGAAGTGAAAACTTGAATTTTTTAATATGATGTTTTTGTAAGGGTCAATCGCGTCATTGCTCGTGTACTTCTTCATCGAGACCTAAAAATTGTCTCAGTACGTGAGTAGTCTAGGGTCAGTAGTTTTCAAGTTATAGCGATTTTTACTTTGACAGCTGTCATCCGAAATGTAGATCTCATCAAGACCTATCATTTAACTCAGCACACGAGTACACTAGAGTCAGTAGTTTCCAATTTATGGGGTTTTTTTTAGTTTGACAGCTGTCATCCGTAATGAAGATCTCATCGAGACCTATCACTTGTCTCAGCACATGAGTATTGTAGATTCAGTAGTTTCTAAGTTATGGGGTTTTTCAGTTTGACAGCTGTCATCCGAAATGTAGATCTCATCGAGACCTATTATTTGTCTTAGCACATGAGTAGTCTACGGTCAGTAGTTTTCAAGTTATAGCGATTTTTACTTTGACAGCTGTCATCCGAAATGTAGATCTCATCAAGACCTATCATTTGACTCAGCACACGAGTAGGTACACTAGAGTCAGTAGTTTCCAAGTTATGGGGTTTTTTTAGTTTGACAGCTGTCATCCGTAATGTAGATCTCATCGAGACCTATCATTTGTCTCAGCACATGAGTATTGTAGAGTCAGTAGTTTCCAAGTTATGGGGTTTTTTAGTTTGACAGCTGTCATCCGAAATGTAGATCTCATCGAGACCTATCATTTGTCTCAGCACATGAGTAGTCTAGGGTCAGTAGTTTTCAAGTTATAGCGATTTTTACTTTGACAGCTGTCATCCAAAATGTAGATCTCATCGAGACCTATCATTTGTCTTAGCACACGAGTAGTCTAGGGTCAGTAGTTTCGGAGGTATAGCGATTTTTAGTTTGACAATTGTCATCCGAAATGAAGATCTCATCGAGACCTATCATTTGTCTCAGCACATGAGTAGTCTAGGGTCAGTAGTTTTCAAGTTATAGCGATTTTTACTTTGACAGCTGTCATCCAAAATGTAGATCTCATCGAGACCTATCATTTGTCTCAGCACACGAGTAGTCAAGGGTCAGTAGTTTTCGAGTTATAGCGATTTTCAGTTTGACAGCTGTCATCCGAAATGAAGATCTCATCGAGTCCTATCATTTGTCTCAGCACACGAGTAGGCTAGGGTCAGTAGTTTTCGAGTTATAGCGATTTTTAGTTTGACAGCTGTCATCCGAAATGTAGATCTCATACATGTAGGATTCGCTATTAAATAACGATCAAAACCAGTACGTCAAGTCTGTCGTGCATATATCACGTTGTGCACAACAAAAAAAGCCGAGACTATGACCACAGAATATATAATAGTAAACAAGTTTACAGGAGTCGCACTCCTTTGATCTTGGAAAAAGCTGCCTATTTCACAGACAGGCCTGCTATGACAAAGACAAAAAAGATGTTTTGGTCTTTATCACACTTTAGAAGTTTTGTATATATTGAGCCTGCTCTAACTTGGTATGATTATTTGCAAATCAATTTCTTTACTTCATCCGAGATCTGACGCGACAAAGATAAAAAAGATGTTTTGATCTTTATCACACTTTAGAACTTTTGTATATATTGAGCCTGCTCTAACTTGGTATGCTTATTTTCAAATCCATTTCTATACTTCATCCGAGATCTGACGCGACTTCTGATGCGAGTTAATAATTTTTTCCCCATCTGAAAAAGTGCCAAGTGCCGCTGAAGAAGTTTTAACTTCAAAAATCGACCACAGTAATTTACTGACATTTCAACTAATACAATTTATATCATGTGGTGGTACGGAACCCTCGGTGCGCGAGTCCGACTCGCACTTGGCCGGTTTTTCACTTTCATTAGATCAAATCCACAATTATTTTGAGTCTCATGTCAAACCTGTAGAATATTCATACAAACTTCCACCCCATTTTTCAACCCCACAGGGGATGAATTTCAGAAAATCCTTTCTTAATGTGTAGTCTTGACGTACAAAAAAACTACTTACAAAATTTCACATCTGTAGCTTTATCGGTTACGGCTCGGCGTTGATGAATCAGTCAGTCAGTCAGTCAGTCGGTCAGGGCATGCTGTTTTATATATTTAGATCAGAAGATCAAAAGTATTTTCAGCTTACTACAACCGATGTAAATTTTCATCTTTTATGTTTAACTTTAAATTCCGAAGCGCGTACCGAAAAAAACAGCGAAGCAATGCGACGTTGCCGTACCGTGCAATCACGAGCCGTGTAGGTACTATGTTAATGTCAATTATGAACTTTATTTCAACTTCTTTAGGGTCGATATAAAGCGCTACATAATGTAATTTTTATATAAAAATATACGCTATTGCCTGAAATGTTTAATTTTCAAAGTAATCAACGTAAGTACAGTTTTAGAGTATAATCAAACACTTTTCATTCAGTTAACTATTTTGGCCAAAGAGAAATTCCTCAATAATTATACCACTGTAAAGCTTTAACATATTGTGTTCACTTTTATGACTGTTTGATCAAGTACAACAAAATTTTGAAGTACAAAAAGTCACGAGATAGTTATGTATTTTGCCCGAGCAGACAAAAAGAAATAAAACTTTTAGTTGGATTTTTTTGATTTTAGGCTTTACCTAAGAACTTAGGTGCTTAATTAGTTTGTAAAATACTAAAAGTTTATCATTGAACGAGCCCAGAAAACATTTCGTTTAGTTGGCATTTTTGCCACAGTAACTATTTATATAATAGGGTTTTTTTAATCTGCCGCCTTGTCCCATTTGGTGATATGCTTAATTTTAAGTAATTATGTAATTACTTCCAAGACTTCATAAACCACAAAAAGAAAATCTTGGTTCCGATTTTTGTCTAGGCCAAAATCTAATTATCTTGGGGTATAGGTATCATGGCTGAAAAAATTGGTTATCCGTGTTTTTCTCCGCGTTTCTGAAACCCTACAGCGCCATCTGTTGGTGAGGTGTCATGTCAAAACTTTCACGTAATTAGTTACAAGCTTGACCAACTTTTCTGTAGAATGGCCAAAACTGGAACTACTTACGTCATTTTGACAACCTCAGAGTAAAAATTTATAGAGTCCGTCATATACATAGTCGTGTTAAGCGTCTCCTAGTCGACTATGACAAGTCGGTCAAAAAACTAGGGTCTAGGTTACTTTTTACAAATCAAAAAATCTAATGTTTCATCCAAACCTTATAATATGCGAAAGTAAAAATATATCTTTTTAACTTGTGAATTGATCAATAATAATAAGAAAGGAAGCGTAAATGATCCATAATAGCCCAAAATGCGCGATTTTTAACAGCGTTTTTTAGGGTCCCGATACCAAAATGGTAAAAAAAGAAACCCTTATGGTGCGACTTTATCTGTCTGTCTGTCACACCTGTATATCTCAGCAACCACTCATGCTTTAGACTTGATATTTGGAATAGTTTTAGAATACGGTTGTACAACTTAACTGCACATGAGAGAATCAACAAAAAGTTATGATTATTAATGTAAAGGGGGCTCAAATAGGGGTGGGGGGGGGGCAAAATTTCAAATTGTCATTACTAGGTCGAGTGGGGTGTTATATGAAAGAGCTTTTCTTGTACATTCTATAATAAATTTTTAATTTTTTTTATCTCTTAGTTTTCAAATTATGATGAAAAATGTAAAAAAATACCATTCTCCTCCCCTTATCTCCGAAGTTTGTGAAAGGAAAAATTAGAATTAATTACAGGCGATAGAAGTTTATGTAAATATTACAGCAAAAATAAAACGATCTTTCTAAGTTGCAGTTTTTAAGAAAAGGACTTTATTGCTTCCAAAAATACTATAGACACATCGGAATCCGCGCGAGTCCGACTCCGACCGAATGGTTAGTATTCTTACCAGAAAAACTGTAGTAACAAGATTTATTAGTTCTAAGCTATATATTTCTTAAAGAGAAAGACAAAACTTTTACGTATTTGGGATAAAAAAAATCATACATTTTAGTATGGAGGTCCTTCGCAAGAAATGGATACGGTTATGGCGCTCTCCTTAGCATAAAGAGCTGCTACTTAAACCTCCTTGTGTCAGTCAGTGTTGCCTGTGCTGTTCTTGTTTTCCTGCATATTTCCAAGTATTTTATGAGAAAGTCATACCAAAAGCGATCGAAACTGGTGTGCGAGAAATGATTCTCGTAATGAAATCGTTCTTTGATGCAGAAAAGGAGCAAGAATCTCCAAAAACACCATTTGTTCATGTATACAAACGCATTGCTGCCGCTACATGTCAGTGTTACCCAGATCTTCTTCTTTTCGTGTCGACGCAAATCCAATATTGACCCAGATTATTATTGCAGTAAAAAGTAGAAGCACTAGTTAAAGACCTATGTAAATTTTAATTAACCTAGGTTTAAAACTCTAAGCACTAGAGCATTTTGAAAATCTCCAATTTTGCCAATTGTAAAAACATGCTGTAATTCCGTAAATTCCGTAGAATTTACCTTGTACTTGATAGGAACGGCGCCATAATCACTTTTTAGACATTTCCAATAAGTTTTGACTTCTATTTTCTTGTTTTGGAGAAATTTTACAAATTATCCCAAAAACAGGTGCTGCTGGGGATTTTTGAAGTGAAAACTTTTTTAGCGGCGCCTAGCACTTTTTTAGATGGGGGAAAAATGATAAATTCGCATCAGAAGTTAGAGCAGGCTCAATATATACAAAAGTTCTAAAGTGTGATAAAGACCAAAACATCTTTTTTGTCTTTGTCATAGTCTCGGCTTTTTTTAGCAGTCGAACTTAATACAGCTGTCAAACTAAAAATCGCTATAACTCGAAAACTACTGACCCTAGACTATTCGTGTGCTGAGACAAATGATAGGTCTCGATGTGATCTACATTTCGGATGACAGCTGTCAAACTAAAAATCGCTATAACTTGAAAACTACTGACCCTAGACTACTCATGTGCTGAGTCTAATGATAGGTCTCGATGAGATCTACATTTTGGATGGCAGCTGTCAAACAAAAAATTATTTGTTTTCACTTCTGCCGGCACTACCGGAGTGCAAGCCGTCCTTTTTTTTCTCAAACGCGGTTAGCAAAAATACAATTCTATTCAAGTGACAACCTTCTTAAAATCATGACCCTGTATTTGTTCTTAATGGTTTTGATGGCCATTTATTTTAATATTAATTTTGAGATTAATCCGTGAAATGCTCGACCCTTTTTAGTGACATCATGATTGTAAAAAACAATATCACAACACCACGTCTTTTGTGCTAGCCACCCTCGATATTTCACTGGGACACCGTGGCGGCGCAACCACTCGCCGCTACCAACAAAATGAGTTACTCACCTGGTGTCCGTTTGGTTGCGCCACTACTTTAGCGGCGCGACCAGCTCGGATGCTGGTCGCGCTACCACTCCCAGTGAAATATAGTCCTTAATACAGTGGCAGCAGGGTGTGGCGACTCTGGTGTCTTTACTGGTGTCTAGTTACAGACACCACGGTGGCGCAACTGGTTGCGCCGCCATGGTGTCCCAGTGAAATATCGGCCTAAGAAGAAATCATAGGTTATGGAAAACCATAAAACAATGTAAAATACAATAGGATCAGTCTGTGTTACCAACTATCTTTTGGTACACACGCCCGCACATAAGTAGAAACACTTTTGGACCTTATGGCGTGGTAATAGAGTTGAAAAAGTTTCTACCGACAAGCGGTTGACCGTACCAATACCATATGGTGTTTGCTTAACACTAAAACTTGTAAAATGAACTGTTGTAATTTAACTACCTATAAATTTGTGGTGCCGGCAAAGAATAGTACCAACCCTAACATACCCGTGGGTGTCGTAAGAGGCGACTAAGGGTTATACACTGGAGGATGGGCAGCAGCATCCTCCTTTGTATCTAACATCTTACTTACTGCGGTCACCTACAACCACGGTCCATGGTGCCAGCCGTAACGCTAACAAGCGAGGTGACTATGGTACTTCCCCTCTACATTTTTCCAGCAAAAGCGAGAAGTCTAGAGGGAGCTCCCTGTCCTGTAGTGGACGTTTCATGGGATGTTATGATGATGATGATGATGAAATTTATAATTGAAACAAATAACAGGCTTGGTTATTTTCTATTACTTCACTTAGTTACTGATTATTAACTGTTATAGTTATTTTATACTTTTTATTGCTAATAGAGGCCTTGAAAACTTTGAAGGAGGTGTGTAGTTTTTGTTAAAACTATTTTTATTCAACGTAAAGTTAGGCATATTAGCGCCTTCAGTTGGGCAACCATAATTCTAAAACTATTCCAAATTTCAAGTCGATAGCATGAGTGGTTGCTTTAATACAGGTGTGAGTGTGACAGGCGGACAGACAGACAGACAGACAGACAAAGTCGCAACATAGAAAAGGGTTCCTTTTTTTACCGTTTTGATATCGGAACACTAAAAAGGCAGAAGTTGTTTATTTTGAAATAGGTGGCAATCCTTTTCGATCGTAGCGCCATCGTAAAATTCTACAGATAAGTTGGTCAAGCTGTATTTTTCAGGATTTATAAACCGTCCAAAGATTTTGGAAACTACGCCAGGGGGCGCAGCGTTTTTTCTTACGTCAATGAAACCGTCGCACAAAATAACTTTGGCCATGTCAGTTGATGCGCAGAAGTTGTCTTGAAAAAAAGTCATTCTTGACTTCTGCGCATCAATGACATGACCAAAGTTATTTTGTGCGACGGTATATGACGGTAACTATATAAATCCTGAAAAATAACTAATTACATGAAAGTTTTGAGATGATAAACACAAAAACTCTTGCAAGCAAATCACTATATGTAGCATGAGGTCTTCGTCTAGAAGTTTTATAAAATGAGCGCTTTGTCTTGTCGATTTTGCTGAAACCTAAGCCTGGGAGTCTTTTGTACATTATTTATTCAGCCGAACGGCTTCATTTGCCAGCAGAAATATAGTCGGTCCGGTGAGGACACAGCGCAGTGTTACCACGATTCTCTCGAACAAACGAACTCGCATACAGTAGGAGGAAGGTTTTTACCTATTTACTTAAATGTTTGGAAAACGAAAGCTTTTCATGGAAAATAATTAGGGATCGGGCTGGCTAAGTTTGTCGAATGACGGTCTGGTCGGATGTATTGTGGTTGGCTTAAACTATTACTTGAATAGATACACTGTGGACCAAAATATGACGCGGCAGACCAAGTTGCAGCTAGCGAGACGACAGACATTGACGTCTTCTTCATTACTCACTGGAGAGGCATAAGATGGAGAGAGAGTCATGGATATAACGTTTGGAGGCCTGCTTCAGATTTGTCCAGTAATGGGACATATAGTGGCCAGGTAAAATAAGATTAGCTGTCTAAGGGTCCTAATATTATAACGAAACAATTATGAGGTAGAAAAGTAAAACACTTCCTATCACTTTGTGCGTGGAGCTATTGATATCCTAGTAAGTAGTACCTACCTACCGGTAACAAAGCAGTCCTTATCACCTTTTAGGTATCATCATCACAATATCTTATTAAGCCTACGACTAGATATAGAGCTACTTTCAGAATTTCATGACAAAAATGTTCACGCATTTTGCAATTGCAATATTGCGTCTGGCACCATGGACCGCGGTTGTTGGTGACTATATGTAAAGAAATAGTACGATACTTTCCAAAAACGCTGCTGCCCATTCTTCTTGCTGCACCAAACAGACAACCTTTTAGATATAAAAAAATAGAGCCTAAAATGTTTAATCTTCAATGAGATTCGAGTGAGTAACTACTAAACGGTACCACAGCATAACCAGCAGATCTCTCCCAAGCTTTGCATATGATCATGACGTGTTCTTATTGGATGCGCTCGTTTGCGATTGCTACCGGACAACGGAGAATACTGCTGGCGATTTAAAATACTCCAAATATAAAACGGAGCTTGTTATTTTAGTCTGTTCTTGTTATTTTTATTAATAACAGGAAATGTTTTCGCTGCTCCGAAAATCTTAGGGCTCTATAACGTGTATACCTCCGTGTTCTAGTGGCAAGCGCATACGGTTCTCGATCCGGAGTTTCTGGGTTCGACTCCTAATGGGGACACTGTCCGACTTTCCCAGTTTGGTTAGTATATTCATGTACGATCCCCTTTTAGAAATCGTGATTAACCCGGAAAAGTAGAAAACTAGATGGCGCTAATAAATAGTCCGGGAAGTTATTATGATTTATCGAGTATTCTGCTAAAAAATAAACCGAATTTCAATGTTAGCGTTTCTTTACATTGAAACTATGTTGAAATTTTGAATAATTTTTTTGGCAGAATACTCGGTAGACCATAATTAATTACCAGATTATTTGAAAACGCCATTTAGTTTCCATGCGTTATATGCCTTACGTTTTCTAGTATGGGGATTGTCAGTCTTATTATTATTCGTCCATGGTATATTGCAGACTAAATCACCTGATTGTCCGAAAAGTGAGATGATTCCGTGCTTCGGAAGGTTTAAGACGTTGCACGTCACACGTTCTGCACTTCCGTAGCCTGAACTTATTCTAGCTAATTTTGCTACGGCGAAGCTACGGCGTAGCTATCGCTACTTTGTATTTTCTTGCGCTATCGTAAAAATGGGAACACTTACAAGCGTGAAAATTGGTATGTTTATAGTGCACAAGCTATAAAATATCAACAAATAATAAACGTTGGTCAAGTGCGTGTCGGACTCGCGCAAATTTAATTCACTTCGCCGAGACGGCGCGTCCATAACTAAAATGGTATCTTTACCTTTGTAGTACGGAACCCTAGGTGCGCGAGTCCAACTCGCACTTTGCCGGTTTTTTTTTCTCATATCCTGAAAGTTTTTTGACTGAAAGTTGTTCAGTTACATTGAGTGATCACGCCCTTTCAGTTTTCTGTGCCTCTTACACCCTGTATAGGTACAATACGATCCAAACAAAACAAAGACTAAGTGCCGACCTAAGTAATTAATCCCGAAAATAATCCTTTTACCCACCCGTCGAAGTGACGCAAATATTTGCGTTTCATATTGTGCTAACGACGCTTTTAATCCGGCATACCCGATGCTGAACGCATTGTCTATTATCGCGTGGATGGAAAAAGCAAGTAGCCCGAATGGATTAAAATTCAATTTCATGAGGATTTTAAAATAATCACGTCGCATTTTGTTTTTATTTGGGAAGCACTTCAGTATTATTTGTCGCGAAAATCTGTGATGCTGTACCTATACCAGAGTTCACCAAAGAGCGTTTGTGAGCGTTTTGTGAACAAAATAATAACCTAAAATTCATGTGAAAAGTTTTTAAATGTGGATATTTCTGTCTAGCTATACTTACACGATTGTTTAAGAGTTTTTGTGTCTGTATGTATCATAGCTACAAACGACGTTTGCCTCGTGTAACTGAAGAGAAATATTTTCTTAAGGTGATCCGTTTTCCATACAAAAATTCAAATTACTTGCATTCTTACGCGGGACATAAAATTCTGTTGAAAAACGAACGAATACTGCTATTTTTAGTTAAATTTTTCGCTAATTAATACAAAAATACAGTTAATGTACTGAAAGTACTATTTTTGTTAGCAATTTTTGGTTCAATATTACGATTGTGGGCGTGCGGTCAAAACTGTACGGTTGTGCTTTGTGTGCATGTGTGAGTGATCGTACTCATGTAAACACGGACTGACGAGAGTAATTGACTTTAGTGGACATATGGAGATATTTTTCTTATCGAAATTGTTGTTAGGCGTTGAAGTTGCACGATGAAATTTACGCGAATCAACTTTTTGCACATATACAGTTGGTACTTATTGCATTAAAAAATAAAACCTTATATTTGCAGCAGTGGCTCCATCTAGTTGCGTTCGGGGCTAAGCTGGCCGTAACAGATCACCTTAAGTGCGAAATATTTATTTACGAAACGTTACGCTCTTTGGTTAACTCTATTTTGTATTATAACTTGTCAGACAGGTTTGGAAAATAGTTTTTTTTTTTTTTTTTTTTTTAGAAGATACTCGTACTCATCATCATAACACCCACTGCAAGGCAGGGAGCTCCCTCAAGAACTCCAGCAAAAAGGCGTGGTACTTTGAGGGGATTTATCATAATCACCACGCTTGTAAGGGTTGGCACTAGAGAGCATCTACACAAAATGGGTCTGTCGGATATAACTACCTGCAGAGCATGTGGTGAAGAAAGCGAACGCATGGAGCACCTTATGTGCACATGCGACGCTTTGGCTAACAAGCGAATGAAGATTCTGGGTCAGGCTTATCCGACACCAGAAGACTACAGGCTCCTTCCGCTGAAATCTACATCGAAGCTCATAACGAGCATATTCGGAGACAGCGGAAGATCACAGGAGCAATAAGGCAGGGGAAGCACAAAAGATCCCATAGGGTCGAAGTGCTCTGAGGTCCAACAAGGATCTCAGCCCCACGTAATAAGATAAGATAAGGGTTGCAGCTGGCGACCGTTGTTGTTGGTGACCGCAGTATGTAAGATGGTACGATGCACAGAAAGATGCTGCTGCCCATCCTCCGTTTCATAAGCCCTTAGTCGCATCTCACGATACCGACGGGTAGAGTTGGGTTGGTACTATTCTTTGCTGGTGACACGGGTACTGTCAAGAAGATAGACCGTGCATATTGTCTCCCGACGATAAACGGAGGCTCTGAGCTTTTTTTTTATGTTACAAGTGAGCAAGCGAACTTGTGGGCCACCTGTCGCTAAGTGTTCACCTGTTCACCACCGTCGTATTATTAGTAGCGTAATTGACACTAATAAGACAGTAAAGCGCGTTGCCCACCCCGAGTACTAAGATGATGTGTCACATTTACCTACAAGTAAATTAACTGGCTCCCTTGCCCTTCAAACCGAAACAAGGAAGTGCAAAAACTGCTGCTTTACTGCAGAAAAATACAAGGGGATGGTACTTCCCCAGACGGACTTTGCACAAGAGCCCTACCACCTTATGTTTTATGTGTATTTTCGATTTTAAGAGCGGTCAGCAAGTGGTACCTCTGGTTTACATAGCGGCCAGAAAGAACCCGCTTTCTTTCCGTAGGCACGTAAAAGAAAATTAACAGCTCTGTAAACAAACGTAGTCTAGGTAGAGCTATAGAGACATTAAATATTATATTTCCTACTGTGCCGGCCAGTGCTCTGTAATAGTAAGAATAAGTATATAGTTTTTAAACCTAAGAAGCTAACGATAAAGAGTTGGCAACCTAACCCTACATCATCGCATATACCACCTTGATGTGGCCTACTACGTCCTAAAATACATTTCTGGGCGTATACTGGCACATTTTGTACAGTCAGCAAATATTGTGATCCCAGTGATCATGAAAAATAGTGTATAAAATATATATAATTAACTATTACTGGTTTCCAAAATACTGCCCTGTAAAAATGCCAGAATACTCTTATGATAAAACCAAATGAAGCTGAAACTTACTTATCTTTAAGATTATATTTCCTCTGTGTACGAGAATACGAGCCCACAATGATAATATTGGATCGTATCTCATCTTCAAATGGAGGATTACTTACCAGAACCTACCTACCTTCCCTTTCACGTAAAATATTATTTTCAATACATTCGCTCGGGGATATCAAGTGAGTACCTTGATACTGCGAGCAACTAAATCGACTCAACGAATGGCGGCAAGTAAGTCACCTTTTAAAAACATGTGAACTGAACAAAAGTAATGGAGGTGTAATTTATTCAGTACCCGATGTTGGGATTAAGAATATAATAAATAATACTAAAATAATAAATAAATATTTGGGAATATTTCTTACAAGATCTTCTGATCCCAAACTAGGCAAAGCTACTATACATTCAAGTACAAGGTGTAACAGAAAGGGTATATCAACCCTGAAGGGTGTGATTTTACCCATGAAACTGAACAACTTTCACCTTGAAACATACAAAAACACACAAACAAAAAAAAAATTCTACCTCCCACACAAAATTCACTATCAGCTGATTCAGTTTCTGTGGGAGATCAAATTTATTTTTCGTAGGTATTTCGACTAAGTATATTCTTAAGGAAAGGTGTTCAGTTTCATGAGCTGATTCACATCCTTCAGGGATGGTATACCCTTTTTGTTACACTTTGTATAGGGTCCTACAGAAAAGTGAACATAAATTTATTACTTAGACCATGAAACTGAACAACTTTCCCCAAGCTTGTTCTTTAGTATTTCTTAAGACAGATTTATCTGCTATTCTTGCTAGAGCCGTTACGTATGTCAAGAGAAAAGAATAGCAATATAAAAATACAAAAGATATTTACCTTGCACAAACTCTCCATGAACCTACTTTACATAAAGCCACAGTAATAGAAAATAATTATCTTTTCTTTTTCATTCGTATCTCTACAACTTTTACCGGAAAGCTGTGACAACACCAAAGGCTCCGAAAAAGTCCTGCTCCTGTCAAATACAAAGGGGTGTGAATCTGCCCATTGAAATGAACCACTTTTCCCACAAACATTTTTCACAAAATGTATAAGCTGACAGCGCATTTACGTGGAAGGTCAAAGTTTTTTTTCGTATTTCGACTTAAGTTCCTAGGGAAAAGTTGTCTAGTTTCATGGGCAGACTCACACCCTTTAGTAGTATTACACCTTTCTGTTATTACACGTTGTATTTGAAAGAACCAGGACGTGTAAGGATACGATTAAATTGCTCGCGAGTATACTTATACTCAAACGAAACGCAAGGGAAATTGCCAGGATACGAAAATACAATAATATTACTTATCGGAGATTCTTCGTACGGTAATTTCTCGTTTTTCACGCTGAACGGATCCCACAGGTGGATCGTTATAGGAAGTTTTACGAACTTCGAGTGACTGTAGCCAATTAGAAGGAAAGTCGTAGCTAATTTGAAAATCTTATTGTCGTCAAAATGTTATTATCGATATTTTTTCTTGTGAGACCGTACCATGCCTCCATAATTACTAGGTACGAAAATATTTTTACCTTATAAGTGCGGAAAACTTCGCTTATCGGTAGAAGTCTGCGTGCAAAAGTCAGTTTTGGCCGCTAGCGTGGAAAAGGTTTTTGAAATTGGAATGTGATGATGAATTTTATTATGGTTAAAGGCATGTAAAAGGTACTGGCGCTATTCTTTAGTATTTTCCTCGCTATAGTCAGGTGAAAATTTGTGTGTTTCGCTCGGCAGCAAAGTTATTTCGCCTCTCGAGCCTTGAACTGTCGCCACGCTCAGGATTCTTCTTTTGAGCCAAGAGCGAAGGCAATCTTTCCAAATAATCATTTTGCTGCCTTAGATGACAAATAATTATTATTCTATGATATACAAGCGCCGAGTTTCCGTGTCGGAACGAATTGTGAATAAAAACACATAATATACTACAAACTTTTGCCATTTGATCTTAAAACACCACGTCCACTCAAACCTGAACCTTCTTTAATATGAATGTAATTTATACGGGAGCTCACCTATAAATAGAACAAGAAAATTTATATTAATTTGAGAAGCTTAAAAACATTGTGACCATGTGAATACCAATCCGGAAGTGAGGAAAGCGGACGGTATTTCAGCCCATTCTCAGTTGAAAGTAGAGACGTTGCAATTACTACGGTCAAATGGGGCGGAACTAGTTTAATGTCATCCAGCGAGACGGTGCCTGGTGATATACCGTAGAAACTGTGTAGATTGGTTAGTAAAGATCGTAGCTAAAGAGTAGAATTTTCTGACTGCGTCTGTATTCCCGAGTTCATATAACTCGAATCTATTTAAGTTGCGAGTGAATAGGCTTCTTCCGGGGAAGCTCGTCCGATCGTCAACCTAGATCAAGACTAGATCGAGGTCAAGAGTAAGCCCTTTGACAATAAAAAAAAATTTACTCTTCTTCCATGAGGTGGCTTTCTATAAGTACAGTCAAGAGCACGTCAAGCGTGACAGATTGGGCTACCGTTTTTACTTAGCGTTTTTCGCTGTAGGAACTAAAGTGGCGCTGTTAGTGTCAAGTTTGACCTGTTCTTGAGTGTTTACGTTTGGTTTACGTCAATGGAATGCTATTCTGTTACAATACTGTAGGTATACAAACACACATTACTCTTCTTTTGGGCTTCGCCGCAGTCGGGCAAAAACTCGCATATCTTGCGTAGATTATATCAATATACCAAACTGGGCCCTGAGACAAGTGGCATTCTGTTATCGCAAACGCTATATAGGGTGACTTTTAATTAGTTCTTGATAGAAAAAGGTATGAATGTACTCATGACACTGAACGACTTTCCCCAAGGAACATAGGTCGAAATACGAAAATCAAGTTTTGACCTCCCATAGAAACTGCATCAGCTGATAGCGCATTTTGTATTGGGAGGTCAAATTTGATTTTTCGTATTTCGACATATGTTCCTTGGGAAAAGTTGTTCAGTATCATGAGTACATGCATATCTTTTGCTATCAAGAACTAATTAAAAGTCTGTCTGTATATAGAACAATCAAACTCTATGGGTTTGACATTAGCTGTCACGTGATATTTCGTTAGCTAATGTCAATCCCATACATTTTCATTCTATTCTACTGGCGTTTGCGATAGTAGAAAGTCACTTGGCTCTAGGCCCTATGAATGAGTAAAATTGGTGCTAGCCCTATTGTATTATCATTGGTGCTAGCGTGATGCTAGGAGCGGAACAAACTTCTATGAAAGGTGCTATATTCGTGTTTTGACCTATGTTCCTTTGGCAAAGTTGTTCAGTTTCATGGACATATTCACACCCTTTAGTATATTCACAAATTTCCGTTACAAGTTATACAGGGTGTAAGAGACGGTGTACCAAAAACTGAAAGGGCAAGCTCGCTCAGACAAGGTAACTGAACAACTTTTTCTAAAAAACATTTTCGGGAATTGAAAGCCCGATCAGTTTTCGGTACACCGCCCCTTACACCCTGTATACAAGGTGTAAAAAAATTGCAAGAACTATTTTAGACCGTTACACAGACTGTGAAACTGAACATTTTTTCCCAAGAAACGTTGGTCTAAATACGAAAAATATAATCAACTTCCCATAGAAACTGCACTGCGGCCGATTGCGCATTTTGTATGTGAGGTCAATTTTTTTTTTGTATTTTGACCTATGTTCCGGATAGTTGTTCATTTTTATGGGCTTAGTAACAGGCTAAAATAGTGCTCGCAATTTTTTTACACCCAAATATTCAATATATTCAAATTTGAAATTAGTACAGGAATAACGAAGCTGATTCGCCTCATAAACCGAATTCCTTACCTCAACTTGAATCATATAAATATTTAAATCAAGGTGACTACAACCTAAATCATATTCGCGACCCCAAAAAGCCGTTCCCTAATTCCAATCTCGCCTAATGAGAAGTCATTGCTGCTGCAGAGGGTGTTGAATAAAATAACAGTAACTCTTCTTCGACCCAATCTAGTCGGATTTTACTTGTTAGGCGATACGAGTATGAGCTTGGTTTATAAAATACGGTTTGCTAAAGCTGGTGCGCTTACGAGCTAGAAAGGGTTAAAGAATATAGGTCAGGTATGAATTCGCGGTTTTATTTTAATAGTAAAGTAGTGTAACCAAAAGAGAGCTGTGCTAGGTTGCTACCCTGTGGGCTGGAAAATATTGAACCAATAGGGTTGCTTCATTTCCTAGCTTAGAGCTGCGCTCAAAAATGGATCGATCCTATTGATTGACATTTTTCTAGCTCATAGATTAGCTTCCTAGCACAGCTCTGGTGGATTTGCATCCTAATACTTGCTTTGTAATTATTAGTTACAAAGTGTTTGTGTTTGGCCTAATATACGGGGTGTAAGGGAAAAACTAACTTAACATCTTTACCAAAGTCACATAATTTATGGGGAACGAACAAAAATGTTGCCCACTCCATACAAATCGCTCACCATGATCGAACAGATTGTATGAAAAAGTCAAAATTTTTATTCCTTTCCCAAAAATGATTCTTTGGTATATTTGTTCAGTTTCGTTGACTGAGCACGTCCGTTCAGTTTTCGTCTCTTACACCATGTATAATCTCTGGTACGAAAAAGTGCCAGCCAATTTATGTCAAAGTCAAAATCGTTTATTCATTGTTGGATATTAATAGTAGATTAGTAGCCAAGGGCTGTAAGGCATCAATTGCAGCCTGAGATATTTAGGCGCACGAGCGCAGCCGAGCTTACTACTCTGCTTTACATCTCGATTGTGAGGTAAGTAGGTCCTTATCACCACCAAATTGTAGGTGACCAATTAACGCTCTAGGGTAATAATGTAGCTAGAAAAGCCCTAGGGCGGTAAGTAATTTAAAAAAAACACTTCACTCTTTCAAAAACTCAATTACTTACCGCCCTAGGGCTTTTCTAGCTACATTATTACCCTAGAGCGTTAAATGGTCACCTACAAGCCCCATTTGGGGGTAATAACGACCTACTTACCGAATATGAGAGATGTAAAATCTCTTAATGACGTCAGCTAAACTAAACTATGTAATCCGCCTCATCGCGTGAATTTCTATACTTCGGTGGGCGAAGACCTGTTTTCAGACAATGATTTGCCCCACGTCCATGTTTTGAAGTACTTACATATAAATAAACCGTGCACATTAAATTTATTATATTATTAGAACATACTATACTAGTACATACTATTACCCTATTCTGTGCTAGTACCACACTAGTACACACGGCCGCACATCAGTAGAAACACTTTTCGACCTTATGGCGTGGTAATAGAGTTGAAAAAGTTTCTACCGACAAGCGGTTGACCGTACTACAACGTAACAAGAAGAAAAATCTGAAGATTCTGAATGTCAACAAGAAGTGGTAGCATACTTAAGACCCATATTACATCACAAATAATGTCCCCTAGACACTATACATTACAAAGGGGCAGGTACAGAATTACCTACAAAATTAGGGTCCTATTGAATGCGTCGCCACACAATGCCGCCTTTCTTACAGCTTAAAAGAAGTATATAATTGGGGTATCCATCACCAAACCCTCCAGAAGGAAAACGAAGAGGTATTGTATTGGATGAAAACTGGCCATATAAAGCTTTTCTAAATATTTCACATGGAGATCAGTATTTGATAAATGGTGATGTATACTGTGATAAAATTGTGACTCACGCATTTAATTGCAACATTTGCAACCCTGTTTAGTATAATAGGGAACATGCATAAAAATTTTTAGTCGAATTTAATAACAAAATGAAAATACCGTAGTAGAGATGAGAAAAAGTGAAATTAAAATTTAAATCGGCTCAGAAATACGGCCGATAATAAGCATTACAAATAGAGATCCGACATGAATAGTGACGTCCCAATGCACTACGGCTATATAAACTCCATATTAAATTTCGTTTTGCTAGAAAGAGACAGAAACAAATCTTCGATGGCTTATATCTTTTTTAATATTATAGTTATTCGAAAAATAGTTTTACTAGACTGGTTATTACATGTATGAGACATTTTTTTGAAAAAAAAATGTTTTATGCATGTTCCATATTGTTGAGCAATGTACAGACGGCCGCATGTCGGTGGAAACACTTCGACCTTGAGCGGGTCTCTGGTTTCGGGCGTTTGTAGCGTAGCGCTGGTTCAGCTTATACTAGTTTTTATTCACTGGCTCAAGTCATCCTCATTATCAAGCTTTACAGACTGCTTTTGTAGTTTGGGATCATATCGTGTGAAATGTTTTCCATATTTTATTACGAGTAGTTTTGTGGATTCCAAGTTCGAGGCATATATTTCAACGTGAAGTTTGGATGTCTATTTCTGAGTCTGGGGTTGTGTGTGTCCATAAATACCTTAATAGTTATCCTGTTAGCATCGCCAGGCCACAAAAATAAATTAATAGTACTATCATACATAACGCACACTCTCCGCCCCCCTTGCAATGTACCCCGCACCCCCGCGCGCAACCACCCGCGAGGTTCTCGTGGTCCTTCTGAGGCTACTTCTGAGGGTCTTTTGTATTGGATATACGAGCCAACGCGACCTTCCAATTTCAAATTTGCGCTATAGGCTAGGCTATTAATTTTATTGCGTACCATAGCTCAGGGGCGGGATCAGTATCAGTAACTGAAAAACTTTTCCCAAGAAACATAGGTCGCAAAACGAAAGTAAATTTTTGACCTCCCATAGAAACTGCATCATCTGATAGCGCATTTTGTATGGAAGGTCAAATTTGATTTTTCGTTTTTCGACCTATGTTCCATCGGAAAAGTTGTTTAGTTACTGATACTGATCCCGCCCCTGAGCTATGGCACGCAATCAAATTAACACCCTGTATAGTGTACGGGGTATGCCACTGGCTAGCGTATCGACCGATCGATTGCAATTGAACCTATTCTCATTGGATATTCTAGCAAAAACAGAAACTTCGATAAAAACATCGGTTCTCCAAACAGACACGATGAAAATACAGTAAAGTTCTTGTTTGATGTTCTTTGCAACACGCTTCAATAAATTTTAAAACTACATCGGCCAATGAAAAAGTTTTAACGTTCAAAATATGACTCAGTTTGTGCTGAAGTGGGCATGTCGTAAAATATATCTAATATATAATTTTTATGTGACTACCCCTTGTTAAATGTTCTTATTGTCAGTGTACCAAACTTTGAACTTTTACTTTAATTATTATCTTCTTAGGTGGTTATGACAACCACACAATAATAAAACAGTAGAATCCGCTTGTATGTCTAAATCTATCGTCACACAGATTTTTATGCGGTTATTTATAATTTATTATATATGTTACCGGCAATGTGTGAAATCCGGCATTCTATAGAGTACCTAGTCATTCTATACAATGCCTAAAACATTCAGGCAAAGTATGAAATGAAATTTATTTTACACATTGCCTAGACATTCTATACAATGCCCAATGTTCAGCCAGCAATTTATAGAATACGTGGTAAGTGGGATATAAGTGGTGTTAGGTTAGGTTATTTTAGTTAAAAACACATGTTATTTGTTTTATTTCATACTTTACCTGATCTCCACATGGCATTCTATACAATGCCTAGGCATTCTATACATTGTCTAGAACAATATTTTATACATTTCCTAGACGAGCTCGGCATTATATAGAATGCCTGAATTATACACTTTGCTGGTAACATATATAACATAATATGAGTCTACATTATGCCAACATGCAATGTGCCTTACCTTTATACTACAGCAAATACAATATTATTTTACTTACTTGTCATAGATTACAGTTACCTTCAAAACAAATCATGATATTGCAGACGGTACCGCTACTACAAACAAATAAAATTTCCTTCAAAATAAGCTCATATACCACGCTACAGCAAATACGGTAAAGAAGATAGCATCAAAGTATGAAAGCGGAAATTTTATTTACATCGGCACACTCAGTTTGAAAATACGACCGCTAAGGCTCGCTTTGGTAGCAAACAGCTGAAGAAGAACGTCAAAGGAACAAGTAAATAATGGTTTTTTTTTTTGAGAAAATGTTTAGTTAAAAGTTAAAGTTTACTTTGGTGCTAACAAAATTATGCAAAGCTTTTGGTATAGAAACTCTTCAAATCCAACAAAAATAAACTTTATATTCTACGTGTTAAATAGTAAGTTGGTACAGTCAAGAGCAGGTCACGCTTGATACTTACAGCGCGACTTTACCTTCTATGGCTTTTGAAATTAGAACGATACAAAACTTGACGTGCTCTTAACTGCATTATAGTTAGACTCCTACAAAAGCCAAAAATTAGAAGCGTTGTTTGTAGAGCTAAAGTTTTATAATATTTTGATATAATGTTTTAACAAAAAGAAGCTATTATCTATCTGCTCATGTTTTCACTAGTAAAAATAAAATCTGTTTTATTTTTCCTACAACTTGAAATTGTGGACTCTTGGTGAATATCACCTTATCTAGCGCTCTTTTCAACAGTTATGACTAGGAACTCTATCGACGACGACGGCGTAGATTGTGTTGCCAGATCCAGTAGGTCCATTTGAAATCTTAGTTGTGTTCACTTTTGTTTAATATTTCTCCTTCATTTAGTTGTATCAGGATTTGTGATAAGATTGGACGCACTGCAGAATATAACCCACTATTGGTTGATATTCTACACAACCAAGGTGTGTATGTTTCCTGTTTGCACCTGTATTCCCGAGTCTACCTAGCCAGTCTACTTAATTCTCGGTTGAATAGGCTTTTTCTTTGTGTGCTCGTTCCATAGTCGTCCTCATTTCTGTAATAAGTGTCAAGAGCAAGGCAGGCAATATAAAAAAATACTTATGAAATAAGGATGTTCCACGCAAATTGAGACTGCTGAAACTGGCAACACTAGTTGTAGCTAAATTGAACAGTCGATATATGTGCTCAAAGGAAACGTAAAGTGCACCAGATAGCATTCTGTTCGAGGAGACGGCTCACTTCTCGGAATTCCTTAGACTATATGCGCATTTCACAAATATTGTCGATACGCGACAAAATATCAACCTAACATACCTATCGCAACAAATTCGCTCATCAGTGATTGAGAAGACAATTTTGGGTATAGTAGGTGGTAGGTACATTTCTAATTGTGATCTTTGTAGACGATAGAATTCAGACTGCATTTTGCTAGTCCGAGACTAAAGTTAAACCATGAAAATGTACCTATACATGTGCTTCATTCTTTTTTGAAAAGCAAAACTGAAAGGTGTTTTTTCAAACCAAGATGAAGTTTCAGTTCATCTTCTTATAAGCAGAAAACAGGTCCTTACACATTTCACTGCGTAGCGTCGCGTCTTGCCCATTCGATTATCCCATAAACGGGGTTGCTAGCGATTTAGAAAAACATAATTCGTGGGACATTCCGGCTGGGTCATCCACCCTTGAGGCCATTGCTCTGAAGTGTCCCATTGTTAAGGGAGT
The DNA here is from genome assembly GCA_947532105.1 of Athrips mouffetella. Classification (NCBI taxonomy): domain Eukaryota; kingdom Metazoa; phylum Arthropoda; class Insecta; order Lepidoptera; family Gelechiidae; genus Athrips; species Athrips mouffetella. The sequence continues at coordinate 19,784,403 of OX383972.1, read as the reverse complement.
GCTACATGTTAAGCCGCGATTACACCTGCTTGAATTTGACGACTGAATAAGAAATCTACCTAGGCGGCTACGTAGAAAAAGACGTTTGTGAATTCAGAGTTCTAGCTAGGAAGCTAAGTAGAAAAAGTGCCTACTAATACAGTTGCTGAATAGTGATGTTCCGATAGCGATAGTTTCGCTGTCGGTAGTTGATCTTGAAATACAGTAACTCTGTTGAATAGCCTTATCGAAAATAATTATTGTACAATAAAATACTATCGATTGTTAAAAAATGGCTGATACAACCTCAAGACAAATACAACCGATAATTGAAAGAAGAAAAAATTACAGACAAACTTATTTGCGGTCTTAAATATGGGCTTTATTGCTTTTAAAAATACTACAGGAATATCGAATCGCTCGAAGCGAGAGTCTGCCTCGCACTTGACCGTTTTTTTAATATAAGTATATTTTTTGTTCGATAAGTTGAATTAATCATTCGCACTTGGACATCACTAAACATGCTAAGTCCCTAGGAGTTAGAAGGTTTAGTGACGTGAAAATTTTGCGAATGATTAATTCGAATCGAACAACTTGTCCATGAAAAATAAAAAAAAAGCGTAATCTTGGTTTAATAATAAGTACTAATAATAAACTTAAAAAATTCACTATAAAAAAATTGTATACGACTGTTCGGTTGAGTTAAGGAGTGATCACAGCTAGCTGGAATCAAAGACTAATACGGCATACATTGCTCGTTGAAGTAAGGATAATGCAATAACATAACCAAGCCTCCCAGCAATGTATACCGAATTAGTCTTTGAATCCAGCTAGATGTGCTTTAATAGGCTGACAATACATTTCCGTGATGTTTTTATTTTTATTTAGCTTAAATGGACAAATGAGACTTGAACATTGCCGTGCCAAATCTTATGAATGAGAGTATTTCTGATCAAACAAAAACAATGGCTGTGGTAAATGAAGTGGATACATTTTTTCTCTTTTTAGGGTTCCGTAGCCAAATGGTAAAAAACGGAACCCTTATAGATTCGTCATGTCTGTCTGTCCGTCCGTATGTTACAGCCACTTTTCTCCGAAACTATAAGAGCTATACTGTTGAAACTTGGTAAGTAGATGTATTCTGTAAACCGCATTAAGATTTTCACAAAAAAAAAAAACAATAAATTTTAGGGTTCCCCATACTTGGAACTGAAACTCAAAAAAAATTTTTTTTGTCAAACCCATACGTGTGGGGTATCTACGGATAGGTCTTCAAAAATAATATTGAGGTTTCTAATATATTTTTTTTCTAAACTGAATAGTTTGCACGAGAGACACTTCCAAAGTGGTAAAATGTGTGTCTTCCCCCTGTAACTTCTAAAATAAGAGAATGATAAAAATAAAAAAAATATGTGATGTACATTATCATGCAAACTTCCAAAGAAAATTGGTATGAACGAGATCTTGTATGTAGTTTTTTTTAAATACGTCATAAATCGTAAACCGCAATTTACCTTTCATTCTATCAACTCAAATATAAATTTTAGTTACTTACATCACATAATAAAGTTTTTTAGCTATAAAAATACCATAACTTTTACTTTTATACTTACAGGTTTATACGGAACCCTCAGTGCGCGAGTCCGACTCGCACTTGGCCGGTTTTTTCTAGTCTAGCAGGTGCACATAGTCATTCGCCGTAACTGAACAACTTTCAGTGAATAAAACTATCAGCCTCTTCATATAAAATTGCAAATGGACAGTTTAGCCACGATCACATCTAGCTGGATACAAAGACTAATTTGGCATACATTGCTGGGAGGCTTGGTTGTGTTATTGCAATATCCTTACTTCAACGAGCAATGTATGCCGAATTAGTCTTTTAATTTAGCTAGGTGTGATCGTGGCTTTTTTGTGGAAAAGAGGATTATTTTAATATTTTCTGAAAGTTTTATTTACTGAAAATTATTCAGTTACGTTGACTGACCACGCCCTTTCAGTTTTCGGAAACCAGTCCCTTAGACCATGTATTGGTCAATTTAATTTCGATGCGAACATGAAATCATCATTCGCACTTGGACATCACTAAACCTCCTTACTCCCTTTTAAGTAAAGAACTTAGGAAGTTTAGTGATGGGTAAATTTTGCGAATGATGATGAACAACTTGTCGTAAAAAAATAATTATTATTCATTGTGTAATAACAAGTACTAATAAACAATTTAAAGAAATTCACTATAGATTACCATCGATACTTGAAAGGTTCCGATATTTTCTATACGACTGTTCGGTAGAGTTAATAAACCTGCTTTACGATAAAAAAAATCGTAAAATGAACTAGGTAACTCTACACTGCGCGTGGCTTGACACGAACTTGGTCGGTTATTTAGTATCGATTATTACCGGTACTTTTAAGAATTCGATGTTCTCGATATTTTCTATAAGAATATTCGGTAGAGTTACTGTATTTTTAAAATTCAACCATCGATACTGAAACTCTCGTTATCGCAGCAACACTGATTCAATAATTTTCAAAATTTACGGTTCGGTTAGGTACTGAATCAATCGCCAGTTAAAGCGCGACGGAGTCAGATGTGTCCGTGTAGAATACTTGACTAGTGCAACACTGTTAGTTTTGAATATAGCGGTCTTTAATTGTTTTTCTAGTAGGAGCGCTTGTTTTAAGTGAAAAAATATACCATCAGTTAGGCCATTTTTTTTTCGACAAGTTGTTCGATTCGATTCAATCCTTCGCATTTGCCCATCACTAAACCTCCTAACTAAGTGGCTTCCTATGTTCCGATGTCATTTTTTGGTGGTCATTTCCTCCGAGGCGAGTTCGCCCGGTTAGGCATTTCGCCCGAAAGTATTCATTGTTAGTCGAGGTCTTTTAAAACCATATCCAAAAGATAATGAGAAACTATGGCAAACAATAAATAAACTTACATACAGAAATAAAAAATCCAAATAAGATCAATAAACTTCTAGATAAAAAGAATTGACTTCAGCATTTTGTTACTGTAAAAATATCGTTGGCCGAAAATATTTTACTTAAGACTGCACCACGTAAAAACTACCAAAACGGCAATCACGGTTTAATATTGCTTACATATTTAATATGATTCTTTTTAAAACCATTACGATTACGACATACATTTTTAGTATGGCCGCGCGAAGTCTAATAAATAGCTCAGACACGCGGCCGATACCCACAAGAGCTCGAAGTGAGACCACGTCAGTTTGCACCGCGACGCGCCAAAATAATAGATCGCGTTTCAACGTATACACATTCTCTGCTTTCATAGTGTAACAAGGTAACTTTGTTTTTTACTATTTTCTAAACTAAGATATTTCTTTCCTTGTATTTATAAAATGTTTGTTTTAGAGAAATGGGAAAGCGCAAAGATAAATATTATGTATCCCGTCAAAAAATCAAAAAAATATCTATTCCTTTCACCAAGTAAGTACCTACTTATATACCATACCTAGGTAGTTTTGTTTTGTGATGGGTGACTGGTGATGAAGGGTAGGCGGAGGAAGATAGGTAGATGATGGGTGATCGGTCAGAAGGGTTATCAGAGTGATAGATTTTCGGTACGTGATTGATGTCCGGACGAAGATGGGTGACCGGTGGATGATATTGATGGGTGACCGGCGGAAGACGAGTCAATGGTAGATGATGGGTGACCGGTAGATGATGGGTAATCGGCAGTGGTCGGAATAGGTAGAGCTGTTTAGGGTCGATGATCGGAAACTTGAACGTGCTGCTTGCTACATTATTTCGTCAGGTCTGTTAGATTTTCCTCTTGAGACGGATTTCCATGGCATGGCTTTTCAAAATAAGACTGCCTTTTGATCGTTACTATTTGTCCTTGTGTGATAGTGTGATAAGAGAACGGTGTGGCGTAAAAGAAGACGTAGTGACCAAAATCGAGAAAGGGATGCTGAGATGGTTTGGTCATGTAGAGAGGATGAATGAACGAAGATTGACGAAAGAGATCTACCAGGCGAGAGTGAATGGAAACGTTGGAAGGGGAAGGCCTAGGCGAACGTACCAGGACCAAATTCAGGACGTTCTGAATAAAGGCCAGGTTAAAAGTACCCTAAACCGACGTGCATGTATGAAAGGATTGATGAAAGTACAGGAAGCAAGGGAAGTATGTCAAGATCGTAGCAGGTGGAGGACTGTGGTCTCTGCCTACCCCAACGGGAAAGAGGCGTGATGTTATGTATGTATGTATGTATGTATTTGTCCTTTGATCTTTCGATCACAAAAACAACGAAATGTACAACGATGGCACGGATTTAAATGGATTACTTTTTTAAAAGAAGCAAACGGCGCCAAACTTAGGCAGGAAACAGGCTACATTATTTCGTCAGGACTGTTAGATTTTCCTCTTTAGACGGATTTCCATGGCATGGCTTTCCGAAATAAGACTGCCTTTTGATCGTTAGTATGTGTCTTTTGATCTTTCGATCACAAAAACAACGAAATGTACAACGATGGCATGGATTTAAATGGATTACTTTTTTAAAGAAGCAAATGGCGCCAAACTTAGACAGGATGATAGTTGATGACTGGATGAATGATGATGATGAAAGGATGATGAGTGATGCGCGGATTATAGTTGATCAGTGGATGAATGATGATAAGCGGATGATGAGTGATGCGCGGATGATAGTTAATGAGTGGATGAATGATGATGAGCGGATGATGAGTGATGCGTGGATGAGTGGATGAATGATGATGATGAGCGGATGATGAGTGATTTTCGGATGATAAGTGATGCGCGGATGATAGTTGATCGGTGGATTAATGATGATGAGCGGATGATAAGTGATGCGCGGATGATAGTTTCTACCACCATGTCATTAAGTCCAAAGTGTTTCTACTGACGTGCTGTTGAGTGTAATAGCCACGGCAAACTTGAAGAGCTGTTCCCTGTCGCCCCTCGCTTCCCCTCGAGTAACCCTCCGTTATACAATAGTTGCTCTACTGGTAGAATTATCGTTTACTCAGCTATATCAGTAGAGTTCATTAAAAATACCTTGAGAGAAAAAAGTTCCACTCAAAACACAGTTTTTTAAAAGGTGGCGTTTCCTCCAAGCGGGCGAGAACGCGTCTCGGGTGAAATGACGCACTACGACTCCGCGTGGACTGCGCGCATGTGTGTGTTCGATTATACGCACACTGTTGCTTCCGACTCGACGCGAAAACTAAACAGTTTTGATGCTATACATTTTTTTATGAAGGGGACAACTGATTTAGACATGAATTGAAAATGCTGTCAGGATTACAAATTATCTTTTATAAGGAAGTTTAACAAAATTACGGACAAGTACAAGATGTCAAACAATCTCCTGAAAACTTCATCTATGGACTCATACCATGAAAAATTAACGATTTTTACCATACATACATCTATACACAACAAAAAAATGTTAAAGTTCGAGTCGGACTCGTGCATCGAGGGTTCCGATATACCTACCTATAGTATTTTTAGAAGCAATAAGGTCCATTGTAAGGACCGCAAAACTAAATTTGTTTGTAAAGATTTGTTGCAAATTTCCAAAAAACTGTGCTACTTAGAGAGATTGTTTTTTTTCTGAATTATTTACATAAACCTCTATGGGCTTTAATTAATTCAGATTTTTTCTTCGGCAATCTTCGATGATAAGGAAGGGGGAAGGTATTTTTTAAACTTTTTTCATCATAACTTGAAAACTAAGAGTCGTTAAAAATATAAAAAAACAATTTTGGAATGTACAAGTGAAGCACTTTCATATGATACCTAACTTGACTTAGTACTGACAATTAAAAATTTTTACCTACCCATTTGGGCCCCCTTTACAATAATAATAATATTATAATTATTTCAATTGCAATAAAGTAAGGCAATCGTATTCTAAAACTACTACTAAATATAAAAGTATAAACGAGTTTTTAGCTTGCTTTTCAATTTATTTTAAGGTCATTAAAAATACTCATCGAAGCCTTTATACAAAGTATCTGAACATATCAGTCGCGCTATAAAGTGTACCAGCACAGAAAATATATAGTTATACTAACGTATAGCACAACTGGTGAACTGACTATGATCCCTACTATGTTGTGTCTTTCTTCCTATGTTCCTTAGGGCTCCCGCACACGACCGAGAATCGGTGGCCGATTTTTTGTCGGCATCCCGCTCTGACGTGTTATCACCTGAATCTTCCGTCCTTGTCCTGGCCGATAATCGCCCACCGATTCTCGGTCGTGTGCGGGAGCCCTTAATAGTGATGTACAATTATTTCAAGAAGCAACAATCGAAATATTCGAATGTACTACTTAGTACTATCAAAATAATCTTTTGTCATTCAATAGTTATTTTTCATTGGAATCATTATTTGCTTTTCGTACGGTTTTGAATGAAAAATTTATTCTAACTAAAAGAATGAATAAAGCACTTAAATTCTTTATGTTTACTTGACTGGTGCAACCTAATTTTATTTCCTTGTTTGTTTTTTAGTATACCGGTAATTCTGTTGTTTTTAGGGTTCCGATACCAAAATGGTAAAAAAAAGGAACCCTTATGGTGCCGCTCTGTCTGTCTGTCTGTCTGTCTGTCCGTCTGTCTGTCACACCTCTATATCTCAGCAACCACTTATGCTATCAACCTGAAATTTGGAATAGTTTTAGAATATAGTTGCCCAACTTAATTGCACAAGAAAAATTTTTGAAAAAAGTATGATTATTAATATAAAGGGGGCCAAAATAGGGGGGGCCAAATTTCAAATTGTCGCTACTAGGTCGAGTGGGGTATCATATGAAAGGGCTTTACTTGTACATTTTAAAATATATTTTTGTATTTTTTTAAATTTCTTAGTTTTAAAGTTATGATGAAAAATGTCAAGAAAAATACCATTCCCCCCCCCTTATCTCCGAAGTTTGAGTAAGGAAAAATCTGAATTAATTACAGTTGACAGAAGTTTATATAAACTTTACAGCAAAAATAAAACGATCTTTCTAAGTTGCACAGTTTTTCAGAAATCTGCAAAAAACCTTTACAAACAAATTTAGTTTTGCGGTCCTGAAAATGGACTTTATTGCTTCCAAAAATACTATAGGTATATCGGAACCCTCGGCGCGCGAGTCCGACTCGCACTTGACCGGTTTTTTTTTTAATGTTATTCTAGTGTTTTTCTATACAACATAAATTAGCCCTTATTAATATTTTCCGTACGATGAGGTGTTCTATTCGTATTGGCCCTTCACTAAAGTTCCTTACTGCGTTGCTTACTATGCGGCTTACTCAGTTAGTGACTTACTTAGTGTCCATCTTTCTACCTTCCTTTCCTACGTAGGAGACTAACTGACTTAGTGTGTGAATTCAGTCAGGTGTGATCGGCCCTTTAGGTGACGACAGTTGATTTGCAAAGTAATGGTGTCTGGTATTTCGTTTTACACGCTTTGCGGTAGGTGGTTAACCCCTGTTTCATTTATATTAAGTCTAAAAATACGGGTAATGTGGTGATTTTCAGCTTGGTAAGTTGTTTTAGATATACCTACAGGGTGGTCGACAAAAACTGAAAGGGCATGATCAGTCGATAAAATTGAACAATTTTAACTAGGAAACATATCATTGGAAACGTAAAAAAACCTATGGAACGGGCGGCTTTTTTGTTATATTTCCGGTGATATGTTTCTTGGAGAAAGTTGTTCAGTTTCATTGACTGAGCCCTTTCAGTTGCTGAGCTTATTAAGTTTCATTCACTAAAAGTGGTTCAGTTTAGTTGTCTGATCTAGCCCTCTCAGTTTTTCGAAAAGCTGTCAGTTTGTGTGTTATACCTACCTAGGTGTTGAAAAGTTGCTTTCGCAAAAATTCACTCTGGATTAGTAAAGTACCTATCTTTCCCACGCGGAGAGTTCCGCTCATTACGCTCGCAACGCTTTTAAGGTTACCTATGACACATCTGGTGGAATTTCCGCTGGCCTCATACTTGACAGATTTTTCTATCGCGGAACTTTCCGCGTCGTAATTTCCACAGGTTTGTCGCTACATTTAGTTTATAGCTGCTTCCACCTAAGTGGACTACAATTTTCCAATCCAAAATTTAATTTGAATGGGAAGTATTAGTTTAAACAGAAAAGCCATGGAAGTGACCCTCTGAAGTGAGTTCCTTTCTTTATCATTATTCTCTTTCTTTCAAGGGTCCTTGTTCACATGCGATATTGGCGGAGTTTATGTGCATTCCAGTGAAGGGTGCAGCTATACAGGGTGATACGTTCAAAAGAACTGTGATCCCAAAAACCACGTTCTGCCGAATGAAACTACCATTCCTCAAGAAACATAGGGCGAAACACTAAAAACTTTTTTTCTTTCTATACTTTCACCGTAAATTATACCAAAGAGAAAAATGCAACATTCCCTAAGAAAAAAAAAATTACTTGGAAGAATTTGTTCGACTTCCCATACTAAAGTGGGCTCGTGTCGTGAGTAGGGCATGCAGAACCGGGTCCGGTTCCAGATTTTGCGTACCCGGTTCCAGTGGTAGTCAGAACCGGGTCACCCGGTTCTACCCGGTTCCTAGCGACCAAATTGTATTTTTTAATTTTTTTGTGTAAATGATAATTCAGAGTTTGGTTAAGTAGGAAATTGTAATGTAATGAGATATGAATAAAAAAAAGTTGGTATTGGTGTGAAATCAACGTTTATTAAATTATCATTGTAATCAACAGACTAACTCTTGAAACTATTATTGATTAATAATCAACGAAAACTTATTCTTCTCAAAACTAAATAATCAACAAAAACTAACTCTTGAAACTATTATTAAATAATCAACGACAAAACGTACTCTCCAACAATTAAATAATCAACAAAAACGAAACGAAAACTATCTCTTCCTTCACACAATAATAATCAACAAAAACTGACTCTTGAAACAATTAAATAATTTGGTTTGTATTTTTTGGTTTGCAAATTACAGAAAATAAAAAAAAAGTTACCTAGTACTGCCAGCTCGCTAAATATCAAAAGCTCCACGATACTTCGACGCGCGTAATTTAAATTAGTAATTAATGCAAAATTAGTAAAATCTTATCAGAACCGGGTCGACCCGGTTCCAGCGCTCAGAACCGGTTCCACAGACTCATTGGAATTTCGGAACCGGGTAGAACCGGGTGCATGCCCTACTCGTGAGTGACACATAATATATGGGAAGATCTGTGATAATGATCTGTGTTTGTGATAGGAAGTTTGTTTTTCGGGAAAGTTTCTTGTTACTGGAAAGTTGAAAACGGAGGAAAATTCACAGTGTAAAATGCACTTACAGTATGATGTACAAGTGACCAACACTTCTATAAGAAGTAGACTTTTTTCTTATACTTATATTCTTTGGGCAAAGTTATTCAGTGTTATAGGTAGGTACCTAGGTACTGAAGCGCTCGTGGCCGAGTGGTAGTTGCACTTTCTTTCCGATCATGAAAGATAAGGTGCTGTCCACAAAAGTATCAATTTAGATACCATAAATAAAATACTTGTACAATTACCTAAACTGTGATTTTTATATGTACATCTTTAATTCAATAGTTAGTTTTCTACATACGCAAAAACACAATTACTTACTACGAAAATTCCTTAGAAGTATAATTTTTTTTTTTAAATGTGCTTTTTTTCGTACTATAAGCCAAATCGCTAAAATAATATCGACATAAAATACGAGTAGGTGTGTTAAAGCCGAAAATGAGTGAAAAACTTATAACAGCGTGAATAGCTCTGTTCTAGCACACACAAAGGGCAGACTTCGTTAGAAAGGAACGTTGGCCTTTGTCAGAACCCGGATGGGTGACCGCTAGCGGCACATCAGCTAGAGTGTTTAGCTGTTGGTCCTAGCTACTATCAATGATAGTAGTCGATAAGCCAAGTCAGATGCCATTTGGCTGCTTGAAAACTCTGACTGCCAAGTAGGCCAATAACCTGGAAAACCTTCTAGGATTGGGTTTGGTTTGCCCTCTAGGTTGCGGAGGTCAGATAGCTGTCGCTCTGTGTAAAACCCAGTGCCCACGTCAAATCCCCAAGTACCCTAGGTTAGGTAGCCGACTCAGTAAAAACTATTTATTAAATCTGAAAAAAGCTATAATAAAATTGTGAGGTGCTAAAAGATTGCAGTAGGTAGGGACCAACTTTTTCTAACACCCTAAATATAACTATTTCAGATAACTGCCTACCTCTAAGATTTACGGAGCATAAGGAATCTTCAATAAGGAGAGAGGCCTGTGAAAGGTGCCTCTAAGGGGTAGCCCACTAAGGGTAGCTGAAAAACTGCTTCGCATTGTTTCAATTTGTTGTAAACTAAAAATGATAAGATTTGATATGAGTGTTAGAGAATGTATCTAGTCACCCAAAATCCTTAGAGCCTGCACAGTCATTGTAACAAAAATATTTTTAATCTACATCATGCCCGTGTGATGCCGGCAAAGAATAGTACCAACCCATCTGTACCCGTGGGTGTCGTAAGAGGCGAATAAGAGCTTATGAACCGGAGGATGGGCAGCAGCATCTCTCTAAGTATCGTACCATCTTACATATTGCGGTCACCGACAACAGAAAGAAATCTCTTCCTATAGAAGTGGGTACTACATGTCTTTACTGGAGTTCTGGAGGGAGGCTCCTTGTCCTGCAGTGGACGTTTCAAGGGATGTTACGTACACCTTGGTCAGTATAAAGCATTTCATTCAGCATTCTTAAAGAAGATATACTCTTTAAAATATGCAATATTACACGGACGTACGTTTTAGGATTTTATTATTAAGTGCGAATACTTGTCTGGGTATTATTATAGCCAGCAAATTGCTAAAACATCAAAAGCAATCTCAAAAGCGAAATAATAGATCATTATACGTTATTATGAAAGTACTTCTCTATGGCGAGCTTTGGACGTAATTAAAACCTAGCTCTAATAACGTAGCTTGCTTTTAATAATAGAGCTTTCGAACATCGCAAACAATTTCTCAAACATTTGAAGCTTGACTATCATTTCATAGGACACCATATTCGTCATAAAAAAATTGTATATTATGTAGCTACCAACAAATTCTTAAATGATGAAATTCAAGATGAGATGATTATGATGGTGATGTTCTCTTTTTTACCCGCTCTTTGTACTATTGCGATCACTGGCACCTGATCAATGATCGATCACCTCTGTGCCAATTCTTGGCTGCAAAAAAAGAGAAGCGCTATAGAGCCCCCACCAATCGACATTGAATATAAGTACAACAGTTCATCCTTAAAATTACAGATTTTTACAAATAGGAGTACCTACACATAATACGCTACTATGCTGCGAAGTATATAGATTGCAATTGACTAATTCACTTTCTTAATAGGCTAAAGCGTAATAGGGCGTGGGACGACGGCTCCGCAGAATTATAGTGAAAAAAAATTATGTGATCAGATCAGGTGCGAAATACCACGATAGTAAATCTGTGAAAAGAATAAAAAATAATTGAGAGCATCTACATAATATTTCTGTTTTTGTGGGTCACGAACCTCAAGATGAACAAAATCGAAAAGATCACTTTGTTGTCTGACTGTCTGTCTGTCAAGACCCATTTTCTCAAGAACGGGTAGAGGTATCATGTTGAAATTATATTTAAGTAGTTTCTACAACAACACAATCAAAAGATAGTGGTCCCCATGTGCATACATTTATGAACCAAACCAAAACCTATTATAGGGTACTTTCCGTTTACCTAGAAACATGAAAGGCTAGAAACTAGGTCTCATAGCACAAGCAAAGGAAAAAGTCTATAATCAATAAATATTTATCTTTCTCTCTGTAATTTGGCGTTTAAAGTACAAGAATGCACATTAAGGATTCTTTTAATCTTCTTGCTGACCAACTTTAGTTCTAAGAACAATTTTTGCGGCCTATAATTTCCTTTAGCCTGGCCTTTATTTTTTCTCTGTGATATTCTTAGCTTATTCTGTGAAGGTACTTATCTTCTGAATAAAATAGAGAGAATTTATTTTTAGCTCTCCGTGTATGTTAAGTTTCCTGTTAAGCCTTGTGCGTATACTAAGATATAGCATCCCATAAAACGTCCACTGCAGGACAGGAAGCTCCCTACAGAACTCTAGCAAAAACGCGTGATAAGGAGGGGAATTACCATAGTCACCACCTTGGGTCACCACGCTTGTAAGCGTTGCGGCTGTCGACCGCTGTACTTGTTGACTGCAGTCTGTAACGATACACAGAAAGATGCTGCTGCCTATACTCCGGTTTATAAGCCCTTAGTCGTCTCTTATGCCACCTATGGGTAGAGACGGGTTGGTACTATTCTATTATGCCGGAAACACACGGACGGTATACCAAAACTATAGTACATTACTGCAATGGCCGACAAAAAAGGTAGGTACTGAAGGCCGAACGTGATAATACGTGAGTCCACATGCATGAGTTTTTCAATACCTGGTTGCGGCCAAGGCCTGTATAGTACTTTTCTCAATAAATGCGCAGAAATTCAAACTAAGTTTAATCCAAACAAACATTAAAAACTTTCTGTTTACCAATATATTCCTTTGTTTACATCACAGTTTTTATTTTCATATTTTATTTAAGCTGCGCTTAGGCTACTTAGAACACGCGGAGCGTAAGGTATGTAATTTCTCTGTTTATAGCTTTCTTTTTGCAAGTCAGTTCGAAATTTAAACAAAATCTTTGATAAGTTACCTCCTTGGTTGTTGTGATGTGATAAGTTACCTTCTAGGTTGTCATGCTTGTTGGTACATTCTAATTTAATTAACAAGACAGATATGAGTTTTCATAGTAAATTATTCGGCCGCAAAACACGATGGTAATGGATATTAATACAAATTTTTCCAGCCGGCGTTCGCCGGTATTGAACCAGTACAGCTAATACAATTAATCTCAAAGAAGGTTGTCAAAATAATGACCGAATTTGTACCAAGCAAGTTTGAGAAAAGTATTAAACTCTACTATCCTGAAAAAGATCAAGACCATCAATTAAAAATGTAAGAGTAGCGAGACCATCGCTCGCAAGCGCCGTGTAATGACTAGAGCTGTCATTACCGCCCGGGAGAGATTGAAATTTTAACGAGCATCATTTCCTCCCATGCTTCGCCGTTACTGCCTTTACTGTGCTATCGTATCTAATAATATAGCGGTCTTATAAAAATACTGCTGATGTTAAGAAAATCGACTTGAAAATAACCATTAATTTCGATACTAGTGAAAAATTCTTTCCGATCACCACAAAAGTGTTTTTTTAGGGTTCCGTCCCTTAAAAGAAAAAAAAAACCGCTATAGGATCACTTTGTTGTCTGTCTGTAGGTCTTTCTGTCAAAGTCAATTCCTCCGCAATGGGTATCGGTATCAAGTTGAAATTGTGTGAATATTGAATGTTAAGGATTATAGACCTTTGAAGATGTGAAAATTTTAAGTTTCTACGACAATATAATCAAAAGATGCTCCGGCATACTATTCGTGTCCCTATCTGCATTCAGTCATGAACCAAAATCCACTTTACCATACACCCCATTTAAAATATGGTATAGCTGTGAAAATACGCAGGTACGTTGAAAATAATATCTAAAATAAAATACTTTTGAATTTGAACTTGGCAGGTTAATTTAATTATATAAATAATAATCTAATTACACAATTAATCAAGTGTTACTTACAGCACAAAAACCTGCCAAGTTCAAATTTAGAAGTATTTCATTTTAGATATTATTTTCAACGTACCTGCGTATTTCACAGCTATACCATATTTTAAGTTGGGTGTATGGTAAAGTGAATTTCGGCCAGATGAACTGTTGACGTGAATAAGGTGGCGGATAGTGGCTGGATGCGGAAGGCGGAGGACTGGATGTGGTGGCGAGTCTTGGGAATGGCAAATGTTTACTAGTGGATCAGGGTGCTGATGAAGACGATTATGATCGATATTAAAGTGCATCTAAACTTGGCATTGGATCGGATTTCAACCCTTTTTTAGGCAAACAATTAGCCGATAGGAACTTGGCCCCCTTTTTAACAGTTATGTTTTTGGTGGGATTTAATTTTACACCTTTTCTCACAACTGCTTGCAACCAATTAATGTGACCTCCCGTTTCAAGCAAATTCATACTAAAGAGGGCCACGTGTAAGTGGACACCGTGTTTTTTGAAATTAAAGGGCAAAAGTTTGTAGTACTTATATCTTATGGTAGACAGGTATGGAATCCTTAGTGCGCAAGGCCGACTTGCACTTGGCAGCTTTTATTTTTATTTTAGAGCTGAAACTCTTGTCTGTGTGGTATCTTCCATTTATCTCTTCTCTTCACCATATGCTTAAGATGCTTTACTTCTTTATACGTCATAATATTTACCTTTTCCTTTACTTTGTTGAACAAGTGCCGCCTAGTCTTTCTTTTCCCTTCTTTCCTTCAATCTTTCCTTCTTTAATATTTCTCAGGAATTTCACGTTGTCTATCTTGCGCCGTCTTTTTATTATAGTTTGCAATGACGATCATTTATGAAAAGCTTATCTGGAAAATAGTTTAGTCAACCAAAAAACTACAAAATTTATACCAACCACGCTTGAACCTAATATCAAATCAAACAAACCTGTAAAAGAAAGTCCTTCATGTTATTTTTTATGTCACAAGTAACCAAACGAGCAGGTGGGCTAACTGATGATAACTGGTCACCACCACCCATGACACACACTGTGTTATTAGTGAATTAATTTGACAAAGCGCGTTACCCACCCTGAGAACTAAGATAGTATGTCTCATGTGCCAGTAATTTCACTGGCTCCCTTACCCTTCAAACCGACACATAGCAGTGCAAAAACTGCTGCTTTACGGCAGAAAAAGGCCCTACCACCAATTAAATTTGTAGTCAATAGAAAAATCTTCTTTGCAATAAAATTTAAAGCATTAAGGGGCTGATAAGAGCTGAATTACCTCCCTTTCTAACCAAGGGCAGAATGCGCGTGCTAGAACGGAGCGGATTCGCGCTGTTTTACGTTTTTCGCTCATTTTTGCATTGTTCTCAAAATCTGTACCCATAATATTAATTATCAAATAGCTATATTATTATGCATAATGTATTGAATAATGTGTAAAAGTTTTGAAATCATAAATTAATGGGTACTTAAGAAAAACTCTTTAAAAGCAAAAAGCAGAGGTAACTTTGGATTTTTTATGGCGTACAAAATATATTTAATCGTGTTTCGGAGTCGGCCATATTCTTGGAAAGATGCTTAATTATCACATAATTTTTTTTCTCATTTTATTTATCACTTTTCGGTAAAAACCTGCTCAAGTGAAGCGTATTTGGCTCTTATCAGCCCCTTAAGATAGTATTGTAAAGAACTGATAACTATCTCAAACATCGAAGAATTGGCAACAGTACACTACTGTTAATAGAAACAACACCATGTAAGAAGGAAAGAGCTTCTTAGTGACGGTATGTTTTCGTATGAATCAGTGCATAATTTTTACATTGAAGTGCACTACAGTCGATGGTTTTAAGAGGTCGGTCACAGACGGACGAAATTCCATTAGGGAATTTTGGACGGTAGCCAGAGCTGAATAAAGAATAGGGATTTTGTAAAGAGACATGGAATTAGGTAAAATTTTGTTTTCGTAGATAAGTTGCAAGAAATTTCCTGGAAAGTACAAAAATGAAAATTCTCAAGAACAATATAAGCATAGATAAATATAAAATAATTATACAGACGTTTAATACAGAAAATAGAAGAGAAAGACATTTCCTGCCAGTTGCACAAAGCTTCTTAAAAGGTAAAGCTACTATAAATCTATTAGTGATACTTTCAGTTTTGTTGACATAGAAAGTGACATTGCGAGCTTGAAAGTGATTTTGTGCAGCTAACTGTTTATTGCAAACAAATCTGCGTATCTAGTCAATTTTGTAAGTAAACTAATTTATGATTTAATTAATTTGTAAGTATAACATGGAACAAAACAGAAAATGGGTTTTATTGCATAGGAATCTTTAGCTGTGAAAAAACCGGCCAAGTGCGAGTCAGACTCGCGCACCGAGGGTTCAGTACCACCACATAATCATAATTGTATTAGTTGAAATTTCAGTTAGTTACTGTGCTAGATTTTTTGAGTCCAACACGCGCTTGACCAGATTTTATTATTTGATATTATTTAATAGGTTACGTTCTATAAAATATACCAATTTTTACGTTTGTAAGTGTTCCCGTTTTTAAGTTAGAGCTAAAACAAAAATAGCCTAAAAGACAGGTCTTTAGTATGGGAGCCCCCCTTAATTTAGAACTTTTTTTTAAATTTTTAGTATTTTCTGTTATAGCAACAACAGAAATACATAGTTTGTGAAAATTTTAATTGTCTAGCTATTACTGTTCATGAGATACAGCTCAAAAATAATTTTGTACAAACAGCTAACTTTGGTGGCATCTTACTCCTTTGTTTTTAAATATTTTTTAAAACAAAAAATACAGTATTTATCTACTCAACAAATTCTAAACAACAATACCCCACTCTATGGGGTAGGTCAAACTTTTTTTTAGCTGTTTGGGAGCCCCCCTTAATTTTTTACTTTTTAGGGTTCCGTACCTCAAAAGAAAAAAACGGAACCCTTATAGGATCACTTTGTTGTCCGTCTGTCTGTCTGTCTGTCTGTCTGTCTGTCAAGACCCTTTATCTCACGAACGGGTAAAGGTATCAGGTTGAAATTAATACCATATGTTAGGGTCCATGAACCACACAAGACCTGAAAATTTAAATTTTTTATAACCACGCAATCAAAAGATATGGCTTTTTATGTCCTCATCTAGATACATTTATGCAAAAAAGGAAAACCTACAGGGTACTTCCCGTTGACCTAAAATTATGAAATTTGGCAAGAACCTAGGTCTCACAGTACAAATAAAGGGAAAAGTCTAAAATCATTAAATATTACAACTTTACTCACAACTAATGGTAACCAATTGTGGTGAGCTCCCGTTTCAAGAACATTCATATAAGAGAGGGGTCAAGTTGGATGGTCGCGGAGGCGATTTTTGTTTTAGTTCTATTTAAAAAAACCGGCCAAGTGCGAGTCGGACTCGCGCACTGAGGGTTCCGTACCACCATTAGTTCAAATATCAGTAAGTTAATGTGCTAGATTTTTTGAGTCCGACACGCGCTTGACCAAATTTTATTATTTGTTGTTATTTTATAGCTTATGCACTATAAACATACCAAATTTCAAGTTTGTAAGTGTTCCCGTTTTTAAATAGAACTAAAACAAAAATCGCCTCAGCGACCATCCAACTTGACCCCTCTCTTATATGAATGTTCTTGAAACGGGAGCTCACCACAATTGGTTACCATTAGTTGTGAGAAAAGTTGTAATATTTAATGATTTCAGACTTTTCCCATTACTTGTACTGTGAGACCTAGCTTCTTGCCAAATTTCATAATTTTAGGTCAACGGGAAGTACCCTGTAGGTTTTGCATTTTTGAATGAATGTATGGAGATGAGGACATAAAATGAAATATCTTTTGATTGCGTCGTTGTAAAAAAAATATATTTTCAGATCTTGTGTGGTTCATGGATCCTAATATATGGTATTAATTTCAACCTGATACCTTTACCCGTTCTTGAGATAAAGGGTCTTGACAGACAGACAGACAGACAGACAGACAGACGGACAACAAAGTGCTCCTATAAGGGTTCCGTTTTTTTCTTTTGAGGTACGGAACCCTAAAAACGAAAACACTTACAAACTTGAAAATTGGTATGTTTATAGTTCATCAGCTATAAAATAACAACAAATAGTAAAATTTGGTCAAGCGCGTGTCAGACTCAAAAATCTAGCACATTAACTTACTGAAATTTCAACTAATACAATTATGACTATGTGGTGGTACGGAACCCTCAGTGCGCGAGTCCGACTCGCACTTGGCCGGGTTTTTTTTATTTTTAGTATTTTTTGTAGTAGCGGCAACAGATATAAACAATTTGTGAAAATTTCAAATTTATATCTATTACGGTTCATGAGATACAGCCCGCTGACAGACAGACAGACGGACAGACAGACATCGGAGGCATATCAATAGAGTCCCGTTTTTCACCGTTCTAAAAAGTTTCCTTCTAAATCATAACAAAAAAATGCAGATTTATTACAAAAATTTTTAGTCTTTGGCCATCTTTAGTGTTAAACGTGGAAACCTCGAATTAAAATTTATTGTCCACTCTACAGCGTAAACCCTAAATAATTAGACGTAAAAGTTAGTCCTTTCAAAAAGCGACGGTATGTGGAAAATCAAAACTACAGAACAGCATTTTTTATATATTTTTTCGGACGCAATGGAGATAAAAGTAAAAAATCTGTTTAAAAATGGCGTATGAATTCCCAACGCAATATTTTTAAACGTTATTACCAAGAAAAGAACTCCTGGGAATAAATGAATAGACACTTTGTTTTGGTCTACATGAGCGTCAGTTATGGTTTCTCTTTTAACTTTTATACAAACTAAGCAGTTGTAAAAGCGTATTATAACTAGAGAATATTTCCTATTTTCTCTAAGAAAACAATCAGATAAATTCGTATTCAGGGAACTTCGATCATAACAATAATTTTCCAATAAATTTTCATTGCGATCTTACTATAACGCATCGAACTTCCAAAGATAGCTCGAAGACTTCAAAACTGAGTTCTCGCAAATCGCGCAAACATTTATTCATTGCAGTCTTTCATATGGGGCAAGTAAATGTATTACGATCGAAGTTGGTGCATCTCGATTCTAATAGGTGCGTGAATAACACATGAGTTTTGATCGGAGATACTCTTAATCTGTCGCTTATGTCATGTATTTTGAGTAATGGTACAATCAGTAACAAACAGTTTCTAAGTATATTAACCTTTTCTGGATTATGCTGAATAGCGACGCGCCTATAAAATTAAGAGGATATGTGAAAAGATAGATATTCGACAGCGCACGCAGTCTTTTCGCTTAAAAGAAAGGGATAAAGTGCTTAATCCTCAACGCATTAGATTGCGACAGATATACTGTGCGTGTTACCAAAACTAAATGACGTAAGCGCCTGATATAAAATATCGACTTTTTGTAAAAACTAAGTAATAAATAAAAAATTTAAGTTTGGCAAACCCTAGCAACTACAAATACCTTTCTGTATACTTAATTTCACTACTTAAAACACCTCAGATTCAACAAAAAGAGGAATAAATGTAAATTGCCGGAAAACTTTGGATTTTTATTTTGCCGAGTCGATTTCACTAATCATGTTTTGGTCTAGGTGATTCCCTTTCTTGAATGGTCAAGAAACACATACCTGAAAATCACAGCAAGATACTGAGTAAATAAAAAGATATTTGTCTTCAAAATACCAAAAAAAAGAACACATATCGCCTTAACGGCTTTTAAAAGGTGTTGCACAAGGTGAAGTTACGTACTATACAGGGTGTTTGTCGATAAAACTGAACAACTTCTACCAAGAAACATAGCCGGAGTTGTGAAAAATATCGGCCTCTCCAACCTCATCGGGTACAGTTGGGACTGGGAGCAGTTAAACAGGGGGGAGTTACAAGTGGGTGCAGTTGCCACTAACGCATACAAACTGTCCAATAAAATATGTGATTTTGGATGAGAAAGTTATTCAAACCTTGCACCTTTCACAATATCGCAGCTAAAAAGCGTGGTAGTGTCAGAGTAGCAGCACAGATTAGATAATAGTAAACTGGCGTTTGTAGCAGAAGACACCATGGGCCACGGCTGCTGTTTTTGGTGACCGCAGTACCTAATAAGGTATACAATACGCAGAAGGACGCTGCTTTCCAGCCTCCAGTTCAAAATCCCCCAGTCGTCTTTTACGACACCCACAGGTAGAGATGGGGTGGTAACATCTTAGCCGTCATGACACGTATAGTTTAAAACAATATCCGAAACTAACTGTGTATATTATTCACGCGGTTGTAACATATAAACCGAAGTTAAAACTTGCCTTTACGAGGGATGTTCAATAAGTAGTGAGAAAGAAGTCTTTTGATGCTTACGATTCTTGATAACTTATTTCGCTAAAAAGATTGTAAGATAACGATGTAAAGTTCAACAGCCAGCCAGCCGATCCAGCAAGCATTTTGAAATTGAGAAAAACGCATTCAATTAGTCAAGTTTGAACAAGTTAACCACTTTTCCCACTATTACTAGATCTACTGACAGTCCTCTATTCATAGTGACTTCTATCTGTTCCCCAACACCGAAGGAGAAACCGATACGGAAACAAAATCGAAGTCATGGATGCCATGCGGAGAGCTATGGTAGGACCAAAATTAAAACTTTGTTTTTCAAAGGGATCGAAGCTTTGGAAAACTGCAGGATACAGGGTCCAAAGAGATGTTGAAGCTAAGTAGAAAAGTACATTTTAAATTTATTGATAGCCGTTTACTTTCTGGGTCATTGTCACTAGTTATTGATAGCCGTAGTGCAATTATCATATCAAAATTTCTCGACAATACGTACAATAATAATTATGTCTGTTAAGTTCAAAAGGTTTATCTATTAAAGTGAACTAATGTTAGCATCAGATTGATAAACAGCTCATAGCTCTCGCTGCAGTTTCGCCACTGATACGATAAGCTTATATTTCCCTCAGTCTCGTTCAGCAGTTACGATAGTTTCGACTTCACTCGCTTGGGAGTGATTTATTTTGTTATCGTCTCCACCGTCTCGTTCCAATGATATTTACGAGTTGATTTCTATCTGTCTGGAAATATGTTTCACTCGGTATGTTATATACTTATTAAACCTAAGAAGTTTTTTCAGAGATTAATAAAAATGTAGCCATGAAGAATCATTGCTTTTGTGAACCGAGTAAGAACTATGTTATCCATTTTTAAAGGGTTCCGATACCAAAATGGTAAAAAAAGGAACCCTTATGGTGCCGCTCTGTTTGTCTGTCTGTCTGTCCGTCTGTCTGTCACACCTCTATATCTCAGCAACTACTTATGCTATCGACCTGATATGTGGAATAGTTTTAGAATATAGTTGTCCAACTTCATTGCACATGAAAATTTTTTGAAAAAGTATGATTATTAATGTAAAGGGGGTCAAAATAGGGGGGGGGGGGGGGCAAATTTCAAATTGTCGCTACAAGGTCGAGTGGGGTACCATATGAAAGGGCTTTACTTGTACATTTTAAAATATTTTTTTGTATTTTTTTTAAGTTTCTTAGTTTTCAAGTTATGATGAAAAATGACAAAAAAAATACCATTCCCCCCCCTTATCTCCGAAGTTTGAGTTAATTACAGTTGACAGAAGTTTATGTAAACTTTACAGTTACAGTTTTTCAGAAATCTGCAAAAAACCTTTAAAAACTAATTTAGTTTTGCGGTCCTGAAAATGGTCTTTATTGCTTCCAAAAATACTATAGGTATATCGGAACCCTCGGCGCGCGAGTCCGACTCGCACTTGACCGGTTTTTTCCGTGGCTGTCGAAAAAGGTGGCCATGGGAAAGATGAACATTGCTGATTATCTGATTCTCTTTCTGAGACAGTTGCCACGTTTGGTGACTATGGTAATTCCTCCCGAAATAGCCCACATTATATCAAGTAGAAATTGTTTAACAAGACTTTGGTATAGCAGTGCACGTACAGCTGTTTTGATGATGAATAATAAAACAGCCATAAACTGAAGAGATAATCTCGGCCAGTTGCAAAACATTATTCATAATAGAAATGGATTTGCCTAGTTTGTCACTAAAATATCAAAGCAAGTTAAGTTGCCAGCGTTGAAACTAGTTTTTATACAGTCACGAGGAGTAATTAGGGCTCCCTGAGCTCAGATAATTAAGCTATGTTTTGGGACTAAACAAAGCTCGGTGCGACCGAAGTTTGCCCATTACTGGACGACAGGGTCGAAATGGAACCTGCTATTTAGGGTGAAGGTGTAAGATACCTTCCCTAATTTGCTGCAACCCTCATTAAGACGGTGAAAGGAGTGATTTTGGTGAATCATTCATGATGACTAGACTGATCGCCAAGAAGTAGTAACAGAAGCAACACAATGCGTAGATACATGAGCGTTTAAACTTAAAAATGCTACTGACTATAACATAGAATACATGAACTATAAAAAAAATAAGCTGCATATTTTAAAAAACTTTTATAATGAATAAATCTCTGGTTGGCTGTATCCTTGATATAGCCATTAGTTTTTCGTGTATATGTCTTCGTAGGTAGGTAGAGTTAAGAGCACATCAAACCACCGACGTCCACTGACCCCCCTCCCCCTCACCACCCCTCCCCTCACCCTCTGACTCATCCAAAGCTCGATGTAGTACCAATTAATGCCGCCAGAGGGCCTATATCCACTTTGCACGAAATGACTCCTCCAAACAAAAGCTTAGACACATCCACGTCAAAAATAATACAAACCAACCGAATACTACCCTGTACTTTGCCTACGGGAGTTGACACAAATTCCAAAGCCCGGTGTTTTTGTATCTGTGTGGAAACTAGCCGTTTGCGCAAAAATATCTCCACTGTACCTGTCGTCTGAGTTTTCACGGAATTATAATGTTTGGAAAGTCAAACTTTGCAAAGCATGACGACATAGCGTTGTCACAACGTTGTTTCATTTCCATTGCTTGGCCGTGGAGGTAGTGAATTGAAATGCCTATTAGGCGACTTAGATTCCATTCCACCATCACCATATCGTGTGGGTTGCAAGGTCGATGACCGACCTCACAAACTCAGGTGGCAGAGTTGTTGAGCCACCAAAGGCCTCTGACATGGCTCATTAACGACTACATCCGTTGATAGTAGTCGAGACCAACGGCTTCACGTGCCTTCCAAATCACGGAATCTTCTAACTTTTTGGACAATCAGGTGATTCATCCTGCAATGTCCTAACCAAACTGCGGAAGTTGCACAAAGGAATTTATGTTTTGACAGTGTCCCTACCGGGAATCGAACCCAGGACCTCCGGTTCGAGAGCAGAGTGCTCTAACCACTAGACCACGGAGGTGTTTCTATTGATGTTTTAATAATTATTTTTTATGTGTACCCAAGGACAGTGCGTTTTCTTTGCCTTTATCCATAAATGGTAAAAGCATACAATTTGTAATTTTTTTCTTCCTTTTCATGCTGAAGTTTGCGCCATCTACTCGTAGGTCGGAAACAATGTATTGACTATACTCATCACTAAGTATATTGCTATAGAAACGATGCTGTCATCAATTATAGACCGTAAGGGCACTGCATGTTATCCTACGTCATCTAGTACACGAAATTTGCAACTTTGTAGCGATAGTAGTGGCCTAATAGGTCCACAAAACGTTGGTCTGCCAATCCGAAACCTGGCAGGTTTTGTACAGTTGGAGAGAAAAGTGGTTAAATGACAGATTACACGAATGAAATCTATTCGTAGAAATAGAAGGTACTGTGCACTTGCGGAACCCTAAAAAAATTTAAATGCATAAAAAACTATTTACAGGAATTGTCAAAAGTTTAGCTCGATATGATTAGAAAAGAAATATGACAGATGTGGACAGTTGTGAGAGAATTGGGGCCGTCAAGAGGGGAAAATTTTGGTGAAAAGGGAAAATTTGGAGGACACGCAAATTCGTGAAGCGTTCCACATTTTTGGAAAATCGAAAGGAAACTGGATTTCTGTGAGTTATAATCTTTTATTTTGTAGCTCGCGAAAAATAGACTTCTTGCAGCTGATGTGACGAATCTTTTGAAGGAGGCTATGATCCTGGATTGTGGGTTCCTTCAATTGAGATAAAGATAGGGATTGCTCCGTGTAGGATATAGTATAGGAAGGTTTATTTGCGCATAATTTCAAGACGCTAACATTCAGGGTTTGATTCCAAAGTGTAAAGAATAAGTGGAGTGAAACTAACGTTACGTAAGTAGTCAATTTTGTGGTTTTCCATCTTTTATTTATTTTCGGTTCAAAGTTGTTGTGTGTATTTGAGATAAGGTGAAATGTGACTTAATGAAATTTATAGTTTCTTCCAGGTTGTGTGAGCTAAATAACGTTGAGAAAATCAGATTTCAATGTCAAAAGAGGAAGAGTTGAATGGAGAATATTTGCAGCTTTACAGATCTACCTGCGGGATCATAAGAGGCTTGTACTGTGTGATACTTTAAGTAAATTGTTATTCCCTCTTAATGATTTTCTTTTGTAAACATTAATAACTCTGCGAGAATTAAAACATACTGTGTTTCTAATATGAGTCGTTATTTGTAGATAGTAATAAAGATTTCCTTTTCCCATAATTAAGTATAAACTAGTTCTGCAAATGTCTTTGTTCGCGTATAGCTAGGCAGGATAATGTTCTATTTCTAAACAGGTACAGGAATTACAAGGAACATTATAGACATGGAAAAGCAAACCACAAATGATAAAACGTGAAGGCTAAAAAAGGTATTGCATGGATTGTAAAGGTAATGTAAATTTCATTGTGATTAATTTTTTTCCTTTACAGAGAAATTGATTAAAATAGTCCTTGGTGAAATCATAGAAACTGGACTCTGATGTATATTTTGTCATCGTTTCAGGGGTGGCTTTAGATGTTGTTTATTTTGTCAACATTTCAAAGTGACTTTAGACGATGTATATTTTTTATACTTTTTTAGGTAGAATTGTCTATTTGACATTACTGTCAAATAGTCAACAAATAAATCATTTTTGATTTAGTTTTACTCAAAGCTAGACGCTATTTTGAAATCTTTATAAATTTTTTATCTCTTTAACTAAAAATAAATCAAAACCCAAAATCAAAATGGAAGAAAATATTAATACATTAAATAATTACCTTTTTAGAAAATAATATAAAATCTTTGGCCCTAAATCAAAATTCCAGTTTTTAATATACTAGTGTCATCATATGATAAAATTTAAAAATGTTCCGTCAGATCAAAAGAATTAGAACGTCAATTCAAAATCTTAAAATAATATATCTGAAAACTAAAACTTGGATATAGTTTGTGACTTTTTTTATTGTGAAATAAAGGGTAAGTTTAAGTAGAGTGAATATTATAAATAATACTATTTCAAATAATAATAAATTGCTTTGATAGTGATTTTGAATCTTTTGCCTCAATTTCCCAAAATTGGAACATGCTGAGAACATTACTACATTTCAGTACTCATGTTCATAGGAGGTGCTTATCTTTCCTTTTACTATCATTCTATAGGAGTCCCAGATTTTGAGATTAAGAAATACCTGCTCTCAGGTTTATTTAGTTCGACCAAGCATGGATGGATGCCCTCGTGACATGTGTCCCCGATGTCCACTATATTGGTTGTGGCAAATGTATGTCGCGTGTCACTGGAGTATCTGTCTAAGTCTATCTGATAATATCAACCTTCGGATTTATTTATTTTAATCATTCATGGGCCGGAGCCCTCAAGCCTAAAAGGGTCTGATTCTAAAGTTCTTCTCGTTCTATTTGTGTGAGGTTTCGCTGATTCATCCTGATTTCCCCCATCTGTATGTGTGGGATGAATTGGTGTTATTCCGGTACAAATGGAGGGATATTAGCAAGGTGTTTTAACGTTGGATTTTGGAATTGGTGTTTCTTGTGTTATGTGCTGATAACGCTCGCCCATTATTGGATGCGTCGTTTGAGTGGCATATACCACGGGAGAACCTCCTGATTTTTGCGTTGGTCTACCAAATGTAGAGTAGTTAGATAATTTAAAACCTTCTTCTTATGTGTAGGGACATTCTAGTTTAGTCTAATGACATTAAATTGTTTATAAGGAATAAATTAGAATTGTCTTGAATCAAAAGGAAGAATATTCTTGATGGAGACATTACGTTCGTTCGTGGGTTGCTTCTTGTAAAGTGTGTTGACGACGTTCGCCCGTAAGGCTGCGACGGCTGTACGACACTCTGACCTTGGGGGACCTCTGAACTTTATGTGTGTCATCCTAAAGTAGTTATATAATCTATTTAGTCTTCATTGAATCATACAGGAATCTAAACCTTATAAGATTCTAAGTTTTATTTTTCCTTAATAAAACTTGTCATAATTTATCATACTTAAAATTATACTTTGACTCAGTGTGAAACCACCTTTAACTTTACTAAATAGATTCTTAAAACAATAATGGAACGGAAATTATAATGTTTAGTTTCTTTCATTATAGATATGTTCCAAATATTTAAGTATATACAATAATCCCATTTTTATACTTCTTTTGAGTCCTCTTTTAAAGAACATCGAGTTTTAGCTAGTGTTTTTTACGCTAAATTCTCCCAGTGTTCTTGGTTTTGAATATTCGATGCTTTTGATTTTTCCCTTAAGATCTTAAATCATAAAAGTTTGGCCCAACCTAGCTTAGATACTACTATCCCATATCTTCTCGGTTCTGGTCATCAAACTTCACTTTTATTTAAGGATTACCTTCAGTAATCTTTTGTCATACTTACTTCTTATATGTTCTTCTTCGAAATATGCTGGGTAATCCCATTATAGTTTAGATGCAATTCATTTTATTTAAATGAGTGTTTAGACTGGGGTAACTCTACATAATCCTTGTCCTGCGTGGGTTGGTAACGGAAAAGAGATTTAGCTACACATCACAAGTGAGAGCTATGAAGGATATACGGAGACCTTGTTGGGGCAATAAAGTCACTCAGTGACTGGGGGGGAGGGAAATTGCCCTTCAAACTCTTTATGTCTCTCGTTATAAAACCGTTATTAATCTAGGCTGGCCATGCAAGCAATAATACTATACCCGTATCTAGTACAGACTTCACACTTGGACGTGTGGAGCTGGCTAATTATTTTCAGTTTAACTTATTTCAAAACAAACTAAGGGATTCGATGATGTCGATCATTGTCTGCCCGGAGGGATTACAGGAAGAGCTCATTTTGTAGGAGTGCCTTGTTTTCCTAAAGGAAGACTGTATGCTTCGTGTGCCTGGCGGGCTCGGTGACCAGCTCTGGTATGGGTGACTAAAAGAAATAGTCAAATACCCTGTGAACCCTGGATGAGTCAGTGATTGTCCCTTAAAGGTGGGCCACGTGGAAGTCGGGTTTTGACGCGGGGCATGAACATACCGGGGGGAGACATCATCACCGTCTGGGTTGTACTGTGGTTAGTTGGTTCCGCTCTCCACATACATTAACCCTGGTCTTTACTGTGGTTTAAGTTTTCGATGGGATATCCAGCTCCGCGAGGATGATCAGAATCCTGACGATCCAGTTGGATTGTTAGGGTAGTTTAGCGTCATGTCATCGTGAGCTGGGTGATGATATGCCTCGGACCTAGGACTTAGGGTAGAGGAAGCCTAGGACGAGTTGCTTGGGGCGAAGGTGGTGCTCCAAACCTGGGGATTGTCCCCACATTATTTTTTATTACTTCGTTTATATTAACATAGGTTTCTTTTCAGAAACTTAACGGCTATAATAATATTCAATTGTAAAAGAGATGAAACCTTTCCTAAATTGATGAATCTACATGAGTTCCGAAGAATTACTCCAGTCAATATGAGACTAAATTTAAATAAATAGTGATATAAAATAAAATAAATAACTCAAATTAGACATGTAAAGATTAGGTTTATATTCTAATATAAGTATTAAAATAACAAGTGTGTTTCTTTTTCATTCTTCTATTGCCACTCTCCACCGAGCAGAATCTGTAAATTACAAAATATTATAAGGATATAAAACGGAATGACGTAGGATTCAGAAAAAATTATAATATTCTTAAAGGATATTATTCTAGACGATCAACCTTGGCCAAAACTTTCACGTATCTGATTTGAGGATCCTATTGGAAGGGACTTCAGATCTGTACAGCTGGTGCCGTGACCAGGATATGCTGGTTTCAAGCGAGAGAGGTATTGAAGAGTGAAAAAAAAGAAACAAAATGAAAAATACACTAATTTCGAGTTTTGAACTGAAGAAACTTGAGAGTAAAGTCTATCTAAGTTAAAGTTGTTAAGCGGGACGTTAGAATTGGTTTTAGCTTAGGGTTATTTGTTTTGGAGACCATAGAAAATATGATGCATTCCTTGTTTCAGAATAAAGATGGGAAATTTTACAGTTTCAATAGAAGGAAACATAGGGTCAGGGAAGTCTACTTTGTTGGCAACTTTGGGAGGCAACTCTGATTTTGCGATAATACCAGAACCAATTGATAAATGGACTAATTTATCTGGCGTTAATCTCTTCCAGTTATTTAAGGAAAACCCTAAGAAGTGGGGTTTCTGTTTCCAAAATTATGTTCTTCTAACAATGTTAGAGAATCATACGAAAGAATCTAGCGCTAAGATTAAAGTTATGGAACGTTCCATCTATTCAGCCAGAAACTGTTTTATTAGGGAATTGCAAGAGAGTGAATTGTTGCACCCGGCTGAGTTAGCAGTTTTAGATGAAACTTATTCTTATTTCAAGGAACAGTTTGTTACTCGAATTAATTTAGTAGTTTATCTTAGGACTTCCCCTATGGTTTCTTATCAGAGAGCCCTAAGTCGTGGTCGACCTGAAGAGACAGGGATAACGTTAGATTATATAGAGAGGATTCACAACATTCATGAGGAATGGTTATTGAACCCTAATATAAAGGAAGATTTTGACAGGATAGAGATTATCGATGGAGATCAAAATATTAGCTCCATAAAGCAACAGTTTTGGGAAGTTAAGGAAAGAATATTAGATAAGCTTTCTATTCTTTAATTCAAACAAAATTCCAACTTATAATTTGTAATAAACTTTCAGTATCCAAAGAAAAGAAAAATGCCTCCTCGTTATAATCTTAGAACATCTCAGGGACAAGATGAATTAGAAAGGGCAGGTCAGCAAGAAGAACGTCCACGACCTTCTTTACGCAACTCCACTATGTTTCGCCAACTTCGAAGAAACATGGGAATTCTGACACAGAAGGTGTCAAACTTAGAGAATCAGCTGTCGCAAGCACGGGAAACTAACGCTGCATCAGCTTCGTCTGAAAGGCATGAAGCACCGATTAATATATGCCCGGTGATTGATACAAGAGTCGAAAAACCACGTTTTCCTGGAAGATTTGGGGTACATCCAGTGTCGTTTTTGGAGGATCTTCAGAATTATTTACGGAGAATGCCTAATGAAGATGCTACAATTGAAACTATAATCAGTTGTTTCGAAGGTGATGTTCGAAAATGGGCCAGAATTTATAGACAGAGATGGTTTACACAGTCGGATTTCAAAAGAGATTTTTTGGATGCTTATTGGGGAGAAGCCGAACAAAACACCTTGAGAAGAATGATTGTGAATGGCACTTGGTCTAAGGAAAATGGAACAATGCTAGAACATTTCGTTAGTTTAGCAGGGCAAGCAAAGATGATGTCTAGACCAATTCCTGAATGGCAAATAGTGGAGGATTTGATGAGACACTTTCCGAAGGATGTACAATATGCTTGGCGGATGAAGAAAGGAAATACTTTGATTGAGGCAACAGAGTTTCTTCGTGAATTGGATGACGTGAATAAACAATGTGGATCTTCTTCCTTTGACTCCACTATTGGAGCTGATAGGGGAACAAAGCGTCAAAGTCCATTCGTATCAAATAAAGACAAACCATTTTATAAAAAACCAAAAGTGGTGGCTCACATCGAGGGGGTGACTTCAAGGGGAAGGATCACTAATGAAATAATTCAAGAAGAAGATTTAAACTAGTTGGGGCCATCTCCAATAAGCAGGAGGTGGCTGCAATTAACAAAAAACAAAATTATCTTTTTCCTGTAAAATATTTAATAGAACAAGGTTGGAAGCCAGGGGTAGGATTGGGTTGTGACCAAGAAGGGATCTTATATCCTGTTTCCCCGAATAATACTAGAACGAAATATAATAGAGAAGGTTTAGGATATTCTTCAGAAGAATATATTAATAAACAAACAGTCTTAGATTTAATTAAAGTTTTTGACGTTTCCGTGATTAAACAAAATCAACCAATGTTTAACCAGTTCATTAAAGAATATGAAGGTAATTCTTTATATGATGAAGAGGTTTGCTTTGAGAATGAGGGGCGCAAATTTAAATCAGAAATAGAGTTACAAATTTTGGGGCAATCTATAGTTCTCTTGGTAGACACTGGAAGTGAAGTAACTTGTATTTCGGAAGAATTCTTAGAGTGTTTACAAGGAGAATTAAAGTTAGAATTCCCTGCGTTACCAGTTAGACCAATATGTGTGAGGGGAGCCGTTGGACAAAAGAGTCTCCAAATAAAAAAACTAGTCTCTATACCTTTGACGTGTGGTTCATTTGATATTGATACGGGATTTTTAGTGATTGCTAAATTAACTTGTTCTGCTATTCTTGGGGTAGATTGGTTAGTTGCGCATAACGCTGTTTTGCATTTAAAAGAACCACAAACATTAGAATTGGGTATCGTTGGGCAAGGAGAAATTACTATTCCGTTTCGAAATCTTTCTAGTGGGTCTTTAGAAGAGAATCGAATAAATCTAATATCTGGAGTAGAGGAACAAAACGAAAAGGAAGGCGGTGAAGAAAAACAATTATTAGATTTGTTTAAAAGTATTCGGTTGGGAATGGATTTGTCTGATGTAGAGAAGGAACAAATTTTTAATGTTTTGAGATCCCATATGCAAGTTTTTACAAAGAAACTTGGAAGGGCAAACTGTTATACTCATGACATTAAAATGATTGAGGGTACTCCAAGGATACAACGAACCTATCCTATACCATATGCACATAGGGTAAAAGTAGAAGAAAAGTTGAGGGAGATGGAAGAATTAGGGATTATATCGAGAAAAACTACAAATTTTTGTAGTCCTCTAACTTTCACTGGAAAACCCGATGGATCTGTTAGAATATTACTTGATGCAAGGGAAATCAATAAATATATGGTTCCAGAAGTAGAAGCACCGCCTTTACAGATTGACATACTTAATGCTTTTCTTGGTGTAAAATTTATAACACTGATTGATTTAAATAACGCTTATTTTCAAATACCGTTGACTGAGGACAGTAAAAAATTTACTGGATTTACAGTTAATGGAAAGTCTTACGTATACAACGTGCTTCCGCAAGGACTTAAGACGTCAGTAGGGTCCTTTTGTCGCGCAATGGACATTATATTGGGTCCTGGTGTTAGAGAGTTTTGTGTCAATTATTTGGATGATCTTGCAATCCTAACGAGTGGGACTTGGCAAGACCATTTGGATCATATTGATATAGTTTTGGATCGTTTAGAATCAGCTGGAATGACTTGTAATTTTGCAAAGTGCAACTTTTTCTGCAGTGAAGTAAAAATGTTAGGACATATAGTTACAACTTCGGGAATTAAACCTAACCCGGATAAAATAAAAGCTATAAAGGAATTCCCTATTCCAAAGAAACAAAAACAGTTAAGAGGATTTTTGGGACTTTGTAATTATTATAGACGTTTTATTAAAAACTATTGTATTTTGACTGCTCCGTTAACTAGGTTATTAAAGAAAAACCAAACATGGTTTTGGGATGAAGAATTAGATCGAGCTTTCAATAATATAAAGGAAGAATTTATTACAACGATTCTATTGAGCCATCCTGATCAGGATAAATTATATTATTTACAGACCGACAGTTCAGGGATCGGAATAGCCGGATCATTGTTTCAGATTGGAAATAATGGTGAGGTTAAAATTTTGGGATTCTGTAGTCGTGCACTACGGGGTTCTGAATTACGTTGGACTGTAACTGAACAAGAGTTGTGGGCTATTATTTATTCTGTGAAAAAGTTTGAGACTTATTTAAGAGGTGCGAAATTTGTTATCCGTACAGATCATAAGGCATTAACTTTCATGAAACAAATGAAATTATACAACAGTAGAGTCACACGTTGGATTTTATTTCTTGAACAATTTGACTTCGAAGTCGAACATGTAAAAGGTGTAGAAAATATTGGGGTAGATATTTTATCTAGATATCCGCCAGGGGGAGTTTTGCAAGAAGAGAAGGTGTGGTATCCAACTGTTATGTATGTAGGTGTTTCTACTGACCGTGACTTGAAAAATAAATTACAACGTATGATGGAATACCAACGGCTTGACAACGTCATAAGTGGGATTAAGGAGAGAATAAATGTTTCTAGAGTTCCCGAAAGAACAGATAGATTTACGCGTATAACTTTGCGTTGTATTGTCAATAATGATCTACTTTATTTTAAAACTGTACGTGGAGATTACGTTTTGTTTATGCCCAAGGTTCTACAAGAAGAGATTTGTAAACAGGTACATATAGAGATGGGTCATCTTGGCGCATATAAAACTTTGAAATATTTACAATTAAGGTGTTATTGGATAAATATGGGTAAGACAGTGAAGTCTTGTATTCAGAAGTGTCATGTTTGTCAGCTTTCTAGACCTGACTATATAAAAGGGGTGGGGAAATGTAAATCGATTTTAACTGAAAACCCGGGTGAATTAGTAATGGCTGATATCTTCGGACCACTACCTAAAACTGAGGCTGGTTATATTTACATTTTTGTAATACAGGATTCTTTTAGTAAATTTATTAAACTTTTCGGACTTCGTGGAGCTTCAGCAGACTCAGTGCTTTATTGTATGAGAGTGTTCACTGAAATAATACAACCTAAGGTTGTTATGACAGATAACGGAAAACAATTTATTAGTCACAAGTGGAAAAATGGACTCAGAGCTTTGAGAATTAAGACTTTGTATACTACTATTCGTAATCCTCGACCTAACACTACAGAACGAGTGAATAAAGAATTAAACAAATTCTTTAGAATTTATTGTCATGATGACCATACTAGATGGGATCATTACTTGTTGGAGATTGAGGAATTGTATAATAATACGTTCCACGAGAGTACGAAATTTTCTCCTAATGAAATATTATTTGGAAATTCAGAGAAACTTAAAGTAGACCGTTTTCTACCACGGGCACTCACGAATAAAACATTAGACCAAATTAGAGAGGAAGTTAGAGAAAACCTTAGACTTTCGAGTCAGAAGCGGCAGGATAGATTCAATAGAACTCATAAGTTGATAGATTTTCAAGTTGGTGATTTGGTAAAATTAAGGAGGCTTAATAAATCGGATTCTAGTCGAAATAAAACTAAGAAATTTGATTTATTATATGATGGACCATATCGAATTGGAGGAATAAAATATGCTAATGTGTATATTCTTGTTGACCCTGAAACTCAAAGTGTCAAAGGAGTTTATAATGCAGTCCATTTGGCTAAATATTATACTTAGGATGTTAGCTACTGAGATTTTCACGGGACTATTTCATAAATTTTAACTTTAGAGGAATTGAGATATTCCTGGTCACAACCTAATTAATATAATTTTATTAGTTTTAATTTAATAATTAATATTCGAAGACTATTTTGATTATAGTATATAGTGAGCCAATTTGTTAGTGAATTGACTGGCATTATTAAATTGACTTCGTTTTAAAAAAAAATATAATGAACTATAATAATTTATAATTTAATACAAATTTAACTTGATTATATAATCAGGGTTGAACTGAAATAAATCTTAATTTAGATAAACATGTTAATTAATTTTAATAATTTTGAATAAAAATTAATTTAGATTAATGATTTATAATATTAGTAGTTTAGTTATTTGTTTTGTTTATTGTATTTGTGAATAAAAAATTTTAAGGGCCAATATAGGAGGTTTTATTTTAATAAAATAATAATAATAATAATAAAAAATAACTTAAAATTGAAAATTTTAGAATTCTCGAAAAAAAAAAAATGTTTTCTTAGATTTTACGAAATAATAAAATTTTGGGGGAGGCTGTGCACTTGCGGAACCCTAAAAAAATTTAAATGCATAAAAAACTATTTACAGGAATTGTCAAAAGTTTAGCTCGATATGATTAGAAAAGAAATATGACAGATGTGGACAGTTGTGAGAGAATTGGGGCCGTCAAGAGGGGAAAATTTTGGTGAAAAGGGAAAATTTGGAGGACACGCAAATTCGTGAAGCGTTCCACATTTTTGGAAAATCGAAAGGAAACTGGATTTCTGTGAGTTATAATCTTTTATTTTGTAGCTCGCGAAAAATAGACTTCTTGCAGCTGATGTGACGAATCTTTTGAAGGAGGCTATGATCCTGGATTGTGGGTTCCTTCAATTGAGATAAAGATAGGGATTGCTCCGTGTAGGATATAGTATAGGAAGGTTTATTTGCGCATAATTTCAAGACGCTAACATTCAGGGTTTGATTCCAAAGTGTAAAGAATAAGTGGAGTGAAACTAACGTTACGTAAGTAGTCAATTTTGTGGTTTTCCATCTTTTATTTATTTTCGGTTCAAAGTTGTTGTGTGTATTTGAGATAAGGTGAAATGTGACTTAATGAAATTTATAGTTTCTTCCAGGTTGTGTGAGCTAAATAACGTTGAGAAAATCAGATTTCAATGTCAAAAGAGGAAGAGTTGAATGGAGAATATTTGCAGCTTTACAGATCTACCTGCGGGATCATAAGAGGCTTGTACTGTGTGATACTTTAAGTAAATTGTTATTCCCTCTTAATGATTTTCTTTTGTAAACATTAATAACTCTGCGAGAATTAAAACATACTGTGTTTCTAATCTGAGTCGTTATTTGTAGATAGTAATAAAGATTTCCTTTTCCCATAATTAAGTATAAACTAGTTCTGCAAATGTCTTTGTTCGCGTATAGCTAGGCAGGATAATGTTCTATTTCTAAACAGGTACAGGAATTACAAGGAACATTATAGACATGGAAAAGCAAACCACAAATGATAAAACGTGAAGGCTAAAAAAGGTATTGCATGGATTGTAAAGGTAATGTAAATTTCATTGTGATTAATTTTTTTCCTTTACAGAGAAATTGATTAAAATAGTCCTTGGTGAAATCATAGAAACTGGACTCTGATGTATATTTTGTCATCGTTTCAGGGGTGGCTTTAGATGTTGTTTATTTTGTCAACATTTCAAAGTGACTTTAGACGATGTATATTTTTTATACTTTTTTAGGTAGAATTGTCTATTTGACATTACTGTCAAATAGTCAACAAATAAATCATTTTTGATTTAGTTTTACTCAAAGCTAGACGCTATTTTGAAATCTTTATAAATTTTTTATCTCTTTAACTAAAAATAAATCAAAACCCAAAATCAAAATGGAAGAAAATATTAATACATTAAATAATTACCTTTTTAGAAAATAATATAAAATCTTTGGCCCTAAATCAAAATTCCAGTTTTTAATATACTAGTGTCATCATATGATAAAATTTAAAAATGTTCCGTCAGATCAAAAGAATTAGAACGTCAATTCAAAATCTTAAAATAATATATCTGAAAACTAAAACTTGGATATAGTTTGTGACTTTTTTTATTGTGAAATAAAGGGTAAGTTTAAGTAGAGTGAATATTATAAATAATACTATTTCAAATAATAATAAATTGCTTTGATAGTGATTTTGAATCTTTTGCCTCAATTTCCCAAAATTGGAACATGCTGAGAACATTACTACATTTCAGTACTCATGTTCATAGGAGGTGCTTATCTTTCCTTTTACTATCATTCTATAGGAGTCCCAGATTTTGAGATTAAGAAATACCTGCTCTCAGGTTTATTTAGTTCGACCAAGCATGGATGGATGCCCTCGTGACATGTGTCCCCGATGTCCACTATATTGGTTGTGGCAAATGTATGTCGCGTGTCACTGGAGTATCTGTCTAAGTCTATCTGATAATATCAACCTTCGGATTTATTTATTTTAATCATTCATGGGCCGGAGCCCTCAAGCCTAAAAGGGTCTGATTCTAAAGTTCTTCTCGTTCTATTTGTGTGAGGTTTCGCTGATTCATCCTGATTTCCCCCATCTGTATGTGTGGGATGAATTGGTGTTATTCCGGTACAAATGGAGGGATATTAGCAAGGTGTTTTAACGTTGGATTTTGGAATTGGTGTTTCTTGTGTTATGTGCTGATAACGCTCGCCCATTATTGGATGCGTCGTTTGAGTGGCATATACCACGGGAGAACCTCCTGATTTTTGCGTTGGTCTACCAAATGTAGAGTAGTTAGATAATTTAAAACCTTCTTCTTATGTGTAGGGACATTCTAGTTTAGTCTAATGACATTAAATTGTTTATAAGGAATAAATTAGAATTGTCTTGAATCAAAAGGAAGAATATTCTTGATGGAGACATTACGTTCGTTCGTGGGTTGCTTCTTGTAAAGTGTGTTGACGACGTTCGCCCGTAAGGCTGCGACGGCTGTACGACACTCTGACCTTGGGGGACCTCTGAACTTTATGTGTGTCATCCTAAAGTAGTTATATAATCTATTTAGTCTTCATTGAATCATACAGGAATCTAAACCTTATAAGATTCTAAGTTTTATTTTTCCTTAATAAAACTTGTCATAATTTATCATACTTAAAATTATACTTTGACTCAGTGTGAAACCACCTTTAACTTTACTAAATAGATTCTTAAAACAATAATGGAACGGAAATTATAATGTTTAGTTTCTTTCATTATAGATATGTTCCAAATATTTAAGTATATACAATAATCCCATTTTTATACTTCTTTTGAGTCCTCTTTTAAAGAACATCGAGTTTTAGCTAGTGTTGTCTACGCTAAATTCTCCCAGTGTTCTTGGTTTTGAATATTCGATGCTTTTGATTTTTCCCTTAAGATCTTAAATCATAAAAGTTTGGCCCAACCTAGCTTAGATACTACTATCCCATATCTTCTCGGTTCTGGTCATCAAACTTCACTTTTATTTAAGGATTACCTTCAGTAATCTTTTGTCATACTTACTTCTTATATGTTCTTCTTCGAAATATGCTGGGTAATCCCATTATAGTTTAGATGCAATTCATTTTATTTAAATGAGTGTTTAGACTGGGGTTACTCTACATAATCCTTGTCCTGCGTGGGTTGGTAACGGAAAAGAGATTTAGCTACACATCACAAGTGAGAGCTATGAAGGATATACGGAGACCTTGTTGGTGCAATAAAGTCACTCAGTGACTGGGGGGGAGGGAAATTGCCCTTCAAACTCTTTATGTCTCTCGTTATAAAACCGTTATTAATCTAGGCTGGCCATGCAAGCAATAATACTATACCCGTATCTAGTACAGACTTCACACTTGGACGTGTGGAGCTGGCTAATTATTTTCAGTTTAACTTATTTCAAAACAAACTAAGGGATTCGATGATGTCGATCATTGTCTGCCCGGAGGGATTACAGGAAGAGCTCATTTTGTAGGAGTGCCTTGTTTTCCTAAAGGAAGACTGTATGCTTCGTGTGCCTGGCGGGCTCGGTGACCAGCTCTGGTATGGGTGACTAAAAGAAATAGTCAAATACCCTGTGAACCCTGGATGAGTCAGTGATTGTCCCTTAAAGGTGGGCCACGTGGAAGTCGGGTTTTGACGCGGGGCATGAACATACCGGGGGGAGACATCATCACCGTCTGGGTTGTACTGTGGTTAGTTGGTTCCGCTCTCCACATACATTAACCCTGGTCTTTACTGTGATTTAAGTTTTCGATGGGATATCCAGCTCCGCGAGGATGATCAGAATCCTGACGATCCAGTTGGATTGTTAGGGTAGTTTAGCGTCATGTCATCGTGAGCTGGGTGATGATATGCCTCGGACCTAGGACTTAGGGTAGAGGAAGCCTAGGACGAGTTGCTTGGGGCGAAGGTGGTGCTCCAAACCTGGGGATTGTCCCCACATTATTTTTTATTACTTCGTTTATATTAACATAGGTTTCTTTTCAGAAACTTAACGGCTATAATAATATTGCATTGTAAAAGAGATGAAACCTTTCCTAAATTGATGAATCTACATGAGTTCCGAAGAATTACTCCAGTCAATATGAGACTAAATTTAAATAAATAGTGATATAAAATAAAATAAATAACTCAAATTAGACATGTAAAGATTAGGTTTATATTCTAATATAAGTATTAAAATAACAAGTGTGTTTCTTTTTCATTCTTCTATTGCCACTCTCCACCGAGCAGAATCTGTAAATTACAAAATATTATAAGGATATAAAACGGAATGACGTAGGATTCAGAAAAAATTATAATATTCTTAAAGGATATTATTCTAGACGATCAACCTTGGCCAAAACTTTCACGTATCTGATTTGAGGATCCTATTGGAAGGGACTTCAGATCTGTACAGTACCTATACAAGTAAAAAACAACAGGTCTGCCTTGCATCCTCTTGGCAGTTTCGCTAGTCGGACCACAAATGTGGTCGGATGTAATTGGACCACAAATTTGGTCGGACTGGCGAAACTGCCAAGAGGATGCAAGGCAAACCTGTTGTTTTTTACTTGTATAGGTACCTTCTATTTCTACGAATAGATTTCATTCGTGTAATCTGTCATTTAACCACTTTTCTCTCCAACTGTATAAAACCTGCCAGGTTTCGGATTGGCAGACCAACGTTTTGTGGACCTATTAGGCCACTACTATCGCTACAAAGTTGCAAATTTCGTGTACTAGATGACGTAGGATAACATGCAGTGCCCTTACGGTCTATTATATTTATCAAGTCTTGCTCAGAACATGACCTTTGCCTATCTATCCCACCTAATTTAGTATAAAATATATACAAAACAACTTATTGAATCAGTGCATCGAAACATTCCACAGTAAACATGCGTAACCTAGCAATGTTTATTGCCCTGTTAGCAGTTGCTTGTTCTGAGGATGTTAAGAAATTTCGTGGAAATTGGACTGTGGTAGCGGTTTACTCGTTTATTGAAGCATCGCCTTTGGAAGATTGTCGTCCTTCTATAGTTGAATTCACGGAAGAACAAAGTACATGTGGAGATAACGAACAAGTGCCTATATCTAAAGTAACTGTATTTTATGGTACTTACGATTTTCCTGTGATTGTCGTCAAAACGCAAGAAGACCTGGAAAAAGCATTAAATAAAACATGTTACTGTGAAGATAATAAAAAGTGTGATCATACTGTATACTATTCCATCAATGACAACTATTTTCTACTGTATAACAGTAGATTTGGTACTTTAATGTCCAGTGTAGTTGCTAGGGAAGTTCCTACGAAAGCAGCGCTGCAAGATTTTTTGAAATCTGTGGATAGTTTGAAGAATAAGAACGAAACTATCATTTGTACTCAAGAGATACTTACGAGTGCTAGCAGAAGTGACAACAACGACTAATCTCACAGTAAATGTCTGTATTTTATCATTAAGTACTTACAACGATATATTTTATAAAATTACTTAAAACTTTATCTGCAATACACTGCACGTAATGTAAGGTAAATTAATGTATGCAGGTAGTCGTGCAAATTGTAACGCCATAGAGATCCTACAATGTTGAGATTTTTCCGTAGATATTTGTGAAACCGAGACAATTCTAGTGCAAATTAGGGAAAAGTAGTTTTTAAATAACGCAGCTGAAGATTCAAATACAAATTTTTACAGAAAATAGCTTTCCACTCGTTCAGATCATATAAAATTTTGAAAGCACGGTTAACTTTGAAATTAAAAATTACTTAAGTACATAGTTTTGTAAATGTTTTACTTATTTAAAACTAAAACTATCTCAAAGTTTTTGCTTGAAATTTTATACACAAAAACCCCGGAGAAAAATACTTTCAGTCCTTGTCGAATTTCTCATTTTTAGGGTTCCGTACCTCAAAAGAAAAAAACGGAGCCCTTATAGGATCACTTTGTTGTCCGTCTGTCTGTCTGTCTGTCTGTCTGTCTGTCTGTCTGTCAAGACCCTTTATCTCACGAACGGGTAAAGGTATCAGGTTGAAATTAATACCATATATTAGGATCCATGAACCACACAAGTTCTGAAAATTTCAATTTTTTACAACGACGCAATCAAAAGATATGGCATTTTCTGTCCTCATCTCCATACATTTATTCAAAAATGAAAAACCTACAGGGTACTTCCCGTTGACCTAAAATTATGAAATTTGGCATGAAGCTAGGTCTCACAGTACAAATAATGGGAAAAGTCTGAAATCATTAAATATTACAACTTTTCTCACAACTAATGGTAACCAATTGTGGTGAGCTCCCGTTTCAAGAACATTAATATAAGAGAGGGGTCAAGTTGGCTGGTTGCTGGGGCGATTTTTGTTTTAGTTCTATTTAAAAACGGGAACACTTACAAACTTGAAAATTGGTATGTTTATAGGCTATAAAATAACAACAAATAATAAAATTTGGTCAAGCGCGTGTCGGACTCAAAAAATCTAGCACATTAACTTACTGAAATTTCAACTAATACAATTATGATTATGTGGTGGTACGGAACCCTCGGTGCGCGAGTCCGACTCGCACTTGGCCGGTTTTTTAGAGAAAAAAATCGCTGTATCGTCAATCAGCTGACCTTGATCTTGCCCTGCAGTCAGAGATATAAGGTTAGCGATGGAACGAGCTTGCCTAGAAGAAGCCTATTCACTCGCGACTTGAATAGTTTCGGGTTATCTGAACTCGGGAACATAGATAAGGCAGAGAATGCCATTTCTTAAACGTGAGTATTATATAAGTGCGCATACACACCGGGAACTATGCGCTTAGTGCCAATGTGTGGAATATCAACCAAGTTCGGGTGGTAGAAAGGATTCCCCATAAGGGTAGGAAGAGGATGGCAGAATAAGCTCATGGAGCGTTTAAAAATACAACGATGTGTGGCTGGCATCTAAAATTTGATCTTAGGTATAATTATTATTTCAATATTAACGAATTGCATGTAATTTAAATCTAGGCTAGTTTTGACATTTGATTTAGTAATTTAATTATTTTTTCGTCTGACAAAGATTGTAAAATAGTTGCTGTGCCCGGACAGGGTGTAGCATTCCCTACTTAATAAGTTTGACATGTAATGTGCGATGAAATAAATAAATAAAACTCATTACCTGTTCTATTTTGTTCCATTTCATTTGTTTTTTTTTTGTTTATTTGCTTTATAGCAAGCACGTAGAAACAAAACCAGTATAAGCTGAACCAGCGCGACGCTACTAACGCGCGAAACCTGAGACTCGTTTAAGGTCAAAGCGCATGTTTCTACCGACGTGCGGCCATGTGTACTATAGGCTGGTCAAGGCTTTATTTATTTTTAAATCTTTTATTTACATATTCACCGAAAATAATGTTATCTGTCTCTCTCATACTTCATTGAAGAGTATGGAGTGCCATCGAGCGTGACAAGTGTCGTTGTCACGACCACCGTTCTAATTTAGGTCACAGGGTGCTTTTATGCACACTACAAATGACATGTGAGTGTTATTGAAAACCAGAACGTCCAGCTTTTAGCTTCGAATTAAATATGCCTATGAGGTATTTAAATCCCAGTATGCTCAGTTTGACATCTTTTTTGACAATGTTAGAACTTTTTTGACCATAGTGTATACATTTTTGAATAATAATCATTGATTTACTTACTATGTTATAGCTTAGGTTAGTTTGTAAGTATCTGTACCTAATAATATAGGTATTTCATGACTATGTTTGGCTTGCTGGTGCTTTGGATGTAATGTCTGTTAACCACTTGTCGTATGAAATTAATAATAATAATAATAAAAAAAATACTCATATACATACTAAAATAGGTGATTCTTTGAAATAAGGTGTTTATCATTATTATCATTGCCATATAGCTTTATTACGTTTTACCAAAGGATTTTACGGACTTGGTTGCTTAACCGAGGGGAATAAAAAAAAAAGTTTGCGCCTACCAGTTTTAGCATCTCATTGTTTGAATATTTTTGTAAAATTGTATTTTTAGCACTAACATTGTGTTGAAGTCTTCATTATAAACTATGAAAAGATTGAAACATACACATTTAGTTCAGTGAAACTGACTAGATGGCATCACTTACGCGGCAAGACCACAGTGGCACAGTAAATATATAAGCTAAAGCAGTATGGAAACTCTTTTTTTGAAAAAAAGAACTATTTTGCGTCGCAGCGTCAGGGTTGTAACCCAGAATTTTTTAAATAAGGAAAGTATGATGAACCCAAATATTGGGTGCTTCTATCAACTTTGTTCGTTTCAGCATGTTTTCGGACCGTAAAACTAGACAACTTTTCGTAAGAAGTCGAAATACGAAATAATATTTCTTTTATATCCAATGCATTAGAAACTGCGTCAGCCGATAGGGCATTTTGTATGGGGGGGGGGGCAATTTGTAAGGAAAGTTACACAGAAAAAGTTTTGCATAAAATGTTAAGCCAGAAGGTTAAATCACTTAGTCGCCTTCTATGACACAAGGGCAGACAAAGACACTTAGTCGCCTTTTATGACACAAGGGCAGATAAAGACACTTAGCCGCCTTTTATGACACAAGGCATGGACGACACAAGGGCAGATGAAGACACTTAGTCGCCTTTTATTCCGCAAGGGCAGATTAAGACACTTAGTCACCTTTTATGACACAAGGACAGATTAAGATACTTAGTCGCCTTTTATCGCACTAGGATAGGGACATACTTATAGGGACCCTATATGTACCTATTTGTTTGTAGCTATTATGGTTTTAGCACCCACGACTGACTTCAGCGCGAAAACTGCTTATTTTCCTGTAGCGGTGTGCGCATGTGTGAGTGCGCCAGTTTTGGACGTTTGTTAGGAGTTTCCATACTGCTTTAGCTTATATCTTTACTGTGACAGTGGCTTAGTTCGTACAGTGTCTTCGGTATAAACGAAGAAGAGGCGAGTTCAAGTCCCTTAGCTGATCATTTTGTAAAAGGAGAGTCAAATATTATTGCAAATTCTAAAAGTCGTCGAATAAAGCTGTTGTACGAATGAATAGCCCAGAGAATCGCTAAACTAAAGTGGCAATGGGCAGGGCACATTGCAAGAAGAACCGATGGCCGATGTAGCGTAAGGGTTCTAGAGTGGCGACCACGTACCGGAAGACGAAGCGTTGGCAGGCCCCCCACAAGGTGGACCGACGATCTGGGCAAGGTCGCGGGAAGCCGCTGGATGCGAACAGCGCTGGACCCGGTCGCCAGGGGAGGCCTATGTCCAGCAGTGGACGTCTTTCGGCTGATGTGACGATGATGCCTATTATGAATCTACATTAATAGTTCTTGAAGAAGGAATCCTTTAATTTATGAAAACCATGTACCTATAACTATTATGGCAAATTCTAAAATTGATCATATTTCGACCTATATTCCTTGGAGAAAGTTGTTCGGTTTCGTGGTCTGCTTAAATTATCGGTTTTTTTTTTAGTTTAGTTACTCGTAGTTAGTTTTTGGTTTAGTTAGAAATCGTTCCATTAAAAATATCAAAGGAATAAATGAAATAAGAATGACGGTTTACCACTCTATCCATTGAATTTGATTATTTCTAAAACGTGTTGCTTTAGAAAAATCATGATTATTGTTCTGTGTGCTTGGGTTTTAGTTTTTTACATACATACATACGAGTAATATCACGCCTTGTTCGCGTCGGGGTA
This sequence comes from Athrips mouffetella, assembly GCA_947532105.1. NCBI lineage: Eukaryota > Metazoa > Arthropoda > Insecta > Lepidoptera > Gelechiidae > Athrips > Athrips mouffetella. The sequence goes on along the minus strand of OX383972.1, from coordinate 19,740,989 downwards.
GGCAGAGACCACAGTTCTCCATCTGCTACAATCTTGACATACTTCCCTTGCTTCCTGTACTTTCAGCAATCCTTTCATACATGCTCGTCGGTTTAGGGTGCTTTTAACCTGGCCTTTATTCAGAACGTCCTGAATTTCGTCCTGGTACGTTCGCCGAGGTCTTTTTTGTTGGCCTTTTTATACATATTGTACCTTTTAGTAACATGCTATTAGTTAGTAATATTACAGATAATACTATAGTTACTACGGAAATATTCTTTGTTACTTAATTCATCTAGAAGCTCGTTACGACAAAGACCGTCAACATCACGCTGCGTGACTTCACATACAACTCTGGTATTAAAACGGTTAATATTAAATTAATGCGCTCGCTATGTAGCGAATAGGGTTGATGAGTTCGGGTATAATAGCTTTAAAAAGACAAAATTTCTCTTTTAAGGTTCCGAACCAAAATGGTTTAAGAGGTTATCCCCAGCCAGCTAGCGCTAGTGCGAAAAACGGCCACTTTTAGCAGTTTTTGTATCTGTAACGACAGTGAACTATATTTTTTAGGATTGATAGGTTCTAAATAAACTAGGGTACATTTACTTTAATTTTGTAAGACAGATTTTTGATGAGTTTTGTATTTAGAGAGCAATATTTTTTTAACTGATGGGGGTGCTAGTTGGCTGCAGGAAAGCCCTTAAACGCAATCCGTATGGTGACTTCGTCTATTTGTCACCCCTGTTTATCTCAACAACAACTCATGCTATCGACTTGAAATTTGGAACAGTTTTATAATATTTTGATAGCAAATAAAATAATTATAAAAATTATATTATTATTATTCTAAAGGGGGCCCAAATGGGGGTCAAAAGTTCAATTTGTCGTTACTAGGTCGAGTGGGGTAAGAGTAAGAATGAAAGGGCTTCACTTTTTCATTCCAAAGTAGATTTTAGTATTTTTATTTTGACTGTTAATTTTCAAGTTATGATGTAAAATGACAAAAAATATACCACCATTCTCTGAAGTTTCTTATAGAAAAAAATTCGCACTTGACTGGTATTGTTAATTTGTAGCTCTGTCTCATCATAACATCCCATTAAACGTCCACTACAGGACATGAAGCTCCCTCTAGAATTCTAGCTTTTGCTGGAAAAATGTAGAGGGGAAGTACCATAGTCACCTCGCTTGTTAGCGTTACGGCTGGCACCATGGACCGCAGTTGTAGGTGACCGCAGTAAGTAAGATGTTAGATACAAATGAGGATGCTGCTGCCCATCCTCCAGTTTATAACCCTTAGTCGCCTCTTACGACACCCACGGGTATGGAAGGGTTGGTACTATTCTTTGCCGGCACCACACGGAACTATGGTTTTAGAAAATCTCATAAAGCATAACTCATTTAAATCTATTGCTGACACTTTATACTTTATTCACGAAGGAATTATTACTGATACTTTAAAAGGAGATTTATTTTTAATGAAGCTTTCTGCAAGTGGTAGTCCAGTCCCGTCCTAATATAAATTTATTACAATTATTTTAAAAAAATTACACGCAGCGTGAATAGCAAGCGGCATACAACTCCATGCCTGCGATTATTAGGGTGTTTTCAACCATTTTTCAAAATGTCCCTGGATGACGCTGCAAATAAGCACGAGGAAAACCATAATAGTGTCACCATGTAATCAGTATGAAAATGATTAAGTCAGTTTGATTGCTTCTGTCAAATGCCTGTGTATTTTTAGGGTTCCGTACCTCAAAATTAAAAAATGAAACCCTTATAGGGTCACTTTGTTGTCCGTCTGTCTGTCTATCAAGACCCTTTTTCTCACGAACGAGAAGAGGTGTCAGGTTGAAATTGATAACGAATATTAAGGTCCATAAACCACACAAGATCTGAAAATTTAAAGTTTTTACAACGACGCAATCAAAAGATATGGCTTTTTATGTCCATATCTCCATACATTTATGCAAAAAAGCAAAACCTACAGGGTACTTCCCGTTGACCTAAAATTATAAAATTTGGCAAGAAGCTAGGTCTCACAGTACAAATAAAGGGAAAAGTCTAAAATCATTAAATATTTCAATTTTTCTCACAACTAATAGTAACCAATTAAGGTGAGCTCCCGTTTCAAGAACTTTTCTATAAAAGAGGGGTCAAGTTGGATGGTCGCGGAGTTTTTAAAATCAAAGAGAAAAAGTTTTTAGTCCGACTCGCACTTGGCCGGTTTTTTTTTTCTTGTAATAAGACTTCATATATTTTACTATGTAAAAAGAAATTACCAACAGTAATAAGCGTACCATCCATCGATCGAAAAACGTAGTTGACAAACGTCAAGGAAAACTCCCTCTTCGAATCTATAAATTTTTCTTGGAATATGCCAAAGAGCTTGCAGGTATAATGAATAATATTCTGGGTGAGCTTTCTCTATCGTCTACCTCATCTCTGTAAGATGAGATGAGATAAGTGATAATGGTGGAGAATAAAAGCTCAGTCAGCTTTAATCAACCTACGACATTAATAGCAATAGTCCAGTAAAAATACGGTTTTGTAAAACATTAAATGCTAATAGCTACTTTTTTGTGTATATCGTGTTTAAATATTATGTTAAGACGCAATATTTACGAATCCACCAAAAATTTTAAGCGGAATATTTTTTTCGAATAACAGCTAAGGCAAAAATAGTAATAGACAATTATATACTTTATATCATAGATAAACGTATACTTTACATATAGGCATCAAAATCCACCATAAATATATTTAAAAATATCAATTTATTTCAAAATATAAAATCTCCACTTATTTTTACATATAAGGGCCAATAAAGTCGCGGTAAAATAATAGGAATAAACGGAGCTAAACTCAACCTTTTTAAATGTAAGTGATTCTTATATATATTCACAAAAATGCCATACTAAATAAAAAAAAAGTTTTTTGTAATCGCTGGTTTACAATGATTTTGTAAACATTTATGTTGGATTTGCCAAAAATGTGATTATATAGCACTATTTAAATTATTAGAAAGCAAAACGGATCTATTACAATTTTTTGGTTGCGAAGATAAGCTGTATTTAAATTTCGTGCTATAAAAGTTAAACAATACAAAAAAGCTAATATTTTTAGGTGGATTCATGTATAATATGAAATTCTGAATATATAGCAAGCCGTAAATAAAAAAAAAACCGGCCAAGTGCGAGTCGGACTCGCGCACTGAGGGTTCCGTACCACTCATAAACATAATTGTATTAGTTGAAGTTTCAGTAAGTTAATGTGCTAGATTTTTTGAGTCCGACACGCGCTTGACCAAATTTTATTATTTGTTGTTATTTTATAGCCTATGCCCTATAAACATACCAATTTTCAAGTTTAAAGTGTTCCCGTTTTTAAATAGAACTAAAACAAAATCGCCTAAGCAACCATCCAACTTGACCCCTCTCTTATATGAATGTTCTAGAAACGGGAGCTCACCACAATTGGTTACCATTAGTTGTGAGAAAAGTTGTAGTATTTAATGATTTCAGACTTTTCCCATTATTTGTACTGTGAGACCTAGCTTCTTGCCAAATTTCATAATTTTAGGTCAACGGGAAGTACCCTGTAGGTTTTTCATTTTTGAATAAATGTATGGAGATGAGGACATAAAATGCCATATCTTTTGATTGCGTCGTTGTAAAAAATTTAAATTTTCAGATCTTGTGTGGTTCATGGATCTTAATATATGGTATTAATTTCAACCTGATACCTTTACCCGTTCGTGAGATAAAGGGTCTTGACAGACAGACAGACAGACAGACAGACAGACAGACAGACAGACGGACAACAAAGTGATCCTATAAGGGTTCCGTTTTTTTCTTTTGAGGTACGGAACCCTAAAAATAACCTATTAACATTTTTTTCCGAAATTCCATATTTTTTTAATGTTTGGACGGCAAAATAAATAAATAAATGAAGTAAATTTAGGTGGATTCCATTAAAAACCTTTATACAGAAATATAATCTATCGATCTGAAAAAGAATCACGGCTATTATCAATTATTTCCATTTCGCCATACAATCTCTCGTAATTTTACTGGAGTACAATACAGTGGCTGAAGAAACAAGTCAACGTTTGAACATAATAGAATTTGAACAGAGTATTTCAAACAATTCTTATTCCCCCTTTTTAATTTCACAGCGTCTAATACAATTCTCAAAATAAATATCCATTACTTTCTTAAAAACAAACACTGAAGCCATATAAACATATTAATATCATGAATATGTTTATAATATCAGTAAAATATTCATATTGTAAACATATTAATATTATATCTTCGGTTTCGGATATTTTGAGTAGAATAGCTGTCACATCTCTAGTGACGGGTTTGTCAACGACGTTATCACATAACTGGGCTCTAGCTTTGTAATTAAACTATTATGAACAGGGACGTTAGCATGAAGTTCTCATGTTCTCATGGAAATTAATTTTTAATTGTGCGGCAAATACGTGAGAGAGGGAATGACTAGTTAAGGTTGATGGAGTTATCAGGGGTAGATTGTTTGATGACCTAGTTAAACTCGAGGGGAATTACCAAAGTGGATTACACGGTAATATAATTCTTGACTTGGTTAATATTTTAGTAGCTTATAACCGTACAAAGTGTTCTTAAGTGTGGTACAATTTTTCTGTGTTGCTTATATATAGTGGGTGCATAAATTATTAATTTATTTTGGAAAAATACATCCGTACCTATTGACAATTAAAATCAAATTAGGTAAAAATTATTAGTTACAATTGGACCTAAAAGTATGTTAAAAATATTTATTTATCAATGCTAAAATTTTAGTGGACCATGAGACTGAACAACTTTTTCAAAGAATCATGAGTCGAGAATAGTAAGGCAAGGCCAAAAACTTTTTCACTTTTTGAACCACGTTTCTCCGAGAAAATTGTTTACTTTTTGTGTGTAAAATACAATAAAATTGCAATTATAATAAGTGTTTTAATTTTTAATTTTAGAGGTGTGATAATACTAGAGGGTGTGAATCTGTCCATTAAACTGAACAACTTTTACCAAGGAACATAGGTCATAGAACAAAATAAATTTTTGACCTCTCATAGAAACTGCATCAACTGATAGCCCATTTGGATGGGAGGTCAAATTTGGATTTTCGTACGTCGCCCTATGTTATTTAGGAAAAGTAATTCAGTTTCAAAGTCTAATTCGCATCCTTCAGTATTACCATACCTTTTCGTTCCAAGTTGTAGTTAAATAGTTAAACCTGAGTAAAACAACTACAAAATTAGTAAACAAAAGAATAAAACTTTTACTAGGTCTGTGCTTTTACTACTGCAATGCCCCGTCTTAACCGTTTAGGAAATGTCTCCGAGCTAATAACAGTTAATCAAAGACCCCATCACGAGGCCTATAAAATTGTTCGCGGTTATTAAAACTTTCTCCCCTTAATTGCAAGTCAAAAGCCAAATCCTTATTACTTTTATGGAGGGTCAGTCCCATTACGGCAGCCCCTATTATCCCTTAGAACATATTGCTTTGCTATTATTGGATCGGTAAGAGAATCACCTCGTGGTCAGATCGTTATAGATAACTTACTGTTATTACCCTTTTTACTATTCATATAGAATTATGTCAGCCTAGGTTATAATATTATACAAACTTTTGCTTTAAACATAACATTACAGATGCGTAATATACTAACAAAAACCGATACAGTATCCATTCATACTTTGTATGCTCTGTTTGTTTCGCTTTTAGAGATAAACTAAAGTAACAAAGCTTTTACATTGCTTTTAGTACAAACTACACTAACATAATGCAAGCGGTTCATATTATATCTTTACGACTCAGCCGCAAAATACAAGAAAAATATGAAAGAAGCTACTTTATAACCCTAGAAATGAATAATCGAAAACAAAATCGCGGGCAACAGCTAGAATCCAATGATATATAAAAAAGTTTCGGCAATTCTGAAAAGAACTTTTAATTTCATGCTAAACGCTTATGAATTTGTGTAGATAATTGTGTAAATATCACGTAGCTTTTCCATTTATTTTATACTAATTTATGTTATTCATGTAAAAAGTTTTGCTTCTCAAATATAATTTTATTTTTTGGGCGCACATGATGACAAACACCTTAATCTGTCAATTTGTAGGTATTAATATTAGTAAAATATTGACAAAAACCTTCTTCGTGAATCAGTAAATTTATTGATTAAAACTGTATCATAATATACAGGGTGTAAGGCACAGGTTGGCAAAAACTGAAAGGGCATGATCAGTCTACGTAACTGAACAACTTTCAGGGAATAAAACTTTCAGGAAATGAAAAACAAAATCGGCCTCTCGGCCTCATGATTGGACAATTTGTTTAGAGAAGGCGATTTTTTTTCACATTTCCCGAAAGTTTTATTTACGGAAAGTTGTTCAGTTACGTTGACTTATCGCGCCCTTTCAGTTTTTGCCAACCTGGGCCTTAAACCTTTATACAGAAGTTTCTGAGATTAGCGAGCTCCTGATAGACGGATGGATGACGATAAAAAAACGCATCGGGGGAATTTAAGGCCCTATTTACACTGCGACTTTTTGCATCGATAATGTCGCGATGCTAACGCAATGCAGCATCGATACAGTCGCGCATAGCGATACAAACGCGCGTTTTCATCGTGACAGTAACGCAACTGCATAGATACAGTCGAAACAGCGTTGCCAACAAGTTACTTTTCTAGGTCGAGCCGAGTCGTTATCCTTATCCCTGTGCCTCATCCTCAACCACATCATTCATCATAGCGGAGAGTTGATAAATTATGGAAAATTTCTGATCACAGGGTTTACAACCAACATCTTCTTTGTTTATACGGAAGACGCCCTACCTTCTAGGCTACCTGTGTGGCGAGGGAACAACGCCTGTCAGAGATGTGATTTTTTTGACCTCTTCAGCATTTATCTCATACTTTTTATGATTATCCGACGTCAAATTATTATACACCCATAACAAAAAAAATATAATACCCTTGAAGGGTCATGAATCTGAATTCTTCCCAAGAAGCTTAGCCGACATATAAAAACCAGTCAAGTGCGAGTCTGACTCGCGCGCCGAGGGTTCCGATATACCTATAGTATTTTTGGAAGCAATAAAGTCCATTATAGGAACGCAAACCTAAATTTGTTTGTAAAGGTTTTTTGCAGATTTTTAAAAAACTGAACTTAGAAAGATCATTTTATTTTTGCTGTAATATTTACATAAACTTCTATCGACTGTAATTAATTCAGATTTTTCCTTTCACAAACTTCGGAGATAAGGGGGGGGGGGGGGGATATTTTTTTTGTAATTTTTCATCATAACTTGAAAACTAAAAGTCATAAAAAAATACAAAAATATGTTCTGGTAACGAAAATTTAAAATTTTGCCCCCCTATTTGGGCCCCCTTTACATCAATAATCACAACTTTTTTTTATTCTTTGATGTGCAATTAACACGTTTACTGCGGCAAGTAAAATCATAATACTTCATCTACGGCGGCGGCGGGCCAAAATGCGCCCCCAATGATGTTTCCGCCAGTGCGTGAGTGGTCGATCTAGACCCACCAGCACTAGGATAGATTAAATTGCTATAACTTTGTGGAAACATAATGTATACATTTTTTTTTTATATTGTTCGAATGAGCTTGAACCCAACTTCCATAGGTTTGATTCGCCCCGGGATCTGCCAAACAAGAAATGAGAAATAAAGCAGGAAAAGCGGCAGGCCGATATCGACCTGAACCGCACTAGAAAGTATTTTTAGTAGTGACGGGACAGAGAAAAATAAGGGGATATCGAAAATAAAACAGAATTATCGTAAAAGAACTGTAAAATGTTTTTATTTACTTATGCCTATCTTGGAAACATGTTACGCAAAGGTTTTGGTTGCATTTCCTGCAATATTTCTTTATTTTCTTAACTTTTTTTTGCTTCGGTACTATTAAAGGTTTTCCGCAGTCTGTCGTAGCACCCTGCACAATTTCTTCGTTTAGCGCTCATTTCAAGAACATGGTCATTGTCCTTAGGTTTTACTTGATTTTCTGAAATGAATTTTTTTTGCTTAATTCCGTGTGATTTATTAAACATTGAGTTTTACCACAGAACTCGCGAAATTGAACAACTTTCCCCAGAGAACATAAGTCGAAATATGAAAAAAAAAAATGGCCTTCCCTTACAAAATTGACAACCAGCGGATTGATTTACTACTATGGGAGGTCCAACATTTTTTTTCATACTTCGACCTATATTCTTTGGGGAAAGTTGTTCAGTTTCATGAGCACATTAACCTCTTCACACACTCTTCTTCACTGCTGTCACTATCACTGTCAATAACTGCAGAGCGAATTACTCTATTTTCCAAAATTTGTATTTTTCTTTTATTGCTTGCCATTGTTGATAATATCGGACGCTACGACAGATCTGTTAGATAGCACAACACTAACTGGCGGGGCGCGCGCTCTGTGCGGTATCGGGTCGCCAGCTGCCTGGTTCCCACCACCGGGCGGGCCGAAATAGGCCCACTGCCGCACTCGCGGATGTTTTTTCACCGTCAGTGCGTGGTAGGTCGATAAAAGCCTGCCGTTATGTTTTGATGGGGAACAACTACGGCATTTACCGCAAGATGAAATATATATTTGTCTCTGTCGAATTTTTACAAACACCTGAAATAATCGTTTCGCACAAGCGAGAGGGACATAGTTTTCTTCGTCCGCACCAGTTCAAGTACCGCGGCAGGCCGATATCGGCCTGTTACGCAGTAAACGTGTTAAGTTGGATACCGTTAATCTAAAACTGTTCCAAATTTCAAGTCGATAGCAATGGTTGCTGAGATATACAGGTGTGACAGACAAACAGACAAAGTCGCACCATAAGGGTTCCTTTTTTTACCATTTAGGTATCGGAACCCTAAAAAATAAACATCGCTTAAGTTATTTGTGTTCCTGCCTTCAGGGTTGATATACCCTTTCCGTTACACTTTATCACTTTTCATCAATTAGTTCATTTGTATGCCTATCAAAGACTTTGTAGATATATTCATGTTAGGTATCTCGACTCATTATCTAAGTTTCTGTAATCCGTGTCTAACAATAATGTGTGGGCTGAACCGTTGCTGGGCCGCGGGTACCATACGGGTTTCTACAAGAGGGTTTCCTTGTCCATGTATCGGATTAGTATAATACAAGTATAATATGTGCCTATACCTACTGTAGAGCACGGAATTTCATTGTATTCTGTATGTCATTCAATAAATATTCTGTAAAGAATCTACATTGAATAAAATTATCTGAATCTAATCTGAATTTAAGAATGAAAATAAATCATCATCGGACAAAGCCGGAGGCCTTAAAAACACAGATAGGGTAACAAATGATGGATCGATACTAGCGATGCTACACTACCCATGCACACAAAGTAGGTATAAAACAAAATGAATTTCAACGGAAACCCAAAATTTTAATGTAAAACTGCAAAATGAATGAAGACATAATCACACCATACGAAATTTGTTAAAAAGGAGATTATCTTCCATGAAAGATTATCGTCCTTGATGAAAGTATGGAAATGATGGAGATTTAAAACAAAATCACACATCCTGATGTAAGGGTTACAAGGTCGATGACTTAAAAAACCTTGGTGTCAGAGTTCAATGACTTCACCTCTGAAAGGACCAACGGCTGAAACTGCCTTCCAATGCGTGGAAAAATCATCCTAGTTTTCCGACAATGGCAATGTTCTTACCAAATGGGGAAAGTCTCATAAAGTGATTTTTATACACTGTTAAGCTATGGGTAGATTTTCACCATTATTTTTCCTCCTCTTTGTGCAGGTTATGGAAAATCTTTATAGCTACTATTCCACCTTCCAGTGTCTACGTATAGCGGGTGCAAGATAAGTTTGGCTCTGACGGTTATTTTCTGCGCATGGGTGACAAGCGGACAAGGTATCGAACGATTCGCACTCCTGTTGCGCTCAGCCCGGCCGCGTCAAATTTTTTGACTTTTGCACATAAATGGTCACAGCCAGAGTTATTTTGTACGCCGTATATAAATACCAGCACTCAAACGGGAATACGACAAAAACAACTTCAGTTTCATCATAATTTTAATTTTATCATCAGTCATATAATTTTGTTAAAATTTATAATTGAATAGGTTTCTTCTGGGCAAGCTAGTCCCATCGTCGACCTCATCTCTGTCTTCAAGACTAGATCGAGGTCAAGAGTAAGCCTATTGGCGATAAAAAATCTGCAACGTTTACATATCAATGATCAGTTAAAAGTGTTGCTGTCAGTACAGGTTTCCTACCCTACAAAACTTCCTTCACCAATGAAACTGACTGATTGTTTACATTAGGTTCCGCTTAATGCGTGAATTTCATTAATTCGCACCCTGCGCTGGCCGGCATATTATTTTTGCCAACATTAAGAGCGGCTCTTAAGCTTAATGAAGTTGTCCATTAATTTCAACCCCATTGGGTTCACTCGGTCACCCTCATTGCAGTTTAGAAGTATTGGGGCCATAGCTAGATTAAAACCCTTCGTAGGGTAAAACAATCTTGGAAGCGTTTGAAAATGAGGCAATTATATTGTAAAAAACTAGCTGTGCCACAGGTGCTCACTGCTTCGTTCGCGCGGAATTTGGAATTTTACAGAATATACAAACTACTTACTGAACTGATTCAAACGGGGATTTAAATTTAACGTGGTTTTCAAGTATTGGACTTACTGTCGTGCAACATATAAGTTTTGTTTTATTGCAGTCAGTCCATCTGCCTCCTGGCTATAAGGAACCTTGGCCAACCTGGAAAAGTCTAAATAGGCTGAGGACCCAAGTTGGCAGAAGCAAGGATAACCTATGCCGGTGGGGGTTCCTAAGTAGCGCAGACGCCAGCTGTGAATGTGGAGAACTCCTGCAAACCATGGCACACCTCACTAATTGTCCCGCGTGCCCGACCACCTGCTCGCGTGAGGACTTACTTGAGGGTAACCAGAGGGCTACCTCGGTAGCCGCTTTCTGGGCAAGTAACATTTAGCCCGTGTTCTTGCCGACACGAAAGAAGAAGAAGAAGAAGTCCACGCTACATATATTCCGTCCAGATGATCTACGAATTACCTACGAGTTTATTATTTTTTGAAAGTTGATCAACTTACTAGGAAAATTCTTATTTTTTCCGGTGACATTTACACTCATTCGCATAAAATTTTGAAAGGCTGTTAATAGAATCTGTTGTTGCCTATTTAATCCCGCAATGAAAATCGCTTTTCCATTGACACTTGTCGCTAAATATTTAAAACGTAGCCACCCTAAAGAAAAATTTTAGGCAATTACATAATAACATAATACTAAATGGGATTGGGTAGAATTTCTTTATTTTCGGAACATTTTAATAAAGTTATTGCCTTTTAGTGCTCTCATTTAAATAAAAATTCAAATAAAATTATTTTCAACTATTGCTTTAATTTGCTTACATTACGTTTTGCTTATGTTAAGGTTTAATTATAAAAATAAAGATTAAAAAATCAAATTGTTGAGATGAACTATTATTATACGATTTCGACTGATGCCAGGCAAGGTTTATTTTTAAATCGTACAGTACTATAATATGTACAGCTTTAGAGGACGCATAGCTCGAAAATGCATCCCGTCCGGCCGGCGCGGCCATTTCACGGGTTATTTGATAAAGCTGCGGATAATGAAATTTTGCAGCAGATTTTGCCTCCAGCTTTATAAAAAAAACCGTGTGTAAAATTGGATAACATGGTCCGAAAATCAGAAGTTTCATTTAGGCAAGATCAAAAAATCCTGTATTTTTTTAAGCTAGTACAGCAAAATTGGCTAGAGGGCAGCACTTACGCGTCGCTTAAAAGTGAAAATGAAATCTAAATGCTCCTGATTTGTGTGAAAACCAGTGCTCTAATCAAATCGTACTCGATTCTTATCCATTGTTAAGAAAGCCTTATTTGTAAATTTAATACGGTTCTAAAAGCAAATTGATACAATTAAATAAATTTAAAAATTTAAAAAATAAAACTTTTATCGACAACTTTTGGAGTTTCGCGATTTAGTCTTTCCATAAAATTATGAGCAGCTTACATTTGCTTACCAATCTGTATGGGAAGTAAAAAAGATAACTGCGAATATGAAATGAGAATGTGGCACAAACGAAAACGGATTTTTCCAAACCCAGTGCAATTATTATAAATTAAAGTCCCCGTGCATGTTTTCTTGTCGTCATCCTTCCATCCATTATTCCTGTCAGAGATCGCTAATCTCAAAAACTAGGTACTAAATACATTTTAATATTTTTTTTCACTAACAGATAGCCTGATTCACGAGAAAGGTATATTTAAGGTATATTAAGGTATTATATTAAGGTAAATTTACTAAACTGTGATGATGTTTGTCAATCGAGTCGAAATAAAATGTGCCTCTTGAAAGCTTTCTTGGCGTGCGCTGCGTAAATTGTTTAAGTTATATGAAAAACATATGTAAAAGAATTGTTCCTCTCTAAAAGCTCTTAAGAAGAGTCTTCGTAAAAATATGTCTATCTTTTGAGGATAACCCTCAGTAACCAAATTCTTGTTGCAAGAATTTTGTTACGAGGCTATATATATTATAAATCCTTATTCAATTAAACATATTATGTACTAATATTCCTTCAGGACCATTAAGTTGAATTCTTAATAATCGACGGCTAAGTTCCTCACATGGTTCGCTAATATGGTGTGAATTTTAATCCAATCGAAAAAGTTAGTTACATAAAAGATGAATATTTGTTGTTAACACCATTAAATTTGAACAAAATATCAAATAAATAACAAATATTTTAGATAATATAATTTCAATCCGGCGAAAAACTATTAACAAATTTCTTTGCGATAGTAGTTACTTCTTGATTGTAAAGCATAAAAAGAAATCCAAAAGGAGTCCCTTTGATGGTTGCGTAGAACGTAAGATTTCGCGTAAATATCTTTGCATTCCATGTGCTAAGCTGGGGCCGGCCGCTAGTTCTCCCGTTCACTCTGCTACGGCGTAGCATACGTAGCACAGGACTACGCAAAACGGATAAAAATCGTAGCTACTTTCGCAACTTCTGGACGCCAAATTTCCCGAAAGGTGGGTGTCGTAAAAGCGACTAAAAGATGTTGAACCAGAGGATGGGCCAGTGTCCTTTTGCGTATCGTACTATTAGATGCACCGACCACTTATCAACGCTGTCGCCAACCGCAAGGCTAACAAACGTGGTGACTATGTTACAGCACTTTTAAAATATGTTTACCATTTTTGTCCAAAAGTGGAAATTGTTGAGTTTCTTATTTAAGAAAATTCATATACAAACCGTCTTATATTTAGCATAGGGCATTTTCTTGTAACCTAATCCTAGTCGGGCCTTTGAAAGCCTACCTATACGTATAAAATTAAACACACTAAAACTAATCTGAACCTCATTATTCTGAAAGCCGCCGGCAACGTGAAAAGGGAGATTTACCTGCATTCATAGTGCGGAACCTAATATAAAATTTAAATTTAGTAAGCTGTTTAACGCACGATGATTTATAATTGCTCCTGGACTATTGTGTGGGCACAAAGCCTGCTTTTATCTGCAGGTCGTGGGCACATTCATAGTGAATAGGGTATTTTTTTTGGAAAATATGACTGTGCATTTTGAGAGTTTATAAGCCTCGGTTATAAGGCATTAAAAGTTAAGGGCGATTTTATAGGTACCTAGATCATTAACGTTAATAAATCTTATTCCACTAGAAATGTATATATAATTAGTCCTAATTATCCAACATGACTAGTGCTATAAAAGGCAATTTAGTGCCATATCATAAAAGAGTTTTCAATTACGTTTTACTTACTAAACGTTTTCATTAGCGATCGTAAATCTAGTAAAAAAATCGTGTAAAAGCATTTACGGGGTAATAAAAGAGGCTAAAAAATTGTATATTGCAGTGAAATATAAATCCAGTGGCCGTTTCTGGGTTAAACAATAAAGAGTGTACGTGTGTATAGCTCGTTTAATGGTGGCTTGCAACTAGCTGTAAATAATAGGCAGGGCCCACGTTCGCTGTGGGGCGTCGCATCTCACTAGTTTAGGCTTCAGGCATAGGAAGTATCAATTAGCGAGTGCCCGTTGAGTGTTGTGTGTGCCGACGGAGAATATAACCTCTTTATCTCTTTTCGTCAGTGTCGTAAAAGGTGACTAAGGGATCTTGAATCGGAAGATATGCAGCAGCATTCTTTTCTATACGAGTATAACAATACAATCAAAGATATTTGAACCTCGCTACCGAGCGTAGCGAGGTTAAAATCTCTTTGAATACAATACTCTTTTATTGCACACATATAACAACTAGTACAAAAACATATGTGGTCATAAAATTGGAGGAAATTCCCCAGAGCACTTTCCCCAGATAAGGCGGCCTTATTGCTAAAAAGCAATTTCGTCCAGGCAACCTTTGGGGGCAAGGAAAAATAAAGTTACAATATACTACACATATTAAACCACTCTCTTAGCTCTGGTATATTTTACTACTCTCTTATCAACGCGGTCTACTTGCCAGCCGCAACTCAAGCCTGGTCTGGGACGATGGCAAAACTATGATGGTAATAAATACGACACATCGTTGATGTCAAAAATCTGGGGAATTTTTTTTTTCGAAAAAGTTTTTGATGTAATGACGAATCAGAGAGTATAATACAATAATAAACGAAGACACTGTCGAAAAGAAGCAAAAACAGAGAAATTATTGTCTTCAGTCACTGTAATTCTAATTTAAACAAACTTTAGTTGCCGCGTCCAATGCTAACAGAACTTTCCTAAGTCTTGGTTATTTATAAGCATATTTTTTTTTTCTGTACAATATTTTTTTATTGTTTAGCCACTTATGAAAATGGAGATTTTCCTCTAGTCTAACTATATGGCTGGCTACTTATTCGTTTGCCGCTACGCTAGCAGCGTGCGTTTTTTATGTATTTATGTACTGCTTATACACCGCTGCGTGCGTGCATTATAATTGGGCTCTGGGTAAGTTCAGACCAGGGTCATTAGGGCTCCCCGCTATCGCTTACTACTATACCACTACTCGACCACGGGGTCGCTCGTCATACGTCGGAAAATTGAAAAGTTAACGAGCCTATTTAAACGCTCGCGTTCTACCCGACCACCCAACAACCCGACAACCCAACCGGCTTTGTTGAACTCCTCTTATTACAGGAAATAGAGGAAATTGCCCAACATGAAAGCTTCCACGACCTAATTCAGGTAAAGAGTGTAATGAGAGTGTTAATGGAATTCCGCGGGTTACGATTACAGCTCAGCTTGTGTTGTGGTGTGCCCGAATTCTGGCCAATTTGCTAAAATAAATCTTTATTGAAATACATTTGCGAAAACAAGGAAGAAGACAGACGAAGACAGGAAACAGTGAATCGTCTCTTGATTAATGAATGAAATCATTTCAAGTGTGATGACTTTTCCGAGCCAGTTGAAATGCGAATCATGTTTCACTTCAACAGATTGACGCTTGTGACGGAAGTGTAAGTAAAACTTTTACAATTCCTTCAAATGATGGGCCTCGAAAACTTCCTTCTTTTCCTATAACATGCCTTGTAAAAAATAATTTAGGGCTCATTTACATTGGTCGATAGAAAAAACATGCGGGTTGCGGGAGATTTTCAAAATGCTCGCCAAGGGCTAAAAATGTTGGATATCACACTATACGTAAAGAAGCGAAAATGTCCGCCCCTCGCAATCTACGAGCTCCACCGCACCCACCCGCATTCTGAGTAAATGCCTGGGAGAGCGTCTGTGTCCTCCACTCTCACTCGGTGCTTCTGCCTAACGCACGCTAAAAAATGGTATGAGAATAGATTTCTTTGAGTAGATAGCGGAATCAGTCCGATTCTAGGCAGTTTCGTGGTTGTGCCAAAATGTTGATACTTAAAAATCTGAAAGATTTTATTGGTCACTAGCCCGCCTTTGGGGAATCTCCGCGAGTTACTTCTCGACTACCTAATTTCACTGGTTGTTAGCCGCCCGTGTTTCGGCTTGTGGCAAGGCAACTAAGTAATAGGCCATTGTAAATGCGCCCTTAAGCTCATTAATAAGCCCTTCGTCCAATAGTTTTAAAGAGTATTTATCTCTTGAACCCTTTAACGAGTTACGTGACTTGCTTCGAAGATAAAGGCCCATCTTGACATCCGCCTTACTTATTCAAGGCGACATTTAATTATGAGAGCCTCTTTGTTTTCTTAAACAAATTTAAACTTGTTGGGGCAAAATTAAATTTTCATTCCGCACACAACATCGCGGAAAGAATTTTTCTTTAAAATTCTTCGAGATACACAATTTGTTTTGCGCTAGAATCTGTGCTACATTTCTTGTTAAGAAAGTTCAAGCAAATATAACATCTTTTTTTGTTATGGTTTTGATTAAATATCTGTTAAACCTTTTGTAGCTTATTGCGAGCACTTAATGAAACAACTTCTCTCTACATTTGGAAGTATAAAATGTTCTGCTGTCCTTAAAAAATTGGCTGTGGATCAGTCCAAAAAAAAAATTAGACTTACAAATTTTATTGCATTTAGCTCACAGAATAAGCCCTGAAATATTGTAATGGTGGGTTTTGTAAGTCATAATAATATGGTAACGTAAAAAAAAAATTAGGGCTTCTACGTCTTACGAATCACGGAATTACAAAGTACGACAATAAGGTGATTCAACTGGCGATGTCCTTAAAAAAGTATTTTTAGTTTGAAAGTGTGTCCACTGAGTTTGGAACTGCAGAACCTCCAGGTCCAGAGCCGTACCTTCAACCACTAGACCACGTGGGTGCTGTTCAGAAATAAGCGAATGTATTCCTGTACTACACAATAACTACCATATTTTTATTGTATACAAATATTACGACGAAAAATACAAATACATAAAATCAGATACTATTTTTCATTCGACCAATCCGTTAAAAGGCAATGACTAAGTTAAGATGGATCCTTTCACAAAGAACAACATTTTACAAAGTCGCATTAACTGAATGAGCCCTAAGGGCTAATGATAGAGTCCATTAATTTAAAGGGAATGGCCGTCGGCTGATCGCGGGGTTTAGGCCTGCATGAGGAAATTAAAAATTTACCATACGAGTGGCTTTAGGATTAGATTTTAAACCCATGTGTGAGGAGTAAAGTACATTCTTTTTTATTGTTTTAAATGGAGCTTTTTGTAATAACATAAGCCTAATTCATACCATTCCCTTTCAAGCCTGCTATATAACAAAAGGTACAAAGATTGCTGTTTAGTATGATTGAAACAATGAATTTAAAATATTCAATTGTTATATTCCTTTTGATAACTTGCTTGTATATGCCTATTTCACTATATTTTAAGTTTGAAGTGAACACAGATTTATAAAGGAATAACTTTTTATCTCCTTGGAAGTCAATAACTTCTATAGGTAGACAAATCATAAAAACAAGAATGTGACCATTGAAAAAACAGCTTAAAGTATTTTCATTCCGGAACCATAAAAATTCCTACTGGAAGTATATGAAAAGGATTAATAGCAAATAGATCAAGCCGAGAGCGCCCATCAACAGATTTAGTCGACCAAATTTTTTGCGAGCCTAATTGGATAATACGGATAAATAAATCAATTAAATTATTCCAGTGAACGAGCCTCCTAATGGTGTTGGATATTGGCGTCAGCTACCAATCAAATCGGACCCCTCAAATCCTCTTGATTAAAAAAACAGACTGTAAAAGCGAGTTAGCATTAAAATGCTTAAGGTCAAGAGAAAATGGTCAATACTTGAAATTTTGTTGTTTTCTATTTTGAAGTGAGATGTGAAGAAAGTATTGTTGTATTTTGAATTTTTTTTTTTGAAAATGTTGAAGTTCTCCAAAACATTCATTAGATTGTTAAAAAGTAAAAAGCAAACCAGAGTACACGAAAGTGCGTCACATTTTGTAAACAAATAATTGGCAGTTAAGAATAGTTGATTACGTACCTAGGGAGGAATAGTAAAGAATACTCTAGATTACACACGTGTATTGAAACCCGAGGCAAAGTTGACGGTGGCAAACGTGTGATCTGAACGCTCTTTGTTTCCTCTCGTGGTCTGTATGCGATTTTTCGCTGTGGGGAGGAAAGTTCCCACTTTCTTCCCGCGGGCACGGAAAAGTTTTTTCTTCATTATAACAAGGTACACGTTTTTAACCACAAAACATAATTACACACACAAAATATCGCTTTGACTATAGTTTTGTATACTTACAGCTAGTCAGAAATATGAACAACAATATGAAATAGGCACTTTTACAATTATTAACTCATTTTTCAACTTTGGTATAGGTCAAGCTTGACACTCGCAGTGAAAAATCCGCCTTAACGCTGACCTTGTCAAACCTAATACATAGTTCAATGTGTCTAGTTTGACGTGCTCTTGACTATACACATGGTAAAACCAGTATAAGCGGAACCAGTGCTACGCTACAAACGCCCAAAACCAGCGACCCGCTCAAGGGTGTTTCTACCGACGAGCGGCCGTGTGTACAAACGGCGAAATTTGTAAAGAGATCCCGTGCACTTCAAACAGTTGAGCTGAACATATCACGACATATGGAGAGATGTTTATCAGGCCCGGCAGAGCTGTGGCGTAATTAAACCGTTAGTCAGACACAGACTCCCAAATTGAGAATATGTAAACTCGTTTGCTCAACAGTCACAAAATACTATCGTATCCCTTTTTGCTAATCGCTAAACTGAAGTGGCAGTGGGCAGGGCACATCGCAAGAAGAACCGATGGCCGATGGGGCGTGAGGATTCTAGAGTGGCGACCACGTACCGGAAGACGAAGCGTTGGCAGGCCCCCCACAAGGTGGACCGACGATCTGGTCAAGGTCGCGGGAAGCCGCTGGATGCGAGCAGCGCAGGACCGGTCGTCATGGAGATCTTTAGAGGAGGCCTATGTCCAGCAGTGGACGTCTTTCGGCTGACATGATGATGATGATGATCCCTTTTTGACCCTACCAGGATTCGAACCCAGAACAATCGGTTTGGCAAGCAGGGTCACTACCACACCACACCATCCTAGTCAAATTTGTGTTTCTAAATAAGGACAGCCAAAGAGTGAAATCATGTTGATACTCTCATATTTTTATTACCATTTTCTTTGTATTCATCATCATCATAACATACCATGAAACATCCACTGCGGGACATGGAGTTCCCTCGAAAATTCCAGCAAAAACGCATGGCACAATTTGGAGTGGAAGTACCAACATAGTCGCCACACTAGCGTTGCGGCTGGCACCATAGCCGCGGTTGTTCGTAAAGACAGAACACAAGAAGATGCTCCCCTTCGTCGCCTCTTACGACACCCACGGGAAGAGATGGGTTGGTACTATTCTTTGCCGACACCACACTGGCAACGTGTTCCCGGTACTAAATAAATCTAATCAAATCGAGTCTGACTGACTGGCCTGTTGGCAAGTGTTAAGGTCATAAGACGTTGCTTGAGCAGCAATCATACTAAATTCAAAAACTAATTCAGCATATATATTGCTGGGAGATTTGGTTCTGTTTATTCCAATATCCTTACTTCAACGGGCAATGTATGCCGAATTAGTTTCCGAATTAAGGAAGGTGTGAAAGCAGACCTCCTATTTATATTCGCTTCATGTCATAATAGTGAGTCCAACTATTCGTTCTATCAGCATTGATGGACCTTTTAAGCTAGAACCACAGATTAAATAATAGTAAACTAGACCATAAATTAGAATAGAACATCGGGCAGAAACACGGTTCAGGTTTGAATCCAGCGGTTGTAAACTTAGTGTTTTTCTGATTTGTAGAGTGTTTTAGAATCCTACTAATAATAGGTCTTACCTATGAAATTGCCGTTTTGTATGGCGAATTTTAGAACTCAATTTTCAGTACTAACATTTTTGCATTTTTCTTAGGAATTATAAATCCAATTTCTTTAATTTTTTAGCATTGTTAGGGAGACATTAAGCTAACAGAAGCTTAAATTTAATTTTCGAAAAGTATTATCTGTAAAAAAATATAACAAATCTAATGATGAAATCGGACGACATTTTAGACGAACAATTTTCCAACCTTTAACTTTATATATCAAACTAAAAATAAAAACTTTATTTTATGCGTAAATTGATTGAAGTTAACTTACAAATATAAGACAAATGAAAAAAATAGCATTAGAATTATAGGAATTATAATCTCATTAATCTGTAAGAAAATTTCGGCAATTTATAAACCTATTATTATAAACGCGAAAGTTTGTAAGTATGGATGGATGGATGTTTGTTACTCTTTCACGTAAAAATTAATCAATGGATTTTAATGAAACTTTACTATAATATACCTTATACATCAGAATAACACATAGGCTACAATTTATCCTGCGCAGACGAAGTCGCGGGCACCAGCTTGTCTTAAATATATCAAGCACACAATTATCTTACAAATTAGTTTGCAAGAAATCAGCATTAGACTTGCAATATCATCCATCAGTAAATTAAAATGAGATCCTCTGATCAAATAAATTGAATTTACTGAAGATCCTTTTCAAGCTATGTAAAGATGTCTAGACTCCTTTGCTCGCCTCAACACAGATATAAAACCGTGAAGTATGTATTAAGAAAATTTGTATTATTTTTAAAACGAACCATGTGTGTGCGTGTTCTGTTTGTGTAGGTATTCGTTTTCATTAAAATTTTCATGAATCCTTAAATTATTACGGTAATTATTATGTTCATGATTTCATGTAAATATCACCACAAAAAAATTAAATAAATTTATTTGAAATAAAAATTATAAAGTCAGTTACTTTAATGAAAAACACAGATTTTTTTACTCAGCACTAAGAGATCATTCAATATTACAGAATTTATCGCTGTTTCAAGATCTATGTAGTAGTTGTGTTATGTGGATGTGTCACAATTTGCGTGCTGCAGGCGGCTGACCACTGAATGATGAACGATGACACATGAACAGTAAATTCGACGCTAAGTACTACGTTGGCAAAATAAGCGTAACATTTATTTTAATTTTACATAATATTGCCGGATGGTAAGAGGAGTAGAAGCAGAGCACCAATGTCATATGTCATAAACGCAATCTTCCGGGTTTTTTGCGTCAGCACAGGATCGGCCTGCGTGGAGATCTCTCGTGCAGAAGGCTGCTTGTGGTGATAACTACCATCAGCTATGAGGAATCCACGAAAGAAAAAAAAGAGATGCATAATATGGCATTTGTACAATCTGTTACAATAAAACTTTACAGAAAAAGGTCCACAAATTTCAAACTTAGAAGACTAACCCGTGAGGGGCCACCGGCTAGACAGCTCAAGTACCGTGACGACCACGTGTTTATGTACTCGTAATTCGACACCGCGGCGAGCACTTAACGACCCACTTGAGATTAATCGCTCGCCAATCACAATGTTTACATTATGGGTTCTTAGAAGTGTTTGTTTTTTGTAAGCTAATGATGTCAACGTTCTAATAAATTATTTACACAGTTGTTCTAGTGTATGGTTTGTTTATACAACCGGTTTATACGACGGCATGACAAAAAAAAATCGAAAAAAATGGCGTTTAAAAAAAACGGGCCCCCGATTTTTTATTTTTGCCTGGTTTTCGGTTTATTATTATGGACGTATGAGACGTTTCTTTTAAAAATGCGTAATAAATATATGAAACTAAACTTACATAAGTGATTTTGTCCAAAACACCAAGGCACAAACACGAAAACCGACACACCCGACCACCACATCTCGCAAGAACGCATACTGAGTGACGACTGAGTGAACTTCAAACTGCCATAATTTTAAATTTTTCAATCAAACTATGCAATCTTCTACTCTCTATGGATAGTTCCGTTCATCCAGTATGCTTTTTAGTGTAGGCAACGAAGCAGTTGACCCCAACATAATTATCAGGCAGATTTTATTTGACAGGATGATAAAGTATCATGAATTAAATGTAAATTCAAAATATCAAAAAAAAAATTAACAACAAAATGATGTAATTTTTTGTAATTTTTGTATGGAAAAATTAAAAGTACCGATTTTTTTTTTATAGAATGTTTGTCTCATACAATGTAATACCCCAGCAAAGTTTTATCGACTGAGGATTTAATGCGGGGGTCTTCAAACAACGATCCGCTTCGTTGCCTAGATTATTTAGGATATAGGGGAAAAACTTACATATAGTCGAAATAATATAGTTTGATTAGAATGACAACAGTGCGAGAGTAGGACGGAGCAATGCGCTACACATTGGAGTGACAAAGACAAGTATCGATCCGAACTGCTCTCGCGCATAGTTTTTCCAGCTGTCATTCTAATCAAGCTATACTGTTTCGACTGTAGTTAATTTTATTTTTTTAATCTCATAATGATTCACATTCGATGGTTTATCTATCAGATAACATATTAAAAAAATAGTCTTCTTTTTTTCCTTGTAGCCTTCAACTAAAATACTATTCGAGATGGAGGACCTGATGACCGGAAATACAGGCTTCGTTCCATATCAGGCATCAGTCCTCCACAATTTACAAATAAGAATGACCTTATCGCAATAATAAAATCTTCTGAATTTTGCAAATTGTGGTGAATAAATAAATATTATTATTATTATTTAGTGTTCTGTTTTTTGATTCAGCTCGGCTTCTTAATATTCACCGGTAGTATGAATGCTCACGGGCCTAGGCCAAGTGTGCATCATGATGATTGTTTGGTTGAATAAGTGTTTTATCAGCATCTAAAAACTTCCTGACAATTCTGCAGGTATTTAAAATGACAGCTTTCTGTATATTAATATATTTTGTCAAGTTGAGCAATTTAACAGATTGGTGAAGTTGTTATTATTATTTATTATTATTATACAGTAGTAGAATCATATTAGAGGCAGTCTTGTTATGTCTTTTCTAGAAAAACTACATCCTGTCTAATATTGCGCTTACACTTGAGTGTTACTTCGCTTCCAGACTAGCGAGCTGCTGTCACAATCAAATTAAAACGAAATTTAATCAAGAACCAACCGCATTGTCTGGAGGACAGCCAAGTTGCTTCGAAATGTTGTGTAGTCATTGAGTTCTTTACATAATACAAAAAGGTTTCAACATCGTTGTAAAAAATGTTTATCTTCCAGAAATAATCGTTGTCGCATTTAGCCTTCAGGGGTTAAACAACTAATTCTGTAAAACAACTTGCACTCATTTTGCAAAAAAATTAAATAATTTTGACTCTACTAACAAAATTATCAGCTATCGGTCCAATTGTAATGGGTAGTAAAAAAAAAAACCGGCCAAGTGCGAGTCGGACTCGCGCACTGAGGGTTCCGTACCACCACATAAACATAATTGTATTAGTTGAAATTTCAGTAAGTTAATGTGCTAGATTTTTTGAGTCCGACACGCGCTTGACCAAATTTTATTATTTGTTGTTATTTCATAGCCTATGCACTATAAACATACCAATTTTCAAGTTTGTAAGTGTTCCCGTTTTTAAATAGAAAAAATCGCCTCAGCAACCATCCAACTTGACCCCTGTCTTATATGAATGTTCTTGAAACGGGAGCTCACCACAATTGGTTACCATTAGTTGTGAGAAAAGTTGTAATATTTAATGATTTCAGACTTTTCCCATTATTTGTACTGTGAGACCTAGCTTCTTGCCAAATTTCATAATTTTAGGTCAACGGGAAGTACCCTGTAGGTTTTTCATTTTTGAATAAATGTATGGAGATGAGGACATAAAATGCCATATCTTTTGAATGCGTCGTTGTAAAAAATTGAAATTTTCAGATCTTGTGTGGTTCATGGATCCTAATATATGTTATTAGTTTCAACCTGATACATTTACCCGTTCGTGAGATAAAGGGTCTTGACAGACAGACAGACAGACAGACAGACAGACAGACAGACAGACAGACAGACAGACAGACAGACGGACAACAAAGTGATCCTATAAGGGTTCCGTTTTTTTCTTTTGAGGTACGGAACCCTAATATTGCGAAATTACAAAAGTCATAAAACAAAAGTTGTAACATTAACGGCTTATTTATACTAGAGGGCTCCGGTATTTTATGTATTCTTTGTAAGCCGTTCAGAGTTTACAAGAAATTTTAAAAACCTATTTATATTACTTTTACTTTTAATTGCTGCTTTGGGAACATTTAGGACAGTTTTAGAAACCACAACCTGCAGTTATGCTTCTTTCTTGATCTTGTTAGCAAATCCTTCCAAACTAAACAACTCTCCAAACTGAACAACAAAAACTAACTGCACTCTACTATTGGTATCGATGCTGTATCACGTTTGCATCGCGACTAAATTGCGATTTCAAGAAAGTCACGATCAGTCAGTTAGTCGGAGTGTGTACTGGTCACGATGTGATAGTTCTGTGATAATTCAGAGCATTAATAATTATTATAATAACCGGCAAAAGCCGAGGAAAAAAAAGAAAATTTCAGTAATAAAAAATAAAAAAACTATCTACTCGGAGAGAATAAAACTCATACAAAAAATAATAATAATATAAATTGTGTTTATTTTCTCCCAAAAAGTTAGTTAACAAACTTTTGTAGGCGCAGTATTATTCAACATAATAGTAATCCAACTTAATGGGAATCCTACTTTCAGAAGGAAGGAACTAATTCAGCCCTTTAGCCATTCCGGTCAATTCTTCATTCTAACTGCCTACCTTATTTTATGACCCATCATTGACCTGCAGTCATACTTACTGGATTGCCATATTAAATTAACGGGAATCCAGTTTTTAGAAAATTCAACATAACGGGAGTGCAACTTAATGTTCCCACCCGAAGGAACTAATTCAGTCCTATGTTCCGGTCAATTCTTCATTCTAACTACCTACCTTACTTATGACCTATCACTGACCTGCAAACATTCTTACTGTAGGTATAGCATATGAATATAATGGAAATCTAGTTTTTAGAACATTCAACATAACGGGAAATTCAACTAATTGGTCCCGCCCGAAGGAACTAATCTAGTCCTAAAATCCGGTCAATTCTTCATTCTAACTACCTACTCTAATTGCAGTAATTCTTACTGGATAGCATATAAACATAATGGGAATACAGTTTTTAGAAAACTCAACATGACGGGAGTTCATCTTAATATTTCTGAAGGAACTAATCCAATCCAAAAGTTTCCAGTCAGTTCTTCAGTTCGTCAGTGTCTAACAACCTACCTTATTTATGACGCATCATTGACCTGCAGTCATATTTACCTACTGAGAAGAATATTTTCTTGAGAGACGCGAGGTTTTTACGATCACCACGTCTTTAGTACTTCACAGGACCTTTTTACTGAAAGATCTTTTGAAAGAGGTGTTTAGGCACACATCGCTTTGTAAATGATCGATGTCGTAGATTACTTTGTGCTCCTTAATGTGGCTCTTCTGTGGGTTAAGCGAGTTAGCCTGAGGCTATGTCGTGGTAGTACAGCAGCCCGTCAAGCTCTTAACTTATAGAGGCGCAATTGAGGTTAAAGCTGTTTCATAATGCTTACATGATTTATCCTTTAAAATAGTAATGTCAGTTTACGTCAGAGTGAAAAACGTCTTTATTCGTTGCCTAATTTGTGTCAATGCTACCCTATTAGTAGTACTCTTTGATTCCAAGTAATATGAGTTAAATCTTCTAAAATATTTTCTTAGTAAAATATAATTTAATTGGAATAAACATGAAGATTGCGTTTGAAGGATGAGGGAGCCAGCGAAATTATCGGCACACGAGACATACCATCTTAATTCTCAAGGTGGGTAACGTGTTTTGCTGTCTTATTAGTGTCAAATTATGCCACTAATAAAACAGCGGGCTACATGGGCGGTGGCGACCACTTTCCATCAGGTGCACCTGCTCGTTTGTTCACTTATCACATAAAAAAAAATCTTATTTAGTTTACTATGTAAATTACGTTAGTTTTAGTTAGTTAGTTAGTTTACTATGTAAATATGGTAAATTACCTACAGTAAATGTTTATTTAATGCTAGCAACTGTTGCTTGCGATAAAGAGAGTATTTTTATACTAAATATATTTTCAAAGGTTAAAAGTCGACTCAATTTTTTTAGTTTAAAATTGTTGTTATTTCTTCTGTGAAGCCATTTCATCTCCATAGTTTACTTCGATGCTAGAGCTTTTTTCAGAAAAAAAAAATGTTTAAAATGGGGGCACGTCGAATAAAAGTAGGTTTATTCACGCATGTTTTAGTGAATGTTTTTTTTATCAAAACACATTTTATTTGTCTTCCTTTTAAAATGGTTCTTACAGAATGATATTTGTCCTCAAGGTAAAATATATCCTATAAAAGCTGTTGCTATTAATAAGAATAGAATTAAGAATTAATCACATAAATTTTAAATTAAAAGATTCATAATAAATTACTCGTCCAGAAAATAAACACAAATATATTGTTCTTTATTCTCTAGTTCTTACTAGGAAGTCTACTATTTGTAGTGTAGGTCTTAGTTGGAACTTTATGCACCCGGGAATGTATTAGGGTTTATCATGAAAATGAACGGGAACAAGGCGTGATATTATGTATGTATGTATGAAAATTAATAAGAAGTGTTATTAGTTTTAAGGCACCGAAGACGTATTTTTTACTGTCAATGGGCTTATTCTTGGCCTCGATCTAGTCGGACTGATATGAGGTCAACGATGGAACGAGCTTGTCCAGAAGTAGCCTATTCACTCGCGACTTGAATAGATTCGGGTTATATGAACTCGGGAACACAGACGCAGGCAGACAATTCCATACTTTATAAAAGATGTTTAAAAGCGCTCTGTGCGAATGTGTGGAATATCAACCAAGTGTGGGTGATATCCTGCGGAGCGTCTGGACCTAAAACACCGACAGAGATGCAACTTTGCGACGGTGGGCCAGACCGTAAAACTTAGTTTTCACCAGCATCTTACCACCAACGAGCTTCTTGGCTCTGCGAACTATCGAGTCAAGTGCGTCTAGTTAGTATTTGGCTAAGACGATATGTACATTTTTTTTGGGTATTTTAGAGACAAATATCTTTTTATTTACTCAGTTTCTTGCCGTGATTTTCAGGTATGTGTTTCTTGACCATTCATGTGAGGGCATCACCAAGACCAAAACATGATTACTGAAAATCGACTACACAAAATTAAAATCCAAAGTTGCCTCTTCAATTTTCGTTTCTTTCTCTTTTTGTGTAATCTGAGGTGTTTTAAGTATTGAAATTAAGTATAAAGAAAGGTATTCGTAGTTGCTAGGGTTGACTAAAGCTAAAATTTTATTTTATTTCTTAGTTTTTACAAAAAGTCGATATTTTATATCGGGCGCTTACGTCATTTAGTTTTGGTGCACGCGCACTACATCTGTCGCAGTCTAATACGTTGCGGAAGTAATTATTTTATTCCTTTCTTTCACCGATCAGTTGCCCGTGACCTTCTGTCGACGACAGACCTGTATTCGTTGTTCCCAAATCCAACCTTTCACGCGCAATAAAAACTATTTCATCAAAAAATATATTTTATAATTATTTTTGAGAGATTGTCATTGTAGCCCTAGATGAGAATTTTTATTTGTGATCAAAGTAAATACCAACCTGATTACATATTTTATTGTACATACTACTTGCTAATACTACTAATAATAATACCTGTCCCGTGTAGTGCCGGCAAAGAATAATACCAACCTATACATACCCGTGGGTGTCGTAAGAGGCTACTAAGGGTTATAAACTAGAGTATGGGCAGCAGCATCCTCTTTTGTATCTTACATCTTACTTACTGCGGTCACCTACAACCGCGGTCCATGGTGCCAGCCATAAAACGCTAACAAGCGAGGTGACTATGGTACTTCCAGCATTTTTCCAGAAAAAACTAGAATTCTACAAAAGTACGTATCCATTGATCGAACAGAGTAATGGAGCCGCTATTACTGACAGACCTGGCGGACGGAATGTAGGGACATACGAAAAAACCAGTCAAGTGCGAGTCGGACTCGCGCGCCGAGGGTTCCGATATACCTATAGTATTTTTGGAAGCAAAAAAATCCATTTTCAGGACCGCAAAACTAAATTTGTTTGTAAAGGTTTTTTGCAGATTTCTAAAAAACTGTGCAACTTAGAAAGATCGTTTTATTTTTGCTGTAAAGTTTACATAAACTTCTGTCAACTGTAATTAATTCAGATTTTTCCTTACTCAAACTTCAGAGATAAGGGGGGGGGGGGAAGTGGTATTTATTTTGACATTTTTCATCATAACTTGAAAACTAAGTAACTTAAAAAAATACAAAAATATATTTTAAAATGTACAAGTAAAGCCCCTTTCATATGATACCCCACTCAACCTAGTAGCGACAATTAGAAATTTGGGCCCCCCCATTTTGGCCCCCTTTAATAATCATACTTTTTTCAAAATTTTTTCATGTGCAATAAAGTTGGGTAACTATATTCTAAAACTATTCCAAATTTCAGGTCGATAGCATAAGTGGTAAGCTGTGCGGTGCCGGCCTAAAAAGAATAGTACCGACGCATCTCTTCCCGTGGGTGTCGTAAGAGGCGACTAAGGGAAATGAAATCCAGAGGATGGGCAGCAGCGTCCTTCTGTGTATTATTTCATCTTACTGTGGGCGCCAACCCGTCTGCCAAGCGTGGCGACTATGGTAAAACCCCCTAAGAATCAACATGAATCACAATAGTAGTCTCCGGCCCCTAGTCCCCGGCGGCCCCGCTATTCCTGGCTCCGGCAGCGGCCATGGTAACGGTGGGCAGGGGGTGCGAAGAATTCCCGGCAGATGTCGAGCTACCAACAACGACGACCTCTGGCCCTGGCAACTTATAACACGCGCACATTGCGGACCGACGAGAAGGTTGCAGAATTCGAAGAAGAATTGAGCAGGTTACACTGGGACGGACGTCAGCTTGTACGAGATTAGAATGGCTCTCAGACAGCTTAGACACAACAAGGCACCCGGGCACGATGGAATTACGGCTGAGCTTCTGAAAGCAGGCGGAAGGCCAGTGCTTAAAGCTCTTCAGAAGCTGTTTAATTCTGTCATACTCGAAGGGAAAACGCCACAGGCATGGCACAGAAGTGTGGTGGTACTCTTCTTCAAAAAGGGTTATAAGACCCTGCTGAAGAATTACAGACCTATCTCACTTCTGAGCCATGTCTATAAGCTGTTCTCGAGAGTCATTACGAACCGTCTCGCGCGCAGGCTCGACGACTTCCAGCCTCCCGAACAAGCCGGTTTTCGTAAAGGCTTCAGTACCATAGACCACATACATACGATACGGCAAGTTATACAGAAGACCGAAGAGTATAAACAGCCACTTTGCCTGGCGTTTGTGGACTATGAGAAGGCCTTCGATTCGATCGAGACGTGGGCCGTGCTACGATCTCTCCAGAGGTGCCCAGTCGACTATCGGTACATTGAAGTGTTGAAGGATCAGTACAAAAACGCCACTCTGTCAGTTCGTCTTCAGGACCAGGACTCGAAACCTATCTAATTGCAGCGAGGAGTGAGACAGGGAGACGTCATATCTTCTAAACTGTTCACCGCTGCATTGGAAGACGTCTTCAAACTCCTGGACTGGAAAGGACTTGGCATCAACATCAATGGCGAGTACATGACCCACCTTCGATTTGCCGACGATATTGTCGTAATGGCTGAGACCCTGGAAGATCTCGGCACGATGCTTAATAACCTCAGTAGAGTTTTACAACAAGTGGGTCTTAAAATGAACATGGATAAGACGAAAATTATGTCTAACGCCCTTGTTGTACCCAATCCACTCAAAGTTGGAGACTCTACGCTCGAAGTTGTTGATGAGTACGTATACCTGAGACAAACAGTCTAGCTGGGTAAATCCAACTTAGAGAAAGAGGTTACTCGTCGAATCCGACTCGGATGGGCAGCGTTCGGGAAGCTCCGCAATATCTTCACGTTCAAAATACCGCAGTGTCTCAAGACGAAAATCTTTGACCAGTGTGTGTTGCCAGTGATGACATATGGCACCGAGACGTGGCCGCTCACGATGGGCCTTATCAAAAAGCTCAAAGTCACCCAAAAGGCTATGGAAAGGGCTATGCTCGGAGTCTCTCTGCGCGATCGAATCAGAAATGAGGAGATCCGCAGAAGAACTAAAGTAACTGACATAGCCCTGAGAATCGCTAAACTGAAGTGGCAGTGGGCAGGGCACATCGCAAGAAGAACCGATGGCCGATGGGGCGTGAGGGTTCTAGAGTGGCGACCACGTACCGGAAGACGAAGCGTTGGCAGGCCCCCCACAAGGTGGACCGACGATTTGGTCAAGGTCGCGGGAAGCCGCTGGATGCGAGCAGCGCAGGACCGGTCGTCATGGAGTTCTTTAGGGGTGGCCTATGTCCAGCAGTGGACGTCTTTCGGCTGATATGATGAGCATAAGTGGTTGCTGAGATATAGAGGTGTGACAGACAGACGGACAGACAGACAGACAGAGCATTTTGGTATCGGAACCCTAAAAACGCGCGGCTTTTGTTAGCTTCGTTCATCTGCGTCACAGAATACCATATACAATAATAATAATATATATTATATTAATATATTAATAATAATATATGTACTAGTGTCTGCTTACCTATACTGAAAGTAGGTATAGTTAAATATAAGAGCGTAAATTGTTTTTTTTAGTAAACAGTGTTACTTCGAGAGGTCTTTTTATTTTTCTTTAATTTTTACATAAACTTCTATCGACTGTAATCAATTCAGATTTTTCGTTTCGTTTTTATAGACTTTTTTAGTTTAACTGTAAAATGAGTCGTAAAAAAATACAAAATTTATTTTACTGCATAATTTCGACTTTAGGTGATTATAAAACCCTTAATCATACTATTCGGCATCTAAATAAACTAATTAAGCTAAATGTTTCTATTTAAAAAGATTTTATATAACGCAACTCCATGCATTTCTATGCTTGTTGCGGCCAGCGTGCCGCGTGCGGCGGGTGCTCAGTGCGTGTATTTTGTGCGGGGAGCGGGGGGGTCGAGCGAGAAGACTCCGCCCATTGAGCGTTAAATATTTTCAGACATATCCTCTTACAACGACACTAATGACAACCATTCTTCATGCAGGATCGGACTTGTGCTTCATATAAAACAAGAAGCTATCAGTGAAGTTAATCAGTTAACACATTACTTATACATAATTGCTAATTAATTCATAATATTTCAATCTTAATAATCTTACTCTAAAAATACAATAATTAAAATCCTTTTTGATTGTGATTGGACAAACATTTACAAATTACGTCAATTATGTTTAAGCTGTCTTTAGATTAAACGACTGAAAAGTTTAGGTTATTAAACCAAATTATGAACAGTTTTAATTAGTTTGTAGTAAACTCTATGTAGTTTAGTTTACAATGAAGTTGTATAGAATAAAACAACGTTAAAAACTTTTATAACCGACATCGGGCA
The DNA here is from genome assembly GCA_947532105.1 of Athrips mouffetella. Classification (NCBI taxonomy): domain Eukaryota; kingdom Metazoa; phylum Arthropoda; class Insecta; order Lepidoptera; family Gelechiidae; genus Athrips; species Athrips mouffetella. Next base: position 19,709,493 of record OX383972.1, on the reverse strand, counting down.
CAATGGCATATAAAAGGCACTAACTCAAAACTAACTCTCTAATAGAGTTTCCAACCCTGTTACGATGACATTGTAACAAGGTAAACCTGGGGGTGAAGTGTGAAGGTGTCAAAACTATGGTGAAATTGTTTAGCTACAATGTCCCACCGGGGCGCTCCATAATGTCCCATAAACTTGAACATAAACGACAGGAGCAGAGCTAAGGTACAAGTGCCCAGCGGGTAATACACCAAAAAATTATTGGATCGACCGATTTATAAACTGATCGGTCCAATTTTAAGAGGAATGCAAAGATAGTATATTTTGGTAGATAGATACACAGTCGCAATCAAGATTCGAATGTAAAAGTGTCCCCAATTTTATGTATTCTAAATTTGAAATTTCAAAGTTTCCTGAGCAATAAAGCAACTGAGAGCAACTCCATGCCATTTTGAAGCAGCAATCTACTAAAATGTATGATCAAAGAGGGAACACTAGTTTTTCGAAGATTTTTATAATACTCGTAGGTGGTCGCATTGGCAAGTGAAATATTGGAAAAGCTTTCAAAGGCCCGACTAGGATTAGGTTACAAGAAAATGTCCTATGCTAAATATAAGTCTGTTTGTATATGAATTTTCTTAGATTAGAAACTCAACTATTTCCACTTTTGGACAAAAATGGTAAACATTTTAGAGGTGCTGTACCATAGTCACCACGTTTGTTAGCCTTGCGGTTGGCGACAGCGTTGATAAGTGGTCGGTGCATACTAATAGTACGATACGCAAAAGGACACTGGCCCATTCTCTGGTTCAATATCTCTTTTTACGATACCCACCTTTCGGGAAAATTGGCGTCTAAAAGTTGCGATAGGCCTGAATTTTTACGAAAATTTATTGCCTGCTTTAGTACGATTTCCTCAATTTTTCACTCCTTACGCCACTCGACGAGTGTGCTTGGGCCGTCACGTGCGCGCGGAAGTGTCGCCAACAGAGCATGCAATTAGGCAACGTTTTGTGCAAATAATTATGCCGACGGAATTCGGACCGCTCCAGACACCTCTTAATTCACAACAACCAGGTACCAAGAGGATTCGGCCGGGAAATGTGCTGGAATTCCACTCTAATTGGAAAGTTTATTTTGGGAGTTTTACGTTATCATTAGGAAGGGTTCAAGGAGTGTGCTGTGAATTTAGGACCGTGAGTTTTGCTTGTTGAAAATTGTGACACGTTTTGTCGTTTCACGTTTTATGTTTTAACCAAAAGGTCGTTAGGGCCTTAGGGTTGAGATGTTTTATGGCTGTCTCTAACACTAGCTTCCTTTATTGCTGAAGCTTTAGTGTCTCGTAAACGTAGATAGGCTAGACTATCTCCGCTGCGTTAAAGTTTAAAAATTATGAATGCTGGCTTCAGTACACACCCAGTTGCTTTGTAACCTAAAGTTAGAAGCAAAGCCAAGTTCGCAGTGCAGTAAATAGATAAGGATGTGATGCATTAGCGAGCGTCCGGAACGAGCAAACAGTTGCTATCGCCGCGCCCACTACAGCTGAATTATTGCTGGCATAATGGTTTACCTGGCTGGCTGACAGGTGGCATTGATTGACAAAGATGATGCTATGCATCACGGTGCTAAAATCTATACTGGGTATTTGGTATATGTCTGCGAACCTCTCAGTTTGTAGCCCTACCCATGAATCTGAACAACTTTCCCCAAGGAATATAGGTCGAAATACGAAAAAACTATTCAACGTCCCATATAAACTGCATCAGCCGATAGCTCATTTAGTATGTAATTTCAAACTATATTCCTCTGGGAAAATTGTTAAGTTTCATGTCTAGAGCAACCTAAGAGGTTTGCAGATATTTACCAAACAACCTGTATAGTAGTTTTTTGTGAACCTTCCTTTAAACCCTATATGTGTAATCGGCTGTAGTTATCGCTTATACAAAAGCTGAGTTCACAATGCAGCTGCTAAACAGATAAGGTTGTGATACAATAGCGTTTGTCAGGAACATCGCAAACAACAAGCCGCCTCGCCTCGCCCACTGCAGCCAAAATTATCACTAGCATGCAGACACGTACAGCAACACAACAGGTATCAGCAAAAGGTTTGAGAACAAATGAAATAAACGGCAACATTCGTCCAATGCAAGCAAGCTACAAATATCGTTTGAATTTTAGTTCTGTCCACGCAATCGACATGCAAGCTACAAAACAGTGATTACAATCTATGGGCTCCGGGTCACGGACAAAATTCGCGGAAATACTCGTAGTGGCATAAGTCAACCTTATTCTTCCAGTTCACAGTCGTGATATAATAAGTCAATGACAGGATGCATCCAAGATCCAGCTAGTGATATCGTTAGGTAGCTATCGTGCGAATGTCTGGCGGCGTGTGTGGACACAATTTTGTAAGTTTCTATGAAATATGCATGCAAGATGCAAGCAAGTGATTAATATTGCTATCGTGCGAATGTCGTCAGACGTTCGTGGACTTTGACCCTTACAGTATTATCATCTTGTTGATAAGTCTATCGTAAGTGAAACTAACGGGTCTGACTGAACGCGCATGTGGAGATTCCTCGCTGGCGGACTATGAAGTCTATGATACTCGTATGTTTCTCTGCTAAACTGTCAATGAATAATTTTCCAATGTTGGAAATCTTGTATTCAGACTTCAGACCATGAAACATATTCATTTTTCCAAGGAACGTGGGCAGAATTTTTTTTTGCTTTCCAAAGAAAATGCATCATTAAATACGCAATTGGCCATACATTTTTGATTTGGCCTTTTGCGATCTTGGTCAAATCCGCGCGTTTTGTATGAAATATCAGTTTCTGAAATAATTCAACGTGAAATTCTTACGAAAAGTTGTTCAGTTTAATGTTCTGAATCTATAGTTTTAGTTTTTGTGAGATATATTTAACTAACACCCTGCATTGTCGTTGGGTACCTTTTACGGTACCCAACGAACCAAAATAGATACAGTGAAAAATAATAATTTCCTCTTGTTATGCATGAAAGATATTTGATGCGCAGGCACGATAATGTTCGTCAAGGGTGTCCTTACAACGTGTCGTGACGACATAGAAACAAATATCAGTTTAAAAATTCAATGAATTTTTTTAACGCAGAAAAGTACATTTACTTTAGTTCCGTACACAAAGGGTAAAAACGGGACCCTATTGATATGCCTCCGTTGTATGTCTGACAGCGGCCTGTATCTTATGAACTGTATTAGGTAGACATTTGAAATTTTCAGAAATTGTGTATATTTGTTGCCCCTACAACAACAAATAATAAAAATAAAAATGAAGGGGGAAAAAAAATTAACCTACCCCATCGAGTGGGGTATCGTTATTTAGAGCTCGTTGAGTAGATAAATACAGTATTTGTTTTAAAAAATATGTAAATACGAAGAAGTAAGATGACAGAATTTTTTACATATTATGTATTTCTTCTCCCACTTCAATAACAAATAATAAAAGAATAAAATATTAAGGGAGACTCTACTATAAACGTGTTTTAGGTGATTTATGCTCGATTTTTTGTTTTAGCCCTATGAACATTTATAAGCGTGAAAATTTGTATACTTATAGTATATAAGCCATAAAAAAACAAAAAATATAAAAAACTGGTCAAGTGCGAATCGGAGTAAAAATCTAGCATAGTTAGTTACTGAGACTTCAAATAATACAGGTACGGAAACCTCGATGCGCGAGTCCGACTCGTACTTGGCCGGTTTTTTGTCATTTCCTGAAATTTTGTTACGTTGACTGATCATGCGATTTCAGTTTTCGGAAACCCGTCCCTTACCCATATAGGTTGAATTAATTTTGTTTTCTCAGAAAGCTTGAGCAAATGTTTTCAAAAGGAAATGCAGTAACGTGAGCACAAATCCGTCTAGTTTAGACAAACCCACTTGAGGATTCCTTGTAAAAATGGTGTCTTAACAAAAGTAATCAAGAAAAAACTTAACAAAGAGAGAACAGTAAAGAGGAAATTAAAGAGCTTAAAAAGCTTAAAGCGCTACACACTGTCAAGGGGCAGCTTCCCTCTATAAATTAGCGATGTTGTTAAAAATTTAATCAAACTCACAGAAGCCGAAGTTCTAAACGGCGTAAATGAAATTACGTCGCCTTATCTTTAAAAGTTTCTTGTTGGATGGAATTTAATATAGCCAGTGGTGAACGATTTTAGTAAGAATTTTTCGAATTCGTAAAATTATAACGTTAAAAGACAGCATTGCTACTGGTTGGTGACTTTCAGTGTTCAAATTGTTTGTGGTTTGATGTCATAAATATTAAATATTTTTATTTTTATTAACTTTTTGTTTCAATCAAGAAATCTATAAGAAACCATTTTATACTCGTAGTTAGCTCATTTTCCTCGTCATTAATTTGTATTTGAATGAGCACTCAACTCTCCTTGTAATAATGATATACTTAATTGCAGTAATGTCAGTATTCTAGGTTAGAAATTTCACTCGCTTTTAAGCCGCACGCGAAAACTCAGGAGAGCGAATCAAAAATCGTTCTCAAAAAAGTTGTTATCTGAAAGACAGCCCCGATGGGCTAGGTGCGAATTAATTTCCATGTTTAATTATATATGTTAGTAACTTGCAAATTATAGGGAGGGTTTTCAAAGTGTCCCGTGGGCCTTTTTGATAGCATGGTAATAAACCCTTTAAACTCATGTGTGCTACATCGCAACAATTTTCTACTCCGTACCGTGTTATTAATGGCAGTTTTCATCAAGGGACTTTGTTTTTTGTTGACTCATTAATGAAAATTACTTTTTTACATTGTCGTATGAATGAAAAAAAAGTAAATGACCCCAGAGATTTTTTGTGAATGTGCCAATCTAAGTAATTTACATTGAGGGAAGTCAAAATACATTTTGAATGAAGCGTAGCGTGACGACGAGTCATAGTAATAGTTTTGCAAAAAACTATATATTGTCAAATTCATGATATTTGGAATGGAACACCGGAAGCAGGGTCCTTCGCGTATTTACTGCGGTCACCAACCGACGCGGTCTACTGTGCTAGCTACGCTAACAAACGTGGTGACTATGGTACGTCCCTTATTAATTTTTTGTGTGAAGTTTTCGTGCTGAGCTATTAGTGGGCGACCTTCATGAATTCTTATGGCGCTACATACAATGTGTAAGGGACGGTGTACCGAAAACTGAAAGGGCGTTCTCATTCAGCGAAACTGAACTACATTTTTGGGAAATGAAAAAAAAAATCTACCTCACCATAAAAATTGTTCACTTTGATCGAACAGTTTGTACGAAGGATTCTAGGATTCTCAGGATCAGGATTCAGGAAGAATCCTAAGCGTAGCGAGGGTTTCAAGACACGTGAGACAAAATAATTTTGCTGCGGAGCGAAACACTATTTTTTACCTCTCTACAGCGGGGAAAATGCGCTAGTACGCAATCACGTTAAAATCTCAAAATTTTTTCTCACACTATTGGCTAAAATTTACTTTTGCACGCAGATTTCAACCGATAAAACTAAGTTTTTTGAGCTAGTGAGGTAAAAACTTCTTTTTATTTTAAGAGGAGCTCTCTGTCTAGATGTGGACTTTTACGGGGTGCTATTATGTTATGACCCACTCGTGTTAAATTTTATTCGCGCTAAGCATTGACATGATGTTTAACGTCACTTGCTTCTAGTTCATGGCTCTGTAAAAATCCAAGGAAACCCCTTCCATTTATGTTCATTTAAAGAAACTATTTAATACTCAGTCTTGAAAATCTAGAAAATCCCGGGACTGAAAATTTTGAATACCGGGCCTAATAGTAGATTAGTAGCCAAGGGCTGTAAGGCATCAATCGCAGCCCGAGATATTTAGGCGCACGAGCACAGCGAGCCTATAGTTCGAGGGTGCAGTTGATGCTTACACCCGAGCTAACTACTCTGCTTTACATCTCGATTGTGAGGTAAGTAGGTCCTTATTACCACCAAATTGTAGGTGACCAATTAGCTCTCTAGGGTAATAATGTAGCGAGAAAAGCCCTAGGGCAAGTAATTACAAAAAACTTCACTCTTTCAAAACTCAATTACTTACCGCCCTAGGGCTTTTCTAGCTACATTATTACCCTAGAGCGCTAATTGGTCACCTACAAGCCCCATTTGGGGGTAATAAGGACCTACTTACCGAATATGAAAGATTTAAATATCTTTCATGACTCCCGGAACCCGGGAAGTCGGGATAGAAGCCCTACTCTTAACGGGCGGTAACCTGTGGGCGGTATTTCAGCAGTGTTTTTATACAACATACATACACCGTGAAATTTTATTGGTTTTGCTCCAAAGCCCAGTGATTCTACTCATGATAACAAGCAACTTCCGCGAAGAAAAAAATGTTTTACTCGAAAAAAATTTTTTCGTCTCCCCATAGTAAAGTGGTCTCGTGATCGACTAATTTTGTATCATCATCATCATCATCATCATAACATCCCATGAAACGTCCACTACAGGACAGGGAGCTCCCTCCAGAATTCTAGCTTTTGCTGGAAAAATGTGAAGGGGAAGTACCATAGTCACCTCGCTTGTTAGCGTTACGGCTGGCACTACAAAGGAGGATGCTGCTGCCCATCCTCCAGTTAACCCTTAGTCGCCTCTAATTTTGTATAGGAAGGCGAAATATTTATTTTCGAGTAAAAAAAAATTTCTGCGGCGAAGTTGCTTGTTTTTATGAGTAGACGGAAGCAAAATCAATGAAAATTTACGCTGTATATATCGGCCTACTTATTTATTGGTTTTAGGAATAAAAGAAATGTTGCGTGGCAACCACCCGTTGCGATGGAGGAAATAGTCCGTTTCCCTTCCTGCTCTCCTGGTTTTCACACTTGGTTTCCTTCGTATATTACACGAAATGCGTAAGTAATTTTTATATTATTATTAAAGTATAAACGAAAATATTGTTTAAATAGTAAGCAGATAACTTATTTCTGTTTAAAAACAGTCACCTGTAATTCGAAATAAGTATGGTTTTTATTTAATTTTCTATAACTTCTAGATGTGGCATTCCGTTTCTGTGTTATCAAATCCTCCCATTTAGTTAATTCTGTTGCGTTACAAGCTATTGCCGAGCTAAGGGGACTATCTGTAGTAGCTACAGTGGTTCTAAGTAAAGTTTTGCAGGTTTCAGGGCGGGATTACGTATTTTTTTGTTTTGGCATTTGTTTTGGGGATATATCTTTTATCTCTGCAGTACCAACTCAGTTTAAGCAGTACCAACTCAGTTTTTCCCTGTTATCAGTTTTCAAGCCGCCAAATTGCCTCTGACACGGCTAAAATCATTACGTACTTGTTTTATCAGCTGTTTATGCAATTTTTTGATCGTGCATTTACTCATCAATAAAACAAGTGAACGCTGAACCACTTGCAATATTCCGAAAATACGAGTATACCTAATGATGCCAGCCATGAAATAATTTTAATGAGTTGATTATTTCTGATGCGGAATAAATAATCAAAATATTTCGCTGTACCAAATTAATTAAAATTATCATCGGTTATAACTGGAGTGTCGTTGAAACAGCCAATTAGGATCGTTAAATCTAAATATATCCTAGAAAGTATGTTCTTATATTTACCCGACTACGGCAAAAAGGAGGGTTATGATTTTGACCGGTATGTATGTATGTTTATCTACTCGTATTCCCTCATAACTTCTAAACTACTCATCGTAATTTGACAAATGAGGTATCAAGTGTCGTCATGAGCCTTAGATTCGCCTGAGTGAGTACTGGCTCGCCTTAATAATGTTAATAGTAGCATCAACTCAACTTTGCTAAGAATTTTAATAGCCTATTCGTATATGTAAGATCCCGGGGCTTAGTTATTGAACCATTATAATTTATGGAAACAATTATCGTAAGCTGTGTCACGACTTCAAAGTGTAGAGTGTGGAAGTGTCAAACGTATATTGTGCTAGAGATGGGACTAAGGAAATCAAGGAATTTGTAGAAAACCAACCTAATAACTACTTTTTTTTGTATCACGCCATAACTATTTTATTACGACGAAAATAGAGAACATTCTGCGCGGAAGGTTCCGTTCACTATGCTTGCAATGATTTTTAAGTTACCTATGACTATTACATACCCACCGAATCTTGTATCACTTTCGGCGAAGCGCCAAACCTTCCGCTGGGCGGCAACATCAGCGAGTAATGACATCATACCGCGAGCGGAAGGCTTACGCGACGGATCCTTCCGTTTGGCAAAAGATTCGGCGCGTGCTTCAGTGGCCACATTAGAGATGAGTAAAATAATCGAGTAACTCTACTTAGTGAACTGTTTTTATTATTGTTATCTTAGTATTCATAAATTAGCATAGCACACATCTATCGTCGCACTTTGACAAGACTCGGTAGAAAGTTTCAACCCGGAAGGTTCGGTTACGGAAAATTCGGTCGCGGAAGTTTTGTTCACAGGTTGATCCGCAGCGGAAGCTTCCGCGCTGGTGCATCATACTCGAACAGCAATCAGTCAGAACGTCACATACTTAGGTGTGTCGCGACATCAAGTTTTTGACATCAGAAGAGACTCCGATACGATAACACTTACTTCTAGATTTATTCACTGAAGAAATCATTAACAAATCATACGACTAGACTCTATTTTGTCAAGATTTTGTACGTACTTACAAAGTTTTAAGCTTGACTGTTTCGTAATAATTTGTACCATTTTATGTCGTTTTAGTTGTCGGGGGCTTACAATAAGTCTCCAACTGCTTTAAAATACAGAGTTCTATTATAAGCTGTCATTCATCTATCTATAACTAAAAGTGTAATGTTAAAATGCGTTTACCAATATAATTTACTCGAACTTTAGATACTCTTAGAAACCAACTTAGCTTAAAAAAAGCAAAGTCAACAATTAGGTAAAAATAATACCTATTGCAACTAAGTACATAAAATTCCAGCTAATACCTGGAAAGGTTTTATTCTATGGACCGCTGTGTCTGTTCACCACAATTATTATTATTATATCGTGTGGGTAGCAATATCATAGTAGAAATTCTCTGAAGCTGCCGATCATCGTGTGTTGTTAGTGCGCTGATTTATAATTCAAATGATTTATAATTTAAAAGAGTAGATATATTTGTTTGTGTTGTCAACAATTTATTGAAAATTCCTAAGAGTCACTGTCCACATAGCGACATTAATCACTGAAGTGATGCTTGCTTGCTTGCACCTGCAGGAGCATCGTGCCGGAGTCCTTAGATGGTTACGTTACTTTTTCATCGCTCGCATGTCGATTGCATGGACATATCTAAAATGCAAACGATATTTGTAGCTTGCATGCATTCGACAAATATCGCCGCTGTGGACAGTGACCTTTAGTCACCATTATCACACCCACGGGAAGATATGAGGTGGTACTATTTTTAGTCAGCACCACACGGGCATAGAAAAGATACAAATAATCAAAGTAAAAATAGTTTATTCATTGTTGGATATTAAAATCTCTTAATGACGTCAGCTAAACTACGTCGCTTCACAAACAAATTGGCGCCATAGTGGGAAAAAAGAAGCGACAAGAAAAACCCACGCGCTCTTTTAAAAACCGGGTCTTATCAGCAAAACTTCCTTTTCCCACCTCTACAATTCAACAAAGTGATTACTCCGAAGTTCCGATATCTTAGCAGTTGATTAAATTCCGTACCTACCGTCATCAAACAAACTTCGGTTCATATCGAATCGAACGTATAATTTCATTGGTAACTTGGTGTCAGGGGTGCCATATCCAAGTTTACTAATTAAATTTAACCCTTTGTTTTACTATTCCAACTGTTATTATTATATGTGGTTAGGGCAGTTTATGGACTCATGGGCGATATTAGATGAAGTATGTTTTGTGGAAGTTTTTGTATATTTCAACTTCAGCATAGGTATACAGGGTGTTAGTGTAATCACTGTGATCCTTGAAACTGTGCATTTAGACCATGAAACTGAACAACTTTCGCTAGGGAACATAGGTCGAAATACGAATTTTTTTTTTTTCATCTCCCATACAAAATGCGCAATCAACTGGTGCAGTTTCTATGGGAAGTCAAAATTTTTTTTTCGTATTTCGACCTATGTTCCATAGGGAAAGTTGTTCAGTTTCATGGTCTCAATGCACAGTTTCAGGGATCATAGTGTTTACACTAACACCCGGTATACTTTGGATGGGAATATTGGTTGGATAACTGAACCGCGCTAAAGTAATCGAGAAAAGTGCCTTGTCTTTTTTTATGCAAATTTCAAACCTAGAGTTATTTACTTTAGTAAGCTGTTTAAAATTCAAACTAACATAGAAATGAAGGAAAAATTTACTGACACCTTGAAATTGCTAACACTTAACCGAAACTAGACCACTCTATTGCTGTTAAGATTCCTGGGAGAGGGTTACGTCTAGAACTACGAGTTCAAAAATGAGGACAAACATAAATTCAGAAAGCACTAAGTAGGTTTGGGTATTTTGTTTACGTGGTTCCTCACTCAGTGACGCCAGCGAATCCAAGCTTTCCAAAAAAGTACTAAAATTCGCATATAAAAATAACACCATCACCCTTGTTTTGTTGTCAAAAACGTAGAAAAAACATATCGGAAGTGAACAAACGAGAGGTCGTGCCCAGCGACACATAGGAGCGATTAATTATAACATCCGAAACAGAATCCGAACAACATGTCGCGTCGGACAAATTATTTTACAACGCGACAGAGATTTAAAAGGAAAAAAACAAATGTATTTTTTTCTGTCACGTAGAATTTCCGGCGTTATAATGGTAGGTAGAGTAAGTAACCAAAGTAAGATTTTTCATAGTACTAACCCAAAACATTTTGAATATTATCATAACTTTACTGAAACATTTCCAAAGAAAAGACAAATTCCAAGAATCGTCCTCTGTGGAGTTATTTTCAAACAAACAGTTAAACAAATTTTCCCATTTTCCCAATTACTTTTGACTTCCCGTCCCTAATGTTATTAAAGAAGATAAGCTTTTGAACAATGCCCGGAATTCTTTGTCTGAAAGAATGTGCGGACAAAATAACTACACGCGCTGTAACAAATGACCAACGGCCCTTTTAGAGACTGGGCATTTAGGGTTGACAACGGCTTAAGTAGATTTGCCTTTATCCGACTTTCATATTAAGATTAGATTAAGGTAACGAAAATCATAATGTACTGGAAATGGTAGAGTGATTTCTAAGAATGTCTTATTCCCAAAGAAATAAATTTTTATTAAAAGTTTTATGTAGTTCACGATAACAGCCGAAAGACGTCCACTGCACATATTGTAACTATGGGACTAGTACCTGAAATAAATGATTTATTTATTTAATATTATTTATATTTAGCGCGTGCGTATTTTCTTGTCACTTTTTTTTCGTCACTTTGTTTGTAAAGTGACGTAGCTTTTAGTTTAATTGACGTCATAAAGTGATCAAGTAATCCTAGTAATGAATAAATATACTTTGACTTTGACTGGTTAAAGGACTCCCCTAAACATCTCTATGACAACCGGTCCTAAGCTGCTCGCGATTATAATGTCGGTCCACCTTACCTACCCTCCCACGCACGTCTTCCGGTACGTAGTCGCCACTCTAGAATTTTTATTCTGCCCACTGCCACTTTTGTTTAGCGATACTCTAATAAAATTTCCTAAAAATATTTGTTATTAAGTACCAAAGACGGACAAATTCTGAGAAGCAGTGCATCTTTTATAATCCAAGTGACAAACGTTTTGATATACGTAATGTATTGAGAAGTTGTATTGCGAAATTAGTTTATTATTATAATTAATAACGTATAATTAAGTCTTCTCCCATAGTCCCGTGGTCCCGGTCCCGTGGTCCCGGTCCCGTGTGGTGCTGGCAAAGAATAGTGCCAACCCATACATACCTGTGGGTGTTGTTAAAGGCGACTAAGGGTTAACTGGAGGATGGGCAGCAGCATCCTCCTTTGTATATTACATCTTACTTACTGCGGTCACCTACAACCGCGATCCATGGTGCCAGCCGTAACGCTAACAAGCGAGGTGACTATGGTTCTTCCCCTCCACATTTTTCCAGCAATAGCTAGAATTCTGGAGGGAGCTCCTGTACTGGACGTTTCATGGGATGTTATGATGAAGTCTTCTCCCACGCTCTCCGCTTCACCGCCTGCAAGCGCCAACGTTTTTCACCAGTATCACTTATACGCAGGAAATCACACACGAAGTTGTCACTGTATAAGGTCAAGACACATTGGACTTTGAATCTCGACTCTGCAAGTTTACAGCATGACGTGTTTTTGACTGTACCGCTTCTTTGAGCAAAGACCAAATGTGTATAAATGAGATTACACGTTAGAAATCCCTGTCGCCGGTTTCTAGCCTAGTCTTCTAGGGAACTAGCATAGAAAAATAATACAGATTGACAATGCTTAGATTATAATAATACTAACAACAATGTGACATTTAACAAAAGCGAACGACATGAAATATATGGAATGACATTTAACATGTAATTTCACTATTTAAGATTGAATGACGTTCACTTTCGTCATCTTCAAATTAAACAGCACGTAGTATAGAGCCTCTCACTAGACTAGAAATCACCGATTTTTTTGGATAAACTGCCATCCCTATACTATCAGGCCACATGCGCGATTTATCCCGAACGAGGGACTTGTTTTAGCCATTACCCTAATGTGTAAATAAATGTGTGCAATAATTAAACGCGGACGGCGGAGTGACGGTCAACTAATCGCCTTTAAACCCTTCTCATCTTTGTTTAATACTCAACAACGCTGTCAGGATACTCAGGATTATTGCAGGCATTTTCACGCTATTCATGTTTAAACAAGGAATAAAGAAGCGTAGATGATAAAATATGTTTAAGATAAACCCGTCACAGAGGGATCTGGTCGGCTAAAAACATAGAATACATGAAACAAATATCTTAAGTAAAGAGGACCTTGTAGTAATATCAATATTGGTGTGAAATTGAGTGACAGGATTAGAAATAGTGTGATATGAGAACGTTGTAGCGTAAAAGAAGATGTAGTGACTAAAATTAAGAAAGGGATGCTGAGATGGTTTGGTCATGTGGAGAGGATGATTGAACGAAGATTGACGAAAGAGATGTACCAGAAGACGTAGTGACTAAAATTGAGAAAGGGATGCTGAGATGGTTTGGTCATGTGGAGAGGATGATTGAACGAAGATTGACGAAAGAGATGTACCAGAAGACGTAGTGACTAAAGTTGAGAAAGGGATGCTGACTGACTGATTGAGATAGTTTGGCCATGTACAGAGGATGAATGAACGAAGATTGACGAAAGAGGCGATCAACCAGACGAGAGTAAATGGAAACGTTGGAAGGGGAAGGCCTCAGCGAACGTACCAGGACGAAATTCAGAACTTTCCAAATAAAGGCCAAGTTGAAAGTACCCTTAACTGACGAGCATTTATGAAAGGATCTATGAAAGTACTCTTTGCCTACCCCGACGAGAAAGAGGCGTAGTGCGGTCAATGAGCTGTTTCACGTAGACACGCCTTACAATTTCACCATTTTTTTTTCCAGATACTAGTTAGGTACATAGCTATCAACTTTTATTAGGAGCCAATTCTTGAATTTCATTATATTCCATTAAAAATTCAAGAATTGGCTCCTGTCAAAATTTGAGAGCAATGTACCTAACTAGCACCTGGAAAACATTTGGTGCAATTTGGTGAATTTGGCGATATAAGACGTTAAGCCACCGGACTAGCGTGATGTTATATGTATGCATGAAACGACTAAGGAGAACAAATGAGGCAAAAGAAGTGTGTCATAAAATGGAAAGCATGTGGTATACCCCATCCAGGAAACAAGTATGAAGGTATCTAGGTATAATAAGTGTAATGTAGGTTCTGTGTATGTTCTTAATATCACAAATATTTCTTTATCTGACAGTGCATCGGTATTAATTTTTCAGTAGTTTGATCTACTCAAAATACACCTTTATCTGTCTTTATACAAATTTATCTTAGACTGTTTAATGTACCGAAATGACTATTTCCCAGTTCACACCAATAAACGTAAAAAAATAAATTCCTCCGCCACCAAAAGTATTTAAAAGAAAACCTTTCATTGCAAAAAGTGGCACCGAAAAAATTTCCACTCCAATTCGAAAGAGATAATCTTTAATAATGGGCACTACGTAATAAACGAGAGTCATTTTGGAAAAGTACATTTGTGTACCTAATCATTTTTAGGGGTTGGAGTAAAATATGACAGCAATCTTTTTGGGGTCGTATTCACCCTCTTGACAATCTTTACCTTTTAAAATGATCGTTGGCACAGTGTAAAAATATTTGCAAGGGTCGAGCGGCTCCCCACTTGAACCTCTTGGGGATTATTATAAGAAGTGCTAAAGGTGGGTTTGAGAAATATTATATTTCAAGTAAGAAAAAATAAAATGATCATTTTAAAAAGGAGCTATTCGTTAGAGTTACGTTACTATGCGCTTAATCTAATGAATTAATCTGTTTTACTTCCTTAAGATTTTGTATTAGTGTCACGGGAATTCATTGCGTGCAGTGAAGATCCGGTCGTTGTGACGGAGTTAAGGGGAGACTATTGATTAAGATTATGATTTATTTTGTCCAGTAGCAGATTCAAACCAAGATGAAGGACTTCCCTAAAGACCTGGGGGCCAATTCTTGAAAGTCACCGGGTGATTTTCGAGATTTTTAAAATAAAAAAAAGCCACGATAAACTCATAAAACTCAAATTGTTGTGACGGTAATTTGAAAACTGAACATTATTTTATAATTAACAAATATTGATCCTCACTTTTGAGAAGTTTAACAGGGATATTTTAATTTTAAAATTCTCCAATATCACCTGGTGACTTTTAAGAATTGGCCCCTGCCGTTTCGGCTGATATGATGATGTGTTTGTCTGTTCATAACATTCCATTTAACATCCACTGCTCTCATTAGAACTTCAAACCAAAAATGAGTGGTTATGTGAGGGACCTACTAAAGTCACCGCGCTTGTACGCATTGTTGTAGCTGGCAGAATGGACCTTAAATAGCTAGTAACCGCTGCTGTTGTCCAGAATCTCCGTTCGAAGATACGTGAGTCGCTTTTTATGATATCTAGGGAAGGTATGGATCATCATCATCATATCTTGTGCGCTGCAAGGTTGATGACCAACCTCCTATGCGTATCCGGCACCAAACAGACAAACGGATGCATCTATTGTTAAAGGAAAATTCAATTTCCATATCTTTCGGTGCTACGAGTAGTACAAAAACCTTATCAAATTACATGATCGATTTCTATTCACATGCATCTGATTCCAAGTAACTTACTTTTTTTCTACGTCGTAAAAATCGAATGTGTAGCTAACCTTTTGTTAAGAAAAGTCATTCCCTAATGCCTGTACGTAGAAAGGGAGCTCTCAAAGACTTGTTAAAAAGAACGTCGAATTGGTTTTGCTTCGGTATTTTTTGGCGGAGATTAGATTGGTTCGGTATTCCCTAAAATGCATTCGCAGCTAAGGTAAGGTAAGGTATTCACACTTCATCCAATTTGCATAAAACTAACACAACATACCTAGTGCGTTATGTACATGTCCCAAATCTAAGTGTATCAGAAAGGGTATACCAACCCTGAAGAAAGTGAATCTTCACATGAAACTGAACAACTTTCCCCAAGGAATAAAGGTCGAAATATGAAAAAAAAACCCTTCTATAGAAACTGAATCAGCTGATAGCGCATTTTGTATGGGAGGTCAAAATTTTTTGAGGGTTGATGTACCCTTTCTGTTACACGTTGTATAGCGTGCTATATTTGATTTTTGCTTATAAGGATACAAAAAACCGGCCAAGTGCGAGTCGGACTCGCGCACTGAGGGTTCCGTACCACCACATAAACATAATTGTATTAGTTGAAATTTCATTGAATCCGACACGCACTTGACCAAATTTTATTATTTGTTGTTATTTTATAGCCTATGCACTATAAACATACCAATTTTCAAGTTTGTAAGTGTTCCCGTTTTTAAATAGAACTAAAACAAAAATCGCCTCAGCGATCATACAACTTGACCCCTCTCTTATATGAATGTTCTTGAAACGGGAGCTCACCACAATTGGTTACCATTAGTTGTGAGAAAAGTTGTAATATTTAATGATTTCAGACTTTTCCCATTATTTGTACTGTGAGACCTAGCTTCTTGCCAAATTTCATAATTTTAGGTCAATGGGAAGTACCCTGTAGGTTTTGCATTTTTGAATAAATGTATGGAGATGAGGACTTAAAATGCCATATCTTTTGATTGCGTTGTTGTAAAAAATTTAAATTTTCAGATCTTGTGTGGTTCATGGATCCTAATATGTGATATTAATTTCAACCTGATACCTTTACCCGTTCGTGAGATAAAGGGTCTTGACAGACAGACAGACAGACGGACAACAAAGTGATCCTATAAGGGTTCCGTTTTTTTCTTTTGAGGTACGGAACCCTAAAAATAAAAAAAATGAACAAAAACAGATAAAGACATTTAACAAAAAAAGTCAAAAGGATAATAAAACTTGGTTCCAGATAAGTTCTGATAAAGAACAGATATAAAATTATTCGTGGCAAACTTTGGACACAAATAGGACAGTTTAAGCGCGTTGCTCACCCTGAGAACTAAGGAAGAAAGATGAAAGAATGTCTGAATGAATAGAAGAATTGTCTCATATTATATATGCTGGTATAACTTAACAAGCTACTTTACACTTCGAACCGATGCGATAATTTTTTTTAACTGAAATAGTTTCTTTATTGCTGTGAATATTAGTCCTTTCTCTATGATATTAATAGAAATAAAATGTAGGTAGCATTCAATGTTTATTATTTCCCTACAATTGGGGCGGAAAATAAAGTCCATCCCTTGTCACTGGGATCAACGAGCGTGAATATTTGACATCACGTTTAGTTTGTATGTCCCTGATTTTCAAAATTACAAAAGCATTCTATGTGTTGTGTAACAAAGACTACATTTCATAAAATTTAAATGTTGATGTTTTACTTTGTAGAAACTCATTATTATTTACAATATGCAATTAGGTAGTGATGAACCATTTGAAGGTGATATTTGTATACAACGTGTTAACGGAATAAGCGAAACTGAGAAAGTGGTTTGTTCAGAATCGAGAGTAGAATCAATTTCACGGGTTTTTGATAGGGGTAATTTGTTTTTATTTTTATTATTTAAATTTTTGCCGCTTCTATTCTAAATATTTCTGTGGATACGCGCGCTGGCGGTGGCGTGGCGTGTGCGGAGTGCGCGGGCTAGAACAACCATGAAACTAGAACAATCATAAAACTTTTAAATAACAATATCTAGAAAAAATAACCTTTTTTTAATATTCTTTTTAAGGGAATGGTTTTATTTTCATAAAAATCAGTTGGGGTGTATGAGGGCTTCGCTTATTCCATTAACACGTTGTATACCTTTTAATATAAAAGTCGCAGCCATACCGTATTACAAAAATCTAATAGCTGCAAAACTTCCTTACTAGCGGCAGGAAATCATGCCGTCTTATGGCTTCACCTTATTACGGAGGGTAGGTAGGGTGAAAGGAAGACGCCATTAAAAACAGCAAAACATCCGTAGAGAGCTCCCTCTTGTAATGGAGGATCAGCGTTACAGGGTAAGAGCCCTCCACGCAGCCTGCGTGCCCTAGTTCTAGTTACATTCACCGCTTGCCGAGGGTGTAGGGAAATTAATTGAATGGCATTTCGCATTAAATATACCAGGTTCGCTATGACTTCGCTTGACCTATTTGCACGAAGCTGCATTAAGTTGTGGCATTAATACAGGGTGTAAAACAAGAACGATCGTCCTTCCAAGGGGTGTTTCTACATCACTCACAAGTTTTCTAGGTTTTTTTTTTTTTTTTTTTTACTATGTATGGGCTTACTCTTGACCTCGATCTAGCCTTGAGGACAGAGATGAGGTCGACGATGGAACGAGCTTGCCCAGAAGAAGCCTATTCACTCGCGACTTAAATAGATTCGGGTTATAAGAGCTCGGGAACACAGACGCAGGCAGAGAATTCCACTCCTTAGCTGTGCGCATTATAAAGGATGTTTCAAAGCGCTTTGTGCGAATGTGTGGAATATCAACCAGATATGGGTGATATCCTGCGGTGCGTCTGGATTCCCGATGGTAAAAGGGGGATGGCGGAATAAGCTCATGGTAGGTATAAAAATCATATAACTTACTTCAGTTAGGTTTTTTTAAAAATTTGCTCACTATTATTTTCATCTATTTTCAAGAATTTTACGTAAAATCAAAGTAGACTGTTGGAATTAGGTTAATTGCATTCAGATCCGCATCACATTACGTACATATCAGCGCACCCAGGCGTACTCGTCATGCATATTTAGCGGACTTAAACTAGTGCAAACACTCGCTCACGACAGAGATTGTTTAATTTGCAAATTTTGGGAGTACGTTTCGATATGGGATAATATCATTCCCATTTAAATACGAGTAAGTGTGCTGTAATGAGATTATCGCAAAGTTTTAAACATTATGAAATATGGCCTAGAAAAAGATGGAGGGACGAGCTCGACACTTGCGAGAATAACTGGAAGGAGTTGGCCTAGAAAAAGGAAAAGTGGAAATGTGGGAGAGAAGCCTTTGCCCTGCAGTGGGACACAACCGGCTCCTAATAATAATAATAATGAAATATTGATGTAAATTACATTTTGCTGCATCATGTGGCGGTGAAGAGTTCTATATTTATCTAAATAGTACGGGCATTTTACGGTTGGTGTCGTAATCAGTCCAAACAATTAGTTAAGCCCACAATTGGATGATATTCTACACGTTCGACAAAGCGCGTCGCTACATCTTTTACAAGGTGTAACAAAAAAGGTATATCAACCCTGAAGGATGTGAATCTGCTCATGAAACTGAACAACTTTCCCCAAGAAACATAGATCGAAATACGAAAAAAAAATTTAAACTTTCTTAACTTGTAATTTTAACTTGTACTTCCTAATTTTAACAACGTTTATGGCAAAAGAGTTTACGAATATATATTACCCAAAATTATAAATAATCTACCTACTGACATACAGGAGCAATACCTTCACACCCCGAAGTCAATACCAAATATCAAAAAAGTTCTTCTGTCCACAAGTAATCCCGATTTTGTAATTTAAGCAATTGTCTTTATTCGCGTTTCTACGTACGGCCAGCAGCACATCAGTCTCGACAAATGTGTCGCGCCTGATGTGCAGTTGACTGTACCTATATCTATAGTGTATATAACCGAACTCATAGATTGCGCATAAGCCCTTAAGGCTTAAGTAGTCTGTAATATAAATAAGAAATTCAAAACTCTGTAATGTAGATCTATTCAAATAAATATATATTTTTTTTTTTATTTTGACCTATGGTCTTTACGGAAAGTGCTTCAGCTTCATGAGCAGATTCACGTGCTTCAGGGTTGGTATACCATTTTCGTTACACCTTGCAGAAAGCGCACATCTAAGAAGTGGAGTTCCCTGCCTGCGCCTGTGTTCCCGAGTTCATATAATCCGAATCTACTCAGCTCGCGTTGGGTAAGCTCGTTCCATCGTTGCTTCTCTAACCTCAAGCCTGAATCAAAATCAAGGTTAAAGGCGTGATCACACCTAGCTGAATTCAAAGACTAATTCGGCATACATTGCTGGGAGGCTTGGTTATGTTAATTGAAATATCCTTACTTCAATGAGCAATGTATGCCGAATTAGTCTTTGAATTCAGCTAGGTGTGATCACTCCTTAACCCAACCATTGACTATCGAAAAATAAATATTAGGTAACAAATATCTTTCTAGTGTATAAGCCATCGGGATAAACTAATTCAAATTCACGACCACGCAAACTTAGTTTATGCTACTATGTCTGCCATTTCATCGTGGCTCGGTCACAAGAGTCTTACCTATTCTACAAGCTACGGTTTCCATTCTAAGCTTACTTAATATGCAAAAGCGTTTGGACAAGGCTTCATACCTCAATTTACAGAAACACTGGTATAACTGCTACGACTGTCCTTACTTCAATTCCCGGCTTGGCGGCGGTCCAGCCTCAATAGTACCTAAATACCAACTTCACAGTATTAGATGCCATTTAGATGCTTGTAACTTACTTACATTTGTGGGAAATGAGATTGGACATAATATTATTTGTGTTGTTAACATTTTCACTGTAATAATAGATCAAATTCACATTATTGAACAATTTACTAATGCAAAATCAATTCAGATAGAGCGAGTTTACACCTTTTCATAAAAGAAACGCCATGAATTTACTGCAGCACAGCCTACTTTAAGAGTAGGCTTTGTACAAGAGAGCCAGAGAAATTACCGGCATACGAGACACACCATCTTTGTGTTCAGGGTTGGCAACGTGTTTTGCAGTCTTATTAGTGATAATTTATTCCACTAATAAGACAATAGGCTCTATGGGCGGACGGAGGTGACCACTTACCACCAGGTGCATCTCGTTTGATCACTTGTCACATAAAAAAAACACGTATGGTGTCGGCTAAGAACAGTTCCACTCTATCTCATCCTTTATGTGTTGTAAAAGGCAACGTAAGAGATCATAAGCACAAAATAAATAAATAGTACTATAAAACAGTAACACACAGTTCTTCTGTAACAATGTATCGTTATTTTTGTGTACAAAAAAGAATATGATAATAATAAGAGCAGACACTCCCCGCCCCCCTTGCAATCCACCCCGCACCCCCGCGTGGACCCGCCCGCGCGATTCTTGTGGTGCTTGCTCCTGCGGGCCAGTTGTACTAAATTCCTAATGCAGATCTACGCGCGCTTCTAATTTCTTTCACGAGATCTGCCGCGAAGTCTGACGCGACATCTGATGCGAGTTTAACATTTTTTATTCATCTAAAAAAGTGCCAAGCGCCGCTAAAGAAGTTTTCACTTCAAAAATATTGGGGGATAATTCACACAAATCATCTGATCCCAAACTAAACAAAGCCTGTACTATGGGTACCAGAGACTGATATATATACATAAATAGATAAATAACACCCAGATACAGAACAAACACCCAAGTTCATCACAAAGATGTTTTGTTTTGAGCAGGGATTGAAACAGAAAAAAAAGTGTTAGCTTTGCAACGAAAACTCTGTTTGTAAACGGTTTTTTGAAAGCTTAGATCAATTCAAAGCATAGAAAATTGGTTACGTGTCGTATGTCGCATACTGGAATTGGTTTTAACCTCAACCTGAATTACTTTCCATAGGAACAGCTTGCCTGTTATTGGCAAGTTGCCGGACTCTCCTCGTTTCCTTTTTTTTACACTTTTATGAATATTGTTCTAGGCAAATAGGCGTAAGTTAATTTTAAGAAAATTGTTTTATGTGCTGAAGGAAGAAGATTAGTAGTATCTACTCTATTATGTTATGGCTGACCAGCGTCCTAAAGGGCTGACCACTCTTGAAGGCCTGTTGTGTAAATAAAAATCCCAAGCCACTGGTACTACGAACAGGAATACAGCCAACATTTCCACTGTTATTTCCCTCAGCGTTTACGCCTGACTCATTTTGAAAGGAAGTGGGGAAAATACGCACTGGCTGCGTGAAACCAGTGACCTAGAGAAGTACGCTGAAATAGTAGGCGTACGTAGGCGTCATTATTTGATGAAAGGTAGATTCTGAAGTGCATTATTAATAACAAGTGTTATTTTCATTACAAAAACCCTGCCTAACCTGCCGCTAAGGTGCGCACCACGATAAAAGTGGCGTTTTCACAAAACAGAGGGAAGTGCAACATTTTGTTTATTTCAAAGAACATTGCATAGTTACAGGAAGACCCTAAGATTTCATGCAAGGAACAAAATGAACACAATAAGATTAAGTCTAAATTAGTTAACAATATCTAGATACTACTTATGCACTTATAAAAATTTCTAAAATATAAACAATAGTAACTTATTTGTAAGTTTCACGTAATAAAAAGCATTTTTATTAAATATAGACTAAGTATTCCGCTCCCCAACCGTCCGGTGTTCTCTCCGATCCCCGGAAAAAACTGAAGCCGAAGTCCGAGAGGCTTGACAGCCTTCCGTGTTTTTCTGGGTAGAGTCTTCCGCTCCCCAACCGTCTGGTGACGTTGTGACAGTCACTTAGGCTAACAACAGAAGACCACTACAAAAAAAGTAAAGTGTACGAACAATGTAATGCTTACTTTCTGGACACCCGTGTGGTGCTGGCAAAGAATAGCATACTTTCTGGACACCCGTGTGGTGCTGGCAAAGAATAGCACCAACCCATCTCTACCCGTGGGTGTCGTAAGAGGCAACTAAGGGTTTATGAACCGGAGGATGGGCAGCACCACCACTTACATACTGCAATCACCAACAACAGCGGTCGTCATCCGCAACTCTTACAGGCGTGATGACTATCTTCTATACATATAATAAAAGAGTAGAAACCGCGTGTCTGTACTTTTGATAAATTTATACAAAAGATTGTGTGAGCGATAAGAAACTACTAATAAAACTCAAAAATATGTTTTCTGAACTTTTTGTCCGTCTGTCTGTGTGTTTTCGATAAACTCCGAAAGTACTGAACGGATTTTCTCGCGGTTTTCGCAGATAGATTAAGCTTAGGTCTAAGGCGTGATGTTATGTATGTATGTAGGTCTGAGCAACATATGTATATGTTGTATAGATATGTTTCATTCAAATAGGTTCACTAAATCAGAAGCTACACCAATGTAAAGTATTAAATTGCCTGTACGACAATAACTCGCAAACTGATTTAAACTGAGTTTTTAATTACGAGTTTGGCTTACTTTTGTGCAACATAAAAGTTTAGTTTCATTGAAAACGGCTCACTCAGACAGGTGTGCGAAATTTCTAGAGGAGGCGCCAATATCTCACAAACAACTGAAACGATTAAAACGAGGTTTTCAGTAACGTATTTGGCTACTACATGCAACATGTATGCTTAGTTTTATTGCAAACGGTATACTTAGACATAAAATTCACTAAGTTTCAAGCGGCGGCCCCAATAACTCACCATTTACTTAACGGATTTAAACGGGGATTTCAATAACGTGTTTAGCTTGCAATGTATTAGCTTACTTTCATTGAAAACGGTTCACTCAGACAGGAAATGCCCGAAGTTTCAATAGATGACGCCAATAGCTCACAAACTACTGTACCGATTCCAACTGGCATTTTCATGACGTGCTTGGATTAGGTACTTTCGTGCAACTTATAAGCTTAGGTTAGTTGAAAACGGTTCACTCAGATAGAAGTTACGCAAAGTTTCAAGCAAAGGCGCGAATAACTCACAAACTTTTGAGCAGATTCAAACGTGGCTTTCAGTTACGCGTTCGGCTTACTCCTGTGCAATAAACAAGCTTAGTTTCATTGCAAAAGGTTCACTCTGACAGAAGATACGCAAAGTTTCAAGCTGCATAACCAAGAACTCACCTACTTAATTGGTTCAAATGAGGTTTTCAATGACGCGTCGGGCTTCTTTCTATGCAACATATAAGCTTTATTCCATTGCAAACGGTTCATTCACACAGAAGGTTCGCGAAATTTTAAGCGGCCACACCAATACCTCACAAAGTACTTGAACGACTTAAACGAAATTTTCATTAACGTATTTGGGTTGCTTTTGTGCAATATTTGAACTTTGTTTTATTGCAATCGGTTCACTCAAACAGAAAATGTGCGAGTTCAAAGTTTCACTCAGACAGGAAATACACAACTCCTAAAATCACGCGGGCGAAGCCGCGGGTAACAGCTAGTAGTAACTAAATCCCCTCCAATGTACTACGCCTTTTTTTAGTTCTGGAGGAAGCTCCGGGTCTTGCAGTGGACGTTTAATGGTATGTTATGATGACTTTCTGGACACAACGTGGACAGAAACAACTGCTTGCTGGACGTACAGGAATGTAAAATGGTACGTTCACACCATGGTCAGAAGGATTTGATGAAACAAGGTTTAGACGAAACAAGAATTTGTCGAATGTCGGTGCTTTCAAGTAAACATGTTTAGATTGTCTCGGCTCTCCCTCATGCTTTCTTGTTTTTTTTAGGGTTCCGTACCTCAAAATAAAAAAACGGAACCCTTATAGGATCAATTTGTTGTCCGTCTGTCTGTCAAGACCCTTTTTCTCATGAACGAGAAGAGGTACCAGGTTGAAATTGATAACGTATATTAAGGTCCATGAACCACACAAGATCTGAAAATTTCAATTTTTACAACGACGCAATCAAAAGATATGGCTTTTTAACCGACGAAAAAAAAACGGAGGAGGTTCTCAAGTCGACGCGTATATTTTTTTTTATTTTTTTTTATGTATGACCACGCATAACTTTTATCAGAGTAGTCCAATTTTGATAATTCTTTTTTTATTGGAAAGGATATACCCCGAAATTGGTCCCATATAAATTTGGAAAAAAAATTTCAACCCTAAGGGTAGGAAAACAGGGGATGATTGATTGTTCACTGACTGATTGTAATGTATGACCACGCATAACATTTTAAAGAGTAGTCCGATTTACCCTAAGGGTGGGAAAATATACTTAAAGTCACAAAAAATTGTAAAATAAAAACATTTTAACAAAAAAATTAAACCGCCGAAAAAACTAAAAAGCAAGAAATAATAAAACTTTTTTATTTAACCTTAATAACAAAGCTCTTAAACTAATGGAAGTATACCCGAGTAATTTTAAGTCGGCGCCGCCGCCGTGCATCACGCATGACGTAATTAATTAATTTGCTTGTACGGCGCCGACTCAAAATTACTCGGGTATACTTCCATTAGCTTAAGAACTTTGTTATTAAGGTTAAATAAAAAAGTTTTATTATTTCTTGCTTTTCAGTTTTTTCGGCGGTTTAATTTTTTTGTTAAAAAGTTTTTATGTCCTCATCTCCATACATTTATGCAAAAAAGCAAAACCTACAGGGTACTTCCCGTTGACCTAAAATTATGTAATTTGGTAAGAAGCTAGGTCTCACAGTACAAATAAAGGGAAAAACCTAAAATCATTTTATATCCTCATATATTACACCAAATCTACCACATTCCTGCCCTCAGTCACACACTCACACAAACACACACACGCACCACACACACTCAATTTTATATATTATATTATACATACATACATAAACATACATATTAATGTAACCTAATTACTTACCTTGAACCAGAATCTAATCGCTCTGCGTTCACTTGTACTGATATTTTTTATTGTTGACACTCGGAGGAACGCTAACTCCCATAATACAGATTATTCTAGCTTGGGAGTTAGACGTTACATCTAGTAAGCTCTATCAGCCTTGTAGTCTATTTTCTTCTTTAGTGATAAGTTCATATTGTAATTAGGCTTTGCTCAATAAAGATTTTATTTATTTATTTATTTTTTATTTATTTATTTAATATTTCAAATTTTCTCGAACTTTTCAAGTACTCCCGTTTCAAGAACTTTTCTTTAAAAGATTCAGATTCAGATAATTTTATTTAATGTAGATTCTTTACAGAATACTTATTGAATGTCATGCAGAATACAATGCAAATAGAGCGAGTCTACGCCGTTTCGGATCGTGCTATGGCAGCGTAAAAGAAACGGCAAGAAACCACTGCAGCACGGCCTACTTTAAGAGTCGGCTTTTTACAATGTGTTTCTTGTGTTTCGCTGGAATATCAGAGCACCATACCTCTTTGTCATTCATATAGTCATCCAATCTATAGTAAGCTTTTTTACATAACGTTTGCTTTACACATTCTTTAACTTTATCTCAGGTAATTGCACTATACTGTCAGGTATTTTGTTGAAGTATCTTATACACAGACCAACGAAAGATGTATTGACTTTAGTTAATCTAGTATATGGTTGATCAATTTTATGCTTATTTCTAGTATTAAAATTATGCCTGTCACAAATTTTAGGTAATTGATGAATGTTCTTTCTAGTATACATTATATTTTCATAGATAAACTGGCATGGCACTATCATAATGTTGATTTCCTTGAACAGTTCTCTCAGGGAATCACGAGTCTTCAGGCAATAAATTGCTCTTATAGCCCTCTTTTGTAAAACGACTTAGGAACGAATATTGAAAGAGGGGTCAAGTTGAATGGACGCGGAGTTTTTAAATTCAAAGAGCAAAAACTTTTAGCATATCATATGGTAGATAGGTACGGAACCCTTAGGGCGCGAGTCCGACTCGCACTTGGCCGAGAATAAAATCAACAAATATGAAAGGTTAAATTTTATCGGCATCTATGAATGAAAACATCATAATAATTTATTCAGATATACAAAGGTACCAACGTTTTCCTGTCTAGGTTAGGGCTCCCGCACACGACCGAGAATCGGTGGGCGATTATAGGCCAGGACAAGGACGGAAGATTCAGGTGATAACACGCCAGAGCGGGATGCCGACAAAAAATCGGTCACCGATTCTCGGTCGTGATCAAATACATATTAGTTAAAATACTAGCCAAGTGTGAGTTGGACTCGCGCTCAGACGGTTCCTACTACTAACGTAAAAATACCGTCATAGTCAGAGACGCGTAGTCGCGCAGAGGTGTATTAAATGCCCTTGAGTCCGACTCCCACTTGACTTATTTTCACTGTTTGTTCTTATTCTTTATATTATGCTCTATAAACATACCAATTTTTACGCTTGTAAGTGTTTCTCGTTCTTACGATCGGGCTTTAACAAAAAAAAAAACCGGTCAAGTGCGAGTCGGACTCGCGCGCCGAGGGTTTCGATATACTCGTACTTATAGTATTTTTGGAAGCGATTAACTTCTATCGACTGTAATTAATTCAGATTTTTCCTTTCACAAACTTCGGAGATAAGGGGGGGAATATTATTTTTTTGAGATTTTTCATCATAACTTGAAAACTAAGAGTCGTAAAAAGATACAAAAATATATTTTAGAATGTACAAGTAAAGCCCTTTCATATGATACCCTATCTGACCTGGTAACGACAATTTAAAATTTTGCCCCCCCCCCCCCCCCCTGTTTTGGCCCCCTTTTCATTAATAATCATAATTTTTTGTTTATTTGTTCATGTGCAATTAAGTCGGGCAATCATATTCTATGACTATTCCAAATTACAAGTCGATCGCATAAGTGGTTGCTGAGATATACAAGTGTGACAGACGGGCAGACAGACAGACAGAGTCGCACCATAAGGGTTCCTTTTTTTACCGTTTTGGTATCGGACGGAACCCTAAAAACACCAATAAAACACGTTTCTTGTATGGTGACCCCCTTTTTTAATTTCCATTTTTATTATTATTTGTTAGGCAATTTTGTGAAGATTTCAACCAAAATTTTAGGCTTAGTAACAGGGCTCCATTTGGACCCTTCGGGTACGGAACCTCAAAATATGTAATATAATGGTTTTGGTTTTAACGCGATTAAATGTGGATGAAATAATGATAATGTAAATAAAATATACTTCCTGTGTATCTTTTAAAATTCAGTATAACCATGTTGAAGCTACAGCAAATGTTTGTCTTATTTGTGGGTTTCATTTCGGTAAGTCAACATTTAGCGTTTACATAAAAATGTTTACAAGATAATTACAATTAAAGACAAAAACAAGACAAAACATAAAATAGGAAGCGCGCAGGTGCTCAAGTGACTTAGACAAGGACTAATACTATACTGTCTATATTGTCTAACTGTCAATACTGTCTAACCGGGAGATGTAACGTGAGTGACAGGGATAGGGATATTATAACTAGTCACAAATAAGAGTGCGCATGTGCACGCGAATACAGTGCGACAAGGCTTTTAATGAACGCGGACGGGGGCGCTGCAAGGGCTTTATATCTTTATTTATCTTTATTATCTTTATCGTCTTTATTATCTTTACTATCTTCATTATCTTTATTATCTTTATCATCTTTATTATCTTTACTAACTTTATTTTATCTTTTTATATCAGTAACACAGACAAGAGCGACGACATACGAGAGAACTGTCAAAAGTGACGTTTTACAAGATGGCGGTGTTAGTTCCTTTTTTTGCCATGTTCATTATAAGCCTTGCTGTGCTGTAGTAGAAACATCCCCGACACAAAAACACACCGAGAACGGTGTAAACTGACCATCATACAACAGATTGTATGAATCGATGCAATCTACTTGAACAATGATCTTGTGTAAACCGTCTACCACTACATGCAAGTTGTTGTCTACATTTTACGCAATTAGACATATTTGAAAGAGTGCGTGGGTTTTTTGTTGTCCCTTTTTTAACCACACGGCACCACTTTGTTTGGGAAGCGATGAAATTTAATTGACGTTGGTAATATCCTACAATCTTTTTGAAGTTATGAATGTTATGTTTGCCGAGCAGTATACTTTTGCTAGAAGTACCTGCTCGTTTACTCATTTATTATTTTTGTCTTGGTCACAAGTTTTTATGAGACTATATAGAATGTCTTTGGCCTTCAGGAAATTGTTAGATTCAGGCAGGCGGCACAAGATCTTTGAAGGATGCTTTATTGAATAAAATTGATTGATGTGCGTAAGGGCGTAGTAAAATCGCAATTTTTTCTCGTCCTAAATCACTTCTTTAATCATTAATATTGTGTGAAGATTAGGAGTTGGTTTATGGTGATCATAGAGTACAAGATATTTATTGTTTTTTTTAACAGGCTTTAGAAATAGTGCCTCATAATCCAGTTGTGGAGTACTATAACCCCAAGTATATCAAAACCATGAAGTTCTTTGTAAGAAAAATAAGCAGAAGAAGTCCATATTTATTCGCATTCAACGTCACTACGCTCGCCGGAGCAGGCAACAATCTCACAGTGAGTAAAGTAACAAAGGAAAGCTGTATCTTTTGATTGTGTTGATTAATAAGGATTGATGAAGGTTCAGGAAGCAAGGGAAGTATGTCAAGATCGTAGCAGGTGGAGAACTGTGGTCTCTGCCTACCCCGACGGGAACAAGGCGTGATGTTATGTATGTATGTGTTGATTAATAAAGTTTTCACACCTTTATTAGTCCATAGTAGGTACTTCAAATTAATTCTAACGATATACCTCTTTCCATTGGCGAGAAAAAGTGTCTTGCCAGACAGACATACGGACAACAAAGTGATCCCAGAACTTTAACGGAACCTGTCAGGTGCGAGTTGAACTTACGCCCCGTGGGTTTCGTACCACTAAGGTAAAATACCGTCATAACAGGCGAGGCATTGGTCTTGTAATTGTCCATCTAACAAATGGCAAATTGCGCGTGTGATGACACAGCGGCATCGAGCTGTTTTGTCGTTATTCTTATTATAACGACAAAACAGCTCGATGCCGCTGTGTCGTTTATGTTGCTTATTCGTTTAAATTAAAAACTCCTGCGCAGCTGCGCATCTCTGACTAAGAGTATTTTTACCTAAGTGGTATGGACACTCGGTGCGTGAGTCTGACTCGCACTTGGCCATTTTTAGGGTTCCGTACCTCAAAAGAAAAAAACGGAACCCTTATAGGATCACTTTGTTGTCCGTCTGTCTGTCTGTCTGTCTGTCTGTCTGTCTGTCTGTCTGTCTGTCTGTCAAGACCCTTTATCTCACGAACGGGTAAAGGTATCAGGTTGAAATTAATACCATATATTAGGATCCATGGACCACACAAGGTCTGCAAATTTCAATTTTTTACAACGACGCAATAAAAAGATATGGCATTTTATGTCCTCATCTCCATACATTTATTCAAAAATGCAAAACCTACAGGGTAGTTCCCGTTGACCTAAAATTATGAAATTTGGCAAGAAGCTAGGTCTTACAGTACAAATAATGGAAAAAGTCTGAAATCATTAAATATTACAACTTTTCTCACAACTAATGGTAACCAATTGTGGTGAGCTCCCGTTTCAAGAACATTCATATAAGAGAGGGGTCAAGTTGGATGGTCGCTGAGGCGATTTTTGTTTTAGTTCTATTTAAAAACGAGATCACTTACAAACTTGAAAATTGGTATGTTTATAGTGCATAAGCTATAAAATAACAACAAATAACAAAATTTGGTCAAGCGCGTGTCGGACTCAAAAAATCTAGCACATTAACTTACTGAAATTTCAACTAATACAATTATGTTTATGTGGTGGTACGGTGGTGTGGTGGAACCCATACATACCCGTGGGTGTCGTAAGAGGCGACTAAGGGTTAACTGGAGGATGGGCAGCAGCATCCTCCTTTGTATCTTACATCTTACTTACTGCGGTCACATAAAACCGCGGCCCATGGTGCCAGCCGTAACGCTAACAAGTGAGGTGACTACGGTAGGTACTTCCCCTCCACATTTTTCCAGAAAAAGTAAAATTCTGGAGGGAGCTCCCTGTCCTGTAGTGGACGTTTCATGGGATGTTATGATGATGATGATGGTGGTACGGAACCCTCAGTGCGCGAGTCCGACTCGCACTTGGCCGGCTTTTTTTTTAGATACATTGCTCTCTTCTTGAAAACTTAAGTGGAAGATATCAGCCTATGGCTATTGAAGCTCAGTACAAACTTTGTGATTTTTTTCAAAACGAACCCTATTTGGGCCAGATGTACGCCAAACAATTCCCAAAGAACTGGACGTGCCCGTTCAAAGCTGTAAGTAGAAACAGTAACTATTAGGTCTTTACCTATGAAATTGCCGTTTTGTATGGCGAATTTTAGGTAAACTCAATTTTCAGTACTAACATTTTTGCATTTTTCTTAGGAATTATAAATCCAATCTTTTTTATTTTTTTAAGCATTATTAGGAAGATATTAAGCTAACAGAAGCTTAAATTTGATTTTCGAAAAATATTATCTGTAAAAAAATATAACAAATCTAATGATGAAATCGGACGACAATTAAGACGAACAATTTTCGAACCTTAAATTTTATATATCAAACTAAAAATAAAAACTTTATTTTATGCGTAAATTAATAAACTTGAAGTCAACTTTCAAATATAAGACAAATGAAAAAAATTGCATTAGTATTATAGGAATTATGATCTCATTAATCTGTAAGAAAATTTCGGCAATTTCATAGGTAAAGACCTATTATAACGCGTTAGCGTAATATTATATTCTTTGCTATAGTAGGGCCAACGTAAGAAGTCTCTTTTGATGTTTCTTATCACCAACACATAGGGTTAATTTTTCTTTGCGGGTCATAATTTTGTCTTGTAATATTTCATACCTTTGACAGATGTCAGAATGGGCTTACTATGGCCTTATTTTAGCAGTTTCTTGTAAGTTTGAAAACTAGTTTGTAACTGTGAACTTGAACTTGATCTCCTTTTTTAACCGACGAAAAAAAAACGGAGGAGGTTCTCAAGTCGACGCGTATATTTTTTATTTTTTTTATGTATGACCACGCATAACTTTTTACAGAGTAGTCCGATTTTAATAATTCTTTTTTTATTGGAAAGGGTGTACCCCGACGTTGGTTTCATATAAATTTGAAAAAAAAAATCCAACCCTAAGGTTAGGAAAACAGGGGATGATTGATTGTTCACGGACTGATTTTAATGTATGACCACGCATAACTTTTTACAGAGTAGTCCGATTTTGATATTTCTTTTTTTATTGGAAAGGGTATACTACTAATTTTGTATCGGCGCCGCCGCCGTGCATCACGCTTTACGTAATTAATTAATTTGCTTGTTTGGCGCCGACTCAAATTAAGTACTCGAGTATACTTACATTAGTTTAAGAACTTTGTTATTAAGGTTAAATAAAAAAGTTTTATTATTTCTTGTTTTTCAGTTTTTTCGGCGATTTAATTTTTTTGTTAAAATGTTTTTATTCGAATGATTATCAAAACATTAAAAACTTTGTTTGAATTGGTTCTGACGAACACTATGAAGTGTTTTAAGTTTTTCAATTTACAACTAATCGGATTTGCTCCTGACGCATAGTGTTTCTAAGTACCTATTAATAAAAACAAGCCAGAAGAAAAAAAAAATACCAGAATTTTTTCGTAATCGACATAGGTACTTACTTTAATATGTTGATTTTTTATCAATAATTTATTTCTTTTTTTCTTTAGTAGAATTACTAGACTTCGCGAGCAAATCCAATTAAATTTCTCGTTGTGTTTATAGGTTAATCAAGCTTATTATAATACCTATCTACCAGCCGCGGTCATCGATCGCGTCGGCAACGTGACACGCTGGCATGTGTTGCAGCGTCAGCATTAAAACCTCAAATAAATAAATAAATAAAAGAGTGGAAATATAAGTGGAAATTTAATTGTTTTGCAGTCACTTATTTTTGTGTCGATAACCGGACTCGAGTTTTTTATTCTTTCAGGGGGAATACAGTCTACAAAATGTGGTTATACACCTGGAGAACTTTCCCTACAAACTTCCATTCACCTGGGGCTCTTATTCTGTCAGCACACGAGCTGATGTTGAAGGCTTCCTCACTAATACCAAGGAGAAAGTTTTTTCTATGAAGACCACTTGTACCATTATTCAAAAACCTACGAAAGTTAACAAAAATTGACGACAACTTGCTACTTTGTTGCACTTCGGCCTTTTACTGTAACACATTAAACGTGTTAAGTAATTTGCGCAAAACCTGGTTGGTGGTAGATCTGGACATGAAACTGAAACACTTTTGTTCTACGACTTTTGAAAATTCGCAAAAAAATATACTTCTTTGTACAAATTAGCTCGCTCAGCTGTATGAAGAAGCATCATTTTCTTTCGTGAATTTTCAAAATTCGTAGATCAAAACAGTTTCATGTCCAAAGCTTCCACCAAAGAAGTTTTTCGCAATTTACGTTGTGTAATAATGACTTATTTAATAAAAATCAGGCAATTAAAAAGTTAAGAGTAATGAATGACGAAACAGAATAAAAAGGCTTAATAAAAGCAAAATTGAAAATTTTGAGAAAAACCCACGACGGCTTTCATTAAAAAAATATTAAATAAAACTTTGGAAATTCCCCCGACTAAAAATAAATATTTTCACCTATCTATTCATATATTTTATAATACAAGAAAATCCGTCGGGGGCTGTCATTGCCATCTTTTCATAATTTATACTTAACTGCAGCAAACAAAAGCTATTTTACAACTAGCTCGTATGCACTATTAATTTACGTAAGATAAGGAATGGCAGCCCCGTCGGATTTTCTTGGCTTATAAAATATATGAATAGATAGGTGAAAATATTTATTTTTAGTCGGGGGAATTTCCAAAGTTTTATTTAATATTTTTTTAATGAAAGCCGTCGTGGGTTTTTCTCAAAATTTTCAATTTTGCTTTTTATTTTTAACTTTTTAGAGAATTTACTAGAGCCACTTGACCCACTTTACTAGAGCGAATAAGAAGGACGTTGCGCGAGTAAAGAATAATTATTACTACATAATTATTACTACTTGAAAATAAATGGCAACATTTGCGTAAATAGAAATTTATTATTACAGCGCCCCCTAGTGAGTTGGCGCCACAACTCTGGTCTAAGAACCATCACTGATAAATCATAAATCTTTTACTGAAAACCGTACCTAAATCGGTCAAACCGTTTTGAAAATAAATGGCAACATTTGCTTAGATAAAATTTATTATTACAGCGCCCCCTGGTGAGTTGGCGCCATAACTCTGGTCTAAGAACCATCACTGATAAATCATAAACCTTTTACTGAAAACCGTACCTAAATCGGTCGCACCGTTTTGGAGATAAATGGCAACATTTGCTCATATAAAAATTATCATTACAGCGCCCCCTGGTGACTTGGCGCCACAACTCTAATCTACAAACCATCATTGATAAATTATAAATCCATTACTGAAAACCGTATCTAAATCGGTTAAGCCGTTTTTAAGATAAAAGGCAACATAACTTTGCACACACAAACAAACAAACACACAACATCTCACCCTAAACGCATACACCTTCTCCGTTCCGTCGTGGGTAAAAAAGAAGACTAGACTCACCTTTAAACACCTCACGACTAGACTTAAGACGACAAAGTGACTACTATTTTCGGTAATATTCTTTTTAATCTATTGCTAAAAAGACACACATTATTTTTTGCAAATTTTTTTTCGTATTTATACCTATGTTCCTTAGGGAAAGTTGTTCAGCTTTATGGGCAGATTCACATCCTTCAGGGTGGGTATACCACTTTCGTTACAGCTTATAATTCGCACAGCTAAGGAGTGGAGTTCCCTGCCTGCGTCTGTGTTCCCGAGTTTTAATAATCCGAATCTACTCTACTCGCGTTGGGCAAGCTCGTTCCATCGTTGCTTCTCTAACCTCAAGCCTCGATCAAGGTCAAGACAACCCATCACTACATAGTATAAAATAAAACAAAGTCGCCCGCTGTCTGTCTATCTCTCCCTATGTTTTTTTTTTAATATAGAAGAGGGAGGCAGACAAGCAGGCGGGTCACCTGATGGTAAGTGATCACCGACGCCCATAGACACCCGCAACACCAGGGGATCACAGGTGCGCTGCCGGCCTTTAAGATATTTGTAGGCTCGTTTCTATGTATGCTTAGATCTTAAAAACTGCGCAACGGGACTTTGATGAGGTTTTTGTTATTAGATAGAGTGATTCAAGGGGAAGGTTTAAATGTAAAATACATGCATAATATAGTAGAGAAACACTGATAATTTTATAGGTTTCTAATGTGATGTCATAAATAAACACGTTTTTTTGCGCTTATATTGCAAACGCTGGCTGAACCTTACGAGATAGATCAAAATAATGGACAACAGTATTGTACACCTTAAAAAGTTCTACAAAAAAGTCCGCGTTGGTATATGTATATTTATCAAAACATGACTGTTATGTCCGGTAGGACGTACTGTTATTTATCGGGATGCATCTAGTATAAAACTAGCTATTAATGGTACGTGGGACACCGACAGAACATCCCCGCTCGCCGGCCAGCAGTCAAGTGATATTCTCCCAGAGTACCCACATTTATTGTGTACGTCAAATCTCTTCCTTTTTATACGATTTGAAATACTTTTATATATCATTCTTTACAGAATACTTAATGGTCATCATAACATGCAGAATACAATTCAAATAGAGCGACTCGACTACCGTCTCGGATCGTGCTATGGCAGCGTAAAAGAGATGACAAGAAACCACTGCAGCACGGCCTACTTTAAGAGTCGGCTTTATACAATGGGTTCCCTGTGTCGTGCTAGAATATCAAAGCACTATACTCGTAAGTTTTACATTGAACCGATTTAGATACGATAGTATCATTATTAAAATTTACAACTTCGTTCATTTGGTAATTAAGTTTCTTCTAGGTACTGTCCACTTTTCTCCATTTTTCCTTTCATTTGTGGATGCTTCTTGCAACACTGAGAGTTCCAGTATTGTTGTTGTGGTCGCTGGCAGTCTAAAGTCATCTTTAAGCAGAAGCTCCACCTGTGGACAATATTGCAGTATCTATATTCTCATAAAGGTGCAATTTCGCGCTTGCGCGCGATAGGTAGTATTTACACTTATTTGTTAAAAGAACGCTTATATTAAAATTCAGGGAGTGAGATTTCTGTGTTCCAATGAATTGTTAGGTTATTTGTTCCAAATTTATCAGAATTTGAATTATGTTTTAAAATTTATCCAAAACATTTTATAATATCGGTTTGTGAACCACCTCTTTACAAATAGTTTTTTTTTGTCTTAAAATAGCAATTCCACAGTTAGTTATCAAGATAATCACGATGCTTTTGGCAGTTTTTTTTTTACTACTATTTTAACTCGAGCATGACAAAGCATTTGTTTAGTCTTGGCTCATAAGAAACTGGACTGTCACCCTATGTGCGTGTGATCTTGGAGCCCATTTTTTTTCATTAAGTTTTACGAGTAGACATGTGTTGCTTTGCCATGGCATTAATGGCATTAAACGACCCATAGAAAATTTAGGGTATTTATAATGTCTTTCAACTCTGGAAGATTTATGGCATCTTTCGACCCATGGAACATTTTATGGCGTCGTTTGATCCATGCGTACCCATTTGTGCATTTTTCGACCCATGGGTAATTGTGTCGTCTTTCGACCCATCGATTATTGTGGTGTCTTTCGACCCTTGTGGCGTCTTTCGTCCCTTGTGGCGTCTTTCGACCCATAGATTATTGTGTTTTTTTTTTATCCATGGATTATTGTGGCGTCTTTCGATCCATAGATTTTTGTGGCGTCTTTCGACCCATAGATTACTGTGGTTTTTTTTCGATCCATGGATTATTGTGGCGTCTTTCGACCCATAGATTTTTGTGGCGTCTTTTGACCCATAGATTATTGTAGCGTCTTTCGACCCTTGTGGCGTCTTTCGACCCATAGATAATTGTGGTGTTTTTTGACCCATGGGCTATTGTGGTGTCTTTCGACTTGTGGCCAAATTAACACATGCCTTCCGACCACGCATATAAACCTTTATGGATATGAAAAGTCTTTCAAGACACGAGCAGGAATTGAACCCGCACCTTTGGACCGAACCAACT
Organism: Athrips mouffetella; assembly: GCA_947532105.1. Classification (NCBI taxonomy): domain Eukaryota; kingdom Metazoa; phylum Arthropoda; class Insecta; order Lepidoptera; family Gelechiidae; genus Athrips; species Athrips mouffetella. The sequence continues at coordinate 19,673,014 of OX383972.1, read as the reverse complement.
AGTATTTTTTGTATTTACATACACCAGACACCAGAAGCAGCACGATCCAATGCACTGACCACTGTGCTTTCGCATCTAGACTCCCCCATTCACATTGTTCACATGCGTAGCTTTTCTCATATTAGTGATGCAACCAGTATAAAAATTTATATAATTTTTGATTGGCTAAATAATAATGACGTATTTACGTCTTGAAATACCCAATATTCAGCATATAAAAGTTTCCTTATAAATGCTTAGTCTCTCTTTTTTTTTAGCATTTAATTCCTTATCTGTACCTACATATTATTATGGATTTAAAAATTTGAGACGCTGTTGTTAGGTATTTATATTTATTTGTGGTATTATTTAGAACTTATTTGGTTTCACAGCTAATACATGGACGAACAAACTCTTGTGACAACTGTGTATATTTTAATCGAAACAAAATATATATATCCTTCTTTTTTTTTCTTTACTGTAAGTTTGGATCAATAAAAGAAAGTGTCTATATGTGTTTGCAACTTTTACATATATACACAATGGAAAAATACTAGCTTGATTTCATTGCATCACCAATATAACTGAGGATTTCAATCCATTCGAGGATTATCGTTAAAACTAACTTTTCCTTTGTTTTGTTTTCGTTAGTTTATTTTGTGGCTTTGTAGAGTATCAAGACTCTTTTATGATAAAAAGCAAATACACACACAAGTTGATATTTTGTTTTTATTTTTGGTACGTAAGTTTAGTTGTTATTTTCAATAGGGTATTTTCCCGCACCTTGTGAAAGCTCAACTGGACGGCGCTGCTGATCATCGTCAGGAAAATGGAAACATACTTAAGTATAGTGAAAATATGTTCGCATACGTTATACCACGGTATGTCTATTAAAATCACATTCATTTGTCTCTTTTATTGGTTTTTTTTTTCTATTTTTTTTTCTGTTTTAAGAAATATCTAGTAATAGTAAAATTGTTTGCGCCTGTTTAAAATTTTTTTTTTAGTAACCACCACTCTGGTGCTGACTGAAAATCAGTGCCATAAGCATTTGAACTCAAGTACTGGTTGCAAATCTCAAATGTCTTTAGTAGATTTTCTTCCAAAAAGATTTAATTTATTTTAAAAAGCCATAAAACAGAAATTACCACAGTGATGAGCGTGCCACCTAACAACAGTTAAAAACCGTGGTTGAAAATATCATAGAAAATTGCCTATTATTGACATCAGTTAGTTATATTAGCCAATAATGATGCTATGCGTATTTTACAAAACACAAATATAGCTGTAAATCTTTATTTAATTACTAGTAAATCTTTAATAATTCGTAGTTAATGGATATCACCTTTGTAATATTGCTCTAATTTGATAATTAGGGGAGAGGGAGAGTCTGCACATTGTCGAAGACGTATTGTCATTGTTGAAGCCGCGGGCACAGCTAGTAAAGAATATATTAATAAAACAGAACGGACACACTCCGCAGCCCTTGCAATCCAACCCGCATCCCCGCGTGCACCCGCCCGCGCGATTCCTGTGGTGCTTACTCCTACTGGTCAGTTGTACTGAATATGCAGGCCTACAAGCGTTTCCAATTTCAAATTTCAAATTCGCGCTCGTTTTACTCGTATGTAGTGTCCAGGGCGGGGTGTGACCATACTGAGGTCAGAGCTATGCTATATGGCTAACCTGAGAGCTGAAAAAATTGTAAACAATAGGTTAGAAAATGGAGCAATCCTATTGGTTGAAATTTTTCCAGCTCACAGGTTAGTTCCCCAAAACACTTTTGCTACGATATTCTTGGAGGCACCTCTCCGTCCAGCTTTGGCCGTTTTATGGGATGTAAAGTTGGAAACAAGGTTTTGACGAAACAAGGATTTGACGAATATCGTTGCTTTCAAGTAAACATGTTCATATTGTCTCGGCTCTCTCTCATGCTACCAAATAATACCATAAGACTTCTCTGGGATATAAATTTTTTTACTGGCCTCGGCCCGTAACGAAGTACGAGATAAACATCAACAAATTTGAAAGTTAAACTTTATCGGTATCCGTGAATTAAAACATAGTAATAGTTTATTTCGATATACAAAGATACCAACGTTTTCCTGTTTAGTTTAATCAAAATGATATTAGTTACAATACCGGCCAAGTGCGAGTCGGACTCGCGCTCGGACGGTTCCATACCACTAAGATAAAAATACCGTCGTAGTCAGAGACGCGCTGCAGGCAGACGTGTATTAAATGCGCTCGAGTCCGACTTCCACTTGACTTATTTATACCGTTTGTTGTTATTCTATATTATGCATTGTACCAGGTTATTTTTAGGACCTGATTTCCTTTTGCCCACTTATTAGAGAGGTCAAAAGCAACAACTTTTGTTCTACGACTTTGCTAACAACGCACAAAAAATTTTCGACGCTCCATACTAAAGTGGTCACGTGACCGACCCATTTCGTATGGGAACTTGAAAATTTTTCGTGCGTTGTTAGCAAAGTTGTAGAACAAAAGTTGTTGCTTTTGACATCACTAATAAGTGGGCAAAAGGAAATCAAGTCCAAGAAAATAACCTATTATACATACCAATTTTCACGCTTGTAAGTGTTCCCGTTCTTACAATCGAGCTAAAACAAAAAAAAAAACACCAATAAATCACGTTTCCTGTATATCGACCCCTTTTATTACATTCCATTTTTATTATTATTTTTTAAATAATTCTGTGAAAATTTCAACCAAAAATTTCAACTTTAAAGGTCGGACAGACAGACAGACTACTTAGGCTTAGTGATAGGTCTCCATTTGGACCCTTCGGGTACAGAACACCAAAATACCGTTCAATTACATTTAATCGTTCTAGTTTTATCGCGATTTAATGTAGATATCAATAATGATAATGTAAATAAAATATACTTCCTGTGTATTTTTCAAAACTCTGTGAAAACATGTTGAAGCTACAGCAAATGCTTGTCTTATTTGTGGGTTTTATTTTGGTAAGTCAATATTTATTGTTTACATAAAAAGGTTACAAATCAATTACAATTAAAGACAAAAACAAGAAATACCATAAAATACAAGTGGCAATCACTTACCTAAAGACAAGGACTACAACTACTCTCTAACCGGAAAAAGTAACGTGAGCAACAGGGATAGGGATATTATAACTACTCACAAATAAGAGTGCGCATGAGTACGCGTATAGTAGAAACATCCGCTACACAAAAACACTCCGAGAACGGTGTAAACTACTTTAACAACACCTTGCGCAAATCTTCTACCACCACGCGCAAGTTGTTGTCTACATTTCCCGCTATCTAAATATATAAATAGCTTGGCCGACTTATTGACTGATTCATCAACGCAGAACCGTGACCGCTATAGCTACAGATCAGAAATTTTGTACTTCAAAACCTCCCACTAAGGAAGGATTTTCCAAAAATCCTCCCCTAAGGGGGTGAAATAAGGGTTGAAAGTTTGTATGAAAGTCGTGTTTCTTGAGTTAGATTTACATAAATTTGAATTTAAGCTTTTTGTTAAAAATAAAAACACATGTGTTTAATCATTTCTTAAAAATCACCCTTCCAGGGGGTGAAAAAGCGGGTCATTCTTTTCCGTATGTTGGTCTATAAGCCTTTAATTTTTAGGGTTCCATAGTCAAAAAGGAACCCTTATAGTCAAGTCCGTCTGTCTGTCCACGGCTTAGCTGAGACCCATAGTACTAGAAAGCTGAAATTTTGTACGAATATACATTTTTGATTCACGTCGACAAAGTGGTAGAATAAAATTTTGAAAAATATTTGTTTTAGGGTACCTCCCGTACAAGTAAAGTGGGGATGTTTTTTTTCTTGTTTACCCCATAATGTGTCGTTACATAGCTCTTTTAAAAATAATGTGAGTCTGCTAAGATCATTTTTCTTTTAAGGGATCCCTTTGCAAAATATTAAGCTTGAAAGCGAATATTAAGCTTGAAAGCGCAATTTTTTGTTGAAGTCGGTCGAGTCCCCCCTTCCACAGCCGGTTAAGCGGTTGTTATTGGAAATGTGAAAAAAATCACAATAGAATAGAGATATGTGATGAAATTAAAAGGAAAACTATCACAGTTAAGTAGTATTTACAGATTAATGAGCTATAGCCGAAAAACTAAAAATAATAAATATAGCCTTAGCAATCAGGCGCTAGGACCTAGCTGAGCATTAGGAGGTAAAAAGTTTATGTCACAAACGTTATGAAATACTTACACAAATCCCGCTTTGCGATAAAAATCTTAAAAACTACGGAACCATATACTACGCGTGGCCCGACTCGCATTTGGCAGGTTTTAAAGTTAGACATATTTTATTTCGAGCTTTCCATAATAATACAAAAATACGTATTTTTTTAATTTTTAGAAATCCATCCCCTAACGCGATGAAATGAGGGATGAAAGTTTGTATAGTGATCCTCCAGGTTTGTCACGAGGTACTTGAAAATTTGGATTTAAGCTTATAATAAGAAATATAGAAACAAGTGTTTATATCACCCCCCAAAGAGGTGAAATAAGCGATGAAAGTTTGTATGAAAATCCTACAGTTTTGACACGCGGTACTTGAAAATATGGATTTTATCTTTTAGCAAATAATAAGAAGTATAGACACACGTGTACGGGGATGGTTTTTCACCATTAGAATGCTAAATTATTCCTGAGTAATATATCTACGGTATATTTATTACTAGAAAAAAAGTAGGGATCCTATCCTACTAAAACTTCAATATTGTAACTCAAGGTGAAAAATTTTGCCATACGATGTCTTTCATCGCATGCGCTTCGGAAACTATTGATGATCATCATAACAATCCATGAAACGTCATTTTTTCACCTTTTGCTGGAAAAATGTAGGGGGAAGTACCAAAGTCACCTCGCTTGTTAGCGTTACGGCTGGCACCATGGACCGCGGTTGTAGGTGACCGCACAGTAAGTAAGATAAAAAGGAGGATGCTGCTGCCCATAATCCAGTTTATAACCCTTAGTCGCCTCTTACGACACCCAAGGGTATGTATGGGTTCAGGGTTGGTACATATCTTTGCCGGCACCACACGGGACCATATTGATGATAGAAAAAAATAATGTTTTACAATATTAATGAACGTATTTATATGTAAAAAAAATTTCGCGAGACTATAATCAACTATTGTAGTCATGTCACCGTAACATTTATTACATTTTAAAAGTTGATAGAAATGCCAACTAAAATCAGACCATGTTATCCATACCTTTCTATTAATCCTTATTCAAATAAATAATTTCGTATTCAACGACATTTCCATACGTGTAGACTACTTTTTAAATTATTCAAATTGGATATTCCATTCAAAAGATATTGAGAATTTAAAAATTTCAATCTAAACAGAATACTTAGAGAAAAACACACAACATCTCACCCTAAACGCATATACCTTCTCCGTTCCGTCGTGGGTAAAAATATGTTTAAGCATTTCTAGATAAACAAAAATAAAGTGCTACCCGTGCGAAGCAGGGGCGAGCCGCTAGTCTTAAATATAAAGCTGTTACTTAAGTTACGTGAGTGTAAGATTAAAAACTAACTTTAGCAATTGTGAAAAATCCGGAGTTTTGTGAGAAATCCGGAATTTTATTTGCTTCTGAAAATAGAGTATAAGAAATAATGGTGATATTCATTGTTTTTCTTTTTTTTTACAGGGATTAGAAATAGTGCCTCGTACTCCAATTGTGGAGTACTATAACCCCAAGTATATCAAAACTATGAAGTTTTCTGTAAGAAAAATAAGCAGAAGAAGTCCATATTCATTCGATTTCAACATTACTTCGCTCGTCGGAGCAGGCAACAATCTCACAGTAAGGGCCTGTCCACACAGCGAATTGTTGCCGCGCGATATTTATTCGCGCGAATTATATTCCGTGCTTGAAATAGAACAAAATCCCGCGAATTGTTGCGGCGCGATTTTTTGCTATAAGGGCCTGTTCGCACAGCGAATTGTTGCCGCGCGATATTTATTCGCGCGAATTATATCCCGCACTTGACATAGAAAAAAAAAATCGAGATTTTTTTACCGCCGGTGCGGATACTCCTATAGGATACATTGTGTTACAGAATTGCGAGAAAAAATCGCGCGATAAAAATTCGCTGTGCGGACAGGCCCTTAGTTAAGTAACAAAGAAAAGCTCTGTATCTTTTGAGGGCGAGACATTGGTCTTGAAACTGTCCATCTTAGGGCCTGTCCGCACAGCGAATTTTTGTCGAGTAAATATGATGATCAGAAACCTTAATATATTATCACGGACATGACGTTAAGTTGTCGGCTGTCATACGAGAGAACTGTTTAAAAGTTTCATCAATATAGTGATTAACCCCGTGGTTCAGTGGTTATGGTGTTGGACTAACAAGCCGCTGGTCATCGGGTCGTATCCAGCCAGTCCCACCCATACGAGTATGTATATTTATCATTTGATATTTGTTTAGAACATTCTAGAAAGAAAAGATAGAGATAGCTGAAGAAAGAGAGCTAAATTCTAGAAAAACCTAATAGCCTCGTGGTCATAAGTAGGTCAGGAAACCGATACATTTTAGTGGTGATGGATTACTTTACGAAATGGTCTGAAGTATTTGCTTTACCGAACCGAGAACCTACCACTGTCGCCACATAGTTAGTAAATGAAGTCATATGCCGTTTTGGGGTTCTTTTGGAGATGCGCAGTGATCAAGGGAGAAATTTTGAGTCACAATTCTTCCAAAAAGTCTGTAAAATTTTGGGAATACATAAGACACGAACAACTTCATATCACCCACAATCGGACGGAATGGCGGCGATTTAATCAGACATTGAAGCGACATCTCGCAGAAGTGGTGGACAAACATCAAAAAGACTGGGACTAGTACATACCCCTTTTCTTAATGGCTTATCGAACGGCTGTCCATGAGGAAGGGAGTTGCTATTACCGGCGGCCCTGTTGTCTGGCTGTCCACCAGATGTTCCTAAGGATGTCAGCAAATTCGTTTGTGACTTACGCGGAAAAATTACTTCACTCTCGCCTGGTAGATCTCTTCCGTCAATCTTTGTCCGTTCATCTTCTCTACATGACCAAACCATCTCAGCATCCCTTTCTCGATTTTGGTCACTACGTCTTATTTTAAGCCACACCGTTCTCTTATCACACTATTTTTAATCCTGTCACTCAATTTAACACCAATCACACTCCTTAGCGCTCTCATTTTCACTGCATTAATTCTACTTTCATGCCTCTTCTGCCGTACCTAGCTTACACTGCCATACATCAGTGTTGGTACCAAAACACCCTAGAACAGCCAAACGAGCCTTGTAAGACACCTTCTGACTCCTCATAAAGGGTGCCATTCACCATGTTTCCAGCATTCACTCTTCTTTCAATATCACTTTCACACTTTCCATCTCTCGTAAACTTTGAGCCCAGATACACAAACTCCTTCACTTGTTCGACTTATTCAACACCTATTAATATAGTACACTCTGTCATACATTCTTCTCTTTCAAGTACCAATACTTTCTTCTTGCTTACATTTACTTTCATTCCTTTCCTGTCCAAAGCCACATTCATCATTGTTACCATCTCCTGCAACTCGTCAGCTGATGACGCAAGTACAATTTGGTCATCAGCGTAGAGAAGACATTTGATGAGTAACTCATTCTTCTCAGTCTACACATACTCTCTTTCAGATCAATCAAACAATTATCCATGAACAGGTTAAACACCCAAGGTGACGCTACACATCCCTGCCTAACACATTTTTCGATGCTAAACCATTCAGTGTACGCCCCGTTTATTCTGAATCAGATGACCGTTTACCCCATACATAGACAATGCTAACCACAATTCATTCGTCACCACTCGGTCATAGGCCTTTTCCGAATCCACGAACGCGCAGTAGACTTTTTTGTTTTTAGCTGATCTGTACAATCTGTACATCCCATTCCCTTTCTAAATCCCGCTTGTACATCCCATATTTTTTCGTCAGTATCTTTTATCACTCTTTCAATCAAAACCTTTGCATACAGTTTGCCGACGACACTGAGAAGACTTATCCCGCGGTATTTTTTGCAGTCCTGTTGTGACCCTTTTCCTTTGTACAGCGGCACAATCACAGCCTTGCACCAGTCACCTGGTACTTGGCTGTTCGTCCAACACAGGTTGAAAAGGCAGTGCAACTGACTAGCCACAATACCTCGCCCAGCCTACTTTGACGTTTCACTCCAAACCCGAACCGCTAGCTCAATTCAATTCAATTTTTGAATGTTTATGGCTCCATCGCCACTTGCGGTGATTCTGCCAATGTCAGAGTAACCGCTAGCTCGTAACAATATAAAAGCGTGATCCACATCGCAACTACAAATGTCAAATGTGTTAAATCAAGTGCACCCTGTTTTTGTCACTACTTTCCCTAATGCGCGCGAGTCTGACTCGCACTTGACCAGATGGTATAGACAGCTCAGAGTAAAAAACTATAGAGTCCGTCATATACATATTCTGTGAAGTGTAAAGCGTATCCCAGTCGCCTATACTAGTCGATCAAAATACTTTAGTATAATTATTTGTTTGCGAAAGTGAAAATATATCATTTTTACTTGTGAATTGTACATTAACACTAAGAACGGAAGCGTAAATAATCCGTAAAAGCCATTTTATGCGTTATTTTTAACACCATTTTTTTTCCTGAATAGTAAGTGTTTTCACCAGAAAAACTGTGGTAGTAACATTTATTCGTCCCATGTCACATATATTTCTTAGAGAGAGAGAAAAAAAAAATACGTTTTTAGGATTAGATAAAAATCCATACATTTTAGTATGGAGGTCCCTCGCAAGAAAGGGATACGCTTATGGGTCCATCCTTAGCAGAAAGTGCTGCTACTCAAACATCCTTGATAGACAATGTGCCTTCAAAATTAGAGAAGACTATAGCGAATGTCATAAAATGTATGGGATGACATTTAACGTATTACGTACAAATACGTACGTATGGAAAGAAATTTGACCTCCTTGCTTCGTATAATTCCCCTATGGATTGGACATTAATATGTCAAATGTCGTTCCATACATTTCATGACGTTTGCTTTCGTCAAATGGCTGGTCGTCTAGACCGTCTAGTTTTCATTGTTTGTTGTTATTTTATAGCTCATACACTATGAATATACCAATATCCGAGCTTGTATCCTCCCGTTTTTAAGATACAGCTAAAACAAAAAAACACGTTTCTTGTATGGGAACCGACCGCCCTTGTTTTATCTTTTGTCATAAAAACGGAAATTACTACGTTTATAGTGTATAAGCTACGAAATTAAAACTAATAATGAAAACTTCTACTACTGCGCGACTGCGCCTCTGACTAAGACCGTATTTTTAACTAAGTGGTACGGAACCCTCGGTGAGCGAGTCTGACTTGCACTTCGCCGTTTTTTAGGGTTCCGATACCAAAATGGTAAAAAAAAGGAACCCTTATGGCGTGACTTTGTCTGTCTGTCTGTCTGTCACACCTCTATATCTCAGCATCCACTCATGCTATCGACATGAAATTTGGAATAGTTTTGGAATATAGTTGCCCAACTTAATTGGACATGAAAGAATTTTGAAAAAATTATGATTATTAATGTAAAGGGGGCCAAAATAGGGGGGGGGGGGGGCAAATTTCAAATTGTCGCTACTAGGTCGAGTGGGGTATCATATTAAAGGGCTTTACTTGTACATTCTAAAATATATTTTTGTATTTTTTACGTCTCTTAGTTTTCAAGTTATGATAAAAAAATACCATTCCCCCCCCCCTTATCTCCGAAGTCTGTGATAGGAAAAATCTGAATTAATTACAATTGACAGAAGTTTATGTAAACATTACAGCAAAAATAAAACGATCTTTCTAAGTTGCACAGTTTTTTAGAAATCTGCAAATAATCATTACATACAAATTTAGTTTTGCGGTCCTAAAAATAGACCTTTTTGCTCCCAAAAATACAAAAAGTATATCGGAACCCTCGGCGCGCGAGTCTGACTCGCACTTCGCCGTTTTTTTTTAGATACATTGGTCTCTTCTTGAAAACTTAAGTGGAAGATATCAGCCTATGGCTATTGAACCTCAGTACAAACTTTGTGATTTTCTTCAAAACGAAACCTATTTCGGCCAGATGTACACCAAACAGTTCCCAAAAAACTGGACTTGCCCGTTTAAACCTGTAAGTAGTAACAGTACTATAGTATGCGTTCGCATAATATTATATACAGGATGTGAGGACGGTGTACTGAAAACTGAAATTCGTGCTTAGTCAACGAAACTGAACAACTTTCCCAAACAATTTTTGGGAAATGAAAAAAAAATTGAGCTCTCCATATAATCCACGGAATAGAGGGGGGGCTACCTCACAAACTGTCCAACGACTCCAAATTTTTGATATGTTGTCGAGGATGGTTAGTAAGTGTTTAAAATACAAAATGCACAATACAACCCCCCCCCCCCCCCTTCGCCCCCGCCGCCATATCTTTCGCATATAATCTTCGATTACATGCATTTTGGTAGAGAATTAAATTCCAGTGTGGTAGAGAATTAAATTCCCTATAATTTTCGTATTAAATTTTGTTTCTAGAACTGATAGTTATGGAGATATGCACTTTAAAATGAAAGGAAAAAATCTAATTTCCCGGAAATTGCTGAAAATTCTAACTAAAGTTAGTTCCATTCTAAAGAACGCTGTAATTCAAATATGTTTTGCGCAGTGTCGGAGAAAATAAAATTTCCTATAATTTACGTTTCAAATTTTGTTTCTAGAAGTGATAGTTATGGAGATATGCACCTTAAAAAAAATCCTATTTCCTGGATATTTCAAAAACTTCTAACTTTAGAACGCTGTAATTCAATTCAGACCGGTGCGCTAGTTAATTATTTACTTAACACATTTGAATTACAGCGTTCTAAATTTAGAAGTTTCAGAAATTTCCGGGGAATGAGATTTTTAATTTTTTTTAAAGTACATATCTAACTATCGGTTTTAGAATCTCTCTAACACCGTGCAATACATATTTTAATAGGGAATATGCATAATTTTTTTTCAAAACTTTTGCTCATAAAACAGCTCTATTTGCAATATATTTAGGTCCATAATCCAGCTTATTAAAAACGCGTGCTTTTCTCATTATATATTACAGCACTAGTTATTTAATTTTTGTTTTTTTTTTATATTAACAAAGAGCAAGGAGTTCTTATGTCTAAAATATTTATGACATTTTCGTAAATATATACCTAATGTTGATGAAAATATAATATATAAACAGTGTGTAGCATGAGATTAGTTAAATTTGACAACAAATTAACATTTATTGATTTTGTAAGCAATACATTTTAAGTTTTTGTACTTTTTCAATGACTACGCTGTTTGGGAGGATTGCCACTGCTTCGTCATAGCCCCAGATTAGTAAGTTTATGAGTGTCATAGCTCCTCATTTGAAAAAAGAAATCCGCGCGGAACAAGAATTCCGGGCGCCATTTTTCAGAAGTATTTTCATTTGCTTTGATTTTTGTGACTAACTAACAATGTCGGCGTCGGTTTCAAGCAATGAAGAAGAACTTAATTTAACCCCACAGGAAATAATTACTGGGGCACAAAATGCAAGTGAGTCTCCTTCCAGCAAAATCAAAGGAAAAATACATTCTGGCCTACGAAAAGTTCATTGAATGGAAGAACAGCAAAAATGCCAATTCGTTTTCAGAGAATGTTTTTTTGGCGTATTTCAATGAGCTGGCGAATAAGTATAAACCTAGCCCTTTGTGGTGTATTTTTTCCATGTTTGAAATTATTGTGAGAACAAAAATGGAAGCTACACATTTCTAGATAAAATGCATGTAGGTAACCTAAGTTATAAGCGAAAGATATGGCGGCGGGAACGAAGGGGGAATATTGAATTTTGCATTTTAAACTCTTACTAACCATCCTAGACAACATATCAAAAATTTGGAGTCGTTGGACAGTTTGTAGGCTAACCCTTCACTTTTATTTAGTGAATTAATAGAGACTGTTCGACCAGAGTGAGCAAATTGTGTGGTAAGGTCAAGATTTTTTTTTATTTCCCAGAAATGTTTCTTGGGAAAAGTTGTTCAGTTTTGTTGACTAAACATGCCCTTTCAGTTTTCGTTACACAGTCCCTACACCCTGTATTCTTTGCTATAGCAGGACTAACGTAAGAAGTCTCTTTTCTTAATTTCTTTATCTTTATCTTCTTCCTTTTCATTTAGGTTTCAGTTTTCTTAGCAGGTAATATCTTAGTAATATTTTTCTTGTAATTTTTCATATGTTTGACAGCTGTCACATCCGGCCTATTTATCAGGGACCGTAAAACCCGTTCTCTGGCTCAAGTCGTTCAATAACATACCTCATAATTTTGATTAGTTGCCAATTGTGTAACACCTTCAACTGCTATTCCATTCATTTACCCAACGTAAGGGTTACCCTTTCATACGGGTTACACTTGAGGCTTTCCTTTTAAAACTAACACTTTCATTTGACTACCCCTTTCGATACGGATAGGGATTTACTTACCTCTCGCGCTTGCGTTCCCGCACGTGTTTTAGCCGCTAGGCCAAAGCGTGACGGACAGACCGACCGACGGACCGACCGACCGACCGACCAACCAAACTACTCGCATACCAAAAAAACAATGGACAACGCGACTTGAAGTCACGCTCTCTCTTTCTTAGAAAAAAGCGAGTGTCGTATGTAATTCGGCATTTTTGTCTGTCTCGTACCGACCTACACTCTGCTCAACTAAAGTACACGTGTATAAATTTTCATGCACATCAGTGTCGCGCGTCCGACCTAATGTATGACGTTCCACAGTTGACAGTGCGCCGCATAGATTGGGTGGGTAACCCCAACAGCTCAATGGGTAACCCCTTCAAAGTGTAACCTTTTATCAAAGGGTTTAGTAAGTCATTCAATAGAGGTTATTTAACCGAGGTAGAGCTTAAGGTAATCAATTGAACGACTTAATGCGGAACGGGTTTGGTAAGTAAAATCCAAATCCAAAACCCGTTGAAAAACCCCGGAAGGGGTAAGCGCGCAGGTCCCTGCTATTTAAGGCCTTACTTCAGCAGTTCCTTGTAAGTTCAATGACTAGTAACTAGCAATCTGTGAATTCGAACTTAATCTTCTTGTTTTGGTTAAGTAATTTGTGAGATAGTGACGTACATTGAAGTGTTTAAAAATTTTCAACATACAACGTGAAATTTAATCGGATTTGCTCCTGACGCATAGTGATTCTATTAATAAATACAAGCAACTTTCCAGAAGAAAAAGAAATTACACCAGATTTTTTTTGTAATCGGCATACTTTACTAATAGATTTTTTTGTCAATTAATAATTTTTTCTTTGAGAAAATCGCTTGTTTTCATTAGTAGAGTTACTAGACTTCGCGAGCAACTCCAATTCAATTTATTTATAGGTTAATCAAGCTTGTACTCGTAGTAGGTAAATTAGTAAATAGAAGAGTTTGGCGGTGTGTCGATTTAATACCATACCTGCCCCATAAGCTGACCCGAGTTTTTTATTCTTCCAGGGAGAATACAGTTTACAAAATGTGGTTGTTCACCTGGAGAACTTTCCGTTCAAAATTCCATTCACCTGGGACTCTTATTCTGTCAGCGCACGAGTTGATACTGAAGGTTTCATCACTACTACCAAGGAGAAAGTTTTTTCTATGAAGGCCATTACTACTATTATTCAAAAACCTACGAAGGTTAAAAAAAATTGACGACAACTTGCTACTTTGTTGCACTTCAGCTTTTTACTGTAACACATACAACGTATTAAGTAATTTGCTCAAAACCTCTCGGGTGGTACCTCTGGACATAAAACTGAACAACTTCTGTTCTACGACTTTTGAAAATTTGCTCAGCTGATCAATTTGAGTGAAGAAGCAACATTTACTTTTGTGAGTTTTCTAAATTCGTGGAACAAAACAGTTTCATGTCGAAAGCTTCCACCCAAGAGGTTTTTCGCAATTAACGTTGTGTAATAATGACTTATTTAATATAAATCATGGAATCAAAAAGTTTAGAGTAGTGACGAAACAGAATAAAAAGGCTTATAAAAAGACTAGACTAGTTTTTTTGGCTTTTAGCGTAATATTATAAGTTGCTTTTGACCTCTGTAATAACGTGGGCATACGCAAATCAGGTACCAAAGAAAAGCCTAGTATATTCTTTGCCCTATAAGTCTGAATCCAAAATGACGACTATTTTCGGTGATATTCTTTTAAATCCTTAACTAAAAAGACTCAAACATTATTTATTGCAAATACAAACATTTATTATAATAACAACTTCATATAAAAGTTAAAAATATTTCATGTATTTTATTCCATCGACTGAGTGTTATTGGTAAAAGCTCAATGCCGCAGTTTTAGGGTTCCGATACCAAAATGGTAAAAAAAAGGAACCCTTATGGTGCCGCTTTGTCTGTCTGTCCGTCTGTCTGTCTGTCTCACCTGTATATTTTAGCAACCACTCATGCTATCGACTTATAATTTGGTATAGTTTTAGAATATGTGCTATATATGCAATATATAGTATAAATACTTTTGTTATACATAAGGTTAAATAAATAAATAATTATAATGTCCTTAAGACTGGGCTGTATGGCCTCATGTGCTTGTGCCTATTGTCTAGGTTAAGATTATTAATAAAGGACTCCGTGTCATGGCGTAAAATAGCTTTGTGCATTTTAATTTAAAAACTAATCCTTCGTGAGATACAACACATGGTGTCAGGTGGAAAACCCACAAAAAACGAACTATGGATGGAATAAAACCACCATCAAGGTTAAAGTTGTCGGGCGATGGAGCGAATTTCAAGAATTTCGTTCAACAGTTTGAGCTGTACCTCATGGCTGTTGACTTAGAAGAGGCGTCTGATACAAGAAAAATAGCACTATTCCTCAACTGTGCAGGTGAGGAAGCGTTCGAAGTCTATAATACCTTTGACAAATCTAAAATAAAAACGCTTCAAGATCTGACTACTGCATTTCAAGGTTATGCAGAACCCAAAAAGAGTCTTCTGTGGAACACGTACAATTTCTTCATGTTGAAACAGAAAGAATGGCAACCTGGTAAAGTTATCAAGGTGGAAGACCTAGGACCTTCCACCTTGATAACTTTACCAGGTTGCCATTCTTTCCCCCCATTTCAGGAAGAAGGTGAAGTGTTTGATCACTATTACACAAGGGTAACTACGTTAGCAAAAAAGTGTGAACTTAGTAGCTTAGAAGACAGACTGATAACCATGGTCATTGTGATTGGCATTAGGGATATGTCACTAAAAGAAAGGCTACTCACTGAGCGAGACCTTAAATTAAAACAGGCAGTGGAAATATGCAGGGCTGCTGAGTTAGGAAAAGAACAAATAAATAGACTACAGAGTGAAAAAGATCAAGTTAATGTTCTGAAGAAACAAGAGACCAGAAGCGCTAGGCCTAAAGAAAGAACTATAATAGACTGCTACAAATGTGCAAAAAGGCATGAAGCTAGGAACTGCCCAGCATATGGAAGAAAGTGTGCTGAATGTGGCCTCTACGGACATTTTGCAAGTATACACTTAGAAAGAAGAAAACTGATAAATATAACGACTATAAGAAAGGTCAGAGTAAACATAATAGAAGAGTACATTTATTTGAAGAAGATGAAGAAGAAACAGAAGAAAGTGAAGAATTTACAATAGAAAGTATGGTGACCGTGGACGGTTTGAAACAACAGTGGCAAGAGAAGATATTAGTCAACGACAAGGAAGTGAACTTCAAGTTAGACACTGGAGCGGACTGTAACACACTTCCAATGACGTTGTTCAGAGAAATTAAAAAGGAACAAGATGTTTTGGTAAATACAGGTACAATTTTGCTTGTTTATAATGGACAAAAAATACTGACTGAAGGTACTACAGAAATTGATTGTGTCATAAAAAATGAAAAAGAGAAATTAAAGTTTACAGTGATTGATATGTAGTGTGCCCACTACTGCCACCGCTAGATGGCGGCACTGGGATATTGCAACTCGATATTGTTAGTGTTACGGTGTTTATTTATGTAGGACCGAAAGATTTTGATCCGCGTCTTCCTGGTAACCTGAATTGTATTGTGATATATTATAATAAAGTGATAGTACTGTAATAAGTGGTTTTCCCTTCTTCATGAATAGCGAGGGGTCTCCCTCGCTATACTGGTGACCCCGAGGAGCACGTGTGCCACGCCACGCCGGGCTGAGAGTGACTAGAGACCCTCTCAGCAGTTTCACTGGTTTTGACCCCGTTATCGGAACCTCAGTTCCATGGCGGGAGGTCTGGAGGATGAAAGCGCATCGGGTACCGCCGCTAACAAAGACGGTGGCGGATCAACGAGTGGCGGTGAGTCTGTTAATCGTATCGGTGTTCGGATTCCACCGTTTTATCCAGCGAAGCCGGCGCTTTGGTTTGCGTCACTGGAGAGCCAGTTTGTGCTGGCTGGTATTACTTCAGATACAACCAAATACCATTATACCATATCTCAGCTGGAGCCAGCCTATGCCGAGATCGTAGAGGATATCATTACAGCTCCGCCTGAACCAAATAAGTACGAGCATTTAAAAACAGAGCTAATCAAGCGGCTCACAGTGAGCCGTGAGCGTAAACTTAAGCAGCTGTTGACTCATGAAGAGCTTGGAGACCGTAAGCCGTCGCAGTTTTTGCGCCATTTAAAGGAACTGGCAGGACCAAATATTCCTGATGACTTCCTGAGGTCCCTTTGGGCAGGTCGCCTTCCTAGTGGCGTACAGTCCATCCTAGCATCGCAAGCTAAGTTATCACTTTTGGAGATAGCCGAGTTGGCAGATCAAATATTGGATGTCACCGCTCCGAGCCCACAAGTTGCGTCAACTTCTTCTTCATGTCCTGATGTTGCTTCAGAGTCAGGACAAATAGCAGCACTTACCAGGCAAGTTCAGATGCTGTCAACTAAGCTGGATAGATTATCTCGTTCAAGAAGCAGATCCACTTCACGGCGTAGCAGACGTTCTTCTTCTACTAGATCAGAGTCTAGTTATGAAAACTCTCCCATCTGCTGGTACCACTCCAAGTTCGGGCAGAAGGCGCATAAGTGTGTGAAGCCTTGCGACTTTTCGGGAAAAGCAACGGGCAGTCGATAATGGCGGCCGACGACTGTCCGAGTACCGGTCGCTTATTTGTGACAGACAAGAGTTCATGTATGCAGTTTCTTGTGGACACCGGGAGTGACTTATGCGTTTTTCCTAAAACACTCCTTAAGGAGCGTCGAGTGAAAACGGACTATGAACTTTGTGCGGCAAACGGTTCCGTTATTAGTACCTACGGCTACGCTCACTTAGTGCTAAACCTAGGCTTGCGCCGTGACTTTGTTTGGAGGTTTATCGTCGCCGATGTCACAAAGGCGATAATAGGCGTGGATTTTCTTTCATATTACAATTTAGTTGTTGATGTTCGTAACCAACGCCTCATCGATGGTAGCACTACGCTCACGACCTCAGGTATACCTGCTTCCGCGAAGGATGGTGTTTCAGAGGTAACTTTTCTTGGTTACCATATTTCCGCAAAGGGTACGTCGCCACTACTAGCTAAGGTAGAAGCCATCAAAACTTTTTCTGTTCCCAAAACGGTTAGGGAGCTGCGTAGGTTCTTAGGGATGATAAATTTTTACAGGCGCTTCATCCCTAAAGCCGCTCAACACCAAGCACCTTTGCACGCACTGCTCACGGGATCAGTAAAAGGTTCACATCCGGTCAGTATAACAGGCAAACAACTCGAAGCATTTAAAGCTTGCAAGGAAGGTCTTTGTCAGGCCGCCTTACTAGCTCATCCGCAATGTGGCGCTAAGCTTGCGTTAGTGACGGATGCGTCTGACAGCGCCATCGGTGCAGTCTTGCAGCAACATGATGGACGTTCTTGGCAACCCCTTGCATTTTTCTCTCATAAATTAAGCCCCACTCAACAGAAGTATTCACCTTATGATCGGGAGCTTCTTGCTATTTATGAAAGCGTCAAATATTTCCGACATATGGTTGAGGCGCGCGATTTTGTGATCTATACAGATCACAAACCACTTACGTTTGCTTTTCACAACCGAAAGGAAAATTGCTCCCCCAGACAGTTTCGCCATTTAGACCTCATTGCGCAGTTTACCACCGACATCCGCCATATTTCAGGCCAGGATAATGTGGTAGCCGACACGCTCTCTCGGGTTGAGGAAATTGTTCAGCCTGTTGATCCGAACCAGCTGGCAGCAGCACAGCTCTCAGATCCTGAGCTCATTCAACTCCTCAATAAGGCAAGTTCACTGCGCATTGAAAAAGTGAGACTTCCTGGGACCAGCTCAGTCCTCTTCTGTGACGTCAGCACAGATTCCCCCAGGCCATTCATTCCAAAGATTTTTCGCCGTAAAGCCTTCGAAAGCCTTCACTCTTTTAGCCATCCAGGTGCTAATGCTACGGCGAAGATGGTTGCAGAGAGATATGTGTGGCCAGGTGTTAGGCGGGACTGTAGGGAGTGGGTACGCACTTGCTTAGCATGTCAGCGTGCGAAAATCACGAGGCATGTCTCCTCTCCACTCGGATCATTTAAAGTTCCAACAGCCAGGTTTAAATTTGTTCACATTGATCTGGTTGGTCCTTTGCCTATCTCGCAGGGGTTTCGATACTGCCTTACGGCGGTTGATCGCTTTACACGATGGCCGGAGGCTATACCGTTAGCAGATATTACCGCAGAATCGGTGGCGAAAGCCTTATTGAGTGGTTGGATATCGCGCTTCGGTTGTCCAGAAGATATTGTTACGGATCGTGGTGCGCAATTCGAGTCAGCCCTTTTTAAGAGTTTAGCGCAGTTAGTTGGGTTTCAACATCGGCGCACTACTGCATACCACCCATCTTGCAATGGCTTAGTGGAGAGGTTTCACCGGCAGTTAAAGGCTGCCATAATCTGCCACGACAGCACTAACTGGGTGGAATCTCTTCCATTGGTATTATTAGGGGTTCGCAGCGCGTTCAAAGAAGATATTCAGGCTTCTTCTGCTGAATTAGTTTATGGCGAGCCTTTACGCCTTCCAGGCGATTTCTTTACTACGGCGTTTGACTTCACGGTCGACTCAACGAGTTTCACGTCACGGCTACGTAATTTTATTCAAAATTTACAGCCGAAGCCTGCTTCTCGACATGGCGGTAAACGTTCTACATTTGTTTACAAAGGGCTTGACACCTGCTCGCATGTATTTTTACGTGACTGCACTGTTGGTGGATCCTTAAAACCACCTTATACGGGACCATACGAAGTTCTTAAACGCAGTGACAAAGTTTTCACCCTTAAGGTGAATAGTAAGGTGGTTACGGTATCGGTGGACCGCGTCAAGCCGGCCCACATACTGCGTGACTCAGACACCGCAGTTCACACACCGATCATTCATCCCTCACAACCTCACAATCTTCAGTCAGAGGGTCAGAAACTACCTGTAGCCAAGGAACCAGAATTCACGACGCGTTCGGGTCGGAAAGTGCGGTTTCCTGCATATTATCGTCTGTAGGTCTCTGGAGGGGGGTGATGTAGTGTGCCCACTACTGCCACCGCTAGATGGCGGCACTGGGATATTGCAACTCGATATTGTTAGTGTTACGGTGTTTATTTATGTAGGACCGAAAGATTTTGATCCGCGTCTTCCTGGTAACCTGAATTGTATTGTGATATATTATAATAAAGTGATAGTACTGTAATAAGTGGTTTTCCCTTCTTCATGAATAGCGAGGGGTCTCCCTCGCTATAGATATGCCAGTGCAGCCGGTAGTGGGACTGCCAGATTGTATAAGACTAGATTTGATAAAAAGAATAAACATGACACAGTCAAGTTCTGAAAAAGAAAACTTTGTGAAAGAAAATAAGAAAGTGTTTACAGGATTAGGAAATATGATGAAAAAATGTAGACAGGATGATGAGAGCTTGGACATGGCACTATTGCATTATAGAGCGACTCCACTAGCAGGCTTGGGATATAGTCCATCAGAACTTTTAATGTGTAGAGTACTTAGAACCAACTTACCTTGCACTTACTCAGAATTGCGTCCCAAATTACCAACTTATTATAAAGAAAAAATGTTAACTTTGAAAAATGATTCTAAACGTAATTATGATCAAACTGCAAAGAAAAGACAATCCTTTAATTCAGGACAAAATGTTTTAATTCAAAATGGGGGGAAAGAATGGCAACCTGGTAAAGTTATCAAGGTGGAAGGTCCTAGGTCTTATGTTGTTCAGAATGAAAGGGGTAATTTTGTAAGAAGAAATGAAAAACATATTATAAAGAGTAGAAATAAGTTTAATGTAAAACGTGATTTTGAAATTAATGTTCCTAATGTTGAGCGTGAGAGTGGTCTGAACGGTAGGGAAGTTGTAAGAACGGAGAGGTCGGCTCCAAGTCAACAGAGACTGTTGGGTGATGCTTCACGTTCAGGTGACTCTTATGTGACCCGTAGTGGTAGGACTATTAAGATTCCATCTTATTTGAATAACTATGTTACTTAAGGGGGGGATGTGCTATATATGCAATATATAGTATAAATACTTTTGTTATACATAAGGTTAAAGAAATAAATAATTATAATGTCCTTAAGACTGGGCTGTATGGCCTCATGTGCTTGTGCCTATTGTCTAGGTTAAGATTATTAATAAAGGACTCCGTGTCATGGCGTAAAATAGCTTTGTGCATTTTAATTTAAAAACTAATCCTTCGTGAGATACAACACAGAATATGGTTGTCCAAGTTAATTGCACGTAAAAGAATTAAGAAAAATTGATGATTATTGATGTAAAGGGGGCCTAAATAGGGGGGGCAAAATTTCAAATTGTCGGTACTAGGTTGAGTGGGGTATCATATGAAAGGGCTTTACTTGTACATTTTAAAATATATTTTTGTATTTTTTAACAACTCTTAGTTTTAAGTTATGATAAAAAAAATACCTTTCCCCCCCCCTTATCTCCGTAGTTTGTGAATGGAAAAATCTGAAATAATTACAGTCGATAGAAGTTTATATGAATATTACAGCAAAAATAAAACAATCTTTCTAAGTTAAACAGTTTTTTAGAAATATGCAAAAAATCTTTGCAAACAAATTTTGTTTTGCAGTCCTAAAAATGGACTTACTAAAATACTAAAGATATATCAGAACCCTCGGCGCGCGAGTCCAACTCGCACTTGACCGGTTTTTATTTAACAGTCGGGTCTTGTAAGATAGAGGGTAGCCTTTTTTAAAAGCTTTTTTTCTAAAAGACGAGGCTTTTTTTCTATCAAGGTCTCTTTCATCACGAGGTTTGTTATTACCATATTATCATAATTCATTTCTGAAAAAATGTTTAAAACGAGGAAGGTTTTTAACCACTATCAAAGTTTCCGAGTCACCGAATCGGAATTATTTTTTATCTTCTGACGACTCGCTCTGTACACTTTGTTATAATTTTTATGAAGATGCTTACATTGGGTTTGTTTAAATATTGAGCTATGTAACTTTTTAATTATCAACTTACTATATTGAGCAGTACACGTATTACATGTAACTTTATCCAAAAATTCAATATACGCGTATTGGTTAAGTTTCTTTTATTACAAGTTTCATTCATCATTTTATTTCAATTTTTAAAAGCTTTACTTAACAATGGGACCACCTCAGGAGTATACCCTTTCAGATATTTTTTTTTTTTTGCAAATCGGTTCACAACTGCAAACAGTGGAACATAGAACCTCCTCCTTTTTTGAAGTCGGTTAAAAATACACCTGAATGCCGAAGTTTCCCTTTGTCGAATGGATAAAGTTCAGAAGAAAAGTACTATCATGGTCAGATTATCGATACAAAAATGATAGTAAAGAGGAAACGTCCCAAGTATTGTACCTATGAAATTGGCGTTAGGAGAATTTACTTCAAACACAATTTTCAGTACTAACACTTAAGAATATTTTTAGGTATTACAAATCAACAGACAAACCGTGCAAATCCAAATTTTTAATCTTTTGTAAAAAGCTATAAAAAATACGGACGACATTTAAAGACGATAAATTTTCGAAACTTTAATTTTAGATCTTTTTTTGTCAATGGGCTTACTCTTGACCTCGATCTAGTCTTGAGGACAGAGATGAGCTTGACGATGGGATGAGCTTGCCCAGAAGAAGCCTATTTACTCGCAACATGAATAGATTCGGGTTATATGAACTCGGGAATACAAAGGCAGGCAGAGAATCCCACTCTTTGGCCTCGCGCATTATAAAAGATGTTTTAAAGCACTTTGTGCGAATGTGTGGAATATCAACCAAGCGTGGGTGATATCCTACGATGGTACCTAAAGGGGGGGATGGTGGAATGAGCTCATGGAGCTCTTGAGCAAACTCTCCGAAGTACAATCTGTAAAAGACTGACAGACATGCAACCTTATGACGGTGGGCCAGACCGTGAAACTTGGTTCTCATCATACATCTATACATATAATAAAAGAGTAGAAATATAATAATAAAACAGTAAAAACGATGTGTCTGTACTTTTGATTAAGTTATCAAAAAACGAGTGTAGGCGATAAGAAAGGACTAGCAAAACACAAAAAAAAAATGTTTTTGAAACTTTTGTCTGTCTGTCTGTCTGTATGTATTCGATAAACTCCGAAACTACTGAACGGATTTTCTCGCGGTTTTCGCAGATAGGTTAAGCTTAGCTCTGAGCAACATATAGGCTATGTTTCATTTAAATCGGTTCACTAAATCAGAAGCTACACTAATGTAAAGTATCAAATTGCCTTTACGACGATAACTCACAAACCGATTCAAACTAAGTTTTCAATTACGAGTTTGGCTTACTTTTGTGCAACATAGAAGTGTAGTTTCATTGCAAACGGTTCACTCAGACAGAAGGTACACTAAGTTTCATGCGGCGGCGCAAATAAATCACAAACTATTGAAAGGATTCAAACGGGGTTTTCAATAAACTGTCAAGCATTCTTTTTTGCAACATATTAGCTTACTTTCATTGAAAACGGCTCACTCAGACAGGTGCGCGAAATTTCCAGCGGAGGCGCCAATATCTCACAAACAACTGAAGCGGTTAAAACGAGGTTTTCAGTTGCGTATTTGGCTAACTCCGTGCAACATGTATGCTTAGTTTCATTGCAAACGGTTCACTCTGGCAGAAGATACGCAAAGAAGCTTCAGAACCAAGAACTCACCTACTGAACTGGTTCAAACGAGGTTTTCAATGATACGTCGAGCTTCTTTCTGTGCAACATATAAGCTTTATATCATTGCAAACGGTTCATTCAGACAAAAGGTTCGCGACATTTTAAGCGGCCGCACCAATACTTCACAAACTACTTGAACGACTTAAACGGGGTTTTTAATAACGTATTTTCGTTGCTTCCGTGCAAACTTAGGAAGTAGGTTACTTATAAACAAAATACTTCAAAAAATAAAGAGAGATGTGAATCATTGTTTTTTAGGAGTTGTCTTTTAAGGGGTGAAATAAGTTACGAAGATTTTACAGAAGTGAAGTCCAACAGTATGTAGGTACATGTAGGGTTAAAATTATGTGAAGCTAGACACGTTGGACTTTGTACCGCTCTTTTTTCAGTTGCCACAGAAGCTACAGTGACTGAGCCTCAGATTTAGTTACACTTTGTTTTGTATAAGAAATAACGAAACGCGTATCATAGTTCGTCCGCGTGGAATTCGACTATATTTTTACACTTACGAGGATAGTGGGTGACCTAAAAGTCCACACGTAAACAAGAGGTGTTTAATTTACAAAAATCCGTACTATCGGTACTCTGTATACCTAATAATATAAAGGCGAGAACTGCACTGTCTGTCTGTCTGTCTGTCATTGGTACGAAGATAGTTTGAACCATGGGAAAAGTCATTAGCTACTTTTTCTGAACCCCACGCGGACGGAGTCGCGGGCAACAGCTAGTCTAAAAATAACGCAATATTTCATGCGTAGATTATGATCTCATTAATCAGCAAGAAAATTTCGCTGATTTATTAGGTAACCCTAATAGGTAGCTGAATGGTGGCTGGTTGAAATTTTCACCAAATATGTATTTACTTATTTGTTTAGGTGATTGGTTGATTACAACTTATTGCTAATAATGATAAAAAAATCCAAGTGACCCATCCAAGAACCGTGTTATTTTCAACTTTTTTGTTTTGCTATTATAAACAAAGAGTTTCAAGGCGTTACCTTAGTGTCTATGTCGCAGGCAAATCGTTCACAAACGGCAGGCAAACTGTAAACGATCGACAAATTGTAAAACGGCGCCGGCAGATTGTAAACGGGTTTAGATCACTGGTGAGTCGACTCGGCCCCCCAGATATCGATTTTGAAAGCAAACGGTCGAGAAATATAAAAATTCAAGATGGCGGCCATTTTTTTCAATTCTGACATCTGGGTGTCTACTCTCAAAGTCCGATATATCGAAACGATACTACTCGAAACATGCAAATGCAAAACTTCGTCCCTTGACAATAGAGTAGAATATTGGTTGGATGAATTTTCAAACTGCATCCAACCAATATTCTACTCTATTGTCAAGGGACGAAGTTTTGCATTTGCATGTTTCGAGTAGTATCGTTTCGATATATTGGACTTTGAGAGTAGACACCCTGATTCGTCATCGCAGTCGACTCGGACTCTCAGATATCGATATTGAAAGCAATCCGTCCAGAAACCAAAAAATTCAAGATGGCGGCCATTTTTCCAACGAAGGGGGGACGCTTCGGGCTTCGCCCTACGCGGAGCTCGGCCTGCGGCCTCGTACATTACTTATGGTAGGAGAAGGGTGCAGGGTCAGCCGGAGGACGCTTCGAGCTTCGCTCTACGCGGAGCTCGGCCTTCGGCCTCGCTTTATGATGACAGTTACTATGGGTTTCGTTGGGGAGGTATTAGTTAAGTTCGTTAGTTACGGTGAACCCAACCTAACTGATTTCAAGTAAGGATTGGTTAGGTTGGGTTAGGTCATCCTACGACCACAAGAGTTGCCAGAAACGAATTACGCGCCGTTTTGTGGAATGCCACGGCATTATGTAAAATTACGAAATAAAAAAAAATCTGCATATTGTAGAATGCCAAGGATAGTGTAAAACGACGAATTATACAATTTTTCTGTGAAATCTGTACCAACCGACTTCATTATTTTGTATGGGAATTGAAACAATTGTCATTTCGACATGGATCCCATATAAATAGTAAGGTAACACTTAACGTTAAACACTAGTTTAAGAGTTCTCTTGATTATGAATAACGGCAGAAGCAAACAGAGTCATAGAAGATTATTATCAGGGTATTGTACTGTACACCCAACAGCACGTCAGCGGAAACAATTTAAACTTTATGGCATGGTAATAGAGTTGAAAATGTTTCGAATAACGTGCAGTTGGCCATATAGTAAGTAAAATATTTTATGCGTCTAAAATATTCGTTGTCCAGTCAGGGCACGGTTCCAAGGAAAAATAAAAACTTCATAACGTTTTGAATGGGTTGAAAAGCTAAATATTTTGCATTATTCATTTGGAAAATGTACGGCGTTGCAAGTATGCATGCGTGCATTATTGAATCTTTTATAGCTTTGTTGTTAATGGGCTACAGTATCAATGAAATTATAATAAAGTTTTGAATACAATAAGAGACAGTCAATTGAAATTAAAAGGGCATCAATCATCTTCAAAACATCCCATTAAAACTCAACTGATGGACAGAGAGCTCCCTGTAGAATTTTACAATTTAATTACGTAGGATATTTTAAGATAAGGTACAGTAAAGAGCACCACAAGCTTGACACATTGGACTATGTACCATTCTTATTTCATTACCCGTAGAAGCTATAATCGAGCTACGAGTTTTAAGCTTTTACTGCTTTTGACTGTACCCTCCACGATTTTTAGCGTCACAGCTGATGCAATGAACCGCAGTGGTGATGACCGCAATATGATGGTACGATACGCAGAAGGGCACTTCTGCCCATCCCAAATGTCTAAAAACCTTAGTAGCTTTTTGTGACACCTACGGGAAGTAATGAAGTGGTACTTTTCCTAGCACCAAACGAAACAAAAATGGAATTGTTATCCAATAAAACTTTTAACCCAGACAGTTTAAGAATGTAATCAGTTTCATATTCTGAGTACGCATGTCCCTATTGCACCCTGTAATCCGGCTTTTAGTACCTTCTCGTGTTATTTATTAATTCTTCCTACTTATGAAATCGTACAAATCCACGCGGACGAAGTCACGGAAACAGCCAGTTAAAATCAATAAGTTACATAACAAAATATTTTATAGTAAAATTATTCATACAGAACTTTTTCTTCTTACTGAATTACTTAGAATACTCCATCATCGGGTCACTAATTATAATTTTAACAAAATTTTAAACAATATTTTTTAGTGAGGTACCAGGATATTAGCAGCATTAGAAGTGTATCTGACGTAATGACCCTCAGCGCGCCCGCCCTTTCCGTGTCCTGTCGCCTAATGGATGTCTTCATCTTACACTTACTTTATAACCAAATGTATATGAAGGGGAAATTATGTGGGTAGCCTCTACTACAGGCACCATTGATGGCAACCTCGTAAGAGACCACAAACCAAAATGTGGCCTGGTCCGGGGAAGCATAAGATAAGAGACACACAGGGTGTAAGGAACGGTGTAAAAAAACATAAAAGGGTTTACTCAGTAGACAAAATTGAAGAACGTTCTCAAGAATCACCTGTTGGAAAAAAAACGACGACTATTCCATACAAGCTGTCTGAACCAAGACGCAATTTGTATTATAGATTTTTTTTTCTCGTGGAAAGTGTTTCAGTTCTGAGCTAGCCGTTTAAGTTTTTGGTACACCCTCCCCTTACATCCTATATTAATCCAACTTGAAATAAATCCATTTGACTCCCATTTTAGGAAGTCGCCGTCAATCAAAGTCGCTGCCGCCACAGAATATATAATTGCTGCCGCGTGGATCGCCTCTGGAATCGCCGTTGTCGATTCAAAGTCGTTGAACGACCTATTTGTCGACAAAGTCGTTGAACGACCTATTTGTCGACTAAGATTTAATTACTTAACTACTACGTGGTACTACATTGTAATATCGTTTCTCATTACTTTTGTAAAAAAAAATCTATATTTTCCTTTGTTTTAAATAAAAATCTTTACAGACTAAAAATCAACTGATAAAAACCAGTGCAATGAGCAATTTCAATCGAGAAAATTGCAGCGGGCCGAATAGAAAAGTCCACTTCTCTTAGGAAACCAAATAAACGATCGTATTCAATTGGCATACTTCCTCGGACTAAGTTTCAAAGGGGAAAACAAAACTCCAGTCTGTACACTGCACCTACTGGGAACGGAACACTTCTAACTTCACTTTTTCAAATAAAATTGCCGTTGCAATACATCACTTTAATTCTTATCACCCAGAATCGGCTTACCATATGATGAAATCAAAGATATTATAACTCACTTACTAAAAAAAACTGAGTAAGTAAGTGAGGTTAAAAGTATGTGAGTTATAAAGTTTCTTAAAGTAAGCTGTAGAAAACATAAAATATTTTGTAAATCGTTTTCACATCAGACGTCCAAATGAAATCGGGCAAATGGGAATGAACCTAACAAGACCAAACTGCATTTATTGAGGCGGAAAATTGAGCTAGTGCCAATTTTATTTTTCAATTCTTGCAATAGGCGAAATCTATTGAACATTACTACGGTGTAGGATTGATAAATGTCTACAAAAGTGCTACGTTTGCTACGCCACGCCGCCGCCGTAGCATAAACCGAGTATGATTTAAAAATAGTACAAAGGCTTTTTCGAAGTGTATTTGATATCGAATCTACTACTCTGGCACCAAGGTTTGTGAGGTCAGTCATCGACTTTGCAACACACAAAATATTTTTTTTTTACTTACTTAAACATAAAATATATTTGTCAGTTTGTACACCAGTAACGATAACGAGACACAATTAAGCGCTCAGCAATCAGGTGCTGCAGTAGCAAACCAAAAAAGACCGAAGCCTGTGTTAGGGTTGGCTACAAACAATAATTTAAAATGAACTATGCAGAGACCCTTCAAAAAACTAAATAACAAATATTGTGTGTAAAAAATTAAATAAACAGAAAACACTAATGTTTAAAAAATTAAGTTTTGGTTCCACACGTAAAATAAATAGATACAAAAAAAATAGAAAAGTTACCTACAGGTTAAATGAAAATTAAATAAAGAATCGAAATAAGTTAAATGAACAATAAATGCTTTGAAACTCTGAGTAACTAATGTTTGAAAGATGCAGTTTAGTTTTTCTATATGACGATGATGATCGAATTAATGTTTTACTTTATGTAGCAACTCAGTATGAAATTGGTTCTTAAGTTTATTTTTTATTTCTCTTCCAAGAATTTACCTTCCAATTTATATTAAGTCTAAATTATTTTCCTTACTTTTGTATGCAAGGTACGAGACCCTTTCCAAGAAACAATGAATTAGGAATGGCGCAAGATGCAAGGCGTCGACAATTTATCACCTCGATCATTTGTCTGGCTATTTGCTTAGACTGTGCGGGACAGTGAGGGACAAAAACTGTCACTTGAGTGTCACTGTCACTGCCTCAGATGAGTGATCACTGTGTGACTGTGAGTCACTTAGGGCGTGAGTTCTGGAGTTCTTGAGGGCGGTTGAACGGTTAATTAATTGTATGACTTGTCTAATCTGATCTTCTCTGTGGTAAAGATAGAATTGGTTAGTATTGCGTAATTGTTACAAGCATTTAAGAGACATACCAGACAAAATCTTTGTTTCGTATTGGCTTGTTGTACCGTCAGGCGTTTTTAATTCTTATTAAAATTTTGATCGCTATATCACCGATAAAAAAAAAAATCTTGCGAAATAATCACAATTTTTTTTTCCTTTTTCTATCATATTAATTTGTGCTGGTTATGCCGCTTTAGAATCCACGGCACACTTAAAGAAGAGAGAAAACAAAGAATGTTCTTAAAAATTTATGTATTACAAGCAACATTTTACTCTCTATATGTTATTGCATAAAATTTGATGGCGGTTGTTACAGATTATTTAAAGTGTCACACATTTAGTGTATCACTCTCTACATTGTCTATATATCTACAGAGATTTTACTTAAAATATAGACAAAATTAATAATATAAAAATAATAAATAATTTAGTAAGTTCGAATATTTAGTAAGTACTCTTTGAATATCTCATATAATAATTTATTTTCAACAAGAAAATCGGTAAGTAGCTCGTGTAATACTTTTGTCGATTTTTTTTCTAAAAGTAAATATTAAGGTAGAGCAGGTGGCAGAAATTGGGTGATGGGTAAAAAAACGCGCTTGTTAATAATTCAGGATATTGTGAAAGTAAAAGCGCGCGTCTCAGGGGGAAGAGCGGGGCTGTCCGTTGGATTGTCACTTAGCTTATGATAGGTGAGGCGCCGTCTGATGCGATATTGCCAAGCTGTACGGTGACACAACAGTGAATTCGATATAGAATTCACAGAGTCAAGCCAAAATGTTTCACGATTTTGTAAAGGAGAGTAACACTAAGTGAAGGGCATTTATTTTACAAGGTACATGTAGGCTAGGGTGGTAGGCTTTTGTGCAAAGTCCGTCTGGGGAAGTATCACCCCTTGCCTAGGCCCTCCTGCTCGTGTGCTCACTTTCAAAATATTTTTTTATGATTGATGACTTAAGGATCAGATGGACTAATTAGTCCACGTCTTTTGAAGTGCAACTTTTGGAGCCCTTATAACAAAGTCAAAGTCAAAGTCAAATTTATTTATTGCAGTGTTACAGGTATAAATACAAGATGAAATATGTATGAAATATGTGCACTGTAACATACCGAAATCGGCGTGCAATGTTTACTATGTCATACATAGATAAAACTTATTTCTAACATTAGAAATATTTCTTACTTCTAGAGAACTTAATAATGTTTACACAGTAGTATCACATTTTTATCTTTATTTATATCTATTATTATTTATATTTAAGTATATTTACAGCACATTTTTATCTTTATCTAATAAATATTCTTCGATACTATAGTAACATTTGGTATAGAGCAAATAATGTAGTTTCAATTTAAATTTTCTACTGTCTAATTCTTTCATACTATCTGGTAAACTATTGCATAATTTAGGTGCTAGAGCAAAAGCTGTGTTCTTGTAAAATTGCATGTTCGGTTGAATCAAGGGCAAAACATCGATCTTATTTCTTGTTTTTCTAGGATGTCGAGGTTTAACTAATTTAAATTCTTCTAAATTATCGTGGACAAACAAACATGCCTCATATATATACATACAGGGAAGTGTCATTATTTTCAATTTCTTAAAATACGGTACGCAACTATCTTGTTGTTTAGCATTAAACATGGCCCGTACACATTTTTTCTGTGCCCTAAACAACGGCATTATATAGGTTGCGGCAGCATTACCCCAGTGTAATATGCCATACCTCAAATTGGAAGCAACATACGCATGATATGCACACAGTGCAGCCTTCTGCGATATTGTCTTAGTTACATTTCTTAAAACATACACATATCTGCTTAATTTAGATATTAAATCGTCAATATGTTGCTTCCAATTCAAATGGCAGTCCAGAACAACACCCAAAAATTTTATGTAATTCACTTTTTCAATTCGTTTGCCGCAGTATTTAATATTAACATCTAAAGGGTGAGATTGAGGCAGGTAAAACTGCATATATTTTGTTTTGACTAAATTTACCACTAGATTATTATTATTAAGCCAGTCTATAATATTACTTAGCGTTATGTTGATGTCATTCTCGTAGGTGCTAGCTTCAGTGCATTTAATTATAACGGAGGAATCATCGGCAAATAATACCATTTTGTTATTTGTTATATCAGGGATATCATTGATGTAGATAATGAATAGCAAAGGGCCCAATATGCTACCCTGAGGTACACCATATTTTACGGATTTTAAATTAGACTTGGCCGTTATTTCAATATTTTTTTCATCAAGGTAGGTTATATGTGTTTCCTGCTTACGATTTTGTAAATAAGATTTTAATAGTTCAAGGGCTGGTCCTCTAATTCCATATCTATGTAACTTTTCCAGCAAGGTGTTATGTGAAACATAATCGAATGCCTTCGTCATATCCATAAATAAGGTCATTATGGGAGTTTTGCTATTTATGCTTTCAGTAACTGAGAACAACAAATCACGTATTGCAAGATTTGTGGACCTACTTTTGCGGAAGCCGAACTGCTCATTTTTAATTATATTAAATTTTTCAAAAAAGCTATATAATCTATTATAAATGATCCTCTCAAAAATTTTTGAAATAACTGATATGAGTGCTATTGGACGATAATTATCACATATTTCTTTCGAACCTTTTTTAAAAAGTGGTTTAATCACCGTTATTTTTAAGTTATCGGGATATATACCTTGACATAAACATAAATTTATAATGTAACTTAGGGGTGTAGATATCTCTTCTGAGCAATATTTTAAAATCTTTGTTGATATTTCATCAATGCCAACACTATTAGTATTTCTTAAGTTTATGATTATTTTGTTTATTTCTTCTGGGGTTGTTGGCATCAAATAAATTGAGTTTTGTAAAGGTTTTATGTTATTAAAAGGTACTTTATTGTTCAAATTCAAACTATTATTATTTACTTTATTTTTATGTATGTCTACCATATTAATATATGTATCATTGAAAGCATTAGCTATATCTGTAGGTTTAGTTATGAAATGGTCGTTTACCTTTATCTTGATTATATTTTCTTTGGGTGATTGATATTTATTATTTTTGATAACGTTCCATGTAGCTTTGGTAATATTGGAAGATGAGCATAAATATTTACAATTTTCATGTTTTTGGGACATGTTAACAATTTTTTTAAGTGATTTGTTATACTTAGTATAGCTTTGTTTATCACTACTTTTGATACTTTGCATATATAGATTTCTTTTAGTATTAGTAGATTTTTTTATACCTGTTGTAATCCATTTTGGTTTAATTTTAGCATGAATTTTAACCCTTATTTTTGGGAAACAAAGATCGTAAAACATTTTAAGGGTTTCAAAAAAAGTATTATATGCCAAATTTCCGTCGTTAGTTTCATAAACATTGCTAAAAGTTAAATTACGTAAACATTCTCGAAACCTTAAAACCATATATGTATTTACACATTTGTACACCTTTATCATAGGCAGGAGACCTTTATTGCTAGAGAGAAAAGAGTGTGTATATTTACAAATGTCAATATGATATTTTTTGCTGAGCTACTCTCTGCCTATGAATATAAATTATATTTGGTTATTTTCAAAGTAAATCATCAAACAAAAATAAAACATAAATGACATTCGAGTAATAATTTTAAATGTAAAACTTGCGAGGCATGGCACACTGCTACGCGCCAATGTACGTGGAAGCGAAAAACGCTGCGCACTTCACGTTGTAGCACCGTAGTACAATGTAGTAAAACAGTGAATAAAAAACAAAATTAATTTATTAATTTAGTTAAATTACATCCAATACATATCCGTGGGTGTCGTAAGAGGCGACTAAGGGTTATAAACTGGAGGATGGGCAGTAGCATCCTCCTTTGTATCTTACATCTTACATATCGTGCATATGCGGTCACCTACAACCGCGGTCCATGGTGCCAGCTGTAACGCTAACAAGCGAGGTGACTATGGTACTTCCCCTCTAATTTTTTCCAGCAAAAGCTAGAATGCTGGAGGGAGCTCCATATCCTGTAGTGGATGATGATGATATCACTTTACAAACAAAATGGCACCATGTGCTAAAAATACGAAAAGTGGCAAGGAAGAAGTACACCAGAACAGAAACAATTAAAACAGTGCATGCCGTGCACAATGATATCAATGTCAAAGTTGCTCAGCAATCAGTCCGACCTTTCATGTCACCTCAAGATGGCGTCCTCTATTAGCTGGTACAAAGCTGTAAAAGCTGGTATCACAATGTTACTTCCAGGTCAATTTCATTTAACGTCCTGCAGTGTCACCACTCTCAGCTACTCGTAAAACTACAAGAAAAAGCCTTTTAATAAACCGCAATCTGAAGCACCCATAAACATTATTACTCTTCGTACGTCCAGAAAAATTAATAAGAGAATATATTATGTCTCGGACATACAAGATCGTAAAAAGAGTATAAAATTTATTAGCTATAAAAGCTAGTGTTATTAATATATGACGGAGCTTATCTTTTCTCCTAAGAATTCAGTGCTATAAGCATTAATATTTTTATTTCTTTCGCTTGGAGTGTGTATTTATTTACTCAAGTCTTTGATACATTGAGGTCGTGGTTTAATTGACCAACAAGTCATATGCGCAGATTTAAAACAAAATGGCTTATCATCGCCCTATTATTTTTCCTGTTCCTGTTTTTATCTTAACTAAAAGATTTGACAAGGGCACTATTATAGATAGATAGATAGATAGATAAACACTTTATTGCACACTAAAAAACAAATTCAAATAACAATAATTAATTACAAAAAGTGAGCAAAGGCGGCCTTATCGCTGTAAGCGATCTCTTCCAGACAACCTTTGGGAAGAGGAATCCATCAAAGATAAACGAGTTAGGAAGTGCAGTGTAAAAATATAAGAATAATGATATAATAAACCTAATGCTAAGAATACATAAGAAACATCTAATAATTAAATAATACATACATTAACAATAATATAAATATATACATATAAACGTAAATATATAATACTAAATACATACTACATACATATTATAAATAGATCAATATTTATAAATCTACTTGCAAACCGTTTGAGAAAGGAGATGCTCGTGTACTTTAAGTTTAAATGTATTAATCGTTTTGGAGTGACGAATGTCCTGTGGCAAAGCATTCCACAAGTAAGTGGCCTTAACTGTAAATGAGTCCTTGTAATATCCCGACCGAGTGAATGGCGCCCTTAAGACGTTATCAGACGTAGAACGGAAAGTGCGCGTATGGTCAGCCCCTTGGTAACGGAAACGCTCAGAAAGGTATCGGGGGGAGGCGGGGTTATTGAGGATGTTATAAACCAGACTCAGCACATGAGCGTCACGTCTCTGTCTGATAGACAGCCATTTAAGCCGAGTGCGATATTCGGACACATGATCGAACTTGCGCAGCCCAAAGATAAATCTAATGCACAAATTTTGCAACCGCTCCAATTTATTAAGTAAATCCTCGTTGAGGTCTATGTAGCACGAATCAGCGTAGTCAAGGATTGGCAGGAGTAGCGATTGCGCAAGTTCGATCTTGGTCTTCACCGGCAGCAGATTTTTCCAACGCCTCAGTGACCCAGCAGCAGCAAACATTTTGCGACTAACCTCAGTCACTTGTGGTCTCCAAGACAGAGTGCAGTCAATAAGCACACCGAGGTTCCTCACAACTTTATTATATGGCAACACAACACCATCAAACAAAATGGGAGGCAGTGCGACAACGTCAACACGGGCATACTGTTTTGACCCACCGATAATGATAACTTGGGACTTGTTGGGGTTAACAGCAAGTCCATGCGACTGACTCCAGCAAAGAATAGCTTCAAGATCACTGTTCAATTGATCGATGCCGATGGAGAGATTGTCAACAGCAGCCTGTGTATAGATTTGCAAGTCGTCGGCGTAAAGATGATAGCTACAGGAAAGGAGAGGAGTAACAAAATTAATGAAAAAAGAGAAAAGAAGTGGGGAAAGCACTCCACCCTGAGGCACACCAGCAGCTATGTCACAGAAAGACGAACTTTTGTCGTCAAAACGGATGCATTGACTGCGGCCAGTAAGATAGCTACGGAGCCAACTTATTACAACTGGAGACATATTAAGCGAGTGAAGCATAGCAAGGAGGATGTCGTGATCTACCGTGTTAAACGCGTTACTAAAGTCAAGAAGTGCAAGAACAGTAAGGAGTTGATCAGACATCCCCAAGCGTATATCATCAGTCACTTTAATGAGTGCAGTAACTGTGCTGTGCCCAGGGCGAAAACCAGATTGGTATGGGTTTAGGACAGAATGAGTATTTATGAAGAGACAGAGTTGATGATGGACAAGGCGTTCAAGGACTTTGGATAGGAAAGGAAGAATGGAGATAGGACGGTAATGGGCCAAGGAAGTAGGATTGCTAATCTTAGGAATGGGGACGACAGCAGCTTTACGCCAGGTTGAGGGAAAACAGCCCGTGTCCAAGGAAAAATTGAAGATATGACAGAGTACAGGAACTACACTGGTTAAAGAAAGGAGAATCATTTGACGACTAACTCTGTCAACACCTTCAGCGTCAGATTTAATGGCCATAACGTTATTCTCCACTTCACTCGGAGACACTGACCGAAAACAGAATGAAGGATAAACATGAGGTGAACGGGAGGAAAGAGAAATAATCGAGTCCATTTTGACTGTGGAAGGATTAGGAGTATAGGAGGTGAAGTGACTATTCAAAGCGTCAATGTCAAGCTTAGATGAGCAGGTGTTTTTAGGCTTACCAATACCCAGTGACTTAAGGAATGACCACACTTTGACCGGGTTACCATTCTCAACCGATTTATGAATGTGACGACGTTGCGCGTCCCTACACAGCCTGCTGCACCGATTCCTTAGTTCTTTATACTTGTCACGGTAAGCGTCGGTAGGATGGTTCCTGTACTTAACTTTGGCAGCGTTTCTTTTAGCCATGAGAGCTTTGATGTCATCCGTCAGCCAAGGTGCTGGCAGATGTTTTAATTTAACAGGACGGAGAGGAGCATGGACATCATACAGTTGAAGAAGGAGGGAATTGAAAATCTCCAGTTTTTCATCTACTGTAGGCGCATCAAACACAGCTTGCCAGTCAATGTTGTTAAGGTCTGTCATGAATCGGACATTGTCAATTTTTTTAAAGTTGCGTTGCATGACAACACGGGGCTTAGCTTTAGGACAACGAATCTTGTACGATACAAAAATTAGATCGTGGTATGAAAAAGCTTCAGCAGGAAACTGGCCATGGCTGCTAACATGATCTGTGAACGATACGATAGCAAGGTCTAACGAAGACGGTGTGCAATTAGGAAAGTTATGCGTTGCTGCCAAGGGTAGGATATGAAGATCTACAGCATCCACCACTGACCGTAGACGAATGGCACTTGAGTCATGTTTTAAAAGGCATATGTTGAAGTCGCCCATTATAATTGTGTGGTCAACAGTGGGAACTAAGGTTTCAAGTAAGTTTTCAAATTTAGAAAAATAATCAATTTGCATTGATGGGCTATAGACTACGCCAAGAAGGACTTTAGAGCGTCCCATCATAACTTCTAGAATAAGATGTTCAGCAGAGAAAGAATAATCGGAAGGGGATTTACTGACGATTGTAAATGGTAAGTGACTTTGAAGGTAAATAGCAACACCGCCACCACCCTTACCAGTCCTGTCATTTCGAATAAGATGATATCCAGGCAAAGAGTAAGAAGTTGATGGAAGGCACGGTTTTAAAAACGTTTCGGAGACCAAAATTGCATGGATATTCTTATTCGAAAAAGAATTGAGCATATCAGGGTAATGGGCAGGGATACTTTGAGCATTAATATGCACAGTATTAAAGTTTTTTGAG
This sequence comes from Athrips mouffetella, assembly GCA_947532105.1. Classification (NCBI taxonomy): domain Eukaryota; kingdom Metazoa; phylum Arthropoda; class Insecta; order Lepidoptera; family Gelechiidae; genus Athrips; species Athrips mouffetella. Next base: position 19,636,349 of record OX383972.1, on the reverse strand, counting down.
ATAGGCAAGAACTCATTTTCCAGCAAAGAATCTAGGGACTGTGAAATGCTTTGGTAACTACTCGAAGATGCATCTGAAAAAGACGATGCCGAGTAGAAATCCTCTTCCTCAGAAGCGTCACTATTACCAACGTTAAAACTATTATTAAAACTTGTTTGCATAGTATAAAAATAATAATAAATATGTTATATTATACAAGGAATAAATAAATATCTTATAAAAATAATAATATAAAAACTGACTTTCTATTAATTCTTACCACCTGCCGGTAGTTTGAAAGAGATTGTCATCACTTTAAAAAAATTAAATAAACGAAAAGAAATATTACAAACAAAAACAGCACAAAAAACTGACACCAAGGTAGCGCAGTATAGTTTTTGAACACACCCGAGATGCCAAACCGAAGAATATAAGAAAAAAAAAAGGAAACTGTCAATCAATGTCACTCACAGAAATATAACCTAAAATAATACATTCAAAACATGAAGGAAAAAAAAATTACGCGCCCAGATGGAGTAGTAATCAAAACGTACTATGGGTGCCGGCTATGATACAATTTTGTAACTCACACACACATTCACACTTTTCTTCCAAATAGTCGTTCACGGCATGTGACATGGACAACATCTCTGTCATAAAATATGAGAAATAAAATGAATAACACAAAACATTAATAATTGTGCGGTGAAATTGTGCCGAAACCATGCCGCAAGCAAAACTACAAAGCTTGCTGGTATCACATTTTTCTGGTGAGTAGTAAACCGCTTGGTTTTTACAATTTTTGTGGTCAAATTTTTTGTAGAAAATTGTGTTGTTGATTTTTAGTGATGTGAAGTAGTCGATAAAAAATAATATAGAATCGAGTCGTCGTTATAATTTTATTTCATTTATTTATCGCAGTTTTCTAAAAGATCCGGCGCAAAAACGTCAATGGGTGCCAACATGCGGGAGAGACCAAAATTGGATTGAAACATTTGCAACCAAATATAGCAGAATCTGCTCAGCTCATTTTAATAACAGTAATTACGAATTAACTGAAGCGCGCAGAAAAAGACTTCATAAAGATGCCATTCCAACCGAGAACCTATGTCACAAGGTAAATGAAAAACTAGTTTTTTCCATCCTCAGAAATCCATAATCTCTACCAGCTATCCCATCTGAAAAACAGCTGTATGTACATTTATAACTCTGTGCAGTGTCTTATTAATATTATTAACTAGCCCCATACAAACTTTGGACCCCGTTTCACCCCTTCAGGAGGTGAATTTTTTCTTAGTCAGCCCTAGATCTCACAAGGAAGCTAAGTGCCAAATTTAGAGTTTCTAGACCCAGTGGTTTGGGCTGCGCGTTGATTCTTAGTCAGTCAGCCATTCATTTATTCATTCAGTCAATCAGTTTCTTCTTTTATATATCTAGATTTGACTATTCGTAACGATGGCAAATAGTTGCTGATCTAGTTTTTCAGTTATTCTAAGAACTGTAAGATTTTTGTGCTTTGTTTAACAGTTAGGCAGACAGACCATACTGAACGAAGTATTGGTGTTATATTAGCTTCAGCATTATCTCTTTATCCAAATAATATATTTTCATTCTTACAGGTTGATGAACAAGTGCTTCCCCTTCAGAACTCAACGATACATGCTTCCGAAGGCTCTACATTGTCAGAAACAAGATTAAAATATAAAATTGAAGAGCAAAGGAAGAAAATAAAACAATCAACTATGGCATGTGTTACTAATTCTATTACATTTTTAATTAGACTACAAAACATTGTTTTACTTTTTATTGTTAATAATTTACATTGTAATAAATATTATATCAATATCAATGGTGATTTACGAGAAAAATAGGTGGTCAAAAGTTATTTTACACGTAATGTAAATACGTTATACAATAATTTAAATAGTTAAAAATATAAATTAAAAATATTGTTTAAAAAATTTTAATGTATTTTTATTTGTTTATGGAGTTCTTTAGGGGAGGCCTATGTCCAGCAGTGGACGTCTTTCGGCTGATATGATGATGATGTTTAATTTGACGTGGTCCTTGCAATTTTATATTTAATTCCGATAAGTGATAGATTTCATCCTCACCACCTGGACGTCTGATCTCGAACTAACGTACGTGGATAACGCTTTTACCGCTCACGTGCAAGGTGTGGGTGGAATGATCTCCCTCTCGAGGTGTTTCCTTTGCACAACAATTTAGGGTCCTTCAAAAGGCAAGTCTACAGACATCTCAAAGGCCTGCACCGTATCTGCTCCCCTAAGTTGCAAGATGTCCTAGACGACAGTGACCACCTACTATCAGGTGGGCCGTCTATCCCTGTTCGTCTCTCGGTAGTTCGCTAACTCTAGGAAATAAAAGATATATTTGTATGGAGAAGCAAAAAGACAAAATACCAAATGCCCAAAGAAGTAAGCAGTTCCCAATATTATTGCAAGTTGCAAATTGATCACCATTGTATATGAGAGGTACGATAAATAAGTCCAGGAGCCATGTGATAAAAGGTAAGTAAATAATCGATAAATATAGGTACATCACATCACTATTTTCAAATTCAGCAACCATGAAGTTTCTTGTTTTTTACATGCCAAATAACTTAGATTATGAATAACGGCAGCTTACCCAAATAAAGACAAATAAATGTCGTACTTTATTGATATTTTGTTTTTAATTGGGCATATCATAACATAAATGTCTCTATCTTTTTCTAACGTAACGTATTCAAAGATGTGTGATAGAGTTAAAAGACAAACCCCGTCTCCCGCTTCCACCTACCCTCCCACCCCTCTGAGCGGCCGCATAGGTTTCGATACAAAATGGGCATGATTACTACTCCATCTGGGCGCGTAATTTTTTTTTCCTTCATGATTCAAAACATTGAATAAGACAAAAAAAGTGGGTAAAAACGTATTGACTTTAAGTACCTATTCAAATGTTCAACAACTTAAACTCGGCCATGGATTCTACCTTATGTTTGGTACCGTCGGTTGTTTTGATAAACTGGTTTTAACACACAGAACCCTAGATTTTAATTTGCCAGGTTAAATATCTAGAATGATAGAGTTTTCGAGCCTCCTAATAGCCTCTGACTTGGGTTATCTACTATTTCCTCACCGAGAACTAATAAAGCTGTGGACTATCTAAATATGGAATGCCTCAGGTGGCAGTGATATTTTTTGGGTCTTTTGCTCGCTCAATTTGGAACAAAGGACTACCTAAAACCGCGGGTATTTTGCGGCAAAAATAGATATTGGTACTTAAGTTGACGCATTTGAGATAATTTCGCGGAAATAATACCGCGTAGGACCGCACTTCATGGAGATCTTTAGGGAAGGCATATGTTCAGCATCGGCTGATATGGTGATGATGAAACTTTACGCTGGTTGCTGCTTGTTATAGTATACCTAATTCAATAAACCATGAAGTCAACACTCAGATGTTCATTGAGCATTAAAAAGGCAAAAAAAGTAACTACCTACCCATGTACTTACCTTTCAACATATTTTCAATAACCGACCCAGTAATTGCGCAAATACACGGGCGGGTCTTAATGGAATAAAAATTGAGTTGTGCCAACTGGATGGCGACGGCGGCATTAAGCAAATGGAGCGTTTTATAAAAATTTTAAACAAAACTCGCGGCGAAACGATTGTTTGATCACCATTAAAAGTTACCGAAACATTCCAGTTGTTTGTTGGACCCGCGTAAACAGACAGAGTTTGTTAAAATACACCGAAATAACTGCGTGCTCCACAGAACCCGTTTCTAAATAAAAGGGGTAAGTCGGAAAACGTACCCAAGACGATCTTTTATGAAGAAAAAACCGTACCCAATAAATGATAATTGATTTGATTACTGAAAAACTTCCTTATCTTAAGAACTGTTTAAGTTGTAAGATATTGTTTCCACATAAAAGAGAAATATTTAAAATTAATGAAAAACTAAACATTTAACAATTTATATGTGGTTGTAAATAATTGCCCTACTAATGATTTTGCCGATCAGCCGACTATAAATAGCAGGTTAGTCGATTTTGAAATTACCGGATAGTCGGCTGACTAGGTGGCAGTGCCGATCATCCTCATTTCGTACTTGATCACAGATACACTGTAGTTTTTTTGAGCCGCAAAATGCATTATCAGTGAAATAATAATTCTTACAATTTTTTTTAAATAATCCTTGACTGACGAAGATGGGATAAGATAGGATAAAGACAGTACATAATCAAAATTCTGATCCGTTGTTTTTATTTCATTGTAATATTGCTAAATAATGGGAGTTGTTTTTGACAACTAGTCACCGACTATAAAAAATGCCGAATAGACGATGTATAGTCGGCCCATCTCTAGTTGTGTTTAATTTATGTTATAAAGAGATTTGAATTTAAATCATAATCGGCGGTAAGAAATTATGACTTCATAGTTCACTAGTTTCATAAAATTCTGTAGAAGATTTCTGTTTTGAATTTCAATCAAGAGTAGAAACTAGTGGATTGCGGGGAGACTAAAGGAAGGACTCAGTGCGAGGACGCGCTGACCCTACTACAATTTTTGTAAGCAGTAGGTATTATATGTACTTAATGAAATTAAGTAGAAAAGCAGTATTGACTGGAATCCCTAACCAAATTACCGTACCTTCTTCAACGACGTGGATCGGAAGGTTCCTTATTCAGCTCAGCAGTAAAATGCAGACGCTTGTTGAACCTTCTCAAGGGCCAGTCGAGTGAATTTTATTAAAACGCGGCCAAAATCTGTGGTGACTGCTGACAGCCTTTTGAGTAAGCGCTTGCCTTTTAATTGAGAATTTGTATTAAATTTTTCATATAATTTATAGCATTGTTTTGTACGACCTTTAATACCTGTATAATTTATTGGGGGTCTTATTAGTATCAGGCAACTACGACCTTTACTTATATAGCGTAATTTTTTATTCACCAGAAAAAAAATAAGGGATGATTCTGCCCATGAAACTAAACAACTTTTCCCACGGAACATAGGTCAAAATACGAAAATCAATTTTTGACCTCCCATAGAAAATGCATCAGCTGATAGCGTATTTTGTATGGGGGGTCAAATTTGGATTTTTGTATTTCGACCTTGGGAAAAGTTGTTCAGTTTTATGGGCAGAATCATCCCTTATTTTTTTTCTGGTGAATGAAAAATCACGCTGTATAGTAAAAGTAAAATAGTGTAAGAGTGTAGCGCAGTAAAAGGTTGTTGTAGGTCAAATAAGTGGTTTTCTTGAGCGATATAATATCCTGTCAGAGTGTCAACATGGGTTTCGTCGCGGCCGAGGGACGAGTACCGCCTTGTCGCAGTTTGCCGAAATAGTTAATAAGAGCTTAAATGATGGAAAACAAGTACTGGGTCTTTTTATCGATTATAAAAAGGCCTTTGATACGTTGGACCATGATGTGCTACTTCAGTCTATGGAGGAATGCGGCATAGGCGGGCCTACTAACGCATGGTTCAGAAACTATCTGACGAACCGAACTATCCGAACCGTAGTCGATGGAACTGAGGGAGATGAGGCGTGCGTGACACTAGGGGTCCCAACTGGTTCTGTTTATGGCCCTCTTGGTTATATTATGCTTGTAAACAGTGTTGTTAATGTGGTACAAAAGTGTAATGTTTTTATGTATGCCGATGACATGTGTCTATTATATGCGTCAAAAAATATTGATGAGGCTCGCTCAAAGATACAGTCAGACTTTGAAAACATCATAAAATGGGCACATGACAACGGCATCATAATCAACGCTACGAAAACCAAATGTTTACACCTATACTCGCCTTACAACAAGGTAGCGAAAAATACAGACTACTCTAAACTTTGTATAACTGGTCACTCTTATGAATGTCTCCACAATTCTAAATTAATGTGTACATGTATAAAATTAGAATTCGTGACTAAGTATAAATATCTTGGATTGTTAGTAGACCACAACTTCAGCTTTAGGATACACATAGAAGAGCTATGTCAGAAGCTAAGGATTATATTAGGCAAATTCTATAACTTGAGGGCAGTTACAGACCAAAAAACGCTGACTGTTGTATATTACGCTTTGGCTGATTCCCTCATAAATTATGGCTTATCTGTTTATGGCCGCACTTTTTGTTCCTACATAAAAGAAGTCAAAAATTTGCAAACAAGGTTAATCAAGTACTTAGTAGACAGGAGGGTAAAGAAACACTGTACTGACTACACAGAACTGTACCCAATTGTTAAAGTTCTACCCGTAAATCTGAAGACTAAGTACTTGATTGCGTTGGAGCACTACTATAGTGATGAGCATAAGGAACGGGTGACTAACAGATATAACACGAGAAGGGTCAGGGAGAGGAAGATTTTGCTACCAGCAGTTAAAAATTATTATGGGAGAAGGCTAAATAAGTTTGTGATACCTACAATTTTTAATAGTATACCATGGCTTCGAGACGAAACGAAACTAACTAAAATAGTCCTGAAAAATAAATTAAAATTAACCCTCTTAGAAAGTGATAGTACAGATAGGCAGACATGAACTTATATATATTAGTATATAGTATAAGAGCAGATAATATATAGATATTTGTACAATAAATAATTAAGTTAGTACTATTACTACCTTAATTATTTATTGTATGTATTTTGTTAGAGTTAATTTATAAATTATAATTGTTATCTTTTTAATTCAAATAGGTGCATGATTTGTAAATTAGAGCGTTCCACTCGCCATCAAACTACTGTAGTTTGGCGAGACTTTAATCTTTAAGCACTTAATGTAATTATGATGAATAAATAATTTAAAAAAAAAATAAAAAAAGTAGCCATTAAGCGTAAATGTGTCTTTCCCACGGAGCTGTGTAAGGTAGCTAATTCTCGAGCTGGAAAAAATCTAACCAATAGGATTGCTCCATTTTGCCAGATTAGAGCTGCGCATGTACTAAGCTCGGAAATGGAGCAATCCAATAGGTTGGAATATTCCAGCTCACATCTTAGCTTCCTCGTACAGTTCTGTACATAAGGACGACTTTTATAAGTCATCGCTAATTATTAGTAAAAAGTTGGCCCTTTCCGTTTTTAAATACCTAGTCAGTTTGAAAATGATATTTTCCCAAGAAACATCAATCAATCATAGAACACAATAAATTTTTGCTCTCCCATAGAAACTGCATCAGCTAATGGCGCATTTTGTACGGGAGGTCAAATTCGGTTTTTCGTATTTCGATCTTTATTCCTTAGGAAAAGTTGTTCAGTTTTATGAGCAGATTCACACCCTTTAGTATTATTACACCTTTCCGTAATACGTTGTATATCAGTAGTGAGCATAATATTACTTATCACGACAGAGCTTTAATAAATTCGTGTAGTGCTCTACCTTTTGCTCTACGACTTTCTGAGATTCGCAAAAAAAGTATTTGTCTTCCCGTACTAATTGAACATATCAGGTGTTAGTTTCATCTAAAATCCCAATTTTTTAAGAATTTCCAAAATTTGTAGAGCCGCTAACAAGCCCTTAAAAATTTACACGAATTTATTGAACCCATGTAAACCAAAGAACTGGCTGCGACAGGGCGCAGTAAATATTAAATTATGGGCAGTTGTTGGCAGGGCCAAGATTGTGATGACGATAGCGAAAGGGAAATATCGTGTGTGAAATCTTCATGACCGGTAGGGTGTCCTCACGTTCTAAATGTGTAATGGTAACGAACCTTTTCAATTTATTTTACTGATGTAAAAAAAAAAATCATATCTATTTATTAAATGTAGATTCTTTACAGAATACTATTGAACGTCGTAACATGCAGAATACAATACAAATACTACACCTTTTGTTAAACAATATTCCTTAGTAATTTTTCTAGCACGACTAAAAATATACAAACATACCTTAGAATAAATTACGGTAATTTCATTACATGATGCAAGGTGTCCACCCTGAAACAAAACAAACTTTTCTCTAACAAAATGCTCTGTAAGTTAAACATTTATTGGATGTTCAGGCATTTGCAAAGCTTGAAGTCGCGAGTGAATAGGCTTCATCTGGGCAAGCTCGTCCCATCGTCAACCTCATTTCTGTCCTCTAGACCAGTTCGAGGTCAAGAGTAATTTCTTTGTCAATAAAAAAACTCATTTAAATCTTTTGCGATACCTGTTTTGATGAGAAAAAGTGATGATTTTATTAAAAGAACTTTAATTTGCAAACACTTTGTGCAACTATAGGCACAGAAAGACTCGTGTTCTAAAAGATAAAATTATATAGGCTGATTCGAATTGAGCAAGAGTAAATTTAATATTAACGTAAAAAACTACCTTATTTACTTAAAGAAAAGTTTGCTTTTCTAAGTTTTTTTAAAAACTGATAAGATATAATATTAAAGTGCATAAACCACTCTCATGAAAATCCAAGAGCTACCTGAATTATAATATTCGCTTCAAAGTTTATAAAGTCAAAACCCTCTTAATTACTTAGGAACAAATCAAAATCACTCAAAATGCTTCTATAAAAGAAATGGAATGTTCCATTAAAAGCTTTTAAAATGTTCAATTAATACAGGATTTATAAAACTCGTGTAAAAACTTTCATGGCTTTGGGAGGCTGCAGGAAACAATACGCTAGGTGTTCAATGTATTCTCGGTATCGGGGTGATTTGATATTATTGTGGCCAATTAAAATATATCATTAGCTAACAACATTATCTGAGGGAATTTATATAAAATTTCATTTTGATAACTTCATTAGTTTGCTTGCGACCTCCAGTCAAAGACGACGAAAATGACTGACGCGACAATGTTGAAGAAAATCGAGCATCGTGCGGTAAGTAAATTACGTTCAAGGAAAATCTCAAAAAACTATCCATAAAGAAATGGTAGCCGTTTATCAAGACTCTGCTTCTTCATTATCGGCCATACAGAAGTGGTCAAGTGAATTTAAAAGAGGCAGGGAAAGTATTGAAGATGACCCCCGCCCAGGTGGACCAATTACGGAGGCTACCGAAGAAAGTGAAAGATGCACGTGTAATAATCAATATTTTGGCAAAAATAACTGAGCTATCCATTGGTACTATACACACTTTACTACATGAATATCTCAACCTCACAAAAATCAGTGCAAGATAGGTGCCGCACATGCTCACTGCGATTCTAAAGCAGCCGCGGGTTTACACTTGTAAGGAGTTTTTAGAGCTGTGTGGCGACGATCCAGCAAGTGTTGTCGAAAGGATAGTTACAAGTGATGACACGTGGGTTCATCACTATGACCATGAGAGTAAACAGGAATCTATGCAGTGGCATAAAAAGGGATCAGACCCTCCAAAGAAGTTCTAAGTCACTCCATCGGCTGGCAAAACCATGGCCACAGTTTTCTGGGATTCTAAAGGAATACTATTGATCGAGTACACAAAAAAAGGTGAATATATCAACGCAGAAAAATACTAAACCAGTTTACGCCGTTTGAGAGAAGCAATAAAAGAAAAAAAGAAGAGGAAAGCTGGCAAAAAAAGCGCTGCTTCTTCACGACAACGCACCGGTTCACACTGCGCGGCTCTCCAAGGCTGCTGTACGAGAGTGCGGGTTCAAGGAAATTAACCACCCACCCTACAGCCCAGACCTGGCCTCCAGTAACTACTTTTTATTCCCAAATTAAAAAAAAAACCTTCCGGGATAAGCGATTTGCTGATGATTATGAGCTCAAGTCTGCTGTAAATGAGCATTTTTTGGGCCTTGAAGAAAATTATTTTTTAAGGGAATAAAAAACTTATTTCGCGATCAAACAAATTTATTTATATCATGGGAGACTATATTGAAAAATATTTTTTCTTCAAGATTTTATCTTTTTTCTAACATACCCATACCGAGAATACATTGAACTCCCCTCGTATCTATAAAATTTACCCACTTTTTAGAAATTTTTCTTCTTCTCCTTGAAACTGTTCTAGGTCTTATTGAAATTCGCAAATTCCCTCCGATGTGATCGGTCCATTTTCCCAGTCGCTCCACTTTCCCGTTCGGTCTACTTTCCCGCTTGGTCCACTTTACACAACTTGTTTTTCCTTATCGCCCATTTCCTAATACATACACTTTCCCATTCAGTCCACTTTCCAGATCGGTCCACTTTCCCATATGATCAACTTGTTTTTCCTTATCGTGCATTTCCTAAAACATCCACTTTCTCGTTCGGTCCACTTTCCCATTCGGTCCACTTTTCCAAATGATCAACTTGTTTTTTCTTATTCGTCCATTTCCTAATACGTCCATTTTCCCATTCGGTCCACTTTCCCGATCGGTCCAATTTACTGAACGGTCTATTTTTCTAATAAAAGACAGATAGCTGATAGATGGCTAGATAGCTGATGACAGGTGATAGATGGCTGATGAAAGATGATAAACTGTCTCATCATACAAAGTGATCAAACTCAAAATCCACTGATCCGCTGATTAGTCAGCTGAGAAGTCAACTTATTCATGAATTTCAGAAGGGTGATTTAATTACAGCCTACCAAACCTTTTAAGAAACGTTTTAAGCCCTCAAAAATTACACAAATTTATTAAAGCCTGTGTAGGGTAAATTGGTTGTAAAACAACAAATACCAAATTTTATGCAAGTATGACATTTTTAAAGATTGTTTTTGTCTTAGGTTTTGTTAAGAAGTTAGATAAATGCGTACAGTCAAGAACGCGTCAAGCTTGACACGTTGGATTTAGTACCCCCCTTTTGTACATGTTGGATTTTTACCCCCCTTAAAAAGTATATTGCTGGACACGGAGCTCCAGCCAAAACTTAGCAGCAAAAAACGTGGTACGAGTAGGTTTTGGGAAAAATATACCAAACTTACCACGTTTATGTAACAGATGTCACAATGGACCGCGGTAATTAGTAATGTTGTTACAATATGCAAACGGACGCTGCTATCCATTCTCCGGTCAAAGGTCTCTCAGTCGCCTTTTACGACACCCACGGGTTCTTCAATATATAATTAAATTCCTTCAAGATGTAATTAGAGACATCATTGACAGTTAGATAGATAAACTATGCTTATGTTTTACATTACAGGATTAATATAATAAGGTACACACTGATGTTGAAAGTTTACCGTTAGATATAATAAATTCAAAACTGTAAACAAGCAAAATTTGTATGAAAGGTTATTATAAAATATTAGATTACGGAAAAGAAAAATCAATGGGATTAGGCTATGGTTCTAAGAGGCTAATTCAAAATTCAAATTGACTTAATAAGGGATTGATAAGGGCTAAATTACCTCCCTTTCTAACAAAGGGCAGAATGCGCGTGATTGAACGGAGCGGATTCGCGCTGTTTTACTTTTTTCGCTCATTTTTGCATTTTACTCAAAATCTGTACCTATAATTTTAATTATAAAACAGCTATATTATTGTGCATAATATATTGAATAATGTGTAAAAGTTTTGGCATCATAGATTAAATGGGTACTTAAGAAAAACGGTTTAAAAGCAGAGTAACAGGTAACTTTGGATTTTTTTTATGGCGTACAAAATATATTTAATCGTGTTTCAGAGTCAGCCATATTCTTGGGAAGATGCTTAATTAACACATGAATTTTTTTCACGGCCATATATTTATCAGTTTTCGTTAAAAATCTGCTCAAGTGAAGCGTATTTAGCTCTTATCAGCCCCTTAACCCTCTACATTCAAACATATTTAGAACATATTTAGCGCGTAGGTTTTATTGTCGCTTCTTGTTTTTTCACCAAGGCGCCACTTTGTTTGTGAAGAGATGTAGTTCAGCAGTCGCCATTAAGAGATTTTGAGTTTGAATAGTAAAGGCTTGGTATACAAAGACGCCTCAGTACCGCCTTATCTGAAATTATAGTTTCTACGGTTGACATGAGTTTGATACAATTAAAACGCTTAAATGCAGACAGCCGTCACAACACGGTGGGCCACTTTAGATGTGAACCATGATAATTTGATGGCGCATAAAAAATTAAGTTATCGATATTCATAAAAAAGTGTAAAGTAAGTGCCTGATTCTTAGGTATAAACAAGTCGGTCACAGTGAGATTTTTTAGCAGCTTTACTTGAGTTATTCATTCAGGAGGGAAAAGTACTACTTTGTACAACAATTACTGCATGATTTTTGTCGTTATAATTGGTTAGCATTTAACGACAAATAAATCCTTATTATAAAACAATATACGATGATAACTAGACGACAACGATTAGACGAAATAGATGGTTGCGTATCAAGAATAGTTCTTTCCTATCTCAACCAGACTTTTTGGGAAATTTCTAGCTTGCAACTGGTGACGAATTAAGGAGAAACACTCTTCTACCGCAACAAGTTGCCAAGGAAGAACTTTTTGCAAAACTCAGTTGCCTAGGCGGCCGAAACGAAATTTTAAGTTAAAAATAAATCGTACAGCAAACTCCTGATTCAAGTAGAACGACCCTAAACTCCAAAGTATTTTTGAATACTCATTACACCTAATACATATAACGTGCATATAACTCGCAGCTGGTGACCAACAAAGGGACAAGGGCCTTTCCCCATAGCCCGGAGGTGTTTGGTCCTACTTGCACTCGCATTTAATAAACACGGAACCCTTCTTTAATATCGTTCAGCCCTCAGGGACCCCTAGGGCTCCCTTTCCAAGGGGGACCGTAAATTCAGCACAAGATTTCGCGCCGTGATTTTTCGCGAGAATTTAAGACGAGTAATTGCATTCCTAAGCTTTATTTATCCGATTTTGTGATCCAATTGCGTTAGTTTTTTTAAAACGTTCTTTAATGTTACAAATGGATTTCTTTATTAATTTAGATGTAAGTAGCTGATTTGGAAAGGCATTTTATAAAGAACATAAAACTAGAGAGTGGTTTATTTAGGTTCAAAAGTTGTCTTTAAAATGCTCTCTGCATTTGATTTACTTGCCACTAGCAGCCCACCCTGGCTTCGCACGGGTTATAATTTAAATATGACTAAGTTAATTGCTTGTAAATATGACTAAATCAACTCATATAGATTGGTAGATTTTTTACTTCCTATAATAAGTATCCTAAAGAAGAATAAGTATCCATCGCGTAGTTTAAAAGTAAAACAATGTTCTTCATCCCTTATTTCAAACCCTTAAAGGATGGTTTTTAAAACACCCTTAGTCACATAGTGTCCTTATGTTTTACCAAAAGCTTGAATTCAAATTTGTATGAATCTTACAAGATAAACTACGGAATTCCATAAAATTCTTTTTCCCCCTTTAACCCCCAAAGAGGAGACGATTTCTTTAAATAATTTCTTATAGCAAACATCCATAACATGAAGAACACACCCTCCAAATTTAATTCGAAAATGCGTTGATGAGTCCATCAATCAAGACTTTTGTTTGTCAAGTTATAAGCATGATTAAAAAGAGTGAATAAACAGAGACTGGAACCAAATACTTCAAGACAAGGGTATGAATGGAAATGTTGGACGGTACAGGCCTCGCAAATGCCTAGACGTCAAAAATTGGGGACTTTCTTATCAAAAAGTAGGTCAATGTTTTTTAAACTAACGAGATTGTATGATAGAGTTGTCATGAGAGAGCAAGAACTGAGGGGTAGATATTATTTATCTGCCCATGGTCTATCAATTATGCAGGAAACCTCTTTGATTGTGGCTCTTCTTTTAGTTCTCAACTTTGATATGGTCTATCAATTATGCAGGAAACCTCTTTGATTGTGGCTCTTCTTTTATTTCTCAACTTTTCTAAATAGGCAAAAAATATTGTTGGTTTTTCATGATAGCCTAATCCAGAGGGCTACCACTGTAGCCGTTTTCTGAGCAAGTAAGATTTAGCCCGTGTTCTTGCCGACACGAAAGAAGAATCCACTTGTCACATTTTTTGTATGGAGAAGCAAACAAAAAAAAAGAAATTTCAAATTCCTTAAACTAGTAGAACAAAACTATCGATATCCATACATTTTTAATGCCAAAAGTTGCTTCGTAAAAGGTCAATGGCATTATTTGTATAGGATCTACTCAAGAAACGCCCAACCCTCTCTCTGTGAATGTTTTATGATATAGCACTCACAAACCATTTCAGCAGGAAATGTTCAAAATTTAGATATAAGAATAAAAAGAAATAATAGAGTCTTGGATAGTTAATTTTTTACTTTATTTGATTTATTCATTCTGACAAAAAACGGTCAATACAGTTAGGTATTAACTGAAGTATTTCATCCTAATAGACCTGGAGTGTCAACAAAGAGTAACGCTTATAGATGGATAAACTAAAAGAAAACTACAACTTAAAATAAACTCGTCATTCCATGCACTTAATCCCATTTATTTAGGGTCGACGCAACGTGTGATCGCTTCCATTTCTCTCTATAGACCATCATCTCAACAGTTACTTCTTTCTTTTTCATATCATCTTTCACACGGTTCATCCATCTTTTCTTTGTCCTACCTAGAACTCTCTTGCCATCTACACTGATACTCATCATTCTCTTTGTTACATGCTGATTATCTCTTTTCATAATATGTCCGTACTCATCATCATCATAACATCCCATAATACGTTCACTGCAGGACAAGGAGCTCCCTCCAGAATTCCAGCTCTTGCTAGGAGAATGTGGAAGGGAAGTACCTTAGTCACCACGCTTGTTAGCGTTACGGAAGGCACCATGGACCGTGGTTGTTGGTGACTGCAGTATGTAAGATGGTAAGAAACACAGAAGGCCGCTGCTGCCCGTCTTCCGGTGTATAAACCCTTAGGCGCCTCTTACAACACCCACAGGTAGAGATGGGTCGGTACTATTCTTTGCCGATACCACACGGAACAGATGTCCGTCCGGAAACTGTACCGGAATTTGTACCGGTCTTATTCCAATCGCCGCTGGACGCCACTATATGATAGCTAAAGTAACATTGCACGTCTCAAGCTTCAGTCACTCTTGACTGTACCATACCTGCTACAACAGGGAATTTGATTTATTCATCATCATGACATTCCATGAAACGTCCACTAAAGGACAGGGAACTCCCTAAAAAATTCCAGCTTTTACTGACACTACGTGGAGGGTAAGTATAATAGTCACCACGCTTGTTAGCGTTATGGCTGGCACCATGGACCGCGCTTTTTGATGACCGCAGAATGTAAGATCATACGATACACAGAAGGATGCTGCCGCCCATCTTCTGGTTCATTAACCTTATTCGCCTCTTACGACACCCCCGTATAGAGATGAGTTGATACTATTTTTTGCCGGCACCACACGGGGCCTTCATTTAATTTATTATTATTATTTTTATCTTTGAAAACCATACGGAAAAATATTTGTTTAACTTATCATTGCTTAGTCAGGAAATTTTTTTTTTTCTTACCTGTGGAGAAAGTTGTTAAGATTATTTTATTCCCCGTCTTCTTTAGAACAGGATATTCCTCGCCGCAGATTCCATTTAGATTACTTGGTGCAAAAATAGATTTCTTATAAAACGCCATAATTAGAAAGGGTTATTATAAACCGTACACCTGCGAGACCACCTGGGTCAAAGAGTATATAACAACATAGGGACAAAAAGAGTCGCACCTTAAGGTGATCAGTGATGGCCAGCTAAGACCCGAACGCAACTAGATGGAGCCTACGGAGCCTGGAGGAACATAATATATACCAACTATATATTATGTGCAAAAAGTTGATCAGCGTAAATTTCATGGTGCAACTTCAACGCCTAATAACAATTTCGATAAAAAAAATATCTCCATATGTCCAGTAAAGTCAATTACTCTCGTCTGTCCGTGATTTACATGAGTACGATCACGTACACATGCACACAAAGCACAACCGTACAGTTTTGACCGTACGCCCACAATCGTAATATTGAACCAAAAATTGCTAACAAAAACTAGCAGTACATTAGCTGTATTTTTGTATTAATCAGCGAAAAATTTAACTAAAAATAGCAGTATTCGTTCGTTTTTCAACAGAATTTTATGTCCCGCGTAAGAATGCAAGTCATTTGAATTTATGTATGGAAAACGGATCTCTTAAGGAGACGTCGTCTTTTATTAAAAGCAAATAAAAAATCATAAATTTTTATTCATAGGAAAAACCAATAAATGAATTTTTTTCATTTAATAATACCATCTCAAACAGATTAAATGCTTTCGCTCATAAAAGCGACTTTTGTCAACCAAAAGTTCTTTGTTCAGATTATTGGATTGAGCCACTGATCCTCATTCTATTATTGCCCACTTCTATCTACACACACAAAGGAAAATTAAATCAACATTCCGCTATCGAGACGTGAAAATACTCCCTTTGAAACGGCTTTCAATAATTGGAGAAGTAGAATAGATATATATATATCAATCTGTCCAACGACAACTTTCCTAAAGAACAAACCAAAAAAAAATTACTTAAAATTTCGATCTATGTTTAAATAGTACTTATCTAGTCCCTGATGTTTAATGGGAAAAGTGATACACATCCTTCGTTGTTATTCTTTTGTATAGGTGTACTAACTGTTGCCCGCGGCTTCGCTCGCGTGGTTTTCGTATTTATGTTGTTACCGGTTTTCCAAAGCAATAAGGTATTTTCCCGTCATTTCGGGGGAATTTTAAACTAAGGAAAAACGGAACTAACCCTGCGCAAATCAATGAGTACAATTCAAGATCCAGCTGAAAATACTCATAAATTACTCAGAACAGAAGAACTTAGCAGCAGTATTATGCCTTAAAGTTGTCACTTAACATAACAAATGTAGAAAGAGAGATGAGAGACACCTTTATGTGATATTTCAAAACAGAGCCAATTCGCAGAAGTAATTGAGAAAAACTGAAACCCTCTCCCTATCTCTCCCTCTCCCCCTGCCCCTCCCTCTCCCTCTCCCAATCCCTCACCCTCTCCTTTTCCCTCTCCCTTTCCCTCACCCTCTCCTTTTCCCTCTCCCTTTCCCTCTCCCTCTCCGACTCCACCTCCATCTCCCTCTCCCCTTCTCCCTCCCCCTTCCCCTCCTCCCTCTGCCCCCCCCTCTCTCCCTCCCTCTCTCCCTTCCCCTCCTTCTCCCCCTGCCCCCTCCCTCTCTCCCTTCCCCTCTACCTCTCCCTCTACCTGTACCTCTAACTCTCTACCTCTCTACCTCTCTACCTCTTTACCTATCTACCTCTCTACCTCTCTACCTCTCTACCTCTCTACCTCTCTACCTCTCTACCTCTCTACCTCTCTACCTCTCTACCTCTCTACCTCTCTACCTCACTACCTCTCTACCTCTCTACCTCACTACCTCTCTACCTCTACCTCTCTACCTCTACCTCTCTACCTCTACCTCTCTACCTCTACCTCTCTACCTCTACCTCTCTACCTCTACCTCTCTACCTCTACCTCTCTACCTCTACCTCTCTACCTCTACCTCTACCCTATCCCTGCCCCTATCCCTACCCCTAACGCCAATTTACCCGCTATCCCTAACATAGAAATTAATTAATGATAATAAATGATAATAATGATAATTAATGATAATTTATTTATTTAACAACAAGAGATTAATCATATTTACATTTTGACAATGGTCCCCACACTAGGTAAACCTGTGCCGTGGGCGACCCTATCCAAGTTAACACAATACATAACAGTTAAAATAGATTACAAATTGAGCGTCCAAGAGAGATTGAGCAAATTAAAGTGGTTGCATTGGTTATAATAATTAATTTAAAACTAAACGAAAATTAAACAATACTAAGAAACTTTGATACAACTATTAAACAACTATAAAAGGAATAATACATTTAATTTACAATTTAAATCAATAAATAGAAATATTTACTTACATATACATGACTATATATAGAGTTCGGCGAATCAATTACAAACAAATTTAATAACTCTATTAATATTAAATTATTGCTTTAAGGAGCGCTTTGTATCATCGTAGTTTAATGTTAATAGCCATTTAGTAATTTTGAATTTAATCTCGTGGGACGTTAAATGCCTACAGCAGCAGTGTTTCTGTGTCACTCTATAAATGAAATTACACCCATATTTATTTTAAGACATTTCAAAACTATCGCACCCCAACCCCAACCCCAGGGGATGATGGTATTTCACGTCCACCACGTTGGATTTCAATATTTTTGTAGTTTTTGTAATCAGCGACCCGATAAATCATACAAACGACACCCATATTGATTTTTAGACATTCCAACCCTATCGCACCTCAACCCCATCCCCAGATGATGATGATACTCGTATTTCACGTTCACCACGTTAGATTCTAAAATTGTTGTAGCTTTCGTAATCAGCGACCCGATAAACCATAGAAACGATACCCATATTGGTTTTTATACTTTTTCACCCCATTTTCCTTTTTTAGGAGTTGAATTTGGGGTAGAATTTCAATAAAAGTGATGTACATTCCACTGAATTACAACCCTAATGCCTAAACAATAAATTAAGTGGATTTTACTTTAAAAATGAAGGATTTTCAACTTCATCTCCCTTTTCACCCCTTAGGGTGTAGAATTTTGAAAAACCCAGAGACACGTAAAACTTAATTTTTAGTCGTCAGCCTACATACAAATTTTGAAGATCCTAACTTCAAAACTGACGGACTTTCATACGAACGTTCATCCCTTATTTTACCCCCTTAGGGGTGCAATTTTGTAAAACCCTTTCTTAGTGCACCCCTAGGCTTCATAAGCAACCTACATGCCAAATTTTGAATCTCTAGACCTAGCGGTTTGGGCTGTGCGTTGATATGTCAGTCAGTCAGTCAGTCAGTCACTCAGTCAGTCAGTCAGTCACCTTCTTCTTTTATATATATAGATAGGTTTGTGTGTTAAACTTTGAAAAGATAAAAAAGTCCTTTAAAGAAAAGGTTTTATTTTAAACTAGTTCTAGTAGTTAATATTCTAGTTGAAACGCGAACCAATTATATGACTTTTTTTTACATATTCGAAACCAAAGCTGTAGATATAAGTAGTTCGTTGTTCGATTCATAGTTTTCATAAGCAAAATAAACACTCACTAGTCAAACAAAAAGAAGGACATTGCTGTCCATTTCCCAGTGAAAGTTCAAAGATTGAAAATTAAAGGCCACAAACCGAAGGAGATAGTTATCTTAACTTTAAGATCAGTTTTAGATCCACTTACTCTAACAGTGGACGTTTTCTGGCAGATGATATGATATTTTATGTTCTTACGGATTCTTTTAAATTAAGTTTGATTACTGTATTTAATAGAAGTCACAGTACGATTCATTTTAATAAAGCCACGATCACACCTAGCTGCATTCAAACACCAATTTGGCATACATTGCTCGTTGAAGTAAGGATATTGCAATTAACATAACCAAGCCGCCCAGCAATGTATGCAGAATTAGTCTTTGAATTCAGCTAGGTGTGCTCGTGGCTTCAGATATAGCCTTGAGGAAATAAATCACTAGGACCTATATAATTTCCTTAATCCCAACTGAGATATAAATCTTGCAAAGTTTATATTTTCAGCAAAGATTATACGCACAGGATGTTTTTGATGCTGGTACACTGATTACCAACAAAAAATATGATCTGAACGTTTTGAACAACAAAAATTTATTATATTAAACACCAATACCTAACTTTAAGGGGCTGATAAGAGCTGAATTACGTCCATTTCTAACAAAGGGCGGAATGCGCGTGCTAGAACGGAGCGGATTCGCGCTGTTTTACGTTTTTCGCTGTAAATTTGGACTTATTTATTTGGATTTAGTTTAAATCTGTACCCATTACATTAAAATTATCAAATAGCTATATTATTATGCATAATGTATAGAATAATGTGTATCAGCCCCTAACAAAGACTAACCAAAGGTAACAAAAATGTATAACATTAGGTTGTAGCAAAATTTTGCAACAAGGGTGCGAGCGTAACTATGAGCAGTTACAGCTTTGCTCTAAAAACATAAACCTTTTATAAGAGACGAGAAAACGAATATTACATTATTTCAGCTTATATTTATCATCTTTTTAAATGGGTGGAATTTTTTTAAGGAAAAATAGATACAGGAAAACATAATAAGAAACTACACAGATGTCATGGAAAGGTAATTTCCCTTAAACGTCGACTAGTCCTATACCTGATTCTAGGTCCACTTGTTACCCGTTGTGCGCCGAGGATGGTCACCGGGGGTTTTAGTCAGTGGAAGTCTGACATAACCCGGCCGCTGCCCCGAGCGACCGGGTATCCATGCAGGATTTCCCGTCGTAAAAAAAAAGGTCCACTTGTGGGTAAGCGCCCACGTCAATCGGTCCGATCCGTGCTTGCCCCTCCAGGAACTTTCTACTTTATCAGCATTCGGTCCTTCTGATGTACCGTGCCCACTACTACATGGATCAGTGAAGGAAAAGGAAATAGTATGTGGGTCGAACTAAGAAGTCACTGGCTTCCGGAAAGAGCGTGGCTCGTAAATCTAGGAAAAGAAGTAACGTTAAAGTGTACCCTGTATATTTTGTTTCACAATTCCAGCTTCCCCTCCCAATTGGAACGCCTTCAATTCAAACTTTTAATGAGTAAATAACGAGATCCGTGATTTTGTAGGAAAACTGCGCTCTTTGCACGTTACTTTAATATTAAGATGTGATTTGTTTGACTTCCTCCCGCCGGGTATGAAATTGGTAGAAGTTTTAATTTGTCGGTTTGAGTTAGATGCAGAATCTTATTTAATGGCTGATCATTTTTGACGTTTCTTAACTTTATCACTTCTCTTTTTCTTTTTACTCTTTTATTAGCTACGAGTGATGAATTTTCACAAGATTTTTAATATTCTTTTCACTATACGGTAGTAGAATTGCTAGGTTTTATTTTTATTATTCTTTTTTGAAGAATCTACAATTAATAAATTATTCTGTAATTGAATCACTTCAGTACCCGGGTGTCCCACGCGCAGGCAAAGGCACATAATGGAAACAGGTTACCATTTTTTCATCTGTGGTAGTCTGAGTGGACAGAAAAGGAAGCCCTACTGGCTTCAGCCATACATCTTAGGGCATTCGGCCCATTCTCTATACAATAAGGGGCTCAAAGAAAGCGTCGACTTCTTTACAAAATAAAAAAGTAATTAATTGCAAGATTAGATTTTTTAAACAATATTGTTATAGACTCGGCACATTTTAATATTCAAGGAGAACTCAATTGAGGAAACGCACCCATTATTGGATGAAAATGTACTCCTCAAAATCTACTTACTGTATTCATCCTATTTCTGTATAGTTGTGTACAGTCCTCAATACCCTTGCTTCGTGTCATCCTTGTTGGTCCCATGTCAAATAGTTTATTAATGGTGCAACCACATGATATGTATCGGAGATCGGAGCATCGCTTCCTTAATACTTGTCACGTAAAACATTGTTCACATGCTTGGTTTCCTGCATAAACCCCAAGATACATTATGGACAATATCGTGTCGTGCGCGCACTCCCTTATAATGGCAAAAAGTTATTTGATTGATAAATAGAAATAAGATTTTTCTAAGCATAAAGTAAGAAAACGTTTTTTTTTATTATGTTTGTATATTAGGTTTTTTATAATAGGCATATCAGAACCTGTAGTATTAGACACTATACTAGAACCCTAGAATATAACACTGTGTTTATTATACTGATTCTAAGTTGACCACAATCAATTAATGCAAAATAATAATATGTGGCTTCTTCTTCTACTTATCACGGCCCTGTGTGAGCTCTCATCAGTCTATGCGGAAAACGTATATATAGATCGTGCGTCACTTCATCGCTTTCAGGATGTAATCCACGACGATGTCCTTTCTTGAGTAACCAACCACTGGGCGATAATCGTCGCCATAGTAAAAAGCGATTAGTGGTACTATTCTTAACCGCCTGTAGTTAGGCGTACACTGGAGGAAAAATAGCCCCAGAAGATCAGAACTTTTGCAGCAGAAAGTGTGATGATGATGAATGGGGTTTGGAAGTTCATTAGCCACCTTGTTAGTGCTACCGCTTTGAATCGCGGTTATAGGTGATCATTTATTTTTGTGGTTAATTGCGATTGTAGTATGGTTGTACAATAGGCAGAAAAACGTACTGCCCCATAATGCCTATCCTTTGGTCTAAGAGCCCTTAAGCCGCAATCACACTTTCCTAATTTTCAAAGACTAGTTCGGCATACATTGCTATGAGGCTTGGTTTTGTAAATTCTAATATTTTGACTTTAAAGAGCAATGTATGACGAATTAGTTTCTGAAATAAGAAAGATGTTATAGCGGCTTTAGTCACCTTTAACGTGTACGGTTCTATTCATAGTCAACACTTGACTGCACGGGTGATAGTAAGTATAATTCCTAATAATAAAAATGGTTTGTAATGTCACAAAATTTACTGAATACGGGGGTGTTCTCCAATCAATTTATCATTTGGTTGTTACAGTATAATTAATTAGCTGAAACTTGCCGTTTCATTCGCTGAGTGTCTCGTCACGAGACAAGCTCGACTGATAGGGTGTCTGTTTTCGCTTCTTAATGTGCCTAGCCGTTACACAGTAAAAATTATACAACTATGTACAGGCAAGAGCAGGTCAAGTTATACACTCGTAGCGCGATATACAAGGAATTTGGAATTTGTTATTGGTGTAATTATAAGCTTCTTGGCGATATAGCTCCTACGGATTTTGAAATGAGAACGGTATACAAAGTCCAATGCAATGTGTCAAGCTTGAAGTGCTTTCATAAAAAGAGACCGCTCTCTGTTGAACCTAATTACATACCTACGCAATATCATCATCATATCAGCCGAAAGACGTCCATTGCTGGACATAAGCCTCCCCTAAAGATTTCCATGACGACTAGTCCTGCGCTGCTCGCATCCAGCGGCTTCCCGCGACCTTAACCAGATCGTCGGTCCACCTTATCCACTCTTCCGGTACGTGGTCGCCGCTCTAGAACCCTTACGCCTCATCGGCCATCGGTTCTTCTCGCGATGTGCGCTGCCCACTGCCACTTTAGTTTAGCGATTCTTAGGGCCACAATACGCAACGTAATATAGATATAACGCAGGGGACTAGATTCAAAGATTACTCAAATTGTAGAGATTTGTTTCTACAAACGTTAGTATTGTATTTAGACTATTAGTGAATTTCAAATTTAAGATCAATGAGACGATCGGTATCAATGAATATTGTATTTGTCCGACGGGGACCAATCGGAATCAATAAAGGGTAGTAGACGACACTTTAGCGGGATGCATTATTTACGAGCTGTCTGCCCCAGGTAGAAGGTAGGTGAATCTGCTAGATGGCTAGATATACCTACATCTATACCATTCTATGTTAAGGTGATCTGTTTTCCATACTAAATTCAAATGACTTGCATTCTTATGCAGGACATAAAATGCTGTTGAAAAACGAGTGTATACTGCTATTTTTAGTTAAATTTTCCGCTGATTAATACAAAGATACAGCTAATGCACCGAAAGTACTACGAGTACTGCATAGATCGTACACGCACAATGATAATATTGAACTTTGTATTAATCAGCGAAAAATTTAGCTAAAACTAGCGTTTATATACTCGTTTTTCAACAGCATTTTATGTCCCGCATAAGAATCCCAGTCATTAGAATTTAGTATGGAAAACGGATCGCCTTAAGACAAAAGTATAAGGTTCTGAGAAAGGTTATGTAAGTATCTACAATATACTAACTTCGGGTAAAATTTTGACACTATGAACTCGCAGAATTTTGAAACATTTCATTGGAACAACAACGTTCCAAATCATTGTTTTTTTATTTTATTTATTTACATAACCGACGGCTTATTAACTATAACAGAGTAACAAGAGTGGTAAATAAGACTTAAGCTAATAATAGGTTATCCTAGCGTCTTCTTCTTCTTCTTCCGTGCCTTGTCTCTTTATTCGGGGTCGGCCCTCCTCGTTTTGCGGCACCCAGAAAGTATGTCTTGGGTTGTATTTTCATCCACCTGTGCCCGTTCTGCATCCTTAGCAATATAGGTTATCCTAGCGTGCTTTTACATTTAAGTACAGACAGCTGCGTGTCAGTGGAAACGCTTAGGATAAAAAATTAAAGGCAAAGATCAAATTATTTGCACTGACATAAGAATGATATACAGTTACGGTTTAGTTGACGTTTATTATGAACAATATTACAAAAAATATATTATTTTATTATTAAGAAAATTTACATATTACCAATAATTCAGTTCCCTCTAATGTGTAACTAAAAGGGCGTGTTTGCACGGGTGTAGTGTATGTGTACTAGATGTGTGTATGTGCGTGTTGGTGATTTGGTGTCTTTGTGGTGTGTACGAGTATGCTTGTTTAAATGTCAAAGATTGTATTTATATTTAAGTCTATAAATAAATAAATAAATCACTGCTGTAAATCTATTATCTCTGTGCGTAGAATGTCATTGATTTCTTTTTTAAAGTTTGTTTAGAGACGTTAAAAATATCGATGGTTGAGAACATTTTATTGTGTGTGTCACATATACGATTGATTGTATTGTTATGAGCGTAATTAGTTCGACTGGTATCAGGGGAGAAAAAGTTTAGTGTGTCTGGTTTTGCGAGAAGGGACAGATAATTTTATTTGACTTAATTGGTCCGGGGAATATACAACATGTTAAAGGAATAAGCGAAACTAAGAAAATTGTTTGTTCAGAATCGAGAGTAGAATCAATTTCACGGGTTTTTGAAATGGGTATTTTTTTAAATTTATATTACTTAAATTTTAGCCGTTTCTAAATAAGTGGGAGTGGCGTACGCAGACGCAAATCGGACGCGCCATGATAGCTTAAAAATCTACTAGAACAACAATGAAACTTTAAAATAACAATATTTAGAAAAAGAAATCTTATTATAGGTTTTTTAGGGGAATGGATTTATTTTAATAAAAATCGGTTGGGGTGTATGAGGGTTTCGCTTATTCCATTAACACGTTGTAGACGTCCATGGAGTAAGTCATACAGTATACTTTGGTCAAGCAGGATGCTGCGGTGAGACAGTGGTAGTAGCTTATAATGATGAAATCATTGAAAGTAAGATCTCAGAAACAGTTTTGATTTGAAGTTTCGATTTTGTTTTTATGAACTTGGTGATGCAACTGCCAAATTCAAGGATACTACGCACATTATGAGAAGTAGAGAAAATACTTACAGATGATATTGTTAAAGTTTTGACTAGATCTTTATTTATTTATTTATTTAACTGTTTATTGTACACATAAAAATACAAATAATACAAACATTTAGAGAACAGACACAACAGGTGCTGCTTATTTCAGCTTGGAAATTTCTTCCAGCAGACCTTGGCAAGAGAAAAGACACTGGAAGGGGCAGATAAACGTGCACAATTTATAAAATAACTACTTATACACATATACCTAAACTACTACGATATATAATAAATATAATAATAATACTAAACTATACTAAATAATAATAATATAAAAATCATACAGACAAATATACACATATATGTATATCTATATATATATACCTATATAATATAAACAAAAACACATACATACATAAATAAATATATGGATCACTTAGACAGAGAAAGGTAATAATCTTTTACTCGTTTTTTTTTTAATAATCTTTTTATTGTTTATATGCTTTACTTGTTATAATATGATCTATGTGATTATTAAAAGTTAAGTTAAGCTTGAACAATTCCCCAGAAACTTATTCAAAATTTTGAGGACGACAATCATGTCGCTTTATAAGTCAGTCAGTTTGCAAATTGTTTGTAACTAAAAGATAGAGAAACAGTAGTAAAAACCATTTACAAGAACATTGAAAAGTACTAAATCACTACGAAATTACCAAATAAATAATCAGAAGTCCATGAATAGGTATTTTTGGATTTGACCACTGCGTCTCTGGTATACGTCAGCGGGATGTGAAGGATCATTTACTTTTAAGATGTAGAAGCTTCTAGAAAGGACTTGTTGAAAGGTTGTAAAGAAGTCGTAAAATGTTAGCAAGTTTGTAACTAGGCTTTGCTGGGACGTAATCCCAAAGCGAGTCTGCAGGTCCAATGTATGGGTAGCTTTCGTCACGCTTCTTGCACCAGAGACTTTATAGACTAGTATGAAATTCAGAATTTTGCTCTCCTTCTTAGGGTCAGAACTTAAACTGGACAAGATCTGACAATTAAGTTTTCTGGGATTTTGAACACCGCAGAATTCAAAAATCTATGTTGTCAAGCCGAAATCTTACTAGTTCAAAAATGCAAAAATAAGCTAGACCTAATTGCGGTAGGAGGTTTCTTGTTTTAAAAGTGTTCCTTAGGTCCCCGTGAACATATCTAAAAATTATCCGTCCCCTCCCCACCCTCAAAGGGGTCCCTGATTTTAGTTTTTTCATTTATCTCTGAAACGGTTTATCTATCGGTTTTTGTTTAAATCTAAGTATATTTTTGGTGTTAATCGACTTGCATTGCTTATTACAGAAGTTTCCAATAAAGTAATGAGCCGAAGAAAAACAAGGAATAAAAATGCTATAAACATAAAAGTATTTTTAGTTTTGTTTATTTAATTATGTCCCTTATATGAGTTCTATGTCCACGTACCGGACACGGCTCATCGATCAGGGAGAGGGACGGCCACCTTTCGGCGAAATACGGCCCGGGTCCGCTGTTTACGAGTCCGGCTCCAACTTTCTGTGTAGATAAATATGCCTCTACTATGCACATGTTTCGTCTATAGACAATGGAGGAGAGGGTTATTTTATTGCCTATCTTTTAAAAACGATGTAACCGTCGTTTACAGTATTTTATCGTGTTTGGTTCCGTGTAATGTCGCATCTAGTCCACTTAAAATATTTTATGAATTTATTAAAAATTTATTTTCTATGCCCAAAAAAGTGCCCTCTCTTTATGCACAGGTAGTGTAACAGCTCTAACATCAACATCATCTGGCCCAGCAGGTATGCCCAGGTACTGGTCGATTGTGAGTACTAACAAGCTACCCTTTTTCTGAATACAACTATTTGAATAAGATTTTTTAGTTCAACCTTTATTTCACATAAAAAAATTCAAAGCGGATATGATAAATTGCTTTGATACGAACCAATTCAACTCAATATCGAAATTCCGTAACTATAGCAATAACTGCATTGAATGTGCAATTTGGACTGTAAACTAGCTGTAAACTTATAAAAAAAAATCAGTAAATTTGAAATAGCCGTGTGAGTTTAAAAGTGTTGAAGTAAAATATTTTGTAATGGAACCACTTTCAAAATGATAAAAATATTTTTTTTAGGCAGTGGCAAGCCTTTTTAAAATTGAACATATTTATATTTTTAAATAACAAAAGAAAACAATACTACATAAATTTGTCATATATAAAATAAGAAGCCTTTGTGAATATACTTTTAAGATCAAAGTTTTGTGGTATATGTAAATAGACTCACCACAGGCGAAAAAACTATAGAAATTAACCAAATAACGAGATCACGTCTCAATCACGAAAAGTATTCCTGGTCCACACTCAGAACAAGAAAGTAAATATCTTTTCTCATATTTGTTTCCTTTGGTTTGGATATGATTAGGATGTTATCCAGATGCAAGCTTGACTCTTGTCACAGAATACTATATAAAGTTCGTACGGACGCAATCAAGTGGAAACAAAAACAGTGAAAACTGTACCAGCGCTTCGCTACCAAAAACCCCCGAAACCAGAGACCCGCTCAATGTCAAAGAGTTTCCACCGCCGAGCGGCCGTGTTTACCGCTCTTGTTGAGAAAAGTCCCAACGAAAGATTATAGAAATATCAGTAAATTTAAACAATATCGTCAAAATTTGTTTAATTTTAAGTCCGAAGGAAGATGAAAGTTGCGCTACTAATGTAATCTAATATAAATACATAAGTACGTACACAACATCACGCCTCTTTCCCGTCAGGGTAGGCAGGGACCACAGTTAGCGAAAGGGACAAGTTGTGTGCTCTTTCCTGGCCACGCCATACAAAAAGGGCATGATCATAGTCACTGAATAAAACTTTCAGAAAATGAAAAAAAAAAGCTTTCAGAAATCGATCTCTACATACAAACTGTCCAATCAAGTTAGCATTTTTTTTTTCCTGAAAAATCATATGTAAAAAAGCTTAGATGACTATATCAATAACAAACAGGTATGGTGCTCTGATATTTCAGCGAAACACAAGAAACACATTATTAAAAGTCGACTTTTAAAGTAGGCCCTGCTGCAATGGTTTCTTGCCGTTTCTTTTAAGCTGCCATAGCACTATCCGAAACGGAAGTAGACTCGTTCTATTTGCATTGTATTCTGCATGGACGTTCAATAATAATTCTGTAAAGAATCTACATTGAAAAAAGTTATCTGAACCTATGTAACGTAGCATGATCATTTTAATTTCGCTCGATCACGACAAAAAAGCTCCTAGATCATAAAATGCTCAATTTCAATGGTCATTTTGGAAAATGTAATGCAGACTGAAGAACAAATATTTCGCTACTCTTTTTTATGCTTGAAGGGCTTACTCTTGATCTCATTCTAGCCCTGAGGGCAGAGATGAGGTCGACGATGGACTTAAGAGTACTAACACTAAAACTGTAATACGGGATAAAATAAATACCTAGTAGGTACCTATCATCTCAAGGATAAATAATACGGTAGACTAAATACAAGCTGATGTATATTGGTAAATCATATACTTACGATCCTATTTCCAGGCACAGACTAGACGTTTATCTTCAAGAGATAAGCTTGTTATGCTGTCTGCTATGGGTCTGAAAGGTATCGGAGTGGAGCAAATGATAGGCACTTAGTTTGATTCAAGAACGTTGTTTTGTATGATAGTCCGGTCCCTATAGTCTTATATCACCAAATTGCACCAAATTTTTTCCAGGTACTAGTTAGGTACATAGCTCTCAATTTTTGATAGATTCAAAAAAATTCTATAGAAAATTCAAAAATTGAGAGCTATGTACCTAACTAGTACCTGGAAAAAAATTGGTGAAATTGTAAGGCGTGTCTACGTGAAACAGCTAACTGACCGCACTATGAAGACAAGCGATGTTTTTTCGTGAAAATTTTATATTAGCCGATAAGCCTTCCTCTGATACAATTGACTGATGATTAACTAAGTAGTGAAACAATTGGCCGGTAAGTCTCATGAAAATAACTCCACAGACAGAAGTGGTTCTTGATTCGATGATTTTACGGGAAACTTTCGTATGTGGCAGCTAGGTAAGGTTGTGGTGATGATTTTGAGCTTGCTAAGCACTGGCCGTATCGTAGCTGATCAGGTGAGGCGTGTTTTTGTTGTCTACCAAGCACTATCTGAATCACCACATCTACCATTTCGTTAACAGAAAACAAATTTTCTGTATTTTTGTAACAAAAACACTATTCAAACCGAAATACAATTTCACAAAAGCCATTAATCTTAAGAAGATACAAGCTTAAGACATGTCTGATTCATTTTCCGATAGGTACTCAATGTGCAGATAGGTGCTTATACGGGATTCACTTGATTTAGTTAGAGCGCGAAATAATTGCTTTTGCTGATGAGTTTTGTTAGATATATGCAACGTTCTGTATCTAACAAAACTCATAATGTGATGCTTACAAAAATACAGGGATTATTCTTTTGTGCAGACAAATATTATCCTACTCAGTCAGCTAATACTCGTATTGTTTCTCGATCTCGAAAAACGAGATAAGGATTTTGAGTGTCCCGTAAAATCGAATTTTTGAGGGTGGCGCAAGGTTTGTAAAATAAACGTGTATGGGAAAGCCTTTTTAGGGTGCCGTACCTCAAAATAAAAAAAACGGAACCCTTATAGGATCACTTTGTTGTCCGTCTGTCTGTCTGTCAACCTTTTTCTCACGAACGAGAAGAGGTATCAGGTTGAAATTGATAACGAATATTAAGATCTGAAAATTTAAATTTTTTCAACGACGCAATCAAAAGATATGACTTTTTATGTCCTCATCTCCATACATTTATGCAAAAAAGCAAAACCTAGAGGGTACTTCCCGTTGACCTAAAATTATGAAATTTGGCAAGAAGCTAGGTCTCACAGTACAAATAAAGGGAAAAGTCTAAAAACCTTTAATTTTTTTCTCACAAATAATAGTAACCAATTAAGGTGAGCCGTTTCAAGAACTTTTCTATAAAAGAGGGTTTAAGTTGGATGGTCGCTGAGTTTTTAAAATCAAAGAGCAAAAGCGTTTAGTATATCATTTGGTAGATAGGTACGGAACCCTTAGGGCGCGAGTCCGACTCGCACTTGGCCGGTTTTTTATTCTCTGCAAATGGTTTTTAACCAAAGTTGATCTTTTTAGGGTTCCGAACCAAAATGGTATTTAAAACGGAACCCTTATGCGGTGCGACTTCGACTGTCTGTCTGTCTGTTCCACCTGTGTATCTCAACAACCACTCATGCTATCGACTTTAAATTTGGAATTGTTTTAGAACATGACTGCCCAACTTAACTACAAATCAAAGAATTATAAAAATATAATTACTATTGTAAAGGGGGCTCAAATGGGTGGGGTCATAATTTTAAATTTTCGTGACTAGGTCGAGTGGGAGTATTATATGAAAGGGCTTCATTTGTACATTCCAAAATTGATTTTTAAAATTTTTTATGCTCTTAGTTTTCAAGTTATAATGAAAAATTTCTAAAAATATACCATTCCTTTATCTTTGAAGTTGGCTTGAGGTAAAATCTGAATTAATTATAGTCGATAGACATTCATGTAAATATTACAGGAAAAATAAAACAATCTCTCTAAGTAGCACCGTTTTTTTTGAAATCTGCATAAATCTTTACAAACAAATCTTGTTTTGCGGTTTTAAAAATGGACTTTATTGCTTCTAAAAATACAATAGGTATATTGGAACCCTCGGCGCACGATTCCGACTCGCACTTGACCGGTTTTTATTATGGACTAAGCAGCATACAAAAATCTTAGCAGTTATAAAATAAGCACGTAAGTAAATATACCTATTTGTTTTGGATTAATTAACATCCTCGTAAAATTTAATATTCTTAAAAAAATTCTGATAATAATCTGATGTTGTCAAGCAGGAAAAAAATGATTTACGTCTTTCCATCATCCTGTCAGCCGACAGAAGTCCACTGCTCAGCTTCTCCTAGTGAGCAGTACGACGTCCAGTCCTGCGTTGCTAGCATCCAGCGGCTTCCCGCATTCTTGACCAAGCTGCCGGTCTACCGTATGAAAGCCTACCCACGCTGCATTTTTCAATTCTCGGTTGCCAATAAAAAGTGATCTTTTGATTGCCATACAATCAAGTCAGAAAACAAAATTTCATCATCATCATATCAGCCGAAAGACGTCCACTGCTGGACATAGGCCTCCCCTAAAGATCTCCATGACGACCGGTCCTGCGCTGCTCGCATCCAGCGGCTTCCCGCGACCTTGACCAGATCGTCGGTCCACCTTGTGGCCTGCCAATGCTTCGTCTTCCGGTACGTAGTCGCCACTCTAGAACCCTTACGCCCTTATGCTGCGCGGTGCCGACCTAAAAAAGAATAGTACCGACCCATCCCTTCCCGTGGGTGTCGTAAGAGGCAACTAAAGAAATGAAATCCAGAGGATGGGCAGCAGTGTCCTGTGTATTATAGCATCTCACTGCGGGCGCCAACCCGTCTGCCAAGCGTCTGACTATGGTAAAACCCCCTAAAAATAAACAAAATTTAAGTGATATTAACTTTTACATTTACTGAATCTAATCTAATTCTAATTTTAAAATCAAAAGCAAATCCTATTGTTACCTATAAGTACAAGGTCTAGTTAACTCTATTTCCTATAGTCGTTTACAAACTTGACCGTGTTTGTTCGGTTATTATCGTATCGAAGTTATTCCGCGTAAACCGAGATCTCATCAGAGCCTCGCCCATTGTTGATTCTCAATAGGTTTCGTTAGGGTACCCAAATGGCCCTCAGAAGCGGAATACACCTTTTGTTAGTAAACGAGCCCTTGATCGATCTCCTAACAATACAGCAATTCCAATCCTAGCTTGGAACTTTATTTATACGAGGTATTACATGTTTTATGTACTGCCGTTAAACGTATCTTATTACTATATTTTTTTTAATTAAACCTTCCTAAATTCAAGGACTATAGTGAGACCATCGTAATAGGTCCGTTGTGACAGCTGTCAAACGTATGAAACAACCTGCAAAGAAAAATGAACCCTGTGTGTTGGTGATAAGGAAACGTCATAACGGACTTCTTAAGTTGGCCCTATTTTAATTTGGCATACGTTGCTTGGCTTAGTTCTGTTAATTCCATAATATCCGTATTTAAACGAACAATGTATGTCGAATTAGTTTCTGAATTAGGGAAAATTTGATCGCGGCTTAACCCGGCAAAGGCTTCTCTAGGATTGGTTGTGAACTGCCCTTTGGCTTGAAGTCTGAAGAGTTAGTTAAAAACCAGTGCCCTCGTCAAATCAATAGAACCAAGGGGATTTGATGAACGCACTGGTTAAGTGGTGAAAACACCAGTTTGCTACTTAAACTTTGACCTAGCCGATTTCATCATAACTGAATGAGGCTGCTAATGATAATGTTAACAAGTAAATAAGCCTGTCTCGACAAATTCTTTCGTAAATTAACTTTACTAGAACTAAAATGGGTAGGTTACCTTCTCTCTGGGTAAAACTGGGTATACGGGTCTACGAATAAAGAATAAGTTATTTATTCGTTGATACGGGTGTACCTTTTGTATTTTGTCATCTCACGCACACTATCTTAGACATCAACGAGAAAATATTTCACCTTTTACTGGGAAGGTGTATTTCATGCTAGCGTGTGGTTAACCAAGGGAGAACGCGTAACAGTGCGCACCTGCTAGTATATGCGCAGTGACACAACCATGGACGAACTGGCACGTTAATCTATGCAAATTTTAAGACCCTTTATTCCCTAGTTATTCATGGGTAATATACAAACAACAGCTTCTAAACTAAGCCTGTCAAATTGTTTGAAACGTTCAAATTGGATTTGTGGTTGCTGGTCGAGCTATAAGTACACAAATAATCGTGAAAATTAAGTACAAATAAATTCGAACAGTTTACAAAATTGATATTTCACAACAAATTGTATCCAAATGAAATAAAACTGAAGCCCCAATCTGGTAATCCAATATTTCGTTATGAAGGTTTATTCATCATATCTTTCAGAAAATAAATAAGGACTTCAACAACATTAAGGCACGCTTTGTGAAAAGTAAAAGTTACCTTAGGTGGAAAATATCGCAGCCAAAACCGATTTATGCATACATTTCCTTTGCTAGTGAAATTCTTCTGGGAAGCAATTGAAGGAAAAAGAGTCGATAGAGTGGAATTTACATTCTATACTTTCTTAGCAGGAGAAGAATTAGCAGGAGTCTCAATTGTTACTTCAAATCAAATTCAGTAGTTTATCTAGTTTCATTTCAAGAGCTCTTTATTTTTCTTTTAGCTGCGTCATGAAAAAAGTACCCTAAACCGACGAGCATGTATGAAAGGATTGATGAAAGTACAGGA
Source organism: Athrips mouffetella (assembly GCA_947532105.1). NCBI lineage: Eukaryota > Metazoa > Arthropoda > Insecta > Lepidoptera > Gelechiidae > Athrips > Athrips mouffetella. The sequence continues at coordinate 19,602,863 of OX383972.1, read as the reverse complement.
AGCAAGGGAAGTATGTCAAGATCGTAGCAGGTGGAGGACTGTGGTCTCTGCCTACCCCAACGGGAAAGAGGCGTGATGTTATGTATGTATGTATGAAAAAAGTTCATGATACAACAGATGTCGTAGGAATATAATAAAATTAGAGACTTGGTCAAATTCCTAATAGATTAGAAATCAAATCCCGAGATTTGATCTAGTCCCTAATTCTATCATAATAATATGCCTGAGGTCTCTAGATCAAAAATCTGAACTGTTTTAGGTTAGGTTTGTCTTTGTCTATGTTTGGTTAGGTAAGGTTATGTTTCTCAATATTAGGTTAGATTGGATTGTTAGGTAAAAACCAGCCAAGTGCGAGTCGGACTCGCGCACTGAGGGTTCCGTACCACCACATAAACATAATTGTATTAGTTGAAATTTCAGTAATTTTATGTGCTAGATTTTTTGAGTCCGACACGCGCTTGACCAAATTTTATTATTTGTTGTTATTTTATAGCCTATGCCCTATAAACATACCAATTTTCAAGTTTGTAAGTGTTCCCGTTTTTAAAAAGAACTAAAACAAAAATCGCCTCAGTAACCATCCAACTTGACCCCTCTCTTATATGAATGTTCTTGAAACGGCAGCTCACCACAATTGGTTACCATTAGTTGTGAGTAAAGTTGTAATATTTAATGATTTCAGACTTTTTCCATTATTTGTACTGTGAGACCTAGCTTCTTGCCAAATTTCATAATTTTAGGTCAACGGGAAGTACCCTGTAGGTTTTTTTTTAATAAATGTATGGAGATGAGGACATAAAATGCCATATCGTTTGATTGCGTCGTTGTAAAAAATTTAAATTTTCAGATCTTGTGTGGTTCATGGATCCTAATATATGGTATTAATTTCAACTTGATACCTTTACCCGTTCGTGAGATAAAGGGTCTTGACAGACAGACAGACAGACAGACGGACAACAAAGTGATCCTATAAGGGTTCCGTTTTTTTCTTTTGGGGTACGGAACCCTAAAAATGACGAAGAAATAGTAATTTTGTCTTCGCGCGGGATTTGCTCAAATCACTAAGAGATTTGACCAAGTCCCTAATTGTAACCATATCTCTGCGACATAGACATCATGATATATTTACATTTTTACCGATTGATTGGCCTCTGAAAGCAAAATCAGTCTAATAGAATCATCCGAAAAAAAAATCACTTGTCTATATCCATAACTATTAAAATACATAGTCAGGGAAAGAAACACTGTATTCTGTTCTACGTTTTAACATTTGAAACACGTGAAATGTGTTAAAATGTTACACTTTTTAGGGTTCCGTACCTCAAAAGAAAAAAAACGGAACCCTTATAGGATCACTTTGTTGTCCGTCTGTCTGTCTGTCTGTCTGTCAAGACCCTTTATCTCACGAACCGGTAAAGGTATCAGGTTGAAATTAATACCACATATTAGGATCCATGAACCACACAAGATCTGAAAATTTTAATTTTTTTTAACGACGCAATCAAAAGATATGTCATTTTATGTCCTCATCTCCATACATTTATGCAAAAAATCAAAACCTACAGGGTACTTACCGTTGACCTAAAATTATGAAATTTGGCAAGAAGCTAGGTCTTACAGTACAAATAATGAGAAAAGTCTGAAATCATTAAATATTACAACTTTTCTCACAACTAATGTTAACCAATTGTGGTGAGCTCCCGCTTCAAGTACATTCATATAAGAGAGGGGTCAAGTTGAATGGTCACTGAGGCGATTTTTGTTTTAGTTCTATTTTATAAACGGGAACACTTACAAACTTGAAAATTGATATGTTTATAGTGCATAAGCAATAAAATATTAACAAATAATAAAATTTTGTCAAGCGCGTGTCGGACTCAAAAAATCTAGCACATTAACTTACTGAAATTTCAACTAATACAATTATGATTATGTGGTGGTACGGAACCCTCTGTGCGCGAGTCCGACTCGCACTTGGCCGGTTTTTTAAAAGTCGCCAACAACAGTTGTTATGAATATAAATTGAATTATTACTCTTTTTACGTCAATCTTGTCTCATATAAAATACCTCTGAAAGCAAATTACCCGCACAACATTGGCCAATTAAAGGCATAATTGCTTGGCGCAAGTTATCAAGTAGAAATTGGTGGACAATTATCAGGATGAGATCCCAATCAAACCGCAGATGGGTTGCAATTATCGCAGTGTTTAGCATGGTTAACAAGAGTGATTTACGTACTAAGTATAAAAAGATGTTAGCTTCACACAAAATCCAGATATATTCGACCTACTTACGTCACTTGAGCAACCAGGATTTTTTTTGTCGCAAGTGAACATACTGAGTGAGTCTACTGGGATATTGTTAAAACAGTCCGAATGTATTTTTACATTTTTATTAGTTGTTCTATATTATATTTCTCTAGTTTTCAGATGCTTTAAATTTCGCCCCGTAGGTTAAAAGAGTATCCTAGCTGCATTTCTTCCATACAAATTGATACAAACGTAGTCCCGTATTTACTCTCTGGATGATGCCTGTAGAGCGCTGGTATTTTCGTTTTAAATCAAGGTCTACTACTGTCAATAATTTTTTTCCGTGAAATAATTACTAAAAGAAATATGACTATCAAACAACCTGAAAAAATGCCCTGTTTTTCCGCCATGTTTACAGAGAAGTTTTCAGAATAAAATAAATATAAGAGCGTACTCCTCACTTGAATTTTGACACCAACAATAGTTTGTACAAATACCAATTATTTGGATTAGCATACCCTCTTTAGCAGTTTTAGAGCACTCTTTTACTTGTTTGATTCACTGATCCCAGTCTACACCGAGCCGCGCTTGTCCTGTAACCATAGACATAAGCTGCCGTTATTCATAATCTTGTTGGCTTTGTTACGCTTTGCATACGTGGGACACTCAGAAATATTTGCGACACTAAAAAAAATTGTTCTACAGGTACATATATTTTTATTAAATCTTTTCAAAGTACTCTCCACCAGCCTCTATACAAAGATTCATGCGTCTGAACCAGTTTTCAAAACACTTTTTCCAGTCCGCCGTAGACACCTCGTTTACAGCCTGCTCGAACGCAGCCAGCGCATCTTCCGGCGACGAAAATTGTATCCCCTTGAGCTGATTTTTTATTTTTGGAAATAAAAAGAAGTCACACGGTGCTAGATCAGGGCTGTAAGGAGGGTGACCCAGGAGTTTGACTGGAGTGCTGTCCAGGAAGTCCCTCGTTTTGAGCGCGGTGTGTGCAGGCGCATTGTCGTGGTGGAGCAGTAGTCCGCGGAGCCCTGTGTTTGGTCGCTTGTTGCTCACAACAGAAAAAACTTCTGGTAAACATTTGGTAGTATACCATTCGGCGTTGATGCTTCTTTGATCTCGTAAGGGAATTGAGGCCAAGTGGCCAGTCAAATTAAAAAAGCTGGCGATCAAAATCTTCCCCCCGCTTCGAGATCGCTTCACTTTGGTAGGCGTTGGTTCATTTTGAAACACCCAAACTGTCGACTGGCGCTTGGTTTCTGGATCGTATTGATAAATCCAGGACTCATCACCTGTTACGATGTCGTAAACACGCCGAGACGAGCCTGCTTCAAATTTGTTCAGCATATCACGGCACCATTCCACCCGGGCCTGCTTCTGAGCGTCGGTGAGGTAGTGCGGCACCCAGCGCGATACTATCCTCCTCACGCGAAGATGCCCGTGTAGAATCTCGTGAACGCTTCCCGATCCAATCTTTAATATGTGCTGAATCTCCTGATATGTAATTCGCCTATTATCTTGGATTAAATTTTTCACTGCTAGCACGTTTTCTTCCGTAATAGCCGTCAAAGGGCGACCGCTTCTTTCTTCATCCCCCAAGGTTGGTCGACCGCGCCTAAATTCGTTATACCAACGATACACGGTTGCCTTGGAGGGGCCTTCATCCATAAATGCCATTTGAAGTCTATCGAACGATTCATCCGGTTTCAGGCGACACTTGAAATCGTAAAAAATCATAGCTCTAAAATGTTCCCGGCGCAGATCCATTTTTCAGTAAGACACGATACTTTGAATTGGCTCGCAAAAAATGTGGAGGGAAATTTTGAAAATGGAACACACATATTTTTACTTACAAGTAATCATATTTTCGAAAAAGATTCTGACCGGCCAGTCTCCCATATATAAAAACTATTTTTCGCAATACTTTCTGAGTGGCCTGGTATATGTCAGTTGTCAGATGCAACTTGGCGGGCGGTGCATAATCGGTAATAGTTGTGGTTGTTGGTGAATGCTAACCAGCTCCTCTTGTCTAGCTAGACTAATCGTCAATGCAAGAAGTGTCTCCTGTGAAACACACGCTGATCGTACATTTGTAGCTGCATTACATACGAGTACAGTCAGCCGAAAGATGAAACTGAATACAATAATTTTGTTGTATAACCCAATTTTTTAAATGTGCACATCGAGCCGACAAAAATTTGCTCGATGTCAGTATTGGTAGGGTCAGTATAACCCTAATTTTATTTATTGCAAGAACAGTCCAAAACCCAATATCTTAAACTTGACATATTGGATTTGTACCATTCTCACCGTAATAGCTGTAGAAGTTGAAATCACTTAGCTAGAAGTGTACAGTTAAAAAAATTGGGTTATACGAGTGTCACGTAAGTAAGTAGAGGAAATGAGCAAAATCCAAAGTACACAGGATGCCTCGTAATCAGGAGATATAACTAAGTACCAACACATCTCTACCCGTGGATGTCTTAAAAGGCGATTAAGGGATTTTGAACCGTATTTCTGAACCGGAGTCAGCAGCGTCCTCCTGCGATCTTGCATATCGGTCACATGTCGGCACGGTCCGTAGCGTTGTGGTGACTATATTCGAAATATAATTACAACGACACATTGACGTAATAAAATGACTGCAGAAAAAGCTATGCGTGAAAGCAGGTCAGTCATTTATTCTATGTCAGACACTGACCTCTATATATACAATGTATATATAGAGGTCAGTGAGGTCAGATCAACGTGTCTCTGTCGTTCCTACATGTAGTGCATCACTCTGTGCTGCTCTTACACTGCTGTCATTCTAATCAAGCTACAATATTTTTATTATATATAAGGTCTGTGCTACGGTAAAAATGTACCACCCATTTTTGTCATGAAATTCTCTCTGTTCAACTGTGGACTTTTAATATAATGTTACTATTTTATATTTATCTATCTATCTATCTATCTATTCTATAATATATAAAGCTGGATTCGGGTGACTGACTTATAGAAATTATTAGGGTATAAGGAGTACATTTGGAAGGGTATAATGTATGGAGAAAATGTTTAAAGGTGTCTGAAACCAAAAGGAAAATTGTCAGGTGTAGACCACGAGGTCCTGGCGAAAAGTTGTTGAACTGCCCGCCGAAACGAAAAGAGATGGAGGGACGCTGTCATATAACAAAATGTAGCAAACCTTGGGCAGTTTGAGGGTAGGTTGAAAAAAAGTTAAATAAATGAAAACCAAGATGGCGGCGGGTCCATAAACGTTTGTATGGAAAACTTTGAGGGGGAAAAACACCCCGAAGGAGAAATTTTAGAGGCCATAAACTCAAGTCAGATCTGGAGAAGGTGGGGTTGTTTGTTGACGTGAAGAAAAAAAATGTGGTGATGACCTTCTTGGTGAAAAGTTGGTATACTGCCCGCCGAAACGGTAGGAGATGGGGAGTGACCGCCATACAAAAAAATGCTGCAAACCCTGGGCAATTTGACGGAAAATTAAAAAAAAGTTGGAATTTTGAAAAACAAGATGGCGGCGAGGGGGTAAAGTTTGTATGAAAACCATTCGAGGGGGAAAATCACCCCGAACGCGGATTTTCGTGGGTATAGGCTATAATCAAGCGTAAAGAAGGTTATAGTGTATAGGAAGAGCCTATAAAAATGTGAAAACGTTGGGCTCATTTAAAAGTTGGTGAACTGCCCGCCGAAACGGTAAGAGATAGAGAGTGGCCGTCATACAAGAAAATGTTGCAAACCCTGGGCAATTTGACGGCAAATAAAAAAAAATTCGAATAATTGAAAAACAAGATGGCGGCGAACCAGTAAACTTTTGAAAATCAAACTCGCTCCAAGAACTTTTTCCAGAGACTTGATGGGGCATTTTTTAAAATTTAATTGTATAGAAGGTCAGGGTGTGTATTTGGGAAAACTATAGGAATTTGGAAATCAGGTTTCAGTGAAATGTTGGTCAACTGCCCGAAAAAAGTAAAAGAGATAGAGAATGGCCGCCATATAAGAAAATGTGTCAAACCCTAAGCAATTTGACGACAAATTAAAAAAAAAACAAAATATTGAAAAACAAGATAACGGCGAACCGATATAACTTTGTATGGAGAAAACTTTTTTAGCCAACAGAAAAGTTAAGTTTGCCTTGCATACATTTTGTACACATTTTTTAAGAAATACAAACTTAAATTTGCTTATGCGAAACTCGGCTTTGAGGACTTGGTAACTTAAGAGGCCGCAGGCCGAGCTGGCGAGGCCGCAGGCCGAGCTCCGCGTAGAGCGAAGCTCGGAGCGTCCCTCTCTTACTTTGCCTGTCCCCATCCCCTCCCCCCAAGTAACTAAAACCAACATGGCGAGGCCGAAGGCCGAGCTCCGCGTAGAGCGAAGCTCGAAGCGTCCCCCAGCATTGCGTGCTCCCACATACATCCATTAGTTCAAGGTTCATACGAGGCCGGAGGCCGAGTCGCGAGGCCGTAGGCCGAGCTTCCGCGTAGGGCGAAGCCCGAAGCGTCCCCCCTTACTAATACCTCCCCAACTAAACCCCCCCCCCCAAGTAACATTCATCATAAAGCGAGGCCGAAGGCCGAGCTCCGCGTAGAGCGAAGCTCGAAGCGTCCTCCGGCTGACCCTGCACCCTTCTCCTACCATAAGTAATATACGAGGCCGGAGGCCGAGTTGCGAGGCCGCAGGCCGAGCTCCGCGTAGGGCGAAGCCCGAAGCGTCCCTCCTTCGTTGGAAAAATGGCCGCCATCTTGAATTTTTGGTTTCTGGACGGATTGCTTTCAAAATCGATATCTGAGAGTCCGAGTCGACTGCGATGACGAATCAGATGACAGAATTGAAAAAAATGGCCGCCATCTTGAATTTTTCTATTTCTCGACCGATTGCTTTCAAAAACGATATCTGGGGGGCCGAGTCGACTCTGATAACGAATCTCATGTCAAAATTTTAAAAAGTGGCCGCCATCTTGATTTTTTTTGTTATTGGGCCGTTTGCTTTCAAAATCGATATCTGAGGGTCTGAGAGGTCTATAATACCGAATCAAAAATAAAATTTTGAAAAAATGGCCGCCATCTTGAAATTTTTTGTTTCTTGACCGATTGCTTTCAAAATCGATATCTGAGGGTCCGAGAGGTCTCCGATACCGAGTCGAAAGTCAGAATTGAAAAAAATGGCCGCCATCTTGAATTTTTTTGTTTTTCGGCTGATTGCCTTCAAAATCGAAATTTGGTCCTGGATAACAAAAGCAACAGCCACAACACCTCACGCGGGCTGCTCGCAGCCCGCGCACCAACGCGACCTCTAGTTATACTATATAAAGCTCAATTACCACTGACTCACTCACTGACTGACTGACTCATTGACACAATTGTTCTCCATGAAAGAGGCGAAACCGGTGAAAGTGATGTATGGAAAAGTTGTACGACCAGTTCTGGTGAGTACCAGAAAAATCTTAAACCTTGGAAAAGTCTTCAGCATCAGGGTAGGGGTCAACGGCCCGTAAAAACTGTAAGAGATAGGTGGGTCGACCTCGAACAAAAGTCGACCCACACCCTGGTCAAATTCTACCTGGGGTGAAAAAAATCCAAAATGGCGGAAAACAAAATGGCCGCCATACAAATTTTATAAAAAAAATATTCAAAGTCCAATAAATCCTAAACAAAAAGAGCAAAGTACAATATTCTTTAACAAATGTCAAAGAGGATGATAAAAGGCGACTAACTGTTAATAAAAAAAAACAAAATGGCGGATTCAAAACGGCGGCCAAAATAAAAGTTGCTCCGATTCGAGTGAAATTTGGTATCTGGGGGTTTTTGTGGGTGTAGTTTTCGTTTTTGGTGTAAAAAAAATTTTGGCGCCATTTTCCAATATGGCCGCCATAGAAACGACCGACACTAGGTAATTTGCGAGGCCGCAGGCCGAGCTCCGCGTAGAGCGAAGCTCGGAGCGTCCCTCCCATACTTTGCCTGTCCCCAACCCCTCCCTCCAAGTAACTAAAACCAACATGGCGAGGCCGAAGGCCGAGCTCCGCGTAGAGCGAAGCTCGAAGCGTCCCCCAGCATGTCGTGCTCTCACATACATCCATTAGTTCAAGTTTCATACGAGGCCGGAGGCCGAGTCGCGAGGCCGTAGGCCGAGCTTCCGCGTAGGGCGAAGCCCGAAGCGTCCCCCCTTACTAATACCTCCCCCTACTTAACCCCCCCCCCAAGTAGCTTTCATCATATAGCGAGGCCGAAGGCCGAGCTCCGCGTAGAGCGAAGCTCGAAGCGTCCTCCGGCTGACCCTGCAACCTTCTCCTACCATAAGTAATTTACGAGGCCGGAGGCCGAGTTGCGAGGCCGCAGGCCGAGCTCCGCGTAGGGCGAAGCCCGAAGCGACCCCCTTCGTTGGAAAAATGGCCGCCATCTTGAATTTTTTGGTTTCTGGACGGATTGCTTTCAAATCCGATATCTGAGAAACCGAGTCGACTGCGATGACGAATCAGATGACAGAATTGAAAAATTTGGCCGCCATCTTGAATTTTTCTATTTCTCGACCGATTGCTTTCAAAATCGATATCTGAGGGGCCGAGTCGACTCTGATAACGAATCTCATGTCAAAATTTTGAAAAGTGGCCGCCATATTGAATTTTTTTGTTACTGGGCCGATTGCTTTGAAAATCGATATCTGAGCGTCCGAGATGTCTTCGATACCGAATGAAGAATAAAATTTTGAAAAAATGGCCGCCATCTTGAATTTTTTTGTTACTGGGCCAATTGCTTTTAAAATCGATATCTGAGGGTCCGAGAGATGTCCGATACAGAATCAAGAATAAAATTTTTAAAAAATAGCCGCCATTTTGATTTTTTTTGTTTCTGGACCGATTGCTGTCAAAATCGATATCTGAGGGTCCGAGAGGTCTCCGATACCGAATCGAATGTCAGAATTGAAAAAAAAGGGCGGCATCTTGAATTTTTTTGGTTTTTCGGCCGATTGACTTAAAAATCGATTTTGACAATGTACAACAGCCACAACACCTCACGCGGGCTGCTTGCAGCCCGCGCACCCACGCGACCTCTAGTTATATTATATAAAGCTCAATTACCACTCACTCACTGACAGAATTGTTCTCCATGAAGGAGGCGTCTGAGGTGGAAGTCATGTATGGACAAGTTGTACGACCACGTCTCATGAGTACCAGAAAAATCTTAAACCTTGGAAAAGTCTTCAGCATCAGGGTAGGGGTCAACGGCCCGTAAAAACTGTAAGGGATAGGTGGAACGACCTCGAACAAAAGTCGACCCACACCCTGGTCAAATTCTACCTGGGGTGAAAAAAATCCAAAATGGCGGAAAACAAAATGGCCGCCATACAAATTTTAATAAAAAAATATTTAAAGTCCAATAAATCCTAAACAAAAAGAGCAAAGTACAATATACTTTAACAAATGTCAAAGAGGATGATAAAAGGCGACTAACTGTTAATAAAAAAAAACAATATGGCGGATTCAAAATGGCGGCCAAAATAAAAGGTGCTCCGATCCGAGTGACATTTGGTATCTGGGGGTTTTTGTGGGTGTAGATTTCGTTTTTGGTGTAAAAAAAATTTTGGCGCCATTTTCCAATATGGCCGCCATAGAAACGACCGACACTAGGTAACTTGCGAGGCCGCAGGCCGAGCTCCGCGTAGAGCGAAGCTCGGAGCGTCCCTCCCATACTTTGCCTGTCCCCAACCCCTCCCCCCAAGTAACTAAAACCAACATGGCGAGGCCGAAGGCCGAGCTCCGCGTAGAGCGAAGCTCGAAGCGTCCCCCAGCATGTCGTGCTCTCACATACATCCATTAGTTCAAGTTTCATACGAGGCCGGAGGCCGAGTCGCGAGGCCGTAGGCCGAGCTTCCGCGTAGGGCGAAGCCCGAAGCGTCCCCCCTTACTAATACCTCCTCCTACTTAACCCCCCCCCCCCCAAGTAGCTTTCATCATATAGCGAGGCCGAAGGCCGAGCTCCGCGTAGAGCGAAGCTCGAAGCGTCCTCCGGCTGACCCTGCAACCTTCTCCTACCATAAGTAATTTACGAGGCCGGAGGCCGAGTTGCGAGGCCGCAGGCCAAGCTCCGCGTAGGGCGAAGCCCGAAGCGTCCCCCCTTCGTTGGAAAAATGGCCGCCATCTTGAATTTTTTGGTTTCTGGACGGATTGCTTTCAAAATCGATATCTGAGAAACCGAGTCGACTGCGATGACGAATCAGATGACAGAATTGAAAAATTTGGCCGCCATCTTGAATTTTTCTATTTCTCGACCGATTGCTTTCAAAATCGATATCTGAGGGGCCGAGTCGACTCTGATAACGAATCTCATGTCAAAATTTTGAAAAGTGGCCGCCATCTTGAATTTTTTTGTTACTGGGCCGATTGCTTTGAAAATCGATATCTGAGGGTCCGAGATGTCTCCGATACAGAATCAAGAATAAAATTTTTAAAAAATGGCCGCCATTTTGATATTTTTTGTTTCTAGACCGATTGCTTTCAAAATCGATATCTGAGGGTCCGAGACGTCTCCGATACCCAATCAAGAATAAAATTTTGAAAAAATGGCCGCCATCTTGATTTTTTTTGTTTTTGGGCCGATTGACTTAAAAATCGATTTTGACAATTTACAACAGCCACAACACCTCACGCGGGCTGCTTGCAGCCCGCGCACCCACGCGACCTCTAGTTATACTATATAAAGCTCAATTACCACTCACTGACTCACTCACTCACTCACTCACTCACTCATTGACACAATTGTTCTCCATGAAAGAGGCGAAACCGGTGAAAGTGATGTATGGAAAAGTTGTAAGACCAGGTCTGATGAGTACCAGAAAAATCTTAAACCATGGAAAAGTCTTCAGCATCAGGGTAGGGGTCAACGGCCAGCAAAAACTGTAAGGGATAGGTGGGTCGACCTCGAACAAAAGTCGACCCACACCCTGGTCAAATTCTACCTGGGGTGAAAAAAATCCAAAATGGCGGAAAACAAAATGGCCGCCATACAAATTTTATTAAAAAAATATTCAAAGTCCAATAAATCCTAAACAAAAAGAGCAAAGTACAATGTTCTTTAACAAATGTCAAAGAGGATGATAAGAGGCGACTAACTGTGAAAAAAAAAAATTCAAAATGGCGGATTCAAAATGGCGGCCAAAATGAAAGGTGCTCCGATTCGAGTAAAATTTGGTATCTGGGGGTTTTTGTGGGTGTAGATTATGTTTTTGGTGTAAAAAAAATTTGGCGCCATTTTCCAATATGGCCGCCATAGAAACGACCCACACAAGGTAACTTGCGAGGCCGCAGGCCGAGCTCCGCGTAGAGCGAAGCTCGGAGCGTCCCTCCCGTACTTTGCCTGTCCCCAACCTCTCCCCCCAAGTAACTAAAACCAACATGGCGAGGCCGAAGGCCGAGCTCCGCGTAGAGCGAAGCTCGAAGCGTCCCCCAGCATGTCGTGCTCTCACTACATCCATTAGTTCAAGTTTCATACGAGGCCGGAGGCCGAGTCGCGAGGCCGTAGGCCGAGCTTCCGCGTAGGGCGAAGCCCGAAGCGTCCCCCCTTACTAATACCTCCCCCTACTTAACCCCCCCCCCCCCAAGTAGCTTTCATCATATAGCGAGGCCGAAGGCCGAGCTCCGCGTAGAGCGAAGCTCGAAGCGTCCTCCGGCTGACCCTGCAACCTTCTCCTACCATAAGTAACTTACGAGGCCGGAGGCCGAGTTGCGAGGCCGCAGGCCGAGCTCCGCGTAGGGCGAAGCCCGAAGCGTCCCCCCTTCGTTGGAAAAATGGCCGCCATCTTGAATTTTTTGGTTTCTGGACGGATTGCTTTCAAAATCGATATCTGAGAGTCCGAGTCGACTGCGATGACGAATCAGATGTCAGAATTGAAAAAAATGGCCGCCATCTTGAATTTTTCTATTTCTCGACCGATTGCTTTCAAAATTGATATCTGGGGGGCCGAGTCGACTCTGATAACGAATCCCATGTCAAAATTTTGAAAAGTGGCCGCCATCTTGAATTTTTTTGTTATTAGGCCGATTGCTTTCAAAATCGATATCTGAGGGTCCGAGACGTCTTCGATACCGAATCAAATATCAGAATTAAAAAAAATGGCCGCCATCTTGATTTTTTTTTTCTGGACCGATTGCTTTCAAAATCGATATCTGAGGGTCCGAGAGGTCTGCGATACCGAATCGAATGTCAGAATTGAAAAAAAATGGCCGCCATCTTGAATTTTTTTGTTTTTCGGCCGATTGCTTTCAAAATCGACATTTAGGCTCGGATAATATAGCCAACAGCCACAACACCTCACGCGGGCTGCTTGCAGCCCGCGCACCCACGCGACCTCTAGTTATATTATATAAAGCTCAATTACCACTGACTCACTCACTCACTCACTCACTCACTCATTGACACAATTGTTCTCCATGAAAGAGGCGAAACCGGTGAAAGTGATGTATGGAAAAGTTGTATGACCAGGTCTGATGAGTACCAGAAAAATCTTAAACCTTGGAAAAGTCTTCAGCATCAGGGTAGGGGTCAACGGCCCGTAAAATTTGTAAGGGATAGGTGGGTCGACCTCGAACAAAAGTCGACCCACACCCTGGTCAAATTCTACCTGGGGTGAAAAAAATCCAAAATGGCGGAAAACAAAATGGCCGCCATACAAATTTTATTAAAAAAATATTCAAAGTCCAATAAATCCTAAACGAAAAGAGAGAAGTATATGGTGCTTGAACAAATGTCAAAGAGGATGATAAGACGCGACTAACTGTAAAAAAAAAACAAAATGGCGGATTCAAAATGGCGGCCAATATGAAAGGTGCTCCGATTCGAGTGAAATTTGGTATCTGGGGGTTTTTGTGGGTGTAGATTACGTTTTTGGTGTAAAAAAAATTTCGGCGTCATTTTCCAATATGGCCGCCATATAAACGACCGACACTAGGTAACTTGCGAGGCCGCAGGCCGAGCTCCGCGTAGAGCGAAGCTCGGAGCGTCCCTTCCGTACTTTGCCTGTCCCCAACCCCTCCCCCCAAGTAACTGAAACCAACATGGCGAGGCCGAAGGCCGAGCTCCGCGTAGAGCGAAGCTCGAAGCGTCCCCCAGCATGTCGTGCTCCCACATACATCCATCAGTTCAAGTTTCATACGAGGCCGGAGGCCGAGTCGCGAGGCCGTAGGCCGAGCTTCCGCGTAGGGCGAAGCCCGAAGCGTCCCCCCTTACTAATACCTCCCCCTACTTAACCCCCGCCCACCCCAAGTAACTTTCATCATATAGCGAGGCCGAAGGCCGAGCTCCGCGTAGAGCGAAGCTCGAAGCGTCCTCCGGCTGACCCTGCAACCTTCTCCTACAATAAGTAATTTACGAGGCCGGAGGCCGAGTTGCGAGGCCGCAGGCCGAGCTCCGCGTAGGGCGAAGCCCGAAGCGTCCCCCCTTCGTTGGAAAAAGGGCCGCCATCTTGAATTTTTTGGTTTCTGGACGGATTGCTTTCAAAATCGATATCTGAGAGTCTGAGTCGACTGCGATGACGAATCAGATGTCAGAATTGAAAAAAATGGCCGCCATCTTGAATTTTTCTATTTCTCGACCGATTGCTTTCAAAATCGATATCTGGGGGGCCGAGATGTCTCCGATACCGGAGCAATGATAAAATTTAAAAAAAATGGCCGCCATCTTGAATTTTTTTGTTACTGGGCCAATTGCTTTTAAAATCGATATCTGAGGGTCCGAGAGGTCTCCGATACCCAATCAAGAATAAAATTTTGAAAAAATGGCCGCCATCTTGAATTTTTTTGTTTCTTGACCAATTGCTTTCAAAATCGATATCTGAGGGTCCAAGAGGTCTATGATACAGAATCAAGAATAAAATTTTAGAAAAATGGGCGCCATTTTGTTTTTTTTTGTTTCTGGACCGATTGCTTTCAAAATCGATATCTGAGGGTCCGAGACGTCTCCGATACCCAATCAAGAATAAAATTTTGAAAAAATGGCCGCCATCTTGAATTTTTCTATTTCTGAACCGATTGCCTTCAAAATCGATATTTGACAATTTACAACAGCCACAACACCTCACGCGGGCTGCTTGCAGCCCGCGCACCCACGCGACCTCTAGTTATACTATATAAAGCTCAATTACCACTGACTGACTGACTGACTCACTCATTGACACAATTGTTCTCCATGAAAGAGGCGAAACCGGTGAAAGTGATGTATGGAAAAGTTGTACGACCAGGTCTGATGAGTACCAGAAAAATCTTAAACCTTGGAAAAGTCTTCAGCATCAGGGTAGGGGTCAACGGCCAGCAAAAACTGTAAGGGATAGGTGGGTCGAGCTCGAACAAAAGTCGACCTACACCCTGGTCGAATTCTACCTGGGGTGAAAAAAATCCAAAATGGCGGAAAACAAAATGGCCGCCATACAAATTTTATTAAAAAGATATTCAAAGTCCAATAAATCCTAAACAAAAAGAGCAAAGTACAATGTTCTTTAACAAATGTCAAAGAGGATGATAAAAGGCGACAAACTGTTACTAAAAAAAAAACAAAATGGCGGATTCAAAATGGCGGCCAAAATAAAAGGTGCTCCGATTCGAGTGAAAATTGGTATCTGGGGGTTTTTGGGGGTGTGGATTACGTTTTTGGTGTCAATTTTTTTTTGCCGCCATTTTCCAATATGGCCGCCATAGAAACGACCGACACCAGGTAACTTGCGAGGCCGAAGGCCGAGCTCCGCGTAGAGCGAAGCTCGGAGCGTCCCTCCCTTACTGTGCCTGTCCCCAACCCCTCCCCCAAGTAACTTAAACCAACTTGGCGAGGCCGAAGGCCGAGCTCCGCGTAGAGCGAAGCTCGAAGCGTCCCCCAGCATGTCGTGCTCCCACATACAATCATTAGTTTAAGTGTCATACGAGGCCGGAGGCCGAGTCGCGAGGCCGTAGGCCGAGCTTCCGCGTAGGGCGAAGCCCGAAGCGTCCCCCCTTACTAATACCTCCCCCTACTTAACCCCCCCCCCCCCCCCAAGTAACTTTCATTATATAGCGAGGCCGAAGGCCGAGCTCCGCGTAGAGCGAAGCTCGAAGCGTCCTCCGGCTGACCCTTGAACCCTCCTCCTAACATAAGTAATTTACGAGGCCGGAGGCCGAGTTGCGAGGCCGCAGGCCGAGCTCCGCGTAGGGCGAAGCCCGAAGCGTCCCCCCTTCGTTGGAAAAATGGCCGCCATCTTGAATTTTTTGGTTTCTGGACGGATTGCTTTCAAAATCGATATCTGAGAGTCCGAGTCGACTGCGATGACGAATCAGATGTCAGAATTGAAAAAAATGGCTGCCATCTTGAATTTTTCTATTTCTCGACCGATTGCTTTCAAAATTGATATCTGGGGGGCCGAGTCGACTCTGATAACGAATCCCATGTCAAAATTTTGAAAAGTGGCCGCCATCTTGAATTTTTTTGTTATTGGGCCGATTGCTTTCAAAATCGATATATGAGGGTCCGAGAGGTCTCCGATACCGAATTAAGAATAAAATTTTGAAAAAATGGCCGCCATCTTGAATTTTTTTGTTACTGTGCCAATTGCTTTGAAAATCGATATGTGAGGGTCCGAGACGTCTCCCATACCTAATCTAAAATAAAATTTTGAAAAAATGGCCGCCATCTTGATTTTTTTTGTTTCTGGACCGATTGCTTTCAAAATCGATATCTGAGAGTCCGAGACGTCTCCGATACCCAATCAAGAATAAAATTAAAAAAAAATGGCCGCTATCTTGAATTTTTTTGTATTTTGGCCGATTGCCTACAAAATCGAAATTTAGTCCACGATTACAAAAGCAACAGCCACAACACCTCACGCGGGCTGCTTGCAGCCCGCGCACCCACGCGACCTCTAGTTATACTATATAAAGCTCAATTACCACTGACTCACTGACTGACTGACTGACTCATTGACACAATTGTTCTCCATGAAAGAGGCGAAACCGGTGAAAGTGATGTATGGAAAAGTTGTACGACCAGATCTGGTGAGTACCAGAAAAATCTTAAACCTTGGAAAAGTCTTCAGCATCAGGGTAGGGGTCAACGGCCAGTAAAAACTGTAAGGGATAGGTGGGTCGACCTCGAACAAAAGTCGACCCACACCCTGGTCAAATTCTACCTGGGGTGAAAAAAATCCAAAATGGCGGAAAACAAAATGGCCGCCATACAAATTTTATTAAAAAGATATTCAAAGTCCAATAAATCCTAAACAAAAAGAGCAAAGTACAATGTTCTTTAACAATGTCAAAGAGGATGATAAAAGGCGACAAACTGTTACTAAAAAAAAAACAAAATGGCGGATTCAAAATGGCGGCCAAAATAAAAGGTGCTCCGATTCGAGTGAAAATTGGTATCTGGGGGTTTTTGGGGGTGTGGATTACGTTTTTGGTGTCAATTTTTTTTTGCCGCCATTTTCCAATATGGCCGCCATAGAAACGACCGACACCAGGTAACTTGCGAGGCCGAAGGCCGAGCTCCGCGTAGAGCGAAGCTCGGAGCGTCCCTCCCTTACTGTGCCTGTCCCCAACCCCTCCCCCAAGTAACTTAAACCAACTTGGCGAGGCCGAAGGCCGAGCTCCGCGTAGAGCGAAGCTCGAAGCGTCCCCCAGCATGTCGTGCTCCCACATACAATCATTAGTTTAAGTGTCATACGAGGCCGGAGGCCGAGTCGCGAGGCCGTAGGCCGAGCTTCCGCGTAGGGCGAAGCCCGAAGCGTCCCCCCCTTACTAATACCTCCCCCTACTTAACCCCCCCCCCCCCCCCCAAGTAACTTTCATCATATAGCGAGGCCGAAGGCCGAGCTCCGCGTAGAGCGAAGCTCGAAGCGTCCTCCGGCTGACCCTTGAACCCTCCTCCTAACATAAGTAATTTACGAGGCCGGAGGCCGAGTTGCGAGGCCGCAGGCCGAGCTCCGCGTAGGGCGAAGCCCGAAGCGTCCCCCCTTCGTTGGAAAAATGGCCGCCATCTTGAATTTTTTGGTTTCTGGACGGATTGCTTTCAAAATCGATATCTGAGAGTCCGAGTCGACTGCGATGACGAATCAGATGTCAGAATTGAAAAAAATGGCCGCCATCTTGAATTTTTCTATTTCTCGACCGATTGCTTTCAAAATTGATATCTGGGGGGCCGAGTCGACTCTGATAACGAATCCCATGTCAAAATTTTGAAAAGTGGCCGCCATCTTGAATTTTTTTGTTATTAGGCCGATTGCTTTCAAAATCGATATCTGAGGGTCCGAGACGTCTTCGATACCGAATCAAATGTCAGAATTAAAAAAAATGGCCGCCATCTTGATTTTTTTTTATTTCTGGACCGATTGCTTTCAAAATCGATATCTGAGGGTCCGAGAGGTCTCCGATTTCGAATCCAATGTCAAAATTGAAAAAAATTGCCGCCATCTTGAATTTTTTTGTTTCTTGACCGATTGCTTTCAAAATCGATATCTGAGGGTCCGAGAGGTCTGCGATACCGAATCGAATGTCAGAATTGAAAAAAAATGGCCGCCATCTTGAATTTTTTTGTTTTTCGGCCGATTGCTTTCTAAATCGACATTTAGGCTCGGATAATATAACCAACAGCCACAACACCTCACGCGGGCTGCTTGCAGCCCGCGCACCCACGCGACCTCTAGTTATACTATATAAAGCTGAATTACCACTCACTCACTCACTCACTCATTGACACAATTGTTCTCCATGAAAGAGGCGAAACCGGTGAAAGTGATGTATGGAAAAGTTGTTCGACCAGGTCTAATGAGTACCAGAAAAATCTTAAACCTTGGAAAAGTCTTCAGCATCAGGGTAGGGGTCAACGGCCAGTAAAAACTGTAAAGGATAGGTGGGTCGACCTCGAACAAAAGTCGACCCACACCCTGGTCAAATTCTACCTGGGGTGAAAAAAAATCCAAAATGGCGGAAAACAAAATGGCCGCCATACAAATTTTATTAAAAAAATATTCAAAGTCCAATAAATCCTTAACAAAAAGAGCAAAGTACAATATTCTTTAACAAATGTCAAAGAGGATGATAAAAGGCGACTAACTGTGGAAAAAAAAAATCAAAATGGCGGATTCAAAATGGCGGCCAAAATAAAAGGTGCTCCGATTCGAGTGAAATTTGGTATCTGGGGGTTTTTGGGGGTGTAGATTACGTTTTTGGTGTAAAAAAAATTTTGGCGCCATTTTCCAATATGGCCGCCATAGAAACGACCCACACTAGGTAACTTGCGAGGCCGCAGGCCGAGCTCCGCGTAGAGCGAAGCTCGGAGCGTCCCTCCCGTACTTTGCCTTTCCCCAACCCCTCCCCCCAAGTAACTAAAACCAACATGGCGAGGCCGAAGGCCGAGCTCCGCGTAGAGCGAAGCTCGAAGCGTCCCCCAGCATGTCGTGCTCTTACATACATCCATTAGTTCAAGTTTCATACGAGGCCGGAGGCCGAGTCGCGAGGCCGTAGGCCGAGCTTCCGCGTAGGGCGAAGCCCGAAGCGTCCCCCCGTACTAAGACCTCCCCCTACTTAACCCCCCCCCCCCAAGTAACTTTCATCATATAGCGAGGCCGAAGGCCGAGCTCCGCGTAGAGCGAAGCTCGAAGCGTCCTCCGGCTGACCCTTGAACCCTCCTCCTACCATAAGTAATGTACGAGGACGGAGGCCGAGTTGCGAGGCCGAAGGCCGAGCTCCGCGTAGGGCGAAGCCCGTAGCGTCCCCCCTTCGTTGGAAAAATGGCCGCCATCTTGAATTCTTCTATTTCTCGACCGATTGCTTTCAAAATCGATATCTGGGGGGCCAAGTCGACGCTCATAACGAATCTCATGTCAAAATTTTGAAAAGAGGCCGCCATCTTGATTTTTTTTGTTATTAGGCCGATTGCTTTCAAAATCGATATCTGAGGGTCCGAGAGGTCTCCGATACTGAATCAAGAATAAAATTTTGAAAAAATGGCCGCCATCTTGAATTTTTTGTTTCTTGACCAATTGCTTTTAAAATCGATATCTAAGGGTCCGAGAGGTCTCCGATTTCGAATCCAATGTCAAAATTGAAAAAAATAGCCGCCATCTTGATTTTTTTTGTTTCTTGACCGATTGCTTTCAAAATCGATATCTGAGGATCCGAGAGGTCTCCGATTTCAAATCCAATGTCAAAATTGAAAAAAATAGCCGCCATCTTGATTTTTTTTGTTTTTGGGGCGATTGACTTAAAAATCGACATTTAGGCTCGGATAATATATCCAACAGCCACAACACCTCACGCGGGCTGCTTGCAGCCCGCGCACCCACGCGACCTCTAGTTATATTATATAAAGCTCAATTACCACTGACTCACTCACTCTCTGACAGAATTGTTCTCCATGAAGGAGGCGTCTGAGATAGAAGTCATGTATGGACAAGTTGTACAACCACGTCTCATGAATACCAGAAAAATCTTAAACCTTGGAAAAGTCTTCAGCATCAGGGTAGGGGTCAACGGCCCGTAAAAAGTGTAAGGGATAGGTGGGTCGACCTCGAACAAAAGTCGACCCACACCCTGGTCAAATTCTACCTGGGGTGAAAAAAATCCAAAATGGCGGAAAACAAAATGGCCGCCATACAAATTTTAATAAAAAAATATTCAAAGTCCAATAAATCCTAAACAAAAAGAGCAAAGTACAATATTCTTTAACAAATGTCAAAGAGGATGATAAAAGGCGACTAACTGTTTATAAAAAAAAAACAAAATGGCGGATTCAAAATGGCAGCCAAAATAAAAGGTGCTCCGATTCGAGTGAAATTTGGTATCTGGGGGTTTTTGTGGGTGTAGATTTCGATTTTGGTGTAAAAAAAATTTAGGCGCCATTTTCCAATATGGCCGCCATAGAAACGACCGACACTAGGTAACTTGCGAGGCCGCAGGCCGAGCTCCGCGTAGAGCGAAGCTCGGAGCGTCCCTCCCATACGTTGCCTGTTCCCAACCCCTCCCCCCAAGTAACTAAAACCAACATGGCGAGGCCGAAGGCCGAGCTCCGCGAAGAGCGAAGCTCGAAGCGTCCCCCAGCATGTCGTGCTCTCACATACATCCATTAGTTCAAGTTTCATACGAGGCCGGAGGCCGAGTCGCGAGGCCGTAGGCCGAGCTTCCGCGTAGGGCGAAGCCCGAAGCGTCCCCCCTTACTAATACCTCCCCCTACTTAACCCCCCCCCCCCGCCCCAAGTAGCTTTCATCATATAGCGAGGCCGAAGGCCGAGCTCCGCGTAGAGCGAAGCTCGAAGCGTCCTCCGGCTGACCCTGCAACCTTCTCCTACCATAAGTAATTTACGAGGCCGCAGGCTGAGTTGCGAGGCCGCAGGCCGAGCTCCGCGTAGGGCGAAGCCCGAAGCGTCCCCCCTTCGTTGGAAAAATGGCCGCCATCTTGAATTTTTTGGTTTCTGGACGGATTGCTTTCAAAATCGATATCTGAGAAACCGAGTCGACTGCAATGACGAATCAGATGACAGAATTGAAAAATTTGGCCGCCATCTTGAATTTTTCTATTTCTCGACCGATTGCTTTCAAAATCGATATCTGAGGGGCCGAGTCGACTCTGATAACGAATCTCATGTCAAAATTTTGAAAAGTGGCCGCCATCTTGAATTTTTTTGTTACTGAACCAATTGCTTTTAAAATCGATATCTGAGGGTCCGAGAGGTCTCCGATATAGAATCAAGAATAATTTTTATTAAAAATGGCCGCCATTTTGATTTTTTTTGTTTCTGGACCGATTGCTTTCAAAATCGATATCTGAGGGTCCGAGACATCTCCGATACCCAATCAAGAATAAAATTTTGAAAAAATGGCCGCCATCTTGAATTTTTTTGTTTTTTGGCCGATTGCCTTCAAAATCGAAATTTAGTCCACGATAACAAAAGCAACAGCCACAACACCTCACGCGGGCTGCTTGCAGCCCGCGCACCCACGCGACCTCTAGTCTATCTATAATATATAAAGCTGGATTCGGGTGACTCACTGACAGAAATTATTAGGGTATAAGGAGTACATTTGGAAGGGTATAATGTATGGAGAAAATGTTTGAAGGAGTTTGAAACCAAAGGGAAAATTGTCAAGTGTAGACCATGAGGTTTTGGTGAAAAGTTGGTGAACTGCCCGCCGAAACGAAAAGAGATGGAGGGACGCTGTCATACAACAAAATGTAGCAAACCTTGGGCAGTTTGAGGGTAGGTTGAAAAAAAGTTAAATAAATGAAAACCAAGACGGCGGCGGGTCCATAAACGTTTGTATGAAAAACTTTGAGGGGGAAAAACACCCCGAAGGAGAAATTTTAGAGGCCATAAACTCAAGTCAGATCTGGAGTGGGTGGGGTTGTTTATCGATGTGAAGAAAAAAAATGTGGTAATGACCTTCTTGGTGAAAAGTTGGTATACTGCCCGCCGAAACGGTAGGAGATGGGGAGTGACTGCTATACAAGAAAATGCTGCAAACCCTGGGCAATTTGATGGCAAATTAAAAAAAAGTTGGAATTTTGAAAAACAAGATGGCGGCGAGGGCGTAAAGTTTGTATGAAAACCATTCGAGGGGGAAAATCACCCCGAACGCGGATTTTCGTGGGTATAGGCTATAATCAAGCGTAAAGAAGGTTATAGAGTGTATAGGAAGAGCCTATAAAAATGTGAAAACGTTGGGCTCATTTAAAAGTTGGTGAACTGCCCGCCGAAACGGTAAGAGATAGAGAGTGGCCGTCATACAAGAAAATGTTGCAAACCCTGGGCAATTTGACGGCAAATAAAAAAAAATTCGAATAATTGAAAAACAAGATGGCGGCGAACCAGTAAACTTTTGAAAATCAAACTCGCTCCAAGAACTTTTTCCAGAGACTTGATGGGGCATTTTTTTAAATTTAATTGTATAGAAGGTCAGGGTGTGTATTTGGGAAAACTATAGGAATTTGGAAATCAGGTTTCAGTGAAATGTTGGTCAACTGCCCGAAAAAAGTAAAAGAGATAGAGAATGGCCGCCATATAAGAAAATGTGTCAAACCCTAAGCAATTTGACGGCAAATTAAAAAAAAAACAAAATGTTGAAAAACAAGATAACGGCGAACCGATATAACTTTGTATGGAGAAAACTTTTTTAGCCAACAGAAAAGTTAAGTTTGCCTTGCATACATTTTGTACACACTTTTTAAGAAATACAAACTTAAATTTGCTTATGCGAAACTCGGCTTTGAGGACTTGGTAACTTGCGAGGCCGCAGGCCGAGCTGGCGAGGCCGAAGGCCGAGCTCCGCGTAGAGCGAAGCTCGGAGCGTCCCTCTCTTACTTTGCCTGTCCCCATCCCCTCCCCCCAAGTAACTAAAACCAACATGGCGAGGCCGAAGGCCGAGCTCCGCGTAGAGCGAAGCTCGAAGCGTCCCCCAGCAGTGCGTGCTCCCACATACTTCCATTACTTCAAGGTTCATACGAGGCCGGAGGCCGAGTCGCGAGGCCGTAGGCCGAGCTTCCGCGTAGGGCGAAGCCCGAAGCGTCCCCCCTTACTAATACCTCCCCAACTAAACCCCCCCCCCCCCCCCAAGTAACTTTCATCATAAAGCGAGGCCGAAGGCCGAGCTCCGCGTAGAGCGAAGCTCGAAGCGTCCTCCGGCTGACCCTGCACCCTTCTCCTACCATAAGTAATATACGAGGCCGGAGGCCGAGTTGCGAGGCCGCAGGCCGAGCTCCGCGTAGGGCGAAGCCCGAAGCGTCCCCCCTTCGTTGGAAAAATGGCCGCCATCTTGAGTTTTTTGGTTTCTGGACGGATTGCTTTCAAAATCGATATCTGAGAGTCCGAGTCGACTGCGATGACGAATCAGATGACAGAATTAAAAAATTGGCCGCCATCTTGAATTTTTCTATTTCTCGACCGATTGCTTTCAAAATCGATATCTGGGGGGCCGAGTCGACTCTGATAACGAATCTCACGTCAAAATTTTAAAAAGAGGCCGCCATCTTGATTTTTTTTGTTATTGGGCCGTTTGCTTTCAAAATCGATATCTGAGGGTCCGAGAGGTATATGATACCGAATCAAAAATAAAATTTTGAAAAAATGGCCGCCATTTTGATTTTTTTTGTTACTAGACCGATTGCTTTCAAAATCGATATCTGGGGGGCCGAGTCGACTCTGATAACGAATCTCATGTCAAAATTTTAAAAAGTGGCCGCCATCTTGATTTTTTTTGTTACTGGACCGATCGCTTTCAAAATCGATATCTGAGGGTCCGAGACGTCTTCGATGCCGAATCAAATGTCAGAATTGAAAAAAAATGGCCGCCATCTTGAAATTTTTTGTTTCTTGACCGATTGCTTTCAAAATCGATATCTGAGGGTCCGAGAGGTCTCCGATACCGAATCGAATGTCAGAATTGAAAAAAATGGCCGCCATCTTGAATTTTTTTTGTTTTTCGGCTGATTGCCTTCAAAATCGAAATTTGGTCCTGGATAACAAAAGCAACAGCCACAACACCTCACGCGGGCTGCTCGCAGCCCGCGCACCAACGCGACCTCTAGTCTATCTATCTATCTATATTATATAAAGCTGGATTCAGGTGACTGACTGACAGAAATTATTAGGGTATAAGGAGTATATTTGGAAGGGTATAATGTATGAAGAAAATCTTTGAAGGAGTTTGAAACCAAAAGGAAAATTGTCAGGTGTAGACCACGAGGTCTTGGTGAAAAGTTGGTGAACTGCCCGCCGAAACGAAAAGAGATGGAGGGACGCTGTCATATAACAAAATGTAGCAAACCTTGGGCAGTTTGACGGTAGGTTGAAAAAAAATTAAATTAATGAAAACCAAGATGGCGGCGGGTCTATAAACGTTTGTATGGAAAACTTTGAGGGGGAAAAACACCCCGAAGGAGAAATTTTAGAGGCCATAAACTCAAGTCAGATCTGGAGTGGGTGGGGATGTTTATCGACGTGGAGAAAAAAAATGTTGTGATGACCTTCTTGGTGAAAAGTTGGTGTACTGCCCGCTGAAACGGTAGGAGATGGAGAGTGGCCGTCATACAAGAAAATGCTGCAAACCCTGGGCAATTTGACGGCAAATTAAAAAAAAGTTGGAATTTTGTAAAACAAGATGGCGGCGAGGGGGTAAAGTTTGTATGAAAACCATTCGAGGGGGAAAATCACCCCGAACGCGGATTTTCGTGGGTATAGGCTATATTCAAGCGTAAAGAAGGTTATAGAGTGTATAGGAAGAGCCTATAAAAATGTGAAAACGTTGGGCTCATTTAAAAGTTGGTGAACTGCCCGCCGAAACGGTAAGAGATAGAGAGTGGCTGTCATACAAGAAAATGTTGCAAACCCTGGGCAATTTGACGGCAAATAAAAAAAAAATCGTATAATTGAAAAACAAGATGGCGGCGAACCAGTAAACTTTTGAAAATCAAACTCGCTCCAAGAACTTTTTCCAGAGACTTGATGGGGCATTTTTTTAAATTTAATTGTATAGAAGGTCAGGGTGTGTATTTGGGAAAACTATAGGAATTTGGAAATCAGGTTTCAGTGAAATGTTGGTCAACTGCCCGAAAAAAGTAAAAGAGATAGAGATTGGCCGCCATATAAGAAAATGTGTCAAACCCTAAGCAATTTGACGGCAAATTAAAAAAAAAAACAAAATATTGATAAACAAGATAACGGCGAAGCGATATAACTTTGTATGGAGAAAACTTTTTTAGCCAACAGAAAAGTTAAGTTTGCCTTGCATACATTTTGTATACACTTTGTACGAAATACAAACTTAAATTTGCTTATGCGAAACTCGGCTTTGAGGACTTGGTAACTTGCGAGGCCGCAGGCCGAGCTCCGCGTAGAGCGGAGCTCGGAGCGTCCCTCCCTTACTTTGCCAGTCCCCATCCCCTCCCCCCAAGTAACTAAAACCAACATGGCGAGGCCGAAGGCCGAGCTCCGCGTAGAGCGAAGCTCGAAGCGTCCCCCAGCATTGCGTGCTCCCACATACATCCATTAGTTCAAGGTTCATACGAGGCCGGAGGCCGAGTCGCGAGGCCGTAGGCCGAGCTTCCGCGTAGGGCGAAGCCCGAAGCGTCCCCCCTTACTAATACCTCCCCAACTAAACCCCCCCCCCTAAGTAACTTTCATCATAAAGCGAGGCCGAAGGCCGAGCTCCGCGTAGAGCGAAGCTCGAAGCGTCCTCCGGCTGACCCTACACCCTTCTCTTTACCATAAGTAATGTACGAGGCCGGAGGCCGAGTTGCGAGGCCGCAGGCCGAGCTCCGCGTAGGGCGAAGCCCGAAGCGTCCCCCCTTCGTTGGAAAAATGGCCGCCATCTTGAATTTTTTGGTTTCTGGACGGATTGCTTTCAAAATCGATATCTGAGAGTCCGAGTCGACTGCGATGACGAATCAGATGTCAGAATTGAAAAATGGCTGCCATCTTGAATTTTTCTATTTCTCGACCGATTGCTTTCAAAATCGATATCTGGGGGGTTGAGTCGACTCTGATAACGAATCTTGTCAAAATTTTAAAAAGTGGCCGCCATCTTGAATTTTTTTGTTATTGGGCCGTTTGCTTTCACAATCAATATCTGAGGATCCGAGAGGTCTATGATACCGAATCAAGAATAAAATTTTGAAAAAATGGCCGCCATTTTGATTTTTTTTGTTACTGGACCGATTGCTTTCAAAATCGATATCTGAGGGTCCGAGACGTCTTCGATACCGAATCAAATGTCAGAATTGAAAAAAATGGCCGCCATCTTGAATTTTTTTGTTTCCTGACCGATTGCTTTCAAAATCGATATCTGCGGGTCCGCGAGTTCTCCGATTTCGAATCCAATGTCAAAATTGAAAAAAATAGCCGCCATCTTGATTTTTTTTGTTTCTTGACCGATTGCTTTCAAAATTGATATCTGAGGGTCCGAGAGGTCTCCGATACCGAATCCAATGTCAGAATTGAAAAAAATGGCCGCCATCTTGATTTTTTTTGTTTTTCGGCCGATTGCCTTCAAAATCGAAATTTGTTCCTGGATAACAAAAGCAACAGCCACAATACCTCACGCGGGCTGCTTGCAGCCCGCGCACCAACGCGACCTCTAGTCTATAATATATAAAGCTGGATTCGGGTGACTCACTTATAGAAATTATTAGGGTATAAGGAGTACATTTGGAAGGGTATAATGTATGGAGAAAATGTTTAAAGGTGTCTGAAACCAAAAGGAAAATTGTCAGGT
Organism: Athrips mouffetella; assembly: GCA_947532105.1. Classification (NCBI taxonomy): domain Eukaryota; kingdom Metazoa; phylum Arthropoda; class Insecta; order Lepidoptera; family Gelechiidae; genus Athrips; species Athrips mouffetella. Next base: position 19,576,381 of record OX383972.1, on the reverse strand, counting down.
GTAGACCATGAGGTCCTGGCGAAAAGTTGTTGAACTGCCCGCCGAAACGAAAAGAGATGGAGGGACGCTGTCATATAATGAAATGTTGAAAACCTTGGGCAGTTTGCCGGTGGGGTGAAAAAAAATTAAAAATATGAAAACCAAGATGGCGGCGGGTCGATAAACGTTTGTATGGAAAACTTTGAGGGGGAAAAACACCCCGAAGGAGAAATTTTAGAGGCCATAAACTCAAGTCAGATCTGGAGAAGGTGGGGTTGTTTGTCGACTTGAAGAAAAAAAATTTGGTGGTGACCTTCTTGGTGAAAAGTTGGTATACTGCCCGCTGAAACGGTAGGAGATGGGGAGTGACCGCCATACAAGAAAATGCTGCAAACCCTGGGCAATTTGACGGCAAATTAAAAAAAAGTTGAAATTTTGAAAAACAAGATGGCGGCGAGGGGGTAAAGTTTGTATGAAAACCATTCGAGGGGGAAAATCACCCAGAAAGCGGATTTTCGGGGGTATAGGCTATAATTAGGCTTGTAGAAGGTCACCGGATGTATGGGAAAATGTCATAAAAATGTGGTCTCCATGGACTCGTTTAGAAGCTGGTGAACTGCCCGCCGAAACGGTAACAGATGGAGAGTGACCGTCATACAAGAAAATGTTGCAAACCCTAGGCAATTTGACGGAAAAATAAAAAAAAGTTGGAATTTTGAAAAACAAGATGGCGGCGAACCGTTAAAATTTCGAAATCAAACTCGCTCCAAGAACTTTTACCAGAGACTTTATGCGGGATATTTTAAAATTTTATTGTATATAGAGCTTAGGTGTGTATTTGGAAAAAATACGAAAAGTTGGAGATCAGGTAGTTGTGAAATGTTGGTCAACTGCCCGGAAAAACCATAAGAGGTGGAACTTGGCCGGCATACAAGAAAATGTGTTAAACCCTTGGCATTTTGACGAGGAATAAAAAAAAATTCAAAATATTTAAAAACAAGATGGCGGCGAGCAGATAAGTTTTGTATGGGGCAAACTCGCTCCAAGAACTTTTTCCAGAGACTTTTTAAGGCATTTTTTAAAAATTGATTGTATAGAAGGCTATGGTGTGTATTTGGGAAAACTATAGAAAGTTGGAGATCAGGTCGTTGTGAAATGTTGGTGAACTGCCCGCAGAAACCATAAGAGATGGAGTGTAGCCACCATACAAAAAAATGTGTCAAACCCTAAGCAATTTGACGGCAAATTAAAAAAAAAACTAAATATTGAAAAACGAGATGGCGGCAAACCGATATAGTTTTGTATCGAGCAAACTTTTTTAGCCAACAGAAAAGTTAAGTTTGCTTTGCATACATTTTGTACACACTTTGTAGGAAATACAAACTTAAATTTGCTTACGCGAAACTCGGCTTTGAAGATATTGTAACATGCGAGGCCGAAGGCCGAGCTCCGCGTAGAGCGAAGTTCGGAGCGTCCCTCCCTTACTTTACATCTCCCAACCTCCTCCCCCAAGGATGCTAAACCAACATAGCGAGGCCGAAGGCCGAGCTCCGCGTAGAGCGAAGCTCGAAGCGTCCCCCAGCCTGTCGTGCTCCCGCATACATACATTACGTCAAGTTTAATACGAGGCCAGGGGCCGAGTCGCGACTTTGCCTGTCCACATCCCCTCTCCCCAAGTAATGCAAACCAACATGGCGAGGCCGAAGGCCGAGCTCAGCGTAGAGCGAAGCTCGAAGCGTCCCCCAGCATGTCGTGCTCCCACATACATCCATTAGATCAAGGTTCATACGAGGCCGGAGGCCGAGTCGCGAGGACGTAGGCCGAGCTTCCGCGTAGGGCGAAGCCCGAAGCGTCCTCCCTTACTAATACCTCCCCCTACTAAACCCCCCCTCCAAGTAACTTTCATCATATAGCGAGGCCGAAGGCCGAGCTCCGCGTAGAGCGAAGCTCGAAGCGTCCTCCGGCTGACCCTGCCCCCTCCTCCTACTATAAGTAATTTACGAGGCCGGAGGCCGAGCTCCGCGTAGGGCGAAGCCCGAAGCGTCCCCACTTCGTGGGATAAATGGCCGCCGTCTTGAATTTTTCTATTTCTCGACCGATTGCTTTCAAAATCGATATCTGGGGGGCCGAGTCGACTCTGATAACGAATCTCATGTCAAAATTTTAAAAAGTGGCCGCCATCTTGAATTTTTTTTTATTATGCCGATTGCTTTCAAAATCGATATCTGAGGGTCCGAGAGGTCTCCGATACCGAATCAAGAATAAAATTTTGAAAAAATGGCCGCCATCTTGAATTTTTTTGTTACTGGGCCAATTGCTTTTAAAATCGATATCTGAGGGTCTGAGACGTCTCCGATACCCAATCAAGAATAAAATTTCGAAAAAATGGCCGCCATCTTGAATTTTTTTGTTTCTGGACAGATTGCTTTCAAAATCGATATCTAAGGGTCCGCGAGGTCTTCGACTTCGAATCGAATGTCAAAATTGAAAAAAATAGCCGCCATCTTGAATTTTTTTGTTTCTTGGCCGATTGCCGTCAAAATCAATATCTGAGGGTCCGAGAGGTCTCCGATACCCAATAAAAAAAAAAAATAAAAAAAAAATGTCCGCCATCTTGATTTTTTCCATTTCTTGATTGATTGCCTTCAAAATCGATATTCTGTCCCAGATAACAAAACCAACAGCCACAACACCTCACGCGGGCTGCTTGCAGCCCGCGCACCCACGCGACCTCTAGTCTATAATATATAAAGCTGGATTCGGGTGACTCACTGACAGAAATTATTAGGGTATAAGGAGTATATTTGGAAGGGTGCGATGTATGGAGAAAATGTTTAGAGGTGTTTGAAACCAAAGGGAAAACTATCAGGTGTAGACCACGAGGTCCTGATGAAAAGTTGTTGAACTGCCCGCCGAAACGAAAAGAGATGGAGGGATGCTGTCATACAACAAAATGTAGCAAACCTTGGGCAGTTTGACGGTGGCTTGAAAATTTTTTGAAAACATCAAAACCAAGATGGCGGCAGGTCGAGAAACGTTTGTATGGAAAACTTTGAGGGGGAAAAACACCCCGAAGGAGAAATTTTAGAGGCCATAAACTCAAGTCAGATCTGGAGTGGGTGGGGTTGTTTATCGATGTGAAGAAAAAAAATGTGAAGATGACCTTCTTGGTGAAAAGTTGGTGTACTGCCCGCCGAAACGGTAGGAGATGGAGAGTTGTCGCCGTACAATAAAATGCTGCAAACCCTAGGCAATTTGACGGCAAATTAAAAAAAAGTTGGAATTTCGAAAAACAAGATGGCGGCGAGGGGGTAAAGTTTGTATGAAAACTATTCAAGGGGGAACATCTCTCGATCTCGAATTTTCGTGGGTATAGGCTATAATCAAGCGTAAAGAAGGTTATAGAGTGTATAGGAAGAGCCGATAAAATGAGGTCTCTATGAGCTCGTTTAGAAGTTGGTGAACTGCCCGCCGAAACGGTAAGAGATAGAGAGTGGCCGTCATACAAGAAAATGTTGCAAACCCTGGGCAATTTGACGGCAAATAAAAAAAAATTCGAAAAATTGAAAAACAAGATGGCGGCGAACCAGTAAACTTTTGTAAATCAAACTCGCTCCAAGAACTTTTTCCAGAGACTTTTTAAGGCATTTTTTAAAATTTGATTGTATAGAAGGCTAACGTGTGTATTTGGGAAAACTATAGGAATTTGGAGATCAGGTTTGAATGAAATGGTGGTCAACTGCCCGCAAAAACTATAAGAGATGGAGAGTGGCCGCCATACAAGAAAATGTGTCAAACCCTAAGCAATTTGACGGCAAATTAAAAAAAAGTTGGAATTCTTAAAAACAAGATGGCGGCGGGGGGATGAAGTTTGTATGAAAACTATTCAAGGGGGAACATCTCTCGATCTCGAATTTTCGTGGGTATAGGCTATAATCAAGCGTAAAGAAGGTTAAAGAGTGTATAGGAAGAGCCTATAAAATGAGGTCTCTATGAGCTCGTTTAGAAGTTGGTGAACTGCCCGCCGAAACGGTAAGAGATAGAGAGTAGCCGTCATACAAGAAAATGTTGCAAACCCTGGGCAATTTGACGGCAAATAAAAAAAAATTCGAATTATTGAAAAACAAGATGGCGGCGAACCAGTGAAATTTTGAAAATCAAACTCGCTCCAAGAACTTTTTCCAGAGACTTTTTAAGGCATTTTTTAAAATTTTATTGTATATAAGGCTATCGTGTGTATTTGGGAAAACTATAGGAATTTGGAGATCAGGTTTCAGTGAAATGGTGGTCAACTGCCCGCAAAAACTATAAGAGATGGAGAGTGGTCGCCATACAAGAAAATGTGTCAAACCCTAAGCAATTTGACGGCAAATTAAAAAAAAGTTGGAATTCTTAAAAACAAGATGGCGGCGGGGGGATGAAGTTTGTATGAAAACTATTCAAGGGGGAACATCTCTCGAACTCGAATTTTCGTGGGTATAGGCTATAATCAAGCGTAAAGAAGATTAAAGAGTGTATAGGAAGAGCCTATAAAATGAGGTCTCTATGAGCTCGTTTAGAAGTTGGTGAACTGCCCGTCGAAACGGTAAGACATAGAGAGTGGCCGTCATACAAGAAAATGTTGCAAACCCTGGGCAATTTGACGGCAAATAAAAAAAAATCGAATAATTGAAAAACAAGATGGCGGCGAACCAGTAAACTTTTGAAAATCAAACTCGCTCCAAGAACTTTTTCCAGAGACTTTTTAAGGCATTTTTTAAAATTTGATTGTATAGAAGGTCAGCGTGTGTATTTGGGAAAACTATAGGAATTTGGAGATCAGGTTTCAGTGAAATGTTGGTCAACTGCCCGAAAAAAGTAAAAGAGATTGAGATTGGCCGCCATATAAGAAAATGTGTCAAACCCTAAGCAATTTGACGGCAAATTAAAAAAAAAACAAAATATTGAAAAACAAGATAACGGCGAACCGGTATAACTTTGTATGGAGAAAACTTTTTTAGCCAACAGAAAAGTTAAGTTTGCCTTGCATACATTTTGTACACATTTTTTAAGAAATACAAACTTAAATTTGCTTATGCGAAACTCGGCTTTGAGGACTTGGTAACTTGCGAGGCCGAAGGCCGAGCTCCGCGTAGAGCGAAGCTCGGAGCGTCCCTCTCTTACTTTGCCTGTCCCCATCCCCTCCCCCCAAGTAACTAAAACCAACATGGCGAGGCCGAAGGCCGAGCTCCGCGTAGAGCGAAGCTCGAAGCGTCCCCCAGCATTGCGTGCTCCCACATCATCCATTAGTTAAAGGTTCATACGAGGCCGGAGGCCGAGTCGCGAGGCCGCAGGCCGAGCTTCCGCGTAGGGCGAAGCCCGAAGCGTCCCCCCTTACTAATACCTCCCCAACTAAACCCTCCCCCAAGTAACTTTCATCATAAAGCGAGGCCGAAGGCCGAGCTCCGCGTAGAGCGAAGCTCGAAGCGTCCTCCGGCTGACCCTGCACCCTTCTCCTACCATAAGTAATGTACGAGGCCGGAGGCCGAGTTGCGAGGCCGCAGGCCGAGCTCCGCGTAGGGCGAAGCCCGAAGCGTCCCCCCTTCGATGGAAAAATGGCCGCCATCTTGAATTTTTTGGTTTCTAAACGGATTGCATTCAAAATCGATATCTGAGAGTCCGAGTCGACTGCGATGACGAATCAGATGACAGAATTGAAAAAAATGGCCGCCATCTTGCATTTTTCTATTTCTCGACCGATTGCTTTCAAAATCGATATCTGGGGGGCCGAGTCGACTCTTATAACGAATCTCATGTCAAAATTTGAAAAAGTGGCCGCCATCTTGATTTTTTTTGTTACTGGACCGTTTGCTTTCAAAATCGATATCTGTTGGTCCGAGAGGTCTATGATACCGAATCAAAAATAAAATTTTGAAAAAATGGCCGGCATTTTGATTTTTTTTGTTACTATACCGATTGCTTTCAAAATCGATATCTGAGGGTCCGAGAGGTCTCCGATTTCGAATCCAATGTAAAAATTGAAAAAAATAGCCGCCATCTTGAATTTTTTTGTTTCTTGACCGATTTCTTTCAAAATCGATATCTGAGGGACCGAGAGGTCTCCGATACCGAATCGAATGTCAGAATTGAAAAAATTGGCCGCCATCTTGATTTTTTATGTTTTTCGGCCGATTGCCTTCAAAATCGAAATTTGGTCCTGGATAACAAAACCAACAGCCACAACACCTCACGCGGGCTGCTTGCAGCCCGCGCACCAACGCGACCTCTAGTCTATATTATATAAAGCTGGATTCGGGTGACTGACTTATAGAAATTATTAGGGTATAAGGAGTACATTTAGAAGGGTATGATGTATGGAGAAAATGTTTAAAGGTGTCTGAAACCAAAAGGAAAATTGTCAGGTGTAGACCATGAGGTCCTGGCGAAAAGTTGTTGAACTGCCCGCCGAAACGAAAAGAGATGGAGGGACGCTGTGATATAATGAAATGTTGAAAACCTTGGGCAGTTTGCCGGTGGGGTGAAAAAAAAATAAAAATATGAAATCCAAGATGGCGGCGGGTCGATAAACGTTTGTATGGGAAACTTTGAGGGGGAAAAACACCCCGAAGGAGAAATTTTAGAGGCCATAAACTCAAGTCAGATCTGGAGAAGGTGGGGTTGTTTGTCGACTTGAAGAAAAAAAATTTGGTGGTGACCTTCTTGGTGAAAAGTTGGTATACTGCCCGCTGAAACGGTAGGAGATGGGGAGTGACCGCCATACAAGAAAATGCTGCAAACCCTGGGCAATTTGACGGCAAATTAAAAAAAAGTTGAAATTTTGAAAAACAAGATGGCGGCGAGGGGGTAAAGTTTGTATGAAAACCATTCGAGGGGGAAAATCACCCAGAAAGCGGATTTTCGGGGGTATAGGCTATAATTAGGCTTGTAGAAGGTCACCGGATGTATGGGAAAATGTCATAAAAATGTGGTCTCCATGGACTCGTTTAGAAGCTGGTGAACTGCCCGCCGAAACTGTAAGAGATAGAGAGTGGCCGTCATACAAGAAAATGTTGAAAACCCTGGGCAATTTGACGGAAAAATAAAAAAAAGTTGGAATTTTGAAAAACAAGATGGCGGCGAACTGTTAAAATATCGAAATCAAACTCGCTCCAAGAACTTTTACCAGAGACTTTATGCGGGATATTTTAAAATTTAATTGTATAGAAAACATAAGTGTGTATTTGGGAAAAATACGAAAAGTTGGAGATCAGATCGTTGTGAAATGTTGGTCAACTGCCCGGAAAAACCATAAGAGGTAGAGATTGGCCGCCGTATAAGAAAAAGTGTCAAACCCTGGGCAATTTGACGAGGAATAAAAAAAAATTCAAAATATTAAAAAACAAGATGGCGGCGAGCAGATAAGTTTTGTATGGGGCAAACTCGCTCCAAGAACTTTTTCCAGAGACTTTTTAAGGCATTTTTTAAAATTTGATTGTATAGAAAGCTATGGTGTGTATTTGGGAAAACTATAGAAAGTTGAAGATCAGGTCGTTGTGAAATGTTGGTGAACTGCCCGCAGAAACCATAAGAGATGGAGTGTAGCCACCATACAAAAAAATGTGTCAAACCCTAAGCAATTTGACGGCAAATTAAAAAAATTTCAAAATATTGAAAAACAAGATGGCGGCAAACCGATATAGTTTTGTATCGAGCAAACTTTTTTAGCCAACAGAAAAGTTAAGTTTGCCTTGCATACATTTTGTACACACTTTGTAGGAAATACAAACTTAAATTTGCTTACGCGAAACTCGGCTTTGAAGATTTTGTAACTTGCGAGGCCGAAGGCCAAGCTCCGCGTAGAGCGAAGCTCGGAGCGTCCCTCCCTTACTTAACATCTCCCAACCTCCTCCCCCAAGGATTCTAAACCAACATAGCGAGGCCGAAGGCCGAGCTCCGCGTAGAGCGAAGCTCGAAGCGTCCCCCAGCATGTCGTGCTCCCGCATACATACATTACGTCAAGTTTAATACGAGGCCAGGGGCCGAGTCGCGACTTTGCCTGTCCACATCCCCTCTCCCCAAGTAATGCAAACCAACATGGCGAGGCCGAAGGCCGAGCTCCGCGTAGAGCGAAGCTCGAAGCGTCCCCCAGCATGTCGTGCTCCCACATACATCCATTAGATCAAGGTACATACGAGGCCGGAGGCCGAGTCGCGAGGACGTAGGCCGAGCTTCCGCGTAGGGCGAAGCCCGAAGCGTCCTCCCTTACTAATACCTCCCCCTACTAAACCCCCCCCCTCCAAGTAACATTCATCATATAGCGAGGCCGAAGGCCGAGCTCCGCGTAGAGCGAAGCTCGAAGCGTCCTCCGGCTGACCCTGCCCCTTCCTCCTACTATAAGTAATTTACGAGGCCGGAGGCCGAGTTGCGAGGCCGAAGCCCGAAGCGTCCCCACTTCGTGGGATAAATGGCCGCCGTCTTGAATTTTTCTATTTCTCGACCGATTGCTTTCAAAATCGATATCTGGGGGGCCGAGTCGACTCTGATAACGAATCTCATGTCAAAATTTTAAAAAGTGGCCGCCATCTTGAATTTTTTTTTATTATGCCGATTATGCCGATTGCTTTCAAAATCGATATCTGAGGGTCCGAGAGGTCTCCGATACCGAATCAAGAATAAAATTTTGAAAAAATGGCCGCCATTTTGTTTTTTTTTGTTACTGGGCCAATTGCTTTTAAAATCGATATCTGAGGGTCTGAGACGTCTCCGATACCCAATCAAGAATAAAATTTCGAAAAAATGGCCGCCATCTTGAATTTTTTTGTTTCTGGACAGATTGCTTTCAAAATCGATATCTAAGGGTCCGCGAGGTCTTCGACTTCGAATCGAATGTCAAAATTGAAAAAAATAGCCGCCATCTTGAATTTTTTTGTTTCTTGACCGATTGCCGTCAAAATCAATATCTGAGGGTCCGAGATGTCTCCGATACACAATAAAAAAAAAAAAACAAAAAAAAATGTCCGCCATCTTGATTTTTTACCATTTCTTGATTGATTGCCTTCAAAATCGATATTCTGTCCCGGATAACAAAACCAACAGCCACAGCACCTCACGCGGGCTGCTTGCAGCCCGCGCACCCACGCGACCTCTAGTCTAATTTATATAGGTATCTTGTTTAAAAACTATTAAAATTAATTTAAAACCATCAAATCCATTTCAGGTAATTTATCGTTTTGGACCTTACGGTATACTTACTCTGTATTGGAAACAAACAAAAGTCGCGAGGCAACCACGATCATTTGCAGTATTTTGTAAATATTCCAGCCGAGGTATGATTTATGATATGATCAACAAAATGATTTATTACCTAGTTTTCTTCATACGCATTACGAGCGCTTTTATTTTTCAGCTTTTCAATGTCAGAGAACATGATAAATAATATCACAAAAACATAATATTTGCCTTGGGATCCTTCAGAGAGGTGCCTGCTCTTAGCGTAATAGAACCTTAGTAAGAATATTGAAATATTTTTGACTTTTGCTCGGGGATTCTACACAATTTTCCCTATACATGGTCTTTGGTAAATGTTTGCAAACCTCTCAAGTGGTTGCTCAGCCTATAAAACTGAACAACTTTCCTTTAAGAAAAAAAAATTTCAACGTCCCATAGCAACTGCATCAGCTGATAGCGCATTTTGTATGGGAGGTAAAAGTTTTTTTTTTCGTATTATTTTTGACATATATTAATGACCTACCCCAAGCTACCAATCAACATTTTACTTTATTTGCAGATGACAGCACCGTTGACCGTAGAATGTACAAATAAAAATAGATATGAAAATGAAATAAACAAAGGAATCAAATCGATTATTCTTTGGCTAAATGAAAATAACTTAAAAATCAATTTAAGTAAAACTAAAATAATGCACTTTAGTCAACGACCTAGTTCCGAACAAAACAAAATTAACGTAAATTATGAAGGTATACATACAGATCTATGAAGCTGAATATACAAAATTTCTTGGTCTATATATAGATAAAAAACTGAACTGGAAAACCCAAATTCATGAATTGTGTAAGAAACTTAGCTCATCAGCATATGCACTCTATAAACTATCAAAAACAGTAGATATAAAGTCATTAATAACTGCATATCACGGAATAGTAGTCTCACATATACGATATGGTGTAATATTCTGGGGCAATTCTACAGACTGGCAGATGGTATTTAAGGCTCAAAAAAAATGCATCAGATCCATGTTTGGAATATCTATAACGGACAGCTGTAGACCTCTTTTTGCCAAATACAAATTATTGACATTTACGTGTATATATATCTTTGAGTCAGCAACATTTGTTAAGATGAACCCGGATTTATTTTCACGACCAAGACAAAACCCTAACTTAAGAAAACGAGATAGTAATATAATATCAGCCCCCATGGCAAAAACTGCACTCATGAGTAAAGGCGTTCTGTGCATGTTGGCAAAGGTTTTTAACAAAATACCTAAGTGTATAAGAGATTTAGACACAGAGTCGTTTAGAAGAAAAATTAAAACCTATTAAGAAGACAAATGTTATTATAGCTTATCTGAATTTATCAATGAATAAAATGGAATTTGTTTGACTAGATATTATTATTATTATATTTATAATTATGACTAAAAATTAATTAATTTATGAATAATTTGTACACCGGACATACTGGTAGATAACAGAGGACTGTTTGTTACTATAACACCTTAAATGTTGTACCTGTTATCACAAATAAAGATTATTGTATTGTATTGTATTGTATTGTATTGTATTGTATTGTATTGTATTGTATTGTATTGTATTGTATTGTATTGTATTGTATTGTATTGTATTGTATTGTATTGTATTGTATTGTATTGTATTGTATTGTATTTCGACCTAGAGAAAGTTGTTCAGTTTCATGGGTAGAGCTAGATTCAGATTTAGATAAGAGGTTAAGAGGAGAACCTGAGAGGTTTGCAGACATTTACCAATGACCCCGTATATTCTGGTTAAATTTCGATTGAAGATGGTGTACAACTGGTATACTTGTATTAGACTTTTAAAGTATTTTTCCGAGTTAATGACAATTTAAAGTTCTTTTGAATAAAATTTGAAGCTAGGAATATGCCAGAGTACACTAAAAATTAATAAAATTTTGGTCGTACGTACACTGAAAAAACGGAGAGCTATCCAAGATCAATTAATAATCAAATTGATACAATCCAATATGGTCTTTGCAAGCTCAAATGGAGTCAAGATGCTTGTTTGAAACTATCAAAATCTAGATTGAATCAGCAAATAGTTTTTTTCAGTGTAGCGCAAGGTTAAAAAAAATGATAAGTTAAAAAAATCTTTGGAAAATTTGTTTGTAATCACGATCACCTGCGTAATATGCGTACAGCGTGCGCAGGATTAGTTTGGCTCTGGCGGTTATTTTCTGCGCATGGGTAACAGGCGGAGAGCCAATGAACGATTCGCTCGCTGCTATGCTCACCCCCACGATAATTTTTTTGAGTTCTGCGCATTAACGGTCATAGAAAGAGTCATTTTGTACGAGTTTTGTTATCAAGAATAAATTAAAAGTCACGCAATTTGTTCCATAAGTTCCGACAGTTATTTTAGATGTCATTCTTCCGTACGAAGAAAATCAATCTTCTAAGGGGAACAATATCGATGTAGGTACACTCAACAGCGCGTCAGTAGAAACACTTTGAACTTTATAGCATTGTAATAGAGTTGCAACTGTTTCCACTGACGTGCGGTTGACCGTACCCTCCCTCATCGCGAGATGAAAGTGACGCGTAATTAGTGCATTAGACCTCGCTCGCGGGTTCGACGAGGCGCGGGAAATAATAATATGGAAATTATTCAATTAACCTGCACACACTCGCCCAATTATCTGTCGTGACATACAGACAGGCATTTTGGATAGACTTTTATTTAAGGTCGGCGAGCCACACAAGAACTACTCAACCGGATAGAGTTTGCAAAATGGCTGGCTACGGAGATATTATTGACCCAGGACTTGTTTTCCAGAACTTTCACGTCCAATAATAATGTTTAGAGTGCATATAGTTTTATGAGTTTTCATATTTTCGGGAAAAGTTATTCAGTTTCATGGTCTGACTCACAAGCTCAAGTCTTGTGCACTCTTTTAAAAAGAATATATCACACAAATTGCTTTTTATTTTCTATAATTTCTTGCTTTATCTAAATATATAAAAGAGCATGTCCTGACTGACTGACTGATTCATCAACGCCAAGCCGTAACCGCTATAGATACAGATCTGAAATTTTGTACACAGTTTCTATGTGCGTCAAAACCACCCACTAAGAAAGAATTTTGGAAAATTCATCTCCCAAGGGGGTGAAATAATGGATGAAAGTTTGTATGAAAGTCCTTTGTTTCTTGAGCTAGATTCACACAAATTTGAATTTAAGCTTCTGGTAAAAAATAAATAAACACGTGTTTAAGCATTTCTTAAAAATCACCCTTCAAGGGGGTGAAAAAGGGGATGTTTTTTTTCCGTATGTTGGTCTAGAAGTCTTTCAGTTTTAAAGGTAGAACTGCAGAAATTTGTATTTAAACTTTTAGTAAAAAATAAAAATTTACGTGTCTAAATTTGAGACACGTAAAAAAAAACACGACTTAAAATTAAGTTTTACGTGTCTCAGGGTTTTTGAAAATTTTACACCCTAAGTGGTGAAAAGGGGGATGAAGTTGAAACTCCTTCATTTCAAAGTAATATCCACTAAATTTATTATTTAGGCATTAGGGTTGTAATTCTGCGGAACATACATCTCTGTTATTGAAATTCCACCCCAAATTTAACCCCTTAAAGATGGAAATGGGGTGAAAAAATCCAAAAACCAATATGGGTATCATTTTTATGGTTTATCGGGTCGCTGATTACGAAAACTAAAACAATTTTGAAATCCGATGTGGTAGACGTAAAATACCATCATCCCCCGGGGATGGGGTTGGGGTGCGATAGATTTGATATGTCTAAAAATCAATATGGGTGTCGTTTGTATGGTTTATCGTATCGCTGATTACGAAAACTACAACTATTTTGAAATCTAAGGTGGTGGACGTGAAATACCATCATCCCCTGGGGATGGGGTTGGGGTGCGATAGGGTTATAATTTCTAAAAATCAATATGGGTGTCGTTCCTATGTTTATATAAGGATAGGGATAGCAGTTAAGACAGCGTTAAGGAAAGGGATAGGAGTAGGGTTAGGGGCAGGGATAAGGAGAGGGATAGGGAGAGGGAGAGGGAGTGGGATGGAGGTAGAGAGAGAGGGAGGGGGAGAGGGAGAGACTGCACATTGTCTGAATATCACGCGGGCGAAGCCGCGGGCACAGCTAGTTTATCCATACTAATATTATAAATGCGAAAGTAACTCTGTCTGTCTGTCTGTCTGTTTGTTTGTTTGTTTGTTTGTTGCTCTTTCACGCCTAAACGGCTGAACGGATTTTGATGAAATTTGGTATGGTGATAGATGGTAACTTGGAGACGGACATAGGCTACTTTTTACCCCGGGAAAATATCTCATTCCCGTGGGAATCTACACATACAATAATACTCTAGCGGGGTTGTATCTGCTACAGCACACCGAAACTACTTAACCGATTTTGATGGGACTTTTTTTATTCAACTAAGTATCGCTGATTACGAAAACTACTACAATTTTGAAATCCAACGTGGTAGACGTAAACTACCATTATCCCCTGGGGATAAGGTTGAGGTGCGATAGGGTTGAAATGTCTAAAAATCAATATGGGTGTCGTTTGTAAGGTTTATCGAGCCGCTGATTACAAAAACTACAACAATTTTGAAATCCAACATGGTGGACGTGAAATGCTATCATCCCTTGGGGATGAGGTTGGGGTGCGATAGAGTTGATATGTCTAAAAATCAATATGGGTGTCGTTCGTATAGTTTATCGGGTCGCTGATTACGAAAACTACAATGATTTTGAAATCCAACGTGGTGGACGTGAAATACCACCACCCCTGGGATGCGGTTGGGATTCGATAGGTTTGAAATGTCTAAAAATCAATATGAGTGTCAGTTGTATGTTTATATAAGGATAGGGATAGCGGTTAAGATGGCGTTAGGGGTAGAAGCAGGGATAGGGGTAGGGTCAGGGATAGGGAGAGGGAGAGGGGGAGGGATAGGGAGAGAGTGTAAGGGAGGGGAAAATGAGGGGAGAGAAAGGGGGAGGGAGGGGTAGAGGGCGTGGGAGGGGGTAGAGGGAGGGGGGTAGAGGGAGGGAGAGGGGGAAGGGGAGGATGAGTGAGGGGAAGGGGGAAAGGGAGGGGAATGGGAGGAGGGTGAGGGGGGAAAGGGAGGGTGATGGGGAGAGGGGAAGGGGGGAAATGGAGGGGGAAGGAAGGGTGAGGGGGGGAAGAGGGAGGGGCGAGTGAGAGGAAGAGAGAGTGGGAGAGGGTGAGGGAGGGGGAGTGGGAATGTAGGGGGGGGATACAAAAGGATAGATAGGGAGGAATAGGGACCTTTTTTACTTTTATGAATACCTCCTCGCTACCCATTCACTTCACTCCCTTTATTGCCTTCTTTTTTAAGTTCGCCTGTAACGGTTGACAATGAAAATTCCGCACTACCTACCAGTTAAATAAAATCAAAAGATAATTAAGTTTGTAGTAAGATGCATTTATTCAACTTGGATAAGTACAAATGATCAAGAAGGATAAGCGCTCCGTAAAATATGTTTCAATTAAGTTCGAGTTCTGTTTTTTTATAAAATCTACGCGGACGAAGTCGCGGGTAACAGCTAGTAATAATATAAAAAGCTCAACAGCCTTCACGACCATGTTTCTTTCCTTTTCACTTAAAATCGCCTTTTATTGCAATAGATAACTTATGTAGGTTACTTAATTAAGTGTTAATCGGTATTTGGCTTCCATTAAAGGAACGGTTGGGTTAGAGATGTATGAAAATAATAAACAAAAGTTAAAACAAATAATAAGTATGTGGGTCTTTTAAAAGAAATAGTACAATATCATTTATGAAATCTTTTTTGGCTTTATCATACAAAGTACGAAGTAATTGTAAAACAATAAAAAGTTGCTGGTTAACATTGTAACAGTGCCTGAATATTATTAGTGTTTGGAAAATTACTTGGTACCAAAAATTATTGAAGGTACTGAAATCATTGTACACCCTACGAACGAATGAAAAAAATACAGCAACGTTGTTTGCAATATTGATAACAAAAGTATTTGTGGCGATCCTGTTAATATATTTTACATCTCTCATATTCGGTATATAGGTCCTTATTACCCCCAAATGGGGCTTGTAGGTGACCAATTAGCGCTCTAGCGTAATAATGTAGCTAGAAAAGTCCTAGGGCGGTAAGTAATTAAATTATGAAAGAGTGAAGTGTTTTTTTTTTATTACTTACCGCCCTAGGGCTTTTATAGCTACATTATTACCCTAGAGCGCTAATTGGTCACCTACATTTTGGTGGTAATAAGGACCTACTTACTTCACAATCGAGATGTAAAGCAGAGTAGTTAGCTCGGGTGTAAGCATCAATTGCACCCTCGAACTATAGGCGCCCTCGCTGCGCTCTTGCGCATAAATATCTCGGACTGCAATTGATGCCTTACAGCCCTTGGCTACTAATCTACTATTGTAGACTAAGAGCTGGCGGTTGGCAACCCTACTTCATCTGTTACCAAAAAGCGACCTATCTAGGCTGGTGCACAATGAAAAGGTGAGTCTAAAAAAACAGGGTTGCCTGGCCGCAATATGGCACGTTATGTACAGTCAACAAAAAACTGTTTATTCTTTTAACCAAATTGTATACCAAGAAACACAGTGCATGCGAAAATACTACTTAATTAGTACCAAAACCAACAGGATTGACTCGCCCACGGGACTCGCCCAACCCTAGTACTTCGTGAGTTGATAACTAAAAATGACATTTCAACTCCCTAAAGTACCGGGTTTAGGCATGGCAGCCCAGGTTATTTTGGTACATATTAATTAGAAATTTTGCATGTACTATGTACTTACTTGGTACATGAATTGCTAAAAAAAACAGTTTTTTGTTGACTGTACAAAATGTGCCAGATTGCGCCCAGGCAACCCTGTTTCTTTAGGCTCACCTTTACATTGTGCACCAGCTTAGATAAGTCGCCTTTTGACTTCACCTATGAGGTGGGTTGCCAACTGCTCGCTCTCCGCCTAGACTCTTCTAATTTGCATACGAACGAACCAAATGCTCCTGGCTGGCTGAAGAGATAATCCTACATATGAACAACTCAATAATCTCTACACCTAAATGCCAAGCCCTGTCGGATGCGAACGCCGTGCGGGCTGTGGTTCCTAATTAGCTACCTCCAAATTATAGCCCACTATCTGCCAGGCGGTTTGGCTCGGCTTCTATCCAATCCCATACGTTATCGCTGAGAACAATGGCGTCTCCCCACATCTATCCCTTTGTTGTCTAACACAGTTTAGATGCACCGAAGAACTAGTTATTGCACCCAATTTTTCCAGCTTTCTTGTTCTGGATAAAATTTATTAGGGTTCCGCCTTCCAGATTGCTATAGAGTTACGAAGTGATAGTTAGTTGTACTTAGAAGCTGTTTTGGTTGAAGTGTAACTTTTTTGTTCTAAGGTTATGGTTGACTAAGACAACTTGTCTTCTAGAAGGTGAGCGATAATGGGAACAGGTAAAAAGGACAAAAACCTACGGAGATAAATGACAAAGACCTACGCATTAAGAAAGAAATCTTTCGGATTTGCACAAAAGACATGATGATGATGTGCCAGTACATGCTCATTCCCTTTTGCAATCAGCATGAGTGTGTAGGTTTTGTTAATCTTGGTTCAACAATGTTTATCCGTAAGTGTAGTAAGTTGCCACCAGCCAAGCTACGTTGTAGAGTGAAAGTCACGATCTTCCTGGAAACATTATATCATTCATCACATTTACAACGGTTTTACGCTTTTAACTAAAATGTGGAAAACAAAGAGAGCTTTTGTCAGATCTTGTTCTGGGAAGGGATAATTAATATCATTGTAATATCTATGTACTATATGCAGGTTTCCCGGTTCATTGTACTCCCACCGACCATTCCATTGTTGGGCTTCCAGCAAAATTATTTGAAATCGGATTCCTCTCTTAAATTAACATTCCTCTAATAAACGGAGGCTGATATTTAATTAGGCGGAAATTAAATCCCCCTTCGGCAGCAAAATAATGAAGTATAAGCTTACCTGCTGGTAGAGTTTGGAAATTAACAGGTAACTTTATAGCTCTAGATATTTCTGCTTTCTAGCAATTTAATAAATAATTAGTTTCATTACAGTTTGATTTTTAAATCTAAATAATATCATTTGTTTTACTTTTAGCTTCGAAATTAGGCAGTACGACTTTTTGTAAAGTTGAGTAACTTTTTACAGGCGGAAGTTTTCAAACCAGCCAATTTGCAAATCTTGGCCAATTAATCTTTCTTTTACCAGCCAGAGAGTGGTTTTGGCATTATCGGTGTAAAGTCCAATCATAAACTCCCCATTACTATGCAGATTGACGGTTTTAGCCAGTATTCAATTTCTCGAATGTATAAGAAAATTATATGGTGAAGCCAGGTAATTTCGCAGTGGGTGCCGATAATTGTATGCCGTACCTAGTTTTGATGTTAATTGTACGAAACACGTGATGCAGAAATAGGGTATGAAGCTTTTGTGAAAATGAATTGTAACGTGGGTTACTGTTGCTAAAATTATTTTCGGTCTGCGGGTTTCCCTTTATATTTCAGGTTTTGTTTTAATTCATGATTTCCTGTGTGACCATTAATTTATTTTAATTTGATTGCGTTTAATACATCTTTATTAACACTATTTATGGAATCGATATTAATGAATAGAGTACTATAATGGGCCTAGCTAGGGGGCTAGCAAACTCAGATGGAGTTCCTTCTAGATGGCTTCCTACGACGATCTTACCAGTTTCTATCCTCTACAATTAAAGTCGAAGCTTAAATTCAATAATATCAGTTTATTTGATAATATTAAAATAGTAATTACATCACAGCTGAAAAAAGAAACACATAAATCATACGCGAAGCCTTACTGGCTTTTCACTTCGGATAACGTATAAAACTAGAACGCAAGGATATTAAATGAGATAAAAAGATACACTTCGTAGCACGGACGCAGTCATCGCAGTTAGAATGACTGAAAAACGTTCGATCAAACTCGATTCAAAAATAAGTTTATTCTTTTAGAATATATGTCGTTGAGGCGAGAAATGTATCGTGGAGTTTTTATAGCTGCTGCTATAGAAACCTCCACAGTACTTTCAAATGTTATATCTACACGATGCAATGTGATCATAATTGCTATATTATAATTCCAGCAATGACCACGCAAGCGGAGAACGTCCATTCTGTACGATTAATACTAAAACTTTCTTCTTTGCCTAAGGCCACAGAGAGCTCAGTCCGTGTGGCTTAGTTTTGAGCAACCAAAAATTCCGTGGGTCGATAGTTTTTGAAACGTTATGAAAATGAGGTTTTCTCACTTTTAAAGACAAAAAAGAGATGATTTACAAATTCACAAAAGCACTTCTCAAACCTGACGTCGTTCAGAAAATATTTGTGCTCTAATCAAGTGGGTCTTTTGAGAGTCCCTAAGTTTGTGCGGGTCCTCAGACCGCGTCCTTGAGGGGTGAAGTGTCGGATTAAGGTTTAAACACTCGGTATAGCCTCCAGCGACGGCGGAAAACATCTTCAACAAACTCTGCTCGTAATATTTCCAGTTAAAGTTTTGAGAACCAGTCGGTCCTGTTTAATGTTTTGAGTTAGTAAAATTTTCAATTATCTTAGCTTGTGGTTTTTTGTATTTTCGTAGTTCAAAGTAAATTATAACTAATATTATTAACCCACGTCTACTGAACTGTTTTGATTAATTTATTGATCGGAATCACACTATATGCACGTTTTAGAATGTGGTCTTCGTCTACCTATACGTGAAAGATATTTATGTATACGCCACGCAAATTAACTCTAGCATTAACCGTTAAAATATATTCTTTATTGTGCACAAATAACATAAAATTGTAACATAAAATTTGTTTACAAAGGTGAGCTTATCTCTATAAGAGATCTCTTCCAGCCAACCTAGCTAGTGTGAAAGAATGACATGAAAATGGGCACAGGAATGTGCATTTAGAAGTGTGAAAAGAGAATAAAAAAAAAATACATATGTTTTTAATAAATAGCAAACTAGCATAAAATATGGAAAAAAAAACTACTTATACTACACACTAATATACTTAAAAATTACAATATAAATAATAAGGCATATATGAAGAAGGATAAAAATACTTTTAAAATACATACATACATAAATACTTACATAAACTACAAAATAGTATTATAATGGTTGCGATAAGTAGTGCTCTTTTACTCGCATCTTAAACGATGTTATTGAAGGACTGCTGCGTGTATAGCCTTGGAAAGTTTGTTCCATAGTCGCACAGCTTGGGAAGAGAAGGAGTTGAAAAAGAATTTGGTGATCGCTCTAGGACACTCCAACATCGCGGGGATCAGGTTAATGCAAGAACTCAAAAAAATTGTCGCGGGGGTGAGCGAGACAGGACAGGTGGCCATGCCAATCGTTCATTGGCTCTCCGCTTGTCACCCATGCGTAGAAAATAACCGTCAGTGCTAGAGTTCATTTGCGCGGCGTATATCTGTGAATGGGGACTACCGTTCGAACTGGGCAAAAGAATGCAAGTTGGTTTAACACGATACCCAAATGAGCTATTAATGCCAAATTAAAATAGAACCGCTACGCAGGTAAACCAGGTATACCTATTTACTAAAAAAGAACGGTGTAAATAAGTAAATAATTAAATCCAGCAATTTTTGTAAAAACACATTTTTTTGGAAAAGTACCAGTATAAGCTGACCTATGCTACATAGTAAATATTATACAGGTTGAGTTGAATTTATACTGAAAATATCAACATTATGTCGGGGATTACTGTGGTTTTAAATTTTGAATGTTTTTACTGGTAATTTAATAAATTATCCCCTAAAGTGCCTTTAATGCAACCCTCTCCATACAAACTTTCGTAGATTGACTGGACTATCTATTGGTGACTTTTAATTGGTTCTTGATAGCAAAAGATATGCATGTACTCATGACACTTAACAACTTTTCCCAAGGAATATAGGTCGAAATACGAAAAACCAAATTTGACCTCCCATACAAAATGCGCTATCAGCTGATGCAGTTTCTATGGGAGGTCAAAACTTGATTTTCGTATTTCGACCTATGTTCCTTGAGGAAAGTTGTTCAGTGTCATGAGTACATTCATACCTTTTTCTATCAAGAACTAATTAAAAGTCATCCTATATAAGGACTAATTTCAAGGTTGGGACAGGTTTTATTTAAAATAGTAATTTTCATGTAACAGACGCTCTCTCATTTTCAGCAAGTAAAAGACGTCTGTTTCTAACAAGGACAACAATTAGACCGTCTTTAGAACTAGTAAGTATTCTCTTAAGTATAACAAGCGAAATATTTAGTTTCATCCCCGTAGGGTACGATGCTACATATGTACAAGTACTTATAATTTGATGACTTCTTATTATTAGTCACGACCCATCTAATACAAAAAGCACCCAATTGTATCATCATATCATCCCATAACACGTCCACTGCAGGACAGGCAACTATCCAGAACTTCAGCTAAAATGCGTGGTACACACGGCCGCTCATCAGTAGAAACACTTTTGGACCTTATGGCGTGGTAATAGAGTTGAAAAAGTTTCTACCGACAAGCGGTTGACCGTACTCAGAAGGGGATTTACCATAGTCACCGCGCTTGTAGGTAAGCGTTGCGGCTGGCGACCGCTGTTGCTGGTGACCGCAGTATGAAAGATGGTAAGATACACAGAAAGATGCTGCTGCCCATCCTCCGGTTCTTATGCCCTTAGTCGCCTCTTACGACACCCACAGGCAGAGATGGGTTGGTACTATTCTTCGCCGGCACCAAACGGGACAACCCAACTGTATATGTATACGTTATACAATGTGCCTTTTGTATTAACTTAGTATTTTGCTTGAAGGTATAATAAATATTTGGGAAAATCTCCTTATTCAACACCTACTCAATCAATTTTGTTTTTAATGTTGCTATCAATTGTTTATCTATCTACCTAATAAATTATAGAAATAAAAATGGAAAATTTATAGAAATAAATATGGAGAGAGAGAGACTATTTATTACCTTTAAGAGGAACGTAAATTTGCTAGTAAAAACGTAAAATCAAGCAATACTCTAAACGGAGAGTTTCTTTCTTGGATTTCAACCTCTCTTAAGCCACTCATACATTGCTGGGAGCCTTGGTTATGTTAATTGCAATATCCTTACTGCAACGAGCAATGTATGGCGAATTAGTCTTTGAATTCAGCTAGGTGTGATCGTGGCTTTACACAACTACAGTCGAGATTATAGGTCGAGATAGTTTAGCTTGCTTAGAATGACAGAAGTGTGAGAGCAGGACGGAGCGATGATTTACACATTTGAGCGACAAAGACATGTATCGATCCGACCGGCTCTCACGCATAGTTTTTCTGTTGTCATTATTATCAAGCTACAATTGAGCTTGTATATATTTCGACTGCAGCTAAATAGTTTTCTTTATTCACAAAGAAAATTGATAAGAATACAAGTCCGAAACTCTTAACTACGAACGCTATTCATGAGTTGTTCTACAATATTGCTGCTCGCATTTGCATTTTGGCTGCTTCTGCTGGCAAATGTTGAGCTTCAGCATCTTTGAGACAAAACTTTAATAGGTTTTTTTCATCGTCTTCTGCGATTTATCTTGGAGATAGCCTTGCACCCTGTAGTGTGAATTATATTCATGTATGCAATAATGTTTTGTTATTTCTAGACAAAACTATGAGTTTCAAATGAATATAAAATGCTTGCAATACCAAAATGAATACACTTCCATGATTTAAACTATGCATACCTACTATACATCGTTTTTAATAAGCTAAAATGAAATTTTTCTCCCTCTTTACCTATTTAAAATGCCTCTTAAAGGATGTATTCTAGTTTTATCTTGACATAAAGAAAATATTAAGAAACATTAAATTTCATGTGGTTAAATTTCTTGCCGGTCAGAAAATTAACATTGAAAATTGTATGAAGTAAAACCGTATTTTAGAAGGTACGTCAAGCCATTGGTTCCAGCTACTGACAATGATAGTAGTCGTTTGGCAAAGCTTAATCTAGGATTGAGTTTAGTTTACCCTATGGATTGCGGAGGTCAGATAGCAGTCGCTCTGTGTAAAACCCAGTGCCCTCGTCAAATCGCCAAGATTAGGTAGCCAAACAGCTAGGGCAACGATGATTGAGTATTTTGTTTCCTTGATCTATCTTTGAACTACCTCATAATATTGATTTCGAACATCTAGAAATATGGTTGCCTCTCAATCAACAATAATTGTTGTAACCAAAAGAAAAGTACCCGAACCCGTAGCCCGAACCATTACAAACTCCCTCCTGGAAAACCGTCTGAATTAAATACTCACAAATGATGAATAAGCAATACCGTTAACTGGCTCCCTAATTAAGCTGGGTTGCCTATACATACATATAATACAATGTGGATGTTTTGTCGATGGGTGCATTCAGCCCGTCTGAGTCGAGATAAGCTCGTCTCCCTAACGCGTTGTCCTGGTGAATAAGAACTTTAGATTAAGTATGCATCGTAAGAAGCTTATTCTCCGCCAATCATCTCCTTTTTATTTTAAAATCTTAGGTTTATCACTAACTTCTAACTTAAAAATTACAGAACAAATTAATCCAACAACAGTTTAGGCGTCAGTTGGTGACCTTATGTTACTGTAAAAGTAAAATCTTAGGTTTATCATTAACGTGTAACTTAAAAATTACAGAACAAATTAATCCAACAACACTTAGTGGGGAGTCCCTCTATCGACAAAGATAGGTGGAGACTCTAGATTACCAAACTAGGGCAGAAACATATTAAGAAAATAACAGAACAAATACTTACTTAATACTACCATCAAAATTAACAAGTTTTCCCAAAATATGAATTTTGTGTTTTACTTGTCGTCTGCGTGTGAAATGATGCGTTGTCCACAATGAATCGTCTACGATTACGATTTTCATTACAGAGCAAATAAATACCTTTTAAGAAACATAATAAATATATATTAACAAATTGTAAACAAAATTTAACTGCACAGAAATTAACTAAGTACTATACTTACTTGATTTTTTTACAATAAATCAGTTCGAGCTTTTTTCAAAAAGTCGTTTCGTTAACAATTTTTAGGGTTTTGTAACGATCATATTCGTCACAGTTTTAGGAATTTAATAATAAACGTATAAAATGATATAGACTTACTAAGTTAAAACAAATAAGACCCTATAATATTTCACCACTATTCAATTTACAACAGGTACGGTCAACGACAGGTAAAGCTTGACACTCGCAGTTTATCTTTAGCTCTTGCGGAGATTGAAATAGTTATGGTACAAAATCCAACGTGTCAAGCTGAACGTCCCCTTGACTGTACATCTAAATAGACTTCCCGCTTACAAAATAGCATTGCGCTCGTAGTGGACTGTAATGCCTTGTAATTAGATTCATTTTGGTAAAAAGTCGCAGTGGACGTATTATTGTAAAAACTATACTTCTTAGAAATTTAAGAAAAAAAGGCATAGCGAGGCAGTGACGTAACACACTGCACTTCACTGCAGCCAAATTGCACATGTGGTAATTTTTACTGTTTTGATTTAAGGTTCATTTTAGGAGAGACGCAGCAGGTATAAAATTGTAAGGAACAAACACAGGATTTGAATGAGAGAGAGAGGCAGGAGAGGGGCAGTCAGTGCTAGGCTTTAGAATAGGGATTACGTGCACAAATTATTATTGATTTTTTCGGCGGCCGCCTGATTATAGTACTTTAGTGGTTAAAATTAGGGTTTGATTTAGAGACGGCGCCTGACTTTACGTACGATAGGATCCTAGGATATAGAATAAGAGCTTAAAAAAAATAGTACTTAGCGACTACGGTTCAGTAGGCTAGATATTAATTTAGGTACCTAATGCGCATTAGTGTTAAATGTTAGACGTGGAGGCTTACTGATTAAAGAAGTGTCATGCGCTTTGCAATAGGGAATACTAACTTACTTTTTTTAGCAAGTGTAAAATTGTGTAAAGTAATTTATAATTATATTTCAATTTAGTGCAGTGAACGTGCTACAGATATTGTACGAGAGGGCTTCGTGTTTGTGTCTTTCCCGCCGGGAATTTATGGCTTCGTTGTTGGTGAGTTTATTTCAGATTTCCTACTACTTATTCATTTAAAAGTGCTAGCTAGGTCTCTTGAAATGATAGGTCATCTGAGAAGGTGCTGGGGTGATCAACGACGAGTTTTCTGAGTTAAATCTAGGTGCAGCTGAATCCTGTGTTTTATGGAGCCAGCGTGAGAATTAGGTTGAGTTCATTTGATGCTAGGTTATTAGGGCACTTAGGTGGTGATGGGTGTTTAACACTAAAATGTGATGTAGGTATTATAATGTTATATCGATGAATACACAATAAAATTAATCGGTATAACACATGCATTTATAAGACAATATTATTTTAGTAAATTGGTTTTGTCTAATGTTCCACAAATATAGTACTGGTTAGATTTCCTAAGTCGCCTAGCCTGTATTATAGAGGGACAATATTTAGCACTCTTACACGTTAAAATTGAGTGTCGAATTTTGTTTCGTTTGGATCAAATGGATATAAAGCAATTTACTAATCGTAGATAAATTCTAGGCAGGTGGAGATGGCTGTTATTTTGAGATGATCGGAATAATGTGTGTGATGGTTTGCAAGGTAACCTATTTTATACTTTGGGCGTAGGATTGTTCTAAGGATTTGATGGGTAGCAGAGATGCTAGGAATTGGAAGGGAGCCTCTGAGAATCTAAATCTATAGGAAACCTAATTCTAGACTTTCAAGTCTTCATCCAAACCCTATCCCTGGTTTTGAGTCACTTTCATTCCAGCAACGCGAGACGAAGAGACTACACACTTAATTTTATTTTACTTCCAACTATTAGGTCTAAATCTAGGAAACCTAGGTCATCTAGAAGTTGAAAGAGACGCGCGGTTGAGATGAGTCTGCACCGCTCGGTTTAACATCACACACAAGCTAGCGGGCTGAATTGGTATGTTTTGTTCCAAATATTTTATTTTGTATGTGTAATTCCTTTTTAACTTCATTTTCTACTTAGTTATTTTCACAAATCAAATATATTTTTTTTTATTAATTACCAATCCACAATGTACGGGTCTTTTAGGTGTTGAAGTTAGACGATCACGCATTCATGGCCAAAATTATAACAGAAGTAAAATAATTAAATTCCAGTCCACAATATTCACATAGGTAGGATACGTGTTGTTACAGTTTACAAAGTCGTTCAAAATTTTTCTATATCGATGTTTTGAGATTGCTAACTTTCACGGTAGTAAACATTACAACTAAATAAAAGAACTACAATACGGTGTGACTCATCTATATACTGTGACTACGGTAAATTTCCGTTTGGATTTGTAGTTATTTTTTTTCTTGCATACAAATTTAAACGACCGAGCTGTTACGAATTTATTAAAGCATTAAATAAGCCCATAAAATATTAAAAATATTTTTCACCTCCAAAGCTCGGAAACATTTGTTTTGTCGGTTAAATTCTGCGGCCAAAAGCGATTTTTGGCCCCTAGCGGGCAAAAGGTTTTTCTGCGGCCAAAAGCGATTTTTGGCCGCTAGCGGGCAAAAGGTTATGAAATTCGAACGTGATGCAGTATGGCAGGCCTCCACGCTGCGGTACTGGCTGCTTCCTCGCTTTAGTGAGGTGAAAAATTTTGTGTTTCGCTCGGCAGCAAAGTTATTTTGCGTTTCGTGCCTTGAAACCTTCGCTACGCTCAGGATTCTTCTTTTGAACCACTCGCTTCGCTCGTGGTTCAATTCTAGAATCCTTCGCTTGCTCAGGTTTCAATACAAGGCACTCACGCCAAATAACGCTTTTGCTGCCTTGCATAACAAATAACTATTTGTCGGTTAAATTCTGCGGCCGAAAGCGATTTTTGGCCCTTAGCGGGCAAAAGGTTTTTCTGCGGCCAAAAGCGATTTTTGGCCGCTAGCGGGCAAAAGGTTTTTGAAATTCGAACGTGATGCAGTATGGCAGACCTCCACGCTGCGGTACTGGCTGCTTCCTCGCTTTAGTGAGGTGAAAAATTTTGTGTTTCGCTCGGCAGCAAAGTTATTTTGCGTTTCGTGCCTTGAAACCTTCGCTACGCTCAGGTTTCAATACAAGGCACTCACGCCAAATAACGCTTTTGCTGCCTTGCATAACAAATAACTATTGTATAGTCTGATACAAACTATTGAAAATCACTTTGCTTATATATAAATTCTGTTCAATTTGGCCTCTTGTCGTGAAATCAGTCAGTATGTCTATGTATGATTTTAACTGTCCACTGTTTTAACAAACAAAAAAGATAATACGTTACAGTCACAAATTCATAACTCGAAAATCATGCATGAACCACTCGAGACCACCATCAAGCTTCAACCTCGGACATATCTCTTACAATGTCAGTCTTTGTGCAGATCAAGGGGTGGAAAATTAGGTTTCCATTGAATTCCGTCCCTTCGGATTTCGGAAGTGACTCGGAACAATCCAGTTTGCTAATACGGTCGCATTTGTGTTGCCGATTCCGAGCGCGGCAAAGCGAGACATACGGCCGATTTCAGGATAAGGGCTTCGTAACTACATTTGGGAAATGTGTTTAACTACGCCTTCATTCACGTAAAAACAGACAGATACATCTTATCACTTGCACATACGTATTTTTTAAACGTTTACTCGTGCGCTTGTCGGTGGAAACACGGTCTCGGAAGCATGGTCTGTGGATTCTGGCGTTTTTAGCGTAGCGCTGGTTCAACTCATACTGGTTTTGTATCCACTTGCTTGCTGCCGTGCGTATGATTCTCTTACGGTGCAAGGTTTCGGGTCAAGTTGACTGAACATGCCTTTTGCTAGGTTGTTCATCCTGCAGCTCATTCCAACCTCGTCTGCAGACCTGCCTCTTTATTGCAAGACATTTTTCTGCCTACAGAGGGATGTCCTTACTTTTGAAAGTGACGAGAGATAGACGGGCATTCGTACTCACCATAATTTTACCATTTTATCTCTTGACAGGGCCTCGTCAAGCTTATCATGCCCATTCCATTTCTTATCCTACTAATATTATAAACGCGAAAGTTTGTAAGTATTGATGGATGGATGCTTGTTACTCTTTCACGTAAAAACTACTGAATGAATTTTAATGAAACTTTACAATAATATAGCTTATACATCAGAATAACACATAGGCTACAATTTATAATCGTGCGCAGACGAAGTCGCGGGCACCAGTTAGTAGGATTATAGCTTTTTCTGATTGTTTCATTCTAAATACTTCAGACTAAACAGTTTTAGGCAAAATAATTTTGAAAGTGACAATCAAACAATTATTTTACAAATTAATCCTCACAAACAGAGCTTTATATGATACTATTACGTTGTTACAAACAGTAAAGATTGCGTAAGAATTCACTCACAGAGAATATAATCCTCAGTTTGCCCGAGTATATTACTTAAGGATTTTTTACAACATTACCCCTTAACCCTCAGATATTGCTCCAAAAATAATAAATTGCTACTACGCGACTATTATTATTTGTCACAAGTGTGCTTGACGTCCTTCGGAGACTTTTTCTCACAATAGACTTGAAAAGCCAGCTAAGTGAAAAATCTTCTGCTCATATGACTGACAAAGTTTTTCGTCGAACTTTTGGTCTGGCTGAAAGCTAAAAGGGACATTCCGAAGCATATGTAAATACTAGGACAACAAAATTTCATTGAGTGTTAATTTGTAAATTTATGTTTACACACAGTAATCCTATATTATTAAATAAACAATATTATTAAAAGCGTTTTTAGGGACGAACTAGGTCTCATATCTGAGCAAATTCGTTTTAACTTTTTTTTTTGCATTTCTTGAAAATAGCTCGTTTCAGAAACCCTACAGCCCATCTGTTGGTGGACTTTGGTTAAGATTAGAGCGAAGCTGATGATGATGACGATGGAAAATGATCCTTATGAACTACAGGGACTATAACCAAACGAGAGTTTAGTACATACATACATAATATCACGCCGCCACCTGCTAGAACTTAGTGGTAAGAGAAATCACATTATTGCTAGCTGCCTTACAGAACATAATAATGGCACTGGTTTTTACAAAAAGCGACAGCCATCTGACTTTCTTTACCTAGAGAGGTGACCAGGCCCTATCTAAGACAAGGTTTTGGCAGGTCTCTAGGCAACCTATTGTTAGAGTTTTCAATAGCAGCCAAATGAGCTCTGTAGCCGAAACAAACTGCTTAACGCGCCGTCCAAAGCACGAAATACACTTGTTTTACTCGTCACTAGCCGTCATCCATCCAAACTTGCAAGCAATTACTATACGGCGACAAACTTTGAGTTTTGGTAGCTGCAAATGATAATTGAAAATTGTCGCCAACAATTGGGGGACGATTCTAGCAGTACGCCAAAGGGCAATGAATGCAGTACGCGGAAAGGATGCAGGATGCAAATTATATTACAGGACACTAAAAAAAAACCTTTTTCAGGCGACTCATATTCATCCGAATAGTGCAAAATGAATTTGTATGCCTCGCTGAAATTTTACTCTCAAAAATAGCGCTGGGTCAACAAAGAGCACAAATTGCTTTCTGAGTATAAAATACAGTTTAAAAAAGGCACAGCGTGGATATTTGCTGTAAATCTGGTAGTTGTTTGGTTCGCCAGACATGCCAACAGAACGTGATGGTGTTTTCAATCTCGAGTGATGTGTGTGAGTTAGGATTTTAGAGTAATAGGCAAAAACTGTGCGATGAAAAAAGTCGATATTTACTTACGCGAAACTAGCTAAATCCTTGAATCGAATACAAAAGTATTTCTTTGGAAAATACCAAAATGACGGACCAACGTCGTAAGACAACAAGGAAGATGTTTCTGCTGCCAAGTTAAAGTAATCGCGAATTGGAAAAAGTTGTGCTGCACGAAGGTTTTCCGCTGGGTTTGTAGGCAGGCAGATTGTAAAAAGCCGCTGGATGCCAAGCAGCACAGATACTCGTAAGTTCATTTGGACTTTACCTTATTCAACAGAGAAATGCTTATTGGCATACTCATTCAGTATCAGAAACTAACTGAATAGGTACATCAAATAATTTTATTTTTATCGTATAAAGCAAGTTTGTACTAGTTTACCAAAATATAGGAAAACAAAACTGCAGCAATGGTCAAACGCTTTACAATCCTTGTCGCCACAGTTGATAATTGAAAGAGCCAATCTAGCCGTTCTATTTTTGTTGTATTGACGTGCACGACAGAATGCATTTTAATCCCGAATTCAGCATTCGGCTCAATTGCGAAGGCTTATCAAACGAGAGCGTGTGTTCACTTGTTAATCAAGGGATTTTCTGTAAAATAAAACTATCTAGTGCTTCTCTGAATACGAAAGTGGCGGAAAACGTGCTCGCTCTTTGTGCATGATCTTACTGCGATTTACTTTTATTTTTCGTGTTCAGTATTCAGATGGTACATTTTTGCACGATAGCTAGTACTTACTGTGCTTTTGGGGTGATTGTAATAAAATCTCAACAAAACATTGCATTCACGATCCCCACCCCACCTACTCTACTATGATTTATATGAAGTACCGTTCCAATATTCCATACTTTCTCCCCTCGGTCATGTTTATTTCCTTGAAGATCCCTCGATGACCGGTCAGCATAACCATTGACTCGCGAGTTGTGATTGATGCGGACCATGACATCGCGCTATGCCCCAATACGTTATCGATTACTTCCAATAACGTTAAATTTTGGGGCTAACATTTTCTTGGAGTTTATGTGAATGTACCTTTTTACCGTATTTCTGTCGCTTTAAAGATGAGCTTCAACGTGTGATGTTTACTATAACTAATACTCGTAGGTGTAATAAAAAGTTTACAACGCATACAATCATACATATTTTTGGAGAATTGATGAATTGTTTCGCATCACAACTTCTGTGATAAAAAAACCGTTCAATTGTACACAGTATTTGATTAGATTTTGGGATTCCGTAGTCAACAAGGAATCCTTATAGTTTCAACATGTCCGTTTGTCTGTCTGTCGGTCTGTCTGACTGTCTGTCTATCTATCCGCGGCTTAGCTCAGTGACCTTTAGTACAAGAATGCTGTAATTCAGTACGGATGTACAAATTAGTCACGCGGACAAACTAGTATAATAAAATCTAATAAAGAATTTTTTGGGGGTACCTCCCCCTATGGGGATGATTTTTTTTTCTCGTCAGCCCCATAGTGCAGGGTGTCGTTAGATGGGTCTTTTAAAAATATTATGAAAAATATTATGATTTTGCAAAGACTATTAGTCGATTCAGGGATATATTTGCGAAATATTTAGCTTAGAAGCGCAAATTTTTGTTAGAGTCAAGTGTCCCCCCCACCCTTCCAGCTAAAGGGTGGTTACTGGAACTGTGGGAAAATTCTTAGTAGTGGCATATATTATGGTGAAATTAGAAACAGAACTATCACAGCTAAGTAGGCTTTACAGGTTAAAAAACTAAAAATAATAGAAATGCAATGCAAGCAATCAGGCGTTGGGCTTTGCTGATCGTTAGGACGGGAACAGTATGAAAAAATCGAAACCTGCTTATTAATATTAATTCCTAAAGCAACTTTACTACGGAACCGTATATTAGGCGTGGCAAGACACGCACTTGGCCTGTTTTGGATTGAAACATTCGATTTGCTGCTATTATTATCAGTTAGTAACCAGCCCCAACATTTATAATAACTAATATTGAATACCGTTTGGTGCCGGCAAAAAATAGTACCAACGCATACATACCCGTGGGAGTCGTAAGAGGCGACTAAGGGTTAACTGGAGGATGGGCAGCAGCATACTCCTTAGTATCTTATACATCTTACTTACTGCGGTCACCTACAACCGCGGTCCATGGTGCCAGCCGTAACGTAACGCTAACATGCGAGGTGACTATGGTACTTCCCCTCCACATTTTTCCAGGAAAAGCTAGAATTCTGGAGGGAGCTCCCTGTCCTGTACAGTAGTGGACGTTTCATGGGAATATTGAATTCTTTTGACTTGAATAAAATAATACGATTAATTAAAGGCATTTAAGGGTAGGCAACGTTCTGGAATTATTTCTTAGTGAAGATCCGGTCCATCGAATTGAATAAAAAGCGAGCGTAAATTAGTTCCATTGAATTTACAGACAGCTTTTATATAAGATCTTTAATAAAACCCTATTTCGATTTCTGTGGATGCAATAATGAACTTGTTTCCTATCACGAATATTAATGCACATTCCTGTGCCCGCTTTAATGACACTCTTCCACACCTAATAGGTTGGCTGGAAGAGATCTCTTAAAGAGATAAGCTCGCCTTCGTAAACAATTTTCATTTAAAAACTGTATTTTATTTGTGTGCAATAAAGAATATATATATATATAATGAAACTTCGAACTATGACTAATTATTGTTAGGTACTTTACATATAATTTCCAAGAAATAATCGAAGGTACGAGCACATGCTACAAAACGATAAAACAAGTTATGCACATCAAAATTCTCTCTTCAATTATTTCATCAAATATTTATTACGTTAAGTTAATGTCATAGTCTTCTGTGCATTTCATTGTGCTTGACTCAATCTTGCTACAAAAATGCGAAAACCCATTATGTGTTGTAAAGTCCGAAGCCCCAGTTTTTAACAAGTAAATTTTCCGATCACGGTCTACGGTTAAAAATTTCATGACACAAACTAATTCGAATCCTTTTGATTTTTTTGTATTGCGGACACGAAGGAAGAAGATTATTTAAATATTGGGATCAATACTAAAGGGAGAGCCAATAAAAGTTTTCCATCTGGCTAATTAAAAAGGTTTCAAAAGGATGGTATTCAATTAGTTAGTACTCTGCAGGCTATTCCCACTCGATCGCAAATTGACATTTGGATAGACAGTCCATACATCTCTTAAAGAGCTTTTCCTAGTAAATCGGAATTAGCGATCATTTGCTATTCCAAGAAAAATACTGAGCTATCCTTCGCCCTGTCTTTTGGATATTTTAAACTATGGTTGGCTGGAAGAGATCTCTTCATAGAGATAAGCTCGCCATTGTGAACCTCTTCTATCACTACTGTTTTGTTTCATTGTGCACAATAAAGAATATATTTATATTTTTTTTACACAAGTTTACAAAAACATTAATTCACAAAAAAGCTCTATTATGTAACAGGATATTGTTTTCCTGCAAAAGCCTCTAACTGGCACATACTATTAGTAAAAAATACCAGAAATGGGTATTTTTGAGAGAACATTTGCTAATCTAGGACTAAACATTTGGAAATATTAGGATGCCTTAGCGAAGTTAGGGCAAAATATGGATTTATTTATAACGAGTATTTATTTAATAAAATTACGTATTTTTATTGTTTTTAGTGCCTCGGAAAATAAAGTTAAATATGAATGAAAGGAAAACAGATGAGAACTATCCGCTAATATGATCCAAAGTGGCATTCAGACGGACAGTCGATGTGTTTGTTTATGTCTTCGTGAAATAAGCTATCGATAACCATTGAACTTATATCCTTTATAGAGATGAATTATGTTGTATTGTAGCTAGTCGCGCCTGGTCGCATAAGCTTATTTTTGCTTGCACCTAAAAATAGTAGCGCTCTAGAGACCTGCGAATGTCAAACAATAAGTGAAATTTATAAAAATGAGTACACAAACAAGTCACAGCTTCATTGTGCAGATTGCATCTAATTGCGTTGTCGTTTTACTAATAGGCCAAAGCTTAACGTGCGTGTTATGTTATGTTGTGACACTTGTGACGTTACGTAAAAGAGAAAAAAAATTTGGTAATACAAACTACTCATCGGCGGCGCAAGGTAAATGTAGGAATGGAAGGCCAATATTTTTTGCCGTTTTTTGAAAATTTTTAGGGATCCGATACCAAAATGGTAAAAAAAGGAACCCTTATGGTGCGGATCTGTCTGTCTGTAGGGATAGGGACAGAAATAGGGAGGAAATATTTCAAATTATCGTTATTAGGTCGAATTGGGTATCCTATGAAAGGGCTTTACTTGCTCATTCTAAAATATATTTTTGTAAGTATTTAGGGCTCTTAGTTTTGAAGTTATGATGAAAAATGTCAAAAAAAAATACCATTCCCTGCCCCCTTCATCTCCGAATTTTGTGAGAGAAAAAATACTGAATTAATTCCAGTCGATACAAGTTTATGTAAATATTCCAGTAAAAATAAAACGATCTTTCTAAATTTTATAGTTTTTTAGAAATCAGCAAAAAACCTTTACAAACAAATTAAGTTTTGCGGTCCTAAAATAGACTTTTTTTGCTACCAAAAATAGTATAGGTATATCGGAATTGTTGGCTTCTTTTGTTGAATTCTTACGGAAACTTGTTAAATTTTGTGGTCCTAGTTACAAAACTAAAATAGTTGTGGTAGTAAAATGCCCTATTTTAAAAAAAATATTGGTAGACAGACTATTCTTGATAGTTTTGCATCTATAAGTTTCGTGCTCGTCGATAATACACAATAAGTGGTTTCCATTATTTATTTTCCTGTATAAGTTGGTACAGATTATATAAGGCTCGAGGGTAACGGAAAATAACGGGAAAAACTCTTTGATCAGGTAATTGAACTGGAGGGTTGATTGGACAATATTATTTATTCAAACCTTGTTCAAAACTGAATTATATTGTAGATGTTATGGAAGAAAAAAAGCAAAAACAAAGCTGGTAAACATTATTAATAAAAACAAGAACCCGACTAACTAACTAAAAGGAGAAAAAAGCTCTACCTATAATACGAGTATGCTCTACAGAATTTTGTTACGAGTACCATGAGTTTTATAAGGTATCGCTCGCAGGACAGAATTATTAGTCTAATTAAGTTGTATAAAAATGCTACAAAATTTTATTTGTTTCGTTTGTTAGCATTGAAATCTTAGCATTGAAATCTATGTTTTCTATCTATGCGAAAAAATAGCTTTGGGTACAACATGGGTACAACAAAAAAAACCGGCCAAGTGCGAGTCGGACTCGCGCCTTAAGAGTTTCGTACCTATCTACCATATTATGATATACTAAATGCTTTTGCTCCTTGATTTTAAAAACTCCGGACCATCCAACTTGACCCCTCTTTTATAGAAAAGTTCTTGAAACGGGAGCTCACCTTAATTGCTTACTATTATTTGTGAGAAAAATTGAAATATTTAATGATTTTAGACTTTTCCCTTTGTTTGTACTGTGAGACCTAGCTTCTTGCCAAATTTCATAATTTTAGGTCAACGGGAAGTACCCTGTAATTTTTGCTTTTTTGCATAAATGTATGGAGACAGTAGCTGAGAACACATTACAATTGGAAGAACTAGTTACAGAAATGGACGTGATATATAAAGAATTTGGGCTTAAAATAAACAGTAAGAAAACAAAAAAGTTAACAGTTTCGAAAAAACCAGCAACAAACGACACAATAATTCATCTTAATAATGTCCCAATAGAATCGGTGAAACAATTTCAGATATTTAGGCAGTTTAATTACTAATGACTCCAGATGCACTCCTGAAGTTGTTTCTAGAATTGCAATGGCCAAAGCAGCTTTTAACAACAAAAAACACCTTTTAAAAGCTAAAATCTCTAGAAGTGTTCAGAAACGACTGATAAAAGTGTACATCTGGAGCATTGCATTATATGGTTGTGAGACGTGGACTCTAACACAAAGAGATAGAGAGAGGTTAGAAGCGTTTGAGATGTGGTGTTGGAGGAGAATGGAAGTGATCAGTTGGACAGAGAAAAAGACAAACGAGGAAGTTCTAGATTTAGTTCGAAAATAGAAGAGGGACGATGGTCGAACACCTGATAAGAATATTATTGAAGGAAAAGTAGAGGGCAGAAGAGGAAGACCAAGACGCAAGTATTTTGACCAGATAAAAGAGAGGGTAAACGTCAAGTCTTATCAGGATGTCAAATCATTGGCAGAGGACAGGAGAGAAATGGAGATTGCTCCACCGACAAGAGCGCGGCTCTTAAATATGAGAGAGAGAGAGTATGGAGATGAGGACATAAAAAGCCATATCTTTTGAATGCGTCGTTGTAAAAATTGAAATTTTCAGATGTTGTGTGGTTTATAGACCTTAACATTCGTTATCAATTTCAACCTGATACCTCTTCTCGTTCGTGAGAAAAAGGGTCTTGACAGACAGACAGACAGACGGACAACAAAGTGATCCTATAAGGGTTCCGTTTTTTTATTTTGAGGTAAGGAACCCTAAAAATAGAAAAATAAAACAGTCGAAAAAATTTAGCTTGATTAGAATGAAAGCATGACAAGGCTATGACAAGGCCAAGGACAAGGCTATGCGTGAGAGCAGGACGGAAAAAGTTGTTCTTGACAAAGTACAGTTACATCAACAAAATATTATCGTATTGTTTTTAACATTTCCAGTGTTTATGATATTTCTTTTCTTTTTATTTACAGGATTGTGGTAGCCTTGAGGAGGCTTTGATGGTCAAGGCGTCACTGGAGAAGATGTTCAATTTTCGTCTTTTTTTATATTTTTTACTGATTTATGGAGAGAATACCTAGGATTTTTTTAAATTTGTTTTCTGTAAGTACCTATATGACCGGAAATCTTGTAAATATTTAAGACCTATTTATGGGAGAGTGTAGTATATAATATTTGGTAAAGAAACGTGAATAAACATTTTAATTACAAGTTGTATAACAGAAAAAACATATACAATACAAGGATAAAAGAAAAAAACAATACCTTCAGCTATCATTTCCTGATCAATTTTGATAATAATACAATCAATCGCCTTTTCAAAAACTTTCCCGGTTCGGGTATTGATTCTACTAATATTAGGCCTTTACCTAAAAATAAATTAATAACTTTGGTAAAAATGTCCACTTAACGACACCAAACACATAAAATTGATTTGCTTACGTATACAAATCCAGCTCATTACAGACTTTTCATAACGCTATGACAATACGATTTCTAAATTAAACAATACAACTTAAAGAAGCTTTCACGATTTATGTGTGCTTTCTTTTATCTTTCTTATAGGAATTATTTTTATTTCTGATTCAGCGTTCTTTTAGGTAGGTGCCACTTCCTTAGAAAGTTCGAAGTTTTATTAGTCTAACTTTCCAAAAAATAAGATTTTTCGTTATTAAGGAGCATCACAAGTCTGAACAAAAGAAGGTTTACTCCTTAAGACAAGATTTCTACTGATTTTTGTGTAATTGTTAGACACAGTCACTGAAAGAAACTTAAACGTGCTTACAAAGTCGCAAGAACAGCTTCTTCTCTACTTTAACTCAAGAGCCAAGCTCGTGTTATTGGAATAAATTCCAGTCTGTTCTTCTTTCCACCAGATGCTATACTTTCTAATACTAGCTAGTAGTAACAAATGAAAGACATAATAACATCCCTCTACTAAGAACCGTTCCACTAGCTTGTAGGTAACAAATAAAGGACCAACAGCTCCAAACAGCCCCATACAAACCGTTCATGAATACAAGAGAAAGAAATTCGCCAGGAACAGATATCAAAACTCATCCTTGCAAACACAAGACGTTTCTTTGTAGAATAGACCAGCAGGCTCACGGTATTGATGTTTGGACAGCGGATATCAAAGTCCGTCAAAAGGATTCTGTTCGACGGCTCGCTTTACAAACCCTTTGTCGGTAACGTAACTTCGGACAAATTGTTGGTACAGCCAATTAAAACCAATTTCGTAACATTGGAGTAAGCTTCTTTGTTTTGTACTTGAATGAATCAAAATTATACCCTAGGTATTACTTACATAATATAACAAAACAAAAGTGTGTCAACAAGAAGTTATTCTCTACGGAAATGAAGAATTAGGAAATTAATTAGAAGTTTTAGGACATAGGGGTGTTTTAGTACGAGTACCAACACTGATGTATGGCAGTGAAAGCTGGGTATGGTAGAAGAAGCATGAAAGTAGAATTAATGCAGTGGAAATGAGAGCGCTAAGGAGTATGATTGGTATTAAATTGAGTGACAGGATTAGAAATAGTGTGATAAGAGAACGGTGTGGCGTAAAAGAAGACGTAGTGACCAAAATCGAGAAAGGGATGCTGAGATGGTTTTCTCATGTAGAGAGGATGAATGAACGAAGATTGACGAAAGAGATCTACCAGGCGAGAGTGAATGGAAACGTTGGAAGGGGAAGGCCTAGGCGAACGTACCAGGACCAAATTCAGGACGTTCTGAATAAAGGCCAGGTTAAAAGTACCCTAAACCGACGAGCGTGTATGAAAGGATTGATGAAAGTACAGGAAGCAAGGGAAGTATGTCAAGATCGTAGCAGGTGGAGGACTGTGGTCTCTGCCTACCCCGACGGGAAAGAGGCGTGATATTATGTATGTATGTGTGTATGTTTTAGGACATCCAAATTATTATATAATTACTGGGGGAAACACGTTTCAAGCTGGTTTCAAGTAAACTAGCGTGGCATGTGGCACACTTACAAGTGTTGCATATTGTTAAGTTTACGTAACTTAATTAGGTCGGCGCATGATATTAATTAACAACCACAGCTTTCCATAGCAACTTACCACTAGTACCTGTATGGGAGTAATAAATAATATAAAAAAACCGGGCAAGTGCGAGTTAGACTCGTGCACCGTGGGTCCCGTACCACCAAGGTAAAAATACCGCCTTAGTTATGAACGCGCAAACACGCAAAAGTCTATTAAATGAGCTAGTCCGACACGCATTTGACCAGTTTTGATTATCTATTGTTATTCTTTTGCTTATGCACTATTAAATATAAATTTTCACGCTTGTAAGTGTCACGTTTTTACGATAGAGCTAAAACAAAAAATCGAAAAAAAATGGCCTAAAACCGCGTTTTATTATACGAGTATACCGGCAACAGAAATACATGATCATTGAAATTTTCAACTGTCAATCTGTTACACTGTCAATCTAATACAATGACTGACATCGGAGGCTTAATAGGGTACTGTTTTTCACCTTTTGGGTATGGAAACCTAAAAACATTTATTTCCTACATACATACATACATACATACATACATACATACATACATACATACATACATACATACATACATACATACATACATAACATCACGCCTCTTTCCCGTCGGGGTAGGCAGAGACTACAGTCCTCCACCTGCTACGATCTTGACATACTTCCCTTGCTTCCTGTACTTTCATCAATCCTTTCATACATGCTCGTCGGTTTAGGGTACTTTTAACCTGGCCTTTATTCAGAACGTCCTGAATTATTATGAACGTCCTTATTTTCTCGAGGGCAGTATTTCAAATAAACTTAGTGAAATCACATTGTTGGAGCCCTGAAATACTTGTATGGCGCGTTCAGGACAAGTCTCTCTATGACGGTTATTTTCTGCGCATTTGTGACAGGCGGAGATCCAATGAACGATTCGCTCGCCCACCTGGGGGTAGCCGCGCTCATTCCCGCGACTTCTGCGCATTAAAGATTACAGACAGAGTTATTTTGTACGCCGTATATGTGGCAGACTCTTTGGAAACTGGTGCCTGAAAAAGGGCCTGTTATGTCTTAAGGAATAAAAGGAACGAGAAGAAAGATGAAAACAATACAGATAATGAAAAAGGTTTAATAAAAACAGCAATATCTCCCGCCACAGCATTGTTGGTCCGAGTCTCATGTGTGAAATGGCAGCGCTTGGAACAGGATTAAGTGGCCATTGTTGCAAAACGATAAATTTCCTATCCTGCTCGACTAAGCCCAGTATCGCTGTGTAAAACATCGGCTAATAGGGATGGGAATACTAATACTTGAGTAAAATTACCTGTATTTTAAACTGTCTGTAATACTCATGTACTTTTTGGATAAAACGAGCAAGGACTAAAGAGTGTTATCATTACGTTGCGGACCATTCATAAAAGTCTCTCGCTTAGGACCCGTGTGCATTTTTAATGTAAGAGATGCACCAAAAAATCTTTTTCACGATGATCAAGCATCGTTTTTCCAATAAATCGTAGATAAATTGTATGAAAAAGCCGTTTCATACTTTCTGATTGAGTTAGGCATAAAAATGTGTGAAACATCATCATTTCGAAACATCTGATAATATTTTACGATTTTAATATTTTGTCCCTTAAAGGTTTCAACATTTGCGGTACCTTTGAAAAGACCACCGATGAGTACTTAAGAGTTAAGTTATGATTTAGGTTGTGATGTTCTTATTGCTTATAAAATAAATAAAATAAAAAAGCTTTAAATTTCTTTACAAAATATTTTTAGGTACCTACATGACATGACTTAAGTTTAGGTTAGTATTTGTTGTGTGTTCTTAATCTATAGTTAGTTTTGTTAGTTTTCTGTGTAAGGACTGCTTCTTGCGGTAAAAGCCTCTAGTCTAGGCAACGAAGCGGATCGTTGTATGAAGATCCCCGCATTAAATCCTCAGTCGATGAAACTTTGCTAGGGTATTACACTACATGAGACAAACCTTCTATAAAAAACTCAAAAAAAAAATCGGCACTGTTAATTTTTCCATACAAAAATTACAAAAAATGTATAAAAAAAACATTTTTATAATTTTTTTTTGGATATTTTGAATTTACATTTAATTCATGATTCTTTATCATCCTGTCAAATATAATCTGCCTGAGAAATTTATGTTGGGGTCAACTGCTTCGTTGCTTACACTACTCCTCCATTTTAGACCACTGTGTCTTTTGTTTTGCTGCTCTACTCCACAGCTTTCCTGCTACTTCTACGATGTCATCACTTCGCCTTACATATGGTCTCACAATTCTTATTTTTTGTCCATTGGGTGCAAGTTGGTTACCATGTGGAACCATCGCTTATTTCATAACCTCTAGGAAAAATTGAACTTCTTTAAAAATGGTTTAAGTTCAAGTCCCATCACTACAAAGCACACGGGTATTGCCGGGTTAAACTCCTATTGTTTTCGCCGCTTCCTTTTTAAACCGTTCGTCTGAAAAGCCTTTTCACTTACGATTTAAGTAATGTTGTTAAGTCGGTGAATTTAGGAGGTAGCAGTAGAAATACGGGATTTTTAAACATAGATGGAGTTATGCGGTGGTCTCTGCCTACCCCGACGGGAAAGAGGCGTGATGTTATGAATATATAGAGTTTTGCTTTACGCTAGGGCGAGTTGTGAAAAGAGTCAGACAGAAGAAGCGTAAGTTTTCCGTTGAAAAAGCTTGCCAGGTAGCATTAGCATAATATTTAATACAACATCATCACAACATCTCATAAATGTCCATCGCAGGACAGTCCATCCAGAATTCCAGCAAAAAAATCGTGGTACAAATTTATTAGGAGGGGAACTACTATAGCTGTTAGCGTTTGTTAACGTTGCAGCTGGCACCATGGACTGCGGTTATTGGTGATGTAAGGACGCTGCAGCCCATTTCGTAATCCCTCAGTTGCCTCCTACGACACCCACTGGTAGAGGTGGGTTGGTACTATTATTTGCCGATTTGGTACTTCATTTATGTATTGTTAATATTATTTCTGATGTTTTAAAAAATTTAATTAAAAGCCATGCTAAAAGCTTGATGTTGAAAAATTAGTGAAAAAGCTCTCTTTGGTACACCACAACGAGAGGTCGTTGCTAATGAATTAAAAACACTACATTCAATATTAATTGGTATCCCAAAGTCACACTGCAAATCACTCCAATAGCTTGACGACCAGTATTGCATGAACCGCTGTTCTTACAATGCAGGCATAACCTTCCTTATACAACGTGTTAACGGAATAAGCGAAACTGAGAAAATAGTTTGTTTAGAATCGAGGGTAGAATCAATTTAACGGGTTTTTGATAGGGGTATTTTTTTATTTTTATTTAAAAGACAATGCAACTTTGTGGCCCAAAATATTGAAAGGTATTGAACAAGAGTGAGACCTATGTCAAATGATAGACCTCATCATCACTATTAACTTTTACTATGGCACCAGCAAAATCGCTCCCGGTGAAAAAAAGTAATGATGTGACAAATTTCAGGAATTATGTGATTTAATATCTATATTATTGAATGATTTGACATATAAGACTTGATTTAAACGTCTGTGCCTGTGTGTGTGTGCAGTAAGAGCTAAATATATTAATATATATCATCTCTAAGCGTGTTTTATATACAGGGTGTTCAATAAAATATATATTATGTTTCGTCAGAAACTGATGTTGCAGATATCACATTACGAAAGTGATTTCAAAGTATGGCAACAAAAACTCTACCCCAGTTAAAAAAAGTTATGATATGGAAAATGTCAGGAAAGAAATATAAATATAAAGATACATACATACAACGCATGTGCCTAAAAAAATGCAAAATATGATAATATAATACCGTCACCCAACGTACATAATATACAGCGTGTTAAATAATATACAGGGTGTAAAGGACAAATAAAATCGGTTCCGTAAAACTAAAGACGACGCATATCTCACAGGAACTAAAAGTCTGATATAAATCATTATTTTTAGTTGAACTCAAGAATCGGCCCCGGTGGAAAAAAAGTTACGATGTGGCAAATGTCAGGAATTATGTGATTTAATATACAACGTGTAACGGAAAGGTGTGATAATAGTATAGGATGTGAATCTGCCCATGAAACTGAACAACTTTTCCCAAGGAACATAGGTCGAAATATGAACATGAATTTTTGACCTCCCATACAAAATGCGCAATCAGTTGATGAAGTTTCTTTGGGAGGTAAAAAATTCATGTTCATATTTCGACCTATGTTCCTTGGGAAAAGTTGTTTAGTTTCATGGGCAGATTCAAATCCTTTATTATTATCACACCTTTCCGTTACACGTTGTATAGTAATATTGAATGACTTGATATATAAAACTTGATTTAAACGCCTGTGCCTAGTTAATAAGAGCTAACTATAATAATATATATCATGACTTAGCGTGTATTATATACAGGGTGTTCAACAAAACATATATGTTTCGTCAAAAATATGGCACCGAAAAAATCTACCCCAGTAAAAAATAATGATATGGAAAATGTCAGAAAATACGTTATTCGATAAGATAATTATACATACAAACTTATTTGACATAATAAGTCATGATTTCAATGCCTGTACCTAAAAAGTACAAAGATGATATTATAATAGTAGTAGAACACTGACTCTCAAAATACAGGCTTTCGCTTAGCTTGGGAATCAAGGTTTAGCAATTAATTTGTACACCACTTGTGTAATAACCACTGTACTGCTTAAGTTTACTTTGCTGATGTACAAATCCATTGAAATAAATAAATATTTAATTTAAAAAATATTTAATTTAATTTAATAATTTAATTTAAAATTTTATAATACACTCACAACACGCTATTATGTACGTACATAATAGCGTGTTAAATAACGTGGACACGCGGCACGGATATTTTCAACTGCATATGGATGTACGAGTAAGTTCCGAAGATTCGTAGTCAGTGTATATTTTCGAATACGTAGCACAGATCTGTTGCCCAATAAACACACAAGATTTGTTTGTGGTTGAAACATGGTCCAAAAAAAACTACTTGTAAAACGAAGCCTAAGACAACATTAACCACGGATAAGCTTACAGTACCGTTTACAACAAGCGACTGCAAGACGCTTTACTAAGAGATCACAGGCGAGAAAGAGACGGAAAACATGGCAGAGATCCTCAAACAGGATCGCTGCCATAAATACAGACGCGAGTATATTGACTAAGAGATAACAGGCGAGAAAGAGACAGAAAACATGGCAGCGATATTGTTTGCGCCATATCTCGTAACTACAGACGCGAGTATATTGACTAAGAGATAACAGGCGAGAAAGAGACAGAAAACATGGCAGCGATCCTGTTTGCGTCATATCTCATAACACTCACACTTGAGAAAAAAAATTGCCCACGTTACGTGACAGTAAAAGAGGAAGAACGACTAGAAGACCTTCGCTGCTAGCGGAATACTGCTTCAGGAGGAAGTCAGTTTCACACTTTTGGAGCTACTTTTTTGTCCAAACTACAAAAACTCATAAGGTAATGCTAGTACACACGACCGCACATCAGTA
Organism: Athrips mouffetella; assembly: GCA_947532105.1. Taxonomy (NCBI): domain Eukaryota; kingdom Metazoa; phylum Arthropoda; class Insecta; order Lepidoptera; family Gelechiidae; genus Athrips; species Athrips mouffetella. The sequence continues at coordinate 19,533,076 of OX383972.1, read as the reverse complement.
GAAACACTTTTGGACCTTATGGCGTTGTAATAGAGTTGAGAAAGTTTCTACCGACAAGCGGTTGACCGTACTTATGACTGCGGAATCACGTGCACAAAGCATGGGCGTGCGATCAGCAAGCGCATTCATGGATTAAAAGTATCTATTCACCAAATAATACTAATTATTATTCTGAGTTAGATGTTTTTGAAATATAAATATATTTGAACACCCTTTACATTTTACTCGTTTTGTTATTGCATATATCATTTATATTATTATTTTTATTTTATAATATAGACGCAGGAGTTGAAATAATGTCTTATATGTCAAGTAATTCTATAATTATGAAATCACACATTTCCTGACATTTGCGACGTCATAATTTTTTTTCACCGGGACCGATTTTTTTGGTGGCATAGTAAAAGTTGTTGGTGATGATAAGGTCTATCATTTGACATACGTAGGTCTCATTCCTGTGCAATACCTTTCAAAATATTGGCCAGCGTTCTATGGAAGAGTTGCATTGTCTTTTACGCCGCTTCTATTCTAAATATTTCTGTGGATACGTACGCTGGCGGCCGCCGGCGACACGCGGTTCATGAGCGGTGAGGAGGGGAGGGAAGTGAGGGCGGAGAAACTAGAACAATGATGAAACTTTAAAATTAAAATAGCTAGAATTTTTTTTTTATATTTTTGTTACGGGAATAGATTTATTTTAATAACAATCAGTTGGGGTGTATGAGGGTTTCGCTTATTCCATTAACACGTTGTATATTACGCATAGCGTAAATTTTCATTGGTTTCTCTTCCGAAGCCCAGTGATTCTTCTCATGATAACGATTGTACACGAAATATTTTTTTTGACTCTCCAATATCTCCATAGTAAAGTGGTCACGTGATCGATTCTTTTCGTATGGGAACATGGGAAGTTAAAATATTTTCGTTGAGAAATTTGCCTTTTCTGATGAGTAGGTAGAATCACTAGGCTTCGGGAGCAAACCCAATGATAATTCACGCTGTGTCCTGGTATGAACTCGTCAAGATATTATAATAAGATGTACCAGTAAAGCCTTATTTCGTTTTACATAATCAGTTACAAAAAGTCTGACCTCCGCAATCTACAGGGCAAACGCAAATCCTAGACTATAGGCTTTGAGAGCTAGAAATGACTTTCAAAGCTTTCAAGCCCCCTTTTTTTAAGATGCTCTTGCTTTTAGCCTTATTGGCTATCACAGCTTCACCGGGAGGGTGGGGAGCGGAAGGCTCTACCCAGAAAAACACGTTAGGCTACAGCCTAAGGGTGCCTCGCGGGGCTTGGACCTCGCCTTAGGTTGTTGCCGGGGATTGAGGATATTTTTCAAGCCCCGCTCGTGGAACTGAGTTATTTTTATCAACATAATTTTTGGTATTTTTTTTTTTTATTTATTTCAGGGAAAAATCTCACAGCTTATAAATGATTAGTATGATAAAAAAAACTACACAAAATTTTCCAACAGTCTGGTTTCTGGGAATTTCTATTTCAATCTCAACGTCTGTCACAACAAACGCACAGGCCACGCTACTCTGGTCGCACTAGTGTGTCGTGAATAAACCATGAGTTGTTTTCAATTTAGCGTAAAAGCGTTTTGTCATAAAGCTGTCGTATAATTAACATTTATGTTTGTGTGACTGATAAATGAATGAGGTGGACATGTGACGTAAATGTTATGGACCATTTACTTCATCTACTTTTATTTTAAAGCTGAATATAAAAAAAATATATAAACAGGGTGTAAGTTACAGGTTGGCAAAACTGAAAGTGCATGATGAGTCTATGAAACTGAACAACTTTCTTCAAAAAAAATATCACTGGAAATTAAAAAGGAATCGGCTGCGTCATACAAAATTGTAATTTTTTTGGAAGGTTTTTGTAGAGAGGCAAATTTTAATATTTTTTTTTTATTTTTTTTTTATTTAAGGAAACAAACAGTCATTAACAATTATAGCTTAAAAAACTTAGCACCTAATAGACCTAGAGTTCCATAATTATTTATAATCGTATCAATAGCGAACGGTAGTATTTTAAGTTACCAGTGTTGTGCTTTTTGGTAAAAGCTGTTCAGATTCTTCGACTGATCATGCCGTTTCAGTTTTTGTCATCTTGTCTTTTACACCTTTTTACTTTCGAGCGGAGCGAGAAAGGTATTGTATTCGTGAAAAAAAAAAGTTTTTTTAATTTTCTCAAAAATGTGCTCTACATCACTTATACAAAATATGTACGTCCGTCGGTCGGTCGGTCTGCCCGTCGTCGCGCTTTGGCCTAGCGGCTAAAGAATAGTCCGATTGACACCATATTTGAAATTTATGATTTTTATACAAATTGATCGAAGGATCCTAAGTGGTTTTTTGCTGGCTCTCATTTTGAGGGTAGCTGTAATACAACAAAAATTAAGAATTGAAAGCTGAAAAACGGCTCGAATGATTTTTATGAAACTTTGCATGACCAATCATCTCCTTATCTTGCGCCAATATCGATTGGTCTGTATATTTTAATATAAGGGGTGTTCCTGTACTACCAAAAGGTAAACATGTAATCACTCATAAGGTTCCATTGAGGTTATTTTTTTTTTATTCTGGATTGGTTCTCTACCTGAATGGATAGTATATTTATTTAGTTGCATATTGTATTTTTTTGCGACAATTTAATATACAGGTGTCCAAAAACTGAAAAAACTGAAAAGGCTAGCTCAGTAGACTAAACTGAACTATGCCTAAGAAACGTGTTGGGAAATGAAAAAAATCTCCATGCAAGTATCTTGCGGTATTATCCATTGTTCTGTGAAAATTCATATAAAGGCTGTTCCAGTACTACCAAATTTAAACATGTGATTTACTTGAAATCGTTTGCGGTTTGTTTGTTCTTATGTTTAACAATTTGAATTCTGAATTGATCTGCATATATTTTAAGATTTTCTTTTAGGAAAACTTAAATAAAAGTTTGTGTTTCCAATTACTGTGTATGGAATTACAAGTTTAAGTTTGCGGTTCATAGTTTTACTTGCATATCGCGAGAAAGTAAGTGTAGTGCTGCTGTACAATTTGTTTTACTGTGTATGGGCTTACTCTCGACCTCGATCTAGCTCTGTATAAGATCTTAATATAAAAGAGCTAAAGGTAGGTGCAATATTGGCTGTGATTTGGTTTCCCTCTTTAGCGAAAATACGAAGGCACGTAAAGCAATATGTTCCCACTAGTACCAAAGATAGTGATCGTCTTGTCTTAATTCGCTTAGCTTAAATGCTTGACAACAAGGTAAATCCATTTTGAGTTTCACCACATTTATTGATTTTCTAACCAAAATCTTGGTGCAAGATAACCACTTTCTTAACTGACTCTTTGGACATGGAAATACTAATAATTTTGCATTATTGATTTTACTACAATTCTGTCAGGTATACATTCCCTCCGAACACTTATAGACTGCATGTTATCATATGTCATCGAATACAAGAAATTTGCAACTTTGTAGCTATAGTAGTGGCCTATTAGGTACACAAAAAGTTGGTCTGCCGATCCACGACCTGGCAGGTTTTGTACAGTTGGAGCGAAAAGTGGTTACGTGATAGAGTACACGAATGAAACCTATTCGTAGAAATAGAAGGTAGCTATATAAATAAAAAAACCGGTCAAGTGCGAGTTGGACTCGCGCGCCGAGGGTTCCGATATACCTCTAGTATTTTTGGAAGCAATAAAGTCCATTTTCAGGACCGCAAAACTAAATTTGTTTGTAAAGGTTTTTTGCAGATTTCTGAAAAACTGTGCAACTTAGAAAGATCGTTTTATTTTTGCTGTAATGTTTACATAAACTTCTGTCAACTGTAATTAATTCAGATTTTTCCTTACTCAAACTTCGGAGATAAGGGGGGGGAATGGTATTTTTTTTTACATTGTTCATCATAACTTGAAAACTTAGAGACGTAAAAAAATATATTTTAAAATGTACAAGTAAAGCCCTTTCATATGATACCCCACTCGACTTAGTAACGACAATTTGAAATTTGCCCCCCCCCCCTATTTTGGCCCCCTTTACATTAATAATCATACTTTTTTCAAAAAAAAAATCATGTGCAATTAGGTCGGGCAAGTATATTCTAAAACTATTCCAAATTTTAGGTCGATAGCATGAGTGGTTGCTGAGATATAGAGGTGTGACAGACAGACGTACAGACAGAGCGGCACCATAAGGGTTCCTTTTTTTACCATTTTGGTAACTGCCAAGAGGATGCAAGACAGACCTGTTGTTTTTTACTTAAAAAAACATTTATTAAAAAAAACATTTAATTTCATAAACATAAACCTTATGCAAACACCGTATATGGTAGATAGGTACGGAACCCTTAGGGCGCGAGTCCGACTCGCACTTGGCTGGTTTTTTTTAATGTTGTTTGGTCGTGGTTTGGGCATAAGAATTTCAAAAATTACACGCGCAGCGTTTTTCTTACGTCAATGCTTCTCATAAGGCTGTCAATATCACAGAGCAACTTGTCAATATCCATAGATAATCAGTAGGAATTGTTTTGGAAATATAAAAAAAATGTAAGAGTATCTAAAATGAAGCCCAAGATATTAAGCTTTATTATACTTATAATGGTATACGCAGTGGCCGGAAATAAAAAACGAGATCTCAGAACGTATGATCCAGGTAAAGTTCTTGAAGCACCAACTGAATATGAGAAGAATGGAGATACAAGACCAAGCGAGGAGACTACCCCATCCCTTGGGAATGACGCTATGTTATTCATCACCAATCCCGAAGACGCTGCTCCGATGCGATGGAACCCGCTCGGCATCATGAGGATGATTCTAGAAAACCCATCTCCAAGACGAGAACAGCCTCCAGAGGTACAAGAACTTACTACGATGGGTTACTACGATACTTCGATTTCTAAGCCTGAAACATCAGATCTTCTACCTATAGACATACACGACCCATTATTCCTTATTACAGACTCTGACCCTGCAATAAATACCACTGATGATTTGTATGTCGTAGAGATGCCAGGTACAATATCAGCAATTCATGAAACTGCAACAAAAATGTCTAAGAAAGTGCTGAAGAAAACGAAGGAAAAAGTTCACAAATTCTAAGAGTTAAACTTTTAACAACTGTACTGTGTAACATTTCTGAATTATGAACAAATTCTTTTAATCTTTCCAATCTTTTCACTTACTTTTTCGCACGTAAAATCAAAGCAAACAGTGCACCCATTAAAATGCTAAAAAGAGAGCAGTTAAACGAGTAAATTCAAATAAAACTCTCAAGTTATTGTCTTTAGTTTGCAAGCAAAAATACCCTGTGGGGCTGGAACTCTCACCTTTCACAAACTCGGCGAAACTCCCGTTTAGCGGCGGAAACCGGAGATCGGGACATTTCGGGAAGCGCGGGACAAGTTGCAACTCTAGATTCCGGTCCAGTCTCACTGTCCCAGCATTCGCATTCGATACGGCTGTTACGACTAGTTTAGTTAGATAGTTGTGGCTGCATCGCTTTGGTTTGTGTTTGGTTGGCTATTATGTTCGCCGATATCTCCAACTTTGGCTGTGACAAAATGGCAGTAACTTTTGTGATATGTAGCGTCTGCTGTTTATCTTCGTATCGGTTCCAAACTATCGGTAGTGTAGTTGCCTAAAGAGGCAAAAAATACTGTGAATCTAAAGAAATTCACAGTATTTTTTCGCAGATTTTGTTAAAATTGATCTGAGAAGGAGAATTAGCCATACTATTTAGCCTAGTTCAGACTGTAATCTAGATCCCCTATTCGTTACAAAGTGAATCTGCCCAAGTTTCGTCAGCCAATTACGCGGTCAACACCACCAACTTGCGGGCAAAGTCCACTTAGCTGCTGAAACTATGCACAGAACGGAAACTTTCAGTTTCAGAGCTAGAAGGGAACAAAATTACGTTTCTATAGAATGAGTATAGGCAACATTTATTAACTACATTATTCAATTCAAGGTCCTGTACTGACACTACCGAATTGAGATGAGGCTGTTTTTCCACCGCAAAGATTCCGAGCCGATACCGATAACAAGAGAACTTAGATTAATGACCTATTAATAATCTAAGCAAGAGAAAAGCGCCGACAAAGTTTCGAGCAAAACAGTACATCTTATTTACTGTTTTTGCTAGATAGAGTCGCTTTTAGCGGAGGTGTTCTTTAGTTTTATCGGTATCGGTTCGGAATCATCGCGCCGGACAAACAGCCTCAGAAATGACGCCAAAATATGAAACCGACACTAAAATTGCAAAGAAGATTAAATGTTTGAAAAAAAGAAACTATCTTAGGTCGAAAGGCAGCGAGTTTTAAATCCCTTTGGTCAAAAACGCCGTAAAGACCAATAAAAATTTTTGGTTGTAATTTTATCCTAAGTATTGATAAAAGGTGAAATAATGAGAATAGCATTTACTACTATTAATAGTGACACCGTGACCTGACGGTCAAGAAAAAGGTACATAATTTTGTACCCAACAATTGCTCTGCCCGCGTGATGCCGGCAAATAATAGTACCAATCCATCTCTCTACCTGTGGGTGTCGTAAGAGGCGACTAAGGGTCTATGCACCGGAGGATGGGCAGCCGCATCTTTCTGTGTATCGTACCATCTTACATACTGCGGTCACCAACCACAGCAGTCGCCAGCCTCAACACTTACAAAAGTGATGACTATGGTTATTCCTCTCCAAAGTATATATTATATTCTTATATTATATTGTTATATTATATTTGCTACGAGTATATTCAGCTTTTGCTGTATTCTGGAGTGAGTTTTCTGTCTCGCAGTGGACGTTTTATTTGTAAATTAAACTCTTTGTATTAGGAATGTATTTTTACACATGTAAAAAAGATTCTTATGACTTGTAACCATTTGTTATAAATAATTTTTTCATTTTCATTTGATAAGATATGGTTGAAATCAGAGCAGCTGAATACGAGTAGTTGGCCACAATCTCGTTCAAAGTGCGAGCCCGATAACGTAAGTCCATCCGCAATCACTTACAATAATTGGGGAATTCACAGTTATTTCAGGTGTTTTGATTGACTTTAAGAAAGAAGATCCTAAAGATTAATTTAATTTTAAAATACATAACTTCTTATTTTACCTCTACAGTCTGTAAAGGAAAGGTGTTATGATACTACAGAGTGTGAATCTACCCATGAAACTGAACATTTTTAACCTTCCATAGAAACTGCATAGCGCATTTTGTACGGAAGGCGAAATTTGGTTTCTCGTATTTCGACCTACGTTCCTTGGGAAAAGTTGTTCAGTTTCATGTTCAGATTCACACCCTTCAGTATTAACACACCTTTTTGTTACACGCTGTATAAGCTTGTTTTATTGAGTCACTTGTAGTCAATATCTATAGAGAAAATACACTCGACGAAAACACCACAAACAGACACATATTTCAACAACAGGAAGCGTCGCGTACGATTCAAACCACACATTTGGAGACATTGAAGAGGGCCACAACACTTTTGTCGCCACAAATCTTTGATCATACATTTTGCTAGATGCGCGATTGCTGTGACAGCGTTCCTAACTGACGAAAAATTTTAAAAACTATTTGGCTTATGATTTATTTATGTGCCGTCAAAATAATGTGATTTGATTAGATAGTCAGTTCATATCAATTGTTTGGATTAGATGCTGTACCCTGCTGTACCTGAACAAGGCATTGCATGCCATTGACAATTAGATTCAGATTCAGATAATTTTATTCAATGTAGATTCTTTACAGAATACTTATTGAATGTCATGCAGAATACAATGCAAATAGAGCGAGTCTACGCCGTTTCGGATCGTGCTGTGGACTATTATATACTAGCAATATATGTAGTTTAGGCGTTGACTGAAGGATTTTTGTTGGATTTTTTTTTTCACTGTGTACTCTGGAAAAGAGTACATTAATTTTATTCATTAGTTTAGATTTTTTATATCTTAATTTAAACAACTTTCTAGAAAACTGGCCATCAGAGGCTCAGAACAGAGACCAATGGCGAAATGGAGGGGAGGCCTCTGCCCTGCAGTGGGACAACCTACAGGGTACAATAAAAAAAATGTTTTTGACATTGTGTTTTATATTGTTATTTTAAAATTTAGATTATTATTATTTTATTCAATTTGACGATCATATTATAAACTATGTAATTTATTTGACATTTTTAATATGAAAAAACAAAACATACATACAGTGGAACATAGAACCTCCTCCTTTTTTGAAGTCGGTTAATAAATGAATCTAAACTCGCTTTGTTTCCTTCATAAAAAGTACACCACGGCACTTTGTATACTTACGGAAGCGAGAGAAATGTAGAAAACTAACTAACTTCGTTAATGGTTTTAAATATCTTTTGCCTAATTCCATATGTTGTAGGTCTAAAGCGATTATTTATAGATATCAATTGGCAAAAATAATTGAAACAAACATTTAAAATATAGACTTGTATTGATTTGCAAAAAAAAAAACTGTTGATATGGACCAGAGGAAAAAAATAAATTAAGAAGCTGTTTCTCAGCACTGGCAAGTGATCGGCTCACTAATATAAGAAGATGCTATAATAATAACACAAGTAAAGTGCTCTTGTGAAGGAATATTTTCATTATATTTGAAAGGGGTCTTAATTTTTCAAGTAGAATTCTCGAAGAGACATCGGGCACGTTTAATGGAATTAGCGAAACCCTCACGTGTTAATAGAATCAGCGAAACCCTCATACACCCTAACTGATTTTTATTAAAATAGATCCATTCCCGTAATTTTTTTTATTAAAAATAGTTTTTTTTTCTAGATATTGTTATTTTAAAGTTTCATCATTGTTCTAGTTTCTTCGTTGTTCTAGTCCGCGCACTCCGCGCCCACTTCCCTCCCCTCCTCACTGCTCGTGAACCGCGCGCCTCGCGCCGTCCGCGCGCGTATCCACAGAAATATTTAGAACTAGCTGTGCCCGCGGCTTCGCCCGCGTGATATTCAGACAATGTGCAGTCTCTCCCTCTCCCCGTCCCTCTACCCCTCCCCTCTCCCCCTCCCCTCCCCCACCCTCTCCCACTCCCTCTCTCTCTACCTCCATCCCACTCCCTCTCCTTCTCCCTCTCCCTATCCCTGCCCCTAACCCTACCCCAACTCCTATTCCTATCCTTAACGCCGTCTTAACCGCTATCCCTATCCTTATATAAACATACAAACGACACCGATATTGATTTTTAGACATTTTAACCCTATCGCACCCCAACCCCATCCCCAGGGGATGATGGTATTTTACGTCCAAAACCTTAGATTTCAAAATTGTTGCAGTTTTCGTAATCAGCGATCCGATAAACCATACAAACGAAACCCATATTGATTTTTAGACATGTCAACCCTATCGCACCCCAACCCCATCCCCGGGGGATGATGGTCTTTCACGTCCACCACATTGGATTTGAAAATTGTTTTAGTTTTCGTAATCAGCGACCCGATAAACCATACAAATGATACCCATATTGGTTTTTAGACATTTTCACCCCATCCCTCTTTAATGGGTTGAATTTCAATGACAGAGATGTATGTTCCACAGAATTACAACCCTAATGCCTAAATAATACATTCAGTGGATATTACTTCGAAATGAAGGAGTTTTAACTTCATCCCCCTTTTCACCACTTATGGTGTAAAATTTTCAAAAACCCTGAGACATGTAAAACTTAATTTTTAGTCGTCAGTCTAAATAAAAATTTTGAAGATCCTTACTTTAAAACTGACGGACTTTCATACAAATTTTCATCCCTTATTTCACCCCCTTAGGGGATGAATTTTGGAAAATATAAAACACGTACTTTTTTATTTTTTATCAAAAGCTTAAATACAAATTTTTATAATTCTACCTTCAAAACTGAAAGACTTATAGACCAACGTACGGAAAAAAATCATCCCCATTTTCACCCCCTTGAAGGGTGATTTTTAAGAAATGCTTAAACACATGTTTCTTTACTTTTTATCAGAAGCTTAAATTCAAATTTGTGTGAATCTAGCTTAAGAAACAAAGGACTTTCATACAAATTTTCATCCCTTATTTCACCCCCTTGGGAGATGAATTTTCCAAAATCCTTTCTTAGTGGATGGTATTGATGCACATAGAACCTGTGTACAAAATTTCAGATCTGTATCTATAGCGGTTACGGCTCGGCGTTGATGAATCAGTCAGTCAGTCAGGACATGCTCTTTTATATATTTATATATCTACACTCATGTCGTAATCTTTGAATTATGATTCAAAAACTTGGTACATAAGGCTGAATATTACGCAGAGTATGCATAAAAAATTTAAAAGTTACCATTACGTAACGATTTTTGTATGAAAATTCTGCAAAGGTGTTACGTAATTTAACTTTTTAATCATAACATAACACTTGGATAAAATTCTTCTTGAACATAAACCTTTTTAAAGAAGACTGAATATAAGGTCTTTTAGAGAGCCGGTTATAAATGTAACAGTTTTTCTTTGTAGCTGTCAAATATCAGTAGCATATTTACAAAGTGTACCTTACAGACAACCTATTATTTTGGAGCAGTTACAGTAACAGTTACTATAGTTACAATTATTTTATCTGTAGTGGAAAATATGCGCGCGCAGCCTGAAATTAGAAGGATGTTAGAAGGACTTGGAAATAGATATTAGATTTGCCGCTATATTCAAATATTTTCCTTTTTCAAAATGTTTTTCAAGTATTTTGTGCCCGTGAAAGTAATGTGAAAGTTTATTGAAAAAGTAGATAAAGTGGTGCAGTCAGGATACTGCAGTTACACCAGAAGATACTAAATAAATTATGATCTTCTCCCATATTAGTCTAGGACATTTTATGACATAACCTACAATGAATTGGGAAAGAATGAAAATCGAAAAGAAAACCATGTTTTGTTAAGAATATGTTCTGCTTGTATATTTCAAAGAAAACCTAGCGGATATATTAAGGCGGCTTCTTCAGACTCATATCAGAACTGTAATATACATTATATAAGTTACCTTTGTTGTTTACTTACTTTTGTTTAATTTTTATAAGTAAGAACTTTCCATTGTATGAGTGAAGATAAAGTAGTATACGCAACTGCATATAATATGGTATTAAAACACTCGTTTGATCCTCTTCCGGTTTGGCATCTGTCATAGATAGACGCGTGATAAATTTATCCTCAGATTTTATTACATTTCTTGTATTTTTAACGAAATTTCCATCTCAAAACTGATAGTTATTGAAAAGCCAGTGCACAACTTGCTGAATTTGAAGAAAAACACGAAGAAAACACCTGGATTTAACAATTATCAAGGCGAAAAATCGTATGTAAGCTAGATATATAAACATAGCTACAACACTTGTGTTGTGACATCACTGTCAGGTAACTGTCAGTCCCGTCTGTCAACCATAGCCTGGGTTACCATAAAAGAAATTAGTTATCCATAGCTAATAAATCGGATACATAAGTAAGACAGAATATCGATTCAAAGCTAAATCGGATACAATAAAAAATCACAGATTTTGACAGATCGTGAGTGCCGAGCCTTATAGGTCTCTGATATCTATTCTGTCTGTCATCTTTACTATAAGCAGCATAAAAAAATGATTACAGACAGATCGCTTTCGGAAACGAATTTGTCTGATTTCCAAGACGTTGAAGATTTTCCAGAGGAGAAGATTCACGCATCCACCCCAAACCACGCCATCGAGCGACTAAATCGTGCCAAAAAGAGGAAAGAATTCATTTTCACTGCATCTACTCCAACACAAAATGTTCCGGTTAACCACTTCGGGGCTTTTAAAGAGGAAATGAGGGAAATGATGAAAACCTACTTCAGTCAGCAACAAGAAGAATTTCGGAAACTTCATGAAACAAATGCTAACATTCAGACCTCTATCGCATTATTGTCTGACCAAAACGACAAAATGCAAACAGAAATAAACCATCTTGAGAGTCAGGCTAAGCTGGATAAACAGCAGATTGTTCTGCTGGAGGACAAAGTGGAGTCTATTCAAAAAGGTCTCAAGAAAACCAGCATTGAAATTAAGAATGTCCCGATACAGAGAGGCGAATCCAAGGAAGATCTGACCACAATGGTCATGACATTATCATCGTCAGTGGGTGCTGATCTGACTACTTTGGACATAAAAGACATCTATCGTGTGAGAGGAAAGAAAGAAGGTATCCAGAAACCGCCCTTTATTGTAGAGCTTGTATCCGCTACAAAGAAATTTGAACTGCTTAAGAAATGCAAGATTTTTAACAAAGCAAACCCAACAAAACTCCGTGCCAAGCACCTTGGCTGTACTACAGAGACTGAAACTCCCATTTACGTCGCAGAGCAGCTCACACCAAAAGCATCTAGACTGTACTTTCTTGCCAGAGACTTAATAAAGTCTACTGACTTCAAGTTCTGCTGGACCAACTACGGGAACGTCTATGTAAGGAAAGATGAAACCTCACAAATCATAACAATAACAAATGAAGCCCAGGTTCATCACCTCTTTGGTAATAAGTGACTAGTTAATTTAAGTTTTGTCTTCGCACAATATAGTCTCTTTAATTACAACAGTGTCACCTTGACCTGTAAGTTAAAATTTTCATGGGTTTACTCACTCATTAACACAACAATGTCACACATTCACAACACATACCTAAACACATTAATCTCACACACTCAAAAAACAACCAACACACATCATTCATCACCCACTATCACACTTTCAACTGAACGCTTGCAAAGTTTTATTCATATCACAATTCCCTCTCCTGACTATGATATACAATTCTCTTTAACTTTCTTCTATGAATAACTCTCTTAAAAACATTCGTGAAGTAGATGATATTGAAGTTGCAACAGCGGTTACCTGTGATATTCAAAATCTGCAGAACTATATACAGGTAAATAAAAAGGATTTAACTATTATATCTCAAAATATTAGGAGCATATACTGTAACTTCAACGACTTTGAAGCAAATTTGTCTCAACTGAAATTTGACCCGGACCTTTGCATCTTGTCAGAATGCCACTTAAACCAAGACAAACCAATCCCCTCTAAACCAAACTACATAACATTTGCCTCTAGTAATAATTTCAATCAGAGTGGAGGTGTTGTAATATATGCTAAAAATATCCTAAATCCTTGTTTTAAGGAAATTCCTATCGATGAGGCAACATGTGTACAAATAAATGTTAAGAATAATATTATTTTGGGTATTTATAGGTCTCCCTCTTATAGTAATGCCACCAACTTTGTCAACTCACTAAGTAACTATTTGCAGTCTGTCTGCCCTCAGAGCAAAAATATTATTATTACCGGTGACATAAATATAAACCTAATTTTCAAACCTAATGAGACATCAAGTGATTTCAACAATCGTAACCACTATCTTAATATGCTAGCCTCTCACGGCTTACTTCCAGGCCACACATTTCCCACTAGGAAAAATAGTTGTTTGGACCACTTTGTCTTGAGGATAAACAGACGCAAATTAGCGGCTGAAATTGCAGTATTAAACACCTCAATCACAGATCACTTAATGATTTTACTAAGTTTAGCGAGATGTAAACCTAAGAATACTTGTTCCAAAACTATAAAATTCACCAATTTTAATGACGCCATTGACAAATTATTAACAAAAAATCTCCCTAATCTTTTATATAGCGACGACCCTGATAATATTGTAGAAATTTTAATTTCGAAAATTATGGAGGCCCTACAGGAAAGTACTCAAGTTAAGGAAATTCCTAAATCCAAGCGTAATATCAAACCGTGGATTACTAATGGCCTACTACGCTGCATACGAAATAGGAACAAGATGCAATTAAAAGTACGAACTGACCCACACAATGACATCTTAAAAATTACATTTAAGAGATACCGTAATTTTTGCAACAATCTTTTGAAAAAGCTCAAACGAAAATATGAAAGAGAGCAACTAGAGCACCACAAGAAAAACTCAAAGCTCCTTTGGCATACTGTAAAAAGCATTACACATACAAAAACCAATAAATCTGATAGTATTGACCTCTTAAGCACTAAAGCTACCCCTGATGAATCTATAAATTATATAAATGACTTTTTTGCAAATATTGGAAAAAGATTAGCTGAAAATATCATTAACAGTAATCCTAGTTTGTCGTTTGAACATAGCTCTGCCACAACTCCTTCCCAGTTATCGTCATTTGTCTTACTGGAAACAGACCAACAAGAAGTTGACACAATTTTAATGGGCCTCAAATCAGAGAGTGCCCCTGGGTGGGATGGTATCCCAACAAACTTTCTTAAACAGATTAGACCGATCATTGTCCCCATCCTTAGTCACCTTGCAAACTTATGTTTTAATAAAGGAATATTTCCTTCTCTGCTTAAAAAATCGATTGTCACGCCTGTGCACAAGGGTGGCGACAGAGACGATGTCAACAACTATAGGCCAATCTCCATTCTGCCTGTTTTCTCAAAAATCATCGAAAAATTAATAAACACACGACTCATTAACTATCTTGAAAAAATGAATATCCTCTCTAGCTCTCAATTTGGATTTAGGAAAAGTAAATCAACAGAAGATGCGGTCTTGGCATTGACATCGTTTGTGACTAAACAATTAGACAAAGGGAAGAAGAGTCTTGCAGTTTTCATTGATCTTAAGAAAGCATTTGACACCGTCTCTCTCCCCATCCTTGTGCGCAAGCTGGAAAAGGTGGGCATCCGGGGAACACCTCTAGCCTTATTAACAGACTATCTGCGAAACCGGACACAGTGCGTTAAAATTGGTAATTATGTAAGCAAGGTTGCAGATATATCGTTCGGAGTCCCACAAGGCAGCGTGCTGGGCCCTACCTTATTCTTGATATACCTGAATGAATTAACAAACCTAAACATTGCTGGTGGTCAAATATTTTCGTACGCAGATGATACCGCCATAGTCTTTGAAGATAACACTTGGGCTTCTGTTTTCAAATTGGCTGAAGAGGGACTTAGCAGTGCTAATGGATGGCTAAAATCCAACCTCTTGTCGCTAAATACAAATAAGACCAATTTCATCTGCTTCTCCATAAATAGTCGTACTCAACCAGATCAAAAACATACCTTAAAAATTCACGCATGTAACATGACTGATACGGCAAATTGTCCCTGTCCGAAAATTACTAAAGTAACACACACAAAATATCTCGGAGTGGTTTTAGACGATAGACTATCCTGGCACAGACAAATAGAGTACATTAATGACAAACTAAGGAAACTTATCTGGATTTTTAAAGTCCTTAGGCACGTTGCCCCAAGGATTCTTTTAAACCACATTTATATCGCGTTGGCTGAGTCTGTTTTGGGATATTGCATTGTCACCTGGGGAGGCGCCACTAAAACAAAATTTTTGGAAATTGAAAGAGCGCAACGCAGCTTACTTAAGGTCATGTTATTTAAACCATTTAAGTTCCCTACCGAGGAATTATACAGAAACTGTGAACTCATGACAGTTAGGAAGCTTTACGTGTTATCTGTGATTCTAAAATTTCACAAGTCTCTCCCATTCAACCCTATCTATCTGGCTAGAAGAAGGTTTTATACAGTTGCTGACCAATACTTCTGCAAAACTTCTTTTGCTAAACGTCAATTTATAGCCCAATCTCCATATCTTTATAATAAACTAAACAAAAAATTTAATTTTTACCCGCTTCAATATCATAAATGCAAAAAGATTCTTTTAGAAGGTCTAAAAATCATGAATTATGGTGAGATTGAGGAATTGTTAACATACCTTGTATAGTTGTTTCTGTCTAGTAGTTTTCCCACAAACTGATCCCAAGATTATTAATATATCGTAGGGCTAGGCAGAACTATCTCTTCAACATAATCAAGTGTTCTTTTAAACTATAGCTATTTTACCCTAACTATATTTTAGCATAATATCTATGATTCCACACTCATTTACGCTCACACACACACTCACACATACACACACACACACACACACACACATCTGAAAAACCCATAGTCTTCTTAGTATTTTTATATTCATATACATGTTAAAATACTTATTATTGTAGCAAGATTTTCTTAATAATATTCTTGCGTACAGTCAGGGGCACATCAGGATTGACACTTACACTGTTTAATAGTTGAAGATACATAGGTTTGCGCTGGTTGTGTCACATCTGACCTGTCACTGACTGTAAAATGTAGTTAATTCTAGGCAGAATTATTATTTCCATAATACATTATACGTATTATTGTACGCCATAGTAGTTGGTCTAGCTTAAGCAGAACTATTATTTCCATAAAACATATTATTGTACGCCATAGTAATCGGTTCAGTCTAAGCTAAACTATTATTTCCATAAAACATAATGTATATTACTGTACGCAATAGTAATTGGTTTAGTTTTAGCAGCACTATTATTTCCATAAAACATAATATTACTGTACGCCATAGAAATCGGAGGAGCAGGGTCACCTGACACAGGTTTATTGTAACTTAATAGGTTGACCCTGGCCTTAGCTACTTGTCAAAAGTATGTTTTGAGAGAAATAAACTATTTTTTTTTATTTTTTTTTATTATCACACTCGGCTATGCCTCGTGTGATAAACCCAAACTCGTGTTTTAATAACCTGTTTTATATGACAGTTGCATAAACTACTATTAGATAGAAGCGGCAAAAACTTAAATAATAAAAAAATAAAAAATAACCCTTATCAAAAACCCGTGAAATTGATTTTACTCTCGATTCTGAACAAACTATTTTCTCAGTTTCGCTTATTCCGTTAAAACGTTGTATAATATCATTGACATGGGTTGCGATTACTTTAGTAGAGCCACTCGATCTCCACATTTATGCGAGAGGCCCATTACTCGTGCGCACGTTGAATGTTTTTTTTTATGTTACAAGTGAGCAAACGAGCAGGTGGGCCACCTGATGGTAAGGAGTCTCCACCACCCATAGCACCTACAGTCTTATTAGTGACATACTGTGACGCTAATAAGACAGCAAGGAGCGATGCCCACCCTGAGAACTAAGATATTATGTCTCATGTGCCAGTAATTTCACTGGCTCCCTTAGTCTTTAAACTGAAACACAGCAGCGCAAATACTGCTGCTTTACGACAGAAATAGGTTAGAGGGTGGTACTTCCCGCAGACGGACTTTGCACAAAAGCCCTACCACCTTAGACCATACTACGAGAAATACGAAGAATATTTTCTTTTTTCTCGCTTCTACTAGAGCTTTATCCATGAAACAAGTTACGCATATCATACGAGCTGGCATAATGTAAACGCTTTAAATATTCTGGCTCTGTCTGTCCTTCCTTCAACTTTTTTTAATATCGCAACAAAGTTGGACATAATCCAAAGTGCTGCGTGCCTACATGTTACATTGTCTTGAAATATTACGAAAGAAGCACGAAGAGAATTTCGTATTAACTTCGATGAGGCATACCGCAGTTTCTGCAATATTGTTCACCTGCTCGCCTTCACCTTTATCTGAAAACGTA
The DNA here is from genome assembly GCA_947532105.1 of Athrips mouffetella. NCBI lineage: Eukaryota > Metazoa > Arthropoda > Insecta > Lepidoptera > Gelechiidae > Athrips > Athrips mouffetella. The sequence goes on along the minus strand of OX383972.1, from coordinate 19,515,571 downwards.
TTTATTCACAGTGAAAGTAACTTAATTTATACGTCATGAATACGGTGGTGGTAAAAGTTTTTAAGAAGTCAATCACCATCATATCGTATGGATAACTTAATTTGTTTAATGAAATAGTGAACATAATTTTTTTGTTACTCAAACCATGAAGGAACATAGGTGGGTACATTTTTGACCTCACTAAGAACCTGATAGCACATATTTTATGGGAGTACAAATTAGTTTTTTCGTATTTTCGTAATTTCGGAATTACAAAACAGTCATCAGGCCGATTTTAATATACGGGTGCGAAACTTGGACGCTAACTTTGCAGGAGGAAAATAAACTCTTAGTGGCAGAACGTAAGATATTGCGGAAGATTCTGGGACCAACAAGAGGAGAAGATGGGGAATGGAGGCGGAGGTACAATCGGGAGATAGAAGAACTAGTGTCCGAGCCGAACATCATCGGAGAAATAAAATCTTCCCGACTTCGCTGGCTAGGACATGTGGCGAGGATGGTCAGATTTGGCACAGAATAGAGACGAATGGCGTACTTTAATGTCGGAGGCCAAGATCCACTTCGGGTCGCTGAGCCAGCGAAGTAAGTAAGGAAATATTTCGACCTAGGTATGTTCGTTTGTGAAAGTTGTTCAGTTTCATGGTCTAAGTACCATGCTAAAATTATGTTCACTATTTTATTAGAACCCTATATTATGTGGTGTGGGTTGTAGATTGTTGACCAACCTCACAACCCCTAGAGTCAGAGTTGTTGAGCCAACCTCTGACATGGCTCATTTAACAACCACTACCGGAGACAACAGCCGGGCCAACGGCTTAACGTGTCTTCCAAAGCACGGAATCATTTTACTTTTTGGACAATCTGTTGACTTATCCTGCAATGCCCTAACGACTAGGGAAGTCCAACAAAGATAATTTTGTTTCATAGTCTCCCCATATTCTTTGCCACCGAGAATCGGACCCAAAACCTTCGGATCGAGGGTCGACCCACTAGACCATGTAGATGTAGTTTTCTAATTACGAATTAACAATCGACTCTATTACTCGTAGGTATCGGTATCTTTTAGGTAGGCATGTTAATCTTCGAGTCCATCGTTAGTTACCATCGGGTGAGATGGGAGTCAAGTGCTTACTTATCCTACATAAAAAAAAAATTACCACACGTCTAAAATCTGAACACTTCTTGACCGACTAATTTTGTATGGGAAAGCGAAAAATATTGTTGTAGTAAAAAATTTTTTTATTAGGTAAAGTTGCTAATTTACATGAGTAGAATCACTGGGCTTCGGGAGCAAAACCAATACAAATTCACGCTGTATTCACTCTCATACAGGTCTTCAATCACTTAAAACGAGCTCTGAAATTCCTGCCTCAAAATCTCTGTCAGCAGGCTCCCCGTCAACATGCAAAACAACAAAAACCTGGACGGGGCAGAATGGATGAGTGTGCGATCAGATACCGCCCTGCTGGCGGTACACGAAATACCTTTTACCTCTTACCTACTGATGAAGCTAGGGGTCGACCCGTGTTGATATCGTAATGGTAAACTTCATTTAAACTTTGTACTTCAACTTATTTAATCGTTTTAAAAATTCTTGCATTTATTCTGTCTATAGCTCACTCTGTCAAACTGTAAGTATGTTTTCAGTTTTATGATTTTGCAAATTTCTTTCATAAAGAAATATCATTTCATGGCTTTACCTACTTACATGCTTCATGAGTGCTGGCAACCCACAACACAGGGTATCCTAGTGTGGGTGTCAGCTTGCAATGTAAATATGATGTAATCTTTTTCACTAATAAACTATTTTATTTATTTTTTATTTTTTTTTTATGAGGTTTATTGTCAACATAACATCCCATGAACAGTCCAGACTGCAGGACAGAGAACTTCCCCCCATAATTCCATCAAAAAGCGTGGTAAAGTTTGGAGGGGAGGTAGCATAGTCACCAGGCTTGATAGCGTTGCGGCTGGCATTAAGGAACGCTGTTGTTGGTGACCGCAGTAATAACGACAGATGGTACAACATACAGAAGGACTCTGCTGCCCATTCTCTAGTTCATAATTCCTTAGTCGCCTCTTACGATACCCACGGGTAAAATGGGTTTGTACCTACTTTGCTTTGCCGGCACCACACGGAAAAGGGTAGTATCTATCTACTTACTCTAAATCTTTGGCGTAAATTTTTTCATTAATTTACTAAATTTAAAATATTTCCAAACCTTTTTAAATTTTCGAGGCCAACATCGCCTATCACGAATCCAGTTCAAAACTATAAAAATCAGCAAAAAGAAGATGTGATTTTGATAATTATTTGGTACTGTTCTCATCCTGATTGATAGATTATGTAAGGCTATAAGTAACAAAAATCGTAGTACAAAGGCATATATTTAATTAAGTAAACATGAAATCCCAACCTCAACTCTCTTAGTACTCAGAACAAACCTTTTAAAGGTTAACACGGAGTGGTTAAAGCCCTGTAGCTCTTTCCAGTTATGCAGCAGAAATACCTTCTATCTATCCTTTGTGTAGCTCGAACACGGGCAGCGCTCAATATGGAGTGCAGGCGTGCAAAACATTTTTTGCTCTCGTATTGTTCGCGAGAAACAATCAAAAGTTGCTTTCATTTAACTTATCGACAACAACCGGGCGGATTCCAAACCCGCGTGACTGTTAAAAAGAGAGAGGAGTAAGTACATTATAGGGTGACTTTTAATTAGTTCTTGATAGAAAAAGGTATGAATGTACTCATGATACTGAACAACTTTCCCCAAGGAACATACGTCGAAATACGAAAATCAAGTTTTGACCTCCCATAGAAACTGCATCAGCTGATAGCGTATTTTGTATGGGAGGTCAAATTTGGTTTTTCGTATTTCGACCTATGTTCCTTGGGAAAAGTTGTTCAGTATCATGAGTACATGCATCAAGAACTAATTAAAAGTCACCCTAAATACCGAGTGGGCACAGACTACTTTGATGATATTGAAGTATCTAGTGATTTGTAAAATTGCTGACCGACCTCACAAAAATGCGCTTCAGTTTTGTAAGATTGATGAAAGTCCTTGTCTCATTTAAATATAGACTCCCATCTTCATAAGCCTTTGTGTTAGCATCTTCTAGCTATATTGAGGTTGTCTAAAGACGGCTATGCCAGACCGAGCTAGACTAATCCAATACACGTCAGGCTCACGCACGGTCGTCTGAACTATGTTTCAGAAGTGTTTGTCTCATCGTAATCTACCTATATTTACATAGGTATGCCATATTTCATCAGTTTTAGAACCTATGTTTACGCATACGCGTAAGAAAAATACATCGTAGTAACGGCTCTTTATAAGTGCGGTGCGAACCTACTCGTATAATCCGATCCTACAGACCTTGTAAGTAGTGCAAAAGAAAATTTTTCTGAAGAGTATAAGTGTATTTTTTTCATCACCACGGAAAGTTTCAGAGGCGGTTCTGCCCATAAAACTGGACAACTTGTTCTAAGGATTATAGGCTGAAATACGAATAAAAATATTCCACCTCTCAGTTCCATGTATATTTGTGGTTTCTTTGTTATGTGAGTAATAAAGTGTTTTATCTAGTTGTTCTAGTTTGTATGGGAAATCTTTTTCGTAATGTTCCTTGTAAAAAGTTGTTCAGTTTCATGGGCAGGACCACCTCTTAAAATTTCCGGGTCAATAAAAAAATAAGGGTGAAATTTTGATAGCATTTTTAATTTGGAATCTCAGGCACTGAAGTTTCTACCAATTAAAGTGTCTGAGGCCCGTTTTACACCTAGTTTGTTTTTAAAATTTTCCAACAATAATTTCCTGTCTCAATTAATAAGTATTATAACATTTACAACTCAGTTCTTTCGTAACCTGCTAGATGAAATTGGTTCAAACTTCAGTCTTATTGCAATATGACAAAAAAGGACCAAACTTGATCACCCAATTTGTTACACTGTAGTTTAAAAAAACCGGCCAAGTGCGAGTCGGACTCGCGCTCCGAGGGTTCCGAGGGTTGTATAAGTTGAAATTTCAGTAAGTTATTGTGCTAGATTTTTTTAATCCGACACGCGCTTGATCAGATTTTATTATTTGTTGTTATTTTATAGCTATAAATATACCAAATTTCACGTTTGTAAGTGTTCCCGTTTTTAAGATAGATCTGAAACAAAAATCGCCTAAAAAAATAGGTCTTTAGTACGGGAACCCCCCTCATTTATTACTTTTTTTGTTTTTAATATTTGTTGTTATAGCAGCCACAGAAATACATATACTGTGAAAATTTTAACTGTCTAGCTATAACTGTTTATGAGGTACAGCTCAAACAAAATTTTGTAAGAACAGCTGACTTTGGTGGCATCTTATTATCTCTCATTCCTATGTTTTTAAATATTAAAGAAAAAACACAGTATTTATCTACTTAAAAAGCTCTAAACAACGATACCCCACTTGATGGGGTAGGTCAAACTTTTTTTTACTCTTCCCCTTTAGCTGTTTGTGAGCCCCCCTTAATTTTTTTACTTTTTTTCTTTTTAGTATTTGTTGTTGTAGCGGCAACAGATATACACAATTTGTAAAAATTTCAAATCTCTACCTATTACAGTTCATGAGATACACGCTGACAGACAGACAGACAGACATCGGAGCCATATCACTAGGGTCCCGTTTTTCACCCTTTGGGTACGGAACCCTAAAAAAGTATAGTACCTACGAATTCTGTAGCGTATATGTATTGGTTATGAGTGCTTCAAAAGTGGACAATTTTATGTAGTCCAGTCGAGCCCTATGTCCTTCGTCATAAAAGCTATGTTAAATAGGTTAAAATTTTTGTGCCATTTGAAAATACTAGTCGCCTTAAATAAAACCTATCTACGAGGGGTGATCAAATAGTTATTTATGCAACTGTTGCGTAATGAGAGTAATTTTAACACGAGATCTGGTTTTTGATACGAGGCGCAGCCGAGTATCAAAATAGTATAGATCGAGTGTTAAAATGACTAATTACGTATAGTTGCATACAAAACTTTATCTACGACCGACGAAATAATTTTTTTTTAAAGAGTAGTGATCAATTTATTGAACTAAGAGGACAGTTAGTACAGTTAATTAAAGTTATTCCCGAAGTTATTCCAGATCCAGAGCTTGTGGATGGCGTTGCTTTAACATTAATTTCATGTATATGGTTACTGACAGCCTCTTGTAGAATCATGTTCTCCTGGTACATACTTTCCATTTTGTTCAAATCACTTCTTTTGTTGCCAATGTCACTTTATATAGAAGCGAGCCAACTGTCAGCTTCTTGTCGATTTATGTACTCCTAGTCACGCCTGGTATTCTCCGTTTTCTTTTAAATATAGGTAGGCAGTCGTCACCCCAGTAAAAAGTATTTTTACAAAATTACTTTAAAATAGGCTGTATGTAGTACTGTGGTAGTATTGCCTTAGCCTATGCAGATTGAAAATTATGTATTATACAGTTGCGGAATGAAAATCCATACTCCATTTCCGTACTGCTCGTAGTATGGAACAGTGTGGAAATGAAAATGACAGCGGACAATGACCTCAATTTCGAATCTGTCATTGGTTTCGAATTCGGAATATTTCGGTACGGGAGTAGATAAAAGTAGTAATAATGAATAACATTTTGATCGTAAAGCCTTTTGTTGTTTATGAACACTGACAGTTTATTTTGGTAAAAAGATGGTGACCAAAGCCAAGGTCATAATATTTGGAAACTTGTAAATTATGAAAAATCAACATAATCGAGCAAACAAATTAATAATTTAAAAAAGATACAAATTTGGGACAGATGCCCCTAAAAAGCTGAGTTTGAACATGTTAACCACTCTACCTACATACCTTTGATTTACATTCATCGACTTATTTCTATCTTTCCCACAATCGAAATAATAAAAGAAGCAGAAGCAGATACGGAAGCATATTGTTCTTACTTCAATAGCCGTAGAGGCTAAAGCTAAGCTACGAGTGGCAGGCATGATCTGCTCTGGACTGTACCTATTGTTATTAATTTTATTGTTAAATAATAGTGTATAAAAAGCTGTGAGATACGGCGACTCAAGCCCCTACACATAAACCCGATATAGGGTTTTGTTTAGTAGTTAGGCTAGTTTTCGATAATTTGTATGAAAAAAAACTATTTTGGAAAATAAATGGAAAAAAAAGCAAAATCGAAGTTATGGATCCGCAATGAAGAGCTTTTTGCAGGAACAAATGCAAGCTGCCTTTTTCAAAGGGATCGAAGCGTCGGAAAACTTCAGGATTCAGGGTATGAAGAGATGTTGAATAAAAAAAAGAAAAAGAAAAGTGTATTATTATAGTTGTTTATTTTCTGGATCATTTTCACTACTTAATATTGATCGCCGAAGTACCTACACCTTTATATGTATATTTCTGCAATTGTTCTACAACCTACAACTATAAAATGGAATTTTAATAAATAATAGATAAGAGATCTTTTAAAGAGGTAGTTAGTAAAACAAGTGTCAAAATAATTTTCTTGTTTAATTAGCAGGTTGTGACTCAAAGCGAAGACTTATAACAACCAATCATTATGGAACTAATTGCGGACAAGACCATAATAATGAAGATCTGTCAATATGACCCTATGTGCAGTAAAGCGCAGGTAAATTGAATCAGGGTGAGGACCACTCTGCACCCGAATAATGGACCAGCAACCACACGCTTATGAAGTTCCCGACTTAATTTTAGTATGTAGGTAGATACTCTGACTATTCAAAACTTGTTTGCTAGGATGTAAAGGAGAGGTTGACAAAAACTGAAAGGGCATGATCAGTCGATAAAACTGAACAACATTTAAAAAAAACATATCGCCTGGTACAGTCAACGACAGGTCATGCTTGACATTCGCAGGGCGATTCTAGCCCGTACGACTGTTGAAATAAGAACGGTACAAAGTTCAATGTGTCAAGCTTGATTTGCTCTTGACTGCACGTGAAAAAATGGCTTCTCCATACAAACTGTATGAATCGGCCAATTTTTGTTTCATTTGATATGTTTATTAGAGAAAGTTGTTCAGTTTCATCGACTGATCATGTCTTTTTATTTCAGTTTTTGTCAACTTGTCCCTTACACCCTGTTATAAATATTAAGAGTATCTACGTGATAAATCTGTGTGTCTTTCTTTAAAATTTAAAAGATAGTTTGGTAGGTAATTGTTTTCATTTCCGTCGGTCCAATAAGCCAGTTCCAATAAGGTGGTGGTGAGTTGGCGCAATCCATCTTTGCTCTTCCTTTTGGCTACTTTATCATGTGCCTCTTAGACTGGACCTGTCAATACTTATTGAAAAGCTTTACTTGCAATATCTTCGAAGAAACTAAGCTAAAAAAGTTTTAACGCACTCACTTTTTTTTTTTTTTATGAATTATCATGATTTTTCTTGAAAATTCCTTTAATATACTAAACATACACACACGTCCACACTCACGCCCACACACACACATACTACACAAGTGGTTTAAAAAATTCGTGAAAAGCCTTTTGAGATCTTATTCTTGGGACTGAATGGAATAAATTTCGTTCCACGGCTAATACGCTGATGTTTGTTATACCGAAAGGATTCAGTATGCTGATTACAAATCCAGATCAAACGAGGCACCGAGCTTGTATTGCTTCGGCCTATAGCATCCTATGGTAGCTTTCAGTTGGTTCCCAACTAATCCATGACATGTGTACAAGAGTTGCTGGTCGATTTATTTAGAATTTTGTGGTACGCACCCTGGTCACGCAATTTTTTTGATATTTATAGTATGACAAAACGTAAAAAAATATGACAACAAGTACATGAATATGGATAATGCTAATATATGGCTGGTCTGAAGAACGCCGGGAAAGTTTTATAATTCGGGAATGGTGTAACAAAAACTGATAGGGCATCTCAGCCGCCGTCTAATAGAATTGTTTTGGACCCATAAAAACAAGATTTATTTCTGGGTCTCTCATACAAACTTAATACGCACGGCAACAAACAAGTGAAAACAAAAACAGTATAAGCTGAGCCAGCACTACGCTATAAAAAGCCTGAAATCAGATGTCAAAGTGTTTGCCGCCGTGTGTACTAACAGTGAAATTTCAATCGAATAACCTGTTTTCAACCCATGTCTTTTTGGAAAAGTTATTAAGAGTGTGACATTCCTAACTTTGGTCAAGGTCCAAAAATACCCAGGTATACGTGGACGGCATCCCGAGAATTCAGTAAAATTTTCTGATAGCGATTGTTGAACTCATTCGTATTACTCAGACCGCCTAGTTCGTTCACCGAAAATCGAGACACCACTCCTAACTACTGTAAAATATATGTGGCCTTTTAATATTTTCCTCTCTTTTCTCTACTGCGTCATGCATCAAGTGGCACTTCGGTTAATGGAAACTACCATTATAAATTTCACCACTAAGAGCTTGTCAGGGTGAAGACAAGAAGACATTGATATTTTTCTACGAGAAAAAGAAAAAGTGGTAATATACACGTCGAACGTGAATGGACATGGATTGCGTAAATATTTAGAACGAAAGAAAGAAAATACGTTTATTATGGAAACAAAAATAAATGGTAAAATCAAACAGTTTTGTAGCAATGGGGAGTTTTCCATGACGTCTTTCAACTATGTTTTTTTTGGGTGCCATGGGTGGTACTCCAATCACTGTTGGTAATTTCTTTTTTTTAGACAGTAAAATATATTCAATCTTTTTACAAGAAAAAATGTTACAGGCATTTGTAAGAAGCAATCAAACTAAATCATCTTCATACTGATAACATGTTGGCACTAATTTGATGGTTATTCGTCATGCTGATTTGCAGCGCCATCCATTGGACATTTAAAAAGATGGTCGAATACACCCTATTACTCAAAATTGTTACCAAAAAAAGTCTCCACCAAAGAGCATAATGTTAACAGGCAATGATATTGAAGAAGATTTTCAATAATTTTGATAATCGATCATAAAAAGTATACGAGAATCCAATATATGAAGAATCAATTTAGAAAATCAGCCTAATTCGTATGATCGGGGAAAGCCGGATTGATACGTGCTTCGGATATGATTACATTATATCAATCCGTGAGTTTTACTCTTCGGGAAATTTTGAGAGAAAATTTGATTTCCTCAGCCACTTAATGCAGATCAGGTTAGTTTTTTAGAGTTCCGTAGTCAAAAAGGAACCCTTATAATTTCGTGATATCCGTCTGTCTGCCTGTGTGTCCGCGGCTTAGCTCATAGACCCTTAGGACTAGAATGATGTAATTTTGCAAGGTACGACTCTTTCCCCCCCTATTTATGTCATATACTCTTTCAAATTCAAATTGATTTATTACCCAGACAACATACAGTTCATTGTTAGTAAAAAATAAACTTAATTAACTATGTTAGTAACTAAAGTCATTAAATCGGTCATATTATATTAATATTATCATATTTATTATTATCATTTATATAAACAAATTAAATTTAATAAAATAATTTCACATTTTTTTCATTTTCATCTTGTGCTGTCGTTCAACCCCACCATGATAAGATTCCAATGTCCCAGTATTAGGCACTCCCACCTGTCCCTGAGCACAATCAAGGTGCTATTTGAACTCGCACGTACTCCCCGTAGCAAGGATGTTACGCTCTTGCGTCTTATCGCGAAAAAATCATCGGTTCGCGCTTCTGCAAACATAGTAGTGACGTGGGAGCCCCAACAGCAAACTAAAGGCATTGTTATAGGTGACTCGAAGTGCGTTGTAGGTTTTCTTTGTTTAATTGACCCAGAGACTGTTCGTGTAAAGACTTTGGCAATATGATTTAAAAAGTGTTACTTTTACCTCCACTGTACAGCAAGAAAATCTCCGAGCCAACATTTTACTAGGCACTATCAACGCCCTTCGAGCCCTCTCTATGTTCAGATCATCCTTACCATCTTCTGACAAAAATGACTCAAATATTTAAACTGAGTAACTCTTACTAAATCAACAATATAAGTGGAACATAGCTAGTGGGTCTACAACCAGCCGTGAAGACTACATATTCGCTCCATGTGCTTTAGCATAATCTTCACAGTCTAGCAATAGCTCCCGAAGAGAACTGACAGCCGGACTCAGCAGCACCATATCATCAGCGTAGCTAATGTTATTGACCATAGTGCCATCTACTGAGCAATGTGATTGTTTACTGCTGAGTCCCACTATCAAGTCATTCATGTAAAGGTTGAGGAGCCTTGGAGTTGTTTTAACACCTTGACGAACACCACACTCCAACCTGTACATGTCTGACACACCACTACCCTATTTTACATAGTTAACTTGATTCTCATACCAATACTTAAATATTACAATCATTTCAACAGGCATATTAGTCTTCTGCAGCTTGTTCCATAGCACCTCACAAGAGACCCTGTTAAATGCCTTTGAAAAATCCAGAAAGCAGGCGTAAACTGGGGTCTTTCTATCAGTATAATACTTGACAGTCTGCTTGACTGCCAATATGGCATTTTCTGTGGACAGACCATCAGGGAATCCAAACTGTGCTACATGCAAGTCAAGACACTGATCCAGCTGACTGTCAAGCAAGACCGTCTTTGACCCAGGTGGTCTCGCAGGTGTACGGTTAACAATAACCCATTTCATCCACGCCGACAAAGTGGTAAAATAAAACCTTACCTTAAATATATTTTTTTAGGGTACCTACGCTACAAGTAAAGTGGGGGTGATAGGTTTTTTAAAAATAATGTAAGTCTCTAAAATAATTTTTCGATTTAAGTATCCGTTTGGAAAATATTACCTTGAAAGCGCAATTTTTGTTGGAGTCGATTGTCCCCCTCCCCCCTTTCACCTAAACGGTTGCTATTGGAAATGTGAAAAAAATTCACAGTAGTAGTATATATGATGAAATAAAAAGAAAACTATCACAGTCTAGTAGGCTTCAAAGGTTAATGAGCTATAGCCGAAAAACTGGAAATAATAATAAAAATTAGTAGGTATGTGTTTATGTTATAAACGATATGAAATCCTGCTTTGATACCAATATGAATTTAATATGTATTCTTGCTAGATATGTACGCTAAGTAGATTAGCAACCTAACAGGTTGTCTGTGGATACAGGATTTCAATAATGATTAGCTGATCGATCCAATTTTAACAAAATGTAAAATGTTTTCTTATGCGAATTTGAAAAAGTTGTTAGCAGCTTTAATTTTCGGGTCCCAGAAAAACCCTTAAAAGGTTTTACACTAATTTATAAAAGCCCTGCATGTATACTGTCTGTATAGAAAAGGTTGTAAAAGATCGTAAAGGTCCAACCTAAACAAAACCTTTTAAAATGAAAATCATTTTTGTAACAAAATTATATCACAACTAAGAAAAGGGACGGTTGCGAGTTGTCTCTAATGCAAATATTTATTTAACACGAAGGGCTCGATGAAAAAATTATCCAAAATTTTGTAGGAACCCTTCTTTTGTTCTGATTATCTCATTTTGTATTCGCCTTCCGTTAAATTCGCTTTATGAAAGTATTCGTGCATAATATTTCCTTTCATAAACTCCTGTTGTAATTTAGAACAATCAGATACGAAATTTGTTAAATCTTTTGTACTTATTGTTTTATTTTGATCTGTCGCTTTGTTTTAGAGTCCTGTAGATATTTGTGTAGTGGTTATATTCATATTACTTTTACGGCTTGGGTCGTTCAAGTTTCATTTTCATCGGTAAGATACAAGGTGACTAGTAGGTACATGTCATGTCCGCACGTCAGTGGGAACACTATGAACTTGAGCGGGTCTCTGGTTCGAGCGTTTTTAGCGTAGCAGTAGTTCAGCGTATACTGGTTTTGTTTCTACGTACTTGATGTCGTGTGAACATTTACAGGAGAGTTGGATTCGTGACATTTTTTGTCGTTCTCTTTCGAGCTGCAACTCCAAAATAGTAACAAAACATTTATAAACTAATAACGAAAAAATGGTCTCAAAACTATAGTATAAAATAAATCTGTTGATAATTATGTCAACAGGATCAAACAAGCTTAAATGTTCTTAATTTGTAAATGTAAACTAGAACTCCAGACAATGTTATGACGTGATGTCCAGACAATGTTACAGGTACGCATTGTGAAAAGCAAGAACGTAAAAATCTAGCATTTTTTTTGGTTTCCTTTTCAGCCAACACTTCCGCGTTATTCCTATATTAAAATTCCTTGGGCGTGAACTGGGTTCAGCTCGTGGCGCTTAGTGCACGTTGTTGTACTTAGTTGTGAGTCGCGAGAGTGCTCACTTCACAACTATCCTTAAAGTCTTATTAGAGGTGCTGCAAAATATTGAAACTCTGCCTACAATTTACAAACAACATTTCCGATGCTAATTAAAAAATGCTAGAAAACGGGGAGTTGTAGCAACTTTACCAAAAAAAATTTTTTTTAGGTACACGAAAAAAATTTTCGCCTTCCTATGCAAAATTTGTCTATCACGTGACTACTAAGCCAACTATATATTTTTAATTTTTTCTTCGGGAAAGTTGCTTGTTATCATGAGTAAAATCACAGGGCTTCGGGAGCAAAACCAATGCAAATTTTAACGGAAAGGTGCGATATACTAAGGTCCTATCTACCCATGAAACTGAACGACTTTTTGCAAGGAACATAGGACGAAATACGAAGTAGCAGCTGATGCAGTTTCTATGGGAGGTCAAAAATTTATTTTCTTATTTCGACCTATGTTCCTTGGAGAAAGTTGTTCAGTATTATTACACCTTTCCGTTACACGTTGTATATTTAGTGATAATAATGCACTGTTGTACAGGACAAGAACATGTAATTCTGATCCCTTTTGCCAAAATATTATAGAAATCTTGATAGATAAAATTCAGCAACCATTCATTTCCAATCCAGCTTATGAACATATTTCATGAAAAGGTTTTTAAAGGTTTTTTGTATCTAATTTAACTTAAATATTGCCAACTGCATAAGAAAAACAAAAGTTGAGTTTATTTGCTGTCTGTACTACACCGTTTCCGCTCTTATTAAAATTCCTTGTGCGTGAACCCGGTACGGTAGTAAGGGAGCTCGGTGCACATTATTGCAGTTGTAAGCATGGGGAGTTTCTGCTTCATATCACCGGATTAGGTACTTAGTGACGTCTTTCTCTTTATGTCTTCCTTCCTACAAGATGTTATTTGCTTTGTTTGTTTAAATTACCTTTGAATTCAAGGAAGTACTGATATTATCTTTATGAATATATTGATACTAATTTTCTCTACACAAAAATTGATGCATTGTTGAAAAACATACTTAATATCAAAGAATTGTTCACAAAGGTAGTTTAATAATAAACTTTTTGATTAGACCTTCATAGTTTAAGAAAAACTACGCTAACATGTCCCCCCAGCTCCTCATTGCGTTTAGTACAAGACTACTAATTACACAAACAAAAGCAAGTGGAGGGGCGGGCCATGTTACTGCAGTTTATTCAAGTCAAGTCAAGTCCAGTCAAAATGACTTAATGACGTCAGCTAAACTACATCGCTTCACAAACAATGTGGCGCCATAGTGGGAGAAAAAGAAGCGACAGTAAAAACCTACGTGCTCTTTTAAATATGTTTTGATATACAACAAACATAAGTCAGTTGTAATTTTGAAGTATTTCTACCTCCAATAATGTTTTTCTTCTCTCATCGACAATGATGAAGACTCCTTGTTGAGAATTTCCTCAAGCAGTAGGACAATATAGGCTAGAGAAAAAAGTCGACTGCCCCTGTGGTTTTCTTCTTACATCGGAGATCGTTGTTTCTTTTCCCACGAGTGATACACAAAGTGATAAAAAGCACTTCAATATAAAAATTATTATTCATACAGTGTGTAAGGGACGGTATACCGAAAACTGAAAAGGCGTGCTCAGTCAACGAAATTGAACAACTTTCCCAATAAAACATTTTTGGGAAATGATAAAATAAAATATTTTTGGAAAATGATAAAAGAAAATTACCTCTCCATACAAATTGCTCATTCTGATCGAACAGTTTGTATGGAAAAGTCTTCTTTTTTCATTTCTTCATTTTATCTTCTATAATATCAGTTTATCTAGAGCAGAGTTCTAAAACCTCGAATCAATAATCATGATCATGATGCAGGAGCGTAAAGGAAGTTAGTGTTGGTAAGCTTCGCTAAAGCAAAAGAAGGAAGACAATTAGCTCAGTCAGATAATCAAGACGACTGTTACGAAGAGGGGATGGCCAAACAGAACAAAAAAAATGGCGATGGAAATAAAAGAGAAAAAGAAGGACACTGTAACGAAGCAGCAGAAACTGACAAATCACCTAAATTAGGTTTAGCCCTTACTCTTACATACTTTAAAATTTAAAACATGTCAGAAGTTTAAAAAACAGGGCCTTTTCTATTAACTATTTCTGTCTTGTTTTGTAATTATAACGATTTTCTCATAAGAAACTTAACCTTTCTTAATCAGGGCATTATTATTCGAGGCTTTTTGCTTCCTCTACCATTTCGTCTTAACCCTTCCCCATAACAGTTACGCAGAAAGTATGCCTGCACTCACATGCCAGAGTAAGAGCGAAGGATAAATATATTTTTGGTCGCAATTTGCTTTGCATTGTAGCTTTGTTCCATGAATAAGATAAGAACACACGACTTGTGAACACGACGAAGTAGTTAAATGATGAAGTCAATGAACGCATCACCAGTATGTCAGTCCTTTTTGAGGTTTGGTTGAGAAATAACCTTTAACCAGCGAGCAATGTAAACCAAAATGCTTCCAAACAGTCATAGCTATACCGTCATCAACGAAGGTTGTGGAGTTATTTTCCTCCCTTCGATACGGCCGCAGATATGGCGGAGGCGTAATGAAGATAGCTTAATCAAGATGTTAATAAATTGTCTCTCGCCGTTAGCTTCGCGCGATAAGTACCAGAAACCTTTTAGGCGCTCGCTTTTTTTTTATTGAGGTGGGTTTAGAAGAAAAGTCAATTTTTAGCTGCGTTGGAAGGTAGCTGACCTTGTGGCTGTTATTCGATTTGTAACTTGTAGGTAAGATTCTTTAGAAAACTAAAAAAAGGAAGGTTATGAGAAAAAGGCGTTTAGGCGTGTTTGTATAATGTCTGTAAATATAAAATCTCGGTGATTGAACTGCAAATTTTCACCTTGTGTTCTATGTTGCTTTTACAAAACTTTATTCTTTACACAGAAAAAGAACATAACTGAAGTTCTTACACCTTGTAAGCTTTATGTAATTCACTAAGCAGATAATTAGGCGAAATAAGCGGATCAATTTCGTCCTTGTGTTTTGTTAGGCAATTAGAGCTTCTAGAAACTTATGCACAAATACCCGAGCCTTTTCATAATGTTCGTCACGAAGATCACGGGCATTTTCCGGAAGAGGAGGTCTGGTCAAACATTTGCACAATCCACTCAGTTCGGTATGTTGCTTACCGTAACAGTACCCCTGTTGATTCTCTGGACACGGGAGTCTCTGGCAGTTCTCATGCTTTATACAAGGGAAGTTAAATGTATATTCCTCATCGAAACTTATGGCTGCAAATCGTAAGTAAAAATATGAAATGAGCAAAAATAAAAATTAAATCCCTGATTGGCCGTATTCTTGATACGGCTGAAACTTTTATGTGGATACGTCGTCGGTCTTCAACAAATGCTCGATTTTTGTTTACTTTTCAAAACAAATAGATACGGAACCTCGTTTGGACAGAGTTATGGACATTAATTGATGATACAAATATTTTATGAATGAACTTCACTCAACATGAAGTCGTTAACTCAACCCCTCCCCTCACCCCCTACCCTTAACCCTCCCCTCATCCACTTCCCCTCACCCTTTCATTCACTCTCCCCCACCCCTTACCCTCCCCTCACCCCTTCCCATACCCTCTGACTCATCCAAAGTTCGATGTAGGTAATACCAATTATTGCTACTCGTACCAAAAGGCCTGCATGAAATGACCCCCCAAACGAAGAAAAAAAAATTGATAAAATATCCAACTGATCTTTTGCCCAAATAGTGCAATATAGGAAAATAAAAGAAATATTTTTCTTATGAATACAATCAGTAGCTATAGTTATCAAAGCTATAAATCTTATTACTAATAACACTTACGACATTAATCAATAATTTATACACAAATCATAAACTTACCCCAACTAGAAATAAAAACACTCGCAAGTGCCAATAATAATTGTAAAATTAGTAAATTATTTGCAGCCATTATTAAATTTTCTCTGGCACTAAGCTAGTATCGTCTCTACCTATCAGAAAGTCGTAAAAAGAAACGTGTTGTGTGAACCAACCATTTAGAATTGTAAAAATATGTTGATATAATAGAAAATAAATACTCAAATGTTTTCTTGAAATTGAATTTTATTGTTTACACTTGCAAATCTAAAGCTACGTCTTGTATTAATTTACATTTTCATATCAATCTGTAGATGAAGCATGATGTGTTTGATAGAAACAACGGAAACGTCACGATAACTGCTTTGATAAATACTTTAGAAGACACGTAAGCATTTGGTCTCGGCTATTATCTTTAGTAGAGACTGAGTATGAATTAGGCAAACATTATGTTAAAAGTAGACTTTTTGGAGGTAAAATAACTTTAAAGTAATTTTTGACAACATTTATATTTTACTTAGTATACCTTTGCCTCCTAGCGATACCTGCACCATAAATAAACAAAAATATATATCAATACTAGTCTTATATAGTTTAGTCGGATACCTAAATAATGAACTAATTTTTACACCAAGCGACTGCTATTTAATCTCCGCAGTACTCCGCACGCCACTCAGGGGGCAAAGCCTCTGACTTGGTTTAAAGTTAACTAATCTGAAATATAATAAATGATAATTATTCTATACAAAGATATATATTACATAATTAATACTTAATACAACGATACATATTACTTGATTAAGCTACTCGTTAACGTGTTCTTACCAAGATTTTTGTGATCTCCTGATATTTTGGCGTGATTACAAATGAACTTCTGGTATGAACTTTTCAAATTGATTTCATTTTAGTAAACGCAATTGCGAAACTATCAAACAATATGTTACATTTCACTAATTTTAAGTTTAAATTATACGTTCAATTAGAGACGGGAAGGTACATAAATGAAATTTTTATGATATCTTTTGTCTTTTTCGAGTTCATAAATTGGGATATTTCCTATAGAGGGTACATCATGATAAGGATCTATATAATTCAATATGTCCACAGGAGGTAATGTCACGGATTCAGAAATTATGGGTTCAAGATTGATCTGTTTCGTTGAATCAAGTATTTCATCTCTGATATTATTAACGACATCGGATATATGACGGGAAGGGAATTGGATATGAAGGAATGAAGGGGTTGGTCGGTGACGTTTCTGGGGGTATTTTTTGTATTGGGGATATGAACTATATAGGGGATGTTGACTGTTTGGGGGGTATTCATTGTATGGGGAGTATTCACTGCGTGGGAAGTATTGTGGAAATGGCTGGTATTGTCGATAGGTCGGGGATTCAATACGTGTAATAGAAGGCCTATAACAGCTGCAGTGTCCTTCTGGACTATAGAACGAACGCGGTTGGCAAAACGGCTTTTGGTAGAGCGGGCAGGGATACTGAATGCACTGTTGGTGGTTGAAACAGGATCCTCTCATCAATAATTTTCCGTATTGTGCGGCTGTAAAAAATCACAACAGTTCATTATCTTAGGGTTCCATACCCTATTATTATGCCTCCAATGCCCGTCTATCTGTCAGCGGGCTGTATCTCATGAACTGTAATTGAAATTTTCAAAAATCTGGTATTTTTGTCGCCAAAGTAACAGCAAATAATAAAAATAAAGTAAATTTAACGAATTATAAAAAAAACAATGATTTCTGCTCGATTTTTGTTTTAGCTCTATCGTAAAAACGGGATAACTTACAAGCATGAAAACAGTAACAAGAAATATAACTAGTCAAGTGTGTGTCAGTCTCGCGCGCATTTAATACACTTTTATACTTCACCTGCTAAGAAGGGTACTTCACGGTACTTTACGTATAAATAAATCCGTTTTTAAAAATGAGGAAGAATGTAAGTCATTGCAATCGTACAAATTTGCGGGATGGGATATTGTATCAAGAGATGAAAATCCATTTCTAACGTGCTGTTTTTTATTTAATTTAGGTCAATGTCGGCCGATGGCCTTCTTTTAATATCATAATGCCAAAAGCCAAATGTTTTGATGTCTACGTCCGCGAAATGCTACTGGCCACTTGTACTTTTTCGAAATTAAAAGGCAAATGTCAAGGTGTATGTCGTTTTTAGGGTTCCGATACCAAAATGGTAAAAAAAAGGAACCCTTATGGTGCCGCTCTGTCTGTCTGTCCGTCTGTCTGTCACACCTCTATATCTCAGCAACCACTTACGCTATCGAGCTGAAATTTGGAATGGTTTTAGAATATAGTTGCCCAACTTAATTGCACATGAATTTTTTTTGAAAAAAGTATGATTATTAATGTAAAGGGGGCCAAAATAGGGGGGGCCAAATTTCAAATTGTCGCTACTAGGTCGAGTGGGATATCATATGAAAGGGCTTTACTTGTACATTTTAAAATATATTTTTGTATTTTTTTAAGTTTCTTAGTTTTCAAGTTATGATGAAAAATGTCAAAAAAAATACCATTCCCCCCCCCTTATCTCCGAAGTTTGAGTAAGGGAAAATCTGAATTAATTACAGTTGACAGAGGTTTATGTAAACTTTACAGCAAAAATAAAACGATCTTTCTAAGTTGCACAGTTTTTCAGAAATCTGCAAAAAACCTTTACAAACAAATTTAGTTTTGCGGTCCTGAAAATGGACTTTATTGCTTCCAAAAATACTATAGGTATATCGGAACCCTCGGCGCGCGAGTCCGACTCGCACTTGACCGGTTTTTTTCTTTATAGGTGATGTGATGTATAAAATTACTCGAAAGAAAGTACGATTCCCATCTCGAGTTTATTGAGGCCCTCAGCACACACTCGTTGGGAATCGGTCCCTTTCTCGTCTCGATAGTAATTAATTACTATTGTGCGAATGTGCGTTCTAAGACGGTTCCTGACGGCCGGACCTTAGTAGTACGTGGTAGTACAGAATCCTCGGTCCACGAGTCCGACTCGCTTTTGGCCGATTTTTACTAGAATCTGCTGTAGGTTGTTTATTTCCTTTATATTTTGTAGTGTTTTTGCAAGTTTGCAAGTTACAAAGAAACAGAAAATTTACTTATTGAAGGACTTTTTTTTTCAAAAAGCACATATACCTAAGCTCCTCAAGGCTGTATTATCCACAATTTATTTGGAACAAAGAAAACTTAGGTGGACTTTCTTTAAGAATATCAAAAGGTTTTAGTAAGCTTAACAAAGTTTCAGTTGAATGAAATTTGTCAGACTGTTTTGTTCGTTGATTTTACAATAAGTAAGTAAGAAGACCCAATGGAGCAAAGCTACCTACAGGCTACAGGTTTTGGAAACCGCTATCTCTAAAAGGCTTGTCATTGACCCTAATACAAAGAGTAACAACAAAAAAATTAAGAAGAAGTAAAAAATTTAAGGTACAACATGAATACAATGAATTACCACATGACTATAAAAACTGTATATTAATATGGCAATATACGAGTATATTTACCTGGAAATAGATTCCCATGAACCGATATTGCCGATACACAAAAAAATACAAAAATTGATATAAATATCAATCGCATCATTTCGGTCAGTCTGTAGTCCGTTTGCAAAGTGACTTTAGTCGTTCTCTCTATTTACGTATGCACGTTTTGCTTTTATGACATTACATACTACCTATCAAGGCATAGCATTGATACTTAAGCCATGTGATATTACCTATATCCTATTCGATAGTATTATAATATTATGATGTATTATCAAAATTCATAGTAAATATAAAAAAAAATCTTGAATATGACCTCATATTGAAATATGGACAGGACAGTTTCTCTTCAAGGTCAAATACTAAAACTATGCTCAAAACTACAACGAGTATTATATGATCTGTGGTTCAAATAAAAAATAAACATGAAATGAATATCATCATTTACCTGTCACTAACCTAATTTATTTGGGTTCGGTACAACACGATGATCGCCTCCTTTACTATATCATATGTACATACACTCTTCCGGCCGTCAACTCAACTAAAACACGGTAATTACCAACTCCTAAGTTACTTTCACTTATTTTCACTGTAGCAAAAAGGAATTTTATTTTATTTATTTTTGCAGAAAGTTTTATGAATACTAAAGCAGACTATATTTATTTTCCAGAACAATGCTAAAAAAAAGATATAAATTTTACTAAATGGAAGTGAATACATAGTATTAGGGTATTAACTTTTACTTACTACATATACTTTGAAAACTAAGATTATTTCTATAAAATGTTTATATAAAAACATATTACTTCAGTAGTATCTTACTTATCCATTAAAAGATTTATAATGGGAGAAAGAATAGTGTTCTTAATTTGGGTTACATTACAGAGATAAAACTTATGGGAAAGGTTACCCTTGCATTCCTTCAATGCAGCAAGCGCTGCTATCATTGCGATGCAAATTGTCCTAGGTTTCTTGTCGGTGATTCCATAACTAACATCTGAATCGCAAGTAAAAAACTTTGTAACTTAAATTTATAATATTTTCAGAATAGCATCATTTAATTTTATTTTATTTAGTGAGCTACATGATCATAATTCTTTTTAAAACAATGGCTAATTACAAAGCTATCAACATAAACGAGTCTTTGAAAAAGTGAATTTATATAAAATAATTACTTAACAATAAGGTTCTCTACTGGTTAAATGTTATGAGAGTTCGCGTGCTGCTACAGAATAAATCAAAGCGAGTGATCTTTATTCAATTGATTCAACACAGTCAAAGTTACTAGTATAAAGCTGCTGTTTCTGTAGTTAGTGTGGCCGAGACTTACTTGAAGTAATTTGCAATGTCGAAGGTTCATTGTGGGAACTTCAAGACATAAATGATTGAGCAGTTCAGGAGTATCCATTTTTCCTTTTGCTACATTCATTAAGAAACTTACATCCGATAAAGATTTGCGTAGGTTTAATGTGAAGAAAGGTGAAATTTTGTGCAAAGCTGGTCAAAATCAAATCAAATCAAAAATCGTTTATTCATTGTTGGATATTAAAATCTCTTAATGACGTCATCCGATGTTGATAAATGGTTTTTAAATAGCATTCCATAATTGAAATCTATAGTAGAGGTACTAAATGAATTGTTTTGGATTATTAGTGTGCTTTTTTGGGTAGATCATAGCACGGACTCCAAATCCGAGAAGCGTATTCGAGATGACTTCGAACATAAGCGCAATAAATGATCTTAATAGTCTCCATTTGCTTGAAACATCTCGAAATACGATTCACTAAATCCGAGAGCCCTATTAGCTTTGTCTACACAAAATTCAAAATGTTGCACGTAGTTCAGTTTTCAGTCTAAGATCACACCTAGGTCCCTAATTGAATCAGATGAATTTAAATTCAGATTTTTAATATGTGAATTATAAATATTTTGTTCTTTTTTATAAAAACCATTTCGTTATAGTAACGGTCCTAATAGTGGCCCTTGAGGGACACCCGACGAGATGTTTACCCAAAGGGATGTGTATCCATTTAGTAACATGGCTTCCGATCTACTATTTACATAAGATGTAAACCATCTAAATAAGTCGCCTCTTATGCCCAAGTTACTAAGTTTAGAGAGTTAAATATCGTGACAAATGCGATCAAACGCCTTGCTGAAATCGGTATAAGTAGCGTCAATTTGGTTCCCATTATTGAAATAGAAAAAAAAACTTTTAGAATAGGAATGTGGGAAACTGTAGACCTAACCCTGAAAAAATCTGTGAATTATCATTCTATATTGCAGGTAAGTGCTGGTGCTGGTTTGGGGTGCTTTTAGTATTAGTATTCAAAACACTAAATTAAACTAAATCGGTTCACTACCGACGGAGATATTGCGTAACAAACGAACAAATAAAAATGTACAGACGAATAGAGAACCTCCTTCTTTTTGAAGTCGGTTTAAAACAAGGAAATAATAAGAATAATAGCAGCTAAGGTTGTGGTTACATAAACATAGGACATAATCATTAATGAATTATATTTCACATAACAACGCTGCATAAAATTTACTTTGAAGTTAGTAGATTCATCTCCATACAAAAAAGAAAAAAACATAGAAGCCACATGTAATTTTGAAGCTTTTACATATATATTATCTTGTCGGAGATTACTTGTAACTAGGTTAGCTTAGATCATTGGTTCTATCCATAGTTAGGAGGATATGGTTGTTTCTTGTAGACGAGTTTGAACTGTCGGAACTGGTCTAAGACGAAGTATATCACATCCTTTATAAAATCAATGAGCACTGGATCGAATGTTCGTAGTGCTGACCTCGATTCACCCCATAACTCTGTAAATAAACATTCATTAAAACTAAATAATATTCAGCGTACACGATATACAACGTGTTAACGGAATAAGCGAAACGGAGAAAATTGTCAGAATCGAGAGAAAAATCAATTTCACGGGTTTTTGATAGGGGTATTTTTTTGTTATTTAAATTTTTGCCGCTTGCGTAAGTAAAGCGACACGTCAAAGATAGGACTCCATAGACAAATTTAGGCTGATGGATGATGTTGATGAAAACGTGTACTATCCAGGAACTAGATAAGTACTAATCAAATCAAGAAGTGTGCAAAATAGAATTAAAGAAGTAAGCTATGATTAATGACAGATTAGTAAAATATTAAGAAATATAAGTGATTGACACATTGCACTGATAGAAAGAGTACAGCGAGCCAATTCTTGAATATCACCGGGTGATACAATACCGCTCAAAATATTCAAAAGCACAGATTTTTTTTTTCCAAAGTGAAGATTGATATTCGTAGTCCTTGATTGGTAATTTTTACATATTCTGATTTACCTTTCCACAGTTCATCAGCGCATATGTGATTTCTTAAAGTCTCAAAAGTGATATTTTATCACCTGGTGATTTTTAAGAATTAAGTCCCAGGTCAGAAATAAGATTCTATAAACATAACACAGATAGACTGTTGTAAATAAAAAAAACCTTACGATTGTCAGCTGGATCAACATTGTAACTCCTAAGGTTATTAGGATGTGCTGCAGTTGTGAAAACGCAGACAGCGATCAAAGTCATAATCAATAATACTTTGGTGGCCATGATGACGAGTCACAAGAAAATGTGATGTGGGGAGTTTTCAGCTAACCTCTGTTTTTATGACTAATATGATTTAACACTTAATTCACGCGTAACTAAACAATTTTACAAACATTAAATAGCCATCAAATTTATGCATGACTACCAGGTTACTAATTGATTTGTTTCACGAGTCATATTCATTAATATAATTTGATTGATACATGGTTTTGGTAACACAGCGATAAATCTGTAGGCACTACAAACAATAAAAATATATTGATAATTATTATTATATATGGACTAGCCAGAAGACTAATAAAGTAATGCTTAAAAAATACATATATCCTTAAGTCTGTGCAAGCCACAAATTTGTGCAAGCAACAATTTTAAACAGCTATTCAATATCTTTTTTTTTTTGTAATTAATATCTTGAAAGAATTTATTTCATGAATACCAAGTTAAAATCATGAATATTTAACTATTGATATATCGAGTAGACGCACCACTAAAAGCTTTATTTTAAAGAGTTTGTTGTCAAATCACAATAGTACTAATAGTACTAATACAAAAAATGTGAGCTACTTGCGTCTTTTGCTTCATGTACACTAATGGCAATCTATTGGAACAAGAACCAGCTCTAGAATATCAGGGGTCAAATCCAAATCATCGTTCACCTGCCTTTATCGTCGCGACATTTTTAGCGCTCCATTTCTCTTTTTCGATCGTCATCTCAACATTCTCTCTGTCTTTCTTTCTTTCTCATATCGTCTTTCACACGGTCCATTCATCTTTTCTTCGGACTAACTGAATATTTTTTTATCCACATTCATAATTATCGATCTCTTAGTCACATACTGATCTTCTCCAATGCCTCTCGTTTTTTTTTAAATATAGGTTCCACTTTTGAACTTCCCCTTACATATTTGTTTCTTATCTACTCGTATCCTAGTCACTTCCACTCTGTATCAAAAATTCGCATTCTTCGCTGCAGGCACTCGTCTTTCATCCGTCACTTCAAATTAGAAAAAGAAATAGGATTATCAATCACAAGTGCTTCAAAATATAATGTATGATAAAGTTAACAAGATAACCAGGTAGTTAATCAGGTATTAGAGCACGAAATTTTTGCGCATAAGAACATGATTTTCTAGTTGTATGTACAATATAATGGTCTTTACCTAGAATTATAGGAATTATGATCTCATTAATCTGTGAGAAAATTTCGGCAAATTCCTATAATTCTACTCGTAATGCTATTTTTTTCATTTGTCTTATATTTGAAAGTTGACTTCAAGGTTATCAATTTACGCATAAAATAAAGTTTTATTTTTAGTTTGATATATAAAATTAAAGGTTCGAAAATTGTTCGTCTTAAATGTCGTCCGATTTCATCATTAGATTTGTTATATTTTTTTATAGATAATATTTTATGGAAATTAAATTTAAGAATCTGTTAGCTTAATGTCTTCCCAATAATTCTCAAAAATATATAAAAACTTGGATTTATAATTCCTAAGGAAAATGATAAAATGTTAGTACTGAAAATTGAGTTTACCTAAAATTCGCCATAGAAAACGGAAATTTCATAGGTAAAGACCTATTATAAGGTCATACCAAGACTTGTCAAAAGATAAAAAATTGGAAAAACCTGAATCTTAAGGTTTAAAATAAAAAAAATACAATTTTCGTTATTCTTGTGGGAACTTTGAAGGTGGTGGGGCTATTCTGTAAAGTCTGTTTTACCATAATCAAAATTTGCCAAAAGAATAGGTAACTAAAATAAGAAAATCAATTATTTTAACCTAAAGTAAGATTCATATTTTTCTCTAATATGTTTTTAATTTCAGCGAAAAATACCATTGTAAGTACCAAAATACTTTTAAAATACCTTATCAAGTAGTCATTCCTACAGAAAAACAACCACCTTCTGCTGAAGGGTCACCCTAAGAAATAAAATAGAATCGCTCATGTTCCAAAAATTTTACCAGCTCTCTTAAAACTTCTAATAAAGCACAATAGCGCAAACACTGGTGCTTTACGACAGAAACAGGCAAAAGGCGGTACTTTTCTCGAAAACTACAAATAATCGCGGAACATGTATGATGTGTAGCTGATTTGGATACCCCTTAGCATGACGCATCAAATTTTTTCTTTTCAACGCCTATCGATGGGCCACCCTGAACAAGTGTAATTGATGTTTAAAAAGTTATTATTATGATTAAAGTACTACCAGATTAAAAATAAACATGCATGATTTTTTGTGTTAACTTAAAATTAATTCAGAAAATACAGAATATAAATCGAAAAAATGAGAAAGGTTTTATTTCAACACTCCCTATATTAAGATTATACAAATTATACATTCGCAAAATTTACAAAAACAGGCAGGGTAATAATGCCTGAATACCTGGAATGAGATTGTAAATTCTACAGTGTACTTATATTTTGTTATATTACAATCATAACGAATCAAATCCATTTTCGTTTTTATTTTATGAGGACAGAATACTTTTGACAGTAGTGTATGTGTCGAGTAGAGGGAGAACCAATGATGTCAATGAGGAAAACCCATTGAAAACGGGTTGATCATTAGGCTCTCTATGTACGATATCATAGGTTGCCAGCTCCTTCAAAAGAAACGCAACAATATTCTTCGCTAGGTCTGGTATAGCTGATTGATTGGGCACTGGACCTGTAAATAAAATACATAGATAAAAAATACAGAGATAAAAAAATACAGAAACATAATGTTGAATATTTGTTACACTAGAACCAATAAAACAAAGTTAACGCTATCAACATAGTTACTTTGATGATCTGTCTATAAAGGTAATTATAATAAAAGTATCTTACCTGGTAAATTCAACTGAGGATTAGAGTTAATTTGCTGAGGGGAAACTGACGGAACTGGTTGCCCCTGCGCTCCTGATGATGTCATGACAAAGACGGAAATTACCGCAATGCAAATAATCCTCGAACTCATGGCGACCACTCTACAGAAAAATCTAAAATAGAAGCAGAAAATTCATAATAATTTTGCATACTAATTAAAGCGTGAAAACTTGGTACAAGCATTGTTTATGTAATTAAAACACAGAATCAGGGAACAAAGAAAGTAATTAATATTTTAAAGTAGCGAGGGTATGCTTAAATAATTATGTTTTTTTCACACGTTAATAATGTTACGAACGCTGTGTAAAATTACGTTTACAGTAAGTTTGAAGAAATCATTTAAGTTTCTAACTAGTTTAAAGTTTGTTTGTATAAGTTATTGCTAAAGACCACAAAAACTTATTGCTAAAGACTAAATTATGTGAATTTCAAATAATGTTTTAAATAAATTTCACCATTTCAGCGAATAACACATTTGGAATGGCTAAGCTTCAAGCTACTTCTGAGCATCTCATTTTGCATGCCATATCTTGTAACTAATTCTCGTGTCCATGAAAATCAAATATCCACCTTGTCTCATTGTCGTAAACGTAGGTGTACGACCTAAAATAATGATACCATGTAAAAAAAATGTAGTCCAAGCAAAATTATGATTTGGTTGTTGCTTGAAGAGTTTGAGTCAAATATATCACATGATTCTCAGGGCTACCTTAATACTATTACTACTAATATTAAAAAAAAAATATATATACAACTAGATAAGATAAATCAAGGTTTGAAACAGGTTTTTAAGTGATAACAATTTAACAATATAAAGATAGAGCGAGTTTATATTTTCCATACATATTTTTTACTCTGCTATATTTTTATTTTTATTAATTAGTTTCAACAAATACCTATTTTAAACCTCAAAACATCTT
The DNA here is from genome assembly GCA_947532105.1 of Athrips mouffetella. Taxonomy (NCBI): domain Eukaryota; kingdom Metazoa; phylum Arthropoda; class Insecta; order Lepidoptera; family Gelechiidae; genus Athrips; species Athrips mouffetella. Next base: position 19,488,524 of record OX383972.1, on the reverse strand, counting down.
ATTCAATTGTATGTTCAGAATTTCGTCATAATATGTTTTGTAATTTAGAAGTTATCGTAAAGGTTAGTTTGTATGGGAAGTCACAGCTCCAGCAGCGGGACCCTTGAGGTCCCAAATATCTTTAAATAAGGTATTTTAAATAATGTATACACATACTTATTTTGTCAGTTGTCGTGTACCATTAAACACCAATACTATTATCACATCCCATCATAATCATAAAATAATAGGTCTTTACCTATGAAATTGCCGAAATTTTCTTACAGATTAATGAGATCATAATTCCTATAATTCTAATGCTATTTTTTCCATTTGTCTTATATTTGAAAGTTGACTTCAAGGTTATCAATTTACGCATAAAATGAAGTTTTTATTTTTAGTTTGATATATAAAATTAAAGGTTCGAAAATTGTTCGTCTTAAATGTCGTCCGATTTCATCATCAGATTCGTTATATTTTTTTACACATAATATTTTTGGAAAACTAAATTTAAGCTTCTGTTAGCTTAATGTCTTCCCAATAATGCTTCAAAAAATAAGAAAAAATGGATTTATAATTCCTAAGAAAAATGCAAAAATGTTAGTACTGAAAATTGAGTTTACCTAAAATTCGCCATACAAAACGGCAATTTCATAGGTAAAGACCTAATATACGAAAAAAAAATAACAAAGGAACGGGTTGTAAATTTGTAATGCAAAGCATTTTTGCGTACCAACTACGCTCGTCAATCAAGATAGTTAATAACAACAATGATTGAACTATGTTTTTTAGGGTTCCGTATCTCAAAAGAAAAAAACTGAACCCTTATAGGATCACTTTGTTGTCCGTCTGTCTGTCTGTCTGTCAAGACCCTTTATCTCACAAACGGGTAAAGGTATCAGGTTGAAATTAATACCATAAATTAGGTTCCATGAACCACACAAGATCTGAAAATTTAAATTTTTACAATGACGCAATCAAAAGATATGGCATTTTATGTCCTCATCTCCATACATTTACTCAAAAATGCAAAACCTACCGTTGGCCTAAAATTATGAAATTTGGCAAGAAGCTAGGTCTCACAGTACAAATAATGGAAAAAGTCTGAAATCATTAAATATTACAACTTTTCTCACAACTAATGGTAACCAATTGTGGTGAGCCCCCGTTTCAAGAACATACATATAAGAGAGGGGTCAAGTTGGATGGTCGCTGAGGCGATTTTTGTTTTAGTTCTATTTTAAAAACGGGAACACTCACAAACTTGAAAATTGGTATGTTTATAGTGCATAAGCTATAAAATAACAACAAATAATAAAATTTGGTCAAGCGCGTGTCGTACTCAAAAAATCTAGCACATTAACTTACTGAAATTTCACCTAATACAATTATAATTATGTGGTGGTACGGAACCCTCGGTGCGCGAGTCCGACTCGCACTTGGCCGGTTTTTTTTTTACATATCACTCCAATTAAAAATAAAAATAAATTGCACCACACATTGCACATATCCAATTAAAGGTTCTCTGGTATAGTTATAGCGTGTACACTGTACAATAATTATTTAGCTAACTCTGAAAGACCCATGGCATTTCATGGTTATGGGGTGGGCTTTCATCGTGATATTTGATAAATACATGAAGTAAGTAAATAAAAAGATTACTTTAAAAGGATTGGGAGCGATCAACATGTTGCGCTGAGAACAAAAAGATTAAAGGCAAGACTTATTCTATTTTAACCCATGTTTATTGAAATAAGTTGTTTTGTTTTAAAGGCTGATTCTCATTTTTTAGAGTTAGATTATTTTTGTAAGATGTTGCATACTACAGTTAGAAGTAAACGGCTGTGTATTAACGTGCCACCAAATTTGAGTAAATTTTTACCAAATAATATCCACGAAATTTTGTCTACCAAAATGGATGAATGTACACCAAACTTGCTTCTGGCACTTCGCCGGCCGCCGCCGCGGCACGCTCGCTCTGCTCGCTCGGCTCGTGCGTTGTGGTCGCCTAACACAACCTAACCGAACCGGTTACCCAAATTTGGTGTACGTTCAGCCAATTTGGTGTACATTCATCCATTTCGTCTGAAGTGTATTGGGATATAAAAAATATTTTGGGAATCATTTAATTTGTTGCCGAAGTAAATATGGATCCAATACGCTTCTTTGTGCAACGATACTCAGTTTCAGTTTTTATTACTAACAGTTTTTCAGGTTTTATTTACTCAAGTCTAAAGGTGTGTTACTTTTATTTCAAAGGAAAAGATCGGAAAAGATTGACGCGAGCCTGACTTGCAACTGCAACCTTCGACTATCCGTGCTCTTTCAAATTAAGCTTCAAGTGACCCGTTCGAATTTCTCTTCTTTCTTCTTTGTCTTACTTGATCCTCAACTGCACCTCAATGCCATTTACTCTAGCAACGTTGCACTTATACCAATTATATTGTGTTATATTATAATATAAAATCCTTATGAAATAGTGCACTTAATTTTAGCATGTTTCTCAGACTCAGACCTTACAACTGGACAGCTGTCCTCAAGGAACATAGTTCGATGTACAAAAAAAAATGTTAAACTTGCGCATTTTGTATGGAAGGTCCTTTTTTTACGTATTTTGGCCTATGTTTCTTAGGGAAAATTATCATATCTAGGTCGTCATCATCGTCATCATAACGTCCCATGAAATGTCCACTACAGGACAGGGAGCTCTAGCTTTTGCTGGAAAAATGTGGAGGGGAAGTACCATAGTCACCCGGCTGGCACCGACCGCGGTTGTAGGTGACCGCAGTAAGTAAGATTGTATGATATCCCACAGGAAGATGCTGCTGCCCATCCTCCAGTTTATAACACTTAGTCGCCTCTTACGACACCCACGTGTTTGTATGGGATGGTACTATTCTTTGACTCTAGTAAAAGAGTTAATCAATAGATATAATTAACAGAATTTCACGAAACCCTATTAATTTTATCTGGATCGTTTCTACTGACCAATTAGCAGCGAGAGGCATCAATGATATCTCTATAATGTTTATCTACCTATGTACGCACCTATATTTCGAAATATACAGCCAGATAAAGTATCGAAATGCTCGGTAATTTCATAAATACAACCTAATCTATCCTAACCATTTTAATGAAATGCCTGGGAACTCTATGGAATGAGTAATTCTGTGATCATGGCAAGACATGATTGATGCCAATTATTGATAGGTATTGATTGAGGTCAATGTGATTAATGCTCAGAAAGTGACTATAAGAACATTAGCTGTATGCCTAGACTTTCATAACTTCCCCAATTTAACTCCATAAGAGTAAAAATTCCGATCTCCCCTGTTGAATTTTAACCGCCTGTTGTTGTTGTTGACTGTTGAAAGTTAACCCCCTAAGGCAGGGTTAAATTTCAACAGTCAACAACAACAACAGGGGGTTAAATTCCAACAGGGGGGATCGAAATTTTTCAACAGTCATTTCACTCTCACCTATGTAGTCATGTGACTTACATGCTTCTTTCTTAAACTGGTTAAGGCTGTGCGAAGTTGTCGTTTTAATCAGTCAGTGTCTAAGTTTCGTTAAGTAGATAGTACATAACAAAAACAATTTATTTATTTCAAAACAATCAATTCTATTTCCCTATGATTCTTCGATGCGACTTTTTTTTGCAGAATCCAAAGGGTAGAAATTTAGAGTATGTAACAAATCAAGTTGGTTACCTAGAGTATGAGAGAGGATTTTGATAAGGATATTGATGAATTAGGTTTCCAGCTGCTGCGAAAGAAACTCATTAACATTCCTCGCCAGGTCTGGTATGGCTGATTGAAGACACATAGGAGCTGTAAATAAAATAAATACATTTGGATACCCCTAAGAGTACCTACTTTACCTTAGGGCCTCCACTTGGTACTTGGTTCTGATACACTATTTACAATCACTCTTGAAGACTTTCTAGTTATGAAGATAATTTGATATTGTAAAATAAATAATTATAAAGAAAACAAATGTTGATTACAAATAATGAAATCTATTTCCTTCTCACTTTATTTGGATACCAAATCTTTTTCGCCAAATTATAAAAATATGAAGTAAAGAACAAATGAAATAGATTACCCAGGGTATGGGTATTGATTCGGGTTTTGGTTAGGGTACCGCTGTACAAGGTCATAGGTGGCCAGCTGCCGCAACATGAATGCAACAACATTCTTCGCCAGATCTGGTATAGCTGACGCTGGAGGAGGCATTGGAGCTGCAAGAAAAATAAATTAATTAAGAAAAATTATGTTGCTTGATTACATTCTAGTATGACTCCAAGCCGCTATTTAGTGTGCGTAATTTAATCAGCATGAGCATGTACCTGCAATTTACAAACTAATAGATGGCGCTGTGGAGTTTTTACATCGCGCTATTGCTTTTTTCAAAAAAATACTCGAAAAAACGAAGAAAGAGTGTAAGGCGCTCGTTGCACCAAAAACGTGTTAAATTTTTAATATTTTTCGGTTTGCTTCATCTGATTTAGCTTATATATTCTGAAGTAACATTGCAAGTACCAATTTTTTTAGAATAAGCAATTTGTTAAGAATTTTGAAGATTGCTTGAAAATTGTTACATAATCTCTCATGCTAATTAAATGGAAATTTGCAATGTTACACCTGCCATCCTGACGCATACGCTATTTCTGGTTGCGTAAGTCACAAGTAGCCTAACGTAGGTAACCTACTGGATCAATTTGATTCTAACCTACCTTCCGCGAAGCAGGTGCTTCGACTGCTTGGAAAGAGTTTCATATGCGATACAATGCCTGTTCATAGAATGTCTTAATTATACACATTACACCAGCCAACATGTAATTGACCGACGTGATTGGCATTGAGTCTGCTTACTACGCCGTAGGCCACGGTTTCGATCATCGCCTAGGACAAACATTTGTGTGATGAACACGATTGTTTCTTCAGTCTGGGTGTTATTTATCTATTTACAAATACAAAATGTACCTATACCAGTCTGTGGTACCCATAGTAAGGCTTTTCCTAGTTTGGGATGACTTTAGTTGAATTTTCGTGGAATTTCCCCTAATTATTTATCAAAGTGGGACAAATACTCAGTTTTGGACGCTAATTATTAATTTGTCCCGTTGGCGTTTGAGACCACAGGTAGCTGGGGGTTGGAGGCTATTGCCTTCGTGAAGGAGATTGGCCGTCGACTCCGAGAGAAGGGGTACGATGCTCGCTCCGGATCCTACCTGGCGCAAAGGTTGTCCATTGCCATCCAACGTGGCAACGCGGCGAGTGTCATGGGCACCTTTGCGTCCGGTACGATTCGGGGAGGGCTTTTTGACTAAGTAGAAGTCCAGTGTGGGGACTTTATTTTTGGCATCTTTTTTAATACTTTAATTTAATATTTTTGATTTAATGTGGGGAATAATTATTTATCATATATTTATTTATTTAACATCTATGATATTTTTTTTTATTAAATTGTTAAACATTTAAAGTGAAGAGTATTTAAGTAACAGCTTATCATACAACATAATTAAAAACATAATACACTTACTTGGTTTTAGTTTGTGAGTGACCATGGCAAACAAATAGGTTACAAGATTTTTCTCTTGTAAACGTGATTTTTACATCAAATGGTAATTATGCGGGGTGATAATAGGGCGGGTTCAGTATTAGTAGCTGAACAACTTTTTCCAAGGAAAATTGTTTAAAAATCTTTTTTATATCCCATACACAAAGCAGTTTCTATGGGAAGTTGAAATTATGTTTTTTTTTGTTTTTTCGACCTATAATTCTTTGGGCAAATTGTTCAGTCACTAATACTGAACCCACTTCTGGGATATGTAACCTACCTATTATATAAGGTGACTTTTAATTAATTCTTGATAGCAAAAGATAAGCATGTACTCATGATACTGAACAACTTTTCCCAAGGACCATAGGTCAAAATACAAAAAACCAAATTTGACCTCCCATACAAAATGCGCTATCAGCTGATGCAGTTTCTATGGGAGGTCAAAACTAGATTTTCGTATTTCGACCTATGTTCCTTGGGGAAAGTTGTTCAGTATCAGGAGTACATGCTTACCTTTTTCTATCAAGAACTAATTAAAAGTCACCCTATATATTAACATTCATAATAAAAGCATCTTACGTGGTGGTGGTGGACGTATATGTGGGTTCGCTTGGTGCGGAGGAACTGGAACTGTTGGATGTGGTGGTCCCTGAGCTTGCGATGATGCCACGTAAAAGATGGCCACCATAGAGATGCAAATAACCCTAAGACTCATAGTGACAACTTTATAGAATAAACTTGTACCAGAAGTAGAAAACTCAATAATATCTTGCAATATTTATAGTTTCAAAATAATATTGATGTAATCACACAATTACGAGTCTGGTACAAAAACGTTTATGTAATTTAAACAGAAAATTGAGAAACAAGGAAAATAATTAGATAAAAGCATTTAAAGGTAGAAAATAGGATGTAAGCAGTAATAAATTTCATTTCACACTTTAATAATGTTATTAACGGTAGGTTCCTAATATTATGTTTGTAATAAGTGTTTATGAATATCGAAACAAAAAAAATACAGGAGTTAAATGTTAAAGTTTTTATAAGTTGTTGATATTTTATGTCCAACAAGATAATTAACATAAAATAATTTAGCTACACAAAGTTGCATATGGTCAACATTTCATCCCTTATTTAACCCTTGAATTTATAACCCTTATGTCATATACCTGACTTTTCCTCATAGCAACCATGTTTGTTGATTTGTCTCTGCTAAGTCAAAATATATTGCATGAATAATAAAACTGTGTTTTCTATGTATTTAACATTTGGCGACGATGCCTTATGATATGAAAAAATGCAAACGCTCGCGGGGCTCCCTGCGAGGTCTGCTCACAAAAGCAAATAATGCTTTTCAAGAAGAATTAAATTTACATACCACGGAAGAACTCGAAACACGACTTACGACTTTACAAAATGCATACGAATCTTTACAAATCTTACAAAACCAGATTGAAGAAGAAACCGAAGACGAAAATCTTGAAGCCGAAATTCAATACAGATATGAATGTGACGAAATTTACACGGAAATACGCTCGAAAATGCTTCGTCTCCTCAACAAGTTGAAACCAGTGCCTGAACCCTCACTTGCAGTACGTAACGAGCAGCCATCGACCACCACGCAGCCAGCCACGCGTGAGGCGCAACCCAGGTTCAACTTCCAGGCTTTTCACGAAAAAGAATCTTTCAAAAGTTATACTAAACGTCTTAGTACTTACCTTTTACTCAACAACATTACGGATCCGAAAATTAAGGTATATACATTACTTTCTACAATTTCTCCGGAACTGCACGAACGGATACACGACCTATGCTCTCCAGAAGACCCAACCAATAAAACGTTTGACGAACTTACAAAAATATTAGACGATTATATTGATCCGAAACCAAGTATTTGGGCGTCACAACATACATTTATTTCACGCATACAGCAACCTAATGAGACAGTCGCAGTCTATGCTTCAGAGTTAAAGAGACTCCATCAAGTGCAACTACAAACATCAGAACTTCTACGGGAAAATTTATATAATTAACAAAGATGTCGATCCCATTCTAGGTAGAAGTTGGATGAAAGAATTCAAGATCCAGCTTGCTGATATGCGGGCAGTAAACGCATGCAAGGAAGTTCCTAAACTTGACCAGTTACTAGAAGAGTTTGCATCATCGGTTTTTAGCCCTAACCTAGGGGAAATACCAAACGTGCGAGGTCACTTAACCTTAAATGAAAATACCCAACCTATTTTTATTAAACCTCGTAGGATTCCTTATGCATTAAGAGCTAAAGTAGATGAAGAAATTGACCGTCTTGTGAAAGAAAGGGTTATCACCAAGATTGACCATTCTGATTGGGGTACGCCAGTCGTACCAATTGTAAAACCCAACGGAAGCATAAGACTTTGCGCTGATTACAAAATCACACTAAACAAAGTAATTAAAGACGAAAAATATCCAATACCGATAATAGAAGATATCTTAGCTGAAATGAGTGGCGGACAATTATTCTGTACCCTAGATATCACTCAAGCCTACTTAAACATGGTAATGGACGAAGAAAGTGCTCTTCTTCAGACCCTAAGTACTCATAAAGGTACTTACAAAGTAAACAGACTCATGTTTGGAGTCAAAGTTGCACCGAGCTTATGGCAAAAGTTTATGGACCAGTTGCTGCAGGGACTCGAAGGCGTAAAATGCTTTTTCGACGACATTATAATTCAAGGCTCTTCGGAAGACCAGCTATTACTACGACTAAGACAAGTCTTACAAAAACTTAAAGAAAGTAACCTTCGCGTAAATAAGGAAAAGTGTCACTTTTTTAAACAAAGTATCAATTACCTAGGCCACACTATTGACAAAGAAGGGTTACACAAGAACCAAGATAAAATTGTAGCAATTACTAAAGCAAACCCTCCAACAAATGTAAATGAATTACGTACATTTTTAGGCATGGCCAATTACTATAACAAGTTTATCCCTAACTTAGCATCCATTACATCTCCCCTAAACCAACTGTTGAAGAAAGGAATTAAATTCGTCTGGACGACTGCTTGTGAAGAAAGCTTCAAGAAAGTTAAAACAGAAATTCTGAGCGAAAGAGTTCTTATACACTTTGATCCAAACAAACCTTTGATCATAGCTACAGATGCGTCCCCTACGGGCCTTGGAGCTTGTCTTTCACACAAATTACCTGATGGATCAGAGCGACCAATAGCGTTTGCATCACGATCACTTACTAGCAGTGAGAAGAAATATAGCCAAATTGATAAAGAGGCTACTGCAATTTACTGGGGTCTTAAAAAGTTTTTCCACTACTGTTATGGCCGTAAGTTCACACTGATTACAGACCACAAACCGCTCATTTCGATCTTTCACCCACATCACACTTTACCTACCCTGAGTACCATGCGATTATTTCATTACGCACATTTTCTGTCCGGATTCGACTACGATATTGAATATAGAAATTCTTCAAAAAACTCAAATGCAGACTATTTATCTCGTTTTCCAGTAGAAGAAATAAGCGAACATAAAATGGATCAGCACTGTGCATTTCAGTTAAGCCAAATACACGTACTGGACGTCTCGCCACAGGTAATCGCAAAGGAAACAAATGAAGATCCGGAACTTAGAATTTTACTTCAAACTCTCAAATCAGGACGCTCACTCAAAGATGTTGGATATAAAGATTGTGAACTAACCCTACAAGATGATTGTATTTTCAAAGGTACAAGAGTAATGATACCACAGAAATTACGTCATCGTATTCTCGAGGAACTACACACCGGACACATCGGAATTGTAAAAATGAAACTTCTTGCACGCAGTTTTGTCTATTGGAAAAATATAGATCAAGACATAGAGAATAAAGTCAAATCTTGTAGGGCCTGTCGTTTAGAAGAAAATGAACCAGCAAAGTCTCCGCTGCATCATTGGGAGAACCCTACAGGTCCGTGGCAAAGAATACACATAGATTTTGCGGGACCAATGTCTGGATTTCAACTATTTATCATAGTAGATGCCTTCACAAAATGGGTAGAAATCATACCTACAAAAACTTCAACAAGTTCATTCTGCATCTCAAAGTTAAATGATCTTTTTTGTAATTTTGGGATTCCATACACTGTAGTGTCCGACAACGGAAGGCAATTTTTATCACAAGAGTTCAAAAACTTTCTGTCAAACAACGGGATAGCTCACAAGACGATCGCTCCTTATCACCCTGCTACGAACGGTCAGGCGGAGCGTTTCGTACAGACAGTTAAACGTGCACTCCACAAATTAGAGGGGGAGAGTGGTGCCTTGATAGATAAGATCACGAAGGTTAAACTGTGCCTTAGGTCCTCGCCTGGACCAACTGGCGTTTCTCCATATGTTCTCATGTTCGGCAGAGAAGTAAGAACAAAATTACACGCAATGGTAAGAAACCCCTCAAAATTCGAGAACACCTTCAGAACATGCCGCGGCTCCTCTAAAATGAGACAGTTTTCTGTCGGCGATCGAGTTCAAGCGAGAAGCTACTCAAGCCCTGGAAGGCGATGGGAATTTGGCACAGTGTCTCGCCAACTAGGGCGACTCCATTATGAGATACGCACAGACCGAGGACTATTGTGGATCCGCCACCTGGACCAGCTGCTCCCGGCGCCCCTGATCCTCAGGAATCCCGAGGGAGGCGTGTCATATACCTGACTTTTCCTCATAGCAACCATGTTTGTTGATTTGTCTCTGCTAAGTCAAAATATATTGCATGAATAATAAAACTGTGTTTTCTATGTATTTAACACCTAATAAATTTAGGATTTCTAAAATCGAACAAAATGACTGCCACTTCACACAAACAAAACGCAGTTTTTTTAATAAAACTAATGTAATAAATAACATATTTAATGTTAATAGTTATAGATTTTTTTTTGTTAACGAAAAATTGTTTTTTTTTAGAGATACTTAAGGGGCATAATCAGTCAACGACACTGAACAACTTTCAGTGAACAAAACATTCAGGAAACGAAAAAGAAATCGGCTTCTCCATACAAACTGCCCGATCAAGTTTGCAATTTTGTATGGAGACGTGGATATTTTTTTTCCTTTCCTGAAAGTTTTGTTCACTGAAAGTTGTTCAGTGTCGTTGACTGATCATGCCCCTTCAGTATTCGGAAGGCTGTCCCTAACACCCTGTATAAAGTCTTCCTTTTTTGACTGAAAAACATACAAAATTGAAATATGAACATTCGGTTTTAATTTTTAAAATTATATATGTAATTTAACATTTTAAACATTATAGATACTTGCAACACCTTCATATGCTTTAATGACGACAATGAAAACTAACATTCTTAACGAAGAAAGACTTTAATGTAATTAAATGTTAAACAACAAGTATGTCTTTTCTTTTGCAATTATTCACAGAACTAAAATTTTAAATTCGATTTTTTTCCTGACAGTAAAACCTCCTAATGCGACGGATGTTGTTTAATTACGATAGTATGGTGATTGTTGTTTTGCTACAAGGTCATATGACGCCAGTTGTTGCAAAAGAAATGCAACCACATTCTTTGCTAAATCAGGAATAGCTGATGGTTGATATTGTCCAGGACCAGGAGGGTAGGGGGCTGGATAGTTTGGTATTGGAGCAGGGTTTGGTGGGGGTGGTAGAAGATTTGGAAAGTTTGCAGGAAAAGGGCTTTGTTGAAGGCCAGGACCTTGCGCAGTATCAACGTTTTGCTGAGCCGCGTTTTGCCGTGTGAATGCTGTAAATAAATATAATGTGTAAAAGTAGTTATAGGATTTATTTAGTCATGCGAAAAAAATGGATTTCTTCGTCATTTTAATGAAATTTAAAGAAAATAAATATAATATTTTATTTCAACGGAGTATCTGCCAAATGATCTGATCTACAGGCATTTCACAATCGCTTTGCTTCTAGAGAGGTTTCTGAGTCACGTAATTTAAAAGATAAGGTCTATAGATACCTCAGCAGCCAGGTTCAAATCTCTTTGGTTTACACCAACGATCCACAAAACATTGACGACTTGAAACACAAGAATTTCGGCCTGTTATTCATGACAAGAGCCGCAGAATGTGTAAAAATTTAAAAACTAGGGCAAAAGAATCGGCGTTTGCAAAAATGCCTGTGGTGGTCATTTGGTAGATATTCCGTTGAAATAAAATTGTACAAGTCCCTTCTTTAAAATAAACTAAAATTACGAAAAACTTCCAATCCGTTCGCATTTTATAGAAAAAACTAATCGTCTACCTATTTTTGGGACACCTAGTAAAAGGAAATGTATCCTTTTAAACTAGTTTTGGCCTCCAGTTTATAACAACTTAACATAGCTTGATTAAGAATTAGATTTGTTGTCAATATAAAATTATATCTTAAAAAACGCTCTCATTACATAAGTAGACTACCTATATACAATCAGACCTGACACAAAAGTAACTAAAGGTTGGGCTGTACTTTTCATTTTTTACTTTTTCTATTAAAAGTCGTCGCAAGTAAAGTTTAAGAAAATTAAAAAAACTCACCCAAAGAGCGTTGAGCTTCCACTATCGATGTACCGGTAACTACGAACACAAGAACTAGTGTTTTTACGCGCCACATCTTGCTGTTGATGATAAAAAGCCAAATTCTAGATTTATGACGAATATATATAGAAAATTTGATGTTAATTAGAATGTGTTGTGGATGGTTCTCAGCAAAGGCTACAAATCTTTAATTACAAGGAAGAAATCGTACTAATGAAACAGAGAAACGTTTTTTTTTCATTTCACACTTAATTATGTTAGTCACGCCGCGTGAGATTTTTTGCAGTATAGAACCTCATTAGAAGAATTAATTATCGTTATATGAATATATTCGTAATAATGTAGTATATTATTATTTTTTGGTTTCTATGAATGACATCACGATAAGCTTTCCATGGTAGCTTTCCTGGAGCGAACATGGAAAAGAAATAAAAGCATTTTTTATAAACTCCTATGTTGGCAGATTTTTTTGATTATTTAACGTTTATTGCATTGGTGAGGAATAAGGTTAGATGATTGAGTTGTTGTCTGTCAGTACCAAAATATTTTTCAAAAGTTTATTTATATTTCTGTTTTTTCTTTTTACCCTTTTAACCGCATAGCGTGCCTTATTTTGGACATATTTTTTAACGAGAATTTTATTGGATGTGTGTTATATATATAACAACAAGGAAAATAAAAATACAGGTTGTAAGGGACGGTGTACCAAAACTAAACGGGAGTGCTCAGTCAACGAAACTGTACAACTTTTCGAAAGAAACATTTTTATGAAATTAAATAAAAATTTGACCTCGCCATGTAAATTGCTGACTGTGATCGAACAGTTTGTGGAGAGGTCAAATTTATTTTTCATTCCCCAAAAATTTTTCTTTGGAAAAGTTGTTTGACTAAGCACGCCCTATGTTTTCGGTACACAGTCTCGTACACCCTACATATTTTACACCATAAATATTTTTCATATTTTTATAGCTTCCCAGAAGTAAGATGATTAACACATTTTTCCCCAAAAAAAAGAAAATCATTCCTTGCAGTAAGGGGAAGCGAAAGATAAAGTCTCTCAATTTTTTGTAATTTGGACACACTACTCAATTCCGACTTCCTACCCTAGTCTTTCTACTAGAAATTCTTAAAGTTCTAAGGTGGAGTTTGTAAAACATCCGTTACCTTTACAGTACAAGTTTTACTTTTACTATGGGCACTCCGGAACTTCTCGCGCGCATCCCGTTGCGGATTAACCAGCGGGGACTAAGACTACGTCCTGTACTGTCTGTTCCTGCAGCCAGTACCAATTACCGTAAGAATTCCTTCTTAATACGAGTTCCAACAAAATTTTATGAACTGTCTCATGATGTCGACCTATTTTGCACCAGCATTACCACCATTAAGCGATTAATGATGCAAAGTTAGTTTAACCCGTTGTGATATGTACGTACCTACCTAATATTATATTCACTTAATTTAAACTTACTTCCCTTTCTATCTTCTATTTATGTTTTTGTTTGTATGTATCATTCTATTTGTGGAGATTTGTTAATAGCATTGGAATATCTATCTTATTTCTATATTATATACATTTGTCTGTAAATATTCCTAAGAAAATAAAATAAAAATAAATAAAATAAATGTCTTGAATCAATTGTCACAATATTTCTGCTTTATGCCACCATAATAGATATTCCAGAAATAGGTTACGACTATGGTTTATTTTCGATTCGGGCGACAGTGTTGACGCAACATAAAATTACGCAAACACTTTTGACAACACGATATTATGTTACCCTGTACGTACACTCCCATATACGGCAACATTCGTTTAAGTATATCTAGCAGGAATGTATAGAACGCATTGTGTACCTATATGTATATTTACCCATTATTCACTGTGTTCTAAACTTACCAAGGTAAAATGGACTATAATTTGGCTTTTGATTTTCTCCAAATTGCCAAAGTTGACACAACTGTTACGGAAATTTAATTTTGCAGGTCTGGCCTTTTCTGCATAATTTGGTTTTTGAACGTGAAAAAATTTCTTGAACTCTCGTAACTTTTATCGACCTTCTACATTCGACTATATTGCACAATCATTGCTATGTTTAATTTTAATTGTTATTTGATCCTTGAAATTGGGGTTACGTTGTAACAAGGTACGGTTAACTGCATATCAGTGAAAATATTTGCAACCCTATTACATTGCCATAAAGTCCAAAGTGATTCTACTGATGTGCTGTTGGGTGTACCTCGAGTATGAAAAATTCAATTTCCATTTTATTATATTGTTTTTTTCGGTATTTGTGATGGGTCAAATCTTAAAAGTTCCAATGGTTTATTGTATGAAATCTAGCGGACCGCCCTGACTTCACACGGGTAGCACTGAGTTTGACTGGATGACTTGCTGCTTTATATCTGCTATTAATAGCATAATTTGTAATTGGTTGTAGACAAAAAAAATATTTACGAAATAACAAATTTTGTAGTTTAATGACTTGATTAATCAAATAGATGATTTGATAGGAAGATACATTGGATTAAATAATTAGTTCATTCATTCATTTATTCATAAACAATTTTTTACAATTGTGTTAGAAATTAACAATAATAATTAGAGAAATGTCACAAAAGTTATATATACCTATGTCACAAAAAAATATAAATTCTTAATTATAAATAATTATAAAATGTCACAAATTTATAATAAACATAATCAAATGAAAACAATAACCAGCAATCAAGACATTAGACACAACAAAACAATATTAAAATGTCACCAAAATTCCTAATTACAAGATACGTAAAAGTTATAATTTTAACTAAGTTATCATTTTGAAAATGAATCAATGAAGTGTAATGAGTATTTCGGTTGAGCAGTTGCCTAGCTGAAGCTAAAATTACAGAAATTCCATACTAAACTTCAAACCCCTATTTATCTCAGGGATAATTTTCTTAAAACACTGGTAGTTACACGCGTTTCTTTATTTCTTGCTGTCCTACAGACAAAAAATTACATATAGACCTAACTTGTACTTTCAAATTGTGCGAAACATAAATTCGATAGAGGCCATGATCTCACTTTATTTATCACATACCAATACATTGAAAAATAAATTGCCTTTAAGCCGTTCTTGTATAGCCTAATCGCCACATTACACTACTTTAATATCAACATGTTTGTTATGTCAAGGCTAAATAAATAGAGTCAGCATAATTTCATTTGTATAAAAGAAGTAAATTTATTGGAGCATTTCACTGTGGTGGTGGCTAACAGTCAAAATGACACCAACTTGGACCTTGGCTTTTCTTTTCCTCTTTGGATTAACTGCGAGTTATGGTAAGATTGCTTTCAGGTTCTTTCAGGTAACTCCTGATTCTTCTTTTTTTTTGTTACACCATCATGCTTTACCAGACTGAATAAGTAGCCAGATCCATAGCTACTTCATTTGCTTTAGTTAGGTCCTCCATTGGGGGCAAGACCTGGAACCTTATGCATAGAAGATAACTGCACTACCACTATGCCACACAGAACTTCAAGATTTATAGTTCTTCTATCATTAATCTCATAAAATATTTGTAGGTACACAAGAGAAGTAACATTATCGTCAATTATATTTTCTCCTAAAACAAACTTTTTTTTATACAGGACTTCAAATCCCTGGATTGATGCCTTCTTACCCTCAGACAGAATCAGTAAGATTCACTCCAACATACCAAAGCTGTCGCAGCGTTGTCGACTGCGTTACAGTCTGCGCAAGACAGCCAATAGCGTATTGCAAAACTGGCGGGCTGTATCAAGCTGGTTCGTGTTTCTGTGGAGTACCTCAGAGGGGATATAATCCGTTTAACCCATTCGGTCCGAGTCCCAATATCAATCCAAACCCCTTCGGCCCGATTCCTAACATCAATCCAAACCCCTTCGGCCCAAGTCCCAACATCAATCCAAACCCCTTCGGTCCGAGTCCCTACAATCCAAACCCCTTCGATCCCATCGATGGAGGTTTGAATCCTTTAATAACCAGACCCCGATATGATCCATTCGGGCTTCCTTCCTCGTCGCTCCTGAGGCCAAACCTTTCACCATTCCACAGACTACCACTGAACCCTATGAGGCCCTTTGCAAGTGCAGGATTTCTGCACTCTGCCGATGAGGACCATGAAGAAAATCAAGTCGACGATGAATAACTCTTTAAAAGAAAAATCTTTTGAAGCATGCTTCTGACAGTATCACTTTTAGAAAGAAGCAATATTTTTATACCATATTTAAATATATTTTATAAATAGGATTCGGACTAGTTATTGGAGTTGTGCAGCCTGCAGGCAGTATTTATGCATTTATTTATTTACGCACAGAAAGGCAATATTACGAGTATATGGCCACGTTTTTGTAGCATACGAAGGATTCTCTGTTATTATTAATATAAAAGTTACGTATTTGTCATATATTTAAAGCAATCCTGGTACGATGAAATTAAAATTATGTATTAATATACGAAATGCATTGTTATTTATTTTTATAAAATTTATTTTAAGATGAGAGTAAAAAGGTTTATTTAATGTCCACAATCCTTAAATGTTGTTTTGAGTTTTCATAGTTATTTATTCGTTCCCAAAATTCGATGAAAATGGATTTTCCTAACATTGCCGGCAGCTTCTCGCGAGTATTTAACCAGTACATAGCTTTTGATTTAACTCAGAGAAGGTTATCAAAATAATGATCGAATTTCCAATAATCTAAAATAATCAAATAATTTAAAATAATCTTCACTACTACAGCGACGCTGACAACTGAAAAAATATCGCTGTCATACTGTAAATTCATAACACTAAGTATGTTTATTGTCATGCTGGGTCGGTGTTGTATCAGGTTTTAGGTGTGTTTACAGTTACGACTACACAACTTAATAGACGTCTCACTTTTAGATTTCTTTATACAAACAATTGTGTCAATGCGTTGAGTATTTGGATCAGGGGGAGCAGTAAAAATGCCAGCTGAAAGGTTGATTGAAGGGCGCCTAGCTGTAGCTATTTTAATTCGCAATACACATACGAGATCTTTACAGGTTGCGGACGTAGTCGGTTCTAAACATTCCGTATCTTACGTTAAATCATACAGCCTAATATTTTGCCAGAAAGTGTTCACACTGATTTACGGGTCTATAGATTGTGTGGTCGTAGGTCTGCAGGCATTAACAGTGTTTACACAATGAATAGGAACACGCGGCGAGGAGGGCGTGAAACAAAACGCCATGACACGACGCTAATTAAAATCTCAGGGCGGGGCTACGGATTTTATCATTTTACATTCCAAAATCAAATTAATGGTATGAAATAGTAATAATATACAAAGCTAAAATTACACAGTAGTAGATTTTGATATTGAAATCGCAAAGCACGATGTACTTATATAGACCTTTGATATTTTGTTTACAGCGCTAGGTAAAGATACTAATTTGTGATCATCATTTTCTAAAAACTTCCGTTTGCGGCATAAATGACATAAAGATTACCCGTTTCAAGTTGTTTTTGACAGCAGATATGGTGATAATTTATTCATCAAAATAAATATTAAAAAACTTTGCCTACTGAACGATACAACGTGAATTTTCATTGGTTTTGCTCCCGAAGCCCACTGATTCTCCTTAAACAACGTGTACCGGAAATGTGTACAAATACTGAAGGGTGTGAATCTGCCCATGAAACTGAAGAACTTTTCCCAAGGAATATGGGTCGAAAAACGAAAGAAAATGTTGACCTTCTATATAAAATGCGCTATCAGCTGATGCAGTTTCTATGGGAAGCTGATATATTTTTCTTGTATTTTGACCAATGTACCGAAGGAGAAGTTATTCAGTTTCAAGGACAGATACATATCCTTCAGTATTATCAGTTATCACACTTATCCGTTATAAGTTGTGTAAACAAGCAACTTTCTCGGGAAAAATTTTTTTACTCTATAATCATCATGCAATTTTATTAAGTGATGTAATACATAAAACAACTGAACTTCGCGACAAAAAATTACACGTTTAGTGATTGAAGTGAAATCGTTAAGTAATTTGTGTATTTATCAACTCAATCAAAGAATATATAATACTCAATATTGCTCTTTAGTCACCAAAAGTGTAATATTTTGACGCCAATTCCGGTGGTTTATGCTGAAAATTGGTCTCAATTTTCTCAGCTTTTCCGCAATAGAAGCACGATTTGCGTGAAATCCAACCATTATTTGCCATGATTACATGAAACAATTATTCTGAAAAATATTGCGCCGATTCAAAAAAGAGCCAAAAATTTGTATACTTCGTAACTGGCAACCCTCTACTTTTTTGAGCATAATATATCTTGTACACCTAACTAGTATTTAAGTAGTGAAAGTGTTCGCAGTTTAGATGATTACGGGGTAGTGTGTGATTTTCCAAGGCGAGCGGCTAGGGGCAGCCATTGGCCCGTAAAGCGGTCAATGTGTGCATTAATTAATCCCTTCGATATAGAGATACTCCGCTGCTGTTTTTGCATGGTTATTTATCACCATCATTAGTCTACTCCAGATTGTCTCTTAATAAAATATCTATTATTATTTAGCAGTAAAAAAGACAGGTGATTCAATGAATTTCAATTACGAAACAAGGTGTTAAGATTGTTTATACGAGTAGAATGAAAAAAATCTGCTGCCTTAATTTAATTTTATTTAATTTTATCACATACTGCGTGGGAATTAATGGTTGGAACAAGGAGGTTTTAGTAGCAGCTCTTTCTGCTAAGGAGGGAGCCATAAGCGTAGCACTTTCTTACGAGGGACCTCCATACTAATATGTATGGTATTTTTTTTTCAAATCTTAAAAACGTAAAATTTTTATCTTTCTCTCTTAGAAATATGTGACATGGGACTAATAAATGCTACTACCACAGTTATTCTGGTGAAAACACTTACCATTCAGGAAAAAAACGGTGTTAAAAATCACGCATAAAATGGCTATTACGGATTATTTACGCTTCCGTTCTTAGTATTAATGATCAATTCACCTGTAAAAAACTATATATTTTCACTTTCTCAAACAAAGTTTATACTAAAACATTAGATTTTTAAAGATATCTTGATCTTTGTAAAACTTAACTGAGTTTTTTGACCGACTAGAATGGGCGACAGTGAGACGCTTTACACTTCACTAGCTCATACAGAATATTATGCATATGGCGGACTCTATAGTTTTTTACTCTGAGGGTTGGAATCTATTAATAGTGAAAAGCAACCAAAAGAATGGGTTATCCGACGTTGTCTTCATTTACACTAAAGAGGTTTGATACTTAAGGCACTTAAGTTACGTTATGGTCCAAACAAAATAAAAATTAACCTTAAAGAATTTGGTCTACTTGCTCCGCTCGGAATATAAAAAATACTAATTTATTTTACTATTATCACATTCGCCTTTGTGTCCCAAGTTGACATGTCAAATCATCAAAAAAACCTTATGTAATTCTTTTGTAATTTTTCATTAAATAAATAATCAAACGTGATTTTATATCCTCATACAAAATTTACAGAACGACGCCTGTGCTGTATTTGCAAAGAATGAATGAATGTTAGAACACCGTGTGAAACATATTTTCCTTCCTTCTATTACCCTTATATTTCTATGATTCATCTAATAGTTATTTGCAAAGAGATTTGAACCTCGCTACGCTCGGTCGTAGCGAGGTTCAAATCTCTTTGGTTATTTGCTATGATCAAATGAAAAGATGCATAAGTCTTAAACAGATTTTTACCCGGTGGATAGCTTAAAGAAAAAAATAAAATCTTCCGGATTTTCTTTTTTCAGTCACAACTTTAGTTCTAGAAAATAAACATTTTGAAATATCTGAACGAGTTTTCACATTAGCTTTGCCTGAGGACTGGTTCAAAAATAATCCCTAACTTAGAATGGAGGTCAACTCTAGTTTGTGGTTACAGATGGCGCGCTACCACTTATTCTATCGCTAATGGACTTTTGTTGTGCTTCGGACGGGCCCTTGCGCAGCGGTCGGAGATGCCTTCATAATGGGGTCGATGGGTACGAAAATCTAAAATTAATTTAAAGGATTGGGCAAAATCAATAGTCATAAATAAATATCCTCTGATATCGAAGTGAATTGATATATTTATTGCCTTGGGACCTTTGTATTGGAGCTTTGTATGGGACCAACCAACCCACGGAGTAAAGAATAACCAACCTATATCAACCAAAATGTTGGGG
Organism: Athrips mouffetella; assembly: GCA_947532105.1. NCBI lineage: Eukaryota > Metazoa > Arthropoda > Insecta > Lepidoptera > Gelechiidae > Athrips > Athrips mouffetella. The sequence goes on along the minus strand of OX383972.1, from coordinate 19,468,239 downwards.
ATCTACTCCTAATTTACTATTACGATATGTGGGAAGCATTTAGGGCGAGGAAATGAGACAAACAAGGGAACAAACTTGTTCGTCGATGCATAAATCGTGTTCTTGCTTTTATCGTTTCAAAGTTTTATCCGAATATGAGTACATATTCGAAAGATTGTTATTAAAAGAAAGCCAAAGTAATTTCAATTTGACTACGAGTAATAGCAGTAAACGACAAACATTGGCGACAAACCCACTTCAAAGTCCTAGAACAAAGCAAAGATTTTGTACGTTCGTATTTAAGAAACTTTCATTAGCTATTTTAATGTTTATTGGGTCTAGTTTATCCTTTGGGTTGCGCAATTACAAAAACTAGTGCCGTCGTCATATCGCCAAGGTTAAATTTACGTCATTGAACAATCGAGTTATCATTGCCCTAGCCTTTTCCGTTTTTACGGAATTCGTATGGCGGGTTTCTAGAGGTTAAATAATACCGCCATTTTCGTCATCAGGGTGGCAACTATGTTTGATTAGATTTGAAAGATAAAGAAAATTATTGTCTTTTCTGATGTAAAGGTACATTTTGGTACTCTTCTAAATAAAGTTAATATTATCTGAAGTTAATATACTTTTAAAAGGATAGCAGCTGGAAAGTTCGATGAACACTTTACCGTAGTGATTTTGACAAGAAGTCATGCAACTATCATTGGTATACTAGAATTGGATAACATTGAAAATTTTTTGCGCGGATTATGTAACTTCGATTGTGGCAGTATCTTAACTAAGACCTGTATATATTCTTTATTGCACACAAATTAAAAATAAAATTACAATAATAAAGGACATATACAAGGGCGGGCTTATCTCTAAAAGAGATTTCTTCCAGCCAACCTTAGATAGTGAGAAATTGATAATGGCCTGTATACATTTCTATCATTTTGTAAAGCTTTCGTGTTAATAGTTCCGTGTTTTGTTAAAGCTGCGAGCGAGGGTAGCCGTAATAAGATGATAAAGTTGAATAATGGATTGTGCTGACTTTGCATTAAAACAATCAAGTCATCCTGCCGGCGAGGCAGTCTTTACAACCATAGCCATATATAAAGGTCTTCTCGAAGGCTAAACAGATATTTTTTGAAGGTCAGATTACTATATATAAAACAAGTCTCGCAAAGTGCAGTTCAAGTGTGGTGGGTCAATATATTGAGAAAATGCAACAAAGATTTGAGCTGGGAATAGTAAGTCAACCTTAGAAAAATTACTGAACATATTAAGACCCTACCCACTTGTAAGTACCTATCTTCGTTCGTCTTACACGCAGCAACGGAGTAAAGGTTAGATAGATAGATAGATAGATGAATGCTTTATTGCGCACATACCTAACAAATATATAACTAATTTTACACGAAACCTTAAACATAATGTGAGCAAAGGCGGCCTTATCGCTACAAGCGATCTTTTAAAGGCAACCTTAAATAATTGGATAAATATAAACAAAAGCACTGCGTCAATTGGAACCAAGGAGAAAGAAATAGCAATTAATTTAAATCAAATGATAAATACATTAAAAGTAAACAAAATAAAAAGACAAAATATATAATCATATAATATTCAATTATAATAAAAATGTATATATACATCTAAATGACAAATATATAAATATACATAAATACGGTATAAATATATAAAATAAATATACTACATGAAATAAATAAATATATATCTTGTGTTAATAATAGGAAAACTAAACTATTTTATTTAGGAGATGTGCACGCAACTTAGATTTAAAGATGGCGAGAGACTTTGAGTGACGAATCTCTCGAGGAAGATCATTCCACAAACAAGATGTTAGATGTGTTTTCATCATTGAAAATTATGTGACCCATCCTGTGGCTACAGTGGCTGCTCGTCTTTAATGCCTTCCGCAGCGATTGATACTTTATAGGCCAAACGTGGGTGTAGAGCACAAACCAACCACAAACCAACCACCAACACAAACGCCTGTTTATGTAACCATGCACACATTTAGTAAAAGTTTCATATCTTTGCCTCCTTGCATTTTGTATTTCTTATTATATTACAATTTTAGTAGGTTTGTTTTTTGTATGTGTTCAGTACTTTTGTGTCATAGAAGGTGTAACATGGTACCCGGTACAGTACTTGTGACCCTGAGGGATGAGATTCTTCCCATAAAACTGAACAACTTTTCCTGAGAAACATAGGTCGAAATACAAAAAAAATAGACCTCGAATATAAAATGCACTATCAGCTGATTTAGTTTCTATTGGAGGTCAAATATATTTTTTTTGTATTTCGACCTATGTGTCTCTGCGAAAGTTGTTCAGTTTCATGGGAAAAATAACATCCTTCAGGGTTGGTATAGCCCTTTTGTTACACTTTGTATTATTATTGTATTTGTGTTTGTTTAATGTGAATAAATGTAATGTCTATGTCTAAGAGCGCAAATTATTTATGCTAGTAGCCAAATTAATTTAAATTTAATTTATTCAGAGAAAATATTAAAGCATTAGATTTTGATATAAACAATAAATAAATTAAACAAACACAGACAATACAAACAACAAACGATTTTACGAAAAGTACACCATTATTTTTTATCCGTGGATATTTTGGAAGGTGAATGTGCCTATGAAACTGAACAACTTTTCCCAAGAATCATGATCGAAATACGAAAAAAAAAGTTCTACTTCCCACACAAAATCAGCTGACAGCACACGTTGTACGACAGGTCGAATTTTTATTTTCTTGTGCAAAGTGGAGCATGTATGAAAGGATTGATCAAAGTACAGGAAACAAGGGAAGTATTTAAAGATCGTAGCAGGTGGAGGACTGTGGTCTCTGGCTACCCCGACGGGAAAGAGGCGTGATGTTGTATGAATGTATGTAAGAACACCTCTAGAAATGAAAATTTAACATAATGATTCTGAAAGCAATTTACAGGATGTTTAAAAATAAAGCTGTATATTCATTTGCATAATTTTGGATAGCGATATAACTACGAGTATTCACTTTTGGACGAATCAACTTAGGCCCTGCATAATCAAGCGCTCGATTCCATCTCATTACTATACATTGCCGTATTGTAATTCCATTGATTTATGCAAAGACATTTGCAAGAGTAACATGAACACGCAAGGCCCACCCTCTGTTGCACGATGTTCATATCTTCATTAGTATGCACGCGTGGGCAGACAGACTATTTAATAAGTAATTTATTGAGTACTCTTCAAATAGATTCCGTTGATGTCTCAGTTGAGAACATTGTATGCATAATGCTGCTTTTTATTTTCTAAATATTTTTTTGTGGAATAGCCACTTTGAAATATGATTTTCCTAAAGATATATTTTCTTAGTGCCATAGGTAAGAAATATTTTAATAATTATTCCTCTAAATCTACCTACTATATGAAGGTTACTTTCAGGTTGTTCAGTGCTGTTCGGAATTGCATACATGCATGCAGTTAGTTTACGTACACACGGCCGCACATCAGTAGAAACACTTTTGGACCTTATGGCGTGGTAATAGAGTTGAAAAAGTTTCTACCGACAAGCGGTTGACCGTACGTACCAGTATACCGCTAACAGATTATCATGGAATCAAGCATGTACAAGATTTTAATCCTCATGCATAAATTGCTACATATTGTCAATTTCGATAAAAGTATGTACATAGAAATCAGCAATTTTCTTCTTCAGACCTATTCATAAAATAAAAGAACCAGAGTTAATACTTTTCGAACATTTACCCATAAAATCAATTCTCCCCTGTTTAACATTAGTTGACAGGGGACTGCTTTCCGGTCGGGACCCTCCTTGTCGCTCGTTTATTCCCAATTTGCAAAAGTATTGCATTCCTAAGTATAACAAATTGAATAGCAGTGGTATCGGATGCATACTACGACTTATACTATTCTTTTAAGGAAATTACATAAGAATCTGAGATTCAGAAATGACTCTCCTATCTGTTTTATTCATGAGATTCAGGTAATTTACTAAATCATCTTTCATAAGAGGTTTGAAACTCGATAAGAGCCATTGAATAGAAATTCAAACTGAAACTAACAAGAGGCACTTTCCAACTCACTAGAGACGCAAACCTATGCTAATCACAGGTCAATTGCCAGTACGAGTTCAACTGCTCGGCTTTTGTGTTTCTGACTCGTGTTGACGACAAAGCTCGTCATACATTTCGGTATGTTTAATGCGAGATCGTTTTTGCGGTTGACACAAAACTGCAATAGATAGCGAGGTTAAGTCTTGCAAACCGAAGTCTTATCTGCGGAATGTTGATTACCTCTCCAAATGAACTGGAATGAGGGCTGGGGGGGTATCGGCTCTCGACCCATCTCCTGAGTGTCATTAGTTAATGTTGCGGGCAGTTCCTACAGAGATTTAATCTTGGAGATCAGGTCCCGAGCCCGATGGTATCGTGGCCATTACGGCGCGCCGATAACCCGCCCTTTGACGCTGTACATCGAGCCTCTAGATTACTACAACTCTATTACCTCAGCTTTTATTATGCCCGCCGTGTTTTGCCATGCTGTTAGCTATTGCGGAATTGTGATCTTATTTCCTGAGGGTAGATATGACTATTTCAAAGCTTTTAACTAGCTTTGAAGGCGTTGTACTATTTAATTTGATTCCTTTTTAACGATATGTAAATAGTTATAGAATTCATAATAATAAAATTACAGATTGGGTGGTTTTAGTCTTTGAGAGCTCCTATTATTTCGGTGCTTTTGTACGCATCATGAAAACCTTATTTTATAAAAATGATAATGTGTGTGTGCATTACATCTCACTCGCGTTTCACTCGCGTTTCTATCTTTCTATTTTGTTAGCAAAAAAAATTAAAGCTAAGTTACAAGAAACAAAAAGCTTTGTTCTTGGTTTTGATAACAAAGCAATGAAACAATCGTTTTCGACATAAAGTTGAAATGGATAAAATGTTAAATGCAATGGTTATAATTAGGTATAACTTGAAACTAGCCAGCCACCCGGTCCGGGTTCACACGAGTACCAACACAGAACAGTAAAATCCTTGCTTGATAAAATCTCTTTTAAACAACTCTTACCCCTTTATGACTTCACATATACTTAAGTTAGGCGTCTGTGGAATTTAATCAAAGTCAGATGAAAACAAATTGGAACATCCTCTCTCAAAGTCTCAAAGAAACCAATTCCCTGTCATAAAAAATCTGAACAGCGTGTTTGAATATTCAAATTTATAGAAGCCCGGCAGGTGGGTCTGCATAAGTAAACCTGGGGGCGTGGACAAACGCACAATAATCCCGTGATAGGTGCGGTCCTAGGGACTTAACCTTTTATTTTTAGAAAGGGTCAAGTCTCGATGACAACAAAATTTTTAGAAAGACATGAAAAAAATATTTTTCATCTTAATGTATTATTGCCAAGAGGTCCATCGCATTTTAGGGCCGTAGGTTCGTTATATCGATACGAGTATAATCAGAAGTCGTAATATTCATCAAGTTGTAATCCCGTGCTGTGGAACCACGGGTAATTAAAATTACCCGTGGACCCGGTAATGGGTCGACCCAGCGGGACCACGGGTAAACAGCGGATTTTATCATGAGCTCGATCGACGACAGTATTTATTTTAAACTTTGGAAATACCTACTTTATAATTGAAATGTAGGTTCAATCCTCTATGATTAAATTAAATATGTTAGCATGTCATCATATCAGCCGGAAGATATCCCACTGCTGGACTTAGACCTTCCATAAAGATCTCCACGACAACTGGTCCAGCGCTTCACACATCCAGTGGCTTCCCGCTACCTTGACCAGAGCGTCGGTCCACCTTGTGGGAAGCCAGCACATAATAAGTAAGTCTACCATTTTCAGGTCGCCAACCTAAAACCTCGATAACTTATCAGCCATCGATTCTTCCCACTACCACTTTACTCACATCTTTATTTACTTACTTACTGGTTCTAGTCAAATACAGGTCGATTAGGCTACAGCAGACATTAATTACTCAATCCGTACGGAATTGAGATACAGAGAGATGTCATTTGCCTTCTCTTACGTTGTGTCGTTTTCAACATATTCCAATTTTGGATCAAGTTAACTGAAGTTAGGACAGGCCGTGTCAAAGAAAATACCAATGATATTCCAATATGCTCTGGTTGTGTCTTTAGGCTAACAATGGTGATGGATGAAACTCTGATAAATCGTTCCTTTGTTTTATACCTAAGTACGGATCTGGAGCAGAAATAGAAAAAGCAAAATCAAAATTCATTGGGCTGACCCCGAGCGCTCGTAACTCCGGAAACTATTTCTATTCCGCGGGGGTCCGGACGACCCCAGGGCGCATCGCTCTAAATCTACGACAATACTATGCTAAAGGGGTGCCAAGTGCCAACTTACGTATACATACAATACGATGCTACTTTTTAGGTCCATATCGATCGTTTGGAAATGTAATAACAAAAGGATCAGTATAGTATACAGGATATTAGTGTAAACACTGTGTTCCTTGAAACTGTACATTGAGACCATGAAAATGAACAACTTTCCCTAAGGAACATAGGTCGAATAAAGAAAAAAAAATTTCTCCCATACAAAATGCGCAATCAGCTGGTGCAGTTTCTATGGGAAGTCAAATTTTTTTTATCGTATTTCGACCTATGTTCCATAGGGAAAGTTGTTCAGTTTTATGGTCTGATTGCACAGTTTCAAGGATCACGGTGTTTACACTAACACCCCGTATAATGAAAGCATCGATTTTATTTTCGAATAATTAGTTTGTTTTGCCAATTAAAATACGCAAATCCGTTTATGATGGACGTGACAATATATGGGTACATCTTTCACTAATACACTTTTAATCGCTTGATCTTGCGTATTCTAATCATCATCATCAACCTTAGTCGTAACAGTGGCTGGACATAGGTAAAAACAATAAAGTTTACAACCCAAAGGATTATAAAAAAAAAAAAATTTGTTTCGGGCATTGCCCATAGAATGTCTGAATTATAGGTCTCCCCTAGGAATTGGCATGATGGTAAAGCTCTGAATGAAATCTTTCATGGGAATATGACCATGACCTGCTAAAGTACTACACTTCGGTAATCGCGTTGGCAAAACAGCCAACAATATCAGAAACAACAAGCAATATATTTTTTTTTTATCTCAAAACGCAATATTAGCCTGCAACATTCGGATTCAAATCGAATAGGCAGATATTATAACGGATTTTATTAATCCAAAGCATCTTGCAGAATAAATAGAAGGCATTTAGCGCAAAACAATGAAGCTCGCTATATAAAGGTCTGATTTATTAAAGCAAGGCCGAGAGGTAAGGTCGGAATTATTAATTACAAAGATAAAGGCACTGTCTCAAAATATTTTACGAAGTGCGTCGACAAACAAGCTCCTGGGAACTCTTCATCTTGATACTGAAATGCGAGTTGTAGAGTGCTTAATAGAAACTTTGAGTATTTAAGGAGAGCGCGGATTCCTTTTAACCTGCCTATTTTGGTTTATTAGAAATTATTTGAAGTCAGCCTTTGAATTTGAAGTCTAGTTTTGTTTCAGATACTGATTATATGAACCGATTGTGATAGTCTTATAGATAAAGGCTAAACAAAATGTCTTTATTGAAATTCATTTTCAAAGCTTTCCGTTGATCCGTCACAAAAACAAAGGGGCGAAACAATTCACACTTTTCCAACCCTTCCATAGCGCTGATGCAAATACGAGGGAAATCCTTCAAACTTCCCAATCCTATACAGCTCAGGAAAAATATAAACACCATTGTGTGTAAGCGTTTCTCAAACCGTTATTTTTAGTACAGTCAAGAGCACATCAAGCTTGACACATTGGACTTTGTACCGTTCCTATTTCAATAGACGTTCGGGCTAGAGTCGCACTGCGAGTGTCAAGCTTGACCAGTTGTTGACTGTACAGAATCTTTTGTCCGTAAAACAAAAAGCCACATTACCTGACCGAAAGGTTAAAAAGATATCCACGAAGGAAAATAACCTCATTATCTTGTAAGTAGAAATGTCTACGCTAGGTATGTCACGGCAGCGCAAGGGTGAAAATCCTACTAAATAAGAATTTGAGCTTCGATCTAACCTCTACATCACGTTTTCAACGAATTGGTTGAACTAAATGTCTTTGATCTCTGCTACCACCCTGCTACTAACTTTTGACTTTAACAGGTTTTTTATATGATTTCCCCGAGCTAATATAAGTGCGCCCCCGTCAATAAAAAAATATCCCTCACCATGTACATAATTTTTCAAATATCTGGTCAGATAGATTGAAGTAAATGTATCGTAGTTTATTCAACTCTGTTAAATATAAGTCATTATATTGTAAGAACAAGTAAAGTAACAAACTACGATATATTCACTTAAATTGTCTGAACGGATTTTTGATATATTAACCGTGTAAATTATGTACTCGGCGGCAAACGATATACAGGGTGTTAATTTGATTGCGTGCCATAGCTCAGGGCCAGGATCAGTATCAGTAACTGAACAAATTTTATTTTCCCAAGGAACATAGGTCGAAATAAGAAAAACCAAATTTTCCCTCCCATACAAAATGCGCTATCAGCTGATGCAGTTTCTATGGGAGGTCGAAATTGATTTTCGTATTTCAACCTATGTTCCTTGGGAAAAGTTGTTCAGTTACTGATACTGATAACAACCTGTATTTTTTGACTGATGGGGCGGCACTTGACCTAAGGAAACCCCTTAAACTCAATTAAATCTATTCTCGTCTCTTTCTTTACCAGCAAAACGTGAAAGGTTGGGAAGCACTGGACCATTTGTTAAAGAGTTGGCTCGTAAACAAGCAATAAATGTCGTGTATAACAGTGCAGAGGGCGAGACTCGCTCTATCACGACAAACAGTTAAACTCACTAAATTTTCCATACATTTTCCGTAAAAAATACGCCGCCATCTTTATTGTTTCCGCTTAATTGTGGCTTTTTTATGCTAATGCCTGCACTTTATGACGTAATAGTTATAAAAAGTAGATTTTTTTTATCTGAAAAACTTGCAATCGTAAATTCTGTTTTGGCAGCCGGAAGGCGTGATTTATTGAAAGAAGTTAATATACAAAAGCTCTGAATGTGTGGGATCGTATTCTATTGCGTTAGTATGTGTGAGTGCTTATCATCATCAGATCGTGTGGGTTGTATGGTAGATGCTCGTCCTCAACCTGGTCAATGAATATACAGAGTGTAAGGGACGGTGTACCGATAACTGAACGAACGTGCTCGTTTAACGAAACTGAACAACTTTCCCAAAGAATTTTTTTTGAAAAATGAAAAGAATCTTTGACTTCTCCATACCAATTGCTCACTCTGATCAAACAGTTTGTATGGAGAGATAAAAATTTCTGCGACTGAGTACGCCCCCTTTCAGTTTTCGGTACACTATGCCTTATACCCTGTATAATGTCTAGTTCTCACAAAACTCATGCTTATTCCAAATTGTCAACATTATAAAAATTCAACATTTGAGGAGTTAAATAGTATGCATGCCATCTTTTGCGAAATATAGAGTGTCCCGCTTGGACTGGTCCAAAGAAGTAATCCCGCAAGCGAACATGACTAGATACCAAACTAGTGCCGGGAAAAACGATGTCGATAGTTTGTTTTCAGGAAATTATACCCTTTTCGCACATTTTTGTATGCTACGGCTAAAATAATTTGTTCCAGCCAAAATTCAGAAAAATCTACAAAGTATTGTAACAAACTTTTACCTACATTAGAGGCACAGTTTGGTTGCTTTTTCTTTGGACTACTCCAAACGGGGCACCCTATACATGCATCCCTATTTTTTTTTTCTGTCCGGAAATTGATAAAGAGGGTTCTGTGAATGAAACTGAACAAGTTTTCCTAAGGAACACAGGTCGAAATACGAAAAAAATGTTGCAAATTCCCGCACATTTTGTATGGGATAAGTTGTTCTGTTTCATGGGCATAACCACCTCTTAAAATATCCGAGGTTATAAAAAATTACAAAATACAACGTGTAACGAAAAGAAGCGATAATAATGAAAGTGTAAATCTGCCCATGAGACTGAACAACTTTTCCCAAAAAACATAGGTTGAAGTATGTACAACCGCATTTGACGTTTCATGCGAAATGCGCTCTCAGCTGACGCAGTTTCTAAGCGAGGTAAAAAATTTATTTTCGTATTTTGACCTAAGTTCCTTGGGAAAAGTTGTTCAGTTTCATAGGCAGATTCACACCCATTGGTATTGTAACTCCTTACGGTTACATGATGTGACATAACACATAACAACGAAAAAACAATCCCACTCACAGCCTCGGATCAGAGCTCACAGCACTACACTTAAAAAAATCTTGTTATGGTCAACCAAATAACAAACCTAAATCAAGAAACAATAATCTAAACTACATACAATGTAGAATGTTTGCCGTATGGCAAGGAACCGGACCCCGAAGTTTTGCTGTATACAGCAGCTGCTGTACCATTGCGTCAAACATCCATCAAACAAACAAATTAAGTATTCAGTTATAAAAAATAGGGTAAGCATAACGATAGTGTTGTGGGGGACAAACGTTATTCTTATAGTATGAAAAGAAAAGAACAATATCACGATACTGTCGTAAAACAAGTTTATGTCCTGAAAGTCGTAAGTGTGACGAAGCAATTTTTATTTAACTATATAAACAGAGAAAAGAGTCAAAAGTTGTAAAGTCCTGAGGGTACAATTATTGTCACTGGAAATGTAAAACTTTACGAATACGAATCGTGTCATTTGTAAGAGTTTAGACTAAGTACAGGTCACCAGGCGTTTTAAGCTGCGTTAGTAGTTTTATGTTTTCATCCGTGTGGTGCCAAAAAAGAATAGCACCAACTGATCTACACCCGTAGGTGTCGTAAGAAGCGACTAAGGGCTTATCAACTGGAGGATGGGCAGAAACATCTGTCTACGTATCGTACCATCTTACATACTGCGGTCACCAACAACAGCGGACGCCTTCCGCAACGCTTACAAGTGTGGTGACTATAGTACATCCTATAAAGTACCACTCGTTTTTTCTGGAGTTCTGGAGGGAGCTCCCTGTCCTGCAATGAACGTTTTGAAGGTTTTTGAAGGAGTAGTTTTACACGAAAACAAAACGTTGGCGCCAAAATTTTGTCTTCACACACTTTCACACGCTTCAATTTTGACGAGCGGCTAAAAACTACTGTAGTTTTTTGGGGGAAATAGTTTATTTTTATTCCATCCATTTGAATTAGAAGTGCTAAAATTTAACCCTGAAAGACAACGTCAGTTTTATTGTTCCTACTTCTTTAGTCCTATAAAATTATCTCAGAGTGTTTGCTGTAATTCGCTGTAAATCGAGAAACAGTGCTGCCATAATGACGAATTATGTCTCGTTTTATTCCTAAATGTATCAAGATTTACATGCTCTTACATAATTTTGCCGCAACTGCAGTAGTTTTTGTTAAAAGTTAGTACAAAAAATGATTTAAAGATAAGTTAAATTTTTTGGTGAACTGTCTGTAGCTATATTTTAGGTAATACAAGTAAAGCCTGCACCAAACAGCTTGAAAAATTAAAAGGAATTTTATGAGAGTCTTTTCAATTCATTTTACTCCTGAGTCATAAGCTGCAAATGTGATTTATGGTGAAAAATTGTTTAAGCGGAAACCTCGAGCGAAACTTTTCAATGTTTTAACGAACAAGTGACATTCGAAAAAATATTTTTTATATATATTTTAATACAAGGGACAAGAGCTATCGTCTGACATCTCATTTTTCAAAATAGAAGCAACTCATTTGTTATTATATTTTATTTCTTATTTTATTATACAAGTGACGCCATCTAGTTACTTAAAGCTTAAATCTTTTAGATTTTCGGGGGAAATTGTTTATTTTTTATTAAATGTATTTAAATTTTAAGTGCCATTATTTAATCCTGAAAGACAACGTCAGTTTCACTGTTCCTACTTCTTTTGTCCTATAAAATTATCTCAGGGTGTTTGATGTAACTCGCTGTAAATCGAGAACCATTGCTGCAATAATGATTAATTATGTCTCGTTTTATTCCTAAATGTATCAAGATTAACATGCTCTTAGGTAATTTTGCCACAACTCCAGTAGTTTTTGTTTAAAGTTAGTACAAAAAAATATTTGAAGATAATTTTTAATTTTTGGTGAACTGTTTGTAGCTATATTTCAGGTACTTTAGGTCACATCGAAATAGAACAGGTGTCTGTGGATTGGTAATTTTATAACCATCAAGTCTTAGATTGACGACTTTCCTTTGACTTCATTCGTTTTAGAGATAAATAGAAAAATCTAAAATTAGGGACCTTTTTGAGGGGGGGGAGGGGGGAGCGAAAATGGGATCGGCAGGGAACTTTCTAGATATGTTTGGATGGACCTAAGGAACACTTCCATAAAAAAAATTGTCGGCCGTAATTTGTCCTGGGTTGTCAAAGAACATTTGGATAAAAATATTGAGCTAACAGTCGTCCAGAACTTTTAAGGTGACGCCACCTAATTCATAGATAAAAACTGTTACTGTAATAAATAGCTTAATTTTAGAATTAATATGAACTACTGAGACGAATTGAATAAATGGATAAACTTAACTTTAGTTTCCCAAAACTTAACTGAACACTTTATCATTAAGCCGAAATCTGTACTCCACTACAAGTTGTTTGGTTAGAGTACGATCCTTCTAAATTCACCCACGCTCAACCAAAACACCAAAGTGCCTACAAATGAAAACGTAGGTACTTATCTACCGCAACCCCTCGACAATTTATCTAGTGAAACCGGAAAGCAAACATCCGCGCACACGCCCTCGCGGCGAGTGATTCAAGAATCGACCCCTTAGTTTTTTATGTTTCTTCGGGCAGTTATATTTCGCTCAAGAGCGTGGTTTCTTATATTTTATTGCTGGGTAAAATCAAGATCGGATGACAAGCTTTCGAATGTTCTGTGGTCCCTTGTTAGTCGTTAAAATGTGATGGGGTATCTTGTTGATATTAGAATTATATGGAAATGTAGTCAAACAGCAAAATAAATAAAGACGTGTACAAAATAAATAAATAAGTTTTCAAAATAAATAAAGGCGTGTAGTGAGTGGTCATTACACATACAACCTAATTTTTTACCACCATGTCTATGAAACTGAACCACTTTCCCCAAGGACCATAGGTCGAAATACGAAAAAAATAATTTGACCACCCATACATAATGCGCTTTCAACTGATGCAGTTTCTGTGGGAGTAATTTTTTTTTTCATATTTCGACCAAATAACAAACTGAAAGAAACTCAGTTATTATAGTCGAATGCAAAACGAACGATTGTTAACCTTGTTTTATTTTTTGTTCTCATGTAAGTGACGTAAATATCTTTAATGAGAAATAAAGTATCTTTAAACCTAAATAATATAGCTTGATTAGAATGACAGGTGGAAATACTATGCGTGAGAGCAGGTAGGATCTATACTTGTCTCTGTCGCTCCAATGTGTAGCACTATTAGCAGTATTATTTCGACTATAGGAAGAATCTTGTACAGTGTAAGAGACAGCTTTCTGAATACCGAAAGGGTAAGGGTACAAAACTGAACAACTTTCAATTAAACTTTCAGGAATTTAAAAAATATCTGCTTCTCTATAAAAATTTTAAACTTGATTAAACAGGCGGATAATTTTTTACATTTCTTTAAAGTTTTAATCACTAAAAGTTGTTTAGTTACGTTGAATGATCATGCTTTTTCAGTGTTCGAAAAACTGTCTCGTACACCTATTGGTAGAGGAGCCGAGAAGAATTTTTCACGTGATATTCAGGTCGATTAAGAGATGTCTCTGTAGATGGGGCTCATTAATACAATACAATACAAAAATACAAAAATTCTTTATTTTAAAAACAGTACATAATAATGTTTTGGGCTGGTGCCTCCAGTTAGGTTTATCGCCTTTGTTTGGAGGCACCGCTCTTCATAACAAACAAAGTTTTTATACAAGAATTCGGGTTGTACCTATTGGTACTAAATATAAAACAAAACTAAATCTAAATGCCATAGGAAGTATAAATGTAATCAAAAAGTTTTATTAATTGGAAATATATAGTATATTCTGTGCGTTTGTGAGCCTGTGTGTGAGTGGGGTGTACATGTAGGTATTATGTGAGCATGTGTGTGTTTTTACGTGGGAGAGTGCATATAAATGTTGTTGTGTGCTAGTCCGAAATTATGTAAGTGCGTATAGAATTCTGTATATATATATGTTTATGTTCATGTATGTATGTATGAATGTGAGTGTGTATGTGTATTGTACATGGCATTAGTTCAGTTAGGAATACCTATAACTAACTGTAAATAACTGTGATAACTGCCGAATAATTAACTATAATTATTTAGCAGTTCCTCTACTTCATCATAGGGTTTATCTTCTAGCCATTTATATATATTAGTCTTACACTCATATAATGTTTTAGAGAAGATATCAAGTTCTTTATTTAAAACGTTATATAATTTTGCAGATCGCTTCGTATACTGCCTGCTAGCAAATGTGGTTCTAGTTTTTGGTATCGTTGCGGCTATATCTTTTCTTCTTTTATTTAATAAACTGGGATCGTATGGAAGGGTTTTATGTTTTCTTAAAACAGTATTAGTAATATATAATTTTCTTACTGTCTGTAGCTTACAGAGTTTATATAAGCTATCCGTAGGGAACCTTCTTTTCTTAAAATACATGACCTTAATTAACGAGCGTTGAGCTCGTTCAACTGCAAGGAATTTCGTTTTTGTTGCACCGCCCCAATTTGTAATGCAATATACCAGGATTGACTGGACAAGGGCCAGGTATATTTCTCTTAGTAGATCCTTTGTTTTTGTACAGGGGTCAGCCACTGCTCTTGGCACCACATGTCTTAGCGTTTTAAAATCCAAATAAGTTTTCTTAGTCTAAGCATAACGTATTCGAGATGTGGATGCCAAGAGAGCCGCTGATCCAACAAAACACCAAGGTACTTTGTTTGAGAGACTTTCTCTATGATAGGACAAGTGCATAGTTCCGAATCAGAGTTTTTGTTGCAGTTATGAATTTTTATTTTAAAATCATTACTAGGTTGGGCTCCATTAGATATACTAAAACATATATATTTGGTTTTTTCAGCGTTTAACGTAAGAATATTATTCATTAACCAATTATTTATTTGCCTGAGACCAGACTCAGCAATGCACCTGACGCTATCCCACGAATCCCCAGTAAACACAATGGCTGTGTCGTCCGCGTACGTATCAGTCCCCATCTTTTGGCATGACAATTGTTTTTGCTGAAGATCACGTTTTTTTGTTCCTTTTCATTTCCAGACAATGGCCTCCTAAACACCAGGCTCCGGTCTAGTACTTCTTACATAGTTTTTCATGATCCTCTCATAAAGCATCTTCTATTGAGACATCTCTTTTTCGCCTTGACTATCGCGTTAAATTTTATCAGGTACTCAATAGAAAACAATTTAATGGTCTGGTTTGCCAACAGTCTTCAGATTTTTGGCAAACCAGTGTCTGGTCAAAGTTTTTATATCACTACTTATCAGCCCTCATCTTTTGGCATGAGAATTGTTTTTGCTGAAGATCACGTTTTTCTGTTCCTTTTTATTTCCAGACAATGGCCTCCTGAACACCGGGCTCCGGTCTGGAACTTCTTATATAGTTTTTCGTGATCCTCTCATAAAGCCCCATCTACTGAGACATCTCTTAGTCGCCCTGATTATCACGTGAAAAATCCTTCTTGGCTCCTCTACCATATCTAATAGGGTGCTGGCTGCAATTTGGGTATATGATTTGCTCATGATTCATATTAATAGGGATGATAGATCAGCTCAATACGAATCGATTTGGTCCTTACAAGTTTTTCTGTGCGTCGCTGCGTTTTTGAGTTAAAGCAAAAAAAATGAAAATAAGATACTAAATAATGTTTTTTTGTCTGCCTTTGTGGCTCCTGTTTAAAATACTTCTGAAGATGTAGAAAATCGAAGAGGCATACATGCAGGGCTCTGCATTACCACGGGACGAAGTAGTGAATTTTTGCATTTTGAAGAGCTGTAACTTTACGACGCAGGGCTATTATGGTGGCAGATCATTTTCTGGGGTTTTATACATTGTATTTAATCAGATAGTCATAGTCTGCCAGGTGTACGTTTCATTGTCAAATTTCAAAATAGTTGAAACTTAATTCCTCTAATTAAAACTTAATATTTTTTTGTATCTTCTAGAGGATGCTCCTTATCATCAGTCAAAGAGGCAGACATGAGCAAATCATATAGAAATTTGTCCTTCATCACCCTTACTATAACTGACTAAACAAAATTATGTGATACTGCCACGGCTGAAATGTGTACAATATTCCATTGGTATTGCTGCTCAAGTCATCGGCCGCCGGAAATATAGACGTGAACGGAAATGAATTTCCCGGACACACTGATACTGCGAGAAATTAAATTTACAATGCCCTTTTATTATATTTACGAACTTACTCTACATACAATATTCTCTTTAACTTATACATTTTAGGGTTCCGCAGTCAACAAGGAACCCTTATAGTTTCGTCATGTCCGTTTGTCTGTCTGTCGGTCTGTCTATCAGTCTGTCAGTCTGTTTGTCGGTTTGTCCGTCTGTCTGCCCACGGTTTATCTCAGCGTCCCTTAGTACTAGAAAGCTGTAATTTGGTATGGATATACATATTAGTTCCGCCGACAAAGTGGTAGAATAAAACATTGAAAAAATTAAAAGTACATGTAAAGTGGGAATGAAATTTTCTTTTCGACCCGTCGATAGTATATTATGTCGTTAGATAGGTCTTCTCAAAATATAGTAAGTTTGCAAAGAGTACTTTTTAATTTAGGGATCCATTTGCGAAATATGTAGCTTAAAAGCATAATTATTTGTTAGAGTCAAGTATCTCCTTTGACAGCTAAACATTTGTTACTAGATATTATGTGAAAAATTCATCGTAGTAGCATATATGATGAAAGTAAACGTAAAACAATCACAACTAAGTGGGCTTTACAGGTTATGGACTAATAGTCGAAAATCTTAAAATAATGGTTATATATAAAAAGCAATCACACTGGTCGTTTGAACGGGAAAATAATAATTCCTAAAGCAATTTTACTACGGAATCCTACATTGCGCTTAGCCCAAAACGCTCATGGCCGGTTTTTTTTTTATATGATCGGTAATTTATTTGTGAACTGTGTTTAAAAAATCTTAGTAAAAATACAAATAACCGGTCAATTGCAAATCGGATTCGCGCGCCCAGCGTTCCTATATACCTATAGTATTTTTAGAAGCAATACAGTCCATTTTTAGGACCGCCAAATTAAATTTGTTTGTAAAAGTTTTTTGCAGATTTCTTAAAAAAACAGCGCGTGCTTTCTTTTCGGGAATGTATTTGACATTTTTCATCATAACTTGAAAACTAAGAGTACCTATTTTTGAATGTACAAGTGAAATCCTTTCATATGATATTTCACTCGACCTAGTAACGAAAATCTAAACTTTCGACCCCTCCATTTAAGCCCCTTTTACAATAATAATAATATTTGAAAAATCATATTCTAAAACTATTTCAAATTTCAAGTCGATAAGTATAAGTGGTGGCTGAGATAAACAGTTGTGACAGACATATTTTACCATTTTGGTTCGGAAATTTGAAAACCAATGTTATTTTGTATGTATTATACTCAAACTGCACAAAAAACTGCATGCTGGCATTACGATAGGGGACGGGAAATTGCGTAAGGCGAAATTTTGGGAATGAACGACTCTTCTCCCAATTTTTCATTTTCTGCTATCATACGTCGTGCTTCGTAGGTCGAGACTATCGGAAGTTCAACGTAGCTGTAGATGTTTTCTTGCTCCTAAAATCACACGGCTTTATCAATTTGGTTTTTAACTCTTTGTCAAATAACAACGCTGACCAGTTGTACACTATAATAAGGGTGCGCTTCCACTGAATTGGAGCGGTCCGATCCGGAGTGGATACATGCAAAATAAAACCAGCCCGAAGTCGCGTCAACCACGGTCTATAATCTGGGCTCGTCGACAAGTGGCTTTCTATAATCGTAAACGCCGATAGAATATGATAAAAATGTATGAGATTGACATAAGCTAACAAAAAGTTGCGTGACAGCTAATGTCAATCCCATACATTTTCATTCTATTCTACTGGCGTTTACGATTGTAGAAAGCCTTTTGTCTCCCTGATAATCTACACTGAAACGATCGGTTACAATCTTCTATAGGTAAATTCAGCCAATTTTGAGTCTAAAAGAATGTTCTCGAAAATTAAAGCGAAAATATAAAAAAAATCAGAAAGTTTAATTCTAGAAGTGACATGAAATTTTGCAGATTAGCACCCCTGCTCTGGTGGCCTAGATCAGTGTGACGAGTGTGGCTTAATCGTAAACACCAATAAAATAAGGAAAATATATGGGATTGACATTAGGCCATGGATGTGATTTAATTTATTATTTAATTAAATGAATTCGTTATTTTATGAAATTCAATAGTTATTTGATTAATTAAATTAGTTATTTAATTAGTACCGTATTACACGATTGGTTAACTTTGGATAGCATGGTTTTTGCATTATGCTCTCCTTCCCAAAGCGAAGCGTGGGCTAAAACCTCCTTGCATAAGCCAACGTCAAGTGAAAACTAATGTCTATACATTTTCATTCTTTTTTACTAGCGTTTACGCTTCTCTTTTTATGTATATTTGTGCGTTTACGTTAATAGAGAGCCACTTGTCTCCCGACAACTTCCTTCACAAAACCTATATTTACGAATACTCAGACAGAACTAGACACTAGTGACTGGACTGGACTGGACTAGGTGTTAAGTCTATAGATATAAAAAAACATTTGAAGGATCGAATCATAACGTTAAATGAAGTTTCTTTACAGAATGACCTCCTGATTACCTACGCATTTCTAAAGTTTTGTCTCCTCTCCACCTAGCGCAGCAGTGAAAACGCACCCTAAAAATAACTTACAATAGGATCCACCTGTGATGGCCTTTTCTTATTTCTGAAATACATCCATGTTCCGATAGTCAATATGCAAATTACGACGATAATACCTGGTCCTACATATATCCAACATGCATAGGAAGAAGACTCTTCAACTAGAAAAAAAATCATATTAGAAATTAAAACAGTCAATATAACATATTATCATCAGGACATATCAGTAAATTTTGTAATACACCACAAGATGAGAACACGCACTACAAAAAAAAACTCAGCAATAACGACTACGTGGTTGTCAGGCAGTTAAATATTCCGGCAATGGAACCGAATTTGTAGGTGTGAAGAACAATCTTAACGAATTATACGATTTCGCAGCCAATTTGAGGATTCTATGGATATTCATTCCTCCGGCGTCGTCTTTAATGGGAGGACTATGGGAAAGGCTCGTGAGGTCCGTCAATATAGCTTTATTTATGACGCTACGTAAGCGGGCCTCGGACCTCGGGAAGAAACGCTTCATACATTACTATTGAAAGCTGAAGCTATAATAAATTCTCGGCCTCTTACTCATATTTCTTTACTTATCAATACTTATCATCATTATAATATGCCATTAAATGTCCACCGCAGGACAAAAGTGTCGTATATTTTAAGGTGACTGTATCATCAGCATCACAACTCATCACAGCCACCACCACGGTCGTCAGCTTAGCGACTGGCACAAATGACCGAGTATGGTGGTTGGTAAAGTGAAGATTAGATCAAGCTTAACATTCACAGCGAGACTATAGCTTCTACGACTACTGATATAAGATCGGTTCAAAGTCCAATGTGTCAAGCTTGAGGTTGTCGTAACTATTCAACACGTAGTAAAATGCTGCTGCCTAACTTACTGGTTCAAGATCTACTAGTCCTTTTTGAAGAAATTTGTGTATAATAGGTTCACATCATGGGCGATTAACATAGGTGAATGTATGTCGTTTTGTCCTGTACAAGAAGTATTTATTACATTCTGGTGTCTTACATTCTGGCTCCGATGACTGCACTGGACGAGATTTAGGAGAAAATTGATCGATTGTACGAGTATACTGCAAAAAGATAGTAAGATAGAGTTATTATTTTCGACGGATCCGGGCTAAGAAGCAAACGTAGCAAATAGAGCGCTGAAAAAAAATTGCTTATAAGCCTAAAAAAGACGGAACCTGGTGTCTTTTTTCTGGCCCTCTCTGCGTGCCGTCGTTTTTCATACTAAGGTATACATGTGACTATGAGATTTAAGGTAAAACTTTCATAGAAAGGGGTAATTTCCGTTTCTTGCGGTGGCACGCTGGGCCAAAGTCTATAATAGACGGAGAGCGGGCAGTTGGCAACCCTACCTCATCACACACCAAAAAACGACCTATCTAGGCTGGTGTACAATGAAAGGTGAGTCTAAATAAACAGGGTTGTCTTGGCGCAACCTGGCACTTTTTTTTTATGTCACAAGTGGCTAAAAAAACAGTTTATAAATTTTTTTACCAATTCGGGTACCAAGTGAGAACGTAGTACATGCAAAAGTACTAATTAATATAGACCAAAATAACTGGGGCTTTTTGACCAGCAAGAGATATGCAGGCACTCGATATGACGATATCGATAATTTAGTATTTCGATATTTTTTAAACTCACACATTAAATATTTACGAAGTTTTGAACAGATGTTAGTCGTTCATGATGAATTCAAAATAAAAAAAAAGGTAAGATAAAAACCAAAACTTGACGTTTCAAAAGTGCAACACCTGACAAGCCTTCAAATCCCTCTATGACCGAGCGCGGAGAGGTTCAAATCTCTTTGCTACATTATTTCGACTGTTGTTGTTATTTGTTTCAGAAGCGTCAGAAAGCAAGGAACCTGATGTTCGAAAATGTTTCATTTGTTCTTACTTTTGATATACAGGGTGTAACAAAAAGGGTATACCGACCCTAAAGGATGTAAATCTGCCCATGAAACTGAACAACTTTCCCTAAAAAACGTATTAAATACGGAAAAAAAATCCCCCAATAGAAACTGAATCAGCTAATAGTGTATTTTGCATGGAAGGTCAAATTTTTTTTTCCTAATTCGACCTTTGTTCCTTGGAGAAAGTTGTTCAATTTCATGATCAGAATCACATCCTTAAGGGTTGATCTTTCTGTTACACCTTGTATTACTGACCTGAAGATTGCTTTGTCCAGTTTGGGTGGTCGAGTTTATTAAATGTCGTAATTCTTGATGTTGTCTGTCTTCTAGATGAATTTTTAGCGCTTCTGTCGTTGTTGACATTATGGTAGTTAAAGTGATGCTAGAACTTGAACTACTAGAATTTGAATCATTAGGTAAATATTTCGCGAGATCTTCACATATTTTTAAGCTCCAAAAGCTGTAAACAAAATAGGATATACAATTTACAGAATTTTAGTAAATTCTGGTAATTCTGGTAGATTTACTTCATGAAGGATATTAAAATTTGAGTGTGGTTTTATAAGACGTATCTGATATACAATAATAAAATTGTACTATCGAACCCTGATCAAACGAAATATGCGATATAAGACAAAAAATTTCTATCCAAATCCAAAAATTTTACGACTCAAATTCAAAATTATTTTCTAAACTATAATTATTAAGCAATTTTTTTTAACTCATTAAATTTATATAAATTATAATATTAGACACGTAGGGAATAATAATCTACGTGTCTAGACTCCAGTGGACGGTGCCCGACCGTTACAAAGTAGGTAGGTAACCTAACCTCATAGCCTAGGGCCAACAAAACAACTTTGTGGCACTTATCCTATCGCTGTGGAACGCCATGGCTTCTCCAATCAATAACTGCACTCGAAACGCGCCTATAAACTGACAACGTTAGAAACTAACACGGCCGAATATCAACGCGGAACACTAGAAGCCTTGTTGTTCGGTCGGCTGCTGCTCTATGACTGCTGTTCGGAACTGTAGAAACTCGCAAATCACTCCACACCCTGTCAAACAAACTTCCTGTCTGAAGATAGTTCCAATTCGAATATGTGTTCGTCACTACAAGAACCATATTCACGACCCGACCACTACCCTACAAACAAGATTTTTAGTTTATTAAATTTTCAGAACTTATTCAAATTTTAGGTTTTTTTCCAAATACATCTTTTTTCAAATATTTTTTTATTTGCCGATTTTAATGTTGAAGTGATAGTTTTGTGGCAGACTTTGTTTATAAAATTATTAATTAACAACAAAACATCCACAAACAAGCAAACAAACAAGTCAAACAAGTTAACCTCAACGAAAGTACAGATCAAAAATTTTTAATCAAACCTGTATTTTTTGGCAAATTTTGAATAATTTCGTTTTTTGGAAGGTACGGTTATGCTTTTATCTCCTCAACTAGGCAGATTTTCTAACTTTCAAATGAAAACCAAATATCTATATTTTTTGTCTTATATTCGCATATTTTGATATCGATTGATCAGGGTTCGACAAAAGACATTGTGATTGCATTTTACTACATTTTATACCTAATATAATACATGATAGCTAGTGACCCATTAACTATTTAATATAATGTATTTTACCCCGTGCGGTGCCGGCAAAGAATAGTACCAACCCATCTCTACCCGTGGGTGTCGTAAGAGGCGACTAAGAGTTAATGAACCAGAGGATGAGCAGCAGCATCCTTCTGTGTATCGTATCGTCTTACATTCTGCGGTCACCAACACCCGCGGTCCATGGTGCCAACCGTAACGCTTACAGGCGTGGTGATTAGCTGGAATTTTGGAGGGAGTTGCCTGTCCTGTAGTGAACGTTTCATGGGATGTCATGATGATTTGATGATAAGAGGTAGTAATATTTTTCATCTGTGATGTCGATATAAGGAAATATGTATTACTGATTCGTATATGTATATGACTGACTAAACTCGCAAGGGTAGTTACCAGTTTTCACCATCTTTGCAGGAGGGATTTTTAACACAGGTTTTCTGCATTGCGTCAAAATACCATGAAGGTAAAGAGCTTCCTAAAAAAAGAAAAATACAATCAATACACTAACAACTGCATATACAAGGTTTTTTTTGGGACTTATTTGCATAATAATATGCCCACCTTATTAGTCAATCAAAGGTCAGACTTCTCTTATAAAGTGTTGGTCATTTACGTTAGGAAAGTAAGTAAAGTCGAAAATTTTTTTGGTCGTTGTTAGCGAAGTCGTAGAAATAAATTTGTTGCTTTTGACCTTTAAGATGGGCATACGCATTATCAAGTCCAAAAAATACAATACAATACTCTTTTATTGCACACAGATAACAAACAGTACAAAAAAACATATGTGGACATAATATTGGAGCACAATAAGGCGGCTTTATTGCTAAAAAGCAATTTCTTCCAGGCAACCTTTGGGTGCAAGGAAAAATAAAGATACAATAATGCGGTGGCGGTGCACAAAGATGAACTAAGTGAATATTGTATATTTAACCAATATTATCAATCATAGAATACATGAAACAGAGTTTCATGTATTCTATGTTATTAATAAACATACATATACCTACATATACCTACACAATAATATACTACATATATAAGGTGGAATCAAAGGTACGCACACTAATGAAACCTGAGACTCCGCTGCTTATATGGAGTGCATTCACATACACATTTTGGCATTAACGTTGTAAAAATAATAATAAAAAAACTTACTTTAAAAATTGGGTCGGTTAGGAATATACCGCCCCCACTTGTTTACATAATAAGTGGTCGCGTCACTTCGTGTTAAGACGGCCAAAAAGGTGAAGAAATTAATCATTTATTCATTAATTGCTGTTGCCTCTTCAAACTCAGGAGGAAATCTTGGCCTGCCGACTACCGATATTGTGTTCGAGTGGGTTGAACACGTTGAAAATACCATTTTCTCGGTCAGCATCCAAAATGGTTTTCCTGCTAGGCCGTTTTCCATAGCGTGCTTGATAACTGTCCTGGGCAAGCTGTTTAACATTATATCACTGATTTGTTTACTGATTGACTAATTCAAGCAAATTTGAATCAATAAAAGTGTTAGTTTTATTTTTGTTTGTAAATAAAAACAATGACATAAATCAACTTATCATAGCAACCTAGCAACAGCTGCAGAGGCTGTATGGAGATTATACTCGTATCCCTAAGAAGGTTATAATCTCATTAGGATTTTTGTAGCGGTTAGGCATTATTTTTTTCTATTATTTCATATTTCTTGAATCAGAATCGAAAACAAATAGTTCAATTGTCATAAAAACGTTATTTTTTTTCTGTCTCTCTCATTCCTGTGTGTGGGTTTAAAAAATTATTGGTCTTTCTTTACATTTTTATCAAAGTGAAGTCTCCTTTATTTGCGATTATCATAGATAAAAAAGTAAAAATTATGACATCTTTCTGAAAACTGAACCAAATAGTGCGAGAGCAGGCTCAAGAAATGCCTACCTCATAAAAT
This sequence comes from Athrips mouffetella, assembly GCA_947532105.1. Lineage (NCBI taxonomy): Eukaryota > Metazoa > Arthropoda > Insecta > Lepidoptera > Gelechiidae > Athrips > Athrips mouffetella. The sequence continues at coordinate 19,443,751 of OX383972.1, read as the reverse complement.
ACGCCAACATGCAATTTTTGTATCGTTAACCGAAATTTAAACACGTATTAAAAACGTCTGCCAGCGCCGATCCTGCCGGATCATTGAAATAATAACTTTCGAAAAAATGTTGTAGCTGCCTCATCAAATACCCAAATGAAAGTACAGGTTAACTATTGTTTAATTAAGTAAAAAAATAGTCTACCATTGCGCATCCTACCGAAATTACTCGGCAAACTCTAAAAACATGCTTTTACTACACCCCCAACCTACCTCATTGAATACCCGAATGAGACCTACGCCAAATAATAACTAAAATGCACCTGATAATGGATCAAAGGGGATTTTATACAATTTTTTATACGTATTTAAGGGTTGGTTAACGATCCAAATGTAGCCTGTCGGGGTATTTGATGAGGTAGGCATTTCTTGAACTGGCTCTCCCACTAAAATCAGTACGAAAAGAATTTCCTGTACTACTTATAAATCTGTGAAAAAAATACCTTAACGATACACAAATCAGCAGTACCTGACAATGGTACTCATTTATCACGAGTGTGGGGAGGTTTTACAGCAAGATGTGTACGAGTACAAGGCACGCTATGGAAGACGGCCTAGCAGCGGGCTAACAATTCTGGATGCGGAATAAAGCGACGCATCTAAAGGGCGTTTAGAGTGATAAAGAGGGATCACGAGACTACGACGAGTTCGGAGGCATGTGCACCGCCGCGCTTATGCGTGCATCTAGCACGAAGGTGGTTTTTTACAGCAACTATTACATTAATTAGTGGTGTTGTGTTTTTTTTTTTCAAGTTTAAAGTGGCTGACCCCTATGGCCAGTCAATTATGGTAGCAGCTGGTGGTGCACGCTTTATTTCAAGTGCTTGACCCTCACAAAGTTAGTTATCAATGTTATCATTTATAATGTAAGTGGTGTATTCCTATTCCACCCACTTTCCAAAGAAACATATTTTTTTTTTTTGAGAATTGAAATTATACTGAAATATCTACGCGAATGCATTCCATATAAGCAGTGGAAATTGGGGTTTCATTAGTGTGCGTACCTTTAATTATAAATATTCTTAGTGTAAAGACGCCCATTATATTATAATTATTTATATTATTATTATTTTGTGATTATTAGTGGCATTTCTTCACTGAATAGTTAGGCGCTCAGCAGATGAAGGGGCGGACATACGCGGGCAGTCACGGACATTGTCGCCAGTGTGGCCGGTATTGCGAAAATTATAGTTTTTATCAGAATAAAATTCAAATATAACAAGTTTAAAAGTTGCTGTATGTTTTAAACTAAATGCAAATCAATCTGAACAACCTTTTCGAGTGATTAATTCTTTGAATTCAAGCTGTTTTTCTTTCCAAACTAAAGATTTTGGTAAATACGCGCATAGAAACGGAGCGTTTTTTTTTCATATCAATGACTATAGTAATACGAAAATAATTGCAGTACCGGCCACACTGGCGGACTGTCAGAACAAAAAGTCTGTCGTCTGCTGTGCCACTTAGTGATGGACTTGGCTCCATGTTTACATCACTACTTATTTAAATAAAAATCAAAACCGACCTTTTTCAGCACGAGGTGGCGTCTCCTCAACTTACTTTTTATAGTACATGCACTCGCCGTGCCTATAATTAAGGCTTCTTAAAAGCAAAACTCAGTGAATTGATAATTTGATGAGTAAAAGCCTCTAAATGCATGTATTTTATTTTCATTTTACCAATTTGAATGCACGTAACACTGGGTCAAAGTTTGTCCACCCTAAGTCGTAAGCTGAGGTGGTGAAACTTCAACAAATTGTGACTTGTCAATGAATGCCGCGAGACGAGATGCTTTGCCACACTCCGCTTCCCTCAGTCATGTCTAAGACCGATAGCACGTCGGAACTGTGTACTGTGCGCAGTGTTTCCCGCCAAAACGTAAATAAACTCTTCGGTGGCGTTTTGTTTAACAATCCTTAAGATTCAGTGGCTCAAATTGTAAGTCTGTCTTTAATTTTTCAGAGCAGAATTAACAGTGCTAAATAGTATTTTGGTTTGTATTTAATGTGTGAGATAATTGTAATAAAAATCTATCTTTTCTAATTTAAGGGATTTTTTTTCGTATTTTTTAGTTGCCGCCAGAGTGCCTATATCAAATTGCACCACTGAAACTGAATTTGCGCAACTGAAACTGAAATAGCACTACTGAAACTGTAATTGCGCCACTGAAACTTAAATTGCACCACTGAAACTTAAATATGCCACTTTCAAAGGCCCACGTTGCTATATTTCTTTAAAAAGGAAAGCATGGTAATTTTGTATAGGTACTAAAATTAACTACTAACTTTGTACCACATAGGTAGGTAGGTACACACGTATTTTCATACTTAGACAGCTGATCGTCTGCAACCCTTCCTTATCACTTTCCAAAAACGACCAACCATACTAGGATAGTGCGTATTAAAAAGGTAGGTTTCATTCAAAGATAGAATGCTAGCGACTAGGTCCGCAATCCCATGGGCCGACGCTAAGAAAGCCGGGAGGCTCACATCCCGCACGCACCGTACTCCAATTCCCCTGTGCTGAATTGGCCATACCGCCTGTGTCCTCTGGTCAATGATCAGGGGACGTTGATGATCGACTCGATCATGTGTTAATGGCAGCGTCGAAGGGGGCGATATTGTAAGGAAATAACCAAACAGGGGCTGCACGCAATAGGTATGTTACCTTTGGGACGGCAACGCACGTTGCATTAGAACCAGAGCAACGTGTGGTGAAATCGTTTTGAGACGCTCGCTCGCGAGTAGAAGAAGCTCCTTACATGTTTCCAGGGCCTCAGGAACAGCCGATGGAAATATAGGTGCAACCAGTAAAGAAAACGAGTCGGAGTCAAGCTCCCTGAGGCCAGAAAATAACGACGAGAAGAGAAAGAAAGAAGAAGATTCTGAGCTACAGGGGAAAAACTCACACTTGGCCGTGTTCACCTCCATTCCCAGCTCCTTCAGGCGCGGAAGCAAGACATGCAAGTCCCGCTCCACCTCATCTGGTTTGCCTCCAACTGTACCGTCGTCATCAAGGTACCAAATGTTGACAGAGGATTTAAGTTCGGTGGTGGTCTTATGAATAGCAAGACTAAAGGTGAGCGGACCAAGAGCGTCTCCTTGTTGAGCACCAACTTGAGATAATATGAAATCGGATCCATGATAGAGGTTGGAAGACAATAAATAATTACACAATTTTTCTTTTTCGATTTTACTTTTGTTCGCGCCTGTACGTACACGCAATCGGCTATGTGTCTAAGGTCGGAGCGAACGCGCGCTCAATTAATGACACGGCGGGGTGGTACGGTGACAGACACCCGAGCTTTTGTAAGTTGGTAGAACAGTCAAAAGCACATCAAGCTTGACACATTGGACTTTAACCGTTCTTATTACAACAGACGCGCCCTGCCAAATCTGTTTCTTTTGACGGACCTGTTGGGATACAAAACCATGGTTTGTTGTTATTTGGTATGCGATGAGGTAGGGTTTCCAAAAGAATAACTCAGTGAATTGATAATTTGATTAGTAAAAGCCTCGAAATGCATGTTTTTATTTTTATTTTACCAATTTGAATGCACGTAACACTGGGTCAAAGTTTGTCCACGCTAAGTCGTAAGCTGAGGTGGCGAAACTTCAACACATTGTGACTTGTCAATTACGAGTAATGCCGCGAGACGAGATGCTTTGCCATACTCCACTTCCCTCAGTCATGTCTAAGACCGCTAGCAAGTCGGAACTGTGTACTGTGCGCAGTGTTTCCCGCCAAAACGTAAACAAACTCTTCGGTGGCGGTTTGTTTAACAATCCTTAAGATTCAGTGGCTCAAATTGTAAGTCTGTCTTTAATTTTTCAGAGCAGAATTAACAGTGCTAAATAGTATTTTGGTTTGTATTTAATGTGTGAGATAATTGTAATAAAAATCTATCTTTTCTAATTTAAGGGATTTTTTTTCCTATTTTTTCGGTTGCCGCCAGAGTGAATATATCAAATTGTGCCACTGAAACTGAATTCGCGCCACTGAAACTGAAACGCGCTCAATGAATGACACGGCGGGGCGGTACGGTGACAGACACCCGCGCTTTTGTAAGTTGGTAGAACAGTCAAAAGCACATCAAGCTTGACACATTGGACTTTATACCGTTCTTATTACAACAGACGCGCCCTGCCAAACCTGTTTCTTGTGACGGACCTGTTGGGATACAAAACCATGGTTTGTTGTTATTTGGTATGCGATGAGGTAGGGTTTCCAACTGCTAGCTCTTTGTTTTGAGTATTTCTTGTATGTTCATACTAAAATATTGTGATCCACATGATCTCAGAACAGAATTGTCAGTCAAATTGAAGACTGATCAACTAATTATAATTGTTGATTTATTTTCTGAATTAAAGTTTTTAATTGCATAACGTAACTTCTAATACCTATAATTTAAGATTATTTTAGGTTCATTGAGGATATTTAGTATAGGTTGTGCAATTTCACATTAGTTGCGCAATTTTCAGTTTTGGTGGCGCGATTTCAGGTTAGATTTGCGATTTTCAGTTTTAGTGGCGTAACTTCAGATTAAGTGTCCAATTTTCAGTTTTAGTGGCGCTTAAAATTAGGATTGCTATTATTTCAGTAATTATTGTGTTTATTCCAGGATAAAAATTAAAATATATATATAAATTCGGCCTAATGTTTAATATTATAACTTTATTTTTCGATAATTCTAAAAAAAACATGCGCCACTGAAACTTACAAAAAATGGCACATGTTGATATTGACCCATATAATAATAAAGATGTTACTATTGTCCTCACTAATTTGTGGGCAAACGCATGTCTGGTACAAAAAAAAACCTTGTACAAATACGAGTACCCAATTGTTATTTGAAGCATTGTTGTGAGAGGATTGGTCAGCCTATACCTATCCTGCGTTGCCGGATCTAGCTGCTTCCAGGGTGCGCCGCGGAGAGGCTCCTTTCTTACACCCCTAAATAACTAATACCTGCTGCAGTATTCACTCACGATACACGCAACTTATTTGACAAACAAACAATTGCAAGCATTTAATGAACATGTACTCACTTAATCCACACATTATTTCACAAGCCATGGCATCTGAAAATGTGCCCTTTTTTCGGCAAAACCTCCCTTCAGCCATATTTGTAAATGTTAAGCAAGAGTTGAAGCGTTTTTCCCAGTACCAGACCTTGTGTGGTCTCCCCGTGCACATTTCTACTTCAGGTGATATTTGGCATTCCACGGGTAGATCTATGTTTAGTTGATCTCCTGAAATACAACTTTCTATATAAAATGTGTTGGTTTATCAAAGTGCGTTCTTGCAAAAGGCGTAGAATAAAAGTTATTGCTTATGATTTGACTATTAGGTCGGCAAACGGATATCATGTTTTAGAAAATAACCCTTTACCTATATAAAATCCCTGGTTAGCTGTATCCTTGATACAGCTGTAAGTTTTACAGGGTGCGTTGCCGGATCTAGCTGCTTCCAGGGTGCGCCGCGGAGAGGCTCCTTTCTTACACCCCTAAATAACTAATACCTGCTGCAGTATTCACTCACGATACACGCAACTTATTTGACAAACAAACAATTGCAAGCATTTAATGAACATGTACTCACGTAATCCACACATTATTTCACAAGCCATGGCATCTGAAAATGTGCCCTTTTTTCGGCAAAACCGCCCTTCAGCCATATTTGTATATTTTAAGCAAGAGTTGAAGCGTTTTTCCCAGTACCAGACCTTGTGTGGTCTCCCCGTGCACATTTCTACTTCAGGTGATATTTGGCATTCCACGGGTAGATCTATGTTTAGTTGATCTCCTGAAATACAACTTTCTATATAAAATGTGTTGGTTTATCAAAGTGCGTTCTTGCAAAAGGCGTAGAATAAAAGTTGTTGCTTATGATTTGACTATTAGGTCGGCAAACAGATATCATGTTTTAGAAAATAACCCTTTACCTATATAAAATCCCTGGTTACCTGTATCCTTGATACGGCTGTAAGTTTTACATGGGTACGTCTATGTAAGTAGGTAAAGTCAAGAGCACTTCAAGCTCCCACCCCCTCCCTCTCACCGCCCCTCTCCTCACCAAACCTCCCTCGCCTTACCCTCCTCACTGACTCATCAAAAGCTCGATGTAGTACCAGTTATTGCCGCCAGAGTGCCTACATCCACTTTGTACGAAATGACCCCACAAACGGAAGCATAGACGTATCCACGTCAATTGAGAATTTAACTTCGTATAAAAGAAAGCGCTATACGCATTAAATTATATTCAACAAATAAATTTTAGGAACAACACAAAAATTCTCAAGCGTTTTTCATGCTTTCGAAGGCACGATGGGGCGTTGTTTCAAGTTATAGAGTTTGTCACCATTTATTGAGTCTGGTTAGCTCTCTAGAACTTAAACTTTAATTCTCTAAATTTTAACCCACTTAAAGAACGAATTACAAAAGTATTTTGCTTCTGGATTCACCATTATCAGTCAGTCAGCGTTAAGAGTTTTATTTTTTGAAACATGATGCTTACCAAATCCCAAATCACACACTAAGTACACTACAAAAATAGTAAATAGCACCATTTTGAAACGTATTATCCTTTTAACTTGTTTAATACATAATAAAAACTGAATTCCTGTCCACTTATAATTTATTAATACTCATAACGACACAACGACTAAGTAGGTACCGACTTTGACGTAACAATTAATGTTTGCGCTTTGTGGTTTATCCCTATTTATTTTCCTGATTTACTAATGTTTAACAATATACCGGGTGTAAGGTACAGCCCTCCGAATACTGAAAGGGCATGTAATTGAACAACTTTCAGCGAACAAAACTTTCAGGAAACGAAAAAAAAGTCGGCCTCTCCATACAAACTGACCAATCAAGTTTCATTTCCTGAAAGTTTTATTCGCTAAAAGATGTTCAGTTACGTTGACTGATCATGCCCTTTCAGTATTCGGAGGGCTGTCCCTTACACCCTGTCTGTATAGATAGGTACTTACGTAAGAAACCAAATAGACTACATAGCTATAGACATAAGATGGAGATCGAGCATCAGCAGTACAAAAATGTACCCAGGGGCAGATTGCGGAAGTGACCACAAATTTCTGGTGGCAGAGATAACCATTAGACTTAAAAGATGCGACCGCGTTCTGCATAAACCTCAAAAGCGTCTGACAGCTGGAGAACTGATCAACTTTGAGGGCCTTTTTGTCCAGAAGGCCACTATACTAGACCACACTAAAGACGTCGAGAGTAGCTGTATAGATTTCAAAGAACTTAATTATACTCTCTTCCCGTGAAGAAGCCAGAACCACCACAGCCAATGATGCACCAAAAAAGGATTGTAGGAGATACGTGGAGCACCGTCAAAGAAAGAAAGGAACTGCTTGAAGGCGATAAAGACTGTAATAATTCTTAATATCAGGCACTCACAGTTAAAATCCAAAGACTATGCCGTAGAGACAAGAATGATTACAACAGTGCGATATGCCAAGACATAGAGCAATATGCTCACAATATGCATCCAAGGGGTTTCTTCATGAAAGTGAAGAGCATCACACGAGTTACAAAGGCGAAAACATGGGCTATAGAAGATGAGGAGGGCACTTTATTGACAGAAGTGGATCATGCGATAGAACGATGGCGATCATACTGCGAAAGCCTCTACAAGTCAAATGTGCCTTCAATTCCTAAAACACATGACGAAGTAGTGACAGAACCTGAAATCATGGAATCTGATAAAAAGCAGCAATTCGCAAACTAAAGGCAAATAAGTCAGCCGGCAGAAATACCATATTCGCTGAAGAAATTAAACATCTTGGAGACAAAGGCACGCAGATGCTTCTCGGCCTCAGTAATCAGGTGTGGAAGACGAGCTTTTGAATAAGTGACTGGAAGTAGTGTTTACTCATACCGCTGTACAAAAAGGGATCTACGTGTAACTGTGAAAATTACCGAAAAAAGCTCTTATTTCCCATGCTAGCAAGGTTCTGTTGTACATAATCAATGAAAGACTAAAACACTTGATTTGTAATAGAAAGATTGCCATCACTACATATTATAAAAGAAAGTCCCCCGAAACGTTTTTCTGTCGTCCTCCATCATGTCTGTCTGTGATCGCTAAACTCAGGAAATATTGATTTCGATCCAGTTTTCACTACTAGATAGATTAATTCAATAGAAAGGTTTGAGGCTATAATTTATAAATATTGAGTGCAAATTAACTGAATGGTGATGATGTTTGTCGACCGAGTCAGAAAAATACGTGCCTCTTGAGAGCTTTCTGGGCGTGCGCTGCGTAAACGGTTTCATTTATATGAAAGTTATGTATGAAGAATTTTTGCTCTCTAAGAGCTCTAAAGAAAAGTCCGCGATAGTATTTATCTATCTTTTAAGGATAACCCACAGTAACCAACTAACTATAAGTAGATTTTCAAAATAAGGTATTTTTAAACGTATTTTTGCCCTCAAGGTATGGATCCTTATCTAATTTAAAAGGTATAATAATAAGCAATGAACGTACACCATTTTATTCAAATTAATATCTTGGAAGATATCAAAATATTAAAATCAAGTCTTAGAATAAGCTTCACCATCGATGCGCATTTCCGTTGATAGCCGAGTGTAGCGAGCGTTTCCGAAGTTAATATCAGCGAGCCAGGAACCCGACTCCGACAGGGCACACACGGAGGGCACACGTCATTGTGACTGGAAGTCCGAAGCCTGATTTTTTAAATTTTAGGTCTATTTTTTTGTGGTTGTCGTCCTGAAGTACAACGAAATATTTTCGAATGTTTTAAAAATTGTGTAGCAAGTTAAAGCCTACGTCATATATCGCAATAAAAGGCACCACCTCTACCCGTAGATTAGTACCCATGCGAAGCCTGGGCGGGCCGCTAGTGATATATAATTTTCCCAAGGTAGTGATAATGTCTACTCTCTACTTCCCATAGTACCTATGAAGCGGTGAAAAGACAAACAACGTATTTCGACATTAATTTTTCTCGGAAGAAACGTGTTCAGTAAAACTTTCTGCCTTAAGAAAAATATGTTTTCTCTGTTTTTGATGTGTCCAACTGTCCACGAAGGCAAAACACAGCCGAAGTTGCGGGTGACATATAAAAATAAACAAAGGAATTCAATCACAACAACACGTAACTTTGCCTATCTCAAAATATTCCACAGTTCTCTGAGTCTCATAAAATAAACACCATCTATCCGGAAACGCGGGCTTATTCAGGAGTTTACGAGCGCTCGGTATCACCTGCGGGTTACAATCGTATCGGTAGTGCTATCGCTTTATGCTCAGTGCTCGTATTATGCCAATCGTTATTATTTCGTATAGTTCATGTAAAATCAGGAGGTTCTCACTAACTATTCGATTTTATTTTCGTAATATGGATTGATTGATTGATAGTGTTTATTATATTGGCTACATTATACTCTCATAATATCTGAATACCTGGGCTACCCAGCTTTGCTCTGTAGAATCTTAACCAAAATACAGTAACAGGTGGCGGTCAAGGCATTCTGAAACACGCTATTTTCAAAAAATGCTAAAAAACTGAGAAAACTATGTTTTCCAGACATGAGACGTAGCTAAACAGATTTTTCGCCCTCGAAAACCCCCGTATAGTAAATTTCATCGAAATCGTTAGAGCCGTAGAGAAACTGATTACAAATATAATAGGTCTTTATCTATGAAATTGCCGAAATTTTCTTACAGATTAATGAGATCATAATTCCTATAATTCTAATGCTATTTTTTCATTTTTCTTATATTTGAAAGTTGACTTCAAGGTTATCAATTTACGCATAAAATAAAGTTTTAATTTTTAGTTTGATACGAGTATATAAAATTAAAGGTTCGAAAATTGTTCGTCTTAAATGTCGTCCGATTTCATCATTAGATTTGTTACATTTTTTTACAGATAATATTTTTCGAAAATTAAATTTAAGCATAATGCTTAAAAAAAATTGGATTTATAATTCCTAAGAAAAATGCAAAAATGTTAGTACTGAAAATTGAGTTTACCTAAAATTCGCCATACAAAACGGCAATTTCATAGGTAAAGACCTATTATTTTCATACATACAAATTTTGTTCATTTTATATTATAGGATTACAGAAAACCCATCGTATCGTATGACCTCGGGATTGTTGGTAATTAGCTAATTACAGTTTGCTGCGGTGCGACGGATACCCGGAATTGGGGTGTAAAATTAGTCTGAATATTCACGATATTTCCTGTATTCAGCGATAATTGATAACCATTACTTTTGACCACAAAAACGCTCGCTCAGCTCATGCGTTGTGGTCGTAAGAGTACCTAACACAACGTAACTGATCTCGAACCAACGGACAAAAAGACTTTGTCTGATTTTTGCTGTCAAAAGTGGTTTTGACCGGTTATAAATTTGACTCAAATTTTGAGCACAAATTTGACTTTGACAGATACATTGTTATCGTAACCAAATTAAGTAAACAATACTGAAAGCTCGGGCTGAAAGCCTGTTTAATATTAATACAGTAAGTTAATTAGGTCATGTTGTACAGCATAATAAACAGTCAAAGGTATTATACGATTAGTTTGGTTAAATCACCGGGTTGAAAGCACAGGAAACAAACAGTTTCTTCCTTCCTTCATATCGCAAGGCTTTTGTGATGGATAGATGATTTGACATTGATATAAAATATATGATGTTATAACTTATTTAACATATTTTAGACCATAGAACTCAACAACTTCACCAAGGGAACATAGGTCGAAATACGAAAATCCAAATTTGATCTCCCATACAAATGCCTCAAGATTGGGCAGGCATCTCCATCAACAATTTTATTTTCTTTAGGGTGTTGTTTCCGCTGCCACGTATTCCGTCCAGCAGAGAAGCTTGCTTTTTACATAATAAGTACCACTGTGAAGTTGTCTACCTACAACGTCCTAGCTGACCCTGATGGATATATGAATTTAGAACAATAATTTAAAAATCTTCACTCCCACTTCGCTTTCAATCCAAAATTTACAAAAGTGTTTACAAAACTCATCAGAAATTGAGATTCAAATGTCAAAAAATGTTTTAATGAAGAATTTATCTCATTCGCACTTTCTCCAGCAATCCACCGGTAGCCGCGCTAATGAACTGCCCGAGCCCTAACTAGATAGTAACGACCGAGATACTCCAAGGAGTTGAACAATTCCATTTGACCGAAGACTGTACATAGCTACGCCAACTTTTTAACTCAACTTTTGAGCTGATTTAGTAAGTTTTTTACTCAAACAGCCAGCAACCGGAGCAGTATACGCTGTCCTACACGGATTTTAATGCTGCGGGTAGTTTACTATTATCAAATCTGTGCTACGGGTAGTCAGCGACGCCACGTCACGATTGCTTGCATTCCATTTCATTCTATCATGGTCATATTTTGGTTCCGGTATAATTTATAATATAAATTATTTTGAAGACACTTTCTTGACATCGATAATATGTTTTGTATACCATGGGAATAGTTGTTCAGTTTGATGACCATATTCATATCTTTCGGTTTTGGTATGTACCATTTTAGTTGTCAGGCAAATATAATAATTCGTTAGTTCACATTATGTCGGAGGCCAAGATCCACTTCGGGTCGCCCATACATACCCGTGGGTGTCGTAAGAGGCGACTAAGGGTTAACTGGAGGATGGGCAGCAGCATCCTCCTTTGTATCTTACATCTTACTTACTGCGGTCACCTACAAACGCGGTCCTTGGTACCGTAACGCTAACAAGCGAGGTGACTATGGTACTCCCCCTCTACATTTTTCCAGCAAAAGCTAGAATTCTAGAGGGAGCTCCCTGTCCTGTAGTGGACGTTTCATGGGATGTTATGATGATGATGATGATGATAATATATGTGGGACACAGCGTTGTATGCTTATAAAACGTGGAGATTGACTGAGAGAGACAAAAAATGATTAGAGGCATTAAGAGTGTAGGAGGCGAGAAGAGAAAATAAGCTGGTAGAAGAAAAGGACAAAAAGGAATTGTTAGATAGAATAAATCAAAATAGAGAAACTATAATTGTATTAGAAACCCGAAGAGAAATAATGTTTGGTCATATCATCAGGCACGACACATATAAATGATTTAAGAAAGAAATATAGAAGGAATAAGATGCCACGGCCGGCCTAGAATGAGTATTGTCAACGGATGACGTAGAGGGCGGGGGGTAAATACTAACGGAGAACTAAAAAACCTCATACAAGATTGACAGAGAAATATAGAAAAAGCTTACATAACAAATATTTTATGAATTCATAAACGTTTCATGAATTTAACATTGATGTTTTACATAGCCCGTATCCGTTGACTGCATCTTCAAAGTTGCACTTGAATTATATTGAAAAGAAGTCTAGACTCCAAAGAGGCTGTTAACGAGTAAATCGAATGGAAGTCTCGAAAGAAGTAAGGACCTATGAAAAATTCAATTTCCCAAGTCACGGTTTGTTATTTCTTTATCACGAGGGCCAATTACCGGGCGATGGCAAACGACCAGCAACGTAAAGGGTTTTCACTGGGTGCTTACTCGGCTATCTAGTTAAACTAGCCTAGTGAGAAAGGGAGAACGGTGAGAGAACTATTCTCTTTTTCACAGATTGCAAGATCTATGTTCAAGCATAGTTGTTGTTCAGTTAAAAGTACGTCTAGCTTGACTAATTGGACTTTGTATACCGTGCTAATTTCAAATACTCTACAAGTTACAGTCGTGCTACAGGTCAAGCTTGATGTGCTCTTGACTGTCCAAATTAACAGGTAAAAAAAAAGTCTAGACTGTGGTGTCAGGGTCTCATAATGTTCAAAATAAATTTCTAGTTTACACAAAAAGTTTACACATACAGCGCGAAATTTTTTTATTCGTTTTAAACCCGAAGCCCAGTGATTCTACTCATGAGAACAAGCAACGTTACTGAAGAAAAAATTTTCACCTTCCCATACAAAATGAGTCGATCACGTGACTACTTTACTATGGTGACACGAAAAAATTTTTACGAGTAAATTTGTCTAATAGACAAACCACATGAAATATTTCTTTGAACTCGATATTATATCTCCATCGCGCACGATTTCGTGAAAAAAGATCAGTGTTGTATGCATTGCACAAAATTTTTATTTGGGCAATCTCTATTATTCGCTGCGTAGTGTAAATCTTTTTACTTGCTTCGCTCCAGTGTCGAGTTCCTCCACTTTCAATTGATGAATAATTTTCCACTCAAATGAACACCAATAAGCTGAATATCCTCAAAGCGTCCCTTTTCTAACTGAAAAACTTACGCATTCCCTTCGCTAAGCTAATTGACGTCATAATGAAATGTTTATTAACAAAAAGCTTTTCAAAAATCGCTTGATCGTTCTCGGGAATTAGGGAAAGGCCGGGCGGCCCCACCTATTCAGACGCCTTTTTTTTCAGCAACAAAGGCATTAAGGCATCTCGCGGGAAATTAATTGGGGCGCCATTAAGGTTAAGTGCTATTTTAGCTTATGTGACTTGACAAAAAGTTGGAAGTTTTGAACCTTTTTATTGTTTCACGACGAGACTTGTCGGGACAATACCGTTCTTTGAGTGTATGCATGCGTAGTAGAATCGTGAGCTGCAGGTGTCAAAAAGATCGCATCCCTTGCTTCTTCAGTACCCATAATACTAAAGAAAATATTCTAAAATTGACAATGGATTGCGATGCGATGTCGTCACTCAGTATACTGTTGATGCCCAATTACGTGCTATGTTATCTTGATAAAACTTTCTTAGAACTTGCTTTGTTTTCCTTCTATTTTATGGGCTGGGCAATTTACGGAAACCGTGACTTGCTAAGACAAAGTTTTTGTTGCGGAAGCACAAATACCTAGTGAAATAGTTTCACCAGCAATTTGGTAATTGCTTATAGCTTTGGCTTGTGTTTTATTGCACTTCTTTTTGTTACATGACTATATAGGGTGACTTTTAATTAGTTCTTGATATCAAAAGATATGCTCATGATACTGAACAACTTTTCCCAAGGAACATAGGTCGAAATACGAAAAACCAAATTTGACCTCCCATACAAAATGCGCGATCAGCTGATGCAGTTTCTATGAAAGGTTGATTTTCGTATTTCGACCCGATATTTCGATGTCCTTGGGGAAAGTTGTTCAGTATCATGAGTACATTCATACCTTTTTCTATCTAATTAAAAATCACCCTATATGTTGGTCTAAGCCTATATAGTAGAAAATCGCAAAATTTCCCAACCAGAGACAGGATTCGAACCTGCGTCTTTTCCATCTGTAGAGACTTTGTAGATTTATCCTTTGTAGATTTGTATTTTGACGACACAAAAGTACGCGTTTTCGCCCCCGTTGTTGCTGTCACTTAGCCAAAAAAAAAAATAGTAGAGCAAAAATCCCCTACAGGGTGAAGTTTGCAAATATTAACACCCTAGCTGCAAATTGCGGCACTCCAGCGAGAGTCGCGCGAGATCGCGGCGAGAGGCAACGAGCCACAACTTTTAATTACGGAACTTAAATCATGAAGGAGACACTCAGGTACAAGTATATTTTACGACATGAATTATACTAAAACAGCTCCCGGTTGGGAAGCATCATGCTAATATGTAGAAGGTACAAGTTTGATATTTGTTACTCTTTCACGCCTAAACTTTTAAATGAAGGACAGCAAGATTTTTTTTTTTAAATTTATTTATTATGCATTAAATTACAAGAAATATAGTGGATGAAATAACCTAGAGCAGATTTTTTTTACCGTGGGAGTATCAATGAAATGCACAACTTTTTCTGTCAACTCAACATGGACGAAGCGAAATCATGGGTAACAACTAGACTTAAAATAAATTGGTGACGCCTTTTTAACCTACCTGTAAATATTTAGTTATTTCTATCATATACACATTCATACATGAGTAGATTGCTACGAATTGACCTCCGCAACCTAGAAAACCTACCTACAGAAGGCTATGGGTTGGGTTTTCGACAGCTAAATGGACAATCTGACCTTTGCAGTTCTAAAGTATCTGGGCCCTTGTCGAGCCGGCAAAGAATAATACTAACCCATCTCTACCCGTGGTTGTCGTAAGAGGCGACTAATGGGTTATGAACTGGAGGATGGGCGGCAGCGTCGTTCTGGGTATCGTACCATCTTACATACTGCGGTCACTAACAACCGTGGTCCTTGGTGCTTGCCACAACGTTAACAAGCGTGGTGACTTCCCTTCCACATTGTTGAATTCTAAGTGGACGCTTCTTGGGATGTTATGATGATGACTTTCTGTCTCCTTATATTTTCGAAAGAGCACCCAATATAAGTATTTAAAAAGTTACCTTACGTAAATCTCAAATATGACATTAGAAAACTTATTTATTTATATGCTCTTTAGTCAGTAGAAGTAGTGACACTTCAGCCGGTATTTCACTGGGACACCATGGTGGCGCGACTGGTGGCGCGACTGGTTGCGCTACTGGTGCCCGTAACTAGACACCAGAGTCGCTACACCCTGCGGCCACAGTATTAAGGGCTTTATTTCACTGGGAGTGTTAGCGCGACCAGAAGCCCAGCTGGTTGCGCCGCCAAATTGGTTGGCGGCGTCTCGCGTCGTGGCGGGGTCGCGTGGTGTCTTTACTGGTGTCTTGTTACGGACACCAGTGGCGCAACCAGTCGCACTACGAGTCGCGCTACCAGTGTCCCAGTGAAATGCCGGTCTTCATCTTACTAAGTGATTATTCCTGTTTTATACTAGGTTATCTTTTTGGACCTGATTTGCGCATGCCCACGTTATTACAGAGGTCAAAAGCAACAACTTTTGTACTACGACTTTTCTAACAACGCACAAAAAATTTTCGACTCCCCATACTAAAGTGGTCACGTGACCGACCCATTTTGTATGGGAATTTGAAATTTTTTTGTGCGTAATTAGAAAAGTCATAGAACAAAAGTTGTTGCTTTTGACCTCTGTAATAACGTGGGCATACGCAAATCAGGTCCAAAAAAATAACCTTGTATACCCACAGTGTATATTTTTATTTAGATAATAAGTATGGTACCAGCGGCTGTGCTTGAAACTTCTCCATCTAGTGAGCGAGTCCTGAGTCTAGACATAATTTCAATTAAGCTTTCTTTGAAAAAATCTGGACGGGTGCCGCGGAACGTTTGTAAAGTTTCGCGCCACTAGGCGTTCTGCTGGTGCCGCAAAAATACTGTTTCATATAGTTAATAGTTGTGGCGCATAGCTGATATAATTTACAACAATTTGTTTAGATAAATTCTTTTAATTGGGAAATATGTTTATATTAGAAGAATGTATTTATCATTAATTAAAATTATTTAACTACTTTGTTTTAATTTTCAGCAATATTAACAAGTTCATGTTAAGGTACTTAATAAAATAAAAACATCATCCATGTGATGACTTTGATTCTACCAAACAACTTTTGTTTTTGGTAGTACGGTTTAGTACTTCTTCTTTTCGTATCAATGACAAATTATTGTTTAATAACATAGCTTTAAATGTGGCTACATCAATAGGTTTTTGGTTGCCTTCAAAAAGTCTTCATAATTTGACTCCTTAATAAAATTGGTCAGAATCTTATATTTTTGTTTAATAAAGAAAAATTATTTATGTAATTATTTATTTATGTTTAATAAAAAACAATTAATTATTTATTTATGTAAACAATAAACATGCTTTTTATTTTCTTTGTTTAAAACAATGTAAAGAAAACTATTATTTTCACTTTTTTATAACGTTTAAACATAAAATAAGTTCCAAGCTAACGCCAAGCAGTTATAATCTTCGTTTTGTACAAGTTTCTGGGCCGCGTTTATGTAAAAACCCGTCTAATGGCTCTTGGCATTCTTTGCTCGTATTATAAAAACAACAAAGAACTTTTAAAAGCTTTAGAATACATTATTAAAGGGTTTTTTCAACGTAAATAAAAACCATTATTTTGAGTCCGTAGGCTTACTTATTCAACCTGTAAAAGGGCTTCTATTTACTTTCTTTTTTATCTAATAATAATTTTGATAATCAAAGGACTACTGTTTACTTTCTCTTTTATTTAATAATAGTGAAATGCTGATACTAAATACACTATTTATAGCGGCCGGGGCCCCCCGGTCGGCCGGTACCGCCGAAACCGCTATGTCCCTGCATTTTAAATCTGTAATATCTTCGAAAATATTAATTTAAATTACATGCTGTAAAGGGCCATATTGATCTATATTAAATGCACAATGAATTTAAGGCATTTAATTGGATAAGGATTAATGCTGTACTGCTTAAAATCACTTCGTAAAAAAATAAAGGATAAAAAATTGATATTGTGGGTTATCCCTAAGAGATAGATAGATAGATAGATAAACACTTTATTGTCACACACAGAACACATTAACAATTACAAAAGAGAGTCTTAAATCTAGGGTGACAAAGGCGGTCTTATCGCAGATAGATATATATCATTGCAAATTTATTTGTAGATCTTTTTAAGGTGTACAATACTGTACTACATTATTTTGATCTATCTCTTACGGTTCAGCCAGCGTTTGCAATGTAAGCGCAAACAATGTGTTTATTTACGACATCACATTAGAAGCCTCTAAAATTATCAGTGTTTCTCTACTATATTATGCATGTATTATACATATAAACCTTCCTCTTGAATCACACTATCTATTAAAAAAATCGCATCATAATCCATCGCGTAGTTTTAAAGATCTAAGCATACATACAGACAGACAGCGGGAAGCGACTTTGTTTTATACTATGTAGTGATAATTCTGCTTTATAGTAATTTTAAGTCCGGATACGAAAAGTCTTAAGTGTGGCGTTTAATAATTTTAATGTTTATTGCGAACTAGCTGTTGCCCCTGTGTGGTGCCGGAAAAGAATAGTACCAACCCATTCCTACCCGTGGCTGTCGTAAGAATCGTAAGAGGCTTCTAATTGTATATGAACCGGAGGAGGGGCAGCATCATCTTTCTAAGATTTTGTTAATGATTTGATAATATTTAACTGTTTAGCAAGGCCCCGTGTGGTGCCGGCAAAGAATAGTACCAACCCATACATACCCATGGGTGTCGTAAGAGGCGACTAAGGGTTAACTGGAGGATGGGCAGCAGCATCCTCCTTTGTATCTTACATCTTACTTACTGTGGTCACTTACGCGGTCCATGGTGCCAGCCGTAACGCTAACAAGCGAGGTGACTATGGTACTTCCCCTCTACATTTTCCCAGCAAAAGCTGGAATTCTGGAGCTCCCTGTCCTGTAGTGGACGTTTCATGGGATGTTATGATGAACTGTTTAGCAATAGATTTAAACGCCTTCTAGTTTTAAAAAAGTTTCATGCAACTGGTGGTTACGCCGAAGTTATTACATCGAAGTTAATTAAATAGTCCACCAAACGGTATATCATAAAGCGTCTGTTAAGATTTTCTTTGTTCTAACATTTCATTTTTGTAAAAACGCAATAACCCATATTGTGGTGATAAACGGAACTTTTGAGCTCACTCTCTGGTTATAAGTCACAGTCACCTACAACGTGTAACAAAAAGGGGTTAAAAATCGGAAAACTGCTTCAGATTCAGATTCAGATAATTTTATTCAATGTAGATTCTTTACAGAATACTTATTGAATGTCATGCAGAATACAATGCAAATAGAGCGAATCTACGCCGTTTCGGATCGTGCTATGGCAGCGTAAAAGAAACGGCAAGAAACCACTGCAGCACGGCCTACTTTAAGAGTCGGCTTTTTACAATGTGTTTCTTGTGTTTCGCTGGAATATCAGAGCACCATACCTCTTTGTCATTCATATAGTCATCCAATCTATAGTAAGCTTTTTTACATAACGTTTGCTTTACACATTCTTTAAACTTTCTCTCAGGTAATTGCACTATATTGTCAGGTATTTTGTTGTAGTATCGTATACACAGACCAACGAAAGATGTATTGACTTTAGTTAATCTAGTATATGGTTGATCAATTTTATGCTTATTTCTAGTATTAAAATTATGCCTGTCACAAATTTTTGGTAATTGATGAATGTTCTTTCTAGCATACATTATATTTTCATAGATATACTGGCATGGCACTGTCATAATGTTGATTTCCTTGAACAGTTCTCTCAGGGAATCACGAGTCTTCAGGCAATAAATTGCTCTTATAGCCCTCTTTTGTAAAACGAATAATGAATGTATATCAGCTGCTCGGCCCCAAAGCAGTATGCCATAAGACATAATGCTATGGAAGTAGCTAAAGTAAACCAGCCTTGCAGTAGCTACATCAGTAAGTTGTCTGATTTTTCTAACAGCATATGCAGCCGAGCTCAATCGACCAGAAAGAGCCGTTATATGAGGGCCCCATTGAAGTTTAGAGTCTAGTGTTAACCCTAAGAAAACTGTACTATTTACAAAATCTAATGGCTCATTATTCAATACTATGTTATGTGAAGTAGACCTTACATTTGGTAGTGCAAATTTAATACATTTAGTTTTTTTGGCGTTTAGGACTAGATTGTTAACAGTAAACCATGCATGAATCTGTCCAAGTGCATCGTTGACTTCGTTATAATTTTGTGATTTCCTACTTACATTGAATATTAATGAAGTATCATCAGCAAATAACACAATCTTTGACAGATTCTTCACCACAGAAGGAAGGTCATTAATATAAATAAGGAATAAAAATGGCCCTAATATGGACCCTTGAGGTACGCCAATTTTGACAACAGATCCCAGTGATTTCGTCCTGTTTACTTGTACCTTTTGAATCCTGTTTTCCAAATATGACCTAAGTAGTTTAAGTGAATTATTCTTAACACCGTAATGTTCAAGTTTTAGCAACAATGTGCTATGATCTACGCAATCAAATGCCTTGGATAGATCACAGAAGATACCAATAGCATCTTCAGATTTTTCCCACGCGCAAAAGATGTATTTTAAAAGTGCAGTCCCGGCATCCGTTGTACTGCGCCCTTTCGTGAAACCAAATTGATGGTCATGTAGTAAGTTATTTCTATTGAAGTGTGAAAGCATTTGATTGAGTATGACCTTCTCAAAAATTTTACTAAGTACAGGTAAGACTGATATTGGTCTAAAATTACTGGGATCCTTTTTGTCACCAGCTTTGAATAATGGAACTACTTTACTTTTTTTCATTAAGTCAGGAAATGTACCATGGTCGACACAATCATTGAATATAACAGCTAAATATGGAGATATAGTATCAATGATCGCACTACAGACTTTTACTGACATTCCCCATAGGTCCTCAGTAGTTTTCATTTTAATACTTTTAAAGGCTTTAATAATTTAGTTAGGGGTGACATGATTGAACCCAAATTCAGTTTCGCAGGCGTCCACATTCTTTTGAAGTAAATCGCTAGCAAGTGAAGATGAAGAATTGAGTGACTCTGTTGTTTTCAAAGGAATATTAGTAAAAAAGGTTTCGAATTCTTGAGCCACTTCTACGTTTGAACTAATAGTTCCGCGATTTGTATGAAGTGTGATTTGATTGTCACGCGGTTTCACTTTTCCAGTTTCACTGTTTATAACATTCCATACAGCCTTAATTTTGTTATCAGCAGACTGTATTTTTTTCCGAAGAAAAAATGACTTTGCTTTTGAACAAACTAATTTAAACAATTTTGAATATTTTTTGACATATTCAATGAAATTGTCGTCATTTGAATAATTTCTTAGCTCATATAATTCAAAAAGTCTCTCTCTACTTTTGCGAATACCAGCGGTAGCCCAGTCACTGAATTTGAATTTTACAATAATTTGCTTTTTTCTAATAGTGAAAATTTTACTGAATTCAGTATTAATCAATGTGAATAAATCTTCATATGAGTTATTAGGGTTGTTAGTATTATAATTGTGACAGGGCAGTTTTTCTAGTAACGTGTTTTTGTACTTTTCTAACCTACCGCTCGTTAGGCTCCTGGTTTCTATATCTATCTTCTGGGTTACTCGAGAATAATTAAAAGTAACACTTTGACCAGAGTGGTCAGACTGAATCGAGTTTATGATACTTTTCTCAAAATAATCGCAATTACAAAAGACGTTATCAATACAGGTAGCCGAGGATGACGTCACCCTTGTAGGTTCAAAAAATACATGCTCTAAATTAAAACATTTGAAAAGACTTATAAGTTTGTTACTATAGGTATTATTTTCTAAGATATTGACGTTAAAGTCACCACACACTATCACAAACTTATTTTCTTTTGTCACTATTTTTAATACATCTTCCATTACTAACTCGAACATTGAAAATTTTTGAAAAGCGGGAGGTCTGTATACGCACACTACAACATGCTCGTCCAGCTCAACACAAGATATTTCAATACATCTTTCAACCGAAAGTCGAACAATATCTTTACGGTTCTTTATCTTAAAACTGTTACGAACTAAAATCAGTGATCCACCGTGTAAAGCAGACTTTCGATTGAAAGCACTGGCTATACAATAATTTTCATAATTTATCAACATTTGATAGTCTTTTTGCCAGTGTTCTGTCAGACAAATAATGTCAAATTTTGTTCTTTCTAAGAATAATTCTAATTCTAAAATTTTTCCAGAAAAACCTTGAATATTTTGATGTAAAATTTTCAAAATATTGGATTTTTCCTTTGTCTTTGCTATAGGAAGTTTTTTGCCACAAGGTTTTTTTTCATTTACTTCAGTAAAATTTTGTTTAGAAAAACCCTCTTTTGTCGTATGAACTAGTTTAAAGAATTGGTGTTAGTAATGTTACTAACTAAAGAAGTTTTTTGTGTATAACTTCCTATAACAGAGTCAGATATATTATATGCTATCAATGTAGCCAGCTCTTTCTTAAACTTAAGAGGCAGATACATAGTATCCTTTGTCAATTTGAAATAATTTATAAAAGTATTCATGTCAAGATATAAAATGTCACTATGACGACTTGTCAAATTTTGTAAATGTAAATTCATTCTGTGTATACATTTGTTGTGTTGCTCAGTAACATTTGAACAGTATGGGAAGTTACACAGAATAAACCTACACTTAGTTTCAACCTGTATTTTGTTTAACAATGTCACAAAATTGTTTAATTTTAATCTACTTATGTCAGAATGATTGCCTACCACGATAACAACAGTGGTGTTTATGTCAAACTTGCCTACAGCAATCTTTCTTACAAGACCGTCGAAAGTAATATCGGGACAGCAAATATTGGTCACCTGCTGATTATGGCAGTAATTAAAAATAGACCCTAGACCTACTCCTATCCTGTCTGAATATACAAAGGTCTTCTTTTTATTGGAAGTCGACGAAAAGTCCTCGCCATCCGTGGTCTCTGTGCTGTTATCGACAGGTGGCTGCTGTTCCACCGTGGCGCCACCAGCGGCGGCATCATGTGTTGGCAACACTGGCGACGCGGTGATGTCTTCACTCCCAGTCACCACGCTCTCAACGATGTGCTGACGTGGTGCCACCACGATGACGTCACTCACAGCGGTCTGCTCACGCGCGGCGGCATCATGTGTTGGCAACACTGGCGACGTGGTGATGTCGTCACTCGCAGTCACCATGCTCCCATCGATGTGCTGCCGTGGTGCCACCACGATGACGTCACTCATAGCGGTCTGCTCATGCTGGTCTCCGCGCTGCTGGCGTCGATCGTACGCGTGTCGCTTTTGGCGGCGTTGTTTCTTCGTAAGGCGAGCTGAAAATCGCCAGTTGAAAAATGTTGACGTTGAACCGCAGGTGGCAGGCGTACAGCTAGAAGACATACTGATATTTGATGTCCGCGGTGGTTCTAGAGCACAAGCAACCTCTTTGTCATTGGTGAGGGTGGCTATCAGTTGCTGCTGAGTGGTATAAAGCTGCTTGAGCTCAGCTGTGGATGACAACATTTCATTCATGCACTGCTCAGTTTCTACATATTTATTTGTCAACAGTTGAAGCGAAGATTGACTTTTAACATAAGCCGTTGTAATCTCGCTCAGTCTAGAATGAAGCGCATCAAGACATTGTTGTGCCTTTGTTAACTCAACATCCTTGTCTTTTATTATTTTCTCAAGCTCCTCAAGTTCCTCCTTGTGCTCTTCTACAGTTGATAGTTCATGGTGTAAGGATACAGCATGCTTATTTTCTTCATCCTCCTTTTCCTTGTATAAATCTGCTAGTTGTACATGTGCTTCTTGCAGTTGTACTTGCAATAAACTATTTCTATCAAGGGTGGACTGATGCAGATCTTGCAGGGACGTTAATGACTCGACATGATTTTGTAGTCGAGTAACTTCAGTTTGTGCTTCCTTGAAACTGTCTTGCAGTGCGTCAAATTTATTTATTTGTGTTTGGAGTTTGACCTTCAGTTGCCTTATTTCAAACTCATTTACGTCCCTGCCTGCAAGGAGGCGATCATTGAGTTCCTCTGCTTCTCTTAGGTTGTTCTGAAGCTGCTGTGTTTTGGTTACACGGGGCATGGTGACCTGAAATGTATACAGGAGGAACTGTAGAATAAGCTATTACAGTAATAGACAAAATAATTAGACTAGAATTAATTAAAATAAAATAACCTAACCGAATAAACAGATAAAGTATAATTAGTAAAGGACCTATGCAACCGTCAACTAAATTATTAATTTAAAATTTTATAATTCTATAATGAATATTAGGTGTATCTTAAACCAAACTAAGTAAACACTAAATATTAAAGAATGTTAAAGAATGAGTATAGTATGAAACTAGATATTGGAAAATACAGCAAAGTGTAGAAAATAAGGTTAGTAGATACTCAGAAAAGAAAATGTTTGTAAGAACAATAAGAAATGAAACTGTAACAAAGAAAGAAAGTAATGATAGCAACAATAAAATAGTGAACGGATAACAATTAATGTTTACTAGCTATCCCCAATAATTATCATTATAATATTATTTCCATATTATATTTAACTAATTGGTACCTACCTAACAATAATATGCCTAAAAACCAGGTAATTGGCTGGTTAAAAAGTACTGTCTAAGTACATATAAAGTATCTAATGTGTCAACCTACTCGTAGGTATTAGAGTAAAATATAAGCACTAAAATGGTTGCCTGTATTTAAGTGAAGTGTAAATAGTTTATCTGAGGTGTCCGGCTACGTTCAATCATCAATTTCACTTCCACATACTAATTAGTCAAGTGAAAAGAGACTCAACAAGGCGCCGCTGGTATGAGGATGGACGTTTCTCACGGAGGAGAATTTTGTAGAATAGTGAATTTGTTTACACGATCTAACCTTAAAGTGCACTTGATTAGGTAAAAAATATCAAAACTTTAGTGTTATTAATTAGGTATCATAAAACAAAATACTCCCCGGGATCCGTTGATGTTTCAATTCAAACTCGTCCGGTAATGGTTTGCCGTTTACCGCATTCCACTGGTTCACAATGATTAAAACCTTTTTTGATGTTTGTTATATGATATTAAATCATAATATATGTACAAATTATGCAGAATAACAACTAAAAATATTAAAATACGTAAAATATAATGAACAGCTGATATTTGACGTCGCTTCTAAACTGAATAACTTTTTCGAAACAACATTTATAAATCAAAGTACGAAAATTTAAAATTTCCGTAGAGACAGTATTGTGATAGCGTATTTTACATAGTCTTACTAAAACTTTCATTTTGTATTACGACGTATAGTAGTTCTTTTACTTTATTTGTACAAAATTTTTTTTTCAAATTTTCTCAAAAATGTGTTTCATGTCACTTGTACATCATAAAAAGAAAGTCGGTCGGTCGGTCAGTCGTTCAGTCGGGTGCTCGTCACGCTTTGGCTAAGCGGCTAAAGATTTTTGTGAAAATTTATCGAAGGATTCTGGATTCTGAGTGGTTTCTTACTATCTTTCATTTTGATGGTAGCTAACATCACCATGTAAGATATCTTGCGTCAGTATCAGTTGGTCTGTGTAATTTCATATCAAGGGTGTGCCAGTACTACCATGTGATTTTCTCATAAATGGTTTCTTTGAGTTTATGTTAAATGTTCTATAATTTGAATTCTAGACTGGTTTTCTACCCTACCGGTACTACTTATCTCTCTATTGGTTATCTATCTATTCTCCCGACTGGATATTCTATTTGATTGTTTTTTTTTTTTCAAAAATCTAGTACACAGCGTATACCAAAAACTGAAAGGGCTTGTTCAGTAGACTAAACTGAACAACTATCCTAAGAAAAATGTTTTGAGAAATAATATCTTGCGGTAGTATCTTCTGATCTGTGAAAATTCAATAAAAGAGCGTTCCAGTACTACCAAAATTTAAACATGTGATTTACTCTAAATCTCTTACGGCTAGTTTATTTAAATGTTTAACCATTTGAATTTTAAATTAATCTGCATATTTCCTTAGAACATTTAAGTAAAAGCCTAAACATAAGTTTGTATTTCCATACTAACGTTACAGCATTTCAAATTTAAGTTTGTAGTTGATACTTTTTCCTTGCATATCGCAAGAAAGTTAGTGCAATGCTGCTGTACTGTATGTACCATTTTTTTAGTTTAACTGGCAAATTAAATCCGTCAGCATTTTATTACCCTATACTAGGATACAGGGTGTCAAAAAAACAACTCCTAAATACGGAAACTGTGGATACAGACGATGAAACAACTTTTTCCAAGAAACATAGTGCATTTTTTTCTGTTTCTATGAAAACTGCATCAAACTGCATCACGTGGTAGTGGACCTCCAAATATTTTTTTCCTAGTCGATATTTATTTCTTGAGGTTTGTCTCATGGTCTGAAAGCACGATTAAATTTTTCAGGAGATATGTTTTTGCACCTTGTAGAAGGTAACCAGCGACTAGGACGCGAGCGCGGCGTGGCTAGGCAGCCCAGCAAACATCATTAGTCATCTGCCATACTGGCGGCATACAAACAGTTTATGGTCCAGCTTTATCGGAAAATATTGCTTTTTCTGTACGGATTATGGTGCAGAAAAGCCGGGTTCCAACGCCAGCTTTCTTTCGCAGTTTTAGTCCTAGTTTCTACCTTATAAAAAAACCGGTCAAGTGCGAGTCGGACTCGCGCGCCGAGGGTTCCGATATACCTATAGTATTTTTGGAAGCAATAAAGTCCATTTTCAGGACCGCAAAACTAAATTTGTTTGTAAAGGTTTTTTGCAGATTTCTGAAAAACTGTGCAACTTAGAAAGATCGTTTTATTTTTGCTGTAAAGTTTACATAAACCTCTGTCAACTGTAATTAATTCAGATTTTCCCTTACTCAAACTTCGGAGATAAGGGGGGGGGAATGGTATTTTTTTTGACATTTTTCATCATAACTTGAAAACTAAGAAACTTAAAAAAATACAAAAATATATTTTAAAATGTACAAGTAAAGCCCTTTCATATGATACCCCACTCGACCTAGTAGCGACAATTTGAAATTTGGCCCCCCCTATTTTGGCCCCCTTTACATTAATAATCATACTTTTTTCAAAAAATTTTCATGTGCAATTAAGTTGGGCAACTATATCCTAAAACTATTCCAAATTTCAGCTCGATAGCGTAAGTGGTTGCTGAGATATAGAGGTGTGACAGACAGACGGACAGACAGACAGACAGACAGACAGAGCGGCACCATAAGGGTTCCTTTTTTTTACCATTTTGGTATCGGAACCCTAAAAACCGTTCTTGAACTAGCCATGCACAGGAATTTAATACCTACCTTTAAACTTTAATTCCCTTTTTATAAAGTCTAAAATCATCACAAGAAGCAAGAAGAACCGATGGCTGATGGGGCGTAAGGGTTCTAGAGTGGCGACCACGTACCGGAAGACGAAGCGTTGGCAGGCCCCCCACAAGGTGGACCCACGGTCTGGTCAAGGTCGCGGGAAGCCGCTGGATGCGAGCAGCGCAGGACCGATCGATATGGAGATCTTTAGGGTAGGCTTATAATATGTCCAGCAGTGGACGTCTTTCGGCTGATATGATGATGATGATGAAAGTCTAAAATTATTTAGTTTAGTAACCCTATATTTCAGCTAATATAGATCACATTGAAATAAAACAGGCGTCAGCGGATTGGTAATTTTATAACGTTTAAATTAACGTTAACGATTTTTATCTATCTTTAACCATTTCTGAGATAAATGACAAAAACTAAAATCAGGGACCTGTTTGAGGGTGCGGAGGGGGGAGCGTACATGGGATCAACGGAGAATTTTCCAGATATGTTCAGGAGGACCTAAGGAACAGTTTTAAAACAAAAAACCTCATACCATAAATTAGCCTACGTTATTTTTTGATTTTTAGGGTTCCGTATCTCAAAAGAAAAAAACGGAACCCTTATAGGATGACTTTGTTGTCCGTCTGTCTGTAAGACTCTTTATCTCACGAACGGGTAAAGGTATCAGGTTGAAATTAATACCATATATTAGATTCTATGAACCACACAAGATCTGAAAATTTAAATTTTTTACAACGACGCAATCAAAAGATATGGCATTTTATGTCCTCATCTCCATACATTTATTAAAAAATGCAAAACCTACAGGGTACTTCCCGTAGACCTAAAATTATGAAATTTGGCAAGAAGCTAGGTCTCACAGTACAAATAATGGGAAAAGTCTGAAATCATTAAATATTATAACTTTTCTCACAAATAATGGTAACCAATTGTGGTGAGCTCCCGTTTCAAGAACATTCATATAAGAGAGGGGTCAAGTTGGATGGTCGCTGAGGCGATTTTTGTTTTAGTTCTATTTAAAAACGGGAACACTTACAAACTTGAAAATTGGTATGTTTATAGTGCATAAGCTATAAAATAACAACAAATAATTAAATTTGGTCAAGCGCGTGTCGGACTCAAAAAATCTAGCACATTAACTTACTGAAATTTCAACTAATGCAATTATGTTTATGTGGTGGTACGGAACCCTCAGTGCGCGAGTCCGACTCGCACTTGGCCAGTTTTTTTTGAACTAGTAGGATTTCGGCTTGACAACATTGATTTATGGATTCTGTGATGTCCAAAACCCCATAAAACCTTTGTTTTAGCTCTGAGAAAACTTTACCTTTAAGTATGGACGTAATTTTTATGTAACACTAACCTGGACGTGAAGTCTCACAGGCTCCTATATACTAATGCTGTTTTTAGGGTTCCGTACCTTTAAATAAAAAAAACGGAACCCTTATAGGATCACTTTGTTGTCCGTCTGTCTGTCTGTCTGTCAAGACCCTTTTTCTCACTAACGAGAAGAGGTATCAGGTTGAAATTGATAACGAATACGAAGGCCACTCCGATATACTTTCGGAATTTCGTTTTGTCCTTGAACAACCCGGTTAACTATTTTCTGTCATTTAATATGAGAAAATTTAAAAAAGAATATGTAAACAGTTCAAAAATATTTTATACGGGAATCATGGACGTGTAGCCTAAAAGACTCCATTCACATTTTCAATGAGTTTTACTTACGTGTCAAGGATCGGACGATGTGACCTTCCTCGTTGGCTGTTTCGCTACCAAAACTAAAGCTACTGAGCGGCTTGGCCACGGGGAGCAGAAGGAAGTGTGTAAAACTACGAAACTCAAAACCATGCGTAGCCTGTGAGACTCCACTTCCATACTTAATGGTTAATTATCATTTACTTCCTACTCTATGCGCTACAATCGTCCGAATCCAGAGACACGCTCAAGATCCAAGTGTTCCCACCATCGAACGGCCCTGTGTACGTACACACGGCCGCACATCGGTAGAAACACTTTTGGACCTTATGGCGTGGTAATAGAGTTGAAAAAGTTTCTACCGACAAGCGGTTGACCGTACGTGTAGCGCAGCATTGTCATGTCAATATCTGTCATATCCGTCTGGTAAACTAATAAATATATTATCCGGTTACGATCCTCATTCAATTATTGAGAGTTTAATGTATGAATGTATAATTTAGATACCTTGTTATTCAGTTAACGACTTTCAAAGTTAACATTATATTTACAGAGATTTTTGGATGGTGAAAAAAGGCTCTCATCGTGGCTTCAATAATTTCCTTTATCAACTTATAGGAGTAATCATAGCACACAGGCCCTCGTTGTGCGTCGTTCTCCTGATGTGGATTTCTGTGTAAATAATCTTTCACTTGTCTTGCCATAACTCTGTACTCGTAATAAGTAATTTCTTTACTTTGAAATTGGTGAATTACAAATTGTAATGAGATCTGATGCCATTAAATAAGTCTATCATTTTTAATACAAGTTTAATAATTATTTGAATAATGATTCGCTTGATAAGAAATAATAAAAAGCACACTTTCTCCCTCTCTATGTGTTTTTCCATCTGCGGTTCAAATATCCACGTGACATTTTCTTGTTTAGTTTTCTCTTCGTGGGTGCCTAAATGAAATTTCATTGCAAAAGCCGCCAATCTACCAGTCAGAAACTTTCTTAAGTAATATCTACATCAACATCATTATAAGATTCCATAAACCGTCACCACATTTGAAAGTATTGCGGCTGGCCCTTGGACCGTGCTTGTTGGTGACCGCAGTAAGTAAGATGGGACGATACACAGAAGGAAGCTGCTGCCTATCCTTCAGTTCACAATCCCATAGTCGCCTCTTACGACATCTACAGGTAGAAAATGGGTTGGTACGTACTATTCTTTGGCGGCACCACACGTTACGTCCTCTTGTGTATCATACCACCTTACTTACTGCGGTCACCTACAACCGCGGCCCTTGATGCCAGTCGTAACGCTGACAAGCGAGGTGACTATGACTTCCCCTCCACATTTTTCCAGCAAAAGCTAGAATTCTGTAGTTGACGTTTCATGGGATGTTATGATGATGATAATATTACTTTAAGAGAAGCCGGCGTGGGTTCTGGCAGAACCTCCTTAGCACTTCGGCTAATTTATTTTTCGCTTCGGCGATCCTCATCCTGTGAACACTGCATACAGAGACGCTCAGATGATTTTCACTCATGGTGGAGCGAAGGCATGTTTTGACACGCCGTAACGTACTTTCTTGCGGATATTAAGTATTGTAGTTAGTACCTAGATTATTTAGTTTTGGTTATGTACCTTACAAGTCAGAGCCAGGGTGGGGCAAGCGCTCCACCCTGCCCCACCGTGGCTACGCCCATCCACACGTACAATATCATTAAGATGTAATTATGATTTGATAACACCCTAAAGAAACTGTACTTACAGTTACTTTCAAAGTTAAATAATTACGAACGTTTTCTTCCCCTATCTCGAAAACTGTAACATAAACTTCAAGTGCATGAGCTCTAACTTCCCTAAAATCGAAGGCTAAAATGTATACTTATCTTTCCAACAAAACTAAAATTAAAAAAATGACAGTTTTGTGATAGATATGATTCAAACGAACCATTCGAACAAAAAGTAGCTTGAGAAGAAGTTAATTAAAATTTAGGATTGTGTTTTTTGAGGGCGATGATATTATTTGTAACTCGTATTGGCTGTCCTTAAATAAATAAAATAATAATCTAAAATACCTCTTGGTGCGTTTCAGTCACATCAGTAGCTCCATCTCTCTCTATGGAAATTCATTAACAAAAGTGTGGATGAAGCCATGCATAATC
Source organism: Athrips mouffetella (assembly GCA_947532105.1). Classification (NCBI taxonomy): domain Eukaryota; kingdom Metazoa; phylum Arthropoda; class Insecta; order Lepidoptera; family Gelechiidae; genus Athrips; species Athrips mouffetella. The sequence goes on along the minus strand of OX383972.1, from coordinate 19,413,120 downwards.
GAGATCCATAAATAAATTAACCCTCAATAAATATATTTGGGGGTTACAAGTGAATAAATATACATTTTCGCTCTTACTTATTCTGGGGGGTGAGGGTAGAGGGGTGGGTTGTATCTCGAGCGGCCATCAATCATAATTTATTACGCCACTGTTATCGGGGCCGAATAATCGCTCATATCCGAAACACCTTGCTAGGGTTAGGACACACAAGTTAGTGAAGTTATAGCTGTGTGGTTAAGAATAGTACCACCCCATCTCTTACCGTAGTTACAATACCTACGCACACAAAAGGCGCCTAAATTACCGGGAAAACATCGTTCTTTTGCGTATAGCATCACCGAAAACCCCACCGCGGTTTTGTGCCTTCCGCAAGCTAAAAATCGTGGTGACTATCAATTAATTTTTACTGTGAAATTCTGAAGTTATCTTCCTCTCCAGCTGTTGACTTTTGAGTGAGTCAGACTAGTACTGATCCTTACTGACTCTCCAAAATTCAATCAAGCCGCAAAAGCATCCACTAAATAAACGAACATTAACTTAATTACTAAACGTAGGTTATTCGAAATTTAAAATTACCTAAAATCCATTTCAGCTTCATGTAAAAACCGTAAGAATATGCACCAATTTCGTAAACATTCAAAGTCTCATAAAATGGCCGTCCTTCGGTAAAACTCGTAAAAGAAAAATGACTTAAAATTCAAAAGGCAATTATTTTCAGAAGTCATAGCAAAATGAATAATAAGTACGGACTCTTTGAAAGTTGAAGGACACACTCGAATGAAGATACTCGTCAAACTTAATTATTATAATTCTGATAGACGTCGTGGCCTTTTTTTGAAAATTATTTGACAGTCCTTTTGGATTTTTCAGTGCAGAATCTCTTATAATACTCGTATTAGTTCTCTAATTTTGTACTCTTCTAATATTAAGTAAGTTTTTACGCCTGTCCATATATTTTTTTTAATGTTTTAGCTTTGTGACGTGTAGAAATGACAGTTTCACACACATTGGTGTATTTTAGTACATCTTTGATGGATCTAAGATGTAACTTGTTCATCATCATATCGTGTGGGTTGCAAGGTCGATGATCGACCTCACAAACCCTGGTGCCAGAGTTGTTTAGCAGCCAAAGGCTTTTGACATGGCTCATTAACGACTACATCAGTAGATAGTAGTCGGGACCAACGGCATAACGTGCTTTCCGAAGCACGAACTCATCTAACTTTTCGAACGATCAGGTGATTTATCCTGCAATGTCCTAACCAAACTGGGGAGGTTACACAAAGGGATTTTAGTTTGACAGTGTCCCCACCGGGAATCGAACCCAGAACCTCCGAATCGAGAACCGAGCCCTCTTACCACTAGACTCAATTTCAAGTGAGTTTAAAAGTTTTTTGTATGTATATTTGTTTCTTTGTTGTTTGTCGTAGTCATACAAAATTAATGCTAAAACCGTCTAAAATGCCGTCTTTTCAAAGGTTTTCATCAGTTATTTTAAAATGGTTATTACATGACAGTGTTAATTCGCCTATGTGTGTACACAGCCGTACCTCAGCGCAACTTCCTTTCGTCCCCGCGTAATGCAAGCTAGGAAAATTGGATTTTTCTTTATTCCGCCCGTAACCTGATATAGTGTGAATTATGGAAATTGGCACGCTAAATCGTTGATTTATTGCCGCGATCGTGTGATTGGCCGCTTTGTTGGGCCCAATATCTTTTGTTATTATGATAATGTAGGTAGCGGATAATTTTGGGCCTTTGTTTAAAAGGCGCTGCTTGGTGGGCAACTTTTTGTGTTTTGGAATTATTTAAATACGTCGTATCTTCATATTATTGTCAGAAGCAGAGCTGCGTCAATTCATATAAAGTTGCGCAATATGAATAATAATCCGTACGAATAAGCTAATATTGTTGGCTCGTATGGTGGTGGCAAAGAATGACCCGTGTGGTGCCGGCAAAGAATAGTACCAACCCATACATACCCGTGGGTGTCGTAAGAGGCGACTAAGGGGTATAAACTGGAGGATGGGCAGCAGCATCCTCCTTTGTATCTTACATCTTACTTACTGCGGTCACCTACAACCGCGGTCCATGGTGCCAGCCGTAACGCTAACAAGCGAGGTGACTATGGTACGTCCCCTCTACATTTTTCCAGCAAAAGCTAGAATTCTGGAGGGAGCTCCCTGTCCCATAGTGGACGTTTCATGGGATGTAATGATGATGGTGGTGGCAAAGAATAACCATCACCAACCAACCCATCTTTTTCCGTGGGTTTCGTAAGCGGCGATTAAGGAATTATGAACCAGAATTATTTTTGTATCGTACAATCTTTCATACTGCAGTCACCAATAATCGCGGACCATGGTATGTACCAGCCGCAACGCTAATAAGCGTGATGACTGTAGTAGCAAAAGCTGGAATTCTGGAGACCGGCAGTGGACATTTAATCTGCCAAAATATAATTCTCTAATGTGTCGGTGCGATGTAGAGTATTAAGTTAAAAAATCTTACCTAAAAGATAACACACCGACAACCGTTAAAGATAAAACCGTAGTTTAATAACTGCAAAATATTAAAAAAACAACTTAGTAGTAGGATTAATATAAATAGGTCTTTACCTATGAAATTGCGGAAATTTTCTTACAGATTAATAAGATCATATTTCCTATAATTCTTAAGCTATTTTTTTCATTTGTCTTATGTTTGAAAGTTGACTTCAAGGTTAACAATTTACGCATAAAATACAGTTTTTATTTTTAGTTTGATACATAAAATTCAAGGTTCGAAAATTGTTCGTCTTAAGTGTCGTCCGATTTCATCATTACATTTGTTATATTTTTTTTACAGATAATATTTTTCGAAAATTAAATTTAAGCTTCTGTTAGCTTAATTTCTTCCTAATCATGTTTAAAAAAATATTTAAAATTTGGATTTTTAATTCCTAAAAAAAACGCAAAAATGTTAGTACTGAAAATTGAGTTTACCTAAAATGCGCCATACAAAACGGCAATTTCATAGGTAAAGACCTAATATAACACCATGATAATTTAAGTTAGCATGTAGGTGGACTTGCTTAATCGATGCTCTACATTGTAGACTATAGTCTACACTTCTACAGGGTGTCATGTCAAATTCCATACCATCCACATTTCACAACAAAGTTCACGTACTTAGCAACTGCGCTGTCATGTTTGTTCCGTAGACCTGTATCCACGTTCCATAAATCCGTACGCTTCTAAATTACCGAGCAAGCAAGCAGCAAGCATTGCGAGTTCCGCCTGTAAACACTTCCGCTAACACTTGCCACGTTGTGTTGCACACTTATTATGGTAAGTTTTGGCAGTACCTCCCCTTCTATGCATAGAATTATACTGTTAAATTAATCTGGAAGGATACGTGTTTTGCTACTGTTTTTGTTAACTTCGTTAGTAAAATCTTTGTTGGAGGTGACATTAAGTCCTGTAAGTGGCAAGACTGCTATGTGCAAATAAAATTATACAAAAAAATGTTTTCCTCATTTCTTTAAAAAAAAAATGATTTTACCACGTAGATAGGAGTTAGTTAGAAATAAGTATATTGTATGGAAGTTAGGATAAATTGGCGTCTTGACCAAAATAACACAAACAATCAATTTATTTATAAATCCTCATTCTCATAGGGCTAAAAATGAAATGAAAGTATTCAAATTCAGACCAATATTTTTGGCATATGAATGATGATTGCGCATTGATTGGTCATCGTTGGCCTGCTCTTAGGCATACCTACAGTAAAGTTTTTTAGTACACGTTCCTACAATGAACAGCCGTCTTAGCACGCTGCAGTTGTCAGTTTATCTTGGCCCATAGATTAAAAACTTTAAGCATGGTCACGTTTTTTTGACATCCGAGCAGTGCGACACACTTTGAAAGACAAGGACGGCTACATGTATTAGTGTATAAAGCTATCTCAGTCTAAAATATCAAAAACGTAATTTGTGGATTTGCTAAACATTTTCCTCCACTGACATTTCTTCGCGTTTAGAGGTGATAGATTAGATGACATAACTCCTCAAATAAAGTGACATTTCTCCGAGATATATTTTCTCTCGGGCAGCGTGCTAAGCAGGCAGGTTATAAAATAACTAGTACAAATCAGTATCAATTACCTAGCCTGTACCTAGACCACAACAAACGATATTGTCGCAGGATACGGGATGGTGCCTTGTTACGGGAAACCTATCATATTACATGTTATTTTATGTTTCCTATTCAATTGAACACCCTGTGGGTGGTCTACACGATAATACTGTTATTAAGGTTCTTTTTTATACTGTAACTAAAACCAGTAAACTTAAAAATTTTGGTAAGTATTAACTACAAAATAATCATAACTGACATAAACCAAGAAATTAACAGTATCGAAACTATTATTTTAGTATAAGGCGTAATGCTTATAAAATAACGGGTGTAATTAGTCAACGTAATTGAACAACTTTCAGTGAACAAAACTTTCAGGAAACGAAAAAAAATCGGTCTCTCCATACAAACTGTCCAATCAAGTTTGCAATTTTGTATGGTGAGGCCGATTTTTTCTTTTAGTTCCTGAAAGTTTTATTCGCTGAAATATGTTCAGTTACGTTGACTGATCATGCCCTTTCAGTATTCGGAGGGCTGTTCCTTACACCCTGTATACAGGCTGAACAACGTTCAGATAATTGAAAGGGCATGATTAGTCAATGAAACTGAACAACTTACAGTGAATAAAACTTTCAGAAAATAAAATACTCAGAACACTTAACTAACTTTCCGTATCATACACACATACCTAGTATAATTGATTGGGAGAGTTCACTGACTTAAGAAATACAGGTTTTTACCTAGCTCTGAAGTCAGAGATTCAATTTCATGTAATGTTTGTTTTTATCTCAATAAAAATACATTTTATTTTATTTTTATTTTTTATACTTCCCTTACGAATTCTACTAGAGTCGAACTAGGTTGCGTTCCGAATCGGGTAAAAATTACCCTAACAGCAGGATAGCGTTATAATACGTCCATCGGTGTGGTCGAGACAGACTGTTGTCAAAGAGTAATTTATACTCACTCCTAATGTAACTTGATTATAATGACAGCAATGTGAGAGCAGGACGGAGCGATGCGCTACACATTGGAGAGACAGTGACACGTATCGATCCGACCTGCTCTCACGCATAGGTTTTTCTGCTGTCATTCTAATCAAGCTATTTCGACTGTAATTTCATGTCATGCATGACGCTTGTGTGGGAAAGTCGAAAGTCGATTTTGGACAAAAGCTTCATTGATAAGTTGTTCAGATTAATATTTGAGTAACGTAAGTACTACTTACTAAGTAGGTACGGTAAACCGCACGTCAGTGGAAACATTTGCAACTCTATTCTCATGCCATAAAGTCCAAAGTATTTCTACTGACGTGCTGTTAACTGTACTTGATTTTGGTCAGGGTATAAAAGTGACGCTGTATCCTGTATTAAGTTTACGTCTTGACGTTGTTCTAATAATAAAGATTTCAATTTACTATGTAATTCAATAGTCTTCAATTTAGCAGAGCACGGTAGTTACTGTTCACAAGTGTATTTCACTATAATGATGCTTGTGCTACTCGATTGCACTTGAATCGAGCAATTGCGGAAGAAAGATTTCCATTCACTATTTTTAAAGATATCTTGAGAAAAAATTTAATGAAAAAAAAAATTTTAGCACTTACACTTTGATTTTAAATCAAAGGTTTATAAAAAGTAGGAGTATGAATGAGCTGGCGTTAGGTTAGAATATAAAATATTAGAATACTTGTAAAGAATTTCAAAGATAGAGATGAATATATATTTTTTTGTGAAGAAGCTCTGGAAGACCTGAATGCCCCCCAGAAACTCGACTAGCGTCCCTTTTCTCATACTCGTAGGAGGTGTGAGAGCGCTTTGGTGTCGGAATCCAAGAGTAGCAGCCAGCATAGTAAACTTTGTAATGAAATTCTTATCAATTCGTTTGTAAATACATTTGTTGACACGAAAAGCTTTTTTTGCCCATGGGCATGCTCTAAACCTGGTCATGAGATCGCAGATGGAACGAACTTGTCCAGAAGAAGCATATTCAGTTGAAGCTCTAATAGATAGCTTGTGCTAATATGGGTGAGTTTTCAATTAAATCAAATATTTATTACAGTCTTACTTTGAAACACTTTTCATAATAATAGACACGCTGCTATTTTGGTTGGCATATGAAGAAATGTTTGTATATTTTTATGATAACAATTTTATACACAATAATTTGTAATCGAACAAGGACCGGAAAGGTTTCACGAGTCACAAATTTATTAGACTTGCGAAGTGCATCTCAGAGTAATAATCCTCAAAGTGCTCGATCGCTCTCAAGGCACACAATCGGGAAGAGTAGGAGAGCACACTTCTCTCTAGCCCTCTCATCTGTCTTGTTAGCTATAAAACTCCAAATACGCGCTTATTTCTCTTATTAAATCTAAATTGGGGGATTTTTGCTGTCAAATTATGTACGTAAGTGTCTTGTTTATTTTTTTATTTCCTTGTTAATAAATTGAAAAAGAATTTACTTGAATTGAAATAGCGTTGACTTCCCACACAAAAAAAATACTGTTACTTTATTAATCATTTTGTACAAAAAAAAACCGGCCAAGTGCGAGTCGGACTCGCGCACTGAGGGTTCCGTACCACCACATAAACATAATTGTATTAGTTAGTATGCAGTAAGTTAATGTGCTAGATTTTTTTGAGTCTGACACGCGCTTGACCAAATTTTATTACTTGTTATTATTTAATAGCTTATGCACTACAAACATACCAATTTTCAAGATTGTAAGTGTTCCCGTTTTTAAATAGAACTAAAACAAAAATCGCCTCAGCGACCATCCAACTTGACCCCTCTCTTATATGAATGTTCTTGAAACGGGAGCTCACCACAATTGGTTACCATTAGTTGTGAGAAAAGTTGTAATATTTAATGATTTCAGACTTTTCCCATTATTTGTACCGTGAGACCTAGCTTCTTGCCAAATTTCATAATTTTAGGTCAACGGGAAGTACCCTGTAGGTTTTGCATTTTTGAGTAAATGTATGGAGATGAGGACATAAAATGCCATATCTTTTGATTGCGTCGTTGTAAAAAATTGAAATTTTCAGATCTTGTGTGGTTCATGGATCCTAATATAAGGTATTAATTTCAACCTGATCCCTTCACCCGTTCGTGAAATAAAGGGTCTTGACAGACAGACAGACAGACAGACAGACGGACAACAAAGTGATCCTATAAGGGTTCCGTTTTTTCTTTTGAGGTACGGAACCCTAATAAAACGAATAAGTTTCATCTTGTTATCTTTGTAAAAGGAAATATCAAAACGAAAACATTATCAAAACATTATTTGTTTTTTTCCGACATTATCATAGGTACACACAAGGAGGTTTTAATCCACGCTACGCTCTAGGAAGGAGTGTTTAATGCAAAAATCTTGCTACACAAATTTAGTCAATCGTATATTGTAATACGGAATGAATTCCTGTGATTCGCGAAGAAGAGAAATTGTGCCGAGCGAGAGGTCAATTAGTCGCGGTTGTGTCACGCTCACACAGTTGCCATAGCAAAACGAAATTGCGGGTTGGTAGGAAAACATATTTTGACATTATGCTTGGTTTTCATATAGAAAACCTTTTTAGAGCTAAATCTTAAAAATTTAATACTTTTCGGGTGCTTTTGGTTCTGTGATTTATCTAGGAAACTCTCAAAAATATTTTTGATCTAATTGTGTTGTTTAAGGTCAAGCAGGTTATGTACTTCTTCATTGGTCATCAACCTTTTTGGTAATATTTTTTAATACATTACTGGTATCCCCGTCTTTGACACATTTTTATGTCATGCTAAATGTTGTTTAAAATCGCGTATTTTTTCTGGAAAAACAGTGAAATATTGTAGAGTAAATGGCTGCAAAATTGATAGTTATGCTATTTGCGGAATATTCTTCTATGGGTATGCATTATTCCTTTAATTTTTCTATGAAAAAGCCGAACTGTTTTACGTATGAAGTAGGGTGGCTGTAATGTACGATATTTGAACACAAAGGAAACTAAAAAGGTACAACCACATCAGTATTGTGGGATGTGAATCTGCAGAATCTGCCCATAAAACTGAACAACTTGTCCCAAAGAATATTATGATGAAATAACATTATGATGAAGATATCTGAATCTAAACATGAAAGAGAAAAACAGCTTGCATTAGTTTTAAAAGACAATCAAACAAAACAACGGAACCTGTACTGTTGTACAATAATAGGAAAATAGTACATCTGATGCTGCCGGTAATTTGCTGCGTTCTTATTGACGACATGCGTGAAGTCAATAATTCACACGCCTGCCCTGCGCGATAGATATTTCGAGCCATTTACGGTCAGCATCAAAGTTTTGTGCCGGGCATTATTGAGAGATTTTATGTGATGCCCTTGGGTTGGAATTTGTTTAAAAAAGTTTCAGATGTGGACAGATGTCACTTGGTAGGTAAGAATGATTCATTCATTAAAAAAATAAAAAAAATACGATCGAATAGAGAACCTCCGCCTTTTTGAAGTCGGTTAAAAAGTAGGTGGCTCGCAATTAGGCCCAAATGAAGTTGGTTGATGATGAGTTTTTAGAAGAATACCAACAAAAACCTGTATCGACCTGTTGTTCCCGGACAGCCAGACGGATCGCAAATATAGATGGACGAAGAGACAGCTAATGTTACGAGGGCTGTTCAATAAGTAGTGAGAATGAACAACATATTGGTTTTAAGTCTTTTAATGTTTGTGAGTATTTATAGTTTATTTCAGTAAAAAGATTTCAGTAGAAAACTTGGGCCATGCAATATTTTTTATGGCTTTATTGTTACATATTATGCGAGCCAGCGCCAGCTCCAAATACCAGACATGGGAAACAAAACAATTTATTTACAACTGCACATTCAAGGTGTTTTTAAATATTGTTCTGGTTTGATCACACAATTAAAAGTTTTATTTGTTGTACTACATTTTTGAACTATCGCGGTTCCAGGTCGTGGCGGCCCCTTTTCATTGAATTCAAGTCGTATTTGTAGTCTTTTTCACATTTTTAAGGTTCCGTACCTCAAAAGAAAAAAACGGAACCCTTATAGGATCACTTTGTTGTCCGTCTGTCTGTCTGTCAAGACTCTTTATCTCACGAACGGGTAAAGGTATCAAGTTGAAATTAATACCATATATTGAGGTCCATGAACTACACAAGATCTGAAAATTTAAATTTTTTACAACGACGCAATCAAAAGATATGGCAGTGTATGTCCTCATCTCCATACATTTATGCAAAAATGCAAAACCTACAGGGTACTTCCCGTTGACCTAAAATTATGAAATTCGGCAAGAAGCTAGGTCTCACACCACAAATAAAGGGAAAAGTCTGAAATCATTAAATATTACAACTTTCCTCACAACTAATGGCAACCAATTGTGGTGAGTTCCCGTTTCAAGAACATTCATATAAGAGAGGGGTCAAGTTGGATGGTCGCGAAGGCGATTTTTGTTTTAGTTCTGTTTTAAAAACGGGAACACTTACAAACTTGAAAATTGGTATGTTTATAGTGCATAAGCTATAAATTAACAATAAATAATAAAATTTGGTCAATCGCGTGTCGGACTCAAAAAAATTAACACATTAACTTACTGAAATTTCAACTAATACAATTATGATTATGTGTTGGTACGGAACCCTCGGTGCGCGAGTCCGACTCGCACTTGGCCGGTTTTTTTTATGTAAACGACACTGTATTCGTCCATTTTTACAGTAACTAGGCACGTCTACTATTTAAAACAATTATTTCTAAATAAATGTAAAGTCAGAACTGAATCGATTAAATAAGAAATAAAATCTAATATTTGTTCGATTATTTTGTTACATGTCGTACCTATAATGAATTTTGTTTATCAATAAACAATAAATCATCTGATTAGTTGTGTTTAGGTTTCTGCTATGATAAGTTTAGAGCAAAACCTGAATGAAAATGAAATTGTTTAAGGTTGTTAATTTTAAAATCTTATCTAGTTCTTAAAGACGAAACCATTATACTGTTATAAACATTTAGGGAACTTTAGGCTTATTAGAAATTGATTTGAGTAATTACTGTACTTTATGTAAAACTGTTTGTTTCCTGAAAATAAACAAAAAAAAATACACGTCAAATTTTATTAATTGCTTTGCTTCTTGATGATGAGGCATGCAACGTACCTGGGGAACAATTCTTGAATATCACCGGGTGATAAAATATCACTCAAAAAATTAAAAATCATAGATTTTTGTTTTCAAAAGTTGAGATTTATCTTCTTAAAATATAAAGCAGTCCTTGATTGTTAATTTTCATGTATTCTGATTTACCTTTCAACAGTTTATCAGCGCAAATGTGAATTTTTAAAGTATCAAAAGTGATATTTTATCACCTGGTGATTTTCAAGAATTCCCTGGGCTTTTCTGGAAAGCAAGAAGAAAGAAATTAAAAAAGGTTCATTTTGGAAACAAACAAAAAGAATGCTGCTGCTGAAAAAACTCTGACCCAATTGTTGAATATTACCGAGTGATAAAATATAATTTTTGAGACATCAAATAAGACAGTGGGTGCTATGGGCGGTGGTGGTGACCACTTACCATCAGGTGGCCCACCTGCTCGTTTGCTCACTTTTAACATAAAAAATATCAAATGTACCCTGATAGGTTTAGATTTTTAACAGATAAAAATGTAAACCATAATACATGAAAAGTAACAATCAATCACTACTTTATATTTAACGAATATCATTCTGCACTTTTGTAAAGAAACATTTTTAATTTTTCGGGTGATAATTATTTATCATCCGGTGTTATTCAAGAATTGAGCCCAAGGTACTCATGACATGCTTGAATAATATTCATGACATGCACATACCATGCTTGAATAATATTCTCATGTTGTACATGACATCCCATGAAACGTACACTGTACGTACATTACGATACCCACGGGTGGAGATGGGTTGGTACTTGGTACTATACTTTGCCGGCACCAAACGGACTTGACTTCATTTACCTCTATGACTCTATAATTGAGCCACGAGCCAAGCGAGTGGTTCTAAAGAAGAATCCTCAGCGTTGCGAGGATTTTAAGACACGAAACACTTCGTTGCCGAGAGGAGCACAACTTATCAGGTAGAAACTAAAGGATAATATCCTGACAAATAAAATATTTAAAATGAAGCTGCTGTTCCAGAGGGCTTTAATAACATTACATCCCCCAGCGTAAAATAGTAAGGTCACTCTACTGTGTGAAAGAGATGCCACCGCGACTATTGGATATACTCGTCGTCACGCTTTTTTTGGCCATTCATCTCTCCATCCTAGAGCGTAGCGTGGAGTAGACCTCCTTGGGTATCATATCATATCTCATTTCACATTACGGATGATTTTTCTGGAGCATTAACTGACAAGTGAAGTTTATGTAAACTCTTGGATAACAAAGCTACCTTTAATTTTAATACAATTCATCTGCCAATCATCTGTCATCTTTTCCCATTTTAGACCAGTTACGGCAATTTTCAATGTTTCTCCCATTTGTCCGTGCGCAGTAATAGCGATTAGTTGAGTGGACAGACGTTACGTCTGTTCCGATAGATGCGACGCGACCGACGCGACTTGAGCTAACTGTCAGGCCTTGTGACGTCAAATGCTGTGTAGAGAGTTCTGCCGAATTAACTGTAGGTTATTCCCGTCTCTACCCTTACAAGTTAAATTTTATACAGTGTAATAAAAAAGATACACTATCTCTCAAAGATGTTAATATGGCCAAAAAAGTGAACAACTTTTCCCAAAGAAATATGAAAAAATATTTTTACTTCCCATGTGACTGCATCAGCTGATAGAGCTTTTTGTACGGAGGTTAACTTTTTTTTCAAGTTTCGACCTAAAAAAACGTTGCTCAGTTACATAGGCAGTTTCAGTCTTCAAATCAGTATAGTTTATTCATTGTTAGGTATTAAACTCTCTTAATCACGTCAGCTAATCTTCATTGCTTCTCAAACAAAGTGGCTTTAAGCTCTCTTTTTAGCTGTATTTTTTTTTTATAGTTAATGAACTTAAACATTTACTAGAAACACAGATACAAATCAGTCAAATAATATATAAACTAAATTACATGTCAAACCTATTGATCGACTAATGTTTAGTTCAAGTATTACTTTCATCATTATCATAACATCCCATGAAACGTCCACTCCAGAATTCTAGCTTTTGCTGGAAAAATGTATCATTTTATTTACCGTCAGTAAGTTCCAATAACAAATTTTCTATGAAGTTTGTCAACTACGTTTTTTGAGTGTCGATAGGTGGCACTCTCAACACTATTGGTAATTGCTGTTTTTATGGCTCCGTAAAACGAATGAAATATTTTTTGAAGAAAATATAATACAACATTTGACAGTAGCAAACTGGGTGACCGTTTAGTATCAGTGTCTCCATTTTCCTAACGATGATCAATCGATGATCAATAGTCTATGTAGTTATTCTGTCAGATAGTGAAAATGTTTTGGTTCACAAGACTGTCTCATTCTGTAACACTGACAAAAAGCAATAGATTTTTGAACTTTAAATAAAATTCTACTGGGAAGTCCCAGAGATAAAACTGGGAATCACAAAAAACCGTTCAACGCTGAAAGAAGACGTGTCTCATAATAATGTTAGTAATTTCCTCTGGCTGTCTGAGGCAGCTTTGTTGGCCGCTCCTGCTATTATATTCCATTTAATCTCAAACCCTTTTATTATAATAAAGGTACATTACTAAGCTAGGGATAATTATTTCTTGATATTATTCAATTTTCTTCGTTGGCTTTTAGAAAAGTACTATTGCAAACGAAACTAAACTTCATCGCTCGCATTAAATACAGTCTAGGCTAGGACACCTAGTTATTAAACTTCCGCTTAATAAGCTCCCTTCCCTGTTTTTGAAAGAATTTTGTAATAGTGACTATTTTACTTATCTTAAACAAGAGATTTTTTTCACGTCTCTTGAAATTTGCTTCGAAAAAGAGATTAGAATTTTGACAGATGGTTTGATTGTAGATAGAATGAACGTATATTTTATATAGCGATTATGTCAAATATGGATGCCAACAATTGAATACTGAACCAACAGCCAAGAGTAGCTGACTAATCTTGTCACAAAAATCACTATCACTACATAGTATAAAACAAAGTCGCTTTCTCTGTCCCTATGTCCCTTTGTATGCTTAAATCTTTGAAACTACGCAACGGATTTTGATGCGGTTTTTTTTAATAGATAGAGTGATTCAAAAGAAAGGTTTATATGTATAATAACATCCATTAAATAGTGAAAAAGTACTGTTATTTTTGAGGTTTCTAATGTGATGTCGTAAATAATTACATTTTTTCCGCTTACATTGCAAACGCAGGCTGAACCCTACGAGTTTTATCAAAATAATGTACTAAGTATTGTACACATTGAAAAGGTCTACAGAAAAGTCCGTGATGGTATATGTCTATCTCTTATGGATAACCCACAATAACTTTTTTTTGTCATTTACTTTTTACGACAAATAATGGCTAATTACCGAAGCGATTTTAACCAATACAGCATTAATCCTTAACCAATTAAATACCTTGAATACATTGTTCATTTAATATAGATCTATATGGCCCTTTACACCGTATGATTTAAGTGAATATTTTCGAAGATATTACAGATTTAAAAATTGGGGGACGTAGCGTTTGCGGCGGTACCGGCCGGCCGCCCGGTGCGGCAAGAGCGTGCCTATAAATAGCGCGTCGAATATAATAGCACTTTGAATTATATACAACGTTCACAGTTTTTCTGTAGTGTATTTAGTATCAGCATTGCACCCGTGCGAAGCCGGGGCGGGTCGCTAGTACAAAATAAGTTTGAATTAACTCCAATAGATAAGTCGAACAGGAATACGCCGTAGTCGCCTCCCCATCACGCGTCCACGGAAGGAAGACTTATGACAACCCTCGTCAACCAACAGGGCTGTCACTTCGTACACAGAAAACGTTTTAGTAGTACAGCGTTTTATTGGTTTCAATTTCACCGTTGCCTTGCCGCGGATAATACGTGGGTGTTTTCAAGCGGTCGGCCTTAGAATTAAAAAAAATATGAAATGGGATTGTTTTACTGGCAGTTTCTGTCAAAGAAGAAAATGCAATTCCCTTAGAATCTAAGCTCCTCAATTCTACAAATTTTGGCTCGACGTAGGTACCATTGTATAATTTGTCATCATATTATCCCAAGCCAACTGCTAGAGACGGAACTTCCTCTGGAACAGCAAAAATGCAAGGTAGGTAATTATATAATTATTATTTGAAATAATTACGAGCAAGTTACCTGGCCAAAAGTACATGGAGATATGAAGGTGATCTGGACAGATCTGAACTAACTGTAATTTTACTTCTCGCTTATTCTGAAGTGAGTAGATTTTCGAGTTAGGGTATAGTTTGAAAATCCCGGAAGCCGATTTTAGCTACAGAATAGAGCGGATGCTAAGGCGATTAACTTTTTGGTAGATCCAACAATACTTGAAGCTTTTGAGGGCGTTAGAGGGTTATCCGGTTGCTAAAATTACCCTAGTATGTATTTATATGTATTTATTTATTGCCCCGTGTGGTGCCGGCAAAGAATAGTACCAACCCTTCCATACCCGTGGGTGTCGTAAGAGGCGACTAAGGGTTATAAACTGGAGGATGGGCAGCAGCATCCTCCTTTCCATATAACATCTTACTTACTGCGGTCACCTACAACCGCGGTCCATGGTGCCAGCCGTAACGCTAACAAGCGAGGTGACTATGGTACTTCCCCTCTACATTTTTCCAGCAAAAGCTAGAATTGTAGAGGGAGCTCCCTGTCCTGTAGTGGACGTTTCATGGGATGTTATGATGATGTATTTATGAAGACGTATGTTTCACGGTGGTATATTGACCAATTACGCAGCCCAAAGATTGATACTACGCGCAGGTTCATCGTTTTTCTTACGACGACAATGCTGCAGCTATGCTAAATCCACCAAGTCTCTACGCAACTCTGTGACACACGCAGGTTTAGGTATTTTCCGATTCGTTTTCGCATACTGCTTTCTGGTATCCGAACTCGTTCGAAACTCTTACTTTTGTCCGAAAAATGAAAGCCATTTCATTTCTACCCACTATGGTTTCCTATCCATTTGGCTCGGGATTCCACTATTAGTGCAGCTTGTTGAGCGCATGTGATGACTCATGAGGTTTTGCTAATATTGGGCTTTTGTTTCATTTATTTCAGCCACTCCCACTTACTCAGGTACATATCCATTATGTTTTATTATAGGATACGAATAAAACTGCCTTAAAGATGCAGAGAAACTTAATGATCGCCTTTTGGCAGGCAGGGACGTTAATGAGTTTGAAATAAAACAGCTAAAAGTCAAACTACAAGCCCAAGGAAACAAATTTGATACGATGAAAGAAAGTTTCAAGGAAGCCCAAGCCGAAGTTACTCGACTGGAAAATCTTGTCGAGTCTTTAACGTCCCTGCAGGATCAACATCAATCTGCCCTTGACAGAAATAGTTTGCTGCATCTTCAGCTGCAGGAAGCACATTCGCAACTGGAAGAATTACACAAGGAGAAAGAAGAGGAAGACACTAAGCATGCAGTATCCTTACACCACGAGTTATCAATTGTAGAAGAGCACAAGGAGGAACTTGAGGAGCTGGAGAAAATAATAAAAAACAAGGATGTTGAGTTAACAAAGGCACAACAATGTATTGATGCGCTTCATTCTAGACTGAGGGAGATTACAACGGCTTATGATAAAAGTCAATCTTCGCTTCAACTGTTGACAAATAAATATGAAGAAAGTGAGCAGCGCATGCATGAAATGTTGTCATCCACAGCTGAGCTCAAGCAGCTTAATACCACTCAGCAGCAACTGATAGCCACCCTCACCAATGACAAAGAGGTTGCTTGTGGTCTAGAACCACCGCGGACATCAAATATCAGCATGTCTTCTAGCTGTACGCCTGCAACCTGCGGTTCAACCTCAACATTTTTTAACTGGCGATTTTCAGCTCGCCTTACAAGGAAACAACGCCGCCAAAAGCGACACGCGTACAATCGACGCCAGCAGCGCGGAGACCAGCATGAGCAGACCGCTGTGAGTGACGTCATCGTGGTGGCACCACGGCAGCACATCGATGAGAGCGTGGTGACTGCGAGTAAAGACATCACCACGTCGCCAATGTCGCCAACACATGATGCCGCCGCGCGTGAGCAAACTGCTGTGAATGACGTCATCGGGGTGGCACCACGGCAGCACATCGATGAGAGAGTGGTGACTGCGAGTCAAGACATCACCAAGTCGCCAATGTCGCCAACACATGATTCCGCCGCTGGTGGCGCCACGGTGGAACAGCAGCCACCTGTCGATAACAGCACAGAGACCACGGATGGCGAGGACTTTTCGTCGACTTCCAATAAAAAGAAGACCTTTGTATATTCAGACAGGATAGGAGTAGGTCTAGGGTCTATTTTTAATTACTGCCATAATCAGCAGGTGACCAATATTTGCTGTCCCGATATTACTTTCGATGGTCTTGTAAGAAAGATTGCTGTAGGCAAGTTTGACATAAATACCACTGTTGTTATCGTGGTAGGCAATCATTCTGACATAAGTAGATTAAAATTAAACAATTTTGTGACATTGTTAAACAAGATACAGAGTGAAACTAAGTGTAGGTTTATTCTGTGTAACTTCCCATACTGTTCAAATGTTACTGAGCAACACAACAAATGTATACACAGAATGAATTTACATTTACAAAATTTGACAAGTCGTCATAGTGACATTTTATATCTTGACATGAATATTTTTGTAAGTTATTTTAGATTGACAAAGGATACTATGTATCTGCCTCTTAAGTTTAAGAAAGACCTGGCTACATTGATAGCATATAATATATCTGACTCTGTTATAGGAAGTTATACACAAAAAACTTCTATAGTTAGTAACATTACTAACACCAATTCTTTAAACTAGTTCATACGACAAAAGAGGGTTTTTCTACACAAAATTTTACTGAAGTAAATGAAAAAAAACCTTCTGGCAAAAAACTTCCTATAGCCAAGACAAAGGAAAAATCTAATATTTTGAAAATTTTACATCAAAATATTCAAGGTTTTTCTGGAAAAATTTTAGAATTAGAATTATTCTTAGAAAGAACAAAATTTGACATTATTTGTCTGACAGAACACTGGCAAAAAGACTATCAAATGTTGATAAATTATGAAAATTATTGTATAGCCAGTGCTTTCAATCGAAAGTCTGCTTTACACGGTGGATCACTGATTTTAGTTCGTAACAGTTTTAAGATAAAGAACCGTAAAGATATTGTTCGACTTTCGGTTGAAAGATGTATTGAAATATCTTGTGTTGAGCTGGACAAGCATGTTGTAGTATGCGTATACAGACCTCCCGCTTTTCAAAATTTTTCAATGTTCGAGTTAGTAATGGAAGATGTTTTAAAAATAGTGACTAAAGAAAATAAGTTTGTGATAGTGTGTGGTGACTTTAACGTCAATATCTTAGAAAATAATACCTATAGTAACAAACTTATAAGTCTTTTCAAATGTTTTAATTTAGAGCATGTATTTTTTGAACCTACAAGGGTGACGTCATCCTCGGCTACCTGTATTGATAACGTCTTTTGTAATTGCGATTATTTTGAGAAAAGTATCATAAACTCGCTTCAGTCTGACCACTCTGGTCAAAGTGTTACTTTTAATTATTCTCGAGTAACCCAGAATATAGATATAGAAACCAGGAGCCTAGCGAGCGGTAGGTTAGAAAAGTACAAAAACACGTTGCTAGAAAAACTGCCCTGTCACAATTATAATACTAACAACCCTAATAACTCATATGAAGATTTATTCACATTGATTAATACTGAATTCAGTAAAATTTTCACTATTAGAAAAAAGCAAATTATTGTAAAATTCAAATTCAGTGACTGGGCTACCGCTGGTATTCGCAAAAGTAGAGAGAGACTTTTTGAATTATATGAGCTTAGAAATTATTCAAATGACGACAATTTCATTGAATATGTCAAAAATTATTCAAAATTGTTTAAATTAGTTTGTTTAAAAGCAAAATCATTTTTTCTACGGAAAAAAATACAGTCTGCTGATAACAAAATTAAGGCTGTATGGAATGTTATAAACAGTGAAACTGGAAAAGTGAAACCGCGTGACAATCAAATCACACTTCATACAAATCGCGGAACTATTAGTTCAAACGTAGAAGTGGCTCAAGAATTCGAAACCTTTTTTACTAATATTCCTTTGAAAACAACAGAGTCACTCAATTCATCATCTTCACTTGCTAGCGATTTACTTCAAAAGAATGTGGACGCCTGCGAAACTGAATTTGGGTTTAATCATGTCACCCCTAACGAAATTGTTAAAGCCTTTAAAAGTATTAAAATGAAAACCACTGAGGACCTATGGGGAATGTCAGTAAAAGTCTGTAGTGCGATCATTGATACTATATCTCCATATTTAGCTGTTATATTCAATGATTGTGTCGATCATGGTACATTTCCTGACTTAATGAAAAAAAGTAAAGTAGTTCCATTATTCAAAGCTGGTGACAAAAAGGATCCCAGTAATTTTAGACCAATATCAGTCTTACCTGTACTTAGTAAAATTTTTGAGAAGGTCATACTCAATCAAATGCTTTCACACTTCAATAGAAATAACTTACTACATGACCATCAATTTGGTTTCACGAAAGGGCGCAGTACAACGGATGCCGGGACTGCACTTTTAAAATACATCTTTTGCGCGTGGGAAAAATCTGAAGATGCTATTGGTATCTTCTGTGATCTATCCAAAGCATTTGATTGCGTAGATCATAGCACATTGTTGCTAAAACTTGAACATTACGGTGTTAAGAATAATTCACTTAAACTACTTAGGTCATATTTGGAAAACAGGATTCAAAAGGTACAAGTAAACAGGACGAAATCACTGGGATCTGTTGTCAAAATTGGCGTACCTCAAGGGTCCATATTGGGGCCATTTTTATTCCTTATTTATATTAATGACCTTCCTTCTGTGGTGAAGAATCTGTCAAAGATTGTGTTATTTGCTGATGATACTTCATTAATATTCAATGTAAGTAGGAAATCACAAAATTATAACGAAGTCAATGATGCACTTCGACAGATTCATGCATGGTTTACTGTTAACAATCTAGTCCTAAACGCCAAAAAAACTAAATGTATTAAATTTGCACTACCAAATGTAAGGTCTACTTCACATAACATAGTATTGAATAATGAACCATTAGATTTTGTAAATAGTACAGTTTTCTTAGGGTTAACACTAGACTCTAAACTTCAATGGGGACCTCATATAACGGCTCTTTCTGGTCGATTGAGCTCGGCTGCATATGCTGTTAGAAAAATCAGACAACTTACTGATGTAGCTACTGCAAGGCTGGTTTACTTTAGCTACTTCCATAGCATTATGTCTTATGGCATACTGCTTTGGGGCCGAGCAGCTGATATACATTCAATATTCGTTTTACAAAAAAGGGCTATAAGAGCAATTTATTGCCTGAAGACTCGTGATTCCCTGAGAGAACTGTTCAAGGAAATCAACATTATGACAGTGCCATGCCAGTATATCTATGAAAATATAATGTATGCTAGAAAGAACATTCATCAATTACCTAAAATTTGTGACAGGCATAATTTTAATACTAGAAATAAGCATAAAATTGATCAACCATATACTAGATTAACTAAAGTCAATACATCTTTCGTTGGTCTGTGTATACGATACTACAACAAAATACCTGACAATATAGTGCAATTACCTGAGAGAAAGTTTAAAGAATGTGTAAAGCAAACGTTATGTAAAAAAGCTTACTATAGATTGGATGACTATATGAATGACAAAGAGGTATGGTGCTCTGATATTCCAGCGAAACACAAGAAACACATTGTAAAAAGCCGACTCTTAAAGTAGGCCGTGCTGCAGTGGTTTCTTGCCGTTTCTTTTACGCTGCCATAGCACGATCCGAAACGGCGTAGACTCGCTCTATTTGCATTGTATTCTGCATGACATTCAATAAGTATTCTGTAAACAATCTACATTGAATAAAATTATCTGAATCTGAATCTGAATCTTTGTTCTGGTAACTGGTGAAAAATTCATAGCTTTTCTTGGTCTGTACTTACTTTTTGTTTTTGTATGATGATGATGAGTAGGTACGGGCATATGTTAAGATGTGTCTAGAAATAAGTTTTGGGAGATTAAGAAGAAGGGCGGAGGATCACCACGATAAAACGATCACACGTGGTGGACAATATATGATAAGCACATGAAACCGACACAGGTGTCCACCTGTCCAATCAAACACCCCAAGCCAGCTGTCTAGGCGGCGTAAAAGTAGAAAACTGATCCCAAATAAAAAAAAATATCTTTCAGAAAAAAAAAAACAATTTGATTTATTTCATGGACACTGACAATATTTAATAAGCGTCCTTGATAAAAATGTTCTGTATTCCTGCTGAGCACTGCTCGCTGATTAAGCAGCGTGAGCTTGATTAAGCGGATATTATTTATAGTACCTGGGAGCCAATTCTTGAATATCACCGGGACTTTGAAAATCAGATTCACCCTGATAAACTGTTAAATTGCAAATAAAAAAGTATGAAAATTAACAATTATACACAAGTTTATATTTACCGAATATGAATCTTCACTTTTGAAAATAAAAATCAGTGGTCGACCGAGCTTCGCTCTATAATAGTCACCTCAATATCAAAATATCATCGGGTGACCAGGCTATAAGTACTACCCGCCAACAGATGGCGCTGTAAGTTTCTGTCTAAAACGCGGTATTTAAAAAAAAATGCTACAGGAAAACAATTTTTCCCAGACATGAGACCTAGCTAGATCGATTTTTCGTCTCCAAAAACCCTCGTATTTTTCATCTAAATCGTTAGAGCCGTTTTCGAGAATCCGATTACAAATATACAAATATATTAACAAATATATATACAAAGTACCTGGGCGATCGAGCTTCGCTCTATAATAGCCGCCTCAACATTAAAATATCAACAGGTGAGTAAGCTATGCTACCTGCCAACAGATTGCGCTGTAGGTTACGGTATTTATAAAAATGCTTAAAAATTCGGGTAAAACGAATTTTCCTAGCTGGATCGATTTTTCGCCCCCGAAAACCCCCGTATGGTAAATTTCATCGAAATTGTTAAAGCCGTTTTCGAGAAACTGAATACAAACATGCACAAATATTGCTCGTTTAATAGTCTGATACATCATAGTAGATCATAACTGCTAGTAAGTTTTCTTCTAAGTAATTTGCCCTATTTTTAGGACGTATGATCTCACGAAGTTACAGTGGTTATTTTAAACTTGTATCATTATAAGTAAATATTTGATATATCGTGACTTCTATTCTGTCCAACAATCATGTGCCATTTCCAATTGATCCTCCAACTAGCCCGACTTACACTTGGCACATTCACTTGCCACTAACTGGCGGCGAGTATCACTAAATGGTAGTGAGCAGTAATCCCCAGGGTTAGCGTGGAACTTCTCCTGCTATCACTCCGGCAAGTGCGCCATGTGAGATAAATAGAGGTTAACATCCACTTTTCCGTATGGTGCCGGCAAAGAACAGTATCAATCTATCTCTACTCATGGGTGTCGTAAGAGGCGACCAAGAGCTTATAAACTGGAGGATGGGCAGCAGCATCTTTCAGTATATCGTACCATCTTACATACTGCGGTCACCAACAACAGCGGACCGCAACGCATAGGATATGGTAAATCCTCTATCTCGCAGCGACTGTGGTAAATCCCCTCCTAAGTACCATGCGTTTTTGCTGGAGTTCTGGAGGGAGCTCCCTGTTCTGCAGTGGACGTTTCATGGATGTTATGATGATGATGATCCACATTTAAATATTGGTAAATATACAGCGTGAACTTTCATTGGTTTCGTTTCGCTCCCAAAGCCCAGTGATTCTACTCATAAAAACAAACAATTTTAGTGAAAAAAAAGTTTTTGACACGAGAAAATTTGGATTACATACTTGTCACGTGATCGACTTATTTTGTATGGGAAGTTGAACATATTTTTGAGTAAAATTGTTTTCATGAGTAGAATCACTGTGCATCGGAAGCAAAACCAATTAAAATTCAAATTGTATATAACTTATAAGAATTGGCTCGAACTAGATACTCGTAAATTCTTCGTATTGTGCATTACAATATATTATTATGGGTTAGGAAGAAAAAAAACCCTATGTACTGTTATGTAATGTATAAATTGTGACACATTTCTGTTAGCATTATTGTTTAGCGTTTAACCCTTGCGTGTAACAATCAAAAACAGTTTTCAGAGCTTAAACCAAGATGCCACTCCATCATGATAAATAGAGGTCAACATCTGGAAATTCTAGAAATATTGCTCATTTATAACTTAAAATCATTGGCTCGAAGATTTTTCATATTGGGCATTATTATGGGTTCGGAAGAGAAAAGACCCATATGTATTGCAATGTATGAGCCATTTTTTTTTCGTATATTCCAACGCTTACCAACGCTTACCAACACATTGTTCAGCTGTGTCAAAATCAATCGGCTAAATCTGACACAAAAAATAAGTTTGTAAAACAATGTTACTCTTTCCGACAGCTTCAGCCGATTGCCTTAGACAGCTGCAAAATGTGTTGGTAAGCGTTGGAATAAACGAAAAAAATAAATCTTCCGTAAAAACGTAAAGACGATTGTCCGTGTCCAAAAAAGTTTTAGATATCAAGAACAAGTGGAACTCGGCCCGTTTCTCCAACTTGCTTGTGTTTGCCTCTCATCGGGTTCAAAATGGAGCGACTGGGGTAAGAAGTTCGCTACAACGAAATGGGCGTCCAAAACTTATGAAGTCCATTCCTACTTGTATTGATAGTTACCTCAAGACTCGTTCAAAATATTTCCAAGAAGACACGTTTTCACAATTGTTACTTTATATTATTAGTCACTACATACGATTTCAAGAATTGATAAATCATGTTGGGAGACAATTTGCTATTGAACTGGGTGTTGGACAAAATCAGTAACTGACCAATTTTTCCCAAGATCGAAAAACAAAAAAAAAGCATTAAACATGTACAAAATGCGCTATTGGTGCAGTTTCTATATGAATTTGAAATTATTTTTTTTAAATTTTCGACCTATTAACAAAAAAAAACAGTCAAGTGCGAGTGTTTCGCACCTACGCAAGACACAACACAACGTGGCAATGCTGCGAGCCTCATAGGGACTTTGCACCAGAGACGAGTGGATGGAGTGAATGTTTTATTGTAAAGAAATTGTATTTAAATTGACTATTGTATGATTGATGAATAAAAGACACAACATAATAGTGAACATCGTCTGTCCGTCAGCTAACCTGGCTAACTTCATTGTCAATATTTTCTTCCCTAGACTGTCAGCTAAGCTATAAGGCAAGCTCAATGGCTTAACACAATACTACTACTAAGTATTAGGCAAATGAGGTATGCTCTTCCCACCACGAAGTGTGAAAGTTCACAGATACTACTCTATATAACAGCTATAGAAACGGCATCAACTTGCACTCACGAGTTTTGATATGTAAAGTACTAACGAGTATGATATGAATCGAGAGAGTCAAAGGAGAAATTCAACCATAAGCTATTTCTGCATTTTCAGTACGAAGGAAGCCACAACGTTTAAAGTACCGGCCTAGTGTTAAGAAGAAGCGCGAGTCCGACACGCATTTGACTAGTTTTTTTTATTTGTTGTTATTTTATAGCTTATGCACTACAAACATACCAATTTTTACGCTCGTTAGTGTTCCCGTTTTTACGATAGAGCTCAAATAAAAATCGCCTAAAAACATTTTTTAGTAGGGAGGCCCTTTTAATTTATTGTTATTTTTATAATTTGTTGTTATAGCGGCAACAGAAATACTAATCTGTGAAAACTTCAACTGTTACAATTACAATTCATGAGATACAGCCCGCTGACAGACAGACATAGGAGGCATATTAACAGGGTTTACAGGGTCCCGTTTTTAACCCGTTGGGTAAGTAACCCTAAAAACTATAATTCATGGGAGAAAACGTCAGGATTTATAGAACACATGTCGCTAGTTCTTCTCGACACCTTGATTTATAAACAACGCTGTCACGCCCTTTTTGACGAAGATATAGAGTAAAGTAAATCAAATATCTCTTTGTAACGTCAACTCAACTACATCACTTTACAAACAAAGTGGCACCATGTGGGAAAGTAAAGAAGCGACAAGAAAAAACCCAATTTAAATGTCCAAACATCCAAATTATAATAAAAAAATATATATTTATTATATAAATGCGACAGTAACTCGGTACCTATGTCTGTTCGTCAGTCAGTTACGCTTTCACCGCTGAACCGACTTGTATGAAATTTTGGTATGGAGATAGTTTGAAGCATTAGAAAGGACATAAGCTAGTTTTTGGTAGTTGCGAGCACCAGCTAGTTTCTTCATAAAGTGTCACTCACGCATGGTCAGTTAAAACTTGTGGTCACACTCACATTTTCTTCGGGCATTAAGTACTTTCTACTTACTCCTCATTATTAACCGACTTCAAACAAGGAGGAGGATCTATGTTCCGCTGTAAGTATGTACTTTTTTTTATGTCTGTTCACCGATTACTCCGTCAGTTGTGAACCGATTTGCAAAAACTTTTTTTATCTGAAAGGGTATACTCCTGATGAGGTCCAATTGTCACCAAGTCAGGATCTGATGATGGGATCCTAGGGAAATCGAGGGAAACCCTCAAATTTTGTAGGCATGTATTACGTGTTTCATATATTTTTCAAAGCTGTACAAGTATTTGCGTCTGGTAGTCATCTTTTCATGTTGATGATCTGATGATGGAAGGTCCGACTCCTTAACGGTTAGGAGTTGGGAGATAATTCTATAAAATTATAGGTACGTATTGACCGACAGTGAGTGTTAGTACTCTTTCGTTCCGATCACGAAAGATAAGTTGGCCGTGGTGTCATGTCGTCAGAATCTGGATGGGTGACCGGTAGTGGTACAACAATTAATGCTGTGGGGAGATGGGTTGCGTGTTCAAATCACGTCAAGGTCACCAATATGGGGAGACGGGTATGTTCTGTCCCCCGTTTCTCTTGAGTTGTGGATGTGGAATGAAACGGCTGAGATTATTGTTTGACTCGGTTGTATTGTTAAACACAAACTTATCTAATACTTAGAATATAAATCACAGAGAGCAACTTGCTCGTGCGAGCGCCGGAAAGGAAGCTAAGTCTAGGAAAACCATAGATAGACTATGTATAGAGTAGACATAGATCATAAAGGTCTTACACACGAAATAATTTCTAAGGGACCCTATACACGGTGGCTCTATGAATAAGCATGGTGTTGCCATGTATGGCAAGTCGCCACAATGCGTTCTGTCAATTATACACCGGTTTAAAAGTTGGTGGTCTTACGGCCAGTTTCACAAAGCATCTTCAAAGTTAAAGCCTTTTAAGTCATCAAAACAGAAAGTGACAGCAATAGATTTAAAAGTACTTTAACAGTGCCACACAGCACGCAAAGCAAAGGTCTGTGGGACACTAGATAGGCTAATAATAATACTCAGACTATGAAACTGAACAGCTTTCCCCAAGGAATATAAGTCGAAATAAGAAAATCAATTTTTGATTTCCCATAGAAACTGCATCAGCTATGGGAGGTAAAATTTGATTTTTCCTATTTCGACACTTTAATAATAGTACAATAGTAGTAGTAATTTATCACAAGCAACTACTTCAGTATACAAAGAATTACCAACTTTTAATACAAGTGTAATTTGTAGATTAAGATCACGATAATGCGACTCAATAAAAAGGTTGAAGGCGAGGAAGAGAGAAAAAACACAAGAAGTTTTGCGTAAACTTCATTTAAATCATCTAAAGAACCCATGATAAGTGGCGACTATAATATTATGTCCTTATTCAGCAAGATTGTAAATAAACAATCTTGCTGTGGCTTTTGTCGTCATCACGACAACCAATAAAAAGTCTACTGCTGGACCAGGGAGCAACTCCATTCGTAATTTAAGTCAAAAGCACTGTTAGGGTTATGGGTGGCACAATGTATTAGGTAATCGTAGTACTTTGTTGGTACAGTACGCTGAAAGAAGCTTGACCCATTCTCTCTTTCAAGATCTCTTAGTCGCATTTTATGGCACCAACTCAACGGCATACAGCGATTAATGCTCAAGGCTTTTTAGTGACATCAATATTTTAAATAATAATCTAGTTATAATCTAATAATAATCTAGTCTAATCTAGTGATATGACAACACCACGTCTTTTGTACTTCGGAAGGCCTTTTAAGTCATTTGTCCTTTCCACTCTTAAGGAGTAATCATCAGGACATGGTTTTACAACATGATCAGTCAGGGTTACTCACCACCTGGTAGTGACTATACCTTACAGTGTTTGCTTAACACTAAAACTTGTAAAATAAAAACAGTTTTAACAAAAACTACGCACCTCCTTCAAATTGTGCAAGGTGTCTATTAGCACTAAAAAGTATAAAACAACCATAGTAGTTTACAATCACTAACTAATAGAATCTACTTCTCGACAGTGACTCTGTGCGTGTGGCGGTTGCTCTCCGTTTGGGCTGCGATGTGTGCGAACGA
This sequence comes from Athrips mouffetella, assembly GCA_947532105.1. Classification (NCBI taxonomy): domain Eukaryota; kingdom Metazoa; phylum Arthropoda; class Insecta; order Lepidoptera; family Gelechiidae; genus Athrips; species Athrips mouffetella. Next base: position 19,386,298 of record OX383972.1, on the reverse strand, counting down.
CACCAATGCATTTGCGGCTCCATGGTGGAGACCAACGGCCACCACGCTCTTAGTTGCTGTCGTTGTGCTGGCAGATTTCCCCGGCACCATGCTCTCAATGAGATTCTCCGTCGGGCTCTAGTTTCAACCAATACCCCTTGCGTGCTAGAGCCCCCGGGCCTAAGCCGTCTAGATGGTAAAAGGCCCGACGGAATGACATTGGTGCCGTGGCAGAAGGGAAGGTGCCTGCTTTGGGATGCGACGTGTGTAAGTACTTTTGCCACGTCGCATCTCAGCCGCACCGTGTGCTTGGCTGGAGCAGCTGCTGAGGCCGCAGCTCAGAAAAAGAGGGTCAAGTATGCTGATCTTGAGCGGCGGTACGCTTTCGTGCCATTCGCTGTGGAGGCGACGGGTTGTTGGGGCAGTGACGCGAAATCTTTTATTTTAGAAATTGGGCGTCGTCTGAGGGAGTCTGGGAATGATCCCCGCGCCGGATCGTTTTTGGTGCAGAGGCTTTCCATCGCCATACAGCGCGGTAATGCGGCAAGCGTAATGGGCACCTTTGCACCAGGAACGATTAGGGGTGGGATTTTTAATGACTAATTTTTTTAAAAGTGACATGTTTATTCTTTGAATTTATTTGAATAAATACACATTTGTTTGAAAAAAAAAATAGAATCAATAGAAAATAACAAAGCCTGTTTTTTATTTCAATTATAAATTTATAGGTACATTACAACAGTACATTTTGGAGTCGGTGCCAGGCAAGTCGCAAAACCAATTGAAGTACTATAAAATGCTACTATCCAACTATCGTATAAGTAAGTGCACTAACTAACTCGCGTTTACGACAAGTTTTCATTTCTCATCTCGTGCCTACTTTTCATCAAATCTTAAACATTGACAATTTAATATGGGATCCCCTCGAAAGTAAATAAAAAAGCAGTTCTTGGCTGGCACCGACTCCAAAATGTACTGTTGTAATGTACCTATAAATTTATAATTGAAATAAAAAACAGGCTTGGTTATTTTCTATTGATTCTATTAGTTAGTGATTGTTAACTACTATGGTTATTTTATACTTTTTAGTGCTAATAGACACCTTGCACAATTTGAAGGAGGTGCGTAATTTTTGTTAAAACTGTTTTTATCTGAGCAGTAAAGCAGATGGTAAAAGCATTAACTACCTGCTAATCTGTAACCTTAAAACAGTAATTTAAAAAATAACCGACTTCAAGACTAAAACTAGAACTAACGAACAATCGAAAACTAAAACTGGACAAATAAAAATTTTATCTACTCTCATATCGTTAATCCTCAATAATGCGTTCAAAAATTGTAGATTAACATCTTCATAATGTCGATCTGTGCTTAGAAACACTCTTAGCAGCATTTTTTTATCTGTGGGAGTGTATTATGAAGTATTGAATTTACTAACAGTCATCGCGGGAGACCTATTAAACAATTTTTTAATTTTTATAGGTGCGCCATTGACAGTTTGATGAGTTTGTAGTCTGTGGCTGCAAGGAGGTTTCATAGCAATAACGGAAAACTCAGCAAACAAAAGTTGTATTTACATATTTTTATTAGTTTTGCAATGAAATAAGTGATAAAATCGTTTACGATTTGCCTTCGAGTGTTTTCAAAGCAGCTATAAGAACTTCGCTTAGTAGTTATCACCGGAAAAAGAGAAAACATTAAGGCGGTTGCTGGGTGGCAGCACCTTACTTTTAGAAATAAATTTATTGCGTCGCAAATACAAAACTTTTCAGTAGTATTGTTCGTTTGGCGGCAATATAGGGCAGTTATATATGTTATAACCCATGACATCATAGTTTAGCTTATCATTTATAGCTTTGTATTGGTAAAGTGCTAAAAGTGGCCGTTTTTGGCAGTTTTACAATACAAAGCTATTCACGATAAGCTAAGATGTGATGTGATGGATAATAAAATATAGAACTACCCCAAATTGCCGCCAATCATTAAATGTTTTGTATTTATGAAAATTTCTCAAAGTGGCAGCACTTCTGCTCAGCAACCACCTTAAGGTTTGTTTTTGAACACATTATTTTAGGATTCACGATATGAGAGTAGATAAAGTTGTGTATGCAACTCCACATAATTAGGTATAAAACACTCGTTTCTTCTATTATGGAACTTGGCTCGACACTCGAGTTTTATACCCTTCATTATGTACTGTTGCATAAACTACTATAAGAGGTCAGTGGCAGCCTGACTATTAGGAATAAAACACGTCAAAGTGTCACTTGTTAAGCATGGTATGCAACTGTAGGTTCATACGTGTTTTGTACGATAGGCTGGCACCGACCTCAAAAAGTTTTATTCCCCCATTTTTAGGCTTGAAGTAGGTTGAATTTGATAATTTACTTCTTTATTTCTGCATTTTTGAAATGTTAGTTTTAATGGAAACTACTTCTAAGTAATATTTTTATCGTTCAGGTAGGTACATTGGATTTTGTACCGTTTCTATTTCAATTGCCGCAAGAGCTAAAGTCGCACTGCGAGTGTCAAGCTTGACCTGTCGTTGACTGTACCTTATCTTAATTTACTATTTGTCTTTTTGTAGTTTTACTGAACCGGTTTTAATGAACTGCTAAACCGATTTTGATGAAACTTGCACTCTGCCCTAAATGGAATAATTCATAGTTCAGCTAAAAAATAATCACTGCAAACTTATTTGTAGTTCCTAAGATATGCACAATTTAGAACATTTGTTTAGAAGCTCATATAGACTAACTTAAGCCAAAATTGTGTATTTTTAACAGAATTACATACATACGAGTCGAATTAATAACCTACTTTATTTGAAGTCAGCTAAAAAACTACATTGAGACAGTTCGTACTGTCAGAAACTAATGAAAATTGATCAAACATTCGACGTTGGAACATCAACTCTATTCACAACCCGTCCCTTATCAAAAGCCAACAAAGCTGTAAATGAAACCCTAACTTTGACGAAGGCAACTGACTGTAAATAACAGTTGAAAACTATAAATCTGACTCTATTTTCGTCCATTTTGTCACACATTTCTGTTTTGTAAAGGGTGTTTTAATAGTATGTTAATAGAACCGGCAGCCTACAGCATTCGTGACATTTCCTTCGCGAAAATCAGTAAGCGAATAAAGTCATTTGATTGCCAACTTTATTGACAAAGATAAACTTACCAGTCCATAAAATATTAATTGGTGATGGAAGAGGGTAAAAGTTAATTGGAATACTCTTTTATTCTCACAATGTAGTATATATGTTAATAAAGCTTTTTAAATTATCAAGACAAGTTTTAAGACTTCTAGTACCTACAGCTTCTGCTTTTTAGGTTTCAAAACAACTCCTGCCTTATGGTCTGTCCAATTCTTAAAGGAAAACTAAAATACCCACTTAATCCATTAACCAAGCAAACCAAAAATCACCGTTAAATAGGTAGCAGGTTAAAATTTGCACAATATATTATTAAAACACAAAATTTACAAACAATTACAAAGTAGGTAGAAGAAACTTTTTTATTTTTACTTTATTGTTTTAGGTCTATTATAGTCGTAAGTATAAGTGTCAAACTTGATGCGATTATATTGCATAATCTACCTATATTAAACAAATAATACAAACTGACCATGTAACAAAACCGAACTTAACAATAATTGGCTTTTGGCATATTAGTTTTAAACCTAATACTCAAATTTCATCCAAGTCCAAGTACAAAACTTTGTCCTGTGTGGTGCCGGCGAAGAACAGTACCAACCCATACATACCCGTGGGTGTCGTAAGAGGCGACTAAGGGTTAACAGGAGGATGGGCAGCAGCATCCTCCTTTGCATCTTACATCTTACTTACTGTGGTCACCTACAACCGCGGTCCATGGTGCCAGCCGTAACGCTGACAAGCGAGGTGACTATGGTACTTCCCATCCACATTTTTCCAGCATAAGCTAGAATTCTGGAGGGAGCTCCCTGTCCTGTAGTGGACGTTTTTTTTTCATGGGATGTTATGATGACAAAACCCATCATATCATCATGACATCCCTTAAAACGTCCACTACATTACAGAGAACTCCCTCCAAAATTCCAGCTTTTGCTAAAACAGTGTGGAGGGGAAGTACCTCAGTCACCACGCTTGTTAGCGTTACGGCTGGCACCATGGACCGCGGTTGTTGATGACCGTAGTATGTAAGATACACGGAAGGAGGCTGCTGTCCGTCCTCCGCTTTATAAACCCTTAGTCGCCTCTTGCGACACCCACGGGTAGAGATAGTTTGGTAGGTACTATTATTTGCCGGCACCACATAGGACACCATCGTATAACGACAAGGTTTACTAAGTTGAAAATGGCGAGTCTTCCAGCTTTGATCCTATTCACGTGACACCAACTTCTATTGTGCAGGTAAAAATATAAAGAAAAGAAAATCAGTGTTAAGACCGCTTTTGTGTAGAAAGGAGGAAGTCATAATATAAGTTACCTTTTTTAAAAAACTTATAAGATCTTGTTTGCTAAGCTGGTACGAGATTATTTTCCTTTCTATTGTTAAAGGTGAACAGTAAAAGAAATAATAAGGACATTCAAGACGTAGACTATGTCTTTTTTTACAAGTAGGTCAGTTCGTAGGTACGTTTGTCTGTAATTGTACATGTTATATGAGCCTACAAAAATCTTAAAGGCCGGCAGCGCTCATGTGATCCCCCTGGTGTTGCGAGTTTCTATGGGCGTCGGTGATCACTTACCATCAGGTGACCCGCCTGCTCGTCTGCCTCCCTCTTCTATAAAAAAAAAATATGAAAGTGTGCCACGTTTACAAGTGTATCTTTGTCAAATCAAGTCAATGTTTATTACATTGACTTGATTTGATACATCAGCCAAAGCCTCAACAATATCTATCTGTCGCAGGTAAATCGTATAATTCGCTGTTTAAATGACGGCAAACTGTAAAACAGCATCGGCAGATTGTAGATGCCTATGCCTAGTACCAAGAATAGTACCAACCCATATCTACCCGTAGTTGTCGTAAGAGGCGACTAAGGGATAATGTAATGTCATGATGAACCAAAGCAAACGCAAGCTAACCGATCCCGTTCCTGGAGCCCTTATCAGAATCAGAAATTCAGAACGTTTTACCAGTAACCCATAGGTCTTTGGTATATTTATGCAAACCTCTCAGATTCTTGCTCGATAGAAACTGGACTAGCACGTTTGAAAATTTGATTGGGTCAATTCGTGTGGAAAACGAAAATACTTTATAAGTTGTATAACAAAAGTTGTTCAGTTTCATGATAAAGCAACCATCAGGAAGGTTTGCAAAGATATGATATTCGGTCCCATTTTCTCTTGGATATCACTTTTTAGGCTATCCTGTGTAAAATCTTCTCCACTATGATGACACTGAACACATTTTGTAGACAAAATATAAATTATTTCCTTCCACAAAAACTAGACCAGTTTGCCACGACCCCTATTCTCAACTCGTTCGCATTAGCTCGCTTGGCATTCACCTCTGAGTCTAACCTGGATAGGTTTGGCAGCGTCACGTGATCCCATTATATGCTTGGCACGACCGACGTGAGCCGAAATACTTGCGACTTGCTGCAGATTTAGTAGAAACAAAGCCTGAAAGTTAATCCGGAGGATATTTGAATAGAGGTGTTTTTGAAACACGTGACGTTCTCTTTAGATTTATTTTATGATTCGACTGAAACTAGGAATGCTAATCGCTGGTTACGTCTTAATATAAGGTAAATTAAATCCAAGCATGACGTGGGTATGCTGACGCAGAACAACCTATGCATATTCCTTGATGCCGGTATTGCATTATGGTGTTACCAACCAATCACTCACTGATCCATGCCTTTGATACTATTGATAATTGAGATCTTTAATACAATCGATGGATAGTTGGTCACAGTCGATTTAATACTATCCACAGCGACAGCATCGATCGACTATCAACCGTTTGGTGTGTTAACATTCTTTATCTACTCCCGTACCGGAATATTCCGAATTCGAAACCAATGTCAGATTCGAAATTGAGGTCATTGTCCGCTGTCATTTTCATTTCCACACTGTTCCATACTACGAGCAGTACGGAAATGGAGTATGGATTTTCATTCCGCAACTGTTATACATAATTCACAATCTGCATAGGCTAAGGCAATACTACCACAGTACTACATACAGCCTATTTTAAAGTTATTTTGTAAAAATACTTTTTTGGGGTGACGACAACGGAGAGTACCAGGCGTGACTAGGAGTACATAAATCGACAAGAAGCTGACAGTTTGCTCGCTTCTATATAAAGTGACATTGGCAACAAAAGAAGTGATTTGAACAAAATGGAAAGTATGTACCAGGAGATCATGATTCTACAAGAGGCTGTCAGTAACCATATAATGAAATACATGAAATTAATGTTAAAGCAACGCCATCCACAAGCTCTGGATCTGGAATAACTTCGGGAATAACTTTAACTAACTGTCCTCTTAGTTCAATAAATTGATCACTACTCTTTAAAAAAAAATTTTATTTCGTCGGTCGTAGATAAAGTTTTGTATGTAACTATACGTAATTAGTCATTTTAACACTCGATCTATACTATTTTGATACTCGGCTGCGCCTCGTATCAAAAACCAGATCTCGTGTTAAAATTACTCTCATTACGCAACAGTTGCATAAATAACTATATAGTCGTTTATCACAATCCAAATATTGGCCCATCTTTCGACGACAATGATGCGATACGGTGAGATTGATTCAGTTTTTTTAAAGTAAAATACGGAAATGAAGGCAAAAGTTGGGGGTTTGGGTTTAAAAACAATTAATCAATCTGTACTGCAACTCCCAATTCATGTTTGTGGTAAATTCACTCCTTTTGCAAGTTTTCTCTTTGTTTTTCTTTGTAACAAGACCGAGAGCAAAACGATTTTTTTGTGTATTTCTTCTATCTCCTTTTTTATTGAGTAACAGTACAATAAAGTAGAAAATCGCACAATTTCACAACCAAAGGCAAGATTCGAACTTGCATCGTCTCCGTCAGAACCAACGTTTGTACACACGGCCGCACATCAGTAGAAAGGACCTTATGCCTTGGTAATAGAGTTGAAAAAGTTCCCACCGACAAGCGCTTGACCGTACATACCAAGTGGCAGCACAAACGCAACGTTGAAATGCGTATAGAGGTCGCAAATTTCACAACATCAGGCAGGACCACTGTAGCACAACCCGGAAACTACATACATCGAGCGCGAATTTGAAATGTGCAATTGGAAGGTCGCGTAGGCTGGAATATTCAGTACAAAAGACCCTCAGATTCCTCAGAAGGACCACAAGAATCTCGCGGGGTAGATTACAAGGGGGGAAGAGAGTGTCCGGTCTATATGATAGTACTATTACTTTATTCTGTGACTATAGCCTATTTGGTAAAGCGTCTCCGGTACTGAAGGAGAAGACGCAGGTTTATCAGACGCAGGTTCGAATGCTGCCTGTGGTCCTGAAATATTGCGATTCTCTACTTTGTAGATTTATCCGAACACAAAATCATTTTCAACAGACAATAATACCATGTCATGATAAACGATTGGCTGAGTCTTAATGAGCTTTTTATCATATTAACTTGGTTTTATATACTTAGTGTAAAAAGTCATCATTCGAAAACTGAAGGAAATTACACATTTATTAAACCAGATAGGTTTTCAACAATTTTATACAGATTATCGAAATATGAAAGGGCTTGCTTGGTAGACAGAGCTGAACAGCTTCCCCGAAGAAAAAAATTCGACCTCTACCTACGTGCAAAATTGTCGCTTTGATCGGAGATCTTAAATGGAACATCTTTGGGAGAGTTGTTCAGGGGAGAGTTGTTCAGCATGAAATGAATGTATAGGATGACATTTGACATGTTATGACACCCTTGATTTCACCCCATACATTTTATGACGTTAGCTACTTCTTGACTACTATGTAAGTCCTTTCAGTTTTCAATGTACCGTCCCTTACTCACTGTATGAGTCTTTACAAGAAAATTTCGCATTATTTTATCAAGCAAGATTAGAAATCGCTATACCATAGCAAGTCGGTACTCTATTGTAAATAATAAACCGGGTTGCTTGACCCGGTTGCGGCGGTCCTGTCCCGGAAATTAACGTGAGCCGAGACACATCCGGGATCAGATTTAAAGGCCACCTTTAGATATTTTAAAAATATTAATATCACCTTCACGCCTACGTAAGAAAGTTAACACTTTAGCACATTCACTTACATCAAAGTATTTATTAATTGTACCCTAGGTATACAGGGTGTAAGGGACGGTGCACCGGAAACTGAAAGGGCGTGCTCAGTCAACGAAAGTGAACAACTTTCCCAAAGAAACATTTACGGGAAATTTAAAAAATGTTTGACCCGTCCATATAAATTGCTCACTCTGATGGAACAGTTTGTATGGAGAGGTCCAAATCTTTCAGTTTTCGGTACACCGTCTCTTACACCCTGTATAACGTGCTCCACACAGCGCTAGGCCAATTGCGCAATTTCTTTTCGATGTGAGCGTCCAACATCAAAAATCATGCGTGTGAAAAATTTACTAGTTATATCCATTCCTCATTCATATATCTGCATACAAATATGCTAAAAATATGGGAAATAATCAAACTTTTGGTAGTGTAATAATTTTAACAAAAACAAAACAAAAACACAGTAAAATAAAAAATAATAGAAAAATGAATAAAATTAGGTCCAGTTTTCGATGGATCGTGGCGTGTACCGGAAATTGGATACACTTGTGCCGCGGGATTTTCCGGAGTTAACCCAATGGGTGGTGCAGTTGGCGCATTTCGTTAAAAATATTGCACTATTAACTTTAAAAAAATTCCCTTTTTGACTGTATCCTTGATACGACCGTAAGTTTTACGTGGATATGTCGCCTAACTCCCTCCCCTTATACCCCTCCCCTCGCCCTCTGGCTCAACCAAAGCTCGATGTAGTACCAATTATTGCCGCCAGAGGGCCTATATCCACTTTGTAGGAAATGATCCCCCAAACAAAAGCATAGACGTATCTACTTATGTCAAAATATCAAAAACATTTTGCTTATACGACGGGTTATACGACGTGAATTTTGATGAGTTTTGCTCCCTGTGCACTATGAAAACAAGCATATTTCCGAAGGAAAAAAATACTAGTAAAATGTTTCGTCTTTTTTCATATAAAAATAAGTCGATCACGAGATGGAGAGTAAGAATAGAATATTTCTAGTAAAAAATATTTTTCTTTGGGAAAGTTTCTTGTTTTCATTAGTAGAATCACTGGGCTTCAGGAGCGAAGCAATGAAAATTCACGATGTATTTGGACCATACTCGTACAAACCTTAAGCTAGGGACATAGCAGTGGTGTTTGTATGGAACTACTTAGTTGTGAGTTTTATGTTCAGTACTAAAATTTGCCGGATCCATAAATAACGCTGTATTGCAATCTTACAAAAAATGGTTATACTCGTTATTAATCTGTCAAAAAATAAACGCTTTTCTATAAAATCAAAGTATAAATAACAACATTTTCATGGTGCAAGATTATGATAGAAAGGCCGTAGGTAAGATAAAAGGACAAGAAGACTAGGAAGAGATTTCTTTTTTCTTAATTTCTCTTCCTGAATTATAAACAAAAACGCAGGCTCTCCGGATTACGTACGAAAAAAATGTTCAAACACACTAACGACTTTTAATCAAGGCCTAACGACTTTGATAACCATCGGGCGACACCCTACAATGGTCTTCCGTAGCTGGCAACACCAAGCAATAACCCGTGTCGTATCGCGATCGCAATAAATGACTAATTTCGCAAGGTTACTTTCATAATTACCACCGTAACATGGATGCGAGCAAGAAAAATCTAATTTTTCCGGCGCGTTTCGACTACGTGAGGATGATTTTAGAAGGATGAAAATTATTATTTTTTTTTAGTTTTAAGAATAGATTTTGTAGAGTATTAGCCATGATCTAATCACGGTACATTACCGACCAATGCTATCATCCCTTAAAGCCCAAAACAACGACGAAATTCATCTACAACGAAAATAACGTATATTTATTTTATTCCGGTTCTGAGCTCAAATTAAATAAAAATTTTGAAAGTCTAAAATAAACCTACAACGAAAATAGTCTTAAAACCACAGACGGCACAAGTGAAGAACAAAGATAATATTCGAAATGTAATAAAAAAAACTGAGCAAGGATCCACGTATTATACTCGTAAACCTTTTAATAAAAATACTTAATACTCTGATACTCTGTGTTTACGATACGATTTTTCGCAATACTGTCCAACTTAAATGGCACTGAAAAGTAGCTTGCAGTTTCATTACTTTTGGCCGATAGTCTTCCAGGATACCATCATCAGACTGAGTAGGTACCGGGCGCACAACTCTGCCCAAGAAGGCACCTGATCAGTCATGATCTCGAAGTCATGATCCTTTGTACTCAATGAGCCACTAAGATGAAGAAATAAAAGCCTATTATATGTTCTATTCAACCTGATAAACTATTCTTGTTCATACTGTAGATTATTGAGGTGCAGTTTATTCAGCTCAAAAATAAGCTTCATGTTTGATAACTTGTCCCAGTTAATTTATAAAAAAACAAGCTCTTCTAAGCCGGTTCCAGCTTGCTCAACTTTAATAAAGCGCTGAAAGTTTCGCTTTTTTCCGGACTCATCCAATCAAAATGGTCGCTTGGATTCCGTGGGATCCGCGGAGTTTGTATCGCTTCTGACAGAGCTGGAGCCCTATTGGCTAACTTTAGTCGGTGTTGCGATCCATTTCAATTATTTTCACATTACTGAACTACTGTTGATATTATCTAAAGACTGAACTGATCTTCCTGAGGAAGATCTTCTTAGTTAATAAGTTATCCGAACATTTGAAGTATTAGAATAATGGTTACGTTTGGCAAGATCTTCCTAGAGTGAAAGGAAGATCTTCTGGAAATTGTTGGGTCCGACCAAACGGAACGATGGCAGTTGGAGGGTCCGAAAAAATCACGAGCTCGAAAAAGAAAAACCTGAGCCAAATATCATCGGCGAAGTCAAATCACTCCGTCTGCGATGGCTTGGACATATAGAAAGGATGCAATAGAATCGGGCCGTGAAATGAGCCTACACGGCGAAATTGGCGAAATTAAATGGCAAGTGTCCGGTTGGTCGACTCAGATAGACGACTACCAGACGACTAGTCATGCGCTAAGTCTATAGTTCTGTCAAGTATCCTCATCGTTTGTGAATCGATATCCAGGTGGCTCACTAGGCTCCAAGCGCTTAGCAACCCTCATGGAGAGCTTTTCCAATCGAAAACTGAGGGCTCGAGTACAATTAAATGTTACCCAAGCAATATTACTACCCAACTAATTACACCCAACCGCACGTCGGTAGAAAGACTGGATTTTTTGGCGTGGTAATAGAGTTGCAAATGTTTTATGAGTTTTTAAATCTTTGATGCGCACTTTCATTTAAAAATCTGTCGTTAAAAGTTCATACCTAATTAAAAGCCTGTAAATTTTCGAGTTGAAAGTTCCTAGATTGGGGACTGAAAGGGATTGTTATAACGATTTGAATGAACAAATGTGGATCTTTGGCGGACGGGGAGCAAAAATGAGCAAGATTGATGGATCGCCATGGAGACGCGAGGGAAATATTACAACCATCTTTACATAGCAGATTGGAAAGTAATTGTTGATACGAACACTCGCGGATTGCCAAAATGGCTAGCGAATTTTCAGATGAAAATGTTTTGCTATTTTGAAACTGAAGTAGCTTTTGGCTTAATAGGAAAAGTTTTGATAGTGAAGCAAGTGCAGCTTGAGTAGCAGCCAACTTTAGAAGGTATACTAAACATTTTCACACAGTTATCAGAAGTTTATATTTCCTGTTTCTGTGCTAGCTCTCTATCTCTTTGATCGAGAAATACATCTAATTACCCAACTTATTTGAAAATAAATTATTTAAGTATCATTATACTTCCGTGTCCCAAGAAGCGCCGACTGGACGTCACGAAACTCGTGAGGGCTGACATAAAGGAGAAAAATCTCACCACGGAGGATTCTAAAGACTGGGTAAACTGAAGAAGATTAAGCCGGAAAGAAGACCCCAGCGATAGGCCTGGATAACGCTAGACAGAAAATGATGATACTTCTGTATCGTTATAATATCAGACGAGAATTCCACAACTGTGATGTTTTTAACACTTGCTCCACTTTGTGAGGACCTGCTCAATCAATACTGCCCATGCTTCGCCTTTCAGTGTACCAGGCAATAATTTAAGTAAAGCAACGCCCAATACTTTTTATTGTTTGGGCTATTATGGTTCCTCTATGAGCCATACGTTGCCAAACATTGTCGAACGCATCGACGTCATAGCGCCATCGCTTTTTCGCCCTCTAATATACAGTGTGAATTTTTATTGGTATTTTTCCAGAAGCCTAGTGATTCTACATGTTTAATTTATTCCGGGTATTAGCGCGATACTTATAAAAACGCGCTTAGCGGAATAAAATAAACATACATGAGAAGTGCAAAAGTCTTAAAATAAACATAAATTAAAGTTTAAAATAAACTCCAGCGAACTCATGAAAATAAGCAACTTTCACAAAGAATGTTTTTATTGAATAATTTTTTTCTCCTTCCCATACAAAATGAGTCGACCACGTGACCACTTTACTGAGAAAATTCATGCTGTAGGTATAACTCATAAATAAAATAGAGTCTGTCTACTTCGTAATAATATCGAGCCTAAAACTAAGTTCATTCATCATAATAATCGCCCTTCTTTCAGGACAAACTTTCTACGTGCGATCATTACTTCCTCCGTTGATATCACGCGTGCTGTCAGGTCAGTAAATCAAATTGGGTGATCAATGATTGAGCTGAGCTCCCCTAATCTATTGAAAGCATTACCGATTTGCTCCCAGTCTTAATACATTAGCGATGTTGATAGCTGATAATATTGATGCGTGATGAAGCTTTAATACTACATGTATACTTACGTAGGTATCAAGACATATGAGATAACCCAACCAGATTTAGATAAACCTTAAATTGGTATCATTCAGAGACATATCGCAGTACGGTAATAAATAAGTTAGCACTACTTTTAACCCTTGTTCAAAGCCAGTGATAGGAAAAATTACATTCATAGTGACAGGTTTTTGCTAATAATCATCACGGCGAAAAGGTTAGACCAGATTTTGCTTGCGCAGTCTTAACCCCGTGCTAGCAAAACGTCACTATATGATACCCTAGATAGCTTTTTATTTCTAGCAAAGAGATTTTAACCTCGCTGCGCTCGGTGAGCGAGGTTCAAAGCTCTTTGATTTCTAGATTCATAGAGGAAAGCTAAAGTTATGATGTAACAAATTCTGTGTACACCAAGTGTATACCTACTTTTTAGGGTTCCATAGCCAAATGGCAAAAAACGGAATCCTTATAGATTCGTCATGTCTGTCTGTCTGTCTGTCCGTAAAAATAGAAAAAAAAAACAATAAATTTTAGGGTTCCCTATACATAGAACTGAAACTCAAAAACATTTTTTTTTTTCATCAAACCCATACGTGTGGGGTCTATGGATAGGTAGGTCTTCAAAAATGATATTGAGGTTTCTAACATAATTTTTTATCAGTTTGCGCGAGAGACACTTCCAAAGTGGTAAAATGTGTGTAACTTCTAAAATAAGAGAATGATAAAAAAAAATATATGATGTACATTACCATGCAAACTTCCACCGAAAATTGGTTTGAGAGAGATCTAGTAAGTAGTTTTTTTTAATACGTCATAAATCGTAAACCGCAATTTACCTTTCATTCAATCAACTCAAATATAAATTTTAGTTACCTACTTACATCACATAATAAAGTTTTTTTAGCAATAAAAATACCATAACTTTTACTTATATACGTAACAGGTTTGTGTGGAGCCCTCAGTGCGCGAATCTGACTCGTACTGGGCCGGTTTTTTACTTTCGAGCGGAGCGAGAAAGGTAATGTATTCAAGTTTTTCTAATTTTCTCAAAAATGTGTTCTATATCACCACGCTTTGGCCTAGCGGCTAAACGAATGGTCCGATTGACACCATATTTTGAATTTAGGAGTTTTATGAAAATCCATCGAAGGGTTTTAAGTGGTTTCTTGCTGGCTCTCATTTTGAGGGTAGCTGTCATACAACGAAAATGAAAAATTGAAATTTTCTCAAAAACGGCTCATAGAATCTTAATGAAACTTTGCATGACTAAGCATCTCCATGTAAGATATCTTGCGCCAGTATCAATTGATCTGTGTAATTTCATAAAAGGAGTGTTCCTGTATCACCAAATCGTAAATATGTGGTTTACCCAAAATTGGTTCCATTGAGTTTATTAAAATTTTCTGTAATATTAATCCTAGATTGGCTATCTATCTGACTGGATATTCTTTATGATTTTTTTAAATAAAATTTAGTACACAGGGTGTACCAAAATTGAAAGGGCTTGCTCAGTAGACTAAACTGAACAATTATCCGTAAAGAACATGTGTTGGGAAACTAAAAAAATCTTCATGCAAGTATCCTACGGTAGTAACCATTGATCTGTGAAAATTCATATAAAGGGTGTTCCAGTACTACTAAATGTTAAACATGTGATTTACTCGAAATCGTTTGAGGTTTGTTTGTTTTAATGTTTGACGATTTGATTTCTGAATTGATCTGTATATTTCATTCGAAATTTTTTTTGGAAAAACGTAAATAAAAGTTTGTATTTCGATACTATGTGTATGCCATTACAAATTTAAGTTTGCGGTTGATAGTTTTTTCTTAAGTATTGCGAGAAAGTAAGTGCAGTGCTGCTGTACCATTTATTAAATTTGCTATGAAGTTGGTCGCTAAGATACTTACGTAAAGTGATCGATCAATAGAGAACATGCATATTTTTTTTAGTCGCCTTTATTAACAAAATATGAAAATACCGTAGTAGAGATGACAAAAAGTGAAATTGAAATTTAAATCGGCTAAGAAATACGGCCGATATAAGCATTTAAAACTACAAATTACGCGCCGATTAGACAGAGAAATCCGACATGAATAGTGACGTCACAATGCACTACGGCCATATAAACTCCATATTAAATTTCGTTTTGCTAGAAAGAGATAGAAACAAATCTTCGAAGGCTTATATCTTTATTAATATTATAGTTATTCGAAAAACTGTTTTACTAGACTGTTTATTACATGAATGAGAATTTTTTTTTAAATAAAAAGAATTCGTGCATGTTCCCAGTATCATGATGCAATTTTCCTCTTTAACCTTTACACAGCTTTGTAAGTATTTTTCAAAGCCTTATTAATTACATACAGGGTACATTCCGTAAACTCAAAGGGCATGGATCAGCCAACGTAACTGAAAAACTTTCAGAAAAAAAATCGTCCTCTCCATGAAGAGGCCAAATGTTAGGGTTCCGTAGTCAACAAGGAACCCTTATAGTGTCGTCATGTCCGTCTGTCTGTCTGTCTGTTTGTCCGCGGCTTAGCTCATAGCCTTAGTACTACAAAGCTGTAATTCAGTACGGATATACTTATTTATTTATTTATTTACAGTTTATTGTACACAAGATAATACAAACATAAAACTAAAAATAAGAAAAAAGACACAACAGGTGCTGCTTATTTCTACACGGAAATTTCTTCCAGCAGACCTACGGAAGCGTGATTGGACTGGAAGAGGCAGATAGAACGTGCACACATAAAGAATTGGTAAAATAAAATCTCGAAATTTTTATTTTAGTATTGTACATACCTCCACAAGTAAAGTGGGGGAATAGTTCTTTTAAAAATAATGTGCGTCTGCAAAGATTTTTCGATTGCAGAGATTTTTCTATTTAGCGATTCATTTGCGAAACATTTAGCTGTTGAAGTCGAGTGTTTCCCCCCCGCCCTGCCAGCTAAACGATTGTTATTGGAAATGTGAAAAAAATCTGTTCGCGACGACCGTAAGATTTAAAATTGGCGCCGTTTTATGCTCGTTCCCGCAAAATAATTATGGCAACACTAAAGACCCAATGAAAACTTTCCATCGTCTGCGGCGCGCTTACCAGTTACTGCTACTCGATATGAGATGGCGCCCTTAAGCTGTCAGCTGTCAGCAACAACGAGTTATTGACTCATCGACGCGCTAGATGGCATTACACGTTGGGGATATCATAATGTCTCGTAATCGTAGAAATAGTTATTCTGCTTCCTACCAGGCGGCACCACCAGCGCGCGAGAGCTTTGTCGAATATTCCAGAAAGCCGAAGCCGTATAGAAGGAACGAAGAAATTTACTAGAAAATTCCAAGTTGCCAGAATTTTCCCTGAAAAATAGTATATAAACCGACCGCAACCGCGCCACTATATACAGTTCTTTCGGAGCAATCGGAAAGTCAACATCAAAAGAAAGAGAAGATTATTCCGGCTAACAGTACTAACAGTTAACAGTGAAAACAGTACCTATTACAGTAAATTTACCGTGCCGCGTTTTTTTCCGTCCGTTTAGTTAGTCCAGTCAGTATGTCCGTGTTAGTGTACAGTGTGTAGAAGTATTCCATTTTTGTGAGAAAGTTTCAGATCAGTTCAGTTTACAGGCATTGTTTTAAGTGACATCCGATATTTGTTTATTCGTGCCTTTCCCAGTGATAGTCCTAGTGTTGCCAGTTCATATTTTCAATTTAGTGCAAATTCATAGTGTTGCCAGTAACAGTTTTCAGTTTTATACAGACCTTTTTAACCGTACAGTATTGCCAGACCGTGTAACAGTTTTCCGTCAGAATAAATACAGTCCATTAATAGCCAGTTTTTCATTGTGTACATTGGGATGGTCAGGAAGCTCTACGAGCGACCCCCGTCCCGTACATAATGGTCCTTCGAGCCGGATCTTCGAAGGATTCGCGTGTCGTACAGTGATCATCCATGGACAGTTGGACAGTACGTTGTATAGTGTAAACAGTAAGTGAACAGTTTATAGACAGTTTAGATATCGATTTTAATGAACAGTATAGTGCCGTAATTTCCGTGGACAGTATATAGAACAGTAATCATATGGACAGTGATTTTATTCGTAAACGTTCCGTATCGTGTTCGTACAGACAGAGAAAATATTCAAACAGTGAGTACAGACTGAGTGAACATTTGGAAATTTTGTAAAAATAGTGGACAATTTTGAATTGTGTGTATACAGACTGATAGACCATATACAGACCAAGTGAACAGTTTTAGTGGCACCTTATTCAGTTACGAAATTCGTGTACAGACAGAGTGAAGAAACTTACAGATAATAATTCTCGTAAATCATGCCAGTGACTAGATCAATGACCGGACGAATGTCTCGAGGATCTGCGCACCAGACAGCCCAACATGATCTTGTGCCACCGCAGCAACCAGCGCAGCCAGAGATGCAGACGCCGTCAGATGCACCAGTACCGCCACAACAGTCAGGGAGCTCGGCACCACAACCGCCAACAGAGGAACAGAAAGAGCAGCTTGATGAAGTACCGCATGAACATCAGGTATTCGACGACAAATCCGTGCGATCCCGAAGGTCAGTGCTTTCAATACGCAAGGCAACTATGTTAGAAGAGCTGGCAATGGCGATGTACGAACAAGCTGAAGCTAAGGAGGAAAAAGCAGAAGCTAAAAAACAAATGATCAAAGCCCGTATTCAGAAACTAGAAGCCGAAGAAGAAAGATCAGAGACACAGAACGGCAGTCGAACCGAACAGACACAACAATGGGTCGATAAACATTCTAACGTAGCATGGGATATCGAAGAAGACTTACAAGAAGAATTCAAAGAAAAACCACCGTTTGCAGACCAATATCATAAAAACAAATGCCAAAATCAACCAAATAACACAGAACAGTATTTGAAAAGGGAAGAACAGAAGACAGAAATCTACAGAAATCAGGAGGCAGAAGACCCAGAAGAAACAAAAAGATATTATAGGAGAAAAGAAATTGAAGAATATAAAGAAGCATACCGACAGAAAACTGAAGCCAAAATAAAACAGGAAGCTAAAGAAAAAGAACTTGAAAACCTCTGCGACTGGAAAGTTAAGGAAGAAACAAAGGAAGACAGAAAATATAAAGAAAAGAAGCCAGAAGAAATTCAGAAAAAAGAAGACCAGCAAATCAACCTCAGCGAATTGGCCTCAGCAATAGCACAAGCAGCACGCGGTCAACAAACAACAATACCAAGATACATCGGAGAGCTACCTTTCTTCAACGGAGCCCATCAGGAATGGTTGGCATACCGGGCTGCCTACTTAGAAACTGACAAATTCTTCACCGACGTCGAAAATACTGCAAGATTAAGAAGATCACTTAAAGGAAGAGCTCTAGAAGCTGTGCACTGTTTGTTAATTGCCAACGCCAAACCTGAACAGATATTGGAAAATTTAGAAACTAGGTTCGGAAGACCAGATTCAATCGCACTATCAGAATTGGACCGTCTACGAAGCCTACAACGAACAACAGAAGCGCCGCAAGAAATCTGCCTTTTCGCCAGCAAGGTGCAAAATAGTGTAGCCACCCTACAAGCATTAAACAGAAATCACTATTTGTACAACCCTGAAATCTTGAAAAGTCTGACACAGAAATTGACACCTACGCTGCGTACCAGATGGTTAGATGTCATTGATGAACAGCCAGAAAAGGATCCCGACCTAGTAACCTTCAGCAACTTCATAGCTAAAGAAGCACGTCGAGTAGGAAGATTTGCATCGCCTGAGAGATATAAAGAAGAAAACCGTTTCGAGAAAGAACACAGAAGAGAATTTAACAGAGGACAATCATTCCGAAGAGAGCCATACCGAGGAACAGAAGTCCGAAGATTTGAAGGCAGAACTGCCAAGAGAATTCGAGAAACAGAAGACAGAACAGTTTAAACAGAAAACAGAACAGTTCAGAAGACAGAAGCTGCAAGAAGCTAAAGTAATGAAAACAGATAATTACAGAAAAATTAAGATAGATTGTCAAGAAAGAAGACAGAATACAGAAGCGTACAGAAAACCGTCAGATGAAGGAAAATGGAAAACAGAAGAAAATAAGACTGAAGATTCGTACAGAACAGAACACCATATTAAACCACACAGTCCGTCCGTCCGTCTTCCGTTCCGTCAGCCGAATTCTAAATGGTACCGCTGCAAGTATGAAGACGTTATCAGAAACAGATCGTATTCAGCCGCCAACAGTCTACAGTCGAAACTATATCATCCGTATTGCATTTTGTGCACAGAAACAGGGCATGTAGCCAAAAATTGTACACAGTTTACAGAAGCCGACAGTGACAGCCGATGGAATATTGCAAAGAAGCACAACTTATGTTTCCGTTGCCTCCAACAGCGCAAAAATCTAACACCTATCTAATTTGCACAGATGCAAAGGTTACCGATGCAATATAGAACGCTGCACACGCTTGCATCATCCGTTACTTCACTTCATCAAGAAGAAAGAAGATAAAGCTGAAGAAAAAACCGAGAAGAAAATTACACCGATATCGCGATTAGAAGAAGATTCATCGAAGAAAACATTGCTAGCCAACTCTGAAAAAGTAGCACAAAGCTCATCAGTAGAAGAAACCGAATCGATGGAGAAGAAACTACAACAGTTGGAACAGAAACTGGACAATCTACAGCAACAGATTTTCGATTTAGTCCAGTCATTCGCCGAAACAGTTCGTCCGTTACCAAAGCATTCTCCGTGGAGCCAACACCGACGGGAGGGTTTTTCAACAGAAAACAGAAACACAGACAAATTCGACAGAGCAAGTTACCGGCGGGAGGACCCGCCAACAGAATCAGTTTCAGCACAGACAGACAGAATACTCCGTACACCAGAATATCGGCGGGAGCATATAGAAAATTGGCGTAACCGAAGCTCACCGCAAATACCGAAGCAGTCACTACAGTCATCACAGTCAACAAGAGCTAGTCAACCGGAGATAAAGTCGTCGCTTCACCAGCGGAGTGAATGCGCCGCCGATATCGACGTCGCACGGCGGGAGTATGTTCGCGACGACCGTAAGATTTAAAATTGGCGCCGTTTTATGCTCGTTCCCGCAAAATAATTATGGCAACACTAAAGACCCAATGAAAACTTTCCATCGTCTGCGGCGCGCTTACCAGTTACTGCTACTCGATATGAGATGGCGCCCTTAAGCTGTCAGCTGTCAGCAACAACGAGTTATTGACTCATCGACGCGCTAGATGGCATTACACGTTGGGGATATCATAATGTCTCGTAATCGTAGAAATAGTTATTCTGCTTCCTACCAGGCGGCACCACCAGCGCGCGAGAGCTTTGTCGAATATTCCAGAAAGCCGAAGCCGTATAGAAGGAACGAAGAAATTTACTAGAAAATTCCAAGTTGCCAGAATTTTCCCTGAAAAATAGTATATAAACCGACCGCAACCGCGCCACTATATACAGTTCTTTCGGAGCAATCGGAAAGTCAACATCAAAAGAAAGAGAAGATTATTCCGGCTAACAGTACTAACAGTTAACAGTGAAAACAGTACCTATTACAGTAAATTTACCGTGCCGCGTTTTTTTCCGTCCGTTTAGTTAGTCCAGTCAGTATGTCCGTGTTAGTGTACAGTGTGTAGAAGTATTCCATTTTTGTGAGAAAGTTTCAGATCAGTTCAGTTTACAGGCATTGTTTTAAGTGACATCCGATATTTGTTTATTCGTGCCTTTCCCAGTGATAGTCCTAGTGTTGCCAGTTCATATTTTCAATTTAGTGCAAATTCATAGTGTTGCCAGTAACAGTTTTCAGTTTTATACAGACCTTTTTAACCGTACAGTATTGCCAGACCGTGTAACAGTTTTCCGTCAGAATAAATACAGTCCATTAATAGCCAGTTTTTCATTGTGTACATTGGGATGGTCAGGAAGCTCTACGAGCGACCCCCGTCCCGTACAAAATCACAGTAGTAGTAAATATGATGAAATTAAAAAGAAAACTATCACAGCTAAGTTGGCTTCGCAGGTTATTGAGCTATAGCCGACAAAATGGGAAATAATAAAAATAGCAATCAGCGCTCTAGGACCTCGCATAGCATTAGGAGGTAAAAGATTCTGTTATAAACGTTCTGAAATATTAAATCAAAACCTGCTTGCGATAAAAAATCCGACTTCTCATACAAAATGTGCAGTTTGCACGGGAAGTCGAATTTCTTTTTTCGGATTCTGACCTATGTTCCTAAAGAAAAGTTGTTCAGTTTCATGGGCAGAACCATCTCTTAAAACTTCCGTAGCGATAAAAAATAACGCTGTAAACCTAATACCCGATAGTACATTAAGATGAAAGTGCGCTATTTTGATGATTACGGTCGAGGCTCGAGAATTGTAGCCCGAGCCGCAGACTAGAGCGTAATGGAGCCGAGAGGGTAATGACCAAAGCGCACGCGCTTTTACGACGTTTTTCATTACATTTGCGAATAAAAACAAGTAACATTTGCTTACCTTTTTTCCCGAAGGAAGATTCGTATCGGAAGTTAGGTATTTTTCCTTAAAATATCTACGAACACACGATACTTTTCATCATTAGACTTGTGTTTTGTGTCTAAGTATTTTCGACGTTGAGAAACCACAACATTTACTGTTTTTTTATTTGTAGAAGTCGACACTTTTAAAAATAATTACAACTTACACCACAAATATTTGTTAAAATGCGCGCATTACTTTTTTATCAAACACAGATGATACATCCGCGCGCAAGAGAAAACTGCCAAACAGCATAATCCTTAAATTTTTTTAAATGAAATATTCCCTTCGGCCGCCTACGAAACTAATACTACGTAACCAGTTTCGTGTATTTTTTTACATAAAAGACAAATTTATTGTTAGTTAGTCGATTGATTTATAAATTTTCATAAAATAACCATTTATTTATTATAGTATCGAAAACAGTTTATTTATTCATGAAAATATTATGAATGTTATAGATATAACAACTTCTTGCTCCTTGCCTAAATTATAAAAAAAAACACAAAAATAAAACACTTGTGCGGTAATATAATGGAAAGAGCATGTGTCTTTAATAAGCTGGATTATGGACTTTAATACAGTGCAAATAGAGCTGTTTTTTGGGCAATTGAAAATATATAGTCCAGTCAATCTACGAAAGTTTGTATGGAGAGGGTTGCATTAAATGCACTTTAGGGGAGAATTTATTAAAAAATTCAAAAATTTAAAGCCAAAGTAGTCCCGGACACTACGTTGATATTCTAAAAACCAGTATAAGGTGAACTCAACCTGTATAATATTTACTATGTAGCACACAGGTCAGCTTATACTGGTACTTTTACAAAAAAATGTGTTTTACAAAATTGCCGTATTTAATTATTTACAGCTTCAAATAGCCTATACTACTATTTAAAATTAATTTCTCTAAATGTGCACTTAATGTAACCTCATATCGTTGATTGACTGGACTAATATTGAAAACCTTACATTTGCGTATATTGATCCAAAGGTGATCAAAGAATGCGTAGGTAAAAGAAATGTCGCTGACGCAGCGGTTTTCCGCTTGATTTCATCGGACGTGGAGATTATGCGGGATGCGAGCAAAAAGGGCTTCCGGCATAAAAGTAATAAAATCTCAAGGAAGTAGGTATTTACCTAAGTGTGTGAATTGCTTAGCTTATACAGGGTGAATATGGTCCACTGAACAGCTAAGTCAATGAAAACGTACTTATTCTGCAGGCTGAATGCAGCAACATTTGCTCTACTACTATTGAAAATTGTTGATAAAATATACAAGAAAATAATTTGTTGATCAGCCCTGTACCATGGACGAATCCTGTACTAAGTTATCATATAATTTAATTTGCTAATTCTACAAGCGCTAAGCATTACAAATCCTACTTGCACATTGGTCAAAATTTGACTATTTCGCGGCCGTTGCTCAATCACTCAGAAATTACTCAAAAAAAAATTAAAAGTTAACACTCGAGAAAGTGTGAAAACTCTTCTGTCTGGCTTGGGCCGCGTCGTTCTTCTACATTTTGTATGCAAGTGATTTAAACAGGCGACGAAACGGCATGCCAAAGGCGCACTGTCGGTGCACCACCGGCGGACCGGCGGTTACGCCGGCGGCGCGCCGGTGGCGCATGCCGCCGCACAGCACAGTCTGCTATGAGTGACGCGCCGGTTCAGACGTAGCACCCGAAGCGCGCCACGGGCGCAAACTATGTGCGCTCGTAGCGTGCCACAGACACACCCGATGCGCGCCGCGCCCGTTCTGTCTGGCTTGCACCTTAAATCACTGTTACGTCAAGGAATAGTTCCGTTCTCTAAACTATGCTTATTTCGCTTCAGTCAGATCGATCACCAAGATAAATGACAGTAAAAAAAACTCGCTCTCATGTGGTAGTTTTATTTCTCATCTGCAGCAGTCTCTAAATACTAGTTAGGTTGGTGTAATAGGTCTTTACCTATGAAATTGCCGAAATTTTCTTACAGATTAATGAGATCATAATTCCTATAATTCTAATGCTATTTTTTTCATTTGATTTACATTTGAAAGTTGACTTCAAGGTTATTAATTTACGCATAAAATAAAGTTTTTATTTTAATTTTGATATATAAAATTAAGGGTTTAAAAATTGTTCGTCTTAAATGTCGTCCGATTTCATCATTAGATTTGTTATATTTTTTTACAGATAATATTTTTCGAAAATTAATTTAAAGCTTCTCTTAGCTTAATGTTTTCCCAATAATGCTTAAAAAAATAAAAGAAATTGGATTTATAATTCCTAAGAAAAATGCAAAAATGTTAGTACTGAAAATTGAGTTTACCTAAAATTCGCCATACAAAACGGCAATTTCATAGGTAAAGACCTAATATAAACATGTAACAGTGACAGTGTCACAGTGAACTCCATTAGGAAGTGCAGTGATCGTGCCTTATCGCGCATCCGGTAGCATCCCTCATAGCTCATAGAGGGTGTTAACCCTACAATGCTGCACGCTGTATATACCTGCTTTAAAAATGTTTAAAGGTTAAACCTATTTCGTAGGTACACATTATCACACTCATGTTATTTTTTCTTCTTTTTATTAATCTAACTTAGGTAATTTTAAATGATAAATGAATTTATTTCCAAAAACAGGTTCTTTACATTTTTAATACCTTAAATTAGATTTAATTTACATGAAAGGTTGCATGTGGTTGGTAAATCTGAATTAAATCAGCATTTGACCCCGATCTGCCTAGTAGTCTAGGCAACGAAGCGAATCGTTGTATAAAGACCCCCGCATTAAATCCTCAGTCGATAAAACTTTGCTAGGGTATTCACTACATGAGACAAACCTTCTATAAAAAATCCAAAAAAAATCGGTACTTTTAAGTTTTCCATACCAAAATTACAAAAAATTATTGGCTAGTTCGAGAAGTGAAACTCATATCACCTTCCTTAAATATATTTATTATTTACCGAGACACAGTATAACATTAAAGCACAATCTTACACGCTAAGAGCTATCGACCGACTGACTTGCCTTTCACTTTACAATCATTATCTCTCCCTACCATCGACATGTAGCCAACTTCACATGTAGCTAACTTCGCATCGTGCTCGCTGACCTCCGATTGGCTGGACTCGGACGCTGCGCTACTAGCCAATGGGAAAGAGGAATGTAGTATTGTCCACAAAAACAACTTAAGTAACCATAATATTGACTGACAACACATCCAAGCACTTAACTAGTATTATAAACAACTATATCCAACTACAAATATTTACCATAAGTTTAGAAAAAGCCAACAGTTCGGCCGTCCTGATAAGCGCGAGTCCCTTCGCGTGGTTACAGTAAATTACTTAATACATTATTCCTTTTTTTATATCTTGTGATAGTATAAGTATAAAACAATAAATACAAACACAAAAAACTAAAACAACAATAGAAATTATTTGAGGAAAATATTCTATAACAATAATTAAAATGTACAAAACAAAAAAAAGAACATGAAATGTAAATAGTTCTCTAAAATTGTAGTGAAAGAAAAGATTTTTACAATTTATTAAATCATAATATCACTAAACTCAGGTTGGCTGGAAAAGATCTCTTCATAGAGATAAGCTCGCATTGTGAACCTCTTCTATCACTACTGTTCTGTTTTATTGTGTACAATAAAGAATATATAATATGAAATGAAAATGTATCGCGAGATCCCAAGGGTAGTTACAGCCAGTTATTTTATTTATTTTAATGATAAAAATAACGACAATAGTAATTATAATTCAAATTCAAAATGATGTAGATATCGTATAATAATCAAAACAATAAGAAGACATAAAGAACTGCAATGATTGTACCTATATATTCACATGTCATAAGTTAATATCACAATATATCAAATCATAACGCAAGTTTAAGTAAGTAACAATATTAAACCAACATACCTATACAAATAAACATCATATCAAAATAATAACAAGAACTTAGTTATAACTAAAATTTTGTATTGTATTAACATGGACATCAGTTTAATATGGAACGTTCATGAATGGTTATATCGTACGGCATGCGTACGGCGCACAATACACAATACAAGAATTTAGTAATTACTTATTGGCGATATAAGCCGAAGATTTGATGAAACAAGAACTTTATAAATTTAATAAGATAAGTCCATTATTTTTTTTTAAGTCGTCCGTATCGATGAAAATGTGACTGAAGGCAGCTTAACATCAGTTCTGAACCAAAAACGGGGCAACAAGTGGTGTGATGTGATGATAGGTCCGTACTTAGTACAAGTACATGCATAAGAGTGTCAATTCACAACATTTCATGTTATTTCAAAATCTTATTCTATCAAACGAGCAATATTTGTATATATATTTGTAATCGGTTTCTCGAAAACGGCTCTAACGATTTCGATGAAATTTACTATACAGGGGTTTTCGGGGGCGAAAAATCGATGTAGCTAGGTCTCATGTCTGGGAAAATTCGTTTTCACCGTCTTGTTAATAATTTCTTTGCGCGATTTAGAGCGTTTAAGAAATTTACAGCGCCATCTGTTGTTGAGTAGCATAGCTTGCTCACCAGATGATATTGTCAGGTAGAAGTGGCTATTATAGAGCGAAGCTCGGTCGCCCAGGTACTTTTGTATTAATCACGGTGTATTTTTTTTGACGTAGTCTATGTGGCTAAGGGAAATTTCAGAATTCGGGTGTTTATTTTGGCGCTTGTAATTTAGAACGTGAATCATTTTCAAAGTCAAAATTATTAATTTTATCAGCAAGGGCACTAAAAACTATGTACATATATTTTTTGAAAAAGTTTCATAGCAGTGTGCAAATCGCATGAGAAAGAAGAAAAAAAAAAGAAATGTTGTGAATCATGTTCCATGTTACCCGGACTCCCTGAGTGTAGGTACCACTGGCCCCGTGGACTAGGTACTCCTTAGGTTTGGATTTGTACGAAGATCTTCGGGTTCCCTGGCCCTGTGACCTGGGCACTCCTGGGTTTGATTAAGTAGATGAACCCCGGCTCGGTGACCTGAGCCCTCATGGGTTTGAAAATAAATACTAAGAAACCCGGCCCTGTGACCTGGGCCCTCATGGGTTTGAATAAGTACGATGAACCCCGGCCCTGTGACCTGGGCCCTCATGGGTTTAAATAAATACGATGAAACCCGACCCTGTGACCTGGGCCCTCCTGGGTTTTAACCAGTTTTATTATCGTCCTTGGTTTTAATAAGTGCGAAGGACCCCAGCCCTGTGACTTGGGCGCTTCTGGGTTTGAATAAGTATGAAGAACTCTAGCCCTGTGACCTGGGCATCCCTGGGTTTGTATAGGTATGAAGAACTACGGCCCTGAGAGCTGGGTACTCCTGGCTTTCCATCCTCGATATTGTCTTAAGTAGATAAGAGGATCAGCACTACTTGACACATCTTTCATAAGCTGCAGCGTTAATTAAGCTATTTACATGGTTAAGCTTTGGTTATTTCACACGAAAAGATTTCATTTATCTTAATTTATGCTTTCTTAGATTTACTCGATTAAAAAAAACAGTAGTTTTCTGATCCCGGGTTGAATTGATATTAGTTAGTAGATTCAGCTCTATGGTGTGATAAGTCAGTTTTTAGCGAATTAGTACTTGTGGAAATGGACTAGTTGCTTGGCTGCGACAACTACAAAATAATCGAATATTTAAAGAGGTAGGTAGACAATAAACGTATTGAGTTGGTATTCTGGCAAGTTCTTCGGCAAAATAATAATTAAGTGCAGAAAATAAAATGCCACCGACACAGCCGACCCCGGTTATAAGAGAATAAACAAATGAATATGAATTTGTAAAGAGAAGTGAGAGATTTAGTGTATAATACTTATGTTTTAGCGATGAAAAATAATAATATATAATATCACACCTGAATACTTAATTTACTTTACTTTTTATTTCTTTAGTAAACTTGAATCATTTTTCGACTCCATTTAAAAAGTGGTTTTATATATATTTTTTTTATGCTTTCAAACACAATAAACTAATGCCCTTTTTTTATGACCACAGCTCGTCGTAATACTCAGTTTGGCGGATAAGTTAAAAGGAGCGCTAGCTTCTAATTTACACTATAAAATTTCTAAGGGTCATCTAGATTGTCTTATACTTTTACGTGAACTTTTCATTATTTATTTGTTAGGGACTAGCACCATAAAGACCTCGTTATCTTCTGTTTGTTAAGCATATACCTACATATACCTTTGAGGGATGAAGTTGGTATGCACACCAGTACTGGTAAAATACCAAAGTTTTCAAGATTTTCTTATGGGACTTTATATTCAGCTTTGTATATAAACGGCGCAGGTGGACCACGAGGGAGGACTGTATATGTCCAAACTCCATCTATCCACCATACTGTATATTAAATACTGCATTGAAGTCATCTCATGCGCGCTTCACTTCATAAGAGTTTACCTTATCGTTCCTTATTGAAAAAATACTTTCTGTCTTATCCACAGTAAATTTAAAATACAAAGGTTACATAATATTGCATAGTCTTTCCCGGTGATTGAGCAAAGTATAATTGCAAAGCGAAAATAAAACAAATTACCTTTTTGGTATCAGGTAGGTACTTAGGTAACCTCGTCATAGAGCTGAGAAGGCCTAAGGTCATCAAGTCACCAATGGTATCTGAAATAACTTCACGGCCAAATTTTATAATGAGATATCCACCCACCATTTTGCTACGGAAAGTTAAGTATATGACCAAAATCTAAAAGTGGTAGACCGCAGAACTTAGCAAGTAGGTAGGTAGTAAAAATATTTAAATAATCTTGTACAAAATATTTTTTTCCTAACTTTCATTGAATTCATGAAGGTATTTATAGAATTTACGTTATTCTGTATCATTAAATTTAATTTAATGGATTGACATATTTAATCGATATTTTTAGAAAGAGCAAAAAAAATGTGAAAATAAAAATAAGAGAAAGTTGTAAGTTTCCATTCATTCATGAGTAAAGCAGGGCGAAAAGGAATCATTCTTGTACAAGAAATAAGCTTAAAATGTAGGTATGTTGAGATAAAAACGATAAGTAAACCTACATCTTCCAGAATAATCAGAATTTCAGGATCTACTAGACTCCCGAAATGGATTTTTAATGTAATTGATATTTTCGCTTAAATACAGAAAAATGTACAGTCGACCACACGTCAAAGATAACACTCTAACCTCGAGCAAGTCTGTATTCTACAGTTTGTTGCACCGTAGGGCAAGTTCTGTGTATTTTAGACATACTGGTCTTGTTACCACTTGCGCGGAGAAACCTGCTTTAAAAAGTACTAAAGTACTTACCGAACTAGGATGATTTACCCAACTTTCCACATGTAGGAAGTTTTAATTGTGCACAATGTCCACATGTAGGAAATTATATCGAGAACAGAACAATTTGGACGTTCTACGAAGGAACATAAATAAATAGAAAGTAGGTATTAGATAGGCACTTTTTCCAAAGTTGATCGAAATCCAAACTATTATAAAAAAAACCTTTTACCATTTTATTAAGAGTAGAAGATCTTTTACTCGTATAGACTTCATGTTTGATCTTATGTATAGGCTTCAGTTTTCTCTGCCGATTTTATTTCACATTTAGGGTTGCGTTCCGAATCGGGTAAAAGTTACCCTGACAGCAGGATAGCGTTATACTCGTATGACTTCCATCGGTGTGGTCGAGAGAGACTGCTGTCAAAGGGTAATTATTACCGATCTGGAACTCACTCTAAGGAAGTTCGTTCGTAGACACGCACACAGAGTAAATATTATATAGAGTCTGTCGTATACATAGTCTGTATGAGGTGGTCAAGTGTAAAACGTATGCAGTTGCTGACCGACTAGTCGGTCAGAAATAAAATCTTTAAAAATCAAATGTTTCAGCTACACTCGAAACTGAGACTCGAAAACGGAAATATTCCTTTTACCTGTGTGTTGATTACAAATAATAAGAAAGGAAGCGTAAAGGATCCGTAATAGTCTTTTTATACGATATTTTTAACACCATTTTTTTCCTAAATTGTTTGTTTAACCAGACAATCTGTAGCAATACATTTATTTAGTCCCAAATTAAATATTTCTCAGACAAAGATAAAAATTGTTTGGGCTTTGGATAAAAAAAATCATACATTTTAGTATCGAGGTCTCTTGCAAATGGGTACGCTTATGGCTCCCTCCTTAGCAGAAATTATACTGCTACTCCAACTTCTCCTTGGACACGCACCATTTCATTAAAAAAAAAAGTCAACTTATTTCGAGATTTGATTTAACAACGCAATTAAATGAGTTGTATCTTCCTCTAAATATATTAAATTCGCTTAAAGTTTATTATAAACTTGTGGCGATTATAAACGTAACAAACAAAACGCCAACTTGTTTTAATAACTTATTTACAAGCTATTCATCAGTTTTTTTTTTATTCTTAACGCTGAGAAGTGTTTTATTACCAAGACTTTAAATTTTACCCTACGAATTTTACCAATTATTAGTAGTGGGTACTAAAACGAATGAGAGTTGAATCAAGTAGGTAGTGTGAATTTCTTATTTAACTTCAAGAACAAAATATATGTTTTGTTTTCATTTCGTATCACAGCTCAACGCTTTTATTTTTAGGACCACTATCCTATCAGGAAATATACAACACAGAGCCATTTAGTGCGTGGGTAATTAGAACTATCTAGGGGTTCGAAGATTAGTCTTGTGTATTATTCACAAGTTTTTACGTGCTTTGTGTAGGTAGCGAAAAACAAATATCTAAGAAATAAATTAAATTAGAATCTAAAATGAGTACTGATACTTTAGCTCCCTTCCCAATCTTTATATTTGTCGGGTAGGTGACTAAATACCCAAGTATTTGAATATTAATGAATATTACTTTAGGTTTAAATTACTTTCCTGTCTGAACTAATTTGCATTGTTTAGCTTTATCTAGCCTAGCCATTTACACCTTTTCCTTATATTATCTTAATTTGTACTTACAAATATTTGATCATACATTGACAGATGCTCGATAGCTGCCTAAAAATGGCATCATACATAAAAAAACAAGCCTCTTTTTGCTCTCAGACTCTGTGTTTGCTTCGAAATTCCAATTGGGAGCCCACATACAATGAAAACACTTTTCATTCGAATTCTTGAATGTGACTGTATCTATTAAAATGAGCGATGTTACATTATTTGTTTTTTAGCAATAAAAATACCATAACTTTTACTTATATACCTACAGATTTGTACGGAACCCTTGGTGCGCAAGTCCGACTCGCACTTGGCCGGTTTTTTTTTATTTAACCTCTTTTGAGTACCCTCATTCTCAAGAATTTGTGGCCGACTATAATTGGGTTACGTACCAAAAGCAACTATTGTTATACTGCCATTTCATTGAAATTATCTGATCTGTGGTAACGGGTACAATCCGTTTTATGTATAAGTAGAAAAAACGTGTGATTTGTTTGCAACGCAAAATTATGAAACATTTTTAAGGAAGGTGTATGTAAAAATAGAAATGGAAAAATAAATCGTTGTAAGAAACTGTGTTAGTAGGGTCGGTAATTTATTATCCGTCATACACAAATAAGAAGTGGAAGTTTGAGAAAAAAATTGCAAAGAGTACTGCTAGTCAAAAGCTATTTAATAAGCCGAAAGCACCCTGAAGAATAGCTTCAGCCAGCCAAGTAAATACAGTTCAGAATAAATAAATGATATATTTACGCAAGTTGAACTCAAACAGAGTGAAATAATAAAAGTATTTACGCAATCAAGCGAGCGAGGAATATAAAAAAATTAAGGAAAAGAATGACGAGAACCAAAAAAAAAATACTATGATAATATGACTTAATTTAAAAACCAGTTCGTTGATAAATTAGGAATGGCTAGATGGATTTGTTATTACTTACTGATCGTGATCGTGGTTTCTAGGAAAATAAAAAAAATATACCAAGAAAGAAAAAGGAATTTCGGGAAAAAACTAAAGCTATTTTTCTATAGAATTTTAAACCGAGCCACAGCAACACGTGGCAGGTCGCAGCTAGTATAAATAAATAAGACGAAACAGTATAAGATTCGATAGTACTCAAGAAAAAAAATATCTAGCCTTCATTGCTTTCTCTGGTTACCAAAAATTTACTTACGTAAATTTCCACTTTTGTTGGCGTGGTTTGAGAATCGGTATAATTCTCGAATGTCCCACTTCTGAACTATTGGCTAGTTCGAGAAGTGAAACTCATATCACCTTCCTTAAATATATTTATTATTTACCGAGACACAGTATAACATTAAAGCACAATCTTACACGCTAAGAGCTATCGACCGACTGACTTGCCTTTCACTTTACAATCATTATCTCTCCCTACCATCGACATGTAGCCAACTTCACATGTAGCTAACTTCGCATCGTGCTCGCTGACCTCCGATTGGCTGGACTCGGACGCTGCGCTACTAGCCAATGGGAAAGAGGAATGTA
The DNA here is from genome assembly GCA_947532105.1 of Athrips mouffetella. NCBI lineage: Eukaryota > Metazoa > Arthropoda > Insecta > Lepidoptera > Gelechiidae > Athrips > Athrips mouffetella. Next base: position 19,354,318 of record OX383972.1, on the reverse strand, counting down.
GTATTGTCCACAAAAACAACTTAAGTAACCATAATATTGACTGACAACACATCCAAGCACTTAACTAGTATTATAAACAACTATATCCAACTACAAATATTTACCATAAGTTTAGAAAAAGCCAACAAAATGTATGAAAAAATTTACATTTAATTCATGATTCTATATCATCCTGTCAAATAAAATCTGGGGTCAACTGCTTCGTTGCCTACACTATAGAGGATATTTTATTTTAGATATATATCGAGAATCAACTGATCCTACAGTCAAACTGTCTGTGCAGTTTTGTGGGACTTTGTATAGTTTTAAGGTTATATTTGTATTTATATGTATCAATAAATAAATAATAAAATAAATGAGGATGAGGTCGAAGATGTAGCATGCTTGCCTAGACCTAGATAATGCCTGTTCGCTCTTACCTTGAAAAGAACTAGTTAAATTATATTGTTTGGGGAATAGATTGGCAGGGAGCTACGTATAGCAGGGAGGGAGTTTATAAAGGGATATTCTATATTTTGTGCCTTGAAAACATTTCAAGCTTTTAGATGTAAATGTGCAAGCAAGCATTTAAAAACATACAGACGTCCAGATCAACTTTGCTGTACGCCTTGTTAATTGCTTATTACCAAAAGATATAGGTAGGCTGCTTTACAAAATTTATCAGGCGTTTCTACAGAATTCTTCTATAGGGCGCGCGCGCAGCATATGTTTGGCTATGACGGTTATTTGTTGCACATGGGTGACAAGCGGAGAGCCAAGAATGATTCGCGTGCCTCCCCCTACATGCCGCGCTCACACCCGCGATTATTTTTTTGTATTCTGCGCATGAACGGTCATAGCCAGTTATTTTGTAAGACGTATACTTGTAGTTTAGAGGCTTATAAATACTTATAATCTCACCTACCTATTATAGTACCACTTTACAATTAAAACCCTCATTAAAACGGTTTCGTCATCTGCGTAAAATAGTGATATGATAACATAGTAAAAGGCTTTAATGCACCTTGCGTTGCAGATAGGAAATCATACTTACTTTTTAGTTAAAAACACAACTTTAGAGGCCACGTTTCTCAAACATGAATAAAACTTTGTATTTATATGGATCTACTAGAATTCATCCGGCTGCGCGTTTCTCTGGTCATGTTTCAGTGCACCTTACGGGGTAGATAAGCGGTCATCAATCAATCACTCTTCACTCTTTAAACAGACAGTAGCCGTAATATTCCTTTACAACAATGACAACTTTTATTTCTTCTATACGTTTATTTCTTAATACCTTTATATGGGAGCACTGGAATCCATCCCTGCGCGTTTCTCTGTTCATATTTCAATGTGGAAGGGTTCAGTGTAGCATTATATTATCTGTGGTTCAGTGCACCTCACGGGGCAGATGAGCGGCCATCAATCACACTTCACGCTATAAACAGAACGTAAGCAGTCATATTCCTTCACAACAATGACAACTTTGATTTCTTTTATACGTTTCTTTCCTAATACCCTTATATGGGAGTACTGGAATCCATCCCTGCGCGTTTCTCTGTTCATATTTCAATGTGGAAAGATTCAGTGCACCTCACGGGGCAGATAAGCAGCCATCAATCACACTTCACGCTATAAACAGAACGTTAGCGGCTACATTGCCTCTCTCTCCCCTACTCATACTTACAGGCAAGGAGCATTAATTCTCTACATTCCATGAGGCTTCATTCATTTAAAATCGAGAATAAGCTAACAGTGTAAAGATATTGTCTAAAATGGAAATTAGTTAGAAGTGACATTACCAAGCAGAATATCTATAATTTAATTTGTTTTTTTTTTTCATTGTAAGAATGTTTCAGGTACAGTTTAGACAATACGTTAAGCCACGATCACACCTTCCTTCATTCAGAAACTAATTCGGCATACATTGCTCGTATAGAAGTAAGGATATTGCAATTAACATAACCAAGCCTCCCTCAATGTATGCCGAATTAGCCCTCAAATGCAAAAAGATGTGATCGCGGCTTTACATGTTATGTTTTAGGTAATAATTTAAAAATGACAATGTGTTTTAGCCTCTACCCAAAAAACTTAAATTTAAACGAAAACCTCACATTTTATATTTTTAAACGTACATACCTAATTAAACTTTTATGTAAGACCAAAAAATTACACAAAAAAAATCAGCAACAAAATCAAATATTCCTGTCTAGATCATAATAAATATGGGGAAAAGTTTCAAGTCCCCGTGAAATCCCCCTGTGTGTACTTTAAAAGCGCTCTTTGATCAACCTGCATCCCTGCAGATAAGTCCCCATCAATCACGCTTCACTATATATACAAGAGGAGCACGATATTAAACACTATACAGGGTGTGAGGAGTTGAAGAATGATTAACCAAAAATTTTTGTATCGAAACTCACACATTGCAAGTGCTTTACATTTTGGAAAACTTTCAAGGTTGTTAAACGGAATGGAAAATCTCTTGTGAAAAACGGTATAAAAAAGCACTTGCTTGTTTGGTATGCTTTTTATCATTAACATCATATCAGCCGAAACAAGTCCACTGCTGGGCTTAGGTCTCTCCTAAACATCTCCACGACGACCGGTCTTACCCTACGCTGCTCGCACTTCATGCGACTTTAACTATTAACCTATGTTTGATTATTTTGACCTATGTTCCTTGGTGCAAGTTGTTCAGTTTCGTGATCTGAGTACCATACTACAATTATGTTCACTATTTCATTAGGCCCTTATATTTTCAGCTGTAGAAAACAATAATAAATTTTATTCACAATTTAAAATCTGCCAGCTAAAATATACAAATGCAAGAACATCTTTAGATACGAGTATTGACAAGATAGGTGGCAATATTATCATGGTAGGCAAGCCATATTTCACGCACGCGGTTGCTTTATAATCATCCTCGTGGGAATATTTTGAGTAGAATTGCGGGCGATTTGAAGGGGTGTAGCGGATAATGAATGAGTACACTGAAGATTGATGCATATTTTGAATAAATCTGCTGCCAATATATTGATAAGGAGGACAGTGTACAAAAATCTCACGTGTGTGCATTTATTCCTACATTTTATTATAATACCGAGAGATATGATTAATAATAGATTTTCCTTTGCATTAAATAACTGTCGGTCATATTTTCTGAAGGTTTTGTTATTTTGTTCGAGAATTTCATCGCGTTTTTACGTATGTACCGTATAGTCACGAACCCTATAGGTACTTATCGTGTAAGCTTACTATTAATATCTATAATCTGCGTTATCATTTTAAGCCGTAAGTTTTCAGGTAGGTATAAGGGCTCCTCTGGACAACTTAGTCAGCTACAATTTGAGCCTAAAACAAAGACGATCGGGTTAAGGGTTTGCCCTGTAGCCTAATCTTTTTATTACAAGCTTTTATTAAACTTGCCTTGTTAGTGTGGGACAAATCTAGTAATAGAATTTTAGACCAGTTATCATTATTCGATCCGGCTGAAATTTGGCATACTTACGAGGTAAGTTTGGTGACAATACAATGTTATGGTATCATTGAGCTGGTCTTGTAATGGAGACGGAAGGTGGCCATAGGAACTTCTAAACGGAACAACGTAACCCCATCAAGTTCGGATTCGTTGGATTTGTCTTTTCAAGTAATCTGGTCACAGATGATCACCAGGGTCCTGATGATAAAGTCAGAAGGTGGCCAGAGGATTTTCTAAATTAAACAAGACAGACTCGTCGAATTTGGGTTCGTTATATTTGTATTCCCAAGCACTTTGGTCCCAGATGATGATCAGGCACCACATGATGGAGTCAGATGGGGGCCATAGGAACTAATAAACTAAACGAGATAGACCCGTCGAGTTTGGGTACGTTAGACTTGTATTCCCAAGCACTTTGGTCCTAGATGATGGTCAGGGTCCAGATGATGAAGTTGGAAGGTGGCCATAGGAACTCTTAAACTGAACATGATGGACCCGTCGTGGACCCTTATGGGTTCGTTAGATTTGTAGACCTAAGCACTTTGATGAAGTTTGAAGATAATGGTTACAGTCCAGATGATGGAATCGGATGGTGGCCATATAAACTTCTAAAATAAACAAAATAGACCCATCATATTTGGGTTCTTTAGATTTATATTCCCAAGCACTTTGGTTTCAGATGATGATCAGGGTACAGATGATGGAGTCGTAAGATGGCCATAGGAACTTCTAAATTAAACAAGATAGACCCGTTGTGTTTGGACTCGTATGATGTGGGTTAGCAAATACTCTGAACTAAACTTGCCAGGGTGTAAAGATGGAAATGGAAGCTAGAGAAAGCAACTTTGTTATAATTACGTTGCCATCCTCAAAAATCAAATCAAATCAAATCAAAATTCATTTATTTTCCGTCCACAAACAATTAGGTTTAGGAACACAAATTGAGATAATACAAGAAAAGAGGGTACAGTCACTAATTATTTGTGGAAGAACTGGCGCCTAAGCTAAGCCGTAGCCTGTGTTTTAGGTCACCAGGTCCCCCATCTCGGATAGCCTTGGTACTTGTATACAAGTAGTACAGAAGGTAAGCAGACAGAAATTAATATTAGGCACAATTAAGCAAATATAATAGTACAATCTATTTTATGTAAAAATAGGTACTTATAAATATAATTTATTTAATTAATGAGGATAGGTACTAATTGAAGTGTGTAAGAGTATGTGTAAATGTGTGAGTAAGTATATGTGTGTTTTTGTATATGTGTGTGAGTATATGAGTGATAGAGTGAAAGAAAGTTCATTATGAGTATTCGTTGATGTGTGTTTATATTTGAAAGAGAAACGTCATATTTGTCAACAAACAAACGGGCATATAAGTATCTTAGTAAAAAATTATTGTTGAAAATGCAAAAGCTTTTCCGTTGCTGGATAGTCAAGCCCAAGAAGCCATGCTGTAGTTTTGTGTTTACATTCAAATTTACTAAGTCCAAAGATGCCCGTTCCCTTGTTTACAATATTGTATAGTCTAGCACCAATAAAAAATAAAAATCGCTGAGCAAAGCTAGTTCTAGCCCAGTTTATATTACATACTGTAGAATGTCTCCTAGTATCAGCCATATCAGATCGAAAAGAATCAAGATTTGAGTGTTGTTTAAGGATGCATGCGAGAATAAATAACTGTCGGACAGTCAGTACTTCAGTATCCTTGTATAAGTTAGTGGTTGGGTATAGACGAGGCTTGTGATAGCTCACTTTGAGGATCAGTCTTTGTGCTCTCTCAAGAGGTAAGAGTTTAGTCTTGACCGCCCCGCCCCATGATGCAATACAGTAGCTTAAGATTGATTGGACAAGAGCAAAGTACACCATCTTAATGGTTTTTTTATCAGCAACGCATCTCAAGGATTTGAAAACATAGGTAAGTTTACGCGTCCTTTGTACAAGATTTTGGATATGATTACCAATAGATAGATTATGATCTATAGTTACACCCAGGTACTTTATATACTGTGTCTGTGATATATTAGAGCAGTTACATGCAGGTTTAGGAGGAAAAGAGCACTTGTGAGCAAATATTGTACCAAGCTTACTTGTGTCATTAGGAAGGTTGCGGATAGAAAAGGTTATAAATTTGGTTTTTTCAGCATTTAGAGTTAGAGAGTTAGCCGCTAGCCAGTGGCAAACAGTATTGAAACCTCGTTGAGCAAGTGAATATACTTCCTCCCAAGAGTCTCCGGTAAAAGTTAATGTTGTGTCGTCCGCATACGATATAATTTTACATTTTTCAAGATGGAGTTGACATAAGCCATTAATATAGCATAAGAACAAAGTTGGGCCAAGTATACTCCCTTGAGGTACTCCATATGTAACCATAAGTTCATCACTGATGTGCTCACCCATCCTCACACATTGATATCTATTTGTTAGATAATCAACCAGAAGATCCAATTGTGGCCCTCTAATGCCAAGTTTGAGTAGTTTATTTATCAAGAAGGGCACAGAAACAGTGTCAAAAGCTTTAGCTAAATCGAGAAATATCGTTAAACACTTTTTATTTCCATCCAAAACTCTCGATACATGTTCCACAAACGTATGAACAGCATCATCTGTAGACTTTTTGGCTCTGAAACCATATTGTGACTCAGAAAGAAGTGAATTATTTTCTAGGTAATTAATAAGTCTTGAATTGATTATGCGTTCAAACACCTTAGATAGAGAGGTAAGAATGGAAATAGGGCGATAGTTGTCTACACTGCTTCTGTCCCCTGCCTTGTAAATAGGATAAAGGACTGCCTTTTTAAACACATTAGGGAATATACCGTGTTCAAGACATCGGTTGAGAAGATTGGTGAGCACAGGAGTTACAAACTCAGACAAAAGCGTCAGCACCTTGGACGATATCGAGTCAAATCCTGGGGAACAGTTGGTCTTTAGGTTTATAATAATTCTTTCAACTTCCGCACAGTCCGTTTCCAATAAAACAAATGAGTTCATCTGCAGGCTGTTATCGTTGTCTGGATCTATAAAAGATGCAATATTCGACGGAATTTTTTCGGCGAGATTCTTACCAACATTTGAGAAAAAGGCATTGATGTCGTTTACTGCATCACGTGAAGAATCCCTAGCACAGAGGAGCTCATGGGGTAGATCCTCATTTTTATGATTACTAGAAATTTCGTTAATAGTTTCCCATGTTTTTTTGGAGTTCTTTCTGTGTAAGGTTAGCTGATTGTTATAATGTTTACGTTTTAATGTTTTTAACAAATTATTGCAGAAATTTCGATATCTCCTGTACGTAAGAGCAAGTGTGGTGTTATTGGGTTCGTCCTTTGATCTTTTATGCATGCTGTCTCTATTTCGGATACAACGTAGCATACCTACCGTTATCCACGGCTTGAGTATGACTTTCGAGCAAGGCATTTTATACATAACAGTATTTTTGATAACTAATCCAGATAAAAGCTCAACCAGAAGTGACGCAGCATTATTAAGGTTAATTTCGTTATAAATAGGGGAGAAATCAACATTAGTACAGTCCGAGTATATACCTTCATAGTTAACTTTTTTTGTAATTTTATTACTTAAATGATTTTTTATATTTTTCATACATAAGCAAACAAGTACTGACGCATGGTCGGTAACTGTAGTTTCCAATCTAAAAGTAAAAGAACTAAGTTTAGTCTTGAGAATCACATGATCAAGACAGCTGCGTCCTCTTGTAGGATATGTATGAGCCGGCATCAGTCCATAATATGAAACTAAGTCTAAGTAGGATAAGGTATCATTATTTGAATCAAGAAGATCTATATTTATATCGCCAGTTATTATAATATTGTTAAAATTAGTAGATTTTTCAAGTAACAAATGTAATGAATTTAAAAAATTACGTAAGTCTTTAAAAGAAGGTGGTCTATAAATAGCTATTATTAACGTATCTGTGCCAATGGAAATAAGCAAACAGTTGGCATCTGCAATATTAGGCTCCTCAATTTTATATCTAAATTTATTACTTACAAATGCGACCACGCCGTCGTTTTGATTATAGTTTCTACTTGTTTGAAAAGAAGAGTAGCCTTGTAGGTATGGTAAGTTAGACCCTAGAGACAGCCAGCATTCCGACAGAATAATAATATCACATTTAAATTCAAGACTCGCTAATGTAGTACAAAAGCTATCAAAATTACAGTTTATGCTACGAATGTTCTGTTGCAAAACTTTAAAATAATTATTAGGTCGTTTTAATCTTGAAGAACATTCTTTAGCATAACATAAAACAGGGGCTGAAATTTGGTACTTATCAATATTATTTATTAGGTCGAATTTTTAGAGAATAATATACAAGATAATCCATCCTTTGGGGTCAGAATATCAGCATTTCCTATATAAACAGTTTTTTGGCTATTGGCATAAGGTGCTAAGCTATGTTTTTGTGTTATGACGATTCGTACAGTTTGTTTAACAGTGTAAGTGAGTTTGTGTAATGTTTGTGTTGTGAGTGGGTTGGGGTCCTATAAAGTTTCAGCTCGTTTGTGATTGGTGTTTAAACGTAAGGTTTAGTGAACAGTGCCATTGGATACGTGACCAAAAGAATTTGACCCTGCTGTCGATGAGCACAGCTTTACTATCAATCCAGGTAGAGTTTGGCAGTGACGGTATTCACATAATTCCATCAATTAAGACAAAACTAAAAAGTTGAAAATAAAAATAAAAAAACTTTTTTAAAAACAAGCTTTTATTTAAAAAATCATTACTGTTGAGGCTGAAAATAAGGCAATTATCGGCCGACTGATATTGGATGGCCGAGGCGAAGTTAATGTGCTAGATTTTTTGAGTCCGACACGCGGTTTACCAAATTTTATTATTTGTTGTTATTTTATAGCTTATGCACTATAAACATATCAAATTTCAAGTTTGTAAGTGTTCCCGTTTTTTAAATAGAACTAAAACAAAAATCGCCTCCGCGACCATCCAACTTGACCCCTCTCATATATGAATGTTCTTGAAACGGGAGCTCACCACAATTAGTTACCATTAGATGTGAGAAAAGTTTTTAGTGAATTCAGACTTTTCCCTTTATTTGTACTGTGAGACCTAGCTTCTTGCCAAATTTCACTATTTTAGGTCAACGTGCTTTAAGGTAGTTATTGACTAAGTATATTGTAATACCTACTGACTTATAATTGTAAGATTATAAATAAATAAATGAAATGAAACGGGAAGTACCCTATAGGTTTTGCTTGAGTGCATAAATATATGGAGATGAGGACATAAAATGCCACATCTTTTGATTGCGTCGTTGTAAAAAATTGAAATTTTCAGATCTTGTGTGGTTTATAGAATCTAATATATGGTATTAATTTCAATCTGATACCTTTACCCGTTCGTGAGATAAAGGGTCTTGACAGACAGACGGACAACAAAGTCATCGTATAAGGGTTCCGTTTTTTTCTTTTGAGGTACGGTACCCTAAAAAGATCGATCGAAATCATGCAAACAACTTTATAATATTCAATGGCATCAAATGATTTGAAAGCTTACAAAGCTTTAAAGATTAATTTAAAGATTAATTTCCAATGTGCTCGATACTCGTGTAAGACACGAAATCTGTAAATTTTTGAAGTAAATATGTAGTACCGATACAAACTCCAAATAGTTCAAACTTTTTGAGACGCTATTGTTTCCGGTAAGTACTTGAGAGGCAGGCTTGGGAGGCAGGGTTCTCTCTTTTACGAAATTTACGTAACGATACAGCCAATAGTTATTTTATTACATCTTTGTTTGATCATGAATTATCTGCAGCGCCACAGATTGGACAAATATGAAGTGATTAATGTCTTTCATGTGCTGCGCAAACATCATTCATTAGTATCTCACTTTGCTTCACGTTAATATTTTTCACAAACAATAGTCAAAGATGGTTAGTTGTAAAAAAAGTAATCTTTTGGAATACTTTGTTAATGCAATTCAAAAACTCTACTAGATAATTTTTACTTGAGTCAAATTTTGATAACTTTGAGAGAATCCTGATAACGAATAACTATATTTTTAAAATTAAAATAACTATTTCAAAATGTACTGAAGGAAGTAAATAAATAAACAACTTTTCCAAGAGACCACTATGATCTAGATAGGTGGAGCGCATATTTGACAGTACATCCTTAATTGCTGAGAAAGCATGCAGAGTATTTGCAGAAAATGTGGCTGCAGCTGACACACACCGGTGGCCAGCATTAGTCCCCGTCGACTGGCATGCACCAAATTTGTTCTGGTGATTACTTAATTTTCATCAAATGTTAGAACGGAGGCCACAACTTACTTAAAATAATGTTTTAAACAAAGTGGTAATGGTTCAGGTATAGAAGAACATACAAAATATAGAATCGCAGACATGTTTCTTTTCGTTTTCAACTAATTATGTTCCTTGGAAAAACAACATAAAGATGCTGATTCACATCCTCAGGTAATAATTAAGTTTATGTAATGCGTAAATATGCTATAAATAAATGATATATAAGTGGATATTTATTTCATAGCATCACATCTCATCTCATCACATCTCGCCAGTGTCAAAGTAAAGAAATTATTAATTATGGCGAGGTCACCAATGTCCAGTAAAAGATTTACACAGGAATCCACATCACGATGATTTCCTTAATCCATATTTATGTTCACTTTAAAAGTCGTTTACTGGATAACACCTTATCAAAATTATACATTCAAATAAACAGGCAAAACCAAAATTTAAACAGATACATGACCGTTATCTTCAAATGCTGACAAACGACCTATAAATAAACGAAATGAAATAAAATGTACACCTTACCTTACATAATTATTTTCAATCAGTCCACATTTTTAATGTCATAGAGCAAATGTCTTTAGCCGAATGTGCGCGGCAGGATTTTTCGTCAAGTTTTGATAAAAATAACCGACAGGCTGACGTCCGGTTGGCCGCCCCAGATATCGGTGGATCGACGTAGTGAGCTCAAACCTGCGCGAGCTCCAAGCAGACGACTGGCGAACCACCGCACAGACCGGGACCAGTGGCGGATTCTCGTTTCGGAGGCCAAGACTCATTTTGGGTCGTTGCGCCAGGGGAGTAAGTAAGTTGATAAAAATAAAGAGATTTCGGAATACCAACCCTATTGCATCTAAAGTTTACGCAACCATTGAGAAACTCTCAGAAAGAAATGGTCTTTCTCTATTTCTATCTATCTTGTTAGACTCCTATTTTAGGGCCACACCGAAGTTTAATTTCTCTACCGTACCAGCTTACCCTTTCCTAGAATTCTAGCGAAAATATTCCTAAATCAGCTTTCAACTTTGAACACCTTTGTGTTATGTAGTGGAAAATTATGTAGGTACGACTATTCGCCATTGTGAGTAAAGTCAAATAAGGGCATATTGGAAACATTAAACGGTGTATTGTGTTTATTACATATACATCGCGATATAAATGTGTTTCAAATATTTTATTTGTACAATGGCTGCCGAAACCCATTCCACATCCAAACCGGCCTATTTAAACAAACTATTATTCAAGTATAGGTGCAATTAAAGAATAATTCAGAGTAATTATTAAAGGTGTAACAAACGTCTTCCAAAAACTGAAACAATTGATTCAGGACAAGTAAATGGAATGTAGAGCTATGTTCCTCAGGTATTTTCGTTCGGATTCAGGGTCTAATTGACACATTCAGTTTTTGGAAGGGTCATTTAATCCACCTTGTATTTCAAATAGTATAGCGGCTGACCTGACATTCAATATTTTTTTTTGTACTAGCAGAATGTTTCTAACTGTTGCTGACGTATTTACTTGCTTCTCTTTTTCGTGTTAATCGAATGCATCGACCTATTATGAGTGCCACAGGTGCCGACGCAGAAATTTCCGCGACTAAAAATCTGTCGAGTATAACACCAGCGGAAATTCCGCCAGATGTGTCAAAGGTAACCTAAAAAGCGTTGCAAGCGTGATGAGCGGAACTCTCCGCAGGAAGATTCGCAAGTGTGTCGCTACATTAAGGGGTGGGTTGGTAAAAACTGATAGGGCATGCTCAGTTGATGAAACTAAACAACTTTCTCCAAGAAACATAATGACCGGAAATAAAAACAAATCGGCCGGTCCATATAAAATTACTCCAGTTTGTTATGGAGATTTTTTTTACGTTTCTGGTGTATGTTTCTTGGTAAGAGTTGTTCAGTTTTATCGACTGGTCATGCACTTTCAGTTTTTGCCAACCTGTATAAAAATAAATAAATATTGTATCAATGTTCTTGTAAATTTTCGAGCGAAAAATTGGTTACTATAAATAAGTTTCTTAAAGAAAAATGTTCAATTTTTAATAACTAAGTAGATCCAACTATCCACTTAGTTATTTATACATTCCGTAATTTAGTTGCCAGAGGTGAGCTCTTCAGGGTAAGAAAATAAAGTGAACCTGTGTTATGCATGCTTGATTGAACAGGGCGTTTAAACAATAGGTAAACAAATTTACCATGTTGCTACAACCGATTTTCGGTCAGTAAATTTTCCAGTAAGCTACCAAAATGTTGTTCGGAACTCTATCTAAAGTTGCCTGGTAACTTTATTGAGTACAGCTATTGATGTTGCTTGAACAAACCTTCTGCATTAAGCGTAGTTGTGATTTAAGTTAGAGTTATCGATTCAGGAAAATACAGTACCTAAGTAACTTTAAAGTGTTAATTTTAACTACTATAATAAAAACAACAGATCGACTAACGACAATAAAATTGAAATCTGCCTTATTATTATAATTTATGATTATTTGGCTTAATTAGAATATTTAGAACGACAAGGGACAGAGCTTTGCGTAAGAATTCATCTCCCACTCTTGCCAAATTCTATCTAAAAAAAAATCTTAATGTTTGTAAAGTAGATTATAAATTCAATGACGTCAGTGCTACCAATATGATAAAAGCCTTTAAATCAATCAAAATGAAAAAGACTGCCGATATAGATTTTTATCAAGTGAAAATTATAAGTGCCATTATGGGTAACATTGCACCATATTTATCTTTTATTTTACTAGATAAGTAGACATACATACATACATACATAACATCACGCCTCTTTCCCGTCGGGGTAGGCAGAGACCACAGTCCTCCACCTGCTACGATCTTGACATACTTCCCTTGCTTCCAGTACTTTTATCAATCCTTTCATACATGCTCGTCGGTTTAGGGTACTTTTAACCTGGCCTTTATTCAGAACGTCCTGAATTTGGTGCTGGTACGTTTGCCTAGGCCTTCCCCTTCCAACGTTTCCATTCACTCTCGCCTGGTAGACCTTTTTCGTCAATCTTCGTTCTTTCATCCTCTCTACATGACCAAACCATCTCAGCATCCCTTTCTCGATTTTGGTCACTACGTCTTCTTTTACGCCACACCGTTCTCTTATCACACTATTTCTAATCCTGTCACTCAATTTAACACCAATCATACTCCTTAGCGCTCTCATTTCCGCTGCATTAATGCTTCTTCTGCCATACCCAGATTTCACTGCCATACATCAGTGTTGGTACCAAAACACCCCTATGAACAGCCAAACGAGCCTTGTGAGACACCTTCTGACTCCTCATAAAGGCGTGCAGGGCACCATTCACCATGTTTCCAGCATTCACTCTTCTTTCAATATCACTTTCACACTTTCTGTCTCTCGTAAACTTTGAGCCCAGATACACAAACTCCTTCACTTGTTCGACTTGTTCACCACCTATTAATATAGTACACTCTGTCATATATCCTTCTCTTTCAAGTACCATTACTTTCGTCTTACATACATTTACTTTCATTCCTTTCCTGTCCAAAGCCACATTCATCATTGTTACCATCTCCTGCAACTCGTCAGCAGATGACGCAAGTACCACACATACTCTCTTTCAGATCAATCAAACAATCAAAAAAAAATCCATGAACAGGTTAAACAGCCAAGGTGACGCTACACATCCCTGCCTATCACCTTTTTCGATGCTAAAACATTCAGTGTACGCCCCGTTTATTCTGACACAAGCACTGGAATCCTCATAAAGAGATGCAGATGATTCAGTGCTTGAATCAGATGACCGTTTACCCCATACATAGACAATGCTGACCACAATTCATTCCTCACCACTCGGTCATAGGCCTTTTCCAAATCCACGAACGCGCAGTAGACTTTTTGGTTTTTAGCCAAAAACTTTTCGGCCATGCACCGCAAGGAAAAGACCTGATCTGTACATCCCATTCCCTTTCTAAATCCCGCTTGTACATCCCATATTTTTTCGTCAGTATCTTTCATCACTCTTTCAATCAAAACCTTTGCATACAGTTTTCCGACGACACTGAGAAGGCTTATCCCACGGTAATTTTTGCAGTCCTGTTGTGACCCTTTTCCCTCTTTCCTCGGGCTGTCCGTATGGATTTCCAGAAAAACTTTTGGTTGGACTGGAAATCTTCAGTAAGCCTTCTGTCAAACTCATCCTTACACTCCTCTTTCTTTCTCTCAACAACTTCCTTAACAATACCTTTCGCTCTTTTATATACCTTTCTTGCTACAGTAGAAGATGGTGTTTTTCCCAATTTGAAGAAACATAGTAAAATAATTTTATTGTTCAAAGCTGGTAGTAAATCAGACCCTACAAATTTTAGACCTATTTCAATTCTACCATCTTTTAGCAAGATATTTGAAAAGATTATTTTAAATCAGATTCAGAGCCACTTTTATCGTAACAACTTGATGCATCTCAAACCGTTCGGTTTGAGAAGTGGTTGCTCAACAACAGATGCAGGTTTTGAGTTCATTCAAAGATTATTTGTAGCCAGGGAGGAGTCAAGTGATACCATTGGCGTTTCATTAACTTGTCCAAGGCTTTCGACTGTGTGTATCGTGAAAGTCTAATCAGGAAATTGCACCATTATGGAATTAGAGACCAGGCACTACGCTTTCTGGAATCGTACCTAAATGATAAAATCGAGAAGGTTTATGTTAATAGAAAAAGGTCATTTAGATAAAAAAAATTATGGGCGTTCTACAAGGCTCAATCCTGGAACCATTCCTGTTTAATGTCTACATTAAGGATTTGCCGCACCTTGTAAAGGACAAGACTGAGCGATAATACGTCTTTGATTTTTCAAAGTCAAAAGACAACAATCAAATTTTGGTTTACGGTAAATAATCTGCTCTTTAACTTGAAGAAAACTGTATCTAAATTAGTTTTGCCGAATCGCAGCGAACGTATTAGTAGTTAGTAAAAATGACATTCTAATCAAGCTTCATTATTTCGATGCATACGTACTTTAAATAGGTAAATAGAATGTTCTGCAACAGTGCAGTTAAGACAAGATTCAAATGGATAATCGTCGGCTGTTAACCTAAAGGATTTGTCGAGGAAACTGATTTTTACAAAGATATCTGCCATTTGAACATAGTAGTTTTTTAAAAGCTTTTATTTAGTTTCACCTGACGCAGTGTCTGTCTGTCTGAAATGAAATCTTACAAGTTAAATTTGAACCACTTTCCGGTTTTCGATTGAGATGAAATTTTGCATGCGTATGTAAATCGGATGACTATGCAATTTTATTGTAACTTGGAGCTGATCTGATGATGGGGCTGGAAGATATCCATGGAAAAGTGAGATAATACCGTGTTTCAGAAATCCTGCAGCGCCATCTGTTGGTGGGTGGGTGGGTAGCATGGCTTGCTCAACTGGTAATATTTTATTGATAAAACAATTACTCTGGGAAGGTCTTTTATAAGGTCTTTTTTTTTTAGCTAGGTTTAGTGACGATGGAGTCGAAGATGTAGCATGCCTACCTAGAAGATGCCTGTTTAGTCTTGCCTCGAAAAACAAATCTGCAAGGAGGGAGTTCCAATCTTTAGCTGTGCCCGCGGCTTCGCTCGCGTGTAATTCAGACAATGTGCAGTATTGTGCAGTCTCTCCCACCCCCTTCTCCCTATCCCCCTCTCCTCACCCCTCTTCGCGGCCATCTCCCCACCCCTCTCCCCCGCCATCTTCCCCCTCCCTCTCCCCCTCCCTCTCTCCCTCCCTCTCTCCCTCCCCCTGCCCCTCTTCCTCTCCCTCGGTAGGGATATTCTTCTCTTGGGGGATGATTTTTCACACATGCTGAAACACTTACTTATTTCTTTCTTTTTATTAGCCTAAATCCTAATTTTTAATAGAATTTTCATACGTACTTTCACCACTTATTTCACCCCCCTGGGGGATGATATCTCAAAATTGCTGAAACACGTGTTTCTTTACTTCTTATTATTAGCTAAAATCCAAATTTCAAGTACCTTACGTCAAAGCTGTAGGATTTTCATACAAACTTTCATCCCTTATTTCACCCCTTTGGGGGATGAATCTCAAAATCGCTAAAAAAACATGTTTATTTACTTCTTATTATTAGCTAAAAAAAAATCATCTCCTTTTTCACCACCTTGAAGGGTGGTTTTTAAGAAATGCTTATTTTTTACCAAAAGTTTAAATTCAAATTGGTGTAAATCTAGCTTAAGAACAAAGGACTTTCATACAAACTTTCATCCCTTATTTCACCCCCTTGGGAGATGAAATTTCCAAAATCCTTTCTTAGTGGGTAGTCTTGACGTGCATAGAACCTGTGTACAAAATTTTTGATCTGTATTCTGGTTACGGCTTAGTGTTGATGAATCAGTCAGTCAGTCAGGACAAGCTCTATTATATATTTAGATGAAGCTAAGCAAAAGGCTTAGTGCGAATGGATTCTATATCAACGACATAGGTAAGGGTGTAACATCAACCGACGTCTACCGTTCAAAGGAGAAAGTGGAATTAGGTTGTGCAATTCAGACGCACACTCCCCGAAATGTATGCTGTAAAATACCTATAAGCACTTTGCGACGGTGCTCAAAGCTCTACAGTTTCAGTTGCAGTAGGTCGCAGTAGTCCAGTGGCCCCCTTCTGCTGGGTGGAGCTCCGGACTTGAAGACCCTCATAACGCCTCTGATGTTATCCATTCGGCGTGGTGGTATACATGTAGTGCTGATTGAAAATGCTTAAATTTTACTTAAATGCGGTGCTGTGTATTTTTTTCTAGATACCGAAGACGCCAGAACGACGCGTTATCATTAAAGACACAGCGGGTTAGTTTACTATTATTTAATCTGTGACAGCGGACTGCCTGAAGTGACGATTATCTTTCTCATTTCTACAAAGCGTAAGCGTTAGCGTGTAACGGAAACTTGTGATAATACACTGAGTGACTCCATTGCGTCCTTTTCTAAATATGATCACTTAATTTTACTAGGAGATTTTAACATTGACCAAAACGACAATACTTCAAACAATTATAAACAGCTAGAGTTATTTCTGCAGTCCTTTAATTTGACTAATTACATTACGGAGCCAACACATTTCACTACCTACTCATAGCGAAACAATCATTGATTTAATTTGCTCTGATGTAGGTATATTTAATATTAATGTTGATTTCGTACCCGAGTTGGGAAATCACGCAATGATTACGGCATGCTTAAAAATTAAGAGAAATAAAATTTCACGTAGAATTATTACTTAGAGACCGTTTAAAAATATAGACATCTTTACATTTAATGAAGATTTATCAAGTCTAATGCTAAACACGCTACTAGGTAGTGAGAATGTTAACATTTTAGTGTATGAACTTACACAGAGTCTTATGCTGCTTTATAATATACACGCCCCGTTAAAGATGATGACTGTATCTGACCGCCAAGTTCCCTGGATTACGAGTAATGTACGTTATTTGATGCAATTGCGAAATGATGCAAAGGACAGACATCGAGCAACAGGCTCCGATGCACATAAAGAGCAATACAAAGAGCTTAAAAACATCACTAACATAAGTCTCTGGTCTGAACGCAAGGCTTACTTCGAATCAAATATAAATATAAACATAAATGAACCTAAGACACTGTGGAACAATATCAAAACTACCGTATTAACCGATCCCAAAAAGAATGTTGACCTACCCCAAAATCTTTTAAACCCTGAGGGCATTAGTTCTCATTTTCTTAACGTGCCAGGCAAGAATTTCGTCCCCATTTCCGATCTTACTTACTTTGAGTGGCATAGAGGAGTACCTTCAGAGTTCAAACTTATGCCAGTTACGGAACATGATATCGGTAGAATAATACTTGATATCAAATCGAATGCTCAAGGCATAGACCGCATGAGTAGGGACATGATCCTTTTAACAATGCCTACTACATTGCCAATTATCACGAGAATAGTAAATCAATCAATAATTTCTAGTTCATTTCCCTCTCTATGGAAAACAGCTCTTGTTCGTCCCATTCCTAAGATTAATTGTCCTAATGTTGCAAAAGACCTTCGTCCTATAAGTCTGCTACCATATTTGTCTAAAATCCTCGAGAAAGTAGTATATAACCAACTCATAAGCTACTGTGAATCTCAACATATTCTTCCTGAGCTTCAATCCGGTTTCAGAAGGGGTCGCAGTACAGCTACCGCGCTCATTGATGTGGTAGATAATATCCTTTCATTTAGTGACAAGGGCTGTGCTACTATTCTCGTGTTACTTGACTACTCCCGCGCTTTTGACTGCATAAATGTGTCGTTGCTTCTCTCGAAAATGGCTTATTACGGATTCCATATATCTGCAATAAAGTGGTTTGATTCGTATCTTACAGGGCGTTCACAAATAGTTGAGATCAGTAAATTGGATGGTTCAACTCTAACATCTAGCGAGAGCCCTGTAGTGAGGGGTGTACCGCAAGGATCAATTCTAGGACCTCTTTTGTTTATCCTCTACACGGCAGATCTGACGGAGTGTATAAAAAATTGTAGTAACCATCTCTATGCAGACGACCTGCAATTATATCATCCTTTAAATAGCTCTCAGTTTTCCGATTCAATTGGCAGGATAAATGATGATCTTAATCGTATAGCCTTGTGGTCTGCAAAAAACTGTTTAGTTCTCAATCCGGGCAAATCAAAATATCTCGTTTTGGGCACTCATTTGCAGATATCAAAAACTATTGCTTTTAACCCGGGGGTAAACATGATGGGAGTAGATATAGAACGCGTGGATAAAGCGCGCAATCTGGGTGTCTTAATGGATGGTAAGCTACGTTTTGAAGACCACGTTCTAGAAGTTGTACGGCAGTGTTTCTATCGCTTGAAAGTTCTTTACCGTATAAGAGATTTCATCAGTACAGATTTGCGCATAATGTTGTGTGAAACCCTAGTACTGTCGAAACTAAATTACTGCATTACTGTTTTTGGTCCCTGTCTTTTTGCTAAAACTTTAAACTTGATCCAAAGAGTACAAAATCCCGCCACGTACACATGTCTCACCATATTTAAACGCTTCTAAGTTACTCAACATGCGTGACCGTTTGAAATTATACACAGCAACACTGATGTTTGGTGTGGTAAAAAATAAGCTTCCAGAGTACCTGTACAAGAAACTTAATTGGTGTTCATACAACAAAAAATACGCAATACGTACTTGTGTACCACCTCTTCTAATACCGAATCACCGGACAGCTGCTTTTCGCAGTAGTTTTAGATACCACGCTACTAAGATATGGAACAATATCCCACCACCTCTGCGGAATAATACTACGTCAGTGAAATATTTTAAACAAAAGTATAAACTCTTTCTGCTACAAGGTGTTAATAGTGGAGTGGAAATCTAAAACTATATGCTTTAGTTAAACTGCAAATAAATTAATTAATTACTACACGTAATACACAACATAATATTTTACTCTGCTACTTCGAGAAAATCAGTCGTTTTTATCAGAATGAATATGATATGTACAGTCAACAGAACATCTGTGGAAACGCTTGGGACCTTATAGCAAGGTAAAAGAATTTATAAAGTTTCCACCGACGTGGTTGACCGTACGTAAGTAAGGGTTTAGATTATTTATGTTTATGGATATTTATGTACACTTATATTATTATTTTTATTATTATTTTTAGATATATATTTTGTATTTATATATATACACATATTAACTTTATTTCATACCTTTTTTTCATATATTCTCATCATTGAAAGCTTGGCTATTTTTTATTTTCTTTACCTACGTATGTTCCTATTTATCATCATATTTAAATTTATGGCGACCCTCTTGTTTCCTGCCTGAGGTGCGGGCAGAATCATCAGCGTCGTAGCCCCCCGCTACGACATCATGCTGAGTCCGGACCTTTTCTCTGGCACAGTACATTCAGATGGTGACTCACTAATATTATGTTCTTACCTGGCTTATTTCTGTTTTGTGTCTTTTTTGTACTGTGTTGGAAAATAAATGTGTTATCTATCTATCTATCTATCTATCTATGCTCTTGAATAAAACTATTCGTTCCCAGTTTCATCAAAACCAGTTCAGCCAGCGGTTCAGTCGTGAAAGCGTAATAGGTAGAAATAAGTAGTAACTTTTGCAGTTACAATATTACCCATTTTTAACTTCTACTTCTTAAACAATCATGTAAATGACAATTTTTTTATAAATAAAAACGCTAGGTCGCTATTTGTCTATAAAAATATTCGAAGAAATTCGAGTGGTCTACTCGTAAATATCAGACTCTGATCCCGCCAATTTGAATTCCAATCTGGGCGAGACGAACGATGTGGAAATCTGGAATTGAAAATCCGTGAGATTAATATCTACCACTGTATGATTTTATGGTTTTTGAATAACTTTATTGGAAATGCATCTACTTTGTAGGAATTTAAAGCCTTAATAGTTTGCAGTTATTCAGTGCAATTTAAGCGCTGCAAAAATCATATAACGCTAAAGTCAATTCGAAATACGCGTGAACGGAGAATAATTTTAAGTTTTCAGTAAAACAATCGTGTAAAACCTTTTAAAAGCGTTTATTCTGGGGACTAAATACTGCGACTTTTGGGAATTCACTAAAAAGATAAAAACATTTCGATCAATTTTTAATTACGAATAATTTTAATTACGAATTTCCAAAAGTCGTAGAAACATACTCCCCCAGAATAAGCCCGCTTAAATAAAAAAAAAAACCGGTCAAGTGCGAGTCGGACTCGCGCCCTAAGGGTTCCGTACCTATCTATCATATGATATACTAAAAGCTTTTGCTCTTTGATTTTAAAAACTTCGTGACCATCCAACTTGACCCCTCTTTTATAGAAAATTTCTTGAAACGGGAGCTCACCTTAATTGGTTACTATTAGTTGTAAGAGAAATTTAAATATTTAATGATTTTAGACTTTTCCCTTTATTTGTACTGTGAGACCTAGCTTCTTGCCAAATTTCATAATTTTAAGTCAATGGGAAGTAGGTACCCTGTAGGTTTGGCTTTTTTGCTTAAATGTATGGAGATGAGGACATAAAAAGCCATATCTTTTGATTGCATCGTTGTAAAAAATTGAAATTTTAAGATCTTGTGTGGTTTATAGACCTTAATATTCGTTATCAATTTCAACCTGATATCTTTTCTCGTTCGTGAGAAAAAGGGTCTTGACAGACAGACAGACGGACAACCAAGTGATCCTATAAGGGTACCGTTTTTTTTATTTTGAGGTACGGAAACATCTTCATCTTCAAAATATCTTCATTTCCATCAAAATATATTTAGCGTAAAAGACAGATAAACAGACTGAAGGACAGGGTTACTTTCGCATTTATTATATTAATTATTAAAGTATTAACTGCAAGTAATTCTACTGACGTGCATCTGACAGACGATATTTTAACTTTTTTAGTGTATTTTGAAGACAAATATCTTTTTATGCCTTGATTATCAGGTAAATGTTTTTTGACCATTCAAGTGTTTATAATAGGTCTTTACCTATGAAATTGCCGTTTTGTATGGCGAATTTTAGGTTAACTCAATTTTCAGTAAGTCCTAACATTTTTGCATTTTTCTTAGGAATTATAATACCATTTTTTTAGCATTATTGGGAAGACATTAAGCTAACAGAAGCTTAAATTTGATTTTCGAAAAATGTTATCTGTAAAAAAATATAACAAATCTAATGATGAAATCGGACGACATTTAAGACGAACAATTTTCGAACCTTTAATTTTTTATATCAAACTAAAAATAAAAACTTTATTTTATGCGTAAATTAATAACCTTGAAGTAAACTTTCAAATGTAAGACAAATGAAAAAAATAGCATTAGAATTATAGGAATTATGATCTCATTAATCTGTAAGAAAATTTCGGCAATTTCATAGGTAAAGACCTATTATTACCAAGGCCAAAACATGACTAGTGAAAATCGACTTTTCAAAATAGAAATCCAAAGTTGCCTCTTCAATTTTCATTCCTTCCTCTTTTTGTAGAATCTGAGGAGATTTAAGTAGTGTAATTAGGTATACAGAGAGGTATTCGTAGGTGCTCGCATATGCCCAACATAAAATTTTATTTTATTCCTTAGTTTTTACAAAAATCGATATTTTATATCGGGCGCCTATTTCATTTAATTTTGGTACACGCACAGTATATCTGTCGCAATCTAATGCTTTGCGGATGTAATCACTTTATCCCTTTCTTTTTAAGACTTCGCCCACTGTCAAATAAACATTTTCTCACAAATCCTCTTATTGCATTGCAAAACCAACCCAAATAGGAATAAAAAAAATTGCACATAAATCTTTTCAATCTAGTCTTGCGAGCTCTGGGGTGTCTAGTCTCAATTTTAGATATACTAGGTTATTTTTTGGACCTGATAATGCGTACTTATGCCCAAATTATTACAGAGGTCAATAGCAACAACTTTTGTTCTACGACTTTGCTAACAACGCACGAAAAATTTTCAACTTCCCATACAAAATGTGACCATTTTAGTATGGGGAGTCGAAAATTTTGCTTTTGAC
Organism: Athrips mouffetella; assembly: GCA_947532105.1. Classification (NCBI taxonomy): domain Eukaryota; kingdom Metazoa; phylum Arthropoda; class Insecta; order Lepidoptera; family Gelechiidae; genus Athrips; species Athrips mouffetella. The sequence continues at coordinate 19,332,018 of OX383972.1, read as the reverse complement.
CTCTGTAATAAGGTGGGCATACGTATATCAGGCAAAAAAAAATAACCTTGTATAGGTACTACTTCGATACAGTCAAATTCATAACTTTGTCCACTGTCAATAGAGTAGAATATCGGTTGAATGAATTGTCAAATTGGCAATCATTAGCATCCAACCAATATCCTACTCTATCATCATGGGACGAAGTTTTGAGTTGCATGTTTCGAATAGTATCGTATCAATGTATGGAAATTGAGTTTGCGATGCTTTCATCATCGCATCGCATTAATGTTTTTTGGTTCTTAGCTTAGGTCTTGTGTAGAAAAAATACAATTATTATAAAGCTTGTTTATTTAACGTCATGTTTTGCAAAATAGACAAATATACATCATTTAAATTGTCACTTTACATAAAAAATTCGCATCAACATTTATTATAACAATTATTTAACATAAATACACACGCACCTAATTAAAATTTATTTACATACAGTGCTGTACAATTTAATTTACATTAAGGTTTAATTAAATGAATATACAAAGTTGATTGCTTCGTAATGAATGAGACGCGCAATGTATTCCAAATAAAATACAGGATGTGCGATGATATATCAAGAACTGAAATTGGATGGTCAAAGAACGAAATGAACCTGATTTAGGGGCGGATGGTGGTATAAGCAAAGCGAAATCCTAAACAAAAGTAGATTAATAAAGGCAATCCAAAACTACATCTTAACTATCTCTGAAATGTTTGCGTTCTTGTTATCTAAAAAACAATTGCCACGAATAAATACTAGATCCGCCCCAGATTACTTTCTTTACTTTGAATGGTAATTTACAAGAAGTTTATCAATATCATGTTAGTTTGAAATTTTAAGAGTTGTTGTTGGGTTGTTCTTGACAAGTTTTTGTACATCACTCCCTACACCCTGTATAAATTTACGCGTTTTTTAAATCTAATTATTGTCGCGGTGTCCTTAATTTTGATTCGTCAGTGAATTCCAAATATTTTCGTGGTAATTGAGAAATGGTGGAGCGGGTTGGAACTGTGTCAATCGGCGCGTAATTAAATTTCTTTCGTTGGATTTTCATATTTAGGTATTGGGTTTTTTACCTGGTTGCTGGTTGTGAAAAAAACGTTTATTTCGCAATAAGGTGATGAATAGACTTGAATATTTGAATGTGGCACCCACGCTCCTCGTGAATCTGTGTAAGCAGGCTCCATAAGGAGAGTGGCAGGTTAAATAGAAATTCTTTATGTACGTACGAATACAAATAGAATATGGCAAGCCTAGGCGATTATCGTCGAATACGAATTGAATATCGTCGTCGCAAGTTTCGAGAAGAAGACCTGACTAACCTGGGAAATATTCTAGACGCTGGGACCAAACTTGTAGCCGTTACCAGCATATACCAGCAGTGGTCACCTATCTGCCAGTGTTGCCGTCTGGGCTAAGCTAGTGTTTGACTTTCAAAATCGTATAGTCCAAATAAAAAAAAACAAATCAGCTGACTACTCTTTATTAATCGTGAAAACAGAAGTCTTCCATGGATTATGAATGAAACTTTTGGACAATGACATCAAGCTATCTGTTACGAAATTTTGAAGACTAAATTGATCATAATAAAGATAAAACTGTACATTAAGTACCTATCCAACGATTGTTTTTCATTAATTCTAAATAATTTCTTCTTTGATTTTATTTTTGAACTAGGAAACTCGCAGATTGCCAGTAGGCCACGCACTAATTCGTAATATTATTTATTACTTTTATAAGCCCGTATAAAAAGAATATTACAAAAAACTGACATTATATTAAATCTGCCACGTGTAGACCTATATTTGTTTCCCTAATGGCGGTCGCCGCGCCTACCAACCCGCAGTTTTTCATTCCTCTTATCGCCTATAACGACATTTTAATAACTTTATTACGTATCCTCGTTCCATTACTCATATACCAACAGTCTTATCCAATATATTTTTATATTAAATTCACAATGAATGGTATAATCATATATATTTGTTAATTTTTTATTATTATAATGTTGTTATATGTATGTATACCTAAACATAATTAGAGGGAGCTGTATACTGCCTACAAACTGCTGTGCGGTTTGGCAGAATATAATGAATATGTATTACTGAATGTTTTGGTAAATAAAAGATTTATTTATTTATTTATTTAGTTTTTTTATATAAATACTTTAGTTTTGATTCATTTACGAAGGAATCACATGACTGTACAGTTTTTATTATGAGAATTTTCACATTTGAATCAAAAGAAATTTATCTAATTTACACTTTTCTAATACATTTTAAACTGAAACAAGTACAATTAAATAAATTAACACTCTTATATTATAATAAAATATAATAATAATTTATAAATAAATTACGCTACGTTGTTATTATGACTAGCTCCCGTGAGGAAATAAAATGCACCATATTGTTTTGTTTATAACTTTCTTAAATTACCTATTTAATTTTATTTATGGCACGAAAACAGTAGGTTTTTGTATGAAATTAAGGCGTGTTCCCACTTACATGCCTCAATTCGAGCATATTTTGCGGATGCTCAGTTTTATTCAGAATTACACCTACTTTATTTGATTTATATTTGACCAAGACCTGGTCTCCTGGCCAAGTAGATGGAGGTTTGATGCGCGGGTCAAGAGTAACCAAACCTACCGACTCAATTTCGGACTAGTTATGCAGACGTTTTTATGGCTGAAAGAAAACGCGATCTCTACCCAGACACTCAATTCTCCATACAAGTCATACAACGAGCGCGAAAGAAACCACTAACTGTCAGAATTTGAAGTTGACACTTGCGCACGCACGTGTTTGCAGTACAACTAGACCCGGCAAGAAAACCGGAAAACGCATTATCGAGCATTCAAGAAGTCTACATACTTACATACATGCAAGAGCGCTTGTGGTGTATGCTCAAGTTGAGGCATAGGTACGAGTAAAAATACGCCTTTATATAAGCAGATATATAAATATTTTTCATTGATAAGAAATTGAATAGAAGTAAGAAGGACATACCTAATCCAGTAATCACTAAAATTTACTTTGTTCACTGTGTTTAGGAATGGCAGGTCTATCTATTTATTCAATGAAAAAAGACAAATTATATATTGTTACCAACTAGGTACCTATACTTAGTTTAGTAACGCTAAATCTTTAAGGTGGTAATTTAGGGTCACAGTTTTGTGTTTTTTCAGTTATATTATATCCCGTTTATAGGAATTTATTTGATACAAACTTAATTAACTGAATTTAAAATAGCTTCCAACAATCATTCACATCAACTTGGTCATTCATAATCTTAGGTTAGATATAAAAATATAATTTTCTCTTAAATCCTATAGTACGGTAATTTTGATCGCTACCCTCTGCGAGGTGACCTTAGAGAAGTGACGGAAATCGGGGAAAATAAATAATATGAATTTGCAAAACAAAATGGACTCTCCATAAAAAATTATCAGCTAATACATCCAATACAGGTTGTAAGGGACGGTGTACCGAAAACTGATAGGGCGTGCTTAGTTAATGAAACTGAACAGCAATCCCAAAGGAACATTAAAAAAAAATTACCTCTCCATCCAAATTGCTTACTCTGATTGAAGCATAGAATATATAACTCTGTTTCATGTATTCTATGGATCGAAGAGTTTGTTTGGAGAGATTAAAATTTTTTGTCCATTTCAAATGTTTCTTTGGGAAAGTTGTTCAGTTTCGTTTACTGAACAAGCCATTTCCACCGTCCCTTACACCCTGTATGTATGAAAAATCTAATTGTTTTGAGGTGAAGCGCTTGTCCCTTGTCCTCCTCCCCTCCCCCTGCCAACGACCGACTGTCACCTTGCAGGAGGGCCGCGTAGTGTAGGCAACGAATTAGTTGACCCCAACATAAATTTCTCCGGCAGATTTTATTTGACAGGTTGATAAAGAATCATGAATTAAATGTAAATTCAAAATATCCAAAAAAAAAACATACATTTTTTGTTATTTTTGTATGGAAAAATTAAAACTACTTACTGATTTTTTTATTTTTTATAGAAGGTTTGTCTCATGTAGTGTAATACCCCAGCAAAGTTTCATCAACTGAGAATTTAATGCGGGTGTCTTCATACAACGATCCGCTTCGTTGCCTAGACTAGCGAACGAACTTTTCGCAACAACTATAAGAACCACATCTTTAAAAAGCGGTTTAAGATGAACGGTAACTTTCTTGGACGAATAAAAAAATCGAGTGAAAACTTTTAGGGATTTTTCCTGGGGGCTAAATCACTAACTTGTGAACAAAAGTAGAGTTATTGAACCGATCAGCTGATTATTTTGTACCAAGTCTTTTTTGCGAATTTGGTAAAGTCGTAGAATTTTTTTATTACTTGTTGCAATTAGCCCCCACAATAAGCCCTTAAAATGATTTACACGCACTTTTTATAGCACTGTACAACAGAGCTTAGCATATTAGTATTTTTTTACCAGTATCAATGGCCACGAGTGTCACAAAAATATATTGAAACTGATGCTGGTACAGCTTGACTACTAAGTTAAGATTAAAAGGCTCGACTTAACAGTAATTTTTTATAGTAAGGTAGATTGTAACAAGAATTAAACAAGCATTAACAATATTTCTTAGTCGCGTTAAGTCTCTCTTAGTACATGACCAAAAAATGACAAGCTGAAAACCATTACCAGTAGTTCATTAAAGTCTGTGACAGTACCAGTATAATCGATGTTAATAAAATTATATGCTCTGATCTGAAGAAAACCGAATATACAACCTTAATTTTACATCACCCTGGAAATTTTAAGAGGTGGCTCTGCCCATCAAACTGAACAACTTTTCAGAAATATATGTTGAAATAAGAAAAGAAAAACACATTTTGACAGCAAATTTTGTATGAGAGGTCGAAATTTTTTTTTCGTGTTTTGAGTTGTTCAATTTCATTTCCAGAACCGCCTCTTATAATTTCCGGTGTGATTTAAAATAACGTATATAACAACCAGCTTAGAAAATAAGAACCATATAACGTAACGTAAAATAAAACTATCACAGGAGTAAAGAAACAAATCACTAAAGACAACAGCATTCGATTCTACACAACATTCGATCCTTTAAACAATAATACTGTTACTGTAATCAGTCTCGCGTACACTTCGTTCTCATAACAATCTAAATTCTATACCTAAACAAAGTCTCTTCGTCCATTATTTGAAGGCTCACAATCTATACTATTTCGTTCACTCACCACCGCCGCCTCTGAACCGTCAGTTTTCCTCCGGCAAGATGAAAATAGTCTTGAATTCTGAAAAGAACAATATTATTACAAACTTTGTCATTTCTCCGAAGTTGTCTCTGTCGATAAGACAAAGTCTATGGAAGCCGATAAACTAATTTTTATGAAACGTCGTAAGTGTATTTCAAGAACTAAAAGTTCTTGAAATAACCTTGAAAGAGGCATTATATGAAATGAGTTCAAACAATTTATTAGTTTAACCCGGTTTTGTCTGCATTTTCGCCTGTTTTTCTCTCATTTTGTGAAAACTTTTTTATTAACAATTAATATGCATCTTATCTTACACTTATAAAACATGACTTAATTTTTTATTGTTTTTCTCGCTTATTAGACGACAAGCGACAGCTAACTACGATCATACATAAAGGAAGTTGTATAGTAGAAAAAACTGCATACCTCAGGAACAGAAATGAAAGATAACCAAGTAATGTCGAAATCATAAAACGATATCTTTCAAACAAAATAGTCCAAATAAAGTTATAAGACGCGCTGTTTTAGCTTATCAGAAGACTGTAAGCTAGTGCCGTCTGGTGATGAGTCTGGTGAAATTCATCTGTGAATTCTATTAGTGACATACCTTAACATAAGTTCTGATGGGCTGCTGCAGGACGAAGATGGCAAAGATGACAACGCCCTGCAGAGCGTTGATGAGGTCGAAGACAGACCAGACGGAGACGGCGTCAGTACCAGCGCCGGCTGCCCAGGATACCACCTCCAGCACCCACGAGAGACCCATGATGACGGAGAGCATACAGCTCGTGCGGAATCTAGGGAGGAAGAAAATTGTCAATTAGCTTGTCAAGTTGAATAAACAAAGCCAACAGTTTCGAGAGATAGAGAGATAGTTTTAGATCTCTCGTTTATCGTGTAACACGCTAATTTGAGAATTGAAACGCCCATGACCAAATTGTTGCTCCTTTTACTTTTAGGTTAAGCAACACTGACTGTGGTCAAGACTGCTAGTGGTATATCAATTCAAGCGCGTTCTATACTACGGAAAACACGTCCAGCCCTTGAAACCAGCTACTGCCTCTGATAGTAGTTGATTAAGTCAAGTCAGAGGCCACATGGCTTCTTGAAAAGTTCAGCCAGATTGACCAATAACCTGGAAAAATCAAAGGTTGGTTGTCCCTCTAGGTTGCGGAGGTCTGAGATGCTCCGAGTAAAAGCCAGATCCCGTCAAAAATCCTGGGTTATGCTTCTGGGTTAAGTAGCCGACTCCGTAAATGGGACAAGGCTAGGACAATGATGATGTACCACGCTAATTCAATTTAAGATAAGTAAGTATATCAGCATGTGTTATCGATTGGGAAGCCTCTTAACCTTGAAAGGGGAAGCCCGCCCGCTCTCGTATCAATGACGCTAAAATATGCAGGATGTTATGTTAATTATTTTTGTGAATTATCGTGTAGACATCTTCAGGCAAGGGGACCTTTTTGGCCTCTGAACATGACTGAACAAACTATTTCTAGCCTAGAATGAAAGAGCAATCGACATTTGCCACGAGCAACATTAATTAAGAATTGCAACAAATTAACAAAGCGTTCTTGTATGCAAAATTAAAATGGATTATTACTGTCTATTGAGTTCAAAAGTTTTTTTGTAGAGTTTAATTAATTGAATTTAGCCTCCAGAATAATATCTCTCAAGGTTTACACTTTAGTTTAAAACTCTATTGATAATTTAAATACTACGGCTTCTTATTTGAGAATAATAGTAACACTGTACCTATAAATTTTACTATGATATATCATATTACATTTTGCGTCATCAGGTTTTATTATTAGTCATTTGACATCACCATTTCCTGGATCTCCCTGTCAGGTTGGGATTTAAATATTTTATGTACGTTTTATTGGAGTTGTGATACTTTTTATGGCTACAAGATTCGCTATAAAGTTTGTTTGTTGCTACAAAATTTTCCAGTGAAGGCAAGTAATAGATGTACTCGTACGTAGCTTAAGATTTATAGACCAATCCTTATCTTCTAATTTGTTTTGAGTGTTTAATTGACCTTATGATGGATTTCTTGACAGGGTGTTCAGTGTTTGTACTTCTTTTAATAGCTAAGTAGTAGAATAGATGTCAAAAGAATACTATTCAGTTAAAGGAGGAACAAAAGTAGCCTGAAATGGCGTGTGGTATTTGCTTACGGCCGCCCGGGATGGTCGCCCTTTTCTTTGCAAACTTTGCTTGCTGACACAAAACCGTCTGCCTAGATACACATCCTTTGATACCTTTGAGCCTTTGATAGAATTTGATCGGTAGATCCTTTAAGGGGTCGTTGACCGTCGTAATTGATCTGTGGACTAGATACTTACACCTTCCGATACTTTCTGAGCCTTTGGTTGAAGTTTATCGGTGGATCCCGTAGTGGGGTCGCTGGCCTCTGCTCATGAGGTGGAACCGGCGCTCCCAGCACCGTCCCTAACCTCACCCAGTCGTCTGTCGAGCTGATGTCTGAATGCGCCATGTCTAAAGCTAAAATAAAAAATAAATCTTTTTAAAACTCTCTACAGAGTACCAAATACAAAAAAAAATACAAAAAATAAATAAAAATTACAAATTTTTCAAAGTCAAGCACAGATGAAATAAAAGTAATACTTATTAGAACTTACGCTACTTGCGCGCTTTTACTTACGCTATTGCGTATTTTGTACTCGATGTTTAAAACTAAGAATATTTGTGTTCCTTATACCAAAACTTGTTACTTGAAGAACGAGTACAAAATGAGTACTATCCGCATGTCTAAGGCCGGTATTTCACTGGGATACCAGTCGCGCAACCAGTGGCGCAACCAGTCGCGCCACTGGTGTCCGTAACTAGACACCAGTAAAGACACACCCTGCGGCCACAGTATTAAGGGCTATATTTCAATGGGAGTGGTAGCGCGACCAGCATCCCAACTGGTTGCGCCGCCAAATTGAGAGCTGTATACATTTTGTTGGTAGCGGCGACTGGTAGCGCGACTGGTTGCGCCACTGGTGTCCGTAACTAGACACCAGTAAAGACACCCTGCGGCCACAGTATTAAGGGCTATGTTTCACTGGGAGTGGTAGCGCGACCAGCATCGCCAAACACCAGGTCAGTAACTCTCTATAGAGCTGTATACATTTTGTTGGTAGCGGCGACTGGTTGCGCTGCCATGGTGTCCCAGTGAAATACCGGCCTAATACTCATTTTGTACTTGTCCCGTATGGTGCCGGCAAAGAATAGTACCATCCCATACATTCCCGTGGGAGTCGTAAGAGGCGACTAAGGGTTATAAACTGGAGGATGGGCAGCAGCATCCTCCTGTGTATTATACCATATTACTTACTGCGGTCACCTACAACCGCGGTCCATGGTGCCAGCCGTGACGCTGACAAGCGAGGTGACTATGGTACTTCCCCTCCACATTTTTCCAGCATAAGCTATAATTCTGGAGGGAGCTCCCTGTCCTGTAGTGGACATTTCATAGGATGTTAAAATGACTCATTTTGTTACACACTGTAAACTCCAATATTGACGGCGCAATGTTTGTAGGCTGATAAAACCGGCCAAGTACGTGTAGGGCCACGCACAGTGTAGGGTAAATTTGGGTTCATTTTCCGTATTTTTCCCATGGTTAAACTTATGCCATTAACGAACAGCCAGGTCTAGCGTCTGATGCTATTACTTCTATAAATTTTTACGAGTAGTTATTAGAATGTTAAATAACTTGGTCAGAATTTTGTTCTGAAGATTTTGTTCATACCTACTGGATGGACATGACCCCAAGAAAATTACCTATATAACATCGAATGAAACATCCATACTGTAGAAATACATATAGTAACTATTCTGAAATAGAAACCGGAAAATCTGTTCGATGCGAAATGACTCATCATAGTTCAGCATTTTATCGCTCACACCGTAATTTGTTTGTTTTCCCTTACGTCACATGAGATTATAGCTCGAATTCCATTTCCTAATAAAGTTACAATTCTTTCGAAACACTACTAACTTACAATGAAGTTGATAAAGATGTGACTCGCACACATAATACAAAACAAATATGACTTGACTCACGTGTGACGTCTTTTAGCTTATCGTAGTGGACTGCGAAGGCGCGAGATGTGAAGAAAAATATCACAAGGTTGAGAAGAAGAATGGCTGCTACTGGTCCATAGAAGTAAGGCAGAGCTGCTTGGTCCGCTGAAAATTGAATCTTTTTTAGCATAGCCAGTTGAAATAACGATTTTTGGACATAATTTTTTCACCAGATTTAAGTACGAATGGTATGGACAGATAATAAATAATAATAAACAATAAATAAATTTGTTTATTTTCTCCCACAAAAAGTTTCTACAAATAGGTATATTAAGATCAACTTAGACATTAAACTTACACTACTGTAAAGAACTTGTATTATGTGGGAGACAGGAGCTCAAACTAGGAAAACCCTGTGCTAAGAGACTCCTGGCTCCCTCACTCGGAAAATGAACCAAACTACAAAAATATAATAATTGTGCGATCTAGTATTAAGTTGATAACTGAACATTAAATTTATTAACTAAAATTTCAGCGACGTATTAAAAATAACAAGGAAAATAAAATAAATTTAAACAAAATTTTGAAAACTTCAGATTAACAGTAAAAATAAATAAAAAGGCAACGCGCGTGTAGGTATGTGTGTATGTATGTGTGTGTGTGTGTGTGGTGTATGAAAAAAAGCTTTTGAGTACTTGCATAAACGGGAAAAGTAGGTAACTTATGACACAATAGACAGTAAACGCTCCGTTTCTTCATAATCAAGACTTTGTAGCCAGTCCGCGATTTTTCTTTTACATTCTATTTTGGATAGGCTATATATTGAATGTAATTCATTTGCTCTGTTATAAAGTATACTTCCCCTGAAACTAAAGAATCTCCCCCCAAAACTAGTTTTAACAGAAGAAGTTTCACATACTCTAGGCTTTCTTCTTGCGACTGTCTCTTTCTCTAAAGCAAATTGAATAGAGGAATGTTTCAGTAAGATAGTGTTTAAAATGTACAATTTGCGGACAGTTAACACTTTAGCTTCCATGTATAAATCCGTAGTAGGAAACAAACGCGGTTTAAAAGAGACAGCTTTAAGATCATTCGTTGAGACCGTTCCACTTCAAGCATAAGCGTCTTACCTGCACCACCCCATGTAGTGATACAGTATGAGATCACAGATTGACACAGAGCTTCATAAATCGTTTTGATCAGTGACCAATTAGAAATATGTCTAATATTTTTAAAAATTTATGTTAATTTTCGCAATCGTTTAGATAAACTCATAATATGATCTCTAAAAGTTAAGTTATTATCAATCAGTAATCCCAAGTACTGCACCGTGCGACTGTTTTCTAACACGGGGCAATCACAGGCAGTGCAAGAGATTGGATATGAACACGAATGAGCTTTAATATTATGTCTGCTGAAGTCGTAAGATACGTTTGTAATCGAAAAACAAATATACTTTGTTTTGCAAGTGTTAAGTGTCAGAGAGTTTAAAGACAGCCATTGACACACAGTATTTGTACAGATATTTTGAAAGTGTCAGTAAAGGTTGAAGCCACAATGTAGCGATACAAACCTTTAATAAAAACCGGTCACGTGCGAGTTGGACTCGCGCACCGAGGGTTCCGATATACATTTAGTATTTTTGGAAGCAAAGCAAGTCCATTTTTAGGACCGCAAAACTAAATTTGTTTGTAAAGGTTTTTTGCAGATTTCTAAAAAACTGTGCAACTTAGAAAGATAGTTTTATTTTTGCTGTAATATTTACATAAACGTCTATCGACTGTAATTAATTCAGATTTTTCCATTCACAAACTTCGGAGATAAGGGGGAGGAAACGGTATTTTTTTTGACATTTTCATCATAACTTGAAAACTAAGAGTTGTAAAAAATACAAAAATATATTTTAGAATATAAACGTAAAGCCCTTTCATATGATACCCCATTCGACCTAGTACCGATAATTTGAAATTTTGCCCTTCCTATTTGGGCCCCCTTTATATTAATAATCATAATTTTTTCTTAACTCTTTCACGTGCAATTAAGTTGGACAACCATATTCTAAAACTACTCCTAATTCCAAGTCGATAGCATGAGTGGTTGCTGAGATATTAAGGTGTGACAGACAGACATACAAAGCGGCACCATAAGGGTTCTGTGGCGTTCTATATTTCTGAACGCACAGTGAACTTTCGAACGAAAACAGTAGTCAATTGGTGTGGTATCAAGTCTGTCATTACCGGATTTTGCTCGGGTTGTGAATTCAATTAGAGATGCTTTTTATTGTATATATATTTACGCATTGTGTTACTTAAGTTAGTTCAACTAGTTTCCTAAGAGCCTTGTGTCCTCGGCATAATATTGTGTTTGAAGAATAAACTTATCTCCACAATCGCTACGGGTATCATTCTCGACAAGCGTCCTAAGCGACCATATTATCTAGGAGGCGGGAACCGCCTCCAAAACTGGTGACCCCGAATAACACGCACTACGGAACTTCGTGAACGCCCTGAAACCATCCTGAAACGAACAAAAGCAGAGCCGCTTGCCAACTAACTGGTCATTTTGCGAAGAAGAGAGAAGCGGTGAAATACAAAAACGAGTGTCAAGTTAAATTACATTGTTTTTGTGATATTCCGTTCGTGTGCAGCACCTAAAAGGAATCAGCATCATCCATCATCAGCTCACAGCAGTGGTTTGAGGTTATGAAAATTTTTCTACATCCGTTTTTCTTTTGTTCGCGCCTATTTTCGTCTGAAAATCATTCGTTCCTGCTCGGCACCGCTCGCCTTTCATTCAGTTTGACAGATGAATGTACAGTGCAACAACATCAACAAAAACTGTGAGTTGAACTTGAACAATTTTTTTATGCATATTTTTGCTAATTCCTGAGACATTTCTAATTTAAACTTAGATAGGATTTGCATGATATGTAACCTACTGTGTGTGCATGTGCTTGTGATTATTAGAATTCGTGCTAATCGTTTTACCTTTTTATTTTTAATTCTGTGCATGTTTTTGTAACTAGTGACAGTAAGGTATATGGGACAGTAGTTTCGCTTCTAATAACACAACAGCTGTTCAAATTTTCTATTTCTTTTTACAAATTTTATGTTTTTGATATTTGCATGTTAATATCTCTAAGGTTCTTGTAATAATTTTTTTTGAGCTGATTCTGTCTTTGTAACAATCCATTACGCAAATAATACTTTATACTTATATGTCATAATCATAGTGTTACTGATTAACATAACAATAATTTTAACACATTTATATTTTCCACTATGACACCAACCCCTCCGGAAAACGATAAACAAACCCCACCGGAAAATGATAAACCAATTCCACCCCCAAAACCGGAGGTTTCACATATCGCTGTTAAATCAACACCCTTCTGGCCTAATCGTGTGGCTGCATGGTTTGCGCTAACAGAGGCTAGTTTTGAAATCTCAGGTATCAAACTCGATCAGACTAAATATTGCCATGTTCTTAGCATACTTCCTGAGTCTGTGGCTGCAGAGGTTGAGGACCTTTTCATTAACCCACCTAAAGAAAACAAATATGAAATTTTAAAAACTGAACTCATCCGCAGACTATCTTCTTCGGAGGAAAAACGAGTCAACCAGCTGCTGGGAGATGCTGAACTGGGAGAGCGCAAACCATCTCAATTTTTGCGTCATCTCCGCTCACTCGCTGGCTCTAACCTCAAAGATGAGTCCATCCTTCGACAACTGTGGTTGAGGCGTCTTCCTCAGAACGTCCAGGCTATCCTGGCCGCTCAAGCTGATTTGCAGTTGGATAAAGTTGCTGAATTGGCTGACCGCATTATGGAGGTGTCAGGTCACCAATCAGTTTATGCTACTTCAGCTGCACCGCTAACAAGCAATGAACAATTGCAAGCTATCACCAGCCGACTGGACGAATTGACACAGCAGGTTGCTGCAATGAGCAGTGACTACAATCAGCGCCGCAGAGACAAGACCCCTACGCGGTCACGGTCCAGCTCCAGAAACCGTTCAAATTTGTGCTGGTACCACCGGAGATTCAAATCAAAAGCTACTCGTTGCACAATACCTTGCAGTTGGAAGCCTAAGTCATCGGGAAACTTCAACGACAGTCAGTGATGGCGGCGGCTGACTGTCCTTCTCCAAACCTGGTAAGTCGCCGTTTATTTGTTACTGAAGTGAAAAGTAAGCGTCGATTTCTTATTGACACTGGGTCCGACATCTGCTGTTTTCCAAGATCAGCTCTTCGTGGTAAAGCTCAAGAGGCTAACTACCACCTCAAGGCTGCAAATGGAAGCACAATAAAAACCTACGGTTTATTGAACCTGTCCCTTGACCTTGGGCTTCGCAGGGATTTCAGGTGGCGTTTCGTCATAGCTGATGTTAGCACAGCTATCATTGGATCAGATTTTTTAGCACACTATCACCTGCTACCTGACTGCACCCACAGGCGTTTAGTAGATGGCAAGACAGGCCTCTCTAGTGGCGGCACAATTGCTTCAATTGAGCAGGCTAGCGTCAAGGTTGTTTTTGGCAACAACAGTGACTCACCTTTCTTAAGAATTCTGTCTGAATTTCCAGAGATCACTCGGCCACCCGGATTTCCACGCGAGGTAAAGCATGATACTATGCACCACATTATTACAACTGACGGCCCGCCCGTTGCGTCCCGACCTCGCCGCCTCGCACCGGAAAAACTCAAGACTGCACAAAAGGAGTTTGCCGACATGATACATGCTGGTACTGCGCGCCCCTCGAAAAGCTCATGGTCTTCCCCGCTGCACATGGCACCTAAGAAGGATTTGACCTGGCGCCCGTGCGGAGATTACCGCGCCCTAAATGCCCGCACTGTACCAGACCGATACCCTGTCAGACATATAGGTGACTTTAGCCACAATTTAGCTGGTTCCACCATATTTTCTACAATAGACCTAGTAAAAGCATATCAGCAAATTCCTGTCTTTCCTGACGACGTGTGTAAAACCGCTATTATTACCCCGTTCGGCCTATATGAATTTCCCTATATGTCTTTCGGGTTACGGAATGCAGGTCAAACCTTTCAAAGGTTTGTCGACGGTATAGTGCGCGGGCTGGATTTTTGCTATGCGTATGTAGACGATATTCTTATTTACTCGCGTAACGCTTCCGAGCACGAAGAGCATCTACGCATACTGTTTACCAAACTACGGGATTTTGGGATGGTGATTAACCCCTCCAAATGTACTTTTGGCGCACAGGAAGTAACTTTCCTCGGGTATCGCATTAATGCGCAAGGGACGCGTCCTCATCTTTTTTACCATTTTGGTATCGGAACCGTAAAAACAGTAGTACCAAAGACAATACGTTAGTAAATTGTATACTCTTAGGTAGTAACTACGTATTAAGGCATAAGCCCTATTATGAAATAAATGTTCTCGATCAAAACCTCTATTTTGGCAGTTGATACTATTATCTTATCATGGATTTTATAAATACGAGTATAGAATGATTTCTTTATACTATCGCAAAATGCTAATGCAATTTTGTAGCATAACAGAAGACGTAGTGACTAAAATTAAAAAGGGATGCTGAGATGGTTTGGTCATGTAGAGAGAATGAATGAAAGATCTACAAGGCGAGAGTGAATGGAAACGTTGGAAGGAGAAGGCCTCGGCGAACGTACCAAGACCAAATTCAGGACGTTCTGAATAAAGGCCAGGTTAAAAGTACCCTAAACCAACGAGCATGTATAAAAGGATTGATGAAATTTCAGGAAGCAAGTATGTCAAGATCGTAGCAGTTGGAGAACTGTGGTCTCTGTTTCTGAGCAAGGCGTGATATTATGTATGTATGTAATTTTGTGTGTTTCCGACAAGATAAAATTATAACTAAAAGTGGCGTCACCTCTGCTATGTTGCCACCTAAACTCAATCCAATTTGATTTTTTCATGCAATGAATTTTCGATCACGATATTTACAGACAGACTGATGAGAAAGATAACGATTTGCGAGTTAGTTTACAGTGAACATGCATAAATTTAAGCTATACTTACGAGGCCAACATTGCCAATAGCAATCTTTGAAACAAACACAAATCTTAAGACAATTTAGCATACAACAACATTGTTAATTAATAACAACAATAAAAATATACAAATACAAAAACAGATGCAAAACTCACTACATTTAATCTGACAGACACAGCTAGCACACTCTGGAATAATTAAAAGTAAAAACAAACAACGCAAAATCAGGAATGGTCAAATAAAGCAAGAGAGTTGCATACACATACTAAGACAGATGTAAATATACCGAATGGGAATAATTTTAGTAACTTACTTTCAAACCAGCAGGCTTTAACCCCGAAGTTGGGTTTGAGGTATGTACTAGGTACTGCAGGATGCAGTTGCATGGTAACAGTGACTAGGAGAAGGATAAGAGGTAGAATCACGGCGTATGCGCAGTACCACGCAAACCGTCGTCTCATACTGCGTCTCGATACTGATATGCTTATGTACCGCCTACAAATAAAACAATGATCAGAAGTTAAATAATTTCAATTTAATAAGTAGAAATATTATTTCGATTCACTCACCTGACATTGAGAAAAATGTCAAAACACATAACATTCAACCAGAAAAAGCAGGAAACAAACGAAAACTGGATGATGTAGGCTGAAAGACAAAATACAGATTTATTTTTCTACGAAATTTGTTCATAGTCTGCTACACTCAATGGTCTCATAGTTATACTATTCATTACCGTACCAATAATTGTGCAAGCTGTTGGTGGGAAAGCATGTCCTGCTAACTGAGTAACAGCAAGACAACTGAATGCCACAGCCAGACACATACAATGGCAAGCCAGCGCTTTCCCGTGCGTATCCCTTAACTCTCTTATTAAAGTGTAAACGCATACAGTTGCTAGCAGGAATGGTACTGATATTAGTAAACCTGAAAAAACAAAAGTTATACCATTAGTGTAAAGCTCGTAAGATAGGAATGTTAAAAAAATAAATTATTAATAAGTAATTTGAAATCTAGGTACGATATATTACCTGTAGCATAAAGTATTAGTGTTGTAGATGATTTGGTGATATCTTCAGCTGATTGAAAACAAACTAAAGGCAGTGTCAACCCTGCTGGAAAGGACTCGTTCCAAAATGTCTCCATACAATAATCTTTTGTCCCAAGCAAGTATGGAGAACCGTACGGGACGAATAGTGATCCATTTACCAGGAGGTAAAATTCATCTTGACTATCTTGGTGTGGATTTAGTCTATACCTGAAACACAATTATTAACAGAACTGATATCTCGTGTCTCGAACTCAAACTTCAATAAACACTAGTTAGCGAAACTACCTTAGATATTCAGTCATGCATTAGTAGCCCGGATAGTTACTTAGTAGTAAATATTTAGTAATGTAGAGAATCGATAGGAAACTCGAGCTAGTCGCGTTCGTTTGTAATCGAGAAAGTTGCACGTGATGATGTTTATAATTTATAATAGAAACGTACCTACTGTAAATGAATTAATACAAGGAATATTTATGATAAGTATTTATAATTTATGATAAGTATATAAATTTTTCTTAATTTCTATAAAATTTATTTTTTCACATCATCGGTCCTAGATCCGATGGCCGATGAGTCAGAAAATTTCTAGAGGGCGACTACGAAACGGAAGGCTTATCATAAGCAGTCCCCCGCTAAGGCGTATCAAAGATCTGGTGATGGTCACAGTAATAAGAAGAAGCCATGGTGCAGCAATAGAAGTCTTTCGGCTGATATGATAATGAATATTTGTTTCATTCATATTTATTGCAAAACTTATGTAATATCTAGTCATTATAGTTGATCACACGTCACCTACCTGATGTAAAGTTACTGTGATTCAAAAAGTAACAAAGAAAAATTCTTACCTTTCAAATTTACAAGGATTTCCTACGATGGTCTCAAAGACATTGCTGTCGTAACTGAAGATATGGGTCTCATTAGCTTGATGAAACATAGGTTGAAAAGTGAGAGATGATCTGGTGCAGGCCCACTTCGGCTTCCCGTCTTCATACGTAAGGGTGAGGTTCTGCCCGCTGGCGCAGCATTTTGGAACCACAGGCAGTTGTTTTTTAACTTCTTCTTCATCCTAGGAACAAAGAAAATAACATTTTATTTATTCACTTGGATAAGCTTTTAAGGCGCTTAATGGGGCGTTTTAACGAGTAACAGTAAGTCTCGACAATCCTAATCAAAAGTGTGAAAAATTTCTCCGTCTGTCTGTCAGCGGGCTGTATCTCATGACATGATAGACAAAATTTCAAGTCAATAGCATGAGTGGTTGCTTTAATACAGGTGTGAGTGTGACAGACGGACAGACAGACCGACAAAGTCGCACCATGAAAAAGGGTTCCTTTTTACTTTCGAGCGGAGCGAGAAAGGTATTGTATTCGTGAAAAAAATAAGTTTTTCCAATTTTCTCAATAATGTGTTCTATATCACTTATACATCATAAAAAATAAGTCGGTCCGTCGGTCGGTCTGTCAGTCACGCTTTGGCCTAGCGGCTAAACGAATGGTCCGATTGCCACCATATTTTGAATTTAGGAGTTTTATGCAAATTCATCGAAGGGTTCTAAGTGGTTTCTTGCTGGCTATCATTTTGAGGGTAGCTGTCATACAACGATAATGAAAAATTGAAATTTTCTGAAAAACGGCTTATAGAATCTTGATGAAACTTTGCATGACCAAGCATCTTCATGTAAGATATCTTGCGCCAATATCAATTTATTTGTGTAATATCATATAAGGGGTGTTCCTGTACAACCAAATCGTAAATATGTGATTTACCCAAAATTGGTTCCCGTGAGTTTATTAAAATTTTCTAGAATTTTAATCCTGGATTGGTTGTCTACCTGACTGGATATTATAAATGATTTTTTTCAATAAACTTTAGTACACAGGGTGTACCAAAAACTGAAAGGGCTTGCTCAGTAGACCAAATTGAACAATTATCCATTAGGAACATGTGTAGGGAAATTAAGAAAATCTCCATGCAAGTATCTTACGGTAGTATCCATTGATCTGCGAAAATTCATATAAAGGGTGTTCCAGTACTACCAAAAGTTAAACATGTGATTTACTCGAAATCGTTTGAGGTTTGTTTGTTTTAATGCTTGACAATTTGAATTCTGAATTGATCTGTATATTTCACTCGAACATTTTTTTGGAAAAACGTAAATAAAAGTTTGTATTTCCATACTATGTGTATGGCATTACAAATTTAAGTTTGCGGTTGATAGTTTTTTCCTTGAGTATTGCGAGAAAGTAAGTGCAGTGCTGCTGTACCATTTATTTTTACCGTTTTGATATCGGAACACTAAAAAGGCAGAAGTTGTTTATTTTTGTTATAGGTGGGAATCCTTTTCGATCGTAGCGCCATCTTGAAATTCTAGAGATAAGTTGGTCAAGCTGTAATATTAGGAGACCTATGACACAGGTCAAACCTAGTTTAGGCTCCTTTCTCCCAAATAGAGGTTTTATTAGTGTTATAATAATATTGCGCCTACAAAAGTTGTAAATTAAGTTTTTGGGAGATAATAAACCATAGCGCGCTTTTGCTAGGTCTGTGTAATAAACAAAATTTTTATTTTCTTTATTATTTTATTATAATATGTATTTCTGTTGCCGCTATAACAACAAATAATAATAAATAACAAATTATTCCCTACTACAAAAGCTATTTAGGCTCGATTTTTTGTTTTGGCTCTATTGTAAATAATAGAACACTTACAAACGTAAAAATTGGTACGTTTATAGTGCATTAGCTATAGTACGAGTATAACAACAAAACATAAAAAGAAATAACTAAATAAAAAACAACAAACTTGAAATATCGAAATATAAACAGTTCAATTGCGAGTCGGAATTCATATTTCATACTCTTCTGCGCGACTGTGCGTCCATGACTATAAGACCGATTTTTTTAACTCAGTGGTACGCAACCTTCACTGCACAAGTCCGACACGCACTTATCTGTTTTTTTTGTATCGGAAAGTAACTAACACAACAAGAGTAATAAGCCCAGCCTTTAATCTGTAACCGTTCATAAATCACCAAAATTTATCGGAAAACTCCCTGAGATAATCATCAACCTTGTAACTTTTGAACACCCTTTTAAGGAAAACGCATTTCCTGTTTACCTAATATCTCCGAAAACTTGACGCAGAATTAGGTCACCAAGAGCCAATTTACAGGCGAAGGCCAAGATAATTTACCATTGTCATTCAAACCATGATAAATTGGTTGGATCATATGACAATGCTAATCAAAATTCAAGACAAGCATTTGAACTTTGTAGCTCATAAGAAATTTGTTGCGGTTGCTGTGATGTTTACACTGAAATTGGTCACGTAAATGAAAATAAATACACTTTACGAGGCGGACCGTTTTATGTTCAGACGATGAATGTCAACAACCAATGTTTTGGTTGGTAAGTGACGTGGAAGCTTAAGGTTAAGTTGCTACGGTTTACGAAAATGGAGAAGTTTTAATCCATAAACATCGACATAAAATGTTTTTGGTAACTCTTGTTAGAAAGCATGTTTTTGTTGTTACAGCGACAAGAATCGTTTTTAGGGTTCCGTAGTAAAAAAGGAACCCTTATAGTTTCTGTCTGTCTGTCCGCGGGTTAGCTCAGAGACCCTTAGCACTAGAAAGCTGCAATTTTGTACGGATATACATTTTATCTACGCCGACAAAATGCTAGAACAAAATTTTGAAAACAATATGTTTTTAGGGTACCTCCGATACAAGTAAAGTGGGGATGAATTTTTTTTTCTCGTCTACCCCATATTGTGGGCTGTCGTTAGATAGGTCTTTTAAAATAATATGAGTTTGATCAGATCATTTTTCAATTTAGAGATCCGTTTGCGAAATATAGAGCTTGAAAGCGCAATTTTTTGTTGGAGTCGACTGTCCCCCCCCCCCCCCTGCCGGCTAAACGGTTGTCATTAGAAATGTGAAAAAAATCACAGTAGTATCATATATGATGAAATTAAAAGGAAAACTATCACAGTTAAGTAGGCTGAGTAGTTTAATGAGCTATAGCCGAAAAACTTAAAATAATAAAAACAGCAATAGCAATCAGGCGCTAGGACCTCGCTGAGCATTAGGAGGTAAAAAGTTTATAGTTCATAGTTTATTATTCCTTAACAATATACATTGTGTTGGACATACATCTTAGCATCAATACGATTTGCCAATATAGAGAATTTACATGAAAAAAAATTACAAAAATTGAGCCTTAAATTATTAAAAAAAAAAATTATATGTATATAATGTCATTACATTATAAATAATTGTAGAGGATCTACTTATTGACGAATTCATCAACGGAATAAAAACATTTTTCCAACAAGAAACTCTTCAGGGTAACTTTAAACGTTTTAAAATCGCTAATACTTTTCATGTCAGTTGGAAGAGCATTAAACATCTTGACCACTTGATACCGCACACAGTGTCCCGCTATGCGCAGTTTAGGTTGGATAAAGGTTGGCAAGTCCTTTCTTCGTGTCAACAGTCGTTTGTTACGATCCTCCTTGGTTTCGTAGCGGTCCAAGTGCTTCAAGAGGTCCGTCAACAGTACAAAAATGTAGAGGCAGGGCGCCGTTAGTATCTGCATATTTTTAAAATGTTCTCTACATGATTGCCATTGAGGAATTCTAATCATTGTCCTGATTGCGCGCTTTTGTATTACGAATGCCTTGCTTATATTGTATTTATACCCGTTCCCCCAAAATTTTATAGTGTATCTAAGTCTTGACTCGACAAGTGCGTAATACACTGTTTTTAAGTGCTCTTGCGAAATTTCCTCTCTAAGACTCCTAAGCGCATAGCAAGCAGAGCTCACTTTGGCCACTATAGTGTCCACCTCTTCTTTCCAGTTAAGTAAACAATCTATCTGAGCTCCCAAGAACTTAGTAGATTGTACAGGGTTTATCTGTTCGCCATTTAATTTGACATCTACTGTGTCTTTCGCTGTAGTGGTGTTCCTAAAGAGTATTACGTTAGTTTTGGCTAAATTAAGTTTTAAGTTGTTCACATTGAACCATTGAACAAATTTCAAAATAGCTTCTTGTATGTTTTTATTTAGTTCTGTAATGTTTGGAGCAGAAATTACTGCGTTTGTATCATCAGCAAAAGCCACTATACTGGTTTTGTCTACTTGTTTAAGTATGAAGTTGTTTAAATCGTTAGTTAATATTATAAATAATATGGGTCCTAGGATAGAGCCTTGTGGTACCCCTCTGGTGTTTTTTGTCAATTTTGATCTGGTAACAGTTTCATGACCATTTGAAGTGGATTTCAGTTCAACGAATTAGTATCTGTTCGAAAGATAGGATCGCAAAAGTTGAAGGAATTTACCTCTAACACCGTAGAAGCTTAGTTTTTCGATAAGAATTTCATGGTCCACCATATCAAATGCAGAACTAAGGTCAAGAAACAGTCCTGCAACTTTCTTGCCTTCATTAAGCTCAGAAGTGATATCATTAATAAGAGCTTCTATTGCATCACTAGTACCAATTCCTTTCTGAAATCCAAATTGTCTATGGTTAATAATATTATGTTTATTAATATGTGCAAGAAGTCTTACTTTTATAAGCTTTTCAAATATTTTGGAGAGAGTGGGCAATAGTGAGATGGGTCTATAATTATGAATATCAGTTTTTACACCTTTTTTATGTAAAGGCAAGATTTTTGCGATTTTGAATTGGTCTGGGAAAAGGCCCTGCTCAAAGCAATTGTTATAAAGAGTGGCTAACGGCACAGATAGAACGTCAATATTTTCTTTTATTACATTTATGGGTAACTCGTCAAAACCAAAAGATGTCTTGTTTTCCATTTTTCTGACCGTCGCAGAAATTTCTTTTGGTGTAATTTCATGCCAATGAATATCATTCTCAATCCTACTGAGACTGTCTTCCAAGATGGTCAGGGCATTCGCTCTTTTAGTGCTAGTCGAGTCAAAACCCAGTTCAAATTTCGCAGAAAACAACTCAACTATTTGTTGGGGATCATCAACGATTGTATTATTAATTTTTACGAGTAATTTTTCTCTTTTATTTATGCTTATTTTATTCCTATGCCTATTTACTACTTGCCATATAGCTTTAGGAGAGTATTTACCCTTACAAAGTTCTTTGTTTACGGCAATTTTATTGGCGTTTCTGACAACTCTTCTGAATATTTTAATGTAATGTTTTCGGTATGATATTAATACTTTGTTATTGTCACTTTCTTTAACCGCAGTAAGGAACCTCTTCATTGTACTAGCTACCTTAATTTCCTTAGTAATCCATTTTATTTTTTTATTAGTTGTAGTACGGATCTTTGTCTTTTTTAAAGAGAAACTGTGTCTAAAAAAAGATAAAAAGTTCGATAAAAAGGTATTTACGCCATTTTTTTTCCAATCATGTGATTTTATGTTGCGTCTAAATTCATTGTTTCTTTTCTTACAAATTCTTCTCTTTTGCACATATATAATTTTACCATCTGATTTGAGATTTCTGACATTAGGCATGTCTAACTGACATAGTAGTCCTGCGTGTCCATCCGAGAGATCGTTATGGTCCACATTTGTTTGAATTATAATTTCATTCGGTAAATTCGTAAGAATATTATCAAGGCATGAATTTGTTTCATTCCTTACAAAAGTAGGCTCTATGAAGAGAGGTCTAAAGTTGTAAGAGGCTAGTAGAGAAAGGAATTCCTTTTTGTAATCGTCATTGTTCAGTAAGTTTACGTTAAAATCACCACATATAAGACATTTATTGTTGAAAAAATGAGTCAGCAATTTTTCAAGTGTACTTAAAAACGATTCAAAATTTTTACGCACAGGATTGCGATATATGCAACAGACACTCGTTTCCGTATTTTTGTCTTTAATGCCACAGATTTCAAATTCTTCCCTTTTATACAGTCGTTTGCAAATATCGAGATCCTCACTGTCATCGGGTACTCTACCTAAAATTAGAGTCCCACCTCTTTTCATGTTAACTCTTGTATTGCTTGATACAATTTTGTAATTTTGTAAACTAAACAAGGATAAATTCAAACTAGTTAAAAAATGTTCAGTTATACACACATATTTTGGTTTTACATTTTCTAAATATATTTCTAGCTCAAATTTACTACTTGTAATACCACATATATTTTGACAAAAAACTATGAGCCCTTTATCATTTGAACACAAACAAGATTTATTCTTGTTAGGCTCGAAAAAACATGCTTACGTTAGGATCATTATCAGTATTGTCTATACTTTTATCAAAAACATTTTCATTTTGGTGTGAAATTTGAGATAATTTAAATTGTGAAATTAAGTCATTCAAGTCATTGAAAATACTTTTAAATCCAACGCTATTGATTTCACCATTTCGTGCGTTGAAATTTTTTTCTGAGTATTCTAATTTTTTATTCGAATCAAGGATATAAACATATTCGTATTTTAAATTATCTGAGTCTAGATATTTATTGAAAGTCTCAATCCTACGGTTGGACAAATTTGCATGCTTTGACCACTTGAAAGTAGGAGCACAAACAATTATGTTCGTGTGTTGAACTTTTTCTAGTTTTTGCCTCATGTGTTCTACAAGTTCAAGATAATTTTGAGAACTTTTGAAGTCTGAGTCTCCAATGAATATGACACAGAAATCGTTCATAGTGTAGTTTAACAGCTTCTTGTCTATGTGAGTGAGTAATTGTTCAATGCCTCCGTGAGGTGTGCAATAGTGACATACTTGAAAGTCACTGAATATTGTTAGAGCAAGATCTAGTAAGTAACGCCTTTCACTGCTGACAAAACACATCTTGTTAATGGGTATTGTCTCCCCAGGTTTTTCTGTTTGCGTTGTATCTTGTAGTTCGTCAATTGTGATTTCGTGTTCCATATTAGCGTTTTCTTCTGTACATCCTTTGTCTATCATAATTTCACTCTTCAGTTCATGTAGTTCATCCAGAGTTTCACATAATAAAATTGTTCCTGCAGTTCTGTAATTTTTTCGATGATAGTCGCTAGTTGTATATTCAAACTTTCAGTCTTCGCGTAAATATCTTGCTTGGCGTCTGATGATTTTGAAAGAAAGAACTCTTGTTTATCAAGGTTACGTTTTATTAAATCAAAATTTTTTAATTGTGTTTCTTTTTTGGAATTTATTTTTTTTGTACTTGTGCCAAAATTACTCTTTGCCTTTGATGATGTAGAAGTACAAATTCTAGTTAGTGCAGCAATTTTCGTATCCTGTTTTTTTATTACATCTTTCAATTCTGAGATTTCGCATATATACTCATCAAGTAGTTTATCGGCAGTATTGTATTTAGTATTCTATCAACTGTTCTTGCATATAAATTTTTTCGCAAATTTCTGGACAGCTTCTGTTATGTTGAATATCTGTCTGGGTTGTGTCTAAGTCTAAGTTATGTTATAAACTTACTTAAAACTCGCCTTGCAATAAAAATTAAAAAAAAAATACTACGGTACCCTATACTGCGCGTGGCCCGACACGCACTTGACCGGTTGTTTTATTCATGAGGCCGTAATTTTTTGAAATGACTAACAAGCTCAAGTTCATGAATTATGCTAACAGGCTATTTCCTTATTACAGAAAACTTTAGGTACGCGGTGCACCTTTCGAATAAATTACACTACATGACCGGGGCGATGCGTGTCCGTCCTAAGAAGTTGCCAGCTAAGATGAAACCGAATCTACGAAAAACAAGATAAAGAATACAAAGCGACGCAGAATACTTGAGCTGAAGTTTTATTTCGGACATCATACGAGGAAAGCTAGAGATCGTCGGCAAAAAGTTCAATATTGGAGACGCCACGTTGCGTCAGACCTCGGGCTTGTTAGAAACGTGCTCGTCGAACGTAATGAGCCTTAGGAGGAGGGGGAGGCATGTAACATTTCAGGGAAAATATGTCAGTCCGTGGGAATCAAACGAGATTTCATCATCATCAAAGCGAAGTTAGAGTGACGCAGGGAACATATTTGGTTGTACACGCTCAAAGAGTGTTTAATCTCGCAGAAACATTGGTTTCCTTTCCATTTGTTGAGCAAAAAGAGGATATTAGATTGTGTTGTTTTGAGACGTCGATTTGCGGCTTTGAAGTGTTTTTGTAGGTTTAATTTTTAACTCAAAGGTCTCATCATCATCATATCGTGTGGGTTGCAAGGTCGATGACCGACCTGCAACAAAACGTTCAATACTCTTTTGAGAAACCATTCCTTGAAACCAGTCTCGATTCCTCGCCTATTACAGTCTTAATCCCCTTTCTTCGTATCTTCACTTGAATTTAATTATGCTTATGTACATACTTAACAAATCTCATCTTCTAATAGTAAGATCACGTACCGTTGTTTACAAGCCATTTATAAGGAGTCGTGGGTAAACAAGCAACGTGGGGTGTCAGAATCAGTGTTTGTTCAATTATTATGTGAGTTTGCCCCACGTAGCGTAGTAGCACCGATAAAAGTTGCCTTAAAAGTTTGGGAATATTGTGAAAACAATGTTTGTTTTGAAATTATTGAATTGAGGATAAATTAGGAAAACAGCGAGTATTTTTTGCGAAACAACTTTAACCCGCAGACTACATGCGATTTTTTGCACACACCCATCCAGCACCTACTCGTATCTGTTTGCAGCCGTAAAAGGCTGTAGTCATCAAAATTTGGCGATTTACATTAATAGAGATATAAGTTTGTACACACGGCCGCACGTCGGTAGAAACACTTTGACCTTGAGCGGGGCTCTGGTTTTGGGCGTTTGTAGCGTAGCGCTGGTTCAGCTTATATTGGTTTTGTTTCTACGTGCTTGCTGCCGTGCGTACATTTAATTTTTTTCTGAGCGTAATTTTAAAATAATACATACAAAACCGATACAAAACATATAAAATAAGAAATTTGCACTACTCAATCTTGTGACATTGGCGGTTTTTACCGCGCAAACACATCAAACTCCTACGGAAATATGTCAAAGGTAAACGAAGTCATCGGCAACAGTTTGTAAATTATAAAACACACGTTCCTTTTGTTTCGTTCCTAACATTCAAAGCAAAGTAAAATATTTGTTTTTATTTGTAAGTAAACGGTTAACATTATTTTTATTTTTAATTGTAACATTACTTACCAATACCCTTTACACAACTCGCGAACAGAACAACCCTCTTAAAAATTGCTCTTGCAAATTTAGAAAAATAACCTTTAAAGATGAAAGGAAAACACCTAACTAAAACTTCCGGGACTGTTTGTAAATGTTGAAACAATTTTGTAAGGACTCCCTTTTTAAAACGTTCGCGGAAACTGTCGCAGCTTCTCTACCACGTGACATGGAATCGAGCAAATATTTACGTTTTCCTGAAACTTTCCTCCGACAGTTGTTCGCTTGTGGGCGGGTTTGCAATTTTGGAATACGAATAAACTCGTATTCCTCTCCATTCCGTGATGATGAACGTTTAATATTTCAGATTAACCCATTTCCTGAAAGCGTTGACGTATTATTTTTTATTGCAACCAATCTGTGTCAAAATTGGTATTTAAATGACGATATTAAGTCACGAATGGGACAATAGTTTTTTTTTATCACAGGTAAAATTACACGTACTTACTTTGAACTGGGGTGAAACGCATATTCTAGTAAGCAAGTAGATGAAAACATCACTTGCTGTCGTGGCCCGCTTCTCCAGTTTCTTTTAACTCCAATGGTGAGGGCCACGTTTTAAGTTCAGGTTTAATTGAAATAAACAGTTTTACATTCTAAATTCTAATTGACATTTTGACATTGACTCGAAAAAAAAGAAGAGTTTGTAATATTATGCCAAAAACACCGTAGATCTTCTTACATAAAAACATAATATGTGTTCTTGTTTTTATTTATTATCTGAGGAAAACTACTACTTTTCTGCCGCTATTCAGAAGAGTTGACACGCGAGAGAATTATTCAGAGGGCCACTTGGAGTCGACGCCAGCCACAGGTAATAGAAAGTAAATATTTGGCGATCATCTTGAGAGCTCTTGCGACGTGTGCCAAGAGTGTAGTGTCTGAGACAGCATAAAGAAGAATAACAGCAGTCATAAAGTTATCCAACTAAAAGGCATCATCGTAAGTTGTGTTAATAAAAGTACTTGGTAACCGAAATTGTTAGAGCCGTTTTCAAATATTACTCGAATATATTTATATAATGTATGCTCGTTTATACGGGGTGTAAAAAAACAACGATAATCCTTCTAGATTCTACATCACTAATAGATTGTATAAAAGGATACTTTTTCCTAAAAAAAAGTAGCTTTAGCTCAAGAAGAAGTGAAGCGCCTGGAGGGTTCTATGACCAATCAGCATATCCAATCACTAGCAAGTACCTATTAATTTTGATTAATTACTGTGATGTAATTTGAAAACAAATTTCATGAAAACCCAAAATTACAAAAAAAAATTGTACCTATTTGTATATTTTTTACAATCTATTAGTATTTTATCACTAAACTAAGCTATTAGTGATTTAGAATCACCCCTTAAAAGGATCATTATATTTGTTTTACACCCTGTATATACTAATGGTATAAATAATATACCGGCTTTTAATACTGTCATCATGGTTCGTCAAATCTTCTACAGTTTAGGAGCCGAATGCGTAAAAATGGAATGAGGTTTAATGGCAAAAAAAGATATCTAACTAGAAGACTGATTAGACGACTATTCCAAACTACTATTAGGCTTAACTATACATAATTATTCTGTTAAGGTAAATTCTTCTTTCTAATTAGATTACTTAATAACAGTACAATCTTTAGCAAAAATATCATATAATTATAAATACAGGATTTTAAGATTTTAATATTGAAAGTTTCAAAATTTATAAAATCGACTCGCAACAAAATATCACCTTCTCAGACCAATAAGCAAGGAAGGACAAAAAAATATTACGCTTTTAAAAAAGGCAATGAACAGGAAGTAATTGCATTCCCTCCAGGAAAAGCTTAAAAAAGGATTTTACTCACCTTATTTAAATTAAAACCCTGTGTATATGTTATAGGCAAACTCCGAAGCTCCGGCGCTCCTAGGTTGGACTGGTCAATCCTCAGGTCAGACTGAATGACTTAGTCAAAGCCCAAACAAATGTAAATTTTCGGCCTTTGACTAAACAATTATCGTCAAACCTGGGAGAGACTAATTTGGTCAGGCAAACGTCAAAACACAATTTTATTAAATCGGGGTTTGACGAGTCAAACTCCGATATAGGTATGAAGTGTCTTATCTTCGTATATTTGGAAGCATTTTATCATTTAAGCAGCTTTCAAGTCTTAAGAACCGCTTAACTCTGCCAGTTCTGACACCTGATTGGTCAGCTTACGTGATTTTCACTTTTATATTTGAGATGCTTCGAGAGAATGCCGTGTGGCATTAGGCCCGCCTTTTGTACGATGTGCAATAAAGTATAACCTAAACTAACCTAAAGAGACATTATGAACCTGTTTAAACATGTTCAGATCAACGTTTGACCGAGTTTTGCAGTCGCTTCTAGGATTGACTAGGCCAAAACCGAAACAGAATAATTTACTTTCGACGTTTGACTGAAAAGTTAGGAGCTCCTGGGTTTGACTAAAAATACTTCAGGCAAAGGGCGAAATTGAAATGTATTTCGGGGATTGCCTGATGGCTTTGGCCAAACCTAGGATAAACCAGTCCTTCCGCGAAGAGACTGTGTATCGGACTTTGACTATAACATATACACTACAAAAGAGCCTATGAAAATCCTCTCAGGTAAATAGAAAGGAGATATTTTGCGGTAATCCCACAGGCACTCGGGCGTGTCGAGTGTAGTAGGTGAATTTATGTAAACCGGCGAAGAAGCAAGTGCCAGGGAAAGTGATATAATATTTAAAGATCAGCCGCTGTCTCCTAAACTACTTTACGCGTCAAGGTCGAAGCTAGTAGAAATATGGTTCATTTA
This sequence comes from Athrips mouffetella, assembly GCA_947532105.1. NCBI lineage: Eukaryota > Metazoa > Arthropoda > Insecta > Lepidoptera > Gelechiidae > Athrips > Athrips mouffetella. The sequence continues at coordinate 19,302,731 of OX383972.1, read as the reverse complement.
TATTAAACAGAATGTGGGGGCAGGGGAATTCAAACATTGAAGTTTGGCGACAGCAAAAAAGTTTCAAATTTCGCTTATTTTACGAACAAATATGAGTAATTTAGAGTTCTTAAAACTTCATATCTTTCTATTTTATTTTCTTTTTGACACTGATAGATTTTGGGGTCTTCATACTTAGGTACTATAAAAAGATTTAAAAAAATTTGTGACTAACGACAGACAGACAGGCGGACACGTGAGTGTTTGGCCGAGGGGGTTTGAGCTCGTTGTAGCCGCATTTGCAATTGGACTCCGTTTGGACCCTTCTTCGGTTGCGGAACCCAAAAAAATTACAATCACAGGCGGGGCTTGAACAATCTTCGTATATAAAGTTTTCGTTTCAAAAGTAAAAAAAAACAAACATACAAACACACACACACACACACACTTAAACACCCAAATCCACAAGAGTACCTATTCACCTATTAATGTTGTCACATACTCGTACCTATTGCTCCCGCTTACCACCTAAGGGAAGAGGGAGTGGCTGAAAACCAGCGCTGTACGGGTCCTCGGCCCCATCACAGCACAGCATAAGCTGAGCCACTTCCTTTTTGCCATTTAGCTCTAAGTGCAGATTTTTTAAATGTTGTTTGTACTTTTTATATGGCAAATAAATATATTTTTATCTATCTTTTTTATCTTTTGTAACGATAAGTTTTACGAGTATATACCAACTGAGCCACTGTGGTTCTAGCTGAGGTTGTGATTTTTCATATTTTCATACAACTACTGTTATACAGCGTGTAACGGAAAGCTGTGATAATACAAAAGGGTGTGAATCTGCCCATAAAACTGAACTTTTTCCAAGGAACGTAGGTCAAAGAACAAAATAAACTTTTCGACCTCTCATAGAACTGCATCAGCTGATAGCGCATTTTGTATGAGGGGTCAAATTTGGTTTTTAGTATTTAGAATTAGAGTTATAAACGACCACAATTTTTAAACCCCCAATACCTCAGAAGTTAAATAAATTTCTATAATTTCATGTGAAATCTATTAAGGGCTTTCTGGAGGCTTAATGCGACTTTAGCTCTACGACTTTTGGGACTCTCCGTAATCGGAAAGCAAGCAATATCTTTGCAAATTCCGAAAAGTTTTAATTTTATTCATTTAATTTTAAGCGTAAACATAAACTTGGTCCCGCGAAGACATGTCACCGAAAACCATGTCAAGGTGTAGAAAAGCCAAGGCCCACGCGAGCAAGAAGCCAGCAAAAGTCCCCACACACCCTTCCGGTGTCTACTTATTTTCCTGTAAACGTGATCAGAATTCCAAAGCTTTTCAATAACCTGTCGGTAAGATGTGATACTTTGAAGACAGGTATATAATGTAATACTCTTGTTTGGTGGTAGGTACTGACATTTGATTATAGGTACATACTCTTGCAATTTTTCCGATTTTTTGCATCATCCAATTCAAGATTCGCTGGATGAGGTGTGGTGAAATTACAGATTTAATTAAGTAATTATTTTAGAACAAACGAGTTTTTAATTAGTTAGTTTTAGTTTTTAATTTCTTTTTATTCATTGCTTTGTTTCTTTAAACTTCATTTTGAAGATGGCATGGCACCCCATGATAATGATATTATTTTAGGTAGGTACATAATTCATAGTACCTGGTTGACCGAGCTTCATTCTATAATAGCCGCCTCAACATTAAAATATCATCGGGTGAGCAAGCTATGCTACTCGCTAACAGATGGCGTTGTAGGTTTCTGTCTAAAACGCGGTATTTTTTTAAAATGACTAAAAACACGGGCAAAACGATTTTTCCCAGACATGAAACCTAGCTAGATCGATTTTTCGTCCCCAATAACCCCCGGATACTAAATTTCATCAAAATCGTTATAGCCGTTTTCGAGAAACCAATTACAAATATACAGGGTGATCGGAAGCTGGGTGCAAAGCCTGAAATGGGTGATAGTTGAGATCATTTAGAACATAATAAGCCATACTTGTCTTAGACGAAGTCGCATATTTTTTTTCTCATTGTTACTTTAATGTTTTTGACAAAAAACTCCAAAATTTTACTATTAATTGCTAACAGTGTAATATTAAAGTGGTTTGGTCATTATTTTTTTATTTTTTTACTTAAGGAATGTTTGGCTAGTCTGATGGGACTTATTTTAAGCATTTGTGTCATCAGAAAAATATTCTGAAGCTGTTTGAAATTCAAAATAATTTTTAAAATGAAGAAAACTGATTTGTTTAATACATTTAAAAAAATAAGTAATCAAGCTTAAGATGTTCAAATCTTTTTAATAACATGCTTGGTTGTCGCCCTTTCTTTTGAGGTATCATTTACGCAGATGTCTCACTAACTTTTAAAATTAGGGCGTATTTAAGTTTAACAGAGAAAGATCAGTAAAAATTTTAATAGGCAAATTATACACATTTTTGTTAATTACATAGAATTTTCGTGTTTAAAATGAAGACTGCAATAATTGTTTATACCACGCGAGCCAGTCTTCTGACTTCTGTACACGTGACTTGCATCTTTTGCTTGATGACATGTTGGTTTGAATCTTTTATTATTAATTCTGAACTGGTTGATATTTCTACACTAAAATATCCAGGAGCACTGCATCAGGTGATTCGAACAGGCCATGCAATGGAAGGACTGCCCTGCCAGTCCAGTTTTCTGGGAAACAGTTTTTCTCACAATTAGAGCTTAGTCAGTGCACTAGAGTTGGATATTAAAAGCTCAAACTTCAGGTAGGATAGATGCGTTCGAATTGTAGTAGTGGCGCAAAATGCTCCAACCATACAAACCAAAAATTTCACCTGGCTCTCTACAACATGCAAGCAACGAGTCCCAAAGTTCTTCTATCCTACCTGAAGTTTGAGCTTTTAATATCCAACTCTAGTGCACTGGGCTCTAACTGTGAAAAAAACTGTTTTCCAGATAACTGGACTGGCAGGGACGGGTTCTTCCATTGGCCTGTTCGAATCACCTGATGCAGTGCTCCTGGATATTTTAGTGTAGAAATGATCTCAGCTATCAACCCTTTAAGGCTTTGCACCCAGCTTCCAATCACCCTGTACAAAATATATATATATACAAATATTGCTCGTTTAATAGTATAGGATTACAATAATTTTTGACGTATCAAGCAAAGTGGCACCATTTAAGGAAAAATAAACCGGTCAAGTGCTAGTCGGACTCGCGCACCGAGGGTGCCGATGTACCTATAGTATTTTTTAGAAACAATAAAGTATATTTTTAAAAGGTTATTTGCAGATTTTTTAAAAACGGTGCTACTTAGAGATATCGTTTTATTTTCCCTGTAATATTTACATAAACGTCTATCGGTTATAATTAATAAAAAAAAATACCTTTACCAAATTTTGAAGAATGGAACTAGAATAGAAAATGTTACATTTTTAGAGAAAACTTAATAAAAAATCTCTTTTAGAATGTATAAGTTAATCCCTTTCATATGATACCCCACTCAACCTAGTAACGACAATTTAATATTTTGTCGCCCCCCTTTGGGCCCCCTTTACAATAATAATGACAACATTTATACAATTCTTTAATTTGAAATAAAGTTGGGCCATTATATTCTAAACCCATTCTAAATTTCAAGTCGATAACATGAGTGGTTTCTGAGATATACAGGTGTGACAGACAGACAGACGAAGTCGCGCAATAAGGGTTCCGTTTTTACCATTTTGTTTCGGAACCCTAAAAAGAAGCGACAGTAAAAAACATTGTAACGGTGCTATTTCCACTTTAAGTCATCCTATCCTAACGATTTCGATGAAATTTTGTATACAGGGGTTTTTGGGGGCAAAAAATCGATCTAGCTAGGTCTTATGTCTGGAAAAATTCGTTTTCACCGTCTTTTTTAATATTTCTTAGCGCGTTTTAGTGCGTTCCAGAAACTTACAGCGCCATCTGTTGTTGAGTAGCATAGCTTGCTCACTCGATGATATTTTAATTTTACAGAGCATAGCTCGGTCGCCCAGGTACTTAGTCTAAAAATACTTAACACAGTTTTCTTTGTTCTAAACTTCCGCAAAAGTTTGTCTAAAGTGAGATAGAGTTCGACTGCCCTTGTCTCTTACAAAGAGCCAAGAAGTTTAGATTAAACGTCGGTGCTTACGAGCACTTACACGGGAAGTGAGATATTGCACGCTAGATGAGAAACATCACGAAAAATATAAGTCACGTCAGGATATTATGTCTCGCAGGAGCGGTAAAATAATATGTAAGTAAATATTCAATTAAACACAAGTACCTACCGGCAGGTTTACACGTGTGGTGCCGGCAAAGAATAGTACCAACCCATTGCTACCAGTGGTTGTCGTAAGTAAGAGGCCAGTAAGGGATTATGAACTGGAAGATGTGTATGTGTAAACTGTGTATCGTTCTATCGTTATTACTGCAGTCACCAACAACCGCAGTCCTTGGTGCCAATGCCAGTCGCAACAGTATTATGCATGGTGACTATACTGCACCCTCTCCTGCAGTGGACGTTTCATGGGATGTTATGATGACTGACAGTTTATTTTTGATTGAGACTGTTAAGGATCCTTTCAAGGATCTTGAACCAAAGGATGGGCAGCAAAATCCTTCTACTTATCATACAAACAACTACGGTCATAAACCACTACGAACTACAGTGCCAGCCGTAAGTGCCGTAACGCTAACAAACGTAGTGACTATGATACATCCTCCCAAAAGATGTTTACCACGCAGTTTTACTGTAAATGTCTTGGGAAAGATCCCAGCAGTGGGATTTTTTGTGGAATGTTATTACAATGACATTGTTGAGGATTACCACACAACTTTTTCGCATTTCTGCCAAAACTTTGACTTGTGTGCATTTAACACATTTTTTGGTAATTGGTTTTGTCAGCAAAGTACCTAGCTTAAAGTTAGCGTTTATTGTTAATATCATTTAGAACGAATTAATTTTCAAATAGCGCGGGGGGGTGATGTAGTGTAGGGTGTTTGTGTATGTGTGTGTGAAGGACCTAAACAGCCTAAACACCCTCCAAAGACCCGGCTGCGGCCTAAAGAAATACAAAGAAGCGACGACGACTGGCGGCTTTTGGTATCGGAGACCAAGAACCTCTGTGGGTCTCTAGACTAGTGAAACAACATCAACATTCAAAAAGACGCAGAGGGCAATCACTTTAGCTAGCAAAGCTTAGCTGACTGACTAATTTTGACACTTCACCAATATAAATCTATCTACGATAAGCTAATCTATGTGGTTATAAAACATAGAAATACCTACCCCTTTGCCACGAAACGAATTATACTTACTAATAAATAAAAAGATTTGTATTTTGACGCAATTATTTCTTTAAATGGCAGCACCTCTGAACCGCCTCAAGTACTTTGCGGTGGCAACTTATTTAGGATGTAATCTAACGATATATTTTTCTTTGGAATCTCTACTGTCTCGCGAAATGCTTTGCACTTTCTTTATATTTATTGTGGAATTAAGGAACACTTTTGTGCGTGAATGCTTGTATTAACTGTTTCTTTTCTCAATAAACAGGGAAGTAGTCAAGCAGTTGAGTTGAAAATTTAAGTAAAAAAACATATCAAAACGAATTTTATGACTTTGAGAGAAAACTTTTAGTCCTACAAAAAATAGTAATATTTCGGTAAACCTGGGAATAGACTGGGATAGCGCGTTCAGGGTCCTGAGTCAAGTGGCTGTCTACAATCGCAAACGCCAGTAGAATAGAATAAAACTCTATGGATTTGACATAAGCTGTCACGTGACATTTCGTTAGCTAATGTCAATCCCATACATTTTCAGAATACTACTGGCGTTTGCGATTGTAAAAAGCAACTTGACTCAGGGCCCAGGACAAGTCTGTGTATGACGGTTATTTTCTGCGCATTGGTGAGAGGCGGAGAGCCAATGAACGATTCGCTCGCCTCCCCCCACATGCCGCACTCACCCCCGACACTATTTTTTTTTACCTCTGCGCATTAACGTTCACAGACAGAGTTATTGTTCACGCCGTATACCAACGGTAAAATAAAAAAATACTGTACAAAATCCCCTTTACTCAGGGTTCAATTAATAGCCCTAATGATTCGATGGTATACCGAATTTTGAATTGGTCATTGGTGGTTGGTTAGGTTAAACCTAACCGTCCGTTCTCTGGTTACAACTACTTTAGCGCTAGGTCCGGACCTGGGCGGAAGAATGAGCGTGATGCGTGGAGGCCTCAGGGCAATCTGTTTAAGTGGCCTCCTCAGAGACCGGCCTTATCGAGCTTTATTAGTTATTTATTCCCGCGTCCCACCCAAGGTCCCACGCGGTCCTTCATGTAAATTGCATTGTTTTCGTACCCGCGGAATACGAATTGCTTGCTAAATTGGACGAAGTGGGCTAATTTTCTTTATGAAATGGCTCGAGAAAAGAAATTGAGGAAAATAATTATACGCTCAACTTGTATTTTACAAGGCTTTGACGAATTCGTGTGAGACCTTTCAGGGGCTCATTATGGAGGTAAAATCACTCTTCAATTTGGAAAATCACAAGTTTATTTCATAGAAAAATAATTTAATTTAATTTGTTCAAAGAAAACCTTACAGCATTACATTTTTATAAGAACAATTAATTAAATATAATTGTATGCAAAAAACAAGATTTCACATATTGAAACAGCTGATGAAAAAATTAATACAAAAACTACATCTACATTTTTGAGATCAAGAAAATATTACGTAATACAAAATTAGACAAAATAAATAAAATAAATAACAAAAAATTTACTAAAAACTCGTGAGTGTGTGCGTGTAGGTATGTGAGTGTGTGTGTGATATAACACTATTATAAATCCATTACTACAAGATTTTATCTTTTCACAGATGTAGTACCTAACTACAAAACTGTATCTATAAGTCTAGATAAAGAGACTTGCACTAACGTTGATAAGTATTCTTTGAAGAAAATATTCTTGTCTTCCTTATTTCATTCAAAAAGTACAATATTATAGTATCTTATCTCCACCTAAACTGTAAAAGATAACATATTTCAAAACACACAACACATTTTACAACGTCCAGCGACAACAATAGCATTTAATATACAAGCAAAGTTGTTTTATGTCGAGATTAGACGAAGATATTTCTCCCTTCCTCTAGCTTATCAAGCACTCCGACTATAGAATAAACAACGGCCAATAAAGTGAATTAGGGGCGCTCTACACGCGACGACATGAGCTATCTTATTACCGGTTCAAACCGGATCGAAGTCATCCATACAGCGACGACATCGACACGGGCTTGAGCTTGGTTTATGTAGATTGTTCTGAGAGAAACAAGGGAAATCTTTTTTTTTTTGCAAAAGTACTCCTATTTTAACACCCAGTCAAATGAGCTACTTGTATCATACGGCAAAAAATATAACATTAAAGAGTAGTTTGTATGAAATTATGGCATTTCTTGTAAGGTAATATAAAACAACAAATTAATTGTAGAACTTTGCCTTTTTCCGCAATACCGAATTATTTACGGGCAAATGAATAAAAAAAATCTAAGATGAAAACAGTATTTTATATTTGACATAGAAATTGGATTAAAAAAAGATAATAATAATATTAGATGCAGTCTATTGTGGGATGATCACAGGTATGATAATGTTACTGCCTTCTGTTCCGTGGGTCTCGGGAATCTATTTTGGTCTCGGGCTAGCCGAATATACAAAATATTTATTTAGCTATCATTTAAAATGGGCTCGGAGGAGAAAATAGGTACTCTGGAGTGTAAAAAAAATTGTTTCCTACCTTCGTAAAATAACTACTTTTATCTCTTAGTAAAATCCAGTTGCATGTTCATCAATCTGCAAAGAAATAAACAACTACGGTAAATGAATTAAGGTTGCTGCACACGCGACGACGCCGTACATTGTATAACGCAAGGTTACTTTAAAACCGGTTTCAACTAGATTAAGCCACAGTCTGATATATTCCTTTTTGTTACAGTGGGCTAGGTGGCTCCATGCATCTCTAAGTAACATTTTAGTTAGAGTATAGTATAGTGACACATTCGTCCGTGTAGTGCCGGCAAAGAATAGTACCAACCCATCCCTACCTGTGGGTGTCGTAAGAGACGACTAAGGGTTATGAGCCGGAGGATGAGCATCAGCATCTTTCTGTGTATCGTACCATCTTACATACTGCGGTCACCAACCATCAAAGTACCACGCAAATTGCTGGAGTTCTGGAGGGAGCTCCCTGTTCTGCAGTGGACGTTTCATGGGATGTTATAATGATAAAGACTACTAGTATAGTCAAATTGTGGAATCCGCGAGATTTAAATCCAGCCAAATGAGCTACTCTTTATTTAATGTCAAAACAGAAATGTTTTATACATTTTGTATGAAAGATTTTTGGACAATGACGTCTTTTCTTACGATTGTTTTAAAATTTTGTTAGTACAAAATTAATCTTAAGTGATATATTCTAAAAATACATATATTTATTTGAAAATGAATAGTTTCTCGTTAGTTTCAAATGATTCTTGCTACGGTGAAAACGGTTTGATTCAGTAAACTTCCGGACGCGGAAAATTAGATTATTGTGAACGCAGCCTTATTTCTGCAGCGACTACAAGAGAGTTTCAAAAAAAACTGTGGAGTCAATAAATTAATTTCATATTTTAGAAGTATCTTGTTAACTTAGCTTAAGCAAAGTTTCGGTCCAAGAAGGTGTTTTCAAATTGTAACAAATTAATTCATTAAATAAAGTTTTCCTTTAGAGAGCAAAGAGCTTGTAATAAAACTTTGTTATCAAATTGTAGCCTAATGGAAATCATGGATAACAAATTTCATTCAAGCTTTTTAAGTTTAAACACTGACAAACTTGGAAGATTTGCAAGAATATATTTAACTGAAGATAGCTTAAGATCGAATACTAGGACCGAACAGTTGGGAAGCTTTCAATTTCTACGTAAATTTTATCTGGATTCAAAAACTTCAAAATAACCGTATTCTGGATTCAATGCTATAATAAAAATATGACTTAGCCAAACAGCTCAATCAGAATCAGCTGATAGTTTTGATACTTTCTAAAAGTTGTAGAGTAGCAAAAAAAGTATGTCAGTTACAGTACCTATACATGTTGCAGGCAAATAGTTAGATTCACTACTTTACATAATGCCCATTCAGCATCAGTTAGGTTATGTTTGTCATGGCTAACGAACTTAAAATGCCTGCTGAAGCCGTTTTACAAATTGCCGGCCGTATACAATTTGCCCGCCGTTTGGTATAAATCGCCGTTTACAAACGGCCAAATTCAGGACGTTCTGAATAAAGGCCAGCTTAAAAGTACCCTAAACCGACGAGCATGTATGAAAGGATTGATGAAAGTTCAGGAAGCAAGGGAAGTATGTCAAGACCGTAGCAGGTGGAACTAGTGGTCTCTGCCTACCCCGACGGGAACAAGGCGTGATCTCGTATGTATGTACAAACGGCCGGAAAATTTTATGAGTTCGGTAAATTGTAAAACGGTGTTGGCAGATTGTAAACGGGTTTTGATCACTACTGATGCATTATATTTATTTATTTATTTATGAATTTTTGCCAACAGGAAATACACATACGCTTAACTCTACTTACATCTTTTACAGGACTTACATATAGGTACACCCAATTACAGGCAAACACAACATGCAATTTGAGTTGCTAACGTAAATACGCTACACTAAGAAACACAATTTAAAATTTTAAATAGTTTTTAACCTCCTAACATCCCATGAAACGTCCCCTACCTACAGGACAGAGAGCTCCCTCCAGAATTCTAGCTTTTGCTGGAAAAATGTAGAGGGGAAGTACCATAGTCACCTCGCTTGTTAGCGATACGGCTGGCACCATAGACCGCGGTTGTAGGTGACCGCAGTAAGAAAGATGTTAGAAGGAGGATGCTGCTACCCATCCTTCAGTTTATAACCCTTAGTCGCCTCTTACGACACCCACGGGTATGCAAGGGTTGGTACTATTCTTTGCCAGCACAACACGGGGTAGGTTTTTAACCTAAAGATTACAATTTGGATTTGAATTTTAGTTTGGACAATATATTAGACAGACAAGGTAAGTTATGGCTTCAAACAAAAAACAACATAAACAAACAACTCCACAACAGACAAATTCTTGATCGTGTCGTGCATTGTAAAGCACCTTTCTAAGAGCGCCCCATAAAGCGTGTATTTAATAGCGTGTATCGCTTATCTGGCGACATGACGAGCGAGATATGCGCCCGCGCCGGTAGCTGTCGGTGACAGCTCGCGACGCGACACCCACACACGAGATCGAAGCGATCCTCACCCAACCTTTCTTAATTATGTTCCACAATTTATATCATCTGTTAGGTGAATAATTTGGACAGTATATTATATATATTTTGTAGATGTTCTTTATTTTGATGTAGTTTTGTGTTATGTTGTTTGTTAAGTTAACTAACATAATCTAGTAGGTGGCATGATACAGGGTGTAAAATATATTATGAAGCATTATTTTATCATGATGATACATGAAACTGAACAACTTTTCCTAAGGAATAAAAGTGGAAATATTTAAAAAATATGCCTGCTATGTCAATGGGAAATTTGAAATTTTGAAAATCGGTTCTGTTTCAAGGCTAGCAGTATTATGCTTAAATAGCACTTACAATTTTTTTTACACTTTGTATTTCAAAGTTTGAAAGCAAACTGAGAATTTTTCAAATTCATAATACTATAATAATCAGATTATAGATACATTTGTTAGTTATTTTACTTGTCACTATGTTAGTGTTAAAAGAAAATTGAATATTCCTCTTTTTCTGCTCACAAAACGTCTGCATAAGTAGTTTTTTTTTTATAGACGAGACATTTTTTATACTTATTTTCAAAATAAATTATTTTTCTTTTGAATTTTTTTTTGCAATTTATTTATTTTTATTTATTTTTTATTTATTTATATTTATTTCTTTATTTATAGTTAAATACCACAGGTATTACAGCCGTATTTTTTGTAACCATATTTTATCCGTATTTTTGTTAAGGCGGCTACAGAGCAGAGGTGTTGTGTTGCCACTTGCGTCAGTTGCGTCACAAGTATACGTACATAACTTTACAATAGTATTACGTAGATAACTTTACAATAGTATATAGTACATAACTTTACAATAGTATTGTTCATTTGGTGACAATACGGGGTAATTCCATATTCTGATAACCCATCAAATCATAGCTTAGCTCCATCGTAAATGACTTTCTAATTGTTATTTACAAAACTACTTTTAGCACTTTACTAATACAAACAAACGAACATCCACAATTAGTACTAATGAGAAAATTAGTATTGGTGACGTGGTAAATCTATTTCTTAAAGTAAACCTTTGCTCTGCAACCGCCTTTAAAGAACATTAAACTAAACTCTTTAAGTTAGGTAGAATAGGTCCATAATAAATACATTACGGAGGTTCCTGGTCCACAAACTAGGATTCCTTGTTTCCAATAGTAATTGGAAACCCTTTTAGTCCATCATCGTTTGCAAGGTTTGAAGATTATTAAAGGAAGTTACTAATTTTAACTTTTTAATTTTAAGTTTTTTTGACAAGCCCGTTGGTGTGGTTGGTAGTGAACCTGCCTCACACGCCGTGGGCCGCGGGTTCGATCCCCGCCCAGGGCAAACATTTGTTTGATGAACACGAGTGTTTGTTCTGTGTCTGGACGTTATTTATCTATTTATGTATGTATATCAGTCTCTGGTACCCATAGTTACAGGCTTTGCCTAGTTTGGGATCAGATGATCTTGTGTGAAATGTCCCCCAATATTTATTTATTTATTTATTTAATTGGTAATTACGCACACACATCTAGATTACTTGGAAATTCGTTCTTTGAACTTAAAGTAAAACGATCTCTGAAACTCAATAAAGTTCTTAAAGGCTTTGGAAACGCCTAAAGGCTAAATTAATTAATTTGTCGATTCTAATTGGAACCACTTCAAAGTCTAAATTAATTAGAGGAAATCACAATCACGTAAGATAGGTTATAAGGAAATCTAATTTACCTCTATCTAATTTACCTCTACCTGCTATCTCTTTATTACAAATTACAAAGGTATATCATACATGGTTATTTTTTCATCCCTGTTTTTTGTAAATGATTTTTATTTTAACACTTTCTGTGTTCGGGTTCCTGGGTTATGTGGTTGTGAAATTTTTCGATTTTCTACTTTGTAGGTATTTTTGTCCCTGAAACTTAATAGGAACATATGTCGAACCGAAAAAAAAATCAGCTTCTCATAGAATCTGCATCGACTGATAGCGATACATTTTGTGTCGGAGCTCGAATTTCTGTTTTTCGAATTTTGAACTGGAACGAGTTGTTCAGTTTCATGGGCAGACTGACCGAAATTTTTCGGGGTTATAAAAAATAAAAGTCTATAAAATAAGAGTAAGTACTGATGTCGCTGAAGACCTTAGACTGAAGGCTGGAATCAAAACCACAGCTTGAAACCTATTTTGGCCGTATTGCTGCGTTTACAATAGATAGATACCTACTAACATCTTGTTTTGTTAGTCTGACAACCCTAACTATGCCAGGCCTGGGATCACAAAGTAAGTAAATACGGGAATAAAATAAAGAAATAAATAAACCAGGGCCCAAAGGATGTCACTTTTTGTTACTTTTTCTTCGCACGAGTTCAGTTAGATATACAAACTCTTTGCTCTGATATGAGTTTTGACAACAGTTCTTTACGAGGCAGCTTTGTATGTGTTGGCTTAAGTAAATGGTGTTGGCTTTCTGATGTGGTTTATTCAAGTTTATTTGTTTGGCCTTAGAAGTTGTTTTTCTCATAAATGTGACCCGCATAAGCAAATGAGAGTGTGCTTGTTTATTATTTTATTAGACACATTGGTTTTACATCCTTGTCTCAAGTTGTCTCGGAAAGAAGATTTGTAGTTAATTTTTAGCTTTTTTTTTTTCATAAAAGGACCATTTATAGCGGTCCAAAAAAGCTTAAAGTAAAGGGCATGATGATAACTAGATTAAGAAAGACACTAGGCCGGAGATTATCACTAATAGATTAAGAAATCTTGATGTTTTGATTTTTTTTGTTTCTTTACTCCAGACACGTGAATAACTCTAGTTTGAACTATGAGTTTGAACCAAGGTTTGAACGATACTTTTCTACTCCTTAACTCACGTCAAAAGTATAAGAATTCCTTAGTTATATTAGAAGCAGATCACTCGCGATTGTTTTGATGTTTTAAAATTATACAGCGCGTGATTTTTTTATGATTTTGCTCCCGAAGCCCAGTGATTTTACTCATGAAAACCAGCAACTTTCCCGGAGACAGGAAAGAATTTAATTTTAATCGAGAAAAAATTTCACGTTACCCAAAAAAATTATTCGATCACGTGACATACGGAGAGGTCCACTTTGCTATAGAGAAGCGAAAAAATTTTTTTTAGTACAAAATGTTTTTCTTCGAGAAAGTTACTTGTTTGTTATCACGAGCAGAGTCACTGGGCTTTTGGAGCAAAACCAATGAAAATTCACGCAGTATTTAGGCAAAAAAAAAGTTGAATACTAAGTTTTTAAATTTTATTTTACATTTGGTGATTGTCTCTTCCTAATGTGTTTGCCTTTGTATAAGTTGAACACCCTGTATATTTTTTTGTAACACAGAATTTTTTCAAACCCCCTAGGTTAGGGTGAGCCAAAGCAAAGTCGCAGATGGCACAGGGCAGCAGGGCAGAACCGTCTTCCCTCTCGCTTTATTACGAAGAAAACTGAAAGATAGAAGAAATTTTGTTCTGTTCTGCCCCGCGTCGTATGCGTCTCAGCTTACGCTTACCCTTAGGTCGCCGACTCCATTATAAACGGTATAAGGCCAGAGTCTAGATTAAGTTTATTAGTAGCCAATAAGATCCCACAGCAAGATTATGCACCTATCAGTTATTTGAACGAAATGTGGTCAATGGAAGGTTACACATGGGATCATACAACGCCCTAGGGTTGCCTAGAAATTGCTTGCCGAAAGTTCCTTAAAAACACATAATTAACATTTTGGTTGTTTTAGAACAACCCTTTTATTATTTTTTGCAGAGCCATGAATATTACCGTAAGATACCTTGAATAGAGATTATCGGTCATGCAAAGTTTCATCAAAATCGTTACAGCCGTTTTTGAGGTAATCGCAATTTTTTTTGTGTATGGCAACTACCCGCAAAATGAGAACTACCCTAAAATGAGACTAGCGGCTAAACGACAGGTCCGAATGACACCAAATTTTAAATTTAGGAGTTTTAAGGCTTTTAGGTTTGGCCCTTGAGACCTAATAGAAAAGTCAATGTGGCCCTTACGCTATAAAGATTGGAGACCGGAGAATGATAAGGCAAGATGCGGGCCAATAGTGCTGTGAATTATGTATGCAACTTAACTTCAGAGCCTTAGGTAATGATGCAGCCTAGATTGCATGAAGCAGCTAATAATTGTAAAGTGACCCTAACCTGCCTCAAGGACCGGAATTCAATACAACCATGATACAACATTTGATAGTTGTTCAGATTGCCTCTGGCCTCAGGTGGAGATTGCCGATCTAGATTCGTTTATACGTGTAACTTTTAAACCTGCACAGTTATTAATAAATGTAAGTTTACTCGTATTATCTTGCCCCATGTGGTGCCGGCAAAGAACAGTACCATCCCATACATACTCGTGCGTGTCGTAAGAGGCGACTAAGGGTTATAAACTGGAGGATGGACCGCAGCATCCTCTTGTGTATCATACCATCTTACTTACTGCGGTCACCTACAACCGCGGTCCATGGTGCCAACCGTAACGCATACAAGCGGGGTGACTATGGTACTTCCCCTCCACTTTTTTCCAGCAAAAGCTAGAATTCTGGAGGGAGCTCCATGTCCTGCAGTGGACATTTCATGGGATGTTATGATGTTGATTATTATTATTATTATCTTATGGATTGTTTTTATGGTCAACAGTCTCAATTTTGACCACGATCTAGCTCTGAGGACAGAGATAAGGTCGACGATTGAAAGAGCTTGTCCAAAAATTAACTAAAAGAGCGATGCAATTTTGCTATGCGAATGAAAACTAACGTCGCATAAACAGACATAGAACATAGGCTGTATCTTACTTCCTAATACTACTGCGACGACGTCACTTCGTTACCTACTTTAGTTTAGTTTCTTACGTTACTGAATTCCAAAGTGTGCCAACGGTTCGCAACGGTACACATAAGCACAGAATAAAGCAATAGTACTATCAATACTATCATACATTAATAGCACTATCATACTTCCCGTGTGGTGCCGGCAAAGAATAGTACTGTACAGATCTGAAGTCCCTTCATATAGGATCCTCAAATCAGATACGTGAAAGTTTTGGCCAAGGTTGATCGTCTAGAATAATACCCTTTAAGAATATTATATTTTTACTGAATCCTACGTCATTCCGTTTTATATTCTTATAATATTTTGTAATTTACAGATTCTGCTCGGTGGAGAGTGGCAATAGAAGAATGAAAAAGAAACACACTTGTTATTTAAATACTTATATTTGAAAATAATCCTCATCTTTACATGTCTAATTTGAGTTATTTATTTTATTTTATATCACTATTTATTTAAATTTAGTTTCATATTGTTTGGTGTAGTTCATCTGAATTCATGTAGATTCATCAATTTAGAAGAGGTTTCATCTCTTTTACAATGCAATATTATTATAGCCGTTAAGTTTCTGAAAAGAAACCTATGTTAATATAAACGAAGTAATAAAAAATAATGTGGGGACAATCCCCAGGTTTGGGGCACCGCCATCGCCCCAAGCAGCTCGTCCTAGGCCTCCTCTACCCTAAGTCCTAGGTCCGAGGCATATCATCACCCAGCTCACGATGACATGACGCTAAACTACCCTAACAATCCAACTGGATCGTCAGGATTCTGATCATCCTCGCGGAGCTGGAAATCCCACCGAAAACTTAAACTACAGTAAAGACTAGGGTTAATGTATGTGGAGAGCGGAACTAACTAACCACAGTACAACCCAGACGGTGATGATGTCTCCCCCCGGTATGTTCATGCCCCGCGTCAAACCCGACTTCCACGTGGCCCACCTTTAAGGGACGATCACTGACTCATCCAGGGTTCACAGGGTATTGACTATTTCTTTTAGTCACCCATACCAGAGCTGGTCACCGAGCCCGCCAGGCACACGAAGCATACGGTCTTCCTTTAGGAAAACAGGGCACTCTCCATCATGAGCTATAAGAGCTCTTCCTGTAATCCCTCCGGGCAGACAATGACCGACATCATCGAATCCCTTAGTTTGTTTTGAAATAAGTTAAACTGAAAATAATTAGCCAGCTCCACACGTCCAAGTGTGAAGTCTGTACTAGATACGGGTATAGTATTATTGCTTGCATGGCCAGCCTAGATCAATAACGGTTTTATAACGAGAGACATAAAGAGTTTGAAGGGCAATCTCCCTCCCCCCCAGTCACTGAGTGACTTTATTGCACCAACAAGGTCTCCGTATATCCTTCATAGCTCTCTCTTGTGATGCGTAGCTAAATCTCTTTTCCGTTACCAACCCACGCAAGACAAGGATTATGTAGAGTAACCCCAGTCTAAACACTCATTTAAATAAAATGAAAAGCATCTAAACTATAATGGGATTACCCAGCATATTTCGAAGAAGAACATATAAGAAGTAAGTATGACAAAAGATTACTGAAGGTAATCCTTAATTAAAAGTGAAGTATGATGACCAGAACCGAGAAGATACGGGATAGTAGTATCTAAGCTAGGTTGGGCCAAACATTTATGATTTAAGATCTTAAGGGAAAATCAAAAGCATCGAGTATTCAAAACCAAGAACACTGGGAGAATTTAGCGTAAACAACACTAGCTAAAACTCGATGTTCTTTAAAAGAGGACTCAAAAGAAGTATAAAAAATGGGGTTATTGTATATACTTAAATATTCGGAACTTAACTACAATGAAAAGAAACTAAACATTATAATTTCTGTTCCATTATTGTTTTCAAGAATCTATTTAGTAAAGTTAAGGTGGTTTCACACTGAGTCAAAGTATAATTTTAAGTATGATAATTTATGACAAGTTTTATTAAGGGAAAATTAAAACTTAGAATCTTATAAAGTTTAGATTCCTGTATGATTCAATGAAGATTAAATAAATTATTTAACTACTTTAGGATGACACACATAAAGTTCAGAGGTCCCCCAAGGTCAGAGTGTCGTACAGCCGTCGCAGCCTTATGGGCGAACGTCGTCAACACACTTTACAAGAAGCAACCCACGAACGAACGTAATGTCTCCATCAAGAATATTCTTCCTATTGATTCAGGACAATTCTAATTTATTCCTTATAAACAGTTTAATGTCATTAGACTAAACTAGAATGTCCCTTCACATAAGAAGAAAGTTTTATGTTGTCTAACTACTCTACATTTGGTAATCTAACGCTAAGATCAGGAGGTCCTCCCGCGGTATATGCCACTCAAACGACGCATCCAATAATGGGCGAGCGTTGTCAGCTCATAACACAAGAAACACTATTTCCAAAATCTAACGTTAAAACACCTTGCTAATATCCTTCCATTTGTATTGGAGTAACTCCAATTCATCCCACACATACAGAAGAGGGAATTCAGGATGAATCAGCGAAACCTCACACAAATAGAAAGAGAAGAACTTTAGTATCAGACCCTTTTAGGCTTGAGGGCTCCGGCCCAAGAATGATTAAAATAAATAAATCCGAAGGTTGATATTATCAGATAGACTTAGACAGATACTCCAGTGACACGCGACATACATTAGCCACAACCAATATAGTGGACATCGGGGACACATGACACGAGGGGATCCATCCATGCTTGGTTGAACTAAATAAACCTGAGAGCAGGCATTTCTTAATCTCAAAATCTGGGACTCCTACAGTATGAAAGTAAAAGGAAAGACAAGCACCTCCTATGAACTTGAGTACTGAGATGTAGTAATGCTCTCAGCATGATCCAATTTTGGGAAATTGAGGCAAAAGATTCAAAATCACTATCAAGCAATTTATTATTACTTGAAATATTATTATTTATAATATTCACTCTACTTAAACTTACCCTTTATTTCACAATAAAATATCACAATCTATATCCAAGTTTTAGTTTTCAGATATATTATTTTAAGATTTTGAATTGACGTTCTAATTCTTTTGATCTGACGGAATATTTTTAAATTTTATCATATGATGACACTAGTATATCAAAACTGGAATTTTGATTTAGGGCCAAAGATTTTATATTATTTTCTAAAAAAGGTAATTATTTAATGTATTAATATTTTCTTCCATTTTGATTTTGGGTTTTGATTTATTTTTAGTTAAAGAGATAAAAAATTTATAAAGATTTCAAAATAGCGTCTAGCTTTGAGTAAAACTAAATCAAAAATGATTTATTTGTTGACTATTTGACAATAATGTCAAATAGACAATTCTACCTAAAAAAAGTATAAAAAATATACATTGACTAAAGTCTCCTTGAATTGATGATAATAATATACATCGTCCAAAGTCTCTTTGATATGTTGACAAAATATACAACATCTAAAGCCACCCCTAATCGATGACAATATATATACATCAGAGTCCAGTTTCCATGATTTCACCAAGGACTATTTTAATCAATTTCTCTGTAAAGGAAAGAATTAAACACAATGAAATTTACATTACCTTTACAATCCAAGCAATACCTTTTTTTAGCCTTCACGATTTATCATTTGTGGTTTGCTTTTCCATGTCTATAATGTTCCTTGTAATTCCTGTACCTGTTTAGAAATAGAACATTATCCTGCCTAGCTATACGCGAACAAAGACACTTGTAGAACTAGTTTATACTTAATTATGGGAAAAGAAAATCTTTATTACTATCTACAAATAACGACTCAGATTAGAAACACAGTATGTTATAATTTCCGCAGAGTTATTAATGTTTACAAACGAAAATCATTAAGTGGGAATATCAATTTACTTAAAGTATCACACAGTACAAGCCTCTTATGACCTCGCAGGTAGATCTGTAAAGCTGCAAATATTCTCCAATCAACTCTTCCTCTTTTGACATTGAAATCTGTTTTTCTCAACGTTATTTAGCTCACATAACCTGGAAGAAACTATAAATTTCATTAAGTCACATTTCACCTTAACTCAAATACACACAACAACTTTGAACCGAAAATAAATAAAAGATGAAAACCACAAAATTGAATACTTACATAACATTAGTTTCACTCCACTTATTCTTTACACTTTGGAATCAAACCCTGAATGTTAGCATCTTGAAATTATGCGCTAATAAACCTTCCTATACTATATCCTACACGAAGCAATCCCTATCTTTATCTCAATTGAAGGAATCCACAATCCAGGATCATAGCCTCCTTCAAAAGATTCGTCTCATCAGCTGTATGAATTCTATTTTTCGCGAGCTACAAAAATAAAAAAAAAATATAACTCACATAAATCCAGCTTACTAACGACTTTTCTTTCACAGACGTCTCAAAGTAACAACAAGGATATTTGGAACGTTTACCGATTCCGTTCTTCCATTTTTCTCCGTTTTTTCCAAATTTTCCTTGCTTGACGGCCCAAAATCTCTCTCACCTGAAACCTTTAAACATGTTAAAATTCTATTTCAGCTTCATTGCCCTCACTATTCAACAAAACCTGATTCATAGTTTTCTTCTGTTGCTTTCGTTTATCAAAATTTTAGCAACTATTCCTTTTATTCGGTTAAAAAGCTTTTTTCCTTCATTTCCTTTTCTTGACTCTCCCCCGACCCTGTCTCGACCGTCACCCCTTGTCATATTTTTTTACTCCCCGTTTATCGTTACACTTCTTGACACTTCCTCTAAATAGTATTTTATGCACCCTAAAAATTTTTTAGGGTTCCGCAAGTGCACAGTACCAACCCATACATACCCGTGGGTGTCGTAAGAGGCGACTAAGGGTTATAAACTGGAGGATGGGCAGCAGCATCCTCCTTTGTATCTTACATCTTACTTACTACGGTCACCTACAGCCGCGGTCCATGGTGCCAGCCGTAGCGCTGGCAGGCGAGATGACTATGGTACTTTCCCTCCACATTTTTCCAGCAAAGGCTAGAATTCTGGAGGGAGCTCCCTGTCCTGTAGTGGACATTTCATGAGATGTTACGATGATGACTATCATATAGAACGGACACTCTCCGCCCCCCTTGCAATCCACCCCCGCACCCACGCGCGCACCCGCCCGCACGATTCTCGTGGTGCTCCTGAGGGTCTTTTGTACTGAATATACGGGCCAACTCAACATTCCAATTTCAAATTTCAAGTTCGCGCTTGATGTATTAGTATCCGGGTTGAGACATAAGCCTCAAACTTGGTGTGATTAAAGTGCACCTGCAGTAAAGTCACAGATAAAATAACACTATACTAGTACAGATGCCTCACGTCATAGAACGAATTTGTGCCGAAAATTGTTCGGGCAATTTTTTCCATAAGGTATTTTCTTAAAATAAATTGATATCTGAATGTTAAAATTGAATTAATGTCATAGTTTACACCTTTACCTACCAACCTAGTAGTAACATTTAGTTTAATTATTAGAAACAAAAGGGCCAAATGAATTCGGGCTATTTACTCCGTCGAAAAAAACCGTAGTACGGAATGGGACCCCATGGTACAGTACAGTCAGAGCACATCAAGCTTGACATATTGGACTTTGTACCGTTCTTATTTCACTAGACGTACGGGCTAGAGTAGCATTGCGAGTGTCGTTGACTTTACGTAACCCTCATAGCGCGTATCAAACTGGCACTTGACCGATTTTTAAATTACGGCACTTTCAAACTGCAAAGTAACTCGGAAGTACCAATACCACAGATAATATAATACTATACTAGTACAGATGCCTCACGTCATACAACGAATTTGTGCCGAAAATTGTTCGGGCAATTTTTTTCATAAGGTATTTTATTATAATAAATTTATATCTGGATGTTAAAATTGAATTAATGTCATAGTTTACACCTTTACCTACCAACATAGTAGTAACATTTAGTTTAATTATTAGAAACAAAAGGGCCAAATGAATTCGGGCTATTTACTCCGTCGAAAAAACCTTAGTACGGAATGGGACCCCATGCCAATACTTAGCCACAACTTAAACTAAACTTGTTTTAACAGGTGTAACTTAAACTACAATCTAATTAGCAACTTTAATTAGCAACGTGAAACTATGTTCACTTATTTTGTAAGCAAATACCCACTTACACAGTTTAGTGAACATGTAAGGTACACGCTACGGTACACACGGCCGCAGATAAGGGGTAACAATACCAGTAGACACCCTTATTTTTTAATGTTGACGTTGTTAAAATTGTTCTGTCCATGAAACAGAACAACTTTTCCCAAAGAACATAGGTTGAAATACGAAAAAATATTTTTCACTTTCCATACAAACTGCATCAGTTAACAGCATATTTTAACCTATGGAAGAAGCATAAGTTTGAAGTGAAAATATTCTCAGAAATAAGTAAATGCCTAAAATTTCAATTAGCTTTTGTACGAAAAAAATAAATAAAAACTATTGAATGATCAACAGAGATATTGGTACTGAATATTCGCTGACTCGTGAAGGCTCATAGGCCCATATTAATAATTCTTGCTGCTGCCCTTTTTAGGTCACGGTAATACAGCGTTCTGTATTCGATTCATGAAAAATGTACCGCCTCTAGGCTCAACTTGATGCCGAAATACGAATATCGGTGAAATATTAAAACTATCAGAAGATCGAAAATACGGTCAACAGAATATTAAATTGCAGGTAGCATTGCAAACACCCCTACATAAATATAATAAAGTCGGTCCAAAGTTATAAGTGTTACATTATAAATAAAAACGAAAACCTTAAAAAAAACTGATCTTTGGCAGTTCTGAACTTAACACTGAATGAAAGTGGTATTGTGAGGTGGTGTGGATCCTCCTGGACGCAAGTCTAACTCACACTTGAATGGTTTTTTTATTTATTTGATTGGGAAGGGACCACCAGTTTTTGACATACTTGCACCAAAACTTGTACGTATGCAAGAAAGTGCTAACGATACCAGCATAAACTGAACATCTGAAACCTGAGACCCGCCCAAGGATAAAGTGTTACCAATGACTTGCGGCCGTATGTAGCCACTAGCAGGTAACAACTATGCCTACGGCTTTTGAAATACAGACGATACAAAGTTCAATGTTTTAAGCATAATGTGCACTTGACTGTACTATCATAATGATTCCCCATAGTAATGGGAAGAATAGACACTCCTTGCTCATATCGACTCGCATCACGTGCTCTATTTGGTGACGCTCCAAGCTTGCAGAAAGATAATAAAAGACAAACATTTGCGGCTACATAGACGAAATAAAGGTAGTTTATATGAGTAAGCAAGCAACATGTGAAACGTGACCAATTAGGGGTTTTCCTAATAGTTATTCGGAACCCATGTGATGGTTCTTCAAGGTATGATTTTAAAAGTAGTTATGAAAACCGGCTTTGGGCAGTTTACTCGTAGTACGCACAGCAGCAAGCCAGAAGTAGTTCTCTTGGTACTTGTAGAAAAACCGATTTAGAAAAGCCTTGTACACATACAGGATTTTCCTGATGTGGAGCTGTGCAAAAATATGACCCGATATTGCAACAACTTTAGTCCCAAAACATTTCCAGCATTTCTTTTACAGGTGCAGAACCGTAACGTCTTAATAATCCCTCTCCTTTAAGTCCCAGCTCTATGTCAATAGAGGGTGACACTGGCTCAGCTCATTTCATTTCCCATCTGATGTTTGCAGAGTCAACACTTCACTATTCAGCATCATTCTATCTCTTTTCAACAACTACTGTTTGCCCTTTATCACTATCTACCTTTCTCGTTCTCACTTCTTCATAAGGATAATTGCTGTGGCATTTTACTGGATTAACATTTATGCAAGGTATGGCGAACTGTGTGTGACATACAGATACAGCCAGTGGCAGAAAGCTTCTTGAAAGTTAAAACACCTTTAAATCTATTGCTGTCACTTTATTTGTTATCAAAACAAATAGTGTCGGCATTAGACTTAAAGAAGCTTTAACTAGAAAGACGCGTTGTGTAACTGGCGGTTAATGACTGGTTTCTCTGTAGAAAACTAAACAGAACAAGTATATTCTATAGCTAACAGAAGAATAGAGAGTAATTATTAACTTCTCCATACAAATTGCTCACTCTTATCGAAGAGTTTGTATGGAGATTTCAAAAGTTTTTTCATTTCCCAAAAATGTTTCTTTGGGAAAGTTTTTCAGTTTTGTTGACTGAGTACGATCTCTCAGTTTTGAACACAACTCGCGGGCAACTGCTAGTAAATGAATATGACAGTTATCGTTTAATCAATATTTAAAGAAATTTAAATACTGTCTTGAAATAATTTATGAAATATTTATATTTGCGTCTGCTTTACCTACATCATTATCGATCGATTACTAAAGTCATCGATTTCTTAAAGGTTAATTGTAAAGATGAAGGCCGCACCTTCTCTTTTGACAAGCTTGTTGTAGTAGTTAAGTTTATTCACTTTAATGACATGAATATTTAATGCCCTTTACTTACGCGTACTACAAAATGATTCATACAATACAATACAATACTCTTTATTGCACACAGAAATACAAAATTCATTTATTGAACGAAAAGGAAAAATACCACAACCAAAATGGCAATAAGGTTTGGAAAAGCACCCAAAAGCCAAATCCAATTAGAATTAATTAAGACATTTTTAAAAAGGATAAAAGCAAATTAATCCAAAAAAATTTAAAAGGATCAGAAAGGACTTCAGAACCCTCAGATTAATAAGAAACGTATAAAACCAATTTTCCTTCTCAATAAGCCATAATAATAAAATTAATTAGTTCTTGGTAAGACGGAGGACTGGGAAGAATGAAAGGTCGCGGATGAACCAAGTTTAATCCGATAAATGCCTAAACTTGATAATTTCTTTACTGCCGGAGGATCTTCTCTCATCAATCATTTTGATACCTTTTCCGTCATAAGCCTTGAGACTTATTCTTCTTAGCATAAACATTTCGATCAGAATTTTTTAGAAAATTGAGATAGCATTGGTTTTTACTGATATATTTTTCGTAGTTAAGTCAGATTATAAGGTTTTATACCGAACAGGTACGAGTATCATCTAAAATATCAGCTGGCTAGCTATTAAATATAGCTCTATCAATGACACTGTTTACAGCTATCGACCCTTACCTAATATAAAGAGGTTTTTGCGGTATTGAGTACGCACACTATAACCCAAATCTTCCTGTTTGGTTCTTACGGTAATGTGAACATCGTTCAAAGGACCTTTCCGCAAAATATCGGGACAAAATCATATGTACCTGAACCTAACATTCCATTTCAAGTAAATAGGCATTATATTACGGCATGTTGCTTTCTCTTAAAACGCCTCCAGCGCAATTACCGGAGAAGAAATTGAATTATTCCATGATATCGCCTCCCAACGGGATTAAAGACTTATGGGATTTTATGCTCCTAGCTATCGCCTGCCAGTTACAAATAGGGTTTAAGCCGAGATGATGATTTATGTGCAATGTTGTTGAACGAGTCATTATCTCCAATAATTCTAAGGAAAGTACTTACCCATTTCAATTATACATTTAACAGGTAGTGAATTGACTTTAAGGAAGTCAAATTATCTAACTATTTAAGGTAGGTACTAGTGTCACGTTTTTGTGTACCGAGAATCGAAAGTTACATTGCAGAATACATTTTCTAGGTTTTTAGGATAATCAACTCGACCAAAATTTAGATTATCTGTATTTGTCAGTGTTTGTACTTTTAAGAAAACGTCCTTAATTTTAAATTGTAATTTAACGTGAGTCTTACCATTTTCAGTTTGAAATTACTGATACGTCCAAAACCTTGAAAAAGTAGAAAGATTTAAGTACCTGTAAAGAAAAAGACATAATATTAGAAAGTTACTCTTTGCGCAAATCTAGGTTAAAAGAAAAATGGATAGGTAGGTAGGTAATAGTACCTACCTATCCATTTTTCTTTTAACCTAAGTAGTGGTAGTTATTAAGGCAATTGCATGGATTGTGACATTTGTTTTTTTTTTTATATTTTACACAATCGCTTCTTAGTGAACTTTAAAAGTCCTGTGAGTCTCTTATTTCTATAGCTAGACCCAGTAACTAAAGTTATGATTTGAGTTGATTTAATCCTTTTTATTTACGAGTTATTGCTCACTAATAAATAGAAAACCAACTATACCTACATCAGATAAAACAGACACGATTACTTTGCTTACTACTACTTTTACTAGTACTAATTTTAAGTGAGTTTCTTACAACAGACAGACCTTCCAGTGCTATTTCTCTTGCATAGGTCTGCTAGAAGTTTGCAGTGCCTGTAAAATTTACAGTTTACTTAATCAATGGTTTTTTTGTATTTTCAAATGTACAAAAACAAATTGAAAAAATAAATGATACAACTCTAGCGTTAAAGAATTAATTAACAATACAATCACGAAGCCTAACCTATTGACAAAGCATAGAAACCCTAAAGCAAAGATACTCAAAAGCAATCCTAATCAAAAAGACAAACATGGTATATCTTATTATCTAGTGTTTGACCACTCCTACCGTTATCTAAATGAAATGTCTAGCGATATTACTGCCTTAGGCCTTGAAAATATAATAGGGTTCTGGTTTAACCACAGAATATGTTGGTATCTGATTTCATAGAGGGATATTATAATACCCTGAGAATGCTATACTAATAGATATAATACTGATGTCTGCGTTATAATATAGGGGCAAAGGATTCCAAGAATTTACCTACATACAGATAAAGTTTGATACTTGTAGCTCAACTTCAGCTCATACGGCTGTTGAAATAGGAGCAAAGAAAATTTCTTACGTTAATTTTATACATAATACTGTAAACTCCATGAATCTGTAGAAAAAATATTGGAATCTTAGGGTTCGCAGGAAGAGTAATAGAACCTAATCAGACCAATTTTAAAATAGTGCTTATTTATGTCTACTAATAGGACACAAATTAAATCAAGAGTATACAGGATGACTTTTGGTAAGTTCTTGATAGCTAAAGAAACATGGGTCGAAATAAGAGAGAAAACCATTACAGTAAGGAATCACGCGCTCCGCTTTCGTGAGGGTTGGAGAAAACATGCAATCACCCCATATAAGGCTCATTTTAGAACCAGAACATAATAAGTAGCGTTTTTTCGTCGCCATCGGTTCACATGAACCGCCAATAAGACAGAAATGATTGCAAATAGGTGTCATGGCTTTGTAGAGCTCGTGCCGGTGGAAACAGTTAAATAAGGTGTATAAAAATTATAAGCACCAATTTGGCATGTTACGAAGACCATGAAACTGAACAAATTTTCCCAATGAACTTAGGTCAAAATACAAAAACATGTCAACTTTCCATACAAACTGCACCAGCAGATTGCGCATATAGTATGGGTGAGATTTTTTTTGTCGTATTTCGACATATACATATATCCTGAAAAAATCATACGCGTTCAACGTTTTAACGGACGTGTGGTTGTCTATACAATATTCAAGTAATTTAGTAGATATTGGGCCAAGGCTCTAACAGGAATATGCAAATTAAATTAGTTAAACTTGATGTTTCTCAAAAGCGTTTAATTTGTAGCGCTAATAATAGGATCCTTCTGAAATACTCGTATTTCGGTGTTGAGCACGTAACTCTAGTATTTAAAAATCATTGCGTAACTAAGACCAATGAAACTCAGGAACTTTTACCAAGGAGCAAAAGTCTAATGACTTATTTTTCTTAAACAACGGTGTTATTCGCTGTTTCGGAGTTTGAGTTTCGGAGAGAAGTTGCTTTAATTTTTCAGTGACGTAGAAGGTGAAGGTGCTTAGCTAAGGACGGGCCCTGTTCAACAAAGCCGACAACGACAGGCGACAGGTGACAGGTGACAATTCGACAATTTGACAAGTTTCTGTTCAACAAACAACACGGTGACAAATTTGTCATGGTGGAAAAACTGGGATTGTTGCGACAATTTGTCAAATTTCTGTTCAACAAACATTTTCTCGTGACAGGTGACAGGTGAAAAGTTGTCGTGAAAAACTTGACATATTTGTTTTGTTGAACAAAGAATTGTCGCGACAATTTGACAAACTTGTAGAATTGTCACAGAAATCCGACATACAGTAGCGCTTGATGTCAGTATGGTGCAAAGACAAAGTTAAGTGATAGACAATTAAAAAAATAGTTCCAAAAAGTTATCATAAATTAAAACAAGAATAGTTATCTTATTATTCGTATCCATTGATAATACAATTTATCGGATGGGAATTAAACACAGATAATAAATATTTAATATAAAAACTGTTTTTTTAATGTTACAATTGAGCACACGAGCAGGTGGGCCGCCTGATGGTAAATGGTCACCACCACCCATAGCACCCACTTTCTTACTAATGACATATTTTGACACTAATAAGACAGCAAAGAGCGTTGCTCACTTTGTGAACTGAGATGGTATCTCTCATGTGGGTGGTACTTCCCCAGACAGTCTTTCCACAAAAACCCTACCACCTCCGAAACATAATACGCTCCTAATATTTAAAAAAAAGCGAACCTATTTTCAAGAGGCGACAATTAACTGTCACCTGTCATGACGTCACTACATATTTGTCAATGTCAGGCCGACAATGGTTTCGATCACCTGTCGAGCTTCGTTGACTTGAGTTACAATTCCAGAAATTTGACAGGTAAATACCTGTCACAATTCGACATATTTGTAATTTTGTAGAACGGCTCTTATCGCGACAATTCGACAATTATGTCACTTTTTGACAAATTTTTCGAATCGTCAGCTTTGTTGATAAGGGTTTTGTTGAGTTTAAGTTTGTTGGGAAAAATCGTTTATTTTCTAGATCCTTCAGGATTGTTATCATATAAATTTTAGGTTAGGTACCCAAAGGTTCGCCCTTGTGGTGCCGGCAAAGAATAGTACCAACCCATCACTTCCCGTGGGTGTCGTAAGAGGCGACTCAGGTTTAATGAACCAGTGGATGGCCAGCAGCATCATTCTGTGTAGCGTATCATCCTACAATCTGCGGTCACTTACAACCGCGGTCCATGGTGCCAGCCACAGAGCAGGCTCTGTGGTGCCAGCCATAACGCTAACAAGCTTAATGACTATATGGTACTTCCCCTCTACATTATTTTAGCAAAATCTGGAATTTTGAAGGCAGCTCCCTGTCCTGTAGTGGACGTTTCATGGGATGTTATGATGATGACCTACGGCACCCTATTATGTATACTACGTCGTCTGTCTGTCTGTCGGACCCTTTTGCACCGTAGTAGCTATGTGCTTGAAATTTTGAAAGAATGTGTAACCTAACAAATAATAAGAACAACGAAAAATTAAAAAATAAGAGGGGTTCCCATACAAGAAACGTGTTTTAGGCGTATTTTTGTTTTAGCTTAAGTATAACAACAAATAATAAACTGATCAAGAGCGAGTTAGACTCACGCGCATTTGATACTCTTCTGCGCGACTGCGCGTCCTTGACTAAGACGGTACTTTTACCTTAGTGGTAGGTACGGAACCTTCGGTGTGCGAGTCCGACTCGGACTTGGCTGGTTTTTTTACACGTATAAATATTTGTACTTGACTACCTATTAATTAATATATCACTCCTCTTTTGTTTACACCTAACATCTAACATTGTTCAAGTATGTTTGAAGTTTACGTAAACACATGACTAAATATTGAAACTCCCCGGAAGATGTGTAAAGTGATATAGTAGGTACAGTCAGCAGCACTGTTATATAATCATTGGCAAGCTAGACAGAAAAGTTTACGAAAAAATCATGCAAAATCTAGAAGAGTTGTAAGTAAATAATTAATCAACAAGTGATCGGCTAATTTATCAACAATTCAAATTTAAAGTGACTAGGGTAAAACCTAGAGGATAGCTACATTGTCAATATTGATAGGTACTGTGTTTTATTTGAAAATTGTTTATCATATCTTTAAATTATATGAATCAGCGGGACAAACATGGAATACCTAATCAAATAAAATTCATGATGGATTGGTGTTTTCGAGCTTGTTATACAGAAGTTCCAACAAACGATCGTGTTTGCGCGGACGCACAAACATTCGGTCACATGCAAATAAGATCTGCGAGCGTCCTGGACAAAACTCGGTGGGTCAGTAAACTGAGAACATTTTGTTATACAAGGTGTAAATAAATTTATGCACTCAGACTGTGAAACTTAACAACTTTTAACAAGAATTTTTAGGTCGAAATTGCGAATTTTGTATGGGAGGTAAAATATTCTTTCGGATTTCGACCTATGTTTCTCAAGAAAAGTTGTTCAGTTTCAAGGTCTTAGTAACAGGCTAAATAGTGCTAAGTTTTTACACCTATAACTCAGTAAAATTGAGTTTATTAACTGACTTCAAAAAAGGAGGAGGTTCTATGTTCCACTGTAGGTATTTTTAGGGTTCCGTACCTCAAAATAAAAAAACGGAACCCTTATAGGATCACTTTGTTGTCCGTCTGTCTGTCTGCCTGTCAAGACCCTTTTTCTCACGAACGAGAAGAGGTATCAGGTTGAAATTGATAACGAACATTAAGGTCCATAAACCACACAAGATCTGAAAATTTCAATTTTTTAAAAACGACGCAATCAAAAAATATGGCTTTTTATGTCCTCATCACCATACATTTATGCAAAAAAGCAAAACCTACAGGGTACTTCCCGTTAACCTAAAATTATAAAATTTGGCAAGAACCTAGGTCTCACAGTACAAATAAAGGGAAAAGTCTAAAATCATTAAATATTTCAATTTTTCTCACAACTAATAGTATATTATTATTAATTAAGGTAAGCTCCCGTTTCAAGAACTTTTCTATAAAGAGGGGTCAAGTTGGATGGACGCGGAGTTTTTAAAATCAAAGAGCAAAAGCTTTTAGTATATCATATGTACGGAACCCTTAGGGCGCGAGTCCGACTCGCACTTAGCCGGTTTTTTTTTATTAAACTATTCTATCCAAAAAACAAGTCACTCCTTGGACAGTCTACTTATCCGTTCATTGCTCGCTCCAATCGCATCACTTTTTCCGACTTTCCTCCACTTTATTTACATCATATTACTGCACCATCTCCGGGTGGTCCTAGTTAAAACAAACAAACAAACCGGTCGCTCCATTAGCAGTAATTGTGTTAGCTCACCCGTTTGTGCGCGCTCCAAGTGTAACGCTTTCTTTTCTCCATACACACAGGTACAGTCAACGACAGGTCAAGCTTGGCACTCGCAGTGCAACTCTAGCCCGTACATCTATCGCAATAAGAGCGATACAAAGTCCAATGTGTCAAGCTTGATGTGCTCTTGACTGTACCTCACACCTAGTTTGGTATAATATGTAGCACTTGTGGTAAAAGCTTGTTTTAAGAAAGTTCGTATAACTTCGTTATCTTGTTTGCTTTGTCAGTTTTGAACTGACAATGCAAAGCTTAAAAAATGTTTACGTTTTAACTTAAAATATTTTGAATTAAAAAATCATCCTTTGTCATCCTAATTGTTTGGTTTGATGAATGTAGAGGAAGCGAGGGAAGTATGTCAAGTTCGTAGCAGGTTGAGGGCTGTGGTCTCTGCCTACCTTGATGGGAAAGAGGCGTTATGCTATGTATGTACGAGTATGTATTATTTGTAAAAGTCATACATACATACATACATAACATCACGCCTCTTTCCCGTCGGGGTAGGCAGAGACCACAGTCCTCCACCTCTACGATCTTGACATACTTCCCTTGCTTCCTGTACTTTCATCAATCCTTTCATACATGCTCGTCGGCCTTTATTCAGAACGTCCTGAATTTGGTCCTGGTACGTTCGCCTAGGCCTTCCCCTTCCAACGTTTCCATTCACTCTCGCCTGGTAGATCTCTTTCGTCAGTCTTCGTTCATTCATCCTCTCTACATGACCAAACCATCTCAGCATCCCTTTCTCGATTTTGGTCACTACGTCTTCTTTTACGCCACACCGTTCTCTTATCACACTATTTCTAATCCTGTCACTCAATTTAACACCAATCATACTCCTTAGCGCTCTCATTTCCACTGCATTAATTCTACTTTCATGCTTCTTCTGCCATACCCAGCTTTCACTGCCATACATCAGTGTTGGTACAAAGTCAAAATACTAAAATTAGTAGAAATAACGATCAGGCTCTGGACCTTTGTTAGGAGAGAAAATAAATCAAAACTTCATCATCATATAACCAAAACCATAGTTAAAACTTGCTTAACAATAATGATTCCTGAGGCGAATACGGAACTCTACATTGCGCGTGGCCCAATATATACTTGACCGGTTCATTTTTCTTACGTTTTCGCAATTCTTTTTCCGCATTTTCTCAGTTCCCAAGACAAGATACTTACCTGTATATAAAGCTACATAAATAATGAAGTTCTGTAACCCAATAATCGAGTCTCGCTTTACTAATCCCATAGTAGAGGTCCGCGCCACGCCGGCGTGCCGCCGCCGAGCGACCCCGGTGCGCCGCCGCCGCCGCCGGGTCACAGAAAAATTGGCGCCGAGTTCAAATTTTGCGCGCGAACTATGTGTCACGCACGCGTTGTTGTCTACTAATATTGATGCGACTTTGCCGCGTTGTGCGACTCGTGCGATTAGTGGCCCCCTCGCACCCCAGCCCCACCCCGCTTGATCTTAAAATTAACGCTGAACAATGGAATATTTTAGAAGATTTAATAAAATTTCTCAGAACCTTTCTAGAAGCCGTGGAAATGTTGTCGTCGCAAAAGGTGTCGTCACTTAATTTGGCACTTATTTTCAGATCTGAAATAAAATACGTCCTATTGGCGATGCCAGATGACGAATCATTAATAATTCAACGTTTAAGAAACCAGATGCAACTAAGTCTGAACAAAAGGTTTCCTGTGACTGAAAATATTGTCGCAGCTCGACCCGCGTTTCGCTAGTCTGGAAGAAATCGACACATACGTGGAAAATCATCAAATGACGAAAACATCTTTCTTGACTGAAGTTGTTAATAAATTTGTAAAGGAGTCCGATAAACCAGCAGAATCTGTTCCTGTTTTAAATAAAAACCAGGATGTTTTACTCCAAAAGCTAGCCAAAAAACACTCCAATAGATTTCTTGATGAGGATGACGACGTCGCTCAAGAGTGTTGGAGATATTTGGCTACGGCTAACCCTTCAGATTTAGGAGATGTAGAGGACAACATTCTTAAGTTCTGGGAACAAAAAAAAGTTGTTTTTCCTTGGCTTGCCGGATTAGCGCGATCGCTTCTATCTATCCCAGCTACAAGCACGCCAAGTGAAAGGGTTTTTTCTGTAGCTGGGTTAGTCTTGACTGCGAAGAGATCGCGTCTAAATCCTGCAAAAGTTAACAAAATTATTAGTTTAGCTACTTAATTCTCCTAATAATAATTTTTTTATTAAACTTAAAGAGAGATTTTTCTACTTCCCGCCCACCCCTTAATATCTTTAAAAATAACTAGCCCACGCCGGCGACGCCACGCCGCGCCGGGTGCCGCACCTGGCGCGCCGCCGCTGGGCTTTTGGACTGCGGCGCGGACCTCTATCCCATAGCTACGTAGTTGGAAGGTAATTGACTCACGCCGGTTCCAATAACTCTCTCATTAGTCAACGTTTACAAAAAATCTGATTTGGACCCAATTATCTAAGTTGAGTAAAAAGCTGAACGATTTTTTGTGGTCTTTAGTCAAGTAAAAACTTTTCGAACACCGTGTTAAATGATGTGTCGATAAAAGCGAATAAATGAATGAATAACTCTTTAATGCACACTTTTAATTAAAGGAAAATTTTTCAAAATGGAACGCTCCTCGGAAAAGCTAGGTGTACAACATCACGTCAACAAAGTTGTTTTTTAGGGAATCATCGTTTATAGCTCGCATGTGTGGTGCCAGCAAAAAATAGTACTAACCCATTTCTACCCGCCCGTGTCGTAAGAGGCGACTAAGGTTTTATGAACCTACGAGTAATAGGTTGGGCAGGAGCATCTTTCTATGTATCGTACCATTTTACATACTGCGGCCACTAATAACAGCGGTTGCGTGGTGACTATGGTAAGTCCGTAAGTACCACGCGAGGGAGTTCCCTGATCAGGGTGTCTACTCTCAAAGTCCGAAATATCGAAACGATACTACTCGAAACATGCAAATGCAAAACGTCGGCCCTTGACAATAGAGTAGAATATTGGTTGGATGAATTTTCAAACTGCATCCAATCAATATTCTACTCTATTGTCAAGGGACGAAGTTTTGCATTTGCATGTTTCGAGTTGTATCGTTTCGATATATCGGACTTTGAGAGTAGACACCCTGCAGTGGACGTTTCATTGGTTGTTATGATGATCGTTTCTTGCTAGATTGTCATATATATGAAGACCTACTGGGAAATATATTTGTAAAACCTTCATTTACTTCTTTTCCCATCAATAGCATCCTGCATCTTAATCCAACCCAGCTTCCAATATGGATAAGTAAACCGAATCGATCAAACGTCCTGCGGGAAAACTATATTTAGCGAAAGACGGACAAGGTCGTGGACCGCCGGTCCTTCGGGCCTATGGACCTGCAGACCTAAGTCACAACACAACACACGTCAAGGTTGCCAAATACCCTTGTCATTTAGATGGAAGGGTCGCTTTTCGCTCGATTCTCGTAAACCCTAAACATCTTATTCGTTGTGGTTACAGGATGAAAAAAAATAGTATACGTGTCCAAGAAAAACAAATTTTTGTTAAATTAAACCATTCAAAGAATTACGTGTTGGAAATAGGTTTTTCCCTTTAGGCAGTCAATGGATTATTAAACTTGACCCATAGTATATTTTAAAGCTTTTATTTAGTTTCACCTGTCGCGGTGTCTGTCTGTCTGTAATTAAATCTTGCAAGCTCAATTTGACACACTTTTCGGTGTCCGATTGAGGTGAAATTTTGCATTCGTAAGTTAAGGGGCTCATAAGAGCTGAATTACCTCCCTTTCTAACAAAGGGCAGAATGCGCGTGCTAGAACGGAGCGGATTCGCGCTGTTTTACGTTTTTTGTTCATTTTTGCATTTTTCTCAAAATCTGTACCCATAATATTAGTTATAAAACAGCTATATTATTATGCATAATATATTGAATAATGTGTAAAAGTTTTGGCATCATAGATTAATGGGTACTTAAGAAAAACGGTTTAAAAGCAAAAAGCAGAGGTAAGTTTGGATTTTTTTTATGGCGTACAAAATATATTTAATCGTTTTTCGGAGACGGTCATATTATTTTGAAGATGCTTAATTATCACATTTTTTTTCACGGCCATATATTCATCACTTTTCGTTAAAAACCTGCTCAAGAGAAACGTATTTAGCTCTTATCAGCCTAAAAAATAAACCTTAAAAAAACTGGCCAAATGCGAGACGGACTCGCACCCTCAGGACTCCGTACCCATCCACTATGTCATATTCTTCAAGCTTTTGTCCTTTGATTTTAAAAACTCCGCGTTCACCTCTAACCTGTACTCTCTGAATGTAGTACTTGAAACGGGTGGTACTGTTCTTTGCCCTACCACAAATTAGATATTAGTAAACCGACGCACTACACGAATTATTAATAAAAAAAAGGAAAGCCTTTTTCTTACACCATGTATGTATCGTATAAGTGTTCTGGATTAGGGATTATGTCCTTGTCGGTCTGACAACGAGCGGTTATCTTAATTACCTGTAAAATAAAAATAAAATAAAATAAAATAGCCTTTTATTCAGAGACTTCACTTAATAAATTTATGTTACAAATTTGAGAATATTTATACTTCATAATTAATTAATTTTTATAATAATCATAATATCACTAATTTCTAATAATTTTAATTCATAATTTCCATTAGCATGCATTTAGTCCTCTATTCGTCTTTCTCCTCTGTTTGCCCTTTGGCAAAGGCCTCCTCCAGCTGTCTCCATGTGTCCCTGTCCTTGGCGAGCCTTGTCCATTTCTTTCCTGCTACTCTAACTATGTCATCTTCCCATCGAGTGTACTGTCTCCCTCTCTTCCTTTTATGACCTCTAGGGTACCAGATAGAAACTGTTTTGCTCCACTTGTCTGCTCCTCTTATTACATGACCAGTCCATTTCCATTTTAGCCGTCGAATTTTTACTGCTGCATCTTCTACTTTGGTCTTTTCCCTGATGAGCTTATTTCTTATCTTGTCTTTGCGTTTTATATGTAACATACTGCGTTCCATAGCTCTCTGGCATACTTCAATTTTCTGAGTATGTCCTTTGTTCAGGGGCCATGTTTGACATCCGTAGGTCAGTACTGGTAGCACTGATGTGTTAAACAATTTGCTTTTCAATGTCTGGTTCATGTCTTTGTTTTTCAGCACTTCTCTCAGTGACCAGTATCTTTTCCACGCATTTGTCACCCTTCTCTCAATTTCAGCTTTCATTTCATTTTGTTGTGTAATGGACTGGCCCAAGTAAATATATTCTTCTACATATTCTACTGTGTCCTTGTTAATATGTATTGGTACTCTATCCCAGTTTGTCATGACTTTAGTTTTGTCGGTATTCATATGTAATCCCATTTTTGCGCTCTGTTTTGCTAGCTCTTGCAGCATGCCTTCCAGGTCTGAAGCTTGGTTTGCGAATAGGATCAAGTCATCTGCGAACCTGAGGTGGGTTAGAATGTCTCCGTCTATCTTGATCCCATACCTAGGATTGTTTTCCCATTCTAAGTCTCGGAAAATATTTTCTAGTAATTACCTATACTCACAGACAAATAGTGGTTTTGTTGAAGATTTCATCCAAATCCGCTGGTTTATAGTCGGCGTAAAGTGAAAGAGTACATTTCTTAAAACACAAACTAACAAGATTTTGCCTTTGTAACATTGATAAGATAAAAATAATTAGCCAAGTGATACTGACGGAGAAGACACAAGTTCGAATCCTGCCGGTGGTTGTCATATTTTGCTATTTTCTACTGTATAGAATAAATGAAACTAATATTTGCCAGATTGTATGTAAAGTTACAAATTTTGGGGAACTCAGAGAGGAGATGGGAGAGCTACAGCCTAACATTTATAGATTCATCTATTACCGCCTGAAGAATTATTTCTGGTGGTGGTACGTAAGGGCGCTTTTCTTGTTATCCGGATTTACGTCCGCGTGCGGACCTGGTACGTATGAATGCCGTCTGCATCTTATAATTTTCCGACTCGCACTTGGCCGATTATTTCTAGCTTGTGCACGTAGATATGGACGGAGATAAAACGTCTCCTTTCTTTCTATACAAACATTGTCCTGAAAATTTCAAAACAACAAATGAAGAATCAGTCAACTCGGTTAAGCTATATTCTAAAGAGAAAACAACTTTCCTTGAGGAACATTAGGTCGAAATACGAAAAAATATTTTTGATCTCTCATATAAAATGCGCTATCAGCTGATTCATTTTCTATGCGAGGTCAAAAATTTTCCCCTTTTTCAGCCCATGTTCCTTAGGGAAAGTCGTTCAGAGTTGGTATGCCCTTTTTTTTACACCCTGTAGAACAAACCAAATCAATGATGAAAGAAAATATTATATTTACACAACCTACTTATTTAAATCAAGAATCTGTCGCGTTAGGAGCCCATAGTTAGGAGGACACGACCAAGAGAATTCTCACGAATATGACTAACGTCCAAAATTATCTTAAACCAAACTGCTGGAATCCAAACAAAATGCTACAATTCAATTTGTTTCAATTCTTATAACAATTTAGACCCTAGTCTTGTGTAATTTCGTGAGTCAGAGCTATCACATCCCTCTTATGAATAAAAATACGTTGTGTGTCGAGAACGATCCTTGAAGATGATTCTGGGAATTCAATATAGGCGTTATTGTTTTACTAACATTAGATAAACTGTTAGCAAAGTTAGAAGACTCATCATCATATCGAGTGGGTTGTAAGGTCAATGGCACCTTACAAACCCTGGTGCCAGAGTTATTGAGGAATACTACTTGCTGGAAAACTACTTCTGAAGGTGGTTACTACGCAGAGGTGGGTCGAGACCCGAGAAAACTCGAGACATTAGCCTCGAGAAAAAGAAAAGGTCAAAAAATTAGAAACCCTACGCGCGACGGTCACTTTTATGGACGCCGCCGCCGGCTCGCCAAGTCGCGGTGCGGCGAATGCTCGACCTACAGATAGATAATGTAAGCGAATTAAACAAATACACCATTGATTGTAAACACTCGTTGTAAAAATTTACGACTCACACCTCTTGTAGGTATACTTGTCATGAATAAAAGATCATGTACACATTAAGAACACTTCCAAGAACGCATGAAGGATGTTACTCGTTAGATTTTCTTCTTTAATATACTGGACGTTGTCGTCCAGTAATAACATAGTTTTATAACTATGCTTTAAAGATTTATTTCAAATAAAAAGATAAAAATATTTTCTCATGAGTAAGTATTATAAAATAACGTAAGTAGCCTTGTTGTCGAGTAATATAAATAGTCTTGTCTTCGGAATAAAATACAGGCATATTAATACTTCAAGACATTTTTATTTGCATAGCTTTTAATGACAAAAAGTTTGAATTTCATTATTTTTAAAATGCATTAATTTGGATTTTGAGGTTGACAGGTAAGTAACAGGAGACGTTTATCAAACCAAGTTGAACCAAAGTTTTTGTTTCTTTTTTATGTTTATTGTTAACAGCTAATATGATACAATAAAAATAAAAACAAATTAATTTTGCTATACGAGTATTACTTCAGTGCCGGACTAGCAAATGCATCAAAGTAACTCATGTTTGTTTGTGAAGCGACGTAAATGTAACTGAAGTCGATTTTTCACATCCTTCAGTGAGTAAAGAACATTTAGATTTTTTTATTTTGAATAGAAGGAATGTTTTATATGTTCTATTTCATGATTTAAGTACGTGTGTAGCTGACTAAGAATGGTACAGTCAAGAGCACCTCAAGCTTGACACTCGCAGTGCGACTACAGCCTCAATGCTCACCAAGATAAGCGCAGTGCCATAGATTTATATAGTCAAGATAGGGTCTTGGGAACAAGCGGTTCAAAATTTCCCCATACAAGAAAAAATAGCGCCATCTGTGAAAAATCGCGTGAACTACGTTGTGTAGTACTTTGGTCGGTGCTAAATATACGGAACGGAAATAATATGGCGGGAAAAAACAAAACAAACTTTTTACTGTTTATATGTTATTTAGGCCTGGTTTTTCAGTTTCATTGATTGGATTATAGTCAAAAACAATAATAAGAAATAACAATAATAATAAGAGTATATCGGCGCAGGAGGCCATAATATCATAATTACAAGGATTATAGTGGGTTCAGGTATAAACAAACAGGATCTAAATATTGTCACGTCACGTTCCGAGCTTCGGGCTTGTGGTGAGCCACCCGGACTCTTCCGGCCCAGTCTGACTATGGATAGTTATTACAGTTTACACTTAGGTTGTACGTCCTGTGCTTAAGTAACTTTAGTCATTATTATTTCAGGAATCATTAAGATAAATTGTCAAATGCAAAAGCACGATCACCATCATCTACCAAGATGACTTGTTGTGACGTCCTTTCACCTTGACGCTTCATCAGATCGACAGCTATCTAAATACTTAGCTGCCAGTCTATTCCTGAAGCAAGGAGACCTCACTCGGCGATACTAAGAAGGTGCTGCTAGTAATATGCCTACACGGCCATTCTGAGAAGCGCACGACCTCGTGCGTCAATCGGATCCATTAACAATATCCTAAAACAAATAAAAAAACAAGATCACCAAGCAATCCGCTCGTCTATCCTGACAATCAACATCATCATCACACACAAAACTGAAACCACTCATTGTGAAGTT
Organism: Athrips mouffetella; assembly: GCA_947532105.1. Taxonomy (NCBI): domain Eukaryota; kingdom Metazoa; phylum Arthropoda; class Insecta; order Lepidoptera; family Gelechiidae; genus Athrips; species Athrips mouffetella. The sequence goes on along the minus strand of OX383972.1, from coordinate 19,263,671 downwards.
ACTCTGAAGGCATGTGCCCCTTCAACCCAACTCTGAAAGCATGTACCCTTTCGACCATCTCACTATGGACCGGATGACATCTTTCCCACATAAATCACGGACAGGACCAGTGTGTCCGTCGACCATCCCTAATGGGCACGGTGACCAGATCCACCACTGTCCTTCCAACCATCAACAAAGCCTGGCCCGGACCAGTGTGTCCCTTCGACCAGCCCCGATGGGCATGGACCGGATCCGCCACTGTCCGACCAGCTTCGCAAACACAGATTGGGCCAATGCGAACCTTCAACCACCCAACCAAGTCGGGCTGGCCCGTACGACATTGCCCTCTCTATCAACTCCACAAACATAGATTGGACCAATGCGAACCTTCAACCACCCAACGAATCGGGCTGGCCCGTACGACATTGTCCTTTCTATCAGCTCAACAGTAATCGCCCTACAACCACCCAAACCAACTGAGTAACTTCAAATCATATTATCAACATAGCAATTTCAAATTATGTGCGTCACATATCATACTATCTCACAATAAGGAACATGCTCACCGGATATCCATAAGGTAGGTCACATCAATATAATCTGTCTATGTACAGACCATTCACATACATCAAATAAATTCCATTTCTGCTGTCCGATATTGCTACTCGTAAGAATACAGCAATGGTTTGTTGAGTATTACCAGTAATCACTATACTTTGGGCAATTTGTATTAAAAATCAGTACACTTCCTGTCTCTTTTCTTTCTCCATGCCTCTCTCCCCATTTTAATTTGGAGTCGAACCCCTAAATACATTTTCAACCGTTGGCTCTGTCGTTATAATCGGCCACAATATTTTTTGTAAGTTCTTACATTTTCGTCCACCAAGTAGCTCTTTGGCATCCCAGGGGTTATTTCGGCTTGTTTCCCTTTGTCAATATTTAGCGCAGACTTAAAGAGGTGCTCTTCTTCTCAGCGCATCACATACCTAATCCGTACCGCCGGAGCTGACTCTATTGAAGTTTGTCTAGAATAAGCACTACTTTGAAATTTCCACTAACATGTACGTTCCTGAGTCTATCCAATTAAGTGCCAACAGCCCATCTAAGCATTTTCATCTTAGTTACGTGGATTTTTGTTACGAAGTCTTATTAAGTATCCAAAATTCGTCTCTTTAGAGCTTCGCGGGTCTATCACAGATTTTCAAACAATCAATCAATCAAATCATTTGTTTGCTAGAAGAACATCTTTTAACTTGAACACATCCTCTAGATCAACGCTGTGTCCCCATAAATAGCACACCATAGCTAAGGACTGACGACAGATATTCATGATATGTGGTTAGTGTAGCATCTTTTGATATTGTTTGGGAAACTCTCATTGACGCAAATACGAATCTACTGAGTCTTTAACGCACTGAGTTGACACGAAATTTCTAATAAAGATGCTCATTATCATTGAGACTCAAAAATGATGCTTGTCCACTATTTTGTATACTTGTATTTAGTGCTCTTGGTTTCAACTGGCATCCTTCAGTCACAGAGCATACCTAACAGCGAACACCATTTCAACCAGTCAGCATTAGCTGTGCGATCAAATTATTTTGTTTCGTTTCATTTCATTTCATTTTGTTTTTATTTAATCGGTATTCATTCAGATTTCGTTTATTTCCATTTTAATTTTACAGACATCTGGTTAATCTGGTTATCTTTGTATAAAAACAGCGTAGGAGCACATCATCGCTACCGTACGTAACTTTGATTCCATTCTACAAAGTCGAAAATTACATAATTTCACAACCACAAGCAAGTCTTGTCTTCTTCGTATGTACCGTAAGCGCCTTTAACATCCACTATTTAAAAATGCATCAACGCCTTTCTAATTTACGATACTTTTGCAAATTACGCTTTTTGTCACCATCTAAGCGTATATAATTTTGAACATTACGACATATCAGGTATTAAAACTCATTAAACTTGATTCCTTTTTATCATAAAATGTATGTACAGCACCTAATTTTCTTGATTGTACTTGTTGCTCAACAATTTCTCGGCACGACTGTACTTTTACGCAGATCCATGAAACTGAAATGCTTGCACACATGATTAAAATATTGTGCTGTGTGGATTCCTATCCCACTTCTGATATCGGCGCAGGAGGCCATAATATCATAATTACAAGGATTATAGTGGGTTCAGGTATAAACAAACAGGATCTAAATATTGTCACGTCACGTTCCGAGCTTCGGGCTTGTGGTGAGCCACCCGGACTCTTCCGGCCCAGTCTGACTATGGATAGTTATTACAGTTTACACTTAGGTTGTACGTCCTGTGCTTAAGTAACTTTAGTCATTATTATTTCAGGAATCATTAAGATAAATTGTCAAATGCAAAAGCACGATCACCATCATCTACCAAGATGACTTGTTGTGACGTCCTTTCACCTTGACGCTTCATCAGATCGACAGCTATCTAAATACTTAGCTGCCAGTCTATTCCTGAAGCAAGGAGACCTCACTCGGCGATACTAAGAAGGTGCTGCTAGTAATATGCCTACAAGTATATTGTTTCTTCAACTAAGAACATTCCATTTTGTTGGTAAGTTTATTTGCATCCAATGTTGACAATATGACTGACAACGACTGACATTTGTTGGTCCTAAACATTGTAACGTGCCGATGGGCTAGTACTTATATATAAGTAAATGCGCAGTGCAGTCTAATTATTTGTCTACCTTGACGTGCTCTTGACTGTACCACCCCATCTCCTTCTGGTAACTAAAGAAATAAAATAAGACAAAAATAAAATCTAAACCAGATGATGGGCTACCACCATACTGCGATTAACAGTCATGCCACGCGTCAACCGCAGTGCCAAAATGCGTGGTGACTATGGTAAGACATCCCAAAACATACCACACTTCTAAAACTATGGGAGGTCACAAAAATATTTACTATAAGGGTGCACGTCATTTAATGGGTTGGGCTATAAGTACTGCGAAAATAAAAAGGATTGGCCAAAGCTTTCCTATGCAAAATTCGCTAACTCTCGTGACTACCATAAAAATAATTATGAGAATATGTAACGTGCAGCCAAGTCTGGCTGCTTGTATTCGAATCAATAAGTATTCAGAAAATTTCACCGTTGTTTTATTTTGAAGATACTATGTGATATGTAATGTTTCTAATGATAAATATTGTAAGCTTCTTTTTACAGATATTATTTAATCTCATTTAGGATACACACAATTTTCTGACTAGGCCATCACGAAAAGTAAAAGGAGTCTGTACCTATTGCTCCTAATCCTTAATTCATTCAGTCGTAAAACATAATGACAGTATCCAGTTTATTAATTCATTTCACTTAATATAGATTGAGAGGAGAATTAACTATTCCAGTATTATTAGTTAAGATCCGACGCGGCCCATTCATCCTGAAACCACGGCCACTCAACAAATCCCAGTGCAGTCCATTACAGGATAGATGGTGCGATATAAATCAATTCTGGAACACCCACCCAATATTATTTGAAACCAAATATATGTGCTGTTCTACATTTTTATGAAACTACACCCTTAGTTTTTTATCACACCGGATATTTTAGAAGGTAGTTGAATGAAACTGAACAGCTTATGTCAAGGAACAAAGGTCGAAATACGTAAACTTCTTTCTTACTATTAAAACTTCTTCCCATACAAACTGCTACACAATTTGTATGGGAGGTCAAAATTTTCTTTTCGTATTCTGACCTTTGTTTCTTGTGAAAAGTCGTTCAGTTTCATGGGAACGTCAGTATATGTATTGCTGAATGTGCGGTTGGCCGCACGTCAGTAGAATCACTTTGGTCTAAGCCAGCCCTCAGTGTGCTTTTAAAGATAGTGTCTGTATTGATGTGCGGTTAACTGTAGGTATACCTGTGGTCAGTGTCACTATAGAGTGAGAGCTTCTTCTGCCAACAAACTGCTGCGCAGTTTGGCAGAGTAAGTAATTTGTAAACTTGTTATGTTTTAATATGAAGAAATGATATACATATGTATGTATATATACATATACATAACACCCTGTATTACGCTCTTTAGTCGAAGATTTACAATAATGCGAAAGGTTGGTGGGTTTTTTAATGTCGGTTCTTTTATATCATTCGAGAAAGCCGTAGGAAGATTATACCGGGATTATATTGTCTTATTTATTACTGAAATCGTTAGATGACATAACAATTTCAATAAAAATGTTAGTAATGTTGTTAAAAATTCATTACTTCAAAATTTTAATACGATACATAAAAGAGAAATCCACCGAAAAATCGTGACTTTTTTTTCAAAGTTATGCTTAGATACTGCAGTAATGTACTGCTCTTTGCCTATGCCCTTTTTCTGAACCGTTGGAAAATATGTTGTTTCGATCTAACAATAATTATCATAATCTAACGAACTTAAAAGGCATATTGACGCTTTCTTTGATTTCTTTGTAAATGTAAGTCGCAAAACCTAATGTATCCAGTTTCCTTGCCGCCAGGTGTATTTCAGAACATATTTCGTTATGAATTCATACGAGTTAATGATTTGTTTGCACGGTATACCTAATCATCTTCAGTAACGTAGGTGTATAATTTACCCTAATTTATTCGGTCAAATACGAGGGCGCAAACCCACGAAACGTTTTGATAAAGCTATCGTGAATAGGAGTTACTCGACTAAAATATCTAGATACGTGGTTTGTATAAGAGCTTATAGAAACTGTGTGTCTTATTGTATTGGTCGAATTATATCGTGCAGCTGGTGCTCTGGCATTGACATTGGCGCTACATTCAGGTAAGGCACGTTCGTCACGTATTACACCGTGTTTACCGGCTTTTACTGTACCAACGATATAAATTAATAGGTTTTGAAATATCTAGATTGTACTCACTCCTTTATAGTTTGATTTGTTCGATTTAGATTCTTACAAACTTTTCCCAAGAAATGTTTTTAAGGGTTGTTTTATATTTTAAGTTGACTTTTTACCCGTCTGCGGCGAAGCCCAAAATATGGGCTATTTGTAGGTTGGGTACTTTGTATTGTTTCGCAGTTTCTATCTTTTTAGGGTTTCGTACAAAAATTATTAAAACGGAACCCTTACGGTGCAACTTCGTCTGTCTGTCTGTCTGTCGGTCTATTTGTCACACTTGTTTATCTCAACAACCTTTTTTACGCGAAATTTGGAATACTTTTTGAATACCTATGCTTGCCTAATTTTATTGCAAACAAAAGAATAAAAAATATGTTTTTATTATTATTGTTAATGGAGCACGAATGGGGCGGCAAAATTTTAAATTGTCGCTACTCGTATATGTCACCGGAAAATTAAGTTTAAGTAAGTTTATCAATTTCCTAGTAAGTTGATCAACTTTCGAAAAATCATAAACTCGTAGGAAATTAGTTGATCAAAAGGTCCGTCAGCTACTACACTAGGTAGTGTTAAGTTCTCTTTCGACCAAACGTTCGTGCCAAAAGCGAATTTGGTACAGTTTATTATTTTTCGAAAGTTGATCAACTTACTAGGAGATTGATCGATCAATTTACAATTCCGTATTATTTTTCGGTGACTTCCAAATTAGGTATTTGTATTTTTATCTCTTTGTAAAATTTCTAAAAAAACATCTCCCCCCTTATCTCCACAGTTTGAATTATTCCGAAAAATATGAATTGATTTTAATCGAGAGAGGTTCAAGTAAATACGAGTATAACAGGAAAAATACAAAGATCTCTCTAAGTAGCAAAAATTATAAAATCAAATACCTTCTCAAAGAAACTTAGTTTTACGGTTCTAATAATGAACTTTATTGCTTCTAAAAAATACTATACCTACGTATAAATCGTCACCTTCTTTATCGTATTTTCTACATTCATGCTCAAATTCACATCCTTCAGGGATCTTCTGCGGCTGTTTTTACATTCGCTAAAAGTATTGCGTACCTAGTTTAATAATAATATTATTATTATTTTTACCATCAATTACAAAAACCTGATTGACAACGTAAAAATTGGTTTTAGTAAATATGTGGAAATATTTGCCTTTATGTTATTAAACACGATTTTAATATTAGTTTCACTATTTATTTAGTACAATTTATACAAAGTGCGACCGGTTTCAAGTTATCGTCGTCAGGCACCTAATTTTGCCTTTTTATCCGGCATCCGGAAAACAGTGGAATGGCGCTTTTCATGCGCATTGGTAGGTGGCGTGGTTATCCGGGCTTAGGCAAAGCGCGCACTACCTTTCAGCGAGTGGATTGTAAGGTGTGTTCACACCGATCACAGACGGACGAGACAATTTATCAGCAGTCTCGAGTTCCACGAACAAGTATTTGAGACGCATTTGTTTCAATGTGAATAGTTTAGTTGGACCTTTACAGTCGCGGTGTTATTAAAGATTAAAAAATTACAATTTTCGGCACACCGAACGCCAGATAGGATATAAGTACCCTACAATTTTCAGTGGCGATCTAATCACAATTCAATTTCTTTCTTTGAATTAAAGATAAAAAAATATAAGACGGCCTAAATTATTCTTTGTTAATATAACAAGTCTATTAACAATAGGTTTATTATCCTGCCTGTGATTGTGAATTTTGCGATTTTTTACTTTGTACACACGAAGTTTTAAAAGGTTTAGGGTACTTTTAACCTGGCCTTTATTCAGAACGTCCAGGACCAAATTCAGGACGTTCTGAATAAAGGCCAGGTTAAAAGTACCCTAAACCGACGAGCAGGTATGAAAGGATTGATGAAAGTACAGGAAGCAAGGGAAGTATGTCAAGATCGTAGCAGGTGGAGGGCTGTGGTCTCTGCCTACCCCAACGGGAAAGAGGCGTGATGTTATGTATGTATGTATGTATGTAAGTTTTAAAATAAAATCATTTTCAGGTATATTATGCAAATTGGTTGTCAACGCACTACATTTATGAAAAAATCATAAAATAAAACTAGAACATCTAGTCATGTGAGCCGTGAGGCCGTTCTACCTATGGCCATTAGGCAGTTAATACTCTTGAAACATTGTAGAAACCATATCCACTTCCTACCATATTGTCATAATAATCAATCCTTAGGTTAGGTACTCTTAACGGCCTTCATTCATAATATCTCAAAAAAAATTCTCTTAGTATATTTCCAAAATACTTTTTAATTAAATTAATATTTTTTGTTGAAATAAATAATCTCGATAAATCTTCTTTATTTTATCTTTAGCCTACAATGTCCCACTGCTGGGCAAATGCCTCTCTCTCTTCCCTCCATTGGTCCCTATTAGGCTAAGATCCCACGACAAGATTATGCACCTATCTGTTATTTGAACAAAATGTGGTTTATATGGAAGGTCATACAACGCCCTAGGGTTGCCTATAAATTTCTTGCCGCAAGTACCTCAAAAACACATATCAACATTTTGGTTGTATGGGAACAACCCTTTCATTAATTTTGGCAGAGCAATAGAGATTTTTAGGGTTGCTGTCATACAAGAAAAAATAAAATTGCAATTATTTTGGAAACAGCTAGAACGATTTTGATGAAACTTTGCATGACCGAGAATCTCTATTCAAGGTATCTTACGGCAATATCCATTGCTCTGCCAAAATTGATGAAAGGGTTGTTCCCATATAACCAAAATGTTGATATGTTTTTGAGCTACTTGTGGCAAGAAATTTATAGGCAACCCTAGGGCGTTGTATGACCCCATGTATGACCTTCCATATAAACCACATTTCGTTCAAATAACAGATAGGTGCATAATCTTGTCGTGGGATCTTAGCCTTTATCTAAAGCCCGCTCTTGCCAGGCCTTGCAAAAGGCGTCAAGTTCATCGCGCCATCGGTGCCTTGGTCGGCCTCGACGCCTTTTGTCGGTTTGCGGCTGCCAGGTGGTGGTGGTGGTGCCTCGATAAATGAATTTGATTAAAACTAACAACCCAAAAAAAATATGGCGAAATGTTACTTACAATAGTCAAATTAAAATAAAATTACATCGCAAACAAAGTAGCGCTATGCGCCATGTGAAAAACAATTCGAATCATAAGATTTATTATATAATTATTCTCACCTTGTTACACTGCACTTCCTACTAGTTTACCTTCGATGGATTCCTCTTCCCAAAGGTTGTCTGGAAGAGATCGCTTACAGCGATAAGGCCGCCTTTGCCCACTTTTTGTAATTTATTCTATTAATTTTAATTTGTTTTTTTTAGTGTGCAATAAAGTGTTAATCTATCTATCTATCTTTGAAACCTATCGGTGTAGGTATCTTTCAGAGAATCTATTTATAAGTAACGCACTATAATCAGTACTCCCTCCCTATTTATCTCAAATTAAGGAACACTTGCCTCGTCTGCGACCCGCAGCTAATCTAACACAATTTGAGCTGTACAGTTCATTACAACCGGCAAATAGGGGTCTTTATATAGCACTTACACAGCCTTGGTCGATATAATGGTAGGTATTTTGTTACTTGTTTCTCTAACTACGATGACTCAACGCGAACAAAAAATGGAAGAGATACGGAGCACTTTTTATATGAATTCTCATAGAAAGATAACAAAGCTTCCTTAACAAGATTGTTGGCAACACCAACATTACATTTAATTTTATAGCTGTCAATTTGACAATGGCTTCCTTTTACTCCATATAAAAAAAGCCGGTCAAGTGCGAGTCGGACTCGCGCGCCGAGGGTTCCGATATACCTTTAGTATTTTTGGGAGCAATTAAGTCCATTTTCAGGACCGCAAAACTAAATTTGTTTGTAAAGGTTTTTAGCAGATTTCTAAAAAACTGTGCAACTTAGAAAGATCGTTTTATTTTTGCTGTAAAGTGTACATAAACTTCTGTCAACTGTAATTAATTCAAATTTTTCCTTACACAAACTTCAGAGATAAGGGGGGGGGAACGGTATTTTTATTGACATTTTTCATCATAACTTGAAAACTAAGAAACTTAAAAAAATACAAGTATATATATTAAAATGTACAAGTAAAGTCCTTTCATATGATACCGCACTCGATCTAGTAGCGACAATTTGAAATTTGGCCCCCCCTATTTTGGCCCCCTTTACATTAATAATCATACTTTTTTCAAAATGTTTTCATATGCAATTAAATTGGGCAACTATATTCTAAAACTATTCCAAATTTCAGGTCGATAGCATGAGTGGTTGCTGAGATATAGAGGTGTGACAGACAGACGGACAGACAGACAGAGCGGCACCATAAGGGTTCCTTTTTTTACCATTTTGGTATCGGAACCCTAAAAATAGACTCATTAAGAAGGTGCTTTCAAGGAGTCACAAAACCAGCAACAAAGTTAACAGACGTCCTAACCCTATAACAAATCATCTAAATATGAATAAAGAATATATGATTTGTTTTATATGAATTCAATATCGATAAGATTCTGTAAAGTTATTTTTAAAGAATACTTCAGAGGCTAAGACTTTTTTTTTATTTCGATTTAATTTAGGTCAGCTATTTGCCAACACCATAGTTCAATTTATTTATTCACAGAAAATAATTACATTGTAATAAACTTTAAATTAATTATTTAATATTGCCAAAAATAAGATTTAACGTTATGTAGAAAAAACAGAAATTAACAATTTCAATTATTTATTGCTTCCATATGGTACAATAGATGGCAAATAACAATTATACAGAACACAATATGGACCCCGGTAGGGCACTGCAATTTTTTGAATCGACATTTCAAAATACAATTATTTTTACATAAGTTACGTGGTAGCATGACAATAACCACAATAACACAAAATAACATATAAGTACACTTAACTATGACATTACATTCTAAATAATTAATTTAAATTTATTTTATTAAATTATTAATTTTAACTCACTTCCTTCCTACAGTATTATTATTAAATTATTGTCATATCATAATAGCAGGAAAGGAAAGGAGAACAAAAATTTAAACAAAGTATTAAAGTAAGTTTAATATTAAGAGTGAATTACATAAAATATTTAAATAAAAGCTTAAGCCAATAAAAAGGATAAAAGAGTCGACAGTTCTCGGGAAAACATTGAGTATTGGCTTAATCTGGACGATAATCCCCGAATCTCGTTAATTCGAAACCGTTTCAAGCACTCATAAACAACAATTCAGTCGTATAAACCTATCCAATTAGACTAAAAGTCGTATATCAGTGGTATAACTGCTTTAAGCCAAACATCTCATTAGGGATTTCCTAAAATTCACTACGCACTTTCTATTAAGGCTTTATTGATGAGCTGACGTTAACTTTTGGGATTTTATTCAATGTTCTTATTGAAATTAACTCATAGAACCTACCATAGAACTTATATTCTTGTTAGACTGTTTTGATCCAGTTGTACCACAATATACTTTTTTCTTGTTGTTGTTATTTCAGCTTAGGGTACGGTCAACCGCTTGTCGGTAGAAACTTTTTCAACTCTATTACCACGCCATAAGGTCCAAAAGTGTTTCTACTGATGTGCGGTCGTGTGTACATCTCGCCCCCTCAAAAACTGGTCCATGGGCGACATGCACCTATTGAAAAATAGCTAGATTTAGATTCGTCCTACAGCAAATTCGTGTACGGGCCAGTTGTACCTTTTGAAAAATCACTAGGTTCGTTATACCGAAACAGAATCTTGACCTCCGATTTCAAAATTCGCCAGTCGTCCCTTTGGCCAGTAGGGTCCTTTAAAGACATCCGATCTGTGCAGAACGTATCCAGATCTCTTTACCGTTTTTTGCCTTGCCGGGAATTTCATTTGTATCGCCATTTTTGACAGAATCTTGGGAAGTGTAATGTTTATTACACATTCTTTGCCTTGGGTTTATCTCAAAAACTAAAATAATATTTTTTTCACCTCACGCGCTCGGAAGAATTAGGTTCGTCTTTTAAATTCTGCGGCCAAAAGCGATTTTTGGCCGCTAGAGGGCAAAAAGTTTTTAAAATTCGAACGTGATGCAGTATGGCAGACCTCCATGCTGCGGTACTGGCTGCTTCCTCGCTTTAGTGAGGTAAAAAAATTGTGTTTCGCTCGGCAGCAAAGTTATTTTGCGTCTCGTGCCTTGAAACCTTCGCTACGCTCAGAATTCTTCTTTGAAACCACTCGCTTCACTCGTGGTTCAATCCTAGAATCCTTCGCTTGCTCAGGTTTCAATACAAGGCACTCGCGCCAAATAACACTTTTGCTGCCTTGCATAACAAATAACTATTACCTTTTCAGAAAATAAAAACTGTTGAGTATAATTTTTTTAATGACAGGCTAAGTGGTCTAGTGGTTAGAGCGTTCGGCTCTTGATCCGGGGGTTCTGGGTTCGATCCCAATGAGGACACTGTCAAACAAAAATCATTTCATGTGACTACCCCAATTTGGTTAGGTGAATCACCTGCGATGTCTGAAAAGTAAGATGATTCCGTGTTTCAGAAGGCAAGTTTAGCCGTTGGTCCTGGCTGGTCTTGGGTTGCTCAACTACTCTGAAAGGTCGGTCATCGATCTTACATAACCCACACGATATGATGATGATGAATATACTGATGATGATGATGAAAGCAGATACTTTATCCCTTTATAGGCCAGTGGTCGCATATGAGACCACTAAAAAGTTTGTAAAATGGACATAATTGTTAATTTTACAATGTACTGACTCACCACTACTGAGCTTTTATGGTTCTATTGTGTGCTCACAACCTCTTAAAATTGTATATAGAGTTCAATTTCCAAACTCTTTACCTGGGTGTCTGCCCTATAAATGGGAATAACTTGCTTGAACCCATCGGAGCTATTATTATGAGTAATAATAGTAAGAAATATGGTCAAAGTGGTATTACGGTTGTAAGAACCCAGTTTCGTACCTAGATCTTCTTACGTCCTGACTTAAACCCTAAATTATTCCACAAGGTCGGACTAAAATGTCCGTAATAATTCAAATAGTAACATTTCAAGCGTTATTCAAGTAAGCCTTCGGTTTATTATACCCCTCTTGAAATAGTAGCTTGGTGAAATTTAACCGCGTTACCTTGAAGAGAATTTGGGTTTTTACCTTTACGAGGTACGGTTTTGTGAGGATATGACGGCCTCACTAAGTTATTTATTATTATTATAAAAGATACAACTGTTATTATTACTATATTAAAACCGGCCAAATACGAGTCGGGCTCGCGCACCGAGAGTTCCGTACCACGACATAATATTAGTAATTTACTGTGCGAGAGCCCGACTCGCACACGACCAGTTTTCATTATTTGTTTTTATTTTATAACTTATGCACTATAAATATACAAATTTTCGCCCTTGTAAATATTGCAGTTTTTACGATAGAGCTAAAACAAAAAATCGAGCAAAAATCGCCAAAAACACGTTCCCCAAACAAGCCTCCACTTCATTTTTTATTTTTTGAAATTTGTATTATACGGTAACAGATATTCAAGTTTGTGAATTTTTTTAATTTCTACCTATTACGGTTCATGAGTTACAGCTCGCTGACAGATACACAGACATTGGAGGCATATTAATAGGGTCCCGTTATTCTCCCTTTGGGTACGGAACCCTAAAAAGCAAGGATAAATAAACAAATATCTTCTTCATTGAACTTAACAAGAAACGAGGAACCTTTGCTATTTATACGGAGATAACCTCGTGGGTGGAGTTTCATATAATAAGTATATTGTACAACTTTTGCTTTACAACTAATGAAAATTAACACAAAATAATAAAAAAATCTCCATACAAAATGAAAATCTGATCTGATTGTATGGAGACATTTTTAAGTTGTAGAACAAAAGTTGTTGGAACTTCCACAAGAGAACTTTACCATTCTACCCACGAGCAATTTTTCTCAGCGATTTTCGAGCGAGACGACAACAAGGCGATACATACATACATACATAACATCACGCCTTGTTCCCGTCGGGGTAGGCAGAGACCACAGTTCTCCACCTGCTAAGATCTTGACATACTTCCCTTGCTTCCTGAACTTTCATCAATCCTTTCATACATGCTCGTCGGTTTAGGTTACTTTTAACCTGGCCTTTATTCAGAACGTCCTGAATTTGGTCCATCAACAAGGCGATGATGGCGACATATCGACGCGAACACTCAGCGATAGGTCTTTGATACTAAAAAATCGCAGCGATGTCGCTTCGTTAGCTCGTCACCTCACCGAAAATCGCTGAGGAAAATCGCTAGTGTGCACAGACCCTTACTCAGGGTAGAGGAGGAATTCGCACTGATTAAACCTACTCTTGACTATAACTACGTTATTTTTTATTTATAATCAACAGTAAGGTTTTTTGCATCGCACTTCATTTTCATATATTTTGAATCCAAGAGTGACAAGAGTGTGACAAGAGAAGTACCTACTTGCATTATTAGGAAAGCAGATATTTTATCATTAACTGTAGATGTGACTTTGAATACCATTATCACCGCTATAATCCGAAAACACATAATTTTTATTTCACCATCCGAATAATACTCATCATATGATGACCTTAATAAAGCGTTATGTGGTTTTATCCCATAAATTACATCATTCTGGTATAAAGTATATGGCACCGCTGTAAGCTGTATAGTGGTGAAATAGCATCTTTATTGATATGCAAATTAAAGAATAATAGCCGACTTGTTGCACCGGGCGGGATTAAAGTCAGAAATCTGGGATTAAAGAAATTAAGTAGGTGTTTAAACAGATGTGTGAATCAAACATGGCGCTATATTTTATTTTCATCATATCATAACATCCCATGAAACGATCACTGCAGGACAGGCAGCTCCCTCCAGAACTCCAGCAAAAACGCGTAGCATTTACCATAGTCACCACGCTTGTAAGCGTTGCGGCTGGCGACCGCTATTGTTGGTGACCGCAGTATATAGGATTGTACAAAGATAGATGCCGATGTCCATCATTCGGTTTATAAGCCTTTAGTCGCCTTTTACGACACCCACGGGTAGAGGTGGGTTGGTACTATTCTTTGCCTGCACCACGCAGATACACTGCGTGGCGATCTAATCAAATTTAAAGATAATCAAGAGCTCAATACAAAACTAATAAGTAATCTATTTTTCTCTCCTTTTCTACTATTGCAGTGAATCAAATCCAGCAAGAGTCAAACTTCATACAAGTACACACGACCGTTTGTCGGTGGAAACCCTTTGACCTTGAGGTTCAGCTTATACTGGTCTTGTTTCTGCGTACTTGCTGCCGTGCGTACGTTACTGATAGCCGTCGACTTATGAAAGAGTCGCTATTATTCTACAGCGTGAATTTGTATTGGTTTTACACCCGAAGCCCAGTGATTCTGCTCATGAGAACAAAAAATTTTTACTCGAAAAAATTTTTCGCCTCCCCATACAAAATGAGTCGATCACGTGACCACTTTACTATGGAGAGGCGAAAAAAATTTTTTGAGTAAAAGTGTTTTTCTTCGGAAAAGTTGCTTGTTATCATGAGTAGAATCACTGGGCGTCGGATGAACTTTCCCGAAGAAAAACATTTGTCGCCTCCCCATACAAAATGAGTCGATCACGTGACCACTTTACTATGGAGAAGCGAAAAAAATTTTTTGAGTAAAAGTTTTTTTCTTCGGAAAAGTTGCTTGTTATCATGAGTAGAATCACTGGGCGTCGGGTGCAAAACCAATACAAATTCACGCTGTATATCTGTACGCTTCAAGCACGAAAAATGTCTTACCAATTGCCTATTAATTTGCCATGTAGATTTTTGACATCAGGGGATCTTACAGAGCAGGGGAACCCTTCGATGCGATCGGTCCACTTTTCCGATCAGTCCAGGTCAAGTTTAAAGCAGACAAGTTTTTGTTGGAAAATGTAGCAAAAAGGTATTTGAATCTAAAGTATGTTACGTCTTAGCCGTCATCACACGGTATAACCTCCATCTCTGCCCGTGGGTGTCTTAAAAGGCGACTAATTTCAACCAAAATAAATAACAAAATAATTCTGGACGGAGCTCCCTGACTATAAGTGGGATGTTATGATGATGAGAAAGGAACTGTAATTCAGGATGTTGAAGAAGACCACATGCTCCAGGTATTTCTAGACTAAATAGTCTGATAATAATAGTAAGTAGTAGTAGTATAGTAATAGTCTTCAAAATTGAAGATGTTGTCCTGTTCACGCACGGCGGCAAAGAATTGGAAACAAAACCAGTATAAGCTGAACTAGCGCTACGCTAGAAACGCCCGAAACCACAGACCTACTTAAGGTCTTAAGTGTTTCCTCTGACGAGCGGCCATGTATAACTATTTCATAGATTAGTTGAAAAGAGAAAACAGAAAGACCACACAGGAAATAAATCGAATATTTGAAATATGTATAAGTATTTAAAAGCAAAATTTGTATTAAAATTCCACGTCAATTTAAACATTTGTACAAACATGAAAATTTAAGGAACAAAATATATTTTCTCGTAAAACAACGGGACCGAATGTAAATAAAGCTCGGAGGATCTTTGTAATGGAGACAATGGGGAGAGTAATGATTGTTGCTATAATTAATTTGAGAAATCCTTTCGTTAAATTATCACAAAGACTCGGTCCGGACCAGTAACTGGGTACAAAAATATAAATTTGGGACGTAGTAAATTCCAAATAAATAAGTCACAAAAAAATTATAAGAATCGTAAATTAAAAAATAAAAATCAATTTCCTAGTAAGTTGATCAACTTCCGAAAAATCATGAACGGCAATTGAAATGTATAATTAACGGCATAAAATTTCTAAAGCTAATTGATCAACTTACGCTGCCTGGCGATAAGTTGATAAACTTACGATTTTGCCACACGTCCACTTACCAATCGCTGCTAAGGTACAATTTTACGGTAGACTGACACCCGTATAATTATACAATGTTCACTCATTGGTCGATGGCATCGGTGGCAAGTGTTTATTAGAGTTAACAATCGACAGTAAAATAATCTGCGTAAACCTCGCGTTCTTCGGATCATTTAACCGCGAGACTCCGTAAATTGATCAGTTACCTGAAATCTATACTTATTATTTAGGGTAAGTGAAACAAAGTAGTCTTTATTAGCATGTTGAATGATGTTGGAACACATGAACTAGCTCATCCTTTTTGTTATACCGACTAACATACGCAGTTGAGTTGTCTTACTCCGATCTAGTTAACTAAGGTCAAGTGTTTCACTTCCCCCATCGTTTTACTTACCCCACCACCTGACCTTAAATGAAAGGTCGTAAACCTTTGAATAGATATGTGATTTGGTTTTTCAACAATTTATTAAGTGTTCCGGCAATACGTTCCACTACAGTGGAACAGCCGTTTCTTTCTATCATTCCTCGCAATTTTTCGCTTGTTGTCAAAAAGCAGTAAAATAAATATCAATCAGTTTGTAACCTATCAAACTTGCTCCAACTGGGACATGCAAGAACGTGAGAAAGTGTGTACACCCAACAGCACGTCAGTACAAACACTTTGGACTTTAGGTTTTCAAGGCATGGTGCAGAGTTGCAACCTACACGTTACGTTACTTCACCAAACCATGTTCGTTATAGGTAGACTCCTATCTTCATTTATAAATACTATAGAGAAATATATAGCGTAATACAAATACGTATTTGGTACCTATATTCAGAATGGAGTTTCCACGCGCCGCTCGTTCCGTCGCCAAATATAGTGGTTGCGAATGATACGATACGCGGATGTCCACGGTCAGATGGACGCTCCAATATTGTGTGCATATTCTGTTTGAATATCAACGCTATCGATAGAATAGCGAGACATACACTGCATATTCTATTGAATTTTCTGTTAAAGTATTGTATTTTTGAGTCTATTGCGGTTTCGTGAATAAAATTGTATAGTAGCTTTAGTTGCACTTTTAAAACAATATGGACTTATTTATTAGCATATGTGATATATAAAAGCCTGATGAGAGTAGTACTAACTATTATAGTACCTATTTATGAGTACAAAGTAAAGTTGTCTTTTTATATTGTAACCTGTAACTCCCTGCCTCTTACTCTTTTCTGCTAACTATCACAATAAACTGGCTACGTCACAAAAAGCACCTTATTTCTTTGAACGTAAGAAAAAATAAAATACATATTGTAGAGCTTAATTTACTTTGCAACATCAGAAACATTATAGTTCAATTTACACGAAGGCCTTCTCGCATTGCGGATAACGACTGTCTGTTTATCTTAGCCACCTTATCAAGAGCCAAAGACAGAAAGTATCGCTTTCCTTTCACCAATACAGCCCGAGGGATCCGTCGGAAATTTTCCAAATAGGGGATGATTAGGATCATTCATTACAGTAATGGTCTCTTAATGTTTGTTTACGCTTGTTTAGTGGCCCAAATAAATTCGCTAATAAAATAAAAGGAAATATGGAGACGTCTTAGATTAAAGGGAGCAGAAATGCTTTGAGAGACAGAAAATCCAATTGGTAAGGAATAACCGTAATAACTCAGGCGAAGGAAAAACGGCATATTTTAATAAAAGCAATATTTAACTTAATAAACCCTTTTCATAGACCTAATCTATATGATATAAAAGGAAACCGTGACCTATTAATCTACAAACGCATATAGCTGAAATTAATCCCCGTTCATCCGAAATCTACGTCACTGTACCTGGATGAAGTTGCGGGCAACAGCAAGTAAAGTTACAATAATCTTTCCAATTCCTACAAGACCCACTTTAGTCAATTTGTAACACCTTCCTTCGTCGATAGTCTCCAATGATACACATATTTTACCTGTAAGTATAAGCACGATACTAGCCACAAAGCCTATCCTGGGCCAGCCATTGTTACTTGAGTCCGCGGGCGAGGAAACCGCACGATCTTCCAGATATCCCGCGCAATATTAATAAATCAGGCACAGGTTATCGAACGGTCAGACCTGATATATTCCGAATATTCTGATGCTAGAAACCCATAAAAATATTTCAAAATTCGTAGCAGTTTTACCCAGTTCTTATTTGACTAACAAGGAGTCTGCATGGATTTTCAACAATAGGCCTTAATATATATTGGCATTTCATTTTTAACGTTAAATACTATATTTTATTGATTTCTTTAGATTTATTGTTTTAAAAATCTTACAATCTTTTTATTGCATAGCTCTTTTGTCATTTTTTCTTTGTAATTGTACCTACTGTAGATATTTTATTTTTTAATGTCCATAAGTATGAACGTTAATGGCCAAGTGGCCATTCTGACGTTTTTTAAGGAAGCGCAATAAGGAATCTAATCAACCCACTCCTTCTTGCACAATTTTTTTTGTGTTTAAATGTACCTTCAGAATTCAAACTATTAAGATTGATTCAGTGTTTATCCGTAAAAACGTATAAAATAGTTATAATTGTTTCAAGTTCTGTTTCTCATGTATAACAGTTGTAAAATTTTAGTACACAAGTAAAAAAAATCAAGGAACATGCACCAAAACCAAAAGTCGTTGAAGTGAAGACAATGTCGTCAACGTATCCATACTATACAACGCACCCGAGTCGTTAAATGTGTATGATGCAGCGGTATGATGTTGGTTATGTTGAATTATTTTTATTTGCCGAAACAACGTGAAAAAATAAATCTTTTTGTTAAACAAGCAGAATAGTTCCACATAAACTCACTCTACCCAACAAAATAAGATTCAAGTCATTTATATGCAACGGAAATTTCTAACGCAACCTAAGATACTTTGACTCCTCCTCACAGTTTTGCAGAATCGCATGCAGTTAGCAACTTCAAATGAGGGTAGAACGCTTTTCACCTGAACAAATTGCCACATTTCACTGTAGTAAGGTCTTAGTGAAATTCCCTCTCCATATGAAGTGAAGTGACGACGGTATAATTGGAATAGCTGGAGAAGGTAAATGAGTCGTTTGCACTTTGCAGTATTATTGAAGTGTCGACATTTGCAAGCTTGTTCTAACTTATACCGTTCTTTGAGCGCAAGTGGTCGTTACTTGAAGACAACCATGTGTTTGACTTTGCTTTAGCTGTGTTAAGTTATTTTTAGGGTTCCGTACCTCAAAATAAAAAACGGAACCCTTATAGGATCACTTTGTTGTCCGTCTGTCCGTCTGTCTGTCTGTCAAGACCCTTTATCTCACGAACGGGTAGAGTTATCAGGTTGAAATTGAAACCATATATTAGAGTCCATGAACCATACAAGATCTGAAAATTTAAATTTTTTACAACGACGCAATCAAAAGATATGGCTTTTTATGTCCTCATCTCCATACATTTATGCAAAAAAGCAAAACCTACAGAGTACTTCCCGTTGACCTAAAATTATGAAACTTGGCAAGAAGCTAGGTCTCACAGTACAAATAAAGGGAAAAGACTGAAATCATTGAATATTACAACTTTTCTCACAGGTGAGCTCCCGTTTCAAGAACATTCATATACGAAAGGGGTCAACTTGAATGGTCGCGGAGGCGATTTTTGTTTTAGTTCTATTTTAAAAACGGGAACACTTACAAACTTGAAAATTTATGTTTATAGTGCATAAGCTGTAAAATAACAACAAATAATAAAATTTGGTCAATAGCACATTAACTGAAATTTCAACTAATACAATTATGATTATGTGGTGGTACGGAACCCTCGGTGCGCGAGTCCGACTCGCACTTGGCCGGTTTTTTTAGTTCTATTAAAGCTACCGTACATGTTTATTTTCCCTCTTGTTATTTAGTGATGCCTGCAAAGTATAGAACCACCCCATCTCAAACCATGTGTGTACTAAGAGGCGAACTAAAGAATTACGAACCGAAGGATGGGCGGCAGCGTCCTTCGCGTACCATCTTATATACTGCGGTCACCAACAACCACAGCCCAAATTGTACCCCACGTTTTTGCTGGAATTTAGGAGGGAGCTCCTTGTCCTGCAGTGGACATTGTTTGGAATGTAATTATGATGGTTACATTCTAATCAGTTACTCAGGATATAAATCTAAACAACATTTCTAAAGAAACAAAAAAAATTTGGTCTACCATACAACACAAAACCACTACTGCCGATACAACATTTTGTATTAGAGAAAGAAACACATCACATCAAGCTTCAAGCTTGACACATTGGACTATGTACTGGTTTTATTTTTAGAGTCGCATCTGTCGTTGAGTGTACGTTCTGAGTGACATACTAGAATTTGACCAGGGCCTTTGAAACAGTGTTCTACTTTGTCTGATATTAAGCGCTTTTGTTTCAGTACTCATTTTATTTCAAGTAAGTATATGTAGGCTAACTATCTCTGCATTATTGTAATCATGGCCTGTACTACCAACCGTAACATCAACACAACACATATTGTCCAAGATTATAAGGATTACTGACAGTATATTAAGTTGAAGCGCAGGGCAAGGGCCAATAAAGAGATCTTCATGATTTTCATATATACATATATTTTTTTATATAGGTAACAATATTAGGGGCACATTCACCTGATCCCAAACTAGGCAAAGCCTGTACTATGGGTACCATAGACTGATAGATAGACATACATTGATAAATAACACCCAGACATAGAACAAACTCTCGTATTCATCACACAAATGTTTGCCCTGGGCGGGGATCGAACCTGCGACCCGCAACGTAGAAGAAAGGCTCACTTACTACCAACCACACCGACAGACCAGTCCGGTCAAAGGATGTAAAAGAAGCAGCAGTGTTTCTTTTAATGGAAATTATGTCTAAGTAGGCGTTTCAGGTTTTTAAATTCTAAAATCAATTCTCAGCGGCGTTAGGTGAAAAGCGAGAACGTTCCTTTGGAGGTGCTAGTTAAGAAAAAAACCGGTCAAGTGCGAGTCGGACTCGCGCGCCGAGGGTTCCGATATACCTATAGTATTTTTGGAAGCAATAAAGTCCATTTTCAGGACCGCAAAACTAAATTTGTTTGTAAAGGTTTTTTGCAGATTTCTGAAAAACTGTGCAACTTAGAAAGATCGTTTTATTTTTGCTGTAAAGTTTATATAAACTTCTGTCAACTGTAATTAATTCAGATTTTGGGAATGGGGGGGGGGAATGGTATTTTTCTTGACATTTTTCATCATAACTTTAAAACTAAGAAATTTAAAAAAATACAAAAATATATTTTAAAATGTACAAGTAAAGCCCTTTCATTTGATACCCCACTCGACCTAGTAGCGACAATTTGAAATTTGGCCCCCCCTATTTTGGCCCCCTTTATATTAATAATCATAATTTTTTCAAAATTTTTTCTTGTGCAATTAAGTTGGGCAACTATATTCTAAAACTATTCCAAATTTCAGGTTGATAGCATAAGTGGTTGCTGAGATATAGAGGTGTGACAGACAGACGGACAGACAGACAGACAGACAGAGCGGCACCATAAGGGTTCCTTTTTTTTACCATTTTGGTATCGGAACCCTAAAAAAAAGGTATTATTGGTAATTCTTCTCCTGTATGGTTTTTCCTCTTTGCCACACTCGCATCGCTCATTGCCGAGTTTTTCCATCCCCTCTGGTGGCGGAAGTAGTTACAATGTCCTCCATATCTCTCCATGTCCTGTTTGAAATCTGTCGAACCGGCGGCGCAACAAGTAACGAGACAGGTAAGAAACTTATGAAGTAAATGATACTTCGTCGGTTAACGCCAATGATTTTTTAGATCCTTCTAGACTTAAAAAAAAACACATGTACTTGATCTACATAATGAAGCAAACGAGTTGTCCATAGAAAGGCAGACCCGTCTCTGCAGTGGTATTTCAAAGCTGTCTCGACCACTATTTAGAACAAATGCAGCCATCTCTGTATTTCTGGAGCTAGTACCTACAGATGTCTACCGTAGTATGACGAGGGTCGTCACGGCTTTTATACTGGACCAGGGCTGCCACTTGATTTATGTGAATGGAAGTTTTAAAGATGGTATGTATTGGTATGTAGATGACATGTTGGACATAAAATCAAAAGTACTACACGCAAAGTGATAGTAAGAAATATATCTTTGATTAATCATCTTCAAAAATTAATGACAAAAAACGCATGAAAAACTATTTGACCAGACGTCAACCATGTTAAGATAAATTATTCTCAATCGAACGACACGAACACGGCATGTCAACTGCTACCGCACTAAAAGTCAAGTGACCCGATTTATGTCATTTGAAAGTTTAATCGTTGAACCATCAAACTATGTATTAAATATGATTGACTTGCTGTCATTCACAGAAGAACTCTCCACGTCATGTAAGTAAATGTAACAGAAGACTGGTTTCATGGTAAAGGTATTCCTAGACGTACGTGTACCGTCGACTGTTTAGTGAGGTCGATTAGAATACTGACACAAAAGTAACATACTTATTCAAAATGTCGGTTAGGTATATTGTAAGGTATATCTGTGAAAAAATTAAAGACACGGTCTCAAGTAGTAAAACCAAATAGTATCTTTTTATATTTATCTCAAAAAGAGAATGAATTAACTGAAAAGGATCAGGTGAAATATGTAGTTAAAGTTAGTTTGTAATCTTAGATAATTATAAAAGTATTTAAAAGTTCATAAACAACCTTGTAGGAATAATGGTCCTTATCGTATGTATGTATGATATTCTTGATTGCACCACAAATAAAAATAGAGACCCATTACAAACATAAATATAGTATGCAAAGGCGGACTTATCCCAAAATGGAATTACTTCCAGGCAACCTTAAAGAGGCTAAATGAGTTGATAATATTTATATTATAGTCTTTATTTGCTAATCTTTCTCAGAAATCTACTCAGGTGTGGGAAAGGGCAACAATCATTCAAACTTTTATCCTTCGTTGTGATTGAAGCTATTAATCGACGTCGATAGTATGGGTCTGGTAGTACTTTCACAAAACAGTTCATTTGACAAATCGTCCCGTTTGTCAGCCCTACAAGCAAAAAGGAACAAGCTACAGTTCGGTTGTGTAATCGTCAAGCCACAGGGCATCGGAGCTCTTAACTCCAACTTGACACGGCCTATTTTTGTGCAAATTTGACATTTGCTTTCAGCCGTGAAGCAAAGGGGTGGTGAGATAAAGTGGCGGTATTGTCTTCGCATTAGGGTGTCCTTTTACAGTTCGCTGTTTTTCTGACACTAGTAGATAAAAGTGCAATTATAACTAACTTACTTTAACTTTAAATATTTGCGTTGACCGTCGTTCATCAACTTATAAAACAATCTTTTAATAAAAAACATGGCTAATCGGGTATTTGTGGGTACTTTCTGATTGTAGCAATTTCAATAAATTTTTTGGCTAAGCAAAAATCTTAAAATGAATTGTTTGTATGAAGCTAAAATTGTCTTTGCTAATTTAAACAATAAAAGCAAAAATTAATTATTTTACTATAGTAGGAGTACTATTATTCATTAGGTTGTTTTGTATCGCTCTTACAACCAACATGAATTATAATTACGAGGATATATTTGTATATTTTTTTTATGACGTCAGGTAAATCACTTTAATGAAATAAATAAAATATTCCTAACCGTCACGATGGTAGAACAAAATTTAAACCTGCACTTAGAATTAAAGTACCTAAGGTCATGCAGATTATTTATTTTGACTATTTCTTTATAGTACAAAAGCAGAGAAAGGCATAGGACTTAACAGCAGACTTGGCTGCGGGGTGTCTTAAGTATGTACCTCAACAATCGGGAAATTTTGAACTCGAATATCACCGCCCTCATAATTTAGACGTCCGTGCCTTATTCTGATGAGTTATTGTGCCACCGAATACCCTCTCTATAATTCAAAGCTTTCAATACCCACCAGTACCCAGCGAAAAATGGGAAGAGGAAACGATTCCCGTTTTTCAATAATGCTTACGCCATTGGAATAAATGTCTAGCGGAAGTTGTTTTTAAGATTTATTTAAGTAATGAAAACGTTTCAAGATTCGAAAAAAATTGAATGTATTTGAAAGCTATGTTTCTCTTAAAATATCCGGAGTGACACATCCCTTTTGTAAAATTTTAAAGTCATTTTATAGGTAACTATGACGAAAAATCAGATTTTGCTGGTTTGAAACAAAAAGTTTGGGAAGAAAACCACACGACACCACTATTTACATTTAAAATATCGAAGCATCCATTGAACCTCTTAAACCTGAATGCGTTCATTCAGGCATGAATACAAATAGCTTGTTAAGACAAACAAGTGTTCCGTGGTTTCGCCGCGAGTAATAAAGTTGTTAACATCTCACTCCTTCTTATCAGCCCGCGTCTGAGGTGTTAAATTTTAATGACACCAAGACCGACCCTTATACTGTTGTTGACAAAAAATATAGAATTAGTTACTTGTGGTCAAGAGTAAATAAAATATTGAGACGTATTTTGAATTTCTTTTAGGTTAAAAGTATTTGAATTGAAAAGGTACCTAGTTAAAGATTTTCATTTTGCTAGTCCTCCAAGATTGCTATAAAGAAAGATTAAATAAATAAATAAAAATAAAATAAAAATATTTTATTTCAGGAAGTTTCACACATAAAATTATCAAATTTAAATTATTCTTAAGTAGGTACATTGCAAATGCAAAAAGAAGAGTAATATTTTTCAAATAGTGAAAAAATATGACGTATAACCTCACAGAATAGATAGTAGTTAGTTAGTTAATAGTAGTTAGGTAATAGTGTATTCATGCGATTAAAATTTTACTTGTTTGCCAATTTTAACTAAAATTATTTTTAGTAAATTAAGTAAATGTCATTTTCAATTCATTTCAGAAATGCAATGAGTATTACCTCTAATATATTTTTTAAACCGAAACTTAAGAAAATTACGAAAGAATTAATAAAAAAATATATAAAGCTACCGAGCACTTTTCCTTATGAGAGTACAGCAAGAATAAATTGACTTCTTTATAAGGTGATACGAAACGTATCAAGTTCGCACGAAGGGAAACCATTTAATATAAATATCAGATGAGCAACAATGTAAGCAAATTAACTTGTCAAAGATAAAGAAAGTCGTGTGATACATCTCGGCTTGGGCATTGGACTGTGTCAGTACACTGCACAATAGGGAACGTGCATGATTTTTTATATTTTTAAAAAATATCCTCATTCATGTAATAAACAGTTAAGTAAAACAATTTTTCGAATAACTATTAAATTTAAAAAGATATAAGCCAGCGAAAATTTGTTTCTGTCTCTTTCTAGCAAAACGAAATTTAACACGGTGTTTATAGCCGTAGTGAACTTTGACGTCACTATTCATGTCGAATCTCTCTGTCTAATAGGCGCGTAATTAATAGTTTCAAATGCTTATGTCGGCCGTATTTCTTAGCCGATTAAAATTTTAATTTCACTTTTTTCATCTCTACTACGGTATTTTCATATTTTGTTAATAATTGCGACAAAAAAATGTATGCATGTTCCCTATCCCCACAGTTAAGAGCACGCCAAGTTTAACACAGTGAACTTTGTATCGATGTTATTTCAACCATTGTCGCAGGTGCAATAATATTAAACTCTATTGCAGGAGTTAGGCCTGAATTATACTTATAAGGCATAGGCAAGGGCAAGGGAGAGGCAAGGAATAGGCACGCTGCCACTTTAAAACTTGTTTATACAAAATGTATGAAAAAGACGCTTCGTAAAATATACACAAGCCACGTGGTGGAGACATGCTTCTTCGCCGCCTCTGTTCCTTCCTTTACGCCTTTTCTATGTCATGTCGAATCCGGGACACGGGTCCCTTCCACGACCGTGCTGTACCTGCGCCTCGCCCAAACCTAGCCCTCTCCGTCGCCGTATGACCTTTATGTTTAGTTCACCCTTAGACTCGCGCTGCAAGTGTCAATCAACAGTCAATATTGGACTTTGCATAGTTCTTCTATAAAAACTTTATGGACTAGACTAGTCACACTAAAAGCTATAGGTACTTGTTTTAATAAATACCTACATAAATAAAACAAAAACAGACTATTCACGTAAAAAAGTAATTTCCTAATAAGTCAACACAGGATTTTTATCAGCAACTTCGCGTGTAGTATGAAATATGTAATTTATATTCAGTTTTAATGTGAGAGTTCATTAGAACTGGGGATCCGAGCCGTTATTGAGATAACATTTTAATGGTAGATTACGAGTTAGGCCCTATCTGTAACGTAAGTAATAAAATGTTTAAAGGCAGCGAGTTTGAAGTTTTGCTTTTCATTGCGTTTTGCAACTGAGAGGCAATTTTTTGTGTTTTTACAGCCAATTTTTTTTTTTTATTTGTAACTACCCACTGAGTGACAAGCCAATGGCAGGCTCTTCATAATTACGAATTACGAATCGTACGCCGCGCCGCGTCGTTGTCTATGAAGTGTTCTACCTAATGCCATGTCAGAGAACTTTGGCGGCTTAACAACTCTGACACTAGGGTTGGTGAGGTCGGTCATCGACCTTGCATCCCACGAGATATGGTGATGATGATAAATGTATACAGCCTGTTGATTATGGTACGTCTATGCTGCCGATTGGGGGGTCATTTCGTGCAAACTGGATACAGGCCTCTGGAGTGAAGGGGGTTGATGTAAAAGTGCCCAAATATTATCTTAAAGCTACATAGACGTATCCATGTAAAATCCAACCAAGGATATTTTTTTAAAGAATGTGATGTTAATATAAAATCAAGTACAGAGGTATAAGAAACGTGATTATTCAAACAATATTTAGCTCTATCGTATAATTATTAATACCTACTTAAGCGTTAACTTAAATGTGAAAATTATTCAATTCGATTGGCCGGTGTGCCAATTGATCTTTGTCGATCTACACCCAAAAAATATTTAAGGAATTCCAAAAACAGCAAAGTAAAATCCAGTGCTAAGTATAACAGACTGGCCTATCCAATTTGCGGACGTCAAAGCTGTTTATGCGTTAATTACTACGCAATTAATGGCACGTCATTTGAAGTGAAATGCTTTTATTGTAAAAAGTTAATTTCCTTAATTTGGCTCCGAGACTTCTGCCCTTGGACACGTCTTTGGGACAGCTAGTGATGTGCCGCACTTTCGGATACTTCGGATATGATACTATCGAAAACTTGACCCATAAAATCTATAAGGCAACTATGTCTAGTGAACCGCCAAATTCTAAGAATATTTTCCTTATTAAAATGATAATAATAAAAAACAGAAGTCGCGTCAACGAATAGTTAACCTATTTCATTCTTAGAAAATCGTCATCAATCAATCATCAATCGTCGTCGTCGTTTCATTTCATCTAAAGTAATAAAACATTTCCTTTTCAATACAAAATGGTCAACTTACGTATTTCAAGGTTGGAAGTGTTTTTAAAAGTAGAAAATATACCTGAAACAATAGACATTTAATCAGTTAACGAATTGAAACAAAATATAGATAAGTGAACTTTTAATTTGTGTAAAATAAAACTACAAATAGTTTCACCACATCTCTTTTCGTGATTGTAAGCAAATCCTGTTGATGTTTTTGTGCTGATTATTATGATTCAAAGTGGAAATCTTGTCCAATAGGGGAAGCTTCACGTAACGGGATGTAGAGTGGCAGTTTGATGATGATAAGTAAAATTTTAGGAAGTAAAGAAGTATAATGCATTAAGGTAATTAGACCAAGGATTAATTCCAAAAATTACAAATTATTAACAAACCAGACAACCATGTCTGGTATAATTTTATTATCTAGACACCATCTTATGCTTTTTCCCCGCACCGATGTACGGAGGAAAACATATCGACTGGTTTGGTAATTATTCGTAATTTTGAATTATCCCGCGTTTGAAATTACCCGAATGCACTATAATATATTTCGTATTTCTGTATGTAATGTCCGCATCACTATTTGAGCTGTAATGAGTAGAAAAACCAGTGAAATGTAAATGCTCGATAAGTTATTATCTCGACTGCCTCTCACGTAATTTCTCGCGTTCCAGATGGTCGACATTTCGATTTCCTTCTCCACTCAGTTGTGGAGTGTTGTTTTTATAAAGCTCTGTACTTTTGATTAGTCAATGCTTTTACCTATTTATTAAGAACATACTTAAGGTGATCCGTTTTCCATACAAAAATTCAAATGACTTGCATTCTTACGCGGGACATAAAATTCTGTTGAAAAACGAACGAATACTGCTATTTTTGGTAAAATTTTTCGCTAATTAATACAAAAATACAGTTAATGTACTGAAAGTACTATTTTTGTTAGCAATTTTTGGTTCAATATTACGATTGTGGGCGTGCGGTCAAAACTGTACGGTTGTGCTTTGTGTGCATGTGTGAGTGATCGTA
This sequence comes from Athrips mouffetella, assembly GCA_947532105.1. Lineage (NCBI taxonomy): Eukaryota > Metazoa > Arthropoda > Insecta > Lepidoptera > Gelechiidae > Athrips > Athrips mouffetella. Next base: position 19,235,464 of record OX383972.1, on the reverse strand, counting down.
CTCATGTAAACACGGACTGACGAGAGTAATTGACTTTAGTGGACATATGGAGATATTTTTCTTATCGAAATTGTTCTTAGGCGTTGAAGTTGCACGATGAAATTTACGCGAATCAACTTTTTGCTCATATATAGTTGGTACTTATTGCATTAAAAAATAAAACCTTATATTTGCAGCAGTGGCTCCATCTAGTTGCGTTCGGGGCTAAGCTGGCCGCAACAGATCACCTTAAGCTACAAATCTTTAAAAAGTTTTTTTCTATCCAGTAAGTATTTTTGTCTTTACGTACAGTCAACACACATGCACGTCAGTGGAAACATTTATAACTTTGTTAAAATAAAACAAATAAAAATAAAAAAATAAAAAAGTTTTTTATTTTCCAAACGGATATTTACACAATTGTTAGTTAGTTGCTTTACTTAGTAGGTAAATGTTAGTTTTGTTAGTTTCCTTTTTGCTTTATGTTTGGACCCCTCTTTGGGTGTAGGCCTCCTCCAGCTCTTTCCACTTCTCTCTGTCCTCTCCTTTGATCATCCAGTCCTTACCGGCTGTTTTATAGTGTCATTTGCCCACCTTTTGTATGGCCTGCCAACTCTTCTATTGCCTCTAGGGCCTTTCCATTTTGTGGCTTTCTTTTTCCATCTGTCTTCGGAGTATCGAGCTATGTGTACTGCCCAGCGCCATTAACTTTATTACCATGCCATAAATTCTTAAGTGTTTCTACTGACGTGCTGTTGTGTGTACCTAAGTTTCCAACAATAATAATGGATATTAACGACTTACTTAGCAAACAAGAAAATTTTATATTTTTGAACTATATTTGTATGAGAAAGCTTGAAAATTTATTTTTCGTTTATTATTTTTAGACAAATACAAAACTATTGAAATTTGATATGGCTTTAAATTTCGGCCGAATAACCTACGAGTAAGTAGGTTGGATTCGGTTAAAATGACAAAAGTTTTCTTGTTTACACATAATTTTCAAGTATAGGTTGATTTCCTTTTATTGATCTTTTCCGCAGACAGGCTAATAAGTTGACAAAGAAAGTGCGCAGCATATCAGCCCTTATGGCTTTTTATGTCCCCATCTCCATACATTTATGCAAAAAAGCAAAACCTACAGGGTACTTCCCGTTGACCTAAAATTATGAAATTTGGCAAGAAGCTAGGTCTCACAGTACAAATAAAGGGAAAATTCTAAAATCATTAAATATTTCAATTTTTCTCACAACTAATAGTAACCAATTAAGGTGAGCTCCCGTTTCAAGAACTTTTCTATAAAAGAGGGGTCCAGTTGGATGGTCGCGGAGTTTTTAAAATCAAAGAGCAAAAGCTTTTAGTATATCATATGGTAGATAGGTACGGAACCCTTAGGGCGCGAGTCCGAGTCGCACTTGGCCGTTTTTTTTTTATTTCATGAAGCTACCAAAAACTAATTAATAACACAGCAAACCAACCTAATCTTTTACGAAAATTATTTAAATTAAAATTTTCGTGTAATTTTCTTTAATATAAAATTCGGGCTTGGCCGTTGCCTAAGAAGACTGATTACAGAGTATGTAAGTATACGCTACCCAAACGTCTCTGCCTCCAAACTTGAGTTACATAATTTATTTTCTTTTAGAAGCCCTACCAAACATGAAATATTCATAAAGACTCATGTTACAGTAAACGTACAAACATATACTTTTGCATATATTATGAGTAGGTAGGTACACATATCAATAATTGCCCATTTTCTTTTCTCAAGATCTGTCAAAGTGCCTATTGATTTCAGAGAAAATTTGCAAGACTTTTTGTAGAAAACATTATGTAAATTAATTTAGTCCTGCCTGAGACGTTTTTTGCAGTTTTCGAGATATTAACAAAAATTGTATGTTAACCTTATTACTAGTTCAAACAAAGTTCCCGAGTCAAACTTTCGAACTCTACGTACACATAATTCGATTATAATATTTTTTTTTCGATTATTCCAACGCTTACCAACACATTTTGTAGCTATGTCAAAAGCAATCGATTAAAGCTGTTAGAAAAAACAAGTTTGTAAAACAATGTTTAAATATAGTGTCATGGCTGCAAAATGTGTTGGTAACATATATATATATATAGTTGGTAAGCGTCAGTTGGAGTAAAAGAAAAAAAAATGGATTATACGACACAATGTTTCAATAATAGTAAGTAAGTACATTATAATAATAGTAGGCACACAAGTGCACAATTTTGCTAATCGCGCCCGAGGCTCAGGAATTGCAGCCCTAGCCGCAGGCGAGGGCGTAATGGAGCCGAAAGTGTGATGAAAATGCGCACGTGCGTCTTACGACGTTTTTCAACACTTTCGAGAGTAAAAATAATAAAATTTAACCTAACCTAATGTCCACTGCACGTCTACCTACTGGAACATTTTGCAGGCTGCATATTATTATGTTAGTGTTTTCCTTGATTTACTAATCAACTATAAAAGAAATATAAACTATTAAATTTATATTAATTTATCATATTTTCTTGAATACAGCTGAATTTCATGAAAATTAAGAAAAATATAAGTACCTTTCATGATGAAAGAACAACGGCAACGTTAATTAGTTAGTACAAAAAAATTATAAACTTAGTTATTTAAACAAAGATAGAAAATGATGTCAATCCTTGGTCAATCCTATTTTCCCCTCGCCTACATAGTGTACTAGTCGGAAATATAAAAATAAACAATTAGAATCACTGCCATTTACAATCTCTTTTATGACCCATTTTAAACCATCATCAACATGTATCAACAGGTCACTATTTTCCGAACTGAGAACTGCTAAATAATAAGACAAATTATTGATTATGAAATTATCACAATAAAATTTTTGTACGTCCGAAAATTTCAAGGCCATAAAAAAGTGGTGTTTAATTCCTCATTTAGATCTAATTATAGTAAAAAACCGGCCAAGTGCGAGTCGGACTCGCGCACTGAGGGTTCCGTACCACCACATAAACATAATTGTATTAGTTGAATCAGTAAGTTAATGTGCTAGATTTTTTGAGTCCGACATGCGCTTGACCAAATTTTATTATTTGTTGTTATTTTTTAGCCTATGCCCTATAAACATACCAATTTTCAAGTTTGTAAGTGTTCCCGTTTTTAAATAGAACTAAAACAAAAATCGCCTCAGCAACCATCCAACTTGACCCCTCTCTTATATGAATGTTCTTGAAACGGGAGCTCACCACAATTGGTTACCATTAGTTGTGAGAAAAGTTGTAATATTTAATGATTTCAGACTTTTCCCATTATTTGTACTGTGAGACCTAGCTTCTTGCCAAATTTCATAATTTTAGGTCAACGGGAAGTACCCTGTAGGTTTTTCATTTTTGAATAAATGTATGGAGATGAGAACATAAAATTCCATATCTTTTGATTGCGTCGTTGTAAAAAATTGAAATTTTCAGATCTTGTGTGGTTCATGGATCCTAATATATGGTATTAATTTCAACCTGATACCTTTACCCGTTCGTGAGATAAAGGGTCTTGACAGACAGACAGACAGACAGACAGACAGACAGACAGACAGACAGACGGACAACAAAGTGATCCTATAAGGGCTCCGTTTTTTTCTTTTGAGGTACGGAACCCTAAAAAGGAAGTTTTTGTAAGCCCTCTAGTTATGTATCTTCTGAATACATACATTATAGGCATCTTTTTAGGTCAGAGTTATATTACGTGCCGATCACAACATAAGCTCAAAATTTCAGTTTAATAACTATATATGTTTAACGAGCTGATTTACATTAATGTTACAGCCTGTATAATATAGGGTACAGTTAAGAGCAGATCAAGCTTGACGCATTGGACTTCGTAACGTTCCTATTTCAATAGACGTACTAAAGTCGCACTGCGAGTGTCAAGCTTGACCTGTCGTTGACTGTACAAGGGCAGAGCGTGGCGTATTTGGGAGGCAAATTACGACGGCTCGCGGCCGCCTAATGTCGTAAAGATTACTCTTTGCTTCTACCTCTTGTTAGGAAAGCACATTAAGGATTTCACCATTATTTCCCCTTTTTGTAATGTTATTTTGGGAAGGTTTAGAAGGAAAAGCTTTATGCGTTATAAGTTGACGGTAAGACAGATACTAATGCACATACATGCGAATGTCGCTGAAATATTGTAACAAAAGAATGGAGTATCAATTTGGTCATATTCCTGATTTCATCATGAAAATAATGATAATTTGTATTGTATTTTACGCACTTGGTCAAAAAAATAATTTCTTCCTCATTCGTTATATGCTTGCAATATATTTATATTCGAAGTTTTTAATCGTAAAAGTATTGAATAGAAAGATATGGGGTCATCATTAGTAACAAAAATATTACAAAAATGTACTTTTCTAAACTACCTTTACGTTTTATTCCCTCGCAATCAAACTGAAAAGCAGAGTTTAAATAACTCGACCATAAAACACTTTTTATCCGCGGCTTAATTATTCGCACTCCCCTACGTAAGCCTTGTATAAAAAGTCATGTTTTATGCACTTGTTGTAAAATCTACTATTATACAGGGTGTTAATTTAATTGCGTGCCATAGCTTAAGGGGTGTTTCAGTTACGATAAAGGAACACAAAAAAATATAAAAACATCCTACTGAAAAAAAAAAAACTAAAACTCCATTGAAACTTAACTAACACGGAGCACCGCGCTATCACCGAGGCAGCGCGCGAGTATCAGTGGTTAAGATAGGCACATACATAACTGAAACTCTATCACGCGCTTTTGGTAGCGCGGTGCTCCAGGTCATTGCCCTCCGCGTTAGTTTAGTTTAAATGGAGTTTTTTTTTTTGTAGGATTTTTTTATAATTTTTTTGAGTTCCTTTATCGTTACTGAACCACCCCTTAAGCTATGGCACGCAATCAAATTAACACCCTGTATACATTATTAAAGAAAGCTCGCAGCTCTATCTCATATTGCGGAGCTTTTCATGGAAAATAAAAACAAGAGATAATTTACATACATACATACATAACACTTGTGTATCGCCTCCCACCACTCCGATTTCTATTCCTACTCCTTCACTGTTCATGCGGCTAGGCTGTGGAACTCCCTCCCACACACTGTTCGCGATAGTCCCTCTATCGCTATCTTTAAAAAACGAGTCAAAGAGCACTATCTTTCCCTGTCTTAGTTAGCCATATATTTATTTATTAGTTAGGTATTATTTATGTATAATATCATAACATAATATGTATTTTATACATACAAATATATACAAATATATATCATATATTTATTATTATTATTTTTTTATTTGTGTAGAAGGTTTATATATTTTAATTAGATACCTATGTGTAATTTATTATTGTTACTTTTATGTATAATTTTTGAGTTTGCGCATGATCTATCTGCCTTCTCCAATACTATTCACGCTCGCCTAGGTCTGCTGGAAGACATTTCTTTAGTGAAATAAGTAGTACCTGTTGTGTCGTCTTTTTATATGTATTGTCCATTGTGTTTTCTTGTGTGCAATAAATTATAAATAAAAAAAAAATAAATAAACATCACGCCTTGTTCCCGTCGGGGTAGGCAGAGACCACAGTTCTCCACCTGCTACGATCTTGACATACTTCCCTTGCTTCCTGAACACATAATTAATAATAATAATTAAGATAATTTACACACTCTACAAACTTATAAAGACGATATTGTCGAGATTACAGTGTGTAGCCCACACCACATTGCTGCCTAAGTTTTAGAAAAGAAAAAAAATGTCCAACCCCGAAGTCTCACCACCTTTCTCAAAATTAAGGGCAAGAGCTTTAAAACTTTTAAAACACGGAAATACTTAAAAGAGAATATACGAAATTCACTAAGTCTCGTGACTCGAGTAGTTTTTTGAAGAATGTGGAGCGAGTTTGTACAAGAAGGCATACTATCTCACCGCCATTATTAGCCTTATTATTATTATTTCTAATGGGGACGGGTGATCAAATCACATGTATGGAGCCATTTCACCCACTATCATTTAGCCTTAGGTATGCGCGGGGACGTATGGGAGTAGGAAGGAAAGAGCAAGAACTAGTTGCCGCATGCCACCGTGAGCGATGACGAGTCGACCCCCCGTCCCCCCGTCGCGCACACCTACCTAAGGCGCGGTACAGCGTTTGCGGTCAGACTATACCCCGTCTTCATCGCGCGCTTCCCCTAGTACACGTCGCACAAAATAACTTTGGCCCTGTCATTGATGCGCAGTAGTCAAAAATGGGCCATTTTTTAGGGTTCCGATACCAAAGTGGTAAAAAAAAGGAACCCTTATGGTGCCGCTCTGTCTGTCTGTCTGTCTGTCTGTCCGTCTGTCTGTCACACCTCTATATCTCAGCAACCACTTACGCTATCGAGCTGAAATTTGGAATAGTTTTAGAATATAGTTGCCCAACTTAATTGCACATGAAAATTTTTTGAAAAAAGTATGATTATTAATGTAAAGGGGGCCAAAATAGGGGGGGCCAAATTTCAAATTGTCGCTACTAGGTCGAGTGGGGTATCATATGAAAGGGCTTTACTTGTACATTTTAAAATATATTTTTGTATTTTTTTAAGTTTCTTAGTTTTCAAGTTATGATGAAAAATGTCAAAAAAAATACCATTCCCCCCCCCTTATCTCCGAAGTTTGAGTAAGGGAAAATCTGAATTAATTACAGTTGACAGAGGTTTATGTAAACTTTACAGCAAAAATAAAACGATCTTTCTAAGTTGCACAGTTTTTCAGAAATCTGCAAAAAACCTTTACAAACAAATTTAGTTTTGCGGTCCTGAAAATGGACTTTATTGCTTCCAAAAATACTATAGGTATATCGGAACCCTCGGCGCGCGAGTCCGACTCGCACTTGACCGGTTTTTTTCTTCTGCGCGTCAATGACAGGGCCAAAGTTATTTTGTGCGTCGTATAACCAACCAGTGACGTGCCGTTGACAATGTCAACTGCCAATTAATGTTTTGTATCATGCGCCTAATTATAACGGTTGGTTACGTTGTTATTGCACCAAACCAAACCACAATCAAAGTGGTCTATCCAAATACCTACATGTGTACGCTGTCGTGATCGTGACACGGCTTATGTTGTCGTCGACGACATGAATGACGTTAGTAGGCGAGTAAACTCATAACGTGTCTAATGTCAGAGCAGGACGGAGCGAAACTTGTGTCTGACGGTGACGCTCCAATATCTTACGAATCGCTCTGTCGTCCTGCTGTCACTGCTGTCAATCAAATCAAGCTACACCAGCCTCAGAACAAAAACCTCCTTGCTTCGCTCGGAGACACCAGCAGCCTCAGCACGAGCTCCTAGATAAAAAAATATCTAACCCCTAATTGTCACTAGCTAACAACACCACAGAAGTCGTAATTCTGAAGGTTTATTAGATTGAATGCCCTTCGAAAGAGTATCTAAAACTCTATCAAATGGCATCCAAACTAAAAAAACCGCAAAATTAACGACATGTTCGGGGTTTTAGTGTTTGAAAAAAACGTCTCTCGCGTGAGTGAATAAAAGCGTTTATCTAGCTAAGGCTTCGTGCTGAGCCAGATGCTATACTATACTATTTCGACTGTAGGTAAAATACTTATTAAAATAACCGTAGTTTTGTTTTTACCCGTTCGTACTATCGCTAACAAATCCACTCAAAAACATAACTCTCCTTTTGACTTCGCGCAATCGGTTAAAAGGGCCGAAACATAAAACGGGTACGAGTATTGGGTTATGGCGTCATAAAGGTGTTATAAAGGTGTTACGTAAACCATTATCTTGCTTGACCGAATTTGAGGCAATCAATCGTGATAGAGCAATCTACTTTTAAGGTCATTAGTTCTTTATTAGTTTCTTTATTAGGTAATGAGTTGCTACTCGATAACATTACATTTTATTGGGTAACAAGTAAGTAACTTATCTATACTGATTTGTTTGTAACTTTTATCAAGGTTGCTTTTTACATACATACACATCACACCTCTTTCCTTACAAGGGTACATAGGCAGGGACCATATCCTACCTCCAACCATCTTGATTTACTCCCCTTGTTTTATCTAGTTAGGTTTTGACCCAACCTTTATTCAGAACATACTGAATACCTACTGGAAAGTTTTCCGAGGCCTTCCCCTTTCTATACATCATTTCCAACATTTGATTTTTAAATGTAAGTAGAAAATAGAAGAGCCGAAAGGCCAAAGAGCAAACACATTTTGTAAAGGCTAGCACAAAACAAACTAATGCTTAAACAATACACTGCAGTATTGTGTTGTGTAGTTTTATATTGCATTGTATTTATTTACATTAAATTAACATTACGACTCTTAAAACCTCTTCTTCCCTTCTAAATCAGCGTCAACATTGGCATCATCCTTATGGTACTGACTAAGAATAGTACTACCTCATCTCATAGCGTGGGTGTCTTAAGAGCGTTACTCCGATGCGTCGCCACAACAAGGCCGCGGGTACGACTAAGCGCTGGCGCTTTCTCGCATCGATTTTATAGGAGTACTAAATAATTCACAGTAAAATATAAATAAAATTTATTCAAAAAACAAAAGATACAGTATTTTAGAGTATGAATGACTTCACATGCTAAGTCCAAAAAGAAAAAATTATGTCTTACATTTTCACCTAAAATGACACGGTTAATATCCCGTAAATTTACTGAAAATGTCACTTTTGATTGTAGTTTTTTTGAGTGAATTTTTACCTAAATTGTGTTTTTTTTTAACCAAAAACTAAACAATATCCAAATTTTTGAATGGTAATTTTTTTTTAATCTTGTAGCATTTGATCCTACATAAATCTCGCATCTGCGTAGACGGTCAAGCGCTAGGTTAAAAACGGACGTGGTAAAAAACTGTTCTATTTGGAATAATATCCCAATATTTTGAAATATTTTTAAACCAAAAAGCAGATCGTGAAAGTATATCTAATATGATGTTAATGTTTTCTTTGAAAACTGAGAACTGCATTGTTTTGGGGAACTTAGGGTACCATCGCGCTGCACGATCACAGTCACGGTGACGCAAACAAGCGTGGCGACTTTGGTAGTTCACAGCGAAGGATACTACACCCTGTTTTCGTTGTGGGTTGTGGGAAACTTTCATGAGGCCTTTGTTCAGCAGTGGTCTGCAAACATACATAACATCACGCCTTGTTCCCGTCGGCGTAGGCAGAGACCACAGTTCTCCACCTGCTACGATCTTGACATACTTCCCTTGCTTCCTGAACTTTCATCAATCCTTTCATACATGCTCGTCGGTTTAGGGTACTCTCAGTGGTCTGGTTTGGTCTATTTTGTATAATTGTATGAATTAATCCATCAGCCGCATTTCAGCCTCAAATTCAAGAAGAAAAGTACAATTAAATGGGGAAAATTGCAAGTCGCCATAGTTAATACGGAGAATCAGAAACGTGGAGATCCGCAGAAGAACGAAAGTAACTCAAAAAGCCCTGAGAATCGCTAAACAAAAGTGGTAGTGGGCAGGGCACTTCGCAAGACGAACCGATAGCCGATGGGGCGTGAAGGTTCTAGATTGGCGACCACCTACCGAAAGACGTAGCGTGGACAGCCCCCCACAAGTTAGACCGGTGATCGGAATTGTCAAGGTCGCGGGAAGCCGCTGGATGCGAGCAGCGTAGGACCGGTCGTCATGGAGATCAGTAGTGGGCGTCTTTCGGCTGATATGATGATGGTTAATAAGGTGCAAATTAACAGAAGCCCGATACCTTTCTGGACAAAACCGGCTTATTTCGGGAGCGAACAGTGCAGTGGTGTTGGAGCCGCAAATAGTTTAATTGTGTTATACTTATAAAAATTGCATTTTATACGACGATATGAAATATGAAGTTGATCAATTCATGGTACAGTATTTTTATTTACGACGACATTTGCATTATTGCCTCCTAAAGTGAGTAAATAAATACTTTGCCATCAGACAAGAAACGCATTTTTCACAATGTTACAATAATGACTATCTATCTATTATACATGTGAGCCGTATTGTAGAAAATTACAATATACATTTTAACGCTATAGATATTATGAATGTGCGTGTCAGTACTTTTATAAAATCACTTCTGCAAGTGGTGCATGGTAGAGACTAAGGCAACGTTGTGTTGTTATCAACATATTTTATTGTTGTAATTTAATTTAAGTATAAGTAACTTTTCATTATTATTGTTGTCAGAAACAAACATTACCTGTTTGGCATAGTTTAAAAAAAAAAAAAGTTTTTCTTTTTAGTAACATGGGGTCAATGTTGTGGGTTTCACGATTATAATTTTTTTTTATGGCTACTTTATAAGTAATAACTTATTGTGAAACTGTTTGTTGACCTTAATAAATGAAAAAAAAAAATTATAATAATAAAACTGAAGAAAAGTCGTGCCTGTACATTGGATATTTTTCAAAATGGTGAATTACACTTGATTAAAAATATTGTATGCCTGCCTGTCTCTCCGTTTGTAAGAGCATCACATAAAAACCACAAAACTAATTTGTTTGCGGTCACAAATAGATAGAGCTGAACTTCGACCATAACTTCGGCTTTATATCATTAGCTAAAAACTTATGAAAAAATTGTTTGATTTTCGATTCAAAGGCAAAATTATAGTGGCATATGTAGCTACATGAAAAGTGGCTACATCAAATGGATAACTTCAAAAAGTTAATAACTTGATTCAGTTTAGGTTTAGGCACATAATATAAAGAACTTTCATACAACAGTAATGAAAACTGTGGCAGACATGTTCCTTCTCATTGAGTATTCCATTCGCATTCGAATATTGCGCTCGGAGTTATATGCACACAGAACAAAAATGGACAGAGCTTCCGCTTACTACGTAATTTACATCTTTATGCATGTACTTCATTTTGGACTCCTTACAGTAATTGTACTGTTTCATTTTATAGTGCACCGACATTTCTTTTGACCCTACTTATTACTGAAAGAAATAAAGTGACTTCACGGTCAAACTATTACCAATGTTTCCGTAAAAGTTTCTCCCTTCTCGCGCCTTCGCTCGAGTAAGGTAATTACCTATGACTAGTGTCGATAGGTGGCACGCTCATCACTGTAGGTAATTTATTTTTTATGGCTTATTACAGATATTTATCAGCTATCAATCAACCTGACTCAATCGTTTTCATACTGGGTTACCGTTTAGTATCAGTGTTTCCATTTTCTAATTTCCTAACGATGATTAGCAGCGCCATCTAGTTAAACTTTCAAAAGGTACTGGAAAATACCCTAATTCTCCTTGTAAGTAATTGCTAACTGAAGACAGCGTATTAATCCGTAAAGTTCCGTTCTTTTGAAGTTTCCATTTATATTATATTGTGTGTACGATGGGCATTTTCTAAACGTAAATAAGTTGACGTATGGTCTATAGTTTTTCGGTTCTATTCTCGTAGGTTCGTTTCTCCCTTTCCCGGCAGCGAGGCTTGAAGCCGTGTCGATAAAGGCACTAGAGGAATTTCATCCAACCTGTTCCATTTCTGAACGAAAGTTCCCATTGTGTGCACCAGACGATGCGTATTATTTCACCCATTTTTCTTCTACTTTTATTACTCGACTCACCGTTTTTCTACTTTTATTATCCTGCTCAGATTTGTGTCATTGTCTATACCTTTTTAATAATCTGGTCAGTACGTGTAAGAAAGCTTGTAACTAAAAGGAAAGACAACAGAATACGAATTAAGTAGCTCATTAAATTGAACATATTTTTCTATGAAAGTTAAAATTACTTAAATGAAATTCAACTTTTAGAGAAAGTGTGTTAGCTGATAGCGCGTTCACTAAGACCAAACAAAGATTTACCTATATCGAATTTATAATACCTACCAATTAAAAATATTCAAACAAACTACCACACCCGGCCTACAAAAATAAAAAGGGTAGGTAACAAACAAGTGGGAGTTATATTTTAGAAGATGTTTGATACGCCCGCGTTTTTGACAAATAAGCATCATCAAAGCCAAACATTGAAAGTAGAATAATACGAAAATAAACATTTACCCTTTAACCTTACACAAAACAGTCAAACAAACAAAATACGACAAATTACCCTTTCTAGTAATAGGATCCGCAGAATCACTTAACCATGAGCACACTGTCAACAGGGTTCAGCCTGCGCTATTACCGAATAAAATTTCATAGAAAGCTTGGCAAACAATGCCTGATGGAACCGCCCATTAGGCTCATGCATAAATTGTTAGTTCAGCGACAGCCTTCCCGCGAGTGCGGCGTGTATCATAATATTTGCACAGTTTTTAGAGCTCGATTTCACTAGGACTCGATTTTGAAGAATTTGGCATTAGATCACTCAGAACTAAAACTACCGAAACATTTTAAGCAATACTTTTTGGCCTCCCATACAAAATGCGTATAATTAGCTGGTGCCGTTTCTATAGGAAGATGATTTTTTTTATTTATGTACGTATTTTTGTATCTATGTTCCTTGTGATAAGTTGTTCAGTTTCAAGGTCTGATTCTACATATATTTATTTTTATTGATTATCATAGGGCCACGTGTTTGTTATAATAAGTTCGAAAAGGTTTATTACATGTCATATCAGTTCGGTAGGTACTAGGAAAAATTAAGAAATATTCCATTAGGCTACACGGTACAGGTAACCAACATAACTCCAAGAATTGCTAACTAAAGTGGTTATTGCGCAGGGCACATCGCTCGAAGAACCGATGGCCGATATGGGGCGTAAAGGCTTTACAACATGTATCGGAAAGGTGTGAATCTGACCATGAAACTGAACAACTTTTCCCAAGGAACATACTTAGGTCGAAATGCGGAAAACCAAATTTGACCTCCCATACAAAATGCGCTATCTATGGAAGGTCAAAAATTTGTTTTGTTCTATGACCTTTGTTCCTTGGGAAAAGTTGTTCAGTTTCATAGGCAGATTTTAACCCTTTAGAACACATTTCCGTTACACGCTGTAAAGTGGCGACCACGAACCATCACGAACTACCACGTACGACGTAGCATGGGCAGACCCCTACAAGGTGAACTGACGATCTAGTCAGGGTCGCGGGAAGGTAGCGTACAGACCTTTATGGGAGTTCCAGCAGTAGTCGTATTAGGGCTAATATGATGATTGATGATACCTATAGGTTTTAAAATATATCGTTTTGCACAAAATTCGGTGCATTGTGCAGTGCAATTTGTACGCACGGCAGCAAGCAAGTGGAAACAAAAGCAGTATGAGCTAAACCAGCGCCAGCGCTACGCTTCGAACGCCCGCAACTAAAGACCCGCTCAAGGTCAAAGTGTTCCCAGCCGATGTGCGTCTGTTTGTACGCGGAACTGTGTAATTTTTAGGGTTCCGTACCTCAAAAGAAAAAAATGGAACCCTTTAGGATCACTTTGTTGTCCGTCTGTCTGTCAAGGCCCTTTATCTCACGAACGGGTAGAGGTATCCGGTTGAAATTGATAACAAATATTAAGGTTCATAAACCACATAAGATCTTAAAATTTAATTTTTTTACAACGACGCAATCCTCATCTCCATACATTTATGCACTACAGCAAAACCTAGAGGGTTCTTCCCGTTAACCTAAAATTATGAAATTTGGCAAGAAGCTAGGTCTCATAGTAAAAATAAAGGGAAAAGTCTAAAATCATTAAATATTACAACTTTTCTCACAACTAATGCTAACCAATTAAGGTGAGCTCCCGTTTCAAGAACTTTTCTTAAAAGAGGGGTCAAGTTGGATGGTCGTGGAGTTTTTAAAGTCAAAGAGCAAAAACTTTTAGTATATCATATGGTAGATAGGTACGGAACCCTTAGGCCGCGAGTCCGACTCGCACTTGGCCGGTTTATTACGATTATTTCAATTTGGTCAAACAAACGAACAACGTTGACTCTAACATGACTTTTTTTAACCTTGTTTTTTATAAGTAAAATCATTGTCAAGCCTTTTATCTTAAATTATTTTTCGTACAGTGCATAAATCCTTAGTTCAACGACATCCATCCCCAACCAGCGTGCCGCATGCCGCTTTTTACAAAATATTTACACTGTTTTTCAAGCTCAATTTCACGAAGACGCCTTCAAAATCTGTTTGCTGATGTTTCGTGCACAAATGGTGGTAATAATATGAAATGATGGAGATAAATCCTCGGGCGCGTTATGTGCATAATAGACGTCTACCACATTGTTTATTTTCTTACGAGTTCTTTTCGACTTTTTAAAGCGAAAAATATTTCCAAAATACTTTTTTATTTTGTTAAGAATGCTGAGAAAAGCGAACGAGACGAAATAAAATTTTTGTAGATACTCGTCTCGGCAGGATGGGGTCTTTGAAGTTTGAACAACTCTCGAGACCCACTTCTAAGTTCTTGACGAGTACTTACAACATATTTTGTTTCTAGGTAAGGTGTACTTTATTTACCTTCTGCCTAAAATGTATCTTCGCTCTTAGAAACTTGTTATTGAATAGTTACAAAGCGTTTAATTTGTTGTTCATAAAACAAACAACAAACATCGGTCACATTCTTAACGTATTTAAGGAAAATCTGTACCGGAAAATGTTTTGAAATGAAAAATTTGATGTTTTTATAGTAACTTAATGACGCTATCTCTTTTAATGGGTCAAGTTTCAAGGCCCCTTACCTAAATGTAAGGGTTTCCTTTGCGAAATACCCAAAGTCATAAGGGTCGGCATCCATCATCCACCTCAGCACCAGAACAGCGGTGCCTCCTTGCTACTACCAAGTTATTGAATGATTAAGTAATATGGCGCACAGTACATTTTAAATTTATTTGTGTAAATAGTGGTCAATGTGGGGACCGCACGCCGTCCACTCTTGCTAGTTGATACTAGGTGCTTGTCTGGAGCTGGTCTTGCTGAAGCACTTAAATAGACGCAGTAATTTGTATACAGTTTGGGATATTATCTGTCCGGATCGGGAATCGAACTCGAAACTTGCGCCACACGGACTGTCTTAACAACTCTCATTTTCAACACCAACATTGGGTCAGTATAACGTCATCGAGAGCAAGGTGTTTACAGACACCAAGGGAAAAAAAGATACGAGTACCTTGCATCTATGTCAAAAGCAATCGGCTAAAGCTGTCAGAAAAAATAAGTTTGTAAAACAATGTTATTCTTTCCGTCAAATGTACTCTGGTTTTAGTGTCATGGCTGAAAAAAGCGTTTGAATGAACGACAAAAAATGGATTATACTCCATTTTTGTTATTTGCAAACTGATTTTCGTCTTTCCAAGGTCAAAAAGGCCGGACCCCTGGAGCGCGCTTCTCTTTCTCTCGAGTGCAAACAAAAATAAGCTTAGTGGTGGTGGTGGGTGTGACAGTGATTGTACGTCGCAGCTTTCATCATTCTTTTATAATTATAACTCATTCATTACAATATAATAATAACCTTCTAAAAATCAAGATAAAAAAATTATTACTTTAAAATAAAGTTTAAATTTACATATATCATAAACCTTATCAAAAATAACATCATCACAAGCTCCTAATTTGATAGACAAAAGTGCATTCAGCTAGGCATTTACCAACATCGCTCTCATTCATTCAACCCACCCAGAAGGAAGTGAACAAGATCCTCTTCGAATTGAATCATAAATCATTTATAAGTAGCAGAACCAAGCCAGATCATATCACTAATAATAAAACAAACGGTAGCCATCCATAAAACAATAGGTCAATAGTCAATACCAACGATATTTTTAATCTGAGCTCTATCCATTAAAAACCTGATATATACACACATGAGAAGGTAATTTAATACAAATACAGGGTGGCCCAAAAGCACCCATAAGATAGACAGCATAGGAACAAGTATGATCACTTTTACAGTGATTAAAATAAATAAAATTATATTTATAAAAATTGGCGTTTGACTTGGATCCAGAACTCGGAAGGTACTATGCCTCTAGGTAGAGTAGGTAATTATAAGTTACTCATTAAGTCTTATCTCGTTCAGATACTACATAATATAACAAAAAATATAAATAAACAAAATAATGAGATCTTGAAAGTAAATAAAAATAAATCTCAACAATTATCATTCGAATCATTAATATTCATTTGGTGAGAAGTCTTGACAGGCCGTTTGTTACTTGTTGGTTTCCAAATAGCTTTTATTACTTCATTTGTTTGGATTAACATAGCTAAGATTGCGTTTCCAATGAGGTAGACAGGAAAATGCCATAAACATGAGTTTCGTATTAGTTAAACAGTTTACTATTATACTTAGGTAAGTACTTAATTATTCTGTGATTATACCCATGAAATTTCAGAACTGTTTTCTACATATATGAGTCGATATTGAAAGAAGAGTGAATGCTGGAAACATGGTGAATGGTGCCCTGCACGCCTTTGTGAAGAGTCAGAAGGTGTCTCACAAGGCTCGTTTGGCTGTTCATATGGGTGTTTTGGTACCAACACTGTTGTATGGCAGTGAAAGCTAGGTATGGCAGAAGAAGCATGAAAGTAGAATTAATGCAGTGGAAATGAGAGCGCTAAGGAGTATGATTGGTGTTAAATTGAATGAATGAATGAATGAATAAATTCTTTATTGCACACATAAACATTGAGTGACAGGATTAGAAATAGTGTGATAAGAGAACGGTGTGGCGTAAAAGAAGACGTAGTGATCAAAATCGAGAAAAGGATGCTGAGATGGTTTGGTCATGTAGAGAGGATGAATGAACGAAGATTGACGAAAGAGATCTACTTACCAGGCGAGAGTGAATGGAAACGTTGGAAGGGGAAGGCCTAGGCGAACGTACGAGGACCAAATTCAGGACGTTCTGAATACAGGCCAGGTTAAAAATACCCTAAACCGACGAGCATGTATGAAAGGATTGATGAAAGTACAGAAAGCAAGGGAAGTATGTCAAGATCGTAGCAGGTGGAGGACTGTGGTCTCTGCCTACCCCGACGGTAAAGAGGCGTGATGTTATGTATGTATGTATGAGTCGAAATACTTAAATGTATACTAGGTTCTTAGACTTGCACTGCTTATTCATAAATTTTAATAAGTTGAACACTTGTTCTAGCAAAAAAAAATCGTTTAAGTAGTTATGTTGAAGTACGGGCGAGACTGAATGGATATTCATATAAACTATCATCCTTTTACCGCCTATAAATGTTTTTAGGGTTCCGTACCTCAAAAGAAAAAAAACGGAACCCTTATAGGATCACTTTGTTGTCCGTCTGTCTGTCTGTCTGTCTGTCTGTCTGTCTGTCTGTCTGTCTGTCAAGACCCTTTATCTCACGAACGGGTAAAGGTATCAGGTTGAAATTAATACCATATATTAGGATCCATGAACCACACAAGATCTGAAAATTTGAATTTTTTACAACGACGCAATCAAAAGATATGGCATTTTATGTCCTCATCTCCATACATTTATTCAAAAATGCAAAACCTACAGGGTACTTCCCGTTGACCTAAAATTATGAAATTTGGCAAGAAGCTAGGTCTCACAGTACAAATAATGGGAAAAGTCTGAAATCATTAAATTTTACAACTTTTCTCACAACTAATGGTAACCAATTGTGGTGAGCTCCCGTTTCAAGAACATTCATATAAGAGAGGGGTCAAGTTGGATGGTCGCTGAGGCGATTTTTGTTTTAGTTCTGTTTAAAAACGGGAACACTTACAAACTTGAAAATTGGTATGTTTATAGTGCATAAGCTATAAAATAACAACAAATAATAAAATTAGGTCAAGCACGTGACGGACTCAAAAAATCTAGCACATTAACTTACTGAAATTTCAACTATTACAATTATGTTTATGGGGTGGTACGGAACCCTCAGTGCGCGAGTCCGACTCGCAATTGGCCGGTTTTTTTTTTTTATTTCATACATTATACTATTCCGAATAGTTTAAGCTAGGTGTTGCAAAGATGTTGTTATATTGTTCGCTAAACAGTGTTTTAGAAACTTATCTCTTTGTTGCTACTCGTAAATGTGTTAATTTTGTGAGGTTTAGTGTCTCCTCTCGTGCTCATCATTTGTATTGCCTGTTTTTTTTTGTAATGAAGATTTGTCTCAATATTACCTACATAAAAAGGCTACCGGCTACTGAATAGGTTTCTACTTCGGAACCAAATGATTCCAATTAGATACTTTCCTAACTAACGATCTAAGTTTATCCCCGTATCAATTGTTCTGTAAGCTCTCATAAATCTCTCAATGGACTGTCCGGGATATTTGCCTAACTAACGCGGCGGCGGCAGTGTATGACAAATCGTCCCGGGGCGCATTGTTCGAAAACATAATGGACAAGATGATGGTATCCGGGTGAGCGCCGGTTCTCAGAATATTGAGGCAAATTGTAACAGAGATGTCAGAGATGACTCAATTGCGATTCCAGTCTCAGAATAAGGACGTAGATTATATAGTTTGTTAGGTATTGATTTAATTTATTTAATAAAAGATCGAACTGTAAAAAAGTATTTAGTTTTTCTTTATTTTCTTTTTATTTTATGATATACTTTTAAAGTGGATAACTATCCACAAGTGTACCTACATAAAGAAACAGCTTACTTTACTTTAGAAGTGTTTTTATCTTAATACTATACTATTAAATAATAAAATATACAACCAAAGACATTTTAAGTCTTCAACAGAGGCATGCATGAGTGTGACCACGGTTGTCTAGTTGGTAAAGTGTCTCCGGTACTGTCGAAGAAGACGCAACGCAGGTTCGAATTCTGTCTTATTAGCAATTTTCTTATCTATAGAAGCTAACTTTATTAGTTTTTACATGGTATTTGTATGCACATTATTTCATATTCAACAGCAAGTCAAGCTCTACATTCGCAGTGTGACTAAAGCTCTTGCAGCTATTGAAGTAAGAATAGCACGAAGTCCAATAAGAATGAGATGACTGTACCAATTGCATCAAAACTATGGTTTCATCAAGTACTTTAATAGGTCAACTATCGTGCTTTATTTCTCTGTCTGACTAAATAGCTTCAAACCCTTGCATATTCATCTACTACTTATACAATGGCTGGTGGCAAGGAAGCATAGTGATTTAGGGTCGTTACAGACCTGTCTCGCTGGGGGTCTGGTTATTATCTATTATCATCATGTAAGTACTTACTTAGGTGGCCCACAATATTGTAGGAAGAGGTTAGATAAACAATGCTAAGTATTTGTTGTACATAGATTATAGAGTTTTGCGTGAGTATGAGATAAGTGAACTATTAAAAAATATTTTATGTAGAGCGGAGCTAATAAAGTAACAAGACGACAATGTATTCACTCTAAACTAAAAAATATTGGCTTAACTTTCCCATAAAAACTTGATTAAAATGATTAAAATTTGATTTGGTTAGTCAAATACATTTAAAAGAGCGTCTGGGTTTTTTGTCGCTTCTTTTTCCACATGACAGTGAATAAAGAACATTTTGAATAAATTTCTCTAATTTTGATGAAATATTTTGTATAGGATAGCGAAAACTTTATTCGTAACTTAGAGAAAAAGTTAAGTTTATTGATCATCCTGGTACTTTTTTACATCCTGTAAATCAAGTATATCTAGCTAACATTTCCCCGTCATAACGTAAACTCGTTCTTGCTTGTGGTCTGATAATAAGCTCCTATATTGCCAGCAAACATCGCATGTAGGAAATTGCCAGCGTAGCCTAGCCTTTCCGAAGTCTAATTTTAGAGATGTTTGCTTAACGATAGCAACCACTCTAGCTGTTACAATCGCAATGATACACTCGAAATTAATAAACTTTTGAAACCTTAAAATACTTGTTGTTTGTTACCGGCATCTTCATCTACGTGGACAAAATTCTAGTTGTCGTTACTAGGTAGGTAAAGAAATACGAAGTAGATGTAACGATTTGGGTGCTTTCCAGTACATTTCCATATGGCTATCACATCCTCCAACAGCTTTTATCCATTGTTTAACTTTCTATGACGTTCAAGTCGAAGCTTTTCAACATTCGCCTTAATGCATACGGAACAAAGAAGGCTGGATAATAGCGAAATGTGGTATGTGTTTGTGATATAGAATTTATGTGGAAGGTTATAGCAACAGACAGTTTTCATTGAAAAATCGGCTCCGAGAGTACTTAGTCATAGGCAAAAACTCTCTTTTTTCATTTGTAGAAAATTTTAATTCAGGAAACTTTTTCTTTATTACGATTGTATGTAAAATTTAGTTCAACACTTAGTAAAAGTAATGTAGGTATTATTCTTCTGCAACAATACGAGTTGTCTTAAGTGTTCAGCCAAGTAACACTCAAACTTACCCAAAATTATTTTGGTACTCTTTGTTTTTGATGCAAACAATACGTACGAAGTTCAAAACACGAAGAGTATTAACTCTTCGTGTTTTGAACTTCTTTTGCAGAACTTTCCCTATTTAAACATAGTATATGACCAAACACTACGACTTGTCGACACAAGTAAAACAAAACTACAGAAAAGAAACATATAAAGATGGATTCTGAGCATGAAATCACAGAGTAATGAAACAACAACTTTTCACCAAGTAACAAAAGTCGATATACCTAGGTACAGACATCATCAAAAGTAGTTAAGCATTTCAGATGTCCATATTGATTCACACATTCAAAGTGACCATAATTAACTACAGCATTTCCCGAAGCCCAGTGATTAAAAAAAATATATTTTTGTTTCACTCGAAAAAGTTTTTCCCCTTCCCTTATACCTACTCGTGATCACTTTACTATGGAGTCGAAAAAAATTTTTTTTGTTAAATTTTTTTCTCTTTGGGAAAGTTACTTCTTGTTATGAATCACTGGACTTCGGGAGCAAAACCAATGAAAATTCACGCTGTGTAGTGTGTACTCGTAACCAAACAAAAATATTTGATTTCTGATGCAAACTTTGCTATTCGACCATGTTCCTTAGGAAAAGTGGTTCAGTGTCCTCGCATTTTCATATGTACCTACTACGTACGCACCTACGACTACAAAAGACAGCTAATGAAATAAATCTTTATTAATGTAAGTAATGACTTTACCAACAATAGGCTTTCGCGTTTACTTTGGCAAAATTAATTGCCACATAATTAATGACGATGAAGAAGACTTTCTTTTGTTTACTTCAGTTATTTTTGGTTCCTAGTCTAATTATAGTATAACTATTCATCATCATCGCGGAGTTATCATCAATTCATCCCGATCCATTCCAAATGATAACGGAGTTTTTATTTTCCTATCATATTACGTGGGGCTGAGTTCCGTAGTAGACCTCAGAGCACTTCAACCCTATGGGATCTGTTGTGCTTCCCCTGCCTTATTGCCCCTGTGATTTACCGCTGTCTTCGAATATGCTCCTATGCGAATATTCTCCTAGCCCAGGCGTATTACAAACGTTAGTTTACTATTATTTAATCTGTGGTATTACAAAGCAATGAAGGACACCCACCTCCTCAACAACAAATAAACAGTGGTCTGGGGAGACGGAGACATTACCTTTTACGGACATCTTTTGACTACCTAGTGAAATAACGGTGAGGAAGAGGAAATAAAACTGATATTCCTTACCGCAAAATGGCCAACGCCGCAGGGGTAGACCACGAAAAAGGTGGCGTGACGATTTAGACTCGTACCGTCGCGATTGGCCAAAATTTGCTATGGACCGCGACAGTTGGAGGACCGAAGGGGAGGCCTTTGCCCAGCAGTGGGACAGTACATTTAATTCCATCATAATTACCTCAATATTTTTTACTTCTAAATAAAACAAACATTTTGTTATAATACCAGCGGTTTCCTAAAACAAATATAAAATAAATACCAACCGAAGGCCCCATTTACGAGCTAATCATAGTAAATTACGATATCTACTTGCCATGTAATACACGTGCGTGACAAAATTCGGTGAGGAATTATTTAATTAGGCCCTATTATCCATACTGTAAAAGTAGACCAAAATAATAGTACGATAAGTACCTATTTTTATTTTTCAAAAGGTATGTTTATTATTGTTTTTTGTAGCATCATTTTATGAATTACTAAAAATTGAATTCTTAAAATCTCTTTAATATTGTTTCAATGAATTAAGAAATCACACATGAATTCATAATTAAGCGAAAAATGTTTTTTTTTTAATCTTTTATTTGTTCTACTAACGTCAAAGAGAAACAACGGAACAGACTTCGATAACTTGACTGTTTGCATTTAAAAGCCTAAAAAGTGTAGGTCGCAACACTGGAGCTATATCGCCAAAACCATACTCAAGCTTTTATTATTAAAAAAAAATTGTTTCTCTTAACAACTGTCCCAAAAGAAACATGGATAGAGGAACATACATACATATTATCACGCCTCTTTCCCGTCGGGTTAGACAGAGACCAGTGCTCCACCTGCCGCGATCTTGACATACTTGTCTTGCTAGAGGAACGAGAAAAATAAATGGGTATCCCATACAAATTTCAATCCATTATCACTCGTTTTATGACCAACGTTTTCAGGAGAAAATTGCTCAGTTGACGACTGAATTTTACCGTTTGTCGGTTCTGATTTACATGTTAGAATTTGGCTATAGTATAGGGGTCCAGAATAACCAAAACTGCACGTATATTCGTAACTTACTCTAAAATGCTGAACTGATTTGAACTCCGGAAAAGTCAATATTTTCCATCCAACCAACGACTACATTTACGTTGCGGGCAACATCTAGTCTCTTCTAAACTAAGTACAGAGCAGCTCGATAAGTAAAAATATCTTCATTTGCATCCCGCTAACATTCGATCCATATTTTATAGTTACCGTTCATTAACATTATCAATTATTGAATTATTGAAATGGAGTCAGTACTAAATATTTCGAATTAGCATAATAAATTCATAGCTTCGTCATACCAATACAAACTTTAATTTAAAGTTAGCAAAGTTTGTATTCCGTTGGAAAGTTCGGTTAGAGAGACTGTCCATCGCCCACGCGATGTCGGATGGCACAAGAACTTAATTAGTTCGCTCTCGAAGCGTAGAAATGTTATTTATTGCTCAACCATCCAACTGATTGTGTGCATACCTCCTAAGTTGACTCTCAAAGAAGACAAATGTCTCCGGCAATAATGAAATAGGAATAATTATCGGCGTGGATATACTAACAAATCACCGAAGAAAATTTTATTCAGCATTTTATAACAATAAATTCTAATGAGATTTTGTGATGTATTTGAATGAATGAATGAATGAATGAATAACCGTTTATTATGGATGCAGTACTTACACTTCTAACACTTTCTTATACGTATATATGTATTACAATAAATATTGAATTATTGGTATTTATGTTTATCTGTCGTCTATTTTGAGATTTGAGTACCGTACCTATTAGTCGTATCAACTTTCCAATTAAACATACGAGTAGGTAACAAAAATAAACTAACAAGAAAAAAGAAATAAAAATAACAAGTTTGAAACCCTGAAAATACTGCAAAATAACAATTTGATACTTTTAGTTGGTATTCAGGTAGTAACTTGGGGTCTTACTACAAAAAAGTTAGACATCTATTGAACACTAGATTTAAAAAATGCGTACAAAATAACTGGCTATGTCAGTTGATGCGCAGAAGTCAAGTCATAGTCACTTTTGACATCTGTGCATCAATGTCTTAGACAGAGTTATTTGGTACGATTTTTTTAAATCAAGTGTTCAACAGATGTCTAACTTTTTTGTAGTAAGACGGTTGTAGTCTTGAAAACCAACTAAAAGTATCAAATTGTTATTTTGCAGTATTTTCAGGGTTTCATACTTGTTATTTTTAAATTTTCCGCCGTTTTGTATGGAGAGCTTTCGTTGGCCAGACTCTACCTTGGTACCCAAATATACGCTGTTTCTTTTAGTGAAAATATTTTCAATGTTAGTAAAATAAATCACTGAAAAAATATGGATAGAAAAAATAAATAGTAGATGTTATTTCTAGTAACGAATTTGTTTTTTCACTTAAGAAGTGACCTGGCGACCCCAAGCTAAGGTCACAGATACTCTTAAACATTTCAGTCAAAAAGGGCTTATTTTTATCAAATTTCCGTCACGTGAGGCATACTTCTTAGTTTTCAAGGTGGGCAACGAGCTTTGCTGTTCATTAGTGTCAATGTATGCCACTAATAAGACGGTAAGTCGAAAACACATCACACACAGTCGAATGTCACAGGTAAATCGTCTAATTCGCGGCAGTGGCTGGCGAATGTCAGAAACTTGTAAATTCACATTCACAATTTGCCTAAGCATTTTGCAGAATACCTAGGCATTATGGAAAACATCTAATTATACTATTTGACTTCCACAGATAGATTAGTGAGAGGCGTCCATTATTTTGACTTGTTTATCGACACATTACGGTTCTTTCCAAAAGTTGTTCAGAAACTTTTTAACCCCGTATAATTATTTAAAAAACATGTTTACGTCTAAGTTTTAAAACTTTTTTATTGTACATAATTTTTTTGGTTTGAATGAAAGAACATGTGCTTTTTACAACTTTACTGTTATAACAAAATTGGATCGTAGAGAAATACTCGTAGGTTCTCATTAATTTTCCAGCAACATACCATTCTTTGTGCTTTTTCAATAGGGTTCTATTTCATACCTTATAATAGAAATAGCTACAAAGCTACAATAGCTTATTATCTACCAGGAAATTTACTGAATAAGGCTCCTTATTTCGTGTAAAATTGAGTGATTTCATAGAGACAGCTACCCACGAAATGCCACAGTAAGGCAGCGACATTTCAATCGTAGGCGGACATCGGACATATCAATCTTTAACATCAAGTTTCCATGGCATTAAGAACGTCACATACGGTGTATATACCCTAGGCAAATTGTATAATTTTTCGTTTTACATTATGCCTTGGCATTCTACAAAATGCCTAGAAAATTTTGTAAAATGCCGCGACATTTTACAAAACGGCGCTTAAACGGCGCTGCCGCGGCACGCATAAGATAACCTATCCCAACCTAACTGATCCCTGCTCGGGATCGGTAGGCTGGGTTTACCATGGCTAACGAACCTAAAATACACCAGTGATCTAAACCCATGCACAATCTGCCGGCACCGTTTCAATTTCAATTTATTGGAAAGTCACAAGTTAAAAGGTGTTATTTAAATAAAGGAAAGTACAAGTGACGCCCTGCAAGGGCACAGCAAATGAGAGAGGCTCAACTAGGTGCCATAATTATTAAAAAATAGAGATATAAAAAAAATTGTAAGGTAGTGATTATTAGTAGTATGAGTCCTACCTAAATTATGTTAGTATTCTGTTAGTTATCTATCTATCTATCTTAAACTAATCAATTAAATAACATTAGGCACAATTAAATAACATTTGATATTGTATATAATTATAATATGATTTAAATAAAAATTTCAGATAATTACAATTAAATAACATTAGATTAGACAAATAAGATTCGAGGTTATAATTTAGGTATAATTTATTTTTAATGCTCATTCTAATTTGTCTTGGAGAAATTCAGTTATATTATAATAACTTTTTTGTATTAGAAATTCTTTAAGATGCTTTTCAAAAGTTTTGATGTTTTCTATGTTTTAAGGTAGTTAGGGATTTTATCATATATTTTAATCATCATCGAATGGGGGCAAGATGTATATAGTTTTAATGTTGAAAATGTTTGAAAAGTTTATTTAAATTTCGGTTATTTCGTTTTATTAGTTGTTTTTCTGATGAACATAGGTTTGAATGTGTTTTAATAAATCTGCAGGCGTTTTACAATTTGCCGATCGTTTACAGTTTGCCTGCGCAAACAATCATACGATTTGCCTGCGACATATACACTGTAATACAGGGCGTTAGGGTATGCACTGAGTTTCTTCAAAGACGAAACTCAGTATCGTTTTAAAGGTTCCGTACCCAAAGGGTACCAAGGGACCCTGTTACTAAGCTTACGTTGTCTGTCTGCCAGTTTAAAGGGCTGTATCTTTTGAACCGTAGTAGCCACAAAGTTGTAATTTTTACAGAATATGGGTTATAATGGCAGATCACCTAACAACTAATAACAACAGAAAAATTCAAAATAAGGGGTCCCAATAAAATAAACTTTTTTTTTTTTGTGTTTTTTTTTGTTTCAGCTCTTTCGAAAAACGGAAACACTTACAAGTGTGAAAATTGGTATGTTAATAGAGCATAAGCTATAGAATAACAACTAGTCATAAAAACTGGTCAAGTGTGAATTAGACTCGAGCGCATTCAATAGACTTCTGCGCGACTGCGCGTTCCTAAGACGGTATTTTTACCTTAATGGTACGGAAACCTCGGTGCGCGAGTCCGACTCGCACTGGGCAGGTTTTTTAAATGAGTTTTCCTACAGGATCAGTTAGCCGGATCAATTAGGTTGTGTTTTTTTTTTTTAATTTTATTCATAAAACATAATTTAAATACAAAATGACTTATATACTCTTCTGAAGAAACTTAAGGTAAGTTTATGCTCAGGAGAGCGTCGTCGCTCTAAAACATTACATAAAATTATACACTATGCTGCGGTATTGACATTTTCAGTCACTTTTTCCATAAAATGTTTTTTTAATATTTGCTTATGTATATTAGGTTTGGGGTTTTGTGTTAGTAAGTTGAGGACTTCAGTAGGCAGCTCGTTCAGGAATTCCGGTAGCATATATTCATGTGTTCTTTTACCATATGTATTTTTATACTTTGGCAGTGAGTATGTAGGTAAGTATGTTACTTGTCGGAGGTTCCCTGATCGAGCGTGCTTTGTCATGAGTGATATCTTATCGTAATACTCTGTGATTATGGCGAATTTAACCATGTCAAAAACAGTATGTACTTTACAAAATTCAAATAGTTTCCTTTCGTTATCTTTAAATAATTCTTTTTTGTTAGGTGGGATAATAGTTTTAAGTAATCTAATTAAGTTTGAATTGACTACAACGCCCAAGCCGACTAAGCGAAGCGAGCAGGAAGGGAATTCGATACAGATTTTATTATTTCCTTAGTTTATAACCTCGGATTTAACAATCTTACAGTGACATATAAAAAATTCTAAACTGACATAGTTGTAGTTAACAAAAAGTTCGAGAAAACTTTCTAAATATAAAAATAAAACAACCCTTATTTCACGTACGTCTTAAGTGGTCCTGCGCTGAAAATTCGTAGTGCAAGGGTTTCCAGGAAAGTGTGGTAGACTATAAGTTGTAAGTGTAGGTGTCTAAAGTATAACACACTCATTTAGCCCAACCTTGCCAACCAATGGGCGTATGACGTAAGCGACGTAATGTCATTATGATTGTTAGAACGTGTTTCGTTTTTTGTTCGAGTATTTAGGACGGTCAACGGCTTAAGACGGAAGTAGTACAAAAAGCCGCAGATAAATAGTAGTAGCAATACCTACAAAAGCAGAACCAGCATTACGCTACCAACCATAATAACCGACGACCCGCTTAGCTCAAGGTCATAGTGTGCAGCCGACTGTACCTACCAGAAAATTTACTTACAACAGAGCTACCATTTGAATTGTTACTTGTATGATTAACTTTTTAATGACTTAAAACACATTTTAAAATTACACTTAGAGTATGTTATCTGGGATTATCGCTCTGGGTTACAAAGGTCAGATCGCAGTCTCTCTGTGTGAAAACTAGAGCGCGTCAAATCTGTTAGGTACAGGGCAACTGGTATACCTGTATTTAACTATATTCTATAGGTATTTACCGGTATTTTACGTGTAACGTGTAGGTACTCAAATTCCGGTTTACAAGTTCTGCTTGGCTGACTCCCAATATTATATTCTTTTAGTAAGCCTAAAAATATATGACAGATAACCTGTTTATTTTGTCTACAGACTCACACACGCATATTACAGACACAACAACAGCAGCAACCGAAACACAGATCAGATATACAAAAATGCGATCCTCAGGGCTATGTCAGTTACTTTAGTTCTTCTGCGGATCTCCTCATTTTTAGGGTTCCGATACCAAAATGGTAAAAAAAAGGAACCCTTATGGTGCCGCTCTGTCTGTCTGTCTGTCCGTCTGTCTGTCACACCTCTATATCTCAGCAACCACTTACGCTATCGAGCTGAAATTTGGAATAGTTTTAGAATATAGTTGCCCAACTTAATTGCACATGAAATTTTTTTGAAAAAAGTATGATTATTAATGTAAAGGGGGCCAAAATAGGTGGGTCAAAATTTCAAATTGTCGCTACTAGGTCGAGTGGGGTATCATATGAAAGGGCTTTACTTGTACATTTTAAAATATATTTTTGTATTTTTTTAAGTTTCTTAGTTTTCAAGTTATGATGAAAAATGTCAAAAAAAATACCATTCCCCCCCCCTTATCTCCGAAGTTTGAGTAAGGGAAAATCTGAATTAATTACAGTTGACAGAGGTTTATGTAAACTTTACAGCAAAAATAAAACGATCTTTCTAAGTTGCACAGTTTTTCAGAAATCTGCAAAAAACCTTTACAAACAAATTTAGTTTTGCGGTCCTGAAAATGGACTTTATTGCTTCCAAAAATACTATAGGTATATCGGAACCCTCGGCGCGCGAGTCCGACTCGCACTTGACCGGTTTTTTTTATTTGACCGCGCAGAGAGACTCCGAGCATAACCCTTTGAATGACTAAACTAAAGTGGCAGTGGGCAGGGCACATCGCAAGAAGAACCGATGGCAGATGGGGCGTGAGGGTTCTAGAGTGGCGACCACGTACCGGAAGACGAAGCGTTGGCAGGCCCCCCACAAGGTGGACCGACGATCTGGTCAAGGTAGCGGGAAGCCGCTGGATGCGAGCAGCGCAGGACCGGTCGTCATGGAGATCTTTAGGAGAGGCCTATATCCAGCAGTGGACGTCTTTCGGTTGACATGATGATGATAACAACAATCCATGACAAAAATCGACTTATTATTATCGACTTTACTCAACCCTAGCAAGTAGATTTTTCCGACAGACCCTTAATAAGCAATACTAAAGCTACCAGCACTGAGCACACCCATTATAAACCTGAACCAGCAACATCCTATCTCAAACGGCCGTAAGATATCTCTATCTTACTCAAGTCTAGTAATAACTTAATTAGTTCACTTAAACGGTTGCCTCAACATTTTTATGACTCCATTTAATTTTAGAATTAAAATTTTAATGTTTTTGAGACGGAAGTTATTAGGTACATACGGTCGCACGTCGGTGGAAAGACCTTGGCCTTAAGCGGGTCTCTGGTTTCGGGCGATTGTAACGTAACGACGGTTTATCTTATACTGGTTTTGTTTCTACGTGCTTGCTTCGATTTTGATTAGATTATCAAAATAAAAGAAGGTTTGTCTTTTTTTTTCGCTCCTTTTTCTCTGAAATAGCGCCGCTTTGTTCATGAAGCGACATTTTGTGGCGAAAAGATTATGAAATTTTGTAAAGATTACATTTTTAAAGCATTTGTGACTCAGCAATGGCTAGTCGATACTTATTGAGTTTTTGATTGATGTTATATTATTCTGCACCAGGTATGATCCAGAGCGAGGGTCTAACCTTTACTTCTAAGACGCCGGCCAACCTCGATAAAAATAAATAAGAAGGCCCTATCTTAAGCCACCCAGGCGTTGTTTGCAACACAACAATACGTAATATAAAATTCCTACCAATGAACATATAAACAGTTTCCCATAGTTTTATTCATAACATAACTTATGAATCATACATAAGTACCGAAAATAAAACATTAAACAAAACACATACCTAAACATAAGCTATTGTCTAAGAAGTCCCAAGAACCGAAGAATGTAAAAATAAAAGTAATAATCATCATTGCAACCCAATAAAATCCCCTTTAATGCTTGGTGTGTTTTGAAGGGGAAGTATCGTAGTCACCACGCTTTAGATAACACACCGGCTTGCCACGATTACCGCGGTTGATACTCGTATGTCCTTGCACCTAGCGAGTGACATTGTCGTGTGGGATATTGAATGTTATAGATGATTAGTTCTAGATTAGTGCTATCGAAACATATGTAATTCGTAATTTGTTCCGTTTTTGTTTTCGTACAAATCGACTTGAAACGACATGGTCGGCCAGCGATGTACTTTTGAATTACGTACGAATGGAATACAAAAACCGTCCAGGTAATTAGTTCTGTCCTAGATCTAATTAACCATATACTTATTTTTAATTTATTTCATCAGATCACTGAAATATTTGTTAAAAAAGAAAATTGCAGCCAGCGATGTTCTTTTAAATTACGTCATATTCGAGCACAAAAACAGTCTCGGCGATTATCACACGACACGCTAAAGGTCGCCGCTGCCCACTATCCAGTTTAAATCCCTTAGTCGCCGTTTACGATACCCAGTTATACAATACAATACAAAAAACTTTATTATTCTCTCACATAGATAATTTGTACAGTATGGGTAAGTAAGACACACTAGTAAAGTTCGTCTATGTGAAAGACTGGTGTCTATACTAGGAGACCTGTATGACAGACACCAGCCTCTCCTACACTGGACCGGGAGCAGATACAGACATAGTGAGTACTTACAAGCAGTAGGTATTGACATAAAAATGTTAATCAGGTGAGAGGAATGGTGGGTATTTAGGTGTATGTGTGCGAGTAATAGTGAGTGGGTATGTGTGTATGTCTGTATACGTGTGTATGTGTGGGTATGTGTTTGTGTGTATGTAAGATTGTGTGCATGTATTAGGGTGATCTTGTAAAATGATTAGGTAAAATTGTTAACAAAACTACTTACTGATAAAAACAGGTAAAAGGATTTATTTGAGTAGTGCTGAATAAAGGAAATAAATATTATATAATAAGTCAAATATTAAAGGAAAGTAAGGTAAGAAGTAATTAGGAAGGAACTAGAAGGAGGTTTTCTGTGTCATTATAGTTAAGGGTTTTTAGCCACAAGGTGATAATTTTTTTGCACTTGAATTTGGTGTGAGGGTATATGGTGATCTCTTTATTGATTTTGTTATAAAGATAATTTCCTAGAAAGCCAAAAAACTTATGCGATAGGGCAGTTGACCACTGATAAGAAGAACTGCATACGTGGTGCTTCCGACGTTTATTGATAAGTAGTGATGGGTCATATTGTAACTGTGAGTGCGTGAGTTATAGAATGGTACTTTAGTAGCCGGTAAATTAAAACATGTCTTAATAATTGGACATCATATCTATTGAAAGGGTTACGCCTACATAATTAGGCGCGTCCGTCCCCACCGGCCGATTTACGATCGGTTATGGATCGGGACGTTCTATTCCTCAATTCGTCCTTCACTTGTATTGTGCGAGGCATCTTCACACCAACCGTTCTTTTGGATCAGGAGGTATTCTACGTCGGTCGTGGAGCCTGGTTTGCAACTTTGGAATAAGGAAATGTGTCGCCGTTCAAAAGGAGCATAAAGTTTTATCTGGATTAAAAAACTCCAATTAATACAAAAGGTGTCAAAATTGCTCTACAAAATTAAAATAGTACATTAAGATGTGTAATCACCAAAGCGCACACATTTGCGAATAATAAGAATAGTATCATCATATCAGCCGAAAGACGTCCACTGCTGGACATAGGCCTCCCCTAAAGAACTCCATGACGACCGGTCCTGCGCTGCTAAGAATAAGAATGGTATAATAATGAAAAGTATAAGTTCAGAATGTGCTTTGTAAATGTTCCTAAATTAGGTAAAACTTAATTTTAGGAGTAAAAAATTAATATGCTTCCTTATGGACTCGACGTATTTTTAATTAGGTCTAGGTACCTTATAAAATTAACTTCGTGTATCCACCCAGTAAATTGGCCGTCTTCGCAGCTAATCGCGTCATGTGCAACCGAGCGTCGCTTCCAAACGGGATTACCTACATGAAGACATTTTATCACCCCGTAAGCTGATATTTTGAAAGGAAACCATGCGAGAATATCAACAATTGATTTATGTACGCACTCCATATTTTTCCATATAGGCAAAGCAATAAATATCACTGAGACGACGCGGGATCCTACAAAATTACACACTCGACGCGTAAATAAAAACCAAATGATATACATCCGGAAAATTGAATTTGCAAATTGCCGATTCCATTCGATCTTTAGGTTTTTACACATGGCCGCATTCAATTTCTTCTCTTTTGGCTTGGAGAAAATAATTACCACGGTCGTGTGTCGGGAGCGTGTTCCATCACTGTCTAGACATCCGTTTTTGTAGATCCGACCGTAATTATTTCATCTAGTACGAGTAGCTTAATTTGCCAAAAGCATTGTTGGCAAGACGTTGCGAAAGTCACAGGTGCTTCGTTTGAGGGGGAACCATCGATTTTCCCTAAAATATTCGCTTCATCGCTCCTAATCATTAGGGGACGAAGAACAGATAATTATTTAGCTTGACGACTGCCATGACTCAAAGGCAGATGTTGATTCGCGAACGAATTACGGGTACATCTCCCTTCAAAAGGGAACATAATAATTATTGCCTGTCGCTTTATTATCGTCGCGATCGCCTACTTCGCATAAAGAGATTTTTACGTCAACAATAAAGAGATATAATTAAATTCCGCCATCTGATTCTGAAATATGGTTGAAAATAACGACCGTAATCGTAAAGCCGACGAAAATGAACGCGGATTCATTCAAAGGTCGCATTTTGTTTTGTAAAGCGGAAATTTCATGAGTCATAATCGTAAGCGTAAGTTTTTTGTCACGCGAACAAACGGAATTTCATTTTTTTGGCCGTAAATTCGTGTAATTGATAGAGATAAAGGAGAAATACGGCCGCGATCCGGCGGCGCGATACAACGGCCTCAAATGTGTCCTCCCGGTGCAATATTGTATTAAATTATACACCTGAACCTTCATTACCTCAGCAATTAATTAGAGCCTCCGCCGTGGCGTTTCAAACGTTCTTAGTGGCCGTGGCAACAATTTTAATTCGTACATGTAACCTAGTATGTACGTAGGTACATTAATTTGTAGAGTCAACGATCTGACGGCAAATAAACACTTAGCAATACAGGTTAGGAAAATAAGTTATTATTTGTATGCAAGTAATTTCAGGTCAATTTAAGGCCATTAGCTGTTTACATCCCTAACTGCCGTTAGTTGCTTAGGTACATCCGTTCAACACACAATTAAAGGATAATTTACGTAAGAAGGTACGTATAGGTACACTTCTGCCTACATATACTATTTCCAAAAATACAGTAGTTATCATTAAAAGAAAGGATGAAGATTGCGTATATTGCTTATATTGCTTATAAAATGTAAAGCAGTGTTGGATAAAGCCGGAAAACTTTTAAACAATTTTTTCATAGCAGAGTGTGTGCATTGTTTTCACTATATAAAATGTGACTTACAAATCGCTACACGTACTATTTACTTGTGAGTCATAATTTATGAGTGAGTGATTCACGAATCGATCATTGAAGAAATATTTTAAAAAGATAAGTTCTATTCTATATTCTGTCTGTGGGTGGGTACCCGAGCGAAGCAAGGAGGTCCGAAATCTTTGGTGGGTACAAAGTAACTACATAAGTATAAAATATTTCTGTTACGAATGTTATGATTATAGTATTTATAGTTATGGTTGCAATACATTTTCCATCGATTGCTTGACGGGCTTGAATCGAAAGTCATGAGACTCCAAAATTTCAATCGTTTTACTTGGGTTCGACTACTTCAAATTTCTTTGTTTTAAAAAAATAAGACTTGTTATTCTTAGGAAGTACGCACGGCAGCAAGGAAATATAATCATAACTATAAATACTATAATCATATTATAGTATTTATAGTTATGGTTGCAATACATTTTCCATCGATTGCTTGACGGGCTTGAATCGAAAGTCATGAGACTCCAAAATTTCAATCGTTTTACTTGGGTTCGACTACTTCAAATTTCTTTGTTTTAAAAAAATAAGACTTGTTATTCTTAGGAAGTACGCACGGCAGCAAGGAAATATAATCAAAACCAGTATGAGCTGAACTAGCGCTACGCTACAAACGCCCGAAACCAGAGACCTACTCAAGGTCAAAGTGTGTCCAATGACGTGCTACCGTGTGTACCTCCCACATTTAGAAAACACGTCATAAAATGTAGAGTTAATATACATTGGTAATAATGAGGATCTCAACGTATTGATCACGCTTTAAGATTATATTTTTTTATTTTGTTTACGAAGTGGGCAGGCCATGTCTGCCGCATAGCGGATATATTGTGGGAAAAATAACTACTACTAAGTGGATTCCACCAACCAACAGAAAGCGTCACGGCAGACCCTAACGGAGATGGCGAGATGAGCTAGACGCCTTTTAAATTCTCTCCGATCATCGGCCTCTAGCCGATCCTCTGCAACAACGGTAGCCTAGACGTGGCCTAGATCCGAGCCCACGAGGCATCCTTAGGCCTGTTGCCTAAATATTATTTGTTCGAATCAAGCCCTCCGCTCTCCAACCTTCCGGTGAAGTTGTGACAGCCACTAAGGCTAAGAACAGTAGTCCATTACAAAAAAAAATATATCCCGAGAAATCACGTGATCGGACGTCGAGGAGGGATCGACAAGGAGGCCTTTGCCCAGTTGGGACAGTTAAGAGATATTAGATTAGACTAGCAGTGCCCACGACATCGTTCGCGTGGAGTTTAGGCTCGGGTAGCACAAACGAATGAACCGATTCAAATGGGATTATTGGTGTAAGCCATTCGTACGACAAAGTGTTATCATGTGTTAACAAGAGCAAATCCAACGACTTTTCCTCTTCGAATTTCGGAAATTCGCAAATTTCTTTTTAATCATCTTTTAATTAAAAAAAAATAAATTTTGCGAATTTCCAAAATTTCAAGAGGAAAAAGATGTTGGATTTGCTCTTGTAAACACATGATAACGCTTTGCCGTACGAATTACGGGACACCTTGTGTATATATTTATTCAAATAAGTGATCCTCGTTCAGGAGCGTTTCTGTTGCAATGGTTGTCTATCGCTATTTAGCGTGGTAACGCCCAAAGATTTCGGACCTCCTTGCTTCGCTCGGTAACGCCGCAAGCGTGATGGACACCTTCGCACTAGCAACCTCAATAGTATTAGATTATTAAATTTTATAAGTATATGACATAAGTTTGTTGGAATTCAATTTTGTGACGTAATAAAATAAATAATAATTTTATTAAAATGAGAAATGATAACGAATGATTTGATTTGACGCTATCAATGTATGAAAATGTATGGCGGAAAACCTACTGTAACCGGTTTCTTTGCGGCTGAGAGTATTCTTCTTGTAAGTAGATAGATTTGACATAATTTTTTAACCCTGAAAGGCTCTCGTTGACTCTTTAGCCAGTTGCTCAAAGAGTATAGTATTTTATAACGCCGCCGAGAGTACGCTGCCGACATATCATAAAACGTTCCACTTTAGATAGCGTTACTAGTGTTTACTAAGGTAAGCACGTTCCACCGCACGTCAGTGGAAACACTTGCAACTCTGTTACC
The DNA here is from genome assembly GCA_947532105.1 of Athrips mouffetella. Taxonomy (NCBI): domain Eukaryota; kingdom Metazoa; phylum Arthropoda; class Insecta; order Lepidoptera; family Gelechiidae; genus Athrips; species Athrips mouffetella. The sequence goes on along the minus strand of OX383972.1, from coordinate 19,200,021 downwards.
ATGCCATGTCATTTATTCTGTGATGCCATAAAGTGCAGTGTTTCTACTGACGTGCTGTTGAGTGTACCTATCTTCTTCAGCATACTTAAGTGGCTTGTTAGTGGTTGTTTTATACACAGGACAGGACGTAATAACAAGGGTAAGATGGTAATTATTGGGGGGTATTATTTACCTACTTAGTTAATAATCATCACAATCTAATTTAGAGTCATTTAGAATACTCCCACTTGTTACGATGGAGAAAATAAACGGGCAAAACAACTCCTATAAAAAGCCCTTTTTTTAATATTTTAATAACAAAATTTGTTTAATCTGTATTAGTTAAGTACCTACTATAAAGAATTCTTTATTACCCACTACATAACATCACGCCTCTTTCCCGTCGGGGTAGGCAGAGGCCATAGTCCTCCACCTGATAGGATCTTGACCTACTTCCCTCGCTTCATGTACAATCCTTTCATACATGCTCCTCGGTTTAGGGTACTTTTATTATTTCATAATCGTAATAACAATAACTGTACAACATAATAACTGTTAGGTTAGTAAGTACTATTTATTCCATACTTTGAATATCAGTTATCTCTACCAAACGTCCATAAATCATAATAATAAGGGAAAATAAACGAAAAATGCAATGCAATGAACGCTGGGATAGATCAATCGGGAGTCAATCAGACTTTATTAGCGAGTAGACTGTAGCTGTACCGGTTGTATAGAATATAACGTGAAATTATTGACTCGCTCGCAATATCCGGAGAAACGATCGCATGTTACAACCCTATGGTCAGCAGGCGTGTCTGGGTAAGGGTTGACACTTGCTTCTAGGGTTGCCAACTTGATATTTTGGATTAAGTTCACTCGATAACATTGAGTAAGAACAAGATATTATTATGACTAACATGCACAATTCAATTAAAATAAGAACAAAATATATACTTGTCTCTCGCGAATTGTGTGGAAAAATAGAGCCTCACTCAGCATGATTTCATAGATAATTCGTATTATTTCGCGTTCGCATTCACTTAATTTTACAAACTAACATGTAAAAATTTGTGACATTTCACACAATTTCACCTGATCCCAAACTAGAAAAAGCCTGTACTATGGGTATCAGAGACTGATATACATACATACATAAACAGACAAATAACACCCAGACACTGTTTGCCCTGGGCGGGGATCGAACCCGCGCCGTGGCCAACGGCGTAAAAAGCAGGCTCACTACCAACCACACCAAAGGGCTTGTCAATCAAAATTCACAAGGTTAAAAAAGGGCTGAAAAAGTTTGACATGGACGATCCACAGAGCAAAAATTAAAAACTTTATGAATTTTTCTTTTTAATAATTTAGTTATTAGAAAATTAACAACCCTGTGAATGAATGTACCTAGGCGTGTACGCGGTCAGGGCTGCTACCTGACAGGTGAGCCATCATCGGACACGCGGATCCGGCGACTTGTAATTGCCAATCAAAATCCAGTTTAGCCACGCATACGATGTAGGGATAAAATACATGTTACATCGAAAGCTGCTTGTAATCTTATTATAAGTGCCCATGCATGATCAGGAAAGCGCAGCAGAAACTATGTGTACTGCATATCCATCTTTTATATTAAAGCGTTTAAAAATTTGCTAGCTTCTGTCCGCGACTTCGTCCGCATGTTAAAAAAAGTAAACCAGTATTTGAGTCAAACTATTAGCAATCAAACAAAAAAGTTTCATTAAAATCGGTTCAGTAGGTTTTGTGTTTCGCTCGAACAAATAAATAAACAGACAAAAAGTACAAAAATCTGTCATTTGGATTCAGGGGCATCAAAATAGCATAAAGTGATCATTTTTAGGGTTCCGTACCTCAAAATAAAATAAAAAACGGAACCCTTATAGGATCACTTTGTTGTCCGTCTGTCTGTCTGTCAAGACCCTTTATCTCACGAACGGGTGAAGGTATCAGGTTTTTTTGTCACGAACGAGAAGAGGTATCAGGTTGAAATTGATAACGAATATATTAAGGTCCATAAACCACACAAGACCTGAAAATTTCAATTTTTTACAATGACGCAATCAAAAGATATTGCTTTTTAAGTGCAAAAAAGTAAAACCTACAGGGTACTTCCCGTTGACCTAAAATTATGAAATTTGGCAAGAAGCTACTAGGTCTCACAGTACAAATAAAGGGAAAAGTCTAAAATCATTAAATATTTAAATTTTTCTCACAACTAATAGAAACCAATTAAGGTGAGCTAGTTTCAAGAACTTTTCTATAAAACAGGGGTCAAGTTGGATGGTTGCGGAGTTTTTAAAATCAAAGAGCAAAAGCTTTTAGTAAATCATATTGTAGATAGGTACGGAACCCTTAGGGCGCGAGTCCGACTCGCACTTGTCTGGTTTTTAGGGTTCCGTACGCAAAGGTTGAAAAGCAGGACCCTATTAATATGCCTCTGATGGCTGTCTGTACCTCTGTTAGCGGGCTGTATCTCAAGAACCGTAACAGGTAGGTAGAAAGTTGAAATTTTTACAGATTATGTATTGCTGTTGCCGCTATCACCAAATAATAACAATTTAAAAAAATTAAGAAGGGCTTACCTTAGTGGTAAGGAACCCTCGATGCGCAAGTTCAACTCGCATTTGGCCGGTTTTTTATAAATTTTTCAATGTACCTACAGACCAAATCAGTTTACAATTTTATAATAGTAAGAGATTCGAAGCCTTGCTGTGGTCACCTAGCACGAAAATTATTATGTTAAAATGAATAGTCAGTTGGTCTTTGGGCTCGTACGTAATATTAATTCTGGCTAGAATCTAAAATTGAATAACTACAATAAAACAATTAAGAAACAACTATTGAGCTGTACAAAATTACTGACTAAATTACAATCAAGGATCAAACCAAACCGAACTTGTAACAACTTCAACTACAGCAAGTTACGAAGTTTCAGGACCACTAGTTATACTCGTAACAATTACCAATTGGATGATTAAACCGATAGTTTTAGTTCTAGTCAAGGCTTGAAAACCTGAGTACCTAGACAAGTGGCTTTCTATAATCGATAACTCTAGTAGAATAGAATGATAACGCATGGGATTGACATTTAGCTGTTACGCAACATTTCGTTAGCTTATGTCAATGTCATACTGTCATATTATGTCAATGTCATATTATTCTATTCTACTAGCATTTGCGATAGTGGAAAGGTGAAATTCTACTTATGGAGGAAAAAGCGTAGGTATATAGGGTGACTTTTAATTAGTTCTTGATAGAAAAAGGTATGAATGTACTCATGATACTGAACAAGTTTCCCCAAGGAACATAGGTCGAAATACGTAAATCAAGTTTTGACCACCCATAGAAACTACATCAGCTGATAGCACATTTTGTATGGGAGGTCAAATTTGGTTTTTCGTATTTCGACCTATGTTCCTTGGGAAAAGTTGTTCAGTATCATGAGTACATGCGTATCTTTTGATATCAAGAACTAATTAAAAGTCACCCTATATTTTGAGAAGTAGTAATTTTGGAAAGCGCTCAATGTGAGACGAGCTATGAGCCAGTTAATTTAAAGCGAAATACTATAACAAAAAAAATATAACTGACTGAAAGGGCATTTAATAAGCCCGAAGGATGTGAATCTGGCCATGAAACTGAACAACTTTTCTCAAGGAACATTGAGGTCGAAATGTGAAAAAAGTTGATCACCCATTATAAACTGCGTTAAATACAAAATATTCCAATTTCCCTTAGATCTTGTAGTTATACCCTTTTTGTAACACTTTGTATTTATAAGCAATGTAAATGTTTCAGTCTGAAAATAGTCTAGGCAACGAAGCGGATCGTTGTATGAAGACCCCCGCTGTATGAAACTTTGCTGGGGTATTACACTACATGAGACAAACCTTCTATAAAAAATCCAAAAAAAAGTCGGTACTTTTAATTTTTCCATACAAAAATGTATAAAAAAAATTGTGTTTTTTTTTGGATATTTTGAATTTACATTTAATTCATGATACTTTATCATCCTGTCAAATAAAATCTGCCTGAGAAATTTATGTTGGGGCCAACTGCTTCGATGCCTACACTAAAATGGATTTCGCAATTTTCGCATAAATGGGAACACATTTCCGTCTGACTTTCCGTGCGTAAAGGTACACTTTGCGAACTGTATGAACGGAGCCGAGAAGGTTTTTTCACGTGATGACGTGAAACAGTTCCTGTTTTTAGGGCAGCTACATTCAAAATATTATTTGTTTAAGTTATCAGAAATTTTCGTATATTTGTGTTTAATGTATATTTTTGAACAGGCACGTTACACCAAATCAAAACTCAAAACCACAGTTTGTCCGTTTTAAATAGTTGTACGCACGCCAGCAAGCAAGTGGAAACAAAGCCAGTATAACCTGAACTAGCGCTACGCTACCAACGCCCGAAACCAGAGACCAGTTCAATGTCAAAGTGTTTCCAGTAACGTACGGGTGTGTGTACGTAATACTTATTTAATTTTATAAGGCCTCACCTACTATTGCCGTTTGTCGTTGAGTGTTGTCATTTTTACATTTTTGGAATAACCTTGAACTATACTTTTTTTTGTATCATAATAAATTAAACCGGTGTAATAAGTATTCTATTGAACGTGACGTTTGGCCACAGGTGAGGTATGATAGAAAAAAAATATAAACCTATTGTAATCGTCTCATTGAAAAAAAATGTAGCAATATCCTAGATTTTTTGATTAAATAGAGGGTAGATTACATTTTTAGAGGACACTACCATTACTACCAATGAAAGTATTTTTCCGTAAAATACGAAAAAGTACCTTCCATAAAATATGAGCTCGTCAGCTGATGCAGTTTCTGTGGGAATTTGGAAATTTGTTTTCGTATTTCAAAAGTCAAACTATTATAATTATTATTTTATAGTAGGATAATTTTATAATGTATATGGTCGATAAATAAAAATCAATTCGAATTAGCCTGTTAGAACCGCAGTTTAATCCCATGGATTTTCATCCTTAAAGTTTCCGATATTTTGTAATAATATAAAGTTGTTCAGTTTCATGGGCAAATTATCTCTAAAACTTTTCGGGGTGATACAAAACCCATCCTGTAGATGAAAAGTAAGGGTCGAACTTCACCCGCTTTCCGATACTTTGTAATTAATTAATTGCTTCATAATTCGATATAAGAGCTGAAGTTTTATCAAAATTGTTGAAATATTTTAATGGTCATGATCATACTACTTTCATAGAAATTTCTTTAGTATTTTCCGTCTGAGTAAATTAGTAAAGTTTTAATTATAGGTACACGGAAGTTTCATTGAATGATTTATTTTGAAAAGCATGACATTTTAGGACAAAATAATCATGTATAGTTCGGTAGGTCGACCCAGATGCTCCGATTACATTGTGTTGTGATAGGAAAGTGTGAACTTCCAAAACCAGAGAAAGGCGCAAAAAAAAGCAGTAGGCGGACTAATTGGATGAATGAATATTGTAGAAGAAAATTGAAATAGCAATAACCAAGTTGACACTGCAATAGCATTATAGTATGATTTTGTGTGGTTTCTACTAGTAGTCACGGTAATGATTAAACCCATTAAGTAATCATATTAAATTCTATTTTGGAATGAGAGGTAGGTAATAACTACTTAAGATAACTGATAGTGGAGCAGTACTTCCCTATCTTCAATTGCATATTTTCCAATACCTACCTGATAATTGGTGGATATTGATAGCATTACGAAATAAGTAAAATATTAGGTGTAACTAAATTCCATGAAATATCTGATAACAAGTTCCAGCTAATCTAGATCCAATTTCCTATACACTTCCTAGATAAAGCGCCCCGTACGTACACACTGGATATCGCAAGAAAAACATATTTTAAGGAAAAACAATGAAGGGCATTCACTTTTATCAACGCATCGTCGCTCGAGGGGTGTCTTGAAAGGGAGTTGTGAATAGCAGCCTGCGGGCTCGCCGGCAGGCTATCAGTTCCGTGAATGGCTATTAACCACCTCGGGCGACGATAACGCTGAAAGGCGGCATTATCCTGTCGAGTGTTTGCTCTCATTACCTGTTCCTCGTCCTCGAGCTGCCGCAGCGTCATCGGCGGCGCCACCTCCCGCGAACTATTCACCGGCGGCTCACTCTCACTCACTGCACTATCCTTGCCTTCGATAACTTCCCACGGCACGTCGTATTCAAACTCGGCCACGTTCATCAGCCGGGAGCCAGCATGGAACCGCCAGGGCAGCTCCGTGCCGCTCTGCCGGGGCCGGCGCCGCTTGTGCCGCACTTTATGCCTCGTGAACCGGCCAAACTCTGCACCGAACTCTTCCAGCATGTCCTTGTATAAAGCATCCAAGTTGACTTTGGTGTTGTGGTGTTTTAGGGCTCTCGGTGTGGTCTGTGCCTCTGGGGCGGGTTCGCGAACTTCCCTGGTGAGGCCCTCGGCGTCCCAAAGTTGTATGCGGAGTATGTTGTCGTGGGAGGGTAAGTGGGCGCGAGTCGCGAGTGCGAACGCGGCGAGCGTTAGGACGAGCGCGCGCGCGGAGACGACCATCTCTAACGGCGGGCGCGAGCGTACTGACGGAGCACCGGCTTTCCCGCGCTTTTCCGATAAGGCTGGGCGTCCGTAGCGGCCGGAGATGTGCTACGCGCGGTCCGCGGGCATTACACATCGGGCGCTAAGCAAGCCTCGGCACAAGTATCGCTGCGTATCGCTTATCACGGCTCGATTTGTTTGATAAGCAAACTCTGCGCGTCGCCGTTATCATACGCTTCGAAGGACACCGATCATAACAAGCATTTCAAACGATCACCTTTACTATTTTTCAGTATAGGTAACTATATGAGCTACCGAGAAATCAATGTTAAAATACCACGACCACGTTTAATTTAGGTTTAACAAAATAAAACAAATTTTCTCAACTAAACAAATTCTATATTACATTATGTACTTAATTCAACAAATCTATTGGGATATACAATAAAATAATTTTGTACTTTTAACAAAACTGTCAGAAACAGTTAGATCACAATAAAATTATTAACAAAAATAATAAGAATTTGAAAATAGTTAACACTTTAAGCAATGTAGAGTTTGACTCTACTGCTTTTGTTGCAATAATTGGCAAGTAAAGAGAGGTATTTCAGAGTAAAGTGACTTTTAGTTTCATTATTATTTAATTATTGTTCTAAATACAGGCTTTTAAAACCTCGTATACTTACATAATTTTAATCTTTTCTTTTGTAAGTATCCGTAAGCGTTAGCAGTAAAGTCAAGTGAATTTCGAGCGATATGTTTTTGATTTGAGCGATGTGATTGACGTAAAAGACCAAAAGAACGCAATTTGAATACCAACTTAGTTTGATTACTACGAGTATGGACGCCATTAGTTGGTTTAGGTTGTTGGAGAAAAATGATTAAAAATACGAAACTTTGAATTTCAAATCATAATAGCAAAACCATATCACTCGACGAATAGCGAGCGAATCAAAAATATAGCTTTTAGACTTCAAAATTTGTTTGGTTCATTCTTTAAAAAAATCGTATCTCGTAAACTACAATACCTAATCGTAGAACATACATACATATAATTTGGGTAACTAAGGCCTACTTTCCACCAAAACCGCACGTCATAGGCACGCTTTTCTCATTTTGCAGTTGCTTGCACCTTGCTAGCATCCTGCATAGAAATATATGACGAAAATGTGACGAATGCGTAACAAACTCATGACGATACAAAATGTGACGAATGCATAACAAACTCATGACGATACAAAATGTGACGAATTCGTAACAAACTCATGACGATACAAAATGTGACGAATGCGTAACAAACTCATGACGATACAAAAGCGATTTTTCCACTCCGTGGACACAATTTCTTTTGTTTCCATGCAGGATGCAAGCAACCGTAAAATGAGGAAAGCGTGCGTATGACGTGCGGTTTAGGTGGACAGTGACCGGTGCTAAAGTTATAGTGCGGTTAGTTAGCTGTTTCACGTAGACACGATTTACAATTTCACCAAATTTTTTCCAGGTACTAGTTAGGTACATAGCTCTCAATTTTTGATAGGAGCCAATACTTGAATTTCAAAAAAAATCCATAGAATATACCTGGAAAAATATTGGTGCAATATGGTGAATTTGGCGATATAAGACTATAAGGGACCGGACTATTATATTTAAGAGGGACAGCAGACGGCAGACTTTTTGTTGTGATAGTCCGCCAGTGTGGCCGGTACTGCAATTATTTCCGATATTATTATAGTCATTGACATGAGACAAACTCTTCGCATCTATGCGCGTATTTTCCAAAATCTTTGGTTTGGAAGGAAAACAGCTTGAATAGTTGTTCAGTTCAAAGGTTGTTCAGGTTGATTGTTATTTAGTTTAGAACGTAAAGCAATTTTGAAAAATGATGTTTAAATTTTAGGCTTATAAACACTATACTTTTCGCAATACCGGCCACACAATGCCCGGCTCTCGTCTACTGAACCTCTAAAAGTAGTCTATTACATTGCTTGGTCACTTAAGCCCGACACATTGTTCTCAAAGACTGTCGAAAATACATACAGTTTTAAATGCAAATAGAACTTGCTCTACATTACGCTATTTTTGTTGCTGACTCAAACTGACCTTGTTTAGATCCAAATGCACTTCGCTATACGGAGGTTCTTTACATGCAAAATACATGAGCTTTACTGCGCTTAAAATCTGCAGTAGAACCGTAAGGTTACGAGTCAACCAGCGAAACTCTACAAGCGAAAAATAAAAATTACTTAAAAGCAATAACCCCACTGCGTTACTGAAAACAGAAAAAAAGCTCTAATCTCTATGGGATTTGGTTAACTTGAATTTTATAAGGTATATATTACAGGCGGGGACGAACAGAATTATGCGAACCACCACAAAACGTATGTCCGTCCCCGCCTGCATTATCGCAATATTTTTTCTGTGATGAAGAAAAATGCTCTTAGAATCCCAATTTCCAAGAGCATTTTCCTTGTTTGGTTGAGACGCAGCATTGACAAAAATTTTACAATTTACATTAAGTGCATTCAAACCTTTATTTTACAAACTTTGGATTAAAAAATCGTTCGCAAATTCGGTAACGCACCTTTGGTATCCAATACGAGTAGGTAGAACATTACAATCTAATTATAGAGGACGGAAAATTTTTGGCAAATTAAAATAATCAATGAACTTAAAAAATCTAAACTTTAAAACATCATAATGTTACTTTTCATATAATTTTTTTGTAGGTATTTATCCTTGGTTACTTTATACGAGGTGTAAAAAATACCATGTTTCTTAGGGAAAGTTGTTAAATTTTATGATCTAATCTAAGAAGTGGCAAGCTAACATAGAGCATAAATAATTTTTTTTCACACCCGATATATGACAAAGAAACGAAAAAACGTCTGATTATGAAGTCATAGTTTTAGCAATAAGTTAAGAAATAGAGAGTACGCATGAAATGTGTATTTGTGACAGTAATTCTTCAATATACCGTTGTACTATGGCTATGTGTATTGCTTAATTAAGTATTACAGTGGCGTGAGTTTGATTAAATATTTCGAATAAAAATTGTATAATTTTTTACAGTGAAATAATGACTTTTGCCGTAACGTGGGACTTGGAGTTCAAACGCGAACAAGATGGAAATGTACATCTGAGTCACTGTATCAACAATGTTATGAAGTTACCGACCATGATCGTTGACCGGCAGTTTAGGGGACGAAGGATACGAATTAGTCGTCAATCTACCGAGTCCAAGCAAGCCCTCGGAATTATTACGTCACCGACTTATTACGTAATCATTTGCGACCGACGACGCCGTCAACGCTAGTGGAAAGATACCAGTTTAGACAAAAGTGGCAAGGAGTAGAGCAGGACGTGGGGGGCTGTCGCGCAAGCAAGTTTGAATTCAAGTTGTCGGATGATTGACATGATAAGTTTATCTGCGGATTCAGTAGTGATGTACTAGAAGACAGCGGTTGTTCGCGCAAGAAGACTCAATTACATTCCAGGAAGCAGTTCTGTTGGCAGACGACGGTGATGCCAACGGAAAAGCGCGGGGGACGCGGTACTTTATCCCAACTGCGGGGTGTAGGTACGGCGCCACGAATCATGACTACGGTATCAAGCTGCTAGTGTCAGCGTAAAGGGACCTATGCGGCGAGTTTGCCTGGAGCGTGGGGGGCAAGTCGATAGTACTCTTGACCTCGATCTAGTCTTGAAGACAGAGATGAGGTCGGCGATGGAACAAGCTTGCCCAGAAGAAGCCTATTCACTCGCGACTTGACTAGATTCGGGTTGTATGAACTCGGGAACACAGACGCAGGCAGAGAATACCACTCTTTAGCCGTGCACATTATAAAAAATTGTTTCAAAGCGCTTTGTGCGAATGTGCGGAATATCAACCAAGTATGGGTGATATTCTGCGGTGCGTCTGGAGTCGGAGTTGGAGTTCGGCGGCGCCGGCGTCATTGAATGATTCTCTGAACATTCTGCTACTTCGTTCACCGCACCTGCACCGCCTCACCCCCTGTCACATTCGCCAGTGTAGGTTACGCAAAGAAACCATAAATAAGATTTAAATAGTGGCACACGTAAATAAAGGTTGTCTTAGAATTGGTTCATATTCGATGTTACCTTATGTAAAAGTTGATGGGCCCTAAAGTAGTTAAATAAATCTAGTAATAAATAGTAAGGTAGAGGCCGTGGGTAGAGGGATGTAATGTAACTAGGTTGTCATAAATTCAGCCATAAGTTAAGAATTAGAGGGTAAGCATAAAATGTGTATTTGTGACAGGCAGACTATTTCTAAATATTACAATATGTTTTATTTTTATTTAAGGCAACCAATCCTTGTACCTACCCCTAAAATTGTAAGAATACATAAGTACATACATAATAATAAAGCTAAAAATTATTGTCAATAGCTGAGCTAATTTTAGAACTGAATAAAATGTTTGCTTTAAAAGTTTGAAAAGCGCTTATTTTCTACTAGACAGAAGATGAATCACCTCGCTCATAAAGGAAATCGAACATCGCATTTTATCTAGTGCTATAAGCTGTATCAGTCGGATTGAACGAGTCTTGGTGTTTACCGATATTTTTTTAAGCAAACTTAAACGCTAGACTATGCTTAGCCAAGACGGTGACACCACGAGTAAAGAGGAGAGGACTTGCGAGGGGTATTCTTCATCTTGCACGCACACCAAGTCCCCGCTTGGCCCGCCCCCAGCAGGCCCGAACAAAAACCGAAAAACGCATCTTCGACTAAGATGGGCCTGCTACATGTTTTACTTGTTAGCATTATTCTGTAAAAGTTTTTTTTTGTCGGAAAATTTTCTAGTTACATCTGAATGTCCGTCATATTAGACCACCTTGACGGCAACTGGCTAACCTCGAGGGGATTTACTCTCGATGGGCCTTGGCCAGAGGAGTCTGCGGGTGATCATGTCTGGAGGCAAGGCTAAATTATAAAGGAGATGAGGAGATGATGAAGCGATATGGACCAGCTTGGATGACCTCCACCTGCACACAGCAAGAGTTAATGGACGCCACACAAAATTCAGTTCATGTTGCCGAATTTTGGGCTAAACAAATATAAAATTAAAATGAAGATGCCATCGACACGCAAAGAAGAAGACTGACATCAGAAGTAAGTCCTTAACGGAAATGTGTGAAACGTGGGACACTCGATCTTCCAACAGACTGAGCTGCTTAATTTTGTACGGGAAGAGAGCCTGGCAGCTGTGGGCTAAGCACGCCTGTTGCTCATATTTCAAAACACGAGACAATTTCGCTTGCTGGTGGAGAAATGCGGAAACCCGCAACCCGACACATTCAATCGCCTTGGGAGGGTTCTGGGATATGTTGCTATTGCAGGCGAAAGACGTAGACCTGTGCTTCATGAAAAAGGAAGAGTAACTCGCGCGCGGTTGGGCTGAGGAGCGAAAAAATCAAGAACAGCCACCAAACCCGCAGCCAAACCAGCCACACCTGCCGTACATCACATTCGGGCCAACGGCCATAGCTACGGCCCACAAAAGCAAAGAAACAGCCAACCGGTGGCACCAGTCACGAGTGAGAGGAGAGGATTTGCGAATAGGGGATTTTTCGCCTTACACACCCCGGTTCGAGACCCCGCTTAGCCCGCCCTTAGGACGCCTGAACAAAAATCCAGAAATAGATATGCGACTAGGTAAACATCAAGAACTCCATTTGATCTATTTGAGAAAAACCAAAGGGTTATTTCCTTGAGAGCCCTGACCCGGAGGGACCTGTCGCGATCACGCGTCGTCGTCCCGAAAAAAAGAAGCTGGTTCAAAATTGTTTTAACTGGTTTTTTTTTCGAAAACAAACCAGTAAAAACCATTTTGAACCAGTTTCATAACAAAAACTGTACAAATTTCTCTCATAAAAGCTGGTAGGTGCTTGATTTACAGATTGCCACTTATTAACTGTCATGCAAAACTCCGCGTGGTTTTATTCGGTGGCTTTACGAGTTTGACTTGTAGCTCCCGTTTGTTGAAAAACAAGACAATTGCGTTTCGAACTTTTATGACTCAGGAAAAATTATAGTTTTACGTTATTTGCATTTCTGATAAGATGCTTTTAAGCCCGCTCCACATTTTCCACAAAACAAAAGACTCTTGCTGAATACGAGAGCGTGGAAAGATTATTCGTTTATGTTCGTATTGTCTCATCTAAGACAAGAAAGTGATCTTGATCGAGGGAGACTTGCTGGAAATTTTAAATTGTTAATATTAAAAGAAAAATTGTCAACGAAGATATCGAATTTCCGAGAAATCATCAGAATTCTTTGTCTAACCAAACTTCAGCAGGAATATCTATCAGTATTTTTTTGTTCTGCCTAATTATTATCGTACACACTCGCCAGCGTATGCGCCAGCTACAATTTGCCAAAATACTAATCTCTAACATTGTGACCAAATTCTTAATTTTAAAGCTTTTAATATGCATTTTAATATACTGTTTTAAGAACACTTGTTACTTAGCAAATGCTAAAATATACAGAGCAAAAAAAATTAAAGTATAATTTTAGCATGTTATTTAGACCTTGGAACTGGACAACTTTTTCCAAGAAACATAGGTTAAAATATGAAAAAGTTAATCACCTCTCCGGTACAAAAATTAAATGCGTACGGGAAGTTGAAATTTACGTTTCAACAAAGTTGTTCAGCTTCATAGTCCAAGTAACATACTAAAATAGTGATAATTTTTTTTTACACAATGTTTTAACATAAGAGCAATAATAATTATGAAACTTAATAGAAATGAATAAATTGTGTTGTGAAATTAATCCTAAAATAAGTATTTAAAAAACATGCATGTTTTTATGTGTGACAAATATTATTCTACGTGATGGTTTTATCATGTGAGCTAAAAGCTTATATTTAAGGTTTAAAAAAACTTTGGAAAATGAAGTCAATTACTGATTTTTTATTCTAACAATATTTTTAAATTAGGTCTGAAAATTTCATAATGCATTATATACCTATAGAAGAGTTAATATTTATGCATGCCTTTTTAGTCTATTTATATTGTATTATTTAAGTACATATAAAACATAAGATATGTCAATTTTTTATTTCGTTTTATATCAATAGTAAGGGTGGATGGAATACTACCTATACATACATAATAATTATACATGTAAAGAATCACAGTCGTTTTTGTGATTAAAAAAACCCATATTTTATTTAAAGTGTACCTATACACATATATCACTTAAGCAACGAATAATTTGTGGATGGAAAAGTCGAAAGCAGAAAGTTTGACTAAGGAACTTTGTTTGGACCAGTTAGGAGATAAACATACTAAAAGTCCTTGAACGCCGAGGGGGGGCACAAAGAAGGTCGCATTTTTTTGTTTCTTGCTTACATCTCCATCATCATCTGCAAATTTTGTTGTACTACATAATGAAAGCTGATAAAATTTTCTACAACTTTGCCTAGTTATGAGCTCCGAAAAACGGCCAGGAAAGAGGCTGAGATTATGAGACCGGACATACAGAGTTAACATTTTTTAATTTTGAAAACTTATGAAGCAAAAAAAAACGTAAGACTATAGAAAACATTTTTGAAAATCGACCGTTTGTCGAAGCTCATAGTTAGACAAAGATAAGAGATAGATAAAAAGTGTGAAAGCCAAAGTTGTAGACAATTGTATCAGCTTTTATTATGTAGTACAACAAAATTTCGTTCGACGCATCGTTTTTGAGATGTAAGCAAATAACAAAAAAACGGGTCCTCGGAGGGGCCAAGACTTTTAGTATGTTTATCTCCTAACTAGCCCCAACAAAGTTCTTAAGTCAAACTTTCTGCTTTCGACTTTTCCATCCACATAGCCCTTGTGATCACTCATTGGCCATACTAATAAACATGTAACTAAAGCAATTAAGTACTTATAACAGTAGAAAAGGGTTTCAGTGTTATATTTTTTATTCTATTTCATTGTCCTAAGAGAGGGCAGTATAGAGAAAAGATTAATTACATTCCAATTTTTTTTCTAAACGCTAATGGTATTTAACTTTATAATACAATTTTACTATGTATTTGTCATACAAAAAAATAGGAATTGTATAATATGGTCGCGTTACTGTTTTATTGTCTATTCTACAATATAAGCCATTAAATATGGCGGATCACATTAAACTTACATAAGAATGCATAATATTTGTAACAAATGCCACTAAAATACGAACCTACACCACTATCAAAATATAAGTGAGGGCTTTATTTATTATTTAAATTTCCGTAAATTGCAAAAACTTCTTTATTCTTTGAATCTAATGCGGACTTTTTATTTTTCAATGACACAAATTATGGCAGCAATACATTTCAGGCGATTTAACAGGCGCCACTGTCGGTACTTGGTTAATAAACTTAGAATTATCAGAACTGGAGGTCGGACACGTGGTTACTCAAGAAGAGCTTTAAAAAATCTCAAAGCTATATAAAAGGCAATGGACAGACATTGAAATCTCTGATGAGAAGATCCGCAGATCTTTAGTAACCGAAATTGCTCTGATATCGCCAAACTAAGTCGCGGTAGGCAGAGCACATCGCTTGAAGAACTGATGAAGCAGAATGGTTCTAGAGTGTCTACCAAGAATTCGAAGACTTAACGTGCTCAGCTCCTTCCCAGGGTGGCCCATCGATGCGGTCAACGACGCGGGAAGCCGCTCGAAGCGGGCGACGCAGGAAGGAGATCTTAGGGGCTTTAGTCTAGCAGTTCACGGCCTTCGGTCGATATAATACATCTATATGTTATGCTGTATACGCTGGTATATATTGTTCAGCCAGTATATGTCTTGCCAGAGCATAGTATATTGGGCCTGAAACTGACGGGTCTCACCCTACCTAGTGCAATATGCTGTGCCTCAAAAACACAAATTTCCGTTGTGACCCACACAACCGCCAATCTGAAGTGGGTCTAGGCTGGTTACGTATGTCCGCAACTACTAATCTGGCAAGCGCCGAGAGACAGACGGCATCGAGGATGCCGACCACTGCGCAGATGGCGCGATGGACGCGACGGTTTTCGTAAACCTGGCAGCAAGAGGCTGAGAGCAGAGAACAGTGGAAAGAATGGAGAGGTTTTTGTCCAGCAGTAGGACAGCCATAGCTTGTACGATAAGAAATGTCTTCTCAAATGTCATTTCCTGAAGATGCTTACACAGCGACTTCGATCGTTAGACAAAACACAAGATTTTAAAAATGTACAAGCGTATCGCTTTACCGATGGTAAATAAATACATTTGTATTAATTTCGCAAAACTATTTACAATTCTGTTTATAAAAGAAATTGATGTCACTAGCTACATACAAAAACATACCAGATTTGTATTCCGTGATATCCGCGGATTCCGCTAGGTAAAAAAGGTTTAAATATACCTTAACTCTATTTAGAGCAAAAGTTTCCTGACAGACACACGAACGATGAAGTGATCCTACAAGAGCTCCATTTTCTTACCTTTTGAGGTGCGGAGCCTAAAATGTTTTAGGTCTAGTAGACTTAGGATCTTGGCTCTACATTGTCATCTGTTAGCTTTTCCACAATCGGTATGACCTTGTGAGTCTTGGCTTCGTACTTTACATGAAATGTTTTGTGGTGGGATTTTAGTCGAGACAAAGAGCCTTAAAAAACTATTCCGCATAACTATGAGCATAAATTTTCAGAAAAGTTAAATAATAAATAAATCCCGTTTACACTATAGTAATATTTAAACGTATAAAATCTGTGACCACTTCACTAAAAAATCTCTGCCACAAGAACTTTTTAATACTTTCATTTCATAACGAAATCTATCAAAAAACATGGTAAACTTAGTGTCCCGAAATTGGATTGTCAAGATGTATATTCATAAGCTGTCTTTATTATGAAATCGATTTAAATGAAGCATTATCGTACAATTCTTTACTTTGATTTCTTTAATCAACAACTCAAATCCCCAAGTTTGATAAGTAGGCGACTCCGTAGATAGTAGTACAGCTAGTATCTACAAGGAATATACTTAATGGAATAAAAACATTCTCCTTTATTTGAAAGGCCATAAAATCTCAAATGCATTATTTGTCAATGCCTTAAAAGCAATGACCGCTATTTCATTCGCCTATAAAAGTACACTTTGATTGATGAAATTGCCTGGGCGTTTGTCCGATGTTTTCAATTTATTAAACCAAAATACCGTCAGCTTTATAGCACTTTCAATAGATAAACTTAACGCTATGAGTGTCGAAGAAGAGTCATAAAAAAATTACGACTTTTTAATAGAGTCTGTCAACTCCGTCAATGGCTTCAGCCCACGCAAAAACAGCTAAAACGAATAATGCTTCTGTTGAACCGATTTTATAACTGTCGTTTGATATACTTTTTATCGATCGAATAATGCAATCAACTGCCAAAATACAATTTACGGGATAAGTGTTTTGTGATATGATAAGTCAGCCAACAATCTTATTTAAAACATAAAAATAATAAGCTTTGCTTATTCACGATCAAGCCACTACGTTAAATGTTGTACTATACAAGTTGACCAATAATAATTGATCGTACTAAAATAATGATAATCTAAGAGGGCGCCGTCGGTAACCCTAACTGATCGAGTACCAGACGAATATTTCATTGGCAAAAAGCACAAAGTAACATATATAAACATAAAATGTCACCGAATACAAGGATACATCTAATACCTATGTGTTATTGTAGCTTTAACAAACCTATTATTCCGTAATTCCATGATCAGCCGGGCCTTAGGTATTTCTTGTACAACCGATTTTATGTTTCTTCTCATACAAAGAAAGATCCACTTTTTTGCATACCAACGATTATAAGTATACGTAACTTTTCGTCCTGAGACTGACTGTTACCGATACTCAATCAGATAGGGTTACCGCTGGTGCCTTCATTTACCAACCAAACCCAACAGCCAATTCAAACATAATCCAACTATACTATACAACACCCTATTCATTGGTTCTTCTACCTGTAGCGGGCGATCCAGGCAGATATGTTTTTAGTCAGTCGATGCTGAGATCGTTACTGAAATGCCTTGACAGTTTAGCGACATCAAGGCCGGTGAAATCTGTGAATATATCCGTAGTTGATGTGGTGGACTTCCTGGTCGGTGGAACAGGTGACGTGCTGCTCGAAGGCTGATCACAAGGATCTATGGCTACCAACCTGTCATCTTTACTGCTTACCTCGAAGGGCTCGGATATACCTGTTGAAGAAAAACATGTATATGTGAGAGAAGTTAATTCACAATATTTCATTTCAATATTGATTGTTTACAGTTTTTGTTAATATTTTCAACTTTGAAAAGATTCACATTCCAAAATGACACAAGAGCTAAAAGATACACCCGAATACTGAAGTTGCCATTCGAGAAATGGACTACGTTTAGAAAAAAATAACTGTTCGCAAAGGCTGATATCGAAACTACTGTACTGAAACTCTACGTAGATTTTTTCTTTTTTTTTTTTTAAATGCGTACGTCGTAAGAAGTGTTTTTTTATTTTAAAAAGTTTTGGGAATAGAAATTACATGAAATGACTAAAGGTCATCAATAATCATGAGGCGGCAATGTAACAGGGGTAACTTCTTCTCCTTTAGTTGCAGTAGTTCGGTTGTTAGTCCGGTCGACCGAACTAATGCAACTTTTTAGTAGCAGTTATGCCGCAAAATGTCACTCTCTTTCTTCGGTCACGTTGCCCGCCGGGAGCCGGAAAATTTGGAGAAGTACTAGTTGGGCACGTGGAGGGGAGAAGGAGTAGAGGAAGAGCGCCTACCCGGTGGACAGATGTCATCTTGAAGTCCACCAACTGCAACACTCAGGGGGCAATCCACCTGGTCCAAAACATAAATGATGATTGGAAAGCCCTAACCCGTAGGGCTACTTTTGTTGGTCACGACCCTCAGCTATGAGGAAACGACGAAGAAGAAGAAGAAGTTCGGTTTATTTAAATCGTAGAACTGATGCTACTATAAAGTGTAGCAAAAGTTCGGTTTAATAAATTTATGAAAAAAAAAATCTTAAATCTTTAGGATTTTTAGACTTTTGTTGTTTGTTAGTTATTAGTCGTTAGTTGATTAGTGTTAGTCGTTGTTTAGATTCAGATTCAGATTATTTATTCAATGTAGATTCTTTACAGAATACTTATTGAATGTCATGCAGAATGTTAGTTGTTTTCCATTTCATTAGGATCTTCCCAATCTTACCTAGCACACTTCTGACGTCATTATTGGGCTGGCTGAAGTAGATGAACCGGTAAAAGCCGGGTGTCCGCACGCCGCTGCCGACGGGGAAGCTGAGGGTGATGGTGCGCGGCTGGCCCGCAGCGCCCGGCGAGTGCGGCACGCTCACTTTAGCGAGGTACTCGTACGCTATGTAGTCGTCAAGGCTGTAGAAGTTGGCCTAGGGACAAAATAATCCGATATTAATTTCATTATAACGTCCCATGAAACGTCCACTACAGGACATAGCTCCCTCAAGAATTCTAACTTTTGATGGAAAAATGTAGGGGGGAAGTACCATAGTCACCTCGCTTGTTAGCGTTACGGCTGGCACCATGGACCGCGATTGTAGGTGACCGCAGTAAGATGTAAGATTCAAAGGAGGATGCTGCTGCCCATCCTCTAGTTTATAACCCTTAGTCGCCTCTTAAGACACCCACGGGTATGTACGGGTATGCATTTATTTATAGCCATGGATTTCTAACAATATAACACCCCGGACACTACATACATCGAGCGAGAATTTGAAATTTTAAATTGGAAGGTCGCGAAGGCAAGCATATCAGTACAAAAGACCCTCAAGAATCTTGCGGGCGGATGCGCGTTTGAGTGCGGGGTAGATTGCAAGGGGAGCGAAGAGTGTCCGCTCTGTATGATAGTACGGTCAACCGCTCGTCGTCGGTGGAAACTTTTTCAACTCTATTACCATGACATAAAGTCCAAAAGTGTTTCTACTGATGTGCTGTTAGATGTACTATTACTTTATTCTGTGACAATACTTATTCGTCATGCAAGGCAGCAAAATCATTATTTGACGCACGTGCCTTGTATTGAAAATCGAGCAAGCGAAGAATTCTTCGCGAGTGGTTCAATAAAAGAATCCTGAGCCTATCATCAAGTTCCACTTAAAAAACCCCTTTCTACGCTAGAGGTCAAAAGTAACCTTTGTAAACAGATTTTAACCGACAAAGCAAAATCTGCAATATACCTGTCACCGGAAAATGATAAGAATCGTAAGTTGATCAATTGATCAGTTAAAATGTATTATTTTACGTATAAATTTCAGGTAATAGATCAATTTACGGAGTCTCGCGTTAAAATGATCCGACGAACGTGAGGTGTGCGCTGATTGGTTGTATGTCTCACTTGCTTGTACCCCGAATCCCTCCAGCCGGCCGGCCACATGCTTGCCACCAAGGAATTAGTATAGTTTATTAGAGGGATTTTGAATTTGAAACCAGTATCTATCCTTGTTTCACAAATGTTTGTAGTGATTTGAAGAAAGAGAGGATCATAGGAACACAGCTACTTCTCTTTTTCCAGAATGTCGCCACTTTTACTAAACCAGTATCTATCCTTGTTTCACAAATGTTTGTAGTGATTTGAAGAAAGAGAGGATCATAGGAACACAGCTACTTCTCTTTTTCCAGAAGTCGCCACTTTTACTATAGATACCTATATTGCATTATGTAGTGCTCTAGAGATGTGTTTTGAAATATTTCCTTGTATATGTTTCGAAATGCTTAAATGGCTATTGCAGCTGGAAACAACACACACCATTTTTTGTTAAGTATGCTTCACTTCTGTTTTTTTGGATCTTTTTTAAACAATTAAAGCAAAATACACAATTTATAAATGATCACCAGTTGGTGATCACGGAACTGTCAGTCCATCGAATGGTGGCCCGCGGACTTTAAGACGACGTTGTCAAAATAGTGTTATCTTCTTTTTTCAAACGGGCAATTGTAATTTAGACTGCAAAAGGATGTAAATAAGGTTTTTAGCTCAACTTTTTAAAATCCCTCTAATAAACTATACTAACTCCTTGCTTGCCACCAATGCAATTGACCAATCAGAGAAAAGAGTTCTACACTAAGCAGCTATTAGTGCATAACTAACGATTTTGCAACACGTCAAAAAAAAACGATTTGATGAGTTGCAAAAGCAATAGTTTATCAACTTACCGCCAGGCAGCGTAAGTTGATCAATTAGCTGAATTTTATTTCCTTTAATAATACATTTCAACTGCCGTTTATGATTTTCTAAAGTTTTACTAGGTGGTTTTAGTAAAAAATTTTTAGTAGGTTTTAGGGCTTTTGTGCAAAGTCCGTCTGGTGAAGTACCACCCCTACCCGATTTCTGCCTATATGTTGCAGTGTTTGCACTGATGTTTCGTTTGAAGGGTTAGGGAGCCAGTGAAATTACTGGCACATGACATGAGACATACCATCTTCGTTCTCAGGGTGTGCAACACGCTTTTCTGTCTTTTTAGTGTCGAAGTGTGACACTAAGAAGACTACTTACCATCAGGTGGCCCTCTCGTTTGCTCATTTGTAACATAAAAAAAGTTGATTTTTATAATTTTCCGATGACATACCTATGAAATATACAAGACACGAATAACCATTCAACTATTTACTCACATCGTATATTCCAATCCAGTCGCTATGGTTGATGACCACGTCGGGAGAGAGCGTGCATTGCGTCCGGAAGTCAGCGTCGCCGACGTACCATATCTGCGTGATCGGAGCGAAGTCTACCGTCTTCTCAGTGTAGTTTGCAAAAGCCTGAGAAAGAATATATCGCAACAATAAGAAAACTTAAGAATTTTACAATCGAAATAATTTAGCTTAATTAGAGCAGG
The DNA here is from genome assembly GCA_947532105.1 of Athrips mouffetella. Taxonomy (NCBI): domain Eukaryota; kingdom Metazoa; phylum Arthropoda; class Insecta; order Lepidoptera; family Gelechiidae; genus Athrips; species Athrips mouffetella. The sequence continues at coordinate 19,178,604 of OX383972.1, read as the reverse complement.
TCGGATCGATAATTGTCTCTGTCGCTCCGATGTGTAGCGCATCGCTCCGTCCTGCTCTCACTCTAATCAACCAACATTATTCCAACTGTAGTAGCAAATAAATGATTTGTTAGTTTCAGTGCATTATGTGGATGAATGTGATTTGTTACAACATGCAGGATATAGCACGGTCAACCACACGTCAGTGGAAACATGCAACTCTATTGTATTACCAGCCATAAAATCTAAAGTGTTTCTACTGACGTGCTGTTGACAATACTATAGTTATGTAGATCTTATTTTAATTGGTGCGCTCTAGGTTCAATGATTTTGGCTGTGTATTAACGTGCCACCAAATTTGAGTAAATTTTTACCAAATAAAAGTTCACCAAATTTTGTTTACCAAAATGATTAAATGATCACCAAATTTGCTTCTGGCACTTCGCCGGCCACTGCCGCGGCACGCTCGCTCCGCTCGCTCGGCTCGTGCGTTGTGGTCGCAAGATAGCCTAACACAACCTAACCGATCCCTAATTAACCGAACCGGCTAATTTTAACCAGCATAAATTTGGTAACCAATTACTCAAATTTGGTGTACATTCATCCATTTTGTCTGAAGTGTATTGGGGTAAAAAAAAATATTTTGGATATCATTAAATTTATAGCCAATGATTTTTAGTTCGTCGTCAATGATTTTCACCTGATACATCTCTGCTTCTAAAGGATCTGAATCGGGTTATCATTACAACCACTGGTTTTTACTAACTAATCAGAAATACCACTCTAATCTCTGTTAGTACAGTGAAGGTAAATAATTTTTGAGCAGGTTGACAATCAATGGCATGTAGTTGTATCATGTATCACCCAAATATTCGCTAAGTAAAAGAGAAAAAGACGTTAAACCTCATAGAGGGACAAAAAAAAATCAGGAAGAAAAAATCTACAATAAGTAGACATAAAATCTCTTTTTAGAAGTATTAATAAGCACCCCTTTAACTTGGGGTTTTTTATAAATAACTTTCAATCAGAAAATTCAAATTGTCAAATACGATTGAAATCCTATACGGTCCTATCGAGTCCTTCAGACAACACTTGAAGTTATGCTGTTTTATCTATTTTGACTAAAAACTGCTCAACAGAATATTTCCTTAGCTGTAAAAGTAAATACCTGTTGTAGGTGCGGCTTGTCCGTAACATCAACTTCAGTGGCTAAAACTTTGGCTTCAGCGTCTTTCTCGTCACAACCGCAAATGGACATATGCGACATTGCCACATTGGGGTCTATCTGAGTCTGAGGGCTTGTAGACACTTCCGGCGATATTAAGGCGCTACGCAAACTGATTATTGGTCGCACGCCTGCAGCTGCTAAGGAGGCGCGCGTGAAACCATGACGTATCTATAGTGCAAGCATGCGGTTAGTACTACTGTGCAAACATGCTTACAGTCTGACAAACAAGAGAAGAAATTAACTAAAATTAAAACATCTTTATACAAAAGCCCTTTTAGTATTACTAAAGTAGGACAAACGTAAGAAGTCCGTTTTTACGTTTCTTTATCTTATCTATCACCAACACAAAGAGTTCATTTTTCTTTGCAAGTCATAATTTTTCATAAGTTTGAAAGCTGTCACAACGGACCTATTACGATGGCTTTACCACAGTAAAGAGATGGGCTTATCAGCAGTATGGAAGCTTCATACAAACGTCCAAAATGGCGCACTCACACAGACGCCCGTTTCTACAGGCCGCTAAGCAAAGTTCGCCCTGAATTCAATCGCGGTTGTCGCGTGAAGGGAAGCGGTGGGTTAGTTTGATGTCGGTGGTTTCATCATGTCATATTGTGCGGCATATGGATGCTTTAATTGTACATCTAGCAACAAATACATATATCATACTTTCTAATAAAAAATTAAAAATTTCGTTTTCGTTTTTCATTTATTATTTAATGTATGTATTTATTGTTTGGTTATGCAATGTATGGGTCTTTGTTGCTCTTAAAAATAAAAGTTTGATTTGATGTCTGATTTGTTACCAAAGATTTCAGACCTTTCCTTTATTTTTCTGTATTGTTACAACCCTGACGCTCCAATGATGCAAGATTCGATTTTCAAAAAATAGGCCGAGTTTCCATACTGCTGATAAGCCCATCTCTTTACTGTGGCTTTACTTTACGTAAAAAACATTTGGCCAAAAATTATTACATAAAACTGATCAATCTAATGTTTGTGCTTTTGTCAACTAGACATTGGCAGTAATGGCTGTATCTTGAAACGGCCGATTGCCATCTTATTTCAAATGGAAGTTGACAAAAATTATTTCGAGCTAGTCTTCTTTTGTGTCTAGACTGTAGGTTAGCAAAATATGAAACATATATTTTAAATAGCCACACCTAAAAAGAAAATGATGAATAAAAGAGACACTAACCGCCGGTTATTGATCCTGCTTTAGATCTATCATTGTCACTTTCTTTGTTAAACACAATACAGAAATTATCACGAGGCTTAATGTGACTTTTCCGTTAACAGGGTTTACATCAATTGACGGTTAATGTCTTAATCAAGGAAGGAAACAATAAAGATTAATTTGTTAGTAACTTTGCGGTATACTATGATATTACGTCCTTGCCCAGCGATTTGTCAATACTTTGCCAACACACACAGGGCTCCATGCGTGCGTGAGGAATAGTTGGGTTCTGGGACTCAACACTCAATGTACTGAAGAACCGCTCGAAGCTTAGACTGTAATGGTACGGTGATGACCAGCAGTTACACAATGTCGGAATAGGTTACTTTGTTTAACTTTTACACACGAAATAATAAAAGGTAAAATAAAATTCAAAGGGGTTAAGCTGACGGGAAGAAAAAGGACGTCAGTGTTGCCAGTAACGTGTTGAAAAAAACGTCGTTTAAGTTCAAACTAAGGCCTGATTTAGTGCAACGCGGACGTCCGAAGCGGATGTCCGCGACGGAAGGTAAAATGTATGAAGCCTCTACAATCCGTTGAGTCCAAAGCGGAGCTATCCGCTCCGGATCTGCTCCGCAACGCACTGAACGGACTGTATAGGCTTCATACATTTTACGATTTTTCGTGGACATCCGCCGCATTCCGCGTAGTACTGATCAAGGCCTTAGTAACCTTTCTAAATTGAACAACAACGTTTTAAACTCGTTTTGGAAATGAACACCGTTTTGAATCGAACAAATTTTCAATCTACTTTCTAGAATAAATATACGAGAACATACAACTAGATATTAACAAGGAATAGAATAGCACTGCTGGAATTTTTGCTCTCGTGTGCTGTGCCTCCTTATTTTCTGTAGTGTAGTTCGAGCAATTTAAAAGCCATGACCGTGGCCCTTGGCTGAACTAAAAATTGACAATTATTGAGGTCAAGCTTCAATTATAGTCCTGCCAGATCCATTTTTGGACTGGATTTGGGACATTCCAAAAAAGATTTTATGTGAAGAAGTTGTGTAAATGCATGAAAATAAAAACTACCGAACTTAGGAAAGAAAACTAATATTTGGTAGTGTTTGAGCCTACAGCGGACGAAATTTTATAGAATGATAAAATATCATGATATAATATCAGAGCATCGTGATCGTGTGCCCTTAATAGACAGCTTCCAGTTAGAGCGTTCCACTTTCGATCTGCAGGTTCTAGGTTCGATTCTCGGTGGGAACACTAGGCAAACAAAAATCACTTTGTGGGAATTCCCCAATTTGTTTGCGGCAGTAGATGTTGACTCACCCGATAATCTAAATTGTAAGATCATTCCATGCCTCGTAAAGCACGTTAAGCTGTTTGCCCTGGCTCCTATCTACGAAAGTAGACCATTCAGTCAGAGACGTTTGATGGCTCAATAACTCTCGACACCAGGGTTTGTGAGGACGATCGTCGTTCTTACAAACCACACGATAAAGTAAAGTAAAAGTAAAAAGGTATTTATTTTATCTCACAAAAGAAAAAAATGTATAAACAACTTTAAATAATATGAATTATAACTGTGCTTGTTTCTTTTGTGAGAGTCTGGTGTCCATACTAGGATGTACCTGTGTTATAGAGCACAAGGCTCCCACCCCATTACCAAGATTGCAATTGTAGTATGTAATACGAGGGCCAAACCGAAAAGATCGGGAATAGAATACTCAGGAATAAATTAGATTAAAACCTTTTTGGTTTATGACATGTAGTATTATTTCAAACACAATTCCATTTTTGAATTTAAAAAAAAAGTAAAAAAGAAAAGAGTAGTAGCCATTTGAATTTGACAAGTCAGTGGGGAAAATGGAGCTTACGCGGGAACATTTCCGTGCCATAATTTTTCACAACTTTCGTCGAGGTTTATCTCAAGAACAATGTCTCGCCGAGCTTGTTTCTGTTTATGAACTTGAAGTACCCAGTAAAACGACTATATATCGTTGGTATTCTGAGTTTCGTCGTGGACGTTCCTCTCTCACGACAGTTCCTTCTACTGGTCGACCAAAAACAGCGGTAACACAAGATAACATCGATGCTGTGCGCCAATTAATAAAAGAAGATAGACATGTGACATACGAGCAGGGCGTCTACTCTTAAAGTTCGACGTCGAACAATCGGATCGATACGATACTATTTCGATTTATCGATAAAATGGTACTCTATTGTACTGTCGAAAGACGAACGCATTATCGAAGCATAGACAATAACAGTTTTATTTTTCTCGTAACCATTGACAATTCCAGATAGGGATGTCCGTGATTGAGGGTTGATTGAACGAAAAGGTTGTTTTCAAGGCATTTTACCGGTTATTAATAAATTACTTAAAAACATTATTTTAAACAGTTATTTTATTGTATTTTTGTACTTTAAGTGTAGTTTTAATTTAAAAGAATAAATACGACTGCCAACTTGTGTGTAAAACATATGTATATTACTTAAAATATAATTAAACCGCAGATATAAAAGCGGCACTTTAAAAAACCTACAAATGTCATTTCACCACGCGCCTCGACTTGACGTTGACATATGCTGCTAAAATTCTTCCGACTGCTAATATAGGACTGCCCTCGCTGTCACCGTGGCGATAGCACGTTTCTGATTGATTGACAAAATTTACTACTTTATTTTCGGTTATTCTCACTGAGATCGTATTTTTGTGTTGTGTTCTGTTTACGTGTGTGGTGAGTGGCTTACACTAATCAAAGCAACCCATTACCTGATCGGCGATTATGTCGCCGATCAATCCCAAACCTCCGGATCCTCCGGATGCCGGCGTGAATACTTTCCCAGACCATAACTGGTCTCAAGGTACACCTGCCCAGGAGACAATGGATTTTTCCCAAAATGATTCTCAAAATGATTCCCAAAATGATTCGCGAAAACGTCCCGCAGAGGAACCAAACCCAAATTCCCGGACAAAAAAGAACACTAATACCAACCCTCCTTCAAATTCGGTACAGAGCGTGTTTATACACCCAAGTCTTACAGAGACCAAAAAATATCGTCCTAATGATGACGGTCCATTTATCGTCCATGTGTCCCATGCTGAAGACCATCCAAAGGCTGGTTCCACTATCAATCCAATTAAATTTGGTCAAGTCATGGTCAATTCTAAGATTGACAACATTGTCAAGCATGGCATTACTAAAGTCGGCAGGAATAAAATTTGTATAGAATTTACCAGTGCAGTGTCAGCGAACTCCTTCCTTGACAACCCATTGTTAAAGGCACATCAATTTGAGGCTATTATCCCAACGTTTAACGTGACTCGAATGGGTGTTGTCAGAGGCGTGCCAACGGACATGTCAATGGAGGAGTTTGCCAGGGTCACCGATGTCCCTACAGGCTGCGGCGAAATTTTAAAGGCCAGGCGGCTGAATAGGAAAGTTATTAATGATGGTGTCATAGAATGGGTAGCCACTGGATCAGTAGTGATCACTTTTAGTGGTCAAATGCTTCCATCTAAAATATTTTGTATTTATACCTCCCTTCCGGTGGAACTGTACCAATTCCCGACAATACAGTGCCACAATTGTTGTCGGTTTGGTCATGTGGCAGATAAATGTCGCTCGAAGCCAAGGTGCTATAAATGCAGCAGGGATCATACAGGAAGGAGCTGTAATGTGGCCGAATCAGAGGCACGCTGTGTCCTTTGTGAAGGCAACCACTTTTCAACGAGTAAGTGTTGTACGGAACAGACTAGGCAAAAATCAATAAAGATGACAATGTCCCAAGAAAATATATCCTACGCTGAAGCATCTAACCGTATCCCCCCTGTCATAAGAGCTTACTCAGACGTAGCTCGATCACTTTTCTCTGTTGCGAGACCGTCCCCCTCGAACCCTCGAGAAACTTCGTCCCCTTCTAAATCCACCAATACCAACCCAGCTACACAATCACGACGATATACTGTTGTCTCTACTCGCAAACCCCGCCAGCCTGCGTCGTCGCACGGCTACGACCGCAGGGCTCATCAAGCCCTAATAGGTGAACGAGATCCTCCCTCCCCAGCAAATGGAGCAGCCTTCAGCTCTCCAGCACAAGCCAATAATGTTTCCTCCTCGGATAATTTCTTGGGAACAATGTTAGATCTTTTGATCAGCATGTTCTCAAAAATGGATGACTTTCCTTTACCAGACCACGTTGCCAATAAACTTAATAAATTTTTGAAAATTGCTCACATTCCCAATAATACAATGGAATGCTCAGAGTATACGACCTAAACTTCAGGAACTATATGATATGGTGGGCTTGCATAGCCCTTCAGTCTTTGCTGTCTCGGAGACATGGCTGGTCCCTAATTCCCGCTTCCGGGTTCGGGGCTTTGTCTGTCTCCGGGATGACAGAGATGATGGATATGCGGGTGTCGCTTTATTCATAAAGTCCTCGATGACATTTTCCCGTTTAGTTCTCCCCCCAATTCCTCCTGGCATCAATGCTGTTGCAGCCTTAATCCAAGATGTATCCATTTTATTAATTTATGTCCCTAATCCTTCCAACATTCAGATATCAGATCTAACCCCTCTTTTCACCTCTCTGTCGGGTAAATTCATTATTCTAGGTGACTTCAACTGCCACCACCTTATGTGGGGTAGTGAAGATTACGATTCTTTTGGTTGCGATCTGGCTGAATGTATAGAAGATCTTAACATTTGTTTACTTAACGATGGCTCTCCTACTCGTAGGACCCGTCCTGGTCAAAGGATTAGCGCTGTCGATTTAACATTTTGTTCAACTAATTTAAGTTCACTACTTTCATGGCAGGTTTTACAAGATTCTCACGGCAGTGATCATCTTCCGATCCTTGTCTCAAACTCCTTACTGACATGGAATGTAGTGAATAGCCCCCCCTTATTAAAATATCAACTGTCCAAAGCGGACTGGGATCAGTACTCTTCTGATGCTGATTCTGCTGTCAGTGTCCAGCCTCCCGTAAACAATGAAAACGCACTAATTTGTTACGACCAATTTGTCTCAAATGTTATTACGTCCGCTGACAAAAATATTCCCTTAAAAAGGAACGTACCCTATAAACCTTCACCTCCGTGGTGGGATGCCGAATGCTCTGAAATGGTACGCAAAAGAAAAGAGGCGGAAGAAACCTATTGTTTATTTATGACAATCGCCAATTTCCTAATATTTAAAAGAATAGCTGCTCTAGCCAAACGACTTTTCAAGAAGAAGAAGAGACTTGGGTGGATATCCTTTTGTAAAACTATATCTCCTCGTACTCCTTCAATTTTACTTTGGAGAGCAATCAGACGCTTTCGTGGAGCTTTATCGGTACGGGATGTTTCAAGTAACGATCCCTCTTCGTGGTTTGAGGATTTTGTCAATAGGTTAAGCCCACTTTCCTCTCCTTCTCTTGATTCCCTTCCTTCTCCTTATCCTTCCCGCAGTTCACCCCTGAGTCGTTTCGAAGAACCTTTTTCAATGTCTGAATTACTATCCGCCTTAGATAACCTCAGAAATTCATCTCCTGGCTTAGACGGCATTCCGTATGTTTTTATAGTTAAATCAGGTACCTCAACTAAACAGTTTTTTCTTAACCTTATAAATAAATTCTTTGAGTCAGGCTATGTACCGGAACCTTGGAAAAAACAATTGGTCCTACCTTTACTCAAACCGGGAAAAGATCCCTCCTTATCAACTTCTTATCGACCTATCGCCTTGTCCTCCTGCTTATTAAAAATTATGGAACACATGGTCAAATTACGTCTGGAGTGGTTTATAGAAAGTAATCAAATTCTTGCAAAAACTCAGTTTGGCTTCCGTAAGGGAATGAGTACAATGGATAACTTATCGATTATTACTACTGACATCAGGATATCCTTTTCAAAAAATGAGTATTTAGTCGGTGTGTTCTTGGACATATCGGCTGCATATGATAACGTGAGTCTCTCTTTGCTCAGGAACAAAATGTTAAAGCTGAACATTCCCGAGAGGCTATCACATTTTATGTGTAACATCCTGATGGAGAGAACAATAGAAGTCCGTTTTAAGAACTCTCATTCCTCTTTAAGATCAGTATGGAGAGGCCTCCCTCAAGGCTCAGTACTTAGCCCTATCTTGTACAGTTTGTATACGTACGACCTTGAGCAAGCTGTGCTGCCTTTTTGCAATGTCCTGCAGTATGCTGACGACGTAGCATTGTATACTTCCGCTCCTGAGATTGCCGTTATCCAAAGTAATCTTAATCAGGCTTTATTTTACTTGGAAGAGTGGTTATCTGACCATGGTCTATCTCTTTCTCCTTCTAAAAGTTCGACAGTCATTTTTACTAGAAAAAGAATTATCCCCCATATCGACGTTGTTTATGATAACCAACCCATTCCAAGTGACAATAAAGTGAAATTTCTTGGAATGATATTGGACTCTAAATTATCGGGTACTTCGTATATTAACTATATCGTTCAAAAATGTCAATCCAATAATAACATACTTAGGTGCTTATCTGGGGTTTGGTGGGGTGCACATCCTTTGTCCCAAAAAATATTGTACAACGCCATTATTCGTAGTGTAATCGATTATGGCTCCTTCCTCCTAGATCCATGTAGTAAAGTAGCGTTAGGTAAGTTGGACAAAACCCAGTTCAATTCATTGCGAATCATCCTAGGAGCCATGAAATCCTCCCCTACAAACGCCCTACAGGTGGAGGCACTTGACCCTCCCTTGTATATTCGTCGTCAGTTCTTATCAGATCGCTTTCTCTATAGAATATCGTCTCTTGCTAATCACCCTTTACTTCCAAAACTTCGCGAACTTTCAAATCTTATACAGCATAGTAAATATTGGAATAATAAAACAACTCCATGTCTAATTAAAAGTTTTAATAAAATCAATAGTCTTCCAAATCCCTTTTATTCTCAATCGCTCTCTCCTCTTTTTTCCTCTCCTTATAACGCCCTTTTATACCGCCCCAATATTGTATTAAACTTCGGTGTATCTAAAGGTGATCCTGGTGCTAACTCTAACTTTAATTGCCGTCTACAGAATGACTGGCAAGGTTGGCATGCGGTTTATACGGACGCTTCAAAGTTAACTCCGGATGGGTTGGTTGGCTCTGCGGTATGGATTCCACATGTAAACGTCCTCCTCAGTTTTAAAAGTCCTCCTTCTTCTTCGGTCTTTACCGGTGAATCAGTCGCACTTCTGGAGGCAATAAGGTATATTGAGTCACACAAATTGAATAAATCCATTGTATTCTCGGACTCGCTCAGTGTTTTGCAGGCAATTTTAGCAAATCAGTTTGTGGCAAAGATTAAGTTTCCATTAATTCTTAGTTTGAAAGAGGCCCTATATAATTGCTTCATTAATAACATCCAGATTGCGTTGGCGTGGATTCCAAGTCACTCTGGAATCCAAGGCAATGAAACTGTAGATCAGTTTGCTAAAGATGCAATTTCTACTGGATGTACTACAGAGCACAACTTGAGTTACTTCCATGATCTTTATACTTGTGCCAAAACAGACCTGGACAAAGAATGGAAACTTGACTGGTCTAAAACTAGCAGAGTCAAAGGACGATACTTTTACGATATCCAATCAAGTATCCCGTCAAAACCCTGGTTTTCCCGATTTCGGCTCGCTGATAAACAAACAACGTCGGTCATGTGCAGATTGCGTTTAGGACATTCGTGTACTCCCCTCCATTTACACAAACTGGGTATTATCCAGTCCCCGATGTGCGACTGTGGTATTGAGGAGGGTTCAACTGACCACATATTTTTCAATTGCCCTGACCGACGTGTTTCTTTATACGAAATTCTTCCCCCCTCTATCCCAAAACCTATTAACATGAAAACGCTTCTATTCCTCGCTTCCGATGACCCTAAACTTCTATCCCAGCTTTGCAAATATGTATATATTAATAATATCAAATTATAAGTTTGTCTGCCGGATATATGTTTGCTTTCTGTGATGTTTTTGTTATCCGTTTCGTTCCAGGTGCCATCTCAAAGAGAAATAAATTCTATTTTTATTTAGGCTCTCTTTTGATAACCGATCAATCCCTACAAACTGTGCTCTTGTCAACAAGACACTGGCAGTAATGGCTGTAATCTAAACGGCCCATTGCCATAATACAAAAGTTGAAGTTGAAGTTGACTGCTAATATAAGTTGAAGTTGAAATTTTCAAGTTAAAATGGAAGGGCCAAGGCCAAAAAGTTGTAGGATCAACTCACCCAAGAGCTCAATTCATTAGGAGGCAGTGAAAATTTGTCCAAGAGTGGCAAAAAGTAAGTAAATATATTTTCATTATTAACAATCAGATAACCTATTTATCTTGCGGCGAATTTTTGCTGTGAGGCTCTTTCGAGCCGTACAGCAGCCAAGTCCGTCTGGGGAAGTACCACCCCCTTGTTTTTTTCTGCCGTGAAGCAGCTGTTTGCACTGCTGTGTCTCAGTTTGAGGGGCAAGGGAGCAAGTGAAATTCCGGGCACATGAGACATACCAGCTTAGTTCTCAAAGTGAGCAACGCGCTTTGCTGTCTTGTTAGTGTCAAAATATGCCATTAATAAGTCAGTGGGTGCTATGGGCGGTGACCACTTACCATCAGGTGGCCCACCTGCTCATTTGCTCTCTTGTAACATAAAAAAAATATATAGTTAATAAAGATTAGGTATTAACGAAGGAAACAGTCAGAAATAAAATCTATAAATAAGAAATTAAGAAGTTAAATATCATCATGAAATCCCATGAAACAAGAAAACTCCCTCCAAAATTCCAGCTTGTGCAGAAACAATGAGGAGGGGATGTACCATAGTCACCACGCTTGTTAACATAACGGCTGGCACCATGGACCGTTGTTGGTAACTGCAGAATGAAAGATGATATGATACACAGAAGAATGCTGCTGTCCATTGTCTGGTTCATTAACCCTTAGTCGCCTCTTACGACATCCATAGGTAGAGATGGGTTGGTATTATTCTTTGCCAGCACGACACGGAGCAAGTTATTTATTAATTTCAAAATGTTATTTATTATTTACAGCCAGATGAAGACTCCGATGAAGATGCTATATCCACTGGCAGGCATTGCTCCCCCAGCCGTTGGCAGAGAGGTAGCTTGTGCCATTGAAAAACTAAAACAGGAGACCGAGGTTGAAAAGCCGCTCTAGTTTCTTGGACTCAGTGACCACCTGCATGGATGAGGCCTCAAAATCCAGGGTAGACTTATGGAGTAACAAGTTCTCCCTGCCCAACTTTGTCCCACCTGCAGAAAAACTACCACCTGACATAAACTTCCCTGGCCAACCTGGAAGGCCCTAAATAGACTGCGCACCGAGGTTGGGAGATGCAGAGACAACCTGAGCTGATGGGGCTACATAGAAGCTAGCAAAAACATCTGCAACTGCGGTGTGATGCCACAAACTACTCTTATGTCTCACCTCACAGCATGCGCATCAAGCCCCACAATATTCTCGCTAAAGGATCTGTACAAGGCCAGACCAAATGCCATCTGCGTTGCCGATTACTGGTCTAAAAAAGTGTGAGTGTTGCCATCGACACGATAGAAGAAGAAGCCAGACGAAGGCCTTGCATGCAAGAAAGTCTTTACCGTCTCGAACAGAACAGACTTACTAATGAACCAGAAGAATTAGCCGAGCTGAGATGTATATGAGAAGAAACAGAACTTGTGGACCTTGCTAAATAACATTTCCAGTGAGAGGGAATCATAGGGTGACTGTTATCGATCCCAATCATCAAAATTTGTTGATATATATTGTTAATTTTTAATATATTTGATAAAAAAGTAAACATCTTTTATTGATACTTTTATACTTTTTAGGGTTCCGCTACCAAAATGGTAAAAAAAAGGAACCCTTATGGTGCCGCTTTGTCTGTCTGTCACACCTGTATATCTCAGCAACCACTCATGCTATTGACTTGTAATTTGGAATATGGTTGTCCAACTTAATTGCATGTAAAAGAATTAAGAAAAAATTATCATTATTGATGTAAAGGTGGCCCTAAATTTCAAATTGTCGGTACTAGTTTGAGTGGGGTATCATATGCAAGGACTTTACTTGTACATTCTAAACTATATTTTTGTATTTTTTTAGAACTCTTAGTTTTTAAGTTATGATAAAAAAATAAAAAAAAATACTGTTCCCCCCCCCTCTTATCTCCGAAGTTTGTGAATGGAAAAATTAAGTTTAATTTTTCCTTATTAAGTTAATGGAAGAATTAATTACAGTCGATAGAAGTTTATATAAATATTACAGCAAAAATATAACGATCTTTCTAAATTAAACAGTTTTTTAGAAATATGCAAAAACCCTTTACAAACAAATTTAGTTTTGCGGTCCTAAAAATGGACTTTATTGCTTCCAGAAATACTAAAGGTATATTGGAACCCTCGGCGCGCGAGTCCAACTCGCACTAGACCGTTTTTTTTTTTAAGTTAAAAATGAAAACAATTACATAGGTGCATTGTTTATATTTAGATTATAGAATATTTCAATGCCTACATTAACTAAAATTAAAAACTTTCAATCTGAAACAGATACAGTCGATAAGTAATATTCTTATTTCTTTTTTAATAATCTTAATTATCTAAAAGGTTTAAGGGATGGTGTACCGAAAACTGAAAGGGCGTGCTCAGCCAACGAAACTGAACAACTTTCTCAAAGAAACATGTTTGGGAAATGTAAATTTTTTTTGACCTCTCCGTACAAATTTCTCACTCTGCTCGAACAGTTTGTATGGAGAGGTCAATTTTTTTTTCATTTCCCAGAAAAGTTTCTTTGGGAAAGTTGTTCAGTTTCGTTGACTGAGCACGCCCTTTCAGTTTTCGGTACACCGTCCCTTACACCCTGTATATTCAGTATCATTTATTTAGTCATAACATGCAGAATACAATTCAAATAGAGCGAGTCTATATTATTAATATATTTATTCACCTCAACCAAATTTTACTTTATTTCCAATCAAACAATTGACATGAAAATTAAGTAAGATTACTATTACATTTGATACACTAGCAGCACATGGTGCTGATGCGTGTATATCACTGCACTTGTGTCAAATGTTTATCTAATCTGTTTTTAAATGCATCTGAGGCGTTCTGGACTACACGGTTTGGTAGGAAATGGTACCGAGGTTTGCTTGCACTCGAGTAGTGTGAACGTTTCTTTGTTTCTAATCATGACAAAGATTTTTCCATCTTTGGCTCATTGTAGCAACTAGTTAGTATCTTATATGTTTCTTCTTCTCTCTTCTAATGTGGTAAGGCCTAGTGATGCTAAGCGTTGCTCGTATTCCAGGTTTTAAAAGCAGGTTACTATTTTCTCTTTGCTGTACTGTTTCTGGAAGGTCGATGTCTTTTTGAAAATATGGACTCCATATTTGATATCCGTACTCTAGCAAGGGACGAACATAGATTTTGTATATCTTTAGGAAAAGTTCTTTGTCAATGTGGAAAAATGCCTTCCTTATAATGTATAGTAGAGAATTTGCTCTTTTTGTGATACTAATACTCGTAATGTGTTCTTCCCACTTCAAGTTTTGAGTAACAGTAATGCCTAGATCCTTCTGACAGGACGCGCTAGTCACTACTTTGCCCTCGATGGTATAAAGATTCTCGGGGTTTTTATTGCCAATGTGTAAGATAACAGTAAAAAATACCTAAAATAATTTTTTTGTTTGCTCTCCAGCATTCTCACTAAGTTTTCTTTCAGCCTTTGCCCTCTTCGGAGATGTTGGTGGCTGTCTCCGCCTCTCTAAGTTCCAAATTAAGTGTGTGGTTTCCGCACTTTGTCATATATGGACCATTGTGTGTGGGCTTATTTAGCCATCAATTTAGCCACCCTAACTGTTGCCAGAACTCAGTCAGTTTGTCCAGTTTGTTTGGTAGTTGATCCAAAGATATGTCTGCTCCAAGCGTGTTTTCTCTGATAGTGTTGATTACTTCGCACTCCAGAATAATGTGTTCGATGGTTTCGTCCCTTTCCATACAGGCCCTGCATAGAGGGCTGTCTGTTATGCCTAAAGTGTAGTAATGTTTATTGAGAGCAATGTGTCCTGTTATTGTGCCTACTGCATGCATTACGGAGCTTTGTCCTATTCATCTGTAGTAGGCGACTTGGCAAATGGCTGTTGGTTGATGTTATTTCTTTTCCGCCTCTCTTGGCGCAGCTGCTCTAACGTCAGATCTAGCCCTTCAACTCCAGCACGAACACACATGTTGTGCTATACGTAGCATGCTACTTCTACAATTTTTCCTGTTTTTTCTGGCAAGAAATCCAGCTTGTGTGTGGACAAGAGGCAGCTGTTTCAACATTCCAAATGTGCGTTCAATAGTAGAACAGGCACATTTCTGCACTTTATTAAAACATTCGTTCTGAGGTTCATTTCAATTGTTCTAAGTTGGTACCGGAGTCCCCTGAAAATTAAATAGAAAAAATATCATGTGCTAATTTATTTGCCTTGAAGTAGTTATTTAAATCTGTGGCTTTGGTCGCTCAGAGAATGCATACACAATAAAATTGATACATGCATGGAAAACTGGGCCCTATCACTATGAGTTCAGAAAATTTCAGTAGATAATGCAATTCTCTCAGCGACCAGACTAAAGACACAATAAAATTCATAACATGCTCACTCAGAATATATGCAGTTTCATTTTGAGAAATGCTTTCAAAATGGCTTTTTATCATTGAATTGTTCCAAATAAAAACATAGTGAGTTGCCCCTCCTGAGTTTGAGAATGACCTCCATACTGTGCATCCACATTTAAAATATAATTTTCTGCATCACTAATCTGAAAAGGAAATGGCTGTTTTAGTGGAATTATATGATTTAGAAGGAAAAATGTATAAAATAGAAGAGAAAAATTTACCAAAATATTTTACAAAAGTACAGCTATTTCTTATTCATTTTTCTCAATAAAAACATTCAAAACAACTTGCGCTTACCTCTTAAACTTGCTCTTTTACTATAAAAACAATAAAAATTTAATTATACAGGGAAAAAGCCGCAAATTATCCAATTTCGAAACTTTGAACGATACCTTTAGAGCTGTCGTAACAATTGTCGTTTTCCACAAGTGTCAAATTCAAATGTTCGAAGATTGACATTTGTGTTAGAGTAGCATTTTGCACGATGGAAATCTATCGATTATCGGTCGGATGAATTGTCGAATCGATAGTGTTTAGAGTTGGCAACGATACGATAACGACAACGAATACATCGATATCGAACTTTAAGAGTAGACCCCCTGATTCGGGCTTCTCTCAGCATTGGTATGACAGCGATTCAAACTATTTTACATGATGAACTGGGTGTCAAGAAGTTAGTTTCCCGCTGGGTGCCCCATCTTTGACCGAGGAACAAAAGTCGGCTTGTGTTAATTGGTGTCGGTCTACTCTGCAACGGTTCAATAGAGGGAGCTCAAATGCAGTTTACAATATCGTCTCTGGTGATGAATCGTGGATTTATTCATATGAGCCCGAAAGAAAACATCAATCGACTGTTTGGGTCTTCGAAGGCGAGGTCAAGCCAACAAAAGTTGTCCGCTCTCGTAGCGTGTCGAAAAAAATGGTCGCTTCGTTTGTATCGAAAACTGGTCATGTGGCTACGATTCCTTTACAAGAACGCAGAACGGTTACTGCTGATTGGTACACAATAGTTTGTTTGCCGGAAGTCATAAGAGAACTTCGTAAAATTAATCCGAATTGTCGCATCATTCTTCACCAGGATAATGCGAGCTCACATACCGCTCGCAAAACGATCGCGTTTTTAAATCAGGAAAACGTGGAGTTAATGGACCATCCACCGTATAGCCCTGACTTGAGCCCAAATGATTATTTTACATTCCCAAGAATTAAAGATATGCTACGTGGTCAACGATTTCAAGGCCCAGAAGAGGCAGTCGAAGCTTACAAATCGGCCGTTTCGACTATATCCACTTCAGACTGGAATTACTGTTATAATAATTGGTTTGATAGAATGCAAAAGTGCATCGATTGTCACGGAGAATACTTCGAAAAACAATGAAAGTAAATATTGTTGTATTATTTTTGTACTTTTTTCTATTCCCGATCATTTCGGTGTGGCCCTCGTATGATGATAAATAGACAGTAAACTATCGAACCACTCAAGATAAGAATAAACTAACAGTTCCCACAAAAAATATGTTAAATAAGTCAATGCCAAACGTAATCTTGTGAATGAAGCACTTGCAACTAAAGGCGATAATAACTCATAATTTATTCAACTCATCTCTGTCTAACTACTTTACGTAACGCAAGCCAAGACCGTGCTGTCAGTCAGAAACGACTCGAACCATTTGCAAGCTGACGGTGACACACCATAACACGCTAATTTTGCAAGAAGTAGTTTCTATACAAACAAACTCAGTATTGTGCGTGCTAATTACTACACACATTGATTGTGAAAGGTATGCAATGCCGCCTAAATACCATGACGTAACATGCAGAGCTAAGCATACTTTTCTCGACGCTCATGCAAGTGTTCAACTGCGACTTGATACGAATTTGCGCTAGTAGATTCTAGATGCCAGTGCAACATATTTATTGAGCAGTAATTATTTTTATGCAATAATTTTAATTGGCAATAAAAAACTTTCCCAGGGAACATAGGTCGAAATACGAAAATGAATTTTTAACCTCTCATAGAAACTGCATCAGCTGACAGCGCATTTTGTATGGGAGGTCAAATTTGGTTTTTCGTATTCCGACCTAGGTTCCTTTGGGAAAATTGTTCAATTTCATGGTCTAACTTGTTACTTACAATATTTTTGCATGTTTGCTAAAATTTTGTTCACAATTTTTGTAGAACCCTGTATTGATACTGACCTTAATATTGAACTGTCCTATGACAGGTTTGTGGTCGCTGACTGTGTAGTGCGGGATGTGGTTGTATGAAACGAGGTCGGCTCTAAGTGTAATATTCTCGTAGTTATTTGCTATCACTTTGTACAATATTCTGTCCGTCCATGAAGGTTTTCGTCTGGAATGGAAAAATATGAAATTTAAGATACAAAATACATATTTGTAAAGGACAAAAATATGTGGAATTATCTGTTTATTGGAACCACGCGTGTTTTTTTATCCGTTAGAATAGCTACCGTAGCTATACGATTTAATTAGTAAAAGTTAAATTAAGATCAAATCAATGTATATGTCACTAATCACAGGAAAATTATAAGAATCGTAATTTGATCGACTTCCTAGTAAGTTGATAAATATTCGAAACATCATAAACGGCAGTTGAACGCAATAAAAGACATGTATACTAGTGGTTTTTTATTCCGAGATAAAACTAACAGACTTGAAATTTATATAATATGAAGGAGAATAAAAAAAAGAAAGAAGAACAACAAAAAAAATTTTTTTTAGTGCCGCCATTTTTTTTTTTAAATATTATTTTAAAAAATCGATAGTGGACTTTTTTTTAGCTACTGGCAACACCAAAGGAAAATATTACCCTGACATTGACAGCAGGATAGCTGTATATGACGCCCGTGTGCGTGGTCAAGACAGACTGCTGTCAAAGGGTAATGTTTATTAATTCTACAAAGTAATATTTTTTTGACAGCAGTGTGTTTCAGGGCTCCCACGATCGTATTTAGTATTACGGCTCCCGCACACGACCGAGAATCGGAGGGCGATTATCGGCCAGGACAAGGACGGAAGATTCAGGTGACAACACGTCAGAGCGGGATGCCTACAAGAAATCGGTCATGTGCGGGATCCCTAAGGAGGTGATCGATCAAAAATCAAAATAATATCGACACACGATGTCGATGTTTTTTTTTTAGTAAGATAAGATAACATGAACATATTTTTTTGTAAGTCTCGGTATTATCAAAAATGCTTTTCATGGTCATTATTTGTTAATATACAGGGTGTTAGGCTAGGGTAACTGTACAGGATGTTAGCGTAAGTATACAAGGTGTTAGGTTAGGATGACTACTATATGTACAGGGTGTTAGGGTAAGTATACAGGTTGTTAGGTTAGGATTACTATACAGGATGTTAGGGTAAGTATACAGGGTGTAAGGTTAGGATGACTACTATATGTACAGGATGTTAGGGTAAGTATACAGGGTGTTAGGTTAGGATTACTATACAGGATGTTAGGGTAAGTATACAGGGTGTAAGGTTAGGATAAATACACAGGATTTTAGGGTAAGTATACAGGGTGTTAAGATAGCATAACTATACAGGGTATTAGATAAGAATCACTATATGTACAGGGTCTTAGGGTAAGTATTCAGGGTGGTACTGAACAGGGTGTTTGGGTAAGTATACAGGGTGATAGAATAGGATAACTATACAGGCTGTTAGGTTAGGATCACTATATGTACAGCGTTTTAGGGTAAGTATACAGGGTGTTAGGATAGGATAACTACATAGGGTGTTGTGTTAGGATCACTTTTATGTGGGGTGCAAGCAGAGAACCTCCCCGTGGTGCACCCTGGAAACTGTTTTGGACCCGGTTACGCATGCGTCCAGACAAGCCAATTCTTTGTGAGACTGCTCTATAGCTCTCGCTATGTCTGTTGCGGAACGTAATGCGAAAGGTCACTTTTGGAAGAAAGTAAAAGACCCGACTAAATGCCCTTCTCAGGGCCGATGTGAGGAGTCAGATGCGTCTGACTGCAGTGCTCGGACCGTGACGTCTCAGGCTTCTACTGCCAACCAAAGCGTCAAGAGGACTCATAGTCAGAGCAGCACGGGTTCCACCAGTGACGAGGCTGCTAATCCTTTTAAAATTCCTACCTCATTACGAGGAAGGGGAAGAGGTCTTCCACGTGGTTCGTCGGGGGCTCGCGTTGAGCTTTCCGACGAAGAATTAACGGCTAAGGTCAACGAGATTGCCTAAGCCAGACGCGAGTTTGCCACACTGATTGCAGCATCAGGTAAAAGAGAAGCGACGGCTGCGGACATGACTGGTGTCCTCGAAGTCAAAGCTTTTCAGGGTGCAAACCTCGTACTTGACGTTGTGCGCAGGTTTAAAAGCCTGAAAAGCACAAGTGCAAAGGCGATCAAAGAGGCTATCGAGTGTATCCGGACTGCCGTAGAAGGTCTAGCGAAGCGGAGTGTGACTGATGAGACCCACTCCCTTCAAATGGAGAACGATCATCTGCGAGTGGAGTTTAATACCACTAGCAAACACATGGAATCGATTGCGAAGGAGAAACGGGAGCACAGAATGAGTCACCTTACCGGGGGACCTTCTCAAGAGGAGACGATGGCTGAAAACTTGATGCACTCCATTATCTGCCAGGGGGGCAAAATGCTTCATTCGCGGTTTGCCGGTCTGGAGGATCGACTGCTGCCTGCAAGGGTCTGTCGACCTCCATTGGCGGCTGAAAAGAGGACTTTGGTGGCCTCTAAGATTACTGAAAATCAGCCGTCAGCTGGTGCAGGTTTAGTACCGGCTACTGTTGGCTCTGCTGCCTCATCAAAGAAGCCAACGAAAAAACCAAGGGGTGATGCTGCTTCAGCCACACCGGCTGATGAGGGTTGGCAGACAGCCGGTAGCAGATGCGCGAAGTGGAGGAAGAATGCAGCTCATTCTGCTCCTTCTGGTCCTCCACTTCCTCCGAAAAAGGTGAACAAAACAAAAAAGGGTAAGAGAAAGAAACTCCGCGTCCCTAAAACAGCAGCTGTAGTGCCCACACTGCAGCCCGAGGCGACGCAGTCAGGTTTGACCTACTCAAGCGTTAAATTAAGCAGTGCGTGGTAGCAGGTTAGCTTGGCTGAGCTCGGCATAACCGGAGGTTGCCACTTCAGAAAGGCTGCTACTGGCGTCCGAATGATAGAATTACCTGGTGCTGATAGCGGAGAGAAGGCAGACAAACTTGCAGAAAAGCTGCGGGAAGTCCTCCTTATTTCTGTCAAGATCATGAATCCAACAATGCGCTGAAGTGCGTTTTTCTCGATGATTGTACGACCGAAGCGGATGTCGAAGCGGCCGTCGTTGCAAAAGCTTAATGCCCTACAGAGTTGGTTAAGGTGGGGCAGATACGCCGCGGCTCTAGGGGCGCTGGATCTGTTTTGGTCAAGTGTCCAGTTGCGTCGGCCAAGCTGTTCATTGAGAAAGAGCGGCTTTTAATTGACTGGAGCTCTGTTCGAGTGCAATCCCTGGAACAATGCCTGATGCGTTGTTTCTGGTGTATGAGGCAGGGGCACATAAGGCAAAATTGTACCTCTGCTTTCGACTGTGGCGAGTTGTGTTTCCGATGTGGTCAATCTGGTCATAAGGCGGTGTCTTGTACTGCCGCCCCTCATTGTCCGGTTTACGCAGAGGCTAAGTTACCAGCCAACCATCAGGTTGGCGGCAAGGGCTGCAATCCTCCAGCTCCGGCTGGTGTAGGTACTGACTGGACATGGTTGTTTTGACCGGTATCTGCACCACATAGCTGACAGAGAACTAACTCCAGCATGCCATCATTGTGACTGCACCGAGGACACGGTGCAGCACACAGTGGTGGAATGCCCAAGATGGGCAGAGGAGCGTGCTGCCCTAGTGGCGGTAGTGGGTGGAGATCTCTCGCTGCTGGTTATTGTTCAGGCTATGGTCGGCAGCAAGAGGTCTTGGGAGGCCATGGTCTCCTTCTGTGAGTCAGACATATCGCAGAAGCATATCGCTCTTTCTGACACGCTTCGCAGAAGGCGCAGGGGGCACAGGAGCCGGGAGTACGCCCGTTCTCCGCCCGCTCCGTAGGCTTGCGTGCGGCGGGATGGGGAGCCCGTCGCTCGCACTAAAAGGCCAGTGAGGGTCGACGTCTGATGTGTGCTCAGACGTCGCCTAGGTGAGGGAGCCTCTCCAGAGGCTATCGCAGGGTGGTGCAAGTAGTGCGAAGGTACAGTGCTCGTGACCCACCCAAAATGCGAGAGTGGCACACGGTGGAGTTTTTATTGATTTCAAGCCCCACATAACCGTACCGCTTCCCCGAACGGTGCGGCATGCGTAGGAATTTTCTCCATCACAAAAAAAAGGATTACTATTATATATAGTGATAACTACACAGAGTGTTGGGTTAGGATGAATATACAGGGTGTAAGGTTAGGATCACTACACATATAATGATCCTAACCTAACACCCTGTATAGCTATCCTATCCTAACACCCTGTATACTTACCCTAAGACCCTGTACATATAGTGATCCTAATCTAACACCCTGTATACTTACCCTAAAACCCTGTACATATAGCGATACTAACTTAACATCCTGTGTAGATATCCTATCCTAACACCCTGTATAAGTATACCCTATAAGTATACCGTATAAGTAGACCCTGTACATATGGTGACCCTAATCTAGCACCCTGTATACTTACCCTTAAACATACATATGGTGATCCCAATCTAACACCCTGTATACTTACTTAACCTAAAACCCTGTTGTAAGTAGGGTTGTCATAGTCTAATCAGTGTTGCCATATTCCAATCAGTGATGCCGTATTTCAATTTTAAAAATCAATTAAAAAAAATGGTGGCCTTTAAAAAAATTATTTCTTCACCAAAATATTATCTACTATCCTATCCACTATATGAACTTGGTTTCAACCCTGTTAATCGTCCCTCGAAATAAAAATCCAACCTCCATAGTAAGATTGAACATCTCTTTTGAACGCAATAAATTTCAGCTAATTGATCAACTTACACTCCCTGGCGTTAAGTTGATAAACTAACGATTTTGCCACACGTCAAATCATACCAATGCATACGTATCAGTGTATAATTTTACGTTAAACTGACACCCGTATACACTAACAATGTTCTCTGATTGGTCGATCACATTGTGAGCAAGCATGTGGCAACTGTTTGTTCATATAGATTCGACCAATTTTTATCGTAAAACGAGCTAGGTTACATTCATCTTAGCTTTTTTCAGGCATATATAAAAACTACAGTTTTCACCCCATTGCATGTCTACAGCAGAACATAGGAATTTCCAAGAGGTCAGCCTAGTGATACTAAAAAACAATAGAGAAATAGGCTGCACGTTGTCGCGACAATAAGCATGAAATAAAATAGCCTCTTAATTAAAGATGACATAATAAAGGGTACAATAGCATATTACGATTAGTTAGAACACACCATAAAATAGGCCTTTCAAGGATAGTAGTAACTCCACAGATTATGCTATCAATCACTTCTTAGACCTTACTTCTGATAGAATCGGTTACTACATTGCATTCTACAAAAAAATATGTTCTGTATTTGCTAGCGTATTTTTAAGATTTTTTCTAATATACAGGGTGTTAATTTGATTGCGTGCTATAGCTTAGGGGGTGGTTCAGTAACGATAAAGGAACTAAAAAAAAAATTAAAAATCCTACAAATTTTTTTTTTAACTCCATTGAAACTAAACTAACACGGAGGGCAATGACCTTGAGCACCGCGCTATCAAAAGCGCGCGAATGAGTTTCAGTTATGTATGTGCCTACCTTATCCACTGATACTGCGTACCACTGATGCTCCATCCGGGTCATTACCCTCCGCGTTCGTTAAGTTTCAATGGAGTTTTAGTTTTTTTTAGGTAGGATTTTTTAAATATTTTTTTTGTGTTCCTTTATCGTTACTCAAACACCCCCTAAGCAATGGCACGCAATCAAATTAACACCCTGTATATTGCGATAAAAATTATGATCATAAAGCATAAAATATGACACGATTTAAAATAAGTACTCGCCAAGAGATATGCTGCATAAACTTACATTTTTTATTATTATTCATATAATATTGCTCTTAACCTCAATCCAGCCCTCAGGACAGAGACGAGACTGTTGAGAGAACCAAAGTCTTCCAGTCCAGGAGAAGTCTATTTACTCGCTACTTAAACAGATTCAGGTTATAACTCGGGAGGCGCTGTGGTACGAAATTCCACTCAATGGTTTTGTGTATCTATCTATAAGCGCAAGAATAAGGAAGAAAGGGTATGGCTGAGTTAGGTCACGGAGCACATATATTTGGAAATACTTACTTGAAAACCTTATATAACAAGGTTTAACAAAAAGGGTATATCAACCCTGAAGGATGTGATTCTGCCCATGAAACTGAACAACTTTCCTTAAGGAACATAGGTTGAAATACGAAAAAAAAAATGTTGACCTCCCATAGAAACTGAATCAGCTGATCGCGCATTTTGTATGGGAGGTCAATTTTTTTTCCTATTTCGACCTATGTTCCTAGGGAAAGTTGTTTAGTTTCATGGGCAGAATCACATCATTCAGGGTTGATATACCCTTTCTGTTACACCTTGTATATGTTATAGTCAAAGTCCGATACACAGTCTCTTCGCGGAAGGACTGGTTTATCCTAGGTTTGGCCAAAGCCATCAGGCAATCCCCGAAATACATTTTAATTTCGCCCTTTGCCTGAAGTATTTTTAGTCAAACCCAGGAGCTCCTAACTTTTCAGTCAAACGTCGAAAGTAAATTATTCTGTTTCGGTTTTGGCCTAGTCAATCCTAGAAGCGACTGCAAAACTCGGTCAAACGTTGATCTGAACATGTTTAAACAGGTTCATAATGTCTCTTTAGGTTAGGTTAGGTTCCCCCCCGAAGGGTTCCCGCCTTGTCGTGGCGGGGGGGCTTAGTACCCGTGGCCTGGTCTCCCACGGCGAAGCGAAGAGGAACACCACGGGGCCGTTCCGGTGTTCAACTGGGCGGCCCCGGGCGGGGCTGCTCCTCTGGGCTTTGGTCTCCAAGCCCGCGATGGAGCGGCTTATGGCGGTAGGTTGCGGTAGTGTATGGGCGCTATCGCAACTGAGGCGGGCTGCGGTGTCGTATGGGAGGCACCGCAGTTGAGGTGTAGGGGCCGCGGCGGGAGAGGAGTGTCGGTGTTTCGTTGTGCCGCTCTCCCTACCTTCCGCGGCCTCGGCGGGGTCGCCACCGTTTGATGGCGGACGCGGTGGGGCTGCAGGGGAAGAGGAGTGCCGGTGTTACGTTGTGCCGCTCTCCCTATCCTCTGCAGCCGATGTGGCAGGCGGCGGGGCCACTGACCTGACCCGTCGCAAGGGACCCCGGGCGTTCAGACACGGGGATGTTTGGCGCCCTTCTGGATGGGTCCCCCGCGGGAGGGAATGGCCGGGCACTCACGGCCATTTCCGGCCCCTCCTTATGTGAGGGGCGTGAAGGGCCTGCCGTGTAGGCGGGCGGTCGCCGGTGTGGGACTGGAAGTTAAGGCTCTGCCGGTTTCCCAGTCCCCCGCCACTCGGGCGACGCGGGAGTGCCGCTGGGTTGTTTTAGTGGGTATACCGGTTATACGGGGACTCCCACATACCCCTTCCATTCCCCGGTGGGAGGGGATGCATAAAGTATTTTTTCCCAGCGAAAAAAAAAAAAAAGGTTAGGTTATACTTTATTGCACATCGTACAAAAGGCGGGCCTAATGCCACACGGCATTCTCTCAAAGCATCTCAAATATAAAAGTGAAAATCACGTAAGCTGACCAATCAGGTGTCAGAACTGGCAGAGTTAAGCGGTTCTTAAGACTTGAAAGCTGCTTAAATGATAAAATGCTTCCAAATATACGAAGATAAGACACTTCATACCTATATCGGAGTTACTCTACTACTCGTCAAACCCCGATTTAATAAAATTGTGTTTTGACGTTTGCCTGACCAAATTAGTCTCTCCCAGGTTTGACGAAAATTGTTTAGTCAAAGGCCGAAAATTTACATTTGTTTGGGCTTTGACTAAGTCATTCAGTCTGACCTGAGGATTGACCAGTCCAACCTAGGAGCGCCGGAGCTTCGGAGTTTGCCTATAACATATACATGGTGTAAGGGCATGTTCAGTTCACTTTTCGGTACACCGTCCGGACGGTGTACTGAAAACTGAACTGAACATTCTCTATACAAATTGCTCACTCTGATCGAACGCTTTGAATGGAAGTCAAAATTTTTTATCATTTCTCAAAAATGTTTGACTGAGCAGACCCTTTCAGTTTATAGTACACCGTCCCTTACACTCTGTATTCTTTGACATAGCACTTTCTTATACCGTTCAGTCACGATGCAAGTATCAAGCTTGACCTGCTCTAGACTGTACAAGCGAAATAGTTTAGCTATAGAATTCTTAGTCATTTGGTTCCTTACTAATTTCAAGATTCTTTGAGGACTACATGTTTCCCTAAATAACTATGAAATGAAGAAACTTACTTAACATCGTAATCATCCGTCCCAATATTGAACTTATACGTCGGCGGGAACCGAATCTCAGCCTCTGTAAACTCTGAGAACGCCTCTCCAGACTCCATCACAGCAAGCAGCTGATCGTGTTTCAGGATAGAAGTATATTTGTCCTTTTCTATCTTTTGTAATTGCGCGACAATCTCTTCCGATGTTGGGCTGCCTCCTGAAGGATGGTCCGTGCGGAAGTTTAGGTCTCCGATCCAGAATACGTAGCTGGAAAAAAGAGATATTTACACTATAGGTTCCTCTTAGGAAGAGTCATGAGTTTTGTTAACACGAAATTATACAAATTATATAAAATCTCGCTTGCAGATTAAATCTACAACCAATTTTTTTTTTTACACGAAATTCTACAAATTATATGAAATCTCGCTTGCAGGTCAAATCGAAAATCTTCTTATACATACAATAGACCACGCTCAGATGAATCTTTCTAAAAAAAGTTTGTACAAAGTAGTAAAAATTGTACAAACTTTGTTTAGACAGAGGCGTGAAGAAGTGTGATGTCTATGCTTGCTTAGTATACCTATTTATTTAGACAAAAAGATCAATATATCATTTTAGTTTTTAAAGTGAACTCTGAATCGAATCCGGGCAGGTGCGTTTTTTTTTATGTGACAAGTGAGCAAACGAGATGGAAAGTGGTCACCACCACCCATAGAGCCGCTGTCTTATTAAATGCGTGCGTGCGTGCGTGCATGCCCGAAAATAAAATTACATACACACATTCATAACATTACGCCTCTTTACCGTTGGGGTAGGCAGAGACCACAGCCCTCCACCTGCTACGATCATAACATACTTCCCTCGTTTCCTCTACTTACATCAACCCTATCATACAAAAGTTAAAAATGGAAAACAATGGGGCATCTTTTTAGTTTCCTGAATTAAGATGGGACCCATCCTAGCCGCGGTTCGGTTAAGGGGCTGATAAGAGCTAAAATACGCTTTACTTGAGCAGGTTTTTAAAGAAAAAGATGAATATATGGCCGTGAAGAAAAATTATGTGATAATTAAGCATCTTTACAAGAATATGCCCGACTCTGAAACACGATTAAATATATTATGTACCTACGCCATAAAAAAAAATCCAACGTTACCTCTGCTTTTTGCTTTTAAACCGTTTTTCTTAAGTACCCATTAATCTACTCGTATGATTCCAAAACTTTTACACATTATTCAATATATTATCTATACATATAATGAAAGAGTAGAAACCGCGTGTCTGTACTTTTGATAAATTTATAAAAAAATTAGTGTATTCGATAAGAAACGACTAATAGAAACAAAAAACAGACTCAAAAATATGTTTTCTGAACTTTTTGTCTGTCTGTATGTTTTCGATAAACTCCGAAACTACTGAACGAATTTTCTCGCGGTTTTCACAGATAGATTAAACTTAGCTTTGAGCAACATATAGGCTATGTTTCATTCAAATCGCTTCACTCCATCAGAAGCTACACTAATGTAAAGTATCAAATTGCCTGTACGATAATAACTCACAAACCGATTCAAACTGAGTTTTCAATTACGAGTTTGGCTTACTTTTGTGCAACTTAAAAGTTTAGCTTCATTGCAAACGGTTCACTCAGACAGAAGGTACGCTTAGGTCAGGTATGCGGCGGCGCAAATAACTCACATGCTATTGAACGAATTCAAACAGGGTTTTCAATAAACTGTCAAGCTTACTTCTTTGCAACATATTAGCTTACTTTCATTGAAAACGGCTCACTTAGACAGGTGTGCGAAATTTCCAGCGGAGGAGGCGCCAATATCTCACAAACAACTGAACCGATTAAAACGAGGTTTTCAGTAACGTATTTGGCTTACTCCATGCAACATGTATGCTTAGTTTCATTGCAAACGGTTCACTCAGACATAAAATACACTAAGTTTCAAGCGGGGGCACCAATAACTCACAAACTACTAAACGGATTTAAACGGGGTTTTCAATAACGTGTTTAGCTTAATTCTTTGCAATGTATTAGCTTACTTTCATTGAAAACGGTTGACTCAGACAGAAAATGCCCGAATTTTCAATAGGCGGCGCCAATAGCGAACAAACTACTGTACCTACTCCAACTGGCATTTCTATGACGTGCTTGGATTAGGCACTTCCGTGCAACATATAAGCTTAGGTTAGTTGAAAACGGTTCACTCAGATAGAAGTTACACAAAGTTTCAAGCGAAGGCGCGAATAATTAAAAAACTTTTGAGCAGATTCAAACGTGGCTTTCAGTAACGCGTTTGGCTTACTTCTGTGCAATAAATAAGCTTAGTTTCATTGCGATAGGTAGGTTCACTCTGACAGAAGATACGCAAAGTTTCAAGCTGCAGAACCAAGAACTCACCTACTGAACTGGTTCAAAGTCAAACGAGGTTTTCAATGACGCGTCGGGCTTCTTTCTGTACAACATATAAGCTTTATTTCATTGCAAACGGTTCACTCAGACAGAAGGTTCGCGAAATTTTAAGCGGCCGCACCAATACCTCACAAACTACTTGAACGACTTAAACGGGATTTTCAATAACGTATTTGGGTTGCTTTCGTGCAATATTTGAACTTTTTTTATCGCAATCGGTTCATTCAAACAGATAATAGGCGAGTTCAAAGTTTCAAGCTGTAAAACCGAGCTGAAATCAAACAAAGCTTATAATTTTGTACGGAAGAAAGCCAAATACGTTGTTGAAAATTCCGTTTGATCCGGTCCAGTTGTTTGTGTAAAAGTCGTGGGTACAGCTAAAGATTGTTAAAATCTAGATTTAGTTTTATTGTAAAAATAATAATAAAAAAAAATCCTGTTTGGGCATGGCGGTGCAACAACTGTAAAAAAAATTATGAAAGTTCTAAAGTTTTGAAAACTTAGGAAGTAGGTACTTATAAACGAAATACTTCAAAAAATAAAGAGAGAAGTGAACCATTGTTTTTTAGGAATTGTCTTTTAAGGGGAGAGATAAGTTACAAAGATTGCACGGAAGTGAAGTCCAACAGTTTTGTATGTAGGACTTTGTACCGCTCTTTTTTCAGTAGCCACAGAAGCTGAAGTGACTGAGCCTCAGATTTAGTTAGGATTTGTTTTGTATAAGAAATAACGAAACCCGTATCATAGTTACTCCGCGTGGAATTCGACTATGATTTTACACTTACGAGGATAGTGGGCGACATAACAGTCCACACGTAAACAAGAGGTGTTTAATTTACAAAAATCCGTATTACCGATACTCTGTATACCTAATAATATAAAGGCGAGCTGTCTGTCTGTTACGCTTTTATGACTAATCCGATAAACCGATTGTGATAAAAACTTGGTACGAAGATAGTTTGAACCATGGGAAAAGACATTAGCTACTTTTTCTGAACCCCACGCGGACGGAGTCGCGGGCAACAGCTAGTGCATAATAATATAGCTGTTTTATAATCGATATTATGGGTACAGATTTTGAGAAAAATCCAAAAATGAGCGAAAAACGTGAAACAGCGCGAATCCGCTCCGTTCTAGCACGCGCATTCTGCCCTTTGTTAGAAAGGGAGGTAATTCAGCTCTTATCAGCCCCTTAAGAGGCCTATTACATTTTGAGCGTGTTTTTGCGCAAAATAGCTGATTTCGGCGTCCTTAATCTGAGAAACGGAAAGATTTTGACAACTTTTACTGATTAAATGTTGAAGAATAGTTATTATTTAAGTTCGTAGCGGCCTCGCTTTTTAAATTTTTTTCTTATATTGGTAGATATACTCGTAGCCAATATTCCGAAGCAATTTTTCATAAAATGCGCGAAGGCACTTTTTTGAGCACGTGGATTGAACTATTGGGCTAAACAAACAAAATTAAAATAATACAATAAAATCTCTTATATAATAGTGTAGTTCGTAGCGGCCTCGGAATTTTGAAAAATATATTGGAAAATCTAGAAAAAACAATCAATTCCGAACGAAAAAAACTACAAAAAACGCTCAGGTTTAACTGCAAATTGCTCTTTACTATATTAATATTATTTCGTATAACTTATACCATACTAAACTTTGGTATAAAGAAAATTAAAATCGCCTACGTTTGTTTAAAAACAATTCGTTTTAATACCTTAATTGAACGTACTTAAAACTGCCAAACTTCTCCATAATCCGATGCGCTGGCCTTTCAAACGCAATAATAGTATCAAATAACTTGAAAATAAAAAAAGTATTTATATCGTTTAGTTTCAGCTACAAGACAGTGTCGAAAAATCTGGACGCCGAGTGAGATTTTCCACTATTCATTTTTTTGAACGAAATTTTGTGATAGGCCTCTTAAGCGATTTATTGGGTGTGTGACGATTGACACGAAAAGAAGTATAAGATTTGCTCTATTTCGTGTACTAGCAGTTTTAGTTGTCGGTTCACCGTCTTTTATGCATACTTCAATATCCTTTTCCACTGTAATAATGCTATCTATAAACTATTTAATCCACATAATTGTACATCGATTCAAGAAATCAATATCAGATCGCCAGTTGATTGTGTATTATCGCTATAACGATAGACACGTTACCACACGTTACTTACGTTACGTTAAACAGTGTTTGTAATCTGACACTCGACTTACGCTGCGTAGGTATTCAGTTTTTTCAAGGTTTTTGTAATGATTAAACAAAACCTAAATTTTTATAGCCGTACAACAATTTAGCCAAAAAAAATTATGTCCTTGACAAACACAAACTTTAAAAGGTCACATAAAAAAAGAACCGATTACGGTCACATAAAGTGGCTTGGCAAGTCTTCATAGACTAAATCATATTCTTCTATTTCTGTCATCTGGCGTCCGTACTTGGTCCATACTGAAAAAGTTGTTGTCGTGCAAGTCGCTCGAGGCGCACTTTTGCCCGGCTGGTGGCGTAATATGACCCTCGATTCTATCTGGGTACCGGGTAATTGGTTTATATTTTAGTTAATAGTAGTAGCTGTTTCAGCCCTCTAAACGCACGCATCCCGTCATAAACAAAAACACAATATATTTATTACACCACAAAATTTAAACTAAGTACCTATATGTAAATACAGGTTCTTAGTATGGGGCCCCCCTTACTTTTATATATTTTTTTATTACTTGTTATAGCGGCAACAGAAATACATAATCTGTGAAAATTTAAACTGTCTACCTATTACGGTTCATGAGATACAGCCCGCTGACAGACAGGCAGGCAGTCATCGGAGGCTTATTAATTGAGTGCCGGTTTTAGTGTTCCTTACCTCAAAAGGAAATAAATGGTACAGCAGCACTGCACTTACTTTCTCGCAATACTCAAGAAAAACTATCAACCGCAAACTTAAATTTGTAATGCCATACACATAGTATGGAAATACAAACTTTTATTTACGTTTTTCCAAACAAATGATCGAATGAAATATACATTTTCAAACATTAAAACAAACAAACCTCAAACGATTTCGAGTAAATCACATGTTTAACTTTTGGTAGTACTGGAACACCCTTTATATGAATTCTCACAGATCAATGGATACCTCCGTAGTAGGATACTTGCATGGAGATTTTTTTAATTTCCCAACACATGTTCCTTATGGATAATTGTTCAGTTTAGTCTACTGAGCAAACCCTTTCAGTTTTTGGTACACCCTGTGTACTAAATTTTATTCAAAAAATCATAAAGAATATCCAATCAAGTAGACAACCAATCCAGGATTAATATTATAGAAAATTTTAAAACTCAACGGAACAAATTTTGGGTAAATCACATATTTACGATTTGGTGGTACAGGAACACCCCTTATATGAAATTACACAGATCAATTGATACTGGCGTAAGATATCTTACATGGAGATGCTTGGTCATGCAAAGTTTCATCAAGATTCTATGAGGCGTTTTGAGAAAATTTAAATTTCATTTTCGTTGTGTGACAGCTACCCTCGAAATGAGAGCCAGCAAGAAACCACTTAGAACCCTTCGATGGATTTGCATAAAATTCAAAATATGGTGTCAATCGGATTATTCGTTTAGCCGCTAGGCCAAAGCGTGACGGACAGACCGACCGACGGACCGACCGACCGACGGGCGGACATTTTTGGGAGACTTGTTTTTTATGGTGTATAAGTGATATAGAACACATTTTTGAGAAAATTAGAAAAACTTTTTTTTTCACGAATATAATACCTTTCTCGCTCCGCTTGAAAGTAAAAACGGAACCCTTATAGGATCACTTTGTTGTCCGTCTGTCTGTCTGCCTGTCACGACCCTTTTTCTCAGGAACGCGTGGAGGTATTAAACTGAAATTCATATCAAATACTCAGGTCTACTGTCCCTTGGGGCTGTGAAAAAAACAAACTTCTAAGCCGACGCAATCACCTACAGGGTACTTCCCGTGAACTCAGAATCTTGAAATTTGGTACGAAGCAACGTCTTAAAGCATATATAAAGAATAAATTTTTAGTTTCATCATATAATCAAATATTTTTAAAACTTTTAAATTTACTACCATTTTCCTCATGAACGCATTGAGGAATTAAATTGAAACTCATATCAAATACTCAGATCTATAATACCTTTAAGCTGTAACAAAATCAAACTTCTATGTCAACCCAATAAAAAAAAAAGAAACAGCAATTTAAGCCGCATATTTTGAAACTCCAACTACTCGCAACGCAAGGGAATCAAAACCTAAAGGATACTTCCAGTCGACCTAGAATCTTGAAATTTGCCATGAAGCAAAGTTTTATAGCACACATAAAGGGAAAATTCCGAAAACCTTAAGTTTTTAGTTACACCACAAAAAAAATGCATCAAAAATACCATAACTTTTACTTATATACCTATATACAGGTTTGTACGGAACCCTCGGTGGGCAAGTCCGACTCGCACTTAGCCGGTTTTTTATTAGAATAGAATATACTTTATTGCATAAAATGTGGTGGAAAGTTCTTACAGAGTTTATGGTGTATCACACATTTAACCAAAATCTATTAGCATGCAACAGAGAGACTGTACTTAATTATAATTTCATAAAATATTAATTACCAAAAAACAATTAAAGAAAATAAAAACATATGAATCTAAAAAAAAATTCAATAGATATTAAAAATTATTACAATATTATTATAATTTTATATTAAAACTAAATATTTAAAAATTCATTAATGCTGTACAGACACTTATCACATTAATATTTTTACAAGGCACATTTAAAATTGTTGGCAGGTAGGTTTTTAATACTATCGGGTACTTTGTTATACAGCTTTACAGACATGTTGTAGCAATTTTTTGCAAAACATGTTGTAGAGCAGGATCTAGCCATTAGACGAGTGGGATGTCTTGCATTGAAGGCACAGGCATATCGCTTCTAGTGTATAAGTCAAAATTATTCTTAACAAATAAACATATTTCAAAAATGTACATGGCAGGCAAAAGATTTAAATTCTTGAATAAAGGTCTACAGGAGTCCATTATATTAGTCGTCCCTCCAACGTGGTATGCGTGTTATCTTATAGATGTTGTAACCGTGTATCCCTCTCTGCTAGAAGATGCTTGTGAGCAAATGAAGCAGCCAAGTGGCAATCGACCAGGTATATGCTGAACATACTCACTCATGGTACAATATATTAGTCGTCTCTCCAACGTGATAAGCGTGTTGTCTTATAATAGTGTTGTAGTCGCTTATCCTCTCTGCTAGAAGATGTTCGTGGGCAGCCAAGTGGCAATTGACCAGGCAAATTGAACAACCGTAGATATTGAAACGAACGCTTACGGCTCCTTTGTTGCCCTGTGAAAAATACACAAGGATTTAACATTTTTGGGGTTCCGACACCAAAATGGTACAAAAAGGAACCCTTATGGTGCGACTTTGTCTGTCTGTCCGTCTGTCTGTCACACCTGTATATCTCAGCAACAACTCATACTATCGAATTTGGAATAGTATTCGAATATGGTTGCCCAACTTAATTGCACATGAAAGAATTAAAAAAAAATATGACTATTAATGTAAAGGGGGCCCAAATAGGGGGGGCCAAAATTTCAAATTGTCGTTACTAGGTCAAGTGGGGTATCAAATGAAAGGGCTTTACTTGCACATTCTAAAATATCCACTAGTCTATACTAACTAATGCCAAACCGCAGGGCAAAGGCGTCTCTCTTTGCCTTCCACTGGCTATACTAACTATGTCTCACTGCAGGGCAAAGGCCTCTCTCTTCCCTGCACAGGTCCTAACTAGCTAATCAAATTATTTACCCAAACTATTTAACATACTCAACGGAAACAAAAACATCACGTGGGTTAATCTTGAATCACGTGGTAGTGTGGTCTCGAACTACCAATTATCATTCTCTGTTAAGCACCCTTAGCCGCCTTTTATGACACCCACGGAATAGTTGTAGTGGTACTTTTCTTAGCCGGACTTCTTTATAACATAACTAAATCTAGAAGGGGACGAAGGCATCATACGTAACACAATAAAATCAATAAAACTCAAATAGATCCTCAACTAGTTTGGAGGTCACATGTGAAATATTGAAGACTTTCGTCACGAAGCGAAGCCCAATACGTATTGATTAACGATTAACTCGACGAATTTTTCACCAGTTTTAGATAGATAGATAAACACTTTATTGTTACACATGGTTCACATTAACAGTTTTAGGCTCTAATAAAACAGATAATAATCGAAAAGAAAACGCAATTGCCACAAGATAATCGGTTCGTTTTTCAGCAATTTTGTATTCTTCATACTCGTATCTGATATCTTTTCATATCTGATAACTTTATTTCAATTTATTTTGTAAATATGAATTTAAATTTAAAAAAAAAAAACTGGAAACAATTCATGTCATGAAATATTAGATACTGTGTTCAACGTTGTCAAGTTATTAAGGAAGCACAGATATCCTATACTATTAAACGAGCAATACTTGTATTTATATATATATGTTTGTAATCGGTTTCTCGAAAACGGCTCTAACGATTTTGATGAAATTTACCATACGGGGGTTTTTGTGGGCAAAAAATCGATCTAGCTAGGTCTCGTGTCTGGGAAAATTCGTTTTCACCGTTTTTCAAATTTCTTTGCGCGTTTAAGAAACTTACAGCGCCATCTGTTGGCGAGTAGCATAGCTTGCTCACCCGATGATATTTTCAGGTTGAGGCGGCTATTTATAGAACGCAGCTCGGTCGCCCAGGTAGTAATTAATTATAAGGGAAACTGGGAAATACCTGCGCATTGTTTTTCAGTTGGGGCATTGACGCAAATGTATGAAAAACAGTTTAAGGAAGATAATAGTATTATTTTCGGCAGCAGCAGCAAAAAATCTATTTGTTATAATTACTTGAAACTTTCAGGCTCAGCTCTCTAGCAAAGATACAATTTTAGAAAAATTGCCATTACCATTTAGGTCTTTGTTCTTCGTTTAAAAATATATTCATTCTTCCATATTGAATTGAACAAAAAGTTTTAAATTTTTTGTAAGGTGAGGTGCACGCGGACGAATATACTTGTATGATTGGAGGTCTATGACGTTTTCCACAGTCGGATTAATGTAACTCTAAGGTCTGAAGTACACTTTTAAGGCATACGGAAAGGGCAAGGGACAAGCGAGGAGAAAGCACGGTGCTACTTCAAAATTTGTTTATACAAAATGTATGAAAGCGACGCGTCGTAAATTATACATAAGCGACGTGGTGCAGGCATGCCGCTTCGCCGTTTGCTCCTTGCATTACGCTTTTTGTATACAACGAGTTAATGGAATAAGCGAAACCTTCATACACCCCAACAGATTTTTATTAAAATACTCTCGATTCTGAACAAACTATTTTCTCAGTTTCGCTTATTCCGTTAACACGTTGTATAATGTCGCGTCCGTGCCGTATATGTTCCACGCCCGTACCGTACCTGCACCTCGCCTAAAACTTGCCCTTGCCGTATGCCCAGAATGCCCTTTACCCCTAATAGTGAAGGTTAATGCGTAGAATTTAAAAATGTATTAAAAAGAATGGAAAGTAAGTTACTATTTCTCCTGCGATGACTCTAATGAAATTCAGTCCTTCTACTACAGTGCCATTATCTAGGTTAGGAGTCACGAAATGTCGGACCCATTTTGTGCGGACCGCGGGAACACAGCAACTTCCACTACAGAGTACGTAATTTAATAAAAATGTATCCCCCGCATTATCTTTGTTGACGTCAATTACTGATGAACATCACCAGGATTTTATGTCAATAGCTTACACCAATTTCACTCCAAACTTCAGACAGATAGTCCGCAACAACAAAGTAATTTTTTTCACGCATTATCGATGACTTACGATACGTGGTGAAGACATGACATGTGTAGACAAATAATTTGAGTGTTTCTTACCCAAATTCCTCCCAGCCCAGTCTTGGTATATTGCGCTTCAATATCTCGCAAATGTGTGACGTGTTTCATCTGAGTGTACACTAGTAGCAATATCCCTTGCAGTCGTATACTCTTTGCTGATATGTAGCCTTGCCGGCAGAGGATTTTGTTGATCATCGATGTCCAAGGATCAGTGAAAAGAGAATCCATAAGTAGGTTTTGCGGCTGAGATTTTACTTCTTGGAGACTGAAATAAATGAGTTTTATTAAAGATCTACAAGACGAGAGTGAATAGGTATGTATTGAAACCATTTCAAAAGTCAAAAAAATGTCAAAACCGTTTATTCATTGTTGGATATTAAAATATCTTAATGACGTCAGCTAAACTACATCGCTTCACAAACAATGTGGCGCCATAGTGGGATTTCAAGGCCAAATTCAAGACGTTCTGAATAAAAAGCCCAGGTCAAGATACAAGTATGAGCACAAAACGAACTCCATTGCTGACTGTTATTTGCTGAACATGGGTATACCGATACGCGATACATTTTTTGTGTTCTACGCATAAACAAACGGTCAGCATCAGAGTTACGTGCCGATACTAGTACCCTAAACGGACGAGCTTGTGTGACAGGGTTGACGAGAGTAGAAGAAGCAAAGGAAATATGTTCAAGTTCAAGTTGTTTATTGCAAATGTACAAAAGACGCCCTGTTAGGGCACGCAATACAGAGCTTAATAAAAATAATTTTAAAAATTATGGTGATATAAATATAATAAGTAACATATTATATTGCACAGGTATGGAAGGATATTATTTTATAATAGACTTTTAAATGATATTATATTTTAACTTTAATATTATTTAAACCTATCATGTAGGTATTCGTTTATACTATAGTAGGCTTTGGTAATGAGGAACTGTTTTAGGTTTTTAATAAATTTATCGTATTCTGTTTCTTTTTTTATGTGAGTGGGTAATTTATTATATATTTTAATTGACATTACAAACGGGCTGGTAGAATGGCTAGTGAGATTAGAGGTAGGCAACATAAGTCTATTTTGGTGGCGTAATGAGTAATTTGTTGGAACATCTTCTCGTGTTGTATAGAGGTTTGGATGGTTTTTGACTAATTTACATATTTCTAATATATATATGCAAGGTAAGGTTAATATTTTTAATTCTATAAAATGCGGTTTGCAGCTATCTGTTTGTTTAATATTGATCAATATTCTGACTAGCTTTTTTTGTTGCGTAAAAAGGTAGGGCATATCCGTGCTATTACCCCACATTATTATTCCGTAAGTGAGCCACGAATGAGCGTATGCGTAGTATGTTGACAAGGCAGATTTCAAGTCAGTCGATTTTTTTATTTCTAAAAGTGCGTATGTGAATCTAGCTATCTTAGTTCTAATTTTTTGTACATGAGGTTTCCAATTTATGTGGGTATCAATTTCTAAGCCGAGTAATGTAAAATTATTAACTATTTCTATTTGAAGAGCGTTGTAAGTGAAATCTATATCAAGCGGGGTTTTTTGATATGGGTGGAAAGTTATTATTTTCGTTTTATTAAAATTAATTTCTAGGTTATGGTTATTCATCCAATCTGTTATGTTATCAAATAGTGTGGTAAGTTTTTGTTTTATGTTATAACTATTTTCACATGACATTAGTATCGATACATCATCCGCGAATAATACGCATTGCTCATTTACAATATTTGGCAAGTCATTAATATAAATAATAAATAGTAAGCATCCAATAACACTACCTTGGGGTATTGAAGCATTTACTGTTTTGAATTCTGAATGTACTTTTGTAACTTCACTAGTTTTATTGTTATAATATTCTATTTCTACTATCTGTTGTCTATTTTTTAAATATGAACTAAGCCATTTGTAGGTATTTCCGCGTATTCCTGATGCGTAAAGTTTATTTAAGAGAATTTTGTGTTGTACCTTATCATAAGCCTTAGTCATATCTAATAGGACTCCGACTCCGTATTTTTTCTCGTTTATTGTATTAAGTACTTCTTGTATGTATTTATATACTGCAGTTATAGTTGATCTTTTACTGCGGAATCCATTTTGACTTTCATTAAATATTTTATATTTTTCACAGAACTTGTATATGCGATTGCACAGCGCTTTTTCAAATAGTTTTGAAAAGGTAGAAAGTAGAGCAATGGGCCTATAATTGCATGGGTCTGTTTTATCTCCTTTTTTGTAGATGGGTTTAATTATGGCAATCTTTAGTAAATCTGGGAATGTGCCTTCATCAAAGGATTGATTTATTAAATCACATAATGGCTGGGCAAGCTCTTCAGAGCATTGTCGAATAAGGTTAGAGGGGAGCTCGTCTATGCCGTGGCTGTTTTTATTTTTTAAGTTTTTCATCAAATTTTTAATTTCTTTTTTATTTACAGGGCTTAAGAACATTGTGTTTTCAGTAGACGTTAAGATAGGCGGGGATTGGGTGGTTATCGTTGTTTGTAAGCCTATTGAAGCGAAGTAGTTGTTAAAAGTATTGGATATTAAATTAGGTTTAGAACAAGGTGTATTATTTATCAGTAGTGTTATATTATTTTGTTGTTTTATTTTAGTTTTGTTTGTGCGTTCGTTTATTATATTCCATGCAGTTTTTATTATGTTTTTAGACTTCTTCATTTTATATTTGTAGTTTAGTTTTTTGGCAGTAATTATAGTCTTTTTCAATAATCTAGCAAATGTTTTATAGTGATTTTTTAGTACATCACTTTTTGTTTTTTGGCTGATTATTTTCAGAAGTCTTTTATGGTGGCAGGATTTTTTAATTCCAATCGTTAACCACTGTTTTTTGTATTTTGTTTTAAATTTTATTTTACGTTTAGGTATGCAATTATTTAATATTTTGCTTAAAGTATCATTAAATATTTTATAGTTTTCATTAAGTGTATTTGTTGGTGAGATTATAGTTTGCCACTGAATATTTTGTAGTTCTGTTTTAAATTTTTGTATATTAATATCATTGAAAAATCTCTTTTCTGTGTACCAAGTAGTTTTGTTTTTTGAGGGAGGTAAATTAAGATGGAATACAGTGCCCAGATGAAACGAGAATCCTAGTTCTTCTACAGATGTGTCAAATTCATTTTTGTCTATGTTAGTGAAAATTAGATCTAAGCATGTAGATGAAGTTGGTGTGATATGCGTAGGTTGTTTGATGTACTGACTAAGCTTATATTCTAACATAGTTTCTATGAATTGGTTTCTCTTATTGTTATTTTTTAAGACATCAATATTAAAATCACCGCCTATTATTATATTAAATTTTTTGTATTTGATGCTTATTAAATTTTGGATTTGTTTAAGTTGATTATAAAATATGTTTTCTTTTCTTCCATTCCAGTACATTACAATTAACAGAACATTTTCTTTAACTAATTCCACAGCACACACTTCGATAACATATTCAACCGATAAGTCAGATATTTCTTTTCTTTCTTTAGTTTCAATATCTTCATTAACAAGAATACATACTCCGCCTCCTCTCCTAGCTGTCCTGCAGTAAGATGCCGCTACGTTGTACCCGCTAAAGTTTATAAGGTCTAGCTTACCAGGGGATAACCAGGTTTCAGAAGCGCAGACTATTTGATATGTCGGATTTTGTTCAAGGAAAGTTTCTAAAGTTTCTTGTTTATTATAAAGGCTTTGAAAATTTTGAAATAATATGTTATACTGTTTGTTGGTTGCGAAATGTATCGTTTCTGGTATTTTCTCCGTTTCTATTATCATCAATTTCCTGTTCAATTCCGTTTATTATTAGTTTGTTATTTTTAATTATTGCATGTTTTCCATTTTTCCTAGCATCTTGTAGTAGGTTTTGCATTACTCTTCTTTTATTTCTTCCAATCTCGTCAAGGTACTCAGAGACGTATAAACCTGTATTTTTTAAATATGAAGCGTTTTCTAGAATGTATTTTGCCATTCTTTTACTTATGAGTTCTACTACTATAGGTCGGCGTTTAGAGCCTCGTCTTCCTATGCGAGTGGCAGATTCAATATAACCGGAGAGGTCTACATCAAATAACTCTCTGAATAAATTTTCTATCTGGTCAATCAGTATCCACTCTTCCTCATAGTGAGATTCGTTTATCCCGAACAGAACAAATTTTTTGCTTTTTTCATTCTGTGTAGTTTCTAAGTGGTTAGAGATTGGTTGGTTTGCGATTTTATTTGAGAGCTGTAGTAATTGTATTTGTAAGTTGTCTTTTTCTTTTTGTAGATCTTGTATTTTTATTTCCATTTCACTGACATGGGAAATAATGTTATTTTGAGTAGATTCTAAGTCAAAGAACTTTTGTAAGAACTTTTCTTCCAGCTGTTTTATTGTATGAGCAAATTTATCTTGTATTGTAGTAGTTATTTTCGCAACTATCTGTCCCTGCATAATTTCCAACTTTTTGTCCAACAAATCGCTTAATTGTTTCAGATCAGTGGTGATTTCATTATTATTTTCCGGATTTGTTGAGTTATTTTTGAGTGTATCTCCTGGCACACTCTGGTCAAAGTCCGAGTCATTGAGTGAACTTCCTCCTTGAAAACTTCTGATTGGAGTTGAGTCATTTTTAGGTCTCTTTGTTATATTTTGGCACTCCGGACATATCCAATTAAAATCATAGTATTGTGGATTTTTTTGGTATTGTGCTGTCGTGATTCCCAGGCATTTATAGTGGTATGCACCTTTACAAGCGCAACATTTAATGCGTTCTGCAATATCTACATTATTTCTACAAGCTATGCAACTCATGGTAGTGAAATTATAAATCTGGCAAGAAGACTTAATAATACTTATAGCGCCCTGTAGTAGTGAATAGCTTAAGTATTGAACATATTTCTCTAGTTCCTCTACTCTAAAATAGACGTCGCTACTGGTCGGATCGGCTTCCGAAATTTTAGAGGTTATGTGTAATTATTACAATTATAAGTCTTTATTTATCTTCATAGGTTTCTCAAAAGGTGAAAACTGACCTTCAATAATATGCTTCAGTAGTATTCCATTCCTTTGTAGCCGCTTTTCATCGTAAAATACGAAAAAAAAATTCGTTGTTTTGTCAAAACTTTTTTCACATATATTATTTTAAGCACGGCGTACTTAGACTTGATAACGATAGTAGACACGAATCATCACTTTTAGAACACAACTAACACCTTTCTTTGACTAAATACGTATTATTATCAATAAAAAATCAAATTTAATCGCAACTCATTACTAGTAGGTACTGCTTGTACTCTTCAAGAGGGTATGTGATATGTCAAGATAGTAGAATATGAAAGGATGGGGCCTCAACCATTCCCCTCAGGAAAAATAAGCGTGTGTGTACGTATTTTGACTATGGATTTTTGTATAACAAACGATTTTATTCTGTCTGCTGCTACAAAGTATAGCAAATACGAGAATGCATAGTATAAGTTCACGAAAAAGCCTGACTTTTTGTAGACAAACATGTTTTAGTTAAGCGAAGATTTATCGTTAATTACACGAGGTACACATTTGTACCCATTGTAACAAAACGTATCCTACCTAAGTGAGAATTGTTGACTGGAATTTAGTTATTTTAATTCTGTATTAATTTTGGCCGTGAATGCGTGATCGTCTAACTTTAACACCTAAAAGACCCGTACATTGTGGATTGGTAATTAATTAAAAAAAATATTTGAATTGAGAAAATAATTAAGTAAAAAATTAAGTTAAAAGGTATTACTCATACAAAATAAAATATTTGAAATAAAACATACCAATTCAGCCCGCTAGCTTGTGTGTGATTTCAAACCGAGCGCTGCAGACTCGTCTCAACCGCGCGTCTCTTTCAATTTCTAGGCGACCTAGGTTTCCTAGATCTAGACCTTATAGTGGGAAGTAAAATTAAATTAAGCACGTGGTCTCTTCGTCTCGCGTTACTGGAATGAAAGTGACTCAAAACCAGGGATAGGGTTTGGATGAAGACTTGAAAGTCGAGAATTAGGTTTCCTATAGATTTAGATTCTCAGAGGCTCCCTTCCAATTCCTAGCACCTCTGCTACCCATCAAATCCTTAGAACAATCCTACGCCCAAAGTTAAAATAGGTTACCTTGCAAACCATCACACACATTATTCCGATCATCTCAAAATAACATCCATCTCCACCTGCCAAAAATTTATCTACGATTAGTAAATTGTTTTATATCCATTCGATCCAAACGAAACAAGATTCGACACTCAATTTTAACGTGTAAGAGTGCTAAATATTGTCCCTCTATAATACAGGCTAGGCGACTTAGGAAATCTAACCAGTACTATATTCGTGGAACATTAGATAAAACCAACTTACTAAAATAATATTGTCTTATAAATGCATGACTGTGTTATACCGATTAATTTTATTGTGTATTCATCGATATAACATTATAATACCTACATCACATTTTAGTGTAATACATCCATCACCACCTAAGTGCCCTAATAACCTAGCATCAAATGAACCCAACCTAATTCTCACGCTGGCCCCATAAAAAAAAACAGGATTCAGCTGCACCTAGATTTAACTCAGAAAACTTGTCGTTGATCACCCCAGCACCTTCTCAGATGACCTATCATTTCAAGAGACCTAGCTAGCACTTTTAAATGAATAAGTAGTAGGAAATCTGAAATAAACTCACCAACAACGAAGCCATAAATTCCCGGCGGGAAAGACACAAACACGAAGCCCTCTCGTACAATACCAGTAGCACGTTCACTGCACTAAATTGAAATATAATTATAAATTACTTTACAGAATTTTACACTTGCAAAAAAAAGTAAGTTAGTATTCCCTATTGCAAAGCGCATGACACTTCTTTAATCAGTAAGCCTCCACGTCTAACATTTAACACTAATGCGCATTAGGTACCTAAATTAATATCTAGCCTACTGAACCGCAGTCGCTAAGTACTATTTTTTTTTAAGCTCTTATTCTATATCCTAGGATCCTATCGTACGTAAAGTCAGGCGCCGTCTCTCAATCAAACCCTAATTTTAACCACTGAAGTACTATAATCAGGCGGCCGCCGAAAAAAATAATAATTTGTGCACGTAATCCCTATTCTAAAGCCTAGCGCTGACTGCCCCTCTCCTGCCTCTCTCATCCAATATCCTGTGTTTGTTCCTTACAATTTTATACCTGCTGCGTTTCTCCTGAAATGAGCCTTAAATCAAAACAGTAAAAATCACCACATGTGCAATTTGGCTGCAGTGTGTTACGTCACTGCCTCGCTATGCCTTTTTTTCTTAAATTTCTAAGTAGTATTGTTTTTACAATAATACGTCCACTGCGTCTTTTTACCAAAATGAATCTAATTACAAGGCATTACAGTCCACTACGAGCGCAATGCTATTTTGTAAGCGGGAAGTCTATTTAGATGTACAGTCAAGAGGACGTTCAGCTTGACACGTTGGATTTCGTACCATAACTATTTCATCTCCGCAAGAACTAAAGACAAACTGCGAGTGTCAAGCTTGACCTGCCGTTGAACGTACCTGTTGTAAATTGTAATATTATAGTGGCTTATTTGTTTCAACTAGTAATTCTTAATTTTAAAGTAAGTAATACTCATTTTATACGTTTATTATTAAATTCCTAAAACTGTGACGAGTATGATCGTTACACCATACATACCCGTTGGTGTCGTAAGAGCCCACTAAGGGCTTATAAACTGGAGGATGGGCAGCAGCATCCTCCTTTGTATCTTACATCTTATACTTACTGCGGTCACCTACAACCGCGGTCCATGGTGCCAGTCGTAACGCTAACAAGCGAGGTGAATATGGTGCTTACCCTCAACATTTTTCCAGCAAAAGCTGGAATCCTGTAGTGCACGCTTCATGGGATGTTATGATGACATATTTGTAACCAA
The DNA here is from genome assembly GCA_947532105.1 of Athrips mouffetella. Lineage (NCBI taxonomy): Eukaryota > Metazoa > Arthropoda > Insecta > Lepidoptera > Gelechiidae > Athrips > Athrips mouffetella. Next base: position 19,134,748 of record OX383972.1, on the reverse strand, counting down.
AATACATATACAAGCAACCGCTAAGTCTATATTTTACATACAGAAAGTCAGAACTTTTACATGAACTTGAGATAATTTTACAAATCGTCACTCTTTCGTGAACTCCGGTATAAACTCGATAAATCACTATTGACAACCAAGATTGACTAAGAGCTTGACAGGTGTCATGAACACTTTTTTATTTTTCATTCGTCCCTGTTAGGGACAGGCGAAGGTATCAAGAACATGCTCGGCCACATGTGACAAATTAAGACAAACCAGACGTGATACTCGTAAGCGCGGGTTGTGTCATCACATCACGGTCACTAGAATAGAACTATGGTTTTACTTAATCATAGAGGATTATAATAATGGCGTACCTCTAAGAAAGGTACAGTCAATAGCGCCATCAAGCTATTATATTATTATTTATTTTCTTATCTATGGGCTTGCTTTTGACCTCAATCTAGACCTGTGGATAGAGATGAGGTCAACGAGGGACCAATCTTGCCCAGAAGAAGCCCATTTACTCACGACACAGACTCAAGCACAGAACTCCCCTCCTAAGCTGAGCACGCACATTCATTATAATTGTTATAACGATATAGCGAAGCGCTTTATTCGAATTGATGCAATGTCAACCAAGAGTCGGTCATATCATTATCCTGCGGTGCGTCTTGACTCCCGATGGTTGAAGGGAGTATGGCGAAATATGCTCATGAAGCTTAATTCATTGAGGTAGAACAACAAAGCAAGTGATTCGGTACACGTTCAAATCTGGAGGCTTTGTTACATACATAAGGTGCAGTAGATTTTATTCTTTTACCGTGAGTATATGGGTCTTATGGGCAACTAAGTAATTTTATTAAAAATGGTTGCACGAAATAAATATCTCGGGACAACTTACAGCTACTCAAACTCGAAATATTGGTTTCCTTTTTTTTGGTTTCTCCCTTATAACTTGACATACGGAAAAGATATATCTTCCATAAGGAAATGTTAAAAAATTTCGACCAGAGAGGTAAATTTTTATTTTCATTTCCCAAAAATGTTTCTTTGGGAAAGTTGTTCAGTTTTGTTGACTGAGCACGCCCTTTTAGTTTTCGGTACACCATCCCATACACCCTGTAATATGCATACTTACCCAATGACATAGAAGTCAGGTAAAGGTTTGTTCTTGTTGTACTGTGACGGGAAGTCCAGCAAAGAATTGAGGTCCTGTCCTGGTGACTTGGTTGCCACATTCCAGGTCACCATATACAGCCTGCAAAAAAACAATATGTTATATATTCTTTATATATTCTTTATTGCACACAAATAACATACAGTTTTTAAATGAAAATTGTTTACAAAGGCGAGCTTATCTCTTTAAGAGATCTCTTCCAGCCAACCTATTAGGTGTGGAAGAGTGTCATTAAAGCGGGCACAGGAATGTGCATTAATACTATGATAAGAAATTTTAAAATGTGTGTGTGTGTGTTTTAAATGTTTTTTTTATGTTATTCAGTGACTAATCTGATTGACATGACAGTAAAGACAAGAGTATTTTCCTTAGCTTTTTGTATTTTTCATTTCCAATATGTGCAGTGATCTTATTGCAAATCTCTCCTATCCTCAAAGGTCGCCTTTAAAAATTAAACTTGTAGTGATAAGGTCGTCTTTGCCCACATTAGATTAAGGATTTCTTTTCTGTACAATTTGTTCCCTTGTTATATGCGCAATACAATAAGGAATCAATCTATCTATCTTTAATCAGGCAAAGAGCCCACAATTTTAAATAATTCCTGACAATTATACATGATTTCATAGTAGTACTTTGTATGCTCTGAAATTGCAGTAACTATTTGATTGTATGACTAAAAAAAAGGCAATTAGTAATTACAGTCTATAATAATTATAAAAAATTACATATAAAATGTATGGGCTGGTATATATATTATTTCTTCCATCTTTGTAATTTATTGCAATGGGGTGTTTTCAACCAGCTTTTGGAGGTTCAACTAGATAGCGCTGCTAGTTAGCACTAGGAAAATACCGTGTAATACCGTACCCCCCCAACGAAAACCTGCCTCCTGGCTATAAGGAACCTTGGCCAACCTGGAGAAGTCTAAATAGGCTGAGGACCCAGGTTGGCCGAAGCAAGAATAACCTGTGCCGGTGGGGGTTCTTAAGTAGCGCAGACGCCAGCTGTGAATGTGGAGAACTCCTGCAAACCATGGCACACCTCACTAATTGTCCCGCGTGCCCGACCACCTGCGGTAACCAGAGGCCTACCACGGTAGCCGCTTTCTGGGCAAGAAAGATTTAGCCCGTGTTCTTGCCGACACGAAAGAACTCCCTATTTATTCCAACTCGCCGCCCGCGAGCGGTTCGCGTGCAAGCTACGCGCCCTGGACGCGCGCTGATTGCGTGCCGCGCGCGCGCACTATTGCACAAGTTGCGCTAAAGAGGCGCACTAAACAATTGCAGTAACAGCACGCGCGCGCAGCTCGTGAACGGCTCATGTAATGCGCATTCTCCAATAATCGCCAGATCTAGACGCGCGCTCGGCTCCTGAGCGGTTCGTGTAATACGGGCTCTACTCGTTGGCCAACGCAAACTAGGCCCGTTTGCGTGAGTTTGCCGTTTGCGAGAAACGCTCGCCGGCGCGGCGTGCCGCCGGTTGTCGGTTTTTTGTGTACGAGTCAAAGGGATTTGCCACGAGCCGCAAACGGCGTTCACACGTTGGCCATGCCCTCATTTTAAATAAGTGCGTAGGAGCAGATGGACGTTTTATCCTATACTATTAAACGAGCAATATTTGTATATATATAAATATATATATTTGTAATCGGTTTCTCGAAAATGGCTCTAACGATTTCGAGGGCGAAAAATCGATCTAGCTAGGTCTCATATCTGGGAAAATTCGTTTTCCCCGTTTTTTAAATTTCTTTGCGCGTTTAAGAAACTAACAGCGCCATCTGTTGGCGAGTAGCATAGCTTGCTCACCCTATGATATTTTCAGGTTGAGGCGGCTATTATAGAGCGAAGTAAAATTTTTTTTTTTTTTTTTCAAGTGTGGTGCAGCTGGAAATAAAAATCACTGTACAAGTACATTGAAGCGGCTTTGATAGTCTCCGCGTCTACGTCCATCTTGCTTGACAGACCTACACGGAATAAGCCGCGCCAACACGTGAACACTGTCATCAGGCTTGCCGAGCCTGCGCGGCCAGCGGTGCGGCCAACGGTTGGGCCAACCTCTCTCTCTGGGCAAAACTCTGGCGACAATAATTGGTACTAAATCGAGCTTTGGAAGTAAGAGGGTAAGGGGTGGAGAAGGGGAGAGGGTAAAGGGTAGGGGTAGGGGTGAGGGGGGAGTGAGAGGTAGAGGTGAGGAGGAGGTTGATGGGACGGGGCTGCCTACATAAATATATCCATGTAAAAGTTACTGCGATATCAAGCCATAAAATACAACAGAAAAGATACACAGCATGTATTTATACAGGGTATTTCGTCACAATATATAAAATTTCTAAAGAATGTGAATCTGCCCATGATAATGGTAAAATATGATAGTTAATTTTGTATGGGAGGTTTTTTTTAGCAATGGTTCATGGGAAATGTTTTCATAGTTATATCCAATGATATAAATAAATAAATAAATAAAATATTTATTTGAGCCTTAATAGTTTTAACAAAAAGGAACTTAAAAGGCTAATTAATTTACTAATTGAACGGCGGTCCCCTGAAACTCAAACTAGGTTAAAACCTGTGTGATGAGTGTCAGTGGTCTGTCGTCTCTATTACTAATGATTGCTTGCCAAAAACAATGAACAGAAGTTATTATGTAACTAGGAATCATTTATGTAAGTAAGTAAGTAAGTATATAATGTGGGTTTTGTGTCTATATTGTGATGAGTGTATGTGTGTTTGTGGTGTGTGTATGAGATGTGTAGCGGTATATGTGTAAGTGCTTGCAAGAAGAAGTAAAATTAGGTTAGTAGGTATAATTTAGGTTAAGATGGATTCTGTCTGATCATAATCTAAAGATAGTAACCACTTTTTAATTTTATTTTTACAATCATACTTATTTAGTGAGCTAATATGTAGGTTTTCATTGATAGCATTGTAGATGCTTGCACTACGATGTCTGAATTGCTTTCTCGCAAAAGTAGTTTTACAAACTATTTTCGGGCATGGAGGTATAGGTCTTCTCCGGGTGGTTTTATCGGCACTATTTGGTAAGGGGACGGATCTATGTTTACGGAGGGTGGAACGTAATATGTATAATTGCCTTACTGTTAGAAAGGACAATTCACTATATAATTGCTTCGTCGGGAATCTGTACGGCTTGCGGAACAGAACCTTGAGGATGGCCCTTTGTGATCTCTCAAGATCAATAAATTTTGATTTAGACGCACCACCCCATGAAGATATAGCATAAGATAGGATAGATTCAGCGAGTGCTGTATAAACTATTCTTAAAGTTTCTTTGTCGGCAGAGTTTCTTAATTTCTTAAAAATAAATATTAGCTTCCTAGTCCGTGACATAAGAGAACTTAAGTGTTCGTACCAGTTGAGACACTGGTCCAAAAGAACTCCAAGGTACTTTATAGATGGGGATCGTATGAGAGGCAAACAAGAGCACGGAGTAGATAAGGGTGAACATGTATGAGCAAGAAATGTAATGTCAGGAGGCTGATCACATGGTCTTATAGTGAAAGTTAGGAACTTTGTCTTATTGATGTTTAAAGTTAAAAGGTTATTGGAGAGCCAGTTCATAGCTTGCCTGAAGGCAGTTTCTGCGTGCGACACAGTTTCTGTCCAAGTTTCCCCGTACACAATAATGGCTGTATCGTCAGCATACGCAAACAAACAGCTGTTAGGCGAGGTCAATTTGCATAACTCATTCACGTAAATAAGAAAGAGTGTGGGTCCGAGGATGCTCCCCTGCGGTACACCACAGGTTATCGCGAGCTCATCGCTATGATAAGAGTCAATTTTAACTATTTGGGTCCTATCCGATAAATAGTCGGTTAAGAGATTTAAAGTCATCCCCCTAACACCAACACTTTCAAGCTTTTTCAACAAGAGTGGGATAGAGACGGTGTCAAATGCCTTAGACAAGTCCAGAAAGATACCAAGACACTTTGCTCTTTCATCAATTTTCTGGACGATCACTTCTGTCAGGTCTATTATGGCATCTTCTGTAGATAGACCCTTACGAAATCCATATTGATTTTTTGACAGAATTTCATGAGCTTCCAGAAAACTGACCAGAGCCGAGTTCAGTACTCTCTCCAAAATTTTAGAAAGAGAAGGTAGGACAGATATCGGTCTATAGTTGCTGACGACGTCTCCATCTCCACTCTTGTGAATTGGGTGCACAACCGCTTTTTTTAAGGCAGTCGGAAATTTACCTGTCCTAATGGCTAGATTACAAATGTACGTGATAATCGGTGTTAGGATATGACTAGCAGATTTTAATAGTTTTGATGATATCTTATCCCAGCCAACAGCCGCGTCACTATTTAGGGTAAGAATAATCACACGAACGTCATCTTCCGTAACTTCATGAAAAGATAATGAATTAGGTGGCGATTGAGTAATGTTAGGTCTAAGTTGAATAGAAGGAACAATATCTTTTGCTAATTTTTCTCCAATAGTGGCAAAATACCTATTTACCTCGTTAACTGATTGTTTGGTGCTATGACATGAGTTCAGTAATTCTATAGGGGGAACGGGAGTTTGGGTAGTATCAGTTACTTTTTTAATGACTTTCCACGTTTTCTTTGGGTTATTTCGGGCTTTATCAAATTCAGATTTCTCAAATTCGATCTTCAGTTTTCTTAAAAGATTATTACAGAAGTTTCGATAACGTTTGTATGTTATTTTAAGTACTACATCATCTGGATCATGTCTTAGTTTTCTGTGCATGTTATCTCGATTTCGGATACATCGTAGTAATCCTAACGTTATCCAAGGCTTAATGATCCGTTGCCGACAGGGTACTCGTACATTGATTGAATGTGCGGCAATAATTGAGGTGATGATAGTGATAAGACTATCAGTGACTTGATTGACATCATTCATGGTATATAATTTTGAAAAGTCAGTATTTTGTAAATGTTGAAGAATGTCGGGATAGTTTGAACGTGTTATTAGGCGATTATGTTGCTTTTTAATAGTGTTTAGATTAAGACAGACAATTATCGGGGAGTGATCTGTTATAGTTGCGTCCAAAACAATTGTGGTAGCTTGATAGGTTGTTCGTAAGAATGCGTGGTCGATACAGTTATCGCCTCGGGTAGGAAAAAGGTATGCCGGCAAAAGTCCATAAAAAGACATAAGATTAAGATAGTCGTTTGCTCGTTGGTCAGTGAAACAAATCTTAATATCGATATTGATGTCACCAATCAAAATAAGATTTTTGAAAGATGACAAAGTAGGAAGTGTCAAATTAAGGCTGTCTAGGAACTTGTCTATGCTTTTAAACGAGGGAGATCTGTATAGAGCTAGTATGACAGTTTTACGGTCAAGTTTACAAATAAGACACTCAGACTCTTCAACGATCGGTTCATAGACGGAATAATTTTTAAGAGAATTTTTAATGTATATAATAATGCCCGCATTCTGATTACAATTTCTTGAAGTGGAAAACCTATTATAACCTTCAATTGACGGTAATGTGAACGCTTTTGATAGCCAACATTCTGTTAATATAATTATATCGCACGTAATTTTAAGCGAGCAGAGTAGAACTCTAAACTGGTCGAAGTTTTTGGTTATACTTCTTATGTTCATATGCATGATGGAAAGTCTATTACCTCTAAAATCATTTAAGTAGTTGTGGCAATCATCTGCTGTAGACATAAAAGCCTTGGACACGTTAAGATTATCTAGTTCGGGAATAATTTCCTCTATGTTAGCCATTGGAAAAAGAAATTACATTCGTTATATGTTGGCCCAAAATAAGTATGTTGCAAGATGAGTTGACACAGCGACGTAGTACTCTAAAGTTATTGATTAGCAGGTATTTTTTGCAAGGTGAAATTATTATAGTGTTTTCCTTGTATATGATTTGATTGGCCGAAATTTTGATGGTAAGTTTAGTGTTAAGATTGTAGTGTAGTGATGGTGTGTAATTTTGTGTGTTTTGCGTGAACGAGATTTTGTAGGTAAGTTTTGTGTAGTGTAGCAATAGTGCGTAATTTTGTGTGAAGATAATAGAGAATAAGTAGTCAGTTGACAATTTACTTAACATATTAAAAGTAAGTTTACAAAATTGTGAAATAAAAACAACAAGAAGCATGCAATTTATAAGTACACAATTATTAAGTTGATATAGTCATTGTTGTTTACGTAGTTCTTTTAGACAATTTTCAGACTGAATAATAATTTGTTTCGATCCAGGCTCTTTACGAAGAAAGATATTACCATTAGTAGACCAGCAATATGTATATTTAAATTCTTTGGCAAACTCTCTTGCCATGAAAAAGAGCTTTTTGTTACTGGCTGTGAGATATTCTGCGACGTATACTGGCTCGCGGGTTCCTTGGAGACCAATAACTTGAGTGTTGAGCTTGTCCGAACTTTGTTGCTTCTTGTTAAATTCTCTAACGGATGTCAGGAAGCAATTTTTTGTTTGAACTTGGGTAAATTCAGCTACGATCGGCTTATTTGAGCCAGGCTTACCCGGCAGACGGCGAATGTCTCTGATTTCCGATGAAGTGAAATTGCAATTGATTGTGCGACCAATTTTAGATATGACGTCTACAAGATCAGAGTGGGTTTCTTTATCTTTAAGCGGTACATTTCTCACTTCAATACTGGAGTTTCGTGAGCTCAGTTGAAGATCTTTTAACTTTATTTCTAAATTTTTTGTGTATTCATTTAATTCTGAGCGTTCTTTTTCTAAAATTTCCATCTTCTTTTTCATGATTTCAAATTCTTCGTTGATAAATGACACAAATTTTCCAATTTCTGCATTTGTTTTCTGGGTTTCAGCATTTTGAGTTTTTAATTGGGCAATTTCACAAGTCATTTTCTTGAGAGTTTCATTTTGAGTGTCGAACATGGCTTTAAACTGGGCAGATTGACTTTCCTGTAAGTTACGTATCATTTCCGTCATATCTGCATTTAGTGACGTCTAAAGCTGGCAAAATCGTTACCAGAGTCGTTGTGCAAATCGTTGTCAGAACGATTGCGTCGACCTCTTGGGATATTATTTACATTATCAAAGGTAGGTCCCGGAGTGGTTGTCGGTATGACTGGTGCCGCTTGTGCAGGGTCCGATCCTGAGGTTAGAACACCAGGAGTAGATGGTGGTGAGCGCTGAACCGACATTATGATATGAACAGCAGAGATTTGTTTTTTTTTTTTTTTTTACGTTGCGTCGCGCGAGCAGCTTAGAGATAATGCCGTCGTAAGTGAAGCAGGTGAGGCGGGGGGCAGTGAAGGCGCGCACTGACCTACCGGTGAGGTGACTAATCGGCAAGTGCAACAATGTTGCGTTCACGCTCGGCGCTCGGTTCAGCCGCGGTGATATCTGTACGCACGAACACAACTGCCGTTTGCACGGTGATTAATTTGAGGTAGGTCAGGAACGGCCGGTAAAAATTATAACTTTTGCATAAACAATTGCTATATCTCGACAGCGAGAGTTTGAAATCACAAATTGTTTTGAGAAGTTTGATCTGTAATTTTAGCACTTTATATATACACTAAATACACACTTTGTTATTTGTATTTTACAACTTTATGAACCAAAAATAGTCGGAGATAACCAAACGCACGTCTGTTCTAGCGGGTAGCGAGACGACGACTGATATATTTTGTACATATCAGATAACAGACATCAAAGTTAAAATAAAAAAATATAACATCTCTATACTTACCTACTTCATGATAAGTAATATTTTCATGGAAATATTGATTTTTATTTTTAAGGTGTGACAATAATACTGGATGTAAAAATTTCATGAATTGAGTCCTTTTACAGGTCATAATTTTTCATACATTTGACAGCTGTCAAAAACGACCTATTATGATGTGAGATGGCCTTTCTTTAATAACATATTTTATTCCTTCATAGTGTTATTTAAAGTAATAAAGGAATAAAAAAATATTTCACCAATAGAAAGACAAAACCCACAATCCTAAGTAATTTTATCTGCATTGTAGACTAACTAGCTTATCAGTTAAAAAAAAAGCGGTCAAGTGTGAGTCGGACTCGCGCACCGAGTGTTCCGACATACCTATAGTATGTTTGGAAGCAATAAAGTCTATTTTTAGGACCTCAAAACTAAACTTGTTTGTAAAGGATTTTGCAGCTTTCTAAAAACTGTGCAACTTAGAAAGATCGTTTTATTTTTGCTGTAATATTTACATAAACATCTATCGACTGTAATTCATTCAGATTTTTCCTTCTACAAACTTCGGAGATAAGGGTTGGAAATGGTATTTTTTTGTCTTTTTTAATCATAACTTGAAAACTGAGGGTTGTAAAAAAATACAGAAATATATTTTAGAAAGTACAAGTAAAGGCCTTTCATATGATATCCCACTCGGCCCAGTAACGACAATTTGAAATTTTGGCCCCCCCATTTGGTCCCCCTTTATTATAATAAAAATTTTATAATTATTTCATGTGAAATTAAGTTGGGCAACCATATTCTAAAACTATTCCAAAATTCAAGTCGATAGCATGAGTGGTTGCTGACATAATATACAGAGGTAACAGACAGACAGACGAAGTTGCACCATAAGGGTTCCTTTTTTTTGGTATCGGAAGTCGGAACCCTAAAAAACAGTCAAGTAGGGTTCTGGATATAACTGTAGTATTTTTAAAAGTAATAAAGTCAATTTTTAAGACTTCTAAACTACTTAGAGAGATTGTCTTATATTTGCTGTACTATTTACATAGACCTCTATCAACTATAACTAATTCAGATTATTTATTTGGCAAGCTATCTTCGATAGGGGAATTGTATTTTTTAGACAGTTTTCATCATAACTTCAAAACTAAGAGATACAAAACCCTTTAAGTGATACCCCACTTGACCCAGTAATGACAATTTAAAATTGTGCCCCCCGTTGGGTGGACCACATTTACTATAAAAATAAAAATATTTTTAATTTGCAAAAAAGTTGAGTAAGCATATTCTAAAACTACTCCAAATTTCAAGTCAATAGCATGAGTGGTTGCCGAGATAAATATGAGACGAAGTAAAAAAATAATATTTTTTTATTTTCTTTGTAATTTAAAAGTAATGAAAACAGTTGGTGTGGTAGTAAGAGACAGGAGCCTAAACTAGGTAACCCTGTGACTCAGGACTCCTGGTCTCCACCCCTCGGACATAAGGAACAATTTTTAAAATTTAAAAGTTAGAGGCAGAGGAAGGCCCAAGAAGCGGTGGAGAGATGATCTGGATGCTTTTAGAGACCAGTGGCCCATAGTCGCAATAAATAGGGAGGAATGGAAATGTATGGGGGAGGCCTTTGCCCAGCAGTGGGACAGTATAGGCTAGTAAAAAAAAAAAAACAAAAACACTAGGATATAGGGTAACAGGACCCGCTTCACGACCAGCACCCCTAAACGACCATTTACCGAATTATCCTCCAAAATAAGCAATGTATCCAAACTTACTTTTAAGAATTCGCGGCAATTGAAACCTACGATGTTCACTGAGCGATTCTGTTCGATTCTAACCTCGAAACTGTCATATTAGCATTCCCAGTCGCCATTAGAAATCTACTGTGCAGATGTGTGTCGTTTTTTTCTAAAAAAATAACAAGGTGAAGACTTCTCTAAGGTAAGAATATACCATATTTATTCAACTTTATATTATTGCGATGTGTTATATGAGTAAAGAAATGTTTAATTTTCAACAATTTGGCAAGCAAATTAGATAAAACAAATTTATTCTCGAGATTTTAGCTGGTCTACAAACAGGTTCGCGTTTTCTATAAAAAATTGGTTTCCGACCACGTGGTCGCAATCCGGTTTTATTTCAATTTTAATTGTAGGCTTATCTTTCAAAATTCGTTATATTTTCATCCAATTTTGCATAATATAAGGAAACAATTACGATTTTGTAATGTTAATGCTAGATTACGGCTGACTATATCTGACGCTAATGCATAGTAAAGGTGTTTTAAATTAAACATTTTTAAGAAGCCGCAAACCGGTTTTTATATTACCTATATCCGACCATACGGCCGACAACCAGTTCAAAATTAACCGGTTTTTGGCTATTATGATAAATGATGGCCGCCAACGGGTTGTTTTGGTCGCACACTTGTTATCACAGTACAAAATATTGGTCGAAAACTATTATTTTAAAAACCTGTTTTCGTCCATGGTGTATTAGTGCTACTTCAAAGTTCCATTGTTCATAAATTTGTTCAAAATAAATGAATTTATTCATGATACCTACTTGTCTTCGTTTTTACATAAAGTAATTTTTCTTAAAAATTCTGCTCTTACACGTGATACTAATGCTTGGTGCCGGTTTTTTGGATTACTTTATCTTGATGCAGAAATGGAACTAGTTATATTTTTAATTGTAGATGCCATCTACGCCTAAAAAAACAAAGAAGAAGAAGCTAAAGACTGATTCATGCCAAAAAATACCCCTGGGTGTTTAACAATATATTTTTTTCGAATATAAGAAGAAAAAAAATGGTTGATTCGTGTAAAAAAGAACTCTTTGTGTTTTATATCTTGTATTTTTCAAATATTTGAAGCTTAATTTGACTGATTTATGTTAAAAAGTAACAATTTGTTTCATAAATTATATATTTTTCAAATATTAGAAGCTGTATTAATTCCTAACCTGAAATAAACCTTATCTAGTCTAACTAAGGTTCATTTTTATACTTTGCGAATAGTGGTCGACAACCAGTACACTAACGGCCGACAACTGAGCGAAATGGACGTAAACTGGTATAAATAGTGATATTTTGTCATATATTTTTTTATAAATTTAGAGTTTGTATTTTTATTTTTTTTGTTTTTTATTACGATTCTAGATTAACATCATCATTGGGCTCAAGTATTTCTATAAGAAGAATACCAAAGGTTAATGGTAATTTTTTAAGTTGAATTCGTTGGTTACGTAAAGTGGCCGCAAAGGGGTTCTTCTACCCTACTTCTAGACTATGATAGACTGGTCAGCTGCCGAAAGGCCTACCTGTGAAAGAAGGTGTGATAAACAGAACCAAAGTTAGGCTTTCTGCAACTCACCAAAAATATAGTGAAATAAGAAAAACAGTTTACAACCTATTATTATTATTTCTGATGGGGACGCCGCGGCTCATGCAGACGGGTGATCAGATCACATGTAGGGAGCTATTACAACCTAAGACTACAAGGTGTATGTGTATATGTGTAAGTATGAGTTGGACCATAACAGTTCTGATTTTACCATTTTGGTGCAGAACTCAAATTAAAATCACTACTCTATTTATTTAAGGAATTATATCCACTGGTAGAGGCTAGCTGGATTACCCTGAAGTGTGCTGTTCAAGGTTGTAAAGGAAAATTCCAAGGAGGTCAAAATGAGCACAACAAATAATTTGGAAGCAGTTTCCAGTTTTCAAAAATTAGCACATATAATCTCAAACACGCAGGCGAACCTTGAATTTGACGTCATGATACATAAGAAGTACAACATAGGTACAGTCAAGAGAATTTCAAGCTCGACACATCGGACTATGTAATATTCTTACTTCAATAACCGTAGATGCTAACGTCGCACTCTAAGTGTCAAGCTTGACCTGATCTTGACTGTACCTACCAAAAAAACAAGTAAGTGCAAGGGTTAAATTCACTCACCTCAAGGTATCCATTTTTGTATGAAGATAGCAAAAAATATCACAGAAACGGCACTAATAAACTATTTCAAGTAGCATTTAGTTAATTTAAAAAAAAACTATCCGATGAATACAAGAGATATATACACGGAAAGATAAGCTGATACGGTAAACTCGACGATAAAAACTGCACTTCCAGAACGAGCCTACACTATAAAAGCCTGCAACTATCACATAATGGTAGACCGTACAGAAAGGCTTGCAAAACTCCTTTTTCAAGCCTGAAATAGTCTCGTAATTCGTAATTTAATTTATTTTACGAGCACAAAAACAACCACTTTCGAATGGAATCAGAGTCAAATGGGAAATGAATGGACGAGAAAAATGACACAAATCGTATCAAAAACAATTTATGCTCTATCTCACGTCATTGCCTGAAACAGAGCGAAATACAAATAGGTCGTGTTCGGATACATCATCTTTGAAATATAAACATCTTCTAGGAGACTTTAGACACAGCTGATTATTGTTCTAGATATATTCTAGTGCATCATATCATGATATTCTTATCAGGAAATTACACCATTACGGAATTAGAGACTAGGCTCTACAACATGACATTTTGGGCTACCAGCCAGGGCCCAGACGTAGGGCCTACCTCCTAGCGGTTCAGCCCGGGCAACGGCGCCGCGGGACACTGTGTTCCGTGGCGACGGCTGAAGGTCCCTCACAGCGGTGGTAGACTTCAGGCCCGGGACATATCAATATGGCGTCGGTCGAGGGCGAGGCGAGGGTATGGCACTGTCGCGCCGCCCGTCACTTGATATGGCGCCCTTGAATGTTGAAGTTGCGTGGCGAGGGTGGGGTGAGGGCGCAGCGAAGGCGTTGCTTCCCGCCCGCACCGCGCTGCAGTTTGAGGTGGCACGCCATACGAATACACACAGATCCGTCCGCAGTATTATCAAAATTCGTGACGATATGCAATTTAATATCGCGTTTTGCGAGTTAATAGAAAAATGACCGGTCATATACGATTACAATCGATCAGGTTATAGTAACAGATGATGTGTGTAAGATCATGCATTGGGAGTTTATAGCAAATAATTATTTAGTTACATGGTCGGGTTTCGATTAACTTGTATAATTAAATTGTATTGAATAAATTTAACCATTAACGATTTCGATTAACTTGTATAAAACATTTACTAATTACTATAAAAATCGAAATTTAGAATGCCCTAAATACGTCCACTGCCGCCGCCATCTTGAGGCACCGCACCCGCGCCATAAGCACGCCATACGCTCGCCATAACCACGCCATACCCTCACCTCACCTACGATTGACGCTTCATTGATATGTCCCGCCGCTCAGCCGCCTGGCTCGCAACCACCCTCCCGCCGGACCCCGACGCCAAACAGCTTGTCTGTGTTCCGTTGGTGTGCGGGAGTGCCAGTCAGTGCCATTGAGGGATGGGAGGTGGTCAGTTGCGAACCACGAAAGCCACGTGAGAAAGGCTGCCCCGCTAACTAGCTAAAAATCCCGAAACGCTCCATCGTGCCAGATGACGTCTGGACGGGAGGACCCGATGGCAATTTCTCGGGGGCTTGGGCGTGGTCGGATAAGCTGAAGCGTCCAAATGGAAAAAGGAGTAGCGTCACGACCATTCTTCCGTTTCCCCACCACACACTCCTTAAAATGAAAGGTAAAAAAAGAATAATGTTACCAAACGGCGGCACTTCCTCCCGCTTAAAGTACACCTCACAAACATCAGGGAGTTACACTCAAACATCGAGCCGGTCCACCATCATCCCGAGACCGGGAAGCCGCACTTATTCTTTTTAACGGAGACGCACATAGGAACACCGTCTGACGCGGCGTACCTCAACTACTCATGATACTCGTTGGAGCACAAGTTCAAATAATGAGCTGGGGCATGTGTGTACGTTTGCGATGACATTTGTTATCGGCGTCTCCTTGCTTTGAGGATTCCGATTTCTCAACAATCTGGCTACTGGTTGACACCGGGGTCGAGAAATCTCTCTACGTCGGTGTCTATCGGTCGCACAGCAGTGACGAGGAGACAACCAGGCTCTTTGAACACCTAATCGAGAAGGCGGATTGTGCCCAACAACGGTACCCAACAGCACAGCTTCATTTTCTGCGGGACTTTAATGCCCACCACGACGAGTGGTTGTTCCCATACCAGAAAACTGACCACGCTGGGAGAGAGGCGTGCAAACTGGCCCTGTCGCTAGATCTCACCCAGCTGGTGAATGTGAATGTTGCTAAGCGGGTGTCTGACGTTGACGGACACACGCCCAATTGCTTGGACTTGCTGCTGACCATTGATCCGGACAGGCACTTCGTGTCGGTATAAGCCCCGCTGGGAAAATCCGACCATTGACCAATTTAATATTATTATTATTTAGTCTATATGAGCTTCTAAACAAATGTACCAAATTTCATAAACAAGTGTATGTATGTTTGTCCACACATATCTCAGTAACTACAAGTCAGGTTGCAATAAATTTTTTTATTGAACTAGATATTATTCAACTTAGAGTACCTAGAGTGCAAATTTCAGCAGTTCATTAAAATAAGTTCCCTTAAACTAAAAGTCATCGCATATCTCAGGAACTAAAAGTCGGATTGCAATTAATATTTTTCTATTGAAATATTTATTATTCAACTAAGGGTACAGCGCAAATTTCATCAAAAAAGTTCGGCAGTTCATTAAAATTGATTTATTGAAACTCAAAGTCGACGCATATCTCAGGAACTAAAAGTTGGATTGCAATATTTCTTTTTAAGTTGAGCTAATTATTATTCAACTTGTCATAGTGCTAGTTTTAGTAAGACTTTAAAATACAAAGAATTAATTAAGTAAAAGTATTCGAACAAAACAAAGAAAAATAATTAGAAGTAACTTCAATTACAGCTGAAATAAAAAAAAAATACAGAAATAAAAATGTAATTTAAAATATTAAACCGATGACTTCAAGACTCAAAATAGAAAAATAAAAGTTTTTGAGGTTGGTGGCAGCCTGAATATTTGGAATAAAACACTATGTACAGTTGCGTACTACGACTACCAACAAAAAAAGAAAACAAACAAGGTAAACAAATATGAAGAAGCCGATCTCGGCATGGAATCGAGCAATACCTGACACATTCTTTTTTTGGTTGATCAAATTAAGCAAAAATAAGGTTATCCTTTTAATTCTCCGTGCAAATTCCATTCATTTTTTTGGTCTATTTCTGAGAAAACAATATACTTTAAAGTTTACACACGTGCAAGTTTGGTACATCTGCAAACTTTCCCATCAATGCGTTGTGCCGTCGGTAGGGTCATACAGTTTTGAGTTCCGTTAAAGGTTTATTGCTGGAAACAATCGACGCAAAAGAGTAATAACTAATAAAACTCCCTTAATGCCAGTCCTTTACGTTTTTTCATTCACAAGCTTTTATTTACCTCTTTTACTTCCGGCATTGTGTCTTGTATTGTGAAGTTTGTGAAGGGCGTTATGATTTAATAACTAAATAAATGAAAACATTATAGGATGTAGGCTGCGGCACCCGCCCTCCCCCCTAAAGCTGACACTGCCTGCGTATCCAATATGATAATGCCTTCAGGGTATTGTTAAACCACGTTTTTGCAGCGCTTGAGCAATGTTTATCGGAGCCCGCACAGACAACTTTACAGCGGTGTTGCGTAAAAAGCAAGCTTTTCTGCTGAACAGAATACGTAGTAGCGGAACAACATCCTGAAGACAATTGCTGATAGAGATGCTTGCGCAATCATGCGGCATCTAATAACTAGTACGTCTGTTGTAAGCACAGAGCCCTCAAGCGAATGCGTCTTGCTCTACATCTAGAGACGAATTCTTTATGTCATTCAATACAAATCAGTGTCACCATTTACTAAAACTAACACATTTTCCGCACCCACACTACTAGCGTCATTTAAGTGCGATAAACATAGTACTATTTATGCGAGAGAGTTAAACGGCCCATACAAAGCCCTGCCTGCAGGGCCCTGCTTGCAGTGCGCACTGCCAATCGTACCGTGTGTGGTGTTGCAGGGCCGATGTAACGGCCATTTTGTCGGCCCTGCATGCCCACACAAAGTACGATTGGAAGTGGCACTGCAAGCAGGGCCCTGCAGGCAGGGCTTTGTATGGGGCCCTTTAGATGCAAAAAACCAGTGACAGCGTCTCTATGGCAACGAATGTGTTTATGATGTGCATTCAAAATAAGCGCCTACAAAAATTGGATAGTATAACTCTTCAATATGGAACCAAATTTTTTACTATATTCGCTTAAATGGGGGGGTGCGCGCGCAGGCGAAGTGGCCCTATCGTTGTTCTGTTGTTGTAAGTCTGTTGTTTGAACTAACAAACTAACATAAATGGATCAGTGTTGTCTGAATAAATGAATTTTATTATTTTATTATTTATTACCTCCCCTGCTGAAACCAGACGGGTCGTTAGCTCACTCCGCAACAGAGAAAGTAAATTGATTTGCATCTCTATTTGCTAGATGCCGACTCTAATCAGCCACCGACGATTCCTCGATGAGATTCTTCGATGTCGGAGATCACAATACACTCAAAAGGGGTTCATAGAGTACTTCGAAGCCTAGATGTGAACAAAAAGAGCTATCCTGATGGAATATCAGCAAGAGTCTTGAGGAACTGTGCACCTGAGTTGTCTCCTATGCTGACACGTTTGTACCGCCTCTCTCTTAAAACAAGAACGTTGCCAAAACCTTGGAAGGTTGTCAATTTACAGCCGGTACCCAAGAAGGGTAGTCGTGCCGACACCACCAACTATCGGCTGATCGCCATCACCTCCATAATCTGCAAAGTTATGGAAAGGGTACTTAATGGAAAATTGCTGACATACCTAGGAACTAACGACCTACTCAGTGATCGTCAGTATGGCTTCCGCCGAGGACGATCAACTGGGGATCTTCTAGTGTATATTACGCATTTCTGGGGCGAGGCCATCGAGATACACGGCGATGCCCTTGCCGTATCACTGGACATCTCGAAGGCCTTTGATAGGGTATGGCACGCAAGTCTGCTGAGCAAACTTCCTGCTTACGGCATTCCCGCTGACTTTTGCTCTTGGATATCTGACTTCCTGAGTGAACGGTCGATCCGAGTAGTCCTTGATGGCTGCTCCTCTGACCTCATGGCTATTGACGCCGGGGTTCCTTAGGGGTCTGTTCTCTCTGCAACACTTTTCCTGCTACACATCAACGACCTCCTTGGTCCAAGTATTGTTGGGTACGCAGATGACAGTACTATCGTGGAGAGTTATGTATCTAGCACAAAAGCCAGCGATGACGAGATACGTTCTTCGAGAGGGGCTATGGTAGAACATATGAACTCAACCTTTAGTCGAAGTAACTATTATAGTAATCTGTGCTTAAGTCTTGTCTCCGACTGGGTTGACAAAAATCTTGATTCAGGGCCCTGGTAAGTTTCAACGCCACCAAAACACAAGCGTGTCTATTCACTGCCATAAGGAGTCCGTTCAATCTGGCTCCTACTTTTTGAGGTACAACTGTACCAGTCACCGACAGCCTCGAGCTTCTTGGCATGAAGCTGTGTGCAAACCTAAACTTCGGCGCCAAAATGAGTCAAAAGCTCAAACTGCGGCCAAAAAGTTGGGTATCCTCAATAAGGTTAAGCGATATTTCACACCTGGAAAGTTGCTAGTTTTATACAAAGCTCAAGTCCGCTCTTGCATGAAGAATTGCTCCCACCATTGGGATGGCTTAGCCAAATACCAACTAGCCGCACTTGACTCGATAGATCGCAGAGCTAAGAAGCTCGTTGGTGAGGAGATGCTAGTGAAAACCAAGTTTCACAGCCTAGTCCACCGGCACAAAGTAGCATGTCTGTCGGTTTTTTACAGATTGTACTTCGGAGAGTGTACCCAAGAGCTCCATGAGCTTATTCTGCCATCCCCCTTCTACCATCGGGAATCCAGACGCACCGAAGGATATCACCCATACTTGGTTGATATTCAACACATCCGCACAAAGCGCTTTGAAACATTCTTTATAATGCACACGCCTAAGGAGTGGAATTATCTGCCTGCGTCTGTGTTCCCGAGCTCTTATAACCTGAATCTATTTAAGTCGCGAGTGAATAGGCTTCTTCTGGGCAAGCTCGTCCCATCGTCGAACTCATCTCTGTCCTAAGGGCTAGATCGAGGTCAATAGTAAGCCTATACAAAGTTTAAAAAAATTGGAAAAGGTCATTAAGATCGTATGGGCGTTCCACAAGGCTCAATCCTGGGACCATTCCTGTTTATTGTCTACATCAACGATTTGACAAACCTTGTAAAGGACAAGAATGAGATAGTACTATTTGCAGATGATACGTCTTTGATTTTTAAGGTTAAAAGACAACAATCAAATTTTGATCACGTAAATACTACTATCTCTAATATAGTTGAGTGGTTCACCGTAAATAATCTTTTGCTTAACGAAAAGATAACTAAGTGTGTTAATTTTGTTTTGCCTAATGTGACATTGAAATGTCACGCCAACTGCTACAAACCTATTAGTAAAAAATTAAAAATTGAGTCTTGTGGAATCTGCTGTGTTCTTAGATAACCTTAGATAACAAATTACAATGGGGACCACATATTAATAAATTGTTGAACAGACTCGGTTCTGCAGCATACGCAGTTAAAAGAATAAGAGCTCTGACGGATGTAGACACCGAGAGGTTAGTCTACTTTAGTTATTTCTATAGTCTCATGTCATATGACCTATTGTTATAGAGTCATGCTGCGGATGCAAACAGCATTTTCATACTACAAAAGCGAGTTGTTCGTGCAATTTATAAAATTAAGCTTAGAGAATCTCTTCGAAATAAATTTAAAGAAATCAACATTTTGACTTTTTTGTCGCAATACATTTGAACTCTGTTTAGTAATAAGGTGTCAGGTTTTTTAACATTCAGAAATACAAGCGTTTAAAGATTTTGAAGAACGCCTTAAGCCCAAGTCACACTGAGGCGGTAGCGGAAGCGTTCCGGGGCCGGTATTTTTTGTAAAGTATGAGTTCTTATGCACCCTGTCACATCGGACCGGGCGCGGCGCGGGGCCGAACTTTCGGCGGGAGCGGGCGCTGTATTCCATTGCGTTCAATGCAAACCGTCACACAGAGCGATAGCGGCGCGGCGCGACACGGTGCGGTGCGGTGCGGTCCGGGCGCGGACTTTGACGTTGTATTTTTTTTTTTACAAGAATTTTGCGGCTTTGCGCAGACTTTTTTTTAGGTTATCAGTTTGGTTTTTTGTATAGAGCAAAGGATTTACGTCTTTTGAATAATCACAGATAAATAATGTCACACCGACCACTACCGCCCCGCTGTTCCGCCGCGGTTTCCGCGTTGTACCTCTGTGTGACCGGTCCCGGAACGCTTTCGCCTCCCGCAGGTCCGCCCCCGGACCGCTTTACCGCTTGTACCGCTCTGTGTGGCGTGGGCTTAAAACCACATTGCTGATCATCCTGACACCCTACGAGTTTGAAAATTTGTACCTCAAAAGAATATATTATTCTTAGGTTTAAAGAATATTTATTTCTTACTTAAGACCTACGGTCACTTACATAAGATTAAACTTAATAATAAATCTGTTGTTCACATCCCAACATGAACACAATAATGTGGGTAAGTTAACTTATACAATACAAGATTATGTTGTAGATTGCATACTAAAAACTCTAGTTTACATCTCTAAAATATGCTCGGCTAACTTATATTTGAAAACGTTGAAAGAGTTGACATTTTTAACTTCAGCGGGTATATTGTTATACATTTTTGCTGCTTCGTAGGTAAACATTCGCTTACCGTAGTTTATTCTTTTTAAGTTTACGATAAGAAATTTGTGAAAAAAAGTATTATTTTATTTTTATTACTGGTTAAAACCTTTTTGCTTAATTGCTGAATGTCATAAGCACGCCATAAGCATAAAGGGCCCCATACAAAGCCCTGCCTGCAGGGCCCTGCTTGCAGTGCCACTGCCAATCGTACTTTGTGTGGGCATGCAGGGCCGACAAAATTGCCGTTACATCGGCCCTGCAAGACCACACACGGCACGATTGGCAGTACGCACTGCAAGCAGGGCCCTGCAGGCAGGGCTTTGTATGGGCCGTTTAAAGGAATAAGTCAAGTTAACCTTTTCAATTTGTGATCATAAGAGAGAAATAAAGTAAAAAGGTTTAAAAATTTAGATACTCTGCTCAAGAGGTCTCGAGGAAGACAACTCTACGAGGAGGCTCGGAGGGCGAACTCCGTGAAGAGTGAGTGAAAATCTCGGTTTGCAAGTCCTAATAAATGGAAAAACCTACTTTGGCGTTTCACTTCAATCCCGAACCACTAACTCGTAACATTTGGTGTTGTGAATACACAAAAGCCATAAAAAAAAAGGATTTTAGTTCTGCAATGCCAGTAGGGAGGGAGTGATAGCCCGATTCATATCTGGAGCCGAGCAGGAAATAACTTTTATTTTTTTAATTACTGGGAAAATCAAGAAACGTCAGTTTATAATCTATGCGGTTGCTAACCGCTAGCTACACGGTCAGAGACTTAACCAACGTCCTCTATTTGACCTTAGTTTGGGAAGCTACTTTCACTACCGAGGGCGTTGAAAGTTTGAAGCTCACTAAAAATTTGGTTGTAAACCACGACCTACTCGGTCGGAACCGACCAAGGTCACCTCTGCCGGGGCTTGGTTGGCGACCGTGTATCAGGGCTTTCATCCAAGCTACACGGTCAGAGACGTAACCAACGGCCTCTATTTGACCTTTGTTTGGGAAGCTGCTTTCACGACCAAGGGCGTTGGAAGGTCACTAAACATTTGTTTGTAAACCACGAACTACACGGTCGGAACCGACGAAGGTCACCTCTGTCGGGGCTTGGTTGGCGATCGTGTATCCGGTACTTAAGCCGTTTCACGGGTCAATGCCAAAGCTTACCAACACATTTTGCAGCTATATCAAGGCTATTGTGCTCCATGATCAATAGTAATCAGCTAAAGCCTCGGATTTTTATGATTTACAGGAATATATGGATTGCGGATGACTGAGTATTGTTTTTAGATTATTTTGATATATTTTTTCATCGATTGTGACATTTTTCAGTTATAAAATTTTATTGCTTGACAGCCTTTTTGACACAATACTTATTTTTAATTTGACATTACGTTATGACTTTGAATTTAATTTGACATAAGCTTTTGAATCGACATTTTGATTTTCTTTTAATTTAAAATTTATAAAATTTCATGTAAATGCCTGCGAAGGCAGTTTTCAGTGAGAATAAATTTATATGTTCAACTCCCATGTACCTACCTGATTACTTTACTTGAATAAATGAATTATGAAGTAAAGCTGTCAAAAAGGACCGTCAAAATTTTTCCGTCAAATATTCTCTGGTTCGTCTGGTTTGTTTGGTTCTATGGCTGCAAAATGTGTTGGTAAGCGTTGGTATTGACTCGTGAAATGGATTATAAATAAAATTTCTGAGCTATATCAGCCGTGTCTAAAGATTACTTTTGTGGTTTTTGCCAGTTCTTCGAGCTGTGTATCCGAACGCTTTCATAAAAGGCGGGAAAGCCTCTTTTTTTTCGGCGGGAACCTTCGAACTAAGAGGCGCGAATTTATAATTTTTTCTCTTTAATTGCAATTATATTGCTTTTTAACTGTAAATATACTTATTTTCACGTGTACATATAATATAAACAAATTGTAGTGTTGTAAATAGTGTGGTCCTCCCCAATATGGGGAAGGGCAGTCGGAACCGACGCCGGGAGAGAGACCGAGAGTCTTCATCAGAGGACAAGCGGCCCCGGTCGAGATCGCGAGTAAAGAATAAAACAGATACATCCGATTCTGACTCGAATGAAACCGCTACTGAGACCAGAACTGAGACGATGGACCACCAGTCCTGTCAATCTACTCATGGAAAAAATGAAACCAATTACACCAGGACTAAAAGAGGTTTATTCAAGGAATATAATCATATTTACACTGAAGAAAACAAAAAGGAATACCCTGTTCTTCTATCCTCAACAACAGCAGGAGCGAAAATGAGTTTGTTGAGCTGTAATGCTGCCCTAAAGCGTCAACAAGGCCTTATCCATATTAAGGCCATTGGCATGTCACTTATAAAGGTATTTTTCAAATCAAAAAATGAAGCAAATAATTTCATCCTGGCAAAGCCTTTCCTGGAGATGAACAAATGGATCGCTAGGGTCCCCTATGACAACCTGGAATCACAGGGGATTATCAAGGTTCCAGTTGAGATGACTGAAGAAGAGATATTGAGTGATTTGAAGGCATCAGCTGACATCATTGGAGTAAAGAGGTTCACTCGGAAAACTTCAGAGGGTGAGTGGGTCCCCACTCCTACAGTTTTGGTAACATTTTTGAGTTCGTCATTGCCTGACCATGCAACCCTTGACCACATGTGGTTCGACATAAAAGAATACATTAAACCATTAAGACAATGTTACATTTGTTATAAATTTGGTCATAGTAGAGGCTCCTGCAGAAGCAAACAGGTTTGCTCCATTTGTTCCGGCAGTCATTTCTTCAAAGTATGCGAAAACCCTGATTCCAAAAAGTGTGTGAACTGCAGCGGGCCCCATGTAGCAGTGTCCAATAGCTGTCCTGTGAAGTCTGCGAAGACGGCTGAAATAAAAAAACAAATCAATGGTAAAACAAGCTATGCCTCTATGGCTGCCACCAAACCTCCTCCTCTCCCCCTTAAGATTCCCCAAACTCCACAAAGAAGAGCTATGCTCTCAGATTTTTTAAACAATGATGAAATTCTGACAACATTAACTAAAACTGTGGTTGATATTGTCAGAATGACAAATGACAAAAAACAAAATATTACTGATGCTACCAATCCAATTTGTACAAAGACAATTAAAGAGCTGCTCATTATTAACTTTGCATCAACCAAATAATGGATTGCAATTTTGATGTTGAGCAGGTCAATATCATACATTTCAATGCTCGTAGCATCTTAAATAAGTTAGATGATTTTAAGTACTTTATTTCCAGTCTTGGTGTGGAAGTTGACATTATATTGTTGAATGAGACCTGGTTAGATCATAATAAACAATTCAAATTACCTGGTTACACTATAGCCAGGCGAGATTCAGATCGCCCTCATGGAGGTGTTGCAGTAGCTGTTAGTAGCAAATATGTTTTCCAAATTATAGACACTCCTTCTGATTATAATTTTCAGAACATTCTACTCTCTATTAAGATTCATTCTTTCAGCCTTGACATTTTATGTGTGTATATTCCTCCGCCTCCAAATGGAAAATTCAAACTGCGTCAATTATCAGATATAGTATTATCCAAGTTCACAAGCAATAATTATTTGATTATAGGAGACTTCAATGCACATCACTCTATGTGGGGTTCGAGAACAAACGACAGAAGAGGTAATGATATTCATTCCTTCACAGATAACCTATACTTAGTATGTTTAAATGATCACAATATTACTACAATGCCACCCTTTGGACAAGAAGGCAACGTGTTGGATTTGGCTTTTGCTTCACCGTTGGTGAGTTCTTCTTGCACTTTCTCTGTTCTTGATGACTATCCTATTAGTAGCAATCATTTCCCTGTACACATAGGTGTAATTTACAGTTCTAGCAATTCCACTCAAAGACATTTAGATTCTGATTCTGCTCCCATTGCTCATCAACAGACGTCCAATTTTTGTTTAGATACAACAGACCTTAATTCTTTAACAGACTGCTTAGCTGAAATTAATTTTAACAAAATAGATTGGTCTAAATTTAAAGAACTTTGTAAAAAGATTTTTTCTTCTTTTACTGAGAGCAGGGATTCGTTACAAAGCTATTGCGATTTTCTACAAAAATTATGTGACATTCTTTTGACGTTTCCGCGAAAGCCAATTCCTTGCCATACGAGAAAAAGAAAAGCCGTAATTTGGTGGAATGACATCTGTAATCAAGCAGTTTTACAATCTAAACTCGCATTTGTTTCATATAAAAGATATCCTTCGCTAGAGAACTATATTTTGTACAAACAATTTGATGCTAAAAAAAAGAGAATTCTTACAGAACAAAAAATTTTATGTTGGGCCAATTTGTGTTCGTCTTTTAATCGTCTTACTCCTATTAAAATAGTGTGGGATTATATAAGAAAGTTTAAATTTTCTAAATCGAATGTAACAGCTAGAACTCACTATTTAGAAAATGTTAGTAATGCATTGGCTTACTTAGATAAAATAGTTTCTCCATTTATTGTTAGCGGTTCAGATTTAAACTTTTACTTTTCACTTCCTGGTGCTGAATCAGCTCGCTGGCTTCTCACCTGTTTTGAGTTTAATGAGTTTAAAGCTGCCATTGCAAATAAAAAAGATACTTCTCCTGGCCCTGACTTCATACCCTATAAATTGATTAAGAACTTACCCGAAGACACACAAAAGCTTCTTTTAAATATTTTTAATAATTTGTGGAGTCAAAATTGTATTCCGCCTATATGGAAGCAGCAAATTGTTGTACCAATTCCCAAACCTAATATAGATCGTAATAGCTTGGACGCTTATCGACCTATATCTTTGACCTCCTGTTTAGCTAAATGCTTCGAGACTATGTTAAAAAATCGTTTAGAATGGTATGTTGAGTCTAATTCATTAATACCAGATTTTCAGTTCGGGTTTCGTAAAGGCAAAAGTACTATGTACAATTTAAGCTGCTTGATAGGTGATATTAAGAACAACATGAGAAATAATAGAGTTACCTTAGCTGCATTTTTAGATATAAAGGGAGCATTTGATAATATAAACCATAATTATCTCATTAAAAGTTTATCGAAATTGGGTTTGCCTGGAAAAGTTTTATCCTGGATTTTTAATTTTCTTAATGGTCGCCGTTTGACTTTGAAATTAAATAAAAAAATGTATGGTTCTAAATTCACTTATAGTGGCACTCCACAAGGTTCAGTCATTTCTCCTCTTATTTTTATACTCAGTCTAGTGGACTTAATGAAACATATTCCTTCATATGTAAAATATTCTTTTTATGCTGATGACTTAGTTGTTTATTTAGACTGCAGTAGTATTTCGGAGGGTGAGTTGTTACTGAATAACTGTCTGAGTATTTTGCATAAACTTTTCTCGAATGAACTTAGTTTAGAAATTAATGTTAACAAAAGTTCCGTAATGCTTTTTCCGGGAAGAGATTGTATCTCTCCACAGATTTTCTATAATAATTGTCTGATACCATACAAGACATTTAGTAAATATTTAGGGATTGTAATAGACTCTAACTTATCTTGGGAACCACATATTTCTTATATTTGTAAAAAAGCAGAATTAAAATTAAATATTCTCAAATCTTTAACGGGCGTTAACTGGGGTTCTGACCCCAAAATACTTAAAAATCTCTTTATTTCTTTGATTAGGAGTCATTTCGATTATGGCTGCCCTTTATATGCTGACGCAGCTAATCATGTTCTGAGAAAAATTGATGTGCTTCAAAACAGAGCCCTACGAATCATAACTGGTGCTATGATGTCTTCTCCGATAAACTCTCTAGAAGTAGAAGCTGGTATTCCCCCTTTATTTGTAAGGAGAAGCTACCTTACAGATAAGTTTGTTTTAACTCTTATTTGTCATGATAATCCTGTAGTCATTAGATACTTACAACACTTTAATATACCCAACTATAATTTGGTTCCTTTATCTGTCACAACTTCACTGAGTGAATCTATTGCGTATCTGAACTACGAATTTCAAGACATAGTTTTTTGGTCTTCATTAAATCCTTGCTATGATTTTGATTTCCACACCATGATGATGGATATTGTTGTAAATGTGCAGAAATTTGAAACTAAGTTTGATTTTTTACAATTTATAGATGAAAAACAAGAGTATGTTAAAATTTATACCGATGGATCCAAAACTAACAGTCGAACTAGCTTTGCTTATTACAATTCCCTCACTAAGCTCGGTAAAGTTTTTGAATGCAATAAGATGATGTCGATTTTTTCTGCTGAAATTCTAGCTATCATTTATGCTATTAAATACATATTAAGCATAGATTTATATAGTCAAGATAGGGTCTTGGGAACAAGCGGTTCAAAATTTCCCCATACAAGAAAAAATAGCGCCATCTGTGAAAAATCGCGTGAACTACGTTGTGTAGTACTTCGGTCGGTGCTAAATACACGGAACGGAAATAATATGGCGGGAAAAAACAAAACAAACTTTTTACTGTTTATATGTGATTTAGGCCTGGGTTTTCAGTTTCATTAATTGGATTATAGTCAAAAACAATAATAAGAAATAACAATAATAATAATAAGTGTATATTGTTTCTTCAACTAAGAGCATTCCATTTTGTTGGTAAGTTTATTTGCATCCAATGTTGACAATATGACTGACAACGACTGACGTTTGTTGGTCCTAAACGTCAGATTTCGGACCAACGAATTGGGGACATTGTAACGTACCGACGGGCTAGTACTTATATATAAGTAAATGATATTAAGTAATTCTTGGAGTCAGACAAAATTTCTGGTTTTGTCTGACTCTATGAGTTCTCTTCAGGCTGTGGTCAAAAAATCTATTGATGCTTCTATGAATTATTTAGTATACGAGCTTAGAAAAGCTATTAAAAACGGTTTTGATGCAGGTTTAACTATTGAGTTCTGTTGGGTGCCGGGTCATTCAGGAATACTCGGCAATGAGCTTGTTGATACTCTTGCCAAGTCAACAGAAAATGTTACAGATTGTGACTATAATGTCCCTTATTCAGATTTAGTGGTCTTTCTTAAACAGAATATGATTAATCGTTGGTCTTTATCTTTACAAGCTTCCCGACAAATTAAAGGTAAATGGTTAGCTAATATAGCCGCGGTTCCTAGCACTAAGGCATGGTTTGAGAAGGACTCGATATATCTTGGTAGATCTTTTATTACTGCTTTATGTAGACTCCGGATAGGACATTGTAAATTTCCATCTCATTTAAATAGATTAAGACTTATTAATAGCGCCTCATGTACATACTGTAATACTTGTGATTCTTGTGACTTAGATCATATAATGTTCGATTGCCCCAACTTTAATTTACAAAGAATGTTATTTATAGGTTTATTTTATGAAGTGTATAAAGATTCAGGTAGAAGCAATGTTTGTATTCCCAATAATATGCAGAATTTGTTACAACATAGAGAAATTTACAGTTTAATTTATGAATATTTTAAAGACACGTGTGGTATATTGTAAAAATATTTTCATTTTATGTTTGAGTAAAGTTGGACTCGTTTTCTTTTTGTTAATGTATAGTAATTGTATGGTTATATTACTTAAGTTACGTTTTTAGGTTCTTTTACTTTATCTAATTTAGAATTAGGTAATTAGAAGTTAGGATAAGATGTTTTGTTATTTGTTTAATTTTCGGCAGATGGCCTAGTTACCAATGCCGTAATAAATTGAAAAAAAAAAAAAAAAAGGCGGGAAAGCCTTCACTTGCTGTTGCTGCTGGCTGCTCTTTGCTGCTGTCTGTCAACAAGATCGTCGAAAACTTGTTTATATGGATTTAGCGACGAAGTTTCTGTGGTTTTAGTGGCAATAATATCTAAACATTCACCTTCAAATAAGTGCAAATAGTTTAGTTTAGTGCTTGTTTGCGTAAAAACAACACCAGGATGAGTGAGGTGAGGTTATGTTTCGGTTTGAGTATGTTCCTTGATTCTCTTATTATTAGCAGTCAATAAACGTCAATAATCGTTTGTTTTGTGTTTTAGAACGGGTCGAACAGTGCCAGGAAGTCGCTTAAAACTTTGCAGCGCATCGCCTCCGATCAGGAGAACTTAGTGGGTAGACCATCAAAAACCTTAAAACACCAGTTAAGCCTACAAGACTCACCTGTGTAAGTTAACAGCCATTGCATTATTATATTTGCTTTGATAGAAGAATGGTAACCTAAGCTAACCATTACCTGTCCCTTACAGAGATATTGAGGTGAAGCGCAAGAATCTTTCTCCTAAAGAAGCAAAAAGTCTTTTGTCCAAGGAAGTCCAAGTCAATCTTGATGCAAAGATCTCTGTAGATGATCTTACCAACCCTAAAGGAGCATCAGAAACATACTGGAAGATTTTGGCTGAAAAGCGCCAGTGAGTATAAAAGACTTGTGTGGTCTGATATTGCCTACTTATTTATAATGTAACAAAGATAATATATTAGCCCTAGCTTAAATTGAAGTTAAAGCTGCTCTCTTAGGAATGTACAGAAATAGTGTGAAGTGTGAAGGAAGGAGTAAGTTCCAATTTAGGAGCTAGCTATAAGTTAAAGATTTGATTTACTTTGAAAATTGTAATTTCATTGGTCAAATTTATGGTTATCAAAATTTCAGAGTGGCACTACAAGATGCTTTGGATGAAAATGAAAGACTCCGCAAAATTATTGATGACTTGAAGGAAGAGAACACAAACATCAAGCAAATGCTTGAAGAAGCCAATAGCTTTGTGGAGGTTATTAAGGTAAGCTTGAGTGTATTTTGTTTTTATTGTACAATCGAATAACTTTAAAATTTCTATCTTTGTTTAGACAGTGCTAGTGCTTTATTTCTTAAGCTCAAGGAACAAATCCTTTCCTTTATTCTGAGCATGCCCCTTAAATATCTGCCCCTTTTTGTTTTGCCATAATTTTCTAAGTATAAGGGTTGGGCCACATTGATCGAAGGCGATCGACGGTTTGCCTATACAAAACGAGCGCAAAGTATGGAAATCCTTTCGCTACGTCGATGCGAAAGGATTTCCATACTTTGCGCTTGTTTTGTATAGGCAAACCGTCTAAGCGTTTTTAGCGCCCTCGCCCAGTTGTTAGTTTTTGAGGCCAATGCCATGCCATTTTATAAATATGATCAGCATAGTTATACTTTGCATCTTCGCACATGTAGATATGCTTGTTTCTTATGGGTTGAGCAGCAGCTGTTGGTTGATATTATTTCTATGTTTTATCATATCTAATTTATGTTTTATTTTCAGGAGGAATTAGCTAATGCAAATGATGACACGGGTATTGATGTAAATGACGTGAGCACTGCAGATGAAACCATGGACAACCTCGAAGATGAAACACCTACACCCACTGATATCAAAAAGTAAAACTATTGCTATTAAATACTAGCCAGTGATTGCAAGATACTATATATGCATTTTAGTTGTTCTCCAAGTAAATATCATAGTTATTTTTTCGTAACATCAATGTCTTTATTTAGCTAAATCATAATTTCTGGGTAGCTTAAGTTTACTTCTGTTTCCATAGCATTGTTAAGGTATATTTGTAGTCTTGAGCTTATTCATATTAAATTTGAGACTGACTTAATTTTGTGTTACTAGATCGGAGTTTTTATCTTTGACTGCTTATGAACTGTGCAAAACTTCTCTTAATAAGTTCTCACTATGTTTTAAGGAATATCATAGTTTACCCTGTATTTGTAATAATTTTAGTCCAAAGAATTTTCAACCTTTGATTAAAATAATGTCTAATTACTACTACTTAATATAAGATTGTACTGTAAGGGAATGTTTTCATAACTTTTCTAAACAAAATAAACACACTTCAATCAATCAATCAATGACACTTTGTTTATTACTACTTATTGCTTTAAATAGAAGTTAACTGCCAAGAGAAACAGGTACATAAAGAAATGTTACAAATTAAAGGTTATTTACAAATTAAGACTGCACTCTGCGCACACTAGCGCCCTCAATTAATTTCTTTGAATTGGAGACCAAAATGAAAAATTGAAGAACGGCTCAGTGTTCTTTGTCAGGATAGCGTTATTTTAAACTATTACAATAAGCTTTATGTTATCCTGTTTATTCAAAATCCTTTGAACGGAACGCGGTGGCCACCAATTTCCGTTTTAAGGATTTTGAATAAACAAGATATCATAAAGCTAATTGTAATAGTTTAAAATAACGCTATCCTGACAAAGAACACTGAGCCGTTCTTCAATTTTTCATTTTGGTCTCCAATTCAAAGAAATTAATTAAATTCTGATGAGGGCGCTAGTGTGCGCGGAGTGCACTCTTAGCCGCTGGTCTAATCTAAGAAGTGCGATGCGGATGCGCGCATGATGCACGCCGCCTGTCACTTGTTTCATACAAAGCGACGCGTCGTCGCAGTGCGGCGAGGGTGAGGCGCGGTCGTGCAGTGCGCCCGATGCGCGCATCAGTTTGAAGCTGCACGCCGAACGATACACACAGGGACGGAGTACGGACACAGGGAAAATGCGTATCTCCTGTTATGCAAATTTGCTAAATGCATCAAAGCTAGCATGTCTTCATCATCAGATGAAGAGGACATGTTGTCTTATTGAAATCGAAATTTAGAATGCCCTAAATACGTCCACTGCCGACGCCCGCACCACACCTTTCGCGCACTTCTTGCGTACTGCACCGGCGCTGCCGGTTGCGCGCATGATGCGCGCATCCGCATCGCACTTCTTAGATTAGACCGGTGGCTTAATGGCAATTGGACATAATCTCATCAGTAATTTTTTCAGCACAGAATGCCTACAACCCTTCCGTAATCCGGGAAGTTTTTAACATATTATCAGACAACAATGAAACATGGTTTGGGTTACATTGTAGTGCATGCTTATATTGGCCCTTGCATGATTGGCACAAAAAGATGTGGGCAATATTGACCCGATTAAGAGTTGATAGTTGTATCAACTCTTCATAGGGTCATGTCAAAAGCTGTTCACTGGAACACCCTTTGACATAGACTGGTATTATTTTACATTATTCAAAAAAGCTTTAAACTGTTTATCAAAATCATTCTCTAAAGTCCATGGCATTAAATCTGGGTACATATAAATATCCTTCACTACATGAATACTGTTTTGAGGTAATACACTTCTTACTTTCATATTCATACACCCACTGCCGTGTATGTATTGGTTTATAATCAAGTTGTAAATAAAGTTCACATATTTGCAGTCTAAATTATCACTAGTACTTGGCAATGCTGGAGTGCAGGATTTAATCTCTTGAAGGTAGCCAGATGTCACAATTGGAACTACAAAGTCAGCCTGAAAACAAGAAAAAATTAATTGTTATTAGTCATTTGTGTTATGTGATTCAGAAAATCATTCATTAATACCTTTCTAAAGGAGTTTACCTTTTCAAAGTATTCCCTAATAAATTTTTCAGGGTTCTGGAAGACCTCTTCTCTATTATCATTGAGTGTTACTACTTTTACTTCAGGCATATCGGTCCAGTTATCTACATAGTACTTTATGTTATAGGCTGTTTCTATACCATCTTCTGCATAACTCAGAAAAAGTATTGGTCCATCATTTTTACTTTTTGGTTCTTTTTTAACAGCTGATTTTACTGGCTGGGTTGGCTGCTTAGGACGGTTTGGATCTTTTGGGTGTGCACAATATTTTTTACTCAAAGCTGGTGGCAGATCATTTGGTAAATCTTTTGTATAGCTAATAACTTCTCTAGTACTATTGCTCTGATAGCCACTATCATCAGTTTTATTGAAATACTGTGCTAGATCTGTTAGTGGTTCTTCAATAGCTTTTAATATGTCAAAGCGTTTCATTTTTACAAAAGCATCAATAATTTTGTCTATTGTAGCATCTTCATTTTGCATGTATATTTTCAGAATGATGTCTGCTGGATCTTCCTTAACAGTATTTTTTATGTACTGAAACAAGCAAGAAGTAATATAGTTGTAAGTAAGGTTGTGTTCAGAGTCAGGTAAAAATTACAGCAGGATAGCGTTATATGGCATCCATCAGTGTGCTCGAGACAGACTGCTGTCAAAGGGTAATTATTACCATTTTGGAACTCTCTAATTGATCATTGCCACTGTGTATGACTGACTATAGGTAGAAAGAGAAAAGGCTAGTTGAAAACTACTGTTGCAATAGAGAAAATGAACAACATACTATTATGAGGTGAGTGTACTTACATCTAAATCTGCCTGAATTATGCCCAATGCATGTCCTAGGTCTTTCCATGTATTAGGGGAACCTCCAACCCACTTCACCAGTGTTCTCCAGGTTTCGTAGCAAACAGATCCCATCTTAGACTTCGGGTTTCTATAGTACAAAAGGCTAGTGTGCAGGTAACACACTTTTTTACCCAATTCAGTCAACTCAGATATTTCCTTCGCCCTCTCCTCTTGAAGCATTTCTTCAAGGGCCAACGTGTCAATACTGATAGTATCTGCATTTTCGAAATCTTTGGACACTGCCCTGTAATTATAAAGCACCAATTTTACTCCCTCCCGTTCCATTTTGAAAACGCCATGCAGGCATGCAGTGATTAAAAATTATAACCCAACTCGGTGTAAGAGTGACTCACATAATAATAGTGCGTATTTTCCTTATTATTAGACTGACTGATTTAATCAATACAGTTGAAGTTTGTGCGGAAAAACAGCAAAACAGTCCAATAAAATGAGGAAAAAAGTAGACTTGATTTGACACTTTTGTTTTTTTTTTTTTCATTTATTACAGGCTTTAGCAACTAGACTATCAGCCTAAACAGACAGACTTTTGATTTGACAGATCGTTTTTTCGATTCTCAGACGACGCTTGACTTTGATAAAAAAAAAGAGACAGATTCCATACTGCTTTTCTCTTTCTGTTTCCGTTTTTGTTTGACAAAATAAGACTGGCTGAATTTGCAGAAAAAATCATTAGCCATTTAGTAAAGAAAAATAAAAATGAAATCTTTTTCACAAAGTCAAATGGTTTTCCGAGATTTTTTATTACCAGTATTTTTCTTCCTTCTGTCCAGCGCTTGTCCACCGTCTGTTTCTATGTTATCGCCATTTTTTATAAAGCATAAAGTTTTACTGTTTAGAAATGGTTTAGGCTGATAGTCTAGTTGCTAAAGCCTGTATTAATGAAAAAAAAAGAAACGTAAAGTTTTAGCGCGGGAAGCCGAGAATTGTACTCATAAAGTTTTTCGTATTTCTATTTTTCGTTTTCTTTTTATTCGTGTGCATTTAAACAATGGATTTTCATTTGTAAGTAAAATACTTACGTGTTGTTTTATTGAGAATGAAGATGGAAATTTTAAAAGTTCCTCATGAAAAATGACAATTATTCGTACTTATTTTCAGAGCAAATTACACCGATGTACTTAGCGATGCTGATGAGATAGGGAATTCTCAACCACTTTCTTTAGGTTCCACACCTGAATCGGTGTCTCTTGATAAGGAACCCTCGCTTATAAGATCAAAGCAAATGGAAAACGCTAACTTTGGGCAATATAAC
Source organism: Athrips mouffetella (assembly GCA_947532105.1). Classification (NCBI taxonomy): domain Eukaryota; kingdom Metazoa; phylum Arthropoda; class Insecta; order Lepidoptera; family Gelechiidae; genus Athrips; species Athrips mouffetella. The sequence continues at coordinate 19,100,642 of OX383972.1, read as the reverse complement.
GTAAACAATTCTAAAACTGAACGGCCTGCAAGACGTACTGGACAACATGGCGAATTTAGAAGCGTTGAAGAAATAGGTAAGCCTAATAATAGGTGAACCTAAACCTAAATCCATTTTTAGATATGTACACACGACCCCTCGTCGGTGGAAACACTTTTTGAGCGTTTTATTATAGCTGGTTCTGGTTCAGGTTATACTGGTTTTGTTTCCACTTGCTTGCTGCCGTGCGTACGTACTCATTTGTACTATGAGACCTAGCTTTTGCCAAATTTCATAATTTTAGGTCAACGGGAAGTACCCTCTAGGTTTAGCTTTAGTGCATAAATGTATGGAGATGAGGACATAAAAAGCCATATCTTTTGATTGAGCCGTTGTAAAAAAGTGAAATTTTCAGATCTTGTGTGGTTTATGGACTTTAATATTCGTTATCAATTTCAACCTGATACCTCAACCCGTTCGTGAGAATAAGGGTCTTGACAGACAGACAGACGGACGGACAACAAAGTGATCCTATAAGGGTTCCGTTTTTCATTTTGAGGTACCCACAGCGCCATCTGCAGATGGCGCTGTGGGTTTCAGGAAACCCACAGCGCCATCTGCTGATCTGATCCAATTTGTTAAAGATTAATAAGTAGGGTCAAAAGTTCTGTCACAAATACTTTATTAAATAAATTTTACAACTTTTATGTTAGTTTAAAATGTATACGAGTAAGTATATTAAAAGAAACGTAATTGAAAGTACTTCAAAATGTTGTTAAAATTATTCAAAATGCCCTCCCTGATTTTGAATACAGGCTCTCAACCTCCGTGGCCAGTCGTCGAGAAGCACGCACAACGTTCTTTTTTTTTGTTGATGCCCACGCTGGACAACCGTCCAATATATAAGTTACTCTATGCGCTGGACGGACTCTCGGGATACGCCTACTCGCTTCTTCACAGTTGTGGGCATATACTTTTTCATTTTGTTTGTTCTTCAATGCTTCAATGTTAAAAAAAAATTCGACTGAAAAAATAATATCGCGGTCTTTTTTCCCGCAGCCCGAGATCTTTCTAGCCTTATTTTTTTCAGACGCTCACTTAGAAAATGTCCCGTTTTATTACGATAAGCAAGTAGTCCCAGGTCTTCGTTTAACACTCTTTTAATCGTGGTTCTGCTTAACCCCATCTGAAGAACTGGGGAATAAGGAAGAATAAAAATGAAGGGTTAGCTTACAAACGGTCCAACGTCTCCAATTTTTTATAAATTGTCTAGGATGGTTATTAAGTGTTTAAAATGCAAAATGCACAATTCCCCCCTCTTCGCGCACACCGCCATATTTTTCGCTTATATCTTCAGTTACATGAATTTTAGCTAGAAATGTGTTTTACACAGTGTTGTAGAGAATTAAATTTCCTATAATTTACTCTTTAAATTTTGTTTCTGGAACTGATAGTTATGAAGATGTGCACTTTAAAAAAAAAATTGAAATATCATTTGCCGCGGTAATTTCTGAAATTTCTTACTTTAGAACGCTGTGTCTGAATTGAATTACAGCGTTCTAAAGTTAGAAGTTTCGGAAATTTCCGGGAAATTCGATTTTTTATTTTTTTTAAACTATTGGTTCTAAAAAGAAAATTTAAAACGTAAATTATAGGAAATTTAATTCTCTACAACAAGCGATGAAATTTTTTCCTGTTTTTTAAAGCGCATATCTCCATAACTATCAGTTCTGAAACAACATTAAAAACGTAAATGATAGGAAATTTGATTCTCTACAACACTGGAAAAACACATTTCTAGCTAAAATTCATGTAACCGAAGATATAAGCGAAAAATATGGTGGGGGGCGCGAAGGGAGGAGAATTTTGCATTTTAAACACTTACTAACCATCCTAGACAACATATCAAAAATTTGGAGTCGTTGGACCGTTTGTAAGGTAGCCCGCCCTCTATTCAGTGGATTATTGTTATCATGAGTAAAATCACTAGGTAGGCTTCGGGAGCAAAACCAATGAAAGTTCACGCTGTATAGGCTTTGTTTCACTGCAATCGGTTCACTCAAACAGAAGCTACACGAATGCATACTACCAAGCGGCCTGTGCGCCAATAACTTGCACAAAACTGGACCAATTCAAACGTGGTTTTCAATAATGTATTTGGCTTATACTTTTGTGCACCATTTTTATTGCAAACGGTTTACTCTAACAGAAGTTATGCTAGTACAAAGTGGCGAATGAAACAAAGCTTTTATATTGCACAAAAGTAAGCCAAATACAACGTGTTAATGGAATAAGCGAAACCCTCATACACCCCAACTGATTTTTATTAAAATAAATCCATTCCCGTAAAAAAAAATCTTAAAGAAAGATTTTTTTATCTAGATATTGTTATTTTAAAGTTTCATCATATTTCTAGTTGCATCGTTGTTCTAGTCCGCGCACTCCGCACACACTTCCCTCCCCTCCTCACCGCTCACGAACCGTGCGGGCGCCGCCGCCGCAGCCAGCGCGCGTATTCACAGAAATATTTAGAATAGTAGAAAATAAATTTGAAAATAATATCAAAAACGTGAAATTGATTCTACTCTCGATTCTTTTTTCTATATCTATAAACTATTTTCTCAGTTTCGCTTATTCCGTTAACACGTTGTAGGTATATTTGTAAAAACCTCGTTTGAATCGGTCCAGTTGTTTGTATATACCTGCTTTGAAAGTCCAAACACCACGCAAACGAAGTCGTGGGCACAGCTAGTTACTAATAGGTAAATTATTTCATTTCAGTAGGTACAGTGAAGAGCACGTCAAGCTTTGACACTCGCAGCACGACTTTAGCTCCTACGCCTATTGAAATAAGAACGGTACAAAGTCCAATGTGTCGAGCTTGACGTGCTCTTGACTGTACAAATCATCAGGTTTTATTTATGTTCTAACTTCTGGTCCTATTAGAATAAAATCATAAACCTTTTCCTTACAGATTCAAAGTATCGAGATGTTTTTACATATCCGTACTTCAATTTGGTACAGTCGAGGGTTATTGACGAAGCGTTGTATTCAGGTAACTTACTTTTGCCTAGGTCCACCCAACAGCAAGTCAGTAGAAACACTTTAAACTTTATGGCGTGGTAATAGAGTTATAAATGTTCCCGCAGACGTGCTGTCGACCGCACGTGTTTGCTCCCAGCCAAGCGAGCGATTGCTTCGTCTGCCGGTACGTGGTCGCCACTCTAGAACCCTTACGCCCCATCGGCCATCGGTTCTTGTTGCGATGTGCCCTGCCCACTGCCACTTTATTTAAGCGATTCTCAGGACTATGTCAGTTACTTTAGTTCTTCTGCGGATCTCCTCATTTCTGATTCGATCGCGCAGAGAGACTCCGAGCATAGCCCTTTGGGTGACTTTGAGCTTTCTGATAAGGTCCATCGTAAGACGAATCGTTGGCAGGCCCCCCACAAGGTGAACCGACGATCTGGTCAAGGTCGCGGGAAGCTGCTGGATGCGAGCAGCGCAGGACCGGTCGTCATGGAGATCTTTAGGGGTGGCCTATGTCCAGCAGTGGACGTTTCGGCTGACATGATGAACCGAGCGATTGTACGGTCACAATTTTTTGGCCGTGGTCAGCATGCGGATGAGTGACCTACATCGGGTGTAAAAAAATTAGTACCTAAGCATAATTTTAGCCTGTTAGTTAGACCATGAAACAGTCGAAATACAAAAAAAAAATTACCTCCCATAAAAAGATGGAGGGCGTTGCACAGTTGAACTGACAGGGATGCTGCACCACAGACATATAAAGGGGCAAACCTAACCTAACCCCCCTTTATATGTATGTGTGCTGCACCGACAAGAGCCTAGCTCTTAAATTAAAGAAGAAGAAGATACAAACAATATGCGCAGTCAGCTGGTTTGTTATTAAGGGAAGTTGTTTTTTTTACGTATTTCTACCTATGTTTCTTAGGTAAAGTTATTCAGTTTCTCAGTCTGAGTAACATGCTAAAATGGAGGTTATTTTTTTTACACCTTGTAAATTCTATTGTACGCAATAATAACATGATAGTGTCTCAATAGAAGCTTACAGAGGCGAGCGTATCTCCTTTGTGAAATTTTGCAATTTTCTACTTTGTAGACAGTAAGTACCTACCTACTCAGGAGATGGTGACCACTTACCGTCAGATTCTTTGCCGCAACCGCGCATGCATTTGTAAATAAAATGTGTTTCGATGTATTTTTAACTTGTGTTGTAGACAGGTCTATGGTGGTATGCGCTCCAACGGGCTCCGGGAAAACGGTGATCTTCGAAATGGCTGTAGTGCAGCTTCTCATGGAGTTAGACGACATGCAGTATACAGGAGACTTCAAAATTATTTACAGTTAGTTTGGTTTAATCTATGTGTCTCAGGCAAATTGTATAACTCAACGTTTACAAACGTTAAGCAAACTGTAAACGGTCGCCAAATTGTAAAACGGCGCCGGCAGATTGTAAACGGGTTTAGAGCACTAGTGCAATTAAGGTTTGTTGGCCACAGTAAAGTTATCTATCGACTACAACGCACGAGCCGAGCGAGCGAGTGCGCCGTTTTGTGAAATGCCGCAGCATTATGTAAAATGACGAGTTAAAAATATCCGGCATTTTGTAGAATGCCAAGGCATACTGTAAAACAACGAATTACACTATTTTCCTGTGACATATCAATGATGCAGAATCACGAATTAGTGTAGCGACACAACTGCGGCAATTCCGCTCGAAACTGGCCGCTGGGTCTTGTCACTTGTGCTATTTGTTTTGTAGTAGTGTTGCGAGAAAATTGTGAATAAAACCGGTTAAATGGATTGTAAAAAAATTTATTAGACAAGGTGTAACTGAAAGGGTAGGGCTCTTTTTTCCATCCTGTATTGCATCAGCAAAAACGCGTGGTACTTTGGAGGGCAATTACCATAGTCACCGCGCTTGCGTTGCGGCTGACGACCGCTGAAGCGCGCTGTTTAGTGACCGCAGTATAAAAGATGGTACGATACAAAGAAAGATACTGCTGTCCATTCTGCTGTTCATTCTTAGTAGAAGTCTTACGATACCCTCGGGTAGAGATGGGTTGAATGAATATTTAATAGTATCCGGGGATTCCTATGCCCTCACTAGCCCTGGGGTGAGCTTTTAAGCATATATCATGTATCGGAACCTACATACATATAAATTAACGAGTGCGAATTTGAAATTGGAGGCACGCGTAGGCCGGCATATTCATTCTGACCCTCATGAGAACCGGGCGGGGGGCGCGGGAGTGCGGGGGAGATTGCAAGGGGGGTGGAGAGTATCCGTTCTATGTGATAGTAGCAACACTTTATTCTGTGCCTATGTTCAGCATTCCCCACAGGCATGTTCTGCCTATTGATCAATGCTACTGATGATGGTGATGTTTTAGTGGCTCCCGTGAAAGCACTTTGTACAGAGAGGCTATCCGAGTGGTACCCGAAGTTCACGAAACTCGGACTGATGTGCATCGAAGTCACGGGCGATACTAACGTTGATTTCTCGCAGCTCAAACCTTACAGGTAAACACTCAATTTAACTTTAACCTTAACCTTACACTCAATCAATAAAGATTTATCCAAGCTGTTTGCTAAATCGCCCATCTTAGGTAAGCGGTATGACGCTACGAAACGACCTGGATATTTTTTTCTCGTAAAAAATATACAAAAACAGATGTAGATAGAAATAAAATGTAGTTTTTTAAATGTCTTCAAACCTCTGAGGTGGTAGCTCTACCCATGAAACTAATCAACTTTCCCTAGGGAATATAGGTCAAAATACGATTGATAGCGCACTTTGTATGGGAGGCAATTTTTTTAAAATTATATTTCGACCTATGTTCCTTAGGGCAAGTGGTTCAGTTTCATGGGTAGAGCTACCACCTGAGAGTGGCTGAGAGGTTTGCAGACGTTTACCAAAGACCCTGTAGAAATAACGCCAAAATAATCTTTGGAAGAACAACTAGTTTCAAAAGGTTGAGGTCATAGTTGAGGTTTATAGACAAAATTAGTTCCCCTACAAACAAAAGCAATTTACACAGCAACCACGTTGTTATTAGCGCTCGGGAAACTTCCATTCCTTTTTACATGGATTCATCTATAGGGTGACTTTTAATTAGTTCTTGATAGAAAAAGATATGCATGTACTCATGATACTGAACAACTTTCCCCAAAGGTCGAAATACGAAAATTAAGTTTTGACCTCCCATACAAACTGCATCAGCTGATAGCGCATTTTGTATGGGAGGTCAAATTTGGTTTTTCGTATTTCGACCTATGTTCCTTGGGAAAAGTTGTTCAGTATCATGAGTATATGCATATCTTTTGCTATCAAGAACTGATTAAAAGTCACCCTATATAGATACTTTCGTTTGGGGGGTCATTTTGTGCAAAGTGGATGTATCTGGCGACAATAATTGGTACTGCATTGAGCTTTGGATGAGGCAGAGGGTGAGGGGAGGGGGGACTGGACGTAGGTGGGAGCTTGACGTGCTCTTGACTGATCGTATACGACGCACAAAATAACTGTGGCCCTGTGGCCATTGATGCGCAGAAGTCAAAAATGTGCAAAAATGGGCCATTTTTTTCTTCTGCGCATCAATGACAGGGCCACAGTTATTTTGTGCGTCGTATACCCACATAGACGTATCCACGTAAAACTTACGGTCGTATCAAGGGAATAGTCATCCAGGAAATTTTGTATGATACCTGAAGATTGTGGACCTGATACTGTATCATTGTCATTTTATTTTATTTTTAGCTGCCTACTCTTTCAGTCGAAATATTGTAGCTTGATTCGAATAACAGCAGTGTAAGAGCAGTATGTAGTGATGCGCTACACAGTGGAGCGACAGAGATAAATATCGATCCAACCTGCTCTCATTCTACAATCAAGGCTTCTTCTGGGCAAGCTCGTTCCATCGTCGACCTCATCTCTGTCCTCAAGGCTAGATCGAGGTCAAGAGTAAGCCCATACATAGTAAAAAAAAAAAAAGCTTTAATATTTTGACTGTAGTTTCAAAGTGTCCTTACTGCTTTACTTTAACCATCTCTTCCTTTCTCATGTTACCTTTAACCAGAATAATAATAACGACTCCGGAGAAATGGGACATGCTGACTCGCCGGTGGCGCGATCACCGCGCCTTGGTGGAAGTCATCAAGTTATTCCTCATTGATGAAGTGCACATCCTCAACGATGAATGCAGGGGACCCGTATTGGAGGCCGTCGTCAGCCGGATGAAGACCATTGAGGTCCTATGCTAATTCGTAATATAAAATGTACAAAGATCGATCTCAGTTTCAATACAAACAAACCCAAAATCCATAAACGAAAAAATATCCTAAAAAAGGGCTGTACCATTTTATTGTAGCTGTTTATAAATCAGCTTGATGTGGCCTGGATTTAATGTCAATTGTAATCTGCAGCTTGCAGTAGGAATTCCACAAAGTGAGACAACATTTTGGACCATACCAACATAATAATAATAACATACTATCATAGAACTACACGAACTTTCGCGAAAGCCCTGCACATATTTGACACGAATTGCCTACTATAAGACCGTACTATGTCCAAATTGAATCGTGATCGTTATTTGTCGGGAATTCAAATGAGGTGGTTAAATTAAGCTTCTTTTCCGTTTCTTATTCACTTTCTATTCCTGCAGTCCTCCTCCCAATCGGCTTATCGTATCGAGCAAGTACAAAAGCAGTACCAGACCAACTTGGACACTCAAAAGCAAAACAGTACAGAACCCAGTTTACCGGTGCGGATCAGATTCGTGGCTGTGTCAGCGACCGTGAGCAACCCTGAGGACGTGGCTGCGTGGTTGGGAACTAGCGATAAGCCTGCCGTTTATTACAAGTAAGTTGTGGTCAGTGTGGTAATCAGTCTGTTTTGCTGGGTCAAATCATGGTTAAGTAAATTCTCTGCTTGCGTCTGTTATCCTGAGTTTGTGTCATCCGAATCTATTCAAGTTGCAGGAAAGCGATTGCCACAGACAAAGCAGGACGAAGATTTATAAATATCCTCAAAGCCTTTGCCCTGCAGTGAGCATCTTTTGGTTAATAATGATGGCCCCGTGTGGTGCCGGCAAAGAATAGTTCCAACCCATCTCTACCGTGGGTGTCGTAAGAGACGACTAAGGGTTAATTAACCAAAATCCTTTGCCCATATCCGGGCAGCAGCATCCCTCACAACAACTACCGCGGTCCATGGTGCCAGCCGTAACGCTAGCAAGCGTGGTGACTATGATACTTCCCCTCCACATTGTTTTAGCAAAAGCTGGAATTTTGGAGGGAGTTCCCTGTCCTGTAGACGACGTTTCATGGGATGTCATGATGATGCCGCCAATCACGTCCATGCCGTAACCGTATTCTACCATACTGCGAACATAAATCACTTATGTCTCCAAATGGAAAGTCCTTGTCAGGCAGTAGACGGTTTTTTGTGAAAATTTTGTGTGTGTTAGGTTCGGTGACGAGTGTCGTCCCGTCAAACTTAAACGTGTGGTGGAAGGATACCCCTGCTCAGAAGGCACCAGCATTTTTAAATTCGACATCATCCTCAACTATAAACTCTGGCCAATCATTCAAAAGTACCATGATGGAAAACCTACGCTGGTAAGTGTTTATATAGTGGTGTTTTTGATTATATCCATTTCTGTAAAGTTTGTTAAGTGGATGAAATAATTCCACTAAGATGCTGCGCTCTTAACTGTCAAATAAGCATTCTCTTAGAACATGTAAGACGTTAAATCTGAGAAATCGAAGGAACACATACATCGCACTCAATCTCTGAAGAACTTGTCGGCCCTGAATTTTTATACCTTTATATGAAAGCCTTGAAAGTTTTTGAGTATTTCTTTAAATACTTGAAAGAAAGATTTTTGAGCATTAATTATTGTATTACTTTACCACAAACTATAAAATGATACATATGTGTCTTGACGGGCCGTGATAGGAAGGAATTTGAATTTTTTTTTTTCAAATATAAGTTATCAATAAATAACTTACTTGCCATTACAGAAAATAAGACTGTTGTTTAATTTTAACAAAATATGAATCTAATGCAAACAAAGCTTTTTATAATTTTACTACAAACCTTCTGTCAATCCAGATCTTAGTATCTGACCTAAGATTCTCCTGTAGATATTCTGCAATACGCGGAAGAGCGTGGCCATGACGGCAGAAACTATATCTCGCGAGCTGACCATCAGCTTCACCCCCGAGCAAAAAGCGAGGCTCACTGCTATTGCTTGCACTATCAAGAATAAGAAACTTCAGGTAAGCAATCGGATCATTCCTATAAGAAATAAACCGGTTTTTTATTTAGATATTCTGCAATACGTGGAAGAGCTTGGTCATGCCGACTGAGACTTTATCCCGTGAGCTTCGCCTCCTAGAATATTCTTATTCTTAAATATATTTTATTCTATTAATAATATTTTTATTCTTTAGTATTTTTCTTCGTATTGCATAAAAAATGGGCAGTTCCACTGTCGACAATCCCGAACTCACAGACAGTATCGAACCACTTAATCTTCAGAGAGACGTTTCCTTCTTCTGAGTTTTATGAGAAACTACTTATTTAATCTAGTCTTTGAAATGACGTACCTACCTATCAACCATGTCTATTTGTGGTCAATCTCTACCGCAACCTGCGTGTTATTCTGCAAAGTTCTACTGCTTCTCACTTCCTTTTTCTCAATAGTTAATGGAACTAATATTTACCAGGTACGGTCAACCGCTTGTCGGTAGAAACTTTTTCAACACTATTACCATGCCATAAGGTTCAAAAGTGTTTCTACTTACGTGCTGTTGAGTGTCCCTATAGGGGTTGAATGGAAACCCATCTCCAAATAGCCACTGCGACCTGTAAAGAACTATTGTAGCCTACCTTTTCAGGGGAAGCGCAAAAGATCCCATAAGGTCGAAGTGCTTTGAGATTACTAAGTCATTCGTTTATGCTACTTTTCCTCGGCCACACAGACAGCCTCAAAGAAGCTGACGATCTGTCCGGGCATCCTCAGGCTGCAATATGTGTCTTCCTATGCCCCGACTTCTGTTGTGAATTAGTGCCAGTTTAGGTGAATAATGGAACTTTCGTATAATAGAGTTCGCGAAAGAAGAGACAGGTGTTTTGTAAACAAAAATTTGTCATTCAAGAAAATATTTATCTGCAATTACATAAGGTACACGTTTGTAACCTTAATACACACACAGAAAAACGCTTGTTCTATCGTTTTACTAAACGTCAGTTTACTATTATTTAATATGTGGTTTTATATACAGAAAGTCAGAAATATCTACATTTTTAACACATTTTACGTGAATTTGAAGTTTGATTTTGTTTACAAAATACCTGACTCTTTTGTGAACTCCGGCATACAGGGTGTAACAAAAAGGGTATATCAACCCTGAACGATGTGAACCTGTCCATGAAACTTTCCCTAAGGAACATAGGTTGAAAAAGGATTTTTTTTACTTCCCATAGAAACTGAATCAGCTGACATTTTGTATGGGAGGTCAACATTTTTTTTGAGTATTTCAACCCATGTTGCTTAGGGAAAGTTGTTCAGTTTCTTGGGCAGAATCACATCCTTCAGGGTTTGGTACTTATACCCTTTCTGTTACACCTTGTATACAGGCGCTAGTGCTTAGCGGCGTGGGATGTCACCACGCTGGCTTGCTATTCGAGGAGCGGCTGAATATCGAGGAGGCTTTCCGAAATAGAGACCTGCCTATACTCATCACCACTACCACTTTGGGTAAGTCACTGCATTGCCTACCGCTACCGCTAAGGTTCATGATTTCTTAATTTTTCATGTTTAAACAGTAAATAATGAAGTAAAAATAAGATCTCGATTCACATCAATGTGTAAAGCTTGATCTTATTTAATAATATTAAGTCTAATTCATGATCTGCTCGCGTGGAGATTCGTGGCCTAGAGAAGATATACTCTGAGTGTTACAGTTTTATTTTTTAGGGTTCCGATACCAAAATGGTAAAAAAAAGGAACCCTTATGGTGCCGCTCTGTCTGTCTGTCTGTCCGTCTGTCTGTCACACCTCTATATCTCAGCAACCACTTATGCTATCAACCTGAAATTTGGAATAGTTTTAGAATATAGTTGCCCAACTTAATTGCACAAGAAAAAATTTTGAAAAAAGTATGATTATTAATATAAAGGGGGCCAAAATAGGGGGGGCCAAATTTCAAATTGTCGCTACTAGGTCGAGTGGGGTATCATATGAAAGGGCTTTACTTGTACATTTTAAAATATATTTTTGTATTTTTTTAAATTTCTTAGTTTTAAAGTTATGATGAAAAATGTCAAGAAAAATACCATTCCCCCCCCCTTATCTCCGAAGTTTGAGTAAGGAAAAATCTGAATTAATTACAGTTGACAGAAGTTTATATAAACTTTACAGCAAAAATAAAACGATCTTTCTAAGTTGCACAGTTTTTCAGAAATCTGCAAAAAACCTTTACAAACAAATTTAGTTTTGCGGTCCTGAAAATGGACTATATTGCTTCCAAAAATACTATAGGTATATCGGAACCCTCGGCGCGCGAGTCCGACTCGCACTTGACCGGTTTTTATTGATAGCTCGCTTTACTTTATTATATTATTGATGTTGAATCTCTTTACCTTTCGATACCTATACAGGGTGTAAGGGACAGGTTTCCGAAAACTGAAAGGGCATGATCATTTAACGTAACTGAACAACTTTCAATACATGAAACTTTCAGGAATTAAAAAAAAATGCGTCTCCATAACAACTATCCAATCAAGTTGCCAATTTTGTACGGAAAGGCGGATATTTTTTATCTTTTCCTGTAAGTTTTTTTCACTGAAAAGTGTTCAGTTACGTTCGTTAGTTCACTAAGCACGCCCTTTCAGTTTTCGGAAACCTGTCCATTACGCCCTTTATCTGCTAATTTATCCTAAAACAATATTTTTACTTAAACGTGCTTGGAAATTCGATCATTATTTTGAAAACCTTCTTCGAGATAAATCGAAATCTGGTTTAAACACGGGTGAGCCCCGGCCGGAAAAGTTAGTATGAAAATCGATTTCTATCGTGTTTTGCGGCCGAATAACTTACTATGAAATCTCATATCTGTCGAGTGATTTAAAAGTGGAATGCACCAACAAGCATAACAACCAAGGAGGTAACAAAGATTTTTGAACTGGCTTGCAAAAAGAAAGCTATAAATTAAATAAAAGAGACAATTTTATCTGTGTTTGTCTCATTTTTTTTTAGAAAAATGAAAAACTGCGATGTAAACAAAGGATAAGTCGAACATTTTTAATGTTTGTGGATTAAATTTAGTTTGAATTTCCGCGCATGTATTGAGAAAAGTTACTTCTATACAAGCCTTGGCCGCAACTAGGTATTGAAGGACTCACGCATGTGGGCCTCGGCTACGCCTCTGCCCATATTATCACTTTCCTCCTTCAATACCTTTTTTGTCGGCCATTGGAGTAATGTACTACTTATATCAATAACGTTTTCTTTATCAGCAATGGGAGTGAATTTACCAGCGCATCTGGTCATTATCAAGAATACGCAGCAATACGTCAATGGAGCATACCAGGTGAATTTCTTGTATTTTTATTAAATTGGTAGCTTTTTTTAATGACAAGTCACTGTGTCTCTTTCACAATTCAAATTATTTCGTTTTTAGTCTTGTGAATCGTTTATGCTAGTTTAAATATTTGGTTGAATGTTACCAGGAGTACAGCATCAGCACGGTGCTTCAGATGGTGGGTCGCGCGGGGCGGCCGCAGTTCGACACTGAGGCCACCGCCGTCATCATGACCAGGCTACAGGATAAGGTCAGTGCGTCATACCTTCTAACAAGTATAAACACTAGGCTTAATGTTACCAGGAGTACAGCATCAGCACGGTGCTTCAGATGGTGGGTCGCGCGGGGCGGCCGCAGTTCGACACTGAGGCCACCGCCGTCATCATGACCAGGCTACAGGATAAGGTCAGTGCGTCATACCTTCTAACAAGTATAAACACTAGGCTTAATGTTACCAGGAGTACAGCATCAGCACGGTGCTTCAGGTCGACACTGAGGCCACCGCCGTCATCATGACCAGGCTACAGGATAAGGTCAGTGCGTCATACCTTCTAACAAGTATAAACACTAGGCTTAATGTTACCAGGAGTACAGCATCAGCACGGTGCTTCAGATGGTGGGTCGCGCGGGGCGGCCGCAGTTCGACACTGAGGCCACCGCCGTCATCATGACCAGGCTACAGGATAAGGTCAGTGCGTCATACCTTCTAACAAGTATAAACACTAGGCTTAATGTTACCAGGAGTACAGCATCAGCACAGTACTTCAGGTCGACACTAAGGCCACCGCCGTCATCATGACTAGGCTACAGGACAAGGTCAGTGCGTCATACCTTCTAACTAATATAAACACTAGGCTTAATGTTACCAGGAGTACAGCATCAGCACGGTGCTTCAGTTCGAAACTGAGGCTACCATCGTCTTTATTACCAGGCTTCAGGACAAGGTCCGTACCAAGCCCTCTAACTAAAGGGGCCGTAAATAAGAAGCCTCCTATCATCATAGACGCTAGTACGCACGGCAGCAAGTTAGTATTAACAAAACCAGTATAAGCTGAACCAGCTGCTACGCCACAAACGCCCGAACCAGAGACCCTCTTAAAATCAAAGTGCTACCACTGACGACGGTTGGCTGAGTGTACAGTCGCAGAATAAAGTAATAGTACTATTCTGTACTATAATACCGAACGGACACTCTCCGCCCCCTTTGCAATCTCAAGCGCACCCGCCCGCGAGATTCTCGTGGTCCTTCTGAGGGTTTTTTGTACTGAATATTCGGGCCTACGCGACGTTCCAATTTATAATTTCAAATTTGCGCTCGATGTGTACAGTGTGGTACAGTTCCACCGACTTTTCTCTTCAGGCGGACAAATAGAGAACTAACGATTCCACTACCTACTACCACAACCCGGACACTACTTACATCGAGCGCGAATTTGAAATTTAAATTTGGAAGGTCGTGTAGGCTCGCATATTCAGTATTAAATATCCTCAGAAGGAACACGAAAATCTCGCGGGCAGGTGTGCGCGGGGGTGTGGGGTACATTGCAAAGGGGACGGAGAGTTTAGTTTACTTTAGGGCCCGTCCAGAACCTTTTTTTACTCGCGAGTTGATTCGCGCGTAGGCACTCGCGCGTTGCCACGATACTAGAGCTACATATTAAGTATATTGCGTCCAGAACAGTTTCTATACGACGCACAAAATAACTGTGACCCTGTCATTGCTACGCAGAAGAAAAAAATGGCCCATTTTTGCACATTTTTGACTTCTGCGCATCAATGACAGGGCCAAAGTTATTTTGTGCGACGTATACCAGCGTTTTACGCGTATACTCGCGCGTAAGAAAATGTTCTGGAAGCAATATATGTAGCTCTAGTATCTCGGCAACGCGCGAGTGCCTACGCGCGAGGTAAAATAAAGGTTCTGGACGGGCCCTTGTTCTATTACTTTTCACAATGCGACGGATAGTAGCGACGCCGCACACTGGTCCAGAAGTCAACATTTTTGGTCGTAGAACCCGAAGTCGGAATATCGGCCTTATTTTTTTAAAGCCAATTTTATTTTCAATGTAGTAAGTCAACCAACCAGTGTCTCAAGACGAAAGTCTTTGACCAGTGTGTGTTGCCAGTGATGACATATGGCACCGAGACATGGCCGCTCACGATGGGCCTTATAAGAAAGCTCAAAGTCACCCAAAGGGATATGGAAAGGGCTATGCTCGGAGTCTCTCTGCGCGATCGAATCAGAAATGAGGAGACCCGCAGAAGAACTAAAGTAACTGACATAGTCCTGAGAATCGCTAAAATAAAGTGGCAGTGGGCAGGGCACATCACAAGAAGAAACGATGGCCGATGGGGCGTGAGGGTTCTAGAGTGGCGACCACGTACCGGAAGACGAAGCGTTGGCAGGCCCCCCACAAGGTGGACCGACGATCTGGTCAAGGTCGCGGGAAGCTGCTGGATGCGAGCAGCGCAGGACCGGTCGTCATGAAGATCTTTAGGGGAGGCCTATGTCCAGCAGTGGACGTCTTTCGGCTGATATGATGATGATGATGAAGTCAACCAAAGATATACCGTTTATCTCGGATACTTTCGATGAGAGCCAATCTATCTCGGAGTGTTTTTGGATCTCACCAAAGCATCAAAAAAGGTCTGATAGACCTTCTCTTACGATGGGGTTTAACGAAACAGACTTATGAATCTTATGATTCGTTAGATTAAGGTGTAGGTTTGCCTAATTTTATGGGACCATCGTACAGTTTAAATCTAGCAGTGTTAATAGGTACAGACAATCTGAGCATAGCTTTTTTTCCACCATGCTAACCTTTGGCAGAGAGAGATTGAATTCACAAAAACTAACAAAATAACAAACAAATAAAATATACAAAATATTTATTGTATACAAAATCTATATGGGTAAAGATTCTAGGTATATTTAAAAAGGTACATTCGTTTATTAATCACTTAATTATAATATTAAATGTAATGGCAATAATGGCCTATTTTTCTTAAAATCACAGAAATGGTAACTATACAAATTCGGATTTCTTCACTCACACCACTTTAAAACAAATTTTGCTTTCATATCTACCACATTTGCTTAGATGCATAAATTAATATATGAATTCCAGTAGCTATCTTGCTTGACTGTAATACTATGATTTTATTAAAAAATATACCTAAATGAAATTCCTTTGCAAGTATTTACTAAAACGGCCAGCTCTGTTTGTACTTACAGCACCGTCGTCTCTGTGAAGACAATATCGACGGCTTATATTCAGTTTTGCAATTGACTTGTATCGTGGTCACAACCAGTCTTCTTTTCGTCCTTGCAGGAGGCGTCACTTATATTTTCTTTAAAGTATTTATATGGATCATTGTTACTAGAACAGTCTGTCAAAAAAGTCGAGGATATAATAAGGGCACCACTTCTTATGCCAAAACGTTGTACGTATAGTACTTATCTAGTCCCTGGCCAAAACAGATTTTATATGGTAACATTCACTCACTCTTCTATGAAGAAATTTAGTGTTACCACTAAAAATAATTTTAGTTCTATTTCATGACTTTTTTGACAGACTGTATCAGGATATGTCGAAATCTTTTGGCAAATGGTTACTTATTTATTACAATTTTAATCAAACAGAAAGTGCTACTTACTAATTTGAATGAAAGTTTGGTAGTTCATAAAATGTATGTACACACTATATTTTGTATGTGTTGTTGTCATGGTGAATCACATTGAAAAGGTTCTAAGCGACGCTCCTTTCCAATACATTTAATTACTTTCCTTTACCAAATGGATTAGCATTGTCTTCAAAGGTAATTTTCGGTACAAATCCGCTTTCACCATCAACGGTGTACTCGACGGACATGAGTCTACCGTCAGGAAGCAGCACTCGGTATCCTCCTATGACCTTTCCCTGTGCGTCTCCAGATTCGTTCGCACCAAAGAAAAGGGTCTTCTCTTGGTCTTCTACGTCGTATTTGTATTCGTACTGGGGATGAAAGAAAAAATAATGTTACTTTAGGTTTAATGAGATGTTTCATTTTTAATACCTATCTTGTATCTGGGATAATGCGCTTTCTCTAATTTTCGTGTCGGACAAACCTCGTTTACTTAGATACAAAATGATACGTGTCTCTGTCGCTACAATACCTAGTCTTTTTATGTCCAAGTGGACAAACGAGTATAGGTAGGCCATCTGATGTTAAGTGCTCACCACCGCCGAAAATAGCGCCCATTGTCTTATTATATTAGTTTATGCATTCCTCCATCTTGCTATCATTTTAATCAATCTCGACAAAAGTGTTGGATATTAATAAGTCGTAGTAAAGAACTTTTAGAACTTTACCGCAAAATATATCTCTCATCGCAACATCTCAACCTAATTTAGTGACATCAAAAACTAACAACCTAAAATTACCCGACCCCATCACGTGCGACACCTCCGTCAATTTGATTAAGAATCCCCATTGTCCCTTATTGCAGGCTTCGCGAGTTGTGGCACTAGCTTGCAATCACGCCAAATTGCTGCCCTATGTCCTTTGGGCGTGACCCGCCTTTTACAATGTGCCAAAGGTACTCCAATAGTACTGCGAATATTAAACCACGTGTTCTATGTGTTTATGATTGTCAACAACTTTTAATAACGGACTCTATTTGAAAAAAAATTGCCGCTGTTTCATAAATTTTGGTCCAAAAACATATCTACATAACATCACGCCTCTTTCCCATCGGGGCAGGCAGAGACCACAGTCCTCCACATGCTACGATAATATTAATTATTGTTATTATTATTGTCAATATTGATGAAACTAGAATTTTCAAAAACCCTGAGACACGTACAACTTAATTTTTAGTCTTCAGCCTAAATACAAATTTTGAAGATCCTAACTTCAAATCTGACGGACTTTCATACAAACTTCCATCCCCTATTTTACCCCCTTAGGGGTGGAATTTTGAAAACCCCTTTCTTAGTGTACCCCTACACCTAATAAGGAACCTTCATGCCAAATTTGTAATCTCTAGACCCAGCGGTTTGGGCTGTGCATTGATACGAGTATGTCAGTCAGTCACCTCTGAGAGTCAACCACTCACATATGAGTTGAGTAGGTATACATATTTGTCTAGTTGACAAAGCGGTAAAATAAAATATAGAAAAAAAAAATGGTTGGACCTTAAACGTAAAGTGGGGATGAAAATTTTTTTTTCGTTTACCCTATAGTGTGGGGTGTTGTTAGATAGGTCTTTTAAAAATGTAGAGAGTATTATAAGAAAGTTTTTGGGGATCCCTTTGCAAAATATTTAGCTTAAAAGCGATTTTTTTATACACTCAAGTGTCGCCCCCCTCTGCCAGCTAAACGGATAATATGTGAAATAATTCACCGTGGCAGTTTATATGATTAATTCAAAAGGAAAACTCACAGTTAATTAGACGTTATAGGTTAACGAGAAATAGTCAAAATACTGAAAATATCAGAAATAGCAGTAGCAATGAGGCGCTGGACCTTCGTTAGGAGGGAAAATAACTGTGAAAAAAACTCAAAACTTGCTCAATAATAATGATTCCTTGAGGCAACAGAACTGCGGAACCCTAAACTGCGCGTGGCCCGACACACACATAGCCGAATTTCTTTTGCGATTTCGGTTGCATGTTATCCTACGTCATCTAGTACACGAAATTTGCAACTTTTTAGCGATAGTAGTGGCCTACTAGGTCCACAAAACTTTGGTCTGCCAATACGAAACCTGGCAGGTTTTGTACAGTCGGAGCGAAAAGTGGTTAAGTGACAGATGACACGAATGAAATAAGTAAAAAACAACAGGTCTGCCTTGCATCCTCATGGCAGTTTCGCCAGTCCGACCAAATTTGTGGTCCAGTCACATCTGACCACATTTGTGGTCCGACTAGAGAAACTGCCAATAGGATGCAAGGCAGACCTGTTGTTTATTACTTGTATAGGTATCTTCTATTTCTAGGAATAGATTTCATTCGTGTAATCTGTGCCTTACCCTTAAAGTCTAATAGTAAAAGTTATTTGTAATCATCAAGATAGCATTATCTTTTAAAATTCCCGTAAACATAACCATTACGATGCTTTGATTCGAAATTAATAACCGTAGCCTCTGTGCCATTTGCAGAGACACTGTTCTTAATAAATATGCTAATATTTAGAATAAGCCTTTTGCAATATGAATTGCTTTTATTATCTTATTATATTTTCGCAATATTTTCGAGCGCATCTCTTGCTTGAGCATGACAATGCACGCATAAACATTGAAAGTGAAGTTCTAAGACTATTGTAGCTGCATAGGCAGCTGCATATTCATATTTTAAAATTTATTTGTGATTCATTACAACATTATTAATTTTATCGCCCCTCAAAATTACTAAATTCAATGCCTATGATCATATTTGATTAATATAGCAGTTATTGTATAATATAAACAGAAGTTAGGTCGGAAATCCAATCACAATTGACTGGATGAAATTAATTCGCTAGGTAATGAATTCAATTGTAAAATTAGTACTAAATGAATGAGATAATAAAATATCATCAAAAAATTTAACATCACTGATTTTTAGGGTTCCGTAGTCAACAAGGATAATTTCGTCATATCCGTCTGTCTGTCCGCGGCTTAGCTCGCTCAGCGACCCTGAGCACAGATTGAATAATTGCCCTGAGAGCCTGGTTTTTCGAAAACGGCTCTAATGATTTCCATGAAATTTACCACATGAGGGTTTTTGGGGGCGAAAAATCTATCCAGCTATGTCTCATGTCTGGGAATACTTCGTTTTCCCCGTGTTTTTAAGCATTTTTATAAAATTCCGCGTTTTAGACAAAAACCTACAGCGCCATCTGTTGGCGGGTAGCATAGCTTGCTCACCCGATGATATTTTAATGTAGAGGCGGCTATTATAAAGCGAAGCACGGTCTTCCAGGTACTATATTTATATATAAGTACACAAATAAATGCTAATAAATGCTCGTGAAGGTTAAGGTTATTTTTTTGGACCTTATTTCCTTTTGCCTACTTATTAGTGAGGTCAAAAGCAACAACTTTCGTTCTACGACTTTGCTAACAACGCACAAAAAAATTTCGACTCTCCATACTAAAGTGGTCACGTGACCGACCCATTTTATATGGGAAGTTGAAAATTTTTCGTGCGTTGTTAGCAAAGTCGTAGAACAAAAGTTGTTGCTTTTGACCTCACTAATAAGTGGCCAAAAGGAAATCAGGTCCAAAAAAAATTACCTAGTATAAGTACCTGGTCGACCGAGCTTCGCTCTATAATAACCGCCTTAACATTAAAATATCACCGGGTGAGCAAGCTATGCTACCCGCCAACAGATGGCGCTGTAGGTTTCTGTCAAAAACGCGTATTTAAAAAAATGCGTAAAACATGGGGAAAACGAATTTGCCAAAACATGACACCTACCACCGAAAACCCAAGTATGGTAAATTTCATCAAAATCGTCACAGCCGTTTTCGAGAAACCGATTACAAATATATAAAAAAATATAAAATTATACAAATGTTGCTCGTTTAATAGTACAGGATAGGATATAGGATTAACATTTTAAAAGTTTAAAAAGTGATATTTTATCACCCGGTTATAATCAAGAATTGGGAGTATTTATTTCAATAAATAATTCTATATTTAATAATTCACACGCGAGCTGACAAACAAGAATGACCGATGGCTTAAGAAAAAGAATAAGGTAGGTATGTGAAAAAAAGCTTTAGCACCTGCGACAATGCGATTGAGTTTTTATTGTGCACGCAATTAATTGTGATAGAGCCGCGATAAGAGGCAAAGAGCAAGCATACAAAGAGGCTGAGATGCAATTGTGACCAATTAGCGGGTGTTTTCAGTTCACATCGTTGGTATTAGATGTGTGATAAACGCAGTCTGGTTGTTGGTTATTCTAAACGTTCCCATTACATTAGCGTATTCCACTGTCGGGGTTCCATTGATATTATATTACCTATAGAACTTAGTTTAGATTTGTGTTTTGTATTATTGCAGTAGTTAACTAATGAATGATCTTTAAAAAAGTGTGGTGCTATTCTTTTAAACCAATCCGATCTTAAGGTACGCATCGTCAAGCCAGTAGCAGCCCTTAGAATAAGACTTTTCTCAAAAATTGATCCAAAGGATTTAGACCATAAAACTAGACAAATTTCCCTAGGGAACATATGTCGAAACGCAAAAATATTTTAAGACTTAATCATTGAAACTGCATCACATGATGTTGATGATAATGATTTTGTTAGTATATCGACCTATTTTTCTCTGGGAAAGTGGTTCAGATTCATGGTCTAATTCGCCATACATTGCTGGGAGGCTTGGTTTGACTATTATTTAATCTGTGGTTTGGTTAATTCCAATATCCTTAATTCAACCAGTAATGTATGCCGAAATAGTCTCTGATTTAGTAAAGGTGTAGTAGATCCCAGTAGTCAAAAATTTCCAGCTGCTAAAGGCCTCTAAAATGTCTTAGGGTGGGTTGCAACTTGCACTTAAGTGGAGAGAGCAAGAGTCGTAATTCGGTTATTGGTGCAACTCACCTCCGAACCCACCTATCAATTATTCAGCGTAGCCAAAACCAATTAATGAAATTAGGGTTTCAATACGTTTATTTTATTCCGGGTCTTAGCGCGATTTTTTTAATTTGGCAAAATAGAAGAACATAAATAATAATATGAAGACCCGTGATGAAGACTGCGAAACTTTAAAACATACCCTAGATTTTCAACAAGTAGTTACCAATCGTGTTCTCAGACACACACAACAGACATTTTTATAAACCAAAAATATTCTTGTTCACATTTCATTAAGTTTGAAACCCCAAACTGATTAAATTGACGATCTTAAATCTTACAGAATATACCTTCAGTCAGTCATTTGGCCATGTGCAGTGCTCTATGAACAATGTAGGCTCCTGCAGCGTGGAAACGCCCCACAATTTACCGCTTTTATTTACTTTAAATGAGTTTAATTGCTTATGCGATAAGTAAACTACAAGCTTGTTACATTATTATGTTGAATTACCTATTTGATTATGATTACGATATTACACATCATCACATTATACACCTTATTAATTTTTCGGAGTAAACTTCGCAGCAGAAGTGGGACAATAGTTCGTTATCTTTGTTCTAAAAAACTAAATAACAAATTAAAAGGTCCTTAATTAAACAGTATATTCTGCCTGTACATGTCAGATCTTAACTGCAATCTTAAGCACTATATAAATAAAAAAACTACAGTGGTTTTGTAGAAAAAAAATTAAGCTGCTGGCGGACTATTGTTTTGTCAAAATTCAAAAAAATCTAGCATGAAAATAGGCATTAGGTTAATGAGTTTTTTTTTCTATATACTTTTGACGGGCATTGTTCCATTGAGATTTATTAGCACCATCCAATTAAGTTAATTGCGTCGATAAGGTTATTCCAATACAATATTGCCGATTTGAAATTAAAGGCTGATGCAAATTGCGTGCAAAACCTTCATTTTTAAACGAATTCATCATTTTGCAAATTCTACTATCTAATATGAAATTATCTGTAGATTTTGCCTTAAATGTCGTCGTCCTAAGAGGTCCTGTACAAGATATTTTACCAAATAAAGATGATTATCATGATAAGAATGTCGTTTGCGAAATTATTACTAACCTTTACTAACTTCACACTGATATGAAAAATGACTAGTTTTTCAGCACATTAACATGACTGCTTCTGTTGATGAAAATAGTCATACAAATTGTATTTTGTTCATGACCTAGGATGGATGGATGATTTAGCTGTAGTTGTGTAAGGCATTTAATAGACTGCCTTTTCTGGTAGATAGTAATGTATTCTGAGTTTAAATTAAGCTTTTAATGTCATTCGCATTTTATGCGAGGGAAGTCTGAAGACGTGTCGCAACTCAGGTTTATAAAGTTCTTGGTGTCTAACCTGCCTTCGCAACGCTGTAGGTCAGAGGTATGCACGTTTTGTTTAAATTATTGCCTATGTGCCGGCGCATCCTTGCGTCTCTTATATGTTAAGGTAGACAACTTTTAGTACGACCGTTTACTCCGCCACGATAATTGTTGATCGCATCTTCAAATGTCGCAGCGTTTATGTGATTCTGTGATGGGTACTCGTAGGTTAATGTTCGGTCACGGTTGCTGCTCGTATTACGTTACGCGGTAGTCGCACAATGAACTTTTTATGGGTAACTATTTAATGTTATTACTTCAATGTCAAGAGGAACCTAAGCTTAATCTTCTAGTTACAAAAAAACTGATGCATACCAAATATACCTACAGGTTGGCCGATTTTTTTTTAAAAAGTCATTGAAATACAATACGATAACAAAACGATGGCAAATACGATAACTTAAAAAAAATATTTTCCCACTCTAAAGCCATATTTAATTACTATTTATTTCAATTTTATCTTTTTAATTTTTATTTTAAAGTGTATTAAAAGCGCCTTGAGACAGCTAAAGAGGGGAAAAAATAGTTATTGCTCATTGCATGATTCCTACATGATTACTGACGACCCCTAGCTCTATCACAATTTCACATGATGTCGTAGAACAGTTTTATTTATAAGTGACTTGAGATTTCACACAAAAAGAATTTTAAATTCAAAGCATCATATCATAACTTGTTTTCTGCGGAACTAATGATTCTCTTAAATGAGTTGGCATGATGCTCTCCACTTAATTTTTTGTCTTTGTTGTATTCATTAAGTACAGTTTAATTTTGTTAAGAAGCCTACCTAGGTTTATTTATATGTTTTGATGACCAGACTGATATCTCACTAACAGGCAGTTGCACAAAGCGTCTTTAAAGTTAAGGCTCAGCAATAGACTTAAAAGAGCTTTATCTTTTAAGATGCTTAGTGCAACTGGCAGTAAGACATGTACTTACTAACGTACCTAGATACCTATCTATACCTACTGCCATCAACAAGATAGATCTCGCCCACCCATTTACAGAACATACTACATTATCATTTCCTTGTCAACTTTCCCTTTAGAATCTAAGCTGAACTAAGGCATCCGTATTCATATTTCGCGTTTATGATGACAATGCACAATAGTGACGTCACTCACCGGCATAGGCGGCGACTCAGCCTCCTGTGGTTTTGGCGCTCCTGATGCTTGTCGTACGCTCACGCAGATTACAGCCAAAGCACACAGCACCCATTTCAGTGAACACATCTGGAAACAGAAATTTAAATTAGACGGGTAGAGTAGCGATTACAGTTCAACCCACTGGCTGAGATAAAGCGTTCCTGACGTTTCCTCAACATCAACGGTCAACACATAGGATACATTTTTCTATCGAAATAGTATGTACTTCTTTGGGAGATGTCATGTAGATGTTGATGAATTTTCCACATGTTTGACAGCTCGACGGCGGCACTGCATGTAGAGGGTATAATCATCTGACCAATATTGTACCATATTAACTGCGCATAAAGTTTTAAATTCGATTGTTTGGAAGTAGTACCTATGGTACCGATGTCCTCTTTGTTGACAGGACTTCACAGTAGACCAACAATCATCCTTCCAATATTCTACTCTATTGCCATTTAACTAAGTTTTGAATTTGACTGCTTGGAATTAGCACCTATGGTGTCGATGGCGTCTTCGTTGACGGAACTTTACAGTAGACCAACAATCACCCTTTCAATATTCTACCCTATTGACTGTGCACAAAGTTTTGTACTCGACTGTTTGAATGTATTAATACGGGACTACCATTACTAACAACTTAACTTACTAACTAACATTGGAATAGCATAAGTTGTAACTAACTTCATTCATATAACAATACCTACTTCAATCGGTTAGAGAGTATACATATTCCTTGATCTATGCTCAGAAGTTTAGATAAAAATCAAATTTTACCAAAGAGACTTGAACCACGCCGCTGCGCTCGGTCCTTTATTTGAGTTTTTAGGGTTCCGTAGCCAAATGGCAAAAAACGGAACCCTTATAGATTCGTCATGTCTGTCTGTCTGTCTGCCTGTCCGTCCGTATGTCACAGCCACTTTTCTCCGAAACTATAAGAGCTATACTGTTGAAACTTGGTAAGTAGATGTATTCTGTGAACCGCATTAAGATTTTCACAAAAAAATAGAAAAAAAAACAATAAATTTTAGGGTTCCCCATACTTGAAACTGAAACTCAAAAATTTTTTTTTCATCGTGTGGGGTGTCTATGGATAGGTCTTCAAAAATGATATTGAGGTTTCTAATATAATTTTTTTCTAAACTGAATAGTTTGCGCGAGAGACACTTCCAAAGTGGTAAAATGTGTGTCCCCCTTGTAGCTTCTAAAATAAGAGAATGATAAAAATATATGATGTACATTACCATGCAAACTTCCAACGAAAATTGGTTTGAACGAGATCTAGTAAGCAGTTTTTTTTAATACGTCATAAACCGTAAACCGCAATTTATCTTTCATTCTATCAACTCAAATATAAATTTTAGTTACTTACGTCACATAATAAAGTTTTTTAGCAATCAAAATACCATTACGTACAGGTTTATACGGAACCCTCAGTGCGCGAGTCCGACTCGCACTTGGCCGGTTTTTTACCTAAAAATTTCGTCGTGAGTCTACCTACAGTTCCGTGACACACGGTCGTTTTTCGATTACAACGCTAGCGAAGGAAAAGACAGAGAAATACGTATATTCTTAACAATAAGTTTATCATAAAATGAGGTCATATTGAAGCCAATTCGCGATGTCACGGTATTCGAGTTTCGAAATGGCACATCCTTTGTCTCATCTATTGAGGCTTCAACTTTACGATGCACCGTCAGGTTATCGGTTAGTAAATCTGTCTCCTCTCACTGTTGTATTACATTATAACCTCAATATAGTTACTAAGCCAGTTGGCATGGAAAGCACTTACGAACCCTATTTTGATGAGTTTTCAAGCTGCTAAATATAAGAACCACTATCTACTAGTAGACGTTACCATTGGTTTTAAGCGCCTTCTACTCTAACAACAATAGTACACGGAGAAAGAAAGAAGAATTACCTCTAGGCGACAAGCTGAATGAAAACGTGATGTAAAATCTACAGAAATTGATTTGTTTGCATGCTTCAGCAAATTTTAGCTGACGTTAATACCACATTTTATAATTATGAAAATAAACCAGTCAAGTGTGAATCGGACTCGCACTATAAACATACCAATTTTCAAGCTTGCAAGTGTTCCCTTTTTTACGATAAACATCGTCTAAAAAAACACGTTTTTAGTAGGGGAGCCCCCTTAATTTATTGTTTTCAATTGAAAATTAGATAGGACAGTTTGTATGGAGAATATATTTTTCCTTTTCCTGTAAGGTTCATGAACTGAAAGTTTTTCAGTTACGTTGACTGATGTTTAGTTTTTGCCAAGTTGTCCCTTACACCCTGCATGTTACGAGTATTAAAAACAATTTGTTGGATGTAATTGATAAATTAAGTGATAATTACGAAGCGTTGATTCTGTTGCTGTTGTATGGATTTTTAATTTAATGTGCGTTAGTCATGAACGTAGATTCCATCCTTATAAACAATGACTAATTAATGAGATAATCTTCAAGAGGAATGTCCCGCGATGTATCGATGATGAAAACAGATCCGGGTTATTGAGCAGGCTATTCCTATGATGGAAATCAGATCAGTATTATAAACGAGGTAATCTTCATAACCTGTAGCTGTGGGTAATAAAGGTCATAAATATTTAAAAGTGCAATTACTGTGTTACAAATTGGATCAATTAAATACTCGTACAATATAGACTTGTCTATGACAGAGACTTATTTTTGTATCCTATTCTTTGTTCTTTAGTTTAAAAAAATATGCGTTTTTGCGTGGAATTTATAAACCCTGTAAAATACTGTAAGTTACATATAACGATGTCCCAATTAAATCTAATCCCATCCTAACTAATATTATACGAAGTAATTTTACGTCTGTCTCTCTGTTACCCTTTCACGACGGTACCTGTGGCTGAATCGCTTTTCATGAAATTTGGTATGATATGCAGATTGTTTGAACTATGGTGATTGATGTTACAGGATACAGGCTACTTTTTGAATTTTTTACTCATTAATAAATAACCATCATGACAGTATACAGTATACAGCGTGATTATTAAATGTCCGACTATACTTGAGTATGCTAAGGACATGAAACTGAACTACTTTCCCCAAGAAACATAGGTCGAAAAATAAAAAAAATAATTGCTTTCCCATACAAACCATGCGCGGTCGATACTGAAATTTGTATGGGACGACCAAAAAATCTCATTCTTTATGTTTCTTGGGGAAGTTGTTTAGTTTCATGTCCTAAGCTATAAGTACCATACTCAAGTATAGTCGGACATTTCATAATCACGCTGTACAATAATTAATAACCTTACACATGCCTTCTAAATAACTATTTTGAACAATGCTACATAATTTTTTCTAGGACTTTAAATGTCAATTGGTACCAACCTGTCACATGTTGCTTTGTTAACAACTTTGGCTGCTTCTTTCTAGCACGCAACAAAAACTCATATTTTATAGTGTTTTTTTAGTGAATAGATCAGTAATGCTCGTTACTAAGCGTTTTTGCTAAAGCAGACTATGAAAAGTCACACTGTTCTTAGAATCTTTGGTGTGTTTTACAAATTGTGGGAATACCAGTACACAACTTGCACACGAACGCAGTACTTAATTACTATGATTGATGTGGTTGAGACACATCGCTTCTGTATTCGACAGATGAATTTATTGTTATTTGAATTGAGTAACCCCTAAGTAACCTGTAACCTCAGAATAAAGTAGTAGTACCTTCTATCACAGCAGGGTCCTGTGATGCCGGCAAAGAATAGTACCAACCCATTTCTACCCGTGGGTGTCGTAAGAGGCGACTAAGGGCTTATGAACCGGAGGATAGGCAGCAGCGTCTTTCTGTGTATCGTACCATCTTACATACTGTGGTTACCATCAACAGCGGTCGCAAGACGGTAGATCCCCTACAAAGTAGCACGCGTTTTTGCTGGAGCTCTGGAGGGAGCTCCCTGATCTGCAGTGGACGTTTCATGGGATGCTATTATACAGAACGGACCACAGAGCAATACTGGTTGTACTGAATATGGTACTGGTTGTACTGAATATGCAGGCATACTACGCGCGCTTCCAATTTCAAATTCGTGCACGTTATGCTGAACTGTAACCCCAATTTGGGCGTTTTTGAAAGAGTGCTATGCCGCCGCAATAAAGCTCGTTTTACTCTATGCTCGTACAATCAAGATAATGTCAAGCTTAACACATTGGACCTTGTACCGTTCTTAATTCAATCACCGTTGGGGGCTAGACTTGCGCTGAAAGTGTCAAACTTGAGCTGATCTTGACTGTACCTAGCACTCACATCAAATAAGTATCCTTCTTTGCTGCTTTTTCCCGAATGTTTAACATCCCATTAAACGTCCACTACAAGGCAGGGAGCTCCCTCCAGAACTCCAGCGAATGTGTGGTACTTAGGTAGGAGGGGACTTACCTTAGTCATCACGGTTGTACGCGTTGCGGCTGGCGACCGCTGTTGTTGGTGACCGCAGAATGTGAGATGGTACGATACACAGAAAGATAAATTCATCCTCCTGTTAAGCCCTTAGTCGCTTCTTAAGACACCCACGGGTAGAAATGGGTTGGTACTATTATTTGCCGGCACCACACGGACGAATATTGGACATATATATATTCAAAACTAGTCACAACATGTCAATCGCTTTCATGCTTGAATTGCATATGAGATAATGCTAAATTAGTTAATGTCAAAAAACCTATTTATTTTAATAACAAGGCCAAGGGAATTCAACAAACCATATGATATCATTGGGTACCTACTTAATCCTTCATAAGAATAACTCAAATTGTTGAAACATATTCTCTCAAGAATTTTTTGTGTAACACTTATTATCACGATATAAAAATTCTCGTAGTGTCCCTGAAATACTTCTCATTTGTTTACGTTCTTCCCACAGGGCTGATAAAAAAATAAATTAGCTATAATAATGTAAAATTGAAGGCTACGATCTGCATAAAACATCTTTGGTATGTCAATAAGATATTTATTGAGCTTTGTACCAGCCCTGATTTTGTTGTTAATTTCGATCTAGTCATTGTTAAAGAATAGAACAATAATGATACAATATTATGCTATTGTTAAATAAGGTTCAAATCATAACATTAGGTAAGTATTATATACTAGTTCTTGTTGAAATTTTTAGATTCTGAACAAACTTTTGATATTATTTGTGACTTATAGATTTTAGCAAAAGTGGTGTAGAAAATGAATACAATAGTTTTCCTTTATTCACAATCATCCTTTGAAGCTTTGCGTGATCGTTTCTGCTGAATTGGCTTTGTCTTGTCAAGGCGCAATGACTGGTTTGATTGCATACTTATTTACTTTATGTAGTTTTTGCAAGCACTTTTGTGAATGAATTGTTGTTTTAACAATTACCTGGCCGAACAAGCTTTGCTCTAAAATAGGAATACTTAAATAACGTATTTTCTCAGGAATGAATCTAATTACTTAGAACGTAATTTCGCCACAGAATTTATATTTCACTCACGATATAAAACCCGATAATTGTAAATAAGTTAGGTCCGCTTTATGAACGTGATTATAAATAAATATTGCTAATAAGTATGGTAAACACATGCCATGTGGATACATCGATGCAAGTATTTATTGCGAAATTTATCAAGCTAGGCGTGCATGGATGTAGTGGAATAGAAAATATTTTTAATACCGTTGTAGATTTTGGCAATCAAATATTCTAAGTATCAATATTGTAATTGCAAAAACTCGATCTCATGATATTATAGTGTAATTGCTAGCTTACCTAGTATTAATAATATAGTATAAGAAAAAGAGCTTTATACTCAACCGACACATAATAAAAACATGATTAGTTGGAAATTTATCACTTCGAACAATAACGTATTGATGACATTTTAATAAGCAATGTTGCGTGTAGGAAAATGTGTTAAGTACAACCACGGGATGAAAATACTATTTTAGTCATAAATTATCAAAGGTTTATGATAATATTTTGAGAAACAAAGTTAACACTTCCTAAATTTCGGAGTCTTTTCCAACACATGATGACATACGTAACATTACGCCTATTTCCGTCGTTATATAGGCAGAGACCACAGTCCTCCTACTACGATCTTGACATACTTACCTGGCTTCCTGATCAAATACCACTTAAAATGATCGTCATTCAGGTGAACCTACTTCTTTAGGATAATGGGCCATGATTTAGATTCGTTGATAGTAGCTCTGCTTTCAGAGTAAAAATTCCGGCTTTTGATATTTAATAATATCTAATCATTATCATGTATATGTCATAAAGTAACAAGTTGTCCAAGGTGTAACAATAAAGATATATCAACCCTGAAAGATGTGAATTGCCTATGAAACTGACCAAGTTATCCCACGAAACAGGTCTAGTTATTGTTTCGTATTTGACGTATTTCGATCTATCTTTCTTAGAAAAAATTGTTCAGTTTTATAGCCGATATTCATTGTACAAATGTGTCCCTAACAGGATTCGAACCAGGGACCTTTAGCTCGGCAGGCAGGGTCACTACCAACCACACCAATATTGTAACTTATAATTAAGGTAAGGTTACGTACGGTGTTATCAAGTCGTAGGAAAGGAACGATTGTTAACTCGGGCTTGTAGCAAAACCGTGCGACTATGAATCAGTATTAGCTTTTTCCTATCAATCTAATTTATTGCATACCATTACCGTTTCAAATCCCGTTTGTGGGTAAACCGATTTGAAAATTACATTGTTTTATAATTAGTGTATATTTGTATAATTAGTGTATGCTGAAATGTATTGATTGACTGAGAATTGTGTGTGAGATTTGTATATTGCATATAACATGCTTTTTGAACGAAAGATTTGCTGTTATAGATTAACAATAAAATTAAAAATGGTATTTATTGCATTACAAACAGCATTGAGCTACCAAAACATTTTATGTCAATCAATTTTTTTTTGTTAAAATGTTCTACAGTAGCATATAAAAAAAATATATGATTGAGCTTCTACGACGGGTTGTTTGTTTTTCGTATTTAACCTATTCCTCGTAAAAACTCGAGATTTAAAAAAAATTAATAACCCTGGTGAATTCTCAAAAATGTTAATTAATAATCAAACACTACTTTATAATGAGGAAATATTATTTCATAGCTGTTTTAATTTTTAAAACCTCGATAGCTAGGTCGTGACATCCCTGTAATTAGATTTAGATCCCTCGGGGTCAATACACCTATTTTGTATAATCCAATCGCTTAAACATCACTGAAACGAGCACAATAATACGAACTCACCGTAGATCAGAGGCACTCAACACACACAAGCAATAAGCATGTACCACAACAATAGGCGCACCACTTGCACTGATAGCGCGCCCCGTAGCTTACCGCTTATATACCAACGCTAGCAGATGATACTACCAGACTGCAACCTTACTCATTGCCCTAGCCCTATTCCGTCTTACGGAGTCGGCTACCTTACCTAGGGGATTTGACGAGGGCACTGGTTTTTACAAAGAGCGACTGCCATCTGACCTCCGCAAGAAGGACAAACTAGACCCATTCCTAGTTAAGGCTTTGCCAGTTTAGTAGCCAACCTGGTTGTCAGTTTTCCAGCCGCCAAATGACCTCTGACTGACTTGGCTTAATGACTACTATTATTGACAGTAACTGGGACCAACGGTTTAACATGCTTTCCGAAGCTCGGAAACGCAACTAGCGGTGCCTACAACCTTAACCAGAGTTCAAATTTATGATTGATAATGACTAGCTCACCACCAATACAAGCTAAAAACCGCCATTTTTCTTTAAATCTCTATCTAGTAGAGTTTATTTTGGAACCAATTTTCAAAATAATATGATCGTGTAACTACTTCATGTCATTATAATATGTTTAGAACGTACACTTGGGCACAGTCAATAGAAGAAAAAAATCTACTCATTGTAATTTATGAGTAATAAAATAATGGTAAACATGAGTTCATCAAAACATTAGCTTTATAATACCTACAATTACTGACTGCCATTGCAATACATTCGGCAGTCAATGTGGGGACTATTCAAGCTCGTATTAATTACCGTTGCAATTTCTTTTAATATGTTACTTACGCAGCCTAAATTGAACAATTTTGAAAAAGAATAGGTCAAATGGTCGAGTTAGGCGGTGGAACAGCTTCTTTTTCTCCACTTATCTTGCGAAAAAGTGTCCAGTTTTATGGCCTAGCTTAAAGCCTATATCAAAATAAAAAGAAAACATTGCGAAATTGTTGTCTACTAGCTAGAGCTATTGTTTTGATGACATAATAACATTTTTTTCTAAAAAGAAGTTATGAAGCGTAAAATTAACTACGTTTGTACAGTCAACAACAGGTCCAGCTTGACACTCACAGTGCAACTCTAGCCTATACGGCTATTGAAATAAGACCGGTACAAAGTCCAAAGTGTCAAGCTTGATGTGCTCTTGACTGTACTAAGTCAAGCTAGTAAACATCGCGTGATAACAAACATCATATTTTCATCACACGTGGTCAAGTTTCGTATACTTAATCTGTTAGCAATTATTTTGTTAATAATCGATCCTCTTAGAACCAATTAAACAATCAATTTATGCGACCATGAACCAAAAGATAATCGCTTTGACGTGGGAGACGAATCCTTGATTTTCCGCTGCTTATTCAGTTTTATTCGCTTATCTCAGAAACCGAATACTGAAAGATTAAAGCCCGAGTCACACTGAGGCGGTTGCGGAAGCGTTCCGGGGGCGGTATTTTCTGTAAAGTATCGGCTAAGAGTACGTGGTACAGTAAGCATCAAAAGTCCGACGACCTTATTCAGATTTATAAAATCACGAGCTGTTGCCCGCGACTTCGTCCGCTTGGATTTCTGTGACTTAATAAGGGAAACGTGTTTCTTTTTAGGGTTCCGTACCTCAAAAGAAAAAAACGGAACCCTTATAGGATCACTTTGTTGTCCGTCTGTCTGTCTGTCTGTCTGTCAAGACCCTTTATCTCACGAACGGGTAAAGGTATCAGGTTGAAATTAATACCACATATTAGGATCTATGAACCACACAAGATCTGAAAATTTAAATTTTTTACAACGACGCAATCAAAAGATATGGCATTTTATGTCCTCATCTCCATACATTTATTCAAAAATGCAAAACCTACAGGGTACTTCCCGTAGACCTAAAATTATGAAATTTGGCAAGAAGCTAGGTCTCACAGTACAAATAATGGGAAAAGTCTAAAATCATTAAATATTACAACTTTTCTCACAACTAATGGTAACCAATTGTGGTGAGCTCCCGTTTCAAGAACATTCATATAAGAGAGGGGTCAAGTTGGATGGTCGCTGAGGCGATTTTTGTTTTAGTTCTATTTAAAAACGGGAGCACTTACAAACTTGAAAATTGGTATGTTTATAGTGCATAAGCTATAAAATAACAACAAATAATTAAATTTGGTCAAGCGCGTGTCGGACTCAAAAAATTTAGCACATTAACTTACTGAAATTTCAGCTAATACAATTATTGTTATGTGGTGGTACGGAACCCTCAGTGCGCGAGTCCGACTCGCACTTGGCCGGTTTTTTTGTTTTAAATCTATAAGTATAAGTAAATCAAAGAATAATAACAAATTATAGAAACTGGTCAAGTGCGAGTCGGACTCGCGCGCATTTAATACACTTCTCATCTGGCGGCTCGCACTTTGCACGTTTTTAGGGTTCCGTACCTCAAAAGAAAAAAACGGAACCCTTATAGGATCACTTTGTTGTCCGTCTGTCTGTCTGTCTGTCTGTCTGTCAAGACCCTTTATCTCACGAACGGGTAGAGGTATCAGGTTGAAATTAATACCATATATTAGGATCCACGAACCACACAAGATCTGAAAATTTAAATTTTTTACAATGACGCAATCAAAAGATATGGCATTTTATGTCCTCATCTCCATACATTTATTCAAAAATGCAAAACCTACAGGGTACTTCCCGTTGACCTAAAATTATGAAATTTGGCAAGAAGCTAGGTCTCACAGTACAAATAACGGGAAAAGTCTGAAATCATTAAATATTACAACTTTTCTCACAACTAATGGTAACCAATTGTGGTGAGCTCCCGTTTCAAGAACATTCATATAAGAGAGGGGTCAAGTTGGATGGTCGCTGAGGCGATTTTTGTTTTAGTTCTTTTTAAAAACGGGAACACTTACAAACTTGAAAATTGGTATGTTTATAGTGCATAAGCTATAAAATAACAACAAATAATAAAATTTTGTCAAGCGCGTGTCGGACTCAAAAAATCTAGCATAATACCTTACTGAAATTTCAACTAATACAATTATGTTTATGTGGTGGTACGGAACCCTCAGTGCGCGAGTCCGACTCGCACTTAGCCGGTTTTTTTGGTCTTATTTTCATCCCCTTGCGCCTTGCGGGATGATTTTTCAACACATTGTTTGAAACACATTGAAACACATTGTTGTTTCTTTCTTTTTACTAGCCTAAATCCTAATTTTTAGTAGGATTTTCATACACCCCCATACAGGTAAGTGACTTTGACTTTTGAATTCTTTTTTTTTTCACGTGATAAGATAATGTATTATTATATGTGTATTGAATATGTGTAATTGCGCGATTGTGTGATACTGCGAGCCATTGCAAAGAAAACGAAGGAATTCATTCACATTGTTGTTTCTTTCTTTTTACTAGCCTAAATCCTAATTTTTAGTAGGATTTTCATACACCCCCATACAGGTAAGTGACTTTGACTTTTGAATTCTTTTTTTTTTCACGTGATAAGATAATGTATTATTATATGTGTATTGAATATGTGTAATTGCGCGATTGTGTGATACTGCGAGCCATTGCAAAGAAAACGAAGGAATTCATCAACCGTACGTCAAAATTACATAGTATACAGGGTCTAACAAAAAGAGTACGCCAACCCTGAGGGATGTGAATCTGCCCATGAAACTGAACAACTTCCCAAAGGAACATCGACTTGTTGCTGATCGTACTACCCCATCGCTTTCCGCGAGTGACGCAGCAGCGCCCTCTAGTTTATCGTTTATGCGTTGCTCACCATGACTTTTTTTTTATTTGACTACATACAACGAGCGTGAATTTGATATTGGATGGTCGCGTAAGCGGCATTAGCCCGCAAATTCTCCCCTCAGGAGGACCACGCGAATCGCACGGGCAGGTGCTCGCGGGGGTGCGGGGGTGATAGCAAGAGGGGCGGAGAGTGTCCCTTCTGAATGATGGTACTATCACCATGTGACTATGGTTTGTCAATTACTCCCAAAACATACGGCTTATTATGTTGTCTATCAGTAGAAGTCACTGTGGAAGCATATCAAAGTCCAATGTTGACAAGGGAGCTCCCTGCAGAATTTGACGTTGCGTCTGACTACTGGCACTATGGACCACGGTTGTTGTTGACTGCAGTATGTAAAATGGTACGATACGCTGATGTCGTTGTTGCCCATCGTCCGGTTCAAAATATTCATATTCACCTTTTACGACACCTACTGACAGAAATGGAGCGTTGGTGGGGCCCGCACCACACGGGCAGTTATGAAATAATATGACCTAATTTAAGTTTTAATTACATGACTTCTGTAATTAAGTCCAAAACTAAATCAAGACAAGAGATTAACGCATTGCATGTTATAATGGGCGCGTCGTGATGGGACGCAAGACAGAACGAAGACGTGAATTAGTTTCGCATAAAGCTCCTTCATGTATAAAATTCATTTTAGTATGACGGATTAATGCTCCTTTTAAGGTTCCGTAGTCAACAAAGAACCCATATAGTTTCGTCACGTCCGTCTGTCTGTCTGTTCGCGGCTTAGCTTAGAGACCCTTAGTAATAGAAAGCTGTAATTAAGTACGGATTCATTTTATCCACGTCGACAAAGTGGTAAAAAAAATTTTTTTGGGTCCTCGCCTACAAGTAAAGTGGGGGTGATTTTTTTTCTCGTCTACACCATAGTGTAGGTAGGGTGTCCGTAACTGAACAACTTTTTCCATGAAATGTAATGGGTAAAGGAAAAATTTTCTATTTCCGTAGAGACTCCCTCAGGTGATCATTTTCTTTTTCTTAAAATAACCTATGTTCCTTAGGAGAAATTGTTCAGTTTTATAGGCAAATTCACCTCCTTTAGGTTTCTTATCTTATACCCATTTTCTTACAACTTATATAAAAAATCTGTACCTAAGTATAAAAAAAATAATCCTTAAATATACAACACTACATGAAAAGAACCTAAGTACTCTCGAAAGATAATAGGGACGATTCAAGATAGGTATTACTCACCAAGTATGTCAATTTGAAGCGCCTTTTATCAACCTAAGGCCATATCTGCGAATGGTGAAAGTGCAGTAAATATAATGCCATAGCTCACGATGAGGAAGTGGTTCATATGCGTGCATTGTGATCTTTGACAAGCACTTTAGATGCACTCTGACAGCCATCATTTAAATCTTCTGTTACCAATCAATAGATACGTTTTAGGACTTGTTCCGAGTCTGTCCTTGCCCCGGTATGTGTCAGCAAATATCTTGCAGGTGCGCTCTTTGGTGTATGTGCAATAAATCAAATTAGTAGCTTTAGGCCGGTATTTCACTGGGACACTGGTAGAGCGACTGGTAGCGCGACTGGTTGCGCCACTGGTGTCCGTAACCAGACACCAGTAAAGACACACCCTGCGGCCACAGTATTAAGGGCTATATTTCACTGGGAGTGGTAGCGCGACCAACAGCCGGACTGGTTGCGCCGCCAACCAATTTACCACAATTTACAACCGCAGGGTGTAGCGATTCTGGTGTCTAGTAACGGACACCAGTAGCGCAACCAGTCGTGCCACCAGTCGCGCTACCATGGCGTCCCAGTGAAATACCGGCCTTAGTCACATCACACCCTGGACACAACATACAACGAGTGAAAAAAAAATGTGTGCGTTTTGGTAGGGACAATATTTTTGTCTTAAAAAGTGTTACAGCCCAAATAAAGATGTTTTCTCGTAATGTGTTGGTATAAATAAATTATATTTTTTAGAATCTTGAATACATACTTATTCAGATAAAGGTATATGTATCACGATTTGCCTAGCAGTTTTTTCATTATACGGCTTCGAAGTGCTAAAATGCATTTTGTTACACTCGTTTACATCGGTGATTAGTGACACAATCTTTATTTGTGGCAAAAATATAATTATTAGGGAAAATAAACTCAGTGAACCTGTATGGAAGAAAACTTTTTAACGGTATAGCCTAATTAAGTCCTAGGAATATAACGAAGTTTGGAAATTTTTAAGGTGTTACATGATTTTAGGCTTTTCTGAGAATGACCCGTATGGAACCAAGTACTGAGACCAATAAAAATGGTATTAGTGTAAATCGATAGCTTTTGACGAGGTGAGCGACCTTTACATAAATACTATTTTACAAACACCTTAAACTCGACCTAAAATAATTGAAATATTTAAAGAATTAAATTTCGTAGCTATCGCAACGGTGGGGGGGGGGAGTCGGAGCGCAACATAACACAGATCCTACTTCGATGACGTCCGGCTGGACACTGGCGGAACGGCTTACACGCCTTTTTTGCATGATTTTAGAGGTTTTTTAATTTTGACATATAAAATTTGAATTTTTTAAGCACCGAGACACTAGAAAATTTAGATCTCTAATAAACTGTTTAATTTTTATATTCTTGTATCATATAATATCTTATCAGAAAATCGATCTAAAAATCATAAAACGAACTACTTTAATATTTTTTTTCTATCAAGCCAAATCATTATTATCGTGTTTTGATTACAACAAGACCTTAGATAAAAGATCAAATATTTTAACAGTATTTTTAAAAATTTAATAACTTGTTTAGTTTTGTGAATAAATCCGTCGGAAGATGACCAAAAGTTGGATACCCTCGCCTTAAAATTTGAAATTGGAAGCGCGCGGTAGGCCTGCATATTCAGTACAAATGACCCGCAGGAGCACCGGGCGGGGGGCGCAGGAGTGCGAGGGTGGATTGCATGATTGGGGGGGTGTAGTAGAGTGTCCGTTCTGTATGAAAAATCTATTACTTTATTCTGTGCTGTAGTAGAGCTATGATTGCTGAAGTGAAAACTTCTTTAGCGGCGCTTGGCACTTTTTTAGATGGGTAAAAAATGTTAAACTCGCGTCAGATCCGTAGCCTGATCGAAAAAGCGTCAACTGTCAACCGTATTGTTATAACAATACCGGTTTTTATTTAGTGACATCAAGGAAGTACGCGAGAAATGGCGCGATTTACCCTTACAAAAACCATAATATTTAAAAATGCAAGTTTTCACTTCTGCCGGCACTCCCGGAGTGCAACCCGTCCAAAATCGTATTTCGAACTATGTTACTTGGGAAAAGTTCTTCAGTTTCAAGGTCTAAGTAGCATGCTAAAATGGTGTCTATATTTTTTTTACACCCTATATTAATAAATACAAATCATTCAGCACATCAAAACCAGTACAAGTTGAACCAGTGCTACGTTACGAACGCGCGAAACCAGAGATCTGCTCAAAATCAAAGTATAGCCACCGCCACGTGCGGCCGTGGCTTCAGGCAGTTTGGCGTTTGTTTAATTCATAACTTCCATAAAAAAGACATCAACGCGATATACTGGATGTCATCTCCGGTTTGAATATGTAATGACTGAATAAAAGTTGGTCGTTAACAGACAAGCGAAGCGAGGTTCAAAACTCTTTAATAACAGGAACCTAGTGACAGTAGGTTGCAGAAGTAGGTGGGGTCAAAGTTGCATCGTTTGCGCCTCGCGAGGATCCCGCGACATTGCGATTGCGACACGCAAGCCTGTCGCGCATCTGCCGGCGTCGAGCTCGTGACAAGAGCACCCAAATAAACATAATTTACATGCTAGGCCGAAATTATACTTAGCACTTGTAACTATACAGGTTGTAAAAAAAATACGATGATACTTCTAAGGGGTCATTCTACATCACTAATATTTTGTACAAAAACATAATAAAAAAAAAGGTTTAGCGCAAGTAGAAGTGAAAGTTCAATGACCTCTATGATCAGCTGGTGATGCAAACAAAGATGTTTTTTGTTATAATATCCAGTCACAAGCAAGTACCTATTCCGTTCAATAAATCACTGTAATGTATTTCCAAGGAAAATCAAATTTCATGATCATAAAAAATTAAAATAAAAATTGCTTTTATATTTTATTTTTACAATCTATCATAAATCACCCTGAAGGATCATCGTACTTTTTTTTTACACTGTCTATAGCTAAGTTCGTTTTATTCACT
This sequence comes from Athrips mouffetella, assembly GCA_947532105.1. Taxonomy (NCBI): domain Eukaryota; kingdom Metazoa; phylum Arthropoda; class Insecta; order Lepidoptera; family Gelechiidae; genus Athrips; species Athrips mouffetella. The sequence continues at coordinate 19,061,616 of OX383972.1, read as the reverse complement.
GGCTATTGCCCGCGACTACGTTCACCCCAAGAACTTTCCCATTGAAACTTTTCAGATGTTTTTCCTTGGTAACAAGTAGTCTAGGATAGTGTACTTTTAATCGAAGGTATTACTAGAATAATATTATGTATGGTACGCGAAAGCTCGAGAGTGCGGGCGATACGTATGACGTTGCCATACATTCGCCAGGTATAAACATTTGTATCCAGAAATACATTTCGCTCGCACTCCTGAGCTGTTGCTTACTTTATGATCTGATCATAATCTACTTACACAGACTAAATCCGTATCACAGAATACCATATAAGTGCTACTGCGTATCTAGTATCCGAGAAGTACAATGACGGATATTTCACAAATATTATTGCGTCTAACTAAAACCTTATAATATAGGTATCTAACCCCTATGAAATTCTTTCATCACTTCTAGAGAAATAAACTAAAGCCATTATTTCCAACGAAAAACATGTTTTGGGACATTTTGGGGCCCAGATTGCATACAATAGGGCAGTTGCTCAAATGATTCTAAGAGAATTTTGTTTTCCCAGTATCGGTTCCCTTTCTACTTCACAAATAACCAGTTCATGGAGAGTTTATCACAATGCTATGAAACACACCGGAACATCTTCATACGTACATCGTGGTTCGTGACGCCTCATCACGAAAACATGAATACAATCATTGTGGGAAACAATTAATATATTCAAATACAAAATACATGAAGTTAACTAAAATAACTAATGACTATAATACTTTTCATATTTTGCGGCTTCGAGAGCGCCGTTTATGGCAACAGGTTTTCCAGGTTCAAGTTGCTTCTCACATAAAGAAGGACACGTATTAGTGCCGTGAAGTGTTAAATCGACGTCTTCATCACCGAGTCTTTCCATCAACATTTCATTTTCGCGTTCTAAAAGCATTTTCTCCCGAAGTAAAGCGCGTCTTCCCAAGTCAGCGTGTGCAACGCGGGCCCAAAGCCTTTGTAGGCCCGCTGAGGTAGTCATGACAACGTTGAGTAGAGAATCATCTGAATGCTTTTGACGAACAGGGCCCTTTTTATTATCCGGTTCCTGTGGAGGTCCTTCTGAACCGAAAGGCAGCACTTTTTCACGTTGAGTTTCAAATCTGCGGCAGAGCGAAGCTAAGCGTATGATCTTTACACCTTTATCTTGCACGCCTTTCAGCCAATCCATTAGCTCATTAGAACACTTAACCAGCAAGGCCAAGCGTCTTTCATCTACTGCCAGCCCACCAATGAGCCGATGCTTCATGTGTAGTGCTGCATCCCGGTGCCTTCTGCGGCGATCTCGAAACTCCGCCTGCTTCTCCCCAGACTCATACATTGCTAGCTCATGTCTAAGACGAGCAAGCATTTTATCGCTATTCGCTAATTTCTTTGCTTGAGACGCAATTATATCAGCCATGACGTTTTCTTTTCGTCGTAGTCTTCGCACGTTTTTTTGATTTTCTGCTGTACTCTGTACGTACGTTTTAAGTACTAATTTATACTCATCCCACATTTTTATGTACGTATTTTCAAGAAAAGACGTCAAATTATCTCTTATGTCCAAATAAGTATTTAATTCCTCATCTTCTTTTACCATCATTTCTCCTTTCATATTCCAAGTGTAATTATCGTGAGTGGAATGTCCGAAGTATAATAGAATCTGTAAGTGTAACTCCGCGGCGTTATCAGCATTGGCCAGCCTTTCTCTAATATCATTGCCCCATTTCAATAACGCCTTTGTTCTGCGATCGTTGTCTTTTGATAGGTTTTCTAAGTCAATAAGGAATTTTTTGATCATGGTGTCGATCATGTCGCAAAAGGCAGAGATGGTGCGCTGGAATTGGTCGTCTGCGGTTTCAATGAGCCTCATCAAGTGACCGACGAGAAAGTCCTTCTTATCGTAATAGCGTTCGAAGACATGCCACATGATTTCGATCTCCTTTTTGAAGATCGGTTCTTTGATACGCATCATCACTTCACGCCAACTCTTGTCGAGCTCCCCGCGCCGCAGAGCTTGCGCCGCCAATTCACGCGTTAGCTCGTCGCGTCGCATCTGCTTTCTCTTCTCTATCTCTATTTGTAACTTCTCCAGCCTTTTCGCTTCTTTCCGGGCTTTCTTCTCTTCCTTAGTCAGAGGTGCCATGATGATAATTTTACTTGTTAACGTTTAGATAAAATAAACTACCTTAATTAAATTTCGATAGTAGGTATACAAAATTTGCTCCTTTTTGATTGACGTGCTAAAAACGTACTTTCTGACAGTGACAAGTTGAGATTTGACATATTAAAAACTTTTTAAATAAGTCTTAGTTCCTGACTATGGAGTTTCTAAGTAGGCACGGCTGCAAGCACGTATAGAGACAAAACCAAAGAGATTTGAACCTCGCTACGCTCGGTAGCGAGGTTCAAATCTCTTTGGACAAAACCATTTGGTAGAGGAGCCGAGAAGGATTTTTCACGTGATAATCAGGGCGACTAAGAGATGTCTCAGCAGATGGGGCTTTATGAGAGGATCACGAAAAACTATATAATAAGTTTCAGACCGGAGCCCGGTGTTCAGGAGACCATTGTCTGGAAATGAAAAGGAACAAAAAAGCCTGATCTTCAGCAAAAACAATTTTCATGCCAAAAGATAGGGACTGATGAGTAGTGTATAGTTTTTCGTGATCCTCTCATAAAGCCCCATCTGCTGAGACATCTCTTAGTCGCCCTGATTATAACGTGAAAAATCCTTCTCGGCTCCTCTACCAAGTATATAACGCTACAAACGCCCGAAAACAGAGACCCGCTCAAGTCAATGTGTTTATACCGACTTGCGGCCGTGTGTACCTAAGTTTGAAATTATTCAACAGTCGGGCTACCTAGATTTGTTACGTGATATTTAATCTGTTTCCGTACGTATAAGATAAACTAGATTTTATTTAATTTCAAGCTACTTTTGTTTGACGTGACAAAAACGTAACTTTCCCTACACTGTATTATTATTTTGTGTTTTCCGAAAAAGAAAAGAGATTTTTCTAGTAAAAACTTTTATACTAAACTTAACGCTTATATCTTAGTACTAAAGTTCTAGATTTCTCAACAGCCGCGCTACCAAGCTCTGGTCGGTGGTGACGAACCTCTTCAGAGCTACCTTCACAAGCGGCTTGCAGAGAACTTGAACAGCGAGGCGGCACTTGGTACAGTGTGTGACGTCGCCCAGTGCGTGCAATGGGTGCGCTCCACATTCCTCAACGTAAGAGCTGCCAAGGATCCCAAGAGGTACCTCAGCCTGCCTCCAAATGCCCAACCAGCCCTCATTACGAAGAAAATCGAAGGTAAGTACCAGCAGAGCAGCCATTTACTTTGTCACCTGAAGCCTTAAAAGGTTAATTGATCGCAAGCAAATTAATAGTTAAGTTCATGACCAAACCGTTGAGGAAATGAGTTTTTTAACCCTTTCGACCTAAGACTTGTCTCATCTGCTATGCGTTCATCAATCACAAAGGAAACGGCTAATGAGTTCTTAATATTCAGGCGACTCCACTGATTTAGCTGTTTTGTTGTGTTTGAAATTTTCAGGGCAATATTTGTAAGGAAAGAAAAATTAGAAAAGTCTCCCATCATCATATATCGTGTGGATCCTACCTCACAAAACCTGGTGTCAGAGTTATTGGGCCGCCACAAGCCTCTGACATGGCTCATTAACGACTACATCCGTAGATAGGAGTCGGGATCAACCGCTTTACGTGCTTTCCGAAGCACGGAATCATCTAACTTTTCGGACAATCAGCTGATTCATCCTGCAATGTCCTGACCCAACTTGGGAGGTCACACAAAGAGATTTGTGTTTGACAATGTCTCCACCAGGAATCGAACCCAGAACCTCCGGATCGAGAGCCAAGCGCTCTAACCACTAGACCACGTCTCCCGAAAAATTTACAAAACCTAGAAAAACTGAAAGTGCTACTATGGGATTTTTGTATGAAGTCAAACTTAAAGCTTCCCGTGCAAAGCCGCGGCGGGCCGCTATTATAAAATATGAATATAAGAGAATTAGAACTTTGCCACCTTCAGTGTTTTAATTCAAAGTAGTTCAGAGCCTCGTGTTTCCCACAGTGACAAGTTAATGTCACCTCATAACGGATTATAGATGTCGTGATTATTAATTATCCTATAGTCTTATCTTCACACTTTTAATTGTTACTCAATTCATAAGATGAAGCAGAAAATATCACGAGGAATGTTTATCGTTTATCCGCATTAAATTTACGATATAATGTTACGTCATAGGTAATATGAAAATGGGAAAGTTGGGGAAGTTTCTTTGGGAAAGTTGTTCAGTTTCGAGCACACTCCTCTACGTTAAAATGACGCCATGACACCTTGACTTCCGCCAGAGAGGGGCGGGCATCTTGGATGGATCCACTTATTTTGGCGGTACGGTGGTAGGACGCGTCATTTTAGCTTATACAAAAATACACACGCACAGTTTGTCCAATTACAAAGGGGGTATTTAATTTTTTTATGGTTTATTTTGATGTTATAATAATAAGCAATTTATATAAATACTTTAGCTTTAATCGCTTCCGTATATTATTTTTAGGGTTCCGATACCAAAATGGTAAAAAAAGGAACCCTTATGGTGCGACTTTGTCTGTCTGTCCGTCTGTCTGTCACACCTGTATATCTCGGCAACCACTCACGCTATTGACTTGAAATTTGGAATAGTTGTAGAATATGGTTGTCCAACTAAATTTCACATGAAAGAATATAAAAAAGATTATGATTATTGATGTAAAGGGGGTCCAAATAGGGGGGGCTAATTTCAAATTGTTTCTACTAGGTTGAGTGGGGTATCGTATGAAAGGGCTTTACTTGCATATTCTAAAATATATTATTGTACTTTTTTACGACTCTTATTTTTCAAGTTATGAAGAAAAATGTCAAAAAAAATACCATTTTCCCCCCCTTATCTCCGAAGTTTGTGGTAGGAAAAATCTGAATTAATTATAGTCAATAGACATTTATGTAAATATTACAGCAAAAATAAAACGATCTTTATAAGTTAAACAGTTTTTTAGAAATCTGCAAAAAACATTTACAAACAAATTTACTTTTGCGGTCCCAGAAATGGACTTTATTGCTTCCAAAAATACTAAAGGTATATCGGAACCCTCGGCGCGCGAGTCCGACTCGCACTTGACCGGTTTTTTAAAGTGCCGTGCGTAAATAATACAGTAGGTAACAATCGAACAATTAGGATGAATCCATACTAATATTATAAATGCGAAAGTAACTCTGTCTGTCTGTCTGTCTGTTTGTTTGTTGCTCTTTCACGCCTAAACGGCTGAACGGATTTTGATGAAATTTGGTATGGTGACTAATATTATAAATGCGAAAGTAACTCTGTCTGTCTGTCTGTCTGTTTGTTTGTTGCTCTTTCACGCCTAAACGGCTGAACGGATTTTGATGAAATTTGGTATGGTGATAGATGGTAACTTGAAGACGGACATAGGCTACTTTTTACCCCGGGAAAATATCTCATTCCCGTGGGAATCTACACATACAATAATACTCTAGCGGGGTTGTATCTGCTACAGCACACCGAAACTACTTAACCGATTTTGATGGGACTTTTTTTATTCAACTAAGTATCGCTGATTACGAAAACTACTACAATTTTGAAATCCAACGTGGTAGACGTAAACTACCATTATCCCCTGGGGATAAGGTTGAGGTGCGATAGGGTTGAAATGTCTAAAAATCAATATGGGTGTCGTTTGTAAGGTTTATCGAGCCGCTGATTACAAAAACTACAACAATTTTGAAATCCAACATGGTGGACGTGAAATGCTATCATCCCTTGGGGATGAGGTTGGGGTGCGATAGAGTTGATATATCTAAAATCAATATGGGTGTCGTTCGTATGGTTTATCGGGTCGCTGATTACGAAAACTACAATGATTTTGAAATCCAACGTGGTGGACGTGAAATACCACCACCCCTGGGATGGGGTTGGGATTCGATAGGTTTGAAAGGTCTAAAAATCAATATGAGTGTCAGTTGTATGTTTATATAAGGATAGGGATAGCGGTTAAGATGGCGTTAGGGGTAGAAGCAGGGGTAGGGTCAGGGATAGGGAGAGAGAGAGGGGGAGGGATAGGGAGAGAGTGTAAGGGAGGGGAAAATGAGGGGAGAGAAAGGGGGAGGGAGGGGTAGAGGGCGTGGGAGGGGGTAGAGGGAGGGGGGGTAGAGGGAGGGAGAGGGGGAAGGGGAGGATGAGTGAGGGGAAGGGGGAAAGGGAGGGGAATGGGAGGAGGGCGAGGGGGGAAAGGGAGGGTGATGGGGAGAGGGGAAGGGGGGAAATGGAGGGGGAAGGGGGGAAATGGAGGGGGAAGGAAGGGTGAGGGGGGAAGAGGGAGGGGCGAGGGAGAGGAAGAGAGAGTGGGAGAGGGTGAGGGAGGGGGAGTGGGAATGTAGGGGGGGATACAAAAGGATAGATAGGGAGGAATAGGGACCTTTTTTACTTTTATGAATACCTCCTCGCTACCCATTCACTTCACTCCCTTTATTGCCTTCTTTTTTAAGTTCGCCTGTAACGGTTGACAATGAAAATTCCGCACTACCTACCAGTTAAATAAAATCAAAAGATAATTAAGTTTGTAGTAAGATGCATTTATTCAACTTGGATAAGTACAAATGCATCTTTTACGTAGGGATCAAGAAGGATAAGCGCTCCGTAAAATATGTTTCAATTAAGTTCGAGTTCTGTTTTTTTATAAAATCTACGCGGACGAAGTCGCGGGTAACAGCTAGTTATCTATATTTTATTGGCTATAGTAAAAATAATCGTTAAATCACCATGTTACCAACTTTATTGGCTTCAAATAACTGGATTCAGAATAACTGGATTCAGACTTATTGTCTATTTTACGTTGTTAAATATTTTGTTGTGGATTTGTGCTGTATCCTTAAAAGACAATTTATCGATCTATCAAATAACGGGTTTTATTACTTGCTTAATTGCTTGCTTAAGGGCCGATCACACCTGACTGAATTCACACACTAAGTCAGTTAGTCTGCTACGTAGGAAAGGAAGGTAGAAAGATGGAACTTAGTAAGTCACTAACTGAGTAAGCCGCATAGTAAGCAACGCAGAAAGGAACTTTAGTGAAGGGCCAATACGAATAGAACACCTCATCGTACGGAAAATATTAATAAGGGCTAATTTATGTTGTATAGAAAAACACTAGAATAACTACAAAAAAAAACCACAGAATTACCGGTATACTAAAAAACAATCAAGGAATTAAAATTAGGTTGCACCAGTCAAGTAAACACAAAGAATTTGAGTGCTTTATTCATTCTTTTAGTTAGAATAAATTTTTCATTCAAAATCGTACGAAAAGCGAATAATGATTCCAATGAAAAATAACAATTGAATGATAAAAGATTATTTGGATAGTACTAAGTAGTACATTCGAATATTTCGATTGTTGCTTCTTGAAATAATTGTACATCACTATTAAGGAACATCAACATAGTAGGGATCATAGTCAGTTCACTAGTTGTGCTATACCTATATTTTCTGTGCTGGTACACTTTATAGCGCGACTGATATGTTCAGATACTTTGTATAAAGGCTTCTATGAGTATTTTTAATGGCCTTAAAATAAATTGAAAAGCAAGCTAAAAACTCGTTTATACTTTTATATTTAGTAGTAGAAGTAGTTTGAGAATACGATTGTCTTACTTTATTGCAATTGAAATAATTATAATATTATTATTATTGAAAAGGGGGCCCAAATGGGTAGGTCAAAGTTTATAATTGTCAGTACTAAGTCAAGTTAGGTATCATATGACAGTGCTTCACTTGTACATTTTAAAATAGTTCTTTATATTTTTAACGACTCTTAGTTTTCAAGTTATGATGAAAAAAGTTTTAAAAAATTACCCCTTCCTTATCCCCGAAGTTTTCCGAAGAAAAAATCTGAATTAATTAAAGTCCATAGAGGTTTATGTGAATAATTCAGAAAAAAAACAATCTCTAAGTAGCACAGTTTTTTGGAAATTTGCAACAAATCTTTACAAACAAATTTAGTTTTGCGGTCCTTACAATGGACCTTATTGCTTCTAAAAATACTATAGGTAGGTATATCGGAACCCTCGATGCGCGAGTCCGACTCGCACTTTAACATTTTTTTTGTTGTGTATAGATGTATGTATGGTGAAAATCGTTAATTTTTCATGGTATGAGTCCATTGATGAAGTTTTCAGGAGATTGTTTGACACCTTGTACTTGTCCGTAATTTTGTTAGACTTCCTTAAAAGAGATACTTTGTAATCCTGACAAAATTTTCAATTCATGTCTAAATCAGTTGTCCCTTTCATAAAAAAATGTATAGGATCAAAACTGTTTAGTTTTCGCGTCGAGTCGGAAGCAACAGTAGTGTGCGTATGATCGAACACACACATGTGCGCAGTCCACGCGGAGTCGTAGTGCGTCATTTCACCCGAGACGCGTTCTCGCCCGCTCGGAGTAAACGACACCTTTTAAAAAACTGTGTTTTGAATGGAACTTTTTTCTCTCAAGGTATTTTTAATGAACTCTACTAATATAGCTCAGCGCAACGATTGTATAACGGAGGGTTACTCGAGGGGAAGCGAGGGGCGACAGGGAACAGCTCTTCAAGTTTGTATACTCAACAGCACGTCAGTAGAAACACTTTAGACTTACTCGTAATGACATGGTGGTAGAAACTATCATCCGCACATCACTTATTATCCGAAAAACACTCATCATCTGCTCATCATCATTCATCCACTCATCCACGCATCACTCATCATCCACTTATCATCATTCATTCACTGATCAACTATCATCCGCGCATCACTAATTATCATTGATCCACTCATCAACTATCATCCGCGCATCACTCATCATCCGCTCATCATCATTCATCCACTGATCAACTATCATCCGCGCATCACTTATCATCCGAAAATCACTCATCATCCGCTCATCATCATAATTCATCCACTCAACCACACATCACTCATCATCCACTGATCAACTATCATACGCTCATCACTTATCATCCGAAAATCACTCATCATCCGCTTATCATCATCATTCATCCACTCATTAACTATCATCCGCGCATCACTCATCATCATTGATCCACTCATCAACTATCATCCGCGCATCACTCATCATCCGCTCATCATCATTCATCCACTGATCAACTATCATCCGCGCATCACTTATCATCCGAAAATCACTCATCATCCGCTCATCATCATCAGTCATCCACTCATCCACGCATCACTCATCATCCGCTCATCATCGTTCATCCACTCATTAACTATCATCCGCGCATCACTTATCATCCACTTATCATCATTCATCCACTGATCAACTACCATCCGCGCATCACTCATCATCATTGATCCACTCATCAACTATAATCCGCGTATCACTCATCATCCTTTCATCATCATCATTCATCCAGTCATCAACTATCATCCTGCCTAAGTTTGGCGCCGTTTGCTTTAAAAAAAATAATCCATTTAAATCCGTGCCATCGCTGTACATTTCGTTGATTTTGTGATCGAAAGATCGAAGGACACATACTAACGACCAAAAGGCAGTCTTATTTCGGAAAGCCATGCCATGGAAATCCGTCTAAAGAAGAAAATCTAACAGACCTGACGAAATAATGTAGCCTGTTTCCTGCCTACGTTTGGCGCGGTTTGCTTCTTTAAAAAAAGTAATCTATTTAAGTCCGTGCCATTGTTGTACATTTCGTTGTTTTTGTGATCGAAATATCAAAGGACACATACTAACGATCAAAAGGCAGTCTTATTTCGGAAAGCCATGCCATGGAAATCCGTCTCAAGAGGAAAATCTAACAGACCTGACGAAATAATGTAGCCTGTTTCCTGCCTAAGTTTGGCGCCGTTTGCTTCTTTTAAAAAAGTAATCCATTTAAATCCGTGCCATCGTTGTACATTTCGTTATTTTTGTGATCGAAAGATCAAAGGACACATACTAACGATCAAAAGGCAGTCTTATTTCGGAAAGCCATGCCATGGAAATCCGTCTCAAGAGGAAAATCTAACAGACCTGACGAAATAATGTAGCCTGTTTCCTGCCTAAGTTTGGCGCCGTTTGCTTCTTTTAAAAAAGCAATCTATTTAAATCTGTGCCATCGTTGTACATTTCGTTGTTTTTGTGATCAAAAGATCAAAGGATACATACTAACGATCAAAAGGCAGTCTTATTTCGGAAAGCCATGCCATGGAAATCCGTCTCAAGAGGAAAATCTAACAGACCTGACGAAATAATGTGGCCTGTTTCCTGCCTAAGTTTGGCGCCGTTTGCTTCTTTTAAAAATGTAATCCATTTAAATCCGTGCCATCGTTGTACATTTCGTTGTTTTTGTGATCGAAAGATCAAAGGACACACACTAACAATCAAAAGGCAGTTTTATTTCGGAAAGCCATGCCATGGAAATCCGTCTCAAGAGGAAAATCTAACAGACCTGATGAAATAATGTAGCCTTTTTCCTGCCTAAGTTTGGCGCCGTTTGCTTCTTTTAAAAAAGTAATCCATTTAAATCCGTGCCATCGTTGTACATTTCGTTGTTTTTGTGATCGAAAGATCAAAGGACACATACTAACGATCAAAAGGTAGTCTTATTTCGAAAATCCATGCCATGGAAATCCGTCTCAAGAGGAAAATCTAACAGATCTGACGAAATAATGTAGCAAGCAGCACGTTCAAGTTTCCGATCATCGACCCTAAACAGCTCTACCTATTCCGACCACTGCCGATTACCCATCATCTACCGGTCACCCATCATCTACCATTGACTCGTCTTCCGCCGGTCACCCATCAATATCATCCACCGGTCACCCATCTTCGTCCGGACATCAATCATGTACCGAAAATCTATTACTCTGTTAACCCTTCTGACCCATCATCTACCTATCTTCCTCCGCCTACCCTTCATCACCAGTCACCCATCACAAAACAAAACTACCTAGGTATGGTATATAAGTAGGTACTTACTTGGTTAAAGGAATAGATATTTTTTGAATTTTTGACGGGATACATAATATTTATCTTTGCGCTTCCCCATTTCTCTAAAACAAACACTTTATAAATACAAGGAAAGAAATATCTTACTTTAGAAAATAGTAAAAAACAAAGTTACCTTGATACACTATGAAAGCAGAGAATGTGTATACGTTAAAACGCGATCCATAATTTTGGCGCATCGCGGTGCAAACTGACGTGGTCTCACTTCGAGCTCTTGTGGGTATCGGCCGCGTGTCAGAGCTATTTATTAGACTTCGCGCGGTCATACTAAAAATGTATGGCGTAATCGTAATGGTTTAAAAAAAAATCATATTAAATATGTAAGCAATATTAAACCGTGATTGCCGTTTTGGTAGTTTTTACGTGGTGCAGTCTTAAGTAAAATATTTTCGGCCAACGATATTTTTACAGTAACAAAATGCTGAAGTCAATTCTTTTTATCTAGAAGTTTATTGATCTTATTTGGATTTTTTTTTCTGTATGTAAGTTTATTTATTGTTTGCCATAGTTTCTCATTATCTTTTGGATATGGTTTTAAAAGACCTCGACTAACAATGAATACTTTCGGGCGAAATGCCCAACCGGGCGAACACGCCTCGGAGGAAATGACCACCAAAAAATGACATCGGAATATAGTAAGCCACTTAGTTAGGAGGTTTAGTGATGGGCAAATGCGAATGATTGACTCGAATCGAACAACTTGTCGAACAAAAAATAATGGCCTAACTGATGGTATACTTTTTTACTTAAAACAAGCGCTCCTACTAGAAAAACAATTAAAGACCGCTATATTCAAAACTAACAGTGTTGCACTAGTCAAGTATTCTACACGGATACATCTGACTCCGTCGCGTTTTAACTGGCGATTGATTGAGTACCAAACCGTAAATTTTGAAAATTATTGAATCAGTGTTGCTGCGTTAACGAGATCGATGGTTGAATTTTAAAAATACAGTAACTCTACCGAATATTCCTACAGAAAATATCGAGAATATCGAATTCTTAAAAGTACCGGTAATAATCGATACTAAATAACCGACCAAGTTCGTACTTCGTGTCAAGCCACGCGCAGTGTAGAGTTAAGGAGTGATCACACCTAGCTGAATTCAAAGACTAATTCGGCATACATTGCTCGTTGAAGTAAGGATATTTCAATTAACATAACCAAGCCTCCCAGCAATGTATGCCGAATTAGTCTTTGAATTCAGCTAGGTGTGATCACTCCTTTACCTAGTTCTTTTTACGATTTTTTTTGTCGCAAAGCAGGTTTATTAACTCTACTGAACAGTCGTATAGAAAATATCTGAACCTTTCAAGTATCGATGGTAATCTATAGTGAATTTTTTAATATTTTTTTTTAGTACTTGTTATTACACCATGAATAATAATTATTTTTTATCGACAAGTTGTTCATCATCATTCGCAAAATTTACCCATCACTAAACTTCCTAAGTTCTTTACTTGAAGGGAGTAAGGAGGTTTAGTGATGTCCGAGTGCGAATGATTAATTTTAATTTAATTCCGTGTTCGCATCGAAATTAAATTGACCAATACATGGTCTAAGGGACTGGTTTCCGAAAACTGAAAGGGCGTGGTCAGTCAAGGTAACTGAATAATTTTCAGTAAATAAAACTTTCAGAAAATATTAAAATAATCCTCTTTTCCACAAAAAAGCCACGATCACACCTAGCTGATTTAAAAGACTAATTCGGGATACATTGCTCGTTGAAGTAAGGATATTGCAATAACACAACCAAGCCTCCCAGCAATGTATGCCGAATTAGTCTTTGTATCCAGCTAGATGTGATCGTGGCTAAACTGTCCATTTGCAATTTTATATGAAGAGTATTGAAGAGGCTGATAGTTTTATTTACTGAAAGTTGTTCAGTTACGGTGAATGACTATGTGCACCTGCAAGACTAGAAAAAGAGAAAAAATGTATCCACTTCATTTACCACAGCCATTGTTTTTGTTTGATCATAAATACTCTCATTCATAAGATTTGGCACGGCAATGTTCAGGTCTCATTTATCCATTTAAGGTAAATAAAAATAAAAACATCGCGGAAATGTATTGTCAGCCTATTAAAGCCACGATCACATCTAGCTGGATTCAAAGACTAATTCGGCATACATTGCTGGGAGGCTTGGTTATGTTATTGCATTATCCTTACTTCAACGAGCAATGTATGCCGAATTAGTCTTTGAATCCAGCTAGCTGTGATCACTCCTTGACTCAACCGAACAGTCGTATACAATTTTTTTATAGTGAATTTTTTAAGTTTATTATTAGTACTTATTATTAAACCAAGATAATGCTTTATTTTTATTTTGCATGGACAAGTTGTTCGATTCGAATTAATCATTCGCAAAATTTTCACATCACTAAACCTTCTAACTCCTTTACTTGAAGGGACTTAGCATGTTTAGTGATGTCCAAGTGCGAATGATTAATTCAACATATCGAACAAAAATATACTTATATTAAAAAAAACGGTCAAGTGCGAGGCAGACTCTCGCTTCGAGGGATTCGATATTCCTGTAGTATTTTTAAAATCAATAAAAGCCCATCTTTAAGACCGCAAATAAGTTTGTCTGTAATTTTTTCTTCTTTCAATTATCGGTTGTATTTGTCTTGAGGTTGTATCAGCCATTTTTTAACAATCGATAGCATTTTATTGTACAATAATTATTTTCGATAAGGCTATTCAACAGAGTTACTGTATTTCAAGATCAACTACCGACAGCGAAACTATCGCTATCGGAACATCACTATTCAGCAACTGTATTAGTAGGCACTTTTTCTACTTAGCTTCCTAGCTGGAACTCTGAATTCACAAACGTCTTTTTCTACGTAGCCTCCTAGGTAGATTTCTTATTCAGTCGTCAAATTCAAGCAGGTGTAATCGCGGCTTAAGCCTAGCTGTTATCTGATCAGATTAGATTTTTCGAGTTAATTAAGCTTACATATTGCATGAAAGTAAGCCTTATATTATTTAAAACCCCGTTTGAATCGATTCAGTTGTTAGTGTAAAATATAAAAATAAACACAAACTCCACACAAACTAAGTCGTGGGCCCGGCTAAAGCCGCGATTACACCTGCTTGAATTTGACGACTGAATAAGAAATCTACCTAGGAGGCTACGTAGAAAAAGACGTTTGTGAATTCAGAGTTCTTAGCTAGGAAGCTAAGTAGAAAAAGTGCCTACTAATACAGTTGCTGAATAGTGATGTTCCGATAGCGATAGTTTCGCTGTCGGTAGTTGATCTTGAAATACAGTAACTCTGTTGAATAGCCTTATCGAAAATAATTATTGTACAATAAAATACTATCGATTGTTAAAAATAAGCTGATATAACCTCAAGACAAATACAACCGATAATTAAAAGAAGAAAAAATTACAAACAAACTTATTTGCGGTCTTAAAGATGGGCTTTATTGCTTTTAAAAATACTACAGGAATATCGAATCCCTCGACGCGAGAGTCGGCCTCGCACTTGACCGTTTTTTAAATATAAGTATACTTTTTGTTCGATAAGTTGAATTAATCATTCGCACTTGGACATCACTAAACTTGCTAAGTCCCTTCAAGTAAAGGAGTTAGAAGGTTTAGTGATGTGAAAATTTTGCGAATGATTAATTCGAATCGATCAACTTGTCCATGAAAAATAAAAATAAAGCATCATCATCATCATATCAGCCGAAAGACGTCCACTGCTGGACATAGGCCTCCCCTAAAATAAAGCATAATCTTGGTTAAATAATAAGTACTAATAATAAATTTTAAAAAAAATTACTTTAAAAAATTTGTATACGACTGTTCGGTTGAGTTAAGGAGTGATTACAGCTAGCTGAATTCAAAGACTAATTCGGCATACATTGCTCGTTTGGTATGTTTAAGCTTTTTTAAGTTTAATAAGCTATTAAATAACAACAAATAATGAAATTTGGTCAAGCGCAGTCTGACTCAAAAAATCTAGCACATTAACTTACTGAAATTTCAACTAATACACTTAGCCGGTTATTTTTATAGTAATTCTAGTGGTTTTCTATACAACATAAATTAGCCCTTACTAATATTTTCCGTACGTTAAGGTGTTCTATTCGTATTGGCCCTTCACTAAAGTTCCTTACTGTGTTGCTTACTATGCGGCTTACTCAGTTAGTGACTTACTTAGTTCCATCTTTCTACCTTCCTTTCCTACGTAGGAGACTAACTGACTTAGTGTGTGAATTCAGTCAGGTGTGATCGGCCCTTTAGGTCTCAAGGATTATGGCTGGAAGGTAGTGGAAGGATACACATCTTGTCACGGAGCGGGGCTGCATGCCTCGCATGCTGCCTCCTTTCGTGATCCTGGCTCTATCGTCCTGGCCCAAAATTCCAAATTCCTATTTAAAATGTCTTCTATCTCTGTCTTTCGGTGTCATTCGTGTCAAAAACAGTCAGTATCCCAGATTAGTAAGTTAAATGTACAGAGTAGTCAGTATACCTTTGATTCTGGTCGTGCTCAAACGAGCCCGCGCGCAGCACGACCACCGCCTTGTATTTTGTACCCGAGATTTGTTCTTTGTCGCAATAAACTCGTTTCCTTAAGGACCGATCACACCTGACTGAATTCACACACTAAGTCAGTTAGTCTCCTACGTAGGAAAGGAAGGTAGAAAGATGGAACTAAGTAAGTCACTAACTGAGTAAGCCGCATAGTAAGCAACACAGTAAGGAACTTTAGTGAAGGGCCAATACGAATAGAACACCTTAACGTACGGAAAATATTAATAAGGGCTAATTTATGTTGTATAGAAAAACACTAGAATTACTACAAAAAAAAACCGGCCAAGTGCGAGTCGGACTCGCGCACCGAGGGTTCCGTACCACCACATAATCATAATTGTATTAGTTGAAATTTCAGTAAGATAATGTGCTAGATTTTTTGAGTCAGACTGCGCTTGACCAAATTTTATTATTTGGTGTTATTTAATAGCTTATTAAACTTAAAAAAGCTTAAACATACCAAACGAGCAATGTATGCCGAATTAGTCTTTGAATTCAGCTAGCTGTGATCACTCCTTAACTCAACCGAACAGTCGTATACAATTTTTTTATAGTGAATTTTTATAGTTTATTATTAGTACTTATTATTTAACCAAGATTATGCTTGATTTTTATTTTTCATGGACAAGTTGTTCGATTCCAATTAATCATTCGCAAAATTTTCACATCACTAAACCTTCTAACTCCTTTACTTGAAGGGACTTAGCAAGTTTAGTGATGTCCAAGTGCGAATGATTAATTCAACTTATCGAACAAAAAATATACTTATATTAAAAAAACGGTCAAGTGCGAGGCAGACTCTCGCTTCGAGGGATTCGATATTCCTGTAGTATTTTTAAAAGCAATAAAGCCCATCTTTAAGACCGCAAATAAGTTTGTCTGTAATTTTTCCTTCTTTTAATTATCGGTTGTATTTGTCTTGAGGTTGTATCAGCCATTTTTTAACAATCGATAGTATTTTATTGTACAATAATTATTTTCGATAAGGCTATTATATTCAATAGAGTTACTGTATTCCAAGATCAACTACCGACAGCGAAACTATCGCTATCGGAACATCACTATTCAGCAACTGTATTAGTAGGCACTTTTTCTACTTAGCTTCCTAGCAAGAACTCTGAATTCACAAACGTCTTTTTCTACGTAGCCTCCTAGGTAGATTTCTTATTCAGTCGTCAAATTCAAGCAGGTGTAATCGCGGCTTTACGTTGGTTTTTGCCTAACCCCTACGACCACGACCTTGTGAGGATCCTCAACTTCTGTCTGCCGCTGAGTAGTTTTCCGTAGTTTCCGAGCACCCTCGCACGCACCCGCCCGCGCGATTCTCGTGGTCTTTTGTACTGAATATGCGGTCCTACGCGACCTTCCAATATCAAATTTTAAATTCGCGCTCGATGTATGTAGTATGTAGTGTCCGAGGTTGTGCCATTATGATGGCGATGGCCTGGAAAAAACCGCAACATAAAGCTTGCCCATACGTCGGTTGATGTGTCTTAAAGATAATTTATCATCAGCTCTATATTGCATGTGTAATGTTAATATATATGCATCGAGTCCTAGATCTTAGATGCTCCAAGTAAATGGATTATCAATGGCGACGGTCGCGCGGCCTTGCTACCACTTACTGTTCCGGGTCATGTATGTTGGATGCATTCGACACGTGATCTCTAGCATTTGTCCATGCATGCGATGTGTTATAGCTTGGTTCAATGTATGGGATGCTGTTCGTTTATTGAGCGGCAGCTGATTGATTTATTATTATTTATACGATTGTAATATAACTGGTATAGCATTAGTTCCACCAATTTAACAATTTTTTTTTTCAAGACTTCTTAAATAAAAACTCGATGTTTCGATTCCTTCCTAAAACAAAATGAGTTTTAAAGAGTCACAATTTGTATTCTTATAAAAATTTATAATCATGGGGCTTCGATCGGTAAGCGTGGATTTTTACGCATTATACAGGGTACTTGGTAAATGTCTGCAAACCTCTCCGGTGGATGCTCCCCTTCCCCCTAAGGAACATACGAGTAGGTCGAAATAGGAAAAACAATTTTCAACGTCCCAAAGAAACTGCATCAGCGCATTTTGTACGGGAGATTAATTTTGACTTATTTTCCTTAAGGAAAGTTGTTCAGTTTCATGGGTAGAGCATCCACCTGAAACGTTTGCAGACATTTACCAAAAACTCTGTAAATCCCCGCATATTATTTTCCCTATCAAGTTGAATTTCTGCAGCTACAATACTCGCTTCAGTTTTCATCTTGAGACTATGAAATATTAAAGGCATGCCCTTTTATATTTGAATGCCATCGGGGAACAACTAATGAGTGTATGATTGTCCCAAATAGTAACAATGCTCGTGAATATCGCGTCATTATCAAATATCGTATATGGTAATATCTATATCCAATTGCGACCTTTATTTATTTGCTTGTATATTTGTAAATTCTAAGAAAAGGTTATTTTTCAAAGTTCTGGCTAAATTCTGGTTGGTATATTTATTACTCAAATGTCTAAACATAGGAACATGGATGGATCGAAAATGGAAAATAAAATAATTTGCTGTCTTCGGGCGCAACGAAAGGTTTTTATGGAACAGCAGCAAAACGTTCTCGTTTTCCGAACGCTGTTTCTAAATAAAAGTTCAGTTCTAGTACTATAGGTTAAAAAATAAGCCTGAAAAAAATTGGTTATTGAAGGATTGAAAGATGATATTTGATATTTGCTGCAATCTAAAGTTCCGTTATTCAGAAGGCTTTGTACAAAATTCTTGGCTCCGATTGTACCTGTCGGTAGTAGAGATGACAAACGAGACAAGTAACCTGAGAAGTACGAAGAAAGGAATTTCACATTGCCCACAGATCACATTGCCCACAGATCACAAGAAAAAATCGTATAATTCGCCGTTTGTGTTCTAGTGTTTAGAGAGTTCGGCACTCGATCCGGAGTATAAAGGTGCAATTCCCGGTGGGCACACTGTCAAACAAAACCATTTGCTTTGGGCGACCTCCCTAGTCTGGTTAGGACATTCTGGACATTGCAGGACGAATCACCTGATTGTCCGAAAAGTTTGATGATTCCGAGCTTCGGAAAGCACATTCAACCGTTGGTCCCGACTTCAATCTACGGATGTAGTCGTTAATGAGCCATGTCTAGGCCTTTGGCGGCTCAACTACTCTGACACCAAGGCACAAACCCTAGTGTCAGAGTTGTTGAGCTCGGTCATCAACCTTCAGGGTCGGCAACCCACACAATATGATGAAGATGAACGGCGAGCAAATTGTGAACGGTCGGCAAATTGTAAAACGACGTCGGCAGATTGTAAATGGGTTTAGTTAGATCACTGGTGTATTTAAAGGTTCGTTAGGTTAGGTTATCTTGCAACCACTACTTGCCAGAAACGAATTAGGTACGTGCCGCTGTGTAAAATAACGAGGCATACTTATAATGTAAAATGACGAATTAAAAATTTCTCGGCATTTAGTAAAATGCCAAGGCTTTATGTAAAACGGCGAATTATTGCGACATATAAAAAATACATAAATCTGGAAAAGGCCAAATAAAGCCCAGCCCCTTGAAGGTCGGCCAGACATAGGTTTAAGGTCCCGTTGACACCCTATGGGCACGGAACCCTAAATAGGCACGAGTAGCTGAGTCAACGACGCGACGTTTAGGCGCCCCTGTGGCATGCAGCTAGCTATACGAAAGAAAGAGTAAGCTAATCGACTATTTCTTTCTTTCGTATAGCTACATCCCTCAGTGGTGCTTAAATTTTGCCCCTTGTAAATCTGCCATTAGAGCTGTTTAAAAAAAAAAATAAGGTAGGTAACTACTAATCAGTCTTGTCTAAAGGGAATGTTGGTCTATGGTATTGCCCTTTCAGTGCGACCTTAGCCTTAGCCGTAAGGGGTAATCAAATGTTATAAAATATAGTTCCACTGTTAGCGTTCAAATGTAAAATTGATATAATTTTTACCTAAGGCTGTAACTTCCTTTACAAAAGACTGTCTGATGTGTTTGATGAACGATGATGAGGATGATGGACGAATAAGACACAGACAATCTTAGTTTTAATTTTGTGTTCATCTGCCGAAAAGTTGTTCGTACTTATTCATTTTTTACTCGTATAAGTCTTTTTAGGGTTCCGATACTAAAATGGTAAAAAAGGAACACTTATGGTGCGACTTTTGTCTGTATGTCCGTCTGTCTGTCACACCTCTATATCGCAGCAACCACTCATGCTATCGAGCTGAAATTTGGAATAGTTTTAGAATATAGTTGCTCAACTAATAGCACATGAAATAATTTTGAAAAAATTATGATTATTAATGTAAAGGGGGCCAAAATAAGGGGGACCAAATTTCAAATAGTCGCTACTAGGTCAAGTGGGGTATCATATGAAAGGGCTTTTTTTTTGGACATTCTAAAATATATTTTTGTATTTTTTACGTTTCTTAGTTTTCAAGTTATGAAAAATGACAAAAAAATACCATTCCCCCCCTTGTCTCCGAAGTTAGTGAAAGGAAAAATCTGAATTAATTACAGTTGACAGAAGTTTATGTAAACATTACAGCAAAAATAAAACGATCTTTCTAAGTTGCACAGTGTTTTAGAAATCTGCAAATAACCTTTACAAACAAATTTAGTTTTGCGGTCCTAAGAATGGACTTTATTGCTTCCAAAAATACAAAAACCCTCGGCGCGCGAGTCCGACTCGCACTTGACCGGTTTTTTTTAAAGATTTCTACAAACTAAGTACCTATATGTAGTTGTGTAACAGTTTCTAGCTCCGTTTTGACAACCCTGTTGGTGCGAAAAAACCTATGATACTTTTGGAAGCAATTATGTCCATTTAGAGGACCGCAAAACTAAATTTTTATGTAAAGGTTTTTTACAGATTTCTAAGAAGACTGTGCAACTTTGAAATATTCTTTTTTTTTGCCTGTAATAATATTTACGTAAACCTCTATCGACTATAATTGATTCAGATTTTTCCTTTCGCAAACTTCGGAGATAAGGGAAATGGTATTTTTTTTGTAATTTTTTTCATAACTTTAAAAATAAGAGTTGTAAAATACAAAAATCTATTTTGGAATGAACAAGTAAAGTCCTTTCATATATGATACCCCACTCGATCTAGTAACGACAATTTTAAAATTTTGCCCCCCTTATTTGGGCCCCTTTACAATAATAATATTTTTTTTATTATTATTATTTCGTTTTCAATTAAGTTGGACAGTCATATTCTAAAACTGTTTCAAATTTCATGTCGACATCATGCGTGGTTGCTGAGATATACGATTTTTACCATTTTGGTTCGGAACCCTACATATGAGTCGCGGAGCAGGCGAGGCGTGCGAATCGTCCATTGATTGGTTCTCCGTCTGTCACCCACACCCATGCGCAGAAAATAGCCGTCAGGGCTAGAGTTATGTCCACTGCATGACAAGGGCTCCCTCCAGAACTCCAGCAAAAACGCGTGCTACTGTGGAGGGGATTCACCATAGTCACCACGCTTGTAAGCTTTGCGCTTGGCGGCTGCTGTTGTTGGTGACCGCAGTATGTAAGATAGTACGATACACAGAAAGATGCTGCTGCTGATGATGCTGTTCCTCCGGTTCATAAGCCCTTAGTCGCCTCTTACGACAGCCACGGGTAGAGTGGGTTGGTACTATTCTTTACCGGCACCAAACAGACGACACCACACTTGGTATACCTACCTATCTATAATGTTCATTTTGTTATTCTATATTATACAGAACTTTGCGTGAAAGCAATGAACGGCCTAGCGAGCTCAGGCCTTATAACCATGGATGAAGCCAGCTGCATAGAATCTACAGAAGCAGGAAGGCTAATGTCGGTTTTTTACCTGGACTTGGAAACCATGAAACATATCATGAAGGTAAAGATTGAGTACTTTTCCGGGAACTTCGCTTTCAGACCATGCAATTAAATAAAGTTATTCCAAAACAGAGCCTTCCCATAGAAACTGAATTTCTATACTTTTTTTTTCGATTTTTCTCCTATTGCCTTGAAAAAGTTGTCCAGCTACATCTACAGTTTCAGTCTGCGGGAGTACATAAGTATTTTACAAAATAAAAAAATACTAGTTAATCAAAAGAATGAAAGGATTTTTTATAAGTTTCTATATCGAAAAAAAAATTACGCTGATGAGGCTGCAGAAAACCGTGTAAATCTTATAATTGGCAATAAAGACACGCATGGGAGACCTTGACACACGGAGGTACGTAACATAATTTCTGCAGCCAAATGTCATAGTCAAGAAATTGTTTCCAGCGCATTAAACCCATTAAACCGATCATAAGTTTTCATTAATTCGTGTAGGTTCTTAAGGATTAGGTATATACTCGTATGCTGGAGCCTGGAGGCCACATGCAATTATTTTTTTGTTTTTTGAAAAATAGAAATCCAAACAATACCAATTAGACTAAAAATTTTAGTTTTGTACTTACTTATCTACTCCTTCTCCTACAAGGTTTACCGCTCATTTTGTAAAACTTTCTTGTATAACTTTGAATTTTTTCAATTATTTTGTACTTATACAGATTTGATGTTTAAATTGTGTAATGAAATAATATAAGTAGATTTGTGTGAAAATTACATTCTGATAAGATATATTTAAAGAATCTTAAATCTTGTTAATCCAGTTTGGTTGTACCAAAATCTTATAAATCCAAGAGCAGCAACACTGTTGGATTCTTGTTTTTGTTGCGTGAGACGAACTCCGCGCAAATCGTTGGTGTTGAATGGGATATCTCTCAGAACAAAGACCTCCTTGCTGAATATCTGTATTCGTGGCCGTACGAAGATATCAAGATTCTTCTGTGCTGCATGCATCATCAGATCCATCTAAAGAATCTCAAAATCTTGTATATCCAGCTCTCTTTGTTGCTGCTGTTGGATTCCTGTTTTTGGAGCGTGAGGCGAACTCCGCGCAAATCGTTGGTGTTGAATGGGATATCTCTCAGAACAAAGACCTCCTTGCTGAATATCTGTATTCGTGGCCGTACGAAGATATCAAGATTCTTCTGTGCTGCATGCATCATCAGATCCATCTAAAGAATCTCAAAATCTTGTATATCCAGCTCTCTTTGTTGCTGCTGTTGGATTCCTGTTTTTGGAGCGTGAGGCGAACTCCGCGCAAATCGTTGGCGTCGAATGGGATGTCTTCGTGGCCGTGGGGAGCAGGAGGAGTAGCTCTGCCATTTTCGGATTGACTCATCTTTTATCGACGCCTGAGATGGAGCTACAGCGTGTCTGCTAGGTTCTTCAGCGGAAAAAGAACGGGCCTATAATATTAGTTTTCATTTTAAAGCTATGAGTAAACTGCGAAATCCATTTTGTTGTTGTTTTCATAGGTTGTTTTGCTATTACTTGTCAATTTCGTACAATTGCGTCAAAAATGTCTTGTGAAAGAAGTTTTCACTTTCTGCAAAAAGAAACGACCGATGGGGAAAGGTTCTGATAGTTAGGGTGCTGGCTGCAATTTGGGTAAGTATATGATTTGCTCATGATTCATATTAATAGGGATGATAGATCAGCGCAATACGAATCGTTTTGGTCCTTATAAGTATTTCTTTGCGTCGCTGCGTTTTTAAGTTAAAGCAAAAAAATGAAAATAATATACTAATAATTTTTTTTTTGTCTGCCTTTGTGGCTCCTGTTTAAAATACTTCTGAAGATGTAGAAAATCGAAGAGGCAGACATGCAGGGCTCTGCATTATCACGGGACGAAGTAGTGAATTTTTGCATTTTGAAGCGCTGTAACTTTACGACGCAGGGCTATTATGGTAGCAGACCATTTTTCTGGGGTTTGTATTTAATCAGATAGTCGTAGTCTGCCAGGTGTACGTTTCATTGTCAAATTTCAAAATAGTTTAAACTTAATTCCTCAAAAACACAGGGGTGTGGATGTCCACCAATATTTTTTGCTCCTTATCATCAGTCAAAGAGGCAGACATGAGCAAATCATATAGAAATTTGTCCTTCATCACCCTTACTATAAAGGACGGTCACAAATTGAAAACAGAGATAAAGATAAATCGATATCAGATCTGGCCAGGGTTGCGGAAAGCCGTAGCGTTTAACGATCGTCTAGAAGATTTTTAGGATAGGAATTTTCCCAGCAGTTGCCTTATTTCACCTGATATATAACTTCGTCTGTATTTCACTATTTCACTCACATCTAGATCAACGGAACGGAAACCCTGGAGAAGCTCCTATGGATAGTGTGCGAATGTCACGAGCTAGCTGATATGCACTTGAGAGTGGACGAGCGCAGGACTCTCAACACACTGAACAGAAATAACGCTGCAGCCACCATACGGTTCCCCATGAAAGGCAAGATCAGTACTCGGCAAATGAAGCTAAACTGGTGAGATATCTCTCCATCTCACTTAGTCTTTGAAGTTTTATGAGCCACAGACTTTATAAGGCGCTTCAGGTGACTCCGATGCTGACCGTTAATGGGCAGAACTCAAAAAATGTGTCGCGGGGGAGCGTGAGGCAGGCGGCGCGAATTGCTTATTAGCTCCCCGCGTATCACCCACGCACAGTAAATAACTGTCAGCATCGGATTTATTTGCCCATACTGTAGTAGTCGTTTAATTCTTGGAATTCCCTGCCTTCCTGTTACGTTCCCAAGTTCACCTCCGAATATTTTCGATGTCCTTACTAATAGAGTAGCGCTTACGTGATATAAATATAGAAAACTCTACTTGACTACTATCAAGGACTCTTTATAACACTTACTTGTGCGAATATCGACCTCCTATCTGTCTTTAGTTCTTCTAAATTCATTTGATATTTAAAAAACACCTGCGTGCACGGCGCAGTTGTCAACTCACTGTCTCGAGAATTCTGGGTTCGATTTCCGGCCAGTGTATAATTGCATGATGTGATTTTGATTATAATATGTATAT
Source organism: Athrips mouffetella (assembly GCA_947532105.1). NCBI lineage: Eukaryota > Metazoa > Arthropoda > Insecta > Lepidoptera > Gelechiidae > Athrips > Athrips mouffetella. The sequence continues at coordinate 19,037,025 of OX383972.1, read as the reverse complement.
CTCTGACGATCACCTTCATAAGATTTTAAGTGTACCTAACCTACCTACTTACCTGGTGTAGTGCTGTAGTTTAAAGCGTGTTCCAGCATAATCCAAGCTGTCCTTGGTTGCCTCCCCATCCCGGATCCTTCCCTAAACCAAGAAGCTATGAAAGTGATGAGGATTGCTGACAGGGTGTGTAAATGTAAGAGTAGTTCCTATTACATTTAAAGTGTGTAACATTTAAGTAGAAAAGTGCCACAAAAAAGACATCCCGGCTAAATTTCAGCATATTACCGACTCAGAACATAAAGAATTTAATAACTTTCCTAGACGAACGTGGGTCTTATAGGGACTTGATTTTGGAGTTTTTATGGACCCATTTAACAAGGGAAAATTAATAAGTTTCATCTTCTGAGTTGATGGGGATCGAAAAAAAGAAACAGACCGACGGACATAATAAAATGCAACTTTTGGAAATTCGGCAAAAAATATTGTTCTGGCATGGAAAGTAAATATTTTACACAATAAGCCTTTAGCGGGAATTGGTCGAGCTACAAATAACCCTGTATAATTTGTTTCTATGTTTGCAGGTTTGGTCGCCTACGTGACTCGCCCAGACATAATCTCCAGCCAGCCTCAGTACTATGCGGCGGTGTTGAATGCTCTTTTACTCAATAAGTGCATACAGGCGCACCTATGGGAGAACTCGCCATACGTGAGCAAGCAATTAAAGGGCATCGGACCCACCTTCAGTACTTTACTGGCTACGGCTGGAAAGGTCAACTTTGCCTTATTGGAGGAGGCTCATCCAAGAGACTTAGAGCGGGTAAGTTTAATAAAATTACTATATCTCTCGCTCCAACATCTTATAAAAATAAATTTTATTACATACAGACCATGAAACTGAACAACTTTCTTCAAGAAACATAACTGTTATAAACTAAACACGAGATAGTGCCCCTTGTGTCAGAATAAAGAGTATTTTCTCACTTCGACCTACGTTCCTTGAAGAAAGTTGTTCAGTTTCTGTATTGGAAGTTACACGTTGGGGTTACACGTTGACTTTGTTTGGGTAAATTAGACAAAATGTTGATCGCCTTATCTAAAGATGGGTTTTACATCGGTTTAACTTCCCTCTATTTGCCTATTTATGTAAATAGGAAGTACCGTTATAATGTCTCCGGGATTCGAACGTCCTACTATAAAAAGACAAAGAGAACTAATAAATGAGCTTTACGTAGCACATCAGGAATGTTCATTTAAACTTACAATAAATTACAATATCTAAGCTCATCTCAACCGTAATGGCATCAAATACGACCATGGCACTTAAAGAATGTTGTTGGAGAATCTTCAATAAGGATTCACCGAGAAAATAGCTCTCAATATTGCTAGCTAATAATGAACTGATTCAGTGACTCATTCCAATATAAAGTTACGATGAACATAAACGTACACAATGGGTGGGTACAAATTATATTGGTTAGTCAGTGTATTTAAATTCGTTTGAAATAGGGCTTTATGCAAAATTCTTCTAGGGAAATATCACCCTCTTAGTTAGGTAAGATTTCTGCCGCATCATTATTAACATCCCATTGAAAAAGTCGTCGTCGTCGTATCTATGTATATGTCGCAGTAAGATAGATAAAGCCGTAATATAGTTATATCATAGGGATATAATTATATACCGTAACATAGTTATACGAAAGCGATTCATTTAGGTTAGGTTAGGGTTATATCACCAAACTTGGACCGTTTTATAACTATATTCCTAGTGAGATAGTTATAAAACGGTCCGTATAATTATGTTACGGTATATAATTATATCCCTAGGGATATAACTATATTACGGCTTTATCTATCTTACTGCGACATATACGGTCAATTGCACGTCTCGGTAGAAACTATTTCAACTCTTTTACCACGCCATAAGGTCCAAAAGTGTTTCTCTGACGTGCTGATGAGTGTACCTACCTAAGTAAAAACATCATCATAGCAGTTTCTCTAGTCGGACCTCAAATGTGGTCGGACTATGGAACGAAACTAGCAGTCGTCCGTGTGGCACCAGCATATAGGGTGACTTTTAATTAGTTCTTGGTAGAAAAAGGTATGAATGTACTCGTGATACTGAACAACTTTCCCCAAGGACATACGAAAATCAAGTTTTGACCTCCCATAGAAACTGCATCAGCTGATAGCGCATTTTGTATGGGAGGTCAAAATTCGTTTTTCGTATTTCAACCTATTTTCCTCGGGAAAAGTTGTTCAGTATCATGAGTACAAGCTTATCTTTTGCTATCAAGAACTAATCAAAAGTCACCCTTTATAATGGTGCCAACCCATCTCTACCCGTGGGTGTCGTAAGAGGCGACTACAGGTTATTGAGCCCGAGGAAGGGCAGCAGCATCTTTCTGTGTATCGCATCATCTTATATTCTGCGGTCACCAACAACCGCGGTCCAGGGTGCCAGCCGCAACGCTAACGAGCGTGGTGACTATGGTACTTCCCCTCCACATTATTCCAGCAAGGGCTGGAATTTTGGAGGGAGCTCCCTGTCCTGTAGTGAACGTTTTATGGCATGATATGTCATTCTAATCAAGTTACATTATTTCGACAGTATGTTCCATTGGAATTTGTTCAGTTTCAAGGGCAGAATCCCAACCTATACAGTCTGTTCAGTCTAATGCGGAGCTATCCGCTCTTTAACGCACACGGACTGAGTTCTTGAATATCACCGGGTGACAAAATATCACTCAAAAAATTAAAAATCACAGATTTTTCTTTTCAAAATTAATGATTGATATTTGGTAAATATGAAGCAGTCCTTGATTGGTAATTTTCATGTATTCTGATTTACCTTTCAACAGTTTATCACGGCAAATATGAATTTTGAAAGTCTCAAAAGTGATATTTTATCACCCGGTGATTTTCAAGAATTGAGTCCCTGAACGGACTGTCTAGGCTTCATACATTTTACTGTCCGTCGCAGACATCCGCGTCGGACGTCCTACTTAGGGTTGTTACGCCCTTATCGCTGTACCTATGCTCGGACGCCGCTAAGTTTTATTTAATTACACGTAACTTGGTATTGTCCCGTGTGGTGCCGGCAAAGAATAGTACCAACCCATACATACCCGTGGGTGTCGTAAGAGGCGACTAAGGGTTAACTGGAGGATGGGCAACAGCATCCTCCTTTATATCTTACACCTTACTTACTGCGGTCACCTACAACCGCGGTCCATGGTGCCAGCCGTAACGCTAACAAGCGAGGTGACTATGGTACTTCCCCTCTACATTATTCCAGCAAAAGCTAGAATTCTGGAGGGAGCTCCCTGTCCTGTAGTGGACGTTTCATGGGATGTTACGATGAACTTGGTATTGATAAATCCCTGTAAAGTCTGAGATTGCGCTCAAGATGTATAAATTTGAATGTGTAAATGTGAGAGCAATCTCACATTTGAGAGGGATTTATAAATACCACCCTTAAATTGCAGATAATGAACAAAGGCGCTCCAGCAGGGAACGTGATCAGGAAACAGGTGACCTTGCTTCCGAAGTACCAACTGACAGCCACTCCTGTGGACGAGAAGAGGATTTCTATAAAGCTGTTACTCCTCAACCAGCACCATTTGGCTGATAACCGCGACCACCTCACGGCTGGGGATACACACCGAGCATACATACTCGTGGGAGACTCACAGAACTATGTGCTCTTGTTTACCTCGTTCAAGTAAGCTGCACTGTTACCTATACCATTTGTATTGAAGGTTAGAGGATTTATATATAGCTGTTACTCCTAAATTAGCATCAGTTGGCTGAAAACCGCGACAACCAAGCGGGGGACGCACACCGAGCATACATACTCGTGGGAGACTCACAGAACTTGTCACCGGAAACTACTCAGTGGCAAGCAGAGAGAGAGACTCTTCAGGGTGTAGGTAGGGGATCCAAAAGTCATACGAAAAGTTAACGAGTTTATTATAACAAAGAAGGTACAAAATACAAGGCGGTGGTCGTGCTGCGCGCGGGCACGTCCGAGCACGACCAGAATCAAAGGTAAACTGACTGTTCTGTGCTCAAGGAAGGTTTATGTCCCGTTATTAATGTGTTGGACCCTTAAAAATTCTGTAGGAAAGTTTTTAGTTACTCGAAACCGTACTCGTAGCTCGAAACATAAAAACGAAAAAAGAATTCTAACAAAAAATACTGTTGTGGAATTCGCATGAGACATCCACACTTCTCCGCGTTTTCAGACACGTTTCTTTGGGAAAGATGTTCCGATACATGTTTGTATATGTTGAGTAACAAAGTAGTGTTCCATACATGTTCATACATATTACATAACCCTAATAAAAACTTTTGTTTTAATTTTCAGAGATAAAGATTTAATCAGCGTATACGATGGATCACTCACATATGAAATTACTAGAAAACACGCATTTGAACACAAAATTTTAATTCATTGCATCAGCTCAGATTGGGGTAAGTGATAAATGGTACTGACTGAAGTAATAAACACCATGAATTCAATCTTACAATTATTTTCCCTATTTCTTTTTTAGTTGGCATCGATGTGCAGTGCGACTATACCTTCAAAAACATAGAACCCCCTTTTTTAAGAGGAGAAATCTTCAATGCTGTTCCGACACCGGATACCCCTAAAAACCCATGTACAAAACAAACAAGTATGACAGACGCATACACACAGCGGAAGAGGAAGAACAATAATATCGATTTTACGGAGTCTAAAGAAAAGAAGAAACGAGATACGGCACTGGTCGACAAATTTAAACACCTAAAGAAGAGTTTCGAAATTACATCAAAGGAGTTAAGGGATGATCTTGACAAATCGGCGCAAATGTCGAACATGATTGTAAATGAGATGATGCAGCCAGAAAAGTACAACATCCCAAGAACACAAAATCATCCAGTAGCTAATGCTGCACAAAACATTGAAAAAGGATTAACGAATCTTGTTGCAGAAAAAAATATTGTTGTTGAGAATCCTGTGAATAAACAAAATACCACTCCCACTGTTCGTGACTACGACTATCCAACTATTGATTTAGAGGATTTTGACCATGAGAACGACTTCATAGTAGATGACAAAATAGACAGCATTTTACATCAAATTGAAAATGAAATTCATAAAAGTAAAGACCATATTTCGAATCCCCCAAAGAACATAAATTCCTTACCCGCCTTTTGTAACAAAAAAATTGCACAAGAATTGCAGAAGAAAAACACGAAAACTCTACCAGTACAAAGTGCATTCTTTACAAGACCAATGCCGAAAGATTTTAAACACCAGTCTCCTTCAACTGCATCTAATATGCGCTTATCAAATCCGAATGAAAAGAAAAAACGTAAAATTACTAAAACAAACTACAGTTTTATCGATACCCTAGAGAAGAGCAATGATGTAGAAAATAATGTGGAACTTACTCAGAGAGACAGCGGATTTTCTGAAACGATTAAGAATCAAATAGAAAAGTTTTTACAAAAAACTGTTCACGCCGAACCGGAGGACATAAATGTCAAAGGAATACTTGAATGTACAGAACAACATAATCCCGACAAAATTGGAGAAACAATTAATAATGATGATCGTTTGCCTTTATCGTTAGTATTACCCTCAGTATATGTTAGCTCTGTCAATCACAATGAATCAGAAAACGCTTTTAGAGAAAAAGCAAGTGACATTAAATCACAATTACACATTTCCAACAATGTGAAAAGCATAGATAACATCGTAGATAACATCATGCGTGATTATGATATATCTACAAAAGAATCCGATGACATCGTTCGCAAAGATCACACTGTTGACAGAAATACGAATATGCTTTGCGAAAATTTAAACGATATAGATGCCACTTACTGTGATAATTATTTGGATTTGAAACCCTTTGCCAATAGCGACAAGTATCATTGCAATGTTGAAAATTTAGAAAACAATGTTCTAGAAGATGACGGTAATATTAAGAAGAATGAAACGAGAAATGATTTGCTTATACAAAAACCTATGCAGATAACAGAAAACTACGTAAATACTACTGATTGTGATAATTTTATGAATATGAAACCCTTTAGCAATAGCGACAAAGATCATTGCAATGATGACAATTTAGAGAACAGCGTTCTAGAAGATGACGGTTATGTTAAGAAGGACGAAACAAGAAATGATCCGCTTATGCAAAGATCTGTACAGATAATAGAAAACAACATACTGGTTCCTGTAAATAAAACGTCACGCATAATAGAAACCATAATAGATAACGTTGATGAATCGAAACTAAACACAGAAAGCGAATCAATATTTACGAACAAATTGACCACTACACCCCAAACAAAATATGTATCATCAACTTCCAAACAACTTTCGACACTAAGTCAGAAAAACACTACAAATATGAATGTATTTAACACAACGGAAAAATACAGCATTGGAAAAGACACAATATCAAACAGGGAATATGTCCACAGATGGCGAGGCCCATGTGACGGTGAATCTGAAAAAAATGGAGATATAAACTTTGAAGATTATCAGGCTAGTCAAGAAGACGCAAAGAAAGTTAATCCTGATGAACACATAAACCGATACACATTTTCTGTAACCAAAGTTGATGTAAGTACGAAAAAGACATCTGAACATCATATACGACTAATAAGAAAACTTAAACTTGACTTAGATGTTACAGAAATTGTATCCACAGCCAAAGATTGTAGTAAACAAGAAACTAATAAATTTGAAAGCCCAAACGCATCAAACGAACTATACGAGATAATGGACGAAAACAAAAAAGAACAAGTACATGCAGCATTAACTCATCCATTGAAAATAGAAAATGGAGACAAAAACGTGACGCGCGACGACGTATATAAAGAAAGCTACAAATCAAACGCAAAAAAATACGATAGGCATTTGATAAATAATTTGGCATTGGCTAGTCCTAACACAGGATTTCAAAACACAGATATTAGTAAAATAGAAGCAGTGAAAACTATGAAAGTAACAAATATAACTAACAAGGAAAGCATAAATTTGCCTGACAAATACGAATCTAGTAGCCTAAATAAAGAAAGCTACAAATCAAACGCAAAAAAATACGATGGGCATTTGATAAATAATTTGGCATTGGCTAGTCCAAACACAGGATTTCAAAACACAGATATTAGTAAAATAGAAGCAGTGAAAACTACGAAAGAAACAAAAATAACTAACAAGGAAAGCATAAATTTGCCTGAAAAATACGAATCTAGTAGCCTAAATAAAGAAAATCAAACAATGCAAAGGACGCAAGCAGAAGAAATAGAACACTACAAAAAATACTTACGCGAAATTGCAGCGACTAAAGCATCCAGATGTGTTAGAGAAGATGACAACATTTCAAAGTCAAACGAAAAGTCACACTCAATCAATACTGAAAAAACTGAAGTGACGCCAGATAAAAGTAACATTGTTGAGGAGAATAACCAGAAATCAGAAGAATGCAATGATATTAAAAAAATATTACATAAATACAGGTCCATTTTAAGGTAAGTACCTAAATAAAATCTAAAATATGAATAATTAAATGTAACCTAAATAACTTAATCCCATTTTCTTTCAGTAAAGACAATAAATTATTAAACAACAATAAGCTTGACAAGATAACTGTGACCCACAAAAAATCCCAGGAAGTTATGCAGAAAACAAAAAAGCCGTACAAAATCAGTGATATTCAAAACGTTCACATTCCTTTGCCGAAAACTTTAATAGCAGTTGAAGCTACACGGAACTCAAGACCGGCAAACGATGTTATACTTACAAGAAGATATGAAATTGAAGACGGGAAAGAATCAAATTTGTCAAAATTTACGAATTCAAAAAATACAACTGTGGAATACATCGAACACGATTTACCAGATGACATTCCTGAATGTAGTTCGCCCATTGTCGATATTCCTGATATAGAACTACCAGAAGAAGACTATGATTTAGACCAGTCCATGTTAAACCCGAAAACATTGTTGGAGCAGTGCTTCTTTAAAAACAAAAATACTGTTGATGAGGAAATTATACCACCTCCTCCATGTTTTTGTGATACTGAACTCTCGTCTCCTAAACGGCTGCAAGGTGACCTCGTAAGAGACTTATCTTCTCCTGAATACTTCGAAACGGACTTCGATGATTACACAGCCAAGAACCATGACAAGTGCATCTTTGATGAAGACAATCATTTCGAGGATTACACAGCCAAGGACCATGACAAGAGTATCTTTAACGAAGACAATCATGCAGTTTTAACTCCCTCTGTGGAAATAGAAACATGGACATTGTCTCGCAATGATGAAATGGTTACTACTGATTATTTCAACCAGGATGCTGCAAATACGTCATTCACGGTGATGCGAAGAAACCCTCCTGTAATCAGAGAACCTTTAACCCAGTTTGATATTCGACCAAGTTCGCGGCGCGGTAAATTGTGTAATTTTAAATTTACGCCTAAAAAGAAACTTAAGTTGTAATTGGAACTTATCGCTTACCTTGTAAACATTTAATTATAACGAAAAACATTTGCACGCATTGTTTTTAAATCCATCCCACCAAAAATCATTTTCAAAGTTAAAGAAAGAATTTCTGTATTTGTAAAATCATTTCGAGAAAAAAAAATAAAACAAAGGATTACACATGTTGATTTGAAAAACCATTTTTACTCACTTTTTAGATCGACTTACTAAATCTAATTAAAGTTGGCTAGGACTGTGTACCCAATCGTGAAAATTCAAAACGCGGCACTTTTAAAAATTCTTGAGTTGCGAACACTGGTTTTATGTGGAAAAGTGGACTTGATACTTCTACACTAATGTTATGTATGATTAAGTAAAGTTTGTGGTTATAAGTGGAAAGGTGGACTTGAGACTTCTACACTAATGTTATGTATGAACATTTCCCCCACTGCCCTTACTTTATACGTAAAGTTTGAAAGAGGTGGTTAAGGTGGTGGTAGTTAAGGTGGTTATAGCACAGAATAGGTAAGGTGCCTGCAACTGCAATTATCCACTATAATATTCCGTCCGCGTTAAGAATGCAGTGCAGGGTAAAGGTGTATTCACAATGGAGTTAATATGCAAAAAAAAAATTTTAGATTTTTCTATATTTTTTTTAGGTAACACACAAAGGAAACTCAATAGAACTAGTGGGAATAAACGGAAACAACCGCCTCTTTTGATTGCCTTCAGTTAGCCATTATGCATATTTGACTTTTATTTATTTGACTTTTATTACTTTATGACTTTTATTTATTTGACTTCTATTTATAATTTTAAGCGACCTGATTGGTTACGGGGCTTGGCTACCAGCGACGAAAAGCGATGACACTGCATTCTTAATAGTAAGGGTGCTGACAACAAAATTTCTATATGATTTGCTCATGTCTGCCTCTTTGACTAATGATAAGAAGCATCCTTAAAAGGTAGGTACAAAAAATATTGGCAGACATCCACACTGCTGCGTTTTTGAGGAATTAAGTTTTAGCTATTTTTAAATTTGACAATGAAACGTACGTACACCTGGCAGACTATGACTGTCCGATTAAACACAATGTATAGGACCCAAGAAAAATGGTCTGCCACCATAATAGCCCTGCGTAGTAAAGTTACAGCGCTTCAAAATGCAAAAAACCACTACTTCGTCCCGTGATAATGCAGAGCCCTGCATGTCTGCCTCTTTGATTTTCTACATCTTCAGAAGTATTTTAAACAGCAGCTAAAAGGCAGCCAAAAAACATTATTTAGTACCTATCTTATTTTTTTGCTTTAATCAAAAACGCAGAGACGCACAGTAAACTTGTAAGGACCAAAGCGATTCGTATTGATTGAGCTGATCTATCATCCCTATTAATATGAATCATGAGCAAATCATATAACCAAATGGCAGCCAGCACACTATAAGATGGACGAACTACCAGTTGCATTATGTTTTTCAGAGTTCCGTATCTCACCAAAATAAATGGTACAGCAGCACTGCACTTACTTTCTCGCGATATGTGAGTCAACATCATATCGTGTGGGTTGTACGATCGATGACTGATCTCACAAACCCTGATGTCAGAGTTGTTGAGCCGCCCAAGCCTTCTGACATGGCTCATCTAATTACTACCGTAGATAGTAGCCGGGACCCATGGCTTAACGTGCCTTCCGAAGCACAGAATCATCTAACTTTTCAGACAATGAGATGATTCATGCCGCAATGTCCTAGCCACGCTGGGAAGACACACAAAGTAATATTTGTTTGACAGTGTTTATTTGACCTGGGAATCGTATGTATCCAGAACCTCCGGATCAAGAGCCGAACGCTCTACTAGATCTCGGACGCTGCAGAGAGTAATTAAGTACCAACTGCAAACTTAGGTTTGTAATTACACACAAATAATATGGATAAGTATACAAACTTATCAATACTATACATTTTTGTAAAAATGTTCAAATTTTGTAGTCTGGTAGTATAGATAAACAATTCAAAATCCAAATTGGAAAACATTAAAATAAACTCAATGAAACCGTTTACATTTTGGTAGTAAGGGAACACCCACTGCCCTTACTTTATTTGAATTTCCACAGATACTGCCGCAAGATACAGTGCATGGAGATTCTTGGTCATCAAAATCGTTTGAGCCGTTTCTATGCAAATTACAATTTCATGTAATATCCAGTGTTTATTTTCAGAAACACATTACCTGAGGTATAGTTTAATACTATATTCATATTAAATTTCATCAAAATCGGTTCAGCGGTTTAGCCGTGAAAGCGTAACAGACAGAGTTACTTTCGCATTTATAATATTAGTTTGGATTACCAGAAGCTTGGTAAGAGGTATCCAGTTGTAAGTGCGAACTTAACCCTATATTTCAGCTACTTTAGGTCACATTGAAATAAAACAGGTGTCAACGGGTTGGTAATTTTATAACGTTTAAATTAACGTTAACGATTTTCATCTATCTTTAACCGTTTCTGAGATAAATGACAAAAACTAAAATCAGGGACCTGTTTGAGGGTGGGAGGGGACAGCGTACATGGGATCAACGGAGAATTTTCCAGATATGTTCAGGGGGACTTAGGAACACTTTTAAAACAAGAAACCTCTTACAGTAATTTAGCCTAGGTTATTGTTTGACTTTTTTGGACTAGTAGGACTTCGGCTTGACAACATTGATTTTTGAATTATGAAATTCATCCCAGTCTAATACGTTAAATTTCGAAATACTTAAGAGTAGCCAAATTTCGCAGTTTACCTAGTTAATCTGCACATTAACACCGTTAAATCAATGAAAACAGTAAACGAAACAAATCTAAGAAAATTAACCTAACCTTGTCCAACCTAACCTGGGTAAATATGGGTTGGTCCTCGTGTCCATACTGCTGTCAGACGGACACGACTAGGTCGTTAATCTGCAGATTATCTAATGTGCAAACTGAAAAATTTTTTCGCACTTTAACGGACTTACCACCAGTTGCACAAAGCGTCTTTAAAGTTAAAGCTCCGTTAAGTCTATTGTTGACTTTCCGTAAGTTTTAACTTGTGAAACTGGCTATCAGCCAAACTGAATGCCGCACATTAAGAGGCTACCTCCGGTCTACTAGCGCCCCCATCAGTTAAAAAAATACTACTCGCTAAATACAAAACTTATTGAAAATCCCGAAGATCAGATTGAAGTAAAGGTACTCTAGTTTATTTAGAACTTATCAATTCTGAAAAATATAGTTCACTGTAGATACAGATACAAAAAGTGCGAAAAACCCTACAGGACCATTAAGTTGAATTCCCATTATGTTGAATTCTCCAAACGTTGGATTCCCATTATGTTGAATTCTCCAAACGTTGGATTCCCATTAAGTTGAATTCCCATAATGTTGAAATCCTATTATGTTGAAATCCCATTATGTTGAATTTTCTGATAATGATTATTCGATAGTTTATAGATAAACAGACGCTAAAATGTATCTTTTACTTATAGTCGGGGCAGCGCGCCGAATTAAAAAGTAGGATAAAATTAGATAAGATTCGTTAAGATTAGATAAGATTAGTTTTTTTTTATGTTACAAGTGAGCAAACGAGCAGGTGGGCCACCTGATGGTAAGTGGTCACCACCGCCCATAGCACCCACTGTCTTATTAATGGCATATTTTAACACTAATAAGACAGCAAAGCGCGTTGCTCACTTTGAGAACTAAGATGGTACCCATGTCTCATGTATCGGTAATTTTACTGGCTCCCTTGCCCTTCAAACCGAAACACAGCAGTGCAAACACTGCTGCTTCACGGCAGAAAAAAGCAAGGGGGTGGTACTTCCCCAAAAAAAGCAAGGGGGTGGTACGTCCCCAGACGGACTTTCCACAAAAGCCCTACCACCTTAAAAGATAAGATAAAATTTGTATTCAAATTGGCGGCTATTTTTTTACAAATTTGACATCAGATTCGTCATTGAAGTCCTGTCGGATCCTCACATCAATTTCCAGACAATTGGTCCAGGTACAAGAAAAATCAATATGGCAGCCATTTTTTCAAATTTTTACATTCGATTCGATATGAGCACTCTCAGATACCGATTATGAAGACCAAAGATTTTGGACCTCCTTGCTTCTGTGATGAAGACAATCTGTCCAGAAACAAAAATATTCAAAATGGCGTCACATCTCAGATGTATTTTGCACAATGTCAAGTAAACAAATTACTTGACATATTATAAAAATATGGCGAGTTCGCCAATGTCAAGTGAAAGATTTACACAGGAATCCACATCACGAGGACGAGGGCCTGTGTACTATGATGACTCCGATAAGTTGATGAAATTATTGAAGTCACGATGTCAGCCGCTTCTCTTCATCCAAAAATCTTGGTAAATGCATGTATTCCAATCTTCAAATAAAATGTTCACTTTGGAAGTCGTTTACTGCACAACACCCAATCAAAATTATTCATTAAACTCATCAATAAACAGGTAAAACAAATATTGGAACAAATACAGTTTTTGTATCTGCAACTACAGTGAACTATATTTTTCAGAATTGATAAGTTCTAAATAAACTAAGAGTACCTTTACTTCAATCTGATCTTCGGGATTTTCGATATGTTTTGTATTTAGCGAGTAGTATTTTTGTAACTGGTGGGGGGGTAGCCCCTAAAATAAAAAGGGAAGGTAATTATAAAAACATAATATGAAAGCAACACTAAAATTTATTGAAGTTACATTACATTAGGTTTAACAATGCATTAAGTTATGCAGCATAAATTAGACAATCCATGATATAATTTTATTTCTAGACGAAAAATCGAAAAGGTGAAGTTATTCTAATCTACACTACCTACCTTATTATGTATTCTTGACAATCAAGAACAAGTAAAACCAAGACTCACTAAACACAAAAAATACGTGAACTCCGACACCGGTTGTTTGTTCAGTGTCGTAACATTATTTAGTCGGTCTTGGTTGAACAGAACTCCATTCCTTTACTCAAGTTAGTCTTTTCTAACTTGAACAGTGCGATGTCGTGACACGAGTCATACAAGGGCGCGGTGAACTCACACCATTCAATTTAAAAGAAACTCGGCGCGTGCAGGACCCTCGTCGTTGCCCACACCGGGCAATGGCGACGATTCTGAACAAGTAGAAATTGTTACAACCTCTATACTTTGCATTAAAATAATGCCCATTTTCACAGGCAAGGGATCCTAACTTCGCAACCACTAATTTCAGTGATCAATTGACTCTATCACATAGTTCTCAGCTTCCCTGCAAAGTTTTCCATCTTGAAGTTAAAAGAAAACCAGATCCACCACTGATAAATTTGAAATAAACAATTTGCAATCCTGCCTCCGCTCGCCGCGGCGCCATCGCCAACCCTTGCTGATGTAAGAAGACCTTCAAGAGTTCAAGTCACCTCCGAGCTTGTTACAAAGCAAAGGTCGGAGCAGTTCGTCAACAAGACAAAACTAGCTGAGAATATCGTTTCCGTTTAATGCTCAGCACGTTAAGAGTTGTAACATACTTAAATCTTACTTAAAATGTTCACTGTTTAAAACAAAACACGATAGGCTATGCCATGATTACAATATACATTAAAAGCTAAGTCCCAACTTTTGGTAAGTAGATAAGAATTTCATTTTAAATACGAATGCAAAAATATGCCTAAATAATGCTGAATATTAAACTGGAAATATAGTCCACACTTTTTTTTGTATTTTTTATTTTTATATTTTTTTTTTACTTTTTTTTAAAGTTTTTTTTTATAGTAATTTCCACGCTGGGAAAATTACACTAATTCTATGCAAAGTATAGCTTGTATTTTTTTTACATCCACTCCATACTTTGTTTACGGGCTATGCAATTTATCCTCGCACATTGGCAGTAGTACTACAAGTGAAAAGTCACTTGTCTTGAAAATTTTGGATAATGAGATACTTTTTTGTATCTGGAAAGCAAAAGAGACAATGTTGAAACCCTGTATCAAAAGTTTAAAAAAAATGTAGGTTTAATGTTAGACCCAGTTCTCTAATGTGACATTTGATTTTTTACTTTAGGAGTATGCACTTACGACTCACAATAGATAGAACCTTAGAGGGGTGGGTCGGACTATTGGCTAACCCTGTAGCTCAAAATGGGATACATCTATCCCAAAGATCACAGTTCTATGTTATATTTTGTTTTCAAAATTTGCCATTAGTGACATCCGCACTCAGGGGTTAAGGGAAATAAAACATACTAACATTAAAAACAAAATCACAAGTAAAATACTGCAAACATGCCAGTTATAAAGCATAGCCCGAAGTGCTACTGGCACACGGCATAATAGCCATTATTCAAATGGGAAGTGGCAATAAAGATAAGTATTTGGACTCGATACCTTGCGACGCCGACCATGGGTTCTCTAGTGCCCGGGCAATTTGCACCACATGCACATTTAAAATAATAGAACACATGAAGGATAATAAAGAACTAAAAAGCCTCGCCTCGGGGGTGGGCGGGTGCGTCGGGCCCTTAGGGTGACGTCGCAGGCGCAGGCGGAGCGCGCATTCACTTCTTGGTCATGATCTTGAGGTACTCGAGCGCGTTCTGCGCGGCGGAGGCCTGCGCGTCCTTGCTGCTCAGCCCCGAGCCGTAGCACACGGCCACGGGCAGCGTGGACAGCTGCACGAGGCACTGGCTGCGCCCCGACATCGACTTCTCCTCGATGTCCACGTACGTCACCTCGAACGACTGCTCCGACGCGATCTCCTGCAGGAACTGCACGAAGTTGAAGTCCTTGTTGTTCAGCGGAGTCACCTGCAAGCCGCACCGCACACATACACATTACATTGGTTGCACTGGGCGCTAGTTCACTTCAACGGCAGTCACGTTACGACATTAAATTTAAACTAAAATGCTTGTCTGTATTTGAGATTCTTCATGCAATTAGCAATGTTTATTATTCTGAGATTAGTTATTTATTTCATTCCAAGAAACACGTAACAATCATGCCAAATAAATGAAAGTTCATACCTGCAACTTGGCCAGGTTAGGGCCCACGGATTGTTTGAGGTGTTTGTGAAACTGGGAGACCTTGTGGCTGTGACTGGTAGTCAGTGTAGAGATTTTACTATCTTTCAAGTCGGCATAGCGGGCCGCCACTCCCTAGAACACAACATGAATACGAGTATCAGTATTAGTAGAGCAAGTGACCCTTCTGTCCATTCTGCAGTGGGTAGCCGACCGAAAGATAGTAAAACACCTGGCCAAGTGCATCACAAGAATGACACAAAAGAGCCACTTGTTTTCCATGGCTATAACAAATTTTGATGAGGACGAATTTGTTTAGTCGAAACTGATACAAAAGAATTTCAATTTTCTTCATAATGTTAGTAATGTTAAAAAATAGGTTAAACAAATGTTAGAAAACAGTAAATTTGTGTATGAGTAAGTTAATGTTTGAATCGAAAATAAATTTTACCTCTTCATCAGGCTGGAAGGATTCCGGTGGGTTGTCTTGCAAAGCTTGCCACATCTTGTAAGCAGCCTGCCGTTTAGCCAGCTTCTTGGACTTGCCAGTTCCGATCTCGCGACGTTTTAGTAAAGTACACACGATAGTAAATTGGCGCTCATGTGGCAAACCTGATAACAAATTTTGAGGCGTAAAATTAAATATTAACTGGAAACACAATATACAATCACTAAACAGCTTAGCAAATGTACAACTTACGTCGATTGACATTGTCGTCGTTTTCAGCATGGTAAGAAGGCGGAGGCCAGAATCGAGACATGCACAGCTCTTGCAGCCAACCAACAGGGTTGCCCATCAACTTGTCTTCAAAGGATGTAACCACAGCTCCACTGCAACAAATAAGGATATTTATTAGAAGTGGTAAATCCAATTTCAAAAGTCCACCAACCAATCAGGAATGAAAATGACAAACTCATTAAAATTGATTCATATTTTACATGTGAAACATTAATAAGTCTAGGACCAACACTAGGCCCTACCTAAAGTCTAGGGTTTATTGTGAGGACTTTTATCCAAATTCATCCAAGTTAATATTTTAAATGCAATAGCTTTCACAGCTAAGCATAACCAATTTTGAAAATTAGTATGAACATCATTTGGACCTTGCAAGAGGCATAGTAAACTTTTTTTATTCTATGCACATGAGGTTGCAGGCAACTACTAGAAGTTAGTTAGTGGGCTCCTGTTTCCGCAATTAAACTCTAATTTGGTCCTTTTTAGTCTGGTTAATTAAGCCAGCCCAGCTCCTTCCAGAAGCTCAGGAGTCTCCTGGGACATTCGCGGCTTCTCGGAGCGACCTCATGTTGTTGAGGATTTTAGCCCATTGGTTGGCCAACGCATCGCACTCCAGGATCACGTGTTTGACCGTCTCTTCTGCGTCAAGGCAGCCCCTACAAAATGGGCTATCAGTGACGGCGATTGTGAATAGGTATTTGTTGAGCAATATATGTCCTGTAATAGTGCTCACAACTATTTGGAGGTTTGTTCAATTGAGGCTGAGAAATTGGTGGTTAAGTTTAGGTGAAGTAGTGGGTAGCACCTTCTTTGAATGTCTGCAGCTCGTTAGGCTAGCCCAGTGAGGATTGTGTTGGTTCTGGGTAACTACTAGAAGTAAATAAAAGAACTTACGTCTCAGGCACATTGCCATTAGTTCCAGAGTCAGCTGGAGCAGCACCTGTAAGCTTGTCCAGTAGAGCTTTAGCAGCAGAGTGCTTTGCCTCTTTCTTGGATCGGCCAGTGCCCATGGCTGATAAAAGATAAATTGTTCCTTAATAATTAAATGAAGACATTTTAAAACAAAGATAATAAAATAAACTTCTAGCACAAGTGCTAAATTTTGTATTGATCTTCAAACTCACCAACTAAATCAGCAACAGTGACTCTGTAGCGGAAGGTGGGCTCGTGGATCATGCCTTCAATCTGCACCAGCTCATACTTCGGTACAGTCCCACGTCGAGCCAGCAACTCTTGCAGGACAGACACTGGAGTCTTCATTGGAAGAGACTCCATTTCCTAGAAAGATTTGTAATTGTGATCCTACTAAGAAGATATAATGGGTAGGTATGTAACTAAGTATCTGATAAATGAAACAAAACCACTTCCCATGGAACTTCATGTCCTCATAGAAACTGCATCCGCTAATGATAGTGCGTTTAGTGAGAGGTAGAAACTTTTTCCTTCATACTATGTTCCTCAGTTTCTTAGGCAGATATACCTTACTGTTACACCTTACACCACAATTTTACTTAATTCATACCACAACATGATTGGATTAGATAAGAAAAAAGTACTTGACCTCATTTAATATAGGTAGGTAGTATTAAAAGAAATGGAACGGCGGCTTTTATAGTTGGTAGTAGGTACCTGTAATATAGTCTCATATGTAGGTATTATTTCCGGCGAAGGACTTACCCTCTTGGCAGCTTCATCGAGCGGAAGCCTCTCGATGTTGTTGGGAGGTTTGGGGCGGTTCTGGTAGCGGCGGCGCGGGCCGGGCGCGTGCTCGCCGTCGGGCCCCGCGCCGTGCACCGCGCCCGGCAGCCCGTGCACCGCGCCCGGCACGCCGCCGTGCACCACCCCGCCGTGTGGATGGACTACGCCACCGTCCATCTGAGAAAAGCGAAACATTCCCACTACACTCCACAGGTCTTCTCACAAGCACTCCGCGATGCACTAACAGCAGAACAACTAACAATCAATTTGCATATCGGCAACAAGTCGTTCGTATATATTCGCGTTATAAATCCATGTGACTGAAAAATTGTGACATGACATGGCGGCCGCCGGCCATTACACAAACCCAAAATGGCTGGCTACGTAGCCGCATGCCGGTTCTTATAAGATTCTGTATTTTTTACGTCAAAATTACTAGAAAATACTCTCTCCTTGAAAACAATTAATTTTAGTATATAATATTATACATGTCGCAGAGATTTACGAGACAAATTTATAGTTACAACCAATAACGACTTCCTACTTACCATTCTTAGGGATCTAATTTTCTTTGAATATTAGGACACTGGTATAAAATAAAATAGAGATTTTAAATCTCTGATTGCCCAAAAATTCACTTTTAGTTAAAAATCTACAGTTCCAGCCCAAAAACTACAGTTCACCGCTCCGAGTACACTGCTGGCTGGCTGCTGGCTGACTGACTGTGTGTGTTGCCAGAGAATTACGTCAAATTCACCCTATGACTGATAGGAGCGTCTTCACGTTGGCCAAACATAGGCGAACCTCGGAACAATAACGAACACGCATAAGTAGAGGGTACGTTCGTTTGTGATTGCCAATCATGGGACATATTCGGGCGTAGACCGGTTGAGAGAGTAGTATGATCCTTGATGCTGACGTATGGATAGAGTAAGAATTTGAAATTGAGAAAATAAAATTTGTGAACCTGTGTACAATGCGCGCGATGAAAGATGAGACTTGACGGATCACGTGGTTAACCTGCGCAAAAGACAGTTCGCAGGCCATTCGCGGCAAGCGGGGAGGGACGCTAGGCTGTACCTGCGCAAAATCCCCTCTACTTTCAACTGACAGGTCTCATCTTTCGCTGCGCGCATTGTACAAGCGCATTAGCGTAATATTATATATTCTTTGGTACAAGTTTAGTGTTTGAATACAAAACAAAAAAAAAACTAAATATTTCATATTGATTAATTTCATACATAACTTTTATATTTTGTATTTTTATCAGTAATTCTTACACATTCTTCAGGGTTAGTATACCCTTATTGCTACACCCTGTATAAGTTGCTTGCTTACTTTTTTATCGCTAGCTTTCTGTTTTATCTCTGCTGAATGTGCAAGATGGATTTAGGGAGCGTCAGGGACGTTTTTGTCATTTGCGTGTACTCTCGGGTTGTATATTATCAAGGAGGTTTAAGTAGCAGCACTTTCTGCTAAGGAGGTAGTATCCATTTTTTGCGAGGTACCTCCATACTAAAATGTATGAATTTTTACCAAAAACGTAAAACTTTTTCTTTCTCTTTGAGAAGTATATAGCATAAATATTATTACTACAATTTTTCAAGTAAAAAAAAATGTATTTTTTTCGTTGAAAGTCACAGATAAAATAGCTATCACAAGGATATATTTTTACTTTTAAATAAGTTAAAGTTTGGATGAAACATTCAATTTTTAAAGTTTTCTTTTATATTTTTAAAGTGCCTGATACACGGTTGGCAACCAGGTTCCGGCAGAGGTCACCTTGGTTTGCAACGATTGTTGACAACAAGCATTGAAATAGATTAAAAAACACGATGTGGTATACAAAATGACAGTTGACAGTGACAGTTTTCATGTTTTGTAGTTCGGTTCAAAACATGAATACACTCAATCACTGGAAAGGCAAGAAACGTCAGTTTATTATCTATGCTTTTGTCAACCGCCAGCTACAGCTCGGACACGTTACCAACGTCCTCTATAATTTGCCCGTCCCTTGTATAGACCTTGACCTTGGGCTTTACAACGTTACCGAGTTTTTTGACCGACCAGTCATAGTCGACTACAAGATGTTTTACACTTCACTACCTCATACTGACTATGTATACCGCTTTATATTTGCGTTTGACAGCTTTCAATCGGCTTCAAAACGATTTCCATTGAGTTAAAATGCTTGGTGTGGAATAATTAATAAAAAGGAAAAAATATTATCAATCTGGCAATATCATGGATATGTTTCAGTGTTAAGGCCCCAGTTCACGTTGGGCCAACCGTTGGCCGCGCCGCTGGCCGCGCCGGCTCGGCAAGCTTGATGACAGCGTTCACACGTTGGTGCGGCTCCAGTGTTGCCGATGCGGATCTTTTGTTCCGATTTCGGATCTTTTGCGTCCTTGGCGGAACTTTAGTGGAACCTCAGTACAATCGGAACTTTTCGGAACTTTTGATCTATTATAAGTTTCAATCGACCATACGTCTGAAGTGACGCACTCACTCAAATCGAATCACACCTCCACATAGTACTAATTATTGTCTCATTTGTCTCGCACAGGTAGGAATGTCACGACACACAACATTCACGACGTCCGCGAATGAGTCCGAAAATACTTCGCGCAATTTTATGCGATCTATCACTGGGTTCCACGTCACCGACAATTTGAAAGTTTTGTGTTTCTTTATCTAAATAGATTTTCAGACCATTCTAGGGAAATATTGACGGTCGGTAAGATGGGATAAAATTTATTTCATCTTGGGTACTTTGGCAAAATATACAAAATATTCCACGACGGAGGCACCAGGTGGAGAAGATTTTCGGCTCATGTACGAGTAGCTCTATACAGGGGTAGTAAAATTATCGCTCTAAGGGCGTCCGCACCGTGAAGCGTTCAACCGCGACGTTCGCTATCTACCGCCACGCTGCGCTGCTGCTTCAGTACAACTTCGTCTTCATGGTATTCATTGCACAGTCAAGAGCAGGTCAAAGTAAATAAATAATTTAAAATGGAAAAGGGAAAGGTTTTATGAATATTTTATTTGTGTTGTTGTTTTAAAATGCAATATTCTACTTTGTTCGTTTATTTTTTTTTAGTTTGCTTTCAAACAAATGAACAAAAACAAACAAACGAACAAACTAAACTAACAAACAAACAGGCAGACCAGACAGACAGATAGACCAGACAGACCAGACCTACAGGACAGACCAAACAGACTCAGTCAGTCTGGACAGACCAGACAGACGATACACACATATTATATTACCTACTTTGGTGGTACTTAAGATGCGCTTGACTGTACATAAAGCGCGGCGTTCGAACGCGGCGTGTCAGGCAGACGCCCGACGTCTGTCATACGCGCACCGTACGACACGGTTCACGCTCGCTGTTTATAGAAACACGAACGCCAGGCGTCGAACGCGCGCAAAAACACTTCACGGTGCGGACGACGCCCTAAGATGCCAAATGAAATAAAAATGTATGAGACGTGCGTTAAAACAAGCCTTATTTAGTGTGTTCGCAAGTGCATTACAAAATTTTCTAAAATTGGTCAAAAAATATATTGCCGCCGTCCTAAAAAAACAATAATTTTTTACTCAGTCGGAACTTTTCGGATCTTTTTGGGGAGGATAGCGGAACAAATTGAAATGTGGTTCCGGCAGCACTGTGCGGCTCATTCCGTGTTGGTCTGTCAAGCAAGATGGACGTATACGCGAAAACTATCGCTGCCGCCGAAATATTACAGTGCTTTTAATTTTTATTTCCAGCTGCACCGTATTTAAATATAAAAAAAACAAAATTATTTTTATTCATTTAAAATAAAATAAAACGTCCATCTGCTCCTACGCACTTATTTGAAATGAGGGCACGGCCAACGTGTGAACGCCGTTTGCGGCTCGTGGCAAATCCCTTTGAATCGTGCACAAAAAACCAACCGGTGGCATGCCGGCCAGCGTTTGTCACAAACGGTAAACTCACGCAAACAGGCCTAGTAGACGTTGGCCGCGCCCGTTGGCCGCGCCGGCGCGGCCAGTGTGTAGAGCCGATGTTACAAAATAAGGCCAAATATTTCTTTCATTCAACCAGGGACTAGATTCAACCTATTATGGCAACACAGCTCGGTACAAACCTCAGAGTAAAAAACTATAGAGTCCGCCATATACATATTCTGTATGAACTAGTGAAGTGTAAAGCGTCTCACTGTCGCCCATTCTAGTCGGTCAAAAAACTCAGTTTAGTTTTACAAAAATCAAGATATCTTTAAAAATCTAATGTTTTAGTATAAACTTTGTTTGCAAAAGTGAAAATATATAGTTTTTTGCAGGTGAATTGATAATTATTACTAAGAACGGAAGCGTAAATAATCCGTAATAGCAATTTTATGCATGATTTTTAACACCGTTTTTTTCCTGAATGGTAAGTGTTTTGACCAGAAAAACTGTGGTAGTAGCATTTATTAGTCCCATGACACATATTTCTCAGAGAGAAAGATAAAAATTTTACGTTTTTTGGATTTGAAAAAAATCCATACATTTTAGTATGGAGGTCCCTCGCAAGAAAGTGCTACGCTTATGGCTCCCTCCTTAGCAGCAAGAGCTGCTACTAAAACCTCCTTGCGTGAAACACACGAGAGGCATAAACATATTCTATTTTAATGTTTTTTTTGGCGGGAACTCGACATGGGCGTTTGCCTGCTTAATTGAAATTTTGGTTTTTTGTGCATTTAGTGATTTAGTGGATAATAAAGATGGTGTGTTATGCAGTAAATTTACTACGGAGTGCGTTGCTGATGAAGATTTCAAGTGATCTCGTGTTTAAGCCCCGTTTGTGTTGTCCCAAAAAGTCACGAACATTTTCCTTCGTAAAGTTCACTATCGCTTTACGAGGTTAGCAAAAAGAAAGACAGATTAAAGACATCAGACATGGCTGTATGGGCTTTGTACTCTTTGCCTTTCCGAAAGGAAGTGGCACAGCAGACGACAGACTTTTTGTTCTGACAGTCCGCCAGTGTGGCCGGTACTGCAATTATTTTCGTATTACTATAGTCATTGACATGAAAAAAACGCTCCGTTTCTATGCACGTATTTTCCAAAATCTTTAGTTTCGAAAGAAAAACAGCTTGAATTCAAAGAATTTATCACTCGAAAAGGTTGTTGAGATTGATTTTCATTTAGTTTAAAACATAGAGCAACTTTTAAACTTGTTATATTTGAATTTTATTCTGATAAAAACTATAATTTTTGCATTACCGGCCACACTGGCGACAATATCCGTGACTGCCCGCGTATGTCCGCCCCTTCATCTGCTGAGCGCCGAAGAATGAAACCAAAAAAAAAACTATTTTAATCTGTGGAGACGCATTATGTCCGCCACCATTAGCACATGAGAAGTCTAGAGTCAGTAGTTTTTTTTTTTTTCAAGGCTGTCATCCGAAATGTAGATCACGTCGATTGTTTCAGCACACGAAGTGGTGTCCGTCTCCCTAGCAACCCGTGCGAGATATGGCCAAGTGGCATACACCAAAATTTAGTGGAAATTGGTTCATTCCATCAGTAAAGTGTCAGATTCAGTGCATCAAAACTGATGACACTACGTACGAGGTGAAAACTTTGGGTGGCTGTAGAGACGTCTCGTCAGCCAGCCCATTCTATACAGGGAAAACTACGAAGATTACGTAAAAGCAAAATAGTTCCACATTTACTGCATGTCTAGTGCAATTGATTGTAAAAAAGCCGAATCGAAAATGTCCATATGGTAGAAGCACTTCATCAATAATTATGGGTGGCTGGAGAGACGTTTTCCCAGCCAGCCCATGTGATATCTCGGAACATACAGTAGGTAGGAACATAAAACAAAGCTTAATATTTATTACCTACTCGGAACAATAGGAAGCAAATATTTCAAAATCCTAGCTCCACTAACTTTTGAGATATTTGTATTTTTTCATGGGCTTGCTGGGGAGACGTCTCGCCAGCAAGCCCATGCTGTAACTCAAAAAGTACTGCACGTAGAATGCTGAGCGATATACCAATAGAGAGTGCATATTTGATGCAATAAGCACCAAGAAAAATAAGTCCCTAGTTCTTATGGTTTCGATGCTAGAAACAAAAATCATTTTCCTGCTGAAAATTTGGAATGCATGATGTGAAGTGCAACGTTGCCGTTCTGTGCAATTCTACATGTTGCTGTTAGAGCATTCAAAAATCAATCTTGTGTCCTTATAGTTAAGAGGTCCTGTAGACGCACGTGTAGATTATTTGTAATTTGAGAATCCCATGAAAAAATACAAATATCTCAAAAGTTAGTGGAGCTAGGATTTTGAAATATTTGCTTCCTACTGTTCCGAGTAGGTAGTAAATATTAATCTTTGTTTTATCTTCCTACCTACTATATGTTCCGAGATATCACCTGGGCTGACTGGGAAAACGTCTCTCCAGCCACCCATAATTATTGATGAAGTGCTCCTACCATATGGACATTTTCGATTCGGCTTTTTTACAATCAATTGCACTAGACATGCAGTAAATGTGGAACTATTTTGCTTTTATGTAATCTTCGTAGTTTTCCCTGTATAGAATGGGCTGGCTGACGAGACGTCTCTACAGCCACCCAAAGTTTTCAGCTCGTAGTGTCGTTAGTTTTGATGCACTGAATCTGACACTTTACTGATGGAATGAACCAATTTCCACTAAATTTTGGTGTATGCCACTTGGCTATATCTCGCACGGGCTTGCTGGGAAGACGGACACCACGAATAGTCTAGGGTCAGTAGTTTTCGAGTTATAGCGATTTTTAATTTGACAGCTGTCATCCAAAATGTAGATCTCATCTAGACCTTTTTCTCAGCACATGAGTAGTATAGGATCAGTAGTTTTCAAGTTATGCGATTTTTACTATGACAGCTGTCATCCAAAATGTAGGTCTCATACATTTAGGATTCGCTATTAAATAATAATCAAAAACCAGTACCTACGTCAAATCTCTTGTGCACAACCTTAGACTATATAATACTAACGTTGCACAACAAAAAAAAGCCGAGACTATGACAAAGACAAAAAAGATGTTTTGGTCTTTATCATACTTTAGAACTTTTGTATAATATATTGAGCCTGCTGTAACTTGGTATGATTATCTGCAAGTTCATTTCTATACTTCATGCGAGATCTGACGCGACAAAGACAAAAAAAGATGTTTTTGTCTTTATCACACTTTAGAACTTTTGTATATATTGAGCCTGCTCTAACTTGGTATGATTATTTGCAAATCCATTTCTATACTTCATCCAAGATTTGACGCGACATCTGATGCGAGTTTATCATTTTTTCCCCATCTAAAAAAGTGCCAAGCGCCGCTTAAGAAGTTTTCACTTCAAAAACCAATAAGCCAGACATACCTATGTTACATTCTTAATTGCAATAATTGCGGTAGAGCTGCACTTTTGGCATGTCGTTTGGGTCTATCTAGATAGTATTTATCCGGATTTGCAGCAGTTTTAAATGCACGGGCGCTGAGTTATTGTTGAAAAACCGACATTATGTTTTCTTTTTTTAGTTTTCTGCAAAGAAAACGACATAGGAAGGCTCTTACGAGTAAGGTCACTTTAACTTTTTTAAAGTGTACAAAATTCCTGACAGTTTGTGCCCTGATCCAATTTTCTAGGTCTAATAGCTCCCAAGACACAGTGCTACCAATGTTCTGCCCTTAAGGTCGCTAAGAACGTCAAATAAAGAGATAAAAGAGGGAATAGATGGTTTATTATAAAAGAAGGCAATAGACCTAGCATGGCCCTACCTACCCGCGGGTTTGCCCTAAGCTAGACGGTCTTCTGTCTTCCTGTCTTCGAGGCGTAGCTGGTGACGTAGGATGATGAAGAGCTGGATTCATTCGCGGGCGACCAAGGTAGCTTTGATGTGAACTTTTTTTAAGTTTACAAAATTCCTGACAGTTTGAGCCCTAATCCAATTTTCTAGATCTAATAGCTCCCAAGATACAGGGCTCTCAATGTTCTCCATTTTTTCCAAAAAGTTGAAAAATGGGAAATGGCAAATTTTTGACCAGGTATCATGAGGTATCTACGGGAAATTAATGGGAAATGAAGTTGTAGCAAATTTGATAACGTTTATCTTGAGGCTGAAGGCGTGACAGTTGTTTCATTAACGACCATAAACCAAACAAATCTAAAATCGAGTGTTAAGGGGAAGTTATAATAAAATTACTAGGATTCTTATCTATTTGTTTATTATCTATTGTCTAGTTCTTGGAGGAGCTACGGTCTAGTTACATCCATTGGTTAGATTAGCATTATATTATAATGCTTATCTAACCAATGGGGCCCAAGAGTATCAATCAATATCAACTTCGACAAGGGGGTCACTCAAAATGATGATATCGTCGAGAACTAACATTTGTCCCCACAAACTAGTAGTCTAGGATTGCTAGTTTTCAAGATACGACAATTTTCGTTTTGACAGCTGTCACTCGAAATGAAGATCTTGTCGAGACCTATCATTTGTCTCTACAAACTAGTAGTCTAGGATGGCTAGTTTCCGAGATATGACCATTTTCGTTTTGACAGCTGTCACTCAAAATGAAGATCATGTCGAGACCTATCATGCAAATATATATTTTCTGTTTGCCACCTCGCAGGGCAGTAAAGCCAGCAGAGCAGCTCCGGGTTGTCCGTCAACCCCCTCAACACCTGCACCACATACTCGGCTAGTGCGAAGCAAGGCCGTGCCTTCAGATTGGTGTATCCCACCATGCCCGAATCCAGGGTATGGCACGGCCGCCAGCCACATTGTACTAGTCTTATATTTACACACAGATTACAGGGTTCCCTGTTTGAAAGTTACAGTTAATGGAAGCTTGGAAGTGATGCTGGCTAATCGAAGTCAAATTCATATCTCTAATTTCTCAGCGGTCTGGAACACGGGCTGACACTGCATTTAAAAGCCTTGCAACTCGAGAAAACACCAGTCTAGTCTTCAGCATAGAATAACCTTTACTCACCTACGGCGAGGTCTTCAGTCTGAAATCTACAACTTCTAAAAAAGGCCTGGTCCGAGGCCGAGTTGACACCGGGACGCCATCATCTCAACATATTCTGGCTTTCCTTCAAGTTATTCTTGTACCTTCTTTGCACACCGTCACCTGGCTGGGCCTCCGCCTTTGGTTGCCCGCCAATGACTCCAGTCACGTCCGTCATCTTCAAATGTTGACAAACGACCAACAGTTAATTTCTTTTACTTTTAGAATATTTACAAGACAGGGTCATGTTACACTGTGACTGATCTATCATCATAATGAATTTTCATTGGTTTTGCTCCCGTTTTCCGAAGCCCGATGATTCTACTCATGATAATTAAGCAAACACTGTAGCGTATAGTAGCAAACCACAGAATATACGTGAGCATTTTTGACATTGGAAATTAATGTCTTTTCGTTCGTTCCAGTATAGGCCCCGAAAAGTATTGAAGATATGATATTCAAAAAGGGCTCAAAAGACGCGTATATACAAGAGCTATAAGATGCAAACATAATTATTCGAGAAAATAAAAAAATAAAAAAGTTATGGCTGAAATAGGGCAAAAAACTTCAATTTTTTCAGATTTTTTTATTTTGGCGCTCGATATTTTGGAAACGAAGAATGATATCAAAAATTTGAGAATTACTCCTCTGGACAATTTAGTCAGCTACAATTTGAGCCCAAAACAAAGACGATCGGGTTAAGGGTTTGCCCTGTAGCCTAACCTTTTTATTACAAGCTTAAATTAAACTTGCCTTGTTACTGTGGCACAAATCTAGTAATATAATTTTTAGACTTGCCATATCTTACAGAGAAAAACGCTGAAATTGCAATAATTGCGGTAGTCCTGCATTTTTGGTATGTTGTTTGGGTCCATCTAGACCAGTGGTGGGCAAACTTTTTTCAGGGGGGGCCAGAAAGTTTTAAAAAATTCAAAGGAGGGCCAGAGTAATAGCAAAAATTTATTTAGTTTGAGACGCATGAAATTGTTTTTGATTTGCGATAATATCTTGGAATGCAGGTTCAAGCTGCGACGAAGTAACTTTCAGCAGCGAGAAAAGGTGTTCGTCAGGAAGTCGGTTTCTAATTGAGTTTTTCCGCAACTTCATGGTCGAAAAAGTCTGTTCACACACATACGACGACCCAAACATCTCCATAATTTTCTGGGCGTGAGCATTCATCTTTGGGTATTCATCTTTCGGCAGTGTTCTATAAAAATCAAGTTTTGATGAATTTAAGAACAGTTGTTTTAAATGGGTGCTGCACTGCAGTTCAATAATTTCTAATTGCAATCCTACCGAGACATTCTCCGGGTCTACATTAAATGGCATCGAAAAAACATCTAGCGATGATTGAATGTTCTTATAATCTTGAAACCTGGTTTCTAATTCTGTGTGAAGTTTCTTCAACACCTGACTGAATTCTTTCAGTTTGATCTCACTCGCTGGTGCCATGGATCTAGATTCTAGACAGTATTGACCCAGATTCGCAGCAGGTTGAAATTCACGGGCGCTGAGTTATTGCTCAAAACCGACAAACGAAGGCTCTCACGAGAAAAGACACTATTACTTTTTTAAGGTTTACAACATTCCGGACAGTTTGAGCCCTGACTCAATTTTCTAGGAGTGACACTTTTACCTCATGATACCTGGTCAAAAATTTGCCATTTCCCATTTTTCAACTTTTTGGGAAAAAATGGAGAACATTGAGAGCCCTGTATCTTGGGAGCTATTAGATCTAGAAAATTGGACTAGGGCTCAAACTGTCAGGAATTTGGTAAACTTAAAAAAAGTTCACATCAAAGCTACCTTGGTCGCCCGCGAATGAATCCAGCTCTTCATCATCCTACGTCACCACCTACGCCTCGAAGACAGGAAGACAGAAGACCGTCTAGCTTAGGGCAAACCCGCGGGTAGGTAGGGCCATGCTAGGTATATTGCCTTCTTTTATAATAAACCATCTATTCCCTCTTTTATCTCTTTATTTGACGTTCGTAGCGACCCTAAGGGCAGAACATTGGGAGCCCTGTGTCTTGGGAGCTATAATTAGACCTAGAAAATTGGATCAGGGCACAAACTGTCAGGATTTTTGTACACTTTAAAAAAGTTGAAGTGACCTTACTCGTAAGAGCCTTCCTATGTCGTTTTCTATGCAGAAAACTAAAAAAAGTAAAACATAATGTCGGTTTTTCAACAATAACTCAGCGCCCGTGCATTTAAAACTGCTGCAAATCCGGATAAATACTATCTAGATAGACCCAAACGACATGCCAAAAGTGCAGCTCTACCGCAATTATTGCAATTTAGAATGTAACATAGGTATGTCTGGCTTATTGGTTTTTGAAGTAAAAACTTCTTAAGCGGCGCTTGGCACTTTTTTATGATATGATTATGCATATCTACAATAAAATCAGAAGTCCGTAGCTAGCAGGAAATACCGTGTATTATTTTATTTACATGACAATCAACAAACGTTGCTATGAATAATTTACATCATACAAAGGAGGCTTTGAAGAGTTGATACAAATCTCCCTAATATCCTCTCTTTTGTATGACTCTTAGTGTATCAAGCCAATCTGGTCACCAATAGACACAAGACGTAGCTTGTGCAGTGCCTTTGTGAGGATGTCCGCCAACTGGAACTCGGTTGGGACATATTCCACCTTGAGTTCGCCTTCTGCGACAAGCTCTCTGACATAGAAGTGCCTTATAGCAATATGCTTTGTCCTCCGATGGAGTTCAGGGTTATGCGAGATCTTGATAGCTGCATCATTGTCTACCTTCAGAGTTGGAATACTCTTTAAGTTTGATATCTCAGCGAACAGTCTCTTGAGCCACACAATTTCACGAGCTGCTTCGCTGGCAGCGACCAATTCAGCTTCGCTTGATATCGCAATACAAGTTTGTCGACGACTTGTCCAGGATATTGCTCCTCCAGAGTATAAACACAATATTGCTGACGTCGAACGTCCGGTTGATTTATCTCCACAGTGGTCTGAATCACTGTAGCATTCTAAGATGCCAGCATTACACTTCTTTTTGTAAAGAATTCCGTAGTCTAACGTTCCTTTTATGTATCTCAGGATACGTTTTAACCTTTGGATGTCTTCCTTAGAAGGATTCTCTAAAGTCCGAGATACGACGCTCACAGCGTAGGTTAAATCGGGTCTGGTACCAACAGTTAAGTATGCAAGAGCACCTACGGCTTCTCTATAAGGAAATTGAACAGGTTCTACCAAATCTTTATCCAGTTCTGGCTGTCCATCTTTCTGTATAGGAGTTGTGACTGGTTTACAATCGCTCATACCGAAGCGATCCAGTATCTTGTGGGCGTAGTGCTTTTGCGACACTTTTAATTTGCCATCCAGATTCTCAATTTCTAAACCTAGAAAGTATGTAGCATCTTTTATAGTTATTTTAAATCGTCTCTTCAGCTCATTAATGAGTTTCTCAGTGTCTTTCTGATCAGTCGCAGCGACAAGTCCGTCGTCCACGTAGAGAGCTAGAACAATTTTGTTATTTATCCGGTTTCTAGTAAAAAGGCAGGGATCAGTATTACATTGTTTGAAACCAACGCTTTTCAAATAATCCACCATGCATTTATTCCAGCACCGGGGTGCTGGAATAAATGCAAGCCATACAAGCTTCTTTTAAGTTTGCATACTTTATTTGATCCATCAGAGTATCCCTCAGGTTGACTCATGTATATTTCTTCATCGAGTGATCCATACAGAAATGCTGTTGAAACATCGAATTGTGTGAGCTTTAGTCCTTCATTTGCAGCTATGCTTAAAACAGACCTTATTGTTGTCATCTTTGCAACTGGGCTGAAGGTCTCATCATAGTCGATGCCTTTTTTCTGTGTGTTACCTCTAGCAACTAGCCTTGCTTTGAATTTGTCCAGAGAGCCATCTGCATTGGTTTTGATTTTATATATCCATTTGCAGGATATGGGCTTTCTACCTTTAGGAAGATCAACCATTATCTAGGTTTTGTTCTCCTTTAAAGATTTCACCTCATTTTCCATAGCTTTGATCCACTGATTCTTTTGTGAACTAGTCATTGCTTCTTTGTAGGTTTTCGGCTCATTTACTTCATTGATATCATTTGCTGACATCATGATATAATCGTTGAAACGAGCAGGCGGTCGTATTTGGCTTCTGAATTTCTCGTGGAGTCATTCTTTGACCTATTTTATCTGAGATTTCTGGCTCTTCAGCATCATCAAAATCGTCTACTGTATCTCCGAATTCAGTATGTTCATTCTGTTCAGTATGGTCCTCCTGACTTGGTTCTTCTTGACTCACGACCAGACCGGGTGATGTGTGAGGCACCGTAGAGCTAGGCTCATCAGGGTTGCTGGCATTGCGACCTGTGATGCTTTCAGCGCGATCATCCTCCCTTGCTTCACACGTTGGAGGTGCTTTCAGTGGAAGATTGATTTCTATAGAAGACTCTTCTTCTTCAGAATCATTCATGTCAAATGGATTCAAAACTGATTCATTGAACGTGACGTCTCTTGATCTTATAAGTTTACCAGTTTTACTCAGTAGGCGATAGCCTTCATCACCATCGTAACCAATAAGAATGCACTTCTCTGCTTTTTTCGAAAGCTTAGATCTCTTTTGTTTCGGAATGTGGGCATAGCATTCACATCCAACGATTCGAAGGTGTTTAATTGATGGTTTCTTTTTGAACCATAATTCAAATGGTGATTTACCATCTTCAGAAGTGGGCCCAGTTCTATTTAAGACATATGCAGCAGTATTTATTAACTCTGCCCATGTGGCGGTAGGTAATTCTTCATGAGCGTGCATCATTGTTCGAGCAGCTTCAACTAAGGTTCGATTTTCACGTTCAATTAAGCCGTTTTGTTGTGGCGTGTATGGCATCGTAAGCCTTTGTTGAATTCCAGCTTCTCGAAGAATGATTTTTACTTTCTCATTATCAAATTCGCCTCCATTGTCACTTTGGAATTCTTTTACAGAGTGACCAACCGTTTTGCATTCTTGCAGCATTTGTCGGAGCTTTTGGGGAACTTCCGATTTTTGTCGCATGAAGTAAACGTGTCGATACTTGCTGTAGTCGTCTTTGAAAAGAACGAAGTAGCG
The DNA here is from genome assembly GCA_947532105.1 of Athrips mouffetella. Lineage (NCBI taxonomy): Eukaryota > Metazoa > Arthropoda > Insecta > Lepidoptera > Gelechiidae > Athrips > Athrips mouffetella. The sequence goes on along the minus strand of OX383972.1, from coordinate 19,004,948 downwards.
TTGTTTGCCAAAGGAAGGAGGAAACGGACCGCAAACATCAGCGTGTATAATTTCCGCAGGTATTTTCGCTCTCTCTCTTGTTCCAAATTTGCGCCTATGTGCTTTCCCGTAGATGCATCTAGTGCACAGTTCAGAATCTAAAGGAACTTTTATACCAAACTCCTTTTCAAGTAAGTTTTTGATGTGTTTTTTATTCTGATGAGCAAGTCTCTCGTGGTAGAGTTGTAGCAAGTTTTCTTCAACTGAAGCAACATTTAGATGGGGATCTGATTTCGCTTGTTCTACACTGAGCTTGAAAAGTCCTCCACCTTTGGCTCGTTTGCCAGTCAAAACTACTTCACCATCAACTTCTAAAGTAAAGTAAAGTAAAGTAAAAAGGTATTTATTTTATCTCACAAAAGAAAAAAAAATATATATAAACAACTTTAAATAATATGAATTGTAGCTGTGCTTGTTTCTTTTGTGAGAGTCTGGCGTCCATACTAGGATGTACCTGTGTTATAGAGCACCAGGCTCCCACCCCATTACCAAGATTGCAATTGTAGTTATAGGCTAATACAGATATAAACAGTACATATTTTTAAATTTTTGTGCAAAATAAATTTAAGTTCTATAGTAAATTTAAACTTTAAGTCAAACTAAATAGTCTCGAGTTTATATTCTGTGTGGTGTGTGTGTGTGTGTATGTATGTGTGTGTGTAAGTGTGTATGTGTGTGAGCGTGTGTTTGAATTTCACTTACATAAATGTGAGCAGGTAAGTAAGAATGCGTCTTTTCATCTTCCATTTTATTATATAATACTTTGTAACAGTTTCTCTGTTTCATCGTAGTTGTATTGGTTTAAGCAGGACCTTATTTTGTCTTTAAATTGATGACCGGTAAGGGCTTTTATTTTAGCAATTTTTTTACTTAAAGCGTTGTATATTCGTGGTGATAAAAAGTTATAATGCCGTTTAATTAAGGGAGCAGTGTTCTCTTTCAGATTTAAAAAGGCTTTTATTTATTCTGTCTTGAGCGGCTAGCACAGAGAATAGATTGCGTGTAATATCAGGTACGTACCATACATCACAGAGTGTTATCATAGACTTCTTGCCATTTAATTTAGTTATCAAGTCGACCGTACCTTTGCCAAGGACTTTCACAGAGCTCCCATTTGCAGTAGTTACTGTTCGAGTGTCTTCGAAGCGTTCAAAACTAGTGAAGTAGACAATGACATAATTCATGATAAACAGTTTGGGTTTCAAAGAGGAAAGAGCACTACGCAACTGTTGTCGCAATTTACTGACGAGATAAATGAATATTTAAATAACAAAAATAATGTATTAGTTGTAATGATTGATTTTAGTAAAGCGTTCGACACGTTAAAATTTGATATTCTGTATAAAAAGTTACAGCAGAATGGTATACAGGGTCCAGTGCTGGAATGGTTCAGAAACTATCATACAAACAGATATAACATGGTAAGCATACATAGTGAATATAGTGACCCTATACCAACCTTATATGGAACGGCCCAAGGCTCAATATTGGGTCCAACTGAATATCTGCTCCATGTTAACGATATGTGTAACATATTCCAGCACTGCTCTGTATATCAGTTTGTTGACGACACTTGTCTTATCGTTGCCAATCAGAACTTAAAAGAAACACAAAAAATGCTGCAGGTAGATTTTATCCAGCTGTGTAAATGGGCACATGATGTTGGGTTGTCAATAAACTATGAAAAAACGAAGGTAATGCACATTCATTCCCCTTACCTAAAGTCCACTGTTCAGGCACCCCAAATCATTGCCCATGAACATAACTGTATGCATACAAACAGCTATAACTCCTGTGCTTGTAAACCTTTGGAGGTTGTTCAATGCCACACTTACCTTGGTCTTCGTATTGATAACAAATTTAACTGGGCTAACCATGTAGACCTTGTGTGTAGCAAACTCAGAGCAATATTAGCTAAATTTAAAATACTAAAGTCGAAACTACCATATAATACTCTAAGATTACTATACATGGCGCTGGCAGATTCTGTTATAAACTATGGTTTATCCAGCTACGGTAGAACTTATAAAAGCTATTTAAAAATATTTATCAATTACAGTTAAGAATATTAAAAACCATAGTTCCAGTAAAAGTTAAGTACAAATATAAAAACAACTATGAAGGCCTCTTTAAGCACTGTAAAATCTTAAATGTCTTTGATAAATTAAGGTTAGTAATTGCTTCAGAATATAAAAATAATATTGAATTGTTAGTGAGATATAATAGATCTCGTAACCTACGTCAACTAACTAGCTCACCTACCTACGAAGTCCCCATGTATACTAATGAATATGGCAAAAGACACTGGAGGTACATCCTTCCCTCTACGTTGAACAATTTGCCAAAGGATCTGTTAGACAAAATTGAAAATAAAAACGCCAACCAAATTAAAACTATTCTTAAATGGCACTTTGTTCGACACTACGGGAACGATGTGCCTCCAGCCCATAAAATGTAATCCATGTGATTTTATTGTTAAAATAATTTAAATATTGTTTCCTTGTATGTAATTTTTCAAACTGCGCGCGCAGGTTTTAAACTCCTCCGGCGCACATAATCTTTCATTACTAATAAGATTAAGCGCTTGGTGCATGTAATTTTTCATAAATTTTTAATTTGAAATAAACAGTTTTAATTTTTTTTTGTCGTTTCTGCAGGTGACATGACTGGTTGCACCATTGTCAACAAACCAACTTGTTCTATCGTAGTTTGAATTAGTCGAGTTCACTTCGGAATCTGCAGTAATATGCATTAGCATTAAGTTCAGGTTGCTTGAAGTCTTTGCGTTGTTCTCTGGTTTTGATGGTTTACAATCCGCTTTCCATTTTCGACACTGTTTAACTTTATGACCGACTTTTCCACAGTATCCACATTTTTTCATGGGTTTCTTACTATTTTGCATAGCTAGAGCTTCAGGTTCAGCTTCATTATTAGATGAGATTGAACGCTCGTAGGCACAGAGTTGCGTTGTCAGGTTATCGATAGTTCTATCTGTTTTTGACATCATCATCCAGCTTGATTTGAAGGAGAAGTATGTTTCAGGTAGAGTATTCAGAATCTTGCAGATTAAGAGGATATCTGGTAATTCCGTTTTATCTATTTTGAGTAATTCTGTCTTCAAATCTGACCAAATTGTTTTTATTTTGGAGATGTGGGTAGTAATGTCGTGTGACGGATCTTTACGATAGCCAAAGAACTGTATACATAGCGCATAGCTCTTGTAATTCGTCCCAAACTTCTTTTGAAGAGTCAAATCTCATTATTTTCTGAAGAGTTTCGTCTGACATATTTGCAGTTAGTAATAATAATGCGGAAGTGTCTGTTTCGTTGTATTTATCGAGTGCTTTTTGGTATTGAGAAATTTCTTCAGGTTGGGCATCGTCAACTAGTACAGGTTTTTTTAGTTTACCTTGTATCGCATCTAATCCTCCGGGCATACCTCTTAGCAGTAAGGTAGCTTTGAATTTCCACATAGCCCAATTTTTCACACCTTCCAGACGACCAATATCAACTTTGCAACTTGGTGACTGCATTTTGAAAATTACGTCAATCTTGGAATTTTTCGAAAAAATTGTTTAAATTAGCACTGATTTATACTTTATACACTTTTATTTTTCTACTTTATATTTTTTCGGCAATGCTACCATGATATGATTATGCATATCTACAATAAAATCAGAAGTCCATAGCTAGCAGAAAATACCGTGTATTATTTTATTTACATGACAATCAACAAACGTTGCTATGAATAATTTACATCATACAAAGAAGGCTTTGAAGAGTTGATACAAATCTCCTTAATATTTTAGATGGGGAAAAAACATTGACGTAAGAAAAACGCTGCGCGGCGTAGTTTCCAAAATCTTTGGGAAAAAATGATAAACTCGCATCAGATGTCGCGTCAGATCTTGGATGAAGCAAAGAGATTTGAGCCTCGCTACGCTCGGTCATAGAGGGATCCGAAAATTGTCGGCTATAGCTTGACTTTTTACTCATGTTAAGAGTCATATTAGAAAAAAAGAGATAAACATGTTTATGATTATCTACTTTCAAACGTCGCTGTAATGCATTTTGACCAGCTAGAGATGTGCAGGCACTCGATATGACGATAGCGATAATGTAGTATTTCGACTTTTTTAAAACGATAGTATTAACACTCTCATATTAAATATTGACGAGGCTTTCAGCAGATGTTAGACGCTCATGATGAATTCAAAATTTTGTGACTTAAAAAATCGTTGAATTCGAATGTTTTGTATGCTATTCACAATAATGTTCTTTGAAGAGAAATCACGAACAGTTCATACATCAAGCGCGAAACCACATATTGTCAGAATTTGAAAATGACAGAGACTTACGCACGTCCACGCAGTACAACTAGACTCGATAAAGAACCCAGCAATCGCGCGGGCGCGGGTCGCGTTAGGTGAAGGAGTCTATTCCAAGGGGTGCGTAGAGTGTCTTTTTCGCATTTCTGTATTTATAGTTAATATTATTTAAAAAAAAAGGATTCATCAGAAATGAAGTAAGCTGCTTTATTTATTATCTCATTTACAAAGGAAGAAAGAAAAGAAAAGACACAAATAAAATTATAGAACGGTACGTATGTATATTTAAAAAGTTATGAATCTACTAATAAAGTTACCTACTACCTAAAAATAATTCTTATTTTTGTCTCCATTTTCACTGAAGTCTCTCTGCAAGTGTTGTTTATTTAGTAGTTTTAATGCCTAGTTGCAATGCCGCTGCTATGTTGTTTTACTTTCTCTTTAAAACTTGAAGGGACCTGAAAATAAATAAATATCGACTACCAATGATATGGTACAGTCAAGAGTACGTCAAGATTGACATATTGGACTTGTATCGTTCTTATCGGGTCTTCAACTATGAAATTGGTGTTTTGTATGGCGAATTTTCTAATTTTTTGAGCATGATTGGGAAGACATTAACTTAGCTTGACATGACTTTTAACCGTTTATGGCGAGTTTTTTAGGCATAATATTTCCAATAAGCTCATTTTACACGTTTTGTCAATGCAAATACTATTTTTAACCCCCGACGCAAAAACAGAGGGGTGTTATAATTACTTGTTTATTAGACACAGGAGTTGAAAGCGTGTCAATTAATTCAATAATTATAAAATCGCACATTTCCTGACATTTGCAACCTCATTACTTTTTCTCACCGGGATCAAAACCTCTATGATTTACCTTTTTTTCACCCTTTATGATTATTCTTATGACATAAAAAAAGTTGATAGTAATTATAAGGTCTACTATTTGACAAAGGTTTCACTCTACCTTTCAAAATTTTGAGCCAGAGATCTAGGGAAAAGTTGCATTGTCTTTTGGTGATAATGTTTATTATTATGTATATTTTACTAACAAAAATTTATATTGATGAATCACGTTCTTTCTTTGTAACTATAATTCTCTCATTTTTAATATTACAACACAACGGAACCCTAAATATGCCAAGTCCGACACGCACTTGGCTAGTTTTTTTATTACTTGGTAGATTGAATTGTGACCATTTACAGAGACCGTAGGTACTAGAAGAATAAAGTTAGCATCTGATTTAAATCGATAATTTTTTAGACATTATCGATAACCACTATTTACATCTCTAATGGCGAATAATCAAAACCTTTCTCGATATGTTTATATTCTTGAATTGTTCTTGAAATTTGCAATATATTTCTTTGTGGAAGGTTTTTTTTTAAATTGAATTACGTAAACTTTAATATAATTTGTTGTCACTTTAATGAGTATTACACATATTTTTGCAAAATAAGCTTATAAATATTATTTACAAATGAAAGCATAATAATTCTTCGATGTCCTGCTTCCTAGAAGAATGAGATCCGCATGCCGGTACGATATAATGTATTGTTCAGAATTTAGGCTTTTGTGTACAACACTTATTTGATTAGATATAAGTATTTTAATAACAGTAAAATTATAAAAACTACAGAGCCGGTTCGCTCACGACAAGATCAACACAAATAGTTTCATAGACGACTGAAAGTAAAGACAATGTCATACTAGTTGTCAAGAGAACAATCAGATAACTTTTTAAATTAGCAGGAGTGTAAAAAGAACCAAAACAAACCTGGTTCCAACTTGACGTTTCAAAAGTGCAACACTTGACAAGCCTTCAAATCCCTCTATGACCGAGCGCAGCGAGGTTCAAATCTCTTTGGGATGAAGTATAGAAATGGATTTGCAAATAATCATACCAAGTTAGAGCAGGCTCAATATATACAAAAGTTCTAAAGTGTGATAAAGACAAAAACACCTTTTTTTGTCTTTGTCGCGTCAGATCTCGCATGAAGTATAGAAATGAACTTGCAGATAATCATACCAAGTTAGAGCAGGCTCAATATATTATACAAAAGTTCTAAAGTATGATAAAGACCAAAACATCTTTTTTGTCTTTGTCATAGTCTCGGCTTTTTTTTGTTGTGCTCAAGAGATTTGACGTAGGTACTGGTTTTGATTATTATTTAATAGCGAATCCTAAATGTATGAGACCTACATTTTGGATGACAGCTGTCAAAGTAAAAATCGCATAACTTGAAAACTACTGATCCTAGACTACTCATGCTGCTTGTCATCGTGCCTTCGATAACACGTGCAGCGGAGTTTTGACACCTTTTTATAAAGAAATTCACTGTTTTGTCCAGGTTTTTTGCTGTGTGGTGTTTGTGCTGGTGGTGGATTACGTGTTTGGTAAATATTTTGTGTATTAACCCTTACTAATCCGCCCTCTAAATGGGGGATAATGACCCACCCCCTCCGGGGGGTGGCAAACCTCCTGATATCGAGATGATTTCCTCTCCTGAACAAACTCCGAAAGCGCCTAAGCGCAAACCGGACTCTAACGAAAATACTGTACCGGAAAATTCTGCTTCTAATCCTGCAGCGTCTGTTCAGCATGTACACACTGTACCGGAATTCGAGAAAGACAAACTAAACTACGCGGCAGATGATCAGGGTCCTTTTACTGTCGTAGTGACTAAGCTGGAGTCTGCTTCGGACAGAACTATAAAGTTACTGAAATTTGCTCAGTTTCTTTTCCAAAAACGCATTGAAGGTGTTCTTGATGGTGGGGTGATCATGCCAACACGTTTGCCCAGGGGTCGATTCTCGGAGAAAATAGTTATTGCGCTACTATCGCCCAATACCAAGTCTCCCGCATGGGAGTAGTTCGCGACGTACCGATTGACTGGACTCTAGAAGAACTCGTCCAAGGCATTAAAGTCCCGTCTAACTGTGGCGCGGTTATCAAAGCCAGACGCCTCAACACTAAATCTATTTTAGAAGGCTCCCCTGTGTGGAAACCCTCTTCATCAGTTGTTCTGACCTTTAAAGGACAAAACCTGCCAGACAGGATTTGTTGTTACCATTCATCCCTCACCGTCCAGATCTATAAAATGCCCACAGTTCAATGCAGAAAAGCTGTCGCTTTGGGCACATCCGCGCACATTGCCGCTCAAAGCCACGGTGTTTCCAATGTGGCCTCGACCATGATGCAGTAGACTGCTCCACCCACCCCGCTCTTTACGCATGTATTCTTTGCGATGGCAACCATAAGGCTAATGACCCAAAGTGCCGTGAACACCAAAGACAGAAGAATATTAAAGTTATTATGGCAGAAGAAAACTTAAGTTATTCCCAAGCCTTAGTTGGCCTACCTTCTGCCAAGAAATCTTTTGCTGATATCCTCTCCCAACCTGTAGTCTCTACCCCACAACAATCCCAAGACTTATTTTCAGAGCCCCCATCTTCCCCCCTCCCCTCCCGTGCTTCCTACCGAAAAACAATATTCCGAGAGCGGACAAAACCCCAAGCACCGGGTAAAGCTTATGACGTTAAAGCACACAACGACATAATTTGCACTCCCAAACCCTCCATGGCTAATGGGTGTGCACTTAATAGAGAACAAAGCCCCACTCCCACCGCTTCCCCAAATGATAACCTGGTGGAACTCCTTATTTGCACACTCATTAACATAATTTCCAAATTTGGAGACGCGCTACCGAACAACGTCACGGATCTACTTGTTGAATTTGTTGAGACCTTGATCTCCAAAAATGGCTCCCGCAAGGCATCTCCTACAATGGAATGCTAAGGGCTTAAAAAACAAGAAGCCTGATTTCATCTATCTTCTTAACAGATTTAAACCCATTGTCTGTGCCGTCTCGGAGACATGGTTCAAGCCGGGCTCTGTTTTCAGAGTTCCAAGTTTTTCCTGCCTTCGGGACGACAGAGACGATGGATATGCAGGTTGCGCCCTTCTTATAGATAGAACTATCACATTTTCCCAAATCCCCCTACCTCCTCATAGTCCCGATTTTCATGTAGTCGCTTTGAAAGCTATTAACATTACCTTTGTATCAGTATATATTCCCCACCCTTCTATCAATCTAATTTCTGAACTTTCGACAATCCTCTCCCCTCTCCCTGGTCCCTACGTCATTCTCGGAGACTTTAATTGTCATCATACTCTTTGGGGCTCCCATAAATGTGATTCATTTTCCTCTTCCCTTCTCGACCTTTTAGATGAACTTGACTTATGCTCCTTGAATGATGGTTCCCCTACTCGAAGAGTAGTGCCTACCCAAAACAAAAGTGTTGTAGATTTGTCATTTGTTTCTCCATCACTTGTCATGTCCTTTACATGGCAAGTGCTTCCCAACAGTTATGGAAGTGACCACTTCTCAATTATCCTTTCATACCAAAATTTTTCACCTCCTCCTCCCCCCCTTCCCCCTATCCTAAAATACAGATTATCGAAAGCAGACTGGAATAAGTTTTTCTCCCATATCAATGACAATTTGCCCTCATTACCTCCTTTATCTCCTTCGAATTTATCCCCGTGCTACGATTCATTTATTTTCCTGCTGAATTCGGCTGCAGAATCATCTATTCCTGTCAAAAATTCGGCTATGAGCAAAATTCCTTCTCCTCCTTGGTGGTACTCAGATTGCACAACTTGGGCCCGTGAACGTAACAATTCAGAGGACATATTCGCCGATTCCCCCTCTATGGAAACCTTTCTTATGTTCCAAAAAACGAATGCTCAAACCAAACGCCGGTTGGCAAAGAAAAAATGAAAAGGGTGGCTTGGTTTCTGTGAATCTCTGTCCCCTCGAACTCCTTCTGGAGTAGTGTGGAGAAGAGCTAATGCTTTTCGAAGAGCTCTCTCGAACAACAACATTACATCCAATGACCCTTCCCCTTGGCTCTCCACCTTCCTTGATAACCTAGCCCCACCTTTTGTTCCTTCTCAGGATTCCTTCCCTTCTTCTGAGGTTCCCTTATCTTCAGACAGATTTAATGATCCTTTCTCTTTGTCTGAACTATATTGCGCCATTGATCACCTTAGGGACTCTTCCCCTGGTATTGATGGCATCCCATACTCCTTTATTAAAAAATCTCCTGAATCAGCTAAATTATATTTTCTAAATTTAATAAATCTGATATTCGATTCAGGCATTATTCCGGAGTCTTGGAAGACTCAAATCGTAATCCCAATCCTTAAACCAGGCAAAAACTCTAATGAGTCCTCCTCCTACAGACCAATTGCACTTACCTCATGTTTAGCAAAGATCTTGGAACATCTAATCAAGAATCGACTTGAGTGGATTCTGGAAAATAGAAACTTAATGTCTAAATTCCAGTTCGGATTTAGGAAGGGAATGGGAACTCTTGACAGTCTAAGCATATTCTGCATGTTAGACGCGCTTTCAGCAGGGGAGAGCATGTCATTGGCGTATTCTTGGACGTTTCATCAACCTATGATAATGTTCAGCTCCCTTTACTCAGACAGAAAATGTACCAGCTGAGTATTCCTGGGAAGCTGATTAGAATAATTTGCAATTTATTTATGGGTCGCTCTATTTCCATTCGTTCTCAGGGAACTTTATTACCCCCTCGCCTGGTTTGGAAGGGCCTCCCTCAGGGCTCAGTCCTTAGCCCGCTTCTATATAACCTTTATACGTACGATTTAGACCGATCTGTTTTATGCTTTTGTGACGTTCTCCAGTATGCTGATGACATCGCTCTTTACTGTTGTTCTCCTTCTCTCTTTTCAGCTGCTTCTCAACTAAATTCAGCCTTGTACTATTTAAATGAGTGGCTCATAAATCATGGCCTTTCCCTTTCAACCTCTAAAAGTAAATCGGTTGTCTTTTCACATAAACGCTCTATCCCTCCTGTTGATCTTCTTGTTAACAATCAGCCCATAGTGGTTCAAGAACAGGCAATATTTCTAGGAGTAATTCTCGACTCCAAACTTTCTGGAAAACAACATTTAAAACATATAGCTAATAAATGTGAAGCAAATATCAATGTCATAAGGTCTCTTTCTGGTGTATGGTTGGGATCTCATCCCTACAGCCAAAAGCTCTTATACAACGCTCTAATACGTAGTCATTTTGATTATGCCAGTTTTATATTAGAGCCGTGTAATAAAACTGCACTCTCTGTCTTGAATAAAATTCAGGCGAAATGTCTGCGTATCATAACAGGAGCAATGAAGTCATCCCCCTCAAATGCTCTGCAAGTGGAATGCCTGGAACCACCTCTTCACTTGAGAAGGCAATACCTCTCTGACCGTTTTCTTTTTAATCTTGTTCAAAATTCTAATCACCCCCTTATTCATACGCTAAATTCACTTGCAGAATTAACCAGATCTTCTTCTTACTGGAACAATAAAACTCCTCCCCCATTAATAAATTCCCTCTCCAGAATAAATCTTGATACTGTTTTCCAAATTGATAAGAACCCTATATTTAAATTCAGTTTTGATTCCCTTCTATTTACTCCAAAAACATTATCGTTGGGTATTGACAAAGATTCTCCTGTAGCGAACAATGAATTCAACAGAATTGTTGGGGAAAATTGGCCGGATTGGACTCAGCTATTCACGGATGCATCAAGATTGACTGACGATGGAAATGTCGGAGCCGCTGTATGGATCCCTAAACATAATACCATTCTAAACTTTAAATGCCCTCCACAGTCGTCAGTCTTTACTGGTGAATCCATTGCAATTTTAGAAGCTATCTTGAATCCTCCCCTCACATATTTAAAAAAAGCATCATATTTACAGACTCCCTCAGTTGCCTTCAAGTCATCTCAAAACGCCCTTTCCACAGCAAATATAACTTTATAATTACCCTTAAAATAAAAGACGCCTTGTATAGATGCAGTAACCTAGATATTGACATATTTTTGGCATGGATTCCTAGCCATTGCGGGATTGTCGGCAATGAAATGGCTGATCGATGTGCTAAGGATGCTACTCGGGTGGGTTGTAACTCTCACAGTTTGATCTTCTCTAGAGATCTACGATGTCTTGCTAAACCTCATCTAACAAAATCCTGGGACTCTTTGTGGCAGGACTGTAGAAGATCTAAAGGCAAGCATTACGGTAGTATTCAGCCATTTATCCCTAATCGGCCTTGGTTCTTTAAGTTTCGAAACCTGGGCAAACTTGTTACATCAGTTATTATTCGACTCCGATTAGGTCATGTTTGCACTCCGGTTTTTTTGGCTAAATTACGCATTCGTGATCACTCCATATGCGAATGCGGTGTTGAGGAAGGCACTCTCGACTACCTGTTTTTTAATTGTCCTAACCTTGTTACTTCTATGTATGATATGCTCCCCAAAGACGTTCCCCTCCCTGTGAACGTGAATTATCTACTTACTCTTGTTCCTTCCCCTTTTATTAAAATTATAAGTAAGTTTATTATAATTAATAACATTAGGCTGTAATTTATATTGTGTTGTCCCATATACAGGGTCTTAGGTATATCCCTGCAAACCTTTTAATCTGTGTTAGAACTTCCGTCGCTAGTGACAATGACTCATAAATTATTACCATATGTTGATTATCGTCGAAGTAATAATTTATTTTCTCTGTTTCACAATAAACTAAAAATTTAAGTTACGTTTTTTGCCTTGCGCCGTTCATGTGAAGCAATCATGGCGGCGGCCTCCAATGATGGAGTTTTCAGTGCTTTGGATTAGAAGGTAGGTACAGTCGAGAGCAGCTGAAGCTTGAAACATTGGATTTTGTACTTATCTTACCTGGTAAGAGTGTCAAGCTTCAGCTGCTCTCGACTGTACTTACCTACTAATCCAAAGCACTGAAAACACTCCATAATTCAGCTGGCCTTAGACCCTGTCCAGAAAGGGCGAATTCGCCGCGATTTACTCGCGCGTGTTTCGCGCGTTCATCTGGACGCATACAAGCCGCTCCTAGTATCTCGACTCGCGGGAGCCTCACGCGAGCCGAGAACATTCGCGCGATGCTTGTGGACGCAATGTATTGACACCCAGTACCTCGCCAACGCGCGTAAAAACTCGCGCGTAACAATTCGCGGAGAATTCGCCCTTTCTGGACAGGGTCTTAGGTAGGTATTTCGATTTAAAAAGAATTCGATCTAAATCAAGAGAACGCTCACTTTTCCAGGAAATAGGAACAATAGGTTGGTAGGTATTTGTTTAAAAATTTTCAGTGATTCGTAAGTTTATGGCGGACGAACCCACAATTTTTGAGTGAATCCCAATACGTCCCAGTACCTACGCACCAAGTTGTCGCGTAATGGGGTGTTTTCAATGCTTTGGATTAGTATGTAGGTACAGTAGAGAGCAGCTGAAGCTTGACACATTGGATTTTTTACTTATCTTACGTAAGCGAGTGTCAAGCCTGAGCTGCTCCGGACTGTAGCTACCCAAGGCTAGCTGAAATATGGAATGTTTTCAGTGCTTTGGATTAGTATGAAGAGCAGCTGAAGCTTGACACATTGGATTTTGTACTTATCTTACCTGGTAAAAGCGAGTGTCAAGCCTGAGCTGCTCTTGAGCTTCAGCTGCTCTCTACTGTACCTACATACTAATCCAAAGCACTGAAAACACTCCATAATTCGACTGTACCTACCTACTTATTCAAAGCACTGAAACCACTACACAGTCAAGAGCAGCTCAGGCTTGACAGACAGTGTGATTTCCGTCTCTACGCTTTCTATGATAAGCAAGCGGTAAGTCCAATGTGTCAAGCTTGACCTGCTCTCCGATAGTCGGTATTAGGGGACAGAAAACAAACATGAATAAAGTTAAAAAATTCAATTTAATTAAGTAGGTAACATTGATAATTTTTTACAAAAACAATGTTTTTTCATAAAATCAATATGAACTGATTTCACCTCTCTAAAAGTGTACCTAATCATCTTATTTACAATCATTATTTTTATGAATTAGACATACCCAGGTAGTGCGGTCATTTAGCTGTTTCACGTAGACACGCCCAATTTCACCAAAATTTTATCAGGTACTAGTTAGGTACATAGCTCTCAAGTTTTTAATGGAACCAATTCTTGAATTTCAAAAAACTTTCCATAGAAAATTCAAGAATTGGCTCCTATCAAAAACTGACAGCAATAATGTACCTAACTAGTACCTGGAAAAAATTTGGTGCAATTTGGTGAATTTGGCGACATAAGACGTTAAGCGACCGGACTAAGGTAACTATTTACACTAACTTAAATTTCACCTGTTTACAAAATGTTTTCATCATTGACAGATCGCAGAATCTGCTCAAAGTGCTGTCCATTTTGAGCAATACACACAAACGCGCGTTTCCTTAAATTAACTTGTACGCGAGATAACATGAAAGTGTCACTTTTTACAATTCTAAAGGCACTGCGAATAGCGCGTTTCAACTGGCGCACATTTTCTATCACTCGTCCACTTGTGTACACTAAGTTTTTAATTTCTCCCCACAAAAAAAAATCCATGGGAGTTAGGTCAGGTGACCGTGCAGGCCACGGCACTGGTAGACCACGTCCTATGCAGCGGCCTTCAAATTCTTGGTTAAGGTAATCACGCACATTTCTCTGGAAGTGCGCTGGGGCTCCGTCGTGTTGATAATACATGTCGTTAAGGTATGCCAGTGGGACCTGACGGTTGATGAGGCGAGGTAGGTGCTGGGTTAGGAACTCCAAGTAGGTTGCGCCCGTGAGGCGCTCAAGAAAAAATGGCCCCACAATGGTATTGCCAATGACACCGGCCCACACGTTCAATGAAAACCGGTGCTGGAAGTGCGACTCCTATGCACTATGTGGGTTCGAGGGCATCCACAGATGCTGATTATGGCAATTAAACAGTCCTTCTCTAGTGAATGTACACTCATCGGTCCACAAAATTGAGCAATTTCTCACAGATAAAAACCACTCACAAAATTCTACTCTGGGTGCGTAGTCCTGCTCACTTAGCTCTTGCACTGGTGTGTGGTGATATGGATAAAGCCCATCTTCACGTAGTATTCTCCACACGAACCAATGACTGACGCCGAAATTCCGGGCTCCATCGACGGTGCTGGCTTGTGGGTGTACTGTGAAGTAATCGAGTATTTCTTCCTGAAGCCGGACTGGGTAGCGTGGATCTCGCCCGCGATCTGCAGTAGGATGGTCAAATCGACCATAATCACGTAGCCGTTGAGTTGCGCCCAACATAGTGTGCCACGAAGGTGTATGTCGCTGAGGGAACATCTCCGCGTAGAGCCGTACTGCCGCGCTCACGTTGTCACTGGCAATCGCGAGTACACGTTCCATGTCCGTGTACTCGATGTTAGTAAAAAAAGCCTGAAAAAAAAATGTTGAATCCGTCGAAAAAAAATTATGTGTGACACATAGGAAGGCAACGCGTGAACTGGCGAACGGGCAGGCGGGTTTGCGCGGGCGCTGGGGTGAGTAGTATACGCGCGGGAGGGGTGGTGGATAGACAGGCGGGACGTGATTGGTGTAGCGGAGGGATAGGGGCGGAGCATTGGCGTCGGACGCGGCTTTGTCAAAGGCCGGCATCTTGGCGGCGTTTTTTAGCGGCGCTCTTTGACCTCTTTCTAATAAACTGACAGCACGTGCTGCTTAAAACAAACAGGTGTATCTTAATTTTTGAAAAAAAAAAATATAATTTTGTTTGTATGGAAAGTTGAAAACGGGTTTTTTAAATAAGTGCCTATGTAGTCCTACTTAGGATTATGGGTTGAGTAACCACCCGAGAGGTTTGCAGGGATTTACCTAAGACCCTGTATACTAATCTGTGGAGTTGTCTCTATTCCTGTTTAGGTACTGGATTTAATCAGTGGAAGTCCGAAACTTGTTACTCCGTCTGACCGATTATCTGCCAGTAAATAATGTTATCTTTTGCACTTTGTCACTGGCGGAATCATCGTTAATAAAAACGATGGAAGCCACCAAATATTTAAAAGAAGAAGAAGAGAAGACTACTCATGTGCTGAGACAAATAAAAGGTCTAGATGAGATCTACATTTTGGATGACAGCTGTCAAATTAAAAATCGCTATAACTCGAAAACTACTGACCCTAGACTATTCGTGTGCTGAAACAAATGATAGGTCTCAACGTGATCTACATTTCGGATGACAGCTGTCAAACTAAAAATCGTTATAACTTGAAAACTACTGACTCTAGACTTCTCATGTGCTGAGACAAATGATAGGGCTCGATGAAGAAGTATGCAAGCAATATGGCGCGATTGATGAAACGAAAATTCAAGTTTTCACTTCTGCCGGCACTCCCGGAGTGCAACTCGTCCTTTTTTTACACTTTATGTTTTTGATGGCATTTCAGTAACTTCATGAATCATGTATGACGTAATAAGCTGAAATATCGTAATAGTTTGTGAGCACATCCCATCACTAGTATGTGTCAAAAGAATTAAGCTACAATGGACAGGGATAGTTTATGTTTTTTATTTATAAGATTTTTATTTTCGGTGCCAGCTGAAAACCATCACTTTGAGACTACTTTAAGAGTGGTCAGCGCTTTAAGCTGAACTATGTAGTTATCTCTTTGGTAAACATCTATGTTTGTACCTTATAATGTCCTAATTTTAGTTTACTACATATAATTTTAATCGTTCCTCTCCTATAGCTGCATCCTTCACTATTACTTAACTATTTACCACAATGTCTTTTTTTCACACTGCTGCATCCCTGTGTGATGGTCGTGCAAAACGATGGTGCGTAGGTATAGCAGACTTGAGGAGTTGAGGGCCTTTTCTACCTTATGCCGCCGAGCGTGTCGTTGCGCAGTTGGCCGGACCGGTCACCGGACCCAAGGCTGCTCTTATCGCATTTTAGACTACCGCATTTGAATTTTCTTTGCAACCAAACATGACGGGCCTCGAGCCGCGCACGGAAGCAGCCACTGAGAAACTTTTACCAGGTAAATTAGGCCGAAATACGAAAAAGAAAATTAGATCTCTCATAAAAAAAATTCTGTGGGAAGCATGGTGGAGAGATGATTTTATTTTCGTATCCGATACCTATGTTCCATAGAAAAAGTTATTCAGTTTAATGGGCAGAATTACACCTTAACATTTGTCTGGTGAACAAAATATCTCGGACCAAGTATAGAAATCCTCTTTGGAAGTGTCTACGCGGACATACTATACGGAGGTCCGCAGCGGACGGTAAAATGTATAAAACCTATAACAGTAAGATACCAGGCCACTCAGAAAGTATTGCGAAAAATAGTTTTTATATATGGGAGACTGGCCGGTCAGAATCTTTTTCGAAAATATGATTACTTGTAAGTAAAAATATGTGTGTTCCATTTTCAAAATTTCCCTCCACATTTTTTGCGAGCCAATTCAAAGTATCGTGTCTTACTGAAAAATGGATCTGCGCCGGGAACATTTTAGAGCTATGATTTTTTACGATTTCAAGTGTCGCCTGAAACCGGATGAATCGTTCGATAGACTTCAAATGGCATTTATGGATGAAGGCCCCTCCAAGGCAACCGTGTATCGTTGGTATAACGAATTTAGGCGCGGTCGACCAACCTTGGGGGATGAAGAAAGAAGCGGTCGCCCTTTGACGGCTATTACGGAAGAAAACGTGCTAGCAGTGAAAAATTTAATCCAAGATAATAGGCGAATTACATATCAGGAGATTCAGCACATATTAAAGATTGGATCGGGAAGCGTTCACGAGATTCTACACGGGCATCTTCGCGTGAGGAGGATAGTATCGCGCTGGGTGCCGCACTACCTCACCGACGCTCAGAAGCAGGCCCGGGTGGAATGGTGCCGTGATATGCTGAACAAATTTGAAGCAGGCTCGTCTCGGCGTGTTTACGACATCGTAACAGGTGATGAGTCCTGGATTTATCAATACGATCCAGAAACCAAGCGCCAGTCGACAGTTTGGGTGTTTCAAAATGAACCAACGCCTACCAAAGTGAAGCGATCTCGAAGCGGGGGGAAGATTTTGATCGCCAGCTTTTTTAATTTGACTGGCCACTTGGCCTCAATTCCCTTACGAGATCAAAGAAGCATCAACGCCGAATGGTATACTACCAAATGTTTACCAGAAGTTTTTTCTGTTGTGAGCAACAAGCGACCAAACACAGGGCTCCGCGGACTACTGCTCCACCACGACAATGCGCCTGCACACACCGCGCTCAAAACGAGGGACTTCCTGGACAGCACACCAGTCAAACTCCTGGGTCACCCTCCTTACAGCCCTGATCTAGCACCGTGTGACTTCTTTTTATTTCCAAAAATAAAAAATCAGCTCAAGGGGATACAATTTTCGTCGCCGGAAGATGCGCTGGCTGCGTTCGAGCAGGCTGTAAACGAGGTGTCTACGGCGGACTGGAAAAAGTGTTTTGAAAACTGGTTCAGACGCATGAATCTTTGTATAGAGGCTGGTGGAGAGTACTTTGAAAAGATTTAATAAAAATATATGTACCTGTAGAACAATTTTTTTTAGTGTCGCAAATATTTCTGAGTGTCCCACGTACATATGCCTACGAATTTCACTAATTCGCGCTTAATGCATTTCAGGCACTCGCCGGCTGCCGCCGTGGCACGCTCGTCCCAGTGACACCAGTGATCTAAACCCGTTTATAATCTGCCGTCACCATTTCACAATATACCGATCGTATACAATTTGCCCGCCGTTTCTGAACGGCGAATGATACGATATGCCTGCGAGACGGCAAGATCTTGGAGAGAACTAAAACTGGCTGGAACTAAAACTACCGTAATAATGACAACGTTCGATAATGATGTTCAATAAAGAAAAACCTTCAATGATGTGCGAAAATTTATTTTCATTTTGCTTCTTCAGCAGACTTCTGCGAAGCGGCATCAGATTTATCAAATTGTATCAGAATTATAAGATACATCGATACGTTTGCGATGATCTGCAAATAAAAATAACTGCAACGTTAATGGTGGGTTAAAGGCGGCAAAAAATAACCAACGACATAAAAAAAATTAAGCGAAATACTGCATGTTAGAAATTACCAGAGCTGGTGCCAGTTGCACAAATCATCTTTAATGTTTGAAGCTCCTGTAAATCTAAAGTGTAGATATCGTCAAAGGCATTTCCATGGCAAGGGATATGTATACTACTCCTGGACTCCTGCTCTTGCCCACCTGGGCCCAGAGACATGCGGCTTTCTATAGTAAACGCTTGTATTGTTTTTCACCAATAACGGGTTTAGTGAGTAGCTTTTTAGGAAGACGATGACATTTACAAAGCTTCTTTAAAGTTAAAGCTCTGTTAGATCTATTGAGTGATTTTTTGTTTTTATGACAAAGAATGTGAAAGCAATCGAATTAAAGGACCTTAAACGCAAAGCAGATTGTCTTTTAAACAGAATATGTTGTTAGCTCATTATGAAGAATATTGTTGACTAGCTGGTGCCCGCGACTTCGTATGCGCAGGTTTATAAATTGTAGCCTTTGTGTTATTCTGATGTATAAGCTATATTATTGTTAAGTTTCATTAAAATCCATTCAGTAGTTTTTCGTGAAAGAGTAACAAACATCCATCCATCCATCCATACTTACAAACTTTCGGGTTTATAATATTAGTAGGATTTTGTACCTACCGAAGACATAAATGTGGCATCGAGAAAAAAATACCCATAAACAGATAACACGAAGTCCTCATAATTCATCAGAGTGGCAAAGTGTTGTATCTGTTAACAAAAAAAACATTAATATGTGTCGTTTTCGAAAACATACCACGTTTAACTACCACAGAGTTTTCAACAACTATAACTACAAACCACAAGATTAAATTGGCGCGGTTCTATCACGATAAGGTGACATTTTGCGAACGAGACATTCTGCTAAGGTGACACTATGTGCTACACCTAAGAGTCTAGTGTGACACTTTGCGAATGTGACATAATGGACCGGGAGGCAATAATCGTAGTAGGCTATCATATTATGTATATCAACAAGTTGTGGTAAATAAATATTGTGTAGACACCTAAGCCAAACCACTCTACAAGTGTTTCTTCTCCTTTCTACACGAGGCATCCTCAGGAGCTGTTAGACCGACCAGTGCCGAACACCGAGTGCTTAACGACGCCCAATCGCCCTCTAAAGTAGCGCCAACGTAAGAAGTCCGTTTTGACGTTTCCTGAACACCAACACACAGGATTCATTTTTCTTTGCAGATCATAATTTTGCATACGTTTGACAGCTGTCAGAAAAGACCTATTAATGTGGCCTAACTTTAGGTTGGTTCATGTGATGCAGTTGCCTGCGCATTTATTTGCGAGTGGGCGGGCGGTGCACATTGAATACATAGCATCAACCATTGTTGCGGAGGTAGCTACGAATTTAGTTATAAATTTATTGAAATGGACTTCCGCAAAGTAACGCCTGATACTAAAGGGTGCTCAGTAAGGGTGCACTTTTTAATGTTTAAATAAAAGCACATACCTAGAGTTTTGGTATATTTATTGCATTGTGAGGAAGACATGTTCTAATTAAGTATGGAATAAAATATCCGGCAAATGACCCACGGCTTTGATGACAGGCTGTTACTCTTTTCATGAAATTTTCCATGACTTTTTACAGAGATGAGACTGTATCGCACCGATGACGCGTTGGATCTTGGATTTGAGCTCAGAAACATGTTTTCTGAGCCCAAATCCAAGATCCAAACCACTCTAAAAGTGTTTCGCTTCTCCACGAGGCATCCTCAGGAGCTGTTAGACCGACCAGTGCCGAACACCGAGTTCTTATCGACGCCCAATCGCCCTCTAAAGTAGCGCCAACGTAAGAAGTCCGTTTTAACACCAACACACAGGATTCATTTTTCTTTGCAGGTCGTAATTTTGCATACGTTTGACAGCTGTCAGAAAAAACCTATTACTGTGGCCTAACTTTAGGGTGGTTCATGTGAAGCAGTTGCCTGCGCATTTATTTGCGGGCGGGCGGGCGGTGCACAGTGAATACATAGCATTAACCATTGTTGCGGAGGTAGGTACAAATTTAGTTATTTTATTGAAATGGACTTCCGCAACGTAACGCCTGATACTAAAGGGTGCTCAGTAAGGGTGCACTTTTTAATGTTTAAATAAAAGCACATACCTAGAGTTGTGGTATATTTATTGCATTGTGAGGAAAACATGTTCTGATTAAGTATGGAATAAAATATCCGGCAAATGACCCACGGCTCTGATGACAGGCTGTTACTCTTTTCATGAAATTTTCCATGACTTTTTACAGAGATGAGGCTGTATCTCACCGATGACGCGTTGGATCTTGGATTTAAGCTCAGAAAACCTGAGATTTCACAAAACTCCAAAGAAAAAAATCGCACGGCGTTAATTCGCATGATCTTGGTGGCCAGTTGACAGCAGAATTTCTTGAGATAATGCGATGCGAGCGGTCTCAGCATAACTTACCGAATTTTTGTAATAAGTTTTCACAATTATAACGCGTTGTTTTTTCGAAAAGCGCTCCATTTTTAATAATCGGAATGACAGCTGGAAAATTTCAGAGGTGTCACATGCACAAAAAAATTACACTAATTTAAAAAGTGCACTCTTAATGAGACCCTTTATTTACTATTGTGTAATTACCTCCATGAATAATTTTGAATCTAGTTTTTCATTTGGTATCGCGTGTAAAGCTTGTCCCACGCTTGTTACCTAGAACAAAAAGGTGCGTTTTGTGTTTTGGCTGATCTAAGTAGGTAAGTTTCACATCTTAAATATTTTTTTCACTTCTCATGCTCTGAAAGTGCTTCTTTGTGCAGGATATAGGCTGCACAAAATCGAATTTTGTGCACTAGGGCAAAAAAGTAATCGTGGTGGTGTATCAACATATTCTTCAGTTACATTTAGAGAGTACTTTTACGTTTTATTTCCTCGCAATCAAAGTAAAAAGCAGAGTTTATAACTCGTCCACAAAACCATTTTATCCTCGACATTACTAGGTATCAGCCCTCGCAAAAATGGTTCGTTTTGTGCACTTGTTGTAAAATCTACTATATTTATTTTATTTATATGAGACTCAAAAATACCTCATTTATGCATCTTTAATATTTTTATTTATTTTATTTTTATTATATAACGTCTTAATAGAATAAGCGAAACTGAGAAAATAGTTTGTTCAGAATCGAGAGTAGAATCAATTTCACGGATTTTTGATAGAAGTATCTTTTATTATTTTTATGATTTAAATTTTTGCCGCTTCTATTCTACATATTTCTGTCGATACGCGCGCTGGCGGCCGTTCATGAGCGGTGAGGAGGGGAGGGCAGTGGGCGTGGCGTGCGCGGAGTGTGCGGACTAGAACAACGATGAAACTAGAACAATGATGAAACTTTAAAATAACATCTAGAAAATGTTTTTTAAGATTTTTTTTACGGCAATGGATTTATTTTAATAAAAATCAGTTGGGGTGTATGAGGGTTTCGCTTATTCCATTAACACGTTGTATAAGACTCATGAATACCTCATTTCTTAACTCGTTTCCCGAATATGACAAAGAATACATTTTGAGAAGTGCCGCCACAATCCAAGTACTACAGTTTAATATTTGGTGCATGGTAAGACGTTGAACTTTCACACCATGATAAACAGTATAGGCTTCGCTTATAACGCAGTGGAAACACTGGACAGTGGAAAACAGAAGAGGCATCTCGAAAGCTCGGTTGATTTCGCATTTGACTTCGTAGGCTTTCGTGTAAAGGAGTTCCATTTGTTTCAGTAAAATAGATGGTCGTTTCGCCTCTACTTTAAAAAACATTTCCTCAGTATTATTACATTGTTTTGTTAATTTTCTCAATTGTTGATTGATATCCGCAAGAATCGCTCTCACCATCATCACGAGAGTGTAGTGGAAAGCCAAGTGGATCGTCTGTATAATGCCAGGCAGAACTGCAGTGATTGACACTAGAACTATCTTCCAAATACTATCTTGACGAGTTGAATTAACGCAAATATGTACAAAGAAGAGAGTCAATATAGAGCCCATAGCGATCACATGAACCTGAATCTGAACTGTTTTGAGAATCTCGTTCTGATTGATACTCATAAAAGGTTTGGCCCAGATCGCGTTCACTGCGTTTAATATCTTCACATATCGAAATCTATTGAAAAACGCGTTGTAGTAAAAGACAACGCCAACCATTACGAGCATGATGATTTCAACTAAATAATTCATTTGAAACAAAACGATGTCATTGTCACTGGATCCGGAAGAAAACAAGTTTTGAATGTGGCTCACGAAAAATACACACATGAGAGTTACATAACAGGCACCGCACAAAGTGTTGATGTAAATTGATTTCGGAATAATTATAAAACGATTCTTTGATTCATCATACCTAAAATTGTATGGAAATAATGCAAATAAGGATAAAGTTAGATATAAAGGCTTAAATATTTTATTAATGTTGAGTTGTTCGTCCTGTTCTAGAGTCGTGAAATATTGTTTGAATTTAAGAAACACTTTTGAAGACATATTTACGTGTTTTCAGAAAGTTACCACGCTTTTGATATGTAAAACTATAGTGAAATGTCATTAGCACACATGGAGAGGCGGAGTAACTAGGCGATGCTAATCGGTGAAAAATCTATATCTACATGACAATAAAAATGTAGAGTCCAAAATGTACATAAGGTTTTTTATGTGAAATGGGTGAGCATATGACCCTGATCTCACCTAGTGGAAAGTAACTGTGGGGTCGAAGATGTAACATGCTTACCTAGATAATGCCTGTTCACTCTAGCCTTGAAAAGATCTACATTACATTGTTCAGGGAAAAGATTGGCCGGGAGGAAGTTCCACTCTTTACCTGTGTGCATTAAGAATGAAGAATCAAAGCGCTTTGAATGATGGTATGGTGGTTTTGCCTTGACAAGGGTCTCAACAATGAGCTTCCTGTCACGCTTGTCGATTGCAATTAGATTGACTAGCTGGTATTTTGCAGACCAATCCTATGTGAAGTACCAACCGCCTGGCCTTGGAGAGTATGCCAAGTTTCTTACCTGCAGTTTAGTCTTACCATAGTTCCGATTGGACGATATTCCGATTAGTACGGATACTTTTCGGAAAGTTGGAGTCAGATTGAAGGGACTTCGTTGGCTGTAAACAAACACGCCTGTGTTTATGTTGCCCTAGTCGGACACTACCTTAAGGGCCAGATCAAATTAGTTTAGGTTAGTAACCATAGTTTCTCGACCAGATTTTATTTCTGCTACACTGACCTTTGCACTTAGTATGTATCTATCCGTAACTGTGCTGTTGTCGTTGTTATTGTAGCAACTTGGGCATTCTCTTACACGTAAAGTTAAAGAACCAGGGGATCATAATTTTGTAGAAGGCAAACTTGTTAAAAGAGAGAGTACGAAACTATGATATCGCGGGCTCAGGAACTGTTAGGTAGCGTTTCCAATCAAAATTAAATAAACAAAGTTACATGTCATTGGCATTTAATTCATAAACATGACGGATTACAGAACTTTAATATTTGTATCAAGCTTTGGAATGTCAATTTTTTACTGCTGCTGTTGTTTCTACTCAAAACTTCTGGATGTTTCAAAATATTGGCCAACATTACCCAAAAAAGCGCCACGACTTCGGCTTTGCGCGGGTCACATGATGCTCTAAGCTTATTCATCATGTGTATATGTGCAGCCTGTGGACCAACTTCACGCAAAAGACCATAAATGCTTCAGGTACGTTCGCAGCCGCACGCACATATGACTTTTATTGTGCGGAAGCGAGCAGCCTCGTTGCTCTGCAGGGTGAGGGCTAGTTCCAACATTATTCTGAATACCATTGCTGTAAGATACGACTCTCCACTCATGCGCCATCTCACTTTATTGTTGGTGGCGTATAGAGGCAGATAATTTTATGTAGATAGGTAACTAACATAGGATAAGTTACTAACGTTACTAACAATTCTGGACCGTTGTTGTCTTTTTAATAATATTATTATTATAAATAGAGGACTCTACACTATATTTTGTTCTGCGACTATTCGTCCAACGATATACTGGTGTTTAAACTAGATTTGTCGAACTGTACAAATATGATCAGGTACATAGTCGCCGTTGATACCATCTGGAATTACAATTATTCGTCATCAACAATAAATATTCTGACAGTCAAATACCTCAATTAGATCAGTTATTAAATATTGGTTGAATTGCACAAACAAACACGTTATAAGAACAAACAGGTATCCATCATTTGGGTATCTGCCCTGACCGGGTTTTGAACTTGGAATCTTTAGTAGTAACGTAGTAATCTTCAGTAGGCAGCTACATACCATTTTACAGCCGTCAAATAGAAATATCGCAAAAAAAAACAATTCCCAATGTTGAAAAACTTTTGTTTTGAAGTTGATCAGTTGTGATAGCTTCTTGATTTATTCTAAATGACTTTAATTACTTACCTTTGCTATTAAACTCGCGTCGAGAGAGAAATATCCATAAACTGTTAATACAAATTCTCGATAACGCATCGAAGTTGAAAAATGTTGAATCTGCAATGAAAAACTGCATTTGTAATTGGAGCTTAGATAAAGCATCGAAGCACGGTATACTCGATCTTACTTCCAAAAGAGTTCTTAAATCTTGTTTTTCTGTAGGAATCAAATTTAGCGATTGTCCTACTTTCAAAGCCTGAAAAAAAAATTTTTGATAGAGTATAATAAGGATAAGGTAGGTACTTCTTAAAATCTCCAAAAAGAGACAATGCAATTTTCTGAAATATCCATTAATTGATGCGTTGTACATATAATAGTAATAGAATAGAAAGATGTTTATTTCCCTTACTAGTTCGTGTGTGACGTTCGTGTAGATATAATCCCACCAAAAACATAAATGTAAAAATGTAGGCCAAGTTCTTGTACATAAAAAAAGAGTTGAAATCAAATCTAAACTACAGCCAAGTTAATAATAATCAGAACCGATATTAATCATTCCAACTTGGCGGGTTTTCATCACACCAATACTTCTGAAAAGAGTAAATCTTGCGGAGGTAAGTTTTAGAGTTGGACTTTTTTCCTTCATTAAAATTTCAAAACCCGCCAAGTTCGAATGATTAATATCGGTTCTGATTATTATTAACTTGGCTGTAGTTTAGATTTGATTTCAACTCTTTTTTTATGTACAAGAACTTGGCCTACATTTTTACATTTATGTTTTTGGTGGGATTTCATTTCTTTTTGCTGAGTTTGCTTTATAGCACCTACCGCAACGTTGTTCATATTATATTATTCTTATTAAAATGAAGTGTGTCTGGTCCACCAGATGTAATAATATCGAAAATGTACGAGAAATTTGATAGCGGCCCCACCTTCGTTACCGGGGTAGCCTAGCCAAATAACACGTAAACGACACACACAACATAAGCCCGAAGGCATATAAATAGTTATTGAAATTGGAGTTTTAGCCAGACACCTAACACTTCTGCCGATGTTCTTGTATCTACTTTATCTAATCTTATATCAAAACACACTCTTTTAATAAAAGTATCTAGGAAAAACAGAAACATTAAGCCCTGGATCACTGCAGGCTCAATGAGATGCATTCGTAATAGAGATAAACTTCACAAAAAAGCAAGAAAGAATCCCGACAATCCTGTTATCAGGGTTACATACACACGCTACAGAAATTTCTGTAATAATTTATTAAAGAAATTAAAACGAGTTTATGAGAAAAGCGAGCTACTTAAGGCCAAAAATAGTACAAAATCAACATGGAAAGTCATCAAAACCATAACTAATACAACAAAAGTAAATAATCCACCAAACGAACTTTTGAATCTAAGTGACAATGTAAAGACTTCACTTAATATGGTTAACAACTTTTTTGTTGACATTGGAAGCCACTTGGCGTTCAAAATAGTCCCTCAATCTGATAACCTTTATCATCCCTATTTAACACAAAATAATATTGCAAACTCTTTGGCCTTAATCGATGTGGATGATAAAGAAGTTAAATCAATCATAACATCTTTACGTTCTGATTGCGCTGCAGGTATCGATAATATAACTGCTACTACTCTTAAATTATCAAAAGATACACTGACTCCGATTATAATTAATATCTGCAACAAATCAATAACCGCCGGTATCTTCCCTAACATTTTTAAGATTGCAGTCGTGCATCCCATCTTTAAGAGTGGGGACAAGGACAGTGTAACTAACTACAGACCTATATCCGTTTTACCTACCTTATCTAAAAATTTTGAAAAGTTTTTATTCACGCTTATTAAAATACTTAACTTCACACAATCTTATACGAGTATCAAGTAACCAATATGGGTTCAGACGTGGTATTTCAACTGAAGACGCTGTATCTGACTTAGTGAACAGTGTTGTCAATAAATTAGATAGAAAGGTCAAACAAAGTATAAGTAAGTATATTTTTAGATTTGTCTAAGGCATTCGACACTGTCCATGTCCCCACCCTCCTGGCTAAATTGCAAGACCCTGGTATACGAGGGTTGGCCTACAATTTATTTAAGGATTATCTTACTAATCGCAAACAGTGCTTAACGCTGCACGCAATTGACTCGCACTTTAGTGAGGGTGCATCCATCTCTTACGGTGTCCCGCAAGGTTCTATTCTGGGGCCGACTCTGTTCTTGTTGTACATCTATCAACTTTGCAACCTCTGTATCCCAAATTGTGAGATCTTTACATATGCTGATGATACAGCTCTGTGTATCTACGGTTCAGACTGGAACGCCGTACGGATGAATGCAGAGTCTGCACTTAAAATCGTCAGTAACTGGTTATCATTAAATCGTCTTTCCTTCAATGTTTCTAAAACTCTTTATATACCTTTTGCTATTCGGTCCCCATCATTACCACTCCCGTCATTTACCATAAAAACACATACATGCCGGACTTCATCTAACTGCACTTGTCCTCTCCTAACAAGGGCGACGTCTGTTAAATACCTTGGGGTATATCTAGACCAGAATTTGAGTTGGAAGACTCAAATTGATAATCTGTGATCAAGGATTAGGCGCGTTATCTGTATCTTTAAAACGCTCAGGCACAAAGCTGACTTCGACACAATACGAATGGTGTTCGTTGCTCTTTGCCAATCTCTGGTCTATTATTGTATCCCTGCATGAGGTGGCGCCACAAAGTCTTTCACGATTAAAGCGGAAATAGCACAAAGAGCTGTCCTAAAAGTAATGCTGAAAAAACACTATAGATTTCCTACAAAAGATCTTTACAAACTAGTAGATGTCCTTACAGTTAGGCAGCTCTTTGTGCTCCGCTCAATCCTGAGAAAACATCCGCAAGTACCACCTAAACAAGACACTAACTTACGGTCTTGTCGAAATATCTGCAAGCAGGAACCTCACTTCACAAGTTTTGCAGCAAAACAGTTTTGCAAATTGAGTTGTGTTTTATACAACAAAATAGATAAGTCTCTTCAGATTCATCCGCTTAATAAACACCATTTTAAACATACACTACTTGAATGGTTAAAAAAGCTTGACTACACGGAAACGGAAAAACTACTTTTACCGTTATAGTATTATTATTATTATTAGTTTTGATCTCAATTTACAAACTCCTTTAATAATTTTTCGATATGCCTATATTATTTTATCGTTAGTTCAGTCACTGTTACGATCCTACCATACGCTCACACATACATATCACTCCTCATACACATCACTCCACATACACACACACACACACACACATCCTCCTTAAATAGTCCAATTTATCTGCCTAAAGTTAAAATTATCTATTAATTTTTATTACTAGTGTAAAATTTTAGTATATAGCTTGTACGTACCTGACAACGTCCCTTGGGAATCACTGACACCTAAAATACAGGGTCTTTCCTAGTTTAGGTGGCAGGGAAACTATAATTTGTAAATTTTTGTACTAGCCTAAGAAACTTACATTGTAAAAACATTAGTCAATAAATAAACCATTATTATTATTAGTATCAAAGCGCTAAACTGTTACCGCCTTCACCGCGTGGAGGTACTCCCAGCTTATGTTGATTACCAAACCAATATTTTAAGATAGATATGTTTTATAAAATCTGAATGTTCGTTCATAGTTTCTTTAAAACATAGTTAGGTACTTGTTTTCATGCATGACTAATTCTGACCTTCTAGAAGTACTACTTTTTTAAATATTTAGTAAATTATTTTTAGTCTGACTCGCACTTGACCATTTTCTATTTTCTAAAGGTTTCCTTTACTTTTATGCTAACGACTACCCCGATACCAAATTTCAGATTTGTAGGTCTTAGAGAAGTATGACCAACATTTTTATACATAATAATGACTATAACCTGACTCGCACTTGACCAATTTCCAATTTTCGATGTTTTCTTTACTTTTAGGGTTCCGTACCTCAAAAGAAAAAAACGGAACCCTTATAGGATCACTTTGTTGTCCGTCTGTCTGTCTGTCTGTCTGTCTGTCTGTCTGTCTGTCTGTCTGTCAAGACCCTTTATCTCACGAACGGGTGAAGGTATCAGGTTGAAATTAATACCACATATTAGGATCCATGAACCACACAAGATCTGAAAATTAAAATTTTTTACAACGACGCAATCAAAAGATATGGCTTTTTATGTCTTCATCTCCATACATTTATGCAAAAATGCAAAACCTACAGGGTACTTCCCGTTGACCTAAAATTATGAAATTTGGCAAGAAGCTAGGTCTCACAGTACAAATAAAGGGAAAAGTCTGAAATCATTAAATATTACAACTTTTCTCACAACTAATGATAACCAATTGAGATGAGCTCCCGTTTCAAGAACATTCATACAAGAGAGGGGTCAAGTTGTTGAATGGTCGAGGTGGCGATTTTTGTTTTAGTTCTATTCTTAAAAGAGGAACACTTACAAACTTGAAAATTGGTATGTTTATAGTGCATAAGCTATAAAATAACAACAAGTAATAAAATTTGGTCAAGCGCGTGTCGGACTTAAAAAAAATCTAGCACATTAACTTACTGAAATTTCAACTAATACAATTATGATTATGTGGTGGTACGGAACCCTCGGTGCGTGAGTCCGACTCTCACTTGGCCGGTTTTTTTCAAATGTTAACGACTATCCCCATGCCAAATCTCAGATTTATAAGTCTTAGAGAAGTATTACCAACATTCTTATACATAATTTTGACTAAAACCTGACTCGCACTTGACCAATTTCCAATATTCGATTTTTCCATTACTCTTACCCTGACGACTAGCTAAATGCCAAATTTCAGCTTTGTAGCTCCTCTAGAAGTGGTCAAACATTTTGATGAGCTGTCAGTCAGTGAGTACCAAATTTACAATTTTCTCGAGTCTATAACTTTTTTTCTGTAATAGCTACAATATTGAAACTTTTTATTCAAAGTATATTAAATAGTGTTATTATGTCCGTAAAGTTTCATCCAAATCTATTAATCAGGTAAGAAGATACAGGGGGGTTAAAAGTGGCTCGAAGTGGTTCGGGTAAATAGTGCACGCTGTGCGCGCGGCCTGTGCTTAGAACTTGGCCGGCGCACTGTCGTGCGCTTTGATCTTCAGGCAGGGGGTGTATTTGGCCTGAGGGTGTGTCAGCTACTGACAGTCTACTTATGTTTTTCTAATCAGGTAAGAAGATACAGGGGGGTCAAAAGTGGCTCGAAGCGGTTCGGGTAAATAGTGCACGGTGTGCGCGCGGCCTGTGCTTAGAACTTGGCCGGCGCACTGTCGTGCGCTTTGATCCTCAGGCAGGTGGTGTATTTGGCCTGAGGGTGTGTCAGCTACTTACAGTCTACTTATGTTTTTCTAAAAGATCTGTATAAGTGTCGTGTAGTATGTGCTGTATGCTTCTGTCTATTTTTGGTACATAGCTGATTTCGCCTAGTCTAGTGTTAGTTAGGAGAGGATTGTGCAGTCCGTATCTGAAGTATGCGTCACCAGGGGTCTCCAGATCCTCAATGAGCATTTCGTGGAGTCGGCACAGCATTTAAGTCTTGTGCACGGAGGTGCCATGAATCTATATACATAGTATGCGTTTGCGGTGTCGGTAACCGCAGGAAACACAATAATAAAATAATAGATTGTGTTGCTTATTCTTCGGTTTGGGTATCCTAAGTTGTTTTGGACGCCAACCAGATGAGAACAGTTGGAATGGTACCTACAGGTACTATTCTAAGCTTGATTAAAATTACTCTGAGGGCACCGCGAGCACATTTGTGATCCGACTACATCCATCCGCATTTGTGGTCTGACTAGCAAAAGTGCCATAAGGATGTAAGGCAAAACTGTTGTTTTTTATTTATTTAGGTATTTTAGGTACCTTCTATTACCTTCTACTACGTTTAGGTATCATTCGTGTACTCTATGACGTAAAAACTTTTCTCCCCCACTTTACCGTACCTGCAAGGTGATCTAATACTCTACTACTCTCACTACAAAGTTGCAAATTTCTTGTACTCGATGACGTGGTATAACTTGCGGTGCCCTCAAAGTCTATTATATTACCTTACCTCATGAGTGAGCGCATTTCCTGAGTACGCCAAGGAGTATACTTTAAGGAGTTGATAGGAGGTCCAGATACAGTTATTAACCGTGTTGTGTACCGTATGCGTTTGTGCGACGAAACCATGGTAGATACTATATGACTCGCTCACTATGCAGTGGAAACATTGGATCGTGGTTACAAGAAGAGGTGCCCGGAATGCCTTATTTATATCGGTTTTTATTTCAAAAGCTCTCGTGTACATCAATTGTAAATGTTTCAATGAAAATTTAGATTCTTTAAAGCTAACTTTTTCAAATAAATCTTCTGCAATCCTAGTTTGTTTTGTGAGCTTTAGTAGCTGCTGTTTGAGGTCTGAAAGAACTGCTACTAACGTCATCACCAAAACGTAATGGAATGCTAATCCGATCATCTGCACTGTTTGTGGCAGAATGAACGAGAAAGTAACCATCGTCATTTTCCATAGGCTATCATCGCGGGTGAAGTTTACGCACAGTTGAAGAATCAGCACGAATAAAAGAGATCCAAGAGCCACACGAACGTGGTAGTTGAGATTGCGAAGGATTTTGTTTTGAATATCCAAATCGTTCTTAGATTCAGCAAAAATTGATGAAAGATCATTCAGAATTTTTACATATTTGTATCTGTATAGAAAGGAGCAGACGTAGCAGGCCGAGCAATTTATGAGGAGAGTACTAAGCTCCAACACATAATTCATTTGAGTAATCAAAACGTTACTTAAAGAGCTGACCTCATTGTAATTGTATATATCCTGAATGTGGAAAACAAAGAATGTGTACATAATGATGATGCAGGACACAGCGCACAATGAGTTCATGTAAATCGCAGAACGTACAATTTTAAAATTTTTTTTCGATGGTTTGTATTTTATTCCAAAAGGGAACAAACCTACTAGGCTTAAAATGTAATATAATGGTTTGAAAATAATATCAATGTTTAAGTTCTTCTGTTGAAGCCGAAAAATAAAGATTTTCTTAAACTTTGTATTCATTTTGTATTGATGCTTGTCAACGTGCTGTTTAACTAAATACGTCTTGTATATTGACAATTTAAATGAGGTGTGCTAATACATGGTGTGGGGCAATTTTCTGGCTTATTATTTATTCATTGCTTAGCGCCGTTTAGGTGCAATATGATAATGGGCAGGCTTCATGCTTGCAGTAGCAATCTACTAATGGTATTTTATATATAGAGTCTAAAGTGAAAGTTTGCTGTAGCTGTCTGTACTTTAACTAATTAAGCAATGAGTGATATTTACAATAATTTATTCGTAGGTAGAGGAGAAGCTCTTATTTATATATTTGTGGTAGGTAGTTACAAACGGCTAACAGACAGTTGCACAAAGATTTTTTTAGTTTGATCATAAATCATAACTTTGATCTTTGTTTGGCAAGTTAAAAAACCTTCTTTTTATCAAATTTTATAGAAGAGAAGTTGTCGAGAATGACAATGAAAAAACATAGAACCAAAAATCTATGACAAAATGACGTAAATTTCACATGATGTGGCAATGATCAAAATTTTTGTGGGTTAATTTCTTGGCTAAATTCAAAATTATATGTAAATCGTCTTATGTAAAATATTTGTATGGGTAGAATAAATATCTAAATTGTAAAGTTGTAAAATATGGTGCTTCTGCTTCGTAGTTTGGCGGGGGTATGGCGGAGCGTGAGCCGACAGACGGGAGTGAACTCAGGACTGGTGCTACGAGGATTAGGGCCTCCGGTTGAGGCCCGTGAGAAAACTAATCGTAGGTTTTATGGGAGCAATGTTGAGCCCGGAGTTAAAGTCACCATTTGTGGTGCCGGAGGAAGTACAGGTTAGTAACCTAGAGGATTGTTTTATAATTAGATGTACATCAGTTGATTTCATGTTTCATTTCAGTTCTGAGCAACCTACAATAACCAGTGATGCCCACGACTTTGTACGCTCCCTTTAGTTTCTGCCGGTGCTTCTATAACGAACGTGGCATATCTTTGCTTAATTTTTAGGGATTAATTTATCCAATGGGTGCTAACGTAGCCCTATTACTACGAGTGCGTATGCCTGTGTGTCTGTCCGTCTTTGGCTGTATCTTTTAAATCGTATAACAATCTGGTTAAAATTTTCACACGGTTTTATGTGTTATTTACCGAACCTAACAAGTAAGTACATAATAAAAATACTCGTAATGAAACGTAAAATTGTATTTTTATGCTCTATCGTAAAAACGGTAACACGTACAAGCGTGAAACTTGGTATGATTGTATTGTATACAAGGTGTAACAGAAAATGTATGTATATCAAACCTATGAAATTGAACAACTTTACCTAAGGAAAAATAAAAAATAAAGTTTACCTCTCATAAAAAATGCGCTTTCAGCTGATTCAGTTTCAATGGTAATTTTTGGTATTTTTTTTGTCGTACTTCATATTGCCGGTATGTATAGCATGCACGCGGCTGCCTCTCGAGCCAATGTTCGATGGTTCCCTGCGCAAAATCAACACACACCTTAATTTTTAATTTTTATATTATTCCAGGTCAACCACTGGCTTTGTTACTGAAACAGTGTCCTCTGATCGATGAGGTGACGTTGTATGACCAGGTAGCCATCTGTGGCTTCGGCGTAGAACTAAGCCACGTGGACACCAAACCCAAGGTTTCCTCATACTCAGGACGACATATGCTTTGTGACGCGCTTAAAGTAAGTTCAAGTTGTGGGGTGTTATTCTGTAACGTGCAGCTATACTGTGGAAGCTGTGAGTTGAGTCTTGAGCCTTACAAATACGTAGATAATGCTAAGTGACCCATTCACGACACGCGTCTCGCGTAATTCAAACCTGCAGTTCAGTCACTTGTGAGCTTTCGTGAGTCGTACATGTGTTTGTCGGCGACGTGTCGAGGAGTGGGATTCTCTGCCTGCGTCTGTGCTCCCAAGTTTTTATAACCCGAATCTATTTAAGTCGCGATTATTTTTGGTAACCTAGGCTTATTTTTAGTAAGCTCGTTCCATCGTCGACCTCATCTCTGTCCTCAGGGCTAGTTGTGGTCAAGAGTAAGTCCGTAGACAGTAAAAAAAGTTTCTCTCAGAGAGGTTGTTGGTGTTGTTGTTGTATAATCTTTATTGCACGAAAATTACAAAACTACTATTTTCTGAAAGATTACATGCAAAGGCGGATCTATCCCTAGGTGAGATCTCTACCAGAGGTAGTAATGTAGTGGAGTCTCATTGCTAGGCGGGATATTTATTGTAACCGAATAAAGAAATGCGTTTGAACAAGACCTTCCCTCTGTAAATGTTCTCAAATTGATAATGACGATTTTATCAAAAAATCTCCGTGAACGGTGCAAACATTGCGGGTGGTTTCAGAGCGTGGCGTGTCTAGATCGCGGTACGTGCGCGTCTAGATCGCGGCGCCGGCGCGGCTCTAAAATGCTACCTGCACTTTCAAACGCGCGCGTGTAGCCGGCGCCTGTCACACGCCACGCTCTGAAACCAGCCTTACTTATAGATTTGACAGTTCGCAACGGCGCCCGCGTGTCGAAACGACGAGCGGCGAAATATTTTGTTAACTCACAGCTCACATTCATTCGCAAATTTGTCAGCCAACTAGTCGCTGACATACATGGACGCTAACTGTTCATAAAATACCAATCTGAAATAACTATGTTTACAAAAATAAAATCACAGCGCCAAATGGCCACTGTAATGGTTTAATGACCTTTCAATGTGTAATTTTTTCAATGTATTTATAATTTTCAGGGATCTTCAGTGGTGGTGATCGTCGTTCGAGAAAAAACGGATTCATTTGAGTCCAACTCACCTTTGATCGCGGAAATAGCTCTGCAGATTTGTAATACGTGCCCAGGTGTAAGTAATATGAAATGACCAATCATTTCTTTCAAACGTGCCGGCACATTTTGCTTTCAAAATAAAAGACAAGTAAAATGTGCTATTAGGTATATTAAAGGTTGACGTTCGTTTTTTTTATTTATCTAGAGTACTCTCTTTCCGACAGCACTTAATGTTAACATTTTTGTGAGAAAAAAAAACGTACAAAAGTCGAAATAGTGAAGGTGATTTTGCTCGGTAACTTTCTAATCACGTTTCAATCAACAAAACGATAGGTGTGCGGTCGGATGTTCGCCATATATATCATTTTGCTCTTGCTAAACCGAGCTACGATGTGCCACGAAATTGCACTACTACTTCCTACGTAACGGGCTACGACGTGCTACGCAAAACAAACTACGACGTGCTACACAAAACGGGCTACGACTTGCTACGCAAAACGGGCTACGACGTGCTACGCAGTATGGGCTACTACAGTGTAACAACATGTTTCATTGTTTTACAGACACTTCTGAAGTGTGAGATTTTTCTCAAAAAAAAGACCGACTTTTCACTGTAACGTTTTTTGTTCCTTGTGTGTAAAGTGTGTGTAAACGGTTGTAAATTTTCCGTCCATGTACGTCTATGTAGTAAGGAATGCTCAAGACAAACTCCTACCTACGTCCTCTCTTCCCTCCTCCTCACCGCCGCTCTATTCAGCCCCCTTTCCTTTATCCCCCTCTCCTCAATACCCATCCCTTCAACCGTCCCCCTCACCCAGCCTCGACCTACCCTCTGACGCATCCAAAGCTCAGAGGCCTGGATATATTGCATGAAATGACCCCCTAACGAAAGCATAGACATACGTCAATAAACAAGACTTAACGCAAATCATTACGGAACCCTAAAAACTTACAATGATTTTTTATTACGTCCATTTCTCAGTGTTTCACGATCGTCGGTACGGAGCCTGTGGAAAGTATGGTCCCTCTGGTCGGCGAGATACAGCGCCTGCGCGGTTGCTATGACCCTCGCAAGTTGCTCGGCTGCGTAGAACTTAACTGCGTGCGCGCAAATACAGTGCTTGCGGACTTCCTGCGCGTGCCGCCTGAGTCTGTGCGCGTCCCTGTTATAGGTATTTATTTCACATACATATATCGCAGGTTTTTGAGAAAATCATGTATTTGATAAAAAAATTGAGTTTTTGACAAAGACCTGATAAGGTTTTTAGATCACAAACCTGAAACTGAGGTTAAGTTATTCATAATTTAGGTTTAGTAATTTTGTCTTATTTCGGTTTTTTCATAAAAAAAAAACTGATTTTGTAAAAATTCTGCGGTATATCCATGTACTCGTACTAACTAAAAAACTTGTAACAACAACCCTGAATGATGTGGATCTACTTCGACAAAATTTTTCCCATCAAAAATATTTCGAAACTGTTTCCCACAGAAACTGCATCAGCTATTAGTATCCTAAGTACAGCCACGCGTACCACGGAAAATAATAATCTCCCGTGGAAGACCTAGGGGAACCCCGCGGGTGTACCACGGGCAATACCCGTTAGCATTTATATTCGTAGTTCGACCTCTGTTTCATAGGGATAGTTGCTAAGTTTTATGAGCACATCAGTATAGCTAGCCTTTTGTCAGAGTTTTCAAGCCGCAAATGACCTGTGATTGGCTCGTCTAAGATAGCCCAAACAAACGACTTGACGTGCCTTCTGAAGCATGGAAACGGCGGGAACGTGCGCACTAGAAGACACGTTTAACCAAGCTCATGTATACTCATGGTGATCTTGTACTCCCCAACGAAGTTTCTAATACAAATGGGAAACGAGCGTAATCAACAGCTAGATTTTTTATTAGTTATGCTTCCGTAGCCCAGTGATTCTACTTATGTTAACAAGCAACTTTGCCGAATAGTGAAGTGGTTAAGTGATCGACTCATTTTGTTTGGGATGTACAAAAATGTTTTCATCGGGTAAGTAGCTTGTCTTCATGAGTCACTCTCTGTGTGTGTTTCACGAGTCAAGGGCTTCGGGAGCAAAACCAATGAAAATTCACGCTGTAGATTAGGCTCGTTTCGCTTTTGTAAGACCTTAGAAACTACATTGTGGGGTACAAAATCACCACAAATACGTGTCTGGTTAAAAGTGTCATCTAGTGCGCACGTTCCCGCCGTTTTCATGCTTCGGAAGGCACGTCAAGCCGTTTGTTTGGGCTATCTTAGAGTGGCCCATCAGCAGCAATTTGCGGCTTGAAAACTCTGACAAAAGCGTTAGTCAAGCTAGCATAACTAATTGACTATGCCTCCACGATAATAAAAAAGTAACCACGATTTTTTTTTAAACGCTAGTTTATTACAATAATTGCAGGTGGAGCTACGCCAAAAACCATGGTGCCTGTGCTGTCCGCCGCATGCCATCCTTGCGTCATGAGTCAGGAGCAGGTAGGTTTTTTTTAAATTGTCAATGGGCTTACTCTTGACCTCGATCTAGTCTTGAGGACAGAGATCAGGTCAATGATGAAACGAGATTGCCCAGAAGAAGCCTATTCACTCGCGACTTAAATAGATTCGGGTTATATGAACTCGGGAACACAGACGCAGGCAGAGGATTCCACTCTTTAGCCGTGCGCATTATAAAAGATGTTTCAAAGCGCTTTGTGCAAATGTGCGGAATATCAATCAAGTATGGGTGATATCCTGCGGTGCGTCTGGACTCCCGATGGTAGAAGGGAGATGTTGGAATAAGCTCTTGGAGCTCTTGAGCACACTCTTTGAAGTACAATCTGTAAAAGACCTAGGTATAACCCTGTGGGTCAACCATACGGCAGATAAGTTTGAAGACATTAACACCTTCACTGCGGATCAACCATAAACGGGCTCGGCTGGCGTCATGCTAACACAATGTGCGCACGGTGGAAACCACGTTATAACTGTCGTGCGGAACGTATATCTTTATCATTTTTCGATTTTGTTTTTTTGATTTCAAATGTAGAAGCACTCAAGTAGTACGCCAGACTACGCGTTGCGTTAGCGTAATATTATACGAGTATATTCTTAGGCCAGACGTTTTAGGATCTCTGCCGCACTTAACAAAAAAAATGTGTGTGGCTGCAAGCGTTTTTACGTATCGGTGATTTTTATCTCTCTTTATGGTAGTCTATATGATCGATTAATTTTAAATGTACCAATAACACAAAACGGTATATATATACGGTTTGTTGTGTATTGTATACTGTTGTATACTGGAGTTCACGAAAGAGTCAGTTGTTTTGTAAACAATACTTTAACCTCACATTCAGGTAAAATGTGTTAAAAATGTATATATTTCTGACTTTCTGTATGCAAAACGATAGACAAAGCATTTTTGTGTGCATGTATTGTGTTTACAAACGTGTACGTCTTGTAGTTTTAAGACAAATCTTTTCTTAACCCCGTTCGAAATCGCCACTTTTTCCAACCGCCTTTATGATGATTCCCTTACTGCACCGTTAAAAAAATAGACAGCAGGAGTTATGTCATCAGTGTTTAAAACCATTTAGAAGCGCACGTGGTTGTTGTTCTTTGGTAGTTGCTCTTTCTTTCCAATCGAGAAAGTTAAGCAACGTCAGCCGCGGTCAGAACCAAGATGGGTGACCGCTAGTGGCACAACGACCAGAGCATTTCAATGCTATGGAAGGCACGTTAAGCCGTTGGGGGGCGTCGAGTCAAATCTCATCTAATCTTACGTTGGAGAGAGGGGGGGTCTCGGCAAATATCACGCAATTATTTTCTGATTGATACTGATACTATAATACTGATAAGATTTAATCTTACATGCTTAAATTTTTATTACACTTATAATTAAACTCTCAGCAATATTGATAACTAGTCTTAACTAGTCGTAAATAAAAGCACGAAGCAATTTTTTTTTTACAATAACAATCCAATGCGTTTACGTAAGAAACCCACATTTTGAATAATCTCACGTGAGATTGGGGGAGGGGGTTGAATAAAATCTCACGACATCTCACCAGGGGGGAGGGAGGGACAGAAATTTTAAAAAACAGCTCACGTAATTTATGGACGCCTCTTGGTCCCGGCTATTGTCAATGATAGTAGTCGTTAATCCAAGTCAGAGGCCATTTGGCGGCTTGTAAACTCTGACAGCCAGGTTGGCCACTAACCTGGCAAAGCCTAATCTAGGATTAAATCTGTTTTGCTCTCTGGGTTGCGGAGGTCAGATAGCTGTCACTCTATGTAAAAATCAGAGCCCTTGTCATCGATCCTAATCCCCTCGGTTATGCAGCCGACTCCGAAAAGCCATTGGTAAAAACGGAATATGGCAGCTATACTCAACCTACGGCCCCGGGGCCGCATCCGCTCTTTTCTAAGTGGCACAATAAGTTAATTTGTCGACCACTTTAAATTTTAAATGTGGGAGGGCGAGCTAAAATTAGTATACTAGGTTATTTTTTTGGACCTGATTTGCGTATGCCCACGTTATTACAGAGGTCAAAAGCCACAACTTTTGTTCTACGACTTTTCTAACAACGCACAAAAAATTTTCGACTCCCCATACTAAAGTGGTCACGTGACCGACCCATTTTGTATAGGAAGTTGAAAATTTTTCGTGCGTTGTTAGAAAAGTCGTAGAACAAAAGTTGTGGCTTTTGACCTCTGTAATAACGTGGGCATACGCAAATCAGGTGCAAAAAAATAACCTAGTATACTAATTTTAGCTCGCCCTCCCACATTTAAAATTTAAAGTGGCATAAGCAAATCAGGTCCAAAAAAAACCTTGTATACTACCGTGCGCTGCGTTTAGTGAGTGAGAGTGAAATTTTGGAGCATTGTACTCAGGAAATATAAAATCTATGTAAACTGTTCAAAAAAATGCCCAAATTTTACTACCATTTTTTGGATCAAGGAAAAATATCCAGATCATATTTTTTGCGAATTAAATGCGCAAAGAATGTGTACAGAAAAAAACCGGCCAAGTGCGAGTAGGACTCGCGCCCTAAGGGCTCCGTACCTATCTACCATACGAAAAATCTTGTGTTATGTAACTTGGAGGAGCGAGGCATTCCCACTATAAGTATCTCTGATTACTTACAGGGAAGCCCCGGTATATGTATGTGTTCAGATTTACCTTAATGGTTTTTAATAAACGAATAGTGAATGGGCAAGCATCCCCTATGTGTCCGATGCTTTGACAGCGTGGTTGGCTCTCAACTCGGGGGCGCCTGCTCCCTCGAACCCGCATAAGCAACAGTCTTAGGATGAGGTGGGATCAAAAGCTGTGCTCGACCGGCTTCTAGGCGCTGCCACAGGGGCTGATCTCGCAAGACTCAAAGCGGTGTCGCGGTCAGAATCCGGAGCATGGTTGCACGCGCTTCCTTCTCCTCAGCTGGGAACGTTTCTCGACGGTGACTCTTTGCGTGTGGCAGCCTAGTGGCTCTCCGCCTTGGCTGCGTTGTATGTGAACCACATAGATGCATTTGCGGCTCTTTGGTGGAGGCCAATGCCCATCACGCGTTGAGTTGCTGTCTGTGTTCAGGAAGGTTTCTGCGTCACCATGTTCTCAACGACATCGTCCGGAGAGCTCTTGTGTCTGCGAACATCCCGTGCAGGTTGGAGCCTTCGGGGCTCAGCCTCTCTGACTGTAAAAGGCCCGATGGCTTGACTCTGGTGCCATGGCAAAAGGGGAAGTGCCTCTTGTGGGACGCCACGTGCGTCAGCACTTTTGTCCCTAGTCACCTTAGCCGCACTACGCAGACAGCCGGTGCAGCAGCTGAGTTGGCGGCGGCGACCAAGCGAGGCAAGTATGCGGCACTTCTGGCCCGGTACCTTTTCGTGCCGTTCGCAGTCGAGACATCAGGTTGCTAGAGTGCAGAGGCCCTTGAATTTGTCAGGGAGATCGGGCGTCGACTTAGGGCACAAGGCGGTGACTGCCACTCCGGGTCGTTCCTAGTGCAAAAAGTGTCCATCGCCATCCAACGCGGAAACGCCGCAAGTGTCATGGGCACTTTTGCACCGGGATCGATCCGAGGCGGCTTATTCGATTAATAGGTTTGACGTATTTGACTGATTTGTATCTGTGTTTTTGACTATATAATAAAAATTTTATATTATTACTTGATGAAACAATACTTTTATGATTTAATTTTAATTTAATATACTAAAAGCTTTTGCTCTTTGATTTTAAAAACTCCGTGACCATCCAACTTGACCCCTCTTTTATAGAAAAGTTCTTGAAACGGGAGCTCACCTTAATTGGTTACTATTAGTTGTGAGAAAAATTGAAATATTAAATGATTTTAGACTTTTCTCTTTATTTGTACTGTGAGACCTAGCTTCTTGCCAAATTTCATAATTTTATGTCAACGGGAAGTAACCTGTAGGTTTTGTTTTTTTTGCATAAATGTATGGAGATGAGGACATAAAAAGCCATATCTTTTGATTGCGTCGTTGTAAAAAATCAATAATTTCAGATCTTGTGTGGTTTATAGACCTTAATATTCGTTATCAATTT
This sequence comes from Athrips mouffetella, assembly GCA_947532105.1. Classification (NCBI taxonomy): domain Eukaryota; kingdom Metazoa; phylum Arthropoda; class Insecta; order Lepidoptera; family Gelechiidae; genus Athrips; species Athrips mouffetella. Next base: position 18,963,737 of record OX383972.1, on the reverse strand, counting down.
CAACCTGATACCTTTTCTCGTTCGTGAGAAAAAGGGTCTTGACAGACAGACAGACAGAGACAGACAGACGGGCAACAAAGTGATCCTATAAGAGTTCCTTTTTTTTATTTTGAGGTACGGAACCCTAATTACTGACTCCAGCAGCCAAGAAAGTTTTGAAGAAGTGTTCACAATTTCAAAATTCTCTTGAATTGTGGATTGAGACTTCATAATATTTATAACTTCATACAGCCTTTCCTTTCACGGCTTAAATCTTGGATACATACCATTTTTTATATTTTTATATAGTTTATTGTAACAGCTGTTTAAACAAACAGCTGTTACAATAAACTATAATGGAACATAATTAAAACATGAGGATAATAACAATAAGCCACAACATTTTCCACTAAAAGTTACTGTATACATAATGTTGTTATGAAGGACAGCAGGTATCAATGTAAAACCAAAACAAACATGGTAGAAACACATATAATACTATACTAGTAGAAATTAACTGCAATTAATTTTGAATGAGGGTTCCGATATATCTATAGTATTTTTGGAAGCAATCAAGTCCATTTTTAGGACCGCAAAACTAAATTTGTTTGTAAAGGATTTTTACAGATTTCTAAAAAACTATGCAACTTAGAAAGATCGTTTTATTTTTGCTGTAACATTTATATAAACTTCTATCGACTGTAGTGAACTAAAATTTTTCCTTCTGGCCTACCGTCGCAAGGTGGCATGTCGGTCTTTTACAGATTGTACTTCGGAGAATGTGCTTAAGAGCTCCATGAGCTCATTCTAACATCCCCCTTTTACCATCGGGAATCCAGACGCACCGCAGGATATCACCGACACTTGGTTGATATTCCACACATTCGCACAAAGCGCTTTGAAACATTTTTTATAATGCGCACGGCCAAAGAGTGGAATTCTCTTCCTGCGTCTGTGTTCCCGAGTTCATATAACCCAAATCTATTCAATTCGCCAGTAATTAGGCTTCTTCTGGACAAGCTCGTCCCATCCTCGACCTCATGTTTGTCCTCAAGACTAGATAGAGGTCAAGAGTAAGCCTATTGACATTGCCATTGTTTCAGAGAAATTTGTTGGTCTAATTTTGAGTTTGTATGCCTATAACCTACCCAACGGACAAATTTCTTTGTGACACGAACTCACTACAAAATATCGGATAGTAAATATATAGTAATTGCAGAGTAGGGCACTAATAGCTAAATATGATAAGAATATTCATTAATCATCTACAATAATAATGACTGTTATTCGTTATATCTTTCCATCTGAATATTACATATTATAATAGAGTTCACGAAAGAATCAGGGGTTTTGTAAACAAACATTTTTCAGTTAATACGGGGTTTTTGTTTTAAAATGTTATGATTTCACATATAGAAGTACAGCTATAATTGAAAACTCCATATAAAAAGCTGTGACTTCCCATATCAACGTCTGAACCCAATCAAGAAAATTTCTTATTTTTATTAGTACTGCACCGTTAAAAATAGAAACCGGAAAAGTGCGAGTCGTACTCGCGTACCGAGGGTTCCGTACCACTAAGGTAAAAATACCGTCTAAGTTATGGACGCGCAGTCACGCAGAAGTGTATTAAATTCGTGCAAGTCCGACACGCATTTGACCAGTTTTTATTATTTGTTGTTATTTTATAGCTTATGCACTATTAGACCGTAAGGGCACTGCATGTTATCCTACGTCATCTAGTACACGAAATTCGCAACTTTGTAGCGATAGTAGTGGCCTAATAGGTCCACAAAACGTTGGTCTGCCAATCCGAAACCTGGCAGGTTTTGTATAGTTGGAGAGAAAAGTGGTTAAATGACAGATTACACGAATGAAATCTATTCGTAGAAATAGAAGGTACCTATACAAGTAAAAAACAACAGGTCTGCCTTGCATCCTCATGGCAGTTTCACTAGTCGGACGCACCACAAATTTGGTCGGACTGGCGAAACTGCCAAGAGGATGCAATGCAGACCTGTTGTTTTTTACTTATATAGGTACCTTCTATTTCTACAAATAGATTTCATTAGTGTAATCTGTCATTTAACCACTTTTCTCTCCAACTGTACAAAACCTGCCAGGTTTCGGATTGGCAGACCAACGTTTTTTGGACCTATTAGGACACTACTATCGCTACAAAGTTGCGAATTTCGTGTACTAGATGACGTAGGATAACATGCAGTGCCCTTAAAGTCTATATAGACATACCAATTTTCACGCTTGTAAGTGTTCCCGTTTTTATGATAGAGCTTAAACAAAAATCGAGCAAAAATCACCTAAAAACACTTTTTTACTAGGGAAGCTCCCCTTAATTCTTTTTTTTTATTATTATTTGTTATAGCGGCAACAGAAATACATAAGCTGTAAAAATTTTAACTGTACATGAACTATATACATGAACTATATACAACTATATACATATACTATGATACATGAGATTTGTACAGCCTGCTGAAAGACAGATAGACATCGGAGGCATATTAGGGTCCCGTTTTTCACCCTAAAACAACTATAGTACCCTGCTTAGGTGACTGTCAAATTGTATTTGTGCCTATTTGATTGACGCCATAATAAGTATGTGGTATGGGACAGCTTTCCGAAAACAGAAAGACATGATCAGTTAACGAAACTGAACAATTCTGTAAGTGAAACTGCCTGGATATTAAAAAAAACCGGTCAAGTGCGAGTCGGACTCGCGCGCCGAGGGTTCCGATATACCTATAGTATTTTTGGAAGCAATAAAGTCCATTTTCAGGACCGCAAAACTAAATTTGTTTGTAAAGGTTTTTTGCAGATTTCTGAAAAACTGTGCAACTTAGAAAGATCGTTTTATTTTTGCTGTAAAGTTTACATAAACCTCTGTCAACTGTAATTAATTCAGATTTTCCCTTACTCAAACTTCGGAGATAAGGGGGGGGGAATGGTATTTTTTTTGACATTTTTCATCATAACTTGAAAACTAAGAAACTTAAAAAAATACAAAAATATATTTTAAAATGTACAAGTAAAGCCCTTTCATATGATACCCCACTCGACCTAGTAGCGACAATTTGAAATTTGGCCCCCCCTATTTTGGCCCCCTTTACATTAATAATCATACTTTTTTCAAAAAATTTTCATGTGCAATTAAGTTGGGCAACTATATTCTAAAACTATTCCAAATTTCAGCTCGATAGCGTAAGTGGTTGCTGAGATATAGAGGTGTGACAGACAGACGGACAGACAGAGCGGCACCATAAGGGTTCCTTTTTTTACCATTTTGGTAGCATTTCCATAAAAATTTTTAAACTTGCTTGGATAATTTATGTGCAAAGGCCGAGGCTTATTGTTTCATTCACTGAAAGTTGTTCGGCAAAGTCTCGGTGTCTGATCATACCCTCTCAGTTTTTGGCAAGATGTCCTATTATACCATCTTATGTCGGTAACTGTGATAGTATATTAATGTCAAAATTGTTTCACGGAACATTAACTGAGAGCGTTTCGATTTGGCACTCAAAATTAGCTGTCATTTGTATAGAAAACTTGAAATCTAGAGTTAGTACATACTTTTAGCACATATAGCACACGAGAGCACTTTACGTTTGACGCTTTGGACTTTGCACTAAGCTTATGTCAAAAGCAAAAAGAACTAAGGGTCAAGCTTGACCTGATCTTAACAGTACTTGCCAGCTGATATACCTACTTAAGCTTAGATAAATGATTCGGAGCGCAGCGAATCATTTATCTAAGTACTTAAGCTAGTTTATATAATGCATGATTTTGTTAATGTTGCGCCTTTTTCGCCAACGAACTGTCACCGTTTGACGATCATTTAGTTTGTAAGTAAATGCATTCACTTTTTGCATAATAACAAAAAAAGAAGCTTGATTTTCTTATCTTTTGTCCTTTTTCAGGTAGAATGCGTGACGTCATGCATAATGTCGGGCACAGAGGCCGTGTGCGCGTCGAAAGGCTCCTGTACGGCGACCCCCTGCCTTGCCGGCGCGTACGCAATCGCCCGCGTCACCATCAACGTGGTGAAGGGCATGCAAGGGGTTAAGAACACGCAGTGTGCATACGTCGACAGCCTAAACACCTGCGCGCCTGATATACAGTTCTTTGCCACTGATGTAAGGAACATCTTACATCATTATTACATACTATTTTAAAAGTGGTAGAGCTTTTATGCAAAGTCTGTCGGGGCCATGGTCTGGGGAAGCATCAGCCTCTTGTCTATTTCTGCTGAAAAGCAGCAGTGTTGACACATGTGTTTCTATTCGAAGGGTAATGTTAAGATATTAAATCACATTACACATATCATTTTAGCTCTCAAGGTATCTTTTTTCAGTAATAGAACAGTGGGTGCCGGTGGTGACCACTTGCCATCAAGTGGCTCAGTTGCTCGTTTGATCACCTTTAACACAAATTCAAAGTTCATTTTTGAAAAAGGAACTCCCCGGAATATCATAGCATAAAAGTATGGGATATTTTGAGTGGGTTGTACCAGTCACACTTTCCAAGGTTGTTACTGGTTATACAAGGTTATTTTTGGACCCCTAGCCAAATTTTAGTATTTTGCTCAGAACATGAAATTGAACAACTTTCCCAAAGAAACATGGGTCGAAAAACGAGAAAACATTTTGGTCGTCCCATACAAATTCCACTGTTGCTGGTGCAAGGTTTGTATGGGAGACCCAAAAACAAAATTAGTTTTTCGACCCATGTTTCTTTGGGAAAATTGTTCAGATTTGTGTTCTGAGTAACATACTAGTTAAAATTTGGCTAGGGGTCCAAAATAACCCTGTATACTCTGCGAAAGGCCATAAGCCACTACGCCGCTAAAATAGGTGACTAGTATATTTTACGCTATTTCTTCTATTCAGGTTGTTCTTGGAGCTTCTGGGGTGGAGAAGATCATGGGAGTTCCAGAGTTATCCAAGTTTGAAAACTGCCTTCTCTGCAATGCATTGCCGTACATCCGAAATGAACAAGCAAGAGCAGTCTGGCTGGTAAGAAATCTAACATTCTAGCTATGGAACATGTAAAATACGTGTAATTTTAGGTACGGCATTTCTTACGCCTAAACGATAAAAATATAGTTTTTTCCCGTGGCACGACTGCGTGACACTACCAATAGTGTCATGGGGAATTTTCCTTTTCCTTGACACTACAATTCTCATTGGCTGATTAGGTTCATATAACAAAATTACCCGTGGATTACCCTACAATCATCAAATTTAAAAAAATGGCTGCCATTTTGAACTTTTTATGGACCGATTTCTTTCAAAATTGATATCTGGGGGTTTGTCTGGTCTCTGATGGCGACTCAATCATCAGATTACAAAAAGTGGCCGCCATTTTAAACTCCTAGTTACTGGACCGATTGCTTTCAAAATTGATATCTGGGGGTCTGCCTGGTCTCCGATGGAGAATCAACTTGCAGTTGCAGTTTAATTTAGAAAACCGGTCAAGTGCGAGTCGGACTCGCGCGCCGAGGGTTCCGATATACCTATAGTATTTTTGGAAGCAATAAAGTCCATTTTCAGGACCGCAAAACTAAATTTGTTTGTAAAGGTTTTTTGCAGATTTCTGAAAAACTGTGCAACTTAGAAAGATCGTTTTATTTTTGCTGTAAAGTTTACATAAACCTCTGTCAACTGTAATTAATTCAGATTTTCCCTTACTCAAACTTCGGAGATAAGGGGGGGGGAATGGTATTTTTTTTGACATTTTTCATCATAACTTGAAAACTAAGAAACTTAAAAAAATACAAAAATATATTTTAAAATGTACAAGTAAAGCCCTTTCATATGATACCCCATTCGACCTAGTAGCAACAATTTGAAATTTGGCCCCCCCTATTTTGGGCCCCCTTTACATTAATAATCATACTTTTTTCAAAAAATTTTCATGTGCAATTAAGTTGGGCAACTATATTCTAAAACTATTCCAAATTTCAGCTCGATAGCGTAAGTGGTTGCTGAGATATAGAGGTGTGACAGACAGACGGACAGACAGACAGAGCGGCACCATAAGGGTTCCTTTTTTTTACCATTTTGGTATCGGAACCCTAAAAAAGATTTGTTAGTCTGATAGTGCCACAGGGGAAAAAATTTCCTGTGACACTACTGGAATCAGAGTAGTGTCATAAAAAATGTTATTTTACCTATGACACTACCGGTATAGTGTCAAGGGAAAGGAAAATTTCCCACAACACTACTGGTTGTGCCTCGCAGTTGTGCCAGGGGAAACGAACGAAAAATATTGTTTGAATAAAAATTATGTGCATATGTATTTACTATTTTTAACATAAGTATAGTCAAAATCCAGCAACTGTACCTTGGATACCTTTGTTCTTCAAGTGATTCCATAGAACTATAGAAACTTGACAGTTAATTGAACTACTGGGCATAGATAGACGCATGCCCTCTAAAAATATTGTCCATCTTTGTCTGGTTTGATGGGCAAGGCCACCCATTATATATACCTTTTTTGATTACAGGTATACTCGATGTGCCAGCAATGTTGTTGTCCTTCGTGCTACGTGCACCCGTGCACATGTTACGAGCCTCCGATAGTACCCTGCGTGCCTCCCACTAACTGGACCTGCGAATGCTATGACGCTTGCAGAGATGAATACCTCGCCTCTGTAAGTACCTACTGTCGAGGATATTACGCCTGACCACCACGCATCCTGAAACTTTGTTCTTATAGTGCCACCTAGGAATTTTAAATCATCCCATTTTCTTTTCATGGGTTTCCTAAAAGGTGACGAGATCCTAAACCAGAAAAAGGGCAGCAGCGTCTAGCAACGGCAACGGTAACATGCGTGATGATTATAGGAACAGCTTGACGTGCCTTTCGAAGGAAAGAAAATGTTCAAGTTATGTTACTGGATGTGTTCCACCTGGCTCCCATCTTAGGTCGTTTGTCCACCGCGACGATTCCGATCCGGTATCGATAACAAGAGGAAAGCGCCGACAAAGCTACGAGCAAAAACAGCACTTATTACTTAGTGTCACTTCTATCGGCGCTGTTCTCTTTTGTCGGTATTAGCTCGGAATGGTCACCGTGGACAAACAGGCCGTCTAAGACTGATGTTGCTTGATCAGTCAACAAAACTGAATCATCATAACATCCCATGAAAGTCTACTACAGGACAGGGAGCTCACTCTAGCATTCTAGCGTATGCTGGAAAAATGTAGAGGGGGAGTACCATAGTCACCTCGCTTGTTAGCGTTACGGCTGGCACCATTTACCGCGGTTGTAGGTGACCGCAGTAAGTAAGATGTTAGATACATAGGAGGATGCTGCTGCCCATCCTCCAATTTATAACCCTTAGTCGCCTTTTATGACACCCACGGGTACCACACGGGAAACTGAATAGCTTATAATAATTAAATTTAAAAAACCGGCCAAGTGCGTGTCAGGCCACGCGCAATGTAGGGTTCCGAAGTAAAGTTGGTTCAGCAATTATGATTGTTAAGCAGGTTTCGATGTTTTCCTAATTTTTTTCGTCCTAACGACCAGCGAAGCCCAGCGCCTGATTGCTATTTATATTTCTATTATTTTTAGTTTTTTTACTATTACTCCTCAACCTGTAAAACCTACATAGTTGTGATAGTTTTTGTTTTAATTTTATCATATATGCTACTACCATAATTTTTTTCATATTTCTAGTAACAACCGTTTAGCTGACAGGGGCGGGATACTCGACTCTAACTTATAATTGTGCTTCTAAGCTAAATATTTCACAAACGGATCCCTTAGCCGAAAGTCGTTTTACAAACAAACAATATTTTTAAAAGACCTATCTATCGACATCCCACAATATTTCGACGAGAAAAAAAAAATGGTCCTCACTTTACGTGCACCCAAAAAGGTATTTTTTAAGGTTTTATTATACAACTTTGTCGGCGTAACAAATATGTATATTCATACCAAATTACAGCTTCCTAATACTAACAATCGCTGAGCTAAGCCGCGCACAGACAGACAGACAGACGGCATGATGAAACTATAAGGGTTCCTTGTTGACTACGGAACCCTAAAAACGTATAAAGAATGAAAAATAAAAAATAAAATTGACATTCCATGAGGTCCTGAATAAGAACTCTAATTTTGAATGGAACCCTCAGAACAAAAACCTCCTTGCATGGAACCATAGCCCAGAATAGTAAAAAAAATATTAGATCAATTTTCATCATTTACCAACATATGTCTTTTGGAAAAGTTGATCAGTTTCGTTGGCTGAGCTCACCCTTCTTGGAGAACATAACCACACGGTTATACGATTACCATACCTCACCACCATTAAGTATTACCATATTCCACCATTATTTCCAGATTTGTCGCGAGATGACGTGTCGTTGCGGCAGTACGGAACTTTGCTGGCGGCCGCGTGAGGTAGACTACGACTCAGCGCGAGCCACCAACCTCCCTCACTCAATGCCTAAACGGGGCGGACCCTGCGCACTTTTTGAAGTACCTCGAAGCGTCGCCTTGCAACAACAGATGTCTGAGAGGGCCAGGAACCCTTGCCAACCTGATTAGTAATTCTTTTGTGAAGACATTTACATTTTTCGTAGTTGGGTCTTCTACGGAAAACTGTGCGTGGTCACTCTTTTGACATTGATAAGTAAATCAAATTTGGGACCACACACAAGTTTGTACCAAGTGCTCAAATTTGTATTTGCGTATAAATTTTGTATGTCTGACAACGAATTTATTACAGATTCGTTGGTGTATGACCTTAATATGAAGGTAAAAATTGTAAAAGATTAGAAATTCACTGCTAGTGCTTTCTAACAAGTTGATGCTGTTTAGTTTGTAAATATACTATGTGCAGCGAAATATGTGATAAAGTGGCTGTTAAATGAATATAAAAGTAGTATTTGTAAAATTCTATGGTTTATTTATTGTAAAACAAAATATAAAGCTAAAACATGTTCAGTCATCTACAAACAGCAAAGCTCTTAACTATTAAAGATAAGCATGGACACCACTATAATTGCTCAAAAAGGATGCATATCTCACACGAGCGACGAGTTAGAAATGTGAAAAAATGTGAGCCTAGTTTTCATAATATTCCTGATTTTATCAAAATCCTGGTCTTGGTACAGGTGGTCAAAATTGGAACTATTTTTTAGAGTCCAGTCAATCTACGATATGAGGTTGCATTAAATGCACATTTATAGAAATTAATTTGAAATAGTAATATAGGCTATTTGAAGCTGTAAAAACATTTTTTGTAAAAGTACCAGTATAAGCTGACCTGGGACTCAATTCTTGAAAATCACCGGGTGATAAAATATCACTTTTGAGACTTTAAAAATTCACATTTGCTCTGATAAACTGTTGAAAGGTAAATTAAAATACATGAAAATTAACAATCAAGGACTGCTTTATAATTTACGAAGATCAATCTAAACTTTTGAAAAGAAAAATCTGTGATTTTGAATTTTTTGAGTGATATTTTATCACCCGGTGATATTCAAGAATTGGTCCCCTGTGCTACGTGGTAAATATTATACACGTCGAGTTCACCTTACACTGTTTTTAGGGTTCCGATACCAAAATGGTAAAAAAAAAGAACCCTTATGGTGCCGCTCTGTCTGTCTGTCTGTCTGTCTGTCCGTCTGTCTGTCACACCTCTATATCTCAGCAACCACTTATGCTATCAACCTGAAATTTGGAATAGTTTTAGAATATAGTTGCCCAACTTAATTGCACAAGAAAAATTTTTGAAAAAAGTATGATTATTAATATAAAGGGGGCCAAAATAGGGGGGGCCAAATTTCAAATTGTCGCTACTAGGTCGAGTGGGGTATCATATGAAAGGGCTTTACTTGTACATTTTAAAATATATTTTTGTATTTTTTTGAATTTCTTAGTTTTAAAGTTATGATGAAAAATGTCAAGAAAAATACCATTCCCCCCCCCTTATCTCCGAAGTTTGAGTAAGGAAAAATCTGAATTAATTACAGTTGACAGAAGTTTATATAAACTTTACAGCAAAAATAAAACGATCTTTCTAAGTTGCACAGTTTTTCAGAAATCTGCAAAAAACCTTTACAAACAAATTTAGTTTTGCGGTCCTGAAAATGGACTTTATTGCTTCCAAAAATACTATAGGTATATCGGAACCCTCGGCGCGCGAGTCCGACTCGCACTTGACCGGTTTTTTTTTAGAATACCAACGTTATGTCGGGGATTACTGCGGGTTTAAATTTTTGAATGTTTTTACTGGTAATTTAACAAATTATCCCCTAAAGTGCATTTAATGCAACCCTTTCCATACACACTTTCGTAAATTGACTGGACTATTTATAGTAGTTTTCAAGTTATGATGATAACTTGAAATGAAAGATGAAATGCCATTCATAAGGGTTTATTTCCAACGTTTGCTGAACGAACAGTCGTAATATAGAGATTTATATATTAATTTACAGAAAACCTATAATAACTTCCACAAACAAACTTAGCTGGACTTTATTGATTCTATTATAGTTATATCAAAAACATCGGCGCGCAAGTCCGACTCGCACTGGACCGTTTTTGAAGTGAAAACTTTTTTAGATGGGTAAAAAATGTTAAACTCGCGTAAGATGTCGCGTAAGATGTCGCGTCAGATCTCGCGTCAGAACCATAGCCTGATCGAAAAAGTACGCGAGCAATGGCGCGATTGACCCTTAGAAAAAGCATAATATTAAAAAATGCAAGTTTTCACTTCTGCCGGCACTCCCGGAGCGCAACCCGTCCTTTTTTTTCTATGGTCAGTTGTAAAAGGTCAGTCCGTACCATAATTCAAGATAGGAATTGCAAATGATCATCGACGTCGGAAAAGCTAAAGCTACTAGTAACTAAAGGAACACGGGCGAAATTGAGAAACTACCTATATTCGTGCCAGTTTGCAACTGTTTACATATCTATAGATAAGAAGTGATCTTGATTGGTTATTTCGTTTTAAGAGAATACAAAATATAAATTCACTTCAAGATATGGATAAATTGCGAGTCGTGTTGAGTTTATTACGAACAAAAACCAATTTACTTCGAACAATGCTGAAGATTTTCATGTAAGGCACTTCAATATCCACCTGTAAAAATGAGAAAACTTTATTATATTTAAGAGCTTCCCTGAATTTAATAAGTTTTCATAATTTACTTAATAATAGTAGATTAGTAGCCAAGGGCTGTAAGGCATCAATTCCAGCCAGAGATATTTCGTGCGCCTATAGTTCGAGGGTGCAATTGATGCTTTCACCCGAGCTAACTACTCTGCTTTAAATCTTGATTGTGAGGTAAGTAGGTCCTTATTACCACCAAATTGTAGGTGACCAATTAGCGCTATAGGGTAATAATGTAGCTAGAAAAGCCCTAGGGCGGTAAGTAATTAAAACGCCCACCGCCCCGCTGCTGGAGGTGGCTATCAAGGCGGAGCCGCGCGTGGAGGTGGAGGTGCCGGGCGGGGGGCGTTACAATTACTTACCGCCCTAGGGCTTTCCTGGCTACATTATTACCCTAGAGCGCTAATTGGTCACCTACAAGCCCTGTTTGGGGGTAATAAGGACCTACTTACCGAATATGAGAAATGAAAAATCCGTTTCTTTCGTTTATTCCAACGCTTGCCAGCACAGTTAGCAGCCATGACACTAGAATATTAACGGAAAGAATAACATTGTTTTACAAACTTGTTTTTCTTGAGAGCTTTAGCCAATTGCCTTTAGTCTAGGCAACGAAGCGGATCGTTGTATGAAGACCCCCGCATTAAATCCTCAGTCGATGAAACTTTGCTGGGGTATTACACTATATGAGACAAACCTTCGAATAAAAAATCCCAAAAAAAAGGCACTTTTAATTTTTCCATACAAAAAAAATGTCTGAAAAAATTAAAAGCCTTTAGGCCCATAAGGTCCACTTCCCATAAGGTCCACTTCCCAAAAGGTCCACTTCCCATAAAATACTGATTTTTTTTTGGATTTTTTTATAGAAGGTTTGTCTCATATAGTGTAATACCCCAGCAAAGTTTCATCGACTGAGGAATAAATGCGGGGGTCAATTGCTTCGTTGCCTACACTATTGGACATAGCTGCAAAATGTTGGTAAGCGTTGGAATACACGAAAAAAATGGATCATAAACTGTAAAATTTTTAGAAATTATCCTGACCGTATGATCAGCAACACACCAATGGAAACATTTTCAACTCTGTTACCATGCCTTACTTTCTACTGACATGCTGGTGGTGAACATTTTTTTATCTTATACATGGCTGTCAAGTGGTCAGTGCAATTAATCTTTGTGCAAAAATTCATGTTTATAGCTACAGCGGTTCCGGCTCGGCGTTGATGCATCAGTTAATAAATGTTCAAAAGATCTTAAATAACACAACTAGTTCGTCGTAGCAGTTGGTCTAATGGGAGGACCCAAAATTTTCCTTGATTGCCCATTTTCTCCTCTCAAGTATTGAATGTAAATAAAGAATAAGTTGCAACTTATTTTTTGTAGACATTTTTGCTGTGTCGCAGTTTTCGAGATATTAATTAAAAATTAAAAAAGGAACATTAATTACGTAATTAACGCACCACTAGAGGGCCAGATAAATTTGTGTCCCGGGGTTTCTAGACTTATCACTCATGAACTATCTACAACCAAACGGGCACATTCGCTGCTTGCTCCAAATAGTCTTGGGGTGATTTTTAGCTAAGTTACTCCACTATAGGTCCAAATACGAAATAAGATTTTTGACCTGCCTTAGAAACTGCATCAACTGATCGCGCATTTTGTATGGGTTTGCTATGTTCCTTGGGGAAAGTTGTTCAGTTTCATGGTCTAAATATTCCCCACTTTACCTTCACTGCGCGTTTTTCGTCACTTGTAGCCGCGTCTCCGCTGTTTTTTATATCCATAGACGAATTTCTGACGGCACAAGCAGACTTGCTATTCTTCACCAATGATTTCTGTGCAAAATAAGAAAACCGGTCAAGTGCAAGTCGGGCTCGAGCGTCGAGGGTACATAAACTTCTATCGACTGTAATTAATTCAGATTTTACTCTCGCAAACTTCGGAGATAAGGGGAAATATACTTCTTAGATATTTTTCATCGTAACTTGAAAGAGTCGTAAAAATATACAACGTGTTAAAGGAATAAGCGAAACTCAGAAAATAGTTTGTTCAGAATCGAAAGTGGAGTCAATTTCACGGGTTTTTGATAGAGGTAATTTTTTTTTATTACTAAAATTTTTGCCGCTTCTATTCTAATCATTTCTGTGGATACGCGCGCTGGCGGCCGGGCGCCGTGCGGGTAATGAGCGGTGAAGAGGGGAAGGATGCGAACGTGGCGTGCGCGAAGAGCGCGGACTAGAACAACGATGAAACTAGAACAGTGATAAAGTAACAATATCTAGATTAAAAAAAACGGGAATGGATTTATTTTAATAAAAATCAGTTGGGGTGTATGAGGGTTTCGCTTATTCCATTAACACGTTGTAAAAATCTTTTTTGGAATGTACATATTGTACATGTAAAGCTCTTTCATACCCCACTCGACTTAGTAACGACACTTAAAAATTTTGGCCCCCCTTTACAATAATAAGTAACAATAATATATTTTTTATTAGGGTTCCGATACCAAAATGGTAAAAAAAGGAACCCTTATGGTGCCGCTCTGTCTGTCTGTCCGTCTGTCTGTCACACCTCTATATCTCAGCAACCACTTATGCTATCGACCTGAAATTTGGAATAGTTTTAGAATATAGTTGCCCAACTTAATTGCACATGAAAATTTTTTGAAAAAAGTATGATTATTAATGTAAAGGGGGCCAAAATAGGGGGGGCCAAATTTCAAATTGTCGTTACTAGGTCGAGTGGTCATATGAAAGGGCTTTACTTGTACATTTTAAAATATATTTTTGTATTTTCTTAAATTTCTTAGTTTTCAAGTTATGATGAAAAATTTTAAAAAAAATACCATTCCCCCCCCTTATCTCCGAAGTTTGAATAAGGAAAAATCTGAATTAATTACAGTTGACAGAGGTTTATGTAAACTTTACAGCAAAAATAAAACGATCTTTCTAAGTAGCAGTTTTTTAGAAATCTGCAAAAAACCTTTACAAACAAATTTAGTTTTGCGGTCCTGAAAATGGACTCTATTGCTTCCAAAAATACTATAGGTATATCGGAACCCTCGGCGCGCGAGTCCGACTCGCTCTTGACCGTTTTTTTTTAAAGTGAAAACTTCTTTAGCGGCGCTTGGCACTTTTTAGATGGGTAAAAAAAATTAAACTCGCGTCAGATCTCGCGTCAGATCCGTAGCCCGATCGAAAAAGCGTCAACTGTCAACCGTATTGTTATTACAATACGGGTTTTTATTCAGTGACATCAAAGAAGTACGCGAGCAATGGCGCGATTGACCTTTACAAAAAGGATAATATTCAAAAATGCAAGTTTACACTTCTGCCGGCACTCCCGGAGTGCAACCCGTCCTTTTTTGTTTACATTTAAGTTTGACAATCATATTCTAAGACTATCCCTTTTAGGTCAACAGCATGAGTGGTTGCTGAGATGTACAGGTGTGACAGTCAGACAAAGTCACATCATAAGGGTTCCGTTTTTACCATTTTGGTTGCGGAACCCTAAAAAGGTTGTACTTACTATTTACCATTTAGCATAATCAGATCACATACAGGTGGCTGTAGACGCTGCAGACGGCGGAGCGAAACAATTAGAGTTCGATGTACGCGCAAGTTTGCCGCGTTTTGTCGCACATCGCTTAGTCGTTAAAAATTTGTTTATTTACAACTAGACAAAGCGGCATTGTACGTTAAATTGAGCGAAAAATCGGGGTGAATTAGCCCCATTTGAACAGTGTCTTACTCACAGACCGCGGCGATAAAGCGACGCTACAACTCTTAGGGTTCCCGCACACGGGCCACCGGTCACTGCCACAAAACGCCGCCACCGGCATATTTCCTGTAGTTTTCATACATTTGATATGGACTCGCCGCACACGGTTGACGCCGGTGGCCGCCACAGGCTACAAATCGTCGTTGCTCGCTTCTTGTGGCCCACACCGGCCACAAAACGCCGATACAAAACGCCACCACACGCCAATCGCGCGTTTCCCCACCTCTCTCTCCTTTACCTTACTTAACCTGTTCAAGTTTTTGTGGAGTTTTTAGTGATTGTTTCTACTTACCATAATGTGATACCAAGTCGTTCCTCAAGGGCGATACTTTTACGCATGTTGGTGACTGTTTCTTTAATCCATTATACAAGGTGTAACAGAAAGGGTATATTAACCCTGAAGGATGTGATTCTGCCCATGAAACTGAACAACTTTCCCTAAGGAACATAGGTCGAAAAACGAAAGAAAAATTATGACCACCCATACAAAATGCGCGATCAGCTGATTTAGTTTCTATGGGAAGTAATTTTTTGGCCGGTGGCCCGTGTGCGGGAACCCTTAGTCATCTCCGCACATCAAAGACAAATATAATATACAGTATGGTACTCAGGATATGATATTGTACATTTTTGTTTATGTTTTAATTTCACGCTGTATTAGACCACAGAATATATAAAAGTAAACAAGTTTACAGAAGTCGCACTCCTTTGATCTTGGAAAGAGCGCCTTTTTATATACCTAAACATAGCGCGTCAAAGCTAAATTGCACCTTAACTTCACGCGTCAGGGCCCTGTTTGCAATGCAGCTTGATATACCGAGTCGACGCTGTCGATTGCCAGGGTTGACTCCAGTGTCGGCTACAATTGCTGTAATACCTATTTTATTTCATTTATTCGTCAAACTAAAATGTATTATATGTTGCTGGACTTGTACAGTAAAAGCACGCCAAGCTTGACACTATATCAACAAATAACCTCATATTTTCTGAGTGCCGACTTATCTATATTTAGAGTAAGTATGTTTTATAAACGATACCTATTTAATAATAAAAACAATAAAAACACTTATTACAATCAGTTGGTATCTTAAAAAAGATAAAATTTTACTTTTTCTTCGAGTTCATGCATCCAATACACAAAATTTACTTCTGTTCCTCATTATAATTATCTAAACATCCCAAACTTGGAAACAAAATAAATAATAATTGTTTCATGAATGTAGGTTAACACAAAGTGCGCAAAACGTATCGAATATGTAAACACCAAAAACGTGATAGCCCGAAAAATATTGCGCTCGTAGGGCGCGCCGCGCGGTAGGTACTTAATTCATGCCTAGACGCGGAGTGAGACAGGCCATTAGACATTGCCAAGAGACATTTAAAAGAAATTTTTGAAACAAATTTATTAATTTTTGATTCGACAGCAGCATAAAGAAGAAGACTAAAAATACCTTTGAAAAAGATATGTTAATACCGGTGCTGACATCAATGTTTCTTGTTGATTTCTGAAACATAAAAATTCAAAGTACATTACAATCTACTTACACCTTATTTTATTATCAATTTCGCTAAAGTTCTGAGCTGATCTACTCGTACATGCCAAATTAAGACATTCATACAGGATTTACAATCTTACGGGCCAACTTTCCGAAAACTGAAAAGGCATGGTGAATCAACGACACTGAACTACTTTCAGTGGATGAAACTTACAGGACATTTCAAAAATATAGGGTTATTCCTCGTGTTCGTACTACTGTCCTGACTAGTACGGAAACAAAACTGTACACTTGATTGGACTTTATGATTATGCATGGAGAGGCCGATTCTTTTTTCTATTCCTGAAAGTGTCATGCACTGAAAGTTGTTCAGTTTTGGCGAATTTTTTGAACAGTAAAATCCCTAGATGTTCCATTGCAGGGCAAAGGCCTTTTACAATTATGAGCCACATGTATAATGAAAATGTGGGAACTGGATTTCTCAGCTTTTTCATTTAAAGGGTGCAAGGGACAGCTTTCCGAAGTTGATAACCAATAATGTATTCTAAAAATCTTACTCTTAGAGCATAAAAAAATGTGCGGGGGATTCCCGTTTGGACACCGGATTAAAAATTCGCAAGGGTTCAGAAAAAGTTATCCAGTCAGTTTAATAGAATCACTTTTAGTTCTATGCCGAAGGCTGAAGGACCTGAAATCTTTTATTATGTAACCTGAATTATATTACCTAACCTTTTATGTTAAACAAAAACAACAGTGGTCAACCTCAATTTCAATTCTGATACCTCACCTTGGGCACGCAAATAGTGAGACCGGAGGCGCGAGCAAAAGGTGTAGCAGATCTGAAGGGGCCGACAGACGCCTTCCGCTCCAGGCCCAAAGCACGAGGTGTCTCGTCCATCGACTGGTGGAGATAGAAAAACTAACTATCAAGAATACGAATACGAAGAAAATTTCAACCGTTCTTGAGATAGAGAGTAGAGATCGCGCAGCTCAACGGTTGAGTACATCAAAAATGTTTAGAACAAGATTTGTCGCATAAATAATTGCAAGAATTCGAAAAAATTACAATACATATACAAAGTTTTTTGAAACTTTTGAGACAACTTTTAGAACGCCAAAATTAAGGTGTTTACGAATTTCCTGCTTTTTATCTCCCACTCCGAGGTGAAACCACTAATGTGACTCGATCATATGACCTCCATGATTGTGGATCATATGATATAACCATACACAAGTTTGACCCTTGTTTGCTACCGTTTTTAGGGTTCTGTACCCAAAGGGTGAAAAATGGGACCCTATTAACATGCCCCCGATGTCTGTCTATCTGTCAGTGGGCTGTTTCTCACGAACCATAATAGGTAGACGGTTGAATTTTTAACAGATTATGTATTATTATGAACAAATAATAAAAATTAAAAAAAAATAAAGGCGGGCTTCCTACTAAGAACGTGTTTTTAGCCGATGTTTGCTTTATTTTTGTTTTAGCACTATCGTAAAAACGGGAACACTTACAGGCGTGAAAATTTGTATGTTTATAGTATAGTGCATAAGCTATACAATAACAAATATAAATATATATATATAAACTAATTAAGACGGTATTTTCACCTTCGTGGTACGCAACCCTCGTCCGATACAACGAAAACAAAACAACGCAAAAACTGGAATATTTCCTTGTATTTGCTTTTTAGGGTTCCGATACCAAAATGGTAAAGGAACCCATAAGGGTAAGGTGCGAACCCATAACCATAAGGTGCGATTTTGTCTGTCTGTCCGTCTGTCTGTCTGTCACACCTGTATATCTCAGCAACCACTCATGCTATCGACTTGAAATTCGGAACAGTTTTAGAATATGATTGCCCAACTTTATTAATAACAAGAATTATAAAAATATTATTACTGTAAAGGGGGCCAAACAGGGGGGGGGGGGGGGGGGCAAAATTTGTCGTAACTAGGTCAAGTGGGGTATCATATGAAAGGGCGGTACTTGTACATTTCAAAATAGATTTTTGTATTTTTAGTTTTCGAGTTATATTGAAAAACGTCTAAAAAAATACCATTCCCCCCCTTATCTCCAAAGTTTGAGAAAGGAAAAATCTGAATTAATTACAGTCGATAGATGTTTATGTAAATATTATAGCAAAAATAAAACGATCTTTCTAAGTTTTTTTGAAATCTGCAAAAAACCTTTACAACAAAATTAGTTTTGCGGTCCTAAAAATGTACTATAAGGTTTCTAAATATAATATAGGTATATCGGAACCCTCGGCGCGCGAGTCCAACTCGCACTTGACCGGTTTTTTTTATAAGGATATCCACTATAATAACAATAACACAGTCATATTCTGTGAACATTTTTGCGGGTTCCCTATAAAACGGTTCAAAAGATACAGCACTTTTAGGACAGATGGACAGACATATGACGTAAACTTATGAAGACCTTATGACGAAAAAAGATCAAAATGTTACTAAAAATGTTTTAATGACGTCAGTTACATTTAATTCTCTCCACAAACAAAGTGCCGCCATGTAGGTAAAAAAAAGCGACAATAAAAAACCCACGCACTCTTTTAAATAAGTATGTTTGATATACAAGGTTGATACAATAAACATAAATCAATTTTAATTAGCCTGTTAGAACCGCAGTCTAATCCCATGGATTTGTCTCTTCCAAGTAATCTGATATTTTCTTTCTTTCTTGTTAAATTTTTGCTTGACAGTTTTGAATCTTATTACAGAAGCGTATACATTGACCTTTATAAGATTTACTAATCTTGTGAACACGGCTAACAGGAAAAGCTAGTTGATACTTTTTTCTTGTGTTGATACTGTGCCTGTCAATATTTTTGTCAAAAATGTTTATATTTAGTTTGACATACATTAAATCATAAATGTATTGTGACCCAAAAGTCGAAATGTTGATCTCTATAAATTTATTTCTTAGAGACTTTCTAGGCTTTATTTTACTATATATTATATAAATATATTTGGCGTATAAAAATGCTGTTTGTATCCGCAGCATGACCCCGTAACAACTGAAGTAGACTAACCTTGCGGTGTCTACATCAGCAAGAGCTTTTATATTTTTCACTGCGTATGCAACAGAACTGAGTCTTTTTGACAATTTATTAATATGCGGTCCCCATTGTAGCTTGCTAGAGTAATACCAAGGAACACAGTAGATGTTTAATTTTTTACTACTTACTTAATAGGAAAATTCAACTGGCTTTACATTAGGCAATACAAATTTAACACACATAGTATTCTTCTCGTTAAAAAGAAGATTATTTACTGTAAACCACTCAGAGTTAGCACTATTTACGTCGTCAAAATTTTATTGCTGTCTTTTGACTTTGAAAATCAAAGATGTATCATCGGAAAATAGTACTCATTCCTGTAGACAATAAACAGGAATGGTCCCATGATTGAGGCTTGTAGAATGAAATTTATGATCCTAGTGACCTTTTCCCATTAACACCAACCTTCTGGATTCTAACTTTTAGATACGATTCCAGAAGGCGTAGAGCCTGGTCTCTAATTCCATAATGGTGTAATTTCCTGATTAAAATATCATGATGCACACAATCGAAAGCCTTGGACAAATCACAGAAAACGGCAATGGCATCTCCCAATCGTCAAATATACTTTGAATGAGCGCAACACCTGCATCGGTTGTTGATCGACCCCGCGTAAAACCAAACTGTTTGAGATGCATCAAGCTGTCTTAAAATAATGTTTTAAAAAATCTTGCTAAGAGTTGCTAGAAGTTAAATAGGCCTAAAATTTGTGGAGTCTGATTTACTACCAGCGTTAAACAATGAAATAATTTTACTATGTTTCATCAAATCAGGAAAAACACCATCTTCTACACATCTATTAAAAATACAAGATAAATATGGTGCAATGTATCTATAATGGCACTAATAATTTTAACTGACAGGCCATCTATATCGGCTCTCTTTTTCATTTTAATTGATTTAAAGGCTTTTATTACATCAATACACATTTTACTTCTTCCTGTTGGTACCCTTCGGGTATGGAAACCTAAATACTATTATTTAGATTTTTATTTGGGATAGCTTACTCAGCCCGCTATTTTTCGTAGATTCTTTAAGACAGCTGTATGGAAAAAAAAGTAAAGAATTTGTCGTTCGGAACTAGTGCATTCTATCCAAATAATGACAAAAATCATGTCTGATTTTCGTTCAGATATGTACGTTTGATTTTAAACTTGTTTATTGACGTCTATTGGGTTTGGTGGTGTCATCGTGTACTACTTTTGTGGCAACACATTTTTAGAAATCTGATGAGTACCTAATGTTTCTTTGCAAAAATCTATTTTAGTGTTCAAAACCAAAATTGTTTATGTCCCAAGCTTAAGTACAAAATTTCTTTACCTAAACGCCACAACAAAAAAATTGTTACCTTTAGGTGAACCTTTTCCAAATATTCGTCATCTATCCACGAGATCTCCTTCTTTTTGACGGGGCGCATGTTTTCATTGTGATTCACCATTGTCTCATGGATTTCATTGGTTTCCAGTTTCTGGGGACTCTGTAAAGTTATCTAAAATTCACCGCTTGTATAACTGAATCAAAATGATTTCATGAAATCGTTTTTTGTGCACCTATCAACATGCTTTAAAAAAAATAGAAATTAGGTTTTGTATTGCATACACAAACTTTATTCACGGTTACCTAACAATTCACAATATAAATAGTTATTTTAACGTTAGACAATTATGTAATTACTACTTACTACACATATTAATCGTTTTGTTTTTGCGCAAACACTATTTGTGTAACGAATACGTAGATAAATAAATAGGTTCCGAATATTTATGATTTATTCTGCTGAAAATATTGTAGAATCTTCATAATAATATAGCCACACTGCTAGTGTTGCTGTTTATTTATGTTTCTAGCTGATACTCGTAATTCCCGAGTGCAGAATATTGTGCCCACATACGATCAACAGTAGTTGTGGGTTCAAATTAAAGCGAAACCCGAGAATTGCCAGTTTTTACAAGTTGTGAAGCCACGATCGCTGTGCAGATGTCTGCATTAAATGGCGTCAGTGCGGTGCTGGGAGACGTTATCCTTGTCAGGGGCTTGGTTCGGGGTGCTGCAGCAGAACAGGCGACGCACTGCTCGTGATATGCGCGACGAATTGGACCCTTCTCGCGGCAGCCCGCTCGCCTCTTCTTCGTCCGACTACAACAATAGACAGATAAGAAGCAATCATCATCAGTAAGTGGACATTCCCGAAGCTATCATAAGCTATTCTTTCATACATAAACTGAAGCTCCTTCCTTTGATCGTGATAATCAACCATAACTACTACGGCGTTAATCTTACAATCCTCAAGAAGGAACACTACATTTGAATATTTTGTAAGGAGCCTATGTAGCGTGCGGGCTGCCGCGTGGTCGTTTAAACTGGTTTAAAGTTTAATTTACTACACTATTCTACTATTTACAAGCATATTCGCTTAAATTTAAGCATAGCTTACCCATTCTGAATGTTTGGGTTTGGGTCGAAGTTCTGTGAGTACATCATTGGCATTTTCCTCAAAAGAGACTCTGTCTTCTTGGTTTGATTTTTTCTGCTTTTTTTCAAGTTCCGGTTCTTTTGCGATGTCTGAAATGGGTTGCACCGGCATGACATTTCCCTTCTTTGCTGTTGCTGGGATTTTCTAAAATAAATAAATATTGGGGAAATTTTACACAAGGTTATCTGATCCCAAACTAGGCAAAGCCTGTACAGTCAAGTGCATAAATATGTATCTAAACTATCGTTTCAAAAGTATGTCTCATTGAATGTTTATTATTATAGCATCCAATCTAACTGATATAAATATGTCTGCGGAAACTGATCAATAATTATGTATACTATAAAGGACAATTTGTTTTATAACGAGCAATACAAACCTTTTGAGGGACATATTATTGCTCACTTAGTTATTTAGATATTTTTGCAACAAAAACCAAGACATAATAACGTTGAGAAAAGTGTGACATAATTCGTGAATATTTGCATAAATACATGTAATTGCAATGGATTTCAAGAAACATATTTATGCACTTGACTGTACTATGGGTAACAGGGAATATTAAAATAAAATATTGTATTTATATCAAATATTTCAGTACAACTTTAGGAATTTATATTTGGTCAAGTTAAATGCTTGACGAGTTTTAAAATATGTTTTCTAATAATATGTGGGTCTGTGATGTGGGTTGATGTTGAATAGAATAAATTAAAAGCTGTATGTTAGGTATTAATGAAATTATTTTAGGTATTGTTTTTCATCTTGTGTGGAATATGACATCGTTTAATCGCACACTGCGGCTGCTCTCTGTCCTCAGGGCAACGCAATGACTATAAAAAATCGCAATTTTATCGACTTTATGTTTAGTACTAATGGTTGAAATTTGTCAGCACCCCGCCTGGGAATGACGGATCTGTAAACGTCAGTTTACTATTATCTGATCTGTGCCTCAGATTTCCGTACTCAAAAGGTAAAAACAGGACTCTATTAATATGCTTCCGATGTCAGTCTGTCAGTGGGCTGTATCTCATGAATCCTAAAGGTAGAAAGTTGAAATTTTCACAGATTATGTGTTTCTGTTGCCGCTATAACAACAAATAGTATTAAAAAAAAATAAGTGGGCTTGCCTACTACAAACGTGTTTTATAGGCGATTTTTGCTCGATACATTATGTTCCGGAAAGGATTTTTATCATAGCCTCTATCGTAAAAACGGAAACAATTACAAGTAGGCCGAGTCCTGAAGCTGTAATTTTTAATTGGCTGGACATAAATTGAAACCGTCAATTTACTATAAAGTTGCTATGTATTATAATAGGTGGTGGAACACTTATGTAAAAAATAATTTTTAATGAATTGGCTGGCTTTTAGATTCTCCAGAAAATATATTTTTTTGTTTGTTTATGCATGTGAAGTCAAGCCAAAAATTGTAACTAATATCTGATGGGGTAAACTTTTGATGTGGGTTCCAAGGTACCTACTTCAATTAAAACTAAGCAAAAAATATTTGCGCATATTTTTTTATTAGCAAATTTGTATGCAAGTTACATAAAAGTCCAGGCAAAAATGGCAACCAAATTATTTTAAATTTGATAGACTTTCCAGGACAGTTTTTGAGCAAATTACCTAAAATTAAGCATATTAATCTAAAGTTAAATATTTTCGTATTTAATGTTGAAGCAAAAATACCAACTGAAAAACTTTTGTTTAATTACAGGTTTCATCGTGCGTTCTTTCCTTTATTTATAAAATTAAGCATAATTACAAAAAGATAAAAAAGTTGATTTTTAATTCAATAGATCGCGTCAAGAGAGCGAGAACCGGCGTAATATTATATGTTCTTTGGAACCGGTATGGTGTGCCGTGCGCCTCGAGACTTTTTTCTTCTACGTAATGTCAAGAGTAGGTCAAGCCTGACATAATATTAGACTTTTTAGTGTTCTTATTTCAACAGTCCAAGTAGCTAGAGTGGGCTGCAAGTGTCTGGCTGCCTGCTTGTACAAACAACAACACTTCAAACAGTCCATTGAAAGGAGAAAATATCATTGTGGGATACAGTGTTACAAAAAACCGGGCAAGTGCGAGTCGGACTAGCGTGCTAAGCTATTGCTCTTGATCCCCCGATCTTGACTCCTCTTTAATAAGAATTTGCTTGAAGTGGAAGCTAGCTAGCGTTAATTGGTTGTGAGAAAGGTTGTAAACTTCAATTATTTCAGACTTTATGGTTCCGTACCCATAGGGTGAAAAACGGGATCATACTAATATGCCTCCGATGTCTGTCTGACTGTCTGTCAGTGGGCTGTATCTCATGCTGCATAAGCTATAAAATATAAACTGATCAAGTACGAGTCGGACTCAAAAAAGGTCGAGTTGCACTCCGAGAGTGCCGGCAGAAGTGAAAACTTGAATTTTTGAATATGATGTTTTTGTAAGGGTCAATCGCGTCATTGCTCGTGTACTTCTTCATCGAGACCTAAAATTTGTCTCAGTACATGAGTAGTCTAGGGTCAGTAGTTTTCAAGTTATAGCGATTTTTACTTTGACAGCTGTCATCCGAAATGTTGATCTCATCAAGACCTATCATTTGACTCAGCACACGAGTACACTAGAGTCAGTAGTTTCCAAGTTATGGGGTTTTTTTAGTTTGACAGCTGTCATCCGTAATGTAGATCTCATCGAGACCTTTCATTTGTCTCAGCACATGAGTAGTCTAGGGTCAGTAGTTTTCAAGTAATAGCGATTTTTACTATGACAGCTGTCATCCAAAATGTAGATCTCATCGAGACCTATCATTTGACTCAGCACACAAGTACTCTAGATTCAGTAGTTTTAAAGTTATAGCGATTTTTACTTTGACAGCTGTCATCCGAAATGAAGATCTCATCGAGACCTATCATTTGTCTCAGCACACGAGTAGTCTAGGGTCAGTAGTTTTCAAGTAATAGCGATTTTTACTATGACAGCTGTCATCCAAAATGTAGATCTCATCGAGACCTATCATTTGACTCAGCACACAAGTGTTCTAGATTCAGTAGTTTTAAAGTTATAGCGATTTTTACTTTGACAGCTGTCATCCGAAATGAAGATCTCATCGAGACCTATCATTTGTCTCAGCACACGAGTAGTCTAGGGTCAGTATATTTCGAGTTATAGCGATTTTTAGTTTGACAGCTGTCATCCGAAATGAAGGTCTCATCGAGACCTGTCATTTGTCTCAGCACACGAGTAGTCTAGGGTCAGTAGTTTTCGAGGTATAGCGATTTTTAGTTTGACAATTGTCATCCGAAATGAAGATCTCATCGAGACCTATCATTTGACTCAGCACACAAGTACTCTAGATTCAGTAGTTTCCAAGTTATGGGGTTTTTCAGTTTGACAGCTGTCATCCGAAATGTAGATCTCATCGAGACCTATCATTTGTCTTAGCACATGAGTAGTCTAGGGTCAGTAGTTTTCAAGTTATAGCGATTTTTACTTTGACAGCTGTCATCCGAAATGAAGATCTCATCGAGACCTATCATTTGTCTCAGCACACGAGTAGTCTAGGGTCAGTAGTTTTCGAGTTATAGCGATTTTTAGTTTGACAGCTTTCATCCGAAATGTAGATCTCATCAAGACCTATCATTTGACTCAGCACACGAGTACACTAGAGTCAGTAGTTTCCAAGTTATGGGGTTTTTTTAGTTTGACAGCTGTCATCCGTAATGTAGATCTCATCGAGACATTTCATTTGTCTCAGCACATGAGTAGTCTAGGGTCAGTAGTTTTCAAGTAATAGCGATTTTTACTTTGACAGCTGTCATCCAAAATGTAGATCTCATCGAGACCTATCATTTGACTCAGCACACAAGTACTCTAGATTCAGTAGTTTCCAAGTTATGGGGTTTTTCAGTTTGACAGCTGTCATCTGAAATGTAGATCTCATCAAGACTTATCATTTGTCTCAGCACACGAGTAGTCCAGGGTCAGTAGTTTTCGAGGTAAAGCGATTTTTAGTTTGATAATTGTCATCCGAAATGAAGATCTCATCGAGACCTATCATTTGACTCAGCACACGAGTAGTCTAGGGTCAGTAGTTTTCGAGGTATAGCGATTTTTAGTTTGACAGCTGTCATCCGAAATGAAGATCTCATCGAGACCTATCATTTGTCTCAGCACACGAGTAGTCTAGGGTCAGTAGTTTTCGAGTTATAGCGATTTTTAGTTTGACTGCTGTCATCCGAAATGTAGATCTCATACATTTAGGATTCGCTATTAAATAACGATCAAAACCAGTACGTCAAGTCTGTCGTGCACATATCACGTTGTGCACAACAAAAAAAAGCCGAGACTATGACCACAGAATATATAATAGTAAACAAGTTTACAGGAGTCACACTCCTTTGATCTTGGAAAAAGCTGCCTATTTCACAGACAGGCCTGCTATGACAAAGACAAAAAAGATGTTTTGGTCTTTATCACACTTTAGAAGTTTTGTATATATTGAGCCTGCTCTAACTTGGTATGATTATTTGCAAATCAATTTCTATACTTCATCCGAGATCTGACGCGACAAAGGTAAAAAAGATGTTTTTATCTTTATCACACTTTAGAACTTTTGTATATATTGAGCCTGCTCTAACTTGGTATGATTATTTTCAAATCCATTTCGATACTTCATCCGAGATCTGACGCGACTTCTGATGCGAGTTAATAATTTTTTTCCCATCTGAAAAAGTGCCAAGCGCCGCTAAAGAAGTTTTCACTTCAAAAATAGACCACAGTACTCGTAATTCACTGACATTTCAACTAATACAATTTATATCATGCGGTGGTACGGAACCCTCGGTGCACGAGTCCGACTCGCACTTGGCCGGTTTTTCCCTTTCATTAGATCAAATCCACAATTATTTTGAGTCTCATGTCAAACCTGTAGAATATTCATACAAACTTCCACCCCATTTTTCAACCCCTCAGGGGATGAATTTCAGAAAATCCTTTCTTAATGTGTAGTTTTGACGTACTAAAAAACTACTTACAAAATTTCACATCTGTAGCTTTATCGGTTACGGCTCGGCGTTGATGAATCAGTCAGTCAGTCAGTCAGTCGGTCAGGGCATGCTGTTTTATATATTTAGATCAGAAGATCAAAAGTATTTTCAGCTTACTACAACCGATGTAAATTTTCATCTTTCATGTTTAACTTTAAATTCCGAAGCGCGTACCGAATAAAACAGCGAAGCAATGCGACGTTGCCGTACCGTGCAATCACGAGCCGTGTACTATGTTAATGTCAATTATGAACTTTATTTCAACTTCTTTAAGGTCGATATAAAGCGCTACATAATGTAATTTTTATATAAAAAGATACGCTATTGCCTGAAATGTTTAATTTTTAAAGTAATCAACGTAAGTACAGTTTTAGAGTATAATTAAACACTTTTCATTCAGTTACCTATTTTGGCCAAAGAGAAATCCCTCAATAATTATACCACTGTAAAGCTTTAACATATTGTGTTCACTTTTATGACTGTTTGATCAAGTACAACAAAATTTTGAAGTACAAAAAGTCACGAGATAGTTATGTATTTTGCCCGAGCAGACAAAAATAAATAAAGCTTTTAGTGGGATTTTTTTAATTTTAGGCTTAACCTAAGAACTTAGGTGCTTAATTAGTTTGTAAAATACTAAAAGTTTATCATTGAACGAGCCCAGAAAACATTTCGTTTAGTTGGCATTTTTGCCACAGTAACTATTTATATAATAGGGTTTTTTTAATCTGCCGCCTTGTCTTATTTGGTGATATGCTTAATTTTAAGTAATTATGTAATTACTTCCAAGACTTCATAAACCACAAAAAGAAAATCTTGGTTCCGATTTTTGTCTAGGCCAAAATGTAATTATCTTGGGGTAAAGTGTGAAAATTGGTAAACTATAGCATAACAACAAATAATAAAAAATTATCAAGTGCGTGTCGTACTCCCGCAAATTTAATACAGTTCTGCGTGACTGCGCGTCTATAACTAAGACGGTATATTTTTACTTTAATGCTACGGAACCCTCGGTGCGCGAGTCCGACTCGCACTTGGCCGGTTTTTGGATGCGTTGCGACATAGTGAAATACGTGTGAGTTGGCGTCGACCCTATCCGTATGGCAATCATACTTCCATTGCGAAATGCGCTTCGTGTCGTCGTGTTTTAGTCAAAATTACGGCTGAGACATCGGACCCGTGTCATATCACCATAAGAAGACGCAGCGGATATATGTTGAACGATGTTACATTCCATACAAAACGGCATGCATCCATGGACCTTTAAAAGAACGAATGACCTAGTAGCAAATGGTCCAGTAGTACCTAACATACATAGTGGATGGGTGGACACATACATCAAAACAATATAATATTGTTTACTTTAGAATACACAAGGGGTTTTTATAAGTACACAACCACCGCCGCAAGGCATCTGGGCTTGATGGACTTCCTCGCAAAATTAGCGCATAGATATCAAGAAACCAGCCTGACTATCGGCGATTTACCGCTAGTTGCAAAAAGTGTAATACAGTTAAACCGCTTTAAAGTTTTTCTGTTTTGTTGAGAATAAAAGTGACAGCAATAGATTTAAAGGACCTTTAACTTAAAAGACGATTTGCACAACCAGCTGTTAAAAGATAAAAGATTTATTGTCATTTACCTCAACTTTATCGTCAGCAGATGCAACAGTTGTTTTTTCTAACGGTTGTTTATTGATTTCTGGTATTATTTTTTTTATTTCTGATGCCGTTTTCTTGGTATCTGGCAATGTTTTCATGATTTTTGGCTCTCCCCCTTTGGTTTCTGGTGATGTTTTCTTTAGTTTTGATATCGAATCCCTTGTTTCAGGTGAAGTTTTCTTGAGTTTTGATACCGAATCCCTAGTTTCAGGTGATGTTTTCTTGAGTTTTGATACCGAATCCCTTGTTTCAGGTGATGTTTTCTTGAGTTTTGATACCGAATCCCTTGTTTTAGGTGATGTTTTCTTGATATCTGATGCTGTTTTCTCGGTTTCTGGTAATGCTTTCTTGGTTCCTGATACACTTTTCCTGGTCATGGGTGATGGTGTTCTCGTGGCATCTACATTTCTTCTAAATGAAGGAGAATGAACTTTTTCGGTAGAAAATGCTGAAAATTATTATTATTTTTTTATAAAATAGCAAAGTTTTCTTCGAAAGTGGGATAAGAACAATGACAAATTAAAATAAATAAAAAACTGTAATATAAGCACACGCATATCATAAGTTATGAAGTACGACTTACTTTTGGATTCCTTCTTGTGACAACTGTCGGTGGACTTTGTAGAATCTTTGGATTTTCTATTTTTTTCCGCTGTAAATAAAATAAAGTCATGACTCATGATGTAAAGGTATTACAAAAAATCCCACTAAAGCACCGCAACCAGTTAAGTTTGAGCAGACTTCATCTATTCAAAGATGGCGTAGGTGTCGTGCCTACAATTAGTTTTAATAAAATAAAGATTTTTTAATTTATTTTATAAATTTTTTAAGTATTTTGTTGATCGAACCTATATTACACAAAGAAGATATGTAAGAAATGGTCGGAATTGCATACAAATTGTTTTCTGTGTTTTTTTGCGAATACGATATTGAATTTTATACCCACCCAAGTGTAGAAAAAGGTAATTATTATGAATTTTGAAACAATCTTTATTTTGTCTGAGGTTAATAGCAAAAACTTCCAAATTTCCATACCTCAGGCAGGATGTAATCGAGATAATTTTTAAATTTCTTGTCTTTCATAAACGCATTAAATTTTGAAGAATGAACAATATAACCAACTAGCGGTCCGCCCCGGCTTCGCACGGGTAGATATAGGTTCTTGTTGCGTCGGGAGTTACTAAGAAAACCGGCCAAGCGCTAGTCTGACTCGCACCGAGGGTTCCTTACCACTAAGGTAAAAATACCGTCCTAGTTAAAGGCAGTCATACCGTCTTAGTCACGCAGAAGTGCATTAAATTCGAAGAAGAGGAATGCTAGAAAAATGTGGAGGGGAAGTACCTTAGTCACCACGCTTTTTAGCGTTACGGCTGGCTCCATGGACCGCGGTTGTTGGTGACCGCAGTATGTAAGATGGTGCGATACACGGAAAGATGCTGCTGCCCATCTTCCGGTTTGTAAACCCTTAGTCGCCTCTTACGACGCCTACACGTAGAGATGAGTCGGTACTCTCACCACACGGAACGACACGCACTTGACCAGTATTTATTATTTGTTGTTATTCTATAGCTTATGCACTATAAACATACCAATTTTCACGATTGTAAAAGTTCCCCTTTTAACGATGAGCTAAATCAAAACTCGAACAAAAATCGCTTAGAAAAACATGTTTTTAGTAGGGGAACCCCCCTTTATTTATATTTTGTTTTTGTTTTTAGTATTTGTTGTTATAGCGGCAACAGAAATAGATAATCTGTGAAAATTTCAACTGGGTACCTATTACGGTTCATGAGATACAGCCCGCTGACAGACAGACAGACATCGTATTATCGGCATATTAATAGGGTCCCGTTTTTCACCCGTTGGGTACGGAACCCTAAAAAAAGTACATTTTAAAGAAAATTTGGATAATATTTTGAATTAAATGTGTAGGTACTTAAGTAATAGACAAAGCTAGATTTCTCATCATCACATACACTCTTTGATTATCTGCCTGCCTACCCCGTGAGGAAGGGATTTATGCGTAAGATTACACTCAATTACACATACAGGAAACATCAGCCAAATTTTTCGTGTCTATTCTCTGTTGTAGAAAAAACCATTACAGTCACTTAGAGCGCTGTTTCTTTAATTTCAATTTTGATAACGATTACACTCATGATAACTTTTGAATGGTATGTCCGATTTGAATAAATCGAAAAGTAATTTACAGATACTGATATAGCCTTGAATACAAAATCATTTATTTGGATAAGGATTAATAGGTACGAATAATGTGGCCTACATAGTTGGTACCGGGGTTAATATTGCATATTTTAATATGAAAAAGTAAGTATTGTGACATAACTGTAATAGTTAGACGTATGGTATTGCAGACTTTTTTGTAGATATTGATGATTACTATAAATCTGTTGTACATCACTTTGCTCTATTGTTAATAGTTTCGGCAGCGTACGCGATATAAGGATGCTATTTGTTATTTTTCCACACCTTGGGGTACACTCTCGAAGTTTTCATACGGAACCCTAATTTTTTTGAAAATACTTTATAGCCTGTATTCATCACGGATAATGCAGGTTTCTAATGATGAAAGAATTTTTCAAATCGGTCCAGTAGTTTCGGAGCCTATTCGATGCAAACAAACAAACAAACAATCAAATCTTTCCTCTTTA
Source organism: Athrips mouffetella (assembly GCA_947532105.1). NCBI lineage: Eukaryota > Metazoa > Arthropoda > Insecta > Lepidoptera > Gelechiidae > Athrips > Athrips mouffetella. The sequence continues at coordinate 18,932,425 of OX383972.1, read as the reverse complement.
TAATATTAGTGTAGAAGACTGGCGTTGTCTCATTTCTATTATGACTAGACTAACAAAAGTTGTAACACAAGAAATCCTGAAATCGAAAAATCGATATGAAAATTTAATCGAAAAAAAATCATTTCAGCCAATATCAGGTTAACCCAAAGGCTAATCTACAAGGGGCTCTCTATATTTCCGCGAGAACAGTGAGCGCAGCCGCGAAATACCCGCGAAAAATGAGTGTAGAATCGTTTTGGCTCTGCGCCCTCTGTACATTAACTTACTAATCTGGGTCTGCGCCTTATTGCCTAAGTTTGACAAAAGCGATGGTATTATTTTTTCCCTAAGTGTGCAAAAACAAGAGTGTAAGGCAAACTCAAAGCAAAGAAACTCAGGGTAATAGCTTTTTCGCGCCCTTAATAATTAGTGGTTGTACCTGTGATAATCTTACAGGGGTTGAGCTTGTGTTGAGAAGTTCGTGTCTTCCAGACTTACTTGAGCGGGGATCTTCGTTGGGGCGGTACGAGGACTTGGTTTCCACCACGATGACCTCTGATTCTTCCGTTGTGTTCTTCTTGCGAACATCTGGTTGCGACATTCTCACAACACTTACAACTCAAACGTTCATCAGGCTCTCTAATCAGTCTTAACTGCCGGTAACGATTTTTTTGTAAAATTTGTGAAACGGTGGTAAAACGTCACACGTAGTAAATTTTGACTGATTTTGACAGTAATCTTTTATTGCAATCTTCCATTTTTGAATGGATTTGAATTGAAACTTCTTGCTTTATCTTACTTGTAGTATGTATATTTATAACGGAACGTTTTAGGGCAAAAAGTGGTCAAGTGTGAGTTGGACTCGCGCGCCGAGGGTTCCGATATACCTATAGTATTTTTGGAAGCGATAAAGTCCATTTTTAGGACCGCAAAACTAAATTTGTTTGTAAAGGTTTTTTGCAGATTACTAAATAATTGTGCAACATAGAAAGATCGTTTTATTTTTGCTGTTATATTTATATAAACTTCTATCGACTATAATTTTTCCTTTCACAAACTTCGGAGATAAGGATTTTCATCATAACTTTAAAACTAAACTATCTATGCATTTAAGTTGGGAAACCATATTCTAAAACTGTTTCAAATTTCAAGTCGATAGCATAAGTAGTTGCTGAGATATAAAGGTGTGACAGACAGAAAGACAGACAGAGCGGCACCATAAGGGTTCCTTTTTTTACCATTTTGGTACCTGAACCCTAAAAACCGGCTTAGTGCACGCTAAGTGTGAGTTGGACTGGTTGCACCACATAGAAAGCACACCAAAGTGTTCCATAACGTCATAAAATATTGTCGGATACTGTATGATTTTTTAGCTGAATTTTTAGTGACAGTGGCAGGGTTAAAACTATAGTATTACGACTCAAAGTTAACCGGTTTTTACAATTGATTTACTACTAAACTTCATGCACTACTACAATCATTACAAGTTTACCATTTCTACGATCTATATCTATCTATACTTCTATGCTAATATTATAAATGCGAAAATGTGTTTGTTTGTTTGTCCTTCTTTCACGTCAAAACGGAGCAACGGATTGACGTTGCATGGTGATAGCTTAACGTCTCAAGAAAGCTATAAACTACTTTTTACCGTGGGTAAACATCTTATTCATATCATATGTCTGACACTCATAACATAGTTAATAAACGTGAAGGTTTATATGTTTTTATATGAATACTTCCTTTCATTCACTCCCTTCATTGCTTTCTTTTTTAGGTTCGCCTGTAACGACTGACACTCAAGATTGCCTCCTTGGATTAATACAAAAACAATGTCTCTTGGGCAAAACTGCAAAATTCTTACACATTCAGACATATTATGTCTGACGCTTATGACATAGTAAATAAAAGTGAAAGTTTAATGACTTTTATGAATACTTTCTCTGTACCCAATCACTTTCTTCATTGCCCTCCTTTTTAGGATCACCTGTAATGACTGCTAACACAAAACAACTTCACTTAGAAAAAAAAATGTAAAAGTCTTACACAACACGGGTCAGTTATGTCTGACAATCATAACATTATCCACACACACTCATAACATACTCAATGTGAACGTTTACATGACTTTCATGAATACTTCGACGCCACGAACGATTGACACAGAAAATTGAAAACAACGCTCCTTGGAAAAAGCTGCCAAATTCTTACACAATAATGATTACATATCTAACATTCATAACATAGTAAATAAAGATGAAAATGTATATGACTTTTACTGATACTTCTTCACTACCGACCCGTTCAATAAATTCAAAATATAATTAAATTTGTAGTAAGATACCATTTAACCTGAATAAGTACAATTGCATCTTTTACGTAGCATCAAAAATGAGAAGCATTACGCGAAAAGTATTTCAGTTCGAGTTCTGTTTTTTTATAACGATATCATCATGACGATAAGTTTTTGATATCATAAGCTTGTTAAATCTACGCCAGTATAATAGCATAAAAAATTCCTACGGCAAAACACTTGACTTGTACAGTCAACGACAGGTCAAGCTTGACACTCGCAGCGCGACTCTAGCCCGTACGTCTATTGAAATAAGAACGGTATAAAGTCCAATGTGTCAAGCTTGACGTGCTCTTGACTGTACTAGCCAACGACATTAAAGTCTCTGTGTCCGACTGTAGTGCCGACGCTCTTGTATCAGTAGATTTACACCACGGAGCCCTTTGCCTCCACTTGAATTTTTCGAAGGTTTCTTTATGAAAAAGGTGACTACGAGTCGATGAACGAAGAAATAGCAAGGATCGATTGGTATTTAGAATTCTCGAACACCACTCTAGATGGCGCTGTAGATCGCTTCTACAGCATTATATGAGCCTAAAAGATAAATATATTTCCGTCAAGCCAGCTACCGTAGATCCTTATCCAAAATGGTACACTAAAGCTTTAAAAAAGTAATTAAAGAGAAATTTAAACATTTTCGGAAATATAAAATCTACGGTAACGGGCCGTGTAAAAGTACTGGAAGACAGTTGTTACAATAATTACATATCTTTGGTTGAGCAGTCTATAAAAAACAACACTAGGCATTTCTGGACGTATATTAGTTTATGCCTAGTAGCCTTGTATATAACGATACTTCTTTCAACACCGGCGACACGCTCTGTAATGCTTTTTCAGATTATTTTAAATCAACTTTTTTAGATACTCCTAGGAGCTTTCGTTTTGATTGCGATAAACCGCCAGAGGACGACTTTCCAACGGTTTCTGATATATCAGGTATCACTGTAGACAAGAATTTTATCACGAAACTTTTGTTAAGCTTAGACCCTTTTAAGTCAGCTGGGCCAGATTATTTGCCAGCACGTGTTCTAATAAGCTGTGCCAAAACCATCGCTACTCCTCTGTCTTTGCTATTTGAGAAGTCTTTGAGTGAAGGTGTTGTCCCTTCGATATGGAAACGTGCGTTCGTGACACCAGTCCAGAAAAAAGGTGCTAAGACAGATGTCACAAACTACCGGCCGATATCCAAACTATGCATTGTCTCCAAGGTTTTGGAGAAGTTGGTGTACAGTCAAGTCTACCCAGCGCTCAAACATTCAATGAATGAGTCACAGCATGGTTTTCTCAAAGGCAGATCTACCGTAACTACTCTAGTTCTACTAAATGATATTTTGACTGAAGCCATGGACGGTGGAGCGCAGGTCGATGTTGTTTATATAGACTACAGTAAAGCATTTGATAGAATTCAGCATCTACTACTGCTCAAGCTCTACAGAACAGATATTAGGGGTAACCTTCTCCGATGGTTTTCCTCTTACATTGACAACCGGTCACAAGCAGTAGTAGTCAATAACTACATCTTGGGATGGGTTAGCATCCCTAGTGGAGTGCCACACGGCTCTCTGCTTGGTCCTTTGCTTTTAGTAGTCTTTGTGAACGACATCGTCCATTGCTTTCAAACATCCCGCGTCTTGTGTTTCGCAGACGATATTAAAGTTGTGGCGAGTATTCGGACCCAAAGCGACGCTGCTGTTTTGCAACGTGACCTTTTGCAACTTGAAAATTATTGTGCTGAAAACCTTCTAGACCTCTATCCCACCAAATGTAGCGTAGTATCCTTTAGTCGTAAGCGCTCCACCATCCTGTACAATTATATCTTGAAGGGTGTCTATCTTAACAGAGGAAGCTCTGTACGGGATCTGGGTGTCACTCATGATTTTAAACTGATATTTGACATTCACATTAACAATATAGTTGCGAAGGCCTACAAAGCTCTAGGATTTTTGATGCGTATTTCAAAAGACTTCAAGCAAATTAAAACGTTAAAAATCTTGTACTGTACCTGTGTGCTAAGTGTTTTGGAATACGCGTCTCAAGCATGGAATCCCAGGTATGAAACTTATATTAATCGGATTGAACAAATCCAGAAAAAGTTTATAAGACGCTTATGCTACCGAAACAACGATAAATATAAATCTGAAAACTACGTTGATTCATGTAGGATGCATCACCTTCTTCCACTAGCTAAGAGGCGCAAAATTTGATTTAGTGCTTTTATTAAAAGTCGATACCGCTGCTATTGATTGTCCGGAACTGCTAAAGAAAATTGTTCTCAAACCCCATAGCAAGAATCTGCGTAGCAACGCACTCTTATATCTTCCCCCGTCTACTACTAGATATCGGCAGAACTCCTTCATTTGGCGAGCAAGCAACTCCTTTAACAGACTATGTAACGACTTGGACGTCGACCTATTTGATACTAGTTACGAGTCGGCGAGACGACTTTTGAGTAAAATGTTTTTTAAATCTTAGGCAGATCATTCTTGTTATTTTCCTAGATATTTATTTGTATGTGACAGGCTATGGTTGTGATTTAGTCAGCTTATTAGATCTTTCATGTTACACCTAGACATTTATGAGGCTATGGTTGTATTGTAACTTAGTATGTAGGTACTGTGCACTCAGTAATGTGCAAAAATGTGTTTTTTTCTATTGTGATTTTTAATTGTTTAATGCATGACATAATTTTCGCCCCAAAATCGGTTCCATATAGGGATTTTTATACTTCTTCCAGGTTACGGAATTCAAGTCGCTGACAAAAAGTGTATTATTAAACATCTACTTTCGCCACATTATCGTTTCCTTTGTGTATCTCATGAGGTAATGACCAGGTTGCGGGAGCCCAAACTATATGAAAGAGAAAATTCCGAACTTCGTCAAAGATTCCAAAGTAGGTACCTAATTTCTTAGGTCCAAGCCAGACAGAACGGGCGCGGCGCGCTTCGGGTGCGCCCGAGGCGCGCTTCGAGCGCCCCCGTGGTACACTTTTCGGCTGGACGACGCAATCGATGGCAGCGGACTGTGCTGTGCGGCGGCGAGCCGGCGGTGCGCCATAGGCATGCCGTCTCGTCGCCTGTTCAAATCACATGCATACAAAATGTAGGAGAACGACGCGGTGCAAGCCAGACAGAAGAGGTGCGCTGAAGGCGTGCCGTGCGGCGCACCTCTTCTGTCTGGCCTGCGCCTTACATAAATGGCAAATTCCGATGCTTCTTCATCTTGCTTGAGACAAAGATTTTAAAAACCCCATTAACGTAGAACAAACGGAAGCTCCGTTTACTCTACTGCGCGTGAGTTCCCAAAATCTTTGAGATCTGATATTTTCTTTGCTGTGTCATTGATATGTTCTTGTCTGTAATCCGTGGCTCTTCGACTCTCTTCGATACCAGACGTTGTTGAATCAAAAATGCACAATTATAATTTGGTGGGGAATGGTGTTGTTTCGGGAAATTATTTTCACCAACGAACATGGTACCCACGTTAGTTATTAAACCTACGAGTAGAAACCATAAATTCTGACTGACATAAAAAAGAAGAATAATCATTGACAATCAATCAACAGGACATGATGTAAAATTTTTTCATTATAAACACACTAAATTACTGTTATATACATAATTTTGATTTTATCGTCGAGCAGGTAAACTGTGTAACTATGCCGGGGAAGAGGAAAATAAAATGTGATGGAAAATAAACAGTCTCCATCTAAGAAGAAGTTAATATCCATCCAAGAGGAGAAATTGATACGCCAAGTTGACTACGATTCTATAGCGGGGGTCGCCGTGACAGCGCGAGTCCCTAAAAAGGAACTCCTTTTAGGTATTTACTTATTATTATTAAATATGTACACAAACAAGGGCTTATAATAAGATGTAGGTATATTCTATTCATCAATATCTCATTGCCCTAGCCTTATGCCCTTTGCACGGACTCGGCTTCTTAAACCTAGGAAAATGGACACTGATTTTTACACAAAATGACTGCCGCCTGACCTCCGCAACACAACAGAGGGCAACAGATTCTAGATGAAGGCTTCTCCAGAACTGCCAGTCGGTAGTTTTAAGTCGCTAAATAGTCTCTGATTTGGCTTAACGACTTCTGAGTGGCCAAAGAGTGAAATTCTCTGCCTACGTTTGTGTTCCCGAGTTCATATAACCCGAATCTATTCAAGTTGCGAGTGAATAGACTTCTTCTGGGCAAACTTGTCCCAGCGTCGACCTCATCTCTGTCCTCAAGAATAGATCCAGGTCAAGAGTACGCCCATTGGCTATAAAAAAACCCGTTAAGTGCAAGTCGGTCTCGCGCGCCGAGGGTTCCGATATACCTATAGTACTTTTAGAAGCAATAATGTCCATTATAAGGTAACAGTGTTTTTTAGATTTCTAAAACACTGTGCAACTTAGAAAGATCGTTTTATTTTTTCTGTAATATTTACGTAAACTTCTATCAACTATAATTAATTCAAATTTTTCCTTCTGCAAACTTCGGAGATCGTATGGGCAATGGTATTTTTCTTTACATTTTCCATCATAACTTGAAAACTGAGTCATAAAAAATACAAGAATCTATTTTGGAATGTACAAATAAAGCCCTTTTATATGATACTCTCAGAATAATAAGAAGATATTATTTTGAGATGGTACCCCACTTAACCTGGTAAGGACAATTTTAAATTTAGCCATACGGCTATCTAGGCCCTTTTTACAACAATAATAATCATTATTATTATTATTATTTTTTTGTTTTCAATAAAGTTGGGCAGTCATATTCTAAAACTAGCTGGTGCCCGCGACTCCTTCCGCGCGGGGTTCAAAAAAACGTAGCTAATGACTTTTCCCATGGTTCAAACCACAGAGTTCGAACTATCTTCGTGACAAGTTTTATCAACATCAGTTCATTGGATCAGTTATAACATTATGTAATTGAGATGAATCTAAGCGCACGGCAGTGCGCATGCCAAGTTCCCGCAACAGGCCACGCGCATGCCGTGCACTATTTACACGAACCGTTTCGACCCACTTTTGAACCCCTGTAGCTCAGTGCCTATTGCAAGTACAGAGATAAAACTGTACCCACATAATTATATACTAATACTGAAGCAATTTGCCAAATTTCATAGATATAGCTACAGTTGATCTTGAAATATGACCCCGTGAAAATAGCTAATTTTGGCACTTAATGACTGACTGACTCACTGACCGGTAATCAATTTAGGTAGTCGTTAGGATAACAGTAATGGAAAAATTCAAAAAATAGAAATTGGTCAAGTGCGAGTCGGGTTTTCGTCAAAATTATATATAAAATGTTGGTAATACTTCTCTAAGACCTGAAAATCTGAAATTTGGCATGGGGATAGTCGTTAGCATTAAAAAAAGTATAGCAAAAATTTGAAAATTGGAAATTGGTCAAGTGCGAGTCAGACTAAAATTAATGTACCAAACATTAAAAAGGTAGTATTTCTAGAAGGTCAGACTTAGTCATGCATGAAAACAAGTACCTATGTTTTAACGAAACTATGAAAATACAAACAACGTTGCGATAGTTACTATAAATATAATATAGCAAACTGAACAAAAATAAATGAAATCCCACCAAAAGCATAACTGTTAAAAAGGGGGCCAAGTTCCTATCGACTAATTGTTTGCCTAAAAAGGGTTGAAATCCAATCCAATGCCAAGTTTAGATGCACTTTAATATCGATTATAATCGTCTTCATCAGCAGCCTGATCCACTAGTAAACATTTGCCATTCCCAAGACTCGCCACCACATCCAGTCCTCCGCCTTCCGCATCCAGCCACTATCCGCCACCTATTCACGTCAACGGTTCATCTGGCCGAAATTCACTTTACCATACACCCAACTTAAAATATGGTATAGCTGTGAAAATACGCAGGTGTACGTTGAAAATAATATCTAAAATGAAATACTTCTAAATTTGAACTTGGCAGGTTAATTTTTTGGCCCCCTTTTTAACAGTTATGTTTTTGGTGGAATAGTACCTACAGATAATATGGATTTTTTGTGTGTTAAGCACCTCTTGTTCAAGTACGGACTGTTATGTCTTATATTATCCTTACAGTCCAATTCCACTCATACTAAGTGTGATACAGGTTCTTTTATTTCTTATACAAAACAAATCCTATAACTACATCTGAGGCTCAGTCACTTTAGCTACTGTAGCTACTGAAAAAAGAGCTGTACAAAATCTGAAGTGTCAAGCTACACATGCTTTTGACTGTTCATGTACCTCAAAACAAAACTGTAGGATTTCAAAACAAATTTTGTTTGAACACTTATTTTCCCCAAGAGATTCACATCTCTCCTTATATCAAAAAGTATTTTATTTAAAAGTACGTTCCTCATCTAAGTTTTTAAAATTTAAGAATTTTCATATATTTTTTTTTACATTTATTGCACCGCCATGCCGAAACTGCATGGATTTAATTTTATTGTTATTTTTAACAGTACCAGGGCGACCGAGCTTCGCTCTTTGTAATCTTGATTAAAGCCCACTAACAGATGGCGTTGTAGGGTTTCTGAAACGCCCAATTTTCAAGGAATGCTCAAAAACATGGACTGATCGAATTTTCGTAGACATAAGATAAATACCTAGCCAGATAAATTTTTCGCCCCCGAGAACTCTCGTATAGCAAATTTCTTCAATATCGTTAAAGCCGTTTTTGAAAAACCGATTACAAATATACCTATACGTATTCTTAATGTTATTCTTAATCAATGAAAGAAGGTACGCGAAGTTTCAAGGGGCGGTGCCACTAACTCACAAACTACTGAGCCAATTTAAACAGTTTTTAAAAACGTATCCTATACTATTAAACGAGCAATATTTATACGTATATGTATATTAGTAAGTAATCGGTTTTTCAAAAACGGCTTTAACGATATTGAAGAAATTTGCTATACGAGAGAAAGATAAGATTTTGCTATACGAAAGAAATTTGCTATGCTTTGCAATGAAACTAAGCGCATATGTTGCATGAAAATAAGCCAAACACATTATCGAAAACACCATTCGAATCGGTTCAGTAGTTTGTGAGTTATTGGTGCACAGGCCGCTTGATAATATTTGTGTAGCTTCTGATTGAGTGAACCGATTGCAATTAAATAAACATTATATGTTGTACGAAAGTAAGCCAAATACGTTATTAAAAACCCAAGTATGAATCGACGTAGAAGTTTGTGATTTGTTGGCGCCTCCACTTGAACTTTCGCATATCTTCTGCTCGAATGAACCGATTGTAATGAAACGTAGCTTATATGTTGCAGAAAAGTAATCAAAACACATTACTGAAACTTTCGTTAGAATCGGTTCCGTAGTTTGTGAGTTATTGATGCACAGGCCGTCTGATACATTGCATACGTGTAGTTTCTGTTTGAGTGAACCGATTTCAATGAAACCAAGCTTAGATATTGTACAAAAATAAGCTAAATATAATTTCAAAAACCCCATTTCAATCGGTTCAGTGGTATGCGAGTTTATCGCGAACAGACAAACAGACAAAAATTCCAAAAATTACTCGAATGGGTTTACCTTTTTTATGACCCCCGAATTTTCGCGAAAATTTTCAATGTACAGAATCGGCGAGTTTACGATTTTTTTATATGTATAGATAGATAGACTATTCTAAATTTCAACTCGATAACACGAGTGGTTGTTGCTCAGAACAAAAACTTCTTTGGGTTGTTGAGACAAGCAGGTGTGACAGACAGACGAAGTCGCACCTCAAGGGTCCCGTTTTTACCATTTTGGTTCGGAACCCTAAAAAGAGTATACCAATAGCCTAGCGCACCACTGGAGGTCACCCATCCGTGGTCAGACTACGGCCAACATTGCTTAAATAAAATTGCTCACTCGGCCACGATTGCTCCCCATCTATACGTTACTTACTGTTATATAAAATTGTGAAACAAGTTATTACATTAAATATCACAAAATCACTGACTTCAACTCAATGGCTGCCTGCTCGTTGATTTGATGAATATTTTTTATTGTTTTCATGATAAGATTTAAAGTTTAGTATTATTGTTAATATTCAGCGTGAATTTTCATTGGTTTTTCTCCCGAAGCCCAGTGATTCTACTCATGAAAATTAGTAACTTTCCCAAAGAAAAAAAATATTTACTCAAAAAACATTTTTTGTCTTGCGATAAAAAATGAGTCGATCACGTGACCACCTTACTATGGGGAGCCGAAAAAAAATTGTTTTCTTCGCGAAAGTAGTTTTTATCATGAGTAGAATCACTGGGCTTCGGGTGCAAAACCAATGAAAATTCACGCTGTATATGTTCCATGTGGTACCGGCAAAGAATAGTACCACCCCATACATACCTGTGGGTGTCGTAAGTGGCGACTAAAGGTTATAAACTGGAGGATGGGCAGCAGTATCCTCCTGTAAATCATACCATCTTACTTACTGCGGTCACCTACAACCGCGGTCAACCATGGTGCCAGCCATAACGCTAACAAGCGAGGTGACTATGGTACTTACCCTGCACATTTTTCCAGCAAAAGCTAAAATTCTGGAGGGAGCTCCCTGTCCTGTAGTGGACATTTCATAGGGTGTTATGATGATGATGATTGTTAATATACCAACATATTTTATGTGAAAAACCCAGAAACCGGAGATATAACTATGAAAAATATCCCAACCAAGTACGACTATGTGAAATCCTAAGGGGACCTATAACCAATATACGGTGAGGTAATTTGGTGTGAGGACAGAGATGAGGTCAGCGGGGTGGTACAGATTCACCCAGAAGATACCTATTTACTCTCGACTTGAATAGACTCATATAGATGAGTTAGGAAAAATAGACGTAGGCAGGTAATTCCGAATTGCGCTTTATAAAAGGTGTTCGAGAAGCTTTCTGAGAATTTGCAGAATATCAACCAGGTAAGGGTTGGTGATATCCTGCATTGCGTCTAGACTTCAGAATTAAAAAAGGGTTAGCGGAATAAAATCATGTGAGCTATATTAAATCTGCTGGAAACCAATGGGGCTAATAATTGAATACTTTGGATTCAACAGATTTAGAGATATTCAGGAAAAAAGCAGCACCTCGTCCAGGGCAAGTGTCTTCCTCTCAACGAGTGCTGGTTTCGATCAAACCTCGAACTCCCGCCATCAAAACTCTCTACATAGCTGAAAAGAATCGGTTTTATTCAAAAAAGGTAAACTTTTATAAAATTTTAAGTGTATAAAATATAATCTTTTCACGATAAAATAATTCGACGGTCTTTTACAGAATTCGGAAAAATCTGGCTCTCGTTCGCGACTAGGTATTGGTGATCATTCGTCGTTTAACTCTTCACTTTATACTCGTAAGTACTTTTAGTTTCAGAGCGATACTTTATCAGAGACACATGTATTAAAATAATTTAAAAATTTTAAGATTACAGTGACGACACCGTAACCGAAGTTGCTTCTATAAGTAATTGCGAAACAGAACGGAAACTGACCACTACAAGTATTATTGAATCTGGTCAAATAACTTCGACGACCGACTTAGAAAAGTCTGGCGACATTTCCGAAAGTTTCAAAGGGATCATTACTCGTGACCCGCGAAAAGCTAACGTTTACAACGACAAGCAACGACCCCCAGAAAAATGTTATGTTTATACTCAGCCTCAGTTTACCTTGAACCCTCCTAAATTTGAAGCAAAAGCTGAAAAGTCGAAGGTTAACCCTAACAAAACCGATATTGGTACATTGATAATTACAAACACATCTTCAGACGACGGCTTGCCGATCAGTGCGCGTACAATTAAAAAGCTCAATAAACGAATCGATCAGTTAGAACGTAAACTTATAAAGCAAGAAATGGTGTTTCGCTCTCTCGATCCCAACCTTCAGTTGTCGTCATCGGATGAAGAAGAATGCAAAGAATCCAGAATGATGGCATCTGGATCTGGTCGACCCTGTTGTAGTTACATCCAGCAGTACAGCCACATACCGGAGACGTCGGCGTTCCAACGTTACGCGCACCAGAGCTCGCCACTTTCAGCCAGCAAGGCGACCACGCTCGAGAAGGAGCATAACTCTGAGCAGTATGGCCGCGACTTTACCACTTACGACGGGATCACGGCGCGAGGTCGTCGTCAAAGCGCCTCCGTCCCATGTAAGCGAGACGACTTCCCAAAAATGGCAGCCGAGAGAGTGCATAAAATTCGCCACAAGCTAAATCCAGTGCGCGACTATCGCCTGATGGATACTGTACATTACTTGGCTCAGGGCGAATTTGCTCCCCGCGATGATGGCATAAAGTTAACGCCATCTCGCGAAGCTGTGCTGAGCGATATAATATGGGAAGACGTGTGCCGCACTCACTGGCCAACCGCACGTCTCGGGCGGCGTAATGCACAACCGGAGCGATGCGGCACGCGCTGTGAGCTGCAGCGGCTCATCGACAGCCTGCTGCGCGAGCGCGTGGCCCATGTTGAGCGCCGCCGCCGTCGCCATTACCGTATCGTGAAGCTCAATCACCGTCACGAGAGCTGTCGCCCAGTTGGTAAGACGGGTGACATCATCGTCGCCAGCCACAAAAACAAGGACGGTAATGAAGAAAGGGAGGTCCCAATTAGCGATCACAATGCTGCGAGCGCCATGATTTCCGATCGTCGTTGGGAAGATCCTAATCAGAGTTCCCGCAAGAGTCACAGGAGCTATGACCGGATCACGTACCACGATTCGAGCCAACGGCAAAAGCGGCGTTCTAGAGAAGAGGAATGTTTGCCGGGAACGAGTTACGCGACGGGCCATGGACCCGGCAATAGGGAGCCGATGTGCTGCTACCACTCGGTGAGCCCGACGAAGCCGGGCCACATGGCACCGCTGGACGCGCGACGCCGGAAGCCGGCCGGACTCGAGCTGTCCAGCAGCAGCACGGCGAGCAAGCCGGCCCCGCGGAACCCGCGCCTCGTCATCAAGAAGGATGCATCGCGTAACAGGAAACATAAGGACGAACCTAACCTAGAGCAATACATCCTGTTGCCTACCCTGGTCATAAGAACGCCCTCTAATGTAAAGCGACAGAAGAAATTTAACGAGTTATACCACCGTATACTAAATCTTCATATGAATAATAATGGTACGTATTATTTATTTAGTTTATTTATTGCAGTCATGTACAAGTAAGTTGGTCATGTACACCCGGCCGCACGTCGGTGGAAACACTGACCCTGAGCAGGCGTTTGTAGCGTAGCGCTGGTTCAGCTTATACTGGTTTGGTTTCTACGTGCTCGTTGCCGTGCGCACGAAGTATGATGAGTAATGGATGAGGGTATGGAATATAACGTGAATTTTTATTTCGCATTCAAATCCCAGTGATTATGCTAATGAACTTGCAAAAAATAACTATCTTAAAGAACATAATTTTTAATAGAATTTTTTTGATCGCGTGATCAACGCATTGTGTATGAGAATCCGATATATTTTTTTATTACCATAGTTGTTTGTTTTTGTTAGTAAAAAGGAATAAAAATTCATGACGTAAGTAATAATTATGTTTTCTTTGTTCAGGTGTAAATACTGAAGAATGTGCGGTAGGGTCTGAGGCCACAGAACCAAATCCACACCCAAACCCCAACAAAAAAGATATCGGCTTAAATATAAACATCACGTTATCACCTAGCGTTGAAGATCTGACGAATAAATCTAAGCCAATGTGATGCGCACAGCTTCCTCCAACGAATTCAACAGTTTACCTCCATATTGCTCGACTTATCGATAAAGTCAGTTTTTAATATATATCTTATTTACACTGAATACGGAATTGATCAACAAATTCAACTTTGTATCTAGTCTTAAGCAAATTCCAAAACAAAATCTTATATTCGTGGAATATTGTATTGAAGAGAGATCGTTTAGTATCAGGGCAAAAATATAGGGTAATAAAATACAAGGTTGAATAGTTAATAATATCATCGTTTCAAGATATGGACATCTAAGAGAACCTATAATAATCATGCTTGTCTTTATAACAATACACATTGTTCGATAAAACAATCTTTCATTTCAACATAAAAAGCTACTAACTACTAGTGTGGAGTACTATCCCAAGAAAAACATAACTGTTAAAAGGGGGCCAAGTTCCTATCGGCTAATTGTTTGTCTAAAAAAGGGTTGAAATCCGATCCAATGCCAAGTTTAGATGCACTTTAATATCGATCATAATCGTCTTAATCAGCAGCCTGATCCACTAGTAAACATTTGCCATTCCCAAGACTCGCCAGCACATCCAGTCCTCCGCCTTCCGCATCCAGCCACTATCCGCCACCTTATTCACGTCAACAGTTCATCTGGCCGTAATTCATTTTACCATACACCCAACTTAAAATATGGTATAGCTGTGAAAATACGCATGTACGTTGAAAATAATATCTAAAATGAAATACTTCTAAATTTGAACTTGGCAGGTTTTTGTTCTGTAAGTAACACTTGATTAATTGTGTAATTGGGTATGCCTAAAATTTACAAAGTCCTAATATTCAAAATCCATTTCGAGGTAATCGTATTTCTTGTATACTCGCCAAGTTTTGAGGTATAAAAGTGTAAGATTGTAATTATTTCAGTGTTTTGAATAAAACTCGTTTGACCTTCAAATGACCGAGTTTGTTTCGCGAAATTGGCATTAAAATTTGCTACTGCGGAAGCCATGACACTAGGAAAGATATGGCTGTCAATAGGATATAAACAATTTGCCAGAATGGCTATATATTAGCAAATTTTTCTATTTAAGATATATTTTTCTCCCATTAAAGTGATTGTTTCTGATAAGGTTCATGTTAAGAAAAAACCGGCCAAGTGCGAGTCAGACTCGCGCCCTGAGGGTTCCTTACCTATTTACCATATGATATACTAAAAGTTTTTGGTTTTTGACTTTAAAAACTCCGCGACCATCCAACTTGACCCCTCTTTTATAGAAGTTCTTGAAACGGGAGGTCACCTTAATTGGTTACTATTAGTTGTGAGAAAAATTGTAATATTTAATGATTTTAGACATTTCCCTTCATTTGCACTGTAAGAGCTTCTTGCCAAATTTCATAATTTTAGGTCAACGGGAAGCACCCTCTAGTTTTGCTTTAGTGCATAAATGTATGGAGATGAGGACATAAAAAGCCATATTTTTTCATTGCGTCGTTGTAAAAAATTGAAATTTTCAGATCTTCTGTGGTTTATGGACTTTAATATTCGTTGCGGGAACTTGGCCTGCGCAGTGCCGTGCGCTTAGATTATGATGCGATAGTACGGCGGGTTCTTTCCACGATATGTTTTGAGTATATGGGGCGCTGTTGCAAGCACCTACATCACGGAGGGTGATTCTATAGGTATATCGTAGAAAGTGATTTTATTTTAACACTTCCAGTGTTCGGATAAATCTACAAAGTAGAAAATCGCAAAATTTCACAACCACAGGCAGGATTCGAACCTGCGTCTTCTGCGTCAGTACCGCAGACGCTTTACCAACTAGGCTACTGTGGTCCTGCCTGATGTTGTGAAATCTGCGATCTCTATACGCATTCTTACGTAGCGTTAGTGCTGCCACCTCGTAAGCATTAGCTGTACTAATGTTGGTGCTGCCACCTAGTAAGCATGAACTGTACTAGCCCAACTAGTCCATTATTGCAAATAGAATTCAAGTCGAAAATTGGTAACACTACGTATAATGAAAAATGATTTTATTTTAACACTTCCAGTGTTCGGATAAATCTACAAAGTAGAAAATCGCAAAATTTCACAACCACAGGCAGAATTCGAACCTGCGTCTTCTGCGTCAGTACAGCAGACGCTTTACCAACTAGGCTACTGTGGTCCTGCCTGATGTTGTGAAATCTGCGATCTTTATACGCATTCCAAAGTTGCGTTAGTGCTGCCACCTAGTAAGCATGAACTGTACTAGCCCAACTAGTCCATTATTGCAAATAGAATTCAAGTCAAAAATTGGTAAAATTGAAAATGATTTTATTTTAACACTTCCAGTATTCGGATAAATCTACAAAGTAGAAAATCGCAAAATTTCACAACCACAGGCAGGATTCGAACCTGCGTCTTCTGCGTCAGTACCGCAGACGCTTTACCAACTAGGCTACTGTGGTCCTGCCTGATGTTGTGAAATCTGCGATCTCTATACGCATTCCTACGTTGCGTTAGTGCTGCCACCTCGTAAGCATTAGCTGTACTAATGTTGGTGCTGCCACCTAGTAAGCATGAACTGTACTAGCCCAACTAGTCCATTATTGCAAATAGAATTCAAGTCGAAAATTGGTAACACTACGTATAATTGAAAATGATTTTATTTTAACACTTCCAGTGTGTGTACTTCTAGTAAGCATTAGCTCTACTAATGTTGGTGCTGCCACCTAGTAAGCATGAACTGTACTAGCCCAACTAGTCCATTATTGCAAATAGAATTCAAGTCGAAAATTGGTAACACTACGTATAATTGAAAATGATTTTATTTTAACACTTCCAGTGTTTGTACTTCTAGTAAGCATTAGCTCTACTAATGTTGGTGCTGCCACCTAGTAAGCATGATGCTAGTACAGTTCATACTTACTAGGTGGCAGCACCAACATTAGTACAGCTAATGCTTACTAGGTGGCAGCACTAACGCAACTTTGGAATGCGTATAGAGATCGCAGATTTCACAACATCAAGCAGGACCACAGTAGCCTAGTTGGTAAAGCGTCTGCGGTACTGACGCAGAAGACGCAGGTTCGAATCCTGCCTGTAGTTGTGAAATTTTGCGATTTTCTACTTTGTAAATATCGTAGAAAGCCCGTCGCGTCAAACTGTTACCTTGCTGGCCGCAAAAGTATGGAGTACACGTGGTGTACAAAATAGTTGGCATTTTTTAGCATGGCCCTCGGACCATGATCCTAAACAACATATGGTTCGCGTTCATACATGAAAAAAAAAATTCAACATCATGGAAACAGCACCAGCTGATTCCACATTTTTTTTTCGTATTTCGACCTGTTCCTTGACGAAAGTTGTTCAGTTACGCTAAAATAGTGCTTACAATTTTTTACAACTATTTATTACAATTTTTTACGCCTTTTTATAAGACCCTTAAATACAAAATTTTAAACAAGGGCAGTTTGTACGGAGAAGCTGATGTTTTTTTCGTTTCCTGAAAGTTTTGTTTACTGAAAGTTGTTCAGTGTCGTTGACTGATCATGCCCCTTCAGTATTCGGAAGGCTGTCCCTAGCACCCTGTATAGATGCTATAAAGGTTGTAAGGGACGGTGTACCGAAAACTGAAAGGGCTTGCTCAGTCAACGAAACGGAACAACTTTCCTAAAAAACATATGTTGGGAAATAAAAAAAAATTATGATCTCCTTACAAATTGCCCACTCTGGTCGAACAGTTTGGAGGTCAAAATTTTTTATTTATTTGGAAAAATTGTTCAGTTTCGTTGATTGAGCACGCACTTTCAGTTTTCAGTACACCTTCCCTTACACCCTGTATATATGCATATGTCGAAGACACGAACTCGGGCGTAGAGGGATGGCACTATGTGGGCAAGGGATAGACATCAGGAATAGCCGAGAACACGATATTGGCCGAACTATTTGTAGCAGACATCGATAACATCTTTGACAATCGCCTAATTCAATCGAGTGTAACTTACTTGCATAACGATCTTTCATCCTGACTTGCCATTGACCTCTCATACGGTATTCTCCTCAATCACGTCGTCGGTAAACACAGCGGTGTGCAGGACTGCTTGTGCCACCTGTTGTTTTAATGTAAAATTAACTAAGTGGCACAATCCTGTCAACCCCAAACGTTGGAGGCTTATTCTAAGATTCTATCCACATGTTCAACTACAGCAAACTCACAGTTCACCGTGTTTTACTATCACACAAGGTATTCGCGTATCATAACCTAAAATCTCACAGTCTAGGGCAGAAAAGATCATAAACACTTAGCTGTCGTTAAAGGGTCGCTCCTGTCATCGCAGAATTGCCACGGCTCATCCGCCAGCGGCTTCAGGCTTCATCTCGCGACCAACTATCACTTTAGAACTTGACGTGGTAAAATCTCGAACAAGAATGAGCTGTTGAAAATGGCGGCCTCGTCTTCACGTTGCTACGTGTTGGCTAAACTGACACAAACCACGCCCCTTTAAGCGCCATTCGTTGTAGTAGTACCAACCTCACGATCTAAATAAAGCCATCATTGCCATCATCATCGTCCAACACCGACAACCCACACTGGTACGGAAATTCAGTACTAATTTGACGTTTGGCGTAGCTTCGCCGTGCTTGGGCCACTGCATGGGTGCTGCTGGCACGAACGTTTGTCTTTGAAAATACCGCGGGAAATTCGAAATGAGAGTCGCACTACGACACATATATATGCACTAGGTTATTTTTTTGGACCTGATATGCTTATGCCCTACCTTATTACAAAGGTCAAAAGCAACAACTTTTGTTCTACAACTTTTCTAACAAAGCACGAAAAATTTTCAACTTCCCATACAAAATGGGTCGGTCACGTGACCACTTTAGTATGAAGAGTCGAAAATTTTTGTGCGTTGTTAGCAAAGTCGTAGAACAAAAGTTGTTGCTTTTGACCTCTATAATAAGGTGGGCTTACGCATATCAGGTCCAAAAAAATGGGAGTTTCCTCGTGTCCGTACTAATGTCCTGACTAGTACGGACACGAGGAATTAAAAAAAAAATAACCTTGTATAGGGTCTATGATATAAGTGAGCATAATTTAAGCATGTTAATAAGATAAAGAGATTTAATCTAATACAAAATGCGATATCAGCTGACGCAGTTTATAGGAACAAATATGTTTTTCCGTATTTCAACCTAAGTTCCTAGAGAAAAGTAGTTCAATTTATGGACTGAGTAATATTAATATTCTAAAATTCTAATCACAATTTAGGACCTTATTTCTCGGCTTCATGTACAATCCATTTACAAATTTATTTTTTCTGACGGCTTTAGCCGGTTGACCACAAACTATACAGGGTGTAAGGGACGGTGTAACGAAAACTGTAAGGGCGTGCTCAGTCAACGAAACTGAACAAGTTTCCTAAAGAAACATTATGTTGGGAAATGAAATAAAATGTTGACCCCTCCATACAAACTGTTCAACCAGAGTGGGCAATTGGTCAAGGAGAGGTCATAATTTTTTTCGTTTCCCAACATATGTTTCTTTGAGGAAGTTGTTCAGTTTCGTTGACTGAGCACGCCATTTCAGTTTTCGGTACACCGTCCCTTACATTCTTTATAGCATCTATACAGGGTGCTAGGGACAGCCTTCCGAATACTGAAGGGGCATGATCAGTTAACGACACTGAACAACTTTCAGTAAACAAAACTTTCAGGAAATGAAAAAAAAACATCGGCTTCTCCGTAAAAACTGCCCCATCTTGTTTAAAATTTTGTATGGAGACGCGTATTTTTTTTTCGTTTCCTGAAAGTTTTGTTTACTGAAAGTTGTTTAGAGTCGTTGACTGATCATGCCCCTTTAGTATTCGGAAGGCTGTCCCTAACACCCTGTATAGAGAACGATTGACATGGCTCTGCAAAATGTGTTCGCAAGCGTTGGAATAAACGAAAAAAAATCTCATAGGTTTATTGCAAATAGGAAGTCGCAGGTCGCAGTTAATTTATATTTTTTTATTAAAGGCGGCGTAGAGGTGATGTGCCATTTCGAAACTTCAGCCTGTCTGTATCAAGGCCTCTATAGAAGAAGGTAGCTGATCATTAATTACCATGTCAGAGCCGCTTTGTGCTCTAAACATAGTTTTTATTTAAATTGTTGATGATTCACGCACAATCCTGGTATCAAGTAATTTTTTTACTAGATAGTAAATAAAATTAACTTATTAATTATATAACCATTTTTTAACGACAAGATAGTCGTTAAAAAAATGCTATGCTAAGCCCTACTGCGGGTTAACATGTGAACCTAAATCTAGATTGAATGATGGTAAAACTTGATAACTAGGAAACAGATTTCCAAATAATATGCACTTACGAACGCGCTCAGTCAAAGAAACTGAACAACTTTCATGAAAGAACATTAAATTCCACATTTTCCAGCCAGTTCGTCTATGTCACCTTTTTCTTTATTTCCCAACATCGATTAGAATGGACTTGAGTTTCAGGATCCTAGAACGTCGATCAACCACCTCGATTCTAGATCCTTGGATTTTAGGGACTTTTCGTAGATCCTTGAAGCAACCAACGTATAGACTATGAGGGCACAACAAATTATTATACATCATAGAGTACAAGAGATATACAACTTTGTAGCGAGAGTAGTTGTCTATTAGATCCGTATTACGTTGGTCTGCCAATGGGCAACCTGGCAGGTCGGTACAGTTGGAAATAAAAGCGGTTACGTCATAGAGTACATGAGAGATCTCAAGGAATTATGTATCGATAAGGAAAACTCTAATTTCACTTGGTGTAATCACAATATTAGTGTTCTACCTTTACATTAGTGTAACTTTTTATAGATTTTACTACAAATTCCAGAATTTGTCCTACAAAATCAGCTGGTTTGCTACTAAATAAGGGTACAAACTGCCCTTTGAAATCGAGAGTGGCTCCTCAATCCTTACGGACATTTTTTTCAGACAGTGTTTTCGGACAGTGTTGTCAGTTAATCATTTTTATCGGAACGCTAATGATGCGACAGTAAAATATTTCTGTAACAATAGAATGTACCTATAAAAAACAACAGCTCTGTCTTTCATCCTATTGACAGGTTCGCTAGACGGCCAAAATGTGGATCTGATAGGCACTCTCGCTACAAAGTCGATGACGTAGGATAACTTGCGGTGCCCTCAGAGTCTAGTATAACAAAAAGGGTAAGATGTTAATTTTCACAAATTGGTACAAAGCTGAAAGATGTTAATTTTCACATGAAACTGAACAACTTGTACTGTCAAAAACATTTCGATTTCCCATAAAAAATGCACTATCAATGATACAGATTTTATGGGGTAGACTTATTTTAAGGTATATTCCTCGGGAAAAGTTGTGTTTCATGTTTTTGTAACGCAT
The DNA here is from genome assembly GCA_947532105.1 of Athrips mouffetella. Lineage (NCBI taxonomy): Eukaryota > Metazoa > Arthropoda > Insecta > Lepidoptera > Gelechiidae > Athrips > Athrips mouffetella. The sequence continues at coordinate 18,911,037 of OX383972.1, read as the reverse complement.
TGTAGGAAGTGTAGATCAGTGGTTTATACTGACTTTCGCTTAACTCATTGGGTAGGTTGTACGTCTCTAAGGCAATGAGTAAAAGAGTCCACGTGTCAGTCCAGTAACGCAACGCGCCTCCCACTCAAGGCCTTCCCACAATATAATAATTGCAAATTATTCGCAAACTATTGAGTTGGTTTTCAAAAATTGTATAAACATGTGCTTTAAATATATATTCTCTAAATCGTGTTCTTTTTTATTTGCGCACGTTCATTTAACGAAAGTGAACAACGTTTCTTAGAATCAGGTCGAAATAACAAAAAAAAATTAATCTTCGATACACGATAAGCTTTGAGCTGATGCAGTTTTTATGGGATATTGAATTTTTTTTTTCCGAATAACAACAAGTCTTATGCAAAGTTATTCAGGTTAGTTAAGGGAACGTGCTCTTAAAATTTAAGCAAATAAAAAAGAACACGATGTATAATATCTATTTAAAACTGTGGTAACATTTTCGTTAATTGCGTGGTGAAAATAAGATTGTGTAGAGGAGAAAAAAAATTAATTGCACTAAACTGCGGTTCTGTCAGGAAAATTAAAATTAACTTACATTGTGTTTAATCAATGATCGCGTGTTTTTATTTAACAATTTTTTAACAAACAACATCCTTTGTAATAAAATAATCCTAAAAAAACTATACTAAACTAGAAACATTGTTTCAACAATTCGCGATTACTCAGAACTTTTAACATGGTTTTACCACCTTTTACTTGTGTTGATTTCCGATCATCTGCCCAAACGTCCTGATTTTTTGTCCCCGCAACATAAGTACCGTATTTACTGTAATTATACGACTTTTTTTTTACTATGTTTAGGCTTACTCTTGACCTCGATCTAGCCCTGAGGACAGAGATGAGGTCGACGATGGAACGAGCTTGCCCAGAAGAAGCCTATTCACTCGCGACTTAAATAGATTCGGGTTGTAAGAGCTCGGGAACACAGACGCAGGCAGAGAATTCCAATCCTTAGCCGTGCGCATTATAAAGGATATTTCAAAGCGCTTTGTGCGGATGTGTGGAATATAACCAAATATGGGGTGGGTGACTTGAGGGTTTGTATGAGACTTTTAAACATTAAAAGAGGTACTACTCGAAATCAAATCAAATCAAAATCGTTTATTCATTGTTGGATATTAAAATCTCTTAATGACGTCAGCTAAACTACATCGCTTCACAAACAATGTGGCGCCATTGTGGAAAAAAAAAAAAAAGTTGTAGTGTCCGTTTATACGAACGGTGTCAATAAGACACTCGGTAAATATTTTATAAGGATCGTTCGATACACCGCTAGCTAGAGCTGTCCACACAATCGATTCGTACTCACTGTTCTAATTTAAATAATGTTTTACCTGAAATGTAACAAAGTATTATAACACAATTAAGGTGTTAACTTAACTTTAGACTTTAGACAAAACTTTAGACTACAAATACCTAAACAGATTACAATTTTTTTTTACACCCAGTAGGTTGTAAAAAAAATTGTAAGCATTATTTTAGCTTGTTACTTAGACCATTAAACTAAACAACTTTGCCTGAAGATGATAGGTCCAAAAAGAAAAAAAATAACTCCTATACAACATGCGCCATTAGCAGATGCAGTTTTCGTGTTTTCATTACGTTTAGTTTTTTTTCGTTTTTGGCCTATTTTTTTTTAAGTTGTTCAGTATCTTGGTCCAAGTAACGTGCTAAATTGGTGCTTACTATTTTTTATACCGTGTATACACCGGGAATTTTCATCCATTTCAAACCCGAAGCCCAGAGATTCTCCAAATTAAAACAAGCAACTCTCCGTTCGTTAGACTCTACCTATCAAATCATCAGGGAATACTGTTCCCCGTGACATCACCGTACCCTAGAGATGGCCTACCAGCAGCGGTAAACTAGACTAGCTTTAAAAATATGTGCTTTATGAAAGAAAAGCTAAAATAAAAAAAAACACGCATCAGTTGTAAGTATTTATTTGTTATTAATTTAACTCTGTGTTAAAATAACAAGAAGTCAAGAATCGAACTGTTAGAACCGCTGTTTTCCTCAAACACTATATCTCTCCAAAAACTATACAAATTTCCTAAGTTTCTCCTATAATCTGAACTAGGTATTCTGAATAAGATAATAAAAAAATGGAAAGTGTAAAAAAGTGGCTTTCTGAACGCACTGTCAAGAGAGATGGACTCTACGTACACTATAGCCCTCCAAAACGTAAGTACCAATTTATACAGCATGCTATCTGTAAGTAGTTTGGCCTATAGGTGTCTGAGTTATAGGACAGTACTTGTGCCACGGGAAACAAACGGACATATTGCCTTTATTTTGATTTTCCCTCGTTTCCCGTAGTACGGTACAGTTGTCCGGCCAACCAAGCCAAAAAAAGCAAACTTTCCTTGGGTTGGTTCTGTGAGTATATTTTTAGACCGATTGTACATCTGAAAACTGTACTTTAGTAACTGTACTGAGAAAAAGTGAATCCTCAAGAAGTATGAATTTTGAATACAAAAATCTGTGGATTTTGGGAGTACAAAAATGATTGAATTTTGAATACAAAAATCTGTGGATTTTGGGAGTACAAAAATGATTTTTTTTTGTCTTGTACACCGTAAACGTGTGACGCCAAGTAACTATGTACTAAAACCAGAGACCATTTGATTTGATTTCTTGACTTGATTTGGCTTCAAACTAACAGCCTGATTCAAATCGTTGGTTCTACTGACCCAAAGCCTCCTGTACTTAGATTAGGCAGTCGATGCCTTAGCAGTAAACGCTCATTTCCCGTAAAACAAAGTCTAGCCAATATTTCTAAAAAGAAGGAAGCGCAAACAAATAGTTAAACACTCGCTGTCTGCCCTGTGTCCGAAGTACACCGGTAGGTTTGCGTGCCATGTCGAAAGAACACTCGAATAGAATTCTCAGAAAAGGGTACAATTTTGTCTAACTTTGTCGATGTATGCAGGGTACGAGTACGATAAAGGTACCCCATGTAGTTTTGAAAAGTGGCACCGTTGTTGGGGGTACCTAAGGCGCTCTATGTATGTACGGCTCTGCCTATAACCAACAAGTCACCACCAAATAATATGAAGGAGAAAACTACTCTTGTAAATAATCACTGAGCATTTATTACATTAGAGCAATCTATATATATAAAACTGACTGACTGACTGAATAAATGATTGACTAGGGGATGAAAGTTGTAAATTTTTTACAACTTTACAACTTTCATTATTCTGTTATTCTGTAAAGAATCTACATTGAATAAAATTATCTGAATCATCCATCAGTCCGTATAAAAGATCTTCATATGATGTATTTAGGCTGACGTCTGAAAACTATTTTAAACCTGTCTCAGGAGTGGTAAGGGGAATCAATTTGAAAGTCCATCATTTTCATAGTAAAAATTTCAATTTTTATTATTTAGGCTTAAGGAGCTAACGCAACTTATATCTGTTGCTGAAATTTCAACCCTTGGGGTGAAAAGGGGGATGAAATTCAAGTAAAATTCGCTAAATATATTAATTTAGCTTATGGTTGAAAACTAACACAACTTATATCGGTGTTGTTGAGATATAGAAAAAAATATAGATAGAGATGGTTAGATAGGGAATATGTCCCGTGTGGTGCTGGAAAAGAATAGTACCAACCCATACATACCCGTGGGTGTCGTAAGAGGCGACTAAGGGTTAAACTGGAGGATGGGCAGCAGCATCCTCCTTTGTATCTAACATCTTACTTACTGCGGTCACCTACAACCGCGGTCCATAGTGCCAGCCGTAATGCTATTAAGCGAGGTGACTATGGTACTACCCCTCCACATTTTTCCAGGAAAAGCTATAATTCTGGAGGGAGCTCCCTGTCCTGTAGTGGACGTTTCATGGGATGTTATGATGAGATAGGGAAAGCTAGGGATGGTTAGGGTTAGAAAGGGATGGACGGTGAGACGAATGGATGGATGGATGGAGAGACGGACGGCAAAACGGATGAAAATTTTACTGCCCGTCGCAGACATCCAACCTATCTAGGAGCACAATGAAAAGGCGATTCTAAAAACGTAGGGTTGTCAAAAACTGTTTATTTTTTACCAATTCGTGTACCAACTAAATATATATTACATGCAAAAGTACTAATTGATATGTCTCAAAATAACCAGGATTGCTTTGCCGTAACCCTTAAGGAGTTGCAATGTAATTTTTAGGTTGAGTTCAACTCATTGAGTACCAGGGTCAGGCGAGGCAACCCTGATTATTTTGGTATTATTAATTAGTTCTTTTGTATGTAATATATACTTTTGGTACACGACTTGGTAAAGAAAATAAACAGTTTTTTTTGACTGTGCAAAACGTGCCAGGTTGCGACTAGGAAATCCTGATTTTTTAGACTCACCTTTTCATCATGCATCACCCTAGATAGATAGGTCGCTTTTTGGTATGCGATGAGGAAGGGCTGCCATCCGCCAGCCCTTAGTCTAATAGGTTTATTTCCTTCTCAGGGCGTATTTCTGTTCACCATTCACAAAAAAGGACTTTTTTAGAAGACGAACAATATAAAAGAACATTAAATTCCACATTTTCCAGCCAGTTCGTCTATGTCACCTTTTTCTTTATTTCCCAACATCGATTAGAATGGACTTGAGTTTCAGGATCCTAGAACGTCGATCAACCACCTCGATTCTAGATCCTTGGATTTTAGGGACTTTTCGTAGATCCTTGAAGCAACCAACGTATAGACTATGAGGGCACAACAAATTATTATACATCATAGAGTACAAGAGATATACAACTTTGTAGCGAGAGTAGTTGTCTATTAGATCCGTATTACGTTGGTCTGCCAATGGGCAACCTGGCAGGTCGGTACAGTTGGAAATAAAAGCGGTTACGTCATAGAGTACATGAGAGATCTCAAGGAATTATGTATCGATAAGGAAAACTCTAATTTCACTTGGTGTAATCACAATATTAGTGTTCTACCTTTACATTAGTGTAACTTTTTATAGATTTTACTACAAATTCCAGAATTTGTCCTACAAAATCAGCTGGTTTGCTACTAAATAAGGGTACAAACTGCCCTTTGAAATCGAGAGTGGCTCCTCAATCCTTACGGACATTTTTTTCAGACAGTGTTTTCGGACAGTGTTGTCAGTTAATCATTTTTATCGGAACGCTAATGATGCGACAGTAAAATATTTCTGTAACAATAGAATGTACCTATAAAAAACAACAGCTCTGTCTTTCATCCTATTGACAGGTTCGCTAGACGGCCAAAATGTGGATCTGATAGGCACTCTCGCTACAAAGTCGATGACGTAGGATAACTTGCGGTGCCCTCAGAGTCTAGTATAACAAAAAGGGTAAGATGTTAATTTTCACAAATTGGTACAAAGCTGAAAGATGTTAATTTTCACATGAAACTGAACAACTTGTACTGTCAAAAACATTTCGATTTCCCGTAAAAAATGCACTATCAATGATACAGATTTTATGGGGTAGACTTATTTTAAGGTATATTCCTCGGGAAAAGTTGTGTTTCATGTTTTTGTAACGCATTGTAGGAAGTGTAGATCAGTGGTTTATACTGACTTTCGCTTAACTCATTGGGTAGGTTGTACGTCTCTAAGGCAATGAGTAAAAGAGTCCACGTGTCAGTCCAGTAACGCAACGCGCCTCCCACTCAAGGCCTTCCCACAATATAATAATTGCAAATTATTCGCAAACTATTGAGTTGGTTTTCAAAAATTGTATAAACATGTGCTTTAAATATATATTCTCTAAATCGTGTTCTTTTTTATTTGCGCACGTTCATTTAACGAAAGTGAACAACGTTTCTTAGAATCAGGTCGAAATAACAAAAAAAAATTAATCTTCGATACACGATAAGCTTTGAGCTGATGCAGTTTTTATGGGATATTGAATTTTTTTTTTCCGAATAACAACAAGTCTTATGCAAAGTTATTCAGGTTAGTTAAGGGAACGTGCTCTTAAAATTTAAGCAAATAAAAAAGAACACGATGTATAATATCTATTTAAAACTGTGGTAACATTTTCGTTAATTGCGTGGTGAAAATAAGATTGTGTAGAGGAGAAAAAAAATTAATTGCACTAAACTGCGGTTCTGTCAGGAAAATTAAAATTAACTTACATTGTGTTTAATCAATGATCGCGTGTTTTTATTTAACAATTTTTTAACAAACAACATCCTTTGTAATAAAATAATCCTAAAAAAACTATACTAAACTAGAAACATTGTTTCAACAATTCGCGATTACTCAGAACTTTTAACATGGTTTTACCACCTTTTACTTGTGTTGATTTCCGATCATCTGCCCAAACGTCCTGATTTTTTGTCCCCGCAACATAAGTACCGTATTTACTGTAATTATACGACTTTTTTTTTACTATGTTTAGGCTTACTCTTGACCTCGATCTAGCCCTGAGGACAGAGATGAGGTCGACGATGGAACGAGCTTGCCCAGAAGAAGCCTATTCACTCGCGACTTAAATAGATTCGGGTTGTAAGAGCTCGGGAACACAGACGCAGGCAGAGAATTCCAATCCTTAGCCGTGCGCATTATAAAGGATATTTCAAAGCGCTTTGTGCGGATGTGTGGAATATAACCAAATATGGGGTGGGTGACTTGAGGGTTTGTATGAGACTTTTAAACATTAAAAGAGGTACTACTCGAAATCAAATCAAATCAAAATCGTTTATTCATTGTTGGATATTAAAATCTCTTAATGACGTCAGCTAAACTACATCGCTTCACAAACAATGTGGCGCCATTGTGGAAAAAAAAAAAAGTTGTAGTGTCCGTTTATACGAACGGTGTCAATAAGACACTCGGTAAATATTTTATAAGGATCGTTCGATACACCGCTAGCTAGAGCTGTCCACACAATCGATTCGTACTCACTGTTCTAATTTAAATAATGTTTTACCTGAAATGTAACAAAGTATTATAACACAATTAAGGTGTTAACTTAACTTTAGACTTTAGACAAAACTTTAGACTACAAATACCTAAACAGATTACAATTTTTTTTTACACCCAGTAGGTTGTAAAAAAAATTGTAAGCATTATTTTAGCTTGTTACTTAGACCATTAAACTAAACAACTTTGCCTGAAGATGATAGGTCCAAAAAGAAAAAAAATAACTCCTATACAACATGCGCCATTAGCAGATGCAGTTTTCGTGTTTTCATTACGTTTAGTTTTTTTTCGTTTTTGGCCTATTTTTTTTTAAGTTGTTCAGTATCTTGGTCCAAGTAACGTGCTAAATTGGTGCTTACTATTTTTTATACCGTGTATACACCGGGAATTTTCATCCATTTCAAACCCGAAGCCCAGAGATTCTCCAAATTAAAACAAGCAACTCTCCGTTCGTTAGACTCTACCTATCAAATCATCAGGGAATACTGTTCCCCGTGACATCACCGTACCCTAGAGATGGCCTACCAGCAGCGGTAAACTAGACTAGCTTTAAAAATATGTGCTTTATGAAAGAAAAGCTAAAATAAAAAAAAACACGCATCAGTTGTAAGTATTTATTTGTTATTAATTTAACTCTGTGTTAAAGTAACAAGAAGTCAAGAATCGAACTGTTAGAACCGCTGTTTTCCTCAAACACTATATCTCTCCAAAAACTATACAAATTTCCTAAGTTTCTCCTATAATCTGAACTAGGTATTCTGAATAAGATAATAAAAAAATGGAAAGTGTAAAAAAGTGGCTTTCTGAACGCACTGTCAAGAGAGATGGACTCTACGTACACTATAGCCCTCCAAAACGTAAGTACCAATTTATACAGCATGCTATCTGTAAGTAGTTTGGCCTATAGGTGTCTGAGTTATAGGACAGAACTTGTGCCACGGGAAACAAACGGACATATTGCCTTTGTTTTGATTTTCCCTCGTTTCCCGTAGTACGGTACAGTTGTCCGGCCAACCAAGCCAAAAAAAGCAAACTTTCCTTGGGTTGGTTCTGTGAGTATATTTTTAGACCGATTGTACATCTGAAAACTGTACTTTAGTAACTGTACTGAGAAAAAGTGAATCCTCAAGAAGTATGAATTTTGAATACAAAAATCTGTGGATTTTGGGAGTACAAAAATGATTGAATTTTGAATACAAAAATCTGTGGATTTTGGGAGTACAAAAATGATTTTTTTTTGTCTTGTACACCGTAAACGTGTGACGCCAAGTAACTATGTACTAAAACCAGAGACCATTTGATTTGATTTCTTGACTTGATTTGGCTTCAAACTAACAGCCTGATTCAAATCGTTGGTTCTACTGACCCAAAGCCTCCTGTACTTAGATTAGGCAGTCGATGCCTTAGCAGTAAACGCTCATTTCCCGTAAAACAAAGTCTAGCCAATATTTCTAAAAAGAAGGAAGCGCAAACAAATAGTTAAACACTCGCTGTCTGCCCTGTGTCCGAAGTACACCGGTAGGTTTGCGTGCCATGTCGAAAGAACACTCGAATAGAATTCTCAGAAAAGGGTACAATTTTGTCTAACTTTGTCGATGTATGCAGGGTACGAGTACGATAAAGGTACCCCATGTAGTTTTGAAAAGTGGCACCGTTGTTGGGGGTACCTAAGGCGCTCTATGTATGTACGGCTCTGCCTATAACCAACAAGTCACCACCAAATAATATGAAGGAGAAAACTACTCTTGTAAATAATCACTGAGCATTTATTACATTAGAGCAATCTATATATATAAAACTGACTGACTGACTGAATAAATGATTGACTAGGGGATGAAAGTTGTAAATTTTTTACAACTTTACAACTTTCATTATTCTGTTATTCTGTAAAGAATCTACATTGAATAAAATTATCTGAATCATCCATCAGTCCGTATAAAAGATCTTCATATGATGTATTTAGGCTGACGTCTGAAAACTATTTTAAACCTGTCTCAGGAGTGGTAAGGGGAATCAATTTGAAAGTCCATCATTTTCATAGTAAAAATTTCAATTTTTATTATTTAGGCTTAAGGAGCTAACGCAACTTATATCTGTTGCTGAAATTTCAACCCTTGGGGTGAAAAGGGGGATGAAATTCAAGTAAAATTCGCTAAATATATTAATTTAGCTTATGGTTGAAAACTAACACAACTTATATCGGTGTTGTTGAGATATAGAAAAAAATATAGATAGAGATGGTTAGATAGGGAATATGTCCCGTGTGGTGCTGGAAAAGAATAGTACCAACCCATACATACCCGTGGGTGTCGTAAGAGGCGACTAAGGGTTAAACTGGAGGATGGGCAGCAGCATCCTCCTTTGTATCTAACATCTTACTTACTGCGGTCACCTACAACCGCGGTCCATAGTGCCAGCCGTAATGCTATTAAGCGAGGTGACTATGGTACTACCCCTCCACATTTTTCCAGGAAAAGCTATAATTCTGGAGGGAGCTCCCTGTCCTGTAGTGGACGTTTCATGGGATGTTATGATGAGATAGGGAAAGCTAGGGATGGTTAGGGTTAGAAAGGGATGGACGGTGAGACGAATGGATGGATGGATGGAGAGACGGACGGCAAAACGGATGAAAATTTTACTGCCCGTCGCAGACATCCAACCTATCTAGGAGCACAATGAAAAGGCGATTCTAAAAACGTAGGGTTGTCAAAAACTGTTTATTTTTTACCAATTCGTGTACCAACTAAATATATATTACATGCAAAAGTACTAATTGATATGTCTCAAAATAACCAGGATTGCTTTGCCGTAACCCTTAAGGAGTTGCAATGTAATTTTTAGGTTGAGTTCAACTCATTGAGTACCAGGGTCAGGCGAGGCAACCCTGATTATTTTGGTATTATTAATTAGTTCTTTTGCATGTAATACATACTTTTGGTACACGACTTGGTAAAGAAAATAAACAGTTTTTTTTGACTGTGCAAAACGTGCCAGGTTGCGACTAGGAAATTCTGATTTTTTAGACTCACCTTTTCATCATGCATCACCCTAGATAGATAGGTCGCTTTTTGGTATGCGATGAGGAAGGGCTGCCATCCGCCAGCCCTTAGTCTAATAGGTTTATTTCCTTCTCAGGGCGTATTTCTGTTCACCATTCACAAAAAAGGACTTTTTTAGAAGACGAACAATATTTAAAAAAACTGAAACCGTGAAGACGACACCGTAAAAAATATCTTAGGAGGAAAGATCGAAACACGAAAAAAATTGAACTTTAAAAACTTGACTTCCCTATCAGGAGTAGCAATTTCTATGGGAAGTCAAGTCAAGTTTCTTGGGGATAGTTAGTAAGTTTCAAGAACTGAGACCATCCACAGTTTCAGTTTTCGAGAGACACACCCTCTTTAGCAAGAAAAGCGTTGAGTTATTATAATAGTAACATTCAATGCGAATTTCTAATAAATCTTTACATTATAAAATTATACTAGCAAGTAGCACGTTCTCGTGTAGCCACAAGTATGAATAGCCAGCACAACCGTTATATTTATTCGATGTGAAGGTCAAGGGTTTGATTTAACAAGAAAATTGCTCTACAAAAACTACTTCAAGTCGCCATAGAGTAGCCATTACACTGCTTAACATTCTTTAGACTAGTAGTAATTTGACCTGTCTTTGCTTATGTTTCGTAAATAAAAATCTCTGAATTTATTATGTTTCGTAAATAAAAATCTCTGAATTCTTCTATAAATTTATATAACTCGTTTGAGTTGATGTAGGAAGATTGATCAGTGTCACTGTAGCAGTAATGTTACCAAACTTTTCTTCACAATTAAGTATGTTTTCTATTATTGTTTCACTTCTAGCTTAGCGATCCATATTGATTTTCTACGGAAAACTAATTCCATGTGTTGAAATACCTTAAACTTTAAATTAGCAATCCAATTTTTATGGATGTTGGGTTTGGCCACTAGTTTGACCCAAAGATTTCGCCTCCTTGGGGCTTGACCACTCGTAACTTTCCTCCCCTATCTTTCCGTTAGATATATATTCCACCTATCGTCTGTATGTCTCTTTTATCCTACAATTTCGGCATACTAATTATAACTTAAGCTTGACGAACCCTTTCTCTATATTGAGCTTTAGTACACCTCCGAAACTCTGAATTCGGTATGCGATCGATTAGCTCTACCTATCATGATTCGCTTCATTACCCTATCCTACCGTATTATCATTAAGTGTAATTTTTTAGTCCTTTGTTCGGTACAATCGGACAACCCAACTAAGAATGTAGTAAGTAGTAACGCAATCAATGCATGTCCAGAACTGCACAATATGTACTCCAGTTACCCTTAGTGGCCTTAGCGTGTAGACACGAGAAGAACGCTTTTGCATAAAATGGCGTGAGGTTTGCCACAAGAATCCTAGTAATTAAATAAGTGTTAGCCAGGTTACTACAAACTATGGAAACCGTATGGCTTAATCGCTGGGAATTTTTAGAAGATACAAATACTGAGCCTCCTTGACTCCTCCTGTTTGATTGTTTCGGCAGTATTTCCTTGAAAAGTAATTTTTATTACTTCCATTATTATAGGATTCCTGTTCTCAGTTGGTTATAATTACAATTGCAATTATACAAAAAGTAAGTGAAACAAAATCGTTAAAGTCTGTTGTTGATATACTTGAAAACCGCAGTTGAAAACAGGAATCCTAGACAAATGGATGAATATTCCAAAATGCCTGTACTAAAGGCAGTACGTTTAGCACCTTAACGAACATATTCACTGTTTTAAGAACTTATCCAAGTAAATATCCCTAGACCTTCGTCAAGAATCTTCATAACATAAAGCTAAATTTACTGTAGGGAAGCATTGCCAAAACAATCCCTTCCGATCACGAAAATTAAGTATCATAACCTGGATGGGGTGACAGCTAGGAGTATAAATGACTCTAGCTTTTACCGTACTTCGGAATGCACACTAAGCCCTGGTCCCAGGTGACGTCACTGATACTAGTCGTCAAGCCAAGTCAGGTGCCATTCATAATCATATCATATTATTATGGCACCTGATTTTCGATCTTACAATCTTGATTGTAAGGTAAAAAAAACCGGCCAAGTGCGAGTCAGACTCGCGCACTGAGGGTTCCGTACCACGACATAAACATAATTGTATTAGTTGAAATTTCAGTAAGTTAATGTGCTAGATTTTTTTAGTCCGACACGCGCTTGACCAAATTTTATTATTTGTTGTTATTTTATAGCCTATGCCCTATAAACATACCAATTTTCAAGTTTGTAAGTGTTCCCGTTTTTAAATAGAACTAAAACAAAAATCGCCTCAGCAACCATCCAACTTGACCCCTCTCTTATATGAATGTCCTTGAAACGGGAGCTCCCACAATTGGTTACCATTAGTTGTGAGAAAAGTTGTAATATTTAATGATTTCAGACTTTTCCCATTATTTGTACTGTGAGACCTAGCTTCTTGCCAAATTTCATTATTTTAGGTCAACGGGAAGTACCCTGTAGGTTTTTCATTTTTGAATAAATGTATGGAGATGAGGACATAAAATGCCATATCTTTTGATTGCGTCGTTGTAAAAAATTGAAATTTTGAGATCTTGTGTGGTTTATGGATCCTAATATATGGTATTAACTTCAACCTGATACCTTTACCTGTTCGTGAGATAAAGGGTCTTGACAGACAGACAGACGGACAACAAAGTGATCCTATAAGGGTTCCGTTTTTTTCTTTTGAGGTACGGAACCCTAAAAATCAGGTGCCATTCGTCATCATATCAAGAGGTTTGTAAGGTCTATGACCAACCTCATAGACTATGTCAACCTGACGAGTTTTGACCATTAGGAAGCTTTAAAACCTAGGAGTGGATCTGGTTTTCCTTTTGGTGTAAAAACGCCCTCTTCAGATTCCCTAGGTTAGGCAGCCGATTCCGTATAAGAAGTCTAAGAACATAATGATGCCAAGGATTGATGACTGCTTCATAGTGGTACAACACTATGAGAAAGGTACGGTCCAACTTTAGACTTCATCATCATCATAACATCCCATGAAACATCCACTGCAGGACCCTTGTTCTACTTAGTCCTTACACACTACAGAGTTTTAGCAAAAACGCGTGACGATTTGTAGGGAAGGTATTACAGTCACCACGCTTGTCAGCGTTGCGGCTTGCACCGCGCTGTGTTGATGATGTACAGGAGGAGTACACTACTTCCCATCCTCCCGTTCGTAATCTCTTAGTCGCCTCTTACGATACCCACGGGTGGAGATGAATTGGTATTATTATTTGCCGGTATTAAAGAATGGGAGCATAAAGCAACTACGTATCGATATCGTTAACCGAAGTACGTTTTACGGACACGCTCAATAATTGAAATATAATGACGGGTCGACGACACCACCCTTAAACCCGTTGACCCGGTTAGCTGCAATCTAAAAAAATTGTATCAATTACTATTTGTATCTTCTTTCAGCTTTCTAAAGTTCCAACAGGTTTATAAATTCAGAAGATATTTAGGAAGCTTAATCACCAGTGACTCCAGATGTACACCAGATATTGTTCAAAGAATAGCTATGGCGAAAAAAGCCTTTTATAACAAGAAACATCGCCTAAAGGCCAAAATATCTAAGAAAGTAAAAAAGCGCTTAATCAAGGTGTACATCTGGAGCATTGTATTGTACGGAATGACACATGGACACTGACACAAAGAGACAGAGAAAGTTTAGAAGCATTTGAGATGTGAATAAGCATGTGAGAATGGAAATAATTAGCTGCACTGAAAGAAAAACAAACGATGAGGTGCTAGAAATAGTTAAAGAGAAAAGGTGTTTACTAAAAAATGATAATACACCTGATACGGCACCACAATTTCCTTAAAAACATAATGGAAGGAAAAATTGAAAGAAAGAGGGGACGAGGAAGACCTAGGCGAAGCTACTTCGACCAAATAAAAGAAAAAGCCAATGTCGTGTTGTTTCAGGAAGTGAAGCAGCTAGCGATTCAACGTGATGACTGGAAGTTACTCCATCGACAAGAGACAAGCTCTTAAAATGAAGAAGAAAAAAGTTCCAAACTAGACAAAACTTTATTACTTCCATTACAATTACAATTACAATGGAAGTTTACAATGCGGTTTATTTATTTAAACAACACACATTCGTTTATGTTAGTAGTACACGTATGAACCATGTCAGTATTTAAATTTTAACGTTATCAAAGTCAAATTGTTATTATTAAGATATTCTTGTATTACTTAATGATGTCAGTAAAAAAACAGTAATCAATATGAAGCTCCTTATCAATTTATGATGTAACTAGGTTTTGCCCGCGACTTCGTCTGCGCAGAATCTGCGGTTTCACCCGCATTAAATGCGTTTTCTGTGGGAATTAAGTGTTTTCCCGCGGTAAAAAGTAGCCTATGTGTTATTCCAGGACTTAACCTATATGTGTGCCAGGTTTCATTAAAATCCATTCAGTAGTTTTTACGTGAAAGAGTAACAAACATCCATCCATACTTACAAACTTTCGCGTTTATAATATTAGTAGGATTCATCATCATCATCATAACATCCCATGAAACGTCCACTACAGGACAAGGAGCTCCCTCAAGAATTCTAGCTTTTGCTAGAAAAATGTAGAGGGGAAGTACCATAGTCACCTCGCTTGTAAGCGTTACGGCTGGCACCATGGACCGCGGTTGTAGGTGACCGCAGTAAGTAAGATGTAAGATACAAAGGAGGATGCTGCTGCCCATCCTCCAGTTTATAACCCTTAGTCGCCTCTTACGACACCCACGGGTATGTATGGGTTGGTACTATTCTTTGCCGGCACCACACGGGGTATTAGTAGGATTATTTAAGTTAAACTATCAAACAAAAAAGTTTCATTATTTCGGATAGGTGGCATAACATGACCACGGCTATTATCTGAACATCGCTATGAATATTTATTACGAGTAAATACCATAGTTTGTACATAACAATTTCCGATGACAATATTTTCTTGTTTCATACTTTTTAGAGCAAGATTTGCCAGTAGTCGGGTTCTAGTTTTTGAACCGATTTTTTATTTCAATATTTTGGGGTTATAATACATAAAAAAGCTAACAACATATATATTTTTGAAATGAGCTCGTTAAGCCCTTTCATTTGATACCCAACACGGTACGGTTAAAAAAAAATTTTTATTAGTCCTTGACTTAATCTGCTCTAGAGGGCGCCACATACAATTAAACGAAATTTCTTGTATTCTATAACCAGCGGATAAATAAGACGCTTCTAACGACACCTCATTTGTCAAAATATGAGAAGTAGTTTAGAAGTTATGATGGAACATATGAACATACATACATATAAACATACATACATACCGGTCAAAATCATAACCCTCCTTTTTGCCGTAGTCGGGTAAAAATAACCCTCCTTTTTTCCGTAGTCGGGTAAAAAGTAAAAAAAAATCTGTTACTTGGATTCAGGGGCATCAAAATAGCATAAAGTGATAATTTTTAGGGTTACGAACCAAAATGGTAAAAACGGAACTCTTATGGTGCGACTGCGTCTGTCTTTCTGTCTGTCTGTCACACCTATATAAGGTCCTAATGAAATAGTGAACATAATTTTAGTATGTTATTCAGACCATGAAACTGAACAACTTTCCCCAAGGAACATAGGTCGAAATAAAATACGAAAAACCAAATTTGACCTCCCGTACAAAATGCGCTATCTGCTGATGCAGTCTCTATGGGAGGTCAAAAATTGATTTTCGTACTTCCACCTATGTTCCTTAGGGAAAGTTGTTCAGTTTCATGGTCTAAATAACAAACTAAAATTATGTTCACTATTTCATTACGACCTTATATATCTCAGCAACCACTCATGCTATCGACTTGAATTTTGAAAGGGGAAAAATTTAAAATTGTCGTGACTAGGTCGAATGGAGTATCATATGAAAGGGCTTTACTTGTACTTTCCTAAATACAGTTTTCAATTATTTTTATGATCCTAAAATTTCAAGTTATGATAAAAAAAAAACTATAAAAGAACCATTCCGGGGGGAATCCCTTATCCCTTATCTATTAAATTTGCAAAAGAAAAAAGGAAGCTTCCAAAAATACTATAGGTGTATCGGAAACCTCGATGCGCAAGTCCTACTCGCACTTGACCGGTTTTTTATTTATATCTTCAATATACAAACAAAATCGATTTTAAATTTTCTAAAAGTAAAGATACATACATACATAACATCACGCCTCTTTCCCGTTGGGGTAGGCAGAGACCACAGTCCTCCACCTGCTACGATCTTGACATACTTCCCTTGCTTCCTGAACTTTCATCAATCCTTTCATACATGCTCGTCGGTTTAGGGTACTTTTAACCTGGCCTTTATTCAGAACGTCCTGAATTTGGTCCTGGTACGTTCGCCTAGGCCTTCCCCTTCCAACGTTTCCATTCACTCTCGCCTGGTAGATCTCTTTCGTCAATCTTCGTTCATTCATCCTCTCTACATGACCAAATCATCTCAGCATCCCTTTCTCGATTTTGGTCACTACGTCTTCTTTTACGCCACACCGTTCTCTTATCACACTATTTCTAATCCTGTCACTCAATTTAATACCAATCATACTCCTTAGCGCTCTCATTTCCACTGCATTAATTCTACTTTCATGCTTCTTCTGCCATACCCAGCTTTCACTGCCATACAAAGTAAAAGTAAAGATTTCGTATTTTAAACGTAGCTTCAAAAACTCGAAATAAAAAATGCGAGAATCTTTTCTACGACTACGCTAATTCAAAAAACAAAATAAAAGCTTTGATCACTTTGTTTGCGTTTAACTGCACCTCTGAAGTCCGTAAGGTCAGCAGATGACGTGATACCGCGGCCAGTTGTTAAAGTATAAATTCCGTAATCTGGCTGAAATAGGAGCGCCACCATAATCCGCATGCAACATTCTATTCAGGGTGTACCTTGCATGCGAAGGTATGTCCATACATAAACAATATGGGTGATGAAATTTGTATTATGTGGTCATTTACGCTAAGCCGATAAGACTTATTATTTTTAGTTGCAAATAGTTGTAGATATTGTATTCTCTTGTAGTAATATTATACAGGGTGTAAGCATAGGTGCAAGGGACAGCCTTCCGAATACTGAAAGGGCATCATCAGGCAACGTACACAACGTACAAACTTTCAGGAAATGAGAAAAATCGGCCAATCAAGTTCAACAAAAACTGTCCAATCATGTTTGCAATTTTGTATGGAGGCCGATTTTTTTCGCTGAAAGTTGTCCACTTACGTTGACTGATCATCTAATCCCTTGATAAGGCTCTTTGCCCCTGTGGGATGATCTTGGGCTGATATTACAGAAGCGAATTTGCTAGTTATAGTGGAACCTCAGAATGGAACATGAACGAGAACATAAACATTATGGATTTTTGCTACTACGGCGTAGCAGGACGTAGCACTTTGCTACAGTGCTACGATGGCTGATCGACTTTGCAAGACAGGCAAACACATTTTCATATTATTTTTTACAAGACCTTTTTTGGCGACGAAAACCTCGATACAGTTTTATTTTTACCCCAATTTTTTTTAAGTTTTGCGGATATCCTGAAGCACCAAGTTGCCGCTCACAAAGAAGCCACCCACTTCATTAATAAAATTAAAACTTAAAGCTGAGAAAGTGTCGAAACGTTTAACTAATGTCAAAACACACTGTGTTGGTGTGATTATATCAGCAGATTGCGGTTGCGTGATAGCGAGCCCCTATCGCCAGCTTGTCGACATCCATTGGAGCACGTACTTAGTTGACAACTTCTTTATGGCTTTTAGAAGTACCTATAGAAACTGCCATGCGAGGAAAGGCTCAGTTTCAAACTGCCTTCCGAGGTATTAAAGTTTTACTGAATTTTGATTGAATACGTGTTGTCCATCGAAGATTTTTTATGGTTAGGAGGATCATGAAAACGACTGCCTCAAGTGCCTGTCTTTGAAGTTTCAAATAATAGTTAAAGTGGTATATGTTTCCATCGGCACAATCTAACATATTTTGTTTCGCTGTTATAAGAAAATGTAAAAAATACTAAGTTGTGTGACTTAATCCACTGACAACAAGGAAATGAAATAAGTGTTAATTTTGGCTGCCCACAGCTATTGTCGTTAAGTTTGCTGATGGGACCGTAGCGATTATTCTGATTGTAATAAAAACCCCATGTTTATTTCTTGTAGCTTATCTTTAGACGCTGAAAAGCTATGTGTTTGTTCATAGGTGACCACACAAATGTGGATTCGATTCTCATGGCTCATAACTTTTAAGGAATGGTTTTTATAACTTCTGTGTATTTCTGAATTACCTCTAGTATCATGTTTTTGATTTTAAATAAGGGCCAGTCCCTTCACTGTAAAATATGCCTCGAAGGAATCGTCAAGCCAGTGACACGAAAGCATCTAAGATGTTGAGTGGAATTACATTTACATTGTAATTCTATACTTTCATCTAAAAACTGATTTTTTTCCAACGTAAAGATATCTAGACAAGAATGAAAATAAATGTGACTGATCCTTATCTTTAAGTCAAATAAAATAAGTTTCATTGTGTAAGAATTCCTTACCGCTATACTCGTACCAACAGTTTTTGACTCGGTAGCTCATTTGTGTCGGGAGGGCCAGCGGACTATGATCTCCTAACAATAAATGAGTTTATAAAATGTGTAAAAGTATTGTCTTCGTCGTCAGCTCGTTTGCGTCTGAGTATCTACGCCGCTCGTTTCAACGCCCAGAGATACTTGCGCTGAGACCTTTTACCCATTGTATTACCCTGTTAAAAGATATAGGCATCAATAGTTTATTTTTACAACTAGCAAAAAAGGGTGTTTCTCGAAAGTATCCTGTGCCATGTTGGATTAGGTAATCATTGTCAAAACATATGCGTGTCAGAGTATTAGAAACTTGATTTATTTATGTTAAATACTTTCTGCCCCTCATCTTTTAACGCTAGTGTGTTTTTTTGTAGTGAATTTTTGAAACGGTGTTTTAGTACGTCTCTATTCAGTGTTGGAGTCAGCATCATCAGCCCAGCTGCGCCAGTGGGCTCGCAGAGGGGCGTCGCGCAAGTTGGAGCGAGCCGCACTAGCAGGGCAGGGGCGCCGGCTACTGGCCACGCTGCCTCTCGCGACGCAC
Source organism: Athrips mouffetella (assembly GCA_947532105.1). Classification (NCBI taxonomy): domain Eukaryota; kingdom Metazoa; phylum Arthropoda; class Insecta; order Lepidoptera; family Gelechiidae; genus Athrips; species Athrips mouffetella. Next base: position 18,891,888 of record OX383972.1, on the reverse strand, counting down.
CTGCCCGCGCTCGTGGCTCGTTGTGACGCCTTACATGCTGCCGCCGAAAAGGGATCTCTACTGGAGTTGCAGGTACTACTGGTACGAAAGTGACGCTAGTTGGAGTGGGTGATGCTAGAGAGGCAGGGCTGCCGGCTCCTTGCCACTCGTAACGCACCTGCCCGCGTTTGTTGCTCGCTGCAAGGTCCAGCATGCTGCCTTCCAGAAGGAGTCTCTTCTGGAGTTGCAAATACTACTTATATGTATGTACTGTACGAACATCACGCTATTGGAGCGTGTAACGTCAGGGATGCTAGGTGATGGCCCTGTTACTTGCGATGCACCTGCCCGCGCTCGTAGCCTGCATACAGCTGCTGCGAAGCACTGCATACAGCTGTCGAGAAGAAGTCTCTACAGGAGTTTCAGGTACTGCTGGTACGAACGTGACGCTAGTTAGAACTAGAACTGCCTTCGCAAGTAGCGCACTGCGAGGCCATGCATGCTATACAAACTAAAAAAAAATTAAAGCACTCTAGAGAGGCAGGGGTATTTCCTTGTGGCCACGTGGCCCTTTTTAACACATCTGGCCGCCTCTGTCGCTTGTTGCAAGCCCTTATAATTAGCTGTCAAGAAGGGTCAACCACTCAACAATATCATCATAAATATCTGCCAATCTACTTAAATCTTATTCCTATTCTATTACTTAGCTAAAATTACTCCTGTAAGTCTTGTGTGAAGCCGGCAAAGAGTAGTACCAACCCATACATACCCGTGGGTGTCGTAAGAGGCGACTAAGGGTTATAAACTGAAGGATGGGCAGCAGCATCCTCCTTTGTATTTTCATCTTACTTACTGCGGTCACCTACAACCGCGGTCCATGGTGCCAGCCGTAACGCTAACAAGCGAGGTGACTATGGTACGTCCCCTCTACATTTTTCCAGCATAAGCTAGAATTCTAGAGGGAGCTCCCTGTCCTGTAGTGGACGTCTCATGGGATGTTATGATGATGAATTTTCGCACAAGACTCAAATTCATTTCCAAGGGAACATGGTTTTCTAATTCTTAGGAAAAGTTGATCAGTTTTGCTTTCAATGAAGTGTCTAAAATTAACCCTGTGTGACAACAATCAGACACGTACAACTCCTGACTACCTTTTCTTGGCAGGAGCTGTTGGAATCGGATTACAACCGTAAGAAGTTGGTCACGTGTCGTGACGAGGCAGGGACGGGGTTGCTGCACAAGGCGGTGTTTTACGGGTTCATGGACATCGCCGCATACCTCGTGCACAACTACCCCGAGCTAGTACACGAACGGGACTCGGTACGTTACATGGTGATTGTCACGAGTTGGTCACGTGTCGTGACGAGGCAGGGACAGGGTTGCTGCACAAGGCGGTGTTTTACGGGTTCATGGACATCGCCGCATACCTCGTGCACAACTACCCCGAGCTAGTACACGAACGGGACTCGGTACATTACATGGTGATTGTTACGAGTTGGTTACGTGTCGTGACGAGGCAGGGACAGGGTTGCTGCACAAGGCGGTGTTTTACGGGTTCATGGACATCGCCGCATACCTCGTGCACTACTACCCCGAGCTGGTACACGAACGGGACTCGGTACGTTACATGTTGTTGTAACAAGTACAATCCGCCCGATTGTCTCCGTCTTCAGACAGCTAGGAGTGTTGCTGTTTGAGCGTTACCAGTTACAATAACAAGCAACTCTCGATCTTACATTTGAATTTTGTGAAACTATAAAACAATTTCATTTAACGAAGGTCGTTTATTTCCTTTCAAACGAGTTTAGGAAGGTGCTACGACGCAAAGCAGCACCGCAACGAAATATGATTAGTAACTTTTAAAATTGAAATACATAGGTTTCCTAGTGTGCACTACAAATTAGTGAAATTAAGGGAATGAGTATTCCGTATTACTCGTAGATGAGTACTTTGGTTTTGCTTTCTTTTAAACTCATGTAGCAAATTGCTACGACGATGGCTACGAAGGACGCTTTTAAAATTAAATACATAAAATGAATAAGTAAATTAAATTTAAAAAGTATTATTATATCTGTTACGAAAACCAAACACACTTTGTTGTTCAACGTGCTAACTATATTTTAAAAAATCATTGCTCAATCAGTGTCTTAATGAGATCATGAAAAATCTTAGGGGCCCAGTTGTACAACTTTTGTTCTACAACGTTGACTTTCACTTTTTCATGCAAAATGATATTTCTATAATTAATTAATATTAGTGTGATGGGCACGTTTGCATCAGGACGACTCGGGGCGGTCTTTTTGACTAAATGTTTAATGCATTATTGATTTATTTTTATTTCTTTTTGTATTTTGACCATTAATATAATTGTTTGGTCTAATTGACGAATAATTGACTATCCTTTCTTTTATTTTTGTACAATATTTAATTAAAGTCTAAACAAGGCACTATAACAGCAATTTGTACTCATCTGTACACCAAAACCTCATAAAAGACAAAGAATACGGACTGACAAAAAACGAGTATCACGTTGTTTTGTTTGCTGTGACACGTTGTTTTGTTTTGTCACCAGTGTTTTATAGGTCTCTTAGTGCGGCCGATTAGCTGTTTCACGTAGACACGCCTTACAATTTCACCAATTTTTTTCGAGGTACTAGGTAGGTACATAGCTCTCATTTTTTGATAGGAGCCTATTCTTGAATTTCCATTGAAAATTCAAGAATTGGCTCATATCAAAAATTGACTAGTTAGGTACATAGCTCTCAATTTTAGATAGGAGCCAATTCTTGAATTTCCATTGAAAATTCAGTCGCTTAATACGTACTGGAAAAAAAATGGTGAAATTGTGAGGCGTGTCTACGTTAAGGCGATATAAGGCGTTCTATATTGACGTTTCGTTTTACTGAGCGCACAGTGACATAAGTTGAACAATAATATAAGAGTCTAGAGGAAGGAACCAAATATCAAGTACGACTTACTTACCCGACAGTTTCAGTGTTTCACCCACATCCGTGGCAAGAATAACGATAAGTTAGGGGTTAAGCAAGCAGTTGCTTAAACATACAAGTTGTTATTTTTGTGTTGCTTGAAATCCTTCATTTTGTTACCCCAATTTATAGGTTTAATGGAAGAAGAAAAATCGAGATGCTCATTTTGGCCCCAAAAATCCTCCAAATTGATTTTTTATAATTTTAATGTACCCAGTGTCATTTGCGCTATTAAAACGAATTTGACATCGTATAATTCATTAAATTCTGTTCATCCGTTTAGTGGTTATGAGGGAACAAAGAAACGGACGTACATGCAGGTCAAACATATAACCCTTACTGGAATAGAAAAAATAAAATCAAAATGTGTCGAAATTTGTAAAGTTAAATTTATTTTTCGTCTTTGAATAAAAATGAATAAATGTTCACATTGTATACAGCTAGACTAACTAACATTTCACGTGCCTATAATATTCCATTCAAATACATTTTCTTTTTTATGTATACAATTTGAATAATAGGGAACATGCACGATTGTTTTATTTAAGAAATTTATTCTCATTCATGTAATAAACAGACTTGTAAAACTATTTTTCGAATAACTATAATATTAAAAAAGATATAAGCCATCGAAGATTTGTTTCTGTCTCTTTCTAGCAAAACGAAATTTTATATGAAGTTTATATGGCCGTAGTGAATTGTGACGTCACTATTCATGTCGGATCTCTCTAATTAGTAGTTTTAAATGCTCATATCGGCCGTATTTCTTAGCCGATTTAAATTTTAATTTCACTTTTTGTCATCTCTACTACGGTATTTTCATATTTTATTAATAAATGCGACTAATAAAATTTGTGCATGTTCCGTCCGAGTTGATTCCGTTATTTTATCAGATATAAAGGTGGTTGTTTTATTTGAACAAAGTACTTAAGTAGACGGGCAAGGGCCTGGTAATCTGTCATGCAGGATCTTCCTAGTCAGACAATAGGCTCTCACATGGCATTTTATATTAATGGTCTAATGTTACAATTTACGACCTCAAATAAATCATTTATTTATTATTATTGGTATCAATTAGGACAATACGGCCAAAACTATATGTGAGTCAGGCAATAAAACATTAACACGGGTTTAGGGCTGGTACGAATAGTCTAGATTTGTCTAGCTATTAACTGTTAAGCATCGATTTCATGTCAATCACCTATTGCTAGACTAATGTAACTTTTGAACCTTCTCGTATCCGAACTATGTACTACTTAGTTTGGAAAATTAATCGATTAAAGCCCCTTTTTACAACTAAACTAGAAACGGAACTAGTTAGTAACTTGTTGCCAACTAATTAGTTACTAGGCTCTTGTCTATTGTGCTAGTTAAAACAGTTTAGTAGCGTTTCGTCTTATTCGCAATTCGTCCACTCCACACGTAGGGTGAATTTGAAAACATTCGACAAACTAAACAACTTTCCCCAAGAAACATAGGTCGTTAGACAGAAAAAAAAATCGATCTCCCATACAAAATGTATGGTCAGCTGACTGACTTTACTATAAAAGGGTAAAAATTTTGTTCGTCCTATGTTCCTAGGCGAAAATTGTTCATTTTCGCGGTCTGAACTCAATCTCCAAATTTTTCGAATGATTTCAATTTCACCCTGTAGTGATGAAAATAGTCCGTCAATTTTGTAAAAACTGCAACACTCCTGCCTAAATATTATTGTGAGAAAAGGCAGTAGGTAAGTAGGATGTATACCTACAGTTGAAATGTATTTTATACATACATCAGATGTACATAACAATATTTTCTCTCAGTTGATTTTCTTGGGCCTAAAGAGTGGCATTCTATTATCATATACTCGTATGCCAGTAGAATAGAATAAAAAGGTAGGTATGAAATTGACATAAGCTAACGAAATGTTGCGTGACAGTTAATGTTCATCCCATACATTTACATTATTTGCGATAGAAAGCCACTTGCCTAGGTACCTTGTAGTTGTTGCATATTAGGAAGGGCGCACACCGCTGCACTACGCAGCAGCATGTCGCTCGCCAGCGGTGGCGGCGACGCTGTTGGAGCGCGCAGGGGCGTCGCGGGGCGCGCGGGACGCGGCTGGTCGCACGCCCGCCCACTACCGCGGCGCCGCCCGCACTTTGCTCGCACTGCCCGCCCGCGCCGCCGCCGACATGCCGCCCGAACACACCAACAACCCACCAGGTATGAAACTACCTTTATTTTCTTACCACGCAAAACTTCGAATAATATAAAACGAAAATTCGTAAGTTTATTTCTTGATCAAACTAACTATTATAAAAAAAAAACCTAAAACTACGCAAAGCTCATAAATGTCTGTAATTTGGCGTAGGTGTAGTTATATGATAGAAAAGTGATAGTTGAATATATTAACATGACCTAAATAAAAATATTTATTTAACTGGTTTAATATCGACCACATTTTACAAATTGACATGCCTTAGTATATAATCTTATTAGGAATATCTCTCTTACCTAAGCAATAATACTCAGGTTGATTATGATCCACTCCCACAAGAGTCGTTCAATTGAACTTTTGCAGAAGTTGAGTTCTCCCACCCTTTAAGTTTAACATACTTTGCAAAATACAACTTTCTTTGTGCTCATACACAAAATAACTCTTACGCTGTGCTACGAGTATACACGTGGTAGAATGTAACAATTTATTCTTAAAAATTTTGTTTGGTAAAAGATTTGTTTGGTTAAATTTTTTTTATTAAGTAATATGCATATTTTGAATATAGAATCGCATTAATGTCAAAAATATAAATACAATGCCTCTGTCCTTTTTAATGGCATAACAATATTGTTACGCTATTTCTCACACTTTTTATTCTACAACCCACGATAAAAACACCTGCGTCGTCAGCATAATGAAGCAATTACTTAACTCCTTGAATTTTTATGAAACAATCACCCGTACATTTTATGCTAAAATAAATCTTAATAGTTAGGGAATAAAATTCTCAGTTGAGCAGCTTACAAAACTTTAATACGTCGTTTTTCAAAAGTTTTCTACTTCAAGCTTCATTCATTATTCTTTGAATGAGAACCTCATGATAATATTTTTCTAAAAACAGTACAAGGTTGCTTCTAATTACTTACCAAGGGTGGTATTAATAAATCGCTCTCACTGATTTTCCTGAGAGCATATCAGCTGAGTACGCTGTCAAAGTGCGATTAGCATCTTAAAATCATGCATATTAATAAAGAACTATCAGTCTCAAGTAAGGCATATTTGCAGCATACCTACGTCAAATGAGAAAAAAAGGACGGGTTACACTCCGGGAGTGCCGGCACAAGTGAAAACTTAAACATCAACGTTGTGCATTTTTGAATATTTTGGAATGGTTAGGGAATAGTTTCGCACGAATTGTTTTATTTATCAGTATAAAAGTACATACAATATTCATTTATGACGCTATCGTAGACAAACATGACAATTTACATTACATAATATAGACAATCTTCGTCAGATCTGACGCGCCGCTAAAAAAGCTTTCACTTCAAAACTTAAACATCTGACGCAAGATCTGACGCGACATCTGACGTCAGTTGAACATTTTTTACCTATCTAAAAAAGTGCCAAGCGCTGCTAAAGAAGTTTTCACTTCAAAAAACTTTTTCAACACATTTGCTCATAAAACAGTTCTATTTGCACTGTATTAAGAATCCAGCTTATTATTCCATTACCGCCCTAGTGTCTTTTTTCTTAATTTCGGCAAGGAGCAAGGAGTTTTTATGTCTATAAAATTCATAATATTTTCATGAATAAATAAACTTTGTTCTATAATATGATCAATAAACATTCAATTCATGAAAATATTTATATACTAGTCAACTTGGTAACAACAAATTCGTCTTTAAAGCAACAAAATATTTTATTTTACATACATAACATCACGCCTTGTTCCCGTCGGGGTAGGCAGAGACCACAGTTCTCCACCTGCTACGATCTTGACATACTTCCCTTGCTTCCTGAACTTTCATCAATCCTTTCATTATTATATCTTATTTTAAACATTTTTAAAGAACTTTCATCAATCCTTTCATTCTTATATTTTATTTTAAAAATTTTTAAAGAACTTTCATCAATCCTTTCATTATTATATCTTATTTTAAACATTTTTAAAGTCTAATCTGCGTCATTTTTACAAATATTCATGATGTTTACACTGTTTATTGTCATTAACTCCTACAAGTAAAAAAACCGTAATTAATGTAGTTTCTTAACGAACAAAATATCAAGTCTGGAGAATCGGGTGTAAATCTAAGAAAAAATACGTAGCTTGTTGTCTACGAATTTTATTTCTGTAAAAGAGGTAAGCAAATTTTACTTGCTTTTATTCGCAAATGTATTGAAAAACGTCGTAAGAAGCGCGCTTTGGTCGTTACACTCTCGGATCCATAAGGCCCTCGTCTGCGGCTCGGGCTGCAATTTTCGAGCCTCGAGCATATTCAACAAAATAGCGCACTTGCATCTTAATGTACTAATATGTGCGTTTTATTTTGGCTTCTAGTTAATATTGTTAATAATTTTTATAGCTTCTTCTTTCGTAATGAGTAATTCATAGACACTGACATTCCGTGCCGTTATTTGTGTTTTGTTGAATATCAACCATTTAAACAGAAAACACAAGCGTTTTCATTTAATTTTGAGAAGTTACTGCCACTTAAATAAACGCTCTCAAGTGATATCGACAGCACTCAAGTGATATCGACTCAAGTTTTTTTATTAACTAGTGTGTTGTGAACACTCAAGTGAAATTTGTTTCGATGACAGCTACTGAAATTTTGTTTATTAATTAATGCAACACCTCAAGATACCTCTTCACACTTGAGCTGGATTTATTAATAACACCCTGAGTGCCTGTGTGCAAAAGCTTCTCGAAGTCTCTGCGAAAAAAGTTTGGTCTCCGTCGTCTGCAACTTTTGTGAAACCACCAAACTGTCAACCTCCTTCAAGTCTGGTTAGACTTGGTAATGACTATGTCAACTTATTGTTTACCATCAAATGCTCTGATCAAGTGGTCTAATGAGGAAGGGGGAAGCTAGTGTTGTGAATCAGTCGTAATGTAAGCTTGTTTGTCGGAGGTCTTTATCCAGCTTTGAACACCTTACAACAAAAACGAGTCCGTGTATTCACACACATGCATGACTAAAGTGCACTCACGCAAAGGGTCATAATAATATATTGTATGTTAGGATAGCTTAGAAATGTGAGCGATAGGTACGGCACGCCAAACATCCTGGAATAAATCTATGTGGACCTTCATCTTTTTCTGAAGAATGTACAAGCAGTGTGGAAGAAATCTCTTTTTTTGCTTATAATCATGAAATAGATAAATAACCTGAACAAGACGACTCTGCCAACAACAGACAATAATATTTCAGCCTACTCATCATTTAAAAAAGCCTGATGGATGGATGCCGTAGCAGATTAGGGGTTAATTTCATTAGCGTGCGGATAAAGGCTTGGCTAGGCGCGGTCCGTCGCATGCTCATCAGACTTATGAATATTTTTATAATGGCGTTTATGGGCGGACACTATAATGGGGTAAACGGGTAAGTAGCCTATGTAAAATTTAAGAGCGTTACTCCGATGCGTCGCCACATAAAGGCCTCGGCCACGACTAAGCTCTGGCGCTTTCTCGCATCGATTTTATAGGAGTACTAAATAATTCACAGTAAAATATAAATACAATTTATTCCAAAAAAAGAGATACAGTATTTTAGAGTATGAATGACTTCACATGCTAAGTTCAAAAAGAAACAATAATGTCTTACATTTTCACCTAAAATGACACGGTTAATATCCCGTAAATTTACTGAAAATGTCACTTTTGATTGTAGTATTTTTGAATGAATTTTTACCTAAATCGAGTTTTTTTTACCAAAAACTGAACAATATCCTGAATTTTCGAATGGTAATTTTTTTTCAATCTTGTTTCAATCTTTCGATCCTACATAAATCTCTCATCTGCGTAGACGGTCAAGCGCTAAGTAAAAAACGGAAGTGTTAAAAACTGTTCTATTTGGAAAAATATCCCAATATTTTGAAATGTTTTTAAACCAAAAAGCAGATCGTGAAAGTATATCTAATATGATATTAATGTCTTCTTTGAAAACTGAGAACTGCATTGTTTTATCCTTCGGCGAAAATCGTAAATTTTGACTCCAGCGCGATTTGAACGGATGATCGCTCTTAAGACTTAATTCGGTGTTGATTAGGAACATTCTTTTACTAGCTTTTTCCTTGCCTCAGCTTTGAATTTTATTTGAACCACAAAAATAATTGGCCGTTGTCGGCCTACCGAGAGGGCGGGAGTCATATATTATTCTATTCTTAGAATCCCATTAACTTGGAATATCCGGCAGTCAGAGACTGTTTCTTTGATTTAGTCGCTAGATATTCGTTGTATATTTCATGTTAAAAAGCCACTACTGGATTAGAAAGGGAGTTATTTTATTTCAAACTAGCTAAGCCTTGCTAAAAAGAAAGCGCTCCAACCGCATTCAAGTTATGACATTATTATTATGATTAGCATTTGATTTTATTTATTCAAGATGTAACAGAAGGGATGTGACAATGAATTACTGTTTACAAGATTAACATGTACTTTTATGAGAAGTTGGATAATTTTTTTCGTATTTACGACCCTCTTCTTGGGAAAAGTTATCAATTTCATTATCAGAATTTATTATTTTTGTTAGACACTTCATTTGCGTTTTATAGATACTCGTACATAGGAACCTATACAGGCGAATCCGTGAAAACCTTTTCAATGCAACTATGTTTTATCTAAGACGTTTTGAAATTAGCAAACAAATGTTTTTTTTGTATCAAAACTTATTGGAGGACCTTTCGATTGTTGGCCTCTGAAATAAGCCTAATATTATAAATAAATAAAAAAAATGATTTGATTGTGAGCTTTACAAGCATCAAAGTGTTTTCTAAGCATTTTAGCCGTTATAATGTAATATTGGAAGTTTTTAACTTCTTTATTCTCAACTTTAATAATCATAGTACAAAGGCTTTCTTAAACCCTGTTAAATTAATTATAAAATGATGAGATTTTGCTTTTTTCAATTTTAATTGACCTGTAAAGTTTCCAATATTGTAAACAATTCCAAAACAGGCCTATAAAAATAAAAGTAACAAAAGAGTTACATAATTTCTCTTACACAACCGCTCTTAACGACCGAGGGGCTAAGGCGATAGTTATCTTGAACGAGTCGGTTTGTTTTTATACGTGTTTGGTAAAAGTTGCCATTACTTATGTTAATATCGGCACCACTCGCATTTCCAAGCACGCAAACTTGTTGCTTTCAGTTTATGCGTGCGGTTATCACAGTATAAGATGTCTTCATATAAGCTTGAAATTCTTCACTCAGCTCACGTCTAATGTCAGCATAAGGTTTGTTTGGGATAAATGGTCCACTTACGGAGTGATAACCATGGAGCACCATCCATTTCCTCTATCTGCATCGCTAGGTTTGTGCCAAGCATGCAAGAATCGCTTCATTGCTATTTTTAAATTTTTCGTTGTGAGTGTTATGAAGCATTGAAATATAAGGGTAAGGAGCAGACCAAGGAGTCAAAATTCTTTGTTATGAAGCAGGTCATGTGCAAATTTTAAACAGCAGCAGTATCTTCTAAGCAAAGTCTATTCTAGGATTGGGTCTGGTTTGTCGTCAGGGTTGCGAGGTCAGATGGCAGTCGCTCTTTGTAACTAGTGCCCTCGTCAAATCTCCTAGATTAGGTAGCCAACTCCGTAAAACCATTAGTAAAAACAGAATAATGCTAGGGCAATGATGAGAAGCTACTCATCAGATTACCAGCTTATTTCGTAGTGCTGCTACGCTATAGTCTACGAGATGATGCTAAATTAAATCAATTTGAAATTATTTGCTTGCATGATTATTGTAAGGTCAGTTTTTGGGTAATACGAATAAGTACTTGTTTTCTCTTCTATATCTCAAGCTAAAAAGAAGATAAATTTATAAACGTTAATATACCAGAATTCACTGTATTTGTTGCTTTAAAAACTAATTTGGAGTTTAACTTTAATTTAATACCATATATTCCAGGCGTTGTACATTTAACTTATCAAAACTAAAAAAGCAAAAATTATCAGTAGGTTTAGTATAAAACATGTCATTCATGTTATGTCATATCATTTCCGAAATCCAATTTTTTTTTTAAATTAATACATAATAATAATAGCATTAAAAGAACCCGATCGTTGACACAAAAAACAGTTAGAACAAAATGAAACAAAACCATAAATTTAACTATTACCCAAATGACTGTCCCCATATGACCGCTATGTCCTACATACGTTGACGTGGCACAGGTGTATGTGTCATCGATCGATTCCACATTAAACTTTAACCGACTGTCTGTCTCTGCGAGTGAATAATACAAGTCGGCCTTGACACCCTATTCAAGAGTGCTGTCAAGACTTCACGTTCGATACACCATACGTGTAGGTGTAATGACTCTAATAACATCATTGACGTAGTTACACTTTTGTCTTGAACCATTGTTAACATGACTTAACCGACTTAACCGGTCATGTCACTTCGCGCGTAAGCGGTTTGGACTGTGGGCAAGGGCAACCAGGGTCCCCCAAAATCAGAATTCGAAATGATAATTCTGACTCACTTCTTGATTTCTTTTTTTGTACCGACATTCATCGCACCGTACGTATGCACACGTATGTGTATTCAAATATTCCAAGGATTAATTTTCTTATTAAATATCAACTATTTATTCGGGTCTGTCGAAACGACGAAGAATCCTTTTCAGAAATGGAGGCTGAGAATTATAATGTTATAAATTTGACTGTCAGAAAATATTGTTTTTTTTAGCTTTTAATCGTTGTATTAATAGGTTTCATGAAATTGTAATCTCCCTATAAAAATCATAATAAAATGCTTTCTCAAGCACAAAAGATTGCAAGATTGATGGATATAACTCGTATCGCACAAAATAAGGTGAATTACTTGCAAGGAATAAAGTTCAAGGCTAAAATCAACAAAGGAAGAAATTAGCTTCAACTGTTTAATACCTACCCATTTTTAATAGAGTCAGGGCCATTTGCACTAAACTTAAAAACCCTTTAAGCCCTTACCTAACTACATAGTTTAGGACACTCCTAGCAAGATGTTCCTAAATTTCAGTTAATTCTGAATAAATAACCTGTATCGTGACAAATAGCACAAGTAGGTATAAACAGCTCTAAACATAATAACTAACACGGTTTCACTAAACGAACAGCATTGATACTCGTAGTGCCAGTTAGGACTTAAGTAAGAACAACAACATGAGATTCAAAATATTATTAAATTTTAAACCATAACTGCTACATTGACGCAATTGGGCGTGTGGGCGTGACGTTTAACCAATGACACAGATTACCATATAACTACTAGACCAGTGACTACCCATCAGGTATGATTTGCAGAATATTCTTTGCCATCAAAAACATAAATCATACAAAAACAAAGTCTCGCAACTCAGTTCTTCTACCGTAAAAAGGTGTGAGATCCATGTAATACCAAGTCGGTTAATTTAATTAGTCCCTACTTAAGGGTTCTTCTGTCTTAAGTTATTTCGTAATTAGCTAACCTAACAACATCTTATAGTGACCATATTAATAATATAAATCTTATCTTTTAAATAAATAGATTGACTTGACAATCGCACTAAACAATCTTATTTAATATAATTTTATAAAATGTATGACTTGTGAGTTACATTGTGTTTTCATGCGATGGCCAAGTTGATCTATTTATTTAAATGAGAAGATTTTTAGTATTGATATGGTCACTATAAGATGTTGTTAGGTTAGCTAATAAAGTAATAACTTAAGACAGAAGGACCCTTAAGTAGGGACTAAATAAATTACCGAAATAAATTAACTGAGTTGCGAGATTTGGTTTTTTACAAGTTATGTTTTTGATGGCATCTTATTTATATTTGTAGATAATCCTACTTTTTTCTTTCCGGTGCCTTCTGCTTCTTGAATACTAACAACGGATTTTCTTAAAGCTCTCTGTCTTATGAGCTTGTCTTATTTTAGTGGGTAGTCTTCCTCATTTTCTTTTCCGGTACTCCTTCTTGAGCTGCAGCTACAGTTTTTATCAAAGCCCACTCCCTGTGCCTGGGTTTTTCTCATTATTTAAAATTTAATACCCATACTGACTGGTGTACAATTTGCGTAAGTTAAATAAAACGTGGTTTGTGTGTATACCTGATATATTGCAGTAAAACCTAAAGGTTGCCGGGAAGAAAGTGATGGCCTTTCTGTGACGGACGGGAAGCGTGGAAGCCGCGGCGCGGACAAGACACCTGCGCCGGCTATTTTGGGCTATTGCGGCATTTTAGTGCAACTTCATAAGACATGTCCCATTCCTGCTTTTTCATTCCGTTGACCATTTTTACCCGACTACGGCAAAAAGGAGGGTTATGATTTTGACCGGTATGTATGTATGTAAGTTCATCTGTTCCATCAAACCTTCTAAACCACTAATTGTAATTTCACAAATGAGGTGTCGTTAGAAGCGTCTTGATCATCTGCTGGTTATAGGATACAATAAATTTCGTTTAATTGAATGTGGCGCCCGGAGAGGAGGTTAAGTCACGGAAGAAAATAAAGTTTTTTTAATCGTACCGTGTTGGGTATTAAATGAAAGGGCTTAATGATCACTTTTCAAAAATATATATGTTGTTGGCTTTTTATGTATTTACAACCCCAAAATAATTGAAATAAAAAATCAGTTCAATAACTAGAATCCGACTACTGGCAAATCTTGCTCTAAAAGGGTTTCATGTAGAACCTTATGAATGAAAAAGTATGAAACAAGAAAATATTGTCATCTGAAATTGTTATGTAAGAACTATGGTATTAAATAAATATTCATAGTGATGTTCAGATAATAGCCGTGGTCATGTTATGCCACCTATCCTAAAAAAGCGATCATAAACTTTATGGCCAAGTGGCATAACAATATGACCACGGCTATGAACATTTCTTTAATACCATAGTTCGTACATAACAATTTCAGATGACAGAAATTTTCTTGTTTCATACTTTTTAGAGCAAGATTTGCCAGTAGTCGGGTTCTAGTTTTTGAACTGATTTTATACCAGTTACTTTTGAACATAATTATATCCAGGTACCTATCTACACCTATAATTCCATTATATTATACATATACAGGTACACTGCTATATTCACTGCAAATGTAACTTTGTAATCCTATATATATATATCGGAATACAAAGTTATTTATGTAGTTGGTGAAACAAGAAAACTGGACGAAAATTTAAATATATCATAGTTTTTTTCTTAATTTATACAGTAAACAATATTTTTTTCTAAATTTGAAGCGTCTATGTCTTCTAGAAGTGCTTAAGAGTTTTGATGATCGGACAGTGAGTGTGTAACAAAATTAAGAAACTTAGACTAGCTATAATTCTTAAAACTACTGGTTCAAATTGAATCAAATTTGAAATATACCGTGTTTATACAATACCTACTTAGTTACTAGCCGCTTAATTCTTTGATCGACTTCCGAGGGCACTGCCGTGCCCCCAGATAATTTTTTAAGGCTCTTTCTCCCTGAATGAGCTTGAGACTGAATAACTTCGTAACCACTTCTTAAGTTAAATATGGCATTTATCTTAAAAGAAAAAAAAACCGGCCAAGTGCGAGTCGGACTCGCTCAAAGAGGGTTCCGTACCACCACATAATCATAATTGTATTAGTTGAAATTTCAGTAAGTTAATGTGCTAGATTTTTTTTGTCCGACACGCGCTTGACTATATTTTATTATTTGATGTTATTTTATAGCTTATGCACTATAAACATACCAATTTTCAAGTTTGCATGTGATCCCGTTTTTAAAATAGAACTAAAACAAAAATCGCCTCAGCGACCATCCAACTTGACCCCTCTCTTATATGAATGTTCTTGAAACGGGAGCTCACCACAATTGGTTACCATTAGTTGTGAGAAAAGTTGTAATATTTAATGATTTCAGACTTTTCTCATTATTTGTACTATGAGACCTAGCTTCTTGCCGAATTTCATAATTTTAGGTCAACGGGAAGTACCCTGTAGGTTTTGCATTTTTGCATAAATGTATGGAGATGAGGACATAAAATGCCATATCTTTTGATTGCGTCATTGTAAAAAATTGAAATTTACAGATCTTGTGTGGTTCATGGATCCTAATATATGGTATTAATTTGAACCTGATACCTTCACCCGTTCGAGAGATAAAGGGTCTTGACAGACAGACAGACAGACAGACAGACAGACAGACAGACAGACAGACGGACAACAAAGTGATCCTATAAGGGTTCCGTTTTTTTTCTTTTGAGGTACGGAACCCTAAAAAACGTAGTAAGAAACAAGATATGTGAAGTGATGTGGTTAAGATAGAATTTTTATTTAATTAGTATAACTGAAGAAAAAAAAATCTAAAATGACCCTTGTTTTATCCATTTTTGCCCAACCCCATTTGTAATCTGTTTATACTGCTATATTTTTATCAATGTAATATATAGACAAAACAATATTAAATGATGAGGTCGTTTTACTTTTGTGATGTTTGTGAAATAACATACAAAAAAAATATTTTTCTCTCATTTTGGTGAATTTCAGGGTCACAGTTGGTCATTACAGGCACGTTGCAAGGCACGCTTGTGAACGTTATTGACGTGTAAATGAGGTCGAAATTAACATTGACGAGCGTGTAGCTGCAAATTTTAGGGTAGCCTTAATAATAGAAATCATAAAATCGCATCAAAATATTACAATACTCAAATCCAAAATATATTAAATATATATTATTAATATTATAAATGCGAAAGTAGCTCTGTCAGTCTAGCTGTCTGTCTGTTACGCTTTTATAACTGAACCATTTTAATGAAAGGACAGCTACTGTTTCTAAATTCCATGCGTTCTAATTCGCGGCAACATCTATTATCAAGTATTAAGGTATTGTATACCGAAAAGTAGTAAGATAACATTTGACCACATGATGAAAACATTTGATAAAAAAAATATTTCAAAAAACAAAATACCCGACGGAAAAGAGAAAAAACAAGTTCAATTTATAACATGATATTTTTTTATTTATTTTTATTTTATTTAGAAAACCAACAGCTGTTTACAAAAAAGAGTAGTTTGCTTATATATTAATGGTACATGAGCCTATAACAGGTTTCCCTAAGTTAAACTATATATAACTGTTACATATATACAGTCACCGGCAAAAATAACCGGCTGGTCTATTTTCTGTCGTACATTTTCATACAAGTAAGGGATCAAACGAAGCGTCAATATATTTCCTAAACGAAATAAATATTCGTGAATAAACAATGAGATCATTAAATAAGATATCTGACTTAAGATTCTTGAAGATTAGACCTGTGCACGGTATCCAGGAAATTCCGTGCATCATTCAGAAAAAAATATACGTCATTTCGTCAGATTTTAAAATGTTTAAAGTGTCGCACGGGTTTTCTTCAACATTTTAGATATACCTAATCTTTGACAATATTGTTAATAAGGTTCTTATCTAAAGACCTCATCAATCAGATTTGTATTTTTATTCAATTTAGGTAAGACATTGACGCTTCGTTTGCTCCCATATTTATATAAAAATATATGAAAGAAAACAGACCGGCCGGTTATTTCTGCCGGTGAGTGTATAACTTGAATTTCATGAGGTACGAGTATTGCAGGCGGGGACAAACCGGGGCGGACTAAAATTATGTGTTTGGAGGTGGTTTTTCAACATCAAATATATTTTGTAGTTTTTGTTTGTCCTGCAATACCTCATGAAATTCAAGTTATATTTATGTTACCGTTATATTTATGTTACCGTTATATCATGTTATAAATTGAACTTTTCTCTTTTCAGTCGGGTATTTTGTTTTTTTTAAATATTGTTTTTTTATTTAGTACTTTTTTAGGGTTCCGTACCTCAAAAGAAAAAAACGGAACCCTTATAGGATCACTTTGTTGTCCGTCTGTCTTTCTGTCAAGACCCTTTATCTCACGAACGGGTAGAGGTATCAGGTTGAAATTAATACCATATATTAGAATCCATGAACCACACAAGATCTGAAAATTTCAATTTTTTACAACGACGCAATCAAAAGATATGGCATTTTATGTCCTCATCTCCATACATTTATTCAAAAATGCAAAACCTACAGGGTACTTCCCGTTTACCTAAAATTATGAAATTTGGCAAGAAGCTAGGTCTCACAGTACAAATAATGGGAAAAGTCTGAAATTATTAAATATTACAACTTTTCTCACAACTAATGGTAACCAATTGTAGTGAGCTCCCGTTTCAAGAACATTCATATAAGAGAGGGGTCAAGTTGGATGGTCTTTGAGGCGATTTTTGTTTTAGTTCTATTTAAAAACGGGAACACTTACAAACTTGAAAATTGGTGTGTTTATAGTGCATAAGCTATAAAATAACAACAAATAATAAAACTTGGTCAAGCGAGTGTCGGACTCAAAAAATCTAATTTCATACATATATATATTTCATACATACTGAAATTTAATAGAATTATGTCTATGTGGTGGTACGGAACCCTCAGTGCGCGAGTCCGACTCGCACTTGGCCGGTTTTTATTTTACCCTATGACACTCCCACAATAAATGCAAATCTAACAGCACCTCACATGTTGAAATCTATCAAGCCGTTTAGGCTGCAGAGCGCGACAAAGAAATCGATATACATACATAGATTCGAAAAACATAACCCTCCTGTTTTGGGGCAGTCGGGTAAAAATTACACAAGCGTCGTTCGTCTGTAATACGAGTATACGGGAAGCACTCAGCAGTTTGCTGACGATATATATACGATCAGAATTATAAAAACTGCAAAAAAAATTAATACTATGGCTACATTCACAAACCTACGAAGAGGTAGAATCATTACTAGTGTCTTTGAAATAATAATAGTAAAATAATAGTAAAACATGTGAAGATAAGTGTATGTATATAAATAAATATTAATATGTTTATATGACTGATACAATTCAGGGTAATATGTGTATGTTATATCTACATATATGTATGTAATTTGTGTATATATTTGCATGTATTTGATTTATATATTGATTTATCTATTTATTTATATACAATTATACTTATTTTTTGTTATGTATGTTAACGCTCCCACACACGCACACACAATCTTACACACACAAACACTCTCACTCACACATATAAACACACACACTCACACACACTTACTTTAGTTCATCTTGTTTAATCATATTAAGTAGTTAAATTGTTTAGCTCCAAATAGCCACGAGGGAAGAGCGGAGTCTTCCTGACACAGGCACTCTGATGCTTAAAAGGAAACTCCACACAATTTTTGTATGAAAAAATTATTAAGCAATAAACATTTTTGTATTTTGTATTTTTTGTATTTTGTGATAAATATGTTATAAGTAGTAACAACTATCTGTTGAATAACAAAATTAAAATGCAAAACATCTTTATCTGTAGAGACAGACCTATTGACAGTAGTTATCTAAGACCTAGGTATAAATACAGAAACTCGGCTACGTTTTTTAGTGTCATTCAAATCGGTTACCATGTTAAGACTGCTAGCGTTTACCACTTTGTTGGCATTGGCCAAGGCAGAAGGTTATGACGAGTTTCTTGGTGAGTGGACTGGAGTGGTGATGTTCCCTGATGAACCGGTTGTAGCAAAATCCTGCGAGGCAGTTCAAATTGAGGCGACAAACGAGTACTGCAAATGCGGAAAAATAAATCGAGTACCTATATTGAAGCTGGGCACACACGGAGTAAATGATAAATTTCCAGTGATTATGGTAGATACTGATGATGAAGTTGAAAAAGCCTTAGAAGCAACATGCACATGCAAAAAATTTCGAAGCCATGGACATATGGTATTCCGTTCCCTGAGTGATAACTACTTCTTGTTTTATTTCAACCGAATGGGCTCAGAGACAAAAGTATTGGTCGCCAAAGAGCTCCCTTCTGAGTCACAGTTGGAAAAATTTGTGGACACTATTGATATCTTGAAGAATGAAAGCAGAAAGATTCTCTGCACAAAAGACTCGAAAGGATCCAGTGGAAACAAGGAAGCCAGCTCTACCACCGGCAACACCGAACACTGGCTGAACTTGCAGCCTACTCCGAAACAATAATTGATGACAATAGAATGCTTTTATCTTTTGCATTGGCATTGAATATTTTGTTATGTAATAAAAATTATAGCAACGACCACGTATATAATAGTACATAAAGATAGAAACAAGTGCGCTGTTTTGCTAATTACACTCAGGGCTCAGGAATTGAGCCCAAGCCGCAGGCAAGGGCGTAATAGAGCCGAGAGTGTAATGACAATGACGTGCGTCTTACGACGGTTTTCATCACATTTGCGAGTAAAAATACAAAAATTTGCAAACCTTATGTCCACCGCACGACCACCGGAACATTTTGTAGGCTGCATATGTTGGTGTTTTCCATTGATTTTATTGTATATCGTGTCTAAATATTTTAGACGTTTCAGGAACTACATTAATTACAGGTTTTTATTTGTAGAACTCGACACTTTTAGAAATAATTTCAATAATAAACACCACAGATATTTGTAATTATAGCGCGCATTATTTCTTTTATTTGTTTGAGAGGCAAAGACTAAACTGCCAAACGTACTATTCCTTGAATCATAAAATAAATTACCAAGAATTTAATATCTTGTTACTTAAATGACAAATTTGTTGTTGATTTTTTAATTAATATAAATAATTTCAAAAAATAAGTTTTTTTTATGTGACAAGTGAGCATACGAGCAGTGCAACACTATGGCAACACTGCTTTTTTACGGCAGAAATATGCAAGGGGGTGGTAATTCCCCCGACGGACTTTGCACAAAAGCCCTACCACCTAAAAACCCTATGAATATTAATTTATCATATTTTCTCGAATACAGCTTAATTTCATGAATATTGAATATGTTTCTAACGTAATAATCAACTTGAATATGAATCAAAATTGAATATGTTTCTAACGTAACGTAATAATAGCAAGCAAGCATGTATGAAAGGATTGATGAAAGTACAGGAAGCAAGGGAAGTATGTCAAGATCGTAGCAGGTGGAGGACTGTGGTATCTGCCTACCCCAACGGGAAAGAGGCGTGATGTTATGTATGTATGTATGTATGTAATAATCATAAAAACTCCTTGCTCCTTGCCAAGATTTAAAAAAAAATTATAGTAGGGGATTATAATGAAAACAGCACGAGTTTTTAATAAACTGGATAATGGACCTTGACACAGTGCAAATAGAGCTGCTTTATGAGTAAATGGGTTAAGAATTTATGATCCAAACTAAAACCTTTAGGGTACTTTCCGTTGACCTAGAATAATGAAATTTGGCAAGAAAGCTAGGTCTCATAGCACTGAAAAAGGAAAATTCAAAACGACTTAATATTACAACTTTTCTCACAAGTATTCATAACCATTTAAGATGAGCTGCCGTTTCAATCAAGTAGGTACATTCATATTAAAGAGAGGTCACGTTAGAGTGGACACGGAGTTTTGAAATCAAAGGGCAAAAGCCTAAAGAATATGATATGGTGGATGGGTGCCTTAGGGCGCGAGTCCGACTCGCCTTTGGCAGTTTTTTTATGTATATTTTTATGGACATCCCATATGAATTTGATTAATGGTTAAGATTCGAATTAATGATAAAGTACGAGATGGAAATAGGAAACTCAATTATTGATGAGATGCATAGAAGGTATACCTATCAAGGGTTTATCTGTCAACGAACTTTGAATATTTCTATGTATATCAGTCTGGCAGAAGGTGGTGGAAGCGAGTTTTAGCGTCCACATGATATTTTAATTTGTTTTCATGATATTCAAACACTGCTTTACAAGATTTAAAAGAGTGTCGCCCTAACACCTTTGAGCATTTCGAATAGACTCCATGATTATGCAGAAATATCTAAGATTTTAATTTCGTACTGATTTTGACAAAATTAATACGAAAGCACCTAGAAGATAGACCCTAATAAATATTAATTTAAATTAAGGCGACGAAAGAGCAGAGCAAACTTACAAAAAACAAACAGTTGAACAATTCTTTTTGAAGACAGTTAAAAATAATATGTACAATCCCGAGCTATTTCTATACTTCTTAAGTTTTAGGTACTTTGGGCTCCATTTAAATACTCGAACATATCTGTTTATTGATGAAAAGTAAAATACAAAATACCTTATCTGTAGACCTATTGACATTAGTTATCAAAGACCTAGGTATAAATAGAGCGCGGCCACGTTTTTCTGTCATTAAAATCAGTCGAAATGTTCAGACTACTCGCGTTCACCACTTTGTTGGCATTAGCCACGACGGAAGGTAACGAAGAGTTTCTTGGAGAGTGGACTGGAGTGATGATGTTCCCTGACCAGCCGGTAAAAAAATCCTGTACGCCATTTGAAATTGAGGCGACAGACAACTATTGTAATTGCGGAAAGATAAAGCAAGTGCCTATATTAAAGCTGACTAGAGGCAGTCACACTGATAAATTACCGGTGATTATTGTAGATACTGATGATGAATTTCAAAAAGCTATAGAAGCTACATGCAGCTGCAAAATTTTTTCAAACCATGGACATGTTGTATTTCGTTCCCTGAGTGATAACTACTTCTTGTTTTACTTCAGCCGAATGGGTTCCGAGATGAAAGTATTGGTCGCCAAAGAGCTCCCTTCTGAGTCACAGTTGGAAAAATTTGTGGACACTATTAGTATCTTAAAGAATGAAAGCAGAAACATTATCTGCACAAGTGACTCAAAGAAATCTAGTGGAAACAAGGAATCAAGCTCTACCGCCGGCAACACCGAACACTGGCTGAACTTGCAGCCTGCTCCGAAACAATAATTGTTACGTGTATCCGAACGTATATAAAATTAAGATCTAAGTGTTGCCACATGTATAAAATTTGTACTATGTATTTCCTTCTTGTCATGGCCGCCTGCCCAACAATAAATGCTCTGAATCAAAAGCGTCTTTATTAATTTAAATATATACGCCCGCACAAGTTACAACAATAATTATTAATGATAGTTGCGCCTTCAACATTTTCAATTTTCGAATGCATTGAAGAATATTTTGTTATGTAATAAAAAACCTAGCAACGTCCAAGTACATAAACACAATAAAAAATAGTCTTATAATTCAACCTTTGAATTTTTAAATTGATAAAGCTGTTAGCCTTTAGTCAGTCAAAAGTAACGCAATGATTGTGTATCAGATTTGCGTTCCATGGCTTCGCGTACTCCCTCCGGTTGGTATAAGTAGTTATAAAAATATTTATTTATTGTTTTTGGGGTTCCGAACCGACATGGTAAAAATTGAACTCTTATGGTGCGACTTCGTCTGTCTGCCTGTCACACCTGCTTATCTCAGCAACTACTCTTGCTACTAGCTACCGACATGAAATGTGGGATAGCTTCAAAATATGCATGTCTAACTTTATTGCAAACGAAAAATATTTTTATTATCAGTGTAAATGGCAAAATTTTAATTTGTCGTTACTAGGTCGAGTGAGGAATCTTATGAAAGGGTTTTACGTGTACCTACATTCCAAAATATATTTTTGTAACGATTTTATGAGCAAATCATCATCGTGTGGGTTTCAAGGTCGACGACCGACCTCACAAACCCTGGTGTTAGAGTTGTTGAGTCGCCAAAGGCCTCTGACGTGGCTCATTAACGACTAAGTACATCTGTAGATAGTAGTCGGGACCAACGGCTTTTCCGACATTTGGTGGTTTGTAGGTGATTTTTTTCTGCTATGTCCTAACCAAAACGGGAAGGTCGCGCACAGGGATTTTTCCTATGACAGTGTCCCCACAGAACCTCCGGATCGAGAGCCAAGCACTCTAACTTGGCTCTTACCACTAAACCATGGAGGCTTTTAAACCATTGAAAATTTTTCTCGATTTTTGTACTTTGACATTACGAAAATCAGTAGACTTAAGTGGACCTCCATGAACTATGCCGAAGTATTTGTTTGTGGTTTATGTACAATTTTTTGACCATTTCTCGAGAATTTTTTGGTATATGCAGTTATTCTGGGACATCACCATAACATCCCATAAAACGTCCACTACAGGACAGGGAGCTCCCTCCAGAATTCTAGCTTTTGCTGGAAAATATGTGGAGGGGAAGTACCATAGTCACCTCGCTTGTTAGCGTTACGGCTGGCACCATGGACCGCGGTTGTAGGTGACCGCAGTAATTAAGATGTAAGATATAAAGGAGGATGCTGCTGCCCAGCCTCCAGTTAACCCTTAGTCGCCTCTTACGATACCCCCGGGTATGTAAGGGTTGGTACTATTCTTTGCCGGCACTTATTCAAAGTTTCGTCAAAATCCGTTCAGGTGATGCTCTTTCGAACAGACAGACAGACAAATAAACAAAAGTTTTAAACACTACACAAACATCTTCATTTAATCGTTTTAAGTGGTTGGTTTTTTCCTCAATATCCTAGCGACTAGCTAGGATAGCTATATTCATTGCACAGTTTTTTTTACCTTTACGATTTTATTATAGGTATAGTTCAATTGTTGTTAAATATTCTAGTAACAGAATGATACAAAAATTATATCGAATCCCAAGCCATTTCTGGGGATTAAGAAGTTTTAAATATTTTTTAGCTTCATTTATAAAGTAAGTAAATTATACTTGGCGATATGTATGAATGATAATGAAAGTAAATAAAATACAAAACACCTTTATCTGTAGACCTATTGACAGTAGTTATACCAGTTATCTAAGACCTTGGTATAAATAAAGCGCGGCCACGGTCTTGTGTCACTCAAATCAGCTACCATGTTCAGATTACTCGCGTTCACCACTTTGTTGGCATTAGCCAAGACGGAAGGTTACGAAGAGTTTCTTGGAGAGTGGACTGGGGTGATGATGTCCCCTGATGAACCGGTAAAAACATCCTGTACCTCAGTCAAAATAGAGGTGACAAACGACCACTGCAAGTGCGGGAAGAAGAAGAACGTTCCAATATTTAAGTTTTCTACAGATAGATTTTCTCAAAAATTACCAGTGACTATTGTCAATACTGAAGATAAAGTTAAAAAATCTTTAGACATAACATGCAGCTGCAAAAAACTAAGAGGTGACGAACATGTGGTATTCTATTCCCTCAGTGATAACTACTTCTTGTTCTACTCATATTTATTGGGTCCCGAGACAAGAATATTGATCGCCAAGAAGGTGCCTTCTCAATCAGAGCTGGAAAAGTTTGTGGATGATTCTGATATCTTGAAGAATGAAAGTAGAAGAATCGTTTGCACCAGTGACCAAAAGCGATTCAGTGAAAACAAGGAAGCCAGCTCCTCAACCGACAGCACTGAACACTGGCTTAACTGGAGGCCTACTCCCAAAGAAAGTCCAAACCCTATGAATCAAAATTAACCAAATAAAACAAGGTCTTTTAACAAAACCCATAGTTAGCGTTTCAATACAATAATATCCTACAGATTTATACAACGTGTTAACGGAATATGCGAATTAGAAAATAGTTTGTTGAGAATCGAGAGTAGAATCAATTTCTTGGGTTTTTGATAGGGGTATTTTTTAGGGTTCCGTACCTCAAAAGAAAAAAACGGAACCCTTATAGGATCACTTTGTTGTCCGTCTGTCTGTCTGTCTGTCTGTGTGTCTGTCTGTCAAGACTCTTTATCTCACGAACGGGTAAAGGTATCAGGTTGAAATTAATACCATATATTAGGATCCATGAACCACACAAGATCTGAAAACTTCAATTAAAAGATATGGCATTTTATGTCCTCATCTCCATACATTTATTCAAAAATGCAAAACCTACAGGGTACTTCCCGTTGACCTAAAATTATGAAATTTGGCAAGAAGCTAGGTCTCACAGTACAAATAATGGGAAAAGTCTGAACTCATTAAATATTACAACTTTTCTCACAACTAATGGTAACCAATTGTGGTGAGCTCCCGTTTCAAGAACATTCATATAAGAGAGGGGTCAAGTTGGATGGTCGCTGAGGCGATTTTTGTTTTAGTTCTATTTAAAAACGGGAACACTTACAAACTTGAAAATTGGTATGTTTATAGTGCATAAGCTATAAAATAACAACAAATAATAAAATTTGGTCAAACGCGTGTCGGACTCAATAAATCTAGCACATTAACTTACTGAAATTTCAACTAATACAATTATGTTTATGTGGTGGTACGGAACCCTCAGTGCGCGAGTCCGACTCGCACTTGACCGGTTTTTTATTATTAAAATTTTTGCCTTTTCTAAATATTTCTGTGGATACGCGCGTGGGCGGCGCGTGGTAGTTGCCGCGGTTCAAGGGCGGTGAGGAGGGGAGAGTAGTGGGCGTGGCGTGCGCTTACTCGAAGCAGACGCGCCATGATAGCTTAAAAATCTACTAGAACAACGACGAAACTTTAAAATAACATTATTTTGAAAAAAAAATCTTTTTCAACATATTTGCTCATAAAACAGTTCTATTTGCACTGTATTAAGGTACATAACCCAGCATATTAAACACGCGTGCTTTTTTTCATTATATTACCGCACTAGTGTTTTATTTTTTATTTTTTCTAATCTCGGCAAGGAGCAAAGAGTTTTTATGATTATTTCTTAAAACATTTTAATGAATTTAAGCTGTATTCGCGAAAATATGATAAATAAATATTTATTTAATGAAAATATTTATATTAATTAACTAAACAACAATAAATTTGATATTTAAGTAACAAGATATTCAATTTTTGGTAATTTATTTCAAGCTTCAAAGAATACGCTGTTTGGCAGTTTAGTCTATCTGTGCAGCCTCGGTGAGCAGCTTTCGAAAACGCGTATAATCTGTGCCTGCTGAAAAAAAAAATAATGCGCGCCATATTTACAAATATTTATGATGTTTTTTATTGTAATCTAGAAATAATAACTGTAACTAATTGTAGTTCCTAAACCGAAAATGCCTCGACATGAAATACAAGTTTAGAGGTTGTAAAAATCAAAGGAAAACACCAACATAATATGCGGCCTACAAAATGTTCCGGTGGAGTTGCGTGGATTAGCAAATTTTACTATTTTTACTCGCAAATGTGTTCAAAAACGTCGTAGGGTCCGCGCACACCAAATGGCAGAGCAGACGAGAGCAGTTTTTGATAACATTGCAAAATGGACTTTACATTCATAGAAAAAAAAAATTGCTTGAGATGCATAAAAACTGCTGGCGGCTGCTCGAGCACGCAAGGTCGCAGTGTTGCCTGCTTAAAGGATTTAGGGCTAAATATAGCATTTTTTACAATTTGTATTTAACTCCCCACGACCGTATTTTTGTCGGCCGATTTCTTGTATGATGATTAGGGAGATGATCGATCAAAATAATATCTACACTCGATGTCGATGATTTTATTTTTTGTTAGTAAGATAAGATTCCATGAACATATTTTTTATAAGTCTCGGTAGTATCAAAAATGCTTCTTTTTTTTATGTCACAAGTGGCTAAACGAGCAGGTGGGCCACCTGATGGTAATTGGTCACCACCGCCCATGACACCCACTGTCTTATTAGTGAAATAATTTGACACTAATAAGACAGCAAAGCGCGTTACCCACCCTCGGAACTAAGATGGTATGTCTCATGTGCAAGTAATTTCCCTGGCTCCCTTGCCCTTCAAACCGAAACACAGCAGTGAAAACACTGCTGCTTCACGGCAGAAAAAAGCAAGAGGGGTCTAATGGTTATTATTTGTTAATATACAGGGTGTTAGGCTAGAATAACTATACAGGATGTTAAGGTAAGTAAGTATACAAGGTGTTAGGTTAGGATCTAAACTTATATTTGCAGTCAGTAAATTTACGGTGACGTTACGTATGTATGTATGGAAGGGAGGATTTTTTCCATTGTAATTATTTCTGGTATTACAAACTTACATTTGCAGTTGGAAAATTTACCGTGACGTTAATCGATGTATAGGAGAACATTTTTTTTACCTGCAAATTATCGAGGACACGTCTTGAGCGGCCTGTCACGTCATCAGACAGGGTTTAAGGGGTGTGCAACTGCAGCATATATTTTTAACCTTTTGGAAAAACGTTCTTTAAAATGGCATAACCTACTATTTTTCTGTCTCTTAAACTTTAGTCGCATGGAAATCTCGAAAGTAAATGATTTTGGTGTCGCTTTTACACAACCACAGGCTGTTGGTCGATACCGATAAAACAAAAGAACACCGCTTGATAGAAGCGACACTATGAGTATAGTAGCTTCAATACAAGACAGTATGCATAAAGCTGCCTCTCTTCTCTAATTATAAACTCTTTGCCCCAGGTGCTCTCGGGAGGTATACAGTTTACAATAACCCGTAATAAGTTTGTTTTTGCTCGTTACTTTGTCGGCGCCTTTCTCTTGTTATCGGTATCGGCTGGGAATAGTCGCGGTGGACAAACATCCTTAGAGTGAGACGATTTCCCCGAGCTCTGCGCGGTAATACTCGTATTGTGTTACTCTAAGCACACAGTTATTGTAGTGAAAACTTCTTTAGCGGCGCTTGGCACTTTTTTAGATGGGTAAAAAATGTTAAACTCGCGTCAGATGTCGCGTCAGATCTCGCGTCAGATCTGTAGCCTGATCGAAAAAGCGTCAACTGTCACCCGAGGTATTGTTATTACAATACGGGTTTTTATTCAGTGACATCAAAGAAGTACGCGAGCAATGGCGCGATTGACCCTTACAAAAAGCATAATATTCAAAAATGCAAGTTTTCACTTCGGCCGGCACTCCCGGAGTGCAACCCGTCCTTTTTTTATTATAATACCCTAAATCATCGCATACCAAAAAGCGACCTATGCTGCACAATGAAAAGGTGAGTCTACTCGTAAAAAAAGGGTTGCCTATGCGCAACCTGACAAGTTTTGTACAGTCAACAAAAATTTGATTGTTTTTTTTTACCAATTCCTGCAAGTACTAATTAATATGTCGTGATTAGACATGGGCGATAGTCCTAGATGGATGTAAAGGGTGGCTGTAAAGGCTTCCTCTTCGATCACAATCACTTATTATCTTAGCCACATCGCGTCTCACTGTAGTCAGACTTGCGTATTTCTCCTGATGGCTCATATTAGACCCCCGGACTATGATTTAATGTCCAGCACAAGCACCGCAGTCAGGACCCAAGTGCCTTGCTCGGCTGCCGCACGTAGACTGATCCAAAAATGGAAGCAGGGGAGGGGCGCACTGTGGGGGCGCGCACTCCCAGTCACACCACTCAGAAGTCAGTCGCTATTCAAATAATTGCTCGTCATTACAAGAACCGTACTCATGACCCGGAAATATACACGACAAATATGTACCAAAATAACCAGGGATGGTTTGCCTAAACCCGGTAACTTAGGGAAGTGCAATGTCTTTTTGTCAGCCATGAGGAAACGACGAAGAAGAAGAATTTTATTTTGAGGTTATGTCCACTCAATAAGAAACAAATGTAAAAGCGAAAAAGTAAAAAAATACGTCTATTACTTTGTCGTTATTTGATTCCGTATTAACTTTGCCGTACTAACGATAAATTAACATACACATCTAGATTTTATTGAACGAAGGCAAAGCGATGAAGCTAAGCGCAAGTATTCTTATAACTCCAGGGCTGGTGATAAAACGCCACCACATCCGAATGTGGTGCCATGACTGCGACATGCAGAAGCTACAACGCGTGGTGTGGGAGGGTCACGGCAGC
The DNA here is from genome assembly GCA_947532105.1 of Athrips mouffetella. Lineage (NCBI taxonomy): Eukaryota > Metazoa > Arthropoda > Insecta > Lepidoptera > Gelechiidae > Athrips > Athrips mouffetella. Next base: position 18,863,068 of record OX383972.1, on the reverse strand, counting down.
AGGCTGCTCAGCGAGGTCTCCAACCAGCCTGTCGTCAAGAAGTTCCTGGAAGCCGTGCCTTATATCATGGTAAGGTCTGCAATTTACAGATGTTGGTAAGATTTTGATGCAAAGTTCGTTTGGGGAAGTATATGCCCAATACTATTCAACATATTTGTTAACGACATCTCGACGTGCTTTCCTAATAGTATAGCGTTTATGTTTGCGGATGATCTTAAATTTGGAAGAACTATCGAGTCTGACAATGATGTGTTGCAGCTTTAAGCTGACATAGATAAACTTGTGTGTTGGTGTAAAACTAATCATATGTTACTTAACGCAAAAAAATTAATTCACATCAAATTTACGAGAAAACTACATTCCATGATCTCGTCTTATACTATAGATGGTGATCAACTCGATCAACTAGATACCGTTCGAGACTTAGGAGTCGTCTTAATAAGAAACTCACTTTTGTAGACCATATCGATTCGGTTATCAAAAGGTCGTTCAAAAAAGGTTTTTTCATCTCATTTATTCAAAAATCGCTGAACGGTTTGTCAATAAAGGCGAACAAAATAGCTGTTTCCTCCTTTTTAAAATTTGAATTGAATTTAGGTCCACCATAGGGATATTTTAGGGCAAACATAGAGGTCGAACCAAAATATTGTATGAAAAATGATACTGGCCGGTTGTACTATTAAAGTTATTATGAATATAAAAAAGAAATATGCCCTAAATGTAAACAAGACTAGGTTTCGTTATCATAAAGCTGACTATGAACGTATCAATAGCGAAATACGCAAAGTCAATTGGGAGAATGAACTCGATGTAGGATCTATTAATCAAGCAGTTGAAATTTACTATCAGATTACTAAAGGCATAATTCTCCGTCATGTCCCTGTATACTGTAATAATCAGTCACAATGTTACCCTATTTGGTACACCTCACCTCTAATACGACTAATCAAAGAAAAGTATAAAGTTCACCACAAATGGAAAATAAATGAGAACCCCAGAGACTATGACGAATTCTCTATGTTACGAGCTCGTATTAAAGCAATGCAGGATGGATGCTACAACGAGTTCATCCGAACCTCGCAAAACAATATCAAGCGTAACCCAAAAATGTTTTGGACGTATGTTGGTGCTATGCGTGGTACCCGTGGTAAAACGGGATACCCGAGCACTCTTTCCAATGGTACCTCTACTTTTAACACAAACAAAGACATCTGTAGCGGAATTAACGATTTCTTTCACAGCGTCTTTTCTACCCCAGACAATACCACCTCAACTTTGGAATTCAAAGAAGCCCCTAGGGGAGACTCTGGCTATGTTCATACAGTCTATTTCAGTAAAGAAGACATAATTAAGAATCTTAAGAAGTTAGATGTTAACAAAGGTGCCGGTAGTGATGAAATTCCACCTATCTTCCTAGTTAAATGTGCTGAGAGTATTTCAGTTCCCCTTCATATTCTCTTTAACAGATCCATTACTGAAGGTATCTTTCCAGATATTTGGAAAGATGCCCACATTGTCCCAGTACACAAAAAAGGTTCTAAGACTGTGATTTCGAATTATCGACCAATCTCAATCTTAAACACCACCGCTAAGTTACTGGAGAAAATGGTTTACGATACAATATATCAGACTATCGCTTCAAACGTCAGTGAACACCAGCATGGCTTTTTAAGGCGCAAGTCAGTCAACTCTAACCTTTGTGACTTTTCTAATTACGTGCTGACTAATATGGATGAACGGTCACAGGTGGACGTGATCTACACGGACTTTGAAAAGGCCTTTGACCGTGTGGATCACGTCATCCTGCTGTCAAAATTACATACTTTAGGAATTCGCGGTAATCTATATCGTTGGGTTTCATCTTACGTAACAAACAGACGTCAAGCAGTTGTCATAGGAGGTCTTAAGTCTGATTTTGTCAGCATCCCTTCTGGAGTACCCCAAGGTTCCCATCTGGGCCCCTTGTTTTACAATGCATATTTATATGATATTGACACTTGTTTTCAGAACTCAAGGTACTTATTATATGCTGACGACACAAAAATTTTCTTGCGGGTAGACTCTCTTGGTGACTGCCAACGACTACAAGATGACTTAGAAGTTTTTTCACTTTACTATATGCGCAACAAAATAAGTGTTAATACTGACAAATGCGTTCAGATAACTTTCACCCGTAAGCCCAAACCAGTTCAGTTTTCCTATAACATTCAAAATAAGCAATTAAAAAGGGTTGATAATATCCGTGATTTGGGAGTAATCCTTGATAGTAAAATGGTATTCGGTAAACATTTTGATGCAATAGCTGATAAAGCCTACAAAACTCTCGGCTTCGTGATGAGAGTATGCAAGCCTTTTAAAGATCCAGACTGTGTCAAAATGGCATATTTTGCTTATGTTCGTAGTGTTTTAGAGTTTGGAAGTATTGTTTGGAACCCACAGTATAGCACACACATAAATAAAATTGAACGTATCCAAAAAAATTTTATAAAACATTTAAACTACAGAGCCAACAAAAAATTCGACACATATGAAGAAGCGTGTAGACATCACAACCTTCTCACCCTTAAAAACAGACGAATGTTGTTGGACATGTTTTTCCTACATGGAATAATACATTTTCAACTAGACAGTCCCTCCATTACCTCTTTGCTATCCATAAATGTACCCCAACGTCGGCTCAGAATAACAAACTATAACATTTTCAGAACACCACCTAGTAACACGAACTATGCTCAAAATGAATTCATATCACGATCCACAAAAGTCTACAATGACAATTTTAGTGACATCAATATTTTTGCCCTTTCAAAATCTGTTTTTAAATCCAAAGTTATTCTTACAATTTCGCAGTCTTGATAATTTAACTAACAGGATGGTGCTGAATCGGGAGTCCGGATTCCGTTTCACTTCACGTATCACCTAATATGTACTTAATGTTAATTTAGCTGTGGTATCCTGTCATTGGCTGCTATGTAATAGAATAAGCTGCATTTGTAATAGATTTAAGAAATATGCTGTTGGGTACCCTTAATAAAAAAAAAAAAAAAAAGACTAGGTACCAACCAAAGAGGTTCTGTTCCTAATTGATACAAAAATGTCAATAACATTTTCAGTTGTTACAAATAATACATAATATGATTTTTAGTATTGTTTCATCAAGTAATAATATTGTAATGGTATTTTATATTTAAAATTGATGACGAGTGTGTGTCTCAATTAGCCTCTTATTCTTTTCTCATAGAGGAAGATGAAAAGTAGAGTGTATTACTCGGCTGCAAAAATATTTTTACCTTGGGCGACTTATTGAATCCCTCGCTACGTTCAGGATTCTACTCAAGAATCCTTCACTTCGCTCTGGATTCAAAATAGGGCCCTCGCCTTAAAAATATTATTTTACAGCCTTGTGATACAATCTACTATTGTGGCACTTGTCATATACTGACGGTATGGGTGGTAGACTACGAATAAATAGTAGGTGGTAGACGGTTTTCTTACTCCGAAAGATTAAGTCACTTCAAAATATTAATGTTGGAACAACGTAGAGACATACTCGATCTTATGTTTCTATACAAAGTTATAAATTACGAAATAGATTGTCCTCCGTTATTGGAAAAAATTGGATTAAGAGTGCCTTATAGATACCCAAGACACCCTGTTAAGCCACTATTCCCTCCCATGCGCAGAAGCGCAATGGGCTATAACGCCCCTATTCCCCGACTGTGTAAGTTATATAACCGTTCTAGCGATTCGACAGATATACGAGTATTTGGTCTAAGTAAAATAAAATACCGAACACAGATCCAAAGCTTTATAACCCAATAATTAACAAATGGTGTACTGGCCAAGCTACTACCTAAGTTTGACTTGTAGTTTTTTTATTTTAACTCTTAGAATTTGTCTCGATTTAACTTTATTCTTCATGTTTGTCGATTGTTAGTATTAATGCATGAGGTGTTTGCCTGTAATTAACTGTGCATATATATACTACTCAAAACAAAATAAGGGCCAGCAGTCTTTTTTGATATATCATTAAAACGATAAAAGTAGTGTATATTTTTATGTACGTTTTATTTAGCTTATTCTATTGTTTACAATTTGAACTAATAAATGTTTCAAATAATGCTGAGTGAAAATTTTTACCGAACTTTCATTGAATAATTACAATTAATGATATATCAAAAAAACCTGCTGGCCCTTAGTTTGTTTTGAGTAGTCTATATAAACACATTGAATTGTATTCTTAAGATTATAAGGATGTAACAGTTGTTGGTAAACCAATAAATAAATAAATAAATATCATCTGCACGACTATTTCAATACTCGATTCCGCAATGGTAAAGCTGCTTCTTTACGTTTGATATAGCACTACTGCTGTTTTGATTCAAAGGGAACGGGACATGACATGACATATTATTCCTTGATCCTTAACCAAGTAAACTTATGAGATAGTTGACCACTTGTCATATTATGTGGTCGATCTTTTAGATAGGTCAGAAAAAAAACTTAGAAAGTACTAGAAAATTTTAATTCCGTATGGACATACATTTCTTTCAACCACGCCGACAAAGTGGTAAAATAAAATCTTGAAAAACTTTTTTTTACTAATAAAAGTGGGGGCCGTGGGGGGATTATTTTGTATTGTCTACACCATTAAATGGGGTGTCGTTAGATAGCTCTTTTAAACACAATGTAAGTCTTCACACTTTTCAATTTAGGGACCCGTTCGCGAAATATTTTAACTTGAAAGCACAATTTTTGTTGGAATTGAGTGTCCCTGCCAGCAAAACGGTTGTCAAAAAATTCACAGAAGTAGCATATATGATGAAATTAAAAAATACACTATCACAACTAAGTAGGCTGCCTATCCAAAAAACCGGAAATAATAAAAATAATAATAGCAATCGAGCGCCATGACCGCTGAACATTAGGAGGTAAAAAGTTTAGGTATGTTATGAAAGTTATGAAATACTTTATCAAAACCAGCTTTGCGATAAAAGAAAACCGTAAAAAAAATCTACGGAACCCTATCCTGCGCGTGGTCCTACACAGATTGCAGATGGTCCAATCAGATTTTTGTCCAAAACAGGTGCGTCTGAACGATCTGCGTGTTGGACGAAAAGCTTATTGGACCATCTGCTGCTAGGTTAGTTTTTTTTGTTATACTTTGTGCTAGTGTCATGTTTAATAGGTAGGTACATTATACTTCAACTTTTAGAATATTAGATGTAACTTGAAGTTAAAGTGTGGCGAGATCGCCAGTGTCGAAAGCGGTATTGGGGTAGTGGACTTTATGAAAGAAAATTTCTTGACATTTTCAGAAAACATAAATAGGGATTAGACACGAGATCGCTAAGAATCTTCTTCAGCACTCCGTAGTAAATTTACTACAAAACATACTATCTACAGAATCCACTAAATCACTAATTACACAAAAAACTAAAATTTCGATCGAGCAGGCAAAAGCCCACACGTAGTTCCCGCCAAAAATTCTCTTCTTAACTGTTTTAATGTATTTGTCGCAGGCCAATCGTATAATTTGCCGTTACAAACGGCGGGCAAACTGTAAACGGTCGGCAAATTGTATAACGGCTTGTAAACGGGTTTAGATCACTAGTGCATTTTATGTTCGTTAGCCACGGCATAGCCACGGTTGTCATACGACCACATAACGAAAGCCAGAAACGAATTGCCGGGGCATTATGTAAAATGACGAATAAAAAATTTCTCGGCATTTTGTAGAATGCCAAGGATAAATGTAAAACGACGAATTATACAATTTTCCTGCGACATATTCATTAAATCTGTCCATGTTTCCAGAACACAATCCGCGATATTCACAACTCTGTGATAGAGAATGACTTGGAAGGATTGATGCGGCACTCCGGTGATCCAGTGCCTCCTCAAATACTGTCCAGCAGAGACGCCAATAACATGACTGTAATGCATAAGGTAAATACTTAAATTGAACTTTTTCATCCATGCACATTCGGCCGCACTTCAGTTTTATTATAACATGACCTTAAGCATGGACGAATAATACATTAAGCGGACCGAGGGCTTCTAGCCTACGGCTTTTTTATTATAAAAAATAGGCTTACTCTTGACCTCGATCTAGTCTTGAAGACAGAGATGAGGTCTACGATGGAGCGAGCTTGCCCAGAAGAAGCCTATTCACTCGCGACTTGAGTAGATTCGGGTTATATGAACTCGGGAACACAGACGCAGGCAGAGAATATATATTCTTTATATATATTCCACTCTTTAGCCGTGCGCATTATAAAAGATGTTTCAAAGCGCTTTGTGCGAATGTGCGGAATATCAACCAAGTATGGGTGATATCCTGCGGTGCGTCTGGACTCCCGATGGTAGAAGGCTTGTCTTGCTTATACCGGTTTTATTACCAGTTATCAGCGGCTGTGTGTATCTACAATGTCTTGCTTATTTTAATCTGAAGCCTGAAAAGAAAAGAAAAAGAGTTGATTCTATCACACACCAACATTGCCACAAAATTTTTTTTTAGGCGGCGGGTTTAGGACATGGAGGCATACTAGGCTACATCGCGGACAGATACCCACAGGGTATAAACGATGTGGACAATGATGGACGAACCCCTCTCCACTACGCCGCTGCGGTAAGAGATGACCAGCACATGTACAACACTCTCGTCAGTCTCGGAGCTGATGAAGCTGCAGTCGACAATGTAAGTTGAAACAGAATTAAAACCAAAGAATTTTGACTGGCCGCTCGTATTGATAATAGGTATTAAACTAAGACAGACAGGTATCCAGACACGCATAATCTAGTAAGAGATAGATAATTTATAAATTTTTCTTTCATTCATGAATATATCTTTATACAGGTTGTAAGGGACGGTGTACCGAAAACTGAAAGGGCGTGCTAAGTCAACGAAACTGAACAACTTTCAAAGAAACATGATGGGAAATGAAAAAAAATTTTGACCTCTCCATACAAACTGTTCGACCAGTGGGCAGTTTGTATGGAGAGCTAAAAATTTTTTTTTATTCCCGACATATGTTTCTTTGGGAAAGTTTTTCAGTTTCGTTGACTGAGCACGCCCTTTCAGTTTTCGTTACACCGTCCCTTACACCCTTTAAAACCAAGCAAATTATTTCTAGAAAAACAGAACAGCGGGCTATTACATTAATAGGCCTCAAGAGTTGGACAAAAATATGTTAAAAACTTTGCCTGACGCACCGCGAACTCCGTCGAGTGCATATCCAGCCTCATGGGATTGGAAACTTCTAGAAACAGAAGCCATAGTAGAATTACATAAGAAATCTAGGAGGAGGAACATAAAGGCATCTAATGAAAATATTTCTTCAAAAAACAATTCAAATAGTATTTCTGAAAATATAAGCACACGCAGAGGCATGAAAAATAGCAGCACACAGGAATTAATAAATACTTTACCAGAATTAGATGATAAAAGGCACAATGGAAATTATGAATCAAATAAGGTGAGGTCTGCATGTCACATCAACACGGAATGTTGTTAGAGTTAATTTGCGCTGCTTTTTGGTAAACATTTGCATGAAAGTTAACTTTGTTCATTTTAGGATTCAGAGGTAGTTGAAGAAAATGGTGTAGAAAACAATGATAAGGAAGAAAATGTTATTGAAGAATATGACGCCTCGGAAGATAACATAGAAAATAAGCCACATGAGACCGAAGTTCTTGAAAATGCAGAAGACACAAATACTGAAAATGAGCATCAAGAAGACGCTGAAGAACAAATCGAGGAAATAAAACAAGACGATGAACCTGCAGATGTGAAAAATAACGGTGATTCAGAAAAAAATACTGACCAAAGTGATGCCAAACATGAACCTGAAGAAGAACTTCATCACGAAGCACACCAGTCCCCTAAACTCGAACAACAAGAGGCCAACGTTGCTGAAGAGTCAGGTGAAGCGGAAGATAACGAAAGTGAAATCATACACGATGACCATACTAGCAGAGAGCCACATGACGACAATCAAGATAATGATGATAAAGAAGAAGTAAAACAGGAAGATGAACACACTTCAGACCATCATGAAAGAAATACTTCAGAAGGAGGGGGTGTCACACTGAACGAAGGTAATAATAACAATGAATACACCGAGGATGATGATGATGTGCAAGTTCAAGGAGACTCTCACTCAGAATATAGTGAAATACACCAACGAAGCACTGCAGAAGCCACTGATACAACTTGTGCTAAGAGAGGTAACACCGCCACCATCTCTTCTGGCACTACACATGAAACAATTAAAACATAAACTTCATCTTTACTCAACAAAATATACGGGGTCCCTGATAAGCTCAACATTTTTTAATTATTTTGCTAATTAAGGAAACGAGACCAACGGCCCAAATACACAGGAAAGTCTAATTGAAGGAATTATAAGCAGTGAAGCTGAGCAGGACTCTCAGGATGCAAGTATACAAAAAGATGAATCGGTTCAAGGAGAAATACTAATTGTTGTAAGTATAATTCGTACGTACATAAAGCAAGTCAATACGAACAAGTGACACAGGTAAACCGTAAACTAATTAGTTGATTGTGGTGTTTCTTAGTTTAGTTACTATCAATGTGGCACTGAGTATTTTATCACAATCACAGTATTGTTAATTAACACCACTTTCAAATTGATTTGCTTGCTTTTTAGAAAGTATTATATGTTAATTAATTAGATCGCGAACGCCTGTCACCGATTTATTGTTTTGTTTCCTTATTTCTAAATTTCAGCAATAATTAAATTATACATGATGTTTCAACAGGATAGCGAAATAGACCCAGAAGTATCAGAGTTAATAAATACTTCAAACATGGAAATGTTAGCGCAACTAGTTTTAAATGGAGAAGGTTCTAGATTGGTCGGAAGAAGATCAAGGAATACTGAACTGCAGTCATTTCTAGATAACGTACCAACTTACATGGTAACAAATTCTAATTTGTACTTTATTCCATCAATACCATGAGATTATAACTAAATTGTTTTATAAATATACTTCATGTGTTTTTAGCAAAAAATCAACAAAGTCCACATAGCAGCTAGAGACGGAAATATCAGAGATCTACAGGCCGCTTTGGACAGGCGAAAATTTGCAATAGCTCGTGATCCTGTTTCACCCAACGGAGCTACACCTTTACATGTCGCTACTGTCTTTGGCAAGACTAACATAATGAAGTATCTTGGTGGCAGGTATAAAAAACCTTTAGTTAGACATATACATATTATAAAAAAATCGCAAGTACAGATTTCAAGTCTGATGTACGTTCATTGGTTGAAAAAACATAAATAAATTACTTCACAGATTTCCTGAAACCCTATCAGCGGTAGATTTTGAAGGACGAACGGCTTTACATTATGCTGCAGTTTTGCCAGATAATGAACATTACTATAATCTTCTTCAACAACTTGGTGCCAATGCGAAGGATTTAGATGACGTAAGATATCTGAGCTAACAATACAAGCATGAGTAAATAAATTTTAGTAATAATTTGTAACTAAATATTCATATATGTGTATAGGTTGGAAGATCAGCGGAGGATTATGTTAAAGATCCCAATCTGTTGCCATACAGCCAACTTTTATCAGATTTTGGTATTGATGAAGAAACTGCACTGACGATGTTATCAGATAAAGGTATGTTAGACTTCATGTTACTATGTTAGAAATTTTGGACAAGAAATATCCAACAATAATCCTTTTAATCGTGATATATAGTGCCAGAAGACCGTGTGTCATCTCGACGTGATTTGGATACTCCTGAAGCATTGGAAACATTAGAACGTTGCTACAGGCTTTTACAATCTGCAAGACCAAATCGAACCCCACTGTCAGCATCTTCTAACCGATCTACACCACCGCTTGTATTAGGCAGATTTTTAAAGCGACATGTTTTTGATATACTCAAATACAGAGTCACAAAACTTGATCATGACCTTTTTGATGTTATATGGCCGGCTGTAAAAAAATTACCCGACAACAAAAACATCATCCAAACAGTTGAAGAAGATTTTCCTGGAGGAATAACTGCACCTGATTACTATGTTTATGAACTATTTCATGAATTTTTAACTCCACTTATAAAGGACATTCATAATATTAATGTACATTTTGATTTACCACTTCACCCGCCCACCGATTTCGATAGTAAAAAGCCCGTTGCCGCTTCCTCAACTTCCCACACTGTTGAATTAGATATCGATCCACGCGATGAATTTGTACTGTCTGGGTCGATAGAATGTTCGCGAAATATAGAAGGTTTCGAATTGCCACTCAACCTTAAGATTGGACAGCTGGAAACAGTTGAAAGAATAGTTACTACTTTGTTGATGCAAGAAGATTTCTCAAAATTTTGTGACAATCAACCAGAATCAGATCAAAAAGGAGGAAATTATTACACATTGAATGAAGTTCTTGAAAAACCCTCAGAAATCTGTGCGGCATTGGCCTCGGCAGGATTATTGGTAGCACTTTGTGAAAGAGACGAAATCGATGACTGTACTCGTCTTCATGGCAGACATTGGCCATATGGTCGAGGAGTCTTTGTCAGTGGTGACAGGACGATTGCTGTGTGGATCAACGTGCACGACCATATACGAGTATTAGTATCAACGCCTACTGATGCACCTGGGGAAGTAGGCCTTACGTTTAATAAACTAAATCACATTATGACACACCTTCATGAGCGCCTTGACTTTGTGTGGGATTACAAATTGGGTCACTTGTCCAGTAGACCATCATTTTTGGGATCAGGAATTCGGATCAGCATGATTGTAAATTTTCCGGGTCTTTCCAAAGATGTAGAAAATATGAAATTTTTGTGTGCCGCGAGAGGATTACAGTATCGAGAAACTATGAACGCTGATATTGCTAGGATTAGCAATTATCAATGCTTGGGTATCTCGGAACACGACTGCTTTCACGACTTCATAACAGCAGCTTCGAACTTGCTTCAATTAGAAAGAGATTTATCTATGCAAAACTCTGCGCTCATAACAACCATGCTGACAAATATTTTTAAGAGAAAGCGAAGCAGCTTGGCTGATATAGATGAGCCAGAAAATCATTAATTATGTTGTTTTAGCAGTGTAAGAAAGTAGTATAAGTCACAGTTTTGTACAAACGACACACAACGTATACATTTATTTATCGAATGTTGGAAAGATGTTATAGGTGCCGCCCTATAGCGCCTTTGGCTGCAGAAACGAGTTTGATATTTGCGATCTTCTGAAAGTCTTAGGTCAGTACAACACAATTTTGTAGACATATGAGTTCGCGTGTTCGTGTGAGTTGTTGAGTGACGTGTTTGCAACGTTCACGCTTTCCACGGTGTTTTAATTATTGAACTGTCTGCGCTTTGCATTACTGCACGCTCACCACCAGCCCTTTCAGTCTTTCCAACATTAGATAAGTGTTTTGTAATACTTATTCTCTTTTCTGTATTGTTTATTTACCATAATTTTCAGTAACAATGTGATTTTGTGTCGTTTTGTGCTCTTATTAATAAAAATAAGCAATTTTCCCAAAGAAATCATAAATATTACTCGAAAAAATAATCTGATTCCTATAAGTGGTCGCGTGAAAGTTAAAATAACCTTGTGTGGTGTGTCTCCATATGTATACGGTCATTTTATTGGTTGTAGTACTCGTATTCCTGCTGAAATTGTTTTACATAGTTTTTACTACTATACTTTAGACTGTAAAGCTTTCCCTAAGAAACACAATATATTATTTCGAAAATTCAGCCGTAAAGAAAAAATTTTGATCGGTTTTCCGCCATTGTCGCAGAAGATAATCTTTCTAGTCTAAATTAAATTTTAAAAGATTAACAATATATCAAATTCGTGCATCAACTTAAGTACCTATTAAAAAAACCGGCCAAGTGCGAGTCGGACTCGCGCACTGAGGGTTCCGTACCACCACATAAACATAATTGTATTAGTTGAAATTTCAGTAAGTTAATGTGCTAGATTTTTTGAGTCCGACACGCGCTTGACCAAATTTTATTATTTGTTGTTATTTTATAGCGTATGCTCTATAAACATACCAATTTTCAAGTTTGTAAGTGTTCCCGTTTTTAAAATAGAACTAAAACAAAAATCGCCTCAGCGACCATCCAACTTGACCCCTCTCTTATATGAAAGTTCTTGAAACGGGAGCTCACCACAGTTGGTTACCATTAGTTGGGAGAAAAGTTGAAATATTTAATGATTTCAGACTTTTCCCATTATTTGTGCTGTGAGACCTAGCTTCTTGCCAAATTTCATAATTTTAGGTCAACGGGAAGTACCCTGTAGGTTTTTCATTTTTGAATAAATGTATGGAGATGAGGACATAAAATGCCATATCTTTTGATTGTGTCGTTGTAAAAAATTTAAATTTTCAGATCTTGTGTGGTTCATGGATCCTAATATATGGTATTAGTTTCAACCTGATACATTTACCCGTTCGTGAGATAAAGGGTCTTGACAGACAGACAGACAGACAGACAGACAGACAGACAGACGGACAACAAAGTGATCCTATAAGGGTTCCGTTTTTTTCTTTTGAGGTACGGAACCCTAAAAACGAGTAGAAAATCTGCCGAGTATTAAACCTTGAACCCATTGAACTGACTTTCCTGGTCACCATAGCTTCTACACTTGTTTTTCAACAAAAGCACAATAAATGAATTTATACATTTGCAAATAGTAAAACTAGCTAGATGTGGTCTTCGCCAAATTGTTGCCAGAGACCTATCTCACGACACGTATTATTCGTAAATTCATCATCATCATCATATCAGCCGAAAGACGTCCACTGCTAGACATAGGCCTCCCCTAAAGATCTCCATAGGATTTTTAGGGGGTTTTACCATAGTCGCCACGCTTGGCAGACAGGTTGGCGTCCGCAGTGTGATGGGATAATACACAGAAGGACGCTGCTGCCCATCCTCTGGATTTCGTTCCCTTAGTCGCCTCTTACGACACCCATTGGAAGAGATGGGTCGGTACTATTCTATTCCAGGCCGTCGTAAATTAAATGACGCTTACTTTGACTCCATGACTCCATCATTGTATGAAATTATTGCGGAAAACCAACCAACTTTTTCTTTGCAGCCGATTGTAGCTTTTTGCTTTGGGACCACGAGTCCGGAGGGCTTTCCCCCATACAAACCAAGCACCGTCAATAGGTTTTGTATTGGGTGTCCAAATATTTTCTACTTTTTAGACCCATGTTTTCTAGGAAAATTTGTTCATTTCTATGGTCTGAGTAACGTGTATTCGGTATCGATGCGAGACCTTGAATGAATAATGAAGATTCTTTGACCTAATTACTACGAGTATACTCAATCGTACATGATTAATATAACGTCTGATTTAATATTCATATAACCCAGAATAGATACAAAATTACATTTTCATCAGCGTCACGGTATGTTCGATCAATAAAAGTGGTGGACTCAATTATGACTCGCTTGTTAAGGATGTCACGGTAGGAGCTTGAATTTAAAAACATTAAATTTTATTTTTTTCATTTACGGTCAACCACAGGTCTAACGAATTTTTTATGCGTATTTCGAAAGGTCATAAAACAAAAGGTGTCGATTTAGTATCCCAGTAAGATTGAGTCAGAGCCATGCCACACGGTGCGTTGCGGTGCCGCAACACAAATATTTCAACGCATAGCCGGCCACACGGGCGCTGCGTCACCGCTGCGGCACCGCAGCGTCGCTCCGTCGCCGCAGCGGTGACGCACAAGAGTTCCGTCGAGCATTTTGTACAAAACTGCAGTCAGTCTAATAGAAATCATGGATCAGAAAAGACGTCTGGCATTGCTCCTATTACTACGTCACCGCCGAAATCGACGGTTCTGTACTACCATATTATTATTATATTTGTTGAAATTTCTGTAAACTTCAGTGCTAGATTTTTCGAGTCCGACACGCACTTGACCAGTTTTTATTATTTGTTGTTATTCCATAGCTTATGCACTATAAACTTAACTGGAGACACCTGCCCCTAGCTTTTAAGAAACTCTGTGGTTAATTAATATGAAACATTTTATTTATTTATTTAAATAAAAATAAAAATATATAAATTTTTTGTTTTTTAAACAAACCAACTTTCATGCTTGTAAGTGTTCCCATTTTTTTTTGTGACAGACGGAAAGACGGACAGACATCGGAGGCATATTAATAGGGTCCCGTTTTTTACCCTTTGGGTACGGAACCCAATAAAAATTTATGAGCTTGCGTGTGTCTTCCACGTCTGCGGTGCTGCGGTGCGGTGCGGTGCCGCTGCGGCGTCGCAATGAGTACACCCCCGCCCGCTTCGTCTCGGGGGCTGCAGCTCCGTCGTGAGTGCGTTGCGTCACCGCACCGTGTGAACACTATGATTATTTGTATGTAAAACAACGCAGCGACACCGCTGCGGCACCGCACCGCAGCCGCAACGCACCGTGTGGCATGGCTCTCATAGAAAGGGAATTAGCGGAACTAATTTATTTAATAACAAAAGTTTTAGCTTTGTGTAGTCATTGACCCTCTTCACAACCTCAAATAAATTCCTCTCGATTATTGTTAGGGCTACTCGCAGGAGAGATCGAGAAAGGTCCCTTTATAAGTCTTTCGCTAGCAACTTGAAAACGGTACGTCTGCGTGCGACCACTTCACTTCAAATTTGTCCAGGTGGTGAATACGTATATTGATACCAAATTACCTACAGATTTCTAGTACCTACTGAAGCATTCTGAGCTAACCCGCGAACAGAGATAAAAACAGACAAACACACAGATTCGATTCACTCACAAACTACTGATCACAGGGTTTTCAATAATGCGTCAACCGTAAGCATGAGTTTTATTTCAATGAAAACACTAATTAACACTAATTATTCGAATTTTATATTTCAAGCGGCTGTCCGTCATTTACTCACGAACTCCTGAACCGATTCAAATGAATTTTTCAATAATGTATGAAACTACGTTGGTACATCATATAAATATTGTTTCATTGCAATCGAATAACCATAACAGAAAATATGCGATTATGAAGTTTAAAGCAACGCAGCCGCAATCAACACTTCACACAAGCGAAGTCGTAGGGCACAGCTAGTTATGTATAAGGAAAAAGTTGTGGTAAATTTACTAAGCTTTAATCTATCTTTGAATCCGTTTTCAATTTGCTAGCGATAGACCCAAAAAAGGACCTTTCTTGATCTCTCCTGCCAGTAGCTCTCCCAATTATCGAGAGGAATTTAGGTATTTGAGGTTGTGAAGAGGGTCAACGACTACACAAAGCTAAAACTTTTGGTATCAAATAAATTAGTTCCGATAATGTTTTCATTCTTCCCTCAATAAAATGGGCTCTTAAAAGATTTAACAGGATTTTTTTAGCTTTGTTTATTAAATTTAGTAATAAATGACATTTACTTATGAAACAAAAAGTTCTTACCGAGACACCCCTGATTAACAATCGATTCATACTGTTCTGTTTCCGCTACTGTATACACCAGCAATTTGATCAAACTGTTTACAGGTGTAGGTTCTCATGTACACAATCGTCCGAGTGGCTGACCTCACACACGTACAGCGAAGGTCAACTAAATAATTGATCGGTTTCAGGTAACGGCGACGCAAATGGCCACATGGACATTCCCACCTTCAAAACCGACGAGGGCAGATATCTCGCTAAGTGTAAGCTTTAAATTAACTTAAACAATGAGTGTTTTTAAACTAGATTCAGTGAAAGTGAGGGACAATGATTTAGACGATGTATTTGCAGCTCTCGGCGACCCTTTGATCAAAGGTCTGACCGAAGTGGCTAACGTGAAACCGAAAGATCCCGTCGCGTTCCTCGCTAGCTTTCTGCACAACTTTCCCGATCACGAAAAACCTCGATTAGGTACGCAGGTGAGCTTAATTTATGCATGATTGATTTAAAGTTTAGATTCATTGGCCATGATAATCCTAATGATAGAATAAACAAAAAAAAAGGCTGTCAAAACAAGTAATCCTTCTGCAAAGATATTAAATAGCAACTATTTGAAAGTAACTACGTATTCAAACAGGAATCGAATTTGATAGTGACAAAGGAAGCTGCCGAAGTGGAGAACGAGCAACCACCGCCGCCAAGGGAGCAACCACAGAAATCAAACGCCACGAGAAGCGCCGCAAAAACCGCGACGCGCCCCCACCGCCCCATTGACGTGGTGACGGTGGAACCTCAGCCTGAAGCCAGTCCTGATGCACCTCAAGCCGCTTTCAGTAGCGTCAACAGGGTAAGTAAAAAATGCACTAGTAATATATAGAATAGAATTTTTTATCGAATAATAGCTCTACGAATACTACCCATGTACCTAATACAATACGAAGATTTCCAAGGAGTAAAAAACATAGTCTATCAAACCATTTTTTTAGATCTAGGTTACGCTAGCATAACGGGTATCTTCGGACTGGGCGCGAGGTTCGTCGTATCCACCCACTAATTAACCCACATTTTATTTATACATATTTTTTGACAACAGGATGAACATGGTCAATCCATGCTGCACTTCGCAGCAGCACGGAACCACACCCGCAACGCTCTCTTCCAACTGCTTCAAGAGTCCGATATCAGCCTTGGTTACCGCGACGAACTTTACAGAACTGCGCGCGATGTATCTATCCAAGCTAATGTTATAGAAAACACTGGCGAGATTGATAGATGGGTGTTGCATTTGGCTGCGAGAGGTATGCTACATTTTGCGTTAGTAAATTGTATTGTAATTATGTACCTAGACGGATAAACTCACGTTTTGTACATAATTATGTGTAACGCTCACGAGTCGATAGTCATAAAATTGCAAACTACAAATTGCTACTCCGGCCGCGAAGAAATAAAGTGTGCAATGCGCCTAGCGAAAGTGCGACGGTGTACATTAGACAGTAGAATATCGAAACAGTGTTCTGAGAAAAAAATCTGGACTAAAAACACTAAGACATAATAGAGTTCACGAAAGAGCATCACGATTTGTAAACAAACATACTGCAGCTAAAAAACTATTTATCTTCAATGACATGAGATACACGTTTGTCATAAACTGAAAAACGCTTGACTATCGTTTTACTTATACGTTATACACGAATTTGTGGTGATATTTTTTTTAACAACTCTGGCTGTAGGTGTAACTTAATTAGACATTTAATTGAGAGAGAGAAAATCCAAATTAACGACGACCAAATACCGTAACGTGTAAACTAACTACACTAAAATTATACATATCTCCATTTCAGGGAACACGGAAAAGATTATGCAGCTTTTGTTAGAAGGCTACGACCATATCCTTGACATAGTGGACGACGACGGAGTACCAATAACAGACGTCATCGAGCAACGCGGGGAAACTGAAATGGCTAACTTGTTAGCTTCCATACCGGCATTTGAGGTATAAATAAATAAGAAGGAAAGACCCCTCTTTATAAACTGAGTAGTATCTACTGTCACAGGGTACCTACATCATTTGCAAAGGAAACATGTATTCATTACACTTTATCAATGCTTACCGCCAGTTGCAGGTAGATTCATTTAAATCTACGTGTCGCTGGAAGATTGTATAATTTAAAGTCACAACAGACCTAAACCCAAAGATTTCGGACCTCCTTGCTTCGCTCGGAATAGATACCTTACTAATTTATTTTACTATGGGATGACATCTGCCAACGTGTCCCAAATTTTTATGTCAAATCATCAATGATCACTAGGAAATATTCAAAATAACCTGTCAAATCCATAGATCGACGCGCGACGCCTTCACTACGTTGTGACAACTTATTTCTTTAATCCTCCTTCTAGTTACCCTTATTTTTCTATGCCTAAACCCATTTACAATCTGCCGACGCCTTTTTACAATTAGCCGGTTTAAGTCAATTATTGATTTTAGGACATTATGCGTCGAGACCAGACCGTTTACTTATTGCCCGCCATGTGTAAACGGCGCATTATACAATTGCCTGCGACTTGTCGACATTGTTTTGTTGACACAGAAAGTTTCAGCCCTATTATTTTGTTTAGGAACAAAGAGAAGCCCTCCACGGCGCGATCCGAAGAGGCGATCTGCAAGCGGTGAAAGAGATCATATCGACAGAAGGTGGACGGACGTTAGCTCGAACCATGAACTCTTTCGGCCGCTCGTCGCTACACATTGCTGTGCTGGCTCAGCATGAAGACATTGTGGCATATCTTGGAGAGACCTGCCCAGAACTATTGCGGATTGGAGACAACGTAAGTCAAAGTTGATCCGGCAAGCTCTAAAGGAACTTAAGTAGACAAAATGCAGGCGCAAAGTCGGAGTACGTACCTACGGCGCTGTATATCGCAAACCTCATTCAGCGTGAGTAGTTGTGCATGATAATGGCGCATCCTGTGGAGACAACCTGAACTATTGCGGATAGGAGATTACTTGCGTCAAATTGATTGAACCGGACAGCTAAGACTTCATATGGATAGAATGCGATGTACGTTAGCTAGGAGATCTTAAAATGTAGGCGCTTCACATTCCTGTACTGGCTCAATATGAAGCCATATAACGCATGTCTTGGGGGAAACATGTCGTGTGCTACAAACGTAAGTCTTAGTAAGTATCATCATCATCATCATATCAGCCGAAAGACGTCCACTGCTGGACATAGGCCTCCCCTAAAGAACTCCATGACGACCGGTCCTGCGCTGCTCGCATCCAGCGGCTTCCCGCGACCGCCACCAGATCGTCGGTCCACCTTGTGGGGGGCCTGCCAACGCTTCGTCTTCCGGTACGTGGTCGCCACTCTAGAACCCTCACCCTAGAACCCTTAGTAAGTATAATAATTATTATTTAAAAGTGGCGACCGAAACTTTAAAAATACGACTTATCGACAGCTATCACAAGGCTCAAATATGTCTTTTATAATAATCTGTGTAGACAATAGGCGGACAAAACTCCTACGAACGTGTTCTTTGACGTCTTCATGCACTTTGAGTCATATGTTAGTAGGTGTAAATTTTTCCTTCTATTGAAGACTCGGATTGAAGATTACATAATCTCTCAGCAGGATGTGACGTCGAGTCTTTTAAAACCCCTGTCACTCGCCTCTTTTTGTACAATAACCATTGACTTAGATTATATATAACCTACAGTTGGAGCGCACACCGCTTCACTACGCGATGGGAGTAGAGAAGATGGAGTCTCTAAGCAGAATTCTGATCAGAGCCGGGGCCAAGCGGGTGCTGAAAGATCTCAAGGGCCGACAGCCATCTTACTACTTTATGAACAAATCTGACATACTTCGTCTAAAAGAGGAAGAAGAAGTTTACTGATAAATAAAGATAGTCGCAAATATTAAGATAGTCTAGAATTCAAATTGTATGGACCTGTTTCCTAGCCAAATATTAGTACGAAGACGACAGAAGGAGATGGATATTGTAAAGGTGCGGGTCGACTTTGCGCGCAGACCAATAATCAATAAGTATTCTGTAAAGAATCTACTTTGAATAAAATTATCTGAATCTGACCATCCAACATTGGGGGACATTTCACACAAGGTCATCTGATCCCAAACTAGGCAAAGCCTGAACTATGGGTACCAGAGACTGATATACATACATAAATAGATAATTAACACCCAGACACAGAACAAACACTTGTGTTCATCACACAAATGTTTGCCCTGGGTGGGGATCGAACCCGCGGCCCAAGGCGTGTGAGGCAGGCTCACTACCAACCACACCAACGGGCTTGTCAAGCTTGACACGCGTTAGTAGCTCGCGCATGGATACCATGCTGACGCGTGAGCAAATTTGCTCGTGCCGAGCTCGCGAACCACTCTGCGAACATTTTTTGACAGCGTTGTATGCATTTATGTTCGCCGCGTTTGAACATTGCTCGCGTGTTCGATCGTGGAAATAGTGGTGCCAAAAAGGGCTCGCGAGCACTGCCGCGGTAACATTGCTCGCGAGCTGTTACGCGTAAATGTTCTTGCGCGCGAAGTCGAAACGCGATTGCCGTTTGTATAGTCGCGCGAAAAAGGTAGACTGTAATTGATTAGCAAAGATACATAATATAAATGCAACAATGTTTTGTAGATACCTGCTACGATGAGGGGCAAATGTGAAAAGTAGAATATTGGTTGCTTTTTTCAATCACACATTTGTAACTTGCAACATTACTTTTTAGATGTCTAATTAGAATGTGTGCCGAATGTTGTAGATTTGAACTTTTCTATGGTATTTCTAGTACACGAATTTATACTTGTGGGGACCCTGAATAAGATCTATATAACTAGGTATTTAAGTAGGTAATAAATAAATAAAACTAACGTCGATAAACAACCTTGTTTTATTTTGGTAGATTGTATCACAATAATAACCTGATATGAATTAAACTGCGTAACGTAGAAAATGTAAGTCTAAAATCGAAAATTTACTCTAAAACGAAGAAGGTACATAATTAATTATAAATAACCAAGTACAGTTTATAAGATTACGGTGTACAGATCTATGATTTAGATACAAACCGCATAAATAAAGCTAAAAGTAAGAATAATGTCATCTTCCGTCTTCATGTGAGTGACTGCCAGGGAATCGGGTTTATATACATTTGTGACACTGAACCGCGCATGCCTGTCGGTCAAAGATGCACATTAGAAATGTAGTATTTATCAATTAGAATAGGAAACATTTTATTTTGCAAATCCGTTCAAAATATAAGCTGCCTTTGCGACACCCACAGGTTGAAATGCGGTGGTACTATTTATTGTTATTTATTTAGCTAGCATGGATAACGACTGAAATGTGTAACGACAACAGCAATTACTAGGATGTGAACTGCCTACCCTTCCTTGGGGAGAAGGCTTGACGGTATGTATAGGTACTCACGCGTAAGACATTACACAATACTACCTGTTGCCCGAGGCTTCGCTCGCGTGGATTTCGTATTTATGTTGTTACCGGTTTTCCGAAGCAAATTCCGGACAATTTTAAACTAAGGAAAAACGGGACAAACCCTGCGCAAATCAATGAGTACAATTCAAGATCCAGCTGAAGTTACACATAAATGACTCAGAACAGAGGAACTTAGCAGCAGTATAATATTATGCCCTAAAGTTGTCACTTAACCTAACAAATGTAGAGAGAGGGATGAGAGACTAAAACCTGAATGAATCTAAAACCTCTCCCTCTCTCTCCCTCCCCCTTCCCCTCCTTCTCCCCCTCCCTCCCTCTCCCTCTACCTCTCCCTCTACCTCTCCCTATCCCTGCCCCTACCCTACCCCTATTCAATTAAATTCTTTATTTTGAAAAACCTTACCCCTATCCCTACCCCTAACGTCAATTTAACCGCTATCCCTAACATGGAAACGACACCCAACTCCATCCCCAGGGTGATGATGGTATTTCACGTCCACCATGTTGGATTAAAAAATTGTTGTAGTTTTCGTAATCAGCGACCCGATAAACCATACAAACGACACCCATATTCACATTTCAACCCTATCGCACCCCAACCCCATCCCCAGGGGATGATGGTATTTCACGTCCACACCGTTGGATTTCAAAGTTTTTGTAGTTTTCGTAATCAGCGATCCGATAAACCATACAAACGACACCCATATTGATTTTTAGACATTTCAAACCTATCGCACCCCAACCCCATACCCAAGAGATGATGGTACTTCATGTCCACCACGTTGGATTTCAAAATTATTGTAGTTTTCGTAATCAGCGACCCGATAAACCATACAAACGATACCCATATTGGTTTTTAGACGTTTTCACCCCATTTCCCTTTTTTAGGGGTTGAATTTGGGGTGGAATTTTAATAACAGTGATGAACGTTGCATAGAATTACATCATTAATGCCTAAATAATAAATTATGTGGATTTTACTTTAAAAATAAAGAATTTTCAACTTCATCCCCCTTTTCACCCTTAAGGGTGTCGAATTTTCAAAAACCCTGAAACACGTAAATATTAATTTTTAGTCGTCAGCCTAAATACAAATTTTGAAGATCCTAACTTTAAAACTGACGGACTTTCATACAAACTTTCATCCCCTATTTTACCCCCTTAGGGGTGGAATTTTTTAAAACCCTTTCTTAGTGCACCCCTTGACCTCATAAGAAACCCACATGCCAAATTTGGTATCTCTAGACCCAGCGGTTTGGGCTGTGCGTTGATATGTCAGTCAGTCAATTTCTTCTTATATATATATACTAGCTGTTGCCCGCGGCTTCGCTCGCGTCTATTTCGTATTTATGTTGTTACCGGTTTTCCGAAGCAATGAGATATTTTCCCGTCATTTCGGGGTAATTTTAAACTAAGGAAAAACAGGACTAACCCTGCGCAAATCAATGAGTATAATTCAATATCCAGCTAAATTTTATATAATATACTCGTACAGACGTTACTCATAAATTACTCAGAACAGAGGAACTTAGCAGTATCCTAATAAATGTAAAGAGAGTGATGAGAGACACCTTTATGTAATATTTCAAAACAGAGCCAATTCGCAGAAGTTATTGAGAAAAACTAAAACCCTCTCCCTCTCTCTCCCTCCCCCCCCCCTTCCTCTCCCCCTCCCTCTGTCTTTCCCCCTCCCCCTGTCTCTCCCCCTCCCCCTCCTCCCTCTCCCCCTGACCCTCCCTCTCCCCGTCCCTCTCCCTTTCATCACCCCCTCCCCCTCCCTCACTCCCTCCCTCTCCCCCTTCCCCTCCTTCTCCCTCTCCCTCAACCAGTACCTGTACCCCTCTGCCTCTCTACCTCTCTACCTCTCGACCTCTCTACGTCTCTACGTCTCTACGTCTCGACCTATCTACCTCTCTACGTCTCTACCTCTCTACCTCTCTACCTCTCTACCTCTCTACCTCTCTACCTCTCTACCTCTCTACCTCTCTACCTCTCTACCTCTCTACCACTCTACCTCTCTACCTCTATACCTCTATACCTCTCTACCTCTACCTGTCCCTATCCCTACCCCTTATGCCAATTTAACCGCTATCCCTAACACAGAAATGACACCCAAATTTATTTTTAGACATTTCAAACCTATCGCACCCCAACCCCATCCCCAGGGGACGATGGTATTTCACGTCCACCACGTTGGATTTCAAAGTTTTTGTAGCTTTCGTAATCAGCGACCCGATAAACCATACAAACGACACCCATATTGATTTTTAGACATTTCAAACCTATCGCACCCCAACTCCATCCCCAGGGGGATGATGGTATTTCACGTCCACCACGTTGGATTTCAAATTTGTTGTAGTTTTCGTAATCAGCGACCCGATAAACCATACAAACGACACCCATATTGATTTTTAGACATTTCAAACCTATCGCACCCCAACTCCATCCCCAGGGGGATGATGGTATTTCACGTCCACCACGTTTGATTTCAAAATTGTTGTAGTTTTCGTAATCAGCGACCCGATAAACCATACAAACGATACCCATATTGGTTTTTAGACTTTTTCACCCCATTTCCCTTTTTTAGGGGTTGAATTTGGGGTGGAATTTCAATAACAGTGATGAACGTTGCATAGAATTACATCATTAATGCCTAAATAATAAATTATGTGGATTTTACTTTAAGAATAAAGAATTTTCAACTTCATCCCCCTTTTCACCCGAAGGGTGTCGAATTTTCAAAAACCCTGAGACACGTAATTATCAATTTTTAGTCGTCAGCCTAAATACAAATTTTGAAGATCCTAACTTCAAAACTGACGGACTTTCATACAAACTTTCACCCCCTATTTTACCCCCTTAGGGGTTGAATTTTGTAAAACCCTTTCTTAGTGCACCCCTAGGCCTCATAAGGAACCTACATGCCAAATTTGGAATCTCTAGACCCAGTGGTTTGGGCTGTGCGTTGATATGTCAGTCAGTCAGTCAGTCAGTCAGTCAGTCAGTCAGTCAGTCAGTCAGTCACCATCTTCTTTTATATATATAGATATAGATAGATGTTAGATAAAAACCGAAAAGAGTGCGAACCTGCCCTTTAAATAAATAAATAAATAATAAATAAACAACTTGAACTTGAACTTAAACTCAACAACTTTCTCCAAGGAACAGGTTGAAAAACGGAAAATCGATCTCCCTTATAAAAATCTCCAAAATTTTTCGGTGATCACAAAGATTGCTACTCTGACGCGTTTATCAAATGCGCGTTTTACGCTATCAGCTGATGTAGTTTCTTTCGGAAGTTGTTTTTTTCGTTTTCGACAATTTATGTTCAGTTTGATGCCATATATTCACAGCCTACCTACGAGTTTTTTTTGTATTTTTTGTAACACGTTGTCATTGAGTTGTACTATACTATACTCTATAGTACACATTATACGTATTATATACTTATTATGTGGTTTTAGTTCCACATCGAGGGTCAAAATGGCGTCAATCAAATAGACTCGAATGGAACATGACAATTGTGTCCTGTCCTTTATGTAGTGTCGTACATTTTATGATGGGTGGTACTTAATTCCCCTCCACATTTTTCCAGCAAAAGCTAGAATTCTGGAGGGAGCTCCCTGTCCTGTAGTGGACGGATGGCACTCACTGAGTTCTCCCTGGTTGAGAGGCACGGGCAGCGGTTTGTTTTTGCTGGTCCGCAGCCAGTCTCGGTAAGCCTGCTCGCCCAGCGTGCGCCGCCGCTCCTCCTCTATAGCCGCACGCGCCGCGCGCCGCTCCTCTCGCGTCTTCATCACTAGGCACGACAGTGAAACACAAGGTTAAGGGTGACTCTCCACCAGGGAGCCTTGTTTTGAAAGTCACCAAGTGATTTACGAGATTTTTAAAATTAAAATAAGCCCTGTTAAACTCCTCAAAAGTAAGGGTCAATTTTCAGTTTTAAAATTACCAACATAACAATTTGAGTTTTATGAGTTTATCGTGGCTTTTAATAATTTTAAAAATCTGGAATATCACGTGGTAACTTTTGAAAATTGGCTCCCAGAGCTGTAAGAGGTAGCTAAGGTGTGAACTGGAAAATTCCAACCAATAGAATTGTTCTATTTTTCTAGCTTATTAGCTCAGCTTACCGAAATATTGATCATTACAAATTGTTCTTAAATAAATGGTACAGCAGCACTGCACTTACTTTCTCGCAATACTCAAGGAAAAACTATCAACGGCAAACTTAAATTTGTAATGCCATATACACATAGTATGAAAATACAAACTTTTATTTACGTTTTTCCAAAAAAATGTTCGAATGAAATATACAGATCAATTCAGAATTCAAATTGTCAAACATTAAAACAAACATCAAACGATTTCGAGTAAATCACATGTTTAACTTTTGGTAGTACTGGAACACCCTTATATGAATTTTCAAAGATCAATAGATACTACCGTAGGATACTTGCATGGAGATTTTTTTAATTTCCCAACACATGTTCCTTATGGATTATTGTTCAGTTTAGTCTACTGAGCAAGCCTTTTCAGTTTTTGGTACACCCTGTGTACTAAATTTTATTCAAAAAATCATAAAGAATACTCAGTCAGGTAGACAACCAATCCAGGAGTAATATTATAGAAAATTTTAATAAACTCGATGGAACCAATTTTGGGTAAATCACATATTTACGTTTTGGTGGTACAGGAACATCCCTTATATGAAATTACACAGATCATTTGATACTGGCGCAAGATATCTTACATGGAGATGCTTGGTCATGCAAAGTTTCATCAAGATTCTATGAGCCGTTTTTGAGAAAATTACAATTTATCATTTTCGTTGTATGACAGCTACCCTCAAAATGAGAGCCAGCCAGAAACCACTTAGAACCCTTCGATGGATTTGCATAAAACTCCTAAATTCCAAATATGGTGTCAATCGGACCATTCGTTTAGCCGCTAGGCCAAAGCGTGACGGACAGACCGACCGACGGACCGACCGACCGACGGACGGACATTTTTGGGAGACTTGTTTTTTATGATGTATAAGTGATATAGAACACATTTTTGAGAAAATTAGAAAAACTTTTTTTTGTTTCACGAATACAATACCTTTCTCGCTTCGCTCGAAAGTAAAAATACATATACTAGGTTTTCGTTTTTGAGCAGCTTTTTTATCCATTAAGTAATCGTTGTCGTTAACGTTTTTTGAACTAAAATAAAAAAATCATGCGAAAAGCCCGTAAAAAATAACTTGACCTTCAAACGAACAAACACTTCGGTAGTCAGATTCGTAGCATCGCTACAGCCAGCTACGGATGCTACGGCGTAGCAATTTCTACGAGTAGAAAAACTTACTATATTTTGTAAAGCAGTGACACCGGTACGTTAAAATGTCATTGATTTTACTACATGATTTCACAAAATATTAGAAGTATGTGAAAAAGAGATTTTTAGGATTAGAAATATTATGTTATGAACTTAGAACTTCTGAAGGTGGTAGGGCTTTTGTGGAAAGTCCGTCTGGGGAAGTACCACCCCCTTGCTTTTTTCTGCCGTGAAGCAGCAGTGTTTGCACTGCTGTGTTTCGGTTTGAAGGGCAAGGGAGCCAGTGAAATTACCGGCACAAGAGACATACCATCTTAGTTCTCAAAGTGAGCAACGCGCTTTGCTGTCTTATAAGTGTCAAAATATGCCATTAACAAGACAGTGGGTGCTATGGACGGCGGTGACCACTTACCATCAGGTGGTCAACCTGCTCGTTTGCTCACTTGTAACATAAAAAAAACTTTGTGGCGGCGAAGGAAATGTAGTGACTAAAACTGTGAAAGGACTGCTGAGATGGTTTGGTCGTATAGAGAGAATGACTAACGGAAACTGAGACTAACGAAAGAGACCTAGAAAGGAAGCGAAGATGAATGGAAATGGGGGAAGGGAAAGGCTTCAGGGAACGTTCCAAGATCCATTTCAGGACGTTCTGAATAAAGGCCAAGTCAAAATTGGACCACACTGACTAGCGTATTTTAATGAGAGTAGGAGGGAAGTATAGGGAGAAAGGGAAGTATGTCAAGATCATAGCAGGTGGAAGATACGGGAAAGAAGCGTGATGTTTTATTATGTGTAAAGAAGTAATTAAATCAATTTCTTTCCCTTCCTAGATTCCGGCTGTTTTATCATCAATTCATTTAAATACCTTTCATATCCTCCTCCTTCTTCCGGATCCACTCGGCCAGCTTTTCCTCCTTGTTGCGCAGGCGCTGGTCGCGGTCGGACTGCAGCCGCTCGTGCTCACGATACCGACGCATGATCTCATCAGCTTTGCGCTGCTCGTTCTGAGCTCGCTTGCGCTCCAACCAGCGCCGGTACGATTCCTCGCGCTCTTCGGGAGTCGGCTGGTGCACCACTTGCTGTTTCATTTTCTGTTCCCGAGCCTTTTTGCGTCTCTGGAAGGATAGTGTCATAAATAAGTACACAATAGATAATAAACTGTAATGTCGGCGGATCTGTACATTGAAAAATGATTTTTAGGGTCGCAAAAAAGATAATGGAACCCATTCTAATCACTTTAAAAAATAATAACTAACAAACTAATGATTGATTGAAACGTGGTTTTCGATAATGTTTACAGGGTATAAGAGACAGGTTTCCGAAAACTGAAACAAACAACTTTCAGTGAATAAAACTTTCATGAAATATAAAATCAGTCATACAAACTGTCTAATCATGTATGCAATTTTGTTTGGAAGGCTTAATAAAATCAGCCATACAAACTGTCTAATCAAGTATGCAATTTTGTTTGGAAGGTTTTATTTCCTGAAAGTTTCATTCACTCAAAGTTGTTCAGTTACGTTGATTGATCATGCCCTTTCAGTTTTTGGAAACCTGTCTCATACATCCTTTATTTGGCTACTATAGGTACTTTGCATTTGTGTAGCTTTTGTTTGAGTGAACCGATTGAAATGAAAAGAGGCTTATAATATGATGGATGATGCATGAAAATAAGCCAAATAGGTACATTATCGAAAATCCCGTTTGAATCGGTCCAGTTCTTTGTGTATACTGTAAAAGGCCAAACTCCACGCGAACAAGTCGTGGGCACAGCTACGATATTATAATAAAATAAATCGTATTGATAATAAATCTGTCAATCGAGGAACGTGCATTCAAAAGAGCATATCTTGGCCGTACCACCGGTAGACGGCTCGTTGGCGTCCTAGGTATCACTGGATCAGCTAAGTCCAAAAGACATGTTGGAGCGTGAAACGGTAAATTGGCTACGAGCTGAAGGCAACAAGTCCAAAAGACATGTTGGAGCGTCAAACAGTAAATTGGCTACGAGATGAAGCCAACAGAAAAGAACAGCCGCTCTTAGAGTTGGAGGCTAGGATCCTCTTCGGGTCTCTGCGCCAGCAATGTACGTAAGAGATCAATAATAAATATGGAAGCTCTTTTGACAAGGTCTGATTCTAAACAAGACTGCATAGTACATAATAGAAAAATAACACGGTACCCAGAGACTAAAAAAATCCTTTGTTAGCCCTGGACGGGATAGATCCCGCGACCCACGCCCAGCATAGGAGGCCACCAACGCAACCGCGCCAACAGACCGCAGTCATTTAGTTAGATAGTCATCTGGACAGTTGCTAACAAATGCCATGGCTTAATATAGTACCCGAAATAGGTACCTACACAGCTCAACGAGCCTTGCGAAACACGGAACCTCTCTGGGCACTATGCCACTAGGCAGTCACCCATTTGGGTTCTAATCACGGCCAAAGTTGCTTTTCGGGATCGAGACGAAAGAGCAATCATTTAGGCTTTGGCATATTCTAAGCTAGAATTGTAGAGGGAGCTCCCTGTCCTGTAGTGTACGTTTCATGGGATGTTATGATGATGATGATATTCTATAAGTCTCTAGCCATCATCATTATTACTTCCCATAAAAGCAACAGGATCATTCCTGTTGCAACTCTGCCTCAGAATTTTCAGAGCTAAATTTTATAACAGGTCTTTACCTATGAAATTGCCGTTTTGTATGGCGAATTTTAGGTAAACTCAATTTTCAGTACTTACATTTAGGAATTATAAATCCAATTTTTTATTTTTTTTAAGCATTATTGGGAAGACATTAAGCTAACAGAAGCTTAAATTTAATTTTCGAAAAATATTATCTGTAAAAAAATATAACAAATCTAATGATGAAATCGGACGACATTTAAGACGAACGATTTTCGAACCTTTAATTTTATATATCAAACTAAAAATAAAAACTTTATTGAAGTCAACTTTCAAATACAAAGACAAATGAACAAAATAGCATTAGAATTATGGGAATTTTGATCTCATTAATCTGTAAAAAAAATTCGGCAATTTCATAGGTAAAGACCTATTATATGATAAAGTGTTGGCGCTGGCATAAGTGGACCGATTGGTGACAGCATTGTGGTGATACGATACACAGAACGCTGCCGCCAATCTTCGGGTTGGTAATCCCTTAGTCGCCTTCTATGACACCCACGGGAAGACATGGAGTGGTAAAATTCTTAGCCGTAACCACACCGGCAATGTGTAAAGAACTTAAAAAAATCAATTATTCGTTGAAAACTACGGGACGAAAATTTAGATTTCTAGGAAAACGTTTTTTGTTTATGGTTTTCTGGATCTCTCCTGAACAGAATTCAGTCGCTCAGCTGGGTTCTAAAAATCTTCGGCATCCGTAATACAACATAGAAGCATTTTGAGAAACAGATTTGGATCATATAGAATAGAATTTCCTACAAACCTCTTGTTCTTTCCTAGCTAGCCACTGTTGGAAGGCCTCCTGCTTCTTCCGCTCGTTGCGATCTCGCTCCTCCTTGGCCGTTGTGGTGGTCGACAGCGATGCCACCGACAGCCTAAAAGTGTCCGATCCGTCCCGAAACGTGGCATCCGGGTACGTGCCATCGCGGTAAGTGGCATCTCGGTAAGTGGCATCTCGATATGTAGCATCACGATAAGTTAAGTTGTTGCGAGGGGTTTCTTCCGTTTCCGCCTGGTAGATGGTTGCAGTGCCAGAGAGGCGACACGAAACGCGCTTGACGCCGGCGGAGCCGAGAGATTCGCGGCCGCTGAGCACCGGCGTGGAGTTGCTTCGGCAGCTGGTGTGAGGATGTGGCGTGTGCTCTTCGCACGAGTTGTCGGTCAGCAGTGACGTCACTGAATGCGACTCCTGCGCCTCCACCGGCTCGATGCTGATCGCCGGGTTGATGAACCGCGTCTTGCTCTTCCGCGAGCTCAGCGACTCCGAGTCGCTGTGGTACTGAACATTCTCGCCCGCACCATCAAAAACGTGATTTGACTTTTTACTTTTCAAGTCGACGAGCGGCACGTTACCGGCACTGTCGCCGACCGTCATCTTCTCCACGCCCTTGGACATAGTGATATCAAAAGTTAAATTTCATACCTAAATAATAAATAATAACGAGTATTAGTAAAAAGAATTAAAAACTAAACTCAATTCTAAATGTTGCAGAGATATGTCAAAAGCTTACCTCAAAACTCCTGTCAAAGAGTGTCAAAATAACTTTCAATTCCGAAAAACGAATGTGTTTAGATGTGGTGGCCGGAATTAAAATATCAAAAAAGGATCTACCTAAACAAATTCGTGTCATTCACATTGGTTCCTTAGAGCAACGCGCGAAAATCGTGTTACTCTATGATTGGTTTACATGTTATTATCAGGAATTCAGGATCATAAAGTAGCCGGAACAACGGGTTTACCGAAATTAAACTGCCTTCCATCCAAAGTTAAAAAGTTCTTCAGTTACGTGGATTTGTGACCGTGTGCGGATCTGGTACGCATGCGTGCCGTAAGCATTCGATGATTTCTTGCGTGACGAGGGCCCGCAGCGGGGATGGCACTCTAGACTGGTGTCTTAAGGCCTAAAGCATGTAACCGGACGCAAATCCGCGTGACTGTATAAGCACCATCGGGTGGCGGTCACCTA
The DNA here is from genome assembly GCA_947532105.1 of Athrips mouffetella. Taxonomy (NCBI): domain Eukaryota; kingdom Metazoa; phylum Arthropoda; class Insecta; order Lepidoptera; family Gelechiidae; genus Athrips; species Athrips mouffetella. The sequence goes on along the minus strand of OX383972.1, from coordinate 18,832,178 downwards.
TCCAGGTTCTGACCACGCCCAACGTTGCTTAAACCAACTTAAACACAATCAGAAAGAAAAAGCAGCAGCAAGCCCTAGTGGCCACTTAAATAAAGAATCGTGGTTATTTAGGGTGGGGTCAACGGTTGAACTTAGTGGGGATTTTTCATGTCGCTTTTTTCCACATGGCGCCACTATCTTAGGTCTCTGGATCAGTGCGACGCGGAGATCTGCTCAGACAGACGCGTTGCTCAGCGGATCCGCATAGCTCCGCATCGGACTATATAGGCTTCATTCATTTTACGGTCCGTCGCGTCTGATCCAAGCCTTAATGCGATGTAGTTTAACCTCATATACTTATACTTGTTTAACTGACTTCATAAAGTGTTAGACGGGATTTTTGTTGCGCGCAACGGCGGTTTCCTTCCTTATGCGTCTCTCTCACTCAATACAAACCGCAGCATCAAAGGATTCGGCAACTTACCTACTGGCATGGCCTTGTGTGACGAAAAGATAATAGGAAAAGTAGTAGCTTAGGCAGGTACCACTTTTCATGATGTTAATGTGACCCTTGAAACTATACAAATTTGACACATATGCCGAATTATTAGGGGGAGTACGGGATAGTTGAACCCCTATTTTACAAAAAAGCTTCCAATTTTCTCACTACATGTAATACCAAATTAATTCATTTAAAATGGATAGCTTAGGGAAATGGGTACCTATTTTCATAATCCAAGTTTTCGAAAACTATTTTAACAAAAAATGTGAGATATTTAGAAACAAAAACCGGTCAAGTGCGAGTTGGACTCGCGCGCCGAGGGTTCCGATATACCTTTAGTATTTTTGGAAGCAATAAAGTCCATTTTTAGGACCGCAACACTAAATTTGTTTGTAAAGGTTTTTTGCAGATTTCTAAAAAACTGTGCAACTTAGAAAGATCGTTTTATTTTTGCACGTCTATCGACTGTAATTAATTCAGATTTTTCCATTCACAAACTTCGGAGATAAGGGGGGGGGGGGGACGGTATTTTTTTTTTGTCATTTTTCATCATAACTTGAAAACCAAGAGTTGTAACAAAATACAAAAATATATTTTAGAATGTACAAGTAAAGCCCTTTCATATGATACCCCACTCAACCTAGTACCGATAATTTGAAATTTTGCCCCTCCTATTTGGGCCCCCTTTACAATAATAATCATATTTTTTTCTTAATTCTTTCACGTGCAATTAAGTTGGACAACCATTTTCTAAAACTGTTTCAAATTTCAAGTCGATAGCATGAGTGGTTGCCGAGATATACAAGTGTGACAGACAGACAGACAAAGCGGCACCATAAGGGTTCCTTTTTTTACCATTTTGGTATCGGAACCCTAAAAAGTGGGAAGTGGTCATGCAGATGAATGTTCAAAAAGCCGAACGTGTAGTAAGTAGTTCCTACGGGTCGGCTTAAGCCGCGATTACACCTGCTTGAATTTGACGACTGAATAAGAAATCTACCTAGGAGGCTACGTAGAAAAAGACGTTTGTGAATTCAGAGTTCTAGCTAGGAAGCTAAGTATAAAAAGTGCCTACTAATACAGTGGCTGAATAGTGATGTTCCGATAGCGATAGTTTTGCTGTCGGTAGTTGATCTTGAAATACAGTAACTCTGTTGAATAGCCTTATCGAAAATAATTATTGTACAATAAAATGCTATCAATTGTTATAAAATGGCTGATACAACCTCAAGACAAATACAACCGATAATTGAAAGAAGAAAAAATTACAGACAAACTTATTTGCGGTCTTAAAGATGGGCTTTATTGCTTTTAAAAATACTACAGGAATATCGAATCCCTCGAAGCGAGAGTCTGCCTCGCACTTGACAGTTTTTTTAATATAAGTATTTTTTTTTGTTCGATATGTTGAATGAATCATTCGCACTTGGACATCACTAAACATGCTAAGTCCCTTCAAGTAAAGGAGTTAGAAGGTTTAGTGATGTGAAAATTTTGCGAATGATTAATTCGAATCGAACAACTTGTCCATGAAAAATAAAAATAAAGCATTATCTTGGTTTAATAATAAGTACTAATAATAAACTTAAGAAATTCACTATAAAAAAATTTGTATACGACTGTTCGGTTGAGTCAAGGAGTGATCACAGCGAGCTGGATTCAAAGACAAATTCGGCATACATTGCTCGTTGAAGTAAGGATAATGCAATAACATAACCAAGCCTCTCAGCAATGTATGCCGAATTAGTCTTTGAATCCAGCTAGATGTGATCGTGGCTTTAATAGGCTGACAATACATTTCCGTGATGTTTTTATTTACCTTAAATGGACAAATGAGACCTGAACATTGCCGTGCCAAATCTTATGAATGAGAGTATTTCTGATCAAACAAAAACAATGGCTGTGGTAAATGAAGTGGATACATTTTTTCTCTTTTTCTAGTCTTGCAGGTGCACATAGTCATTCGCCGTAACTGAACAACTTTCAGTAAATAAAACTATCAGCCTCTTCAATACTCTTCATATAAAATTGCAAATGGACAGTTTAGCCACGATCACATCTAGCTGGATACAAAGACTAATTCGGCATACATTGCTGGGAGGCTTGGTTGTTTTATTGCAATATCCTTACTTCAACGAGCAATGTATCCCGAATTAGTCTTTGAATTCAGCTAGGTGTGATCGTGGCTTTTTTGTGGAAAAGAGGATTATTTTATTATTTTCTGAAAGTTTTATTTACTGAAAATTATTCAGTTACGTTGACTGACCATGCCCTTTCAGTTTTCGGAAACCAGTCCCTTAGACCATGTATTGGTCAATTTAATTTCGATGCGAACACGGAATTAAATTAAAATTAATCATTCGCACTCGGACATCACTAAACCTCCTTACTCCCTTCAAGTAAAGAACTTAGGAAGTTTAGTGATGGGTAAATTTTGCGAATGATGATGAACAACTTGTCGATAAAAAATAATTATTATTCATGGTGTAATAACAAGTACTAATAAAAAAAAATAAAAAATTCACTATAGATTACCATCGATACTTGAAAGGTTCAGATATTTTCTATACGACTGTTCAGTAGAGTTAATAAACCTGCTTTGCGACAAAAAAAATCATAAAAAGAACTAGGTAAAGGAGTGATCACACCTAGCTGAATTCAAAGACTAATTCGGCATACATTGCTGGGAGGCTTGGTTATGTCAATTGAAATATCCTTACTTCAACGAGCAATGTATGCCGAATTAGTCTTTGAATTCAGCTAGGTGTGATCGCTCCTTAACTCTACACTGCGCTTGGCTTGACACGAAGTACGAACTTGGTCGGTTATTTAGTATCGATTATTACCGGTACTTTTAAGAATTCGATATTCTCGATATTTTCTATAGGAATATTCGGTAGAGGTAGAGTTACTGTATTTTTAAAATTCAACCATCGATCTCGTTATCGCAGCAACACTGATTCAATAATTTTCAAAATTTACGGTTCGGTTAGGTACTCAATCAATCGCCAGTTAAAGCGCGACGGAGTCAGATGTGTCCGTGTAGAATACTTGACTAGTGCAACACTGTTAGTTTTGAATATAGCGGTCTTTAATTGTTTTTCTAGTAGGAGCGCTTGTTTTAAGTAAAAAAGTATACCATCAGTTAGGCCATTATTTTTTGTTCGACAAGTTGTTCGATTCGAGTCAATCATTCGCATTTGCCCATCACTAAACCTCCTTACTAATGTCATTATTTGGTGGTCATTTCCTCCAAGGCGAGTTCGCCCGGTTGGGCATTTCGCCCGAAAGTATTCATTGTTAGTCGAGGTCTTTTAAAACCAGATCCAAAAGATAATGAGAAACTATGGCAAACAATAAATAAACTTACATACAGAAATAAAAAATCCAAAAAAGATCAATAAACTTCTAGATAAAAAGAATTGACTTCAGCATTTTGTTACTGTAAAAATATCGTTAGCCGAAACTATTTTACTTAAGACTGCACCACGTAAAAACTACCAAAACGGCAATCACGGTTTAATATTGCTTACATATTTAATACTAGCTGTTGCCCGCGACTCCGTCCGCGTGGGGTTCAGAAAAAGTAGCTAATGACTTTTCCCATGGTTCAAACTATCTTTGTACCAAGTTTTTATCACAATCGGTTTATCGGATTAGTCATAAAAGCGTAACAGACAGGCAGACAGGCAGTGCAGTTCTCGCCTTTATATTATTAGGTATACAGAGTACCGATAATATGGATTTTTGTAAATTAAACACCTCTTGTTTACGTGTGGACTGTTAGGTCGCCAACTATCCTCGTAAGTGTAAAATAATAGTCGAATTCCAGGCGGAGTCACTATGATACGGGTTTCGTTATTTCTTATAGAAAACAAATCCTAACTAAATCTGAGGCTCAGTCACTTTAGCTTCTGTGGCTACTGAAAAAAGAGCGGTACAAAGTCCAACGTGTCTAGCTTCACATGCTTTTAACTCTACAGTACCTACATACAAAACTGTTGGACTTCACTTCCGTACAATCTTTGTAACGTATCCCTCCCCTTAAAAGACAATTCCTAAAAACAATGATTCACTTTTCTCTTTATTTTTTGAAGTGTTTCGATTATAAGTACCTACTTCCTTAGTTTTCATACTTTAGAACTTTCATAAATGTTTTTACATTTGTTGCACCGCCATGCCGAAACTGGATTTTTTAAATTGTTATTTTTACAATAAAACTAAATCTAGATTTTACCAATCTTTAGCTGTACCCACGACTTTTACACAAACAACTGGACCGGATCAAACGGAATTTTCAACAACGTATTTGGCTTTCTTCCGTACAAAATTATAAGTTTTGTTTGATTTCAGCTCGGTTTCACAGCTTGAAACTTTGAACTCGTCTATTATCTGTTTAAATGAACCGATGCCAATAAAAAAAAGTTCAAATATTGCACGAAAGCAACCCAAATACGTTATTGAAAACCCCGTTTAAGTCGTTCAAATAGTTTGTGACGTATTGGTGCGGCCGCTTAAAATTTTGCGAACCTTCTGTCTGAGTGAACCGTTTGCAATGAAATAAAGCTTATATATTGCACAGAAAGAAGCCCGACGCGTCATTGAAAACCTCGTTTGACTTTGAACCAGTTCAGTAGGTGAGTTCTTGGTTCTGCAGCGTGAAACTTTGCGTATCTTCTGTCAGAGTGAACCTACCTATCGCAAAGAAACTACGCTTATTTATTGCACAGGAGTAAGCCAAACGCGTTATTGAAAGCCACGTTTGAATCTGCTCAAAAGTTTTTGAAATATTCGCGCCTTCGCTTGAAACTTTTCGTAACTTCTACCTGAGTCAACCGTTTTCAACTACCCTAAGCTTATATGTTGCACGGAAGAACCTAATCCAAGCACGTCATGGAAATGCCAGTTGGAGTCGATACAGTAGTTTGTTCGCTATTGGCGCCGCCTATTGAAAGTTCGGGCATTTTCTGTCTGAGTGAACCGTTTTCAACGAAAGTAAGCTAATACATTGCAAAGAATTAAGCTAAACACGTTATTGAAAACCCCGTTTAAATCCGTTTAGTAGTTTGTGAGTTATTGGTGCCGCCGCTTGAAACTTAGTATATTTTATGTCTGAGTGAACCGTTTGCAATGAAACTAAGCATACATGTTGCATGGACTAAGCCAAATACGTTACTGAAAACCTCGTTTCAATCGGTTTAGTTGTTTGTGAGATATTGGCGCCTGCGCTGGAAATTTCGCGCACCTGTCTGAGTGAGCCGTTTTCAATAAAATTAAGCTAATATGTTGCAAAGAAGTAAGCTTGACAGTTTATTGAAAACCCCGTTTGAATCCGTTCAATAGTTTGTGAGTTATTTGCGCCGCCGCATGAAACTTAGCGTACCTTCTGTCTGAGTGAACCGTTTGCAATGAAACTAAACTTTTATGTTGCAAAAAAGAAAGCCAAACTCGTAATTGAAAACTCAGTTTGAATCGGTTTGTGAGTTATTATCGTACAGGCAATTTGATACTTTAAATTAGTGTAACTTCTGATTGAGTGAACCGATTTAAAAGAAACATAGCCTATATGTTGCTCAGAGCTAAGCTCGAAAACTATCTATCTGCGAAAACCGCGAGAAAATCCGTTCAGTAGTTTCGGAGTTTATCGAAAACATACAGACAGACAGACAGACAGACAGACAGACAAAAACTTCAGAAAACATATTTTTGAGTTCTATTAGTCGTTTCTTATCGCCCACACTAATTTTTTTATAAATTTATCAAAAGTACAGACACGCGGTTTCTACTCTTTTATTATATGTATAGATAGATGATTTTTTTTAAACCATTACGATTACGCCATACATTTTTATTATGACCGCGCGAAGTCTAATAAATAGCTCTGACACGCGGCCGATACCCACAAGAGCTCGAAGTGAGACCACGTCAGTTTGCACCGCGACGCGCCAAAATTATGGATCGCGTTTCAACGTATATACATTCTCTGCTTTCATAGTGTAACAAGGTAACTTTGTTTTTTACTATTTTCTAAAGTAAGATATTTCTTTCCTTCTATTTATAAAGTGTTTGTATTAGAGAAATGGGGAAGCGCAAAGATAAATATTATGTATCCCGTCAAAAATTCAAAAAATATCTCTCCAAGTAAGTACCTACTTACCTCTGAGCACTCTTTTTCTTTTCTTCTTCTTCTAAGAGTCGGCTATCTAACCTTGGAGATTTGACGGGGGCACTGGTTTTTATACAGAGCGACTGCCATCTTACCTCTGCAACTCAAAGAGTAAGTAAGACCTAATCCCATAGGCTTTTGCCACTAGTGGCCAACCTTACTCAGAGTTTTAGTTATCGCTAAATAGCCTCTCACTTGGTTTTTCGACCATTATCAGTGTCAGGTATGTGTGTATATATGTATGTATGTATGTATTTATGTATGTATATATGTATGTATGTATATATTCAGTGTGTCAGTACCCTCCTGTACTTGTAGGGACTTGAAAATTGTTTTAGTATCATAACAAAACTTTTCTACATATATAATTACGCTAAAAGGTGTTATTTCAAAACAGGATTGCGAAATAATTGTTGTTATTTAATTTTCACGAACCTTAATTACAATTAACTAACCACTGTATGTAATGGAATAGTTTTCGAGGAACCACCAATTTAATTTCACTATACAGGGTGTAAGAGAAAAGGTATAACCAAACGTGAAGGTTGTGAATTTTGCCAAAGAAATTAAGCTTGAAACATTATAAAATTTTAGGCATTCTATAAATAAAAACAACCGGTCAAGTGCGAGTCGCACTCGCGCAATAAGGGTTCCGTACAAACGTGTACGTATATAAGTACAAGTTATGTTACCACGAATTTGAATTTAAACAAAACACCCAATTTTCATTTGGTTGATTAATTTGTATGTAATTATGTGTAATGTAGGCGGTTGGTTTTAATACCATACCTAGGTAGTTTTGTTTAGTGATGGGTGACTGGTGATGAAGGGTAGGCGGAGGAAGATAGGTAGATGATGGGTGATCAATCAGAAGGGTTATCAGAGTAATAGATTTTCGGTACGTGATTGATGTCCGGACGAAGATGGGTGACCGGTGGATGATATTGATGGGTGACCGGCGGAAGACGAGTCAATGGTAGATGATGGGTGACCGGTAGATGATGGGTAATCGGCAGCTGTTTAGGGTCGATGATCGGAAACTTGAACGTGCTGCTTGCTACATTATTTCGTCAGGTCTGTTAGATTTTCCTCTTGAGACGGATTTCCATGGCATGGCTTTTCGAAATAAAACTGCCTTTTGATCGTTAGTATATTTCGTTTGATCTTTCGATCACAAAAACAACGAAATGTACAACGATGGCACGGATTTAAATGGATTACTCTTTTAAAAGAAGCAAACGGCGCCAAACTTAGGCAGGAAAAAGATTACATTATTTCGTCAGGTCTGTTAGATTTTCCTCTTGAGACGGATTTCCATGGCATGGCTTTCCGAAATAAGACTGCCTTTTGATCGTTAGTACGTGTCCTTTGAAATTTCAATCACAAAAACAACGAAATGTACAACAATAGCACGGATTATAATGGATTACTTTTTTTAAAGAAGCAAACGGCGCCAAACGTAGGCAGGAAACAGGCTACATTATTTCATCAGGTCTGTTAGATTTTCCTCTTTAGACGGATTTCCATGGCATGGCTTTCCGAAATAAGACTGCCTTTTGGTCGTTAGTATGTGTCCTTCGATCTTTCGATCACAAAATCAACGAAATGTACGAAATGTACAAAATGTACAAATCAAAATCAAAATCAATCAAAATCAAATCAAAATCAAAATGTACAAATCAATGTAAATGTACAGCGAAATCAACGAAATGACGTGCTGTTGAGTATACAAACTTGAAGAGCTGTTCCCTGTCGCCCCTCGCTTCCCCTCGAGTAATCCTCCGTTATACAATCGTTGCGCTGAGCTATATTAGTAGAGTTCATTAAAAATACCTTGAGAGAAAAAAGTTCCATTCAAAACACAGTTTTTAAAAGGTGTCGTTTCCTCCGAGCGGACGAGAACGCGTCTCGGGTGAAATGACGCACTACGACTCCAAGTGGACTGCGCGCATGTGTGTGTTCGATCATACGCACACTACTGTTGCTTCCGACTCGACGCGAAAACTAAACAGTTTTGATCCTATACATTTTTTTATGAAAGGGACAACTGATTTAGACATGAATTGAAAATTTTGTCAGGATTACAAAGTATCTCTTTTAAGGAAGTCTAACAAAATTACGGACAAGTACAAGGTGTCAAACAATCTCCTGAAAACTTCATCAATGGACTCATACCATGAAAAATTAACGATTTTCACCATACATACATCTATACACAACAAAAAAAAATGTTAAAGTGCGAGTCGGACTCGCGCATCAAGGGTTCCGATATAACTACCTATAGTATTTTTAGAAGCAATAAGGTCCATTGTAAGGACCGCAAAACTAAATTTGTTTGTAAAGATTTGTTGCAAATTTCTAAAAAACTGTGCTACTTAGAGAGATTGTTTTTTTTTTCTGAATTATTTACATAAACCTCTATGGACTTTAATTAATTCAGATTTTTTTCTTCGGAAAACTTCGGGGATAAGGAAGGGGGGAAGGTATTTTTTTAATTTTTTATGTCATAACTTGAAAACTAAGAGTCGTTAAAAATATAAAGAACTATTTTGGAATGTACAAGTGAAGCACTTTCATATGATACCTAACTTGACTTAGTACTGACAATTAAAAACTTTGACCTACCCATTTGGGCCCCCTTTACAATAATAATAATATTATAATTATTTCAATTGCAATAAAGTAAGACAATCGTATTCTAAAACTACTTCTACTACTAAATATAAAAGTATAAACGAGTTTTTAGCTTGCTTTTCAATTTATTTTAAGGTCATTAAAAATACTCATAGAAGCCTTTATACAAAGTATCTGAACATATCAGTCGCGCTATAAAGTGTACCAGCACAGAAAATATAGAGGTATACTAACGTATAGCACATCTAGTGAACTGTCTATGATCCCTACTATGTTGATGTTCCTTAATAGTGATGTACAATTATTTCAAGAAGCAACAATCGAAATATTCGAATGTACTACTTAGTACTATCCAAATAATCTTTTATCATTCAATTGTTATTTTTCATTGGAATCATTATTCGCTTTTCGTACGATTTTGAATGAAAAATTTATTCTAACTAAAAGAATGAATAAAGCACTCAAATTCTTTGTGTTTACTTGACTGGTGTAACCTAATTTTAATTCCTTGTTTGTTTTTTTAGTATACCGGTAATTCTGTGGTTTTTTTTTGTAGTTATTTTAGTGTTTTTCTATACAACATAAATTAGCCCTTATTAATATTTTCCGTACGATGAGGTGTTCTATTCGTATTGGCCCTTCACTAAAGTTCCTTTCTGCGTTGCTTACTATGCGGCTTACTCAGTCAGTGACTTACTTAGTTCCATCTTTCTACCTTCCTTTCCTACGTAGGAGACTAACTGACTTAGTGTGTGAATTCAGTCAGGTGTGATCGGCCCTTAAGCCGCGATTACACCTGCTTGAATTTGACGACTGAATAAGAAATCTACCTAGGAAGCTACGTAGAAAAAGACGTTTGTGAATTCAGAGTTCTAGCTAGGAAGCTAAGTAGAAAAGTGCCTACTAATACAGTTGCTGAATAGTGATGTTCCGTTAGCGATAGTTTCGCTGTCGGTAGTTGATCTTGAAATACAGTAACTCTGTTGAATAGCCTTATCGAAAATAATTATTGTACAATAAAATACTATCGATTGTTAAAAAAAATAAGCTGATACAACCTCAAGACAAATACAACCGATAATTAAAAGAAGAAAAAATTACAGACAAACTTATTTGCGGTCTTAAAGATGGGTTTTATTTCTTTTAAAAATACTACAGGAATATCGAATCCCTCGACGCGAGAGTCTGCCTCGCACTTGACCGTTTTTTAGGGTTCCGTACCTCAAAAGAAAAAAACGGAACCCTTATAGGATCACTTTGTTGTCCGTCTGTCTGTCTGTCTGTCTGTCTGTCAAGACCCTTTATCTCACGAACGGGTAAAGGTATCAAGTTGAAATTAATACCATATATTAGGATCCATGAACCACACAAGATTTGAAAATTTCAATTTTTTACAACGACGCAATCAAAAGATATGGCATTTTATGTCCTCATCTCCATACATTTATTCAAAAATGCAAAACCTACAGGGTACTTCCCGTTGACCTAAAATTATGAAATTTGGCAAGAAGCTAGGTCTCACAGTACAAATAATGGGAAAAGTCTGAAATCATTAAATATATCAACTTTTCTCACAAATAATGGTAACCAATTGTAGTGAGCTCCCGTTTCAAGAACATTCATACTAGAGAGGGGTCAGGTTGGATGGTCAATGAGGCGATTTTTGTTTTAGTTTTATTTAAAAAAACGGGAACACTTACAAACTTGAAAATTGGTATGTTTGTAGTACATAAGCTATAAAATAACAACAAATAATAAAATATGGTCAAGCGCGTGTCGGACTCAAAAAATCTAGCACATTAACTTACTGAAATTTCACCTAATACAATTATGTTTATGTGGTGGTACGGAACCCTCAATGCGCGAGTCCGACTCGCACTTGGCCGGTTTTTTTTTAATATAAGTATATTTTTTGTTCGATAAGTTGATTTAATCATTCGCACTTGGACATCACTAAACTTGCTAAGTCCCTTCAAGTAAAGGAGTTAGAAGGTTTAGTGATGTGAAAATTTTGCGAATGATTAATTCGAATCGAACAACTTGTCCATGAAAAAAAAAAATAAAGCATAATCTTGGTTTAATAATAAGTACTAATAATAAACTTAAAAAATACACTATAAAAAAATTGTATACGACTGTTCGGTTGAGTTAAGGAGTGATCACAGCTAGCTGAATTCAAAGACTAATTCGGCATACATTGCTCGTTGAGGTAAGGATAATGCAATAACATAACCAAGCCTCCCAGCAATGTATGCCGAATTAGTCTTTGAATCCAGCTAGGAGATGTGATCGTGGCTTTAATAGGCTGACAATACATTTATTCTAACTAAAAGAATGAATAATGCACTTAAATTCTTTATGTTTACTTGACTAGTGCAACCTTATTTTATTTCCTTGTTTGTTTTTTAGTATACCGGTAATTCTGTTGTTTATTTTTTTGTAGTTATTCTAGTGTTTTTCTATACAACATAAATTAGCCCTTATTAATATTTTCCGTACGATGAGGTGTTCTATTCGTATTGGCCCTTCACTAAAGTTCCTTACTGCGTTGCTTACTATGCGGCTTACTCAGTTAGTGACTTACTTAGTTCCATCTTTCTACCTTCCTTTCCTACGTAGGAGACTAACTGACTTAGTGTGTGAATTCAGTCAGGTGTGATCGGCCCTTTACACAGATACCGAATGTTGTGTGGACGTGAATGAAGTAGCAGATCGAATGATACTTTTACTTTGGATGTCGAGGTTAGGCCCTTTTTTGGTCTAATTGCACCAGGCCATTTGTTGTTCGACAAATACTGCCGAACCGACAATGCAGGTCCGCTTATGTGTTTAGCAACCCAACGCCTAGCTTCTTGTCAAATTTCATTATTCTAAGTCAACGGGAGGTAAGAACCCAATAGGTTTTGGTTTGGTTCATAAATGTATGGAGATCCGTATCTTTTGATTGTTTCAGTTTCATATCCTTCAACTTTCAAAGTGCGTTGTATCTACATCTCTAACACCTTAAGTCGAATGACCACCGCGCGCGACGATACTAGTGACTGACTGACAAAATTTCTATATGATTTGCTCATGTCTGCCTCTTTGACTGATGATAAGAAGCATCCTCTAAAAGATACAAAAAATATTGGCGGACATCCACACCCTTGCGTTTTTGAGGAATTAAGTAAACTTACTAATCTGGGAATTAAGTTTTAACTATTTTGAAATTTGACAATGAAACGTACACCTGACAGACTATGACTGTCCGATTAAACCATTGACGGCAAAATTGTCCATGTTGACAGAAGCCATATTACAAATATTTGATTTGATTTAAGAAAAACGCTGCGCTTCTTCTAAACGCCCCCTGGCGTAGTTTCCAAAATCTTTGGATTAAACACAATTTATAGGACCCCAGAAAAATTGTCTGCCACCATAATAGCCCTGCGTTGTAAAGTTACAGCGCTTCAAAATGCAAAAAACCAATACGTCGTCGTGCCGTGATAATGCAGAGCCTGCATGTCTGCCTCTTCGATTTTCTACATCTTAAACAGCAGCCACAAAGGCAGACAAAAAAACATTATTTAGTATCTCATTTTTATTTTTTTTGCTTTAACTCATAAACGCAGCGACGCACAGCAAAATTTGTTAGGACCAAATCGATTCGTATTGAGCTGATCTATCATCCCTATTAATATGAATCATGAGCAAATCATATAATATGTACCACAATGGCAGCCAGCACCCTACCTATACTGATAACCAGATCATGGCGCGGATAGAAATTGGCGGCGATAAACCAAGGAAGGAAGAATAGTGGACGTGTTTCGTGGCGATATCGGAACAATAATCTCGGTATCGTCGCGGTGGTAAAACTGCTTTATAATATATATCGGTGCTTCCCGCATACTTCAGAGAACAAAGAAACATCACTTACACATTTATACAAATGTTTTTATTTTTTATCGATATTGGTACATTTTAAATTAAAATGTTGACCGACAGCCAAATTATCACTTTATAATTAGCTTGAAAATGACAATTCACTATTAAATTAAAGAGGCTCTGTTAATTGGCAAACTATTGTAGATACAATAAATTACTGAACTTACAGAGTAACTTGTAAGACCACATTTGGGCGTCAACAGAAATAGGCATAATTAGATCATCAATTCTTCATACTGCAGTAGTCTCATAGCAAGGGGACTGACTGATCCCATCGCTTTAAAAATGCTAACTTAACTAAAATAGTTAAACTTACCTATACTAAAAGGAAATATGAAGAGGAAAGCCGACAAGTTGATTCAACCTATTTGAAAACCCAAAAAACAAGTTGACACTATTTCATTATGAAGTTGATTACATTTCGTAAATCAGATCAGATGTCAAACATACAATAGTAGTTTAAGCAACGGTACATAATGAGGGGTATAAAACCTAAGTGTCGTATACAACGTGAGAGTAGCGAGGCATGTTCCATAATAAAATGACACGAGGGTTATTTACCTGTGTGTAGTTGCATACACAACTTAATCTACGCTCATATCGTGAATCCTAGAAAAAACGTGTTCAAAAACAAACATTTTCGTGATGTTCTCTTTTACCGGTGATACTTAACTATTTGTCCATGTTCTTAGTTGCTTAAAAAACACCCAAAGACGAATCATGAACGCTTCACTTTCATTACAAAGGTAATAAAACATGTGAAAACATTACTTTTGTTTGTTTAGTTTTCTGCCGTGTTGCAATGCAACCTCCTTGCGGCCACAGACCACATAATTTTAACAGCGCGCTTTCATGGCTCGCCAAAAAAAAAGTTACTCCCGCGATGAGTGTTAAAAATTCAGTATGCTACTTAAGACGATATGTAAATTTTTTTGGGTATTTTGAAAACAAATATATTTTTATTTACTCAGTATCTTGCCGTGATTTTCAGGTATGTGTTTCTTGACCATTCAAGTGATAATATCGCTAAGACCAAAACACGATTAGTGAAAATCGGCTCAACAAAATAAAAATCCAAAGTTGCCTCTTCAATTTTCATTATTTCCTCTATAAAATTCTGAGGTATTTTAAGTAGTGAAATTAAGAATACAGAAAGGTATTCGTAGTTGCTATCATATGCCTAACTTAAAATTTTATTTTATTACTTGTTTAGTTTTTACAAAAAGTCAATATTTTATATCAGGCGCTTACGTTATTTAGTTTTGTTAACACGCACAGTATATCTGTCGCAATCTAATACGTTGCGGATTGCGCACTTTATTTCTTTTTTTCAAGCCGAAAGACTGCGCCCACTGTCAAATAACTATCTTTTCACATATCCTCTTATACACTCCCACGGATAAAAAATGCCTACTAAAAGTGTTTCTAGACATATTATATAGTTGGTACCATACAATTTCTGAACGCATCATTGAGGTTTTACGATATGACTGTAGATAACATAATAAAACTGGAACATTATCGTGGAATTATAGAACTTAAAAAAAGACTAAAATAACAACTAGTAACTTCTATCAATTTCTAATCTCTAACAAAATCGGTTTTATTTAAGAAGTGTCGTACAAATTGTGAACTCTGCTTAAAGCTCAGTCTCTTGTATAATACATCTCCAGCCTCACCTTGCTATAAAACTACAACATGATGAGAAACTATTCTTCATTCACTAAAATGAGATTTCATAAATTGCAACAGGTAAAGGTAAATTATAAAACTTGAATTTTCATTGGTTTCGCTACCAAAGGCCAGTGATTCTATTCATAATAAGTAAATTTGCCGATGAAAAAACTTTTTGTTCGAAATATTTTTTTCGACTCCATAGTGAAGTGATCACGGGCAAATAAAAGGGCATTTTTTTTTTTTTCGATTAAACCATTTTTTTCTTCACGAAATTTGCTTGTTTTCAAAACCAATATAAATGCACGCTGTATTGAAACTGCTTACAACAATGAGGCAGCCATTGATTCGTGTGCGCACATTTTAAATCAGATGCGCCATTTAGTTATTTTTTTAGTGAGTAAACAGAAATAATTACGTCGCGAAATTGGATCGTCTACGTATAACGCTATCTCGCTCTATTACTTGCCGAAAATAGAAATATAATTGTTTAATAGATCATTTCACTGTACCTGATGGTTAGACGAAAATAGTTACAGTAAACTTAAAATCTCAATCTCCTCTCCATGCACACAAGAGTACTCGTAAACAGCCGCTTAGCGGATCCCACGTACAAGTCACTAATATGTCACCGGAAGATAACACAGAATCGTAAGTTGATCAATTTCCTAGTAAGTTGATAAAATGTCGAAAAACAATAAACTGTACCGAATTCGCTTCTGGCATTCTGGCGGCGTTTGGTCGAAAGACTCGTGTTTGCCTACTAACGGGCCTATGCATATACACATTTCCGACGAGTTTACTATTTTTCGACAGTTATCAACTGACGCGGAAATTGATTATCGTACGATTCTTATTATTTTCCGGTGACATTATCACTTATGTGCGCGATTCAGATTTTTACAGAGAAGTCCTACTGTATGTTATATCGGGAGGGTAGTGAATAAAGAATAGGTAGAGTTGCACCCTAATTAGGAGTCCTTACACTAGTAGGTCGGTAGAGATGGCTTAGTGCAGTTTAGTAGACGAGTGCGTCTGCGTTAGAAGAACGCGGTTTCTTGATCTTCTCGAGGTTTTTGATGACGATGTCGTGTAGCGAACAGTATCGGTTCCGGATCTCGCACATCACCAGCCATAGTGAGAGGTACTCTTTTTCGTCCAATTCCTAAAAATAAAAATAAAATAAAAATATTGGGGGACATTTCACACTAAGGTCATCTGATGCCAAACTAGGCAAACCCTGATAAAAATTCATGAATACATAAATAACACCCAGACACAGAACAAACACTTGTGTTCATCACGCAGTTGTTTGCACTGGGCGGGGATCGAACCCGCGGCCCACGGCGTGATAGCAGGCTCACTTCCAACCACACCAATGAGCTTGTTAAATGGGCCTGTTTGCAAATTATTTATTACTAGCTGGTGCCCGCGACTTGGTCTGCGCAGGATAAATTACAGCCTATATGTTATTCTGATGTATAAGCTATATTATTGTAAAGTTTCATTAAAATCCATTCAGTAGTTTTTAAGTGAAAGAGTAACAAATATCCAACCACCAATACATACAAACTTTCGCGTTTATAATATTACTAGCGGCCCGCCCCGGCTTCGCACGGGTACTAATCTACGGGTAGAGCGGTGCCTTTTACTGCGGTTTATGGCGTAGTCTTCAACTTGCTACACCATTTTTCAAACATTCTAAAATATTTTGTTGTACACAACATTTATAACTTCTTCAGGATTAGGTGCAAAAATGAACATATTGAGTTTTGATGTCACACGTGACAGGGCCACATTCAATTGCCCGTGTGAAAGACAGGAGCATCTAAGAATATTTTCCCTATGTTATTGTTGACTGATTACATTATCGAATCGTATACATTTTTTTGCTCTGGATTCAAACGACACTCATTTTGAACTATCTGTAAAAGTCGAGAATGGTTGAATATATCAAAAATTTTCAAAATCAGGCTTCGGACGACCAGTCGCAACGACGTGTGCCCTCCGTGTGTGCCCCCGGTGGTGCCCCGTCGGGTCGGCTATCAACGGAAATGCGCATCGAGTGTGCAGCTCATTCTAGGACTTTAATCAGAGTGATTTTAATATTGTGATATCTTCTTAGATAGTCATTTAAATAAGGCCCAACACACATAGCTCCGGCACGGCGCCGTGCCGACCACACATCGAGACCTATCATTTGTCTTAGCACACAAATAGTCTAGGGTCAGTAGTTTTCAAGTTATTGCTATTTTTAGTTTGACAGCTGTCAAAATGCCGAAATCTAGATCTAATCGAGACCTATCATTTGTCTCAGCACATGAGTAGTGTAGGGTCAGTAGTTTTCAAGTTATGGCGATTTTTACTTTGACAGCTGTCATCCGAAATGTAGATCTCATACATTTAGGATTCGCTATTAAATAACGATCAAAAACCAGTACGTCAAGTCTGTTGTGCACATATCACGTCGTGCACAACAAAAAAAGCCGAGACTATGACAAAGACAAAAAAACCGGCCAAGTGCGAGTCGGACTCGCGCACTGAGGGTTCCGTACCACCACATAAACATAATTGTATTAGTTGAAATTTCAGTAAGTTAATGTGCTACATTTTTTGAGTCCGACACGCGCTTGACCAAATTGTATTATTTGTTGTTATTTTATAGCCTATGCCATATAAACATACCAATTTTCAAGTTTGTAAGTGTTCCCTTTTTTAAATAGAACTAAAACAAAAATCGCCTCAGCAACCATCCAACTTGACCCCTCTCTTATATGAATGTTCTTGAAACGGGAGCTCACCACAATTGGTTACCATTAGTTGTGAGAAAAGTTGTAATATTTACTGATTTCAGACTTTTCCCATTATTTGTACTGTGAGACCTAGCTTCTTGCCAAATTTCATAATTTTAGGTCAACGGGAAGTACCCTGTAGGTTTTTCATTTTTGAATAAATGTATGGAGATGAGGACATAAAATGCTATATCTTTTGATTGCGTCGTTGTAAAAAATTGAAATTTTCAGATCTTGTGTGGTTCATGGATCCTAATATATGGTATTAATTTCAACCTGATACCTTTACCCGTTCGTGAGATAAAGGGTCTTGACAGACAGACAGACAGACAGACAGACAGACAGACAGACAGACAGACAGACAGACAGACAGACGGACAACAAAGTGATCCTATAAGGGTTCCGTTTTTTTCTTTTGAGGTACGGAACCCTAAAAAGATGTTTTGGTCTTTATCACACTTTAGAACTTTTGTATATATTGAGCCTGCTCCAACTTGGTATGATTATTTGCAAATCCATTCTATACTTCATCCGAGATCTGACGCGACATCTGATGTGAGTTTAACTTATTTTTCCCCATCTAAAAAAGTGCCAAGCGCCGCTAAAGAAGTTTTCACTTCAATAAATTATCGTAATTAAATTTGGCCGAACAATGCTTTCCGTTCACTGATTCTGCTCTTTTATGGCTCAACTAGCTGTTACCCGCGGCTTCGCTCGCGTGGTTTTCGTATTTATGTTGTTACCGGTTTTCCGAAGCAACTTTGTAGATTTTAACCGAACACTGGAAGTTTTAAAATAAAAATCCTTTTCAATTATACGTAGTGTTAACAATTTTCGACTTGAATTCTATTTGCAATAATGGACTAGTTGGGCTAGTACAGTACAGCTAATGCTTACTAGGTGGCAGCACTAACGCAACGTTGGAATGCGTATAGAGATCGCAGATTTCACAACATCAGGCAGGACCACAGTAGCCTAGTTGGTAAAGCGTCTGCGGTACTGACGCAGAAGACGCAGGTTCTAATCCTGCCTGTGGTTGTGAAATTTTGCGATTTTCTACTTTGTACATTTTATCCGAACACTGGAAGTGTTAAAATAAAAATCCTTTTCAATGAGTACAATTCAAGATCCAACTGAAGTTACTCCTAAATTACTCAGAACACAAGAACTTAGCAGCAGTATTATGCCTTAAAGTTGTCACTTAACCTAACAAATGTAGAAAGAGAGATGAGAGACACCTTTATGTAATATTTCAAAACAGAGCCAATTCGCAGAAGTAATTGAGAAAAACTAAAACCCTCTCCCTCTCTTTCCCTCTCCCCCCTTCCTCTCCCCCTGCCTCTCCCGTTCCTTTTCCCTCTCCCTCTTCACCTCCATCTCCCTCTCCCCTTCCCCTCCTTTTCCCCCAGCCCCCCCTCCCTCTCCCCCTTCCCCTCCCTCTCCCTGTACCTCTACCTCTCCCTATCCCTGCCCCTATCCCTACCCCTAACGCCAATTTAACTGCTATCCCTAACATAGAAACGACACCCATATTTATTTTTAGACATTTCAAACCTATCACACCCCAATCCCATCCCCAGGGGATGATGGTATTTCACGTCCACCATGTTGGATTTCAAAGTTGTTGTAGCTTTCGTAATCAGCGACCCGATAAACCATACAAACGACACTTATATTGATTTTTAGACATTTCAAACCTATCGCACCCCAACTCCATCCCCAGGGGATGATGGTATTTCACGTCCACCACGTTGGATTTCAAAATTGTTGTAGTTTTCGTAATCAGCGACCCGATAAGCCATACAAACGATACCCATATTGGTTTTTAGACTTTTTCACCCCATTTCCCTTTTTTAGGGGTTGAATTTGGGGTGGAATTTCAGTAACAGTGATGAACGTTGCATAGAATTACATCATTAATGCCTAAATAATAAATTATGTGGATTTTACTTTAAAAATAAAGAATTTTCAACTTCATCCCCCTTTTCATCCTTAAGGGTGTCGAATTTTCAAAAACCCTGAGACACGTAATACTTAATTTTTAGTCGTCAGCCTAAATACAAATTTTGAAGATCCTAACTTCAAAACTGACAGACTTTCATACAAACTTTCATCCCCTATTTTACCCCCTTAGGAGTGGAATTTTGTAAAACCCTTTCTTGGTGCACCCCTAGGCCTCATAAGGAACCTACATGAAAAGTTGGGAATCTCTAGACCCAGCGGTTTGGGCTGTGCGTTGATATGTCAGTCAGTCACCTTCTTCTTTTATATATATAGATTTCTGTTTACTATTTTCGCATAGTTGACAACACTGTAATTCTATGGTGTATGTGTGTTGGGCCTAACATGGTGTATAGGACAATTTTGATCTATGTTCATTTAAAATTGTCGTTACTAGCTCGAGTGGGGTATCAAATGAAAAGGCTTTACATGTACATTTTAAAATATATTTTTGTATTTTTTTGCGACTCTTAGTTTTCAAGTTATGATGAAAAATGACAAAAAAATACCTTTCCCCCCCCTCTCCTTATCTCCGAAGTTATTTAATTACGGTCGATAGAAGTTTATGTATATATTACAGCAAAAATAAAACGATCTTTCTACGTTGCACAGTTTTTAAGAAATCTGCAAAAAACCTTAACAAACAAATTTAGTTTTGCGGTCTTGAAAATGGACTTTATTGATTCTAATACTACAGGTATATCGGAACCCTCGGCGCGCTAGTCCGACTCAATTCAATTCAATTTTTAAAATGTTTATGGCTCCACCGCCGCTTGCGGTGATTCTGCCAATGTCAGAGTTTGATAAGACAAGGAAGTATATATAACTATGGGCGGTAGGTAGCACTTGACCGGTTTTTTTAAGTCAGTGTATGATAAAAAAGTGAACTTACTTGGACAGCTCTCCTATAATCATCAATGTGAGGGTATTTGGCAACCTTTGAGACAATCTTCGCGCGCGAGATGAAGTACCGCGAGATTTGATCAAAGAACGCCGCAGCTTCTGACTCCACAGATTGGATCTCCGCTAACGTATCCTCCTGTATCGACACGCCGAAGTTGTTGCCATCTTCGATTTTCGGAATCATGAATGAGATCCACATTTTCAGCTGGAAACAAAATCTAATAATTAGCACACATATACTGTGCGTTCCATATTGCGCTAACAGACTGCTTTAGAGCACTGTGAGCGCGCTTAAGTCGGTCCAAATTGACCAAAAGCGTGCTCTAAAGCACTCGCTCGTTCACCGCCTTACGTCATTGATGACGTCATCGTTTCTGCTATCAGTGCTTTAGTCAAATAGGTGGAGCAGTGAAAGCGCTAATGTCAAAATCGATTTGACACATATAAAATCCCACACATTTGCAGCCAGCTGATGTCTCTTAAGTTTTGATTTTAATGAGTTTGTCTCTAATGGAAATGGGAGTGGATTTGGCGCACATTTTTCAGTGATTAGCTTAGGCTTTGTTAAAGAAAATAAAAACAAAACTGACATTTTGACAGATGAACACGTGAGCGCGCTTAAATCCATTCCAAATTGACTAGAGCCATTAAAGCAGTGATAGCTTTGTGAGCGTGCAAAATCCATTTGGACCGTCCGTCAGTACTGTATACGCTTTTAGCAGCGTTTGTACAATTTGGAACACAGCCATAGAGAGAAGGAAGGATATACTTTGAAACTGTCAAGTATACTTTGTTTTTGAAAAAGTATACCTTGACTTTGAAACTGAATAAAAAGTAACAGAAAGAGAGATGAGCATGAATGGACTTAGGGGGTGAGGAAGAATAACGAAAAGAAGAAAAACATTGAATTAAGTTGTTAAACCTTTATCTGCAAGAATAAAAAAACTTCATTCATCAGCATTTTTATTCACATCAAATTTATTTATTTTGTTTAAACCTTCAATGTTTTTGGGGCTTGTCAGGATTAGAACAATGGCTGGAGGTATGAATATGGATTTCTGTGGCTTCAAATAGATTGAATAGGGGCAAGCAAATGACAAGTAATAAAACTAAAGATCTTACCAAGTTGGAGTCTTCAACAAGCTCCCTAATGTGAGGTTTAACAAGATGTATCAGGTCACTGAGTGGTTTATTGCAGGGTACACTGCCATTTGGTAGCACATACACCTTGGAACCATCAGTAGTAGTGTGACTTGAATCATCTGAAGGTTCCAGTTTTATTCGTTTAGCATTGGGCTCACTTCCAAATGGGCTTGTGCTTGGAGGAGGTATTGGAATGTTTAGGTCCTAAAAAGATATAACAACATTAATTTAAATAGTTACCAAGTGCTGGCTTAGAACAGTACCACCTCATGTTTTGTACTTTCGAGCGGAGCGAGAAAGGTATTGTATTCGTGAAAAAAAAAGTTTTTCTAATTTTCTCAAAAATGTATTCTATATCACTTATACATCATAAAAAACAAGTCTCCCAAAAATGTCCGTCCGTCCGTCGGTCGGTCCGTCGGTCTGTCCGTCACGCTTTGGCCTAGCGGCTAAACAAATGGTCCGATTGACACCATATTTGGAATTTAAGAGTTTTATGCAAATTCATCGAAGGGTTTTGAGTGGTTTCCTGCTGGCTCTTATTTTGAGGGTTGCTGTCATACAAAGGAAATGAAAAATTGTGATTTTCGCAAAAACGGCTCAAAATCTTGATGAAACTTTGCATGACCAAGCATCTCTATTTATGGTATTTGCGGCAGTATCAATTGGTCTCTAGAAATTCATATAAGGGGTGTTCCCTTACTACTAAAATTTAAAAAATGTGATTTACTCAAAATCTGTTTCGTCGAGCTTATTTTGATGTTCTACAATTTGGATTCTAAATTGGTTTTCTACCTGACTGCATATTTCATTAAATCATTTTTACATAAATCTAGTTTATATAGGTAAGTTTGTATTTTCATATTATTTGTATGGAATTACAAACTTAAGTTTGCAGTTGGTACTTAGTTACTCATTACTATCCGCAGCCTTTATATAGCATTCGGCTCTTGATCCGGAGGTTCTGGGTTCGACTCCCTGTGGGGGCATTGTTGAATGGTGACTCTCGTATATCACGAGAAAGTAAGTGCAGTGCTGCTGTACCATTTATTTGTTTTTGCCGTGTGGTTCTGGTAACTGATGAGTCGAGCCTCTCACAACACCCAAGGCAGAGATGTCTACTGTAGGTGTTGTGAGAGGCAACTAAGAGAGAGTACCAAAACGGTAATAATTACCCTTTGACAGCAGTCTGTCTCGACCACAACGATGGACGTCATATAACGCTATCCTGCTGTCAGAGTAAATTTCACCCGATTCGGAACGCAACCTAAGGGATTTTGAACTGAGGATGGTCAGCAGCATCTCTCTGTGTATCTTACCATCTTGCATACTGCAGTCACCAACAACAGCCTATTCAACAACGGTCATTTTAATCCCCTCTGAAGAACCACATGTATATGCTAGAGTTCAGCTCCCTGTCCTCCAGTGGATGTTCAATGGGATGTAATGATGTTTTCCAATTTTTTTTTAGTGTAACAGTGTTCTTCAAACAAAGTATGGTTCAAAATACAACACTATAAGAATATTTGTGCAACTGGCTAGAATCAGGCTTCAAAGTAGCAAGCTGCACAGATGTTTTGACCATGTTGTATGCTAATAATTGGTGTGATATTCTTTGTTTATATAAAAGATTTAAATACCTGATGAACATCAGCAAGATCACGGTTTCGGAAATTCGAAGTTTCAAGTAGTTCATTTAACTTTACAATTTTCTCAGGGAATCCCTTTATTATGAGGTGCTCAGCCTTCTGCTTGACTGAATCTTTGTAGTCCTGTACCTGGAACAAGGTATTACTCTGTATCATCAGACAATATAGCAGTCGCCTTCTAGCATAAGCTTACTAACATAACAGTTGGCGTGTCACGTACGATACGACATCGTCAGGAAAAAAACCATGGCCTTATGTTGAGGTTATATTAAAAGCAAGTGCACTTGCACCATGAAAACATCCCAAGAAATGGAACAATCTGTACTATAGAATCTGGCTAGGAGGTGGACCTTTCTAAACAAAGAGAAACTCATACTGAGCCATGCCATGAGTCGAACCCTAGCAAAAAGAATTCTAGGATCACGCATACCTATCAAGCTGGTGTCAGATGAACACAAAAGCATATAATTACCTTTTTTGCAACGTCTGTCATTTTCTAAAAGTATTACACCAATAAACTGAATCACACCTATGTAATAACCAAAACTTACAGTATTAATTATTACTGAGAAAATCGACAAAGTTTAACTCTCGAGTTCGACATTCGACAACTCGTGTGGCAAACAGGAAAATTATTACGTTCGGATACGCACAATGGTTAAACCCTTCATCTAATGAAATTAAATACAAATTCCTACCATTTCAAGGGACTTTTGCATCGATTTTGCATCCATATCAACAGAAAATGGGATCGTGAGTATATTTTATTATGACAGGAAATATTTTTTTTTGCTATTTTTATTTTTTCTACAAAATGTCACTCAAATATGAACGATTTTTTTTGTAGGACGAAGTTTAAAAGGAGGAACATAAAAAAAGAAATCGTAAATAGAAAACTCATTGAAAGAAAAACGCTCTGCCTGCGCTAGTTTCCAAAATTTTTGATGAAACTGCTGAAATCGTTGTGTCGACCTTTTGATTAACGTAGGAATTTATAGGAAAACGCGTGCTTCGCTTTGCGCGTATGTTTCCAAAATCTTTGGTGAACGCGCGTGGTTTTCCAAAACTTATGGTTTTTTGCCATTGACGTAAGAAAAATGCTGCGCCTTGCGCGTAGTTTCCATAATCTTTGTTTTTTGCCCATGAGTGTGCGTAGTTTGTGTGTGCCATGCCGGTCACTCCACATCAGATTATGTATCCGATTTTGACAATTTGACGTTTGGGGACGTTTTTACTTTTTGCTTTGCTTTGTTTTGACTTTTTGGAAAAGGCGAAGGCTGAAAGAAATTTTTAAAAAATATCAGGCTTTCCTCGTCGGCGATCTTCGAGATGCGGATTCCTGTGCAAATCTTTCTTTCACTGGACATTGGCGTGTCGCCATATTTTTGTAACAATTCCTTTACTTTGACATTGGCGATTGGCGAAATACGTTTTGTAATGAGATGTGATGCCATTAAATAAATATACATACATACAAAAAATATAATAAAATAAATCTGTGATTTAAATTTTGACCTTAGACTATATAATACTAACGTATTTTGACTATGTGCCGACCGCTCTAAAGTGCTGTTTTTTATTTTATGCTGTAAAAATATTCTCAATTAACAAATTTACGTCATGTCTTCATTTAGATTCAATTTTTCTGGCGACGACAAAACTCCGCCAGAAATTATCAAAGGTTGGGTTGGTCAGCTTTATACATACATAACATCACGCCTCTTTCCCGTCGGGGTAGGCAGAGACTACAGCTATCTTGACATACTTCCCTCGCTTCCTGTACTTTCATCAATCCTTTCATACATGCTTGTCAGTTTAGGGTAGGTACTTTTAATCTGGCCTTTACTTGGAAGGTCCTGAATTTGGTCCTGGTACTTACGTCTAGGCCTTCCCCTTCCAACGTTTCCATTCACTCTCGCCTGGTAGATCTCTTTCTTCAATCTTCATTCATTCATCCTCTCTACATGACCAAACCATCTCAGCATCGTCTTCTTTTACGCCACAACATTCTCTTATCACACTATTTCTAATCCTGTCACTCATTTTTTTTTATTGTTAATGGGCTTACTCTTGACCTCGATCTAGTCTTGAAGACAGAGATGAGGTAGACGATGGAACAAGCTTGCCCAGAAGAAGCCTATTCGATCGCGACTTGAATAGATTTGGGTTATATCACAGACCTATAAAAAGCTCTTTGGGTTATATGCACTCGGGAACACAGACACAGGCAGAGAATTCAATTCTTAATTTAACATCAATCAAGCTTCATAATTTAAAACAACAAATTGTGTGTAAATTATTGTACATTGAACTCATTTGCCTTACAGAAGAAACAAGGTCAAAGGATAAGCAAGAAATTCAGTGGGAAGAGAGTGTAGAAGTGGTGCCAGGAAGCCAGCTGGAGAACTTACATGACATGCCTCATGCTAGCATGTTCATATGTGGTGATGTGGAGATTGGTCATGTTATAGTAAAGGAGGCGCTCCTGCAAATTGGTGAAAATCAACTGACGAGTGCCGTTGAAAGTGCGGACAAAGAGCACAGTGATCTTGTCCCTGGAAAGTATGAAGGTGCATTTTTAAGCTACTGTCTTCTTGTTTATTACTTGATTGCATTATTTTTTTATTCTGCCAAAGACCACATGCTAAATTTAATAATAAATCTGTACAAGTAGCTACACAAAACTCTAGTGCTAAGCTTTACTGTTCTCTCTCTCTCTCAGTTATAATTGTATTGCATGCACATTAGCCAGAATGTTTATGATTGTATCATATTAATTATTCATAATTTTTTTAAGATTTACTTTTGCTTTATCTCAAGTCACATCACAAGTTTTGAACTTTAACTTCTCTAAGCCAAGACTTCAACAGATGCAGTATAGAGACAACTTAACAAAATAAGCTTTTTGGTTAATTATTCACATTCTTTCCATTTCTTTGTTCTACTTCCAGGTGGTCTAAAAATATGGGAATGTACAAACGATCTTATAGAGTATCTAGTATATTCAAATAACAGTTTAAAGTTTACATATCTGAAGGTTCTTGACCTTGGCTGTGGTGCTGGTATACTTGGTATTTATGCACTTATGAATGGAGCCTCTGTCACATTTCAAGACTATGTAAGTATGTTTGTGTATCAGTACATGTTAATGTTTTGAGGGTAAAGGGGCCGGGCTCCTAGTTCCCAATGGCCACTGTGACCTGAGAAGATCTATTGTAGCCAGCCCATTAACATGCACTACTTGACTAAGGTCTCCAAGGATTTACCAAATGAAAAATTAACCATTCAAGGGCCTGTTTCACCACTTGATGATTACCATCCTACTCAAGTTCACGAAATCACATGTTTTGTAAACAAAATCATAACCTCAAATTCATGTAAAAATGTAGATATGTATGTATTTCCAACTTTCTGTAATAAAACGATAGACTAGCGATACTTAACAGGCTACAGGCAGATTTATGTAACTCCAATGTTGACCATTAATGCACATAACTCAAAAAATGAGGTGATCAGGGCGGGTAAAAGAAGGTGTACGAATTGTTTATTTGCTCTTTGCGTGTCACCCATGATGCGCAGAAAATGACTGTCATCATCAGTTTACAAAATTGAGCTGTACATCTTTGATCAGTGTGAAACCCATCAAAAAGTTTCAAATGCAAGGACTATGATAGAAACTTATAGAAGATATAAGCTTAAAATCTGTGGTCCTTGCAAATGAAACATTTCAAATCAATCTAAGACATAACCTGTTTAGTTTCACCAGTAGGCCTGCTCTTAGTCTTTCTCAAGTCAACACCAAGTCATTATAACCAATAGGTACTAAACATAACTTTTAAATTAATACTATTTCTGAATTCATGACATTATTAGGATAATTAATATCTCTTCATAATGTCAGTTTAGTTACCTACTTCATAAACAAGATTTTAAAAAAATATTATTCTGAATATTAATGCATTTTTTTTATTGTGTTTCAGAATAAAGAAGTCCTAGAATGTATAACCATTCCTAATGTATTATTGAACTCCGATGATGAAAGCAGTGAGGGTGACATATCACAGTGCAAATTCTATTCCGGAGATTGGGCTTCTTTTAACAAATTACTTCCTGACACTGTAATGTTTGATGTGATTCTTTCATCGGAGACTATTTACAATCCAGACAATTATGATAAACTTATAGATCTATTCCTGCAAAGATTATCAAAACATGGAGTTGCATTTGTAGCAGCGAAAACATACTATTTTGGAGTTGGAGGTGGCACAAGGGAATTCGAAAAAAAAATTGAAAAAAACTCCTTGTTAAAAAGTGAAGTGTGTTGGTCTAGTACAGATGGAATTAAAAGAGAAATTTTAAAAATATCAAGAAATAAATCTTTATTGTTGATTGATTAATTTATATTTTTGTACAAGTAAATATTCTACAACATTCTAAGATGTACGAGTATTTATTGGAAGACTTGGTAAAAAACAAACAGCACAAATTTTTGCATTTAAATTATATTTCACATTGATCTATTATATGTAATGTAACATCTGTCATATATCTTCCTTGTTTGGTGAGTATAATAGTAGTTTAGTAGTCTGGACAAACTGACTGAGTTCTGGCAACAGTTAGGGTGGCTAACTTGATGGCCACATAGGCCCACGCACAATGGTCCTTATAGGATTAAGTGCGGAAACCACACACTTAACTTAGAACTTAGAACTTAGTAGTTTAAGATACGAGTTCCGTAGTAGGGTTATTACAAACGAGTTGACGTTTTGTTAACCCGAGACGAAATCGAGGGTTTACCATCATCGGCACGAGTTTGTCATAACCCTTACGGCCGTGTATCTTACGACGTTTTTCAATACATTTGTGAGAAAACACTAGTCACTAAGTACAATACACGCCTGTCTGCTAAATTTATTTTGGTCTTGATTTTATCAGTTGCTTAGCAATAAAAAAATATTTGTTGTTCCTTTAACAAGTGTATTACTTTTACCTGTTTTCTCACAAATGTATTGAAAAACGTCGTAAGGTACACGGCCGTAAGGGTTATGACAAACTCGTGCCGATGGTAAACCCGCGACTTCGTCTCGGGTTTACAAAACGTCAACTCGTTTGTATTAACCCTACTTACGGCACTGGTATCTTAAAGTACTATTGTTTAATTAGGATAACTTTAAATAAAAAAAATACTACGTATGTCCGTACATAATGTACCTACATTTAATATATTAATGTGTTCTAAATTCAAACACCAAAATAGTGATTAAAAGTGCTTTTTATTCAATGTTTTCAGTGAATAAAAGAATCTTTTTGGTGGGGGAATGGTATGAATAAAATAAGAAGCCCAGTGATTCTACATTTTGTCACTTAGAAATTTTTTTTTTTACTTCCCGTGCTAAAGTGTATGATTGTGTGTTCAAATCTTTTTCTTCGGGTACTTGCTTGTTTTGATATTAGAAGAATCACTCCCTTATTCCACTTAGATCGAGGAGCTAAAGCTAATGGGCTTCGCAATTAAAACGAAAGAAAATTTACAACAGTCTTTTACCATATGAAACTGAATAACTTCCCTAACTTCTACCATACTAATGCTGTTTAAAGGGTTCCGTACCAAAAGAGTCTGAACGGGACCCTATTACTAAGCCTACGCTGTCTGTCTGTAGGTCTGTCCGACATTTAAAGCGCTGTATCATTTGAACCGTAGCGTAGTAGCTATATGGTGTGTTAATCATCATGGCGGATTACCTAACAAATCATAAAAATCGGCCAAGTACGAGTCGGACTCGCGCACCGAGGGTTTCGTACCACTAAGGTAAATATACCATCTTAGTTATGAAAGAAGTGTATAAAATTCGCGCGAGTCCGATACGCACTTAACCAGTTTTTATTGTTTGTTGTTACTCTATAGCGCACTATAAACATGCCAATTTTCACGCTTGTAAGCTTGGAGGAGCTACGACTTGTAAGTGTTCCCGTGTTTACGAGCTAAAACAAAAATCTAGAAAAATCACCTTAAAAAATCACGTTTTTTTAAGCCCCCCTTAATTAGTTTTTATTATTTGTTGTTGCCTATTACGGTTCGACGGTATTTTTACCTTAGTATTACGGAACTCTCGGTGCGCGAGTACGACTCACACTTGGCCGGTTTTTTTTTTCAACTCCTTGGTGCACACTTGCCTGAGTAGCAGTAGCGATAAAAGCGAACGCGTGCGACGTGACGCGTTTTATTTATACTTTTTCGCCTCTTTACGACACACCCACGGGTAGAGATGGGTTGGTAGGTACTATTCTTTGCCGGCACTACACTTGCGTAACTAAGGGCTTGTAAATCGGAGGATGAGCAGCAGCATCTTTCTGTGTATCGTACCATCTTACATACTGCTGTCACCAACAACAGCGGTCGCCAGCCGCAACGCTTACAAGCGTGGTGACTATGGTAAATCCCCTCCTTAGTACCACGCGTTTTTGCTGGAGTTCTGGAGGGGAGCTCCCGGGCCTGTCCTGCAGTGGACGTTTCATGGGATGTTATGATGATGATGACTTTATTTTTAGCTGAGGGCGCGAAATGTTATTGTTGCATTTAAGACTATTAGAATCCGATTATGATAGAGTTATCAATAAAGCGGCGTACGAACTGGCACAAGAAAAAAAAATACTTCGTTTGAAAGGCACCTACTTTGGAATAAAAAGGTAATTTTAAAATAACAAGAAGCCACAATTCATAGCTAATTGATTAATTTATTTATATTTTTGTAAAAATAAAATAGCTAAATATACAATTTTACACTTATTTGTTGGAAGACTTAATCTTAAAACATACTTTTTAACTTAACATTTTAATATGCATTAACAGAGAAATGTAATTCTTTTTCACATTTATCTGCTTCCTGATATAAATGAATTATCTTAGGTATTGTTAGGTGAACATTGTTGATAAATATACTCTGTGTGATGTAACATAGAAAACTAAACACTTCATTACCTATATACCTACAGGGTGCAAACTACGCATTTCTTACAGATGGTGGGTGACACAGACTTCAGGGACTGAACTTTCACCAAGAAAAATGAGTCAAATAAGAATTTGCAGTAGGACCTTTAATAAAAAAATATATTGGGGACATTTCACACGAGGTCATCTCATCCCAAAGTAATATAATAAGACTGTATATTTCAACATTTCATACCTATGTTTCCTCCCTTATTCAGATTTATGTTACCATGATATTATTAAAAGGTTAAGCATTACTATTTAATTTTGTTCCTGCCTCACAAACCCATTTACTAATAGTCTATGGAGAAAGTCTTTCAAAGACCCATCCATCCTCCCCTTGATGCAGCAGTTTTCCATCAGGCACTTCTCCAGGGTGTGGCTTCCGGAACTTAATGCGGTCATGGAGGCGGTCCCTTTGTCCCTGCCAGAACTCCACAGTTCTTGGAATGATAATGTAGCCACCCCTGAAAAAATAATCATCCGTTGTCCCAATATCTTACGCATCGCTCCCTTCTGTCTCACTGTTCTCATTCTAATCATGCTACATTATTTCGACTTTCATCTTATACAAGGATTATTGATGAATAATCAGTTGTTCGTATACAGTTATTCATCAATAATCAGTTACTTACTGGCCTCCGAAACTGGACCTAATAGACCGAAAGGGGGATCCAATTCAAGGTTCCTATTTTGAAAACGCTGTAAATTAGATAGCTGTCTACAATGACGTTTTTTTTATCGTCAAATTTTACTTTGAATCTAAACATTTACAAAATAAATCGCTTAACAATTGCCTAACGCGTTAAAATTTTGCTGCGCGAAAAATTCAAAGTTTTGTTTTATTTCACGTTACGGTGGTGACATAAACTGGCCTATAACTATAGCTATAACGCAGTTAATTTTTAGGGTTCTGCAATCAACGACGAACCATTAACGTCGTTCATGTTCGTCTGTCTGACCGTGGCCTAGCTCAGAGACCCTTACTCCTAGGGAGCTGTTATTTGGTATAGATATAGGTACGGTCAACCGCTCGTCGCTAAAAACTTTTTCAACTCTATTACGACGCCATAAGGTCCAAAAGTGTTTCTACTGACGTGCTGTTGAGTGTACATATTAGTCGTCGACAAAGATGTAAAATATAATTTTGAAATAAAAAAAATTTAGAGTATGTACCTCCTCATCACGTAAAATGGGGATAATTTTTTTTCTCTTTCACCCCGTGATGTGGGTGTCGTTAGATAGTCTTGAAAAATATTGTGAGTATTATGCGAACATGTTTTGATTTAGGGATCCATGTGCGAAATATTTAGCTTAAAAGCGCAATTTTTTGTTAGCGTCAAGTGTCCCCCCTCTGCCAGCTAAACGGTTGTTACAGGAAATATGGAAAAAATCACGGTGGTAGTATATATGATTCATTTAAAAGAAAACCTATCACAGCCAAGTAGGCTTTACAGGTTAACGAGTAATAGTCGAAAAGTTGAAAATAATAGCAATCAGGCGCTGGACGTCGCTGTTCGTAAGGAGGGAAAAAGATTACAAAAAAAATTTAAACCTGCTTAATAATAATAATGATTTTAAAGACAACTACCTACGGAACCCTACACTGCGAAGGCCCGACCGGTCTTTTTTTATCTGGAGTTGTCTTAAGAGTTGCTTCTATACCAAAACTTATATACCAGCATACCTGCAACGTTAGAGCACCTAAAAACTAACATCCGTCAAGTATTGCCACGATAACCCCCGAAACTTGCGAAGAAGTCATCGTAAATTACCTCAAAAGAATCAATCGTTGCAGAATGTCCAGTGGCGCCTATTGGCCTGATTTAATTTTCCATAAAATTAATAATAATAAATATTCAGTAAAAGAAAAAACGGCCAAGTGCGAGTCGGACTCGCGCCCTAAGGGTTCCGTACCTATCTACCATATGATACCTAGCTTCTTGCCAAATTTCATAATTTTTGGTCATCGGGAAGTACCCTGTAGGTATTGCTTTTTTGCATAAATGTATGGAGATGAGAACATAAAAAGCCATATCTTTTGATTGCGTCGTAAAAAATTGAAATTTTCAGATCTTGTGCGGTTCATGGACCTTAATATTCGTTATCAATTTCAACCTGATACCTCTTCTCGTTCGTGAGAAAAAGGGTCTTGACAGACAGACAGACGGACAATAAAGTGATCCTATAAGGGTTCCGTTTTTTTATTTTGAGGTACGGAACCCTAAAATCAACCCTTAATTAGGCAGACGTTTGTGCAAAGTTATTGTCCGGAATGGATAGAAGGAACATATTTCCCAAATAAACTAAGGCGATGTAAAAGCTCTTTTCTTATTGCCCATGCCATTTTAAAAAAATTGAGAAATTTTTCACCGAGGCCCGCAAAATGTAAGACGCTGGGTGGAGCATTTTGTGTATTTTTTATTTAAAAGTTAGGAACCTCGAATTGGATCACTTTATACATAGGACGAATACATTATGTAGCTTAATTAGAATGACAGCAGGACGAAGCGATGCGTTAAATATTGGAGCGACAGAGACACGTATAGCTTCGTCCTGCTCTCACGCTCATCCTTGTCCTGCTGCTGTCAGTTTCGTTTATTTTACATACATACATAATGTCACGCCTTGTTCCCGTCGGGGTAGGCAGAGACCACAGTTCTCCACCTGCTACGATCTTGACATACTTCCCTTGCTTCCTGAACTTTCATCAATCCTTTCATACATGCTCGTCGGTTTAGGGTACTTTTAACCTGGCCTTTATTCAGAACGTCCTGAATTTGGTCCTGGTACGTTCGCCGAGGCCTTCCCCTTCCAACGTTTCCATTCACTCTTGCCTTGTAGATCTCTTTCGTCAATCTTCCTTCATTCATCCTCTCTACATGACCAAACCATCTCAGCATCCCTTTCTCAATTTTAGTCACTACGTCTTCTTTTACGCCACAACGTTCTCTTATCACACTATTTCTAATCCTGTCACTCAATTTCACACCAATCATACTCCTCAACGCTCTCATTTCTACTGAATTAATTCTACTTTCATGCTTTTTCTGTCATACCCAGCTTTCACTGCCGTACATCAGTGTTGGTACCAAAACGCCCCTATGAACAGCCAGAGGAGCCTTGTGAGACACCTTCTGACTCTTCATAAAAGCATGCAGAGCACCATTCACCATGTTTCCAGCATTCACTCTTCTTTCGATATCACTTTCACACTTTCCATCTCTAGTAAACTTAGAACCCAGATACACAAACTCCTTCACTTGTTCGACTTGTTCACCACCTATTAATATAGTACACTCTGTCATACACTCTTCTCTTTCAAGTACCATTACTTTCGTCTTGCTTACAATTATTTTCATTCCTTTCCTATCAAAAGCCACATTCATCTTTGTTACCATCTCCTGTAACTCGTCAGCAGATGACGCAAGTATAACTTGGTCATCAGCGTAGAGAAAACATTTGATGAGTAACCCATTCATTCTTAGTCCACACATACTCTCTTTCAGATCAGTCAAACAATTATCCATGAATAGGTTAAACAGCCAAGCTGACGCTACACATCCCTGCCTAACACCTTTTTCGATGCTAAACCATTCAGTGTACGCCCCGTTTATTCTGACGCAAGCACTGGAATCCTCATTGAGATTTCAGTGCTTGAATCAGATGACCGTTCACCCCATACACAGACAATGCCGACCACAATTCATTCCTCACCACTCGGTCATAGGCCTTTCCCAAATCCACGAACGCGCAGTAGACTTTTTGGTTTTTGGCCAAAAACTTTTCAGCTATGCACCGCAAGGAAAAGACCTGATCTGTACATCCCATTCCCTTTCTAAATCCTGCTTGTACATCCCATATTTTTTCTTCAGTATCTTTCATCACTCTTTCAATCAAAAACAAAACTTGGCCGCTCGTCCAACACAGGTTGAAAAGGCGGTACAGCTGACTAGCCACAATGCCTCGCCCAGCCTTCAACATTTCGACCGACACTCTATCATACCCACCTGCTTTACCTGATTTCATACTTTTCATTGCTTTCATGATCTCATCCATGTTTATCTCACTTAAATTACTCTCATATTCATTCTCATGCAATTCCACAGAAGACCTCGGTACGCTGGCCTCTGCTTCTTCTCTCTCAAACAGACTTTCAAAATATTCCTTCCATCTCTTCAGCACACATTCTTCACCTTTTGTAATACTTCCATCTTGGCTTCTGATTTTACTCAGCTTCGATGTCCTTTCCTCGGGCTGTCCGTATAGATTTCCAGAAAAACTTTTGGTTTGACTGGAAATCTTCAGAAAGCCTTCTGTCAAACTCATCCTTACACTCCTCTTTCTTTCTCTGAACAACATCCTTAACACCTTTCACTCTTTTATATTCCTTTCGTGCTACACTAACATCATCACGTGTGGCCTTCTGCATTATTTGATTAGCTTTTACAGCTAACCAATCTACCATGCTTTCTTCTTCTCACAAACAGCTGCCTGTACACTTTTATCCATCCAGACATTCTTCTTCTTTCCACCATTTCTCCTTTTCGACACCCCACAAACATTGGCAGCTACTCCTACTACTCCATCTTTAAATTCATTCCACAAGCATTCAATATCATTCACTTTATCTAGGTTCTCAAATCTTTCACTCAAGCTTTTCAAGTATTTACTTCTGACATCCTCCTCTTGCAATCTCTCCACTTTAATACGTTCCAAAACGCTCGTCTGCTCTTGTGCCTTATGCCGCCACCGATTAAATAGACCACCAATTCAGGTTACAACCAGGTGGTGGTCTGTGTCGATGCCGACTCCGCAATATGCGCGAGCGTCCAGAACCCTTTTTCTCAATCTTTCATCCACAACTACAAAATCGATCATACTTCTCGCATCACCCTCCTCTCTTGTATACATATGGATCCTTTTGTGGTCAAACATAGTGTTTGCCACAAAAAGATTACATTCCAAACATATCTCAAGCAGACTTACACAATTTTCATTCACACGTTCATCACCAAACTTACCAACAACTCTTTCATAACCGTCACGCTTTATTCCTACCCATCCATTAAAATCACCTAGCATGATAACTCGTTCATTCTGTTCACATTTCCCTAATGTATCTCTCATACTTTCCCAAAACTCATCTATCTCTTTTTGGGCTTCTTGAGACCTTCGCGAACCCATATCCGTAGGTGCATATGCACCCAAAAAGAAGATTCGAGTCAGTTCGACTTTTAGCCTGACCCAGATGAGTCTTGAGCTCACACACTCGACTTCTTTCACGCACTCTACCATTCTTTCGGAAAGTATGACACCGACTCCCTGACAGCCTCTGCTGGGACTGGGAACACCAGACCAGTACGCTGTGTAAGGGCCATGTTCTGTGGTGTCACAACTTTTCAGTTTAGTCTCATTCAGACACAGTACGTCTATACGCCTTTCATCCATCATCTGACATACGAGTACTTCATCTATTTTGCTATTCATTCCACCTCTGACATTCATCGTAGCAAAGCTGCTCTCCGTAGTCCGCTTTTCGCCCCCGCGAGGAACGGGACGTGATGTGTTGCAAATCACATCGCCGCCATTTGATTTTTTTATTTTAGACGAATCCATTGCGTTCCCACGAGCAGCAAGGGATATTCAGGAGGTCCATCCTGGCAGAGCCCCGCATGCCAGGACAAGGCTAGCCTATTTCTGGGTTCGCCCGGGCCCAGGGCGTTGTGACCGCTATCGACTAGACTCGCCTCTAGCCACGCATCCATCGGCACGGTCAACCTTAGATTGGCGGAATGGGCAGGAATAAAAGGAACGGGAGGGATAGGTTTCTTGGGACAGGAATAATTGGTATAGGAAAGGAATCGGATAAGAAGGATATTACTTTCTCGGAAGGATCGGGATGAGTTAGTAATAGCTCGGGGAGCGGGGGTCGCGTACCCGTATACAATACAACAACTCCCAAGGAGAGTTGAGATATGTACCCCCTGACTTCGTTTATTTTACTTACCAGTATTCTGGTCTTGGTACTTCCTTCTGAGGTATAATGTATTTCTCTTCTAGAACCTTCTCCCTCTCACACAGAACGTCTCTAGATTCAATCGGAGTGCTCTGATTACTAGCAGTGGCTGCAATCTGGCTAGGTACTGGACGAGCATGGAAATATCTGGTGGATTCCTCTGGCGGAACCTTCTCAACGTGTCCTTCAATTCTTATTGATCTGTTCAACGATTCCCAGTAAAATGTAGCTGCTACATTAGGGTTTTCAACCTGAAACATGGAACAAAATGGATGTTTTTTAAGTCATCATTAGAAATTTCCAGCTTGAAGCGTGAGAGCAGGACAGAGCGATGCTTATAAGATATTGGAGCAACAGAGACACGTATCCCTCCGTCCTGCCCTCACGCATAGATCTGTCCTGCTGTCATTCTGATCAAGCAACATTATTCCCACTGTAAGAATCGTGTAAAATTAGTAAAATTCTAATCCTATTACGCTTATTGTGAATAATGATGAATATTGTGTTTATTTTAATTTTATTTATTAGGCTTTCCAACAACGAGTGCACATTGATTACATAGGTTGCTTACAATTTACAAGAACAGGTGCCTCATCACTTACAGGAGAGCACAGCATGCACAAATATGTCCAACGAATTTAGGAACAAGAGGAGCAAATGTAGGTAAAAGTAGGCGTGTTAATATCAAAAACGACGTCAATAAATGATAACGTTATATTTCGCGAATATTGTACAAGATCCGTGATAAAATCTTTAGAAGATTTCGGTTCTGATGTACAGTGAAGAGAAGATAAAGCTTGACACTCGTAGTGCGACTCTAGCCCCTACGGCGGTTATAACGTGCTCTTCACCGTACAATAAAAATTTACTAGATTGTGCACACTTGTACAGTAAAGGACAGGTCAAGCTTGACACTCGCAACGCGACTCTAGCCCGTACTAAAGTGGTCACGTGACCGACTCATTTTGTATGGCAAGTTGAAAATTTTTCGTGCGTTGTTAAAAAAGTCGTAGAACAAAAGTTGTTGCTTTTGACCTCTGTAATAACGTGGGCATACGCAAACGAGTTCCAAAAAAATAACCTTGTATATGTAAACTATTATTTTCGTCATTAAGTGATGTGATGCCAATTCATAATACCTACTCTATAAGTATACGCTGGGCAAACTAACACTAACGGTTATTTTCTGCACATGGGTGATAGGCGGAAAGCCAATGAACGATTCGCACGCCTCACACCCGCGACTCATTTTTTGAGTTCTGCGCACCAACGGTCAGGGCTAGTTTGCGCAGCGTATAAAATTTGGTAGACTAGAACTAGAACACTGTACCAGTTCTTTAGCTTTCCTGCTTTCATAATTGGTGAAAAACTTGAATCCCTCATTGCTGTAACCTTTTAGAAGTACAAATCTAGCTGATGGATATCCGTCTCTGGAAGATTTAAAAAACTGGTTAGAAAATTCCACAGAACATCAAAACTAACAGATAGTCATAATAAATTGATTGTGAGCAGTGAGGTTGATCCATAGATTGTAACGTAAGTGATTTACCTCCTCTCTGGATCTTACAACCCACATGATATAATAATGATTGAACAAAATTTTAAAAGTTCTTGTTAATTTAAATTTTCTGATTACTTCCCATATTGTTCAATATCCTATACTATTATACGAGCAATATTTATATCTATATTTGTAATCGGTTTCTCGAAAACGGCTCTTAACGATTCGATGAAATTTACCATACGGGGTTTTGGGGGCGAAAAATCGATCTAGCTAGGTATAATGTCTGGGGAAATTCCCAATTTTCCCAGTGTTTTTAGGCATTTTTTTTTAAATATCGCGTTTCAGACTGAAAGCTACAGCGCCATATGTTGGCGGGTAGCATAGCTTGCTCACCCGATAATATTTTAATGTTGAGGGGGCTATTATAGAGCGAAGCTCGGTCGCCCAGGTACTAGTGCTATAAAAGGGAAAGTAACATTGGGCTGAAAGAGTAGAAAATCGGGAAAGAAGATGGACAGTTTTTTTAATTATGTGGATTATGTTGGATGAATAACAACACAAGTAAAATAAGAGTTCATAGGTAGGCAAATTGGCCAGAGGAAGCAAGGGATGGGATTCATAGAGAGAATGGAGTGGGACAGTTAGCGCTCAGCTGTGGGATAGTTAGTGGCTATTTAAGATAAGAAGGTAGGTACTTACTTAGTGGCTGTTGCCAGACACATTGCATTTGGCTCTAAAATCTCCTTCTTGGTACAAGCCTCTTCAAACCATGCCTTGAACTGTCCAATAGGCTCCTTGGAAGCCAAGTGTTTTTCCAGAAATGTATCATTCTTATCTTTATATCTGAGTCGCATTCCTGTAAGTAAAGAAACAGTAAGGTACAGTCTAAAGGTGGTCAAGCTTGACACTTGCAGCCCCAATGGCGGTGAGAGAAATAAAAACGGTAGGGATAGTCTGACCGCAACCACTGTACCGAGCCTTAGGTATGCGAGCGGCGAGATGGGGGGGCCATCGCTCACGGCGGCAACTAGTTCTGCTCTTTCCTTCCCATTCCCCCACCTCCCCGCGCATACCGAAGGCGCAGTACAGCGGTTGCGGTTAGACTACAGTCTAATGTGTGGTACTTGACGTGAATTTAATTGTACAAATAGCAACTCTTAACCAAATCATTTACTAAGTAAATTATATTGTCTGTCTCAACGTACCATTAAAGAAAAACAGAGACATTTATGATTTTTCAACACATTTGCTCATAAGACAGTTCTATTTGCACTGTATAAGGCCTTGGGTACATTAGAATTTGTATCACAAAATGCAATATTCCTGGTAACAGATTTTCTTCACTTGTCCAAAATTTTTACAGTTATAATAAAGCTAAAACAATTACTTACCTTCAATATCAATGCTCATCTTGCGTAGATTTGATTTCACAAATAGAACAGTTCTTAAATTGTTAAGAACCGGTGACAGACACCTCGTCCCCATGCAAGTTCTAACCAACTGAAAAAAAAATAGATTGAATAGGAAATTAGCTTGAAATCACTTGTCTTGTCACTCAGATAAGAACAAAACAAATTCGTTTATACAACCTTGCACGGTTAGGTACTTCACTAAAGTAGTTACAGCAAGTCAAGCTTGACACTCAGTGCCTATAGCTATTGAAGTAAGAAGCTTGAAGTGCTCTTAACTGTATCTACCCCTTTAATAATTCTGAGAATCACTCATTTATATACTTATTATCTAAAAAATGTTTCAAGATAAACGATATCCTAACCTATGTTTCTTATGATAACACTAGTGCTGGTTGGATAGTAACAATCACAAGAAGTAAATGATAAATCACTACTCGAAAAATTCCAAGTACAAACTACAACAGAACTATTCATATAAAAGATAAAACGAAAATACGAAACACGATAACTCTGACGATAACAAATAAAATGTTACCAGATCGCATTAAAAATAGGTACCTAACTAAATAAAATATTTGTTCAAAAATATATGTACTTGGAAATTCACTATTATCCCTATTATCTAATCTGTGCCTCGCCTCCACAGTGTGGTTTCCAAATGTATACAAAATATACATTATAATACAATATAATGAAGAATGGAATACGGACAAACAAATATGACGTCCAATCATGGCCAAATTTAAAAAGGAGGAACCGATTTACAAGAAGGCATGATTTTGTGCAGCGTAAATCATCCGTAAGAGCTACTAATACAGTTCTGTTCTCAACCCGGATAAGCTCCGCTGCTGTCGTTGTTGTTGTTGGAGTCGGAAAGATTAATTTGTACCAATTTAGATCATTCTGGCAATGAAAAAAAACGAAGCATCAGTTTTACATAAAAGCGAGACAAAAGATAAGCATTATGCGAGAGCGAGAGGAGGACGAGATGTTAGATTGTTGAAAGTTTTATTAATGGGTCATTCATAGAAGAATGGGCAAGGTTTAATGACCCTATTGATTCTTTCAATTCATTATTAGCATTTAATTCATTAAATTCAATTTGTCAATAGCGTCCTAAGCATGTAAACAAAACGAAAGTCATCTCTTGTCAAAAGGTCGTCAACGTCAACACAACGTGTTTTCTTTCCAGCCGTTTCATTACTTTGTTCACTGAATATTTTATCGCTAAAAACGCCAAGTGTTCGTAATGGAGACCGAATCAGAAGTTATCAAGGAAAACATCCAAACCGAACCGCTTCTACACAATCCTGTCTACGTAACCTTGTTGAGCTTCTTGATCCTTGTTTTAACACTTGGTAAGTTGCATATAAGCACCAATCTTGTGTATCTTACTTCAAACAAACAAATTTATGTGTTTTACTTCTCTATTTTTCACTCTCAACCTATAACTACCTGCTAAAAACCTGTTCACAGTATGGGGTTGAGTTGAGTTGACATCACCTGAACTAGCTCGCCTGCCAGCCTGAAGTTTGTTACATATTTAAATATATCTATGTAGGTACATCTAAACTAGAATGGATAAATACTCCAAGCAAACAACAATGTAGGTGCAATAAGCTTTCACAGGTGTCCGACCTAGGTACCTACTTATATTTGTAATAGATAGGTACATATGTAAATGTGTGCGGACCATTCATCACAAGCTCAGAGATAATTATAATAAGGCATCATAAGCTCAGAGATAATTATAATAATAATTGAGTGATTCTATATTACATTACAGTATTCTGGTGGATATTCTCCAGAAGCCGTCATCTTCGTAAATGTGTAGTACTCACTGGCTTATCAGACTCTGGAAAAACACTGCTTTTTGTACGGATTACATACAACCAGTATCGGCAGACTTTTACATCTATGAAGGAAAACATTGCTGATTATTTAGTGGGAAGCGTAAGTACTTTTATAGTCTGTAGTGAAGAGGGTACAGCTTAAGGGTCCCCCACAGCTGAAGGGCTCTTAATTTAAAACAATCAATGTAATGATAGAGCGAGTTTAACAGTTTTAGACATAAATATGTACACTCGCTCTATGGTAATATTCTTCTTCTTTCATTTAAGAGCTTGGCTCTTGTCGATGGAGTAACTTCCAGTCCTCACTCGCGAGCTGCTTTACCTCCTGAAACGACACGACATTGACCTTTTCTTTTATCTGGTCAAAGTAGCTTTGCCTAGGTCTTCCTCGTCCCCTC
This sequence comes from Athrips mouffetella, assembly GCA_947532105.1. Classification (NCBI taxonomy): domain Eukaryota; kingdom Metazoa; phylum Arthropoda; class Insecta; order Lepidoptera; family Gelechiidae; genus Athrips; species Athrips mouffetella. The sequence goes on along the minus strand of OX383972.1, from coordinate 18,790,634 downwards.
TTTCCTTCAATCTTTCCATCCATTATGTTTCTCAGGAAATTGTCGTGCCGTATCAGGTGACCTATCATTTTCCCTCTTCGGTTATCTATTGTTTTTAGTAAACTTCTTTTCTCTTTGACTATTTCTAGCACCTCCTTGTTTCTTTTCTTTTCCATCCAGCTAATTCTTTCCATTCTCCTCCAGCACCACATCTCAAATGCTTCCAGCCTTTCTCTATCTCTTTGTGTCAGTGTCCATGTCTCACTTCCGTACAATACAATGCTCCATATGTACACCTTGATTAAGCGCTTTTTTTTTTTAATTTTAACTGTTATAAATTAAAAATCTGCTTCAAACCTTGATACATCTTATCTGATTGTATGTACAAAATTTTGACACATGTGTTTTGTAGTTTAGAAGTTATTGCAAAAGTTAGTTTGAATGCGACATCACAGCTCCAAGGGACCCTTGAGTAGTCATCTCTAGACTTAATGGTCAGAAAGCTTAAGTGGCTGTTACATGGCTGCTAACCAAGCCTTGACAGTGGTCTTTCTTTATTGAATCTTATTCAGATTCACTAGAAAGGCTGTTAGCTGCAACCTACATGGTCGAAACCAACAAGGGTGTCCATGTTTTTACCACTGTTACCACTGTGGGCACATTAATTACACCGTAAATATACAAATGCTGGCTAACAACTTGGCACAGTGGTGAAAGGATTGTGTATATTAATTTGTATGTACAATCAACTGTATGATTAAGTCATTGTTCAAGTTGTTAGCTTGGATTTATGTGTAAAATTAAGTAAAAGGTCATAAATATTCTATTCAGCAACTTATTGCTTAAACATTGTATATGAATTAAAATAAGGTATTTGTCATTCTAGAAAACTCTTAAAATCGTCGACCTGCCGGGGCAAGAGCGGCTAAGGAACAAGTTCTTTGACCAATACAAAGATAGAGCTAAGGGTATCGCCTATGTTGTTGACTCTGTCACCATTCAGAAGGAGATAAGAGATGTGGCCGAGTAAGTGTTTTATGCTATTGTACATTTAGCTGAATAATTATTGTTATTTATTTGTGTGTAACCTGTACATTGTGACTTTAAAAATAATCTTTTTTAGTGCTCAACTACAATATACAAAAAAATAATGTGCAAAACTTCATGCTTCTATATTGACTGGTAAAAATGCTTCCTCTCAAAACCATTAAACAGTGTCAGCAATAGATCCAATGGAAGTTTAATTATAAAAAAGCTGTCTGCAGAGTTAAAACTATGTTTCAGCTTTAAAATTACTCTCACATAAATGCGGACACCATATTCTGTGTAAGAATTGTTTTCAAATAGCAACACTAAGTTTTTTTTGTTTTTTATGAAGAAATTAGGGTGAATGTAAATTCATCCATTACTGTTTATGGTGTGGCAAAACTTAGTGCCCATGCAAAAAATATATCACATAAATTCACATGTTTTGGAGTTATGCGATGTTGCATCGCGGTTTTGTGTTTGACCCTTTAATAAATTTTATAGTAATACAAATTATCAAATAGCTTAACTCATGCTTATATTTCTTGTTTTCAGGTACCTCTATACTGTGCTGTCAGACCCAGCAGTGAACAAAAATGGCCTGCCAGTGCTCATTTTGTGCAACAAACAAGACCAACCCCTGGCCAAAGGTAGCCAAGTCATCAAGGGATTGCTGGAAAAGGAAATGTAAGTATTTGCTTTCATCCTATTACCTATCATTCTGTAGATATTTGTTTTATTCTTTTGTATAAAGTACAATTAAATTACTGAGTAAAAAACATGCAGGGCCTTTCAACACGATTTAAAAACCACCTTCAAATGTATCATATTTTAGATAAGCAAGATTGTAACAAAATGTATAATAGTTTTTGACATTATGAAGGTCATAAAGATGGTTTTCATGGTAATATAATAGTCACAAGTAATCTAAGTGTTTCCATTTGTAACGGTTAAATTACGGTAATATAAACCTGATGCTTGACTTGCTTTTTTCCTCAGTAACCTGGTTCGTCTAACCAAATCGAACCAATTGGAATCTGTGGACCCGTCGTCGCCCAACCAGATGGTGTTCCTCGGCAAATCCGGTAAGGACTTCGAGTTTTCACACTTGAATTCGCGCGTGGAATTCGCCGAGTGTTCCGCCAACACCGGCGAGGACGTCAAACCGTCTGACACCAAGGCTTTTGAAGACTGGATCTCCAAATTATGTTATATTTAAGCATTTCAATATTTGCTTGATAGTGCGGTAAGCTGAAGATTTTTGTGTGTACTATCGACGAAATCAAATCATGATCCTTTTGCTAAAAAGTACGTACGTAGTATGTTTTTAATGCATGTTTTAATGTTTATTCGTAACCCGATCTGAATGTATTAAATAACTACAAATATAAACGTAAGACAGAAGACAGATCATGATTTAGATTGGTCGATAGTACAGTCAAGATCACGTCAGGCTTGACACAATGGACGTTGTACCGTTTGTATTTCAATTGCCGTAGGAACAAAAGCTGCGCTGCGATGGTCAAGCTTGTCCTGCTCTTAAAATGTGTGTCGTAATTAAATTACGGAAAAATTTTGTGACTTAATAAATGGTGCCACCATCGATTACAGTCTAGAGCACGTTAAGCTTGATACGTTGAACTTTGTACCGTTCTTATTTCAAGAGTCGTAGGAGCTAATGTCCTGCTGCAAGTGTCAAGCTTGATCTGCTGTTGACTGTACCTTCCTAAAAGTCATGCCTGACTTATTAGACGTACCGTTTTTAATTTTAACCGCCCCGTGGCCGTTGAGGCTAGAGTTGCGCTGCAGGTTTCGTGGTAGACCTGCTCTTCACTGTACTTTCGCGGCCAAAAAATTTTATATTTTGATACTCATAAAGTTTCATAAAAAATACGATTCGTTTGAGTATGCATTTATATTGCTTTAGGTATGTTGCTTCTATTATAATATGATTACCGTCGTAATAAATGTAAGTTAGAGTTTACGTTGTCTTTCGAATATTGGTTAGATTTGGCTAGGATGTTGCTTTTTAAAACATTACCTTACATGTTGCTTTTTAAAACTTTTCATTACATATTGCTTTTTAAAACATTACATTACTTATTTCGTTAATGTGGTTGCTTTGAAAATTTGATTATATTTTTTTATAGTATTGCGTCTGATTGAATCAGAGTTTTGTTTGTTTTGAAGTGGTTATTCTCAATTCCCATTGTGATTTTGAATTATGTACCTATTTTTCTACGAGAAAAATAAAAGTATGGAATCTGAGCAAAATAAGATTCTTTCTATTTAACTAATCCTTGCCGTTACCGTAAACTACGTTTGGTTAATAGGAGTATATGAAAAAAATTGCAATAAAGTCTATTTTTGGGACCGCAAAACTAAGTTCGTTTGTGAAGGAATTATTTTTCAATGCATTATATTTTTTCAATTACATATATGACCATTTATTCCAATTTATTCCGATGTATGTCTTCTTCTTGTAGCATCATAGTAATAAAAAAAAAGAATTGCACGTCACCTTGGCGAATTCACGTTAGTATTAGTACCTGGCCTGGACAACCAAGCTTCGCTCTATAATAGCCGCCGCAATATTAAAATATCATCGGTTGAGCAAGCTATGCTTCCCGCCAACAGATGGCGATGTAAGTTTTTTTCTAAAACGCGGTATTTTCTAAAATGCTTAAAAACCCGGGGAAAACGAATTTTCCCAGACATTATACCTAGCTAGATCGATTTTCGTCCCCGAGTATGGTAAATTTCATAGAAATAGAGCCGTTTTCGAGAAACCGGTTACAAATATTGCAAGTATTATTATATTGTATATGTATTTAATGGCATCACATCTCATTACAAAAAGTATTATAATCTAAGGCGATTTCTATGGCGCGTCCAAATGACATTTTTATTCTTAATGCTCTGAGGCTAAGGAACGAGAAGTTCATCCGCTTAAGGCTATACCGTAGCTAAAATTAGCAGGTACACTCTCGACAATGTTAATTTCGACCTCATTTACACGTTAATAACGTTCATATAAGCGTGCCTAGCAACATGGCTGTTACGACCAGAATCAAAACATCAGCAATTCAATCATAATATTGAAAAAACATCACAAAAAGGGGTAATTTTGGGATAATTAATTAGGGGTAATAGCCCATTTTCAATTTAAAAAAAATTGTTTATCGAGTCAAGTTCATTAGATCTTGTAACCGAATGCGACTTTGACTAGAGTAGATTCTTAAGTAAGATATATATTTTTTTCAGAATTTATAACACTATTTTCTGCGACTCAGATAGTTTAAAAAAAATTAAAAACACGGATAAATGGATAAAGATACAATGGATTTAGTAAATTTCTTGGAAAGATTTGGTTTGGTTATTTGGTATGGTTTTTTATTTGGCGCATAAAACGTTTCAGAATCAGAAATCTGCTTGCTTGGAAAGATGCTTAATTATCACATATCACGGCCATAATATTCAACACTGTTAAAAACTGCTCAAATGAAGCGTAGCTATTTAGCCGTTATCAGCCTCAAAATGTTGCGATTTTCGGCATTCATTCATGTCATCAATCACAAGCTCCAGGTGCATTGCATTCAATTCACCCTTTTTGTTAAATGGGTGTACTCTTATTAAAGAAAATTAATCCATCGAAGATTACTTAATCGTGGTGCGATGATTCGGCATTAAGTTCAATGCACTTATTGATTATCTTAATTGTTATTTTTGCATATTCATAAACAGATAATAAAATATCGATACGGATCGATAAATATTATCATTGTCATATCTAAAGGTAGAGGGTTAATTTTTATACCTATTTTTATACAGTATAGGTATAGGGTGGTATAGGGTAGATTTTTAAAGACTTTGCTATCATTAAGCTCTTAAAAGCTTTTTGCATATTCATGAACTATCCATAAATTAACTCACTCGATACGAATTAATGCATTTTTTGTAGGTACAAAAGAAGTTACTTTCTCTTTGTTCCTATATTGTTCCCTCAGAATATATAAGGTCCTAATGAAATAGTGAACATAATTTTAGTATATTAGTCAGACCATTAAACTGAACAACTTTCCCAAAAAATATAGGTCGAAATCGAAATACGAAAATAAATTTTTGATAGGATCTAGGAGGAATTTTTAATCTTTGATAGGATCGTAAAGTGGGCACATGACAATGGCATTATTCTAAACATGAAAAAAGCGCAGTGCTTACATATGTTCTCCCCCTATAACAGACTAGCTAAAATAGTAGATTACGCTAAGATTGGTATAGTCGGTCATACCTACGATTGTTTACACCTGGAAAAAAGTGGTTGTGGATGCAAAAAATTGGATTATGTTGTGAAATGTAAATATTTGGGACTATGGGTGGACAATAACTTTAATTTCAAATTACATATAGAGGAACTTTGTAACAAGCTGAGGACTGTATTGGGTAAGTTTTATTATTTAAGATCAATGGTCGATAAACACACTTTAAAGATAGTTTATTATGCGCTGGCGGATTCGCTTATTAACTACGGTCTAAGTGTCTATGGTCGAACTTTCTGTACTTACATTAAGAATGTTAAAAATCTACAAACTAGGTTAATAAAATACTTAGTTGATAAGAGAACTAAAACAAGTTGTACTGACTATAGTGAACTATTTCCTATTTGTAGAATTTTGCCAATAAACTTGAAAGTAAATTTTTTATTAGCAATTGATCATTATTATAAAGATGAACATAAAGAGCAAGTAGTAAACAGATATAACACCAGACGAGTAAGAGAGAAACAGTTGTTACATACTAAGGAAATCAATTATTACGGAAGAAGACTTGATAGACACTTAGTACCTAAAGTTTTTAATGAAATTTCGTGGTTAAGAGAGGAGCCCAAACTTAGTACAAAAGTATTGAAAATAAAATTAAAAAACACCTTACTAAACCTATAAAACTTGTGAGTACCTACTTAGTATCATTCTTTATAAGGTATCTTATTCTTTTTGACTACGGCTAGGAGCACTTCAAGCTTGACACATAGGACTTTGTTCTGTGCTTATTTATAAAGCAGCAGGACATAAATTTGCACTGTGAGTGGCTTGACCTACTCCTGGCTGTACTTGCCTGCTTGATACAATACAATACAATACAATACTCTTTATTGCACACAGAAATACAAAATTTACAAAAGAAAAAAAATACAAAATGAAATACGGAGCACAATAGGCGGCCTTATTGCTAAAAAGCAATTTCTTCCAGGCAACCTTTGGGTGCAGGAAACAAAATAATTGTAATACGGGGACGGTGCACAAAGAAACCATACTCTGAATAAATATTGGGTACATACATAGTATTATAATAGACATACATACATATACCTAATATTAATATACTACATACATATATACTACATACAATATACAGTGTCCGTCTCCCCAGCAACCCATGCGAGATATGGCCAAGTGGCATACACCAGAATTTAGTGGAAATTGGTTCATTCCATCAGTAAAGTGTCAGATTCAGTGCATCAAAACTGATGACACTACGAGGTGAAAACTTTGGGTGGCTGTAGAGACGTCTCGTCAGCCAGCCCATTCTATACAGGGAAAACTACGAAGATTACATAAAAGCAAAATAGTTCCTCATTTACTGCATGTCTAGTGCAATTGATTGTAAAAAAGCCGAATCGAAAAAGTCCATATGGTAGGAGCACTTCAACAATAATTATGGGTGGCTGGAGAGACGTTTTCCCAGCCAGCCCATGTGATATCTCGGAACATATAGTAGGTAGGAAGATGAAACAAAGCTTAATATTTACTACCTACTCGGAACAGTAGGTAGCAAATATTTCAAAATCCTAGCTCCACTAACTTGAGATATTTGTATTTTTTCATGGGCTTGCTGGGGAGACGTCTCGCCAGCAAGCCCATGCTGTAACTCAAAAAGTACTGCACGTAGAATGCTGAGCGATATACCAATAGAGAGTGCATATTTGATGCAATAAGCACCAAGAAAAGTGAGTCCCTAGGTCTTATGGTTTCGATGCTAGAAACAAAAATCATTTTCCCGCTGAAAATTTGGAATGCATGATATGAAGTGCAACGTTGCCGTTCTGTGCAATTCTACATGTTGCTGTTAGAGCATTCAAAAATCAATCTTGTGTCCTTATAGTTAAGAGGTCCTGTAGACGCACGTGTAGATTATTTGTAATTTGAGAATAGTTCGGGAGACGGTGTACTTAAAAGGCTGATTGGTTAACAAGAAGTTTTTATTTATTTGTGGACAACATGTGAAGAACAAAAGACATAATATGTATTTTGGCTCACGTATTTATTTAATAAATCAGTTTTCTTAACTTATTAATAACAGGACAATTTAAGAATACTTTAAAAATTTTAGTTTGTTACTGAGACCATTAAACCTACATCTCCTCCTAGAATACAGTTGTCCAGGTTGCTAAAAAGAAATTGAGGCACCAGTTAGTATTCACGTGAGCTAAAATACATATTATCTCTTTCGTTCTTAACATGTCGTCCACAAATAAATAAAAACTTCTTGATAACCAATCAGTCTTTTACTAAGTACACCGTCTCCCGAACTATTCTCAAATTACAAATAATCTACACGTGCGTCTACAGTACCTTTTAACTATAAGGATACAAGATTGATTTTTGAATGCTCTAACAGCAACATGTAGAGTTACACAGAACGGCAACATCGCACTTCACATCATGCATTCAAAATTTTCGGCGGGAAAATGATATTTGTTTCTAGCACCGAAACCGTAAGACCTAGGGACTCACTTTTCTTGGTGCTTATTGCATCAAATATGCACTCTCTATTGGTATATCGCTCAGCATTCTACGTGCAGTACTTTTTGAGTTACAGCATGGGCTTGCTGGCGAGACGTCTCCCCAGCAAGCCCATGAAAAAATACAAATATCTCAAAAGTTAGTGGAGCTAGGATTTTGAAATATTTGCTACCTACTGTTCCGAGTAGGTAGTAAATATTAAGCTTTGTTTCATCTTCCTACCTACTATATGTTCCGAGATATCACATGGGCTGGCTGGGAAAACGTCTCTCCAGCCACCCATAATTATTGTTGAAGTGCTCCTACCATATGGACTTTTTCGATTCGGCTTTTTTACAATCAATTGCACTAGACATGCAGTAAATGTGGAACTATTTTGCTTTTATGTAATCTTCGTAGTTTTCCCTGTATAGAATGGGCTGGCTGACGAGACGTCTCTACAGCCACCCAAAGTTTTCACCTCGTAGTGTCATCAGTTTTGATGCACTGAATCTGACACTATACTGATGGAATGAACCAATTTCCACTAAATTTTGGTGTATGCCACTTGGCCATATCTCGCATGGGTTGCTGGGGAGACGGACACCAATATACATGCATAAAAAATAAAACACATAAACAAGCAAGTGGAAACAAAGAACAACAACCAATATCAGATCACGGGACGTGAAAGAGAGAAAAAAAATAAGAAAATAAAATAAGGTTAGCCAGAGAGTGAGAGGAAGTGAGCTTTAACATTGTTTTTGAATGTGTCGAGTGAGGGAGCTTGCCTCAACGTGGTGGGAAGTGCGTTCCAGAGTCTTATAGCTCTTACTGTGAAAGAGTCGTGATAGAAGTTTGTGGAATGGGAAGGTAAAGAGAGGGATAGGTCAAGAGAGGAACGGAGTGTACGGTCGACGTGAGAGGGATGGAACTGAAATCTTTCTTTGAGATAGGAGGGGGTAGTGGGTATGAATAAGACAGAATACAGAAGGGAAAGGATATGACAATCTCTTCGATGGCGAATGGGCAGCCATTTTAACTGCGCTCTAAAAGATGACACATGGTCATATTTCCGCAGCCCAAAGATAAACCTGATGCAAAGGTTCTGAAGACGATCTAGTTTATTGAGCAACTCTTCCGTGAGGTCGGGGTAGGAAGTGTCAGCGTAATCTAGGATAGGCAGCAGTAAGGATTGCGCCAGAGCAATTTTCGTACTGGTCGGTAAGAAATTTCGTAACCTTTTTAGTGACCCGTATGCCGCAAAAATTTTCCGACTGACATCTGATACTTGTGGCCTCCATGAAAGAGTATTGTCAAAAGTGATCCCAAGGTTTTTGACAGTTTGGCTATATGGGACACAGACACCTTCAAATACAACGGGAGGGAGTAGCCCAAAGTCGACTCTTGTGACAAACCATCGACTGCCAATAACTGTGACTTGCGTCTTATTAGGATTCACTCGTAATCCGTGAGAGTGACTCCAAGCGGAAATGTGAGCTAGGTCAGAATTTATGACAGATATAGCGTCGTTAAGCTCATTGATTCCCGCTTGAGAGTAGATCTGAAGGTCGTCTGCGTACAGGTGATACGAAGATTGAATAGGGAGGGTAATCGAGTTGATGAAGATTGAAAACAGGAGTGGGGACAAGACGCCACCCTGAGGTACACCGGCGGAAGTTTCACACCACGAGGAGAAGGATTCTTCAACCCGGATGCGTTGCCGGCGACCAAAAAGGTAACTACGAAACCAGTCAATTGCCGTTGGAGATATGTTAAGAGAGTGCAGCTGGCCCAGTAGGATGTCAAAGTCAACGGTGTTAAAGGCGTTACTAAAGTCAAGTAGGGTCAGTACTGTCAGCTGCTGTCGCTCCATCCCCATGCGAATATCATCAGAGATCTTGACAAGGGCAGTAGTCGTACTATGACCAGGACGAAAACCGGATTGGAGTGGATTGAGTAGGTTATTGCGATTTAGGAATTGGCTCAGCTGGTTATAGACCAACCGTTCCAGTACCTTAGAAAGGAATGGGAGAATGGATATAGGACGATAATCGGAGAAAGATGCAGGGTTACATTTTTTGGGAATAGGCGTAATTTGAGCTTCTTTCCACGCTGTTGGAAATACGCCGGAGGTAATGGAGTTGTTAAGGATTTTGGTAAGGATTGGAGTAAGGATGTCAATAAGGGGTATGATCATATTACGGCTAATGCTGTCACTGCCAACAGCATTCGAGGTGATGGAGAGAATACTCTTCTTAACATCACAATCGGAGAACTGACGAAAATTGAAAGAGGGAAACGTAGGAATTGGCTTTGAGAGTAGTGAACTAAGTGTACTGTTTTTAATACCAGCAGCAATATGAGAAGAAGAGGAAAAGTGGTCATTTAGTGTGTCGAGATTTGTATCCTTTGGTATATTACCATTTCGTGACTTGCCAATTCCTAAAGTATAGAGGAACCGCCAGACTTTGGCGGGGTCTCCGTTTTCTACAGCTTTATGAATATTGCGTCTTTGAGCGTCCCGTATCACCATGTTGCAGTGATTTCGTACAGCATTATATTTACGTTTGTTTTTGTCACAGGAGTCGACCTTGAACTTTGATTTTGCTCGAATCTTCCTTTCCATCAGAACCTTCATGTCATCAGTCAGCCAAGGAGCCGGTAGGTGTTTAATTGTGACAGGGCGTACAGGAGCGTGAATGTCATATAGTTCTGTTAGGAGTTGAATAAACAGGTGAACTTGCTCATCAACAGTACCAGCACGATCAATTACCGACCAGTCGATATTCTCTGCATCTTCGCGAAGACGCGCAAGATCAATGTCTTTAAAATTACGCTGAAATAAGGTGCGGGGTTTGAGTTTAGGGGGACGAATTTTATATGAGAGATATATGAGGTGGTGGTATGAGAAGGCATCTGCCTCAATCTGACCATGTTTTGCAACATGGTCAGTTGAGGAGACAATCATAAGGTCAAGGAGAGAAGGAGAGCAATTTGGGAAGAAATGAGTGGCGTTAAGTGGGAGAATATTTAGATTACTGGAAGAGACAAGTGACTGTAATTTTTGTGTTCGCAAATCATTTTTAAGGAGGCAGGTGTTAAAGTCGCCCATTATTATGGAATGACTGTATGAAGGAACAAACTCTTCAAGAAGGTTTTCAAAAGAAGGAAAGTAATTTATTTTAAGAGATGGGCTGTAATATACACCAAGAAGAATTTTAGAATGGGATAGGTTGACCTCTAGAAAGAGATGCTCAGCGGTGTTGGGAGGTGGGGGCTGAGGAGATTGACTAATGATCGAAAAAGGAATATGGCTGCGAAGGTATATAGCGACACCACCATGTGAGGAGCTCACTCGATCATTTCGGACAAGCTTAAAGCCCGGTAAGGAATAGGAAGTAGACGGAAGACAAGGATTGAGAAAAGTTTCGGAAACAAGAATAGCTTGGATATTTTTGTTATCAAATGACGCAAGCATATCCACATAGTGTGCAGGAATGCTTTGAGCATTGATATGCACCACGTTAAAGTTTTTTGAGACATCACTGAAAACAGTAGTTAATGTCTCATTGAGAGTAGGTGGAAGGCTATGGAAGCTTGCGTCATCTGATTCGGACAAGTTGGAGGAAGAGAAGGAATAGAAGTGATCTGAGTGGTTGTCATTGTCTGCACCATCGGAATTGCTCATGTATATAATATATGATACCTATAAAATATATATATATATATATATATATAATAAGATATAAATATGAAAATAATAATAATTAAATAGATATATAAATAAATATAACAATAACTCGCATTTCACCTGCCAGTATGCCATGGAAGAATCAATTTCAAAACAAACAAAAACAAATAAATAAATTAAAAAAAAAAAGAAGAAAAAGTTACACAAAACCACAGAATTAATAATAGTACTACACAAAGATTTCGGACCTCCTTGCTTCGCTCGGAATAGATACCTTGCTAATTTATTTTACTATGGGATGACATCTGCCAACATGTCCCAATATTTTATGTCAAACTATCAGTGATCACTAGGAAATATTCAAAATAACCCGTCAAATCCATAGAACGACGCCTTCGCTACCTTGTGACGAATTATTTCTTTAATCCTCCTTCTAAGTACCCTTATTTTTCTGTGGTACTACAAAACTTTACATAAGTACTAAATAGTTCTTGGTGCAACTTATGTTTGCGTGGAACGGAACATACGAATAAGACGTTTAAGAAAAATTTACAAGGAACTAATCATTAAGAAAAAAAGAGACGGAACAATACATAGCCGCACCGCTCGGCAGAACAAAACGCGCTCAGTCTGTGCATGCAAAGCACATGTGACAAATTGATTGAAGGTAAACATTTAAATAAAATGTTTATCAAATAAAACGAAAAGCTAGACTACCTAACCAAAAACACGGTGTTAAATTATGATTAATAAATGCAGCAATAAGTGCAGTGACAGGAATAAACATTGCACCGCATATAAAAGCTATAAAACTTGCACGATGAGCACACTCCATCACTTCTTTGCCGGCTTCCTGTTTCGCAGAGGCCTATTGGTTTCAGCGGCGCCTCCATGTAGTTGAGCCGCAGGCACCACGACTGCCGCTGACGCCGAAGATGGTGAACCGGGTGGTGAAGCAGCTTGTTCCTGTTTCGGAACATAGCCAGGGACAAGGCTCAGCTCGTCGAGAGAAGTAACACGGTGTCGCTTGCCTTTCTGGTCCAGAACGACGATGACACCGCCATTCGTCCAACATTTTGTGACTCCATAGAAATCGCGAGCCGCAAGAAAAGTGGCATGCCGCTTCTTTGTCAAAAACTCGGAGAGCGTTACGCCACTCGCCTTAAGGCCAGTTTTTGAAGACCAGGCTTTGTCGCGTACCTCTGTACTGCGGAACTTGACCAAGACGGGCCGGGGCTTGCCATTGGTGGTAGGTCGGCCAAGGCGCTGGATACGGGTGAATGTTTCCTTGGTGGCATCCTGAATATCAAGCTGTTTCTTTGTAAGCTGCAGAACTGAATCGGTCAAGTTCTCATCTTGGACTTCAGATACACCATGGAGCAGTAGAATCTTGCGACGAGACCTCATTTCAATTTCAGTGCGATCCCAACTTTCAGCTAGTAGAGCAACTTGTCGCTGCAGCATGGACAACGCATGCAAAACAAAAGTCTTGAACTCTGCATAGTCTGGTGGTAAATTGGTGGCAGCAGGGGTAGTTACAGGTGCACCCATCTGAATGTCTTCAAATTTTGCCATCCTTTCCTGGAAGTGCGCAGCAATTGCCTCGATGGACATTCTTAGCTCCTCCATTGTGATGTGATGGGTGATGATGACAGTGCACAAATAACAGGTGTTGTGAAGTTTTGTTGTGAAGGGCGAAAGGAAACTACTAGCAGGTTAATGCAGTTATAGTACCATAATAAAAATGTAAGTACTGTTTGTTAACACTTTTAACAATATTAAAATAAATTTAAATTGCAGAGCAACTAAAAACGCGTCTATCTTTTTCGCCGCCTACCCGCAAAAAAAAAAAAAAAAAAAAAAAAAAAAAATGATTGATGTAAAAATGAAATTGATGTACCTATTTAAGTAAGTATATATAGCTAGTACCAGGTGCATGATTTTGTTAGTATTGCGCCTTCTTCGCCAACAAACTGTCACAGTTTGGCGATCATTTAGTTTGTAAGAAATGCATGTACCTTTCGTAATTAATAAATAAAAAAAAAATTTAAAAAAATTTGACCTCCCATATATAGGGTGACTTTTAATTAGATCTTGATAGCAAAATATATGCATGTACTCCTGATACTGAACAACTTTTCCCAAGGAACATAGGTCGAAATACGAAAAACCAAATTTAACCTCTCATACAAAATGCGCTATCAGCTGATGCAGTTTCTATGGGAGGTCAATACTTGATTTTCGTATTTCGACCTATGTTCCTTGGGGAAAGTTGTTCAGTATCATGAGTACATTCATACCTTTTTCTATCAAGAACTAATTAAAAGTCACCCTATATACTGCAATCAGCTGATACTCGTAGCGCATTTTGGGAGATCAAATTTGGTTTTTCGTATTTCAACCTATGTTCCTTTGGGAAAGTTGTACAGTTTCATGGTCTAAGCAACATGCTAAAATTAGGTTCTTTATTTCTGTTGGACCCTATATTTCAAGCAACGGCTGAATACCGTACCGCAACACATCATAATAATAATGCTATCGCCATAGACTCTAGTAATATAATATCGCATTTCATGAATTTACATTTGGATCTTTTATAGCCATATCTCATAATAATCCTGCATTTTTCAGAAAGAAAGTAGCCCAGATTTCACACATCCGCAACACACAATAATCGCCTATTTATAATGCTATTCAATTAAATTACAGTACCTGGTCGACCGAACTTCGCTCTATAATAGACGCCTCAACATTAAAATATCATCGGGCGAGCAAGCTATGCTACTCGCCAACAGATGGCGCTGTAGGTTTCTGTCTAAAACGCGGTATTTTTTTTAAAATGCTTCAAAACACAGGGAAAACGAATTTTCCCAGACATGAGACCTAGCTAAATCGATTTTTTGCCCCCAAAAACCCCTGTATACAAAATTTCATTGAAACCGTTGGAGCCGTTTTCGAGAAACCGATTACAAATATATATATATATCAGGACGTTCTGAATAAAGGCCAGGTTAAAAGTACCCTAAACCGACGAGCATGTATGAAAGGGTTCATGAAAGTTCAGGAAGCAAGGGAAGTATGTCAAGATCGTAGCAGGTGGAGAACTGTGGTCTCTGCCTACCCCGACGGGAACAAGCCGTGATGTTATGTATGTATGTATGTATGTATATATATATATATATACAAATATTACTCGTTTAATAGTTGGTATAGGATAAAAACACATACATACAATCATCATCACCATATCAGCCGAAAGACGTCCACTGCTGGACATAGGCTACATATCCCATGAATTATCCCATAGATTTGCGAGGTTCAGTCTCATGAAGGCAAACATGTGGTTGTGTAAACATGTTCAAATTGTAATGCAAAAAATGGGAACAATCAGAAAATAATTTCTTCAGCCAGCTCTAGACAAAATAAGCGTCGATCCGTTGCTCTGTTTCTGCAAAGAGGATAATACCATAAAAATTGCACGAGAGATGAAACAAACGAACAAAATATTAGTACCTATCTAGGACATTTTGACTAAGAGCTGGTGGTTGGCAACCCTACCTCATCACCCACCAAAAAGCGACCTATCTAGGCTGGTGCACAATGAAAAGGCGAGTCTAAAAAAAAAGTTGCCTGGGCGCAACCTGCCACGTTTTATACAGTCAACAATTTTTTTTTTCAAATCGTAAACCAAGTAAGTACATTGTGTATGCAAAAGTACTAATTAAGAAGTACCAATACCAGCAGGATTGCCTCGCTTAAACCTAGTACTTAGTAAGTTGACATACCCTAAAAATGACATAGCAACTCCCTAAACTACCGGGTTCAGACAACGCAACCCTGGTTGTTTTGGTACATATTAATTTATACTTTTGCATGTACCTATTTTCTTACTTGGCACACGAATTGGTAATAAAAATAAACAGTAGTTTGTTGACTATACAAAACGTGCCAGGTTGCGCCCAGACAACCCTGTTTTAAGGGTTTCGTAGCCAAATGGAAAAAAAACGGAACCCTTATAGATTCGTTATTTTTTTCACAGCCACTTTTTTCCGAAACTATAAGAACTATACTGTTGAAACTTGGTAAGTATATGTATTCTGTGAACGGCATTAAGATTTTCACACAAAAATAGGAAAAAAACAATAAATGTTAGGGTTCCCCATACTTAGAACTGAATTAATACATCATCCGCAATTTACCTTTCATTCAATCAACTTAAATATAAATTTTAGTTACATCACATAACTAAGCTTTTTAGCAATAAAAATACCATAACTTTTACTTATAACGTACAAGTTTGTACGGAACCCTCAGTGCGCCAGTCCGACACCCACTTGGCCGGTTTTTTTAGACTTACCACTTCATTGAGCACCAACCTAGATAGGTCGCTTTTTGGTGGGTGATGGATGAGGTAGGGTTACCAACTGCCAGCTCTTTGCCTATTTACGATGAAAACACTTTGACCTCTGAGAGCGGGTCTCTCACTATGGTTTTGGGCGTTTGTAGCCTAGCGCTGGGT
Organism: Athrips mouffetella; assembly: GCA_947532105.1. Taxonomy (NCBI): domain Eukaryota; kingdom Metazoa; phylum Arthropoda; class Insecta; order Lepidoptera; family Gelechiidae; genus Athrips; species Athrips mouffetella. The sequence continues at coordinate 18,774,634 of OX383972.1, read as the reverse complement.
CAGCTTATACTGGTTTTCTTTCTACGTGCTTGTTGGCGTGCGTACTTTTGACAGTAGGTATTACTTATCTACGCGTAATTGATGATAGTAAACGTAAAATCATTCTCGCAAAATTGTAGTTTAATAAGACGTATTATCGTTTTGTCAGCGTTTTACTTTCTAGTACCCGGGCGACCGAGCTTCGCTCTATAATAGCCGCCTTATCATTAAAATATCATCGGGTGAGCAAGCTATGCTACCCGCCAACAGATGGCGCTGTAGGTTTTTGTCTAAAACGGAAATGCTATAAAAACACGGGGGAAACGAATTTTCCCAGACATGAGCCCTAGCTAGATCGACTTTCCGCCCCCGAAAACCCCCGTGTGGTAAATTTCATCGAAATCGTTAGAGCCGTTTTCGAGAAACCGATTACAAATATATATATTTTTATATATACAAATATTGCTCGTTTAATAGTATAGGATTTCATTGATTGAGAATATTTCAATAAAAAAGAAAGAACTAAATAAACAACAATAATAAAAAAGTAATCTTATTATTCTTAACTGGTAATTTAATCTCATTAACTCTGCTGCGGCCAGTTTTCAGCGCATCGTGAAAAACTTGTTGTAACTGATCAAAGGTGCCGCCGCCGCCCGTGCCGCCTTCCTGCGATATGTCATCGTGTGTAGATGGATGTCATTCTGTTAGAAGTGTATTGGGGTAATTTCGAACATATCGTATAAGGTAAACTTGTTTATTATATAATATTCTGTGATAACAAATAAATAAATTACGAATTATTACCAAACAAGCCGACTTGATACTGAATCGGGAGAGAATAATAAAGTGGCATCAAAATTATTGTAACCAGAGCAAAAAATATTGCTTGGTCTGTTATTATACAATGCAAGGTGCAACTTAAAACACGTAAAGCTACTCTTTGTGGTGTTTCACTTAGTGAAACTCAACACTTGGAGTTTTATCAATGGAATATTATTTGCAAATAATAAACCATTTCTGTCACACGCTTCCACGCACCACAGGTGAATGCAACTTTCTATTAAAAAGTTAACACCAAAGTTTCTCAGGGAAAGGTTTGAGGGGCATCCTCCCACGGCCAGCTCTCTGTCAGTGTTTGGGCACAAAGGACCCGTCACAGAACGATCAATGCTCCCGGGTCCCATGGGCAACCACACAATGAATGTCATTGTCGCTTTGTGGCGAAAGAAGAGTTAATTTTCGTTTGAAGGAATAAAATTGTTAATGTTCCTTTTTTTCATAAATATACGAAACTGCCTTAGTTGTATGTGACTTAACTCCTTGCTCTATAGAAAATCTTACTTAACTTGAAATTCCTAGATCTCTTAATACGTAAATAGTGATAAAAACTTTTATTTAGGTCAACAATAAGCCCCTTGACCATAAAAAAACTGCTTGTTTGCGAAATTTTCGTAACATAAAAATCACTTTCTGAATGTAATTTATATCAATCATATAATTTGTTGTACATGCTTATTTAGTTGTATCTATGTACTTATTCGTATAAGTATGAGCATTATTCACCTATTAAGCTCTAGACTCGTCTGTCATGCATGTCATAAATACCATAGTAACATAAAAGCTTTCCGCCGATTTAATTTCGAACCGACGACTTCGCAAGGGAGTCAGACTTACAAGTTTTTAATGACAAAACGTGCATGCATATTCGATTGGAATTATTGAAAATTTTGCATAACTGCATACGGTGCATCGTTAGCTGGTAAATATTGGAAGTGGCGTGAGACGTGGGATGGCAGTGTGACTGTGGACCACACACGGTGAAGCAACTTTGCTCTGAGACATAAATGCGCGACATTTAGCAGTTAACGGCTCGTGTTAATGCAAACTAGTGATGGGAATGAACATTCGGATTCTTTATCAGAATGGTATAAACAAACATGTTGTTTGTGTGTATATTTTTTGCCGTTTTTCATAAACGCACAAATCGTCTAGTAAGTGCTCTCTAATAATGAACTGTCTGTCGCTAATCCAAAGCAAATAACGAAATTAATTCTGTTGCCCCAAAACGATAATAATAAGAACGCTATCATCCTTATTCGCCATTATGACTATTCATAATGGCGATAATAATATATCAAAAAACTAAGTGTTTGAAATACCTACTCTTTGAGTGACAAAAATGGCGATATTATCTTTCATTATTTTCTTCTTGTGGTGCGCGGCGCGTCTGCGTCTCTATGTATGAAGTTCGGCCGTTCCTGTGATGTGCCTTGCAAGCTTTAACCCTGTTTTTCTCCCATGAGCAACCATTATTTTTCTTTAAACAGATTCAAAGTATTCCCATCATCACATCACTAGTAAGCAAGACATGTAACGACAGCCTCACTTTCTTATCTATAGAAGGGTTCGATTAATTCTTGATTAAAGTAATTAGCGATTCGCCACGGAGATCAGCGTGTGCGCTGCCTGGGATAAACTTAGAGTACGATTCACCTGTGTACAAAATTGACAAGGATATTTTAAATCGGCAGACTACCCAAACCTTTCCATTTTTTATTGATATGGATAGCCAACATAATAAATACCTATTAGTTTTAAGTTAAAAAACTATTAGGTCAGTAGGTTACAGGGAATTTAGGGTGTATGTAAGGGACAGGTTTCCAAAAACTGAAAGGGCATGATCAGTCAACGTAACTGAACAACTTTCTGTGAATAAAACTTTTACGAAATAAAAAAAACCGGCCTTTCCATACAAAATTGCAAACTTGATTGGACAATGTGTATGGAGAGGCCGATATTTTTTTATTTCGTGAAACTAGTAAAGCTAAAATATCCTGCATGTACAAAATACGAGTACCTAATCCTGTTTCATTTGAGTTACTTTTGAACCAGAAGAAGTTTCGCATATTATGCGATTATTTCTTTGGAGCGTGGCTCAGTGGAACTTGACGCACTTGACTCGACCTCAACTCAACTGCCTCCTTTGTCGGTTGCGCTGACATTTTGTAGGGCAAATCTTCATACCGCGGCTCCTTTGAAGTCCTCCGTTGCGCCCGCGCACCGCTCTTTATTTTGATGAATGCTTCATAGGCACTATAAACAATATAATTGGCTACGTTCAACAATATTTTTACTGACGTAAGTATACGATTCAGATATTCTTAAATAGATGTGCAGTTATTTTTGACGTTGATATGTCTATGCTTCGCTTGGGGGGAAGGGGGGTTCATTTCGTGCAAAGTGAATACAGACGCATCCAGACTCACGCAGGAAATTGGTACTATATCAAGCTTTGGATGAATCAGAGTGTGAGAGGGGGTGAGGGATAGTGTGAGAGGGGGTGAGGGACGTGCTCTTGCCTCACCTAAATAGACGTATTCACGTAAAGCTAAAGGTCCTGTCAAGTGACAAAAAGCGTAATTTTTTTCTTGATTGGTGTCTGGTGTCATACGTACTAACGTAATAAAAATAATATTATCTCTAGTGGACCAACAAGCGGTTTTCATAAATGGATTATTCTTGTTACTCTACAATTAAGTTTTAATTGTCGAGTATAGCAAATATTCTTAAACTAGGTGGTCTCCATCGTTTCGCTGCTAAAATTATCGCTAAATGCAACAAGTTTTGTTTTAACAACTTTTTGTAATCCGCAACAATAAATTGTGAATTCCCATTTTAATTAGACCGATCGGATCAGTAAAAAAAAGGACGGGTTGCACTCCGGGAGTGCCTTCAGAAGTGAAAACTTAAACATCAACGTTGTGCATTTTTGAATATTTTGGAATGGTAAGAGACAAATTTCGCACGAATTGTTTTATTTATCAATATAAGTACTATCATGTATGTGGTAAAATACAATATTCATTTATTGCGCTATAGTAGACAAACATGACAATTTATATTACATATAGACAATCTTACGCTTTTTCGATCAGGCTACAAATCTGATGCGACAGATCTGACGCGAGTTTAACATTTTTTAGCGCCGCTAAAGAAGTTTTCACTTCAAAAATTTTATTTCGTCCAGTTATGTCATATAGGGATATTTTTTATCGCATTTTATAGTATATTTCTTGGGAAAAATTGTCTCATGGGCAGATTCATAAACGCTGGCGTCAAAATACTTTTTCACCTCACTAGCCGGAAAACTGCTTTATCGGTCGAAATCTGCGAGAAAAATTCCCTTTTGGCCGCTATGGTGAATAAGGTTTTTGAAATTAGATCGTGATCTGATCTGATGATGAACTATGGTAAAAGGTACCTACTGAGGCTATTCGCTAGCATTTTTTTTTGTAGTGAGGTAAAAAAATTTGTGTTTCACTCGGTTGCAAAATTATTTCGTGTCTCGTACCTCGAAACTCTCACTACTCTCAAGATTCTTCTTTTGAACCACTCGATACACCCGCAGCTTTAGAATCCTTCGCTTGCTCGTGTTTCAGTACGCAACAAATAACAATATTGCTGTTTTGCATAACAAATAACAAATTCTCACACCCTGTCTGTATAAACGCTGTATTTATGCCGAACAAAACTGGGAGGTATAGGCACTTCGTGGAAAGGGGTTTATTATGAAAATTAATTCATATTTTGCATGCCACCTGCGTCAGATCGAGGCGTGTAACCGGTGCCGTACCGGGCCGCGGAACAATTACACGAGCCAAGAATACCAAACAACATCTTCGACAGTAACAAGCCTGGAATCCTGCATCACGGCCGCAAGCGACCACTTGCCCACCGCGACCTGCAAAAAGCCGTTAACCATGAGATACAAGGATGGCTACAAGGTTCTTTTAGGGTTTCATGAAATTTTAATGTTTATATAACAATATTATTCAAATAACCTGTTTTATTTTGTAAAACGAATAGTTAGTCCGTATAGTGAGGGCAACATCAAACCATTAGCTACTCGTATGAGTAAAACGTAGCTATTACGTTTTACGGTTATGTGCTAGGTCCTAACTGTAGCTAGATTTAGTTAGGACGTTAAATAAAAAAATCCTTATATCATTATGAACTTCTTTTTGTTTTCTTCACGACGGAAAATTGAAACTTCCGTTACTAAACTTATTTTCTGTTTTTGTTCCTGCCAGAGAATGACTTGGTAGGACAGCTTTCGACCTTTTACTGGTTAGGCCAAGCATGGCAATATAGACGCGCGAAGCAATACAAAAGTAGATGAATAGTAAACTTGTACACTTGTTTACTATTTTATTCTGTGATAGTGCCTCCAAATGCTCGTAAAAGGCAAGTATCATTATTTTATGTTTGTGGAGAATAATGTAGGAATCAAAGATTATGTTGTAAACACTACAGATCCCTAAAAACCAGACTGTACTGGACACTGGCCAGCTATTTGTCAAAAATAAAAATGATGTTCTGATTATTATTTCAAGTTTGGAGCGTCCGTCGTGATGCAAGGCGATAAGCGACAATAAAACCATAATAAAACACATAAATATTTCATATCGAGAGTGGGAGTATTGATTCGCAAGAACGTGTCTCAAAATGTTTTATTGGCCGGTATTAATAAACGCGGCAGATGTGTGGAAGCTGCTTCTTGTAGATGGAGGAGATGATAGCTCGGTATTAAAATCAAATTTCTCCGTTAGCATCGCTCATCTTTCGACATTCCTCATATTACGCAAAAACGTTGATATTGAAAAGGATTGTGAGGTAGAATAGAATAGAATAATTTATGAAACAGTAAGCTTACAATAAACATTTACAATTATTTAACAGTTAGTTACAATAAAATTAAATTGTGCAAGATATAAATGTTATTAAATACACAGCGGACCCTGCACTAAGCGAAGCTTGTATCGCGGGGACCAGAACACGATTATCCCGTACACTATACCTCGGACAATATTAACAAAAGATTTAATTTTTAGGTGCTTCTGAAGTAGCTGTGGAAGTAGCCTAATAATACTTATTTTTCTATGGAATATTTGAGGGTAATTTTAGCATCGTTCAGGAAAACTTTAGATAACTTTTTCAAAAAATACAAAAAATATATTTCTTCCTTTCATGTATAAAATTTGCAGTCAAGGCAGTTTCTTTGGGAATCCGAATTAATTTTTTCGTATTTCGCCCGGAAGAGAATCACCTCTTCAAAAAAAAACTCTTTAAAAACTAAGCACCGTCAAATCGTTAAAAACTTACTTTTTTCTTCTTCTTTTAAAATTTATGGCAAAATATATGTGAAAAAATATTAGTATGAATTGTGTTAAATGTTAAACTTTTTCAACTGATACTGTCAACATAAAAACTGTTTCAAGGTAAAAAAAAATAAAAAAAGACGAGAATCTGGTAAAGTCAAAATATTTATATGATCGAGTAGTAGGCCTTTTATTATATAGCAACTAGGTAAAAACTTGAAAGTCTCGAAAGCCGAACAATTAAGTATATTATTATTTAACATTTATAAGTCAGAAAAAAAAAACACAGCGTATCATCGATTCCAGTGAAATTCTCGCCAAGCAGCAATTACACCCACGGGCTGAAAAACAAGCCTATGTTAAAGACAATACTAGTATTACGATGGATATATCAGCCAATCAGCTGAAGCAGGCGAGGTTGTAAGGCGGGCCTACTTCGACGCCTCAAGGTCTACTGGTTTTCTTGAACATATGTATTCACAGACACAGACAATAATAGCGCAATAGTCTTGTCGTAAAGTCGTTTAATATCGTCGACTGTATTTTAAAAGGAAAGTTTTTGTTTTGCCCTGATAAAATTATCTCAAAATCATCTTTATTATTCTGAAGAACTCTGTTCAAAAATGTTTCATAACATCCCATAAAACGTCCACTGCAGGACAGGGAGCTCCCTACACTGGAGGGGATTTACCATAGTCACCACGCTTGTTACGGCTGGCCACCGCTGTTGTTGGTGACCGCAGTATGTAAGATGGTACGATACACCAAAAGATGCAGCTGTCCATCCTCAGGTTCATAAACCCTTAGTGGCCTCTTACGACACCCACGGGTAGTAATGGGTTGGTACTATTCTTTGCCGGCACCACACGGACTAACGGAAACCTATATGCAACTCGAATTTTACAACATATCATAACTTTTATCACAGACTGCTTAATATGGTATCACAACACAATACACCCAAAACAAAGCAAAAAAAGAAAATACGTTAACGATACGTTTTCTTTACAATGTATCAAACATTATTGGCCATTATCGTTATCGACCAATAAGGAAAGCATATAGGGCCTCAGCATCTCAAATTGCAAGTGAAATGATTCAATATAAATCATTGCTGGATGACATTGCTGTAATGGCTATTGAATGAACCATTTGGACAGGTTTAATGGCAGCTTCAGTATGTATGGATTTTTGTAAAAGATGTATTGCATCATGCTACAAAGTTGTTGGTTTAACATTAAACGACATTTGTCCATTTAGGGATTGAATCATAAAATTATGCTTGCATAGACACCTTTGCGATATAAGTATCAAAGTTCATTTGACAGTTTAGTCTAGTCTTCACTGATAATAAAGTTGTAGTTGGTACTTATTGACTAAAAACAAAATGCTTGGTAGTCTTTTTAACGGTAATGTACTGCAAAGTCATAATCGCAAAAATGTAAAAATATAAAAACCACTTTTGTATTCAGAGCAGCGAATAAATTAGAGTCAAGGTAGGAAATTGGATCCTTGGTCGAGTGCAGTGCACAGTGAGGCTGACTTAATGAGAGCTGCATTGTCAATCGCCTGTCGGAGCGCGGGGCATGCAAACTCTGTCGCGTTATCTGATGCCGAGTTCTGTTTTGCTCATTTTTATTTCGACACCCAAACCTTGTTTTGTTCTTCGTTTGATTAAATAAGAGCCAGAATTTGGACCGCCTTCACCACTTACGCTATACAAAGTAAAACATATGAAACGAACGTAAATGAACGATATTTTCTCTTGACAACGTGAACACAGCACCTATTAGAGATGACGAAAGCGAACGTCATAAAATGTAGCGATGACGATTATATACTATACATTTTATGACTTTCGCTTTCGGAAAATGCCACGTTGTCTAGACATGATAGCGTATTTTGTATGGGAGATAAAACATTTATTCTACCTATGTTCCTCAGTATAGGTTGTCAAGTTTCATGTGCAGATTAAACTCTTCCAGGGTCGATCTTAATTACCTTTTTTGTTTTACTTTGTTTAATTGTTTCCATCCTTCGCAAATTCCACATATGATGGTATAAAATATTCACTTTCTTCTTAGCCGCTAAGAAATATTCTAAAGCGTTTATTTTTAACGTCTCGCGATAATCTGTTGTTTTTATCGAAGCGCGCCGTTTAACAAATGCGGCTGACAGATTGCGCCTGAGCTGCGTCGCCGCAAAGTATTTTAATTAATGCCACACCACGGTCACATAAATTTCCAGGGCATTTCGCTGATTAAGGTCTTCGCCGGTGCCACTTATCGGCGACTTTCTGGCTTTCTGCTGGTCGTCGTACACGGCATTTCACGAATGTTTGTACAGCCGTTGATGGCCGTTGAAGCTAGTAACTATTTATAGATGGAATTGAAAGGTAAAGTTGGTATTAGGCGCAGAAAATTGTTTCAGATAGGGCGTGTCAACTAGGTATGGTATAGGAAGAAACTAAAGAAAATATCGACAGAAAATTGATTGAATGATCGATTAACGGTCGGCGCCAGAATGCACAGGAAGTGTTTTTTGTTAAATCAACATAATTTGCAATGAATCAATCCGTCTCGATTTTTGGTTCCAAAGAAACGCTTGTTTAAACAATGCCGGGAATGATTAAAACATGACTTATTTTTGTGTCCATGAAATTAGTCAGGAGTGTTTCGCTACCGAATTTTAACGGGATACTTGCAGATGATGATGGTGAAATTACCGATTTTAAGTTTGCGTACATTGCAGCCTTTTTTGGATATGTTATGACGATTTACCGTGTAACGCAGTAACAAAAGTAAAAACAATTAATTTGTCGTCATTCCAGTATCATAAAATGCAGCTGGGCCTTTCGAGGCAGGAAGCAGGCGCGTGCTCGCTGGCGTTGCGTGCCGACGCGTGCATTATTCAATACAATATTATCAATAAATTAATGCTCACATTCGGACTTGGACGCCACCGCACATACTAATGGCGACACACCAAGCGTGGCTTTTTGCCACCGCCTCTGCCATTCAGAAAGACCCAGCTTTCCATTGATACTGGTCTGCAAAAAGCGGTCGGCGGTCTTGTACGCAACTAACTAACATTGCGGTATTCGTTGCAGGTTTTTCTGCAAGTTGCCAAGGACGTGATCGGTTTTTGTTTCAGTAAGGTGAGGGGAATCTTTAATTGCGTCGATTGCCGGCGTCTGCGTCGTGTTCGATGGTAATGTTGAAACTAATTTCTGCTATTACGGCTGAGAGCTTTAGTGGGCCTGATAGTTGAGAGAAAAAAATAATCGAAAGTCGTGAAGGCTATTGCAAATGACGGTAATTTCAATCTAGGCACTTCTAAAAATAAGCACAACTTGTATGAACCCAAAAATAATATGTAAGTACGAGTATTTTATTGTTGTATAAGAAAACGCAAAAATGTTAAAAATTTTCAACCATCACAGAATAAAAGGCGATAAATTAACGAGCACCGCAATCAAAATATGATGCTTAAGCCACTGATGAGAGGGTAAATTATGGTCAAAATAATGGAAAAAATAAGTTTAAGATGACGGCGACTCATTACTGGGATGCATAAACCGATCAACGTGATAAAATTACACTCGCAAAGCACTTACAACAAACTTTTATAGCACATTTAAAGAAAAATTTATAAAAACTCTTACAAAGTAACAGTCGTTAATTGTCAAATAAAAGTTAAGTAATATTGCCCTGTAGTTTGTTCTGCAAATTTTTAGGATTCCCATTAAAATTGCCATAAAGTTTTAATTCATGTCCATGACTCATATTTGAGACATTCTGATAATATTTATATCTGTTTGTCAGGGGGCGATGAAACGCAGTGTTCTCGGAGTAAAAAGAACGGATACAGTCCGCAATACCACCCTGCGCTCCAAGTCTAAAATTCGAGATAACGGTAAAGGCAGGTCACGTATGTAGAATGCATCCGGAAATGTTTCCGCCCATCTGGGCTAGAATCACAACCCAAGAAGTCCCCCTTGATTGCCGACGCGGTAGAGGAAGGCCTTAGAACGGGGGCGCGACGACGTCAATGTCTTTATGAAGGATTGGCAGGGCATGGCAAGACTTTTTGCCTTGCAGTAGGACAGTCCAGGGTAACAAAAAATAAAAAATACAGGATATTGGATATTGCAGTACCAAACCATCTATAAGTACTTGTGGTTGTCGTAAGATGCGACTAGGGACTATAAACCGTAGTATTAACCGGATGATGGGCAGCAGCGTCCTTCTGTGTATCGTACGTCTTACATACTGTAGTCACCAACAACCGCGGTCCATAGTGCTAGCCGCAACGCTATCAAGTATGGTGACTATGGTACTGTTCCTCGAACCACGCGTTTATGCTGGAATTCTGGAGGGAGCTCGCTGTCCTGCAATGGAAGTTTCATGGGACGTTATAATGATTTTAATAAATGGGAATTATTTTAAATTTGAACTGTCATAAAATTTTTTTACGCATTGTGAATATTCTATGCATGTGTCAAAACGCAATGTAAATTAAATGCGAATAGAGATCGCACAAATTTCACAAACACGTGTTATTATATACCGGCTCTAACCCATTATTTTCTTTAAAAAAACAAAATATTTTTTTCCATGATGAAGGTTTTTTTCTAAGGTAAATATGAGTAAGAGCCGCTGTAACAAAACACTAGTTTATTATTTTTTCATGTTCTCAAAATACAATCAACCCAGTAGGTCAACCAATTAGCAATTTACTTTAACAAATCTCTTTAAAGAACTTAGTAAAAAGAAATTGAATTTGGGCAGCTAAAATATAGGTGTCTGTTTTTTTAAGCTACTCTCTAAGTAGGTATTTCAAAATAAATAAAATTGGAGCCGAACAGTTGGGTACACTCAACAGCACTTCAATCGAGACACTTTTGGACTTTATGGCATGGTAATAGAGTGCTAAAGTTTCTAATGACCTGTGGTTGACCGTACCTTTCCTTGTCAATAATATGAATAGGTTCATTGAGGTTGACTTCAATTAGCTTATTGAGGAACGGTGAAAATAAAGCTTAGTAAGGAATGGTGAAAGAAGAATTGTTCCAGTTTAGGAAACTCTATTTAAAATAAATATTTTTAGGGTTCCGTACCTCAAAAGAAAAAACGGAACCCTTATAGGATCACTTTGTTGTCCGTCTGTCTGTCTGTCTGTCAAGACCCTTTATCTCACGAACGGGTAAAGGTATCAGATTGAAATTAATACCATATATTTGGATCCATGAACCACACGAGATCTGAAAATTTCAAATTTTTACAACGACGCAATCAAAAGATATGGCATTTTATGTCCTCATCTCCATACATTTATTCAAAAATGCAAAACCTACAGGGTACTTCCCGTTGACCTAAAATTATGAAATTTGGCAAGAAGCTAGGTCTCACAGTACAAATAATGGGAAAAGTCTGAAATCATTAAATATTACAACTTTTCTCACATTTAATGGTAACCAATTGTGGTGAGCTCCCGTTTCAAGAACATTCATATAAGAGAGGGGTCAAGTTGGATGGTCGCTGAGGCGATTTTTGTTTTAGTTCTATTTAAAAAACGGGAACACTTACAAACTTGAAAATTGGTATGTTTACTCGTATAGTGCATAAGCTATAAAATAACAACAATTAATAAAATTTGGTCAAGCGCGTGTCGGACTCAAAAAATCTAGCACATTAACTTACTGAAATTTCAACTAATACAATTATGTTTTTGTGGTGGTACGGAACCCTCAGTGCGCGAGTCCAACTCGCACTTGGCCGGTTTTTTTTTTAAAATTTTTAGGTAGCTAAACGAATCTATGAATCACTAAGAAATTTAATTCTTTCCTTTCTATCTATCTCACACATGTAAACGTTTAATTTTTTTGCATTTTATGTTTTAGTTTCTACTCCGTCCTTTTTGCATTCCGTCTGAATGCGCGACAGTACAGTCAGGTGGTATCTCGGTACGCAAATCATGTCCAGCAAGTAGGTCCCGTTGGAACTGGTGAGGCGTGCCACCAGTCTCATTAAGTCGAGTTATTACTCACCCTGTAGTTTCATGTCAGTTTGTCCAACGCCGTCAATAAGGCATTTTCATCGATCTTGTTAAAACCTTAATGATTTTATTAGTGTCCCCCTCATGTAAAGTAGGCGCGGAAGGTTACACTTATTGTAAAGGACAGTATATAATCTGTGTGTAACTTGAACGTATCTATGTATTCATATTAATACTCCCTTAATATTATTTAAAGAGGGATTCAAATATCACGTGACTGAACTCCCATAGAAAAGACATCAACGCGCTTTAACTTAAAATGTAACTTTTGTATTAGAATTGCAACTACTTAGTTGGATTTCTTTGTTTTAGTAGAAGTAGAGGCATGCAAATCATATAAGTATACATACTAATTGTTAGAATAATGGTTGTCCAGTAAATATATAGCTTTCAGAAGGTTTTAAAAGAGTTGATAGGAAGGAGGAAGACTCGAAAAATGTGCGTCGTGCGCGTAATTCCTGCAACTAACGAGTGAACGCGAAGAAGCTTTGATTGAATTGATAAATTCCCGAAGAATAACGGGTCGGCTCTAATTGAATTCAGTGGTAGCTCGGATTGTCCGTAAGAAAGGGCAAGCGGCGGCGCCGGAGCAAATTGCACGCACCGCCACCGCCAGCTTGCCTCGCCTTCCTTTTGTACTCGTCCGCAAACCCCATTGGCTCATTTTAATGAGCTCCGATCAATGGGCGTAATTATTTCTCGTATCATTCTTTGTTCGACGCGAGCTCGCTGTCATCTCATATGGTAAGCCAGCAGTAACCACTCGAATAGGCCAGTTTTTGCTTGGTTTTGGAGAATATCCATAAACAGATACGCGATAGCGCGGCCTCCAATTACCCGCGCGATGTTGGACAATGCAGAGCAGTCGCGAGTTCGAGTCCCCGCCTGCGCCTGTTACCGCAGACTATAAACGTATATCTTGTCATTAATGAGATGCCCGCTTTTTGCGGCGAAACTATTTTAAAAACTCTTGTTTATACCAAAAAATAAAATTAAGCTCATTAAACAGGATAATAAAAAACTGTCAAGTTTCGAATGCGTCTCGTAAACATACGTAAATAATTTTCATATGCCTTTTGAACTTTAACGGTTTATTTGAAATTTTAGAGTTGTTATGGTAATAATGTAAGTAATTATCAATTAAAAACAAGAATTTTTAATACCAAATGTAGAGCGTTTTTGGATTATCAGCTTGAGTACTTTACGCCTTTTAGGCAGCTGCGCAGATTGTGAAATTTATTTAATTTCTTTGCGATTACGCGCGTGCTGTCAGGAATATTAAATTTAATGTTAGGGGAATTTGTTTACAGCTATAACGGCGAACAGCTTGTGTGAAGACTGGTAGTGTAGTGGCGCACGCAAATCGCGGATAATTATGCTTTATGAAAAACCCGGTGTGGTGCCAAATGATGTTTTAAAGGAGGAGTTCATAATATGAAAGATAACTTTCCATGACATCTATAATTTTGCAAAAATAACTGATTTGGTAATCTAAGCAAATCTAATTAAATAGTTTATGATCATTGTTGGATATTAAAATCTCTTAAGAGCGTTCATCCGTTCAAATCGCACCTGGATTCAAAATTTACGATTTTCGCCGAAGGATATAACAATGCAGTTCTCAGTTTTCAAAGAAGACATTAATATCATATAAGATATACTTTCACGATCTGCTTTTTGGTTTATAAACATTTCAAAATATTGGGATATTTTTCCAAATAGAACAGTTTTTTATCATATCCGTTTTTAACTTAGCGCTTGACCGTCTACGCAGATGCAAGATTTATGTAGGATCAAATGCTACAAGATTGAATAAAAAAATACTATTCAAAATTTCAGGATATTGTTTAGTTTTTGGTTAAAAAAAATCTCGATTTAGGTAAAAATTCATTAAAAAAAACTACAATCAAAAGTGTAATTTTCAGTAAATTTACGGGATATTAACCGTGTCATTTTAGGTGAAAATGTAAGATATTATTTTTTCTTTTTGGACTTAGCATGTAAAATCATTCATATTCTAAAATACTGTATCTTTTTTTTTGGAAAAAATTGTATTTATATTTTACTGTAAATTATTTAGTACTATAAAATCGATGCGAGAAAACGCCAGTGCTTAGTCGTGGCCGAGGCCTTGTTGTGGCGGCGCATCGGAGTAACGCTCTTAATGACGTCAGCTAAACTATATCCCTTCCCAAACAAAGTGGCGCCATGGTGGGAAAAAAGAAGCGACAAAAAAAATCCACGCGCTCTTTTAAATATGTTTGAATGTGCAGGGTTGATACAATAAACATAAGTAAATTTTAAGCGTCCTATGGTCGAATTGACAAATCTAAGTGAGAGATAGCTCTCAAGATAAAACTTATACATAAAAATTATAAATCTTGAGTGCAATCTCAGGCTTGAGAGGGATTTATCCATACGACCCTGAGAGTCCCTATACCTTCTAACAATATTATGTAAGTGAAACGAGCAACTATTTTTATATGCGATTTTCTCAAAAAGTGTATACATTTTGAACAGGATAAGGGATACAACATCGACGTTGTTATCAACGTATCCAATATTCCAGGCAGATCCAATATTTAAATTTCTATTGCCGTTATCTCGTGTACACTCGGCATAAACATACACCAAATGTTACCAATTACGAGTGATCTCGAGACCGTAAATCGTAAGCGGTAAGCTCGGCACCTTCACTCATTAGGTTTAATTTCTTAATTAAGTCTTAATTGAAATGTTGAGCCGAGGATAGCGGCCAGTCAGCTCGTTTTTAACTTTGACAACACCGGTAGCATAATGAGGTCCAGGAGCTGGGAACAAATGACAGTTATCAAGGAGATGGAAGAAGTGGCTCCTTTTTTTCTGATGCTTTGTGTGTACAAGTAAACCGTCCGTGCCTGAACGTAACGTACTATACACAGCCGCACGTCAGTGCTTACTTTGACCTTGAGCTGGTCTCTGGTTTCAGGTGTTTGTGGCGTAGCGCTGGTTTTGTTATGTACTACTTTCTTGCGGCCGTGCGTATTTATAATTTGTTCTAACAAAGAATGTCAAGTTTATATAATTAGGTGTACTTTTTTATTTTTTGACTTCAATATTTTTATATTTTTATAAAAACGTTTAGCACCTGTGTTTAGCGCATATTGTACAAATAGAATAATAAATGTGGCATGAACCCTGTATTCTCCAGTTCCCCTTGACCTGTTCAGAGTGGAAGGTAAACTGAACATCCACTCAATTGTGTAGCATCGCAAGCAGTAGCGGTCATGCGCGAGCGCCGCGTCTTCCGTCCGGCGCGGCGTTCCATTGTTCTCTAATTGAATCGATCCTAACTAGCAGATCTTGCTACTTGAATTGTTTTGTACTGGGCCAGTTACAATAACGTCTTTTATACTGAACTATATACAACGTGAGAAACCATCATACACCCCAACTGATTTTTATTAAAATAAATCCATTACCGTAAAAAAAATCTTAGAAAAAGTTTTTTTTTAATCTAGATATTGTTATTTTAAAGTTTCATCATAGTTCTAGTTTCATCGTTGTTCTAGTCCGCGCACTCCGCGCACGCCACGCCCACCACGCTGACGCCTGCGCGCGTATCCACAGAAATATTTAGAATAGAAGCGGTAAAAAATTAAATATTTTTAAAAAAATTACCCCTATCAAAAACCCGTGAAATTATTCTACTCTCGATTCTAAACAAACTATTTTCTCAGTTTCGCTTATCCCATTAACACGTTATACTACTGAGAGATACAATTTTATGATTTATCATAACCATACTACGAGAACTATAACGCTTGTAGCATTACGGCTGATGCAATGGACCGCAGTCACCCCCTCAGAATAATAAGAGAAGCTAGGAAGTCCGAAATCTTTTCTCAACTCTTACGACATCTTTTACGATATTCTTTGAAAGAGATAGGAAGATACTAATCCTAAACGGCATCACACTTTCGCATAATTTTAAATTTATTGTTTTGCGTGTGATTTCTCTAAGTACCGAACTATTAAAAGATTCCAATTAAAACTTACGTTACCTACCCCCTTACAATATTCTTGAAATCCCTTTAAGTATCCATTAGTACTTTAAAGGGATGTAAACGTTTTGATTAACAATAAAGATTGTTTCAAAGTTGTAGGCTTCAATACCCGGCATCTTCATAAAATTTTATAGCCTTTTGATTTAATAGGTCAGGTTCTTATACTGCTGGCAATTAACTACAAGTGACCTTGAAGGTCTTTAAAATCACCCATTACTTTATTATCTGAATACTTTATTATTATTTATGGTACAATGTATCTGCTTAAATTATTTTTCCTAAACAAGTAACCAATCAATTCATACTGCTTCTAGGTGGACAGATGATCTGATGCTCTGTACCCAATAAACTGATGAGAGCTAGAACTACTAGAACTTCTATTAAATAGTAAACTACAATTTTCCTATTTTTGTAGCCCTCCCTATATCACGTCATATCAGACGCCTTTATCTTAGAATGCTAATGTGACCAATCTTTGAGGAATGTGTTGAGATCAAGGAGTTGGTTGAGATTAAAACGTATATATACGTGGTTCCTTGCTCAGTGGTTGAGATCATCTCACTATCATCTGCGAGGTCTTTTTCGCCGCCGTCAACGTCATCCTACGGTCGGGCACTCAGTGACTAAAATAAGGCCAATCATATGAAAAATTTCAATCTGCAAAGAAAAATGAACCCTTCGATTTGGTGTCAAGGAAACGTCAAAACTAACTTTTTACGTAGGCTCTACTTTAGTTTCACTTATTTCGTCCATCTATCGGAATACAAGCGATCCACATGCCCTGCTCGATCTTATTTCAGTGCAGTTTTCCTTTTTTTGGCGTCTGTGATGCCTGTTTTAAAGCACCAAGTCGTATTTCTTGCTTTGCTCTACCTCCACTTCGTAAACTATAGCGAAGGAACATGTCCCAGTCTCTAAGAATGTCCGTAATAAAAGTGGCCAGTAAATGTAAGAAGTTTCTTCTTCTTCATGTTGCTGCATTTTCTTCACGATCAAGAAGTTAAGCGATATTGGCCGTAGTCAAAATCCGAAACGGTGGATGACCGCTAGTGGTACAAAAGATAGTACGTTTCCATACTTATTCCATAAGCCGTTGGTCACAGTTATGTACTACATTTGATAATGGTCTTAAGCCATGTCAGAAGCTAGTAGAAAACACTTTCGTCGGGGTTAGAGGCGAGCCACCAGCATGCTAAGGCCTGTCTACATCATAATCACTGCTACTGCTAATGTTTGTCACTGGCCTTGGCGCCTTGGTTAGGGTAATCACGGCGGCGGCGGCGCTACCGGGCTTCCCATACAAAATTGTTGGACGTACCGGACAATGGATAAATCGAATCTGTCACGGCCCTTGCGTACATCAATGGCGCTTTACTTGTTGGTTGTGGTAACTATTAATTTGCTTATAAAGGTTTAATAAGGTTTTGGTAATTTTGTTCCCAATTTTTAAAAAGCGTTCTTCAGTAGCTGGTTGTCTTTATAGTCAGCTACAAAACAAGACTGTTTGTAACCAAGTACATAATATTTTTTCTTTCTGTGGGAAATTTCTCTTATGCCTCTTCGCTGCGAATTTTTGCTTAACTTATTAGCTCGTTAATACATGACATTGAAGTTGGTAGGACTGGTACATCCCCTTGCCTATTTCTGCCGTGAAGCAAGTGTTCTGTTCGCAGTGCTGTGTGTGTTTGTGAGTGCAGTAAGGGAGCCAGTAAAAATTTGCTGTCTTAGTTCAAAGTATTCCACAAGGAAGTGCTCACAATGAATAAAAAACCGGTCAAGTGCGAGTCGGACTCGCGCGCCGAGGGTTCCGATATACCTATAGTATTTTTGTAAGCAATAAAGTCCATTTTCAGGACCGCAAAACTAAATTTGTTTGTAAAGGTTTTTTGCAGATTTCTGAAAAACTGTGCAACTTAGAAAGATCGTTTTATTTTTGCTGTAAAGTTTACATAAACTTCTGTCAACTGTAATTAATTCAGATTTTTCCTTACTCAAACTTCGGAGATAAGGGTGGGGAATGGTATTTTTTTTGACATTTTTCATCATAACTTGAAACTAAGAAACTTAAAACATACAAAAATATATTTTAGAATGTACAATTAAAGCCCTCATATGATACCCCACTCGACCTAGTAGCGACAATTTGAAATTTGGCCCCCCCGATTTTGGCCCCCTTTACATTAATAATCATACTTTTTTCAAAAAATTTTCATGTGCAATTAAGTTGGGCAACTATATTCTAAAACTATTCCAAATTTCAGGTTGATAGCATAAGTGGTTGCTGAGATATAGAGGTGTGACAGACAGACAGACAGACGGACAGACAGAGCGGCACCATAAGGGTTCCTTTTTTTACCATTTTGGTATCGGACCCCTAAAAACATGCCGGCGTTTGTTTACGAATTAAACACAAACTTTATTTTTATTGTAAAGCGCTCTAGCATGGTAGAATATATACAAAAAGACTAGGTATAAAATGCTCTGACCATTGGCACCATAAAAATCTTGTACGGATTGATTTGCGATGGTCTCAAGCCGCGCCATTAATTCTTGAGAGCTGAATCGTTTGTATTGCCACGATTATTTACGAAGCCTATAAACCTAGTCGCAGCCGGGAAAAACTCTCCACTCTAAACAATAGGGGTTTATGAGACATGATATGAATTTAGCGAATTAAATTATCACGAAAAAACCGACCAAGTGCGAGTCAGACTCACTCACTACTTCCGTACCACAAACTTAAAAATAGTGTCTTAGTTATAGATGCGCAGTCACGCAGAAGTGTATTAAAAACGCGCGAGTCCGACACGCCCTTGACCAGTTTTTATTATTTTTTGTTATTTTGTAACATATGCTCTTTACTCATACAAATTTCCACGCTTGTAAGTGTTCCCGTTTTTACGATAGACCTAAAACAAAAATCGAGCAAAAATCGCCTAAAAAACACGTTTTAGTAGTGGAGCCCCCCTTAATTTTTTATTTTTACTATTTAATTTTGTTGTTACAGCAGAAACAGGATACATAATTCTGTGAAAATTTCAACTGTTTACCTATTAGGGTTCATGAGATACAGCCCGCTGAAAGACAGACAGACTTCTGAGGCATATTAATAGCGTCCCGTTTTTCACTCTTTGGCTACGGAACCCTAAAAATAATCCAATTTTAATCATCCTTGTGATGAAACGCTGCTTATTATGGACGTACCTGTGACTCTGTCCGTGTAGAAAAAGGCTAGATACCTATGTTTTAGAATTTGTTAAAAAGTTGTATTTAGTTGGTTTTTGGTAGTTTTTAGTTGCAGCTTCCTATCAACTTCATACGATAGGAAGCCGTTAAAACACTTGATAGTATCAAGTGTGTATACCCTCAGGTTAAATAGTTTATTTTTAATTTTTATTAGTGTGAGGATACCAAACTTACCAATGTAACAGTAGGTCTCAAACAAATCTTATGCAACCTCATTATCTTTGTATGCAATGCAACCAAATAATCATTGGAGCTTAATAACAAAATTTCTGAAGGCAATTACAATACTAATTAACTTGCTCAAACCACAATTGACATTGGGTTTCGACCTTAGACTCCTCTTTAAACTACTTAACCAAAATAATTAGATACAAAATTTGTTTATGAGTTTATACAAACTATAACTCAGATTATTTTGGTTGAATTAAACTTACAATAATTATGTTTGGCGCTGATGAATGAATGCAATTTGATTTGTATAAGTATAATCTAATAATTATATTGATTGCTTTAAGTATAATTCAAATGTTATTGGATTGAGAAACCGAAGCTTTGTATTGTTTCCATGCCAATTGATACTGACTTTTAAAATAGT
Source organism: Athrips mouffetella (assembly GCA_947532105.1). Classification (NCBI taxonomy): domain Eukaryota; kingdom Metazoa; phylum Arthropoda; class Insecta; order Lepidoptera; family Gelechiidae; genus Athrips; species Athrips mouffetella. The sequence goes on along the minus strand of OX383972.1, from coordinate 18,754,550 downwards.
AGGTAACCAGAAAACATAATATTATTAATTATTGAAATATTTTTTTGCAAATTAAAGTTCAGACCAATCTGCTGATAACTGCTGATTAAATTATTTATTTTTTGTTTGGTTTACAGCTCAGTTTTACACAGTTTTCGACCTAATTAACGATTACATGCCAATTATAAAGCTACCAAAAATGTTATGTAATGTTGCTAAAAATGGCCAGTACTTACAAGAAGTTTCCCGCAACGTCAAGTATTCTGGACATCTTATCTTACTTAGCCTATAGCGGCCCACTGCTGGGCAAAGGCCTCTGTCTCGTCCCTCCACTGGTCCTTATCCAAAGCTTTTCGTCACCAAGTCTTGCAAAAAGCGTCGATTTCATCGCGCCATCATCGGCGCCTAGATCGGCCTCAACGCCGTCTGTCGCTTTGTGGCTGCCAGGTGGTGGTGCTCTTGGCCCATAATTCTTGCGGCATACGCGACACGATTGCGGCTTAATCCTACTTGAGCTTGGCGGCTCTGACGCTACGTCGGCTGTTTTAAAGCACAGTATGGTGTTTCTGACTCCATTGACGCACACTTGATAATCATTTTTGAAAGCGGAAAAAAAGAATATTTACCTTGTACTATTACCTTTTTTTTATTATTTATGTTTCACTAAAAATATCTTGCATATATTTTATGAGACCCCCCGCTAGTGAACACTTTTACTCGCCAACTTAATTGTTTCTTCTCAAAGTTGTAACTCAAGTAGAAACTTTATGAGTCACATTTTACCGCCTAAATAACATGTCAGGTGATGCTGAAGAATTACGACTCTCAAAGACAGACTCGCAATTAGTCTCGTCGTAAAATCGCCATAAAGCACATGATATTATAGGTTTAGAAGACGAGTAAAAATTGTTAAACAAATTTGCAGCGTAGTAGATAATTATTCAACATCTTCGTTTTATGACAGAAAATGAATAAGGAGCACTTTCTCGGATCTATTATTCCACAAAAGCATAAGCAAAAGAGCTTTCTTGCTGATGGCCTTCCGAGGTCAGTCTTGAAGACTATCGCTTACAAAACGAAAATCTCTTTGGTTTTCCCATATACAGCGTGAATTGTCATCGGTTTTGCTCCCCAAGCCCATAGTTCTACAAGCAACAAACAAGTAACTTTCGCAAAGACAAACATTTTTTACACCAAAAAATTTTCCCCATAGTAAAGTGGTGACGTGATCGACTCATTTGTATGGGAAGGCAAAACATTTTTTTCAAATAAAAAAAATTTTTCTTCGGGAAAGTTGCTTGTTTTCATGAGTAGAATCAATGGGCTTCAGGAGCAAAACTAATGAAAATCCAAGCTGTAGTAATAAAAGAACTTGCCCGTACAGAAGTAAGTGTCCTTACAAGTTTAAAGTTTTTTGTGGGAACAAAACGTCCTTGCATACAACAAGAGGGCTCAGTGGCATCACGTGTGACATTAAGAGGGACAGTATCGATCAGAGCCACTCAGTAAGCCGAAGATTACAGCAGCTGAGCTCTGATCAATGCTAACTTGTTTTCAATATGGTTCAACGTCGTTCATAGTATATAGGGTGTTTCCAATATATATATACAAGGTGTAACAGAAAGGGTATATCAACCCTGAAGGATGTGATTCCGACCATGAAACTGAACAACTTTCCCTAAGGAACATAGGTCGAAATACGAAAAAAAATATGACCTCCCATACAAATTGCGCGATCAGCTGATTCAGTTTCTATGGGAGGTAAATTTTTTTTTTTCGTATTTCGACCTATGTTCCTTAGGGAAAGTTGTTCAGTTTCATGGGCAGAATCACATCCTTCAGGGTTGATATACCCTTTTTGTTACACCTTGTATATAAATCTGCCCACCAATCAACTGACCTTCTTTTTAAAAGGGACAAAAAACACCATGAGTTAATAGTTGGTTGATTTATTCTTATCAGTATTATTACGATAGATTAAGAAACTTTCTACTTTAGGCGTATGTTGTAAGACCCCGTATTCAGAGTATAAAGAGCAGTCTACTAAAAACTGAAAGAATGTAAAGACTACGGAGGGCCTACTATCTGACCGGAACCCAGATGGGTAACCAGACCTAGTACTAGAAGTTGTCAGCTAAGTACTTACATATGAGTTCGAGAGTTTCATTGACTGAGAAGTAAGCCTTTTCCGCTTCTTATTTGAAGGTGGTAGGGCTTTTGTGGAAAGTCCGTCTAGGGAAGTACCACCCCCTTGCTTGCTTTTTTCTGCCGTGAAGCAGCAGTGTTCGCACTGCTGTGTTGAGGTTTGAAGGGCAAGGGAGCCAGTGAAATTACCGGCACATGAGAGATACCATCTTAGTTCTCAAAGTGAGCAACGCGCTTTGCTGTCTTTTTAGTGTCAAGATATGCCATTAATAAGGCAGTGGGTGCTATGGGCGGTGGTGACCACTTACCATCAGGTGGCCTACCTGCTCGTTTGCTCACTTGTTGTAACGTAAAAAAAACATCCCGTATTGCGAACAAAAACAGGATCAAAACCTGTGTGTGTAGGTGTCCCACTAACAATTTGTTATTTTTAATCTGTACAAGTTTTTGTCACCAGTTACAAGTAGCTTGTCCCTACAACTTGACCACATAAAAAGTGATCGAATTATGCGCATGTGATGAGCTGATGAGACTACCTTTTTATGCGGTCGGGTAATTATACGTCTCCCAGTGATAATTAGAACGACAACTTGTAAAAAGTTTAGAACCGTAATTAACACCCTGCAGTCAACAATTCTGAGAAATTACTTGCTTTACTCCACTGTCTGTCTGTTTAACTAATGATGATGAGACTATGCAGTCTAAGTGTAGCGACACAATTGCTGATCATTTCGACGCGAAGAGTTCCACTCATTACGCTCGCAACGCTTTTTAGGGTTCCGTACCCAAAGGATGAAAATTGAGACCCTATTAATATGCGTCAAATTTCTGTCTATCTGTCAGGGGACTGTATCTCAGGAACCGTAATCGTAATAGACAGACAGTCAAAATTTTTACAGATCATGTATTTCTGGTGAAACAAAAAAAATAATTACAAGAATAATATTAGTAAAATAAAAAGTAATTCAGCTTTTTAAAATCTCTTGATGTGTTCATTCAAAAAGTAACGTTTAGATATTATTTAGCTTTGCTTTTCAGTAAATGAAATCGATTAATTAAATATTATCGATATAAAGGCATTGGCACACTACTACAGTTACTATTTACATTTTCCTACAAGCAACTAAGGTTGTCTGGAAGAGATCGCTTTAAGCGATAAGACCGCCTTTGTCCACCCTAGTTTTAAGAGTCTCCTGTGTATTGCTTTGTTTTTGTGTGACAATAAAGAATTTATCTATCTATCTATCTAAATTACAAATAGGTGCCTAATTTGACTGAAATCCTCAGGAAAAAATTAAATGATAAAGATATAAAAATACACAACCCAATTCTTTATACGTCTTCGAAACACGCAAAGAGCGCTTTAAACCTTGATGTCTGATGATGATCAACATTTAAGATGTACAACAGATAATGTATCTATCTTGTGGGACCTCGATACAGTCGGGCTAATGTAAAATTAAATTAATGATGAAATTCATTTATTAAAACGTGCGTCGATGAAGTATAGGTAGTGAATCCGAGATATAGCTTAGGGGTTGTTCATGAAATGGTTGAGTAGATTTTTACTGTCCAACATATATCTGAAAGTTCTATGTAGAAAATCAACATATTTAAGTAAAAAATTAGGTGATGTCGGTCATCGATCTTAAAACCCATATGATATGATGATGATGATTGATGATATACAGTGTACCTATTTATAATATTTCCTCGTACGATCTTGTATCATTTTAATAGTAGTAAACAAGTCTGAACGAATATAAAACAGTCATCTTACGCTGAAGTTCACCAACTGTGCAAATTTTAATAATATCAGCAATTTTTTTTATAAATATTCGTGATGTTTCTAAGTCAACAAACTTTTCGTAAAAATTACGCGGTTACTCTAGGTACCTAGTGCGGTATAATTGTAATAATAACGTAACAAATTTTTCATCATTTTTAACTTATACGAGGTGTTAGGGACATCCTTCGGAATACTAAACCCCTTCAGTATTCATGCCTCCATTATCAGTGAACAACTTTCAGTGAAAAAAACTTTCAGGAAACGAAAAAAAAATTAGGCTATACTATCAGCTATACAAACTGCCCGATCAAGTTTACAATTTTGTATGGAGACGCGGATTTATATTTTTCGTTTCCTGAAAGTTTTGTTCACTGAAGTTGTTCAGTGTCGTTGACTGATCATGCCCCTTCAGTATTCGGAAGCCTGTCCCTAACATCCTGTATATCAATTTGCTATTGTAAAAGTAGGAAATAAATGATTGAATTTACTTGAATTGAAGCGAACCCTAAGTAACAAAACTTAACCCGTATTTACTTAACCCGCTAAATCCGCGCAGCACGGGACCGGTCCTTATGGAGATCTTTAGTGGAAGCCTTTATCCATATCGATCTTCTGGCTAATGTTTTTACACACAATGCAGCGTCCATTTTGTATCACCTTGGAAATAAGAGGTGGTTCTGCCTATGAAACAGAACAACTTTTTCCAAGGAACATAGGTCGAAATATGTTTCGACCTATGTTCCTTGGAAAAAGTTGTTCTGTTGGCTGATGCATTTTTTATGGGAAGTCCTTGGAAAGTATGTTTCTTGGGAAAAATTGATCAGTTTCAAGGACAGACCACCTTTTAAAATATCTGGGGTGTTAGAAAAATAGCCCAGTATACGTATTTACCTATGCAAAAATATTTCCCGCAGTACTTGAACACCGCTGCAAATACCCAAAGATAAAATCAGTAGAAATGGAGCTTTCAATTAACGAGATACCTAATCAAGATAAAGTTGCGCGTAAATGCTATTTCATCCGATGCCATCACGATAACACCCCGAGTGCCGAGCTTAGCTAATATTATGTATTTTTGTAGCTTTTAAAAGCTTAGCACTACTTTTATTATGAGACTTGTAATTATTGAAGTAGCTTAAAATAGTAGATTGTTTACCAAGGGAGCAAAGAAACATATTAAGGGCGAGAGCGTTTTTTGCATCCTGAACGCAGCTCGAGATTTATAATAGTGTTGCTCCCAAGTTGGACACTACTTTTTATCACCCTCTATGAAACAATAAGTAAATGGTAAGAAAAGTACGTTTATTTATGTACATTGCTATTTAATTCCAAGTCGGTAGGCTATGATGAAATATCAACAAAAGTGATAAAATCTTGCGTTCTTGAACTTACCAGCGTTTTGACATTTTTAATTAATTTGTCTTTTTCCTCAGGATCTTTTCCGAATGCCCTAAAACTCTCAATCGTTAAGCCATTACACAAAAAAGGTGATAAAGATAATATTAATAACTATAGGCCGATAACGCTTATACCAATTATTTCCAAAATATTTGAAAAGTGTATGTATAAGAGGATTATTAACTTCTGTCAAAAAAATAATGTAATAAGCCCAGAAGAGTTTGGTTTTCAAAAAAATAAATCTACTACTCACGCACTTCATGCTCTTTTAAAAGAAATTTTGAGCCACCTTAATAAGAAACTATGGACTAGTGTTCTATTTTTTGATTTAAGCAAAGCTTTTGATCTGGTTACACATGACATTCTTTTAAAAAAATTATAAGCCATTGGAGTTAGAGGCATACCACAGCAATTGCAGCAGCCTAATTATAATTATGAAATCGTGACGTACCTGTCAAATCATAGATCGAATACCTATGGAATCCCTCAGGGAAGTGTTCTAGAACCTCTGCTCTTTTTAATATATATAAATGATATATCTGATGTCACTAATCACAAGACTATACTCTTTGCTGACGATATATCTATAATAGTGACATCTAATGATAAAACTGTGGACATAGCAGAGCATGAAACTGATATAAATAATACTATAAAATCCGTTGTTGAATGGCTTGACCTAAACAACTTAAAAATAAATCTAGCTAAAACAACATTTATGACGTTTAATACCGAGACAAATAAGTCAAGGAAACTAATAATTAAACATGCGGATACTGAAGTCAAGGAGGTTGAAAACACTAGGTTTCTAGGGTTTAATTTAGATAAAGAATTAAATTGGAAAACTCATATCGATTCCGTCGCTGATCGAGTAAATATTTAAAAATTTGTTTATGCTTTAAAACGTCTTAAGCAAGTCACAAATCAGGAAGCAGTTCTGTCAGCGTATCATGCGTATATAGTGTCGATCCTACGATATGGAATTTTACTTTGGGGAAACAGTACCAATGTAAATAGAGCATTTGTGGCGCAAAAAAAGTGCATCAGGGCTATAACAGGTATTTCTCGTTTTGACTCTTGCAAACCATATTTTAAAAAGCTTGGTTTATTGACATTGCCATCTTTATACATATACGAGACATGTGTGTTTGTAAAACAAAATCAGAACTTGTTTACTAAGGCTGTTGATATAAACCCTCGAAATTTTAGATATCTTGACAAACTTGTTTTCGATGAAACACCTATAATTATGAAGTATGACAAAAGTTGCTTGTGCATGTGCGTTAGAATTTATAATTTATACCAAAGCTTACCACGGTTTAAGCTGTACTAAGTGTGCGGGTAGGTTCCCACGGCACCACATGCTTAACGATATAATCCGACGGGCCTTGGTGTCTGCCGGCGTGCCCTGTAGCCTCGAGCCTCCAGGCCTAAGCCGTGTGGATGGCAAACGTCCTGATGGGCTTACACTGGTGCCATGGGAGAAAGGTCGGTGCCTGATCTGGGACGCAACATGCGTGAGTACTTTCGCGGCCACTCACCTACCGCGCACTACCCGTGAAGCGGGAGCAGCTGCAGAATGGGCGGCAACACAAAAGCGGCTAAAATATGAAAACTTGGTAGGCCCTTACATTTTCATACCTTTCGCTGTGGAGGTGACTGGGGCATGGTGTGTGGAAGCAAGGGCCTTTGTGAGAGAGCTAGGGCGACGGCTCAGGCAAAGCGGAGCTGATCCCCGCGCCGAATCGTACCTGGTGCAGCACATTTCACTAGCGATTCAGCGCGGCAACGCCGCCAGTGTTATGGGTACTTTTCCACCAGGTGCGATTCGGGGAGGTCTTTTTGACGAACCATAGGGGGATATTTTTATTTTTATTGACATGGATTGACTGTAATTTGTATTTAATTTTTAATTTTGTAACAATGAATAAATGGTTTATAAGGTAATTTGGAATGTACAAACGGAACCGCGACCTAGTAACGACAATTTGAAATCCCCCCCACCCCTAATTTGGGCCCCATTTATAATAAATTAGAAAGTTATATCAAATTATTACCCATAAAATTATTTAAAATGAAATTGTATCAATGGCTCAGTGAATATACTTTTTATAATTTGAATGAATTTATGACATTGTGATAATTTTAATGATTTTTGACATCTTAATTAATTAGTTTAAATTATTACTTTTTTATTGTATTTGCATGCCATTTCATACTGGCGAAACATGTATATGTACAAAATTTAACTATAAGATCTTCACCACCATGTTTGACGCAAATAAATCATTCTATTCTATTCTATTCTATTCTATTCTATTCAAATCACTTTTAGTCCCTTAGCAATTAAAACGTGATCTTAGTCCCTGTTAACGTAGAATGAAATAGCTCGTTTCGAATACATGTGATAAAAATACTTTATGATAGCACCTAGTACCTAGACTAATTACTGAATCAAATATTGAACCCATTGAGTATACTTTTTCCTCTCAGCGAGGTCCTAGAGCCTGATTGCTATTGCTATTTTGATTACTTTCAGTTTTTCGGCTATAGCTCATTAACCTATGAAGCCTACTTAGCTGTGATAGTTTTCCTTTCAAATTTATCATATATACTTCTACTGTGAATTTTTTCACATTTCCAATATCAATCGTTTAGCTGGCAGGGGCTGGTATGATGATGAGCTGGTAGGGGGCAACACTTGACTCATGCTTAATATTTCGCACAAGGGTCCCTAAATCGAAAAATGATGTGTGCAAACTCATGTTGTTTTTTAAAGACCTATCTAACAATACCCCCCCCCCCCCCACTCGATGGGATAGACAAGAAAATAAAAATCACCCCACTTTACTTGACTTGTACCCTAAAAAATATATTTCAAGATTTTATTCTACCACTTTATCGGCGTGAATAAAGTAAATAAATATTACTTAGGTTCTGTGCGCCAAGCCTCGGACAGACAGACCGACATACAGACAGACGGACATGACGAAACTCCTTTGGGTTCCTTGTTGACTATGGAATCCTAAAAAAAGTACCCTTGACTCACTAAAAATCAGCGAGGTTAAAATCTCTATGAAAAATACCCTCTGCAAAAAAAGCTCTATAATCATAAAGAATAAAACCTACCAACGTAAAAAAGCCAAAGATGTTAGGTTTTACTTGAAATAATAACCTGCGCTGCAACCTTAGATTATGAATAACGGCAGCTTACGCTGCAACCAACTCAGCATCTCATTACTTTTTTACAGTACAAAAACCCTCTAGATCAGACGCCTCATAGTAATTATTTAAAAACCGGCCAAGTGCGAGTCGGACTCGCGCACCTAGAGTTCAGTACCACTAAGGTAAAAAAGTTAAAGTAAAAGTTATGGACGCGCAGTCACGCAGAATAAAATTTAAATGAAAAGAAGTAAGAAGTCGTATTCGGTAAGTAGGTCCTTATTACCCCCAAATGGGGCTTGTAGGTGACCAATTAGCGCTCTAGGGTAATAATGTAGCTATAAAAGCCCTAGGGCGGTAAGTAATTGTTTTTTTAGTGTTTTTTTTTTAATACTTACCGCCCTAGGGCTTTTCTAGCTACATTATTACCCTAGAGCGCTAATTGGTCACCTACAAGCCACATTTGGGAGTAATAAGGACCTACTTACCTCACAATCGAGATGTAAAGCAGAGTAGTTAGCTCGGGTGTAAGCATCAATTGCACCCTCGAACTATAGGCGCCCTCGCTGCGCTCGTGCCCCTAAATATCTCGGGCTGCAACTGATGCCTTACAGCCCTTGGCTACTAATCTACTATTAATAAAATTTTAAGGTTGAATTTTTCTTTTGTGCAAGTCTGACACGCACTTCACCAGTTTTTATTATTTGTTGTAATTCTTTAGCTTATGAACTATATAAGTACACAACAAATTCTCACGCTTGAAGTGTTCCCGTTTTTACGATAGACCTAAAACAAAAAAATCGAGCCAAAATTGCCTAAAAAACACGTTTTTAGTATACCTTTTACGGTTAATGAGGTAAACCCTACTGACAGACAGACAGACATCAGAGGCATATTAATAGGGTCCCGATTTTCACCCTTTGAGCCGGAACCATAAAAACCAAGTCACGTAAACAAATAAGCTTTTTGCTGGGTATCCGTTGTACTGGCTTTAATGTTCATTATATTTGTGAAAATAATAGTAATAGGTCTTCTGTATACGTATAGGACATTATGCTCGATAGCATCCTACAAGGGCTACTAATTAACCGGGCAATAACACGTATTTAATGGGCGTGTAATTGTAGTCATTAGGGTCTTGTGCGTTTATTTTGAAAATGCGCTTAAATAAGGTCCGGGAAGATTTATTGCTTTATAACCTTCAAGCAACCGCTGCTAGTCTTATTAATCATAATTTTAGATAAATGGTAAATTGATGCGCATTAAAAGAGTGTGTTGACTGAGAAATCTTGGTAAGATTAGATAGGGGAGATGTGATATGATCAAGTAGTTTACTTATCTAATGTTGAGCCCCTGTAGATTTAACATTGTTTGCCCGTTTTTCTACACAAAGTTTCAATAAGATAAGATCATCATCATCACAACATCCCATGCGGACGGGAGCTCCTTCCAGAAATCTGGCAAAAACGTGTGTTCATACTGGAGGGAAAGTACCATAGTCACCACGCTTGTTAGCGTTGCGCTTGCGCCATGGACCGCAGTATGTACATACATACATAAAATCACGCCTATTTCCCGTCGGGGTAGGCAGAGACCACACCTGCCTGCTACGATCTTGACATACTTCCCTCGCTTCCTGTACTTTCATCAATCCTTTCATGCATGCTCGTCGGTTTAGAGTACTTTAAGATAGTACACACGGCCGTACATCAGTAGAAACACTTTTGGACCTTATGGCGTGGTAATAGAGTTGAAAAAGTTTCTACCGACAAGCGGTTGACCGTACAATACGATACACAGATGGACGCTGCTGCCCATCCTCCGGTTGGTTATCCCTTAGTCACCTCTTACGACACTCACGAGTAGAGGTGGGTTAGTATATGTACTCTTCTTTGCTGGCACGACACGGGCGCTGTCTGGAATAAGCAATAACAAAACTGATAATGGTCTAGTAAAAAGTATCCTAAACTGACGACCGTATATGGAAGAGACGATGAGAGTAGATGAAGCTTAAGGAGTGAAGTATATCATCATCGTAAAGTGGAAGAATGTGGTCTTCACCTATCTACGGAAAAGAGGCGTGATATTTAGATTCTTCCTGTGAAAATTGTTAGATTCTTCCCTATGAAGTACTTTCTCGTAAATAGGAGGAGTATAAAATATGAAAGACATCGTAAGTGAAATGATTAGCTTGTGTACTTTGTGTGGAATAATTATTTATTGTGTAGTGTCACACTTGTAGATTCTTTTATATTTGTAAGTTTCACTATGCTTGACTTGCCATTTTGGCAATCGAGACGGCGGAATAGTCAAATCTCTATTTTCTGCTGTTGCTATAAGTTCTCAATACAAAGAAAGCCCTGAAGAATGTCTATAAATGGAAGTATTATTTTCTCTGAACACTTATCTTTTTTTTCGATATCTTTATGTGGCAACCAACACAAACAGCAGCTGCGTCTGCGCTCGCGCACAACAAGTCCACAACATAACAACCACCGCACCGTAGCGCGTGCGGGACCTGTTTGCATTTATTGCACGTTTTATTGAGTTTTCTATTTAAATGTACTACTATGTTAGAGTATAAGATTTTAAAAGACTTATAACCTTTTTATTGTTCGCTAGTTTTTGCTTCAGTAGATTTATTGTGCTTCAGTAGTCTTTATGTAGTGAGTGAGATAACTTATAGTGTTATTTTAGTAAATCCAATTTCTTCCCATGATTTTCAGAATCGTTTATTCAATATCATCATAACATCCCATGAAACGTCCACTACTGGACAGGGAGCTCCCTCCAGAATTCTAGCTTTTGCTGGAAAAATGTGGAGGGGAAGTACCATAGTCACCTCGCTTGTTAGCGTTACGGCTGGCACCATGGACCGCGGTTGTAGGTGACCGCAGTAAGTAAGATGTAAGATACAAAGGAGGATGCTGCTGCCCATCCTCCAGTTATTCAATATACTGACAAACAATATGGAGAATACAATTTAATGAATTCTATGGCAGCGTAAAATATACGGCAAGAAACCGCGGCAACTAATGGAATGGAATTTCTGTATATACCAGTATTATATTACTCTATGATACCAGAAACCAAAAGATGCGCAGAAGCATCCTGACTGCAGCTTTTCACACATAGCAAATAGACTTTTGTAACAAAGATCCTTGAAAGTCCTTTTATCACGGAGGAAGTCTAGGAGAAAGAACCATCAGCATCATTGTTGTGATTCCTCCGTCACAACTTTCGTCACACTCGGTTATGAAGCTTCATCCTATGGGTTATATTTATTCTTTGATGTCGCCTCACCCTTCGCAGTAAAAGGAAGTAATTAGTTCTATAGAGATAAAACGGTATTACTCTCAAACTTTATTTCCCGCATGACTGAATTTGTACTAAATATGGGATACTAGCAGAACTCCGAACGCTAAACCTAAAAAGCTCTATAGCTAAGAAGATAAAGCTCTAATACAAAAAAATCACAGATTTCGTACCTCACACGACTCTCAATCTACGGATATATTAAATTTTTGATATAATTCTTCATTTCCATATTATCGAGCGCCAAAATAAAAAAATCGGAAAAAATGACTTTTTTTACTATTTCCATAACTTTTTTGTTTTTGACTTTCCCATAATTCTTTTTGCTCCTTACAGCTCTCGTAAATACGCGTCTTCTCAACTTTTTTGAACATCATGTCTTCACAACTCTCCGAGATATAAGTGGATCGCACTTTTTCGTGAAATCGGAGCCTACACTGAAGCGAACGAAAAGACATTTCCAATGTAAAAAGTCTTAATCAGCTTGCTCTTGATATCTATCCATGCAATTTAGTACTAACTGTTCTCTTCCCGTCTCCAACTTTACAAAAACTGAGTAGACTGGCATAGCAAGTAACCACCAACTTGGTCACCGGTTTGTCGGTTACCAGTGGTCATTAAAATCACATCAGGGGCGATAAATTATTTTATTAAATGTCGATTCACACCTCGGCCGGCGTGTCTAATGGAGCAAGCGTGGGGACTGGCTCTTGGACATGTTTTACGAGCCGAGTTACCCGTTCTGTTGTTGTCGACTTATAAGGGTTCACTAAAATAAAAAAACCGGTCAAGTGCGAGTCAGACTCGCGCGCCGAGGGTTCCGATATACCTATAATATTTTTGGAAGCAATAAAGTCAATTTTCAGGACCGCAAAACTAAATTTGTTTGTAAAGGTTTTTTGCAGATTTTTGAAAAACTGTGCAACTTAGAAAGATTGTTTTATTTTTGCTGTAAAGTTTACATAAACGTCTGTCAACTGTAATTAATTCAGATTTTTCCTTACACAAACAAGGCGGTGTCAGAGTTAGGTTTTAAATGGTAACACATAAAATCAATCAACTAATGCTTTCTCCATCTGAGATTTTCTTGTTGCCCATTTATTTCTTTATTGGTACAAGATTAATATCTGGGCCACCATATGTTTAGGAATATATTTGTAAAACTTTTAAATATTTTGTATGATATTGGTTTATGGTTTTCTTTTTTTGCAAATTGTAAAGCCTCTATAAAAAAACAAGCCCGTAAAAGTTTTTATACGAGTTATATATTTTCCTTTTGAAAAGTGCTAAGTTACCACAATTTTTACGCGCATTTTAATGATAATATTTATTATGGGATATATTTTTAGTGGACAGTCGTACCTGTCGAGTCGCAGCGCTCGCAGCCGCAGGGCAAGGGTGTGCCCCCTGCGGAGAGTTGAGTTTATTTATGGAATATAACACTAGTTCGTGCTCCTGGATGCGCTTGTACTAAAGTCAGTTTATCTGTGCCGATTGAATATAAAGATAGTGTTGTTGGCTCTTTTATGGGTACCTATACGGTACTTGTTATTTTGAGGACTTTAGTTTGTTTATCAAATTTTTATCTATCTGCAGCGGCAGCGTGTATTTTCATTGGTTTTACTCCCGAAGCCCAGTGATTGTACCTATTTATTTTTTTTGCCGAAGAAAAATTTTTTACTCGAGAAAAGATTTTCGTCTCCATATGTAAAGTAGTCACGTGATCGACTCATTTTGTATGGGAAGGCAAGGTGAAACATTATTTTCGAGTAAAAAATTATTTTCTTCGGAAAAGTTGCTAGTTTTCATGAGTATCGGTAGTAAAACCAAAACCCAAATCTAAACCCAAAATCCAAAACTGTGAACTAGACTATCGATTTGGAATTTTTGTCTGTAGATTCACTCATGAACAAGGTTTTTGATAGTGACTCGTTTTTATTTTCCTGCAACTTATATTACGAAATATTATAAACAGAGAAGAACAAATCAAACATTGGACAGAATGATAAAGAAAATGGACAAATTTCTTCTTCGCGGATTTTTTATTAATTTAACCCCTTGCCTTACCTCTGGCCTCGGTGCACGCTCGGCGATATCGGCGTATCCAGAGACAATCAATTAAAAGGTGCACATTCGATTATTGATTTTGTAATTAAATCCCCTAGGTGGGCGCGCAGCGTGCACCCGATTTATTTTTCAAAAAGATTATATGTACAAGGGTTTAAGCTGCTCACAACTTATTTAGTCATTACATGAATTAAATTATAAAAATTACACGAACTCTTATATTTTGCTTTTAAAGTACTTGTTATGCGTAATTATGTGCTAGCTTCTTGCCCAATTTCATCAGTCATTGCCGTGTCCTGACATAAAAACAAACACTGCCATTTAGTGGCTTAGAATAGAACCACCACATATCTTCTCGAGGGTGTCGTAAAAGGCGACAATTCGGTTCGCGACCCATCACTAACCGGAAGGAACACCATCGCTAAGTCTAAGGCTCCTGAAACGAGCATGATCTTTATTGTGATTGTGCCACTCGTGCAAAGACATAATATTTAAAAAAATACGTTTGTATCAAAATGAGAGCCGTAAATCACAATGAATGTTGACACCGCGCCGCCGCGCCATATTGCTGCATTATTCAGCGCAAAACATGTCATTTCATTTTGTATATCGGACAGCACACTCAAAGGAAATAATTATGGCATTTGACCGACAAAAAGAAACTGCGACAACGTAATTATTTACCGGTAGATTTCTTTATTGCGCCGTATGCAAACATATTATCTTTTAAAGAGTTATATTTCACTCGGCGACCGTACCGCGGACAAAACCTCGGCCCTTAATCATGTCCTTCTTAATCGATTTTTGAAAAACTCCTCTCTTATTTTTCACCTCCGCCGGCCGCATTAAATAATTTCAATCGCCAATGAGACTAAATTGCACACGGGATAATTGCTCTGTTATTTTGAGCTTTATTCTTTTAATTTACTCACTTAACCCTTGGAGGAGTTCGAACTCAAGTTGTGCCTTTTCATAGCTTAGCGCTTTAATCTCAACTTTAATGTTTCTTCGGTTGAACTTTAACAGTTGGAATTTTTCATCAATAGACATTAATTCTCTCAAGAGAGACCGCCGAGTAATATTTCATTCGTCTCGGCGCACCGAAAAAGGTGATCACAATAGCGAAGGGAAGACAGAGATAATTGGGACCTCCTGTCCTAGCGGTCTGCAGCCGCCGCTCATCTCATCAGTATGCGCGGCTGCACTCCCGCGCACGCCGCTGTCGACCATTCATTCTCGCCACACAATCCAAAACAAATTGCCTTACCCAGAGACCACTCTTTGTGAAAATGGAACACGAAAGCCCTTTTATAGGTAAAAAAACAACGCTATTAGCCGCTATATGAGTAATTGGCAACACCACGGCCGCTACGTGTCACGCAGCCTGAGAATGTATTGCACCATTTTACACTCCGATACGACTATTTGCCCAGTGTTTATATCCATTTAAAAGTCAATCATTGTCACCAAGGCTCGTTTGATAAGTTGAATTTGCATAGCCTTTTATAGAAGACGCACGTTTTAAGCCACTTATCGCGTTGCTTGTGCAGGAATCCTTTTACGCAAACAAACGAAGGTTGATCGTCCGAATCGGACAGAGGAGCGTTCCATTTTCAGTAAATTATTCTGAATTAGTATTGAGCGTGTGCTCGTAATAGGCTGATGTGTTATTTATTAAATACGAGGCTATCGTCTTTAGAAGCGCAAATTGAATTGCCATCTGTTTTGCATAAACGCTGCAGCTATGAGCCCCCGTGCACGACGCGATCCGTGCGAGTTATGGCGTACGATGCACCATCAATTAAATTTTAATTTTCGATCGCAAGCGAATGAGTCCGCATCGGCATAATTGGCCAGGCCGTCCCGATGATTACTTTATTGGTCACACGCATACATTAGCGCGATATCTTAAATAACGTACACGTCATTCGCAATGGCAGTTTAATTTCAATTCTCTCCTGTCGTCATCGAATGAATAATTTTAAGAAGAAAACATGTCACCTTGCAAAATTAAATTTACATTTGTAATAACTGGCAAAGGTATTCAAGATTAAAATAACGTCTGCCAAATTCGGTGGTAGGCGCCTAAGCCATAATTAGTAGAATAATTTGAGCAATCTGTAATCAGACGGTAGCCAGA
Organism: Athrips mouffetella; assembly: GCA_947532105.1. Lineage (NCBI taxonomy): Eukaryota > Metazoa > Arthropoda > Insecta > Lepidoptera > Gelechiidae > Athrips > Athrips mouffetella. The sequence goes on along the minus strand of OX383972.1, from coordinate 18,738,555 downwards.
AGGCTGCTGTCTCGGTGCTTGGGCCCCAGGGCGTGGTTCCGACGTGCTTAGGATTTAAATAACCCGTTTTGGCTGCCCACGCATTTGACAACACCCTTTTGGGCTTCGTCCTTTTGCGAATACCTATATTACGTATTCTGCGTCTCTTTTTAACATGCACAAATTTTACGTGACTGACTAAATTAGACAAGTTATTGTATGAGCTTCTTTAACGTCTTTCGTACCATAATTATAAAATTCCGACAGTGTCCTTCTAATGTCCTTTTCGGGAGCGGTGCTCGGACGTGGATGCGTCGCAGGTAGAGCGTTTTTGCTGGAAGGGTTTATTAGGTTTCTCCTTCGTTTTGCAGCGTCGCGTCGCACGGCCTCGGCGTGAGACCGAATGCACTGGGTATGCCTTCCCAGTCAGTACAAACCTTCTGAGTAAGTTTGGTTAACAGCAGTCATAGAAACTAATTGCTGAATAAGTCTACAGCAATAAGCTGATTTGGCGCTTACTCAGACGTTATTCAAGCAATTTTGGCACAAAATTATACTGCTACTCGTAATAGCTATGTTATTCCTTAATCAACTTATTCTTTGATATATTATTAAAACAATATAATTTGAAGGTGCTACCTTCAAATTCATTTTGAAAGAATGTTAAAGTTCAAATGAAGTAAACTTCTGCGTAAGTTGTTACCCGTCCATAAAACCTGAAAATTCTCGTTTACAAATTGATATTGGAATTGCAAATTGAATTTTAAAACTTTAATTTTGTAATCGTAAAAGGGACTACATATTTAAATTTCAATTTTTCAACATTTAATAACAAGCTGGAGGTACCGTAATTTGTGGACTTGGAGCAATAGTGGGATTGTGGTCGTAAAGTTGATATGCGCTTTTGTCCACGATCGTAAATACTCCGTCCGTATGCGTACGCGCAAGCTTTCAGTTCATGTTCAGAATTCCGCATTATAAATAAGACCTACCGCATTTATCTAAAATCATATAAATACAGTTACGAAGAGACTGATGAAGTGATGAGTGTGAATGTACGCAAGGAAGGCAGAAGACAATTAAGCTAGATGCAAGATAATTTAAGAAAGAAATTAGTGAATGATGAGATGACTGCCTAAAGCAGGAGGAAAGTGGAAGCGATCGACATTTTTTTGTCACAGTAAATTTTTATTTAACATTGTCCCGTTTAGTGCTGGCAAAGAATAGTTAGTACCAACCCATCTCTACTCTCTCATCTCTCTCTAAGAGGCGACTAAGGGATTATGAACCGGAATCGTACCATCTTACATACTGCGGTCACCAAAAACCGCGGTCGATGGTGCCAGCTGCAACGCTAACAATTTTGGTGACTATTTGGTACTTCCTCTCCAAACTGTACCACATACATATCTTTGCTGGAATTCTGGAGAGAGCTTCTTTTCCTGCAGTGGAAGTTTCATGGGATGTTATGATGGTGATGATGACAATTTAACAGCCACCGTGGTCCAGTGGTTAGAACGTTCAGCTCTCGATCCGGAGGTTCTGGGTGGGGACACTGTCAAACAAAAACCCCTTTGTGCGACCGGGGGGTCCCCCCCCCCACTTTGGTTAGGACATTTCAAGATGAATCACCTGATTGTCCGAAAAGTGAGAAAGGAAGGCACGTTAATATACTATAGATAGATAGATAAATACTTTTATCTACACTCATGTCGTAATCTTTGAATTATGATTCAAAAAGTTGGTACATAAGGCTGAATATTACGCAGAGTATGCATAAAAAATTAAAAAGTTACCATTACGTAACGATTTTTGTGTGAAAATTTTGCAAAGGTGTTACGTAATTTAACTTTTTAATCATAACATAACACTTGGATTAAATTCTTCTTGAACCTAAACCTTTTTAAAGAAGACTGAATATAAGGTCTTTTAGAGAGACGGTTATAAATGTAACAGTTTTTCTTAGTAGCTGTCAAATATTAGTAGCATATTTACAAAGTGTGCCTTATAAACAACCTATTATTTTGGAGCAGTTACAGTAGCAGTTACTATAGTTACAATTATTTTATCTGTAGTGGAAAATATGCGCGCGCAGCCTGAAATTAGAAGGAAATGAAATAGATATTAGATTTGCCGCCATTTTCAAATATTTACCTTTTTCAAGTTTTTTGTGCCCGTGAAAGTAATGTGAAAGTTTATTGAAAAAGAAGATAAAGTGGTGCAGTCAGGATACTGCAGTTACACCATGGTTACACCAGAAGATACTCAATAACTTATGATCTTCTCCCATATTAGTCTAGGACATTTTATGACATAACCTACAATGAATTGGGAAAGAATGAAAATCGAAAAGAAAACCATGTCTTGTTAAGAAAATGTTCTGCTTGTATATTTCAAAGAAGACCTAGCGGATATATTAAGGCGGCTTCTTCAGACTCATATCAGAACTGTAATATACATAATATAAGTTACCATTGTTGTTTACTTACTTTTGTTTAATTTTTATCATTTTTATAAGTAAAGAAACCTATTGCATGAGTGAAGATAAAGTAGTATACACAACTGCATATAATATGGTATTAAAACACTCGTTTGATGCTATTATCACATTCGGCTACGCCTCATGTGATAAACCCAAACTCGTGTTTTAATAACCTGTTTTATATGACAGTTGCATAAACTACTATATTGTCACACAGATAAAAGGAAACTCTAGGGATCTCTTTACGGATGTATGAGCCATTTAAGAGGCCATTCACGAGACCTTAAACTTCACACTATATGCTGATGAGTAAAAATTTTTCGAAAAGAGAAGAGTCGAAGGGAGAATTTTTTTTGTCGTTCCACACAAATTCCGCTATCGCCAGCGCATGGATTGTATGGAAAAGTAAAAAATATATATTTGTGTTTAGAAAATGTGATCAGATTTGTGTTTTAAGTAACATACTTGGTCTAATAACCCTCCTATTTTGGGGCAGTCAGGTAAAAATAGCCCGGTATGATAAGTTTCGGTTACACTCTGATTGTAAGACCCCAGTTGCATAGAATTGCATCGCATGGCATGTGCTATTTGCATTGTCTTCATTGCGACGCCCCCGTGTCACGTACCAGAATGTTTATGAAGATGTACTCGTAGCTCGTAGGCTACCAAAAACTATGGTTGTGTCACTCATACTCGTATATAATATTGTGTTAAATAAAAAAAGAAAAATTTGATTTTGCTTTTTCTCAAACATTTGTAAGTATAGAGGTCCTATTCCGTAACGAAAGCTCACTTCACTTCTTCCTCGCTGTCTTCGTTCAATCCTTTCAAATTAAAAATGTTTTGTGCTTTACCTAGACCTTACAATACCAATTCAATGTAAAACGGGTGTTCGTTACTGAATAGCATAGTTGGTCAGTTTTTGAAAGCTTCTTTATAAAAACTAAACCAAACTTTTAAATTTGACGAGCCCGTTGGTGTGGTTGGTAGTGAGCCTGCCTCTCACGCCATGGGCCGCGGGTTCGATCCCCGAAACATTTGTGTGTGTTTGTTCTGTGTCTGGGTGTTATTTATCTATTTAAGTACGTATATCAGTCTCTGGTACCCATAGTACAGGCTTTGCCTAGTTTGGGATCAGATGATCTTGTGTGAAATGTCCCCCAATATTTATTTATATTTTTATTTAAATCTATTTCAGTCACTTTCTGTTTCACCAATAAATTTTAAAGTAGTTTTATCTTTAAAAACGCTTTCTACAAGTAGTGGATAGATTTCTTTCGAATTTGTGACTACACACTATACAAACTGCCAGTTTCCACAAAGCGACTTTTGATTAAATATTTCTGTCACTTTCTTCCAAACAGAAAGTGATAACTACGGATTCAAAAGAGCTATAACTTTGAAGAAGCTTTGTGAAACTGCCTGTCAATTTTAAAAAAGTCAATCATTCTTCTTACAAAAAAAATAAGCGTCTTTAATTTTTCTGTTCTATTGAATTAACCGCAGCCAATAATTATCAAGTTAATCCTGATGTATCACCGTCTTAGCCGAACCGCCATCGATCACGTTCAAGGCGCATGCGACACAGGCAGAGCCATTGTTAAAGTGTTTTATAATATAATCAAAGGTTTTATAAAGGTTGCCGCGTTCGCCATAAAACAAACAGATTGCATCGCGGTACGTGTCTCGCGGGTCCTTGATGCGCTTGCGTCGCCTCGCGAGAGGATCTCTAGGATGTGGGATTGTGCGCGCACCTTGAGATAAATGTGACATGATACGACCGTAGGGATAAGTACGAGATGTCACTTATCATTGTCTTCTGTAACAGTGATCGTTGTTAAGATACCCATTTCTTTGCTTGTTATTGGAATGAACATATTTTGGTCGTGCGACATGTTTTTTTATGCGAAATAGATCAGAATTTGACCCCGATCTTACCCGGTAGTAAGTGACGACGGGGTCGAAGATGCAGGTAAGCATAGATAATGTCTGTTCACTCTTGCCTTCAAAAGATCCAGGTTATACTGTTCGATGAATAGATTGGCAGGGAGGTCGTTCCACTCCTTGGCTTTGCGCATGAATGAAGAAGCAAAGTTACATCGTGGATTGGTGGGGATAGTTGGGAGGTAATTTGTAAACACATTTCTAAACAACTTCCCCATAGAAACATGAATCGAAAAACAAGGTGTCTCTAAAGAAACCCTGTGCCAGCAATAGCGAATTTGAATAGGTAAAAATTTCTTCTCTTTTTCTAACCATGTCTTTTAGAAAAGTTCTGAGTAACATTTTAGTTCTAACTAAAAGGAGGAGATCAAAAATAACCCTCTATTTAGCGTGAATACTATAGAATAATAGACTAGTAGCTTAACTAATTTATATTTAGCAATAAAATAGATCACTCAAACCCAGAGGCTGCATCATTATTGATAAGGGCTACGATTACCGCCGAAGGGCATGAAAAATCATTATTGCACAAGTATTATTTAAAGCGTTCTGGGCATGAGAGAAATGGTTGTGAGTAAAAAGCTGAGGCGTGTAGCTATTACCGGATAATACACACCTCGGGCCCGTGGGAACCTCGCAACATTCTTTTCGGTAAGGGATGGAGTCGGCTTGCATTTACAAAAAACCCAGCGTGCCACAGTTATTAAGGGAACATGGAAGGAACGTGTACCCTTTATAGCGGTTGATTATGAGAAACATTATCTTGGGATGTTGCATTTCTTGTCTTAGTTGCGTCGTGCATGACTGTGCGTTGGAAATACTTGATCTTTTGTGTTTTACGAGTATTTTCGTGTTGTATTTGTTTCATAAGAAATTATATAAAGGTCTTATTATAACATGCTTTGTCCATCCGTTTGTCCTAATTCCTAAACCTTCAGGGGAAATGATCCATAGTAGATAATGAGCCTGACACAATGAACTGCACATACGCACGCAATAGGACGCTTGTGCCCATCTCCGGTTCAAGATCTTTAGTAACCTTCTAAGACCCCAACTATTCTAAGCTGTCGCCCACCACACAATCAAAGGGAAATTTTATAGGTTTAATCAAGCCTAATCTTGACATAAAGACAAAGCACATATTGTCTGAGATAATAGCGTAGAGAGGTCCGCTACTCATAAACCGACCGCTTCTACATTTACATATCTGCCGGGTGGCGTGAATGGCTCCTAGCGTGCCTGGTTGCTTATCATCCTAAATCAATAACACGAGTGTGTGTGCGACTCGGCAAGATCACGGAGGCGTAGGAGCACGGTTTGGTGTGGCAAGCAGTAGGGTTATCGAGAGATTTAAATAGTGCTGATCACCTTTTGAGCATGAAACTAATCAAGCTTTAATTTTAACAGGGCATCACGTCTAGTCCACGTTGTTTGCTAAGTTTCTAGGTATATAACTTTATGGTATTTTCCAGTAAGTTTACGGTAGACTCCGACTTACAAGGCCCTCGCTAGTGAAAATATGGACTCATAGACGATGTATCTGGAGTACATAGGAGAACTGACCCCAACTACTAAGATATAGGATAAGGCCTGAAGAACAAGAAGAGTACTTTGAGAAGCTAACAATCAGCCCAAAAAGCACTGGTCCTAGATAAAATGAACGATGAACGAGCTCACTCAGTTGAATAATTTCAGGTTATACTTAGAGGTAAAAACTCGAAAATACAAACGACCGCTAAATAAGCTTGCAGCTTGTATTATTTAAGTAGTTATGCGGCTTACCTCACTAAATCTAAGATCAAGCCGCCAAATGGCCTCTGACTACAGATGAAATAATAACCAACACTAGGTATCTAAGATAGTAGCCGGGACCAACGTCTTACCGTGTCAGTCTTTCGAATTACAAAAGCTTTAGTTCTTATTATGACACTAGCAGTCGCCTATCCGGGTTTATTTAATTAATCAAAGTTTCTTACTTAATTTGTTTACGAAAAGAAAGAGCAGTCTTTGCCACTGGCACTTGTGGTAGCGGTGGTAGCCCTGGTATGAAAAAGACAGCGGGTGGGTAGACGGCAACTTCGGCGGTAAAGGGGGATGTGGTGGGGGGAAGGGAAGGGGCCGGGGCGCAGGTCAGCAGGGCCGTGAGAACGCGCGCGCGCCGCCGGTTCCCAGCCACGCGCCGCCCGCGCCCAGCGCGCGACCGCCGCCGCCAACACGGTTGTACACCCGCTCGACAAACTGTACTTACCATACCACTTTATTTCATTTCTTTACGTGCCACTTTGGTTTTGAAACGAACTTTTTATATGTTACGTGTGAGCAAACGAGCCTTTAGCAATCACTGTCTTATTAGAGGCATAATTTGACACTCATAAGACAACAAAGCGTATTGTCCACCCTGAGAACTAAAATTCTATGCATATGCTAATGTGCCAGTAATTTCACTGGCTCCCTTACCCTTTGAACCGAAACACAGCAGTGAAAACTGCTGTTTTACGGCCGAAATTAGAAAAAGGGTGGTCTTCTCGAGACGGACTTTGTACAAAAGCCCTACCACCTTTTCAATTTTATTTAAGAATTTATGTCGTGAAATAATGTAAAGGATCATAATAAAATAAAATTAACAGATTTTGATCGTACAATTGTGCTCTCAAGGCTGCAGTAAACCGAGGCACTCCGCGTCCAGTCAGCATACAGTCCTCTGATAAATGTAATGAAAAAAAAAATCGATGTAAGGAAATCAACGTTTAGCGCTATTTTATAGGTAGGCTAATTTAGGACTCCTTATTATGATATTAAAGAAAAGTCACAGATAGATGTAAAACTTCGCAATTATATTTTTAGCAAAAGACACACAGTTACATGATAGTTTTTACCGGATATTTTAGAATTAATTAATTAGGCCAAAGTAGAGTAGTGCGCGTGACAGAGATTAGGAGACGACTGGAGGTGGCGGGAGGCGCTCTACCGAAAGTGCTGATACAATGCAAATGTGTCACTACAAACGTGCTATTTCCATGAGAAGTCATGTTAAAATTTAACTTTCGTCTTAGTCTTTGTTGTCGATTGTTTAAGTCAAGATAGTACAGATAACCTGTCAGTATTCTTATTCTGAATACTGATACCTGAGTACAGATAACCTGTCAGTATTCTTATCCTGAATACTGATAGGTTATCTGTACTATCTTGACTTAAACAATCGACAACACAGATTAGATACGACGAAAGTTAAATTTTAACACGACTTCTCATGGAAACAGCACGTTTAACTTACTTGTACTGTACATTTTCTGTAACTTCTACTATTACTTAAGAAAAAAGGCCCCAATACTTGGACTTTATAAAAATAAAACTACACAAAATTGTTTGGCATATTTTACCAGTAGGTGTACAAAGAAGCGCGCGCGAGGTCGTGCGCTCTCCGCTCCCACTCGTCTCGCCTCTACATTTGTAGCCAGCATCTAAAAACCTGTAGCTATATTGTGCGCAGCTAATGATGCAGCGAGCGAGAAGTAGCTCTAATGTACGCACAGATCGCTTTACATACAGTCAGACAGTATTTATTGGCACTCTTCACCTGTTTTGTAATAATTTAAAACAAAACAAATCTTAACATTACAGCTAGCGTAGCGAAAAAAGGGGAAGGGCTTTGCCGTTAAATGACCAAAATATAAACGGGCTACAAAAATATGCACGTTTTACGGTACCCTCCCCGAGAAACCATTGAATGCAAAGAAGAGCTCCTATAAAAACACAAACCACATCACCAATCAACTAATTACTTATATAGAATAAATTTTGTTTATAATCAGTTCTCATCTTTATCTATATCCTAACCTAACCTGACAATTTTACCAAACACATTTTATCTAAACTCCGGACGACAAATATCCTACGCGAGCCTCTAAGACTAGTCGCTGCGGAATAACTCGCATAAATTTCTAATGTAAGGTATAATTTTGTATGACTAACGGATTGTGTAGCAATCATACGCCAATCACCGTGATCAACTTATCTTTTGCTCTTGATAGGTAGGCTAAACACTATATGCCCACTAGTTCATGCGTGAGGACTCGTTCAGTCAAGCAAGTCACGCCGCCGCTTCGCCATCATGTGCCAACAGCACAGCTCTGGTCGTCTTTAAACAAATACGTCAAAGACCCTAGAGCGATGTGTGCACTGCATTCATGCTGTTTGCTTATGTGCTCACAGTCACAGTAGAAAAAATATCTAGAGGAGATTCTAAATAGAGCTTTATAAGTAGTTACTTAGGTAAAGAAAAAGAGCCGTTGCCGCCTGCTTTGGAATCATGGAGACATCTCGGCCACATCCCCTTGTAAATATTAATGATGTGACCGATTAACAGTGTCCCGGCAGTGAATGTTATCCAAGTGGCTAGAAGTAGCTTTCTAGTAGTAAAATAAATTAGATGTTTTGAATCAGTTCACTAGTATACCTAGATTACCTAGTTCTTGCGATTACACAAATACACCTTTCTTTTTCCTTGTTATGTGTTGCAGGCTTGTAAAGACGTTTACAAACGGCGAGAAAATTGTAAAATGCCGTCAGTAGCAATAGCGCCGTTTTTTAAAATGCCTCGAAACTATGTAGTGGCGAATTTCCCAATTGCTCAGCAAATGCCTTAGCATTTTTTTTTATTGGCAATTATCCACCCATTTCTGGGAACATTCCTGCTAGTGTCGTGTTGGAATAATTATTTACTAATTTTACAAATTAATAAACCCTTTAATGAAACTTTATTATGTACATTGAGAATGTATGTCAGGAAGAGGAGCTTTTAAATTAACCAGAATGTCATGGAGGAAGAGAAAAAACGGATGCAAAATAGATGAGAGATAGTGTCATCTTCCAGTTCACATGAACACTAAGGAGTCTTTAAGATTTAATCTGTGTAGGTGATAATTGAATTATAATTGATATGACCAAAACGAAGTCGAGAAATAATAGAAGAAAATTCTTCTCCAGGATCACTCTGGAGATCAATGGACGCAAAGTAACAGCACTATGTAAAACGGCGAATTAGATGACTGATTAAAAATATCAACGGAAATATGGGTGGGTCTAATAAGACAGTTCACAGATTACATAGGTACTAAAATAATAGTTCATTTCGTAACTCGCAACAAAACGTACGATGAGATTCCTATTATAATCGTACCTTTCCCTATTATTTGTGTTTTGTAATATACATATTATACATAAATATGAAATGTAATTTCACAATCTGAGAACCTTCGCGGTACAAATGCACTGAAACTGCAATTTGCGATTCACTCTAATCATCTTAAATCCCTGGTCTCGGTCTGAAATGACCCATCACGTTCGGTAATTCCAGTAGCCGCCTACAACGACCAAAAGGAATAGAATACAAATACTGAGATGCATCTCGCGCCCACTCATTACATCAAAATTGCAGGACGAAGGACTACCCACATACTTACACGACTCAGATTGAGAGGGAATTATCCTCATTGAAATGTAATGATGCCATCAACCGCTTGTTATTCTGCGTGACTTTTGATATTGCCGATTTTTTACGTGATGCGAAAAAATATAAGAACCAAGACTGATCTCAGACAATATTTTTGTGGTTCAAGAATCATAAATTATTACTTGCATTACTGACCTTTAGCAAAGAGATTTAACCGTACTTCTTTATCTTAATTAACTAGAGTACTCTACAGGTGACCTTGAAAACATTCGACAAATTTTGACGCACAGTTCTGTTATCGATATAGATCAAAATTTTGTATAGGTCTCAGGACATTCGGATTTGAAATTTTAATTTTATTAGGTTAAACATAGGTACTTGAAATCGATACACAAACGTATTTGCATATATAGGTAACATAATGGCATAATAAAATAGGCATAAAAAATAAAAATGCATCATTTATGCTTATTCTATATTTTTAGGTAAGTACGTTTGTGTATCAGGACGTTCTGAATAGAGGCCAGGTTAAAAGTACCCTAAACCGACGAGCATGTATGAAAGGATTGATGAAAGTACAGGAAGCAAGGGAAGTATGTCAAGATCGTAGCAGGTGGAGGACTGTGGTCTCTGCCTACCCCAACGGGAAAGAGGCGTGATGTTATGAATGTATGTACGTTTGTGTATCAGTTTCAACAATATTTAACTTAATACCTACAAAAAAAAAATTGCGACAATTCCAAATTTCCTTAGACCTATACAAAATTGATCTGTATCGATAACAGAATAAAAAAAATAAATTTTGTCGAATGTCTTCAAAGTCACCCTGTAAGTTAAGATACTTAGAATAAGTTCCATTGTCTTTGCCTTTAGGGATTTTAGCGGCAAGGCTACGGGACCGGACTACTATTACCAGCAGCTTGCTAATAAGTAATCAAATCAGTAGTAAGTGCAAACTTAACTCATTAACATATTGAAATAACACAGGTATCAACGAGTTAGTAATTTTATAACAATTAAAGTTACGTTAACGATTTTTATCTATCGTTCACCGTTCATAAATGAAAGGAGCTAAAATCAGGGACCCGTTTGAGGGTGCGGGGAAGGGGAGCGTACATGGGATACTCGTATATGTTCAGGGGGACCTAAGGAACACTTTTAAAACAAGAAACCTCCCGCCGTAATTTAGTCTAGGTTATTTTTCGTCTTTTTAGGGTTCCGATACCAAAATGGTAAAAAAAAGGAACCCTTATGGTGCCGCTCTGTCTGTCTGTCCGTCTGTCTGTCACACCTCTATATCTCAGCAACCGCTTACGCTATCGAGCTGAAATTTGGAATAGTTTTAGAATATAGTTGCCCAACTTAATTGCACATGAAAATTTTTTTAAAAAAGTATGATTATTAATGTAAAGGGGGCCAAAATAGGGGGGGCCAAATTTCAAATTGTCGCTACTAGGTCGAGTGGGGTATCATATGAAAGGGCTTTACTTGTACATTTTGAAATATATTTTTGTATTTTTTTAAGTTTCTTAGTTTTCAAGTTATGATGAAAAATGTCAAAAAAAATACCATTCCCCCCCCCTTATCTCCGAAGTTTGAGTAAGGGAAAATCTGAATTAATTACAGTTGACAGAGGTTTATGTAAACTTTACAGCAAAAATAAAACGATCTTTCTAAGTTGCACAGTTTTTCAGAAATCTGCAAAAAACCTTTACAAACAAATTTAGTTTTGCGGTCCTGAAAATGGACTTTATTGCTTCCAAAAATACTATAGGTATATCGGAACCCTCGGCGCGCGAGTCCGACTCGCACTTGACCGGTTTTTTGAACTAGTATGATTTCGGCCTGACAACATTGAATCTGTGATGTCCAAAACCCCATAAAACCTTAGTTGTCAAAAATGGTCCCGTTAAAGTTATGAGCAAATTTAATTATCACTTATCTCTTACTCTAATTATAGAAAGCCACTTGTCTAAAACATATGAGGGCAGCGTCCTCATGTTACCGTCATCTAACTGCCAACATAGACCCTTATCACTCTACTTACAGCTCAAGGAAGGAAGATTTTCTTATTATTGGTTCGTCCTCTCACCTGTAGAATATCAAAGCGTCCGTAGCCCGAGATACCTATCTAAAGATGTTTAAGCAAGCAATCTGCACCGCGTTTAAATGTGCGCGTGTGTAATTTATGCTCGGTCGTGCGCAGAGCTGCGCAGGCGCTGATGAGTCGTGATGCGCACAGCAAGCTCCGAATTAGACGTTGCCGTCGCCACCGACCGACACGCAGGGCCGCCGTTTGCACGACTCATTATATTACAAGAAACGCAGTCTGTTGCAGGTTGAAATGCCTAATGTCTCAATTGTACTTAAAGCATGACCACATTTAGCTTGTGATGTGACAAAGTGTTGACGATAGGTTACGTAAAGCGATGTAGAGCCATTTTACACTTCATAATGTGACGGACGTCAGAGTCTGTCTCAATATAATGTACCTAACATTATTAAATGACCTTACATAATATGTAAGTATTTAAGCCTCATACGTAGCCTTGTAATCGGAAAATCTATCAAGCCGATACTAATGAAAGACGACGAAAATCGTCCATAGACAAACTCTGTTGAGTTGTTTCAAATTGAAAAATATGTAGGTAGATACTGTACAGGATTTAAGAGACAGCTTTCTAAAAGCTAAAAGCGCATGATCAGTCTTCATAGCTGAACAACTTTCAGTGAATGAAACTTTCGGAAAATAACAAAAGCATCTCCAACTGGGGCAAAAAAGAAAACTTGATTGAACAGTTTACATGGGGAAACCTATCTTTTCTGCATTTCCTGCAAGTTCAATCCACTGAAAATTATTCAGTTTCGTTGACAGACCATGCCCGATCAGTTTTCGGAAAGTAGTATCTCGAGTTTTCAGTTTTGAGTTTTTAGCGAATAAAACGGAATAATGAACCAAATAATTAAATGAACTTGACAAAAATATATGGCTGATTAAATCACGCATTAAATATTTCTCAGTTTTTGTTCAAGTCGGTGAGTCGAACCGGTGGGCTCAAAAGGCGTATCGTATCAGACAGTCGGACTGACATATCCAAGGCGGTCACGGTTGCATGCAAGTCGTTTCACGGCCCGAAGGCTCGCCGACAATACAAATCAGGAAGTTCGGTCATAATTACAGGAGCTATATACTCGTACCAATGCTTGAAAAGATGAAACAACTCACGATAATTTTAGGTAAACCTACCTTTTAATAATGACTGCCTTACAAGTTAATTAATTAATGTCAGTAGTTAGACTAATAAGAAGGTAATGCAACATTCACGAAGTAATAATTATCTATCACCTTTTTTATTTGTTTCAAAAAGTGTTTAGGTACGTAATTATTAATAAAATTCATCTCTTGTTTACTTGAAAACACAATCGAATGCAATCATTATCGAATTGAGGTAGATACTAAAACCACTTCAGGCAGACGCACACTAAAACTGCGTAGAAATTGCAATGTAATTACGTAATGCGAATTGCAATAGAAGTCGGTGGGCAGTTGAGAAAGCTCAGTTTATTTATTTATCGTATGGCATTTTTGTACTGGTACTGATAATTTAAAGTATAACCGAGCTTAGGTACGTCCTTGCGTCATCCGTTAACATTTTGATGTCTTCGGGTTGCCCGGAGAACTTGGTAAGCGGGCACTCGAAAACTATGTGCCGCACTGTTTATTCCGGGCAGCCACATTCGCAGGCCGCCGAGTCGCACAGGCCCCACCGGTGCCACAGGTGAGCACATTTGCCCACTCCCGTCCTCATCCGATTCAAGTTGCACCAGGTTTGCCGGGGTTCTTCGAAGCCCACTGGACGCTGCCGGGTGTTTAGCTCAAAGAGTTCTGCCGGAACAGATCTTTCTTTCCAGTTGGCCAACCAGCTGTCATGGATATTGTTCTTGTCAGTGGTAGCGTTGACCTTCGCAGCGGGAGGGTTACGGGACTTTAGCCTTAGTGAGGTGAGCTCATCAAGGTCCAGGTGAACAGGCAAGGCCTTGTTACCCTGGATCTTCGTGATCTCACGTTTGCTCAGTTTCGACATATATGGCAAGTGACTGTCAGTCATGTATGTATAGGTACTTTCCGGCAGACGTATAATGCAAGAACCCGGAAATATGCAAAGAGAGCAACACTCACAGACTGCATAATCAAACGTGCGGGACACCCCTGCTTCTGTAAGATTTTGCTATGGAGTACTGGGTAGGGTTGTGCATGCGACTTCTTCTTCGTGTCAATGTACAAAAACCGGATCAAATACTTTCCTCCCAAAACCTTGCCACGTCTAATTCTTTATCCGACGCCTCACGCAGATCCTCGCCAGTGCAGGTAGAGGGGCATAGTGGACAAGAGAGCAAGTGCGCCATGTTCTGAGATGGAACTTCACAGTCACAGTGCTTTAGAAACTGGTCTGCGAAGCCCCCCCTTGCCATGTTTTCTCTGCAGCGGCCAACCTGAGATCGCCGACGGTTAAGTGACTTCTAGGTTGACCACTGCAGATTGTGTCCAGGTGGCAGAGTTTCTGCAAGTGGAACGTATCCTGATGGGACTGGAAATTTGCGATTGAATGTGGTAGATGCTACAACCTACAACGTCTCACTATATATTTTTAAAAGAATGAGTATAGGGTACCAAAACTATACTTTACCTTAATGAATAACAAGGCAAATGGCATTAATGCTTGATATAGTAAAGCTTCAATATATATAAATGCCTGTTTTGCAAAAATTGTAAATTATGGTTTATTCTAGAAGAACGCTCATATTAAGGTAGGTATTAATCCAATAACGCATACGTAGTAACGATGAGGTACGTATCCTCGCAATAATTAGTAGATTATTCAAAGTAAAACATAATGGCCTTCTTACCTTTACTTAATTAACAGACAGACCAAAAGGAGCAACATACAAATTTCCACAATCCTTTCGCAATCAATGATTAATTATGTTTTCTAAAGTACAGTTAATGTGGATTGCGAACAATGGATGTATGGTGCACTGCACGCTGCACAGACCCTTAGGGTGAGCGTGAAATGTTGCCCAGTAAGCTCATTTGGAGCTTTTTTTGCACCAATTTATTAAAGCACGATTTACAAATACATACGTATTGGGATCGAAAGAAAAATATTTCATGCAAGAAATAAAGAAAAAGCTAAACTTTTAACTCTCGCGAAAATAATTGTTCTTAAAAAAGTTTTCACGATGTCAGTGTTACGTGACACTACCACAGAATATATAATAGTAAACAACACTACTGTAAAGAAAATAATGGGCACCTTTGCAATGGGAATCAATCAGTGGTTTTTGTAATTGTGAATTGACCACTTACCATCAGGTGGCCCACCTGCTCGTTTAGCCAATTGTGACATTAAAAAAAAACTTAACAAAATAGTTGTTTGTTATGCAAGGCAGCAAAAGTGTTATTTGGCGCGATTGCCTTGTTTGTGCCTTGGTTTCAAGGCACGAAGTGCAAAATAACTGTGCTGCCGAGCGAGACACAATTTTTTTTACCTCATTAAATCGAGGAAATGCTAACTTAATGCAAGTAAAACAATTCAAATATAAGAAATAAGTGATTAATTAATTATTCACTCATATTATCGTAAGGGCATACAGCAAGTAAGTGGATACAAAACCAGTATAAGCTAAACTAGCGCTAGCTCGACAAAACCCGAAGACAAGGTCAAAGAGTGTGAATGAAGAATACTAGACCTTAAAAAATGAAATTATTTTAAAAGATAATCGCAATGGAAATAGTGGGACAAGCAGTCGCTAACAGTCTCAGTATTTCCAACAATGGAAATTCGGAATGGAAATAGTCGGATACACACCGGAAATTACTACAATTGGTAATATTACATTTTTGCTTTTAGGGGTGTTATGCTTATGTTTGTGACTTGCGTACCTATAAACTACTTGATAAATTTGCAGAACTAGGCTCATTTTCATTGGATTCCAATGTGGATACAGAGGATAGGTAGTGGCAGTCTGTGGCAGGCGATTCATGGCTATTTTGTATGGCGCTGATTTGGAAGTTGAAGGGCGAGTTTATTAATCTGGGCAAAAGAACAAAAAAAATACAAGGGCCGATCTCATTTTAAATTTAATTTTTATCAAACACCAGGCACACACTATTCACACCACTATTTACTTATTTCTTCGCTCATCTTGCAAAACGATAGTGCGTAGTTGGTTTTGCTAGAACTGCAGCATGTAGGATTGCCATACTACAAAATAATAAGTAAGTACATCACGTTCGAATTTCAAGAACCTTTTTCCCGCAGAATTTAACCGACAAACCAAATATTTCCGAGCTTTGGAGGTAAAAATTATTTTACATCTCTCATATTCGGTAGGTCCTTATTAGGCTTGTAGGTGACCAATTAGCGCTCTTGGGTAATAATGTAGCTAGAAAAGCCCTAGGGCGGTAAGTAATTGTTTTTTATTGTGATTTTTTTTGATTACTTACCGCCTTGGGCTTTTCTAGCTACATTATTACCCTAGAGCGCTAATTGGTCACCTACAAGCCCCATTTGGGGGTAATAAGGACCTACTTACCTCACAATCGAGATGTAAAGCAGAGTAGTTAACTCGGGTGTAAGCATCAATTGCACCCTCGAACTATAGGCACCCTTGCTGCGCTCGTGCGCCTAAATATTTCGGGCTGCAATTGATGCCTTACAGCCCTTGGCTACTAATCTACTATTAAAGTGTTACTTTTTCTGTAGTTTAATAGAAATCATATCCAGGAATCACGTTAGTTAGATGTCTAGTAGAAAACACCCACGAAAATAAAATTACAATGTTTAGCTCCTGTCCCTAATAATATTTAGCTCATTTTCAGAAGCTATTTAGCTTTACTTGCATGTTCAGGTTTGGCAGTACCGAGCGCGAGTAAAAAACGATCATACGTCTCGTCTCGGCCTGTTATTCTATAATTCGTCGGGGCCTCGGGCAGATAATAACTGTAATAAGACGCACTGAAAAGTGCCATAAGTCACAGCCAGTATGGTGCAGCAATATGGAGAAAATAGAACAGTGTAAATTGTAAGCCGTGGCTACGATGTAGATTGGTAATCCGTACGATGAAACATTTTCACTAGATATGATAAAAGGTAGTAACTTTTTATTAAAAGTTTGCTAATTAAAACTTTCTGTCTTTTTACATTCATCACACCTCTTTTCCGTCGGGGTCGGGGTAGGCAGAGATCTTTGTTTAATCTCTGATTTTTTAATTATTTTGAATCTTACAACTTTTTGATACATCATTGCTCACCTTCTTATACACAACGCAACGAGGTTATTTCACTGTCCGGAATCGCTTTTAGGCAAAAATGAGGAAACACACAATTTTCACGGCTATAATCAAGAAATTAAAAATGTTATTGCTAGCCGGTGGGCTGTCGAGTCACTTTCATTACAATATGAACTTTTGTTTTATCCTGATTTTCTACAACAAGGTAAAGTCAACAGAATAATTCTTTTTTTCCCACTATGGCGCCACATTGTTTGTGAAGCGATGTAGTTTAGCTGACGTCATTAAGAGATTTTAATATCCAACAATGAATAAACGATTTTGACTTTGACTTTAATAGCAGATTAAATGATAGATAATTTGTTGTGTCCCAATCGAGTATGTTTCCTTTGCTTCCGTCAACATGTATCTTCGCGCCTTAAGGATTTTCGTCGTGATTACTGAGACCAGTGGCTCTACTAAATTCGAAATAAGGAATACATATTAATATTAGCCAAAAAAAATGTATGTAAAGCGCGCAAACGCTCATATGAAAACGCGCAAACGCAATTGATTATTTACCAGTTTAACACGAGAGCGTCAAACGAATGATCTTTTGACATAAATTAAGTGAGAAGAGGTCGTCACGTCTGGTGGCACCAACCACCACCGTACACGGGTCTCGTCAGCAAACTCGACTCCCGCTGTGCTAGTCACGAACTTATACTTCACTTAATTAACGTAAATAAGAAGCTTTTGCTAACTAAAAAATATACTGACCTATAGAAACAGGGTTATGTAGGGTTACCATTATCATGACAAAAAAATCAGGATCACCATCTGGATAACCTAAAAAAAAACACGGAACAACCTTTGGGTATAAGAAAAGTATCTCTAAACTCAGCAGAGAGATATAGATTCTTCCGTATACCACAGTTTTTCTTTTGATTATCATGGTTTAATACAACCTATGTTGTACGACTTTATTTTATACTAGCTGGTGCCCACGTCTTCGTCTGCGCAGGTTTATATATATACCTTATTGAACCATGTGGCAAGCAAATAAATAAATATGAAATATGAAATAAATTGTAGCCTATGTGTTATTCTGATGTATAAGCTATATTATTGTAAAGTTTTATTAATATCCATTTAGTAGTTTTTACGTGAAAGAGTAACAAACATCCATCCATCCATCCATACTTACAAACTTTCGCGATTATAATATTAGTAGGATAGGATGGTGGCTCCGTGTGCCCGCATTTTACAGCGACTGCTTTATTTGGGCAGGTGTTCGATTTTGCATACACCTTTTTTATCGAATTTAGTAGCACCTATTTTTGGACTGGCAACACAGCTGTAAGCTGTCATGTAGCACAATTGTCACTTTAATTGTCATTCACAGACACGTAAGCAGTTAAATTTTTGGGAAATCACATTTTTCTTTTCACATTTTTATTTTGTGAAATATGCTAATTGAGACAGGCATTAGTTTTTGTTGCCTTGATTTTGTTGTGTGGTGTTGAATGAAGTGAATGGACCATTTGTTATTTGTGGCTGTTATCACACACTTTGGAGGTTAGAGACAGCCTCGCCTTTTGTGAAATACCTACCTCTCACACGGGCTCGTCCCCCTTTTGTTGTGAGGAATATTTGTGATTAAACTATTTGAACTGCCTCCGGAAATAACTCGGATAGTTTTGAGTGCAGTGACTGTTTCTATGTGCATTGCATCAGTATTCAAGATTGAAGATCGAGACTTCTACAACCTCCCTTCCTATCCTTTCCTTGATCCCTTTTATTTGAAGAAGACGGCCTCAGCGGAACAAGGAAAATCACGTGAGTTTTAGATTAAGTATTTTTTAGCGCTGCGCACCGCAGCCAGTATCACTAAACTCGGACAGATCTGCTAGAAGAAGCCTTCCACTGCGCAACTCTGCAAATTTAATACCCAGCAGGTTTGGTCAGATTATGATACAGCAGGGTGACATTGATGTTGTAAATTAGGTATACGTTCTGTTAACATTTCATTTCAAAAACAAACATGGCAGGAAGTCTAAATATTTCCCACAACTTCCGGATAAATCTGAAGGTTTGGTAACCCTAATTTCACGAGAACTGGATTTGTATTCGCACGATTACCACGGCTTCTTTGCTTTTACGTTGGTCCACAGTTTATGTCAATTTTTATTTTTAATGAGACTCTTTCATCGTGACACTAATAATCCTAAGGAAATTAAATTAATCTTAATGATCATAGCAATAATAAGAAGAAGTAAAGAAGACTTAAAGCTCTTTAAATTGTAAAGTTTACAAACATTTTTCTTTTTTTGCCTTTATCTACTTTATTGCAAGTAAGAGCTTTCCATTCATACATTAAGCCAAGAGGTATCTAGATATTTTATTAAGACAAGAACATTACTAAAGTTAGATCAACACGTACAAATAAAATTGCTTTACTATATTGCATCTACTCTGCAATAGTTAAGAGATACATTTACTAAAACGTCACTTTCTGTGTCGCTCTCGCAACAAAACGTGAGAACTGCATTGCACTGAGTAACGACTTTTCAATACATTTGTAATCCATAATCGTTCACTTCACTTCTCTTCATTATTTTGATCTCTTTGCGTATCGTATTTAAAAGAAAAGATAGGGAGTACCCTGTTTTCTTTGACTTGCCTGCTTTGGTAGGGACTATAGTTCCTTTAGTCCACTGGAGCGTCCACGAAAAAAATTTTAATTGAGTAAATTGCTCCTGGGTACCGGCGGTACCCAAGAGCTTAGTTTACAAACAGACTATCGAGCAATCAACCGAAATATTCATTTGATAAAAAACACATAGCTTTACGGCAGCATTCGGCATCCCGGCTTGGAGTGCAATCAAAGCGTAGGTATCTTAAGAAAAAGAGTGTGCAATGTAGTTAAAAGAAAGTTTTGGTATGTACCACCATACAATCGAGTGTCTTTTTCTCCAAACCACGTGCTATAACTATCCGCACGAATAGCTCTGGTCGAGCTCGTGAATATTTCAACAGGTTGCTCGATAGGTTGCTTAAGTGGCTATGGGTACTACCGGTACCCAGGAGCATTAGACAAAAAAAATATTTTGGTGAAGAACGTGACTGGTTATCAACTTATTTCATAAAAGCGGAACCCTGTCATTACCAGTAGCAAACCAGAGCAGTATGATACCTGTTCCATTATGATTCATCATAAAGAGTATCTTATAGATGTTACTCTACTACCCATACATTCTGTATCTGTACAACGTTGATGCTGCGTGAAAGAAGGTGAAACCCACAAGCGCACTTCACTTCACAATTATTAAGTCAGATTCAGCTTGTTTCTTTGTCTGAACCCTTGCAAAAAGCATCCAGGAGTCGCAAGTCATGGTCTCCACTTACCGACGACGGCCGACCGTGAATTGATTCCGACGACAGACAGGCGCTTGAATTAAAAATAAAAATGCTTCTTCATGCTTTTTACCCTCAAAGCAATTTTATATAAGCCCATGCTACATGTTGAAAGATGAAATGCATAATATTCTTTTTGACGTGGATTACAATTAATAGATAACTTGATCAGTGTTTTTATGTTGCTATTTGCTATGTCTATCTTTATCGGCAATTAACAATCTTACACGAAATAATTATTATTTAAGTAAAGTTCATTGAAAACTTATGTTACTATAATCTTGTTCGTCCTTTTCAATTTTCCTATACGTAGTACCCGCTTATTAACTATCTCTTTGATTACTTAAGTACTTAATCTTGCTTCATGTTAAGGTTGTATAATTATTAATTACACAAATTACTTTCTCGAAAGCCTAAATAATTATAGGTATCGTTATAATGTTTGTATTTAAATCCTGAAGTTTACGACATCATTAATGTAGCGGCTTTAGGATCAGTAAAGAAAATGAATCTCTGCGAACTCTATACTACCTTTGATCTAAATTAATGTTTTAAAAAGGTATCAAGCCATTGTGAAGTGACTCCCAAATTAAATATAACTAGCTGGTTTAGATTAGATTAGATTAGATTTATTTATTTCATATTATCAGATACAAAAGTACATATACATTGTTCAAATGTCAGTGAATAATATGATCGTCAAAAATTTAACATAAAGATAATAAAACAAAATACAAACATGTCAAAAACTACAGAAAAGAAAACGTAGTAATAATAATAATATTCAATGTCAAAATAAATGTAAATGTCATAGTAAACTAATAAATAATAAACAATACTAAAAACGTGCCCGCGACTTCGTCTGCGCAGGATAAATTGTAGTTAATGTGTTATTCTCATGTACAAGCTATATTATTGTAAAGTTTCATTAAAATCCATTCAGTAGTTTTTACGTGAAAGAGTAACAAACATCCATCCATACTTACAAACTTTCTCCTTTATAGTAGGAAGTAGGATGAAAGTTTTTATTTATTTATTTCATTTACAAAACCTATTTTACAATTTGATCTTCTTAGCATAGCTTGAACAATCCCATCTAGGCTTTAGCAGAAAACCTGCAAATAATTAGGAGCGAGAGGGAGGACGAAGTCAAAAGCGTGTTTGTATGGTTATCGTCATGGAGCACAATAGCCAGGTTATCGTTTTATTTTCAAAAACAATTAGTAGCAGCTCAAATCAAAACGCATTCGATCCTAGTCGCACCTAGGTTTTTGAACTTTTTGGTAAATCGTCAATCTTCCTAAACACTGTATTGTGACGTTAGGGGAAAAAAACCGGTCAAGTGCGAGTCGGACTCGCGCGCCGAGGGTTCCGATATACCTATAGTATTTTTGGAAGCAATAAAGTCCATTTTAAGGACCGCAAAACTAAATTTGTTTGTAAATGTTTTTTGCAGATTTCTGAAAAACTGTGCAACTTAGAAAGATCGTTTTATTTTTGCTGTAAAGTTTACATAAACCTCTGTTAACTGTAATTAATTCAGATTTTTTCTTACTCAAACTTCGGAGATAAGGGGGGGGGAATGGTATTTTTTTTGAAATTTTTCATCATAACTTGAAAACTAAGAAATATAAAAAAATACAAAAATATATTCTAAAATGTACAAGTAAAGCCCTTTCATATGACACCCCACTCGACCTAGTAGCGTCAATTTGAAATTTGGCCCCCCCCCATTTTGGCCCCCTTTACATTAATAATCATACTTTTTTCAAAAAAAAATCATGTGCAATTAAGTTGGGCAACTATATTCTAAAACTATTCCAAATTTCAGGTCGATAGCATAAGTGGTTGCTGAGATATAGAGGTGTGACAGACAGACGGACAGACAGACAGACAGAGCGGCACCATAAGGGTTCCTTTTTTTTACCATTTTGGTATCGGAACCCTAAAAACAACTATTTCTGCTACTTTACGATGCTAGAGGAAAAAAGATAAACTATTTCTCTCCTTTTCATTATACACGACTATACAGGACCTACATTCTTATTTTAAATTTTTATCTGGTAAGTGGCGAGTGGTTGGCCGAGGCTGCGCGTACGCACCTGCTCCAGGCACACGCCACGCATTGTAGAGCAGCGAGACGCCCCGCTTGTATTAATTAATATAACTCCATTTTTAGGGTTCCGATACCAAAATGGTAAAAAAAAGGAACCCTTATGGTGCCGCTCTGTCTGTCTGTCTGTCTGTCTGTCCGTCTGTCTGTCACACCTCTATATCTCAGCAACCACTTACGCTATCGAGCTGAAATTTGGAATAGTTTTAGAATATAGTTGCCCAACTTAATTGCACATGAATTTTTTTTGAAAAAAGTATGATTATTAATGTAAAGGGGGCCAAAATAGGGGGGGCCAAATTTCAAATTGTCGCTACTAGGTCGAGTGGGGTATCATATGAAAGGGCTTTACTTGTACATTTTAAAATATATTTTTGTATTTTTTTAAGTTTCTTAGTTTTCAAGTTATGATGAAAAATGTCAAAAAAAATACCATTCCCCCCCCCTTATCTCCGAAGTTTGAGTAAGGGAAAATCTGTATTAATTACAGTTGACAGAGGTTTATGTAAACTTTACAGCAAAAATAAAACGATCTTTCTAAGTTGCACAGTTTTTCAGAAATCTGCAAAAAACCTTTACAAACAAATTTAGTTTTGCGGTCCTGAAAATGGACTTTATTGCTTCCAAAAATACTACAGGTATATCGGAACCCTCGGCGCGCGAGTCCGACTCGCACTTGACCGGTTTTTTTGTTTTGTTTCCAATGCTTTATTGATGCGTTAGATTAGATTTAACAAACAGCCTAATGAAATAGTGAACATAATTTTAGCACGTTACTTAGACCATGAAACTGAACAACTTTCCCAAAGGAACATAGGTCGGAATACGAAAAACCAAATTTGACCTCCTATACAAAATCGCTATCAGTTGATGCAGTTTCTATGGGAAGTCAAAAATTTATTTTCGTATTTCGACCTATGTTCCTTAGGGAAGGTTGTTCAGTTTCATGGTATGAGTAACATACTAAAATTATGTTCACTATTTCATTAGGACCTTATATAAAATCTTTACTTGATATTTTTGGTTCGTACGGGGACGGGTACCCGGTTTGGATCCGGTACCTGGCACATCCAGTAGAATTTTAATATCCGACCGGATAATGATCAATGATACTTTATTTGATCATGAAAAGTTGAAATGTAGAGATATGCTAAATATTTCAGCGTGGCGTTAATAGTGAAAGAAAATGTTTTTTTTTTCAAAGAAACTTCTTTTACACATCTGAAACGGTACCCACTCTTTTTGCATTGTGTTGTAAAATAGCCTTAAACACGCATACTATGTATATGTATTACGTCTTTGTATCACGCTAACCATATACCACGGAAGCCAATCTATTCAGCCATCTAAAGCGCTACAAAATACGAAATAATTGACAAAATTGCGGAGTGCGCGCGCGCCCTTTTACTGTCTTGCTATGCGCTTGAGGAGATAAGACGAACGCGTTTTATTTATTTTAACATTTTTAAAGCGGCCGCTGCGTAGGCGTTTTTTTTTATATTTTTTTCTGAGTGGTTGGGAGCGGCAGCGGCGGCTGCGGAGAGGCCGGTAAGTCACGAAGCGTCCGCGCCGCCTTCAGGGCTAAATAGCACCTACGCGGTCTGGGCCTGACCGACCTTTTATTTACTGCGTACTGGCAAATGTTAACCACTTTTATGTGGCGTCTACCTGTAAAGAGTATTGTCTCTAAGTGAGATTGAGTACCTACCGCTTGCTATAGTTGTAGATAATTTGATTAGTTACTTACAGTCTTCGCTGCAGCGAAGAACACTGAATCCGAAGATCGGCCATGAAAATGAGTTTCGCAATTGTTTTTCTACTTTATTTATTACTCTGTGCACAGTTCAGTCGTTAATTGCCTAAAGGCCCTTAAACGATTTCATCTGCAATTTTACAAAATAAAAAGCACATTTTTAAAAAGCAGTCCATTTTACCGATACGAATTTTATCGACAATTAAATTGCATTCAAGATGAATTTACGGGCTGGCCGGAGCTTGAATCATACTGGCTGGTATAAAATAGGTGGCATACAGCGGATTCATACCTACAGGGTGTATCGGCATGTAATTACGGGAGTCGTGACGCGGCCGTCCTCCCGCGGTCGCGACAGCACGCGCGGACCGCACGCGGCACGCAAATTAAGGTCATCTGTATACAGGGTGCCAAATCATATCAACAATTTAAAGGAATAAATACATTACTAAACAAACATTGTGTAATTAAGAAGAGATTTCTTATCAATTACACGAGGCACACGTTTGTAACTACTATACATACAGGCACACAAAAATCCTTCGCTCTTGTTTATCCACATTTAAAAACAATTATTTTGTTGACTAACTGACAAATTCTTTTGTCAAATTGGCTGCAGCTAAAGGTTTTGAAAAAATACGCTTACGCACTAGCGTTCGACTTTGCTACGAACAGCTTTATGTTTAGGTAAATTTAAAGGTGGTATCCTTCTTCTGGGCAAGCTCGCACCATGGCGACCTCATCTTTGCCCTCAGGGCTAGATCGACGTCAAGAGCAAGCCTATTATACCTATAAAAAAAGGAAGGGCTTTTGTGCAAAGTCCATTTAAGTAAGCATCGCCCCCTCATCTATTTATGTCGTGACGCAGCAGTATTTACGCTGCTGTGTTTCGATTCGAAGAGCTCCATGGATCCCGTGAAATCACCAGCACATCACATAGGACATACCATCTTAGTTCATAGGGTGGGCAACGCACTTTGCTGTTTTATTAGTATTAAAGTATACCACTACTAGGACATAGGGTCGTATGGGCGGTGGTGACACCTGTTCGTTTGCTCACTTGTGACATAAAAATAAACAAATGTCATGAAACTAGAGTGTACATGTATACTTTCTGAAACTTGTTGTTTTAAACCTTGGTGGGTCTCTTTTCCTTGTGCTGTTGCTGTGCCGTCAAACAAGTCAGCGGTCTCTTTTGTTTCCACCCTGTATAGCTCTCGTGCTGAGGACACAATAGGCCAGTTTGCGGTGCATACCGAACTCTGAATGTGAAATGTTGTACCTTTACATAATTTATGACAAATATCTTAAACTGCAATTTTTGAATAAGGAGACCCGCAAGGCCTCGACGAATATTCCAAATCCAAGAGAAGAACGTTCTGAAAGATTGTTGAGAATAGAACAAGCGACGAAAGTACGTAGCAGATGGATAACTGTAGCCTTTCTTTTCTCATCATAACATGAAAACTGAGAGAAGTAAAAATGCAACACTTATTTAGGAATTCGCAAGTAAAGCCCTTTCATAAGATGCCCATTTTGACCTAATAAAGACAATATAAAATTTTGACCCCAGGCCCAACCCTATTTGGGCCGCATTTCATCATAACATCCGTTGAAATGTCCCCTACAGAACAGGGAGCTCCCTCCAGAATTCCAGCTTTTACTGGAAAAATGTGGAGGGAAGTACCATAGTCACCTCGCTTGTCAGTGTTACGGCTGGCACCATGGACCGCGGTTGTAGGTGACCGCAGTAAGTGAGATGGTATGATACACAGGAGGATGGTGCTGCCCATAGAATACATGAAACAGAGTTTCATGTATTCTATGGTGCTGCCCATCCTCCAGTTTATAACCCTTTGTCGACACCCACGGGTATGTATATTTGCCGGCACCACACGGGACAATTTACTATAATAATAAAAATATTATTTAAATTATTTCGTTTGCAATAAAGTTGGGCAAGCATATTTTAAGTAAATGACGTGAGTATATTGCTGAGATAAATATAAGGTGTGACAGACAGACAGACGAAGTCGACCATAAGGGTTCCATTTTCACTATTTTGGTTCGAAACCGACCGTAACACATACACATTACCTTACGTTTACATTTTTCTTTTTCTTCTACAACATTTTCTTTCTGATTCATTCCATTTTACGTAGTATTGTTATTATTCCTAGCCTATTGTGTCCCACTGGTGGGCAAAGGCCTCCCCCTCCTTCTTCCACTTATCACGGTCTTGTACAAGCTCCCACCAGTCACCAGCGTTTAGATCGGTACTCCATCTTTGCGGGGTCGTCCTCAAAGACGTAGTATAGGAGCACGTAAATTTTTACAATCACCGTGCGGTCCGAGGACCCAACAATGATTGTAATAAAGGCTGTTCGTACACATTGGTGTGCTCTTGACTGTAATTATTACTTTTGAAAAGTATTTTATTTAACTGCCACATAACTCGCCTTTGTTTTTGAATCGCACACTCGGCACTTTAAAATGCGCGGCTATCTTGTTTTAAGGGGGTTGCTGAGTGGCAGCACCTTACTTTTAGAAATAAATTTATTGCGTCGCAAATACAAAACTTATAATTAGTATTGTTCGTTTGGCGGCAATATGGGGTAGCTATACATGTTATAACCCATAACATCATAGCTTAGCTTATCATTTATAGCTTTGTATTGGTAAAGTGCTAAAAGTGGCCGTTTTTTGCACTTTTGGAATACAAAGCTATTCACGATAAGCTAAGGTGTGAGGTGATGGATAATAAAATATAGAACTACCCCAAATTGCCGCCAAACAAACAATCATTATTAAATGTTTTGTATTTATGACGCAATAAATTTATTTACACAAAGTGGCAGCACCTCTGCTCAGCAACCACCTTAAGGCTCGCATTAACAGGGTAATTAGTAATTAAGTATCGAAATGTCTTCGACTGCTCGAGGCGTAGTAATGGGCTGTAGTCGCAAAACTTAACAAAAAACATAAAGTCGTCAAATTGGCAAGCCTTAATAGGAATCCAAAGGGCTCCGTAGACTATGAATGAATTAGTTCTCAAGCAACATTATCTTCTATCACTATTATTTAACAATCGTTAATCATTTAATAGTCCCCCAACTAATTCGACATGCGATACAAAGTTAACACAGTTATTTCTGTAGTTCAATATTGAAAATAAAAAATGCTTTCCCGCCTTGGTGACCCTGGAAAGCCCAAATTATTGTTCACAAACAATAGAAGTAAACTATTGCATTTTACCTTTTCCTATAAGAGAAGTACATGCAAGAGTGGTTAAAGCGGCGACGCAGGATTAAAATTTTACCTGGCAAGTCCGTGATAATATGGTGAAATAAAATTGGTTGCATTTATTAACCAGATTTAGCTTTTTAAGGAGTTTTAAAAGCCTTTGTATTGTTTGCAACGAGTAAGTGAACATGAAAAGTCCATCGGCGTTTGTTTGTAAAGGTAATTAATGCCGACCTCTTTTACAATACACCTCGTCAATAAACATGGCTTTTCTTTCTCGATTCACATCGTGTTCGGTCCCTCCCTCGCCTCCTTTATTTTTACCACTGACCGTGTCCAACTTTCACTCAATGATTCCTTTCTTTAACTTAGATAGTATTAATTGTTTTACTTCTCTAAGATGTGAGATTATCATATAAGATGGAGCATTACAAAAACGATGGCCTAGGCATGCACTCAATGACAAGGTGCTCTTATGTTTTAGCGAAACCCAAGAAACTTTGTACAAATCCGTCTCTTAAAGTACTGCTGTGGTTTCTTGCAGTTTTTGTACGTTGGTACGCTCTATTTGCATTGTATTTTGCATATTATAACAAAATACCTAGGTACTTACATTGAATAAACGCATATGAATCTAGTAAGTAAGAATCGCCAGACCCTTTGACTTTGGGCTCTAATAGACCTATCTGACTTTTTTTATCTACCTAAACAAAATCACAATGGAACGTGGTTGGTCTTGAGTAGGTACTTCACGTATCGTTAGCGACGTCTTAAAAGAGTGCTCTTTGAAATGTTAACAAAAACAAAATTGCGCTCGATTCAATTGGTTAATCAATTCAATTAATTTGAGGCTGCCTTCGATCGGAACGCGCGGCCTTAATTGGATCAATGCTTGTCGTTTCTTTCTTTGTTCCAATCCCAATCGAACATTTTCAAACTATCCGTGGCATCTTTTCGATTGAAATTGCTCTATTGATCTTGCTTATGTTTTTCTTTGTTCGTAATTGTTGTAAGACTGGAGTTTTGTTATGGTAAACAACGTCAAAATTAAAAACGAAACTCAGATTTTACTTATATTTTGCTAACATTTTTTATCTACATTTGACGGCACGTTTGAAGTAATCATCATAGTTTTGTTTTCAAGCGACAAACACATCAACGTTTTTAATTTGTTGTAGCAAAAAACTGTGTGCAAAAACAGTTTAGTCGTGTTTACAGCAGTTTAGCGTGTCGGGGCTCGTCAACCGCGGCCCGCTGACCGCACGTGCGGCGCGGGCGCTGCGGCCTCTGTGGGTGGTGCGTTGCGTTTTTTGTCTAAGACACGTGATCGCACTGTAAACAGCCTCCGCAGCGGACCACCGGCGCCACTGACATTGACGTTTGAAATAAATAACATATGGTCATAAGATTTGTTCTTTGTGGGTTAGTACATACCTATTTCATTATTTAGGTAAATATTTAAGTCCCGCGAGCTAACGACACAGTTTTAAATTAAAATCCTTTAATATCTGAGTATTAAACAGAACATCACGTATCCGTATTAAAAGACCCATCAAAATGCATTGCAACCCACCATTACATTTCCAAAACCAATAAGTTTGCTTAGTCAATATTTTAGAAATTATAGCGTATACCGGAGGTCTTCAATTTGGATTGGTTAAAATTGCCATTATTAAAAGGCCTCAATTGGCCCACCCTGGATGTCTTAATACAGTGTTATTACTTTTAACATATTTTTTGGCTCCAGTGATTGTTCCAGGTGCGCCCCCGTGCTCATTAGCCTAATCTGAACACAAAAATATAAGAAACTCGCAAATCAAAAATATCTTTAGGTTACTTAAAATTACAAATTCATTTTTAAGCCTTTTAAGGATATAAGTTTTAAATCCTTACTCTGGAAGAAGAATTTAGTGCAATTAGTGTTTTTAATATTCCAACTTTTTGGAATTTGCAAATAAGTAATTTTGCTATTTGATTGAATCTACATATTATTATGTGGGTAATTGGGTAACTACAACAAAGGTAAAAATATAGACAAAGTACAAAAACATTTAAAAATATTCTTAGGTTGATAATTTTATACAATTTTAATAGACCTAAATAACAGTACATTTGCCTTATTTCCTAAAAAGTCTAATTGTTTTCCACCACTGGTCACCACAAATCAAAGAAATGCGGATTTTTGAGCGTAGGTGGGCACTGGAAAAGCACTAAATGTCAATCAGAACTGGAAACGACCACCTTGGCGTCTAGCGGCCACCTAGGCATTTCCATGGAACCTGTCAAGAAACGAGATGGGGCAAAAACCTCGCAGAAAATAATTCAAAGCAACAATCAAGTTAGCTTTTGGAACCTACACAATCAAATCCGGTCGCGGCGACTGATATTTTAATAGCGTTTCCTTAGAACCTGTCAAGTAACGTGGTAAGGAAAAAGCCACAAGAAAATAACTTAATTTTTAGTAGCAATTAATTAAGCTATTGTGTCAATCCTCTATAGTTAGTGGGTCAGGAGATTAGTCTTCTGCTGGATTAAATTAAATAGGATATACAGGGTGTAAGGAACTAAACTGAACAACTTCCACAAAGAAACATGAGTTGGGAAATGTATTGTAATGCAAAGGATTGTACGTACACTTGATTGGACAGTTTGTATGAAGAGGTCGATTTTCTTTTCATTTACTGAAAGTTTTATTCTTTTGTCTTTTTTTTACTCTTGACCTCATAGAGTAACACGATTTTCGCGCGCAAAGCCCGTGGTTTGACGCGTTGCTCTAAGCTTGACCTCGATCTAGCCCTGAGAACAGAGATGATGTCGACGATGGAACGAGCTTGCCCAGAAGAAAGACTATTCACTCGGATTATAATAGCTTGGGAACACAGACGTACAAAAGATGTTTCAAAGCGCTTTGTGCGGATATGTGGAATATCAACCAATTATGGGTGATATTCTGCGGCCTACGGTGCGTCTGAATTCCCGATGGTAGAAGGGGGATGGCGTAATAAGCTCATGGAGCTCTTGAGCACAATCTCTCCGAAGTACAATCTGCAAAAGACCGACAGACATGCAACTTTGCGCCGGTGGGCAAGGCTTTCAAACTTGGTTTTTACTAGCATCTCATCACCAACGAGCTTCTTGGCTCTGCGATCTATTGACTCAAATGCGGCTAGTTTGTATTTGGCTGAGCCCAAAGGTGACAGACATTCTCCATGCATGATCGGACTTGTGCTTTATATAAAACTAGCAACTGTCCAGGAGTGAAATATCGCTTAACCTTATTGAGGATACCCAACATTTTGGCCGCAGTTTAAGCTTTTGACTCAATGTTGGCGCCAAACTTCAGATTTGGATACAGCTTCATGCCAAGAATAGTCGATGACCGGTACAGATATACCTCGAAAAGTAGGAGCCAGATTGAACGGATTCCTTTTGGCAGTGAACAGACACGCTTGTGTTTTGGTGGCATTGAAACTCACTAGATTTTTGTCACCCCAGTCGGAGACAAGACTTAAGGTTAGTTTTTCGCTCTACCATGGCCTCTCTCGAAGAACGTATCTCGTCATCGCTGGCTTTTGCACTAAATACATACCTCTCCACGACATAGTACTGTAATCTGCGTACCCAACAATACCTGGACCAAGGAGGTCGTTGATGAGTAGCAGGAAAAGCGTCGCAGAGAGTACAGACCCTGAGGAACTCCGGCGTCTAATAGCCATGAGGTCAGACAAGCAGCCATCAAGGACTACTCGGATCGACCGTTCACTCAGGAAGTCAGATATCCAAGAGCAAAATTCAGCGGGAATGCCGTAAGCAGGAAGTTTGCTCGGCAGACTTGCGTGCTTATACCCTGTCAAAGGCCTTCGAGATGTCCAGTGATACGGCAAGGGCTTTTCCGTGTTTCTCAATGGCCTCGCATAACTTACATAAGAAGATCCCCAGTTGATTGTCCCCGGCGGAAGCCATACTGACGATCAGTGAGAAGGTCGTTAGTTTATACGTATGCCAGCAGCATTCCATTAAGTACCCTTTCCATAACTGCAGAGTATGGAGCTGATGGCGATAGGCCGATAGTTCTGCGGGGTCGGTTTTCGAATCTTCCAAGGTTTTGGCACCGTTCTTGTTTTCTCAACTCAACTCAGGCGCACAGTTCCTCAAGATTCTTTCTGGTATTCCATCAGGACCGCTAGCTTTGTTTACGTCTAGGCTTTGAAGTACTCTACGAAACTCTTTTGAGTGTATTGTGCTCTCTGACATCGAAGAATCACAGCGAGGAATCGTCGGTGGCTGATTGGAGTTGGCATCTAGGCGAGAATTGCTTGCCAGTAGAGATGCAAATAAATTTACTTTCTCTGTTGCGGAGTGAGCTAGCGACCCTTCTGGTTTCAGCAGGGGAGGTAATGTGGGACGGCAGAATTTTTACTGAAAGTTGTTCAGTTAAGTTGACAAAACATGCCCTTTTAGTTTTCGAAAACCTGTCTCTTACACCCGGTATAAAATACCATTCGTTCAGGCAGCTTCTAAAGAAATGTATATTTTTTATTTCCCAACACTTTTTTGTAAGGGAAAGTTGATTAGTATTGTGTACTGCGCAAGCTCTTTCAGTTTTGGTACACCTTCTAAAGCTTACACCCTATAATAATTATGTCTTACCAGACTCAGTGTGATGCCGGCTAAGAATTATAGGACCACTCACGTCTCTCGGGTGTCGTCAAAGGTGGCTAAGGGATCTAGAGCCGGAGAAGGGGCAGCCATTGTGTCATCCGCAACCACAGTAAATAAATAAAAGGAATTAAATGGTATACTGACCACAACACTAACATAAATATCAAGCATGGTGACTGCGATTTAACTCCTCCAAAGATACTTACCACGAATTTTTACTGTGAAATACCAGGCGGAGGAAGTAGTGAATTTTTTGGGGTTCGTGATGACGTAGTTTTATGAGATGTATTGATAATGATGATAATTATAGGCCTATATCCTAACGAAAAAAATTTTGGGTGTTTGGTTATACACGAGAATCCATAGACATGAAAATACCATGTATATGTTCTTTGCCACTATCAAGTCCTTGAAAGACAAAATTTCATGCAATGTAGGTAATAGACAAAAAGGTACTTTACTAATTAAAGCTGCAACTAACCGATTTATATGTGCAGAACTTTTTCTTTCGTTTCGATGTCAACACACACTTTTCTTCTCTAAGAAAACGTCAAGCTTGACTAATTAGACTTTGTACCGCGCTTATCTCGATTAGCGTAAAGACGGAAATCACACTTCTAGTGTCAAGCTTGACCTGATCTTGACTGTACAGTTTTTCAATTACGAGTGGGAACGTGATAATCGTGCTTGTGATTTGCATGATGAGATGAGTGAGCGACTGCTCCATCTGGTCTCTCGTTCTCACTGGCTCATTACTGCTTGTCACGCGTCATATCGCTGATTAATTGCCTTCCCAAGAACTGAGACGCCCAATGAGGTACAACATGTTTCATGGGGTAAGGAATATTAACGGAGTGAGAATCAAAACCTATTCGGCAAATAAAGGTAAAGGATAAATTAGAATAATCGTAAACTTTCGCAACTTCTGGTGGGATTCCAATTTACAGATTTTTTTAAACTTAAACATGCAGTTGCATGTAAAAAAACTGTCTCCCGAAAATAGAAGTTTCGACTTCCCGTAGAAACTGCATCTTTTGAGGGAAGTCAATAATATTTCTTTCAAATTTCATACTATTTTTCCTGCATGCACGCACGTGCTCCATGTTTTATTGAGAAAAGTAGTTCCTGACACCACAGTTAGGTAAAGCTATCGGGAGGTAGAGGTTGTTTCAAGTTTAGTTTTAACTAACGCAGGCCGAATCACTCGATTGTTTGATTAGAGAACGTCTATTGATGGTTACTTTTTGTGTCTTGTCGAAGCTGCCTCCTCAGCAGCCGGCTTACCTACAACATACAAAAAAAAAAAGAGGAATGACAAGAAGCGCGCACCGACCTTTCGGTAACGAGATGCCGTCACTCAGCGTGAGGCCGACGAGTTGAATTTATATGCAACTGGCCGCGCCAGCGCACTCCCTTTGAATGATAGGTAATAAAGTCCGACCGATCGAACAATTATCACTGACGGTCCGGCATTGCGGCATTTGTAAGTAAGGAATGTTTATTCAGAGAAGGGAATAAATACAGGCTTCAAAAAAGGGAATTTAGATCTTTTTTAAGGTCAACGACAAGAAGTGTCAAAACTTGGTCACCTTCATATGGCTTTATGAATCTCATCTCGAATGCAAGAAACTAGAGAGAGTTAGGGCACGATATCAAGAGTGATTTGGATGACAATCCCCTTACAGTACGTACCTAAATAATCTGTATTACCTGGACGACCGAGCTTCGCTATATCAAAGACAAATTTTACTGAAATGGAACTGATCATCATACCCAAAGCCCACCCGGTTTCTGAAATGCGTTATTTTCAGGAAAGCTTAAGCGCCATCTAGTACGGAGTAGAAATACGACAGTTTACGAAACGACATTCTGCACGGGATGATTTTTCGGGGTTGTAAAGCTTTAAAGCCGCTTTATACGTGTTAGTGGGCTCCTGTTTCCGCAATTAAACTCTTATTTGGTCCTTTTTGCGTGTATGTGAGGCTGGTTATTTAAGCCAGCCCAGTTCCTTCCAGAAGCTCAGAAGTCTCCTGGGACATTCACAGGCTTCGCGGAGCGACCTCGTGTTGTCGAGGATTTTGGCCCGTTGGTCGGCCAGCACATCGCAATCCAGGATGACGTGATTGACCGTTTCTTCTGCGTGTAGACAGCCCCTGCACATAGGGCTGTCCGTGACGCCGATTGTGAATAGATGTTTGTTGAGCGGAATGTGTCCTGTAATAGTGCTCACAGCTATTCGGGGGTTCGTTCGGTTGAAGCTGAGGAGCCGGCAGGTCAGTTTAGGAGATACTCGTAGTGTGGGTACTGCCTCCTTTGACTGCCTGCAGGTTGTTACTCGTCGATTAGCCCAACGGGCATTATGTTGTTCTTGGGTAAAGTCGTGAACCATGAGCGGATTTGCCTGAAGGGCAGTGGCAAGAGTGGTTCAGGACCAAGCACTGTCGCCAAAGATCCGCGTCTTGCCAATTCGTCTGCGGCATCGTTACCCAATGATCGGCTATGTCCTTTAATCCATTGCAGGATTACCTTGTTGTTCGAAGCGTTGCGCTCCAAAGCTAGGTGACATTCGTGGATGAGCCCTGAGGTAAATATGTTACTCTGCCATTAGTACGGCCATGCTATCGGAAAGGAGTATATATCGCGCTCGCTTTATACGAGTAAGCTATGCTAAGTACCCAACAACAGATGGCGCTGTAGGTTTCTGAAACGCACTAAAAACGCGCAAAGAAATAATTGAAAAACATTAAGACAACGAATTTTTCCAGAAGCTAGATAAATTGTGTTCGCCCCCGAAAACCCCCAGATAGTAAATTTTATAGAAATCGTTAGAGCCGTTTTCGAGAAACCGATTACAAATGTATATACAAAAAATATACAGCGTGAATTTTCATTGGTTTTGCTCCCGAAGCCCAGTGATTCTACTCATGATAACAAGCAACTTTCGCGAAGAAAAAAATGTTTTACTCGAAACAATTTTTTCGTCTCGCCATAGTAAAGTGGTTACGTGATCGACTAATTTTGTATGGGAAGGCGAAAAATTATTTTCGAGTAAAAAATGTTTTTCTTCGGGAAAGTTGCTTGTTTTCATGGGTAGAATGACTGGGCTTCGGGGGCAAAACCAATAAAAATTCACGCTGTATAAACAAATACAAATATTTCTCGTTTAATAGACAAATACATTCAGACTTCAACCACTACCAAAACTTTTAGCACCACGCCAAACGCAACGTAATTTGGTGATTATCGGTTATCGTCTTTACAACCCACATGATATACTCGTACGAATACTAAAGTAATAAGTAGTATTACACCATGTATTTCGCCTTCTTCTTCTTCTTCTTTTGTGTCGAAACTAGTCAGATACCCGTGCGGTGCTGGCAAAGAATAGTACCAAGACGTGAGTGTCGTAACGTAAGAGTCCACTAAGGGATTAATGTCCGGAGGATAAGCAGCAGCGCTAGCCTAAATACAAAATTTGAAGATCCTAACTTCTAAACTGACAACTGACGGACTTTCATTCAAATTTTCACCCCCTTTTTTACCCCCTTAGGGGTGAAATTTGCAAAAATCCTTTCGTAGCGCACCCCTAGATTTTATAAGGAACCTACACGCCAAATTTGGAATCTCTAGACCCAGCGGTTTGGGCTGTGCGTTGATATGGCAGTCAGTCAGTCAGTCACCTTCTTCTTTTCCTACTAAGATAAAAGTGCGTTTTACGAGAAAACGGTTGATCATACATAAAAAGTTGTAATAACCTTTTCTGTACAAAATTTATGTAGCTACATTTTTTGCATTGAACATCTTTACGTACTCCCTACGGTTACCGTTATTTTTTTGTTTTTGTTTTTGTCCGCAGCATTAGTACGTACAATTTTTGGGACGTCCACCATTAAAATAATGTTTCTTCAAGATCAAACGAAGAGATTGAGACTACTTTCACACTTGTATCATCAAGAAGCACACGGATATACACTTGACAGGGGACTATTAGCCATTTAACGCTTTCTTTGAATTTTTTTTTACTGGTCATCATAACATCCCATAAAACGTCCACTACAGGACAGGGAGCTCCCTCCAGAATTCTAGCTTTTGCTGGAAAAATGTGGAGGGGAAGTACCTCGCTTGTTAGCGTTACGGCTGGCACCATGGTCCGCGGTTTTAGGTGACCGCAGTAAGTAAGATGTAAGATATAAAGGAGGATGCTGCTGCCCATCCTCCAGTTAACCCTTAGTTGCCTCTTACGACACCCACGGGTATGTATGGGTTGGTACTATTCTTTGCCGGCACCACACGGGGCCCGGCACCACACCAGTGGCCAGTTTTACTGGTAACAGTGTCTAATCGTTTCTTTAGACAGTGTTGAATTTTATCTGAGGGACACTTAATTAAATTATGGAAGTCTATGTCGTATCTATAGAATTTGAGGTGATTCGGCTTATCTACCGGCTGTATATTAACGTGCCACCAAATTTGAGTAAATTTTTACCAAATATTATCCACCAAAATGGATAAATGTTCACCAAAATGATTAAATGATCACCAAATTTGCTTCTGGTACTATGCCGGCCGCTGCCGCGGCACGCTCGCTCCGCTTGCTCGGCTCGTGCGTTCTGGTCGCAAGATAACCTAACACAACCTAACCGAACCGGCTAATTTTGACCAGCATAAATTTGGTAACCTATTACCCTAATTTGGTGTACATACATTCATCCATTTTGTCTGAAGTGAAAGGGTATAAAAAATTATTTTGGAAATCATTAAATTTATATGTCGTAGAACGACTCTCATTTCGAATTCCCCGCGGTATTTTTAAAGACAAACGTTCGTGCCAGCAGCACCCATGCAGTGGCCCAAGCACGTCGAAGCTACGCCAAACGTCAAATTAGTACTGAATTTCCGTACCAGTGTAGATTGTCGATGTTGGACGATGATGTTGGCAATGATGGCTTTATTTAGATCGTGAGGTTGGTACTACTACAACGAATAGCGCGTAAAGGGGCGTGGTTTGTGTCAGTTTAGCCAACACGTAGCAAAGTGAAGACGAGGCCGCCATTTTCAGCAGCTCATTCTTGTTCGAGATTTTACCACGTCAAGTTCTAAAGTCATAGTTGCCCGCGAGATGAAGCCTGCAGCCGCTGGTGGATGAGCCGTTGCAATTCTGCGATGACAGGAGCGACCCTTTAACGACAGCTAAGTGTTTATAGTCTTGTCTGCTTTAAACTGTGAGATTTTAGGTTATGATACGCGAATACCTTTTGTGATAGTAAAACACGGTGCACTGTGAGTTTGCTGTAGTTGAACATGTGAATAGAATCTTAGAATAAGCCTCCAACGTTTGGCGTTGACGGGATTGTGCCACTTAGTTAATTTTACATTAAAACAACAGGTGGCACAAGCAGTCCTGCACACCGCTGTGTTTACCGACGACGTGATTGAAGAGAATATCGTATGAGAGGTCAATGGCAAGTCAGGATGAATGATCGTTATGCAAGTAAGTTACACTCGATTGAATTAGGCGATTGTCAAAATGTTATCGATGTCTGCTACAAATAGTTCGGCCAATATCGTGTTCTCTGCTATTCCTGATGTCTATCCCTTGCCCACATAGTGCCATCCCTCTTCCGCCCCAGTAGGTGTCTTCGACATCAGAAGCGGGATGTAATCCAACACCCACGAATTCTGATGATACGAGTAGTGTAGTGTGACCTTTACGGTTTTGTTGGAATAGTAGTGAAGTGTAATAGGTTTTTCAGCATAGTGGTAAAGCATTTATGATATTTTTTTGGATGGTGTAGGTAGGTAACCTACAGTTATGCACAGTAGTCTGAAAAAAAAAGTTCAAAGTTGACGGTAGGAAAATAATTAGTTTGTTTATAGTTGACTCGGGACAGTTCTGAACCGCGTTAGTGTACCTACAATAGTTTAAATGTTTTGCTCGACGATAGGCAACGTCTACCTACATGAGACGTGACGTTTAGTTGCCTAAAATAGTTATGATATTGCGGTTAACTGTTACGATAAGTAAAATGTAGTGCTGAAACCAGGCTGAAACGAAAAAAGGATTGTTAATGTTGCTTTTGTAATAGTGCTTCGATTTTCATAGTGTTTTTGATGTGATTTCTTTACTTAACACGATATTTGACATTGCGCCCACGTAAGTACAAACCATAGGAAGTTACTCGTAAATATTGATCACATTCACAATATTCTTTGGTCCTGGAATAATGATTTTAGTTGTTCAAAACGTTCGTTATAGCGTAAAGATTGCGTTCATAACATAACCTTCGTAAGGTACTTTCGAGATAAAGTTCAAAATGTTTTACAATAACGTGATAAAAGATAAACACAAGTGCTTTAGTGATTTTGGTCAAGTGATTACCAAACCATAATGATTGTTTTTTAAAAAGAAATCGTGACTTTCAAGTGCTTGTAGTAGTTTGTGGTCTCAAGTGAGAAAGTAAGTAAATATTCGCGATTTTTTTGGAATACCATTGTGACATACCTAGTAGGATGACTGTAAACGACTGATTCAATAGCCCAGTGAAATTTTATAGCGTTGATCCTGTAACATGTTGAACAAACCTATTATTGTGATAATTTTAATTCGATTTGAGATCAAGAGAACGTAAGATTGTTTTTTGTGTTTTACAAAGCTCAAAAGTAACCGGATGGAGGTTACTGGTTTTCATAATCGAATAAGTGGTTGAGTTATGTTTGTGGCCGGATGGACATCGCCGTTGTGGTGATGTGCCCGGATGGCGGATATGTTTGTGGCCGGACGGACGTCGCCGTTGTGGTGATGTGCCCGGATGGCGGATATGCGTGTGTGTGTGTGTGTGACTAAATCAGTTGCAACTCTGAGTCGTAAGCCGTTTCTTATTGACTTGCTCTCGGGCGGTCCAAAGCTGCGCGGCGATGAAAGTGTTCGCTCTGGTTTAGTTACGTGTGAAAGACCGGATAGAGGTCGATTGTTGTGATGACCGGATAGAGGTCAAAGTTGAGCATTGTAAAATTTTACCTAGTTATTGTTGTTTGAATGAGTATGGTTTTGTTCAACATTACAGCTGCTGTTTCTAAATTGATAATATTTGCTACTGAAATTGATGTTACGTTTAAATAACCTAAATTTGCGATTGTTTTTGAAAGTAAATGTGATAGTTTTAGATGAAATTTTTTGCTAAGATGTGATAAACCTGAATCGCATAGCAACAGTGAGTTTATAGACAGAGAAGCTTTGGTGCGAGTAGACAGTGACGTGACCTACCCTTACCGATACCTGGACAAGAAGATTTGGTACCATACTGAGATAGATAACTAGTATGTTGGTATGACTACTGATAATGAACTCCGTACATCGACAGTCGATCAATGATTAAATTTAATGTTTTGTTTCATACAGTTGTAAACTGATTTATTTTGAAGTTCTGTGAGCAAATTATTTTAAAGGTACTAGCCTGATGGAAGCGATGTACCCGCCATTTAAGGTACTAGCCTGATGGAAGCGACGTACCCGCCGGATAGAGGCGTTCGTTTTATTTGTGTACTAGCCGGAAGGAGGCGATGTACTTGCCGGATAGAGGCAATTATTTAACGAGTGTATGGTGAATTATTTTGATTACAGAACTTGATATCAATTGCTTTAGTCTGAAAATGGTTTTCACCTAATTTAGAAATTATTGATCGATGGTCTACTTAACTTTGACGTTTGCATAACGACGTGATACTGACTCATTAGAGAGTTAGTGACTTTTTAATTTGGTATCAGAAAGATGCGATAATTTAACGTGATTTTAGTTGCTACTAGTTAAAATTAGTTTCGATTAAGCCCGTTTAGATTTGACCTTAAGACAGTCATAGAGTTCTTGGTCAGGAGCGGATGAGTGATTTTGATGAAAGATTCTTACAGTTAGTTTTGATTCGTGGTCAGATTTGGCCGAGCGGTTTAGAAGATAGATTCTTGCAGTTACCTAAACTCGCACGAGGACGTGCGACCCGTCAGGACGGCCGTGTCGTAGAACGACTCTCATTTCGAATTCCCCGCGGTATTTTTAAAGACAAACGTTCGTGCCAGCAGCACCCATGCAGTGGCCCAAGCACGTCGAAGCTACGCCAAACGTCAAATTAGTACTGAATTTCCGTACCAGTGTAGATTGTCGATGTTGGACGATGATGTTGGCAATGATGGCTTTATTTAGATCGTGAGGTTGGTACTACTACAACGAATAGCGCGTAAAGGGGCGTGGTTTGTGTCAGTTTAGCCAACACGTAGCAAAGTGAAGACGAGGCCGCCATTTTCAGCAGCTCATTCTTGTTCGAGATTTTACCACGTCAAGTTCTAAAGTCATAGTTGCCCGCGAGATGAAGCCTGCAGCCGCTGGTGGATGAGCCGTGGCAATTCTGCGATGACAGGAGCGACCCTTTAACGACAGCTAAGTGTTTATAGTCTTGTCTGCTTTAAACTGTGAGATTTTAGGTTATGATACGCGAATACCTTTTGTGATAGTAAAACACGGTGCACTGTGAGTTTGCTGTAGTTGAACATGTGAATAGAATCTTAGAATAAGCCTCCAACGTTTGGGGTTGACGGGATTGTGCCACTTAGTTAATTTTACATTAAAACAACAGGTGGCACAAGCAGTCCTGCACACAGCTGTGTTTACCGACGACGTGATTGAAGAGAATATCGTATGAGAGGTCAATGGCAAGTCAGGATGAATGATCGTTATGCAAGTAAGTTACACTCGATTGAATTAGGCGATTGTCAAAATGTTATCGATGTCTGCTACAAATAGTTCGGCCAATATCGTGTTCTCTGCTATTCCTGATGTCTATCCCTTGCCCACATAGTGCCATCCCTCTTCCGCCCCAGTAGGTGTCTTCGACATATAAGTAACAACGTTTAATTTATTCCCATTACTAGCAGTTGCCCGCGACTCCGTCCGCGTGGGGTTCAGAAAAAGTAGCTAATGACTTTTCCCATGGTTCAAACTATCTTCGTACCAAGTTTATATCACAATCGGTTAATCAGATTAGTCATAAAAGCTTATCAGACAGACAGACAGTGCAGTTCTCGCCTTTATATTATTAGGTATACAGAGTACCGATAGTACGGATTTTTGTAAATTAAACACGTCTTGTTTACGTGTGGACTGTTCTGTAAGGTCGCCCACTATACAAAACTGTTGGACTACACTTCTGTACAATCGTTGTAACTTATTTCTCCCCTTAAAAGACAATTCCTAAAAAACAATGATTCACATCCAATTCACATCTCTCTTTATTTATTTAAGTATTTTGTTTATAAGTAACCTACTTCCTAAGTTTTCAAAACTTTAGAACTTTCATATTTTTTTTACATTTGTTGCACTGCCATGCCGAAACAGGATTTTTTTTTTTATAATAAAACTTAATCTAGATTTTACCAATCTTTAGCTGTACCCACAACTTTTACACAAACTACTGGACCGGATCAAACGGAATTTTCAACAACGTATTTGGCTTTCTTCCGTACAAATATTTATGTTTCTGTTTTTTTGTTTGATTTCAGCTCGGTTTCACAGCTTGAAACTTCGAACTCGCCCATTTTCTGTTTATGTGAAACGATGGCAATAAAAAAATGTTCAAATATTGCACGAAAGCAACCCAAATACGTTATTGAAAACTTCGTTTAAGTCGTTCAAGTACTTTGTGAGGTATTGGTGTGGCCGCTTAAAATTTCACGAACCTTCTGTGTGAATGACCCGTTTGCAATGGAACAAAGCTTATATGTTGCACAGAAAGAAGCCCGACGCGTCATTGAAAACCTCGTTTGAACCAGTTCAGTAGGTGAGTTCTTGGTTCTGCAGCTTGAAACTTTGCGTATCTTCTGTCAGAGTGAACCTTTCGCAATGAAACTAAGCTTGTTTATTGCACAGGAGTAAGCCAAACGCGTAACTAAAAGCCACTTTTGAATCTGCTCAAAAGTTTGTGAGTTATTCGCGCCTTTGCTTGAAACTTTGCGTAACTTCTATCTGAGTAAACCGTTTTCAACTAACCTAAGCTTATAAGTTGCACGAAAGTACCTAATCCAAGCACATCATGGAAATGCCAGTAGGAATCGGTACAATAGTTTGTGAGCTATTGGCGCCGTCTATTGAAACTTCGGGCATTTCCTGTCTGAGTGAACCGTTTTCAATGAAAGTAAGCTAATACATTGCAAAGAATTAAGCTCAACACGTTATTGAAAACCCCGTTTAAATCCGTTTAGTAGTTGGTGAGTTATTGGGGCCGCCGCTTGAAACTTAGTGAATTTTATGTCTGAGTGAACCGTTTGCAATGAAACTAAGCATACATGTTGCATGGAGTAGCCAAATACGCTACTGAAAACCTTGTTTTAATCGGTTTAGTTGTTTGTGAGATATTGGCGCCTCCGCTGGAAATTTCGCGCACCTGTCTGAGTGAGCCGTTTCAATGAAAGTAAGCTAATATGTTGCAAAGAAGTAAGCTTGACAGTTTATAGAAAACCCTGTTTGAATCCGTTCAATAGTTTGTGAGTTATTTGCGCCGCCGCATGAAACTTAGCGTACCTTCTGTCTGAGTGAACCGTTTGCAATGAAACTAAACTTTTATGTTGCAAAAAGTAAGCCAAACTCGTAATTAAAAATTCAGTTTGAATCGGTTTGCGAGTTATTGTTGTACAGGCAATTTAATACTTTACATTGGTGTAGCTTCTGATTGAGTAAACCGATTTGAATGAAACACAGCCTATATGTTGCTCAGACCTAAGCTTAATCTATCTGCGAAAACCGCGAGAAAATCCGTTCAGTAGTTTCGGAGTTTATCGAAAACATACAGACAGACAGACAAAAAGTTCAGAAAACATATTTTTTTGTTTTATTAGTCGTTTCTTATCGCACACACAATTTTTTTTATAAATTTATCAAAAGTACAGACACGCGGTTTCTACTCTTTTATTATATGTATAGATTATACGCTAACGCGTACTATAACGGTACGCACCTAAGTTGGAATTACTTTGTAACGAAGGGTCTAAAGATCATCGAGTTAGTAAGTATTATGTAATCTTCTGTAAAGGTGGTAAGGCTTTTGTGCAAAGTTCGTCCTTCCCTT
Source organism: Athrips mouffetella (assembly GCA_947532105.1). Lineage (NCBI taxonomy): Eukaryota > Metazoa > Arthropoda > Insecta > Lepidoptera > Gelechiidae > Athrips > Athrips mouffetella. The sequence goes on along the minus strand of OX383972.1, from coordinate 18,695,128 downwards.
TTTCTGCCGCAAAGCAGCAGTGTTTGCCCTGCTGTGTATAGTACGGAGCCAGTGAAATTACTGGCACAAGAGACATACCATCTTAGTTCTAAGGGTGAACGAACATCGCGCTTTGGTATCTTATTACTGTCCAATTATGCCACTAATAAGATAGTGGGTGCTGCGGGCGGGGGTGACCGCTTACCATCAGGTAGGTGGACCTTCTCGTTTGCTCTTTTGTGATATAAAAAACTATATTATACCAATTATACATATACGAATCTTGATATAGTACGCGACAGCTCAGGAGTGTATTATCATATGAAAACGACAGCATAAAAAGCTAGGTGGATTATTTTACGCTTCTCCAGACTAAATCCTCTTTCTTAACAGATGAACAGAAATTAAATGGTATAATTTCGGACTACTTAACCAGCTCAGCCAAAGCTCATCTTGGGTGGGCGGCAGATGCTTGTAATCATCTTGTATTAAACGAGAAATCACATTTCAATTACGAACAGTAGTTAGAGGCTGACACACGTCATCTTATGAATTTTAATCGAGTCCTGCCTGTGTAATGAGCCCGCAAGTATCCAGGCTTGTAAAATAATCGAGTTTTATATTATCCGCTAGTAAAAACATTTGTTATTTGCACTACGAATACTAGCTCTACAGACTGCATAAAAAATAAACTGCTGCAAAATTTGCGCGATTTAGGTCTTACCGGGTTTCTTTTTTTTTCGACCGTCTGGTGCCGGCATAGAATAGTAGGTACCCATCTCTACCCATGGATGTCGTAAGAGGCGGCTAAGGGATCATAAAGCATCTTTCTGTGTATCGTACCATCTTACAAACTACGGTCACCAACAACCGTGCTCGCCAGCCACAACGCTTACAAGCGTGGTGACTATGGTAAATCCCCTCTTGAATACCTTTATAAGTTTATGCTAGAGTTCTGGAGGGAGACCCCAGTCCTGCAGTGGACGTTTCATGGGATGATGATGATGACTTTTTTTATTTTGTTTGTACCAGGTATAAGTGCAAAAGAGAGCGACAGCTGTAGGGTGTGCTCAGACCACGAAACATCACGATCATATTTTCCAAAGAAAGATGAGTCGAAATTAGAGTATGTTTATTTTTTTGCTTCTCCATACAAACATTCAACAGTCGTCAGTGCATTTTGTACGAAGAAAACAAAAAAGTCTACAAATTCGACTAACTTTTCTTTGGAAAAGTTGTTGAGTTTCGTGGTCTGAACCCTTCAGATACTCGTATTACACGCTTTTGCATTTACACCCAATATTGTAAATAAAGAAATCTCGAGCAGCGTCGCATAAATCAAAGCTCTGCAATTATGCATCTGGATCAGTGGAGGAGGTAGTGGTCCTTACTCCCGTCCAGGGTACCTCGCAAGCTCGCCACCCATACTGAATGGTAAATAATTAAGTGATGGGGCAGCGGGCAGTGATTGCCCCAAATTGGCGTTGTCCGCGCAATAACCCAGCAAATAGTGGGGTATTAGCGACGGGACAGTGCAAACATACACCCAGCGGGCCATTGACGAATTGGTCCGACCACCTACAAGACACAGGGACTCACTCAGGGCTGCTTACTTTAGTTTTCGAATTATAATTTATAACTATAGTTCGTCCGCGTTAAGGTGGTTGCTGAGCAGAGGTGCTGCCACTTTGAGAAATAAATTTATTGCGTCATAAATACAAAACATTTAATAAGGATTTTTTGTTTGGCGGCAATTTGGGGTAGTTCTATATTTTACTATCCATCACATCACACCTTGGCTTATCGTGAATAGCTTTGTATTGCAAAAGTGCCAAAAACGTCCACTTTTAGCACTTTAGCAATACAAAGCTATAAATGATAAGCTAAGCTATGATGTTATGGGTTATAACATATATAACTACCCCATATTGCCGCCAAACGAACAATACTAATGAAAAGTTTTGTATTTGCGACGCAATAAATTTATTTCTAAAAGTAAGGTGCTGCCACTCAGCGACCACCTTAAGAATGCAGTAAGCCATTAATGCAAATGCAGAGTAAAGGTGTATTCACAATGAAGTTAATATAATAAAAAATATATGACTTACTGCATTCGATGGACGAACTATAAGACCCTGTTCAGAAGTATGCGCGATTTTTGTGGTAAATTGCTTAGTAAACAACAATTTGCTCACTAGCATGACTAAACAAAGCGGCATTGTACACACGGCCGCACGTTGGTGGAAGGAAACACTGACCTTGAGCGGGTTTGGTCTCTGGTTTCGGGCGTTTGTTGTCGTTTTGTTGCTAAGTGCTTACTGCCGTGCGTACGTGAAATGGCGCACAAAATCGCCATCGCCCTTCTGACGGGCGATTCTCACTGTGTAAAAGGCGTTTTTTGAGACGATATAAGTAGATCGTTATATAAGAAATAAATCTGATAAAAATACATGTTAAGTATCCATGTTTAAGCTATAGTTTGTACATTTATACTTTCGAAACAATTTAAAATACCTTAAAAAAATAAAATAAAGCAAAGTGCTTTTTTCTTCCAAAATCACACTAAATTCAATATTTCTCCTAAACGGGTGGATGGATTTTGAAAATTTTTGCAGGAAAATATTTGTTGTAACTTGGTTGTCAAACTGTACATACCGTTATTAAATCAGTCAATAGCTTGATACGTAAATTCTAATTTATCTCAGTCTGCACGACCAATTAGTCTGTACGACCGATCTTAACAACCACGTTGCAGAGCACTCTAATATGAACGTTATTCACGTGTATATGAGGTCAACATTTGCATTGACGTGTAAAAAAATGCAAGAATGAATAAAATAAGAAATTGTCGTATTTTTGTGGGAGACTGGAACCTAAACTAAGCCGAAGTAGTATAGTAGATTGTAAAATTGAGGTTATAGGTTATTCTCCGAGTCATCTCGGATATGGGCATATATGGTATCAATGCATTCAGTCTCATGTCCTGAAATCATAGAGTAACACGATTTTCGCGCGCAATGCGCGGTTTGACGCGTTGCTCTACGCCTGAAATGTATGAGATAACAAGCGCGCGTCATAATATACAATATAAAGACGGTCATACAAAAAAAATATCTTAAACATATCATGTGGGGTATCTAATGAAAGGGCTTTACGAGTAGATTACAAATATATAACACACTACAAAATTTTTGTTACTTGGTCTAACAATTTATTAGAAAACGTCAAAAAAATTCACAATTCAGAGTTGACTTTGAACTGCTCTATAATAAAAACGACTTAATAGATTATTACAAAATACCTACCAAAAAACTCTAAACATCTTCTTTATAGTGTCCAAAAATAATTACCTAAATCTATATATATAAAAGAAGGTGACTGACTGACTGACTGACTGACTGACTTACTGACTGACATATCAACGCACAGCCCAAACCACTGGGTCTAGAGATTCCAAATTTGGCATGTAGGTTCCTTATGAAGCCTAGGGGTGCACTAAGAAAGGGTTTTACAAAATTCCACCCCTAAGGGGGTAAAATAGGGGATGAAAGTTTGTATGAAAGTCCGTCAGTTTTGAAGTTAGGATCTTCAAAATTTGTATTTAGCGTGACGACTAAAAATTAATAATTACGTGTCTCAGGGTTTTTGAAAATTCGACACCCTTAAGGGTGAAAAGGGGGATGAAGTTGAAAATTCTTTATTCTTAAAGTAAAATCCACATAATTTATTATATAGGCATTAATGATGTAATTCTATGCAACGTTCATCACTGTTATTGAAATTCCACCCCAAATTCAACCCCTAAAAAAGGGAAATGGGGTGAAAAAGTCTAAAAACCAATATGGGTATCGTTTGTATGGTATATCGGGTCGCTGATTACGAAAACAACAACAATTTGGAAATCAAACGTGGTGGACGTGAAATACCATCATCCCCCTGGGGATGGAGTTGGGGTGCGATAGATTTGAAATGTCTAAAAATCAATATGGGTGTCGTTTGTATGGTTTATCGGGTCGCTGATTAGGAAAACTACAACAATTTTGAAATGCAACGTGGTGGACGTGAAATACCATCATCCCCCTGGGGATGGAGTTGGGGTGCGATAGGTTTGAAATGTCTAAAAATCAATATGGGTGTCGTTTGTATGGTTTATCGGGTCGCTGATTACGAAAGCTACAACAACTTTGAAATCCAACGTGGTGGACGTGAAATACCATCGTCCCCTTGCGATGGGGTTGGGGTGCGATAGGTTTGAAATGTCTAAAAATAAATATGGGTGTCATTTCTATGTTAGGGATAGCGGTTAAATTGGCGTAAGGGGTAGGGATAGGGACAGGTAAAGGTAGAGGTAGAGAGGTAGAGAGGTAGAGAGGTAGAGTGGTAGAGAAGTAGAGAGGTAGAGAGGTAGAGGGGTAGAGAGGTAGAGAGATAGAGAGGTAGAGAGGTAGAGAGGTAGAGAGGTAGAGAGGTAGAGAGGTAGAGAGGTAGAGAGGTAGAGAGGTAGAGAGGTAGAGAGGTAGAGAGGTAGAGGGGTAGAGGGGTAGAGAGGTAGAGATGTAGAGAGGTAGAGACGTAGAGAGGTAGAGAGGTAGAGGGGTACAGGTAGAGGTAGAGGGAGAGGGAGAAGGAGGGGAAGGGGGAGAGGGAGGGAGAGGGGGAGGGGGTGATGAAAAGGGAGAGGGAGGGGGAGAGGGAGGGGCAGGGGGAGAGGGAGGAGTGGAAGGGGGAGAGACGGGGGAGGGGGAGAGGGAGAGGGTATTAGTTTTTCTCAATTACTTCTGCGAATTGGCTCTGTTTTGAAATATTACATAGAGGTGTCTCTCATCTCTCTCTTTACATTAGTTAGGATACTGCTGCTAAGTTCCTCTTTTCTGAGTAATTTATGAGTAACGTCTGTATAATATATAAAATTCAATGATGATTTGCGCAGGGTTAGTCCTGTTTTTCCTTAGTTTAAAATTACCCCGAAATGACGGGAAAATATCTCATTGCTTCGGAAAACCGGTAACAACATAAATACGAAATCCACGCGAGCGAAGCCGCGGGCAACAGCTAGTATATCATAAAATAAGAGAAGTACATCAAGTTGAATAGTATAATTTCCTGTTTGTACAACAATTACCCTGCGACTAATAACGAGTTAAATAAGTACTCTTTAAGAGGCTACTTCCCGTCCACTAGCGCCCCCATCAGTTAAAAAAAAATACTCGCAAAATACAAAACTTATCGAAAATCCTGAAAGACAGTTTGAAGTAAAGGTACTCTAGTTTATTTAGAACCTATCAATTCTGAAAAATATAATTCATTACGAGTATAGTTACAGATACAAAAAGTGCGAAAAACGGCCACTTTTAGCAGTTTTTGTATCTGTAACTACAGTGAACCTTATTTTACAGATTAAATAGTTTCTAAATAAATAAAGGTAATTTTACTTCAATCTGTCTTTCCGGATTTTCGATAAGTTTTGTATTTAGCGAGTAATATTTTTTTAACTGATGAGGGCGCTAGTGGACGGGAGGTAGCCCCTCACGGATCAAAAAAGGGGAAGGGACCCTTCTTTGCTCCGTGTAGCTCCTTAACTAAATAATATAGTTTTCCCTTAATATTGGTTAGACTTATCTCCAAAAAGACTGAAATAAAAAAACCGGCCAAGAGCGTGTCGGTTCCGTAGTTTTTTTTCAAATTTTTTTATTGCAAGGGGGGTTTTGAGTAAGTATTTCATAACGTTTATAACATTAACATTTCACCTCATAATGCTCAGCGAGGTCCTAGCGCCTGATTGCTATTGCTGTTTTTATTATTTTTAGTTTTTCGGCTATAGCTCATTAACCTGCTAAGCCTTCTTAACTGTGATAGTTTTCCTTTTAATTTCATCATATATGCTAATTCTGTGAATTTTTTCACATTTCCAATAACAACCGTTTAGCCGGCAGGACACTCGACTCCATCAAAAAATTGCGCTTTCAAGCTAAATATTTCGCAAACGGATCCCTATATTTTTAAAAGACCTATCTTACGACACCCCACACTACGAGGTAAACGAGAAAAAGAAATTTCATCCCCACTTTACTTGTATGAGAGGTACCCTAAAAAACATTTCTATAAATTTCATTTTATCACTTTGTTGGCGTAGATGAAATGGATATTCGTACAAAATTTCAGCTTTCTAGTACCAAGGGTCTCTGAGCTAAACCGCGGACAGACAGACAGACACGGGGTTCCTTTTTTACTACGGAACCCTAAAAACGGGCCCCTTAATTTTTTACCCTGTCCTTTGTTTAGAAACAAAATGTTACCTTGACTTAAGGTGAAACTTGCTGCTTACCAACTTCAAATAGTTTCGGCAAGGTTTGATCTGGAAGACCTAGTGATCCATTATAGAGGCATCTTAGTTATTTTTTGGCGTTGGTCCCATCGGGGTACTCGATAAGGTAGGTGAAGGGTGTCGGATGGGTATATTTTAGGGGGTCTCCCAAGTACTTCCAGCAGGCTGCACAATGGCAGACCTACTTTTTTTAAATAATTAATCAATGGTTAACTGTTGCCACCACTTTCATTCGGGTACCTTATGAGGTAACATCCACAAAAAAAAATACGTCAAAAATGAGACCTTCTTTTTAAGTGTTTTATGATCTATCCTATTGGGGTACTCGATGTGGTAGGTATTTTTGCAGCCGGCTCTCCCACTATATTTCTTTTTAGATTTAGTAAGCAGTAATAATCTGTGGCAGTAACCCATTTTAGCCTATTTATTTGTCGCAGGGTAATTGTTGTGAAAGCATTAAATAATACTGTTATTCAAATTGTTGTAATTCTCGTATATTTTTTTATATATCTGGTTAATTATTTCTGGACACTATAAAGAAGATATGCAGGGTCACTTGGTATGTAAGTATTTCGTAAAAATCCATTCAGTCATTTTCAATGTAGAGCAGTTCAAATTCAACTCTGAATTGCGAAACTTTTGGACATTTTCTAGTAATTTGTTAGACAAAGTAGTGTCTTACATATTTGTAATCTACTCGTAAAGCCTTTTCATTAGATACCCCACATGGTATGTTTAAGAAATGTTTTTTTTTTGTTTAACTGTCTTTATGACGTCACAGTTTCCACCCCCAACACATGCGCGCTTGTCATCTCATATAATTCAATTCAGTACATGACACTGAAAGCAGTGATACCATATATACCCATATCCGAGATGAATTGTGCGACAAACGTTTTCTAAGCATCTTTTGAATAAATTTCCAATCTACAAGTAAATAAGCCTTGCATTTCAGTTCAGTTTAATTTCTTACTTATTTCTACATAACTGCTATAAATTATTTCTTGCTTAATCTGTGTCTGGCTTGTGTAGGTACACACGGCCGCACGTCAGTAGAAACACTTTTGGACCTTATGGCGTGGTAATAGAGTTGTAAAAGTTTCTACCGACAAGCGGTTGACCGTACCATCCTGATGTGAAATATTCCCTGAGCCGGAGGGTTTCCTTTAGGGTCTCCTGAGTATTAGAGTAAAATTAGGGACCTAAAATTGGTCAACTCAGGTGGCAAGGCGCTTGTCCACTGCCGGGTAAGAGTGATTACCAAATTTTTCGTTATTATACTTAATTTACTTAAAAAACACTCGCGCTGTTTTACGTCTCTTCAAAGTGGGTACCTAGGGCGCGTTCAAATTGGGTAGAAATTACTCTGACAGCAGCATAGCTTTATATGACGTCAATATGTGTGGTCGGGACAGACTGCTGTCAAAGGGTAATTATTACCCGTTTTGGAACCCAGCCCTAATTAATAGTAGTTTAAAATACTAGTGCCGTAAGTAGGGTTATTACAAACGAGCTGTACTGACGTTTTGTACACCCGAGACGAAGTCGAGGGTTTACCATCGGCACGAGTTTGTCATATCATAACCCTTACGGCCGTGTATCTTACGACGTTTTTAAATACATTTGTGAGATAACAGTTATAAGTAATACACTTGTTAAAGGAACAACAAATACATTTTTATTGCTAAGCAACTGATAAAATCAAGACCAAATTTTTTGCAGACAGGCTGAATTATATAAAATGTTATGTCAGAAGGCTATATCACTTAGTCGCCTTTTATCACATACGCTTAGATTAAGACGCTTAGTTGCCTTATGGAAGGTTAAGTTACTTAGTCACCTTTTATCACACAAGGGCAGATTAAAACACTAAGTCGCCTTTTATGACACAAGGGAAGGTTAAGTCACTTAGTCGCCTTTTATGACACAATGGCAGATTAAGACACTTAGTCGCCTTTTAAGACACTAGGGCAGATGAAGACAGTGGAAGATTAGGACACTTAGTCGCCTTGTATGACACAAGGGTAGATTAAGACACTTAGTCGCCTTTTATCGCACAAGGACAGATTAAGAAACTTAGTCGCTTTTATCCCACAAGGACAGATACTTAGTCGCCTTTATAATACCTACCCGGAAAGGGTACGTCTCTAAGTCGCGTTTTATCGCAAAACCACACAATTAATAATAGTAAAACGGCACTTAGCCGCCATTTATCACACAAAGGCATGGCAGAAATAAAATAATTTTATGATCTGAGTGTAAAACTCGTTGGTAGTAAGTATACTTTTTTACTTACTGCACTAGTTCGGTAGGTAACTACTTACGAGCAATGTTTACGTCGTTGTAAGTACGTTTTTCGAGCAAATGTATTGAAAAATTATTATCATGTATACACAGCCGCACGTCGATGAAAACACTTTAACCTTGAGCGGGTCTCTGGTTTCGGACGTTTGTAGCGTTAGCGCAGGTTCAGCTTATGCTGGTTTTGTTTCTACGTGCTTGCTGGCGTGCGTATAGCTGACCTAAATAAATGAGCAAAAAGGGCAAAAAGTCATACTTAACAAAATTATCCATCAGTAGGATAACATAAAATCCAATAGAATTAAATTCATTATCCGTTTTTCTCTAAATTACCAATTACCTTTTTTTATTTAAATGCCCAACTTCGCAACACCTTTGAATTGCAACTAAGATCCTGGGAATCAATTCTTGAATATCACTGGGTATTATAATATCACCCATTATATACCAAAAATACAAAATCACAGATTTCTTTTACAAAATGCAGAATGATACCCTAAGAAAAAGAATGACTAAACTAGTTCAGTTAAAAAAACTTAATTTGCCAATAACTAAAATACGCTCACAAATAATAGTAGTTTATGCAACTGTCATATAAAACAGGTTATTAAAACACGAGTTTGGGTTTATCACATGAGGCGTAGCCGAATGTGATAATAGCATCAAACGAGTGTTTTAATACCATATTATATGCAGTTGCGTATACTACTTTATCTTCACTCATGCAATAGGTTTCTTTACTTATAAAAATGATAAAAATTAAACTAAAGTAAGTAAACAACAATGGTAACTTATATTCTGATATGAGTCTGAAGAAGCCGCCTTAATATATCCGCTAGGTCTTCTTTAAAATATACAAGCAGAACATTTTCTTAACAAGACATGGTTTTCTTTTCGATTTTCATTCTTTCCCAATTCATTGTAGGTTATGTCATAAAATGTCCTAGACTAATTTGGGAGAAGATCATAAGTTATTGAGTATCTTCTGGTGTAACTGCAGTATCCTGACTGCATCACTTTATCTTCTTTTTCAATAAACTTTCTCATTGCTTTCACGGGCACAAAAAACTTGAAAAGGGTAAATATTTAAAAATGGCGGCCAATCTAATATCTATCTCCAAGTCCTTCTAATTTCAGGCTGCGCGCGCATATTTTCCACTACAGATAAAATAATTGTAACTATAGTAACTGTTACTGTAACTGCTCCAAAATAATAGGTTGTTTATAAGGCACACTTTGTAAATATGCTACTAATATTTGACAGCTACTAAGAAAAACTGTTACATTTATAACCGTCTCTCTAAAAGACCTTATATTCAGTCTTCTTTAAAAAGGTTTAGGTTCAAGAAGAATTTTATCCAAGTGTTATGTTATGATTAAAAAGTTAAATTACGTAACACCTTTGCAAAATTTTCATACAAAAATCGTTACGTAATGGTAACTTTTTAATTTTTTATGCATACTCTGCGTAATATTCAGCCTTATGTACCAACTTTTTGAATCATAATTCAAAGATTACGACATGAGTGTAGATAAAAAAACTTTGCTCAACTACGACAAATTAAGTTTGGTTACTATTAAGTCATAGTCTTTTATGCAATCAACAAAAATTTGGTTACAGATAGTTAAGCTGTTTTCAGTGTATTCTTTAAATGTACGAGTAATTGCTAATTTTCATGTACACTAGAATAGCACGACTATGGAGCAGCGTAGACTTACTCTTCTATTTTGCAGCTGGTTGATTCTTCGAGGTTATTTTCGATGACATTTTTGAAAGTTTCGAGGGTTATCTCGGCGTCGGCAATAAGTAGGCGGACGTATAGCTTTTGTGTTCTGACGTTACAGGTAACGGTATAGACGCGACTCTTAAGAAAATTCCAGAAAAATGTCCTATTTTGGCGGCCAATTTACGTAACCGTAACGTGAAATAATGCAAAAACTAAATTTTTCGCGCAAAAATTTTTACTGAACAATTTTATCGCGTTGGGCGATCGTTTTAGCGATTCTTGTTCCAAAATAATTCGAGCCATTATCGATAGCCGTCTTATTTACAGTGTTTGCAAAATATGTAGGAACCTCTAATAATTGGATTATTCTAAAATAGTAGTCTAAATGAGGTTTGAAGCCAAAGAAAAGTTGGAAAATATGCCACAGAACACAGAATTGAATTTTTCTGTGGGATGATTGTTTAAATTTAAAAATTCTCTTTTCTTTCTTTTTTATACTGAACAACAACAACGAGTGGTAAGAATAGTGCAACGATATTACCAAAACAAAAATCAACAATTGCTTCAAAAGTTATGTTAAGTCCCATCCCAAGACAAACGTTTTTGTTTTGGTAATATCGTTCAAACTAGACCTTGAGACATTTTCAAAGTTATCTACTTCTACGATCTCACGCTACTTTGATGCTGTTAGGTGTACAACCCGTTAACTAAAAGAATGGTCCTCGCTGGAGTGTGTCGCCTTCCACTTACAACGAATTCCAATTATCAAATCTAATACAACATACCTAGTTTTCACAAACATTAAATTTTTCTTAATGATGCTTTTGTGCACACCGTTCCCATGCGCCGCAGTAACGTTATCGCTTCAGGACCATTTTTTTAGTAAACGGGTTGTAAGGTAAAATAAATAAGAATCAACACTGTATGATTTAAACATTTATTACCACTTTGATATCGCATCTTTTAGGTAAGTAAATCTTATTCTTATAATATCAAACTTAGCATAGTATCACTTCACATTTTTTCATTTACAGAGACGGCATTCTAGTTAAATAAAAGTAACAACTAAAATAATGTTAGCACATTAGTAGTACTTTTATATTTTTTGTATGTACGTTGGGCACTTCAACTTAAACATTAATAATTTTAACTTATATATTTAAAATAATATTTTACATAAATCTTATGTTTATAAATTTTATAAAACATAATGTGAATTTTCATTGGTTTTGCTCCTGAAGGCCAGTTATTCTGCTAATGAATTCAAACATCTTTCCCGAAGGAAAAAACTATTACACGAATAAAATTTATCGATTGTACTACTAAAATGGTCACGTGATGGGCTCATTTCATTTTGTATGGGTAGTTTTTTAGGGTAGTCAAAAAATTTTTTCCTAGTATTTTTTTATGAGTAGAATCACTGGGCTTCTGTAGAAAAACCATTGAACATTCACATTTTATAATGAACTATATTCGTTTATTCTTATTTCAATCTCAAAGTTAAGGTAACTGGCAACGGAAGACTACTATTTCTTCAAATATTATCGGTAACATAAGTAAGTACTTATGTAATTAGACACCATTTTCACACTTTTCACACTTTTTAAATAGTGGAACTAGTGTGAAAATGGTGTCTAATTACATAAATACATTGGAGTTCCATCAAGTAATAACAACACAAAGTATATCATACATAAGTAAGTACTATCATTATTTATTATAATTGAGCATTCATTTAATAAAACTTTAAGCAAGCTTAACATATAATGGAAGACTAATGGATTTTGCTGTATAACACAAGTTTACTCTATGTTAACAAAATTAAAAATATACGTAATCCACTTAAAATGAAACTACATGGCACTAAGTCCTAAAATCAATATTAATTAAGTTTACAATAACATTTATTATAATGTCCACTTACGTACATACATTAAAATACTGCCTTAGATGTCATCCAAAAAAATATACAAAAAAACTAAATCTATGTAAGTAATAATGACCGACCACAAAATCATCTCACTGAAATAAACTATCACACAAATATACTGACCGTATTTACACAAACGCATACTAGGAACTTCAGATATATTATGCATACAAATCTATATATCACAGAATAAAAACCACACACAGATTACGAAAAGAAGCAACCATTTTTGTATTAATATTCCAGTTCAACCAGGCGATTCTAATCCCATTGTCATGTCAAAACAACACGTGTTTTTGGTTCCTTGTTTCCGTATTCCGCGGTTGAAATAAAGGATGTCACCACGGTCTCCAAGGTTTTTCATCAGGAGGTTGCTTTCTAGTAACTAACGCTAAAGGAGCCGGGTCTTCCGAAGGCGGAGGAGGTGTGCCCCAACCCGAACTCTCCGGAGAGTAACACCTGGGCTCGGAAGACGCAGATGATGACGAAGCGTCTCTTGGTGAAAGAGGTACTAATGTTGGTACTGCTCCTAACGTACTAGCATTGACTCCAGCTGGCAGCACCAACGCTATGTCACCGTTTGATAACCTTGTTGGCACAAGTCGAACTCCCGAACCGGCTCCTGCTGAAAACAAACAATGGAATTAGATACTACAACAAAAATTAAAAGTAAACAAAATAAAAATGTTCTTTATTCATTGTAGGTTATTAAAAATCTCTTAATGACGTCAGTTACACTTACGTCGCTTCACAAACAAAGTGGCGCCATGTGGGAAAAAAAAGAAGCGACAGTGAAAAACCCACGCGCTCTTTTAAATTATGTTTGATGTAACAACATGCCTTATGAACCTATCAACAATGTTCTAGCTGATACAGTTTTAAAAATCCCTTTAATATTCACATGTAAAGCAATACGTTTTCTTACACATCTTAATTACTTCTTTCTGAGATTAGATGTATCTTTACTCTTTAGACAAGCCATGTAAGAATTCAGATACTTTTAGCGCTAGTACTATTACCTATTCTGTGCTTTTAGCAAAAAATAATGACAAATTGCTTACCAGAGATGAAAATTGTTGAGTGTTGAGGAGATGGTTGAATGTCCTCATTATCTGAAGGTGGTGTTGGGGCGCCAACAGGCCTTATTCCAGGTGTGTTCACACATCCCTCCAAATGTCTGACCAGTTTCCTCTTGAGTCCGGCTTCTAGCCCATGAAACTTGGCCACCTCGGAGACGCAGTGCCGATAACCTGCGCGAAATCTGTCAGGGGAACCAGCGCCTTCTGAGCGGAGACCTTCTAAGTGCTTGACTGTCATCTCTAGGATGTCTGCCTTTTCTAACTTGGAATGTCTAGCTGGCTGTAACAAAGAAAATTGATATAAACTCTTGAATAAACTTAAACTCTTATAGGTACCTTTACATTCCAACTTTTTAAACGACTCATCATGCAACCAAATGTTAAAGTCCTTTCTCTTAGGCTCATTAAAGCCAGATATACATCAGCTCCACCCAAATATTAATCTAATAGCCCAATATGAAGACGGACAGGTTTATTGCTAAGCATGTCTAGTAAGTGGTACTTACGTCTTTCTTCATTGCATCGAGGATGAGCGCCTTGAGTTCGTTGAGGCAATTATTGATGCGCGCGCGTCGACGCTTCTCCATTATCGGCTTGTTGCTCTGGAACAATAAAAAAATAAATTGAAGTGGCTGTCTGTATGTCAAGTCTACACACGAGCGATACAATTAGTAGGTACCGAGCACATTAGTACATCGTGTAGAGAAAGGGAACATTAAAAATAAAACTAATGATCGAACTTCTTTTCTATGTTAGAAATAGGTATGAAAAAAGAATTCTCATGCGAAATGCACAATTAGGACATGCTGCAGTCCCTATGACAATCAATTATATTTTCGTACTTATTTTAGACCCTTTTGTCTTGACAATATATGTTTCGTTTCTTAGTCTCTACCAACAGTTTCAGTCTTCGTTTAAATTTTCGAATTTAGTCTTTTGTAGCACATTGTATTTTGTACAGAACAACCTTTGATAAGTTTAGTTCCCCAGGCGATTCACGAGTTACCCACCCACCACGTAACAAAAAACAGGAGATCAAACAAAAAGCCACGGCCTTCTCACGCTTCATACCGCTGCTATGTAAGGTATGTGACGTCATCACATTAGATAGAGCATAATACACCATGCCTTGATAGTACTTCGTAGTAACACGTGGAAGCAATACGATCAGGGTTGCAATCTGTCAACTTTTAAGCTGACCATAGAAGCTGATAGCTAACGAGGTGATTCTTCATTTGTGTCTATAAGTGTGTAAATTTTTCAGAGTAATCAGTAATACTTTTTGTACAATCATCATTAAAAAAAAAATTCTATTGTCAACGGGCTTGTTCTTGGCCACGATCTAGTCTTGAAGACGATGTTATGGCGCCCCTACTACCCCAAGTGCAGATAATAAGGACGTTAACCCACCTCCTCATCACTCAACAATTTTCATGTATTTATTAACTATACTTTTATGGAAGTACTTTTTCTTGAATCCATGTTACTTCTTAAAAGATGACTAAGTAAACAAACGAATTTACTTTTCTCGATAACAAATCTCGTAAGCCCGTGTTCTTACATGATCTGAACTATTTTTGTTATTAACGTATGTTTGCCTAATCTTACCTTCATTATTTATCTGGCTGATATGTTTTGTTTACGGTAAGATAATTTTACAATCATGTTTACTTTCTGAAGAGTGTAGATAACTCCATAGCGCCCCCTTTGCTAAACCCCTACCGTTCTTTCTTTATTCACTAACAGTTACAAGTGAAAGAGTCACCAATAAGAGAAGTTTGTGAGTAGAAGAAAATTGGTAACATAAAAACATAATCCTCCTGTTTTGGGGCAGTCAGGTAAAAAGAAGAAAGGTTTTGATACTCTTGCCGTTTGTTTAAGACGAAGTAACGCAGAATAAAATTGCACTACTACCTAAAACCCTCAGTTTCCTGACTCACTATTTTATTTTAACCGAACGATGTTTGGTTGGTTAGCAAAAAGCTAATTCTATATGTCGCGACGTCGTAGGTGGAACAATATGACGCGATGAGGCGCCAGTCAACGATTGTGGGAGTGAACATTACGCGGCTACAAATTGATTATAGTCCACGCGTAACTCACCCACTTTATCATCTGTATTATAATGTCACTTCTTATTGTTCCGATGATATTGTTTTTAGAAGCGTTTGCGGCATTTTGGCAATCTATAAGAATTTTACGCCGCTGTTTATAAATTCTTTGATACGAGTATGTAGTCGCAGTTTTCAAAAGATGTAGCGGTGTTTTCCCTTTATACAAAAACAATTGTAGTTTAATACAACTCTGCGAATATAGCTAAACAAAGAACAAATGTCAAAATACAACAGAAAATACTCATTGAAACTGCATCAGTTAGCGTTCTATGACAATATTGTCTCGTGTCTTGAAAAAAGTTATATAGTTTTATGGTCGAAATGTAACATTCTAAAACTGTGCACTACTTCAAAAGGACCGTATTTATGTGTCTGTCAGAACTTAGTAAAATAGAGTCGAAATGTTTCAGTCAGTCGCTGAACAGTAAGACCCTAACACCCTTGAGCTGGTCTCCCGTTTCGATCGTTTCTATCGAAGCACTGGTTCCTCTAATAGTGGTTTATTTTCCAATTCATTTATTACTGGCTGATGTGAGTACCTATACCTACCCTGTATCTGTAACGAACGTAACGCTCGACTCTATCTACAATCTTCTTGCAGGTATTCCTACCTACATGTCGGAAATATCGGTAAGTATCCACCTATGGTTCGCCGGCGTCGGCGTCACGTGTCACGCGCGTCGTGGCGTCACGGCGCGCCAATCACGGTCGACCTTCACCTTGAGTCGCACGCGCCGCACGCCGCAACAACTGATTACTGCCGCCGCCACCGCCGCCGCCGCCGTTGTTTTGTCACGCGCCTAAACGCGCTCAGACGATAACGCAGCGGCATGGCACGGCGGCGCACGTGTAAAGGTACTGCTTAGCACAGGTTGTTTTATTAGTGACATGAACGGAAGCGGAATCGGTATAAAGAAGAAGTAGTCATTTCATTTCTTTTAGAGACATTTTAAGAAGATCGAAGGCGACAATGAAGAGGTGACATTATAATTAATTGCTGTACTTGCTGTTTTGATATTCAATAAAAAGCAGCTCACTTTATTAGCTTGTTAATTGTAGCACCAAAGTATACTTATGTATCTTTCTGGTCTATTGATACGAAAACTATAAGTTAACGTGCATATTGTAAAGAAAATTGAAAGATTTAAATATTATCTTGATTTGTATCACTAGAGAAGCAACTCAGCAGTCAAACCAGTGGTAATACGATCTAATCGATACCCGCCGGCTCTAGCCGAGCCACTTACACTTATTAATAGACCGGAATGGCTACCGATAAATTCTAGAGACCATTTTGGATTCACACTTTCAAATGATACGGGTATTTTGGCGAACATTATAGCTACATAATAATATACTTAATAGTTATCTAGTTTAATTTTACATTTTAATTGCATAGTACGCTTATGATTATAATGATATAAATTTTTTGAAAGTATAATTTGGACCTCAGTTGCATTTATCTTTGTACATCTGCATAGAAATTTAATCACCACTTAATATTTTAAATGATTTTTCGGTAAATAACGCATTTTAAACCAGTACCCTCGGCAAATCCCTTGGGTTGGGTAGTCGACTCTATATATTATAGGAACGGAATAAGGGCTAGGGAATGAATATCGTATTTTAACCTTTTGCCGGCACTGGGCGGGAAGAAGGTGTTGAAACGTGTCGTCAACGTGCCGCCGGCCGCCGCTGTCTAGTGAACGCGTCCCGTCGCCGCCCGCCCGTGATAATGCTTGTCTCGTACCGTAGGTAGTAGGGACATCTCAGAAGCACGTGTCGTGACGCCAGACCGTGCCTCCCCCTTGCTGCTATCACTGATTACACCTGAGAGGGCTCTCTACTGAAGAGGAGAGGCGATATCTACTTGCAAACAAGGAGTCATAAAAAAAGTGACATCAAGTGTTATCTTGCCAAAGAGCTAAGAGGTACTGTTCGCATTGAGTCGAATGTGACAAGCCATAACAAAGGCTTGTCACGTTCCAAAGTACTCGTAGTCAAATGCTAACATAGTAGACATGACAACATCAAAACACATGGTCACGATTCACGAAATTATCGCTCGGAAACACATGCAAATTGCTTCAGCAACTAAACGCTTTATCTAAAGAGCCGTGAGCCGATACGACACGCCTCGTTTTAGTTGCACAAAGCGGTATTATTTTTAAACAATGTGCAATTAAACAAAACAGTGAGCTGTTTTACGTAATGTGTTGGCGCTGAGACGGGGTTTAGTGTCGCGGCGCGGTCCCGGCGCCCGGCTGCCCGGCCAAGGGACGCGTGGCCTGTCTGCGAATCGTAATCTCGATGAGTGATGGCTGAGCTAAGCGGATGAGTGAACTAAGTAGGTTAGATAGAAACTTCCTAGTAAAAGGTCAACACGGCAGTTCAAGCGTAAGTGTATCGGGAAAAGAAACTGAAGATTCTATCCGTGTTTGGGAGAGAAACACTTTGACTATGAAGGGTTGTTTTGCTTTAATATGATATTATCGTTAAAATATTTATTTTCATGGGCATTTTTGATGTTATAAATAATCCTGTAACAAATAACAGTGCCTCTTTAAAATATTTGCGTAACTCTTTTTTTACATAATTAAACTTTTCTGATCACTAGGTGATATTTCTCTAGCCAAGCTTCAGGGGATAGAACTAAAAATGTAGCAGAAATTACATAGTATCCAAACCAGCCCCAATCCCAATAAAAAGTGCTATTAATATTCAAGTTTGTTTCGAACTTCCAGGCATTATTATCGAGTAACAAAGCACACTTAAACCGGCTCCCAATTACGACGTTCAAACGATGCCTTAATGATAACGCGACTGGTTAATTATGTTTTCTTTGAACCTACAACTATGCGTAATGATATTGATTGTAATATTTTATATAATGGTCATGACGTGGTCCTCCTATCTACATTCTATCTATCTTAGTAGGTATAATGATAAATGTATGGTTACTATTATTAAGATCATGACGTAGACGTGTGGTTGGTACGGATGGCTTAGTGGGTGATTCGGACACTCGCGTTCGGACACCTCGTCCGAAACAGGAAAGTACATGCAATTATTTTTTTGGAGTGGGTGTTTCGGCCACTTGCTTTTTTTATGGCATTTTTTGGAAAAGTAACATCAGCAACAAAATCAAATAATATTTTATTTTATTTTACTTCATAGAGTGCGTAAAAATATTTAGATAGTTATTTAAGCTTGTACTATCATTATCAATGTTTTATCACTGTTGACTTAAGTGCATCTTCTGATATCTATATAAAAGCGATTTAGATTACAGAGAATGAAAATCACGAATATCATAAGATATATCAGTCAGAAATAGATTGTGAATGACATACAAAACGTTTGAGCTACGAAATTTTATAAATAACATCAAAGTATATCCAATCAAAATGCTTTTGATGTTAACATTTAATCTTCACGGCACCTACGTATTTTGTTTCAAACAAAAAAATGATGCTTTGCTTGAAAGTGGTGCTTGAATTTTGTAATATAAATAATATCAGTTACCTACGTACGTACGCATTCGCAGATTTGCATCAACCGGCCGAGTTTAAAATTAACGTTGATTGCATAGCGATTTCTCGGAACACCCAAAATATCTTGGAATGCAATTAGATCAAGTGACTGCACGTTGGCTGCGTGATTTGGGCCAACGTCGGCCAACATCAGCGACTAAACTTGGATCATCCTCTTCACTTGGCTCATGAAACTGCTTCTGTTCAAACCCACTTTAGTCTCGTGTGGTGCTTTTAGAAGTACGTACTGCTATCTTGTTTCATTATCATAATATCTACTGGCTGACTGGTAAAGTTAACTAAACAAGAGGATGGGATACGTAGAGTCCCTTGTAGTTTTTTTATACGTAGGGTTCTTAAATTATTTTTTTACTATGGTCGCTAAAAACATAATCCTGAAAATAATATCTCTTATAATTTCTACCTTTTCCTACTTACCCCGAGCACAGATAAAAAAATATTGTAAACTAATGTTTACAGATCCGTCACTCCCAGGCGGGGTGCCGACAAATTTCAACCTCCCCGAGTTCGTAATAATAATTCGTCTAGGTGCCTAGGTGTGATAATACGCTGCATTCAAAATTTCAAATTCGCGCTTGCTGCGCGTGGTTGGTCAGGTGCAGGAAGTCTTTGATAAAACAGGATTAAATTGATACCCTGATCGTTTGGCGCAGTACGCGTGGCGATACCAGCCGTCGCGTGCCAAGATCCCAAGGCGTGGGAGCGTACGGCGGCGGCGCACATCCGGCACGCGCGTGAGGCCACGTGAGTAGTCACATCACAGCAATAATAGTTCTATCGCTTGTGGATGGAGGTTAACGAAATATTTAGCTCGATTTGGATTAGCGTCTTATCTAACTGGGAACAATAGAACAAAAGATGATTAAGCCGGTCTATGCGAGTGCCAGTCTGAAACGCTCACGTTTTTACTAAGAGAGGCGTTGGTAGCTTTATTACTCTTGCAAGGGAGTCGCTTAGTGATATGATTGATCACGTATTATTGTAAGAGGAGATAACCTCGTTATTGTAGGGCCTGTCGAAAAGGGATGGAAAAGGGTTTTGATTTCCTTCCTACAGATGTGTAATTAGTTTCAGGTATTCTAAGTAGGGTTCAATGGAACCCATTCATCACAATCTGTAACTGCTGAATCATGTGCCTTACCTGATAGATGATTCCTACATTATTTCAGAACAAACAAGCAAATGGGCCAAATAACTGTTCTTGCTACATGCAATTTCCAAGTATAATACATTAATGATATTACTTTGACAAAATCCAACGCAAATGAGCTCCAATTCAAATCACTACGGAAATGTAAAAAATTTAAGACAGTCTTGTAGAATCATAATTTTTTATAACGAATTTGGAGTGTAAGCTAACCCATAAAATAGATATAGATAAAGCTTCAAACAAGAGCCGCCTAATTCCGCGAAGATGGAGGTGTAAACCAGTAACATGCAGCGAAATAGATAACAATCACGGCTCGTCGTGAGCTTAATTTATTTAAAAGATTTCCATATTCGATTACTAATTGGTGAGCACAGCCGCGGGCGACGCGTGTGTGCTTTAATCTCGGTACGATAAGTCGTCGTGGGTTATTGACACAGAGGTACAATAAATTTACATGGATAGTGAATTGAGAAAATGCAAGGAAAGTTGAAGAAAAGATGAAGGAAATGTATGCAAGATGCATGAAAGATGATATTGGACAGAAATAATTGAATGTTGAGTGACTGCAGAATAAAACATATTGCACCGACCCCAAATGAAGTGGTATAAGGTGCAGGCGAATGATAATTGTGGTCGAAAAAGATATGTGTTACCGTTTTATACAGGAGTACGTCGTCAAAAACTCTTCCAGTTTCATAATATGTACTCGTGCTTAGACAATTTCTCTCAGGAGCGGTAAGTAGAAAAGCTTTATTTCTCGCATGGGAAAAAAATAAGTACGTATAAATCGGGGTGCACATTCTAGCTCGGCTGACCATAATTGACATAACGACGTAGCATATAAAAACGATTTACTCAGTATTTGCCGCATCGCAGTAGACATGTTTGTCTGTGTAATGAAAGTAGCGTGAAAGAGCAATGGCGACGCATTTCAATAATTCCAATTAAATGAGTTCTCCGGGCAACTTATCTCCCTTGATTCTGATATCTTTGGTATCGGCTTTAGTATGAGCTGTGAGTTAGAAGTGTGGGCGAGTGTTGGCGTGTGGCCGCTTGGGAATAATCTTCTGCGTGGGTTGGCGAGAGGCGGCGCGCTGTGACGTCAGCTTCGGTAGGGCTGGTACCTTTACTTAATGGTATTTTTACTAGAACGTCTCTGGCAAAGATATGACAGGGCAGTCTACCCGTAAAATTTACTTTACTTTGTTTTTATATTTTCATCATCTTTTCATCAAGGCTTATTTTTTAATTTCGACTATTTCAAAGCCGAGAATTCTATAGTGATCATCAGGTTTTGGTCAGAGACGGATTTCGGTAAGGCCCTGGTTAGCACTCATAAATAAAATAATTTGAACTAAATAAACTTCTTGACCCCCTAACTCCGTCGATAACCCTAACTGTGCGCAAGAGACGCAGGCTCACTCGAGAAGCGCTCCCACGGCAGCCGATGTTTATCATGCGATGATGGATCGCGCGCGCCTTAATAGCTTCCTACATCCGTACCGTCGTAGCCACATCTCACACGAGGGCGGGGTAATTAGAACGCTTAGATAGGTAACAATACGTGGACGCGTGGGTGAAAACTAATATCGGCCGTTCTACATACTTACTTTCCTATTTCTAAATTTTATGTTAAAAAAAAAAACAGATTATTATTTCTAATGAAACACTGTTGAAAGAAGAAAAGTCCATGTTTTTTTTTAATTAATTATGTCAGTGATTAGAATAATGTTTATGTAGCCTTGACCTATTAAAGTTCTTTCATGCCTATTTCTTTGCAATAAAACTAAAGAGATTAGGCCAAGCGCGGGCCCTGGGGCGTTAGAGGATCCTGAACCGTTCCCACGACAATTAGGTGGGTTTGAGTCACGCGCCCACGCTCACTCCACGCTTCTTCAGGGTTGGTAGAGTTGTTATAATGGAATTCACTAATAGTGGAATCAAACAGGTAGTTAAAATAACAAAAAATAGGAGCCAAGTTATAATAAAGTGCGAGTGTGAATGGGTATCAATCACGGGTGCCAAATCCGTGGATATTCGGGGGTTTAGCGTACATAAAAAGTAAATAGTCGGTGGGAACTTTTTTGCCAGATTCCTTTGAGTATTAATCGTCAATTTACGATGAGCAGCCTCTACATTTAAAAGCCAAAACCCTTGGTCAGCGTGCTGTTGAGTTACAAGAAAAAAAATCCATATATATTTTTTTTTATATAACAAGACATGAGCAAGCGAGCTTGTGGGCCACCTGATGGTCAGTGGTCACCACCACCCAAAGCGCCTACTGTCTTAATATTATTAGCATAATTGATACTAACAAGACAGCAAAGCGTTTTGCCCACTCTGAGAACTAAGATGGTGTGTCTCATGCGCTAGTCGTTTCAGATATAATAAAATAAAGAACAGTATCTACAAAGAATATATAATATTACGCTAACGCTATCTATCTATATAAAACAAGCAAGCAGCATCCTTTTAAGTTTTAATCTATTTCATCTTGTCTTATCAAAAGCTATTTGATAGTGACGTAAATAATTTAGATGTCTACATGAAGCCAAATCCCAGACAAGACGTGCTACAACTTACAAGATAGCTGTCTAAATCTCTAATATGAATTCCGGTGAGAGCAATGGTAGCCCTGTTGACTCACTCCGTCTGCTGTCTGGCCAGACGAGCAGGGCTGCCAAATGTTCTGGTATTAATATCTCGCGTCACAATTATAATCTTATGTGACGGTACATTTTCATACACGCCATTTTATACCGCGAACGATTTTAATAGCCCTTGACTTGATGTTTAAAACTTTGGGGAGCGACAAGCAAAGACGCAATAGCTCTCAATTAGTATAGAATAGCATCACCATGACCAAGAGTAATAATTAAAGTATGAACATACATTTTAGGATTCATGTAAATAAAAACATATTCCGGGAAATTGTGCTCTAAACTAGCCAGGATTTTTTTTATGTTAAAAGTGAGCAAATGAGCAGGTGAGCCACCTGATGGTAAGTGGTCACCACCGGCCATAGCACCCACTGTCTTATTAATGACATATTTTGACACTAATAAGACAGCAAAGTGCGTTGCTCACTTTGAGAACTAAGATGGTATCTCTCATGTGCCGGTAATTTCACTGGCTCCCTTGCCCTTCAAACCGAAACACAGCAGTGCAAACAATGCTGCTTCACGGCAGAAAAAAGCAAGGGGGTGGTACTTCCCCAGACGGACTTTCCACAAAAGCTCTACCACCTTCATGGATACAGCTAATATAACAGCTTATTTTCTCCCACAAAAAGTTAGAAACAAAATTCCAATGAATTAAAATCGAAATCAAAATTTAAGAAACCATTGAAACTTGTAGGAGACGCAGGAGTTCAAACCAGCATAGCCCTGCGTTAAGAGACTCCTGGCTCCCTCACTCCCTGGCTCACTGAACTCGGAATATAATATAACACAAACGGAAGATACACGGAAATTTATTAAGCAAAAGGCAAGTAGCATCTATTAAGAACAGCTGTTAATGACTGTGTGGCATATAATTTGCCAGATATTGAGGAAACGCTTGAATTAATTTGATAGACGAAACCCAGACGGTGCAGACAAGTTTATAAATACTGAAATAGAATGGGGCTAGACGATAACTCATATTTAGTCGGAATAATTTGACAAACAAATTCGATTTGGAAGGAAAGAAGTGTTAGTTTGTGCTAAAAAGGACACATCACAGTACTATTACTATATAGGGTGACTTTTAATTAGTTCTTGATAGCAAAATATATGAATGTACTCATGATACTGAACAACTTTTCCCAAGGAACATAGGTCCAAATACGAAAAACCAAATTAGACCTCCCATACAAAACGCGCTATCAGCTGATGCAGTTTCTATGGGAGGTCAAAACTTTGATTTTCGTTTTTCGACCTATGTTCCTTGGGGAAAGTTGTTCGGTATCATGAGTACATTCATATCTTTTTCTATCAAGAACTAATTAAAAGTCACCCTATATATATACAGCGTGTAACGGAAAGGTGTGATAATACTAAAGGGTGTAAATCTGAACAAATTTTTCCAAGGAACAGGTCGAAATACGAAAAACCTAATTTGACCTCCCATAGAAAATGCGCTATCAGCTGATTCAGTTTCTATGGGAGATCAAAAATTTATCTTGTTCTACGACCTATGTTCCTTGGAAAAAGTTGTTCAGTTTCATGTGCAGATTCACATCTATTCCACCTTTCCGTTACAAGCTGTATAAGCTAGGACACAATATAGGGACGGTGGCAAGACTGTAGATACACAGGTGCAAACTTTTAGTTACGATCTTTTACTTAAAGAACATTTGAAACAATAGCTTGCACTTCCTCTTCTTTATTTAGTCTTGAGTTGTAAGGTCAATCAGATAGTGAGCTAGGAAATTCTTGTAAAACACCACCAGTTGTACGCACGGCAACAAACAAGTGGAATCAAAACCAGTATAAGCTGACCCAGCGCTACGCTATAGACGCCCAAACAAAACCAGTGACCCGCTCAACGTCAAAGTTAAAAGTATGTCCAGTGATGTCTACCGACCTGCGGCCGTGTGTACAAAGCGTCTTTTCAGTTAAATCAATGATACAGCAATAGATTTAGTGCAGCATTAAAGTTAAAGAAGCTTTCTTGAACTGACTTTAACTGCTTACCGTCTGAGACATGGTTTGTTTGACCACGGTCACACATGATAGCCAAGACCAACCCTTGACAACTCAATTTCTTGACAAAAAATCTGCTAACCCTGTGAGCACTGATCTCTGAAAGCCACAAAGCCGCCGCGGGCCGATAAGATGGAGACAGACGTGGTGGGTGGCATTTTATAGCCCCATATTATTCGGCATCAGACACTAAACCTCACAATAGCAGTCACATGTATTCAAACACTTAAAGGTTTTTATGGTAGTATCGCTGGTTTGGCTTATACTGGTTTATTTTCTACTTGCTCGCTGCCGCGCGTAAATTGAAAAAGGCGTAACATTTGGTGATTATGAGATTGTTTTAATACAGTCGGATATGTCGGAAAAGCGTCGTCAGCCAGCACAATATAACAAGTAAATTCGGCACGCCTAATCAAGTACGCAAAAGAAACTAAAGTAGCTCTGAGAATCAAAGTGGGCAGGACATGTCTGTCTCTCGAAAAATCAATGGCCGATGATGGGACTATTTAGAAGAGGCCGAGAAGAAGTGAAGATATTTAAGGCGATCCGTTTTTCATACCAAATTCAAACAACTTGCATTCTTATGCTGGACATAAAATGCTATTGAAAATCGAGTGTATACTGCTATTTTAACTTAAATTTTTCGCTGATTAATACAAAGATACAGCTAATGCACCAAAAGTACTACAGTATAGATCGCACACCCACAACGGTAATATTGAACCAAAAATTGCTAACAAAAACTACTTTCGTAAAGTTTCTAAAGTACTTTCGGTGCATTAGCTGTATCTTTGTATTAATCAGCGAAAATTTTTGCTAAAAATGGCAGTATACACTTGTTTTTCCACAGCATTTTATGTCCCGCATAATGATGCAAGTCATTTGAATTTAGTATGGAAAACAGATCGCCTTAAAAGAGGCCTTTGTCCCACGCTTAGTCCAGCAAAGTCTTCCGACTGAAGTTATGAATCAATTCATCATTTGAAACGCTTAAAAAGTTAGTCTATGGACGATTGGGGGGTGGATACTTGATACATAGAATACATGAAGATAGCGACGACGACGACGGTGGCGGTGCGTGCGCCGGCGGCGCCGTGCCGTTACGCGACGGCTTTTGCAAAAGACGACATTTTTTAAGTGAACAGTTTATTGTGTGAAAGTTATGAGTATTTGATGGGTATTATAAAACTGCAAAGTCTTACTTTTCACGTTCTTTTTAAAATTTTGCTTATGTAATTATGTCACCTGAAAGTGTATTCTCGTACCAAGATAAGATTATAGAATACATACTAGTTTTTGCCCGTGACTTCATCCGCGTGTTAAAAAAAAGTATACCAGTATTCAAGTGTACCAGTATTCATTAGCTATCAAACAATAAAGTTTCATTAAAATCGATTCAGTACTTTTTGCGTGATAGTCGAACAAATAAACATATAAGAACATCTAAGGTAATAATTTTTTTTATAAATATCTTCAATGTACAGACAAAATCAAATTACAATTTTATAATAGTAGATATATGTTAGATAAGGAAATCTGATATTATGACTACGATTTTTCTAACTTAAAATAACCAAGTCCTATATTGTTAAGAAATTATACGTAACATATGCCCTTGTATAATTAAGCTGGATAACACTTATGTCGCTAACATGGAGTGCATGATTTGTTATTGTAATGTTGTTTGTACTTTTCGCGGAACTCGTGACAAAAACTCACTTAGAGCCGTGATACTCGCGGCACTTACTCTTACTCGCAATAATATCATATAACATGCATTCTACACTGCAATTTAATATACCTACCTTTTGTAACATACACGATTCCTATAGTTAAAATAGTTCTATGTGCTTTCGGCAAGCTGTCGGTAATATGAATTTGAAAAGTACAAAACTACGAATAGGTACTTAATTTAACTCGTTGTAAGAAGGTAACTAAGTACGTAGGAACTTATTTTTGCCTCACAATTGCCTAAAATGCTAGTAAACCATAATAAGTTTTGCCCTAAATAGTACACTCAACAGCACATCAGTAGAAACACTTTTGGACCTTATGGCGTGGTAATAGAGTTGAAGAAGTTTCTACCGACGTGCGGTTGACCGTACCTACCTAAAAGTTAATTTTTAATAAACTTACGTAATTTAAGTCTCGCGTTGATGTCTTTTGTAGGCAAAAATACCTCGCTGCTTGTGATAAACTTTCTCAGATGTTAGACTGTGTATTTTTATTTAATAAATTTTTATTATTATCTATTTATTCACCAATTGAAATAATAATAAAATTCAGTATTGATTGCTACAGATTTATTTACAGTGGCAGCCGACACATGGCATTAAATAGCGTCATAAAATCTGTCGGAGGTTAGTAGTAATAAAAAATAAAACTCACCCTTCTGTTATCTCCAGCCTGCTTCTTCTGTTCCGGAGGAGTCATGTTGCTGGCTGGGACGCTGGTCCCTGATGATGAGACACCAGTCACCATGGTCACCACTGCACTTTTATAGAAGTATTCAGTCACATTTAGTTTATAACGTTTATAGTCACTGGCTGGTAAAAGTCATGCGCGTATGAAAAAATAAAATCACTAGAATTACTTTGAAATTCGAATCAAAAATTGGCAGCGCTACTACGAGAAGTCACTCGAAAGTGGGAGATGTGTAATAGCGCACGCGGTACGTGTGTCGCGGTTCTTAGCCGTCGCGCGACTGTCGCGAGGCAAGCGAGACCGAGGCTAGGCCGCTGGGGCGCCGCCGCCGCCACGCGACCGCTGCACGCAGAGGCGACCGCCTGAAGCGTGCCTCCTGTAGAGACACCATCTTTACTGTTTCAGCAGGGACTGATCCGCTGAAACTGAAAGGAGGACAATTCTTGTTAAATAGAACGTTCCCTATAAAAGTTAGGTACCAACTTAAACAAACTAAATCGTTATCAAAGCAAAAATATTAAAATGTATTATGATGATGTACAATTTTATTTTTTTTTAGCTTTACTTGACTATTATTTTTGACTGTAGCTACTTTTATCGCATTGGTTTTATTTTTACTGTAATGATAATTGTAATGTATGTAAATAAATAAATAAATAAATAAAAACAAAGTGGTCTGAATTGTCATGTACTTTGTGTTAAGTATGGAGATCAATAAATCAAATACTATTTGAATTGAAAAATATCACAGCATATATAATAGCTTTTTGAGTCAAACTATACCTAGAAAAAACTCCATTTGCTCCCCTTTTGCCCCTCTGTTCAACTCTATACATACACTGCTCTACAGAGTGATATCCAGTCCACGACCAGGCACGACCTTCCCTGGTCCAGGAAGTCACTGAACAGACTGCGGTCGGGCGTTGGCAGGTGCGGGGAACTCATGAAGAGGTGGGGCTTCTTTTCTGATACTCGTAACGACAAGTGTGAATGCGGTATTTTGCAAAGCATGACACACTTGCTGTCGTGCCCTACTTCTCCAGTTTCCTGCACTTGGAAGGACCTTTTTGAAGGCAACCAAAAGGCTATTGATGTGGCTACTTTTTGGGCTAAGAGGCAGTTTTGCCATTGACTCGAAAAGAAGAAGAAGAAGTCCAAAAAAGTTTAAAACTCTGATTTTAATGAAAACATGAAGCAACAGACACCGTAGTCGCCGCTTTATTATTATTCAAATGGGCGCTGACATCACTCGCGTCGGTTCTAATGTATTGACAGTGCGCATAAATTTGCCCGCGCGCATCGCAGCCGTGACTTCAAAGCAGCGCGCAGCCTCCGCAGACGATTCTATTGGTACTTACTTTAAATACTAATGCTATTTCAGTCCTATTCAGGATGTGTCTATCGATAACCACCATCATAGAATATTAAACACTGATACTGAACGACTGGAAGAAAACGCTAAAAGTGGATTTTGCTTGAAGCCTGAAATGTGACGCAGACGTTTATAAACGAATAGTTATATTATTATTAGAAACTTGTGCCAAATATATCATTGTTTCGAAAGTTTGTAAGCAAAAAATTTGAAAAAATATCTCATATGAAAGAAAGTTAAGTTAGGTTAAGAAAAGGAAATAAGTTAGCAGGGGATGAAAGAGAAAATGTGTGGAAGCTCATTGGGAAGATCAGTCACATGCATGGCTAGTAAAACCTGTAAATCGGTGCCAAGACGAGCCAAGCGAAGCGCAAGGGCACTATCTACCTTTTCTCGAAGTTTTTTGAATCCTCATAACTTAGGTTTAGAATATACCAGATAAACAAAATTTACAGGATATTATGTCAATAGTAGAATTAATAAACATAATAAAGCTTCAGTTGCATAGCTTTTATACTTTAGATTTTATTGATATCTAAACAACCACGATTTCGTCACTGACTCAATGACTCACTGATGGTCATGAAAATTCTTAGGGTATACTTCCTGAAGTATATATGTGTATATATAAGTATATGT
Organism: Athrips mouffetella; assembly: GCA_947532105.1. Taxonomy (NCBI): domain Eukaryota; kingdom Metazoa; phylum Arthropoda; class Insecta; order Lepidoptera; family Gelechiidae; genus Athrips; species Athrips mouffetella. The sequence goes on along the minus strand of OX383972.1, from coordinate 18,665,849 downwards.
ATATATATATATATATGTAATTGTTTATATATTATTATTGTTATATATTTAAACTATATATATTTATTTAATATGGTAAGTATTTGTTGTAAATTTAGTTTATAAGTAATTATTAGAATGTATTTTTGCATAACTGGTTTATTTAATCTTATTACTATTTCTATTATTAATATTTGTGTACACATTCTTGTCCTCTGTCTTGCCAACGTGTGGTTGGCTGGAAGAGATCTCTTCAAAGGGATAAGCTCGCCATTGTGAACTTCTTTTGTAACTATGTATATTTGTTTGTGTACAATACTAAGTCATAGAAAGCTGAAGGTATGTAAGCTAGTAATAGTACACAAACAACAAAAAATCCAAAAACTTGGAAGTTTTACCCCCCAATTCACCCCTTATTTTTTTTTTATGTTAAAAGTGAGCAAATGAGCAGGTGAGCCACCTGATGGTAAGTGGTCACCACCGCCCATAACACCCACTGTCTTATTAATGGCATATTTGACCTAATAAGACAGCTAAGCGCGTTGCTCACTTTGAGAACTAAGATGATATGTCACATGTGCCGGTCATTTCGCTGGCTCCCTTGCCCTTCAAACTGAAACACAGCAGTGCAAAACACTGCTGCTTCACGGCAGAAAAAAGCAAGGGGGTGGTACTTCCCCAGACGGACTTTCCACAAAAGCCCTATACCACCTTCAAAATCAGGGGATGGAAGTTTGTATGGAACTTCCGCAAATTTTATAATAGAGATTCCTTGTTATAAATATAAATAGGTTCACACGTGTTTCAGGATTTTTAGTAAATCACTCCCCCCCCCCAGTTAAAATTGACACCACTTTTTATAAACAAACAAAATAATCAAAATAAAAAAAAATACTATGAAACTTACAAAAAGAAGAGAAATCCCACCAAAAACATTTTTATGTAAAATGTTGTCAAGATGAGACCATATAGCTCAGATTTTCAAAAAGTTATCAGATCTCATGTAGAGCCTAGCTTCTAACTCTACACGCCTTAACTCTACAAGCCCTAACTTCACAAAATCTACACCTTATTCAAAATATGTGGCTTGGCCGTTTCGCTACCGTCACGCGCGTAAGGTGAAAAATTTATTCACTGTTCATCGATTTTCTGTTTTACAATAGGTCTTTTAGGTACCTACTATTCCTAACGCAACGGCCTAGCCACATATTTTGACTACGGTGCAGATTTTGTGAAGTTAGGGGAAGCTTAGCTCTACATGAGATCTGATAACTTTTTTTAAAAATGCGAGCTATATGGTCTCGTCTTGGCAACATTTTACATGAAAATGTTTTTGGTAGGATTTTATATTTCAGGAGTAAAATATGGCTCGCATGTCAAAATTAAATGCAATATTATCATATTGTTCCGATTGCTCCTAAATTGCATTGCGACCACGTTATCTTTTCAGTTGACAGCGTCACTATGTATAAATACAGCATTATCGCTATTATACACTTAGTTCCAATTTTGACCGACTGAACGAATACTGTAGTCGCTAGCTTCATTCATCGATGATTCAACGTGTTGCCATCAGCGTCATTGTTACCAGTTAGATTTTTATGATCATCATTTACTGCAATTGCCCTTTTCTGGATACGTGCATGTCACGTGCATGTACGTAGGGGAGAGGGGGGCAAGACGGGGTGGCGGGCAAGACGGGGCAGTGGCCATTATTCAGCTACCAATTGACCAATCACAAGCGTTTCCCCACGAGACGGCTCGTCTTGGGACATGAGACGGCTCGACTTTGGACTTGGGAGATAGATAGATAGATAGATAGAAACTTTTTATTGTACACTAATTAAGAGTAATTGCGTAAGAAACCTTATATCTAATTGCGCGCAAAGGCGGCCTTATTGCTTAGAGCAATCTCTTCCAGGCAACCTTAGGACTGGGAATCGCTGAGATGGACACGAGTAGTGCAGAGTTTGCTTAACTAAGTTAGACTAATTTGAAAATAAATTAGGTACATAAAATCAAACAATAAACTTAAGTATTTACCAAAATACTTAAATACAGACATAGAATAAATAAATACACATATATACTTACATAAAATAATACACATATACACAGATGTAATATACATAAATAAACATAAAAATATATACCTTTATATATATACATATACATACATTATATAAATAATATAACAACAAAATGCAAATAAGTGTCCTATTTTCCTACAGACAACTTTCCTCTTTCTTTAGGTAGAATTCGATCAATTTAGATTTGAAAGCATTACTGGTTTTTGCTTGACGAATGTCACGTGGCAGTTCATTCCACAATCGGGCTGACATTTTTGTAGATGCACCCACGCGTTTTGTTTTTATTCTCAAAAATCTTTTTTTCGGTGTTTTTCTATCATATTTCTATTGTGGTTAAGGCATGTTTGTTGCTTAAATAACAAGTTTATGGATTTGATCCTACGTTATTCCTGTAAGAAACTGAATGCACAACATCTTATCTTCTTAATAAATGTTCCTAAAAGATATCATTTATTAAAGAAAGATTACTAGAGGATAGCTTGGACATAAATGAGATTTTAAAAGCACAATACTTTTGCTTTTATGGTGCTTCAAACCTCAAGTACCCCGTCTTGCCCCCCTCTCCCCTACATATCACAATTTCACAGTGTAGTACCTATTTTATTCATCATAACATACCGTAAAACGTTCACTGCAGGACAGGGAGCTCAGCAAAAACGCGTGGTACTTGTCACTTGCCTACTTAGCACCTTGCTTTGGACACCTACGAAATAGATGAGAGTAGATGAGGTCGCTTGGTAGGCTCCTCCAAGCTTTACTGTAACATTATACAGGTTGTTAGGGAAAGTACTGGGATACTTTATACCACATGTTCTACCTATGAATCTGAAGAACTTACCCAAAGGAACATAGGTCGAAATACTTACGAAAAAATTAAATTTCTAAATCTATACTATTAATAATGTAAATGCGATCAACACATTTGTATGAATGGAAGTTGAATTTTATTTTTCGCATAAAACGATCTTTTTTTTTTTATTCGACCTATGTTCCTTGTACAAATTTATTCAGTTTCATGGGTAGAACGTAGGGTAGAACTTCTTAACACATATAATTATATTGTCCAAGCCTGAAATTAGTGCCGCACCCCGACTGGAGTTCATGCTTCTAAATCCTATTCCATATTCAAACTCTTCATCTGCGGCCGACTGCTGGAATTCGGAACAAATTGGAACGAATCTTGTTCGGCAGGCCGTTAAAAAACAAAGTTTGTAAAATGTATGCGTTCAAACTTACACGTGCGTGACTGACCGCTCAGAAACATGTAAATTTTAAGCACTTACTTACAAATTTCAATTTTAATACCCGGGCGACCGAGCTTTGCTCTTTAATAGCCGCCTCAACATTGAAATATCATCGGGTGAGTAAGTTTTGCTACCCACCAACAGATGGCGCTGTAGGTTTTTGTCCAAAACGCGAAATCCCCCGTATGGTAAATTTCATCGAAATCGTTAGAGCCGTTTTCGAGAAACCGATTACAAATGTATATACAAATTACAGAGAAATGCCCATATAAATATACAAATATTGCTCGTTTAATAGTATGGGATTTACAAAAACAAATTGGACCCTTGACTTCTATCCCATCCCATGCAAAACTTTTTTGACTCGGTACCTCAGAGACTCAAAAGTAGACGAAGTTTTCTAAAAAGGTCGTGCGTCCAGCACAGCAAATCAGTGTTAACCTCAGGCAGGAGAGATAACCCACTGCATAAATTATCCCACTATATCTGAGTGTCAGTATCGTCCAACTTGGAAGTCAATAAACAGACTCCGGACCCAAGTCGGTCGGAGCAAGAAAAACATGTGCAAGTGGGGCTTTGGCGCAGAACCTGCTTGTCTGTGTGGTTTCTCTTCGCAAACGATGACCACCTTTTGACCTGCCCTGCGTGCCCCTCTACCTGCTCACGCGAAGACCTTTACAATGCCACCAATAGCTTGTTGCATGACCAAATTTCGACATTGAAAATGTCTTTCTTTTCGTTCACTCGTTCGTTTTCGTTCCAGTGAAGGCTCCGATTTCACGAAAAAGTGCGATCCCCTTATATCTCGGAGAGTTGTGAAGTGATTGTGAAGATATGATATTAAAAAAAAGCTCAAAATATGCGTCTTTACGAGAGCTGTAAGGTGCAAAAAGAATTATTCGAGAAAGTCAAAAACAAAAGAAGTTGTGGCCGAAATAGTGAAAAAAAATTAATATTTTCCGATTTTTTTATTTTGGCGCTCGATATTTTGGAAATGAAGAATGATATCAAAAATTTGAGAAAAACTCCTCTGCCTCTGGGCAATTTAGTCAGCTACAATTTGAGCCTAGAAAAAGACGATCAGGTTAAGGGTTTGCCCTGTAGCCTAACCTTTTTTAAAAAAAGTCAAAAAGTCAGGACGATATTTTTTCGAATTCCGTAGGATCAATTCAATTTCAATTTCTTTATTCATTCACAATGTACATTGTATTTGAATGTTATTCCTAATTCCAAATTCCTAATTTATGTATAATGATAATAATACTCTAAAAAATAATCAATAAAAAAAATAATCAATAATCAAACAATCAAAATTCAAATTCAAAATTAATGTTAAAATTTATGTCAGTATGCTCGATAGTCGTGTCAGGCACGAAATCTGTGAATTTTTTTTACTGATTAACTAAGTAAAGAATTCGAGAAGGGATGCAGTGTTACCCTGTATAAATCACAAGTTTGTTTTCAAGTGTAGGCACGCACAGGCATTACATTGCAACAGCCATAGTCTACGTTCAGCTCTCGATCCGAAGGTTCAGGGATAAAAAAAAACACTTTATGTTTGCTTGCTGCAAATAATAAAAATAAAATACATTGTCCATTATGCAAATTGCATGTACCTATTCTACGTATTATCTCTATTACAACTGCAATAAGGAAATAACTTCTGAATAATTACAAACAATAGACCGTTCCCGGAAAAATATAAACCGCTAATTTTATTCAAAAAACTGGCCGTTACATTTAACGGTCCGATATTTTTTAAACATTTCTAACTGTTCCTTGTCATCACAATCGAAAACAAAAACGCAAACAAAAGTTTTGCTCCATTTTAGTAATTTTTATGGCTCAAAAATAGAGCAAACGGCTTTGTGTTTGTTGAGTCAGGGATAGTTAATTTTTTGCACTTTTTATGTCGCCAGTACCGTCTATCCTTGGTATTCTCAAGGTACTGTTATAGTTGTAAGCTTTTTACATACTTGTAAAGTCTCCCAAGTCCCAACACAAGCATTTTCAATTACTTTCTGGGAGAACCTCAATCTTACTGTTATTTGCAAATAAGAAATAAATAACTTTCTATTATTTTTGTATTATTACTTGTAAAGTAATGGAACCGAATGAATTTTCGTAACCAGGGATTTACTACAGTATGACGGGATAGTAAAATGTAAATTGAGGTTTATAGGTTAGTCTCCGTTCAAGTCATCTCGGAAGTGGGCATATATAGTATCAATGCATTTAGTATCATGTCCTGAATTGACGTATATGAGATGACAAGCGCGCATGTGGTGGAGGTGGAAACTGTGACGTCATAAAGACGGTCATACCAAAAAAAACCTAAAGTCTCTTAAACATACCATGTGGGGTATCAAATGAAAGGGCTTTACAAGTAGATTACAAATATATAACACACTATAACATTTTCACTACTTTGTCTAACAAATTACTAGAAAACGACCAAAAATTTCGCAATTCAGAGTTGAATTTGAACTGCTCTACATTGAAATGAAATGTTAAAAAATTAATAATAGTAGCATATATGATGAAATTAAAAGGAAAACTATCACAGCTAAGTAGGCTTCATAAGTTAATGAGCTATAGCTCTAAACTAGAAAGAATGTAAATACTCGTAGCAGTAGCAATCAGGCGTTACGACCTCGCATAGTATTAGGATGTAAAAACATTTCATGTTATGAATGTTATGAAATACTTAGTCAACACCTGCTTGGCGATAAAAATTATAAAAAACTACGGAGCCCTATATTGCGCGTGACCCGACACGCACTTGGCCGGTTTTATTAGTTTAATTTTATCACACATATAACTTCAAAATCATAAGATAAAATTAAAATAAAAAAACTCACGATTGGTTTAGGCTAGTCCAAGGAGGTTTTAACCCACGATCTATGGGTTAGTCACTGTCTGGCCTGCGAAATTCGTAATTAATATTGTCAACACATTAGTATTTGCATACTTTGTGATTCTGGCGCAACGACCCAAGGCCAAAATATGTCTCGACCACACTCACATGCCTCCGCCTAATTAAACTACCTAATTAGCATCGGTACCTCTTCAACCCACCGTTCTCTTTGCAAACATTGAAATGCTTGCATAAATGAGCAGCGAAACACGCGACGAGAATAAATGCTGGTAGTCCATAGGTTCTCAAAGTTTTTCCAGTAAAGAGAGTAGTGAGTATTGCCGCCCAATTCTTCATAGGAATAAAAAATATAACTATTAATATAACTAAAAGTTTCATACGTAGCTAGAGTCGTTCCGCACTCTTAATCTAAAGCAGCCTTTCCTGACTTTTTCCAACGTATGACCTGTAATATTTTTTTTTTATAAAATCACTACAGTCTACGTAATAAAAAATATATATTGAAATATGTAGTTACACGCAAATAGTTTGCAGGTACAGTATTCTGTTATACGTATGGTTTCCATATTAAAAATTTAAGCTAAATTATTCGGCATACTTTGTAGGTACAAGCGCTAAAGACATGATACGTTATATCTTTACTTTTATAATTTTTACTTGTATTTTATCGTATAAACAGGTTGAGAAACCCTGGACCAGCTTGGACCAAAGCATTCCGTCAAGCTTGTTCCGTGTACACGGTAAGATAATAGTAAATTCTTGACTCTTCGCGACTCTCTTTATGATCCCCCAGACGAGATTAGTTTCGGCTAGTTCCATGATAACCGCTAACCGAAACAACAAAACTTTTAACTGTCGGTGCATTTGCCTCAAAGGTTCAGCTTCACCACCAATTCACTGATTCGAGGAAGGATTGTTGCCTCAAACAAACCCTTTTGTGCGAACTACAAACGCGGTTTACAGCTACCGAAGGGCTATGGGTTGTTGTGATTGAATAGTGTAAAGTTTTAGCGGTAGAGTTTGTAGTGTGACGAATTAGCGGCGAGACGATTATTGTCACATTTGTCACTCTTGTTGTCGTCGAAATAAAAATACACATTTAAACTTTTTAGTATTTGAATATGGATATTGAATATCTTTTTATAACGTCAGTCAAGTTACGTCAATTCTGTTGTTTAAACACTTTAAACTCTCATAGCACCCGAGGCCAAAGAATACTATACTCTCTCTCTCTCCCGAGCATAGCACTAATCACCTAAAGACATAACTTACGAATTTGCGCTCTAATATCTAGACCCCATCAAATTGAATTCATATTGTGGAATGAATGGGAATAAATAAAAGCATTAACTGAAAATTGTCTGTTCCGTGATATTTATAGAGCTTTTGTAGCAACGCGTCAAGAAGGCTCTACCTACTTATTACCTGATGAGCGATGGATGATTCACGATAAGTTCTATACAATTCATCGATTGCTCTAGCCTTAATTCGTTTTTGCCTATAACTTTTACAGAGTCTTCTACCTAGCCTAGGGGATTTATCGGGGACACCGGTTTTTACTCAGAGCGACTGCCATCTGACCTCCGCAACCCAGAGGGCCAACCAGACCCAACAATAAATTAGGCTTTGCCAGGTCAGTGGCCAAACTGGCTGTTAGAGTTTTCAAGCCGCCAACTGGCCTCTGACTTGGCCCAACGACTACTATCATAGACCAACGGTTTAACGTGCCTTCCGAAGGACGGTAATGCTCTGGTTCATATGCCACTAGCGGTCACCCATCCGGCTTCTCACCTCGACCACGAGCGCTTCTAAAATACCTACTTAGTGATGTTCGATAAATTCTTAAAACGTGTAACGGAAAGGTGTTAAAGGGTGAGAATCTGTCCATGAAACTGAACCACTTTTCCCAAGGAACAAAGGTCGAAAAACGAAAATCAATCTTTGACCTCCCGTAGAAACCGCATTAGCTGATAACGCATTTTGTACAGGAAGTCAAATTTGGTTATCCGTATTTCGACCTATGTTCCTTTGGGAAAGTTGTTAAATTTTATGGACAGATACAAATCCTGCAGTATTATCACACCTTTCCATTACACGTTGTATAAAATTCTCTAAATAAAACATAATCTTGAACATTGTTGTCCCGCCGCGGCGCAGTCCTCCCGTTATTCCTTTGACGCAAGCTGACAATAGCACCAAAAGAAAGATGGTCCACAGTTTACAACTTTGTTAACAACAATATTGTAGGCCAGCCTGCGGGACGTGCCATAAACACATCGGCAGTTAAGCTTTGTTCAGAGTTACGACTATATTCGCACTACGCCTTTGGCGGCTCGTAAACATTTTAGAGTTCTTTTGGGGTCTACGTCTACCGCAAATGCGGTGCATGGGCACGATGTGGTGTAGTTCCTTATATATTAGATATGTAGATATCTTAGGTATGAATAGCCACCTACTTGGATCTTCAGACTTTAAAAACACACGCATATGATATATCACAATCGTTTGCTTTCCCTTTTGGGTTTCGCAGAGCTTTGCATTTACTATAGGAATGTATTGGGTTTAGATGGTATTCTCCATACCTATTGACAGATCGTAAGCGCCCATCATCGATACGATACGGTAGCAGGACTGATTTGTGATTTTCTGAAATCGTATACGTACCATATAGCCACCTCAACCATTTTTGTTAAAGCGCTAAATAACAACAGGTTCCTATATGTATGTGCCTTAAAAATTTTGTTAATTGTCACTTTGCATGTATTGCTACAGTTAAATTTACCGCAGAGAGCACCGGAACCCGCATATTCTATCCGACAATACTTTCCCAAATCTCGCCTTTTATCTCTTGTCCTTCGGTAAATGACGGGTTGAAGGATACAAAGGGTCCAAAACGTAACTAACACGCGCCCCCAATAAAATACTTTGTTTACTAATTGCAAGGGTTCGCTTCATTCGCAAATAACCCCCTATTGTTCAACTCGTTTCTATATTTTACAACCTTGCAGAAAGGTTTAAAGCATTAAAACTTTCTTTAGGTTTTTTCACGACCTGCGACATGCTATTTAGTTGCGTCTTTACGCAAAAAAGCTTCGGTTCAGTAAAGAGTAACGGGCAGAGAATTGCTTGTAAGTGATTTGTGTGTATACATCCTATACTATTAAACTAGCAATATTTGTATATATATTTGTAATCGGTTTATAAAATACCGCGTTTTAGACACAAACCTACAGCGTCATCTGTTGGCGGGTGGCATAGCTTGCTCACCCTATGATATTTTTATTGAAGCTCGGTCGCCCAGGTACTATAATAAAACAGTAGAAACTGTGTCTGTACTTTTGATGAATTTATCAAAGTGGGCGATAAGAAAGGACTAATATTTCGTGCAACATAAAAGTTTAGTTAACTCACATAAAGTTAGACCTTACTTGCTACTGGTCTAAAGGCGCCTACAAGGTTCTAATTTCTACGATAGCTAATATGTGTATTATTTATTTTATATTTATTTTAATAGTTTGCTAAACTCGCAGAGGTACAATACCAAATCCCTTCTATTATAGCCGCGCATTACCGCTTACGCAACTGCGATACAATCTGCGTATGCTTCCCGAATCTAGTGTACACTTAGTGACCATAAAGATAAGCCGTGAATTACTGGAGTCCAGTCAAAACTGTGTGCCGGTAGCCGGCTATTACTCTTGCCACGAGACACCGAATTAAGTAACCAGTGTAATAGTGGGTGAAATGGATAAATCAGGCTAATTCAGTCCACCCAACTTCACCGGTGGTCAAAGATGTATTTAAGTTTCATGTATGTGTGTGTGTGTACCTATGCAAAAGTATATTGCTTATAGCATTACAAATAAGATTTAGATACATTACAAACAGAAGAATAATATACAAAGGCGGACTTATCTCAAGATGGAATTTCAGACAGGCTAAAGATGAAAATATTTTTTCACACCTAAGTAAACCTGTAAAAGGTTAAGGAGTAATAGTCAAAAAACTTAAAATAATAGAAATATAAATAGCAATCAGGCGCTGGGCTTCGCTGGTCGTTAGGACGAAAATTTTATGAAAAAATCGAAACCTACATACATACATACATAACATCACGCCTTGTTCCCGTTGGGGTAGGCAGAGACCACAGTTTTCCACCTGCTACGATCTTGACATACTTCCCTTGCTTCCTGAACCTTCATCAATCCTTTCATACATGCTCGTCGGTTTAGGGTACTTTTAACCTGGCCTTTATTCAGAACGTCTTGAATTTGGTCCTGGTACGTTCGCCGAGGCCTTCCCCTTCCAACGTTTCCATTCACTCTCGCCTTGTGGATCTCTTTCGTCAATCTTCCTTCATTCATCCTCTCCACATGACCAAACCATCTTAGCATCCCTTTCTCAATTTTAGTCACTATGTCTTCTTTTACGCCACAACGTTCTCTTATCACACTATTTCTAATCCTGTCACTCAATTTCACACCAATCATACTACTCAACGCTCTCATTTCTACTGCATTAATTCTACTTTCATGCTTCTTCTGCCATACCCAGCTTTCACTGCCGTACATCAGTGTTGGTACCAAAACGCCTCTATGAACAGCCAGACGAGCCTTGTGAGACACCTTCTGACTTTTCATAAAAGCATGCAGAGCACCATTCACCATGTTTCCAGCATTCACTCTTCTTTCGATATCACTTTCGCACTTTCCATCTCTCGTAAACTTAGAACCCAGATACACAAACTCCTTCACTTGTTCGACTTGTTCACCACCTATTAATATAGTACACTCTGTCATACACTCTTCTCTTTCAAGTACCATTACTTTCGTCTTGCTTACATTTACTTTCATTCCTTTCCTATCAAAAGCCACATTCATCATTGTTACCATCTCCTGTAACTCGTCAGCAGATGACGCAAGTATAACTTGGTCATCAGCGTAGAGAAGACATTTGATGAGTAACTCATTCATTCTCAGTCCACACATACTCTCTTTCAGATCAGTCAAACAATTATCCATGAACAGGTTAAACAGCCAAGGTGACGCTACACATCCCTGCCTAACACCTTTTTCGATGCTAAACCATTCAGTGTACGCCCCGTTTATTCTGACGCAAGCACTGGAATCCTCATAGAGAGATTTCAGTGCTTGAATCAGATGACCGTTCACCCCATACATAGACAATGCCGACCACAATTCATTCCTCACCACTCGGTCATAGGCCTTTTCCAAATCCACGAACGCGCAGTAGACTTTTTGGTTTTTGGCCAAAAACTTTTCAGCTATGCACCGCAAGGAAAAGACCTGATCTGTACATCCCATTCCCTTTCTAAATCCCGCTTGTACATCCCATATTTTTTCGTCAGTATCTTTCATCACTCTTTCAATCAAAACCTTTGCATACAGTTTGCCGACGACACTGAGAAGACTTATCCCGCGGTAATTTTTGCAGTCCTGTTGTGACCCTTTTCCCTTGTACAGCGGAACAATCACAGCCTTGCACCAGTCACCTGGTACTCGGCCGTTCGTCCAACACAGGTTGAAAAGGCGGTACAGCTGACTAGCCACAATGCCTCGCCCAGCCTTCAACATTTCGACCGACACTCTATCATACCCACCTGCTTTACCTGATTTCATACTTTTCATTGCTTTCATGATCTCATCCATACTTATCTCACTTGCATTACTATCATATTCATTCTCATGCATTTCCACAGAAGACCTCGGTACGCTAGCCTCTGCTTCTCTCTCAAACAAACTTTCAAAATATTCCTTCCATCTCTTCAGCACACATTCTTCACCTTTTATAATACTTCCATCCTGGCTTCTGATTTTACTCAGCTCCGATGATCCAAACTTTCCTCGAATCGAATCGAAACCTGCTTAACAATAATAATTCCTCAAGCAACTTTTCAACGGAACCCTACATTGCGCGTGGCCCGACACGCACTTGACCGGTTTTTATTTTATTCGAGTATCCACTTTCATCTTGAAACATTTAGTACACCGTGTCTCAGATAGAACAATAAAATACTCCGTGCCTGCATTTATTCCAAGCATAGTTTCAAAGCCCCTACCTACAATACGATGCCCTGTATACCTAAACATACGACCACCATTATAGTCGACACCGAAGACACCAATCTCGCTCGTGATCAGCATCCATCAGGGCCGCCCCGTCGCACCTGCAGTTTTTTGCGGTTAGGTAATCGCCCGAAAATCGTACCGTAATTATACGCCAACAACACCTCGTTATGAAGAACCAGAACACTGCAGGGCGAAAACAAATATTAGTATTGAAGAGCACCACGGTGCGGTGTACAGAGTGTATTTTAAATCGCATCTTCATATTTATTTACGTACATTTTGAAATTATAGCTGTTATTAATCGATAAATAACATAACATTACCAATCCCCCACCTACCATACATAACAACTCTTGTAAGGAAGAAAATCCGTATACGATTTTTTTATCTTTATTTACGTGCTTAGTAGGTAAAGGTAATGTTATTTTCCCATTATTGAAAAACTGTTTCATTTCTCCTTTTTACAACTTTTTAATTTTATGATTTATTTCATATAATTTTTACTGTTTAGAATCAAAGCGCAGCGCAGATTACGAAGAGCTTGTCGCCATTTCCGAAATCAGATTATCCAATAAATGTTGCAATTATTTGTGTTATAGGTAACTAGGTAGAGGTACGAGCATGAGACAAGCGAAATTCGTTACATTATTGATTTACTCGCGATTTTTTTATGCGCGATCCAGCCGTCATCAATCATATTACTTTAATCAAACGCGAAAGCGTAATAGCAATTTATTGCAACAGATAAAATCGATAATGGCTTAGAATAGCTATCATCGCTACGCATCGATTCTAAGGTGCCAACGAGCCAAGATTTGCCTCAAGCTCGTTCAATAATTGCGAAAACAAAAACAATCTGTTACTTCGCAAGTCATTTGTTTAATGTTGCTTAAAACCTTAAATAGATGGCATGTAGTTAAACTTGCGTTAAACTGTTTGGTGATTTGTAATTTTATATCCAAGTTTTGTAAGTAAACTTCTAACAAAAATTCAAATGACTTGCATTCTTACGCGGGACATAAAATTCTGTTGAAAAACGAACGAATACTGCTATTTTTAGTTAAATTTTTCGCCAATTAATACAAAAATACAGTTAATGTACTAAAAGTACTATTTTTGTTAGCAATTTTTGGTCCAATAATACGATTGTGGGCGTGCGGTCAAAACTGTACGGTTGTGCTTTGTGTCCATGTGTTCGTACTAGACTGACGAGAGTAATTGACTTTAGTGGACATATGGAGATATTTTTCTTATCGAAATTGTTGTTAGGTAGACAATTTCGATACGAAAAATATCTCCATATGTCCACTAAAAATAGCAGTATTCGTTCGTTTTTCAACAGAATTTTATGTCCCGCGTAAGAATGCAAGTCATTTGAATTTTTGTATGGAAAACGGATCACCTTAAAGTCATCAGATTATGTTATTATGTTATATATATTATATTACATATATTATAACTAACTAGATTAACAGATGGCGCTGTAGGGTTTCTGAAACGCGCTGTTTTCATGAAATGCTAAAAAAATCGGAGAGAACCTATTTTCCCAGACATGACACCTATATCGATTTTCGCCCCTGAAAACCCCCGTATAAAAAATTTCATCGAAGTCATTAGAGCGGTTTTGGAGAAACCGATTACAAATATGTGTATGATGTATATATACACAAATATTGCTAGTTTAATAGTAAAGGATATGGATATCGAGTCAATAAAAGCCACGCACTATGGATCTCTAAGCTGTCTTTCCACCAGAGCTGGCTAGGTTTAGGCATGGGTATACTCGTAGGTAACTTGTGAGCTGGAAAAATTATAACCGATAGCATTGCTCCATTTTCAAGCGCAAATCTGCCTCCTGCACCGAAACATTACACAAAAACATGAAACAAAAACATTTGTTTTCGTGTATTCCGCAGGACTCGGCAAACAAAAACATTATGTATGTGTAAGCATACACAAATGTGTATGACTATGCCCGTAAGTTTCATGTTTTCTGTGTAATGTTTCGGAGAAAAACTAGCAAAATGGAGCAACCCTATATGTAAGAGTATGGTAAGAGACAGCTTTCCGAAAACTGAAAGGGCGATCACATCAGTCAACGAGTACCTGAATATATTTCAGTGAATGTAACATTCAGCAATTTTAAAAAAATCGGCCTATCCATACAAAATTTAAAACTGGATTGAACAGTTTGTATGGAGGCCGATTTTCTTTCATGTCTTGAAAATTTATTCGCTAAAAGTTGTTCAGTTACGTTGACTGATTATGTCCTTTCAGTGTTCGGAAGGCTGTCCCTTACACCGTAAAAATACATAGTTGGAATTTCTAAGGCACAGTTCGCTCTGGTGGAGCCACCCTTGAGGAACATTGCTAAATAGAGAGGTCTTACTAAAATAAGTAAAAATAATCGTAGGAGCTACTACTATTCAACCTTTGATAGTTCCCGCTTAGCATTGACACGCAGAGAAGCGGCCACTTCCTTTATGAACACCCTGTATCTGTATGAGAGCAATTACCGATCCAGAGTGCGAGGCGAGCCAAAAGTCGTGTCGCCTTCGGTGTAAAGATTGCCGCTCGCTCTCGGTCCGACACCTATAATATTATAACTTATAATTTTCCCATTTCTCGCGCGCCAACCGACAACTGCACTCAGCAAAAAAAATCACCCGCATATCATTATAACACTACCTGCTGCGTCCGCGCATCACTTATATATTTAAAACTACATTTTGAGCCTTCAAATCAAAGTAAAAAATACTTCAAAATGCAGGCTGCGCGCGTTAAAATCGAAAAGTAAACATTATATAATTATTTGATTACGGACGGCCGCTTCAACGTGTCACAAATTATAATATAATCCTTGTAGAGCGTGTCAAACACAAAAAATACATTAAAATCGATTCAAAACCGGTGAAGATATCATGTAACCTTCACAATTTTTAAGAAATACAATGTTTGTTATGGCTGATTTACACGAAGGCAAAATTTAGGCGCCTCGGAGGGATGCAGCTATGGAAAAAAAAAACAAATAGTCGAATAGCTTTCTATCTTTCCTATGACTGCATCCCTCTGAGGTGCTTAAATTTTGCCCCGTGTAGCCATTAAAAGTTACATAATTCAGGCATCTTTCTCACAGCTACTTTCTAACAGAAAACACGAGAGAAGTCGCTTCAGCAAAAAAAGAAACTATATTTGTATGTATGTAAAATTTATTTTCTTATTAGAAAAATATAATTGACACTTATTACAATAATCATATGTAGGTATTAACATAATTTGTTTAAATATAGGTACAGTATTTGCATTAATGATTACGGTTGTCATTTAGGTATAATCACAGCATCTAAAACATACTAGCGAACAAATTACAAAGAAAATAAGAGATTCTCTATGCTAGACAGAAAATATAAATAAATTTTAAATATTTTAACTTTAATATAATTTAACCATTTGATAAACTTATAGGAAAGTTCTGGCCTAAAATAAGACAAACGGCAAAAATAAACTTTGCTAATATAAAGGATTTGAATTCAACTACTTATAACATTGAGTAAAAATACTGCTCATGTTTTACGCTATATCATGGAATGATTGGTTATTATTGTAATAACAAAAAGCTGCAGCTTCTATCGAAATGATTAAGTATAAAATTAGCTTCTTTTTTTTTTAGGGTTTCTGGGAGAATTGGTATTTATCAAAGTATTTAGAAAAATTGTTAATAAATCTGGAACTGTTTACAAATCAATACCAGCTTAGAGCTCCACAGACATACATATAACAAACACTAAAACTGTTTGACATTTAACTCAAACTAGGAACGAAATCAAATCAATATTTACCATCACACATCGAGTAGACCTTTGGTCCCAGAAATATTTTTACATCACTGGCGTAAAGTAAAAATTTTCAAGATTATCTTACAAATAGCAACTCAATTTACCGCTGCAAAATTCCTCAAAATACGAAAAAAAAGGTTTTACTCCTCATGGGATGGTATTAATAAGTCCCTCTCAAGTATGAGATTTTTCAATTTCAAAAGTTCTTTATTAACTTTAAATATAAGTACAATGTAACACATACAAATGAGCTTACATTGTTAATATCATACAGTGAAGTTCACAATATTAGGCTAGAGCACCTTTAACACACAATGAGTAAACATTTCTTTTTAGATAATGATAAAATTATTATATATATGCCGCCTAAATGAGTCCTCGCCCGCGGTGTACGTGCGGGCAGGTGCGGGAGCGGATGCGCGTAGAGAATAAGAATGCCCCGCCGCCCGCACCTCTTTCGTTCCCCCTTTGTCGTCTTACCCCCGCGCCCCTGTACCCCGCGGGCGAGGACTCATTTAGGAAGTTTATCTATAACATATATTATCGGCGGAATTTTTAAGCATTTTAGATTGCTCTGACACATACAAATTATACATCTCGAGTGCAATCTCAGACTTGAGAGGGATTTATCAATACGACCCATAGAAACTGCATCACATGATAGTGAATTTTTATACTAAAATAAAATAACATTTTGTTGATATAAATCATTCTAATAACACGTAACAAAAAGCTTATATCAATCACATGTAGGTATAAATTATTTTCCTAGAGATATGTGCGTTAATAATACGAGCATACTCTCATAGACGAAGTTTTATTTTTGTTATTAATTTCCACTGTCGAAAGGCCATATCCCGTTACTAGCAAGCCTTAATAGTTGATGACAATGATGACGTACTTGAGGAAAAATTTATGCAATAGACTAGCAGCGTTCTGAACTGCGGCTACGCACGCGTATAATTAATGTAACCGAATCCTTCTTAGTGAACGGAACGCCTACATAAGAAAAGGAACCTTCAGCAAAGGAATCAGTACTTTTGGCTGTGCGTTGATATGTCAGTCTGTCAGTCAGCCACCGAATAATCCCCGCGCGTTCAGAATGGGATGGAACCTTGTCTGCGTTATTTAAAAATGTTCTTCAATTAACTTCGACAAGGTTCCATAGGAATAGAATTTGAGCTTGTCGAAGTTAATTGAAAAACACTTTTTAATGAACTTAGACAAGGTTCCCATTTAACGTGACCAAATTTTGTCTCACCGGGTCAGCACCACGTCAGCACCTTAGAGCATTTCGTACGCGCAGACGACGCGCGTTTGTATCGTGTTTAGTGCGCGTTCGATTCGCATACGAAATACGTTTAAAAACCATATCGGGTGACTTTTAATTAGTTATTGATAGCAAAAGACATGCATATACTCGTGATTTCAAACAACTTTCCTAATGAGACATGGGTCAAAAAACGAGAGAAAATTTTGGTCTTGCCATACAATTTACACGGGATTACAAAGCGAAGGTTTGTATGGGAAGGCCGAAAAAAATCTTGTTTACTACCGATGTTTCTTGGGAAAAGTTGTTTGTAATCACGAGTGCGTGCCTATATCTTGCAATCACTAACTAATTAAAAGTCATCCTTTTTATGAATCGCGTTAGTATCTTGCGCGTCGTCTACGCGTAGAAAAAAACTGAGAGCATAAACTTTAAGCATAACTTGACAGTCTTTTGGGATGTATCAGGAACTTAACAACTTTTTCCAAAAGAAATTGGTTCAGTTCCTGATACTACGCCCGCCCCTGAGCTTTTGCACGCAACTAATTAACACCCTATACAGGGTGTAAAACAAAAGGACGATGATCCTTCTAAGGGTGATTCTAAAAAATATATAAAAATACTGTTTTTTATACTGTTTTAAACTGTTTTTTTTTAATTTTGGGTGATAATAAAATTTGATTTTTCTTGGAATTAGATTACAGTAATTTATTGAAATAGATAGAGCTACTCGCCAGGCGCTTCACTTCTTCTTGAGCTAAAACTATTTTTCTTAAGAAAAACTATTTTATTTTATACAATCTATTAGTGACGTAGAGTCACCCCTTAGAAGGATCATCGTACTTTTTTTACACTTTTTATAAAAAATAGCGCAGTTTTTCCGACTCCCGAATAATTGCTATTAATAACTAAAACTTCATTATTCTATCAATACAATTATCATAATCAATCACAGTCCATCATTTTAAATTTTTTAGCATTAATTTATATCTAGATACCTATATATATTTATTTAGGGAATAGTTTCGTACTGTAAGCATCAGAAACAAAAGTACAATTAATAAAATGTATAGACCCTTCCACACTCTCGTCGAGAAAGCCCGAGAACACCCAATAAACAGAGTTTCTCGCCGACTCGTTCTAGCTCTCGGCTGTTAGAGCAAGCGAGAACTAGATATGTCTCGGCGTGATTGTGCGCCTAAAATAGTTTTATAATATAATGCATTGATTCATAAACCTAACTTACGGCTTTCATAAATATACATACATAGTATTGTCAAGAATTATTAAGCCATTTTTGCGACGAAAATTGGCATGTTTCGTAACGTTACGCACGAGCCTTGCTTTAATTAAATTTAGACTACACCATTTTATGCCAAACACGCTCGGAAAATTATTTCTTAAAGCGATTTGTTGCCTTTTTTGTTGATCAAATAATATTAGCGCGGAGACTTGCAGTTTATATAATAAATTTATCTTTTTTTCCTATCGCAGCGTCCCTCCGAGGCGCCAAATTTTTGGCTCCGTGTAAATCAGCCTTATTGGTTTTGGTGCCTCGAAGGTAGCTACAGAAAAGAAAATCTATCCGACTATTTCTTTCTTTCCTATAGCTGTATCATTCAGAGACGCCTAAATGTTGTCCCGTGTAAATGAGCCATGAGGGCCAGGGCTCTATAATGATAAGAAGAATCTCTTTTTACTTTCGAGCGGAGCAGGTATTGTATTCGTGAAAAAAAAAGTTTTTCTAATTTTCTCAAAAATGTGTTCTATATCACTTATACATCATAAAAAACAAGTCTCCCAAAAATGTCCGTCCGTCAGTCGGCGGTCGGTCCGTCGGTCGGTCTGTCCGTCACGCTTTGGCCTAGCGGCTAAACGAATGGTCCGATTGACACCATATTTGGAATTTAGGAGTTTTATGCAAATCCATCGAAGGGTTCTAAGTGGTTTCTGGCTGGCTCTCATTTTGAGGGTAGCTGTCATACAACGAAAATGATAAATTGTAATTTTCTCAAAAACGGCTCATAGAATCTTGATGAAACTTTGCATGACCAAGCATCTCCATGTAAGATATCTTGCGCCAGTATCAAATGATCTGTGTAATTTCATATAAGGGGTGTTCCTGTACCACCAAATCGTAAATATGTGATTTACCCAAAATTGGTTCTATTAAGTTTATTAAAATTTTCTATAATATTACTCCTGGATTGGTTGTCTACCTGACTGGATATTCTTTATAATTGTTTGAATAAAATTTAGTACACAGGGTGTACCAAAAACTGAAAGGGCTTGCTCAGTAGACTAAACTGAACAATAATCCATAAGGAACATGTGTTGGGAAATTAAAAAAATCTCCATGCAAGTATCCTACGGTAGTATCAATTGATCTTTGAAAACTCATATAAAGAGTGTTCCAGTACTACCAAAAGTTAAACATGTGATTTACTCGAAATCGTTTGATGTTTGTTTGTTTTAATGTTTGACAATTTGAATTCTGAATTGATCTGTATATTTCATTCGAACATTTTTATGGAAAAACCTAAATAAAAGTTTGTATTTCCATACTATGTGTATGGCATTACAAATTTAAGTTTGCGGTTGATAGTTTTTCTTTGAGTATTTCTGCTGTACCATTTATTTATTTATTTTTACTGATTTTCTCTTTTTTACTGATTTTTAGACTAAGAATTTTTTTTACGTTCATTTACCTCTCATGGTCACTCATATTGTTTTGAGATACGGTTTGCTTTATATGGTATACCAAATAAGATATGAAATTCTATATGCTTACAATAAAACTTTAAATGTTACGAAAATGTACATGTGTGGCATAAAATTAACTAGTATCACTCGAGGAAAAGTACAAAATATTTATTTACCCTTGTAAAAATGTGTAGTTTGAGTGGTAAATAATTGTCACTTTCTCCTTTCGGTGAAAAATACAATTCCGTATGCGTAGCACCCATACTAACCCAAAACATGAATACAAGGAGGAGAGAAATTTGAAGCTGAAGGTCGCAGTTTGGCTCTTTAGTCAACTCGGTACACTCGAACTCGGTACACTGTACCGAGTTGACAACGTGCTTTTTTGCATCGGTCAACTCGGTACATTGTAATTTTTTTTTATTTGTACAGACGCGGAAAAAAGTGTTTTTATTTTGACTATAAAACTTTATTAGCTAGCACCGCTACCATTAGGATTTAATAAATATTTTGAAATGTAAATTGATTAATCAAAATTAAGATGGTAGGTAAACTTTAATATTTAGTAAGCTTTTTTATGCTAGAA
Source organism: Athrips mouffetella (assembly GCA_947532105.1). Classification (NCBI taxonomy): domain Eukaryota; kingdom Metazoa; phylum Arthropoda; class Insecta; order Lepidoptera; family Gelechiidae; genus Athrips; species Athrips mouffetella. Next base: position 18,645,174 of record OX383972.1, on the reverse strand, counting down.
TTGACAAGAGTATTTCTCAATAATATTTCACTTAATATTAACCTAGTTATTTATTTTACTTTTTAACTACCCATGTGACGATTTAAGACGTTTGCAAAAGAAAAAAAAATTGCCTAACAAACTAGCATCCGCGAAGTTGTGCTTGTGCTTTTTATTTCAAATTATAAAAATAATCGTTAAAATTACAAATTCTGCCCCCTAGTGCCATCTAGTTTGATGAGATAAATTTCGTATCCACTTAAGATAATATTACTTCTTTTATTATTGTTTTCAGAAAATGTTTATTAAAAAAACCCGGCCAAGTGCGAGTCGGACTCGCGCTCCGAGGGTTCCGTACCACCACATAATCATAATTGTATTAGTTGAAATTTCAGTAAGATACTGTGCTTTTGAGTCCGATACGCGCTTGACCAGATTTTATTATTTGTTGTTATTTTATAGCTTAAGCACTATAAACTTACCAATTTTGACGTTTGTAAGTGTTCCCGTTTTTAAGATAGAGCTAAAACAAAAATGCCTAAAGAAATAGATCTTTAGTATGGGAGCCCCCCTTAATTTATTACTTTTTTTATTTATACATAGTATTTGTTGTTATAGCGGCAATATACATAATCTGTGAAAATTTTAACTGTCTAGCTATTATCGTTCATGAGATACAGCTCAAACAAAATTTTGTAAACACAGCTGACTTTGGTGGCATCTTATTCCTTTGTTTTTAAATATTTATTAAAACAAAAATACGGCATTTATCTACTAAATGAGCTCTAAACAACGATATCCCACTCGATGGGGTAGGTTAAAAATTTTTTTACGCGCTGGAGCTGTTTGGGAGCCCCCTTAATTTTTTTACTTCTTTTTATTTTTAGTATTTGTTGTTGTAGCGGCAACAGATATACACAATTTGTGAAAATTTCAAATTTCTACTTATTACGGTTCATGAGATGCAGCCCGCTGATAGACAGACAGACATCGGAGGCATATGAATAGGGTCCCGTTTTTCACCCTTTGGGTACGGAACCCTAAAAAAGAAAATAAGGACTGAAATTGTTGACTTTTTAAACTAAGATCTAAGTTGATATAATAAAACGACTGTATTATTTTATTTAAAGTTAAAATTTGAGACTAGTACCCATTGCCAATTGTAGATTCCTTGAGTATTCCTTGTGTGTTAAGATAGACAGATTAATACGTAGATTGTAAAGCCTCTTATGTTTTGTATGTATCTTCATTGGCAATAAGATTTTTTTTACTTTTCAATTTAATTAATTAATTATGAAATAAATCAGAGGTATTGTATGTATCTATCTTATGTATTGCATGTGTATTTATTGGCAATAAAGAATTTTAATTTAATTTAATTTTAAAAAATTTACTGAAACTATTAGTAGACAACCAACTGTGATATTTAATCTGTTAGTTTTACTTTTAATAAACGACTGTGATTTTCAAATACTTTATCTTGTGATATGTTGATTTTCGGATCAAACGACTATATTTTATAGCTTTAGTTTTTCTTTAATAGAATATAATAAATCAAACGACTGAGATTTTGCATTAAATAAAATAGTAAAATTTTCTCTGAACTTTTTCACACACATTTGAAAAAAGAAATATATTTTGAACTCTGTGTACAAGTGTACCAAGTTGACTAATGGAAATTAACGAAAAAAATCGATTGGTCAACTCGGCACACTGTACCGAGTTTTCAATATACCGAGTTGACTAAAGACCCGCAGTTTCAAGCCCGGCTCGCGTCAAATTTTCTACCTCTTTATTAATTTAAGACCAAAACATGAAAGGATATAGTCCCAAATGGTATATTTTTGGCAGAGGCATATTTTTACTAACTACCCTTTACTTTACAATACAAAACCTTTTAATATAAAAACTCTCATAAGTCTTTGGCAGTGTTGAAGCTTCGTCGTTGGCATCCCGACCGGCAACAAACACCTCTAACCAAGTCTCCCGGGGACGGCCCCAGAAAGCAGCAGGACTGCAGCGTTTACGATGTTTGAATGCCACTTGTCTCCATAGACAATAAAATGGATATTCGCCACGTGTTGTATGGGAGGTCGAAAAATTATTTTCAAGTATAAAATCTTTTCTTTTTCGTAAGAAAGTGGCTTGTTTCCATGAGTAATCCTTGGGCTTTGGTAGCGTAACCATTGAAAATTGACATAATAAACGTGATACGAACTTTAAGGTGTGTACTAATAAAGCTGCTTTTCCACCAGTGCTATACGAGGGAGCTGAGCTGTGAGCTGGAAAAATCCATAAGTGGCACAGCAGTCGGCAGACTTGATTTTGTGACAGTCCGCCAGTGTGGCCGGTACAGCAATTTTTTTCGATATTATTATAGTTAATAATATCATTGACATGAGAAAAACGCTCCGCTTCTATGCAGGTAGATTCTAAAATCTTTGGTTTGGAACGAAAAGTTTGAATAGTTGTTTAGTTCAAAGAGTTATTTAGTCGAAAAGGTTGTTCAGATTGATTGTTATTTAGTTTAAAATATAGAGCTGTATAAAAAATTATAAGTTTAATTTTATTCTCTGAAAATGGCGCAGTCTTATTTATTGAAATTTTCCCAATTCACAGCTTAGCTTCCTCGCAAAGCACTGGTGGAAAAGCAGTCTTAAAGACAGGCGCGGTTGAGGTTGAGATGCGAGCCATCGAGAGTAGGTATTTTGGCTCTGCTAAATTGCCTAATATTATTTAAATTGTTGTGACGAGGCAGCCTCGCCGTGAACCGAGCGTGGCCTGGTGAGGCTGGGGGTTGCCTCTAATCCGTACACACTCGTACCGTTCACAATCTAAGCGTTCATATCCTATGATAGAGTTCACAAAAGCCAGGTGTTTTGTAAACAAACATTTTTCAGTTAAGAAAATATTTATCTTAAATTACACGAGGTACAACGTATGTAACCACAATACACACACAGAGAGAAACGCTTAGTATATCGTTGTACATACAGAGAGCCAGAAATATCTACATTTTTAACACATTTTACATGAATTTTTGGTTATGTTTTTTTTTACAAAACACCTGACTCTTTCGTGAACTGCGATATTCGCGACTCGAAGGTGCGCTGTGATGCAATGCGCGTTCAGCAATGGGGACGCACTGCAGCGGCCAGTAGCGGTGCACTAACTAAAGCAGCTTGCCTGCAGCGACCTGTAGCGTTGAGCTAGCTAAAGCAGCTTGCGTGCAGCTTGCGTGCAGCTCACACGCAGCTCTCGCGGCTCTACGACTCGTCGTGCATGAAGGTTTCCACCGGCCGCTCCGCTGTCATATCGTCATCGTCGTCAGGGCGCGACCAGTCCTGCGAACCAAAATACAATGTTAATTTTCATTGGTATAGCTCCCCAAGCCCGAATCACTGGGCTTGGGGAGCGAAACTCACTTTCTGTGTGTAACTAGTTCGCTGGTGTCTCATGAAAATAAGCAACTTTACCGAAGAAAAAAATTTACTGGAAAAAAATATTTCGACTGAATTCGACTGAAAATAGTCGATCACGTGACCACTTTAGTATGGAGTCAAATTTTTTTTAAAGTAAGTACTTTTTTTTTCGTCGGGAAATTTCCTCGTTTTCATTAGTAGACTCGCTAGGCTTCGGGAGCGATAGCAATTAAAATTCACGGTATTTTATGAGATTCCGTACGCAAAGGATGCCAAAGTCAAAACCAAAGTATTATTTACTCATATTGTAATATTTTTGTATCACTATAATAATATGACGTCAGGTAAACTAGGGGGGGGTGTCCTTACACGGTCAATCTGGATCCCGATCAGATCGAGATGCAGCTAGAAGGAGAAAGCTAGATTGCGAACAGATGTATCAATCAGTCAAACTTGAACCATTTAATTAACAAAATAAACATTCATTATCTATAGCGATCAAGATTGGCCGTATATGGGCACCTATAGCTTCACAAACAATGTGGCGCCATGTAGGAAAACAAAGAAGCAACTAGAAAAAATCCAACTATTCAATCCCAATTCATTTAGTTGCCAACGGGTCCCGTTACTAAGCCTATGCCGCGCCGCTGCCGTCTTTTCTGTCTGTCTGCAGTATTCAACATTTAAAGGGATCTCTAAACAAAATCTAAATAGTGAAATTTTCGCAGCATATTATGCATCATGACTGGCGGATATTAATTTATGTAGGTACTATAATGCTACGAATAAATAATAAGTCAAGAACACTAATTCAGAACAAATTCCAAACAAAAAGTGGGCCTACGTGAAACCAAAAGGACGTCGTATATTCAAAATACGAATCAATTGGTTCAAATTCAGAACGAGAGCAGCGATTGGTTCGCGCGCGTGCTGCAATGTCAGCTAGTGGTAGTTGAGCCAATGACGCGGTGGAACGACTTCTGAAATACACGACTTTTGTTGGGTCATTTTTTGAGCGACTTATTATTTATTCGTAGCTGTAAAGTCACGTTTTAAATGGACGGCATAACGCCGACAAGCTTTCGATCCGATTCGCAGATCTATGACTAATACCCGATTCGTGCTGATAATATGACGGATACTTTCTCAATGTGTTTTATTTATAACGGCAATAAATCCAATCTTCAATTGTGGTGTGATTATAATTTACGTAATGGAAACTGGCCAAGTGCGAGTCTGACTTGTGCTATACTTAGTTACGAAACCACTACGCAGTACCTAGTTAAAGTACCTATAAGTCTATACAGGGTGCTTGGTAAATGTCTGCAAACCTGGTGGTTGCTCTACCCATGGAACTGAACAATTGTCCTTAAGAGGCTACCTCCCGTATGCTCCCGTCCACTAGCGCCCCCATCAGTTAAAAAATATTACTCGCTACATACAAAACGTATCAAAAATCCGGAAAGACAGATTGAAGTTAAAGTACCCTAGTTTATTCAGAACCTATCAATTCTGAAAAATATAGTTCACTGTAGTAACAGATACAAAAAGTACGAAAAACGGCCACTTTTAGCAGTTTTTGTATCTGTAACTATAGTAAACTTTATTTTAGAGAGTAAATAGTTTCTAAATAAACAAAGGTACCTTTACTTCAATTTGGCTTTCCGGATTTTTGATAAGTTTTGTATTTAGGGAGTAATATTTTTTTTAACTGAGGGCGCTAGTGGACGGGACATAGGTCGAAATACATTTTTTTTTACAAAATGCACTATCAGCTGATATGCAGTTTCTATGGGACGTTGAAAATTTAATTTCGTATTTCGACCTATAGGGTAAGTTGTTTAGTTTCATGGGTAAAGCAACCGCCTGAGGTGTTTGCCCACATTCACTAAATAGCCTGTAGCGGTGCGGAACTGTGTCGGCGGCTCGGCGCGCAAGTCAAAACCGCAAAATTTAAGTTTAAGGGGCTGATAAGAGCTAAATACGCTTCACTTAAGCAGGTTTTTAACGAAGTTATGAATATATGGCCGTGAAAAAATTTATGTGATGATTAAGCATCTTTACAAGAATATGGCAGACTCCGAAACACGATTAAATATATTTCGTATGCCATAAAAAAAATCAAAAGTTACCTCTGCTTTTTGCTTTAAAACCGTTTTTCTTAAGTACCCATTAATCTATGATGCCAAAACTTTTACACATTATTCAATACATTATGCATAATAATATAGATATTTGATAATTAATATTATGGGTACAGATTTTGAGAAAAATGCAAAAATGAGCGAAAAACGTAAAACAGAGCGAATCCGCTCCGTTCTAGCACGCGCATTCTGCCCTTTGTTAGAAAGGGAGGTAATTCAGCTCTTATCAGCCCCTTAATGACATGTTTTTATTATTTCGTTCAAACCCTAAATTAGGAAAATTTTGAGACATTTGCATAGTATTTTTGCTCTCACCTCTTCCTCGGCACTGGCAAAGAATAAGTAGAACAGATTGGCTCCCAGATCTATCGCTGCTGACAAGTAGAAGATTTCACGCCACTGACCCAGAGTTTGCTGTAAAAAATAAGTACATACAAGTTACCAAGGGCGCGTTTCGAATTGGGTAGAAATTACCCTGAGCGCAAGATAGCTTTATACGACGTTCATATGTGTGCTCGAGACAGACTACCGTCAAAAAACGAAACAGCTTCTATATGTGTATTACTCCAGGGAAAATATAGCTCAGTAACTTGTCCTGATTAAACGTACTGGTAAGTAATTTGTAATATTTCTCCCTCGATGTTTAATGCTTCGCAGATGTACAAATAAAGAATAACTACACGTTTCTTTTCGTGGCAAGTCATGCTTCTTCTTCTTCTTTTTGTATCAATGGCAAATGATTTTATAGTAACTTAGCCCAAAATGTGGTTACAGCAATAGCTCTTTGGTTGCCTTCAAAAAGGTCCTCCTTGGTGCAAGAAACTGAGGAGGTAGGGCACGAAAGCAAGTGTGTAATGGATTGCAAAATACCGCAAATGTGGCAATTCATGCTGATTGTTTGTATCGAGAATTTATTGTTTCATGGTTTGCATAAGGCAATACTTAAATTTTCTTCAGACTACACATAGCTTCAGATTCGCGATGTATTATCATTATAACATCCCATGAAACTTTCACTGCAGCACAGGGAGCTCTCTCCAGAACTCCAGCATGTTACTATTATTTGGAGAGGATTTATTATAGACACCACGCTTGTAAGCGCCGCGGCTGGCGACCGCTGTTGTTAGTGACCTCCGGTTCATAAGCTCTTAGTCGCCTCTTACGATACCCACGGGTTGAGATGGGTTGGTACTATTTTTTGCCGGCATCACACGGGTCTAATGTATGAATTTGATGTATGTATGTGTGTAAATAAAGAGCTGTGTGTTTGATTGAAGATCATTACGAGTACCTGCGTATCGCTAAGGATAAGCCCGGTGACGTAGGGCGCCATGAACCCGCAGATGTTGCTGGCGGCGTTGGTGATACCGTACATACTGCCCGCGAACTGCGGCGACAGGTCGATGTGGTTCATCTGGTTACCTAGTTACAAAACAGAGTAAAAAACTATAGAGTCCGCCATATACATATTCTGTATGAGCTAGTCAAGTGTACAGCGTCTCACTGTCGCCCATACTAGTCGGTCAAAAAACTGAGTCAAGTTTCACAAAAATCAAGATATCTATAAAAATCTAATGTTTTTGTATAAACTTTGTTTGCGAAAGTGAAAATATATCGTTTTTAGGGTTCCGATACCAAAATGGTAAAAAAAAGGAACCCTTATGGTGCCGCTCTGTCTGTCTGTCTGTCCGTCTGTCTGTCACACCTCTATATCTCAGCAACCACTTACGCTATCGAGCTGAAATTTGGAATAGTTTTAGAATATAGTTGCCCAACTTAATTGCACATGAAAATTTTTTGAAAAAAGTATGATTATTAATGTAAAGGGGGCCAAAATAGGGGGGGCCAAATTTCAAATTGTCGCTACTAGGTCGAGTGGGGTATCATATGAAAGGGCTTTACTTGTACATTTTAAAATATATTTTTGTATTTTTTTAAGTTTCTTAGTTTTCAAGTTATGATGAAAAATGTCAAAAAAAATACCATTCCCCCCCCTTATCTCCGAAGTTTGAGTAAGGGAAAATCTGAATTAATTACAGTTGACAGAGGTTTATGTAAACTTTACAGCAAAAATAAAACGATCTTTCTAAGTTGCACAGTTTTTCAGAAATCTGCAAAAAACCTTTACAAACAAATTTAGTTTTGCGGTCCTGAAAATGGACTTTATTGCTTCCAAAAATACTATAGGTATATCGGAACCCTCGGCGCGCGAGTCCGACTCGCACTTGACCGGTTTTTTACTTGTGAATTGATCATTAATACTTTGAACCATTTTATGTGTGATTTTTTAACACCGTTTTTTTCCTGAATGGTAAGTGTTTTCACCAGAAAAACTGTGGTAGTAGCATTTATTAGTCCCATGTCACATATTTCTCGGAGAGAAAGATACAAATTTTACGTTTTTAGGATTTTGATAAAATTCCATACATTTTAGTATGGAGGTCCCTCGCAAGATACGCTTATGGCTCCCTCCTTAGCAGGAAGAGCTGCTACTAAAACCTCCTTGGTTACAAACATATAAAGTCACATTGTTGACATCACTTATTCCTTGAAATAGGTTGCATTTGTATCGGAACGAGGGAGGTAAGTATTTTAAAAATCAAACGTAAATAATTTACCTAGTTATTTAACGGTAAATTGTCAATTGGCGCAATTTCTTACAATTTAACTAGGTGAATTATAATTTAACGGAACCTATTTTTGTGAATTCACGCGCTATTAGGTCAGATTGGCTTTACAATTTAATTAGGTAAATTATAAATTAACGGCTCTGACAATAAAATACCTGCGATATGTGCAATTGTCTTATCATCCCATCTATTCGAAAATCGCTGAACGGTTCGTCAATAAAGGCGAACAAAATAGCTGTTTTCTCCAAGAGACTTTCGTAGCGGGTAACAATGGGATTCAAAATTAGAATTTGAATTTAGGTCCACCATAGGAATATTTTAGGTCAACCATAGAGGTCGAACCAAAATATTGTATGAAAAATGATACTGGCCGGTTGTACTATTAAAATTATTATGAATATAAAAAAAGAAATATGCTTGAAATGTAAACAAGACTACCAACCAAAGAGGTTCTGTTCCTAATTGATACAAAAATGTCAATAACATTTTCAGTTGTTGCAAATAATACTTAATATAATTTTTAGTACTGTTTCATCAAGTAATAATATTGTAATGGTATTTTATATTTAAAATTAATGACGAGTGTGTGTCTCAATGAGCCTCTTATTCTTTTCTCATAGAGGAAGATGAAAAGTAGAGTGTATTACGCGGCTGCAAAAATATTTTTAGCTTGGGCGATCTATTGAATCTCTCGCTACGTTCAGGATTCTACTTTAGAATCCCTCGCCGTGCTCGGGATTCTACTCAAGAATCCTTCACTTCGCTCTGGATTCAAAATAGCGCCCTTGCCTTAAAAATATTATTTTACAGCCTTGTGATACAATCTACTATTCTCTTTTTGTCTTGAGTCGCCTATCATTTCAACTCTCGCATCAGCCGTGTTTTCAACTCGAATGCAATTGACAACTTACCTCCCTTGTTTAACAATATGTTATAAAATGTAGTCCAATACCAGTTACCTGCGTAAGAAGCACCGCCGAATATAGCAGATATGTTGAGCAGAATCATGGCGGTAAAGCGGTCGCACCCCACCCACGCGATGCCCAGAACACCCAACGCTGGGAAAAACGCCCCTAAAAGAAAACATACGCGTTTTATTTTAATTGTTTATTCACAGAAAACCTTACGTAAGGTCAGTGCCATATATCATGTGCTGAGGTTAATAGAGCCGTCTATAACTGCAACCGAGGACAGAACTTAAAATGTTTTATGGTAGATATCGGTACTAACATAAAATTGGCAGATTGACACCTGGCCAAATTTTTCTGCTTCGGAGAGATGCAGCTTTCCTACAGCTGCATTCTTCAGAGGCGCCAAAATTTGATTTATACCATTCCCTCTCTAAAAAGATTATTTGATTCACTAAAAACAGTGAATAAAAAGCACTTTTAATCACTATTTTGGTGTTTGAATTTAGAACACACTAACATATTCGACCTCCATCTCAATGCTACACAACCTTCAGTCTTTCTTTTTTTCTTCATTAAATGTATATTTTCGCTTAAATCTATATTTTTCTCGTAGTCATGGTATAAAGTATAGTATGCAACTCTTGATTAAAAGGGATTCAAATTGAGGGCCATGAATCACTCGCGTCTATCAGGATTCTAATTCTAGCTCGTGATTCAATCGTCATGGATCACTCCCTGCGGTCGTGATTCAGTCGTTATAATCCTTCACTCGTGATTCATCTCTGGCCCTCGCTTTATATCCGTCTTCCATTTACTAATTGCATAATATGCTATTATTTATTTACTGTACACATAAAAAACACAATAAAACATTGATTACCCCCGTGTATCCTATACTATTTAACGAGCAATATTTTTATATCCGTTTCTCAAAACGGCTTTAGAGAACGGCGATAGGGAATATGCATACATTTTTTTAGTCGCGTTTATTAACAAAATAAAAAAAACCGTAGTAGAAATGACAAAAAGTGAAATTTAAATTTAAATCGGCTAAGAAATTCGGCTGATATAAGCTTTTAAAACTATGAATTACGCGCCGATTAGACGGAGAGATCCGACATGGCGTGTGACGTCACATGCCACTACGGCCATATTAACTTCGTATTAAATTTCATTGTGCTAGAAAGAGACGGAAACAAATCTTCGATGGCTTATATCTTTTTTAATTTCATAGTTATTCGAAAGCTAGTTTTACTAAACTGTTAATTACATGAATGAGGATATTTTTTTTAAATAAAAAAACGTCATGCATGTTCCCTATTGCGATAAAATTTACTACACAGGGCTTTTCGGGGGCAAAAAATCTATCTAGCTGAGATAATATAATTTGTTGTGACTTTTCATCACACATCCCTAGCTTGTGACGAATTTACTTAAAGTTTTCTTAAATCTTACTTGTATAGCCCTTTTTCAGGACGTTCTGAATAAAGGCCAGGTTAAAAGTACCCTAAACCGACGAGCATGTATGAAAGGATTGATGAAAGTACAGGAAGCAAGGGAAGTATGTCAAGATCGTAGCAGGTGGAGGACTGTGGTATCTGCCTACCCCGACGGGAACAAGGCGTGATATTATGTATGTACTAGCTGTTGCCCGCGGCTTCGCTCGCGTGGATTTCGTATTTATGTTGTTACCGGTTTTCCGAAGCAATAAGATATTTTCCCGTCATGTCGGGGTAATTTTAAACTAAGGACAAACAGGACTAACCCTGCGCAAATCAATGAGTATAATCAAGATCCAGCTGAATTTTATATTATATAAAGACGTTACTCATAAATTACTCAGAACAGAGGAACTTAGCAGCAGTATCCTAACAAATGTAAAGAGAGAGATGAGAGACACCTTTATGTAATATTTCAAAACAGAGCCAATTCGCAGAAGTAATTGAGAAAAACTGAAACCCTCTTCCTCTCCCCCTCCCTCTGTCTGTCTCTCCCCCTCCCTCTGTCTTTCTCTCCCCCTCCCCCCTCTCCTCCTGCCCCTCCCTCTCCCTCACCCCCTCCCCCTCTCCCCCTTCCCGTCCTTCTCCCTCTACCTCTCTACCTCTACCTATCCCTGCCCCTATCCCTACCCCTAACGTCAATTTAACCGCTATCCCTAACATAGAAACGACACCCATATTTATTTTTAGACATTTCAAACCTATCGCACCCCAACCCCATCCCCAGGGGATGATGGTATTTCACGTCCACCACGTTGGATTTCAAAGTTGTTGTAGCTTTCGTAATCAGCGACCCGATAAACCATACAAACGACACCCATATTCACATTTTAACCTTATCGCACCCCAACCCCATCCCAAGGGAATGATGGTATTTAAGGTCCACCACGTTGGATTTTGAAAATTGTTGTAGTTTTCGTAATCAGCGACCCGATAAACCATACAAACGATACCCATATTGGTTTTTAGACATTTTCACCCCATTTTCCTTTTTTAGGGGTTGAATTTGGGGTGGAATTTTCATAACAGTGATGAACGTTGCATAGAATAACATCATTAATGCCTAAATAATAAATTATGTGGATTTTACTTTAAAAATTAAGAATTTTCAAGTTCATCCCCCTTTTCACCCTTAAGGGTGTCGAATTTTAAAAAACCCTGAGACACGTAAATATTAATTTTTAGTCGTCAGCCTAAATACAAATTTTGAAGATCTTAACTTCAAAACTGATGGACTTTCATACAAACTTTCATCAATACAATACAATTTATTGATAATTAAATAATTACAGGTCAATGTCAACAATAATAATAATACATCAGAAATGTCTAATTTCAATTTCCATATTATCCAATAGGTTAACAACAAAAAATACTTTTCCTGCCATCCCTGCAGGTTTACATTTCAATATACATTCAAAAAATTGTATTATAATATTTAAGTTCTTATGAACTCTGCTAAACTATAAAAATTCATAAGTGGCAAAAACTGTTTAAGTTTTATTTTAAATAAGCGGGTTGAGGCTGCATCCTGTACCACGTTCGGCAACCTATTATATATAGCAGGACCTGATATATACACGGATTGCTCTGACCTATTGAGTTTGTGAAATGGGGTGGCAAGTTGAGTTTCGTCCGAGTTACTACGTAAAGCATAACTTAAGTTCTTGTCTTTTCGCCCAAACATGTCCATGTTAGTATGTACAAACAGGGCTACCTGGTATATGAATTCGCAGGGCATCGGCAGAATACGTAACTCTTTGAAATAGGGTCTGCATGATACGTCATCATCTACGCCCACCATGGCGCGTATCGCACGTTTTTGCATAATAAACGCTCTTTGGATATCAGCCGCTCTGCCCCACAGCTCCAAGCCATACGTCAAGGTGGAGTGGACGGTTGCATAGTAGCAAGTCCTAACTACTTCTCTAGACGTGGTAGATGCAAGGCGTCGCAAGGCGAAGCATGTACGGCCGAGCTTGGTGCAAAGTTGGTCAATGTGTGTTTCCCACACGAGGGCGCTGTCTATGTGGAAACCCAACAATTTTGTGCATCTAACCTGTTGTAATTGTGAGCCATTCACGTGAACTTTTAATGGTTTGGGCTCTTTTCCATTTAAATTGAAACACATGTATAATGTTTTGTCTTGGTTCAGAGCCAAACCGTTTATCTGGAACCAACGATCAAGAAGTCGAAGGGCGCTATTTAGTTTATTTTCAAGCTCAGAATGTGTTGAAGCAGAGATCACTGCAGCGACGTCATCCGCATACATGAAAACCTCAGCATCCTCGATCATATCTGGCAAGTCGTTGAGCAGTAGGCTGAACAAGGTATTTGATAGGCAAGACCCCTGAGGGACTCCTATTTCATTTTCTAAATCAATGGACGTGATGCGCCCCAGATCTCCTACCACTGACTGCTTTCGTCCTGTCAAGAAGGACACGAGTAGTTGTAGAGGAGGCCTCTGTATCCCATAGTGACTCAGCTTCTTAGCGACAAGGTGATGACACGCGGTGTCGAAAGCTCGCGACAGGTCGCAGCATAGAAGAGCAACATGCCGGCCGGCCTCGCGCGCGCCCACAACACGCCACACCACCTCGCGGACTAAATCTGTCGTCGAGCGCCCCTCGCGGTATGCGTATTGCCTGTCAGACATCATGTCTCTGTCACTTACAAAGGCGAGCAGCCTTTTGTTGATGCCTACCTCGAAAATCTTGCTAATAACCGGTACAAGTGAAATTGGTCTGTATGACTTAATGTCAGACTTTTTTCCTTTACCTTTATAGAGAGGAGATATTTTAACTTTTTTGAGCAACAAAGGATATGTGCCAGATCTAATGCATAAATTGAAAAGATGGTTTAGCACGTCTGCGACGGGAAAAACGCCTGACTTTAGCAGATTCGGGAACAATCCGTATATGTCCATGCTATTTTTTGATGCGATGGAAACACGGAGGATCGCTATTACCTCACTAGACGTAAAAGTTTTTAGACGCAGAGCAAGCTGCGCGTGTGGCACACTGGAGCAAAGCGCTGCGAGGGCAGCTGGAACATCGGCTTGCGGTGCTCCGCATCTGGCTGCTGCCGTCACAAACTCCGAGTTCGTGGCATCAACAAGCTGTTGCTTGGTGCTATAAGGTTTACCATCATCATCGCGCACCTGATCGGTGTAGTCTACGCGTACTTTGTTACCGCGCCCCAGTTCAGAGTTTATAATCTGCCACATGCATTTGCCTTTGCCATTGCTAGGTGCCTTACGTATTAAATTGGAGAAAAAGTCAGTTCGTTTCTCACGTAACAATCTATTATATTTGATTGTGTAGTCGCCAGCAATTTCGTCCAAATCATTGCTGTCCGGCAAATTTGATTTCAATTTTAATATGTCAAACAGTAGGAATTTTAAATTAATTACTTCATCGTCAATCCAATTCTTGAATCTTTTCGTCAAAAGTTTTTGTTTAATGGGAAAGCAGATGTCAAATTTATTTATTAATATAGTCATAATTGCGTCAGATAACAAATCGCAGTCATTATTACATTTAAAAACAGTCTCAGTCCAGTCGATCGAAGCTAAAGCGGCTTGAAAGTTCATTTTGTTAGCAGACGAGTAGGTGCGAGCAGCCACGTGAACTGGTGCATTAGACGCCGATGAGTTACGAAACACTCACTCGTTGTGCATTGTGGTCGCTCAGGTGAGTGTCAACCTTTATGACGGCATGCACGCGCTCCAGTGGAATGTTGGTGTAAACATGGTCAAGCGATGTACCACTCTCGGGCCTGGTAACAAAGTCTACTAATTGAACGAATCCGTGCATGGAGAGGATATTGGATAATTGTTTTTTATGTGCGGAATTTTCAAGGTAGTTAATGTTTATGTCTCCCATCACTACCGCATCTAAACAGTCTTTATTAATTTTAGAAAGTATTTTTCGAAAGTAATTAAGTAGTCAGAATGACTAGTTTGGTTAGAATGGTATATTCCTACGATAAGTAGATCGTCGTCATGTAAATGGATTGCGCATATATCAAATATTTGCTCTTGAGTTAGTTCGCAGTAGTCCTTCCTACTCTCCGTTTTTAGGCCAGAACGTACAAAGATGCAGCTTCCCCCGTGAGCCACCTGCGTTCTACAGCTGTGAGAAATTAGATCGAAGTTTGAAAGCGTAACAGACTCTAATTCGAAACTACGCAACCAATGTTCCGTTACTATTAGTACATCACATGCTAGTTCGTTCTTCAGTAACACTTCAAGCTTTTTAGTTTTATTATTAATGCTACGAATGTTCTGGTGGCATAGCGTAACTTTTGCAGGCGGCCGGCGGTCGCTTGTTGACAGGTAGGGGGCGGGGACGGGGGCTATTTTCGGTGACGAAGGCGGCGGAAGCACGTCTGCCAAATCCGGTGCTGATGTTGCTGACGACGGTTTGCTGCGTACGAATCTCATGCTATTACCTACCAGGCTTCTGCTTATTAGATTGACTGAAACGAAAGTTCTGGCGCCAGGGTTTAATGCAGATGCCTTCAGACCAGTTCATTGGACTCATGATGGTTTCAATTAAATTGGACGGCGCGCCAAGTTTAAAAGACGCGTAGTTACCTCTCGCTTTAAGTGCCTCCACTGTACATATGTCCCTATTTTACCCCCTTAGGGGTGGAATTTTGTAAAACCCTTTCTTAGTGCACCCCTAGGCCTCATAAGGAACCTACATGCCAAATTTGGAATCTCTAGACCCAGCGGTTTGGGCTGATCGTTGATATGTCAGTCAGTCAGTCACCTTCTTCTTTTATAAATATAGATGTATGTAAGAATAAGAATAAGATTTATTTGCTTCAAACATGGTTGATACGATGGTAGAATATAATACAGATGTCCTCATGTTTCGCCAGTACATTAGCATGCAAAATATAATACTAATAAATTAGCCCTTATAGCCCTTTTTAGGGCTTTAGTGCAAAGTCCGTCTGGGGAAGTATCACCCCCTTGCCTATTTCTGCCGTAAAGCAGCAGTGTTTGCACTACTGTGTTTCGGTTTGAAGGGTAAGGTATCCAGTGAAATTCCTGACACATGAGACATAACATCTTAGTTCTCAGGGTGGGCAACGCGCTATGCTGTCTTATTAGCGTCAACGTATGTCACTAATAAGACAGTCGGTGTTATATGCGGTGGTGACCACTTACCACCAGGTGGCCCACCTGCTCGTTTGCTCACTTGTAACATAAAAAAAAATACTTCTATAAACCCTTAGGGTACTCGTATAACGTCGATGGATCTAATACCACAGAACAAATAATATTGTCATCTGTGATAGTATACGTCAAAATTCGTTCACTAAAGGGTCTGGAGAACAACTGGGGATGTTCAAATTGGCACGAAAATTACTTGTCATTTGACATTTGATGCAGACATACGGGACTTACCGACAGTATTCCACAGCTTCATGCTATTCAGTCTGGAAATGCATCCCTTAGCGAGCAGCCAGTCGGCGAATATACTGATCAGAATGCCGCCTACCCACGAAAACAAATACGGCATGGCCGAGTATTTCGCGTTCTGTAACAAAAATGTGATAAACAATTATAGATATCGATAAACTAGAGGACGATTTTACCCCTGTCTAGTTTATACAGGGTGTACAAAAATGGGAAGGTTTGCGCATAATTTGAATGTCAAATCGACTGCGTAAGGCAGTTCCCGAATTGCAGCTTTTCAAAAAAATTACTCCATCCATAATAATAAATTAGACTATACTGCCCATCCTCCGGTTGAGGATTGTTTTGTCGCCTTTTATAAAACCCACGGGAATAGACGGGTCTATGGACACACGGAAGAAAGAGTTGATTCATTGAGTTGATTCCTAGCAGTGATTAACGGAACGAAAACTTCAAGCTTGATACAAAAAGCTGATAAAAAACTTGAAATCTAAAGCATGCAGTTAGAAGGAAGCTAGTACGTAGCACGCTTGAACGATTATAAAAAGGTCACTGTTCAAGATCAAGATTCCAATTCGATTAAGAATCCTAATCTAACCTAGCAGCACAAGTAAAGTACTAATAATATCACGGACGAATAATATCAATAAATACATCATCATAACATCCCATGGTGATTTATAGGGGGGGTTTACCATAGTCACATATGGCACCGAGACGTGGCCGCTCACGATGGCCCTTATCAGAAAGCTCAAAGTCACCCAAAGGGCTATGGAAAGGGCTTGCTCGGAGTCTCTCTGCGCGATTGAATCAGAAATGAGGAGATACGCAAAAGAACTAAAGTAACTGACATAGCCCTGAGAATCGCTAAACTGAGTGGCAGTGGGCAGGGCACATCGCAAGAAGAACCGATGGCCGATGGGGCGTAAGGGTTCTAGAGTGGCGACCATGTACCGGGAGACGAAGCGTTGGCAGGCCCCCCACAAGGTGGACCGACGATCTGGTCAAGGTCGCGGGAAGCCAAGACCGGTCGTCATGGAGATCTTTAGGGGAGGCCTACGTCCAGATATGATGATGATGATGACATCCCAACCATACCTATTCTCCTGTCTCCACCTTTAATAAGAATAAGACAAATAACTAGAATTTTTACAATATTTCTACTCACAGAAACGATATCAAAATGCAGTATATTGGACATGTAGTTGGGAAATTCCGTTAGCTGAGTGTAAAATAGCCACGATTGGCCACACTGGGCAATGAGGATGGCCCACAGTGGCACACATGTGAGGAACTTTGACCAAGGTATGGACTGTGGTACTGTCGCTTCTTCCTGCAATGTAAAAAATGTATGTGTTTATAAAAATACAGTCGCAAAAGTCATCTCCGGAAATCTAAAACTTTGAATGCAAATCATGAAATTGAGAAACTTTCCTCATAGTACAAGGTCTTCACATACAAAAAGCGATATAAGAAGCAGTTTCTATAGAAAGGTTATTTTTTATGTATCTTGAGGATTTTTTTTAAGCTTTATGGTTTGAATCTATAATTGAATCAGTTTTTCAGGTGTATTTTTAATAGATCAGCCTTAGTCAGAACCATCCAGGTTCCAGGCGACTAGAAGATGGTACCAGATACTATGATTGATAGAAAGAAGTCATTAGGTCAAGTAAAAGGCCATTTGGCGGCTTGCAAACTTGACAGTCAGGTTAACTACTATAGTTCAAACATCTTACGAATGCCCCATAACCAATCAGGTCGCTTAAAATTATAAAGTCAAATGCACAATGACTAACTGAAGGTAAACCTTCGAAAGAAGCGGTTATTGCCTTTGTGTGTTTCCCAAAAAACTAAATAAAAAAAAAACATATATTTAATAATATTAATATTAAATTTAAACTCCATTGTGAATACACCTTTACCATGCATTTGCATTAATGACTTACCGCAGACGAACTTTTGAGGTCAATGTAAGGGTTGCAGGGGCAACTGGAATCTGATACGAATATGGCGAAGAAGAACTGATTCAATATTATAAACATTATCAGCGAGCTTTGCATTATGAATTCTAACATGTCATGTAACTACCAGATTGTTTTGTTATCAATATTATATCGACATGTGGGCCAAAGTGTGAGTGAGTCACAGAACGAACTGACCTCACAGATGTTTCTACTATACTTCATTTTGTATAACGAATAGCCGATTAGTAACATGAATCGAAATGATTAAGGTGGTAACAGTGCACTGCAGAGATGACGCCAATACGAAACATTTCTTAACTATTGTGGGTTTAGCGATGATAAAATATTAAACCCATTACATAGTACCTAATTTGTACTCGGCAACTAAGCTTAATAACAAAAGTGCTTAAAATGGCCGTTTTTGGCTAATGAAAACAAAATGACACCACCTCTGCTCTTTAACAACCTTAAAATATGTCCATTAAAGCATTTACAACTTTGAATATTCAAGGTGTAAATAAATATACTATTCATGTTACAAGCCCGTTACTCCAGTAAAAATACGGTTTTGCAAAACATTAAATGTTAATAGCTACTTTTTTGTGTATATCGTATTTAAATATGATGTTAAGACGCAATATTTACGAATCCACCTAAAATTTAAAGCGGAATATTTTTTTCGAATAACAGCTAAGGCAAAAATAGTAATAGACAATTATATACTTTATATCATAGATAAACGTATACTTTACATATAGGCATCAAAATCCACAATAAATATATTTAAAAATATCAATTTATTTCAAAATATAATATCTCCACTTATTTTTACATATAAGGTCCAATAAAGTCGAGGTAAAATAATAGAAATAAACTGAGCTAAACTCAACCTTTTTAAATGTAAGTGATTCTTATATATATTCACAAAAATGCCATACTAAATAAAAAAAAAGTTTTTTGTAATCGCTGGTTTACAATGATTTTGTAAACATTTATGTTGGATTTGCCAAAAATGTGATTATATAGCACTATTTAAATTATTAGAAAGCAAAACGGATCTATTACTATTTTTGGTTGCGAAGATAAGCTTTATTTAAATTTCGTGCTATAAAAGTTAAACAATACAAAAAAGCTAATATTTTTAGGTGGATTCATGTATATTATGAAATTCTGAATATAAAGCAAGCCGTAAATAAAAAAAATAATCTATTAACATTTTTTTCCGAAATTCCATATTTTTTTAATGTTTGGACGGCAAAATAAATAAATAAATGAAGTAAATTTAGGTGGATTCCATTAAAAAGCTTTACACAGAAATATAATCTATCGATCTGAAAAAGAATCACGGCTATTACCAATTATTTCCGTTTCGCCATACAATGCTCTCGTAATTTTACTGGAGTATTGGTAGTGAGCTAGCTTTCACGCCGTGGGCCGCGGCCCTCGGGTTCGATCCCCGCCCTGGGCAAACATTTGTGTGATGAACACAAGTGTTTGTTTTGTGTCAGGGTATTAATTATCTACGCCGAAACGGCGTAGACTCGCTCTATTTGCATTGTATTCTGCATGACATTCAATAAGTATTCTGTAAAGAATCTACATTGAATAAAATTATCTGAATCTGAACTTATGTATGTATCAGTCTCTGATACCCATAGTACAGGCTTTGCCTAGTTTGGGATCAGATGACCTTGTGTGAAAAAAAAGAGATTTAATCGTTATTTAAAGCAATTTTTAAAGGAATATGGTTACCAGCGTAGTTGACAGATGACAAAAGTTATCTGATCACAAATTAGGCAGACTGTATTGTGGGTATCAGAACACCCAGACACAGCACAAACATTTGTGTTCGACACCAAATGTTTGCCCTAGGCGGGGATCGAACCCGCAGCCCGAGGTGTAAAAGGCAGGCTGCCGAGCACACCAATAGGCCAGTAATTTGTATACAGAACATATTTTTCGCTCACCTTTCGCCCAAGCTATATTTCCGTATTGGTTGCAGTTAAGCGTTTAATGTAGTCTAAGTTAAGCGTTAGCAAAATAGTCAACACATTATATTAAAATCTCTTTATGATATACATATGATTTTTGACTAACCTGAGGCCCAATAGCCCTTGTTATATATTCCACCTCCTTAGGGCATATCCGCGGGTGTTTCTCCGGCGCATCATATACTAACAGCATCCACCCGACGAACCAGAGCACTCCCAAACCCCCAAACAGGTAGAAACAGAGCGGCCACCCTCCCCCCCAGTCTAATGTGCAAAGCCAGCCTGATACCGGCAGGGATATTACCGTGCCTATGTTTGAACCTGGAAGATAAGTTGTCTCTTACAGTCTGCAGCACTACCATGATCCCCTAGTTTAAATTGTATAGTGTTTGCCTAGCTATAAATGCTTCATTTACACTCGCGCGACAAAACTGACTTTTTCTCTGTTCATTTTTTTTAGCCTATATTGTGCCACTGCTGGGCAAAGGCCTCCTCTTGGTTTATCCAACTGTCGCGGTTTTGAGTCAATTTCCACCAAACGCGTCGGTACAAGTCGAAGTCGTCCTGACATCTTTTTCGTGGCCTACCCCGTCGTCGGCTTTGGCCGTCATAAATAATTGAGTGACGACTGGAAATTAATTTTGATTTAGATTAAACTTTTTCTTCTGAATCATGTTGCCGCTGATAGCCACTACTAACTACGCGCTATTTGCAGAGCGTCATTTTTAAATTTTCCTAGCTATTTATTATGTACACAACAATAACAAATCGCGGTCACACTCGCAGGCTCACAGCTCTACACTAGGAAAAATCGTCTTTTTAAGAACGATGCTACTCTGCAAATCGCATTTAGTGTGCGTTTAGTATGGTTCATAGTTCGCGTTAAGTCAAAACCAGTAACAAATAACAAATCTACGACTCGTATTATTTTTAAGTTTCGTGCTCTTATCATCTTATAAGAAACCACACAAGACGCACCTCGCTCAAAACGCGCAAGGAACAAACGCGTTTCAAACTAGTTGCACCTTCTACCCATAAAGCAATATAGTACCTGTACTCTACATACATAAAATACCTATCTACTTGGTTACAACATA
The DNA here is from genome assembly GCA_947532105.1 of Athrips mouffetella. Taxonomy (NCBI): domain Eukaryota; kingdom Metazoa; phylum Arthropoda; class Insecta; order Lepidoptera; family Gelechiidae; genus Athrips; species Athrips mouffetella. The sequence goes on along the minus strand of OX383972.1, from coordinate 18,624,106 downwards.
AACTTTTGTCATAAATTAAATTGTTATACATAATATCACGCCTCTTTTCCGTCGGTGTAGGCAGAGACCACGGTCCTCCACCTGCTACGATCTTGACATACTTCCCTTGCTTCTTGTACTTTCATCAATCCTTTCATACATGCTCGTCGTTTTAGGGTACTTTTAACCTGGGTACTTTTAAGTAAATTGTGCCCTTGTACAAAAATTACAAGGAAAAAAAATATTTTTTACAAGGCAACTTTTCCTTTTACATATTACATAAGTGAACACCATAATTACTTTTACATACCTGCATAAACATAAGCAGCAAACGTGGATCTCTCCATTGGTGGGATCCATCTAGCCAACATGGCATGCATTGCTGGATATGTAACACCTTCTCCTAAACCTTCTAGTGCTCTTACAGCAATGAAAAACTTAAAATCTATGTATGCTGCAATTGGACTAAGGATTGTAAATATTGCTGTTAATAGTACACCTATTCCATACACTAGTTTGCCACCAAATAACTCTGCTATTCTACCACCAGGTACCTGAAAAAAAAACATATTCAATAATTTTTAGGGTTCCGTACCTCAAAAGGAAAAAACGGATCCCTTACACTATAAGGGTTCCGTTTTTTCCTCCAAGGGACAGTAGACTTGAGTATTTGATATGAATTTCAGCTTGATACCTCCACGCGTTCGTGACAGACAGACAGACAACAAAGTGATCCTATAAAGCTTATAGGATCACTTTGTTGTCCGTCTGTCTGTCACGACCTTTTTTCTCAAGAACGCGTGGACGTATCAAGCTGAAATTCATGTCAAATACTCAAGTCTACTGTCCCTTGGAGCTGTGAAAAAATCAAACTTGTAAGCCAACGCAATCAAAAGATACAGCCGTTTATGCCGGTCACAGCCAGAGTTATTTTGTACGTAGTATATTTCATCAGTATAATTTGTCTACCCTTATCCCAAATTATTTGGGGAAGGCGCATCATTTGTATTGCTTCCATTTCTGGCTATCAGCTCTACATCCACTTCTTTTTAAATAAGTAAAAAGAAGAAAAGTTTGGCTCAAGTTCAATTCCGAACTAGCGACCCTCTGCGTACTATGCTAATGCTCTTACACCTGAGCTATCGAGTCGTCAATCAACTCATTAAAATTTCTCTTCTCCTTTGTATACTTTCAATACTTGATCGTCAACTGGCGACCTAAGCGACATCTAAAATCGATTGATGACCGCATTTTTCACGTTTTTTTTAATATGTACAACGTGTAAGCGGAATGAGCGAAACTAAGAAAATAGTTTGTCAGAATCGAGAGTAGAATCAATTTCACGGGTTTTTGATAGGTACTCCTATGAAAAACCCGTGAAATTGATTAATTAATAATATTAATTTTTATTATTAAAATTTTTGCCGTTTTTATTCTAAATATTTCAATGGATACGCGCGCTGGCGGCGGGCCGCGCGTGCGTGCGCGGACTAGAACAACGATGAAACTAGAACTATGATGAAACCTTAAAATAATAATAACTAGAAAAAAAAACGTATTTTAAGATATTTTACGGGAATGGATTTATTTTAATAAAAATCAGTTGGGGTGTATGAGGGTTTCGCTTATTCCATTAACACATTGTGTAAATTATTTCAAAATTACTTATTGAAGTTCTTTAGTTTAATTATTAGATTTACTTACTATGAGATAATGAGACATAACGTTGTTTTACTAACTTAACTAAACAAAATACTAAAAAGTTTTTACCTGGGTCAGTACGTATCCATAAAAGAATGAACCTAATATTATACTTTGTTGTTCAGCGGTCCAGTTAAACTCGCCTGGTTTCTGTAATGTAAATAAATCATAGAATGAATCATGTTATAGGGTTTCAATAATAAAATATGATAATGATTTTTGGTCAAATTGTACATAATCTTTAAATAAATCTAAAACAACAGCAATGGTTTCACCAATTTTACTTGATTTTTAAGATGGAAACAATACTTCTTTTTTACCTAAAAAACATCCACAATGGCAAGATAACCTCGAGCTATTTTCAAAATTTTACAGTTGCAAAACAAAAACAGAAATTACTGACCCAGCAGTGGGACACAACACAATATAAAATATCATTTCAAATCATGATTAATTGTATTTGGTTTAATTACATTGTAGGACTATTAGGTGGTGACCACTTACTATCAGGTGGCCCACTGCATGCTTGCTCTTTTGAAACATAAATTTAGTCTTACATGAAATTAAAATTCATCATCATAACATCCCATGAAACATCCACTGCAGGACAGGGAGCTTTCTCCAGAACTCCAGCAAAAATGTGTGGTACTTTGGAGTGGTTTTGTCGTAGTCACCATGCTTGTAAGTGTTGAGGCTGGCGACCGCTGTGGTCGGTGACTGCAGTATGTAAGATGGTACAATACACATACTGCTGCCCACCCTCTGGTTCATAAGCCCTTAGTCTATTGTTTATGACAACCATGCATAGACATGTGTTGGTACTATTCTTTGCCTGTACCACAGATGAAATTACAATTATTGGATGAATACTCACGGGAGGTATAGTATCATTTGCTTGAGGCACGGCTGGACATACATCTGGTGTTGAGTCGTTTGATGGTAACGGGGCTGTGGAGTTGATCATTGCTACCAAAGCTACTGAGAGGTTCACCCTCATGGCATATACATTGGCAAACCCAAGGAACCCCATGATCCCAAGCACTGTTCTGCATTTTATCCATCCTGTTGTTTCTTCCTCTACAACAAGTATTTAATTTTTATATGTTGAATTTTTTTTTGGACCTGATAATCTCCTTGCTCATTTATAAGTGAAGTAAAAACAACTTCTGTTTTACGACATTTACAACAATGCACAGTAAAAATTCGACTTTCTATTCTGTGTTTAATATATTTTGTATAGAAAATCTATTTTTTTTTTGTGCATATTGGCTAGACTTTATAAACTGAACCGTTTTTATTACTTGAACCTTTTAGGCAAAACATGGCAGTATAGGCTGTAATTTCTTTGCATAGGTAGAAGATCATAAAAAAATTAACTGGATTTATTAAAAACAACAATTTCAAACTTTCTTAAATGGTCTAATAATTCGAGATAATCATGGACATTACATAAATGAAAATACAAGATGATTCATGAGCATATAATAATATGATATACTAGCTGTTACCCGCGACTTCGTCCGCGTAGATTTTATAAAAAAACAGAACTCGAACTTAATTGAAACATATTTTACGGAGCGCTTATCCTTCTTGATCCCTACGTAAAAGATGCATTTGTACTTATCCAAGTTGAATAAATGCATCTTACTACAAACTTAATTATCTTTTGATTTTATTTAACTGGTAGGTAGTGCGGATTTTTCATTGTCAACCGTTATCCTCCCTATCTATCCTTTTGTATCCCCCCCCATTCATTCCCACTCCCCCTCCCTCACCCTCTCCCACTCTCTCTTCCTCTCCCTCGCCCCTCCCTCTTCCCCCCCTCACCCTTCCTTCCCCCTCCATTTCCCCCCTTCCCCTCTCCCCATCACCCTCCCTTTCCCCCCTCGCCCTCCTCCCATTCCCCTCCCTTTCCCCCTTCCCCTCACTATTCCTCCCCTTCCCCCTCTCCCTCCCTCTACCCCCCCTCCCTCTACCCCCTCCCACGCCCTCTACCCCTCCCTCCCCCTTTCTCTCCCCTCATTTTCCCCTCCCTTACACTCTCTCCCTATCCCTCCCCCTCTCCCTCTCCCTATCCCTGACCCTACCCCTATCCCTGCTTCTACCCCTAACGCCATCTTAACCGCTATCCCTATCCTTATATAAACATACAACTGACACTCATATTGATTTTTAGACATTTCAAACCTATCGAATCCCAACCCCATCCCAGGGGTGGTGGTATTTCACATCCACCACGTTGGATTTCAAAATCATTGTAGTTTTCGTAATCAGCGACCCGATAAACCATACGAACGACACCCATATTGATTTTTAGACATATCAACTCTATCGCACCCCAACCTCATCCCCAAGGGATGATAGCATTTCACGTCCACCATGTTGGATTTCAAAATTGTTGTAGTTTTTGTAATCAGCGGCTCGATAAACCTTACAAACGACACCCATATTGATTTTTAGACATTTCAACCCTATCGCACCTCAACCTTATCCCCAGGGGATAATGGTAGTTTACGTCTACCACGTTGGATTTCAAAATTGTAGTAGTTTTCGTAATCAGCGATACTTAGTTGAATAAAAAAAGTCCCATCAAAATCGGTTAAGTAGTTTCGGTGTGCTGTAGCAGATACAACCCCGCTAGAGTATTATTGTATGTGTAGATTCCCACGGGAATGAGATATTTTCCCGGGGTAAAAAGTAGCCTATGTCCGTCTCCAAGTTACCATCTATCACCATACCAAATTTCATCAAAATCCGTTCAGCCGTTTAGGCGTGAAAGAGCAACAAACAAACAGACAGACAGACAGACAGACAGAGTTACTTTCGCATTTATAATATTAGTATGGATACGCATAATAATTGTATACATCACAAAACAACGCGATATGAGCACGAAATAAGGCCTTCAATGTTATTGATAATAGCTGCCGTCCTTCTACTTAAATGAGAGTCTTACCTATCTCTGTCTCCACCAGGTTTCGGCGATCACTTGTGACATCATTTTCTATATCAGCGTTGATGATAGGACTTTCTTCTGTGGATGACATGGTCACTTCATACCACCATCCTTCGATCCACTTTCACACAACAAAAAAACACTTTTCTCAACACCACATTAACATCAGAATACCAAAACTCCAATATGCGTTAATTGTGCCATACATGAGCCGAACATGAGTCACGTACAATAGCTGGCGCTTTTTATTTGAATTTCTATAAACAAAGAAAAATTCCTTCTTGCATCGCATGCAAATCGTGAATTTGAAGTAAGTTCTGATTCAGTACACAATTATCCACACTACATACACTTAAGTGCTCGATACACGGTCGCCAACATGGGTCCCGACAGAGGTGACCATGGTCAGTTCCGACCGTGTATTTCGCGTTCCGACCGTGTATTTCGCGTTCCGACCGTGTAGTTCGTAGTTTACAACCAATTCTCTATAGAACCCGAATGGTTGCCAGCCAAGGTCACCTCTGTTGGGACCCATGTTGCCGACCGTGTATCAGGCATTACACTTGACGATCGATCGCACGCTCAGAGTAAAAAACTATAGAGTCCGCCATATACATATTCTGTATGAATGAGCTAGTGAAGTGTAAAGCGTCTCTCGGTTAGAGAGTAGTATATTCTTTGGTCTCACTGTCGCCCATGCTAGTCGGTCAAAAAACTCAGTTAAGATTGCGTTCCTTAACGAGAATTTGTTCACTCGGACCTTTAAAAAGAGATGGCATGCAGGAGGAAAAGAGAAAGAAAAAATGGTTTTGGAACGCATTTGGGTAATCTTTGTTTTGGAACGCTCTCGAGTGATACCCGACACTGATGGTGCCAGCCGAGTCGAGCTAGTACAAGTAAGAAGCCCTTTCAGGATCTTATCCTCCTCGAAGTCTTCGTCCACGCTCTCATTACGAAAGTCTAAGGACTGACGATGAATTTGGCCTAAAAGAAAGAATAAAAATAATGTTTTTTGATTCATCATTTTCACTTTCAACTTCAACTATTGAACGAAACTGGTAATCAGCCATCTAAAATTCAGCACTGAGCATGCAAGCACATATTAATTCAGTTAAACAGCAATAACTTTTATTTCAATTCCATCACAATTCAATTCAATTAATTTATTAAATTTTTATGGCTCCATCGCTAGCGATATTGATTGTTTCGATCTCACAATGTTTCCTACTGTCATTGTCACTTCACTCATCTGTCAGGTAATAATTAACGCTGGAAAATCAGCGTGAATTTTTACTCCTGTCAGGGTAAAAATTACCCTCCCCCCGGTTGTTTTGGAACGCTTCCGTGAATTGTTCGGTTACATTTGGTTTCACTCGGGAGTGTTTTGGAACGTCAAAGAGTAAATCTCGCCCGACGTCGGGTAATTATTCACGTTAAGGAACGCAACCTAAGTTTTACAAAAATCAAGATATCTTTAAAAATATAAGATCAAACGAACTTCTTGAAGTGAAGTTCGATCATTATTATCTGTCGCTTCATACGAAAAATATAAATAAATACATAAGTATAAGGTTTACTTGTAGTACCCTTCACGTACTCGGCAATATTCGCACATTAAGAGAATGAAAACGACTACTTGTTTACCATTCAAAAAATCACCACTCCACTATCCCCACAACCCCCACCCGCAGTCTGCCTGGCGGCCAATGGTGCGGAGCTGCCTCATTTCTTTAGAGCTTAAGATCCCCAGCAAAACTGACCTTAGGGCTTTTGGGTGGGCGGAAAGTTTATTTATATTTTTCGTATGAAGTGACTCAGATAATAATGATCGAACTTCACTTCGAGAAGTCCGTTTGATCTTATATTATCTTTCGTCGCTTCATACTCAAATATAAATAAAAACATAATTATAAGGTTTACTTGTAGATGTTCAGAGAGATGGGGAAGTTCTGCAAAATGTATTTTATTCTAAATGTAGCTTTATTTCAATAAAGCACTTCATTTTGTAAATACATTTAAATATGCATGCATTTCTTAAAATAAATATTAACACTGGTTTATTTTATTGAGTCGAGTCCAGACACAATTCATTGATTCAATAAATAATTACCAAAATCAGTTTCTGTTGCAATTTTTCTATTGTAAAATTTTGCAAATGTGTCTGATGAACTAGTCCAGCTTGCCGCACATCTGATGGTCTCTATGGAGATACCAGCAGAAGCCGGGGCAGATATGGACTCGTGCCGTGTGTTACGGGCACTAAACACTGATGTGTCTATTCCACTCTAGGATGAAACTTGTTTGATCCATCTGCCTGCTTATAGTCTGTGTTGTAGCAGACTTGTGTGGCGTTTTGTGAGTAAGTAAAAGACAACTTACACCTGTGGGTCATATAGATTCGGTTAGGGTTAGGTAATCTTTCAATGCAGTGGCTGGGCAAATTGAGAGATTTTTAGTAAAATAGGGGAGATGTAAAACCAGTTGTTCCCTAACCGGAGCAGATGTCTTAATAATATCTGAAATTGTAATAAAAATTTAGTTTTGATGAATTTTTATATTTTCTAATTTAATTAATTAGGGATAGTGTCTGAACCCTGTGAGCGATACGTAATGCCAATAATGATATCCAGTTTTTTGTTTTGTTGTCAGAGATGTGAGTCAATACAGTTTGAGGATTCCATATAATTGTATTTGGGTGTCACCGGTCTTAGTTTAAACACTCCTTTCATTAAACGTTTAATATTATCACTTGAGGTAATGTGGCTACCTAACATCAAGGAAAGCGCTGACCGATGAGTATTCAATGAGCTGTAACAATCGCCTTCATCAAACTGCTTTGACGAAAAATCTTTGACTGACTCAACTGATCCAACATACATATGCATTAGTGACACGGTATTGTCACCATAACTTAAGACTTACATATACTGCTTTATAGTGTTATCAGAGAGTGAAGCAAGCGTCATATTCGTTGCCGATGTCGGCGTCCCCTTTCGCACGAACGCCGTCCGCAGACAGTCGCGGCACCCAGTGAAAGCTGTCTGTGCAGAGGATGTACTCGTTTGTGATCGGAGAAAATTGGTTCGAAAATCATAATTTCAGACGAAAGACAATAAGTTTGCATAACCGTCTGCCCAATTAAGGGTTAAATGCACGAAAACATCGAATTTCAATTGATCAGGCCAATGTCCACGAGTTCCCGCCAAAAAGTCCTAGTTTTATCTTTTCTTTCGTTTTGTCGTTCGTTCCTTCTTTCTGCATTGTAAAAAATAAACGATAGATTTTCACTGAATTGAAACGTACTTTGAATTGCAATTTTGACAGCACGCTGACAGTTCAGGAAATTCGGATACATCATCAATAAACATGCATACCGAGAAAAACCGGTTCTTCGGTTCATCAAAAAACCGATTGAAAAGTAATAGTTGCTTCCGTCTGCTTCCGTGTTGCTTTCATAAAATTTTACGTTTTTGTTTAGGGTTCCATGCCAAAAGCGTGAAAAACGGGACTTGATGTGTCTGTCTGCCAGAGGGCTGTATCTCTTTGACCCAGGTGGTCTCGGGAGGTGTACGGTTTACAATAACCCGAAAATTGCATGAGCTCTAGAATAACAAATAATGAAAACTGGCCAAGTGCGTGTCAGACTCGCGCGCATTTAATACACTTTAGCAGCGTGACTGCGCATCCATAACTAAGACGGTATTTTTACTTCAGTGGTACGGAACCTTCGGTGCGCCAGTCCGACTCGCACTTGGCCGGTTTTTTTTCCTTTTTTTTATTATAACAAGATTATTTGAAGTTGTAATTTCCCGGAATAATTAGGATATTTCTGTATAAAAAATATTTATTTTACTTTAATGATTGCTATAGGATCATTATAATATTGTTATAAAAATCTAAAATTTTAAACCAATAATTATTAAGTACTTTTAGAATTTAAAATAAGTATGTTTTAAGTTAACAACACAAACACAAAATGTATACTGTCGGAACTAAATCTTAGAGACTATTTTATGACATTGGCCACAGATTCTTGCTTATTGTAGGCATTAGCATGGCCATTACAACTGTTGTTATTAGATTAACACTGTGATTGTCCAAAATACTTCTGCCACTGATGTGCTTTACAATTTGACTAGATTGCGATACAATTTTTCCATCCTTATCCACACCTGAAAAAAAAAATCCTAAAATGAGAAATAAGGTGAAAAAAAACCGCAACATAAAAAAAACTTCAAGGAATCTTTTTGCAAATGGCTTATAATAATCACAAGTGGGAGTAAATTACTAAAAGAATTAAAAACCTTTAACAATAAATAAAAAATAATAAAGTCATTATATTAACCTGAGTATTGTAGAGTGGCTCCTAAGACTGAATCAATTAAACTGCCCAGGAATCCTCCAAGTGCGCCAAAAAAAATAATTGGCCATTGCGGCGGCGCATACATCAACGATATTTGATCCGCAAAATATAACACTGATAAATACTGAGCTACGCCAATTACAAGGCCTCCAACAGTGCTGAAAAATGTTCCAATTAAGGATATTCCTCCATTTGTTCCTCTGGGGACTGTTTTCCAAGTTGTGACTAGAAATGGGTCAGACTTTGATAGAACCGTGCCAAGTTCAGAAGCCCAAGTATCGCCATTACAGCAAGCAAAACAACCTGTAATTAATAAATGTGTGTTATAAATGTGTGATGTGTGTTAAACAAGTATATTAACATATTAACTCTTTAACCCTCGTAATAACATCCTTACCAAGAATACCCATTGAGAGCCATGAAGCTCTATAATCTTTAATAAAGTCAATAGGCCTTTCTGTGGCCCCTATATCCAAAAGATACAGTAGACCAAGTTGTGTTGCCATTCCTCCATTACAAAGAACTTGGATCCAGTTTCTTTGACCTTCACCTAAAAGTAATTAACATGTCATGTATTAATTTTAAAACTTACTAACCTACCAGTAGTCTTATCAGTATCATTTTGGTCAACTGAATGCAGGCAGACTTGGACAACAAAAAAAAGATGATAATGACCTACTTGCCTTAAGATAACCACTGACTAAAAAACCAATGCAACTTTGATAACTTAATCTACTGCCATTGTTACAATAATAATATGCTTGCTTTAAACAGGGGTCTGCAAAATGTCACTGCCTACAGAGATTATAAATTCAAGGAATTACAAACTATTTATTAAACGTTACCATATAATCTGATACACTTATTTAACTGAGTCAATGGGTGTGACAAAACTGTGACTACAATAAACATTTCCAGAAGAATAAAATAATTTAAGAAATACTTTCATAGTCTTTCTATTTTTTCTATTAGGTAAGTAATAATGGATTACCTTCTTTAAAATCCACTTCAATCTTCTTTTTCATATGTGAACGAAACTTTGTAGCTTTAGATGATGAAATAAAGAATGTGAAAAGTGCTGCAAGGTGGCAGAAGCTGCTCAGAGTCAGAACAAAAGCAACTATGAGACCAAAAAAAGCTCCACTTAAATTTACACTTTTCTTTTTGTATCCATAAACTGCTACTGCGATGGGAATAAGACATGAAACCAGCCATCTTGCTGGAGATATTACAAAAGGCTCTGAAATAAGAACATATTTTTTTATACATAACTTTTATCACTAGTATTACTAGTAGTAGTAGTGCCTGCCCACTTTGAAAAATATCCTAATATTTAAAAAATATTCTAGAATTAAATAATGATGGCCTAAAAATAATACTGTACTTACCATCAAAGCCATTCTGTTCTACGATGAATTTGGAGTAAATGATGTTGACAATCCACATTGACATAGAAAGCGGTATTGAAATCGCACATAGTAAAACAGTTAAAATGTGGTCATTTTGCAAGTGAAGACCGCTACTCGTTGGAGTCATATCACTGTTTGAGCCCATTTTAAATACAGTTTATTTACTGTAATCCTACTTTTATATCCGGTTCACTAGTCTGACCCCAGTCTCGAAGGCAAAGTCAGTAAACACGTTTTCCCATATCAATGATTAAATATCACTTCACAGGCACTAACTACCATCACCACTTCCCTTTTTTGTACCGATATTTTTTTCTTAGTTACAATTTCCTACTTTCGATTATTATACTATTAGTTAAGAATTTACAAAAATATTCAACTTCAACTTCAACTTTTAATAAGATGGCAATCGGCCGTTTCAAGATACAACCATTACTGCCAATGTCTAGTTGACAAGAGCACAAACATTAGATTGTGTGTGATGTGACTGTGATGTTGTGTTGTTGTTGTTTTGTTAACAATAATGTTGACTGACATTGACATTGAAACTTATGATTTGACACTCGTGGTAGTGTTACCAGTACCCGAAAATAAACATGTGTCTAACAACTTCTTTTACAGCATTTATTGCCTATTCGTTATTTGTTTATAAATAAAAGAGTTAACATAGTTTAAATAATAGGTCTTTACCTATGAAATTGCCGAATTGTTCTTACAGGTTAATCAGATCATAATTCCTATAATTTTAAAGCTATTTTTTTCATTTGTCTTACATTTGAAAGTTGCCTGCAAGGTTATCAATTTACGCATAAAATAAAGTTAAAATTTTAGATTGTTATATGAAATTAAAGGTTCGATAATTGTTCGTCTTAAATGTCGGCCGATTTCATCATTAGATTTGTTATATTTTTTTACAGATAATATTTTTCGAAAATTTAATTTAAGCTTCTGTTAGCTTAATGTCTTCCAATCATGCTTAAAAAAACATAAACAATTTAGATTTTTAATTCCTAAAAGAAATGCAAAAATATTAGTACTGAAAATTGAGTTTACCCAAAATTCGCCATACAAAACGGCAATTTCATAGGTAAAGACCTATTACGTTATAATAAAACAGATTTTCACACACTTTCTTACTTCTTTCCTTGACCATGATAATTTTATTTATGTGGCTTTATAACCAGGGATTTATTGTGGCTGGAAAGAAATTTAGAGGATGCTCATGTACTCGTATGTTTGAAAATTCATACAGGCGCTTACCATCGCTCAGATGTGGGATGACAATAGAAAATAATAGAACCTGCATAAGAGGCAGGCTCATTACCACACCTAAAGGCCAGTCATAATATAAGGGTGATTCCTGAGAATTTGGTTCTTTGACTGATTCCTCTGCCAATTTTTATTTTAAAACCTAACATTTATTACACCCATTTGTAACAAAATAGATGCATATAGGAATACAAATATCGATTTGGCACATAATTAGATAAATCGGTTTTGAAAATATTCATGTTTAAATATTTTGTGCCCAGAGGAATCAGAAATTGATGCCAGAGGAATCATAAACAATGTGTAACTAATAAAAAGCATCAATCCATTTAGGATACGCTATAAAACGATCTACAAAGCGCACTCCGACACGTCTCTTTTCAAGAAGGTTTACAATAGAACTCACAGTTGTCAGATGAATCAATTTTTAGTATAAAATAACATTTTGTGATTAATTCCTTAAGACTTGCCTCTTGCCTTTCAGACTACTGATAACAGTCACAAATATCATCTAAATTGACGTGGAACAGCAGTGTAATATGCAACAAAAAATGTAAAAATAAGTGCAGAGTAATCAGTAACATATGTGAACCAAGCCCAGAGGAATCAAACATTCAACTTTGTAAGTCGGAGCGCGAATGGTCCAGCGGCGAAGCTTCCCCAATAGCTGTTCGGAACGCGACTGGAAAGCACACTCCCCCCACTTCTTTGTCTCCCAACTGCTACGTTTGGCTGGCAACGTCCAAAACATATCGTGACATAGAAATCAGTATTTTTGCCCAGACAAATATTAAATCTTAAAGAAATTGAAAGCTAATGAATAAAATGTATTCTTTATATTTTAATTCAATGAATGGACTAATTAGCTATCCATTTAAACTCATAAAAAACCATAATCAACATTTGATAAAAGTTATATTTCGATATAAGGTAAAAAACGGAGAGAGGACACGCCAGAGGTATCACAAGAATTAACTTTGAATTTTTTTTTACATACTTGTGTTATAAATAAAACAAAAACAAAATGTATCCCTGTTAAGTCAAAGGTCTAATAGTAAAAAAAAGAAATTCGTCGGAACAAACAATAGATTTTGAGCTAGAGGCCCGGACATGCAAAATTTTGCATCTCAGGAATCACCCATAATATTAGGCGTTAGATCTTGAAAGGATGGAAACGGAAAACATTTCAGTTTTCAACTTGTCAGCGTTCTACTTTCTGAACTTTTATGTTTGCTCCGTCTATTAAGAAAAGTAACATCATAGGGCAGATATACTAATTGTTACAAAAAAAACGTCTTGGCAACTCCGCTATTTCGGCTAGCCAGCACAATTCGGATACACGCTGTAAATTTCTTTATTCAAATACCGGTTTTTATTTACATGAATCGCGACACTATGAACTGTCAATTCTGCCTGTCAGTCACCCATACTGTCAAACAAATGTCACTGTCACTAAGTAATCTGTGTCACCGACTGTCAAGTCTGTCAGTAAACGGGTAGGTAATGTGCGTCACGAGAATGTGCAACATTTAATACGCAGCAAATAATGCAGCTGATAATTGGCGTCACGTGACGCCGATTATCTGCTGCATATTATTTGTTGCGTACTACTGTGCTGCACATTATTCAAGCGCTTGATAATCGACGTCATGTTATTGAACCTCGAAGCATCGGCCTTCACTAGAGATGTGTTTTCTCTTATTTTAACTATATATAACTAAAGGCTCGTCTGGCTGTTCATAGAGGCGTTTTGGTACCAATACTGATGTACGGCAGTGAAAGCTGGGTATGGCAGAAAAAGCATGAAAGTAGAATTAATGCAGTAGAAATGAGAGCGTTGAGGAGTATGATTGGTGTGAAATTGAGTGACAGGATTAGAAATAGTGTGATAAGAGAACGTTGTGGCGTAAAAGAAGACGTAGTGACTAAAATTGAGAAAGGGATGCTGAGATGGTTTGGTCATGAAGAGAGGATGAATGAAGGAAGATTGACGAAAGAGATCCACAAGGCGAGAGTGAATGGAAACGTTGGAAGGGGAAGGCCTCGGCGAACGTATCAGGATCAAATTCAGGACGTTCTGAATAAAGGCCAGGTTAAAAGTACCCTAAACCGACGAGCATGTATGAAAGGATTGATGAAGGTTCAGGAAGCAAGGGAAGTATGTCAAGATCGTAGCAGGTGGAGAACTGTGGTCTCTGCCTACCCCGACGGGAACAAGGCGTGATGTTATGTATGTGAACTATATCCATACGAAAATATTTTAGAGAAATTATTGGTTCCAGTTGAGAAAATTTCAGCTTAGCTACCAAGACTTTAAAGACAATAGTATCGTTTAAATATGATTTCCATAGGTCCGTTAGGTAAAGTAAACACAACCTTACCGATCCCGTGGGATCGGTTAGGTTGTGTTAGGTACTCTTGCGACCACATCGCACGAGCCGAGCGAGCAAAGCGAGCGAGCCGTGGCAGCGGCCGGCCAATGTCAGAAGTGAAATTGAGGCATAAAATACTTTGCCTACATAAAACTCCAAAAAAATATAAATAAATAAATAATAAATAAATAAATGTTTATTTGAGCCAGTTACACAATTGGAGTTTTAACAAAAAGGAACTTAAAAGGCTAATTAATTTACTAATTGAACGGCGGTAGCCTGAAACTCAAACTAGGTTAAAACCTGTGTGATGAGTGTCAGTGGTCTGTCGTCTGTATTATTAATGATTTCTTGCCAAAAACAATGAACAGAAGTTATTATGTAACTAGGAATCATTTATGTAAGTAAGTAAGTATATAATGTGGGTTTTGTGTCTATATTGTGGTGAGTGTATGTGTGTGTGTGTGGTGTGTGTATGAGATGTGTAGCGGTATATGTGTAAGTGCTTGCAAGAAGGAGTAAAAATTAGGTTAGTAGGTATAATTTAGGTTAAGATGGATTCTGTCTGATCATAATCTAAAGATAGTAAACACTTTTTAATTTTATTTTTACAATCATACTTATTTAGTGAGCTAATATGTAGGTTTTCATTGATAGCATTGTAGATGTTTGCACTACGATGTCTGAATTGCTTTCTCGCAAAAGTAGTTTTACAAACTATTTTAGGGCATGGAGGTATAGGTCTTCTCAGGGTGGTTTTATCGGCACTATTTTGTAAGGGGACGCATCTATGTTTAATTGCCTTATTGCCTTACTGTTAGAAAGGACAATTCACTATATAATTGCTTCGTCGGGAATCTCTACGGCTTGCGGAACAGAACCTTGAGGATGGCCCTTTGTGATCTCTCAAGATCAATAAATTTTGATTTAGATGCACCACCCCATGAAGATATAGCATAAGATAGGATAGATTCAGCGAGTGCTGTATAAACTATTCTTAAAGTTTCTTTGTCGGCAGAGTTTCTTAATTTCTTAAAAATAAATATTAGCTTCCTAGTCCGTGACATAAGAGAACTTAAGTGTTCGTACCAGTTGAGACAATGGTCCAATAGAACTCCCAGGTATTTTATAGATGGGGATCGTATGAGAGGCAAACAAGAGCACGGAGTAGATGAGGGTGAACATGTATGAGCAAGAAATGTAATGTCAGGAGGCTGATCACATGGTCTTATAGTGAAAGTTAGGAACTTTGTCTTATTGATGTTTAAAGTTAAAAGGTTATTGGAGAGCCAGTTCATAGCTTGCCTGAAGGCAGTTTTTGCGTGCGACACAGTTTCTGTCCAAGTTTCCCCGTACACAATAATGGCTGTATCGTCAGCATACGCAAACAAACAGCTGTTAGGCGAGGTCAATTTGCATAACTCATTCACGTAAATAAGAAAGAGTGTGGGTCCGAGGATGCTCCCCTGCGGTACACCACAGGTTATCGCGAGCTCATCGCTATGATAAGAGTCAATTTTAACTATTTGGGTCCTATCCAATAAATAGTCGGTTAAGAGATTTAAAGTCATCCCCCTAACATCAACACTTTCAAGCTTTTTCAACAAGAGTGGGATAGAGTCGGTGTCAAATGCCTTAGACAAGTCAAGAAAGATACCTAGACACTTTGCTCTTTCATCAATTTTCTGGACGATCACTTCTGTCAGGTCTATTATGGCATCTTCTGTAGATAGACCTTTACGAAATCCATATTGATTTTTTTGACAGAATTTCATGAGCTTCCAGAAAACTGACCAGTGCCGAGTTCAGTACTCTCTCCAAAATTTAAGAAAGAGAAGGTAGGACAGATATTGGTCTATAGTTGCTGACGACGTCTCTATCTCCACTCTTGTGAATTGGGTGCACAACCGCTTTTTTTAAAGCAGTCGGAAATTTACCTGTCCTAATGGCTAGATTACAAATGTACGTGATGATCGGTGTTAGGATATGACTAGCAGATTTTAATAGTTTTGATGATATCTTATCCCAGCCAACAGCCGCGTCACTATTTAGGGTAAGAATAATCACACGAACGTCATCTTCCGTAACTTCATGAAAAGATAATGAATTAGGTGGCGATTGAGTAATGTTAGGTCTAAGTTGAATAGAAGGAACAATATCTTTTGCTAATTTTTCTCCAATAGTGGCAAAATACCTATTTACCTCGTTAACTGATTGTTTGGTGCTATGACATGAGTTCAGTAATTCTATAGGGGGAACGGGAGTTTGGGTAGTATCAGTTACTTTTTTTAATGACTTTCCACGTTTTCTTTGGGTTATTTCGGGCTTTATCAAATTCAGATTTTTCAAATTCGATCTTCAGTTTTCTTAAAAGATTATTACAGAAGTTTCGATAATGTTTGTATGTTATTTTAAGTACTACATCATCTGGATCATGTCTTAGTTTTCTGTGCGTGTTATCTCGATTTCGGATACATCGTAGTAATCCTAACGTTATCCAAGGCTTAATGATCCGTTGCCGACAGGGTACTCGTACATTGATTGAATGTGCGGCAATAATTGAGGTGATGATAGTGATAAGACTACCAGTGACTTGATTGACATCATTCATGGTATATAATTTTGAAAAGTCAGTATTTTGTAAATGTTGAAGAATGTCGGGATAGTTTGAACGTGTTATTAGGCGATTATGTTGCTTTTTAATAGTGTTTAGATTAAGACAGACAATTATCGGGGAATGATCTATTATGGTTGCGTCCAAAACAATTGTGGTAGCTTGATAGGTTGTTCGTAAGAATGCGTGGTTGATACAGAATATAGAATATAGAATACAGTTTTATCGATTTAAATAGGCCAAGGTGATACACAGCTCTATAAAGAACTTGACCTTTTCTAAACGTGACGTGAACTATCAGGTGCGCATTATCCGAGCGCGCAATAACCAGTGACACATACTACGCAGCAAATATTGTGAGACTGGATAGTTGACGTCACGACGCCAAATATCAGCTGCACATTATCGAGGTGCGTACTATCTGCTGCACATTATATGTTGCACATTGTATGCCACCCAGTAAACGTACGTAGAAGCAGTGTTGCCACCTTAGCCCTTTTGGGGCTAGATCTAGCACTTTTTACTGTAGGTGAACTCGTTGTTTAATAATTTAGCCCGGAAAGGGCTATCTAGCCCTTTTCACAAAATCTGAAATAGGCGCCATCCTAAGAGTACTAACAGACGATCGGTTCGGACTGCTCCGAATTTAGCTCCGGTCCACGATTTTGTCCAATAGCGTTGCGGATTAACCCAAACGACAATTTTGCTATTGGGCAAAATCTTGGTACGGAGCTAAATTCAGAGCAGTCCGATCCGATCGTCTGTTAGTACTCTAACATCGCGATAACATCGAACTTCCGCGATTTTTGTCATAGATATTGATTTATATTTTTGTGGAACCATTTGTTCGATTCGATTATAGCAACATACCGCATCTCTACGGTAGGTATGTACCTACAAGGTAAATACTTATGTTTTAAATTTTAAATCTGTTTAATTTTGATTTGTTTTGGTTAACAGCTAAATGATTCTTTTGAAATTTTTAACTGGTTAAATTGGTTTAATTTTAGTTTGTTAAATAAATTTTTTTTTTAATTTTTGAACTCATTAAATTGGTTATTTTTTTTCTAATTCAGATTAATTTTGAAAAATGTTATAGTGATTCAAACTCAAAAATAAATACGTACCTAATTGAAATCATTAGTAAAGGTGTTTTTTAGCCTTTTTTTTACATTAAGTCTTTTCATGGTAATTTGTGCTCCATCTAGCCCAATCTAGCTCTTTTTAGCTTCTTCAACTGCCCCCATTACTAAAACCAAGGTGGCAACACTGCGTAGAAGTTGGATTTACGGTGTTTTTATTGTTCGTTTGCAAAAATATGTTGTAGACGAAAAATAATTATTTTAATCCAACAAAGGATACATTTTTACAAACAAACATGAAACCGCTCATAGATTTCGACGAATGTCTCAGAGACTCACCTAAGTTTAGGTATTGTGTGCAATCCACGAAAGTTGTGCTTGTTTTTTTATGGGTAGAAAGTGATTTTTCGTAAGTGTAGTGAGTTTGATTGTTGTGTAAGTGTTCCTTGTTTGTAGGGAGCAACTGGAGACCGAGGAAGCAAGCATAGATTCGCTGGAGCAGAAGCTGGACAAGGTTTTGAAGGCATGTTCTGTGATGATCGAGTCGGGGAAGATTTACATGACTCATAGAGGGTAAGGACTTGACTACTTTCTTCCTATTCAACAATTACGGCGGCAATTTAGTACTACCGAGAGAAACAGATCAATGAATTCACGGAAAAACTTTTATTTGAAACATAAACAGTAGTGTTTATAAATTGACTCTCATTCACTCTCTGCTGTTGCTAATTCTAAAAACAGCATTTTAAATAAATAAACATTTTCATTAATAGAAGCTGTCAATGCTGTCATTCATATTGGGTTGCTTGCTAGGATTCCATACACAAAGGATGAAAAATAGGACACTTTTCTGATATCTATCTGTCAGCAGGCTGTATCTCATGAACCATAATAGGTAGACAGTAAACTGTCAAGTGCATGTCGGACTCGTGTGCATTTAATACACTTCTGAGTGACTGCGCGTCCATAACTAAGACAGTATTTATACCTTAGTGGTATGGAACCCTCGGTGCGTGAGTCCGACTCGCACTTGGCCGGTTCTTGATCTTACAACCTACACTTTCATACTTGTAAGTACTAATAAATAATGAAGTAATATAATTTAACCAGGTCGCGGCGAAGCTTATAAGGAGGTGTCTGTACTCTGTAACAATCTTCTCCACTAACTTTACCTCGAAATGTTAAAAATGTTTTGTAGTACCTTCACAAATGCTCTCTGGGACCTGAGTGGAAGCTTCTCCGAGGACCCGACAGTGATGGCGGACATGAATCGCATGATCCATGCCCTGCAGGAGATGAATAAGTTCCACTCCATACTCCTGGACCAGGCTTCTAGGACTGTCATCAAGAATCTCACTGCCTTTGTCAAAGTGTAAGTTTTAATTCATTATCTTTCTGTACCCTTAAAATAATCTTGACTTGATAGTACTGTATTTATTTAATTTTTGTTTAGTTAATTTCACAAAAATAACTCATTGCGTTATGTAATTCTATCAAATGCAGATCATAAATATAATTAAGAAACTATAAAATAATGATGTATTTTCACATTTTAAACAGGTGAGTTTTAAAGAAGTATTTTGTCCTACGATTGCATGGTTTCAAGCTTACAGAAAAGTTAGTTATAAGTATTTGTCATTTTAATTTCCATGCTGTCATTTTTGTTAGTTTAATGTAGGTTAAAATTTATTGTTTTTTCTGCAGGTTTTCAAAAAGAGTTTGTTTAGTGACATTTTTATTAAAGCTGTCTTTAGAATTGTTGAACTCTTTACAATTTTTTTAAATTCCTCTAAGCAAACAAAACATTAAAGAATGATTATTTATGTATCTATAAATCAATCAATAGAGAAAAAATACAATGCTTCAATAAATATTATGAGTAAGTGCTTAACCAGTCTTCTAACTATGATGATCTTTCTCCTTGACCCTTATTTAAAGTCTTATTTTAAGATACATATGAAAGAAACTTAAAATAAGCAACCATATATTTTTAGATAGCAAATGAACTGTCAACCTTGTAATAGACAAAATATTAATTGTTTTTAATAAGTGCACAAAGGAAACAATTAATTTTCTTATAACAAAAATAGTATTTCTAGATTCTAAGTATGGTAATATTCATCAGATTATCACCTATAAAAAGTGCTTTGCTGGAAAAATGCCCCTAAAAATCTCTTATATGTAAATATTCTTAAAACTTTGTAAATGAAGATGCTGGTAAAACATCCCAATACTTTTAAGCTTCCTTTGAATGGCTTATTGTCGAAGCTAAATGCAACAACTTTTGTTTTAACACTTTTCAATTTACATAAAAACTTTTTACTTTCCACCGTACTTAATTGGACTAATCAATTTTCCATTTTGTGTGGTCAATAGTAGTTGGATTTAGGCTCCTTAAAGTGAGTGAGTTGTTTTATGGATGGATGCTATAGATGTTTCAACAGCCCTATGGTCTAGTGGTTAGAGCGTATGGAACTCGAACCGGAAGTTCTGGGTTCGATTTCTGATGGGGTCAGTGATAAAAAATAACAAAAGTTACTTTATGAGACTTCCCCAGTTTTGGTTAGGACATTACTTACAGGATGAATCACCTGATTATCTGAAAAGGAAGATGATTCCATGTTTCGGAAGTAGTTGTTAATGAGCCATGTCAGAGGCATATGGTGGCTCAACAACTCTGACCCTAGAGTTTGTGAGGTTGGTACATCTTACAACCCACATTACATGATGAGATGTAAACAAACAACTCCTGACAAATAGATTTTCTCTCTTTCTCCTTCTGTCTCTGCGTATGATCTGGATTGGCTTTTATTAACCTTTCTAAATTAAGGCAATTAATGAGAATATAATGTTTACTCCAGCTAAAGTTCAACAGCATGAATCAAGGCATACAATGAACTGACAACACATTCAGTGCTATAATTAGACTATATTGTGCTATCTTTATACACCCTGAGAAGCCTGGCTTTGTAGATTTGTTTTAATCTTGTTAACTATTATATTGTTGTTAGTCACGTCTGATTTAATTATATTCACCACTTTAGTTGTACTGTAGGTATAATTATAATTTCTGGTGGATGGCTATGCTACGTTTAATTATTATCTTCTTCTTTTTATCGGCGAACAATTAAAACTTATTTGCCAATTTTTTGTAACTAACGCGGACGGCATTTTCATGACTACAAAAAATCATCCATGTGGCAGGTAACGAAAAAGAGAGAGAGATAAAAGAGGATTTGACTCCAAATGGCCAGGCTGTCGTTACATCCGCAGTTGCATGGAGACTCATGGAGTTATAATATAGAGATCTTTTCACAATATCAACATCTGTATCCTAATAAAAAAAAAGTTGTTACATGGCTAGACTGACTAATTTTAAATTCAGACCAGCTACAAATTTAATATACTAAACCAAAAATAAACCATAGTACACATAAGAGAATATTACTAAAAACAAATGCATTAGATTATTATTTCATTACCTCATCTCATTATGTAGGACAAAAGAACGGATATTGTTTAAAAAGTGACTCAGAATACCTTCCTAAATTAATGTAGGTCAAAAAGACTATAAAACTCGTCAGTGAAAGACATTTTGTATGAAAAATACTTTTTTTATCGTTCTATGTAAAAAAGTAATCTCCATATTATTTCTTATAACCAGTATAATGCTGAATAGTATGAGCTGTATGAGTCATACACTTTAATTCATAGGCGTACCCAGGATTTGATGACAATAAAAAAATTTGAAATAGGGATTTTTCAGAAAACGTTATTCTTCTATAAACAATGTTAAATTTCAAGCTGAATAACGTCCACTGCTGGACATAGTCTCCCCCTAAATATCTCCAAGAGGACCAAGTCCTGCGATTCACTTCCACCACATCGATCCACCTTGTGCGATCAGTCTGCCCAAGCTAAGTCTTCCGGTTCGTGATGGCCACTCTACCACCTGATTGGTCATCGGTTCCTCCAGAGATGCTGTGGCGTATTTAGAAATATGGCGCCTCTAGATGGCCAAAAGCCGGCCAAGTGCGAGTCGGACTTTCGCACTAAGGGTTCCGTATTACCAAGCACGTAGATATAAAAAGTCTAAGTAGGGGGGCGGTTCGGAAATCGGAACGGAATCATATGAAAACGCGAGCGCAGCGAGCGCGAAAATTCTCGTTAGAAATAATCCAAATTGAAAGACAATAGTAAACTTTGTGTACTGTCACTAGTAAACGCGAGCGCAATGAGCGCGAAATTTTTTGTTAGTAATATCAAATTGAAAGACAATAAATACATCGCAAGTGCGGAAAATATCTCGGGACGAGTGAAAATGACATCTATACTTCAATAGGTAGCTTTTCTTATCAGGGCTCCGTACCCAAAGGTGTCGGTCCGTCCATCGTCTGGTATACCTACAGGTTTTACACCCAAACGCTTGGAGCTACAGTCTTTAACTTTTCACAGTGTAAGCATGTTGTTGACTCAAAGCAATCCAAATTATTAAAAAACATTTTAAAAGGTTTATAAGGGGTTTTCCCATAGGTACAGTTCTCAACCATAATTTCATCGTTACTGGATGGCTTGTTGTTCTTAAGCTGTTTGAGAGCCATACTAACTTCTGTATGGTGTCGGGTTATACTAGGCCTTGGTCTTTGTCCAGGTTACTAACGCCTTCTCCAGTAGGTCAGGCTTGGATGATACGGTTTAGTCTTAGGTAAAATAAATCTAGTAATTATTAGACGGAACGACGTAATAAGCCTTAATAACTGTCCACTCAAAGAATTTCACTTTTTACTCTCGCTACCTACGGGAATTCAATTCAATTCTTTATTTGCCAGCTACACGGTAATATACATACAGGTGGACTATATTCTAACACAGAACAGCATGTAGCACCCCGTAAGGGCACTGCAAATACAAGTATACAGAGGGCGTTTTAACAATTTAAAATTAATAAATTAAATATATCCGAAACAAAATTAATAAAACTATACAATTAAACATAATAACTCAACATTAATTAATTAAAGTATTACTTATAGAATTCAATATTATTATCTAACAGAAATTCTTTGATAGAATAGAAAGCTTTCTCTTGGAGGTAACTTTTAAGCCTGCTTTCAAAAGGTTTTTGTGCCTCTAGTGCTCTAATATCTTCTAGGGAACCAAAATAGGGAACCAAAATAGATGCAAATTTCACAATATTTTCATAGAGATAAGTTCTTTTCTTCATTTCGGGGGGGGGGGGTTTGAACCCCCAAAACCCTGGGTACGCCTATGCTTTAATTATATAATAGCAATGACACAAAATGGTATATCCCGCCTGTAAATTCTCCTAATTTGGGTATTAAATATTTCGTTTTCTTTCAGAGACATAAAAGGTGTTAAGGAAAGCAAGCAACATTTCGAAAAAATCTCCAATGATTTGGACGCTGCTTTGAACAGAAATTCTCAGGTATGATAGTATCGTTTATTTGGTTTTAAACTCATTTGCGTGCAATGGCGTGCATCTCATCATCATTACATCCCATGTAACGTCCACTACACGACAGGGAGCTCCACAACTACAGCAAAAATCGTGGTACTTTTGGTCACCACGTTTGCAAGCGTTGCGGCTGGCGACCGTTGTTGTTGGTGACTGTAGTGTGTAAGATGGTACTCAGAAAGATGCTGCTAAGCCCTTAGTCGCCTCTTACGACACCCACGGGTAGAGATGGGTTGGTACAATTCTTTGCCGGCACCACACGGGCGATCTCATAATAAATTGTGAATCTTTCAAAACTGTTGAAACCCATGAATTCATTTGCAAAAAATCCCAAAAAAGTTGACTGTCTTTTAAACTGCCTCTACAGGGTGATTGGTATACTTATGTCTGCAAACCTCTCAGGTGGTTGCTCTACACATGAAACTGAACATCTTTCCTTAATGAACATAGGTCGAAATAAGAAAAAATATTTCAGACCTCTCATACAAGATACGATATCAGCTGAGGTATGATAGCACGTTGAAAACTTCGACCTTTTGGGTAGAGCAACGACCCGAGAGGTTTGCAAACATTTACCAAACAACCTTTATACCTAACTAATCAAAATCGTTTCAATGGTTTACGTGTAAGTAAAGGTGTAACAGACAGACACTTCGCATTCATGATATTCGTATGAATGTAGGTACACATCCTATACAAACAAATACAAATAGGTTCAAAATTATAGGTACAAATCCTATAAGCCATGGTAATAATACTAATAATTTTCCTCAGGAACGCACTTTAATGAGCTTGGGAAGCTAAGTATCGTGATATGATATCTTTAAACAAATATATTTTTAGTTGGTTCATAAATGTTTATGTAATGGAATGGCATTTAAGATTTAGCATCTTTACTTATGCATTAGATAACGCAGAATTACGCGTGATGACTCAGTAAATACGAAAGTAAAAGTTGACTCTTTATGTACCTAGTCATTATAGTAAGTGGGTTAAAGTAGGTTTCCTTTAGAAGATCTGTGTTTTCTCTCCACTTGTGAACTAGAAAATACGAATGGAAGCAACTATATCTAGTCTAAGTACGTCTGACATACATTTTCGGTTTCCGTCTTTGTAGTGTAAAATCCTAATCACTTAAGTCTATATTTAGGGAGGTAGTTTCTACCTTCAATGCCTGTCTCTTCTAAAGCCTGTCTCGTGCCGTGCACCGATAATAAGTATGATAATTTAGGAAACAATTCTCAGATTTTCTTCGCATTACCCCAGACTTAAAATTTTAATCTGATCGATCACCCTGTTGGCAAAGTTTTATAGTGACTACTATTTAACACACACGAAAAACGCTCTTTATTTTTGACCTCTAGATGTCACGAAGTAGGTACAGTCAGCATCGTAAATCGCAAGACAAATTCAGATTGAAAAAAACCGGTCAAGTGCGAGTCGGACTCGCGCACCGAGGGTTCCGTAACACCACATAATCATAATTGTATTAGTTAAAATTACAGTAAGTTAATGTGCTAGATTTTTTGAGTCCGACACGCGCTTGACCAAATTTTATTATTTGTTGTTATTTTATAGCTTATGCACTATAAACATTCCAATTTTCAAGTTTGTAAGTGTTCCCGTTTTTAAAAAGAACTAAAACAAAAATCGCCTCAACGACCATCCAACTTGACCCCTCTGTTATATGAATGTTCTTGAAACGGGAGCTCACCACAATTGGTTACCATTAGTTGTGAGAAAAGTTGTAATATTTAATGATTTCAGACTTTTCCCATTATTTGTACTGTGAGCCTAGCTTCTTGCCAAATTTCATAATTTTAGATCAACGGGAAGTACCCTGTAGGTTTTGCT
Source organism: Athrips mouffetella (assembly GCA_947532105.1). Taxonomy (NCBI): domain Eukaryota; kingdom Metazoa; phylum Arthropoda; class Insecta; order Lepidoptera; family Gelechiidae; genus Athrips; species Athrips mouffetella. The sequence continues at coordinate 18,599,031 of OX383972.1, read as the reverse complement.
TTTTTGCATAAATTTATGGAGATGAGGACATAAAATGCCATACCTTTTGATTGCGTCGTTGTAAAAAATTTAAATTTTCAGATCTTGTGTGGTTCATGGATCCTAATATATGGTATTAATTTCAACCTGATACCTGTACCCGTTCGTGAGATAAAGGGTCTTGACAGACAGACAGACAGACGGACAACAAAGTGATCCTATAAGGGTTCCGTTTTTTTCTTTTGAGGTACGGAACCCTAAAAATGACTAATACATACAGCGTAACATTTCGTCGCTCCCCCTCCCCCCCCCCGGATAATTTATGAGGTTCTGCCCATGAAACTGAACAACTTTTTTCCAAGGAACATAGTTGGAACTATGAAAAAAAATTATTCGAATTCCCATACAAAATATGCTGTCAGCTGATGGAGTTTATATGAGCAGTCGATATTTTTTTTTGTATTTCGAATTATGCTCCTCGATAAAAGTTGTTCAGTTTCATGGACAGGACATGGACTTAAAATATCCGGGGTGATAAAAAATAAGGCTGTACTATACCGTATATATAGTGATTTTGGAAATCTGAATTGGTTCAGCGTCTTGCTGACTGTACGTTCTCGGCCAGAATTTTTTTATTTTTTTATATTTTAGAATCGACGCTGCTTAACTTTCGTGATCGGAGAGAAAGAGCAGCGGCGACTGTTATTTAGCAACAACGGGAATTGTAAACAAAAGCACAGAGTATATTATAGTAAACAAGTTTTAAGTCTTTTCCTAGCGATTTGTAAGGCTTATCAATATGACGCATGCCTTGACGAATTGGAAGCGAAGCTCACTAAAATTTAGTAAAAACTAATGCCGTGGGTAACCTGGCATGACTCATTTTGAATGATCTGAGACAAAGGTATGAAAAAAAAATTGCAAAATTCCAGTGTTCCTGAGAGTAGGAGTTCTCACGGCAGTGACTTTGATCATCGGGGACTGCGTTACTAGCCTTGTGCCCAGATTTCTATACATACTTTGATAAAAAAATTTTTATCCTTTCTTAGTACTCTAATAAGGAAATTCCTGTCGTGCAAAATTTTCATAACGTCTGACAGTCTGTCATGTAGTTAACGAAAGCGCCTTCAAAATTTAAAGCTCCGTCGTATCAATTGCTGACACTTTTGTTTCGTGAACATAGTGAGTGGCAGAAATAGAATAAAAGAACCTTTTAGAAGCTTTCAAATGGTTTTTTTTTACACATGGCGCCATATTGTTTGTGAAATGACGTAAATTTAATTGATGTCATTAAGAAATTTTTGATATCCCACAATAAATAAAGATCATTTAGATTTTTTTTTGTATGGCTGTCAGAGATTTAAAGTAGACGTTTGTCCTGTCAGGTATCTCGCCACAAGCCGCAGGATGTGGAAGAAGTGGTGGGTCTGCTGCTCACCACGCGGACCTGCTTCCGTCACACGGCACTCGACCACGTGCAGAAGATTACCATGCTGCAAGCGAGGAAGCGACACGAAATACTCGCCACGGTGAGTCACTTCTTGACCAGTGTAAACGCCGCGCTTACTGGCTCTAGCCCCGACGACGGTTATTTTCTGCGCACGGGTGACAGGCGGAGAGCCAATGAACGATTCGCATACCCCCACCTGTCACGCTAAAGGTCAGCGCTAGAATTAGTTTGCGCCCCGTGAGCCGAAAGACGTCTACTGCTGGATAAAGGCCGATTGTGCGTGCGATGAACGAATTCAATTCCTGCGACCTTGACCATGTCATTGGTCCATTCCACTTTGAAAGGATATTTACCACACTTCGTTTCGCAGTACGTAGTCGCACGTTCGCAACTTAGAGAGAGAGACAGTAGTTGTAACACTATGATTAATACTTATGGTCTTTGCTATTTCGTATCAAGTTGATGAGCATAACTTAGGTACTTCGTCGTTTAGAATGACCTGTAGTCAGGAAGTAGGTATGTCAAGCAAGATCTAAGGAGGTACAAGAGAAGGGCGTGGTATCTTTCTTTCCGACGGTTTCGAATGTTTATAAAAGGTGTAAGGGACGGTGTACCGAAAACTGAAAGGGCGCTCTCAGTCAACCAAACTGAACAACTTTCCCAAAGAAACATACGAGTATGTTGGGAAATGATTTTTTTTTTCTGTACACCGTCTCTTACACCCTGTATATAGATGCAGAACAACCCATACAGGTCTAATGATTCGTGCATTTCATCTTATTAGATTATACGCTTTTTCTGCTGCTCGCGTTAGCTGTTTGTTTATTGCTTGTTCTTCCAATCGAATCGAATCGTTATTTGGGTATGTACAGTTTATTCTACTCGTCTCTCGAAAACGAACAAGAACGTGCATTAGTTCTTACAACATCGTGTGTATTGTATTTTAAAATCGTCGACTTTAATCTTTATTAAATCTGTTTCTGAGAAATCGTTTTCCTGTTGCATGTTTTTTACGCATCTACGTATAATATACTTCACATCGGGCACATGTAGATATAGGTCTGTATCTGTAATAGTCAGTATATTAAATATGTATGACTAAGAATTGTACCGGCTTTGAAATTGAAACACACTTGTCTATTTCACGCTTAGGAATTTGACGGAAACGTTTATTGGCAAAATGTAGCTAGATTTATTGCTGGTTTAGTTTCATCGATGCGTGAAATCCAGTTGTAAACAATAATGGGTGCGAAACACGAACGCCTCTTGGTAACTCATCAGAAGTTCGAAGAATGAATGAAAGGGACTCAAAATCACACTGCGGACCCACGATACCCCTGGCGATACCCCTGGTCACGATCTTTTTTTTGTTTTGAAACCAGCGTTATCTATCACATGTAATAAATATGTAGGTACCAATGCTCATAAAAAATATGAACTCTATGAAAATATTATAGCAAGCGAAGATGCACGTGGTCCAAAACTGATTTATTATTTATTTATTTATTTAAATTCATGCACAAATATACAAAGGCGGAATTAACGCCTAAAGGTATTCCTCTTGCCGATTCATAATACAGCGGTGGGTTCTGCTGAACATTTGTTGATAACTTATATTACCTTTTTGCAAATGGTTTAAGTAAATATGCAGATAGAGTAACTGCGATTCGAAGCGATTGAATAATAAATAAGCTCAATCAATTATCCGCGCGCCGTCAAGGTAACGCACCGTGAAGCACGGTACATATTTTATTTTGTTTGTTTACATTATACGGTAAACAGCCTGGCTCAAGTGGGACTGGGCTGGGTACGTGAGCCGCATGCATCCGCAACAGAGGTAGAGAGCCGTCACATAATGGATACCCCATGATGGCCAACGCCAAAGCGCAACGAAAAAGATGGCGTGACGACGCAGGTGGTGGGCATTTGCTCAAGACCGCGATAGCAGCATCAGTAACGATTGTTTCACCGGCCATGGATGACCCACTGCTAACCAAAGTTTTTTCTATTTTTCCTCCACCCATCTCCGCTACGAGCCTCGTGTTGCCACACTTTACAGAAAGCTTCGAGAACATCTCGCCATCACCTTTTGGGTAGTGGTCTTAAAACAACTCTGTCGTTAGCATGCTCGACGACGACGAGCTAAAGTCTAGTGAAATTCGCCGGTCAGCATGCAGAGATTTTTCTCAGGCGGGGTATAGCGACTAATAAAATCTATCAGAAATTTTTGGAAATCTCCATCATCCTTCAATCTTCATACTCTCCCGTAACCACCAATAAAAAACTGGTCAAGTGCAAGTCGGACTCGCGCGCCGAGGGTTCCGATATACCTATAGTATTTTTGGAAGCAATAAAGTCCATTTTCAGGACCGCAAAACTAAATTTGTTTGTAAAGGTTTTTTGCAGATTTCTAAAAAACTGTGCAACATAGAAAGATCGTTTTATTTTTGCTGTAATATTTACATAAACTTCTACCGACTGTTATTAATTCAGATTTTTCCTTTCTCAAACTTCGGAGATAATGGGGGAATGGTATTTTTTGGACATTTTCCATCATAACTTAAAAACTAATAGTCGTAAAAAAATATAAAAATATTTTAGAATGTACAAGTCAAGCCCTTTCATATGATACCCTTTTTTTTGTGATGGTGAAAATGCCTACGCATACCGCACCGTTCGGGGAAACGGTACGATTATGTGGGGCTTGCACCTTGCACCCACTAAAAACACCACCGTGTGCCACTCTCGCATTTCGGGTGGGTCACGAGCACTGTACGTTCGCACTACTTTCCCACTCAACCTAGTAACAACAATTTGATATTTGCCCTCCCCTATTTAGGCCCCCCTTACATTAATAATCATAATTATTTCAAAATTCTTTCATGTGCAATTAAGTTGGGCAACCATATTTTAAAACTATTCCAAATTTCATGAGTGGTTGCAGAGATATACAGGTGTGACAGACAGACAAAGTCGCACCATAAGGGTTCCTTTTTTTTACCAGTTTGGTATAGGAACCCTAAAAATTTGCTCTTAGCGATCACAATCGAACAGCATTCGTGGGAACAAGACAACTGAGTTTGCTCGTATGTTTAGTTTACGGTGTAAATGTATGGCGTAGACCAGAGGTCCTCAACCTTTTTGAAGTTAAGGGCCGAGAATACTTTGATTTTGGTTCGGCGGGCCGCAACACAAGTAGCACATCCCATTATAAACTCTAGTAATTAAAAAACCAATAATCATTATAGGTCTTTATTATAAAAATCGACAAGGGGTAATTACTTTAATAAAATTTAATATAATCGCCCCCATAGTAGTTGTTGCAATTCGCAAACTGTTCTCAAGGTGAACATCGGTGATTTTTGTTCTTGCCAAGGCACTTCACGTTTTTCATTCGGGAAAATAGCTGTTCGCATAGATATGTGGTGTCAAACAGAGATGTCATTTTCAGTACATGATCTCTGATTTTAGGAAAATCATAAGAAGGGATGTATTTGAATGAAACTCGAGGAATCCTAAATTAAATTTATCTTTCAAAGTAGAGTTCCACTCTAACTATAAATTCCATCTGAACTTCTTCACATCAACACCGAATGGATGAGCGAACAAATTTAGGCCCATTTAATTTTTCCGGAAATCGGTAAAACGTGACTTGAACTGTGTTTTCAGAGCTTGCAGCGCAGTATTTATATTTGTCTATGTCTGAAATTCGACTTGACGACAAATGTGGAAAATGCGTGGTAACATTTTTTTTTTATATTGAAAGTGAGCCACAAGTACGCTTTCAAAGCGTCAAATCGTTCATGAATGAAAATATTTTTTCCTTGTAGTTTCACATTTAAATCGTTGAGATGTGATGTAATATCGGTAAGAAAACCTAAATTGATTCGATTGTATTTAATTAAACACGTTCAAGTAAACGTTGGCGTTCAGTATGTCACTATTCCGTTTCCTTAAGAACTATTTTCGATTAATTCGGACGTGAACTCATACTTGACAAAATGTAATTTAGTCAGTCAAATGCCGCGGGCCACCAACGATCCTACTGCGGGCCGCAGGTGGGCGCGGGCCGCGGGTTGAAGACCTCTGGCGTAGACTTTACGCCATACGCCATGCTTTACCGCGCGTTGTAATTATGAGAGGAAAAACTCGCCGTCAACATCCTGTATGCAGATAACTTGATCTATTGTATGTATGTAGCATAACGTGATACGTCAATCATATATACCGTTTGTTTTCGATTAAAAAGGAAAAATTATTTCGTATTTTTTTATAATTTTTGACGTCGAGGTCTGCTTTTGTTTGCGTCATTTCGTGCAAAGTAGATACTGGTGGCAATATTTATTACTTTATCGCGCTTTGGTTGAGTCAGAGTTAGGTCTGGTCGGGTCAGGTCAGGTCAGAGAATCGGAGGAAAAAAGAGGAGAGGGGGAATTGAGAATGAGGCTGAGCCATCCTCAGCCTCGTACTCAATCCCTCCTCTCCCGTCCCGGATGAGGATGAGGTTGTAGATGAGGTTAGGGTTGATCATGATGGGGTTGAGAATCATGAGGATAAGGATGGGACCATCCCAAAGATGAGATGAGAATGTTTTATTTATCTCAAAAATCTGTCCAAAAAAGGTTCCTTATTAACATATTTGTTTCTAAAACCTCAAAAATCGAGCATTTTGTTAAAGTTTTAGTGCCCGAATCCCTAATATTCTAATATAGGATCACTAAAGAGCAAGTCAAGCTTGACCCCCGCAGTGCGACTCTTGTCTGTATGCTATCTAAGATAAGCGGTGAAAACTTCATTTTGTCAAGCTTGTTGTGCGATTGACTGTACCTACATACATAAACGTATTCACGTAAAACTTACGGCCGTATCATCGATACAGCCAACCAGAATTTTACTGTTCGCTGTTACTTTGAAAACATCTCTTTTTAAAATATAAAAGCAAACTTATACTACTCTCCTAGTGCGTACTCGGCATTCTAACTTAACTTTGGTGCGATATCGGAACCCAGTTCTCAAATAAATACGTTAAGTTACGAGGTTAACTTTCAAAATAGTTTTTAAGAATTGCATCAGTAAGAACTTGGTCAGTTTTAATTCATTATCATAATATCCCATGAAACGTCCACTGCAGGACAGGGAGCTCCCTCCAGAACTCCAGCAAAAACACTTGGGACTTTGGAAAGGATTTACCATAGTCACCATGATTGTAAGCGTTGCGGCTGGTGACCGCTATTGTTGGTGACTGCAGTATGTATGATGGTACGATACACAGATAGATGCTACTGCCCATCCTCCGGTTCATAAGCCCTTAGTCGCCTCTTACGGACAATTCATATTTGATCCTAATTATATCATTCATATTTGGTCCTAATTTTTTTCTGGCCCCTGACCTGACTAAGCCCGAGTCACACTGAGGCGGTAGCGGAAGCGTTCCGGGGGCGGGGCGGTATTTTTTGTAATTGTAACGTTTGAGTTCTGACACTTCTGACGCACCCTGTCACATTAAAAACCGGTCGCGCCGCGGTATTCTCTTCCCGCAGGTCCGGCCCTGGACCGCTTTCGCAATTCTACCCCCTCTGTGTGACTACCGGAGTTCACGAGAGTCAGGTGTTTTGTAAATAAGATCATAACCTCAAATTCATGTAAAATGGTTTAAAAATGTAGATATTTCTGACTTCTTGTATACAAGGTTATTTTTTTGGACCTGATTTGCGTATGCCCACGTTATTACAGAGGTCAAAAGTAACAACTTTTGTTCTACGACTTTTCTAACTACTCACGAAAAATTATCAACTTCCCATACATAATGGGTCGGTCACGTGACCACTTTAGTATGGGGGAGTCGAAAATTTTTTGTGCGTTAGAAAAGTCGTAGAACAAAAGTTGTTGCTTTTGACCTCTGTAATAACGTGGGCATACGCAAATCAGGTCCAAAAAAATAACCAAGTATTTAACGATAGACTTAGCTTTTTTGTGTGTATATTGTGGTTACAAACGTGAACCTCGTGTAATCGAAGATAAATCTTTACTTTAAAATTGTTTGTTTGCATGACACCTGACTTTTTCGTGAACTCTATTATAAATGCACTGAAAAGCACTCGAGGGAGCAAACTAGATTAAAAGATCCTTTTATCAAAATTATTTAAATTTTTTGTTTCTTTTGTTGAAGACGGCCTTAATCCGCTATCAATATAGTGGTAATAAAATCCGTGTTAATAAGGTGTCAAACTTCTTGCTAGTACATTTTCCTTCTCCTTATCAGATAACGGTACTATCAAAATAAGCCAACTAAGCTAATTAGTATGTAAATACTTTTCGGTTACTGCAGTCAAGATCGATCTTATTTCAATCATCACAAAGGCTAGAGTCGCGTTGAAAGTTTATTTTACAAGTAATATTGTGACAAGTAATATTGACACTTTCGAATGTACTATGAGTAGATAATATTTTTTCTTAATTGTTATTAGGGTTCCGAACCAAAATGGTACCAAACGGAATGATGATGCGACTTCGTGTGTCTGTCTGTCACACAATCGTGCTATCGACTTGAAATTTAGAATACTTATTTATTTATTTATTGATAAGGTACGCTTACAGCAATACACATTAAAAACATTTACATTTTGAACTTAATAGTATGACATATCGAATGTGCTTACCTATTACAAGCATACACAACATTCAAAATAATCAACAACACTTTGTTATTTAAACTAAAAATTTTAAAGCAAAATAATATTAACAAAAGAAGAAACAAAATATCTATGAGATCCAAAAATTATTTTTAAAATTATTTTAAGAATTATAATCAAGTAATTTCAGCAATTTGTTTTTGAAAACTTTTTGCGAGTCAGAAAATATGTCTAACTTTAATTCTTTAGTGTTTAAGGTATTGTAAGTTGTACACATCCTGGCAAGGGGATGGTGCAAGCCCAGATTGGTTCTATATCTTGGTATGGAAAAAAGTTTTGTTTGTGGTCGTCGTGGATTTTTGTAGGGGATAGCGAAGTTAATAGAACCTAATAAGTCGGAACAGTTAACTCTATTGTTCAAAATCTTGTACAGAAACATAAGGTCGGCTATTGTTCGACGATTTTTTAAACTCGGTAGTTTGAATACTTTTAGTCTTTGGTCATAAGGAAGTTTGTTGGAGATGTCGTGCGATATATAGGCTAGGTGCCTTGTAAAAGCCCGCTGAATCGTCTCAATTCTTTGGGATGGTGCACAGTAAGTAGGGTTCCACGCAGTGCACGCAAACTCCAACTGGCTACGAACCAAGCTTTTATAAAGAATAATCCTAGTTTTACGAGTTTTAAAACCACGTGTGTTCCGTTTTAAGAAACCTAACATACGAGCAGCTTTATTCACAATTGAGTTAGTGTGAGAGGTAAATTTTAACTTCGAGTCTAGTAAAATACCCAAATCTTTTATTTCATTAATTTTTGTTAGAAACACATTATTCAGGGTGTACTGAGTTTGAATAGGTTTAAGTTTTTTCGTAAAACGTGAAATGTGAAAGCACTTTTGTTCGTTTAAAGTCATACCGTTTTCTTCGCACCATATCTTTATATTATTTAAATCTGTTTGAAGAAACTGTGCATCCATAGAATTATGTATGGTTTTATATAACTTTAAATCATCGGCAAATAGGGAAGCATTACTATGGCGTATAGCAGTAGTTACATCATTGATAAAAATCAAGAAGAGAATAGGACCCAAATGGGATCCTTGAGGGACTCCTGATTGGGCCAAGTACATGTACTTTTAGAATATGATTGACCAACTTTGTTGCACATAAACCCAGATGATGGGGGCAAACTTTGAAATTGTCGTTATGATGACTATAAAAGAGCTTTATTTGTACTTTCCAATATAGATGGTTGTTTTTTTTACGATTCCACGTTTCCAAGTTATGATGAAAAATCGCCAAAAAAAATACCATTCCTTGTGAACGTCTGCAGTTAGCGAAAGCAAAAATCTGCATAAATTATAGTCGATAGAGGTTAAATATTACTGAAAAAAAATAAAACGATCTCTCTAAATAGCTCAGTTCTTTTTTTAATATGCAAAAAACCTTTACAAACAAATTTAGTTTTGCGGTCCTAAAAATTGACATTATTGCTTCTAAAAATATTATGGGTATATCGGAACCCTCGGCGCGCGAGTCCGACTCGCACTTGACCGGTTTTTTATGTTACCGACACCGACGATATAAACAATAATTTAACGTGATTGTGATTCATAATTATGTTGAAGTTTTTATCAATTCCCTTGTTAATGTCACGTATCACGTTATGATGACTATAATAGTAGTTTATGCAACTGTCATATAAAACAGGTTATTAAAACACGAGTTTTAGTTTATCACACGAGGCGTAGCCGAGTGTGATAATAATATAAAACGAGTGTTTTAATACCATATTATATGCAGTTGCGTATACTACTTTATCTTCACTCATGCAATAGGTAGGTACTTACTTATAAATTAAACAAAGGTAAGTAAACAAAAAAGGCAACTTACATTATGTACCTTTACATATTTCAGTTACTGTTTACCGTTATGTTATGATTCATAATTATGTTGAAGTTTTTATCAATTCCCTTGTTAACGTCACGTATTTTATAGCAAGTACTTCTTTGTGATAGTAAATTGAAGCAAAACTTATTTTAGTAGACGGAAAGTAGCACAAAGCGCAATAAAAAACTTTTTCGTATTTATTTATAAGTATTTATGGCCTAAACAAGTATTTATTTATTTAATATTCGGGTGACCAACAGTATTACAGACAGAATAATAAGGTAAATGGGCATCAAAAAACTAATTACAGGTCTCCACAAATATAACCAATGTAGGAATGAAGTTACTGAGAAAGTTATGCACAACCAGCATCAGAGGTAAATACGAACTAAAATAAAAACTATTTAACAATCAAAGAATTGTTTGCTGAGTAAGCGCCTCGCCGCTTCAAAACCAGTATCAAATACCTATATCCAGATCCAGAGCTACGCTTAGTTGCTTGGTGGTATACTGCATTAAATTTTAATACCTACCTTAAGCCGTTATCACACCTTCCTTAATTCATAAACTAATTCGGCGTATACATTGGCCTGGCCTTTATTCAGGACGTTCTGAATAAAGGCCAGGTTAAAAGTACCCTAAACCGACGAGCATGTATGAAAGGATTGATGAAAGTACAGGAAGCAAAGGAAGTATGTCAAGATCGTAGCAGGTGGAGGACTGTGGTCTCTGCCTACCCCAACGGGAAAGAGGCGTGATGTACCTTGAGTACTCATTGATGAGGGTCTAAACTGGTCACGCAGTTGAGAAACTGATCTTCAATCCGTTCTTGTTCTAATACTTCGAACAGTTTACAACAGAGGGCGTTAGACACCGCCACCTGTTAACCGCACGCAATCTACCGATACGAGAGCCCTCTGAACTGTGCAACGCCGTAAAATGGCTTCATGTGGTGGATGCGAGTGCGTTATAGAAGAAGATGATACATATATGAAATGCGGAAAATGCGAAGATGTTTTTGACTTGATATGTGCTGGTCTAACGTCGCAAAAATATGAATCCCTTACTTACGAAATTAAACGGTCCTGGCTATGTATGAATTGCCGTAGCAAAATGCCTAAAATCAACAATTTGAATACTCCGGTAGACTCTCCCGCTCGTTTCTCTTTAGGAGCTAGCTACGTGAACGCAGACGAAAATAATTCTAATACTGCAGAGTCGTCTTTGATTGACTTAGTTTTTCGAGATGATAGCGAAAATGTTACCTTGCACCGAGGGCAGTATAAGAAGAAGACCACAACGCACCCCAGTGACAAAACTAAGTTCAAACAAGATAATGATAACATGGTCAGCACGTGCATATGTGGAGACTTATCTACGCTCAGAGCAATCATCAGAGAGGAGTTAGAGGCCATACTTAAAACGCCTCTATCTCTAGTCACAAAGGTCTGTGAAATTACCAGAAACAACTCTACCACTGAATCCAAGATCTTTCAGCTGCCCACTGTACTGTCGGTGACTGACAAGCTACCCACTGAAAATCCAGCAATACCTAATCCAGAACGAATCAAAGACTCTGAAAAGACAGCTACTGCTAAAAAGACCCAGCAGAAGTCAAAGAAGAGAAGCAAAAATAGGATCATGGAGCAGAACCCTGCAAAACATTTCGAACCCCTGACCCCCGTTACCACTGTGGAAGGCCTACTTAGCAAAACAACCCCAGGTCGCACTTACTCAAACGCAACTATGACCCCGAAAGACACCTCGAACATCAAGGTCACTGACGATGAGGGGTATACCGAAGTGAAGCGAAAACGAACTCGTCCCTCGTTTACTCGTGAGTCTCACGGCACTGACCAAAGTAATTCAGACGATTGGCAATTAGTTGGCAAGGGAACACATAGGAAATCCCGCCGGACTGCAGTGGTGGTAGGAGCAGGCGATGAGGACGAAAACTTAAAGACGGTTGAGAAATTAAAATATTTACAAGCGTGGTCTTTCCAACCCGACACAACGACGGAACATATTTCCCGATTTATGAATAAAATTTATAAATGCTCCGATTACTTAATCGAGAAGCGCAAAATTAGAACTGACAGACATGCATCGTTCTTAATTGGAATCCCTGAGACATATTTCGAAAAGTTTACCTCGCCCACGGTGTGGCCCCAAGGTGTTAAGTTTACAACTAACTGGTTTCACCGCCGTCCCCGCGCAGAGCGGGGAGCCAAGTAGCGAAGTAAGTCCTCGCATCGTGACGTCACACTCACACTCTCACAGTCAGGGTCAACCTACTTCAGCCCCATATGATCCAGCTCTCGACTTATCATTGTGTACGTTTCATCCCAAAAGCTCGCGTATTGTAGCCCTCCAGAACATCAGATCCCTGGACAAAAAAACTCCGCGTCTTGAGGTACTTCTACAGAGTGATTTAATATGCGACGTGCTTGCTGTGACTGAACATTTTTTATCAAGCGAGAAAATAAAGTATGTAACAATAGACGGATACAATTTAGTGTCTAGTTATTGTAGGGTATCCAGAGAACACGGCGGGTGTTGCATCTACGTAAAAAATAACATTAATGCGGTAGAAAACGTTCGAATTACATCACTATCCATGGAATTATATTGTGAACTATCAGCCGTAGATTTAATAGACCACAATATGACCGTTGTATGTTTTTATAGAACAAACTGTGGTGTAAAATCATCTGAATTTCTGGAATGTTTGGAACGCCTGCTCGATTACATAGTGGATAGCAACAACACATATGTCATTGTCGGCGACTCAAACATCGACACGTTATCAAAGTCTAGCGATAGCAAAAACTTGCGTGATTTATTATCGTCTTATAATTTCCGTAATGAAGTACACTTTGCAACCCGTATAGACAAAGACAGTAGGACTAGCCTTGACCACGTGTACACCAATTTGCTGCATGGAAGCGTATCAGCTGTTCCCATCACCAGTAACGTTAGTGATCATTTGGCAGTACTCGTCACAGTGGAGTGTCCCCGCGCAGTTGCCGCGGCGCCGCGCACTCGTCTAGCTCGGTTGTACTCCAGTGAGAATTATAGCAACTTTGCTGCAGCGATAAGTAGCTATGACTGGGCGTATGCACAACAACAATGTCAAAATTCAGTGGAGATTCTAATTTTGAAAGTAATTAATGTACTTAGTTACTATTTCGACACTTGTTTCCCTGAGAAACGTATTAATATTAAGAAACCCAATAGTTGGGTTTCATCAGATATTTATAATTTGAAATCATTACTTTTTAATATAATTGACATTCAAAAAAATAATCCCAATGATGAAATAATTCTGAGTTTGACATCTGTTTTGAATGATAAATACATAAATTTATTAAAAATTAAAAAATCTCAATATTATTCCAAAATGATCTCGCGCAGTAATAACTTAAATAAAGCGGTATGGGATGTTGTAAACCGGGAGAGAGGAAAGTTATCTAGTACTAGAATGGACTTCTCTAACAGTATAGTCGCACAAGACGGATGTAAATACAGCTGTTCTAAAGACGCTGTCGATGCAATAAACAGCCGTTTCGCCGGCGCTGCGGCCGCGTGTGGCGCACCGCCGGCTGACTGCGTTCGCGCATTAGCTGCATTGCGCGCCGCACGCCCGCCTACCGATCGATGTATATTTCTGCATTCGTTTAGTGAGACAGAAGTCTATCGGATTATAACACGCAATGTGGCGCAAAAACCCACTAAGGACATCTATAATATATCGGTGCTAACATTAAAAGCGGCGGCTACTACTTTGGCTCCTATACTGGCAAACATTTACAATCGTTGTATGCGTGAAGGAGTGTTCCCAGCGCCGCTAAAATTGAGCAAAATTTCACCTTTGTTCAAAGGTAAGGGCAGCAGGGAGAACATTGACGGGTACAGGCCGGTTGCAATAATCCCAATCATAGCTAAAGTATTTGAAAATGGCCTCTCTGCACGATTGACAGCATTCCTAACTGCCTCTAATGCATTGTCAGAGCGACAACATGCATATCGCGTGGGCCATAGCACGACTTCGCTTGCCAGAGAGGTAATCCGCCGTATTGTAGGTGCCCGTGAGCGCCGGCAGCAGGTCGCAGTCCTGTGCTGTGACCTGTCAAAGGCATTCGACGTCGCAGACCATAAAGTGTTGGCCGCAAAAATGGAACACTATGGGATCCAAGGGCCGGCACGGTCATTACTTATAAGCCTTCTTAAAGCGAGAGCACAGATAGTCGCTGCACAGGGAGGTAGGGTCAAGTCAGATGCCATCATGACCGATATGGGCGTGGCACAAGGCTCCTCTGTATCGAACATCCTGTTCTCCCTCCTCCTTAATGATCTCCCAGACGCAATTTATAGTGGGGACGCCTTCATGTACGCTGACGACGTGGCAGTGATAGTGACCGCACCATCGCTTAAACTTCTCGAGGACAAACTAACCGAGACAGCAACCTGTGTCTCACAGTGGTTTCATTTGAATGGTCTCATAATAAATCTATCCAAGACACACTTCCTACACTTTGATCTGTCTGGAAGGCAAATGAAACCACTGAGAGTGCACGCCTGCGGAACAAAGATCGAGCAGGTTGAAGCTACAAAATTTCTAGGCTTCGAATTGGACAGATGCTTGAAGTGGGAGTCGCATATTGAAAAACTATGTGGCAAACTAAGCGGTGCATGCTTCGCGCTATGGAGACTTTCTCGCGTCGTGGCAGCCGATATTGTTCGCAAGTGTTACTTTGCCACAGTACACTCAGCATTACAGTATGGGGTGGATATGTGGGGCCATGCGGCTGAGTGGGAGAGAGCTTTCAGAGCACAAAAGCGGGCAGTGCGCGCAATTGCTCGTGTGCCGATACGTACCTCTGCGCAACCCTACTTCAGGTCACTAGGAATATTAACTCTCCCGTCACTAGTAATCTTACACACGGCATTGTATGTGAGAAAAAATCACAGTCTTTATAAGAGACATGAAGATATCCACACATACAATACGCGTAATAAGACGAACTTGATCACTAGCCTGAACAGACTGGCGAAATCGTCTAAAGTAACGCATGAGCTGGGTCCGTCAATTTACAATCGGATACCCAAAACTATAACGGAGGTCAACAGTGACAATTTATTTAAAATTAAATTAAAGCGCTGGTTGATCGAGCAGGCATTTTATAACATAAAGGACTTTTTAGCCTTTAAATGCTAATTTCATATTATTTAAGTATAGTAATATAGGTAACTATTTTGTTATATTTAATTGTTAATTTTGTTATTATTATTTTCAACTTTATGACATGCAATTATTATTACCAAATAAAACAATACAATACAATACAATAAACTGGGCCAGTCAAATTGATGTACTTTCCATTAGAGTTGTCCGGCTCATATATATATTTAAATTACTTAGGGTTTCCGCTTCTTCCGAAATACTTAATATGACTTACCTTGCATTATGTCAATCCGTACTTAACTATTGCATCTCTGTATGGGGAGGAACTTATAAGACACATCTGATCAAAGTGGAAAGGGCACAAAGAGCTGTACTTAAAGTGATGCTCAAAAAACCGCGCAGATATGATACAACAAAACTTTATTCAGATGCAAAAGTCCTAACAGTTAGACAGCTCTTTGTGCTGCAATCCATTTTGAGAAAGCACAAAGATGTCCCTCTACCTATCCCTGAACGACGAAGAAATAACCCGAATTCAGTTCCTCATAATACTGTTTTCGCTAGTCACCAATACTACGTTTTAAGTACTTATATGTATTCAAAACTTAACAACATTCTTGGATTATCCCACTTAAACAAATTTGAAGTAAAAGTTAATCTTACTAACTGGCTCTTGACACAGGATTATAATAAAATAGAAGACCTATTAAAGTTTATTTCATGACTTGTATGAATAAAATACTTTTCACATCCCGTGAAGTTTAATCAAATCATTCTCTTACTCTTAAACCTACATACCCAAACACACTCCCATACACACTTTCACACACATGTACGTACACACGCTTACTCAAATATTCTACCTTCCTATTCGGACTAAATAAATATTATATGTGTCATAACTCCTATTTATATTTTTATGTATAGTATTTTTTGTATTATTTCGTTGTATATATTTAACATTATAATGATGTCTTATTTATTTATTTATTTATTTATTTAATTTAATTATTTATTTATATGTATAGATAAACTTACATTTCTTACCAGGGTTTGTGAGGTCGGTCATCGACCTTGCAACCCACACGATATGATGATGATGATGACTTATATTATAAATAAAACATACCTTATGATATGATATGTCTACTAGCTAATAAAAACCCCTATTACTTACTACCAGCTATGTATGTATCTACTGTAAATAAAAATTGTAAGACCCAGACTCCCTGACTCCCAAGATACAGGATAAAACCTAGTTTGGGAGACAGGGACATAACTCACATAAGCGAAGCTGTAAATTTTGTTAAATTTAATGTTATGACAACCTTCCTGTATATTTGTTTTTGTAAGAAATAAAGATTTTATTATTATTATTTTCTTTGTATACTTTTTAGTCTCTCCGAGGAGGTAGTTTTTACACGGGCCGAAGCCAAGTGCTAAGCGCATATAACTTTAATCTACAGACAGGAATTTTCTTACAATTCTGCACGTGTTTAAAATGACAGCTTTTTGAAGGAGTGGGATTATAGAGGAATGAATGTCAAGAATTTTAAGGCCTATTTTTAGAGTTTTTGGGATTATACCAGTAGAAGAGATGATGATTGGTGTGGTTTTTACGTTGTTTACTTTCCATTGTGTTTTTAATTCTATTGCGAGATCTGTGTACTTGGACATTTTTTCAGTATGTGATTTTTGTAGATTATGGGTGTTGCAAACTGCTATATCTATCAGGTTAACTTGATTCTCTGTTTTGTTTAATAACGTTATATCAGGCCTATTATGATGAATTGTTTTATCTGTAATTATAGTTCTGTCCCAGTATAGTTTAAATTCATTATTTTCAAGTATAGTATCCGGTTTATATTTATAGTAAGGCTGTTTTTCGGTAATGAGTTTGAATTTAAAAGCAAGATATTGATGGACTATTGCGGCAATCTGGTCATGTCTGTGTTTGTAATCTGATTGAACTATGGATTTGCAGGCTCCGGTTATATGTTGAATTGTTTCAGAACTACTATGGCAGCGGCGGCAGGTGTCGGTAGGTAAGCTAGGTATGTGACAAATATATTTTTGATAGTTTCTTGTTTCGATGACCTGGTCTTGGATCGCCAGCATGAATCCTTCTGTTTCAGGGAACAGCTCGCCACGTAACAGCCACTCGTTCGATGCTTTTTTATCGACATGCGACTGCTGTAGGTCTAGGCGGTGTCTCCCGTGTAAAGATTTTTGATTCCATGAGGCGATCTTTTCTTTGTCATCTGTGATCTGTTCGTTTAGTTGAGTACTTTTATCGTTGAGGTTCAGTGGTGTATGTCTTTTATCGGCTTGGACTATTGAATTATGTAGAGTGGAATGCTCTGCTCGGTTCTGAAAATACAATCTTAAAGATGATATTTGCTTATTGTGTAAATTTACTATATCAATAAGGCCCCTGCCACCTTCCTCTCGAGGTAGAGTTAGCCTTTGTGTGCATGATCGCGGGTGGTGTTTACGATGAGCGGTAAGAGATGTATTGATGATACGCTGTAGTGATTTTAATTCTGTCTGGGACCATGATATTACTCCAAAAGAGTATGTAAGTACAGGGATTGCGTATGTGTTGACTGCTTGAATGAGGTTGCGGGACGTAAGTTGAGACCGAAGAAGAATATTAAGCCTGTATTTAAATTTTTTCTTTAATTCTGCTCTTGTCTGCCGTTGCTGAATTTGTCGAGCTTGTTGGAATCCTAAATATTTATAGTAACTGTTTTCGTCAAGTGATTCTATTTGGTTTCCTGAATTTAGCATATAATTATTTTTAGTGACTTTACCGTTTTTTATGGAGAAAACTTTACATTTATCTATACCAAATTGCATTTGAATGTCCTGTGAGAATGTCTGTGTAAGATCTGCTAGCTGATGAAGTGACTGAGTGTTACTGCTATAGAGTTTGATGTCATCCATATACATGAGATGTGAGAGTGATGAGGGATTGTTTTTATCTGAGATTGTGAGGCCTTTGTAACATGAATTTAATATTTTTGAGAGTGGGTTTAAAGCGAGACAGAACCAGAGTGGGCTTAGAGCGTCTCCTTGAAAAATGCCTCGCCGTATGTGTATTTCTTCAGTCTCGATGCTATGAGTTGTATTCAACACTTTTAGTTTGGTTCGCCAATGCTGCATGGATTGCTCTAAGAATGAGATAATTTTTGGGTGAATTTTGTAGTGATGTAATATGTGGATGAGCCAGCTGTGAGGGACAGAATCGAAGGCTTTTTGGTAGTCAATATACATGGTATTTAAGTCCTTTTTATGCTTGAGTGCTTGTTTCATAACCACAGAGTCTATGATTAGTTGTTCTTTACAACCCTGGCTACCTTTGCGGCATCCCTTCTGTTCCTCAGCGAGCAGGTCATTTTGGGTTATGTGTTGATCGATTAATTCAGCAATACATCCAGTTAAAATTTTGTAGATAGTTTGCAAACATGTGATTGGCCTGTACTTTGCTGGGTTTAGATAGTCGGAGTCTTTAGGGATCATGTAAGTTACACCTTGTGTGACAAATGTTGGCATAATATCAGGGGTTTTAATAAATTCGTTAATGTGATTGTGCAAAGTGGGATGCGCAGAAGTAAATTTTTTGTACCAGAAATTATGTATATGGTCGTTACCGGGTGCCTTCCAGTTATGAGCCTTCTTCAATACTCGTTTGAACGTCTCTACTGGTATGAAGTCAAAAGTCATATTTGGTACTGAGGTAAAGCTATTAATGTCGTTTTGGATCCAGTCAGCGTCGGGGTTATGCTGCACTGGTTTCTCCCATATGTTTGACCAGAAATTACGTAGATTTTCTGGATTCGGGGCAGGTGTTGAGCTAGTTGTGTTGCTCTGTATGTTTTGAGCGCCCGCAGCAAGCGTCCTGTAGAATTGTTTTTCGTTGGTCTTAAACTGTGAGTTCTGTTTCTTTCTTAAAGTGCAATTAGTGTACCTTTTAAGTCTACTAGTGGCTGCACTGAGTTTCTGTTTGAGGGTATCCAAAAATTGGCTGTCGGTTAGGTTTGGTTCTTCGTGCTGCGAGTGAATTCGGTAAATATTCTTTATATATTCTACATGCCCTATTAGTTTTTTACTTCTATTGCCATTAAAATGTTGAGTGATTCTGCCTATATGCTTCCTGTAAGTCTCGATTCTTTTCTGTAATCTTTGTTGCCATGGTGGCGTCGTTTTTAATGGTTGTTGTGGGGAACTAATATTCTCAATTTCTTTGATTTTTGATCCGTTACAGATAGCAGCTGTGTATGCAGCACAATATATAATATTATGAGTTATTTCAAAACTATCATCTTTTGTCATGTAATTTGTAAGAATATCAGTATTAATGAAGTCAACTAGTGCAGCAAATTTCTTAGATGTCTTTTGTTTTGGGATATAAGGTCGCTTAGTAGGGTCTGTCTGTCGAAATTTCTGCAAGCTTTCGTGAAATATTTGTCTGATCTGATCAATGTCTGTAATAGAATATTCGGTAGTGGTCGGGTTGATTTGCGTAATATGGCAATTATGGTTTTCATGTTCAGTGAAGTTGTTGTGTTGGTTGGGTGGGAAAGTAGTTGTTTGGTTTTGTGAGATTTCAAAATCAAGGACGTCAGTTTGTGTGTCTGTATCAGCGTTGTTGTCTTGGGATGTAGTTATATGCTGTTGATTGGCTATTTCCTGTTTCAATTCTTTTAATCGGTCTTCAGTTATATATCTGTTAAATATGATGGCTCGTCTTTGATCTGCTATTCTTTGTTCGGATAAATGAGAGAGATGTGGGGCTTCTGTTATGAATTCCTGGTGCAACATTCTTCTGTATGCAGTTAAGTCAGTTTCACATTTGGTAACCCTATAATATGATTTAATCAGAGTTTCATTGAGTTCATTACTCCAGACCATTCTCTGGCTAGATTGTGTTGGTGCTTGTGCAGGTGTTTGGTTGTTTTGGGGGAGATTGTGTTTGTTTTTAATTTCTATTTGGACTTCTGAATATATTCTGTTTATTTCGTTTTGTTTTAGTAGTTTATTTTTTACTAAAGCCCTTCTCTGATCACCTATTCTCTGTCTACTAACGTTAAGCCTTTCAGGAAACTTTTCTATAAATTTTGTGTGTAATGGTGGAAGGTAACCTTTAACGTCTGTCTCAAGTAAAGTTAACTGGTAGTATGTACGCAAGATGAATTCATTCATTTCTGGGGTCCATCTATTTCGCGTACGGGTAGTGCAAGCGGTGGGCACTGGATTAGCGGCATGGTTTGCCTCCAGTGCAACATCCTCTTGCAATATGCTATTTGTGATTGAGGGTGTAGGAGAGGATCGGAATGATTGAGTTGTAGATGGTACCGAGGGGAATAAGCTTTGCGTAGAAGATAAAGGTGATAGTGGTTGTTCCGTGGATGCAGGAGTTCTTACGCAAGATGAATTCATTCATTTCTGGGGTCCATCTATTTCGCGTACGGGTAGTGCAAGCGGTGGGCACTGGATTAGCGGCATGGTTTGCCCCCAGTGCAACATCCTCTTGCAATATGCTATTTGTGATTGAGGGTGTAGGAGAGGATCGGAATGATTGAGTTGTAGATGGTACCGAGGGGAATAAGCTTTGCGTAGAAGATAAAGGTGATAGTGGTTGTTCCGTGGATGCAGGAGTTCTCCGTCTGCTCCATACTCTTGTACTGCTGGGCCGAGGCCTTAAATTATAATTTTGCCCTGATGGCTGCGAAAAGTCGCCCCCCCCAGAATACGTGGGGCTGCCCGAGCCTATTGACTCGGGGCGGGATTCTCCCTCGCGGTGTGCGCTGGTACCCGCCTGGGGTATCCCATATTTTCTATTTCGCGTCGCTACCATACTTACTAGGGTGTACTATCGCTCCGTTTGTCATTGATAAGTAAATTAGCTGCTAGGCTGCTGTCAATGTCCGCCCCCCACGTGGCATAGATGGTTAGCCGGACGTGGAGTTAGATTTATGGGGGGCTTATTATTTTTATTATTATTATTATGTTATGTATGTATGTACATTGCGCGTTGGAATTAACAGAACCAAGCCTCCCAGCAACGTATGCCAAATTAGTCTTTGAATTTGGCGGCTATAAGCGACAAAAAGCCTACAAACAAAGAGCTGCTAATTATTCTTACTACAAGGCTTGGCTCTTAAGAAATTTTACTCAATTTTTACGTCTTTATTTAGGTACAGTCAAGAGCACATCAAGCTTGACACATTGGACTTTGTACCGTTCTTATTTCAATAGACGTACGGGCTAGAATCGCGCTACGAGTGTCAAGCTTGACCTGTCGTTGACTATACCTAAACAATCAATTCGCTAAATTACACTTCTTTCTCATTTACCTAAATAAACTTCAATATATTATAAAATATTGTATTCGTTTTTTCATTTTCTACGATAGAAAAGGACAAAAGAGAAAACAATCTTTTCAAATCTGTGTCTTTCGTTAATCTTTCGTTTGCTTGGCGTTTTACGTAGTAAGGTCCACGCATCTCTCGGTCCTTATAAATAAAGGCCAGATTAAAAGTACCTTAAACCGACGAGCATGTATGAAAGGATTGATGAAAGTACAGGAAGCAAGGGAAGTATGTCAAGATCGTAGTAGGTGGAGGACTGTGGTCTCTGCCTATCCCGTCGGGAAGGAGGCGTGATGTTATGTCTGTATCTCTTTCTTACCTTCTTCATAAGAATAATACAGATTCTTGGAGGTTTATCCTTTCTAAAAGGCCCAATTCTCACGTTCCGCAATTGTTTTAAAATAGTCCGATCAACGAAGAATTTCACTCTATTAATAATATGGCATAAATTTTGCATGGTTTTATTTTTTTTATCACGTTTTGTAAACAAAATTATAACCTCAATATCATGTAAAAAGTGTTTAAAATCTGGATATCTGTGACTAGCTGTATGTAAAATGATAGCCTAAGCGTTTTCCAGTAGTGTATGTATGGTGGTTACAAACGTGTAGGTACCTCGCGTTATTGAAGAGAAGTATTTTCTTAACTACAAAACGTTTGTTTACAAAACGTGTCGCTCTTTCGTGAACTCTATTATATACGTGTTACGAATTCACAGTAAACTAAACAAATCCCAGACTTTAGTTAGTAGATTTTTTCACTATTTCTATGTTTAATTTTGCTTTACGAAACAAGTCCCCGTTGATTGGGGTACAATGACGTGGGGGAGTCGATTGACGCTAACTTAGGTAGCAATAATTAGTATTCCCAGCCTTCGCGCTAAGCCATCTATGAACATGGATTATGACTGGTACCATAGTAGTACAATAGTGCTTGACATTCATAATCGCCCACTGATCAATTCTTCTTCAATGGGAGATTTCGCAAGCGTGGCTTGCGTCAAGGCTGTCTAACTTTACCAATTTTGATGTACATTACTTGTTTAAAAGTATCTGTATATCATCTTATATGCGAATGCCCTTATAAGGGGCTTTCGAAATGCTGCAACAAGCTATACACGTTTAGATCGGACAGGTTGAAACATATCACCAAAAATGCAAAAAAAATCGACCTCTACAGACAAACTGTCCAATATTTGTAATTTTGTATCAATCGGCCTATGTTTTCTTCCCATCCTGTGATATGTTTCTTCGAGAAAGTTGTTCAGTTTTATCGACTGATCACGCCTTTCCAGTTTCTGCCATTTTTGCCAAGCTGTGCCTTACACCCTGTATAATTGGGTAAAAAACACAAATGAGCATTGAAACCGTGGTGACACTCCAAAACGTACCACGTATTTTTGTTGTAAAATTCTGTGGTGAGCTCCAGTAGACTTTTACAAGTATTGAAACTGGTAGCTTTATAATTTTCCGCAGAAACTGATTGCAAATAACAGTGCTATCTTAATTAATACAGGTGTACTGAACATTCCACACTTGAATATCTAGGATCGCCTGTCTAGTTATTTTACGTTTGTTAGTTAATGAAACAGACAGCAAACAAGTCCGCATTACAAAAATGTGTCTAATATAATATGACGTGACAAACAATAATAAAACGCTCCAGGCCCAGCCTCTAATTACATACACACACACGCAATCACTGTTGTCTTTCTTTGTTCGAAAAATAATTCTCTAACAAGGATTCTGTGCTATGATTTGAAGCCATTATTTCCAGCTTTATAGATGTGAAAAAGAATAAAGAACCGTCGGTTTAAAAAGTAACTAAAATTTTCTTTGTATAGCGTTTTTTCCAGTTCTTCAGTATTCTCTACAGCGTGTAACGGAGAGTTGTGATAATACTAAAGCGTGTGCATCTGCCCATGAAACTGAACAACTTTTCCCAAGGAGCATAGGTCATAAAACAAAATAAATTTTTGACCTTCCATAGATACTGCATCCGGGAGAACAAATTTGGTTTTTCGTATTTCGACCTATTTTCCTTGGGAAAAGTTGTTCAGTTTCATGGGCAGATTTACACCCTTCTGTATTATCATACCTTTCCATTACACGTTGTATATAGTCTTCTTCTTCTTCTTTTCGTATCAATGGCAAATGATTTTATAGTAACTTAGCCCAGAATGTGGCTACAGCAATAGCTCTTTAAGACCGCCTTTGCCCACTATAACCTTAAGTGTTATTCTTTGTGTGTTCTTATATTTATGTGTGCAATAAAGAATTTATTCATTCATTCATTCTTTAGTTGCCTTCAAAAAGGTCCTCCCTGGTGCAAGAAACTGAGGAGGTAGGGCACGAAAGCAAGTGTGTCATGGATTGCAAAATGCCGCATTCACACTCGTCATTATCAGAGAAGCCCCACCTCTTCTTCAGTTCTCCGCACCTGCCAGCGTCTGATCGCAGTGTATTAAGTGTATAGTAATTCTTCCTCATATCAGCCTTCACGACTTACAGCCACCTAATCTAGGATCGTGGACAATTGTATACCTAAAGAAGGTAAATAAACTCAGAAATACTTACTGAAATTCCTACGCATCGCGAATATTGCGATTACTCACGAAGCCTTGAAATCAATATGTTGTTTCGAGTACTAAACCTAAAGCAATGTATTCAAAACTGCAGATCGACCAATGGCAAACGAAGCCTTCAGATGTTTATCGGGTCTAGCTGACTTACCTCCGAGTCTTACCGAGTCGTCTCCGCGGACAGTTGTTTTGTGTTGTGTAGGACACTTTTTGAATAATATTTTTTTAGTGAAATAGAGACGGCGAAGACGTATTTAGACTTTGCAGGAGATACTTTTTAAGAATTTTAGTAAGGTATTTGTTGTTTATTTATAGTGCGCGCCGTAAAGTTTCCGCCTGAGACTGACTTCATTAAGGATCAGTCGGATCATGCAATCATTGTTTTTTGTATCCTTATTTCTCTCTGTTCTTGATCTTTTGTTTGTTCTCCATTTGTGTTTATTTTATGACCAACTATAAAAAAGCTATACCAAGAAACTCAGCTTGGAATATTCATAGGAGTATATGAGGTACAGTAAGTTAATCAAGCGTAAAGATTTCGACTTTGAACTGGAATTGATTTTGGCATTGCAACTTTAACTTTTATTGCATTTCAATTATGATTATTTTAATAGTTGCAGCGTTTTGCAAAACAAAATAATGGATGTGCAACAAATCACACCGTTTCGCGCAATATGATATGACATCATAACTGAGTTGTACAATGCTATATTTATTTTTCTGTACTCATTATAGGCAAGGATGTTAAATGCTTGCTAAATGTTAAGATATATACAAGAACTAATAAACATAAAAAGTAATTAGATTCATGAACCGTGCTAAAAAGTAATGGATATTCGTAAAATCAAGTTTATCTTTTAAAAATCATAGCGTGTAAAAACCTTACACAATTTCAAGCAATTCACAAACATTGGGGTGTGTCTGCACAAATTTAAACACCGAAACATCATTCCAAACTCAAGATAAGATTACAAGATTAGAGCTGCATAAAATGTGTCAACGAGATAATTATCAATTTTCGCGTGTAATTGGCCGCGTTATCAGTGAATAATCGGTGACTATCTTTGCAGTTCCTATCGTACGTCCAAGCGTGCTGCACGTATTATCATCAGGGAGCTGATCTTTCTGAGGACTTGGAGCCTTTTCTCAAGACTTCGGCGGATGAGGTAAGAATACCATCAATTCATCAAGTAACTCATCAACTTTCATCCGCTATTTGACCCCTTTCAAAAATCTCTTCTTCGTTCTGACCTTATTTGTAAAGAGTGTAAGGGACAGGTTTTCGAAAACTGAAAGGGCATGATCAGTCAACGTAAAAAACAACGATCAGTGAGTAAAACTTACAGGAAGTAAAAAAAACTTAATCGCATTCGCCATACAAAATTGCAAACTTAATTGGAAAGTTTGTAGGCTGATTTACGTTTCCTGAAAGTTTTATGCACTGAAAGTTGTTTAGTCGCGTTGACTGATCGTGCCTTTTCAGCTTTCGGAAAACTGTCCCTGTATATTCTGTTGTTCTAACTGACCTATAGTACATTTGAAACCATTGTAAAAATATTATACTTGTGAATCTATTGGCTCTGCGCTGATAGTAAGTCACCCAAGTGTATTAGATTATTCTGAAGATACTTACTTGAATCTATTGGCTCTGCGCTGATAGTAAGTCACCCAAGTGTATTAGATTATTCTGAAGATACTTACTTGAACTTCCTATTTTCAGTATGTACGTTTTAGTAATTAGTATTATATTCATACGTTAAATGACGTTATAGGACCATAAAATCTTAAATACTTGGGTAGGTACTTAATTTCCGTATATTCACAAAGCGTTAAATGGTTTTAACCTACTTATTAACCGACTTAATGAAAAACTATCTGACGAAACGGATATGATTACATACATTCAAGTTTCATTCAAGAAACATCCAAAGACATGAAGTAGAATAACCGACTTATCGCAATACAATCAACAAATGCAAAGAAAGTACAATTATCTCGGCTACGCAATTCCAAACGCTCACTTTATGGACCTCGGGAAAACTATGCACTAACAAGTTAAACATTTCAGATTGTTACAATGCGTAACGACACAAAAATACTCGATAAAGAGATGGAGAACCGCCACAGTATAGTCAATAGTAAGGATACGGTGTTGCCAAGCTGCAAAGCCAACCAGAATGAGGATAGCAAGGACGGGCTTCTTGGCACGCCGTGTCTAAAGAGCCTGCCGCGGATGCAAGGATATCTGTTCAAAAGGACTTCGAATGCCTTCAAAACATGGAACCGAAGATGGTTCTATTTGTATGATAACCGGCTTGTTTATAGGTAAGTGTAATAACAATAACGCAATTTCGCCTAGTGGTGGAAGTCCTTTATTTTTCGTTTTTTTTAATGTTTTTTGGGTTCCGTACCTCAAAATAAAAAAAACGGAACCCTTAGGATCACTTTGTTGTCCGTCTGTCTGTCTGTCTGTCAAGACCCTTTTTCTCACGAACGAGAAGAGGTATCAGGTTGAAATTGATAACGAATATAAGGGTTCCCGTACACGGGCCACCGGCCACAACCACAAAACGCCGCCACCGGCATATTTCCTGTAGTTTTCATACATTTTTAGCAACCACGATTTGTAGCGTGTGGCGGCCACTGGCGTCAATCGTGTGCGGCGAGTCCATATAAAATGTATGAAAACTGCAGGAAATATGCCAGTGGCGGCGTTTTGTGGTTGTGGCCAGGTGGCCCGTGTGCGGGAACACTTAAGGTCCATAAACCACACAATACATATTATACATACATAATATCACGCCTTGTTCCCGTCGGGGTAGGCAGATACCACAGTCCTCCACCTGCTACGATCTTGACATACTTCTCTTGCTTCCTGTACTTTCATCAATCCTTTCATACATCGCGTCGCATCGCATCGTCGCGGAGTTTTTAAAATCAAAGAGCAAAAGCTTTTAGTATATCATATGGTAGATAGGTACGGAACGACCCTTAGGGCGCGTGTCCGACTCGCACTTGGCCGGTTTTTTTTTATTAGGACTTGTGTTTCCTGAAAAAAATTGTGCTGTTTATTAGGCGGATAACATTCTTATATCGTTATAGGTACCCTTTTCGCACACATATTCTAGTAGTTTTAAGTTGCTTTGGCTTAGCGATGTAATTGCCGTTACGTTCTTTTGTCCGACCTATTTTTCATTGCGTTATGTAGGCCTTTCTTTGTTTTCAAAAAAAACGTAACACATTGCATTGTGTAAGTATTTTAAAACCTGGAAGTCGCCTTTCATTTACTTTTTACAATGCTATATAAAGTATACCACTTCACTATCTATTCAACAGTTTTTCTTGCAAGCATCGCTAAATACGATGATTCACCTACCGCTCTGGGCTACAGTCAAAAGCACATTAACTTTTACGTTTTTGTTTCAAAATAATCATACTTAATATTATAAACGCGAAATTTTGTAAGTGTGGATGGATCTTTGTTACTCTTTCACGTAAAAACTTTACAATAATATAGCTTATACATCAGAATAACACATAGGCTACAAATTATAAACCTGCGCAGACGAAGTCGCGGGCAGTCCTTAATGTGTTAGTCCGAGTTGTGCGGGCTAAGAATAGACCCAGTCTTCCCATGGGTTTCGTAAAAGACGACTAAGGGATCTAGAATCGGAGAATATGCAATATGGTCACCAAACACCAGTTAAAACGCTAACAAGCATTGTTTTTAGTAGAACCACCTAAAATATACAACTCTTATATTCAACTCTCTCCATGAAAATAAAATAAACTCGTCCTTACTGAGGACATGTCCACCCGTTGGAGTATTTGTGGGATGTAATGAATTTCTATGAACAAATTTCAATCATGTACTACATGAAGTAACCACAATTCTCTCCGTCTGCACCGAAACAGCCCGGTTACGCATTGGCAGACCAATGTAATGTGGATCTAATAGGCTACTACTATCTGAACAAAGTTGCAAATATCTTGTACTCGATGACGTAGGATAACTTGCAGCGACCTCATAGTCTACGATAGCACAGTAAATAGATGGGCTTATCAGGCGATAGTCATGTTAGTAATATAATATGGGGTTGTATTTTGTAACGGTTGATGTGTCATGGACTGTACCTTTCAAGGTAGGTGCGTGGACACCTGTTGGTGACGAAATAAGTAGGTCGCCGAATTGACCCGACACGGCTATTCTCTGCTTTAATCACCGTTAATTTTACTGTTTTTAGGGTTCCGTACCTCAAAAGAAAAAAACGGAACCCTTATAGGATCACTTTGTTGTCCGTCTGTCTGTCTGTCTGTCTGTCTGTCTGTCTGTCTGTCTGTCTGTCTGTCTGTCTGTCTGTCTGTCTGTCTGTCTGTCAAGACCCTTTATCTCACGAACGGGTAAAGGTATCAAGTTGAAATTAATACCATATATTAATATCCATGGACCACACAAGATCTGAAAATTTCAATTTTTTACAACGACGCAATCAAAAGATATGGCATTTTATGTCCTCATCTCCATACATTTATTCAAAAATGAAAAACCTACAGGGTACTTCCCGTTGACCTAAAATCATGAAATTTGGCAAGAAGCTAGGTCTCACAATACAAATAATGGGAAAAGTCTGAAATCATTAAATATTACAACTTTTCTAACAACTAATGGTAACCAATTGTGGTGAGCTCCCGTTTCAAGAACATTCATATAAGAGTGGGGTCAAGTTGGATGGTTGCTGAGGCGATTTTTGTTTTAGTTCTATTTAAAAACGGGAACACTTACAAACTTGAAAATTGGTATGTTTATAGGGCATAGGCTAAAAAATAACAACAAATAATAATATTTGGTCAAGCGCGTGTCGGACTCAAAAAATCTAGCACATTAACTTACTGAAATTTCAACTAATACAATTATGTTTATGTGGTGGTACGGAACCCTCAGTGCGCGAGTCCGACTCGCACTTGGCCGGTTTTTCTTGATTACTTGATTGTTTACGTAAAATGACGTCACGACTTAGACGACGACACTATCGTTATTAATCATAGTGGCTGGTGGACGTTAAGTCTTGTTTATTTAGCCTTGAAAGGACACGGTCAAGGTTCGAAATTGTTTTTTTTTTATTTGTTATTGTCTTATCTTGCTATTATCGTTTTGCTACTCATTATTTATCTTCGTTGATTATGATACGAGTATTGTATTATGGTACGATTTAGATTTGGGTCACCGCTTCATACAGATTAGTTTCGGGAGAGCCGTCCGATTCAGGGTGACTACTCTCAATTTCCGATATATCGAAGCGATACTATTCGAAACATGCAAATTCGAAATATCGTCCCTTGACGATAGAGTAGCCAGTGGCGTGCACAGAGATTTTAGGCAGGGTATGCACATTTTTTTTTTCCAATTTATATGGATGTTGTCAGGAAAATACTCACTGTTTTGGAACGCGACCCTAATAGGTCCATGATATCCAAAGATTGATTACTTTGCGCTAATTAATAAAATAAATTTAATTTACGTATTATTTCATATTGTATTCTTTACGTATTTTTACTGATTACATTTTTTTATATCGAATCAACGCGCTTATATTTCTTCTGATTTTGTTGGTGCTACAAAACTTCGTCGTAAAAACTGCTATATCGGTTTTACATTCGAAACAATGATGGTCAATTCGACTAAACAAGTCGACTCTCTCTATTCAACAACTAAGCTATACTTTGCCCGCTTCTCAATTCGAACGGGTCGCACTATAAGCTGAGCTTCTGCAAGCGCTACACACGCATACATTTTCACGCACACAGACAAACTTTTGCTGTGTACTACACGAGACTTCACGCGATGCTTTGTATGAAAAATAAGCAGGGCTTAGTACTGCTTTTGCGCACGGGACGCCGTAGTTGCAGAGCGCTGCAGTGCTTCACGCGAGTATTCACCGCTAAGCATAGATGGCGCGTAACTACGAGTATACGGGAAGCCAACTCAAAGACATTTTAACTAGGATTTTTCATTTTACGGGAGTTATTATAGTAAAGTTCACATTATCATTTATATTTAGGGGCACGTTTGTATTGATCGTCTGGGACCACAGGGTATGCAGAGCTTTTTTGCATGTATGGAGTGCACGCCACTGAGAGTAGCATACTGGTTGGATGCTAATCACTGCCAATATGACAATTCATCCAACCAATATTGTACTCTATTGCCAGTGTACAAAGTTATGAATTCGACTGTATCGAAGTAGTATAGTATCGTAATTTAAGAGTAGACACCCTGGCTCCGCGACGCGACCCGGTCGCGACGTCCGAAAACGGAAGGCTCTCTTCACAAATCTCTTTAGAGACCGATACATGACGACCGTAATGTGACTCGTACAATGCGCGGCATGTAACTCTGATGCAGACCGTTAAGACGCTTCTTACACTAAAATTAGCAGCTACAAGCTCGTCAATGCAAATGTCGATCTCATTTACACGTCAATAACGTTCGTATTAGAGTGCTCTGCAACGTGGCTGTTACGATGGTCGTACAGACTAATTGGTCGTGCAGAATGAGAAAAAATAGGATTTACGTATCAAGACATTGACTGATATTAAAACGGTACGTACAGGTTAACATCGAAGTTATAACAAATAATTTCTTGCAAAAATTTTGTAAATCCATCTACCCGTTAGGAGAAATATCGAGTTTAGTGTGATTTTGGAAGAAAAAAGCTCCGCTTTATTATTTTTTTCTAAGGTATTTTAAATTGTGTCGAAAAGGTATACTTACTTACTTACTTACTTACTACGCTGGCTCAGCGACCCCAAGAGGATCTTGGCCTCCGACACGAGAGTTCTCCATTCTTTCCTGTTCTGTGCCGCTTCTTGCCAATCGGCTCTCTGGAGGGCATCCAGGTCTTTCCGCACTTCGTCACCCCATCTGTACCTAGGACGACCGACTGGTCGTTTTCCAGTCGGTCGTCCCACGTAAGCTCTTCTGGCGGCCCGATCCTCTCCCATTCTCTCCACGTGGCCGAGCCAGCGAAGCCTTGCAGCCTTGGTCTCGCCCATGATGTTGGGTTCGGGCACTAGGTCTACGATCTCTCTATTTTTTCTTCGCCTCCATCTGCCGTCCGCCTCCTTGACCGGTCCCAGAAGTTTCCGCAAAATTTTCCGTCGAAAAGGTATACGTACAAATTATAGCTTAAACATGGACAATCAACATATTATATATTTTTCATATTTATTTTTTGAATAACGACCTACTTATATCGTCTCAAAACACGCCAAATTTGCAAAACACAGAGAGAATCGCCTTAATGCGCAGAATCCGAGGGAGCGCGGGGCACACGTGCAATTCGTTCTTTGAGGAGCCAAAGTTATGTTACTCATGCGCAGAAAAAAAACCGCTCGTATCGGTGCGCGGAAATATTTTTTGAATCTTTAGTCTATTCTTTCACTTATACCACTTTCTTCGTTTGTTCACAGGAAAAGGACAGGAGAATTGAACGTGACAGTGATGGAAGAGGACTTAAGGTTGTGTACAGTGAAATTGGTGCTTGATGGCGAAAGGCGTTTCTGCTTCGAAGTTCTCTCACCTTCTAAGTAAGTACTAAAAACTTAACAGATTTGATAGACATCGTGAGTCACCCTCATTATCAGTGGCTTTTAATCTTTTCAATTTGCATTAGGCCCCAGTACGTCCATCTTTACAAACAATTGCCTTAATTACTATAGACAGGAAGTACGTTTTTTTACAGTTGATTAACGAGAAATTAACTTCCTGAAATTTTTTTTTTTTTGTGACATTGTTATTTGACTATCCTTTCGTATTTAATTGATACTGAAACCAAACAAGTTTATTTGAGAAATATTAGTTAAAAAAGAATATTTTTCAGTGGATTTCTTGTACAAACTTTTCCCATTATACTTTGAATTTGTATTAGAAAACCAGAGTTTTCCTTATCTTTAGACCTTTAGTTTTGTGGTCTAAAAAAAATGTGTAGGTACTGATGAAAATACAAGCCTTTACTTTTCTCTTACAGAAGCCACATGCTCCAAGCGGACTCCGAAGAGATGCTGAGCGCGTGGATATCAGCGCTGCAAAATGGCATCCGCTCCGCCATACAGCAGGGGCAGAGTCGCGACAACCCCGACCAGCTCATGCTGGTTCCTGACGACAGCAAGACGGACAATAGGCTGACACTCACTCCTGCCATGAAGAAAGTCAGGTAAATCGGCTTGGAAATACTAATTGTTTGTTTCATACACTCACAGCCATAAGACCGACCCAGATATAACCTCTTCCAATTCGGTATATCTTACTCCGGGCAATAGTTGCATACATACAGCAGAGGCAAAGTCGGAATATTTCCGACCAGCTCATGCTGGTATCTGACGACTGCAAGAAGGATAATAGGCTGACACTTACACCCGCTATAAATAAAGTCAGGAAATTTCTTATTCTGGCGATAATAGCCATACAGCAGGGCGAAGTGAGACCATAATAATAGGCAGAAACTCTCTCCTGCCATAAGGTAATTCAAGAATATTTTGTTCTAAACAATAAATAAAATAATAGCCATACAGCAAGCTTTAAATAGCTATGGATTTGGTCTTACTGTTTTATGTCATAATTTCTTGACATCTTCTTTCTTGACGTCAGACTATACTCAATACTCAATACATTTATTGCCTTCATATGGTACATAACAAGATGGTATTATAAATAAGGTATCTCATATTATGAGCCCATTTTCAGAGGCATTGCAATCATTGAGATAGACCGAGATTTTAAATAGTTATCAACAATATTTAATTATATTTTTTTAGTTTATTTATTTTTTATAAATTATAAATTTTTATAAATTTATAAATTATAGTAAGTTTTATTTATTAGGTATTCTTTTAATAGTTTTATCTACTCTCATATCGTTAATCCTCAATAATGCGTTCAAAAATTGTAGGTTATCATCTTCATAATGTCAATCTGTGCTTAGAAACACTCTTAGCAGCATTTTATCTGTGGGAGTGTATTATGAAGTATTGAATTTACTAACAGTCATCGCGGGAGACCTATTAAACAAGTTTTTAATTTTATAGCCGCGCCATTGACAGCTTGATGCGTTTGTAGTCTGTGGCTGTAAGGAGGTTTCATTGCAATAATGGAAAACTCAGCAAACAAAAGTTGTAGTTACATCATTTTATTAGTTTTGTAATGAAATAAGTGATGAAATCATTTACGATTGGCCTTCGAGTGTTTTTAAAGCAGCTATAGGAACTTCACTTAGCAGTTATCACCGGAAAAAGAGACAAACATTAAGGTTTGTTTTTGAACACATTATTTTAGGATTCGGATTCGGATTCTCGATATGAGAGTAGATAAAGTTGTGTATGCAACTCCACATAATTAGGTATAAAACACTCGTGTCTTCTATTATGGAACTTGGCTCGCTACGCTCGCCTGCGTCCCATAAACCGACACTCGAGTTTTATACCCCTCATTATGTACCGTTGCATAAACTACTATTATCATCTTATTATAAGAATTTTCTATTCTTATATTTAGCGCTAGATGATTATATATTTTTATTGATACACTTAAAGGGCCAGAACTATGTATTTTTAATTTAGAAGGTATATTATTGATTTTATTTGTTTTATACCTGCGAGGGTACAATCGGGGCTGACCATCTTCCATTTCATAGAACTGCGGGTTGTTCCTAATAAATTTGCAAGAATGTATAGAGAGGTTAAAGTTAAAATTTTTAATTTAGTAAAGGTCGACCTACAGCTTTCATCATTTTTTAAATTTCCTCTAGGCGTATACATTTTTTTTGTAATATGAAGAGATCTGAAGAATGAAGACTAATCTTTAACATTCAGATGTAAACAAATATTTTTTAAACATTTTTTTTGCCATCGAAACATGCGGATTGTGTATTCAAGAGAGGTTTTTGTACTGCTGGTGTAAAGATAGATGTACAATGGAATTTCTGCTAATTTCCGCTGTTGTTTGTTTGCAGGATATGGGAGCAGCTGCTGAGTATCCCGGGCAACAACTACTGCTGCGACTGCGGCGGCCCCAACCCGCGCTGGGCTAGCATTAACCTCGGCATCACGCTGTGTATTGGTACGATATTTATTTATTTAATGTTCGGAAGACCAACAGCTACAAAACAAATTAAGAAGCTTAATTAGGTGAAAACAAAACCAATGACAGGTCTTCACAATTAAAATCACAATAGAAAAAAAACACATTTTTGTACACTACTTAGTGCACAGTACCTACATTCTAAGTTACAATACAACCATAGCCTGTCACATAAAATATAAAAATCATAACAGTCATCGCCATATCATAACAGTCATCGCCCCATGAACCTTACACTGCGGGACAGAGAGCTCCAGTGTTTCCACCGACGAGCAGCCGTGTGTACGAGGGGAATCACCATTGTCACCACGCTTGTTGGCGTTGCGGCTGGCACTAAAATAACAATTAAAAATTGGGTTATTTTTCGACCTAAGCAAAATTTAGAAAATATTAACAACTTAAAAAAAAAAACACGGTTCGAAAGACGAGATTGTTTTGGCTATTTAAACCTTGCGTCGGCAAATAGAGCATTTAAGATTTCTTTTGGATTCTCGACCCATGTCTGTTTGGAAAAGTTGTTTAGATTTATGGTCTAAGTAACATACAAAAATTTGGCCCAAGGTCCAAAAATAACACTTTGTATGACATCACGCATGTTTGTCTTCCGAGTCGTATAAAAGTCACTTATCGATTGTGCTGGGTTTAGATACGAACCCGTTTAGAAACCGAATCTATTCAAGTCGCGACTGAATAGGCTTCTTTTGGGCAAGTTCCATCGTTGACCTTATCTCTGTCCTCAAGGCCAGATCGAGGTCAAAAAATAAGCCCATTGACAGTAAAAAGATGGGTATTAGGTTGAAAGTCCATCGCCTATTGAACAAAGCAAAACTATTTCCATAGTCCTACGACACCCATAGGAAAGTATAGGGTGGTCCTAAGCTAAGCCAGGACACGGCATTTCTAATAAGTTGACTTTTACGACACCCATAAAAATGGACATGCGCCCTGTAAATAGTTATCGAATATGCACCGCTTAGCCAGAAGCAAACCTGACATACCCTGTTTTTAAGAGTTTTGACTGGGATGTTGGTGTGGTTGGTACTGTTGGTAGAGAGCCTGCCTTTCACGCTGTGGGTTCGATCCCCGCCCAAGGCAAACATTTGTTTTGTTCTGTATCTGGGTGTTATTTATCTATTTAGGTGAATTTTTATTGGTTTTGTTTTTTAGTGATTCTACTCATGAAAACAAGCAACTTTCCGAAGAAAAACGTTTCACTCGAAAAAAAAATTTGCCTTCCCATACAAAATGAGTCGATCACGTGACCACTTTACTGTGGAGACACTTAACACGAACTTTAAATACGAATTCCAGTAACAAATAAGGTATCTTATTTTTACAGAATGTTCCGGTATTCATCGCTCTCTAGGTGTACATGTCAGCAAAGTGAGATCTCTTACGTTAGACGATTGGGAACCTGATATTATAAAGGTAAGTAAACGTTATATGGGACTAAATCGTATGAAGAAACTGAAGTTTTATTGGAACGTGTTACATAGCTATACTTTCACTTACATACTCACACACACAAAATACACGCACCCACATCCTTATATTCATACACGCACATACACTCACACATACACGCACACACACATATTCCACTATATTTACTCTTGCACATTCAAACAACTATTCCCTCAATTTATTAATTTATAAGATATTATTAGGTTAAGTGAGTGCTTCCATGCTCGGGGACGTCGCTTGAAGTTGTTCGTTTGTCTGGTCTCGTGCTGTCCTTTTCAGTTTCATTGAATAAGAATATGACAGCGCGAGACTTGATTGGCGGTTGGCTTTGTGTGGCGTCTCTGAGTGCGGTAATTACTTACTTACTTATTAGGCTATAAGGTTCTCTAACCTGCTTAATTAGGTTTATTAGCTCAACTAGGTTTTTCTCAACCGTTTTATTTGTTTTTTCAGTTGATAAATTTTACTTTAAGTTTAAATTATGTTAATACCTCATTTATGTACCTACTCTATGCGTGCAGCTCACCCAGCTGCATTTTCTTATAATAAATTCTAATCTAAATATGATGAAGAAACATAGCTGGGTGGGCTGTATGCCGTCTGCAACTGCGGCGTCTTTTAAGGAGGAGCGGAGCCTTCAAACACAGGCAACTTCTGCTTAAATGGAGGCTCCAATCTACGTTATAGTTAAGAAAACATGTCTACAGAAATAAAAACTATTTTATTTTATTTATTTTTTTTATGGGAAAGTTGTTTATATTGGGCTATTTCATAAATGGAGCCAGAGCCACTTCAAAATGTACGGAATCATGGATTTCCAGGTCAAGATAGATTTCCTTATTTCAATAACAGTTGAAAACCTCCCTCCCTGAGTTTTGAAGAGGTATAATACAAATTTATTTACTTAACTATCAGCTAATTCTACTTTGATTTAAGAAACATATCAAATATCGAAAATATTTCTTGTTAATTTTTAGGTGATGGCAGAACTGGGTAACAAAATAGTAAACCTAATCTACGAAGCTAACACAGAGGACACGACTATAACAAGGGCTACACCGGATTGCGAAACGTAAGTACGAAACTAACACAATATCATGTCTCTTTCCCGTAGGGGTAGGCGTAATATGAAATATCTTTCCACCTGTTACGATACTTAAAAGGTAAAAATATGGAATACATACATAAAATCACGCCTCTTTCCCGACGGCGTACGCAAAGACCACAACCCTCCACCTGCTACAATCGTAACATAACTTCCCTTGCCTCCTTCACTTTCATCAACCCTTTCATACATGCTCATTGGTTTAGGTTAGGTTAATCACTTTAATGCTGATACTTTAACCTGGAGTGTATTTTAAAAGTTCTTAATTTGGTCTTGGAACGTTCTCCGAGGCCTTCCCCTTACAAAGTTTCTATTCACTTTCAGTCACCACATCTTCTTTTATAATGATTTTTTACATGGTGTAACAAAATGGGTACACCAACCAACATGAAACAAAACAACTTTCCGTAAGGAACATAGGTCGCAATAGGAAAAAAAATTACCTCTCTTACAAAATGTGCTATCAGCCGATTCAGTTTCTATTTGGAGTTCAAATAAAATTATTTTGTATTTTTATTTTCACATTTCTTTTTATAACAATGGAATTTTTAATGTTAACACTATTCACTGTTGTACTCGCGTCACAGTAATTTACTTATTTTATCTGGAGTTTGAAACCGTTATTTTGTCTGAATGCACGTTATTTGAAGGCTGTTCTTTATTTATGAGGCAACATGGTGTGACCCCCACGAGACATTGCATGCTTCTGGGTTTTATTTTTGCTGTCAAGTAAAGAGTAAAGGGAGTTAGTTATACGGGGGGCATACTAACTCTAGTCCTGACGGTTACTGCGCAGAACTCAAAAAATGAGTCGTGGGGTGAGCGGGGCAGGTAGGGGGAGGCAAGCGAATCGTTTATTGGCTTTCTGCCTGTCACCCATGCGCAGAATATGACCGTCAAGGCTAGAGCACACCCCGGACACTACATATATATGTCATATATCGAATGCGAATTTGAAATTGGAAGGTCGCGTAGGCTCGCATATTCAGTACAAAAGACCCTCAGAAGGACCACGTAAGTGATTTACCTCCTCTAGAATAGGACCATGAGAAATTCGCGGGCGGGTGCGCGCGGGGGTGCGAGGTAGATTGCAGGCGGGGGGCGGAGAGAGTCCGCTCTGTATAATAGTACTATTACTTTATTCAGTGGGCTAGAGTTAGTCTGCGCAGCGTATATCTTTTCTCGATCTATGGGTTAAGAACTTGGAATATCGTATTTTATTTAGACACTTCTTTTGAACTTTTACCGCACAGGAGTATAGCATCCGTCACTTACGAAAGAAAGTACGAATATTTAAGAGCACACCAAGCTTGACACATTAAACTTTGTATCGTTCTTATTTCTATAGCCGTAGGTCCTTAAGTTGCGTTACGTTGTCAAGCCTGACCTAATCATGTTTGTACCTGTGAATCATGTTTGTACCTGTTACTTTGACTGATTTCCCAGGTCAGTCCGCGAGGCGTGGATCCGCGCCAAATACGTATCGCTGTCGTTTGTACGCGACATAGTGCACCCCACTACATTGTGCGATTCAGAACCCGTGTCCAAGTCGCCGCTACGGAACGCTAGGAGATGGTCCGTAAGGAGGACCAGACGCAGGTTAGTTTCTTTGAAGACCAGTGTGCTCCATCATCATAACATCCCATGAAACGTCCACTGCAGGACAGGGAGCTCCCTCCGGATCTCCAGCAAAGTCGCGTGATACTTAGGAGGGTATTTATCACAGTCACCACGCTTGTAAGCGTTGCGGCTGGCGACTGTTGTTGTTGGTGACCGCAGTATGTAATATGGTACGATACACAGAATGATGCTGCTGCCCATCCTCCGGTTCATAAACCCTTAGTCGTCTTTTACGACACCCACGAGAAGAGATGGGTTGGTAATATTCTGTGCCGGCACATTATCTGATTGTTCATTTCGTTTTCAGAATACGCGCTCCAGTGGTACCTGACACTATCAATGACGCCAGTGACAAAAGTGATGTCAATAGCAACACTAGTGGTGAGTGGCTATGTCATAAAGAGATTAACGAATCAAATAGAAAGGAAAAAAAAATAACGCAAGCCGAATTTGAACCTGCTACTTTCGGCGTACCGTACCGACGCTCTTCCAACTGAGCTATCGACGGTACGCCTCACGTCTGCACGGTTCGCCATACGTCGGCACGGTACGCCGAAAGTTGCAGGTTCAAATCCGGCAGCGTCATTTTTTTCCTCTTTATCTATTTAAAACAATTCCAACAGTGACACCCGTATCTAAATGTTATAAAAATATATTAATCAATTAAACCAATCAGATTAATAAGGCAAGTGCGAAGGGACTTTAGAAAAGGAAGGTTTAGAGAACGTGACCATTACCTAAATTTAGAACATTCTGACAGAGTACCCTAACTAAATCGACAAACAGTATGTTTAAATTTTTTTCTGTGTAATAAAATGTTATTCATTCATGAAAAAGGGTAAAATAATTTTTTTTATTCGGTTTTGGGGGACATTTTACACAAGGTCATATGATCCGAAATTTAGCAAAGCCTGTACTATGGGTATCAGAGACTGATATACATACATAAATAGATAAATAACACCCAGACACAGAACAAACACTTTTAATCATCACATCACCCAAATGTTTGCCCTGGGCGGGGATCGAACCCGCGGGCCACGGTGCGGCGTGAAAGGCAGGCTTGTTACAAACCACACCAAAGGGCTTGTCGAAACGAGCCGAAAAGAAGCAGAAGAAGGGTGTCAGGATTATTGCAAGTGAAAGGATGAGGTGTCTGCCTGCCACTTTGAACTGCCTGCGACTCTGACGGGAAAGAGATGTAATGTTTATGTATGTATAGCCTGTAATTTTAGAGCTAAGATATTTAAGAACTTTTATGAGTTTGTTATACGTTTGTTGACTGTCATCATAACATCCCATTTAAAGTCCACTGCTAGTCAGAAATCTCCCTTTAAAATTTCACAGCTAAAATGCGTAATATACATGCTTTGAAGGGGAAGTCCCATGGTCACCACGCTTATTAGCGATGCGGCTGGATCCATGGACCACAGTTGTTGGTGAGTGCAGTATATATGATACTATGATATGCAGAAGGACGCTGCTACCCATCCTCGGGTTCAAACTCCCTTAGTCGCCTTTAACGCCACCCACGAGTACATAGAGATGGGTTGGTAGGTACAGTCCGCGCGACGAAATCAGGCCGCTGGGCGGAGTGGAGAGGGTATGCGCATTCACATGCCCCCTCCACTCCCGCCAAGCGGCCTTAACTCGTCGCGCGGGGTGTACTATCTTTAGTCGGTACTTAGTTATTGACTGTAACGAAGCCCGTTTTTGTTTAGTATCAGAAAGTGACAGCAAATCTCAAGGCAGCCCAGTGTTAGTGATCGGAGCGGAGTTATTGGCCAGCGACCGAAGCGTAGACCTCAGCATACCTTCAGACCACGACTCCACCGAGGGCGAAGATGGGGACGAAAGAGGTAAATATTCTGCACATTCTATGCGTAATAATATGGTTGAATGATTTCTTTATTAAAATTAATATAATTAATTTAGAGAGTGAGAGAGATTCAAATTTTTAGAGATTCAAAGAACAGGGTAAAATTGAGTGGAGCTCGGTTTTCACCATAGATAAAAATCTATAGAGTAAAAACTGAGCTTACGTGCTAAGTTTGGATTGCAGTCAGTTAGTCGCAATTCAAGGCTTTTTTTAGGCCATGTTCAGATGACAATCGCTCAACGCGTGTTTTGGTAACGCATTTACAACTACATACATTTTGTTCTGGCCGTACACATGATAACGCGCGTTTTAATAAAGCGCGCGTTGAACGCTGCGGCAGCGCTCGACTGTTTTTAACGCGCGCTTTGAGATCTTTGATTTTTTGTGTGTCAGTTCAGTAGAGCGCGCGCTTTCGACTAGTTTCGACGCGGATAGACGTATTTTAGATTTCATCGGCTCAGAAATCTTCCGAAATTTATTACGGCAACGCGCGTTCAACGCCTGACAAGCGTGTGTCATGTGAACACAATACAAAAATTTTTCGCGCGTTGAGGGCTTGTCATCTGAACGTGCCCTTAGGGTTCCTTTATAGTTCTTTCTGATAGATGGCTATATATATAATATTATGATATGTGTGTGTGTGTGTAGCGACGGAGGACATCTCGTCCCTGACTCCGGCGACGGTGCTGGCGCGGGCGGCGCGCGCGCACAACGTGCCCGTGATGCGCGCCGCGCTGGCCGCCCGCGCCGACGTTAATACCGAGCTCGCGCATAGGGACACGCCGCTACATGCCGCCGTGCTCAGCGTAAGTGTCACAACCAAACAATTTCCTCTGGTTTTGTATTTAAATAAGTGATAAAAGCGTTCATGATTCACCTTCAGGTGTTAATAAATCAAGTAGAAATATCGCTTAGTGTTATCGCCGAGAAAAGAGAAAAATATTACCATAAGGCTTGTTCTTCAACACATTACTTAAAGATATGAGAGTGGATAAAGTTGTATATGTAACTCCAACACCAGGCATAGTTATACACTCGCGTCATCTATTATGAAACTTGGCTCGCTACGCTTGCCTGCATCCGACCGACACTTAGGTTTTATTTATAGCTCTCATTATGTACCCTTACATAATCCACTATTATAACTTTTTTGTAAAACTTTGAAAATTCTAGGCGCAACCTTTCGTATCAATACTTTTAGGGCATAATTTTCCGAAATCCTAAACCTTGAATATATACAAAAAAAACCGGCCAAGTGCGAGTCGGACTCGCGCACTGCGGGTTCCGTACCACCACATAAACATAATTGTATTATTTGAAATTTCATTAAGTTAATGTGCTAGATTTTTTGAGTCCGACACGCGCTTGACCAAATTTTATTATTTGTTGTTATTTTATAGCTTATGCACTATAAACATACCAATTTTCAAGTTTGTAAGTGTTCCCGTTTTTAAAAAGAACTAAAACAAAAATCGCCTCAGAGACCATCCAACTTGACCCCTCTCTTATATGAATGTTCTTGAAACGGGAGCTCACCACAATTGGTTACCATTAGTTGTGAGAATAGTTGTAATATTTAATGATTTCAGACTTTTCCCATTAATTGTACTGTGAGGCCTAGCTTCTTGCCAAATTTCATAATTTTAGGTCAACGGGAAGTACCCTGTAGGTTTTGCATTTTTGAATAAATGTATGGAGATGAGGACATAAAATGCCATATCTTTTGATTGTGTCGTTGTAAAAAATTTAAATTTTCAGATCTTGTTTGGTTCGTGGATCCTAATATATGGTATTAATTTCAACCTGATACCTTTACCCGTTCGTGAGATAAAGGGTCTTGACAGACAGACAGACGGACAACAAAGTGATCCTATAAGGGTTCCGTTTTTTTCTTTTGAGGTACGGAACCCTAAAAATGATCAAGTGCGAATTAAACTCGTGCGACAGGGTTCCGATATACCTGCAGTATTTTTAGAAGCAATACAGTCCATTTTTAGGACTACAAATCTAAGTTTATTTTTATAGGTCTTTTACAGAATTCTAAAAGTCTGTGCAACTTTCAGAAGTCTTTTAATTTTTACTGCAATATTTATCAACATAAATCTCTATCAACTATAATTAATTCCGATTTTTTTGTTTAGCAAACTCGAAATAAAGGAGAGAAAAGATTTTTTTTTTACATTTTTCATCATAACTTGAAAACGAAGAGTCGTAAAAAAATCTTATGATACCCCAATTTACGCCAGTATTATCTGTGCCCCAATTGACCTAGTAACGACAATTAAAAATTTTGCCCCTCTATTTACGCCAGTATTATATTACTCTGTGGCCCTATTTACAATAAAAATATTTTTGTTTGCAATAAAGTTGGAGAAGCATATTCTAAAACTGTTCCTGTAAAATCAATAGCGTAAATAGTTGCTGAGACAAACAGGTGTGACAGACGAAGTCGCACCATAAGTTTTCCGTTTTTACCATTTTGGTTCGGAACCCTAAAAAATATATCTTAAAACTGACTTATGTTTGTTGTATATCAACCTTGTACATTCAAACATATTTAAAAGAGGTGGGTTTTTATTGTCACTTCTTTTTTTCCCACCATGGCGCCACCTGTTTTGTGAAGCGATGTAGTTTAGCTGACGTCATTAAGAGATTTTAATATCCAACAATGAATAAAAGATTTTGAGTTTGAGTTATAGTGTTGCATAGTTCTAGAACAAACGAACCTCAACAGCTTTCACCTTCACCTTTCGTACAATTAGTATTTGTCTGGTTCACAGGGCTCGGTGATGGCATGCTCGTTCTTACTTCTCAACGGGAGCAAACTAAACGTACAAGACGAGGATGGCAAAACGCCGCTACACCTTGCTACCGAAAATGGTCACACTGGACAGGTGAGTTCGGAGTCTAATCCCCTGTTTCCTTTTAATAAAAGACATTTTGTTTTATGACATTTATGACAATTTTGGTCTAATTTTGTGACTGGGCCTTGAAAGCACCTCATTAATTCCGTACTTTTGATTGCTTGCTCTGTATGTTGAAAATAATTTTAATAAAATTATACAGTTCTGATTAAAATACGGCAACTTTTGAAAAGTTTTACTGAAAACTACATTTTCAACGAGTGTCATAGTTTATGGGTCGTATTGAAAATCCCTCTCAAGTCTGAGATTGCACTCAAGATTTATAATTTGTCCACGGGACCAATGGAAGGAAGAGATAGAGGCCTTTGCCCAGCTGTGGGACACTACAGAAGAACTACTAGATAAGATAAGATCTTAGGGCCAATCTCACACTTGATAGGAATTTACTAAATTTACAAAATAAAAAATATTAAAAACCAGACAGCGTTCTTGACCAAACTGAAAGATATTCTTATAAAAATGTCTTGCTACAGCATAGATGAATTTCTAACCGACGCCAAGTCATTAACCCAGTCATGTCATCATCATGACTCATGAGTGAAGTTTTAAATAATAAGTTGAATTATGTGTTTTATATGATTTTAATTTGTTTTAATTTATTGTAATATCTAATTTATTTATTGACATTGTAATACGACGAGTAATTTTAAATTATTAATAAATATCTGAATCTGAATACGACTCTAAGATCGACATCGTGAAATGCTTAGCTCGTAGTTAGTACACTCTGTTTTGTGTTTCCAGGTGTGCCTGTTGCTCCGGTATCGCGCCGACCAGTCGATAGCTGACAACGAGGGCAACACTCCGCTTGATATCGCGGTCGAACATGCCAATGCTGATATCGTTACTTTGTAAG
This sequence comes from Athrips mouffetella, assembly GCA_947532105.1. Classification (NCBI taxonomy): domain Eukaryota; kingdom Metazoa; phylum Arthropoda; class Insecta; order Lepidoptera; family Gelechiidae; genus Athrips; species Athrips mouffetella. The sequence goes on along the minus strand of OX383972.1, from coordinate 18,554,961 downwards.
TATAATAACTTTGTTTTAGTAACGCCACATTCTTACGTAGCGTACTCGACTGCTCAGGAGCGTGGACGAAATATAAAGCCTGCCGTACATTTCGCCCGCATTCCTTAGCTGTGGCGTACTACACTCACCGGCAGAAATAACCGGCCAGTCTATTTTTTGTCGTATATTTTCATACAAGTAAGGGATCAAATGAAGCGTCAATATATTTCCTAAACGAAATAAATATCCGTGAATAAACAGTGAGATCATTAAATAAGGTGTCTGACTACCGATTCTTGAAGATTAGACCTGTCCAGAATCCAGAAATCCAGAAAATTCCTTGCATCGTTCAGAAAAAAATATACGTCATTTTGTCAGAAATCTCTTACATTAAGCGAATTAAAATGTTTTAAGAGTCGCACGGGTTTTCTTCAACATTTTCGATATACTACTAATCTTTGACAATATTATTAATAAGGTTCTTATCCAAAGACCTCATCAATCAGATTTGTATTTTTATTCAATTTAGATAAGATATTGACGCTTCGTTTGCCCCCATATTTGTATGAAAATATATGAAAGAAAACAGACTGGCCGGTTATTTCTGCCGGTGAGTGTATTACAATACCAGAAGCCTAAAAATCTTGTCTAGTAAAAGCAAATTGTGCCTTGTTGTTCGGGGTAAATTGGTGAGATTCTGGGATTGCCGGATACGCCAATGGCAATGACTATTATTTGGATTTGAACATTCTATATATTTGTACTAGCTGTTGCCCGCGGCTTCGCTCGCGTGGATTTCGTATTTATGTTGTTACCGGTTTTCCGAAGCAATGAGATATTTTCCCGTCATTTCGGGGTAATTTTAAACTAAGCAAAAACAAGACTAACCCTGCGCAAATGAATGAGTATAATTCAAGATCCAGCTGAATTAAATATAATATACAGACGTTACTCATAAATTACTCAGAACAGAGGAACTTAGCAGCAGTAACCTAACAAATGTAAAGAGAGAGATGAGAGACACCTTTATGTAATATTTCAAAACAGAGCCAATTCGCAGAAGTAATTGAGAATAGTACATTGTTCATCGAGAGGAGAAAGTGACCGATGCCCAACAAGGGTGTCGTTTGAGCCCTGAGGCGAAGCCGAAGGGCTCAATACACCCGAGTAGGGAATCGCACTTTCTTTCGAGTGATACATAGTGCTTTATACTTCACCTACGAGGAAAATATTTCAGATTTCCTTTTCAGATATGATGTAAATTTTTTGTATTCCATTATATTGATATCATGTCTTGCCAATATGGTACTTTTCAACATGGAATACAAAGACTTGGCTTATATTTATACGCTTTTTCACTATAGTAAGCAAGCAAAACAGTTTCCGAAAATCAATGCGCTTTTTTCTCGCTTTTCCAACTTATAAAACTATCACATACTTACATTGTTGTATTTTTTCGAGATTTTTCAGGCAATCAATAACCGCTTGCACACTTTCTTGTAGTTCTAGCGGCGTCAAAAACTCTTCATCACTGTCACTATTTGACGACATTTTTAGTAAAAAGCACGCACCAACAAAACTACAATTAAAACTTCCAACAACTTTGTAAAGAAAACAGGGGTCCAATTTTTGAAAATCACTGGGTGATAAAATATCGCTTGGAGGTTTAAACTTTTTAATTTTACCCTGATAGTGTTAAAACGTTAGTAATACTTTATGAAATTTAACAAGAAAAAAAAACTGAATTTTTGATTTTATTGATTAAGATTTTATCACACGGTGATTTTCAAGAATAGGTATCTACTCGTAATTCGCGCGCGCGCTTTCGTTCCACATTTTAGTTTCGTTCTTTTTTCAAATTAATGGTTTTTTCAGAAAAGTGCAGGTGGCCAGCATCATTTCGTGGACTTAGAGATAAAAACTTTTTCTTTTTTTGGCATTATGATATTAAAATAGGTTATCGACAGATTTTGTTCTAAATGTAAGAAAAAAAAACACGTTAACAATGGATTTTCATACAAAATTCCATCCCGCTAAAACACGTTAACAATGGATATCCATATAACTTTTCCCCCCGCATATTTATACCATAGAAATGACGTATCTTCTCCTTAGTTTTTAAAACAGGATTGAGGTACTTTCCGAGAAGGTGAAGTATAAAAACTAAAACCCCCTCCCTCTCCCCTTCCCCTCCTTCTCCCTCTCCCTCTACCTGTACCTCTACCTGTCTACCTCTACCTATACCTGCCCCTAGCGCCAATTTAACCGCTATCTCTACATAGAAACGACACCCATATTTATTTTTAGACATTTCAAACCTATCGCACCCCAACCCCATCCCCAGGGGATGATGGTATTTCACGTCCACAACGTTGGATTTCAAAGTTGTTGTAGCTTTCGTAATCAGCGACCCGATAAACCATACAAATGACACCCATATTGATTTTTAGACATTTCAAACCTATCGCACCCTAACTCTATCCCCAGGGGGATGATGGTATTAAAATTATTGTAGTTTTCGTAATCAGCAACCCGATAAACCATACAAACGACACCCATATTCACATTTCAACCCTATCGCACCCCAACCCCATCCCAAGGGAATGATGGTATTTAACGTCCACCACGTTGGAATTCAAAATTGTTGTAGTTTTCGTAATCAGCGACCCGATAAACCATACAAACGATACCCATATTGGTTTTTAGACTTTTTCACCCCATTTCCCTTTTTAGGGGTTGAATTTGGGGTGGAATTTCAATAACAGTGATGCACGTTGCATAAAATTGCATCATTAATGCCTAAATAATAAATTATGTGGATTTTACTTTAAAAATTAAGAATTTTCAACTTCATCCCCCTTTTCACTCTTAAGGGTGTGAATTTTCAAAAACCCTGAGAAACGTAAATATAAATTTTTAGTCGTCAGTCTAAATACTAATTTTGAAGATCCTAGCTTCAAAACTGACGGACTTTCATACGAACTTTCATCCCCTAATTTACTCCCTTAGGGGTGGAATTTTGTAAAACCCTTTCTAAGTGCCCCTAGGCCTCGTAAGGAACCTACATGCCAAATTTGGAATCTCTAGACCCAGCGGTTTGGGCTGTGCGTTGATATGTCAGTCAGTCAGTCACCTTCTTCTTTTATATATATAGATGAGAGTGCTTATTTATGACGTCTTTTAATTTGAAACTGCATACTAAGAATGCTTAGTGTACAAGACTTGTTAGATGAAAACAATATTTATAATTTTGATCTAGGCTCTGGATCCTAATTATTAATAGCCGTAAGTACGCAAATATGTTTCTTGTTGTTGTTCAGATTGCGGCTTACGAAACTGAATGAGGAGATGCGAGAGAGCGAAATGTCCTCCAACGACGACACCTATAACGAAGTGTTCCGAGACTACACCCATCTCGCTCACTCCCACCCCGAGCGGCTGTTACGACACAAACACAACAACAACGAAGGTACGTTCCTCATCATCATTGAATGTCGAAGGTTATGTCAAAACACAATTTGCACTTTGCCGCCGCAATTTTTAAGAAGTAGTAGCTCTCAAACTAACTTAAAATAGTTTTGCACAACGACTTAGAACCGCTGTGAATGAGTATCAACCAGTTCTATTCTCATTTGAAACTATTTTATCAAATTTCTCGGGATATCACGCTCTTGGGAGTCTCATCAGGACCTCATATAAGTTTTAATATGTACCTATAATATGTAGATAGCTGTAAATGGTCTTTATCTTTTAAGTTTGGTTTGTTGTTTTGACTGGCCCTGTTGGTAGTGTACCTGCCTTCTACACCGTGTACTCCAGTAAAAATACGGTTTTGCAAAACATTAAATGTCAATAGCTACTTTTTTGTGTATATCGTATTTAAATATGATGTTAAGACGCAATATTTACGAATCCACCTAAAATTTAAAGCGGAATATTTTTTTCGAATAACAGCTAAGGCAAAAATAGTAATAGACAATTATATACTTTATATCATAGATAAACGTATACTTTACATATAGGCATAAAAATCCACCATAAATATATTTAAAAATATCAATTTGTTTCAAAATATAAAATCTACACTTATATTTACATATAAGATCCAAGAAAGTCGAGGTTAAATAATATAAATAAACTGAGCTAAACTCAACCTTTTTAAATGTAAGTGATTCTTATATAAATTCACAAAAATGTCATACTAAATAAAAAAAAAGTTTTTTGTAATCGTTGGATTACAATGATTTGTAAACATTTATGTTGGATTTGCCAAAAATGTGATTACTTAGCACTATTTAAATTATCAGAAAGCAAAACGGATCTATTACTATTTTTGGTTGCGAAGATAAGCTTTATTTAAATTTCGTGCTATAAAAGTTAAACAATACAAAAAAGCTAATATTTTTAGGTGGATTCATGTAAAATATGAAATTATGAATATATAGCAAGCCGTAAATAAAAAAAATAATCTATTAACATTTTTTTCCGAAATTCCATATTTTTTTAATTTTTGGTCGGCAAAATAAATAAATAAATGAAGTAAATTTAGGTGGATTCCATTAAAAAGCTTTACACAGAAATATAATCTATCGATCTGAAAAAGAAACACGGCTATTATCAATTATTTCCGTTTCGCCCTACAATCTCTCGTAATTTTACTGGAGTAGTGGGCCGCGCCCAGAGCAAACATTTGTGTGATGAACGAACATGAATGTTTCCGTGTCTGGATGTTATTTGTCTATTTAGGTATGTATGTGTATCAGTCTCTGGTACCCACAGTACAGGCTTTGCCTAGTTTAGGATCAGATGACGTTGTGTAAATAGTTTTTTTATAATTGTACATTAAAAAAAAATACATTTTTATTGCCTGAAGTTTCCATGATAGATTTTATATCTAAAAAACACATTTGGCAAAAGGTACCAGTCTCAGCTGATGCGAAGCATATAAGAATGCCTTGCGCTAGTTTTCTTTGCGCTCTAGCTAAGGTATTTGAAACTACACTTCATGCACGCATTTTACCTAAGTGTATGCCGTACGTTACCCCCGCTCAGCATGCGTTCCTTCCGAAGCGTTCCGTGGCCACCAATCTAATAAAACTAGTCGATCAAATTTCAAGTGAATTAGACAATAAGGGCCAGGTAGATATAATCTATCTAGACTTCCAAAAAGCATTTGATCGTGTCCATAACGATATACTGCTACTTAAGTTAGGAGCTATGGGTTTCACTCCAAAACTATTAAAATTGTTTGCTAACTATTTATCTGACCGGAAACAGTACGTGAAGTATGGTTCACATCTTTCTGATTCCTACAACACCCGATCAGGTATAAGTCAGGGATCGAACCTAGGTCCCCTCCTGTTTGTGATTCTAATTAACGACTTACCAGAGGTAGTTCGCAAATCCTCTATTACAATTTTTGCAGACGACGTTAAGCTGCTTATGCCGTGTAAAACACAAGCCCACTGTGACGCGCTTCAGAGTGACATCAACGCAGTCCATGAATGGAGCATACAAAATAAACTTTACTTTAATCCAAGTAAATGTGAGATGATGACATTCACTAGGTCCACACAACCTATCGTGTCCCAATACACGGTGGGCGGTGTGGACATAGCGCGCGTCCAGCGGGTGCGAGACCTGGGTGTGTTGTTCGACCCCCAACTTACCTTTCGCGAGCACGCGCAGAACGTCACCGTCGCTGCCAACCGCCGTCTCGGCTTTGTCCTAAGGAACGCGGCTCCGCTGAACCCTGCAGCGACCCGTACCCTTTACGCGGCCCTGGTCCGTAGTATCCTAGAAACGAACTCGGTAGTATGGAGCCCCCATGAAGATAAATATATTCTTATGCTGGAGCGAGTCCAGAAAAAGTTTCTTAGGAGTATGTATAAAAAAGAGTACACGTATTACCCGTACATGTATCCTACACTCTTTATCCAGGGTCAGCTGGGTTACCAGTCACTTGAAGTGCGCAGATCTCTGGCCTTGGCCAAATTTGTCATAAATATTGTTAACAATAAGATAGACAGTGTACTGTTAGTGAGCATGTTCCTCTCACTGGCTGTACCCGACATGAAGCGCACTATGTACGTGCGGCCCCCTGGCGCATGGCGGTCCCCGCGGCCCGCACCGCTCATCACCAGCACTCGCCCGCGGCCCGCGGCCCGCGCCGCCAACCTGCTCAACTCTGTGCTCATCGCAAGCCCACAGTGTGACTTGTTTACATCTGGGATTGTATGTCTGATGAGGGAATGCCAGCGAGTATGCGAGATGAATGCAAGAGTGACAACCATAAATTGTAATTAATATTAGAATTATTGACATAATAATGTACCTTAACGATTTTTTATAAATTACTTTAATGATTTTTTTAAAAATATTGACTAATATATATTTTTTTTAAATATTGACAACTATACTAACCTGGAGTTAGTCATTAATTATTGTTGAATTGTTTTTATAACGCTTTGGTTTTTCAAAAACTGTTATGTTATGAAATTTTAATAAACAAATTTGAATTTGAATTCAGACTGGCCCCGTTTGTTGACAGGTCGGTCGTATTAGAGAACAAAGTATTTAATAAAGTAGAATGTATTTATATTTAGACTGTTATTATCCCGAATAAAGAAAATAAAAAAATATATGTTCCTTGCATATATAAGTAAAATAAAAAAGAATATGATACGTGCATAGTATGTTCCTTCGCAAAAGTTTTTCAGTTTCGTAGGCACAACCACCTCTTATTTCCAAGGTGATCAAAAATATTTCTGTACAATGTTGACTTTTTGTTAAGCAGGTGAGCAACCGAACGAATGACGAAGCGCCGGGCGCCGCCGATGGCTGTGGTAAGGCTGAACGCTGACTCTCGTAGGACATCACTACCAACTGCGACGTATGGCACTCTCACCACGTGGTTAGTAGATATTAGTGATCATTTCGTAATAATAGGGGCTCGTGTCATGATGTGAAAAGTTTTAGCAAATGTTTAAAAGCAATTACGACTCAATCTTTACGGTCGCGCGATAAAATTGACTTATAGTACCACTGATTCATTTGACTCAGTGACGATGACGTCGTCGCTGCAAGCGAACATTATTTTCTGTTTATCAGTTTTTATTCCTATTAAAAAGATCCTTTTTTAGCTGAATTCAGCATGTACTACCCTAAATTCATTAAAGGCATGTTTCGTAAAACCTATCGAAATGTCAATTTTTGGAGATAAAACTTTTGATGTCTGACTTTGGATGTAGAAGATAAACGTCAATTTTTTCGCGCAATCATAGAGAAGTTTCTTATGATAATAGCTGTAGGAGCTAAAATCGCGCTGCGAGTTTACTCTGACCTGCTCTTGACTATTAAAAAATTAATCATAGATTATTCTGCGAGTATCAATTGTCGATGTAAAACGTTTGTTACTTCGGTCGGACCATTTATTTACACTATAGATTTGTTTTTCTATATGATTGACCGCAAATTTTGCGTGAATTAAACGCCCCCAGTTAGTGCCCGTGAACTAAATTTTAACGTCAGTCTATAGATTTAGTTCCATGGACGATAATTTCGAACAACGCCAAAAAATGGCGTCAATCAAAAATAGGCACGAAAACAATTTTATAGTTGCCAGCTCACTGTACTAGGAGCGTAGTTGTATTTAAGGTCAGTGGGCCGCCGGCCTCAATAGGTACTTATGTCTTGGGAACAAGAATACAATTTTAATCGTAACTTTCTAGTTTAATTAAAGACGTGGTGACTGTGTGTGACCTATGACGGTCCATTTTGGATGAATTTTCTGATATTCTATCTTGATATTTTAGAGATAAATAAATAGGATGAATTTAATTATAAAAGTGATCTCTGTGAATTTTATACGAGGCTTTTTAGGTATCAGTTTTTGACTTAAATCATGAAAAGAACATGAGCTGCCACCTTAATCAAAATTATGTAACGAAATTACTAACAAAATTCGTTCCTGTCCATCTTAAGAGTGTCATTTGGTGTCATAAGACTTGCACGATCAGTCTCGAATCGGACTTATAATTCATTCTGGAATATAAAACGCGTATAGACCTACACTCGATCAGCAATTGATGATGACAATCGATCAATCAAAGTCGGTTGATCACTCGTTACCAAAATCGGTCAATCGAGATTATACAAGGCATCGGTGAAAAAAATAGTAAGCACTATTTTAGCGTGTTAATGAAACTGAACAACTTTTCCCAAGGAACATAGGTCGAAATACGAAAAACAAATTCGTCTAGAAAATGTACCACCTGATTGCGCATTTTGTATGGGAGGTAAAACTTTTTTTTCTTTATTTCTACCAGTGATTTCCACCCATGTTTCTTAGGGAAAGTTGTTCAGTTTCATGTTCTAAGTAACAGATTAAAAGGTGTTTCCTGATTATTTTTACACCGGATATAGGTAGATCGATCGGCGATGTTCAGTTAATAATCACTACGTCACCGATGTGTGCTGATCGTGAAAGTATATAAGTTGTTACACCTTTACTCCTCACATTATTATTTTTAAATTTAAGGCCATAATTTTATTTAGATGTGGTGTAATCCTTGTGTGAATTGTAAGCCAAAGATATGTACTGTTTCGGTATTATCGAAACATGGTTTTAGCGTAAGGAAGGTTCTATCAACCTATTTTAGATATTTTATTTTTTATACTGTTTTACGCTCATCGTCAATCTCTGCTTTTTTAGGGTTCCGATACCAAAATGGTAAAAAAAGGAACCCTTATGGTGCCGCTCTGTCTGTCCGTCTGTCTGTCACACCTCTATATCTCAGCAACCACTTACGCTATCGAGCTGAAATTTGGAATAGTTTTAGAATATAGTTGCCCAACTTAATTGCACATGAAAATTTTTTGAAAAAAGTATGATTATTAATGTAAAGGGGGCCAAAATAGGGGGGGCCAAATTTCAAATTGTCGCTACTAGGTCGAGTGGGGTATCATATGAAAGGGCTTTACTTGTACATTTTAAAATATATTTTTGTATTTTTTTAAGTTTCTTAGTTTTCAAGTTATGATGAAAAATGTCAAAAAAAATACCATTCCCCCCCCCTTATCTCCGAAGTTTGAGTAAGGGAAAATCTGAATTAATTACAGTTGACAGAGGTTTATGTAAACTTTACAGCAAAAATAAAACGATCTTTCTAAGTTGCACAGTTTTTCAGAAATCTGCAAAAAACCTTTACAAACAAATTTAGTTTTGCGGTCCTGAAAATGGACTTTATTGCTTCCAAAAATACTATAGGTATATCGGAACCCTCGGCGCGCGAGTCCGACTCGCACTTGACCGGTTTTTTAATAATCAATTTGTGTAACATTCCTGTTGTAAATCATTTTATAAAATCATTCCAAGATGATGCATTTGATTGTTTTTCGAAGGAAATTGGACGTATTGAATCTCACTGTACGCTAAGCGAGAATTTTTATTTTAAAATAATTATTTGTCAAAACATTAAATAATAACTAATATTAAGAAATATGTATTTAGACTATCGCTTGCCAATGACTATACACGTTTGTTAATATAATCACTTTTAAAATTTACATCTTGCCGATTTTCAATACTTTACCTCCTAGGAACTATTTGGATGAATTTACCTAAAGTTGCGAGATTAATGTTATGTGAGACATTTGTTATTTAAATTTACTGTTTGTCTAATATTGTCTATTCTATCATATATATATTTACTCGAACATTTAAGTATTATATGCATTTCAAATGTAAATTGTAACCTATTTAAAAGAACCTATTTATACTCGAATCTCACATTTATATCTATCTACTTCTATGTTATTAATAGGCTGGTTCGTATTACAGGGACTGTTTTAGGGCCATAATATGCCTATCTAGAAGAATTATTGTTATGAATTTCTAATATTGTGTAGCGCGATTATTTAAGTACCATGGCCAGCACTTACGTTTAGGTTAGTGAACCTATGAAGCTAGTCGCTTATCATTCTGTTATGCGTTCCGTTCTACTTCCATGACGTTATTGACATACGGACGGGTCTAATCAATTATAAAAGACAACACTATACCTAGATATTAGCGAGAGATGACTGTTATTCTAGGGATTGTCTGGTTTCCGGTCACTTTGTATAAAATTAATATCCTCGCCTCGTGAAACCCCTTTGGTAAAGTAGGTTTGGTTTTAAAGCAATCTTGCAATTTTTTGTTAGTGATTCAGACCATAAAACTGTACAATGTTTCCAAAAAAACACGGGTCGAAGAGGGAGCAAAAAGTTTTTCAAATTTCCTATCTTTCTTGAGAAAAGTTATAAAGTCGTGTCTTAAGATTTTAAGATTAAGAGATTCAATATGCAGCAGAAAGGTGAGCGACCACCGTATTGAGTGAATTAAATGGTAGAAAGTGCATGCCGCTTTAAAGGTCTATTTTGATTTGGAAGCACATTTAGAAAACCTTGCGGGTGTTTATGCTTATTAGACTATGCACTTGTTTAAAAAAACTGGCGAATAGATCAGGAATTACTGTTTACCTTTCGTGGGTGCTGGGCCGTAGACAAGTAGCGTCGTCGTAAACGCTAGTAGAATTCAATGAAAATGCATAGGATTGACATAAGCTAACAAATGCTTGATGTATACTCTAAGCGTGAAACCTAATGTAAATCCCATACATCCTATACTATTAAACGAGCAATATTTGTATGTATGTTTTTGTAATCGGTTTCTCGTAAACGGCTCTTACGATTTCGATGAAATTTACCATACGGGGGTTTTTGGGAGCGAAAAATCGATCTAGCTAGGTCTCATGTGTTTTTATGCATTCTTTAAAAATACCGCGTTTTAGACAAAAAAGCTACAACGCCATCTGTTGGCGGATAGCATAGCTTGCTCACCCGATGATATTTTCAGGTTGAGGCGGCTATTATAGAGCGAAGCTCGGTCGCCCAGGTACTTTTCATTTTATTCTACTAGCGAGAGAAAAGCACTTGTACGCGACACCTGGTGCTTGAGCACCCAGGGTCGGTGCACCTAGCAATTATTAACTTACATTCAACCGCATATCACGACCCTGAATTTGTTCGTTTGGTATCTTCAACGGGTGACAATAAGGGCATGACAATCCTTAAAGATGACAGTTTGTCCATGATACTGGACAACTTTTCCTATTGAACGTTAAAGTGGACACCTTTTCCCAGTCCCATACAAAAAAAAAGTCATAGCTGGAAAATGTACCAGGTGGCGGATATCTACCCGAATCTAAAATACTTATTAGGGCACCTACTCAACATTTCTGAAATAAAATTCTCTATACGCGCATTTCCCTACAGAAGTAGCCAGGTGCTGGATTACATGTTCCTTAGGGAAAGTTGTCAAGTTTCGTGGGCAGATTTCCATTTTTCAGAGTTGATATACCCTTTACGTTACACCTTAATTATACTCATGCCTTTTAATGAACTGTGTGAATTAAACAACGAATGTTTTTAAATAAAGTACTTATTCGCTAATATTGCATAAAATCTTATGAATAGAACTACACGATCGGTCCATAAGTATCCGTAAGTAAAGGTGCTCCCACACCGGTGTTTGTAGAGTTTTGCTTTGTCTCCAAATGTTACAAAATGTTTACAGACGTTCGTCAACTGTTAGGAACAGTTGCAAACATTCTAAACATTTCCACTATTGCTCCCCCCACACCGGATCTTTATAATTGTTTGGGAACGTTTCTAAACACCGGTGTGGGAGCACCTTAAAATACTCCCGTTATTATACTGTTGATGTATGCTATAGTTGTCATATATTGAATAAAATAATGTAATATTTAAACTACCGACTTCATTATTTTATTACTCTATAGAATGCGTTTATAGTGCAGTCATACTGAAATGAGTAAAGGTAATAAATAGGTAGCAATTATTAGTACTATGCATTTTTTAAATTTGCGTGCTTTGTGCTAAACAAGGAGGCGACCACCTGACGTATGAATGGCTAGTCAAAAAAATTACAGATTCCGTCGCTGCGTTTTTGCGGTAAAGCAAAAAAATTCAAAATAAGATACTGAATAATTGTTTTTTTGTCTCTTTGTGGCTGCTGTTTAAAATACTTCTGAAGATGTGGAAAATCGAAGAGGCAGACATGCAGGGCTCTGCATTGACACGGGACGAAGTAGTGGTTTTTTTGCATTTTGAAGCGCTGTAACTTTACAACATTGGGCTATATATTATGGTGGCAGGCCATTTTTCTTTGGTCTTACACATTGTGTTTAATCGGACAGTCATAGTCTGCCAGGTGTACCTAAGTTTCATTGTCAAATTTCAAAATAGTTAAAACTAAATTCCTCAAAAACGCAGGGGTGTGGATGTCTGCCAATATTTTTTGTATCTTTTAGAAGATGCTTCTTGTAATCAGTCAAAGAGGCAGACATGATCATATAGAAATTTTGTCCTTCAGGGTTCTGACGGACAAAGCTTGGCTTTATAATCGTTAACAACTTAATCACTTGCACGGCCAAACATAGCGGCATTGTACGTGAAATTGCGGCGAATCTGCCCCTTTGAACAGGGTCTAAGAGCAGATCGTCTGCTACCCTACCTCATCGAGAACAAATAACGACCAGATATCTAAAAGTTTAGGGCTGCTGTGCGGAACTAACCTGGAACATTTTGTACGGGCCGTTTTTTAGTATGCGATGAGGAAAGGTTGCCGACGGTCAGCTCTCAACCTATAGCAGGCTGGAATATTTACTCAAATAAAACATGAAAATAATGCTCAATATTTATTAAGAAATACACGAAGATAATTTTTCATTGGTAAAACTATGGAATAATTTGAATAAGTGATTATTAGTTTGCCAAAGTTACTGATTATGATCCATTAAACGAATTATTAGATTAACAATAAATTCATTTATTTTAGAATTGAAATTTTATTCTGTATTCATGTATATTTAATTCTTTTTTGAACCAATGAAAATTTTTTTTAAAAAAAGAACATGGACAAGATAAGTCGTATTCTAATTTAAGTCCTTTTAGAGTATTTCAAATAAAGTATAACCAGCATACAAGAATTTGAACTACTTGATAGTTAGACTACGCCATTTTTAGTTCACTTTTCTATACAAAATAGTAAAAGGAACATCGGCTAGAGTAAATTAGAAAACGACTCAAGTAAAAAACAAGTGTTTAACACAATATGATAAAAGTACTATCGTACCACATTTTATCCTAAAACTCTAATCTATTTTGTTCGATGCTATTTAAGAACACGTGGCGAGAAGTAAAATTATGATAAAACTACAATTGTCGTCTGATACAGCTTAGTTTATCAAGAGAACCTAACGAAGTGTAGAAAGGGTGTAGTTGCTCTAAAAATCGGTAACAATTAAACGTAGCGCAAAGTCTTATTATTGCCTTGATTCAGTAGCCTAGTTTAGCAACAGTTAAGTAATGATTGCCCATAAGAAAATATTGACTGAAGTCTAAAGTGGTCTAAAGTGGGCTAAATCTAGTAGCTTAACTAAACAAGAGTTTCGAGATGTAGAAGCAGTCTAGTTTCCCATATTTCCCATGTTGCCCATACCGAAGTTGCCCCAAAGCGACGCGTGGGAAAGCGAAGCGGAAGTAGCCGGGGAGGGGGAAGAGGCCGGCGCGGGGGGCGCGGCGCCGGGCGAGTGCGGGTGCGGGGAGCGGTACCCGCCCACCGCGGCACCGCCCACAGCGCCCACAGCGCCCACACCGCCCATAGCCCCCATACCGCCGCCCAGGAACAGGGATGCTGAAGCGGCGCGGCGACGTGATGCCAGCCCGGCGCGCTCCGATGCTGAACGGGAAAAAAGATACACATTTTCTAGCGTGACTTTTAAGTAGTTCTTGATAGCAAAAGATATGCAAGTACGTACTCATGATACTGAATAATTTTTCCCAAGGAATATGATAGGTCGAAATATGAACAAATATTTTTGACTTCAAAGTTAAACAATCACCGGGGTGCAAATAAGTACATGCATATATTTTGCTATCATGAACAAATTAAGTCAGCCTGTATGACGAATTTGGCTGACAGACCTTTCCACAGCACTGTTGGGTTGATGAGAGTATATAAGAGACGTATATCAAGATCGAAAAGATGTGGTCTCTTTCACAAAGCCAGTCCTTCAGCACGTGCGATGAGTAAAGTGAATGTTTGAATGTATTACCCAAACTGTCGTGGTCTTCGTTGCAGTATTTAATTGTATGAGCTCTGTCGCCCGTGGCCCCACAGCGGGGACAGCGGAAGGCTCGCAGCACGGGGCACATCACGCGACCGCGCCAGTCCTTCAGCGCGTGCGATGAGTAAGACTCTTCGTTCTCGCCATTGTTCTTGCAAAATGCACATTCCTGTTACGAAAAATAATCAATGTACTTATTTTTGGTACTTATGGATATCCACTGACTATTGAAGAAAGTGAAAGTAATTTAAAATTTGAAAGTCTTTTTGATGGAGAAATGCTAATAAGCTACAATACGATTGACAAGTATATGAACAACATAGGTAAATAAAATTTTGAAATTGTGTGAATTATAGTGTAAGTAGTAGGAAAGCTATCAATTAAAAAAGTTACCGGTTATAAAACTGATGTAATGGTCCAAGAAAATTACAAAAAAATAATGCCACTGATTAGATTCTGTATACTTACGTGAGGAAAAGTTCGTCGCATGCGCTTGTCGCCGCGCACCTTGGCGACTTCCTGAAGGAATTCGTAGAGCAGGCTCGGACGGATGTGGCGAAGCACAGACAGCTGCTCACGGGTCAGCATTGACACGTAGTTGTTAGCTGACGTGAGGCCTGCGCGGTGGAAATAAGTAGACATTTGCAGAATAAAGTTGAAACTGCCAATTGCACAAAACGTATTGCCGTTGCTCAGAAACTAACAGTAATAGATTTAACAGAGCTTTAACTTTAAAGAAGCTTTATGCAGCTGCCCGTGAGTCAAAATAATGGCAATATCTAAGAGGAACATTTTTAAAATCTGGGAGTCAATTCTTGAATATCAACGAGTGATAAAAAATTCAAAAACGCAGATTTTTTTCGTTTTGTGAAGTGAAGTGAAGATTTATATTCGTTAAATATAAAATAGGTAGTGTATATTAATTAATTTTGTATGATATAAATGTATAATAAAACAGTTTATCAAGGTGAATTTGAATTTTTTGTCTCAAAAGTGATATTTTATCACGTAAGTAGGGTTATTACAAACGAGTTGACGTTTTGTAAGCCCGAGACGAAGTAGAGGGTTAACCATCGGTACGAGTTTGTCATACCCCTTACAGACGTGTATCTTACGACGTTTTTCAATACATTTGTGAGAAAACAGGTATAAGTAATACACTTGGTAAAGGAACCAACCATGGGTACTGTCAGCCTCTTGTCGATTTATGTTCTCCTGGTACTCTCCATTTTATTTTAAATATAGGTAGGCAGTCGTCACCCAAGTAAGAAGTCACCACTGTAGTATTTTTACAAAATAATTTTATGACCAGAGTGTAAAAACTCCTTGGTATTATACTTTTTTACTTACCGCACTAGTTCGGTAAGTAACTACTTACGAGCAATGTCTACGTGCTTGTAAGTACGTTTTTCGAGCAAATGTAATGAAAATGGGACTTACTTTTGACGAGGAAGTCGAAAGTACCGAGCATCTCCCCGTTCCGTGCCGCCGCAACTCCGCCGCTGCTGTTACCCCCGTCCGACCAAGAGATGTTAGACATCGATGCCACAGACTCCGCCCGGCTATTACCTATGTACAAACAAATTCAATTTACCAAAAAAGAGGACCATCATGGAAACTAGTAGCCTATTTGGGACTCAAGGAGTCTTCAGTAAACGAGGAAGACGTGGATTCGAGCCTCGTCTTTGGTTGCTGATACTAACAAAGTGTAAAAATATAACAGTTAGATGCTGAAACCTTCCGTATGTATTGCACTCGCACTTCCTTTGTCATCAACACGACTAACCATCAGGTAACCCACGCTCGTTTGTATATAAAAGTGTCAGTAGGTAATCGATTTTAACAAGGTTTAACTTTAAAGAAGGTTTCTGCAACCAACGGTAAATCGGTAAAAGTTTTACAAGACTGCCTTTTTCACCAATGTAAACAATTTTCATGAATCAAATTTATATACGTAATTGTGCGCAATAAAGAATACATCACCACGCCGCCACCGCCACGTCTGCTGGCGACTATTTTTGCCTATTAGGGTAGTCTGATAAAACGCGCGGTCCGCAGTTGGTTTCCAATCGTAGGTTTCCAAAATATTTCGTTTCCTAACGTCATGATTCATGCCATACTTTTTGGGTGCAAAAAACTTGTTTTTCTAATACCTCGTTAATTTTATTACTTATAAATTCGTGAAAAACCTAAAAAATCTAAATTCACAAAAAAAATCGGCTGATGTATTATTGCAAGTTTTTTGTAGAACAGAACTAAGGCATTTATCCTTCGGAACAAAGGATTTACACGAATTCACTAGAAAAAGGTACATCATTTTGCAAGGCACAAATGATATATAGGTGGTATTAGGAATAAATTGAATGAGGAGAAGGAGTCGGTCAGTCAATAGACGAGGAAAGACCGAACACCGACAAGACATGCATGAAAATTACCTAAAGGTTGTTGTTGTTGTCCTAAGGTACCCCGCTGGTACATAGGGCCTTCACGAGCCGTTTCAACTTGGTTAAAAGAAAGCATTGAAGAGGAAGTGAACGACATACGCAAAGCTCTATTTCCACCAAGTGGAAAAGGCCAAGGTCAAGAAGCTAGATTCATGCTAGATTTCGTCAAATCGGTTCAGCAGATTTTCCGTAAAAATCATGAGATACTTTCAGATTTAAAATTATATGAGAAATTAACCTGGAAACCAAAAATTTAAGACAGATTTTGTTTCAGGACGTTTAAAGGGTAGAAATAAGCGAAGAAATTAGTTACACAGGGCCGCACGACAGTGGAAACACTGACCTTGAGCGAATCTCTGGTTTCGGGATTTTGTAGCGTAACCATAGAGCGTAACGCTAGTTCAGCTTATACTGGTTTTGCTTCTGCTAACTTATTGTCTACATATTGTCAAGTTCGTTACTGGTGGAGGTATGTACTTATACAGTGGCGTTAGGGCTTATTCAAAGTCAAAGTATACTTTATTCATGGGAAAAATGTAGGTACACATACAAGTACAACATAATAAATATTGTGTTTAGGTATGCAAAATTGTTAGTTAAAGCCACTATCATTCCTAGCTGAATTCAAAGACTAATTTGGCACACATTGCTGGGAGGCTTGGTTATGTTAATTGCAATATCCTTACTTCAACGAGCAATGTATGCCGAATTAGTCTTTGAATTCAGCTGGGTGTGATCGTGGCTTAACTTACCCAAATACATCGCGCTATTATTGCTCTCCGCATCGTCGAACAGTAGGTTAGACCCGCCGCCGCCGTTCATTCTATAGTTCATCATTTCCAACTCTGCCTGTGTAGGGGCTGTAAACAAAAACAAAGTTAAATTTTGCTGGAATTTCACCAACCTAAATCTACGTGCAGGCAATTTATCATACATCTTTTACCAAAAATAGTAAAAGTAAAGATTTATATACGTAACTAGAATATGCACGCGAGAAATGTAGGTATTTTACCTATAGGTACATCTACATATTGGTCCTTTACAAATTTCTGTAGAAACCACAGTCATAGCGTAACCCCAAATTCGCTATATTCGCCAGATGTAAAAAATAAGAAAGAAAGAAATAATATTTACTTAGTAAACTAGTAAAAAAACTATCAGTGTAGGTAGGTACAAAAAATGCAGCTAAATTCCAGCTAAGCAAGTAAGGGCTAGGGCACGGATTATCTGATATGGAATTTTTTTCCAGGATCCAGACTCAATTCTCGAATAACAATTAGCTAAAGGCCTGGTGATAAAATATCACAGTTGAGACTTAATTATAATAAATAGAAATGAACAACCAGACACTACTTTTACTATTAATCGAATATCAATACGAATATCAAACCTAACCTAAGCCAAAATACAAAATTCATGAACAAGTATCGAAAAGAATCCATACGCGATTCAACGTGCGTCCCCATGCACTAAAAACGGTGCAAATTCCAACGTGTCAAGCTCGACGGGCTCTTGATTGTACCAGACTGTAAACACGTCATTATTGTATTCTGCATGTTATGTTATGATGACGTTCATAAATTTTGTAAAGAATCGACACTGAATAAACAAAATCTGAATCTTAGTGGGTATTCTCACCTGTATCGGCCTGCCTTGGTTCCTGCTGCGCCATCATTCCCAGCAGCTCGTTTGCACTGCGCATCTGGAACGGGGCGGCGAGAGGCGAGAACACGCTGTCAGTCTGGTTGCCCATGCTCCGATGCTCCGGTTGGGCGAACGTTTCCTGCTCGAGAAATATCTTCAAACAACGCACATTTTGAACAAGAATTAGAAATACCTATAATATAATAGAACTAGCTACGCCACAGAACACAGAAACAACTACGCTGTATTACGATTTACGTATGTATTACGCTGCACAGTAAAAGTGATACTATAGGTACGCACGGCAGCAAGTAAGCGGAAACAAAATCAGCATAAACTGAACCAATGTTACGCTGCAAACCTCAAGGTCAAGTGCTCAAGGTCAAGTGTTCCACTGAGGTGCGTGTACCTATTGTATGTACATGGTATAGCAAACTAGAACATATACTTATAAGCAGGCCCACTGGCCTAGCTTCATATCATTGTAAAATAACACTATAGGTATGAAAAATTGGGATGATAAAACCTTATTCATTAATTCTTATGGCGAACTTCCAGACACTGGGTCGCCGCTTGTGGCCACGTGGTGACTGTTCTTTCTTTCCGATTGCGAAAGTTAAGTTAGCGGTCAAAACTTAGATAGGTGACGTGGCATAACAACTAAATCAATTAATTTCCATGCTTCAAAAGGCCGGTTGAGCTGTTAGTTCTGGCCACAATCACAAGTAATGCTCACTAAGCCACGTTGTCGGCTTCAAAACTACGGCAACAGGGTAATAAACTATCTAATGGCCTGATGATGTCTACGTTACCTATATCTAAATCAACAATAAAAACCAATCTCTAAAAAAATATTCAAACATTTTTGACCACCACTTAGCCAAGTTGGTAACAAAATGGCTTCTTTGATTGCAATACGTTGCTACACTCAAATTACTAATGCAATACAAACAAAATGCTACTTACTGTAGATTTGTTTTCACTGCAAAAATCGGTGTGGCCCTCCATGATGTGGCTATTAAAATTATTCTCCATCTTCAAGCGCGTTCAAGTAACGAAAGAAGACTCTAGCAATCCCGGTTGCTTTTATACCAAAGAAACTAGATACACACATACGTACAAGTATCCCTAGCTATAGCGATAAGCGAGTGGTGAGGATTAGCAACAATGTTGTTGGGTTATTTTCTACTACCCTCAAAAAACCGTGATAGTTTTAAGTTATTGGTGATGTAGATGCAACATCCAGGTACACACGGCCGCTCGTCGGTGGAAACACTTTGACATTGAGCAGGTCTCTGGTTTCGGGCGTGTCTATACTGGTTTTGTTTCCACTTTCTTGCTGCCGTGTGTACATATTCTCGAAAGAAAAAGCAAAACTATGTACTGTAAGTACCTACCTGCCTACATGATTATCTGGCCGGCAGTCGCGCAAAGAATAGTGTTTCTACCCGTGGGTGTCGTAAGAGGCGACTAAGAGATTATAAACCGGAAGATGGGCAGCAGCGTACTTCTTACATACCTACTGCGGTCACCAACAACAGCGGTCATAGTGCCAGCTGCAACGCTAACAAGCGTGGTGACTATAGTACGCACGGCAGCAAGCACGTGGAAACAAATCCAGTATAAGCTGAACCAGCTCTACGCTACTAACGTTCGAAACCAGAGACCCGCTCAAGGTCACAGTGTTTCTACCGACGAGCGGCTGTGTCGTGTACGTAAGTATACATAACCACGCGTTTTTGCTGGAACTCTAGATTGAGCTCCTTGTCCTGCAGTGGACGTTTCATTCAAGGGATGGTATGAGCAAGGAGGTCCGAAATCTTTGGGTATGATGATGATTAGGTATAATGAGTTGCACGAAGCTTCCTTAAAGTTAAAGCTTTGTTTAATATATTTCTGTTTTATAACATAAGCAAAAGATTTAAAAAGCTGAAGACGAGAAGAAGCGCTCGAGGGCAAGTTTAGTGATTAATATCTTATCTGTTTTGATGATTGTTCTTACTTTGGCAGGCATGGTCATAGGATCAAAATGTAATGTAATTTTTGACTTATTATTGATTTTTCAGTGTTCCTTATATGCCAGTTGCACAAAGTGTCTTTAATGTTAAAGTGACCTTATTTTTAAAGCCGACAGCTTCGGTTTTGTTGACAAAGAAAGTTTTAAAAAAGCTTTAACTTAAGAGGCCTATCACGAAATTTCGTTCAAAAAAATGAAAAGTGGAAAATCTCACTCGGCGTCCAGATTTTTCGACACTGTTTTGTAGCTGAAACTAAATGATATAAATACTTTTTCTATTTTCAAGTTATTTGATACTATTAATGCGTTTAAAAGGCCAGCGCATCGGATTATGGAGAAATTTGGCAGTTTTAAGTACGTTCAATTAAGGTATTAAAACGAATTATTTTTAAACAATCGTAGGCGATTTTGATTTTCTTTATACCAAAGTTTAGGATGGTATAAGTTATACGAAATAATATTAATATAGTAAAGAGCACAAATTGCTCTTGCTCTCACAAATTGTTAAACCTGAGCGTTTTTTGTAGTTTTTTTCGTTCGGAATTGTTTTTTTTTCTAGATTTTCCAACATATTTTTCAAAATTCCGAGGCCGCTACGAACTACACTATTATATAAGAGATCTGATTGTATTATTTTAATTTTGTTTGCTTAGCCCAATAGTTCAATCCACGAGCTCAAAAAAGTGCCTTCGCTCATTTTATGAAAACTTGCTTCGGAATATTGGCTATATTTACCAATATAAGAAAAAATTGCAAAAAGCGAGGCCGCTACGAACTTATATAATAACTATTCTTCAACATTTTATAAGTTAAAGTTGTCAAAATCTTTCCGTTTCTCAGATTAAGGACGCCGAAATTTGCTATTTTTCGCAAAAACACGCTCAAAATGTAATAGGCCATAGTAATAGGCAATAGGCAACTGACTCTTAATATGATTACCTACTTAAGTATGTCATATTTATGAACAACTAGCTGGTGCCCGCGAATTCGTCTGCGCAGAATCTGCTGTTTCATCCGCATTAAATGCGTTTTCCCGTGGTAATGAAGTGTTTTCCCGCGGTAAAAAGTAGCCTATGTGTTATTCCAGGACCTAACCTATATTTGTGCCAAGTGTCATTAAAATCCATTGAGTAGTTTTTACGTGAAAGAGTAACAAACATATATCCATACATGCTTACAAACTTTCGCATTTATAATATTATTATTAAGTAGGAAGTAGGATGTCGTCGAAGTGGTAGCTAATCTTTCTTTACAACGAAAAATAAGCAAATTGGCCGTGGTCTGGACCCGGACAACGACAATTTGAAATTTTGCCCCCCCCCCCCTATTTGGGCCCCCTTTACATTAATAATAATATTTTATTTAATTATTCCATGTGCAATAAAGTTGGGCAACCACATTCTAAAACTCTTCCTTAAGTCGATAGCATAAGACGTTGTTGCTGAGATATACATGTGAGACAGACAAACATACAAAGTCGCACCATAAGGTTTCCTCTTTTTTACCATTTTGGTATCGGAACCCTAAAAATCACCCTCCACTATACTTCTATATACTTTAAAAACATTTTTTTTAAGATATTATTTTATCATGAAAAGTATATCCGTACTAAATTACAGCTTTCTAGTAAGTACCAAGGATTTCCGAGCTAAGCCGCGGACAGACAGACAGACGGACATAACAAAACTATAAAGCTCGCCTCACACAGAGGCGGTAGCGGAAGCGTTCCGGGGCCAGTATTTTTTGTAAAGTATTTTGTTCCCGCCAAACCACCGCCCCGGACCGCTTTCGCAATCATACCGCCTCTGTGTGACTTGAGCTTAAGGGTTCCTTGTTGACTACGCAACCCTAATAATACCGAATTTTTCGACCATGTTACGTGTTTCTTTGGGCGCGTTATGCAGAATTGAGTCCTGAGTAAAATACTTACTATTGGGTTAGGGGTCCAAAAATGTAAAAAAGAAGAACCGTGTGTGACGCGCATTTAGTGTAGGCAACGAAGCAGTTGACCCCAACATAAATTTCTCAGGCAGATTTTATTTAACAGGATTTTTTGTAATTTTTGTATGGAAAAATTATAAGTACCGATTTTTTTTTTGGATTTTTCTATAGAAGGTTTGTCTCATATGTAGTGTAATAAATACCCCAGCAAAGTTTCATCGACTGAGGATTTAATGCGGTGGTCTTCTACAACGATCCACTTCGTTGCCTAAACTATATGTCAGAAGCCAATTTATAACAGCTTGAAAACTCTGACAAAGGAGTGGAATTCTCTGCCTGCCTCTGTGTTTCCGAAATCTTATAACCCGTATCTATTTAAGTCGCGAGTGAATAGGCTTCTTCGGGGCAAGCTCGTTCCATCGTCGACCTCATCTCTGTTCTCAGGTGGTCCTCAGGGCTAAATCGAGGTCAAGAGTAAGCCCATACACAGAAAAAAAATTACAACATTAGTTGGATAGGCTAGCTTTCTGGCCGGCGCGGCCTGAGGATGCCGGATGCCTGTTTGTGGATGGATTGTTTTTATCGTCAAGTGATATAAGAAAAAGAGGGTAGTTAAAATAAATTCTTTGGTGACTTTCGCTGTAATTATAGCTTCTTCAATGCATCTTCGGTATAATAATATGCAGTTTACTATGATTTCACTTGTCGCATAATTTCTTTAACCAGTGTTAATTATTCGGTCTGTCTGTTGTTTGGCCGTGTGGGTCCGGCAAAGAATAGTACCAAACCAACCCATCTCTACAAGAGGGTGTCGTAAGAGGCGACTAAGGGCTAATAAAAAGGAGGATGGGCAGCAGCATCTTTCTAAATCCCCTCCAAAGTACCAGGGAGCTCCCTCCAGAGTTCTGGAGGGAGCTCCCTGATACTTGTCCTGCAGTGGACGTTTTGTGGGATGATACTTAAATTTATTTGCAACAATTGCAAGCTTCGTTTTACAAATAAAATAGAACAAGCATTGTCTCAATGCTTAAATAACTCCAACTGACATTAAAAACCGGCCAAGTACGAGTCGGACTCGCGCACCGAGGGTTCCTTACCACTAAGATAAAAAAAACCGGTCAAGTGCGATTCGGACTCGCGCGCCGAGGGTTCCGATATAATTTTTGTATTTTTGGAAGCAATAAAGTTCATTTTTAGGACCGCAAAACTAAACTTGTTTGTAAAGGTTTCTAAAAACTGTGCAACTTAGAAAGATCGTTTTATTTTTGCTGTAATGTTTACATAAATTTATGTCAACTGTAATTAATTCTGATTTTTCCTTTCACAAACTTCGGAGATAAGGGGGGGAATGGAGTTTTTAAACTAAGAGACGTAAAAAAAAACAAAAAATACCCCACTCGACCTAGTAGCGACAATTTGAAGTTTGCCCCCCCCCACCCCTATTTTGGCCCCCTTTACATTAATAATCATATATTTTTCAAAAACCTTTTATGTGCAATTAAGTTGGGCAACTATATTCTAAAACTATTCCAAATTTCAGGTCGATAGCATGAGTGTGGTTTGCTGAGATATTTATTATTTGTTGTTATTCTGTAACTTATGACGAGCAATATTCGTCTAAAAAAACGTTTTTAGAAGAGGAGCCCCCTTTAATTTATTACTTTTTACTGTCGAGTGGAGCGAGAAAGGTATTGTATTCGTGAAAAAAAAAGATTTTCTAATTTTCCCAAAAATGTGTTCCACATCACTTCACTTCCATATTACTATCACACAAAAAACAAGTCTCCCAAAAAAGTCCGTCCGTCTGTCGGTCGGTCGGTCAGTCGGCTTTGGCCTAGCGGCTTTTCGAATGATCCGTTTGACACCATATTTTAAATTAAGAGTTTTATGCAAATCCATCGAAGGAGTTTTTTGCTGGCTCTCATTTCGAGGGTAGCTGTCAAACAACGTAAATGAAAAACTCAAAAAACGATCTTGATGAAACTTTGCAAGACCTAGAATGTTTAAACAAGGTATCTTGCGGCCGTATTCATTGGTCTGTGGAAGTTCATATAAGGGGTGTTCCGTTCCTACTAAAATCTAAAAATGTGCTTTATTTAAAATCGGTTTCATTGAGCTTATTTTAATGTTCTATAATTTGGATTCTGAATTGCTTATCTACCTGACTGGATATTTTATAAGAAAAATTATTTGCAAAAATCTAGTAAACCTACCTAGAGGATGTACCAAAAACTGAAAGGGTAAGTAGTCTAAACTGAACAACTTTCCATACAGCATGTATCGGGAAATGAAAAAATCTCCATGTCATTATCTTGTGGTATTATCCATTGATTTGTTAAATACAGGATGTTCCACTACTGCCAAAAAACAAGTGATTTACTCGAAATCGTTTACGGTTAGTTTGTTTTAATGTTGAACAATTTGAATTCTGAATTGATATGCTTATTTCATAAGAACACTTTTTGAAAATACCTAAATTTAAGTTGTATATTTAAATATGCAGTTGAAACTTTTTACTTGCCTATCGCGAGAAAGTAAGTGCAATGCTGCTGTACCTACCATTTATTTATTTTTGGTATTTGTTGTTATAGCGGTAACAGAAATTAATCTGTGAAAATTTCAACTGTCTATCTATAACGAGATATGAGATACAGCACTATTTGTGTACGGAGCCCTAAAAAAGTATAAACATAACTCAATTTGTATACAAGTTGTAGTAGGCACCTAGTTCGAAATAAATTGTGCCATCACACTCACACTACGTTGCGTTTCAAAGCACCCTGTTCCGTACGCGCGCGCGCATGTTTGCAAACCTGTTTTTTGACGCGCGTCCAGATATACTCGTAATTTCGAACTATAATCTAAGTACCTATATCACTACTTATCAAAATTCAGTTTTTGTAGGAAGTATCTTTTGAGAACATTATGTTAAGTTTTTAATGTTAATTTCTTCCTTAACATCTTTTGGCAAATTGTTAATTAGGTGCGGTATAACTTACCTACCTACCTACTCAGATTTACGAATACCGTAAAAAAATGTGTAATCGGGTAGCAAGAGAAAAAGCTTTTCGGCCCGTCTAGTATTTTTGGAACATTGTTTGTGTTGCAAAATATCAGTTCTGTAATATTTTTCTTTTAAGATTATTTGTTTGAACATAAGTTGATTACAGAATTGAAATGTTCATGTTCTTTTGTTTCCTAATTTTTAATCTTTGTTGGAACCATGTGCTTTAGGAGTCTTTCTTGTAATCTATATATTTCGTCTAAATAAGTTAAAACGTACGTCCATCCATAGCTGCTATAAGTCCGTATGACATTATCCTTTCGGCCAACGCAACATGCATGTTTTTTTTAAGGCGATTATAGCCCTCAAATTAGAAGCTACGCGAGCGGCAATTCAAATATCGACGTTATTGATACGTCAATAGCGTTTACATAAGAGTGCTTTTCAACGTGGCTATTACAACTAACGATGAAACGGAATTTCAAAAATGAGGAAAAACTTACTTTTTCATATGAAATATAACAGATAAAAAAAATCGTATGTTCTATTTAAAGAATAAAGGTTTCTTAATTTATTAGTGTAAAACTATTTCATAGCGCTTTAGGAGCAGTAAAAACGTAAAAAATCGATGTACCGTACCGTAGTTAAAAGACATAAAGAAAAAAAACCGGTCAAGTGCGAGTCAGGCTCACACGCCGAGGGTATATCTATAGTGTATTTGGAAGCAACAAAGTCTATTTTAGGACCGCAAAACAAAATTTGTTTGTAAAGGTTTTTTGCAGTTTTATAAAAAACTGTGCAATTGGGGGGGAATGGTATTTTTTTCATGGACATAATCACCTCTTCAAATATCCGGGTGACAAAAAAAAAAACCGGCCAAGTGCGAGTCGGACTCGCGCACTGAGGGTTCCGTACCACCACATAATCATAATTGTATTAGTTGAAATTTTAGTAAGTTAATGTGCTAGATTTTTTGAGTCTGACACGTGTTTTGACCAAATTTTATTATTTGTTGTTATTTTATAGCTTATGAACTATAAACATACCAATTTTCAAGTTTGTAAGTGTTCCCGTTTTTAAAAAGAACTAAAACAAAAATCGCCTCAACGACCATCCAACTTGACCCCTCTCTTATATGAATAAAATAAATAAATAAATAAATCTTTATTTGCATTAAATGTGGTACAAATTGGTGTAACATTAACATAGTGAATCTCACATTTAACCAACATAATGGTATGCAAACAGAGAGAGTAGCATGCAATCAAATTATGTCAGAAGAAAAATAAATCATAACAATCACAATAAAATGTCAAGTTTACATAAAATAAAATATCAAATGTCAAAGGAGATAGTGCTAATATTAACAATAATAAAAATCAGTCAGATTAGAACTTGCAGGACATAAATTCGTTAATACTATAAAAACATTTATTGCACAAAAATTTATACAGCTCAGTTCTGAACCTATTATGTGGTAAATCTTTAATGGTATCTGGTAGTTTATTATAGAGTTTAGCCGACATTTGATAACAGTTTCGTTGACTAGCTGTAGTAGAGCAAGGAAGCGCTATCAAACGATCCGGATACCGGGTTGCGAATCCACATACTTCACGATTCTTTCTAAATATATATAAATTATTTTTAGTAAATAGACATACTTCAAATATGTACATTGACGGCAATGTTAATAAATTTATTTTTTTAAATAAAGGTCTACAGGATTCCATGGGTCCAACTCCACACATTGCTCTAATACATTTTTTTTGAATTATAAACGCTCGATTGACTTCAACACAGTTTCCCCATAAAATGAGACCGTACCTTAGTATAGAGCAGATGTAGCCATGATAAGCTGTAAGTGCTGTCTTTTGACTACTAAGTGTTGTAAGTTTGTAGAGGGCATAACTGAATCGATTAATTTTTTTACAGACAATCGACACATGTTCCTTCCAATTCAGATGGGAGTCTAGAGTTATCCCAAGAAATTTTTCCGTAGAACACTCAGAGATTGGTTCACCATTGTGGGTCACAGATATTTTTTGGGGGCGTCCATTTACATTATAAAACTGAAGAAATTTAGTTTTAGATAAATTTACAAATAAATTATTATGTTTAAGCCAATTAATTACCGTATTTATTGTATAGTTTATTTCATTTTGATAGTCAGTATTTGGAATTTTATTAATAATTATTGAAATGTCATCTGCATATAATGTACATTGATACTTAGTGATTGACGGGAGATCATTTAAATATAAAATAAATAACAAGGGTCCCAGGATACTTCCTTGTGGTACCCCGAAGTAATTTTTGGCGTAATTTGATTGGTAGGACGTTAAATGTAGAGACTCGTTTAGTTTAATTATTTCTACTTTTTGTTGTCTATCCCCAAGATATGATTTAATCCAACCAAGTGCGTGCCCGCGTATACCATAAGTTTCTAACTTTTGTAATAAAGTGGTGTGACAGACGTGATCAAAAGCTCTACTGAGATCAAATAAGATCATAGAGACAGGTATGCGTTTATCCATAAAGAATGAAATTTTCTTTACGATATTATAACAGGCCATAGAAGTGGACTTTCCTTTTTGGAAACCATGCTGCTCCGAGTGTAATATCGAGAATTTCTCGCAAAATGAGAACAGTCTTTTATAAAAAACTTTTTCAAATATTTTTGAGAGTACTGGTATGAGCGTGATCGGTCTATAGTCACCCATATTCTCCCTCTCTCCTTTTTTGAACGTGGGTTTTACCACGGATAACTTTAGAGAAGATGGAAATACACCAGTGGCAAAAGATAAATTTATTAAATAACTCAATAGGGGGCTAAGTTCAATGGAACAGGCTTTAATTATATTTGTACTTATTTCATCATATCCGGTGGCACTTGTGTTGTTTAAAGATTTTATAATAGTTTTTATTTCATTATCGTCAGTGGGCGTCAAAAAGAAAGTATTATTATTAAATGATAACGAACCCGGATAACTTTCAGTATTAGGATCCATGTCGATTTTGGGTAGGTTAATAAAATAATTATTGAATTCTGTTGCAATTTGTACAGGATTTTGAATTATTTGATTGTTATTCAATGTCAGGTGATGGACAGTGTCTGTTGGTGAACAGTTGTGCCTATCATTAATAACGTCCCATGTTGCTTTACATTTGTTCTTTGCCTTGTCAATATAATTGTTGTTTTTAGATTTTTGAGCAGATTTAATACATTTATTTAATAATTTAGAAAATATTCTGTATCTTTTCTTAATTTTGTTTGATTTATTTATATAATAAGAGAAACGTAATTTTCGCTTTGTTTTACAAGAGGTTCTGAGGCCTTTAGTCACCCAGTTAAGCTTAGATTTTTTATTATTAGTTACTCTAAGTCTATATTTTGGAAAACAAAGATTGTAGAGGAGTCTTAATTCCGAATGGAAGTAACTGAAAGCTTTTTCAGTATCATCACATGTGTATACGTCTGACCATGCATAACTCATCAAGCAATTCCTGAATTTTTCAATATTTTCGGGGCTAAAATCTCTTAAGGTACGATACCAGAACTTAACTGGTTTAACACGATTTTGTATCGGTATAGTTAAAATTTGTGCAGTTTCATGGTCTGAAAGTGAAACCGGTAGCGTATAACCCTGTGCGTCTTTGATGTTGCTTGCAAAGTGGTCCAAACATGACCCTTGTCGTGTAGGTGTTTTGATATGTAGGTCAAGGTCATAGCTCTCAAGTAATTCTTGCAGGTCACGTGAAAGTTTTGTATCTTGTAATGTATCAATATTCCAGTCTCCAGTTAAAATTATAGACTTGTTAGATTTCCATTTTAATTTATCGAGCAAGATCAACATTTTATCAAAAAATATGCGAGTATTAGCCTTAGGAATCCTGTAGATACAGATTACGATTATATTGTAGTTTTTAATTTCTATACCGCAACATTCAAAGGTAAGTTCAGATGACAAATCTTTAACAAAAGGTAGCTCCTTAATTTCAATTGAATCGTGATGCAATATGCAAACTCCACCCCGTTTTTTGTACCTACAGAAAACGGAACCTAAGTTGTATTCTTTTAATTTTATATTTAATTCGTGGGTACGTTGAACAAATGTTTCTGAAAGACACAATAGGTCAATTGATTGTTTGAATTTCATTCCTAATTCTTGCAAAGTTAATTCTAACAGTTCTGTCTTACTCAATAATCCTGCAATATTTTGGTGCATAATTCTTAAGACGTTATCATTACTATTTATAAAAAAGAATCCGTATATTGATTCGACTCACTCTCATTTTGATTATTTTGATTGGACGTACAATTCTGCATGTTATTTATTTTGGTGTACTCATTGAAACATTGGTTTTTATTAGATTGAGAAAGAACCTGTGTATGACAAAAATGTAATATTTCTCTATAAATTGAAAAGCTCAGATTTGACTGAAAGTATTTTGTTCCTTGACGAGATTTACTGTAATTCATTCTGACAAACGTTGTGTTGCAGAAACCCTGACATATCATCTTTATATCGTAATTGACATTATAGTTATACATATTTCCATTACGGGGTAATCCACATACAACAATATTAGTATTTAAAGTAGAGCAAAGCCAATTAAGTAAGCTAGATTTCAGTTCTAAAGGATTTCTATCATTTACACCTCCAATCAAAACAATAAAGTCCTCGTTCGTTAGAGTGTTGATTTCGTCTTGACAAGTGTTCAACACATCAATTAAGTTCGCTTGGCTCTTCCAAAAACAGCATATTTCATAATCATCACCAGTTAAGGTTTGTAGTGCTTGTTGCATTCCCCGTCCTTGTTGGTCTGCTAATATAAATATTTTTTTCCTCTTAGGTAAAGATTCGCTAGGTTCATCTCTATTGCATGTATTAAAATTTTCTTTCTCTAACTGTGTATGCGATGTATCCTCTTCTAGTGTAATCTTCGTGATATCAACTGCCTTTTTCTTCCTTCTGGATTTTTTACATGTACTGGAGTTCTTCGTCTTAATAGACGCATTTATTTTTGGAGTAGATGAACATATTAGTAGAAGGTTTTTAATTTTTCGGTCTTGTTCGTTAATTTTTTTTTCTAATATGTGCTTTTCTAATACTAGTTCTTCAATTAGACTGTCGGCAGTCTGTAACTTTGATTTTAGGTTTGTAATTTCCTGTGTGAGGGCTTCAATTTCTTTATTTTGAAATGTAGACAAGTCCGGTAAACTTTGATGATTATAGCTTGAATCGGATTCTGTTAACGCTGACTTTGGAGACGTCTCTGCTGGTACGGATGTGCTTAAAATGTTCTTGATATTTTTGGTATTTCTTTTATTACTATTTACATAACGATAGGTATCGTTAATTGAAGTTTCATTCGTGGGAATAGGCTTTGGTGGTATGTTATGTTGCAGGGGTGTAGAACTTATGATAGGTTGCTCAGTATCCTGCACTTCAGTAACAAGGGATTCAAAGAAGTTTTCAGTTGGTACGTTTATTATGTGTATCTGCTGTGGCGCAGTATCTTCTATCCCGCTTTCCAATGTGGTTACTTCTTTTTCCTTTGAAGGTGATAATGGAGTTGTGGATAATACTGGATTATGAGGGGACTTTGAAGAACCCTGAGTTGAGACCGGCATTTTTATTGTTTTCATAATTTTTGATTTTTGCTGCATTTTATCTGGAATACACGATCCGCATTTCCAATTTTTCTTATTTTTCATTAGGTCAAATAATTTTTCTGAGACATGTGCACAATCGAGACAAAAAATATTTTTACAAGTTATACAAAGCAGAAAATCTCTTCGTCGTATTTTTTTCTTACATCTCGTACAAACTTCAGAAGTTGCTGTTGTTGGTTTTGCGACTGGTGGTGCCATCTATGATGATATAGAAGAATTTTCTCGATACTATTTAGATCGCAGACTGAGGCAGTAAGTAGTGCTAAGTATTTTGCACAGATGTCACTAATCGTCGTAGTGTGTCAACTGCCCATAGATGTAGTTACTAGTCACAGCAGAACCAGCTGTGCTTTGTTTACTTAGGCATTTGAATTGAACAACGGAAATCTCATACTGTATTTATATGAAATTATTGTCTTTACTCACTGTTTATGTCCATTTATGTGATGTAATTTTGCAGAATGTGCACCAGTTCACCACTAGTTTATATTAATGTTGATATTAGTTCTTGTTTTAGGAATTATAACCGAGTATAACACTGCACTTTTGATGTTGAGTTTTGTTATCGAATTTACTTTTAAAGTATTGGTTATTTTTAGTCAACTACAATTTTGTCACTTCAGATCGACTTGCACTACACATAGCAATTGGTATTTTCACTGGGCAAAGATTTTAAAATTTTTAAATAATTTAAATAGCGCAGACTAGTTCTTAACGTGGCGAATGAAGCGCCCTCTCCTTGAATGAATGTTCTTGAAACAGGAGCTCACCACAATTGGTTACCATTAGGTGTGAGTAAAGTTGTAATATTTAATGATTTCAGACTTTTCCCTTTATTTGTACTGTGAGACCTAGCTTCTTGCCAAATTTCATAATTTTAGGTCAACGGGAAGTACCCTGTAGGATTTCCGTTTTTGCATAAATGTATGGAGATGAGGACATATAAAGCCATATCTTTTGATTGCGTCGTTGTAAAAAATTGAAATTATCAGATCTTGTGTGGTTCATGGACCCTAACATATGGTATTAATTTCAACCTGATACCTTTACCCGTTCGTGAGATAAAGGGTCTTGACAGACAGACAGACATACAAACGGACAACAAAGTGATCCTATAAGGGTTCCGTTTTTTTCTTTTGAGGTACGGAACCCTAAAACTATAGGGTGTATTGTATAAGCACAGAAAATAATAGGAAACTGACATTTAGTATAAGTGGACAGATTTATAAAGGAGTGTGTATAAGTGCCGTCTCACACATTGTACAGAGTACTTGTCAAGCTGCGTTTAACGAGCCCAAACTCGATAGGGTTACATTGTTTTATAATAGAGTTCCTATGGTCACCTTCCAGCTCCATCATCAGATCAGGTCAATGGTTCTATAACATCGTGATTATGTTAATAAATAGCTAATACTCAACACGTTAATTAAGTATTATCTGCTAAGGCAGAATTTAATATCTCTCGTAGTCTGGCTGATCTCTTAAGTTCAAGTCACACAGAGGCCGTATGATTGCGAAAGCGGTCCGGGGGCGGTTTGGCGGGAACAAAATACCGCGCCGCGACCGCTTTTCAATGTGACAGGGTCCATAAGAACTCATACTTACTTACTTACTTCGCTGGCTCAGCGACCCGAAGTGGATCTTGGCCTCCGACATTATAGTACGCCATTCGTCTCTATTCTGTGCCAAATCTGACCAGACGGGCACTTCCAGCCCGCTTAGCACGCCTCCTGCGAGAAAATATATCTCGCAGAAATGTCACTTTAATTGAGAAATTATGTCATCTAATCTATCACCTCCAAGCGCGAAGAAATGTTAGTGGAGGAAAATGTTTAGCAAATCCACAAATGACGTTTTTGATATTTTAGACAGAGATAGCTTTATATACTAATACATGTAGCCGTCCTTGTCTTTCAATGCAATCTTTCATGCTCGGATGCCAAAAAAACGTGACCATGCTTAGTCTTTAATCTATGGGCCTAGATAAACTGACAACTGCAGCATGCTAAGTCGGCTGCTCTTTCAGGTCTTTGGCGACTTCATCCTTCCAGCGGTATCTTGGACGCCCCACCGGACGACGCCCAGAAGGTTGGCCAAGATAAGCTTTCTTTGCGGCTCGATCCTCTCCCATCCTCTCCACATGTCCTAGCCAGCGAAGTCGGGAAGATTTTATTTCTCCGATGATGTTCGGCTCGGACACTAGTTCTTCTATCTCCCGACTGTACCTCCGCCTCCATTCCCCATCTTCTCCTCTTGTTGGTCCCAGAATCTTCCGCAATATCTTACGTTCTGCCACTAAGAGTTTATTTTCCTCCTTCAAAGTTAGCGTCCAAGTTTCATCAAAATCGGCCTGATGACTGTTTTGTAAATCCGAATTTTAGTAGTTCTGCTTATCAACTTTGACACTAACACCTTGTGAAGGGCTGCGGTACATCTTAGGGTGTTCACTATGCGGATGTCAATTTCGTTTTCAAAAAAAAAAAAATTCAAAATTCAAATTCATTTATTTTCGATTTTAAATTACATCCCCTCCCCCCCCCCCCCTTAGTACATTTTGTTCTTTTCCCTCTGATTTGTGTCAGTAATCGTGCACCCGAGATATTTGAATTTGTTGACACCCCTGTAGGTTATGCCATTCACATGAAGGTCTTTTCTTTTTGCTCTTGGGTCTGTATCGTTTTATGTGAAGGTATTCAGTCTTCTCACGGCTGATTCTGAGACCTACACCTTTCCCCTCTTCCTCCAGTATCTCCGTCATCTCAATAACTTCTTGTTCACGTTGCCCAAGGATCGCAAGGTCATCGACATACCCTACAGTTTTGTGCTTTCCGTTCAACTCTACTCCCCCATCTATCAGTAAAACTTTTCGGATGATGTGTTCGAGAGCCAAATTGAACAGAATAGGCGAAATGGCATCCCCCTGCTTGAGTCCGGTCACTATATAAGAACTCATACTTTACAAAAAATACCGCCCCCGGAACGCTTCCGCTACCGCCTCTGTGTGACGCGGGCTTTACATCAGAGCTATCAGGTACCTACACCAATCCTAGTTTTGATAGTTTTTCCTTAACATGGTAAGTGGCCTGGGCGACGTTGTGAGTGGCCTTTGGTCGCCTCATGACCTTCGTGGTAGAAGCAGGGGGAGCCATGACTCCCCTCGATCCCTCAATAATTGTCGGCCGACGAGATTGACATTTTGCCTGCTCTTACTAGGTAGTTTCTTGACAATTGAACACTGACAGTGACGCAATTAGAGAACAATTCCAACGTTGCGCGGGAATATTTCACAGAGGTCTGTCTGCTACAACCTGCTTTATATCCGGCCTAATAGTACTTGGATGACTGCTTGTCGTGCGTGTCATAAGATCTTGTATTACTTCCCGGACTCATATGGTCCAAATTATTTAAATGAGTTGACTCATTAATATGACTCATAGAAACTGACCAAATGGTTCAAATTATTTAAATGAGTTAACTCATTAATATGACTCATAGAAACTGACAACTCTCAGTCAAATGATCTGCCGACTTAGAACGAGCCTCTAGGCAAAGGGCAAATGTAATTTTTTGACGTTACGAGGTATAAACTGACGCAGGTGACCTGACTCACACTAATATCTCGAAATAAAATAATCGATAGATCGCAACACTATTTGTAAGTAGGGTTGTCATAGTCCAATCTGTGTTGCCATATTCCAATCAGTGATGCCGTATTTCAATAACTTTAAAAATCGATTGTAAAAAAAATGGTGGCCTTTAAAAATATTCTTTCTTCACCACAATATTATCTACTATTCTATCTATCATATGAACTTGGTTTGAACCCTGTTAATTTTCCCTCGAAATAAAAATCCAACCCCCATAGTAAAATTTTACATCTCTTTTGATCATATTCTCGAGGTCCTGGTATGAACAAATTATGTTTTAATTTATGATTTGAATTCATTTTAGCTGATCAAATATGGTGAGAAACTATTTACCTATGCCCGTTTAAAAATTTATTATGTGGAAAACTATTAGCCTATAACCGTAGAGAAAATGTCTTTTTAAATAAGACGAAATGTTGTCTATCTGTTTTGAGGAAATCTTTATAACTTGTTTTTAGGATTCCTTACCCAAAGTATTCCAACGGCACTCTATCACCTAGTCAACGCCTTCCGTCTGTCTGTCTGTCCGACTTATATGTATTATCATGGCTATAAGTGTTATTTTTTTTTGTATTAGGACCCATAATCCTTGGGGAAAGTTGTTTGGTTTCATACCTAGTCTGAATACATGGTTTTAGTTTCCGGTTAATGCCTTTTTACGCCCTGTAGGTATAAAAATAAAGTGATGTCTAAGAACACTTTTTGACTTATTTTTCTTTGAAACCAATTATGTTATTTTTGGTCCTTTGAAAATCATTTAATTTAATTTTTAATTTATTTCTTAAATAAATATGATTCTAAATTAATTTATGGTTTAGTTCAACTAACAAATAATTTATAATAAACATTTAATTTTAACAAGAAATAACTTAAAAAAATATAAAATAAAAGAATGAAAAATGTAATTATTTTGTCTGATCAAAACCTACAATTTGAAAGTCTGAGGCAACGACTAGTCTCATTAAAGAATATGCGGAAACGGGCATAGGGTAATTATTTCCCACAAAAATAATCCTGAACGGTTATAGGGGAATAATTTCCCACCTAAAAAAAACCACAGCATTTTTTTTTCACATTTTGGTCAGATTTATAAATTCTGTGTATCATTCTGAACAGGAATTAATTTTTACTTTGTTAGATATGCTCACACAGCCTCGTGCCCTATTAAGGGTTAACTTCACTGGCTATAAGCTCGTAAGCTATAAGTAGGAATGGTATGTAATTTAGGGATTAAGCTAAGTATAGTATCTACTTTTCGTCATTGAAAATTTAGGATTTAGAAGAGCCCTGGGGCCAATTCTTGAAAGTCACCCACCCGGTGATTTTCGAGATTTTTAAAATTAAAATAAGCCACGATAAACTCATAAAACTCACATTGTTATGATGGTAATTTTAAAACGGAACATTATTTTATAATTAACAAATATTGATCCTTACTTTTGAGGAGTTTAACAGGGCTAATTTTAATTTTAAAAATCTCTTTCAAGAATTGGCCCCCTGAGTGGCTTTGAGAAAAGGATGGTACGGCTGTGCCTTTGTTTGCTCGACCTGGCAAGGGCACTATACCGTGCTCCCAGATTATGAAAATTAACCATAATACACTACTTTACAGTTAATGAATATCAATCTCCACTTTTGGAAAGAAAAATGAGTAGTTTTGATTTGGTGGCATTTTATGACGTTGATATTCAAGAATTGAGTCCCTGCCCTTGCTTGACAGTAATATTCGCTGTGGAGATAGTATCTTCTATTTGTTCAATATTCTTTGCTGTGCAACTAATAAAAGTTCTCACGACCATTTGCACAAAGCAAGCACCTTTAAAGTTAAATCTCCCTTAAAAGTAACTGCTCACGAAAGTCCTACGAAAGCAAAGATTTTGGAAACTACGCGCAGTACGAAATTCGCTAACGTCGCGACATCTACCTGTAATTTGTGAACGTCGCTAATACAACTAGCGCCACGTAGCGGTACACATTTTGAATAAAAATTTAAGTCTTATTAAGAAAATCCATTTTCAGTTGTATTTTCTGTAAAACTTCTTTGTA
Source organism: Athrips mouffetella (assembly GCA_947532105.1). Classification (NCBI taxonomy): domain Eukaryota; kingdom Metazoa; phylum Arthropoda; class Insecta; order Lepidoptera; family Gelechiidae; genus Athrips; species Athrips mouffetella. Next base: position 18,518,370 of record OX383972.1, on the reverse strand, counting down.
GTAATTTTTCCTCTAATTTATAAGTAGTATAACAAATAAAACCATGTATATGTTCATTCTTCCTTTCGGAAAGGCAAGGAGTACAAAGCCCATACAGCTATTTCTTATGTCTTGCAATTTCTTCTATATTCATTTCATTTCTTCTATTCTACCATAGACAACTGTCTGTCAGTTTTTTTTTTTGGGGGGATATCGACGGCGGCGTTTTCTATTTCGATTGATTTTTCGTTTTTTGCATAGATTTATATAGTCAAGATAGGGTCTTGGGAACAAGCGGTTCAAAATTTCCCCATACAAGAAAAATAGCGCCATCTGTGAAAAATCCCGTGAACTACGTTAGTACTTCGGTCGGTGCTAAATACACGGCACGGAAATAATATGGCGGGAAAAAACAAAACAAACTTTTTACTGTTTATATGTGATTTAGGCCTGGTTTTTCAGTTTTATTAAGTCAAAAACAATAATAAGAAATAACAATAATAATAATAAGTGTATATTGTTTCTTCAACTAAGAACATTCCTTTTTGTTGGTAAGTTTATTTGCATCCAATGTTGACAATATGACTGACAACGACTGACGTTTGTTGGTCCTAAACGTCAGATTTCGGACCAACGAATTGGGGACATGGTAACGTGCCGATGGGCTTGTACTTATATATAAGTAAATGGTTTTTTGTGTCTAAAGTGGTTTAATGGATAATAAAGATAGTGTGTTATACAGTAAACTAACTTAGGAGTGCGAAGCAAATTTTAAGTGATTCAGTGTTTATTCCCCGTTTGAGTTGTCTCAAAAAGTCATTGCCATTTTCCCTCGTAAAGTCTGCTATCGTTTTACGAGGGGAGCACAAGGATGCAAAGAAAAAAACGATACCAGATTCAGATGGACATAATTCGAGAAAACCTACTGATGAACATGGGGGACTAAAGACCTTCAATTTAAGACACATAAAGAAGTAAAACTGAAGATAGATGTTCAATTTGATGGCGGGACCGCGGGATTTCAGATGAAGAATAAAAACAATGGACGTAACTGACGGTGCACTCATCAATCGGCATTAGCGCTGAGTGCCGGGGGATGACTGCTTCGTCAAACAAAACAACTGAAGAAAGAAGACCTTACATATTATGCTGATGAAACAAAATTACTTCTGACAATGAAGAACTTGGAGTAGTTCAACTAAAGATGTTCAACTTAACAAACTAATGATGACAAAGGGGGACTGAAGGACGAGAAAAGAAGAATAACTGAAGATGATAGGCGAAAACCTACTAACGAAGACAGAAATTTAAGTGAAGAAGAAGAAGAAAAAGTTTTATTGAGAAAACCTACTGATGAAGAAGAAACTTAAGACGAGGCAGTATGGTCTTGATACCTTCGCCTGTCCCTACATATATACTATATTACTAATCTGTGGTCTGTCATGGCGGTCATGGCGGAGTAATCAGCTGTTAATTGCAATGCAATGCCAACGAATAGTTATAAACTATTTCTTAATCGTGATTAGTTTCTTTTTCATTTAAGTAATTTGTACATACCTTTATACTTATTAATTAGAGTATTTCATGTGGAAATACTAGTGAATAGTTAATGTCGTGTGTGTTTGTAACAACAAAGAAAAGAATGGCGCGGCGGCGTCCCATGTCATCTGTCTGTCAGCTTGCTTAGCTTCATTCAGTAAAAAATGTGACTGCTTCGGAACGTAATTATGTTTTTATCAATTTACAGTGCTTAACAGACATTAAATAAGACTATTTTATTATTTTTTCGGCTTAAACAGAGTTTTCGGTTGCAATACTTTGCAGAGGAATATCCGGAGTTTCACTTTGAGCGTCGTTTGTCAAGAGTAAGAAGTCTCGATACAATACAAAGAAGCGGCTGCCGCTCAAGCTGGTTCGTCGGGATTGTGTTTTTTTGTGAGCGGTGGGTGTAACTGGGGGTGTTTTGTGATAAGTGTACTGTACGGTAGCGGATATGTCGGGAAGAGTTCGGAAGCAGGATTGTCCGGTGGGCAAGCAGGGCCCGATGCGCGCGACCCTGCCGGTGTCGTCGGTGATGAAGGTTGGCGCGACCAAGAAGAACGCCGGCAGCAGTCCCACGCTGTCGCCCACCAACGTGTGGCGCCGGATATCGCCTGATCACGCCCTTTCTGGTCAGCGTAGCCCTGGAGCCGTCAACTACAAAGGTACCTTAATTCTTTTTATAATTTGCATACATATTTGCTAAATCGTTACACCTGTACTATCATGGCCACTCCCATCTGACCACCACTAAGAATATTTCTGCTTTGCTCGAAAAATTGTTACTTTAGCCCCACCCTGGTGACCTTGAAAACTCTAAAAGCATAGGTAAGTGGTTTGCATTAACAATATAATAAAATACCTTAGAAAATAGAAGAAGGAAACTAAGTCACATTTTCTCTTTCCATATAGGCAAAAACTTCAAGTAATAGTGGCTCAGATCCTAACCATGATTTAAACATAAAAAATCCTAACTAGGCTGGCATTTATGTCTGTTAGCACTTCTAACAAGCATATTAAAACCCTACATACATTATAATATAAGTACACAAAGTTAGTGTATTGTTGATAGCTTTTTATTCTTTATGACACTTCAAGTACATACCTCAAATCTACAATACCAGTTAAATATTATTTATTTTACACTTGACTGAACAGTATACTTATGTATTTATTTATTTTTCATATCAGAACTTATGCACATTGCCATGCCTTGTTATCAAGATGTGCTATTCTTGTAATTTTATTTATAGCTCTTTATTTCATGATTAACATGTTGAATTTTTGAAATTGAGTTATTTATTTCTGACAATATTCTTTGCTAGTCAAATAATATTATATTCTAATAAGTTTCTTGCAATGAATCCATAAATTGTAGTAAAAAACAATGTTTTACTCAGATCTTGACATTTTACTAACAAAAGGTGGGTAAATTATGTTGTGAAAATAAAAAAAAATGTTTCGCTCATTTTCTCTTTTAAGCTTAAAAAAAAGTTCAACTGGTGAAACTAATAGTATGTTATTAAACAGATCATGAATCGGCAGGTATGACATTATAAATTTTTGTATTGAATTTTTATATTGTTTTTACAGAAACCTTATTATGTGGGGTATCCAATGAAAGGATTCCTTGAACTGTTTTTTTCTGGTGGGAAATAGTGGCTGTTTTTTTTTTTTTTTTAATATATACCAGATTACTTTTATATAGCCATACCCAACATCTTAAAAGTATTTTAGAAAATATGAATAACCAAATAACTAGATTTTGTTATTATTTATTGTTATTCTGTAGTGCATACTATAAACATATCAATAGAGCTAAAACAAAAGTCGAAAAAATTACCTAAAAAACACAGTTTTAGTAGTAAAGGCCCCATATTTTTTTATATTTTTATCATTTGTTGTAATAGCGGCAACAGAAATATATAATCTGTGAAAATTTCAACTGTCTACCTGTTACGGCTCATGTGATACAGCCCGCTGACGGACAGACAGACATCAGAGGCATTGTACAGTGTTGTACATGTAACAGGATGTAGGTTTAGAGTTGAGTTGTTTTGTTGAGGTGCATTAAGAAAAGTCAGTTTCACAAATCACAAAATCTATTATAGTGGAAAGTTTTAGATATAAAATTACTTCCTTCTCTCATAAGTTTTGGACGCACACTGCTATAAATTGTACGAAATGCGGCAAAGTAGGTTGCCGAGCTAGCTAGAATAAAATGTGCGGTGTAAACCGTACAGGCATATTAATAGAGTCCCAATTTTCACCCTTCGGCTATGGAACCCTAAACATCAATTGGCCATTTCCTATCCAGAAGCACATCATATAATACCCAGAAGATCCCAAACTTGGTTTGTTTTGAAAAATTTTTTTGGAAAAAACTAGTTACTGCAATGTGGAGCCCTTTTATTGTGTACCCCTTTGTCTAAAATCAGTAATATATCTTTGGTACTAGATATCATCTAAGTTCTTGCATAATTTATAATATGGGTTGTTGAGATAAATGAACTTCATGTGTACATACAGTCACGTTTAGGCCATATTTGTATGAAAAAGGCTGAGGCACCTAGCACACACACTAACTGCTGAGACACATTCAACAATAACGTACTGGATTCATTTTATGTTATTACAGGCAAAGGGAGGTTTGGGGCTAGTGTGATCAGACGCACAGCTTCTTTGGACACACTGTACCACAAGGGTCAATGGCCTCGTGACTATTATTTACATGCCAGCCAACTTCAAGTTGATAAATCTACTCAGGTGAGTTTATTATACACCTTTGTTTAGCTCATCCAATACACAAAATCTTGTGATCAACTTTATTTATTATACATAAAGGAATCTGTCAAAGATTGTGTTGTTGACTGATGATACTTCATTAATATTTAATGTAAGTAGGAAATCACACAATTATAACGAGGTTAATGACGCACTTGGGCAGATTCATGCATGGTTTACTGTCAACAACTTAGTTTTAAACGCAAAAAAAACTAAATGTATTAAATTTGCACTGCCAAATGTAAGGTCTGATTCACATAATGTAGTATTGAATAATGAAACATTAGATTTTGTTAATAGTACAGTTTTCTTAGGGTTACCACTAGATTCTAAACTTCAATGGGGCCCTCATATAACGGCTCTTTCTGGTCGATTGAGCTCGGCTGCATATGCTGTCAGAAAAATCAGACAACTTACTGATGTGGCTACCGCAAGGCTGGTTTACTTTAGCTACTTCCATAGCATTATGTCTTATGGCATACTGCTTTGGGGCCGGGCACCTGATATCCATTCAGTATTCGTTTTACAAAAGAGGGCTATAAGAGCAATTTACTGCCTGAAGACTTGTGATTTCCTGAGAGAACTGTTTAAGGAGATCAACATTATGACAGTGCCAAGCCAATATATTTATGAAAACATTATGTACGCTAGAAAGAACATTCATCAATTACCTAAAAATTATGACAGGCATAATTTTAATACTAGAAATAAGCACAAAATTGATCAGCTATATACTAGATTATCTAAAGTCAATACATCTTTTGTTGATCTGTGTATACGATACTACAACAAAGTACCTGACAATATAGTGCAATTACCTGAGAGAAAGTTTAAAGAATGTGTAAAGCAAACATTATGTAAAAAAGCTTACTATAGATTAGACGACTATATCAATGACAAGGAGGTATGGTGCTCTGATATTCCAGCGAAACACAAGAAACACATTGTATAAAGCCGACTCTTAAAGTAGGCCGTGCTGCAGTGATTTCTTGCCGTTTCTTTTACGCTGTCATAGCACGATCCGAAACGGCGTAGACTCGCTCTATTTGCACTGTATTCTGCATGACATTCAATAAGTATTCTGTAAAGAATCTACATTGAATAAAATTATCTGAATCATAAATTTGTTGGCTTATTGTTTTGAATAAGTCAAGAAATTTTAAAACCGGCGAAGTGAGAGTCGGATTCGCGCACTATAAAGATACCAATTTCAAGGTTGTAAGTGTTTCCGTTTTTACGATAAAAACAAAACGCATGTTTCTTGTATGGGGAATTATTTTTTAATTTTCATTGTTTTTATTATTTGTTTTTATAATAACACCATATTCTGTGAAAATTTAACGGGTTAGTCTCGTTTTACCCCGATCCCGGTTTCACCCGTTCCGTTTTCACCCGATTTTGATAAATTTGATTACATTTTATATCATTGTTTTTTCTATCGTTTCAACTGGTACCGTCAACATAAAAAATGTGTCAAGGTAAAATAATGCATTTATTTTTCGTTCTTAGATACATGATATAGTTTTATTATTGGCGTAGTTTACTCGCGGATTGTTTAATGGCCTCGCGAACCAGCAAACGTAGTACTATTAATTTTTGGCATAACCACGCGCCCTAGATAAAATTATATCTAGGGCGCGCAGAAATATCAGTGGAAGAAAATGTTTACAGTAAACCCACAAATTATGCTTTTGTTATGTTAGACAGAGATAACTTTATCAAAGCGCACGGCAGTGCGCAGGCCAAGTTCCCTCAACAGGCCACGCGCATGCCGTGCACTATTTACACGAACCGTTTCGACCCACTTTTGAACCCCCTGTAGCTCAGTGCCTATTGCAAGTACAGAGATAAAACTGTACCTACATAATCATATACTAATACTGAAGCAATTTGCCAAATTTCATAGATATAGCTACATTAGATCCTGAAATATAACCCCGTGAAAATAGCTAATTTTGGCACTTAATGACTGACTGACTCACTCACTGACTGGTAATCAAAACCTCCAGGCAACTTCCAATTGTCCTAGCGTTATGAAATTTGGCATTTAGGTAGTCGTTAGGATAAAAGTAATGGTAAAATTCAAAAATTTTTAATTGGTCAAGTGCGAGTCGGGTTTTAGTCAAAATTATGTATAAAATATTGGTAATACTTCTCTAAGACTTGAAAATCTGAAATTTGGCATGGGGATAGTCGTTAGCATTAAAAAAAGTATAGCAAAAATTTGAAAATTGGAAATTGGTCAAGTGCGAGTCAGGATATAGTCATATGCATAAAATTGTTGGTCATACTTCTGTGAGACCTACAGATCTGAAATTTGGCATCGGGGTAGTCGTTACACATACTCTCTTTCATATCAGTCAAACAATTATCCATGAATAGGTTAAACAGCCAAGGTGACGCTACACATCCTTGCCTAACACCTTTTTCGATGCTAAACCATTCAGTGTACGCCCCGTTTATTCTGACGCAAGCACTGGAATCCTCATAGAGAGATTTCAGTGCTTGAATCAGATGACCGTTCACCCCATACATAGACAATGCCGACCACAATTCATTCCTCACCACTCGGTCATAGGCCTTTTCCAAATCCACGAACGCGCAGTAGACTTTATGGTTTTTGGCCAAAAACTTTTCAGCTATGCACCGCAAGGAAAAGACCTGATCTGTACATCCCATTCCCTTTCTAAATCCCGCTTGTACATCCCATATTTTTTCGTCAGTATCTTTCATCACTCTTTCAATCAAAACCTTTGCATACAGTTTGCCGACGACACTGAGAAGACTTATCCCGCGGTAATTTTTGCAGTCCTGTTGTGACCCTTTTCCCTTGTACAGCGGCACAATCACAGCCTTGCACCAGTCACCTGGTACTTGGCCGTTCGTCCAACACAGGTTGAAAAGGCGGTACAGCTGACTAGCCACAATGCCTCACCCAGCCTTCAACATTTCGACCGACACTCTATCATACCCACCTGCTTTACCTGATTTCATACTTTTCATTGCTTTCATGATCTCATCCATACTTATCTCACTTGCATTACTCTCATATTCATTCTCGTGCATTTCCACAGAAGACCTCGGTACGCTGGCCTCTGCTTCTTCTCTCTCAAACAGACTTTCAAAATATTCCTTCCATCTCTTCAGCACACATTCTTCACCTTTTATAATACTTCCATCCTGGCTTCTGATTTTACTCAGCTCCGATGTTCCAAACTCAGAAAGCCTTCTGTCAAACTCATCCTTACACTCCTCTTTCTTTCTCTCAACAGCATCCTTTACAATACCTTTCACTCTTGTATAATCCTTTCGTGCTACACTAACATCATCACTTGTGGCCTTCTGCATTCTTTGATTAGCTTCTACAGCTAACCAATCTAACCATGCTTTCTTCTTCTCACAAACAGCTGCCTGTACACTTTTATCCATCCACACATTCTTCTTCTTTCCACCATTTCTCCTTTTCGACACCCCACAAACATTGACAGCTACTCGTACTACTCCGTCTTTAAATTCATTCCACAAGCATTCAATATCATTCACTTTATCTACGTTCTCAAATCTTTCACTCAAGCCTTTCAAGTATTCACTTCTGACATCCTCCTCTTGCAATCTCTCCACTTTAATTCGTTCCAAAACGCTCGTCTGCTCTTGTGCTTTATGCCGCCACCGATTAAATAGACCACCAATTCGGGTTACAACCAGGTGGTGGTCTGTGTCGATGCCGACTCCGCGATATGCGCGAGCGTCCAGAACCCTTTTCCTCAATCTTTCATCCACAACTACAAAATCGATCATACTTCTCGCATCACCCTCCTCTCTTGTATACATATGGATCCTGCTGGAAGACATTTCTTTAGTGAAATAAGTAGTACCTGTTGTGTCGTCTTTTTATATGTATTGTCCATTGTGTTTTCTTGTGTGCAATAAATTATAAATAATAATAAATAATTATCCTTTTGTGGTCAAACATAGTGTTTGCCACAAAAAGATTCCATTCCAAACATATCTCAAGCAGACTTACACCATTTTCATTCATACGTTCATCACCAAACTTACCAACAACTCTTTCATAACCGTTACGAATTCTTCCTACCCATCCATTAAAATCACCTAGCATGATAATTCGTTGATTCTGTTCACATTTCCCTAATGTATCTCTCATATTTTCCCAAAACTCATCTATCTCTTTTTGGGCTTTTGGAGACCTTCGCGAACCCACATCCGTAGGTGCATATGCACCCAGAACGAAGATTCGAGTCAGTCCGACTTTTAGCCTGACCCAGATGAGTCTTGGGGTCACACACTCGACTTCTTTCACGCACTCTACCATTCTTTCGGAAAGTATGGCACCGACTCCCTGACAGCCGCTCCTGGTACTGGGACCACCAGACCAGTACGCTGTGTAAGGGCCATGTTCTGTGGTGTCACAACCTTTCCGTTTAGTCTCATTCACACACAGTACGTCTATACGCCTTTCATCCATCATCTGACATACTTCATCTATTTTGCCATTCATTCCACCTCTGACATTCATCGTAGCAAAGCGGCTCTCCGTAGTCCGCTTTTCGCCCCCGCGAGGAACGGGACTTGATGCGTTGCGAATCACATCGCCGCCATTTGAATTTATAATTTTAGTAGAATCCATTGCGTTCCCACGAGCAGCAAGGGATATTCAGGTGGTCCATCCTGGCAGAGCCCCGCATACCAGGACAAGGCTAGCCTATGTCTGGGTTCGCCCGGGCCCAGGGCGTTGTGACCGCTATCGACTAGACTCGCCTCTAGCCACGCATCCATCGGTACGGTCAACCTTAGATTGGCGGAATGGGCAGGAATAAAAGGAACGGGAGGGATACGTTTCTTGAGACAGGAATAATTGGTGTAGGAAAGGAATCGGGTAAGAAGGATATTACTTTCTCGGAAGGATCGGGATGAGTTAGTAATAGCTCGGGGAGCCGCGCCGGGGTCGCGTACCCGTATACAATACCACAACTCCCAAGGAGAGGGTAGTTGAGATGTGTACCCCCTGACCAACAAACATTTATAAAATTAACTTGGATGTTGGTTAGTTCAGTGTCTACTTGCTATCTTTCTTCTCAATCTCACAATATAAAAATTTTTACTTACATTGCTGGTATCAGAGTGCCTGACTAGTTCTGATTTTTTTCAGACTGACGATGGAGGTGGACAATCTGGTCGATCTTCAAGAGGATCTGAAGATGACAAGCTGGACCGTTTTTTGCGCAGTCGTCTTCAAAGGCCCCATAAACCTAGTGCTTCGGGAGATTATTCCAGTTCTATGAGTCCTGGATTTTGTGAGTTATTTGAGTTATTTTTAAACAGATAAAATTTTCCTTTCGGTCTATTAGGTCCAGTTCTACTAACGTCCATTTCCGTGAACGTCTATTTCCGCGAAAGTCCATTTCTGTGAAAGTCCATTTTTCGAAGTCCATATTTCAAACTTAAACTTAACGTAACCCCCTCTCCTCTTCTACCAACATGAAGAAGGGTTTTAAAACTTCGTTGTTTTTGAAGATGGTGACTTAAATATTGGTTTTTAGACGTACTAATGCAAATGTAATTATGTTTTAGCATTTTTCGAAATTCTTCCGTTTTTGGGACCTACGAGGGGTTAATAAACAGGGACTTGAAAAAATAAGTTGAAATTTTTTTCACAGAAATGGACTTTCGCGGAACTGGACCTAATAGACCGAAAGGAAAATTTTGTCCATATTGTAAAGTTGACAAAATATCAATGATAAATATGTACTATCTAAAAAGTTGGCGCCTGACCACCTTTAAGTTTAGTTCCGTGTGCAGTATTAGCTTGCGGGAACCGTCTTGCTAGTTTTTGTCTTTTCGGTATATTAGATCCACTTCCGCGAACGTCCATTTCCGCGAAAGTCCATTTCTGTGAAAGTCCATTTTTCGAAGTCCGTATTTCAAACTTAACCTAACCCCAACCCCTCTTCTACCAACATGAAGGAGGGTTTTGAAACTTAGTTGTTTTTGAAGATGGTGACATAAAAATTGGTTTTAGACGTACCAATGCAAATAAAATTAAGTTTTAGCATTTTTTTGAAATTCTCCCCTTTTGGGGACCTTCGAGAGGTTAAGAAACACGGATTTGAAAAAAAAAGTTGAAAAACCTTTCACAGAAATGGACGTTCGCGGAAATGGACGTTCGCGGAAGTGGACCTATTAGACCGAAAGGGTTTTTGTCTGCTAAGTTCAAATTTTAACTGACCAACATGTGACAGATGGACCCTGAAGGATCCGAAAAAGTCATAGTACAAAATAATTCTGGCTGTGACTATTAATGCGTAGAAGTCAAAAAAATTGTCGCGGGAGAGATCACGGCATGTGGGGAGAGCCGAGCGACCCGTTCATTGGCTCTCCGCCTGTCACCCATGCGCAGATAACCGACACAGCCAAACTTATTCTGCGTACGCTATAATAACATTTAAACAAAACCGTTGTTGTCTCGCATTGGTAAGGCGGGGCGGGATAATATCGCCACATGCAACCCACAAGGTTTCGAAAATGTTCAGGCGCCAACTTCTTTGATAGTCCCTACAATTGAATAATATAGCTTGATTAGAATGACAGCAGAACTATGCGTGATAGATGATAGAGCGTACATAATATATGTTTCTCTTTTGCTCCAATATCTTACGCATCGCTCCGTCGTTCTCCTTCCACACTACTGTCATTATACTTTATTTTGGACAGTATTTAGAGTGAGGGTAGGCTGAACAGCCTTTTAAAACGTATTGCCAGCAGCGCAGTGGATATATTTTATTAGTTACGTTCAAGTATTATTGTTAGTGGTTATGTTCAGGGTCTCGGTTTGGCAGCGGCGGCGTCCCGCTAAGAGCGGCGCAGTCGTCGGTAGAGGGACTGAACCAGGAGATAGAGAGGCTCGTACTGTACCCGGCCAGCGGCGCGCACACGCCGCATCTCGACCGGCTCAGAGATAAGGTAAGCTCACTGAAACAAATATTAACTCTTTGCTCCATGTTCCTACGGTACCGCCCGTACAATATTACCAACCCATCTATACCCGTGGGTGACGTAAGAGGCGACTAAAAGTGTATGAATCAGAGGATGGGCAGCAGTATCTTTCTGTGTATCGTACCATTTTATACATATTGCGGTCACTAACCACAGCGGTCAGCAGCCGCAACGTTTACAAGCTTGGCGACTATGGTAAATTTTTTTGAAGACCTTTTTTACGGGAATAGATTTATTTTAATAAAAATCTGTTGGGGTGTAAGAGGGTTTCGCTTATTCCATTAACACGTTGTATGCAGCGGTTGTATAGGGGTAACTTAAGTAGCTAAAGTGTGTATGTGCGCTAGCTCGTACACATCGTGAGTTTGGTCATGGAACTTCCGCCGTGCCGTGGCCTTCTCCTTCCAACGTTTCCATTCTCTCGCCTGGTAGATCTCTTTTGTCAATCTTCGTTAATTGAACCGATGTTCGTTCACGCTTGCCTCACCTTGTCCCACGCGGGTGTCGGCAGGTGACGCCGGAGGGTCACCGCGCGCCGCTGGCCGAGCTGCTGCGTCGCTCCGTCAACACGCAGACTCCGCACGATCTGCACACCGCGCACTCCTCCGGTAAATATCACTCAAAGATTTCGGACCTCCTTGCTTCGCTCGGAATAGATACCTTGCTAATTTATTTTACTATGGGATGACATCTGCCAACATGTCCCAATTTTTTATGTCAAATCATCAATGATCACTAGAAAATAATCAAAATAAGCTCTCAAATCCATAGAATGACGCCTTTACTACCTTGTGACAAATTATTACTTTAATCCTCCTTCTAATTACCTACCCTTATTTTTCTGTGATATCACTCCTCCATTCTCTACCTTACTTAATACACGTGACCTGGCTGACCGAGCTTTGCTGTGTATAATCTTAACCAAATCCCAATAACAAATGGCGCTTTAGGGTTTCTTAAACGCGCTCAAGAAATGCTCCATAAAACGGAGAAAACGAATTTTCCCAGACATGAGACCTAGCTAGATTGGTTTTTTGCCTCTGAAAACCCCCGTATAATACATTTCACCGAAATCGTTAGGGCCGTTTTTGAGAAATCAATTACAATATACTAATAGTATAGGTTAACTAACACACACACACATCCTCATTGCCCGTGTAGTGCCGGTAAAGAATAGTACCAACCCATCTCTACCCGGGTGGGTGTCGTAAGAAGCGACTAAGGTATTATGAACCGGAGGATGGGCAGCTTCCTTTTGTGTTTAGTACCATCTTACATATTGCGGTCACCAATAACTGCGGTCCATGGTGCTAGCCGCAATGCTAACAAGCATAGTGACTATGGTACTTCTAAAAGGGACAAAAAATACCCCTCCATAAGGTTACATAATTGCTGTCTTAGAACAAAATGGGAGCTTGCAGAAAGGCGCAAAAATATCAAGCTCTCTCTTTCACAAGCAAATAAGCTTTTTCAATTTCTGATGCGAAGTAGAGAGAAGATAATCCATCGCCATCAGTCATACGTTTCCAGCGCTTTATATATATATATCTCTCTCTCTCTCTCTACGCACACACCATAAGCACACCCTAGACACTACATTCGACACACTAAAAATAAAACGTCGCCTCTTTCCCCGTCGGGCTAGGTAGAGGTCATATATTTCCATTTTCTACAATCTTGACTTTAACCAACTTCCTTATGCGATACCTTTGACCTTCCTACAGTCGAGATGATGTAGCTTCGTTATGCTTAAGCACAGATAATATAATACTATGCTAGTACAGATGCCTCACGTCATAGAACGAATTTGTGCCGAAAATTGTTCGGGCTATTTTTTCCATAAGGTATTTTCTTAGAATAAATTGATATCTGGATGTTAAAATTGAATTAATGCCATAGTTTACACCTTTACCTACCAACCTAGTAGTAACATTTAGTTTAATTATTAGAAACAAAAGGGCCACATGAATTCGGGCTATTTACTCCGTCGAAAAAACCGTAGTACGGAATGGGACCCCATGGCTTAAGAGCAAAATGGGGCAATACGTGTCTCTGTCGCTCCAATATTTTTCCGTCCTGCTCACACTGCTGTCATTCTAATCAAGCTACATTAGAGTGAGTTCGAAAACGATAATAATTACCCTTTGACAGTAGTCTGTCTCGACCACACCGGTGGACGTCATATAACGCTATCCTGCTGTCAGAGTAATTTTTACCTGTTTTGGAACGCAACCTTGTTTCGACTGTACAAAAGTGGCGTAGGTTGCCAAGTACCAAAATATCACCGCGATAGGTGAGGTTGAATATAGAAGAGGGCAGGGCATGTAGTGTCCATGTTTAGGCGAAAAGCGGGCAGTTCGCAACCCTACCTCATTGCATACCAAAATGCGACCTATCTAGGCACAATGAAAAGTTGTCTAAAAAAATTTTTGCCCGGGCACAAACTGCCACGTTATGTTCAGTAAACAAGAACATTTTTCTTTTATCAATTCGTGTACGAAGTAAGTACATGCATAAGTACTAATAAATATGAACCAAAATAACAAGTAGCGCCTGGCCTTAACCCGGTAATTTAGAGAGTTGCAACTTGCAATGTCATTTTGAGATTATGTCAACTCATTAAGTATCAGGGTTGGGTGAGGCAATCATGTTGGTACTTCTTAATTAGTAATTTTGCATGTACTATGTATAGTAAGGGTGATGAAGGACAAATTTCTATATGATTTGCTCATGTCTGCCTCTTTGACTGATGATAAGGAGCATCCTCTAGAAGTTACAAAAAATATTGGCAGACATCCACACCCCTGCATTTTTGAGGAAATAAGTTTTAACTATTTTGAAATTTGACAATGAAACATACACTTGGCAGACTATGACTATCTGATTTAATACAATGTATAAAACCCCAGAAAAATGGTCTGCCACCATAATAGCCCTGAGACGTAAAGTTACAGCTCTTCAAAATTCAAAAATTCACTACTTCGTCCCGTGATAATGCAGAGCCCTGCATGTCTGCCTCTTCGATTTTCTACATCTTCAGAAGTATTTTAAACAGGAACCACAAAGGCAGACAAAAAAACATTATTTTGTATCTTATTTAATTTTTTTTTGCTTTATCTCAAAAACGCAGCGACGCACAGAAAACTTGTAAGGACCAAATCGATTCGTATTGAACTGATCTATCATCCCTATTAATATGAATCATGAGCAAATCATATACCCAAATTGCAGCCAGCACCCTAACTAGTACGAGTATGTACTTACTTAGTACACGATTTGGTAAAAAAAATCACAGTTTTTTTGTTGACTGAACAAAACTGACTAAGTGCCGCCCAGGCAACCCTGTTTTTTTAAACTTACCATTTCATTGTACTCCTGCCTAAATAGGTCGCTTTTTGGAATGCTATGCGATCGGGTTGAAAACTGCCAGCTCTTAGTTTAATTGTTCGCCAGTACTATTACTTTATTCTGTGCCATGTAGTATACGGCAATCAGATTTTGTTTATACAATATCTTGCGAAACCTAACGTTCAGGTAAAAAATGGGTTTTTACACGGTGTACTTCCACTTTTATTATTTTGTTTAACCTTGTCCGCATTTTCCAGTGGTAAGTTTATCTTACATAGAGCTCATTGAATCATTCCTTGTCACGAATTTTACTTAGGTTGCTCTGTTCTACGGGTGTAGCGCTTTTCTGAGCAGGTTTATGCGGTATCGAGCGAAAAGGGGTGGTAATGTTCATTTGAGTAAGCAGTGTATGCAAGGTGTAACAGAAAGGGTATATCAGCCCTATAGGATGTGATTCTGCCCATGAAACTGAACAACTTTTCCTGGGAAACATAGGTCGAAACACGAAAAAAATTATTTTTACCTCCCGTACAAAATGCGCTATCGGCTTATTTAGTTTCTATTGGAAGTCAAAATTATTTCCGGTTTTTCAGCAAGGTTGTTCAGTTTCATGTGCAGAACCATATCCTTTAAGGTTGATATACCCTTTCTGTTACACCTTGTATGTATAGGGTATAAGGGACACGTTTTCGAAAACTGAAAGGGCATGATTGAACGTAACGTAACTGAACAACTTTCAGTGACTAAAACTTTCAGGAAATGAAGAAAAAAATCGGCCACTACATACAAAATTGCAAACCTGATTGGACAATTTGTATGTAACCACTAAAAGTTGTTCAGTTATGTTGAGTTATCATGCCCTTTCAGTTTCCCGAAACCTGTCCCTTAGGACAACCTAGGGTAGTTTGTCACTGTCACTCGAACAGCAATTTTTCCTTATTAAGCGCGCATCTGTTCGTAGGGGCTTGTTACACTATCAAAACGTATCGCGATATGGTGGGATCACAGAGCAGAAACATGCAATTCAGTTATAGAAAAAAAGCAATAGTGTAGTATAGCTTTTTCTTTATGTCCTATAGTTGCATACCTCTATATCGCCATATCAACGCATTTATAATGTATGTAATGCCCTACACAGACGACATTATTATAAATCGGTTTTACGTTTTTGATACTCTCGTTCGGCTCTGAAATTGAAACGCCACTGATGGACTTAACACGGCAGGCTGTATCCCTATTTAGGAATCTCGTCTGCATCTATACAAACGCATTTCGTCTGCGCGTAGGTTAAAACGCCGTGTGCATTAGTTCTTAGGCCCTAACCTGCTCAGAGAAGCGCTAGACCAGTTTGGACGTTATCATACATAATGATTTCCCTCTTGTACTGAAACCGGGTTAATAACTGAACTGAATATTGAATGTATGGGATTAGATCCACCTTCCCGAGAGTCGTTCTCCAGTGAGGGGTCGTCGGAACTTCTGATCGTGACAGGTCCATACCATTTACAACTATACAAATAGCCCCCTGCAAACTATAGACGGGTTTATCCACGCTTGTTAGGTACTAACTTGATTTCATTAAATATGTCTACAAATACACTTTAATAAGGCTGGTCCCGTTTGGTGCCGGCAAAGAATAGTGCCAACCTATCTCTACCCGTAGGTGTCGTAAGAGGCAACTAAGGGCATAAGAACCGGAGGATGGGCAGCAGCATCTTTCTGTGTATCTTACCGTCTTACATACTGCGGTCGCCAGCTGCAACACTTATAAGCGTGGTGACTATGGTAAATCCCCTCTTAAGTACCACGCATTTTTGCTGAAGTTCTGGAGAGAGTTCCCTGTCCTGCAGTGGACGTGTTATGGGATGATATGAGGGCTGGCAAACCGATTATTCCCGTGTAAGTTACTTACACACACAATATACATACTTGTTAATCTCTGATTGGCTTCGTCATAATTTAGTATTCCGTACCACACAGTGCGTCAAAACTTCGACCAGCTATGTGATGTCATCAAAATCATGAAAGTTGTGGATAAACTCAAATGCACAAAATGTATTTTTCCCGCATGTTATCGCGATTTTATTTTGCTTATGGGCGATTTTTAATCGTTGGACATGTATTTTTACAACTTAACGATAAATAATCGCCATATAAGCCAGTAAGCTTGATTAGGTTTTAAGTTTAATTTAGGTAGGTTTTATCAAACACATTGGTGTAAGTAGGTAGAATCTTATCATAGCAGTATTTTGCTTCTCGGGATGAACGAGTTTTTCTTTTTTTTAAGTTTATTTTGCTATTAAGTGAGTGCGTAGTATAGCAGGGTTAAAAGTTATCAAGATAATTAGACTTTTTGATAATTATCGGATGATTATCACAAGTATGGTTCATATTATTGTTTTTTTTTGTATTATTTTTAAAATAGTATGTTGACAGTAAACAATATAGTCAATCACGTATACCATGTGTCCGGTGACCGACTGCACAAACTTATACGGTAGATTCAAACCATGAAACTGAACAACTTTTACCAAGGAACATAGGCTGAAATACGAAAAAAAAATTCGACATGTCATACAAAATGTGCTATCAAATGATGCAGTTTGTATGGGAAGTTGAAATTTTTTTCGTATTTCGACCTATGTTCCTTGGGAAGAGTTGTTCAGCTTCAGGCTGAAATACGAAAAAAAAAATTCGACGTCATACAAAATGTGCTATCAAATGATGCAGTTTGTATGGGAAGTTGAAATTTTTTTCGTATTTCGACCTATGTTCCTTGGGAAGAGTTGTTCAGCTTCAGGCTGAAATACGAAAAAAAAAATTCGACGTCATACAAAATGTGCTATCAAATGATGCAGTTTGTATGGGAAGTTGAAATTTTTTTCGTATTTCGACCTATGTTCCTTGGGAAGAGTTGTTCAGCTTCAGGCTGAAATACGAAAAAAAAAATTCGACGTCATACAAAATGTGCTATCAAATGATGCAGTTTGTATGGGAAGTTGAAATTTTTTTCGTATTTCGACCTATGTTCCTTGGGAAGAGTTGTTCAGCTTCAGGCTGAAATACGAAAAAAAAAATTCGACATGTCATACAAAATGTGCTATCAAATGATGCAGTTTGTATGGGAAGTTGAATTTTTTTTCGTATTTCGACCTATGTTCCTTGGGAAGAGTTGTTCAGCTTCAGGCTGAAATACGAAAAAAAAAATTCGACGTCATACAAAATGTGCTATTAAATGATGCAGTTTGTATGGGAAGTTGAATTTTTTTTTCGTATTTCGACCTATGTTCCTTGGGAAGAGTTGTTCAGCTTCAGGCTGAAATACGAAAAAAAAAATTCGACGTCATACAAAATGTGCTATCAAATGATGCAGTTTGTATGGGAAGTTGAAATTTTTTTCGTATTTCGACCTATGTTCCTTGGGAAGAGTTGTTCAGCTTCAGGCTGAAATACGAAAAAAAAAATTCGACATGTCATACAAAATGTGCTATCAAATGATGCAGTTTGTATGGGAAGTTGAATTTTTTTTTCGTATTTCGACCTATGTTCCTTGGGAAGAGTTGTTCAGCTTCAGGCTGAAATACGAAAAAAAAAATTCGACGTCATACAAAATGTGCTATTAAATGATGCAGTTTGTATGGGAAGTTGAATTTTTTTTTCGTATTTCGACCTATGTTCCTTGGGAAGAGTTGTTCAGCTTCATGGTTTTTAAGTTTGTGTATTCGATTCGGTCATCGGACACTTGGTATATGACAGTAATATAGACAATCACGTATAAAGCAAGAAGTTTCGTCAGATATCAGTCAATAAACCTGAATGACATATCACGATAATTATCAAGATTTAATTATCTTTCGAACCCTGTATTGGCTATGGTATTAGACATTTATTTATATGGTTACTCTGTGTTTTCAGGCGGCAGTGTTTGTTCATCTCCAGACTTAGACGGGTCTAAACTAGGGACGTCACCGCAAATAAACCGCTTCTTAGCTAGAGAACCTCCAGATGGTTGTGAAAAGGTAAGATGCGAGATTTTCCTATCTAGTTGTTTCTTTTTAGTGAACAGAAACGGCTATAGTTTTTCTGCATTCCTACTCCAGAGCGGCTTGTTTACTTCTTTCGCTTAGCTCTCTGTATCTATTTTCTCATGTCTATGCTTTTAAAAATCCTAATGTGACAAGCCTGTACATCAAGGATGTTTAAGTAGCAGCACTTTCTGCGAAGGATGGAGCCATATCCATTTCTTGCGAGGGCCCTCCATACTAAAATGTATGAATTTTTATCAAATCCTAAAAATGTAAAATTTTTATCTTTCTCCCTGAGAAATATCTTCGGACCAATAAATGTTATTACCACAGTTTTTCTGGTGAAAATACTTACCATTCAGGAAAAAAACTGTGTTAAAATATTACGGAGCATTTACGCTTCCTTTCTTAGTATTAATGATTAATTCGCAAGTAAAAAAAAGATATATTTTCACTTTTGCTAACAAAGTTTAGCTAAAACATTAGCCGTCTTACTACAAAAAAGTTAAACATCTGTTGAACACTTGATCAAAAAAATCGTACAAAATAACTCTGGCTATGTCATCGATGCGCAGAAGTCAAAAATGACTTATTTTTTTTATGACTTGACTTCTGCGCATCAACTGACATAGCCAGTTATTTTGTGCGATTTTTTTGATCAAGTGTTCAACAGATGTTAAACTTTTTTGTAGTAAGATGGCTAATATTTAAAGATTTCTTGGTTTTTATAAAACTTAACCGGGATTTTTGGCCGTCTAGTCATGGTCGACTACGAGACATTTTACACTTCACAATCTCATACATACTATGTATATGACGGATTCTACTCTGTGCTGTACATCAACATAGTTGGTAGTGTGTTCGATCCCCGCTCAGCGCAAACATCTGTTTGACGAACATAGGTGTTTATATTTATATACGCATTTTGTTTATGTATCCATGGCAACTATAACCAGCGCTACGTCACAATCGCCCGTGACCAGAGATCTGCTCAATGTCAACAGTCCTATCTACCAGTATAAAATAATCTTATAAGTATAAAACAATCGTAAATTTGATTTCAATTCTAGTAGCATTTGCGGTAGTAGAAAGCCGCTTGTCTCTAAGCCATGTTGTTATTCCAATCAAGATACATGATTGGGACTGTAAATGACTTATTAGTTGTTGGTTGTATCAGGTAAACCTGAAGGCAGGCGAGGGCGCGTTCTCGGAGTGTGTATCGGTGATGAAGCCGTCGGCGCCCGGCTTCACGCTGCGACCCTCGCAGGGCTCCGCCTTCCACCCGCCGCACCCCGCGCACACCACACACTCCCCACACTCGCCCCACACTACACACACTCACTCACACTCACACTCCGTCTCCTCATCACCATCACCGCACTAACCCGTTCTCGAATGTAACGTGAAGTTTTATTCGTTTTGATACCGAAACCTTGGACAAATGATAAAAAAAACCGGTCAAGTGCGAGTCGGACTCGCGCGCCGAGGGTTCCGATATACTTTTTGTATTTTTGGAAGCAATAAAGTCCATTCTTAGGACCGCAAAACTAAATTTGTTGGTAAAGGTTTTTTGCACATTTCTAAAAAACTGTGCAACTTAGAAAGGTCGTTTTATTTTTGCTGTAATCTTTACATAAACGTCTATCGACTGTATTTAATTCAGATTTTTCCATTCACAAACTTCGGAGATAAGGGGGGGGGACGGTATTTTTTTTGTCATTTTTCATCATAACTTGAAAACTAAGAGTTGTAAAAAAATACAAAAATATATTTTAGAATGTACAAGTAACGCCCTTTCATATCCTCGACCTAGTACCGATAATTTGAAAATTTGCCCCCCTATTTGGGCCCCCTTTACATTAATAATCATAACTTTTTCTTAATTCTTTCCCGTGCCATTAAGTTGGACAACCATATTCTAAAATCGTTCCAAATTTCAAGTTGATAGCATGAGTGGTTGCTGAGATATGCAGGTGTGACAGACAGACGGACAGACAGACAGACAAAGCGGCACCATAAGGGTTCCTTTTTGGTACCATTTTGGTATCGGTACCCTAAAAAAGGACTGTCAATCTCGATCAATCGGTTATCGATAGATAGATAGATCGATCTTACAGGTTACGCTATTATGATGATGTTCACAAACAAATAATAAAATCTCACGCTTTTATACTCGAATGTAATTATGAACGTCACCGATACGAATGGCATTCTTGTTGAAGTGTATTAACTCAATCATCTATACTATTCTTCTAATCCATATTTATTAACTCATATTTATAAAAATCTCCTTCTAGACCTTACTTCAAAAAGTTTTGAATGGATTTAGTTGCTCCAAAGTAAAGAATAATACGAAAAAGAATAGAACTCAATGTAACAAGAGGGCGCTGACTCTAATCAGGATTATGATCTTTTGAGAATCCTGCTACGTAATAAGCTTCAGAGAAAAACATAAAAAAACCTAAAAAAATTCAAGATACTTTCAATAATAAAAAAACACTATTGAGGTATGTTGTTTTAACAGGATACTCGATAGTCTATCGACGATAGACCACAATAACTTCCCAGACTGTGAGTCATCGCCATATACATTTCCGGATTTTGATTTATGTACAGAAGTGAATTAATGAATGAAATTTAGATTGTCTATGCCAAAATCCAGTAATTCTGCAAGTAAAAACAAGTGTTATCCGAGAAAAAAAAAAACCGGTCAAGTGCGAGTCGGACTCGCGCGCCGAGGGTTCCGATATACCTATAGTATTTTTGGAAGCAATAAAGTCCATTTTCAGGACCGCAAAACTAAATTTGTTTGTAAAGGTTTTTTGCAGATTTCTGAAAAACTGTGCAACTTAGAAAGATCGTTTTATTTTTGCTGTAAAGTTTACATAAACCTCTGTCAACTGTAATTAATTCAGATTTTCCCTTACTCAAACTTCGGAGATAAGGGGGGGGGAATGGTATTTTTTTTGACATTTTTCATCATAACTTGAAAACTAAGAAACTTAAAAAAATACAAAAATATATTTTAAAATGTACAAGTAAAGCCCTTTCATATGATACCCCACTCGACCTAGTAGCGACAATTTGAAATTTGGCCCCCCCTATTTTGGCCCCCTTTACATTAATAATCATACTTTTTTCAAAAAATTTTCATGTGCAATTAAGTTGGGCAACTATATTCTAAAACTATTCCAAATTTCAGCTCGATAGCGTAAGTGGTTGCTGAGATATAGAGGTGTGACAGACAGACGGACAGACAGACAGACAGACAGACAGAGCGGCACCATAAGGGTTCCTTTTTTTTACCATTTTGGTATCGGAACCCTAAAAATCATTTTACTCCATAAAATATTCGAATTTCCATTCGAAATGTGTCGACTACAAGTGCGGAAAGTCGAAGTGTTTTTCTTCAGGTATACGTAGCGTGAAGAGAATCACTGGGCCTCGGGATTAAAACGAATAAAAATTCACGTTTAGTAACGCGTAACAAAACTGGTATAACAACCGTGACGCATGTGAATCTACTCGTACCTATGACATTTAACAACTTTTTCACGGAACATTAATCGAAGAACAACTACCCCACAAAAACTGCATCAGCTGGTTAGAAAATAGCACATTTTGTATGAAATAATGTTTTTCCTCTTTCGACCTCGGTTCCGTGGGTAAAGTTGTTCAGTTTCTTTTGCAGATTCTTATTATTCAGAGTAGTTATACCCTTTTCGTTACTTACCTCGTGTATAAACCCTGTTCAATACTTAAAGAGTAAGAACGTAAACAAAACCCATCTTAGAAAACTAAGTAATGCAGACTTTACTACAAAACGTTTGTCTTCATTCTTTAGGTACTAAACAGGCTTAACTATAATGGAAGAGATTTCGTATATTTTACATGGAGTGCTTACGCAAAGGAACATGTGTTTAAGTAATTACATAAAACTTAAATAAAAACCGCGTGATTTGAGCAAAATAATAGGGAATCTTCCATGACGTTTCGTTTTTAAACTGCGTTCATGAAAGTGTCCTTGGGTGGCGCTGATCCAAGTAATTTGGCAGCAGCAACCAGACCGTCTTGTAATTGCGTCATACTGACTGACTTAATAATTTATCAAACTAACTTAATCATTGATTGAATATTGTTTTGTTATTCAGTCATCACAAAACAATGATTAATTAAGTTAGTTCCATAAGAGTTCTATGAATTGCAATAATGTGTCTATTGTGTTAGAAGTGAGCAACCGAGCAAAAGGGCCACCTGATGGTAAAAGTTCACCTCGTCCCATAGCACCTACTGTATAACGTCATAATTTAACACTAATAAGTAAGCAAAGCGCGTAGCTAACCCCAAGAAATAAGAGTTATGTCTCATGCATGAGCCGGTAATTTCGCAAGCTTCCTTACATTTCGAACCGAAACACAGCGCTGCAAACTGCTGTTTTACGACAGAAATATACAAGGGGATGGTACTTCCCCAGCCGAACTTTACTCAAAAGCCCTTCCACCTTCAAAATTCATATACAAACGTTTTCCCAATTTTTATCAGCGCCCTCTAGTTGAACTTTCAAATTGTGGTGGAAAATTTCCTATTACTTGAAAAATGGGAATGGGAATGGTGGAAAATTTCCTATTACTTGACCTTTGCACAGACAATCTTACAAACAAAACTTGCTAGTAGGTATGAGCTTGAGCATTTTTTTTTGCGTGAGCACTAATTGTTAAAACGTTTCATGTTTTGGCTATTTAACAGTATGATTCGTGTGATAATAATTATGATCAGCCACCACGTTTTAAAATCGCAAAAGGAATTTTATTAGAAAAGTTTTGAAAGTCTTACACGTACTGATATGAGGTACTTATACCGGGTGTAAGGGACAGCCTTCCGAATACTGAAAGTGCATGATCAGTCAATCAGATCAGGAAATGAAAAAAAATATCGGCCTCTCCATACAAAATTGCAAACTTGATTGGACAGTTTGTATGGAGAGGTGGAATTTTTCTTCATTTCCTGAAATTTTTATTTGCTGAAAGTTGTTCAGTTACGTTGACTGATCATGGCCTTTTAGTATTCGGAAGGCTGTCCCTTACACCCTTTATAATGTAATTTTTTTATTCAATTCGCGTAACTTACAGGGCATGCTCGATTGATTTTCCATACAATTACGATATGACCGCGCTATACTGTAATTTTGTATGGACTGGTTTATTTTTTTATTTCTCAAAGTACCTTTGTGTCTATGAAAAGCTGAGTTTCGTTGGCTGAGCGAGCTTAAGAGCATGTTATGCGAATTGAAAAAGACGCCTTGTAAATTCGAGAACACTATGTTCCTCCTTCGACTGGCTTATTTTATCATATACAATTATGCCTATTTTCGACGTTTTTATCGAGTTATTAGTATATTTGAAATATGATATCACACGGATCACATGACAAACAGTAGATTATGAAAAATATATGAAAAAGAAAACGGTTTAGACATATATTTGCGGCGGCGGCACTCAAATCTGGACTTTTTTATACAACTATATTATTCTATGACAATAATAACGTGCGTTCGAAAACATTTCTAGAATAACTGCCTCTTTTTTATTATTTAAAAAAAACGAGATCTAAGTGTTCATAAGTTTTGAAACGCAAAGTAAATTATTATTTACTGTTTTTACTTCTATGGGTACGCCCATTTTGCGATTTTGGATGAATGTCAATTCTCATAGATTGAGTGGACAAGTTTTCATTCGTTTTATGTTATAATGAAACACATTCATTGTACTTTATGTATAGAAGGAACCAAAGTGATCGATTATTATTATTGCAGCTGTACAATTTTTGTGTACAGTCACGGCATTCAATTGTTAATCAGATAGAAGACCTATTTTTTCGTATTACTAGTAAAAGTGGATAAAAAAGCATGTACTGTTACAATGTGCAATTTTTGATTTCTGATTGACAGATATTTAAAAGAAAAAACCTAAGTTGAAGCAGTATACCTCCATATTCTCTAGCATGTGAATGAAGTCCTATCAAAGAGTCAAACTATTGTAAGCACTTTGACGTAGGTAGTTTCTTCATCTTTTGTTTGACCAACCATTTGTGGCTTTTGATTACTTCGTCTACAGAACTAGCAAATGTATCGATATTATACGACTAAATAATATTGATTTTCAACCTGATCAATAATTTAATACTGCAACTGTACATATAACATTGTCGCTGTTATATTTCTACCAAAAACGCGGCAATCATTCTGAGTATTAGAATTGTTTATGTAAGAGCGAATTCCAACCATCTTACAGAAACTGTAAGGAAATTATTTTTTTATTACAAATAGGGTTTATTTTAGTTATTTTTATATTACATACATGACTGTAACATTCATTGCTAATATCTGACAACATGACTGGTTATTATATATTTGATCTCATTTCATGTATTATAATTATGTACATAAAATTTTAAAGGCTATGTGGTGTTTTACATGGCTTTCATCTACGTCTTAATTTTCATAATATGATAATTATGAGGGCGCCCGCCCTCGGACCAAATTTCTAGGAAGCCTGAATATCTTGTACCAAGCGAAGGTTATCATCGTAAGTCGAATTTCTAACTGTAAAAGCTTTAAAATGCGGAATTTTTTAGAGAATGTAAGAAGAGACTGATTTTTTTAAAAACTTTACTCGTACTTTGATACAGGTATCTTGACAAATATTGGAGTAGCATAGTACCTACCCCGTAAAGTGCCTGTTCAGCTAACTTCCAAAAAAATAAATGATTTGACAAATGGATGGATAAAGTGAGCAAGCAGGCAGTCATGCGTACGGTCAACCGCTCGTCGGTAGAAACTTTTTCAACTTTATTACCACGCCATAAGGTCCAAAAGTGTTTCTACTGACGTGCTGTCAAGTGTACCAGCAGCGCCCTTGTTGCCACGAATCACGATGAAACGACTATCAAGCTTTATGCAATATTTATTAGGCATAACCCATAACTGATTAGGTTCCCTCGGTAGCTGCTCGGTATGGTGATGGGACAACCTATGCATCTGCACTGCTGCCTTCAATGATGGAGCCACCCCTCCAACACGGCTCCACTACCGCAGTAACCTACTCAGTTATGTGGTTATGCGCTATGCCTGTAATGTCGTGGTGTCTAGGGGTTGCTCTTTAGATCGTGCAACAAGAGTTGAGGCGAACGACACGCACAGTAAGTTTAACTTTGACGGTTATTTTCTGCGCATGGGTGACAGGCGAAGAGCCAATGAACGATTTGCACGCCTCCCACCTGCCGCGTTCACTCCCGCGACAAATTTTTTACTTTGCGTATTAACGGTTACAGCCAGAGTTATTTTGTACGACGTATATCTGTACCACTCCTACATTGAATCTCACGAAATCATCAGCTGTTAAATTTGTGCCTAGTTGACAGTTTCCTCTAGTGCCTATATGAACTGACGGACCCCCACAATTGCCATGCTATAAGTGAGGGGGCGGAGAGTGACTTTTCTGTATTATAGTACAATTTTTGTGTCTGTACACTGAAAAAAAAACTTGTTAACATTCATTAAAAAAAATATCATGGCAATCATGCAACTTGTTTATATACGAGCACATAAAGTTAAATGATGGCGGCAATAAATGTATCTTGATTAAAAATCAGAACAACTTGTCTCAGTAGATTCAAAGAAGTAATTGTTAACTTTAATCAAGTCTAATAATTACTATGATAAATGCAGGTTTGTACACGGTAGTAAGAGATGATGATATGAAACAAGTGATTTGTTGATGTAATATTGTAACATGTTGGGTTTTATAAAACAAATGATAACTTATAACAAGTAACTTGAATGATTTAAGTATTTAACATTGTTAAAATAAATTTAATTTATTTAATGTGATCAAGTGATCTTATTTGAATTGACAAAGGATATGTTACATCCAAACATTGTACTTATTTGCTTTATGCAGGTGCTTTATAGGAAATTTATGGCAGATTTATGGGAGATGCAGGCAAAATTTTGGCGGCTCTGAGGGATGCAGCTATAGGAAAAAAAGAAAATGTTGAATAGCTTTCTCTTTCTTTCCTATATCTACATCCCTCAGAGGCGCCAATATTTTGCCTTTGTCTAGATAAATCAGCCATTGGGATCTGATAAGAATGAGATTGCCAATTTCTTCATCTTCATTTCCCATGCTCACTGTACCTTCAACAGAAAATGCACAAAGTTTCAGTTAGATATTTAATAGCAGTAAAAAATACAAAGTATTAAAAATCTGTAGTTTGAATGTCAGTTACAAAAGCTTTGCGGCTTTCAGCTTTCGTTGACGTCCACATTTTTCTTCTTATTTCTTTTGAATGATGAAAGAGCAGCGTTTCATTGGGAACTTGAAGATGCAGTCTGAGCAGGCAATCATATCACGTTGATCAGCTCATTATTTTCGGTAAAATCTGAAATTATAAACATATTTTATAGGAACAACTCACATTTATAATACTTATAAGTACGGATAGATGAAGGTTGCAATTGTATCACTGAAATGTTATAATGTCAAATAAAACATATATTGAAATGTGAGTTTACATTGCATTAGTGAGTGATTTCCGACTCGATCATTGACACCAATTTTGTCTACCGCTGTTTATTTATATAAATTTCGTTATTTTGTGAGTCATCACAACAACCAATGATCCTATAGTAGAAACTTTGATAACAACACGATCGTCCACTGCTGGACAGAGTTCCCACAGGATCTTGAATATCGCGAATACCTATTTATTTGCTTTTCTGTAATATGCGTCGGTCGGTAACAAAGGTTAGGTACTTACGTTTGAAAATAGGTCTCAGCTATGAAAATCCATGAAGCCACGCTGCAAGAAGATGGACCTTCTTCTTCTTTATCAATCCAGGAAATAAAATTGTTTAGAACTGTGACATTGTTAACACTGTTATTTTAAACCATTCTTAATTTTCACACGCGTCCACACAAACGGACGCAATGAACACGACTGAACACGTTCGTTTAGGCCGCGACGCGGGCGTTTGGTTTCATCGATCAATTTACCTTTATCGAATAATAAAGTGCGTGTTCGTTTTGAACAAGTTAACTTGATAGAAATTCAATCATTTTAGCTTGTTTGTGACAAGAAACTATCATTTGTTATTTCTTACATGTTCTTGAATGATATGATCATATTTTTTTTAATCAAGCAAAATTTCAACTTGATTAGCCATGATTTTTTTGAGTGTACTGTTACTGTACCAGTGTGAAAACTTGTGTTCGTCTCGACTCTAGTTGCGCGACCTGTAAGTGTCACCATATCTGTATCACTAGTGGGTACACGGCATTTGTTTGTATCTGTCCTTCCCATTAGACTAACTGCTACGTACAACTTGTGTCATTTCTCAGTCTAGAGTTTTTTCTGAGAATCCTTCCTGTGCGCACAACTACATATTTTTTCATTTTATATGACTTCACTAAACTAACACACACTAAGTATGTAGGTAGGTACCTACAAGCCATACGCAGAAATTTTCAATTAGTGTTATAAAATTATATTGGCGATCACAATTAAAAAGTGGCGGTCCATTAGTATGCTGCGAGAAACCTTCTGTGTTCGACGGCCGGCCGGAGCATGTCTCAATTTTTTTGATGAGCACCCACGACGTAGGTTTTTAACCTACTGCGGAGCTGTTAATATAATCGTTGATACGTTTTTTTTTGTAAAGTAGCCTATTAACAGCCTATTTCAAACCTCCGCTTACAAATCCTCTTTCACGATCCGCTTGTTACTGTAAACTGTCTGAAAAATCATGATCTACAAACTAGTTCTTAACTGCCTTCGTAGTCAAGTTCTTAACCTCAAAGCTAACCTAAAAACTGGCTGTTACCAGAGTTTGCGCACTAATCACTTTCCCAAGGACTGGAAGGTTGGGAAAGCGAATGTGCTTTCGAAACCTGGAAAGGACCGAAGCCTGCCAGGAAGCTACCGCCCTATTTATCACTTTACTTTTCCACATCGCCAAGCATTTTGAGCGTTTGCTCCTAAGGAGAATTCGTCCCCACATGCAGCTGAGGGACGAGCAGATCGGTTTTCGTGGGAGCCACTCCACAACGCTTCAGCTTGTGCGTGTCCTTCATTATCTCTCACTGGAGAGGAGCCTGGATCGGTACACGGTCAGTGCCTTCTCGATATAGAAAAAGCCTTCGACCATGTATAGCATCCAGGTCTAATCTTCAAGCTGCTCTCCACGGTGTACCGCCAGGCTAATGTTGGTGCTTGAGGGCCGTAGCTTCTTGGCAGCCGATAAACAAAAATGCTCCGAGGCAAAAGCCATCCCTGCAGCCGTGCCACAAGGCAGCTGCCTTTCACCGGCATTATACGCCCTTGATACGAACAAAATCCCCACTCTAGAGGGCAACCTCAAGGGTGGCAACGAGGACGTAGAGTTGGCACTTTTCTTGGAAGACAGTGCCTACTTCACGTCTTCGCATCGGTCCTATTAGCGTAGGAATAACAGTTGTTCATGATTGTGCCATTGAAAACACTTAATTAGTATGGCACAACAAGTCGTGCGTAGCAGTTTAATGAGAAGTCGCGGTTTGTTTGTATACTATTTTGTTTTAGATAAAGATGGACCATGCCAGTTGGATCTCTCTTGGCCAAAAAGCGTTTTTATCATCTAGACTGATTGTAGAATGTTGACAACCTACATTACACAAAATAATTAGATCTGCTTTAAGACATACACAATTATTTTTTAAATATTTATTGTAAATTTTAACCACAAATATTAAATTTTGGAAGGCTCACCTTTGGGAGAAAAGACTATTTTGTATGTTTCATTGCTCAAAATCAAAAAGTTTTAAAAGAGCCATACCTGTGTCTAACGCCGATTTTTATAGTCATTGTAATATTTTAAGTTCCAAGAGTTATGGTGAATAGATAAATGAATGTGATAGATTTCATTCTGAGTATAATGTATGCCTCGACAACTTTCGGTACTGACGCTTGTAACCTTGCCCCGTACCTCAACTAGCCCGTATAATTTTTACAAAGTGTATTTATTTATTCACCATAAAAAATTAAGTGATTATGCCGATGAAACTGAACACTCTTCTCCTTAAAATGAGGCCATCGTAATAGATCCATTTTGACAGCTAACAAACGTATGAAAAATTACGACCTGCAAAGAAAAATGAACCCTGTGTGTTGGTGATAAGAAAACGTCAAAACGGACTTCTTACGTTGGCCCTACTTTAGGTTCGTAGGACGAATTACCGAAAAAAAAACAACTTCTTATAGGAACTGCACTGGACTGAATCAGCTGATAGAACATTTAGTTTGGGAGGTCAAAGGTTTGCATATTTCGTATTGGTTTGCGTATTTCTTCGTATGTCCCTTGAGAAAAGTTGTTTAGTTACATGGGCATAATTAAACTGTTTCTTTCTGGTAAATAAAAAAATATGTGTTGGTCGTTACTGCTGCGACGCTTCCACAAGGGTCGGCTTTTATCTGGGTTTGCTGATGTTGATGTATTGCCCAAAGTATGCACTACCCACAAGTTGTGAAATTATTGTAAAGGTGCTGTGTAGTAAATCATTCATTAATATATCAGGCTTGTGGCAACAACAGCCCACAGTTACCACATCACCCCTACTCCCACTTTTCTTATTCATTCAGCACTAAATATGACAAGTAAAAAAACCTAGCATTGTAAGAAGCAAAACTAATTTTGATACTGTAAATTCATAAAACCATTTTGTATATTTCTAAAACGAATTATATGCAACTCTTGTTAGTGTGTAATTTTAATAATAATTAAAGAAGAAAAAACCGAGCCAGTATTTAAACCCGATTTCTGTGTAGATTCTCAAATAAGTGCAATATTTAGCTGTAATGCAACAATACATAAAATATCAAATTCCAGCCGTTAGTTCTATTCTGTTTGTTGAGCTCATCTTTGCCTTGTTATTGCATGAAATGTTGCTGGACTTAACGGTTATATTTGCAATGCTTCCATTTGCTTCTTTCTCATAGCCTGACATCCCACAAAACAGTACATATACGTTACTAACGATGTTTAGAGTTATGTCACAGGTCCAGGTTGTAATTTAGGTTTTATGTAAACCTCTCCCGATATGTTGTTACCTAATTTAAGATATAGTTACTCGTAGTGGTGGCCTGAAAATTATTAGCTGTTAATAAATGTGTGCTATAAAATGTCCCCTAATTAATTTTAATAACCAAACCACCCGAATGTGGGTATGAAGTTCTGTATAAGAATGTCTTGTTGATACTATAATCTTGATATGTTAGTTGTTTCACTGAATCTAAAAATCTCTACAAGACATGTTTATACAGATACCGAGATGTTTTTAAAGTACATAAATATTTTTGTATATTCAGGGTAGGAGGCAGACATGCGAGTTGTACCATAAAAGTAACTTAGGAACCTAGATTTGATAGTTTTTTTAAATATATTTTAGATGGTTAACATTATTTTAAAGTTTGCTTTTAGACGAATGGATAAGTTTGTAATTTTCATTACTATGATATTAGAATAAAATATTAACATTTAACTAAACCAAAAGTGCCCATTGAGATAAGATTATGATGAAAGCAAGCCTTTTGCTCTGCATTTTGTTAATGAATAATATTTAGGCGACAAAATTAGTAAATAAGAAAATTATCGAAGGAGTTGTTGAGTTTTAGTTATGGAAAATTGTTATTGATAAAAATTCATTTAGTTTTTGTAACATTGCAGTGCTCAGCAAAAGGTTTGCTTATTTAGAGGCATTTATTAACATCAATATTATAGTATCTACTTTAAGTAATGATAAGAATTATTTTATTAATAGTTTTGTTTCAGAGAAGAAATTCTAATTACTATTTTTGTTTCCAATATTTTATCAGTTAAACCTGTTTTCACTGTAATGTATCTCGCTGTATTGCAGACATATCCAATATACAGACTGATTTAATTGTTGCTTTTTATTTTATTGTTCATTTAAGGAAATAAATTATAGCATCGTGGATACAAAACGATTCGAGAAAATTGAACATTATGCGATTAAATTTTTCTGTATTTAAATAAATTATAAGTATCTCGTGATAGAGCTTCGCTATTTATAATCTTAACCGAAGCCCGCCAACAGATGGCGCTGTATGGGTTACTGAAACGCGCAATTTTCAAGAAATACCCAAAAATAGGAGAAAACGAATTTCCCCTGACATGAGACCTAGCTAGACCAATTTGTCGTCCCCGAAAACCCCCGTATAGTAATATGCTACCTAACTATAGTAGTAGTGTCACGGGAAATAGGGTAATCCACGGGTAATTTTGTTGTATGAACCTAATCAGCCAATGAGAACGGTAGTGTCATGGGAAAAGAAAATTCCCCGTGTCACTACTGGTAGTGCCACGGGAAACAAACGTAAATTTCATCGAAATCGTTGGAGCCGTTTTCGAGAAACCGATTACAAATATTGCTCGTTTAATAGTAAAGGATACTAACTACGTGATTGATTATAATCAATTATTAGTAAGCTTCAAATTGCAAAAGAGCCACTTCTTACTGTTGCTAAACACAATTTCTTAACGGTTTTGTATTTGCGGCACAGTAATAGTACATTGTTCATCGAGAGGAGAAAGCGACCGATTCCCAACAAGCGCTTCGGGTTCGCCTCAGGGCTCAATACACCCGAGTTTGGGAATTGATATAATAATGTCTTGCTAATATTAGGCTAAGATCCCACGACACGATTATGCATCTGTTATTTGAACGAAATGTGGTTTATATGGAAGGTTATACATGGGGTCATACAACGCCCTAGGGTTGCCTATAAATTTCTCGCCGCAAGTACCTCAAATATACATATCAACATTTTGTTTGTATGGGAACAACCCTTTCATTAAGCAAAGTTTCATCAAAATCTTTACAGCTGTTTCCGAGATAATTACAATTTTGTTTTTTCTTGTATGACAGCAACCCTAAAAATGAGCCTAGCGGCTAAACGACAGATCCGAATCGCACCAAATTTAAAATTAAAGAGTTTTAAGCAAATTTATTACAGCATTTTGAGTAGTTTCTTGCTGGCTCTCATTTTGAGGGTAGCTGTCATACAAAAAAAAAATTAAATTGCAATTATCTCGGAAACAGCTGTAACGATTTTGATGAAACTTTGCATGACCGAGAATCTCTATTCAAGGTATCTTACAGCAGTATCCATTGCTCTGCCAAAACTAATGAAAGGGTTGTTCCCATACAACCAAAATGTTGATATGTGTTTTTGAGGTACTTGCGGCAAGAAATTTTTAGGCAACCCTAGGGCGTTGTATGACCCCATGTATAACCTTCCATATAAACCACATTTCGTTCAAATAACAGATAGGTGCATAATTTTGTCGTGGGATCTTAGCCTATATGGTACTTTTCAACATGGAATACAAAGACCATAAGGTACTTGGCTTATATTTATGCGCTTTTTCACTAAAATAAGCAAGCAAAACAGTTTCTGAAAAACAATACGCATTTTTCTCGCTTTTCCGACGTATAAAATCATTATATACATTGTTGTATTTTTTCGAGATTTCTCAGGCAATAGGTTTTCAATAACCGCTTGCGCACTTTCTTGTACCTAATTCTGGCGGCGCGGCGGCGTCAATAACTCTTCATCACTGTCACTATTCGACGACATTTTTTGTAAAAAGCACACCAACAAAACTACAATTAAAACTTCCAACAACTTCGTAAAGAAAACAGAGGTAAAATTTTTGAAAATCACTGGGTGATAAAATATCGCTCGGAGGTTTAAACTTTTAAATTTTACCCTGATAATGTTAAAACGTTAATAATACTTTATGAACTTTAACAATTAAACACTACTTTATATTTATGCATTATAACTTTTTGCCTGTTGATAAGAAAAAAGCAGAAATTTTGAATTTTTTTGGAGTAAGATTTTATCACCCGGCGATTTTCAAGAATAGGTGCCTAATTCGCGCGCGCGCTTTCGTTCCAAATGTTCTTTTTTCAAATTAATGTTTTTTTTTTTCAGATAAGTGCAGGTTACCAGCATCAATTCGCGAACTTAGAGATAAAATCTGTTCTTTTTTTGCCATTAACATACAAATTTTGATCAAAATTAAGGAAAAAAAACACGTTAACAATGGATTTTCATACAAAGTTCCATCCCGCTAAAACACGTTAACAATGGATTTCCATATAACTTTTCCCCCCGCATATATACAGGTTGTTAATTTAATTGCGTGCCATAGCTTAAGGGGTGTTTCAGTTACGATAAAGGAACACAAAAAAAAATTCCTACTTAAAAAAAACCAACTGCATTGAAACTTAACTAACGAAGAGCAACGTCGCTAGCGCGCGAGTATCAGTGAATAAGGTAGGCACATCATCATCATATCAGCTGAAAGACATCCACTGCTGGACATAGGCCTCCCCTAAAGATCTCCATGACGACTACATAACTGAAACTCTTTCGCGCGCTTTTGATAGCGCGCCCATTCGCGTGGTCAGTGTCCTCCGCGTTAGTTTAGTTTCAATGAAGTTTTTTTTGTAGGATTTTTTTTGAGTCTTTATCGTTACTGAACCACCCCTTAAGCTATGGCACGCAATCAAATTAACACCCTGTATACCATAGAAATAGCGTAACTTCTCCTTAGTTTTTAAAACAGGACTGAGGTAGGTACTTTCCGAGCTTAGTTTTTAAAACAGGACTGAAGTACTTTCCGAGAAGGTGAAGTATAAAATTATTTTATTTCTGCCTTGCCCTTGTGTGATAAATGGCGGTTATGTGCCGTTTTGCGATAAAAGGCAACTTAGAGATTTACCCTTTCCGGGTGTGATAAAAGTCGACTGTCTATCCTTGTGCGATAAAAGGCGAATAAGTGTCTTAATCTGTCCTTGTGCGATAAAAGGCGACCAAGTGTCTTAATCTGTCCTTGTGCGATAAAAGGCGACTAAGTGTCTTAATCTACCCTTGCGGCATAAAAGGCGACTAAGTGTCCTAATCTTCCACTAAGTGTCTTCATCTGCCCTAGTGTATTAAAAGGCGACTAAGTGTCTTAATCTGCCATTGTGTCATAAAAGGCGACTAAGTATCTTAATCTACCCTTGTGTCATAAAAGGCGACTAAGTGACTTAACCTTCCCTTGTGTCATAAAAGGCGACTTAAGTGTCCTAATCTTCCACTAAGTGTCTTTATCTGCCCTAGTGTCTTAAAAGGCGACTAAGTGTCTTAATCTGCCATTGTGTCATAAAAGGCGACTAAGTGTCCTAATTTTTCACTAAATGTCTTCATCTGACCTATTGTCTTAACAGGCGACTAAGTGTCTTAATCTGCCACTAAGTGATATCCCTTCTGACATAACATTTTATACAAGCCTGTCTGCTAAATTTAATTTGGTCTTGATTTTATCAGTTGCTTAGCAATAAAAATTACCTGTTTTCTCACAAATTTATTGAAAAACGTCGTAAGATACAAGGCCTTACGGGTTATGACAAACTCGTGCCTCGTCTCGGGTTTACAAAATGTCAGCTCGTTTAGTAATAACTACTTACAACACTTGTATCTTAAACTACTATATTTTTTTTACGTTAATTTACTTTTACTTTGTAGTATGTCAAATACTAAGAAAAAAAAGAATCTCCAGAGATGAATCAAACGAACCCAAACCTTACTGTTGTTGCATCTTGTGCGGGAATCAAGTCGTTGCTTTGTATGTAATTACATGTAATTACCCTGGTATGCTACCCACCAACAGACTGTAGGATTTCTGAAACGCGCTATTTTCTCTTAAGTTCCTATGGCCACCTTCCGGCTCCATCATCAGATCAGCTCAAAGTCACGGTACACACAGATAGACACCGCGACAGGTAAAACTACATAAAAGCTTTTAAGGTGGTTGCTGAGTGGTAGCACCTTACTTTTAGAAATAAGTTTATTGCGTCGCAAATACAAAACTTTTCATTAGTATTGTCCGTTTGGCGGCAATAAGGAGTACCTAGTTATATATGTTATAACCCATAACATCATAGCTTAGCGTATTATTTATAGCTTTGTATTGGTAAGGTGCTAAAAGTGGCCGTTTTGGGCACTTTTGCAATACAAAGCTATTTACGTTATGCTAAGGTGTAATGTGATGGATAATAAAATATAGAACTACCCCAAATTGCCGCCAAACAATACAAACCTTATTAAATGTTTTGTATTTATGAAGCAATAAATTTATTTCTCAAAGTGGCAGTACCTCTGCTCAGAAACCACCTTAAGCTATTTCAAGAAGTCTGGTTCAGTTTTAATGAAGGTAATAAAAACAACAGTTTACATGGATCAGAATTATTATTATTCAGTCTTATTTACATTATACAAGATCGGAAGTGATATTTATGATAAAAAAAAACAGCTAAGTGCGTGTCTGGCCACACGAAGTATAATATAGGGTTCCGTAATAGTTGCTTTAAGAATAATTATTGTCAAGGTGTTGATTTTATAAAAAACTTTTTTCCATCTAACGCCTAGCGAAGTCCAAGGCCTGACTGCTATTTCTATTATTTTTAGTTTTACATCTATTACTGTTTAACCTGTAGTACTAATATAATCTGTAAAGTCTACTTAGCTGTGATATCAGATAAAGTTTACTCACTAACGGCTGTGACAGTTTTCTTTAATTTTTTTGTTCACCTCTTAAATCCATTGGTGGATCCAATCCAAAGGTATTTTCTTCTCCTCATAGAGAATTATACGACTAGCTTGCGATATACTGCTCCCTGACCTGCAGTGAATGTTTCATGGGATGTTATGTATGTGTTATATTTTAGCTGGCAAGTGGCTCTCAAAGACCTACGCCACCAGGCCTCAGTCATTCGACCGTACCTACAGTGATAAGCACCTATCTATACACTTTCTCTCGCCAGTGGGTTGCCGCCGCCGCCTCACGAGCGCAAACGACGATACTAGTTGCGTGACGTCACAAGTTATTAGTCATCGCATACAAGAAGTGACTTTTTAGAATAATATTCGTTGTAAACAAAATTTCAAACGCAGATAACATTGTTGAATATTGTGCTACAGTTATAAATGATGAATCATTGTTAAGTGCGTTAAACAGTGATTCGTGAACTTTGGAAACATGAGTCATTGAAGATTCGCTAATAGCCATCAAGCCATGGCGGCACGCCCAAAATTAAAGAATACTTAATGAAAAATCGAAGCAAAAAAAGTTAAAAACAGAGAACAGGCGTTGATTAATAAAGGGTCTATTTTGCTCGTCTCATGTACACAATTTTCAAGTCACCGTTTTTCCACTGTACCTCGGAGTACGACGTTCATTGAATTCACATCAAAAAGTAGAAGGGTTCCCTGTTTAAGAAAAAAACCGGTCAAGTGCGAGTCGGACTTGCGCACCGAGGGTTCCGTACCACCACATAATCATAATTGTATTAGTTGAAATTTCAGTAAGTTAATGTGCTAGATTTTTTGAGTCCGACACGCGCTTGACCAAATTTTATTATTTATTGTTATTTTATAGCTTATGCACTATAAACATACCAATTTTCAAGTTTGTAAGTGTTCCCGTTTTTAAAATAGAACTAAAAAAAATCGCCTCCGCGACCATTCAACTTGACCCCTCTCTTATATGAATGTTCTTGAAACAGGAGCTCACCTCAATTGGTTACCATTAGTTGTGAGAAAAGTTGTAATATTTAATGATTTCAGACTTTTCCCTTTATTTGTACAGTGAGACCTAGCTTCTTGCCAAATTTCATAATTTTAGGTCAACGGGAAGTACCCTATAGGTTTTGCTTTAGTGCATAAATGTATGGAAATGAGGACATAAAATGCCATATCTTTTGATGGCGTCGTTGTAAAAAATTGAAAGTTTCAGATCTTGTGTGGTTCATGGACCCTAATATATGGTATCAATTTCAACCTGATACCTTTACCCGTTCGTGAGATAAAGGGTCTTGACAGACAGACGGACGGACAACAAAGTGATCCTATAAGGGTTCCGTTTTTTTCTTTTGAGGTACGGAACCCTAAAAAGTACTCAGGGTCTCTGAGCTAATCCATAGACAGACAGACAGAAATGCCGAAACTACCCTTGTTGACTACGGAACCCTAAAAATGCATTTTTTATATTATTTAACTATATTTCTTATCTTTAATACTGCAAACTGCGCTTGGTCTGTATATCATCCAATAATATCCGTAACTCTTCGTCTTCAAATCTGCCTTCAAGGGAAGGAATGAGAGCTTTGGCCTCCTCTGGTGTTTCTGGACACAAGTTTGCTAAACTTGCCACTTCAAACTTATGGAGTTTCTTTGATTGAAGGAGGCTGAAATTGCAGAATAATAAATTATTATTTATTGATGGGCATTTCCCAAAAAGAGAAGTTAAAAACTAAAACAGACCAGTGGCAATAAATTTATCAGTTATTTTCCGACTAAAGTCCAGCGAACTACAATACTACGGAACTGTAACTCAGAACAAACTCCACACAAAAAGTGGCCCTACGTGAAACCAAAAGGACATATATTCAAAATACGAAACAATTGGTTCAAATTCAGGACAAGAGCAGGGATTGGTCCACGCGCGTGTTGCAGTGCTAGCTAGTGGGTAGTTGAGAGGTAACTATTTTAGCTCCGCTTACTTACGTAACTATTTCGTGGGATCAAGTTTGAAGCGTAGTTATTGTTCTATAGTATTGTAGTTCGCTGCTTTAGTCCCTCAGTTGGTATAGCATCTACTGTGTTAAAAAAGAAAGATACTGGTTTGAGTCCTGCCTGTACTGATTTTATATCTTTCATAGTTTATTTGTACTAGCTTGATGCTACCATTAGGCTCACGACAGCTAAAAAAATTAAACAAAATTGAATAGAATTCCTGCTTTAAAAATTATAATCTTAACTGGTAATTGATTTTACATTTTCGTTCATTTCAGTTCAATCCGAAAACAGCAAATAATTTTCCAATTGACTCTCATGTGCCTAACTGTAGTTGTTTGCTAGTACGGTCAACCGCTTGTCGGTAGAAACTTTTTCAACTCTATTACCACGCCATAAGGTCCAAAAGTGTTTCTACTGATGTGCGGCCGTGTGTACCACATGTTAAGAAAGACGGTGGGATTTTGTAAACAATATAATAACCTCAAATTTATGTCGATAGTGTAGATATTACTGGCGAGATGTTTGTAAAATGTTATTTAACATTTTTCTGTGTGTATTGGAGTCACAAACATTTACTATCAACAAAGTTGGCGCCTGACTACTTTCAAAACCTTGTTGCTTGCATGTAGCGATCTTAGCCCACCCTGCCCTTACCAACAAGAGACGACAATGGTTTTGGTTTTATTAGTTTTTGTGACTTTATTGGGTTCTTTCTCCATTTCTCCTTGCTTCACTTGGAATAGATACTTTGCTAATTTATTTTAGTAGGGGATGACATCTGCCAATATGTCCCAAGCCCATCATCAATGATCCATACTAAATATTCAAAATAACTTGTGAAATCCATAGAACGACGCCTTCACTACCTTGTGACAAATTATTTCTTTAATCCTCCTTCTAATTACCTTTATTTTTCTGTGGGTTCTTTAGTCTGTTACATGTTAGTCAGTCAAAACTTGCATTTAGCAGACCACTAGCAAGGTGGAGGTTCCCGCAAGCCAGTACTGCACATAAAACTTAACATAAAGGTGGTCAGGCGCCAACTTGGTTGATAGTACATGTTCTTTCTTTCTTTCTTTCAATACATACAGAAAAATGTTAATTAACATTTTACACCTCATGCAACCTTAAAGGGAATTATTCAAAATAGGGTAGGTAACAGCTCTTGGCCAGTTGGATTCTTAATCAATTTAAAAATTTATTTTGACTACTCACTTTCTAACAGCAGCTATAGTTTCTTTGTTTTTAAACTTTTTGAACATGTTTGTATAGGTGAGGGTCTTCATGAAGACTTCTGAAAATTCCTGCTCCTCCTCTGCCGACTCGTTTTGGGCTTTTCGGTGTTCTAACAACATATCTACTTCAGATATAAGTAGGGTCTCTGCATTCTCGAATTCTGAAATGTTAGGCATGTTTATAGGTTATGATGTTATGAATACCTGGTCCATAAATTTAAATTAACATAACAACTAAGAGAAGGCCCAAATCTCCAAACGTGACTTCATAAACAATATTGAAACTGGAATACTAGAAAGAAATACATAATAAAATAAAAAGGAAAAAAAATCGTTGAGAAACAACAAAGAAAATTACCTTTCGGGAATTGTAAGTCTGCTGCATCTTCCTCAACAACATCCTGTAAAGGACCAGCCATTACGCTTTATTGGTAAATGTATTAAAAATTCTCAACGCAAATATCGCCAACAATCGCAAGAATCAAGCGGAAGGCAAAGGCAAAGCTGAGCAATAAATAATGTTCGCGTCAGCCGTCAGGATAATGTGCAACATTTAATACGCAGCAAACAATGTGCAGCTGATAACGTGGTCTCATCTCAAGGCACGTACAATACGCGCAACAAAAGGAGAGCCCTGACGGATCACATATTTTCATATTTTATTTAATGCAGTCACAGGTATAAAAGATGTTAAAATTATAAAATAAGTACAGGTGACACCCTGCAAGGGCACAGCAAACATAAGAGGACTAGTTGCCACAATAAAAATAAAATTTATGTACGTTAGTATTTATTAGTATACTAGCTGTTACCCGCGACTTCGTCCGCGTAGATTTTATAAAAAAAACAGAACTCGAACTTAACTGAAACATATTTTGCGGAACGCTTTTCCTTCTTGATCCCTACGTAAAAGATGCATTTGTACTTATCCAAGTTGAATGCTATGTTACTAAAAATTTAATTATGTTTTGATTTTAGTCAACTGGTAGGTACTTAGTGTGGAATTTTCATTGTCAATCGTTACAGCCGAACATGGTACAAGTGGCCCTAGACTTACCGATGACGAGGCGAGGACGCGGAAGACCCCCCGCTACTTGGCTAACGACGGTCACAAAAGACCTTAACGAAAATCAATTAGATGACAACATAGTTCAGAACAGACTTGAATGGAGAAAACGGACAAGGAGAGCCGACCCCAGATAATGGGAAATGGTTTAGGCTAAGAAGAAGAAGAATCGTTACAGCCGAACTTAAAAAAGAAGGCTATAAAGGGAGTGAATGGGTAGCTAGAAGGTATTCATAAAAGTAAAAAAAGTCCCTATTCCTCCCTATCTATCCTTTTCTATCTCCCCACCTCCACATCCCCCCTCCCCCTCCCTCTTCCTAACCCCCTTCCTCTCCCTCGCCCCTCCCTCTTTCACCTCACCCTCCCTCTCCCCTTCCCTTTCCCTCCCCGCCTCCCTTTCCCTTTCCCTCCCTCTCCCTCACCCCCCTCTTTCTCCCTCCCCTTCACCCTCCCTCTTAGTCTCCCTTCGCACTCTCCCTCTCCCCCTCCATCCCCCTCCCCCCTGTCCCTCTCCATCTTTCCCCCTTCCTCCCCCTCCCCCTCTCCCCCTCCCTCTCTCTTTCCCTCTCCCCCTCCTCTCCCTCCTCCCTTTCCCACTTCCCCTCCCTTTCCCCCCTTCCCCTCCCCATCACTCCTTCCCCCACTCAAACTCCCCCCTCCCCCCATACCCCTCCCTTTTCCCCTTCCCCTCCCCAAACCCCCTCACTTCCCCTCCCCTCCCTCTTCCTTTCCCCCTTCCCCTCCCCCCATCCTCCCTCCCTTTCCCTGCCCTACCCCCCTTCCACCTCTCTCTCCCTCGCCCCTCCCGCCCTCTTTTCCCCCCCTCTCTCCCCCTCCCCCTAACTATTCCCCTACCCCTCCCTTACCCCCTCCCTCTCCCCCTCCCCTTTCCCTCTCCTTCTCCCTATCCCTGCCCCTGACCCTACCCCTATACCTGCGCCTAACCCTGCCCCTACCCCTATTTCTATCCATATCCCTTCCCCTATCCCTACCCCTAACGCCATCTTTCGCACCCCAACCCCATCCCTAAGGGGATGATGGTATTTCACGTCCACCACGTTGGATTTCAAAGTCATTGTAGTTTTCGTAATCAGCGACCCGATTAACCATACAAACGACACCCATATTGAATTTTAGACACCCAAACTTATCGCACCAAGGGATGATGGTATTTCACGTCTACCACGTCGGATTTCAAAATTGTTGTAGTTTTTATAATCAGCGACACGATAAACCATACAAACGACACCCATATTGACTTTTAGACATTTCAACCCTATCACAACCCAACCCCATCCCCAGGGGATGATGGTATTTCCTGGATTTCAAAATTGTTGTAGTTTTCGAAATCAGCGACCCGATTAACCATAAAAACGATACCCATATTGGTTTTTAGAATTTTTCACCCCATTTCCCTCTTTTAAGGGTTGAATTTGGGGTGGAATTCCAATAACAGTGATGTACGTTCCACAGAATAACAACCCTAATGCCTAAACAATAAATTTAGTGGATTTTACTCTGAAAATGAAGGATTTTAAACTTCATCCCCCTTTTCACCCCTTAGGGTGTAGATTTTTCAAAATCCCTGAGACACAAAAAACTTAGTTTTTAGTCGTCAGCCTAAATACAAATTTTGAAGTTCCTAACTTCAAAACTGACGAACTTTCATACAAACTTTCATCCCCTATTTTACCCCCTTAGGGGTAAAATTTTGTAAAACCCTTTCTTAGTGCACCCTTAGGCCTCATAAGGAACCTACGTGCCAAATTTGGAATCTCTAGACCCAGCGGTTTGGGCTGTGCGTTGATATGTCAGTCACCTTCTTCTTTTATAATATATACGACCATGTATGAAAGGATTGATGAAGGTTCAGGAAGCAAGGGAAGTATGTCAAGATCGTAGCAGGTGGAGAACTGTGGTCTCTGCCTACCCCAACGGAAACAAGGCGTGATGTTATGTATGTTAAGTACTTATATTATATTAGTGAATGTTAGTACGCAATAACTTCAAAAAAAAGAAAAAAATAATTTAACAATACAATCATAAAATTATGTACGTCATTATTACTATGTATTTATTTTATAATATTATTACCCATTCATAGTTATTATCATAATTTATTCATTTGTTGTTAAATTATTTATTTTTAAATACTAGATTATTTATTTTAAAATATTAAATTAATTATTTATAAGATTGTGTATTTATTTACTTAATTTTATTATACTTTATTCTAATTTGTCATAAAAAAATTCATTTATGCTGTAGTAACTTTTTTTGACTAGAAATTCTTTTAGTTGGTTTTCAAACGCTGCGGTTTTAGTTATGTTTTTAATATAGTTCGGAATGTGATTCCATATTTTAATCATTATAGAGTGGGGAGCGGATGTGTATAATTCTAATTTGGAGAAGGGTCGTTGAAGTTTATTTAGGTGGCGATTGTTGCGCTTTATCGTTTTTTCAGGAGAATACAATTGTGGGTGTTTTTGTACGAATTTACAAGTTTCAAAAATATAAATACCTGTTATAGTCAGTATGCTCAGTTT
This sequence comes from Athrips mouffetella, assembly GCA_947532105.1. NCBI lineage: Eukaryota > Metazoa > Arthropoda > Insecta > Lepidoptera > Gelechiidae > Athrips > Athrips mouffetella. The sequence goes on along the minus strand of OX383972.1, from coordinate 18,475,151 downwards.
GATAAAGTAGGGTTTGCAGGATTCAATTTGATCGAGCGTGCTCGAGCATGCGAGAGCATTTTGCCGATCGGTCTGCGCGGACCCTAACGCGTATTTTAGTCTGTATGAGCTTCTAAACAAATGTACCAAATTTCATAAGTGTATGCATGATTGTGTGTTAGTATATTTGTATGCTTGTATGTATGTTTGGCCACGCAAAACTCAGGAACTACGGATTAGAATGCAATAATTCTTTTTTAGTTCAACTAGGTATTATTAGACCTAACCCAACACCCTGTACATTCTGTGGAAGTGAATGAGAATGAAGATGAGAATAAAGATGATAATTATGTAAGTGAGATAAGTATGGATAAGATTATGAAAGCAATGAATAGTATGAAATCAGGTAAAGCAGCTGGGTATGATAGAGTGTTGGTCGAGATGTTGAAGGCTGGGCGAGGCATTGTGGCTAGTCAGTTGTGCCGCCTTTTCAACCTGTGTTGGACGAACAGCCAAGTACCAGGTGACTGGTGCAAGGCTGTGATTGTGCCGCTGTATAAGGGAAAAGGGTCCCAACAGGACTGCAAAAATTACCGCGGGATAAGCCTTCTTAGTGTCGTCGGCCAACTGTATGCAAAAGTTTTGATTGAAAGAGTGATGAAAGATACTGACGAAAAAATATGGGATTTACAAGCGGGATTTAGAAAGGGAATGGGATGTACAGATCAGGTCTTTTCCTTGCGGTGCATAGCTGAAAAGTTTTTGGCTAAAAACCAAAAAGTCTACTGCGCGTTCGTGGATTTGGAAAAGGCCTATGACCGAGTGGTGAGGAATGAATTGTGGTCAGCATTGTCTTTGTATGGGGTAAACGGGCATCTGATTCAAGCACTGAAATCTCTATTAGGATTCCAGTGCTTGTGTCAGAATAAACGGGGCGCACACTGAATGGTTTAGCATCGAAAAAGGTGTTAGGCAGGGATGTGTAGCGTCACCTTGGCTGTTTAACCTGTTCATGGATAATTGTTTGATTGATCTGAAAGAGAGTATGTGTGGACTGAGAATGAATGAGTTACTCATCAAATGTCTTCTCTACGCTGATGACCAAGTTGTACTTGCGTCATCTGCTGACGAGTTGCAGGAGATGGTAACAATGATGAATGTGGCTTTGGACAGGAAAGGAATGAAAGTAAATGTAAGCAAGACGAAAGTAATGGTACTTGAAAGAGAAGAATGTATGACAGAGTGTACTACGAGTATATTAATAGGTGGTGAACAAGTCGAACAATTGAAGGAGTTTGTGTATCTGGGCTCAAAGTTTACGAGAGATGGAAAGTGTGAAAGTGATATTGAAAGAAAAGTGAATGCTGGAAACATGGTGAATGGTGCCCTGCACGCCTTTATGAGGAGTCAGAAGGTGTCTTACAAGGCTCGTTTGGCTGTTCATAGGGGTGTTTTAGTACCAACACTGATGTATGGCAGTGAAAGCTGGGTATGGCAGAAGAAGCATGAAAGTAGAATTAATGCAGTGGAAATGAGAGCGCTGAGGAGTATGATTGGTGTTAAATTGAGTGACAGGATTAGAAATAGTGTGATAAGAGAACGGTGTGGCGTAAAAGAAGACGTAGTGACCAAAATCGAGAAAGGGATGCTGAGATGGTTTGGTCATGTAGAGAGGATGAATGAACGAAAACTGACGAAAGAGATCTACCAGGCGAGAGTGAATGGAAACGTTGGAAGGGGAAGGCCTAGGCGAACGTACCAGGAACAAATTCAGGACGTTCTGAATAAAGGCCAGGTTAAAAGTACCCTAAACCGACGAGCATGTATGAAAGGATTGATGAAAGTACAGGAAGCAAGGGAAGTATGTCAAGATCGTAGCAGGTGAAAGACTGTGGTCTCTGCCTACCCCGACGGGAAGGGTGCGTGATGTTATGTATGTGTATGTATGTAGGTATTATTCAACTTAGGGTAGTCAGCAAATTGCATCAAAATCGGTTCAACAAATCATTAAAATCGTTTCAGTAAAACTAAAAGTCGACACATATCTCAGGAACAAGTCGGATTGCAATACTTCTTTTTCAGTTGAACTATTATTCAACTGAGGGTTCACTGCAAGTTTCATCAAAATCGGTTTAATTAAAATCAGTTTAGTAAAAATTTAAAATTTACGATTTAGTAAAAATGGAACTTGACACGTTGATGTAGAATCACCCCTTAGAAGGATCATCGTACTTTTTTTACACCTTGTATAAAAATTACTTTTGTTAAAGAAAACATTTTTTTAATGGACTTATAAAACTTTAATTCATCTTATCATTATAGGAAGATAATAAATATTAGTAATTTATATAAAAAAGTCCTTACTGTAAGACAACTTTGAATGTACTAGAACGATAAGGTAAATTCTATTTTATTGGCAAGTTGTCCCTATTCCACTTTGCAGATTGATAAACATAACCAAAAATAAAGTAGCGCTTTATTTTTTCTTCGTATAAATCCTATATTCATTTGTTAGTAAATTTCTGAGAAAACAAAATACTTTTGTTGAAAAATAAAAAAAAGTTTACCCACGTGCAAGCTCTCCCATCAATGCGTTGTCCAGGCGGTTAGGGTCATAAACATTTTGAGTTATGATAAAGGTTTTTTCTAGAAACTGGAAACAATATACGCAGTAGTATAATTAAGCGCTCTTATTGCCGGTTTTTACGATCTTTTTTTCAAACATAGCTTTTATTTACCTCTTGTAAATCTGGCATTGTGTCTTGTACTCGTATTGTAGGGGGCGTTATGATTTAATAGCTAAATAAATTAATACATTATTGAAAGTTGGCTGTGGTGCCCCCCTCGACTTGGCGCCCCGGGTGGTCACCAGTGTTCGCGCCCCCCTAAAGCCGGCACTGATGATGGCAAATATTTACGCACCCGTTGCAAAAATAACAACTAAGTATAAGACTTGGTTTATCACATGCTACGGCAAGTGACTAGGAAATTAGTCAATTGGACATACCTACAGCTTTTTTGAATGTTTATCTAGAGACGGAAACTTATATAACTATACACCAGAAGGAGTAAAGGCTGAGAAAAATAAAGCAGGTATTGAAGTTACAAAAGGCTGGTTATAAGAATCGCCTAAAAGATGGAACAAAAGATTTATATTTCTTTTATAAAATCAAAATGAAAAGGTCTAAACATGATGTATGTTTATATACTGATTATATGGCTTATATTATTTGCTGATGATATAATATTGCTTTGTAAATCAGAACAAATAGAGAAAACAGTAAAGTTATCGTCTCAAAAATTTTAACCTAAAGATTTGGGAAATATAGTTATTTGGGTGTACATACAGAAAAAAAAACACACTTACATTATCACAGAAAAGATGTATTGATAAAATATTACAAAAGTTTAACATCACTGAATGTAAAACTACACTAAGGTACACCACTGGAATTCTATTTTCAAGGTAGTGAGAAGACAGAGAAAGTATTGAATAACATTCCATACACCATCATATCCATTTCTTGTTGAAATCGTTTTACTACAGGTCGTGCTCTCTTCGAACCATCTTGTTTTGTTCTAAGTACCCACTTTATACTCGTATCAATCGCTTTTGGTCCAGGTGGTAAACCACACCCAGACCAAACTTATAAATGCTTTAATTATGGTATTTCCTTGTCTATTGTTTTTTGCTATTCTTTACTTTCTTGTATAGCTTCATGGTAGGTAATATTCTCAGTCATGAGTGCACATGCCATGTAAATTTCATAATCTTCAGACTTCTTTTGTACTTTTATAAATCTTTTCCTACTTCCTTGGTCTTTTTCAGTATTATTATCATGCTCAATTTGTGTCTTTTTCATTACTTTATTTTTCTTCTTCTGTCTTTTCGTCTATTTCATCGTCTTTTTCTATATCTTTTGTTATATCATCTAGCTCAATATTTTCTTCTATTTCTCTATGGTAATAAATATTTTGATTTTCCGGTCGCTTTGTCTGTACATCTTCATATTTAAAAAAAAATCATCAAATTTGACGTCTCTGGAAACAAATGTATCTCCTGTTTTAGGATAATATTGACTGCAGCTACTTCCACAGTAGCCAATCATACGAGCTTCTCTCGCTATTGGCTCTAATTTTCCTTTTTTTGGTAGTATAATTGCTTGGGCTCGACTTCCGAAAATTTTCTAATTGTCATATTTTACTTTTCTATAGAATACTTCCACAAGAACTTTTCCCTTAAGTGCTTTTCTAGGGATCTGTTAACATTATATTATGCAGTCCTTGTTATAGCTTCTCTCCACATATTTTGTGGAAATTAGTCTCTAATAATAGGGCTCTTACTTTATGACATAAAGTTTCATCTTCTCACAAATAGAATTTTGCTGTGGAGTGTAGCTGCATGTACACTGGGCGTCAAAAATAAGTAGTACAGTTTTAAAATAGGAATATCTCGTAAACTATAGAAGCAAAAACTTTGAAATAAAAAAAGTTACAAAGAAAATTTAATTTCATATACTAAAAACTTCATGCATAATGTCATCTGTAACAGATTGACTGTAAAAAACTGAATAAACAAAAACATTTTTTTTTAACTGTTGTCTTCAAAAGACTTATAAGGAAGCTTTGAAAAGTCTACAAAGTGATGAATGGTTTAAAGCTATGAGCAGCGATATTAAATCCTTAGCTGAAACTAAAACCTGGGTTTTAGTAGATTTGCCAAAGGGTCGCAAACCGATCTCATGTAAATGGGTCTACAGGGTAAAGACAAACGCAGATGGGAGTCTTGTCGCACGTGGATAAACACAAAAAGAAGGTGTAGACTATTACGAAACATTAAGCCCAGTAGATAAAATGGCAACATTCAGATTGATTTGTAATATTTCTATCAATAAAGAACTTACTCTTACACAATTTGACGTCGCAACTGCTTTCCTAAATGGTCTGACTCTTGATGAGGAAATTTACATGAAACAACCGGATGGCTACAGTGATGGAACAAATCGTGTATGCAGATTGAAACGCAGCCTATATGGTTTAAAGCAAGCTCCGCGTTGTTGCAATAAATGCATTGTCGATTATTTGAAAAACATTGGTTTCAAGCAGTGTGAAAATGAACCGTGTCTTTTCATTCGAACAAGACAGAAGAACAAGATAATTCTGGCATTATATGTCGACGACGGACTTGTAGCTTCAACTGATCCAAAAGAATCAGAAAGGTTTTAAATGAACTGAAGAAACGGTTTAAGATCACCGTAAATCCAGCATCCTATTACTTAGGATTAGAGATTGCAAAGGAAAACGGTACACTTAAGCTTACGCAAAAGCATTATACTGAAAGATTATTAAAACGCTTGGGCATGCATGAATGCAAATCAGTAAGTACTCCAATAATCAAGGATGGAGTTCCAACAGAGTCTGAAGAAGACACAACTGACGTCAAGTATAGAGAAGCCGTTGGTGCTCTAATGTACCTGATGACAGGAACGAGACCTGATTTATCCTACGCAATCAGTGTAGTATCAAAAAATCTTGAAATTCCTACGAAGGAGGATATCATTAAAGTTAAAAGGATATTCAGATACTTAAGAGGTACTATGTCACACGGAGTCCTATATAAAAAGGGAGATAAAAGCTTGATTGGCTATAGCGATTCAGACCATGGTGGTGACGCTAATACAGGATGCTCAACTTCGGGTATATTATGTACGAGGGCCAAAACGAAAAGATCGGGAATAGAATACTCAGGAATAAATTAGATTAAAACCTTTTTGGTTTATGACATGTAGTATTATTTCAAACACAATTCCATTTTTGAATTTTAAAATAAGTAAAAATGAAAAGAGTAGTAGCCATTTGAATTTGACAAGTCAGTGGGGAAATGGAGCTTACGCGGGAACATTTCCGTGCCATAATTTTTCACAACTTTCGTCGAGGTTTATCTCAAGAACAATGTCTCGCCGAGCTTGTTTCTGTTTATGAACTTGAAGCACCCAGTAAAACGACTATATATCGTTGGTATTCTGAGTTTCGTCGTGGACGTTCCTCTCTCACGACAGTTCCTTCTACTGGTCGACCAAAAACAGCGGTAACACAAGATAACATCGATGCTGTGCGCCAATTAATAAAAGAAGATAGACATGTGACATACGAGCAGATTCGGGCTTCTCTCAGCATTGGTATGACAGCGATTCAAACTATTTTACATGATGAACTGGGTGTCAAGAAGTTAGTTTCCCGCTGGGTGCCCCATCGTTTGACCGAGGAACAAAAGTCGGCTCGTGTTAATTGGTGTCGGTCTACTCTGCAACGGTTCAATAGAGGGAGCTCAAATGCAGTTTACAATATCGTCTCTGGTGATGAATCGTGGATTTATTCATATGAGCCCGAAAGAAAACATCAATCGGCTGTTTGGGTCTTCGAAGGCGAGGTCAAGCCAACAAAAGTTGTCCGCTCTCGTAGCGCGTCGAAAAAAATGGTCGCTTCGTTTGTATCGAAAACTGGTCATGTGGCTACGATTCCTTTACAAGAACGCAGAACGGTTACTGCTGATTGGTACACAATAGTTTGTTTGCCGGAAGTCATAAGAGAACTTCGTAATATTAATCCGAATCGTCGCATCATTCTTCACCAGGATAATGCGAGCTCACATACCGCTCGCAAAACGATCGCGTTTTTAAATCAGGAAAACGTGGAGTTAATGGACCATCCACCGTATAGCCCTGACTTGAGCCCCAATGATTATTTTACATTCCCAAGAATTAAAGATATGCTACGTGGTCAACGATTTCAAGGCCCAGAAGAGGCAGTCGAAGCTTACAAATCGGCCGTTTCGACTATATCCACTTCAGACTGGAATTACTGTTATAATAATTGGTTTGATAGAATGCAAAAGTGCATCGATTGTCACGGAGAATACTTCGAAAAACAATGAAAGTAAATATTGTTGTATTATTTTTGTACTTTTTTCTATTCCCGATCATTTCGGTGTGGCCCTCGTACCTATTCCCAAGGGCTCATTTCGTGGGCAAGTCGTAGACAAACATGTGTCGCAATTTCATGCACAGAAGCTGAACTTGTAGCTGCAAGTGAAACAGCACGAGAGCTGATATGGCTAAAGAGGCTCATTGCTAAAATATCTGATATAAATGAGATACCTACATTATTTGTTGATAACGACGCCGCAATCAAGATATCCCAGAATCCTGAGCTACACAGACGAACAAAGCACATAGCTCTGAGACACTTCTATGTTCGAGATTTAGTTTCTGAGAAAGAAGTTGAAGTTAAATATTATATTCCAACTGAATTCCAGTGTGCAGACATATTGACAAAATCAGTTTACAAGCCAAGAATGGTAATGATACTGGATAAACTGGGAATACAGAAAAATCTGCCCAAAAGGGAGGATGTGAAGGAGATTGCGTACTAATGCGTAGTATGCAATCTACTTTGTATGTTTTAGGTTTAGTTTTTACTGTTATTTTTGCCACTCTTGTCATATGTCTATTGTGTTGTTTGTTGTCAATCTTTTCAATATATTTACGTAACCGAATATTATTTTGGTTAATTCCTACGACCTCAGCAAGCTTAACAGCTTTAATAATTACTAATCATTTCTTTTGCTGTTGTCACACTTCGCACATATTCTTTATGTTTGTCCTGAAGACACTGAACTATCAACCTTCTTGCTTTGACATCTTTTGCTAAAATATCCTTCAGTTCTTTTTCGGAGTAGGTACTTTTTCTGGTCTTCCAGACTCTTCCATTGACAGATTCTCCTTGCAATTTTTTTCTTCTCGAATGCAATTTATCTTAAATAGCAAACTGCTAAAATTTCTCTGGTAAACGCACGCGACAGCGGCGAGCGAGTGCAAGATACTTTACCTTCATAAAACTCCAAAAAAATATAGAATTGTTTTATCGACTTAAATAGGCCTAGGTGATATACAGCTTTATAAAAGGACTTGACCTTTTCCAAACGTGAAGTTAAATATTCTGCGACTGATAGTTGACCTCACAACGCCAAATATCAGCTACACATTAGCAAGATGCGTATTATAAGCTGCGGCTTTTTGGTGGGAACTCGACATGGGCGTTTGCCTGCTTAATTGAAATTTCGGTTTTTTGTTCATTTAGTGATTTAGTGGATAATAAAGATAGTGTGTTATGCAGTAAATTTTCTACGGAGTGCTCAGCTGATGAAGATTTCAAGTGATCTCGTGTTTAAGCCCCGTTTTTGAGTTGTCCCAAAAAGTCACGAAAAATTTCCTTCGTAAAGTTCACTATCGCTTTACGAGGGGAGCAAAAACAAAAAACAGATTAAAGACATCAGAAATGGCTGTATGCTTTCATCTATCGATAGTCGATAAGTCACACAAGGAAAAATCGATGTCGAAACTTTTTCATTTCACATCAAAATTTTCATGAATATCACTAGCTTACATACAAATTATGTAGGATTTTAACACAAACTTTTATCCCTCAATGCAAGGGGTGCATTTGCGATGGTTTTACAAACATGCTGAAATACGGGTTTGTGGTTTTTTCCTAAGTAGCTCAAATCAAAATCAAAGCGTAGCATGTGCACAACAGTTGCTCCATGTTTTCGCTTTCCTCACCACATGCTTTTAAACCTTTTAGGTGCAGGCCAGACAGAACGGGCGCAGCGCGCTTCGGGTGCGCCCGAGGCGCGCTTCGAGCGTCCTCGTGGTACACTTTTCGGCTGGACGACGCAATCGATGGCAGCGGACTGTGCTGTGCGGCGGCGTGCCGGTGGTCACGCCAGCGGTGCGCTGGTGGTGCACCGACAGTGCGCCTTAGGCATGCCGTCTCGTCGCCTGTTCAAATCACATGCATACAAAATGTAGGAGAACGACGCGGTGCAAGCCAGACAGAAGAGGTGCGCTGAAGGCGTACCGTGCGGCGCACCTCTTCTGTCTGACCTGCGCCTTAAAGTTGTTTTTAGCGAAAAACTTTCAAAACCTTTTTTGTGTAGAATTTTATGTAGATTAATTTAATTATTTTTTTATCATATTTCTTACGATTTGTTGATTCAGGATGATTCATGCTGTTTAAGATATTTAAATCTGGCGAAGACACACAAATTGTATTTGTTTGACAGTGTCCCCATCGGGATTCGAACTCAGAATAAAAAACCGGCCAAGTGCGAGTCGGACTCGCGCACCGAGGGTTCCGTACCACCACATAATTATAATTGTATTAGTTGAAATTTCAGTAAGTTAATGTGCTACATTTTTTGAGTCCGACTCGCGCTTGACCAAATTGTATTATTTGTTGTTATTTTATAGCTTATGCACTATAAACATACCAATTTCCAAGTTTGTTAGTGTTCCCGTTTTTAAATAGAACTAAAACAAAAATCGCCTCAGCGACCATCCAACTTGACCCCTCTCTTATATGAATATTCTTGAAACGGGAGCTCACCACAATTGGTTATCATTAGTTGTGAGAAAAGTTGTAATATTTAATGATTTCAGACTTTTCAAATTACTTGTACTGTGAGACCTAGCTTCTTGCCAAATTTCATAATTTTAGGTCAACGGAAAGTACCCTGTAAGTTTTGCTTTTTTGCATAAATGTATGGAGATGAGGACTAATAAGCCATATCTTTTGATTGCGTCGTTGTAAAAAATTGAATTTTTCAGATCTTGTGTGGTTCATTAATTTTAACCTGATACCTTTACTTGTTCGTGAGATAAAGGGTCTTGACAGACAGACGGACAACAAAGTGATCCTATAATGGTTCCGTTTTTTTTTTGAGGTACGGAACCCTAAAAACAAAACTTGCGTTGAATATTGTAAAATATAGTAAATGATACAGCAGCACTGTACTTTCTTTCTCGCGATATGCAAGTAAAACTATCAGCCGCAAACTTATATTTGTTATACCATGTACACATAGTATGGAAATACAAATTTATATTTAGGTTTTTCTAGAAAATGTTCTAATGAAATAAGCAGATGAATTCAGAATTTGAATTGTTAAATATTAAAACGAACTAACCGTAAACGATTTCGAACAAATCACATGTAAAATTTTTGGTAGTACTAGAATACCCTGTATATGATTAATTATCGATTTTTTTTATTTCAAAACACGTTTCTTAGGGATAGTTGTTCAGTTTTGTCTACTGAAAAGCCCTTTCAGTTTTTCGTACATCCTGTGTATTAAATTTTCGCAAAAACTAATCAAATTGAATATCAATTCAAGTAAATAACCAAAACAGAATTAATATCATAGAAAATAATATAAACTTAATGGAACCAATTATGAGTAAATCACAAGTTTACGTTTTGGTAGTACAGGAACACCCCTTATATGAAATCACACAGACAAACTGATGATGGCGCACTTGCATGGAGATCCTTAGTCAAGCAAAGTTTCATAAAAATCAATCTAGCCGTTTTTCAAAAAAAAAATAATTCTTCATTTTTGTTGTATGACAGCTACCCTCAAAATGAGAGCCAGCAAAAAACCATTAGGAACCCTTTGACCAATTTGCATAAAAGTCTTAAATTTAAAATATGGTGTTAATGGGTTATTCGTTTAGCCGCTAGGCCAAAGCGTGACGGACAGACCGACCGACCGACCAACGACGGACGGACATTTTTAGGGGACTTGCTTTTTTTGGTATATGTCATATAGAGCACATTTTTAAGACAATTTAGCAACTTTTTTCACGATTACAATACCTTTCTCGCTCCGCTCGAAAGTAAAAGCACCACTATCGACAGAAAATACATCACTCATGACCTTCAACATGATCTCACAAAAAACGATAAATTACAATAAAATACGTTACAATTTCCATATTTCTGACTGTAAGAAAGATAAGTTGACATGTTTTAAGCAATATTTGTGATAATAATCCACAAACATGAAAAATACTGAATAAAACTCACAGATGAAAACATAAAATTTCTTTGCAGTTTTCGTTTTGTTGTTTTGAAGATGTACAGCCATCAACTACACACGATATTATTGAAAAACACACTCACTAATATGGAGATCAACTTAAGAATAAATTCACGATTCTTTTTACTTGTTCACTACATGTTTTTTTATAATTTTTACAATGTTTACAACGTATGTTTAGAAAATATTTTCAACCGTTAAAATCACAACAAGTTAAAATAATCCTATAAACTTTGTAAATGCAATGAACGCGTCGTTCTTCTAATTTGGTTGGATGTGATCATTGATGATTCGACATGGCATGTGACGTGCTAGCAGTTGTCACCCCATACTGAAAAAAATTAGCATGGTTTCTTCTCCGAGCGAAGCAAGTTGGTTTTTGTTCTGAGAATGAAACCAAAAAAAAAAGTATTATAAGCTGCACAAAAAGCGCCACGCGCGAAGTAATAAATCTATGGCTGCACATTATAAGTTGCACATTACAAGGTGTTTTGAGGTTATGGGGTTATGTTCTGTACATTAACTTACTAATCTGGGGTTATGTTATTGTTTGTTTGTTTTAGCTAGAGGTTTGGTTTTGGTTTTTGCCAAATTCTTAATAAACAAACTTTAATGTCTATATCTCCCACAAAGAACAACGAATCACCGGTATACAATTATATACCAATAGGTAAATTTATTTACAATAACAGTAAGGTTATAAAATTTTTAATTTGTATTTGCGATCGCACAACTTTATTTACTTTGACCTTTCAGAGTTCCTTTCAAATAAAGATGTAAACGGAATATCCCGGACAGTATTCACACACGTATCTCGCCTCCATGGTTTACTCGAGGATTGGAGTCGAATTCAGGACAAAGGTACCTTAACTATAGGTTATCCGACTGTAGAGAGCAATCAACAACAGAATATAATGGTGCAATGTTAGACCTGTATTTTTATGTGTAATACAGAATATTGTGTTGTATTCTTAAGGCACGAAGATCTGCAAGTCCATGTTAGCCCTTAAGCTGCATGAATGCACAGACAATTACTACCCACAAGCACTGAAACCTCTGACGGAGAGCTTGGTGGAAGCGGCAGACAGTTTGAGGCATATAGTTGAAGGTACTTAATATTCATGGTTTAATCTTATTATAGGTTTGTTTTTAACTTACGCACTTCTCATACATGTTTATTTGATACTAATAATTAGGCATAATAAATTGCCTTACTTTTGCTAAATCTTTTCTTTATGTAAAATTTATAAGTACTTTGCCCTTCTCTTTTTCAGTAATAAATCTATGTACACTGAAAGGCTTGACCATATAAATAACATATGATGTTTGTTCCTTTTCAAATGTCTCGTAAAAGAATTTAAGTAATAGGCTAGATAAAGAGAAATTATAATCTTAAATTCCATTAAGCCATTTAAGCACATTGTAAGCATTCATTTTTATACTTAAAGACGTTTACTGCTGGAGTCTTTACATAGGTGTCCCATAAAGCTCTCCACAATTACTGGTACTAGTTTGCATGCATCAAGCAGCTACCCATGAAGACTGTATAGGCCGAGTCCTGAAGCTGTAATTTTTAATTGGCTGGACATAAATCGAAACCGTCAATTTATTATAAAGTTGCTATGTATTATAATAGGTGGTGGAACACTTATGTAAAAAATATTTTTTAATGAATTGGCTGGCTTTTAGATTCTCCAGAAAATATATTTTTTTGTTTGTTTATGGATGTGAAGTCAAGCCAAAAATTGTAACTAATATCTGATGGGGTAAACTTTTGATCTGGGTTCCAAGGTACCTACTTCAATTAAAACTAAGCAAAAAATATTTGCGCATATTTTTTTATTAGCAAATTTGTATGCAAGTTACATAAAAGTCCAGGCAAAAATGGCAACCAAATTATTTTAAATTTGATAGACTTTCCTTTAAAATTAAGCATATTAATCTAAAGTTAAATATTTTCGTATTTAATGTTGAAGCAAAAATACCAACTGAAAAACTTTTGTTTAATTACAGGTTTCATCGTATGTTCTTTCCTTTGTTTATAAAATTAAGCATAATTATAAAAAGATAAAAAAGTTGATTTTTAATTCAATAGATCGCGTCAAGCGAGCGAGAACCGGCGTAATATTATATGTTCTTTGGAACCGGTATGGCGTGCTGTGCGCTCCGAGACTTTTTTCTTCTACGTAATGTCAAGAGTACGTCAAGCCTGACATAATATTAGACTTTTTAGTGTTCTTATTTCAACAGTCCAAGTAGCTAGAGTGGGCTGCAAGTGTCTGGCTGCCTGCTTGTACAAACAACAACACTTCAAACAGTCCATTGAAAGGAGAAAATATCATTGTGGGATACAGTGTTACAAAAAACCGGGCAAGTGCGAGTCGGACTAGCGTGCTAAGCTTTTGCTCTTGACTCCCCGATCTTGACTCCTCTTTAATAAGAATTTACTTGAAGTGGAAGCTAGCTAGCGTTAATTGGTTGTGAGAAAGGTTGTAAACTTTAATTATTTCAGACTTTATGGTTCCGAACCCATAGGGTGTAAAACGGGATCATACTAATATGCCTCCGATGTCTGTCTGACTGTCTGTCAGTGGGCTGTATCTCATGCTGCATAAGCTATAAAATATAAAAACTGATCAAGTGCGACTCGGACTCAAAAAAGGACGAGTTGCACTCCGAGAGTGCCGGCAGAAGTGAAAACTTGAATTTTTGAATATGATGTTTTTGTCAGGGTCAATCGCGTCATTGCTCGTGTACTTCTTCATCGAGACCTAAAATTTGTCTCAGTACATGAGTAGTCTAGGGTCAGTAGTTTTCAAGTTATAGCGATTTTTACTTTGACAGCTGTCATCCAAAATGTAGATCTCATCAAGACCTATCATTTGTCTCAGCACATGAGTATTGTAGAGTCAGTAGTTTCCAAGTTATGGGGTTTTTAGTTTGACAGCTGTCATCCGAAATGTAGATCTCATCGAGACCTATCATTTGTCTCAGCACATGAGTAGTCTAGGGTCAGTAGTTTTCAAGTTATAGCGATTTTTACTTTGACAGCTGTCATCCAAAATGTAGATCTCATCGAGACCTATCATTTGTCTCAGCACACGAGTAGTCTAGGGTCAGTAGTTTTCGAGGTATAGCGATTTTTAGTTTGACAATTGTCATCCGAAATGAAGATCTCATCGAGACCTATCATTTGTCTCAGCACACGAGTAGTCTAGGGTCAGTAGTTTTCGAGTTATAGCGATTTTTAGTTTGACAGCTGTCATCCGAAATGAAGATCTCATCGAGACCTATCATTTGTCTCAGCACATGAGTATTGTAGAGTCAGTAGTTTCCAAGTTATGGGGTTTTTAGTTTGACAGCTGTCATCCAAAATGTAGATCTCATCGAGACCTATCATTTGTCTCAGCACATGAGTAGTCTAGGGTCAGTAGTTTTCAAGTTATAGCGATTTTTACTTTGACAGCTGTCATCCAAAATGTAGATCTCATCGAGACCTATCATTTGTCTCAGCACACGAGTAGTCTAGGGTCAGTAGTTTGCGAGGTATAGCGATTTTTAGTTTGATAATTGTCATCCGAAATGAAGATCTCATCGAGACCTATCATTTGTCTCAGCAAACGAGTAGTCTAGGGTCAGTAGTTTTCGAGTTATAGCGATTTTTAGTTTGACAGCTGTCATCCGAAATGAAGATCTCATCGAGACCTATCATTTGTCTCAGCAAACGAGTAGTCTAGGGTCAGTAGTTTTCGAGTTATAGCGATTTTTAGTTTGACAGCTGTCATCCGAAATGAAGATCTCATCGAGACCTATCATTTGTCTCAGCACACGAGTAGTCTAGGGTCAGTAGTTTTCGAGTTATAGCGATATTTAGTTTGACAGCTGTCATCCGAAATGTAGATCTCATACATTTAGGATTCGCTATTAAATAACGATCAAAACCAGTACGTCAAGTCTGTCGTGCACATATCACGTTGTGCACAACAAAAAAAGCCGAGACTATGACCACAGAATATATAATAGTAAACAAGTTTACAGGAGTCGCACTCCTTTGATCTTGGAAAAAGCTGCGTATTTCACAGACAGGCCTGCTATGACAAAGACAAAAAAGATTTTTCGGTCTTTATCACACTTTAGAAGTTTTGTATATACTTATTGAGCCAGCTCTAACTTGGTATGATTATTTGCAAATCAATTTCTATACTTCATCCGAGATCTGACGCGACAAAGATAAAAAAGATGTTTTGATCTTTATCATACTTTAGAACTTTTGTATATATTGAGCCTGCTCTAACTTGGTATGCTTATTTTCAAATCCATTTCTATACTTCATCCGAGATCTGACGCGACTTCTGATGCGAGTTAATAATTTTTTCCCCATCTGAAAAAGTGCCAAGCGCCGCTGAAGAAGTTTTCACTTCAAAAATCGACCACAGTAAGTTACTGACATTTCAACTAATACAATTTATGTCATGTGGTGGTACGGAACCCTCGGTGCGCGAGTCCGACTCGCACTTGGCCTGTTTTTCCCTTTCATTAGATCAAATCCACAATTATTTTGAGTCTCATGTCAAACCTGTAGAATATTCATACAAACTTCCACCCCATTTTTCAACCCCTCAGGGGATGAATTTCAGAAAATCCTTTCTTAATGTGTAGTCTTGACGTACAAAAAAACTACTTACAAAATTTCACATCTGTAGCTTTATCGGTTACGGCTCGGCGTTGATAAATCAGTCAGTCAGTCGGTCAGGGCATGCTGTTTTATATATTTAGATTTAGATCAGAAGATCAAATAGTAAGGGAGGTGAAAAATATTTCGCTATATGATTTGCACGTATTTCATATCGCTAGAGATGATAGTTTAGATTATTACAAATTGATTTGGTTCAGTAAAGTTTTTCTGTCCGTCGCTGCGTTTTTGAGTTTCAGCTTTTCAAAAATGTAAAAAAAAGAAGGGTACTAAATCATTTGCTCATGTCTGCCAATGGAGCTGCTGGTCAGAAACATCCTAAAAATTAAAGAAATCGAAGAGGCAGACGTATAGGGCTCTGCATTATCACAGGAAGTACTAGTAAATATGTAAAAAAAAAAGGCTCTACTAAACCATTTGCTCATCATTCTAGTTGCTTTTATTCGCTTCATTTGGTTTCACCGAAGACAACAAAAAACAAATTGGCAGACGACTTACTCACTGATTTTAAGAAATATTAATTTTTATAAATTCGTACTAAATCAATCATATCCCCAATATAGGGTGCGTCCTAATTCACTTTCTTCTTTCAAGTAGACAAGGCTTATAATGAACGCGGGTGGGGGCGCTGGCTTGTATAAGGAGAACACTCAAAAGTGACGTTTCACAAGGTGGCGGTGTTAGTTCCATTTTTTGCCACGTTCATAATAAGCCTTGTCGCACTTGTACCATAGATTTAATACTTCGCGCGCGGCGCTTTTAACCAGATTGCGCTCTTCCAAAAATTAAGCGAGCAGAGTAGGACGTAAGAAGAGATGAAGCTGTCCCTTTCTAATAGATTTTGCATGACATTTTGTTTATGTTACCATGACAACATCAACAAAATGTCATGCAAAATCTTTGTTAAAAATCATTTTACCAAAGAGTTTTTAATCCAGATAAATCAAAAGAAAATGATTTTCTGCATTTATAAATATTTAATGAAAACTAAGAGAGAAGTTTATACTTTGCACGTTGAAAATTATTTAAATGAGTATTTAAAAATACGTATAAATAAAAATTTGTGGATATAAAACTTAACTTTTTTCACGGAAATTGAGCAAACTTCATTAGTATGGCAACAATTAGAAAGGGACGAAGTACATCGACTATGATGTCTTGCTCTGCTCGTTTTGCCTCTGTACAAATTGTTAGGAGTCCTCAATCATGGTAAATGTAAGATCATTGACTTGTACATAGATAATTTCGTTTCACTCAGAAAAAAATAATCACCGGAAAGAAATTATTCATTGATTTTAAAAACCGGTAATAAATTGCGTAGGAATGGAACGCTAATTAAAAAGTTGATATCTCAATGGGTCCCCGCACACGTTAAATCCGCGATCCTGCGATCCGCTGAGATGCAGCTATAAGAAAGAAAGAGAATGCTATAGGACCATAGACTAGGTGTATCTATGGTGTGTCTATGGTCTTATAGCTTTCTCTTTCTTTCTTATAGCTGCATCTCTACCGAATCGCAGGATCGCGGATGTTACGTGTGCGGGCACCCAATGTGTGAAGGAAACGTCGGGTGCCCGCACACGTTAAATCCGCGATCCTGCGATCTGGTAGAGATGCAGCTATAAGAAAGAAAGAGAAATAATAATGATCGCGGAGTCTGATCGCGAAACTGTTTGATGTGTGCATGTGCGTGCCAATATCGTTCTTATCACAGATTAAATATACTTTCGAGTGGTAGAATTGTTCAAGGGTAGAAATCCAACACGGGCTCTACACGACGAGCCGCAAACGGCGTTCACACGTTGGCCGTGCCTTTATTTCAAATAAGTGCGTAGGAGCAGAGGGACGTTTTATTTTATTCTAAATAAGTAAAAATAATATATATTTTTTTTCAAATATGGTGCAGCTGGAAACAAAACTTAAAAGCACTGTATAAGTATATTTCAGCGGCAGCGATAGTCTCCGCGTATACGTCCATCTTGCTTGCTTGACAGACCTACACGGAATGAGCCGCACCAACGTGTGAAAGCTGTCAACAAGCTTGCCGAGCCGGCGCGGCCAACGGTTGGGCCAACGTCTACTGGGTGCTCAAAACGAGTGGGTCAGACCCATTGACGTAAGAAAAACGCTGCGCTTCTAACGCCCCCTGGCGTAGTTTGCAAAATCTTTGGTCAGACAGAATTCACAGGTATAAATATTCAAAAATAGCGATATCACTGATTCGTATACGAATCTTGCCAATACGAACGCTTCAAAAATGCGTCTCCTGAGACTGCAACTGCTATGTCTTTGATTGATGTCATCCATTCAAATCTTGACAGAACTTTGAACAAATGAACATGAAAAAATTATGTATCAAAATACCAGCCAGCATCTTACTAAAAAGGTTACTTTGAAAGTAGCCGATGCTTTAAAAAAATACCGGCCAAGTGCGAGTCGGACTCGCGCACAGAGGGTTCCGTATCACCACATAATTGTATTAGTTGAAATTTCAGTGAGTTAATGTGCTACATTTTTTGAGTCCGACACGCGCTTGACCAAATTTTATTATTTGTTGTTATTTTATAGCTTATGCACTATGAACATACCAATTTTCAAGTTTGTAAGTGTTCCTATTTTTAAAATAGAACTAAAACAAAAATCGCCTTCGCGACCATCCAACTTGACCCCTATCTTATATGAATGTTCTTGAAACGGGAGCTCACCACAATTGGTTACCATTCGTTGTGAGAAAAGTTGTAATATTTAATGATTTCAGACCTTTCCCATTATTTGTACTGTGAGACCTAGCTTCTTGCCAAATTTCATAATTTTAAGTCAACGGGAAGTACCCTGTAGGTTTTGCTATTTTGCATAAACGTATGGAGATGAGGACATAAAATGCCATATCTTTTGATTGCGTCGTTGTAAACAATTGAAATTTTCAGATCTTGTGTGGTTCATGGATCCTAATATATGGTATTAAAATCAATCTGATACCTTTACCCGTTCGTGAGATAAAGGGCCTTGACAGACAGACAGACGGAAAACAAAGTGATCCTATAAGGGTTCCGTTTTTTTTATTTTGAGGTACGGAACCCTAAAAATAAAAAATCAGAGGCACAGTAAATACATGGGCTTATCAGGAGTATGGAAACTAAGCCTAATTTTAACCGACTTCAAAAAAGGAGGAGGTTCTATGTTCCACTGTATGTATTTTTTTTTATGTATGTCCACCTATTTTTCCGTCAAGTGTTAACGATTTGCAAATTACTTTTTTATCCGAAAGGAAATACTCTTGAGGTGGTCCCATTGTCACCAAGTCAGGATCTGATGATGGGATCCTAGGGAAATCGAGGGCAACCCTCAAATTTTATAGGCACGTATAACGTTTTTCATATATTTTTCAAAGCTACACAAGTATTTGCGTCTGGTAGTCATTATCTCATGTTGATGGTCTGATGATGGAAGGTCCAACTCCTTAACGGTTAGGAGTTGGAGGATAATTCTTCAAAATTTTAGTCACGTATTGATCGAAAGTTTGAAGCGCTCGTGGCCAAGTGGAAGTTGGTCTTTCTTTGAGATCTCTAAAATTAAATAACGTTAGTCGTGGTGTGTGACCGCTAGTGGCACACCAATTAGAACGTTCTGTCAAATAATAGAACGATTTTAAAAATTCTTTTTTTATCCGACCAAACATACTTCTGAAGTTGTCCCATGGCCACCAAGTCAGGATCTCATTATGGGATCCCAGGGAAATCGAAAGCAACGCTCAAACTTTATAGGCACGATTACCTACGTGTTTTAAAACAACGCGTTAGGTAAATAATGCAAAATCTCTCAGGTGAAAGCTCTACACAGGAAATTGAACATCTTAGAGATGCCATGCCATGGAACGCACGGCATTGTACACGTAGAGACAAAACCAGTGTAACCTGTAGTCAGCCGAACCAGCGCTACGCTGAACTTGTTTACTATTATAGTACCTGGGCGACCGAGCTTCGCTCTAGAATAGCCGCCTCAACCTTACAATATCATCGGGTGAGCAAGCTATGCTACTCAAACCCAGGTGGCGCTGTAAGTTTCTTAAACGCACTAAAACGTGCAAAGAAATGATTAAAAAGACGGTGAAAACGAATTTTCTCAGACATGAGACCTAGCTAAATCGATTTTTCGCCCCGATAACCCATATAGTAATTTTCATCAAAATCGTTAGAGCCGTTTTCGAGAAACCGATTACAAATATAAATATTGCTTGAATATTCTGTGGCTACGTTACAAACGCCTTAAAGAAAATACTCGTTCAAGGTCAAATTCTTTCCACCGAAGTGCGTCTATAAGTTGGTTACTTATTACTGACCATCAATTTTAGAGACTATCCATGAAATGATCGAACTTTTTTAGAGACATCATTATTGTAGTGGTATGACAACACTACGTCATTCGTGCTTCGGAAGGCCTTTCAGTCGTTTGTCCTTACCACTTTGAAGGAGTGATCATCAGGTCAATTTAGATCAGTTAGGGTTACCAACCACCTTTTGGTGCCTGTACCTTACGATGTTTGCTTAACACTAAAACTTGTAAAATAAAAATATTTATAACATAAACTACACACCTCATTCAAAGTATTTCAAGGTTTCTATTAGCGCTAAAAATTACAAAATAACCGTAGCAGTTTATAACCAAGAACTAAGTAAAGTATTTTTTTTGTAATTTTTTTGTCGTACTTTAGGGAAAGTTGTTAAGTTCTATGGTCAGAGTAACACACTCAAAGGAACGCAGTTGATTAGGAAGTACCCTATACGAGTACAACGTGTTAACGGAGTAAGCGAAACCACAGAAAAATAAAGGTACTCAAGGAGGTCCGAAATCTTTGAGCGAAACTGAGAAAATAGTTTATTCAGAATCGAGAGTGGAATCAATTTCACGGGTTTTTGATGGGGGTGATTTTTTGAATTTTTATTACTTAAATTTTTGCCGCTTCTATTCTAAACATTTCTGTGGATAAGCGCGCTGCCGACCGGTGCCGTGCGGACCATGAGCGGTGAGGAGGGGAGGGAAGCGTGCGCGGAGTGCGCGGACTAGAACAACGATAAAACTAGAACTATGATGAAACTTTAAAATAACAATATCTAGAAAAAAAAAATTTTTTAAGATTTTTTTTACGGGAATGGATTTATTTTGATAAAAATCAGTTGGAGTGTATGAGGGTTTCGCTTATTCCATTAACACGTTGTTTAGGGTGACTTTTAATTAGTTCTTGATAGCAAAAGATATGCATGTACTCATGATACTGAAAAACTATTCCTAAGGAAAATTGGTCGAAATACGAAAAACCCAATTTGACCTCCATCACCATCCGCTGATGCAGTTTCCTTGGGAGATCAAAACTTGATTTTCGTATTTCGACCTATGTTCCTTGGGGAAAGTTATTCAGTATCAATTCATACCTTTTTCTATCAAGAACTAATTAAACATACAAAAAAAGTCACATTTACTTATATTTTAGTGCTGGTCCATCGGCACGTTACACTGTCCCCAATTCGTTGGTCCACAATCTGACATTGTGGACCAACAAATGTCAGTCACAAATTGTCAACTTTATCTGAGCGGACGAGCAAGGAGATCTTTGTTCTGAGGAGCGGACCACGCGAAACGCGCGACTACATACAAAAATGCCAGCCTGTTGCATAAAAGGGTGCACTAACGATGATAGAAGAAGTAAATAAAGCAAAAGATTTAAGATGTAAAAAGTAAATAAGTAAAAATGGATCAATTAATTCGTGTAAGACGCGACTTTTCAATAAACAGATGTAAGTTTTCCAAATAAAAAACAACAAACTTACTAATACAAAAATGAAACGATGATTCATTTTCTTAGTTAAAAAATTACTTACTTTTATTGTTTTTTACTATTATCTAATGAATAACACCGGAAAACCAGGCCTAAGTCACGTATAAACAGTAAAGACTTTGTTTTGTTTTTCCCGCCATATTATTTCCATTCCGTGTATTTAGCAGCGACCTCAGAACAAAGACCTCCTTGAAGTACTACACTACGTAGTTCACGCGATCTTTCACAGATGGCGCTTTTTTTTCTTGTATGGGGAAATTTTGAACCGCTTGTTCCCAAGACCCTATCTTGACTATATAAATCTATCAAGTCACCCTATATATAATACTATGAATCAAATGGTCTGCCTTTGGTAAATCAGAGGTCTAGAGGTCTGCCTCTTCGATTTTTATGGTTTTGAGGATGATTGTAACCATCAGTGCAAGCGGCAGACATGAGCAAATGATTTAGCACGTGTTTTTTTTTTACATTTTTAAAACCCTGTTAATTGATAACGCAGCGCTACCAAGGTGGCAGACTATTTTTCTGTTGTTCTACTCATCGTTTTTAATCGAACGATCTATGTCTGCCACATGAGCAAATGATATACACGTTTTAATATCATAAAAAAAAACTAAAAAAAATATTCCTTCAAAACGCAGAGGTGTGGTGGTCTGCCTCTTCAACTTTCATCGTTTTGAGGATGATTCTGACCATCAGTGCAAGCGGCAGACATGAGCAAATGATTTAGCTCATGATTTTTTTTTACATTTTTAAAGCCCTGTTAATTGATAACGCAGCGCTACCAAGGTGGCAGACTATTTTTCTGTGGTTCTACTCATCGTCTTTAATCGAACGATCCACGTCTGCCACATGTGCAAATTATATAGAAATGCTGGAGGCCATCACCCTACCTAAAAAGTATTTTCAGCTTACTACAACCAATGTAAATTTTTTACCGATTTAAATTCCGAAGCGCGTACCGAAAAAAACAGCGAAGTAATGCGACGTTGCCGTACCGTGCAATCACGAGCCGTGTACTATGTTAATGTCAATTATGAACTTTATTTCAACTTCTTTAGGGTCGATATAAAGCGCTACATAATGTAATTTTTATATAAAAAGATACGCTATAGCCTGAAATGTTTAATTTTCAAAGTAATCAACGTAAGTACAGTTTTAGAGTATAATCAAACACTTTTCATTTAGTTAACTATTTTGGCCAAAGAGAAATCCCTCAATAATTATACCACTGTAAAGCTTTAACATATTGTGTTCACTTTTATGACTGTTTGATCAAGTACAACAAAATTTTGAAGTACAAAAAGTCATGAGATAGTTATGTATTTTGCCCGAGCAGACAAAAAGAAATAAAACTTTTAGTGGGATTTTTTTAATTTTAGGCTTTACCTAAGAACTTAGGTGCTTAATTAGTTTGTAAAATACTAAAAGTTTATCATTGAACGAGCCCAGAAAACATTTCGTTTAGTTGGCATTTTTGCCACATTAACTATTTATATAATAGGGTTTTTTTAATCTGCCGCCTTGTCCCATTTGGTGATATGCTTAATTTTAAGTAATTATGTAATTACTTCCAAGACTTCATAATTAAACCACAAAAAGAAAATCTTGGTTCCGATTTTTGTCTAGGCCAAAATCTAATTATCTTGGGGTATGTATGCCTATTATTTCCTAAAATATTGTTTACTTTTAGGTGTGCTTACAATAGACATGCAGCTTAAAGCCCTAGCCAAGTTGCAGCCCACAGATGACCCTGTCATTCTCACCTGGTCTGCCACAAGAATATCTGAAACAGTCAGTGGAATATACAGAGCTATGCAGAAGGAGTGTTGGCTAAAGCAGACTGTCACTGGTAATAACAAAAAGATAAAGTATTATAAAATGGCTCGCCCCTCCACATTGCTTTTAGTACAAAACTACTAGTTTTACAAACACAATCAAGTGGATCAATCGCAAAATCAACAAAATCAATCTGCGGGCCAAGTTACTGTAGTTTACAAAACATATGTTTTAATCACAATAATGCAGTATAATATCTCAGTAAGAAGTAAACATCTGAATGTTTTTTAAAGTTTTGTAATCCTATACTATTAAATGAGCAATATTTGTAATCGGTTTCTCGAAAACGGCTTTAACAATTTCAATGAAATTTACCATACGGATGATTTTGGGCGCAAAAAGTCGATCTAGCTAGGTCTCATGTCTGGGAATATTTGTTTTCTCTGTGTTTTTGGCATTTTTTTAAAATACCGCGTTTTAGACGGAAACCTACTGCGCCATCTGTTGGCGAGTAGTATAGCTTGCTCACTCGATGATATTTTAATGTTGAGGCGACTATTATAGAGCGAAGCTCGGTCACCCAGGTTTTTGATGTAATGTCAACAAATATGCGTTGAAACTTATATTTTTTTGGCTTTCCCATTGAATCTCTGAGCTGTCACTTCTTTATGTTACACATACACTGAGTGAGTATGCACACATGCAGGATGATAGAATCTATAAAATAACACAAAAAGAAATTAAAAATTATCGCTGAGTGTAATTCAGATTTTCTTAGCAAATTTTCGTTTTTCTTATTTTGTAAAATCTTTGTATTTATTTTGTGTTTCTCGATTGGTACTGAATCACCGCTTGGGTTCAGGGTTGGCTATTATCAAGATAATTATTTTCTCTGATAGTTATCAAATCAAATAACGTATATATTTTCATTTATCGCAAGATTCCCTGCATTTCTTTTTTACATTTCTTGCATCTAGCCCATAAACCACTATTTTTAGTTTTAATGCAGTCAAACTTTGACCATATTGGATTAAGTTTTCTAGGCATAATGTTTTTCTTTATTTAATTTCGCAGCGCACAAACTACAGTTCACGAAAACAAATAACAGTGAGGGGAATTTCCCTGTAGATCAATGACATTTGGCGTTCGTTTGGATACACGCTTGATATTGTGACGAAAAAACATGCGTTTGGATACACATATATATTATTTCGTTTTGTTTTGTACAATAACAGTTACTCGTATTATCGACGATAATTATCCAGGCCAACCCTGCTTGGGTTACACGCAATTTAATTAAAACTTTGTAGGTGAACTGTGCCCCGTGCGGGTGCCGGCAAATAATAGTACCGACCCATCTCTACCCGTGGGTGTCGTAAGAGGCGACTAATATTAATGAACCCGAGGATCGGCAGCAGCATCCTTCTGTGTATCATATCATCTTACAATCTGCGGTCACCAACAATCGCGGTCCATGGTGCCAGCCGTAATGCTAACAAGCGTGGTGACTATGGTACTTCCCCTCCACATTGTTTCAGAAAAAGTTGGAATTTTGGAGGGAGTTCCCTGTCCTGTACTGGACGTTTTATGGGATGTCATAATGATGTGAGCGGTGCTCTGTAATTATTATGACATTTGTATAATGTTCTTACCTATACAGGGTGTTAATTTAATTGCGTGCCATAGCTTAGGGGGTGTTTCAGTAGCGATAAAGGAACACAGAAAAAAATATTTAAAAAGATCCTCCTTAAATTTTTTTTTCCCTTCATATTTTAACGGGCTTAGGACTTTTGACGGTCCTAATCCCGTTAAAAGGGAAAATTGGTGGTTGGTTAGTTTAGTGTCAATGGAGTTTACATTTTTTTAGGTAGGATTTTTTTTTATATTTATTTTGTATTTCTTTATCGTTACTGAAATACCCCCTAAGCTATGGCACGCAATTAAAAATAACACCCTGTAAGTATGTAATATCAATCTATATGAACAAATTGTTTGTTACAGAAAACATTGCACACTGCAGGGATGAGAACTTACTCGAACTTTATGCTAGTTCCTGGGAGTGTGATGCCTATCTAGACATGCAGTCTGATAATGCCTATCTGTTTGCTGAAGTCGGTTTACCAGGTATTACATAAAGTATTATCTGTAGCTAGATTTTGTAGATTGTAGTTTTTGCCATCAGTTAAACTAGATGTAGTTTTTTTACTTCATAATTTGCGTCAGCCACGCGACAACAAATAGACAAAAAAAAAAGAAAAATATAGTAAATAACAACGTGCGCCTTGCATTCCGAATGACTAAGGGTGGGCTTTTGGATTTATTTTTAATTTTATTGTTACCAAATTATGTCATTTGTTACTGAAAAACATACATAGAGGCAAATTGTAACGTAATAAAACTATTCAATTAAAATTTAATTTCAGCCAATATTGGCACAATTTTTTTTTGTAACTTAATCAAGGTGGTTGTAAGAAAATAATTGCAGTGTTATTTAATATGAATAAAAGAAATATTTATTTTCGTTATTAATTATTATGATTTGATTATTTTCGTCGTACTTGCCACTTTCATGAAAAATATCGGAAATCTAAATTGACTACGGCCATCTACGGCGTAGCGCAACGTAGCACAGGAGTGACCCTTCGTAGCACGCGTAGCAGTCGGGCTACGTAGTAATTTTATGAGTTAGTGTTTCACGAATACGCTTCGGGTTAAAGTAACTAAAGAAAAGTAAATAACTCGGATGGTAGAGAGGAATGGAAACTCCTTGTTGCGCATTTCCTCTTTATTCAGTAAAACTATGTATCGTGTAATTCCAAATATGCAAAA
This sequence comes from Athrips mouffetella, assembly GCA_947532105.1. NCBI lineage: Eukaryota > Metazoa > Arthropoda > Insecta > Lepidoptera > Gelechiidae > Athrips > Athrips mouffetella. The sequence goes on along the minus strand of OX383972.1, from coordinate 18,449,099 downwards.
CCTCTCGAGGGGTAGTTCTGTACATGTAACTGAACAAATTTTGCCCTTTAACTTTTGTAAAAAAAAAAAAAAATTTGGTTCTCCATAGATTTAAATTTTGTATGAAGATTTGATTTTTTTATTTCCTAAAGCTGTAGAACAAAAAATTGTTCAGTAACATGGATGGAAGTACCCCCCGAGAGTTTTCTATTTAGAATTACACGTTGTATACATGGTCTTAGGCGCAAGGTTGAATAAACTAATGAAACACAAAAAAAATCTCATAAGAACCGGAACACCTTGTATATTTTTGAATGCAATCCAATTCGAACGCCATTGATCGTTCTCGATTTTGATCTGAAAAATTGGTTTTCGTATATTTTCATTTGGCAAAGGGGATCAGTTTTATGGGTAGATTCACATCCCTCAGGATCCAGAGTACTCGTCTTTAGATCCTAATTGAGACTACACACGTCGTCTTCGTCACAATAGTGTCACAGAATATAGTAATAGTACTATCAGTACTATCATACAGAACGGATACTCTCCGCCCCCCTTGCAATCTACCCCGCACCTCCGCGCGCATCCGCCCGTGGGATTCTCGTGTAGTCTAGGCAACGAAGCGGATCGTTGTATGAAGACCCCCGCATCAAATCCTCAGTCGATGAAACTTTGCTGGGGTATTACACTACATGAGACAAACCCTCTTTAAAAAAAAAAAAAAAATCGGTACTTTTAATTTTTCCATACAAAAATTTCAAAAAAAGTATGAAAAAATTAAAAGTACCTATTTTTGTTGGATTTTTTAATAGAAGGTTTGTCTCATATGGTGTAATACCCCAGCAAAGTTTCATCGACTAAGGAATTAATGGGGGGGTCAACTGCTTCGTTGCCTACACTAGTGGCCCTTCTAAGGGTCTTTTGTACTGTATATGCGAGCCTACGCAACCTTCCAATTTCAAATTCGCGCTCGATGTATGTAGTGTCCGGTACAGTGAAATTTATGCAGTGGACGTCTTTATACCTACTGCAGAAATGCGCCAAGTACCTACGCGACTTGAGTCGTCGGCAATAGAGAAAGAAAAGAAATGCCGCCGTATCAAAGCGCGTAGGTGCCGTAGTATAGGTATTTAGCGCATTTCGGCTGTTTGTATACTGCGGGTAAACAACTTGAACAATAAACGCGTGGTGGGGGAAGCTTTGCGCACGTCAATGTGTAAAATCGACTGCGCAGCCAAAGTTCAAGTAGTTTGCCCACACCTATATGATGACGTCCTACAAAAACCTTCTCTTTACCGTGTGTATTATTTATTACTAGCAGTCGCTCGCGTCAAATTCACATAATAAGACAATTTTATGAATTTAGATCGTAGCAGGTGGAGAACTGTGGTCTCTGCCTACCCCGACGGGAACAAGGCGTGATGTTATGTATGTATGTATTTATGAATTTTCCCATGGAAATCGTCAATTTTTCACCGGTGACAGAGAATTTTATGTTTTTTCTGGATCATAATCTATCACCATGCCAAATTTCAGCAAATTGTGTTTAGCGGTTCGAGTGTGAAAGAGTAACAAAAATCGAAACATCTATATATTATTCTATTGTAGCAGTTAAGCGACTTCGTCCACGTGGATCTATCGAATGACATAAAGGAAACACATTTTACTAAGAAAAACTTCAAATCTTAAAAGTCAATTTTATGTTTTTCTGGATCATTATCTACAACCCTGTTAAATGTAAATTCTATTGAGCGGTTAGGGCGTGAATGAGAGAAGAGTTAATATTATTAATATGTATTAATATATTAGTTTAAATTAATTATAAAACCTCTGAAGACTTAATATCACATGTAATGAGTGAAAACTTTGACATTTGATCTCAAATGTGAAATTTTTCACACATCACATGTGATATTAAGAGTCCTCACAGGTTTAATAAAGTATGTAACGGACAGCCTTCCGAATACTGAAGGGGCATGATCATTCAACGACACTTAACAACTTTCAGGAAACGAAAAAAAAAATCGGTTTCTCCATACAAACTGTCCGATCATGTTTACAATTTTGTATGGAGACGCGGATTTTTTTTTCGTTTCCTGAAAGTTTCGTTCACTGAAAGTTGTTCAGTGTCGTTGACTGATCATGCCTCTTCAGTATTCGGAAGACTGTCCCTAACACCCTGTATATTAATTAAAATTACTTACCGGGTGTAAGGGACGTCCGTTGTTCGGTCGTTGAAAGTTGTTCAGTTACGATGCCCCTTCAGTATTCGGAAGGCTGTCGCTTACAACCGGTATATTGTAAATATTAAGTGTGATACGATACATGACACATGTATGTATGTACTTACCTCTATCGATGTACTACCTTATTATACAAAACATGTTTGTGCGCAATATTCTTTTTACGTTAACTAAACGAGAATCTATAAAATTGATTTGATTAGGGCAGTTACTCTAAAAGCCGTGTTGCTGTGTACTTAGGAAATTACTGCTCGTTCGTTACATTATTGTTTTTCGCTAAGAATAGGTATACATAAATTACACATGTGTACCTACGTATGTGTGTATGTTATACTGGATAATTTCTATTTGTGTAAATGTTATCGTTAAAATGTAGAAGACGTTAATGTGCACATTAACTAGGTCATCTGAATTCCTGGTACGATACACTAAAGTGTGAGTTTTGCGCTTTACCTAGTTAATGTCCACTTTACCTAGTTAACCTGCACATTAAGGCTAATACTCCCTGAATAACCTTGGGACTGAATAACTTCGTAACCACTTTTTAGCAGAAAAAAGGTAATAAACAAGATGTGAGAAGTGATGTGGTCGAGATATAATTTTAATTTAATTATTACAACTGAAGAAAAAAAATTCGTCCATTTTTTCCGAGATTTTTTTCCATTTACCATTTTACTGCTACATTTTTCATCAAAAATAAATGATAATTTTAAATTTTTTAGACAAAACAATATTTAATGATGTGGTGGTTTAACTTTTTTGATATTTATAAAATAACGTACTACAAAAAATACTTTTTTCTCTTTTTTGTGAATTTCGGGGTCACCGTTGGTCGTTGCAATGCACGCCTATGTGAACGTTGTTTACGTGTAAATGAAGTCTATATTTGCATTGACGAGTGTATAGCTGCTAATTTTAGGGAAGGTTGAACCTTAACGGATGGTACGTACCGTTTAGTCGCGGAAGACAGTGGGCGAAACACTAATCTAACCTGACCTAACCTCACCAATAGACTTTAATGTATGCTTGGTCGTTGGTCTAACACTCTGCAGACTACCTAGAAAATAACCGTCAATAGGAGTTACAATAGTTACATTAATCCCTAGAGAAAAAAAAAATGTTTTACTGTTCCACTGCCACCTTTCGTTAACTATCGTGGACAAAAAGAAATATTCTTTCATAACTTTAATTAAATGCTGCTATTAGGCTAAAGTGGGACTGGGCTGGTCACGCAAGCCGTATGCTACTGGAACTTTGGGCCAAGACCGCAATTATTTGGCACCCACCGAGAGGCAGACGGCGTCGAGGCCGACCACCAGATGGCGGCGCGATGAACTCGACGCTTTCTAGACTGGCAACAAAAGGCTCAGAGAAGAAAACAGTGGAAGAAATGAAGGGAGGCCTTTGCCCAGCAGTGGGACAGTAATGGCTAATAAGATAAGAAGATAAGGGAACCTTTTGAATGATTTACAGACGAAAGCGGTGTTAACGGAACATGATAAAGGTTAATAATTGTTATACCCAAGGAATTTGGAATTAGTTGAATTTGTATACCTGAGGGCTGCGAACTATCGAAATTGTTCCACATAGATTGGAGATAATGGCCTTAGAGGTCGTCACCAAGGCGACGCGACGCAAACATTCGTAAACAAACGAACAGACCATTCACACAGTTTCACTTTACCCCAAAAATCGAGGACTGTACCGAGTAAAAAATCACAGCAGTTCATAGTTTTTTACTTTGTTGAGACCAGGAGACCTATAGCACAGGGTCTACCTAGTTTAGGCTCCTGTCTCTCACTATTTTCAGATTTTAATAATTACAAGATTATATGTACTTAGCTGTTAAATATGTTAAAAATCTGTAGTGAGAGAAAATAAACACATTTTTATTTTTATTATTATTTTTATTATATTAAATACGAGAAAAATAGGCAGGCATCCAAAAACAGTTTTTTAAAGAGGTGGGGTATTACCACAGTACAGAGAAGGTTGTGGTGGTACCTTTTTAATCTCCCCATCAAACTGAGCTACTTTGTCCCACAGGACGAAATATGTATTAAAAAAACCATAACCATAGAGACTGCGTCATTTGGTAGTGCATTTTGTATACGAGGTCAAAAAAAAATCGTATTTCGACCTAGGTTTCTTGGGAAAAGTTGTTCAGTTTCATGGTCCAAGTAACGTGCTAAAATTAAGTTCACCCTTAAGTTTTTATCACCCCGGATATTTTACGATGTGGCTCTGTCCATGAAATTGAACAACTCTTCCCATGGAACATAGGTCGAAAAACGAAAAAAAAATTCGACTTGCCATACAAACAGCTTCAGCTCATCAGCTGACAACACGTTTTGTATGGGAGGTCGAAAAATGTTTTTCGGTTTCGACCTATGTTCCTTGGTAAAAAAAATTCAGTTTCATGGGCCGAAAAGCCTCTTAAAATAACCGGGGTGATAAAAAAATTACGCTGTATTAATGGGTTTGCTCTTGACCTCGATCTAGCCCTGAGGACAAAGATGACGTCGACGATGGATCGAGCTTGCCCAGAAGCAGCCTGAATAGCGACTCGCGACTTGAAAGGATTCGGGTTATATGAACTCGGGAACACAGACGCAGGCAGATAATTCCATTCTTTAGCTGTGCGCATTATAAAAGATGTTGCTAAGTGCTTTGTGCGAATGTGTAGAATATTAACCAAGTTAGTTAGTTCTAACTAGAACTTTATATGGTGTTTTACTTATGTCTTTGTCCGCCTTACAATTTTTTGGGTTCCGAACAAAAATTGTAAAAACGGAACCGTTATACTGCGACTTCGTCTGTTTTATAATTGTAAAGGGGCCCTATTTGGACCTCACTGGCCTTCAAATTTAAAATTGTCATTACTAGGTCGTGTGGGGTATCATATAAAAGGGCTTCGCTTGTTCATTCCAAAATATTTTTTTTATTTTTTTTACAACTCTTAGATTTCAAGTTATGATGGAAAATGTAAAAAAAACTACTACCCCCTATCTCCGAAGTTTGCAAAAGCAAAAATCTGAATCAAATTTAGTCGATAGACGTTTACATCATTACATCAATATTGCAGCTAAAATAAAACGATCTATCTAAGTAGCACCGTTTTATGCAAAAAAACCTTTACAAGCAAATTAAGTTTTGCGGTCAACAAAAAGGGTATACCAAGCATGAAGGATGTGAATCTACCCCTGAAACTGAACAACTTTTTCCATGGAACACAGGTCGAATGAAATACGAACGAAAAATTTTAACCTCCTATTGAAACTGAATCAACTGATTTGTCAAAAAATTTGTTCGTGTTTCATGGGGAAAGTTGTTCAGTTTTATGGGCAGAATCACATCCTTCAGGGTTGATATACCCTTTCTGTTACACCTTGTATACTGAAGGTATATCGGCGCGCGAGTCAGACTTGAACTTGACCGGTTTTTTTCTCAGCTTACATACTTACATCCTACATACTATCTCCTTTAGCCACTAGGGTTGTCTGGAAGAGGTTAACTAGGTATAAGTCCTCCATTGCATGTTTTCTTTCTTGTTACTGTTTTTGTTATTTTCTTGCAATATATTATATACAACACTAGCTGTGCCCGCGGCTTCGCCCGCGTGGAATTCAGAAAATGTGCAGTATTGTGCAGTCTCTCCCTCTCCCTATCCCTCTCCCTCTCCCCTCCTTCTCACGCTCCCTCTCCCTCGGGAGGAATCTCCATCTCTTGGGGGATGATTTTCCAAACACGCTGAAACAAATGTTTATTTCTTTCTTTTTATTAGACTAAATCCTTATTTTTAATAGAATTTTCATACGTATGTTCATCTCTTATTTCACCCCCTTGGGGGATGATATCCCAAAGTTGCTGAAACACGTGTTTCTTCACTTCTTATTATTAGCTAAAATTTAAATTTCAAACACCTCATGTCAAATCTGTAGGATTTTCATACGAGCTTTCATCCCTTATTTCACCCCCTTGGGTGATGATATCTCAAAACTGCTAAAACACATGTTTCTTTGTTTCTTATTAATAACTAAAATCCAAATTTTCAAGTACCGCATTTCAAAACTGTAGGATTTTCATACAAATTTTCATCCCTTATTTCACCCCCTTAGGGGATGAATTTTGAAAAATTCTAAAACGTACTTTTTTATTTTTTACTAAGAGCTCTGAACCAAATTTCTATAATTCTACCTTTAAAAATGAATGACATAGGCCAACATACGGAAAAAAATCATCCCCTTTTTCACCCCCTTGAAGGGTGATTTTTAAGAAATGTTTATACAGGGTGTAAGGGACGGTGTACCGAAAACTGAAAGGGCGTGCTCAGTTAACGAAACTGAACAACTTTCCCAAAGAAACATTTTTTGGGAAATGAAAAAAATTTTGACCTCTGTTCGATCAGAGTGAGCAAAAAAAGTTGTTCAGTTTCGTTGACTAAACGCGCCCTTTCAGTTTTCGGTACACCGTCCCTTACACCCTGTATACGTTTTTCTTTATTTTTTTACCAGGAGCTTAAATTCAAATTTGCGTGAATCTAGCTCAAGAAACAAAGGACTTTCATACAAACTTTCATCCCTTATTTCATCCCCTTGGGAGATGAATTTTCCAAAATCATGCATTATAACCTGTGTACAAAATTTCTGATCTGTAGGTATGTATAGCGGTTACGGCTCGGCGTTGATGAATCAGTCAGTCAGTCAGGACAAGCTCTTTTATATATTTAGAAGAGAAGATAAATTAGATAAATAATCCCGTCAATCTCGTATTCGGCAAGTCTACGAGTAATGTAGTTTCAGACAATTTTGAGCGCAAAATTACCAATTTACCTCAAGTTACCTCCGTTTACCGTAAGTAACAGTACAGGATTCCTGGATATCCTTTTTTGTCATGTTCATTAACTTTTCATAATACAGGATCCTTATTATTATTCTTCTGAAATGAGTGAGGAATGCACTGATATAAACAAAATTTACTATATTCTAAATGATAAAAATATTTTTTATCACCGCGAGCAAGAAATCTTCAGCACGGCTCAGTTCCATATCAGTTTCTGAAACAAATAAGTTTATTAGAAAAAATAAATTACACATCCTGTAATAGAGAAAAGAGACGCGACTATGTATGTTCGGTGACGTACCAGTACACGGGATCGGCTCAAGGTCTCCATCTGGATCGTCGTCGTTGTCCTCGTCCTCTACTCTTAACATATTGAAAAAAACTTGAATTGAATATTAATTGGAAAAACTGTAATTTCAAGAAAATTTATTAAATAAGAGGAAACTAAAAGACAAGTTTGGGGAAAGAGTTGTGTTCACTGAAAGACAGGGACGAATTTCTGTTGTATGTGAGAACTGGTATAGTAACAGAAATGCGGACAATCAAAGTGAGAGGCTGAGAATCATCCTGACAACAGCTCGCCTTCTTCGTCAGGACATACTCTCTAAATCATATGACTCTTCTCGTTATCCATCTGCTTCAGACATGTCAGGAGGGGGAAAGGACTTAGTCCCCGACTCTCTTCAATTATTTCTAGAGGAGCTCTTGCACAACAAAAGGCATGAAAGTGCATGTAATTAAACAGAGAAAGGCAGTAACCATTGGCCAAGTGATTGTTTCTACTCTTCGTCCGCTCTCTTTTCTTTCTCCGCTCTTATTTGGACTTGGCGTAACTTGCACAGGCTATTTGGTTCGAAACTACTCATTGACATGCTTCACAATTTAGGTTTTTGTTCTTCGTACAATGAAGCCGGGAAATTTGCGCTCCCGCTACTATCGACCAAAGTGCATATATCCAAGCTGTCTTTGATAATGCAGATCATAATGTAGGAACCCTTGATGGCCACGGCACATGGCATACCATGGGTGGTATCTTGTGCGTAACGCCAAAGTCTGCTCTACATGCAGACAAACCTGTTACGCGACCGTATTCTGGCAGCTGGGTTACTTCCACAGAAAATGAAACAAACGGCTACCTTCCTATACAACAATATATCACCCCAGATCACGACGGATATTCCAAGCTTACTTGCTGTGGATATGACAAATTTAAATATAGACTGCAACACGCAAGATTTGGCACGTTCTCTTGACTTACTGTGGGCATCTGGACTCTGGAGTGGAGCTTCACCTCATCCAGGTTGGAGTGGATACATGGAGATCACTCACCAATCTCAGCCATATCAAGTGCACTATCAAAAAAGAATTTCCAGGAATCCTGTACGTATTGCAGTACAGGATTCCTCTAAATTCTTTTTTGGTTTTGAATCTGAGTAGTAATGAGGCAATGGTTGCAGAGCGCAAAAAAAGCATAAGAATGGAAAAGTTATCAAAGTACCTTTTCTTTAAATATTTTACGCTCGCTCCAAGGTAACTTCCAGGTGCCCTGGAATCCTGAAACTGAAAATATTTAACTTCAACATTACTAAGTGTCAGCATAGGCGTCTTCGTAAACGCTGACAGCTACAGCCTTCTCCATAAACGGCACTCGAGCCGCCACTACTTCATCGATTCTATTCATGTCTGAGATTGCATCATCTTTGTTGAAATGAAAATGTAAAAGATTACTAAATAAAACATCGTAATAAAGTCACAGTGTGGTTATTTAATATCGATAATATATAAAGAACATTATATGGTGCCGAAACCTCGCGTGGAAGAAAAATGCCGGACGACAAAATACCATCGGATTGTGCAAATATAAAGCCGCCCAAATACTTTGCAACGAGCGCCGACAATGTTGCAGTAACTTGGAAGCTATGGCTGCAGCAGTTCGATTGGTACTCAATAGCCACAGGTCTAGAAAAGAAAAGTCCAGAAGTCCAAGTAGCCACGTTTATGAGTTGCATTGGGCCGGATGCCGCCATCATTTATAACACGTTCGGCATGACAACCGAGGACGCTAAGAATTTAACGAAAATTAAAGAACGATTTAATAATCACTTCACCCCGAAGATTAACGAAACATACGAAAGATATGTTTTCAATCAAATCTCACAAAAAGAGGGACAAAGTTTCGACGAATTCGTGACTAACCTAAAAAGCAAAGTGAAAAACTGTGGCTATTCGACACTCGAAAGTAGCATTATAAGAGACCGAATAGTGATAGGCATTTCGAGCGATGCGACAAGGGAGAGGTTGCTAGCAGAAGATAACCTCACTTTGGAGAAATCAATTTCCATTTGCCATTCTGCAGAGCAAGTTAAAAACCACATGGAGTTGATGAAAACGCCGAACGCCGTACACGCAGTTACCACCTGTAACAGAAAAACAAAGATTAATAAGAAAAATAAGGAAGAACAATTTGATTGTAAGAGATGTAATACTATGCATGGGCGCAGATCATGCCCAGCATATGGCAAAGTCTGTAAAAACTGCAACAAAAAGAATCATTTCACCAAATGCTGTAAAAGTAAAAAAGTGGAAGTAATATTAGAAGAACATGACGATACCAGCGATTCCAGCGAGGAGGAAGATCCCAACACACTTAGAGTTTCTACAGTAGGAGCCGACATAGACACTGAAGACTGGTACGAGACAGGTTACCTACAAAATAAAATAAAGGTTTCCTTTAAACTAGATTCCGGCAGTCAGTGCAATGTGTTAAATAAGAGAATCGCTGAAAAGTGCAAGGCAAAAATAAGACCAAGCAGCACAAAATATTTAACATCCTTCTCCGGACATAAAATAGCAGTTACAGGAGAGGCAATTATCAACACCCGAGTGAAGAGCAGCACACAAGAAATCAACTACATCATAGTTGACGCAGAGGTCACACCGATTCTAGGCAAAGCAACAGGTGTCAAGCTTAATCTTATAAAAAGAGTCGAGGCATTGAATTTAGACGAAGACCTTTATGCAGGCATAGGCTGCCTCAAGAATTATGTTTATGACATTGACTTAGTAGATGACCCTAAACTGCCAATATGCCCAGCTCGGAAAGTGCCCCATATATTAAGAAAAGAAGTCAAAGCAGAACTAGAGGCAATGGTAAAGGAAAATATTATAAAACCAATCACAGAACCCACACCTGCCGTCTCACCAATGGTAGTCGTGAGACAAAACAAAAAAATAAGATTGTGTATTGACCCGTCTGAGCTGAATAAGAATCTCAAAAGAAGACACTACCCACTCAACACAATTGAAGAAATTGCTTCAAGAATCCACGGTTCTGCATGGTTTACACTGCTTGATTGTAAAAAAGGATTCTGGCAACTTAAAGTCACTCCTCGCACATCAAAATATCTAACCTTTAGTACACCATTTGGACGGTTCTCCTGCCTAAGGATGCCTTTTGGATTAGCATCAGCACCAGAGGTGTTCCAGCAAGTAATGAGCTCACTTCTGTCTGATATCGAGAATGTTGAAGTCTCAATGGACGACATTCTTATCCATGGAGTCACAAAAGAGCAGCTAGAAGCAACAACACAAAAAGTCATAATGAAACTGAAACATTCAGGACTTACCCTAAACAAGGAAAAGTGTATTTTTAGTACACAAGAAATAAAATTCTTAGGACACATTGTCTCCAAAGATGGACTCAAACCAGATCCTGAAAAATTAGACACAATCAATAAGATAAAAAGACCTGAAAATGTGAAGGAACTTCAAAGATTCCTTGGACTAGTTACCTATCTATCTAAATTTATAAAAAATATGGCAGACATCACAGCACCACTGAGAATCCTGCTACAAAAGGAAGTAGAATGGATATGGGAACATGAACAAGAAAAAGCCTTCACAGAGCTGAAAAATATATTACAAAACCCACCTGTTCTTGGGTTCTATGACCCAAAGGCTCCAATCACACTCTCTGTAGATGCCAGCAGCTACGCCTGCGGTGGAGTCTTGTTACAAAATGAAAAACCTATCGCTTATTGCGCCAAGTCATTCACAAAGACAGAACAGAATTACAGCCAATTAGAAAAGGAAACAAACGCAATATTAGTGGCTTGCAAGAAGTTTCACAACTACATTTGGGGGTGCAAGGATTTAACAATAGAAAGTGATCACAAACCACTACAAACAATATTTAAAAAACCACTACCTGATGCACCTCCCAGATTGCAGAGAATGTTCCTACAAATATTACCCTACAATCCAAAAATCATATACAAGAAAGGAAAAGAAATGTATGTGGCAGATACTCTAAGTAGAGACTGTAGAAATATCAGCCAAGAAGAAATGGATGACCACACATTGACTATTTGTGCAATATTACCATTTTCACCTGAAAGAAAACAAGAACTGAGAAAAGAAATGGATGAAAATCAAGAATTAGTAGAGTTAAAGAAAACTATACTAGAAGGATGGCCAGACAGCATACAAGAAATAAAAGAAAATTTAAGAAAATATTGGTACTTTAGAGAAGCACTTAGTGTCTATGATGGAATAATATTTAAAGACAACAGAGTCCTAGTACCAGAGAAAATGATTCCACTAGTTATGAGATGCTCTCACTTGAGCCACAAAGGAGTTCAAGGAACAATTCAACTGGCTAGAGATAGCGTGTTTTGGCCAAATATGACCAAAGACCTAACAGAATATGTAAAAAACTGCAAAACTTGTGCCAAATTACAAAAAGACAATCCAATGGAACCTATATTACAACAAGAGGCGCCAGAAAGGCCATGGAGTATTGTAGGTTCGGATTTATTTCATCTAAAAGGACGTGATTACATACTGATTGCAGATGCATACTCAGGTTACTTTGATTTTGTCGAACTGCCTAATCTCACCAGTACAGCAGTTATCAAACGCATGAAAAAATGGTTCGCTACATTTGGCATACCTAACATTTTGAATACTGATGGAGGAAAGCAATATGATTCAGAGGAATTCAGAAAATTCAAAAGAGAATGGAAGTTTGAACATCGCATATCAAGTCCTCACTTCCCAAGATCCAACGGACTAGCAGAACGCTATGTACAAGAAGCTAAGATCCTACTGAAGAAATGTCAGGAAGAAAATGCTGATGTACAACTTGCCCTACTTCACCATAGAAATACTCCTAGGGACAAGCTTGGTTCTCCAGTCCAACGTCTCATGAGCAGAAGAACAAAGACACTCCTACCAGTCGATGATACACTTCTACAACCTGAAATTATAAAATATGTTCAAGATATATTAAACATGAAAAAGGAAAAAGAAAAAAGATATAGTGATAAAGGAAAACAAAAACTAAAGGAATTAAAGAAAGGAGATAAGATATACATTAGACAAGATCATAGAAACTGGACACCAGCTGCAGTAGTAGCACCAGCAACTGAACCCCGATCCTACATTGTAAAAACCAAAGATGGTACTTACCGTAGAAACCTATGGCACATTGTAAAAACCAAAGATGGTACTTACCGTAGAAACCTATGGCACATTAAAGCCGACAAACATTCGAGCTCGCCAGATGACGAGCATTCCCTTTCAGGTATACTCCACTCAAAGTCTGTTCCTGGACTGCTGAAAACAGAGCCCAGTAGTCAGAACCCAGTAGAGCAACCAACTACCCAGAGGTCCCCAGCCAGAGCCGGATCTAGTCCATCTATCCAGAGGTCCCCAGCCAGAGCCGGAACCAGTACAACTACCCAGGAGCCCCATGCCAGGTCTGATGTCACCACCACGACCAGAAGCGGCCGCGTGATCAACAGGCCGGCAAGATATCTCCATTAACAAAAAAAGGGGGATGTCAGCATAGGCGTCTTCGTAAACGCTGACAGCTACAGCCTTCTCCATAAACGGCACTCGAGCCGCCACTACTTCATCGATTCTATTCATGTCTGAGATTGCATCATCTTTGTTGAAATGAAAATGTAAAAGATTACTAAATAAAACATCGTAATAAAGTCACAGTGTGGTTATTTAATATCGATAATATATAAAGAACATTATACTAAGAAAAATAGAAAGTCATTTAGTATTAAAAACGGCGTCCTGCCATTGCTCGAAACAAATCCTAGCTTTTTCCGGCCAGTTCCAGGAAAATTCCAGTTTTTCCAGGTTTTTTGAGACAGGTTTTTTGGTACTGGATTATAAATTTATAAGTAGTCTTAGATATCTTGTATTTAAAAACATATGCGTTATTTATGACGATTTTAGGCACGCTCCAGGAATTTCATTGAAATTCCTGTTTTTCCAGGATTTCCCGGCTCTGCCAAGTGGGAGGTCCTGGGACTTTTTTTAACGTCATCCTGGAAGGTGTCCGAACATATTACAAAAGGTCTCGTTTAGCAATTTTAAATGTCCGGGTCAAAATTAAATTTTCCCGGGGTAATAGGGATTTGGCAGCGCTGCAACTCTGGCACGAGAGTTTGTGAGGTCCATCATCCGTAATTAAAAAATCCTAAAACGGTAATAAAAGTTGTAGCTCATTTATTTCGGTTGGTACTGAATAAAAATTTAATTCAAATGTAATAAGAGTAAGATTTTTCTATAAATATTCACTGCTAAAAATAAAAGACCGTTGCGCTGACGAAGAAAATATGGACGGACAGGCATTTATAAATAGAACGCGGAAGGGCGCGCGTCTTCAAAATTGACCCAAATTCCGTGGGACGTTCCTAGTACCTGCCTCGTCCCGTTTCGCCGCTGTCATCATTTCACGCCAAATTAACTACTTCCTGAGCTGTTTACGTGTCAGGTGATAGGTTTTCGAAAATCATCCGAGAATTTGACCTAACACGATAAACGGTAAGGGTACCGGAAAAGCAAAATAATTTGACTGCAAAGTTGTTTCGGCTTAGTGGTGCGGAAGTTTTAAAGGGATGGGTCTGTTTTCTTCTTTCTTGAAAGTGGGAGGGTGAACGCTAGCGGTATATTAATTTGAGTGTATGCCGTGCTTCGGGAGGTACGTTAAGCATTGGTCCCGGCTACTACAAGTGATAGTATTCGTTAATCCCAGTCAAACGCTGTTAAATTTGGCGGCCAATAACCTCGCATACCCTGTATTGGGTCTTAGTCTTCCTCTGGGTGGAGGAGGTCAGTTGACAGTCGCTCTATGAAAAAAGCCAGTTTCGCTAATTAGCCGAATTTGTAAATAATAAATAAAATAAATAAAATGCATTTATTTCAGACATTTGCAGAGTCTATATTACATTATATATTACAATTTCATTACAAAAGTCTAAAGAAATGATGAGGGCTGTTCTTTGTCCTGTAGGCAGGCCAAGGTACCGGATGGAAGGATGAAGTGGCCAACTGCTAGGAGCTAGGAGTGCCCGACTGGGCGGAATTGGCACAGAACAAGGAAGCGTGGCATGCTGTAATGTCGGAGGCTAAGAACCACTTTGGTTCGCTGAGCCATAGAGATAGATAGTTAGATAGTTCTCTTCAACATTTCCTGACAAGAGGGCCTTATCTTATTTATGGCACACTTTGCTGTGAGTACTATCATAGACGAGCCTTGGCCTTGCAACATTTCCTACACATTCAATTGTTTTCAAGTATTTTCAACAAAGTTAGATCCGCTAGAGCGGATGAAAAGGCCACAGTGACAAATAATGACCCTACCGGGACAGAACATCCTAGAATTTATGTTAACTAGAAATATTATGGGAAAAGCAGAGGCAGTGAGTAATCCTAATCGAAAACCACCGATTTTTAGTCTGTCGATAGTTGGGAACAACGGCCTAACATGCCTTTCGAAGCTCAGAAAGAGCTCTGGGCCATTTGCACTAAACTTAAGAATCGCCCCTAACTTGTTTAGGACACTCCTAGCAGTCCTAGCAATAGTTTGACGGCCCGTAAGAAACAACTTGGGCGATTCTTAAGTTTAGTGCAAACGGCCCTATTTGTTATACCATACAGAGCTGGTTGTTGTCCTTCATGCTATACCTCAAGCAGCCACCCATCCAGGTCCCAGCCATTACATTATAAATGTTTAACATGGCTTTAAATGAAATTTAATTCTTAAACGGAAGCCACTGCACAGAGGATACTATATTTTTCCTTACTTATCTTTCTCTAAAGTGACGAATTTGAATACAAACTTTCATACGCTTTGTGTCACCAATAAGGGATAAATTTTCAAAAACCTTTTTAATGCTCATGTACGTCGGTAGTACTTATATGGTATTCTGTGTCTACGTCTCATATGTTTGTTGAAAGGTTAATGCAAATAGTGTGTCTCTATCTAGCAATTTTATTTTGGTGCCATCGCACGGTATTACTCGCACGGTGCACGATAAACGGTAAGGGTACCGGAAAAGCAAAATAATTTGACTGCAAAGTTGTTTCGGCTTAGTGGTGCGGAAGTTTTAAAGGGATGGGTCTGTTTTCTTCTTTCTTGAAAGTGGGAGGGTGAACGCTAGCGGTATATTAATTTGAGTGTATGCCGTGCTTCGGGAGGTACGTTAAGCATTGGTCCCGGCTACTACAAGTGATAGTATTCGTTAATCCCAGTCAAACGCTGTTAAATTTGGCGGCCAATAACCTCGCATACCCTGTATTGGGTCTTAGTCTTCCTCTGGGTGGAGGAGGTCAGTTGACAGTCGCTCTATGAAAAAAGCCAGTTTCGCTAATTAGCCGAATTTGTAAATAATAAATAAAATAAATAAAATGCATTTATTTCAGACATTTGCAGAGTCTATATTACATTATATATTACAATTTCATTACAAAAGTCTAAAGAAATGATGAGGGCTGTTCTTTGTCCTGTAGGCAGGCCAAGGTACCGGATGGAAGGATGAAGTGGCCAACTGCTAGGAGCTAGGAGTGCCCGACTGGGCGGAATTGGCACAGAACAAGGAAGCGTGGCATGCTGTAATGTCGGAGGCTAAGAACCACTTTGGTTCGCTGAGCCATAGAGATAGATAGTTAGATAGTTCTCTTCAACATTTCCTGACAAGAGGGCCTTATCTTATTTATGGCACACTTTGCTGTGAGTACTATCATAGACGAGCCTTGGCCTTGCAACATTTCCTACACATTCAATTGTTTTCAAGTATTTTCAACAAAGTTAGATCCGCTAGAGCGGATGAAAAGGCCACAGTGACAAATAATGACCCTACCGGGACAGAACATCCTAGAATTTATGTTAACTAGAAATATTATGGGAAAAGCAGAGGCAGTGAGTAATCCTAATCGAAAACCACCGATTTTTAGTCTGTCGATAGTTGGGAACAACGGCCTAACATGCCTTTCGAAGCTCAGAAAGAGCTCTGGGCCATTTGCACTAAACTTAAGAATCGCCCCTAACTTGTTTAGGACACTCCTAGCAGTCCTAGCAATAGTTTGACGGCCCGTAAGAAACAACTTGGGCGATTCTTAAGTTTAGTGCAAACGGCCCTATTTGTTATACCATACAGAGCTGGTTGTTGTCCTTCATGCTATACCTCAAGCAGCCACCCATCCAGGTCCCAGCCATTACATTATAAATGTTTAACATGGCTTTAAATGAAATTTAATTCTTAAACGGAAGCCACTGCACAGAGGATACTATATTTTTCCTTACTTATCTTTCTCTAAAGTGACGAATTTGAATACAAACTTTCATACGCTTTGTGTCACCAATAAGGGATAAATTTTCAAAAACCTTTTTAATGCTCATGTACGTCGGTAGTACTTATATGGTATTCTGTGTCTACGTCTCATATGTTTGTTGAAAGGTTAATGCAAATAGTGTGTCTCTATCTAGCAATTTTATTTTGGTGCCATCGCACGGTATTACTCGCACGGTGCACGGTAATAGGTAAGCGCCACCGCGCCGATGGCGAATGTTGACGCACAGACAAACCAATTCTCGATTTTGATGCGCTCCATTATGTGAAACAACTAATTATTCTTGTAAATATTAAATAAATAAAATAAAGAACTCCTGTTCGAAATTTTATACTTCTAAACCTACTGGGTAGAGATTTTTTTGTAGATTGAAAACCCTCGATCTAGCTGCTTGTTAATTCTGACAAAACATCCATGCGAACGAAGTCGTGGGCACAACTTGTTCTTTGTGAGAGCAATACAGTAAGCTGAACTACTACTATGTTTGCGGAGCGGCGGCGTCTGCGCTTGCGTTGATAACTTCATTATTCTTTTGCTACTGTCAACATTAGAGACTATCGAGAGCCGTGGAGTAGATTATTGAAAATATGCGACACTTATACAGCGAATTGTAGGGGTAAACGTTGTGATTATCTTCAGATATCCCTTGCTTCTGAATTAGTTATGTTTGACATTGAAGTCAGATCTCAATAGAAATGTGTCGCAAATTGTTAAAGAATTTGACTATAGTTATTTAAAATTATTATTATTACTACATATAAAAAATTTCGTCAAAAGAGGCAATCCTAACAAACCTTTTCTTTATTCAAGACTGGAATCGTTCCCCGAGTGCTTAATAATAATGATACAAATATGGATTCAGAATGTTTAATTTATTTACTCATAATGACTTTCTGTTTTTAATAACTTCTAAATCTGCATCTCCATGGTTTTCTTCGTTCGATTTTATAACGCGACCTATAATTTCGGTTAGCGCTCACTTTACCTCATTTGTAAAGAAGTGACGATACAATCTACATACATCGAAGCTTTCTTCGATACTAAACCGATAAGTTATCGATATTTAGCAGAAATGTAGCCGTTTAGTGCTTTAACCGACTAGTGCGGTAAATAATTTGATATATGAGATTTTCTTACGTCATTTTTTATTAGCTTGAGGAGTGTTTTATAACCAATATTATTATTATTCGATGTAGAGTAGTCTGTTTTGGTATTAGAGCATATATGTAGAAGTAGTTAATTGTTGTACACTTGAAACTTGCTCAAAATCAGCATAGTAAGAGCAGGCAGCAAAATGGGACACCTTTTAAGAAGCGCCTACATCCTGGGACTCGACAGGAAAGATAACGATGAAGGTTAGTAATTATATGCTGATTTTTGTCATCATAATGCTATATTTTACCGTGTACAGTCCAAGATAGGTCAAGCTTAGCACTCTCTCTTACAACTAGACTTTAGCTCCTACCGCTACTTAAATAAGAACAGTACAAAGTTTAACGTATCAAGCTTGATGTGCTGTTGACTGTACCCGTAGATGCTCTAAAAGTATTTGTATGGAACTTGCCATTAACCTAACGAGTATGTTCATTATGGCCATTGAAAAACGATCATTTGCTTATACTTAGTTTGGCTTCAAATCTTTATAATGGAAATTTTAAGAAAAAATATGTTTTTTCTTTGTATTACGTAACTTTCAAATCAGTTGCAACTATTGACGTATTTTTGTGTATAAACAGCAACTCTGTTAAGTGACTACTGTACTTTACAAAAACAGAGACATATCTCTGTGATTTGATTTGATTTACATGTCTCTGTGATTTTTTCAACTGTTGTTGTCAGTAAAGGCGAGTAACTGACGAACCTTAGACAAATAATACTAAAATTATTTATTTAAAGTTTACATTGTAACTTATTCTTGTGCACAAAACGTGTTGTAGCTGATAATGAAAAAGTTAACATTTTTTACCAATAAAATCGGCAAAAATAGCCGTCGCTTGTCGTGATGCATAGTTTTGTATTTATTACAAGTCTCTTGACTCGTTTGCAAGGTTGTGACGTACCCCTCAATACACACGCTTTATAAAAATACATATAGTGTGTTCCCGAGTTCATATCATCATAACATCCCATGAAAACGTCCACTACAGGACAGGGAGCTCCCTCCAGAATTCTAGCTTTTGCTGGAAAAATGTAGAGGGGAAGTACCATAGTCACCTCGCTTGTTAGCGTTACGGCTGGCACCGTGGACCGCGGTTGTAGGTGACCGCAGGAAGTAAGATGTAAGATATAAAGGAGGATGCTGCTGCCCATCCTCCAGTTAACCCTTAGTCGCCTCTTACGACACCCACGGGTATGTATGGGTTGGTACTATTCTTTGCCGGCACCACACGGGGCGAGTTCATATACTTAACCCGAATCTATTCAAGTCGCGAGTGAATAGGCTTTTTCTGGGCAAGCTCGTCCCACCGTTGACCTCATCTCTGTCCTCAAGACTAGATCGAGGTCAAGAGTAAGCCCATTGACTATAAAAAAAATTACTTTTATGTAGTTTAAAACAACGAGAAAACGCTTTGAAACATCTTTTATAATGCGCACGGCCAATAATGAGTGGGATTCTCTGCCTGCGTTTGTGTTCCCGAGTTCATATAACCCGAATCTATTCAATTCGCGAGTGAATAGGATCCTTCTGGGCAAGCTCGTTCCATCGTCGACCTCATCCTCAAGACTAGATCGAGGTCAAGAGTAAGCCCATTGACAATAAAAAAAAATCAGGAAGAATTAAAAAGACGACGATATTCTATATCACGTAATTGATAATAGAATCTGATTATTTATTTATATTTGGAATTTTTTGTATCACTTTATTTATGACGTTGTACAAACAAAGTGGCGCCATGTAGGTAAAGAAGGAGGAAAAATATTTGATGATTGTACAAGAAATGGATAAAATAACTATATAAGAGGAGAGTTCATAAGTTTTAAAAATTGGGTACACATAGACGACACATAAGAACATTTTTTTCCCGAAACGTAAATACCTAGTTTCATTAAATATTCTGGTTGAGATTTTAAGTCTTGTGATATCAGATACCAAGTAGGTACTCAAAAAAAGACAAAAATATGCTGGACCTCTCATTGTCTTAAATAAATTTTCAGACAGGGTTCTCAGTTAAATGGTCTAACTATAGAATTATATTCTTACTTGCTATTTACGACTATTTACTTAGCTCAAATGACTGACGCAAAAAATAATCCCCTACTTTGCGCATTTTGATAAGAATTTTGTTCAAACAATGCAATGCCATTGTTTTCAGGTTAGTTATATATAACACTATGTACTTGAAAGCTCTGCACACAGTCATATCACAGAATATCTAGGTAAGGTGACAGATAACTTTCTTTACTCTTCTGATGATAAACAATTCAATGTAAGTATATAAATCATTATCATGATGACTTCCCATAAAAAGTCCACTGCTGGACAGCGAGCTCCCTCAGATTATACTGTGAATGAGTATGTCATCGAGTACAAGAAATTTGCAACTGACATAAACTACTAACATTGCCCTGTTTCCACATTTATTAAATTTGTATTTATGTAAAATGTTATTCTGAATTATTTCAAACAAAACAGGATTTATATTGCTTCAACACAATGTACCCAAACAGACTTATCAACGTAAGTCCTAACAACTTTATACATAGTATTAATTGTTATTACATGTGTACAAAAATATTTATTCATATACCCGGATGACGGATCATTTAAACTACTGTAACTAATTAAATTAACTAATGAACTGCACCACTGGCTTATTACAACGAACAGGTTTCATTGGCGTACTCTATCATGTTACCACATTTCTCTTTGACTGTACTGAACCTGCTAGCTTGCGCGTTGGCAGACCAACGTAATGTGGATCTAATAGGCCACTACTTTCTGTACAAAGTTGTGAACTTGTACTCGATGATGAGGTAGGATAACTTGCGGGTGCCCTCAGAGTCTAGAATTTCACAGAAATTCACAATTTCAGAATTTCACAATTTTCAGGGGGATGGTTTACCATACTCACTAAGATTGTTAGCGTTTCTTCTGGCACAATGGATCACGGTCAAGAGCAGGTAAAGCTTAACACTTGCAGTGCGACTGTAGTCCCTAAGGTATTGAAATTAGAACGTTAAAAACCTAAAGTGTCAAACTTGGTGTGTTCTTGACTGTACGATACGCAGAGGCAGAAGAACGCTGTTGCCCATTCTCCCTTCGGTTCAAAATCGAGATTATCATCATCTCGTGTGGATTGTAAATTCAATGACAGATCTCACAAAATTTGATATTAAATAAATACAAATATTGGGGGACATTTCCCACAAGGTCATCTGATCCTAAACCTATTAATAAAGTATTGAAAAAAAAAACCGAACGATATTAGAGCTTCGATTTCATCGTTTTCCTGATTTTATCAAACTCCTGCGTTATATCTTTTGAGCCATTTGAATGTTCCTGCTTTTTTTTTATTGGACATGTAAGAGTGTTGCTGTTCCGTACGTATCTACCAGTAACATGGTAAACATGTAGCAAACTATCAAAAAAGAAATTTCCTTAGATTTATTCATGTTATAATTTTACGAAGTAAATCCTTTTACTAATCTTTGATTCTGATACGATAAGATTGCACTGAGTTGCATCATATCATTACCTATTTCATTTATTTACCTGTCTTATAACTTTTGTAAGATTACATTTGATAACAAACGATATCTACAGGAAAATTATAAGTTTCTATAAGTATTAGGTTGTCATGTAAAGATATCATGCCCAATTTTCCTTGTATTTTGTTATATGGAAAATTTAATTCAAGAAGAAAATAAAAGTATTAAGAAAATAAAACATTTATCACATCACATTTGTCTTTATAAAATTTAAGAATTTGTTAGTAAAGTCATTTGAAATCTAAAAAAGGTGTTCTTACAATGTAGTTTCTTGACATCGACTGCCTAATGATATCATGTGATGTGACATATCAATAAAGGAATTATTTAGCGCACACTTGGCCTGCGAAAATTTATCAGCGGTTGTTTAAATAGGCTTCGCGGCTCCGGTTAGCGCGAGTTGCGTAGCGTTTGTGGACTTAGCTTTTAGTAACAATCGGTGTTTCGGCGACTCGATACAGTTGCAAGACGGACGGCGATACGATTATTGGAAAAAATTGTTTTAGGTTTCAGTTATAATCAAAATTCTTCCCGAAACATACCAGGTGTTGTTTTGAATCGTTGATCAGTGCCGTGCGCGGCTGTATTCTAACAAGTTTTTGACATGCACGGATGGTTTAGGGATCCACTCGTGAGTATTTTTTGTAAATGTTTAATGTAGTTAGATGCCTTCATTGAGGAGTAAGCATTAGTTTCAGCTCTATAAGGAGAGGGCTGACAAAACCGGGACACATGAAACGAGAAAAGAGAGGCCACCATGCATTGGAGTTGCTTAGGGCTTGACCATGTGTATATTGTATTTGTGTGTGTCTATTGTGTTGTGTATTTGCCTTTATTTTTTTAAGCAAAGTAGAAATTTTTTACAAAGAAACATTAACTGAAATGTAAACTCCTTTTTCATAGTATTCGCGTCTCGAATCTTTTGCTTATTGAGTACCCTCTGCATGCTTTAATTTTTTTTATTTGTAATTGGGTTTTGCCTTAATATGGAAATGTGATGTCCTCCTCTGCGCACCATTATTAACGCTGCTTTATATGTACAGGCTAAATATGAAAACATTCTACAAATTTTTAGATTAAGTTCAGACCACTAAACTGAACATAGGTCGTTAGAAAAAAATCGATCTCCCATACAAAATGTACGATCAGCTGACTGACTTTACTACAAAAGGGTAAAATTATTTTTCGTCCGACGACCTACGTTCCTAGGCGAAAATTTTTCAGTTTCGCGGTCTGAACTCCATCTCAAAATTTGTCGAATGTTTTCAATTTCACCCTGTAGCTATGTAAAGTGTTTTGGTGGTTTTGGTAGATCAAGTTATTTAGTAAGTATGTATCGGTCTGCTCATTTCCTAACCTTGTAAATACTAAGTCTACTCTACAAATGAAGTCGGTTAAAAACCAGTTGTCATCGGCTGCGAGACCTTCTAGGGTAGACCTCTTTTCTATTGAGGTTTCTGGAACTGGTTGCCCTTAGTCCTACACTATACTTTACTGCTAGTAAAGTAATTTGTGATTATACATTTATTAACCTATAAGGTGACCCAGACTTAGGCATTTCGTTTGATAAATCTTAAAACTTTATGGCTAAGAAAGAATTCAACTATGTAGATACCTAATATTAAGGCATAATATTAGTTCATCATAACATCCCATGAAACGTCCACTGCAGGACAGGGAGCTCCCTCCAGAATTCTAGCTTTTGCTGAAAAAAATGTAGAGGGGAAGTACCATAGTCACCTCGCTTGTTAGCGTTACGGCTGGCACCATGGACCGCGGTTGTAGGTGACCGCAGTAAGTAAGATGTTAGATACAAAGGAGGATGCTGCTGCCCATCCTCCAGTTTATAACCCTTAGTCGCCTCTTACGACAACCACGGGTATGTAAGGCTTGGTACTATTCTTTGCCGGCACCACACGGGGCAATACGAGTATTAGTTAAATATACCATATTTACTTAGTCTTCGTCTTTGAGAACCGCCACCGCATTATCGATATTTAATTTTTCCTTGCACCCAAAGGTTGCCTGGAATAAATTGATTTTCAGCAATAAAGCCGCCTTATTGTGCTCTATATTTTATGTTTACCTATGTTTTTGTATTTCTTGTTAGCTGTGTGCAAAAAAGAGTATTGTATTGTACCAATAAACTTTAGCAGATACACGATTGTTGCTAAAAAGCTGTACAGTAAAAAGGCCATGTCTCTGTGCTCTTAATCGCTTCATGAAATTTCAACTGAAATGGCGAAACATTTAGTTCGAATCTTGAATGCGACTGTGTACCTAATCTACCAAAATGTATGATCGAAGTTTATCGTTAAAGTTAGACGGTATTATGTAAAGAATTCGGCTAGTTTCTCTAGATCCGTAAAGATGTAAACATTTGCTTCCTCTAATTACCTACGATCCATTTTGAACCCGGTACTCTACTTCCCACCCACAGCGGTCGCCGTTCGTTAACCAACTGTATTACGCGCGGTTGATGGAATTTAAGCCAATTTCATTTCATTTGCGCGATCCTATTACCTACAGCTGTTTTTGTAAACATTATCTATGTATAAAGTTTGAGACATGAGGTTGATCATTTTAGATCACAGAAAACTTGTATGCGGGTTTTTGAGACTTAGTAACCTATAAATAAATAAAAATTAATATTGGGGCACATTTCACACAAGGTCATCTGATCCCAAACTAGGCCAAGCCTGCCTGTACTATAGTGGGTATCAGAGATTGATATACCATAATACATACATAAATAGATAAATAACACCCAGACACAAAATAAATACTTGTGTTCATGACTCAAATGTTGCCCTGGGCGGGGATCGAACCCGCGACTCACGGCGTGTCACCTTGTTACACTGCACTTCCTACTCGTTCACCTTCTATGGATTCCTCTTCCCAAAGGTTGTCTGAAAGAGATCGCTTACAGCGATAAGGCCGCCTTTACCCACTTTTGTAATTTTTTGTTTTAATTTGTATTTTTTTTTGTGTGCAATAAAGTGTTCATCTATATATCTATCTATCTCAGTAGACTAAACTGAACAATTATCCGGAACATGTGTTGGGAAATTTAAAAAATCTCCGAGCAAGTAACCTGCGGTAGTATCCATTGATCTGTGAAAATTCATGGATTCATGAAAATCAAGGGTGTTCCAGTGCTACCAAAAGTTAAACATGTGATTTACTCGAAATCGTTTGAGGTTTGTTTGTTTTGATGTTTGAAAATTTGAATTCTGAATTGATCTAAATATTTCATTCGAACATTTTTTTGGAAAAACGTAAATTAAAGTTTGTATTTCCATACTATGTGTATGGCATTACAAATTTAAGTTTGCGGTTGACAGTTTTTCCTTGAGTATTGCGAGAAAGTAAGTGCAGTGCTGCTGTACCATTTATTTTGTTTTCAAAAATATTTAAAACTAAAGGAATAAGATGCCACCTAAATCAGCTTTTTTTTACAAATTTTGTTTGGGCTGTATCTCATGAACATTAATAGGTAGACAGTTGAAATTTTCATAGATTATGTATGAATTTCTGTTGCCGCTAAAAACTGCCTGGGAAGAGATTCCAGCTGAACACGTGAGACATTTGATCGAGAGCATGCACATACGATGCATACAGGATCTAGGCTTCGGGAGTGCATAGCTAAGAGAGGAGGGCATACCTACTACTAAAAGCTACGATAAATGCAGATTTTTTTAATTTTCAATTTATTTCCATTGTTCGTTTTTCATAAAAAAATATCTATTTTTGCCGTAAGTTCAATATTTACTTAAATGAGGATTAATTTAAAATAATCATTAGCCTTAATGTAAGCAAGAACATTGTTTTACTGTTACCTGAATATTATTTTTAAATATTTGGTTTTGACTAGTAGGTATATATTTTTATCATTTAATCTGACAACGTAACTATTTTTATTATTTAATCTGACTTTCAACCATATTAAATAAGCACCAAATTAAATATTTTTTTTATTTTGTGCTTCTACAGCACGTAGCCAAGGTCATCGATCAAGTAGTTTGCCCCCATTTATAAGTATCAATCAATGCAGCTGACACACTTCGCTCTTTTTATCGCTCTTGCATGTTCTTGTGTTCGTAATATTGTTTATATTTTTTATTGGCGCCTTTATCTTGAGCTCCGATGGTCTTGTCTTGTCCATTGCTACTTCTGCCCACTGAAGAGGTTGAATGACTCGAGATAATGGGAAGGTCAAAGGGTGATGATCTGAGGTTTTTCTAACTAGAGATCAGTAGGTAAACGAAGCCATTAAGTGTTCATAAAAGTACTGGTTACTGCGATCCTTTAAACCACGTGTTCTATTACCCATATTAATGAAAAAACTTTCGCAAAGGAACATGTACGTCGAAAAGAAATAGGATTTTTTTTACCACCGACACATTTGTGTGGGAAGGAAATTATTTTTTGCATTTTGAGCTAAAGGCAAAGTTATCAAGTTTCATGGGTAGAAAAAACATTATTTTAATTTAACGGATCGCGGTACTGTTCCGAAAACCCTAATTAACCGGATCAGATTATAATTCTGTATGGAGACTCGATTTCATTTTATTTAAAAGCCGGACGTTGTAGAACAAATGTACCCAAGAATTTTAAGTATGAACTCAATAATTTTCAGTAGGTTCTAACACTTAAGCAATTTTTTGGAATAACAAATCCATATTTTATCAACTTTCAAATCTCGCTGGACTGGACTTATAATGACTTGTAACGAATGGACTTGTGATAACTTGGAACCCCCCCCCCCCCCCCCTCCCTTTATCAAAAATCTTATAACAAGCTCTATAAGTACCAAAACTTTTAAAGATCTGCAAAAATCCTTTCCAGACAAGCTTTTGCGTTAACGAAACCCTCTGCGCGCAAGTCCGACTCGCATTTGACCGGTTTTATTTAGTTATATCTGTAGTTAGTGTGTAGTTGTAAATCGAAGCAAAGAAGTACTAATTGTTGTCTTTGCGCTATAAATCTTTTGGAAACCTTTTCGACTTACCTACCTACAGGGTGACCTTGGTAAGAGCTCAGAACATACTTAATGATTAGTTAATGTTTGCTTTTACAAATTCGTTTTGGACCACTAATAGGTATTTAGTTCTCCCTGTACAGTGTGCCTTCTTAAAGATTTGCAGGATCATGGTAGACTCCGTTTTTGTTTTCTATATATATTATACACTTGTCATCAAAAGGTCATCATGAGGTCAAAGTAAGCGTCAATGTTTTTTTAAAGATTTTAAACACGGAACTCATTAGTGAGATCGTTAGATAAGGTCCCTGGCAACAGTTTTATTACACATCACATCACACTTTTCTACGATAGCCAGGAAAGAAGGTACGACACTTAGAAAAAAAAGTGCGATATTCAGGCTAATTTCCCTTACATTTCTTGAAATAAATTTTTCAAAGTGATGTGCGGTTTTTCCTGAACACTTAAGAGGTGTGTAATCTTTGAATAAATTTTTGTTTGGGATCTTATCTAACGATTTTACTATTCAGTTACGTGTTTTTAGTTTTAAGAAAAACAATGACGCTTACTTTAACCCCATCATTGTATGAAAATGTATGGCGGAAAAATCAAAAGTTCGATTTTGTTTGATGCCGAGTGTATTATAATGTGACTCAAGGAGACAGTCCTGAATAACCACTCGTCCTTTTACCTTCTGGTAAGTTTTACGATATTCAATCGGCAAGTCAATAACCTGCTTCGGAGCGCTACCTTCCTGAGAATTTGTGCCTCCTACTACCGGTATGGAAGCAATATCCCTCTATTTACCGAACTCGATAATGTTGACAGGAGGTTGTTCACACGTGCTGAGTCAACATGATACGTCTCAACAAGACAAGGCTGAATGTAATATTTACCACCCAACACGTTTACCGACTACAATGCCAACTGGCCTTACACTATTTTCATTATTAAGCTCATAACAAACAGCAAAAAATCTCAGAAAGAATATAGGACATAATCTGAACAAACTCGACAAGGTGAGGAGAAGACAGATTTATCGCTTATCTACTGCTTTTACAAATATATGCAGGATGCTTGACCTGAAACCTCATTCTCTTTCGAGTTCGCAAACTGATAGCATAGCACTTTTAGTAACTTAGTGTTAGTGCCTTATTAAGAAAGAATCTCGCTTGTCCTATTAGGGTATTTATTCTTATAAGTCAAAGCGGTTTATCTCTAGCAGAGTTTTCATAAGTAATCAGTCTTGCGTAAACACTTCAAGAAGAGTGGCGTCGCGCCCCTTATGTTTGTGATTAAAAATAAGTTGTTTTTAATCTGTCATCTTACATTGCTCAAACGTGCTATCATTTGTGTACCTAATGTGCAAAATACTCCGGCAGTGACCTTTTTCGTACATCGTCGCGTGAATGTATAGTGTAGTGGTTAGTAGTGCGATGGAATTTCATTTTTATGGGCAGTTCGAACGTCCGCGCCGGTTGCAAGAGATGCCCTTATGGGATGAAGAGGATAACTTGTCTGATAGACGCATCTATGGTAAGGGCCTATTACTTGTGGTAGCTACAAAATTACTTATTAATCATGATAACGAATTCATCCTGCTTATGTTCCCTTGAACTTCATAAACAAGACTCGATCAAGTAGGTACGTTTGTTTACTTTGCTCAGCACACAATGCATCCTTTGATTTCTTCTCAATAAAACCATCGGAACTGAACTGTTTGTAATTTTACACGAAGTCATAGCTAGCTATCTTTATTTCATAAAACATTTTTCGGTATCTAACAATAACAAGCTTTATCTAAGTGAACGAGCACGTCAGTAGAAACAGTTTGGGCTTTATACCATCGTAATAGAGTTGCTAATGCTTCCACTGTCGTGCGGTTGACCGTATCTATCTAAAATATAATTTAAAATTTTAATAATTTCTTTAAGTACCTAAGTAAATATTTTATATTATTTATGACTATTTGTGACACCCACGTGATACCTACATATTATGTACTAAAGACATTTACGATGATTAGAGAAGGCAGTGAATTGTTTTTTAGTAGTTTTCGCTAAAAGATTTATTAAAGCAATTATCTTTCATTGTAGTTAATGATTTAGTGCCTGTCATGCTTGCATTATGTTGACAGGAGGGTACAAAGAAACATAAAAGCACATTAAACAAATATTTAAACCACATTAATTTTGATCTGTGACGAGATGAACACACACTAAGTTCACTGTAAACAGCGATTTACTCAGGTATGCTATATTTTAGTTGTTATTGTTACTATAGGCACTCACATCTGTTACAAAATTTTCTTCTACGGATATGTACGGTCAACCGCTTGTCGGTTTTCGGTAGAAACTTTTTCCTCTATTACCACGCCATAAGGCCCAAAAGTGTTTCTACTGATGTGCGGCCGTGTGCACTATAAGGACGTGAATAGTATTTCTAAAAGTGTATATGTCCGCTAGTCTAGACAGTAGCTATAGACTCTACAGTGTCGAGGAAGGCAGAGTCTGTATCGATTTGGTGCAAGGATAATTTTAGCAACGCAGCGGGGCAGAGCAGCTGTTTTCTCATAGCCAGCCAACTTATGCGATTACGCGACAATCCATGCAAACACCTTTAAGCTACGTCTGATTTGGCGGCTTGAAAATTTTGTCAAACGGAGGCAAGCTTTCGGGTGCTGCCTAACCAACCCTTAGCATTTTTCTTTTTTTTTTTAAATATTAACCATTTTGAGAGGAAACGGGAATTCGAATATGTTATAAAAAAAATTCACGTTTTCTATACGATTTTTTTTTTATGTTACCAGTTAGCAAACGAGCAGGTGGGCCACCTGATGGTAAGTGGTCACCACCGCCCATAGCGCCCACTGTCTTACTAATGGCATATTTTGACACTAATAAGACAGCCAAGCGCGTTGCTCACTTTGAGAAATAAGATAGTATGTCTCATGTACCGGTAATTTCACTGGCTCCCTTGCCCATCAAACCGAAACACAGCAATGCAAACACTGCTGCTTCACGGCAGAAAATAGCAAGAGGGTGGTACTTCCCCAGACGGACTTCCAACAAAAGCCCTACCACCTCCAAAAAGATTTTAGAAGTTATTTTAAAAACAAAATTAATTTTAAAACAGTTATTTTTATCAAAACACTTCTAATTGTTTGTAAGATTATTATTTCTATCGTTTTAATGTTATATATGAGACTTGGTAGGCTTTGTATACCGTGGTTCAAAGGGCCAAGTATCCAATAATGGGGCATGCCCCGTCGTCCTACTGGAGTGTCCCACTGGTAGGACGACGGGGAATTCGCATTTCCCCCTCGTCCTACTGCACTAGAGTGGAAACCAAATCAATGGCCTCATCGATACATTATAAATAAAATAATGACTTTTATTATTGGATCAACTTTTAGTAACAAAAAAAATACTAACATAAATTCTTCCTAACTACTAAGATAAAGGCTTCCTCTTTGCTTTAACAAATTTTATTATTTAATTATTTTTTTCTATCGTAGTTTTTCTAAAAAAACCAACGCAAATGTCTTTATTTAGTAGTTGTCTCTGCGCCTTCCGTATTTGGTCATCGCGTAATTTACAATATAATTTTCTGGTCGTGGTCAGTTTCGTTTTGGTTTTATAAAAAATTGCCTGTAGTATATTTGCTACGGCGACATAATTTTTATTCAAAGTTTTATTGATTTTTGAATTCTAACTTTCTGATACATTATTAGTTCGGTGTCTTATGTCAAAATTACACCATTTCCAAGCTTTTAACAATTTTGCTATCCATATCTTTGTATTCTTCTTTGATGTACTCCCAACCAATGTTTATCATGTTTTTGGGCAATAGCGGAAGAACGCAACATAAGCTCACTAAACGCCGGTAAATTTTGTTCTTTAGTCCGAGGCGTTTAGATTTTCTCCAAAGACTCTGTGTGAAGTGGAAATAACATCGGTAAATTTTTATATTTGGAAAATAAAATTTAAGGGCATTTGTGATTGCTAACTCAAAATCAGCGTGAACAATTCTAGGGTTGAACTCTGGAACGGTGGTTGTTATTAGATCAAATATTATGTCGTTTATTCCTTCAGTCTTTTTAGGTAATAGCGCATACATCAGTGATTCAATTTTTGTAGTTTCGGTGGTGCTCCCAACATCACCCTGTATATGGACTAACTGATAAAACGGGTCAGGGCACGATTGAAAAGTCCCATCAATAAAATATTCCTCAATGTTACTTATTTGTTTTAGCTTGTCTTTATTACCGAAAATCATTATCCTAGTATCATCATAGGGGTTGTAATAGTCTGCTATCATAAAGCGTTTAAATTGAGTCGGAATTTCAACTTCACAATAATTTTTGTAAACCGTTTTTCGAACTTGGAAGCATTTATTCCGATGAGTGTATAAAGCGTGCTTTGTGCTTATAAAAGAAGGGACTTTTGTTAAAGTCTCGAGTCCTTTGTCTTTCAACGGTTCGATATGTTTTTTGTATATCGTGGTAATAGGTTCTTCCAAAACGGCTACTTCTTTTTTTGCATTTTCAATAGCCAATGCGACGTCATTTTGAGATTCATTGGGGACACAGTTTATTTCATGAGGCTGATGTTTTATCAAATGACCTTCCTTTAACGAAAAAAAGAATACTTATATAATAGGTATCTATGTAAATAGGACAAAAACACATTTACAGTTCTTTGACATTCCCGAAAGCACCGATGTTCATCAAATCCTTGTTTTATCAAATTCGATGTTCATAAAGACAGTTGAAAAAAAAGCTACTTTATTGGTTGAACTTTAAAATGATATCATTTTTAACCGTTCCGTCAGTAGTTTCCCAGTTATAACGATTTTAAGTTCTATCATTTGTTCTAACACACGAGTAGTCTAGAGTAAGTAGTTTCTGAGTTATAACGGTTTTAAGTTTGACAGCTGTCAACCGAAATGAAGACCTCGACTTGATCTATCATTTGTTCTATCATACGAGTAGTCTAGAGTCAGTAGTTTTCGAGTTATAACGGTTTTAAGTTTGACAGCTGTCAACCGAAATGAAGATCTCGACTTGATCTATCATTTGTTCTATCATACGAGTAGTCTAGAGTCAGTAGTTTCCGAGTTATAACGGTTTTAAGTTTGACAGCTGTCAACCGAAATGAAGATCTCGATTTGATCTATCATTTGTTCTATCATACGAGTAGTCTAGAGTCAGTAGTTTCGGAGTTATAACGGTTTTAAGTTTTACAGCTGTCAACCGAAATGAAGATTTCGACTTGATCTATCATTTGTTCTACCATACGAGTAGTCTAGAGTCAGTAGTTTCCGAGTTATAACGGTTTTAAGTTTGACAGCTGTCAACCGAAATGAAGATCTCGACTTGATCTATCATTTGTTCTATCATACGAGTAGTCTAGAGTCAGTAGTTTCCGAGTTATAACGGTATTAAGTTTGACAGCTGTCAACCGAAATGAAGATCTCGACTTGATCTATCATTTGTTCTATCATACGAGTAGTCTAGAGTCAGTAGTTTCCGAGTTATAACGGTTTTAAGTTTGACAGGTGTCAACCGAAATGAAGATCTCGATTTGATCTATCATTTGTTCTATCATACGACGAGTAGTCTAGAGTCACTAGTTTCGGAGTAATAACGGTTTTAAGTTTTACAGCTGTCAACCAAAATGAAGATTTCGACGATCTATCATTTGTTCTATCATACGAGTAGTCTAGAGTCAGTAGTTTCCGAGTTATAACGGTTTTAAGTTTGACAGCTGTCAATCGAAATGAAGATCTCGACTTGATCTATCATTTGTTCTATCATACGAGTAGTCTAGAGTCAGTAGTTTCCGAGTTATAACGGTATTAAGTTTGACAGCTGTCAACCGAAATGAAGATCTCGACTTGATCTATCATTTGTTCTATCATACGAGTAGTCTAGAGTCAGTAGCTTCCGAGTTATAACGGTTTTAAGTTTGACAGCTGTCAACCGAAATGAAGATCTCGATTTGATCTATCATTTGTTCTATCATACGAGTAGTCTAGAGTCAGTAGTTTCCGAGTTATAACGGTTTTAAGTTTTACAGCTGTCAACCGAAATGAAGATTTCGACGAGATCTATCCTTCGTCTTAGCAGACGATTAGTCTGGAGTCAGTAGTTTCCAAAGAAATTTGACCTCATATAGAAGTAATATATAAGAAATAATTCGTCACAAGTAGGGATGTGTGCATGCTTTCATCTATCGATAGTCGATAAGTCACACAAGGAAAAATCGATGTCGAAACTTTCACCAAAAAGTTGAAGTGCTAAACTTAAATAAAAGGCAAATCTGTTAAAAGCAGTTATTAAATTCATTCAGGAAAATAATACTTTAAGTATTTTTTACTAACGGTTATTTCTTACGTAGCTGTTTAATACCAAACTTCTTACTTACTTACTTACTAAAAGTACGGTTGCGGTGGAGGCAAGAGGGGTAGGAGGTGTAAAGGTTTTTTTTTTTTTTAATTTCATGAATATCTCTAGCTTACATACAAATTATGTAGGATTTTAACACAAACTATTATCCCTCAATGCAGGGGGTGCATTTGCGATGGTTTGCAAACATGCTGAAATACGGGTTTGTGGTTTTCTCCTAAGTAGCTCAAATCAAAATCAAAGCGTTGCATGTGCACAACAGTTGCTCCATGTTTTCGCTTTCCTCACCACATGCTTTTAAATCTTTTAAAGTATTGTTTTTAGCGAAAAACTTTCGAAACCTTTTTTGTGTAGAATTTAATGTAGATTAATTTAATTATTTTTTTATCATATTTCTTACGATTTGTTGATTCAGGATGATTCATGCTGTTTAAGATATTTAAATCTGGCGAAGACACACAAAGTGATATTTGTTTGACAGTGTCCCCATCGGGATTCGAACTCAGAATAAAAAACCGGCCAAGTGCGAGTCGGACTCGCGCATTTAGGGTTCCGTACCACCACATAATCATAATTGTATTAGTTGAAATTTCAGTAAGTTAATGTGCTAGATTTCTTGAGTCCGACTCGCGCTTGACCAAATTTTATTATTTGTTGTTATTTTATAGCTTATGCACTATAAACATACCAATTTTCAAGTTTGTAAGTGTTCCCGTTTTTAAATAGAACTAAAACAAAAATCGCCTCAGCGACCATCCAACTTGACCCCTCTCTTATATGAATGTTCTTGAAACGGGAGCTCACCACAATTGGTTTTCATTAGTTGTGAGAAAAGTTGTAATATTTAATGATTTCAGACTTTTCCCATTATTTGTACTGTGAGACCTAGCTTCTTGCCAAATTTCATAATTTTAGGTCAACGGCAAGTACCCTGTAGGTTTTGCTTTTTTTCATAAATGTATGGAGATGAGGACATAATAAGCCATATCTTTTGATTGCGTCGTTGTAAATAATTGAATATTTCAGATCTTGTGTGGTTCATGGATCCTAATATATGATATTAATTTTAACCTGATACCTTTACCCGTTCGTGAGATAAAGGGTCTTGACGGACAGACAGACAGACGGACAACAAAGTGATCCTATAAGGGTTCCGTTTTTTTTTTTGAGGTACGGAACCCTAAAAACAAAACTTGCGTTGAATATTGTAAAATATAGTAAATGATACAGCAGCACTGCACTTTCTTTCTCGCGATATGCAAGTAAAACTATCAGCCGCAAACTTATATTTGTTATACCATACACATAGTATGGAAATACAAATTTATATTTCGGTTTTTCTAGAAAATGTTCTAATGAAATAAGCAGATGAATTCAGAATTCGAATTGTTAAATATTAAAACCAACTAACCGTAAACGATTTCGAACAAATCACATGTTCAATTTTTGGTAGTACTAGAATACCCTGTATATGATTAATTACCGATTTTTTTTATTTCAAAACACGTTTCTTTGGGATAGTTGTTCAGTTTTGTCTACTGAAAAAGCCCTTTCAGTTTTTCGTACATCCTGTGTACTAAATTTTCGCAAAAACCAATCAAATTGAATATCCATTCAAGTAAATAACCAAAACAGAATTAATATCATAGAAAATAATATAAACTTAATGGAACCAATTATGAGTAAATCACAAGTTTACGTTTTGGTAGTACAGGAACACCCCTTATATGAAATCACACAGACAAACTGATGATGGCGCAAGATACCTTGCATGGAGATCCTTAGTCAAGCAAAGTTTCATTTTAGCCGTTTTTAAAAAAAATTCAATTCTTCATTTTTGTTGTATGACAGCTACCCTCAAAATGAGAGCCAGCAAAAAACCATTAGGAACCCTTCGACCAATTTGCATAAAAGTCTTAAATTTAAAATATGGTGTTAATGGGACCATTCACTTAGCCGCTAGGCCAAAGCGTGACGGACAGACCGACCGACGAAGATACAGCCATCAACTACACACGTTATTATTAAAAAGAACAATCACTAATATGGAGAGCAACTTACGAATAAATTCACGATATTTTTATCTTGTTCACTATATGTTTTTTATAATTTACACAATGTTTACAACATATAATTTAGGAAATATTTTCAACCGTTAAAATCCCAACAAGTTACAATAATCCTATAAACTTTGTAAATGCAATGAACGCGTCGTTCATCTAATTTGGTAGGATGTGATCATTGACGATTTGACATGGCATGAGACATGCTAGCAGTTGTCATCCCATACTGAAAAAAAATAGCATGGTTTCTTCTCCGAGCGAAGCAAGTAGGTTTTTGTTCTGAGGTAGTTTCCAACCCATCTAACCCATGGTTTTAAGTTTGACAGCTGTCAACCAAAATGAAGGTCTCGAAGAGATCTTTTTTTGTTTTCTGTTGTTTATCCTGTTTTCTGCAAAGCTGTACTTGGGATATGCATTAATAAAATTTGACAAAATAAGGATTTGACGAAACGAGGATTTGAAGAAACACTTATATGACGAAACTAGGATTTAACAAACAAAGGATTTGGCGAAACAAGGATTTGACGAAAGTAGGTGCTTTTAAACGCACTGGCCGGACCATCAGATCACTCTCACCGTCCTCAAACTTATTTATGCTTTTGCTAAGCTTAAAATTGTGATTCTTACCTCGTCTATTGTCACAGATCCTGTACATTTTTGTTTATGTTTTTAGCACATGTCCAAATTGTTGACTTATTGCTGTACATTTTCTGTTTGTAATATTGATGGCCATGCCACAATAACACATAGCCATGTTTTCGTTTTACGATTTTGATGTCTTCCATCTTTGGCTCACTCAATTTTATAACAGAATGGAGTGAGGAATGGATGACACATAGAATGCAATAAAAGTGTCATTCTTTTAAATTATTTTGGTTTCTTTTATTTGGCCAGCAGGTAACAGTGATTTCTTCTAAAGAGACTTATTGAAATAATATTCTACTTGTACTTAGTCGTTGACTAAGTTACGTAAGAGAAAAAAATATCGACACATGAAAACTAGTTTGTTTCGAACACTAGTGCAGTAGGACGAGGGGGAAATGCGAAGTCCCCCTCGTCCTATCAGTGGGACACTCCAGTAGGACGACGGGGCATGCCCCCCAATAATTCGTTTGTTTCCCGTGGCACTACCAGTAGTGTCACGGGGGATTTTCCTTTCACATGACACTACCGGTAGTGTCAAAGGAAATTCGTTTCCCTGTGGCACTATCAGCACAATGTTTTATTTTTATAAAAAATCGGTGAAATTATACATAGAGAATGAGGTAATTTTTTTTATTTTAATGGTAGATCTCGTCGCGATCTTCATTTTGGTTGACAGCTGTCAAATTTAGAATCACTATGACTCGAAAACTACTGACCCTAGACTACTCTTGTGCTGGGAAAAATAATAGATCTCATCGGGATCTACATTTCGGATGGCAGCTGTCAAACTGAAAATCGCTATAACTCGAAAACTACTGACCCTAGACTACTCGTGTGCTGAGACAAATGAAAGGTCTCGATGAGATCTACATTTCGGATGACAGCTGTCAAACTAAAAATCGCTATAACTCGAAAACTACTACCCTAGACTACTTGTGTGCTGAGACAAATGAAAGGTCTCGATGAGGTCTACATTTCGGATGACAGCTGTCAAACTAAAAATCGACAAACAAACAACTAAACAAGTGGTTTGACTCATGTGCTTTATCAAATATCCACTTGCTCAGCAGTGGGCGGATTTGATTTAATAGATCAGTGTATCAAGAAATGCAAGATTATTTTTTCTAACCGGTAAAATCGGTCCTTCGCCGATAAAGTTTTCCGAGCTAGAGAGGTGAAAAATAATATTCTTACCAAAACGAGAAACAAACAACATAAAAAATTAACATAATATGCTACCTAACTACTAGTAGTAGTGTCATGGGAAACAGGGTAATCCACGGAAAATTTTGTTGTATAAACCTAATCAGCCAATAATAATGCGCACGGCTAAAGAGTGGAATTCTCTGCCTGCGTCTGTGTTCCCGAGTTCATATAACCCGAATCTATTCAAGTCGCGAGTTAATAGGCTTCTTCTGGGTAAGCTCGTTCCATCGTCGAACTCATCTCTGTCCTCAGGGCTAGATCGAGGTCAAGAGTAAGCCCATTTTCATAAAATAAAAAAAAAAATTAAAAAAAGCCAATGAGAACGGTAGTGTCATGGGATAAGAAAATCCCCCGTGACACTACTGGTAGTGCCACGCAGTAGTGCCACGGGAAACAAACGCAAAAATTAACATGGCCAGGAACAGACTGCATTTACTTATAATTGAGTAAGAGTTTTATTTTTCGTTTTTTGTATGAGCAATTTCTTCCTGGCCATCATTACGTCCAAAATACGGTGCTACATGGAGGGACAGTTGCATGTTTCTCTATACCATCTGTCTACGAACGCGTAGATTAGGTCCGTCTTACTACAAAAAAGTAAGACATCTGTTGAACACTTGATTAAAAAAATCGTACCAAATAACGCTGTCTATGTCATTGATGCGCAGACAGAAGTCAAAAATGACTTATGACTTGACTTCTGCGCATCAACTGACATAGCCACTTATTTTGTGCGCATTTTTCATCAAGTGTTCAACATATGTCTAACTTTTTTGTAGTAAGACCCGATAAGTTTTATCAACAAAATTTAACTAAGCTAGGTATATTAGTGCTAGTTTTTTTTCGACCTTCTCTTGATTAATAAAAATAATCTCGCAACCTTCATCTTGTCTCAGATAAAAACAGCTTTCTAATCTTCTCATTTTGGAAAGGATTATATTATGACAATAAAAGTAATTCTCACCAAGGTACTTGACCTAAATTTTCAAAGTCATGTTAATATTTTGATTATATCCTGAATTATTAAATTTTTAAAAGAAATATTGCTTCGGAAAATAATAATATGGTACTAAATGTAGGTCGCTTGTTATTAAACACAAAAGTTACAACAGGGTTTCTAACCACCAAAATATACTATTTATCTATATAGTGTCACATACAATGTGTACTAACCAAAGCAAGTTAATTAAGTACTATCGCGGTACTCTCGCCTGTTCACCAGTAATACATTTTTGCTTGCACTCCAAAAAGAAAAGAAAGACCAAAAAGAATACTTTGCATACAAAAAAGAAACTTTCCCAATAGGTCAAAATACGAAAAACAGTTTTTGAACTTCTTTAGTAACTGCATCTGCTGATAGCGCATTTTGAGTCAAATACTGTTTTTCGTACTTCGACCTATGTTTCTTTGGGAAAGTAGGTCACTTTCATGGACTGAGTAACATGGTAAAACTATGACCGATTGTACCAACTTAAACGGTAGATTCTAACCATGAAACTGAACAACTTTTCCCATGGAACATAGGTCGAAATACGAAAAAAAAAATATTTCCCATACAATCTGCATCAGCTAGCTGACAGCACTATTTGTATGGGAGGTCGAAATTCTTTTTTCGTATTTCGACCTATGTTCCTTGGAAAAATTTGTTCAGTTTCATATATAAATCTACCGTTTAAGTTTTTACGCTCGGTCCCAGGCATAATGTATATGTCGTGGCCAGATCGTGGTATTGGCCATTTCATGATATATGTTGGCCATTTCATGAAATCATGTTGGTCACTTCATGAAATACAACCTAACATAACCGAACCTATCATGAAGTGGTCAGCCACATCATGAAGTGATCATTTATAACGATCTGGCCACGACATATATAAGGTGTCTAAAATGGTTTGGGGCACACCATAATAAATAATTTGCAAATGAAATCCAATACAGTCAGTTAGCAGTAAGGTACGAGTAGGTAGTGTCCAGCTATATCAGAGCAAAAACTATCCAGGTCACTGCAGTTCACTACTACCGGCTCAGTCATTATTTAGGGTTCCGTTGTAATATTCTGAAACATTACCTATAGGGAGAGAGAAAAAGAGAGAGAGAACCTTTTATTGCACAAAATATACAAGATTTTCGCGACTTTGCACGCGTACAATTAATACAAAGTATTTAGTTCAAAAAACTATTCTTATACCTAATTTCATCAAAAACGGTTCAGCGGATTAGACGTGACATGATACCACAGAATATATAATAGTAAACAAGTTTGTGAAACTGTAACAGACAAAAAGAGTTATTTTTATGATATTAGCTTGGATTGGCGCAAAGGCAGCTTTATTGCGTAGAGAAATCTCTTCCAGGCGTTTTTAGAGTTTACCACAGTAGCAACACAACAATTTATTTTGTCTCTTAATTTTAACGAACCCTTGCGACCTCGGAAATGTAAGAAACCGTACAAAAGTTTAAAGAAAACTCTTCTAACTTTCCAGACTTCATAAATTAGGCTACGTGGTAAATTCATTTAAGTATGCATGAAGTAAAAGTTATTAAACTTGTCTGTTTTGTGTGTAGTTAGTTAACCCTTTTTAGTCTTGAAGTCGGTTTAATTTTTGTAGATTACTTTTTATTCCTTAACCTTTAGTTGTAGTTGGAGTACTGTCAACGACAGTCCAAGCTTGACACAGTGCGACTCTATCCCGCACATCTACAGAAATAAGAGCGGTACAAAGTCTAATGTGTCAAGCTTGATGTCTTGTTGCTCTTGACTGTACCATTACTCATTGTCAGTTATTTCTTTGTCTTTTGTAGTTTTACTGAACCGATTTCAATGAACTGCTGAACCGATTTTGATTAAACTTGCACTGTACCCTAACATGAATAATAACTTGTTGAACTAAAAATAGTTATTGCAATTAATTTTAATTCCTGAGATATTCTTGGACAAAGATACATACAAGCATTACAAACACACATATGGTACATACACTCTTAAGAAAATATGGTGCATTTGTTTAGTTAGAAGCTCATACAGACTAACTTACGCGAAAATTGTGTATTTTTTACAATATTGCGTACATACGAGTCGAGTTGATAACCTCCGTTTTTTAGGGTTCCGTACCTCAAAATAAAAAAACGGAACCCTTATAGGATCACTTTGTTGTCCGTCTGTCTGTCAAGACCCTTTTTCTCACGAACGAGAAGAGGTATCAGGTTGAAATTGATAACGAATATTAAGGTCCATAAACCACACAAGATCTGAAAATTTAAATTTTTTACAACGACGCAATCAGAAGATATGGCTTTTTATGTCCACATCTCCATACATTTATGCAAAAAAGCAAAACCTACAGGGTACTTCCCGTTGACCCAAGATTATGAAATTTGGCAAGAAGCTAGGTCTCACAGTACAAATAAAAGGAAAAGTCTAAAATCATTAAATATTTAAATTTTTCTCACAACTAATAGTAACCAATTAAGGTGAGCTCCCGTTTCATGAACTTTTCTATAAAAGAGGGGTCACGTTGGATGGTCGCGGAGTTTTTAAAATCAAAGATCGAAAGCTTTTAGTATATCATATGGTAGGTAGGTACGGAACCCTTAGGGCGCGAGTCCGACTCGCACTTGGCCGGTTTTTTTTAAATCTGTTAGAAAGTAGTAAAAAAATGTAAATGTAATACAGCTACATATGTCCAATGCAATTTCAGTTGTTCCTATCTCTTCTTTTTTCAAATTGAAAAGGAATATGAAACTAGCAGATCCATTACCGACGTTTTGTTCTAAAGGACCTGTTCTGTGCTAGTGGGACACGACACGATACGATGAGCCAGGACTCAATTGTTCCTCTTTGTGAACCCAGCGGGAATCAACCGACGCTAGCGGGGTTAATTGGATCGCTCCGACAAAGAATATTCAATATTTCAATTCCATCTGGTATGGGACTGGAGCTAGGACTTTTTCTCGCTCTGTGCTTTGATTAAAAAGTTCGTGAAAGTAACGAATATGTAGAGTCAGGGTTTACAAATAAAGTGAAAACTAAAGTTTATCAACGACCGCCGTTCTGATATTTCTCTCAAAGTTTCATTCGAATTTTATTGAAATGAGTTCAACCAATTAAGGAGCAAAGTAACATAAATACTAATTAAAAATTGGCCAAATGCGTGTCGGGCCATGCATAGTAATGCCCAGCGAGGTCCTAGCGCCTGATTGGTATTGGTATTTTAATTATTTCACGCCAAAAAAAAATAGACAAGAAAAATACCACTGAGGTTAGTCGCAGATAGACGTACGGAAATGACGAAACTATTAGGGTTCCTTTTTGACTACGGAACCCTAAAACACACAATCCTTCCCCTTCAGAGATCTAGTGTAACTTGCAAAATAAAATAAGAGCATGCTGACATGAGTACAAGTGTTTAGAGTAAATGCAATCAACATGCCTATGCATACTGTTACGAGTAATTTGCAAATTGTTATTGAATTATTCCTATTTTTACAGGATAAGATTTCCTAACAATAACTAAAGAAAATGTGTGTTTCCTTAGAACAGTCCACCCTTTTTATTATAATAATGAAAGCAACCTTTGTACGCTACAGTGAATCTATCTTTTCATCTCGGCAAATAAGAGGATTGACCTCTCATTACCTACCTAAGAGATTTCTTATTCAAAAGGATAAAATATATCTCGTATAATGCTACCCGCTACACAATAGCGTTTTTTGACCTCCACTCACTACAGTGAAGAACGAAAAGTTATATTTCTATGCAATTTAGTTAAAATTCCACGCAAATGGAGAAAGGATTCCCAAAAAGTTGCCTGTGTCCTTGGAGCTCAGACTAAGTATCTCCATACCAAATCTTATTAAAAATTGGTTCAGAGGCTTAGGTGTAGAAAGAATACAGACAGACAAATTAGCTTTAATGACAATAATTAAGGATATAGAGAAAATACCTACTAACAAAATGCAAACACACGGTCCTAGTCAGACTCTTCCCACGGAATCCTAAAAAGATGTAGAACAAAGGCTAACTTTGGTTAAATACCTACCATGCCCTCTCCAAAAACACAACACTCTACAGTTATCGTGTTCCTTTATAAGATTTGTTTGTCCTGACACCCGACCAAACTCATAACGCATTAACCTGGGTCCTATATGGGTGCTCAACGTTTGGGCTTCCGTTTGTCACTATTTTATTTGACATCCTGTACCAGACCATCGCTAAAAGAAGCGATGGTCGATGGGGTGTAAAGTTTCTAGAGTAGCGTACACAACACGGAAGACGTAAATAAGGTGGACCGGCGAACCAGTCAAGGTTGCGGGAAGATACTGTACCTATGCGAGCAGCGCAGGATGGATCATCATATGGCGATCTTTGCGGGAGGTCTATGCCCACGTCCTTTAGCTTATATTTATATATAACATTATAATCAGTACCGCACCTTCTACTACCTAGAATAAGAAAAACATGTTTTGACGAACCGAGTTCGTTGATACTAATCTATTTGTGGTGTGTCAAGGATTATGGTTCGGGAGGCGGCCAATTATTACGATATACCACTTATCTGCTTTACAAAGTAAACAATGTTGAATTCAAAACAACATACGTATTATTTTACTAGCGTGAATAACAATACACTGCTATTTCGTTAAAAAAAATGTAGGATTTGAATAAATATATATTTCCTGCAAACCATAACAATATGTATTTGTTTTTTTGTGCTTCATAAAGAATTCGAGCTGACTTGGCTAAAGAAAAATTGCAGGATAAATTCTCTTTGTATAAATCAATATTCATTTAGCTTTTGTGAATCAGCAGGCATGAAAAATTTGGCCTTTTCTTATGTTGACAAAAGTATAAGGTTGGTTGGTTTAGAGTACTTTTAACCTGGCCTTTACTTAGAAAAACCTGAATTTGGTCATGGAACGTTCGCAACATCCCATCTAGCAAATTTCCCTTGGTCATAAACCTTATAAGAGCTTAAGGTCTTATATAAGGCTTATATGTGTTCTGATTAAGACAGAAACCCTAATAAAGGCATGTTATGAGTCTATTTAGGCTTTAAGAGCATTCACCCTCGTAACGCATTCTTATAGACGTAAGAAAGTAAAATTTATACAATATCAATAAGAGTAGTGGTATTATACGCGCACTTTATAAGCCTGATTGCACTTGATTCTTAATAAACACTTATATATGCATTTTGTAAGTACTTTCGAGCTTAGAAATGACTTGTTTAAGTGTTTTATTAGACTTCGTCAGTTATACTTATAATTTATTCTTACAGACGTACATAAGATAACGTTGTAAGCAATTAATAAGGGTAATGGTATTTTAAAAGCATTTATAAGTCTCATTGTCATTGACTCCTAATAAACACTTATAAATGCCTTTTATAATTACATTCGATCTAAGAAGTTGCATTACTAAGTGCTTAAAACTCTTACTACGGCATCATATAAATCCACTTTAAAACCAAGTATAAAATCTATATGATTTATCTCACCTAAGCCATTATAAAGAGTAATAGCAATTTAAAACACTTATAAGTAACTTACACAGAACCTATTTTGAGGTTATTTTTTTCCATGGTACGATGTCATTTTGTGCTGTAGTTTTGCTCCCGAATTTTTTGTAAAATCAGGTTGGTGGTAAGGCGGCGCATGCTACCTGTTTTCTACGTGAAAACGCACTAAGTGCCCATAACACCTTTTTAATTTGATTTACTTTAACTTTATCAAGGAACCCTAAAATTATGAGCAATATGGCCGCATGCACGCAGTAGCCAAATGATTTAGAGTTACTTTACGAGGGCGATATAAGCCGCAAATAAGAGTAATGCACTTATTTTGTTGTGATAAAGTACTTATTAGTCATAATTAGGTGTAATGGCGCATTTTGTTAATTATTTTACAAATAACTATTTGAGTTTACACATCAATGAGATATTTTTGGAAAGGCCCGTGAAAATATTGACATTTTACTTTTAAAATAATCGAGAAAATCAACTTCGCATGCTAACTAGTAGTTTAGAGTACGCAAATACAAGAGTTTGAAAATATACACATTAGCAGCACACTAGAGATTTGCAGGAAAGCAAAATAAATGTAAATACTTACGTTTTTCGGCGTCCTTTTGTTTTTTTTTTATAAAAAGAATTCTTACTCTTACTATGAGATCACAAAGAGGATTGTTAGCGTTAACACACTTAGTGCAGCAATAGTAAGAAGACTATAAGCCTATTTGCCCTTAGTACATGCCATTGTAAGTCACTTGTAAGTTTATTTGGTATCAGAAAGGGGCTTATAAGACTGAAAATACACTTCTCAAGACCATTGTAAGGCAACAATAAGGGTGAATTCACTTATAAAGTGCGCCCAAATCGCTACTTACGGAGGTCTGTAAGCATGATATAAGAGTGACTCTTGAGACC
Source organism: Athrips mouffetella (assembly GCA_947532105.1). Lineage (NCBI taxonomy): Eukaryota > Metazoa > Arthropoda > Insecta > Lepidoptera > Gelechiidae > Athrips > Athrips mouffetella. Next base: position 18,404,946 of record OX383972.1, on the reverse strand, counting down.
TCTGAAAGATAAATTTTTGCTAGTTGGGATGTACTTTGATTACGAAGTTACGTCATCATATTATAGTGCTTGTTATTGACATGATTTTCCAGTTATAGCTAGTAAAACTTCTGGTGAATCATGGTCTACGTGACTGAGTTTACGTACGCAACTCGCTTTGTGAATGGTGAATGCATATGATGTTGTGATTTTACGGCGTGCGCATGAGTTGGTGTCATTATTCGTCTGATAATACTAGACACTTTGTCTACAACACATATACTACAATGTACTGTATCGACCTGGCAAAAATAAAATAAAAATATACAGGGGGAGTAAAAAAGTGCAATGATCCTTCTTCTTCTTTTAAAATTGACTAGAGAATCACCAATTAGAAGGATCGTCGTACTTTTTACTGCAAAAATGTTTGACTGAAAATATTTTTTTCCTACTTCTTGTCGTGTCGAGTTGTCGACCTACAACAAATTCAATTAATAAAATTGGCCCGATGTTTATCTACGATCATAGCAGCTTCAGTAAAACATAGGGCGAAAAAATAAAAAAACCGGCCAAGTGCGAGTCGGACTCGCGCACCGAGGGTTCCGTACCACCACATAATCATATTGTATTAGTTGAAATTTCAGTAAGCTAATGTGCTTGATTTTTAGAGTCCGACACGCGCTTGACCAAATTTTATTATTTTTTGTTATTTTGTAGCTTATGCACTATAAACATACCAATTTTCAAGTTGGTAAGTGTTCCCGTTTTTAAAATAGAACCTAAACAAAAATCGCTTGAGCGACCATCCAACTTGACCCCTCTCTTATGTATGAATGTTCTTGAAACGGGAGCTCACCACAATTGGTTACCGTAAGTTGTGAGAAAAGTTTTAATATTTAATGATTTCAGACTTTTTCCATTAGTTGTACTGTGAGACCTAGCTTCTTGCCAAATTTCATAATTTTAGGTCAACGGGAAGTACCCTGTAGGTTTTGCATTTTTGAATAAATGTATGGAGATGAGGACATAAAAAAGCAAAATTAAAAATTTTGAAAAAACCCACGACGGTTGAAATTGAAAAAATGTTAAATAAGACTTTTAAAATACCCCCGACTTAAAAGTAAGAAAGTAACGAAATAGTAAGAAGAAAGTACCTACGAAAATCCGTCGGGGCTGCTATTCCGTATCCTACGATAATTAATATAGAATTTAATGAATATAAAGTTTATACGAACTAGTTATAAAATAGCTTTAGTTTGCTACAGTTAGGTATGTATTAATTATGAAAACATGGCAATGGCAGCCCCCGACGGTTTTTCTTGGGTACTTTCTTCGTACTTTTTCGTTACTTTCTTCCTTTAAAGTCGGGGGTATATTAAAAGTCTTATTTAATATTTTTTCAATTACAACCGTCGTGGGTTTTTTCAAAATTTTTAATTTTGCTTTTTATTTTTAACTTTTTATAGAGTTCGCATTTTAATGATTATTACAGCGCCCGCCGGTGAGTTGACCCCACAACTCTAGTCTAAAAATAATCACAGATAAATCATAAATTCTTGACTGAAAACCGCATCTAAATCGAACAAATCGTTTTGGAGATAAATGAGAACATTTGTGTCATCATCATCATAACATCCCATGAAACGTCCACTACAGGACAGGGAGCTCCCTCTAGAATTCTAGCTTTTGCTGGGAAAATGTAGCGGGGAAGTACCTTAGTCACCTCGCTTGTTAGCGTTACGGCTGGCACCATGGACCGCGGTTGTAGGTGACCGCAGTAAGTAAGATGTTAGATACAAAGGAGGATGCTGCTGCCCATCCTCCAGTTTATAAATGAAAATTATTATTACAGCGCCCCCTGGTGAGTTGACATCACAACTCTAGTCTAAGAACCATCACTGATAAATTAGTAATCTTATACTGAAAACCGTATCTAAGTCGGTCAAACCGTTTTGGAGATAAATGGGAACATTTGCTTAGATAAAAAATATTATTACAGCGTCCTCTGGTGAGTTGGGGCCACAACTCTAATCTACAAACCATCATTGATAAATTATAAATCCATTACTGAAAACCGTATCTAAATCGGTTAACCCGTTTTTAAGATAAAAGGGAACATAACTTTGCACACACAAACGAACAAACACACAACATCTCACCCTAAACGCATACACCTTCTCCGTTCCGTCGTGGGTAAAAATACCATATCTTTGATTGCGTCATTGTAAAAATTGAAATTTTCAGATCTTGTGTGGTTCATGGATCCTAATATATGGTATTAATTTCAACCTGATACCTTTACCCGTGAGATAAAGGGTCTTGACAGACAGACGGACAACAAAGTGATCCTATAAGGGTTCCGTTTTTTCTTTTGAGGTACGGAACCCTAAAAATCAAAGCTTTTTCTCGTTTTCGATGTGTCGATGTCACATACCTTTTCAAGAAAGCTACTTCAAATGTTTATTTGCCTTTTTTTAGAGTTCCAAACCGAAATGGTAAAAACGGAACCCTTGGTGCGACTTGTTTATTTGTTTATCTCAGCAACTACTCACGCTCTCAAATTGAAATTTGGAATTGTTCAATCACTATTCAATGTCAAATTTCAACCAACTACTTATATAACTATATTTCTAATAACTATATTGCAAATAAAGAATTTAAAAATATGTTTATTATTATTGGAAACGGGGCCCCAAATTCGGGAGCAAAATTTCAAATTGTCGTGACTACGTCGAGTGGGGTATCATATAAAAGGGCTTCATTTGATCATTCCAAAATTGATTTTTGTAATTTTTACGACTCTTTTTTTTCAAGTTATGATGCAAAATTTCTGAAAAAATACCATTCCTCCCCCTTATCTCCAAATTTCGCGAAAGGCACAATCTGAACTAATTATAGTTGCTAAACGACTCGTGAGTGTTACACAAATTATATACTTCGACGGATAAACTCACGTTTTTCACGTTCTTATTAAATCCTGGCACAGGATTGAAACGTCACTATGAATATTCATTAAATACCATAGTTTGGACATAACAATTTCAGTTGACAATATTTTCTTGTTTCATACTTTTTAGAGCTTGTCAGTAGACGGGGTCCTGGTTTTTGAAAGATTTTTTTACCAAATTCATCACAAAATCATACGTGCGTTTTCAAAATAAAGTGTACCATACACATAAGATGACCATAGATATAAGTAAATGTTGTTATTGTTCCAGGTAAGTGGCGATCATAGAAACATGTCTCACTTACCGAATATGTCGGGCGCCAGTGCTTTGGACGGCCGGGGAATCGACGGAGCTGCTCCGCACTACCATGTCAGTCGGATAGGTAAGTGCTCGGAAATATGCTATCCTGTATAAACAAACTATGGTGTAGTATTTTAGATAACATGCCGGTCGGTGTGACTACTCCTTTTACTTTAAAATCATCGAAAGTTGAGTAGGGTGCCTTTCGACGTTGTACTAAGTACCTGTAAGCTGGAAAAATTTCAACTAATAAGAATTGTTCTATTTTCGAGCGCAGATCTGAGCTAGGAAAATGGAGCAATCCTATTGGTGGGACGTTGGAACTTAAATATTGTTGTATTTGTAATGTAGTTAGGTACTTATACCTAAATTTTGTTTAAATGTATTTTTGACATTTCTGATGTATTATTGTTGACACTGACCTGTAATTTCTAAATTATCAATAAATTGTATTGTATTGTATTTCTCAGTCAGCTCAGAGGTTAGCGAATTAGCACAGGTCTGGTGGATAGGCACCCTTACCCTGCTTTCTGCTTCGTGGTCGCGGGTTCTATTCTCTCTAGAATAAACATAGTTTATACGATGAACATCAGGTGTTTGTTGCGTGTCTGGGAACAATTTTATCTGTTTATATGTAGTAAGGTGTCTTACAAGGCTCGTTTGGCTGTTCATAGGGGTGTTTTAGTACCAACACTGATGTATGGCAGTGAAAGCTGGGTATGGCAAAAGAAGCATGAAAGTAGAATTAATGCAGTGGAAATGAGAGCGCTAAGGAGTATGATTGGTGTTAAATTGAGTGACAGGATTAGAAATAGTGTGATAAGAGAACGGTTTGGCGTAAAAGAAGACGTAGTGACCAAAATCGAGAAAGGGATGCTGAGATGGTTTGGTCATGTAGAGAGGATGAATGAACGAAGACTGACGAAAGAGATCTACCAGGCGAGAGTGAATGGAAACGTTGGAAGGGGAAGGCCTAGGCGAACGTACCAGGACCAAATTCAGGACGTTCTGAATAAAGGCCAGGTTAAAAGTACCCTAAACCGACGAGCATGTATGAAAGGATTGATGAAAGTACAGGAAGCAAGGGAAGTGTGTCAAGATCGTAGCAGGTGGAGGACTGTGGTCTCTGCCTACCCCGACGGGAAAGAGGCGTGATGTTATGTATGTATGTATGTTTATATGTACACATCAGTCTGATGCCCATAGTACCTACTAGTTTGGGCTCAAGTGACCTTGTGTGAAAATGCCACATGTTTATTATTATTTGTTTTAAAGGAGTCCATTGTTGGACAATGGCCTCACCTAATTAATGACAACAAAATATGGTATATTTTAAGGTGATTTTACCCATAGAGTTTACTATACTCTTTACTCACCTTTGTGGTTGGCTAGCGACGGAAGCAAAAAAGCGTTGCTGTCTATACGACGCCCTTGTTCGTACCCTTATAACGTACACCCAGGGTCTTCAGCAAGAATACCTTGTTTTGATCGTACTCCATTCTAGAAACATTGAGTTTGCCATTCCAATTCCCTTTTTATCGATAGAATAGTCACCACCCCTCCCACTAGGTACAGAAAAAAAATCACAAACTAAATCAGCTTCATTAGATAAAAAAAATATCCAAAACTGATTAATACTTTTGCTTGTTGTATTTTTATAAGGTGAACATAATTCTGGCATGTTACTCAGACCATAAAACTGAACAACTTTCCCTCAGGGACGAAATACGTAAAAAAAAATTGAATTTCCCTTTGAATTTAGAGATTTCGTCAGTAATTGATACCGCATTTTGTATGGGAGGTCAATTTTTTTTTTATTTAGTGTTTGAATCCAATAAATTCGTAGACCTATTTTTCTTGGTTAAAGTTAAGCAAGTCAAGTACTCGTAACATGCTAAAACTATGTTCAGTATTTCATTAGGATCCTATACAGGTTGTAGGATCCTATAGGTGGGCTCAGACCACGAAATTTAACCTTTTTTCCGAAGAAGCATGGGTCCAAATCGTAGAATTTTTTTTTTACTTCTCCATACAGTCCTTCAAGCTGCCCCAGAGATTTCGCACGCTGTTGCATTTAGAACCAGTATAGACGGCGCCGTCGGCACAAATGACAAATGAAGACTGATTAACCTACACAAAAGATAAGAGCAAAGATTCTATTGTAACGAAACGTTTCAGTCTCGACTCTTGGTAGGCGTTGGCATTATAAAGATTTTTGTTTTACGGTATGGTCATTGTTCAGGTGGGGTAGGTGAAACCATGGACGAATAATAAGAAGGACTGACCATCCCCTTATATCTAGAAATCGTAAATCAAGTTTCACAGTCTGGCTCACTTTGTCAGTCTTTTACAGATTGTGCTTAAGAGCTCTATGAGCTTATTCCACCATCCCCCTTCTACAATCGCGAGTCCAGACGCACCGCAGGATATCACCCACGCTTGGTTGATACACATTTGCAGAAAGCCCTTTGAAACATCTTTTATTATGCGCACGGCTAAAGAGTGCATCTGTATTCCCGAGTTCATATAAACCGAATATATTCAAGTCGCAAGCAAGCTTGTCCCATCGTCGGCCTCATCTCTCTCCTCAGGACTAGATCGAGGTCAAGAATCAGCTCGTTGACAATAAAAAAATCCCTGAAATGTGTAAAACTTGATGGTAAATAGCCTGAGAAGTTATTAAGATTTATCGAGTAAATACGAGTATTCTGATATAAAACAATACAATACAATATTCTTTTATTGCACACGAAATTTAAAACATACCAAATTTCAATGTTAGGGTGTCTTTATATTGAAACTACGAGTATGTTGAAATTTCAAACAATTTTTACCTTCCTACCATATAAACCGATTGTTGAAGAACATTAAATTTGAATATTTGTTAACTTAAATTTGGACTATTTCTGTCTATCTGTGGTTCCTGTTTCTCTTATTTTTGTTATCATAGGTCTTTGTCTGAAAACGGGCGTGTTTCAGCTGATGATTCATCATTATTTTTAGTAGGCTATTTCTAGAAGATAAAAATTTTGGTTATTACAGCGATAATAGCTGTTAGTGCCGTTACCCTACTATACATACTCGTATAGATATTTTTAAAGAACCTCAAACTGTATTTGTGGACGTAAATTTAGATTATCTCAATTCCATCTGCTTTTATTTAATTTTACTAATCATTAGGCGAGGCGTTTGCACGATATTTGTTTAGGAATCGACGCGTCTCGGCTGAAAGACATCAATTTAAAGTTTTTAATAATTTTAGTTTTAATTTAATTTTGGTTTTTTAATCCTCCTTTTTTAAATATTTTGTTTTTCAAAATTAATAATCCAACATGCCTAAAAAAGTTAAATGATTATAAATTTACTCAAATTCCTAAAATTTAATATGTAAGTATAACTAAATTACAATTAAATTATAATTATCTGTTAATCGTCATTATCGTTAAAATTATATATAACTAATTACAAATAATGAGTATTTAAGAATTCAAATTAAAATTAATCAATACTCGTAATGCTATAGCAGCATGTTTCCAATTATAAAAACTTAGGTTTTCAGACAGTTGAGAGCACATCAAGCTTGACACTTTAGTTCATCGCTAGACAATAAATAAGAACAAAAGACATACATAAATATATACATAAAATCACGCCTCCTTCCCGTCGGTGTAGGCAGAGACCACAGCCGCTAGTACTCATATGGTATCTATTCTGTGCCACAGCGTGGCCACAGCCCTCTGCCTGCTACGATCTTGACATACTTCCCAAGCTTCCTCTACTTTCATCAACCCTTTCATACACGCTCGTCGGTTTACGGTACTTTCAACCTGGCCTTTATTTAGCCAAGACAAAGAATCTAATTTTAATAGATTTACGGAATGTGTGTTTAGTAACTAAACTGACACTTTTCTTGCCTATTACTATGTAATATTATATGATCTGTGCCTGATTAAGTAAGGCGGCTTAAAGATAGGTGTTCCGATTCCCTTTATTAGATTAGTGGCTTTTGACACTAGGCGGGGGTAAGGTGACAATGTCAAGGCCTTAGTTGTGGACATTTAAATGGAATCTGTTTGGCACCGATACGCTTAATTATTTTTCTATCCGCCAATCTATGGAATCCTTATTTTTAAATAAATTTACGACAGTATTCTGTCTCCTATCATCATGGTTATCATTGTAGGCATGACAAAAGTTTAAAGACAAATCCTTGTGAAAAAATGTGTCGATTCAGGGACCTTTTCAGGGTTCCGTACCCAAAGGGTGAAAAACAGGAACCTATTAATATAACTCGGATGTCTGTGTGTCTCTCAGCGGGCTGTAATAGGTAATAGGTAGACAGTTAAAATTTTCACAGATGTGTTTGAGTTGACGCTATAACAACAAATAATAAAAATAAAATAATAAATTAATGGGAGCTTCCCCTACTAAAACGTGATTTTTAGGCGATTTTTGCTCTATTTTTGTTTTAGCTCTATCGTTAAAACAGGAACACATAAAAGCATGAAAATTTTATGTGTGTAGTGCATAAGCTATAGAATAACTACAAATAACAAACATTGGTCAATTGCGTGTCGGACTCGCGCGCATTTAATACTGCCCGTCCAAAACTAAGACTTTATTTTACCTTAGTGGTGCAGAACCCTCGGTGTGCGAGTCCAATTCGCACTAGGCCGGTTTTCTAAGTACATACTATGTGTGCTTCTTTAGTCACGCGGGTTTGCGCCAGCATCCGTGCGTGGAACGCATGCGTGCCGCCTGCACTTTATAATTTCATGCGTGCCACCCGCATACGTGACGCGGACCAGCCACCCCCGCATGCGTGTCTGAGACGCACGTGGCTGCAAATCCGCGTAGTCATGTCAAGTGTCCCTCTGCCAGCGAAACGGTTAATTGTCGAAAAATTAATCGAATTTAATCTTATGCTTTTCGGACTTTAATCCCGATTAAAACAAATGAATAGGAGTCGTTTCTAATTAGGATTACTATAGGACTCAGCTTATATCTTTGTGCATGTTTAATTGACGCTAAATAAATTACTAGAACGTCTTTATGTTGTCGGTAAATCGGAAAAGGACAAAGATAGTTCCAATACGTTCTCTTTTTAGGGTTCCGAGCCAAAAAACTCAATCTCAAGAACTATTCAAGCTATCGAGTTGAAATTTGGATAGTTTTAGAACACGACTGCCCAAAAATATTACTTATTATTATTATTTTAAAATGGGCCAATATAGGGGAGCAAAATTTTAAATTGTAGTTACTAGGTCGAATGTGGTAGATATCATATGAAAGGGCTCTAGTTTTCAAGTAATTATAAAAATGTCTAAAAAATATAATACCGTTCCCCCCTTGTCTCCGAAGTTTACCAATCGAAAAATCTGAATAGAGGTTTATGAAAATATCACAGGAAAAATTAAACATCTCTCTGAGTAGCATTTTTTTAGATAACAAATTTAGCTTTGTGGTGCTAAAAATGGACTTTATTGCTCTTAAAAATACAAGGTATATCGGAACTCTCGGCTCGCGAGTCGGACTCGCACTTGACCGGTTTTTTTTTATTTTGCCTATATGGACGACTGAAATAATAGGTACATGAATGCTATATTGCAAGAATGAGAGTATTTTTGGGTAATGAATTTTTCTTGGTAAATCTACAGGATTAAATATAAACGGAAAGAGTTGAATTAAGTGGATTTTTATAGTATATTTTCTAGTCTTTGTGTGTAGGTACTAGAGATGGCCCGAAGTTGATACACCGCCTTTACGTTGTACATATCATATAAATTTTGTTGAAACGTTTACGTGAGATCCTTGTTAAACCTGTAGTCTGCAATGGGCTGTAATAGGAGAACCTTACAAAATCTATTTTCTCTTAAGCAACGTCCATATAAATGTAGGATAATAAGTACACCGGCACATACTAATAAATACGAAGGTGGGCGCAAGGTGCTGCTATCATATCACATCACGTCACCTTTTAATAAGCGGTCGCTACTTCCCGGTCTATAGAGGCGGCCAGGGTGTCTACTCTCAAAGTCCGATATATCGAAACGATACTACTCGAAACATGCAAATGCAAAACTTCGTCCCTTGACAATAGAGTAGAATATTGGTTGGATGCAGTTTGAAAATTCATCCAACCAATATTCTACTCTATTGTCAAGATACGAAGTTTTGCATTTGCATGTTTCGAGTAGTATCGTCTCGATATATCGGACTTTGAGAGTAGACACCCTGGCCTTCGCAGTTCAATCGTATACCTCGTGTCTACTTACATGAAGGATTCAATATATTTGTGTTAAACCTTTTAAGACCTTATTCTGGAGGCGAAATGCAACTTTTGTTAAATGAATCACCGAATTTTAAAAGTAATTACTTACTGATTTGTTCAATTTACATGGTAAGTCAGTTTTATAGCAAATTTAAAAATAAAGTACCTGGGCGACCAAGCTTCGCTCTATAATAGCCACCTCAACCTGAAAATATCACCGGGTGAGCAAGATATGCTACTCGCCAACAGATAGCGCTGTAAGTTTCTGACTAAACCGCGGAATTTACAAAATACTCAAAAACACGGGGAAAACAAATTTTTCCCAGACATGAGTGAGACCTACGATTTTCTGCCCTCAAAAACCCCCGTATGGTAAATTTTAATCGAAACTGTTAGAGCCGTTTTCGAGAAGCCGGTTACAAATATATACAAACTAGCTTTCCGCCTGCGGTTTCACCCGCATTAAATGCGTTTTCCCGTGGGAATGAAGTAGTTTCCCGCGGTAAAAAGTAGCCTATGTGCTATTCCAGGCCCTAACCTATATGTGTGACAAGTTTCATTAAAATCCATTCAGTAGTTTTTGCGTGAAAGAGTAACAAACATCCATCCATCCATACTTACAAACTTTCGCGTTTATAATATAAATAGGAAGGATATTGCTCGTTTAATAGGATAGGATGAAGTAGTAGAAAAAAAGTGGCCTCTGGAATAAGCCATTAAAATATAAGGTGTGTAAGAGAACAGCTTTACGAAAACAAGTTTATAATTTTTCGGTGCGCAGCGAGCGAGCCCAAGTTTTTCGAAGTTACAAGTTTGGATTAACACTACCCTAACTAGTACATATACATACACCGTGTTCCTGAGGATTTGCATTACTCCCTAATAAACGTACAACTTTCCCTAATAAACATAGGTTGAAATACAAAAATAATTGCCCTCCCATACAAAAAAAAATGTTTTCGTATTATGCATTAACTTTAAGAGCACGTTCAGTTAACGAAACTGTACAACTTTCTCTGGTATGGGGGGGCACTTTTCAACCTATGTTTCTTAAGGAATGTTGTACAGTTTCCTTAAATGCACGTGAACGTGCTCTTAAAATTAATGCATATTTTCAGGAACACGGTGTACACATAATATCACGCGTATCCCGCCTCTTTCCCGGCGGAGTAGCAGAGACCGCTGCCCTCCATCCACCTGCTACGATCGTGACAGACTTCCCTCGTTTCCTCTACTTTCATCAACCCTTTCATACATGCGCGTTGGTTTAGGTTTCTTTTATCCAGAATGAATGGCCTTCCCCTTCCAGATTTTTTTTCTTAAGTTGTTCAGTTTCGTTGACTGACTGATTAATGCTCTTCCAATTTTCGGAAAGCCGTCCCTTACACCCTGTATAGTTTTCGAACGTACTACCTGTACGTACACAAGCATCAAAACCTGCCTACGTCACCGATATCATGCATGTACTACTTATTTGCATTACGAACATGGTGTGATGCGTGTCGAAACGCTTAATACAACTCCTTTGTTGCTAGTATTAAACCAAACAATGCAACTTTATTAATCCCTCCCTTTCAACAATAAAACATTGTAATCGCACGAAGATGCAATCAAATTATATTTAATATTGGTGACAACGGAACTCTCTTAAAAATATGGGCGTAGTCGGCGTGTACGTTATCTGCGATCGCGTTGAACTCTTTTGTATGAAAAATTTGGTAAAGCTGGTTCGTGACTTTCTCGACAAATTAGACTTATTATTTATAATTTGAGGATTTATCAAATAACAAAAAGCGTTTTGGAAGCTAACCAAAGTAAAAACCCAACGAGATTCCAGCGCCCAGAAAATCTTAATGGATTTCAGATTTACGCTGAAGACATCAATTTCAGCATTAATAATCTCGTTGGTGCGAAATCTGTCCATTTCCCTTCGGATTTTATATCCGCTGTGTTTATCGGGCGGCCGGACGGTGGAGATGGAGTGGAGACGAGACGGTGGCTGGCAGTAGCACGAGGGCGCTCGCATCGCTAGCACGTGTCCACGCTCCGTCGGACCGCGGACGATGCCGATTGGCCCGCGAACCCTGCTCAGCTTTCTACAACGGTACAGCCGCTGACAATCTCTGCGCTCCGAACCCGTTACGACGCTCACCTGTGTTTACGTCGTCTCCACTATCGGATGCACAACTTTTCACGGTTTTTCAGTGCAAACGTACCGGCTGCAGAATTGCGAAACTATACAAGTGAAGTTTAAAAATACATTGGCAAGTAGTGCGAAGTGACGCTCGAAATGTGTGCGTGCGGCAAGTTCTACGACTTCTGGAGGAACTCTTGTGGCGCAGGTGAGTGTGGACTTACGACAATGCCCGTTGAACGGTGCTCCTCGCTTCACTTTCTACAACCAGTTTCAAATGTGTAACCGTCGACTTTCCCGCGCCCACCGCCACTCCTCCAAACCCATCACAATATGTTGACCCAGGTCATTGGTTGCTCGGTATTAACAGCATGGTATCAGCCAGCCGTGCTTTCTTATTGGATTAACGTTATCTCATTTTACATCATTCACAGATAAAGAAGTTAAAAAAGTTATCGGACGTTATCAAACAATAATAATCAACTTTTTTACTCCTGTATAGTACCGAATACCGAAAAAAATTTTTCTATTCTCCAGCTTGTCGGAGATATCAAAATCTTGTTTGTGTGGTTATTTTGAGCCACGTACCTACATATCCGCGACGCAGAGCTTGTTTTTCTACACGTCCACTGATCAAACAAACAGCCTATAATAAAAATAAATAAATTAAATTATTCACTAGACTAGAATCACAGGTACATAAAACTCAAGGTGTCCTTGGTATGCTTATTTTATAGATGAACATTATCATTCGCCACAGCTTTTGTGAGTAAAGGTGTCAAGGTGGAGATACGTCGCAGATTAGCCAATAGTCAAATAAGCGTAAAAAAGTTTAAAAGAAAATGTACACAAAAGTGTACAATTTGTTAAGAGATTGTTGCACCGTCACCAGATCGCAAGGCCGGTGGCATTGTCAATGAAGAATTTTATTTTTATATCCTGGTAGAATTCAGGGTCAATAACTCCAAACTAAAATAAAACACGCAAAAGCACTCAAGGTTGAGCCCAGGAGATTGTAGCAAAAACATTGTAACTCTGAAATTAAATGTAACTACTGAAATAAACTTCCTTTATGCCAAGAAATACCTTGTACAGTCCGCGCGACGAGTTTAGGCCGCTGGGCGGAGTGGAGGGGGTATGCGCAGTTGCAATATTTGTAAGAAAAATACTACTGCGCATACCCCCTCCACTCCTTCCCAGCGGCCTAAACTCGTCGCGCGGACTGTACTTGAAGTACTATCATCATTACCAATATTGCCATAGCCCTAATCAGATTAGTGTTTTAAATTTTGATTTGTAATTACGAAATAGTTAGGTATTTATATCAGTCGATAAAACATCATCTTTCAGAAATATAATTTCTAAATGTAAAATCTTGGAAGCAACCACTTCCCGAGACGATAAATCCAGACCCATAAAAACTACCTACGCACAAATTTGCGCCAACAGCTAACCGTAATATCATCGTATCGTTGCTCATTTGGAAAATCGAGCAATCATTCTGGATCATACCCTTCAAGGGCAATGACCTCATATATTTTATGTAAATCTGTCTTAACGCCGCCTTCAATCTACAAACATTTTCGTCGTCACATACCATATTTTTGCTATATCGTTTATAATCTTCAGTCATAATAATAAGCAAAGAATCAACTTTAGAATAAGTTCCTTTTACTTAGATAATTATTTTTGCTTGTTTTATTTATTTTATTTAACACTGTAGTAATGCAACACTGAGTCTACTGTCAGCATCCCTTCGCGAAATCTGATCGTCTAGTGATGGAATAATTTCAAAATTATCCATAAAGCTGCCCATATTGGAATATAATAATACCGTTGCAGTCCTTACTGATCGTATTACTTCTTGACTTAGCGGCTCGGGTAATTCGATAGTTGCGATATTCTATTTCCCACCGCCACCGCCACTTTGCTGCCATTGCAACAATGCACTCGCATGCTCAAGGATAAGATAACATGTGAAATAGTGCAAGGTGCCTACTAGAACAATTGGAGAACTTGAGACTGGTTACTTAAAGTAAACTAGATACATGCTCCATTGTCTGGCAATTATATTGGACAGGCAAAGATTACAAAGAATATAATAGGTTCCAAATCAAATCTTCGAGGATCAATATTGTATTCAAACTTATTAAATCAATGAGATAGGTAAGTAAATAACTTCCGTTACTCACTTATAATAGTAATCTACTATTTTTATACGTATTTTAAAGTACTCGAAGACATGGCGTAATTTTGGGTGATGATAGGAAATCCGGGACCTCAATTTGATGTGCCCAAACAGCATACGAGTATTAAAATTATTATACAAATTACTCCAAGAAAATGTGCTTTTTGTTCTGCTGAAGAGCTCAGCGCTTACGCTTGCTTGCATTCCATTTTTCGCTCTGCTGAATGCAAAGTTTCTTGCTCCAAAATTATACTCGTGCACTCACTGGCTGAATAATTATACATATCCTATTACATTGTGTAAAATGTTGATCCTGTAGTGATCGTCAAGCCATGTCTCCGTTTGGCTGCGTAAAGTGCCAACCAGAGACGACGCCTTGTTGTCAAGAGACAAGGTTAGTCCAAATTGCCATGTCAAAATTGCGACTAGGTACATTTGTTGAAACTTATTTGAATATTTCTGACAAAAATAATATTTTTTTTGGAAATTCAACTATTGTTTATCTTATGTAGCCCTTAAGTGACTTCCCATTTTTCTAAGATGCCCTATCTCGTGTTTCCTCCCGCCATTTTTAAGAATGGTGTTCAGTTTTTTTCTGTTCAGTCTCCACTAACCGATGGCCTTGCCTTTGGGTTGGTGGCTTGGCATCCCTGAGTAGCCACAAGATCTGTCCGTCCAATCCCATTTGAGTTTGGCGACTGTATTGGTGACATGATAATCTGCATTTTGAGGCCACTGGTTCGCTATGATGGTATTCCTGACTCGATCGATTAATTACAGACATAACAAGCTTTAGAAAAATTTAGTCGGACCTCCGTAGCTGGCTATCAGGACGCATATCTATCTCCTTGAGCTAACGTTTTAGAGAAGGAGTCAAGCCAAAGAGAAAACCCTTAATATGAATTACAAGTAAATACTTTGCGATTTAGTGATACACAAAATTCATCTTTGTTTGCTGTAATTGCTACTTTCGTAGTCGATTTAAAATTAACTGGCCTTATCATGTAGGCCTACTATAAATCAATCTGTTCAGTGTCTACCCACGCAAGGTCAGTGGTACCGCGGTAACGTGTTTGGTCCTAAAACGCGACCGGCCGTGTCCGCAGCATAGCAGACCTTCTTGCGTGCTAACCGACATTCTGTTAGCGCAGCCTGATGTGTCGTGCGATAATTAACCTTGAGTGGGTGGGTGTCTGATTGACCCCAGCAGACCGCGGACTGGTTAAAAAGGGTATTACAATTTTAAAAGAACAAAGCCTATTTACTATTGTTGTGTGCTTATTCTGCGTTTGAACTAAGTTGATTTAATTAATTCTGACATGGTCGTGCATTCAATCAATTTTAAGTATTAAACAATACGATTGGATAAGAATATAATCGTCTACTGTTATTTAAGTTGTTCAAAAGTTCATTGTACAACCAAATATGATATAATATTACCACTTACCAGGCGTAGTATAACCCAGGAACATGTAATTACTGGATTTGTCTGGTTGTTCACCATACCATACGAGTAGTATACAATACAGTTGATGACATCGAATAATAATGAATGAAATAGGTCAGCATTTGACCCCGATCTCACCTGGTGGTAAGTGCTGATGGGGTCGTAGATTACCTAGATAATGCCTGTTCACTCTTGCCTTAAAATATTCAGATTATATTTTTCGAGGAATAGATTGGCAGGGAGGGAGTTCCACTCCTTGAACGCCATTCTTAAAGAAGCAAAGCGCTTCGTGGTAAGTTATTAACATAGGGGTGGATGAAACTTCAATCGACGTCTAGTTCCTCGAAGATGGAAGGGGGACAGTGGAGTAAGGTCGTGCAAATCGAACACACACTCCCCGAAATGCAGAAGAATACCGACAAGCAGGCTACTTTGCGACGGTGTTCAAGGCTTTGCAGTTTTGCCTCAAATAAAGTATCGTTACCAATGAGCTTTCTTTCTTAAGAGTAACAACAATTATAATAAAAGGTTGTCTTGTTCATAATATGGTTTACATAAGCGACTTAAGAACAGTGCCTACAAAAGCAATAGGAAGGTAAAACGTATACATACATGTTGCTCACGTCGTAACATTTAAGGCGATTATTTCCCAAAATCTGCGAGTCGAGTCCAAGTTTTATTTGGTAACAAATGATGCGGTAACCAAACGTACCAAACGGTTGCTTTGCTCCACATTTCAATAAACATGCGGTGTTTCTGTTAAAAATAAGTGTCGCGTTTGTTTGACCGACGACGTCATAATTGTAGAAAGTGAGGAATATGGAACATGGTAGTCGTGTTATGAATGCGAAACTCCTCATTATCGTTGCTTTAAAGATGGAAAGACCTAGATTACGATAGTTATGACTGTATAGCTTTTAACTATTTTTGCTTTTAAAAAAGTAAGAAATTCAGCGTTCAGTGGCCTGTACGTAACCTGCTTATCTTTTACTTATGTTCGGATGGCGTCACATTACAGTCGTAAAGTGGAAAGATCTTACTTTGTGCTCTGTGTTTCAGTGATTGCATACAGTTAAATCATTATTTTTAATTTGCCGCCAAGTAATTAAGCGATAACAAAGTCGACAGCAGCGCACTAACGGTCGATAACAAATTTCTTTGAAACTTGAATACGTACGTGTCACTTCTTTCTTTTGATATGATGTTTTAAAATGAAGTGAATCAATGACCTGTTATTTATTACTGTCGTATTTCAAATTGTTACTATTTTAACAAGCACTGATATGCTTTGCGTAGACTAGACAAGCCCTCGAAAAGTTGGACCCACGATATGTCGATGATGGTGTAGCATCCTTGAATTAGGGGAATCCTTTGTTTGCTACCATGACTCAAACAAGGTTCTTTCCTGTCAACTGCTTTCCGTCATGCTTTTTATGAATTTTATCGTTTGCGATACGTATAATGAATGATAATGAAATGATTATGCACTAGATTTATTTTTGATTGATATATCGGAGAGAGGCGTGATATTATGTATGTAGGTCTGATTTTCTTATTAGGCATTATTTTATTAAAATCTGGAATCATCCGATGGATTACTTATCGATATTTGATGACTATTGATATTTCTAAACAGCTGAGCATTTGTCGAGGTCTTCATGTTGCATAAGTAATGAGCATGGTGGACACGACGGTATTACTATGTTAAGAATGTATCGTATATCATCAAAAGTTATTAAGCCATCCCATCAGTCACAAGATCTGTAGAGATGACCAAGAATGCTTCGTCGAACTCATTTCGCGCGTGATAAAATTCACTTTTATGTGGTCGGATAATAACTCTGTATACATTGGCGAATATTTGTGATGCCATAAAATGTAAAAGTAAAGAGCTAATTAAACACAATGTCAATACTTACAAACAATCACATAGTGTTAATGTAATGAGTGACCTTATAGTGAAGTCTAAAACCTTGTGACTATAACAAGTCGTAATCGGGGCCGACGAAACTGGTTAAGGGTCTTTTAATCTATGCTTTTAATTTTATTGTATTGAATACCGTTAAAACGTTAACAAACCTGTTTACCATGAGTACTCTCGTCGTAATTTTAAAATACAAACTGAAGCAAATGTCAATGAAAATAATAATGATCTAATAGTGAAGTGATGTTGGTTAAAAGATTTTTGGTGAATTCCGTCACAGATTACGTATTTAGACTAAAATAATAATATGCGTTCACACCAGGTCATCTGATTCCAAACTAGGCAGTCTTTACTATAGGTATCAAATACTGATACTATATCTTACATACATAAAGAACACCCAGACGCAGAACGAACACTCACCTCTGTTTTTCAAAAATATGTTTTTCCTGGGCCGGGATCCAACCCATGACCTGCGGCGCAGAAGGTAGGATCACTACCACTGCGCCATAAGTCAAGTCAATGATATTTTAAATGTAAGTTCAAAAGAGCCGAAAAGGAATCTTTTAGTGATAAAATATCCGGAAACGTGTCACCACATACATACGACTCTTATCACTCCCTCATCGAGTGTTCAGGAAACTTCAACTTTAACCAACTCATGGTTAATTACTATTCTAAATATAATCTTAATACACACTAATTAAACAAGAACTACCATATGTACATACTCATTCAAATACGTACAACTCAGTTTTTGAACATGAAGAAATATTTACATAAAGAACACCCAGAGACAGAACGAACACTCACCTATGTTTTTCAAAAATATGTTTTTCCTGGGCCGGGATCCAACCCATGACCTGAGGCGCAGAAGATAGGATCACTACCACTGCGCCAACCAGTCAAGTCAATGATATTTTAAATGTAAGTTCAAAAGAGCCGAAAAGGAATCTTTTAGTGATAAAATATCCGGAAACGTGTCACCACATACATACGACTCTTATCACTCCCTCATCGAGTGTTCAGGAAACTTCAACTTTAACCAACTCATGGTTAACTACTATTCTAAATATAATCTTAATACACACTAATTAAACAAGAACTACCATGTACGGTCAACCGTTTGTCGGTAGAAACTTTTTCAACTGTATTACCACGCCATAAAGTCCAAAAGTGTTTCTACTGATGTGCTGTTAAGTGTACATACTCATTCAAATACGTACAGCTCAATTTTTGAACTTGAAGAAATATTTACATTCATCATTATATTATGTGGGTTGTAAGATCGATAACCGACCTCGGGTCAGAGTTGTTGAGCCGCCAAAGGCCATTCAAATGTAGAAATGACATGTAATCAAATTAATAAGGTTTCTTTTAAAAGGTTCCTTTTCAAAGAATTTCAAAGAAAAGTTAAGTTAACATTCTTACCTAATTCAAATTCTCTTGCACTTGTAAGAATTTAAATTACTTACTTCAGAAAAGAGGGTTCGGTTTTACGGGGGTAACGAGGAGCTTCCCTCAGGTATATTTTGCTTTCATTACGCCTATCGCCTTCTTGACATTTTTCATAGGCGTCTATGAAATAATGTACGGCCAACCGCACGGCAGTAGAAACTTTGCAGCTCTCTTACCAATTTATAAAGTCCAAAGTGTTTCTACTGACGTGCTGTTGGGTGTACGTACGATATAGGGTCATAATGGTGTTTTAAGACGAACGTCGATAAAGAACGATATCGTCGAACCGACTTCACGCTGCGTTCAATATTTAGCCAATTGAAAATGAACATTGCGGAATATTTTTATTGTCTCTGGTTGATAACCATAGCTGTCTTAATTTTATTGTTAGTGGCGCCATAAAATCAATTAAACAGTCTAGCTCCGTGGTTTATGAGTGAGAGCTTTTCGATATAATAGGTCTACGGGAGAAGAATACGGGAGGCACAGTTGCATGAAGTCGAGTTTTGGTTCCCTTCTTTCGGACACTCGCGTTCGGACACCGCGTCCGAAACAGGAAAGTACATAGAATGAATTTTTTGGAGTGGGTGTTTCGGACGCTCACTTTTTTTAGCATATTTTGTACAGACAGCATCGCAAACCTTAGGAAGGATTAATACCGGGTGTATGGGACACCTTTCCGAATACTGAAAGGGCGTGATCAGTCAACGTAACTGAATAACTTTCAGCGAACAAAACTTTCAGGAAATGGAAAAATATCGGCCTCTCTAAACTTGATTGGACAGTTTGTATGGAGAAGCCGATTTTTTTTTCATTTCCGGAAAGTTTTGTTTGCTGAAAGTTGTTCAGTTACGTTGACTGATCATGCCCTTTCAGTATTCGGAAGGCTATCTCTTACACCCGGTATTATTTAAATAAAAATATTAATTAATTATATGTCAACAGAATAAAAAAAAAAGTTACAATGCCATAATAAATATTAAAATAATTACAAAAATCAACATAAAACGTAAAAAGAAAATGTATTTTTTTTTATTTAGATATTATTTTAGTCATAAAACATAAAAATTAACACAGAATCAACATTAAAATCAGCCTCATTTTTATAAAATCTGTCTCATTTATTATTCTTACCAAACCTAGCAAAAACAATAAAGAAAAAAATCACCCAAAGTTTAAGCTCAAACAAAATATCGATCGAAAATCGCCTAAAACACGTTATAGCAGCAAGAGAAATACTGACTACCCATTACGGTTCATGAGATACAGCCTGATGACAGACATTGGAGACATATTAATAGGGTCCCGTTTTTCACCTTTTGGGTACGGAGCCCTAACTAAGACGGCTCCGTCAAAAATAAGCACTGATATTTCTAAGAAAGTCCACTTTGCGTTAAAAAAAAGATAAGGACTCTCTGTTAACAAAACAAGTTTAACTATTATAACTAATAACTATTATATATTTTTACACATGCTATGAAGTAAAATAAAATATTATTTGATTTGGTTGCTGATGTTACTTTTCCAAAAAAAAGCCATAAAAAATGCGCGTGGCCGAAACACCTACTCCAAAAAATTATTTGTATGTACTTTCCTGTTTCGGACGCGGTGTCCGAACGCGAGCGTCCGAATCACCCACTAAGCCACTTGATCGCACCATCTTGTTTTCCACATTTAGGTTTTTGATTTCACCGCGATGTCAAGTTGATCAAGGTTTGACACTATTTTATGACGGTAATGTTGAACCTTTTACAGTTTCGAAGGGCAACACCAAGTAAGCCACAGCAGTATCTTACTCCGATTAAATGTCAGTAAAAACTATCATTGTTATGTCTTTCGTATTAGGAGATCGAGGATTCCAATATATACGGAGGACTCTTAATAAAATAAATCGGTATATGAAGTTTTTTACTACAGTTTGGTGAGGACAGTGCAAGCTACAGTAGCTAAATAGTTTTATCTTTTCTTACATAGCCGTCGATGCCCCACTGGTGATCAAAGCCCTCCGTTAGTCAGCCACACGTCAGAGATAACACTATGACCTTGAGCGGGTCTTTGGTTTCAGGGGTTTGTGACCTTGGGTCTTTTTATACTGGTTTTGCTATCACTTGTTTGCGGCCGTGTGTACTTGACTCGTGTCGTGATAATCTAACTAAACTGCTCGTCACACGCTGGAAGTAAGTCGTAAAATGCCAATAAACACGTATCTGGCTCAATATTTCGATAAAGTGTCGGTGTAAACATAAAAATGCGAATAAAGGTAATACGGTCGTACAGTCAAGAGCACATCAAGCTTGACACATTGGACTTTGTACCGTTCTTATTTCAATAGACATACGGGCTAGAGTCGCACTGCGAGTGTCAAGCTTGACCTTTCGTTGACTGTACATTGGTTTACGGTAACTTTGTTCGTTTTATGTGCTTTCCGGCCTAGAAAGTAGATACAAAGAAAATATATCAGTTATTATTATTTTACTGGCCAAGAATTCACGTTTATGTAATGTATGGTATACCTATAGATAGATAGTGCAACCAAAGATCCTTTTATACTTTAAAATGTGTTTTAGCTCGCTTGGCGTCAGTTAACTATTATTTTACCTATCTGTGGGTCGGCCAAGGTTATACATATTTTATTTATTTATTTATGTCAGACTTCTGTCTGGTTTCATAAAACTTGATAGCAATTCAAAATTAAATCAGTCAATGGAAAAACAAATACATACATTTAAATATAATAGGTACTAATCATTGGCACTTATACTAATTTTAACACAAAAGATAACTGGTCGAAAATTAATAGTGTATGCAACGGTATGGTACAAAACCCGAGTGTCGGTTATTGGGATATACAACAGTCGTAATTACGAATTTAAAAAATCATTATAATCATAAAACTCCATTTCAACTATAGGTATAGCCCCGCTTTAAGCTTACTTCTTGTACGTATAGTAATGGGAGGCTGATTGTAAACTACTGTTCCGTATAGTTTATAATCAGCTTCCCACCCAGTATTATACGAGATGCGTAGCGTGGCAAGTTCCATAATAGAATGACACGAGGGTTTATACTTCATTTTGTATAGTTGCATACACAAATACACTCATATCATGAATCCTAAAATAATTTGTTCAAAAACAAACCTTTTCGTAATGTTTTTCCGATGATAACTGCTAACCGATATTCCTAGTTGCTTTAAAACACCTGAAGGCGAATCATGAACGTTTTTATTACTTACTAGCTGTTGCCCGCGACTCCGTCCGCGTGGGGTTCAGAAAAAGTAGCTAATGACTTTTCCCATGGTTCAAACTATCTTCGTACCAAGTTCATATCACAATCGGTTTATCGGATTAGTCATAAAAGCTTAACAGACAGACAGACAGTGCAGTTCTCGCCTTTATATTATTAGGTATACAGAGTACCGATCCGATAGTACGGATTTTTGTAAATTAAACACGTCTTGTTTACGTGTGGACTGTTAGGTCGCTCACTATCCTCGTAAGTGTAAAATTACTCGTATAGTCGAATTCCACGCGGACGAACTATAATACGGGTTTCGTTATATCTTATACAAAACAAAGCCTAACTAAATCTGAGGCTCAGTCACTTTAGCTTCTGTGGCAACTGAAAAAAGAGCGGTACAAAGTCCAACGTGGCTTCACGTGCTTTTAACTGTACAAGTACCTGCATACAAAACTGTTAGACTACACTTTTGTACAATCGTTGTAACTTATTTCTCCCCTTAAAAGACAATTCCTAAAAAACAATGATTCACATCTCTCTTTATTTATATAAGTATTTTGTTTATAAGTACCTACTTCCTAAGTTTTCAAAACTTTAGAACTTTCATAAATTTTCTTACATTTGTTGCACTGCCATGCCGAAACAGGAATTTTTTTATTATTATTTTAATAATAAAACTAAATCTAGATTTTACCAATCTTTAGCTGTACCTGCAACTTTTACACAAACAACTGGACCGGATCAAACGGAATTTTCAACAACGTATTTGGCTTTCTTCCGTACAAATATAAGCTTTGTTTGATTTCAGCTCGGTTTCACAGCTTGAACCTTTGAACTCGGCCATTTTCTGTTTGAGTGAACCGATTGCAATAAAAAAAAGTTCAAATATTGCACGAAAGCAACCCAAATAGTTACGTTATTGAAAACTCCATTTAAGTCGTTCAAGTACTTTGAGAGGTATTGGTGTGGCCGCTTAAAATTTCGCGAACCTTCTGTGTGAGTGAACCGTTTGCAATGGAATAAAGCTTATATGTTGCACAGAAAGAAGCCCGACGCGTCATTGAAAACCTCGTTTGAACCAGTTCAGTAGTTGAGTTCTTGGTTCTGCAGCTTGAAACTTTGCGTATCTTCTGTCAGAGTGAACCTTTCGCAATGAAACTAAGCTTGTTTATTGCACAGGAGTAAGCCAAACGCGTTACTGAAAGCCACGTTTTAATCTGCTCAAAAGTTTGTGAGTTATTCGCGTCTTTGCTTGAATTTTGGCGTAACTTCTATCTGAGTGAACCGTTTTCAACTAACCTAAGCTTATATATTGCACGAAAGTACCTGATCCAAGCACGTCATGGAAATGCCAGTTGGAATCGGTACAGTAGTTTGTGAGCTAATGGAGCCGTCTATTGAAACTTTGGGCATTTCCTGTCTGAGTGAACCGTTTTCAATTAAAGTAAGCTAATACATTGCAAAGAATTAAGCTTAACACGTTATTGAAAACCCCGTTTAGATCCGTTTAGTAGTTGGTGAGTTATTGGGGCCGCCGCTTGAAACTTAGTGAATTTTATGTCTGAGTGAACCGTTTGCAATGAAACTAAGCATACATAATGCATGGAGTAGCCAAATACGTTACTGAAAACCTCGTTTTAATCGGTTCAGTTGTTTGTGAGATATTGGCGCCTCCGCTGGAAATTTCGCGCACCTGTCTGAGTGAGCCGTTTTCAATGAAAGTAAGCTAATATGTTGCAAAGAAGTAAGCTTGACAGTTAATTGAAAACCCTGTTTGAATCCGTTCAATAGTTTGTGAGTTATTTGCGCCGCCGCATGAAACTTAGCGTACCTTCTGTCTGAGTGAACCGTTTGCAATGAAACTAAACTTTTATGTTGCACAAAACTATGCCAAACTCGTAATTAAAAACTCAGTTTGAATCGGTTTGCGAGTTATTGTCGTACAGGCAATTTAATACTTTACATTGGTGTAGCTTCTGATTGAGTGAACCGATTTGAATGAAACATAGCCTTTATGTTGCTCAGACCTAAGCTGAATCTATCTGCGAAAACTGCGAGAAAATCCGTTCAGTAGTTCCAGAGTTTATCGAAAACATACAGACAGACAGACAGACAGACAAAAAGTTCAGAAAACATATTTTTGAGTTCTATTAGTCGTTTCTTATCGCCCACACTAATTTTTTCATAAATTTATCAAAAGTACAGACACGCGGTTTCTACTCTTTTATTATATGTATAGATTTCATTACAAAACTAATATGTGTAAATATAACTTTTGTTTGCTGAGCTAGTGCGGTAAGTAAAAAAGTATACTGCCAAGGAGTTTTACACTCTGATCATAAAATTATTTTAACTTTATACGAAAAATAAAATAAAATTTCAGTAATTGTTCAAATTTTACTATTAATTTTAACAACTAATATTTGTGATTTTAATTTTGGTCTTGATTTTATCAGTTGCTTAGCAATAAAATTTATTTGATGTTCCTTTAACAAGTGTACCTATTACTTATACCTGTTTTCGCACAAATGTATTGAAAAACGTCGTAAGATACACGGCCTTAAGGGTTATGACAAACTCGTGCCCATGGTAAACCCTCGACTTCGTCTCGGGTTTACTAAACGTCAACTCTTTTGTAATAACCCTACTTATGGCACTTGTATTTTAAACTACCTACTATTCTCGGCACAAATTAACATTATGTAGATGGTCCCCTACAATTTCTAAACGCATTATTGAGGAAGTACGATCGTCAAATTAATAAACAATAACTGTCATTTGTTTTTAATGTATTGTGCTCATACGGATTGTGCTATTTATTTATAAAATAAATAGTTTGAATTCTTAATAATAAGTAGTGGTGAAGTGATATCATCTAGTACAAAGGTTCCTAGTTTCAAATGATACCTGAACAAACATACTCATATACACTGCATAAAAAAGGTTCGGTATTCCTTAGACCGTTCCTTTCCCATCTCTCTTATATTTTCAATTACCTAAGAAGGTAGTTGTGTGTAGGGTAGGTTCAACCATAGAGTATATTTTTAAGCTGAGGACTAAAGACTCCATTATCAGATTGTTTACGTTTACAACGGCTCCCGTCCCGCGTAAACAAATTCTTTATTTTTACAAGGTGTCAAAACAAAAGATAAAATTGAGAAGGGTAGACTGTTCTCATTTATTTTTCTTTGCAATAAGTGTTGTGTGGAGAAATGAGAATATGTACCTATAGTAATTTCTTATTTCATCACTTAATACGAGGTTTTCGTTTCGTCTCTCTTTACCCTTCTTTCTTGTTTTATTTTGTTCAGTAACCTTCCCGGTCGTGTGTCCGTAATTTTTCTGACGTTTTTTTAGACCTTTCAGTTGTACGCCCAAAAACTCGCCTAAGAACCATAATAATTGCTTTTTAAACGAATGTTGACTATCAACACTAAATGTTCGGTCCATTATGGGCTTGGGAAGTCAATAATTTAATGGCAAGAAAAAACTACACGAAACGCACTTACTTTTTTATCGGCTGCTAGTAGGCTCCAGTTTCAATTAGTCAATTAGACTAGGTAGTTTTTAGTACAGGTTACGCTGGATAATACAACCAGCTCAACTTCTTCTCAGCCCCTAGGTGATTGAGTTGATCATCGATCTTTATTATCTCGATAAGCAAGGAATTTCGAAATTGCGATCAAAAATATAAAACGATGCGAGCACACGTAAAACAAAGAACATTCTCCTGACTCGGTTCATTATAGAGACTAATTAATCATGCGTCCATTAAATTGACGTCTCAATGAACCGACACCAGCTAAAAATATTGCGCCATAACCTTAATGTGATTTAGCACCTCATCCTTCATTTCCGCTGGTTTACAAAAACAATAGCTTGCTCTAGAACTCGTGGTTTCATTGTACACTTATTAATAGTGTAGATAAGATGTCATCACATCAGAAGGGGAATCCGTGTAATTTCCTTTCACACATAATACAAGTTGAAGGTATTTACCTTGAATTACTGACTGATTAGATTACTTAAATAGAGTAAGAAACATCTAGATTTGGGTTTTCACTTCCAGCTAATCTAATCTCTTTAAATGGTTAAATTGTTTTACTATTTATGGCATTTCATTTGCTGTGTAAATTTTGAAATTGTCTTTATCAAATAATTATGTTTGTAAATTCTTTATGGAGCATGTTGATTAGTTTATCCAAGTAACTCAGTTTTAATTAGACATTGGGGGCGATTCTAGCGTGGCCGCTAAATTTAAGGCTATAATTTGACAGGTCTCACTAAAAATGTTGCTATCTTTGTTACCGCCTATAGCCTGTAAAAAGACAGCATCGCTTTTAGACCTGTCAAATTTCAAACATAAATTTAGCATTAGCAGAGGTAGAATCAAAAACAACATTGTAAAATGTTAATTAATTGTTGCCACTTAGGAATTTGCGAATAAACGATAAGTTTTGACTGTACTGAATAATTACTTTACTTGCAACTTACAAAGTAGTCTGCTTAGTCAAGAAAATAATATTAAAAAAATAAATTTCAGTTCTTTATTTCATAGATATATTCATTACGATTTCAACTTAAGGGAAAAATAACTTGACCTGACGATTGTGGACCTTTAGTCTTCTTCTCCATCTTAATTTATTGTACTAGTGTATAGATAAACCGCCAAAGGGGGAACGACAGAGGTGCGGGCATTCTCTACGCGCATCCGCTCCCCGCACCTGCCCTTGTACCCCGCGGGCGAGGACTCATTAAGGCGGTTCTACTATAGACGTTTGGCATTTTATCAAGTTAGCAACGTTGACTATGAACGATTTCGCAGTAGATCGTGGAAGTCAACGGAAAACTGGCGATGATGGCGGTGGAATGGAACATTGTAATTATATCCAGTCGTCCACCACGAGCAAATCAATTAGTCTCAGTGTTGCTTGCCCTCGACTTGACGCCGCCACGGTCGACCCGACTCGTGCCGATAACAGACGTTTTCTTAATCTTGCTGACGATTTCAACAATACCGTTTTTCCGACTACACGTGTAGGCGTGTTGAAAGTAGCTTAATTTGATATTATAACTGTAGGTATGGTATTGAAAGTTGTAATGGAATTTTTCTATTTGGATTATCCAGTTTCTTGATTTCCATGTGCCAATTTTATCATGTCGCCAGCATAAACAGAACCATCCAATTCCTGTATCACGACGTCGTTTAGATAGAATCAGTTTTGCTTTCCTCATGCTCCTCTGAATCCCCTTTACAAAAACTTCTTGTTGTTCAATAGATGATATCATAAATTGGCACTCGCATGAACAAGTAGCAGTGATCTAGTTCAATGAACAGGTCAGTCTCGGCGCGAGGAATGACAATCAGACCACCAATAGTACGACGGACGCAATGATCACGTGTGTTTAATTGGGAGAAGCGAGCTACAATTCAATCAAATGTAGCTAGCGGTCTGTCACATAATTACAGGTAGAAATGCATTGATAGATAACAAAAACAACAAAAAATATAATGACTGACGAAAATACACTCGAAAAAGAGACTTCGCAGTCTACGTTGACAAGGCTGGTACCTTTTGTTATAAAAACAACAAAATTAGATGCTGCGTTGCATTAAACTACCGTCATGAACTCATGATTGAAAAAATCCTTTAAAATAAACTTTTCTTTTATTTGGTGATCGGCGTGATCGCAAGTACTCATCACATGAATTAAAACCTTACCCTTGTGAACCCGTTGAAACTAGTTTAACATAAGTGATAATCTGTCAAAACAAACTAAACTGCTACATCTATCGTCTTAATTAATATTTCTATGGATGTAATAACTATCGTGCCAGATCCAGATTTGATTAACCGTCCAACGGACAATATTAGCCTTAGACTGGCCGCCAACTGCCATTTACTAGTACATCATGATAGACTCATTATCGAGCTGTTTCTATTTGCATTGGCTTCTAATAACTTCTCGCAAAGCGTCATCAATCAAATTAGAAAAGGGAAATCGATGGAAATTGAGACTAATTGCAATGATTTATCAGAAAAACGTTAATATACCTACGTTAATTTTAAATAGTTTGTACAACTCCTGAAAAAATCGATTACCTATTATAATTTAACACGGTTTTAAATTTATTTTGATAGAGCAGGTTTTTTTTAGTTACATTCAAAAAGTGTGCGTGATGTGATATGTGTATTATTTAGAAGACTCGTTTGCACGGATCAGGTTCTTTTGAAGTTTGGTTTGAAAGGTGAACCACACCGCCGCCGCCGCTGTGCCGGTTTTATTTCGACATTTGCACTTGCCCTTGCTTGAGCTTAGGTAATTTTTGCAAATACGCATGCTCAATATCTTCTACGCCATATCGTTGAAATGTGTATATTTATTTTAGCTCTATGTTCTCAATTAGACTTTTAGGGTATTTCTAGATGTTTTAGTAGAATGACTCACTAACCGTTTAATGATTAGGTTGGATACACTTATAATATTAAATGAAATTTCACTGAAGAGAGCGAGTTCAATTATATGCAACGTTATTATGCTCTTTATTATAGTATGTTTATCATCATTAAAATCCATAAGAACCACTGTTAGACAAAGATCTTCCCCCAGAACTTTCACAGCAATACGTTTCTTAAATTTTTCCAACACGAAAACATTTTCGGAATTTTTCATAGAAAACCCTCGCAGACTGTGTTTTTATGAAGATACAAACATTTGTAATCGTTTTTGATACATATTTTTTGGAAATTTTGGTCAGCCTATGTTTGGAGTCACCCCTCAATGGATCATCGTACTTTTATTACACCCTGTGACTATAAATGGGGTTTCTGTGTTTCTCTAGCCGGGTTTGTTTATCTTCGTGTACCATACTGCCCCTGAGGGACTATACTTCGCGCCTTCCCATAATATACTGTACAAAATTGGTGTTTCGCATTCCCTAGTTACTATATTTGGAAATTTGCGGTTTTCACGTGCTAGTTTTATAAATGTATAGCTACGAAATATTCTTAAGAAATTACCAGACAAATTGCATGTAAGTACCTATAAAAAGTTTTTGACCACATGAGTTACTAATAAAGCAGGTCATTTTAATAGTCTTGAATGAATTAACCGTCTGCCGGGTAAGATGCATGTGTTGACCTGGGACTGTTGACCCCAGAGCAGTTGCAACGAATAAGCTTAATGGCTACGTTTATCCTGTTAGCCGATCCTAGTTGTAGGTCTTAAGAAATGTTCTATTCATTAAGAGCAAAAAGAGAAAAGTTGCGACGCTAGTCGTTGTATTAGTTTAACTCGCCATTCGACAACTCGTGATTTTGAAGAAAAGTTTCAAGAATCGCACGCTAAGCCGTTGGTGCCGTGTGTTACAAAAGCAGTCGTCGATGACACGTGTCAGAGACCTTTACCGGCTCAATAACTCTTGACACCAAAAATTATGGGGTCGTTTATCGACCTCACTGCCCATACTAGATGTTGATGATGAACCTCATTTGCTTATTAGTCGTATGTTTTTTATGTAAGTGCATATATAATCCACTAGACTACGATCAATTGAATAATTGAGAGAATTGAGTGTTGATAGAATACGTTCAATATTCTATGAGCTTTGACTGTGTATTTGCCAAACCATTCTTTCAACGAGCGGTCTTACAACGTTTTTTTTATTCTACTGATAAATAATTCTAACATTCTATCAATTACTGATTATAAAAAAAGTTCGCTCGTTCCTCAGTCCATTTTACTATGCTTTTGAACTTTCTGTTTGAAGGCTGCTTACAAGAGGCTGAATAAAAGAGATGATGAGAGTGGAAAAAAGCGAGGGAAGTATGTAAAAGATCGTAACAGGTAGAAGGATGTGGTCTTTCCCTACCTCTACGGGAAAAAGGCGTGGTGTTTATGTATTTTTACACTGAGCGGGCTGTGGGTTATAAAATGAAATTGCTGTATAAATAATACTAACTAAAATAGAGGTACCAAAACATTAAACAAAATTGCTTTGTGAGGACTGAAAAACATTTTTGCATTGTTATCAGTCCTCATAACAGTCAAAATCGATAATTTTTTCTCGACTTTCATAGGTCGAAAATCTAGATTTATTTTTGGCTTTTTAACTTGTTGAGAGTATTTATAACCATGTTCTTTAGAAAAGTTGTTCAGTTTTGTTCTCTGAGCGGTTTAGCTATAGGCCTACGTTTGTGCACAGGCGTTCCGTGGATACATCCATCATGGAGCTAATTACCCGCAGTAACATTTAGGACGGAGGTGGAGGGAAGGAAGGGCGAAATAAGCGTCAGTTCTCAGTGTTGCCAGAAGCGCAGATACGGGGTGGTCAAGTGTAACTCAATGGCTCTTGACATTCATCACTCATTGTGGAAAGTTTTAGCGGGGTGAATAGCATCGAGGAGGAAGCCTTGAAGATGAATAAAGAGATCAATAAACTTACTAATTAAATAACATAACATGTTTTTAACCAGGCTGGTAAACATGCCCATGCCCTCTTTGATTGATAAAAAAAAGTGTACGTTAAGGAAGTGTTAATGTTACTAACCCATTATACACGTGGTTATATTAATAAACCAAAGTCATTCTAATATACGACTGCCATCTCGGAGTTTAAGGAGTCCGGAAAAAAGGCCGAAAATTTCGAAAACGTCCAGACCACAAATTAAAACAACAATAAAACAATTTTCCAGGATGGAGTGGAGTTTTAAAAATAAATTCCATCCTATTCAAAAATCTGGACAAAATCCCGATTTTGGCGTTCCGTCCGGACATGTCTAGAGAAATCCGGACGATTAGTAACCTATTTTAGGGTTCCGAACCAAAATGGTAAAAACCGAACCTTATCTGTCTGTCTGCCACACCTGTTTATCTTAGCAAACACTCTATTTGGAATAGTTTTAGAATATGATTGCCCAACTTTGTTGCAAACAAAAGAATTTAAAAAATATTATTATTAGACTCTGCCCGTAACGTCTATTGAATTAAGAACGGTACAAAGTCCAACGTGTCAAGCTTGATGTGCTCTTGACTGTACATTCCAAAATAGATTTTGAATTTTTTCACAACTAAGTTTTCAAGTTAAGATGAAAAATATCAAAAAAGAAAATACCATCCCCCCCTTCTCTCCGGAAACTAAACTTCAGAAAGTTGAGGAAGAAAAGATCTGAATTAATTATAGTCACTGGAAGTTTATGTAAATGTTACAACAAGACGATCTTTATAAATTGCACAGTTTTTATAGAAATCTGCAAAAAATAAACTTTATAAACAAATTTAGTTATGCGGTCCTAAAAATGGACTTGATTGCTTCCAAAAATACTACAGGTATATCAGAACCCTCGGCGCGCGAGTCTGACGCGTACTTGACCGGTTTTTGTCTTTAATTGTGTTCGGTTTTCGGGGCACTAGTAGATTTTTTTAAAGATGTATTTTAGAGTATCAGAATAAATTTGTTGGTTCAAAGAAACAACAAAATTTTTAAAATTTGTAAAATAAAGAGTAACTAAGCTCAGTTAAACTTAAGAGGTTAAAAGGCTAAGATTTGCTAACCGTTAATAATTCTTAAACGTTTTTTCTTTTATAGTTTGCGTCGGAGTAATTAGAGGCCGTAACGGCTACATTTTTTTTGAAATACGTTAAGCCTCTTTTTGTGTTGTTTTTCAAACATTATAAGTACTGTAGTGATCCTCCTCGAAAGCCTTCTTTTAGCAGAGCTGGCTGGCGAGTATTTCTAAAATTGAATTTGATTTCGAATAATGACGTCACGTTCTGAAAACAGTCGCCAGTCAACTCCTGCCCACGGCTGGGTACGGACGTTGCTATTAGCTTTCTATATAAAAAAAGAATATAAAACATAAATGCGAACCCACTGCGTTTAAATTAACCCCGGTCCTCGTGTTCGCTATAATGGTGGAGGCGCCGCCGTGCCCCTATTGCCATTTTATGTAGTGTTACAGTTACGCGGTCACCGGTCCTAAGTAAGACAAGAGGATGCTAATAAAGAAGATGATGCCCTGTATGTGAAGAAGATGATGCCCTGTATGTGAAGAAGATGATGCCATATGATGACCACGACGCGTCATACTTTATGAGTGCCATTTTGAAAGGACACGGCACGCATAACACGTGCCGTACAACTGTAAGCTAATTTTATATTGTCTAAAGCGGAGAATCACCCTCATCAAAGTTTTTTCATATTGTTCGTCATGCTTGAATTGGTTACAAACGTACCAATTTCGTATTCATTTGTGTTTGCAAGTCTCCAAGGCGACGGATGGCGACAGAGTAACTGCGCATGTCTTTTGGATGACAATCTGACAAAGATGTCATGTCATATTTTGTTTGTTTGTAGTATTTGTTCATATTGCCTAGATAATATTACGTGTACAATATTATTCCTATAATCACGAAATATTGTCATATAAAAGAATATAAATAAGCTCATTATGATTATAAATGCATTGTACGCAATATTGTAAATATAAAAAAGATATATGTATGATTTTGTACTAAAATCTTTGTTAGCAGGTTTTCACTATATTTTTTCACTTTTCTCGTCAAAGAACCTCTCATATTGTTAAAAGCGTGAAATATAAATGTTTTACTTGACGATGTATGTATAGATGAAAGACGTCCAAAAACATGTATTCATGGTGGCCTAACTTTATTTTGTACTTAACACTAATTCTCTTTTTCATGTTATACTATGCTCAATGAGTTGTGATATCGAGTGTCGATATCCTTGGATGCGCTTCAGCGTGTCCACATCGGTGATCGCTAACCATGAGCGACACCACTAAGATGGCTATCCTGACTGACGACTGATGGCGGACGTGCTACTTCCGACCATCGCATCGCCAGCAGAGCTATATGGAAGGCTGCAAGCAGCTCTTCAGCCATCTCAAAAAAGAAGATTGTTTTAATTTTACTATCCATGTATTAATAAATTTATTTTTTGGGTTTGTTCATTAGGGTTGTAATTGCGAACGATTGCAACTTTATTGATCATCTGGGAAAGAAAAACGGGGTGTTTTTTGGATGTTTGTAATTATGATTTAATTACAATCATTCCTTGGTTTGTTTATTTTATTCTACTACCTGGTAACAAAAAAAATCTGGTAAAAGATTTTTTTAAAGGTATTCTTTTCAGAAGGTAATGTTCTAATAATGGTATGGTATGTCCTATGGACGGTAATATTGTTTGGTAATTGAAGGTACAGGTAACGTGTTCTGATGACGGTAAACAAGTAAGTATTGGTATTTTCTCTAAAGTCTATACTACAGACATAACTTTCTAAAGATTTTTCTAATAATTTCAATAAAGAGTGGGTTCAGTTAGGATAAATGTCACAGTTTTCATTATCGGGGAAGAACATAGGTACAACTATTATTAAATCATATGTATTTAGATAGTGGGTCTGGATCAGGCTCAAGTATCGTGTTTGTAGCTGATATGACTACGTGTATTTTTCTAGCTTTGCTTCCGCTTTACATCGGCCGCAGGCCATATGATGTTATCTAGATTTCAAATTATGATGCTTTTGGAAAGACATCACTTTTTGGGGTTAAATATTAGTTTTTGGGATTAAAAATATAGGTTGGCTTGATGGGATAAATTGTTGCCTCTAGTTGTTATCTTGTACAACCACTTTTATGCCCATAGGGTTAGTGGGTGGCTTTTGTTGGGTCACAGTATCTTGGGAGCATCTTAGGGTAGCTTTTGTCTCAATTTAGCAACGCCTTTATTTTGTTTGAAAGAGAAAGGTATATCAGTAATGTCACTGACATTATCCAGCCGCAGGCTGCGTAATTTAACGCGTAGCGTTTTTCAAGCGTTTTCCTTATGTCAAATTGACTTTCATCAGCCGCAGGCTGCTAGACAAACTCAGAGCGTTTTTTCTATGTCATGGGAACATTTTATTTTTTTTAGGATGAGCATAGAGTAGGAAGTTTTCTTTTTTAATTTATGTAAAGGTTCCATGAATTACGAAAGAGAATGTTGTATATTATTGGATGTCAAACTTTATTTGTCAAAGAGCATAGTATCACTTATTTTGTTAGAGACGTAACTAGTAAAATAATTTTAGATTTGATCTAAGATAGTTCTTTTTTCAAAATTTTTACCATTGTATTTTTTGGTTTAGCAAGTAGTAAAGCGTAACACCTGTTGTGGTGTAATTTTCGGTGGTTTTGTGCACCGTAGTTCATGAGATTACCGAAACTGAAAGCAACAATGTTTTGTCACATGAGCTAGATATTAGCAATATTTTGCAGGGTTATGTTATGCTTGCATTTGTAATATTTTCCACCATAGGTAGGTAGATTAGGGAATTTTTTGTACAAGAAATTTCCAAGCTTCACTCGGAAATTTCTTTGCCCGGGGGGAGGATAATGTAGTGATCCTCCTCGAAAGCCTTCTTTTAGCAGAGCTGGCTGGCGAGTATTTCTAAAATTGAATTTGATTTCGAATAATGACGTCACGTTCTGAAAACAGTCGCCAGTCAACTCCTGCCCACGGCTGGGTACGGACGTTGCTATTAGCTTTCTATATAAAAAAAGAATATAAAACATAAATGCGAACCCACTGCGTTTAAATTAACCCCGGTCCTCGTGTTCGCTATAGTACCAAGGCCGAAATGAAAAGTACATATCGAGCTTGCTCTTTAGATCTGTATCTTCTATATAGAATTGACTTTATTT
This sequence comes from Athrips mouffetella, assembly GCA_947532105.1. Classification (NCBI taxonomy): domain Eukaryota; kingdom Metazoa; phylum Arthropoda; class Insecta; order Lepidoptera; family Gelechiidae; genus Athrips; species Athrips mouffetella. Next base: position 18,370,352 of record OX383972.1, on the reverse strand, counting down.
AAGAGCTTTTATTTAGTTAAAATTAAATGAGGTATATTTAACGTAAAGACAGATGTCAAATTCTTATTTGTTAGACAACGGGCACTACTGACTGCGTCATACAAATTAAAAATTGCCACGCCCAAATTCTTAAACTTGCTCGAAAGGCTTTTGACTACTCGTAGAAAGACATAATATTATAGCTACAATAACAGTGTACGGAATATTATAACACTAATAAAATTGTTTGCTTTTCGAAGGTACTTTGTTAGTTAATTTATATGCTGCAAAGGTTTTACGCGGCTTTGTCTTGACATGTCATACGAGTACAATAATAATGTACTTGTGTTTAAAAAAAAAACCGGCCAAGTGCGAGTCGGACTCGCGCACTGAGGGTTCCGTACCACCACATAAACATAATTGTATTCGTTGAAATTTCAGTAAGTTAATGTGCTAGATTTTTTGAGTCCGACATGCGCTTGACCAAATTTTATTATTTGTTGTTATTTTATAGCTTATGCACTATAGACATACTAATTTTCAAGTTTGTAAGTGTTCCCGTTTTTAAATAGAACTAAAACAAAAATCGCCTCAGCGACCGTCCAACTTGACCCCTCTCTTATATGAATGTTCTTGAAACGGGAACTCACCACAATTGGTTACCCTTAGTTGTGACAAAAGTTGTAATATTTAATGATTTCAGACTTTTCCCATTATTTGTACTGTGAGACCTAGCTTCTTGCCAAATTTCATAATTTTAGGTCAACGGGAAGTACCCTGTAGGTTTTGCATTTTTGAATAAATGTATGGAGATGAGGACATAAAATGCCATATCTTTTGATTGCGTCGTTGTAAAAAATTTAAATTTTCAGATCTTGTGTGGTTCATGGATCCTAATATATGATATTAATTTCAATCTGATACCTTTACCCGTTCGTGAGATAAAGGGTCTTGACAGACAGACAGACGGACAACAAAGTGATAAGGGTTCCGTTTTTTTCTTTTGAGGTACGGAACCCTAAAAAGGTCAAGTGCGCGTCGAACTCGCGCGCCGAGGGTTCCGATATACTTATAGTATTTTTCGAAGCAATAAAGTCCATTTTTATTACCGCAAAACTAAATTTGTTTGTAAAGGTTTTTTGCAGATTTCAAAAAAACTGTGCAACTTAGAAAGATCGTTTTATTTTTGCTGTAATATATACATAAACTTCTATCGACTGTAATTAATTTAGATTTTTCCTATCACAAACTTCGGAGATAAGGGGGGGAATGGTATTTTTTTTTAAATTTTTCATCACATCTTGAAAACTAAGAGTTGTAAAAAATACAAAAATATATTTTAGAATGTACACGTAAAGCCCTTTCATATGAAACCTCACTCGACTTAGTTACAACAATTTGAAATAATGCCCCCCCTATTTGGGCCCCCTTTACAGTAATAATCTGATTTTTTTTTATTCTTTCATATGCAATTAAATTGGGCAACCGTATTCTAAAACTATTCCAAATTTCAAGTCGATAGCATGAGTGGTTGCTAAAATATAGAGGTGTGACAGACGGACAGACAGACAAAGTCGCACCATAAGGGTTCCTTTTTTTTACCATTTTGGTATCGGAACCCTAAAAAGGTAAGTAAATGAAGTACGTAGAAATGCGCACAACTTAATAAAAGTTTATTAAACTCCTCAATGGAATAACGGGTTTTGCTGTATGACGTCGTGACTTGTAAATATACAGCGTTATTTTTTTATCACCCCGAATATTTTAAGAGGTAGTTCTGCCTGTAAAACTGAACAACTTTTGCCAAGGAACATAGGTTGAAATAAAAATGTTCACCTCCCATACAAAATGTGCTGTCAGGTATGCAGTTTGTATGGGAATTTCTTTCGAATGTTTCATGAATAGAACTACTTCTTAAAATATGCGAGTCGATAAAAAATAGGGGTGTATTTGTTAATGGGTTATTTCCTGGAAGGCTAATGTAACAACTATTGCTACGTTTGCTACAAACTTACATCCCACGATTCTTATACTTTCTACGACACTTTCATACACGCTCGTCGTTTTAGTTAGGTTACTCGTGATTTGCGCTTTAGATACAAAAAAAAAAGTTAGAACGAACAAAAGTTTTCATATTTGATGTTCAAAAGTAGAAAGTTGTTAGAGACATTTAAAGAGCCTTTCTTAGTAAGATTCGTTTAGTTTTTCACACGTCTATAAAAGTTTACGACTTTGACGTGCAAGTTATATTAAACGGGGTCAGGTTTTAAAGTTCGTTGCCTTAGATTAAACTCCCTTGTTTCTTGTAGTAATGTGTAATACGAGGGGTGTTTAAAAAGTTGTGTGAATGAACAACATTTTGGCTATACAGTCTTTTGATGTTTATTTATTGTTAAAGATAGTTTATTTGAGTACAAACATGGTAACAATATCTTAAGCCATATTATTTAGAAACGTATAAATAGTAAGGTAAAGTTCAACACACTCCAGCATAAAGCTTGAAAATAAAGAAAAAACCGGTCAAGTGCGAGTCGGACTCGCGCGCTGAGGGTTCCGATATACCTATAGTATTTTTGGAAGCAATAAAGTCCATTTTCAGGACCGCAAAACTAAATTTGTTTGTAAAGGTTTTTTGCAGATTTCTGAAAAACTGTGCAACTTAGAAAGATCGTTTTATTTTTGCTGTAAAGTTTACATAAACCTCTGTCAACTGTAATTAATTCAGATTTTCCCTTACTCAAACTTCGGAGATAAGGGGGGGGGAATGGTATTTTTTTTGAAATTTTTCATCATAACTTGAAAACTAAGAAACTTAAAAAAATACAAAAATATATTTTAAAATGTACAAGTAAAGCCCTTTCATATGATACCCCACTCGACCTAGTAGCGACAATTTGAAATTTGGCCCCCCCTATTTTGGCCCCCTTTACATTAATAATCATACTTTTTTCAAAAAATTTTCATGTGCAATTAAGTTGGGCAACTATATTCTAAAACTATTCCAAATTTCAGCTCGATAGCGTAAGTGGTTGCTGAGATATAGAGGTGTGACAGACAGACGGACAGACAGACAGAGCGGCACCATAAGGGTTCCTTTTTTTTACCATTTTGGTATCGGAACCCTAAAAATTAAAGTTTCGATAGATGTCATCAAACAAGCTGAGTTTGAACAAGGTAGCCACTCTCCTTGCTTAGCAGATTTGACTTACAGTCCTGTAGTAATAATGACTTCCAACTATTATCAAAATTGAAATAATACCGAAGAAGTAACAGATACGGAAGGAAAATCAGTCATGGATCCCATCTGCACTCTGCAGGACCCAAAAAAGAAAAACTGCGGGATTCAGCTTCTAAATAGATTTTGAAGCGGCTTTTCGAAGAAACTATCAAATGAACTTAGCGACTTACAGTAGGCATCAAATTAATTGATGTAGCTGCGATGAAACATTTCTGCGACAGATTAATTAATAAGGCGTGTGACTAAATTTGGGCTTCATAATAACTTAGAAACGGCAGCTACTTAAAGATAGCAAATATTCTTAACGAGCCAAATGGAATGGTTTGAAGTTACGTAGAAAAGTGCGTTGTTAATTTATGAATGGTCGTTTTTTTTCTGGATCATTCTCACTACTTATTGAACGACGTAGTATATATACCTATACCTACAGGTAATTCTATGCGTTAGAACTTCTTCATAATAACCAAATTGAAAAGCTGTTTGTCCATCGCGACGATTCCGAGCCGACACCGATAACAAGCAAAAAGCGCCGACAAAGTTACGAGCAAAAACAGTCTTTATACTTACTCAGAGTGTCGCTTCTGTTCTTTGGTTTTATCGGTATTGGCTCGGAATCGGCGCAGTGGACAAACAGCCAAACGCACGCAGTGGACGCAGCGTCAACTTAGATTTGACTGTATTTGTATTTATTTGTATTTATTGAGCTTTATCACATAAAACTTATAACTAACTTATAACTAGCACCGTTAAACCTACGTAGGTTTGTCTCGACGCTATCCTCATCCGCACCAAGATAAATACAAAATAAATTATAACGAAAGCATGAAGTTTTCCTCCAGAAAAATAAATGGGCGTAGTTACTTGACGTGAATTACCTGAGTAACGCTGTTTGTCCACCACCGTGACGATTCCGAGCCGATAGCGATGAAACAAAAGAACATCGCCGATAGAAGCGACACTCAGTAAGTCATAATCAACGAGGTTCCCCGCCTTCAATACCTCATGAAATTCAAGTTATATTTCGAGCTTAGATTTTAGAACCTGTTATTTCTTTTTTCAGTTCATATTTTTCTACGCAGTCGGGTATTTTGTTTTTTGAAATATTTTTTTTTCTTTCGAGTAGAGTGGCTGCGAAAACATAATTATGTCTTATTTTGATTTTTGTACAATAACTTAGGTTTCGATTGTAAATGGATACTATACTAGGAATTTCTATTTTGTATTATTTTGGTTTATCTTAACTTAATATTGGTACACCGAAGGCTACTTGCTCCAAACACGAACAAATAAAAATAGGACTTTGCAACTTTATTTATCTTTTATCTTGTGGTATTTTCATTTCATTATTTCGCCCGCATGCGTATATTCTGGCCTAGTAGATACCCGAATGTGTATTTTCTATTACAAATGCAGTAAGTATTACATTGTGTTATACTGCATACTTTCGCGCACAAACAAACACTAGTGTAGCACAATCAGATAATTTGGAATCATTACACGAAGCACGTCCGACACGTCCAGAGGGACTGCAAATATTCCAGTCCTCAATAATAATATAAAAGAATAATGTATCAGCATCGGCCTGTCTATTATTGTGATCTCATCCATTGCTGAGCAAATTTTACCAAATATGAAGTTCGTCTATCTCCTCCAAGACAGGTTCTTATCAACTTTAATGAGATCCTATACTATTAAACGAGCAATATTTGTATATATATTTGTAAATATATTTGTATATTTGTTAAGCATCGCGACTCTAAGTAAAAAAATCTATACTGGCCTAAAAATTGGAGTTTCCATATAATTTATTAGATTTTACATGAATATTCACCTTTAAATTTAAAGATCCCAAACATTATTTTCGCCAGTTGACACATCTCCAATTGGACCATCCATTCTTGTAGTCTTGCTTTTTAGTGTACTTATAACCAGCTCGCAGTAAAACCACGCCACCATTTCTATTTATGAATACTAGTCCGTCACTTGCTTTTGACGAGTGGCCAGTATCTTCAAACATACTACAAAAATAAAACCAAAAAAGTTAATTTTAATAGAAAAACCCACATTCATTAATTAGGCAATAAGATGCAAAACGTCAAAAAAATTTTAAGTTTAAATAACAAGAAATATTACAAAATACTAATAAATAAATATTTATTAGTAAACATTCACTTGCATTTGGGTTTGTCACTTTTTAAACACGTCACACATCAAAAGTAAAATGAAGACTGTTGCTCCAGGTAGCTTGCTACCCCTTTCTGAAACCAGTTTTCATTAGCCAAAATTCCTAGATAATGGCGGCACGAAATGTACTTGTCACTGATTGGTTACTTTAAAATCGGTGAACAATGGACACAACGACGCCATGTTTCGTACTTAAACAATAATTTTAAAGGATTCAAGGCCGTGGCGGTAAATTTATCAATATGATTAATATTATTTCCGTATGAGTGTATGTAACTACTTAATTTCTTAAAAAATTTATTAAAACAAAAATAATTCAGTCCTGCTAACAACTTTTGTTGCTGACTGTGCCAAAAATATGTTTATAAGTACCCAAAGGATCCGACCGGAATAGTAAAATTAATTTTTAATACCGATCCTTTACACAAAGTATCAGACCGGAATAGAAAATAAATAAAATAATTCTGATCCTTTAAAGGATCCGTTAATAAAGTATCAGACCGGAATAACCCGGCGTTTTCGGGGGCGAAAAATTGATCTAGCTACTAGGTCTCATGTGTGAAAAAATCGTTTTGCCTGTGTTTTTAGCATTTTTTTAAAACTGTTGGCAAATAGCATAGTTTGCTCACCCAATGATATTTTAATGTTGAAGCGGCTATTAAAGAGCGAAGCTCGGTCGACCAGATACTAGAATCTAATAAGAGTTACCAAATATAATAGGTAATTTGTAATTAATTTCCAGAGTTTATTTTCCGTCATGATTTGTCCATCTGGATATTACTTTTTGATTAAAATTTGATTTTGTGTAATAAGTTTAAATCGATTTACATTTACGCGTGGTAAAAAGAAACTATATGTAATGTAATGTTAATCCATCACATATATATGTATATCATAATATTAGAAGCTGGCGCGAGTCGCTAGTTAACTCTTAACTAAACATGGTGTGAGTGTGACGATGTCGCCGCAAATTAAATTTGATCGATTTTTCTAGGCCTTTTAAAACTTTTACTGTGGAAAAAATATTGCCAACTCATTCAACCAATCGATGACAAGACAGCATAAAATACTTGGTCATGCATGTGTGAAAAAACGTTTTGCAAACGGAACTTTCACGATAGTATTTCCGTTTGTAAGCCTCACTTAGTAACTTGATATAGAAATCTGTTGATTGCTATTTTTACGATCGATATCTGTATATACTTCATCATAATCATCATCATAACATCCCATGAAACGTCCACTACAGGACAGGGAGCTCCCTCTAGAATTCTAGCTTTTGCTGGAAAAATGTAGAGGGGAAGTACCAGTCACCTCGCTTGTTAGCGTTACGGCTGGCACCATGGACCGCGGTTGTAGGTGACCGCAGTAAGTAAGATGTTAGATACAAAGGAGGATGCTGCTGCCCATCCTCCAGTTTATAACCCTTAGTCGCCTTTTACGACAACCCTTACATATAAGGGTTGGTACTATTCTTTGCCGTTTAAAAGTACGTTACGGCCGTGTATATACTTATCTAGCTGAAATTATGAAATGTAGCAGGTGGAGAACTGTGGTCTCTGCCTACCCCAACGGGAACAAGGCGTGATGTTATGTATGTATGTAGGCATGTCCTTACCCGGCTTAAAACTAACTATGCCATACATCGAAACCTGTTCAGCGATTTATCCGTGAAAGTGAAACAGTATCTGTGGTGAAGCTGACCTATTTTATGATAAAAATCTTTCATTTTCATAATATTTTATAAAATCTCGTACCGACAGACAGAATCTGTATTTTGTAGAACTAGTTGTTGTGGAATATAGGCCCTCGTGCTAGGTGTACCGTACTTAAAAGTCCTTTCTTAATAAGTTGTGTCATAATAAGTCCTTTCTTAGTATTCGATTTTTTTTTTATTCATTATGTAATTTTCTGTGTCATGAGAAGCTTGTTTAGGAACTTTCATGTACCTAGTTATTTTACAGCTACATAAAGGCTAGGCCGTAAAAGACGAACGTCACTACTCTCTCATTTCGTCAGAGTGGAATTTCATTACATCGCCTTTTCTCGTGTAATCAGACAGACCTTCCACTGACCTAGTTGTCTAATGTAATATAACATTACAGCACTGACTGACGTATTCAATCTGCGGGCTTGCCCTTAAACATACACCTAAGATTTGCATTTAAAACATCTCTGTCTATTTTAACTCGTAAATACCTACGCGCTATCGTTAGGTATTTATTTTCGACGAGCCGGGACTTTTATAAGAGTCAACATGCAGATAAACTATCAATATGTTTACCTTGCCGACATACTTAGCTTTTGTTTATTCAAGTCGAGCACTGGATATACACTATGAATTTGTATAAGAAATCAGTAGGTATGCCAACACGGAAGGGTTGCGTTGGTCATTTTATAATTAGCCGTATAAACAAACGAGCTGCTAATGAAACCAAACTGTACATAACTGGGTCGGCAATAGAGTTTCAAAGGTGGTAAATAAACCGTGTTTACGGCTTACGGCGTTTGCTCAAGTTAACTATGGGTTAAGCGTAATTTGGGACGCGTATCTGAAGCTAACTGTGAGTGAAACCGGTGGCGAACGGAACTTCAATGGCCCACATGTTTTGTAAGATGCGACCAGATTAACTTTTGGTTTACGATCTTAGCCGCTGTACTGGGTTATATTTGACCTCTAGCCAGATTTTAGTGTTACTCAGAACAAAAATCTAAACAGCTTCTCCAAAGAAACACGGCTAAACGAGATTTATTTCCGGCGTTGTCTTATATACCTTGCTCCGGCCATGGGGCATTTTACATAATAATAGATCTAATATCTCCATAGATCATAGAAATATGACAGATCCGACAGATAGTGTATGTCGCTAACGTCAGGAAACTTGGAAACTGTCTAGCATGCTATCTAAACGATCTGACGTTCTCATCTAATAATTTAATATGACCAGGCCATAGTGGAATTCGTATGGGTCGACCAAAATTTTAGGAAAGTTGTTCAGTTTTATGTTCCGAGTAACACATTAAAATTTGGCTAGAAGTCCAAGAATAATCCGGTATCTGTGTGATGCTCGTTCGGTCTTGGTTGACAGCTATTCATCACACTCTCTTGATCGTAAATTTTACTTGTAGTTTACGTTCCGTATAGTTTACAAAAAGAGCTCTTTAGTAAAGATTGTTTTGTTGTCTTGTTTTCAAACATTATCTTCGTTACGACAAAAAGCTTTCGAGTTCATAATAACAACTTGCTAGACACTATTCGCACGCTGCGCTGCTACAAATCTCGAGTCCATCTTGCACTTGACCGGGTTTCCGAGCGTATAATAAGCCGACGCAGAACTTTGGCGCGGCAACTCTCGAGTGAGCCCAATTTTCTCAATGTCAGCAAAGTTTCCGACTTTCTCTAGTTGCTTTTACTGTAGAATAATATTTGTTTTTTGAGCAGATATGCCATTACCATTGCTCTTATTTTATTGAGTAAAGTACAAATAAAAATCCAGAACCCAGAACAACGAACTCATATAAAAATCACCTTTAACAAGATCATCAATTAACAGAAAGAAAATGTAGTAAAACATGGCAGGTTTCCAACAACCATTTTGTTTTCGTTTTCTGATCGAAAACACTTGTAAGTGTGGTGGTCAGCGTGATTGATCAAGATCTGAAACATTTGAGTTTATTTGCGAAGCGACGTAATTTATAAAGTGAATTATAATTTCCTAATATAAATAAAGATAAGTATATTGAATTCGAAATGAAATGAAGAAGAACTAAAGTAACCGACATAGCCCTTAGAATCGCTAAACTAAAGTGGCAGTCTTTGCTCCGTGGTCGCAGTAGACAGGGCACATCGCAAGAGAAACCGATGGCCGATGTGGCGTCAAAGGTTCTAGAGTGGCGACCACGTACCGAAAGACGTAGCGTGAGCAGGCCCAGGGCTCAGGCTCAGGGTCGCGGAAAGTCGCTGGATGTGAGCAGCGCAGGACCGGTCGTCATGGAGATCTTTAGGGGAGACCTATGTCCAGCCATGGACGTCTTTCGGCTGATATGATGATTATGATGACCAAGTGGTTAGGGCTCGGCTTCGGCTCTCGATCCGGAGATTTTGGGTTCGATTTCCAATAGGGACACTGTAAAATAAAAATCAGAGACTTACCCAATTTGGTTTGGACATTGAAGGATGAATCACCTGATTGTCCGAAAAGACGATTGCTTTGGAAGGCACGTGGATGCCTTTGGTCCCGGCTACTATGTTCGGTAGTAGTCGTTAAATGTCAGAGGTCTTGCTCAACACCTCTGACACCAGGATTCGTGAGGTCGGTCATCGATCTTACAACCGGGTGAGTATGATGATGATTTAATTTAAAAAGCTTACCTACTATTACAAAAACAACTTAAATTTGCCCATTTGTTATCACTGCAGACAAACATCACGACGAGAAACTTTTCTCGAGTGGAATCCCCGAATGTATGTATTTTTAAACGGGTCTCGAGGCATGAATGGCCCCGGATCTTGGAAAACTCTCGTCGCGTCACGACTGTTTGGGACGCTTTCAAAACATTCAAATAAATCAAGATCTCGTTTCTCAGTCGAGTAGAAATATTTTTGCAAAATGAACACAGTTGGATAGTTCTTTGCTACGAAATATCCAACGGGTTCCACTGTTTTTCTTACATACTTTTATAGATTTTTATATGCTTTACTTTATGGCTATTGACTAGCTCGTTGCCGTAGTTGGTACTGCGCCTGCCTTCTACGCCTTGGGCCGCGGATTCGATGCCCGCTCAGCGCAAACATTTGTGTGATGAACATGTTTGTTCTGTTTCTTGGTTTTATTTATCTACTTATGTATGAAGGTATACCCATGTGGTACCCAGGCTTAGTCTAATTTGGGATCAGATGGTTTTGTGTGAATTTACCACCAACTAGCTTTCCGTCTGCAGTTTCACTCGCATTAAATGCGTTTTCCCGTGGGAATGAAGTGTTTACCCGCGGTAAAAAGTAGCCTATGTGCTATTCCAGAACCTAACCTATAAGTGTGCCAAGTTTTATTAAAATCCATTCAGTAGTTTTTACATGAAAGAGTAACAAACATCCATCCATACTTACAAAATTTCGCGTTAATAATATTATTATATATTATATATCGTACGATATTTATTTTATTTATTTATTTTGAATAATAATGTTGTTATCTCTCCAAGAAATGAAATTAAAGAAAAATCCTAGGTATTTTATACTAAGTTTTTGTTGCTGCAAGCTACAAATAGTTACTTGAATCTGTTACGTAAGTCCCAATAATTAATTAATCCACTTTTCAGCACTACAAATAACCGATAATTGTTCACGTTTACTCGGCTCAAGATCGGGAATTCCGGTAAATCGCAAACACATCAAGAGCAATTTGGCAAAGATCAAAAAGTTTGTAAACATCAAACGCAAATAATAACGTGCTGGAGTTGTAGCTGAGCTCACAGACGAAAAACAAAATTCACATCACAAGATTTCAATAGATATGGAACATTTGGAACCTATTAGTACCGCAAAAATGAAATAAAACGAACCGACCCCTTTATATTTGATGGAATCCATATAAAACGAATATAATACATATTATGGGTTGTGCAGAAGCTACAATATTTACGACTTTAAACAAGGCACGTATGATGCATCCTAATCTAATCTAACATAGCCTTTTATTGTTCCACTGCTTGGCATAGTCCTATAAGACTCTAGAAAAGTACTAAATAAATAACTTGAAACAGCCTTTTAATTGAATAAAACAGACAGTAAAGTTATTGTAGCCTGTAGAGTTTCCAATGAGTCTCGGTTACCCATTTAGCGATACATTTTTAATGAAATCGATTGGCCTGAAAGCTCATGTCAAACACGCCACCCGGTTTGGAGTAGTACTTGCCTGATTGCTTTGACCTTACGACTATAAATGTAGAAAAACTATATATTATACAAACCTGTTAAAATGTGATCGATAACTACTGATGGACCATATTGATTAGACTAGAAAACCGAAAGCAATTGGATGATTTTTAAAAGCGATATACTATATATATATATATATATATATATATATATATATATATATATATATATATATATATATATAAGGTAGCCTGACTTTAATCATATACGCATAAAGACATTGAGGATAAAGTGACATGAGCAGGAAAACCAGGAAATCTTGATTTAAAAACCCATATAGGAAAACACTCGGAAAATCAAGACATTGACATTGCGAAGGTAGGCAACCTTTATAATTTTGGAGTCAAAGGTGAAACGGGCTTAGTATAATGCATGATAAACTTATTATCAACCTACATACGGAGCTAAAATAAATCTAACTTAGTTTAATGAATGACGTCACTTTGTCTACTGTTAGTGCTGTAGCACACAGTACAGTAGCACAAGTTAGTAGATCTTTTTAACGATCGACGTCAAATAAAGAAAAAAGTAATTCCTTAACCCTGAATTGCGTAAAAATATAAGAATAACAGGCCTGAATCATTCATCATCATCAATCAATCAATCACTAAAATATGGTTTGAAAATAACCTGTCAATGTGTAGTGTCAACTGTGTACACTTTTTGAAGAAAATTTGTTGTTTTCAGAGCTTTATTCACTAAAGTATCCGCCCTTCGAAAAGTTTCTTCTACCTCGGCGAACATAAATATCTACATAATACGAGTAAGTTATAAAGTTTCCGATTCCGTAGGGCACCACAAAATAAATATAAAAAAGATGTTCATAAATTATAACCTTTTAGAGAGCTACTTTTTCTTTATTCGCTTCTATTTATGCGTATATGAAAGTGTTTTCTGAAGTAAATAGGTATTCAGTTTTTTGTGAAAGTAAATGGGGTTACCAGGTCACGTCACGTCGTTGACTGATACGAGGACTGCTTTCTTTATTGTGGAAACTCCTTTGCCCGCAATTTCCTAATGCTGCACCGTAAAGTTTACATCCGTGTAACCGTTTCCTTTATACCTTTTGTAAATAGAAAAGATTACGGTGAACGACTTTTATTCTAGCATTTTATATCGCTAATATAATATTATACTACCGTGTGTATACATGTAAGAAATACTATCAAAGATACGCAATCGCTTTACTTGTCAAACTAATGCAGCTCCTAAGAGCTTGATATAATTTTCGATATTTTCTATGGTTTGATTTCAGATATCATTTTAGTGGAAGAACCCATTGTTGCCAATCAACTGTCAGTTTGTACGTGATAGGTGTAAGAAAGCGATCGATAAAATCAATCTACTTTTCTACGTCAACGCGTAGGTAAAGGTCGACCGTGAGACGGTCGCTACGTATAGTAATAGACTAATAGTACTTCGTCCTAAATGTCAACTGGTGAAGAGCCGAAGTCATTAACACCGCTTAGAATGGATCCGTACAATCCTCAACAAAGCAGTCCTGAGTTTGAAACGATCAAAAAGTTAATTCATACAATAGGATACTATCCGTTATACAAACAATAAGAAAAAGAGTGTTCTCTCAAACCAATACTTTATTTTTTCTGGGTTACTAGGTTGTATTTTTAGTGGAGTCTAAATACGGTAAATATAAGAAATTTAAGAACATTCACTTGCTTAACATAAAGTATTAAAGGTGCGCTATTTCCAGCTTCGGGAAGTGCAGTCTGGCAATTAATCGTGCTAACATTAGACCGCGCTGCCGACGTTCAGCTGTTTATAGACTATCGCAAAGTCAAATGTATGGAGATGGCGAAGGCGATGGAGCCTCAACGTCGTAATGATTTTAACTGGTCAGAACTCTAAGTGCTGAACAATGTCCTCATGGAGCATATCCATGATGAATAGTTTTGCCTATTGGGGTAATGCCCAAAGTCGCTACGCTTGGCAATTGTATGGCAACTGTTTGGCAAAATGGTACCTAAGAGATTACGCGGAACCATTCTTATCCGACACCACACGAAAAAATTCTGTAGTATGGATTTAAAGGAATACTTTAATACCTTTTTATTTATGTCTTATAATCAAGAAGCGAAATGAGCATATGCAAATTGCATCTACTGAGATTCTGCGCTAAGAATAGAAACGAAATCGCCATTCATCACTCAAAGGTGTTTCTGTAATTGATTTGCGGTCCATACCTAAGTGTTTGCGCACACTGAAGGCTTAATATAGCTCCTGAAGACGAGAGGCGATAATTCCTTGATAATTCGCAGCTCATGCTAACTTATTGCTTACGTGACTGCGGCTCGGTGGGAAAAAAAACCGGTCAAGTGCGAGTCGGACTCGCGCGCCGAGGGTTCCGATATACCTATAGTATTTTTGGAAGCAATAAAGTCCATTTTCAGGACCGCAAAACTAAATTTGTTTGTAAAGGTTTTTTGCAGATTTCTGAAAAACTGTGCAACTTAGAAAGATCGTTTTATTTTTGCTGTAAAGTTTACATAAACCTCTGTCAACTGTAATTAATTCAGATTTTCCCTTACTCAAACTTCGGAGATAAGGGGGGGGGAATGGTATTTTTTTTGACATTTTTCATCATAACTTGAAAACTAAGAAACTTAAAAAAATACAAAAATATATTTTAAAATGTACAAGTAAAGCCCTTTCATATGATACCCCACTCGACCTAGTAGCGACAATTTGAAATTTGGCCCCCCCTATTTTGGCCCCCCCTATTTTGGCCCCCTTTACATTAATAATCATACTTTTTTCAAAAAAATTTAATGTGCAATTAAGTTGGGCAACTATATTCTAAAACTATTCCAAATTTCAGCTCGATAGCGTAAGTGGTTGCTGAGATATAGAGGTGTGACAGACAGACGGACAGACAGACAGACAGAGCGGCACCATAAGGGTTCCTTTTTTTTACCATTTTGGTATCGGAACCCTAAAAATGCTAATTTCCTAGCTATTATCTCTATCTAACACGCTTTATGTAATATTATCGATTGATTCGATATTATTTTATCCGAAGCAAATTTTGCCAAAAGCCAATTTTGAAAACTAAATTGAATTACCGCCATATTATTATGAATACTTATAAAACTGTAACACTGAATGACAGGAAAACCAGTGGGTAAAGAAGCATGTTTGCTTCATAGTTCCCTATGTTATGTATTAGATTAGCACTAAGAAAGAATGTTTGAAAATTATCCCAAAGTGGTTAAATAGGAGTTGAATGTTTGTATCAAAGTTCGTGCGGATGTGACTGTAGGTGAAGAAAAACAAACTAGTAGGGCAGAATAAGGGCATTGTCTTTATAAATTGCAGCTTATTAGTAGAGAAGCAAAAAAATAATTAATTGCAATGAAAAGCGTCATTTGACACGATGTAACAATAGTTTAAATAGTAGATTTTACAACAAGTGCACAAAACGAACCATTTTTGCGAGACTTTTAGCAGCTCGAGCCGAAGGCGAGGGCTGATAGTAATGTCGAGGATAAAATGGTTTTGTGGACGAGTTATAAACTCTGCTTTTCACTTTGATTGTGAGGAAATAAAACGTAAAAGTACTCTCTAAATGTAACTGAAGAATGAGTTGTTCTACTTTAGTGAAGAATATGTTAAAACGCGCGCGGCGCGGAGGGGGTGCAGCAGGCCCGCGCGCAGGGCGTACACCACCGCGATTACTTTTTTGCCCTAGTGCACAAAATTCGATTTTGTGCAGCCTATATCCTGCACAAAAAAGCACTTTCAGAGCATGAGAAGTGAAAAAATATATAACAGAAGTAATGGATACGAAATAAAGCGTTCGTTCGAGAAATGTTCAGTTTCATGGGCAGGTTCACATCCTGTAGTACTTGTAGTAGTGTTATATACAGAGTGTGAAAAAAATTACGATGATCCTTCTAAGGGGTGATCTACATCACTATATATAGATTGTATAAAATTTTAAAATAAAATCCTTAAAGAAGTAGTTTTAGCTCAAGAAGAAGTAAAGCGCTTGGAAAATTCAATGACCTCCACGATCAGCTGGTGATGCAGACAAAGATGTTTTTTTTTTAAGAAATACCTACCTATTCATTTCAATAAATTATTGTAATGTAATTCGAAGGAAAATTAAATTTCATGATCACCCAAAATAAAAATAAAAAATAACATAAAAAAAGTAATTTTTTACAATCTATTGGTGATGTAGAATCACCCCTTAGAAGGATCATTGTACTTTTTTTACACCCTGTATAGTATTGTCCTTTTCATTTTTGCTACACAATGCAAAATGAAATTATTTAGATGCTTAATCGCAAAATATGGTTGTTTGGAAATTAAGATTTTTGAATTAAATATCGTCATTCATTACCATAAATGCCCCTTCCCAGAAGGCGGGGCTTTCACATTATTCTTCAGTCCATAAGCGGAGTCCATTATCCCTCAAACATGGTTTTAATGGTCCTCATTAACTAAGGTTTATTATTCTCATTAGCTAAATAACTTGTTCAAAAACTAGAATCCGACTACTGGCAAATCTTGCTCTAATAAAAGTATGAAACGAGAAAATTCTGAAATTGTAATGTTCAAACCATGGCGTTTAATAAATATTCATAGTGATGTTCAGGTAATAGCCATGGTCGTATTATTATGCCAATTTTCGCTTTTCTAGGGTGTGAGCATAATATGACCACGGCTATCATCTGAACATCACTATGAATATTTATTTCATATTTTATATTTATTTATTACTTGCTATCATATGGTTTTATAAAATGTAAAAAAAAATAAAAAGTATCACATATGATGCCTTGGCAAGGGCACTGCAAAGTAAATGGAATATTTGAATTGACACAAATCAATCACATACTCGTAATAAATTATTGAACACACAACAAATATTGAATTAAATTGCATTATAAAAACAAAACAATGACATAGATAGATAAGATACGCTACAAACTATGTATAAACAATGTTTCTAAACTGGACGTGAGATTGTTATTTTTTTTTTCATAAAAATTATATACCTTGGAGGAGCTAGTTATATACCATAGTTTTTACATAACAATTTCAGATGACAATATTTTCTTGTTTCATACTCTTTAGAGCAAGATTTGCCAGTAGTCGGATTCTAGTTTTTGAACAAGTTATTTAGCTAATGAGAATAATAAACCTTAGTTAAGTTTTTGAACTATTTTTTATTCAAATTATTTTGGTGCTCATGATTTGGCGTTCATGACTTAATCTGCTCTAGAGGGCGCCACATTCAATTAAACGTAACTTCTTGTATCCTCAAACCAGCGGATGACCAAGACGCTTCTAAATATATAGTTCTGTGCTTCTTACTATACCTACCTCATTGGTGAAATTCTCAGTTATGAGGGAATACATACATACCTTTCAAAATCATAATCCTCTTTTTTGTCGCAGTCGGGTAAAAACCTATTGAAACACATTCAAAGATAGGAGCACTGCAAGAAAATTTGTGTGGGATTGTAGGCTTAGGCCTTTCTGAATGATCTTTTCTCTCTACTAACAAGTTATTAAACAAAAAAAGTGTTCGTATTACTGACAATTACACAACATACGATATGTCATGAGATGACGAAGCGCGGTGTAGCGACATTCTCCGAAATCGTATTGAAGAAAAAGTTGGTGTGACGTGACGTCACATGGCGAGGCTGGTCGCTACGTCACGCTACGTCAGCGGCGACAATGTGGTCGGTCTACCTATATGAGCCGGGCCACCACCGCGCCATCACACGTACCGCAAGCGCGAACACGAACGGTTGTCATCACTGTCATAACAGTTAAAAAAAAAGTCTCGTCGCATTTACGCCCTTATCACAACAATTAGTGATAACAGCTAAGTGCCAAGTGTGCGGTTGAACACCTTGACGTCAAAACTTTATTAGCCAGTCAAGTGGTTAGCAAACTTTATTGTGAACGTGTTTATGTGATTGAGCGCTGATTGGAAGTGCAGTTTAACTTTTTTTACATTTCATATTTATCACAGGTGAGTTCTTAATTATTTTATAGTTTTAGGGTTTATAGGGTTAATATCAGGAGAAATTACCCAGAGAGACAAGAAAAAATAAGAAGATCGTAAAGCTCTTTCATTAATGGTGATCCACATCTTGATGACCTTTTCTGATTAATTTATGCAGGGTTTTAGTGAATGCGTGTAAAGAGCTTTTTCTAGAGGCTAAGTGCAACAACTTGACTTTCGGAAAGTCAAAGTAGAGTATTATTTGTGATTTTTCAAAAGTCATCTTGTTTTTGTAGAATGATTTTGATCAGCTGATCATTTTGAATGAAG